>OZ002740.1:17600378-23532878 GCA_963924295.1 Dioctria rufipes | reverse complement strand
GTGTTCGGTTATCTCAGGCTCTCCTTCCAGGCTGGACAGACACTCAGGGCTGTCAACAGCACCCATCCTTGTTAGATGAGCGTGGAGCGAGCTGTGACCGGTGATGATGCCAACCACAGTTTTACATTGTTTCCTTCCGAGCCCCCATTAGAAAATCAGAGATATTTCTATTGGGCCCATCAAGAAACAGTTTTGTGCACCTGCAAGTACTCAGGTTCGCCCATCTCTGCTGATGCTTTCTATGAACATCCGCTACCCGATACTCGAGGTACCCCTTAAAACACCGTAAAACTTACCATTCAAAACTGGATCCAAAGATGGAATTCAATGATAAGCTCCATAAAAAAAACTGCTCTTCCTAGTAACTGTGGGATTGTTGGATGAACAATAAATAAACCGGCGTACAATAATCCAATAAATGGCTGCAGTGCAAAGGACACATTTACACAGCTCTATACAGAGAACAGAGTTATAATAGTATATTCTTTTTGTTTTAGTCCAAATAAATTTATTTATAAAATTGGAATAGAAAAAAAAGTACACATAAGCCAGAAGTAAGAATATGTATGTATTTTCAATAATAAAAAAACTAATAAAAATGACTATTTACAGTAAGTAATGCAGTAAAAGCAGGAATCCTGCTATGGAACTTACAAACGAAACCCATTTTCAGCTAAGATAAATTTTTATACACAAAATCCATATACATACATACTTCAAAAGTGTGCGTCTTGGCTAAAAATTAATTTCGTTTTTATATTCCATAATTGCGTATCCATCCAACAAGTAAATTTAGAATATTTGATACCAGCTATAATGAAACGAAAATATTCTCTGGGGAAGTTTAACTTGAGATTATGAAAATTTTTATATTGATATTTATTTCTTAAGAGTTAATATTTGCATGATTAAAGAAAACTGATTTGATTTATATTTCACAACCGTATAATGTAAATTATTTGATTTGATTTTTTTTTTACTTCTTAACTAAAAATCCTCCGCCAATAGAATCAAAAGTTCTTTTTCCTAATATATATCCGCCTCCAATAGAATCAATTCCTTCAACGCCACCGAATGAATCAATTTCATCTTTGGTTAAATGTCTTTCGTTGATATAGTCAATATCTTTTGGAAATGTATTATCACCATCAAAAAGATTAGATTTTCTTTTTTTCAATAGATATCCTCCACCAATTGGATCAACTAGTCTTTTTCCCAATATATATCCACCTCCGATGGAGTCAATTTTTCTTTTAACCAAATGTCCTCCACCAATTGAATCGAGTGTTCTTATTAGATTGCCGCCACCGATGCTGTCTAAATTTCGTGGTGCAGATGGTAACCAGTGGCTACCAATATAGTTTGTAGGTCTTTTATGATATTTATGTTTAGGAATTTCGAAATATATTCGTCTAATTTCATCATCTTGTGTTACTGGAACTTCGTCACTATTATCGGTTTGTGAAAATAATTCGTTGGGCTCTTCACTGTTATCTATTAATTCATTCAAACTGCGTAGAAGATTTCCACCTCCAATTGAATCCAATGCTCGAAGATTGTATGGATTTCGATCTAGAATGAGTGCATAGAATTATTGTGAAGGAATAAGTTGAAGTTATTTTATACATGCCATTTATAAGGCATATTGAATAGCACACACGACTTACCACATCATATCAAAAAACCATTTAAATACACAAACATGTACAGGAACACAAATATGTATATTATATAGGTATGTATGTATGTATAAGGCTAACAAATGTGTTTATATATGTATGTATGTCCATTTACCATTCAGAGTAACTTTGTAAGTTCTAAGATATACTTGTTGTTTTTATAGTTATAGATTAGATTTTATTTACAGCGTGATTTTATATTTAAAATAATCTTACCAACCATAATTTCATAACGAATGTTATCCAGTCCAATGCTAAAGCTGCCGATGAAGACCAAAACTGGATGTGAATAAGCTTAAACGACTTATATAGTTGCTAAAAATTTTAAGGCTAGAATCATATAAGGAACTACGAGGTGGATCAAATATAAACGGTAATAAGACTATTCTGCTTAGCTCGCAGCTCCGAGCTAAATAATGTAGTATGTGGTTAACGTTTGATTTATGAGGAGTGAGAGAAGTGACTTGATTAGAGGGCGCGCTCGGTTTTGTCGTCAGTACAGCCATGAGGTACATTCGTCTGTTGTACAACGCATCATAATAAAGCTTTTAAGCAATAAAGGCGTTAAACTCTCGTACTCGTTTGAAGGCACAGTTTGAAAATGCTACACTGTCTCAGAATCATGTGTATACGTGGGCCAGAGAGTTTAAGGGTGAGCGAGAACGAGCCGAAAATGAAAGTCATGATCGATTCCCAAGACCTACAGATGACAAAATCCGTGCCGTTCTAGAGCTTATTGAACGTGATCGCCGGTTAACTGTTGAAAAAATCTTGTCAGAAGTGGATATGGGAGTGTACAGTCCGTTATCACTGATTATCTTGTCTTCAGAAAAATTAGTGCCCGATCAGTTCCAAGGTTGTTGACCGAAAATCAAAAACAGGTCAGGTTGGAAATCATTGAAAGACTTCTGATTCGATATCGATAAGAATGGGAGGATTTTTTAAGTCGGTACATCCTCCTTATAGTCCAGACTTGCCCCCCTGTGACTATTTTTTGTTCGCGCTCTTGAAGGAATCCTTGTAGGAAAATGATTCGTAAACATTGAAGAAGTCGAGAAGCACGTTCCCAATTGGCTGATTCAAACTGACTCAAACATTTTATGAATAAGGAATATTGAAGTTTCCAAATCGGTGGCATAAGTGTGTAGATCACGCAAAAGTCTACATTGAGAAATGTTGAAGTTATGGTGGGTGAATAACATAATGCAATAAAAATTACCGTTTATATTTGACCAACCCTCGTACATATCTTACAATCGTAATTGCATCATTAACAAAATATATTCTATGCTGTCTAAATGTAATCTCGCCATCTAAATGAAATCCTTCCTCTTCCATGAGTTTTTATAAGATATGGGAAAAGAGCAATATTTCATCTTCTTTGTGTGTCAAGTCCTTCCGATACTCTTATTTTACTATTCTATAAATATTATGTGAGACCTTTTTATGGATGGGTGGGTGATAGAATACTCATCAGTGTGGTTATATCTGATCGCCTACCATAGATAGAGGTCATGCAAAAGATATCCACACTGATGAGACCTCTCTGATCGCTGGGTCGAAAAGTTCGATATTTTTTCTGTATCTCAATGCATTTTGTAAATTCATTGAGGAAAAAAATGTTTTTTTTTTTCTAATGAATTTCAGTCTAATAAAGACGAAAAATTTCCAGCTGATAGAATACGTAGTATGTATTATCTGATTGTTGTAATTAGAAGAGTAAAAATTCAACACCTCGAGTTATATCGAATTAATTGAGAAATTAGCCAGTAGAGGTCTGTATATGATCGTCTAAAATCATGGTATTAAGATTTTCAGACAGACTACTGCTAAGGAAAGGATAATACACAGCAAGATTAGAGGTCCTGTGAGGAACAAGATAAATATATATCACCAGAGTTCGTTAATTTATTCTAAATTAAGGCAGAGAGTTGTAGTTTACTCGAGGTAGTAATAATACCGCCTACAACTAGATTAGATGGCTGAAAATCATCGATGCAAATACAGTCCGGACATTTGATTGAGATTTGAACTTATCAATCGAAGTGGTGAAATTTTACTAATTTTCATTTTGGAATGTTTCCCAGCCGGATATAGTAAAAGATATTCGACAATACGTAGTCGGGATTCTATTATTCGCATTTTGATAGACTCATGACCTGTTTGAAGACTTTTAAAAGTAAAAAAAAAAAAAAAATTGATGCGTGGTTTGAATATCATGAAAGGAATACCTAATGTTTCTCAATCCATAAAAGTGCTAATAGAGTAAAATCTAGTTAATGAATGCTGCATACAACGCACTTTTGTATACCGAAGCACCATACTTCAAAGTATACATTGAGGAAATTTTGGATGATTAATCAGTAGGTTGACTATCCAATATCTCACTTTCATTCTCTCCCTCGCGACGTCACATACGATTATGTTGAAGATATCTGGTTTCTGATCCATCGCTAGTGCTGAGCACTAGGAACGCTTATTAACGTCGTTACACAAAGATCCATTTAGGAAAAAGATAGTTATAGAAGCAATTTAACTCGAATATCAAAAATTTTAGTATCTTGAGGTTTTGAGATAAGGTAGATAACCAAATAGTATATGTATAAAGAACCCGTTTGCTTTACAAGTTATTGTCGTCAGATGCTATATGTATATATATTAAGTAAGGTACCGAAGGCAAATAAGGCCTACCTTATTTAAAAACTATATTTTTTCAGGAAATATAGTTTAATACAATAAAAGACGTTCTGAATAATAAACTTTGCTTTATTGCATATAAAGGAATATAAAAAAATTAACATTTCTTCTCAGACTAAATAAAAAAAATTAACATACAAAAAAACAAGTACTTTAGGCTTTATTATACGGGGGTAGTTTAATAAGGCCTTTAAACTTAAACTCAAAATTTCTGAAATTTAATTCTAATTAAAATTGCCTTTTGGAGAGGAACTTATTTGCTCAGTCATTAATGCCTCTAATCGCAGCCGTTGGGACATACAAATTTATCTTTATCATTTTTAGTAAGACCAACACACTCTTCATGATAATATTTCAAACATTGTGCGCATGGTCTCATATCAGCTACTCGATCTTGGCCACAACCATGACAGTACCAACTATCTTGCGACTTTCCAAGATTCTCTCTTTTCTTTTTCTTCGATTCCTTATCGCCCTGTTTCTTTTCTTTCGATATTCCTTCATTATTTCGGTTTTTATTTTTGGCTTTTTTCTGATTGCTCTGCTTCATTTGTCTCTGCGTTGCGTTATTTTTAAAAAGGTCCTTTGTCACCCTTTGTCCTTTGTAATTTAAAGCTTTTCTTCTCGGTTTGTATTTAATGACTGAATAATCCGGTGTTGGCATTACTTCTTTGAATTGTGGGTTTTGGTTAAGGTTTATTAAAGATACTTTACCATCCTTATCTGGTGGGCAAATCTGTTCTTGTGAAGAACGAACAGGAATTGCATTCTCAACATTATCATCTTTATAGTCAGATGATGAACTGTAAATTCGACCTGATCTTTTTACGAAAGACCTCTGGATAAATTCGTCCAGTGATTCAGCATCGGAAGAGTCAGAACTAGTGTTGTATATTACAGGACGTCTTGTAACTTGCACTTGACTGGTGGACGCAATTGGAGAGATCCGATGAGTTTCTTCACTTGGAGAAGCAAGCTGTTGTACTTGCAATTGACTGGTGGACGCAATTGGAGAAATCTGACGAGTTTCTGCACTTGGAGAAGCAAGCTGTTGTATTTCAGTTAATACAGAAGGAGCAAAAGCAATTTCTGGTATGGCATTTGCATTTAATGGGTAAAGACCTGTAGCTCTGAAGCCGCTTGTGATATTTTCGTGGGTCATACATTTGGACCACACTTTAGATAAAATTATATTGAATCTTGCTTTTGTCAATTTTTTGTCACGATGTTCATATAAATACTGTACGACTTCTTGATCCCAGTAGTGTTCAAATGGTCTATAGCAAGCTTTATCAAGGGGCTGGAGCTCGTGTGTAGTGTTTGAAGGTAAGCAATAAAGTACTATGTCATACTTTTCGGCTTCTTCTACTATACTAAAGTCCAAATGACACTTAGCACCATCGAATATTAAGAGACATTTACCGGCGATTTTATAGTTGCCCAAGTGTTTAATGAAATCCACGAATAACTCTGTAGTCATGCTACCTTTTTGGGCCATTCTGACAATTGATCCAGTAGGTAAATGGTCATCGAACTCAGGTTTCTTTCTCTTACCTTTAAAAAGGATCATTGGTGGAATGGAATTTCCAAGGGCGTTTACACATCCGACTATAGTTACATTTTCAGCATGTTCTGAGGCCTGCATATGTACCCTTTTGGCTCCTCGCTGAGCGATAACTATTGCCTGATTATGAACAGTAAGCCGGCAACCCTTTTCGTCCATGTTGTAAATACGCTCAGGATGATCATGTAGCTGTAGTTCATCGTAAAGCTTCTCAACTTCTTTAAAATGTTCGGATACGATAACTTTGTTTAGTTTCTGGGCTCGTGCTGGGTTTAAAAATTGTGCTTTACGTTTCGTCAAAGTAGGATTCCTTTTTAAAAACAGTGCAAGCCAGTCTCTTCCAGCGAGACGTTTTTCTTTATTGAAATTATTAGGTATGTTATACTTCTCACAAAAAACAAAAGCTTGTCTGCGAATAACTTTTGGAGTTAATGGAATGGCTATTTGTGCAAATTTAATTATTCTTTTAACAAAATCATCTTCCTGGTCTTTCGTTAATGTGGATTTCCTACCTAATTCTTTCGTAATTTTCCCACTGGTCAAATGATTTCTCAGTGTTCGTCGAGGTACACTATATCGCGCCGCTGCTTGATAGGTAGATAACTGACCTCTTTGAACTGCAGCCATAGCAGCCGATAGGCTATCTTCAGACCACAGAGCACGCTTTTTCTTAGGGGGTGACATATCATTGAATCTGTAATTATATAATAAACACAACTTAAAACTAATTTAAAAAAAAATACATGGAAAGGATAACAAGGCCTACGTGTATGGTAATAAGGCCTACCATTCTTTTCATTAGGCCTTATTAGACGTCTGGTAAAAAAATAACATTCACGGTTTTAACCATTTAAGCGCTTAGTAAAATAGACAACTAGTATTGTATATAGAAATCTTAAAACGTGAATAGTAACTAATTCAACAACACAAATCAAAATTGTAATGAAAAGGGATAAAAATTACCAAATTTCTTCCTAAAAATTTTATACCACTGCGCAATAACATCCACCTCGCACAAAGCTTTCTACGCAACTGTGGTCATGAGCGAAGGGAACGAATACTTCGACCGGCATCGCATGTTTGCTTATTGTCTCTGCATGCGAGAGAGATATCAACGTGCTTATTCCATTTTAAACCTGATTTTGGCACTATAGGCCTTATTACACGCTAGGCCTTATTTGCCTCAAGTACCTTATACAAAAACAAAAATCTGGACTATGAAAAAAATTTATGTTTTCTATAAGGTTTTAAGAGGATTCTTGTAGAAAAAAGTACGGCTTTGTTTTGTGAAATGCTTCTAGGATTACATCAAAGACGCTATGAAATTTAGTTGAAGAAATTAATTCAATTAAAATTCATAAAAATCGAATTATTTAAAATTTCGAAAATTTTCGAAATTCGAAAGGTGCTGCTTATTATTTGTGAAAATTTCATTTCCCCAGATTATTTAATGCTAATAAGTCGTAAAGCGTGTGATTCAAATTCGAATAGACATTTCGAAAGTTGAGTTCGGAAAATCTATATTTGAACTCGAATATGAAAAAAAAGAAAAGTTCAATGGCTAGCGAAAAATTATTTCATCTCTCCATCTTAACACTACTGTGAGCCATGACTGTTTGAAGATTTTTTGTTACCGTATTGGTTTGATTTTTGGTTGCTGTATTGTTATTTTAGTTGGTTCTGCACTTTACTCAATTTCGTCTTAAATTGCACGAGACACAAAAGAACTAAAATTTTGCGAAATATTCCGTAACATATCTCTTGCTTTTAAGGAAACTTTCAGCCTTTTATTAATTTAAAAATCTTGGTGCGCCACCTGTTGTAATGTAGATATAGAACTTTTCGTCGAAAAAAAAGCTCTAGGGAAAGCTACTACTTTCATGTTGCCGTTGCTAAATGATTAAAGACTAAAGGAGCGTTTACAATGACAGAGTAGAGTGGAGTGAGCTTTTACCAGAGTAGCGTGCTTGCACAATACAGAGTGAGCTTCATTCAGATTTTCGAAATCATATGGAAATTGTGTGACAGATTGTCATGTGTTTACATTTGAAATATATTTCAAAACAGATCACAAATGGTGTTAAATTACAGAAAATATTTCTATAATTACACCAGAATGAGCTATGAACGATTTGAATTATCACAAAATACAAATTAACATTTATTACGGACATTTTCGAAATGAATGAGTGCCATCTATATTCCATTGATGAGCGAATTCGAACATAAGAAAATTTTAATTCTTAATTGACTTTATTTTGTTGAAATTCTATCATAAAAATACTAAATACATTTTTAATATCTTATAAAAAATATTTATTTGTGTTTTTTTTGTTTGTTATAATTTATTAATTTTCGTTAGTTAAAGGTTGTAATTATCAGTGCGACATCTGTTAGAAACTAGTATTTCGAAACAAATGTTGAAAGCTTTCGAAACTATCAACGTGAGATTAGGAATTGTTCCAATCGGACGTTACTCTGTGAAATCCACTCCGGTGGGAAGCGCGAAGAACTTATATTAGAGTGCAGGCGTGAGAAAAGGAGAGAAAATGCAATCTGGTGACTCCACTCTACTCTGTCATTGTAAACGCTCCTTAATGACGCATTCACAATGTAGAGTGGTGCAGAGTTGAACAGAGTGAGATTTGAGTTCAGAATGATGGCATTCACACTTAAAGCTCCTCTCAAACACAAACCGCACTTATCCGAGGATCAAACCTAAAAATAGCTTCCCTCCTTCCTCCAAGGAAGCTTCCACTCCCGCAAACCTACATAGAAGGGAAGAAGAAGATACAAAATGAGTCTGAGAAAACGGCACACTTTTTATGTTGAAAAAGTGTCGCAGAACTCTCATAGGACAACTACTTATATATCTGATCGACCTCCTCAACAAACACGGCCATAGTATGTTTTTATAATATGGCATGACTGAGATAGTTCGGATACATTTTCCCTCTGAACAGTTGCGTGGTTCCAGGGGTAGTCCTTAAGGAATATTCTTTCAAAGAAGGCATTAAGAGGCCAATGAGTTGGTTGGACTGAGCTGTAGAAAGAGATATTGAGGCATTAATAGAGCTGAGGCTAAGTTAAGCTTCAGATGAAAAATTTTAAATTGTCAGCACTGCGGTAATTGTGGATTTTTTTTAAAGGAAAATTGCTATTGTGGATTAAAAACTAAGCGAAAATAAGTTTTTTTTATTTACCAGCTTGTCGTGGTTTTTATGTGGGAGGATATTAAACACAAAATCATTGTTGCAGAAGTTTCGACAAACTAAACGCATCATAGCCGAATGTGTCGACAGTTGAAATCGAGAATGAAAATCAACGTCATCACATTTCTGCAAATGTTGCGGGCGGCTTATCATTCTTGCACGGGTACACGGTAACACCTTACGAACTGAAATGTGAAATTTCAGTGTAAGTTGGATAGGTTGGAAAATTTTTTTAGTTGCTATGAAAAAAATTTTCTGTTACCAAAATAATAATTTTCGTATGCGGAATGCGGATAACCTCATCCCTGGTGTACTAGAAAAGGCTAAAACTATATACGAAGATAGATCTAGTCTGAGAACAATTCTACCAATCATATTTACTGCCCTAATTTAATTGAATTTACACTAATTTTGATCTTCTGTTTTTTGTTTACTCTAAATTCAATTTTAGTCTTGATCTTGATCATAACGCGTGTACATGTATGCTTAAATCCTAAAAAATTTCTTTTGCATTATGCATTTCCTTCATCTATCAAGTTCATCTTAATATTTAATTTGCCATTTTTGCATCCTTTTCCAAGGGCTTTAATCTTCTTTAGGACAGTTTGTAGTAGCTATCAGGATTATATGTGCTGTGCAATGATTTGTGGATCGAATATTTTTAATGAACAATTTTTATATTATTATATAACGCTTTTGGTAAAATTTCCTGATGATTGTTTACAGTTGAAAAATAATTCCATAGATGTCAATATCTATAACGGTTACAAAGAATATAGTGGAAAAATAATAATTTTTTTTATATTCAATATACACAATTTTAATAATAATTAGAACAGATGAACACCAACTTACCACATTATAACCAAAACCAATAAAATGCACACACAAATCATTTACAGAAACACAAGTATAAACTATATATTCGTATTTATATGTATGTATAGAACGTCAATCCAAATATTATAACATAACCCTGTTTCAAGAACAAATATGTATATGTTTTTAGTAATACAAATGCATTTAAACCCGTGTACACATCAAAATAACTTTTACATATATTTAAATAACTACAAACAAATGAAAAAGACACATATGATTTCAGAACCCATTCCCAATGGCATAACCCTTTAACGACTATATATATATGTATGTATGTATAACATTTATAACTTAAATATCATCCGATATTTAATAGTTTTATATAACAGTTTTATTTGCAATACAACTATTATAGAAATTACCTTGATATGCGTTCAAATTTCTCCATGAATTTATTCTTAAGAGAGCATCATCAATGTCATGACCCTGTAAAAAATATATGAAAAAATAAATTTTTTTATAAGTATAAGTTTGTGGTAGATTAAATGTAATTCAAAAATGTGCTTATGTTGCTCTTTAAAAAAAATATATCCAAGTGGTGCTTAATACAGAATGAAAAAAGGATTTATTTATTTATTTATTTAGAACTTCATCAATGATCTGATTACTGAGTATACAAAAGTGAAATATAGCAATAAAATAACAAAAGCATACATAACCATAATAACGATAAAAAGTATACATAACAATAATAATGAAAAACAAGTAACATTAACTAAGCTGATCTCTTATTTGACTTTTTGAAAGATGAAAGTCAATGCAATCAAACTGGCGGTTAAAGAGACGAGACATTGATGAAACCGGCTCGTGCATGCCATAGTTTGTACTATGCTGAGGAACAACGAAGAAGTCACAGTTCCTCAAGGAGCGCACGGGAACAGATATATTGAAAGTATATAAGAGCTCAGGGGAGTTTATCACTCCTTCTATACACTGAAATGCAAAGACAACCCTGGAAGTTTTACGTCTATTCTCAAGAGAATCTAATGGAAAGAGTTTAAGTCTGTCAACATATGGAGGCAGAATAATAGGGTTGTCCCAATGAAGTCCTCGCAGGGCAAATCGGATAAATCTCCGCTGGACAGCCTCTATGCGATTTATATATACAGAATAGAAGGGAGACCAGACAGGACTGGCATACTCCAAAATGGGTCTAACGAATGTGCAGTAGAGGATCTTCGTTATGAATGGATCATTAAACTCTTTTGACCATCTCTTTATAAACCCCAGAGTAGCATTAGCCCTGGCCACGATTGAATTAATATGATGTTCGAAGGAAAGACGAGTATTAAGGAAGACACCCAAATCTTTGGTTTTGTCAAGTCTAGTTAATAAGCATCCATCTAAAGTATAATTAAACTCCAATGGCCTCCTTTTACGAGAAAAGGACATAGTAGTACATTTGCTAATATTAAGAGGAAGACAGTTAATAGCACACCATTTATGAAAGGTGTCTAAGTCCGAGTTTAAAAATCCGCACTCGTTTTCATTAGAAACAATGCGGAAGATTTTGGCATCGTCAGCGTAGCAAAGAATTCTTGAATTAGCCAAAATCAGAGATACATCGTTGATGTAAATTATAAAAAGGAGTGGTCCAAGATGGCTACCTTGAGGTATGCCGGAAGTATTATTTATTTCGTCAGAAAGGGCTGAGCGGAATATGACTCGCTGCGTACGATCAGATAAATAAGAACGAAGCCAATTAACAAAAACAGTATGAAAACCAAGAACAGTCAACTTGTGAATTAAAATGAAATGCAGAAATTAGTAAACTCCAATAAATTAGTCGTAGTAGATTTCCCCTTCATAAAACCATGCTGAAAAGAGCACAGGAAGGGCTTGCAGTGGAAGTACAAAGCATCACAAACCAGGGCTTCAAATATCTTACCAATACAACTTAAATTAGCGACAGGTCTGTAGTTAGAAATGTCGCTCTTATTGCCCTTCTTGTGCAAAGGAATAATCAAAGAAAGCTTCCACTGTTTCGGAAAAATACCAGAAGTTAAAGATAAATTAAATAAATAACACAAAACGGAAACTATGGACGTAGCGCAATGTTTTATGAGTGTGGAAGGAACGCCATCCGGACCGCCAGAAAAACTATCAGCTATGCTAGAAATGTACATAGAGACAGACGCTTCATCGAAAAACAGGTCTTTAGGTTGAAGAGAAGTCAGCGGAAGCTTCGTCAAATGGGTAAAATCATTATAACTAATATCACAGTGGTTATAACAGAATGCAGTTTTAAAGAAGTCACCAAAAAGATTGGCAGTCTCTAACGGATCCACACTGTCTAAGTTACCGAGTCGCAACGATGAAGGGTATCCGTCACAGTTGCGCTTAGAGTTAACAAGCCTCTCATTCTAAATACACAATCGTTGTACGAGTCAGTCAAACACGAAATGTACTGAGCACGCGAATTAGAATAAATAATAATAATAAATAAATCACTCCTTGAGGAACAGAACCTCCTCCAAGCTTTATTCTTTAAATTTTTTTAGATGCTTCAAAGAGCCATTGAACCACGGTTGACAATTCGAATCACGATTCGAACGAACAAGTGGTACACAGTGAGTAAAACAAAGAAATAATGTGTCATAAAACGAGTTAACAGCTTCATCAATGTCACGTTCACCCAGCACACTGGTCCAATCACAAGCGGATAACCATTCATTCATTTTATCAAAATCAGCTTTTTTAAACTTATAACAGTAGTTACTAGAAGCATTAAATGATGAAGTTACAGGATCAAAAAACAAAACTACATCTAGTGCCGGATGATGACTTGTTTTAGGAACCATAGGAGTTAAACAACGCTTAACAAGAGTCCCATTGGAATCGGAGGAAAATACCAGGTCAAGAGATTTTCCCGAGTCATTAATAACGCCGCTAGACTGCATTAGGCCTGAAGAAATAATGTTGATGACTCGTACAACAGCCTTTCCTGGTCCACTCTAAAAATTTTCACCGACGGCTCTCTCGCTAATAAGGGAACCGCTGCGGGTGTTTACTTTCTTGAACCTGACATTGGTTTGGAGTACTCACTTGAAAAAATACATCACTGCCTTCCAGGCTGAAGTCTTCGCCATCACAATGGCAGCAAAGATACCGTTAATATGGAGATCAAGTGAAAGGACATTACTATCCTTTCGGATAGTAAGGCAGCATTGATGGCTCTGAACGGCCCTCGGATAGCATCTAAGTTACTGGGGGACTGTAGATCGTCCGTGGATAAGCTGGATATCCACAATTAGGGGTCTTTTCGGTGGGTTCCTGGTTGCATGGGGATTCGTGAGGAATGAAAGGGTTGACCTTCTAGCTAGGTCTCGCTCTGGTTCTCCGTTCCTTGGACCGGAACCCGCCGTAGGCGTTGCCACCTCGGTTATCGGCTCTATCATCAAAACGGATGTTCGTATGAAACATCAGCAGAACCTGAGCACTTGCAGGTGCACAAAACTCTTTCTTGATTGACCTAATAGCTATTTCTCTGATTTACTTTTGGGGTTCGGGAATGTAGGACTGTGGTTGGAATCATCACCGGCCACAGTTCGCTTTACGTTCATCTAACAAGGATGGGATTTGTTGACAATCCTGAGTGTCTGTTCTGCCTGGAATGAGAGCCTGAGATTGCCAAATTCATTCTGTGCGCTTTTCCGGCCTTTGTCCAGAGCAGGCTGGATACGCTTGGGTCTGCTCTCCTATCTGTGGACAAGCTGAAAAACTTACCTCACCTAGACCTGATGCGCTTCATTAAGAGAAATGGATATGTTGTTGATATTCTCCTATGCAAGACCAGGTTGTCATATTAAGTGCTGCCAAAATTTGACGGATTAATGTGGAGGACGTATTCTAGTTATTAGTATCGAAATAACAATCTTGCAAATCACGTATATAAAAGTTAACTGTGACGAATTGTTATAAATTAATTGGCTTGTGCGGTCTGTGTATGGAAAAAATCAACTGCCAAATGTATAAGTTACTTAAATTGCTTAATGCTGTAAATCAAAGCATAATTCGGTGCAATGAATATGCATTTGAATGGTTACTGTTAGTTGGAGAATTTTGACAAATATCCTTCTGAGAAAAGATATAATACAGGTTGTTTTCTAGCGAGAGGTCCAAAGGGAAAGGGGTGATACTACTCGCCTAGACAAATAATAAATTGAATGATAGAGAGGGGCCATTTGAACCATTTCGGAGTTACAGGGTGATTAAGGGAATATGCTGGCTTTTCATGCAATACCCCGCATGCTAAAAAGTACAGTATTTATAGTCTCCTCATTGTATGTAGAACCTCATTGCTTCTCCAACGTCTGCTCAACCAATCTGGAATTGCTCTCATAACCGGGGTTATGACGCGGTACATATAGTGTTAAATTTTGTGCGATGGTACAGAACCCTTCGTGCGTGAGTGTATGGCCACAACGCCGCACCGCACCTAGCACCGCGCATAGCACAGCACAAGACCAATCATTCCCTAGCACATCGCGGAGTTAATGGCCACAGTGAAGCACTACACATTGCCTAAAGCAACCTCGAATATTTGAGTTCGGAAGTAAGTTAAGATATTGCGAGCGCGCAGTCCAGTTTTCGTTAACGAGTATAAACAGAGTTCAATACTTTAGTTGCAGTTCCTCTGAAGAGGACGAAATTTTGTGTGAAGCTAGTAAGTGGAATTCTTTAAATTAACTGTAAGAGAAGTAAGCCTGGAAGACAGTGGTGTGTCTACCAAGTGAGTACTCCATTCCAATGTCAGGTTCAGGAAAGTAGACACCTGCCCCAGCTCCATTATTAGTAAGAGAGTCGTCGGTGAAAATGTTTAGGGCGGATCTGGGAAGGCTCGATAAGGCACTGCCCTCAGTCCACGATTCCCTTACAAGACAGTTCACGGATAAGCGACGCCCAAAACAAGGCTCAGGTACCATCGCATCAAGTGGCACACTGGCCAGAGGGTTTTCCAAGTCTAGCCCATACGTCAGAGAGTAATGAGAAGAGCCAGTCCAGCAGTCCTCCCATCATCCCCATGCGCGCAATCTTCACACGACCCTTTTGGCATTTGGCTGAAAGACAAGATCCAGGGGTGGTTACAATTACTAGGCTCCATAGCGTGATCATGAAATTCTTCCACGAGAAGTTGCATAACCTTATTTCGAAGTCTTATCTTTTGCCAAGGAGCTAATGATCTAATATGTTAGGAGACTATTAAAAAATGTGATGTTGTCATCTATATCTTTCTCCATCCGCATCTGGAGAGTATTTTCCTTTCACGTAAGGTGTTGCAGTTTTTCTCTTTCCTCATCCAAGAAAGCAGGACAATGAGGATTCATATTTTACTGTCATATATAAATCTACTGAATTTACTCGATATAAATGTCACCAAGGTACTCCACAGAAGAAAATTTACTAAAATATCGTTAAATCTATTAAATTCAGCCCAGTCCGGATAAATGTTACCAACGCACCGCACAAAAGAAAGGCTCAGTGTAATGGTTGGTGCGGGGGGCGATGCAAGGTGCGGTGCGCCACTGTGGCCATTTCCATTTAAGATAAGGGATAAATTTTATCATCGCACACTAAGCTCAGGGCGATGCGATGTGCGGTGCTTGGTGCGGTGCGCTGTTGTGGCCATGTCCTGAGTCCGACTCGCACTTGGCCGGTTATTTAACTTTTTCTTATTACTTTGGGCTTTACTAACATAACTTTTCATAACTTTTGTTTACAAGAACTGGAAAGAATGGATTCTCCTTTTTAATTTGACCTATTACACCGCAGTAAGGACATAACTATCCATTAAGGAGTTATTAGCGCTTTATCTATTCAGGACAAAAATTATTTGTTCTTTTGGTAACTTAAAATATGTTATTTAAAAAAAATATCTACTAATTTCGTTATGCCGAACACCGTAACCGAAAACCCTGTACCTTTTGGATCACCTTGTAACTCCGAAACGGTTGATATGCCCCGCCCCCTGCCATACAATTTATTGTTTGTCTAGGTGAGTATTCTTATCACCTTCGCTTTAGACCTCTCAATAGGGAACACCTGGATGTGTGTATCTTAAACATTAATCTATTTGTCCAATTCTGGATTTTCTGTCCAAAGCACTCTGGAATACAAAATCCCGGATTTGAGAAACCTGAAAATGCAATGTTTTGATAAGATTAGATGTGAGATTTCGTTTTTCAAAATCTCAATTGCAAAATCTCGGAAAATGGAATTACGGATCATAAAATCGCAAAATGTATTTCTTGAGTTTTTGGAAAAACAAAACATTTATTTTTTCGAAATTTCAGTATTTTCCAGGACTTTGAACTGCACCATTTTGTATTTTGGCAACTTGAAATTCTGAACTTTGAATTTAGCATCTAGTTCTCTAGGATTTCCCTCCATCTCATTTTTATGAAAGTTTGATTGTGATATCCTGAAAAAACAAACTTATTTATTTTACAAAATTCAGACTCTGGAGGATAACGCCAAAAGGCAAAATTAGGCTTTTATACTTTGAAAACTATAATTTTACTCATGATTTCGAGTTTTTTTTTTGAAAAGTTTAATCTTCTGAATTTGCTTTTTGGGTATTTCGTACTGCGGTTGTCGGCACTCTATCAATTTGTAATTTAAATTTAAGCTGCCGGAATTTAGTTACTTCCACGAAAAAATATATTTATGCATTTTCTGATCAGGACTATGTTTGGTAGTCGAAATTTTGAAATCCTGATGGGATTCGTAGCCAATTCGTAAAATTATTTCTTTCAGAAAATAAAATGTTAAATTTTGTTTCATCCTGTAAAATGCAATGAGGTGGCGGCACCAATTTTTTTTTTTAAAAAGAATTGAATTAAAATCCCGAAAATTTCAAAATAAAAAAATTTGTAATGCACTTTCAAGAAGAATAAGGTCTTGAAAAAATATTGGCTTTCCGTAAAAATAAATGCCGAAGAGTTTATTGTACTGATTTACTAAATCTTATTTCTCGAAATTGCATTGTCAAGGAATGTTAAATTCACATTTCGTAACAAACCCGTCAAAAAATCATGTACAAAATCGGGGTAGTCTCGCAATCCTGGAAAACTATTGTAAATTCTGGAATTGAAAATCATTATTCTAGGATTATTTTAAATTATCGCAAAACATAATTCCGAAAAATACTGCTTTTTACGAAAAAAAAAAAAATTATTATAAACTAACACTATGGTATTCACTTCGCGTTCGTATATAAATCTTCACTTGATTTGAAATTTACCTGGTGTATATTCCGGGATTTTGTTTTTCGAGATTTTATTTTCCAGTATTATGTTTATCTTTCTTTTTGAATTGATATTTTGAAGTCCCGTTCTTTTTAGGCAAACACATGGATTAAAAACTTGAAATTCCTGGATTTTCATGTCCGGAATTTTCAATTATGGGATTCTATACCCAACTCTACCATAATGAATGAAAAATCGTTCTTTATTACACGCATATTACACTTTTAAGATAATATTAAGCAGTTTTTGCTCAAGGCTCCGTGTAATGTCAGGACTTCTATTATATAAAATACCACAGACAATATTTCGAAAATCGTTACACAAAATATATAACAGAAATACTAAAAAAAAAAGCGATCCTTATCCGTAATTACTCTGACGCATGCGTTATCAGGAGATCGAGATGAAATGAAAGTCATGTCACTATCAAGAGTTTATATTATAACTCCAAACCAACAATCTGGCAGACAGACAGGCAGACAAAAATTCCAATATTGATGAGTATCGTTTCTTTTTATTTCGTGTAGCTACTCTCTTAAAATTACGAAAAAAGACATAGGTACAGGTAAACACTTAATCAGTAAAAACAAGAATAAATCACATAAAATAACTTAAGGAACAGTTATTATACGAGTAGCTGAACTGGGATACTACTATATGGAGAGACTAGGAGACATATTCCTTCACTTTGGTAGCCGATCGAAACCTTTAATAGAAGAAGTTTTTAGTGTGTAAGGAAGAATTGAAGGGTGCTCCGATATTTTTTAACGAGTATACCACTCTGACGAAGTTCCTCAAGGGTAAATTCTTGGCCCACTACTATTTAATATGTATTTACACTTTGTTATGCATTACGAGATATTTAAT
Organism: Dioctria rufipes; assembly: GCA_963924295.1. NCBI lineage: Eukaryota > Metazoa > Arthropoda > Insecta > Diptera > Asilidae > Dioctria > Dioctria rufipes. The sequence goes on along the minus strand of OZ002740.1, from coordinate 23,514,730 downwards.
GTCTGTATTTATATTAATTGTTATTTAGAAATTTCCTACACATTAAGATGTATATGTGTATGTAAATAACAAACTCACATATGTTTCACCTTCTCAGTTTATTTAGGTTTTATTTAGTCAGACATGATTAGAGAATTTCTTCTACCCTAAGAGATGTTTTTTTTCCGTATTCAAGGGAGGTATACAATTATCACAATGTTTCTTGGCTGATTTTTTAAAACTCCTCATCACCATTACCAATGTAAACGAATATGTAATGACGGGTCATTTTTATTTTTCATTTATTTTTTTTCTTTCTTTATTTTAAACCCACAATTTTAATGTGGGGGAGGACTGATTAATCTTTGCCAGGAAACTCAATTCGACTGTGTTTGTCCCGTATACCTCCTTATGAAGTTGACCTTTGGAAAACTGATTTGCATGAAATTTAAAAAAAATATTTTACCGCTGTAGGTCAATTGTGAAATTAAAAAAAAATATTAAATTTATGTGAACATGGTTTTTCATGCAAATCTAGACTTGTTTGCACATCATTGAGAGAGGACAATCTAAATTTCAGAGGAAAAATGTGTTCTTGATTTAAATTGTTTTCAAGCTTATGAAGTCCTTTCTAATTTTTAAATCTTCACAAAAATATTTAAGTATACGTATGTGAAAGTGAACAGAACTGTTCTGAAATTTCTAGTGTATATTGGCCGCAGTAAAAGCAATAAATTTTAGATCTAATTGTCTGTTTGCAGTTTCGATAAGCTATTAAACCATGTTTGTCAGAATGTTAACTCTGTCATTTTTTTCACAAAAGTGTGAGGGACATATTATTGTAAGCTGTATTTTGTAATGTAGAATTAATCACTGTTAGTGCGATATACAATTTTTGTGTGTGTTTGTACATTAAAGCTAACGACTTGGAGAGATAAATCCATGTAGATTCGGAATAAAGTTCGAAAATGTTTATTCGAAATCGAATCGTTAAGTTTTTATGTTAAATAATGTTTAATGAATCAAAGGTTAATTGATGTGGGGGAGGGGGGTCAGTTGGGTTTTGTGCACCGTAAGAGAAAATAAAAACAACTGGGTAATAATGAAAATATATAGCCCCTTTCCAATTCTTATATTATTTATTACAATTCAGTTTATTATTGAATCGATTTTATAAGAAAATTTTTAGCGGTTCCAAGACTCTTTTAATTCTCCTTCGACAAATTTTTGTAGATTTTCGAAATTCGAAAACAAAGATCGAAATTTTCGTAATATATTAACTTCTTTAGCAGATTTTTCGTTTTTTTTTTTCGTTTTATTATTCGAATTTGGAACAAACATTCGTGATGCATCAAATGAAAGGAGAGATCTAGAAGAATTCATAAAGTGGGAATTGGATAAGAAGTTTTTCTTGGGTGTAGAATTCAAGATTTGAAGTGAATCTTAAATTCCGTAATTCATTGCAGAAGCCACAGAATATCATAGGGTCGTTAAAAAATAGAACCGCTCGCTGATATATGGTGAAATACACCAATTCTGAACCGTTGAAGATTCGAAGTGTACTTTATGATCAGATTCAGATGAGACTATCAATCGAACAAATTCTTATGGCGTCCAATATTTCCGTCAATATATTGGAAAACTTACCCTTACCCAGTCATTGAAACAGTGGGTTTTCTAAAAAAAAAACAAAAATGGAATGATGAGAAAGTAACAATATTTAAACCTAATTCAGGGTTAGCACCAAGGAAGACTTATCCTGCTTCACTTAGATCACTGATGAAAAATCCTAAATCCATCCTGATACGCTAAGGAAACTAAGGATGCATCTAAGCTATTTAGATTGCAGCTCCACAGCTCCGAGAAGAAGTAGCTACCAAGTAGCCGGCTTCTTTTAGTCGTTAGAGAAGGACACTCGCAAAGCACATACCAAACTGATTCTATTTCATCAGGAGCCTTGCAGTTACGATAGAAATCGTCCGATTCTAGACCCAGCCACCTAGCATGGTTACCATATGCTCCCTCAAATGAACTCCATTGTTTTCGTCTTATTGTAGACAGGCAAGTACTCTATGAGGTCTCTGGAACGTAGGCCATAGCAAGACCCATTGTTCACCTTCCAGGCTTATGAGCCATTGCTTATAGCTCCCAATCGGACGCTCTTACGAATTTAAGTATTGGTTCCCAGCCTTCCCTGCTGGCTTCATGGAGTTCGTCCAGGAGGTGAGAGCCAAGGAATCTGTAACGCTTTCTTGAGAGAACCGGCCAGTGAAAAAGAAAGGGAGTCACCGTCTCGGATTCCTCTCTGTATCCTCTGCATATAGGATCAGCAACAAGCCCCAAGCCATTTAGGTGAGAAAGGAGTGCCCAGTGAGAATTGACACCAGAGTTATCAGGGTTGTTTAGTTGCAATAGATTTTTCGTTTCGTTTAAGTTAGGGCTGCCCCACAGTTTCTTTGTTGTTCTATTTGAAGGGTCATCTAACCAAAGGCGACTGTGTTGGCAGTCGGCCCAGGCCAAGATATTTGAGACAAGGTGTTTTGGTGCAATCGCAATTGTGGAGGAGGATGTCTCCGAGGTTGCACCAAGACGAACAAGTTTGTCCGCCTTCTCATTCTCGCTAATGTCGCTGTGACCTGGCAACCAAGATACCAGTACCCTGTTGTTCTGTGAAAGGAAGTTCAGGGTGGTTTTACATTCCAATAAGGTTGTAAAAGGTTTTGACAAGGCCGTGATAGCTTTTTGTCTGTCAAAGCAGATTGTAATTTTCTTGTTCTCAGTATTTGAGTCAAGAAGATGCTTTTCTGCTTCAAGGATGGCCTTGACTTGTGCCTGGAAAACCGTGACATGGTTTTAAAGTGGATGGCAATTTCCATATGAGGCTCCTCGCAAAAAAACATAATAAAATAGATGTCCTGATTAACCCACTGATGATTAGCCTTAACGTAGTTGTTGTTGGTGATGTCGCCTTTTAGAGACCTGATCGGAATTTTTGCATATGGTATTGCATCTGAGCTATTCATTTCAGAATCCGTTTTTTGGTAGGTGGTCATCTGCTATTTCGTTGCCCTCGATATTTCTATGGCCAGGCACCCAGTATAGGGTCAACTTGTGCTGTATGGAAATCTCCTATATGCTGCCTGCATAATTGCATCAGCTTTAATGTTACCATCACAGTATCCAACACTTTACTGCCCGTTGATCTGTCAGTATATATGCAGATGCCTAAATCCGACTCTCTACGCATAGTTATCAGCAGTGTTATGCAATCTGTAATGCCAGTTTCGCCCGCTCCTATACCTGTACTTGTCTTCGACCCATCTGTGAAAATTGACATGTCTGCTCTTACACTTCACTCATTCCTCTCCCAAGTTGCTTCTAGTGAGTATCAATATATTAAACTTTCTATTAAAGGTTAGGGCAGGAACTTGGGCTGCCAATCCCAAGGCGCTAAATGTTTAGTGGATCTGTTATGGTGTGGTTTAGTAGGATAACAGGGAATTCGCCGGGACAATTTGAAACCACTAAAGAGAAATTTTGTATCTTGGAGCTTAGCTTGCAAGGAGAATTTTATAATACGGTCTTTTATTCGTGTGTCGTGGTGGGGATAAACGGGACATGAGTTGCTTAAATTAACGGTACATATTAAGAGCTATCGAACTTTAAAATATTTTTAAATTTGTTATCCTTCGTAGTAAATTCTTTTTTTATTTCTCTCTCAAATCATAATCCTGGCACACTATTTTGGAAATTTTCAGGGGGATCGGCTTTCAGGGGAATTGGTTTTCAGGGTGATTGGTTTTCAGGGGAATCACCTTTCAGGCAGTTCGGAGTTCATTATCAATCTTCAGATAGTCTCATTTCGGAAGTATGAATATAATTTTTGGAACTGTGTCTATTATAATTTTTTTTGAGCTCTTTTCAAAAGATCGAAACAAAAAGTTTTCTGAATTTTTAAATATTTTGACCCTCCCTGTAGGTATACAAAACAGAAAGCGTAATTTTATTTACGCAATATGAGGGAAGGGGGAGGAGATCATAATAACGATGATTCACCTATATAATATATTAGAAAAAAAAAAAAATCAACCCACACACTTGTTTCACTTGTTCAGAATGCCGAATAAATCAATTAATGAAGAGTTGGGGTTCAGCGACCATTTAATCTAAAAGTGAGAATGATGTGCGTATGTTGCATGTGCATATAAAATTTATGGGGGTTACAATTATTCGCCCACAACTAAAACAAAACCGATTAATTTAGATAGGCCTATACGTGACTTACTGCAACAACTTATTTACGAATTTCCGAAACATTAGTTTAAATTAAAACTTCACCCTGGAACCATAGAGGCTTACAATTCGTTTACTCATTCAAAATGACTTTTCGCTTATTTGTCGCATACCAAATTCAGTAATTTATCACAAAACTTACCCTTAAAAAGGAATTAAAAGGACTTTTTACTTTGTACACTTCAGTCCAGGTCGTATTTTCGCGTCCGCGTCATTATCAGATTATTTCCAATGAAGTCATTAGAAGAAAAACAGTAAACAGCCGGCAAGCAAGGAAGCAAGGATGGATCCATTACGATTGTTTTCATTTATGCTGTTTAGTTTCACTACACGCGTATTGATTTACATTTAAGAAAAGTAATTTTATTGAGTGTCCCCGCTCTACCCGCCGTACCATAAAATAGATGCACTTTATACGCCACCATTCAGAAAAAGTTTGTAAAGAATTTTCTAAATATATTCAAAAGGATGGGGTTGGGTTGAAATGTTGGGGTATTAGCATTCTTTTGAAATTGTACAATCTTTGTTGGGAGTAAGAAATGTAAATAGAACGTCACTACACGGTTAGTTACGAAAAAAAAGGAAGCATGATGACTGGTAGAAAATCAATCAGTTCGATATTTTTACATTAAACTTTTCTCGAGGAAACAAATCAGAAGATGAACGTGCTTGCTTTTATGAGTCCAACAATATTTGTGTTTTGTGTTCCCAGACTGACTGGCAACAATGTGGGTTAATTTTAGTGCCACGGGGAAAATTATTATAAAAATTCGGAAGAGTTGAATGATTCATAAATTATACGATTTTTAAAATATAATTTGGGTTAATTTCTTGCATGAATGACACATATTGAATACAAAAGAAAAATAATAAGAATTAAATTAAAGTCATACGTTTGGGTTTTCTTTTTATACAAATATATGTTCTCGTGCATTACGATCGTACACATGTGCTTCTCTATCCAATAAGTATTACCAATTGGATTGAAAATGAAGCACATGGGATATCCTCAGATTGACAAAAACTCTCACGAAAGAAAAATCTTTAAAAAAGATATTTCTACGAAAAGAAGGGCGTTTCGTATCAGTAGGAACCGCCTACTCTTCAGTACGGCTTGATTCCTGCCTGCCGTAGATGTCGAAGAGTTTTTGTCACTCAAGTCTCGAGCTGCAGACTTGGTAGCAATCTTGGTCAATTTAATATTGACGAAATCCTCTATGAATTTATTTCATAGCGGCTCTCTATATCCTCAGATGTCTATCATGAAAGAACTATGTTTTCAGTAAAATCCGAGAAATCATAATATGTACATAATTCTATGAGTATTATTCATAGCAGTAACTCTGTATAAACTCCAGTCCCGCCCCTATACAGATAAACTTCAGTGATATATTACAGATATGATTCTGTAGGGATTTGTATATATTAGCTGGATCTTAAAGATAAACAATAGAAGAATTTTTAACGATTCTAAATTAAATTATAAATACAAGAGAAAAAGAAAAGAAAAAAACAACCGCCTCGTCCGCGCGACTGCTCTTACCTCTCAGCTAACGAAAGCAACTTCAAAGCCCAAGGCAGTTGTATTCTTCTCTTGTATTTATGATTTAATTTAGAATCGTTAAAAATAAAAGTTCTTAAAAATTTTTCTATTCTTCATCAGTATAGCTAAAACAGGCTTCAATTTCGGTTTCACGCCTAATTAAAAGCTTTTTCAAAATATATGGCTTCACATACAGTAGCGCACCACACAGAAATTGATTTGGGGGGGGGGGGATATGTGTCCCAAGTCCAAAAGGGGTCTGAAAAGTAGGGGTTTTCTTAAATAGATTAATCATAATTCAATATGCAATGACGCACTTTTATTTATTTATTTACAATCTACACACAATTTATGCCGTTTTTACAAAATTTTCAAAAGAAACCTAAGGCCCAATGCACATCAGTGTTCCGGACGAGAGGTGCGGTTGCGGTGGCATAGCGGCACGCGAAAAATCAATACACACAAATACATCTAAAATTATTCTATTTCTATTCTATATACCTACATACATATTTCCATTGTGTCAGTAGTACTCAGAGGCTTGCATTACGACTACGACACCGATGCGGTGCCGTAGAAATCTGCGACAGAAAGTAAACGCAATATGGACGTCATTGCACACAATATGTACATGCGGTGCCGCAACGACGCTGGAAGTATATGGGTCATTCCATATTATCAAATGGGTGACATGTGTGACATGACCATCACCAATTTTTTTTTAAATTTTACATACTTGGAGGGTTTGTGAAAACAAAAATACAAATGAAAATTTTTCCCTATAGCATTTTAAAATATCCAAAAAATGCTGTCCTGGTCTACTATAAAAATTCATACAAACTTTGGTATTTACGAAAGAATAAAAAAATATCGCCCATTTGAAAGTTAGGATTTCAAGCTATCTAAGAAAAATGCAATTTCAAAATATATGCGAAAAGGGATATAAAAGATAAGGTTTATACCCGTTATCCGTTAATATCCTGGAAAACGTACTTTTAATCTTATTATTATTTTTTTATGTTCTACTTTATATTATCCACTAAAACTCCAACTTGGGATCTTAACGGGATCAGGGAGTCAAAAATCATAAAAGCCTCACCAATCATGCATTTTCTCATAATAAATTCTTACATTTTTGAAAATTTCATGAAAGCTAGTAAGAAATTATCACTGAAAGTGGTGCGAGTTAAAAATACTGACCCTCTGAGGGGACCGGTGCCGTTCGTTTAAAGAACATTTTTCAGAATCCTCTCCATGTCCTTGAATACAGAAACTGGCTAATATCTGATTGAGAATTAAGTAAGACCTCTTTACCTAAGTCTCCACTTAACTTGACTATGAGGAAATCTATACCGAAGTCTTATTTATATAGGTATGTACTTCTTGAGGTAAGTCATTCATATAAAACTAAATAATAAGGGACCTAAACTTGAGCCCTGTGTTACCTCAAAAGCAAGGCGTATTAACTTAGAAAGCTAATTACGAATCTTAGCTTGTTGCGATCATACTGAAATGAAACATTATATAACAGAACAAATCATTCGCATATCAGGGGCCTATTACGCCAAACCACAAAATATTTGTGGTATGTACAAGCGATTTTCTATAGTCGCACAAAAATTCGGTTGCATAAAATTACAAGGCCTAAAAAGTTAAGCCCAAAGTTAATTGTGTTGAACTGAAATAAATACCAAGGTTTGAGTGTTCTTTTTACTTAGCTATCAGAAAAAATTGGATATGTATATTTAATATTTCGCTTAAGTTATTTAATTATGGTTCGTTTAAATGAATTGCAGACAATGAGGCTTTGCAAGGAATTCATAAAGGAAATTTTAATATGTTCATCACTGCAGAAAAATCGAAAGTGCAATCATGCAGAAAGTGTGCATGTGTTATGTGTGTGATGCTGTCAATCTGTAATTGCATTTCTCAAATTTCTTTTACTCACAGAGCTAGAATGCATTTACGAGCATGTCACTGACTTGATAAATATGAATAAATTTAATTTTATCAATCTTAATTAAGAGTTTAAGTTGTTGTGTTTTTTTTTCTAAATCTTTGCATGAAAAGCTATACAGAAGTGCTCTTGTTCTCTTAATAAAGTATAGTTCTTGGTGTGGCATGTTTTCGCTGCTGTTAGCACATTCCAAAAATGTCCATTATGCATTTGGAGACTGGGTTGAACATTCAGTACTCTAAATAAAAGCTGTTATAATCAATTTTATAAGTTTTTTCTTTATTCCAAAGTACCCTTCGGTATACTACATTAAAAACATCTGGGACTGACAGTTTTTTTCTTCAGTCTACATACAATTTTGCGTATTTTTGTATGGCAAACTTACGTACGGTAGAAGTTGCGTCATTTTGTCTATTAGATTTAAAAATGCCATGTATAAAATTGTAACTTTCTAACTCAATGTTTTGTCTGTAATAGTGTAGTGAAAATCAAAATCTTATGGCAACACTATGAAAGAGTTGTCCGATTTTACCCATCTACGAACTTTACCTTACGTTTTTATTTACAAAATTACTGTACAAAATTTCTCTAAGGCAAGGCATTTTCGAACTGTCCTGACAGACAAACAGACAAACCCTATAGTTTCTATAAAAGGTGCGACATGCATTTTAGTCTTGTAGTTCCGCAAATTTCTAATATTAGAAAAGAGAGAGGATGGTAAAATGTTCTGTAATCGCTCGGTTCGGGATTATAAACATTCCGGAGTTACACCTTATGATAGTATCCTGTAGGACGAAGGTATACATAGATACATTTTGTAGCGCATGCGTCTTGAGTGTGAAGTTAAAATTAATTAAATTAATCTACAATGGCTGAAAGCAAATATTTCATCAGAATATTAATTATGTAGGTAGCGATAAAGGAGTGAAAGGTGGGATGTGATCACCTCATGTGGTCAATGATATCATAGCATGTCCTTTGATTTTCTGGCTATTGTGTTTTCTGTCTCTAATAAATTTATGGGAATTATATTCAATTTAAGGTCTGATTAGACCTTTTTGAGAGAAGTGGCCTCTTCAACAATTATAAATCATCACTTCAACTATTTTGATCTTTGTGTTGAGTGGGAAGATCTAGTTCTGAGTGATGAATTCTAGTCTGACCTCTTTCGTTTTAGCATTTGATTTACAATAAAATTTTCTCAACAATCGTATACTAACTGCTAACAAGTTAAATGAATGTGGCACTGTCAAAGACTCTTTTCGATATATCCGATATACTTGCAGTTGCGCCTTTTCTTTTATCGAATGTATATTGTGAGAAGTGCAGATTTTCCATACAAGGAACACATTTTCTGTAAACTTTTTGTAGGTTCTTTCATTCTGGTAATGTTGGCAATACTTTAGACAAACTAAACTTATACAAAAATTGGGCAAGTTGAACAAAATTCTGCAACGCCTCGCTCGAATATAAAATCAACGATGCTTCGACGTGATGTAAGGAAGCCCTCAATTCTTTCTTAGAAAATTAGTGAAATTTTTTTCTTAACAATTATTAATCATTTTTGGAGGTCGACAACTGCATACATGAAAGTATTGTATCTGAAACTAACTTCAGTCGGCCACCAAAGTGAATAAAAATTCTGCCTAAATGAATTCTGCAAATTTTTAAGATGAAATGCGTGTCTATTGCTCATCTACGCGTCTACGTTCATAAAAATTGTTAGCGGCTCAAGCACCCGTTGTCGGCCTCCAAAATACATACAAATTGTAAAGAAAAATTTTCCAGTAACTTTTTAAGAAAAAATTGAGAGTTTACTTATATCACGTCGAGGCATCGTCGATTTTATATTCGGGCGAGGCGTTGCAGATTTTTATTCTATTTGCCCATTGTTATATGTTATTTGTTTGCCTATAACTTTAGACTGGCTATATTTTCGTATACATACCAGCTTTCCAAGCATTATTAAATAGCTTCCCATTCGACAATAGAAGCAGTTTTATTGCAATATTCATGTTAATGCGATATGAAGTTTCCAAAATTATTGTCCATCTCTATTGCTTTCAGAATAGCAGCGATGCTCCTAATTTGTTGAGCTGAACCTGAAGGCGCATATCTTAAGTCTAAGTTAATGTAGAACATCTGGAAGCCCGATTTAATTAGTTCCCCTACAGAGCTCTATTTAGATTTGGTCGGAGACAGCCTCCTCTTGTAATATTCTGTAACCGGTGTGAAAATATGTAAAATATTCGCCTGGTAAAATGGTTGTCATCGTTGTCATCAGTCAAGAAAATCATGTGAATTTGATTATGATTTTTTATTCATGACCTATGACCTTAAATCAGAACCTGTCCCTAGAGTAACTTCTATCTTCTATCGCGATTTCAAAAATATAAATCTTGAACAGCTTGTATCTGAATGCCAACAAACAATATGGGAAAAAATATTTGACTCAGTTTCTATCGATAACAAGGTAGCTACTTTCGAACTTTCGAAGACATACTTTTAAATCGATACAATAAACATGTTTCACAGCGAATTTGTAACATCCAAGATAAAGGCTACCCATGGTTGACTCCTCAAATTCATAGTTTAATAGCGGAATGTGATTTTCTTTATAGACGCTATATAAAGCAACCTGCTCGGATGAAGTTCGTAGGATGTACAAGTAAGATCGTAATAGAACTAGTGTAATAGATTTAGATATTTCAAGCTAACATATTTTAATAGAAAACTAGTTGCGAAATTACCACCAAAGAAACTATGGATAAATAGTCGATGTTTTGGGATATATGGTTGTGAATCCATAAAAGTATGTGTAAATTCAAATGCACTGAATAATTACTTCGCTGAAAACTCGTCAGCACTTAGTACTTTTTAACAAGCTTCATTCACCGATATTTCTGCTGAAGACTTTTATCCTGATAGCTATGCTTTTCGAAAGAGAAGTTTTACTATTTATGTCCTCTATCAAATCTAATGCAACAGGACAAGATTAACTAACACCTGTTTTAATAAATTGATCGGCCCAGAGTACTGGCTCACATCTTCAACTATTGCCTCATGACATCTCAGTGTACTACTCAATGCAAAAAGCTCTAGTATGGTACCCATTCCAAAAAAGTATAATGGTTCTCTTCCGAGTAACTACCGTTCAATCAGTCTTCTCTGTTTTTTAGAAAAAGCTATTGAAAAGCTGTTCTATTCGCAAATCACGGAATATATAGACCACAAGGGTTCCTTAACCTACTGACAATTGGGTTTCTGCTGTAAGCACAGCTGTGAAACTGCGATGTTTAAAGTAATATCAGACAATCACGAGGCTTTAGATAATGACCATCTATCAATATTAGTACTACTTGATGCCAGAAAAGCGGTTGACTCTATTGTCCATGGCAATATGCTGCAAAAGCTGTCTCGCCAATTCTCTTTTTCATCTTCATCATCAGCTAAACACAGCCTTTTAAATAGGCGCAGCCAAGTTGTAAGAGTACATGATCAACTCTCAGATATAGCTTTTCTACACCGCGGTGTTCCTCAAGGATCTATATTAGGTCCCTTATTATTCAGTCTTTACATAAATGACCTTCCTGATGCCGACGTGGATGCATCTATTCATATGTATGCTTATAATGTACATATATATTGTACTTAACCAGACCCATAGGCTTAATGGAAGGCGATGATCTATTATGCATTTATAACTGGTCCTTGCTTGAATAAATAAGACTTAAATCCTGACAAATCTACATGCTTGGCAGTTTATAAGAGTAAAATCAATTCTCTCTGATTATTAGCTATATTTTTCAATAAAACGAGACTTGTCTACGTTGATTCTGCGAAAAGTCTGGGCTTTGAGCTTAATTCAAAGTTTTGCTGTTGTGACCACATTAGCACTACCTTAGGTAAAAGCGGCCGAAGAAGACTATGGCTAAGTTTAGAGGTCCTAGCACTCCATGTTCGGAAAAGCTTGTCAAATCTCTAATTCTTCCCTACTTTACTAATATTTTCCTCGTTAGACTCGGTCTGCCCCTAAGCTTAACTTAATAATATAAGAAAAAAAAACAAAAAAAAAACAGCTTTGTAGAAGTAGAGTGAACTCCAACTGTTACTGTTCATTGAGATGTATCCGTATACTTCCTCAGACTATATATAAATTAGTATAACCAACAAACGCAACAAAGCAGTCAGTTATTGGAAACGTTTTCACTTCTTATCGAGACCTATGGAGGGTGGATAAGTATCCGAGCAGTGCTATCACTCCTACTCAAAAAGATTGACAAATTCATTTGACGATTATTGTAAATGAAATTCCTGCAAAAATTAATTAATTTAATTATAATTCCAATTTGACTTTGAAGACGGCTCGAATTATCAGCCGAAACGTCGTCGGTGGTTTAATAAAATTTTATCGAAAAAACGGGTTTGGTGAAGACTGTTCATTGCCATAATATCGCTATTTATTACGATATTGTAATTGTCCTGTTTTTATTTTTTTCTGTAGAGCAGAATATACAGTTTATGATGTGGACTCGTAGCAGGATATTTTTATATACTTGACCAGGGTCATGCTATGTACATATTTCCGTAGTCCTGACCAACTGCCAAACGCCTCCACAAAATGCAAATATTTTTGTTCTGTTTCATTTCTTTGAGTACTTTAGCTGACACTTTCATCCTCGGTAAATGTTGTCGGACAAGTATAGTGAAAGCTTAGGTTTCGATTGATGGGTGGTACTGGGTGTATTTGCTGCACTATAGTATAAAGAAAAGTTACAGGGAAAGATATAGCCATCAGGTCTCGTTGGTAGAAATGTGTAATAAATTTCTGATTTATGATTTATTTGTTTGACAAAAACCTACTTACGAGGAATATGAGGAGAAAAATAAAGTTTTCTAAAATTTTTGTGACAAAATAATTCTACACGCTTACAAGTTTGATATGCCTTGGAAACTTGGGAGATGTAAATTTGATAAGGGTCCTCTAGACAGTAGTCTAGATTTACTTATCCCGAATTATGAAAAGAAAATCATTTTAATGTTAAGTCCGCTTTAGGTTCATGCTTAAAGTTTTTTCTTATACTATATAAAAAAAAAACTGTCGTTAAAAATGTGGCCATTTATTAGTGACATGTAGTCCGCTCACATATCTTACTAATATATTCTCAGTACGAAGTTTAAATTAAAATGAAGCGAAAGGCAGGCGTTTTGGTCTACTACACACATACACAATGCAGACTCATACAGCTCAGCGATGATACCTTTGATCACCTTATCCAGATATTTCTTTCAATTTAGCTAAGCATCTTTACTCTATAGGATTAGATTACTTCCGATACATATTAGGTTTTTTTTTTGAGAACTGCACCGCATCTCTTAAAAGACTTGGACACATCTCTCTTCTTCTTCTAATAAACTAGTACTTTCGTTATCTTTTGCTAGAATTGAATGATAGCCAGTGCAGCTAACACCAGTCTTAGACAAAATATTTAATAGGATATGCACAAAACTTCCAGGCCTTGCGATAAGAGTTCAAATCTACATACATATATATGAACAGGCGTACAGCCTATTTTATGGTTGAAGATAAAGGCTACATTGTGATAGTCTTTCATATCTGGGCTGGAGAGCTTTGATAAGGATAGACTACTAATGATAAGCGTACCTCTATGTCCTCTGTTCATTGAAAGTGCAATTGTGTGAAAAACTACAAAATTTCCTTCACAGTTCACGTGAAACTATCAATATGGTTACTCTAGCAGTTCAAGAGTGTTTGTATAGCTTTTAGATTCGATATGTGCCAAAAAGGTTGTCTATGCCTAAAGTAAAATAAGTTCCTCCACAACTGCTTCTTAGCTCTCCTTATTTCGATTATACTCTGTTAGAGCGATTTTGTATTCGCTTCTGTTTAAGAATGTCTTTAAAAATATATTTCAATTCAAGCTGAAGGTAGAGTTGTAGTAGTTTCATAGGTCTACACTAAAAGAATTTCGAATTGTTTTTCTTACAAAACTTCCAATTTTCGAAAATCGTGAACTTTTTTAACAAAATTTCGAAATTTATTGAATGTTAATAGACATGTTATAAAAATGTACTTATCTACAGAAATTCTCCCCCATAATAAAATGTGTAGAAATTAGGTGAATTTTGTAAATTGTTAATTTGTTAACTTCAATTCGTAGCTCGTTTCGGACAATAGTTTGGAGAAAATTTCAAAATTAATGAAATTTTTGGAAATAAGAAAAAAAATGAATTTCGAAATTTCGAAGTTTCATTAATTTCGAAGTTTGTGTAATATAGATCGATGGATTCTTTGAAAAATAATATTAGCTAGATTTGATATTAGAAAAATTTAAATTAATTTTGACGACGTGTTTGTAGAGGTATTTATGGTTTTTCATGCAGGTTTATCGTTATAAAAGTTACGTAATTTTGACTATCAGTGTTCGAATTTTTTTATTTCTTAAAAAACATTGGTTTTAAAGTGTCATAACTTCGAAATGAGGAGTTCGAAGATGATTGTACATCGCAAATAATTTTAAAAGAGGACGAAATGGATTTTAAGTGGTCAATTTTGTAAGTTATAACAAAAAAACATAGTTACTGATCTACTCGCATATCTAAAAAAGGACACGTTCCTGGAAATTTAAGAGTGGAGTCTTTTTCTTTTAGTTCAAAAGTATTTATATATTTTCAATATTTTAGATGAATCATTTTATACGGTAACACAAATTTTGATAATGTGCTCACAACTAAATTAGAATTTTTCGAAAACGATTTTTCGGACGAGGTTCAAAAATGGTCGTAAATCTTAGCTTGGTATAAGCTTACCAAATTTCGTCCGGTTTCGAACCTTATTGTGAAATTTTTATATGTAATTGTGGTTAAAAGATTGTTTTGTTCATCTTTAATACTGAAATGAAGATTGCCAAGCTTGAATTTGGCTTCAGAAGAGGATTCGAAGAAGAATGTGGGAATAAAAGAGAAATTCATACCTAAAATTTTTGAAGTTTCGAGCGTTTTTGGGATTGTAATTTTTTTACTGGTACATCAATGAAGGTTTCGCGAACGTGTACAAGCTGATTATAGACAAAAATTTCCTATGGGATAAAGTATGTTTCTATTATCTCTAGACGAACATTGGTTTGCTGTATATAAGAGAGAGAATAAGTTTCGGAGATGATTCCTTTACAAACCCGATTACTTATAGCTTTTGTCGCTATCTAGTAACTTTTGTTTCTGTATGCGTACAATAATGCAAGACGAAATAAAATATTACTATGCAAAAAATTATAAAAGCTTCTTGTTGTCAGATAAAAAGGTTTTTACTTACATATATCATATATCATCACCCTTTCCAATCGATTTTTTTTTTTGAAATTACAGTAATCAATCACAATTAACAATGTAAATGAAATTGATTTGAAATTGCAATTTGCTCAAGTCATTTAAAAATTACATGAAAATGCAATTGAAATGGAAAATCAATTTAATTTGAAAATGATAAATGGATTTTGGATTTGTGCCTCATTCTCGCTTATCAATATTTCAAGGATAGGTACTTTTCAAAAAATATTAAACTTTTTTTTTTTTCAATTCCGTTAAATCTTCATTAGGGATATTTATAGTATGCTTTATACATTGTCGAAAAATAAGAAAGAATATTCTGATAGAATTTTCGAATATTTTACGAAAATGGTCACAGAAAAAAAGCACAAAACATGAAAAAGTCTAGCACTAAATAAATCATTTCAACCGATCAGTTTATTCTCTTTCTTCCTTAAAAGTACATAGAAAAAATCAAAGACTTAGACTTTCAAAGTGGAATCTTATTTAAATCACAGTTTTACGTTAAGCAATGTGCTTATAAAGCTAGTCAGTCAGATGAGACAGCTATTCACTTAGAGGATTTGTGGATACAGATGGATCCTTCGACAATACCTCCTTGGATGCTATCAAACTTGTTGCTTTCGAAAGAGTCTTTGAGAATCACACGATTAACTGATTAACAAAAAAGCATCAAATATTTGGTAGCTGCCCAGAAGCAAGAGTCCTCTCGATCATAATGGACGACCTTATAGTAAAACTGATCAGCTTGGGCTTTAATGAACATGATAACATACTGGTCACAATATGGGGAAAAGATGACCAGTTAATAATCGATCTCATGCATAGATGTCTTTTTTATAGGCCGCAATTGATATTTAAATAAAGATCTGAGCATGAACAATAGCATAAGTGCCGCTTTTAAAAAAAAACAACGTACTTGGAATTCGATCTGGTTAGACTTACGGAAAAGACTGTAGATCGTTTTACATAATGTCGTCACTTTTTTTGGCAGAAACTGGGGTCTGAAACCAAAGGCGATTTATTAACTATACACTATGTATGGTTGATACACCAACGGTTATCTATGGAAGATCCCCATAGATTACGGTGGTAAAACTAATAAAAATAAAAGTCGAGGTTCAAGTACGAAAGACTTATGATACCCTAGATGAATCCCCGTATGTAATTTCGTAGTGTCACCCATCTGTACAATTTTCATTTTTGAAATGGTTTTCGCATATATTTCTAGAACGGTTCGTCAGACAGAAAAAATAATTATAACCAATTTTATAGGATTTCATATTCTGAAGAAGTTTTTAGTACAATAAAAACGACTGATCGTTTTCACAGTGTACGTAAAAAATCCAAATTTTTATATGGCAACATTTTCGGTTTTTTCTTTTTTTGTCTTTTGTAAAAAATAATTCAATTTACATGAAGTTTTCTGAAAGTATATCTTTTTTTGCATAGAGGAAGCATGATTTTTTAGAAAACAAGTACTTTCCAGGATTTTTATATTTTCAAAAAAAAAAAAAAAACGAAATTTTATACGGTAAACTTTATTGGTGTTTTTTTTCGATTTTATTAATCTCTCTGGGCTCATTTTAAGCATTAAAATATCTACTTTAAGTTGGTCTATATATCTTGATGGTTTACTCATCGTTATCCTATTTATTTAGTGAAAAAAATATATGTTAATAAAAACGCATACTGATCCAGCGAGTCTTAACTCTAGCTTGCAACTTTCAGTATGGTGCGGTGCATTGCTATAAAAAACTTAAATTTCAGGATGGTTTCCGCTACTTTTCTTTGATTAAATTCATTCAACTTGAGTAATATTACATTTAAAAAAAAATTCTGTCATTGGAATTTAATCCATTATTAACATAAATAATAAAAAAATTGAAAATCATAAAAAATATTGAAAAATTCGTGATTCGAAAAGTCGTTTTTTTGGTTTTTATAATTTTAAAGCGGTTTCATGAAAAGTAAACCATCAACATATATAGACCATTTTAAAGTAGAAATTTCAACGGTTAGAATGAGCCCAAATAGAATAATCAAATCGAAAATAAACACCAATAAAGTTTTCCGTGGAAGATGTTTTTTTTTTCAAAAATGTAAAAATCTCGGAAAAAAAATCGTTTTTCCGCTATTTTCTTGGAAAATTTCAAGTTATGTTAAAAAATACCTTATATGAAAGTATCAAATGTTTTTATTATCTACAACTTTTATGAAGAACATTTTCCGCTAGATTTCACGTTTTGCCGAAAATCGCAAAAAAACACTTTCAACCCCTAAACACCTCCTCCCATCTCCCTCATTTCGCAATTTCACTTTATCTTGTTTTTAATTTTTGTTTTTTTCTCTTAATTATAACCTTCACTAAATTCTCCGGTTGGTCTTTGCCTGTTTATAAAATATTTCTTCTCTTAGTTTTCACAATGGGCTTTGGCACCAGCCTAAAGCGCCTATAAAGGGATTTTTTTCTTGTAGAAATATACAAATCATTCAAGTAGTTCATGCACTAAGCAAAAGTACTAATATGCATACACGAGTATTATTGCAGTATCCAAGTTATATAATGTATGATTAACAAACATTCAAAACTGATCGAAAAATGAATATCAGATTCGTTTTCCGTACCTAAATCCATTTTGCCTATATCTAGCAAACCAATTCCATCGACAAAATTCAATTAATTCATCTATGTCAGAGAAACTATGAAGATATACCTACATAAGACGGCAATGAATTTCATTTTAAACCGGAAGTAATCTCTTTGAATTGTAATGGGCGCTCATATTCTATTCACTTTTATTTAAAGAAAAAAAAAAAAAAATTCTCAGAATTTTCTAATTACCGCCAATATTAAATTCGGAATTCGTAAGAAAACTAAACTAAAAAATATTATTATTGAACTGCAGATTGTTTTTTCTTTTGTTGGCACCAAATCTAGAACATTTGAAAAATAATTTTCTTTTGCCAAGACGTGGGAAATAATTTTTCAACAATTTTTTCTAATTGCATTCATAAAATGCCCACGTCGGTCGCATTCCTTCTACTTAGTCCTTGCTTGATCTAATTTAATCACAATATGAAATTAAACACGAGAAATATTTTCTAATTAAAACACCACTTTTGAATTAGAGTCCGTTTTTTTTTTATACATAGAGTG
Source organism: Dioctria rufipes (assembly GCA_963924295.1). Lineage (NCBI taxonomy): Eukaryota > Metazoa > Arthropoda > Insecta > Diptera > Asilidae > Dioctria > Dioctria rufipes. The sequence goes on along the minus strand of OZ002740.1, from coordinate 23,496,451 downwards.
ACTCGTCATATAACTTAAAACCAATATATTTTTTTTAAACTCAATTTTACCTTAATCGGAACTCCAACTGTTATACTGATAAGTAATGGAAATAGTGCAATGAGAACAGACTTCATAACGTCGCAACTCAGGATAACTTTGAAATATTCAACAAGTTTTGTATAGAATATATCTATGTAGGTATATTGTGAACTAATATAAAGGATCCAGGTGTGAACTGATGTCGTTTTTATACTTAAAAGCACTAATAACTTTAAGATTATTGCACAACTTCACCACTAAGTGTCCACACACAGTGAACCACTTTAACACTGGACAAGAACTTGCTCCAACAACGTCTGAATACAAGTGACATTATGAACCATGCTGAGCTCCTTTTATATACGCGAGGAGTACACAGAGTATCCCATCTATCCATCCATCCAACCGTCGTCCATTCATCCAATCATTCAGACTTCATCATCATAGGTCTAGGCAGACTATATTCTATGTAGTACAGTAAGAGCGAAATATGTTGGCTAGGTTTGTTCTATGGGACTTGGAGTGTGGAAGTATGGAAAAAATAAGATATTGATGAAGGCTTGCGCTTTTCCTTGTCAATCGTCATACATTATATCTCCTCCTCTCCCCCCCTGCCAACATATGGTTGCGAAGGAGTTTTGATTCTTAAGATTTCAATGCTATAGTTATAAATACTAGGATTGGGAGGATAGGATTCGGTTTTAATGGAGGCGCCGTAGGTCTCCCGTTTATATTCGTAATATTCAAATGATTTTCAACCGCAAAAATCTACTTTATTGTGTATTCGTTTACTTTGGTTTTATTATCATCTCACAAATTGTGATAAAAGCTGTTGCTTTTCAGTTATTTTACGTTAGGGGTTAGCACCAGGAATATTTTGCGTAGTAATATTTCTTCATTCATAATGTTCTACAATATGCATGTATGGCATGTGTGGAGGTTTTAGTTATATTAGTTATTATACGTAAATATTTAGATAGATACATAGATGTAGAAGAGACTTGAATTTTATTAGTAACTATGAACTGCATTTGGTAGGATTGATATTGAAAATTTCATAAGATTTAAAGAAACTGTAAAAGCTTTTTATGAACTATCCATTATGGGGGTGATGATAAGTATTTATATAGATCGTAACATAAGTGTGTTGAAAAGAATAATACGATGACGTTATAAAACGTTTTGAAACATTTCATTATTTCTAAGACATTTTTTAAACCATTAATTTTAGTTATGAATGATACTACGACACCTCAGAATATTTCTATGAAAATATTATCTTTGCTATGTTTAAAATATAATTTTGGAATTAATAATTTAAGTATTTTAAAAATGTTAGATGAGGTGCTTAACAAAATAATTGAAAAAATATGGATAAAAAATTATCCTCCTAAGAAATGGATGGATACAATTTAGTTTCCGATAAAAAAAAAAAATAAAACGATTTTCAAAAGTAGTTTCAGATAACAGGGGAATAGCGATAGGAAACATGGGTTACAGAATTTACGCAAAAATACTTCTGAACAAGATGTAAGAACACTACGAAATCCCCAATTTCAAAATCCTGAATTATAAAAATCCCGACTTTTTTAAGAATTTCGAATCACAAATTGCAGAATTTAAAAATCCCGAAATTTAAAATCTAAAATTTGAGAATCCAGCATTAAATTAATTTAATAATAATATATTTTGCTGTGGGATATGTACACAAGATTACAATCTTTTACTAGTACAATTATAATAAGGTATGAATACAAAATTATATTAAGCACAAACGAAATAAGAAATACAAAGAAGTTAATGAAATAGTTAAATTTAAATCAAAGCCAATAAATAAAAAAGGCAAAAAAAATAAGAAATAAAATAAAAAAACACTAAAAAATAAAATAAAATGTAAAACTCAAAACAAATCAAAAGTAGCTAAGCAACAATAATTTACAAAATTGCACTCACCACGTGACAAAAAATCATCCAAAAAATATTAAATAATAACATAAAAATGGGAGGAAATTATTGTTAAATGTGAGCTTTAATGAGAGTCTTAAATGCATTGACAGTTTGGGCCCTCTGAACGCTAACAGATAGACTATTCCAAAGACAGGAAACCTGAATAGGGACAGAACGTACCATAACTAATTTACTGAATCGTGGAATTACAATATTATGAGTATATAGCGAAGAAGAGAGCTGGAAAAATTCTCTAATATATTTTGGTTGATTGCTCTTTAATATTCTGAAGAGAAGAAGAATCGTTCTCCGCTCTCAGTGAACAACCAAGGAACGTGTTAATAAGCGGGGAAACATGATAAAATCTTCGTAGACCATAAACGAATCGTACGCAATCATTGAAAGCCACCTCCATCCTACGCCTATACTCACTATCCAAGCTAGGAAAAATATGACTTCCAAATGTGAAATACGGCATAATCAGTGTAATTACTAAATCCAACCTCATATCTGGGCTTAGAATATCCGCCGAGAGACATAACCTTCTTAACTCCGCATAAACATTATTGAAAATCATACTAACATTGTCGCAGTACATCTTGTTACAATTCAGAACAATTCCCAAATTCCCTTCTAGCCACCTGAATAATAAAACCATTCAAGATCACCGGAGGTATATCGATGACGCTTAAAGCGCTATTGTAGAAAGCTATACACTGTGATTTTGCAGGATTAAGCAGAAGTCCATAGAGAATCGACCACCTGTGTATTCGACATAGGTGAGAATTAAAACGCTCAATGCAATGCTCAAGGAGACTAGTTTAAATACATCTGGACATCGTCGGCAGACATACTACCAAAGGAAGGTCATTAATAAAGAGACTAAATAGTAATGGGCCAAACACAGAACTCTGCGTAACACCACAAAGCATAGGCAAAACATTTGAAAATTCATCAGCAACCTTAACCATGGCAGCCCTGATATCTGTAGCAAGCTGAAATACTGCAGTCTCACAACTGCGAAAATCGCGAACTCCAGATTGCCAAGCAGTAAGAAATCTGTTCACATCCACTCAACCAAGGATCTGATTATATACGAGTTTTTCGAGCACTTTCGATAGAAAAGGTAAGATGCTTATATGAGGCGAAAATCATTAGGTGATTTGGCATTAGTTCTCTTTGGGGTCATTGCTTGTAGAATGAATGCCAGAAAGTACGCATTTAAGTCACCAGGACGTTATGAGCAAGATGAATTTTTTTAGATCACTCACGCCAGCTTGCAGATTACGTCAAAGAGTTTTGGGTTTCAGGTCAGTGCTAAACTTATTACTGTAATATTTTCGCTTAGCATTTCTTATAGCTAACGTAACTTTGTTGCGGACAATTTTATATTTAGTAGATACCTCAATAGTTTTCAAATGCCGATAGCGATGTACACGAATTCTCTCCCAACGATCAATAAACGAATACGAGACGACCATCATGGGCACCCTCTCTCAATAAGCGCCTAGACTTAAGAGGAACATGTGTTTCTAATAGGTAGGGGAATGTCGTCAGGATTGACCTATCGTCTAGGTCAGCAATCTGCAATTTTTCTAGTTTTGATCACTAGCGCCACCAATGTTCGAGCCCGAAAGAATTTCTCTTAGTAACAGCGAACTTTTCGTGACATTGAAGATTTGGAGCGTGAACGGAAAGTATGTGCTGTGCACTCAGTGGTTTATAATTCCAAAAAACAGTTTTTTTTTAGCAGCAGTTAAGACGGCCAGAAAGTGAGTAGAAAATATGCAATCATCAAGATAAGCATTATGAATGTGTTGTGTAGCTCATGCTTGAAAATAAACCAAGAGGAAAATTCAATCCTGTAACATGTTTGGTTGTTGTGTCATGTAATACGGCAATGGCGCTTGTCATCAAGGTTGGCCACTTTGTGTTGTCAGGGTTGGCCCACTTTGATTGTGTGCTTCAAAGACGCCCAGAAAAGGTCCAGTAACAATTCCAACGAAGTCCGCCAATAAAACACCAGCTATAGGTAGATGCTCGTCCAAAAAAGCGCAGAAAAAACCCTCTTCGGACAATGCAAGAGAGAAGTGCGTTTGAAGTGTGACAATATAACGACATTTGTCGGAAATACGATTTCGAATAATGTGCCATTCAAATTTTGCTCAAAAACAGAAAAATGCAATAAATTTAGCTTTTTATTTCATTCAATTAATTTTTCCAGGTAATTTTCAATCATTTCAGTACATTTTTCGTTGACCAAATTTGACAGCATTTTACTTTTTTTTAATGAATATACTTTTTCATTTTTCACCCAATCAATTTGCAATGTTCAGCAAAAGTATTCCTTTTTTCCCAGACCGTTCCAAAAATATGCTTGGAATTACCATTTTTTTTTTTAAATGGAAGTATGGGAAAAAGTCAAAGGGCTGTCCTACCCTGATGACATTCCCCTATCTAACTAAGAAAAAAAAAATATCAACTTGATCGTTCACTAAGTCACAATCAAATATTGCTTGCCCGTGGCAATTGTCTGCATTCTTGAAGCAAAGATTCAACGTCATCAATGCTATTGTAATATCGGTAAGAGTAGTTCAGTTGAGAGTTATTGTGCATTAAGAAACTGTTATATACTTATGTATGTCTATTTGTAAAAGATGTTTTATTTAAAAAAATCATTTTAAGAAAATTAATGTGAAAATATGTAAGAAATAGGCCTTGTGGCAATAGTTATGCTGCTGAAGGTATACTATATGTAACAGTTTACACAAATCTCCTGGAACAAAACAAAAATATAATTTAAGGGGGTCACCCCGTGTGACAGATTAAAAATTTTTTTTTTTTGCATAAGTTGTATCCAAATATAGTGCAGAATATGTGGGTAAAATAATTTTCCGATACTCTGAGCCGTTCGAAAGCTACAGCGTTAATCACGGCAGGTATTTGAAGCGTGCGCTCGAGCATCGGACCCCTTCTTTTGAGCTTTGGTTTCTTACCTGAGCCCTTTTAATACAAACATAGATTTAAATGTACAATATAGAAGCCGTTATATCTCTAAACTCATTTTCTGTTTCCAATATGACAGTTATTTTAGTCTTAATTGAGCACCCAAAGTGTTCGAATTTTATTTGTGATAATCGTATTTGAACTTTTAAACGCGTTTTTCTCAAGACTACGTTTTTCTAACTGGTCTCCACGATATCTCAAAAAGGGTTTGACTGATTGCCTTGAAATTTTAACGGTAGATTCGACACATATATAGTCATCGAGTGAACTAAAATAATGCAAAAATTTCGAACCGTTTTTTTTTTTTCGTAACAAAATGATCGAAAAAAATCATGAAATTTGAAAATTAATTTTCAAAAACATCTCAATTATTCAATTTTCAATATTTTCGAATGATTCTAGTTCACATTGGGATAAATATTTTGGTCTGAAAATATTCTGGCTTACTGCTGAAATGTCAATTAATATATAGTAAAAAGTTCAAACCTCTACATTTTTACTGTTCGTCAAAACAACATCCCAAAAAAAGGTAAAAAAACAGGCGGTTACACGGGGTGACCCCCTTAAAATTTCGGTTCAAATTTAGCTGAAAGAGATATTATGAGCTATCATTCTAAGATTTTGTATTATTCCAAGTGATCCCCGCCTTTTATGATTCTTTTAATCCTTTTACATATTTATATTGACGACTTTTTCAATGCTAGTTTCCACAATCGAATTTCGTATTATCTGTGAAGGTCGTAAACACGTTGATTTTGCCACTAAGACTGCGTTTAACCACTTCTTTTTCAAAAGCAAGCGGATCGTGTAAATGTTTTAACTTAGGAATTTTTGCTCACCATTTACAAAATATGTTGTAACGTGCCCTTTGCATATTTAGATTTTTCTCTAAATGATAGCTATAACTAGCAATGAGCAATTTCTCTTTTTACCTCTGTGTTATAATTAACGTGTAACTTGTGAAAAAAAAAGATATTGTTTGTATATTTTCTGATACGGTCTCCGGATGCGGTAGCAACCGATAAAGCTGTATCCATTAGGTTGATACCACCCATGTGCTTGTTGTATTATTTTATGAATGGTTGGACAATCGATTTTCATATTCTCTTCTCTCTTTTCGTCCCATCGAATGACCTTCTGCGAAGTGACTCAAAATTTCGATACAGAAAAGGGATTTCAACCAACGTAGGTTGATAGTAGACTAGTAGACCAACAGTTTTTTTTTTGTTTTTTTTTTGTTTTCATATTATAAAACATTATTTCCTGTACGCTAAAATTGTGCCAAATATCATGACATATGACTTACTCGCATTGTTCTCAAACTATATATGCCACGTTTTCTGGCTGAGATAAATCAGTAAATCAAGTGATATATGATATAAAATTATCAAGGTTCACAACAGCATGGTTGATATTATCGGGAATGTTTTAAAAAATAAAATTACGAATATGATACATCACCCACGAACGTGGATCGGGACATTAGAAGGTCAACGTTGTACTTGACTTTATATATATAAATATATAAAAAATATATATATATAAATAATAAATAAAGGGAATTTCGTTTTTGGCTTTTATTGTAAAATTTATTATGTTTTTATTATTTTTGGTAAAACATCATACGATTTTCTTATGAACATTTTTTATCTCAAACTTAATTCTTTCTTATAAAAAGAGAGAAGATCTGTTAAAGATTTTGAAGACACTCCAAAATTTTAGACTTTTCAGAATTGTTTAATTCAAATTTATTAATAATTTTACAAAAATAAGGACAGTAACCGTAAACTGTACTTACTGAAATTGAAAATTTTTAAGAGCAATATTAAGAAGAACGAGCCTATCACAATCCCATATACATACATATACACATAAATAGTAACGGAGTGTATTGTGGAGCCACTTAAAAAAAAAAAAATTCAAAATGGGGGTAAAATATCATAAATTATAAATCTATGGAATTAAATAATAATGACATACACATACAACTTCTAATTGAAAGTAGGTATTACACAAAGTAATTACATATTTTGTAAAAAATTGAGCACAAAGTTTTCAAAATGCTCGCAAGTCTCAATATGTCTAAGGCTGCTGGGCTTGATTGTATTTCGCCTCTGTTATACTAAAGTAGACCCAGCTGGAAATGGAAGCAACACTGCATCGAAGACCTATTGCACCTTTGGCATGCATCATCGACCCATTTCTGCACTGAAACTTCGATGAATTTTACACACGTTGTCCTAGGGAGGGTGTGATGCCTTTTTGCAGGAGTAAATATCAATGAAAGCCTCGATGAATATTCTTCGATGAAAACTTCAATGAAATATCATCGATGAAAACTTGAAAGAATAATGATCGTTGAGAACGTCGAAGAATAATCATCCAAGAAAACCTCAGAATATTAATTAGCATTTGCAGATCCAGGGTTGGTAGTTGTAACTTGAATCGAGTAAAGTCAAAACGACTACAGAAAAATTTTATGTTAAAATATATCTAATAAGATTTTTTTTTATGTATAATCCACCTATTAGAAGTCATTTTGACTTAATTCGATTCAAGTTATATAGGAAGAAAGGAATGGATTTTGGATAGGATAGAAAGGGATTTTTAATCGGTTATTGCAATTCCAGGAAAATATTTGAAAATTTGGAAAATAAAAAAAATATCTTTCAAATGCGTTCAAATGTTATAAATATTTTTCTTTTATGCGAAAAGTGAAAAAGTTTAATTTCCAGGACACAATAAGTGTTATACTTTTTCTGGAAATTTTTCGTCTACATTAGACTGAAATTCTTTGAAAAAAAAAAAAACAAAAACGTATATTTCACATGATCTGAAGATAATTTAGAAAAAAGATAAGGGGATATTGCAACATATTTATTATCTAATAGGATATTTAATGTATTACCTTATCACTAAAAAAAAAAACATAGCGTAAGAGCACTGCATACGAACCAGTAATCGAATATTCTTATTACTAAACAAAATTATCACACGAACTCGTACTCAAGCTAACTTGAACTCAACATCTGAAATTTTGACCCGTATCGACGTTTACGCAGATGACTTATCACAAAAAATATCAACTACAAAAGAGTAAAAAAAATACTCGTGTACATACAGGGACCCTGGTCCCAACATGATTTGAACTTCAAAGTAGAGCTGAAAATTCGATCCGGATTTTCTAATATCCGGATACCCGGATCTGCGAACTATCCGGATCCAGATCTCAACTATCCGGATCCGGATCCATATTACCCGGATCAGAACTGTCCGGATCCAGACTAAGCAAAATAGCTTCAAAATTATATATTGATATTAATATTTTCCTAATGAAACAATGCAATCTGGAGGAAATTTTGACCTTTTTTGCTTAGTCTGGATCCGAACAGTTTGGATTCGGATCTGGATAGTTGGGATCCGAATACTTTCAGCTCTATTTCAAAGTCGGGTTTCGTTCCTTTTCTGCAGGAAATTTACACATATTTTTCAGTGATACTGATTTCTTCGACAAATTCCTGTATACCTACTTTCATTCACGGTCATTTTCCCGCTGGGGAGGTTTAACTAAAGAAGAGGCACAGTTCAGTAGCAAAATCTCTACGCAAACTATTTCACCTGTCCTATTCGACACCAGTCTTTCCTTCGGCATGGAAACTTGCACATGTTCAGCCAATAAGCAAAAAAGTGCAGACATGCAATCCCTTAAATTATAGACCAATTGCCCTTCCTTCGATTCTTTCGAAGGCTTTCGAAACACCCATCAACACCCGATTGATGAAATATCTAGAGACTAATTACCTTATTAGCGATTACCAATACGGTTTTCGTGCTGGCCGCTCTGCTGGAAATTTACTGACATTCCTTACCGAGCGTTCGAATCAATATCTCCATAATTTTGATAAATGTGAAATCATCGCATTAGATATCTCATCCTGCTCTTTTAGCTAAACTTTAGACATTGGACTTAGACCCTCTTTTCTTAAAATGGATTGAAAGTTTTCTCTCCCACCGTTCAATTCGAGTTATATTGAGAGCAGTTACTTCTGACCGTTTTATAATCCGTGCCTGTGTACCGTAAGATTCTGTGCTCTTTCCTACTCTCTTCTTCATTTTTATATCTGCTAGCTTTAACTTTCAATCCTATTCATAGTTTTGCAGACGACAGCAACCTTGATTTCGTGTACTCGTGCTACTGTATAGCAGTTTCCTGTGGGAATGTTATAGTTGACAAACAAAGCCACATGTTCAGTTCACTAAACGATGACCTTGCAACAATACCTGCTTTGGGCAGAGCGAATCTGATCTTGTTTAATGCTTCCAAAACGCAATGTTGTCTGCAATCCATTTCCGTCGATGGAGAAGATATCCGAAACTCGCCTTCTCTTAATATCTTAGCTATAGAAATATTCAACAGTCTTAGTTGGTCCGATCATATTTTTGGTATTGCTACAAACGTGATGCATTGCCTGGTCTTCTTGCAAAGATGCTAGAAGTATTTGAGTCCATCTGGACTAGATTAGAATATAAATCCCATAATTGGCCAGGCGCTGGACGCACTGCATTGTCCGCGTTAGACAAATTCCAAAAGAAGGCCTTCCGGCTTATTAGTGATGACATATCAATAGCAACTATTGATTCTCTAGAGCACCGGCGTAATGTCAGATGTCTATCCCTCTTTAATCGCTACTTCTATAGCTATTGCTCTGATGAAGCCTTTATCCTGATCCCTTGTAGAATTCTTCCTTTTCCCACTATCCGAGCTCACAATACCCTTGAAGTCATACTCGGGCGTACCGTGAAGTTCCGAGAATTCTTCTGCTTATGAGCAGTGCGAACGTGGAACAGTTTGTCATCCTCGATTTTCCCGCTCAGCTATGAGATGCAAAAATTCAAGCAAAATGCACACCATCACCTCCTTGGTTTAACCCATTAATCCTCAATTCTTTAACCCCCTTCTCCCTTTCCATCCAATGCTGTGTTACGGCATCATAGATTATACCGTGAGCTTTGGCAACATCATAACAAGAAAAAAAAATATATTATTCACAAGTTTTTGAAATTTGTATGTATTTCGAAAATTTCCTCTCTATTATTTTTATAAAATGGCGGAAAAACTCTGAAGGTAATGAAATTTTGCATAGACCTTTATTAATGCTTACTTTTTATTTTTATTTTTTAAACCAACGATCTTATCCATTCTGATTTTCCTCGTTTATTGGATGGTTGGGGAAGGGGGGGGGTGTATGGTTTGCGATTTCTGATAAAGACTACAGTAGCCTAATTTTTTTAACTGAAATTACTAGACCGGCTTAACGCTAATTACAACCAGAAACAGAGCGTATACCTACACAGTAAAATATTTCCAAATAAATTCATTTGCTATAATTATTACAGTGACGAAGAGCAGTAGATTTAGAGTATGTGCCACGGGTGAAGGGGGAATGGAAAAACAAAATTGTTTTTCGTAAATATCTTGTAAAATAATGATTTTGTAGAAATATTCTCGTATGTATTCATCAAAAATGAATCGAGTTACAGTTTTTTGAAAATCAAGATTTTTTTCAACTTGGTTCTTGAAAAACTGGTGTCTAAGGACGATAATACTGGATGCAAATAAGACCTACGTTAATTTAAAATTATTCGGTAGATTAACAATTAAACTATCACTGCTCGGTCAAATTACTGTTTTTATACTTCTGATAAAAAATTCTTCAGCACTTTTTCCATAAAATATAATAATTATCTCTCATCTTCTACTTACACATTATCTAGTCAGAAGTCTCGATTCTAGGAACGTACACATCAATTGTTTGTTGTGTAAATTTTTACAAGGATTGTTGTAAAAGTTCAATTTGAAAACGAAAATGTGTAAAAAAATTCTATGAAGTGCGTCAAAATTTGAAGTTAAAATACATTTTTATTGTAAGAAAAAATGAACCGAAAGCTAAATATAATTATTATTATATTTTATTTTAATAGTATTATTCTTCTCTGTAAAAATTTCAATTCATTCAAGATAGGTACAACAAGTTATTGGCAGATATAAATAATATAATCGAAAAATGCTCTAAACTGATATTGAAGTACAAAAAATTACTTAACGTATTGTTGTAAAATTTATTCATAGTAATAGAAAATCTTTTGGGGTCCCAAGAACCTGAATGTGTAGTGCAAGAGTTATTATATCTTTTATAACGACTTTATAAAAAAAAAATGTAAATAGTTACCATTATGAAAATACATGCATATCACTTGTAGCCACCCTTCCCAAGCTGTTTTTGAAGGTTCTCTTGTTCCTTCTTTCGCTATCTCATTATTTTACATTTAATAATTATACTAAAATTAGACTAAAGTAACATGAGAGTATTGATTTTGGTTATTTTATTGAAAATAATTATATCACATCTCAACTACATACATAGATAGTGTCCGATTTCTTGTCAGCCTAAGATTTCATTTTAAAGCAAACATATAAAAGAGATGAGAGGGAATGTGAACAAGAATAATAATTATAAGTATGCCGCGAATTAGACACATAATTATAATCTTCTGCCTAATTTCATGGAGTTATAATTTTTTGCGAAATAGCTCGTTTTACTTGAGACTGTTTTTTGTTGAATGAATCTTTTCATATCCTAATTATTGTCTTTAATAGTAATTGTTTTCTGGAGAGAGCTTACTAGCTTAGCCTTGATACTTTTTAACATGGAAAGCTCTGAAACAATTTCTTTTTTATATAAACCCAGCTGCATTTTACACTTTTCATATCTAGTTCGGGTATGACTATTAACGCAGTGTCTGCATCTGGATTTTTGATCAGTATGTTCAGGATAACGATTTAATCCATAATCCATCGAATCGGGCATCTTGAGGTGGTCTAACAGCAATTACTTTCCTCCTTATAGCCAATGAACTGTAACTAGGATGGACTTGCTTATTTACTGCATATTAGCCTTTAGAAATGAGTTATTTCTGTTTATAAGTGGGATATATATTTTTCTTCCGGATTTTCGAAATGGTGCCAGTAAAGCAGCGAAGCGTTAACAACAGCTACGTCGATAAAATGAAAAAAATTAAATCATTAAATCGAAGATAATATATTTTACCTTTTATATTGGTTCTATATAATGTTACCAGCATATCCTGGAAATCCACCTGTAAAGCGTAATATAACTGCGGTTATGCGTTTTAGCTTAAAGAGCGATGAGTATATGTCGAGAAGATCCCATTTGTGCATAGAAATTTGGGTTTGTAGTACGGCCTGGGTACTGGAGCGTCGTACGATGTATGCTGGTGTAATTTCCAGGAATGTTCTGCTTTGCTAAGCCATGGTGGTCCAGTCCAAAATAAAGGGTGATATATAAGTATCTCAGGAAATACACCACGGGATGCGCAGTCAGCGGGGTTGTCTGCTGAATTCACATGTCTCCAATTTTGTGGGGACAGAACCCTTTGAATCTGTGCAACTCGGTTTGCGACGAAAGTGACCAATTTGCTGGGGTGACCATTCATAGTGGATTCATCCAGGCCAAAGTACCTGTATAGTCTGTCCAGCAACAAATGCACTGAAAATGATTGTTGATTGATGTATATACATGTTCCAAGAGTTTAACTAGTTAGCGTGCAGCACACAATTCTAAGCGAGGTAAAGTGGTTACAGCTAGAGGAGTCACTTTGGCTTTAGCGGTGACTAGCTTCACAACGATTGATCAGTCAGTGAAGATTGTGCGGGCATAAATTACAACCGCGTAACTAGCCTGTGACGCATCTGCAAAACAATGTAAGTCGGTAACAGCACCAACTTGCCCCATTCGTTATTCCAAGGGACGAGAATTTAAGGCTACGAAAGGCTACATAGTCATATTTATCTGCATGGCGTCAGGTGCAATGCATCTAGAACTATATAGCGACTTGTTAACTGCTACTTTTATCGCCGTTTATAAAATATTCTTCGTAAGACGGGGACACTGCAAGGAGTTTTACACCGATAATGGAACCAACTTCGTTAGAGCGGAGAAAGAGCTTAGGGCTCTACTTTCTCAAGCATCTGTTAACGAACAGCTGCACAGCTACCTATCGAACGATCATGTTACTTGGCACTTCAACCCACCTGCTGCTCCTCACATGGGCGCATATTGGGTGGCAGCTGTAAAACGTGTTAAATTTCACTTGCGACGTGCTCTTACTTGTTTGAATATCACGCTTACCTACGAAGAATTCATTATGCTTCTGGATGATATTGAAGCATGCGTAAGCTCTTGTCCGTTATGTTAATTACCCAGCGAGACTGATGATTTACAGGTGCTCACGCCAGGGCACCTTCTCATTGGGGGAGCCGGTCAAGGCACTTCCAGAGCCTGACTACGTTTCAAGGGAACTTTACTTAATCGATGGCAATCCATTTTACAAATACGATAATACTTTTGGCAAAGGTGTAGCGGAGAAAACTTAATCAGCCTCCAAAGACATACCAAGTGCATTCATCCGGCTCGAAGGACAAAAAAATATGTGGGGTTATATTAGCGGATTCAAGATTGAGTTAAAAGACGAAATGTAAAATAAAACTAATTTAATTAACCTTTATTCAACAAAAGTGACGTTACAAAAAGCACAGCTGTTTTCTAAGGCAACTCGATACTAAAAAATTACGGTCAGTGAAGTGAAGTCAGAACTGAATTCTCTAGGTTTACTAGATTTACCACCCATTTTTGAATTGTAAGCTCCGATAATATCTGGACGTGGAGCTTCTATGTATTTCTTTTCTTTTGTAGACGAATTTGTTCTCAAACCATTTGAAAATAAGAATTTTACTGTTAATATCGACTATGTAATAAAAAAAAACTCCGTTCGTCCTTTTTTAGATCCTTATCGCTTTCTAAGTCACACTCGGCCATCCGTTTTTTTCGTATGGTTTCAATTGAAAGAAATTCTTGCTGCTTTAGAGTGTCATACAAATTTTAAGAAGAAAATAATTTATCTGTGTATATCTTAAAATTTTTGTGTTTCGGAAGTCCTTCTACGAGTCGTTAAACTTTATTTCCGCTTAATCCTGCATAAATTTCAAAATCATATAAAATTCCACCGACTCCTAGTATAGCGAATACTTTTACTTTCTATTTGTGCGACTTCATATGCTAGCAAAGAATTGTTTTCGATTTCATTGGCATCATCATTTCATCTCTAGGTACAAATGTGTTCTTCTGCCTGAATATTTTTCTTATTAAAGGACGAAACTTAAATAATGATATCTTGTCAACATCTCGTTGTTATCAGAACGTACAAGTAAGTTCGTAACTTTGAAAAGCGATTTCGAACCTTTGCATTTGTTATGGGAGAATATCTTGTAGATTCACTTCAATACATGCTATATTGCGGCATGGATATACTTCCCGTCAACAGATGTATTTAAAAAAAAAGTCATGCGTTTCATCGTAATTGGTATTGTCTGTTGGAATAATAAATTTTGAATTATTTTCTCGTCAATGGATCTACTAAAGTATTGAAAAGGTATTTCATCAACTAATGGTGGATAGGAAAATTGAATTTCACATTTTATCATTTATGTCTTTCATATCTTTTTTTTTTGCCACTTAGAGAAGGCATCTGGAGCTCTTAAGTCTCTTTGGATTGTTGCTAGTAAAATGTTTTCTTCATCACTATCTTCTCCACTTTCACAATTCAGAAGATAACCTGGTTCTTCAGGAACACATCGGGAAATTTAACTTCATCTTCAAGATATTGCTGCTGTACAAAGGCACAGTTTTCGTAATCTAACTCAAGGTCATCGTCATCAAACATACATATTCAATTCAATTTCAATTTATTTTACATATGTAACTAGTATACACATACATATATTAGTGGCAATATACCAGAAAGATGCAAGTATCTTCTAGTAGGTACATGTTAAGAAATGCAGTAGATAATAGTTATAAATCTTCTCGTGTTGCTTCGTTTGAAACTTCTAATGAAGTGGGTTGCCATTAAAAATGATAATTTTTTTTTTACATATGCTGTGTTTACATACCTCCACATTCCTCCGCTGCAACTTACGATGCCATCTTATCTAATATTAGCGAAAAATCTCTGGAATGTTCAAAGAATGCCAATATTCTTATTATTTCGGACTTTAATTTACCATATTTAAACTAGTCTTTCGATGAGGAAGAGAATTGTTTTCTAGCCTCTGAAGTTTATAGTACTGCTGCATGCTCTCTACGTAATAATATGTCCTTAGCCAACCTTAGGTAATATAGTCATGTTCTCAATGCAAATAATAGGCTTTTAGATTTGGTATGGATTAATATTCCTTATAACCAAATCAAAGTTTCATTGTCACTCTCTCTCGCGTCGATTCACATCATCCGCCTATCGATATTATACTTACACATTCAATTACTAAAACAGTACGTGATGGTATCATTAAGAGTAGAAACTTCAATTTGGATAACCATGACAGTTTAAATGAATAATTTAACTCAAATCTATTCTCATCAAATGTTGAAATGTCCTATGTTAAGTTTTATGAAGTTCTTAGAGAAGGTGTAACGTCTTTTATACCAGCAACAAGTAAAACAAGTAAAAAATTTCCTAAATACTTAGTACAATTCTCATCTTATCACTGTCCTCCAACTTAAAGAAAAATTCAGGCGTAAATATAAAACTTCTCAGCATCTGAAAATATATAAAACTTTCTCTTATGATAGGCAATTTTCACTATGCACAGCACAAACTTCATGCTCTAGAACACATAACGGGCACACAAATTCACTCCACATATAGCATTAGAAACACCGCTGAAGATATCCGTGGCTGCAATGAAACGTCGTACGGTATAGCCAATAATTAGCCTGCATCAATACTAAATATCCCAAAAAATTCTTTCTTGAACAAAATTAATTTGTGCATATTTATTATTATAAAATTTTCCACAACTCAATTTCGGCAGGCATCCATCAGAAGCTCGTCTCAGCGCGTCAACTATTTTTCAGAAAATAGAACCACCTACAATTCATAAGAAATGAAATCCTTTAGTACCAGGCTTGAACCGTCCCCGTGGATAAACTAGCAGGACGGCGGTGGATAAAATAGTGCAGCACGACTCCATCGCACCGATTCATAGCTAGTCTCCTGTTTGCACACATAGCTATACGATGTCCTGCACCTCTTTATTTTAGTTATTTTAGTTTTCTTATCTTAGAAAGGCATGTAAAGTATTAATTCAAAATTTTTATAATGAGTATGTATGAACACTTTGTATCCACTCATAACAACTTAATAGCTGCTGATGTCGATGTTAATGTCATGACTCCTCCTGCAGAATCATGTATCTTTATTTAATTTTAGATGCGTTGACATTGATGAATTTCATGAAGCGCTCTTTTCAACTAAATCAGATGCAGTTGGCCCTGATAGCCATTCCCCAAAGTTTATAAAAATTATTTACCCCTACATTGGACCATATATCTTGCATATACTCAATACTACTCTGACTACAGCTGTCTTCCCGTCAAGGTGGAAAAAAGCGACAGTGATTCCAATCCCGAAAAAGACTGTGATATCTTGCCCCTCTGATTTTCGACCCATAAGCCTTGTGTGTTTCCTGTCTAAAGTCCTCGAAAAACTTATGTGCAGCCAGATGCTGGAACATATCGGAAATAATAATATGCTTTCCCGCTGGTAGTATGGTTTGCGTTCGAACCATAGCTGTGAAACTGCTCTGCTAAAGGTCACCACAGACCTGAAATGTAGCCTGGATAGAGGTGAAGTGGGTGTAATGCTAGATTTTACCAAGCTTTCGATTGTGTTAATCATTTTAAGCTAATTAATAAGTTATCATCGAATTTCGGTTTTTCTCCCTCGGCTATTAATTTAGTCTCTAGCTTCCTCTCTGGATGATCTCAGCAGGTTCGCATTAATGAAATAATTTCTGCATAGCTTCCTTTGTCTTCCGGTGTACCTCAGGGTTCTGTTATGGGTCTACTATTATTTAGCTTATTTATTAATGATCTGACAGATGCCGTACGTGATACTAACGTTCACCTATATGCCGACGATGGTCAATTGTACACTAGCAGACCAATTGGTCTCATTGATGACTGTATTGCACGTCTAAATGTGGACTTGGAAATAGTTTATGGCTGGGCAGTAAATAACAACCTTATGATTAATCCAGGCAAGTCTCAATGCCTTGTGATACGCCATGACTCCTTAGAAGCATATATTCCTCCCGTCTTTCTCGACGGCCGTGTGTAACCCTATGTTGAGCAGGCTACAAATTTGGAGGTAAACATCAATTCAAGATTGAGCTGTTGTGATCACATATCTTTCCTCATTGGCAAAATTTATGGTGGATTGCGGCAGTTATGGCTTTCTACCCAGATTTTAAGCTGCAGCATCAAACTGAAACTCGTCAAAGCCCTGATCATACCTCATTTTTCTAATTGAAGTCTTATTTATCCACTACTCGATTCATGTTGCCGTCGCAGAATTAATCTTGCCTTTAACGACTGCATTAGATTTGATTTCGGTCTTCGCAGGTTTGATCACATCTCCCCGTTTAGTAAAGATTTTCTCGGCTATTCTTTGGAGTCGTATCTCAGGCGCAAGGCACTTGTCTTTTTTTATAAGTACGTGCGCATGGGTGTCCCGGATTATCTGGCTGACTACATTTCTTTCCTTCAATCGTCGCGGCATCGTAACGTTTTGATCATGCGATTTAATAGGCGAGTATTGGAAGGCTCTTACTTTGTTTATATTGCTCGTAGTTGGAATAATTTGCCAACTAGAGTGAGGAGTGCGGGTACAGTTGGAGAGTTCAGAACGCTGCTTTACTCTCATATACCTTAATGGTGGTGGAATCGCTTCTTATGATTAGTAGGTAATATTAGTTATTTTATTTTATAAGTCTTTTTTTCTTTTGTTTTGGAATTTTTATTAGTACTATCATTATTATACCGATTTTTTTTATTTTGAACTCAAGCTTTTCTCTTTTTATTTTCCAATTTATAATGTACTTTAAAAGATTAATAATCTTGTGTACTTTCCGAAATAAAATGAAATAATTTTTTTTTTTATTTATATTTGCTCTTTATTTTTTGGCTCCATTTTGTGGCTCTTTTAAAATATTCCTTAAAACTAATTGGCAAAAGGCACAAAATTGTAGAAAAAGACACTAGCTAAACTAACTTACAAACAGTCAAAAGGGACAATTAAAAACAAACAAAAACTAGACACTAACAGGTAAAAGGACAAAAAGTGAACACTATGTTCTCAAAAGAGACAATAAACGGATACAAAAATTTTGAACAATGTCTAAAAGATGTAAAACAAAGAATTTTTTTACGTGCCCCTATTTTGACAATAGGGTAAGTGGCAGTTCCAAAAGTTCCAAAATTCCAAAATAATCTAATAAATATTTTTACCTAAACGAGCGAATTTCAACAAAACATTTTGCAATTTAGCACCGAGACAGAAACCGAATTAAAAACTTAATTGCCGAACGAACGAAAAATTTGCGCTATACCGTTATAGAGTCCCGCGAGGGCAGCCTGTAGTATCATAGACCTCTACAAACTGCCCTCATCATCCCTCCAGCTTAGCATCTCTAACAGAGTACTTGTCCTTCCCACAGCACGTGCAACGATTCCTAAGCGGGGAGAAGCCCCGTGAGCTAGTGTTGCAAATGCTGTGGCCTGCTATCACCAGCGAAAGACAAGAGCTCCGTCCTGCACCGACGATAGTGGTTGCCATGTGCAGTTGAATGTGTCTGCGTTCGTTGCCAGATATGCAAAACGTAAACTTCAATTTGTCAACGAAGTGGCACTTAAGTGCTTGTGCGTGGTGTTGTGGGTCAGTGTTCTGATTCCCATCTCCGGCTCTCATGTAGTACAAGTGAATTGGCCAGCGTCAACACAAAGCTAATCAAACAGTTCACCCGACTACAAACCTTTGGTCCCCATAGAAACGATGTCCTAGTAATGCCGAAATTCGGGTGGATCAACTGACACATATCGCGCACCAGTTCCATCAGACTCTGCTAAGCTGGACAAGTGAAGAACCTGTGAAACAAGGTGCCTTCACCAGAACAAACTGTGCAGATCCTCTGAACCCGCCGGTCGATATGTGACAAGACTGTGATGCAGCAATTTGAATGCTACATCAGCATCTTTGTAACTAGAAGGATAACTGTAGACTACTCTGCAAGTTATCCCTCCCATCACGCCCATATTCACCCCGAGGTGTGTTCGCCATCTGTTTCTTCCAAGCCGAAAAAAAAAATAATAGGGTAAAATTTTGAGATAATTTCATTTGAATCCGAAAATAATAATTTTTTGACTCAAAATTTTCACTTTGAAAACATTAACAACAGGAAAAAGAATTTCACAACTCCTTAATCGGCAATTGATTAGCCATCGATTAGAAAAAGACGCATTCCAATATTTAAAAAAACCTAGGAGATATTGGGAAACATGTTGAAGGACTTACTCAACACTGGGAAAAAACTTCAAATCCCTGTAGCTTCCAGGAGGGTGAAGTTAGACCCCCCCCCCTCCCTAATTCGGGACACCCTGTATATACATTTTTTTTTCAAACTGGATTCTAGACTCATCCGTCTTGCTACCAGAGCTTTCCCCTTTTTGCTTTGTTTTTAAGAATATGTAACTAGAGGGATGCAATATGTTTTAAGCCTTCGCCACTCTTCTTTAGACATCATTCATATAGGCTTTCTTCATTCGCAGCGGAGAATGGTTAAGATTTTTTCTCCCTTAGCTTCCAAAAACCTCCTTCGATATAAAAAGCTAAAACCTGATAAATACTATATAACTGTATTAGATGATGTACATATAGCCGAAGTAACGTTATATGTGTATACAGGGTGTCCCGTAAGTGGTGTCATATAAAAAGTCTACGGATAGGTCATGCTTAGAGGAACAAAAACTTGTATGGTGGGGGGGGGGGGAATCCTAACGCTTTACGGGACAACGGGACTTTAAGATATTTGGGTATGTTTTTATAGATTACCCTGCAACGTCTGAACGTTACACCCTATGATGATGAAACCGCATTATCTTAAAGTCACAATATTTTGCTCGTCTAAGCATGACCTATCCGTAGCCTTCGGATATGATACCACTTACGGGACACCCTGTATATATATCTTTAATCTGCATACCGTTATAGGTTTGCCATCTCAGAAGATATCGAGGAACCTAGCGGTCACTCAGTCAACTACTTTTCTGTTGTTGTTGTTGTCATAGCCTTATTTCAGTAGTTTTTTTGTGTAAGTGGCGACTACTATTACAGTGGCGACTACTGGTACTTTTTTTATTTTTTTAGAATAATTTTGTGCAAAATTATCTGTGGCCGCGTGCAGTTAGAAGAACTTAAATGTCAAATTCTAAGTATTTTTCATTATTTCTATGAGTAACAAACGAGCTATGATTTCCTCTATAAAATAATAAATGAAAATATTATAAATCCGTTATTACTTTATACATGATCTGAAAAAAAAAACTTAACTATGTTCAAATCAAACCGATTTTCAATAGTCACAAAAGATAAATAACTCTCCATGACTGAACAGAAACTCAATTTAACTTTTCCATTCTTAGTGATAGAAGAAACAATGTCCTTCTAGTGTTTCGTTTGCAGTAAAGAGGACGACCGACCGGGTTATAGTTTTTATGCTATGAAATTGTTAAATTGCCAATTTAATTACACTCTGTCCTTTCTGAACTATTAAGGCGCGTTGGAAAGAAACAACAAGTGTCATTTAATTTAATTAAAATTCATTGAATCGAAAATATTAGATTTAATAAATTTGTTACAAAAATTTTAATGAAGATTGTATTCTTTTGGTAATTACGAATCTAAAGAAATTCAATTTTATCCTTTCATCCTTCCGATAGGTTTAGAAATGCATGTCCTATGTGGAGCCGCTTTTGTTAGGCATAATTTGCAGGTTACATTATGTCAGATGGAATACTAATTAGGAATTCTGGTAGATGTGTGCGTTGCGGTACTTGGAAAAATTGTGTGATTATCCGGCAATATTTGGACCCTTATTTTACCTAAAAATCAAATTTTATCAGTATCTGTTCCAAAAAAATCTTATAAAGGATTACCTCAAAATTCAAAAATCAAAAGAAATTATGTGCATAAACGTAGGCTTGCATTTTTTTACATCAATAGTAATGTGAAAAAATATTTTTGGTTTATGGAAAGAATTATTTCAATCGAGTTCCGAAATACTGAAGCATGTTTGAATCGAATCGAGTAAACTGTTGAATCATCAATCAATTGAGTTGATGAAGCAAATGTGGGCCTTGGCAATTTTGTATAGTCCTCTGAATTTAACAGAAAGTTAATATCATTACCGAAAGATTGTAAGCAATTTACATGGGTTTTACAATCTCGATGTCATACGTGTGTAGTATGTATTAACTGTGTATGGTGGAATCGCGAAAAATGTATAGCCGCACTTGATTATAATCGGTTTTACATGATATTTCTTGGAATAATTTGGTTGAATTTTTTCCGAGAAATATATATTAACATGCGATTTTAGAAAACCACAATTATAACAGTTCTTCTCCGCTATTGAGACTTTTATTGCCTTTTAAGTTCGTAAGTGTCAATTTTAACTGCCTAAAAAGTATAGCCGCAGTAAAAATAACTGCAATTAGAATGAACCCTCGATCTGTTTGAGTTCAATTGTTGAAGCGATTGGTTCGAGTAAGCTTTAAATTTATAAATCGTATAATTCTGCTCTAGTTCCGTAAAATTATTAGAATGACGCGTAGAACTTCTCTCACCGAAGGAGAAAAGGAAAAATCATTGCGTATAAGGACGAAGGACTTACGAACAGAGCAATTGCAGCAAAAATAAATCGAAGGGAAAAAGTCCTAAGAAATTTTCTAAAAGTTAAAGAGAATTATCCGAAAAATAAGAAGACAGGGCGATCGAAAATTTTAACGGAAGGGGATTGTATCCAACTCAGCATTCCCAGCCCGTGAAATTGCGAATCGATCAGGAATCAAAACAAATATTAGAAATGTCCAAATATTATAAACGGGTCTCCAATTCTGAAAAGAAGAAAACTGCAAAGAACAAAGATGCATATCGAAGCAAGGTTAGAATTCGGGAGAAAGCACAATGCCTGGACGAATGACTGGAAGAAAATTATTTTTTCGCATGAAAAAAAATGTAACGTTGATGGACCGGATGGATATCCGTAATATTATTATGATTTAAGGAAAGAGCAACGTATTCTTTCCAGACGGCAAATGGGTGGAGGATCGGTAATGTAATGGGCTGCTATTAGCTATCACAAAAAGACCAGAATTCTGTTTTTAACGACGAGAGTAAACAGCGACATATATACGCAGATTCTCGAAGAAGATCTGATACCATTTCTCGATGTTTTGGAAGACCAGGATATGGTTTTTCAGTAGGATAACGCCGCTGTACATACAGCCAGATCAGTAACTGAGTGGTTTCGAGCCAAACAAATCGATGTAATGAAATGGCCGGTAAGGTCTCCAGACCTTAATATAATAGATAATATCTGGGGGTATTTATCACGTCAGGTTTAAAAAGATTGCAGAACCTACAGCAGTATATCTGAATTAAAAATTGCAATCAAAGAAGCCTGGGAGGAATTACCACAAGGACTTATCAAATATCTTTATGAAACTATGCCAAATCGAATTTTTTACCTACTCCTACTTGTTCATTTATGAAAGCCTTCTCTTCCATAATCGCCTACCTTCATCATTTGTTTTGGTCATATTGGTGATGACTTGTGTGTCTGACTTTTTGCATCTTGTCCTCTCTTAGACAAATTTATGTATATCCATACAAGTCTTGGCTAGAGCTAATTCATACTTAATTTCAGTACCCAATAGTTTTTGAAAAATCTTCTTGCTGTCGCATAGGCTTACGATTTTTAGATAGGCCTATATTTATGTAACGGGACCAGGAGATTATCGTTTTCAAGGGACATGTTAAGTGAGACGGAACTTTAATATCTACTCAAATATTTAGCAATGCATCCGTCACTATAGTGCCCAAATTCATAAGTAAATTTTTTATTTTGTCGAATTCATTTTTATTAATTAGCATTACATGCAGTAGTACAGAGCCATACAAATAACTTGGAAAATACCCGGATAACCGAAGCCATGCTAGTTATACCCAAAAATCGGTTGGAGGTATACTCGTAGAAATTTAAGAGCCTCTTTTTAAAACTTATAGTACAGCTACGTTTTTCCTTAGCATGGGTTGATTTAATATCCTACAAAGGGGGTGGTGGGCTGCTCCATGGAAATAAATGTCTCTGGGTTTGCGGGCTATTAGTGCAATTAGCTGCACCGAGTGAAAGAGATTCTCACTTTATATTGTTCCAGAGGCCAGTTGCCCATTTTATCATATATACCTCTACTGAACCTACCCCGAAATGTCAAGTAAAATCAGTGAATTTATGAATAGACACTGCGATGGTTTTACGGAATTATTATTATTATGGAATTACGTTTGAAGACAGTCGGACACATATTATCGTCTTAAAAATATTTGTTTCGAAATGCCATTAAGCCTAGCTCAAAAATGTCTACCTCCAGTACAAGATTAAGTACTAGAATAACATATGTTCAATGGAACCACCACTTTCCTCTCTCATGCCAGAATTTGAATGAAATTTACATCTTTAAGGAAAACCTAAGGACTCCTTATAATCATAACATCTTTAGACATCAATGTCCTTGTTATGACCAAATTCCTCACGAATAACATTAAATTCAACTAACATCTTTACGTCACTTAAAGAATTTAGTGCAACAGCATTGAAGGCTTGTGTTCGTGGAGTCTTCTACGGAAGTAAAAACTTTTCTCTCGGACAGAATTATTTTGAGAATCTTCTTCCTTCGATACTCTTAAGTGGCTTTTAAGGATCTTCTTAAATCCTATATGCCTTCTTGCCTGCCTGCTTGCCTGTCTGCCTGTTAGCTATTGTATAGACGGACATGCATAAAGTAGAACTCAACCCAGTCTACCCGACCGAGAACAATAATAATTGAAGTTTGGTCAAATGGGCATTCCGCGCCACCCTCTTTTAGGGTAGGTTATGAAATTTTAATAACGTCGCCTTTATGTCCATTTATAATCCCCTTCTTGTCAGCAGCTCTCAGGAGGAAAGATAGTTGACCATTAAATGCTATTTAGCCCAAGGGCAAATAGGGCGATCCATTCATCGCGGCTCATAAATGCAGCCTAAGACGTCATACATAGACACACGATTTTAAGTATACGTGGAAGTATTTCCGTTGAAGAACAATAGGTTCTTTGGCCGTGTTAAGTGGTAGCCAACGTAGCATTCAACGGCTTATTCTGTACGTCAGACAAGAATCATATTAGAAAATAAAACAAATTACGCAAGGAGCACGCCTTTTTTAAGGAGAATTATTTTAAATTACTTTCGTGTTTCGATGCCAATTGTGGAGATTTGTTCGAGGATATCTGATTGACAATAAGTAGCGGAAGCAAATGAGGTGGCAGCACTCAGGTGAACCGGTGAAATTTATCCATTTGTTGTACCTTTTAGATATATCTTGCTTATGTTGTTGATGCTGTAGCTGATGTAGGAAGGTAGGTCGCTATTTGATCTAGAAATTGATGGAATGTGTACTTGCGGCACACCGCATGAAATGAGGAGAAATTTTCCTTTCATTCTCAATATTTATGTACTTTTCAATTTATAAAGCTCCCTAAAAACGTTATCGTTATCGAAAAGTTCACCTAGGTAGGTAGGTTGGTAGGTGGGTAGGTAGATATGTACTTAGGTACCTATGTTGCTGGCTCTGGGCTGTATTAAGCTCAAGTTTGTCTAATGTTTACGTGAACTTCTAAGAGAGAAAATGGAAATTTATGAAAATTTATAAACTTTGAATAAATAGAGAAATGTAATTTTACGAGCAAATGGAAAACAACAGAAATCTTTTGGTGGAATTGTTCGCTCGATGTTGAACTTAAAGTTTGTGTGATGCAAGAGCGTTATTCATGATGAAAACAATATTAAGAAAGTTACTAACGGTAGAAGATTGCTGCTTATTTCGCTGGAAATATTGAGTCAATATTAAACTCGGTGACATTATGTAACGGTAAAAATATTTAACACTGGTATACGCGATAATTCTATTAAGACGACAATCCTATAGATGTGGTTGATTTGGTTGACGTATGAGATTGATAAAAGAGAGATTCCTCTGTAAAGCTACATATATTGACATATGAGTCGCTCAGTTGCCAAAATGATTAACTCCATAAAACAAAAAGTAGAGAAAAGTGATAAAATAATATATTCACAATCTTTTTGAAAATTCCCCTTAAAATATAAATTCAAATAAACAATTTATAATGTATTATTGCATATGTAGCTTCCATCCATCGATATAAAAAAAGCATAATGTAGTATATCTAAGGAATGGCCGTTACTATTATTATAATTTTTGCATGTTTAAGGGAGTTAATCAATTTGACAAGTGAAAATTAAAAAAAAATAACGTCAAATTCAATCTTATCATAGACAAATTTCATTATCTCATATTTTTTATACAAAATTTTTTAGAAAAAAGGACTATTAAATGATCAGTAGGTAACTATTAGTAACTAATTAGTGTAAATTACATCATTAGACATATAAATAATATCTTCTTCGCCACATGTACATATTTGAGGTGTCATCAACTTGATTTGTTCGTACGTTTCTGTAATATTCACAGTCACAGTCACAGTTTTTTTTAATAATAATAATAACAATTTATTCTCAGTACAAAGATCATTACAATCTTAAGATGTACAGTAGTGTGCTGGATTCAATAGGAAAAAGAGAGAAAAAAATTACTACGAACTAATTAGACAAAATTAACAATAAAATTAATAGAGTTGTGTTTAAAAAAAGAGAAAAAAAATAAATAAAAAAAAATAAAAAATTTTAATGAGAAGAATATACTATACTTATGTAAAATTAAGCTATGGAATATTTAAGAGCAAAAAGAATACAGTGAAAGAGAAAATAAGCTAAGATTTAGTGGAGCAACATTTAAAACTATGATAACCGCCGATTTAGACAAGAGTCACTGATTTAATAAGTCTGCCAAAAGCTCTACCGTCACTCGTGCACTGAATATCATGCGCCAATAGATTCCACTGGCGAGCACATTGGAAAAAGTAAGAATGCTGGCCAAATCGTGATCTACAACGAGGGATAAGAAGATTCCTGTGTCTAGCCGATTGCAAGAAGTTAAGCTTTTTGAATAGGTACGTGGGCTGTTGATTATATATTAGTCTGTGCAGAAATTTTAACCTGCATTGGATTAGGTATGCATCTAAAGAACAACCAAACAAGCATGTTGAATAAGATGATATATGACTGAAGCGAGGCAGCTTAAAGACAAAGCGGAGTACACCATTGTATGCTACCAAGAGTCGCCTTCGACATACCGAGTCAAGGTCAGAGAAAACCACACTACCATATGTGAAGTGAGGGACCACTAAAGCCTTGACCAGCTTCATCCGCATATGTAGTGAGAGAAAACTAGAGCTGAACGATAACTGCCGCAGACACCCATATATTTTTCCTATCGTAACGCCAATATGTTTACAGCAGGTGAACTTAGAGATAAGCTCAAAGCCAAGAGCCCTAGCTGAATCAACATATGGTAGTACGGTGTTGTTAATGAGTATTGGTGGGACGGTATTAGGATCAATTCCATTCCTATAAATCGCTAAGCATTTTGACTTACTGGGACTCAACTCCAGGTTATTTTGTAGTGACCAATCATATACTCGCTGCAGGTCATCATTGAAGCGGGATACACAGTCCTCCATCAAGCCAATCGGCCTGCTCAGAGACATTTGCACATCGTCAGCATATAGATGGATGGAAGCATCTGATATTACGTCACTAATGTCATTCACGTATAGGCTGAACAGCAAGGGGCCAAGTGTGGATCCCTGAGGAACTCCAGATAAGAGAGACGTTTCACCCGAGCAGACCTCCTTCACCCTAACAAACTGACTGCGTCCACTCAAGAAACTCCTGAGAAGCTTTACTGCAGATGAAGAAAATAGAAATTCTTTTGAAAGTTTTCCCAGCAGCTTGCAATGATGGAATCGAATGCCTTACTGAAATCCAGCAGAGCAAGGACCGTAAGTTGGTCTTTGTCGAGTGCTTCGTGAATATCTGAGGTAACCTTAAGCATAGCAGTTTCGCAGCTATGATTCGGTCGGAATCCAGATTGCCAAGAAGTCAGATATCCATTGCGATCGATGCAGTTCGCAGCCTGCATAAGAATTATCTTCTCCAAGACCTTTGCCAAGAAACACAGGAGACTAATAGGCCTAAAGTCAGTTAATACAGATGCCGGGGACTTTTTTGGGATAGGCAGCACAAGCGCTCTTTTACACTATTTGTGGGAGGGTTGGTCTACATTTAATAATCTTCTATAGAGCTTCCAAGCGATAGCTCTAGAAGCACTTGAGTTACTTACTTGCGTCTTTGCTTATTTTTCATGATAGTTCAGTGGGTATGCTTCTAAAGAGCTGCTAAATGATGGCTAGAGAAGCGGTTAAATTGTGCTCCTTTCAGAAGCGCTAGTTTCTTGTTCCAATCGGAATCGCTAAAAATAATTTTGTGTTTCTTACTGTATTCTTTACTGGACAAATTTTCTACACAATTCTCATACATACATACATGTGAGAGAAAGGTTTCCTTCGTTTTTAGCGAGAAGCAAAAGCGATGTAGAAAGTTATATTTACTGCCAGGGCAGGATGAAGTCCTCAGAGGCCCTAAACACTGACGCGATTTTGGTGCCCCATATTATATCTAACTCAGTATTGAAAACATTAACACATTGTTTGGTTGGTTCTGGTGGCCAACTACAGAGAGGAAATTGAACACAAAAAATTTGCTTGCATTCAATATGATGGATTCACGTACACAGAAGAAAGATGTCATTACTCGCATTAATCCAGTTTTTTCGATGACGTCGTACTAGAATAGCAATAAAGTTGCCAGTTTTAAGAGTCACGGTTAATCATGATTGTCATCTCAAGAACAAAAAACAAACCGAAGTTTTGACGCAAGTAAAAGAGAGTTGAAGGGAAATAGATGTTTACATTTGAACATGAAAAAATTCTACTGGGGAACAATTATTATTATTATGAAGCATAATAATCGATTATGTGTTCGCTTTTTTTTTTTTTGCATAATGCGATCGCGTTCACTCTGTTCTCCAAATTTATTAAGTAATTTTTAATTTCTATCTCTGTTACTCGCGTTGTAACAATTCAAAGCAGGAAAAAAAACTGAAATTTTCTTTTATTTTATATTTTTATATTAAGGTGGTGGAAGTGGACTCAGGTGATTTCATGGTCAATGGCACTTTTTGGCCAGACAAACCTATATTATGTATTATTCACCAAAATTTTAATTGTGCTGGCACTAAAATTATTAGACAGCAAGGCCGGGACTATTAAAGATACTGGCTGTCGTCACGGTTTTCGTCATTGTATCTTTGTATATCTAGGATTGGTATTATCATAGGCTGCGCACTCCGTGCTTTAAAGGTGAGAGCGCGGGTATGAGTTTATATTAGAAGGAAAACAAATCCATTATTTCCTACTTTATTGATTTTATTATTTTATTTATTTTTTCAATGAACCTTTCATTCCTTGCCTATATTCAGCTTTTCTTAATTTTCTTTTTAAAGAAAGCGTTCCTCTTAAGAATTCCCAACTTTGTCTAAAACTTAACTTTTCTTATCTTTTTTTTTCGAAGAAACCTTTTCTCTTAATAACCACCGAGTTGTTGTTAAACTTCCCTGCACGAAAGTCGAAAAACAAACTTCCCGAGGTTTGGGCCCGCTGCCCCCTGGTACGCGCGATATTTAAACACGACATAGAAAAAACGTATGTGAGAAAATGCGAAAAGTTTTGATGCAGTAGAATTGCATAAAGAAACTGTAATCTGATATGCCTGTTATCATCGTCTTAAAATATTAATTTCAAGACGGCAAGAATAACTATAAGTGCATACAAGCAATTGGGAGGAATTGAAGTAATGTACAGTGCACATACAAAACGGTTTTTTTATTGAGTTTTAAAGCACACAAACAACTGTCAAAGAATGTGCCGCACTCACGCATCAAGACAGAGCCTTAGATAAACTAATAACATACACACAAGACTGGGCAAGTAGAACAAAAACCAGTAACGTCTCGCTCGAATATAAGATCGACGATACCTCCACTTGATGACATAACCACTGACATGTATAATATGGATTGCAAAAAGTGGGCTTACTTCTATATTGCTGACTCTTTCTGCCTAAGCACCAAGTACCAACTGAGAGAGAACTGAAAACAACAAATAAATTAGTGGATTTGTCGAAATAAATGTTTTTAAATTAATAATTTAGGGTTATTACTGACAAAAACTGTTTTATCAAAGTCAATGTATTCATTAGATACGCAGAAGAATTTCTAAATGTTTTATTAAAATCACTTCCGGAACTACGTGCTCACTTTTTCAACTTCCCGCCAATGATTTTTTCAATGTTGGCACCGACGACATAAGAACTCCTTTTGACACAAGCAATTGTGCCCACGTGAAATAGGAAAGTAAACAGTCCATATTATATTGGTCAGTGGACGTAACCAAGGGTAAGCAAGCAATGCCTCGCTCCAATATAAAATCAACGATGCCTTAACCTAATGTAGGCAAGGCCTCAATTTTTTGTTAGAAATTTACTGGAACTTTTTTCCTTAGAATTGTTATGCATTATTGGAAGACAATAGGTGCTTGGGCAGACCTCTAATAGTTTTTATGAGTGTAGCAATGAGAGGTGAAAGTTTTACTCTACCTGCAGCGCCGATTACAAAAAAAAAAACTATAAATAGTAGCCACTAGTTACTATACATATTATAGTTTTCAAAATATATTTATTTATTAATATATATTAACTGAACTCGATAAACTTCATTATATTACTGCCAACGTACAAAGATTCTAAAAAAGTACTTTAAAAAGTACTTCAAACAGTACTCAGTACTTTTTATGGACTTAGGACTTTTTATGGACTTAGTACTTAGTTACTAGTACTTTTTATACATGCGGTACTTGTACTTACGCTGAAGTACTCAGGCCTTCGATACTTACACTTGTACTTAAGTACTTTTTCTTTGGTACTTTCCCAGCTCTGGGCCTTGGTATGTTTACATTTTTGTTGTGCAATTTTACTCACTGTAGGTTGACACTACCTGAGGTATTCTTACAATCTGCAAGCTTATATGGTAATTTAACACGGAATTGGATTAATATCATATGACATTGTAAATTTATTTATCAGGTTTATTATTGGTAAATTTTGAGCCAATGATTATCGTTGTAAAATTACCAAGTTTGTTTTTAAAGTGTGTTCATGGCAGATGAAGTAAAATTGGTGTTTTTTTGTAATTTATTTGATTCGTTGCAATTTCAATACATATAATGTAGTTTTTAAGGGATAACCCATACCCTACTGTCTCACTTCCATTTTTGTGGATATACATATTCATTCTAAAAATAATTTTCCTAGTTCTCTTAGAATGGTTTTTAATTAATCGAATTATCCAAATATTGTGACCTTTTGGAGAGATTCACTATCTCTGATCTTGCAATTCCGTACCGAAAATTATTGAAAAGCTATCCTCGCTTCTCTAAGCATTTTCAAAAAACAAAAAAAAATGTGTTTCATCGTTAAGACTTCTCATCAGGCTACCAATTTCATTGGAAAGATTTTTCAACAGTAATATTGAAAGTGCAGGTGGGATATAGATTAGCCAGCTCCCAAACATTTTTCACGGTTTATCAATTATCAGTTCTATCCATGAGTAAACTATACGAGGAAAATATTGTTAATTGGTTCATAGGAACATCACTTAAGCTTGCGATTTCTGCATACATGTTAGCATTATCTGAACACTCGTTGGATTTTATTTACTGAATGTAATGGGTGTAAATTGATAACAGTCCCACCATCATTGGATTATCCATTTAAAGCACTTCAAGTTTGTCATATTTATGAACTTAAGGTTTTTCTTTGCTCTCGTACTTAATGTTAAGTGCTTTATTGTAGTTGCAAACAGTGTGTCGATTGCAAAGTGATGACATTCTAATACATCTCTTTTGAAAAAAAAAAAAATCCATAGTTTCTAAGGTATAAAAAGTGACAAAGAATATTTTCAATTAAAGAAAGAATCAAAATAGATGCGCATAAAATTTCTAAAGATAACACAAGTATAATTTTGTAGTATTTAATATTGTTATAAACTGCGATGCACATGTCCACTTTACTTGTCCAACTCTTTGAAAATCTAATGTTGTCAGCTCCACATTCTAAAATGGTAGCCATCTCAAGCTGTGTCTTTTTTCTCAGATGGAGATTTTACTAAACATAATACGGTATTCAAAATTAGAAGCTGATCCACAAAGATTCTACCAGGAACAATGCTCTTCGAACAAAAGAATATTCAAAAGCCTTAATTGATCCGCATATGGCAGAAAAATCAGCGAGTTACTTCATGGAAGATTCTAGAAGAGTAAAATAGTAAAATGTAGAAAATTGTATTGCACAGCCTCGGCAGGGTAGGAATTGAATAAACTTAAAGTTAGCGAAGCTTTTGGAACTCCTTAGACTAGCATTTTATAAAACCCTACGTGGATCTACCTTTTGATATCAGGACATTGATGTGGAAAATAAAATCTAGCTTAAGATTATATTTAACATCTTTAAGTCGTCTACGGTTAAGCTTTAGTCAAAGTTAATTGGACTATGATTCCTGCAAAAACTATCAATATTGAGTTTAAAATAATTGTCGCTACACCAAGAGTACAATCTTTGGAGGTCTGTCTGAATCAATGTACAGTCATTAAGGGATTTAATAGAAAAAATGAAATAAATAAAAAAAACTTTGCAGCGATAATACAAATAATGTTGTCAAAAGAGATAATAAAAAATAACGGACCCATGCAACTCATCTGAAGTATGCCAGATGATACCCTTATTATAATGCTAGCGTTGGAGCAATGGAATAAGACTGGATATCTTCGGCCGATTAAATAGGACTCGATCCATTTTTAAATAATCGGGGAAACTTGTCCGACCCTGTCGAGGTGGTATTCAAACCCACAAGCTGTGAGGTGGTAGTGGACGCGCTTACCAACTGAGCTATTGAGGCCACTTTAAAAGGTCTTTACTAGGTTAATTTTAGGTTAGGATAGGAAGATGGGCCCCTCTAGGACACTAGTTTGCATCACTTCGACCTCCAGTGGGTCCATTGTGCCCCTTGACCTCATGGGATTTAAAACCACATTAGATCCATCCTGCTTCTCTTAGGAATCTCAGGATATATCTGAACTCTTTACATTGCAGCTGAGACTTGAAAATAAGTAGCTACCTAATAGCCTACCTCTTTTATTTATCAGACTGGGGGACCCACAAAATACGTATTGGACTGATTCGATTTCCACAGAATCCTTACAGCTCCTGCAGAAATCGGTTGCCGCTATTCCCAGTCTTCTAGCATTGTCTCCTATGGCCCAGTAACCCGTAATCACCCCTACTAGATTCCTGGCATTTGTTCTACTGACATTAAGCAGCTCTCTTGTCCTCGTCCTGTCATATACCGGCCACAATTGCCTCACAATACATACGGTAGGTTTCCCTGTTAATCAACGGGAGACTTGCCTTTTGATAGGCGCCTCTGATGATTTTCTGTCCTAAAATTCCAATCAGGATCCTCACATGCTACCGCTGCGCAGCTATCTATCCATTTTAGAGCCCTTTCTGCCTTGGATATCTTTTTGGCCAGGTACCCAGCATAGACTAACCTTGTACCGTGTAGTTAATTCCTCACAAGGCTGTCCTTGCATAACTGCACCAATTTTGATTTTACCAACCCATCGCCTGGCTGTCGGTGTATATGCAGAGATGCCGTATGAAGTATTTGCACATATGTATATACCAATATTGCCGCCCTGGTAGATCGCTGAGAGTTCTGCCTGAAAGACACTACATTGTCCGGCACTTTATAAGACTCTTGCCACTGGCAGTCTCTGGAGTACACTGCAGCCCCTGTGCCCGCACTTGTCTTGGATCCAACCGTAAAGATAGAAATATGTCTTTACTAAAGTCTGTAGTTATGCACTCTATTTAATGACTTCTACTAAACCCTCCAAACGTATCAGAAATGAATTTTAGTTAGTTGCTAGTTGTAGATCTACTTGTGACTACTACCCCATGCTGGATAGTATAAAGCATTTTTTACAGTAAAACAGTTATATACATATGTAAGTCAGTATTTTCCACAACCCCCATTAGAGGTAGGTATTAGAAACCGGTAACACATTAGGAATATTTTCATGCTCTCTGATAAGTTAGATATGGTAAGCAAATATTACAGATATGAGTGAGAGGATAAATGACATATGTATGTAGGCAAAGGATATTCTAATAAACTTAGGTTAGGCTGGGTTAGAGACTACTTGACTTGAGAATAATCAAAATGATAATCCAAATCTGGTTCGATATCCATCAAATAGACACCACCCGGTACCCATCCACATGAATTTTCATATCCATGAGTTTTGGATTAAAACTTAACTTGATTACAATAAAATTTGTTAAAACACTACTACAATCGTTTTATTGTAATTTTCTTTTTATAACAATATCCATTTAAAATAAAATTAGATTACCTACATATGGACTTAAAGGAAATATTTCTAAATCAATAATGACTGATGACAAATAATCAAAATATTTTGATGAACTGAGAATGTCTGAAATGATGGGTGTCGGCACCCAAGAGTTTTCATTAAATATTTATGTCTATTCGCGAAAAAAATTGTTCCATTACCCAGTTTTGAATGACTTTGATTGACAGTTAGATACTATTAAAATTAAATTAGCAATCAATAAAGAAAGGGTTACGACTATCGCATTTGTATTAAATTATTCACAGAAGCTTAAAATTGCTAAAGGAAAAAAACGATTTAATAGGGAAGTCATAGAGATCATAAAGAAAGTCAGAATAGCAGAATTGAATCTCACGAGCCTCGTCAGTAAAAATGGCTGATTAATTTTGTAGAGTTGCGGACTAGTTAGTCTTTTGGGATAGTGAAAATAACTCCGATTTTCGTCATTCCGAAACTTATTAGTTTGGAACTCAATCATCCTAGTAGGTGTAAAAACTGAAGTTAAAAAACAAAATTACTTAAAAAATATATGAAAAAATGATTAGGTTTCAAGTTTTAGGTTAGGATTTGCCAGGCAGAAATTGTTGCAGGCAAATATACTGCCGATGGTGGGCTTAAATTTAAACCTTGAGCCAAAATTAAGTGCATACCTACCAGACTATCATAAACGCCCTGTTTCATTGCTACTATTCCATGCTACCTACAGGGGGGAGGAATTCTTGGGAAGGCAACGCGTCCCTCGCCAGTTGCCTGCTGTTCGAGTGACGTGTCGGGAGATCAAACAGGGAAAAACTCTCAACAGCCAATTTTACTTGAAAGTCCTTGAAAAGCTCCGAAACTGGGTGCTTCTAGTCAGGAAGGAGATCAGTGAAAATTGGCGACTTTATTACGACAACGCACCTTCTCATACCGCTTTCAATGTTAGCGAGTTCCTACCAGGCATGGGCCGGCGTGACCACGCAGCTCCAGCTACCATACAGTCCCGATCTGGCATCAGCGGACTTCTTTTTATTTCCTCGAATAAAGAGAAGCCTAAAGGGTTATCGTTTTGGGACGGTAGATTCCGAGAATGCCGCCGCGACGAGGTGTCTGAAGGAGGTGCCCCATCAACTTGCTCCAAGAAGCCTACCAGAACTGGCAGAATAGCTGGAAAAAGTGTTTTGATGCCCAAGGGTGCTATTTTGAAAGCACTAAACATTTGTACTTTTATTTTTAATAAATTGTTCGTTACGGATTTATTTACTTATTTTCCGGACAGACTCTGTATATGAGGCTATGAATGTCAGAGAGTTATGGGGTTGTAGAATATTCGGATCCCTGCTAGAAGTGATGGAAATCAGGGCATAGCCATCTCAACAACTCAAAGTAATTAATTACCCTTTCATTACCATTTCATGATAGGTAATTAAAATTTTTCATTACGATTACTTGGAACTTGTAATTAAAAATTTCGATAGGCATTAAATGGTCATGATAATTGAGACACCACCAGCAAGTGAATTTTGGTATTTATAAAGTCTTAATTACTTTTAACAACTCTTAAGTAATTTTATTTACTTTGAAGCTCTTTT
The DNA here is from genome assembly GCA_963924295.1 of Dioctria rufipes. Taxonomy (NCBI): domain Eukaryota; kingdom Metazoa; phylum Arthropoda; class Insecta; order Diptera; family Asilidae; genus Dioctria; species Dioctria rufipes. The sequence goes on along the minus strand of OZ002740.1, from coordinate 23,461,106 downwards.
AGTTAATTTTAATTTCTTTTAAATGCATTTTCATATTTTATGTCATATTCTGTAAAGTGATAAAAGCTCTGTTCTTTTGTGTCTCGTGCACTGGTGCAATCATACATTTGAGAGTGCAAGCTACACTATAGAATGTGTGTGCAATGTTGCACTGCATGGCTAAATATAGTTCTATTCGTCAAAAGGGGTCGCTAAAATCACTAAGAAATGCGTTGGTTTCTTTATGATTTTTTTTTACTTTACATGAATTTATGATATGAAATATCAAAGTAAGAGTTGTGAAAAGTAATATGATCATCACTGGTCACCGTTGTACCGTGATAAAGCATATTACATATTACTCAGCGCATTATAAAGAAGTAATTATGCAATGACGCAACCGATGATTGTATGTCATTTTTATTTCATTTCACTTCAATAAGAAAGGATTGCAATGCAAGCATTTAACCATTGTTATGCTTGTTTACATAGAGGTCAATATGCTTGCATTTATCGATAATATTAATTTTGATCGATATGAGTGAGGTAAGCAATTTTTATAACGTACTTGTAATATTCTTGGTCTTTCCCATGAGAAAGAAATTTTATTAAGGTTTAGCCAAATAACTACTTTTAAAATAGTATAAATTTAGTGCTATTAAAAATAAAGATTCAGAGTTTGACCAGTAACTCTCGTGGTATTTTCATTTGCCAGATACTGGGCTCTTCAGCTCCAACATGGCTAAAACATCAGGTAATGAGCTTTTCAGCTCTTGCTAAGAGATTCGTCAACACCAGACATTGAGCTTCTAGCTTTAACTTGGTGGATTTTCGGAGGATTGAGCTTCTCAGCTCTAACGAAGAAAATCGTTAATGTATCTATTCTCATTAACAGAGCGTCATTAGGCCGACTGTACAATATGTTCATTAATGCTCGGGGGAAAGTCTTTGGTAACATACATATTTGCTCATGATTGGATGGGTTTGGTAGCGGAATACATAGTTACCTACAAAAGATGACTTTTGAAAAAATTTTATTTTTAAGTTTTTCTCCCTTCAAAACTTACTGCCTTACATTATTAAAAAAAAAATTTTCAATTGCTATAGGCATCACATCCATCCTGTGACCTAAGCTTTTTAAAGTTTGTAGGTACACAAAACGAAAACGATCAATGGCATTACGAAGATGCTATAACTGTTATGGACAAAGGTAATGAAAAGTTTTTAATAATGTAAAAAAAAATATTTAAAATTATATAAATGCACAAAAAACAAGTATTTAAGTACCAAGAATCAATTATACATTCAATTACTTTGCTCTAATTCCCGGTATTTCGATCAACATTATCAATTACCAGCTAATGGTTATACTAATTAAGTGCCAAATAATCATAAAAAACTGTCATTACCATCAGCTGAAGTAATTGGGAAAATACACCGGGCGTACTCCCTCACACGGATTCTTTGTCCTTTTCATAGTAAGCATTTTTGGATCCACTTTGAATTTGTTCATTTGAATGGGGTTGGTTCTGGAACCGGAACCGGACTTAACTTTTAATAGAACTTAATAATAAGCTGAAAATAAAGACGCGCATGTATGTTTATGCAATTCATCAAAGCTAGTGGAATTTCTTTGTTTTCTGAATCCGCTGGAGCTTGGAAATGAGTACTGACAGCATAGAAAACTTGAAATAGAATAATTTAAAAGAACTTTGCTTAAGTGTTATACAAGTATAAGTAAAGCTTCTCTTCGGGGATATTTATTGTAAGCTTAAACTTTTGTACTAAAAGCTTATCAGTGTGAGAGATATTATGAAAAAGGTTGAAAAAATTGAATAAAAAGCTGTCGATATACACACCCAGAGACTAAAATGTCCAATATGAAGCTTTTGAGATAAATCTCTACTTCATAATCCATTCCAAGAAGTAGTGTACTTACAGGATGTAGACGATTTTATTACAAAAACAAATGAGTTTTTCTGCAATTTCTAAATTTAATAATTCTTTCCAATTCACATTCATCAAGAAACATTATTAAATGCGGGTAATATGGGGTCTACCAGTTATTTTATTTTAAACTATTATAAGTGAATATTCAACAGTTCAACTTATTTTTTATATTTATTTGCAATTGGGTCTTACTAATAGACTATGAAGCAAACAGGCAGTTGAGTTTCATACTTGTTCCGCACGATATTTACGATTACTTTGTTTTTAAATTTTTCTATACTGCCCTTTGGAAGAAACCCCCAGGCTGCCATGCATTTGTCCTCCAATCATTGAATAAAGAACTAAAGGTAGAAACAAATCCAAACAAGCCTCAGGCTTCCGACACAGCTCGCCTCAAGGCTTGGCTCAGAGAATTGAAAACAAAATGATATTAGCGGGCTCAGTGCTGTCATTGTAATTTTGATAGTATATCTATTGACAGAAGTAGGCCTGAGAAAGAAAAATTTTCAACATTGAGCAAAGCGCACCTTGCGGCTGGGCCTTGGGGTTAGCTGCTAGCTTGGGTTTGTGTTGCATCATTTAAAAACCGTATTGGAAATTTTGACAACGACTCGAGGAAGCCTCGAGGCCTATATGTGTTTCTGCCATAATAAGGAAGCAGCATATCGGGTAAAACTTCGCGAAATATATTAGTGTGCTGTGTTTGTTTTCGTTTCGTCATGGCAGTAGTGAAATCGTGACATTTTGAAGGGGGCCATTTTTTTTAATCCAAATTGCTGTGTAATGGAATATGATGATGTTAAAGCTTACAATATCCAAAGTACCTGTAATCTGTTTGCAGACTACTTCGAATCTGTGTATATCAATAATGCAGATATAAATAACATTATTCTCCAGGATTCTATTTATTCCCAGCTAAACCTAGGCTCAATATGCTTAGAGGAGGATGACTTGAATAAAGCTATTATGGAAATGAAGCTAGATTATAACCATGACTCAGATCTTATTTCAGCCATTTTAATTAAATCATGCATGAAATCACTAGTCCCTGGTCTAACTTATTTGTTCAATTTATCTTTAAATACTGGAGTATTTACAGACTCATGGAAAACCTCAATTATTAAGCCCATTTTTAAAAGTGGTGCTAAACACAAGATTGGAAATTATAGACCTGTTGCTCTTATGAATATCATTCCAAAGTTATTGGATAGCATTATAGCTGGAAAAATTACCTTTTTATGCAAGGAGCTCGTTTGTGCAGAACAGCATGGTTTTCAAAAAGGAAAATCTACAATAACAAATCTGTCATTATTTTCTAATTTTTGCATTAATTCCATTGAGGAAGGGTGTCAGGTTGACTGTATCTACACAGACTTTTCTAAAGCCTTTGATCGGGTCTGCATTCAGACCTCAATAATGAAACTAAGTGCCTTAGGTTTTCACTCAAATTTTCGGAAGTGGATAGTATCTTACTTGTCGAATCGTAAGCAAATAGTAAAAATTGAAAACACTTTATCTAGAGTGATAAATGCATCCTCGGGTGTTCCACAAGGAAGCCACTGTGGTCCAATTTTCTTTATTCTATTTGTGAACGATGTAACATTGAATTTTTCATTTGCTCGTTGTCTTATATATGCGGATGATTTGAAATTATTCTTGAAAGTTTCGGGTATAAGCTCGTGTGTCCAACAACAAAACGATATTGATAAGCTAATAACTTGGTGCTCCACTAACAACGTAAATTTAAATTCAGCTAAGTGCAAAGTTATGTTTTTTTCTAGGTCTGCTCACCCCATTCTCTTCAATTACTCAATTAATAATGTCAGTTTAGTTCGAGTCGATGAAATTACGGATTTGGGAGTAATTTTTGATAGCAAATTAGCATTTATCAGACATATTGAATATACTTGCCATAAAGCCTTTAAATTAATGGGTTTTATTAAAAGAAATTCGAAAGAATTTAGGGACACAAGCACACTTAAACTCTTATTTACAAGTTTTGTTAGACCTGTTTTAGAGTATGCATGTGTAATTTGGTCTCCTTATTATAAAAGCCATATTAATAGACTAGAGTCAGTGCAAAGAGCATTTACTCGCTTTGTATGTTATAAGATCAATATCTGGGGTATTAATATACCAAGTTATGAGTCAAGACGTTTATTGTTAGGTTTGCCTAAGCTTTGCTATAGGCGTGACGTTCAATGTGCTTTATTCATTAAAGATATTCTCTCTTCATCTATAAATTGTCCCAACCTTCTCTTACTATTGAACATATATGCCACACCAAGGTCCTTAAGATCACGTGATTTACTTTATGCTTATTCTCATAGAACTAACTATGGTTCAAATGAATGCATTAATAAATGTGTACGAATTTTTAATATATTTAACAAATATGTAGATTTTTCATTGCCTCGTCAAGAATTCAAAGTATCATTATTTATGATTGAAAATAGTATAGATCATTTCTAACTTATATTAAACTTAATTAAATTTAAATCTGTATATCTAAGTTAACCTTACTAGTCTGTTGGATATTATTCTGTAGACTGAAATGAAATAAATAAATAAAAAAAAAATAAAATAAACATATCGTCAACAATTGTTTCTGAAGCTTTAATTTCACAAAAACTGCACTCAATCAAAATATACACTTCACACATCCGAAATAAAACAATTTCAAATATTTAATATTTATTAAAACAATTATATTTAAAAATATTTAACTGAACTCCCGGAAATCTGAAATGCTTACTTTCAGAAACATCAAAGTAAGTGAAACCAAGTGAAATCCGACTTGTTATTGAATGGCTTACACACGTACACTGTATTCACACTATACTCCGCTTCCTTATTAGTTCTTTATTCAATACCTCAAATAAAAGTCTGTTAGCTTTGCTGTATTTAAAAAAAAAAAAAATTCTCTTTAAATTCGTTTATTTATTTAATTTTTTAATCTTATTTGCCCAGTTAACTTTATTTCAAAGGTCTTATATTCTGTTGACCGTCAGAATTTTAGCCGTAATAGCCATTGTTTAGAATTAGAAATTTTACTTTAAATATCAATTTGGTCTTTCAAGATTTCGTACAGATATTATCTTTTTTTTTTTGTCTGCAAACAAATAAGGTCCAGTCTGCACAATATAGATTAAGATAAGAAAATAGCTTCAATCTTGAGCGTAATTTAGATTATATACCAAACAGGATAGTCTATAGGCTAGGTTAGGTTGGAGTGGCGGCCAATGTAAAAGAATGTATGAACAGCCACACTTAGATTATCTATTGTCCATTGTGATGCCACCTTATTTGGGAGCCTACCTGGAAAAGACCCTTCAGATTTAGGAGGTGTGGTGAAACCAGCTACAAGTGTTGATAAACCTTACCAGATCCCAGAACTCTTTGTCTGCCAATTCTCCAGTTCGCAGAAGAAGTAGTTCCTTCAAATCTTAGCAAGTTTAGGGCATTCACACATCAGGTGCTGAACGCTCTCATACTCTTCCTCGTCCATAGAGCTTCTGCAGAAGTCACTGTACGGAGCTTGGATTACCCACGTGATTCTGGTTTCTCTTCAGTATAGATTCAATCTTCCCAGGACATATCTCGAGCTGTCTTGAATCCGTGCATGTTGTCAGTTCTCCTTATATGCGATTTCCCAGCTAACAGGCTTGTACATCTAGAATCCTAAGCTATAAGGATGACAAACTTTAGCATTTGGCTTTATGAATTAGAACCGCGCCGATGTGTTAGTTTTAGTGATGGTATAAGTAAAACTACGATATTTTTTAGTTGTTGAAACTTTATAAAGTAATTCAAGATTCTTTTATAATTTTCAGTTACTGTGATTCGAATCATTAAAATAAAAATAAAAATAAATGCTTATTTATATCTTAATATGTAAAAATCCAGTGTCACGATGTTTGTACACGCTAATCTCCGTAGCCGCCCAACCGATTCCAATGAAATTTTGTGAATGTGTTTGGTTGGTTCCACCTTGAAATATGGGATAGTTTTGGAGATGATAGATGGCGCTGTTGTCGAATTCTAAAAAACCGTCTGAGAACGCGTCGACGTGGAAAGCTGAAATTTTGTGCACGGCGTTTTAATCAAATTTGCAAATACAAATTCAAAAATGGATTAAACTGGCAACTCGTTCCTAGAGTTGCCATACAAATACTTCGTTTTTTAGTATATATTTAGACACTGCCTGACAACGAGTGCACGTAGAGAGCTGAAATTATTTGGTACGTAGTGTTTTCATAGCAATAGAGAATAAAATTTAAAAAACTGACTAAATCGAGCAACCCTCTCTTGGTGTTGCCATTCAAAATTGAGGTTTTTCACTATATATTTGGAAACTGTCTGAGAACGCGTCGACGTGGAGAGCTGAAATTTTGTACACGGTGTTTTCATATAAATTGCAAATACAAGTTCAAAAATGGACCAAGTCGGACTTTCTTAAAGAAAAATTTAAATTAAGTTCAGAAATAGGACTAATCATGCTACTTCTGTAGGGTTGCCATGCAAAAAACTTGCTACGTGGTGTTTTCATAGAAATGGTAAATAAAATTTCAAAAAGGGGCTAAATTGGGTTACCCCTTTGTAGTGATGCCATACACACATTTTGTTTTTCACTACCAAGTGTAGCTACCTGAGAAGGTTTCGAGGTGGGGAGACCATATTTTATACGTGGCGTTTGAAAATGGGACCAACCGGGCAACTCCTTCGTAGGGTTGCCATACCAATTAATTTCGTGTGTACTATATATTTGGGCACTGCATTAGAACGCGTCGACTTAGAGAGCTACACTCTCCCACGCATATGATTGTATGCACGCACACTCATACACGCGTAAACACACACACATACAGACATTTATTTTATTTTTATAACTCTTTCATTTAAAACACTAAGTTTTTATTGAAACAGTTAAACTTTCGTGAAGAAAAATGATTTTCAACCAGAACAACGCTGGTTGTTTCAGCAGCACAGCACAGCGCACTTCATCACTATAATTTAAGATTCCCAAAATCTCTTCCACAAAACAAAATTTCACTATTATTGACTATATGTAAAACACTTTTAATTACTTTGTTGTACAAAAGGTCATTAAAAGAATACTGAATTTGTTTTCGTACAATCGGAAATGTCAAACTGACACAAAATAAGGCGAATTCTTCTTATCATTCCCCAAACCACTCTCCCGCGTGTAAACAAGAATAAACGCTTATCACACGTAGACGAATTTTATACAATATAGCTTATCATGTTTGATATATATTTTCAGAGTGCTAGTAAAGAATATATAACAGTTAAGTTACATGTTCTTTGGTTCTAGCTCCTCTTCTTATTCTTCTTCTAATCTTGTATTTGGCAGTGAAACAGTAAAATTGGGTTTGCTCTTGCAAGGAGCTTGTTGTTGTTAAAAAAACTCGGGCTTTCACCCATCTTGTTTGCTTCTTTTTATATCACTAAACTGAAATCCAGCAAATTTAGAGTTTTATGAAACCACGCTGATATAGGTTTTTTTTTGGGCTTGAGATATTGTTACATCAAGGCTTCCATAAGAAGTATTTTTGGTGTTTTACATGTTTTTTTTTGCGATGACATATCAATAGCAACTATTGATTCCCTAGAACACCGGCGTAATGTCGATTGTCTATCTCTCTTTTATCGCTACTTCTATGGCTATTGTTCTGACGAAATCTCTAGCCTACTTCCTATGCGCACCACACGAGCTGTAATCCGAGCTCACCCTCAAGTCAAATTTGGCCGTGTTGTGAAATTCCGCGAATCCTTCATAAGCAGGGCAATACGAATGTGGAACAGCTGTTTGCCATCATCTGTTTTCCCCACTTAGTTATAGGCCACAAAAATTTAAGCGCAATGTATACCGTCACCTCCTTTATTTAACCTAATAATCCCTAATTCCCTGCCCCTTCTTCCTTTCCTTTTTTTTGCGTTCTCCTTGGGAGGATAGGTTTTCCACATATAGCATCCTTACTTCCTACCTGACTGACTGTTAACAGTCCGTATCCAAGGTTTTGTTTTACTTTCTTGAAATCAGATATTTTTCGCTATGTCGTCGGTGATTAGCTCGCAATCTCTTTCTTAATGATAGACTGTCTGTCGCTTATCACATAAAAAGCTCACCACGTCCGGAGAAGCTTTTTTGTTATTGCTATAGCCTAGACGCATACGCTGCACTTGTTGCAGATGACAGACACATAACGTTGAAGTATACGGCAACGTGTACGCCTAGGCATACGTTTTTTTTTTGCTTTGAGTTGAAGCCTCTACTCACGGTGAAACCCTTTTTCTTATAAATTCTTAAAACCTCACAATTGTTTCTCTGTTTCCCTGGAGTGGCTATATATTGTGGTGCTGCTTGCTGCTGGAAGAGAGGGTCGAAGGAATTTTTGAAAAGTATGGTCAATGATAATAAGTAATATAAGAGAGAAGAGAAGCTATAAAAGTCGAGAAAGGGAAACTAGTGCAAGATAGATAAAAAAAAGTACCATGACTTGGTGGGAACTGAATCCACAACCCCTGGAAGAGTATTTTCAGCGCTCTTATGAACTGAGCTATTGAGGTCACCGAGGAAATTTCCTTTCTTAAGATGCATGTAACTTTTTTCATATAGCATAACTCACATAACAACTGTAGTGCTTTCTTTGTTTAATTTGTTAAAAGTTAATAAGACAGAGAACCTTAGAGATTTTTTCCACTTCATTACCTCCCAACAAAATAGAAATCTTGTATTGCCTCGTTTTAATAAGACTGTAATGGAGAGCTCTTACCTTGTCCAAAGCATCCGTCTGTGGAATGATCTCCCTGTCAGTATACAGGCGGCTGGTACCATTTATGCATTTAAAAAACTCATTAACACGCACATAATCTAGCTCTTCTATATCCATTCTTTTCCTCTCCTCCGCAAAGGAACGCTAGTTAGTTGTTTTTATAGTATATACATAGTGAATTTTATATTTTCATATTTTTGTTTTTTGTTGCTTTTTCTTTCTTCTGAGTTGTAATTCTTATCTAAATTTTGTTTTTTTCCTATTATTTTGAATTTTGATGATTGTGATTCTAGCTCCACTACTAAAGTTGTACTCTATAAGATTTCAATCTTGGGTACATTGCCGAAATAAAGTTTATTCTTATTCTTCTTATCCTTAAAATTATAAAATTCTTATTAAAATAAAATAAAAAAAAAAAACAATTACATAAAGTTTTGGCAAAATAATAAGAGAAAATCTTTTCAAATTTCTGCTTGTCATAATAAATAAATAAATTTCGATGCTTATAAAAAACAAGGAGCTACCACGTTCTCCATTAATTCGTGTAATGTAAAAAGTAAAATTATCGCCAGCACCCAATAAGAGAAGAAAAATTCTCTTCAAAAGTTATGCTAGGTTGTTGCGTATATGTACTTGTGCAGCCGCAGGGTATTTGCTTTGGCAAAATAGAATTGGCAATCAACCCATGATATTTCTATGTAAAACTGGAACATTGGAAGATAAACTTGTTTTGAGTTTGTTTGTTTTCTAAAGAAACTAATTTTCAAGTCTTCTTTCTCTCTAATTTTTTACGCATATTACATTTCCTATGTAATGCCCCCTCCTCGCCCTTCCCCCTCCGACTATGCTCTGAAACTGAAAATATTTAATCGTCTTCAACAGGATAACTCTGAATAATTCTTCTAAGAACTCTTTTTCATTTCTATCTAGGATTTATTCAAGAAGGAATTATCAGCAGATTTTATTTTGTCAGAAGATGAATAACTTCTTGAATTGTTCACAAGTTTTTTGTTGAAATTTTCTTTTGACTTTATTTTTGTTTTTTATTACTTTTATTCGATTGCATTTGAACTGGGATTATACTTTTCCCGTTTTTTCTTTTTTTTTTGCAGATTTACCCATGAACCATTGAATATTTGAAATAATATCTTTTTATTATAGAAAATTAAATAATAGTTTGGTTAAAGTGGCGACTATCGAATTAACTGTGACCAACCATGTGGGTGTTGGTGTTCCCCTGCACACCTTTTTAGTTGCTCTAAGTTTATTAGGCTACTTCTAAAGATTGAGTCAATCCATTTCCGAATGTAGGTTGTTTATTAGACACTTGGAGGCATCATTCTGTTTTGACATTTTCGAAGATTTCAAGATGGTATCCATCCATAATGTATTCCTTGTCTTCGATTAATTTTTCAGTGATTTTATCAATGAGCCTAAAGGCCTTTCTTTGAACAGCGTCAAGTACAGGTAATTTAGTGAGGCTTGATTTTGCCTAAATGGCTTAATAGAGCAAATTATTTGTTTGCATATATAGAGGAAACTACGGTACGTGATTGCAATTCTTTACAATTGTCAAGCTATAGTTGGTTCAGCTAAGACACTAAAAATTGTGATTTTAAGAATATTCAGAGGGGGTGAATGTAATTTATTTCGAAAATATTCTGTCACACGCACAATTCCGACATGAATACTAATTATATTATAGAAATGGTCACACTCACACCTTTGGCCTTGACACAATTGAAATAGTCTAAGTTTTGTTCTATCGGATTGCTTCTGGAGTTTTGCTCTCTGTTGTGTGTTCCGCGAACGAGTGCGGTTGATCCAGACTAAGTCACTCATCTAAATTTTAATAATTAATAATAAATAATTTTTAAGTATTAATTCTACAATTCCCAGTGTCATTTGTAGGTGACAGAAGTTTAATATTTCTTTTCTACCACTGACACTTTTCATATATTTTTTCTGGCAACACTAATCATACGTCATTTGTCAAATTCATTCGGGTGTTTCGTGCGTAATTGGAGCAGTGTGAGCTTTGTGATTTCTTGTGACATAAAGTGAAATAATAATGCCCAGAGTTTGAGTATTGTTTTTTTCTTATTACTTGTAATAAATGAATATATAAGCCATAATATTTATAGCATCACTGCTAAAACGTTGGAAATAAGTCGTGGCACTTGAGAGCGACACTGGACAATAATAACTCTGTTGTTCTGTATTCATTCTAAATAATAACAATTGACTGTTATTGACATTTGGTCTTATCATTATGAGATGATGTTGTTTTAAAGGGTGACTGATGAAGACAGTGAAGATGAAAACCGTGATGAAGAAGTTATTACTAAGTCTCAGGAGGAGATATTTGCCGTGGAATGTTCTATAGCAACGACATAGTGAAATAGTGAAATTCATAGCAAATATGAGCTATTTGTACACTTTAAATGTAACTTGCGTGTACATTGCAATACTGGTATTTGATGCCAAAGTACATGAGAATGTTCTGGGAACTAAAAATTGACACGCACAATGACTTAGTAGCATCTAGAATAGATTTCTCGAAATTTAGCAATATATTCATCTCTCCGACAGTACATTCTTGCCACCCAACGACAAATTTGCTAAAGTTCGAGAATATTTCACGAAACGGTAAGTTTCACAATTTCAAAAAAGCTGGTTCTTCGCACAGTTCCATAGACGAAACTATAGTACCATACATACTTTAGAAGGCACGGTAGCAAGTAACATATCCAATGAAAACCAATAAGGTTAGGTTACCAGCTCTGGTCGTCAGCAGCTCATCGCCATGGATATTTAGTAAATTGTGAGCTAAAAATTGTGGCCTAAAAATGCAGTCCAACTTGAGCCTAAGAGCTGTTGTTATCTTAGAGCTTCATTCTAGATTACGACAAGAGTTAGGACCATAGAAGTTATACTTTCATAATTTTTTTACTGGTTTACCATTGCTAAAGTATTTGCCAAAGCAGAATGCCGTGGGTACAGTTATTATTCGGGAAAATTGTCTGGAGAATTGCTATTTGCCTAACTCAAAGGACATGAAGAAAAGAGCCAAGAGGTAAGCTGTGTCGTAAAGCTACTGAGAAGTTATTGCAGCTAAGTGGCATGACAATAGCATCGTTAGCATTGCATCTAATTGCCAAATTGGATCCTGGATTTGTTGATAAAAAACTGGTAAAAATTCAAGTTGATTGCCCAGCCATTATCAAGATGTACAACAAGTACATGGGCGGGGTAGACCGTTTTGATGAAATCGTTGGCACTCCATGAGGGTAACTCTTCGCGGCAAAAAGTGATGGTTCCTCCTGTAGGCTTTTGGCTTAGATGCAGCTTGCCAAAATGCATGGCTTATCAAAAGGCAGTCACATAACAATTGGACTTACTGCGATTTCCGGTGATATGTGGCAACTATCAACCTGCAAAAATATGGCAAGCCTCCGACTCGTAATTCTGCTTGTGGTGTTCCTATGTAGATAAGAGTGCCTGCCGAGATGAAGAGTGCTGGAAGTGCGGACTGCTCTCAACGAAGATGCGAACCTTGTCACCAATACACTAGAAAAATTAGTGCAAAGTGCAATTTCCGTTTGCATCTAAAGTGTTGGTAGAGCTTTCGCAATAAATGTTACATTTTTTCATATAAATAAATATTTTTATTAAAACTGAAGTTTTATTCCTACCGAAATAATAATAAATTCGCATTTTTTTTAAAATATATTTTTGTCCTAACTAAATGTATCAGATAGATATATATATAGATTGGACATGGGAATTGAAGTGCTAACAAAACATGTTTTGTTCCAATCATTACGAACATAACAATCAATAAGAGATTTAGTAAGAAAAAATTAACGGAAATTTTAGGTTAGATATTAGATTTTAGATTCATCAAAATTCGAGGCAGTTATATCAAAATTTTGATCAAACCAAAACTTTCCCCGCTTAGGTCCATTCTTAATGACCTCCTAAACTATTTAATTGTTCTGTTAGTTCTAACTATTTTTTTTAGCCCTGGATGAGTTCCGTCAATCGGAACTCGAAAATTCGTAAAAAATAATCAAAATGCTATTAACATATTTTTATAAATTGCTACACCAAGTCCTCTTTAAAAGAAAAAGAGAAAATGAAAACGTACTTGTCATAAGCAAATTCGCATTAATTTCCACGAAATTAACCAAAAAGGCTACTCGCTTGCCTTCTTCGCTTTAAATGTAGCCATTTTTATTTACAAATTTTGAAGTAATATTAATAAATAACATAGTAATATAAATATCGCTTGGCAAAAACGCGCTGGTTCAATGGACTTTTACCTCTTCCAAATTCACAAAAGCAAAATGGCCGTGGAAAAATATCGGTTATCGTGTATACAATTTTTGACAGAAAAAACTCGATTTCCACTTTTGCGGAATGGAAAAAAAGTGATGTAGAAAAAAGGGAATGCCAATTTTAAGCCCGACATGAACAGACATTAGAAATGTCTTAAACGATGCATTATGATACTATGAACATATTTTATTAAAAATGTTTATTTCAATTAAGCGGGCGAAAGTTTGGGTGAGAGTTTGATCTAGTACATTTTGGGGAGTACAGAATCGAATTCCTTAGGTCCAGAAAAGAAGTTTGAATACCCACACTCCTATACTCGGAGGCTTAAATAGCCTTCTCCATATTCACCTTTTTATTCGAACTGAGGTACTAGATTTTTAGCACTTTAAATCGGCTCACTCGATAGTGCTATATCCGATCGGAAAACAGGTTTCACTGTGCGCCTTTACTCATTACCAGCTACAATTCGTACAAGAAAATGTTTTCTGCAGGATGAGAAAAGTCCACTTTTTCACCCAAGAAAGTCGTTCGTTAGATCGCCAAAGCTTTCCCCGCTTAATTAAAATAAACACTGTTAATAAAATATGTTCAGAATACCATAATGCACCGTTTAAAACATCTCACAAGTATGTTCTTGTCGAGCCTAAAGTTGTATGAAAACTGGGTATTCCCCTTTGTGTACACGCGTAAAGTCATAGTTGCGACCCTTTCTCTAAAAAATTAAAATATATGCAAAATTAAGGGCACATAAAAGCTACGCATAAGATTGGAGGTAAAGCCTAGTACGGAGTTCGAGTAATACAGTACGGAGTTCAGGCAAAAAGTGACATTTCCATACAAATTTTACCGCTGGTAAAATCCCAAGCAAAAATTTTACTGAGATCTTTACTAGCCCAGTATGGAGCTCACTGGTAAAAAGTGCCACATTTTCTATTATTTGATACATAGCGTTTTGCAAGCCTCTAGTAATTTTACTTCGATTATTCACAAAACGAGTTCATTTAGTTTTGTCCGGGGCTTTCCTTGACGATGATACACACTTGGATCTGCGCAGCACGAATTCGTCATCGATATGATGAGTTATATCCTTTATAAATAATAATCAGTTAAAATTTTTAAAAATATTTCCGATTAATTGTGATTTTAACAGCTGTCACTTCGTTTTCTCCACATAAAACTTACGTCAACTTTTTACCAGTGTTAAAATGATATTTTTTGGTAGCCGCATTAAATTTTACCAATACCCGAACTCCATACTAGACTAAAGAAATAAAATGTAAAATGAGTACAGAGCCTTGAAGCACACATGTCTTCCTTTAGAGGAGCGTTTAAGTTCGCATACAGTTTTTAGTCCTGTACACACAGGGATTCCACTATGTCTAGATTCTAGTTATAAAATGATTCATTCAACAAATGTCCTGAATGAATGTGAGAGGATCTTTTATTTATTGTTACATTTTTTGTGCCTTTCAATTCGTTTGACTTTGATGTTACAAAAAAATTACCTAAGTCTGTCTGACTAGCTATATAGAATAAACGTTGGTAATATTTGTACCGTAATTAGTTTCATCGAGTAATGTTTGAACTCATTGCTCTAATCCATTAGTTAATTGTTCTCAATCTGATACATAGCACAGTAAGAATCCTTTCTGGAACTGGTTGCAAGCTTTTATATGTGAAGTTGGCTTCTTTTATGTGGATTATATGAAAATCATCCAAGAATGAATAAGTTCTGATATACTGGGTTTCTGCGGGAACATGAAAAAATCCAGAAGAATCCAGAAGGGACAAATTCCAGAAAAATTTAAAAAATCCGGAAATGAGAAAATTCAGGACACAATCCAGAAAAAATCCGGAAATTGTAAAAAAATTATATTATGCAAATATTTAAATTATCTAAAATTCACATGACTGATAAATATATGTGCTGGTTGGTACATTAAGATTTTGTGATAGTAGACTTACATCTGATGGAAACCTGTGTCATCCAGGATGGAGTTCTGGTGCATATGAAGAAAGTGTGGCTGTGTGGCTCTAAAATAATTTTTTTTAACTAAACAATGGTTAGTCACAGACACATATAAGGAGTCCTTGAGCCACATCTTTCTTCATATGTATATAAAATAGGAGCAGTTGGGTTGCACCAGAACTCACATCCTGGTTGATAATAGTTTCCATTAGATGTAAATCTACCATCCATCATAAAATTCCAATGAACCAACCATCATGAAGAATTCAAACTAAGAGGAAATCTAGAAAAAAAAAATATTTGGAGCGAGGCATTGCCGGCTTACTGTTTCGTTACGTCTGCTCTGCAGTAGTAGCGCCTCTACAGTACAACAAGGTACTAAGTAAAATTGCGTTTCGCAATTCTTATATATGTAGTTCTATACACAAGGCTTTTACGAAAAACTAAAATCATCATTGTTCAATAAATCCGTTTCCGAGGAATAGTTTTTACTACCGGATCTCTACATAACCTTTAATGATAAAAATAGTAAAGAGTAATTTCCCTTCCCATCTAGCTTGTACTGGTTAGAAGATGTAGTAGGATGCTTCATAAATGTTCCGTTACTCTTAGAGTAGAAACTTATATGAAAACATTAAAAAACATTAAATCTATTAATTAATTATAATAATAATAAATATATAATATAAATAAAGTAATATAAATAAAATATTACCATTTTACTGTTTTCGACTTCGACAGTCACATGAAATTTCTAACTGAATATGTTAATTATAAAATTGTCTACTTTAATTTTCTATTATAATTATAATCGTTAAATTTTTTACACGCACTCTCTTATGAATTAATACAAAGAAATACAACTCGTCGATATATAATAATCACAGGTTTTAATGAGCAAAATGCGCATATAACTACTATTGCAATGGTTCCAATAATAGTAACATGCGAATTAAACATACCTTGAAACCATTTTGAATAGAATGCAAGGATTAGTGTAGCCCCCGACATGAAGTACGTAACGAGCCCAAAAACGTAGTGTATGATTTTCACCGTATTCAAATCGAACTTCAATTTTCTCTTTTTCGTATTATACACAATTGCACCCCATAATATAGCGGCCAAAGAAGTCACAAAAGGAAAGATACCTACATACGCATGGGCACTAGTGAAATGTTTCTTCTTGAATACAATTTTATTTACTTCTATTGCCGTTAGGCCTAGGAAATTGGATACCATTGATCCCACCATAAAATATATATGAGTATGGGTTCGGCCCTCTGTTAGATTTCTGCTGATGGTTGAGAAACCGCTTTCCGTTAGAATACCGATCGACATTAAACACACAACCTGAAATTAATATAGTTAAGTTAAAATCAATAAGTGAACAGAATCGTATGTATCTCCAAGGACAAGGTAAAATCGAACCTACTCCAAATGTCATTAATGTTGGATGAAAGACAAACAAATCTAATCCAGCTGATTTGAAGTTGACAAAAAAGAACCATATTGTTACTGCAATTATAAAGACTTCAATAACAAAGGATGCTAGTGCCAACCATCTTATACAGCCGATTGAGTATGGTTTATATATTCTCAATCTTCTCTTTGGTTCTTCTTGTTCATCATTTTTAGATTCTTGAACTTCTTGAACTTCTAGTTGACTTGTTCCACTTTCAGTATCCTCTGGATTTTTCATGGTTGTTGTTTCAATTTAAATTATTCGAAATGTATCGAATGACTTGAATATCAAAGCCTTCTCGTCGAAGTTTCCATTAATGTAAAAAACTCATTTAATAATTTATTTTTGTTCTATGCTAGACAATTGTATTGTAATTTCGTCCTAGCATTTCAATCGAAAAACCAAAAATATCCCAAATGGTATAATCGCAAATTAATCCAAGTTTTAATCCTACATTGTGGAAAAATCGGTGCTAATAAAACCCCAAAATTGTGTTCCATGGAGTCCGACATTAGTTGGTGTTATTTTTACACAGAAAAAGTGGTGTTTCTGTAAAACAACTATCAGACAATATCAAAATGAGTTCAAAGGGATAATAAATTTACCTGGAAGATAATAAAATAACACCTCTTCAGATAATACATTTTATCCCTGCAGAAAAAAATAACACTGAAATGATTAGAAAATTTCCTGCAATGGATAATAAAGATTCATTTCCGAATAATAAAAACAATTAAAAAGATAATAAATTTCTATAATGGATATTAAAATAACACTTCTTCAGAATACGTATGTTGTCCTTGCGGGAAAAAATTACACCTAAAAATGGTTAAAAAAATCATCCGTAGAAATTTTTATCACATTTATCCTGGACCGAAAGAATTGACAATACAATATTACCCAAAGACACGTTCATATCATCTTTTTTTGTTTTGTATTATTAGTATGCTAAATAAAAAAAAAATTGTAATATTTGTTATGCAATTCAAAATATTTCAGTTTATTGTTATTCAAAATGAACATGTGCACATACATTATTTTCTTTATAGGTAGATATTATTTTTATTTTCTTCAAGAAAGAATTTTTTGGGATATCTCCGGTATATGTATAGCTAAATTGTATATGCTAAATTATTCCGATATACATAAATGTATAGAGATCATAAATTTTTCATTTTCATTTCTATGTTAAATATATTTGTGTATATACCCACATCAAACGATAAATACTTTTGTTGGTATTATATATAAAAAATTATCCATTTGAAAATGAGTCAATTCAAAACTTTCCTTATATCTTAACGTTTTAAACTTTTCTACTATTATATGTACATTGAGAAATCTTTACTTCTGTAACATAAAATAAATAATTTCATCTATTACTAATATATTTTTTATGACACCGAAAGAAGGAACTTCTTCTTCATCGACCATAATATATATAAAGAATCATTTTCTATATTCGTAGCCCCATTTTAATATATTTATTTGTGTTAATATTGTATTTTCCTCTATTTGAATTTTCTCTTTTATAATACTTTTGTAATCCAAACTGCTAAAGTTTAATAAATTTTCTGTTCTCATATTCGGCGTAAAATGAGTTTTGGTGCTTTATGGATAAGGTCTTGCAAATATTAATGATATTATTAGAAATTCTTGCTTGAGCTTTAAATGTTTTATGCTTTCTCTCGAATCTCATAGTGCTATGAGTTGGAAGTGGACCCATATCTCGAATAATGGAAGGATAGTGTATAAGAAAGTGGTGTTTAGGCAGAAGCTTTTCATTTACAAAAGCTATTTTAAATTGAGATAAATGGTTTTTAATAAGAAATTCTAGATTTAAAATATGAGAATGTCCCAAGTAACAATTTTCCCAATTTTTGGTGACTGAAGGTGATGGGTAGTTTTATAAGGGGTATATAATGGTTACTCGGTTATGTAAAAATTTCAGTGGTTATATAAGAGTTTTATAATATTACCAATTGGTGACGTAGTCATATTAGAGTTTTTTAAGGTTACTAATGGTTATCGTGGAAGTAGGTTACTAAAGGTTTTATAACTTGGTGATGGAAATGTTACAATCACCGGTCTATATAACTTAGACTAACCATTACTAGAAGGTATATAAAAAAGTTTTGTAATTGTTTTGATCACCACGTTATATAACTTATTGGTAATAAGGGTTTATTGCGGTATCCGTGGTTACCCTTATATAACTCGACAACTTTCAGTAATTTCGGTGACTTTAATAAAAATTGGGAACTTTCGGTAATACATATACCCACTATAAAATATCGTATAATTTTTTGGTGGCCCTTTAGTAACTACGGTGATTGTTATAAAAATAAATTACTTTTAGTGTCGAATGGAGCCATTATAACACTACACGGCGCGCCCAACAAAACTTATTTTAAGAATAACTTGACACATCCTTCGGTATTACTTTAAGATATACAACGTTACCAAGGTAACACAATATAACTAAAGGGTATATAAGATCACGAACGTCTGATTTTTGTCACTATAAGATATAAAACATTACCAAAGGTTACATATTATGACTAAAGGGTATATAAGGATCATTTTCGAGGTATGGTAGTTTCTTCAGTTTATATAATATTTCTAGAAGTTTTATAAGGGTCATTCAGTTTATATAATAGAGACAGAGTTTATATAAAACTACTTGAAGTTTTATAATGGTAATTAGTTCATTTAAGTACAAGCCGCCATTTTTTTCACCTATGCATTGCAGATAAAAAAGAAAATGTCGGATTAGTCAATTTTTTATATTGCAGATATATGGCTTCCGTTTTATTTTTATATGAAGAAAATACATCTTTTAGGTATATAACATTTCTAAATTATGTTATGTTATTTTTATGAATTAATATCACCTAAGTGAAATTTTTTAATTTTGTCATATTTAATTAAAATTATTAAAAATTGCTTATTTTTGGAGGGGCCTGTATTTTTTAGAAGTATCTATGATGATATTCACAGTAAAATTTCAATTGCAGCTGAATTTCACCACATATATGCCGAAAAATTGTACTTCTGAAATGTAAAAATATTAAACCCTTCCATTATAAAAATGCAATACAAAAAAAAAATCGAAATTCTATGTCAAGATAGGTTTCGTAAATATTTGCATATTATTGTTTTATAAAGGTAAGGAAAAATAATTTCCCTAACATTTCAATCACTGAAAGTAATCAGCCTGATAATTCCAAGCGTTGTGGAAACGTTACCATCACCATTATAAACAAAGTTTATAAAGGTAACCGAAACATTACCGCAACCACTGCTATGACCAAAATAAATTAATCGAGAGCACCTTGGGTTATATAAGGGTTTTATAAGAAGTTATATTAAGATAACCAGAATATTTTGGTTACTCATTTTATAAAACTTTGAGTTATATAACGTTACCTAAATCAAGTCACGGTAACCTTTATATAATCCTCGATTTAAGCTCTATAAGGGGTTTATAGTGGTTACAAAGAGGTTTCGAGTACTAGTCTATATAACTCAAGTTATATAATTTGGTAATGGAAACCTCACCGTTACTACTATATAAAAAAAATTGTTTCTTGGGAGAAGCAGTGGTGACATTACAATATAATTTATTTCAATTAATGATATCACTAAATTATATTTGACATCATTTTCGTATCCTTTGGCATTAATAAGGTCACCTATTATAAAAGGAATATACTTCAAAAGGAACAACACTTGAGTTGCGCTTTGTCCTAAATTTTTAACTTCTCTTTCAAGATTTATATAACTGGGTTTATTTTTCTGGTTTAGGATTCCATAGCTAAAAAAGGAGAGTCTATTGTTAAATTCTTTAGAGCTTAAGATTTTCAGCTCTTTAACTAAAATCAGCAAAAATAATTTCAGCTCGTATTGAGCAACTCCTTCTAAAATATCTTGCATGTGATCAACGCTTAGCGATTCGAAACAATTTAAAATATTTCAAGTCATTTAATGGGCAAGATCTTTTCAACCCTACTGAAGTTTGTATATCTTGAGTATTGTTCTTATTTCTAAGTAATACTTTTGGGTCTTTAAGAGTGAGAACAGTTTGAAAGTCCGTTTTAGGTAACATGCAAAATCTACCATAATAAACCATAAAGTGAATGAGCACTTAAATTATCATGACACAGAGAAAAGTACTGCTTTGACATTGACATGACCATCCTATTCCTATTACTTCTAAATTTTTTAGATCTTTAATGAGTGGAGTAAGGATTTCATTATATCCTAAATTTTTTACATCTTCCGAATGACATAATATAACTAGATGAATATTTTCAATTAGACTATTAAGTTCATACCCTAAAATAAAATGCCGAAATTTTATGGATGCATGTTTTAGATCCTAAAGAATTTGTGGTTTCAAATTCATCCAAATATAATTGTAGTATAATGGACCCCTGGTGTGAACTTAAAACTGGATGTTCTTGAAAATAAGATCCGTCCTTTATACTACTAATTAAGCAATCATCTTTTTCTAATTGATGAATGCAAAGAATATGATTTCTAAAGTATTCATTTGTACACAAAAATTCTAAAGTTTGTTTGATCGATACATACATAAATGTATTTGATGTTGTGTTAAAATTGTACACATTATTTTTTTGGATTCCACCTCATTTCATCTCTAGTTCCACAAGAAAATTCCTTTGGGGCAGGAACTTTTGCACTTAAAAATGTTTGCATTTTATATATTGTATTAACGTTTTTTTAACGGGATTATTCAAAATGTTTATTTCATTTTTAATATCAATACTTTTTGGTAATTTTAATTCTATATTAGTTGCAACAGATCTCGTAAAATTTGTTATTTCTTTAAAAATCAAATTATGCGTACTATATGGTAGCTGAAGTAAGCTAAGTTTTAGCATAAATTTATGTTGTATAAGGTTTAAGTCAAAATACCCTGGGTTAATTTTTTCATCAGATTCTGAATTCATTAATTTGTTACTGCAACCTTCACAATCCATCGTGGAAGAATTTAATGAGTACTGAACACTTGTAGAATTAATGTTGTCTACCTTACGAAAAGATAAGAGATGGCGTCTTAGTCCACTAAAAGTTTTGAATGTACTATTACAATTTTCTGCTCCACAAAATACTGTTTACATTGAAGTTGATGCATTGTGAGTTCTTAAATGTCTAACAAACTGTAAGAAATCAACACTTTTCAAAGCTTACAAAGCTTACACACAAAGTTCATTTTTCTTTAAAAAAAGATACGTACTTAAGTAAGTTTCGGTAATATTAATTATTAAAAAACTGGTAAAATTCACATAAGTGCCGCTTAAATATCTAAACGGGTTTTTTATATCTCTCATCCTAGCTTTCATATGACTAATTTTTAATTCGAAAATGGCCTCTTGAATAAAAGTTAAAAATGATGAAGTGCTATAGTGGTACTCACAGTTGAATACAAAGTAAGTTTTAAAAACATATTAAAAGCATTTTTAACCCCATTAAAGTGGTGTTTTTAACTGCACAAATTACACCGAAAGGATAATAATATCTTATTATCCGACATGTGGTCTTATTTTACACCTAAATTTTTTTACTGTGTACTACGGAGTTCGAGTAAAATAAATTTTACCACTGGTAAAATCCAAAGCAAAAACTTTATTGTGATTTTTACTAGTGCAGTACGAAGTTCACTAGTAAAAAAAAAAATAGATGGCGTTTTGCAAGTCTCCAGTAATTTTACTGACCATTTTAATGTGCGGAGCATTAAAATGCTGGTAAAACTTTGACAGATCTTCGATTATTCACAAAACGAGTTCATTTAGTTTTGCCCGGGGTTTTCGTTGACGACGATACATACTTAGATCTGCGCAGCACGAATACGTCATCGATATGATGAGTTATATCCTTTATAAATAATAATCAGTTAATATTTTTACATATATTTCCGATTAATTGTGATTTTAACAGCTGTGACTTCCTTTTCTCTACATAAAACTTACGTCAACTTTTTACCAGCATTAAAATGCTATTTTTTGGAGACCGCGTTAAATTTTACCAATACTCGACTCCATATCCATACTATACTTTAAGCCTAGTATCGAGTTCGAAATTTCGATATAAATTTTACTAATGATTTTACTAGTGCAGTACGAAGTTCACTGGTAGTGAATGTTTTATATTTTAATATAGATGGCGCTTTGTATGTCTCCACTTATTTTACTGAACATTTTAATGCAAGGAGCATTAAAAGGCTGGTAAAATTATGACATTTTCTGTTTCTATGACATTTTTTTTTTTTTTTTTTTTTTTTAATTTATTGAAGGATTTAATTTCTCTTATCAATTTTCAGATTAATTAAGTCCGCCTTTAATTGTAAATTGTAAAAACGTTATAAACAATTTGAAGATTTTCAGCGATAACATTTTTAAACATCTGTCACTTACTCAACGTCAAAATTTTACCAGCGATTTTCATATGAATTATTTGGAGACCGCGTTAATTTTACTTTGCTCGAACTCGATACTAGGCTTAAGCGCTTAAATCACCTATGAGAGTCTTTTCTTATATCGTCGGATGTCGATATGAAATATTTGGAGGAGGAGAAGCTTTAAAAATGTTAAAGCATTTCGGACATATGCAAAAACACTGAAATCATCAAGCATCTTTCTGAATGAAATGTATTATGATAATACATCGCGACCTTAGAATTTTCGAGTTTTAACTGATATTACAGTACAAAAAAAAAACTTTAAACATATTTTTAAATTATTCTTGCAGAATCTATCGCTGTTCAAACATATTCAACAATTCTTCAATAAGTTAATTGTGCTAACTTCAAAGTTCAATTCCTTAAATTCATACAAAATTCGCAAATAATTAATATTCCCAGTGAGATAGACGAGATTTAAGCAGATCTGTATTAAATCATTAAACGCCATATCTATCGAAATATTTATTCGATTCAATTAATGAAACATATCCATTGCCAGTTACCACCCCATTAAAACTAGTTGGGCATCTTTCTAGGTTGCAGATCTGCTGAATCAGCTCTTTATCTCCAGATTTCCAAGGAATGGTATTATTTTCTTGATATTCACAATATCTAAAACTCTCATAAGATATGTAAGTTTAAGAAGGATAAAATCACCAATTGTCGGACAATGTTAAAATGTTCTATAGATAAAGGAGCCACGCTGATTATCCTCAGCTAATCTTAAAATGTGTGCATATAATGGATTGACTTTTTTCTTCTTGTGGGATTAAATGGCTTATAAAGATATTCCGTTACATTAAAAATACACTTTTGTATAATTCTACGTTATTTTTCTACGTACCAATTTGCGGAAAATTTAAAGGTTTTGCAAATTATAGTTACAGTAGGTACTATAGAAATAGAATGATTTATATTAAGAAAAAAAAAGGATCGCATAAAATTCATATATATCCATCCATTAATGAACTTAATACCATTTTATGGGCCAACCGATGATACAAACTTTAACAAGTTATGGCCGAATTAGCTGTCAAATGGTTGCTTGCCTGCTTTGGCAACAATTTTCACAAATTTGTTCGTCTCAATTTCAATCTAAAAATTTCTATTTGGAAATTTCTTTGCTTTCTCACTAGCACAAAATTAATTACTTTTCTCGAAGTGAATTAAACGAAGAAACTAAGGGTTAGATAAATATTATAATATATTCAAAACGTATTTCAGTCAATAAAATACGAAAAACTCAAAACAAATTCACTGGAAATGACATTTTCACCTGATGACGTAGCAACACAAAAAATTCCTTTCGAATCGGCCATAGCTTGTTATCTCTGTGTCATGGGCCAACCTACACATATTAATCACGATCATTCTGCTACACTTGTGCCCAGATGCATGTCATCAGAAAAATTTTGTTCAACTTACAGTTATTGATATAAATAATAATTGTATCACAAATTCGTAGCATATAATGAGAATTGAATTATTATATTATCATATCGGTTAAGTCTACAATCGAGTTCTGGCAAAATAAAATTTTACACGGTCTCCAAATACATATTTCACATTAAAATTGCTGGTAAACTTTTGTCATATCTAAGAGCCAGATTTTGCGTAATGAATTTCTGGTTGTGTTGGTAGTCCATTTTTACATGCATTTACCCGCCATCCCTATTCTAAGCAAATTGTCAATTTGCAAAAAGTAAACAAAAGTTTTGTGCGGAGCATCTGTGGTAAAAAATGTTCTCTTTCTACTTTATTTTGAAATAATTCACATAATTAATTTATATAAATATCTGCTTCTATTAACAAAAAAGATAATTTAGATAGTGCAGTTGCCTCAAACAGGATTTCCTCTCTAGTTTATAATCCAATTTATTTTTGCAAGCACTGACCGAACACTTCATTTCTATTTTTTAATTGATATGAAGGTTTTAACAGGTTCTAGTGGCACTATAAAACTTTGCACTAAATAAACTTCAAAGATAAATAGTTTTGAAAAGAATTGATTCGGTACTTATGTTAAATTTCGCAAAAGAATTTTAAGTTGACTAAATCTGCTCACAAAACAAAATCACATTTGACAATTCTGCACCCAGCTTTGGCAAATCTTTCCTGCAGCATCTCACTTACTCTTATCTATAATCTCCTGCTCTTGACAAATTATGCTCATGTACACGAATTTTACACGATGCAACCATTCCTGTTTGCTATATATTCTAAGGAGTGAGCCCGTTAAGGCCTTTTAATTTCCAGTTTTTATGATGTCGCCTTCTGGTTTAACGAATAAAGACAAAAAATGTGATATCGCAGATTTACATGCAACGAAACAGACCGGCAAATTGATTAATTTTCATAAATAAATGATATTGACAATTGACGGAATTTTCAGATTTACTCTCATGTAATATCGCGCTTTTGTGAAAGCACTTTTTTCTGAGATATTGAAAGAGGTCACCAAAGTTTGTTCCAAAGTTGTTGCTGTATAATCCTATGTTATTTGAACAGAACGTGCTTCTGTTTACACGCTTTGCTCTAAAGAGGGTGGGTGTTATCAGTATTGGGAGATCGTGGGAATTCCATATTCTGGCAATTTCTGCCATTAAGATATTGAAAAGTAGTAAATTAATATGTTAGTAGCACTGATTACTTTGCGCCTAGTTGCTAAATAGATATCTCTCCTATATCAATAAAAATTAATTAGTTTTCGAACGTTACGTGAACTGAACTATTCCTTTTGGTGTATTTCTTATGCTTTTGGTACCTAGGATAAAAATGGTAGGAATTCGCATTTGTGAGAAAAGTCGCCATTGATTCCCATTTTTCGAGAGAATTTTACCCGCAAAAATCTCCCAACGCTACTGTAACTCATTCTCTGATGGGCTTGGGAAAAATGAGAATTTTATTTGACTGATAGACATTTAAAATCTCCTTTCAAAACATTGGCCAAAACGACATTTGTCTTTTTCTTAAAATTGAGGTAGAGTAGATATACGAAAAATTCATTATTATGAATAATTTGAAAGGATTTTGAAGTTATTCAAAATTTTGCAAATAATTGAATAAAATCAATTATGCTTGTATGTATATCTTACTAATACATGAAAGAAGAATGAATGAAAGAAAAAAATGCAAATTATTAGTAATAATTGCTTCGTATTTCTGTGGAGGGGGGGGGGAGCCTACACGGGCTTCTGGGGGGGGCATTGCCCACCCGTGCCCATACCTCGCTACGCGCATGGATCTATGTTCTATAACTATAAGAATTATTTTTTTTATTCTTTATAGTTCTTCAAGGCATAGCTGATGCTGCCTACAAATTTATATGCATATTAATGTCGGAGGATATGGCAAACAAAGTGATGGTGGTGTATTTATGGCATTATCCGTTTACCAACAACTTGTATTTAATTCTAGTGCCACTTCATCCCATTGTTTGATTCCACAATGCCAGTTTTTTACGTACACACGAAATTATTATAATTTTTCACAATCAATGATTTCATACAGACTATCGCGCGATAACTCAAATTGATTTGAATTCGAGAAATTCATCTCGAAATTACGTGCGACCAAAAGAGAAATCGCGAGATGGTTTCTTCGGCAGTGTATCCATGATTATAATACTTTAAGGCTGTGAATTAAGCTCGCGATGTCTCGAGACATCGAGACGCTTGAAATCTCTCACAATGTAACCGGAAGCCTAAGGCTGCTGTTACATTGTGAGAGATTTCGGGCGAATTTTTGTCTCGACACAACGGAGATATCGCGAGATTAATTCACAGCCTTAAAGTATTATAATCATGGTTACACTGCCGACGAAACCATCTCGCGATGTCTCTTTTGGTCGCACGATATCTCGAGATGAATTTCTCGAATTCAAATCAATTTGAATTTTTCAGGAGTTATCGCGCGATAGTCTGTATAAAAACATGGATTGCGAAAAATTAATTTTGTGTATACGTGAAAAACCGGCATTATGAAATCAAATATTGAAAGATCACACAAATCGTGAAATTTTAAGGAAACTATGGGATGAAGTGGCACTAGAATTATATACAAAAAGTAAGTAATAAAAAAATTCCAAAAATTCTTACTTCTAATTGAAAAAAAAAGAATTATTCAGTTTAATATATATTCAACGTTTGCAGGAATAATTAAATAACTCCAGCTTCACTGTTAAAAAAAGTTGTGAATTCTCTCCTTATTGCATATGCCGCATTTCTACTACGATTAAATCTTTTTTTCTGCACCACCATTATTTGAACATTCCGCTGTTCTTTGTATTTCGAGTAAGTTACTCTCATGTACTCCTTCCATATCAATGATTATGTTATGAAGCAAACAAGAAGCAGACTTGACCAAAGCATTTACTTTATCTGCGTTAAAGCACTTTCACATCGAAACCGAAACCCGATAAATTCTACACCGAAAATTCGCTTTTGCTTTCACACCAAAAACCGAAAACTTTTTTTTCACTTAAATAGAAGTAACATTTAATTATCATAAAAGTTGTATGTTGAGAGCTCATACAAAAAAGCGTATTTTAATTTTACTTCAAAATCCCTATCTATATTATAAATGTTATGTATAATTTTCAATAATAAACACAAAAGTGAGGTTTAGTACGATCGAAAAAATTTTTCGTCTCGAAACGTTCCACATGTGCAAACCAAAAAGAAATTGACAGTGATGCAACCGCAATTTCGTTTTTCGGGCGAAAAAAGATAAAAGTTGTGTTTTTCATAAAAATCTCAAATAAATATACTATTTTATTAGTAAAATTATTACTTTATCTTATTTCCCATGATTTTATTGAATCATTGGAGCAAAAATCTTGTTTTAAAGTGGAATAAATCGAATTTTTCGAATTACATTGTTCGGTTTTCGGTTATTATGTGAAAGTGCCTTTAAGTTGAATTTCTATTATAAATATTCTCCACTTTGCCGTTAAAATGTCAAAGGCGCACTTTATAGTTTTCCTCGCAGGCGAAAGCCTACTATTGAAATTGTCCTCTTCTTCTGTGAAATTTTCGGCTGGATATGGCTTCATTATATAATCTTTGAGTGGATACGCAGCATCCCCAAGAAGCACGTACGGAAGACTCACACTGGTATTGGGCAAAAGGTTGGTAAACGGATGATGCCATAAATACACCACCATCACTTTGTTTGCCATATTCTCCTACATTAATGCATATAAATTTGTAGTTAGCATCAGCTATTCCTTGAAAAACTATAGAAAAATAATTGTTATAGAACATAGATCCACTGTTCTGTGGACATTTTATTTTTATCAAAGCAAGAATTTGTCTGCAAGTAAAGAAAATATACGGGCAAAGAACATACACGCGTATTGCAATAATACTGCTCTAGAAAAGCTTTTGTTATTAGAACAGTATAAATTTAAACAATAAAAGCTAAACTCTTCTTTAGCTCAGGATGATGATGATTGCCATTTTGCGATGAGTTGAATCCCATATTTTAAAGATTTACCTCGTGATAGAAAGATAACCGTACGAACAAAGATACAACAAATTTTCAGTGAAGAGTATGAACAAATTGCGAACATATCTGAAACGGAAACTCCTTCACATCACAGCTCAATGGAATTAGCATCTATACGCCAATACTTTCACCACAAGACTCCTCTAATAAAAAGTCTACAGGTTTAACGCTTTCGAATAATTATGAACAAGAAAACAGCCCATCAAACCCATGTCATTTTCTGTCACTCAAGGACAACAGGATCATTCTCATGTAAAATATTTTAGTTCTTATGGAACTTACTAGATATTTTTTAGATATATTTTACGAGTATGTTGAAGAAATATCATTTTTAAAATGATATATTTGTTTCAGTATTGTTTTCAATTGAATAAATTATGTTTTACTTACCTTTAAGTTATGGCTAGTTTTTCGGTTGGTGCAATACATTTCCGAAAATTTGACTTTTTAGTTAATTTTGCTCTTATTTTATTTAAAATATAGTAGAATGTTCTAGGTTTCATTCTAAAATATTCATAAAATTTGTCTGAGTCTTGCTTTAAATCTTTAAAAAGTGTATTGAATTCGCTCTTTTCATCCCTTAAAGCAAAAAAAAATAAATACTTTAAAGTACTATGTGTTTTCAATTAAAGCATATTCACTATTTGCATCCATTATTGTTTGTTGTATATGAAGCAATGAACCAAACTAATATTTTGTCGCTTCTAAATGTAACCATGTTATCATAAGATAACAAGCGATGATTTCGTCGCCTGGTATCGTCTGTTTTCGCGCGATGAAAATTCGCCCGAAACCTCTGACAATGTAACCGCAGCCTAAGGCTCAATGACTGAAGCACCTTACTATAAATGCTAAAATTTTATATATCATTATAAAGGCTTAAATGTCCTCTTTAGAACAAGTGCTCAACTGTAATCCTGAGATATCCTTGAAAGGACTTATTAGCACTTAAGTGACTTCTCTTCCTTTAAAAAATTAAAAATTTTCAAACGTAAAATTGAGAAAGAAGGAATGATTTTAGGAAATGTGATCAGGACACTCCAAGAGTATACTCCATCCTTTTTATTTATAGAATAACCTTGTATATTGTTGTTTCGTGTTTAACCTCTTTTTCTTATATTTTTTTAATCTTCTATTTTATGTCAACGATTTTCTTTTACAAAATAAGTATTAAATAAATTCCAAAATCTCTCCAGCATAAGGAAAATATCCTTCTGGAAGACACGGTAAATAAAAATCCTGTGTGATATTAAAAACGAAAAAAGAAAATAAAGAAGAAATCCAATTCGTTGTTACTTCACGCGGTGTACATTAGGAATTGTTTCGTAGAACTTTGGTATGTACATAGACTACTTGTAGATGTTTGTGCACAAGACTCTTAACGGGTATATGATTTCCTTGCTAAGTAATAGGATTTGTCTCCTTTTCTGTATTTCCGAAACGTTTAAATTCTTTTCCTGATGAAATATAAAACAGAAATTTCCGTAAGCTACACAAAACAAAACAAAACAAAAAAAGTATTATACAGGCTAAAAACCCCAGGGAGATACTTCTCAAAGTCATGAAACAAACTTTTTTACTAATACTAATAGACCCAAATAGTCGTATACATAGATTTATGGATTCTTTGTCGTTTTTAAAGCTGTATTCGATATAATTGTTAGCAAATCATAAGCTTTCTTGTTAAGGAGTATCCTTTAAAATTATTAATAATTTATAAGAACTTTATAGAGATACCATAGTGCTTGTATGGGATGGTGTCACCATTTCTGAGGGATTTATTATAAGTTGTGGTCTAATCGTGTGTAAATAATAAATAAATACCAGCCTGAATACGATCAGGCTGATATCCTCAATCTAGAATTAAAAATAAAGTGTGACTAGTGGTACAAGAATATATTTTATGTCCACTGCTTTTTGCTTTATTTATATTAATGATTTGGAAGATAGCGTGGAATTAGTTACTTTTGTTGAAGATATTGCTATTAGGCCGTTTGCACATCGAAAGACGAAAACGCCGAACCGAAAAACTCACATTTCTACCCCGCAACAGCGAATATTTCCAATTAAACTTAACTGAAAGGTCGGAAAGCTCTTATTTTTTCATTATTCGCAAGAAATTATTAATTTTTTACATTGTTTCTCGAGAAAAGTACATTTCATTGTTTTTCTAAACGAAAATTCAACGAAAACATTGAAAAGTGCTTTTCTCGAAAAGCAAAGTAAATAATTAACAATTTCTTGCGAATAATGAAAAAATAAGAGTTTTCCGACCTTTCAGTTAAGTTTAATTGGAAATATTCGCTGTTGCGGGGTAGAAATATGAGTTTTTCGATTCGGCATTTTCGTCTTCGTCCTTAGATGTCCAACCGGCCTTAAAGTGCTAATGTACGCAGATAACATGGTCATCCTTTGGGATGCCTCTAGTAATCTTCAGTTCAAGAATACATAGATTACAGAAATTTTGTCAGCTTTGGAATCTGCAAGTCAATCCTAGATAAACCAAAAATAATGACCCTTTACCGTTGTGAGGGTGTTAGAAAGAGCCCAAAACATTGGATCTTTCAAAATAATGATATTGATGTATGAGGTGTGATTACAAAATACGATGAATGAATTTTTATAGCAGCTACTGCTGACGCTATATCTATTTAAAGTTATCCGTCTGATAGCATGATTCTTTGAGAAAATCAGTGTTAAGTTTGAACAAGTTGTGACATGTTAGTCGGCTTCCAGAATAGGAAGAGTTACGTCATGTTTACTATGTCTATCGCACACCCTGGATTTCGAATAACGTGTTAATATTATTTATTTATTTTAAGTTGCAAAAAAAGTGCCAAGGAAGCTCATAAATTGTTAAATTCAGTGTATGGTGATAATCTGGTGACTCTGATGGATGACTGTCTACAACTAGTATGAGCGATTTAAAAGCGGAAATTAGTCGTTTGAAAACGAGCAACGGTCGGGTGGTCTTTCGACCTAAAAAGCACACGAAAACGTCCGAAAAGTGGTTAAACAGATTCGTTCAAACAGGCGATTGACTATTCGAGAGATTGTGGAAGAACTGAACATCTCGCATATGATTCCTTGTTAAATCAGAAAAATGGTTCAATGGCTTCCTCCTTCGTTATGACAACACCCCATGCCACACCTCGCTTCTGATATGCGAGTTTTACGACGAAAAAAAAATTCTCCCTGTCCACATCCACTGTACTCTCCAGATTTAGCACCATACGATTTTCGGAACTTCCCAAAAATAAAAATTTCACTAAAAAGAAAACGTTTTGACAATCTTTTCGATATTTAGGGGGCCACGACTACTTGATTGCCAGCGAATTAGAGGCTTCATACGATCCACGGCTATTGCTGCTCTAGAGCTGTTACTTAATCTGCAACCCCTGGATCTTGTCATTCAGGCAGATGCTAAAAGGGCTGAGTGTATAGATTGCGGTCATGGGGATGTTGGAAGGACAGCTGGATTGGCTCTTTCCATTGTTCTTCCGCGTCTGCGCCGAAACAGGAAAACCCTCTGGCCGATATCACTTTATGCGATGGCTCCAGAGCTTCGTTTTGGGCGTCGTCGTTTCTCTGTGGTTTTTCTTGAACGAGAATTTTAGGCTGAGTGAAGTGCTTTATCGAGCCTTTCCCGATCCGCTTTAAAAATTGTCAGCAACGGTTCTCTCACTGATGAGGGAACGCGTACTTTCTTGAACTTGACATTGGGTTGGAGTAGTCACTTGAAATGCACACCACTGTCTTCCAGGCTAAAGTCTTTGACATCACAATTGCTACCATTGATATCGAAATCAAGGGAAAGGTCATTTCTATCCTCTCGTATAGTCAGGCAGCTGGCTCTGAGTGGCCCTCTGATAATATCTAAGTTATTGGGGGACTGCAGGATGACTGTGGATGTAACGACGAAGGTCAGAATATTTACGACCTATTCATTTCAACATCTAATTTTATCCATGGGAAAATGGAACCTCTTGACGAATTACTAACGAGTGGAGTCTACGTTCAATTCATAATTTCTCAGTAGGCAATGAGTTTTAAAATTCTTTGGAATATCAGGACACCTACGTAGATCGTGCCTATTGTTTTGAAAATTTTTGAGACTTGTATACATTAAGTCATTAGTTGAAATGGCTTCAAAGCAAGAACGTATCCGTGAACGCATTGTTCAATTCTATAAATTTCATGAAAACCGCTGTAAATTTTAAAACAGAGGGGCATGTAAAAGTACTGTTTATCGTATTCTTCAGAGTTTAGTGAGTACGAGAAAATCAGGATCGGGTAGAAAACCCGTTATTATGACAAAGGAGGCAGTTAAAAAGATAAAGCGGAAATTTAATAATAAAAGTGGTGTGAGTCAAAGACAAGCAGCAAGAGAGTTTAACTGTAGCCATCAATATGTCGGAAAAGTGTTAAAAAATCTTAACATCAAAGTGAGGAAAAAGCAGAAGTCACCAGAATACACGGAAGAGCAAATAAATGTAATCAAAAGCAATTGCCGATGGATGCTGAGAAATTACAAAAAAATTAATTTCGTTTTAGACGACGAAAGTTATTTCCCGCTAAGTGCTCCGCAAATGCCGGGGAATGATATTTTTTACACGGATAATTTTAGTAAAGCACCACCAAGTGTAAAATATAAATTTAAGAAGAAATTTGAAGCAAAAGTGATGTTGTATATCGCAGTTTCTGCTAAAGGTATTTCCGAGCCATACTTCAAACCAGCTGGACTTGCCATAAACCAGGAAGTGTATGAGCGGGAATGTTTGGGAAAAATTTTAGTTCCTTTTCTTAAAAAATATCACCAGGAGGGAAATTACATATTTTGGCCAGACAAAGCGCCCGCGCATTATGCGAAGAAGACCCAAAATTTTCTCCAACTGAAAGACATACCATTTGTACCTAAAGAGAAAAATCCTACTAATCTCCCACAGTGCCGCCCCATCGAGGATTTCTTTGGTGAGCTCGGCGCCCATGTGCACAAGAATGGCTGGAGAGCTAAAAACATCAAACAATTGAAGTCGCGTATAAGGAAATGTGTAAAAGAAATGGACCCGACAGGTGTACAAAGAGCTTGCGAGAATATTCCAAGAAAGTTGCGATACGTTGCTGAAAATGGCCCCTTTTATGCAATTCATTAATTTTATACTAAAATATTAAGTGTGTCTATAAATATAATCAATAGTAAGTAGAAAATATAGGTCTAATATAATTTCAGTATGTTTTCAAAATTGTTCCCAATTTTTAGTTGCCACCCGTTACTTATTGGTGATTTTAACTTACCCAATATACAATGGGTACTATATAAATGAAGATGACGATGACTATGTTCCTCTTAATAACTTTACAACAAGGGAATCACTCTTCCTGGACAGTAGTTCATCTCAGCCAAATCAGTAATATTATGAATGACATGGCTAGGCAGTTAGACCTGGTCTTTTCTACTGACGCGGGTAACTTATTAATTGATCCTAGCCCAGTTATAATGTCTGTTGCTATAAGAGCGAAAACTTCATATATTGTGACGAAACGCAATACTTTTTCAATTTTAGAAAGGCTGACTTTTCGGAACGTTCCTCTACATATTGATTTAAACACATTTTGCTGTCTTGCAATAATGTTGATGAAGACTCTTCTAAGTTTTACATTATTCTTTTCGATTTATCCTCTTCTCATGTTCCCCGTGAGTGTCAGTGGTTCTCGAAAACATCTCCGCCGTGATTTAATAAAAAACTAATATATCTTAAAATAGAAATAATAAATTGTGGAAAAGTTATATGAAGGACAAAGACATTAAAGTCAGAGCAACTTCCTCACATCCTATAATAAGTTCAAAGAGATTTCCTCCACACTTTATGGCGAGTATATTCAAAGCATGCGTGCGAAATTATTTAGTGATCTACGCATCTTTTTTAAATTTATTAATATGAAGAATCCAAACAGACAACTACCCCAATACCATGAGGTACAAAGAGTCTGCTAGTGATGTTTCGTCTGAAATTTGCAATATGTTTGCTTAATTTTTTTACAATGCATTTACTTCGTTAAATTTTCAACCTCGAAATAGCAATTTCAGTCATATGAACGACTCTCATAACGTTTCATTCACCATCCTTTCAATTACACAACAGGATATACTCGATCATATTAATGGGCTTCCAACTGACTGCTGGGATCCTTTCAGCCTTAATAATTGCTGCCTTGCCCGGGTAGCTTCGCTTAGAAATACTATCCAAAAATCGCTCGATAGTGATTGTTTCCCGCAGCTGTAGAAGAATTCTTTTGTCATACCTATCCACAAAAAAGGTAGTAAAAATGAATTTTCTAACTAGAGCCCTATTGCAACTAGCCCCTATTGCATGCCCAAATTATTCGAATCTATCATTTACTTTCAACTATCAATTTCCTCTAAGAATTTGCTCTCTTCAAATCAATATGGGTTTATTTCGGGCAGGTCTCAAACCACTAACTTGATGGAATTGTCTCGGATAGTATTGGCAGGTTGGAAAACGACTACCAGACAATGCATTTATACAGACTTTAGTAAAGCGTTCGACGAGTTATCTCACTCCGTGATACTCTTTAAAATGGAAGAGTATGGGTTTTCTCTATCATTTCACAAATGAACGCAGTCTTATTTAGATAACAGAACATACCAAATATTATTCCACCATTCCATCTCTTGAGTCTTGAAGGCTTCGTCTGGTGTACCCCAAGGGAGTAACTTGGGCCCGTTGTTCTTTATTCTGTCTATTGACGACATTGTCTCTATTGTGAGGTATTGCAAGATCTTGATGTATGCTGACGATGTTAAGCTTTTCGCTCAGGTTAAATCTATTAACAATTGTGAACAATTACAGGGTGATCTTGAAAATTTTTACAATTGGTGCAAAAGCAATAATTCGGTACTCATTATAAACAAATGTGATGTTATGACTTTCCACAGGAATCAGAAACAAATTATTATGATTATGGGTTTTCGGATTCCTTGATTCGCCGTGTGGGTTCTGTCTGTGACTTGGGACTCAAATGTGACCACAGATTGAATTTTGTCTCCTATATAAATTACATGGTATTAAAGAGTAGTTCTACGCTGGGTTTTATAAAACGCTGATTCCGAGAGTTTTTGAATTCTACCATAACATTGCGTTTGTACACTTGCTTTGTGAGACCACTTCTTGAATACGCTAGCCAGGTTTGGTCTCCATTTGACAGAACACACATCGATCGCATCAAGTATGTTCTGCGCTTCGCGCTTAGGCACCTACTTTGGAATAATTAATTGAATCTTCCACCTTATGAGGATGGCTTGAAGCATTCGCTTGTAAAACTTAGCATAGTTGCCGATGTAACTTTTGTGCATCAACTCTTAAACACGAATTTTGATATCCGCTGGTACTTAACCAAATATCTTTCCGTGATAGTAGGCACTCCTCAAGGTCTAAATTTAGCATGTACGAACCTATTAATCGCATGTGCATTAGTGTTAATAATGTGTGTTTTAAAAAAACGTCTATATAATTTGTAATCTTTTTTGCTTAATGTTTTTGTACATTGCATGTCATTTCATCCGGTCCTTGGTATATGTTTAGTTTAACATACTAATACTAACACCGACTAAGTGCTGAAATTCATATATTGTTGACCGCTTATTTACTAAAGTGTCACTACAGCGTGCTTGTGTTAAGCTGGTTCTTATAGTCAATAAGCTGTGTATCCGTCCCTTTAGTAGATACCTGGGAAAATGGGTATCATGGGGAATGAAAGGGCTGCCTGGTTTAGCTCTGGTTCTCTGTTCCTTGGAACGTAGTCTGCTGTAGGCGTAATCTTCACGGTAATGGGTGAACCTGAGCTGAGCACTTGCCAGTCTATGTACAACACTTTTTCTTCATGGGTCTAATAAGAATATCTCTGACTTTCTCTTGGGACTCGGAAGAAAAAAATGCAGAACTGTGAGTGGCATCATCACTGGTCATAGCTCGGTTCACGCTCATCTAACAAGGGTGGGAGTTGTTGACAGCCCTGAATGTTTATCCTGCCTGGAAGGGGAGCTTGAGGCAACCGAATACTTTTTGTGTGCTTGCCCGGCCATTGCCTGGAGCAGACAAGATACGCTTGGGTCTGCCCTCATATCTGTGAATGATGCCTGCCTGTCTCTATTTTTTATTTATTTTAGAAATGCAGATTAGTTTAGAGTTTCAGACAAATCCTTCCTTCTATAACAACTTTTTACCTTTTTTTTTAATTCGTTACTCACAGCCTTTAAAGTGAGTGCTGCCCAATATGTAGTTTAGGGGTATACTATGTGAGATATATGAAATGTGTGTACATCTAGCAATCTTAACAACCTCTGGAGTAATGAAATTCAGCAATGACTTTGTTTTCACAAAAGCGGATAAATATGTAATTATATAAATAATTAATTTAATATATTCTTGTTCATGTACTAACTAGGTTATCCATGAAACAGAAAAGTTTACATCCCTGCTGCACAATAAATAAAAATGTTGTGTTAACATCACTGAATGTGCCATTTAGTTCTACTGCGCTTGCTGATAAAAATGGGGAAGAGCTTTGGAGACTTTTTGATATGAGCACGTTTTAACAGATATGTCGTCGAACGGGGTAGGAGGAGAAGTATGAGACATGCAGATTGCAAGAGGATTTTATCTAATGAAAACCTGTGTTAATGGAATTATATCTGCAAACATGCTGACGAAAATTCATAATTGATAGCGCTACTGTTTGTATTCGTGCTATATACCTACCATAGTACAGGTGGAAATTACGAGGAAATTTCTATTGCTTCAAGTCGCTGTTCGTTGTGAATCCTCAATTATTTTCTTAAGATTCGATGAAAGGATTTTACGATAAGGCAGTTTCGGCTTCTATCAATATAGAAACAATCGAAATTAACAATAAAATCTCATTACAGAGTTTCATCAGACAGAAGATAGCTTCTTTATTCTATTCCGGAGCTTCTTATTGTATTGTTCCTTCTTCTCTCTTCTCTAATTAAGGCAGTTGTTATTTTCGAAAACCTTTTCAACTCAGCAGTATATATATGTGTGTCTGTTGGTAATTTTATGTAATTGTGAATAAATTGAGATTTCCTTTTGATTATATAGGTAATATTACAAAATACCAGGTTTGAATGAGCTGCGGGAAAACAGTCAATATTCTTGGGAATTTATTGAATTGAATTTTGCAGAAACATTTTTTTTTGTTTTGTATAGGTAAGCGGGATTAGTATTATAATTGCGACCGGGATTTTTTTAATGGGGTGAGATTCGTTCATTGGTGTTTCCTTGCAAATATTCAGAAAGAGGGATGGATGATTTGAAATGGAATTACAATTTCAATAAAAAACCTTGAGGGAAGTAAATATGAAAATTTGAGAAAATATATGTACGTACATGTATGGGACCTGCCGGTTTTATTTGTACCTACCTATTTTTTGAGTAACAAATCTCCTTAACTTGAATTATTAAAACCTTGAATAACGACAGCTTATGCATGACTGACAGTTTGACATCTGTAATTGAATTATATTCTTAGAAAATTTGAAGATTTTATCGGAATACCTACGTAAATTTGTTTACAATACTGCGAAAAGAATATAAAGAATATCGGCTTATGAGCTCTTAAACATATAAACAGAAGATATTTAAACATAGAATTAAATTTAACAAAAGAGGTTCCTTTATTTAAGCCTAAAGACCCAATCATTAATATGCATACGATTCCATATATGGAAATTTGCAAAACTCTGACAATATACAGAGTGTCCCATGCACGTAACGTATTCCTTTGATATTTTTCTCGAAAATGTGCGGAGATATTGAAAAATTTAAAAAATAATAGTTACTTATCATTAGCCACGGTATAAAAAAAGTCCTTGATTAAGGACTTCGAAAAGGATATATTAAAAAAATGTCCCTTTCGGCCTTATTAAGGATATATTTAGATCACATTTTTGATTTCCGAAAATAAAAATAAAACGAAAGTGTTATATTGAAAATTCAAGTTTGCCCCTTTATTATCGAGATTTAAGGTATCTACATAATTGTACGATACATTCCTTTGGCATTTTTCTCGAAAATGCACAGAGATATCATCGAAGTAATATTAACAAAAGTTACCCATCATAAGCCGGGCTATCTTTTGGTATCGTAAATATTTCAAAAAAGGCACAGGAAAAAAGGATATCTTCGGTTATGTCCTTTCGTTCTTACCGAGGATGCATTTTGGCTACATTGAATAATTGCAAATCAAATTAGAAAGAAAGTGGTATACTTATTCCTATACCCATACCTATGCCCAATATTCCTCATCATACGTACAATGGCCAAATATGCTAGTTTTCTCTCTGCATTTTCCACCTTGAATTCGTCTGGCTCCAGTAGTAGTGAATGTTATGTCTAATGGGCTCATTAGAATTCTTAAATGTAGCTTCATCGGTCAATAACACATTGTTGAAGAAATTGGTATCTTCACTTATTTTCTGTTGAGCCCAGTTGTAAGTTTGTGTTCTCCTACTTAAATCCCTTTCTTCTAATTTCTGAGAAAGGTGAAAGTGGCGTCGTTTGTATGGTACTTTTCCAGTATCCAGAATCTCGCAATATTTCGCGAATGCTGACGTGAGGATTTCTAGCAATATGTTGCCGAATAATGTTGGTCGTGGATCTTGCTACCTTTCTTCTATTTCGACTAGAACTCTTTGTCCATGATACATTTCTAACCCTTTCTATCGCAGTAGGTTCTGCCTAGTTGGGCACTATCTTCAGTTAACTTCGTACAGTTTTTGCGGCGTAACGGCTACATTCGCAGTATATAATCAGCAGCTCTACCAATTCACTGTTTGCAAGGTGCGTTATTACAAGAATATTTTATAATATTTAAAATTGACATACAACTCAAAGATCAAACTTAGAACTAAGTGTGCATACTGCATATCACCAATTTATAGTATTTCAAGCGTGCATTACTATACTATGCCAAAGTTGGATATACATACTTAGGTTTTGCCTCCTTCTTGCTGTGAATTTCCTACCTGAATCTGTATCTATTTGTTTATGTTACAAAAGTTTATATTAACAACAAAAAGAAGGTAATGATAATTTACTTAAAAATTGAATGGGAACGAAATAGCGGGCA
This sequence comes from Dioctria rufipes, assembly GCA_963924295.1. Lineage (NCBI taxonomy): Eukaryota > Metazoa > Arthropoda > Insecta > Diptera > Asilidae > Dioctria > Dioctria rufipes. Next base: position 23,421,444 of record OZ002740.1, on the reverse strand, counting down.
GTAACTTTTATCTCAGGAAATATGACAACATATTACATACCTGTAAATGATTCACCGCCTTTTTGGGAAGGGTTTTCAAAAAGGTATACCACTTTCTCAATTTGATTTGCAATTATTCAATGTAGCTAAAATGCATCCTCAGTAAGAACTTAACCGAAGCCATCCTTTTTCCTGTGCCTTTTTTAAAATGTTTACTATACCAAAAGATAGCCCGGCTTATGTTTTGTTATTATTACTTCGATGATATGTCTGTGCATTTTCGAAAAAAATGGTAAAAGAACACGATAAAGGGGTAAACAGGAAATTTCAATATAACACTTTCGTTTTACTTTTATTTTCGGAAATCAATAAGGTGATCTAAATGTATCCTTAATACGGCCGAAAAGGACATTTTTTAATATATCCTTTTCGAAGTCCTTTATCAAGGACTTTTTCTATGTCAAAGAATACCTTGGGTAATGATACGTAACTTTTATTATTAGGACTTTTTCGATAGCTCCTCACATTTTCGAGAAAAATTCCCAGGGAACACGTTACAGGACACCCTGTATAGCATAATCTTGGTTTGTATATAAACTAAATTATAGGAATAGATGTCAGCTCGTTAAGTTTAATTTTATTTCGTTAAACCTAGCATTGAGTTCGAGTAAAATGTGACATCTCCTTACAAAGGGGAATACCTTTTCCTATAACTCTTGGCCCGACATCTCCAGACATGAGAGATGTCTTAAACGATGCATTATGATACTCTGAACATATTTTATTAACAATGTTTATTTCTATCTAGCGGGGGAAAGCTTTGGCGATCGGATGTATTTTGATCGACTTTCTTAGGTGAAAAGGTGGAATTTTCTACTTCTGGCGATTATGCAGAATTGGTGCGTCGTGGACTTTCTTTAAGAAAAATGTTCACAACAGAGCACTATGGCCATGGAAGAAAGAATTGCAAAAATATATGCGAAATGTAGTAGCTGGGGTGTATGTAACCCAAGTGCATTTTCCGGCGACAAAAACGTCCCGAGAAAATTTTCTGAATTATGAAAAATATACACCACCCGATAGTACTCGATGCAGTATTGGAACCATCCCCCCCAGTCGGGGGTTCCTACCGCTACCTTGAAAGTATATGCAGAGAAAAATGTTTGTCTACGTTGTAGCTGGTAATGAGCTGAGGCGAACAGTGAAACCCTTTTACCAAACGGACATAGTCCTAGTGAGTTAGCGCTGATTTAAGGTGCAAAATAAAATATAATAATATAAATATAAATAGCTATTTAAGCCCTCAAGTATATTGATTTTGAAGTTTGAGTACCCAAACTTCTTCTCACGAGCTAAGGAATTCGGTTCTGTACTAGATTTTCCCAAATGTACTAGATCTAACTTTGACATCCCGCCTCCCCCAGCTTCTCCAGCTAAATAGAAATAAACTTTGTTAATAAAAAATGTTCAAAGTATCATAAAGCAACGTTTAAGATATCTCTCATGTCTGGAGGTGTCAGGCCTGAAATGGGCATTTCCCTTTTAGCGCTAGTAAAATTGCAAGCAAAAATTTTACTGATTATTTTACTATGAGGGAGTTTAATAAATGGAGTGCCTATTAGGAACACAAATAAAATTTACGTAGGTATCATAAAGGGCTAATTACAATGCGAATATGCTAGCATATTCAAAGACGTGGATAAGTGCTTTTCATAAAGGCAAGCCACAATAGGTTTGTAATATTTAACAAAAAACAAACATGTATTTAAAACATTTTTATTAAATTTATAAAAACGAAGATCAAAACGTACAATACTTCTCATACTTCCGTAAGCCTGCCGACTCGAGGAAATTTCATCCAAAAAAATAATGCTCTTCTTATGAGAAATGGAGTTATTGGATGAACTGTAAAGGAAAGCGGTGAACAATAAGCCGGTAAAACTTCCTCTTAATCTTAAATAAACACTTCCTCTTAATCTTAAATAAACAGAAAATGGCAGGACTATTTGAAAAGGAAATAAAAAACAAAGATCGGTAGGAATACAGGCAAAATTGAACTACTTCCCCTCTAAAATTCTCATACGATCTCTTTTTAAATAACTTTTATCAACTCACAGACCTCTGACTAAAAAAACTTTGTGTAGGACCGCCTGAGAGTGCCGTTCGTGACGAAAGCCTTTTAGGGTAGTAAACGTGGATGGATTTACATGGGGTTTTTTATTTTTTTATTTAGAATGAGTGAATGGAGCGCTTTCTGATGGGGTAATATTTTCTTACGATTTAGAAGGTTTTGGGGTGCGGGTGGTAACTAAAAACCTTGTGGTTGTCCAATTTGGGCCGTGTGTGATATGAGTCGAGAGTGGTGAGTCGAGATTTGAGAGTCGAGATTCGAGAGTGGAGAGTCAAGATTCGCAAAGTCTAAATAAAAGCTAAAAAAGTTAAAAAAGGGTAGAAACGTTAAAAAAGTTAAAAAAATAAAAAAAGGTAAAAAAACTTAAAGTTAAAAAAAAGTAGAAAAAGTAAAAAAAAAATTAATAAAAATAAAAAAAATTTAAAAAGTTAAAAAAAAAATGTAAAAAAAGAAAATTAAAAAAGTTGGAAAAGGCAAAAAAGTTAAAAATGTTAAAAAAGTTAAAAAAGTTAAAGTTAAGTTAAATTGTGATTCGAGAGTCGAAAGTGGGGAAAGTGCATAATATTACGACTAAAAAATAGAGAAAATAAAACATATTACGAAAACTTTTAAAATAAATAACTTCCATACATAAATTCTACTAAAAAGTAAAAAATATTTTTTTCTTTTTATGTGATGTACACAAGAAAAGCTTTATTGCAAAATATGAAATGCTAGTAATATAAATCTTAAAAATTTGAGCATGGGTTACAGTTATGGCCAGTTTCACAGTCGAGTTTAAACCACCCTCCAAGTTTAAACGTAGTTTAAACCAAATCGGGTTTCACAGTGCATTCTTTTAGTAACGTTGGTAGTACTGATTAAATTGTGAACTAAATTGGTTATCGCCACCATTGTGAAGCAATTTTGCAATGAATCAATCTGTCAATCAGAAAAAGTAAGCAGATCAAAAATAAAAAATAAAAAATATGTAGTTATATTTTCTAATTTTAAATATGCCAACATTCAAAAAGGATGAACATTTTAGCATAAGTGAAGTTGAGCTATTGCCTTCACTAATGCATAAAAAAAAGATATATAATAAAGCGCAAGAGGACGGTCAAGAATAGATTCGAAGACAAAGTGACAAAGTTCTTTACTTAAACTGAACCTAGCATCAAAATCAACGTCGTCCCACTAATTAAAATGATTTTGCCTAAATCTAAATCCATGATGAAATTATTTTCTTGATACAAAAAAAGCAATGCTACTGTCAAAATAAAATTATCCTGAGTTTAAACCGAGAGAGGGCACGGTTTAAACTCTAGTTTAAGCCGGGGTGTAAGCCAAACTGTGGAACTCATTCGTCGAGTTTAAACTAAATATTTGGTTTAAACTCACACTGTGAAACTGGCCATTAGTGGTGATTATAGTTATGGATGCCCAAAGTTTTAACATTGAATTTGATTTGCAATGAAACTTTTCTTGTAGTAAGTATATCACTGAGAAGGATTAATATTTTTTTTTTTTTACTTTTTAGTGCAATTTATTTACGAAAGTTATTTATTCCAAAAGCTGTTTTAATCTAATTTATTTTCTTGTTTTTAAAAGAAAGGACATCATTGATTTTACGCGTGTAAAATCTTATCAGCATCTCTGCAATAAAATTGATTAATTACTATTTATGACACATGCAAAGTTTGTATTGATTTATTGAGTCTAAAATATCTTCCATTTTTGTTTTTTTTTTTTTTTTTCGAAATTTTGGTTTCGTGGTTTAATTTCACCATATCTACTTTTATTAAATTCTTTTATAAATATTTTCAGTAAAGTATAAGAATTCTATTGAAGGTACCTACTTAGCTTTAGATTACCATATACCGAGTTACTTGTTACTTTAGCATTTAGCTTAAGGGGGGTTTCCACCAAAAAAGCTTACGTTTTCTGTTCTCAAAAGCACAGTGGAACATAAACGCATAAAAGTATGCAATTTGAAACAGCAAAGCTAAATGATGCTGTGGTATTTGTGTGCAATTCCAATGTTTCGGGCGTACAGCAGTAGGATTACATAGGCATGGCGAGATTTTTTGCCTTCAGTCAGATTTTTCATAGATTTTTTTTTTAAGTTTAAAACGTTTTACATGAGGAGCAGGCAAGGGGTGAACGCAATGTATGTGCTCTGTGCTTCTGGCTAGACACTTTTCTTGTAATTTGTCTGGCATCATTTATTGCTTGGACAAATTTTATTTTACTGAAGCCGGTCATCAAATAAAACTCTTGCGAGAATTCTGAATTGTAACGTATCATATAATTGTGGCAATGTTCACACTTTGTTAGTTTAACTATTTTATTAACTAGAATCTAGATAACCAAAGAGTTAGATTTGTATTTACCAGCAACACAATTTTCAGGTCGAGCTATGTCTGGTAGATTTTCCAATTCAATTTAGTGTATATATATACCATTTTATCTCTATCTAATTCCTCAATTTTGTTCGCATACAAGGAAAGTAATTCCACAAGATAATTTCGCAAAGAATAAAGCAATTAACAATAAAAATAAAACAGTAATAATACTTAAAAGATTTAAATAGAGCGTTGCTTTCTGAGTAAAAAGTTCTTTTAGATTGCTTTTGACTGAAATATATACATGAAAAATACATTTTTTAAAAGAAAGATGTCATTGGTACAAAGTCGATATTTTTATGGGTCGGTACAAATTCTTTGTAATTTGTAAAAATGCTTCACCCTCTGAAAATCGCATTTTGAAAACAGTTCATATACTACGATTAGATAACAATATAGTAGACAAATTATACACGCGCGCCACTTAGAAAAAAACTTACACGAAGTCAAAAAATTGAATCTCCTGCTCCGAATTTTCATTTTAAAAAAATTTATGAAAAATAGAAAAATTAAATGTTCTAAAAGACTTTCACTGCAATAAGTTTATAACTAAGTTCCATCAAATGCAAAAAGAACCAAGAATAAATATTGTCAAATTAAACAGCTATGAAAGAAAATGTTGAAACAGTTTTCCTGAAACTAAAAAACAACCAAAAGATTACTATTGAAAATCCTTACATTTTTGGACCACCCTAATGTTCATATACAGGGTGATTCAGTTTAAGATACCTTCCGGTATACCATGCGATTCCTTGAGGCAAGATGATCAAAAAATTGTTCAACATACCCCCATTAAAAACCTTCCTTTAGGAGTTGTGGTCAGTTGAAGATTTCGCCAATATTCGTGATGGGAATAAATGAGTATAACTTTTGAACCACCCTATAGATTTTGGTTATTGTTGGCTTATTAAATAGCCAAGAATAGTAGCTGTCGAGATGTGTATTACTCTGTATTTTTTAATTAAGCATCTTTAAATTATTCTCAAATAATTCCAAAATTTTGAATTTTTTGTACTCACAAAAGTTTTTGATATAAATAACGGTATTTATTATTTCGTTTCGAAATTTCTATATATTTTATATACGAGGGTAATACCCAGATATATGTAGTGACATCTTCAAGGTATTTTGTACATTAGTTTTGGTTAAAGAATTTGCAAAAGCTTTTGAATATCTTGACAAAGCTTCTATAGTTTTCACAATTTTTTCTTACTTTTCAATCGCAGGCTGAAACCAAATTGTTTGGCTGGCCTGTAGGTTAGTTAATGTGCAGAGATTTTGCCTTTGCTAAAAGCTAAGGCTGGCTAAAATACATATATAGTACATCATGGCTGGCTCATGAGAAGCAGATTTTTAACATTGGTTTCCAAATCTGGGTATTACCCTTGTGTATAGAAGTATGTAGTGATTGCGAAAATGCTTCCTTGTTATAATGTCAAATGGCAGGAAGCATTTTCGCAATCACTGGATACTTCTATACACAAGGGTATTACTATATAGTCTGTGGTATTACATATCTGTGGTGAGACCTTTCTAAAAGCATATCATTCCATATAACGGTGATGAAATAAATTAAAAATGCCAAGTTGTATGCAATATATATAAAAATTAGAAATTTTTTCCGTTATTATGGTAAACATTATTGTCTTCATTTCCTTTATCATTGCACTAAACAATTTGAGTTTTTCAAAATAAACAGAAAAGGGTGTGATCTTTGTTACAAATTGAACTTTCTTAGCAATAATATCATAATTTTGATAGTTATTCGTTTCTAAAAATAGCAACTTTAAAACGAAAATATATTAGTAATCAAAACTTTTTTACTAGTTTTCTCTTTCATACTTAAGTACAAATTTATGTACTTGATGCATCATTATTACGTTCTTATGTACCAAACTGTAGAAATATCATGAATGCGAGAGTTTTTTTTAAAGCATACATATAAAATCCCGAAATCTTTATTTTTGACACGTCAATACCTAGGTTAGGTTAGGTTAGGTAAGAGGGGTGCCGCCAGATGACTAGTCTGCATCACTTAGACCTCTAATGGATCCATTGTGCCCCTAGACCTCATGGGGTAACGTTACAAGCCCCAGAGCTATCCTGTTTTCCTTAGGAAACTCAGGATTTACCTGAGACATTTAACCTAGATTCATCCTGCTTCTCTCAGAAAACTCTGGATACATCTAAATTCTACACTTTGCAGCTCCCCCAGACTTGAGAAGAAGCAGCTACCCAATAGCCTACTTCTTTTATTCCTCAAACCGGGGCACTCGCAAAACGCGTGTTGCAGAATTCGTTCGCCGCTATAATTAGTCTTCTAGCATGGTCCCCTATAGCCCAGTGACTCGTTATGACCCCCACTAGCTTCCTGGTATTTGTCCTGCTGCCATTAAGCAGTTCACTTGTCCTTTTCCTGTCATATGCAGGCCGCAATTGCCTTGCAATACGGCAGATATCCCTACTGGTCCACCGGAGGCTTACCTTTTCATAGGCGCCTCAGATGATTATCTTTTAAAGCTCCGATTGGGTTCCTTTCATAAGCTACTGCTGCGGACCTATCTAATTCGGAGCCCTTTTTAGTCAACTCATCAGCCATCTCGTTGGTTGCCTGAGATATCCTTATGGCCAGTTACCCAGTATAGGGTCACCTTGTGCCTTATAGTCAACGTCAATACCTAAGTTTATGCTTTTTGTCTTTTCTCAAACTATTTGCAATTTTTATCATGATAATACGCACAGATTGGACGCAAAGTTGTATTAACTTTTCGTGTTTTTTAAGATTTCAGTGGTAATCCCGCTCAGATTTACTTTTTTTTTTTTCTAAAGACCGTGTGCAAAATTTCAGCTTTAAGTAAACGCGTTATCGAGTTATCGTGACGATCGACAGGTGGACGGACGGACAGACGGAAAATAACTTCTAATATTATGTGTATATGTATGGCCAATCAATTATTCTCTACCATCATTATTTCTATGCGTTGAAATTGCAAATTTAGTATACCCTATGATTTTATCATCTAGGAGAGTATAGAAAATGTTTCAATCATGCAGGATTTTCTTTGGTCCTTTTCTAACGTCCCGAAGACGTTAAATTACACAATAGCTTGCGGAGTCTACAGCTCTGAATTTAGCCATGGATATTACGCCCGAAGACGACCATATTGATACTGCTCCAAAGTTGACCGAGAAAGCATGAAATTGTGGAAATAATTAAATCAACATATGCATATAAACCTGAAGACTCAGATAAGGACGAAGAAAAAAGGATGCAATAGCTATATCCAAATTTTTTAATAATTTCACGATTTCGCGTTAACCGATTACCTACCACAATAACAAATAATTATTGCAAATATTTTGGTCACGTATTAAAAAATTCCTTAGCTTAGCCATAATATTAGGTAAGGCATCCTTATACTATTGTAGTCTACCACGTTATTAATTATAAGTCTCTTGAATCTACTTGCCAAAAAATAACTTCGAAATGAACATATACTACCAAAATGTCCGGGGGCTGCGCTCTAAAACTGAAGACTTGAAGCTAGCACATCATTGCCTTTACTGAGACATTTTTATTAGATTCTGTTAATAGTGGTGAAATGTTTGATGATCGATATGAAGTCTTTCGGCGAGATAGAAATCATGAGGCCCTGGGGACTTGTGATGGTGGTGATGTCCTCCTTGCAGTCGATCGCTCTCTGAAGGCAGCTCGTACTAGTCAATTTGAGTCTCCTTGCGAGGACTTGTGGGTCGTTATCAAATCTAGGAATTTAAACCTATACATTTGTTGCTTATATATTCGTCCATCCTCTCCTCATGATACTTATGATGCCATTTTTACCAATATTGCAACGTTTATCAAAATGCTGCGAGCAATGCTATATTTTTGATTCTAGGAAACTTTAATTTTCCCAACATATCTTGGTCAGCTAGTGATGTGGGCAACTCAATGCAAATTGACGACGTAAATAATCGAACCACGTTTTCTTTGTTAAATTTTATGTCTTTCTGCCAACTTGAACAACTAAATTGCATTCTAAATTTCAATCAGAGATACCTGGACCTAATTTTGTCTAATGCCGATCAGGGTAATTCTGATGTTACACAGCCCTTCTGTCCTCTTTCCCGTGTCGATATTCACCACCCTCCTCTTCTACTACATCTGAAAACTAAGAAGGTGCCCCAACTTGCTGAAAAAATTAATAAGCGCTTATTCAAGCGCGCTGACTATGATGCTGCTATTAATAATTTTCTTTCTGAAATTGACTTCACATGCCTACAGCACCTTGAGGTGAACCAAGCCTTTCAAGTGTTTTATAATCATCTCAACATGACAATTGAAAATTATACTCCCCGAATATCGAAGAGACGGAGCACTTATCCTGTCTGGTTCTCTCAGAACCTAATTCATGCTGTCACACTCAAGGAAAAATATAGATTAAAGTATATAAAATCCAAGCATCCTGAGGACTACACTACCTTTAGCTTCCTCCGTAGCAAAGTAAAAAACATGATTAGAGTATGCTATAAAAAATATGTTCATCACATCGAAAATTCCATATCCTCCAACCCAAAGACTTTTTGGCCTTATACAAAAAGCAAGAAGCTCTCTGGCTCCTACCCTAGGGAAATGCTTTATGATGGAATATCTGCCAACAAACCAGAAAGCATATGCAACTTGTTTGCTAAATACTTTCAGACCACATTTGATGACAACCTGAATTCGACTATCCATAATACGTGTGATGAAATTCTTTATAGCTGCTTAAATATCCCTCTCATACACCATACTGAGGTTCAAGTATTACTTATGTCGTTGGATGAAAACAAAAATGCGGGTCCAGATAGTATTCCTAACACATTTTACAAGAACTGTTCCTCAGTTCTATCGCACCCTATTACCGTATTGACTAATTCTTCTATCTCCAAACATACTTACCCAGACGTTCTTAAGGAATTGTATGCTTACTACGCGTTCAAAGCCGGGGATAAAAAACTAGTACAGAACTACCGCCCTATTTCTATTTCTAATGCCTTAGCTTTGATTATTGAAAAACTAGTCTACAATAATCTACTGCCCCAAATAAAACCCTACATCAGTCCACAACAACATGGCTTCCTGCCAGGTCGATCTACTGTAACTAATCTTTCGTTATTCACAGACTCTATTGCCCTAGCTCTTGATGAAACTGAACAGGTAGATGTTTTTTATGCGGACATATCTAAGGCATTCAATAGAATTAATCACAATATAGTTACGGCGGAAATGAAGAAAATGGGCTTTGATTCTAGCAGTACCCTCTGGTTTCAATCATATCTCTCAAATCGACAGCTCTTTGTTGTAATAAATGGTTTCTCATCTATCTTATCTACATATATACCCAAAAGTTCAGGCGTACCCCATGGCTCGATTCTTGGCCCGCTTCTCTTCTTATTATACATTAATGACCTTCCCAAAGAACTCTCCTCCTTGTCTCTAATCTATGCTGATGACACTAAAATTTATAGAGTTATAAATGATCCATCTGACTCCCAGTATCTTCAAAATGACATCCAGAAGCTACTCTTATGGTATAACAAAAACCATTTGTCCCTAAACGTGGGCAAATGCAAATGCATTTCTTTTACAAGAAAACGCACTACGCTGTACTGTGAATATAAGTTAGGTACTCTTTCAATTACTCGTATCTCAGAAATAAATGACCTGGGAGTACAATTTCATAATAAGCTATTGTTTGACTCTTACATTAATAATATCACCAATAAAGCTTTTAAAATTCTGGGGTTTGTTTTAAGGTGCGCTAGGCCTTTTAAACAGCCCTCTTCCCATAAAACTATGTACAATACCCTAATTAGATCCATATTAGAATACGCTTCCCTAATCTGGAATCCCTTTTACACAACATACAAAAATAAAATCGAGACTGTCCAACGCAGATTTACTAGGTACTTCCACTTCAAACTCACGAGCTCATATGAACACTATGACGACAGATTGACTAGATACTCCATGGTATCCCTTCCCAAGAAACAATTTTTTTTAAATAGTAGTAACGGTGAGGTTTCCATTACCAAATTACATAACTTGAGTTATATAGACTAGTACTCGAAACCTCTTTGTAACCACTATAAACCCCTTATAGAGCTTAAATGGAGGATTATATAAAGCTTACCGTGACTTGATTTAGGTAACGTTATATAACTAAAAGTTTTATAAAATGAGTAACCAAAATATTCTGGTTACCTTAATATAACTTCTTATAAAACCCTTATATAACCCAAGGTGCTCTCGATTAATTTATTTTGGTCATAGCAGTGGTTGCGGTAATGTTTCGGTTACCTTTATAAACTTTGTTTATAATGGTGATGGTAACGTTTCCACAACGCTTGGAATTCTCAGGCTGATTACTTTCAGTGATTGAAATGTTAGGGAAATTATTTTTCGTTACCATTATAAAACAATAATATGCAAATATTTACGAAACCTATCTTGACATAGAATTTCGATTTTTTTTTTTTGTATTGCATTTTTATAATGGAAGGGTTTAATATTTTTACATTTCAGAAGTACAATTTTTCGGCATATATGTGGTGAAATTCAGCTGCAATTGAAATTTTACTGTGAATATCATCATAGATACTTCTAAAAATACAGACTTCTCCAAAAATAAGCAATTTTTAATAATTTTAATTAAATATGACAAAATTAAAAATTTTCACTTAGGTGATATTAATTCATAAAAATAACATAACACAATTTCGAAAGGTTATATACCTAAAAAGATGTATTTTCTACATACAAAAATAAAACGGAAGCCATATATCTGCAATATAAAAAATTGACTAATCCGACATTTTCTTTTTTATCTGCAATGCATAGGTGAAAAAAATGGCGGCTTGTACTTAAATGAACTAATTACCATTATAAAACTTCAAGTAGTTTTATATAAACTCTGTCTCTATTATATAAACTGAATGACCCTTATAAAACTTCTAGAAATATTATATAAACTGAAGAAACTACCATACCTCGAAAATGATCCTTATATACCCTTTAGTCATAATATGTAACCTTTGGTAATGTTTTATATCTTATAGTGACAAAAATCAGACGTTCGTGATCTTATATACCCTTAGGTTATATTGTGTTACCTTTGGTAATATTATATATCTTAAAGTAATGACAAAATGTCTATGTCATGTTCTTCTTATAATAACTTTCTTGATAAATCCATATTTATTGATTATAAATAAAGCTTACACAAAACAAGCACCGCACCGATACATAAAATTCACGTTGCTAAAAGTTTCCGATTTTTCTAATTGTCATCTTCGTTACTAATAAATGAAAACAGTTTTATAATGGCTCCATTCGACACTAAAAGTAATTTGTTTTTATAACGATCACCGTAGTTACTAAAGGGCCACCAAAAAATTTTACGGTATTTTATAGTGGGTATATGTATTACCGAAAGTTCCCAATTTTTATTAAAGTCACCGAAATTACTGAAAGCTGTCGAGTTATATAAGGTTAACCACGGATACCGCAATAAACCCTTATTACCAATAAGTTATATAGGGTCCGCCATCTAACGTTTTTTTTTTCAACTAGTGCTTATTTCGTGAATGGTAACACTTAGCTCATGTGTCATGTCTGATTTGACAGATAATTAGTTTTATTCTTCCGCTGAACGAATATGGTTGTGTATACGCTTGAATAACGCTGGGAAATATTGCCTGCGATCGACTTACAGAAGATGCCGATTTTGCCAAAAAAATCATATTTTCGGATGAAGCTCATTTTGATCTTGGCGGGTATGTAAACAAGCAAAATTGTCGCATTTGGGGCACAGAAAACCCGCACGCATACATTGAAAAGCCGATACACCCAAAACGAGTCACTGTTTGGTGCGGATTTTGGTCCAGAGGCATAATTGGGCCATTTTTCTTCGAAAATGAGCAAGGAGTGGCCGTTACAGTCAATGGCAATCGTTATCGGGCCATGTTGAACGAAAATTGAAGAGGAGGATATTGGCAACATTTGGTTTCAACAGAACGGCGCTACGTGTCACACAGCCGAAGCTACACTCGATGTTTTGCGCCCTGTTTAAAAAAAAAAAAAAGTTATTTGGCGGACCCTATATAACGTGGTGATCAAAACAATTACAAAACTTTTTTATATACCTTCTAGTAATGGTTAGTCTAAGTTATATAGACCGATGATTGTAACATTTCCATCACCAAGTTATAAAACCTTTAGTAACCTACTTCCACGATAACCATTAGTAACCTTAAAAAACTCTAATATAACTACGTCACCAATTGGTAATATTATAAAACTCTTATATAACCACTGAAATTTTTACATAACCAAGTAACCATTATATACCCCTAATAAAACTACCCATCACCTTCAGTCACCGAAAATTGTTACTTGGGTTGAAGCACGTCATTCCTATCTCGATGAAACTTTGTTATTTAAAATATTACACGGCTCTATTGATTCCTCTGAGCTTTTGTCAAAATTAAAAATTAGCTTTCCTAGTCGTTTAACTCGACAGCCATATACGTTTCACATAGATCCACTCCGTACCAACTTGCGTCTCAAGTCACCTTTGGTTAGAATTCAAAGGGCCCACAATATCTTATACAATGATTTGGATATACTCAGTGATAGCTTCGGGTATTTTAAGCGCAGCCTCTTAGCTAAAATTAATGCTCTGGATAATTGCTCCATTCTGAATTGATCAACTTCACTTTGATTTTTATTTGCTTCCTTCCTTCACTTTCTCTTTTCTGTATACTAACCTCACTGTATGCTCTATTGCCCTCTCTTCTCTACTTATACTGTTTTAAAGTTAATTTAATTTCTAGCTTTACTCCTATATGTGTTACCCTACTTTTAATTCTGTATTTCTATTATCCTTAGTTTTTTTTATTTATATAAATGAATTTAGATAGTATGTCTATGACTTTGAAATTTATCTGTAATTACATTACTTAATTTTATACTATTCCTTTTCCAATGAAATTATTGTTTATCATCCTCTGTATTTAGGTTTAAGAGGAGTCAGTACCTAGTAGATACCAGCGAGCCTGTAGGCAATAAAACTTACTATACGTTGGTTTGTGTCCTGAAAGTATGAAAATTCATATAAAATTAGCGTAGACCTAGACCACAAGTCACATTAGAGACATCTAGCGTAAAAGAAAGAAACCCAACATGCGACAATTTAAGACGAAAATGAAAATTTGCAGTTCAAAGAAATTGAAAATTTTTAACGAGAATGAACTCTCCTAAATTTTATTTTGCACATAATAGTTAAATATACTATTTTGCTTTATATTTCTACAACGTTCAACGAAATATTGCAATTTCTCATCGGTATCGAGATAAAAAACAAGTACTATTAGAGTTAAACAATTAAAAAGAGCGCCACTAAAAATGAAAAAACTCGACGTTATTTGCTAGATTTAGGCCTTATCTTTCTAAAATAGTCACAATCTAAAGAAATGAGAATACATACTAACAGGAATTTGATTTAAAAGACTTCAATTTTTACCATTTTTTACAAGTTTCCGAGCTAATATCTCCATTTCAATACACTTTTTTTAATTTTTGCCGACGTTATTTACTAGACTTCTTCATTACCTTTAATTTAAGATATAAATCATTATTCTGCTACAAATAGTTCGCCAGAAATTCGCATTGAAAAATTTATGAAACTTGCAAGTCTTGGTACTGACTCCTCTTAAGTTCCTTATGTATATCTGATAGTTGGTTCTTTTTTTTTTCTTTTTTTCCTTTGAAATCAATTAGCGCTAACCAAACGGTAGTAAGTAATTGGATTTGTTGTATCTGTTTACTTTCGTATTAATTTTTATAAATAAATAAATAAATAAACGTTGTCCATAGTAGCTACTTGCAACGATTATAGCCAAAATGGCAATACTGACCATCATCGTAGCAACACTACGTTTAAAAAACGAACCTATTTTCTCTATGTTAAAAGCCTTCAATGATCACTCAGACCTAATTGATATTGACTTAAATCCAACAAAGGTGAAAAGTTTTTCTTTTATTTAATCATCATAATTCAAAAGAGAAGACTTCTAATAAATTTCCCTTCAAAATCGTGCAGGTAATGAAATTAGGAAACAACTGTTGATATTTCTTTGAACATAGTTATAATGAAAGGTATAAAAAATGTGACGATCCGTTATGATATATTTTGGGGAATTCAAAAGAGTCCAGTTGAAAAGGGAATCAAAATGATAGGCCTATTAGCATTATATTTTATGATGTCAGTGTCTATAACTTTACCTATAAAAGTGTCTTTGGGATTAGTACATTATACTCCTCCTTCACCATCCGTATACCAAACGTCTGCCCAATCGAATCATATGCCTACGGACATCCCTGTAACACATCAGACAGACCCTTCTCAATGATAAAATATGGCGTTGCGTACAAAATAAATTCCCTGCTGTGAGCCTTTTTTTGTGGAAATCCAGTGTGGATGTATACACGGCTTGGCAGTCCACTCACAATTTATTTTGACTCAGAAGCAACTTAAAAAAAAAACAAACAAACAAAAAGTTCAAGGAAAGTGAAAGGAAAACCTGGAAATATATAGAGCCTCCGACAGGAAACTTTTCGATGTCATCAAAAAGCACTTTAAGATGGACAAACAATAGATGTAGATGTGGAGGCGGTGTAAGGGATTTGCGTCTGGTGATAAAGGAAACTTGGTCATTTTCATAATAATATTTTTGGCGATAATTTGAATTTTTGGTCCGTTCATCACCCGTCACCAAATTCTGATTGACTACAGGGAGGAGAGAACAAAATATATACTTCGTTGATAGACTTTCGTCATAAGCTCCAATATCAAAGTTGATTGACGACAAATCAAGGGCCTTTTGAACTAACTGAAAATTATGTTTATTCATAACAAACTTTTATTTACTCCATCAATATTTGTATATAACGCCATTTTTGGGTATAGATGAGGTGCTCTTTCTTATAAAACAACTTTTTACCTCGGGATCTTGATGGAAAGAAAGTTCAAAATAACTTACCACTCGGGTTTTAGGCGATTTTCATGTTTTTCTTTTTTTTTTACTCTTCTGTCCATTGAGGAACTCTAAAAGTTGAAAGCATCGGAGGAACTTTTGAGATGTCAGTTCTTATGATTTATTTGGAATAATTTTTTTTTCGTCCTTGACCCTTTTTTATATTTCACCGTATAATTTCCTGAAATCTCCTGTAGGATATATACATATATATATCGACTGTCAATAAGATGCATTCACCCACTATACACACTTAATTCTCTGGGAACTTATGCTCGTTCTGTGAGACATCATTGTTTGAATTTTGAATATATATCTTGGCTTTTTTGTTATGTGGGTAGGTTGACCGACTACATATATGTTTATATACATTTACGGTGACGTATGTAGGTTTCATTGAAGTGATTTATGGGAGATCCAATTCCAATTGAGACAGACAGAAAGATTTGCACTTTAATTAAAGTTGTTTTGTGCGTCACTAGAAGTCCTCATTCAGGATACGATTCTTCATCGAATATATGTGTATGAAATGAAATTCAGCAGAAATACAAAAACAGATGATTTTTAGCCTTGATGGTCTTCCTTGAAAGGTTGTTATTTAATAGTGATAGCATGACATTGGATTGTGGAATTGGAGAGTTTTAAAATTGTTTCTACACAACTAAAATGTGGTGTCATAGATACAAAAGAGTCTTGTTCACTGTTAATCCTGCCCAAGTCAGTATACTATATTACCCCCGTATGTAGGATGATCTTAGTAAGACGGATACTACTCATTATACAGTCAGATTGAAGGAACTATGCTAGTAAGACTTTGGTATGGCTTATATTATCAAGAGTAAAATGAATGTATACTTGTGTATTATTTGAACGTCACTTTCCTTAGCAGAAAATGCTTATCGGTTTCGAAAACCCTTTTCCCAGCTCGGATGTAATTTTATGTAAACTAGTAGATACTGTTGCATGTGGATATTGCGTATATATGTGTAAATTTCTCTACTTTAAATGCGGGTGATGTTCTCTGATAATTTTTCGATGAGCATTCCATAAGCGTTTTCGTACTAATTCCATGAAATTTCAATGCATATCTTATAATGAACGAATGTTGTGTTGTATTGATTTAAAAAAAAAAAAAAAACACGAAGTTTTTAATTATTTGTTGAAAATCACATTCATTTATAGAAAGTTGTGTAAATTACTGTGAAACACATTGTAATCATTTAGCTCCTCTAATCACTTGTGCAACAAAGAGTAGAAATAGGTGCTCGTGTTTAGTACCTACATTCTTTTGGGCAATAATTTTCAGCCGTCTATTCCAGGATTTTTCAGTTGATGCGCCTTCTGGTAAAACGGATTCCCTTCTAGTTCTTCAGGATCTCTTTTAACGAATGAAAAATCTTAGAAAAAGAAATTTTTTTGCAAAAGAGGGAGTTTACGGCAGGCAGAAATGAAGCAGTACAGTACTGATGAGTATACGGTTCATGCCGATACGAAACGCTCTCTTTTGCAAAGAAATTTCTTTTTCCAGGATTTCTCGTTTGTCAAAGAGTTTTTTTCTACTCAATTCTCGAGCTGCGGTCTTGGCAGCAAAACTAGATCAATTTCATATTAACTAAATTCTCTATGAATTTATTTCATAGTAAAGTCTTTCTTGTACGACAGGAGATTCCCGGAAGATTGATAAAAACTTTGAAAAATTTTCCTTCTACCAACTGAGGCATCACTTATAATCAAAAACGAAAATGTGCGCAATTTAGAGCATGCAGATCTACAATAAAGTGATCGTGCTCATTATGGTGAAGAAAAGTATATAATGAGCTTAGTCCTGGGTCCAGAACAAATTTTGTCATTACCTTCTGCTAAGAGCTTATGATGAACTTATCGATGAAATCATCAAATCAATCCTAAATCCTACTAGAGTTAGTCACGTTTGAATGTAGTTTTCAACTTCTGTTCTTCTTATATAAAGTATCTAGATTAACGTTGAAAATGCATGGAGATGATGATGAATACAATGAGAAGGGTACCTTCAAATATATTATAGAAGAACGTTTTTTTGCATAATGGAAATGTGGTGGGTAATTGACAGAATCTTTTGTGTGGAGGTCGGGAATGAGATTTGAAGTCTCTATCCAAACTACAGACTAGTACTAAGTACTAAAATTGTTATTTAAAAGTAGGAAGGAAAAGTCCGTCACTTTTCCAGATTCACCTCCTAAAACTCTCCCACCTCTCTGCCAAAAGGGATAAATAGCACGAGTTTTCGACATAACCTATCCACCTGAGTTTTATATTTAGCATTAAAAGCGTATAGAAATGTAAGTAGTTTAAAGTTTTCGGCCTTACAGCTTGGGAAGCAAGAGTTCATTCGGTCTTTATTTTTTTTTTGTAATAAACAATACTACCATTATCTTCCTAGGATTAACAGAGAGTTCGTGATTTTGATACCATGACACCATTTGAAACCTGAATATGTTATAAAAATTAACGAGGTATGTCCTTCTTCTCGGTAAGCATGAAAATAAGGTACCTACCCTACATTGCATATTCAAATATCTTCCGGCATATTGAAAGGAAGTTTTTGTTTTATTTCTACTCTCTCTCTCTCTCTCTTTCTCTCTTTCTGTCTCTATCTCTCTCTATCTCTCTCTCTCTTTCTGTCTCTATCTCTCTCTATCTCTCTCTCTCTCTCTCTCTCTTTTTCCTATATATTCCACACAGCACAAATTTGTCCGTGGTATGTTAATGGGAAATCCAGTTGGGATATATAAATTGTCCGTGGGAAATCCCGTCCTGTCCCAATTAACAATTTAGAACATCCCTGGGAGTGACGAATTTCCGGGGTTCGGATATCTTTGGTAGATCACATGCCCTTCCCACAGGACTTCCTGCAGTTGTACTTATGCACAGTTAACGCATCTTATAATGCAAAATTTCCGCTGCGAGCGTACCTAGGACATCTTACGGATCTCCTAGTTTGTTTTCAAGATATGCGGGGAATATATGGGGATATTTTTTAAAATTTTCTGGGATTGTAGGATCTTGGGATTTTTTTTTTTTTTGATAGGTATCCATTTTTACAAAAGAAAATAATGACTGGAAAGTATATGCCAGGCACTTGTACAAAACATAAAATTTTTAACACCTGAAATTGAATTCTTAGATCACGTCCTGAAATGTACAACCAAAAAACTTTGCCAAAACAAGTAGAAATT
This sequence comes from Dioctria rufipes, assembly GCA_963924295.1. Lineage (NCBI taxonomy): Eukaryota > Metazoa > Arthropoda > Insecta > Diptera > Asilidae > Dioctria > Dioctria rufipes. The sequence continues at coordinate 23,402,656 of OZ002740.1, read as the reverse complement.
TCAGAAGCGAATAGAATCTTAATATAGCTACATGCATGTACATAGCTGACTTAAACAACGCAATTCTAATAAGTTTACTTTCAATACATATTTTGTTGCCGTATTTTTAGTCCCCAAAAACGACACACAGAAGTACACCAAGCGACCAAAGAATAGTGCTTTCACCAGAAAACCACGCGAACCACGAGAAGCAGAGAACATACCGAAATAAATTCTGGATGGGGGAAAAACGACTTTCCGATATTTGTTCTAAAATTGTCCTGCTGGAAATGTTCCCATATAGAGTATCTGTGGGATATCCCAGGGAATAGGTTAAGGAAATTTCTAATAACTCATAGAAAAAAAGTCTGAAATACATACTGAATACTTCCTGCTTATCCGGGGAAAGTTATGGGATCTGTAAGAAAATAATGGGACGTCCCTGGGTAATTTTGTTCTGTAAGGCTACTATTGATATATCATGCTTAGACAAGAAAAAAAAAGTGTGAGAGGGCTGGGAATTGAGAAATCCTAATGGTTTCCGAGATATCGGGTTTTAAAGATATTTGAGTATGTTTTTATAGATTACCCTGTAACTTCTCAACTTTACACCCTATGATGATTTTAAAATTTGGAAAGGTCCAACAATTATATATTTAAGAAATTTTAAATTATCGTAAAGTATAACGTTACAGAGATTACTGGGTGATCTAAAAAATATATCCAAATATTTTTAAATCCTGATATATTGGAAACCATTAGGATTTCCCAGCCCCCCCCCCCCCCCCCCTCTCCACAACATCCATACAATTTTTTGCTTGTCTAAGCATATGACCTGTCCATAACTTTCAGATATAAGGTGTAGCACCCAAGATATCCTGTATATGGCTTCTTTTGTAGGCATACCATGAGAACTGCCCAAATTGCGAGATCCGTCATATGGTGGTGAACATTTGGCTACTTTCAATTTCAATCACTTTCTTCAAAATGTTGAACATCAATTTAGGCAATATAAGGGATATGTGACACGGAAGTTAGACTGTTATCAGATCTGATGTTTTTGCTTGAAAGGGGTTTCTTGTAGTGTTACAGTCTCCCTTACTACCCTGAATAGAGTCCCATGTGTTTGCTAAAAAAAAATAAAAAAAAAATACAAAAAATCACAATGAAACTCCATGGTGAACGAATATTTAAGAAGTATTGAGTTGAAAACAACACCCAAAATGTAGTGATCGTAACGAATCAACTGAAGACCAGAAATGCGAAAAACGGTCTATGTTGAAACTACGAAAGAAAATAAAATAACATAAAATTCTCTTGAATATTTTCTTAAGAAACAGCCTTGTATTTCTTGTTAACATTAAGAGGCTAAGAGGTCCCCACTTTGTAACAACCGTTTACCTATAGAATATGAGTCTAATTAAAATTTAATCGTGGATAATAGTACCAAAATGAATATTGTATATAAATATAAAAATATCTATGTATCTCAGATATATTTTCATATTCAAATCAAGTGTTCTGAACAATTTTCAAAATCTTAATATTTATGAAAGTCACTCATCAAAATAAATGTTCCGTACTTGGTATTAAGAGCTATTTCCCTGGAAATGTACCTATTCATACACTTAACCAAGAGACACTTCAGACAATAAATCGCAATCCTCACTTCAAATCAACCTCAAATCAAGATTTATTTGTGGTCCAAGGAATTAATTAACGAGGCTTGACGAATGCCAACGGAATAGAGGTTTTGTGTTAAGGAAATGCCTCTTTACCATTATAGCTTTGTTAAAGCGAAGAGAAAATTACATCGAGATATAGATAGAACGGGAACGGTATGGGGCACTGGTGTTTGGTTTCGAGATATTTTCTTAAGTTTATTTTAATTAAAAAAGAAAAAGAAAAAAAACAGAATCAATTATGGTTTTGAGAGATTTTACTTGTACTACAGAATAATTTGCCATGCCGACAAAAAAGAAAATACTGTTAAAGAAAAGAAAGTAATTTTCTCCCAACAATAGTTGAAAAAAAAAATGGATAAACAAATACTCGATTTCATCTTGAAATTATTTATTCTCTTTTAGGATTCTGGAAAGCCAGTCTATGAATATTCTATTAATCTCTTTACCTTACTTTATTTTAATATATCCAAACGTGTCGTTTTTAGGGAGGCTTTTATCTCTCATCCTGTATCTGCCAAATTCAGGACAGGTTTATTTTTACAGAACCCACTGGCCACCCGCTGTGTGAATTGTTTTTTTTCTGTCATCGTTGCATTTAAATATTTTTTAAAAATAAATTTTGTGTGAAGGTGGTGGTTACTGATTATATTGTAACTTTATTCAAATATTTTCCTTTTACATTTTGTATATAGTATGTATGTACGTTTTTCATTCAGAGAAGTTTTTTTGATCCTCCAGGCAAAGTCTGTGTGTGTACATATCATGAATCAACCACCTTTCAAATAATTTTACAAGTTGGTAGATGTTGCAAATATCAATGGTACCCAATTAGAAGTCTAAGCCTGATACTACAGCTTTATAGAGAAATCTTTTGTGATGAATTTTTCATGCCAACATTTGTGAGTAATTGCGCTCATAACAAGAATTTCGTGCTATTTTTGTGCTCGTGGGACAACCTCTTCTCCTTTAGATTTTGATTCTATAGAAGATCAATCATTGTGTCAGTCTATGATATTGAAAAAATGCACTTACAAAAATAGAACATATATATGTATATAAGTCCATGCAATTCATATTGCTGCGAAATCAATAGATCTTCCTCGTAATGAAGAGGAAAGGTGCACGTCCCCGATTTAATGAGGAAAGCGTTGCAGTGCGTCTCAGCCAATGGCGTAGCTATGCCGATACAATCAATGCGCCACGATTCTTTTATTTCGAAACTGTTTTCGATGAAAAAATGATGAATGGTACTCTATACAGTCAGTTTTTTTACTTAACCCATTCCTCGCGATATTCGGGGCGTTTACAGTCATTGATGGGCTATGAAACAACAGATGTTTTGAGGGCGCTAAAATGAATCATTTCAGTGGAGAGGAACAAGAAGGATGAAAAATCGGAAGCTGCAGGCATAATGCAGAAAATGGAAAACATCGAGTTCGTGGTTTTCTCAGTAGTATTTGCTGCATCTATGCAATTACAAAGCAAAGATTTGGATATTGGTCAGTCAGCGACACAGATGGGGATCTTTCATTGTGTAGCAAAAGAGCTCCGAAACCAATTCAAATGAACAATAGCCGAAGCGGAATTAATTGCTCTGAAACGGGGCTCTCTAACAAGGTTTAAAGAGTCGAGAACTCCAATTCATCGGAGGATTACCGGTTTTTAGATACTAAAGAGATTCTTAGGGTAAACGGTTTTTACGGAATACCTACTTGATATCGTCATCAGTCAGCCTAAAAACAGATTCAACGACTTGAGAAAAGTAGCCAAACGATTTGCGTTCCTAACACATGTGAGATTACTATCCGCGACCGACAAAGAAACGACAGCAAATGCTCTAACTGTGTAAGTACAATATCCAACTGACATATCGCAAGCATTACCAGTTCAGACTCTGCTGTGTGTCATATTACTATGGCCGGAAATTGAGAGTTTCGAGTATCTCCGAAGTCTACTTCTTGTTACTTTTGTTTTTACGATTCCCGCCACTGTTGCATCCGCAGAACGCTTGTTCTCAAAACTCAGAATAATAAAAACCTAACTACGAAATTTTATGCACCAAGAGCGTCTATCGCAATTTGCACTACTAAGCATAGAGGCAGAAAAAGGAAAAACTCATCGATTACTTAGCGGGCTAATTCTCGGAAGAAGAGCTTCTAAAGTGCCGCGCAATTGTATGCTTGGAAGTATAGTAAACTATGTTACCATTTAAAATTACCTTAATGATTTTCTACCACCGGTTCTATCTTGTTTTCTGTATAAACTGTGACTTTAAATTAAAAAAGGATTGCAATTCCGGTTTTACTTCATTTATAATAAAACCCACCCAGCTTTTAGGTGTCTACTGTCGACTAGCTATCTCTCGTCATACTAGCATCCGACTAGGCGATTCCCGTCCAACGCTCGGCGATCCACGTTCGTTTTCATAGGCAAAGAGGGGCTTCCAATTTTTTTGCATTGTGGCCCGCAAAAGCTAGTTATGCCACTGGTCTGAGTGAAGGCCGAAAATTGCAGAGCTGGCGACACTTCCCCCAAAATGTGACTAAAGCCGCCCAAAGGCTTAAACACAATTGCGACGATAGACCGGCCGACGGATTTCTACGCAATATACGCTCCATAAATAGTTCCTGGAAAAAATTGTTCCTATAACTGCAACAGTCGTCGGCCGTCGCAATTATGTTTAAACCTTCCCAGTGACAGTGTTACCAAAAACTTGCCAATAAAATTTTTAAGACCAGTATTAAAGACGAAAAGACAATTACATACGGCATGTCCGCTGCTGTCTTTAAAACATGTCTTAACTTTGTCTTGTATTGTGTTTTATGTAAAAACTAGATGGCGCTGACTAAGTTTGCAACAAAATTTGTCTTCATAAATGTCTTTAAGACAACTCTTGATATGATTTTTATGAAAAGGCTTCAAATGTGTATTTAAAATTAGAATTACAATGAACTCAGCACACCCATCGGTATAGCTTCGTTCCCATGATTCTGCTGTTGTTTTCTGTAATATAACTACAGACATGTTACTGCATACGTTTCCTTCACTGGGTTGGTAGCCATCATTCAGTACGACTAACTAGTTCAGTAATCTACGTTGATTATTAGAGAAGAATCTACTTGCTAAAAGCTTATGTGATTTCTTTTCTGCTCTAATTTACAGTTTAAATTTAAAGCCACTCTGTATTCAGGAGATTTGACGCTTACCTGCTAGAGTGGAGACTCTGGTAGAATAATTAGGGACTTTCGTTGATGTTAGCAAGCAGAGGCCCTTAGCGATGGGACGGAAAAAGTGATCGAAACTTTCCATCGTAACTTAAAAGGTTTTCGGGTCGACTTCTTGTCCGAAGAAGTGCACCCAGGGAACGAACCGGATTAAGTGAGCTTTCTCATAAGAGGGAAAGCTCAAGTTAGTCCAGACTGCCAGAGTTTGAGTCCGTAAGTACGTTTTGACTTCAAATATTGAAGCAGAGTTGCTCCCTCAATTCCGCTCGCCCGGAGCATTTTTATTTTTATTTAATAAAATAAAATTACATTAAAATGTTGAATCCTTCATGTTACCGGCAAAAAAATAAATTGTATTGCATATGGCCAACTTTGAAACATGTCTATGCAGATACTGTCCCATGTCTTTTCAAATGCAATTCAAGCTGGTTTATAGACTTTATTACTTGTTAATGAAATGATTTGAACGTAAACACTTAGAAAACGTGGATGTGTCGTCCTTAAGTAAGTCTTTAGATCAAGTGAGGTAAATGTATTAGGAAACATTTAAAAATGAGGAAAGGCAATATATCTGTGTATGTAGTTGACTTATCAAAAAATCTAGAATAAAATTAAGAATCATCATAAAGTAGTCCTGCTAAGTATCCAGCGGAAGAATACATCACTCCGCCAGTTCTATCCATTTGCATATGAATCTATATACTTTAGTTCAAGCCCATACCAAAGCTCACCAATGGTCGAAGTATTCTAGTAAAAACAGATTATTATCATTATAAATACTTTGGAATGCTTATGTAATCCCTTGAAATCCACCCAAAATGTAGATCTAACCATAGTATTGCTATAGAAACAGATGAATTTTTCCATGTATCACATGTCCCATTTAAGATTTAAGGAGGGTTACCACTGAAATCTTAAAAAACATGGAAAGTTAGCACAACTACGCGTCAAATCTGTCCGAATTATAGTGCTCAAAGCTACACATAGTTAGAGAAAAAGCATAAAATTAAAGATATCGAGGTTTGTGTGTATTTAATTAGCCTTAGAAAACTCCACAATTTATGAAATTTCCGGAGTTTGGTACATAGTAACGCAATAATGATACATCAAGTAGATAAATTTGTATTTGAGTATGGAAGATCTTGAGTTGGAAGAGGAAGTAACGGAAACAAAACCAGTAAACAAGTTTTTATTACTAATATATTATCGTTTGAATGTTGCTATTTTCATAGAGAAATAACTACCAAAATTATGATATTATTGCAAAGAAAGTTCAATTTGTAACAAAGAGCAAACATTTTTCTGTTTATTTTGAAAAACTCAAATTGTTTATTATAATGATAAAAGAAATAAAGCCAATAAAGTTAATCATGAAAACGATAAAAACATTCTTGTTTTTATATATTTTGCATACAATTTGGCGTTTTTAATTTATTTTATCACCGTCAGATGGAATGATGTGCTTTTGAAAGCTCTGCGGACTGCACCTAGCATGTTCAGAAAGTGTTTTCCTGTATGAAAATGATTATATAGCGTTGATAAAAGGTGTGTACAATGCACATGAATATCACAGAATCGATTTATACGTACTTATAGTGGTTTATTTCGCTTTTCAAATTGCATATTTTGTGTTTTATGTTCTACTGAGCTTTTAAAAACAGAAATTGTGAGCTTTTTTTCGTGGTAACCCCCATTAACAGAGTTGAATGAAAAGACCACAGAGGGCAAAAGTAAGGGGATCTAGATATTATCAGCTTTAATGTCTAATTTATTAACGGACAATTAATTATCTTTAAGGTGAAGCTTGACACCGAGAGACTTTGACATCCAGAGACAACTTTTTCGGTTCCTGGCGCAGAGACCCATGTATACAATTTGGTAGAGATGCAAAAAAAAAACTCTAAAAAGACCAAAGTTCTAGAATGTTTTTGGTCTCCGATCTCCGGTTAATTGTATTTCAAAGCAAACGGGTCACCATATTCGGTCTCCGGTCTCTGCAGTTTGCTCATTTTTCGTCTCCAGGTTTCCGCAGACTATTTTTGTGCTCTGATCTCTAACTGTAACTGTACTCGAAAAAGAAAAAAATAGAAGAGTGGAATGAGTTTGACAAATTATTACAAAGAAAGTTTTTTGTTAATTTTCCATAGAAGACTGTTCAAAATTCCCAACCAGACCATCACCAATTTCATTCTCCTTTTGTTGAAAGTTTAGTAATTATGAGATAAAAATACAGCAAATTTTATTTTGTTCTGCGATGCATATTGCCTGAAGGACTTTGAAATCCTTAAAATAGCATGGCATGGCCTGTAGGTTATTTTAAAGAGAAAAGTTCAATGTTTCGGGGAAAATTATATAAAAAAAAACCCCTTTTCTAAACAAAAAAAAAACTAAGAATGTATAATAAAAACATTCTTTATCTTTAATTGGATAGTAAGTAATGGGTTTGGAGAGAAGACATTGTTTTTTCGTTAATAGGGATCTGATAATTTTTGAAAAATCCCGTAAAATTTTTACACCCAAGATATAATTTTTGTTTTTTTAACTTTTTCATTTTTCGCTTAACATAAAAATATTAATAACTTTTGTACGGAAACTTACAAATAGATAATTCTTTCTAACAATTATAAAAAATCGATCTAATGTAGAGACCAAACACAAATTTCATGTATACACTTCAAAGACGTGTTTCTAGAGACTTTTTTCTTATGGTCTCCAGAGACAAAAGTGTCTTGCCGTGTAAACATGTTGGCGGCTTTAGCCTCTGTAAACCATGAGCCGAAGTCTAGAGATGAAAGGTCTGTCACCCCACCTCAACAGTTCTTATATAGTCAATTCACGCATTCATTGGTAAAGATTGTGTATGCACGTGTGTGTGTTTCACCCAGCGTGAAATATGTAAAACGCTTCCACACCATAGCCAGAAAATATTTTTTCGTGGCGCTCTTTTACCATAGCCAAAGGAATTTTTGTGGTTGTAGATCGCTTCTCGGAAATAGAAGCGCTCAAAGGAGAATACAAGAGCGCTTCTTTGGAAACTCACAACACTTCCTCACCCTGTTTATATCGTTTTAACGTTAGCATGTCCGCAGAGGGAAGCGATCAGTAACAGAGTATTGGGAAGCGCTCTTGGAGCACTTTATAGCGTAGTAATCTTGGAGCGCTTGTTGGGTAGCACTCTTTAAGCGCTTATAGGGAGTACAGAGGGAATTAAGATAAGGGCTTTATTAAAAATTTTAGTGCTATTCGAAATGCGCTCCATTTAATTTTAAATCTATACGAATTATAAAGGCATGATTTTGCTAAACAAAAAAAAAGCAATATTGTTATATTATATTATTAAGAAGTTTTAATTGCCACACGCTTCACTTGACTACTAAAATTTCAATTAACCGTACACTACAACTGACTACTAAAGATAGTCCAGTCGGGTTAGCATATGACCTCGGAAAAATTCCCGTCAGCAATTTTATTGCTCTAACCTACGGCAAGGAGTTCGAAAATTACAATTTTAATGTTGTTCTGTGCCTTTATCCTAAGGGTAGGACCTTAAATATTTGTTTTAGGAAAAAAGTCGTAAAGATCAAATTTGTAAGAAATGTAATTCTGTACTATTTTGTTTCTGTACATTTATGTCTTAAAGTTAACAATAAACAACATAATTCGATAATTATACTTTACCAATTTTTCAACTTAGTTCGAAAAATATCAATCTCACGATAAAAATTGTTAGGACTAAAGTTGTAAAGAATCAAATTTACAACAACCAAAGTCCTTACCATTCTGCTGCACTTTCAGACGCATATGTGTCATATTTTTACAACAAAAAACGAATAAGCATAAACGCAGAGAAGTAATTTGCTTCTGTGTGGAAGCTTTTCCCTTTGATATATTTCCCGTTGGGGTATTCTGTATGATTTTATATTTTAGAGGTAGGATAAGGTGAAAATCTTTTGAAAAATTACTTCGATCCGACACTCGGTGGCCTACTGATAAGAAATATTGAAACGGTAAAATATATATAGGTATAAACAATAATTTTGAAAATCATCTTTAGAAAAATATTGAAAAAAAAAAAAAAAACTAATCTCACAAGCAAACCACTTACAGATCTAATCGCATCGTTAAGCCGGTCTCACACAATGTGCGCATTATAATAGGTCTGTCTGTTTACTCGAAAGTTTTTACTCGGTGTAAAAACTTTTACGCATTTTTACTCACAAACCGTCTGTTTACTTTTAACTAGTAAAAATCGGGTGAATGTATACGTTTCCCCTCTTGCACAAAGTTGCACATTTTTACTCATGATCAAGAGGATGTGTAACTTTGATATGCAATCAGCTGACTGTCAAAAGTATTAAATTTGAGGTTAAGCCGTTTGTTGGGTTATCGAAAGAATGTAAAATGATAATCTAAAGAGTCGAAATTAAACAAAAAATATTCAAGAGGGTTGGTTTTTTAAAACGTATTTCAAATTAATTAATTGTTTTCTGTTTCAGACGGAAAGGTAGCAGCCAAATATTTGACACATGACAAGCTAACAAAATTTACTCGAAAAGTGTCTGGTAACTTTTCTTAATTTATCCCCTCTACCGCATAAAAGTTTTTACTTGATTTTTACGCAAAGATTTTTACTCAAAAGTAAACAGACAGACCTAATGTTAGACTGAATGACATAAAAAAGACGCATGCGTAAGAGACTCCCAGCGTGTGCAAATGATGCCGAAGGGCTCCGATCGTAGTCATTGGCAATGAACCTGTTTACAAATTTTCAAATAAATATTCGTTGGAGCTTTCTAATGGTTTATAAGACCCCCCCCCCCCCCCCCACACCCAACACACCCACAAACAAATACCTCAAAAATATAACTACCGGCATTTAAGAACTGTATCCTCAACACAATATTACCTGAGTTTAGTAGTTTTTTTTTCTTTAACTTATTACAACGCTCAATGTTTTGTGATGTGAGTATGCACAACAACAACCAACCATTTACAAATCAATTAAAAATGCAAGTATGGACATTCTGCATAATTGTATTTATTCAATTGACCTGAAAACCATTACTCAATTAATCGATCACAATAAATGTGTGACCAATAATATTAATGCATGCTAAGCAAAACATGCGTTTATGTCACAATCGCAAGAAGTGACTACATTTGTTTACATATTTTGCGACATGCTTAATGCGGGTCAAGCTGGTTGCGTCACATCTTTCTTTTAAGTTAAGCACATTAGCGCAGATAAGCATTTGGCTTAACGTGCCCCAAATTACGGGCATGTAGGTACCTATCGCAAAGGCAATGTTCAAAGCATAACTAAGTTTAGGCTGCATATTTACTCTTTATTTATTTATTTAATTATTTTGAAAAGTTAGAAGATATTACACAGACAGAATCTAATAACGCAGTACCTTAGAATAGTTAATACAGTAAATCATAATAATAAAAAAATAAAAAGAAGAAAAATAGTAAAATAATCTAAGACTACAAAATGAGAACCAAAACCAAAAAATAATATAATAAACAAAAATTAAAGTGAAATAAAATAAACTAGAATTGTAAAAACTAAAAAGAAAAATACAAAATAATACTAAAATTCATATGAAAATAAACTATATACAAAAAGAGAAGCAAATCCAGAAAAATAAAAATAAATGTAAAAAAAAAACAATGTAAACTAAAATTTTAAAACTACTAGAAATTCAAATAATACAAATTATACAAGGAAATGAAATTAGAGATTGAAAGCAAAGCAAAGAAATCCAAAGGAAACGACAAATATTAATTCGAAAAATCATTAATATGCTAATCTGGAAATTGTTTTATCTCCGTTATAACTGATCTTTTAAACGTCAGGAGGTCAGAACAAAACACATCAGTATTGCTAAAATGAGAATTAAAACTGTTCTGCATTCTTACCAAAGGTGACTTAACTTGGAGGTTGGTTCTATAGAAGGGGATTCTAAACGGAACATGGAGTCTTGAGTATCTCGTTGGGATATTTATGCAGACCTTGAAAAGTAAATCGGGACAAAGCACGTAGCCATTTAGAAGCTTATACAAAAATAAGCAGTCTAGATACATACGACGGTGTTCTAAAGATGGCAGATTAAAAAGAAATAATATCTGAGTATACTTCATCTCGTTGATATTTAATTTAAATAACAGGATCCTGGTAAACTTTCTCTGGACAGATTCAATTTGACTATTGTAGCATGAATAGAAGGGGCTAAAAAATTTTACAAGCATATTCAAGAGTGCTTCTCACCAATGATGTAAAAAGATAGATAAAAGCAGCACTGCCTTTGAAGGATCTACACACGCGAAAAATGAAACCCAGCATGCGATTAGCTTTATTAGTAAAAAGGTTTACATGGGAAGCGAAAAGTTGTTTGTGATCAAAGGAAACCCCTAAATACTTTATCACGCTTTCTAGAAAACGTTATAGTTTCACATTTATCGATATTGAGGTCAAAATAATTTTCTCTACACCAATCTTCAAACTCAACAATATCATCTTGAAAGCATTTACAATCGTTTGCATCATAAATTACCCAAAAGAAATTTGCGTCGTCGTCAGCATAAAGCAAAGTAATCGATGTAATATCTATTGGTAAGTCATTTATATAAATTAGGAATATGAAAGGTCCGAGTATTGTACCTTGAGGGACGCCCGATGTTTGTTCGAAAGGGTCTGATTGGGAGCCATTGGTAACCACTACACTGTTTCTCTAGTCTAGATAGGACAGAAACCAAAGTACAGTGTCGATGTTGAAACCAATTTTCAGCATCTTTAAAAGACATTGTTGGTGACGAAGTCCACTTGCTTGCTTTCATCAAGAGTAGAGGCGATGGTGTTAAGTTAGTAATTGTAGAACGTCCAGGAAAGAAACTATGTTACTGATCATATATATAAGGTAAAGTTTGATGAAAAAGTTGATTGTAGACAAGTCTTTCAAAGATTAAAGCCAATGCATTTGAAATAGATATAGGACGATAATTTGTAACTAATTTCGGATCACCTGACTTAAAAATTGGAGTAACAAATCGGAAACGGTAACGGAAATATTTTATGTGTGATGGATAGATTAAATAGAGTACTTAGAGGATTTGCTAAGCTATTAGAGCATCTCTTATATAAAATGTTTGGAATTCCATCAGGGCCTGGATCTTTATTACAATTCAGTTTATCTAGTACATCATGCACCTCTTCAGATGAGACAAAATTTACACTAATATTAGGTGAGTTATTGTAATTTAGAAAGGATACCAAATCGAAGTTAGATTCCCTCTCAGAAAAAACCGACATGAAGTATTCGGTAAATAAATTACTAATATGTTTAGGAGAAGATGAGGTGACATCGTTATATACCATCTCTTTTGACACCGTATTCGAGCTCTTGAAATTTTTGCTAAAGGCCCAGAAGGCTTTAGGGTTTTCTTGTAACGAAAATTCAGTCGAGTTCACATACCTATTGTAACATTCTGATATTAATGATTTAGATAATTTTCAAAAATAAGAAAAAGTTTTATAGATTTCCGGATGGCTATTAACTCTGTATAACCGACGATATTTTTCCTTCATATATGTAGAACTTTAATAAGTTGATGACTATACCAGGATGGGAAACGTTTATTTTTCTTTTTTTTTTTTTTTTTGTTACTGGTACATGATTACAAATACCTAAATTTAGTATTTCGTAAAATCTCTCGAAATAAAGAGAAACATCATATATAAAGACTGAGGAGAAATCAATACCATTGAGGAAATTATTTAGACTAGTATAATCAACTAAAAAGAAATTTCTCTGCTTAGCAAATTCATTTCGAGCAGACTTAGATAATGAAACAATTAAAATTATACGTTTTCCGGATTAGCCGCGGTATAAATAAATTATTTAAAGAGTGCTGAAACAAGTACTCACCCCGAACATTTCGCTTCAAGTTACATTGAGCGTTCGGGGTGAGTACTTGTTTCATTAAATAATTTATTTATACCGCGGCTAATCCGGAAAACGTATTAAAAATGTCAGTAAGCAACCGCGAAAGCCTTAAAAGTTATAATTAAAATTATATCTAAAGGTGGATGATGGAGGTCAATTTTAGAAAGTGGACATTCAGATATTACAACGCTAATATTAATTAACCCTTTGAGCGGTATCGCCGTACATGTACGGCCAGCCTCTGGTGATCCAGATAGAGTATCGCCGTACATGTACGTCCAGCCATGGTTCAGCCCATTTTGGTCGGGTTTTTCTTTTTTTTTGTAGGTATACTATTTCATATTTTTTTGTTTTCCTCTACCACCCTCCCCCCCACCCTTGGGGGTAAGAAATTGCGTGATTTTACGATGAAACGTCATTTTCAAAAAATCATATCTCGCGAACGGAGGAACCGATTTTTCTGATTCAAATGCCAAATGAAGCTTAATGCTATATATTTTTCATTTTTGTTAATAAAGTATTTTTGTATTTACTATTGAGGACTTCTAGCACTTTTTTTACATTTTTATTTTGAAGTTAGAAGCCTTATCTATCTATGTATAAAAAATTGCAATGAAGTTCGGCTTCGTTTTTGAGAGAGAAAGATATGGGTGAGCTGTACATTATTCCGAGAAAAATATTCATCTCTGTATTTGTGCGGCTGTCGAACCCCTTCCTGGAATTATTACGATTCCGAAACTCGGAACACATGGAACACATTTTCTTTTATTCTAATGAAATGCACATGCATAAATCAGTTTTGCGATTGGAGGTAATCCTACAGAGTTAGTGCCGATCTAAGGTGCAAAAAATCTAGTACTTCAGTTAGAATATAAAAAAGGGAAGTACTAAAAAAGTGCGTATAGGGAAAAAGGGCAAAAATAAAGAATGATGTCGTTTTAAAAACAAATCAAAAATATACTGCACCTCCAGGGAGGGGGGTGTTAAAGTACCAGAACAAACGTACCAACGTTTTGGAAAATCTAGTACAAATTCAAGTATGTTTTTTCTGAGAAGAAGTTTGAACACCCACACCCCTATGGTCCGAGGTCAAATGGCTGAGTTATTATTGAAAAACTAAATATTCCTCTAATTTCCCCCACTCCGCCCTCCCCCCCTCCCACACAGTGACCCGATTAATATTGTCTTTAGCCTAGGATCACAGCTCTCATTTAAGACATCAATGAAGTGTCTGCGACTCTTTGTTCAGGAGATATAACCAAAACATTCCAAACTTTACCCCCTTCCCCCTTTAGCCCCTACCCCTCGCAAAACCGACTTGACCAAACTAAATTTTTAGAGAAACCGTTCCCCCCACCACAAAAAAGATCACTCCGTTCAATTTGCGAAATCTATCGAAAAATGCAAAAATAACTCACTCCAGGGACGTGTATGCTAAAAAAATTAACTCACTACTCAAAGGGTTAATATTAGATGACTTAAGTTTTTTTTTTTTTTAATAAGGAGATCTACACAATTTCAAGTTTTAATAGCAATAGGACTGCTATCATCGTCCTTTTTTAGATAGATAACCGAATTCTTTATGCAAACATTTTTGTAATTGTGTTTCACTTTGAATTGCTTTGCTGTATACAATAAAGATTTCCTCTCCCCAGTTAAGAATTCGTTTATATATATAATATCAGCTCCTGGGAATCCTAAACTTAAATTCATAGCAAGTTTAGACGCTATAAGTAGCTTATCCCTGAAAAATTGTGAGGAGTATTTTACAATTACAGAGCTTTTGATCTTGCCTACATTACGTTTATACCCAGTCCTATAAAATTAATTATGTCCTCGTCAACCACATAAGCTAGGAGTATATCAATAAAAGTTAGTCTCAACAGAGTCGGGCTAGTCTTAGCTGCATTTCCACCCTACCTAGACATCTGCTACTATAGCTGCACCTATAAAGAGATCTGCTCACTGAGTTTCTCTTAGGAGATCTACTTTTAAAGTTTCTCTACTTCCTCCATAGGAGATTTGCCGATTGGCTGCCTCCACTCTTTGCACGACGGAACTTAATTAATACATGGCGCAACGAACTTCCTATAACCTGGTGATCCCTAAATTAATTTACTACAGTTTTTTGCACTTACCACTTTTTAAATTTACAATGCCAGCAATTAATTAAATACCAGGCGTTCCTGTGAACACTTAATTACCACCAAAGTACAAAAAGTAAACAGTCTATATTCAATGAATGTAATTTTCTTCCTTGCTTTTTATTAAAGTATAATTTTTGTTTGTTCTCGGGCAATTATAAAAATCCCTAGGACCACAACAATACTCCTTCTACTCCTTTGTTAAATTGGAAAACGCACATTAAAGTCAAATAAAAAGGTAAGGAACTAATTACAATCTTGAACCCTTTTGCGAAAAGGCCTTCGACAAAAGCCTGTTTGTTCACTTTTGGTCGGGGTTAAATCTTATTTTCTTCCATACCAAGATTAAGTTGTTAATTAAGAAGGTGAAATTGACTTAAAAGGCCTCCCGGACTCTTATTAAAGCCAAGGACTATATTTACTTTTCTCTTTCCGCTCTGATAAGATAATACCGGTATTCTCTTGACATGCTCATAAATTAATTAAAAGATAACAACGACAGGTGAAAAGAATTAATTAATTTACAGAGATATTTACTCACATGATATACTGCTGTCAAAAAAAAAATTGGTTTTGCTTTTGCAATTCTTGTTGTAAATAATTAATAGTAAGAGACCAAAAAAAAAAAAAAAGAAAAAAAAAGCAATCGTTTGAAAAAGACTATGAAAGAATATTTAAATCAAATATAGGGGAGGTGGTGGTATTTAATATCTATTTATTTATTAAGTCTGTTCACGACTTCTTTGGTGAATTTTTTCTTGGGTAAAAAATGTTATTACACCGGAGGAAAAGTTGCTAAATCTCAAAAGTAAGTAAGTACATCAAAATTATTCTTCAGACTGAAAGCGAAAATGACAAGTCCATTTGATGCTCTTCTTACAAACAGCGTTTCAACTTTTTTTTCATTTGAACTAAAAATTACAATAAAAATTAATGAAAACAAAGCCCGCAATGGTTTTTGTGTTAATTTTTTAATATTTTATGCTTTTTAGGCACTTCCAATAAAACCCACGTCCCATGTTTTTCCAATTAATTTTGGATCTGAAAATAATTCATTGTTATCGAAATACACCTGTGTGCTGAGTTTCAAGAAAATCGGTTCAGTAATTTATTTGCAACAAAGCCAAACAAAGTTTGTGAACTAAAGAAAACAATGTAACAAGGGGAAATTTTCTGAGTAAAGGCCACTGACATGTATAATATGGAGTGACTATTGGTGAAAACACAATGTGAGCGACACGACAAAAACGCCGTAAAAAACGCCGTACAAAACGTCCGTGAAAATACAATGGTAGCAACAAAAGCTGTCAATCCCCAATTAAATTTATTCTGTTATTTGTGTTCTAAATTAGAAATTGAAAAAACTTCAACGAATAAATTAAAAAAGATTGCATGTGTGGCCATTTTGGCTAATGAAGATAAAAAACAGAACCAACATAGAAGAAGAGCTACATATATAAAACTCAGCCGGAATTGGGTTTCTATGCGGATGCGTGTTTTTTTTTTTTTTTTGTATAATACGGCGACATCTCAATAAACTTTTCTTCCATTTTTTATTCAACCAACTTTGATATTTTCCACGGCATTGTTATTTACTGATATTTTTTATCATCAAGTCATAAATATGATTGCAATGAAGGTATAACAATAAATATGAACGCAACCCGAAATCATAATTTTGCACAATGCACCCTAAACGTGCGACAAATTTCAATTTTCGTTTAAGTTCGACGACAACGTCGAACGATGACGTCAGCAATGTATTTTATATCATACACTGCCATGTTATTAGAACCTAAATGACAGCGTTTTTTACGGCGTTTTTGTCGTGTTGCTCACATTGTGTTTTAAGTGCCAAGCACAATTCCGACGTTTCGATCCGATTCGATCCAACCCATTTTGCATTTTTTCGATATCGCACTTGAAACTTTTAATCTTGAGCTAATAACATCCAGTAGCAAGCACCAAGAGCAAAATATCGATTAAGTTTATTGATCTTCTTACAATCCTATTTATTACTTGTTACAAAAGTCTTCAGTGAGAATAAGTTTTATTGTATACAACAGACTGTAAGCTAAATTGATTCTTTTTGATAGCCTTTATAATAAGAGAAAAAGGATTCCTTTTTATTAGTTGTAGTAGTTGTAGTAGTAGTATTTATTAGTTTAAAGAACTTTCTAATAACATTTCAATTACTTATAATTCTTAGTTCTTTAATTATTTTAATTTAATTTAATTTAATTGACCGCTTATATAAAAAATAAATAAAATTTAAACATTATCATAATAATTTTTAATAAATTCAGCTAGCTTTAATTTAAATAAATGCATTCTGTGCTCTGCTTTCAATTCAGTTGGCAAGTAATTAAAGAATTTTGTGTGCTGCACTTGTTCCATCTTCTTAGCCTAAAGTTGTTATTTTCCCTTAAATTGTACGGCTGCGCTTGAGATACATATTCAACATTTCCACTTAAGTAGGCCGGAAGTAGGTTATGCTTGATTTTAAAGATGAAAACCATTGCATTATAATATGTCAATCGCTGCCTTACATTTATCCATTGTAGGGTCTCCAACATATACTGGATCGGCGTGTACAAATTACATTTTAAAATCATGCCCATAGCTTTATTTTGTAATAATTGCAGACGTTCCTTTTAGTGATGAGCAAAATTGGTCTTGGTCTTGCAGTCTTGGTCTTGCAGAATATGCAACACCGATACCAAGACCAAGATTGTAAACACGCTCACAAGACCAACACCAAGACCATGTGTACGTTAACAAGACCAAGCCCAAGACCACATTATGCAAGACCAAGACTCATTATGCAAGACCACATTATGCAAGATAAAAATCTGGTAATTTGTGCAATAGCGAAGCATAGTTATGATCGGTACGTACTTTACCGGAATTTGAGAGAAAAACTGGGCAAAAAATGTAATAAATACATTGGATTCACAAAATGTTGTTTCTGTTGCTTCCTTTCTCTTTCATTTTCATAGTTCAATCACAAGTCATAGCTCTATTGTATTTTATTTATATAAAGATTAAAAGGACACAAATAACACATCCCGTGTACAGACAAGATTTATTTAGACGGGGATAAGGTAGTTTTTAACTATTTATAAATTTATGGCATGAGACATCAAAATGTGGGATTCTGCGTCGGAAATCTGAAAAAAAGAAGATAAAACAATGTTTTAATAAATTTCAAGAATTTCGTGCAGCTGCACAAAATTGAGAACAATAACTTACCGCTATGTTGTAAATGCTGGACCTGAAGTCATGCGATAATTGCTGTTCAGTTGCAGTTGACTCGTTAAGCCGTGTAATCGTTTAGTTGCAGTGCAGTCGGATTGTTAAGCTGTATAAGTTAAGCCGTAGTGAACATTATTGCCGGTTCAAATTAATTTTATTCGAATTACCTGCTAATAAGCCGAGTTTTGTTAAGTCGCGTACCAGCTGTAAATAAAGATTGTGCATTAATTAGAGACTAGACTTATATTCTATTATAATTATATTTACCTTGAGTTAACTAACATCTACCTAAATCTTAGCAATAGTGAAATAAAAGAACTTTACCTTTATAACTGAATTTCCGTAAATAAATAGTGTCATTAATTAAAATAACCAACTTTAAATTTTTCTAATTTAATTTCGAACCCTACATAATGGTGTCAGAAGTGGGATAGCGGGATTTTGAACTGTAGATAGTGAACTGTAAGCGTGGATCCGGGTACCGGAGCAGATTAACTAGCGGAATAATAACGGGATACCCTCGTGCGATTTCTATATTAAAAATTGAACAGTGCTAAGTGCGATATATATAAAATAAATCAAGTTGTGAAAAGAAATTCTAAAACGTGCATTAAGATCTGTTTATAAGTGCTGAAAAGATATAGTTGGTTTATCTCACAGATATAAATCTGAATTGGGGATAAAGTTAAGACGTGAACTTGTGCGGATAGATAATTTAAAGGTGTTAGTGAAACAGTTTTGGGACCAAAGCTAGAAATGTTCAAATAAGAATGTTGAAAATAATTGTTGCTTGCACACAACTTGCAATCGCATAACAGGATAACTTATGTTTTAACGGTATGGTATGCAGAAATTCTGGTAAGTTCACTCTAGCTCAAATTTATTTCATGCTTCTGGATAATGCAAAAACTTTAGTAAAATAAATTCCTAAATTCCACAACTTTATGGGTGACTTTAATCGATTCACTATATCCGAACTTCAAAAGCATCTTACGGATAGAGGATTACCCCATAGCTATCGAGTAAAGAAGGATTTGATAGATAGATTGAGTGCAGCTGTTAGTCTAGAATCTTCAGATAAACAAGCCGAAAATATTTTGAAAGAACCTAGCGAGGATCGCGAGGGAGAAATTGTGGAATCAATTAGCAGTCTGCTAGCTGAGCCAGAGTTCGAAGGTTTTGACGCAACGAATACATCTAAAGAGGAGACAAACATGACGACTTTTGTTTTTAAGGATGTAGAGGAGTCATTAGAAAAATTTAGCGGCGAGTCAGGGAAGAATTTTACCGTTTGGGTGAAAGAATTCGAAGAAATCTCTGAGGTTTGTGGTTGGAGTGAAATACATACATACCTTTACGCGCGACGCCTGCTGTTCGGAGCCGCAAAGTTATCAGTGGAAGCAGCCAATGGAATAACTAGTTGGGAATCTCTTAAGAACTTTTTAAAAAAAGAGTTCGATCACGTACCCACCAGTTTGGATATACATAGGGCTCTAGAAAGTAGAAAAAGGAGTCCGAATGAGTCTTTCTTAGAATACATGTATTCAATGAAGCAGTTAGCAAAAAGGGGAAATATCGACGAACAATCTCTCGTAGCATATATCATAGCAGGAATATCCGACGACGTATTGAATAAAACAGTGTTATATGAAGCAAAAGACTTGAATGAATTGAAAGACAAGTTTAGAGTTTATCAGATCATTAAGAGCCAACAAGGTGTGAAGAGAGTTACAAAACAGGATGAACGACCAAATCGAAGTGTAAAGGATCATAAAACTGCTGGAAAAAGATGTTTCAATTGTGGATCAACTTCTCATTTTACAAAAGTGTGTCCTAACAAAGCAAAAGGTGCGCGATGTTTCAGCTGTGGCGAGTTTGGCCATATGTCCCCAAGTTGTCCTAAATCGAAAGGTGAAACAAGTATGTCCATCCATCCGTCGGTGAATCTAGTGACGCTGCCAGGTATGAGAATAGAGATAGAAATTGGTGGAACAAACTTTTTAGCATTAATTGATACGGGGAGTGATGTAACTCTGATTAGAAAAACAGTTAGTGAGAAGATCAATGCGGGCTTACAAGAAAGCAGAGGACCAAGTATTTCTTTGGCAGGCTTTGGTGCTACATTAAACAAAACATTAGGTTCATTTATCGCTGCTCTTTACATACAAGGAAACTCGTATACAACAAGATTACATATTGTTCCAGACAATTGGCTTTCGGACGATCTATTGATTGGTAAGGATATTTTAAAGTACTCTACTGTTATTATAGAAGATGGAAAGGTCCAACTATTTAAAGCGAGGCGAGAAGAAGATAATTTTCTATCTCAAATTGATGTAGTTCAGCTGATTGAAGACGCCAAGCCGGGAAACTCTGGGCAAGTTTCAAACAAAATATTCTCACAGGAAATCTCCGAGTTAATCAAACAATATAAACCAGTCAGACCAGGAAAGTCTTGCGTACAGATGCAGATATCGTTAGTGGATGAAGCACCTGTATATCATAAGCCACGTAGGTTAGCTCCTAAAGAAAGAGAGATAGTGCGCGATCAAATTAGGCAATGGTTAGATGACAGTGTAATTAAAGAAAGTAACTCTGACTTTGCTAGTCCGGTAGTGCTCGCGAACAAGAAGGATGGAACTTATAGACTATGTATTGATTATCGTAAGCTGAACGGTAAAATCATTAAAGACAGATATCCGCTCCCAAATATCGAAGACGTGATTCAAGAATTATATGGTGCCAAAGTGTTCAGTACTTTAGATCTGCGAAATGGATTTTTCCACGTTGATATAGTGCCGGAAAGTCAAAAATACACTTCATTCATTACGCCGGAAGGACAGTACGAATTTCTTAAGGTACCGTTTGGTCTATGTAATTCACCTGCTGTACTCCAGAGATTCATCAATACTGTGTTTCGAACATTAATACAGAAGAATATTTTACTCGTATATATGGACGACGTTATTATCCCAGCAGAAAACGAAGAGGAGAATATTGAACGGCTAAAGATTGTTTTAAGGGTAGCACAAGAAAATGGTTTGCTGGTGAAATGGGAAAAATGTCGATTTTTACAAAGAAAAGTTGAATTTCTCGGACACATCATAGAAAATGGAAGCATACAGCCGTCAACTGAAAAGGTAAGAGCAGTCAGGGAGTTTGCAATTCCGAAAAATATTAAGCAGTTGCAAAGTTTTCTTGGTCTTACCAGTTATTTTAGAAAATTTGTACCCAGCTATTCCCAAATTGCTAAACCACTGTCAGATTTAACAAGAAAGGACGCAAAGTTTGTCTTCAATCAAGTTCATCAAGATGCATTTCACACGTTAAAGGACAGGCTTTGTAGAGAACCAGTTTTAAAATTATTTAATCCCTCATTGGAGACTCAACTGCATACAGATGCCAGTAAAGATGGATTTGGCTCAATACTACTGCAAAAGCATAGTGATAGTGGCCAGTTTCATCCTGTATTCTATTTAAGTTTTAAAACCACGCGAAGTGAGCAAAATTATTCTAGTTACGAACTTGAGGTTTTGGCCATAATAAAGTCGCTTAAGAAGTTGAGGACTTATCTGCTTGGTCTTCAATTTGAAATATATACTGATTGTAAAGCTTTCCAACTTACCATGAAGAGGAAAGAATTGTGCAGCCGCATAGCCAGATGGGCCTTGCTCTTGGAGGAGTATAATTGCAGCGTACATCACCGATCCGGAACAATGATGCGTCATGTAGATGCCCTCAGCCGTTATCCAATAGTGTTACCTATCGAAGATGGTCTACTCCAGAGAATACGAAAAGCCCAGATGGAAGATGAAAATTGCCGGTTAGTCGCAACTATTTTACAGGATAAGCCGTATGAAGATTATTTGCTGCGTAGAAACATTTTATACAAGCTGTGTGGAGGAAAATACTTATTAGTAGTTCCGAAGCAATTACAACGCGAAGTTTTGAAACACATACACGTACAAGGTCATGCAAGTTCAAAAAGATTGGCCGAACTTGCCGGACAGGATTATTATATTCCGAGACTTTCAAAAAAGGCAGATGAGACAGTCGCCAATTGCATCACTTGCATTTTAGCATCTAGAAAGCAAGGCAAGCAAGAAGGTTACCTTAGTCCTATAGACAAGATGGATGTACCTCTGTTAACATTTCATCTAGATCATCTGGGACCTCTACCATCAACCGCGAAGTCGTATAAGTTCTTGTTTGTAGTAGTAGACGCCTTCAGTAAATTCACTTGGATTTATCCAGTGAAGTCAACGTCATCCGAAGAAGTCATACGAAAACTCGATCTTCAGAGTGAGGTTTTTGGTAACCCTCACCGAGTAGTAACTGATCGTGGGACCGCCTTCACTTCAAACGCTTTCCATGAGTACTGCAATGAAAGGAAAATATCCCATGTTACCATAACTACAGGCGTTCCAAGAGGAAATGGTCAAGTGGAGCGCATGAATCAAATAATCATTTCAACTTTGTCTAAGCTGTCAATAGAAGATCCTCAAAAATGGTACAAGTACGTAGCTAAGGTACAGAAGGTTATCAATTCTACGAAGTCAAGGTCTACAAATAGAACTCCTTTCGAACTGATGTTAGGCGTTCCGATGTTCAAAGAAGATGATTTTGACTTAGCCAGACTATTAGAAAACGAGCTGATGCTGGACTTCGATAAGAGCAGGACAGACATGCGGATCGAGGCCTGCCTTGCAATACAGAGACTCCAAGAGGAAAACCGAAAAGCTTTCAACCGGAAGAGAAAACCCGCACGCCAATATAAGGTGCACGACATGGTAGCCATAAAAAGGACGCAATTTGGACCAGGTTTAAAGCTATATCCAAAGTTTATTGGACCGTATGAGGTGACTAGACTTAAGGGGAAGGATCGTTATGATGTCTCTAAGGTTGGGAATCACGAAGGACCCAATGTAACATCATCATCTGCTGATCTCATGAAGCCATGGGCCAATAGTGATGATAGCGAGATTGAAAGCAGTGATGAAGATTTTGGTGAGTCGCCTGGGACAGACGACGAGCAGGATGGCCGAATGTGGGATTCTGCGTCGGAAATCTGAAAAAAAGAAGATAAAACAATGTTTTAATAAATTTCAAGAATTTCGTGCAGCTGCACAAAATTGAGAACAATAACTTACCGCTATGTTGTAAATGCTGGACCTGAAGTCATGCGATAATTGCTGTTCAGTTGCAGTTGACTCGTTAAGCCGTGTAATCGTTTAGTTGCAGTGCAGTCGGATTGTTAAGCTGTATAAGTTAAGCCGTAGTGAACATTATTGCCGGTTCAAATTAATTTTATTCGAATTACCTGCTAATAAGCCGAGTTTTGTTAAGTCGCGTACCAGCTGTAAATAAAGATTGTGCATTAATTAGAGACTAGACTTATATTCTATTATAATTATATTTACCTTGAGTTAACTAACATCTACCTAAATCTTAGCAATAGTGAAATAAAAGAACTTTACCTTTATAACTGAATTTCCGTAAATAAATAGTGTCATTAATTAAAATAACCAACTTTAAATTTTTCTAATTTAATTTCGAACCCTACATATATATTGCGCAAAAAAACGAAATCCTAGATAAAACTAAAACCAAAAGTTGACTGTACAGCCCAAAGCTAAAACCTACTACCAGATCACAGACAATACCAAGACTGAATTGCAATACCAAGAGCTAGATCAAGACCAAGACCAACACCAAGACTTGACTATGCGAGACGAAGACCAAGACCAATATTATACCAATCTTACCAAGAGCAAAACCAAGACTAAGTTTGCAAGACCAAGACCAACACCAAGACCATTATAGTCTTGGTCTTGGTCTTGTATTTTCACATCACTAGTTCCTTTATTTCATTCGAACTCGCATATAATAGTGTTGAAGTGTTGGAAGTGTGGCAAAACCAATGCATTATACAACATAATTGCATTCCTCACACTTAACATTCTTCTTATTCTACGTAAAAACCCGAATTTTTTGGCGATTTTACCACATATATAGTCAGCATGTTCTTTAAATTTCAGTTTATTATCTAATACAATACCGAGATATTTAAGGTTATCCACACATTCAACATTAATTCCATCTATATGTACAGAAATACTATCAACACAATTAAACTTCATATATTTAGACTTTGCGCAATATTTAACTTCAAATTGTTCATCTTTAACCAGTTGTTAACGCTTTCTAAGTCTGTATTTAAATTAGTACACATATTATGGATGTTCTTACCACTTATATGTATATATTAAGGTGTCATCCGCGAATAACGACATTTTGCTATAACTAATCACATCCTTGACATCATTAATATATAATAGAAACAGAATCACACCTAGCACTGAACCCTGTGGTACACCAAGGTTAACTTTGACTGACTCTGAGAATATGTTATTCACCTTAGTCCTCTGTGATCGCTCTGATAGATAGGATTCAAACCACTTATATTCCATTCCCTCTATTCCAAACATTGAAAGCTTCTGTAACAAGATTTGTCTGTCTAGGGTCTCAAAAGCTCGTTTAAAATTCAAGAATACTGCTATAACAGCATTACCGGCAACCAGTTCCTTCTTCCAGTCAAATATTTTTCAATTAAGGGCGATTTCACATGAGTGTCCACCTCTAAAACCAGACTGTTCTTCTGCTAATAATTTATTAGATTCGATGTACTCCACTAGCCTGTTAGCTACGTGTCGTTCCAGGTTTTTTTCTTGTACGGGCAGCACGGTTATCGGACGAAATTTTTCACAATTACTTGTATTAGGTACCTTCTCAATTTGGACGACTATCAATTCTTTCCAAATTTTAGGAAAGATACCTGTCTGTAGCGATAAGTTTATAACTTTTAATAACACCGGACCCAATATTTCTATTGATTGGAAGATTATATCACAGTCTAGGCCATTGAAGTCTTTCTTCTTATTGCACTCTTTCAATATATCACAGATCATTTTTGTATCACAGTATATCATTCTAAATCTACAAAGTGTCATCCTATTTGGTAAAGTATATTGAACAGTGAGAAAAGAGTCGTTAATTGCTCTAATACTCTCGATAAAATATATGTTAAACTTGTTAGCTATTTTTGCTGGGTCGCGTATATAGTTAGTTATACTGTATTTAATAAACATTCAATAAGGTTAGTAAAAGATTCTAATTAGAAAGTTGTAAAAAGGGTTTCAATCGAGTTTCCTAATTGAAAATAATTCAATTTTTATGATTTTTCGATCAGATGGAATATATTATATATACAGGGTGCGCCAGGTATTTGAGAACAAACTTCATTCATTCGTAGATGCTCTACAACGTACGTACATAAGTGACTAACCTTGATTTCAGTTTAATAATATAGCTATATCATATCTTCTAGTCTTAATCCGAGCATGGCATCATTTAGCTTGACACAGGAAATGAAAAGGCATGCCGTTCTCATTGCCTTATCCGCCAACCACAGCGATTCTGAGATTGCGACTTTTTTTAATGTGGCCCGGTCATTCGTGTTTAAGGTAAGAAGGGAGCTTTTGGAATCTGAGGGAGATGTGGCAACTGTAGCCAAGAGGAAGAAGCACTCGCAACGGTTAGACACTCTCAAAACGCCCGAGTTTGTCCAGCAGGCTCAGGACATCATCAATGACAGCCCCAGCAAATCGATGAGTGCCATTGCCCGACAACTCCACGTCGCAGAGTCCACAATCAGACGTGTGGTGCATGATGACATACGGTACAAATCCTACGTTATGAGGAGAGGGCAGTTTATGTCTGATAGAACTCGGGAGAATCGTGTGATCCGATCAAAGCGTTTGCTGAACAAGCTCAAGCACCCTGAAGAGCCAAACATGTGGCCCCCTAGCTCCCCAGATTTAAATCCCCTAGACTACTACGTATGGGACGTAGTTGAGAGGGAGACCAATCAGCGACCCAACAATACCCAGGGTTCGTTAAAGGTTTCCATAGTGGATGTTATGGCCAAAACCAACCAGAAACATCTTGTCCGGGCATGTAGCCGCTTTCGCAGCCGCATCGAAGCTGTCATCGAAGCTGAAGGCGGTTTCATTGAATAAATATTTAAAGTAACTATGTAAAAATATTTTCACAAAATTTTATGTAAATATGTTTATTTTTGTATGAAATATATTAATTTTCCTAAAATTATATTATTGTTCTCAAATACCTGGCGCACCCTGTATATACATATATGTATACTACACATATATCATTATTATTATTTCTTTTTATCAATGTAACTAATTTAAACAATAAACGCGGAATATATTACGTCTATGAAAGTTTTAATATTCAGAAATGTTGTACTTTAAAACATATTTAAGACAATGAACTATTGTAACATAATTATGCTCTATATACTATACTTTTTATTTCTTCTTTCACTCTCCCGGAGCCCTCTTAGTGTGAAGGTCGTCTAGGTTCCCTACTCTTCTCTTTTCAGGTCATCACAGGGACTCTGAAAATTATCTGCCCTCAGAGTCAATTGGGTGATTGGGGCCAGCAGAGAAGGCCAAACATCTGCGCCTTCCCAATGGATGTAGGTAACTGATGTAAGGGTCCCTTCAGGACCGAATGTGTGCGACGGCCTATGGTTTGTCAGGCACGCATCTTTTTTGTATATGGCTGGTGGCAGCGGCAGGTTTTCGTGGAACCTCCCCACACTCACTGCCCTGCAGTCAACGCTGTCCACCGAGTGATCTGTCAGTTCATGCTGGCAGTTTGGACTTCACGTCCAAGCCAAATCACTCTCAACATACTACCATAACATGGCACCGACGTAAGAACTCTTTTTGACACAAACTATTTTGCCCGCGTGAATTAGAAAGTTAACCAGTCTATATTACGCGACGATTACACGCGTCCATAGAGGTGACGGATGGACAGTCCTGATTTGGTCTGTCAAATTTACTGACAAAAAACGATTTGCGTTCGATCAATTGACTAGTCAGTTCATATTAAATGTCGTCAAGCGGTGCAGACATTCCTTTTCTATATGCATATCTAACGATTTCTTTCTTAATCCGTCCGATTAAAATGTATATTAAACTCTTTTCAGTCATTTCTCACTCAAAAGAGAGAAGCTTAGAAGTATAAACACAAATTTCCTCTAGCATCTACTTTTTGTTTTCAATTTCCGCCATCTTAATTTTACATTTGACAGTTTATTGACTAGTCTGTACTGACTGGTCAGAAATCCTGTCTGTACAGACTAGTCAGTAAAAAAAGAGTAGTCAACAGGGGCTTACACGTGCCTGTGTAAGTGTGAAATGTTATCGGTGTCAGTTCTGCTGAATCATATAATCCTCGGGTTATATAATATGTCAGTGGTAAAGGATTAAACACAGTTGGGATGGCCGACGAATATTGCAGTAAAAGGAACAATTTTCTCCAGGAACGTTTTATGGAGCGTTTATTACAGTGTGAGAAAAATGATCGAAATTCATTCATTCTTTAAAAGAATATTCTTAGAAGCTATAATTCTCTCGGGAATGAATTAATCGAAATACCTTGAGTCGGTTTCATTTTTTCGCGAGAGAATGAAGTTATCCATTCCAGAGTCTTTTGCATTGCGCGAATGATAAAGAGTGAAAAAGAATATTCTTTTTCATTCTTTTATGTCAAGGACCGATTTATATAATGGTGCTTTTATGCTTTCACTTAGTGTATTTTCCAAATTTTTTAAATGTAAATGTCATGAAAAATGTTACATTTGAAGGTAAAAATAACAATAACCTCTGTGCACAAGTGTAGCAAAATGCATATGTTTCGTGCTAGATACGTGTGGGTTGGCCCTATTGTCATCAGCGTCTCGAAAAAAATTTCTTCTTCTTACTCCTTTTTGCAAAGTGAATTGTCTTTAACAGCTGAGTCAGCCCAGCTGGGAGTGTTCAGATTCTCCAAAGCCTGTTAATCTCTTAAAATTAAAGTTTTTCAAAACAAATTTAGTGTTCTTTTATGTACCTTGTTCTAGAACTCCCATATACTGGAGGGAACAAATTGTTCTGTCGTTTGAAGCGAACTATTTGTACTGTTCGCTGTTATATATTTTATTCTGCCCTGTTCTGCGGACACGAAAGAACACAGCTATAGAATACTAATTCTGCTAGAATCTCTTACTTGCTAAATTTAAGGGGTTCAGAGATCTCTTAAAAGTCTCTTTATGTAGAATCGGGGGGTTAGATTTAATAATGCCTTTAAAATGTGAACGAAATTCAAAATACCGCTGCGATTAAGTTATGGTGTATCAAAGTAAACTACCATTTACTGATGTGTATGTATACATAAATAGTGGACTGCTTATTTTCTTCCTCTATATTGCACACGTTTTTCCTAAAGTTGCTTTACATGAAAGGACTATGGAGGAAGGGTATAAAATGATAAAGCTGTATAAAGAATTTTGGGTAAAAATTGGGCTTATCAGATAAAACAAAAGTATAGGCTGGAACAATGGGGGGGGGGGGGGGCGTGAACCCTTGAAACACATCCCATATATACGGCCTTGCCCCCCCCCCCCTTCCCCTACCATACATTTTCTGAAGAACTCTAACTCAATGAAAGTGTAACTGCTAAAGGAGAAACTTTCCTTTATTTATCTTTTAATATACTTCATATGCAGTCCGTATTTAGGATTCATAGTGAAATAAAGGAAAGAAAAGAAAAGCTTTTTACGCGAACTAGAAACAAAAAAAGTTGTAATCATGCAGGGGGTTTTGTACTTAATGTTATCAAATAAGAAACAAAATTTCGAATTTCCTTAGAAAACAAGAATATGGTTTGTCACGAATAAAAAAATTAATGAAATGTTGAATAATTTTATATGAAATTAGAGCTGGGGTGAACCTACAAAATCTCACTGGGTTTTGAGATATGCACAAAAATTGGGTAGAGGGGAAAAGTTCACAATATTGCGAAAGTCCAAAATCACGTTTTTTCGCTCTAAGACCTCAGGAAATGGGTGAAAAAGCGACTTAAAGGTGAAATTCACAAGATTTTTTTGAATTTGACTTCTGATTGCATGAAAAGCGGTCTGTAGGGCTCCGTAACGCGGAAAATCATATTTTCTGATAGCGCCATCTAGTAGAGCGGAAAAAGTTTATAAAGCTGAAAAAACACAATATCAATATTTTTGCTCTAGGACCACAGGAAATGGGTGAAAAGGCAATTTAAAGGTGAAATTCAAAAGATTTCTTGAATCTAACTCCTGATTGCATGAAAAACGGTCGGTAGGGTTCCGAAACGCGGAAAATAAATTTTTCTGATAGTGCCATCTAGTAGAGCGGAAAAAGTTCATAAAGCTGAAATATCGCAAAAGCAATATTTTTGTCTAGGACTGCAGGAAATGGGTGAAAAAGCGATTGAAAGGTAAAATTCACAAGATTTCTTGAATTTGACTTCTGATTGCATGAAAATGATTTTTTTTACAGCGCCATCCGTTTGTTTTTCGAAATTTTTCCTCAAATATGCGCAAAAGATCGGTCCCAGGAAGAGTTTTTTTTTGGTATCAGTTTTTATTTACTGAATTTTCGACCAACATTTTTGTACATATCTTTCTATTTTTTATTCCTCCTTCTCAAGATCGGTGAATTTCTTAGTTTTCAGGAAAAAAATCTATAGGCACATATTTTTTACGAAATTGTCGCCGAAAATTTTATGCACCGATTTCGACTCGTAATAGTTCGCTGAGAAAAATTCGCTGAGTTTAGGCTACATATGTATGTGCAAAAAACCGGTCCCAGGAGTATTTTTCTTAAGTCTAATTTTTTATCTGGTGGTAAATTTAAGAGAATTAAAGAAAAAAAACTTTTGCGCAACTGATTATTGTCCACAAAATACATACAAATCTGTCAACATCGAATTCGCTTTATTCTCGCAGTGATTGTTGTGGAAAAATTCGGGGTGTAGGATGGCAAAAATTTTGTTTCTCAATTTTCAAATACTTCTCATACGCTTTCTTATATGTATTTCTTTATAGTTAATTTATTGCCAATTTTTTTTTAACAATATTTGATGGTACCTACTTGTCCAGTTAAGGATGATGGCTTGGAAACTCCTTGCTGTGTAATATGTATTTCTCCGGTACATTTTCAAATGATTGATCTGTTCAATCTTGAATGACTTTAACAGTTATTTCTCACGGAGAGTAACGGTGTCCAAATATAATGCTGTACCAGAAATAATTTAATATGCACAAGAAAAAGAAAATCGCCACCACTATGAAAATCTTTTTATTCAATTTTTGAAAAGTTAAAAAAAAAAAAAAAAAAACAATTTTCTTTGTCAATTTGAATTCTGTATTTTGATTTGTTCGCCTTGAGTTTTATCCTTTGTTGTTAATGTTTTGTTGGTTCAGGGATATTTACTTTTCGTACTCAAGATTATCAATCTCATCTGTTAGGTGTGCGGTACGCGATTTTGATGTCTGTACTGAAATTAAATTGTTTTTTTTTTTTTAACTTCAATTCCAATCACTTACACAAAGTCCGGTAATTTTCAAACATTTCCTAATTATGTTGAATACACCTACATCGATTGAAATTATTTATATAAAAGGAATTAATTTGAGTGGATAGAAGATTTATAAGTCTGAGCATCTTTCATCTTAAGACATGATTTTCATGTATTTCCTTTTAATTAGTTGCTTCTTATTAAGAAATACACTAATTGGGCAGAAAATACCTTAATGAGGTGAAATACATGAAAGAGTATAATAAATGAATTATATAAATGAAGTTGGTGAAAGCATCAAACAATAATTCCTCTTTGCATTCTACGAATATGGAATTATTTACCATCCTCCACTTTTCCTCAAATCATATTTAGTTTGTGTAAATGATGGCTTAAAAGGAGGCGAAAGTAAATTGTATGTATTCATCATCAGCAGCAGAGGCACCCCCTTTTGTATCTCCCTCCCTAACCCTCATCAACTAGATTTTCATCCTATCTTTCCTATTTTCTGGTAGTCGGCATATTATTAAGTACGGCCCCCAGGCTTGGATAAATGATGATGCTTCAAATACACATTCAGAGGGAAAAAAATAGCGCTTTCATTCATAAATGTAAGAAGAAAAAAGAGCTGTTCAGTACCTGATCTGTTATCTTATCAAAATGACATCCTTATACTTCTGTACACATTCAGAGGCATACATATCTACCTGTCTGCATATATGTAGAGGTAGATAACTATACAGATATTCATTGAAATCCTAAACAGAAAGCCTGCTAACATACAACATGAACATGAAATATTTAAGATCTTTCTTGAAATCCTGCACACTCTCCTCATCCGCTCTACTGTTTGAATAATGCAGATTCAGTAAAATAAGCTCGACATTTCCTAATACTGTTAACGGAATCCGATTTGGCGCTAATTCATCCTCCTCTTCTGGGATGATAAGCTACTTGGGCTTCTTTACAAACATTAGACTATAAGGTTAACGACAAGACACCAGCCGGGGGAAAAGTCAGAGATCCTGCGACTTGTCCTTTTTTTTTATTATTATCTTTTGTTGACATTATGGTAGCAGATTGAAAAAGCATGCTGCCATCTTGTTGTGCCACAGCATAAAGGGTAAAATTTTATGCTTTAAAGATTGCGGGAAGGAATCACTTAAACTGACTACTCGGCGGGTATATGAAGAATTTAGGCTCGGAAATTATCTATTGAAGATGATAGGATTATGTTAGAAGCACCATAGCAAATATTTTAGTTTGTGACTGGCACATTTGTACAATGTGGATCCATAAAAGGATTTATAAAGGCTTAGGGTTAGCTTCCATAGGGTAATTTAGCAGCAGGTCAAAGCGAATGTGTAAACAATTTCATTCTATGAGGATGAATAATCCATAAGATGGTGGCTTTGAAAAATTTCTTTATGCTTAGAAAAGCTAAATTGAATTGAAAGCATCGCAATAAACTCATAATGGCTATTTTGAGATAATTAAAAAACAAATAAATAAAACTAAAAGAAAATCTCTTGTAAATTTGTCCAGCACGGCTATTTTTTATCGCATACTCCTCCTCCTTGTTGAAGTTAAACTGTCTATTTACCAGAAAATGCTGTAATTATTGTCTTCGCTGAACCGCAAATTGAAATATCTCTGTCAAATGAGCCCTGATTTAATAGGAAGATATGAGGCAAAAAGTGTTTTTCTTGTTAATAAATTGAAATTTTTTTGATGCCAATTTTGACGAGTATGATTTAGCAGTGCTGGGCATTATTCGAATAAATTTTCAATCAAATAACGATTTTTTTTAAAAATCAAATAAAAAATTATTCGGATAAATTTTTATTTGAGTATCAATTTATTTTAAGTTATTCGCAAATAATTATTTGTTATTTGGTGCAAATTATTTGAGTTTCGAATAATTATCTTTTATTCGATCGTGCGTTATTTGATAATCAAACAATTTCATTATTTGATGAATTATTTGTGATTTCTTATTATTGTGATGGTCATTATTTGAACTTCAAACAATTATTTGTCATTCGATTATGGATATATGTTTTCTGGTGTCCATTAGTTCCAATTTCAAATAATTAAGTCTTGGTGCACGCATTTGTTTTCGCAAGGTGTTTCGTTACTTAATTTAATTTAAGGTTTAAGAGGAATTTAATAATTTTGTTCAATTAAGTATTTGTGAAGCGTTTGAAGTAAATTAATTGGGTTTCATTACTCAGAATAATCAGAGTCAATTAAATAAAAAACAAGTGAAGTGAAAACTTTACTTCAAGCCAGAGTAAGAAAGTATGCCTACTAATTATTTAATACTTGAGTTGTGACGTCACGACATCACAACCCATATGAAGAATTCAGAAAAATTATTTGGTAACAGTTTTGGCAAATTACAATAGATAACATTATAGTAAAAAATATCAATATTTTTGAAAATTCTTCAGCACCTGTAGAAAGGCTCTTTTCGCAAGCCACGATATTAAACGGGTCTAAATGTGGCTCTTTAACTGATGAGCATTTTGAAGAGCGGATTTTATTTAAAGCAAACGTATATTATTAGTGCATATCAAAATTTAGTTAAAATGTATTATAATCAAAAATAAAAAAAATTATCATCGTCTGAAGAGGTTTCTTTTTCAAAATTCCTAAATATGAACTGAAATCTATGTCTACTCAAGGGTCATTAGGACATAGGCTGTAAAATAACTGAATGACAAATAATTGTTTGAAATTCAAATAATGACCATCACAATAATAAGAAATCACAAATAATTCACCAAATAATGAAATTATTTGATTATTAAATAACGCACGATCGAATTAAAAATAATTATTCGAAACTCAAATAATTTGCACCAAATAACAAATAATTATTTGATTTTCAAATAACAACGATCGAATAACGAATAATTATTTGAAACTCAAATAATTTGCACCAAATAACAAATAATTATTTGCGAATAATTCACCAAATAACGAATAATTATTTGATTTTCAAATAACACACGATCGAATAAAAAATAATTATTCGAAACTCAAATAATTTGCACCAAATAACAAATAATTATTTGCGAATAATTCACCAAATAACGAATAATATTTGTAATCAAATAAATTTTTATTCGATTTTTCATTTTATTCGGTTTTTTATCTTTTATTTTTATTGAAATAAAAAATGCCCATCTCTGATTTAGATGCAGAATCATGCAAGAAGTTTAACTGTAAAATTGTGAAAATGTTACTAGTTTGAAGATATGTAAAAAAAAAAACATATATGCCCTTTTTGTATATTATTAAACCAAGCTTAGGGGATACCTCATAATGCAAAGCATAGCTTGGCGAAAAGGAGGTAGGGAACGAAATTGGAGGACATGAGGAGAATGGCGGAGGTGCTGATGTTAATCACTCTTAGCCTTCGCAGATTGTAAGCCGGAGGAAAGACAGAAGATGGTAGAAAGTTCCAAATTCGCACAGTTCGGGATAAAAAAAAGCATCACGGAATTTTACTGTACACGGACCGAAAGTATTTTGAAGGGTGAAGAATGTGCGTGGTTCGCAGCGCGAGTATTGCATGTAGAGATCATTCTACAAGAAATCAGACTAGATATTTCATCAGAACATTGTCCATGCATGTAGCGATAAAGGTGCGACATGCATCTGACATTACGATAGTGCAAGAATGAGTCGATATGACAAGTTATTGCTTGAAGGCTTGAAGGACAATATCTAATGAAGCTTAGTCTGGGCGACCAGCCCCGGCCCAGATATGCGAATTATATTCCATTCTAGATCTGATATAGAACTTGTAGAGGATCGCTAGATTTGACGGTCTAAAATATTTTTTACACCTTTGCAGAAACCCAAGACATTTCGATGATTCTTTGACAACAAAGAAGATGTGATCTATCCAGCTTAACTTACTGGAAATATTAATGCCAAAAATGCTTAGTGACAGTTAATCGGAAATTAATGATCCATCAAAAGAAATGGGAGTGGTTAACAGGTGAACTTGTTTTAAAGAGATGAGAGATCTTTCAGACATTTTTTTTTTAATGGCAGTGCAACAGGAGATCCCATCCCAAGCACGGAGGCCAGAGCAGCCCATTGTGCTATCCTGCTAGAATCCCTTTCATCAAAATCTTCCTGTCCTTTTAATGAAGCGCACCAGGTCTTGGTAGGAAGGTTTTCCAGCTCATGTATAGATAGAAGAGCAGGTCCTGCAGTATCCACCCTGCTGCGGGTGAAGGCCGGACATGCACACAAAAAGTTTCGGTTGTCTCAGGCTCTTCTTCCAGGCGAGCTGCCGGTGATGATGGCAACCACATGAGAAAATCAGAGATATTCCTATTGGGCCCATCAAGAAAAAGTTCTGTGCACCTGCAAGTATTCAGGCTCTCCCATCTCTGCTGATGCTTCCTATGAACATCCGTTTTGATGAGAGACCCGTACTCGAGGTGGCAACGCGTACGGCTGGTTCCAGTCCGAGGAACGGAGCATTAGAGCCAGCCCTAGCTAAGAGATCGGCCCTTTCATTCCCCATGATCCCCATGTGACCCGGAATCCACAGAAGGGACATTTTGTTGTGGATACACAACTTATCAGCAGACCACCTGCAATCCCCCAGTAATTTACATGTTATCCGATTGCCACTCAGAGCCATCAAGGGCTATCTTCGCTGCCATTGCGATGCCGAAGACTTTAGTCTGGAAGACAGTGATGTGTTTTCCAAGTTAGTATTTCATCCCAATGTCACGTTCAGAAAAGTAGATTCCTGCCCCGGCCCCTCAACAGTGAGAAAGCCGTCTTTGGGTCTTAGATGCATTGAATTGCACGCGAGCCGCTTTGCCCCAAGCGAGGATGTTGTCAAGTTCTCTATTCAATGATCTAATCCTGCAATCTCATTTGATAGATGTCATTCTCTCTGAAGTCCGCAAAAGTGTCAGAGGCGTAAATGGGTACTGTCATCAGCGAAAAAATTGATTGATTTAAAGTAAGGTAAAGCAGATCATTAATGAAAATTAGAAAGAGAGGCAGAGAGATAAAAATAGGCTAGTTTCCTTTAGTTTTTTGAAAGATTGTGGTTTATTTTTTTTTATTTTAATTTTGTTTTCAAAAGTTTTTAGCTCGATGCTCTGTTATTATATGATAGGGCCTTGCACAACAATAAAGTTTTACTGGTTTGGGGTTTAATTTTTCCTAGCTGGGTTTTCTTTTCATTTTTCATTGAGTATTTTTGGAGAATACGACCAGAGCTTTGACAATTTGTACAGTATGGAGTGCGTTGTCGGGTCTGCCACTCTTGATTAGTATGTGACCATATTTCTCGGAGAAACTACATTTCTTGCGGTAATTTCTTATGTTAATATGGGATTTTGATGGTTGGGCGATGTGAGCTTACTGGAAAATTTCCTCGGTGCACCCAGTTTCATATTTTCTACAAATAAACAAAAAGAATCCACAAAGAATTAAATTCACAAATGCAAGGAATCACAATACTTATCTAATTAAGTACCCTCAGTGCTCCTAAAAACTCCCACAATCATCCCAAGGATGTCCCGCATAATAATTCAGCTGAAAAATAAGAAAAATATCATTAAAAAACTATAAAAATAAACTTATTAGTCAGAAACTCACATATATACAGAAGTTGATTCTGAAAATCCAATCATTTGAGGTTAACTTAATCCTAAAACAGAAGTTGATTCTGGCTACCCAACAAATTGAGGTTAACTCAAGTTCCCAGACAGGAGTTAATCCTAAATAAATTCAGGTTGACTAAATATTGCACAAATTGAGGTTGAAGCAATTTTACATAGAAGTTATTTCCTGAACAATTCCGAATCTAGGCTAATTTTATATAAAGGCTAGTCCTGATCTACTACCAGAGGTTACTCTGCGACAAATATTTACAGAAGTTAATCCTGACAAAATTGGAAATCATCCATCCCACACGTAGTAGCAGCTCAATTCGCTGCACTCATAAAAGCGCATACGACAAAACGTCACAAGTGCCGTTATTGCATTCCACACGTAGCAACAGTCCATTCATTGCACCTAAAGGTACGCACACGATAAACGTCACAAGCGCTACCCTCCTGCTGCAGCACGCAGCACACAAAGGCAAATTCAATATTGCTCTATCTCTTCTATACATATACTGCAATAAAACATATAGCACGTATAACAGGTCCAGTATCGCTACTTCTCTCATACGTACACACAGCAGCATACAAACAAAACTGCATCCAACTGCAAGTCATTCCTGCCACACTTTTTCTAATACACGCAACAGCAACACAATTGCTATCCTGCCATATCAACCTAATTCAGCAGTGTTGCATGTACCGCCTACACATACCAGCATATTGCATAGCATATTGTCAAATATACTGCCCACACGCAGCAGTACACTCATTTTTAGGCGATATATAAGTTATTAAATCTCAAACGAAAATTTCTGACATTTAAAATATTTTTTAAGGCATTTCCAGTATACATGCGTCCTTCTTCTTCTTTACAAGAATAAGAACGAAGGGCAGGAGACCTGCAGCGCCACGCTACACTGCCACAAATTTTACCTTGAATTTTAGTTTTATATTGGATTTCTTAATTATTTATTGGATTATATTTTCGAATTTAAAAAACAACTGAGTTATTCTTTAAAACCGGCACCCTTCGCACAGTACACTAGTACACAGAGTTTTCAGATATTGTATTGATTCTAGTCGTACAGGTTTGAGTGAGGAGGTATATAAGATAAGTACTGACTTTTTGAAATATGTATAAGTGGTTCTTGGAAATTTTGCTATCTAGAGAAATGATTTGATTCACACGCAAAAGATCTTTAAGTTTTCTAATTTCTGTTTCACTCAATGTATTTGGGGATGTAAGAGAAGGAGTCTGCCAGCTCAAACCTGCAAATTTGACAACTTTGGACTTGCCAATCTTCAGTTTATTCTATTCTTTGGGCTATTCTGATAAGCTCATCAAGATGTTTATCCGCATTATCTAGCAAGCTTTGTCTTATTATGGGGCTGAAGATACCCGTTTTAAAAACATAACAAGCTTCCTCCTCAATTTCATATATTAATGCCTGATTATTTTTGGGATACTTTTTATTAATAGCTCTTCTGCATCCTACTACGAACAATTTCGTTCCGAACGGTTTAACAGTTTCTCCCGGCAATTTGCACCGTCGTTGTCGCTTATTATGTCTTTAACACTTTCCCGGCCAGTACACAACATTGGTGTTATATGAAAGTCGATCAACGTTTTTTTTTTAGTTGTATTTATGGTGTTCGGAAGAAAAATATATGTGATAAAAAATTTGCCGTAGGGTTCTTGAGATGGGGGGGGGGGGGGTTGTACCAACCCCATAGGGGTTATCCAAAATAGGGCGTGTGGGGTATCAAGTTAAAGAGAGAAGAGTGTGCTCTATTGGCAGTCTTCGTTTTTTGATCAGCGAAACTGCATACGGACATTATTAGCGTTATGACACGTATACACCTCCCTCCTTCATTTTGTCAATAATAATTTCAATGTCAATAATAATTTCAATAAATTTACAAAAATGCATTTAAGTGCAAAAGAATGATTGAACTTTTCGACCCAGCGATCAGAGAGGTCTCATCGGTATGGTTATCTCTGATCATTGAACTTCTAACTTTCACATGCGTAGGTTGCGAAGGTTTTTTATTTGGGTGTCAAAATCGCCCGACGTTACGATTCTTCGCAAACACGTGATTTAAAAAAACAAACAAATTTTTACACTTAAAAAACATCCATTTTTATACCCTAGATGAAATCTATAGGTGTGTACTAAGTTTGTCATTCCGTTTGTAACACCTCGAAATAATGATGGTAGAGCAAAATGGATTGGACACCCACGCATAATATTAAAAGTTATTTTGATTTTTGCATGTCCGTCCGTCTGTGCGCACGATAACTCGAGAACGCGTATACTTAGAGAGCTAAAATTTTGTACATGGACATTCGAAAAAGAGACAAATCGGGTAACTCCGTCATGGGGTTGCCATACAAAAATTTCGTTTTCCACTATATATTTGGACACTGGCTGAGAACGCGTCAACGTAGAGAGCTGAAATTTGGTACATGGTGTTTTCATTGTACTAGGAAATAAAATTTCAAAAATGGACTAAATCTAGCAACTTCTTCTTGGTGTTGCCATATAAAAATTTAGGTTTTTTACATATACTGTGAAAACGATCACTCCAAGATATTTTTATTGTACTAAAAACATCTTCAGAATACGAAATCCTATAAAATTGGTTATAATTATTTTTTCTGTCCGACAAGCCGTTCTATAGAAATATATGGGAAAAACCACTTCAAAAATCAAACATGCCCAGAAGGGTGACAATACGAAATTTCATTAGGGCAATTCATCTAGGCTAGGGTATCATAAGAATTGGTCTTAAACCAATTCTATCTTTTTACTTGTTTACTTTAAAAAAGACTGGTTTCCTTTCTTTTCGAGTTATCTCCGAAACTAATCCTCGGATTTAAAAATTAATTAGATATGTGATTAGGGAACAAAGTGTGATTTCTTTCTACAAAAATACTTTAACATTTATATATAAAAATTTCTCTCCTGTGTTTGAAGACGACCAAATTGAGCTTTTTATGTATCACCTCAAATTATCTTGTCACAATAAAATCGGTATAAATTTTGAATGGATTTCTAATTTGTTTTTTCACAATATAGCTGAGATATACCGCAATGCTAAGTGTGTAAATTTGGGGGATGAGATCCAGCGGGGTGTGGGAAGTGGTGGAAATAAAAACAGCAAATTTTCAGATTTTTTAAAAATTATCTTTTTTGAAATGTATTTTTTAGTTCGGAAATTACCTAGGTTTGATTTTAATTACCGAATCTAAGATAATTTGCGTAATATACTACGTTTCATGAGTTATTACATTACTTTCAACGTCAGTCATCTTTCTGCTAAATTTTACAACCTTGAAGCCACTTTTTCTCCAAAGATTATCTATAATCTGTCATCTTTCATTTAAGTAAAACCCAGTCGTTGTGGAATAATTAACAAAACTAAATTGCATGGTTATGGTTCGCTAAATTATTTTCTAATTAAGTTGCTACTGGATTTATCTTGGGCAAATTCCAACTTGTTCCAACGAAACCGAACACTATCGCAATTTTTTGTACATAGATATATAGATAAGGCCTCTAACTGCAAAATAAAAATACAAAAAGAAAAGTTCTAGAAGCCCTCAATAGTGAATAACACTAATTTTTTGAAGAAAAAAAAAACTATTATTAACGACAATTTTTTTTTTGATAAGTGGTGCTATATTTTTCGTATGAAATTTATAAAGCATTAAGCTTTATTTAGCATTTGAATTAAAAGAATCGGCTCCTTCGTTCTCAATCATTTTTTGAAAATGAAGTTTCATCGTAAAATCAAGAAACTTCTGACCACCCAAGGGGCAGGTGGGTAATATGGGGAAACAAAAATATGGGTTAGCTATTATGGTATTCCATACAAATTGAGAAAGTTTCATCCAAATCGGAAATGGTTAGGTTGGTTACAAAAAATGCCGGCGACAGATGATATAATCTTAACGGCCGGCGCGCATTGGCGTAACTAGGACTTTATTCTGTCGTTATTTGCGAAGTATACCACCCATGAGTATTCCGAGCTATTGACCGACATTTTTTATGCATTGTTCTAAGTACTTACAGGACAGCATATTGATATAATACCTAGAGACAATGAAATTGCATAGATTAAACTTTCTAAATTTACAGAGTGTACAGAGGGTCTGTAAGTTACAGAACCCACAAGAAACATAATCTAAAATCTGATATATAATTTCCTTTAAAATAACTCTGCACACAAAAACTTCATAAAATAATTCTCATTTTACAAGTTGCAGACGTCACTATTTTTTTAATATGTAGTCTTCCGACGTGGAACCTTAACTCCGCTCTCAAGAAAGCTTAAAGACTAAATCAGCCAACACTTTTAATCTACTGCAAATGCAAGAATCTGTCCCCATTCAGGGCGATTTTTATAAGAAAAGCTTTTAAGATATGGCAGTCTCTGTCGAGGTTCCGTTGTTAGAGGTCAGAGGAACAACGAACAGTTTTCAATTGCTTCCTATTCTTTTTTAGAATTCTCGTTGAATGTTATTGAGCACCCGGAAAGAAAAAATATTATACATCGCTCATCAGTTAGTATAATCAATAAATGTTTGGATATCTAGTCAGCCAATATTCGGCGATCACGCGATACTTATTGCTTATCGAGGCCAACGGCGACCAGTATTTACGAAGTAGTTTTAGTTGGATATTTAAATTATTGTGAAAATAGATTAGTATATAATGTAATTGGCGAATTAAGTGAAAGTGCATTCTTTTCTTCAATCCCAATGAGCCCAAGCGACACTGTCACTATCATCTATTCCGTGCAGTCCACTTCAAACATCCGACGCGATTTAAATTTTTCTTAAATCACAGGAAGTAGTGTTTATTTGAAAAATAAAATAAAATTTGCACTATTTTAAAAGAAAAATAAAAGAAAGTGATGTCGTTTAATTAACAGAGATCTATGGTTTCCACATCCCCTCCCTTCCCTCACATATTAAGGAAAATAAATCAAAATCCTCAAGTTCTATACACTTAACTGATATGATAATGACGCCCTGCCAAATTCCAATTCCAAGTAGTATGAGTACCAGGACTCATACTTCAAAACTTTCAAAACTTTTGAGTATAAGTACAAATTCCGGTACTGGTACTTAAAAATTTTCAAGTACAAGTCCATTTATAAAATATCATAAAATATGTTTCAAAAACATAGGAAATGACACAGAATCGTATAAGCTTTTCCTGTTCTAAATTTTAATTTTGGAAGTTGTTTATACAGTATTTGAGTTCGCCTTTAGCAAAACAAATGTCACATCAGATAAATGATTGCTTTTGTGTAGCATTTACAAGACCTGCAAATGAAAATTAATCAACGCTTCACATGTTCGGAGGAAGACAGCGGGCTGTTGCACTTAACTACCAACTTTCTCAATAAAGGATATCGATTCGGCATGTCAATTTATGTCCTACTATTACTCATATGTATATTCCACGAATTTTCATTCTATTTTACTGAAGGCGGTAAGATTTCTTGAGGCACTGTCAAGGGGCACATAACGTCTATTATTAGAAAGCGTATTTAAATAATTTACAAGAGCTGAAGTACTTTGCGTTATTGTGGTATTTGTAGTAAGTGCGTTAAGTACTAGTAGTTGAAAATTTTTTGAGTACCAGTACCGGGACTTATACTTTTATGTTCAGGGCTTGGTACTGGTACAAATACTTAAGTACCAATGTACTTAAATACTTTACAGGTCTAAACTTAGATACACATTTTAGAATAATTATTTAAGTTTTTATTAAGCACTAATAAAGAGATAGTTAAAGTCTGTATACGCTTTAGTTTACGATTTTTTACTGCAAACTTATTTAGCACCTATAGCGCTGTTTGTTTTTAATTATCTCGTTTTCAATGTTTAGGAGGTCGAAAACTCTCCCGAAGCAGTTGCTCTTAATTCCATAAAAAACTCCGTTCACAGCCGGTCGAGCTGACATGAAGATCCAGAGCTGCTTACAGCAACTTGTATAAATTTGGGCAGAAGTCTTTATTAATTCTTGTTTTCAGTATCTCCAAATTGATTTGGACCATATAATTTATTATTATTTTTTTAAACCTGTAAGGTGGAAATGTCTACATTAAGAGCATTTCTATAATCTCTAGAAATGCCTCTTCATGTTTTAGGTACAACTTCATAAATGAGTCAACTGACTGTGCCAAAAGTAGATTTTCAAATTAATTTTTAAAGTTAGTGATAATGATGTCCATCACTTGGTTGTAAATATGTATCTTCCAATATTCGAATGGCCTTCTATCTTATGGAAAGTCTACTGAATTACTTTTACCTATAAAGCAAGCTCTATCCTCGAAACACGAGTAGGTTCTAGACAAATTTAATGTTTTTCTGTGAATTTCTCGGTTTCCCGAAGTATTTATTGTCTAGAGTGCTAATTCCATAATGTAACGTAATAAGAATATTATTGAATTATCGAATTGCGCAGTAAATATTTCTTCCTTATAAAGATAGTCAGACTTATTACTGAATCCGTTCGGATTAGAATCGAAAAAGCTTAAAGAAAAAATTCGAAATTTTCAAATATATTCATTGATATAAAAAGTTATCAATTAAAATTTCCGCACAAACTGTCAAAATAGTTCTGAATGATTTCTCCTACGGATTTCACCTTTGTCAAAATTCAGTGGAATCAGAGCAAACTCAGAATAGTTTTTAAAAATTTTAAAATGATTTTAATATGTTTTCTTGAAGAAAAGAATTCGTTAAAGATTTTTCGATTCCGATCCGAACGGATTCAGTTTAATTTGGCCTAAGATTATACGAATTGACGAACGTTTTTTGGGAAATTTTATAATTTCCTGGGGGGCCAGTTCGCATTCTGGGGGGGGGGGCACCCCCTGGCCCAACCTAGTTACGCCAATGCCGGTGCATAGAGAAGAAAACATGCATGACGCCGTCAAAGTGTTTCAATGGACATTCCTGGGGTGAATGAGTTTAATAAAAGTAACTCGAATTCAGTGATTTTTTTTTTATTTTTATGTGTTTTACTAAGTCATAGGATTCCCCTCTCAACTTAGTTTTCAATAAGGGTATCAGAATATCCTTCTCCTCATCTGTAGCATTATGTACCTGCTCGTAACAATCTAAAAATATTTTCAGGTCATTGGCGAGATTATTTCGTCTATCACGGTGAAAAATGGGGACGACGTTATAATTGAGCTTACTAATTTGCTCCGTTGTACTTTTATCGGAATTAATGAATGTATTGTCGAAATCCTATAGAATTCAATTGCCTCGCAATTGTGTATCTGCGAGTTATATATTTTTGCAATAACTAATCAGCACTTAAAACGGTAACCATTTTTATATTACAATTTCCCCCAGTATATTCCGTTCATTTGCAATTAGCCATCTTAAAAGCTTGTAATTAAATTCACGAAGGGAATTACAATGTTTATAAAAATAAAACAAAAATATCAAAATCAACTTACACCGGATTAAAACTGAGCAGAGTTTCCCTCAATTTAGAAAATTATTGTTTCCCTCTACATAAATGATGATACCCAGCACATCCATAGACGATAAAAGCAAAGTTTTATATTTCCTGGAAATTCCCGTAAGTACTATATAAACACACCCCTGATTATGAAAGATATCTACATAAATTCCATTCTCTCATAGTTTTAAATGTTCGAGTCTTAAATTCTTTTAATCACTACGACCTCGACGACCCGAGTACCCTTAGATGAGCAAAATGTAGATAAAAAACAAGATTCAGATTTTAAAAATTTTATTTCCGAATGAAATTGGTCATAAAAAGCGGCACATTCTAAACATTTTCATAGAGCAATTTATCTGAAATCTTCGAGGGAGTT
The DNA here is from genome assembly GCA_963924295.1 of Dioctria rufipes. Taxonomy (NCBI): domain Eukaryota; kingdom Metazoa; phylum Arthropoda; class Insecta; order Diptera; family Asilidae; genus Dioctria; species Dioctria rufipes. The sequence continues at coordinate 23,358,429 of OZ002740.1, read as the reverse complement.
TTTACTTTGAATAAAAAGAAATGTCCTTTTCTGTTTTTATGATTTATTTATTGTCATCAAGGAAATTGAAAATATGATCAAGTGTTCAAATGTTTTAGTGTCCGACATTTTTATTTCATGGCACGTGTATTCCTGTAATATCTTCAGGATATTTATATGTTTTTACGAAAATTATATTTGATATACATATGTTGTTGCATGTTTGTACATATGGAGATAGGTATTATGAGTTGGGCAAACAATTTTGAACAGCTATAGAAAATTTTCCAATTATTTTTGAATTACATAGTTCAATTCATGAGCATTATCCAGAAAATAATGAGCTCCTTCACAGAATACTCCAGGGTAGTTAGTTACTAAGGGATACATATACTGATATTATAGTTAAATTGCCTTGGTAAGAACTTATGGCATGCTTTTATAGTAGAATGATTCTGTTAACTATAAAGCGTTTTCAATCAAAGAAGATACCTGACAACAGCAACAACTTCAATTTGATCTTGAACTGGGTAAAATTGAAGTTCGAGTAAGTAGTAAATACTTGCAAAACAAAAAGGTCTTCTGTAAGCTGTCTTATGACTGTAGTCAAATACACTTTATTAAAATTATTAGTAGTACCTTAAATGGAGTGGGAGAACAAGCAATCGGGCGTTAGTAGCCATATTGAAAAAATTCTGTGAAAATAGTTTTAATTCACTCAGGATTTGTGTGCTAATACTCTGCGGAATCTAAAAATTTTGTACTCAAAAGTTTAAATCTCAAACAATTAAAATGCGAGCCTCATGACTCATCTTCCATCCCGCCTCGGTTAAAATTCTGGCAAAAATATTTTGATTCACTCAGAATTTATGTATGTGGTAATTTTTTTCTTAATCTAACTGGAGGAGGTGTAGCAATATATGTAAAGAATAATTATAAAACTAAGACATTGGATCTTCATCCTTACAGGCGATTGAATTCGTATCAGTAGACGTTCATACGGGTGTTAACAAATTTGTTCTATCATCGGTATATTGCCCACCTACACTATTTAATATTGATGAATCTAGAGAATTTGAGACCATTATTTCTAGTTGGGTTCACAAATATAATCATGTAATATAGTAGGAGCTGATTTCAACGTCAATATTTTACACCAAAGCTCAATTTCCGTCAACTTTCAGTCCATGGTACAGTCATTTTGTCTGAATATAATAAATTCACTACTAAAGCCTAGTACTAAGGTCCGCGCTAAGCTAAATTTTAGCGGGTCTCCAATATCGGGCCGTTCTTTAGCAGCTAAATTATGACAGCGGAGACTCACAGAAAAGATATATTAAAAACAACAAGAAGAAGAATTTTGCAATTTGTTTACGGAAATACAACGCGCGGTGATAATATTTCTAAAAACAGGTAGGTAAAATTATTTGGAAATACATATTAAAAATATAAACATAATATGCATAATGTATACAATAAAAAAAAAATTAACAATTGATATTGAAAATACGGCCACCAAAAGAAATCTAATTCATCCGTACTTACAGCAAAGATGTACAAAACTACGTGAACTACAAAAATCCGATCAATAAATTTATTAAATATCAGAACTCTGAAAATAATTATTTTTAGCGTGCTAAAGAACGGCCCGGGCGGATAAATTCAAGCTAAATTTTTTGGAGACTTACTGGTGGTGCCATCTATAATCAAAACCCAAAAGCAAATTTAGCGCGTTGACCTTAGTACCGCTTTCGCTAAAACTCAAGATAAATTTTCGCCAATATCTTTTAGCTTGCTAAATTTTCATACAAAATTTAGCTTAGCGCGGACCTTAGTACTAGGTTTAACGCATATGAACACAACGAATCCCTCTCTGCTACATCTCTTCCTAACCTCCAATTTGGATCGCATTGGATTTGACCATAACATCTTGTTTGTGACGTATGACATTCCGCTTTTGGGGGCTGAGCTCTCGACTGTTTCCTTTGAGGAGAGAACTAAAGGAGATGACATCCCATAGTAAAGTATATGTATGGCAGCGTAGCCAAAAATTATCGCCATCTTGATTTTGGCGGGGTGTTTGACTGTCACTTTTCTATAAACAAAGAGCCGCGAAGTGCGTTTGGCGCAGAGACGTAGTTACAAATGGATAATTTACTTTTCATAGGAAATGGTTAATGACTATTGGACTAAGTGATAGTAATATAAAAAGAAGTTATATGTGCTCGAAGATTTAGATACAACAAGCCGTGTTGAGGAAAATGCTTTAAAAATACTTTTGTGGTAAATTCGGTAAATTCCACTGACATGCATATAAAGGGATTTCCAATAGGGACTTGACAATTTTGAATTTAGTTTGTGAACGCACCTTTTCACTTAACATCGAACTGTCACTGTCAGTTTATTCAGTAGACATAACCTTTTCATCATGGTGTGAAGTACACGAACGAACAACGTCTGCAAATCTTAAAAATTTACTACAGAAATTCGGAGTCGGTGGCCGCTACTTTAAGAGCGTTAACTCCGAATTTCGGTCGTAATTCTCGCCCTAGTAGACAGGCAGTAACAAGTTTAGTGAAAAAGTTTGAGTCTACATATTCATTGTGTGATGTTACCGTACCAGTGAGACTACGGGTTGGTCGAAGTGTCGAAAATATCGCTTCCGTTGAAACGTCCGTAGCAAATGATCCAAATCAGTCAATTCCACGGCGTTCTCAAGAGTTGGGCATCGCCAAGACCACTTTATGGCGAATTTTGCGTAAGGATCTTACTTTACACCCATACAAGATCAGGCTCACTCAAGAATTGAAGCCTATGGACCATTCGAAGTGACGTACGTTCTCCGATTGGGCTCTGGAAAAGATGCGCCAAGATGATCAATTTCATCGCAAAATCATCTTCAGTGACGAAGCTCATTTCTGGCTCAATGGGTTTGTCAATAAACAAAATATGCGGTATTGGGCTTGTGAAAATCCACATGTGCTTAATGAAAAATCACTTCATCCACAAAAGATAACTGTTTGGTGCGGTTTGCATGCCGGCGGCGTCATATGGTCATATTTTTTCGTCGACGATAGTGGTCGCCACGTTACTGTGAATGGTGATCGTTATCGCGCCATGATTATCGATTATTTTTGGCCCGAATTGGAATATATGGACTTGGACAGCATGTGGTTTCAACAGGACGGCGCGGTGCTACAAGCCACACAGCACACGTTACAATCGATTTATTGAAGAACAAGTTTGATGAGCGTGTTATCTCAAGAAATTGATCAGTCGATTGGCCGCCTCGTTCGTGCGATTTAACGCCTCTAGATTTTTTTCTTTGGGGCTACGTCAAGTCATTGGTCTATGCTAATAAGCCGACGACGTTGGAAAAGCTTAAAGCCAACATTGAACGCGAAATACATAGCAGCCGTTTCGGCCGAAATGTGTGGCCGAGTCATGGAAAATTGGGTCCAACGAATCGACCGCTGCAAACGTGCCCGCGGTGGCCATATGAGCGAAGTCGAGTTCCATTCATAAATGTTTTGAATGTACTTCAACCCGATAATAAAGTTTTTGAAATATCTCAAATGGTTTTCATTTATTTTGAAAAAAAGTTGTCAAGTCCTTATTGGAAAACGCATTATAAGTAAATTCGCAAAAATTTTAAATATATAGTCAGTGAGAGCATACTTGCTGTGATCAAAACTGATGCCACATGAAACAGAAGATCAGTCAGTCTATTTATATACATGTCAGTGGGTGGTGCGGAAGATTGTGCCGAGTTTCTAAGAAATGTATTTGAATTTTCGCGCCATTAATTTGTTGTGATATTTAGAGCATCAAGAATTTTTAACGTCTCCTCTGGCACCTCACAAAAACAAGAAGAAGAACGAAAGTTGGTACGTTTTTTTCATCACATGCCGCCTCCTTTAGTTCTCTCCTCGAAGACTGTTTCATACATAGATTTGACGAATGCAGTCTCCTGAATTGGAGTACCACTTATACAAGCACAGCCGTCAACGTACAAGTCCAAATTTTTAGCGAGTTTATCAAAATACTTATACGACCGTTATGTGTCCATTGTAAATAGGCGAATAAAGGTGTCCAGTTCTCCTTGGTTTATCCCTAACATATCTTCTTTAATTTCAGAAAGAGAATATTATTTATCAACTTCAACGGCGTATTAAATTCCAGTATACAAAGCAATTGTTTAAGACAGCACGCAACCGAGTTACTCTAGCAGTAAGGAAACTAGCGAAGAAACTCTGGATTAATCTCATGATTGCTGGTTGTTATGGTAAATTATCGAACTGGAATTCCGATTTCGATCCTTACAAACTGAATGTTTTTTTTCTCTCAGCAAAGTGAGGTTACCGCTCCCGTAAATGTTCTCCCTATTCTTAATACGTCTAATAACTCCGCGTCAACTCTATTTTCTTTCAAAACCGTAAATTCATGTGATATAATTATGTAATGCTATTCGGTTGATTCATTCTCGAACCAGCTGGACCCGATGAAATTTTGTTATGGATGTATAAAGAGTGATTAACTTTGGACGTGAAGTCCAGACTGCCAGCATGAGCTGACAGATCACTCGGGAGGTTTCACGAAAACCTGCCGCTGTGCCACCAGCCATACAAAAAAATTCGTCTCTTCAAGCCAAAAAGAAGCACATACTCGGTCCTGAAGGGACCATTAAGGCAGAAACACATCCAAGCAAGCCCCAGGCCTGGCCTCTCTCAGGCTTCCTCGCAGCTCGCCTCAAGGCTTGCCTCAGAGAAATGAAAACAAAATGATACCCCCGGGCTCTGTACAATATACTGTGGCTCGGTGCTGTCATTTTAATTTTGTTAGTACATCTGTTGACAGAAGTAGGCCTGAGAGAGAAAAATTTTGAACATTGAGCAAAGCGAGCTTTGCGGCTAGGCCTTGAGGCTAGCTGCTGGCTTGGTTTTGTGTTGCATCATTTAAAACCCCGTGTTGGAAATTTTGACAACACCTCGAGGAAGCCTCGAGGCCTGGATGTGTTTCTGCCATTACACCACTTACCCTTACCTTAGTGAAGGCGTAGATGATATACCTTCAGCCGCATTGCCCCATATCCACCCAACGACACTAAGGGCAGCAGTCATTTTTGTTCAGTGTCCCTTGTTGAGCTAAAAAAGGAGAGGAGTAGCGAACCTAGTCGACCTCCACATTAAGGGGGCTCCAGGAGAGTAGAAGGAGAAAAGAAATAACTCTACGGTTCCATTACGTTATAAAATATATTTACATTATTGAATTGAGGATGCGTGTACAAGTTCCTACCTTGTATTCAATAATACATAAGTTTACAGCCTGGATATGCTTCACCAGAGTGGTAAGTAAACCGTTTTATTATGTTAAAACTAGTATAAATGATAGGCACTTTTTGTATTTAGTTTTTTTTGTATTTTTATTTTTATGTTAAAGTGTTTTGTTTTTATTTTGACACTTGTCCGCTTAACGGCTCAAACTCACTCGTTACCAGGGGGAGGGAAGGCACGCTCCTGCACACTATTGGGTCCTGCAAGGTAATTGAAAGGTTCAGATGAGTAACATTACTCAGTGAGAAGATTTCTATCATCTACATCACACCACACGCTCATCCATTCTACGTCTACACATTCGATCACTAAGACCTCTAAATAATTGATCACTTAGGCCATTACTACTGATCACTTAGACCAAAACCCTCGAGAATACTTCCCAAGCCATGAAACAGAAATCTAGATGTGTGCGTTCGGAGTCCGTTTTCTAAAATGTTCTATATTGATACTTATGGAAAAGTACTAAACATTGGCTTTATGTATGCCACAGTGCCTAGACTACTATCCATACAGGAAAATAGTCTTCTAGTAATTTACAGCTTGATTCCTTATCTTCCAAAAGGCTATACTTCCTATATACCTTACTTAACAAAATAATAAAATAGTTTTGATTATAAAGTAACCTTACCATTTAACGCTCAATACATCTTAGCTCAGTGATAATTGCATGTGTGTATGTGCAGCCGGAGTCCGAATCTGTAGGCAGCTACATTCGATATCATCAGCCCACGGCATGCCATGACGGCACAGCGACATTACAATGATTACTCAACTGAGAATTTTTGTTTGAGAAATCGTAGTCATTTGGTTAAGATTAATTTTTTCAAATAATTTTGTTAGGAAAGGTATGAAAATTTTTTTACGGTTCGGAAGATAAGAAAGCAAGCTTAAGATTATCGGAACATCATTTTTCTGTATGAATAGTAGTTTAGAGCGGGGGAGCTATTCAAATCAAACTTTTGTCAGTTTTACATAAGAACACTGCAAGTATTTTAGAATGTAAGGACTCCGATAGGCTTCGCATGTAGTAGGGAGGGAGTCTGTTTCATGGCTTGTGAAGTATTCTCGAGGGTTTTGCTTAGACCCATTTACATATTCGGTCACTGAGACCTCTAAATAATTGATCACTTAGACCGTAACTATACCACACACACACCCACACAAATAATCAACCAAACAACTATAATACAGCTACATTCAATAAAGTTTCGGTACTAAGATTGACTATACTACTCTACTTAGTAATAATTAATCTAAACGAAATATGAATCCACTCACGAACTTATCGATTGTTCCAATATTCTTTTTAGCTTGTACTGGGTGGGGCAAAAGTCACCATGGGGTTTAAAAATTTAATAACTTTTTCGTTTATATATTTTTTTTTAGTTTTTTTTTTTTAGATTATATAAATAACATCTGGAGAATAAATAATGGAGAGATTCACAACTGAACAAAGAACCAGAATAATAGAATTTTATTACTTAAATCAGCGATCAATTATTTTAACGTAGAGCATATCGTCGCCATTTTAACGTCAGAATTTCGCCCTCTGAAGCCATGATTCGTTGCTTAGTTGATCGTCACCACCAACATGGCACCGTAAGTGATTTGCCTCGAACCGGTAGACCGCGTATAATTCACACTGCGGAAAATATTGAACGTGTAGAGCAAAGTGTTAACGAAACACCAGAAACATCTACCAGAAGGCGTTCTGCTCAGCTAGGGATGTCTCGTACGTCACTATGGCGCATTTTAAAAAAAGATTTACTGTTATTCCCATATAAGGTGCAATTGGTGCAAGAATTGAAACCCACAGATCATCGGCAACGTCTAAATTTTGCAGTTAAATTTCAACAGTTGGCCAGAAATGAAATCAACTTTATTGAAAATCTGATTATGAGTGATGAAGCTCATTTTCATCTGAATGGCTTTGTTAACAAGCAGAACTGTAGGTTCTGGGGTTCTGAAAATCCAAGAGCCATTCATCAACGCCAATTGCACCCCATTAGGTGTACAGTATGGTGTGGCATTACATCTGAAAATATCATTGGGCCCTACTTCTTCGAAAATGAAGATGGAAGTGCTGTAACCGTAAATGGAGAGCGGTATCGGTTTATGATAGAAAATTTTTTACGTCCTGCTCTTGAAAACAGACCTGAGATGTGGTTTCAGCAGGATGGAGCCACTGCCCACACTGCCGAGACACAATGGCACTTTTAAGCCAAATTTTTGGACAGCGAATAATTTCAAGAAATTCCAAAATTAATTGGCCAGCGCGTTCGCCAGATTTGTCAGCACCCGACTATTTTCTTTGGGGTTATTTGAAGGAGCGAGTATATGTGAACAAGCCCGAGACAATCCTTGAACTCAAGGCCAACTTTGTTGCAGAAATTCGAGCGCTACAGCCACAAATGTTGAAAGATGTTATGGAAAATGCTCTAAAAAGAGCCCATCATTGCGAAGCTAATAACGGCGGTCATTTAAGTGACATTATTTTCCATACTTAGCGTAAAAAAATTTCCATTTTGTATATTTTATAATCTAAAAAAAAATAAATAAAAAAAATATGTAAACGAAAAAGTTATTAAATTTTTAAACCCCATGGTGACTTTTGGCCCACCCTGTATATCCACTTTTATTTTTCCAACTATATTCGCGCACGCGGGAGAACTGTCTGACGACTAATGCACAGTCTCAGTTTCCTTATTTTCTCCTTGATACCTTTTAGCCTGTTCTGAGAATTATTCCTAGAAACCCAAATTAACAGGGGCAAGGATAATTACTTTTACAAGCAGCCTCTCACCAGTGCCGACCTATACAGATTCTTTTCCGTTCATTCGTTTCAAGGACACTACAGGGATGGTTAATTAGTTAGTTTTTATTGCATGCGAAATAACTACGCCTAAGGGATCTAAGCATTTTATTTCATTTTGTTATTATCAGCGTCTACCTTTTATATTTTGTGACACTTATTATTTTGATGTACAACTATTCTAACCTAGTCGTAGTAAATTGACTTTGAGAAATATTGATCTAAATCGTACCTATATCGCTACTCAAGCCTTATCCAAGGCGGTAAGTAAATTTTGTTTTAAATTCTATGTGTAACTATTCTAACTAAGGTGTAATAAATTGAACTGGCAGATAATTTTCTAAATCGTACAAAACTATTCAAATGAATATATACTCTATAAGCTATAAATAATTATTCAACTTCATGTTTCGATCGTTAAATTTGTACGTGTCTATTGGAAATAGCCGATAAAAATTAAATTTTGCTTATTGTTACTAATCGATAAGAATTTTCAATATGAGTGTATACAAATATAATATTTATATCAAAAATATAACAAATACAAGAAAAAAGGCAAAAACTTACAAACCTTGGCTGTTGAGGGTCCACCACCGCAGAGGCGCTTCCAAGAATGTTCCGCTTGCCACTAGATTTTGTTGAAAATTTATCTGATGTAATTCGTTTTATTTAATATTAAACCTATCTATAGAAGCACTGTGGTTACTTTTAATTTCTCCTTTCTCTTCAAACTTAAGCACATTGACGTGAACTGCTGCCCATACCATCTGGAACCGACCCTTTTTGTTAATCTATATTAGATGACGTCCCAAGTGGTTTAATACGCCTACTCCAGCAAGATTTGGATTGATTTACTTTGCCTTTGTGTTCACCTGAACATGTTTTGTTGTGTGATAAAAATAAGGGCGAATTATGCGTTGAACCTCTTTTGCTGAACGATAAAAATAAGGACGATTTATGCGGTTGGCGTAAATGAAAAATTAGTCCTTCTAACATTGGCTTGAATATGTCGTTATAAAGATGGATAAAGCTAAAGTAATTCAAGAATTCACTGAACACTGAGTCAGCCATTCCTCTCAGTAGAATCGAGATTAGGTTTGGTTCTAATCTCTTCCCATCCCATCTGCATTCAGCCTTTTTTTCAAATCCTTTCTTTTTTTTTCAACTTCGATGTCGGTTGTAAGTTTGCGATAATATTTGATTTTTCTTTTCTACTCATCAAAAACTGTCACCACTTCTGTAAAAAACGTCTTCCTCGTTTTTTTTTTCTTTTCCGTCTTCCCGGGCACTCGTCCCAGTCAGACTTGAGACGTATGGTCGAGTCTCGTCGACAGCACATTCGCCGTGTGGCCCACACCGTGTGCTGCTGCTAGCCGTCGGGTAGAATACTGCTGCCTGCAGTACGTTACGACCATAACAATTTCTCCCCGTTTTCTTAAAATCTTGTTACCCGTAATTATTGACCATTTAATTTATGTGCTAAATTCGTGTTTAACTCGCTCTGTTTTCCCCTGCACTTGGAAAGTGGCTACAGTATTGACCTTACGTAATGCATCATCTCCTGTTGATATAAATAATCTTCGGCCAATAAGTATTCTGCCTTTGCTTTCGAAAGTACTGGAAAGACTAATGTATTCCCAGATGCTAACATTTTTAGAGGACAATCGCTTTTTAACTAGATGGCAATCGTGATTTCATCCTAAAAACAGAGCTGTGCTATAGTTCTATTGAAGGTGACAGATGACTTGCGGGCAGCACTTGACAGGCGATTTTTTAATGTATTGGCTCTGCTTGGTTTTTCCAAAGTTTTTGATAAAGACAATCATAAAATTCTCCTGCAGAGACTACTAACCTCTATTGCGTTTTCCTCAACCGCTGCTCGACTCATTTGTAGCTTCTTGATGGGCAGATATCAATAAGTTAAGATCGGTGAATCCCTGTCAGGATTCTTGTCAGTAGCTTGCGGTGCTTATAAGGGATTAATACTTGGTCCACTACTTTTCAGCATCTTTATAAATGATCTTTCAGTAGACCGATCGAACTAGTAGAGGTCTGCTTCTCACGTTTCAATAGTGGACCTCATCGAAATAAGCAAATGGGCATCATTGAACCAACTAAGTCTGAATCCGATTAAATCACATTACATGATTATACATAACAGCAAGCTATGCGTAAATGACTTTCCCAGTATTCTGTTTGACAATTCTCTTTTGACCTTAGTCAACTGTGCAATAAGTTTAGGAATAGCTATCAACTCAAATTTAAAATGTTGTGACCACATCAAATTTACTCTTCGTAAGATCTATAGTGGACTTAAGACAATTATGACTTGCTGCTGGTATTTTGTCAAGGGAGATGCGGTGGTAGCGATTGCTAAAGAGTCCATTACTACCTTACTTCACAACTGGCAACATAATCTATCCAAAACTAGACAGTGTTTACTCCCACAAGTTTGATGTTGCTTATAATGATTGTGTTGGATTTATTTTTGGGCTTAGGAGATTCGACCACATCTTTCCCTACAGTTCCCAACTGTTCAGCTAGAAATGTCAATCTCATGCTTCCTTGCTTTCAAACAATTATATATGAAGGTTCTTACTTTGTCCAGGCAATCCGTTTATGGAATAATTTACCAACTAACATACAAAACACTGGTTCCCTACGCATGCTCAAGAGCTTACTCAAGGAGAATTTTTCAGTTTCATTCTCCTTAAAGTGATATATGAGTGTTTTTTTTTCATGACAGTTTATTGGCAACAATTTTGCATATTAATTTAGATTTTTAGTGTTGGTTTGTTTGCTTTCATCCTTTTCTTTTATTTTTAGTTATAATTATACTTGGTATTCATTCCATCATGTACTTTATAATTCTATATTTTAACGTATTATACTGTTTTATTCCCCCCCCCCCCCCCCCTCCCCTTCTAAATACTCATTCATTCATATTATTTTGCCCAATAGATACTGTAACTAGCCCCGTTATCTTGCAGTACTTACTATTATAAGATTGTAGGTCTTGTGTACTCTTTGCATGAAATATATATTATTATTATAACCCTTTCAATACCCGTGTCCTTTCAGATAGGGGGAGCGCACCCCCCCCCCCCCCTGAAGACCACTGAAAAAATTTGCAGTAGATCTTCTGAATTTTTTCCTAACAAAATGATTCACTGAGCAGTAAATCTATTCTACTGCGCCTTTTGTAAAAAAAAACGTAACAGTTTCTGGAAGCGTTCAATTTGATACATTTAGGAACGTAGGCCCTAGCTAGGACCTTGGTTTTCTGTCATAGTTGTTGAAGCCTATAGAGAAAACAGGTAGCGTGGATACCTATACATGAGCGTCGCTTTGCTCGGGGTGTTTGAAGTAGGACAATGCCTATTCAAGTAAACGCGATGAAAGGTTTGTTTTAATTGAAAAAAGCTGTCAAAGGGTCTTTGATAAGCCTTCGATGTAAAGACGACTTCTTAGAATATAATCGGGGCGGCGCGCGTGGCAAAATAAATATTTAAAGAAACAATTATAACGTAATTGGAGAAATTCAGCGAAACTACACAACGGCGAACAAGTCATTGTGCATTGTTGTAGTGACTGTTATTACATTTATAGCAAGAGATTAATTTTTGAATAATTTTTTTCTTATTATTTCGTAAAATGCATCCAATAGTTTTTATAGAATACTTAGCCCAAAAGTTAAATAAAAACAAAATAAATCTGCAGATTGGGAAAGTCTCAATCAGTATCCAAGAGAATTTAATTGCTCAGTCTGTCTTGCTTCAAGGGATGTTGATGAAAGGACATTTGAATTTAGTACAATTCTAAGTCTTGGCAAGCGTGAATATATTCAGTATTTATACAGCATATCTTAACAACCGCAAAATCGCTCTAGGTTTAACGATTTAACGATAAGTGCAACCAAGCAATGAAAGGCTTTTCGCACCTATCAATTGCATCCATGTCGAGAGCTGAAACATCATCCAAAGAGAAAAATTTCTTTTTGACCAGAATGTTAGAATGTTGACAAGACGCAAAGGTAGCAAAGGCTCCTGGTCTCTGCTCAAAACCATCAGGAGCAACTTCAGCAGTTCATCTATTCTTTTACTACTTTACAATGAACTGATTGTGTTGAGTCCCTGAGTCATGGTTGATCTTCTATTTTTGGTGCGGTACCTGTAAATAAAAGGCGCTTTGTTTTGTCTTCGTTATGATTTTCCTTCTCAGCATTTCACGTTTCAAGGAGAGGTCATTGGGCACTCACAGGTGAGACTCGACATTGTTTTATTTAATAACGACAGATTAAAATTAATTGTGCAAAATATGTTATTCACAGTCCTAAACATAAATCTTAAAATTATAAAGTAGATTTCACTCGATTTTTTTGCTCAAGTGCTTAGTTTTCCCATCATTATAAAAAATTTGTAGTTTCAAAATAATTTCGTTCAAGTATAGGCGAGGTATGTTGCAAGACATCTTTTCCTGTATCTCGGACAGAAGCTAAGGCTAATACTGTTGAATTTGTCTGAAAGGTACCAGATTAGGAATGGATAATGAATAGTTTACTATTATGGCTACTTTAGAAGATTTTTGACCCTCAAAAATGATAATTTTTCGAAGGGAAAGCAATTTTTATCTATAAAATTTTTTGAAAGCAAGTTATTTATAATTAATGAAATTCAGTAGTAATACAAGTAAAATAAGATCACAATAGAGGTTTAGTCAGTTACAGTCAAATAAGCGTTAAAAGAACCACATTTTTGAAAAAAATCTAAAATCTCCTGTAATTTCAGATCGGATATAATTGTGCCAATACAAGTCCACTTATTGTCCACTAATTCTCCTTAAGTTCCCTTAAGTCATTATTTTACTTAGCTTTCAAAAGCACTATATGATTTGTGAGCTGCAAATGACGCTTAGAATTTTCTGGGGCAGTTAAACAGTCCAGGCGAAGTAATCCTTCGGTGCGGAGCATTTACTTCAAATCAGATGGAGTTTTGCTCCAGAACGAGCTAATCAATGAGAAATTTAAAATATAACGTTCCAGAAAATGCTTTATTTTTAGTGTAATACGTTCGATTAGGAGCCATATTTCGACCCTTAGTCCTGGCAAACATGTCTTTTATTGAACCTATTAACCAATCTAATCCATTCAGAGCATGCACCCAACCCGCCACAATCATAAAGTGAAGAATTTAATTCAACATCCCCGTTTCATCATTAAAGAGGAATGTACGTCTCACATTATAATGAGAGTGATCAAAATATGCACATGTAATGCACTACAATCCTGATAATAATTCTTGATCTTTCATCCAATCCACCCTACTCGTCCGCCAGAGACCTCAAACCAAAAAAAATCTTTCCTAATTAAAGATAAACACACATCATATTAAAAGACAGTAATTACCTTCTTCTCCCTGCATAATATGAAAATAAATAATGTGCGAGACCGAGACCCTTACCCGTATTCAGTTTTAGAATTTCTTTAATGAAAATTCTATCAGTGGTGTAAATTAATTCTGAAAACGCTACGTTTTGTACAGCGTCCCATAATAATGTACATATACGCAAATCCTTGAGTGCATATGACTAGTTAAATGTGTTTAACTTTTTACGTTGACGTTGTTGTTGCAAAGACGTTGGCAAAATTTCAGCGTCGCTGCGGTTTGAATGTGCTACAGTAAGTTTGAGACGAAAGCAGCTCCATCCAAACCACAGTTTGCTGGGCGAGCCGAATCGGAGGTTGGATATGATGTTGGGTGGTATAGACGCGGCAAATATTTCAGAGTCTCTAACGTGAGACTGGGTCATAGTAGGTTTGAGTCGAAAACAAATCCATCCAAGCACTGGCCACTGCTAGCCGAGTCAGAGGTTTAATGTTATATTGGATAGTATGATGGTGTAAAACGCTACATTTTGTTCAGCGTCCCATTTTCTTTTATTTTTTTTATTTACATATATGTACACTTTTTATTTGTAGGAGAAAATTGGGCGTTTCATACAAAAGTTTTCCCCTTTTTAGACAGTTTTTTTTTTTATATTCTGAGATGTAACTGTATTGTAACTGATTTGTCTTTTATATATGGAATTTTCCATTTTGTCAAGGGAAGCAGTGCTACCTTTCCTTCCAATGATGAACCGCCAGCGTCGCGTTGTAGTTGTGTGTCAGCCTCCTTTTTAAAACATATTTCAAAAAACTATTAAATTTTCGAGAACAACATTTTTCAGTTTGGCACATAATTAGCACATAATTTTCTCAGATTTCGTTTTCCCGGATCGTGGGGGGGGGGGGGGGGAGGCCGTCTACAGAATTCTTATAAACATTGATATAAGTAAAGCAGCAGCTTCCAGTTCCTTTAGGAACAACAACACATCTGAACTAATATATGTAAACGTATTCGACATGATACGAACTTTTTTACGTATTTGTAATTCATTATTTTTTATTGTAACCCCACCTGATACGTACCTTTTGGAATTTCTACAAATCCAAATCTATCGAATATTTTTAGGTATTTATATTTTCGAATACATTCAAAATCATCTTATCTGCGTGACTGACTTTAACGGTCTTTTGGTTGTTTTGATTTTCCGCAGTATAAGCAAAACTTTTACCATAGTTATGGAAAATCGTAAATTTTCTATATATTCGTTTTTATCTGGAAAAAAAAAAACTTCCTTAAAAAAAATGTTACAATTGAGAAGAAGATATACGAGAGAGATTCCATAGAAAGTGCGGACAAACAAGATAAATCCTTTTTGTAAAAGTTTTGATTCCTAAATGGCAGAATGTGGATTTACGTATTCTTAAAGCCTATTACGATATGCATATACCCATACGAATCCTGTTAAATACACTTTTCGTCAAAAATCCTTTGGAAAGGATATTTTTGCATAAATCAACAACCTTTGTGGATACTCAATACACCGTAAACCGAAGAAATGGGAGGTGAACATCATAACACAGATTCTCTCATACCTCAACAGTGAAACGAAAATATAGGAAGACCATTTTCCCTCCTCCTCCTCCCGCTCCTCCCTCCCCCTACCCAATTCCTTAGGTAATAGAATACAAAAGATAGCATTTCCAAAGAATTTGTACAACTAGGAGGTCTATCGATTTCTTTAGGGTAAATATTGACACTTTACAGACTTCGTACAACTTTGGATTGGGAATGTTTAGCGCTTCTACGAGAGAGTGAGGAGTGCGAGGGAGGGGTATTGCTTACGTACTTGTTCATGTTTTCTTTAAGGTAATATCTCCACATCTGATGTATGTACGTATGTATGTATGCATGCGTGTTAAAAGACAATGTTATATAGCATTCGTTAAAGTTACGTGATGAAAATTCTGACTGACTGATTCACTAACTAACTGACTGACTGCCTGTCAGTCAGTTAGTCTGTCTGTCTGTGTGTCAAACGAAATTAAAAAGGAAAGTTAAACAACTGTTATTACGCTAATTAAGTAAGGAGTCGAGACAACAATTTAATTGGGTTTCTTTCCTTTCTATTTTTCAGCTAATTAAGTTGCCTCCTTTTAGAGAAGTTATAATTTTTATTTATGGATTGAAAATATGATCTTTGATTTGGAAAATGGGAAATGGATATTTGCTTAAATCTTAACTAATTAAATATTATATGACGACTCTGGAAGCCACAAATTTTAACATTAATTTTCTCTCTTTGTCATTCAAATCAGGAGGAATATGAATGTGAAAGTAAACAAAGTGGTGAAGGAGCTCGGTCGCATTGGATTGGGAAGGATATTAAAGAAAAGCAAAAGCTAATAAATTTCACTTTCTTCCAAGGAATCCCTTTAGATTTGATGATTTAATTGAAAATGCGGTAATTAAAGGAAAATTCCAAATGTTTATATTTATACTAAAGGAGAAAACGCACAAAATTACAGATAACACACAGATAAGTATCGTTGTCGGCCTACATTTCGCCGCTCTTTTGATCGCTCCAATTTAAAACTACAGATTTTGTTTTGTAACGTCGGGTCGTGTGTTACTGCGAGTAGTCAGGAGAATGCCCAAGGCCCAGAAGCGAGAATATGTCTTTGCGCTAGTACACGTAGAGATGTGCTGTAACGTACGCCCCGGCACCTTAGCCATTTTAACCCCCGATTGCTGGAAAACGATAATCAAATTGCAAACGAATTAAAAAAAAAAAAAACATAATTGGGCTTCCTTTAAAATCCCGCAGACAGATAATAATTAATAAGTATAAGACTAACCCTAAATGCAAACACTAAAATTATAAATAAAAATATAAAAGAAACAAGTATAATTATTCGTGCACGATCTGGAATTTACCGAAACTTAGAAAAATTTCACGATTTTTGATATAATTCTTACCAAATCTGGATGCACAAAGTAATAGGTACATTTTGCGAAAACGTCAAAGCTCGTTGACTTACTTTCATTTCGTCTGTGTGCTACTGTAGCTTTCAGTTTTTCCTTTACCAGGTCTAACTGTTCTGGTAATACAGCATTCCGTAACTCATCAAGATCTCTTTCAATATTGTTAAGATCTACTTCATCGTCACTTACTTCCTTTCGATGTGTTCTAATTACAGAAAATTCTTTCTGTAATGAGCGTCTTTTGACGCGATTGTTTTTAGCTTTACTTGTAAATAGCCAGTACTTCCTGAGTTAAATAATAATTCCTAATATAAGACGATCAATTAATGAAAAACTTAAAAATAACATTTATACGTACAATGGAGTCTTCACTTTTTGTCTGTAAGCAAGGAAAAAGTGTACAACAGGACTGCGCGGCTGCAATTTGAATATCACGGGATGGTCTGAAAACCCAAAATTCTCTTCTAAATATGAAGCCAAAAACGCAATTATTTTCCGTCGAGCATGGTCAGTAAGTGTACGTTTCATTTGAAAGTCTTTTAAAATATATTCCCTCCACTTTGCTGCGTTATGTATTGTTTAAGTGCCTAAAGAAATTTTACTGAAATAAAAATATTATAGCATTAGAACGTTTAAGGCAACCAATATTTTTAGTCGTTTCATTACTTATGCTAGCCTGTGCATGAGTGTCCGTGTCATAGGAATCCAAATCCATAATATTTTTAAACGTAACGTTTAAAAAGAATAGTCGATTTGCGTAATGTTGATATAAGTACTCAAGGAAAAGTTCTGTTGCTATAGGTACATTTTGACATGTAGTAAATCCATCAAAATCTTCAATATTTACATCTGTATCTCTAAGAACTAGGCAGGTGCACTTTACAACTTAAAACTATAAACATGATAATATCTTAACTTTGATACTTACCAGAGTAAACGAAGTCCATATATTCAAAATCCGCACTTTCTGTTGAAGTTTTTATACCCTAGATGAAATCATAGGGGTATACTAAGTTTGTCATTCCGTTTGTAACACCTCGAAATAATGATGGTAGAGCAAAATGGATTGGACACCCATTCATAATATTAAAAGTTATTTCGATTTTTGAATGTCCGTCCGTCTGTCCGTCTGTGTGCACGATAACTCGAGAACGCGTATACTTAAAGAGCTGAAATTTTGTACACGGACTTTTTAAAAAAAAGCAAAATTAAGTTCGAAAATGAGACAAATCGGGCAACTCCTTTGGGGGTTGCCATATAAAAATTTCGTTTTCCGCTATATATTTGGACACTGCCTGAGAACGCATCGACGTAGAGAGCTGAAATGTCAAAAATGGACTAAATCGGGCAACTCCTTCTTGGTGTTGCCATATAAAAATTTCGTATACTTACGTATACTTTGAAAACGATCAGTCCAAGAGATTTTTATTGTACTAAAAACTTCTGCAGAATACGAAATCCTATAAAATTGGTTATTACTATTTTTTCTGTGCGACAAACTGTTCTAGAAATATATGCGAAAATCTACTTCAAAATCAATACTTGAATAGATCGGTGACCATACGAAATTAAATACGGGCATTCATCTAGGGTATCATATCTTAGACCAATTCTAGCATTTTTACTTGTTTTATTTGCACAAGGTTCTTAACTCCCTTTAGTGAAAATGTAAGAATCATTACGACGTATACAACAATTTCACTGGAAAAATTACACGAGAAAATCTTATTTCAACTGCTCCACAAAACTAGCACTTCACGAATGATCTATAAATTTTTTCCGCCACTTCGAGAAATTGACACAATTGAAATTTAAGATTGTGTGCAATATTCTGTTTAAATGCATACCAAACCTTTATATACATTTGTCGGTACACATATACCATGCACGAGGGTTTTTGCTTGTATAAATAACATAACGGTAATATTTACCATTCAAGATGTTCGCTTCATCTGTACTTTATAGCTTTTCATTTTGTTTTAATATACTTCTCATATAAAATCAATAGCGCCTAGTTATAAATTTTATTCAGTTTTCGATACGACGCAGTTTTTTTATACCGTTTCTATATAATTTGAATGAGAGGCTGATTGAGTTCATAGAAATTATTAGACAGCATTTTCCAAATTCTGAAGAAGCAGGGTATTTTATATACCAGCCTATATATTATATAGAACGAGGTTATTAAAGTTACTATTTGTTTGTATTAAATTCATATGGGGCAGTTCTGCGTTCATGATTTATATAATTTTTGTATAAATTCTGTAAAAAAGTCGTATTCTGTCAATTTCTTCTAACTTAAATACTAAACTTCATATGGGTGGGTTTTATACGAAGATGAAATATACATAGTTTTATACTTTATACTTAAATTTCTAACCGTGTGGATTATGAACAAACTGCATTAACTACTATATAATCATAGTCCAAGTTCAAATGGAAAGAACACTTTATAAAATACGGGGAAATTTGATAGATATCTTCCGCATAACAACATGTTGCAGAAAATAATGGGAATGTGAGAGGGGATGGTTTCCGTTTTGAAATTGAGGTGTGTGGATTTTGTCTCTGAGATCGGACAAGCACGAAGAAAAGTCGAGCAACAAAATTTAAATTTGAGAAAACCACAGTTTTAAGAAAATTATTACAAGCAAAAAAAAAAAGGTGAAGAGGAGATCCGCAGCTAGCCGCTTGAGGACAGTTTAATTTTTTTGGAGGACGCAAGATCGACCTTAAGGAGTTCGTCTAGGGACGAGGTTCATCCACGTGGAATAAAAAAAAAGAGCTAAGTCACTGAATAAATTCAATTAACTAACTTAAACACAATAATAATTAACTAAGTAATACTAAAACTAAAAACTAAGTAATACTAAAATACTAATATAGAAGTAGAATCTGTAAACTTAAGTGGCATTAGATAGAAGTGTAGTAAAGGACGGCCGTAGGGTAATTAAATCTTCCAATTTATAAAAGGGATTTGTTAAGGAAGTAAATTATTATTAAAAAATTCATTCTAATTTGAACAGTGTCTTCTAATTACAAACTCTTATGGCCGGTTTCACAGTCAAGGCTTAAGCCACAGCAACGGTTTAAGCCAAGGCTTAATAAATATTTCGGTTTCACAGTCAAGTCTTAAGTGAAATCACTGGCTTAAGGAAAGCTTAACTTAAGCCCGTCATCTCGAAGGCTTAAGCCTCAGATTTTGCTGTGAAACACATAAGAAATTATTGCTAAATATATATTTTGCCTAAATATTATAATTTTTGTTATTAAATGAACGTGCATATTTCAAAAGTTATATTTTAAAACTAAATTAATTTTCCAAGCGAAAAATAGTTATCTAATTAGCTGTTTTGAGTACTGTCTGGCGCTATTGTCAGCATTCCATTTGACGATTTAAGAAGAAACCAAACAGTTTAGGACAAAAATGAGTTATTTATCTGATGCAGAGGATATAAGAGACCAAGAAATGTATAATATAATATCGCAAGGTGTGACCCGTGGAAAAATTATAAAGAGTCGCCCGCAACATTTCGAGAAATGGGATGACGTTGATTTTTATTCTCGGTTCCGGCTGTAGATACATTCGGCTTTGATGGTTTACGTTGCCGAAACATTCTGCAACAATGATTTTGGATTTGATATCTTTCCAGAAAAAAACCACAACAAACATGTAAATAAAAAGATCTGCTTCTTTTCGCTTAGTTTTTAATCCACAATGGCAATTTTCCTTTAAAAAAATTCACAATTACCGCAGTGCTGACAACTTAAAAATTTTCATCCGCGGCTTAACTAAGCCTGAGCTAACTGAGTACTGTAACCGAGTAGGCTTAAGTTCTGGGCTTAAGCCACACCCGTGGCTTAACTAAGCTCTGGCTTAAGCCTGGACTGTGAAACCGGCCATTATACAAATTAAGCAAATTTTCAGAGCAAGTAAATGTAAGCTAAGACCATCCCTAGACTTTTGGCTTACAGTGCACGGTCGAGTTGCTGAAAGGCAACTGACTAATTCTGTACTGACCGCTGGCTTAAGGCTTAAACACAATTGCGACGACAGAGCGATAGAACGACAGACGACAACGAAAAATTCGCTGCGAAACAGGCAGTCGAGAAAAATTTGGAACACAATTGCAACGACAGGCGATGAGCGACGATTGTGAAAGAAGAAGTTATTGAAATTTCATTTGTTAAATGTTTCGAGCGTTTTAAAAGGATATTTTTATCAAGAATATTTTATATTATATTAAAAGAAATGCAATGAACTAAAGTGTGCAAAAAAAAAACTGAAAATGCGGAAATTAAATAAATTAAACGCTTTAATTCCATCCAACCCTTGTCTTTTTTGTCCACTTGTCTTGCCTATCTTGTAAACTATAAATTATTTTATGGATTTCGCATTCCTTCGATCAATTTTTCCTCAAAGCTCATTATTTTAAAATTACCGCGGCATGCAACGACAAAAGTGAATGCCACAAACATTTCATTCGATTAATTTTGTTGGTAGGACTGCAGCGATGACGGCAAAATTAGAAACTGATCAATCCGGACGATAATATCGTCGATCGCTCAACGTCGCTCGTCGCAATTTGGTGCATTCGCATAAGATGCTGTGCTTTTAGAAGTTTGACAGCGATATATCGTCGTCGTTTGTCGTCTGTCGTCGCAATTGTGTTTAAGCCTTTATTTTTAGCCCGGCGGCGTGTTGCTCCCTCATCGGTGCTACCTAAAAATGACGGCAACGTTCAGTCCACGATTGGTTGGGTCGCTCGGTAACTTCCCTGGTGTTGGTACAGTCCGGAGGTTCTACGTAGTCGATCGGAAGACTGAACCACAATGAACGTAAAGACCGATGATTGTTGCCCTAAGTAGACGTTGCATTCCGTAAGGGCTACTATCTTCATATTTAATGTTTTCAATTTTAAAAAGTGATAAAAGAATAAAATAAATCGAAGTTGATTTAATTAAAGGTTTGTGCCTTTTATGGTCATTATGTAAAAAATATAAGAAGAATCTTGCTATCTTAGCTCCTTCCTAAATTTTTCAATTAGGAGGGAACGGAAAACTTGTTTTCACATTCTTCTTATACAATAAAATAAAATAATGAGAGTGTTACCGATTTTATTAATATCATTGGATAAACAGCTGCGCTCGTACGGTACGAGCGAATTTTGCAGCACTTAACCCAAGCTTTCTTATCGATGCTTAAGATTATTTTGGATACATCTGTTTAATTTAAATGGTGCGTTCGCCTTACGTAAGTAACTTTACTAAAGTATACGTCCATTGTAATGCAGTCTGAAGTCTGTCGACACTGACTCTGGTATAGTAACCCCTTATTTATACGGTCTTGAACACTGTGGTGCTGTGATATGGTCTGCCACTCCGTTCGTTATGTCGTCATTCCACTGTAAGTGAACACGCATAGCTGGGATGATACAGTCTGTGAGGAAAAATCTTATGAGTGATTGTGGCTATATAATATGTACATATATATAGATACGGAGAGGTCTGTATGCGAAACTGTACACTTTGCTTTGAATAAATGTAAGCACCTGCGAATACGAATAGTCCGGAGCTTACCCTGGCTATAAAACTTCATTACAGTTTCTTGGCTATTTTGTCCTTCCAAAGATTGTTGGACTGACATGTTCCCGGATGTTAAGAAATTTCGTTTGTACCTAGATTCGAAGCTAACATTGAAGGTGCATATGTATGCAGATAAATGAAAATGTGATAATGGTTAAGAGAGTTTCCATCTGAAGTAGTCAGTTTGCTGTGCCCACAGTTAGTAGATGATTTTGAATCTTTCGAAGATCTTATAGCTAAAGTGACTGATAATATTGTAGAGATTGCGAAGCAGTTAGAAGCCGGATGTAGCTGAGCTTCTCACATTCCATAAGAAGACACTCAGAAAATGAAGATCTTCTGGCTCTTGAGAAAGGTAGATAATATGGGCGAGATGAAGTTTTTAGACCGTAATACAGCCTGACGGCCTAACTAGAAAAACTCTCTTAGAAGTTGTTTGTCTCTCAAAATTGCTATGGTTTTTTTTTTTTTAAAAGCATGATAGGGTCTTTGAAAAATTTCCGAAGTCAATGCAAAACTCAAAAGGGATTTCGCCTGTCTGTTCCACCGACCATCAACAATCCACTTCGAATATTGCTGTTTCAAGAAGTCAATCTATATATCTTGCAAGAAAGTATTTGCCCTTGATTATTCAACTATCGAAATGGAAGATATTGCCTCTGTTTCATACCTTCCTTTGAGTGTTTTGATTATATTTTACCTCTACAGAATACAGCACTTAGTATATGTTTATCTTTTTGCTTTCTGTAGGCCTTCAGTATTTTACTTCATTTATAAATGCATAACGGACGTAATTCCCTTATATGATGATTTCAATTCAATACATGCATCGGAAAGTGAAAAAGGGTAGTTCTTCACTTTAAATATATTTTAGGTACACATAGTACGTACACACTCTGTGGTACCGTGCGTTAATACCCCGTACATTACCGCATACCATACTTAGCGTGTAAGGGAAAAATCTTTGATATACAAACCCCGCGATGCTTTTCTATCGGTTCTATATACAATGAGGGCGAAAGACTTTTGGATATCCCTAGCTACCTTAACAGATCCTTACGGATGACTTCGATAAAATTTCTGATATTTTTAGCAGGAAAATCAGTTTTTGATGAAAGTATGAAGAGTATACGTATCGATATCCTGTCAAGAAGCCAGGTTTTTCAATGGTTCAAATAATTATATCGAAAACCATATGGTATGCACACCATCACGATTTAAGGGGAAACAAATTATAAAAAGCAACCAACATTTCTTAACCATCTTGGGTAACTAAGAATTTTCGGTTTCAACAAAATTTTCAATCATGTAGAATCTTATAACTTCTGAGCCATTACCAATACAAGGTTAAAAACGTTGCAGGCAACCACCAACGGAACCGTTGATTAGGTGCAAAGGATGGTATGTTTAGGCGCCACTGGCACATTCACCTCGTATCCTCAACGAGCATTTGAAGCCATTCTTGGCTTAGAGCCACTCTACCTCTTTATTCAGAGGTAAACAGCGGCTAGTATGCTTCGAAAGAATGGCCAGATAATCGCACTTACTCCAGGGTGCGTCATCTCAATATCTTCGAGCAGGTCAATATTAACGATATAGACGCTCCAACATATACAATGACCAAAAAGCTTTCCTACGAAACAGGCTACGAGATAACCACTAATGAAAGAAGCCAGATAATAGACAGAGAGCGTCAGTTTTGCGATGGGCCCAAGTCTGGTATACGAAAGATCGCGGAAGGATGGCAAAACAGCTGCACCACCCAGTTCACAAATGGACCTATCCATTCCGCTTGGTGCCTCACCTTCAATCTTTTAGGCGGAAATCTATGATATAGAGGTTGGAGCTCGGGAAAGCCTAAACAAGGGCTGCAAATACTCCAACATATACATCTCTTCAAACAGTCAAGTCGCTACTCGAAACTCAAGCTACTATCCAGGGACAACCAAGTAACCTTCGTTTGGGTTCCTGGATACGAATGAGTGGACAGTAATGAGAAAGCGGACGAACTGGCTAAGGCCGCAGTCCGTATATTGGTTCCTACCCGACATTTGGCCTACCAAGAAGAAAATTTAGGGGGGGGGGGGGTCTGCATCAATGGGAAAACCTTTGGCGTAGCTCGGCTGTCATGAGGCAGGTGAAGAAATTTTTCAACCCCTCGCTGTCCCAGACGCGCCAACTTATTGGACTTAGCAGACAGTCGCTGGTCATAACCCGTTCCGTCATTTATTGAAGGAGATAGCCAAATCCGATAGTGAACTGTGTCGACTGTGCGAGGAAGATGAAACCTCGATGTATGTTATATGTGAGTGTCCAGCGCTTGTCGGTTTAAGGTTGCAAGTCACACTTAACTCTCCAAATAAGGTTAGCAATAATCGAGCTTGTTGAAAGGCTCGATTTTGTGTAACCACATTAGGGGAAGGCACAATAGATCTGCTGTGGTCGTGGTGTCCGCATGGTTCTAGAGCCCTAGTCGCCCATACTCTTAATATTAATACAAGGTTTTGTAAAGTCAATAAGGTTTCATCTAAAATATATTATTATTTTTCGTCTCGAATCATTTTCCCCTAGTCCATGCAAATCTTTGAATTCCAGATTTAATGTAGTTTTTCACCAAGGATTTTGCATATTAACTGGTTGTGCTGAAAACTTTATATAATTGCAACCTGAAAATTTAATTGGCTGTCTGGGCGGGGAGACATCTTATTAATCTAAAAAAAAAAAAACTGTAAATCTCACTTAGATATTTGCTAACCTTCTCACATAAAATTGCCCAAAATGGCAGTAGCTCTTTTCTACAAAATATCATGATGAAGGTGGGATTTTTGTTATTATTACTTTAAATATCTTACATACATACGTATAAATTTACTGCACGACATATGCTTGAAGTTATTGCCTCATTCTTTAATACAAATTTGCAGAATTAAAGCTCTATTGGAACTCAAAATTCTTAGTCTAAAATGGTTCATAGATTCGAGTTGTTTTTTACAATAATGTTTCTCTCTAAACTTTCTGCGCCATCATGCCATATTGTTTTTGTATATATTTTGGAGCTACCCTGTATATAAGACCTGTGAATAACCTTAATATTAGAGCTGAAAATTGGATCCGAGTTTTCTAATATCCAGACACCCGGCCCTGCAATTTATCCAATTTCTTGAATCTGGATCCAAACTATCCGGATCCAGACTAAACAAAAAAGGTTCAAAATTTCCTCCAGATTGTATTGCTTCATTGGAAAAATATAAATTTCCATTTTCCAAATGAAGTAATGCAGTCTGGAGGAAATTTTGAACATATTTTGCTTAGTCTGGATCCGGATACTAGGATCTGGCTTATTCGGATAGGCGGATTTGAGGAATTGGAACCCAATTATTCCGAATAATCCGGATAGCAAATTATTTGGATACTTTCAACTCTTCTTTATATTGCTAAAGGCTTAGCAGTGTTTCTCAACATTTTTGATTGACCGCGCACCAAAATATCTGGAATTCTTTGCGGCACAGCTGTAAATAAAAAACTTTGCGTGAAACCTAGAACCTATACGAGAATTTTTTATGTCGTACGAGATTTTTGTAAAGTTTGTACGAGAATCTATATTTGTTCCAGTCTAGCAACTTTGCATTCTTGATGTGAGGTGACCACCATAATAATTGTGAATATCAAATAGAAATCTAAGAAAATTATGTTTAAAACGATTTTTTTTAAAACCGTTGGGGCAATTATAAATACTAACAAAACCCATACAGTTCTAATAATTTGTCAGAAAATCTCATGACACATTTAAAAATCTTGTGTGGCACAAGGGTTGAGAAAGTCTGACTTAGAAGAAAGCAATATGTACAGCATACATATAAAGTATTCTTACGAGCGTGGCTTTTGTTCGTTATTCAAAACACAGTATTTCAAACATAATTTACAAGTCCTTCTCATTTCACTATACTTTTCTACTTTTATAAAATTCACAAACAATTATTATCAATCAACTCTACTTTAACACTAAACCTACCGACATTTTATATATACCTGTTTCTACCGATGGCGGTCAAATGACCGCCTTTCAAATAAATGTTATGTTTTTTTTTCCAATTGATTATAAATAATACAGAATTTAGCAGGGGCAATAAGACACAAAATAATTGTCATGTATTAATTAGAAAACATTTTTTTTTAAATTTTAGGTAGGTATATACATTTGTAGAAAGAAGGCTATAAAATTATATTTTACTTCAGTAATTTACATAGATATTGTTGTTCAAATTAAAAGGAAATTTATTCGTCGTTGCACTTTTTACAGATGGAAGGTCTCTCCCGTGAACATTTTCCACAAACATATTTTTTACATATAAAGCATATGTATATGGTTTTATTTTTTTTTGCAAAATCCAATTTGACAAGTCTTTCGTCTTTCAGAAATTGTAGTGGAGTCTGCTGAAGTTCTATCCATTGTTTTTGTTTCTTCTTCCTGTAAATTTCGGTATTCGGTGGCAAGTTCCTCTGCCAACTGATTTAAAAATTCTTGTCGCGATATCCTTTCTCCAGTTGTTTGCTTATATAAAATCCAAGCATTTATCGCAGCTAAATCAAGAATGTTGAAAAATACTTGGACAGGCCATCTACAAGATTTAGATTTTGTGCTGTACTTTCTAGCCATTTGATCCGTCATATCCACACCAAATTTAGTGTTATTATAAAAAGCAATAGTTTCAGGTATATATTTACCTGTTTTTTTTCAATTTTTACAAATTTATGCTTCGAACTTAGTAAGAGAACTTTTTTTTTGGGTTTGCTTTTATAAATTGTCAGCGTACAATTATTTGATTTGTAAAGATGTGTAGAAAAACGTACCATATTGTCTTTTTTCTGTTTCGCAGGTTTGGGTAATTCCCTCTTGTTTGCTCGAATAGTTCCTAGTAAGTTAGTTCTTTTTGATAGAAGTTTTGTTGCTAAAGATTTACTCGTAAAAAAATTATCGGTGGTTATATTTCTTCCGCATCCTGTAAATGGTTCAGTCAGTTTGAGAACAACAAATTCACTAAGTGGTATTGCTGATGGTCTCATCTCATTTTTTCCCAAATATGGAAAACCAGTTTTGGCTATTTTCTATAAATGTATCCCATATCTTCGAGATGAGAGCAAATTTGTCATTCTGCAAACGCTGGCTCCGCTCATTTCTTCTATCAAAACGAATAAATCGCATAATTTCTGTGAAACGATTTGTGCTCATTGTTCGTGAAAAAATGCAGGACCCCATTTCTTATTCCATAAATATGAAACATTCAAATTTCTTGTTTCATATGCTCCACGTGCATATAAAATTGCAATAAAAGCATCTAAATCCGCTGAAGTTAGACTCCATTAGGATCCTAAAACTCAACGTGCTTCTGATTCCGTGCACACTTTTATATGATTCATAATGCGATAGTCAAGTATCAACGAAAATGCGCTCCTCACTTTGCCCTTCATAATATTGCGTTTCGCATATCCCGTTGGCCCTGATATTTCTCTGAAAATAGTATGAAGCGGGGATCTTCCAGGTTCAGAACCTTCTTGAAATTTTTGCCAAACAGTTCCATCAACTGAAGTTTCAATATTCTGATCGTTCTCTCCACATTGGTCTTCGGAACTAGATAATAATCTCATTCTTTTTTATCCCCTACGCGTATTCACTATGTTCTCTTCCTCGTTATCCGTGTCGAATAGCTCAGATTCAGTGTCCAATAGATCATTATTATTTTCAAATATACAATCTTCATTCTCAGAATTCTGTCCTTCATCGATTTCAGATAACAGCTCGCTTATATCATTTATTTCTTGCAAGAATTTCCTTTGTCTTGACATTTTAGAAATAAATTTGAGTTTGAGTTTGAATAATCCACTAATAATAAAATATAAAAATTACTACTAACTATTTTTATTTATTTATTTATTACCCAAAATTTGTAGCCTATTATTATTATAAATAGAACTAATCACGTTGCAAATATTTGTAATGCCGCGTACAGAGCTACTGACTGAATTAGAATGAACGCTATTTTCCCTCGTGGCTTACCACCAGCCGGCGCTCTGTACCCAGCATAAAACAAACTGAACATAAGCACATGGCGTGCTCCTAACACTCAATCGGGTGACATTTTCTTGGAAAACTTAAAATTAGTAGTAAGATGGAGATTTACATGCAGATAACTTTATAAAATTTTATATATTTTCCAGCGGTCAAAAGACCGCTCAAGGTAGATAACGGTATAGTACATATGATTATCAGGAAAAATGAAAGAAGTAGAGAGATAGATATTGAAAATTTAACTAGCTATATATTATAAAAAAAGTCATGCAGTAAGTTCAAGAAAAATGAAAAACTGGAATTTAACAATTTTGATCAAAGTCTAAAAAGCGGTCATTTGACCGCTCTGGTAGGTTTAGTGTTAATTATCGTTAGTACTGTACTTCTTATCGTAATTTAATACTTTCGTCTATTTATTCGCTTTCACTTGTATTCACTGCGCTGTTTAATACTGGAGACAGACTTGCGGTTTCAATATTGCAGTGTGCACAAAACCGCAAATTTGTGTCTATACACTTGCAAACAACTCTGTATACACTCGGTGTACACTCAATATGTAGAACATTGGAACTCAATATTGAAGTTGCAAAAAAATTCGTGGTATAGAGAGTTTATTGCAATCTGACCCTAGATATAAACCATAATAATTTAATACACGAACCTTTTAGAACCGAATTTCATACGGTAATACTCAAATGACAAATCAAATGTAAGTTCTCTAATTAATTCTCAGTATCTTAAGATGCATATGTGTCTCTGAAATTCCATTATTGCAATATGACATAATTGCAATATGAATATCTCAATTTGAAACCGCAAGTTTGTCCCCGGTATAAGATAAGACTCTCTCCTCGCGGTAACAATTACTGTATTTATACTCTACAAATTGCTCTAGAATCTTTTCAAAGATTCCATTCCAGAAATATCGATTCTCCGAATCTAAAATTGCTTATTGTCCGAACCAATACATTTCGCTTATCACCGAACCTAAAGTTTTTCATGTCCGGACTTAATTAGTCATTTTACGAGAAGTCTCCATTTCCAATAGGTGTCGCTTCTCCTTTTCTATTGCACGTAACAGTATCTTTCGGATGGATAATTGGGCATTAAGAAATTATTACGTTTTGGAGAGGCTTCAGAGCTTCTATTCCAGGACTATGGCCAGAGCCTTCCTCAGTACTTAATAGGATCAATAGTATATACAAAACAAATTTTCGATGTGTTCCACCTAGTGATTTATGTCCTCACCCTTATAATATTCTCGTTGTTTAACAGAATACTTCGAGCATTGGGATGTAAAAATTTCCTCACTCTACAAGTCTCCACCTTTCAAATCTCTTCTTAAGAATTTTAGTCTTTCCTTTTTTTCTTCTTCAAAGGCTCCAGGGAGGCTACGTTCCAACCAGATCTAATATCACTCATATTAACATAGAAAATCGAAAAATATCTCAAAATATATACAGAGGAAGTTTTTTTTTTTGGGGTCAACAGATACCCTTAAAGTGTAATGAACACCTCTCTTTTAATGATAATATTTCACCGTAACTCATCGTAATTACATGAGAGAGGGGCGAGTGTTTTTCGTCTATGGAGAAAGTTGAAAGTGAAAATACCAGGCTCATTAAAGTCAAGAAATTTCATATCTGCTCAGCAGTTAAATTGATCTCGAACTTGACGGGGGACTACATGGGGTTATGATATGATGGATAAAAAAAGAATTTTTATGGAAACGAATATTGAACGCCATGGGTGGTGCAGGGAGATTATCGCAAATGGACCAGAAAACCTTTTTATATAATGGAAACAATACGGTGTGTCATTTTCAACAGTATTAGTTTGTAGTGGATGAAATATGATCGTTTGAATTTTGTTCAAATATGTTACATAAATTTTAACGTGGAATGTCATTTTGACAAGAAAGAAAAATGTTTTTTCTTGAAATGGGTTACATTACAAAACATGGGTTTGAACATATAAAAGAGTTCCCTTGAATTTAATTTATTCATGAACAAAAATTTAAATTTTATTTTGTTTGGACGCATTAAAGCTATGGAAACGTCAATACTAACTGGCCAGATATCTAGTGAGTTCTGATTAGTCAGTAAAAGAGACTAGTCAGTAGGGGCTTACATGTGTGTGTATCAGTGTCAGTGGCTGTTCTATTGACTCGTGAGATCTCCGGGCAATGTTGAGCAATCTGCAATCTGATCGATGATTAATGATTAAGATTGATAATAATACTAATTTTTGGCGATTAATGATTGATCAATTGTAATTGTAATCATAATTACATGATTACATTTTTAGATTACAAATTTGCAAGAGTTTTAAAATTGTACTTAAATATATATATATATCTGTAGTGGGATGGTAATTGAATATCTGATATCTGTGGATTGGTAAATGGTATTATTAGCAATTAAGAAAGAGAAAATTTCATTTACGGTTTCGTTATCAGACTTGGAATCCTCTTTATTATATCAAAAACAGTACTGTATTGTTTTGATAGGTAGTAGTTAGTGAATGTGATCTTTCATTCTCACTCTACCTGTCATGTCAGTAATATTTAACCATTGCAGTGCTTCGAGTATGCTTCTAATTGGTGTATATATGCTGAATTTCAGAATAACTAGCATTGCCTTATTCTACAACAGTTGCAGTCAGGATTCATTCGAATTAGCATATAATAATATGGAGCAATATGAAAAGTATGGCAAAATTAAAGCGTTATTGTATTTTCCATGCTCAACAAATTTCTTAATTGTTATACGCTTTAGAAATCTAATCTTTTTGGGCCAACCCACACGCTTCAGGTCGAAGCGGGAGGATTTTCCTCCCCTTGTGCTTAGACGTAGGTACCAGGACAATAATGTTGCTCCGGGCTAATTTCTTATATGATTTCCGAAATTAATTGTGTGCCCTTTCAATTAAGTCACAGTTTTTTATATAAACAACAACTGTATCACAAATTCACAGTACGTAGTTGCAATTAAATTATTATATTATCACCTCAAGTCGCAAATTCACAACTGTATAGCCGTCCGATCAGAAATCTCGCATCTATCAGTAGTATTGGTATGCTGCTTATCCTTCCGATCGAAACTTGGCATTTCGAAATTTTTTCTACCCTCGAAGGCCTCTTATCCGTAAAAGGTGAAGCGTGTGGGCCCTAGCTTTCGGTATTGTTTTTTTTTCACACAAAATCAAGATCCTCGAATTTAAGTTGATGATCAGATATGTATGTCCGAGTCTCTATCAATTGAACTACTTACATTCCTTAGACTGACTCCAATTAATACATAATCCAACAGTGTCTTGGAGTTTTCTACAATCAAAATTCTTACGATCACAGATTGTTTGTTTTCTTAGAACTAAATTTTAAAATCTCTTGAAAAGTTTCATTTGTAAGAAATATGATCATGTAATCATGATTACGGTTACATTTTCCTAAGATTACTCCATGTACTCATGATTATTAATCTGATTACAAATTTAGTCGATTATGCCCAACACTGTCCCCGGGTTATCGATTATAAAGACAAGGGTACCAATACCACCGGAGAGTATTTCGTATTATTTCATGCCAATTGCAAGTAGCAATAAAAAAAAACATCCCCCCCCCCCCCCCCGCCTTAAAAAATTAAAGTAACAAATATTTAATTAATTGAGTTATTTGAAAAAATATATTTTTTGTTTATATTTTTTTTATATTAATTCAACTTTAAAAAAGCATACAAAATATTTTTATTCCAAAACTTAAGAAAATAAAAATTTATTTCAATGAATATTATTGTATGCATGTGAGGTATGTGTATAGGTTTTTCTCAGAGTTTGAGTTTGAGGCCTCAACTTTGGGTGATCTAAAACCCTCGAGAAACACTTCCCAAGCCACGAGACAGACTCCCTCACTATCAGAGTCCTAACTTTTGTCCTAACTCATAACAATCTAAAATATTTGTAGCGTTTTTATGTAAAACCACTGACATGTATAATATAGACTGACTACGTCCATAGAAATACACTGCAGAAAGTGGCCTAACTTCTAAATAGCGTTCTCTTTCGGTCTAAGCACCAAATACCAACTGAGCGAAAACTGTATACAACAAATAAATAAGTAGGTTAGGTTCGTAGAAATAAATGTTTTTAAATTAATTATTTCGGTTAATTAGTGATAAAAAGTGTTTTACCAAAGGCATTAATAGATACTCAACAAAAATTCGAAAGGTTTTATTAAAATCATTTTTTAGTTGGTTTTTTCAATTTTGGTACCGACATAAGAAATATTTTTGACACAAGAAATTGTACAGCATGAAATAGCATATCGAGTAGTACATATTATATTTGCCACTGTGTAAAACTGAGAATAGTTTGCACTCTAAACTACTATTCTATTAAAAAATAACTTTGTCAAAAAATTATATTAAATAACCGGCCAAGTGTGAGTCGGACTCACGCACGAAGGGTCCGTACCATCGCACAAAATTTAACACTATGTTCTTTTTATTTATTTTTTTCAAATGAGAGTAGGCGTCATTTGAAAAAATAATAAAGCGAGAAACACAGTGCTAGCTTTTCCAACCTCGACCACAGTATAACTTTAAGAACCTCAACCTGATGAGCCTTGCGAACTTTTGCAACTCACAATACGAACTTTGACAACTTCTGTATGATAGCAGTTAATTAGGCTATTGGCTTGAAAATTGAAATTATTTTGTAATAATTTACTACAGCAGGAATAACTTTTCACGTTAAATATGTTTCGAAAACTTTTTTTCAACAAATTTCCCGTACACTTTTTCCCGTAAACAATGCCTGGCATCAAATGATAACATAAATTAGCTGTCAAAGCTGACAAAGTTCCAGCAGAGTAGAAAGTAGACCTACTCGAGTTCAACCTTAACCGGGCCGGCCTCACCAACTTTCCCATTGGGAGCTTGATAACATGATCTCATATATTCTACAGAACTGTCAAAGTTGGTGAGGCCGGCCAGGTTGGAAAAGCCAGCACTGTGTTTCACGCTTAATAATGCTGTCATTTGAAAAAAAAAATGCCTACTTATGCCTAATAATAATGAATGAGAATAAAACGAGGAAAAAAACGCCGAAAAAATCACGTTTCTTGTATGAGGGCCCCCTTTAATTTTTCATTTTATTTTATTTTTATTATTTGTTGTTATAGCGGCAATAGAAATACACAGTCTGTGAAAATTTTAACTGTCTACCTATTACGGTTCATGAGATATAACCTGGTGACGGACGGACAGCGAAGTCTTAGTAATAGGGTTTCCGTTGCTACCCCTTGGGTACGGAACCCTAAAAATGACACATCATCCGCACTACAGTATTGCGGTGGCTAAACTAAGCGACTTACAGCGCTGAACAAGTGGTGCCCCATTTGATGTTTTGTTTTGCTAAATTTAATTGAAGTAAGATTCCCCCCCCCCATCCACATTTTATTATTGTTATTATTACTTCTTTATTAGTATGATATATACTCTCTTTACACGTCAATTACATTATGCAAATATTCAAGGTAATCTATATAATCATAATAATTGTTTAGTATTCACTTAATTAATGTTCATATTTTATACATTTTTTTTTATAAAAATTCCATCTTGTATCATTTTTTATATCACTAGCAAGCTCATTGAAGAGTAGAAATCCTCTATATATCAGTGAGTTCTGACCAGCTCGTGTGTTACATCTCGGCAGTCTTATATCATTATTTCTTCTAAGTTGATATGGTTGGACATCCCCCACATATTGTATTAGTTCATTTAGGTATCTCGATAGTTTTTGATTCTTCACTTTGTAGATAAATAGAAGCATATTCAACCGCAGTCTCTGTCGGATATTCAACCACTTTAAAATATCGAGCATACATTGTATTGGTGTATATCTGTCGCATCTTTAAAATTATCCTCATTGCTTTATTCTGTAGTTTTTGTAAACGTTCGATCATTCCTTGTGCGCCTAAGAATAGTATCGTTGAGCAATACTCGAAATGAGGTTTTATAATCACATTATATATGTCAATTGCGCTTTTCATTGATATATTTTTCCTGATTCTTCTAAAGAATCCCACATTTTTACCGATTTTTTTACAAATATACTCTATATGGTTTTTAAAGTTTAAGTCTCTATCCACTATCACTCCTAAATATTTCACATTTTTAATCGTCTCATTGTTAATTTTTATATCTAAATCTTGCCTGTAATTAATAGTCATAAATTTTGTTTTACTCACATTCAATTTAAGTTTGTTAATTTCAAACCACTTGATGAGGTTTTTTAAATCGTGTTCTAATTTTTCCTTACAGTCTTGCACGTTTGTCCCAACAATATATATAAGCGCGTCATCTGCGAAGAGCTTAATCTCACCATATACCACTGCATCTTTAATATCATTTATATATATCAAGAAAAGCAGAGTTCCCAATACCGAACCCTGCGGCACACGTAGTCTATTGTACATTAATTTTGACAAGATATTATCAACTTTTGTTCTTTGACAGCGATCACTTAGATATATATATTTGTTTAGTTTATTTAGTAATATATATGGTTCAACCGTCTCAAAAGCTCGCTTTAAGTCCAGAAACACGGCCAAGACAACTTTTTGTTTGTCCACTTCTTCTTTCCACTGTGTAATGACCAAATTTAACGCCGTTTCGCAAGAATGAATTTTACGAAAACCTGACTGTGTCTTTAAAAATAAATTGTTAGTCTCCATATATTCTTCTAGTTGTACTTGTACTGCTTTTTCTAATATTTTCTCCATTAATGGTAACATGTTGATTGGTCTGTATTCTTCGCATTTAACGGTGTTTGTAACTTTTTCAATTGGAATCACACGAGATTCCTTCCAGCATTTCGGAAATACTCCACTAGATAAAGATTTATTAACTATGGTAGTTATAACCGATATTAATTCCCTATTTTCAGTTATAATTCTGGGGCTAAGTTTGTTATAGTCTTTCTTCTGGTTGAGACTTTTACATATTTGAATTATTTCCCTATCATTTAGTAATTTAAATACAAAGCGCTTGTCTGTCATATGAATTGCATCCTCGAAGGTCTTAGGTGGTATAGATCTGTTGATAGTCTCCACACTTTGTATAAAATATTCGTTGAAATTATCTGCAATTTCCTTCTTCTCCGTTATCTTATTCCCTCCAAATTCTATACATTGTATTGTATTGCTTGTATCTTTTAGCACTGTCCGCCTAATTTCTTTCCACATATGTTTGGCATCATGTGCGTTACTTATTCTGCATTCGATATTTCTGCTTTTTGCTTTATTTATACTTATTTTGTAAATGTTCCTAATTTTTTTATATTTTATCCATTCATGTTCACTATCTAGCATTCGGGCTCTGTTATATTGAATAGTTTTATCTTTTTTCAACCTCTTTAATTCTTGACTATACCATTCACATTCTCTATGTCCTACCACTTTCCTTACTGTGAATTTATTAATAACTTCACTTAACTTTTTATCTAGCTCGTTCGCGCAATCCGAAACCTCTTCGTAGCTTACAGCTTCATTAACATTTTTACAAACTAATTCCCTGTTAAAATCTGCCTGGTTGTACTTGAATATTTCACACATACGCGTTTCTCTGTTATATATTCTTTTATTCGTATTAATTTCAATTTCAATTTGTATGCTTTCATGATCACTTATTTTCAAATTTGGTTTCACTTTAGCACTTAAATTATTTATATTTGTCACTATGTAGTCGATTTTAATACTATATCCGTCCCTGTCGGATGAGAAAGTCGGAAGTGATGTCCAGCTTTTCCGACTATGACCTGTTGCTTGTTGTACTTTCAGATGCTCTTAATAAAAACGTCCAGATTTTATTTTGCCTCCTGTCACTATTTTCTATGTATGTACATAATTCCAAGTCTGAAAATATTTTAAGAAATTTTTAGATGAAGACAAGGAAAATCATACTAATGTGAAGTGACAACAGGAATTTGTCAAGGTATGTCAGACAATGAAACATTTTCCACTTTATTCCATCAAAAAAGAAGTGCGGTATTGTTTACGTTAAATAATTTTTCTAATTTTGTACATACTCTCTCCATACAGAAACAGTTCTAAATTACATTACCGCGATATGTAACATACATATAACGTTCCTACCATACCCCTATAACATACCATAAGCGAACTTATATTGAACAACTTCAATCAATAAAAATCATAAATTGAAGCTAAGCAAGTTGGATAGCCTCGGGCACAATAACAAAAGAGTGTGGAATTAAGTAGCGATGAGTATCCCTAAACCTACTCCGGACAGGATTTTACGGATGGAATTTATATACAAAAACCAAATTCAAATTTACATTTTAATTAATACACAGGAACACACCTACCCAGAGGAAGGACAATATTAATCCCTGAATAAGTGATATAATCTCAAGGATAAGTTTT
Source organism: Dioctria rufipes (assembly GCA_963924295.1). Classification (NCBI taxonomy): domain Eukaryota; kingdom Metazoa; phylum Arthropoda; class Insecta; order Diptera; family Asilidae; genus Dioctria; species Dioctria rufipes. The sequence continues at coordinate 23,321,837 of OZ002740.1, read as the reverse complement.
AAATCCACAAGTTTGGAATATTCAACAGTGTAAATGAGACGAACAAAATGAAAAGAGGATCAAAGGGAATGTGATGGAAGCGAAATTATGTTATTTTGAAATATTTTTCACGTACATATAGATGTAGCTATGTAGGTATAGTTACCAACCTCCATTTAACGATTTTATCCTGCTTAATAGCTACTCTCTCTAGATACTTCTTTCAATTCAAGAGATGAAATATAGCTCATTTAGAAACTAAGCAAAATAATTCTTTTGATCTTCTATTCGAATGAAATTGATAAATTTGCAGAATTTTTAATTTTATATTGCTTGAAAATGCCCAACAAATTTCTTATGTCGATTTCCATTGATATTTTAAGAACGTGCACGTCAATCAGTAAAAAACGAGTTCAATGGAACAACTTTTGATGCGATGAGAATGTAATAGTAGCTCATATCCGTGTAATTTGTCAGATTGAAATTTTCTGCAAAAAAAAAAAAAAAACCATCACGAATAACGTAAAAATTATTAAAAATGTTACTTAAAAGATTTTGGGGTGATTGCGGAAGAATTTGGTAGAGCAATAGTTGAAGATTGATATGTAATGCTCAATGACATTCAGTTGTGACATTTCTCATGTAGATGTGTGCGTTTTTCGGTGTAACATCGCGAATTTTTCCGGTGTAGCACCAGACTCATTTGACGTACACTTTTTCTAGTAGTGCAGATCAATGGAACAATTTCGGTGTAACACTTCCGCTAGAAAACTTGACAATGGAAATCGGTATTAGACTGATGATGAGATTATTACTAGATATAACAGTAAAACGTAATATGGTCAGTTTAAGCACATGACATCTAAAGGTGTGAGTGAATAGTGTCAACACACTTCCGCTTGTAAATGGGCGCGTTCACTGTCACCGAAATAGTGACTTTTTCTCGACTACGAGTCACTACCAAAAACTATTTTGCATTCACTCTACCAAATTTTGACAATTATCGACTACGTTTGACTACGGTTATCGTTCACTCCGCACTAAATGTATCACATATAGTCCACTACATTCAATTACGGTCAGGAGGCTAGTCGAGCGTAGTTGATTTGACACAATAACTACAACACTACGCAACGAATGTGCTCAATGTAGCCTAGAGAGACTAAACGCACATGATTGGTACACAAATAGAGAAACAGAAACCAAAACACCTCAGCATCATCTACGCATGCGCAACTTAAGTCAGCTTTTATAAATGAAATAAAAACGCTGAGCAGTCTGATTAACGATTATGAGAATGATGATAACTTACATTTTCGTACTGCACTGAGGCTCAGTCAATCATTCTGATATTGAATGTGTTACTTAGGGATTAGGTTAGGTGAGGAGTTCTTTTAAGAGATTTTAGTCACAAAAAGGAGGGATTCTGTTTTTGCTGCCAGAACATGACACATAGGACATCCAGGGATATGTCAGAACCATATTAAAAGCTGTTAACTCCAAAGTTTCAGGTTTATGTTTTCACACAAAAGAAGCAACAAAAGTCAAAATTACCAAATCAAAAACCTTTTTTTGTAACCTCTTCCTTTCTGTTTTTTGTTTTGTTTTTTTTTAACAAGAATCGTGGTGTTCCTAGTCAAGTCAAGACCAGGAGCAGATAGGGTTAATCCGTGGTTAATCCCCAGTAGCAAGCAAAAACAGAAAGTGAGAGACACCAGTTCCTTGACTCTGACAAATCGAACACAAAATGGACTTGAGGATTAACATCGAAGCAGAAAAAAAAAACAATGATAGTTTCCCTACAGTGGGTACCTGGGCACGAGGATCATGGGAAACAAGAGGGCTGACCTGCTAATCATGTCCGGATCTAGTTCTCCCTTTCTTGGATCAGAACCCTCTGTAGGCGTAGTATCCTCGGTGATGGACGAATCTGAGCACTTGCAAGTGTAGAAAACTGTTTCTTAATGAGCCTATTAGGAATTTCATAGACTTTCTCTTGGGGATCGGGAGAAATCAATATAGAATTATGGTTGGCATTGTCATCGGACACAGCTCGCTTCACACTCATCTAATAAGATGAAAGTTGTTTGCAACCTCGAATGTCTGTCCTGTCTGGATCGAGATCTTGAGACAATCCAACGGTTTCTGTGCGTTTCTCGTGCCGGAGAATGCTGGATACGATTGAATCGGTCCTCCTATCTGTGGACGAGCTGGAAAGTTTACATCACCAAGACCTGATGCATTTCATTACGTATACAATGGCGAACGTATACAAGGCAATCAGGCCCTTTAAATTAAACATACATACCCAAAATAACCTTAAGCGTTGATAAGGAAGCTTTTGTTAAGTTTAAATGTCTATTGCCGTAAGTAAAGTTCGCGTCAGTTTATCCAAAGATATTTGAAATATTAATGAAATCGGTCACACTCTTAAAGCCGATTCACACCATCGCGATAGCGATTGCGATAATGTAACGAGATAGCGATAACGAAGCGACAGCGATAGATCGCTACACATAATTTTGAATGTAAACGCTCACACCAAAGCGATAGATCACAGCGATACAAAGAATTGCTGCAGCATTTGACCAGTGATTCAAATGACTATCGCAGCATGCACAATTTTAGTCATGTATCGTTAGCTGGGAGATTAAAGTGGGTGTTGAAAGATGAATTAAAATCATATAAAGGAATTCCCAATTTTATATGATCTGTATTTAAAACATTATAAAAATAGTAGAAAAAAGAACAAAGCGGGGGTTTATATTGCCAAGGAGTTGAATACAGGTTGGGTTAGCTTAAGAGTATTGGTAACTTGGCCATTATGGTCCTGCGGACACCCCGAGCAGAGTTGATTTATTTGTCCTTCCCTAGAGAGTAAATCTAGCCTAGAATACAAGTGCGAAGTATTAAACGAAGTGAGATTATAGACGTACGTAAAGTTAGGACCGCAACTTCGCCCGATTTCACTCAGAACTATCCTTGTCGTTAATTTGTCGTGAAAACGATAAGTTTGTCGTGTCATTTTTTTCTAAAGGAAACTGGATGTGGTGCTAAGTTGACGTCAATTTAGCACCACATCCAATTTCCTTTAGAAAAAAGGATACGACAAATATATACTTTTCACTACAAATTAACGACAAATTATGAGATGGTTCCTTTTATTTGATATCCCACATGCGTTATTCTGAATAACCCTTAATGTTGGGGTGTACAACCTCTTACCAGCCAAACAACTTTTTTTTTCGCCAATCTTTTTCTCCCGAACCTCACAAATACAACTAAAAAACAGCATGCCTTTACTCTCCTGCACAAGAAATTGGCCATCCACAGCGTCCAACATGTTACTTCGACCTTTGCGCCGTTCCACATTGGTCTATTCCGTACACCGAAAGGGTTAAAGGTTTTACTAAACTTTATCAACCGTATTAAAATTTTTTACTAGAGAATCACTTTTTTTTCTTCTCCTATATTTAAAGATTTTCCTCATGTGGGTCATATGCACCCCATTACTAAATTTTGGGCAATATTTACTCCGTCCTTTCCCCGTATTTAATTATGATGGCTTTTCGAAATTTCAAAAATGTCGTCTATAACTTATTTCCCAAAAAACACAAATTACAAATTTTACCATTTCTTACACGGTAAAAAAGCAAAGATTTAAATGATGTCATTTTACTAAAATTAAATTTGCTCCCAATGGTGGATCCAGCTAAGGGGTGCCCCCCGCGCCCCTCCCTGAAGACCACTAAAAGAACAAATTCCAATAGATCTTCTGAAGTTCTCCTAACAAATTTTATTCTACTGCCCTTTTTGTTAAAAATATTAAAAAATTTTGGAAGTGTTCAATTTGATAAGAACGCAGCCCTTATGGCTTGCGACTCAGTCCTCGCTCCACTTTAAGTCGTGGCTGTTAAATCCTATAGAGGAAACAGGAAGTGCTGATGCCTGTAAAATTCATGTATGTACATGGGCGTGGCCTTTCTCGGGGTGTTTGAAGCAGGACAGAGCTTATTGGGATAAAATCGATGGAAACAATTACAACTCTTACTTGGAGAAATTCAGTAAAACTACACAATGGCAAACAAATCATTGTATATTGGTGTATAGTGAGTTATTACATTTAAAACAAACGATTTATTTTGGAATATATTTTTTTTTATTTCGAAAAATGCAACAGTTTTATAGAATGCTTAGCTCATACGATAAATAAAAAGAAAATATAATTTCGGATTTTGCTTCGAGCGATGTTGATGAATGCATAGTAGAACCTAGTGACATTTTAAGTCTTAGCATGCAAGAATACATCCTTTATTCCCACAGCAGGTCTCAACAACAGCAAAGTTGCTCTTGGTTTAACGATAAGATCAACCACAGACACCTATTTTATGTCTCCCGTGTGGATGTATACAAGAGCCAATACACATCCGTAGGAGAAGTGTGTTCAAGATCCTTAAATAGATAAGCGTCTCTAAAGCCGAAAGTCCTGATGGTTTCTCACTCCTGTTAATTAAAAGTTGTGCCTCATCCTTGACTAAATTTCTGTGTAAACTCTTCTACTTGTTTTAATCGAAAAGAAAATGTCCAATTGGTTGGAAACTAGCCCACGTTCAACATATTCCCAAAAAAGAAGAAGGTAGCGATCCCTCAAATTATCGACCAACTGCAATCACTTCGATACTTTCAAAGGTTTTTGAAACTATTATTAACTCCAAATTAATGAAGTATCTAGAAACCAAACAACTTATCAATGATCACCGATATGGCTTCCGGACAGGAGATTTGTTGGCTTTTCTTACAGAAAGTTGGAACCTTAGTCCACAATTGTTGTTTACCAAAATCGTTAACCTAGATATTTCAAATGTTTTTGATAGAGTCTGGCATTTAGTCCTTTTAGTTAAACTTAAAGAACCTGGTCTCTACCATTTCTTTTGAAAGCTTCTTATGTGATCGCCTAATATCAGTTGTACTAGATAGTGTTTCACAGAACCTGACGCTATAAATGCCGGTGTGCCTCAGGGCTCTATTATCTCTCCATCCGTCTTTTTAGTTTTCTTTAATGATCTGATTTTCCTTACATTTAAGCCTATCCATAGTTTTGCCAATCACGGTACCCTTGATTTCTGTGACTGCTTTAACACTCTTAGGGAATCTAGAGGGAATTCCACAGCTGTCAATTGAGTGTGCATGATTAGATCATTGATTAACGACCTTCGTAATATCATCGCCTAAGGTAAAGCGAATCGCGTCTAATTCAAGGCATCTAAGTCCCAAAGCTGTCTCATGTCTTCATAACAAAATCATAACTTTAACACTCCCATTTATTTTGATGGAGCACTGATTTACGGTACACCGTTTTTATGCATTCTTGGCACTAATATTTCCTGTAAATTAAACTGGACGGATCACATCTCTGTTGCCAAAGAAGTATCAAAATGTTCTGAAAATGTATAAGAAATATTTCCTCCCATCGAATCTACCTCTATAAGTCGTACATCAGACCTAGAATGGAATACAATTCCTATATCTAGCCGGGAGTGGTCACACAGTTTTAGCTTTAAGAGCCTTCAAGCTCATTGGCGATTTGGCAATAATTTGTCTGATCAACTCACTCGAGCACTGCCTCAATGTCGGATGCTCTTCGCTCTTTTCCCTATGTTGTTCCCTACATTCCTGTATTTTGCAAAGTTACAATTTATGATGAATTCGTGAATTTTAATAGAATGTATTTCGCTATTTTTACTAACCGAAATGGATAATATCGAAGCTTTACATTTTCACTATTTACAAACCAAAGCAAAATAAATAATTTAGCACCTCGTTTGACTTTCGAGAGTGGCAAAAGTTGAACGTTCAGCAACTTTCTTCTTTGAGAGTGGTTGGTAGCTTATCTGTTCGACCCGGATCTTTTAAATGATAAATTTTGTGCACTTGATATTTGCAAGTGGTGGCGAGTGTCTTGGAACTTTGACATGTTTCCAGGCTATACCATTTTTAAACCATAGTTGCGTCCTCTCCTCACAAGAATCCTGGATCCGCCCCTGTTTGCTCCTAAATTATTTTTCAGATTTTTTAACGGTTCCTAGTACGTTATGTCACGAAATTTTATAGTCTATGCTTTAGAAATAATCCTTCTTCAGAGGACCCCAAAGGATTTTTAGACGCAAATTCAAGAGAAACGATGGATGTAAGACTGATAGGTCTGTGAATCTTTAGCAGCTCTGATGAAGTTGGTTTCGCTTTTTTTAATCTCTCTCTCGTCGCAATCATCATCAGTCTTACCCAAAATTATTTCATAAATTTATTTAAAAGTGAAATTGAAGAGCTTTCGATTCAATAGAAAAAAGACGACATCCATTTCTGTTCATATTTTTTTTTTTTTCATATTTTCCTCCGACATCATAATTGACTCAAATATATATATATTTTTTTTTACATCTTACTCGTACCATATCAGTTCCTCAGTATATACAGGAAAACTAGTTTTGATGGTCAGAGGAGATCTAAAGTATGTGTACGTATGGATACTCCTTTAGCCTGGGGTCAATACAGAAAAGTTTTCTTATTTACCATGGGACTACAAGGATAAAGGTCTGTTTGTATGCATGAAAGTTTCTTGATTCCTATCGTATTTCTCATTTGAAAATTCCTTGAAGGAAAACTTTTTAGTGTTATAGTGGAAACAAGTAAAAAAAAAAAAAAATGGCAAGGTGAATGAAGAAAATGAAACTTGTAATCTCCGTCCACTTTTTGCTGTTTTCTTTTTTCTGTTTTTCTTTTATCATTTTAACACAACTTAAAATTCTATTGCTCAAGTTGGAAAAAACATTTCTTTGAATATTTTCAAAAGTTTTAGAGCCTTTATTTTAATCACTTAACTAACTCAATCGATTCGAAATTCGATTTTGATGATGATTTGATTTCGTTTGCCAGACAACATCTTTACCATCCAACTAAGCTATATAATATGAGACAGGTTATTTTTCTATTTCGAAATTTTACTTTTATTTTATATCAAATTACCAAACGACTAAGGAATATCCTTTTCTGCACTTAGATAGCTTTGGTGTAATATGTTAAGGGTAATATGAAAAGGGTCATTTCAAGAGATCTCCAAAAGTAGCTCAATTTTATTATACCCAATTACACTCAATGAAACTGACTAGCATCAATAATATAGTTTTAGGTATACCCCTAATTTCTACTAATCAAATTTCATCTGTAAATTTTAAAGAAAACTATTTTTACCACATTAGACTTGTTCAGGATTAAACCAGTGGCTTTAAAAGTGAAAGAAATTGTTGAAGCAACTTTTCCTTTTACTTTTTTCTTGAAGAGAATATTTTACGTCATTGTATTAGGTCGTTGCACAAACAAATGTCAAATTCCGGTTTGAAGTTAAGTTGGATTATAACAACGAACTGTTAGCTGTAGTGTAATCTGACCCCCGCAAAACTGTAAAGCGACGATTATACGAGTCAATAGAACTGACGGACAGTCCTGATTTGGTCTGTCAAATTTATTGGAAAATAAAAACGACTTGCGTTCGATCAATTGACTAGTCAGTGCATAATAAAATTTCATCAAGCAGTGCAGACATTCCTTTTCTATATGCATATCTAAGGATTTCTTTCCTTAATCCGTCATTTTTCTCTACAAAATAAAGATTAAAATGCATATTAAATTCCTTTAAGTCATTTCCACCTCAAAAGAGAGAAGATTAGAAATATAAACTCAAATTTCCTCTATCATCTACCTTTTAATTTCATTTTCCGCCATCTTAATTGTACTTTTGATAATTTATTGACTGGTCTGTACTGACTGATCAGAATTCTTGTCAGTACAGATTAGTCATTAGGGGCTTACACGAGCCGGTGTAAGTATAAAACGTTGCCAGTGTCAGTACTACTAACTCGTGTAATCCACGGGTTAGGGATATCGCAGAAAAATTCAATGTGCACTATTCGACAGTTTCCCGTCACTTAAAAGCGTTTGGGAATATCAAAAAGCTCGACAAGTGGGTTCCTCATGATCTGACTGAGCGAAACATGATCAATCGACTGGAAATTTTCATTTCTCTGCTCTGCCGAAACAAAACGAATTCATTTCTACACCGAATAGTGACATGTGATGAAAAGTGGATTCTGTATGATTATCGATGTCGAACTGCACAATGGTTAGATAATCACGAGCACCAAAACACATGCCCAAGCCGAATCTTCATCCGAGGAAGATAATGTTGACTGTATGCTGATCTGCTGTTGGAATTGTCCACTATTCCCTCTTAAACAGTGGTGAAGCTATCAACGCTGAAAAACACTGCACCAAACTGGAAGAAATGCTTCAAAAATTAAACGTTAAGCAGCCTAGATTGCTCAATAGTTGTAGTATCAAATTATTTCTCATCCATCCTACTCACCGGACTTGGTGCCAACCGACTACCACTTCTTCAAACATCACTTTTTGGCAGGGAAACAATTCAATAATGAGGAATTCCTTCAGTCCAGAAATTTAGATTTTTACAAAACTTGCATAAACGCACTTATATCAAGTTGGGAGAAATGTATTGCATCTAATGGTGCCTATTTCGATTAATAAATATGTGTACACAACGAGCAGCAGTCTTTTAAATTTCCTATAAAATATCCAACATTTCATGTGCAACGATACTTATAAAACTAATTAATAATTTAATGATAATTATATAAACTTAAAATTAATTATAAGCTACGAAATTCTTCTTTGTTTCTGAAATTGTTTGAAAAAATTGCCCACGACGGTGGAAGGTATCTAAAAAGTATAAATCAAAATTGATAAGTATGAGTTCCCTATGGTAGCTCAGTTAATGTATATGGATATGTACGAGTAACACGAAGATCTAAATTTATAAATAGATCATAACTAAATGAAATATGTATCTATAAGAAAAAAATTCTTTAAATGTAAAGGGGAATGCCCATTTTATGCCCTTCATCTCCAGACATGGGAGATGTCTTAAACGATAACGATACAATATCATACTCTGAACATTTTTTATTAACAATGTTTATTTCAATTAAGCGGTGGAAGCCTTGGGGACAGGCTCAAAATTCCATCTTGTACATTTTGCAAAATCTAGTACAGAATCAGAGTCCTTAGGTCCTGAGAAGAAGTTTGAGTACCCACACTCCTATACTCGGAGGCTTAAGTAGTTATTTACAGTCATCCCCATACTCACTTTTTTAGTATTTCCCTCTTTTCTATTCGAACTGAGGTGCTAGATTTTTCACACTTTAGATCGGCTCTAACTCGGTACAGTTATATTCGATCGGAAAACAGGTTTCACTGTTTGCATCAGCTTATTACCATAGAAGAAAATTATGTCTCTGCGCACTTTCAAGGTATGGACAGGAACCCCCAGCTAGGGGGAGGGGGGGATGTGGTTCCAATACTGCATGTTGCATATTAAATTAAAGGTCTCGCCGAGTACTATCGGGTGATGTACATTTTTCCTGATTCAGAAAACTTTCTCGAGACGTTTTCTCCTCCGGAAACCCATTATCATGGACTTGGGCCACATAAATAGTTTACACATATTTTTGTAGATCTTGTTTTCATGGCCATGAGTGCTCTGTTGTGAACATATTTTTCATAGGAAGTCATTTTCCACGACTCATCAATTCCGCACAATCACGAGAAGTAGAAAAGTCCACTTTTTCACCCATGAAAGTCGCTCAAGCTACATCCGATCGCCAAAGCTTTCCCCCGCTTAATTGAAATTAACGTTATTAATAAAATATGTTCAGAGTATCATAATGCATCGTTTAAGACACCTCTCATGTCTGAAGATGTCGGTCCTAAAGTTTTAATTTAAACAACAAATTCGAGACAAGACAGGACGGACAAAACTCTTCTTGAACACTATTTAAATTTTTACATAAATGTGGGGAGAATGACCACCAAATGCCCCCCGTATTAGTTAGTATAACAGTATCTATGTAGTATTTGCTTGGATGGGTATAAGTATAATAAGCATACTTTAAATTATTATTTTTATTTTACTTTACAAATACACAAATGTTTTGAAAACATTACTCAGTACAATCACTATAATTTACCTACATATTAAGGCTACACAAAACAAACAAAATCACAATAATAACTGCACTACTAACCTAAAAGTCTCCAATTTTTACTGTTCACAAAATTCACCAATTTAACACTATCGTGAAGTTCATGTTGTTCAGTTTTATATATTTTTTTATTCTCTCCATTCGGTTGTCCAGTATACAATCATTGCACAAAATAATCCTGTAAGAAAGAAAAGAATTTCAGTTTACAAAAATATGACAGTTTTGTGTATAACAGTTGAACTAATGAGTACTTATGTATAAATGAGATAACTTGGATTATTTTTACCTAGTCAGTTAAAATTACATAATGAGGTTAAGTAAGCGAAATAGTGATTATGTGTATGGCTCTTTTTTTGTTTGTATCTTTTTGGAATTAACTATTATACAGGGTGACCTAAAAATAAGTCACATACTTTAAATGTCAGTCAATTTAATATAACACGACTCTGACAGTTGGTAGCTATTTATATAGTAGCTCTAAAGTACATACATACAATTTATTAGGAAGTGGTATACAATATTGTTAAAACGTGTATTTTTCGTAGAAAAACCTAAAATTTAATTCAGTGTTCGCTACTAAAGTAGAAAATTAATACAAAAATTCGGACAACATCATGTATACATGATCAGAAAATAATTAAATTTTTGTAATGTGGTAGACAGGCCACATTGTTGCCGTCCTCGAATCGTTCGGGAAAGTGTTAAATAAGGAAAAAGCAATTCTGTAGTGTTATTGAGCTCAGCAATTGAATCTTACACATACTGTTTGTTTGACAAAATAGTCGAAGTTATTTCCATACAAAAATACAAAATGACTCATAAACTACAAGAAAACCACCATCAACGTAGATGAGAACCCAAATATTTCTGAAAACAACCATAATGAGTAAAATGAGCTTATTTAAACTCAGTTTCCGTAAACTAACAGTGTAGTTCGGAATTTATATTGCAAGCTTCATTGGCTTTCTTTTCATTTTCATTCACTAACAATATGAATGGAATTGTATCTATACGTTATCATCGAGAAGTGCTCGCAAATTTTGTCTCATGCAAAATAAAGGATTTAGGATTGTAAAACATATTTTTAGGACACCCTGTATTATGACGATTCCACACTAAAATATTGTCGTATTCAGAGATCTATAGACCTCAGATATGACATTCTTGAGGAAAAGTAAATTTATTTATTATGCTTCTCCATATGACTCTAATGGGTCTAATGAGCTGTAACGGGACAGAAATATGTCATATTTGTGTTGTTTTAATTGGTCTTGTCAACATCGGTACCGAAATTAAAAGTGTACCGAAATAGAACGACCGAAATCAAATGGAACCGAAATAAAGAGACCTTAATAAAATATAACCGTGACCGCCAGACCAAAAATCAAAAACCAATTTAAATTGGTACCGACCACAATAATCAATAAGTGAAGTGAAGTGAAAATTCAATCTGTCGACGGCATTTTGACATTTTAAAAATAATTTGATAATAGTGGAAAAAAAGACTCGAATGAAGTGGTAAATTGAAAACAATAATAACAAAAGTGATAAAAAACAGTTAAGTGGAAATGGCTAGTGACGAGCATATTATTACTGCAGTAAATGCCAACGTCAGGGAAATATTTTGATCTGGAAATATCGGAAATATTCCTAACGACATCAGCGAGTCCCTCGCAAAAAGAATGTTGCAGGGAAGGAATCAAGTGTCATCGCAAAAAAATGGACCTTCAACTTCTGGAAGTTCAACCGAAAAACTGAATAGGTTTCTAAAATTGTCAACGACAAATGCATTATAATTTCCTAAGTAAACGACAATAATACATTGATACCAGAATACCTAAACCATTGTTTCGCTTTATTATAAATTTAATCGCTAGCCAGAATAATGTTTAAATTGCATTCTACCAGATTTAATTATTTTTTTTTTTTCATAAAATCCTGTAAATCTTTGAATATTAACGACCAATTCCATATGGGCCAACTTATTAGTTACATAGATAATTAGGTAACCACAGTATCTATTGACTTTACACCGAATATTATTATCGAATTAGTAGACAATTTTTGTAAGTACTTTCATTACTATAGCATAAATCTTAAACCGTAGACACACAACACGATCTAATAAATCATTAGCACGAATTATTCATTAATATGGCGTATATCATATGTATCAGATCATAATAATTTACAGTAATCGTATTTTTCTTTTATTAGAGTGCTAATCAGGAATAATGTGGTAAAACCCTTGTGTATAGAACAATCTATCTACCTGTTTGCGAAAATGCTTTCGTATTATAATTCCACATGTTTTCACTTGCTCGCGCTCAGTCGTTAAAAGTTCTGCAACTTATGTATGGACAAGTGGTTTAAGGGAACAAAGACAAACTAGTAACATACAAAGGGAAGTAGCACAACTAATAACGCCTCGCTGGAATATAAAATCAACGATACCTCGACTTGATGCCGTAACAAGCCAGCAATGCTTCGCTCCAATATAAAAACATCGATGCCTCGACCTGATGCAAGGAAGAATTGTTATTCATTATACCGGAGACAGACTTACAATTTCAATATTGATATATTGATTTTGTAATTATGTCAATTGCAATATAAAATTTCAGAGACACACTTGCGGTTTACGATACTTATAAAATAATTAGAGAACTTACAATTGATTTGTCATTTAATCTGTCATTTGACTTAAGAGGAGTCACTACTCAGCAAAAGTTTCAATTTAGATACCAGCGAGCCTATAGACAGTTTACTATACGTATAGGTTCGTGTCCTGAAAGTGAGAAATTCATATAAAATTAGCCTAGGCCTAGACCACAAGACACATTAGAGACATCTAGCATAAAAGACAGAAACTCAACATGCGATAATTTAAATAAATACATTGAAATTTTTTAACGAGAATTAACTCACCCAAATTTTAAATATACTTTTTTTGCTTTGTAATTCAACAACATTTAACGAAATATTACAATTTCTCGTCGGTGAAATATCGGGAAAAAAACAAGTACTATTAGATTAAAATAATTAAAAAAACACCACCAAAAATGAAAAAAAATCGACGTTAGTTGTTAGATCTAAGCTTTATCCTTCGAAAACAGTTACAATCTAAAGATATGAAATACCTCCTAACTGGAATTCGATTTTAAAAATTTCAATTTTTACCATTTTTTACAAGTTTCCGAGCTAATAGTTATGTTCTTTGTGCCCGCAGAACAGAGTAGAACAAAAGATACACAAAAGAATGCCTCATACATTTTCATAGAAGATGTATAAATGAAGCGAACAGTACAAATAGTTCGCTTCAATCGACAGAACAATTTGTTCTCTCCAGTATATGGGAGTTCTAGAACAAGGTACACAAAAGAACACAGCTAATATCTCCATTTCAATACATTTTTTTAAATTTTTGCCGACGTTAGTTTGCCAGAAATTTGCATTGAAAAATGTACGAAAGTTTGAAAATCTTGATACTGACTCCTCTTAAGAAAGTGCGAGCAAATATTGTGAAATCTCTTGTCTATATGGAGAATAAAAACGAAATAAACACTTCAACTTGACAAGTGTCAGAAAGAGTCACAACTAACATTGCAGTATGAAATTCTGTTCTAAAAGGTTCGTGTATTAAATGACTATAGTCTATAAATAGGGCCATAATGCAATAAACTCGTACACCGCGTAAATTTTTCACAATTTCAATATTGATTTTCAATGTACTACATAGTGAGTGTACACCGAGCGTATACCGAGCTGTTTCTCAGTATATAGAGACAGATCCGCGGTTTAGCGCAAATTGCAATATTGAAATTGTAAGTCTGTCTCCGGTATTATTGGAGGCCGACAACGGGTGCTTGGGTCACTAACAATTTTTATGAGCGTAGACGCGTAGATGATGAGCGTAGACGCGTAGATGATGAGCGAGAATTGTTGAGAAAATATTTCGGCAGAATTTTTATTCAGCCTGGTGGCCGACTTGAGTTATTTTCAGATACTGTGTGTACCATTGTCGGCTTCAAAAAACGCAATTCAAAAGAAAATTTCAGTAAATTTCTAAGAAAAAATTGAGGAATTCTCGAGGCATCGTTGATTTTATATTGGAACGAGGCTTTGCTGGCTTACACTTTTGTTACGTCTGCAGTAGTTGCGCCTCTAAAATACAACATGTAACTAATTCAAACTTCGTTTCGCTAGCACTAGATAGTTCTATACACAATGGTAAAACTAAATGTATTTTGTCATAAAATATAAATCTAGAACTCCGCTGTCCATCTGCCTATTTGAAAAAGACAACAAAAAATAAATGGTCAATGTTCTAATGATATATGTATCTAGTAGTCTGATCCCTTATAGAACAATTCCTACACGCAATATTCGCACTTCCTTTCACCCTTCAAATTACTTTCGGCCATACAATAAAATTCTGAAATGCTGTTTTATCTCGAACTGTGACAATGTGGAACAACTTACCATCTTCTGTATTCCCTCCGACATACAATCTGAGAAAATTTAAGGCTGACATTCATCAGTACCCCGCCACTCTCCTCATAACCCCTAATCCTTTCCCTATCTTCTTCCTGCCATGCACGCAATACTCGCAATACTTTGCATATAAAAAAACAACAATGCAAATCACAAATTGCGCGTAACATCGATACAGGTAGTTCTGTTACTAAAAAATTATTTTTTTATTACCAAAAAGTTAAAATTAAAAAAGTGTGAAAAGTGATTTTTAATACACATAATTATCTCCGAACACTGCATACATATAACAACACGGCACATAATATTTTCTTAATTCTTCCACCCATTCATACAGGTGTTCCAAACATTATCATTTCTCTTCGCCGAGAAAGTTATAAAGAATTGCGCATGCTTTAATTATCGTGGAACTATATTTACTGGGCAAACTTCTAATCCATTTCCAAATTTCCTAAATCTAGCTTTGAGTTGACCAAATGAATTCTCAATTACTCGCCTACATTTCGACAAGTTATAATTGAATCTTTTTTCGTCTCTCGATTGATTTACTGCGCTATGGATGAGGTTTCATAACTAGCTGAGATAATCGATAAGCGGAATCGCCTATTAAAAGAATTTGTACTTTAATAGCCTCTTTAATTTTATAGTTGTCCTCTGTAAATATGCGATTGGTCTCATAGCTCTTTTTTTTTTGTAGATAGAAATGAATTTTGTTCTTCTTGGTGCGGCAACCATTTATGTACGGAGATAGGTAGGTACCTAAATCTGCAACTGAAATGTTGTGAAATGAAAATATTAGTAAAAATTGAAAAAAACTCAGTTTAACCTGTAGGCAGAATACCATCCCTAAAAATTGAAGAAGTCAACAGGGGCCGGATTCTGTAACACGAAAATTTGGTGGTTTACGAGAAGAGAATTTTCGCAACTCTCCAGTCGCGATGCTCTAACATACTTCGGTAGTTAGGGAAAACGTGAGGAATATCGCAATATTGAAGGACGCCTAACTCTGTATAGGAGGGTCATAGAGCATTGGGGGTTTTCCTATGGATTTAGGGTCTAGATTACAAAAATATAGGTGAACAATTTCTTGGGGAGGGCTTTTGAGAAATTGGGTGGGAGTGGGGGGGGGGGGGGTCGTACCACCTCACATTGAGTGTTGTCCAAAATACGTCATATTTGTTATCAAATTAAAGGGGGAGGAGCGGGTAATCGAGTTGTGTAGTTTTTTTTATCATTTTAACGTCATAACTGACTTTTTACCGCCGAAAGACGGATTTTTTGTACTTGGGTCATATACACCCCAGTTCCTATATTTTGCACATATTTCTTCCGTTCTGTATTTCACATCCATTAGTACTATGTTGTGAACTTTATTCTCATGGAAAATGAATTTCCACAACTTATCAGTTCTTCATAATGATAAGTTGAAAATATGTCCATTTTTGTATCACAAAAACGGCCATTTTTTTTTCATTTTAAGGGCAGGGTAAGGTATTAAAAATTTTTTGATTGCTTTTTTTTATATTTTTAACTAAATGCATAATATCTCAAGAATATTGTGTCAAAATTTCAAGTCGATTGGAGCAAAATTGACAAAATTGTGAGTATTTTTATACCTGACGGATTTTTATACCTACCCGACCCGAGCGCGCTATTGCAACCTGGCAGATGGTTCGCTCTCTATACAATACCCGATCTTACCCTCCAGTTTTATTTCTAGAAATTTCAACACAAGTACAAACGTGCTTATATCTGTACTGTATATTTTGTCAGCGAAGAGTATAAAATTGAGTCCAGCAGTGAATGTTCTATCGAGCAGACGTACACGCGCGTTTTTATACCAGATTTTTTAGTGTTCGAAACTTTAAAGCGATTTCCCCACAACTCACGTTTTCAAAGTCGGTGCCCCTCATAACTGCAAAACTACTGCACCGATCCTTTTGAAATTTTGAATATTTCTGTACATAATTTACGAGGTAACGCTGGAGAGTTTTCTTCAAATTTGTTAATAATTTTTAATTTACAACAACAAATTAGACGATTTTTTCGCAAAAAATCGCGTTTTTCCCTTCAAAGTGTTCCAAAAAAGTGAAAAATTGAAATTTCGAAAAATCCTCCCAGCGTTACCTGGAGAAAACTATTATCTAACGAAAGAACTTTGATTTTTCGATTTCATATGATCCAGCACCAAGTTATGAGGGGCACCGCAATTCTACTTTTTTTCGAGACACGTCCGAACAATTGCTGCCATTGCCGTATTTTTAAATATTTCTTCGTGAAAATTTTATACAATATTCTTCGAATGTCATACTTTAATGTACCATTAATTTTAATAATGAGATTTTAACTGTGTCGTCACAAAAAATTCACAAAAACATGCCTTTTTTTGTACGAATTAACCTCACCCTGCCTTAAGAAGGACTGATTCATTTTTTTTTTTTTTGTAGTTATCTCCAAAGCCATTTATCGAACTCAAAGACCAATTACATATCTAATTACGGGACAAAATGTAGATGAGATTTTATCCTACATACATTGAAGTTTTAACGTGCATATTTAACATTTTTATAACATCTGTTCTGTACTGGAAAATGACCAAATTTACCATTTTCGCTTGATTTAACATTTTTAGCGGGTACCTTGAGACACCAAAATCCATATTTCTCTGTAAGTATTGCAAGGATTTCCATAGTTTGTTTTTGTAAATATAGCCAGAATATGCGGTGAATCATCCAGAAATTAATTTGAAAATTCCTAGGTAACTAACTACCTTCAGAAAACACGACAAACACAGACAACACTGTCTGTTGAGAAATATTCTTCTTACTTCTCCACAACTAAAATAGCCGAGAGTTCTATCGAGTGGAATAGAGAATGTAATCACGAATATCGAGAAAATACTGTGGAAAATCAAGATTCTCAAATGCAACAAGAATCTCATCGATTTGAGGATACGAATTCATGTACTCACTTTGCAGCACATTACACACAGCAGCACAAAACTCCAAAATGATGTAGTTGTCTGACCACAGATATCCAAGAGTTCTGTATTCCCTGGATGAGCCCAATGAGCCGAATGATTTGTGTGTAACCTGAAAATCTTGTTTAAATTTATCTTCGGTGTACGTCACAGTAACTACTTTTCCGGTCCTTCAATTACTAAACACGTTAAATGCAGTTTCTATTCAAATTGTATGAAAGAATTATTGCTGGCGTTCAAATTTTCTTTGAATCACTCTATTAGAAAACACTTCTTGCATTGGGTTTAAATTTTTCCACTATGATACACAGCAAGGCAAGAAGGAGATAGGAAAAGGATCAGGGAACATGAGGAGAGTGGCAGAGGTGCTAATGTATGTCGCCCTTAAACCTTCGCAGATTGTATGCCAGAGAAAAGACGCAGGATAGTAGACTGTTCCACATTTGCATAGCTCGTGAAAAAAAAAAATCACGAAATTTTACTGTATGGCCAAAAGTAATTTGAAGGGTAAAAGGATGTGTGCAGTTATCAGCGCGAATATTACGTGCAGGACCCATTCCACAAGGGATCAGGCTAGATATTTTATCAGAAGATTGACCATGTATGTATATCGATATTGCGGCGGTGCTCGAGCGACTCGATATAACAAGTTATTGCCACATATAAGCTTGAAGGCTCTCTTCTGGACAATATCTAATTAAGCTAATACTACCCTAAGGCTTGGTAATGCAAGCACACGAAATATTGACGGTAACTCGATTTGACAGGTGGCAGCTGTCAATTTGTAAATTAAAAACTGTTAATTGTGAAGTAATTTGTGAAAAATTGAATTGAGCCTTGTATCCGATAGCATAAATACTATAAATAAAAATCAAAAATCTTAAGACAACTTGAAATGATTTCAAATTTCACAAATGACATCTGACAGTGATGGGTGGAAAATCAGCTGATTTTTCTAATAACTTGCAGTTTCTCGACGGAAAGTGCACATATCGGCAAGAAGAATGACGAGTAATGCAGTTTGTGGGAGCATAATTGGTGCAATGACGAAACGAATGACCATTATGCCAATGATGCAATAACACACGAGTTATACAATTATCATTGCTCCTTCATACGGCAGGCAGGAACCAAGCTGTACTGACGATTATACGGTTCCTGCTTATATGAAACGCCCTCTTTTTGCAATGAAATTTCTTTTTTCAAAGATTTTTCATTTGCATAAAGAGTTTTTTCCACTCAATTCTTGAGCTGCAGACTTAGCAGCAAACTGAGTCAATTTCAGATTGACTTATTTCGCTATGAATTTTGATAACAAAACTCTCTACTTATATGGGAATTGTATTCCATTCTAGGTCTGATGTAGGACTTATAGAGGAGTGCTGGATTCGACGGACTGAAATACATCTTACGCATTTTTAGAAATAAAGACATTTTTATGCTTCTTTGGCAATAGAGAAGATGTAGTCTGTCTCTGTCTAATTTAATTTACTGAAAATATTAATGCCAAAATGCTTAACGACGGTGAATCGGCAATTAATGATCCATCAAAAGAAATGGGAGTGATTAAGTGATGGTCTTGTTTTAAATAGATAAGACAGCTTTGGATCTTAGAAACATTGAATTCCACGAGATTCGTTTTGCCCAAAGCGAGGATATTGCCAAGATCGACATTCCCCCTGCAGTATGCAAAAGTGTCAAAGAAGTAAGCGAAATCAAGGGTACTGTCATCGGAGAAACTATGGATGGGATTGAAAGTAAGGGAAAGTATAGATCATTAATGAAAATTAAGAAGGTGGAGCATACCGGCATTTATAGGATGAGGTTCAGATGTAACGCCATCTAATATAACCTGTATTTGGCGACTGGATAATAATAGAAGAGGATGGGAAAGACCAAGTGCTTTAAGTTTGGCTAAAATGACAGGATGCGAGACTCTATCATAGGCCTTTGAAATATCTATAGTTCAACTATTTTAGACTCACAAAAATTGTAACAAATTCAGAAAGTTTGAAGATGAACGTCCAGCTCGGAAACCATATTTTCGATCGAGCTAATAACTTTCTAGCGGCTATAGATTGCACACAGGTGTAATAGGTCAAATTAAAGAGCAGAGTGAATAGTTTACAGTCTTTATAAAAAGAAGTTATGCTAAGCACCCGCAATAACTTCTGAGAGGAGAAGAATATGCAGTTGGTTGAGCAGTCGTTGAAAAGGCCATAAAGTTCTGCATACAATGAGCTTTTGGCGGTGGTAATATGCCCGGTACTTTTTCAAATACAAGATGTTTTGTGTAAACCTAGCATATTTTCTTAGTCATCCTGTAACTCCGAAACGGTTGATCTGCTCCCCCCCCCCCCCCCTTGTCATACAATTTTTTGTTTATATAGGTGAGTACCAACTATCGCTGTATGGACCACCATGGAGGAAACACCCTGTATAATGCTTTTTTTTTCAAATCGTTCAATTAAAAAGTTTATCGCATCGATTCGATTCATTTCGCTCTTCACTGTCATATGTCAAAACCAATTTGACAGTACAACTTAATTAAAGAAAATATTTTGTGTCTGCACTTACTTAATTAATCATTAGCGCATATAATGAGTCGATAGTTAATTATTCATTGGGAGTGCTGTATGTCTAGGACATTAGGCCGACAGATAGGCTGTGTAACTAAATTTAAAGAAAACCACATCCTCTTCACTAGCAAAATAGTGATAAAGCTATTCTCTAAAGCAATCTTAAATATTCACAGCTAACAATTAGATAATAGGTATGTATGTAAAAACGATTTACTCTACCAAACGCTATGGATTTGTCTCAAGTGGTAGAATGTTGGTGAAAGCTATAGAATCAAGCAATTAAATTTTCATAAGAACACACTTTTGCTGGTATTGTTTCCAAAGTTTAAAACAAAACTGCCATGGAACATGATTAATGTTATTATCCTCATTGTAGGTATACAAATGACTTGTTTGAATGTAATTAACGTTCTTTGAATGCCCGCACGAAAACAATTTACCCTAAACGATATATAATTCTCTAAAATTAAGGCTATTGTATGATTTTAAGTGTGCCTACACCAACCTAAGACAATCTGTACGAGTGTTTTGGTAATTCGATGACAACAAATTGTCTTTGTCTTGTCTCCTTATGGGCATTGTGTAATTATACGAAATTTCTCTTCGTCATTCATTAACTTGTGTCCACCAAAGACACGTGTATAATTATGTACGTATCTACTACACGAACTGAAAATAACACACCTTCAATATTTATCATGAAAATGAAGTGGGCTTTAAACGAAACAAAACTGTTGTCAAGTGTATAAAAATACACTGTTAAATGGTTGTATATAGCTTATGTAGGCGTTACCAATTGAGAAATGGGGTAGGTGTATTTTAGTTTTATGTTGTTGTTCATTTTAATAATATTAAGAACACTTAAAAGTGCATGCATGACAAAACGTTCGAATATTAGCATTGCATTTAAAAAATACCAACGCTGACCATCCATAATTAGGTAATACCTGTTGGCCTTATACAAAATACAGTACATATCGCATGTCTACGGAAAATTCATAAAAAGGTTATGGAGTTGATTGTTGTACTCGAAAAGAACTACTTATTGAACAGAGGGTGTCCCTGCCAATAAAACTCAAGTCATAATTTGTGAAAACGTATACAAATTCGTATAATTAATAACTTCGACAAATCTGACCAGTGACGTAGCTAGAGCTTTTGACACCTGGGGCGGTCCTGAATTTGCCGCCCTTTTTAACTTAATCAAAATCAAGAGTGGTTATTAACAATTATTGAACATAAATAAATAAATGAGTAAAACCATTTATTTATTTTGTTTAAACAAATTGTACACATTTATATATTTATTTTTCTTGCATTTTTATTACAAAAGTCTTGAATAACATTGTTACTCTCATGACTTATGGATGTGAATTTCATTGCGTAAGCTCAATGTGGCTTTTAGCTCTGTCGTGCGGTATGTGTTTGGCTTGAGGCCATACCACTATGTCTCGGAGAATATTTAAATTCAATCTTGGGATGCACGTTAGAAACCTACTTTAAATATCGTACGATATTATTCCTTCGTAATTTGTTGATTGCCGATCAACCTTGTATATTAGACTGGATTTTTCTCAATCCGTAAGAACTTTTTTTGTAAACAATACTCGGTCTACCCCTCTTTCAAGTGGTCGTCAATTATTTTGTTCAATCCTCAAGACTACTCTGGAACTCTCTTTCTCTGCACTTTAGAAGGAGCAGGGCATTGCCTTCTTTATTACAGGCCGTAGCGATATAAAATGCTCATGTATGAGAAACGTGCTGTTTGAAAACTTTTAGCATTGCGCATTATGGAAAAACAAACACGTTTCATGTTTAAAAATTTATGTAAAATAAACAACGCTTCTGGTGACGATAATTCTAACGCCTATTTATAGGTTAAAATGTTTACTTTTAGGGAAAAAAACGTAATTGTAATTATTTGAACAAAATTACGAAGTGTTTCTGCATTTTCCTAAACTCTACCCAATTCGCTGTGAAATTCGTATTGAAAAATGTATGAAACTTGCAAATATTGGTACTTAAGTTGTTTTGTTTTACAAGGAATAATTAGTGTTTTTTTTTAATTCATCAAAAATTTTTATAAATTTTAAATTTTTCATTATTCTCAAAAATCGTGTTTTTTTTTTATGAAATTGCGCAACGTTTCATTTCTACTAAATTACTATTAAAAAGTAATTTTTTGCAATTCTTGCTTATTTGAGAAAATATATACAACAACAACAAAAAACAATTAGGTAACCTGTGGGTTTGTTTTGTTTAAAAATAATTTATTTGTATACCCTAGATGAAATTATGGAGGATAGTAAGGTATACACTAAATTTATGGTCATTTTATCTGTCCGCTCGATTATTTAAAAAAAAAAAAACAAATCACACCACAACTTTGTAAGACGACATTTCGGTAATAACTTTTTTACATAATAATCAGATCTATGTTCGTAGATATCGTAAATTTGGCAACACTTTCTTAAAACTTTATTTTCTTCCGGATCACTATTTTTTAGTTCAAAAATAGATACAATTAGGCAACGTCTAATAGTGGTGTGGTGTTACCATACAAAAAATTTCGGAATAAATATAATAAAAATTTATGAAATCCTCTATAACCACTTTTAAAGGCTAATAAGTCTCAATTAGAAAACAATTCAAAGAATGACGCTAGACGAGTAAACGAAAAAAAATGAAGATAATGATATGGCAATGCTCTCCGTTCATTTCATATATTTCGTTAATAAATAGGTCTAAGACATGCTTGAAATACTTTGGTAACAGGATTCCAGGCACTAAAATATGAATTTCTAGGTGAATATCAATTTCTTACAAGTGTTGAGCCAAACTGGTGGAGGGGGGGGGGGGGTGGTAAAAAAGCTCTATCCAAAGTCCGCACGTGGTGTTTAAGCAAAGACCTAAGCATAAATCCCAAACGGTTGGATGGACAACACGTTGTTAGCCTCATGGTCACCTATGTCGCTCTCGCATTGTGACCAAAAACTAATCAAAAGACGGCTAAAGCTCTGCTTCAAAGAACCCAGCACCCTGCCTGTCTAGGAATATCTGGTGCCATGAGAATCTGTGCAAAAGGAGAAACAGCTAAAGCCAGGGGATCTGGTTGGTCATTTAAGTATCTTAAAACAGATATGTTTCGAGTAAATGACGACAATATATGATATAATCACACCCAGGGTGGATTTTGTAAGACCATTTCAAGTAGTTCTGGGAGACCGACAGCAATGGCGTTCCACTTAACCGTCCTTCCAACAACGATCGATGGTGTGGTAAACAGACGGTTCAAAAACGAACAGTGGATTCAGACTGTGCGTATATGGCCCAAAAGCAATATATCGCTCTGGTCTCTATCCCTATCGTATTCCAATCCGAGGTATTGGCCGTAGAAGAATGCGGTAATACCTGCATTAAAAGAGCCATAAATGACTCAACCATTAATATCCTCTCGAACAGTCAAGCTGCCATTACGGCCTTAAATTCTTACACTATCAACTCATGGATAGTCTGGGAATGCCTACAAGCCCTCAAGAGCTTATAAAGGAGAAACAAAGTTATCCTCATGTGGATAACTAGAAATGAGGGCAATGAAATTGCTGATGGCCTAGCCAACAAACGAGCGGAAACTCAGTTTGTCGCACTAGTCATTTTATGGCACTTCAAAATGTTACCTCACAGCTGCCCTAAGTAACTGGGAGAATAAATAAAAGTCCCTGTATTGGGAAAGGCTACAAGGACTTCGTCAGGAGGCAAAAAAGTTTATCGTCACCTCTGGTGGAAAAACAAAAGATCTCCATCTACTTAGAAGAACATGGCTCAAAATGATTATTGAGCTCTTTTTAGGCCATAACCTCTTGGGGTATAACCTAAACAAACTGGGCTGGACTGAAACTTTATCGCGCCGCTTTTATTAGAAAGCTCACGAAACCTCGGAGCACTTGCTCTGCAACTACAAAGCATTCGCCAGGCGGAGACTACTCCACCTGGAACTTGCTTTTCAAACTACATGTGGAACCTCAACCCCGCAGAATGGTTTTAGACTTTATTAACAGTTTGAACCTAGAAAGGGAGTAAATTCAACGGGGATTCACAATAGATCTTTCAGGTCGAAGTGATTGCGAGGCTAACGCCTACACACCCCTTCACAAATCTAATCTAATCTAATAGGGGAGTAGGGTAGACTATGGTTAGTTGACTATAGGGGTATGTAGACTCATTGCGATTAACTAAACAAACATTGACAACGAAGTTTATAATAATTTGACTGTGTATTCAGCGGAGGTATCCGCCTCAGTGTAGGAATAGTTGTCTAAGCTAGCCCACGTCGTACGCGTAATTATAGACAAAAATCGAAATTACAAGCACTTGAGTGAAAATTTTGTTTGATATTTAATTGCCTAAGACGCTCATGATGTTGGGTTGTTCTAATGGTTTTAATTGAAAGTGTATGCAGTGGTTAATGGTGTTCCTAACTTGATTTTCATGTCATTGGAAAAACTTTTTGTCGTGAGTATTTCCAAAAGAATATGGCAGGTTGGGGCTTATTGACACATAGCGTAGCGGGGTTAGATAACTCATGAGTCAACTAATCTCATGTTTCATTTTAATTTATCTATTCTCTTATTAAGTTACAGATGACTAGTAATGCTTTTCTTATATTCAAAACGATGAGGCCCACAAACGAAAAACGGAAAGATCGAATACATCTAAAGATGGAAATTGCTGTAAAGAGGTTATTCATGACGAAGCAAAAAGTGACCAACACCACTGAAGAGCTCCATGGCTGGAGCGAAACGTCCGAAAAGACCCGTAGTTGCCTCTGCAGCACCCCCAAACAGTCCATCTCTAGACACCCCAATTATTAATAAACTCGAGCATAGTATAGACCGCTATATATGCTCCACTCTTGTACATTGCATTTACCGGGAAGTAATGTTCAATAAAACTACACTTTTATAAAACCCACCCTTTCACTATATAAGTACATGAAAACTCTCGGAAATTATTAGCACTCACCACCTATTATCCGTACAATCCTTATAATTCTAAATTGTTGGAAATCCATTGAGGTCACCCATATCATCAAAATTTTATTATTCATCAATTTAACCTCAAATATGCTAATTAATCCAATTTAATTTCTTACGTACCAATGAGTCTGGTTCAGTCGTAGTCCTATCTCGCCTAAAACCTTGACATTACCGCGGATATAGATAATCGTGCACCATATAGACCGCTATTATCATATGTGCTTTCATCCGAAACATAGTATGTGTTTAGGACCTCTGCACTATTACCACATAAAGGTTATTTTAAAAATGATAAATTCTCTTTATTTCATAATAATGATTATTTTTAAAAACTTGGTTTTCTTACATACTTATTACTTTATTAAATCGATATAGTCAAATAACCCCGTCCACTAACTCAATAAACCCTAGGCATTTGGTAAATGGGCTCATGGTGAAGCTTTTTTGAAAATGGAAAATAATACTTGAAAACCTAATAGTGATGAATAAAATAAAAGGAACTATTAAGAAAACCATTGAAATAATCCTAACGAAAATGTATTTATTATGCCTAAAAACCTTTACAACAAGATTTTTATAAAATAAATTATGATATTAGGGTCTAATAGCCCCGGTTGGCTCTACTCTGTTCGCAATTCATACAGAAAGATTACAAATGTCACAATTGCAAAAAAATTAAATATATAATACGAAATTTTCCATGATTAAAAAAAAAAATTAATAATAAAATATGTATTGCACACATAAAACTCATCTTATACAATGCATTTGCTATTAAAAATTAATAATCCACCTGAGAATATTCAAACAATTCCCCTGTACACATCCGACATCCGATGTAGTAGAATATCATGGATAATTTTAAGGATACTGTTGTACAGGACGACATAAATGACAGAGAAAACTTTGAATGAGATTGACAGTAACATTCAGAGAGTGATTGATTAAACATTGCCTGCAGGTACATACCGAAATACCAAAATGGTAGAGAATCGGATGAGTACTAAAAACTCCAACGTTAAAATGTCCATCACTGTGAAATATTTCTCCGGTTGGAATAGGAGGAGATATTCTACCGGAAATTTTGCTCCTGGAAAAATATGATGATTTTTTAATGAATATTCAAGTTCTGGAAAATATTTTCTTTTTAAGGCTTTTCTCTTTGCAGTGTTAATCCATTAAAGAAAGAATATGTAAAAGGTTAAAAGTTCATTTAAAAGTGATTCCTTCTCACCCGCCCTTAAGAAATTAATTTAGTTTTTTGCAGCATTGAAAATAAAAAGTTATCGCCACAAATATGACGGATACTCTTGCATAATAATTTTTTTTAAATAATTTCTCTCATAAATGAAATAGGTATGTAGGTATATAGAGGTATATATACCAGATCTATGTAATAAAGTCCTTTTCAATATTATATTCCACTCACGTGTCAAGTGCACAGTTATGTATGTATATATATATTTTTTTATTTATTAAGTTCAGAGTTAGCTTGCCTACGTTAGTATGATTTCGTAATATGGCCATGTTATTTTTTTATTTTTTGTTTATTTTATATAACTCTTTGCTATATCTCCACGTGATATCTGTTATGATTTAAAGGAGAAAAAAATGTTTATCCTTCTTTCTGTTTTTTAAATGAGCTTTATACATATAGAGAGAAATTAGAAATAACTTATTCAATCCGGAAGTCAAAGGAAAATTTAGATTAAACTTTTTCTTCCCTAACTGTAATTTGATATTGTCGGACATCAAAACATCATTGATGTCTTCACGTAAAAATATTATATAAACGGGAAACCTATCCTAGTGCCGTTCTGCTGGAAATATAATTCGCCTATTTTCATAGCATCACACTTCAGCCAAAAAAACAAAAATAAGTACGCCAGAATCGTGCTACGAGTGCAGTCCATTCACAGAAATCGTGTTATTTGCTATGTTTTAAGATAAAACAGGATAAAAAGTTATAATTGGTATAAGACCAATAATTTTTGTGCCATAGATGAAAATAAATGTTAAATAAAGTGAAAAAAAAAATTTTTGTATGGCAATACCAAGAAGGGATTGCCCGATTTAGTTCATTTTTGAGATTTAATTTATTATTCCTATGAAAACGCTGTATACAAAATTTCAGCTCTCTGCGTGGACGCGATCTCAGGCAATGTCTAAATATATAGTGAGAAATCAAAAATTTTGTATGGCAATAGCAACCATTTTTGAACGCCATCTACAAAGGGATGATGAAAACTTTAGTACCCCCCTCCAATAGCCATGTGTAATACATCGTTTGATAGCTCTTTTTGAGTTGAATAGAAGTTAGTATTGTCTCTAGTTCCAAATCCCTGTCTTTCTGAGTTATACTGTACTATACATGTCATGTCAGTTTTAGCAATAGCAAAATAACATATTTTTGTGCATCTTAGGAATGAGTCAGCATCAGATACTACCCAGAAACTAGTCTTGAGTTCATTCCTTCCTCCCTCTTCTGCCTCCGCTATCGGTTAGAAGCGTGTGCGTACAGGTATCAGTCAGTGCAGTCGTTCGTTTGCATTGCAACTGTGAACTGTGGATTATTATTGATATGCTTATTGATTGGACTTTTTATTAAAATTGAAGTTTCTCGCAATTGTGTCATATGTCCTAGAGAGTTCTACCGCGGAAAATATTAGCGACATCTTTTGACTGATGATCTCCCAAGAATGCGAACAGAGTTTGCAACATATATTCAAAAAAATACAATGCTACAGGCTAGTACATGCGTCATCCATAAAACGTATAAGAAAGATGTTGCATAACAGACAAGGTATTCCCATTAAAATTTTGACACATTGCAGCTCATAGCCTGTGACGTAATTCTATGACTAATGTATATAAATTTTCATAAGAAAGACAGAGAGAGTATTGTGTTCTGTGTGCCGTACTTTCCTATCCATTTCACAATATTACGTCACCTAATAGGGGAACGTGGTTCATAATGGGAATACCATGTATTCTATATACCTTAGGAAACCATGTTGGGGTTGTACCGTAACCCCCGGGATATAATACAAGCCATGAAGTCGCCGAAGGCACCGACACATTAAAAGGCCTTAACGTGCCGGGTACAGCATGCAGTAAGAGCTCACTCTCACTGCTTTTTGTATACTCGTCATGGAAGAAAAACTAAAATTTCATTTTAAACAGGTCTTAAAGCCTAAAACTGTCGCTCCTACAGTAAAATGAAGTTTAAGCAAATTGCAGCCAAATATGTTTTCTTTCTAATAGTTAAAAAAAAATAGCACGTAAAACAAATTTATGGAAATTATAGCGTCTGAACAAAATACAAGCAACTTTTATATGAAAAATTCCTGCAGTAAGACAAGGCATAAAAGACCGTGGATGTCGCCTGCTGACCGGCCCGCTGCTCTCTTTTTTCGACTTTGTTCATGGCTTGTATATTCCGGGGGTTACGGTTGTACCAGAAAATTGCTTCCCGGGATTTGTTTGAAGAACCCGTACGACCCCTTTTCAGGCATTAACAACGCCACTGTATACATCGCTCTATGTTTAAAGTTTCTCTTTAGAATTGTTTTGGATTATTGAAGGCCGACACAAAATGTATCCGAAAATATCCTTAGTCGGCTCCCAAGAGTGGACAAAAATTCTGACGAAAAATGTTCTGTAAATTTTTAAGAAGAAATTTCTAATAAATTTCTAAGAAAAACTTGAGGACATCAGGTCGAGACATCGTTGATTTTATATTGAAGTGAGGCATTGCTGGCTTACCCTTTGGTTACATCAAGGCATCGTCGATTTTAAATTTGACCGAGGCGTCTGGTCTTATGTTGGGTCTTTGGTTGCGATTAGTTTGCCTATGAAAAAGATCTAAAATGAACACGAACCCACTAATATCACCACCCATCAGAATATAGCTTCATATGCATGGCTGGTGCACCTACAGACTACATTTCGCTGGATGTTAAAAGATCGGCGCTTTGCATAAATAGATATACATATGTATGTAGTTACAAAGAACTGAAAAAAAAAAAACAATTCCAGAGCCAGATCCAAAGAGCTGCCAAATCTTGAACTCTGTGTTCAATAGCGTTGGTATTTTTTAAATGGGGACACTTGGGTTCTACTAATAAAACCCAAACACAAAAAATTATTGGGCAAAAAAGAATTATCTGATAGAACCCAGTTCCTTCATCTCCACGCTTCTGTAGACCGATCCGAATTAGATTTGTTCATGAAACGCACTACATCACCAAAGAAGAAATAGCCAACGACATCCTTCAAATTAAACATACACTTATCCCAACTACGGTAGATGCAAAAGTATATGCGATGCTGCAACAGAAACATCTTCCGCTACTTATATCAAAGGAGTTTAACAAATTGGAAAGAAACCGCGAAATAGATCCTGATACAATAAAATTGTCGATCATTCATGCAAGAATAAGATTCTTAGAGTCTTTATTAGATTTAGCGTATAAAATACCAATAAACAAATGGCAAGCAAGAACCGAGAAGGAAAGAAATTGTGTTAAAGAAACTAAGAAAAAGTTTGAAGAAGTCTTAAAGAAAGAAATATCCATATTAGTAGACGTATGTATTGAAAACAGGATTATGGTATATAAATGATGGCAATACCTCTCGAAGGTTTTTTTTCTGATCCCGAAATAGCTTCGCGAAGTACAAGTATTGTCCAGGATTTCATACATATGTTAAGAATTATAAATAAAAAGAGATTACTCTTTTGGACTTTTTACCGGGTTAAACTTAATTTTCTTCAAGAAAGAATTTTTTGGGATATCTCCGGTATATAGCAAAAGCTAAAAAATGTTCTAATTTGTTATTTCATCACACAACCCATTAATTTTTGGTGACAAGTTTCAAGTCTTGGTTTGACTCATCAACAGGTCCCAAATAGCGAAATTGGGTGATTAGAAAAACAAATGAAAAAATGAAAAAAGAAGAAAGAAATGAAAAGTTTAAGAAAAATAGAAAAAAACAATTTTTTTATTTATTAAAAAAATTTAAAAAAATTTAAAAAAACAGATTCATTCGAAGCGAATCGAACCTGTATACGCCACGCAGTGGGCTGAAAAATGAAGAAGAAAAAGGAAGAAGAAGAAGCGTTTCGTGTCAGCAGAAAACCTTCCACTCATCGGTGCAGCTTGGTTTTCTGCCTGCTGCAGACGCTTGAAAATAGATCAAACCGATCTCTTCTCATATAAACTCAGAATAAATTCTGGGTGTGAATTATATGAGGAAAAAACACTCCTATACTAGCCCAGGAGGAATAATAAATAAAAAGAGATTACTCTTTTGGACTTTTTACCGGGTTAAACTTAATTTTCTTCAAGAAAGAATTTTTTGGGATATCTCCGGTATATAGCAAAAGCTAAAAAATGTTCTAATTTGTTATTTCATCACACAACCCATTAATTTTTGGTGACAAGTTTCAAGTCTTGGTTTGACTCATCAACAGGTCCCAAATAGCGAAATTGGGTGATTAGAAAAACAAATGAAAAAATGAAAAAAGAAGAAAGAAATGAAAAGTTTAAGAAAAATAGAAAAAAACAATTTTTTTATTTATTAAAAAAAATTTAAAAAAATTTAAAAAAACAGATTCATTCGAAGCGAATCGAACCTGTATACGCCACGCAGTGGGCTGAAAAATGAAGAAGAAAAAGGAAGAAGAAGAAGCGTTTCGTGTCAGCAGAAAACCTTCCACTCATCGGTGCAGCTTGGTTTTCTGCCTGCTGCAGACGCTTGAAAATAGATCAAACCGATCTCTTCTCATATAAACTCAGAATAAATTCTGGGTGTGAATTATATGAGGAAAAAACACTCCTATACTAGCCCAGGAGGAATAATAATTCAAGCGTCTGCAGCAGGCAGAAAACCAAGCTGCACCGATGAGTGGAAGGTTTTCTGCTGACACGAAACGCTTCTTCTTCTTCCTTTTTCTTCTTCATTTTTCAGCCCACTGCGTGGCGTATACAGGTTCGATTCGCTTCGAATGAATCTGTTTTTTTAAATTTTTTTAAATTTTTTTTAATAAATAAAAAAATTGTTTTTTTCTATTTTTCTTAAACTTTTCATTTCTTTCTTCTTTTTTCATTTTTTCATTTGTTTTTCTAATCACCCAATTTCGCTATTTGGGACCTGTTGATGAGTCAAACCAAGACTTGAAACTTGTCACCAAAAATTAATGGGTTGTGTGATGAAATAACAAATTAGAACATTTTTTAGCTTTTGCTATATACCGGAGATATCCCAAAAAATTCTTTCTTGAAGAAAATTAAGTTTAACCCGGTAAAAAGTCCAAAAGAGTAATCTCTTTTTATTTATTATTCCTCCTGGGCTAGTATAGGAGTGTTTTTTCCTCATATAATTCACACCCAGAATTTATTCTGAGTTTATATGAGAAGAGATCGGTTTGATCTATTTTCAAGCGTCTGCAGCAGGCAGAAAACCAAGCTGCACCGATGAGTGGAAGGTTTTCTGCTGACACGAAACGCTTCTTCTTCTTCCTTTTTCTTCTTCATTTTTCAGCCCACTGCGTGGCGTATACAGGTTCGATTCGCTTCGAATGAATCTGTTTTTTTAAATTTTTTTAAATTTTTTTTAATAAATAAAAAAATTGTTTTTTTCTATTTTTCTTAAACTTTTCATTTCTTTCTTCTTTTTTCATTTTTTCATTTGTTTTTCTAATCACCCAATTTCGCTATTTGGGACCTGTTGATGAGTCAAACCAAGACTTGAAACTTGTCACCAAAAATTAATGGGTTGTGTGATGAAATAACAAATTAGAACATTTTTTAGCTTTTGCTATATACCGGAGATATCCCAAAAAATTCTTTCTTGAAGAAAGTTAAGAATTATATTAGAAGTGATCTCAAGTGCACAAAAGATAAATAAATTTTCTAAATTTTAATGGAAAACAGCACAGCTATACGTGAAATTATACAGGTGGTATCCGATGAGATCTACGCTGTTCAAAATAATAATTCACGGATCTATACTATAGTTATAAAACATGCCCTGGTACCCACCCATTGGCCAACTTTCTGAAAAAGCGGGTGAGTCTCGTAATAAGCATTTTCGACGATACCGTCAAGATTTCGCAAGGAAATTTTCAAGGACATCATATAATATGGACATAATAAATAGATCATTACTGAGCTCAGACTCACTACTCTCATGTTGTCGACCAAGAGTTAATAAAAAAAATAGTAAACTATTTTCTAAAGAAGCACACTTCAATTGCTGTTACCAACAACGGACGTGGTAGAGATTCAGACGAAGAACAAACCGAAGTAGATAAGGATTCAGATACTTCTGATGATGGAAAATAGTATTTTAAATTGTTTTAATTTAATTAAAATAAAAACTTTCTCCAATTTTATTAATTCTTTTATTTTCAACCGACTTTTCCTTGCATATTACACCTATAAAATAATTGTTATCAGTGAAAATGCTTCAAATACAAAATAAAGAGGAAAAATAATTTTGGCCAGCTTTTTCATATAAATACGCCTATGTGCAAACGTGGCGTTCGCAGGCATTGACCAAATATAGAATGAAAAATGAAAGTTTTGTATGGCAACCCCCTAGCCTAGTTACCTGATTGGTCTAATTTTTGAACTTTTTTTTTTTTTTTTTTTTTTTTTTTTTAAAAACCTTGTGCAAAATTTCAGCATGTGAGGCGGGACAGACAGACAATTTCTTTAACATTCCCATATAACTATTTCCTTCAATTGTTCAGTTATAAAACTTTCCATCCACACTAACCGAAATGTCTTTATCATTCTTTCAAAGTGATTCGTCGTCCATCTTTTTCAATTTCCTCTGAAATTGTGACATGCTCGGTGAAAAGTTTCCTACAAATAATTATTGAGGCAGAATAGGCAACGGAACATTTTCAAAAGATCGAATCATCAATTAACTTCAATGTTACCGATAACTTACTCTTGATATTCTTTAAATGAGTGACAGTTTGTTAAGAAACACCAAACTTTTATACGCGCCAAGAATTTCTTTCATCCGGCTGGAAGGTCCAGAAATTCCATTAAGTTAACATCAAAGTTTTTTTCTTTTTGTGTGTTCGTACGAGTATGTAGCAGAAGAAAAAAAACGTAACACACGTTAGCGATGTTTATTTTGAACTAATGTTCAATATTCTTATATGTATTATACAAAAATTCGTACATAAATAACTCTCTAAGTCTGAGCGTAAAAACTTGATAGAAAAAACAAACAGAAAAGGTAACGATATGGTATACCGTAAAAATGAAAAGTAATTTCTTTTGAAATTTATCTGAAAAACTTTAGTTCCTACTGTGATAGCAGAACTGGGTAGGGGGAATAATATGTTTTTATTGTTAAAGCATTCAACAGAGAGGAGTCAACAAATACAAAAGCTAGTCACCTATACCTGCAAAACCAATCCAGATAAAATGTGAACACCTCCCCAGGTCTAGGTGGAAAATTCCATAGAAAAAAATAAAAAAAAAGATTTACTGAATTCCCTTCCTTCAACTTTATACCACCAGGTTTAAAAGTTTTATAGCATTTGAACTATAAAAATTTTTATAGGTGCTCCAACAAGAAAAACTTAACACTCCTTTACTCCGTTTAGCGAGTTAAGGTGTGAAAGGATGCAAGATATTCATATCGAAGCTGTTTTAAATAATTTATTTCGAAGTTTTATACCGATTACCGTGGCAGATGTGAAATTATTTTCAAGAATGACTTTAGGTCCTTATACCTATGATTTTGTGGTTAATTTAAATGGAAAACGTTTTATATTTTCAAATGGAATGTAAATGTGACTGTAGATATTTAAGAAATGCTGATTCAGACTAAAATTCAAGTTGATTTCCAATTTTATTACTATTTTGAATATTTTGAAATTGTGAAAACCTCACACCGTTTATCATTCATTAATAAGAAAAGAGAATTTAAAAATTTTCACAAATATGTTGGTAAAACGCTAAGAGAACATTATACAGCTCCGTCTTATTGTATTACTCCCTACTATACACAACTACTATAGCAAGTCATAGTCTGTCTGATGAGGTCCATCAGTTTGCTCTGAATAATTCCATGAATCCCATTCTAGGTTAATTATACTGTTTCTCAAATTGCAGAGCAGCTATTTCTTTATACTTATATATTTTTTGTAGGGAGGGAGAGAAGTAGTACACATAATCCACGAGGCAGACAGTACCGTAGAATCACCCACCTTTACTACAATTCAAGATAGCAGTATCTTCTGACCATACCCATCCTCTGAGAAATTTGGCCCCAGTGTTTTTTTGTTTTTCTTTTTTTTTTAATGTATGTTGTAGCATGGAACACCCTTTAATTTTTATTGCGCACCTTTGTATAGCAAAAAAAAAAAAAGGATAAACGAGAGGATGAGAACAGGCTCCCATTTAGACCCGGTGAAACTTACAGTCGGTTGTCTTTCAGCAGGAGTGCACCCGACGAACAACACAACATTATTATGCGTAATTTACTGTTAATCGAGTTTTCTTTGTGTATTTGATTAAATTATTTTTCCCATAGTTGCTGCGCTATCCAAGGTTGAAACTCAGGACGCAGATGTTGGTAAAACAAACAAAAAAAAAATTTTTAGAGTTGACATTTTTTACCAGCAACTTCTGCTACCCTATTCTGTGAAGGGTTACGTTTATGAAAATTGATCAGAATTTGATTAGGACCCATTATAAAACTTGATGGAATTGAATTTAAACTGATTGTTTTTGATTGTATTGTATTTAATTTATTTATAAATATCTTATCTTAGAAGGGGGACTCGAACACACAATTTTGAGTCATAAATGGCATAGAAGATTTTTTGTGATTCTAAATTAAAATATTAAATACAAGAGAAATAAAATAAGTAAAAAACGAGTTTTCAGGCTAAGCCGAGAAAATAAACTTTTCTTCACACACAGAGGTGGACTCAGATTTTATTCGCTGACAATCACCGATATATTTCAGTATGATCAATCAGAGGAAATAAGTGATTTGATTCATGAAGAGAAAGAATATTCAAGAGAAATGTCCCAATCAAAAAATCTGAGTCCACCTCTGTGTATGAAGAAAAGTTTATTTTCTACTTTTTCATGCGGCTTGGCCTCAGTTTTGTTTGAAAACTCGTTTTTTACTTATTTTATTTTCTGACTTTTTCACGTTAACTAAATTGTTCTAATATCTATTTAACCGAACTTAATTATATTTTTACTTAATTCTAATTTACTTTTAGTTTCTTACTTTCTTTTTAATTTTCCGTTTTCTTTTTAATTTTCCGTTTTCCTTTAATTTTTCTTATACTTCTTTCTTTTCTTCTTTATTTTGAGTCAATTTTTGAATATTCGCAGTGAAATTTTTTTGCGTCCATACGAGTTTCCAATCGACTGACCGTACTTCGAACTCAATCCGAACAGTTTCGATAACTCGGAGGTTTTGAAAAATTTGCAATTTTGAAGAGAGAATTTTGAGATGGTTGCCTGGAAGTTTTTGTTCAGCTTATCATTACCGACATTTTAAGTCATGTTTGATGCCGAAACAATTTTTCGAGTATCAAATCGTTGAAGTACTGCAACGGTTTTCTGGTATTCAAAATATGTTTTAAACAGCGCTTTTTAGCTGTATTCCAACTTGATCCCATATAACATGAATTTTCCCGATTTTCCTTGTTTTCCACAGACTTTTCCTATTACTGTGAATTTTTTTTAAAAATTTACATGAATTTTCCTCGATTTTTCATGCAAGTTTTCATGATTGTTGAAGAGAAAGTATTGATGCCAATAGGACGGAAAAAACATGATTCCGCAAGCTTATAAAACATTTTTGTCGGAAAAATTTTCCGGAAAAGTCGGAAATTTTCGGAAAATTTTCCAGAAAAATTGGAAAATTCTGCATTTTTCCTGAAACAGATTTAACACTAATCATATCGATGAAAATTTTTCCGATGATTTTCCGGGTTTTCCATGGAGTTTTCCACAAAAGCAACTTTATGCATCTCATTTCGCTCTACAACTTTGTTTTAGGTTGCAAAACGCTCAAACGCTTCCTTGGTCGGAAAAACTCCGGAAAAGCGTTTTACATGAATTTTCCTCGATTTTTTCTGCAAGTTTTCACCATTGTCGGAGAGAAAGTAATGATGCCAGTTGATAGGGAACTTGATCCTGCATAATTTAGAAAACTTTTTTACCGGAAAATATTCCGGAAAAGTCAGAAAATTCCGGAAAATTTTCGGAAACTGCATTTTTCCTGAAACGGATTTTTCCACTAATCAAATTTGTACCAAATTTTCAAATGATTTTTCCCGATTTTCCGGGTTTTCCATGGAAATTTCCGGTTCAAATTTTGATAGATTCAATTGTCACGCGACATGAACCTGTGTGCCAAATTTCAGCTCGCTGTGATAACGAAAAGTGGGTCTACGAGAGTGTCGAATGTAGTAAAAAAGAAAAATATAAATAGACAGACAAATTCGTGTACGAGTTAAAGGGACGGGCTGACCTCAAAAATCAATCGCCTCGGCCGTTTTTTGTAGCCTAGACTAGAAAAATTAAGAAATACAAAAGGAAAATGAATCTATTTCGCTAGCTCAGTATGGTAAGTGCAGTTGCCCGGAAAGCGGAAGGTGCCGGCTACAAAAATCGGACGAGGCAGTTGCTTTTTCCTCAATTGTATTTAATATTTTGATCGTATTAAGTTCTATAATTGTCATATGGCCTTCCGAGAAAGATTAATTTTTGTCTTTAAAATAGGCTCTTCCATAGAGATATGTATAGATGTAATTACATTGTATACTTTACTAAGGACTTAAATTGCGTACTAGGATGTATAGTAAATTGCGCAATCAACTGCACAATAAGTTTGAAAATTAATTACATGCATAGTAAATTGCTCAGTAAACCCACAAAAAATATAGGTTCTTCTTATTGCTATTTAGAAGAAACTTACTTACTGGTTGGCAATTTTCTCAGGTCAGGACATAACTGTGATTTAGCTATACTAAAAGTGAAATTTGGGTTCTGTTTATATAAATTAGAAATAAATGTATTTTGCTACTTCTAAATTCTTCTAAATCATTTAATAAAGTATCAGTAATTTATTGAATAAGTTATCTACAGAGTTCTTGTCATTAAAATTTACTTTTTAGACCGAAATAAATGAATCACATTAAACTTTAGCTCGTCAGCCAATGTCTTACACTAACCCATGGATTTCCCTGGACCCATTACTATTTTACTTAACATATTAATGATCTTTCTTTTGTAATTGAAGATTTTAAAATTCTTGATGATATAATACCACACTCACAGCAAAACTTCTCATGCTGAAATATGGAGATTTTCTGCGGATTCTAAAGGTTGCAGGCTCTAACAAAAGACCGACCCGACTGAACTACTGACGTATGACAAAGACAATATTAAGCTTTTACTTGCTACTTTCAAAGGTTACTCACAGAACAATACAGGGAGAACCGGAACGTGTTTATAAGAACATGACCGAACGACTAAGAAATATTTTTTTTTTATTGAGGGTTACCATCTAGTAATACAGAACAGACGAAACGGCTACATCCTGACGTATTGTCGTGCCCCTCGAGCAATTAAAAGACGTTTTTACGATAATTACTTTACTTCTTTATTGACTGAATGTTTTAAAACTGCCCTATCTCAACAATGTTAAAAATATTCACGACCCGCACTCTTAACTTCACGCTAACTTGGAAAAAACGCGACTCTAAACTGAAAGCTTAACGGCGAGAATACTACGGCACTCGACAGACCAGTCATTGGTCATTTATGAACCTATACTCGGAAGTAAGCTTTCTTTGCTCACAACGCGGATGTAAACAAACGACAACAACCTTGTCGTTTGTTCTACCGGTTGCAGCACCTGAGTCGCTTAGTAGTAAACAATCGCCTTACATAATAATTACCATGCGAAGTTAATTATTATTGTAATCGTCGATTGCTCCACTAAGCGCTCATCGCAGCCAGCTGTTGGGCTAATCAGCAAAATAACCGACAGTAGCAGAACAATACCGTGCGAGATTATTGTTTAGCAATTGCTGATTATTTCGCTAGAATGCGCCCTTGGCTGCTGGAAGAAGAATCTTCCTTATATTGGGCCATAACAGTATCTTGGAACTTCATATCCAATTATATTCAATTATATCCAAATACATTACTAACCAATCATTTAAAGCTTATTTGACATCATCCCCCCCCCCCCCCCATCCTCCTCAGAAGTCCAGTTTTATTAACATAGTTTACAAATTATGTATAAAATGTAATCTGTATATTATTACAAAGTGCGAAAAATAAAATAAAACCTTCAAATATATAATAGCAGGACTTAAGTGCTCAGATGGGTGCAGGACGCGACTTTAGGATCCTATTTTTCCGACTCCTTTGAACTGGGGACACGTATGGTCCCCCCCCCCCTTCCCCACCAAAACCAAATCCTTAGTGCGTTACTGCCATTTGGTAATGCTCAAATCTTAATTGATTTAATGACATCTATTTTTTTACTTTTGCAAATACCCGAATACCAACTATAAGTTGAGATCCATTTTTTGCAATGGTTATTTGGTCTGCATCTTTTTCAAGCAAAACCGGAAGCTGTATCGCAATCCGAAAAAGAGTGAAGAAATGCTATTATATTTGTGTACGTTTCATGTTTGAAACAATTAAAAGTATAAAATGAAACCTTTTCATGGCCTGAGCCTGATTTGTGAAAAAAAATACTGAGACCATATGAATTTAGTTGATGCAAAAGTACTAGTTAATCAATATCTTGACTCACGACGACGACAGTTTTATCGTCGTGTTTTGCTAGTTCAACTGCAAGCTAATTCTTGTTGATAAGCAATTTTTCTGTTATATTTTTTAATTAAACTACACAATCATCACGTGGTCTTCTAAATGACGCTATCCTAAATGCTTCCACACAACTAGATGACTGAATATGTACTACTCCAACTCTACTATGAATTTCCGAATTCACAATTTTTCTGTAAATATTTCTATCTATCTATCGATTTTTATTAATTCGTTATTCATTTATATGCTTCAGGAAGATTTCCGCAACTTTCTTCAATTAAATTGGTCCAACTTTAGTAATATTACATTTTAGTAAATTCTGTCATTAAAATTTAATCCATTATTTACATAAGTAGTAAAAAAAAATTGCAAATCATAAAAAAAAAATTGAGAAATTCTTTTTATCAATTTTAAGCGGTTTTTTCAAAATAAACCATCAACATATACAGGCTGTTTCCTTCATGATGATCAGTAGAGCAGGAAGTAATAGTATTCACCTAAGCAAACAAAAAATTATATAGAAGGAAGGGATGGGGGGGGGGCATATCCTCCGTTTCGGAGTTACAGGGTGATTAAGACAAAAACGCTAGTTTTTTGCAAAACTCCCTGTATCTTAAAAAGTGCAAGGTGGTCACAGTTAAGCACTCATTGTATGCAGAGCTTCATGGCCCTTCCAACGACTGTTCAACCAGCCCCGTATCCTTCTCCCCTCAGGAGTTATATTGGAATAAACTAAGAAATTCGGATTTTATTTTTACCTCTATTTTTTTTTTTTACAAAAAGGTTGTTAACATAACTGTTTTTTATTTAAAAAAATGTAAACTGTGGACTCTCCTCTGTAAAGGCCATGACATTCTGCATACAATGAGTTCTTAGCTGTGCCCGGACGCCCTATAGTTTTTAAGATACGGGGTATTTTATAAAAAACTAGCTTTTTTTAATCATCCTGTAACTCCGAAAGGTTTGATAAGCCCCCCCCCCCATCCTTCCGATTTTTTTGTTTGTCTAGATCAGGACTTCTTAAACTATGGGTCGCGATCCCAAATGGGGTCACTTAGCGTAATCTTGGGGGGTTTAATAAATTCAATTTTACAACTTTTTGTGCAATTTTTAATTTTATATTTTTGTATGTTTTTAAGTAAGTTCTAAGCCTATATTTTTTCATATGTAGGTATATATATTTTTACCTAATCAATCACTAAATATTTATATACGTATCTTTATTTTATATTTTTTGGGTTGTGAAAAAAATCACAATCAGAAATGGGGTCGTGAATGAAAAAAGTTTAAGAAGCTCTGGTCTAGGTGAATACTATTACTTCCTGCTCTACTGACCACCATGGAGAAAACACCTTGTTATAGACCATTTTAAAATAGGCATTTCAACAGTTAAAATGAGCCCGGATATTTAAATCGAAAAAAATGCCAATAAAGCTTTCCGTGGAATATTTTAGTTTTCTCTGTTTCGAAAATTGCAAATATACCTACGACTAGTTTCCCAGATTCCAAAATAATCGTTCTTATTCAATGCAAAAAAAGGTATACTTTCACAAAA
The DNA here is from genome assembly GCA_963924295.1 of Dioctria rufipes. Classification (NCBI taxonomy): domain Eukaryota; kingdom Metazoa; phylum Arthropoda; class Insecta; order Diptera; family Asilidae; genus Dioctria; species Dioctria rufipes. Next base: position 23,281,255 of record OZ002740.1, on the reverse strand, counting down.
TTTCACGTAATTTGAATAAGTTTTACGAAAGAAAAAATAAAAAAATTAAAAAATCGGTTTTCCGCCATTTTTTTCGAAAAATTTGAGGTTATGTTGGAATATGCCTTTTATGAAAGCTTATGATATTTTTATTAACTATAACTTTCGTGAAGAACATTTTCTGCTAGGAATTCACACATTTCGCCAAGCCCGTATTCAACCCCTAGCCCCCCCCCCCCCCCCGCAAATCCTTCATTTCGGAATTTCACTTTATCTCGCGTTTAATTTTTGTTTTTTCTCTTAATTATAACCTTAAAAAAATTTTCTCGCTCGTTCTGCCTGTTATTAATTTTTCTTTTCAAAAAGTTTGGCACCCATCTATAAGGAGAGAACTTCTTAGGAGCTTGCTACTTTCCACTCGTTAGGGAACGTACATGACATTAAACAAGTGTTACGTGATATGTAAGTAAAATACCATTCCAATTTTGCCAACTTGAAAGATTTAAAACAATCCACATTCAATATTACCTTTTGCGCAAAGTTAAAACAAAAATACAAAAATAAGGGTCTTCGAATATATTGATAAACGACCTCCCATTCTACACAATCGTAACAATTTATCAATCATAATCTCTTCAATGCTTTTCTCTTCGGTTCAAATCTCATATTCCTCGACCACCATAAATCACTTCCTTGTCATAATATTTTAATATGAATTTTATCCCATAGAATTTCGACTTCCAAAAACAGCAGTCAACTATGTCCATATTATATATTAAATATTCAAGTTATGATTTTCATCAGATGACATTAAATTATAAACTAAAAAATTTATTATGACCAATAAAAGAAACTGAATCTAAATAAAGGCAGGCACACACTTTTATACTTACCCAAAATATTTATTCATTTCAGTCACGTTCTACAAGAAGTTCTCCTCAAAGTTTGTCTCAATAACACCTGACGGCAATATCGTAGTTTCTGGACAATTCATTTTAATACTGTTAGCATTTAGGGTGCCAATGTCAGATAGAAGAATTGTCTGTTCCAATCCACTTAATCCTGTTGAACTAGTAGTTCGCAGCACGTTTCCAGGTTGATTTATATTATCTTTCGTTGGATATTGACTAATTGATGCTCTCGATGTTAAGAAGGACTCTTGAATTGTTTCATTATTTCCATTGTATGTTTGTTCTGGATGCCATTTTTGGCTACCCATAGAATTACGTGAATTACTCTGAGATGGATTGAAACAGGGTAAAACTTGTTTAAATTCCTTACGAAAATTATCATTTAGCCATGCATATAAAAATGGATTATAACATGTTGACGACATTGCTATACTATGAGCGATGAAAAATAAAAAATTATAAAATTGCCATTCATCACTTTTGGCATAGAAATCATTGAAAACATTGACAACATTTAATGGCAGCCATGATACACCGAATACTGCAACCATAGCAATTAGCATACGATTTGTACGTTTCTTGCGATCTTTATCAGTTTCTTCTTTTCGTGATGTTTTACTACCCGGTTTAGCTTTAGCTCTATCCGTTAAACGTACTGATACACAAATATAACAAAAAGAAATTATTATGAATGGAAAAACAAATTGCAGCATAGATGTAACAGATCCAAAAACTTTTCGATAATATTCCGATGGCCAATGTTCTTCACAGTATATCATTAGTGGTCCACTAAAATCTGAGACTAAAACACGTCGAAAAAGTCCATATGGCAGAGTTAAAAGTAGCGCCAATAGCCATATACTAAAAATCACCATGATACAAGTTGATAGCTTCATTCTAGGATGAAATGGATAAATGATAACGAAAAATCTATCTATAGCGATTGAAGTTAGCGTTAACGTCGATATATAAACACTACATCCTTGAGCGTATGGTACCAAATGACACAGAACCGTACCGAAAACCCATTTTTTTAGAAACGTATAGAGCAATGTAAACGGTATAGCAAGGACACACAAAAGGATATCGGAAAGTGCTAGATTCGTGATGAATAAGTTCGTAACAGTTTGCATTGCTTTATTCCGGAAAACTACATAGCACACGAGAACATTTCCAAATACGCCCAGAATAAATATGGCTGCGTAAAGGAAACAGAACGCCATCTGAATCGTTTTGTTGTCAATCAAATCCAATTTTGTTACATTGCTGTAGATTATAACTGCTGCACCGTTAGTGCTACTGATGATGGTAGTATTGTTGTTGTTGTTGTTACTGTTGCTGCTGCTACTGCTGTACCATTCCAGGGTAGCTAGAATATCCGTTTGATTCTCATCGAATGACGTCGAGAATGATGTATAGTCTGCGAGCACCGCAGGTGAAGATTGCTTCATTTCGCAATCGCTTGCTGTTTACACATCCAATTTTCTTTTAATAGCGCCCACAAGCTCTATTCGATTTTCAATTAATTTCCACTATAAAATCTTCGTACGGGAGGGAGGAAAGTCGTTTCGGTTTTCTCAAATAAATTTCGTTCTCCTGATGGTTGCATAATTACTAACTGATGTCCGTAGAACACTCTGTAAATGAAATAATGGTGTAACAGTTAATTGAATGTTCTAAGTAAAATTTAGCTCACTAATTAATTTTCTAATTTATTATTAATGGAGAACTTAAGGATGCACACACGTGTAATGACTTGTAAGGAGGAATTGGTAGATTGCTTTTAGTTTCGAGAAAATGAAGTTGCTGACATAATCAAGAATACTTTCAAGTACAAACATTACCAATCGACGTATCATGGGTAGGAATGATACCATCAAGCACAGTAAGAAGGAGCGTATTAGGGAATAAATAGAATCCAGGACGATTGCATATTGTTTGCTTGAACTCTAAATCTAGTACGGTGCACCATACTGCTCCGAATTCGATTTGTTTGTACGGAGACACATCAAAAGCCACAACTATAACCAATTATGAAGTGCTCTCCTTTCACCTTTAATTGCTGTTGACTTAGAAATCGAATTACTAAAGTTACGTCGCCTTCATCTCTTTATAGAGTAGATAAACATACAACAAGGACCAAGTTCACCCTCGCTAGCAACTTGTGTAATAGTAAGTTCTATGTATTTATGTACGTGTGTATGCAGTAAAATGTAATTTACAAGTTTGTCAAGTACTTTGATAAATATTTCATTCAGACGACCGTTGTAGTATAAGGGTTCGAATTTTATATATAGTCTCGTTTATACAGATTATACTGGGTATTGCATTAGATATATGTATTTATGTGTAGATGTATGTATGTACATTAAAATGGGGAAGCAAACACCCTAGAATTTATGGAAGTTAACTTGGCATAAAAATTTTGAACTTAATTTTGGAGATTATTTGAAAAATCTTTTTAGATGTTTTTGATTATTTTTGATACAACTATGTAGTTGCTAGTTTTATTTACTTTAAGGACATTTCTTTTGATACAAGAGAATGACGATATTTATTCAATTTTATATATTTATTGTAGGAGCATTAGGGGCAAGTAGTATTACATAAAATTATATTAGTTATTCGTGTGAATTAATAAAGCCTCGTGTAAGGTTGTTACGTTTGGAAGTTTAAATAAGAAAAGATTTTAAATTGGTTTCAAATTTGTAATATTCATGCTCTTGGTTTCACCTTTCCTTTATACATTGTAACGGTAAGTATACCTCCCCTAATCGGCCGTCCTACTTACAATAGGAAAATTAGCTAGGATTTACTAGCGGTTAGTATAGCTTTCTTAAATATTTTCTTTTATTTATTTTAAATTAATGTCAGTAAGGTGAAATCGTTGAGGCCCATAAGGCGTTTTACTTTCCTGAATTATTATTCCTGTTATTGGGATCGCTCGTGGTTATAAGTAATCCTGCTGCTCCTCACGCTGCGTTGCCTTTTTCTCCGTGACTCAGATTAACTGGTTGAAAAAACTCGTGATTTATTTTTCGGAACTTAGCTCTTCGTGAGATAGTTGATGCTTCTTCAATAATTAAAAGAAAATACTCCTCGTTTCTCAATTTCTTAACAAAAAAAAAAAAAAACAACTCGTTTCTCAACAATCGCGCCAACAGCCCAAAAACGGAAGGGAACTCGCCGCCACTGACATATATAACATGGACTGCCTGATTTTCTATTTCATATGGGTCAACTTTTTTTGGCAGGGTGTGACAATTATCTTAATTTCAAGTTTTACTTTCGCTTTAATATTCATATTAAAAGTTCAACAAATTACAGTTGCATTCGAAATTATTTCTATTCTTGGAAGCTTATCTCATACAACATCAAATATTTTTTAAACTTGGATTTAAAGAAATAAAATTAAGCAATTTTTGTCTACCTGCCCCTAAAAATAGCTATGGGGGAGAGAGAAAGGATTACAGATATTGTATTGCCATCAATTTCTTTTCTAAAGGGTTTTCCAATAAGACGATAAGCAATAAATATCGCGCGATCGCCGAATATTGGCTGACTAGATATCCAAACATTTATTGATTATACTAACTGATGAGCGATGTATAATATTTTTTCTTTCCGGGTGCTCAATAACATTGAACGAAAATTATAAAAAAGAATGGGAAGCAATTGAAAACTGTTCGTTGTTCCTCTGACCTCTAACATCGGAACCTCGACAAAGACTGCCATATCTTAAAAGCTTTTCTTATAAAAATCGCCCAGAATGGGGACAGATTCTTGCATTTGCAGTAGATTAAAAGTGTTGGCTGATTTAGTCTTTAAGCTTTCTTGAGAACGGAGTTAAGGTTCCACGTAGGAAGACTACATAAAGAGTTTTCCAATAAGAGGTGTTATTTTGATATTCAAAGAAAAATGCCATTTTTTGAGATAAATGATCGGATCTTTATTTTATTATAAAGAGAAAGGTATGTCGTTTATAATGGAAAATAAAATCAGCCAAATGCCACCACGACCACGCCTACAGGACCATATCCTTTTCATGAAATTTTCCATAACCAAATCGCAAAGTGGCTGCCCTATGTCCTCGATAGCCTCACGAATTCCATCTTTGAGGTCTTGAACCGACGCTGGGCTGTTGGCGTAGACCTTCTCTTTCACGTGGCCCCAAAGGAAGAAGTCGCAAGGTGTTAAGTCACAAGATCTCGGTGGCCAATTGTGATCACCTCTTCGAGAGATAACACGGTCCGGAAACTTTTCCCGTAAAAGATCAATGGTTTAGTTGCTTGTATGGCACGTAGCGCCGTCTTGTTGAAAGTAAACGTTGTCCAGATCAATATCATCCAATTCCGGCCATAAAAAATCATTAATCATCTGTCGATAGCGCAATCCATTCACCGTAACTGTTGCTCCAGCCTAATTTTCGAAAACGTAAGGTCCAATGACCCCGCGGGACCATAAACCGCACTAAACAGTCACACGTTGAGGATAGAGAGGCTTTTCAACAATAACTCTTGGGTTTTCCGAGCCCCAGATGTGACAATTTTGCTTGTTGACGAAGCCATCGAGGTGGAAATGGGCCTCATCACTCAAGATGAGTTTTCGATGGAATTTCGGATCATTTCATGCATTTCAAGGACCCAATCAGCAAAGACTCGACGCTGTTGATGATCGGCCGGCTTGAGTTCTTGTGTTAACTGAACTTGTGGAATGCCTAATTCCAAAGAACGACGAGGAATGGACAAACCTGGGTTTTCTTCAACACTTTCGGCTACAGCAGCAATATTCTCGGCTGTTCTTGAGCGACGTGCACGGGTTTTATTCTTCACATCACTAACTTGTCCCGACAGCTCGAATTTTTCTACCAATTTCTGTATAGCGGTCCGACAAGGTGCTTCACGACGACCCAAAAATGTTCGAGTTTTACGAACCGTCTCTGCCACATTTTCACCATTTTTATAGTGAATTTTAATAATTTCAATGCGTTGTTGAATCGTGTGTCGTTCCATTTTTATTAATGGCGTAGTTTCTACTTGTCAAATGTCAAAAAATGACAGCTCCAAAAGTGACATCTGCCGAAATAGCGGGCTAATTAAAATAACACCTCTTATTGGAGACCCCTTTATTTTTACTCATATATATATTTACTTTACTCTATATTTATTCTACATATATATATTTATATCACTTTTTGACGATCTTATATTGCAACTTTCTGCCAATAAGTGTGTTTCTGATTGAAATCTCTAACCCAATAATCTTGATACAACTATTTGGAAATTTGACAAAACCAGTGTACCAGTTTTTAGTGAACTTAAATGGAAGTGAACTGTGTTTTTTGTCATAAGAAAGTAGACCTCTGATCTAAATCCACAATTATCAGTGCATTCATTTCAGTTTTCACTCAATTCAAATTGGCGCGTACGTTCTAACAACGGGCAGTATACAATATAACTATTGAATAAATAAAAAAATTGTTATAAATATATAGGTTAGATAAATAAATGTTTTCTAATAAGAATCCACTAAATTAAAAAAAAAAATCCGATTATTTAAATTTAAAATCTTTAAAAATATGAGGTGCGATCTTAAAAACTTTAAAGCACAACTCTACTTTCGAAATTTCTCGTTTAAAGTTGTGTGTATGTTTTGTCCGAAATCAAATTAGGAAAATAACTTATCCATAATTTATGCGTAGAGAAATATCATCTTCCCCATCAACATTATGTATATATACAGCCTTAACAAAGAGGTCTGAGAATACAAAAATCATCAAACTAACTATTAAGCCAATAAAGGTTTTTAAGGGTGGGTAAAAGGACTGCTGACCGTAAAAGGTTATTTGTTCACATTAGGGTAAAAGTGATTTTTCCACTAGAATCAGTCAAGTTTAAATCGATTGAATTTCATGTTAAATATTAAAGAATTAGATTTTTCCCTTTGATAAGGGATAAAATAAATTGAGCGTGAAATAATACGGTAGGCCGATATGAACTATAAATTGTATATTTTTTAGGTATCATCAAAAAAGCTACAAGTCACAATCAATGTCGACGATAGACGTAAAATTCGCAGAAATGCTAAAATTTTTTAAGAATTTTAAAAATTAAAAAAAAATTATTTTAGCTATCTATGTATACACCCACATATGTATGTAGGTAGATAAGATACCTTAAGCCAATATAGGCGTATTTAGGTATAATTTTTTGTTTTTTATTCTGAATAAATATAAAGCAAAGATGATCAGAAAAATTATTCCATTTAAAGAGATGTGAAGAATTTTAATTTTGAACAGAGATGAAAAACAAAACAAAACAAAAAGCAAGACAAAAGAATGTTAACAGATTTTTATGTTAAATTAATTTCATTGCTTTCATTTTTTACGTCTGCTAAATTATTTTAAAATAATTTTCCTTAAATTGAGATTATTATTGTAATAATAAGAAAAGACATCTCTTATCTTATGGAAAAATACGCAGTACCTACTACATACATATATGTATAGGTACTTGTTTGTTTGTATTCAATTCATCATGAAAGAAGTTGTAATCATCATGATCATGTTTTCTGTACCCAAAATTAATGATTCCCCGTGCAACCGCACTGTACACACTCACATATATACATAATACGAGTATGTAAATTAAATAAGAAAATAATTAGACTAAATTCCCTGAGGAAGTTAGAATTAGATGAATTCTTGCTTTTTTGATAATTTCTCTTCTAGGGGGGTTTTTTTCTTCTTCTTAAATTCCGAGCTCAATGTCCATACATGAAAAGATTGGATTACGTATTTTCCGAACAAAGAACTTTTTCTGCTTTCTTAAGCATGTATTTATGTAGGTTTGTATTTTTCCTAACAGGAAATGTTTTGTTTTTTTAATACAATGTTTTTAACGTCACGTGACCTGTAAGTAGAATAGACTCTGCTGGTAGCTCAGGGTCTTGTACTTCAAATTAGGTGGTATTGCGTTTACCATGGGTGGGGGCGCAAAATAATAACTTGAATGTTGCTATTTGGATACTTTAATCAAGACTGTCTTTTCTTACAGTTGTATTGTTTTTATAATAACTAAAATTTACAAACTAAGCAACTTTGTATAAAATGAACTTAATGTAATACAATTAATGAAATAAATTTTATGAGCTATTTAGTAAGCAATATTGTCTCGAGTTCAATAATTATTGGGAGCAATTGCTTATTTTGCACAATTTTCTTAGTAAGCAAGAGTTCAATAATTATTGCTTATTTGTATTATGCTAGATTTTTTGACTTTTTTATATAGATATTTACACGAGTTTAGACTATCATATTGTATATCTGGGCCGTGACAATAATGTCTCAATAATGAAGGTGACTTCAATATTGTAATCAATTTTACGCATTGAGATATGGGCTAATCTAAAGGGTTTTCCAATAATAGGTGTTATTTTGATATTCAAAGAAAAATGCTATTTTTTTAGATAAATGATCGGATCTTTATTTCATTATGAAGAGGAAGGTATGCCGTTAATAATGGAAAATAACATCAGCTAAATGACCACCACGACCACGCCTACAGGACCATATACTTTTCATGAAATTTTCCATAACCAAATCGCAAAGTGGCTGCCCTATGTCCTCGATAGCCTCACGAATTCCATCTTTGAGGTCTTGAACCGACGCTGGGCTGTTGGCGTAGACCTTCTCTTTCACGTGGCCCCAAAGGAAGAAGTCGCAAGGTGTTAAGTTACAAGATCTCGGTGGCCAATTGTGATCACCTCTTCGAGAGATAACACGGTCCGGAAACTTTTCCCGCAAAAGATCAATGGTTTCGTTGCTTGTATGGCACGTAGCGCCGTCTTGTTGAAAGTAAACGTTGTCCAGATCAATACCATCCAATTCAGGCCATAAAAAAACATTAATCATCTGTCGATAGCGCAATCCTTCTCCGTAACTGTTGCTCCAGCCTCATTTTCGAAAAAGTAAGGTCCAATGACCCCGCGGGACCATAAACCGCACCAAACAGTCACACGTTGAGGATAGAGAGGATTTTCAACAATAAGTCTTGGGTTTTCCGAGTCCCAGATGTGACAATTTTGCTTGTTGACGAAGCCATCGAGGTGGAAATGGGCCTCATCACTCAAGATAAGTTTTCGATGGAATTCCGGATCATTTTCATGCATTTCAAGGACCCAATCAGCAAAGACTCGACGTTGTTGATGATCGGCCGGCTTGAGTTCTTGTGTTAACTGAACTTTATAAGCCTTAAGACCCAAATCTTTATGCAAAATACGGTGTAATGACGTTTGTGGAATGCCTAATTCCAAAGAACGACGAGGAATGGACAAACCTGGGTTTTCTTCAACACTTTCGGCTACAGCAGCAATATTCTCGGCTGTTCTTGAGCGACGTGCACGGGTTTTATTCTTCACATCACTAACTTGTCCCGAAAGCTCGAATTTTTCTACCAATTTCTGTATTGCGGTCCGACAAGGTGCTTCACGACGACCCAAAAATGTTCGAGTTTTACAAACTGTCTCTGCCACATTTTCACCATTTTTATAGTGAATTTTAATAATTTCAATGCGTTGCTGAATCATGTATCGTTCCATTTTTATTAATGGCGTAGTTTCTACTTGTCAAATGTCAAAACATGACAGCTCCAAAAGTGACATCTACCGAAATAGCGGGCTAATTAAAATAACACCTCTTATTGGAAAACCCGATAAAAGCGATTGATTGGAAGGCAGTTTTTTGTGTTGACCGCAGTGGTAGGAGTCAGAGGTTATAACCAGGGACCGTAAATAACTGTTATTATTTTTTTGTAAGTGTAATTTTTATATATTTTATTCAAGTCCGGGCTCCGATAAAAAAATCCAAGTTTAGACCCTTGGGGGGAGTCCGCGCGGTCCGCCATCTTGTATTAAAGGTACCAAAAATTGGTTTTTTCCAAATAATTTCTCAACGGTTTATCCTACGACAAAAATGTAAAAATATATATATTTGAAGAAAACTAAATCCCTACATTTTTTGTAAGCACACTTTTTTTGTAAGTCTGATTTGTAACGAGTTACAGGAGCGGAGACGTAAACATTCTTCCAAAAAAATGTATACGAATAGTACCATTTATACAGGGTGTTTATATTTTTACATTTTTGTTGTAGGATCAACCGTTGAGGAATTATTTTGAAAAAACAGTTTTTGGTACCTTTAATCCAAGATGCCGAACCGCGCTGAACCACACCCCCCCCACACCCCAAAGGATCTAAGTTTGGATTTTTCATCGGGGCCCGGAACTGAATAACATATATAAAAATCACAACTACCCCACTATTTTGAATTTGTATTCCCCCTAGCAAAGCCTGCTTCAGAAGGCACTAAGGTACATAATACCATGGCTAGTGCCGATTTATAAGAGCTGCGTGAGACTGTTTCTTGCCCAGAGCCTGGCAAGAGGTGAGGATAATCTTCATTCAGCCTCTCCTCCTTTATGGTTAAGGTCTTGGAGAGATTGATAGAGGTACACATAAGAAATGTTTGGCAGGGCGGCAGTGGTAGTCAGCATGCCTATACAAAAGGGAAATCGGTAGAGTCGGCATTACATGCAGTGGGGTGTCTGTTGTTGAGAAGTCCCTACAGTATAAGGAGTACACTCTAGGTGCTTTCCTGGATATTGAGGGGGCTTTCAATAACGTGAAGACGGAGGTTATATTTCATGGACTGAGAAGGGTGGGTGTTGATAAGTGTCTATGTGACTGGATCAACTCAATGCTTCTCAGTAGAAAGATCAGTTCCTGCTCAGGTGACGCTACTGTCAGAAGAGCAGTCTATAGAGGTACAACCGCAGGGGGGGGGGGTGCTATCACCACTCCTGTGGCTACTGGTAATGGAGGAAATCCTCATCAAATTAGAGAGAGACGGCTTTAAGGTAGTTGCCTACGCGGATGACATATGCATCCTGGTAACTGGCAAATTTCTCTCTACTATTAGCGAAAGGCTCGAATGCGCGCTGCTTAAGCTGGATAGCTGGGCCAATAATAGTAGATTGAGGGTGAATCCCTCGAAGACGAAGCTAATCCTTTTTACAAGAAGGAGGCGGGTGCAAGATTTCAGACTTCCAATGCTGGGAGGAGAAGAGCTTACTCTCTCCAGTGAAGCAAAGTATTTGGGTGTCGTCCTCGATTCCAAACTGAGCTGGAAGGCTAACCTACAAGAACGCGTGAAGAAGGCCAGTGTGGCCTTCTACACGTGCAAGATAATATTTGGCGGAAACTGGGGATTAAAACCGGCGGCAACTAGTGCTATCAGGCTGAGAGCGGGGGGCTGGTGGACGGAGAGGGGCTTTGGGCACTCCAATATACTCCAGAAGGTAGACTGTAGGGACTGCAGGGTAGAAACAGACTATCAAGTACCCACCCTAACTTTTGGTGGGGGTATCAATGCAACGATACCCACCAGTAGGGACTGGGAGGGGAAGGAGGTGGTCGTTGCATCCGATATTTCTATATTTACGGGTGGCTCCAAGACGAATGCGGGCACAGGGGCTGGAGTGTACTCTAGAGATCTCCAGTGGCACGAGTCTTATAGACTGCCTGGCAAATGCAGTGTTTTTCAGGCAGAGCTCACAGCGATTTATCAGGCGGCAACACTGGTATCCATGTGCAGAGAGCCCGCATCTCAAATCTGAATATATACTGATAGCCAGGCAGCCATCAGGGCGCTGGATGCTGGGCTGGTAAAATCAAAATTGGTGCAGTTATCCAACACAAGGCTTGAAGAATTGACTGTAAGGCACAAGATGATCCTAAGCTGGGTACCTGGCCATAAGGATATGTCAGGCAACGAGATGGCTGATGAGTTGGCCAAAAAGGGCTCTGAATTGGATAGCTCCGCAGCTGTAGCTTACGTGAGGATCCCAATCGGAGCTTTAAAAGAGGAAATCAGCAGGGACGTCTATCTAAAGGCAGGCCTCCGATGGACCAGCAGAGATACCTGGCAATTGTGGCCTGCATATGACAGGAAAAGGACAAGGGAACTGCTCAATAGCAGCAGAGCAAATACCAGGAATCTAGTAGGGGTCATGACGGGTCACTGGGCCATAGGGGACCATGCTAGAAGACTGGGAATAGCGGCAAACGATTTCTGCAGGAGTTGTAGGGACTCGGAGGAAATTGAAACCGTCAAACATGTGCTTTGCGAATGCCCCGCTCTGATGAATAAAAGAGGTAGGCTACTAGGTAGCTACTTCTGTTCAAGTCTGGGGGAGCTTCAAAGCATAAAGTTCAGAGACATCCTGAGTTTTCTGAGTGAGGCAGGATGGATCTAGGTTAAAGGTCTTGGATATATCCTGAGTTTCCCAAGGAAAGCAGGATAAATCCGCGGCTTGAAGGGTTATCCCATGAGGTCTAGGGGCACAATGGACCCGTTGGAGGTCTACGTGAGGCTGGCCGGTTGTCCAGTGGCACCCCTCTTACCTAAACCTAAAGCCTTTACATACTATAAAAAAAATTCCAAAATTCCATATGTCCATAATGTCCATATTTTCTAAATTTTTTCGTTGTACTGTATCAAACGCATAGGATATTGCTTATTTTATCTTTGAAGATCCTTGTTACTTTTAAATAATAAATAAATAAAAGTTTTGTATGATAACACAAAATAATGCTGTATTTCATTGTTTTAGAGTTAAGCCATTAATTTAGGGAATTCTAGGAATTTTTTCTATCGAAACAATTCAGGGATTTTCTCAAATGTCTGGTTGGCATCACTGCCATAGTGGCCATATTTCATGCAGTACGGTAAATGTTTAAAGCTTCATCTGTTTTAAGGTCCTTGTAGTTATGGTACAGGAACTCCCACTCATCAATAAGAGATTAAACTCTCCTCGAAAATCAAGAGCAGCCAAAATTTTCAGACATTTTTTACATCGTACTTAAGAAAATTGGATAAAAAATTAAAATTTCAATTAAAAAAACAAAAACAAGACAAACATTTTTATTGCTTGAAAATTATGTTGGAGGACTTATCTGAATTCAAATTGTGAACTTTCTACGAAAAATCTTTAAAACATTCATGCCCTCTTCTTTTTACAACTTTTATTAATTACTAAAAATTAATAACGTGGAAATTTTCTCTTAATTTTACCATTTCAGTAAAGTAGAGAAAGCTAATCAATTTCAGGAATGTAAAAGCAGGTGATGTTGAGCAAACAAAATTCTTGAAATATTTTTTTTTTTTTTTCTGAAGAGGAGTTCTCAAATATTCCGGAGCTTATTGGTTTTTAATCTTATACCTACCATGTTTGAGCTGAGCTATGCAAACGCGGTATGCTATGGTAATTTATTAAGAATTTCCTGTATACATAGAAAGGGGGCTATAATCGTAACACAGATTAATTGAGATTAAAAGGAAGAAAAAACAAAATGTCCCACATACATAGATGGCGCTTCTCTACATATAATTTACCGCTAATTTGTAAAAATCTTCAACCCTTATTTTTATGGCATTTAATCTCGCTTGATGAACGACGAATGACTATCATGTGAGTAGAAGTTTTAAATGATGAGGGATCCTTATTTTGTTGTTGTCGTTGGACTTAATCCAAATGAATGACATACACACACAAGTATACTTCTCTAGCTATAGTAAAGATGTAATCAGTCAAAGTGGACCATCAGAATCAAGTCATAAAATTAATTAGAAATTATCTTTGAAATTAAAGCAAAAAAAAAATTGTCTTCTTAAAAGAGTTCTGCATAAAATCATCTAGAGCTAGAGCTAAATGCAGAGATTTTTCATGATTGTAAATATAAACGAATACGACATAAATGCGACATAAAGGTACCTTTTTATGTCATTAAGAACCAACTTCACACTTATACCTGTATGTATGTCTGTATGTATGTATGATGTATGAGGATATGCTTGACTTAATTAAAAAGAGTTAAAGGTTTTCTTAAAAGCTTCATTTATTTACATAGAATGGTCTGAAGTTAGTTCCTAGAGAGAGAAAGAGAGAGAGATAGATAGAGAGAGACAGAAAGGGGAGGATACAAGACAAGACCAGAGTCGTTTATTGGATTGGTGGGTTAGGTTGAGAGCTAAGAAAGTAAGTAGTGTAGAGGACGAGAAATGTGTCGCCTGACAGGGGTTTAATGTTTCTAAATCCTTTTAATTTAATTTACATTGTAACCGTTATTTACTTAGGAAAATTCTCTAGGGAATTTATACTTTGACTGGAATTTATTTTGAACATCAAGAATGTAAAGCAGCGCTATATTACAAAGTGAACATTTCGAGATTGTCCAGACGCACGGTTCGGAGCCCTTTGGAGGCACACATTTTAAGCTGATTAGCAGTAAATTGGGATTCTAAAAATGCTTCTTTACCCATGTCCATTTATTCATTTTGGACTTTCTTTCATATTTAAATTTTGTTCATACTTCAGGTCAGGTGTTTATTGAAAATATTTTTTTTTTTGGGTCTGATCATTACGCCATCATTTTGTAAATAAGAATTATGCTGATAAATTATCTAATTGGGAATAACAGCTAGGATTTCAATATAATTATTGAACTAGCAAATAATTCAACAGATATTAGAATTGAGAACACAATACAGAAATAAAAATGTAGATAACGACAAACTCTATTCATACAAAACTTATACATTATGTACCACTGCAAACAATTTATAGAAGAGTCACTCTATCGAAACGATTTTATTTCTAGAATTCCTAACTACTCTTAGATAAAATAAGTAAAAAACGAGTTTTCAAACAAAACTGAGGCTAAGCCGCGCGAAAAAGTAGAAAATAAACTTTTCTGATTGATCATACTGAAATACATCGGTGATTGTCAGCGAATAAAATCTGAGTCCACCTCTGTGTGTGAAGAAAAGTTTATTTTCTACTTTTTTACTTATTTTATTTTCTGCCTTTTTCACGTTAACTAAATTGTTATTACGTGCTGCATGGAGATATTTTAAAACAATTGTATGACGGCTGAAAAGACACTGATTTACCAGTTTTTCAAAAAATTTATTCGAGTATCAAATCGTTGACGTACTGCAATGGTTTTCTGAAATTCAAATTATGTTTTAAATAGCGCTTTTTAGCTGTATTCCAACTTGATCCCATATAACATGAATTTTCTCGATTTTCCATGTTTTCCACAGACTTTTCCTATTACTATGAATTTTTTTTAAAAATTTACATGAATTTTCCACGATTTTTCAAGTTTTCATGATTGTTGAAGAGAAAGTATTGATGCCAGTACGACGGGAAGAAAATGATTCCGCATAGCTCATAAAACTTTTTTGTCGGAAAATTTTCCGGAAAAGTCGGAAATTTTCGGAAAATTTTTCAGAAAAATTGGAAAATTCTGCATTTTACTTGAAACAGATTTATCACTAATCATATCGATGAAAATTTTTCCGATGATCTTCCCGCTTTTCCGGGTTTTCCATGGAGTTTTCCACAAAAGCAACTTTATGCAACTCATTTCGTTCTACAACCTTGTCTCGAATCTTGGCCTGCGCTCTTAATTTTCTCCATATTGTGTTCATGGTTTACTGTTTTTTCATTTCTGGTTTCGAGATTTCTTCGAGATCTTCTCGAAAATGTCATTCTTTCTCGCATCTTAGCCTGGGTTCTTTGTTTTTCTTCGTATTATGTTATTGTGTCATCTTTCGTTTTGTGATTTTCTCCAGAATATCGTTCTTTCTTGCATTTTGGCCTGGCTCTTCATTTTTCTTGGTATCGTGTCCACCAATCGTCGCCGGTTAAATTTCATTCTGTGATATGATTTTCTTTTGACTAGTCAATTATCAAGCATGTTGCAGTAAAAATTGTTTTAAGAGTTAAAAGTTATAAAAAAAATATAAAGCTTTATAAAAATTAAAGGTAAGTGTACAAGAATAATAAAATAAAAATTTCTATAAGTAAAGGGGCAAATAGCTAAATTTGATAGAATTGGGCGTAAACGCGATTAAGGCATTTTGATTATTCCATGTTGGTCCATCCGTGCGTAATGCAATTTTAACGAGCTTGTCAGTACATTAATAATGTGTGAGACGGACCACTTTCCCACTATAGCAAAAAATCTAAATTTTTTTTTTAATGCAACTCCATGAAGGAGTTGCCCGATTTAGTTCATTTTGGAAATTATATACACAACACTTTCAAGATATCCGTGCATCAAATTTCAGCTCTTTAAGTAAATCAGTGTCTAAATATATGTTTAGTGAAAAACCATTTTTTTTATGGAAACGCTACGAAGTGATCCCTAAAATTTTCCCATTTTCAACATTATATTTTATACTTTTCAGCTCTTTACGTCAACGGGCCGCATGCAACGCATTTTTCATACGAAGGAATTAGCCGATTTGTGTATTAGATCTAATCTAAATCTAGATAATAAGAACACATTCTCTTCAATTTTCAAAAAATAAGTTTTTAGAAAATTTTGCTTCATTTACATACGAGAACTTCTTACACAGCCTAAAAAAATTGTTAGAAAAGGAACTTTCGTTTGCACCCACACTTACAATAGATTAGTTGAAAGAAGCTTAAGCTCTTCTATTTCTGTCTCAATATTACATCCCGAATTTGGAAAATTTAATGGTATTTCATATGAAACCGTAACAACAACTGATTACAAGTTCTCGATTGATATGCCAAACAACTACTATTTATCAAAAGATGTAAAAATTTATAAGATTGATGTAATAAGTTACAGAAAGAAATATCCCTATTCTCGTAAGCTCATTAATTGATGAACTGGTACCATTTTTTGAAAGCCCAATTATTTCCTTCCTGTTACTCATATTTTCTTATAACGAAAATAATTTGAAAGTATGCCAAAGTAAAATTCGACATAACCTTGAAGACATATTAAAGAAAGTGGTACTTTTAAAAAACGATAGAGTCAATAATACAACAATTTTCATTCCGTTTATTCAGGAAGTACGCACAGATCGGCAGTATAGCCCCATTTGATCTTAAATTTATACCTGTGTTATTCTCCAATGTTCGCTGTTTTTCAAACTGCTATAAATAATGCTTATATATATATATTTTTAATACCAATTTAAATCCCATTATTGTTGTCCAGACAAAACAACATATTATGTATGTACATAGTTAGTATATGTACAAGAGTGGAGTTTAAACAAAAAAATCTAGTAAAACTTTTGCCAAGCTATCTGAAATATGAAACACGAATAAAATATGGAAATGTGAAAACTTCAATGATTTATGTATGCGATATTAGAGTTTTCTTTTCCAATTCATTATGCGTCGCATACAGAGCTGGGCAATACTTAAGTAAAAAAAGACTTAAGTACTACTTAAAGTACATTTTCGTTACTTAAGAGTTATTACTCAATACTTTTGAAATGCCTCTACTTAGTACTTGAACATAAGTACTTGCTTCTATTTACTTGTACTTAAGACTTAGTTTTGTACTTAAGTACCAAGATTCTTACTTAGGTACTTCTGTGTCTATTAAGTACATACAAATATCTAGCTCTTCGTTGAAAAGCAAAGACAAGCTCTAGCGAAACTCCTTTTTTGTTGAGTTTTAAAGCACGCAAAGAAATGTCAAAGAATGTGACGCACTCACGCGTCAAGGCAGAACCTTAGACAAACTAATAGCATACACACAAGACTGGGCAAGTAGAACAAAAACCAGTAACGTCTCGCTCGAATATAAAATCGACGATGCCTCGACTTGATGACATAACCACTGACATGTATAATATGGATTGCAAATAGTGGGCTTACTTCTATATTGCTGACTCTTTCGGCCTAAGCACCAAGTATAAACAGAGAGAACTGAAAACAACATATAAATTAGTGGATTCGTCGAAATAAATGTTTTTAAATTAATCATTTAGGGTTATTACTGACAAAAACTGTTTTATCAAAGACAATGTATTCATTAGATACGCAGAAGAATTTCTAAATGTTATATTAAAATAACTTCCCGAGCAAATCATTTTTTCAATGTTGGCACCGAAGTTAGTACTCTTTTTGACACAAACAATTGTGCCACCGTGAAATAGAAACGTAAACAGTCCATATTATATACGTCAGTGTACATAACCAAGAGTAAGCAAGCAATGCTTCGCTCTATTATAAAATCAACGATGCCCCGACCTGATGTAGGGAAGGCCTCAATTTTTTCTTAGAAATTTATTTGAAATTTTTTCCTTAGAATTGTTATGCATTATTGGAGGCGATAATGGGTGCTTGGGCAGACCTCTAATAATTTATGTAAGTGTAGCAAGGAGAGGTGACAGTTTTACTCTACTTGCAGCACCGAAAACTATGAAAACTATAAATAGTAGCCACTGGTTACTAGACATACTATAGTTTTCAAAAGGTATTGATTTATTAATATCTATTAACTGAACTCGATAAACTTCATTATATTACTACCAACGTACAAAGATTATAAAAAAGTACTTTAAAAAGTACTTCAAAAAGTACTCAGTACTTTTTATAGACTTAGTACTTAGTTACAAGTATATTTCATACATGCGGTACTTGTACTTACACTGAAGTACTCAGGCCTTCGGTACTTGTACTTGTACTTAAGTACTTTTTCTTTGGTACTTGCCCAGCTCTGGTCGCATACAAGCTTTGCAATGTACATATTCTCAAAATTCAATAGAGAGAAGTGTTCAAGGAATAATTAAATATGCACTCTTGAACCAGTTAGGTTATGCAATGGAACTGACCATTATCTTCTTTACTACAGGTCGTGGGAATAAGACTTTTCTTTATGTACTTGCATATGTATGAGAAACGTGTCATTTGAAAGCTTTTAGCATTGCGCATTATGGAAAAACAAAGACGTTTCATGTTTAAAAATTGATATAAAATAAACAACGCTTCTGATTACGATAATTCTAACGCCTATTTATAAGTCAAAATGTTTACTTTTAGGAAAAAGAAAGTAATTGTTAGTATTTCAACAAAATTATTATTATACAGGTTTCGCGACGAAAGTTCTTTTTTAAGCTTGCAGTCTCTTTCCCCGCAAATCATGAATGAAAAATTCAAATGCATTATGCATGAGGTAACTCCTCCAGTACAGGTGAAATTGAGAAATGAGAAATTTGTACTAATATCGCTAAATCAATGTATTTATTAAAAAAAAAAAAATTTAATCCGATAATTTGTTCACAATAATTTCTAACTGTGAATAGGGTGTTATTAGGAATTAATAATGGTATTTAGTTGGTATCCGTAATTCCCGAACTATATGAAATTTTAAAATTACAATCATTTTGGAGTTAATAACTTGTAAAGGATTTAAGATAATTGAATGAAGTAAATTTGTTTAATTTCACCTATAATTAGGTAAATATCTTAAACGTGATAAAATGTTAAAAAGTTTAATGTAATATTTGTTAGATGGCGTTGTATGGTCAAACCGGATATCGGTATATAAGGATAAGTTTTAAAAATAGTATTTGCAGCTTGATTTCGATGAAACTCTGTACAAACATTCTGAACAGATGGTAAAATATTAGAAAAATACTCCCACCCCCGGAAGGAAAATTTGTTATACCATTTAATTTTTTTTAATATTAATATATGGAGTTCAGTCACAACCCTGGAACCCGTCAGCTTACGTATCTCGCAATAGACTGAAAAATTCAGAAAAAAATCACAATCAATTTAGCAAAAATAATTTTGAAAATCGGTTGGAATTTGGGAGAGAAATAAGCGTGAATGTGTTTTCGGATTAAGTTAATGTAGTGCGATTTGGTCGTTTTCTTGTCGCCAATAACTTTGCAATAAAACACTTTCTATCGGGAGGAGGGGGTATAAAAGCATCTACGGGATGTGTAGAAACCGCTTATGGAGGTTTTATCCCGATGGGTTTGGATACAATAAGCGAAACAGTTTCATGGGAGACGACAAATTCGTGGCGGGTTGGAAAATTGTGAAAATTTTTTTTTTCACTATTGTGGTGAAACGTGAAGAGTAAGGGGGGGGGGGGGTGTTGTTCGGGGGAAATGCATGAAGCATGGATCTGCAGTCTATAGTTGGAGAGAGGGAATTTTTCGGGGAAATATAAGGGGAGTCGGGGAAGAACATCGTGTTACTTTTGTAGTTTTTGTTGTAGAAATATTTTTCCCTCGGCCGGCGGGCACCGGTAAAGTACACCAGACGGTGAGTGCGGCAAGGGTACATAGGATAGGTATATAAAATTTTGGGAGTAGTTTAATTGCCCCCCCCCCCCAAAGATCAAGATGAGGCTTTGGGGTTTCCATAGAGTACCCACATGTCCACATGGCGTTGAAGTAAAGTCGCAATATGAGTGTCTGAAGACAAGTGAAATTGTTTCGAAAATGGAAGGTTTAGTACTGAAAATTTTCGGAAATTTTTGGTACACAGAAAGTTGCGCGTTTTGAATGTACATAATTGTACGAAGCCGGACATCTGCCGGAATAGAATCCGAAAATTTATGGAGAAAGTAGTGAATTTGCGATTTCGAATTTCAACCCTTTGTAACTTTCTTCGTTTGAAAAAGTTGCAGATTAAAAGGATCTATCGAATAGTAGGAAGGAAAATCACATAGAATGTAATTAAATATAAAATTTAGAAGAAATAAAATACAAATTTTGAAAATTTTCAAGTTGCGAATTCTTATTTAATGAGAATTTCAAACAAGTATAAGAAAAGAGTGATTTCGTCTTTTCGTACGATTCTATCTCCTCCAAGACTATACACCCTACAGCAACGACTGAGGCTGAAAAAGGAAAATTGAGTCGAATTCCTTTTCGAAGTTTTTGCATTTTTTTAAAGATTAAGGATGTATAATTTTTCTCAAGAAATATATTAAAAAATTTCCTGTAACAGTGACAAATCGAGTTCGAAAATGGCCAATTTATTTTTCGCCATACTCGAGTAATTTTTGATTGATTTTAATGAAATTTGGTGTGTGTCGGATCTTCGAAGACACTGCCTAAAGTTGTTTCCATTTCTAACAGATGTCGCTTGTATCAGTTTGTTGGTCCTAACAATATTATACAATTTCATAACTAAATAAATCAAATCATGAACTTTAAATTGCATTTTTCATTTCTATTTGAACTTGGGTTGAATTGCTTTCTCAATATAGGAGTATATTAAGTTTCAATATATTTTGTTTAAAAATTTTCAATACACATTATATTAAAATTAACTTTATGGGAACATTGCAGTTGCAATTATAAAGGCAACTTAGTTTTAATTCAATTTATATTATAATGCAATATAATTTAAAATTGAAATTTAATATGTATAAGATAAAGTAATTAAATCTAAATTTTGGGTCACATTGAAGATTATTTTCAATACAACTTACATAATTAAATCTAATTCAATTATGGTGTGGACTTATATACAATATAGTAATTATTTAAATATACTCCAAAATTTCTAAACGTGCGAATACCTAACCTTGGAAAAAAGGGATCTCGAGCAATAAAAGAATTGCCTTAAATTCTAAATGTAGCATGAGAATGCCCAAGGACGGACGCATTATGTAGTTCCGATGAAAGTAAAATGTCTAGTAAGTGTATGATCTTGCTGCATGGAATTTGAATGGCGTAAGTAGTGCAGAAGCGTGCATGTTGGGGATAGGATGTAGACCCCTAAGTCAGTAGTTTTAAAATTACATTAAGTGACTAGTGGAAAAGTACATAGTACGGTGAGTAAAGTTGAGCTAATTTGAGAAAGGTCTAGTTAATATTAAACGGCCTACATGAGTAATATAATTGGATTACCTGGTGACCTACATAATATAGAATATTCGGCCTAGTATGTGTAATTGTGGTTTCTCCGGGTGACCATGAATAGTATACGTTTTAGGAGCGTTTATTTGTGTGAGGAAAGTGTGTGCAAATTTTAGGTGCAGGACTTTACTCCGTGAGACGTGTTCTCACTTGTTCTTTTTTTTTATTACAAGATCACAAGTCGTTCTGGGTTGCAGGAACGCGCCGGGTGTATTGTCTTTACTCATCATCCGCAGTTATTATTTAACAGTGACGTGTCTACAACTTCATTTGAATAAATAAAATATTTTGCTGAATCCTTTAATAATTTGATACTGCTAAAAATGCTTCATTCTTGCTGAAATAAACATGGTGTTCCACAAGGCTATATTTTAGAACCGTCATTGTTTATAGTACATAAACAATTTCACAGAAATTCTTATGACTATTTCAGTGTCAAAATGTGTTCTGACGATATTAATATGTACACAGTATATTCTACGAATATGTAATAATCGGCTAGCAGTGAAGATATGAATATGAATGACTTCCTTTAAATGACTTTTGAGAAATACACCTATGATAACACTGTGTTACAGCGAAAATATACTTTTGACGGGACATAGTGTAGGCTATAGGTCTAATGGACATAAAAGTAGTGGCATACCAGAAATTTCTCATACACCCTCAAAATCTCATTTTAGACCAAAAAAACCGTTATTCGGTAGGTCCATGTATATAATAATTTATAACCCCGCCATTTGTTATTCGATGTCGAATTTTTTTGTGGCATATGAAGGAAGAGAAATGGGCCTTTCTAACCGTATGTTCGTTATTGCGTTTCTATGGAAAGTCACGAAGTTACAGTCGAAAGCAGTTCGAAATTTACCATTTTTTACACATTTTTTAACTTTGACAACAGTTTGAAGGCTTATTTTGCTCTACAATATTTTTTTTTCTGTACGTTTGGGCATGCGTCATGAAATTTAATTCTAAGTTGATGTTGCTGACAACGGCTTTGAATTTGTTGTTGTTGCATTTGTTGCTATTGTTTTAATTGTTGTTAAAGCCCAGTGCTTCATCAACTTTCTCTTTAGTTCAATATTATACAGAATTATAGCTGCTTAATGAGCAAAAATTCGGTAACTCAGTCAAATTTCAACCGATTTTAGTTAATAAATGCTCATTAGACGCAGAATCGAATTCGCTATTTAGTAATATCAACAGAAAAAAAAAATATTGTAGACCAAAATAAGCCATCAAATTGTTGTTAAAGTAAAAAAAAATGTGTAAAAAATGGTAGATTTCGAAATGTTTTCGACTGTAACTTCGTGACTTTCCATAGAAACGCAATAACGAACATACGGTTAGAAAGGCCCATTTCTCTTCCTTCATATGCCACAAAAAAATTCGACATCGAATAACAAATGGCGGGGTTATAAATTATTATATACATGGACCTACCGAATAACGGTTTTTTTTATCTAAAATTAGATTTTGAGGGTGTATGAGAAATTTCTGGTATGCCACTACTTTTAGTTTCACTAGACCTACAACCTACACTATGTCTCGTCAAAAGTATATCGGGTTTATCTTTTTTTGTAACACAGTGTAATTATTGTTTAAATTTATTTGACAGATAGTTACATATTGGGTTTTCCAATCATTTATGTAAAAATTTTCTCCTTCACTCCTCCATTTCGTGGATAGGGCTTGACAAAGTTAAAATTTCAACTTAGTTCTTTCGTTTAAGTACAACTTTTTCGGCAAAAATACGTCAATACTAGTCCAAAGTCCTCAATTTAAAATAACACTCAGTAAATAAAGTGCACGCGTTTAGCATTTTTTGTACTTTTTCTTCCTGAACAAGTAGTCTAAAAACGAGTAATTTTCTTCTGTGAATTAACTTTTCAAGCCATTCTCGCTGGATATGGTTAAGACAAGTGGTCAAAAATGATTGCACTGTAGTATATGATAGATATTATCTTTCTTAATTCCATATAAAAAACTAGTGTTGATGATGTGTTTTTTGGAAAAAAAAAATAAATAAGAAATAGTCAAACTAAAAATCTCATTGATTTGTTGAGCAAGTAGGGATGAGAAGACATTGGAAAACTCCAGCGATTATATATATCTAATAAATCATAAATAATAATAATAGGGTGTGTATCGTTCAATAATTACAGGCTAATTATCAACTATCAACAACAGTAACTCTCCGGCTAGAATTCTCTAGAATCTAGAATCTCTCAGTTGATACGCCCTCTGCCAGAATTGGTTGAATTTCTGGACTGAAAAAAATTTAAAAAACGGGAAAGGGAATAATTTCGTCTTCCCGTGCAAAATTATGGGAAAAATCATACATCCAAAGTTCAGAAAATATTTTCTTAAAACTGACACACAAAATAAAATTTTCCTGTGCAAGTATGTTAAATTAATTACACAACTCAAATGTTGGGCATTTTTCAATAAAAACTAATCAGTTTTTAAAAGTTACGTGAACTATTCCTTTTGGTGTATCTCTTATACTTCTTAATAAAGGGTTTTCCAATAAGAGGTATTATTTTGATATTCAAAGACAAATGCCATTTTTTGAGATAAATGATCGGATCTTTATTTCATTATAAAGAGGAAGGTATGCCGTTAATAATGGAAAATAACATCAGCCAAATGACCACCACGACCACGCCTACAGGACCATATCCTTTTCATGAAATTTTCCATAACCAAATCGCAAAGTGGCTGCCCTATGTCCTCGATAGCCTCACGAATTCCATCTTTGAGCTCTTGAATCGACGCTGGGCTGTTGGCGTAGACCTTCTCTTTCACGTGGCCCCAAAGGAAGTAGTCGCAAGGTGTTAAGTCACAAGATCTCGGTGGCCAATTGTGATCACCTCTTCGAGAGGTAAAACGGTCCGGTAACTTTTCCCGTAAAAGATCAATGGTTTCGATACTTGTATGGCACGTAGCGCCGTCTTGTTGAAAGTAAACGTTGTCCAGATCAATACCATCCAATTCCGGCCATAAAAAATCATTAATCATCTGTCGATAGCGCAATCCATTTACAGTAACTGTTGCTCCAGCCTCATTTTCGAAAAAGTAAGGTCCAATGACCCCGCGGGACCATAAACCGCACCAAACAGTCACACGTTGAGGATAGATAGGCTTTTCAACAATAACTCTTGGGTTTTCCGAGCCCCAGATGCGACAATTTTGCTTGTTGACGAAGCCATTGAGGTGGAAATGGGCCTCATCACTCAAGATGAGTTTTCGATGGAATTCCGGATCATTTTCATGCATTTCAAGGACCCAATCAGCAAAGACTCGACGTTGTTGATGATCGGCCGGCTTGAGTTCTTGTGTTAACTGAACTTTATAAGCCTTAAGACCCAAATCTTTATGCAAAATACGGTGTAATGACGTTTGTGGAATGCCTAATTCCAAAGAACGACGAGGAATGGACAAACCTGGGTTTTCTTCAACACTTTCGGCTACAGCAGCAATATTCTCGGCTGTTCTTGAGCGACGTGCACGGGTTTTATTCTTCACATCACTAACTTGTCCCGACAGCTCGAATTTTTCTACCAATTTCTGTATAGCGGTCCGACAAGGTGCTTCACGACGACCCAAAAATGTTCGAGTTTTACAAACCGTCTCTGCCACATTTTCACCATTTTTATAGTGAATTTTAATAATTTCAATGCGTTGTTGAATCGTGTATCGTTCCATTTTTATGAATGGCGTAGTTTCTACTTGTCAAATGTCAAAAAATGACAGCTCCAAAAGTGACATCTACCGAAATAGCGGGCTAATTAAAATAACACCTCTTATTGGAAAACCCTTTACTTGAAAAACTTTATGAGAATTTACATATTATGTGGGAAAAGTTCTCAGTAACTCCCATTATCGAGGGAATTTTGGCCACAAAAACCTCCCAACACTATCAGACATAAAATTATTCTCCACAAAATTCTTCCTAATCTTTTTGCTCTCGAAGGAGGGTTCATTGTTGGTTACAGTCGAGCGAGAGTCTAGTTCAAAATGTTGCTGTTATTTACATTACAATAATTTCAAAACTCATCTTCGATCCTATCCTGGGTTGGAATGTCCTGCAAACAATTTTTTTTTTATTACAATTGTAGTAGAGAATATCAATCTACTCGCGAGTTCGCCCAAAACTAGAATGACAAATCCAGAAGTTTAATCTGGATTCTCATCCTCAAACAAGCGAGCCAACTTCAGGTTAATGCTAATTATATACTCGGGTGGGTTTTCCCCGAGGGTTGATCATCTCATTTTCCAGGTTACAGTTATAACCCCTTCACGGCGGCATCTTTGAGGCCGCATTTCTGTACACCTTTCTTGATAAATCACTTAATTGCCAGAGTCTGCCTTTATTACTTTGCCTGGCTTGGTATCGATTGGGATCACTTTTAAGACAGATCCCTTAGTATGTCTTTTACCTGCCTTTGCTTCATAATTGATATCGTACCTGACGACGTATTCATTCCAGGCAATAAATGCGAAATATATTTTGAAAGATTATGGATCCTACACAATACAATCTTCAACGTCTCATAACTATATGCCGGTCCCAGATATTTTTCGTTTTTTTTTTGTTATGAAAAGTATTTTAGTCGTTTTTATTAATTTTTTTTATTTCTATATCCCCAAAAACCGCTCTAAGAACAAGAAATTAGGAGATACAAAAGGAGAAAAAATATAATGCTTAGAGGACTCATCGAGAAGGAAAATTTATTACCTAAATATACATATATACATATGTGTATATCTTGTTCTTAAACTGTAGCTCGCAAAAGGAAATTTTCTTACGCGTTGCCATATTTCCCCAATTTTATTCGCTTTAGTAGCTTTTCCTCTCCATTAAAAGGTATGCGCGATAATTGTTTACGCTAATATGCATGAATACCTGTAGGGGATTTGAAATCAAAAGATAAACAAGACGACAGATAACAGATAAAAGCAAAGGCTAAGACAAACCCTGTCGTTTGTGTATATGTGTAAAATACTGCTAGAGGATATAAATTTCTGTTCAGGTCAGCTCCAGATTGAGCACGTATACCTAATGTCTTTTGAATAATATTATTGGTTCAAAGGTTACATAAAGTGGAACAAGGTTACATGTTATTGTTCTTTTAAAGCTTTGTACATATGTATATCCTCCCTCTGGCCTAAAGGATTAATTTCAAAAGATATTCAAATGCAGTTAACTGAGGAAATATAGCCTCATTTTCTAAATAAAAATAAGATTATATCAATTTTATCATTCGAGCATATAATTTATGAAAAGGATGTCGAGCTACAAGTCAAATTCTACCTTAATAAATGTGATATGATAATTATAGAAACTAGCAGATATAAATAAAGGGTTTTCCAATAAGAGGTGTTATTTTAATTAGCCCGCTATTTCGGTAGATGTCACTTTTGCAGCTGTCATTTTTTGACATCTGACAAGTAGAAACTATGTCATTAATAAAAATGGAACGATACACGATTCAACAACGCATTGAAATTATTAAAATTCACTATAAAAATTCTGAAAATGTGGCAGAGACGGTTCGTAAAACTCGAACATTTTTGGGTCGTCGTGAAGCACCTTGTCGGACCGCAATACAGAAATTGGTAGAAAAATTTGAGCTGTCGGGACAAGTTAGTGATGTGAAGAATAAAACCCGTGCACGTCGCTCAAGAACAGCCGAGAATATTGCTGCTGTAGCCGAAAGTGTTGAAGAAAACCCAGGTTTGTCCATTCCTCGTCGTTCTTTGGAATTAGGCATTCCACAAACGTCATTACACCGTATTTTGCATAAAGATTTGGGTCTTAAGGCTTATAAAGTTCAGTTAACACAAGAAATCAAGCCGGCCGATCATCAACAACGACGAGTCTTTGCTGATTGGGTCCTTGAAATGCATGAAAATGATCCGGAATTCCATCGAAAACTCATCTTGAGTGATGAGGCCCATTTCCACCTCGATGGCTTCGTCAACAAGCAAAATTGTCGCATCTGGGGCTCAGAAAACCCAAGAGTTATTGTTGAAAATCCTTATTAGAAAACCCCGTATATAAACTTAGGACTAAAACTCGTTCTGTTTAGTTATTTAAGTATCTTATAACAAGGTGAAGAAATATTTCAGCCCATCAAATATAGCGCTCCTCTGCAAGTCCTACATCAGACCTAGAATGGAATACAATTCCCATATCTGGGCCGGGGCTGGTCGCACAGCCTTAGCTTCATTGGATATTGTCCAAAAGATAGCCTGCAAGCTCATTGGCGATGTGGCAATTACTCGTCATATCGACTCGCTCGAGCACCGTCGCAATGTTGGATGCCTTTCGCTCCTTTATCGCTATATGAAATATCTAGTCTGATCCCTTGTAGAATAGTTCCTGCACGCAATACCCGGGCTGCATCCCGCGCTCATCCTTTTACCCTTCAAATTACCTTCGGCCGTACACTAAAATTCCGTGATGCCTTCTTATCCCGAACTGTGCGAATGTGGAACAGTCTACCATCTTCTGTCTTTCCTCCGGCATACAACCTGCAAAAGTTTACATCGGCACCTCCGCCGATCTCCTCATATCTCTTAATCCTTTCCCTATCTCCTTTCTGCCACGCTGTGCTTTGCATCATAGGGTATCCCCTGAGCTTGGCTTAATAATATAAAAAAAAAAAAAAAAAAAGTATGCATCGAACAAATGATGACATTATCTGATATAATCACACCCAATGCGTAAGACCAGTCACGGTGGTTTTGGGAGACCGACGAAGACATAATTAATGTCTATAGGACTGGTTATAAGCGTAAGGAAGGCAGTTCCAAAAGTTCCGTAATCGTCAAATACTCCTCGCAATTTTTAAGGGATAGACTACTGTTAGCATCTAAGCTTTGTAATAACTTAATTACAGACTAGTTTGGGAATACCAGGCTCTGATACTATATTTATAAATGAATTTTTAATTAAGGAAAAGAAATCTTTATTTTACAAGGCAAGGCAATTCAAAGCTAAACACAATTATAAATATGCTTGGATAAAGAGGTCAGTTAAAAAATGTTCTCCAATAAGAGGTGTTATTTTGATATTCAAAGAAAAATGCCATTTTTTGAGATAAATGATCGGATCTTTATTTCATTATAAAGAGGAAGGTATGCCGTTAATAATGGAAAATAACATCAGCCAAATGACCACCACGACCACGCCTACAGGACCATATCTTTTCATGAAATTTTCCATAACCAAATCGCAAAGTGGCTGTCCTATGTCCTCGATAGCCTCACGAACTCCATCTTTGAGGTTTTGAATCGACGCTGGGCTGTTGGCGTAGACCTTCTCTTTCACGTGGCCCCAAAGGAAGAAGTCGCAAGGTGTTAAGTCACAAGATCTCGGTGGCCAATTGTGATCACCTCTTCGAGAGATAACACGATCCGGAAACTTTTCCCGTAAAAGATCAATGGTTTCGTTGCTTGTATAGCACGTAGCGCCGTCTTGTTGAAAGTAAATGTTGTCCAGATCAATACCATCCAATTCCGGCCATAAAAAATCATTAATCATCTGTCGATAGCGCAATCCATTCACCGTAACTGTTGCTCCAGCCTCATTTTCGAAAAAGTAAGGTCCAATGACCCCGCGGGACCATAAACCGCACCAAACAGTCACACGTCGAGGATAGAGAGGCTTTTCAACAATAACTCTTGGGTTTTCCGAGCCCCAGATGCGACAATTTTGCTTGTTGACGAAGCCATCGTGGTGGAAATGGGCCTCATCACTCAAGATGAGTTTTCGATGGAATTGCGGATCATTTTCATGCATTTCAAGGACCCAATCAGCAAAGACTCGACGTTGTTGATGATCGGCCGGCTTGAGTTCTTGTGTTAACTGAATTTTATAAGCCTTAAGACCCAAATCTTTATGCAAAATACGGTGTAATGACGTTTGTGGAATGCCTAATTCCAAAGAACGACGAGGAATGGACAAACCTGGGTTTTCTTCAACACTTTCGGCTACAACAGCAATATTCTCGGCTGTTCTTGAGCGACGTGCACAGGTTTTATTCTTCACATCGCTAACTTGTCCCGACAGCTCGAATTTTTCTACCAATTTCTGTATTGCGGTCCGACAAGGTGCTTCACGACGACCCAAAAATGTTCGAGTTTTACGAACCGTCTCTGCCACATTTTCAGAATTTTTATAGTGAATTTTAATAATTTCAATGCGTTGTTAAATCGTGTATCGTTCCATTTTTATTAATGGCGTAGTTTCTACTTGTCAAATGTCAAAAAATGACAGCTCCAAAAGTGACATCTACCGAAATAGCGGGCTAATTAAAATAAAACCTCTTATTGGAAAACCCACTACATATCTATGTATTTCTTTTTATTTTAAAAGGCAGGGGACAGAAGACCCTATACCAAGCACGGAGGCCATAGTGGCCCATTGTGCTGTCCTGCTAGAAGGCCATTCACCAAAACTTTCCTGCCCTCTTAATGAAGTACATCAGGTCTTGGTGAGACAGATTTTTCATCTCTTCCACAGATAGAAGGCCACACACACACACACAAAGTGTTCGATTGTCTCGGGCTCTCCCTCCAGGCAGGACAGACACTAACGGATGTCAACAACTCCCATCCTTGTTCTATGAGCGTGAAGTGAGCTGTGACCGGTGATGATGCCAACCACAGTTCTACATTGTTTCCTTCCGAGCTCCATGAGAAAATCAGAGATATTTATTTACATTGGGCCCATCAAGAAACAGTTTTGTACACAGGTTCGCCCATCTCTGCTGATGCTTTCTATGAACATCCGCTTTAATGAGACCCGATACTCGAGATTGCTGTGCCTTTGGCGGGTTCTGATCGGAGGAACGGAGAATCAGGGCCAGCCCTAGCTAAAAGGTGAGCCCTTTCATTCTCCATGTGACCAGGAACCCACAGAAAGGACACCTTGTTGTGGATACACAACTTATTCACAGACGACCCGAAATCCCCCAGTAACTTAGATGTTATCTGAGAGCCACTCAGAGCCATCAAGGCTGCCTGATTATCCGAAGGGATGTCCTTCCCCTTGATTTGCATATCAAGGGCTAACTTCGTTGCCATTAATGTGGCGAAGACTTCAGCCTGGAAGACAGAAGTGTGTCTACCAAGTGAGTACTCCATCCCCATATCAGACTCAGGAAAGTAGACACCCGACCCAGCTCCGTCATCAGTGAAAGATCCGTCGGTGAAAATGTTTAGAGCGGACCAGGGAAGGTTGATAAGGCACTTCCCTCAGTCCACGATTCCCTTACAGGAAAGGTCACAGAGAAACGACGCCCGAAACAAAGCTCAGGGACCATCGCATTACATGGCATACTGGCCAGAGGGTTTTTCAAATCCAGCCCATACGGCAGAGAGCAATGAGACGAGCCAGTCCAGTCATCCTCCCAACATCCCCATGAGCGCAATCTGCACAGAGCCCTTTTGGCATCTGCATGAATAACAAGATCCAGGGGTGGCAGATTAAGTAGGACCTCACGAGCAGCAGTAGCCGTAAATCTCATGGAGCCCGTAATTCCCAAGCAGGCAAGCTTTTGCAGGCCCGCCAGCTTTCGGATCGCAGTCCCCACAAGCCTCCTCGGCCACCATACACAGGAGGCATATGTAAGCATGGGTCTAATGATCGAGGTGTATATCTAGTGCACAACCTTCGGTATCATGACCCATGTGCAGCCAAAGGTTCTCCTGCATTGAGCGAAGACCCTCGTAGCCGCATTAACATTTTCTTCTACGTGCAATCCCAATGTCAGCTTCCAGTCGAGGAAGACTCCAAGGTGCTTGACATGAGGAGAGAGTTGCAGAGTGTGTCCAAAAAGCTTTAGAAAAACAAAGTCCCAGGCTTACGTCTTCTGGATAAGAGCACCAAGCTGGTCTTTGTTGGGTTTACTGTCTTATGACGGTCCTCAACAATATTGAGGCCTCGTTGCATGAAGGCACAGGCAGCAGTCATGCTGTGCCTGGAAATGAGCAGAGGGATGTCATCCGCCTACGCTTCACATAACAATCCCACGTTTTTCAGCACCATGATGAGTGAGTCAACCAACATACATCAGAGTACTGGAGAAAGCACGCCACCTTGCGCTTAGCCTCGCTCCACCAGCACACTGAGAGAGGTTCGGCCGCCCTCCTCCACAGTTAAGTATGTCATCTTAACATTTTCTCGATCCATCGCACTACAGTGCGGTCAACACCATGTCAACGAGCTGCCTCACATAGAAACTCGGGGATGGCCCTTTCAAAAGCCCTCTCGATGTCCAGAAATGCTCCCAAGGTAAACAGTCCACGATCCAGTCTCTGCTCAATGACAGTAACCATTGAATGTAGAGCCGTCTCCGTAGATCTGCCCCTCCGGTAAGCGTGCTGTGAGGTGTTTAAGGGAGAAGTCTTTAGGGCTTGATATATTCATCCACATGCTTCTCCAGCCATTTCAAAAGGAATGAGGAGAGGCTTATGGCTCGAAAACTTTTCGCGTTCATGTAAGAAGTCTTACCAGACTTCGAAACGAAGGCAACTCTCATCTTCCTCCACACCTCAGGGACATATCCAAAAGCTATATATGCCCTGAAAATGGAATCAATGTATGGAGCCAGCACAACGCTCTCTGCCTTAAGAGGGACCGGCAGAATACCGTTTGGACCCAGGGCTTTAAAAGCAGAGAAGGTTGAAATTGACCATTTCACCTTCTCGACATCAACTATCTTGGCAGCTCGGCAGTTCGCCACACAACTGCAGGTCAAGCCTAGAGTCTGGGAAATGAGTCGAGAGAAGAATTCTACAGGCTTCTTCCTTCGATGCCGTAAAGGAGCCATCTGGCCTTCTTAGAACACTTAGCCTGGACGACGGGTCACTCCAAAGAGTCCTGAGCAGCCTAACCGGTTCACGATAGCCGTCAACTTCCTCACAGAAGTCTAC
Organism: Dioctria rufipes; assembly: GCA_963924295.1. Classification (NCBI taxonomy): domain Eukaryota; kingdom Metazoa; phylum Arthropoda; class Insecta; order Diptera; family Asilidae; genus Dioctria; species Dioctria rufipes. The sequence continues at coordinate 23,248,639 of OZ002740.1, read as the reverse complement.
AAAGGGTTGTGTTTTTATGTATTAGTTTCTATAATTAATGGTTCTTCTACCTGTAAGATGGTAATATAAAAAACGAATATTATTCTCGAAAATTGAGTATATTGAATAAAGTAGTCAATTAGAAACAAAAGCAAAAAAAAAACATGTTCTAACGTTATAATAAAACAGTATTACAACTTGCGACATTAATCCCAAACATAGGCAGGCAACAATTATATCAAATGGTGTGAGAAAAATTATATGCAATTCCACATTCTCTATTGATAATTTCTTTTATATTCGCGGAAAAATACATCGTCATTAATAAAAAAGGCTATGTCAGACAATATACAAAAGAAACAACTAAAATTCAAATTTTCTCACTTTTTTTACTCCATTTACAATTCTGAATTTAATTTACTGGGATAATATCAATTTTGCTGTGTCAGCCTCTATATAAAGTTTTGCATAATTCTAATGATTCTGCTGTAATTATAACTGTCTCTTCCTTTCAGGCAATTAACGTATATTAATTTCAGTCACTGTCAGTCCCACCCGCCATTCATTTTGCAGAGATTTTATCTACATAATTAGAAGGCCATCTAACTTTATAAATAATTACGAAATTATGATGAATTGCAAATATTACTTATCTGTGTGTGTGAGTGTGTAACACACAAAAAAATACGTGACGACAATTATCCTTTTAGTCATTTTGGTTCAGTAGTATATAATTGATATAAGAAATGACGCCCTTCCTTCTTAAGCAGGACTTGAGAATGTCAAATCTAATTTCCATTTTAAGTGAGGAATATCTTTTTATTGAATGTATACACGACTGTATAAAATTAGTATAAAGGTGGGAATAAGATTTTTTTTTAACAGAAACGTAGGTCAGTTTAGAGTAAAAATTGGGAAAATGATGATTTCTATATGTAGCATAAAAAACAACACAAATAATTTTTTTTCGTTTATTTGTAATCAAAAAGTTGCCCAAAATAACTTTCAAGTTATATTTATAACTAAAAAGTTTTGCAAATAATTTATAAATCATATTTTTAGACAAAAAGTTGGCAAAATTATTTTGTAGTCTCATTTAAAATTAAAAAAAAAAAAATATTATTAAATAATTTCTTATTTATGTATATTTATAGACAGAACGTCAAGCTTGATGCTGTGGGTTTAGTTTAATTATTACGAATTTATTTAATTCAATAGAATTATTTGACTTAATTTCTCTCGTCATTATTTCACTAATTTCTCTAATTTTTAAATACAGTTTGACTTTTTTGTTAATCAATGATTCCCAACATGTGGTCCCTAACAAGCAGTCTGCTAATTAAATTATCATTTATGAACATTGTTCTGAATTTTGAATCAACTTTGCAGTTTTTCTTTTTTCATCAAAATCTGCTATTTTCATAAATTTTTGGATAGCCGCCACCGCCACTATGGTGCTCTTTATAATTATATATAATTAAATACCAAGATCAAAACCGAGAAACTAGATTTCAATGATCGGGAAACTATGTAAACTTCAAGTTAGACGTCATATGACGTGATAACGACAAACGGCTGATGTCTGCAAAATAAGAACGTCACTTAAAGACAGAAAAACATTCAGGCCTCGAGGCTTCCTCGAGACATTGTCAAAATTTCCAACATGGGTTTTTAAATGAGACATCACAAAACCAAACCTGGCCGTAAGGTGCCTTTTACTCAATGTTGGATTTTTATTCTCTCTCAAGCCTACTTTTGTCAATAGAGATCTTTTTTTTTTACTCGTCGATATTTGCCAAATAAGGATCAATTGTAATTTATTAGCAACATTTTTGAAAACCGATAATAAATTATTTCTGCCCAGAATGTAAAGAAATTGTCGCAAATACTATCAAAATTACAATGACAGCACGAAGTCCCGTGATGTCATTTTGTTTTCAATTCTCTGAGATAAGTCTTGAAGCGAGCTGAGGAAGCCTGAGAGAGGCCAGGCCTGAGGCTTGCTTGGATGTACTTCTGCCTTAAGAACTGCATAAGTATTCGAAATTATATGGTCAATTGTTAACAAGAACTTATTGAAGGAAAATATTGTGGAAAATTTAAAAAAACAAAGTCAGACTCAAGCAAGCAAGTGGTTCAAGAATCGAGAGAGTCCGCACTTCTCAAAATCTGCAAGATGTTCAAATAAAAACAAAATCTCAAAATTATCGGTGAAAAATTAGTAAAGTCTTGTTTTCTAAAAGCCGTGATAAAAGTTGTTGGTCAAAAACAATATTCCAAATGCTACATACTGTCACAAAAAACACCGTTAAGGTATCCTACAATAATACTTAAACAGGTCCTGTTTAAAATAAAGAAATGTAGATACCTTTTTTTTTGCTTTGCAATGTGATCAAACTTATGTACAGTACAGACATTTTACAGTGTTGTCAGCTGATAGTCGTTGTCCGATTTTTAGATGAAAACAACAATATCAAAAATGTTACTATAGCGGAAGTTCGGCAATATTTCGATAGAATTCAAAGTCCTTAAAACAGCAATTCCATACCGAAACGATAAAAATTTTCAATTCTTGGACCCGACCCTCTCAGATTTCGATGAAACTTTCAGAATTAGTTAAGTATTAAAAGATATTGAACCAGTGCTTTTTTGTTTAGCCTACCGACCTCAGCTCTTGGATATAGGATGACTCAAATTATAATGTTTTCACTGTGGACGTGTTTTAATTTGCTAATTACTTAGGATCGAGTTATTATTTTGTCATTTACAGGTATAATACCGTTAATTTGAAATATTGCACAAACGGTTCTAACAACCCGATCCCAAGTAATTAGCAAATTAAAAAAACACGTCCACAGTGATAACATTAATATTTGAATCACCCTGTATCCAAGACCTGAGGTCGGTAGACTAAACAAAAAAATACGGGTCTAATATTTTTTAATACTTAACTAATACTAAAAGTTTCATCGAAATTGGAGGGGTCGGGTCCAATGAGTGATCGTTTTGGTTTGCAATTGCTAAAAATCTTTTGCGATATTAGGATTGCGCATTTAAATAAATTTGGACCTTCAAAAGGTCCAGGAAAATAACAAGTAAAAGGGCGTCGCAAAAAGTTTTTTTTTTCTTTGAAAATAAACTACGCGCTTTTATTTAAAAAAAAAAAAATACTTTCGGATAGAGAAAATTGAGATGAAAACTTATTCCGCGTTTCCTACGCTAAAAGTACTCGTTGATGATCAAAAAAATGCTAATATCACATCCGAACATAATCAAAGTGTTGTGTTCCACCTGGAAAGCTTATAGAGAGCAAAACTTGCTCATTACTTTCAGGAATGTAATAAGGTCGTTGTTCGGAACCCGTTTAATATTAGGAAGGTTGATGATGAAGCTCAGGAAGAGATTATTGAATTGCAAAATTATAGCAAATGCAGATAAGAAACGCTTAATTCTAGTATACATCTCGAAGGGTTTTTGATTTTCAATTAATTGACAATATCAGCCCTAGAATTTAATAATTAGTGAAGAAAATGCAGGCGTAAGAATCGCATTAGGGATTAAACTTAGAGAGCATTGCCTTTACTTTATTATCTCAATTAACGAGTCTAATATGTATCTAATTTCTACAGATAAATAATATAAAATTTTCCCCAAACAAACTAGTACTATAACACTCCACGATATTTATTAAATCCAAAAAGACTATTACAATATATAACAAACTCAATAGATCAAACACTATCCACGTCCGAAGGCAATCTGAACTTGCTCTCAATGGTTCTTCTCTTCGGATGCACAACATCTCATTTTCTCATAACCAAACCCACTTTTTTAGCCCTAAATTGGCGGCCAATAACCTACTCAAAATTATTTACACTGCACTCAAAATTAGTTCCAAGAATATTTTGATGAACACTGATGCTGATACTATTACCCATGAATAGCGGTGGAAGACAAGTGGCCTTTCTTTTATTATCTCAGTCGTCAGGAGGGATTTTTCCTAATTATCTGCAACACTAATGCGATTGTGTTCATTTTGCATAGTGATCCAAAATCTCCAAAAGATTGCGAAAACATTCTGTAGATGGAAAGTCTTGAAATTTATTTTCTTTTTTTGCAACATTAAAGTTTATTTTAAAAATCGCATATTTATAGGAAAACAAATGTTTTGTAACATTCACCTCGAATATAAATAATGTAGTTAGCACGAAGTTATTTTTATTAACAGAAAGTTAATTGATATCATAGAAATCACTAAAAAGTTTCATTTTAGTTATATTAGGACTAACAATTATTTTTGTTCGATTATAGATTTTATCTGTTACTTTTTAACTTTAGTCGCATTTAGAAAACAGAAATTATACGACCAAACCTTTATATTTTCTTGATTTCACAACACGTTTGGCTTTGGTTATTGTAACTAGAAAGTTATTCTATATTAATTGAGACCATAAAGACAATAATTCAATTCAATTTAATTTATTCCAAGGCATTGTACAATTAAGATATAATCTTTTTTACTTGTACAAGTTAAATCTATCAAAAGCAAAAAATAAAAAATAAAAATGTATATGTATAAAGGTATATGTATAAATGGAAAAAAAAGAGACATGAGAAAAAAAATAATAAAATAAAATAAAATAGGTAAGATACAAAAAATAAGCCCCTAAATTTACTGCTAAAAACTAAATCAAAAACATAAGGAAGAAAAAAAAACAGAAAAAAAAGAAAAAAAAATTAATCACTACTTAACTTAACCTGCTACATCTGCTATACTATAAAGCAACCTCTAACTATTTAGCTCCTAACTATTCAAGCACTACTGCCTGAGCACATAATCTCAAAAATTCTTTCCTTGGTGCTGGCGAAAGATCTCGACTCAACCGATAACTTAATACTGGGCGGTAAGGAATTATAAACTTTGATGGCATGACTGAAAAACAGGCGTTTAGTAATTAAGTATTCAGATCTGGGCAGAATGCAATTGACTGTTCTATTAGATCTCGCGAATTGAAGAATGCTGTATAGGTAGGTTGGACTGCGGTATTTGATGATTTTAACTAGAAGGATTACCGATCGAAAATTCAAAAATGTTAAAAGATCACAACCCAAAAAGGATGAAGCATAAGCTGACACGTGATCGTATCTTCTGAGGTGATATATGTATCTAATAATGGAGTTAAACGCGATCTGCAATTTGGTAAAATTAAGATAATCAAGTTTTCCAAATACTTCACATCCGTACATTAAGACAGGTATAAGCAGAGAACGAGCAAGAAACATCCGCGTAGAAAGTGAAGTAAAATAGCTCGAAGTCCACAGGGAGCGAAGACCACCGTATATTTTACGTATTATTGATTTGATGTGATCACCCCAAGTGAGAGTGTTATTGATAACTACGCCTAAATTGCGGACAGACTCTACCCAGGATATGACAGTATCGTTAAGTACAACGGTTGAATAAGTAGACGTATCAAGTTTATTACGATACACAACTAAACAACATGATTTTCTGGGATTCAGCATCAAGCCATTGTCAGTCGTCCATAGATATATTGAATTTAGGTCTTCATTGATACAACTAATTCCATCTTCGACAAGTCCTAAGGGTCGCGATAAGAAAAGTTGAGCATCGTCAGCATAGAGATGCATTTCACTGTGAGTAAGACAGTCAAACAAATCATTGATAAGCATGCAAAAAAGCAACGGGAAAAGAACAGAGCCTTGCGGAACACCAGAGTTAATTCTAAGAAAGGTAGAGTAATTACCATTTGAAAACACTGTTTGATAACGACCTGTTAGATAACTAAAAATAAGTTTCGTTGAGCTTAAGGAAAAATTCAATTTAGTAATGAGTTTTCTACACAGGATTACGTGATCTACAGTATCAAATGCTTTGGAGAAGTCGAGCAGCACCAGTAGAACTAATTTATCCAAATCTATTGCTTCTCTAATTACATTGACTACCTTCAAAAGGGCAGTGGCAGTGACAAGAAATAAAATGCTAGAGCTAAACTGCTGAGTACAAAGTAAATACTTCGCACCTATTTCGCCTCATGCAACTTAGTTTTTTTCCAGGCATATACGGCAAGCAAAAACCAGCTGTACTGAAGAGTATTAAGTTCTTGCTGATACGAAACGCTTTTTGCACTTTCACCAGTTGCAGATGCAGTTTTAGTAACAATCTTTTTTGTTATCCATTTTTAAATTGATAACATTTTTCTACGAAAAGTCTTCTCGATTTTTCTGTATGAATTTGTCTAGTCCAGCTTAGGGCTAAACTCCTAAGTATATAGTAAGTATTTCGCTTCCTATAATTTACACTCACTGTAATTTTAACTGAGTTCATATTGTTCCAGGTGTATACGGCAAGCAAGAACCAGCCTTACTGAAGAATATTAAGTTCTTGAATAAAAAGGAAAATTCCACCCGGAAGTAACTTTTTGGTTGCTTTCATTACTTTACATTTTACAGAATGATTTTTACAGGTAAGTTCATCACGAATAACTGCAACAATTAATAAATTTTTTAAAATGCATTATCGAATATCAAAAAAATTTACTTATGTTTAAGGGTTTTATCATTCTACAGTAACCTCCTAAAAGACACAAATACATACCTACTTAACGAAAGAACACAAAATTTTCGAATATTTCTTTTTTGGGGATTTATTTTTGTGAATCAAAATAGATTGCTGATCGACCCTTGGGATTCAACTACATATGTACATACACATATACATAGGTAATTCCTTTGTTCTTTTATTTCTTTTTTTAAATACAAATCCATAACGGATCAAATATATAATAATAACAACAACAATAAGAAAACCGACTCTAAACCTGTAAGGTATGTATGTATGTATGTAACATTACAAGTCTTTAAAAGAAAGTTACAAACCTTTCACCCATATTAAGGCAGAAGTAGGTGTATACAGAAGGTACCCTTCCATCATTAAAAAGTAAAACATGAGAAATGAACTCGTTTGTTCCAAGGCAATTTAAAATGGTAATTGGATGAAATCGGAGGCCCAAAATCTCTCAGATCTCAATTCAAAAAATATTCGACGATTATTATAAAGTTCCCCTTTGGGATTTACAACATACCCAAGTCACGCATAAATCTTCTCTTGAAATTGTTCTCGTATTACGGGAACTCTGCCACATAATTATGATGATGAGAGAATTTTTCAGGTATAAACCTAACAAAATGAATTGATGAATAAATCTAAGTAGGTATATATGCACTAGGTCATGACTTATACTGCATCCCTTAATTTTAAATTACTTCAAATTTATCAGACTATTTAAAATTTTTCTGTCATCTGATGAAGGTGAAGCAGAAGATTTAATTCAAGGATCTCATTTTTGTTGTTAAAAACCTAAATGATCAAAAATAATTAAAATTTAATCCGTTTTCAAAATGTTTAATTGCTCTGCTGCTGAAGCAGAAATCACATTTAAATGTCTCTAGCGATTTATGATGGGAAAGGAAATTTTGGTTATATCAAGTGAAAGCAAGCAACATGGAAACAAATTTACTTACATTTGCATAAAGCAAAAAGTAAAACTTTCCTTATTACCTGCCTTGACAAGATACCAGAGCTGAAGACGAGTTACATTAATTTCTTAGGAGAGATATCTATACGGTTGTCAGCAAAATGCTTGGTTATGAATTTGGTTTTCCTCAATTTTCCCATATTTTGTGTACCTGTGAGTGGTAGGTGTAAACTCATAGAGCCTCCGATTACAGGTCTAGTAAAATGAAAAAGAAAGAATTCGTTCATATTCAATCTCACAAGGTATAGTTGTAAAATTAACCCTCACCCGCTCAGTAAGTAAGTAAGTAATGTTTATTCATTTCCGAATTAAAGCTAACATAATTCCTTATATTCCCTTCAATTCAATTAAATATAGTTCATAGAAAAAATAAAACTATAAAGGATAAAAATAACAATATATATGTATATACACTATGCTTAAGAGAAATTTAAAATAAAAAAAGAATATAAAAACAAAACAAAAAAGTAAAAAATTAAACTAGAAGTAATAATAGAATATATAGGAAATTTAAATAATAAATAAATAAACTGCGACAATGGCAATCAAGGCCGTCTGTCGGGATTAGCAACCTAATTAAGTCTATAATTTCAGCTTCAGCAAGTTTGTTTTTCCCAAAGGCTCTAATGCGGAATTCTGAAAGAACAGGACAAACTTCGAGAAAATGTAACAAGTTCTCGTCCTCCTCTAAGTTACAAAGCGAGCAAAGTGTTCCACCGGAATTTTTAAACGGACTGGCGTTCAAATTTATAAGCCCTCCCCTATACCTGGTCATCAAATTAATTTTTTTCGCTGAGAATTCGTCACGAAGGTAGCTGCTCATATTACAGTATTGCAGTTTATCATAAAGCTCATGCCTTACTGAACTCCTAGCTTTGTCAGTAGTTCTTTGAATAAGTAGTGCTTCCTCTCTGCTGACGAGATTATTTAGAATTGCTTTTAAATGGTTATAGGACTGACCTGATATATTCACATCTAAACTATGGCAGCTGGCTAATTCCTGCCACTCACTATACCAGAATACGTTCCTACTAACCACTTTTAAAGCTAGCTGATGAGGGAGCCCATTGGGAGAAAGACGAAACAGAATTTTCAACATGTAGTCAAAATGGCACTTCAATGTGTAAATGTATATATAAGAGAGACCAAACTCTAAATTTATCATATAAGGAGTGGTCCAGAAAAAATTTACCCATTTATTTTTGTTTGCAGTAAAAACACTAATGGCAATTTTTTTATAAAATTTCTATATTTTGTTTCTTACAACTTAAACTTTAAAATAGAAAAGTTATTTCTAATACATTATTTGTTTTGGAAGAATGTTTTAACTTTATTATTCAAGCCGCGCATTAGATTTAGAACAGTTATATTAGTAACATTTCTATATGCTCTTTTCCATTTATCTCTGAAATCAACATAATTTTTGGCAAGTTTCTTTGTTGTTCTAAGCTCCTTTTTCATTAATGCTCAGTACCTCTCTACTGGACGAAGTTGGGGGCAGTTTGCTGGATTGGATTCCCTTGGCACGATATTGACCTCATTGGTTCTGTACCATTCCACCGTTGCTTTTGCGTAATGACTGGTGGCCAAATCTGGCCAGAAAATAACAGACCCTTGATGCTGTTGAATAAAAGGTAGAAGTCTTTTTTGAAGGCACTCTTTGATGTACACATCTGAGTTTATTGTTCCTTTGTTGTTAAATTCACTGCTTCGTAAACCGCAAGAACAGATCGCCTGCCAAATCATGTACTTCTTGGGAAATATTGTCATTCCTTTTATTGAAAATTTTCTGGATACTCCACTCCGACTTTTTGCAGTAAAATATTCGTCATCTGGTATCTGCGAAAAGTCAGCTTTGCAATAGGTTTCATCATCCATAACGACACAATCGTATTTCGTCAGGTAGTTCTCATTCATAAAGTTTTCTCGCTCTTCTTCTTGCTGTTTTCTCTTCTTCTTCTTTCCTCAGCGGCACTTTTTGAACCTTATTGCTCCTTAATCCACAGATTTTTTTATATCTGTGCACTGTAGACTTTGATGTTCCTGACAATGTCTTCATATTTCTTTCCGAAGTTCCCGGTTTCCGAGAATAAGTACCCTTCATCTGTTTTATGACGTCTGGACGGGATGGCCCTGGTTTTCTACCTGACCCACGTATCCTTTCTATTGACAAGCCTCGCCTATACTTGGCTATTGTCCTTTTTATTGTGGAATAACTTGTATTCAGGTATTTGAAATTTTTAACAATGAAATTGTGGGATTTTCCAAATATTTGGACAAAATCATTTCACGCACTTCTTTTTCGCTTCGAGACATTTTAACTATTTCAATTCCAATACACGAATGATTCATATAAACTCAGAGTTCAGTATTAATGGAATATTTTAACAAAAAAATCCAGACCTGGATTATTGTAATTTTGCAGGTATAAAAATAACTTAATGGGTCAATTTTTTCTGGACCACTCCTTAGTTGGGGGTAGTTGTCGGCAAACGAAGCATTCTTTTTACGAAGTATCGTTGTATCCTTTCAACAGAGTCATATTGCTGAAAACCCCACACTTGTGCTCCGTAACAAAGAACTGACCTTGAGACAGCGTTGTACAGAACAAGTTTGTCAGAATGCTTAATTCCTTCTTTTCCCAGAAAGCTTTTCCAAGTTACATTAATAGCCGTTTTTGCAGACTGTAGACGGTTTTTAAGGTGGGCGTTAAATGATAGCTTCGGTGTTAAGGTAACACCGAGGTAGGTGTATTCCTTTACAACTTCTACTTGCACATTATTATATTGCCAATTTTCATTATTCTTCTTGGGTCCTGACCCACGCTGGAAAATCATAATTTTGGATTTCTCCAAGTTGACAACCAGGTTCCACAAGTGGCAGAATTCGTTCATATTCAATCTCACAAGGTATAGTTGTAAAATTAACCCTCACCCGCTCAGTATTTACCTGGGTAAATATGCAGTTCTTTTGCATTAAATAATTTGTGTACAAAAATGTCCTAAATAAGTTCCTCATAGATAATAGAATATTTTTTTATGCTTTAAACAAATATGCCAAAGGAAATAGAATTTGTCTTTTTATGCATGTTTTAGCCACTTTCTGGATTTTCATCCTAAAACGGATAAATACTTGGTTTATTTAGAAAATATCATATATAAGGGTCCACTAAAATAGGAAATTATCATCTACTTTATATACAATTCATGTATTACTAAAAATATACATTTAATGTAAACTATGTATGCGTTTTTATAGACACACATACATATGTATATAATTTACAAATATACAAATATATAAGTTTATTGACTAAAGTTTTCAATTACAGATGGGTCCCAATTCAAAGAAAAATTTGAGTGCAATATTCACGAAATTTGAATCTAAGATATTTCCTATTTCTGTTTTTAATAATGTAATAAGATCTGATCCTAAGCAATTTTGGCGTTTTGTAAATACCAAAAAGAAATCCAATAATTTTCCTCCTGTGTTAGTATTTAAGGATAATTCTAGTCATGATCCGTCTGTGATTTCTAATCTCTTTGCTGATTACTTTAGTGAATCATTTTTAACATATGACGCTCAAATAGATTTTGCTTATTTTAATTACTTAACGACGCTTCCTAAAGTTGATATCCCGTGCTTCACTATTGATCAGAAATCTGTTGAAGATTCCATGTCCAAGCTGGACTCTGGTTGTTCTGCTGGGCCTGATGGGATACCCCCTATTGTCTTAAAGAACTGCAGTGGAATGCTTTCTTACCCGTTAACATTTTTGTTTAATTTATCACTGCGGCTTGGTAAATTTCCTAAGTTATGGAAAGAGTCGTTTATTGTCCCAATCTTTAAGTCGGGTAAAAGGGAGCTTATTACCAACTATCGACCTATTGTTAAACTGTCTTGTATTCCCAAACTATTTGAAGCTTCTTTATATGAATTTTTGTATTTTCATTGTAGTGGAGCTCTTAATGCTCATCAGCATGGTTTTATGAAGGGAAGGTCAACAACAACAAACTTGCTTCAGTTTACATCTGCCTGTATCGAATCGTTTGAGCGTGGTTACGAAACTCACTGTATTTATACAGACTTCAGCAAGGCTTCTGACAAGCTTCCTCACTCTGTTTTGTTATTTAAACTGAGATCTTTAGGTTTACCAATTTGGCTGTTGAACTGGTTATCATCCTACCTTAAGGATCGCAAACTTAGGATTCAGCTCCGTTCTGCCCTGTCTGAAGAAATAACGGCTTACTCCGGTGTTCCACAGGGTAGTCACTTAGGGCCCCTTCTCTTCATATTATTCATAAATGATGTTTCCTATGTACTTACCAAATCTGATTTGCTAATATACGCAGATGATCTAAAACTATATAAATCTATCGACTCGCATTGCGACTGTCTCAATTTGCAGGATGACCTGGACAGACTTGTTGAATGGTGTGAAAAGAGTTCCCTAATTTTACACGTTGATAAATGTAAGGTAACCATTTTCTCTCGTAAACGAGTCCCTTCGAATGTTGTCTATGCTATGAATGGGTTAATACTTTCAAAAGTTGATAAAATATGTGACTTGGGGATATTGTTTGACTCGAAACTCACCTTTAACTTTCACATAGATCGCATCGTTAATAGGGCAAACTCAATGTTAGGCTTTGTAAAGCGTTGGGCAAAAGAATTAGATGATATCTATATTACTAAACTTCTTTTTACCACTCTGGTTAGACCCATTTTGGAATATGCCAGTCCTGTCTGGTCTCCCTCTTACAAAAATCACTCCGATCGTATTGAGAGCGTGCAGAGGAGATTCTTACTTTTTGCTCTAAGAGGTCTCGAATGGAGGGATAGACTTCATCTTCCTCCTTATAACGAAAGATTAAATTTAATACACCTTCCTACTCTTGAGACCCGTAGAAAAATTTGTGACATTAGCTTTATATTTCAACTTGTGAGGGGTGACATCGACATGCCTTTGATGCTTCAGAAAATTAATTTCAATTCACGATCTCGACACTTGCGATCTAATGACTTCATTTATTTGTGTTCTCATCGAACCAACTATGGACACTTTGAGCCTATGACTAGAATGTGCTGTACTTTTAATTTGAATTTTCATTCGATAGATTTTAACATTAATAAGACTCAACTAAGAAAAATCCTCAATAATTGCTCTGTACTTTAGCTTAATTTAAGTATTGTGTCCTGGGAACTTTGTAGCTAGCATTTAGCGAAATAAATAAATAAGAAATTTTTGTAAACTCCCGCAAATAATTCTTAGAACATCAAAAACAACAGTGCTACTGATAACGATGAGTTATTTCGATCTATGTAGTTCTACTCTACTCTTATAAAGGAACCGTTAGGTACTTTCTTATGAAACAGTTGTTCTCGTAGAGTTACATTCACACATTATTGTTTTTCTTTTTTTTTCAAGAAAATGCCGCTAATTTGTCGAACACATCGGCCTACTCCCCGTTTCATTACACGCGCCTATATTATTCTTCCATGCTCCTAGTTGGAATTCGATTTGCAGTCGGTAATTTTCTTCTGCGGTTTAAAATTATTAGTGAATTTCTTACTTGCTTTGACAATAACAATGAGTGCCGAAAACTTTGTTTTTTTGTGTAGTGCTGAAATCTCAAGGTAAGAATAATGATAGCATATGTTTTGTTGTTGTTTGTACTATGTACAAATTTGTTGTGTGGTATAGATTGTCGGTTGACGAAAGGAATAGGTACTATCGGAGGATGCTTTTAGCAATCGATGATGCGAGTTTGGATGTACCTGAAGGTAATGACGATTTGGACGAAGAGTATATACCTCCAATTGAAAAAGAAGCATCTGATGAAGAATTTAGTGATACAGTGGTAGAGGTTGAAGATATTCAATTTGATGAGATCAGTGCAGATGAAAATTCAGACAGCGAAATGGAATTGAATGAACCTGAACAATTTTTCATTCGACATGACGGTACAAAATGGAGTAAAATCCCACCACGAGTACATCGAGTTCGAACACATAATATTTTGCGGTCGACTCAAATGGGACCGGTATCGTCAACGAAAAATATGGAGCCAGTGCAAATTTTCGATTGTTTCATGAGTCAACCCATTAGAGATATCATCTGTCGCTACACAAATCGAAAGGCACGTAAGACGTACGACACATGGAATCGCGAAAATCCCGAGAGAGCTCGAGTTCTTAGAAAGAATTGTCAGAAGTAGAGTTGTTGGCGTATTTCGGCCTTTTGATTTATTTAGGCTGCCATGGCTCTAACTATGAACCATGCACTCAGCTGTGGAATAATTCTGCGATGACGATATATAGAGCAACCATGTCCTTGAATCGATTCAAGGAGATTAATCGATTTATTCGATTCGATAATGGGGAAACTCGAGAAGCACGGATGGCGACTGACAAATGCGCTCCTATATCGGATATTTTCAACATGTTCAACTCAAATTTGAGCAAGTTTTACAAGACATTTGAAAATATTACAGTTGATGAGCAGAGTAGATAAGCTATGGCGTTTCTGGATCACTTTTTTGAGCCTCCAGGATTTCGCCACAGATGGCGCCACCGTCGCTAGGTGGTGTAAATCCATACTAAATGTGGGTTTGTGCCTTGGATGTTGTGGTTTATGTCTTGGATGTTGGGGATACGAGACCACTTTGGGGGATACGAGACCACTTTTAGCACTCTCCAGCATAGGGAAATAGCATAGGATTTCGATTTTGTTTCTGAAGTGCGCTTATTTTTCATCTCGAATCTTGGGGATACGAGACCACTTTGGGGATACGAGACCACTTTTAGCTCTCTCCAGCATAGGGAAATAGCATAGGTTTTCGATTTTGTTTCTGGAGTTCGCTTATTTTTCATGTCAGACTCGTAGCCTCTAAGTTTTTCATCTCGAGTTTTGGGATACGAGATCACTTTCAGTTGTGAAGGGGTGTGAAGCTTTATTGATGGATTTGGTCTTGACTGCGCCCTAGCGGCATTAGCCGGTACTACGGTTTTCTTGGATAGATATGTGGTGCGCCTAAATGTAGGCTTTTGGTTTTGAACTAATATTAGTAATAATTAAAGTTAACGCTAGGAAATTTTTGTTCATGCCAATGGATTCTAGATGGTGGGGGTGGGGATACTAAGGGGGGCGAAATTTCCATCAGAAATCCTCTACGGGCTCTGGTTTTCGAGATATTAGCGATTTTACGTTTTCAGATATAGTTAATATTATTAATAATTCAAGCTACCTAGGATAGTTTTGTTCATGCCAATAGATTCTAGAAGGTGTTATAGGGGCGGGGGGTTTGAGGGGGAACGAAATTTTTATCAGAAATCCTCTACGGGCTATGGTTTTCGAGATATTAGCGTGGGAAGCTTTATTGATGGATTTGGTCTTGACTGCACCCTAGCGGCATTAGCCAGTACTACGGTTTTCTTAGATAGATATGTGGTGCGCCTAAATGTAGGCTTTTGGTTTTGAACTAATATTAGTAATAATTAAAGTTAACGCTAGGAAATTTTTGTTCATGCCAATGGATTCTAGATGGTGGGGGTGGGGATACTAAGGGGGACGAAATTTCCATCAGAAATCCTCTACGGGCTCTGGTTTTCGAGATATTAGCGATTTTACGTTTTCAGATATAGTTAATATTATTAATAATTCAAGCTACCTAGGATAGTTTTGTTCATGCCAATAGATTCTAGAAGGTGTTATAGGGGCGGGGGGTTTGAGGGGGAACGAAATTTTTATCAGAAATCCTCTACGGGCTATGGTTTTCGAGATATTAGCGTGGGAAGCTTTATTGATGGATTTGCTCTTGACTGCGCCCTAGCGGCATTAGCCAGTACTACGGTTTTCTTAGATAGATATGTGGTGCGCCTAAATGTAGGCTTTTGGTTTTGAACTAATATTAGTAATAATTAAAGTTAACGCTAGGAAATTTTTGTTCATGCCAATGGATTCTAGATGGTGGGGGTGGGGATACTAAGGGGGACGAAATTTCCATCAGAAATCCTCTACGGGCTCTGGTTTTCGAGATATTAGCGATTTTACGTTTTCAGATATAGTTAATATTATTAATAATTCAAGCTACCTAGGATAGTTTTGTTCATGCCAATAGATTCTAGAAGGTGTTATAGGGGCGGGGGGTTTGAGGGGGAACGAAATTTTTATCAGAAATCCTCTACGGGCTATGGTTTTCGAGATATTAGCGTGGGAAGCTTTATTGATGGATTTGCTCTTGACTGCGCCCTAGCGGCATTAGCCAGTACTACGGTTTTCTTAGATAGATATGTGGTGCGCCTAAATGTAGGCTTTTGGTTTTGAACTAATATTAGTAATAATTAAAGTTAACGCTAGGAAATTTTTGTTCATGCCAATGGATTCTAGATGGTGGGGGTGGGGTTACTAAGGGGGACGAAATTTCCATCAGAAATCCTCTACGGGCTCTGGTTTTCGAGATATTAGCGATTTTACGTTTTCAGATATAGTTAATATTATTAATAATTCAAGCTACCTAGGATAGTTTTGTTCATGCCAATAGATTCTAGAAGGTGTTATAGTGGTGGGGGGTTTGAGGGGGAACGAAATTTTTATCAGAAATCCTCTACGGGCTATGGTTTTCGAGATATTAGCGTGGGAAGCTTTATTGATGGATTTGGTCTTGACTGCGCCCTAGCGGCATTAGCCGGTACTACGGTTTTCTTGGATAGATATGTGGTGTGCCTAAATGTAGGCTTTTGGTTTTGAACTAATATTAGTAATAATTAAAGTTAACGCTAGGAAATTTTTGTTCATGCCAATGGATTCTAGATGGTGGGGGTGGGGTTACTAAGGGGGACGAAATTTCCATCAGAAATCCTCTACGGGCTCTGGTTTTCGAGATATTAGCGATTTTACGTTTTCAGATATAGTTAATATTATTAATAATTCAAGCTACCTAGGATAGTTTTGTTCATGCCAATAGATTCTAGAAGGTGTTATAGGGGCAGGGGGTTTGAGGGGGAACGAAATTTTTATCAGAAATCCTCTACGAGCTATGGTTTTCGAGATATTAGCGTGGGAAGCTTTATTGATGGATTTGGTCTTGACTGCGTCCTAGCAGCATTAGCCGGTACTACGGTTTTCTTGGATAGATATGTGGTGTGCGGGGGGACGAAATTTTCATCAGAAATCTTCTGCGGGCTATGGCGTAACCCCCGGAATGTACAAGCCATGAACAAGTCGAAAAAAGAGAGCAGCGGGTCAGTCAGCAGGCGACATGCACAGTCTTCTTGCCTTGTCTTACTACAGGAGTTTTCCATATATAAGTTGCTTGTATTTTGTTCAAACGCTATAATTTCCATAAATTTGCTCTACATGAAAATATATTTGGAAGCAATTTGTTTTTACTTCATTTTGCTGTGGGAGTGACTGTTTTGGGCTTTAGAACCTGTTTAAGATGAAATTTTTTAGTTTTTCCCCCATGATGAGTATACAAAAAGCAGTGAGAGTGAGCTCTTACTGCATGTTGTACCCAGCACGTTAAGGCCTTTTAATGGGTCGGTACCTTCGGCTACTTCATGGTTTGTATTATATTCCAGGGCTACGGCTATGGTTTTCGAGATATTACCGATTTTAACTGATACAGGTTGGGTTTGTATGTGCCTTGCTTGAAGATTTCTTAGCGAAAAGTTGGAGATATCAGCATGGTGTAATAATACTGAGAGCTAAACATAACATCTGAAAAGTTTATTTAAAAAAAAAAACAAAACGCTCAAAAATTATTAATACATATATTATTTTTTTCACTTTTTTCTCTACTCATTCATAGAAAAATTGTTAAATTTTTTAATAATATTCATGTTTTTTTTCACCGTTTTTAATTTTATTTTAATTGCCTGAAGCTCTGCTTTTTTTCGTTTTTTGTCCTCTTTCAATTTAATTTTCTCAGTTTTCATGCTCCTCTTCACTGCAGCAAATGTTCGAGACAAGTTCATATAAAATGCATCACTTCTACCCAACATACCGCGTAACATATTCATTCCATGTATAACCTAGGAATTATGTGAAATTATTTATTATTATTATTTTTATGATTTAAAAAAACTTACGGCTTCATATTGTTGTTGTAAGCGCAGCTGTTGTTGTCGCTGTTGCTGTTGCTGTTGAGGTCGTTGCTGTTGCTCGCGATGCTGTTGCTCGCCATGGTGCTGTTGTTGCTGTTGCTGCTGTAGTTGAAAAAATTTAAAAATTAATTATTTTAAAATTCTATAAATTACACTATGTCTTACCTCTGACATCCTGCTTCTTTGGAATCTTTTTAGAAATGATCTGAAGTCTTTCGATTAATTTCAACTTCCTTTACACATATCTCACCAAAAAAGCATTACGTTTGCAAAAAATTTTGTAAATATTTCATTTTATAGAATATCAAAACAATCATATCACAAGCTTGCCTACCCCTGCTCAGATACCGCAGATTTCTCCTATCAAGCATCAATATGTGATTTAATATCATCGAACTCTTTTATAAACACTAGATTACATGTGGTAATATCAACATTTGAATACTTCAATAAAATCTTTCAACATGTAATTTTGAGGATAGGCATATTGTTACAATGTAATCAAATCTTTCTAGAGATAAATTCAATATAATGGGCCCATATGTCGCTTACATTGTAATAAATGGTATAGAATGATCATTTACATGCTAGCTTGGAGCTTTGTGTTATCAATTGTTTGATTTATATGCTATGGCTGCCTGGAATTATCTTGCTAGATACCTAAAACAAGTTGTGAAGCTATATAAATTCTACAGAAGAAATTTTGATTACATACAGCTCTATACCGTAAGATTATAAGAAATAATATTTTTAAATTTTTAATAAATTTGAATACTTCAATAAAATCTTTCAACATGTAATTTTGAGGATAGGCATATTGTTACAATGTAATCAAATCTTTCTAGAGATAAATTCAATATAATGAACCATATGTCGCTTACATTGTAATAAATGGTATAGAATGATCATTTACATGCCAGCTTGGAGCTTTGTGTTATCAATTGTTTGATTTATATGCTATGGCTGTGGAAAGCATCGATTTCATAGATGTAGACTGAGCCTTATATGAATATTCTTTACTCCTTTCATCCGTAGGCTTTAGAAGGTTTGTAGTGTCCTTAGAGCTCATGTTGAAATTATTGCGTAATTAGCTTGCCAAGAAACAGTGATCTGTTTGGATAAAGAGCAAGATATCAATTGAAAAACAAGTTATGAAACTACTATTTATATGGATTTGACCTCTGACGTCACCTTAATCTTTGAAATCGAAAGTGTCTGCTCTTGGGTTCACTTGGATGATGAGTAGTGCAAGTTGTATGGGAGATTATAATTAGCTGTGAGTAAACTGTAAAGAAGAAGATTTCTGATAACAGTATGTTCCATACATAATCTTACAGGTGGAAGAAAATTTTATAAGAATCTGGTAACTGCATTTCCTTATAAACCTTATATAAATTCATATGTGATCAAACCGAGCTATAGATTTTTGTTCTAGATGAATGCACATTATATATAATATCTGAAAATAGATACCAGCAAAATGAAAGGCTATAAGAATTTGGTTGCAGTATATTCTATACAAAATCTAATAACCATAAGAAAAATTTTATAAGAATCTGATACCATGCTCAGTTCACAATTTAAAAAGTAGAAGAAAATTGTATAAGAATCTGGTAATAGTATGTTCCATACAAAATCTAACAAGCGAAAGAAAATTTTATAAGAATCTGGTAAGAATCCGGTAACAGTATGTTCCATACAAAATCTAGCAGGCAGAAGAAAATTTTATTAGAATCTTGTAACAGTATGTTTCAAAGAAAAATCCAAGATTTTATGCATTTCCTAATGTGTAAGCCTTATATAAATCCATATGTTCTATATAAAAAATCGGTATATAAATATCTGTTAAAAAATTAGTTAGGGTATATAGCGATTTTAAAAAATTAATATCTCCAAAACGGTGTGAGAACCAAAATCCAAAATCTACTAGGTAGCAGACAATTTTATAAGAATCTGGTATGTTCTATACAAAATCTAAAAGGGGAAGGGAAAATTGCACGAGAGTTTGGTTAGTGGTTAGTGTATTCCCGAATGCTGAACTGTTAAGATGGATATTGAAGAGTTTTTAGGAGAATATAATAACATTTTACTCGATGAGCATAAGAAACAAATTCAAGAATGCTATAACTTTTTAAAATTATATGAAAATATTGAAAAAGTCGAGTCAAAATTTGGTGAACACTATATAAGCTGCCCTTGGTCAAGAGATGATTCAACGGATGGACCAGATACATGTGAATGTTGTGGTGTTGCTAGATGCCTAAAACAAGTTGTGAAGCTATATAAATTCTACCAAACATTGACAAAAAGTAATTACGAGGCATGCCTTAAAAAGTGCGATTTAACTTAGCACTAGAAATTCTCATTTTGTATACTTGGAGAGCTCATAAAGGATCATGTAAACTTACACTGTATGCAGATGTTGATTTCAACAACAGATTCATCAAACACAGGAAATTTTGATTACATACAGCTCTGTACCATAATATTATAAGAATTAATACTTTTTAATTTGTAATAAATGATATTTTATATATAGCCTTCTTTTTATTCAATTTCCCATACTAAGTCCGGAACTCCCGAATAATGTTTGACCACTACAACGGGTGGAGGTAGCGGTGGGTGGTGGTGGTGGAGGGTGGTGGTGGTGGTGGTGGGTGGTGGTGATGGTGGGTAGTGGTGGGTGGTGGTGGTATTGGTTGTGGTGGTGGGTGCCTGGTCTTGGATGGCGCTTGAAACGGATATTTGACGCGTGGCATCAATTTGACGCTGACCTCTGACGTCACCTTTACCTATGAGACCAACCGGAAGTGAGGTCAGATAACAGCTTTTCAAACAGCTCTGATAACAGCTTAACAGCTTTTAAACAGGTTAAATAACAGCTTAACAGCTTTTAAAACAGTTCTATTAACAGCTTAACAGCTTTTAAAACAGCTCTGATAATAGCTTAACAGCTTTTAAAACAGGTCTGATAACAGCTTAACAGCTTTCCAAACAGGTTTGATAACAGTTTAACAGCTTTCCAAACAGGTCTGATAACAGCTTAACAGCTTATAAAACAGGTCTGATAACAGCTTAACAGCTTTCCAAACAGGTCTGATAACAGCTTAACAGCTTATAAAACAGGTCTGATAACAGCTTAACAGCTTATAAAACAGGTCTGATAACAGCTTAACAGCTTTCCAAACAGCTCTGATAACAGCTTAACAGCTTTTAAAACAGGTCTGATAACAGCTTAACAGCTTATAAAACAGGTCTGATAACAGCTTAACAGCTTTAAAACAGGTCTGATAACAGCTTAACAGCTTATAAAACAGGTCTGATAACAGCTTATAAAACAGGTCTGATAACAGCTTAACAGCTTTTAAAACAGCTCTGATAACAGCTTAACAGCTTTTAAACAGCTCTGATAACAGCTTAACAGCTTTTAAAACAGCTTTTTCAGCTCATCCACAGATAGAAGGGTAGATCTTAGATTAGTCAGCGTCAAATTGATGCCACGCGTCAAATATCCGTTTCAAGCGCCATCCAAGACCAGGCACCCACCACCACAACCAATACCACCACCACCCACCACTACCCACCATCACCACCACCCACCACCACCACCACCACCCTCCACCACCACCACCCACCGCTACCTCCACCCGTTGTAGTGGTCAAACATTATTCGGGAGTTCCGGACTTAGTATGGGAAATTGAATAAAAAGAAGGCTATATATAAAATATCATTTATTACAAATTAAAAAGTATTAATTCTTATAATATTATGGTACAGAGCTGTATGTAATCAAAATTTCCTGTGTTTGATGAATCTGTTGTTGAAATCAACATCTGCATACAGTGTAAGTTTACATGATCCTTTATGAGCTCTCCAAGTATACAAAATGAGAATTTCTAGTGCTAAGTTAAATCGCACTTTTTAAGGCATGCCTCGTAATTACTTTTTGTCAATGTTTGGTAGAATTTATATAGCTTCACAACTTGTTTTAGGCATCTAGCAACACCACAACATTCACATGTATCTGGTCCATCCGTTGAATCATCTCTTGACCAAGGGCAGCTTATATAGTGTTCACCAAATTTTGACTCGACTTTTTCAATATTTTCATATAATTTTAAAAAGTTATAGCATTCTTGAATTTGTTTCTTATGCTCATCGAGTAAAATGTTATTATATTCTCCTAAAAACTCTTCAATATCCATCTTAACAGTTCAGCATTCGGGAATACACTAACCACTAACCAAACTCTCGTGCAATTTTCCCTTCCCCTTTTAGATTTTGTATAGAACATACCAGATTCTTATAAAATTGTCTGCTACCTAGTAGATTTTGGATTTTGGTTCTCACACCGTTTTGGAGATATTAATTTTTTAAAATCGCTATATACCCTAACTAATTTTTTAACAGATATTTATATACCGATTTTTTATATAGAACATATGGATTTATATAAGGCTTACACATTAGGAAATGCATAAAATCTTGGATTTTTCTTTGAAACATACTGTTACAAGATTCTAATAAAATTTTCTTCTGCCTGCTAGATTTTGTATGGAACATACTGTTACCGGATTCTTACCAGATTCTTATAAAATTTTCTTTCGCTTGTTAGATTTTGTATGGAACATACTATTACCAGATTCTTATACAATTTTCTTCTACTTTTTAAATTGTGAACTGAGCATGGTATCAGATTCTTATAAAATTTTTCTTATGGTTATTAGATTTTGTATAGAATATACTGCAACCAAATTCTTATAGCCTTTCATTTTGCTGGTATCTATTTTCAGATATTATATATAATGTGCATTCATCTAGAACAAAAATCTATAGCTCGGTTTGATCACATATGAATTTATATAAGGTTTATAAGGAAATGCAGTTACCAGATTCTTATAAAATTTTCTTCCACCTGTAAGATTATGTATGGAACATACTGTTATCAGAAATCTTCTTCTTTACAGTTTACTCACAGCTAATTATAATCTCCCATACAACTTGCACTACTCATCATCCAAGTGAACCCAAGAGCAGACACTTTCGATTTCAAAGATTAAGGTGACGTCAGAGGTCAAATCCATATAAATAGTAGTTTCATAACTTGTTTTTCAATTGATATCTTGCTCTTTATCCAAACAGATCACTGTTTCTTGGCAAGCTAATTACGCAATAATTTCAACATGAGCTCTAAGGACACTACAAACCTTCTAAAGCCTACGGATGAAAGGAGTAAAGAATATTCATATAAGGCTCAGTCTACATCTATGAAATCGATGCTTTCCACAGCCATAGCATATAAATCAAACAATTGATAACACAAAGCTCCAAGCTGGCATGTAAATGATCATTCTATACCATTTATTACAATGTAAGCGACATATGGTTCATTATATTGAATTTATCTCTAGAAAGATTTGATTACATTGTAACAATATGCCTATCCTCAAAATTACATGTTGAAAGATTTTATTGAAGTATTCAAATTTATTAAAAATTTAAAAATATTATTTCTTATAATCTTACGGTATAGAGCTGTATGTAATCAAAATTTCTTCTGTAGAATTTATATAGCTTCACAACTTGTTTTAGGTATCTAGCAAGATAATTCCAGGCAGCCATAGCATATAAATCAAACAATTGATAACACAAAGCTCCAAGCTAGCATGTAAATGATCATTCTATACCATTTATTACAATGTAAGCGACATATGGGCCCATTATATTGAATTTATCTCTAGAAAGATTTGATTACATTGTAACAATATGCCTATCCTCAAAATTACATGTTGAAAGATTTTATTGAAGTATTCAAATGTTGATATTACCACATGTAATCTAGTGTTTATAAAAGAGTTCGATGATATTAAATCACATATTGATGCTTGATAGGAGAAATCTGCGGTATCTGAGCAGGGGTAGGCAAGCTTGTGATATGATTGTTTTGATATTCTATAAAATGAAATATTTACAAAATTTTTTGCAAACGTAATGCTTTTTTGGTGAGATATGTGTAAAGGAAGTTGAAATTAATCGAAAGACTTCAGATCATTTCTAAAAAGATTCCAAAGAAGCAGGATGTCAGAGGTAAGACATAGTGTAATTTATAGAATTTTAAAATAATTAATTTTTAAATTTTTTCAACTACAGCAGCAACAGCAACAACAGCACCATGGCGAGCAACAGCATCGCGAGCAACAGCAACGACCTCAACAGCAACAGCAACAGCGACAACAACAGCTGCGCTTACAACAACAATATGAAGCCGTAAGTTTTTTTAAATCATAAAAATAATAATAATAAATAATTTCACATAATTCCTAGGTTATACATGGAATGAATATGTTACGCGGTATGTTGGGTAGAAGTGATGCATTTTATATGAACTTGTCTCGAACATTTGCTGCAGTGAAGAGGAGCATGAAAACTGAGAAAATTAAATTGAAAGAGGACAAAAAACGAAAAAAAGCAGAGCTTCAGGCAATTAAAATAAAATTAAAAACGGTGAAAAAAAACATGAATATTATTAAAAAATTTAACAATTTTTCTATGAATGAGTAGAGAAAAAAGTGAAAAAAATAATATATGTATTAATAATTTTTGAGCGTTTTGTTTTTTTTTTTTAAATAAACTTTTCAGATGTTATGTTTAGCTCTCAGTATTATTACACCATGCTGATATCTCCAACTTTTCGCTAAGAAATCTTCAAGCAAGGCACATACAAACCCAACCTGTATCAGTTAAAATCGGTAATATCTCGAAAACCATAGCCGTAGCCCTGGAATATAATACAAACCATGAAGTAGCCGAAGGTACCGACCCATTAAAAGGCCTTAACGTGCTGGGTACAACATGCAGTAAGAGCTCACTCTCACTGCTTTTTGTATACTCATCATGGGGGAAAAACTAAAAAATTTCATCTTAAACAGGTTCTAAAGCCCAAAACAGTCACTCCCACAGCAAAATGAAGTAAAAACAAATTGCTTCCAAATATATTTTCATGTAGAGCAAATTTATGGAAATTATAGCGTTTGAACAAAATACAAGCAACTTATATATGGAAAACTCCTGTAGTAAGACAAGGCAAGAAGACTGTGCATGTCGCCTGCTGACTGACCCGCTGCTCTCTTTTTTCGACTTGTTCATGGCTTGTACATTCCGGGGGTTACGCCATAGCCCGCAGAAGATTTCTGATGAAAATTTCGTCCCCCCGCACACCACATATCTATCCAAGAAAACCGTAGTACCGGCTAATGCTGCTAGGACGCAGTCAAGACCAAATCCATCAATAAAGCTTCCCACGCTAATATCTCGAAAACCATAGCTCGTAGAGGATTTCTGATAAAAATTTCGTTCCCCCTCAAACCCCCTGCCCCTATAACACCTTCTAGAATCTATTGGCATGAACAAAACTATCCTAGGTAGCTTGAATTATTAATAATATTAACTATATCTGAAAACGTAAAATCGCTAATATCTCGAAAACCAGAGCCCGTAGAGGATTTCTGATGGAAATTTCGTCCCCCTTAGTAACCCCACCCCCACCATCTAGAATCCATTGGCATGAACAAAAATTTCCTAGCGTTAACTTTAATTATTACTAATATTAGTTCAAAACCAAAAGCCTACATTTAGGCACACCACATATCTATCCAAGAAAACCGTAGTACCGGCTAATGCCGCTAGGGCGCAGTCAAGACCAAATCCATCAATAAAGCTTCCCACGCTAATATCTCGAAAACCATAGCCCGTAGAGGATTTCTGATAAAAATTTCGTTCCCCCTCAAACCCCCCACCACTATAACACCTTCTAGAATCTATTGGCATGAACAAAACTATCCTAGGTA
Organism: Dioctria rufipes; assembly: GCA_963924295.1. Lineage (NCBI taxonomy): Eukaryota > Metazoa > Arthropoda > Insecta > Diptera > Asilidae > Dioctria > Dioctria rufipes. The sequence goes on along the minus strand of OZ002740.1, from coordinate 23,223,146 downwards.
GCTTGAATTATTAATAATATTAACTATATCTGAAAACGTAAAATCGCTAATATCTCGAAAACCAGAGCCCGTAGAGGATTTCTGATGGAAATTTCGTCCCCCTTAGTAACCCCACCCCCACCATCTAGAATCCATTGGCATGAACAAAAATTTCCTAGCGTTAACTTTAATTATTACTAATATTAGTTCAAAACCAAAAGCCTACATTTAGGCGCACCACATATCTATCTAAGAAAACCGTAGTACTGGCTAATGCCGCTAGGGCGCAGTCAAGAGCAAATCCATCAATAAAGCTTCCCACGCTAATATCTCGAAAACCATAGCCCGTAGAGGATTTCTGATAAAAATTTCGTTCCCCCTCAAACCCCCCGCCCCTATAACACCTTCTAGAATCTATTGGCATGAACAAAACTATCCTAGGTAGCTTGAATTATTAATAATATTAACTATATCTGAAAACGTAAAATCGCTAATATCTCGAAAACCAGAGCCCGTAGAGGATTTCTGATGGAAATTTCGTCCCCCTTAGTATCCCCACCCCCACCATCTAGAATCCATTGGCATGAACAAAAATTTCCTAGCGTTAACTTTAATTATTACTAATATTAGTTCAAAACCAAAAGCCTACATTTAGGCGCACCACATATCTATCTAAGAAAACCGTAGTACTGGCTAATGCCGCTAGGGCGCAGTCAAGAGCAAATCCATCAATAAAGCTTCCCACGCTAATATCTCGAAAACCATAGCCCGTAGAGGATTTCTGATAAAAATTTCGTTCCCCCTCAAACCCCCCGCCCCTATAACACCTTCTAGAATCTATTGGCATGAACAAAACTATCCTAGGTAGCTTGAATTATTAATAATATTAACTATATCTGAAAACGTAAAATCGCTAATATCTCGAAAACCAGAGCCCGTAGAGGATTTCTGATGGAAATTTCGTCCCCCTTAGTATCCCCACCCCCACCATCTAGAATCCATTGGCATGAACAAAAATTTCCTAGCGTTAACTTTAATTATTACTAATATTAGTTCAAAACCAAAAGCCTACATTTAGGCGCACCACATATCTATCTAAGAAAACCGTAGTACTGGCTAATGCCGCTAGGGTGCAGTCAAGACCAAATCCATCAATAAAGCTTCCCACGCTAATATCTCGAAAACCATAGCCCGTAGAGGATTTCTGATAAAAATTTCGTTCCCCCTCAAACCCCCCGCCCCTATAACACCTTCTAGAATCTATTGGCATGAACAAAACTATCCTAGGTAGCTTGAATTATTAATAATATTAACTATATCTGAAAACGTAAAATCGCTAATATCTCGAAAACCAGAGCCCGTAGAGGATTTCTGATGGAAATTTCGCCCCCCTTAGTATCCCCACCCCCACCATCTAGAATCCATTGGCATGAACAAAAATTTCCTAGCGTTAACTTTAATTATTACTAATATTAGTTCAAAACCAAAAGCCTACATTTAGGCGCACCACATATCTATCCAAGAAAACCGTAGTACCGGCTAATGCCGCTAGGGCGCAGTCAAGACCAAATCCATCAATAAAGCTTCACACCCCTTCACAACTGAAAGTGATCTCGTATCCCAAAACTCGAGATGAAAAACTTAGAGGCTACGAGTCTGACATGAAAAATAAGCGAACTCCAGAAACAAAATCGAAAACCTATGCTATTTCCCTATGCTGGAGAGAGCTAAAAGTGGTCTCGTATCCCCAAAGTGGTCTCGTATCCCCAAGATTCGAGATGAAAAATAAGCGCACTTCAGAAACAAAATCGAAATCCTATGCTATTTCCCTATGCTGGAGAGTGCTAAAAGTGGTCTCGTATCCCCCAAAGTGGTCTCGTATCCCCAACATCCAAGACATAAACCACAACATCCAAGGCACAAACCCACATTTAGTATGGATTTACACCACCTAGCGACGGTGGCGCCATCTGTGGCGAAATCCTGGAGGCTCAAAAAAGTGATCCAGAAACGCCATAGCTTATCTACTCTGCTCATCAACTATTACCTTTTAGAGGTCGGACCAAATTCACCCAATATATGCCATCAAAACCATCGAAGTATGGTATCAAACTGTGGTGGACATGCGATGCCAAAACGTTTTATCCGTTGGTGGGTCAAATTTATAAAGGAAGGCAAATTAGATGCCCACGTGAAACTCCTCAAGGTGAATTTGAGCTGCAAAATCATATCTTATATTATTTTCTAAAATACGTCGTTTTTTAGGTGAACGGGTCGTAAAGGATTTAGTTTCAATGTACAAAAATACTGGTCGAAACATCACAACAGACAATTTTTTCACATCTTTGCCACTTGCCAATCATTTGATATCGTTAAATTTATCCCTAGTTGGCACTGTCAGAAAAAATAAAGCATACATCCCGCCAGAATTCGGAGCTCATAAAACGTGAAATACGATCTTCGCTTTTTGGATTTCATGAGACTGGGGACATAACGTTATGCTCGTATGTACCCAAAGAAAACAGGGCAGTGGTACTGATGTCAACCATGCACTACGATACAAAAATTTCTGGCTCAATGGATAAGCCGTCGATTATCCTCCATTATAATGAAACCAAAAGTGGAGTCGACATAATGGACCAAATGTTAACGAAGTACACCACTAAGCGGAAAACAAATCGTTGGCCTGTGGCTTTATTTTTCAACTTCCTGGATATTGCGGCTTTAGCAACCTATATTATTGAAAAAAAAAATCATCCTTCTGGCCTAACAACTCGAAAAGGCCACCGGCGCTTGTTCTTAGAACAACTAGGTATCGACTTATGTCAGCCGCAAATCGAAAGATGTGCAAAATCTTCACTGCGTGGGTGTACGTTTTCAATTAAAAATGCAATGGAGGGTGCGCTAGGTTGCAGTATTGATGCCTTCAGATAAATTGAAAATGTACCTGTTGACTATCTTGAAGAACGAGATGCAACAAATAGGCTTAAGGTGAAGGGTGGATACAGAATTTGCTACTGAGCCGATAAGCGAAAACGGGCAACAAGGAAAGCCTACATGCAATGCCAAAAGCCAGTATGCGCTCAACATAGCATCGAAATAGTCAAATGCGAAGACTGTTCTAAATAAACCTTTTATTTTTATGTTTTGCGTGTCTTTAATTTTTATGTTATATCTAAAAAACATATTTATGTAATCCCATTCATGAATTCCAAAATACATCATATATACATATTTCGCTTTTAATTCACTATCTGTAAACCATTTTCAGTCAAAAAGGAAGAGAATAACCTGGATATTATAAATATATCGCAGTTGTTGCACTCAGTAATTTTTATCTCAAATTAAAGTCAATTGGCAACACTATTTCCAAATACCCATACATAAAAAATGCACATTTACATGTCCGTTCTGAAGAAAAAAACGCAAAAACGCAATTTTTTCTAAGTTTTACTTATGCTTTTATAAATTTCTTCATATATCTTACATTTATTTACAGGGGTAAATAGTGAACGTTTTAAGGTAAAACATGAACCGAGCGTGTGAGGGTTAAGGGGAGATTCTCTCCCCCCACCCAATGAGAATATAGGAATTGTTTTTAACAAAATTCATTCGTAATTTATTTTCCGAATACTTTCTTCAATTCAGTTTATTCTGACAAGAAATCTAACTTTAATTTGGCATCCTTTCAAAATTAAAATAACTCTCCTAATATTAGCTTAAACTTTGTTGCATCAGAAAATGTGCCTGATATACTAGATATACTAAATTGTGATAAAAATCCAGGACCTGATTGAATTCCAAATATTGTATATATATAGATGCTCTAGTAGCTTAGCAAATCCTCTAAGTATGCTATATAATTTATCCATCAGAGTTCAGAGATAGTTTACCAGGATTCTATTGTTTAAATTAGACATCAACGAAATGGAGTATACCTACTCAGAGATTATCTCTTTTCAACCTGCCATCTCTAGAACACCGTGGCATGTATCTGGATTGCTTATTTTTATATAAACTCCTTAATGGTTTCGTATTTTATCGCGATTTGCTTTCCAAAATTTGCATAAATATTCCAGCAAGATACATAATACCCAAGACTCCATGTTCCGTTTAGAGTCCCCTCCTGTAGAACCAACCACCGAGTAAAGTCACCTTTGGTAAGAATGTAAAAAAAAATATTTAACTGTTAGTTCTGCCCTCCTGACATTCAAAAGATTAGTTTTAGCGAAAATAATACAATATCCATAAAAATTATTCTCTATAATATTTTTACGGTGTTTTCTTTAGCATTTTTTGCCTTGATTTTCAATTTTTGCACTTTTTCAATTTCGCTTTTCTTTTCCTAATTAATTAATTTTAATAATTTTGTATTTTCGTATTTTATGTAGTTTTACAATTCTAGTTTACTTTTATCACATTTTGTATTCTTATATTTCTAGATTTTTTCTCATTTTTGTACTTCTAGTTATAATTAGTTTAGTCGTCTAGATTACATATGGTAGAAATATGCACCCGCGTCGTTGATCTTGCAATACGTTTCATGACAGTTTAGACATAGTTTACAGAAGAGACAAATAACACATTTTTGTTGTAACGTTCGGATTACTGCAATAAATATTTTATATACTTTTCAATAATAATGTTTTTGATGATATCGTGATAAAAAAATAAAAATAATAATACTTCTATTAAAAGTTACGGTGACATAGAATCTGTTGCATAATTACTGTGATGACATAGAACATTTTGTTTTATAAAAAACATTAGTAAACCAATTTCTAAGCTAGTTTAGTTAAGTTTAGAGTAATTACTACAAGATTCTATCAGCTTCTAAATAATAGTTTCGAAAGAATAATGTAAAAACTAACAAAAAATTCTATAAAGTAGAAAATCTATATTATGTAGGCATAATGCTTAGAGCCCTAGGTGATCTTATGCTTTATACAGGGTGTTCCGCAAGGGTACCGCCATACTGCACCCATAGAATCTTGACAGAAAAAGGAACAGAAACGTCCAACATGACATATGTCCTATCTTGCGTAGTTTTGGAGTTATTAAGGAAAAACTGATTATTCTTAGAATCCGCTCTGTAACTTACAGTTTACCCTATAACTGGGTAAATACTTTGCGGAAATAAATCGCACCTAGTAATTTTTTTAGAGCAACAAATTAACTTTTAAACTGTTTATTAAAAATTTTGCAAGGTGATATGCCTTCCTTTATTTTTGACTTAGAATGTGTCGTCGTGCCTTTAGAACAAAATAAACCCCAATTTGAAAGTAATAATTCTTGGAAATTTCTTATAAGAATGGGATGCGCAAGTATGGGAAAAACTTCTTCATTTTATGACCTTTTAAATTCCCGAAACAATCATTTACCTAAAATCAACGATTTTAAAATCCCAAAGCAAAGTACGCCAGAGGTAGCCGAAACTTCTGCCACCCATATTCTACTAACTTTGGTTTATTGATCTAAAACCTTACTCTGTAGTAATTTTTTTTCTTGGAATCATGTAAAATCTGATTTAACTATTATTTTAAGTAAAATTAATGATTAGATAAACGCATTAAAGGATTATTAAAATTAATGATTATTAGAAACAAACAGTTTATTTCAATTTATTAACAACACTCTTATCAAATACATTAATTTATTAATCTTAAATGATATTATTTGAATAATTAAATCTAGCTTATGTCCCCCATTCGCTCGAAGACACATCCTACACCTACGTAAAACTGATGCAGAAGTGTCACTTTTTAAATCGTTCGAAATTTCTAATATTTTTTGGTGAAGTTCTGCCGACGTTGACAATGGCGTGGAGTAAACCTTCTCTTTTAAGCAACCCCAGAAATAGAAATCAAGAGGATTTAAATCCGGAGATCTGGCTGGCCACGGAACTGATCCAAAGCGTCCAATCCATCTGTGGGGGAATGTCTGGTGTAGATATTCGCGTACGTTTCGTCCTGAGTGTGCAGGAGCACCATCATGTTGAATCCACATGTTGATCCGAATACTTAAAGGAACATCTTCCAGAAGAGTCGGCAGTTCATTTTGGAGAAAAGCTAGGTAAATATCTGAATTAAGTGTGGTAGCGCTAATATAAGGTCCAATAAAATGGTTTCCGACTGCTCTAGGATTTTCGGCACTCCAAATGTGACGGTTATGTTGATTGAATAGACCGGCTCTTGTGAAGCTCGCTTCGTCTGTCCAGAGTATCTTCTTGATAAAGCCGATGCTTCTTCGGCTTTCACGAAGTATCCAACGACAAAACTCCATTCGCTGGCTGTAGTCCCGCGGTAACAACTCCTGGACCCTTTGGTAGTGGTAAGGATGCAAACGTTCACTTTTAATTATGCGGGCGACAGATGACCTGAGGAATCCCGTCATGGACGAAATGCGCCGAATACTAATCGTTGGATCCTCCTCTATGATTCGATGAACTTCTTCCTCTCTGTTTAGGCTTGATAACATACGAGATCTGCCTTCATGATGTGAAAATGCTCCCGCTTCTCTTAGATGCCGATGTAGAAGAAAATATTAAAATGACAAGAAAACCAAGGCTAACTCAGAAATTAGTTTGTTTAGGTAGGGTACCTGAGGCGTACTTTGCTTTGGGATTTTGAAACCGTTGATTTTAGGTAAATGATTGTTTCGGGAATTTAAAAGGTCAAAAAATGAAGAAGTTTTTCCCATACTTGCGCATCCCATTCTTATAAGAAATTTCCAAGAATTATTACTTTCAAATTGGGGTTTATTTTGTTCTAAAGGCACGACGACACATTCTACGTCAAAAATAAAGGAAGGCATATCACCTTGCAAAATTTTTAATAAACAGTTTAAAAGTTAATTTGTTGCTCTAAAAAAATTACTAGGTGCGATTTATTTCCGCAAAGTATTTACCCAGTTATAGGGTAAACTGTAAGTTACAGAGCGGATTCTAAGAATAATCAGTTTTTCCTTAATAACTCCAAAACTACGCAAGATAGGACATATGTCATGTTGGAATTTTCTGTTCCTTTTTCTGTCAAGATTCTATGGGTGCAGTATGGCGGTACCCTTCCGGGACACCCTGTATATGATTTATATAGGTAATTTCCTTAATATATTTTTTTTGATATGCGGGCAGTCTGATGAGGAAGTGGAGGAACAATTATGTTTCAGTACATCGTAAAATGGATGGTAATCCCTTGAAATCAAGGGTTTCATCTCTTGTAAGTGAATAAATTTTGATAAATCGATGGGCAAGGGCGAAATATACAAGGCAGACGTACTCATGTTGATTTTCCAAAGTCTCCTTGGCAAATACTCATATGCATCTTCGAAATTGAGTTTATATTTAATTTTACCTTCCGGTAAGTATTTCAGGGCACAAATATCGGTGACAACAAGATCACTCTTTTTATTTCCTGACCTTATATAGGGTCCGCCAAATAACTTTTTTTTTTTAAACAGGGCGCAAAGCATCGAGTGTAGCTTCGGCTGTGTGGCACGTAGCGCCGTCCTGTTGAAACCAAATGTTGCCAATATCCTCCTCTTCAATTTTCCTGAATAAAAATTCGTTCAACATGGCCCGATAACGATTGCCATTGACTGTAACGGCCACTCCTTGCTCATTTTCGAAGAAAAATGGCCCAATTATGCCTCTGGACCAAAATCCGCACCAAACAGTGACCCGTTTTGGGTGTATCGGCTTTTCAATGTATGCGTGCGGGTTTTCTGTGCCCCAAATGCGACAATTTTGCTTGTTTACATACCCACCAAGATCAAAATGAGCTTCATCCGAAAAGATGATTTTTTTGGCAAAATCGGCATCTTCTGTAAGTCGATCGCAGGCCCACTCAGCGAAGCGAAAACGCATTGGATGATCAGTTGGCTTCAACTCCTGAACCAATTGGACTTTGTATGGCGTCATACCAAGATCTTTATGCAAAATTCGTCTCAATGATGTCTCCGAAATGTTCAATTGTTGAGAACGACGGTGAATTGATGTTGATGGCGCTTCACGCACACTTTCTGCCACACAATCAATATTCTCGGGTGTACGCACTGTTTTTGGCTTTTCACGCTTTGGTTTATCGATGAGGATGTCAGTTTCTTTCACTTTTTTCACAAGATAACGAACATACGGAGCTGACGGTGCTTCTCTTCTTCCAAAATCCGTACGCAATTTTCGCACACATTCTGCAACATTATCATGATTTTCAAAGTAATGTCGCAATATTTCCCAGCGTTGTTCAAGCGTATACACAACCATATTCGTTCAGCGGAAGAATAAAACTAATTATCTGTCAAATCAGACATGAGCTAAGTGTTACCATTCACGAAATAAGCACTAGTTGAAAAAAAACAAACGTTAGATGGCGGACCCTTTACTTGAATATTTGCCCCCAGCGTACTTCACTTGGCACTTTTCATGATATTAATATATAGTCGCCTGGAATATAAATCTCACGATGTGGAGGCAGTTTCCTTTCAATTGCACTACGGATGGAATCCACCTCCATCTGGGTATGCCCAACTTCCAGGTACTTCTATTCAATCCTAAAATTCTTTTCTATTACGAATTTGAATAGCGTGTTCGCCAATTTAACTGATCTTTTTCTGGTAACAACATCCATCACTCCATAAAATAATTCTGGTAGCATTTGACTTTTCCAGCTCAGATCTTAGATGCATGATCAAAATGGAAGAAAACACATTGCTATCAAAATACCTCCTTTGTTTTCAAATTATAATGCGTGTACAACAATACACTTTGCATATCCATAGTATACACAAAAGTATCAGCTCTAGAGTTTTCTTTATCATTTTTTTTTCTCTTCCCTCGATCTTTCTTTCTTTTGTAAATGCGTAGAATACTCGTCTGCATCAGTGTTTCCGTTTTGAAACGGCATATATGCATTGGTCTTTCTTTGGTTTGAAAAAGGATAAGTTCAACCCTTGGAACTTTCTAGAAAAGGAAGCAATGCAATATTTCTTCTTGCTATTAGTGGAAAAACTGTAGGTATTCGGTGTATAGATCTTCTGTCAACCAAAGAAGTTTGTGTAAGCCAATCACGTAGCTGTCTTTGCCCAATGGACAAAGTTTTCATAAACATGACCGTACATTCATGTATATGTATTCTCTTTACAGTATTGTCTGATTGCAACATTAAAAAATACTTAAAAGACATTCCTTTTCTGCTAATTTCTTGGCTAGAACAACTGCGGCGATGCTTGGATGCACTAACATTAACTAGGCTTCTAACATAACTTCCCATGATTTAATTTTCCAAAACCCTTTAAATATTGACTGTCGGTAATTTTCTGATAAATCGTCACATTTAAATTGCTGTTTTGGACCTCCACACTGTATTTTGGTGTGACCATTGCATGCGTCTTGCAGGACCTTTGCTGGACGTACTACAGTTTGCTGATATTTACCATCCTGACCTTTTTCAAAACCCTCATATTGTTCTCCTTTCAGTCTAGCTTCAGAGTTTTTTATTTTTTTTTCCATGTTGATTTATTTGCTTGACCTTTACACTTTCGTTTTTTCTTACGGCTGATCCTTTTTCGTTTTGCGTGTTAATGTTCCACAGCGTTCGTCTAAAACTTGTTCGACTTCAGACGAATCATCACTAGGAAGGTCTTGTACATAATCAATAAAATCAGGATCCAAAGGGTCGACTGACTTCAAATCAGAAACCCCTCAGAAAGGCTCGTCATAAAACACAAAGGCGGGTTGAAACTACCCAGTAATTTCGTTAAGTTCTATACATTTTTCAATAGTTGAACTTTGTTGAGTTACCAAGTCGACCAATCTTTGTAAAAATTTTTTTATTTTATATAAAACTTTTGCAGAAAAAAAACAGGTAAAAGCGCTATAAATGTAGTAAATTTTCAGTTGAAACATAATTGAGGAATGTCAGATGGAAAGTGATGGTGCCAATAATTTAAAGTAGATATAAAACAGAAAAATGTGTTTAGGTTTTACAAGGAGCACATACAAATTTGGGAGCATAGGTACCATCTAACTGGGGGTGGGAATTTTTTTGGGACATGCGACTTTATCAGGATTATCGGCAGTTGCACGTACAACATTTTAAATCAAAAATGAAAAAAAATCACCATAAAGAAAAAACTTTGCTGTTCAAGAATCGACATGAAACCTATTGCAATATTAATAATGTATGACTTTTGACATATGACATATTGCATCAATTTAGAATCAAGTGTTCTGATTGGCTATTGACACAGAACGTTTTACGGATACGTTCACAATTAAAATTTAAAGACACTTCAAAAAAAAAAAACTGACATAAATTGTATTGCAATATCAGCGACAATTTAGACGAAATAGATAGAAAATACGTACCACTTTATTGCCATTTGTCTAATTTTCAAACTAAAAAGATAGAGATACCTTGGTAAGGGAACAGCTGTCCAAAGACGAATTCTACGATACCTATATATTAAACGGTCAAAACAAATAATAGATGAATTTAGCTGAAGTTTAAAATTATTTCTACGTAACTATATTGCGCCAACCTGACAGACAACAATCGTGTAAAGTCATATATCTTTTTTAACTAACAGTTCATTCGTATTGTGAACTCTAATTCCTGAATAAAAATTGTTTATCTATCTATTTATTTAGTTTATTTATATTTTGAATTCTTGTATTATTTTGTATTTTTTTTTCACAACTCTAGGTTACTATTTTGTATCTTTTGCAGTTTTTAGAACTTTCATTTACCTTTTCCCACATTTGTTATATTTTCATTTTTATATTATTCTTTTTTTTTTTTTAATGAAAACTTTGTGAAATTCGTCTATATTTCTATTTCTTTTCTTTTTATATTTTTTTATTAAAATATTATATTAATGGATTTCTGGGTAATATCTTTTTAGCTTTCCAAATAAATAAATAAATAAAAAAGTAACCTTAAAAACGGGAGGAAGCCTGCAGAATTCACTATTCCAACTAGGAAAAAACTATGAAAAAAATTATAATTGGATTACGAAGGTCTAAACTAAAAATTTTGGATTTTCTTTCCTTTTTTTTACTTTGACCTCTATTATTTTTGCAAAAAGGTCGTTAACATAACTTTTTTTTTATAAAAACTGTAAACTGTGGAGCCTTCTCTTTAATTTGACCTATTATACCCTATGTGCTATCTGTATCCGTTAAAGAGTTATTAGCTCTTAACCTATTCATGTTATACCGAAATTAGCCGATATTTGTGTAAAATTACGTGTTTTCAGTCAGTAAGGGAACAAATTTGGGTTTGAGAATAGCTTTCAATATAGGTTTTGAGCTAATAACTCTTTAACGGATACAGATAGCACATAGGGTATAATAGGTCATATTAAAGAGAAGGCACCACAGTTTACAGTTTTTATAAAAAAAAGTTATGTTAACGACCTTTTTGCAAAAATAATAGAGGTCAAAGTAAAAAAAAGGAAAGAAAATCCAATTTTTTTAGTTTAGACCTTCATAACTTCTGAGGGGAGAGGGGGGTACGGGGCTGGTTGAGCTGTCGTTGGAAAGGCCATGAAGTTCTGCATACAGTGAGCCCTTAACTGTGCCCATACGCCCTGTAGTTTTTAAGACACAGGGTGTTTTGTGAAAACCTAGCTTTTTTTTATGAATCACCCTGTAACTCCTAAACGGTTGATATTGCCCCCCCCCCTGCCATACAATGTTTGGTTCGTCTAGGTGAGTACTATCACCTCCCGCTCTATGGACCTCCTAAGGGGAAACACCCTGTATAAATGAAAGCATTTACGGAAATATTTTAAATAGGCATTGAAAACAAAAATTTTCTATGGCAATCCAACAAAGGAGGAGTTGTCTGATTTCATCAATATTCTCGAAGTTAAAATTTTTTTAGCGTGAATGAAATTTCAATATAACCGAGACGTCAACGCCGGGGTGAGCATTCTAAAAAATGGCCTTGCCAGAGTGCGTGGCAGGTCATTAAATGCCAATTTTTTGCGCAGTACGACCCTATAGCATAGGGATGGCTGCATAAATCTTCCGCGGAAGGTTATTATGCAGCCAAGGCCTCTCCAACGAGAGGTTTAGGGGGAAATGCGGGATTGCGCCATGGATAGGTATACGTACTTATTTATGGCGCAATTTACCAATATTTTCCCCTATATTAAGTGAACAAAGTGACGTTTTGCAAAAGATTATGAAAATTTGAAATTTTTGTATGGCAACACTCACAAGAACTTGCCAGATTTTTCCCCATAGTTGAAGTTAAGTTTAAATTTTTGATAATAATATATCGTATCGAAAATTATAGCTCTCTATTTTAAACTTCTTAATTATTGTTCAAGTGTATAGTGGAAATCAAATGTTTTATATGGCAGCACTATAATTATTATTATTGATGGGGGATGTAGACAGAGTTTCTTCTTCTTCTTTTTCTACTATTGACTTTCGATCCGGAGCTGTAGGCTCGACTTGCGAGCTAGAGTTCTTTTACGATTGCTTGACCCGGCTAAATGTTGGCTGCCATGTCCGGCTAGAAGTATGATTTATAATTGTGGGTGTGTTTTTTTTTTCTTGGCTATTTGTAGCTCGACGGGGCACAAGTTTCATAGAAATGAAACTACCGTTACCGACGACACGCTTGTTTCACTGTTATAGTTGATGCTATCAACTGATGAGTAAAATATTGCTTTATGAAGCATTGTAAAACGAACACTGTATACTGAACACGGGAACACAAAAAATATACTTGAGATATTGTAAATCTAATGATGAATAGATTGCTTTACTAGGGAGAAAAATCTCAACGAAAACCCCTAATTTGGTCCAAAAGTCAAAGCGAGCGGATTTGGTAAAACGCCCGACCGCGCTGAGGAATAACTTGGACAGAAAGAGTTTCCGCCTTTCATCTATAGTTACCGCGACCTATAAGATCTTTTGTGACGTTACCCCTAGGACGCCCATTCGAACTTAGTTAAGGACTTTTATACAGCATATTACGTTCTTGGCGGCCATCTTTACCACATCTCTGCTGACAGTTGGAATGCCTTTCCTAGATGTCGTTAACCTTATGAGGCACAAATTTCACAGTCACACAGGACGTGTTCAGCGGTTTCATCGTCTTCCATACAGAAACCGCAGATCTCGTCATACCCATTCTTTAAAGATGACATCTAAGTGGGTGACGCCCAGTAAATAGTCTCCTTGTGAGCTTTAATTCCTTTCTGCCGAGTGCGAGGCATACCTTTGTCCTCTGTTGCGACTATTTTACAAACTTCATCGTTGTCTCAGTCCCGGGATAATTTTCCAGTTTGCCTTTTTAATTCTGTCTTCTCAAATCCTGATCTGAGCTGAGAGGTGATGGTTGAGGTGTGTCCAAAGATAGGCTCAGGGCCAATAAATGGATATCTGGCTCCTTCCTTTGCAAGGCGATCCACAATCTCGTTTCCCTTAATAGTTTCGTGTCGTGGCACCCAAATCAGCGTCACCTTGTTTGCTTCGGCCAGTTGCTACAAGACAGTAAGACAGTGCGAAACCAGCTTAGACTCAAAGGTAAACTAGTTTAACGCTTTGAGTGCTGCTTGACTGTCTGATATTATATATTTTTCAGCTCTGCGCATGTTCTTGTGAATTACATATTTCGCGATCGCAGAGATCTATGGCGTGTATCTCTGCCTGAAAAATGGTTGGTGAGGTCCCCAGTGCCTTTGCGAGATGGAAATTCGGCCCATATATGCCCACGCCTGCTCTATCTTCCATCTTGGACCCATTCGTATATCATTTAAGAGATGTTTTTTTCAAAAGGTAGCTCCCCAGTGTGCCACTGTTGACTGTCCCCTAAGTTCACCTTAATTAGGGTTTCAAAGTTATGGCAGCACTACAAAGGGGTTGTTGCCCGATTTCACCCATCTACGATTTTCATCTTTACAAACTAGAATTTTAAACTTGTTATAAAAAGAAAAGAAAACTTCCGTAGATTTGCAAAGACTACAATGAATTCACCACTTGTCGGCAATTAAGTACAGTACTTCAATTGACGTCATAATGTCTTACCCGGAAAATTACCTGAACAGACTTTTATTATTTTTATATCGCCTGCAGCTCAACATTCATTTAATAAAACACAATATATACGTTTTCCAGAATACATTGCAAATTATAATCTTCTCTGGTTCACATCAGTATAAAAGGACTCATCTCCGTAATTATAAACTCAAATTGCATATCTCCATGAAATTATACATGCAACGGATGCCATTGAATGAAAAATTCTCTATTCTCGAGTGCCTACAGACTTTTTGAAATTACACCCAACCAACCTAAAAGTGGAAATTTATTGATTATATAATTGCCGCCTACTATCCTCAACCGCAGCTACCTTTAATCAATTCCCCAGCTAAAAGCTATATACAAATTTTCATAGAAAGTACCTATGCAAGTTTAAGCCGAGGAAAAAACAAAAATTGATTATGCTTAATACCCACTAGGACATACTCAACAGTGCTCCTGTGAAATAGGTCAGATGTTGGGAAGAAGTCAAAAGGCCACACGTGGCCACAAAGCTGCCACTAACTTAGCTTATATTTTTTTCTACTCAAAAGAAGCTGCTTCTAAAGAAGTGAAATGTGATGTTCTGGTTTTGATTGAAGGAACCACAACGACACTGGAGGAATAGAAAAAAGGAAAGGATTTAAAATGAAATATCTGTCAGGAATTCTCAAATGAGTCATTTATAATCTATCCCTTTTCATTAAGTGAAACTCAACGTATCTATCTCCCTCTCTCTCTCTCTCTCTGCAGTTAAGTGCACTTAGACGTGGTTTAATATTTAATCGCTTGAAGGACTTAACTTCACATGCTTCTAAAACACAATGGTTTTGCAGAGCTGTATATGTAATAAACTTGGAACTGAAAAGTTTCAAAATGTTACGAAACAAGAGATTTCCTCGTAAGTAGTAACAATAAGGATTATCGCTGGGGGAAATAACTTTTAGAACAGCTTAAATGTGTAAAGCTCTTTAGAGACTGTGACAAAGAGGATTTATATTTTTAAAATAGCTCCGAAATTAGTGTCTTTTGACGCTTACAAAGAAAAAACTACTTCTAGGAGATATTTTCATAAACTTGGGCTCGTTACGTGTTGTGTAAAATTGAATTGCTGCATTTATATTGTTTTGCAATGCAAGTCTATTTCAAGATGTGAGCTAAAGTGAGCTATGCTCGAGGGATGTCAAAAGTATACGTGCTCTGTTTATGATAAATACGGAAGTCATAGACTTTAGGGGAAGTGTTCCCTTAATATCGCCCACCTAAATTTTTGCAGGAAGGCTTTCATAATACGTGTGGAATGAGATTTGGCATTCTTACATAGAAGTGCAATGCTTTTTATTATTTTTCTTCGCCGTCGTTTTTTAGTCTTTTCATGATTTTACAATTTGCTGCCGTATTAAATGTAGTGTCCTAGGGCATGAGTGCAATATGCCCAACACCCTTCATTGTTGAGGAAAATGGTCAGTATCACCTGGTACGTCACCTCTTTTCCAATATGATGAATAATGGAGATTTTTCTACTTAAATGAACTTTGCTTCATTTCTGCATTGAACTGATAGACTAAACTCTCGTATTTGCGGTTGTCTCTACAATATGATCCAAAAATGCATTTCCTTCCCTGTGATAATGATCGAAAAACACGAGAGGTTTTTGAAAAAGATCAATGATGATGTGGTATCCATTCATCCAAGTCATCCGCTGCTATCTTGTTCGCTATTCCTCGCCTGTTTACACAAAGCAATTCATTAACGCATGCGTCGTAGTCATTTGTCATTGTAGTTGACAACTTTTCGTGCCAATTATCGTTTTCGATATCTCGAACAACGATCACCTGGTGTGAGAATTCTTTATCGCCGTATGTATACATTTTATTCAATTGCCAATTAATTTCACTGGGGGAAATTCTTTACAACCACAAAAAAACTATGCATAACTGCATGGATTTCTAATTTTAACGCTACTAGCGAAATTTTTACCTGACTAATATTGTCAAAAACTTTCACACCGAAATCACTCTGTTTTTTCATAGACACTGGCATTCTGGATTTTAACGCAAACATGTAGCTGTTATGTATAAGAGAAAGAAATTTCTATTTCGTTGCTTTTCGAAAAATCGAAGGCGTTCGATAGTGTCGACTGCTATAGCAACCTTTTGAGAAAATTTTGAAACAATTATGATTCTTATAAATTCGATCGAAGAAAGTTATACTTTGAGGAAAAATAATAGCGATTTGCTCTCTATATACAATGGAGTCCCATAGGGATCTATTCTGGGTCCTATACTTGTTACACTTTACGTATATCAATGATTTATTTGGAAAAACTCGCAATTTCAACATGAATATACAGTGGCTCGCAAAAGTAAGTAAACATCGTATTCTTCGGAATAAAGTTCACTTCCATTGAGTGATCACGCAGCTGAATTTTGATTTGTGTGCTACGGTACATTCGTTGGTTGTGCTGCATCAAGTTGCTGTAATTTTGTTTTAGAAGGCGTGCGCCATATTGTTTCTAATTTGTCATTCATGTGTTTGCCTTTGTTTTAAGTGTTGCAAAAGTAACTAAACAGACCGTTATTAGGTGCGATTCGTGATAGTTAAACCATGTTTTTATTGTGTTTTTTTTTTTCATTGACATCATCTACTTCCTGTTTCTGAGATGGATAAGGTGAGATTTGTACACACTTTTAAATTTTAACGGGATTTTTGCTCTAATTGTGTATAGAAGCGTAAAAATCGATGTTTTTTTGCGTAGGTTGGACAGAAAACAAGAAAATCTCAGCATTTTACGACAGAAGAGCGAAAGGTGGTAATAAAAATGAGAAACGAAAAACAATCTTACCGTAAGATTGCACTTTTTTTTGGTAAAACAGTGGCCGCAGTGTACAAAGTCGTTAAGGCATACATATAAAAAATGTGGAAGGGTTTCGGCATTACCAAAGCCAGGCAGACCAAGATGTACATCAGAAAGAGATAATTTAAGGATTTTTAATATTTCGTCATCAAATGTGAAGCTCTCTGCTGCCAAAATTCAAGTTAAATTACTGAACGAAGGAAAAAAAGCTCCGTCACTTGACACTATTCGTAGAAGACTTCAAGAAGGAGGAAACCATGGCCGAGTTGCAAGGAAATTACCCTACCTAAAACCGGCTAATCGAGAAAAAAGGGAGAATTTTTATATTAGCCACGTTCTGAAGCCACTATCGTTTTGGGAGAAGGTTCTTTTTACAGACGAATCAATGGCCAGAATGAATTACAGTCATGGAAGAGTTTAAGTATGGCGTAAGGTAGGCGAGGAATACTCTTATCCATGTGCGAGACCAACATTTAAATCGAGTCAACAAGGTCTCATGGTTTGGGGATGTTTATCTTCGTATGGGGTGGGTAAAATTGTTGTCTTGAAAGGCAAAATTAATGCCAAAGTTTACTTGGAATTGATGAAGGAGATCATAATTCCTGAAGGGCGGCGTTTAATAGGCAATGACTGGATATTGCAGCAAGATAACGCGCCAATCCATACAGCAAAAATTGTGAAGGATTACATAAAGAAGACAAATATTGAGGTTTTGACATGGCCACCCCAAAGCCCGGACCTTTCTCCGATCGAAAATCTTTGGGCAATGTTAAAATTAAAGATTTGTGAAAGGTCACCGAAGAACATCCACGAATTAAAGAATTTCATTGAGGAGGAATGGCAAACGTTTACACCAGATCATAATAGAAAGTATATGCTTTCTATGCCAGATCGGCTTGCCAAAATGTCCTTGAATAACTTTGGACACGTCGTGTTCACTTATTTTTGCATTATAAATTCTAGAAGTGTTAACCATTATGATCATATTTTTTATTACATGAGTTGTGAATTGAAGTAAAATATTAAAAAAACATTTAGTTTGACTTTTCTCTTTCATTTATAAAAAAAATTCTATGAATTGGACAAAGAATGCTTTGAAGATGCATCAAGGTGTTTACTTACTTTTGCGAGCCACTGTACATACATATATACGACTATATGCCGACGATTTGAAAATTTATTTATTTATTTAGATAATGAAATCTTGTGGAATAACGATTTGCTTTGAAAAACAAGCTTCAGATAAATCCGAGAAGATGCAAGCCATCGACTTTTCCAGTAGAAATATTGATCATACAAAACTTTATTACATTTCATTGAGTCTACCATTACTACATGAAGATAAAGTCTATAATCTTGGTCTGAAATTAAGCTCTTCGAACATATCACAAATTTATGAGGCTCCCCATCATCCTTGGGTATTCTATTAGGAGTGATTTCGACTAATCTTCTCTGTCAACTGTTGTTAGATTTGTATGATTTTTGGGTGACAATTCCAGTGTCAGCTGAACAATCATCGATGACATTTTACAGAACAACCACAGTCATTTGACTATTGTTTTTATTTAGCCTCTGGTAGAGTTAAATTTCCAAATTATCCTTTTGGCTTCAGAATAAATTGTATTTTATGCTTCCTGTAACTCATATCGATACACACATATACATACATACCTACGTAAATAAATCGGTGTGTTCATAAATTTAAATAATCCATATGTATTCCCCAATCTGACATCTGATATTTTGAAACATACCTACATATGACCATGTATAATAAAATGGAAGGCAACTCACTAGTGGGGTTGAATAATGTTATAACACAATATAAAAACTTTAGTTAGCTTGCATAAAATGTATCAAAATACATTTTAGCAAATATTTAGTGAATTTCATCGAAAATAACAAATTCATGGCACGTAGTTACAATGGTTTCTGCCCCGCCTAAATGCAGTAAATTTTCTATTCTCACGTTTACTGAATTTATGTATGTATATTTTGTTTTCGAACATTTTCCGATTTCGTTTCTATACGAGCTTTGATTTTTAAAATATTACCACCCGCCTGCGCGCATGTACATACATATATACTTGGCAGACTGGAATAAATTAACATCGTAACTCCTTACCGCCAAGTATTCGTATGTCCATAAAGAGGAAAAAATAAAAAAATTTAAAACTCTTTTAGAGAACGTAAAATGAGAAAAAGAGTTTTATTCGCACGCAGTAGAAATTTATTGTTTTATTTTCATGTGACTTTTGTAAAGCTGTAAAAGGACGAGTTCAGGCGACCCGTTTGATGTAAATTCCATGACTGACGAATTGGAATTCGTCTAGCATAATACGAACTCACTGGGTTTAGCATCTTATCGATTGTAATTTCATTAAAATGTGATCGAAGACAGACATAAATCTCATTACAGCTACAGCAGATCCTTAATGCTAATTTTAGCGTACATCTTATTTTACTTATGTATGTATATTGGTTTGTTTGAAAGATTTTCTAGTCTAAAAGACTGAAAATAATTTCAATAAATTTGCAAATTACATTAAAATCAGAAAAATTGAACTTTTCTACCCATCGATTAGAAAAGTCTCATCAGTATGATTATCTCTGATCGCCTACCATAGAAGAAGTTTAATTTTAATAGTGAAAAAGTAAAAATCATCTAAATTTTGTACTACTGTTCCTGACTTCAAGTTCTTGAAATGTACATAAATCTTGCAGTGACTCTGGTATCCAATTCTTAGAATTGGTCTAAATGTTAAACGTCTTTAGAAAGATGAGTTCTTAATACTTACAACAACACGGTTATAGGATTCAGCAAAATAAGAGATATGATTCTGGGACACTCCCGCTCGCTTTTCAAATATGTATGGAATTTTGTGAATATGTGCAGAGTGTATAAATGTGTCCAATCGTCGCTTATACAATTGTACTAAAATCTTGTGCAAAATACCGTATTTCGTATATGGACAACACGAATTCCGCTAATAATATTGGTACAAAAATAATAATAATAATAATAATTTGGTTGGAATTTTGAACATCACACATTTCAACAATTTCAACCGAATTATTGCTATGAAAATTAAAAAAAAAAAAAAACAAAAAAATAGTGGCCCTAAAATTGACCCCTGAGGACGCACATAATGCGATTATGCTATTTGCTAGCCTGCTTGTATTTGACCTTTTTCCTGCCATAAGAGGATGACTTAAAATCTGTTATTATTTAAATTAAATTTCTTTTTAATATATATTTTCTAAATAGAAGGTAAAAATTCGGTTCAAGTAATGAGATCTATTCTAATTTTTGTATGTCATTTAAGGTTTGTTATCGTTGGGGATGTACTGGCCTGAAATTAGGAGGAGGATTTAAACCAAATATAATTCATGTAACGAAATTTTTGTGAATGTATACATGTTGTTCTTGTGTCTTCCTCTCCCAGTATGAGAATTCGATGATTCTGCAGAGATCTCTATCATATTTTCAGATAACATGTCTTACTATCATTGGGTACCCTCCATAAAGCCAGAGATACCATATTTAATTATCAAAATGGATCTACAACGTCTCCTTGAAGTATATCTGCTATGTACTGCATTAAAACTAAGGATCGAAATAATTTTGCGTTCACCGATGCGATCGATTCGCATAGAGGAGCTTTGCTATGCTCTAGAGGCCCTGCGGTTTTATGTCCGACTCTAGTAGACTCTCTTAAAAGTGCTGGATTTTATAAAGTATTTATACACATTGAATTTGGTACCCCTGAAATTAGTATTAAGTAGGATTAAGGTTAAAGACGTCAAATAGAATATTAAGAGTAATTTCACTATTATTATTATTAAACTCATTCACCTTTGGAAGGATGTTGTAAAGCAAGCAAAGTACCGCGTTGAGAACCCCAATAGATAAAGAATGGTGTTTATCTTTTCTGTAGATTTATCGTATTAGAATTAAGAGAATCTTACTAGGTCCAAAGTCTCCCTTCTAACGCGCCTCAAAGTCTACAGATTATATCACTAATAGAAAAGCGACGAGTTTTTTGAAATTCTAAAAATTCAAATTCAAAGTTAATAATTCAGTGTAAACTGCTAGAAATAGAGGAATTTTGTATAAGAGCTTTGGCAGGTGAAGCGGGCAGCCCCTACAGGGAGATGAAGTCAAGCGGCCAATGAGTCCAAGATGGGTTGTTCAGGAAGTGGGTTAGAGGTCGAACAGAAAACTAGTCCAGTTCGCACAGTGAAACAAAAAAGTCGGAAAACAAAACAGAGCTCAGCAGAAGAAGGAAAAAAAAACAGTTCAAAAGCCGGCAATAAATAAAATAAAAATTGAACGTAAATAAAGGCAGAGGAATAAAAAGAGAAAAAAAAATAAGATGGAATCTGGACCGGAAAATAATAATTATTAATTAATAAGACAAGGAGACAACGGAACATACACACAAAAAAAAAAGATAAGTACCGTTCCACTTTACTGTTAAATTCATAAAAATTATTGTTCAGGTTATACGTAATTTTATACGTAATAAAATGTAAGTGGGTTTCTGTAATTAATTAATTAATTTAACTCGCGCGCTATCTTACCTGATCGTTTCATACAGTTCTCTTGGTTCTTTCTTGTCATTTAAAATTTAGAAAAAAAAACAATAGAAAAGGAAAATAATTTTTATTCTCGAAGTAATTTCGATAACGTGTGAAATTTCTTTAAAAGAAGAAAAGGAAACGGAGTGCGTCGTTGTTTTATTTTGAGTTCGTGAACTCTAAAACCACGTGGCGCCCAAAAGAAAATGTATTAAAAAAAAAGAAGATGCTAGTAGTTTTAGCAGGAGTCCGACCCAGCCCTTTCTCCATCGTCGGCCGGGCATATTACGTGCATATCTAGTACGTAATAAGTTATTGAGTAAATTGTTATTGAAAAAAAAAACCTTTCTAGGTAGTTCCTAACATTTTGTTTAATCCTTCAAACAAACGGGTAATTGTAAAATTTTACATCATAACATGATTGCTCTTCTTAACAGAGACATTTTCGGTATTTTTTTTTTCTTTTTACAATGAAGTCAATCATTATGTTGCCGATTTTAAACGGGGGTATACAAACTGTGAAGATTAAAGGTGCATCCACACATAACAAGCATTGGAAAAACCCATTTTTCAAACATTTGACACACAATCTATAGGCAGTTGACAAATGTTTGACAAATGTTTATGAAATATTTGTGAAATATTTGTCTGATCGGAAGTTTGTGTGACAAATGTTTTCCAAATGTTTCGTTTTAATCATGCATTCTCCGATTGAAGGAACGTGCATTGCAGCATCTTTCGTCGTACGTTGAGTTGAGCAAAATTTTCGGAAAAAGAAATGGTGTAACAGAATTTTTTTAGACAGATTACAGTCGTGATTTCATGACAATTTTTTCGATTTTCGAAATTTCGTAAGAATCTAATAATTCTATTAATTTTATTATATTTATCTTGTCCCATTTCTTATTCATGATTAAGACCTCCTTATTAAAAAATTCCAAAATGAACTTTCACTATCCACAGCTGTTAAAAACTGACTGAAATTAACAAACATCTAAACATCCATTAATGTAAACTTTTCGTTCACACACATGAAACATTCTACAAATGTTTGGAAAGGCTTTGTCAAATGTTTGTCAAACATTTGGGGAATGTTTGTTATGTGTGAACGCGCCTTAATACCAAAGTGAACCATACTACACTAAAGATATTATTATTGTTATTAATATTTGTAGGGGAATGCAGATAATGTTCCCGTCTGTCATCTAGTCACGGCGGTCTTTTAGAAAGCCTACGATGTTCTTGGGAGCCATTTTTGCGACATCTTCTGGCAGTGGAAGATATGCAAAACTCAGTAAATAATTTTAACTAATATCGTAGATTGAATGTGTGAGGGAGATAACAGATATGGTGAGATTTTCAACTAAATAAATTTTTCTGTGTGAGCAGGCTATAGATATGATCGGTGTCGAGTTTTCTTACGTTTAATATTATAAAAGAAGGTTATTCTGAGTATTTGAAGCTTTTTAAGCTTTTCGGATTTGAAAAATGCAGAAAAAATGAAAAAGTTAATTTTTGTTACCGAAAAAAAAAAAAAAAAATAACGGCAATTAGTTTTGTGTTTAGAGAAAGAAAAAAAAACACACACACAAAACAATTACCTTGAACAATACAAAAAGTACAAATTTTTCAGTTTTTAGTTGGAAATTTTTGGAAATTTTCGTCATATTTCAAAAAGTGTATTAAATTTTTTTTCGTTATTATTATGCAAACAACATTGCCAAACATCCTTTTACTAATTATGGAATATTTCAAAAGAAGATGTTTTTGAGTTATCGTATTTTTTTGGGAACTGAAAATTTTATGTTTCCCTTTAACTACATATTGATGAGATTTTGGTTGACCATTTCAAGAATCAAAATAGTTGACAGAGCATGACAAATCTCCTCAAAAAATTTAAATTTTATCTTAAGTGCTGCTGAAAATGTTTTATAGGCATGTGTATAATGGGCAACGGTCCAGCAGCACAGACGTTAGCAGATCACACTGGCTAGTAAAACACACTGCACCATAGTACACTCGAACTCCAATTGAATGCCATGGGAAGAATTTTAAATCAATACCTGTGTTGAGGTAATACGCAATGAAAAAAGTTCTATTCCATCAAAACAAAATGAAAACGCTGTGTAAAGATCTAGTGTAAATTTTCCCCTACAATAAATATGACGGCTCAGGGCTTCTTACACTCATCGAGCAGTTTATTTGAAGTTAAGCTGTGCGTTAAGGTTTCACACACCGGTCTGCTTTTGAGCGTGGTGATGTGCACATCACGTGATTTGAAAAAGTGTGGATACACACCGCACTCCGATTGAACAACTGAATGAATGATTTACTTTGATTCAAAACGTCACTTTTGAAAATTGCCAGTAGACAAAAACCGCACTAATCGTCAAAGCTTCTAAACTCACCGAGACCCTAAACCAACAGACCATAAAAATGTGCGCTCCGGTGTTAAAAATTTTGGACACCTGAATGCTCTCGCGTGCATTGATGTCCATTGATATGCTGGGGAAATAGCAAAGCTTCGATCACCTGAACGGCATAGTATGTAAAAATGTGACATTCTGCGTGCGTCTGAACGCACGGAAGATAACCCTAGATATAAGTGTAACCTGACATTTCTCTGACAGTTTAACTTCGAGTTTTTTTTTTTTATTTGAGAAAATTTAGTTATAAAATGGGTGCAGAAATTAATTTGCTTTTACTATTTTTCTATTTTTTCTTCTAATATTTGCGTATTTTCAAGTGACAATTCTTAAATAACAGACGTCAAACTTTTACCACAAAAATTGTTTAGTGTAAGTTCGGGGTGTGAAAACAGAAACACGGGACTTTTATTGAATGCTCTAGTGTTACCGAAAGATTTTTCAATACACAAGATAGTATAGCCCTAGGGTGCCCTAAGTGTATCTGATGCTTTCATTGAACAAGCCTAATGCATTAGTTCAAGATCACCTGTGACAATGGTTAAATTATAAGAATTAAAATTCGTGTTATACGGGATCGATCATCTGATTTTCTATTTATTCCCAAAAATATTGCTTGCATGAAAATACTTAAAATTCTTTAAAAATGAAATAATAATAATGGCAATCGAACATCCCCCTATTTAGAAATTTTCTTTTATTATTATTAAAAAAACAATCGCTTTCAAAATTAAAAAAAAAAAATCCACTTTTATATACAAAAGAGTTGAATCTGGTCGATATTTTCGAACTTTTTTACGTTTTATTGTATACATTAAATGGTTTATATAGCCCTTAACAGCTTGTTTACATATACATAGGTACGTATATCCCCGTGGAATTTTATTCAACACCCCCCCCCCTTCCATGGTAAAATATCCCGAAAAAGCAGTAAAACTGACGATAAAAATTTCATGAGTAAAACACATCTGGAATTCTGAAATTACTAGTGCGGAAATTTATATCATGTCACACACATACATTTCACATTATTACGAAAATTTCTTTTCATTTAAAATCATCCTGCATGCCCCATTTTACAGGAGTATCACAGGAGCTTATTCAAGTGAGATATATAACTCTTTCATGCATCCACATTATCGTAAAATTATAGCTGCAATTATGTTTCATATTATCACCCTGTCTTTTTTTTCTGCCTTTTTTTTTCCTGGAGCAAAACATAACTCTGAAACCGGAGAAAGGAAAACACTTGCTCCAAAAAAAAAAAAAAGCGTCGAAAAAAAAGGAGAATTAATGTACACATACACATTCACTTAATTTAATCTCAGTCCTCCGCAGGGATATGACAAAATATGCCATTTTTGTCGCTGGAATTTCTTTATCCTGTTGATTATAACCAGGAGATATTCCCAATTTAGTTGGAATGTGCAGTTTATCATTTATACCTACACAAAAATACTCGTACATACATACATAATGCGTGCACACTTTGGTTCTGATGGAATTCCACAGCCATTTAGCTGACTGACAAACATACATACATAGCTATTTGCATAATAACACAATTTTAACATGAATATCATACGTTTGCTTGCATGTATAGAGGGATTCCTGCAATTTCTGTGAGATTTACAGGAATGCATGATAGTCAAATTCATTTCACGGCTCTTCAGGTTGGAGCCACATAAAATCAAATTGATCTCATACATATTGCAATTAGGGAAGGACGGAGGAGTGAAGGCCTAGAATACTGAGAACTGTTGCAATCATTTTATCTAAAATTCAGTTTCATTTGAAACTACTGCTGAAATTTCACGCGTGATCTCTTCTATCTCTTATCAGATAAGGTGTCATGTCAATAGCAGTCATACACCAGTTGCAAAAAGAAGTTAATGTTTTAAAACTAGGGCGACAAGGCCACTAGGAATATGCGAATAACGTGAGCAGAGTTTATCTATTGTGTCCTCCTAGAATCATGAGTATAGGCTGAACCACAATAGAAGTAAACGTAAGTACATTTACTTACGTAAAGCGTACGCGCTCTTTAATTTAACAGGCGTACACAAATTAACATTAACTCGAGTGAGGGGAACTTTCGTTAAATTTAAAAGTCAAATTGCAGTCAGTAAAGGTGCGGTAAGAATCGCTCATTCCGTAAGAAAATGAAGTGTCAAACAGTTAAATTATTACTAAATGATTAAAAGTGCAATGTAAAACTTAAAATGGAATAAAAATGGTACTGTGAATTAATAGAAAGCACAAATCTTCAATTAAATCAACTTCCAATTGTTAATTTTTTCACTTTTAACACTCTTTAAAATTTAACACAAAAAATGTTATTCGGGCACTGCGAATTAATAGAAAGCACAAATCTTCAATTAAATCAACTTCCATTTGTTAATTTTTTCACTTTTACCACTTTTCAAATTTGAAAACATTAAATATCAACATAATAACTCTTACGGAATGTGATATAAATTTAGGCTAAAATTATCAATTTTCTGTAAGTAAACCTCAGTCTCGTTTAATTTCGTAAAGTTATTTACTTCTATTGTGGTTCAGCCTTATACCAGACATGAGGCCTTGCGGGAACTGTAGCATTCTATCTAAAATCTAGCTTCTTTCGTTAATGGTTGCCTGGCAACGTATTTCGCAGGAAAAACTTTTTGGCCATAACATACGTAAGAGCTTTAGACCTTTAAATGTCAAAATATTCAATACCGGAATTGTAATTATTTGAGCTTTTTCTTCAAAGCATGCTAGCGGCTGCACCCCCTCTGGACAACGAGGTAGAATGGTTGTAAGTCAAGAATGGCATCAAGTGCTCGTTGAGGGAATGATATTAAGGCGCCATCCAATACACGTTATCAATGGTTCTCGTTATAGTGGATGTCTGCATCGTTTTAGGCTATCATACGTTTTCCCTGCAAGAAAGCGTGGGTCTAATTATGTCCTGTGGAACAAAGCTTAGGTATTTTTCGATAAGATTAGGGAAAACTCCACTTCGGAAATCGTAGATTACGTTTTTTTCCCTAAAATGTAACGAATTTCCAGACTTTTTTGTTTTTTTTTTTTTTTCCTAAAATGTGGGGAATTTCCTTGTTTTTTTTTCCTAAAATGTAGAAAATAGGTAAAAGTTTATAAATAGACCTTTAAAAATCATAAGAATGAGTTGAATAGCTCATTTCTTATGTGTTTCCCACTAGGAGGTCAGTAGAGCGGGAGTTGATAGTACTCACCTATGTGAACAAAAAATTGTATGGTGGGGGAGGGGGGGGGGTGGAGGCAAATCACCCGTTTAGGAGTTACAGGGTGATTAAGAAAGAAAGGCTAGTTTTTCACAAAACACCCTGTATCTTAAAAACTACAGGGTGCATGGTCACAGTTAGGTGCTCATTGTATGCAGAACTCCATGGCCTTTCGAACGACTTCTCAATCAGCCCCATAGCCCTCTCTTATCAAGAATTATGGTTGCCTAAGTTTCGGGTTTCCTTATCTTTTTTTTTTAATTTAACCTCTATTATTTTTGCAAAAAGGTAGTTAACATAACTTTTTTTTATAAAAACTGTAAACTGTAGACTTTCCTCTTTATGTAAGTTGACCTATTACACCCTATGTGTTAACTGTACCCGTTAAACAATTATTTACTCATAACGTATTCAGGTCACACCGAAATTAGACGATATTTTGTAATATGACGTGCTAAGGGAACAAATTATCGTTGAAAATAGGTTTGAAAATAGGTTTAAGAATAGGTTTAGAGCTAATAACTCTTAAAGGGCTTCAGATAGCACATTGGGTGTAATAGGTCATATTACAAAGGAGAGTCTACAGTATACGGTTTTTATAAAAAAAAGATATGTTAACGACCGTTTGGTGAAAAACTAGCTTTTTTTCTTAATCACCCTGTAATTCCTAAACGGTTGATATGCCCCCCCTGCCTTTTTTATTCGCCTAGGCGAGTACTATCAACTCCCGCTCTACTAACCATCTAGTGGGAAACACCCTGTATATACAGGGTGTCCCATACGTACCGCATTTCCTTTATACACAGGATTCCTCACTCAATTTGGAGAAAAGAATTGTATGGGAGGAGAGTCGGAAAATGCACGGTGTAACTTTCGTGTAACTTTCTTGTTATACACCCTATGAAGGTGACTTGCATATCAGGTGATAATAAACCCTTTACGGTTTCCAACAAATGTCCAACCACCTCTCTATTCCCTTTCCGTCGGCAGTTATAGGCCGTCAAAATCAAAAAATTAGAAAATTTTGCAATTTGTTTTTCAAATTTCAACGATTTTCCCGCTAAAAGGCAAGATAAGGATAGCACTTTCTTGAACGATTTCGAGACCTCTGAATGTTACCTTTCATTTGATCCTGCATATGTACCTACCTAAATACTACCGTTTTTGAGATAATCCCGTTTTTATGATGCATAATTTCATTAATTTTGCTAATTACAATAGAAATCGCGTCTCATATATGCAATTCCAAACAAATTAGCAAAAAATTCATGAATTTATGAATCATAGAAACGGGAATATCTCAAAAACGGTTGCATTTAGGTAGGTACGTGTGCATAGTCAAATTAAAGATAACATTCCGGGGTCTCTAAATCTTGTAAATAAACTGTATATTTATAATGTATTTTGGCGGGAAAATCGTTAAAATTTGAAAAAAATAGGATGTTTTTTCCAATTTTTGGATTTTGACGTACTACAACTTAAGATTGAAGGTGACAGTAGGGCTGGTTGGACATTCATTATAAAGCTTAGGCGGTTTGCTAACACCTCAGATAAATCTCATGCATTTTCCGGCTCTCCTACCATACAATTTATTTCTCGAAATTGAGTGAGTAATCCGGGGTATAAAGGAAGTTCAAGGCAATTCAATTCAATGCTTCTTTATTACGGGCCAAGATACAATTATTAGTATCAATTAGTATCCTATATAAAAAAAAGCTATAATAACGGGGACTAGAATACTTATAGACTATCTTAAAATAAAGAAACAAAGAAAACCTAAAAAATAGAGGAAAAGAATGTGAAAGGAATATATGGATTACATAGAAAGTAAGAAAAATTAAGAAAAATTACATGCAAATAAATGAATACAGATCTCGGGCTTAAATGGAGAGCAGCTAAATCGCACAATTAAGGAGAAGTCGCTTGAGAGTGTCGAGCGAGCCCGCGCATTGAACCCGAGAAGGTAAACTGTTCCGCTAGACGAATAACCTGAACAAAATAAGAACCAGTGAGATTAGAACGACATCGCAGCGACAGCAGCTTGCGACTCCTGGTGGAATTCAACGGATGCAGAAAATCAGCTAGATAAGGAGGCTGGCCCAATTACAATACCCTATAAAGAAAAAGCAGGTTCTTACGTTTCAAATACATCTCTACAGAACAGCCAAGCAATGAGAGACTGTCATAGGAAACATGATCATATCTGCGCAGCCCGTAAATACAATCATTGAATACCACTCTAAGTTTTCTAGAGCACACAGAATCTAAGGCTGGGAAAATAAGGCATCCATTAGTCAATTGAGGAAGCAAGAGGACCAGAGTCATACGTAAGCTTAATGGCAGGATACTAGCATATCGCCAAAGACGACGAAGATCTGCATAGATTTTAGATTTTATGGCACTTATGTGATCTCAGCAACTCAACCGGCAATTAAGGTACACTCCAAGATTTCGAGCCCTACTAACATATGGGATATTGATGCCATTAAGTAGAATTTCTGGCAAAGGAGACAGATCAATTTGTCGTGGATAGAATACAATGTACTAGGATTTACTACGGTTAAAACTAAGAACATTGTCAATTGACCAGCAGTAACTTCTTTGGATGTCACAATTACTGCTGCTTACACATACAATCTTCGATAAGACCTATTGGACGACTCAAAAAAAACTGGACATCATCTGCATATAGGTTGACTTTCATATCATGTGTCACCTCTGGAAGGTTATTTATGTATAAACTGAATAATAAAGGGCCGAGAATAGATCCTTGGGGTACACCACAAGAAAGAGGAAAAATATCTGAGGAATGACCATTGTACAATATGACACGTTAGCATATACCGAACAGAAAATATTTAATTAAAGGAATGACAGAATGGGAGAAACCAAATCGCGAGGACAGTTTTAGTTAGTGCTGGGGCGCTGGGCTGGGCACGTTCAAATAAAATAGTGAAAAACAATAAATATATGACTTGTTTTCAAAAACAATTTGTCAATTATATTAACCAAATCGCAAGTGTTCCATAAAGAATGTAGAATAATACCTTATTTATTGAATGTTCTCTTCCTTATATCCGAGAAAGTATTGGGAATTTTAAGTACTATGTAGATTTTCTGGTATCAAATACCTAAATTCATTGAGTTTTCCATTGATTTAGGGAAAGTAAAGTGATTTTCCCTTTCTGTCAGAAAGATTTATATTTATTTTTATCAAAATACGTGTCTTAAATTTAGGGAATTTTCCTACGTTTTTTGCAGTGTATACGTTAAAATATACGTCGTAACTCATAACACTAGTCACAAATCTTCGATAGGATAGGAGTAAATGGTGTACTATAGTTGAAAAACAAATTAGCGGAAGTCATTTGGTAACATGCTACTAGTTCAGAAGACCAACTTTAAAAAAGAAAAATTAATTTTATGGCGATTTACAATAAACAAATTAAATTGCAAAGCGTCGTTAAGTTTACGGCGAACCGTTTAAGCCCGATATGCTAGAACCAAGAAATTTTTGTTCCTATACAAAAACTATGTAAAACAAAGTTATGGAATGCTCGAGCAATGTTTTTCTTTGACGATTCCTTGAAGTAGTATGTTAGAGACAAGAAATTCGAACAGGAAAACTCTACTTCTCGATTGACAAAACATTGTCGTTCTTTTTCGAAAAATCCATTTATGTCGATATTTCTTGAAGAAATATGTAAGTACCGATACACTTATTTTTTGAAGGCATTTTGACATTGGTGGAATAATTGAAAAATTTAAAGAAGGAACGGCGATTTTGCAAGATGTGAATCAATTTTAAAGTGAAAAAGTGAGGAAAAAAATTGTTTTACGTATATCTTAATTTTTCATTTTCATTTTCATTTTTCTTTATCGTCTGAGATATCACACGATTGACAATTCCAAATTGTCAAAAATTTCTTGACCTAATGTCAATTTTTCTTCAATAAATAAGTGGAAAAATTCCTTAACCGAATTCTTTTGCTCTAACATACCACCCTTTACAAGGAAATTTCCGATGTGCGACTCTGGACACAGTGTAGTTCTCTTTAGTCGAAATTCACAATCTAGCTTGCGCGTAGGATTTCCAAACCGGATATCCGGATGTCTAATTATCCTGATTATCCGTCCAATTTTGATTATTCGGTAATCCAGATATTTTTCTTTAATTATCCGATAATCCGGGAATTTTTTTACATATTTTTTCAGTAAAATACTGTTTTCGTTCTACAATTTATCAACTATTTTCAAAATAATATATATATTTAATATACAATTATACTTGCTCTAGTGGCAGTTTTTTAGTGTAAGTTTGATATAAAACAAAAAACAAAACACAGTAATCGTTTAAAATATTTTGAATTCGCTCAAAAAAATATTTATTTATTAAAGTTTCTTTGAATAAATAAATAAATTGTTTTGTGGATGTTTTTTCTATCCAAATTTTAAATAAAACAAAACATAATAAACACTGAAACTTTTTGAGTTTGCTCGAAATTCACTGTGCTATGCACTGTTAGTTATTAGTATTAATAGTAGTTCCATTTTAATTAAATTTTGCAATATTTAATAATTTCATGAATGACCCATTAAATAAGAAATAGTTTAGATGCATCCTTGGCGAACGACGACACAAAGAAGAGAGTCACTCCAGGAGTATAAAGTAGCCACATATGTGTGTGTTCAAAATCATGAGCAATGACAAGAATGACATTGCACAGGGTAATGAACAATCATATGATCGGGAAACATACAAAAATTGAAATTGAAATAGGGTTCAGCTCGAAAATAAAAATCTGACGTGTAGTAATAGAATAGTTTCAACATTGTACACTGCAGATGTACACAATAAAGCAAACTAAACGTTTGCTAGCGTAGAAAACTTCTGATGAGCTCCGTGGCTGGAGCGAAACTGGTTAAGTAAAGCCAAATAGGGGTCTACACGGCCATTTCTCCTTAATTAAACTCCGAATTTTTTTGTTAAACCATATTATCATATAACGTAGTAAAAATTCGTATCAAGACCTAACGGGCTGTCCTGCTACGCAGGCCAGCGGCTGCCCATAAGGATGCCAACAAGACCCTAACAAAACTAACAAACTAAACAGGACATGCAACTGCATGAAACACAACACATAAAAACACGGAACACATCATCTACACCACTTTATGGAAGGTTTTTCTAGTAACTCACTTAAGCACTACGGTGGCTAAATTAAGTGACTTACGGCGCTGGACAAGTGGTGCCCCACCTGCCGTACAACGTTTCGTCATACTGCTCCATGAAGATTTCATGGACACAGATGACATAAAAATCAGCACTTGCATTTTTTTTGCTAAATTTATTAGTATTAATAGTATTGCCATTTTAATTTGAAAATTAAATGATAGTAGTGTGGTTACAGATTAAATATATCTATAAATAAAATATTAAACCAATCACCTAAAAATATATTATAGTATATATTATAGTATAGTATATATATACATTGATTATGGTGTAAATACATATCTCCAGATTCCAGCGTACGAGTTTTCTGTGTTATCCGCATGGCGTGATTATGTATATAATCGACGATGGCTTGATGAAAATTCGACTTGTGGACGTTACCAACGGGTAAGCCAGCAGTCAACGATACGATATTTAATTTTTAACCGTTTAACATTTCAGAGTATAATACTCGTGTATCAAGTTTAAAAGAATTGTTAGATGTCCTATCACCACTAGAGTCTGAAGTAAAGGAATTAAATAAAAATTAAACGAAGGTGTTTATAAATTTCTATTCGAAAGGTTAGACGAGTTTGAAACGAAATTAACTAAAAATTTATCGAAACAGATTAAAAAACGAATAGATGAACGTCGAGATAAAATACATATGACATTAATAATCTTCTTAGAAGCAGGCAATATAACACAATCCATAAATATTTTGATTACACTTCAAAAGGTTCTCCCATTGCAGTAGAAATTTTTCGAATATATCTGCTTATGACAGGACCCACCACGACGACATCAAGGAAGTAGCTGAAGAAATCGCAAATGAAAGAGAGTTTGAAAGTCAACAAAACAATACCACTTTATTTAAAAATACCCTGCAATAGTGGCAATTTCTTCAAGTACTTATGTTGAAGAGCAGAGCAACGCAATTACTACATTGCTGAAAAAAGATTTCATAATTTTAATAAACACAAAAACAAGGATAGATGATTTAAATATATTATTTTATACACTTCTTACAATAAAGCCAACATCTACAACAACAGAATGTGTATTTTCAATTGCAGCCCTAATTAAGACAAAAATTAGAACTCGCCTGAATTTTGAAACTTTCAATGCAATAATCTTTTTAAAATATGCATTTTTAAAAGCGAAATAAATTTAAATTATATAATCATCTTTTACTATTTTATGAATTACTAATGTACATAATTAAACTATTTGAATAAAGTAAAATAAATGAATTATAAAACACCATGAAATATTAGGTTCAAGCTTTTATAATTATTTTGGTTTTTGTTATCCGAATTATCCGGCTATTTCGACTTTTCAATATTCGATATCCGATAATTGCAAACTCTACTTGCACGTATAAACGGAATTTCGTGACTGTGTGCAGAGTGTAAATGGATTGAATCGGTTCATAAATTTGTACTAAAATTTTGTGCAAAATACAGTAAAACGCAACATCTTACGAGGTAAATTGTCAAAGGGAAATGCCCTCTTTTCATACAACTCTGGGCCCGACACCTCCAGACATGAGAGATATCTTAAATAATGCATTATAATAATCTG
Organism: Dioctria rufipes; assembly: GCA_963924295.1. NCBI lineage: Eukaryota > Metazoa > Arthropoda > Insecta > Diptera > Asilidae > Dioctria > Dioctria rufipes. The sequence continues at coordinate 23,189,221 of OZ002740.1, read as the reverse complement.
AACATGTTTTAATAATAATGTTTATTTCAATTAAGCGGGGGAAAGCTTTGGAGATTGGATGTAGTTTGAACGACTTTCTTGGGTGAAAAAGTTAACTTTTGTACTTTTCGTGATTGTGAGGAATTGGTACGTCGTGGAAAATGACTTCCTATGAGAAAAATGTTCACAACAGAAAACTAATGGCCATGAAAGAAATAAATGCGAAATATAGTAACTCGAAAGTATGTGACCCAAGTGCATGAAAACGGGTTTCCGGCGACAAAAACGTCCCGAGAAAATTTTCTGAATCGGAAAAAATATACACCACCCGATAGTACTCGGCGGGACCTTTAAGTCGATATGCAACACGCGGTATTGGAACCACCCCCCGCCGAGGGTTCCTACCCCTACCCTAAAAGAATGCAGAAAAAAATGTTCTTTAACTAATTGTAGCTGGTAATGAGCTGAGACGAACAGTGAAATTCGTTTTCTGATCAGACATAACCCTACCTAGTAAGAGCCGATCTAAGGTACGAAAAATCTAGTACCTCTGTTTGTATAAAAAAAGAGGGAAATACTAAAAAGGAGTATTGGTATGGCTATTAATAGCTATTTAAGCCTCCGAATATAGAAGTGTGGGTACTCAAACTTCTTCTCAGGACATAAGGAGTTCGGTTCTGTACTAGATATTCCAAAATATACATACATATATATACTGTTAATAAAAAATGTTCAGAGTATCATAATGCATCGTTTAAGACATCTCTAATGTCTGCAGGTGTCGGGCGTAAAATGGGCATTCCCCTTTAAGAGCCCCTTTTGAACTGTATTAAAGAAATAAAAATTATGGCGTATAAGTTGAACAAGCGCAGAAAATTTTATAGCTTTTTTATTTGCTACGTAAATATTTTGCTGTAGCCAAAAAAATTTCAGACAACATTAATACCACGATTAATAAATTGCGAATTCGAGTCAAGGTAAGGACAGTATGCCAGAATCTCGTTCCTAAATACTTTAAGGGAGGTACCACTGAAATCTTAAAAAACACGAAAAGTTAGTACAACTCCGAGTCAAATCTGTGCGTATTATTGTACTCGAAACTACACATATTTAGAGAAAAAGAATAAACTCAGGTAATGACGTGTCAAAAATAAAGATATCGGCGTTTTCTATGTATGGCTTAGACTTAGAAAATCTACAGTTCATGAAATTTCCTGAGTTTGGTACATAATAACGCGATAATCATACATCAAGTACATAAATTTGTATTTCAGTATGGAAATGACGGAAACGAAACCAATAAAAAAATGTTGATTACTAATATATTATTGTTTGAAAGTTCCTATTTTCATAGCGAATAACTACCAAAACTTGGATATTATTGGAAAGAAAGGTCAGTTTGTAACAAAGATCAAACCATTTTTCGTTTATTTTGGAAAACTCAAATTTTTTTTTTTTTAGTATAATGATAAAAGAAATAAAGTTAATAATGTTAACCATGAAAACGACATAAATTTCAGTATCGCGGGGAGGGACGCGATGTGACCAAAGTCGACTGAAGGCTTAGAAAACAGTAGTAGGCTAGATTTGGAACATGCTCACCAATTTTATATGTCTATATTGATTGAGGCCTATTATAACAAGCTAATTTAGAAGACCAAGTTCTATACGTGATTGAACGAGGTATTCGATTTCATTCCAAAAGCGATTTGACGAGTGCGAGAAGAATAGGTCAAATCAGCTTCGATAATTCTAATAAATGCCAAAATAGTTGTTTGATGACAAATGGAATGAAACTGAGCTTATCCACTTTTTTTTTTAATTTTTTGACCTCTGTAGAGTGTAAGTACACACAACAAAATATGCAAAGAAAATATTAAAGCAAAATAATTCGAGTTTTACTGCATGAATGAAATTGGAGTAGAATAATTGTAAACAAGCAAAAAAAAAACAATTCTTTTTACATAGCTTGTCCATATGACCAAACGTCATAGCTAAACAAATAAACTCATCATGGGTAAACAAGCATTATGTATGTACAATGAACTTCGAGTATAGCAGCATAAAGCTTACTCGGTACTTTGAGCGTATTCACCGATTTCAGGTAATCGATCGTGCAGTTTTAATTTTTATATGCATATTTATGAAGTAAGAGATTTTTTGAATGTATAAAAGAACTGAAATTTGTCGAATAAAATCAGAGTTTATATTAATTCCAAAGAAGTATTTTATTGAAAGCGAGCTCCCTTAGCTCATAAACAATGGATACCGCCAAAGGTAAATAGAGCTCCTAAGCTCTCATACCATTGCCTTCTTGCAATTGAGCTTTTTAGCTCTAAGCTATTAAAGGCATCACTGATAGAGATGCCCGCAGCTCTGGTAATATCAGCACCAATTATATTAAGACCAAACCTTGAGCTTTTTAGCTCTCACTTGGTCGAGATACAAATGCATAGAAGCTCTATATAGCTCTACCGCTAGTATCTCTGTATTAATATAATTTTATTCTTTTTATTAAGGTACTCAACAACCATTGGCGAATGGAAGGACGACTTATAAGAAGAAAAAAGCGTTACACCTCCCTTAACAGAACTCACATTACTTGGGAGATCAATCATATGATGTCGCTTTGGATATATTTCAAGCTGTTATGCAACTGTATTTGTACCTATCGCCTTGTCTGGAAGCAAAATTTGATGATGACTAAGGATTCTATTTGGACAACGACATTCTTGAATGAATGACAATTATTCAATCTACGTTAAAAGCTCAGTCTTACATTTCTTAGTAGTACTTGTCCTATGGGGATTCTGGTTTGGGATACTTTTTGCGGATATGAGATCAATTCCAGCATCTTCCATCATAGGCAAATACCATAGCTTTTTAATTTTTTTTCTTTTTTGAATGCAGCTTAAAAGCTATTCAAACAGGTCTGGTAACAGCTATACAGCTATTCAAACAGGTTTGATAACAGCTTAACATCTATTCAAACAGGTCTGGTAACAGCTATTCAAACAGGTCCGATAACAGCTTAACAGCTATTCAAACAGATCTGATAACAGCTAATCAGCTATTCAAACAGGTCTGATAACAGCTATAGAGCTATTCAAACAGGTTTGATAACAGCTTAACATCTATTCAAACAGGTCTGGTAACAGCTATTCAAACAGGTCCGATAACAGCTTAAAAGCTATTCAAACAGGTCTGATAACAGCCTAACAGCTATTCAAACAGGTCTGATAACAGCTAATCAGCTTTTCAAACAGGTCTGATAACAGCTAAATAACTATTCAAACAGGTCTGATAACAGCTATACAGCTATTCAAACAGGTCTGATAACAGCTAAACAACTATTCAAACAAGTCTGGTAACAGCTATTCAAACAGGTCTGGTAACAGCTATTCAAACAGGTCCGATAACAGCTTAACAGCTTTTCAAACAGGTCTGAAAACAGCTAAATAACTATTCAAACAGGTCTGCTAACAGCTATTCAAACAGGTCTGATAACAGCTAAAGAACTATTCAAACAAGTCTGGTAACAGCTATTCAAACAGGTTCGATAACAGCTTAACATCTATTCAAACAGGTCTGGTAACAGCTATTCAAACAGGTCCGATAACAGCTATTCAAACAAGTCTGATATGAGCTAAATAACTATTCAAACAGGTCTGATAACAGCTATACAACTATTCAAACAGGTCTGATAACAGCTAAACAACTATTCAAACAAGTCTGGTAACAGCTATTCAAACAGGTCTGGTAACAGCTATTCAAACAGGTTCGATAACAGCTTAACATCTATTCAAACAGGTCTGGCAACAGCTTTTCAAACAGGTCTCATAACAACTAAATAACTATGCAAACAGGTCTAATAACATCTCAGATAGGTCTGCTATCAACTCAGACAGGTCTGATAATAGCTCAAACAGGTCTGATAAACAGACGGGATTCTCACCATCAGCCAGATAGGAATCTTCTGTAACGTAGTCGACTATTCAAAGTCAATTTGTAGCCTCTAAGACTTGACACTTCTTCCGGTTTCAAAGAGCCATCAAAGACCAGACATGGCACAAAAGTTTATGTCAACTTAGAGCTACGAGTGCGAGATAAAAAATAAGTGCATTCCAGAAAAACAAAATCGAAAAGTTATGGTATTTGCCTACGGCGGAGGGTACTGAAACTCATTTCGTATCCGCAAAAAGTATCCCAGACCAGAATCCCCATAGGACAACTACTCATAGTAGAAATACAATTTTCCGGAGGAGCTAGAAGCATTTTCAAAATAAACTTACAAACATAATTGATTGCAAAAATTGATGGGTAATTCAAAAATGAATTTATTCAAATACTGGCTGAATATTACATCAGTTGTAATTTAGCAAGGAAATATTGTGAGCTTGAAATGTAAACAAGACTCTCGTCCTTGTACACTCAACTTCCATCTATAAAACGATAGAACTGCACACCCGATTGCAAATTGTAAGTAAATTTGCATATATTTATGCATAGCAATGAAACATAGTTTCTTAGTGCACTCAGGAATTCAGAAAATGCTTCTTCCTTAAAATGTTCCTCCTTTTATCTTAAGAAAATAATTTTTTTTAATTAGCTTTTCATAAAACGGTTATCCAATTTTATTACGTGTAAAATGAGTAGAACTTCTTCAGGGGGAGCTTTGCATAATTCCATTGGAATGCATCTCTTCTTCATAAATTATACATATAGAGCTTCTATAGCAGCTGCTGTTTGTTGAACCGTTATAAAATGTTTAAAATGCCAGAAGCATGAGAATGAAATCATTTACTGTAAGACAACCAAAGATTATATCAAAACCCTTAAAGGTTTACTTATCTTGTTTGTCCATTGAAAATGGGCATAACATCGATATTCTATAATGGTTGCGTGATATCCACTCACCAGCAATAAAGCCCTCTCTCTGGCCACAGATGACTAACAAATCTATAACATATACGGTATCTACATAAAAAGCTATGACAACGTTCATTTTTCATAATATATTCTAAGTAAGATGGACTGAAATCATGTCGAAAACTATAATGCTACATTTGCTCCATCTTGGTGCTCCAAAGTGTTGGGTTCAAATGTAAATCATTCTTCTCCTGGGAGTCGATTTCGATTGAACCAGTTCCAATTTCTCAGTGCTGTGGCTAGGAATGAGAGGAGACTGGGGCAAGATGGGAGTCATATGTAATATGAATTTCTTGTCTACATATCTCCATTAAGCCACATGAGTTTCAAAAAAAAAAAGACAAAACAAAAAACAAAACAAAAACTATAATTCCAATATGGCATTCCTCATTTCTTCATATATTATGTAAGGCACTTCAATTTTATATGCATATGTAGGAGGATATTTGTCTAAATGTAGTGTGTATGTAGAAACATGACTATATATGAGCATTTGCCACGTCATGACAATGTGCATAACTTCTTTGCCGAAATTTTTCTTGAATACCGGGGCAAATGGAATTTACACGTGGCACGCAATAAGACCTATGATGGCGAAAGCTATTAATCTTCGCTTAGGTGTGAAAGTGAAAAATTTTTCGTGAATTGCCATCATTTCGCCCCGAAGGCGACACGATACAAGAGAATCTGATTATGGAAAGAGATTTTTGCTTATGTATGACATGTACATATCTACACACCCTGTATAGCACATATATTTATAATAACGTTTCTGTTGTTGCTGTTGTTATTAGAAGAATAAAATTAAAGTTTGAGTCCTTAAATCCTCTTCTATATATATTCAACTGCAAACAAGGAAATACTTTTACTGAATTGCTATAGGAAGAGAATTGAGTTCTTGCATGATGCCTGGAAAGAAATATAATGAAAGGAAAACCCTTTGAACTTCAAAGGAGGAAATAAAAAGAATGAGGCCTTTACCTGGCTCTATAGTGGACCCTCAAAAACTACAAACGATGCCAATCACAATACTATATCGGGCCTTATCGAAGAAGCCGATGAATGGTATAAATACAAGGTGGCATGTTTCGTACGGGACATCAACAAATAAGACCGAAGAAGGGACTATCCGCAGTCTGCGGTCCTGCCTCTCCACCCACCATTTCTGCAGCTGCAGTAGCAATAGAGGAGTATCATTACATTCAAATTATTCAACCAAGTGTAATAGGTGTAATGCCGAAAAATTTGAATGGAAGTGATACAAAAACAAGTAAAAAAGCTAGAATTGGTCTAAGACCAATTCTTATGATACCCTAGATGAATGCCCGTATTAAATTTCGTATGGTCACCGATCTATTCAAGTATTGATCTTGAAGTTGTTTTTCGTATATATTTCTAGAACAGTTTGTCGCACAGAAAAAATGGTAATAACCAATTTTATAGGATTTCGTATTCTGCAGAAGTTCTTAGTACAATAAAAATGTCTTGGACTGATCGTTTTCAAAGTATACGTAAAAAACCGAAATTTTTATATGGCAACACCAAGAAGGAGTTGCCCGATTTTGTCCATTTTTGACATTTTATTTGCTAATGTAGGAAAAACATCATGTACGAAATTTCAGCTCTCTACGTCTATGCGTTCTCAGGCAGTGTCCAAATATATAGCGGAAAACGCAATTTTTATATGGCAACCCCACGAAGGAGTTGCCCGATTTGTCTCATTTTCGAACTTAATTTTACTTTTTTTTTTAAAGTCCGTGTACAAAATTTCAGCTCTTTAAGTATACGCGTTCTCGAGTTATCGTGCGCACAGACGGACAGACGGACGGACGGACATGCAAAAATCGAAATAACTTTTAATATTATGAATGGGTGTCCAATCCATTTTGCTCTACCATCATTATTTCGAGGTGTTACAAACGGAATGACAAACTTAGTATACCCTTTAGATTTCATCTAGGGTATAAAAAAAACAGCGACCACAATAAACATTTTCAGAATTACTTTTAGTACTGTCGGCGTTAATTATTCAGATCCAATTCCCTTAATTCTTATCAAAACAATAGACCAAGAAGTTACCAGCAGTATATTGTCCAGTATTTGTGTATTTCGCGGTACCAAGGCACGTAATCTCCAAGCAACAACCATAAACTTATCATCTGAAGTATTTATCACTTCTTCTGAGGCGCTTCAAATTCAGAAGAGGTTTTCCTATAAATATCCTCCAGGGTCCGGATTCACTAAAGCGTGGAGTTGTAGAGATTAGAGCTCTTTTGCCACTTAACTCTCCCCTCGGAATTCTGTAAATCGTGGAATTTGTATTGAGATTGCACTCGGCAAAACTCTCGGCTGTGTTAGTTGTGGAGAAGTAATAAAAATATTTCTCAACTAATAGTATTGTCTGCTTTTATTGTCCTTTGTGAAGGTACCAATGTACCTAGGATTTTCAAATTGAATTATGGATTCACTGCATATCCTGGGTATGTTTACAAAAACAAATTATGGACATCCTTGCAATACTTATAGAGAAATAAGGATTTTGGTGTCTCAAGGTACCCGCTAAAAATTGTAATTCATGAGAAAATGGTCAATTTGGTTGTCTTCCAGTACAGAAGAGATGCTAAAAAAAATTTTAAATGTGCACGTTAAATCTTGTATGTAGGATGAAATCGCATCTAAATTTTGTCCCCTAATTAGATATGTAATTAGTTTTTGAGTCCGGTAAATAGTTTTGGAAATAACTGCAAAAGAAATGAATCAGTCCTTCTTAAGATGAAAAAATGGCCGTTTTTTGGTACAAAAATGGACATATTTTCAACTCATCATTATGAAGAACTGGTAAGTCGTGGAAATTCACTTTCCATGAGAAAAATGTTCACAACGGAGTACTAATGGATGTGAAACAAAGAACGGAAGAAATATATGCAAAATATAGGAACTGGGGTATACATATATGACCCAAGTGCAAAAAATCCGTCTTTCGGCGGTAAAGAGTCAATTATGAAGTTAAAATGATAAAAAAAACTAAAAAACTACACCACTCGATTACCGGCTTCTCCCTCTTTAATTTGATACCAAACATGACGTATTTTGGGCAACCCCAAAATGGGGGGTGGTACGACACCCAATCCCCAAAAGACCCTCGCCCAGAAATTGTTCACCTATATTTTTGTACTCTAGATCCTAAATCCACAGAAAAAAACCCCTAATGCTCTATGACCCTCCCACACAGAGTTAGCCGTCTTTCAATATTTCGATACTTCTCAACGTTTTCTTTAACTCCCCAAGTAAAGGGTTTTCCAATAAGAGGTGTCATTTTAATTAGCCCGCTATTTCGGTAGATGTCACTTTTGGAGTTGCCATTTTTTGACATTTGACAAGTAGAAACTACGCCATTTATAAAAATGGAACGATACACGATTCAACCACGCATTGAAATTATTAAAATTCACTATAAAAATGGTGAAAATGTGGCAGAGACGGTTCGTAAAACTCGAACATTTTTGGGTCGTCGTGAAGCACCTTGTCGGACCGCAATACAGAAATTGGTAGAAAAATTCGAGCTGTCGGGACAAGTTAGTGAATAAAACCCGCGCACGTCGCTCAAGAACAGCCGAGAATATTGCTGCTGTAGCCGAAAGTGTTGAAAAAAACCCAGGTTTGTCCATTCCTCGTCGTTCTTTCGAATTAGGCATTCCACAAACGTCATTACACCGTATTTTGCATAAAGATTTGGGTCTTAAGGCTTATAAAGTTCAGTTAACACAAGAACTCAAGCCGGCCGATCATCAACAACGTCGAGTCTTTGCTGATTGCGTCCTTGAAATGCATGAAAATGATCCGGAATTCCATCGAAAACTCATCTTGAGTGATGAGGCCCATTTCCACCTCGATGGCTTCGTCAACAAGCAAAATTGTCGCATCTGGGGCTCGGAAAACCCAAGAGTTATTGTTGAAAAGCCTCTCTATCCTCAACGTGTGACTGTTTGGTGCGGTTTATGGTCCCGCGGGGTCATTGGGCCTTACTTTTTCGAAAATCAGGCTGGAGCAACAGTTACGGTGAATGGATTGCGCTATCGACAGATGATTAATGATTTATGGCCGGAATTGGATGGTATTGATCTGGACAACGTTTACTTTCAACAAGACGGCGCTACGTGCCATACAAGCAACGAAACCATTGATCTTTTACGGGAGAAGTTTCCGGACCGTGTTATCTCTCGAAGAGGTGATCACAATTGGCCACCGTGATCTTGTGACTTAACACCTTGCGACCTCTTCCTTTGGGGCCACGTGAAAGAGAAGGTCTACGCCAACAGCCCAGCTTCGATTCAAGACCTCAAAGATGGAATTCGTGAGGCTATTATGGAAAATTTCATGAAAAGGATATGGTCCTGTAGGCGTGGTTGTGGTGGTCATTTGGCTGATGTTATTTTCCATTATTAACGGCATACCTTCCTCTTTATAACGAAATAAAGATCCGATCATTTATCTCAAAAAATGGCATTTTTCTTTGAATATCAAAATAACACCTCTTATTGGAAAACCCTTTATGTTAGAGAATTGCGAATGGAGAGTTAGGGAGTTTTAATCGGGGAAAACGAAAATTCTCATCTCCCAAACTCCAAAACTCTCCGAGTTACAGAATCCGGCCCCAGGTGATGATTCATATTTTTGTTGTAACTTCGGAGATAAATGTCAAACTTATTTCCTACATACCTGGAACAATCAACTAGCTCTAATTGGAGATTTAACAATCCTTAAGGTGTATATACAACATGATGGGGATAATATGGTCGTGGGATCGCATCACACAAGTTCACCTCAAAAATGATAACCTAATAACCATAACCATCGTCTCTGTTAAGATAACAGTTAAAAAATTCAATTGACCTGATTCAAAAATATTTCGATTACTATTATCACTATGTTTAGCGCATGCCCAATGGTGGTAAAATCTTCTTGATTATTGGCAATAGAGCATTTGAGTAAATCAAATTCAAAAAGAAAATCACTATAACATCAATAAAATGCTATAGTCAAAACTTTTATCTGGTCCTTCGAGCCGGCTACCTAAGCATCATTTCCTTTCTTTTTCAAGTCGATCCTAATGTCCATTCAACGTAAATTAGGGCAGCGACAAATTGTGGTTAGGTTTAGATTACCTAATATTTTCGTCGCACTTAGGTAAGTGGAGAATGAGAAGATGTCGTATAGATATGGATGTTAGGGAAATTGGGGAATATTTTCCAATAGGACACATTTCCTTGATTTGGTAAATTGAATATAAATAAATTGCAAATCAAATTTACGTTAATTTTGGTTAATTTTGACCTATTTTCTACCTAGTTTCCCAGCAAACATTTTTTTTTCGGGTTGTCGCATTTGGATTAGTTTTCGAAGAGTAATAATCCGAAAAATTCGGAATTTTCTCGACATATTGCCTTCAGGTTCAGAGAACTTGGAAAAAATTTGTCATTTTACGAATCTTTCTCGAAATATTACGAATTGTTGGTACATGATTTTTTTATCGGTACATGATTTTTTTCCCGATTATGCATGACAACGCAAGCGTGCCAGCGGCATTCTTTTTTAAGTATTCAAAGTGATGAAGACATAAAATTTGCATTTGGTAAATGTTAATGTTTTTCATAGTCTACTTGTTTATTTTCAATTGGATATCGAGTGTTTTTTTTTTAGTTTTTTAATTCAAACCATATAGTTTTTATGAAGAAATCTGGAATACATATGACCCTTATATATAACACCAATACACGAAAAATCTTCGAAAAAGGCCCGAGAAGACAAAATGATATCGAATCGTCTTTTTTAAAAAAAAACTATTGAAAAACTATTTCTGGGATTTTATATTCATTTATATCAATGTATTCGTTGTATTCCCCAAGCAAACTGCACAATTTAAAAAATGTAAAATTTCATTTACAAGGGCATTTGGCAATCAGCATCTCACAATACTGTCACAATTGCAGATAAAAATATTGCCTACTTATGATAATAATAATGAATGAGAATAAAACGAGGAAAAAAAACGCCGAAAAAATCACGTTTCTTGTATGGAAGGCCCCTTTAATTTTTTATTTTATTTTATTTTTATTATTTATTATTATAGCGGCAATAGAAATACAAACTCCGTGAAGGAGGCTTAGTATAAAAGGGTTCCCGTTTTTACCCTTTGAGTACGGAACCCAAAAGAAGGTAAGAAAATCCGAAATTTTTAATTTAAACCACAATAACTGGTTGACTAATCGAAGGAAAGGCCATGAAGCTATGCATACAATAAGCCTTAGATGATGACCGTACACCTAATACTTTTTAACTCCGAAACGGTTGATATGGACCCTACTGCCATGCAATATTTTGTTTGTTTAGGTGAGTCCTATCCCCTCCTGCTCTATGGACAACCTAGGTGGAAATACCCTGTATAAGTGTTTTATTTAATTATTTCACAATAAGGCTGCATATTAGGACTCGTTAAAAACATTTTTAACACATTCATTAATGGTGAAATAAAATTCTTATTTCCGTTGACTTTGAAGGCAAAATTACGTAATTCCAACTTTGAGGGAATTCGATAAACGTGCCCATTTAGTCCAATTTTCCTTGAGGTTAACTTCCTTGGGAAATCGGACTTTGAGGGCAAACACAATCGAATAGGGAATTATTCAGGGAATATTTACTTTATCTTGCCTTGTATTTGGGAATAGATCCAACTTTAAAGTCCATACATTTCCTTAAATTTGACTTCGAAGTTAAGTAAAATTTAGGTCAAAAGTAAGATAATTTGGTTCAAATTTAGGAAATTTTCCTTATTTATTTCCCCATTTTTCTTCATTCCTATGAAATAAATTAAAAAGGAATTATTACATTATTTTTCCTAATAATTAATTATAAAGTTATGATAACTTTGAAGGTCTAATTTAAGGAATTATTAAGTAATATTTACTTCTTAAGGGGAGGTTACCGTTCATGACGATGAAAAACTCGATTTTGTTTTTTTTTTACATACGTAATTATCATGTTTAAAGTGTTTCGAAAGTATTTTAGAATTCACAACCTGTTGAGTGCGGAAGCGTCCACCCCGGCTAGAAAATAGGTAGCTGAGGCGCTTGGAGCGCGCTTGCTGGGGAGACCTTCGCTCTAGAGGTTCAACGGATGAACCGATTCACATGAATCTTTGCAAGGAAATTTATTTGCGGGGCCATCAGGAAGCGATTTTTGTCAAAAATTTATTTGCAAATAGTTTTTTCGTCCGTTGAAGAAAAAAAAACACAGGGCAAAAAATGTTTTTTTTTTAACGACTTTATTCAGAGGTTTTTTCGAAAACGAAAACCGTTAAAGCCCCCCAAATTTAACAAGTTTGATCATTTCCAACCCTATTTGTTTCGAATGAATTGGCAGAGCTGTGGAGCGCCCCGAGCAGACCAAAACACGCCATGCACGGTTTATTTTGATGGGTGCTGGAGCCGCCATTTTTTTTTTTTTTTTTTTTTTCATAAATAAAATTAGAATTTACTCTCCATTCATAGGAGAATAAAATACGTTAAAACCCATTTCCAAAAGTATTTACTTTATACAAATAAAAAGATTACTCTTTTGGACTTTTTACCGGGTTAAACTTAATTTTGTTCAAGAAAGAATTTTTTAGAATTCTCCGCTGTATAGCAAAAGCTAAAAAATGTTCTAATTTGTTGTTTCATCACACAACCCATTAATTTTTGGTGACAAGTTTCAAGTCTTGGTTTGACTCATCAACAGGTCCCAAATAGCGAAATTGGGTGATTTGAAAAACAAATGAAAAAATGAAAAAATGAAAAAAGAAGAAAGAAATGAAAAGTTTGAGAAAAATAGAAAAAACAATTTTGTTTTTATTTATAAAAAAAATTTAAAAAATTTTTTTAAAGAAACAGATTCGTTCGAAGAGATCAGTTTGATCTATTTTCAAACGTCTGCAGCAGGTAGAAGACCAAGCTGCACCGATGAGTGTAGGTTTTCTGCTGACACGAAACGCTTCTTCTTCTTCCTTTTCTTCTTTATTTTTCAGCCCACTGCGTGGCGTATACAGGTTCGATTCGCTTCGAACGAATCTGTTTCTTTAAAAAAATTTTAATTTTTTTTAATAAATAAAAAAAAAATTTTTTTTCTATTTTTCTCATACTTTCCATTTCTTTCTTCTTTTTTAATTTTTTCATTTGTTTTTCAAATCACCCAATTTCGCTATTTGGGACCTGTTGATGAGTCCAACCAAGACTTGAAACTTGTCACCAAAAATTAATGGGTTGTGTGATGAAACAACAAATTAGAACATTTTTTAGGTTTTGCTATATACCGGAGAATCCCAAAAAATTCTTTCTTGAACAAAATTATTTTATATAAAAAAAAAAATTCCAAAGTTCATGCATTTTTCATGACTCTCGACGGTAACCTCCCCTTAATTTACCTCAGAGGAGAGTGCTCTGTCAGGTTAAATTCCTAGACTACACTGTAGAAAATATTAGGACTATTCCCTAAATTTAAGACTGTTTTTTCCATAGAAATAAATGTAATTTTCTCTGATAGAAAGGTAAAATCAGTTTTATTTCCCCAAATCAATGAACATTCAATGAATTTAGGTATCTGGCTCCAGAAAACCTCTAAAGTACGTAAAATTCCCGAAATGTTAAGCTCTCTTGGATATAAGGAAGAGAATATTCAACGAATTAGGTATTATGATACAATTTTTATGGAAATATATTTTCGTTTATATAATTTACACATTGTTCTTGAAAACAAGTCATATATTGTTTTTCAATATTTTGTTTAAGCGTGCCCAGCGCACCAACATAACTTCCATTCTACTTAGTAGTATGGACCATAAGAAATGAGCTATTCAGCTCATTTATATTTTTTAAAAGGGTGGTCTTCTATCAACTTCACCTATGGTAGCGAGTGGTGCGGGGAATATTCTCTAAATTTTAGGGAATAGTCCCTACATTCTAAGGAAAAAAAAAAAACAAAACAACAATTTAAAATTCCCTATATATTAGGGAAATTTCCCTATATTTTAGGGAATATTACTTAAAATGTAGAAAAAATAACAACAACAAAATGTAAATTCCCTTCATTTTAGGGAATATTCCCTAAATTTTAGGGGGGGGGAAACAATTCTTCCCTACATTTGAGGGAGAAAAACCTACCTACATTTAGGGATAAAAACCTGATCTTAGTTTTCCAAGGTGGAGCTTTCCCTAATCTTATCGACAAATGCCTAACTTGTGTGGCACAAATTGTTGCCACTCACTTTAGGGAATTATTTTTTAGTGTGTAGGTCTAGTTTACATAATTTTAACCAAAATAGGTCGATCGGCCCTCGATGATAGGAAATTCAACCTCGAATGTTACTTGGATAATGTAAGGAATTTTTAATAACTTTAATACATCTAGTAAAATTCTATGAGTCCCTCCCTACTTCCGAGTCGAAAACCTTTTTATAATCATAATAAAAGTCAGATACATATGAGATCTATTTCAATGCCGATGATTCGTAATGAGCGTTTTTTTTTTTTTTCTAAACCTAACATCTTCCATAAATAATTTTCCCTTATTGTCCATTAAGCAAATTCCTCTATAAATTATTACAATTTTTACACTGACATCATCCCTGAAATCCTCCAGAAAGTTACAACAGGTGCTTCATGCTTTTTCTGCAAGCAATCTCATTTGCAGTATTCTATGCAAACTACATCGAACGAAAAGAATCCAGCTAACAAGTTCCTAAAAGATAATTTATTACCACAACGTGACACATTGAAGCTGGAAGCATAGCTGCAGGAGACTACATTTTAAGAAATTAATCTTTACTTTTTGTAAGTACATAGATATAGATGTTTCTCCTTCAAGTGATATTTAATATTAAAATTATTTTACAACAATTGCAATTTCCATCATGAGCTTCGCTCTGTCGTACTCCAGGGGGAAGGAAAAATAATTAATTAAAGTTTCATTTCTCATTTGCTAACAGCAAACATCTTTAGATATATTGAATGCTCCAAGTGGATATAATCTAGATTTCATTTCTGGTTTTATTACATACATATCTATAGCATACAAACACACACATATATATTATGTACATACTTCATGTAATTAAAATCCTGCACACATGTGTAGGTACATTCATTTGATCCTTAAAATATATTTACCAATTCCGAAAGACTCAGAAAAACTTACTAACCAGTGCAAGGAGATACGAATAAATTTGTACTTGTCTATGACATTAATAACATCGAAGTAGGTAGTCGAAGTTATCTGAAAGTGTTTTAGGATCTAGGATCTAAGTTTATAAATTAATTCATGTATTCGTTGTGTAACACTGAAACAAGCTAAATCAATAGTTTGC
This sequence comes from Dioctria rufipes, assembly GCA_963924295.1. Taxonomy (NCBI): domain Eukaryota; kingdom Metazoa; phylum Arthropoda; class Insecta; order Diptera; family Asilidae; genus Dioctria; species Dioctria rufipes. The sequence continues at coordinate 23,173,917 of OZ002740.1, read as the reverse complement.
TCAAGTAATATTACAACATACATAGATACGAACCCAACCGAACTCTTATCAAAGGCACTATAAAATGAAATTTCTTAATACCCACCATCACTAATTATATTTATAAGCGTGTCCTTGATATTTAATTTAAAATGTGTTAATGATCATTAAAATAAGGTGTTCCACTTGATAACCCTTAAAATAGACCGGAAAGACAATTTAATTTGATGCCCTAATGAAACGAGCCCTTTTCACAAACATAAAACTAAGTACAAAATATAGGTCGACTTCAGGATAGATACGAAATATGAGAAGAGCTCGGTCCTTGAAGTTATTTTAAATGAGAAAATTATTTATTAAATATAATTGAAATTATCATGAAAGAGGAGGATAGTGCGACATGCAATTTCAAACTAATGTATAGAAATTATTGCATCATTATTGCATCATGTAAGTATGGCTGTGGGAAAAATGTAAGCAGCACTGTCGTTGGCAATACGGTGTTAAGGTTATATTCTGTGCTTTTTTTTCTGATTTAGAGTAGGATTAAGTTTAGAAGATTAAACATCTGTTCATGAAAGGAGTTGTAGGGCCGTTACTTCATTGAATTCCCAAGGACGTGTGCTAACTGCAAATTTGGCACACATTATTTGGAAATGTTGAAATTAAAGCTTTGTTCTTTTGTGTATCTTGTTCTAGAACTCCCAAAAATACTGGAGAGAACAAATTTTTCTGTCGATTGAAGCGAACTATTTGTACTGTTCGCTTCATTTATACATCTTCTATGAAAATGTATGAGGTGTTCTTTTGTGTCTCTTTTGTTCTGCTCTGTTCTGCGGACACAAAAGAACACAGCTACTACAGGGTGTCTCAGAAAGATTCAACTATTTCAAACGATTATAAAAAAAAAAGGAGCTTATTTTATTTTATTTATTTATAAAGGGTTTTCCAATAAGAGGTGTTATTTTAATTAGCCCGCTATTTCGGTCGATGTCACTTTTGGAGCTGTCATTTTTTGACATTTGACAAGTAGAAACTACGCCATTAAAAAAATGGCGCGATACACGATTCACAACGCATTGAAATTATTAAAATTCACTATAAAAATGGTGAAAATGTGGCAGAGACGGTTCGTAAAACTCGAACAGTTTGGGTCATCGTAAAACACCTTGTCGGACCGCAATACAGAAATTGGTAGAAAAATTCGAGCTGTCGGGACAAGTTAGTGATGTGAAGAATAAAACCCGTGCACGTCGCTCAAGAACAGCCGAGAATATTGCTGCTGTAGCCGAAAGTGTTGAAGAAAAGCCAGGTTTGTCCATTCCTCGTCGTTCTTTGGAATTAGGCATTCCACAAACGTCATTACACCGTATTTTGCTTAAAGATTTGGGTCTTAAGGCTTATTAAGTTCAGTTAACACAAGAACTCAAGCCGGCCGATCATCAACAACGTCGAGTCTTTGCTGATTGGGTCCTTGAAATGCATAAAAATGATCCGGAATTCCATCGAAAACTCATCTTGAGTGATGAGGCCCATTTCCACCTCGATGGCTTCGTCAACAAGCAAAATTGTCGCATCTGGGGCTCGGAAAACCCAAGAGTTATTGTTGAAAAGCCTCTCTATCCTCAACGTGTGACTGTTTGGTGCGGTTTATGGTCCCGCGGGGTCATTAGACCTTACTTTTTCGAAAATGAGGCTGGAACAACAGTTACGGTGAATGGATTGCGCTATCGACAGATGATTAATGATTTTTTATGGCCGGAATTGGATGGTATTGATCTGGACAACGTTTACTTTCAACAAGACGACGCTACGTGCCATACTAGCAACGAAACCATTGATCTTTTACGGGAAAAGTTTCCGGACCGTGTTATCTCTCGAAGAGGTGATCACAATTGGCAACCGAGATCTTGTGACTTAACACCTTGCGACTTCTTCCTTTGGGGCCACGTGAAAGAGAAGGTCTACGCCAACAGCCCAGCGTCGATTCAAGACCTCAAAGATGGAATTCGTGAGGCTATCGAGGACATAGGGCAGTCACTTTGTGATTTGGTTATGGAAAATTTCATGAAAAGGATATGGTCCTGTAGGCGTGGTCGTTGTGGTCATTTGGCTAATGTTATTTTCCATTATTAACGGCATACCTTCCTCTTTATAATGAAATAAAGATTTGATCATTTATCTCAAAAAATGGCATTTTTCTTTGAATATCAAAATAACACCTCTTATTGGAAAACCCTAGATACCAAAATGTACACAGTAAATAAAATTTTACTTTTTAAATATTACATTGGTTAAATGATGGCCGTTTTTTTGGCGACACTCTTCAAACCTGTTGCGGACATTATCGAAGACTTTTCGAAGAAGTTGTTGAGGAATCAACTTTATCTTTTCTTCAATAGTTTTTCTTAAATCTGCCAAACTGAGTGGATTATTGTAGTAAACAGTACTCTTAAGATAACCCCATAGGAAGAAGTCATGTGGGGTTAAATCAAGGCTCCGTGGTGGCCACTCAATGTCACATCTTCGCGAAATCATCTTTTCGGAGAACAATTCGTGCAGTGCTGCCAACGAGTTGTTAGTGGTATGCGCCGTGGGTCCATCTTGCTCGAATCATGAGAGCCGGTTGTAATGCTCACATTCTTGAAGTTTTGGACCAAAAAATTTCCGCATCATCTCGATATAGCGCGCCGAATTTACCGTAATCGCTCTGCCTCTATGGTCTTCAAAAAAGGACGGTCCAATAATGCACTTTGTCGACATTGCGGCCCAAACTGTAACTTTGGGGCTTTGGGGCTGTGTAAAGGGTGTTGATGTAACGTTTTTGGATTATTCTCTGCCAAAAATTGGCAATTTTGATGATTCACATAACAATTCAAATGAAAATGTAGTCGAATTAGCCGCCGAATTCGAATGAGCGACCGATCGTTCTCGATATACGCGCGCACGTAAAACGAGCGTTGCTCTACCGTGTAAGGCATGTTTGACAACTAAAAATGTAAAGACAGATTTGGTAAGAGACGCCACTCTCAGCCCCCACCCAGCTTTGTTTGCATCTCGTTCACTCTCGAAATAGTCGGGTCGTTCTTAGACACCCTGTATTATTTCACAATAGAACTACAGGAGTTATTTTGGAGATATGTAGGTTCTGGCAACTGATTCAAACAATATGAAGCCACTGGTCATATAAGGCGTGTCGCAAAAGTTTTAAGACAAATTCAAAAGTTTGGGGTTTGGAATAGAAACAAGATATTTGAAAGCAGTTGCCAAAAGCATTTACTTTTATTCAGAAACTATCACAATAAACATTTAAACTTCGATTATACGTAGCTTGTGGTGAACGCTCTTCATCAATGCTTGGACGACCGAAATGTCAATTTCTTTCAATTTTCGCTTAATTCTAACGACTAATTGTTGTTCCGATTTAACTTCCCAGCCTATATTGGAGACTGCCCGTTTGAGAATAGCCCAAAATCTTTCGATTGGACGTGCCTGTGGAACGTTTGGTGGGTTGTCATCTGTGGGCACAAATGGCACTTTTTGCTTATTTAACTAGAAGATAGTTATTTTCGAATAATGACACCGTTCCAAGTCCGGCCAGAACATTATTTTGTCATGAGCGAGCGTGATGTTTTGCAATAAATTCCTTCAATTTCGGCAAGCACTGGCTAGTATAAACATCAGAATCAACTACTGACCACCGATTGGTCGAATATACGGTGCTCATATTCCTTTCAATGAAATCGCAATCTATACCAACACCTTTGGCTCGTTACCGCTCAAATTGTGACACGAAAATGTGAAATAACTATCATCATCCAAAATGATGAATGTGTTATTTCGCAAAATGTTTCAAACGGAGTGCACGACAACATTTCGGTATCCTTTCTAACTGTTTTGTTGTGTATTTGGGTGCTCGCTTACGTTTTCGTTTGCAGAAATTATTTTCCCGTAAAATACGATGAATTGTATCTTTGCCAACACCAAATTTTCGCCCCAATCGCCTGGTTGATTGTCCGACATTCTTTTTTGCATTTTCTAGTACTTGTTTCATTGTTCTGGCATTCAACTTCTTTGGTCGACCAATTTTTGACTTATTTTCTGGTGGTTTGCCTTCCTTAAAATCTTTCATAGCTCGATATATCGATGCCCGGGAAATATCTTTGTCTTTGAACACTTCCAAAATTTCACTTGTACTTAACGTTCCAAAAACTTTGGCGATAGCCTTGCGCACATCTATTTTGTACGACATTGCAACTTTCCGGCCACACTGACTTTGAAAATGCTCTATAGATACCGTTACATCTTCTAAGTGCATGGTTCAACTCATTTCATGCAACAATGTGCAGGGCTAAACAACAAATTTGTCTCAAATTTTTTGCGGCACGCATTATATCAAGAAATTTAATGGAATTTTTAAGATTGATTTTCTTAAAAGACGATGTAAACTAGCCTTCGTGGAATCCAAAGCTGTAACCCCTAAACATTTTGCTGTGGAGCTATTTAACCCTTTGATTAGTGATTTAATTTTGTAGCATACACACGTCCCTGGGGTGAGTTATTTTTGCATTTTTAGATAGATTTCGCAGGTTCGACGGATTTTTCATTTTTGCGGTGGATGGGTGGGGGAAAGATTTCTTTTCAAAATTTGGTGTGTATGTTCGCCTCGATGGCATGCATCTTCTGGTCAAGTATTTTATGCCCGTGGTAGTTTGTTCCCGGCGAGGTGGGGGAGGCAAAGTTTTGAAATGCTTTTCTTTATATCTCCTGACCCAAGAGTCGCAGAGAGTTCATTGATATCTTAAATGAAAGCTGCAGTCCTAGGATACAGATGGTATTATTTCGGGTTGTTGGGTGGCGAGAGGACGGAGTGGGAAGCAGTCAAAATATCGATTTTTCGTCCAATACGTATGCAAAAAATTGCGATTGCAAAAGCTCCTAAACAAACCAATCGATTGCATTTTCCTGAAAATGCTTTCTAGATAATTATAGCATGGGTGCATTAGGCTATTTTTTATTTCGATCCGGGTGGAGGAGGGGGAGGGGGAGATGAGATTTTGCCTCGAACCATAGGGGTGTGGGTACTCAAACTTCTTCTAAGAAAAAAACATATTTGAATCTGCACTAGATTTTCCATAATGTACTAGAACAAACTTTGCCACCCCCCTCCCCGCAGGTTTCGCAACATATTTTTGATTTTTTTAAACAATAGCATTCTTTAGTTTTGGTCTTCTTTCGATCCCCATACGCACTTTTTAGTACCTCCCTTTTTTTCTATTATAACTGAAGAAAGGATTATGTCCAATCGGAAAACCGATGTCACTGTTCGACTCAGCAAATTACTAGCTACAATTTTTACCGAGGGTAGTTAATTTTGAAGCTTGTTTTTATTACTATAACATTTTCTGATTACATTATAAATTATAGTTGGACAAATTCAGTGGCTCTCAACATTGTACACTTTACTTTGGGTAAATAATGGGAATAATTGATTTTTTGATAATTACACATAGTTAGGAGTAAAAAAATTGTTTATGAAGGAAATAATAAGTTTATACAGAGATAATAGAAAAATATTATGGTAAAATTTTCTTTTCGTGTGATATGCCTCAAAACACGGATATACACACAATAGAACATCACATGCAACACACATAAATTTTATGTCTTTCCTTTTTGCTGGACGAATTGTTGAATGAATGCACACAAAACACTTGCTCCGCATGTTCGAACATTTAGATATTGTTTCCAGTAAAGGATGGATGAAATGTCTTTCTGTGAGTCTCCTTAGCTCTTCTGCCTCCAGACGACTATGGTGTTGGCTTATGGTATTTTTTATAATTTGTGTTATTACCTTTAGACGAAAATCACTGAATTTGACATTTTATCCTGTTTGTACTCGGTATAAATGATAAGCATTTAGGCTCGATATATCCAACAATCGAAACAAAATTTTTTTATACAACTTCAGCTATTTTCTTGAACAATTCATAAAACTGATCATCGTTTTCGATTTGTCAACAATGCCCATGTTTACATTATAATCGCCGACAGCTTCTGGCTTACTGATATTTTCCCCCGTTGTATAGTTGATTGCATTAGAAATAACCATTTTTGGTTCGTGGATATTTGTAAGCATATAAACCTCTTGTTTGTCCTTCCATTTTACAGGTAATAGAGTATCTGCGTGCAGGAAATTTACATATCCATGAGCTTGCTTTCCTGCTGGAAATTTAGGAAAACCCTTACGATTTGATCGAACAGTAACACAGGTGTGAATTTAGACAATTATAATCAATACAGAGCCCGTCTCGACATCGCAACAAACAAATATTTTTATTCCGAACCGATGCTTTTTTGATGGAATGTGTATTTTGAATGACATTCGCCCTATCCAAAGCAAAAGATTTTCGTCGATGCATAGATTTTGCAGCGGATAAAACACGGCTTCATATATGGCTTTTATTTGATCTAATAACAGCCTGATTTTTTGTAATCGATCAGGCTCCGGGTGGTATTATCTGCACAGTGAAGCGCTCGCAGTAATAGAAAAAAGCGATCTTGGGAGAAGAGAGCTCTAAAATATGGGGTAGAAATAACTTGATTTGTTGACCAGTAATCTTTCAAGGATTTTTTTTTCCAACCAAACTGGTCAACATGATGGTATCTAAAAAAACGTACTTCTCCGAAATGTCCGTATTAACCCATTTTTGTAACTTCAATTTGGACTCATACCGGTTCTAAGTTGACTTGCGTATCTATCGGTTTCTTTCACCATATTGTTCATAACATCAATATTGAAGAAACGTGTAAAAAAGCTCAATTCAGTGTCTCCTTGATATTTTGGCTGAATTCCGGATGGTAGTCTTCGAGACATTTTGAACGAATTCACAATAAAAAACACAATAACAATGACAGAAAAAAATTATTTATAATTCGGAAATTCATAACAGTATATCAAAAAAGTAACGTGAACCGATTCCAAACAAAAATAGTGAAAAACCAAGTAGCATCTAAATCGACACAATTCCTTGTGAGTGATCAAAACCGAGTGATAATGAAACGAAAATGAGCCTATTTACATTTATTTATATACATCTAATGCCAGCTAAACTACAGACTATTCGCCTAGCTAAAAAAAATTGCCATATCTTTATACGAACTCGGTTCCTCGGCAGAATATAGGACTATAGCAAGCGCCTATTTAGTATTGACAGAACTACCGTAGGAGAAGTATTATTGGAATTTTGTACAGAATTGAATACATATCCTCCAACACAAGAAAAAATTAATGAAATCTTTCGCGGATTTGAACTACTTGGCTTACCACACTGTTTCGGAGCTATCGATAGCTGCCATATAGAAGTAAGTCCACCTAAAGACGAAGCTGTGGATTACTATAACCACAAAGGATGTACTCTACGATTTTATTTGCAGCAGTAGACCATAGGTACCGTTTTACATATATAAATGTAGGAAGTCCTGGCAGATGTAATGACTTGACAAATTTTGAAAGCTCCATCCTGAAAATACAACACGAAGAAAATCCCATTTTTGTAAATAATAGCAAACAAATTTAAGGTGTGTACGTTCTGGTATTACTGTTGAGTGATTCAGCGTTTAAGCTATCCAAATCAGTGATGAAGCCCTTTCCAAAATGAACAGAAATTTAATTATCAGCTCAGCAAATGTCGGCGAGTAGTGGAAAATGACTTTGGGCACTTAAAGGCTCGTTTTAGATGCGTTGGGAAAGGATTAGAAGTTCACATTGACAACGCGCTAATAATAATTAAAGCGTGTTGTGTGGTTCATAATATATGCAATAATAAAAATGACAATATGAACAAAATATGGTTAAGTGAAGCAAAACAATTGAAGAAGCGTAATCAAGCTCACTTCACAACAATAGCTGAGCACACAGGCGTCGGAAATATCATAAGAAATGCACTTGAGAAATACTTTGGTAAGTCTTTATTAGATTGTCACATTATTTATTTTTTGTTTGACGTGAAAAATTCTAATAATTTTTTTTTTGTAAATTAATGTTTTCCCGGAAAAGCTCATTTCTATCTTCTTCATTTTTTTTTTTTTTTTTTTTTTTTTTTTTGACTGACCGACGAAATCCTTGAAGCTCTCTGCTTCCTCCTTTGCTACTTCTAGTAAAGCCTCATTAATTGTATCCCTCCCTCTTCTTCTATTTTTAGGACGTGTTGATTTTGATGGCCCAGTTGCCAGAGATAGTCCTGCCGCCAAAGTTTTTCCACCTGATAGTGATGACATATCTGATGATGACACTGGGGTAGAGTACTGTGCCCATAACTCAGTCGTGGATGATTCAGAATAATCGAAATCGAGTAATCAGCGATAGCAAGCTTGTATTTGAATTTTCTTCATCTATTTAATAAAAATAATACTAAAATAATAATAAATTGCTGCTTCATCAACCTTCAATAATATATCTATACTTTCTACTACAAATTCATCCTGTTTGCTTCGAACTCGCCAATAAATTCTACAATCTCATAGTTAAATTCCCATTCAGATGGAGACCCTCCAGACTTGTCAGTCATTTATTTTTCTTTTCTAATTAAAGGTTTGAATTGCTACTTACCGATATCGCTTTGTCAAATTAGTTATTCTTGTTCAGACTTCTTCCATAGACAGAACAATACCATAACTGTCCTGCAGCACAGTTCCCATTTCCTTTAGAATATGGCTATTTTTCCTTTGCCCACGCAATTCGGCAATTTTGTGTCGCCAAACTTCTATAAACTTTGCCGGTTCGCTGTTTGATAAAATTTTCCTCTTTTTGTTTTTCCTTGCACTCTCCATTTTAAATACATATGAAAATAGGCGCTTTCGGCAAACACATTCTCAGTGAGACAAGTGAGATATTCTCAGTTGGCTCACTGAGACTGCACTTTCGGGGAACTGTCTCAGTTCCATATTGAGCTACCAATTTCGAACGCAACCACTGAGCAACTGAGACAAGTGAAACTGGATTTTCTTGTCTCAGTTGACTCTGTGTCCTCAATTTATTACTATCCAATTCTGTGTTCAAAATTATTTAAATGTCAAAATTGGCAAATCAGCTGATTGGTTTGAACTGAGACAACTGAGACGATTGCTCAAAGTTTTGTCTCAGTTGTCTCACTGAGACAGTGCTTGCCGAAAGCCCCTAATGTCTTGTCAAACAAATGTCACATTTTTTTGTAGCTTTTTCCCACTATGTAATAATGGCATAATGGTCTCTGCTAGGTTTGAATATTAGGATACCAGCTAGAATTGTTGTGTTTCAGTACTAGGTACGTTCACGGTATACCAAGTACTTCAGCTGGTATCGAGCTAGTATGTATAGTAGACACACATCTAGTATACTACATAGTTTTCGAATACCATGGCATCAATACCACATGTGTGTTTATGGTATTAGACAACCTATTACGAGTTTGTTTGGATGATAGAGTTTGGCTACTGCAAGTAGACCGTGGGTTTTATTCAAACTACTATACATGGCAACAAATGTTCATACAAAACGTATATTGACTGTGTTCGCAGCCTAGTACTATTTAAATTTCCGGCATTCTTTCATGGTATACTTACAGTAGTCAAACTCAATGTATTAGGTTATCAGCGAAATTTTTTATATTGTTAGTTCATGTTAGGCCGAACGCGCACTGGAGACTTTTGTGACGGAACGTTTTAGTCACTATCGCTATAGTGTCGCCGCGGGCTAGTTTAGTACGCACACAGTGAGTAACTGTCACCCCAAAAATTCATGTTTTATATCACCATTCATCAAGATAAATTTCGAGGAGACAACTGTGAGATATGTATTTGTCATAAAGACATAGAAAATATGAACGAAAGAAACGCTCTTGGGTCCTTCCAACTTAGATCGAAAGGCTATGCAAAGGAAAATTTCACTATCATAAAAAAACTGCATTGATATGTTCGTATGAGTGCTGAAAGATTTGATGATTTACTACTACAGATTTTGAGACCTCCTATAACTGAGCAAAATACCGATCATCAATTGAACCCGAAAGGAAACTTGCTGTAACTCTAAGGTCTTTGAACACTATCATGGATATTTCTTCCTAAATTTTTACCATCAAATTGCTATCAGAGTATTCCTTTAAATTTTTGTTGTATGTGAGCGGTGTCATTTGTACTTCTTGTATTAATGCTTCATTATTTATATTTTCCTGTCTCTCCCACTGTCGCTGCAGTTTCTTCCTAGCTCTACAACATCAAAATAATGGCAATCAAGCGGCGAAAAAAATATTACCAGTGCATACACATTCATCTAAAAGTTGATAGCCGGAGGAACCAAAAAGTCACCTTGCTGTCACAACACTTCATTTACATTAGTGCCCATGAAAATAATAATAATAATAAATTTTATTGCTGGCAAAGATACATAAGATTTTAGAAATCTTAAAAGTGTACAATTAACGTAGGAAAAATTCTAAATATTAACAGTGTGTGTGTAAAATACAAGCGCGGGAAGAATCATAACAATGAAAAAGTTATACAAATGTTTAGAACAATTGATATATGAGATAATATAATATTATAGTAGAAGAAAAAAAAAATTAAACTAGATTCAAGAAAGCAAAAAAAGAAAAGAAAACAAATATTAATAATAATGATAATGTGTACAAAAATATAGTCGAGAAATCGAAGAGGTGTAGCGCAATACAGTGCACAGCATTGGTCAGTGCGTACTAAGGCAAAAGGGTCGAAGCCAAGAGCCGGCCGAATGTTCCAACGGAGCCAGCCCGCTGAAGGCTGACGGGTAAGCTATTCCACTTACGAATGACCTGTACGAAGTAAGATCGCTCACCAATTTGAGTAACAAAGCTAGGTAACAGAAGACGACGATGTCGAGTGGAGCTCAGGAATTGAATACGGTCCTGGAGATAAGCTGGCTCTTTCGCATAGATCAAGTTGTACAAAAATTTCAGCCTTCTGTTCATGAGGAATGTTTCGAGAGAGCATCCAAGAAATGAGTCGACATAGGATGGAATATGAGAAAATCTGGGCAAGCCGAATATAAATCGAATCGTGTCATTGAAAGCTACCGTTAATTTCCGCTGACAGCAAGAATCCAGTTTTGGAAATATTAGACTCCCGAAGATAAAGTGAGGTAGCACGAGAGCCTTTGCAAGCCTCATACGCATGCATTGTGACAATATATTTGCAGACATTCTTAACATTCTCAAGGAAGAATACACCTTTCCAACTGTATTAGATATATAATCACAACAAGTAAACTTGGTAGTTAGCACGACGCCCAGGTTTTTAACCGACCGACCTAGCGTATGGTATGACGATGCCATTGATCTTAATTACTGGTAGATCATTTTGGTCATAATCCCTCCTATTCACAAATAGACAGTTTGATTTGTTTGGATTTAGAATTAGTTGATTGCGACTGGCCCAGTCACAGATCCTATCAAGGTCAAGGTCAAGGTTAAGCCGAATGATGCCGTCCTCGATTAAGCCAATTGGCCTATCTAGATAGATTTGTACGTCATCAGCGTAAAGATGGACCGAAGAACCTTGCAAAATCGTGGGTAGATCATTTATGTATAGACAGAAAAGAAGAGGACCGAGAATAGAACCCTGGGGTATACCGTAGTGAAGAGTTAAAGGAGATGAAACTGTTTGAGTCTTAACCGATTGGCTACGGCAGAGGAGAATATTTTTGATAAGAGAGATAGCGGTAGATGAGAAACTGAAATTCTACTGCAATTTAAGAAGAAGGATATCATGATTAATCGAATCGAACGCCTTACTGAAATTCAGAAGGACTAGTATGGCTATCCGATCTCTGTCAACTGCCTCACCAATGTCCGACACCACTTTGAGCAATGCCGACTCAGAGCTATGCCTTGGTCTGAAACCTGACTGCCAGCAAGATAGTAAAGATTGTTGATTGAGAAAGGAAGTAATTTGAGAATGCATTAATTTCTCAAGAACTTTGCTGAGGAAGCAGAGCAGGCTAATCGGCCGAAAATCATCTGGTGCAGAGCATTTTCTAGACTTGGGAATTGGTAACACGATAGCTTTTTTCCAAAGTGATGGAAACTGCGAAGTAGTTAAACACATATTAAACACATGCACTAAAATATGAGAAATGGATGAAAAAATGATTTTTATAAATCTTGGCGAGATATCATCAGGACCAGTAGCAGATGACTTAATTCTACTAATCGCATTAAATATTTCATGGAGATCTACACATCTGAACGAGAAACCACTATTATTATTATTCTGAACTACTTCATCAGTGCCCAGTCGCTGCTGATAGGGTAAATTGGCTGGGGATTGAATAGATGTGAAAGCGTTGTTTAGTTCATTAGGATCTAGTTCACAAGGAGCGGAGTCTTTATAGTACACACCTAGCCTACGCAGGTTACTCCACAAATTTCTAGCGGGTAGAGCAGGATTTAACTTCGAATTGAAGTACCTTCGCTTGGCCAATCGAATGACAAAAGTGACTCTATTTCGCACCACTCTGTAGCGACTACGGTCTGAATCAGAGCCAGAAGTCCTGAACTGATGTTACAGTAGATCTCTCTCTCTGCTATGAGATGGCGAATTTCATTTGAAAACCAAGGGCATCCACTGGTACGCTGATGGCAAATCCGCATTGGAACGTGCTTATCGTATAAATATTTTATATACTCTGTGAAGAGTACAACCTTTTCATCCACCAAGTGACAGTTAAATACATTTTCCCACGGCATCGCCCTGCAGTCATTGAACAGATTATCATGATCCAGATTGTTGTAATCACGGTAAGCGAATGAAGTAAACAAAGGAGCGAAATTGACTGGAAAATTATATGTCATGTATAAGAAATCATGGTCAAAACTATCGGGTGGGCTAACCTGGTTTACTAACAGCACAGAATCAGTGTGAACTGTTAGGAAAAGATCCAGTTGAGATGGATATTGAGTGTTGTAGTATGTCAGAATTGAATTCAATATTTTTAAGTCAAGAGTTTGAAGAACGTACCTTAAATGACAGTGGTGACAAAACAGTTACGTGACAAAAGTTTTCAGTGCGCGATAAGCCTTAACATACTTTACGTTATTATTCCTGTTGATAATCCAAAGGATTTTAGAAAATAATTTCGGTTAGGGGGTCCCCATATCTTAAAGTGCCCAGAGCACCCCCAACTTCAAATTATTTAGTATGTTAAATGTTAAAATCAGAAGCGTTAATTCGGAGAGAGAAACAAGTGCCATCAATTATCAATAATTATGTACAATAACCATAATGTGATATGATCCAATTTTATTCACATCTCTATGCTCATGAGTGAAAGCAAAGAGGTACCTATGTAATCGCAGAAAGGTAGATAATAACTACCCTTGGTTACTCTCGAAACCATATATAATCACTTATCGTGTACTCATATGCCATCCGTTATAGCATAAAATGCAATTTTTAATTAATTAAATCAACACCAATACTCGGTTGTCATTGTTTTTTTTTTTGTTTTTTTTTTTATGTATTTTAATTATTAGGACCTTAATTTCAGCAGAATAATTTCCGGAAAACAATGAAAACAATTAACTTTGTGGCTAAAATTATTTGGACTTCTGGGATTATTTCGGTAATAATATTTCGGAAGAATGGATGGGTCTATGTGGTAGTCGAACTGAATGTCTAGGAACATGAATTTATGAAATAATTTTCCTGCAGTAATAGTAACAGAAGCAAAAGCAGCTGGGGATAATTTTATGGTTCGATTAACACCAAAGAGTTTTGTTATAAAACATATCTTCATAAATGCGCATAGTAGTTGTGGTCTACCAGAAACAGATGGCCTTCCCCTAATCCAATTACCCTGTGTGGTGGGGTGGGTGGTTTCATGCTCTTACAACTATATTTTAGTCAACATTCCTTCGAAATTAACACAAAAACCCCCAAATAACTTCAGTTTTTCCCGGTAATCCCCATTTAATCTCTTGAAAAACATTTGTTACTTGTTGTGATCTTGGTCCCTATACTTTTCCTTTATCCTTGCGACATTTGCATAATTTTAATTTAGCTTTAGCTATGACGGAAGAGGGGGGAAGGACTTTGATTATGATAAGATTTTCTTACTCTTTATAAATTTTTAAATAATTTTGGCAAAGAAAAGAAAAAGTAATTTTATCACTCGTTTCATTGGCGCGCAAAATAATCTGATATTCTCAAGTTTTTAGAAATTTTCAAAGAGAATCAAAATAAATTCAAACTTTGAAGAAAAAAAAAGATTATTGAAATTGGAATGGAGAAGTTAGTCAATTACTGTTAATTTACAATAGGGGACCGGCTGTACTATAACACAATGTGAACGACGCGATAAATGACGCCGTAAACAACGTCTATACAAACTTCCGTGAAAATATAAATGGGAACGAAACGAGCGTGGTCAATCCGTAATTAAATTTATTCTGTCATTTATATTCTGAATTAATAATTGGAAAAATTTTAAAGAATAAATTAAAAAAGATTATTAAAGTAGCTTGTGTGGCGTTTTTGGCTTATGAAGAGACATAGCCAGCATAGAAGAAGATGGTGGGTCCAAGAGTTATCATTGGCGTAGGGTCCAGGGTGGACTTGTTCAGTAGTGTATTGGGGGGGGGGGCGCATCGGGCGGCACATTTTTTGGGGCGGCATTTTTTATATTTCTGTCTAAATTATTTACAAATAAAAATTAATAACATAATAATGTTGTAATCCACAAAACCATTTATTCCCAAAACAGGAAAAAAAGCGAGATCTCGCTAAAGGAGGAATAAGGGAGCTTGAAGTTCACGTGTAAAAATGTCAGAATAGCAAACTCTCACGTTAATAATTTGAGAGCAACTTAGAATCAATGATATTTATATTGAGCTCATTTTTACGCATGATCTCTGACCTCCCTTATTCCACCTTTAGCGAGGTGTCGCTTTTTCCTATAAGTCAGCATAAAGACAAGCAAAACAACCGTTACTATTTCCTTTATTCTTGCTTTACCGATATATGAAAACATTATAAGAATGTCATTCTATTTTTGGCGTTAAAGATAAGAACGCGTAATTTTTAAAATAAAATAAAATAAGTAAAAAACGAGTTTTCAAACAAAACTGAGGCCAAGTCGCATGAAAAAGTAGAAAATAAACTTTTCTTCACACACAGAGATGGACTCAGATTTTATCTTCACACACAGAGGTTGACTCAGATTTTTTGATTGGGACATTTCTCTTGAATATTCTGTCTCTTCATGAATCAATTCACTTATTACCTCTGATTGATCATACTGAAATATATCGGTGATTGTCAGCGAATAAAATCTGAGTGCACCTCTGTGTGTGAAGAAAAGTTTATTTTCTACTTTTTCATGCGGCTTGGCCTCAGTTTTGTTTGAAAACTCGTTTTTTACTTATTTTATTTTGTGCCTTTTTCACGTTAACTAAATTGTTATTTTACGTGCTGCATGGAGATATTTTAAAACAATTTTATGACGGCTGAAAAGACACTGATTTACCAGTTTTTTCAAAAAATTTATTCGAGTATCAAATCGTTGAAGTACTGCAATGGTTTTCTGAAATTCAAATTATGCTTTAAACAGAACTTTTTAGCTGTATTCCAACTTGATCCCATATAACATGAATTTTCTCGATTTTCCATGTTTTCCACAGACTTTTCCTATTACTATGAAATTTTTTTAAAAATTTACATGAATTTTCCTCGATTTTTCATGCAAGTTTTCATGATTGTTGAAGAGAACGTATTGATGCCAGTAGGATGGAAAAAAAAATGATTCCGCATAGCTCATAAAACTTTTTTGTCGGAAAATTTTCCAGAAAAATTGGAAAATTCTGCATTTTTCCTGAAACAGATTTATCATATCGATGAAAATTTTTCCGATGACTTTCCACAAAAGCAACTTATGCAACTCATTTCGTTCTACAACTTTGTCTTAGGTTGCAAAACGCTCAAACGCTTCCTTGGTCGGAAAAACTCCGCAAAAGCGTTTTACATGAATTTTCCTCGATTTTTTCTGCAAGTTTTCACCATTGTCAGAGAGAAAGTAATGATGCGAGTTGATAGGGAACTTGATCCTGCATAATTAAAAAACCTTTTTACTGGAAAAGTCGGAAAATTCCTAAAAAATTTTTCGGAAAAATCGGGAAACTCTGCATTTTTCCTGAAACGGATTTATCACTAATCAAATTTGTACCAAATTTTCAAATGATTTTTCCCAATTTTCCGGGTTTTCCATGGAAATTTCCGGTTAAATTTTGATAGATTAAATTCGCACGCGACATGAACCTGTGTGCCAAATTTCAGCTCGCTGTGATGACGAAAAGTGGGTCTACAAGAGTGTCGAAAATAGTAAAAAAGAAATATATAAATAGACAGACAAATTCGTGTGTACGAGTTAAAGGGAATGGCTGGCCTCAAAAAAATAAAGTTGTTTTATTGTGAAAAACTGTTGGAAAAGTGAACGAATCTCACAATTTAACATAATAAAAAAAAGTGTTTCAAAAATTCCTTTAATAATTTTGGAAAACTAAATTAAGCTCAAAAGATAGTGTATCTATAAATCTTTTTTATTTCATAAAAACTGAAATTTTAAGATTAGATCTTAAGTCGTGTGCATTATTTCAAAAGTCAGTACTGCATTGTTCGATGAATTTTATACATATGTTCATGTACAATAGGAAGTTGGTTTAAAAAATGTCGAAAAAAATTTGTGGTATATTCAAAAGGCACATAACAAGTAAAAAAGCTAGAATTGGTCTAAGACCAATTCTTAGGATACCCTAGATGAATGCCCGTATTAAATTTCGTATGGTCACCGATCTATTCAAGTATTGATTTTGAAGTTGTTTTTCGCATATATTTCTAGAACGGTTTGTCGCACAGACAAAATTATTATAACCAATTTTTTAGGATTTCGTATTCTGCAGAAGTTTTTAGTACCATAAAATTGTCTTGGACTGATCGTTTTCAAAGTATACGTAAAAAACAGAAATTTTTATATGGCAACACCAAGAAGGAGTTGCCCGATCTAGTCGATTTTTGACATTTTATTTGCTAATGTAGTAAAAACGTCATGTACGAAATTTTTATATGGCAACCCCACGAAGGAGTTGCCCGATTTGTCTCATTTTCGAATTTTACTTAAGTCCGTGCACAAAATTTCAGCTCTCTAAGTATACGCGTTCTCGAGTTATCTTGCGCACGGACAGACGGACGGACGGACGGACATGCAAAAATCAAAATAACTTTTAATATTATGAATGGGTGTCCAATCCATTTTGCTCTACCATCATTATTTCGAGGTGTTACAAACGGAATGACAAACTTAGTATACCCCTATGATTTCATCTAGGGTATAAAAAGGCTAGTGAAAACTGAAGTGAAAAAATTTTCAGAATGTGCGGAAAAACGATAAAATGTTCAATATTTTACTGAAGAGGGTAACAGATCTGATCGTTTTAGTGCATCTGAAGAAAACATTTGAAATAATCATAATTTGGTGATATTGATTCAGATAGAAGATCAATATATCAGAGAAAGAAGAAAAAGTTTGGTAGATAAATTAAAATGTTGGGATGTTGTTGTGATGATCTGCTATTGTTGTATAATCGTTTCATCATTTATCAATGATTAATATCAAAACGTTTTCCTAAAACTTCTTAATGTTACATATTAACCCATATGTAAATAAAATAGAAGCATTTTACGTGCATTGATCAATGCCCGGTCAGCATAAATAAAGAATGACCTAATGGCTGATCAGAATTTATTGCAGAGTGCCTTACCTTCGTAATAATGACCTACTTCGCAGGTAAACAAAGCGAAGTAGGAAATAAAAATCTTGTTTGGAAACATCAAAAAATTCTGGCACAGAAATTACGCGTAGCCGATTCTGCATTTTTTTAAATAAACTGATTAAAATCGTGTGCAGTAAAATAAGTTGAGTTACTTTTGAGAGCCATTAGAGTGAGTCGGATTAATTAAGTTTGAGTGTATAATTGTTTCGAGAGTTATAAAGTAAAAAAATTACTAGAGAAATAAAAAGTGAAATTTGATTTGTGTAATTACACCAAACATAAAAAGTTAAACTGTGGGACTTGAGTTGTGTTTCCATATTTCCATACAAATACTGGGTTGTGATTAATTCGGCTTTTGTAAATCATAGTTAACGCCCACACATCCCTTTTTCGCGGTGTATAAAATCAAACACCACACTATCTATTTTATTGGAAGAAGGACTAAAAGTTCCAAAAAGTATAAAGAAAATTTTTTGTTAAGGAAATACCTTCAGCCGAGATAAACAATATAGCAAACAGGCAATATTACCATTTCAGCATCCAATATGTGTTAAAATTATTACGGCTAAAAATATCGATAGCTACTGATGAGTTTTTCATGAATATCTGTGTCGACGGTCTGCCATTATTTAAAAGCTCATTAACGTCATTATGGCCTATATTAGGAAGTATTCCCAACAATAGACAAGTGTCCCCGTTTGTGATTGGCATGTATAGTATATAGGTAAATCAAAGCCAGCAAGCCTAAATGAGTTTTTAGATAAATTTGTAGAGGAAGCATTATATTTAAAAAAAAAACGAAGGTCTATTACTCAATGAAAAAAATATATAATTTCAAAATAAGTGTGTTCACATATGACAGCCCAGCTAGAGCGTTTTTAATAGTCTAAGAGCTAGCAATGTTTTCGAGAAATGACTTTAGTTCGCCTAGTTTTTTGATATGCCTTTCCTTACAGCATATCAATACTCATCCAGATGGGCCGGTGAGACGCGTTGTGTTTACTTGTGCTCATTCCATTCCACAGGTAAAAAACGCAGTTTTCAAAATGATTTTAGTTCGATTTTTGTTTTTTTCATCTGTTTTCATAAGCATCGGACAATATAAATTCACTATTCCCAGACAATTACCTCGTTGCTAGCACCGTGCCAGACGTGTTTTTTTTTCTTTTTTTTTTATTTTCTTTTTTTTTTTCATTAAAAAAAAATATTTTATTATGGCTGTAATTTTTGTACAAGCTAGTTTAATTATCGAAGCACATGAAATTAATTTACCAGGCGATAGTTCGGTTGCTCATTAGGTACCGGACATATTTGAGCATGGTAAAGAAGTTTTTTTTTTCTCACGATGATGTTTTGAGAATATTTCATGAACTCAGCGAGATAGCACAAAAATGCTACAGAAAAGCTTCTGGGCAAAATTGAGTTATCTTGCTAAGATTTGAGGATATTCTTGACAAAATACTGGAAGAAAAAATCCACTATTATACAGATCCGCTATTGAGTTAGAACTTGGATAGATTTCCATGGAAAAATTAATAAAAGCAATTATTTGGAATATAAAAAATCACAAGTTTTACTTTGAATACATTAACTTCTGTAGATGTAGGAGACTTAGAGTGAGCATTTCTCCAAAATGTGGTTACGTATTGGACTCTCATCAAATGCTGCCGTAATTCAGCTCTCCACGGTGGTGGTAAGCTTGATGGATTGAAATTTCTGCATTTTTACCCAAAACTTTCATAGAAATTTTTTGACTCTTACGTATTAGAAAATAAATGAAATCTGAAATCGTTGACATTATTAATCTGCCGAATTCCACATATATGACAAACAAATCTTCCAAGGTGACGAAAGCACTCTTCAGTAATTCTTCATCATCGGTTGCAATATATTGAAATGCAAGCTGATAATCTTCCGACTCTTCTTTGCGAAAAAAAGCTGGAGTGCAATCAAAACCTGTCATGCCGTGGATGCCTGGAAAAGGTCTAGATACGGATGTAAGGACCCAAAGTTTTGTACAGTTCATTGACGTTGACGTAGCTTTCATGATTATTCAAGCCCATGTAGATCCAAACTTTTAAAGAAGCATTGAAATTGTTCATGTTACCAAGGAGTATAATGAGAATATCAAAATCTGAGCATCTTATTACAACTTCAGCGTCGATATCAATTTGGCAAATATGGTAGATAATCCTCGAATCTGCTTCTTCATGTTCTTCACATGATAATGACTCTTCCATTGCTTTAATGACTCTGTTATTTTCATCCCGATAAAAGAAGCATTTGTTGATTTTTAAGTGAATTATTTTATCACCAATATAAGACGCCATATCATCAGTCCAGTGGTTGATAAAAAATTTAACTAATGCTTCCTTGAACTGAATATTTTTCAGTTGAGCAGTGAAATTATGAGGACGAATTTGATTTGGTCATATTGAAACCTCGCTAGCCGATTCATCTCGACGTTTACGTTCACTAATCTTTGATTGATGGTGTAAAACATCAACGACAGTTTCTTTCAGTTGAGATACAATTTACTTTCAAAGCTTTTCCAAATTTTCCGTTCAACATTTCCTTGCATAATTATGTATAGCCGCTACATTTACTCCCCTGCAAGCAGTTTTGCTCGGGAGAGATATTTCTTTGCTTCTTTTACGTCTTCCCTAGAAAACCGGCTTGCATACTGCATCAAGAATACTCGTGTGGGATGGCCCATTCCTTATCACACTCGAATCGATCTGGCTATTGATAATCAACCGAATTATCGCCTGGCAAATTAATTTCATGTGCTTCGATAATTAAACTAGCCGTAATAAAATATTTTTTTTTTTTTTTTTTTTTTGTAATGAAAAAACAAACACGTCTGGCACGGTGCTAGCAACGTGGTAATTGTCTGGGAATAGTGATTTTATATTGTCCGATGCTTATGAAAACAGATGAAAAAAACAAAAATCGAACTAAAATCATTTTGAAAACTGCTTTTTTTACCTGTGAAACGGAATGCGCACAAGTCAACGCAACGCGTCTCACCAGCCAGATGGACCGCATGCCTATTGAGATAGTGAAAGAGGTGTGATAGCAAAGAATCAACCGAACTAAAGTTCTTTTTTTCGTGACGTTGCTAGCTCTCGGACTATAACTGGAACAGTTGGTCCCACACCTGCAAAACGATGCCCAAAATGTACTCAAAAAGGCAGGAAGATTGATAAGACATTCACCAAAAGTGGTTTCTGTCTGTCTTTAATTACTTATTTCCGGCGAAGAACGTAAAAATATTATTAAGATAAACGTTAAGAAATGAGTGTGTTCACCGACACGATAGCGTCTTGTAGCGTAGTGATAGCATAGCATAGTAATCATATGTCAAAAGAGTTGCTTTGACAGTTAATTACTACGCTAGCGTAGCGTAGTGTAGTAAAAACTTTGAATTATTAGAATTCGAGTTTTTTAACATAAAATAATAAAATATGTTCGCAAATGTATGAACAAAAACTTAAAACAAATAAATATAATACATACAATGATCCTAGAAGATTTACTATTGCTATTTTCTTATAATTTTGCAATCTGTCAAACTGTCTTCTAACCTAAAAAATATTTTATTTACCGAATCCATTCCTTTATAATTAAAAATGTAAATTCCTTGCGGATTACATAAATCATAGATACAGAAATGTGTGAAATTTACTAAAGAAAAAATAAACACTGAACCAACAGCTGCACTGGTTTAAGATATAGCACCAGTCTATACTAAAAACACTTACCACCTTGCGATCTCATAATAATACTTGTTATGCTTAACTTAGTAAAGCTTGACGAACCCATTAGATGTGTCCAGCTAATTATTTTAAGCACCTGTCCCCAAACTGAGTTTTCCAAATAGTGGATTTGGGCTATAAGCACTGCAGTTACTGCTGTATAAACTCCAGCCACTATTCTGATGACTTATATAAGCAAAATTTGTTCGCATCGACCTATGTGGCAGAGATAAAGCGAGAGAACAAGCACTCGAACTAGTCATGACGCTAATAGAGGCATCATCTTTTGTTCCATTATCGTAGATGTAATTATTCCCGTAAGCAATAACATTATGGAAAAGACGAAAACATAAAAATCTCTGGTACTAAAATTTGGTGTAGGGATATCAGGTTGATATTTTGGTCTACCGGTTGTAACTAGAATGCAGGCTGCTGAATTGCTTCCAACACCTTCTATTAGAGTCACACAGTACTGGGTAAAAATCTTCCTAATCTTTCGCCTATTATTAAAATTTATAATAAGTACGTTTCCCTGAATCGTCCTATGTAGGGCATGAAGAGAATAGACCTCCTATTAAAACCGTTTTATCATGAAAGCAGACAATAGAGATGTTATCATTTCAACAATCTTAACGAAAAGGATTTTTTCATTTAAAATAAATTAATTTATCAGGATATAGCTGTATAAAATAATACGTTTCACCAAGACCATTTAATCGTCTTTATTTACATAACTTAGTAACAATCATTCAGGAAAATATAATAAAGGCTCGAACTCTGTATACACCATCCTATAAATTTTCCATGTTATTGTCGTCCTTCCATTTGTGTCCATAGTAACACATCACTTCGCTACATTTCACTAACCAAAGTACGATAGTGAAAGGTAGCACGCTACAAGTCACTCTCAGTCGAGTCAGTGAACGCAGAAGAATGTGAAAGGAAATGTTTATCTGTCATTTTTCGGGTACAGTGAACGCACGATAGCGTTTGGTAGTGACAAAAAGTCACTTTTTGCACGTTTTTTTTTTTTTTTTGTCTGTGAACGCACCTAATGAACACAGCCAAAAATCTTAATTTTGGTATGTTTTATAACGTGTTCTTAGAATCAAAGGACAGCGTTATTTTGTCGTGTCACACACATTATGCCTTAAGAGAAGAATTTGATACTTGGGGGGACGAAAATACCTCAGCGGTCCTCGAATTTGATATCCTCTTTTTTTTTTGGAATTTCCTTGAAAAGGATACAAAATTGAATTAGTATAATTTGCCAGATTTTAAAAATCGATTCCGTATAGAAATGGTAAATCTCCGTGATTTTTTTCTTCGGAATTCTTTATTACGAAATTTTATACTCCGAAATTTTACAATGCCGAGCCCTGTAACTCCGAGATTTTTTTTTATGAAACAATAATTGAAAAGACCAAAGGATTTAGAATAAGTATTTGTTACAAGAATGCTATTTTCATGAACCTTTCTGGTATGTGAATATGAATGAACAAGAATATGCCATTGTAAATTAATTATTTATCTAAGGTAGATTGATATACGCATAATAACTATAGTGAAAATGAAAATTACAAAAATTAAACTGCCATTACACACTAGTTTTTATAATTTCCATCCTGTACCATTTTGATCTGTATCTTCGCTAGTATCGATTTATAATTCCCACATGTCCCTTTAAATGCCATCAAGATAATATGAATTCAAGACTCTGCACACGCCAACGCCTACTATGGTCCCTTCATTAACTTTAGGATATTAGAGAAGCTTTAGGTGTCCTGTGGCTATTCATTCGATATTTTATTTACATGTAAGTCCCATCCTGATTCAACTAATTTAGAGTATGTACATAGCTGCTTAGGTCTTCTATATACATATATATTTGGAGCCCACATTATATGTTATCGGATTTGTGATTCTCTCGCAATTATACTGCGAATAATAAAAAAGTATACCATAAATTGGAGTATAGCTGTTTTGATGAAGTTATTAAAATAATTACCATCATCATAATCAGGTCTAGATGATGAAATTAATCTGTTTTTTTTTTCCTATAACATTGAGTTGGTTCTCAAGTGATTATTTATTTTATTTTTTTTTTATTTATTTTTTTTTGTGGTAGTAGATTACTTCTATCGTACCGATGAGACCCATAAAAATCCGCTTTGATGAGAAATCTGATCGAGGCAAGGTCTACAGCGGGTTAATGTCTAAAGAAGAGAGAATTAGAGCCAAACCTGGATAGAAGGTCAGCCCTTTCATTCTCCCTAGGTGTCCAGGAACTCACTGAAGGAACACCTAATTGGGCATATACATCTTATTCACAGACATCTTGCAGTCCACCCAGTAACTTAGTTGCTATCCGAAAACCACTCAGAGCCATCAAGGCTACCTGACTATCGGAGAGGATAACAATGTCCTTTCCCTTAATTTCCATATCAAGGGCTATCTTTGCTGTTACTTGATGTCAAAGACTTCAGCCTGGAGAACAGTGGTGTGCCTTCCAAGTATAAATACTCCAGCCCAATATCAGGTTCAAGAAAGTAAAGAGAACCGGTTCCCTTATTAGTGAGAGTGCCGTCGGTGAAAATTTTTAGAGTGGACCGGGGAAGGCTCAATAACACACTTCCCTCAGCACACGATTCCCTTTCAAGAAAACTCACAAAGAAGCGCCGCCCAAACCGAAACTTTGGTACAGTCGCTACAAGTGACATGCGGGCCAGAGCATATTCCTGTTCCAGTCCACACGACAAAGAGCAATAGGAAGAACCAGTCCTGTCGTAAGAACTCAAGGGCAGCAGTAGCCATGGTTCGCAGGTTATTCCCAGGCAAGCAAGCCTTTACAGGCTCGCCAGGCTCCGGATCGCAGTCTTATGTCTTCGGCCACCATACACAAGAGGTATATGTGTGCATAGGTCTTATAACAGAGGTGTACATCCAGGGCACAACACTCGGTTTTATGTCTCATATGCAATCAAAAGCTCTCCTGCATTGAGCAAAGACCCTCATAGCCGCGTTAACGTGTATT
This sequence comes from Dioctria rufipes, assembly GCA_963924295.1. NCBI lineage: Eukaryota > Metazoa > Arthropoda > Insecta > Diptera > Asilidae > Dioctria > Dioctria rufipes. The sequence continues at coordinate 23,149,312 of OZ002740.1, read as the reverse complement.
TCCCTCGTCAGCTTCGAGTCAAGGTAGACACCGAGGTGCTTGACATGGGGAGATAGTTGCAGAGTGTGTACAAAGTGCCCAAGCTTACATTTCCTGGAGAAGAGCACCAAACTGGTCGTTGTAGGGTTCACTGTCATATCATGACGGGTACACCAGTCCTCAACAGTATTGAAGTCTCATTGTCTGCGGGACAGCCATGTATGGTGATGAGCAAATGGATTCTATCCACATACGCTTCACATGATTATCCCACATCTTACAGCGCCGTGCAGAGTGAGTCAACCAACATACACCAGAGTACACATAGAGAATCGGTACTGGCCTTGTCAAAGACCATCTCGATGTCCAGAACGGCTGCCAAGGTAAACAGTCTACGATCCAGTCTCCGTCTGAGTTGATCTTCCTCTTCGGTAAGAGTGCTGCGAAATGTTTAAGGGAAAGACTTTTAGGCCTACTCCCTTAATATATTCATCCATGAAAATCTCCAGACATTTCAAAATGAATGAAGAGACACTTATGGCGCCGAAACTCTGCGGGTCCATATATGATGCCCTACCAGGCTTGGGAACGAAGGCAACCCTCTCCTTCCTCCATATCTGAGGGACATATCGAAAAGTAATACATGCGCTAAATATGGGATCAATGAAAGGAGCTAACATTACGCTCTCTGCCTTAAGAAGGACTGGAAAAATTCCGTCTGGACCCGAGGGTTTGAAGGCCGAGATGGTTGAAATTGACCATTTCAAATGATACGGTTGCTTTTAAATCAAAACTATTTTATTACTTTGTTAAGTAAGGCATATAAAAATGTAAATGTAGTCTCTGGGAAGGTAAGAAGCCAAGCTTAAAATTACTGGAGGACTCTTTTCCTGTGTGGATAGTAGTTTAGGCTTTATGGCATATATAAAATCAATGTCTAGTCACTTTTCCATAAGAATCAATATAAAACATTTTCAAGAATCGGACTAGCACGCACACATAGATTTTTGTTTCATGGGATGGGAAATATTTCTCGAGGATTTTGACCTCACCATATCGAACATAAACGAAAGATTTTTAACACGATTATAACAAATTTTTCAAAAACAAAAATTGAAATTATGGTGGGAATTATTTTCACAAAAAAAAAAAGAAAATTTATTTTGAATTTGCAAGGGTAAAGTAATTTGTAACTGACTGACATAACTGAGTTAGATAACAGTTGATTTGGTAGTTTCGTTTGCACGTGTCACCCATCAAACTCTCTCAATTCTCTTTGCATCAGTCACTACGTTTAGACCGCAGCCATCTATGCAGAATAATTCCTTTTATAAGGAAGTCATAAGTTTGATGATAAGAGCACGTACTTACCGAACACAAATACTACTTTTGCATAGCATGCCGGTCTGGTACCAAATTGATGCTGCATCTGCTATAGAAAGTGTGATATAAATAATAACATGAATCTGTTAAAGTAAAAACCATAAGCTCAAAACTGTATAAGTATGCAAGGCAGGTCACATGAATACTCGAAAGCATAGAAGAGCCATTGTACCTTTACATATCTACATATTTTTAAGTTCTCCTTCTCCATGCTTGTAATACTTTGCTAATATGTAGTACCTATTTTTTTCTTGCTCATAACCTCAATTTATATGACAGTGTGTGCTGCATTAACAAACTTCGCAATATAATTTTATAGTATATGAGCACCAATCGAATGCGACATCAATCGAATTCTACATCAAATAGATTCTGCGGTCTAAAAATGTATCGAGCGTCAATTGAATTTAAAAAAAAAAAAAAAACAATCGATGAAAGCGTTACACAATGGTTCCCAAGAGAAGAGCACTCTGGCACAAATTTGTGTGAATCTTCAATCTAGTATATTGAAATTAGATTTTTCTCTTTTCTTCAGGTAAGCAATCAAAGGCACTCCAAGACATAACAGAGCTGCTAGTCATATTACTAAAAAGCTTTCAAATGTTATCTTTAGACACTTCATTTACATAAAGCAACTTCTAAGGAGTTTTACCAGATGTCAGATGGAAATTTGCATTTATAGAGAAAATTATCACGAGCTTAAAGGAAAACATACAAAGCAAAGACACGAATTAATTACGCTGTGTCGTTTTGGAATAATTAACATTTTCTGTTGTATTTTTTTGTTTTTTTTTTAACTACACTTTTAATTTTGTTATATTTTGTTAATATTTTTATTTGTTAAGACTTTAGGAGTAATACATCCACGTTGTTGTGGAAAGTGTTATATTATAATTGATCAATTTCCGTATTAAGTAAAAGTTAAAGCTACATGAATAAAATTGCTTTATTGCTTTAGACATCACCTTAGGCTAGGCTACATTTAAATTTAGCACTTCGCAAAAAAAAAATCTCTAATATTTATAAAAAAAATCCAAGTGGGAGTCGGACTCGCACACGAACGGTTCCGTACTTTTAGATCAAGCAAAAACAAAAGCTTATTATATGGGGACCCCTCTCTTTGACTCGATCAAGAGAGTATCCGAAGATAGAGGCATAGAAACCCGCATAGTCAGATGGATTGGCAACATGCTTGAGAAATGCTGCATAACAGCTACCATGAACGGCGAATCCACAACAATCATGGCCACTAGACTCTGCCCACAAGGCGGGGTTTTATCACTACTTCCTATGGTTTCTAGTTGTGGATGAGCTATTAAACTTACTCTAAGAGGTCGACTTTAAAGCCCAAGGATACACTGATGGCATTGTCATCTGTGTTAAAGGAAAGTTTGAATCAGCTTTATCCGAGCTTATGCAAACTACTTTTAACATCATTATCAGATGGTGCCAGAATATGAGATTAACAATAAACCCAGGTAAAACAGTGCTAGTTCTTTTTACTGGGAAAAGGAGTCGTCAGATCCCATCTCCTAAGTTAAATGGAATTGCAATAGAATATTCCAAAGAAGCAAAATATCTAGGAATAATCCTAGACAGCAAGCTTACCTGGAATCCCCACCTGGTAATGATAACTAACAAATCCATGTGGGCATTCAACTCTTGCCACAGGCTTTTCGGGAAAAAGTGGGGTCTGAACCCCAAAATGACCTTATAGATCTTCCAGGGCATAGTCAGACCCATATTTTTTTTTTTTTTGGGCAAATGTGTGGTGGGCTAAAACATTGCAGGCAACTACCAGAAGAACCCTTGATAGGCTGCAAAAGGATGGCATGTTTAGGAGCAACTTGCGCCTTTATATCATGTCCTCAACGTGCATTTGAAGCCATTCTTGACTTACAGCCTTTCTACCTTTTTATTCATAAAGAGAAGCACGGCTAGTATGCTTCGAAAGAAAAGGCCAGATGAGCGCACTTCCTCCAGGGTGGGTCATCTCAGTATCTTCGAGCAGGTCAACATTAACGATCTAGATACTCCAACAGATACTCTGGCCAAGAGACTTTCTTTTGATGGAGGTTAAAAGGTAACCATTAATGAAAGAAGCCAGATACTAGACAAAGGAATCCAGCTTCCGCAACGGGCCCAACACTGGTATACTGACGGATCCCGGAAGGACGGGGTAACAGGCGCAGGGGTGGTTGGTCCACAAGTCGAACTATCCATTCCGATTGGTGCCTCACATTCCATTTTTCAGGTGGAAGTCTATGCTATAGAGATTGGAACTCAGGAAAGCCTAAATAAGGGCAGTAAGAACTCCAACCTCTATATCTGCTCAGATAACCAAACTGCGCTCCTAGCTCTTTCCTCTCAAACCTTTGAGTCGAAACTGGTCTGGAGCTGTTACTCGAAACTCCAACTACTGTCTAGGGACAACCAAGTAACCAAGTAACGAACAATCTGGATAAAACCGGAGCTGAATGTCAGTATACTGGTCCCTACCCGACATTTGGCCTACCAAAAAGCCACTTTAGTGGGGAACTGCTTAAGTGCGTAAACAGGCAACTGGATCTCATTTCGCGTATGTGACAGCAAAAAAAAATCTTCAACCCCTCTCATCTCTGGACGCACCAACTTATTGGACTTAGCAGACAGTCGCTCAGACTATTTGCTAACGCAGTCACTGGTCATGGCCCCTTCAGTCACTTCCTGAAGAAGATAGGCAAATCCGACAGTGAACTGTGTCGACTGTGCGAAGAGGAAGTTGAAACCTCGATGCATGCTATATATGAGTGCCCAGGTCTAAAGGCTGCAAATCACTGGAGGAGCACTTCTCTCTTCGGATAATGTTTGCAAATCTAAAAGGCTTGAGTTTGCCTAACCACTCTAGGGGAAGGCACAATAGATCAACTATGGTCGCGGTGCCCGCAAGGTCCTGGAGGCCTAGTCATCCTACTCTTAACACCAACATTAACAACATATGGAGACCAGCTTTAATTTGTAACCTTACTTTATTATTTGTTGCTATAGCGGCAATAGAAATACACACTCCGTGAAAATTTCAGCATTCTACCTATTACGGTTCATGAGTTACAGCCCGGTGACAGACAGACAGACATACGGACGGACGAGCGGACTTCGGAGGCTTAATGATAGGATTACCGTTGGCACCATTTGGGCATGGAACCCTAAAAACGGATTTTGTATACTTTGCTAAATCGGAAAGTCCAGACATTAAAGATATAAAAGGGGGCTTTCGCTACAAAAAGTCAAGGAGAGGTCTAATATGGTAGATTTGTACAGTTTGGTGTCCTCGCATAATTATTCCGAATTTGCGACCTTAAGCGACTGCCGCTAGCACCACTATATTGGAAAAATGGGGTACCGAAAACCAGTTTTTCGAGAATATCTTCTCCCCAGCGCCACCTCTTACAAAACCTATGGAGCATGAAGTTTCCTGCAACTTTTGTAGGAAACATTTTTCAATCGGATAAGTAGTTCACGAGTTACAGTGGAGTCAAACTTGTCAAATTTCTACAATTTGTAAATTCGCTACATTTTTTCTCGAAATTTGAGTAAATACCTTATCATTTTTTACTCATTTCCGCACCAGCATGAGGTAGAGTCAGAGGATCGTTTTTTTTTTTCTTCTGGTATACCCAGTAGGCCCAAACCACGATTGGTTATTTGCTGATGCCTTTTCTTCTGTTTCGATCATCAAGGGCGGTCGAGCCCAAAACCCTCGAGAAATACTACTCAAACCATGAAACAAGAATCTATGTGTGCGTGCTAGTCCAATTCTCTAAAATGTTTTATATTGATTCTTATGGAAAAATGACTAAATATTGATTTTATGTATGGCATAAAACCTAAACTACTATCCACACAGGAGAATAGTCTTCCAGTAATTTTAAGTTTGACTCCTTACCTTCCCTTACTTAAGAAAATAATAAAATAGTTTTGATTTAAAAGTAACCTTACCCTTTTGCGCATCAATAACTCTCATCTGAATAACAGTTGCAATAGAGTATGTGCAGCCGTAGTCCGAGTTTTTAGGCAGATTGATTCGAATTCATGGGATCACGGCACATTCTCATATGCAATTATTACACTCAGTTGAGAGTTTTTATTTGAGGAATGGTAGTCATTTTCTTAACATAACTATTTTTTTTTTTTAAGAAAGGTTAAACATTTTATTTCAGTTGGGAAGATAAGAAAGCAAGCTTAAGATTATCAGAAGACAATTTTTCTATATGAATAGTAGTTTAGGGCGGAGGAGCTATTCAAATCAAACTTTTGTCAGTTTTACATAAGAACACTGCAAATATTTTAGAATGTAAGGACTACGTTGGGCCTCGCATGTGGTAGGGAGGGAGTCTCTTTCATGGCTTGTGAAGTATTCTCGAGGGTTTTGCCGTACCCCTTCATACACTTGCACGAAATGAATTTCAAAAGTACTTCGTATGCCGAATCTTTTGATGTTTTCACTAGAATAAGCCCAACCTTGTTTCTTTCCCAACCCATTTATCTGGAATCTCGTGTATATCACACCAAACCTGAACTTGGTGGTAGATTCGAAGGGAATATTGCCGTGCAACAAAATTCAGTTTACTATTCGGCACGGATCTTGAGAAATTTTGATAATGAAGGCAGCTCAAATTAATGGTGTTTTCTTTGTAAACTTTCTCTCGCAGCACGAATGTCTTCGGGATCTGCGTATTCACTCTTTGAAAGCTTGTATAGTTCGGCTTAAATATTCGTTACTTACTTTCATGTGTTCTTATAAACTTAATTTGTATTATAATATAGTAGAAGAGAAAATCATTTTTATTCCCATAAGTTTGCCTGTTTTTAATTATACTTCGAAACTATGAATTAAGAACTTAAGCAACAGAATTTAATCTTACCCCCCCCCCTCCCCCCGATTCTACATAAGAGACTTTTAAGAGATCTCTTAACCTCTTAAATTTAGAAAGTAAGAAATTTTAGCAGAATTAGTATTCTACATAAATTTTTGTGGAGAAATATTAACTTTAAGAGGGTTTGGAGAATCTTTCAGTCAGTCCAGCTATTAAAGACGTTTACTTTTCAAGAAGGAAGAAGAGGAAGTAATATTTTTGGCGAGGCGATGATGGCAATATGACCCACCCACACGTAGCTATAATTGTGTGCGTCTTTCATCAAGCTACAATTATCGATATAAATAATAATTGTATGATAAATTCATAGCACGTAATAGTAGTTAACCAGGCCATCCTTTATAGCTTCCAGGATTTCGCCACAGATGGCGACACCTTCGCTAGGTGGTTTAGTCCATACTAAATGTGGGTTTGTACCTCGACTGTACTGGTTTATTTCTTGGATGTTGGGAACACGAGACTCTTTTAGCACTCTCCAGCATAGGGAAATAGCATAGGATTTCGATTTTATTTCTGGAGTTCGCTTATTTTTCATCTCAGACTCGTAGCCTCTAAGTGGACATCAACATTTTTCATCTCCTTGGATGTGTGGTGCGCTTAAATGTAGGCTTTTGTTGTTCTCATTAGCAGGGAAGTTCTAGATATCAGCATCATTCGAATTTCACAACATGACATTACCATGAATAGATTCTAGAAGATGTCAGTGAGAGTTCTGGGTGTCAAACATTAAATATTGCGCCTAGGCTGTTTTTTTTTCTTCTATTAGCGGGGAAGTTGTAGATATCACGTATGACGTCATCATGGTTTTGCTGTTTTCAAATGCTGGACCTAAATAAGTGTTCTTAGCGGGGAAGTTGTAGATATCAGCAACATTCGAATTTCACAACATGACATCTCCTTGGCTTGATGTTTTCGCAGCAGATTAATATTATTGGATTTAGGGGAGTGCTTATATTGAAAAGTCACAGTTGCTCTTTCGAGTGCAAACACCATTTCTTGAGTAAGGTTCCCTAGCGGCAGTAGCCGGTACTTCATATGTTGCTCCTCACCTCTTATGTTAAAAGGTATTTGATAGATATTTTCGTTTGCTAGAATACCAAATCTTTTTAAAAAAAAATTCTCCACAAAAGTTAAGAGATCAGCTGACGTCTGACATCTCTTAACCCTTTACGTAGAATACCAATGTCTACTAGTGGACTTTGACAGCCCAGCCAAGAGGATAAGAGCTTCTATCTCTTATTTTGACAGTTCACACTACTTGTGTGGTTAGATTTCGATGCTAATTTGATAATTTTTCTAAAAATGGGCACACAATTGAGGAAAAATTTTGTGGATTCACTTTGGATCAAGTTGATTATACGTGTTTTATTGCAACAAAACAAAATCCAAGGCCAAGAACCATTTTTCGACTACTATATAATCACTTTTATACACAAGGGCTATACGTTCGTTCGTATATACACATATTGAATGTGGTCATATGAATCTGTTTTAAAGCCTAGTACTAAGGTCCGCGCTAAGCTAAATTATAGCGGGTCTCCAATATCGGGCCGTTCTTTAGCAGCTAAATTATGACAGCGGAGACTCACAGAAAAGATATATTAAAAACAAGAAGAAGAAGAATTTTGCAATTTGTTTACGGAAATACAACGCGCGGTGATAATATTTCTAAAAACAGGTAGGTAAAATTATTTGGAAATACCTATTAAAAATATAAACATAATATGCATTATGTATACAATAAAAAAAAATTAACAATTGATATTGAAAATACGGCCACCAAAAGAAATCTAATTCATCCGTACTTACAGCAAAGATGTACAAAACTACGTGAACTACAAAAATCCGATCAATAAATTTATTAAATATCAGAACTCTGAAAATAATTATTTTTAGCGTGCTAAAGAACGGCCCGGGCGGATAAATTCAAGCTAAATTTTTTGGAGACTTACCGGTGGTGCCATCTATAATCAAAACCCAAAAGCAAATTTAGCGCGTTGACCTTAGTACCGCTTTCGCTAAAATTCAAGATAAATTTTCGCCAATATCTTTTAGCTTGCTAAATTTTCATACAAAATTTAGCTTAGCGCGGACCTTAGTACTAGGCTTAAGTGGCAAATCACTACGAAAGGTAACATAAGTATCAATCAATCAATTTTAGTAGTGTCGCGAACTGACAATTATTTGGATAAATCGTCGTGGTTTACACAAAACTATTTTGTGCACATAAAATACTATATTCCAATTTATAATCAAAATTTGCTATAGAGGCGTAATTGACATTATTTATTTATACATCAATTTACGAATAAAAAATTAAAATGCAAACTTGCTTACCTTTTACCTTCGATAATAGTTTTTCAATATTTAATGGTTTATACTTTTTACACACGTGCAGTTATATTATACCTACATAAATGTTTCTCGCAAAACAATTTTTAATTTTAACCAAACCGAATGTTAACAGAAATAATTTTTTCTAGCTGTTGAATAGAAAATTTCTGGAAGGAAATACACAAAACCGAAAATGTGGTAGCAAAATCAATTTTATGTCTAATTTCAGTTTTCGGAAATGTCGATCATGCCATAACTAGCGTATACAAATTAGAAGGAAACATTTTCAATTCCTAAGAAAAAATTATCTATGCTCTTAAAAATGTGCAGTGTTCCAGATAACCAAATCAATCCAAATTTTTGGAGACTGTTGGCCACCAAGAGCATAAAATTTCTGAAGAAAATCCGCAGGACTATATGAGTCACATCTAGTGTGGATTTCTTTTCCACGAAGTGGATGCAATCTTAAGGAGAGGCAAAGTAAAAACGGTAAAATTTTCGTTGTACTGTTTGCTCCTTTATCTTTTGTGTTATTTTTAGTAGATATTATGAGTATGTATACATACAAAAATTCTGGAGCATCGCAAGGCCGTTCTACGGCAAATACTGTTTAAATTATGTATAACGAAATAATTATGCGCTGTTTTAGGTACTTAGGTATTTTAGAAAAATACGCTTCACACGTAAATCGTAAATTCAGTACATCTATGCTTAAATTCGTATAATCTGAATTTCGTTATTTAAAAGGCGCCATATTTTGATGATGTGATCCAGGGGGAATGATCGCTCCTCCTACTCCCTCTAGATACGCTTCTCTCCTCCGCTCCAAGATCTTTTTCTGCACTATACCTAGCACACCGTCAGATGTCCCTTTTAAACATTTCAATTTTTTCAGCTTATTATAGTTTTCGTTTCTAAGTTTATATCGTCTTAAGTCTCTGGAGTCTTTGTTCAGTAATTTTAATTCATCCCTACTCTCGTATTCTGTTCATGTTCTCTCTATTTAGATTTTTCCGTATTTTTATTATTTCTTGAATAACAAAATTAGACTGTCTCTCTCCTAATATACCACTTTTTATTAGTTCAACTCATCTAAAATATACTTTCTGTTTATTCTCAACTCTTTTTTTCCTTATAAAATTTTCAAGCATCTCTCAGATCACTTTCGAATCCTCATCTATATCTAATATCCTGCTACAAATCAGAATTCAAATTTGACTAAGAAAAGTTTTAGCAAAAGATATCCTCTCAGGATATTATTTCTGAGTAGTGTCAAGTGCACCTGGACACCCTTCTAAACCTAATAAAAATCCCCAACTGGATTTCTAATATCTTTACATACAAACGTTCCGCACTCAATATTCATTCGAAAACACTTCAAAGTCTTTAAGATACTCACTCTTCATAACTAAACTTCCTTATACTTGCGTCGAAATTCTCAACGGGCAACAGGAACATTTTCATTGACAGAAATGTCGAAATTTATAAAATAATGCAAAGAAAATAAAAGTTTCTCTGGAATTCTTTCGAAAACTATTCAAAACTGCATAAATTAATATCGCAAAAGTTATGTGCCAATAAAACTGCAGCTACAACTGCAACTACATTTCATACCACCTGAAAACTTAAATCCAATACTTTTCGATAAATTTCCTTTGACGAGAGAGAAAAACTCACAAAGAGTAAAATGAAAAAATGAAAAACGAATTTTGAATTCTATGAAAACAATTTCCATTTCAATCAATTTTTTTTTTCCTCCCCTACACAGCAGAAAGCAAATCTCACAAATAACTGCACTTACAACAGACAACATGTAAATGATAAGCCCAGTATAAAAAGGACTTCCGCAGGTATAGACAAGCAGGGAAATTTAACAGATGGATTTCACCATAACGTTGGTGGGTTGGGTGGATCTATTACAAAAAGCACTTCGAGCGAATCAACGAAATCAACGAGGAAATCTAAATAATCACAGGAACAGATAAAAGAAATCGTGAAATTGAAAAGCGCTTTCTCTTGCCCTGATTTCTTTTATTTACTTATTTTTATTCATTTTTTTTTTTTGTTATTTATTAAGTAAATATGTAATTGAGTCTCTATAGTCCTTGTTTTTTATTAAATTCAATCTATGTACATCCAGATTGCCTATGCTCTGGAGTTCAAGAATTACAGAGAAATAAAATACAAATAATGCGCAAATATTTGCTACGAATTCTTTTTTTTATTTTTTACTTTTTCATTATTTTGATATTAAATATTTTTTTGGAAATGAAGAGAAAAAAAGTGTTGGTATTAAATTGTAAATAAAATGTTAAATATATTCTCCCAGTTCCAATCTCCTACTGCTTTTCAGGGTGTTTTCAACCAATAAATGGAGGCCTTTTTGATGATAAATTATTTTCGCGCATAAAAACATCTGCGCAATATTGAAAATTTCAAAAATTTCAACAAAGGGGAATGCTCACTTTTCATACAACCTTAGGACCGACATCTCCAAACATGAGAGATATCTTAAACGATGCATTATGGTATTCTGAACATATTTTATTAACAATGTTTATTTCAATTAAGCGGGGGAAAACTTTGGCGATCGGATGTAGCTTGAGGTTTCTTGGGTGAAAAAGTGGACTTATCTACTTCTCGTGATAGCGCGGAATTGGTGCGTCGTGGAAAATGACTTCCTATTCGAAAAGTGCTAACAACAGAGCACTAATGGCCATGGAATTGCAAAAATGTATGCATAAAAATGGGATTTATGGCGGCAAAAACGTACCGACAAAGTTTTCTAAATCGGGAAAAGTACACCACCCGATAGTACTCGGCGACACCTTAAATTCGATATCCAACATGCGGTATTGGAGCCATCCCCCCGCCAGGGGTTCCTACCCCCTTCCTATAAGTATTCAGAGAAAAATTTTCTTCTACAAATTGTAGCTGGTAATGAGCTGAGGTGAAAAATAACGCTACCGAGTTAGAGTCGATCTAAGATGCGAAAAATGTAGTACCTCAATTCGAATAAAAAAGAGGGAAATACTAGAAAAGTGAGTATGGGGATGGCTATTTAAGCCTCCGAATATAGGAGTGCATTACCCAAATCCTTCCGTCCAATCAGTCTAACTTCATTTCTCCTCAAAACAATGGAGAAAGTTTTAGACAACCATATCAGGAGCGTTGCACTCAAACGGTCACCATTTCATCCAAATCAACATATTTACCAAGCAGGGAAATCTACCATAACTGCCCTACATAGTCTTGTCCTAGGACTAGAAAAGGCGGTAGATGATAAAGCGACAGTCCTATGCGCATTCCTAGATATCGAAGGAGCACAATTTGACAATAACTCCTTTAAAACAATTGAGAATGCAGCTACCAAAAAAGGAATCAAACCTTCCTTGATAAAATGGATAAAAGCTATGCTTGAAGGCCTTAGAATCACAGCTAACCTGGGAGACGACTCTATTGCAGTAGTGGCTGCCACGCGATGTCCCCAAGGTGGGGTTCTGTCCCCTTTACTATGGTCGCTGGTTGTAGATGATCTACTACAGAAGCTAACCAACTCCGGCTTTGACAATCAGAGATATGCGGATGACCTGGTCATTACAATTAGGGGCAAGCATGATCAGATGCATGCAGAATGCCCTAAACATAGTTTGCAACTGGTGCCAAACAATGAGACTTCGAGCCAATCCTGGTAAGATAATAGTTGTTCCCTTCACGAGAAAAAGGGTAAAAAGAGGGTAAATACCTAGGAACTACCTTAGATAGCAGACTAACCTGGAACTCTCACTTAAAAAGAATACTAGATTTGGGATCTTAAACCAAAAATGACTCTGTAGTCATACACATCTATTATAAGACCCATGGTAACATACGCCTCACTCGTTTGGTGGCCAGAAACAAATCAAAAGACAGCTTAAGCTAGGTTGCAAAAACTACAATGGCTAGGAGTGAGTAACCGGTACCATGAGCACCTGCCCAACTGCGGCCTTAGAGGCTATGTTGGACCTACTACCCTTACATCTGCATGTCAGGGAGCAGGCCGTACTTAGTGCAATTAGGCTACAAAGAGCAAAGCTCCAAAATACATATAATTTGATTGGCCACCTGAAAGTCCTCCAGGATTTCATAGAGCACCCGATGGCTAACCCAATTTCAGACGTATGCCGAAACGCCATAACTTTGAAACACCATTTAAGGTGATCTTGGGGGACCGTCAACAGTGGCACACTGGTGACCTACCCTTTTAAAAAGGATCTCTTAAATCGTACACGGATGAGTCCAAAATGGAAGGTAAAGCAGGCACTGGAGGCCTCACCAACCACATTTTTCAGGCAGAAATACACACCATAGAGCTCTGCCCTTGTGAAATAATCCACCATAATATGCGGGAAGCCAAAATATACATAATATCAGACAGCCAAGCAGCACTTAAAGCATTAAACTCGTTTACCTTTGAGTCTAATTTGGTTTGGGACTGTCTTACTGTCTTGAAGCAACTGGCCGAAACAAATAGGGTGACACTGATCTGGGTACCAGGATATGAAGGCATTAAGGGAAACGAGATTGCGGACCGCCTTGCAAAGGAAGGAGCCAAATCTCCGTTTATTGGCCCTGAGTGTGTCTTTGGACACCCAAAAAGTCACCTCTCGGCTCAGATCAGGCTTTCGGAGGACAGAACTAAGAAGGAACACTGGGAAAATACCCCGGGGCTGAGACAAGCGAAGAAGTTTATAAAGTATTCGCAACAGAGGACAAAAGCATTCCTCACACCCAGCAGAAAGGAACTAAGGCTCATAACGGGCCTACTTACTAGGCACTGCCAAGTTAGATACCATCTTTACAAGATGAGTAAGGTCGATGATGAGATCATGAAACCACAGAACATGTCCTGTGTGACTGTGAAGCTCAGTGCCGCATAAGGCTAAGACACCTAGGAAAGGCATTTCAACTGCCAGAGGAATGTCGGAAAAATGACCCCCAAGAACATTATAAGCTTCATCAAAGACCTTAAGTTCGAATGGGCGCCCTAGGACACTTAGGGGTAATGTCACAAAGGGTCTTATAGGTCGCGGTGACAAGATGAGAGGCGGGAGTCCTGTTTGCATCTCTGTTATTAATAATAATAATAATAGGACTGTGGGTACTTAAACTTCTTCTCAGGACCTAAGGAATTCGATTTTGTACTAGATTTTCACAAATGTACTAGATCAAACTATGACACCCCAAGGCTTCCCCCACTTAATTGAATTAAACATTGTTAATGTTAATATTCAGAGTATCATAATGCATCGTTTAAGACATCTCTCATGTCTGGAGGTGTCGGGCCTAAAATGAGCATTCCCCTTTGAGAAACACGTGCAATTTTTTTGAATCTTACATTAACTCCAAATTAATGAAGTATCTGGAAATCAATCAACTCATCAACGATCGCCAATATGGCTTCCGGACTTACCGACTTTTCTTACGGAACGTTGGCACCGTAGTCTTCACAATTTTGATGAGTCTAAAATAGTTGCTCTAGATATTTCAAATTCCTTTGATAGAGTTGACATTCAGCCAAATTAGAGAAATTTAAAACACTTCCGTCTCACCTCTCATCTTCTATTATGAATTGAAAACGTTTTATCAGGTCGCCTAATAAGAGTTGTAATAGATTGCCTTACATCTGAACCTCATCTTATAATTTCCAGTGTGCTCCAGGGCTCTGTTATTACTACTCCGTCTCTCTTCTTAATTTTTAGTTATGATTTGTTTTCTCTTACCTTCAATTTCCTTATAGATTCCCTGATGACAGTACCCTTGATTTCGTTTACTCCTTTGACACTCTTGCGGACTCCAGAGGGACTGCCGCATGTGTTATACGAGATGCGTTATCAGATCATTGAATAACGATTTTGACAATATCCTTTCTTGGGTCAAAGCTGTCTCCTCTCTTTAAAACAAGATCTTTCTTTAACCACTCCCATTTCACTTAATGGAACATTGATCTCCGATTCACCGTCACTAAGCATTCTTGACATTAATATTTCTAGTAAGTTCAGCTGGACAGACCACATCTTCTCTGTTGCCAAACAAGTATCGAAATGTCTTGGGTATCTGAAAAGGTGTAAGAAATATTTCAGCACATCGAATCTAGCACTCCTCTACAAGTCCTTAGTCAGACCTAGAATGGAATACAATGCCCATATATGGGCCAATGGTAGTCGCATAGCTTTAGCTTCATTATATATTGTCCAAAAGGAAGACTTGAAACTCATTAGTGATGTGGCAATAACTTGTCATATCGACTCACTCGAGAACCGCAGCACTGATGGATGCCTTTCCCTGTTGTATGATCAATGTTTTGATGAAAATATCTAGTCTGATCCCTTGTAGATTAGTTCCTGCACGGCGCTACAAACCGCGCATATCCTTTCACCCTTCAAATTACTTTCTACCATAAGATAAAATTCCGTGATGCGAATTGTGCGAATGTGGCTTATAATCTGCGAATATTCAAGAGTTACATATACGTCACCACCTCCACCACTCTCCTCATGACCCCTAATCGTTTCCCTATCAAGTTCCTGTCATGCTGTACTTTTCATCACAGGGTATAGCTTAGCTTTGCTGAATAATATAACAAAAAATCAATTGAACTTGACTTGAGTGTGCATCCGGAAAGGAGTGCTTGAGGAAACGATAAATAAAGATTCTAAATGACACACAATTGTTGAAACGCGTATAGTAAAAGCAGGGACTAGCGCCAGCCTGAGGGGGCGGAATCAACACTGGGATTCTTAAGGTATTTGGTATTATTATTAACGCAATTACAAGACCATAATTTTACAATGCATATTTTTTATATTTTCTTGCATGTACACCATTCGATTTTCAGCAATTATCAACCACGATTAAATCGAATGGAGCAACATCAATATGAGGTAAACGTATTTTAAGGTAGCTATAAAAATGACGAAGAGGTCTTCTGCAAATGATCCCTGAAAATTTCATTTTCCCAGTATAAATTTATCAATTTCTCTCAAGCATTTCTTTTCCGCCATCTTGAAAACTGTATAATGTCAAAATACTATCACCTCAGCTGCCATGATTTTTCATCATGCAAATTCGCCGAAAGCTGTAGTAGGGATTACAGCTGCAAAAAGTATGGCAGTGCAAGTTGCATGCAAGCTGTACTATCTCGTATAACTCCCGGGTTACAAAGGCCGGACAAGCGCATAGAAAGTGTTCCATTAGCTCATGCACTCAATCCAGGTACTCTGTAAAAAATATTAGGACTATTCCATAAAATATAGGGAATACTCGCTAAAATTTAGGGAAAAAAATCCTACATTTTAGGGTATATTACCTAAAATGTAAGGAATATTCCCTATATTTTTATTAAAATATAGGGAATAGTCTATTTGCTTTAGGGAATACTCCCTAATCTTATAGAAAAATACCTAAGCTTAGTGGCAACAATTTGTGCAAATTTTTTACTGTGTAGGACAGATACTCACGAGCTGTCAAGAACTGCCATCTTTGTTGGATGAGCATAAAAAAGGAATGTAACCATAGTGAGAATTCCAACCACAATATCCTTGAATTATTTTCTTCCAAGTCAAAAAAGAAAGTCCGTGAACTTTCTATTTATCCCTTCAAGAAACATTGTCATACATCTGCAAGCTCTCGGCCATCACTACTGATGACTTACATAGCTTAGACGGGGCAGTATGCTACCTCTGCCGTATGAAAACTTGCGGGTAAGATGATGGTCGGGCCTGAATGAAGCACACTACCTCGTCTAAATTGGGTCTTTGCACGAACATGAGCTTTGATCAGAGACCTGATCATTTATGTGCCAATAATTACTTCTGGTTCAAGAAAACGAAGAGCTAGAGTCGGACCTGGTTAGCGAATGTGCCCTCTTATTCCCCTTATGGCTGATTTACATTACTCGAACATTGCTAGAAAACAGAGTAAAGAGTTTCGCCTTATCTGAAAATACTTTAGAACGATAAAGACAAAAGATAATCCAGCAAAATTTTACTGAGCAAAATGTCAAATTCCCCGACGAAGGAGAAAGTTTTACTGCCATAATTAGCCATAAAAAGTTCTAGCCAGAAGTATATTTTATGGCAGTAAATTTTGCTATTATGGCAGTAAACTCAATATATATATAACTACTAGCGTGTACGAATATATTGTTTACACCCACACTAATTAAAAATATTTGAAGCAAGCTGGAATGTATCAAAATTTTAATGAGAACATTTTGTATTCTCTGTGTACCGTGCAATGTTCTATATTCTGAGGGGAATTAAAATTAAAATTAGCGATTCCAGGATAAACTG
This sequence comes from Dioctria rufipes, assembly GCA_963924295.1. NCBI lineage: Eukaryota > Metazoa > Arthropoda > Insecta > Diptera > Asilidae > Dioctria > Dioctria rufipes. Next base: position 23,132,367 of record OZ002740.1, on the reverse strand, counting down.
TTCTTGAAAATTTTGTAAGCCATGAAGATATGATACTTTTGGAGGTTATTCTTAGTGGTAAAGGAAATTCAACCAAATTTACCTAAAGCGGAGGTTGTTTTGCCAATTCTTATGAATAGAACACAATTTCAAGAACAGGATGTATTTGTGCCTTGGAAAATGACATGAAAATGTAGCAGCGAGGTAAATGATTGCACTTTCTGCGTTATTATGTATAATGTTTCTCAAGAAAATGAGTTATAAGTTGTGTGAAAAAGTGAATGGAATTAAATTGTTAACTGTTATTATGATCAAGAAAATTGGTGTGTAATTTTTAGCAAATTGTAAACAAAGAAATAAAATTTATATTTATTTAAAACTGAATTTGAAAACGTGACTTTTTCTGCTTTTATATATTTTTTTTAAATAAAACTAAATATGTATGTGAAATTGTCTAATATATTACCTAAGAAATTTCCTCATATTCATAAATTTTCTGCATTTTTGACGTCTAATTTTTGTAATTGACAATTTGATGAATTGTCAAAAGTGATACTTCGCTATAAAAGAGTGGGAAATAATGTTTTGACAGTCGACCACCTCTTCCTTTTTTTTTCTAATAGTAAAAAGTAATAAGACCCTCTCACTCACTTTGTCAGTAAAATCGTATGATCGAGTAATGTAAATCAGCCATTAGTTCCTGTGTGTCCTAAGGTATCCATTGTAGAGACATTACGAGCGAAAACAGACTAACTTATTTAATTTTACTATTAGCATAAATATTTTATTATATATGTAATAAAAGCAACTAATCGCCATTGCCTTTCAAGTATGGAATACTTCTTTCAGTATGGGTGCGTGGAATTGCTGAATACCATATTGAAATTCATAACGGAAAATAAAATCTATAGGATCGAAAAATTGAGGAGCTGATTTAAAAATTGATCACTAGAATCAGTCTCTTTTTTACAAAAATCTATGGAAACATTTTAGAAAATATATTGTGCCATGTGAAGATCAGCAGAAAAAAACGTTCATCCACCTCGACGGAACAAGAACATATCCAGTTTCAGGACGATTACTTAGAAATATTTTCAATATTTGTACCATAAGCAGCCATACAAGCATTGTTTCAGAATTTACAAAAAAAAAAACAAAAACATCAATAATAAGAACAGCACCAAGAATCAGACTGTGAGGAAACATTGCCTAATCCAAAGATACGGCAGGGTTGATAGCTAAGATTCTGTTCAAAAAATGTACGAATGTCATCCTTTAAAAGCACATCCAGACATAACACTTATTGGCAAAAAACATTTGTTAAACATTTGACAAACAATTTATAGGCAGTTGACCATTGTTTGATAAATATTTGAAATATGTTTGTGAAAGATTTGTCAAACATCTGATAAGATATTTGTGTGGAAAATGTTCAAAATGTCCAAATGTTCAGTTTATTCTCCGAGTACAGTAGCGTGCATTGCAGCAACTTACGTCGTGCTTACATCAAATTTTCGAAAAAGGAGATGGTGGAACAGAAAATTTTTAAACATAAGATTACAGAACAGTGGCCATGATGAATTGAATGATTTCAAAATTGACGAGCTTTCCGGTTTTGAAATTTTCCAAGAATCTCTTCAAGTGACTTCAGAATTCTAATTAACAGAATCGGACCAAAAATAAGAAGACGAAATACAAATTGGCGAAATACATAGTGTAAGTGTAAATGAACGGCTGGCCATTGCGTTGAGGTTTTTGTAACTGATGATTCTTACCCTTATCCTTTTTTAAATTGATTTCAAAAATTGTTCCTAGAGTAGATCAGGCATTAATAGTTGTATCGCATCCCTGTATGTCGGTAAGTAGTAACATAGCAAAACATCACTTTTACTTGCCATCACCGCTGGCTGGATCTAACCATACAGAGTCTATTATTAATTATTATTCCAAAATGAGCGTTCACTACTGTCTAACTGAAAGTATTATATAAACTTTCACAAACAAATGTTTGAAAAATGTTTGACACATTTTTTATAAATGTTTGACAATTCTTGTAAAGTGTTTGTCAGATATTTCGGGAATGTTTGTGTGGACGCGCCTTCAGGCGTAAATAGCAATCCAAAATAAAAACAATTTTTTACAAATTTCATTTTTAACAGCAGTTTTAAACCGTATTCTACCATTTCTTCCTACTTTACTAAACCTTTTTTTTTAAGTTTAATATTTTCAAGAGTTCAATGTACATAAATCAAGAGTGGTCGTCGACCATTTATCATCTTACAAAATTCAAATTTAACAGGTAAAGAACCCAATAATTAAGGTACGCATGTTATCAAATATATACTCTGTAAAAACATATTACATAAAAAGTCCTATCCGGTCTGGCAAATTTTTGAATTGTTGTTAATAATTATTGGAAAACAAAAGACACCATTTATGTAATTTTGAAACTATACCGTAAAGGCTGACAAACAGACAGACAGTCAGGCAGGTAAAATATTTTATAAGCAAAAACAAATATACGATTCGACTTACCTATTCACAAAAAAAATTATCCAAAGAGTTTCTTTTGTAGGAAATCTTCTACACCTCCAATTTGTAGATTAATTCGAAATTGAATTTTCAAAAACTTTCTTATAACTGTATAATACCACTTAAATCACATTCACTTTTCTCGTTACATATACACTTACGAAAGGAGAGAAATTAATTAATTTCAAAAAAAATTAAAATTAAATAAAAAAAAAACAGCACTTCACTCCAAACAGTAAACAAAAATTTCAAAAAATCCGTTTCCACAAAATAATGTCGAGGTCGTCACTTTGTTGTTAAACTCAAATTCATATCTCGCCCACACTTAGTCAATTCTTTGAATGCTGTTCGACTAGAAGGATTCAAAGTCTATCTACAACTGGCGTGCCCGGTCGTATCTACTGTGGTGGATTCCTTTCGCATTATGTTACGATGTCCTTTTAGCGGAGGAATATAGGCTCTACAGGTTAATCTCCACTTGTACAGTTGCAACAGCAATGAGAAATTTTGTATACAACGTTTGTAGATAAAAAATGTGGGGAAAAGTCTCCACTGTGATGCTCATGCTCACTATATATACCGGCATTATCCACCGCCAAGCCATTCCAATCCAAACCAACAGGTGCACTTTTGGCACTGACCTATAACATGAACACTAGTGCACTTTTTAGTGGGGGGTGACTTGACTGGGCTCCAAAACTTCAATCAACTTTGTTTACAGTCAAATGAAACTAATTTTCTCTCATTGTTTCTCTCTGTTTCCATCTCTTCCTCTCACTCGTCGTATAAGCACTCCTCCACAGATATTTTCACATATAAAAAGCGAAATAAAATGCGAAAATTAATGATTCTGTTTCCTTTCATGTTAAGCTTTTTTTGTATACCTGAAAATGAATAAAAAAACGTCATTTAATTATGGAATTTTATAGACATGCACACAGTTATAATATAGCTCAGGTTTTGGCAATTCTAAGTTCAGTACCTACCACCTATACCTAATTATTTTTTCAGATATGATGGAGTCACAAGGTCAAGCTATCAAAATTGTAAAATATATATAATTTTCGAAATTTCATTCAATAATAGAATATTTTCGAATGTAATTGCGAAATTTGTGAATAACACTAAGTTTCTCCACATCTCACGTCTTCATCCCGATACAACGGAGGAAAAATTGATGAATTATGTTTCTGCTAGAACGGAGATTTCACTGTCCACATTAACTTGCAAACGTTTAACAAAAAAAGACTGTGACATATCATCTATGAGATTTGTTACTTTTAAGCTGGGAGTTCCTGAGTATTTATATTCAAAAATTCTTAAGCCTGAGATTTGGCCTGCTGGAGTATATGTAAGGAAATTTTTAAATTATTCAAAAAACCCGGGAGATCTCGTTCATCCAGTGCATGCGAATCTTTAATTCAGACCGTTTCTTCTTCTAATAATATCATTAACTCTAAAGGATTGTCAATATATTATCAGAACATAAGAGGTTTGAGGACTAAAGTTAATCATTTCTATCTTTCTGTAATTGAAAATGACTATGACGTCATTGTTATCACAGAAACTTGGCTTGTAGAATCAATTCTTTCTAGTGAATTATTTGACGAATCAAAATATAATGTTTATAGAAAAGATCGATGCTCTTTGGTGACAGGCCTTTCTAGAGGAGGTGGTGTAATGATTGCGGTTAAATCTTGTATTTCTAATGATAAAATTTCTTTAAATAATGAAAGAGGCGAAACTGAACAGCTATGCGTCCGAGTATCTAAATCAGAACCCAATGATCAATATCTTATTATATGTGTCAGCTACATTCCACCCTCTTCACCGGTGGATACTTACACTAATCATATAAATAATTTACTGGAGTTATCTTTCTGTAATGATTATTTTTGCTATTTTGGAGATTTCAACTTGAGCAACGTTCAGTGGATCTGGGATAATGATGAAAAGGTGCTCATACCAAAAAATGTGTCGTCAGAATCTGAAAGGATAGTTGTTGATAAATTATTAGGTGCAGACCTAATGCAAGCAAATCATATATCTAATGTGTTTGGGAAATTCTTAGATTTAGTGTTTCTAAACAGTGATATTTTATTTAGAGTTATTGAAACCGATTATCCTTTATGTCCAAATGATTTACACCATAAAGCTATTATAGTTGATATATCATTTTATGACTTGGCTTCTCAACTTGATAAACCGTCTAGTGTTGTTTTTAATTTTAATGGAGCAGATTTTGTAAATTTAAATGATTACTTTTTTAACATAGATTGGTCCTTTATAGATAGTTTTAACCTAAATGAAGCATATAGCAAGTTACTTGACGTGGTAAGAGAAGGAATGAATAGATTTATTCCTTCAAAACATTTACAAACAACGAATCATCCTAAATGGTTCAATAGAGGTCTATTAAGACTTAAGAATGCCAAATCAAAGGCACATAAAAAATTCAAATTGTCTGAAAGTTCAGAAGATTTAACTAACTTCCAAAGATTACGAAGAGAATATGAATTTTTCCATAGGTTTTTGTATAGGCAATATATTTGGTCTGTAGAGGCTGGTATAAAATCTAATAGTAATACATTTTGGTCTTTTATAAACTCGAAACGAAAAACATCGGGCTTTCCTAAAGTTTTGCATTATAACAATAATAAATCTTATGACCTTCAGAGCAGCTGTAACCTTTTTGCAGATTATTTTGAATCTATATATGATAATACTATTTATAGCTCTTTCAATAATGCTACCCACTCTTTTGAAGGTAATTCATTAGAAATCGGCCGCATTTTACTTGATGATGCTGATATACTTAATGCTCTTAAAGATTTGAAATGTAGTTCCAAGGTTGATGCTGAAGGAATTTGCTCATCTTTACTTCTTAATTGCGCTAATTCTTTGTCTTGCGGTCTAACCAAGATTTTTAATTTATCTCTGAGTACTGGTCAATTTTTAGATGAATGGAAAGTTTCTTACATAACTCCAATACATAAGTCTGGACCTAAAAACCTGGAATCCAATTTTCGGGGAGTATCCATTATGAATAATATTCCGAAAGTGTTAGATTCCTTGGTTAATTCGAAATTATTCTTTTTAGTTAAAGAAATTATAGCGTCACAGCAACACGGTTTCGTTTCTGGCAGATCATGTACATCTAATTTAGCCATATTCTCGAATTACACTTTAAATGAAATAGAAGATGGTAATCAGGTTGATGCAGTTTACACTGATTTTACCAAGGCATTTGACAGGGTTTGTTTATCGGTATTGATTTTCAAATTTGGGTTGCTTGGTTTTCATTCATCTATGCTTGACTGGATTTCCTCATATTTAAGCGATCGGAAACAATTTGTCAAAATTGGTCACCTTAAATCTAAAACAATCAATGTCAACTCAGGTGTTCCTCAGGGTAGCCATTTGTGCCCTTTACTATTTGTATTATTTATTAATGATGTAGTTAATCATATTCATTTTTCCAACTTGCTAATTTTTGCTGATGATCTTAAACTTTATACTAGAATAACGTCTACAAATGATTTTATACTGCTTCAAAGTGACATTGATAATTTTTTTGTTTGGTGTGCTAATAATAAACTTAACCTTAATATTTCAAAATGTAAGATCGTGTCTTTCCATCGGAAGTTAAATTCAGTCATATTTAATTATAAAATCAATAATAATCCTCTTCGGAGAGTAAGTGAGGTGAAGGATTTGGGGGTTACATTTGATAGAAAATTATCTTTTGTACCCCACATTGAAACGATTGTTTCTAGAGCAAACAGAAACCTGGGGTTCTTAAAACGGAATTCTAAGGAATTTAGTGATTTGGGTACTTTGAAAGTCCTTTATTTTTCTTTAGTGAGGTCTGTACTTGAGTATGCATCCGCTATTTGGTGTCCGTTTTATGGTAGTCATATAGACCGAATTGAGTCTGTTCAGAAATCATTTTCTAAATTTGCTTTATTTAGATCTCATTTTCGAACTAATACTACTCCTCAGTATCGTATAAGATGCCTGCTTTTGGGTATGTCGACTTTAGAACTTAGAAGACAAGTAAGCTGTGCACTTTTTATTAAAGATATTCTCTCATATAAAATAAAGTGCCCCCAGCTCTTGTCATTAATTTTTATATACTCTCCAGAGATACTTATACGTCCGAGGAACTTGCTTTATGAATCACATCATAGAACTGATTATGGTAGTTATGAAGTAATCTCAAATTGTATTTCTCAATTTAATTCCTTGTATCATCTTGTTGATTTGACAATGTCTAGTGCAACTTTCAAAAAAGTCATCTATGAGTATTATAACTCTTGAATTATGTATGCATAATTTATACTCAATTTTTTTTTTCTCTTCCTTTTATTTTTACACTGTTATTATTATTTTTAAAGTATTTGTCACTTGCTAAGATTATAGTTAAGTACATGAAATGTCTGTAAGATTTATACCTCTGTAGACTAGAAATAAATAAATAAATAAATATACGAATGAATTATGGGTGGAACATAATGTGCTCTGTTTTGCTGTATTCACAATTAAATGCTGGAGGAGGGGAAAGTCTAGCCCAGTATTTTGAGTTTTGGAATATTTTTGAAATTTTCATGTAATTTATTTTAGTCTTACAAAATTTTTAAAATCTTCAACTAACATGGCTATTTATATTATGTGAAAGATTTTTTTTTCAGATGTTAATTGAACGGTTTAAGGCAGGGCATTTACAGTTCTGTGGATTTAAGAAAATTCGAAAGATATCGTTTTCGAAATCTCAGATTGTAATTAAAAAAATTAATAATTACGCTCTACCAAATAATCTAGAATTGTATGGAATTTTTCGGCTTACCCGAGGGCTTTGAAGTCATTTTATTAATAACACAAAGAAAAATCTATCTCTGGATTTCAGTGCCCATTTGAAGACTGACTTCAGCACTTATCGAATGAATTTAGGATTATGCAAGAAAATTCAACTTACCTGGCGCTTTAGGTCGTTTTTCTTGAATGCTAAGAAAAAACCATTGTCGGAATTTCAGCGTGTATTAAAACAAAAACAAAAATCCGCTCGATCACACAGATTTTTTCAGACTACCGAGGACTTTGAGATCATTTTTCTCGAAAACGCAAAAACAAAAAATCTTTTTTCGGATTATAGCTAATATAAATTTTCGGTTTATCATTGGATAAAGATCCACTTTTCTCGGAAGACGGAAACTTAAAACAAAATCGTTTTCGGGATTTTAGCTATATTTGCAAAAAATAAGGCTAGGTTACCGTTCATGACAATGAAAAATCGATTTTTTTTTTCTACATAAATGTCATCCTTAAAGTGTTTAGAACACGTGGGTAAAAGGACATTTTCAGATCTAAAGTGTTTTAGAATTCACAGTTAAGAGCGGAACCGTCCGCCGGCTGGAAAACAGGTAGCTAGAAAACCCTTTTCTCACTACGTGAGGGTACCCTCATAAATTTCGTGAAACCGTTAACCTTCAGATTCTGCACAATCAGTTCTTGGAGGAAGAAGAAGAGCATCTGTATGGTGCTGGAATAGCTAAAGTAAGTTGTCAAAGAATTTTTATAATGTCAAATTTTAAATGCGTTTTTCTAGGAAAAAAAACATTTTTCAGCGCGCAGGGCGCTCTACAGCTTCAACGAATGAACTGATTTTCAAATTTTCAATTCAATTTGCGGGGCCATCAGGAAGCAATTTTTGTCAAAGTTTTTTCCGTCCGTTGAAGCAAAAAACAAAAAAAACACAGGGCAAATAATTGGGCTTTTTTCAAACGGATGGCATTTCGTTATTTAGGCTGATTTTTTTTTTTTAAATGAAAACCAACCTTATTTGTGGTGAGACCTCCAACATTGAACTTCTACGGTAGGCGATCAGAGATAACCATACCGATGAGAGCTCTCTGATCGCTGGGTCGAAAAGTTCAATAATTTTTTTGCACTTAAAATGCATTTTGTAAATTTATTGAAATTATTTTCAATAAATTTCAGTCTGTTAGACGAGAAATCTCCTTCATGAAAACCAACCCTATTTGTTTCAGATGAACTGTCAGAGCTGTGGAACGCCACGCGCAGACTGAAACACGTCCTACATGGCTTTTTTTTTTTATGGAGGCTTGAGTCGCCATTTTTGATTTTTTTTTTTTATAAATAAAATTGAAACTTACTCTCCATTGATAGAAGAATAAAATACGTTAAACGCTTAACGCTTTTCATCACGATTGCGGGAGAACGAAGCACCGTGAAGATTTGATTTTTTTTTTTTTTAGATCTCAAAATATGATTCTAAGACATTGAGTTTGAAGGTGTGCGAAATCGGATAAGGGGAAGCGAACCCGCTTTTCCTTATTTGAGGGCTAACAATTTTAAAATCTGTAAATGTAAAGGAATTTATTTTTGGAAATTTAAAACTTGGTACACAAATTATGCAATTTTATGTTACCCCTGCCTTTTCACCTCCTATAAATAAATCATTGCTTTAGTGCGGAACTGAATGCATAATATTCTTGTAAGCTATTGGGAATTTGTTTCATAATAGTTTCCTACAGCCTTTATTTTCTATTATCTCACAAGGAAAAAGCTAGAATTGATATAAGACCAATTCTTATGATACCCTAGATGAATGCCAGTATATAAATTCGTATGGACACATCTGTGCAAGTTTGATTGTTAAAGATAATTTTCGTATCAGTTTCTAGAACGGTTCGTCAGACAGTGAAATGATAACTTCATAGGATTTTATATTCTGAAAAATATTTCAGAACAATAGAAAACGTCTAGGATTGATTCTTTTTACAGTAGACGTAAAAAACCTGAATTTTTGTATGGACACAGTTTTGAAATTGTATTTACTATTTCTATGAAAACGCCTTGTACAAAATGTCAGCTCACTACGTCTACACTTTATTAGGCAGTATTCAAATATATAGTGAAAAACGAAATTTTGTATGCCAACTCTACGAAGGAGTTGCCCGATTGGTCCCATTTGCGAATTTAAATGTAAAATTTCTTTGAAAGTCGTGTACAAAAATTCATCTATCAAGTTGAACGCCTTCTCGAATTATCGAATGAACGAACGGATAGACAGGCGGACAGGCAGAAATCAAAATTACCTCCAACATTATGCGTTCGTATCCAATCCATTTTGCTCTAAAACAGAATGACAAATTTATAGACTTTTATAAATTATGGCTCAGAAAATGTTGGAGTGGCAGTGGTTAAAAACATTGACGCGGAGGTGGAAAGAATAGTACGCCACAAAGCTACATCCAGATACAAAGCGCCACAGCAGGTAGAGCAACACGCAATTGCTGAGGCAACAAAAACGGCCAAACCAAGCCAAAGAAGAGCGATAGCAATAAGCACCGTTTCTAAAACCTCCATGGACGCCATCAAAAACCGGAAAAAGGACTCGCCCTTAATACAAGTCATAAGAAATAATTTAATAGAGTCAATAAATTCTATCGCCTCAACATAAGGACGCGCGGAGATAAGGGAATAAGATAGCGGACCGCCTAGCAAAATACCAGACTATTAGCTAGAGTTGAGGTCAAAATAGGTGCAAACAGACCAATTGGACAACAACAGCACCTTCTTCCATACACTGGCCTTCAATTTAACAACCAGACTATAACAGGACATTCAACAGAAAACAGACAAGAAACTTGAGAAGACTCAGACTAGGACAACCGAGACTCATGCACGGATACATAATATCCAGGACACCCAGACCCCTCTGTAATAATTGTCAGAGTCCCTTAATTTGTCCCATATCCAGAAATTTCCTCAATTCCACAGACCTCGCAGTGATCCTAGACCCCTCCCAACCAGGAAAATCCTCCCTATTTCATCTCTTGAGCCATCTTAGCCCTCCATTTTCCATTGTAAGGTTTCAAGGTCAGTTAAACAGTTAACTATTAAAATACACACATATTATTAGTTTAGAGTCGCCATCAGTGATGCCACTTGGATGCAATTATATCATTTTGGATAGATTTTACTTGACATTCTTGAAATGGATACTTTGATACCTTTTTTTAGGGATGGATACATTTTTGAGGCCAGCCATTCCCTCTAACTCGTACACAAATTTGTCTATTTCTTTACTATTTTCGACACTCTCGTAGACCCACTATTCGCCATCACAGCGAGCTGAAATTTGACAATTGAATCTGTCAAAATTTGAACCGGAAATTTCCATGGAAAACCCGGAAAATCGGGAAAAATCATTTGAAAATTTGGTACAAATTTGATTAGTGATAAATCCGTTTCAGAAAAAATGCAGAGTTTTCCGATTTTTCCGAAAAATTTCCGCAATTTTCCGACTTTTCCGGAAATTTTTCCGGTAAAAAAGTTTTCTAAATTATGCAGGATCAAGTTCCCTATCAACTGGCATCATTACCTTCTCTCCGACAATGGTGAAAACTTGCAGAAAAAATCGAGGAAAATTCATGTAAAACGCTTTTCCGGAGTTTTTCCGACCAAGAAAGCGTTTGAGCGTTTTGCAACCTAAGACAAAGTTGTAGAGCGAAATGAGTTGCATAAAGTTGCTTTTGTGGAAAACCCGGAAAAACGGGAAAATCATCGGAAAAATTTTCATCGATATGATTAGTGATAAATCTGTTTCAGGAAAAATGCAGAATTTTCCAATTTAGTTAACGTGAAAAAGGCAGAAAATAAAATAAGTAAAAAACGAGTTTTCAAACAAAACTGAGGCCAAGTCGTATGAAAAAGTAGAAAATAAACTTTTCTTCACACACAGAGATGGACTCAGATTTTATTCGTTGACAATCACCGATATATTTCAGTAAGATCAATCAGAGGTAATAAGTGATTTGATTCATGAAGACAAAGAATATTCAAGAGAAATGTCCCAATCAAAAAATCTGAGTCCACCTCTGTGTGTGAAGATAAAATCTGAGTCCATCTCTGTGTGTGAAGAAAAGTTTATTTTCTACTTTTTCATGCGACTTGGCCTCAGTTTTGTTTGAAAACTCGTTTTTTACTTATTTTATTTTATTTTAAAATAATTTTTAAGCATATTATTATATTCTCAATTCAATATTTATTAAATGTTCATTTAACTTGAATTTTGAATCCTGAAACACTTTGCGTACAGCAAAAAAAACGATTCTTCCTTTAATTGATACCTTTCCAAATATTACTACAAATCGGAAAGCAATTTTTAATGAATGGCGTATGCTTTCCTTTCAAAAATATTTAAATTTTAACGACGATATTGAATTTTTTTGAAAAATTTAAGCATTCAGAAAATACATACGAACAATCGATGCTTGAAAATTTATGTAATTTTGTTCTGCATATTTGAAGTTTGCTACATAGTTCAGCTCAGATCAACCTAATAAAAAATAAAAAATGTCTAATACTTTACGTTACGAAAATTTTAGCGAAAGAACTGGAAAAGAGTTTTTTGGTTTTTTTATTAGTTATCTGTTAGCACCCAGAAAAAGGTTATGTTTATTTATTTTATTTGTTAGGTATTTTAAAAACTTATAATGATTGTAAAACTCGATACCGTAACTCGAATAGTGTTTAATTTTTGTTTCTATTGAATTTTTTCTAAATAAACTTAGTTTATGGTGAGGATCTTGGATTTTTCTTTATAATTTTCTACAAAGTATCATTTCGATACATTCAAATTAGCAATGGATATATTTAATACATTTTCCGAACTATTTTGGATACATACAATTTATTCTGAGTGGCATCACTGGTCGCCATATGGTATTGGACTGAGTGCGTATTTAACTGTAAAAACAATTATGTTAAAGTAGCTTAGCTTATATAAATAAATAAATTATGGCTTGAATTGTATTGTGAACTCTGTGGGCAGTGCCATATCAAACATGATATTGCAATATTTGGAGCGTAAGAAGACTACATTACTGAAGAATGAGACTATGATTTCTGCCCTGTTCCTAGATCCAAGGCTTCGCCGTTTTCTAGAGAAAGAAAAGAGAGATGTAGTGAAAAAGCATTTGAAAGGCATTGTTTATAGCCTAATCTATCTTTAAAAAAATTATGTAAAGATTTTCACTTCAAGAAACATTAAAAAAGTTTCAATATCTTATTAGTTCTATGCATAAATTTTTTTTTTTTTCAATTGTAATGTCTTATTTAGATTATAAAACTAATTTTGTCTGACTTTAACTCTGTAGTACCAAAACAACGATAGTTCTTTAATTTTCAACCTTAAATATTTGGGACCTATCCCCATCAGTGTTGCCACTCTTCCACAATTGTGGAAGAAGTTCTTCCAGAAGTTTTCAAACATTTCGATTTTTCCACCTCTTCCTCACAAAGGTCAAAATCTACCACAATTTTTCTTTTTTGTGTTGTTTGTGGATTGCTTCCGTTCTATTTGCAACGCATATAAGAGGTGTTATTTTAATTAGCCCGCTATTTCGGTAGATGTCACTTTTGGAGCTGTCATTTTTTGACATTTGACAAGTAGAAACTACGCCATTAATAAAAATGGAACGATACACGATTCAACAATGCATTGAAATTATTAAAATTTACTATAAAAATGGTGAAAATGTGGCAGAGACGGTTCGTAAAATTCGAACATTTTTGGGTCGTCGTGAAGCACCTTGTCGGACCGCAATACAGAAATTGGTAGAAAAATTCGAGCTGTCGGGACAAGTTAGTGATGTGAAGAATAAAACCCGTGCACGTCGCTCAAGAACAGCCGAGAATATTGCTGTTGTAGCCGAAATGGTTGAAGAAAACCCAGGTTTGTCCATTCCTCGTCGTTCTTTGGAATTAGGCATTCCACAAACGTCATTACACCGTATTTTGCATAAAGATTTGGGTCTTAAGGTTTATAAAGTTCAGTTAACACAAGAACTCAAGCCGGCCGATCATCAACAACGTCGAGTCTTTGCTGATTGGGTCCTTGAAATGCATGAAAATGATCCGGAATTCCATCGAAAACTCATCTTCAGTGATGAAGCCCATTTCCACCTCGATGGCTTCGTCAAAATTCGCAAAATTGTCGCATCTGGGGCTCGGAAAACCCAAGAGTTATTGTTGAAAAGCCTCTCTATCCTCAACGTGTGACTATCGACTATCGACAGATGATTAATGATTTTTTATGGCCGGAATTGGATGGTATTGATCTGGACAACGTTTACTTTCAACAAGACGGCGCTACGTGCCATACAACCAACGAAACCATTGATCTTTTACGGGAAAAGTTTCCGGACCGTGTTATCTCTCGAAGAGGTGATCACAATTGGCCACCGAGATCTTGTGACTTAACACCTTGCGACTTCTTCCTTTGGGGCCACGTGAAAGAGAAGGTCTACGCCAACAGCCCAGCGTCGATTCAAGACCTCAAAGATGGAATTCGTGAGGCTATCGAGGACATAGGGCAGCCACTTTGCGATTTGGTTATGGAAAATTTCATGAAAAGGATATGGTCCTGTAGGCGTGGTCGTGGTGGTCATTTGGCTGATGTTATTTTCCATTATTAACGGCATACCTTCCTCTTTATAATGAAATAAAGATCCGATCATTTATCTCAAAAAATGGCATTATTCTTTGAATATGAAAATAACACCTCTTATTGAAAAACCCGTTATAAAGCTTCAGCGAATTTGATGTTTTATTCTTTTACAATTTTTTTGGTTAGCATCACTAACTTATAGACTGAGCGTATTACCATTTTCCTATAGAAAAGAATGGCACAAGTTCTATAGTTTTCTCTTTCACGTTATGGCAGAGTTGAAGCGTTTTTTTATGCCATTTGATGTTTTTATGTTGGTTACAGATGCAATCAACGCAGGAAGAATAAAGTAAACATAGTTTTTATCGTGTTCCGTCTGTTTTGCCCATACGCAGGATTCAGGAAAAAATAACCTTTTGAAAATTAAAGTCGGAATGAGTTTATTTCCGTATAAGCTATTAAAATATCACTTGGACCAAGAAAGATATTTTTTAAATTTAATTCGATTTTCGAATGTAAAATTTTATATGATTGGTTGTGCTTTACATGTTTTTTTGTGGAGTAAACGTTTAAATGGTGCTCAAACCCTGATATACAGACAGGGCCGGCTCAAAGGTCGGGACTTCGGGGATTTTTCTCGAGGCCCCGCGCTTTCATATTTCTAACAACTATTAGTAGCTAGGACAAGTTTTCGGATGTTAACGCAGGTCTTCCCATCTTGCTCGTTGAGGTTGTTATACCCTAGATGAAATCATAGGGGTATACTAAGTTTGTCATTCCGTTTGTAACACCTCGAAATAATGATGGTAGAGCAAAATGGATTGGACACCCATTCATAATATTAAAATTTATTTCGATTTTTGCATGTCCGTCCGTCCGTCCGTCCGTGCACACGATAACTCGAGAACGCGTATACTTAGAGACTGAAATTTTGTACACGGACTTTAAAAAAAAAAGTAAAATTAAGTTCGAAAATGAGACAAATCGGGCAACTCCTTCGTGGGGTTGCCATCTAAAAGTTTCGTTTTCCGCTATATATTTGGACACTGCCTGAGAACGCGTTGACGTAGAGAGCTGAAATTTCGTAAATGATGTTTTTACTACATAAGCAAATAAAATGTCAAAAATGGACTAAATCGGGCTACTCCTTCTTGGTGTTGCCATATAAAAATGTCGGTTTTTAACGTATACTTTGAAAACGATCAGTCCAAGACATTTTTATTGTACTAAAAACTTCTGCAGAATACGAAATCCTATAAAATTGGTTATAATCATTTTTTCTGTGCGACAAACCGTTCTAGAAATATATGCGAAAAACAACTTCAAAATTATTACTTGAATAGATCGGTGACCATACGAAATTTAATAAGGGCATTCATCTAGGGTATCATAAGAATTGGTCTTAGACCAATTCTAGCTTTTTTACTTGTTTTTGATTAAATTTGTACGTGTTGCAAATGCAAACGAATTTGTTTTATACCCAGTGCCAAAGCCCTCAAGAATACTTCACAAGCCATGAAAAAAAACTCCGTCCCTACTACATGCGAGGCCCAGCGGAGTCCTTACATTCTAAAATATTTGCAGTGTTCTTACGTAAGAATGACAAAAGTTTGATTTGAATAGCACTTACGCCCTAAACTACTATTCATACAGAAAAATTGTCTTCTGATAATCTTAAACTTACTTTCTTATCTTCCGAACCGTAATAAAATTTTCATACCTTTCTTAAGAAAATTATTTAAAAAAATTTATCTTAATCAACTGACTACGATACCTCAAACAAAAATTCTCAGCTGAGTAATCATTGTAATATCGCTGTGCCAAAATTAACCTAATGACAAAAATATTTTAAAAAGAATAGTAGTTGATAGAATTACTGGCTAAATTTGATGCAGTTTTAAATGAACATATATAAAAAGACAAGACATAAATATATGAAGATCAGTGTTGCCACTTCCTCGTTTTCGCCTTTTTATATCAACTAACGATATCATAAGAGGTTTGTTCGATGAAAACACTGTATAAATTTTTCCCTACAATTATCCCTAAATTTACCCGGGGTTTTGGGCACTCATCGAACAAGTTTTTAAAACACCGGGAGTACATTCCAAAACATAGCCGCAGTTGACTATAGCTGACTTCATAACGCACAAAAGTTAACTCAGCTAACATATTTCAGTTGACTAATGGGTTTTGAACGATTGAAGTCAGCTGTAGTCAACTATAGCTATTTTTTGGGGCGCACTCCGGGTAAACCTAATGTAATGACATTTCTCTGACAGTTCTCCTGAGTATAATTAATTTTAAAGTTATTTATACAAATAAAATGTGCTATTTTTCTATTTCTTTTCTTCTAATGTAATTTATATGTCCCCATCAGCAGCAAATTGCAAGTGAGAACTATCAAACCATTACCCCGAGAACTTTTTAGTGTAAGCTCGGGGTAGCCCAGGTTTTTCAAAAAACAAGATAGTCTAGCCCGGTGTAGCCTTAGGTTTACCCGGGGCTTCATTGAACAGACCTAAGGTCTACACAAGTAGGTATAAAATTAAGTTCTTCTTTTTGTCTCCATAGTTAAGGCAATGCTTAGATGATGGCGTGTTTTTGTTTTACAATTACTGTTAATAATGTACCTCGATCTAAACTTTATAACAACTAAAAGCTCTCCAAATTTAAATGTTAAAGTAAAGAAAAAATTATAATTAATCGGTAATTAGGTATTTTTCCCTATGAAAGAAATGGCAAACGATCAAATCTGACCATCATGATGATTAAGATGAATGCGCAAAATCAAAAAAAAACTTATCTTAATAAATTCTAATAAAACAGCAAAGACTCCATACACCCACATAAATAAACATAGCTAGGATGCAGAAATCCAATACATTTCGATGCTAACTAGTCAATTTTTTTAAGCTCATAAAATATGTAGGCGATTGCAATTTTTTTAAGCTCATAAAATATGTAGGCGATGCAAATTAACTGTGGTACTTATACCAAGACTACATAAGTATTGTATGTAAATAAGAAATCTAAGTAGATAAGGTGGTATGTAACCATGGAAAAAAAGGGCAAAAAAAAACAAGCCACGAATTTGATAGCTTAACAATGATGCACATTTTAACTCCAGAAATATTTTGAGATAGCATAGACTTAAATCTCAACACAAATATTTGTTAAGCAATGAAAAAAGAAAACCCCAAAAAGAAGTACCACTAAGAACAATTTTGCCCTGTTCAAAGACTCATTTTTTTCTTATCTCGCACACCAATGTACAATTTCAAATTTATTTACTCTTTCTGGGATGATTGAAATGGGTGTGTTGTGTTCGTTTCCTTTCTTGGAATACTGTCCATGCGCAGCTGTACATTTTCCCATGTAAACGAATCGAAAAAATATATAATCTTATCTTAGTTTCCGAAAGCTTAGTATCTACCTATAAATTTAAGTAACAACACCAATAACCGGATTAGTGTCAGTCAGTGTTCTCGTCACGGTCAGTTTAAAGAGTTCAGTGTTTAAAAATTGCGATAATGTTCAAGTTAATTTTCATCGTCTTGTCCGTCGTGGCTATAGGACAACTAGAGATTGCTAGTGCCAATCCTTTTATAAGGGATACTCTTGAATTGCATGACAATAACACATTTCCAGTTTACACTGTTAGCGATATTAACGCATTTCGTACTCAACATCCTGAAATTGAACTGGAAGAACTGCACGTAATTAGTAATGTTAAACAGCAGTTGGTCTATCATCTAGGAGCACGGATGCCAGGAGATCGATTAGTTGCGCATGGTGCTAAGAGACAATCTTGGGCAACCCCACAAAATGTTGGTCTCACCTTGGCATATCCATCAAGTGGAACTGGAGCACTAGTCACATACGTTTATATTGTTGTTAATCAGGTAGATATTTCATTTTTTTTGTTTTATTGTGATAATTATGAAAGAAAATTTAAAAAAAAAATTTCTTTCAGTCTACAATGTCAGGCCGTGCTTATATTGCTAAAGGTGGTGTACATCAACGTTTCATAACTGTAATAATCGAGGCATATTCTGTGACATTTATGAATATTGACGCAAACATCTTTGGAATGATGTAAAACTATTTTTTTCTTTTGTGTTTCTCTTTTTGTTTTGGTCATACTAAAAGCATCATGTCTGTGTGTATTCTTAAATATAAATATCAAAAATAAATAATTAATTAAATACATATAAACAAAAATTTTTTGAAAAAATCCTGTAATAAACTATGTTACAGTGATGGCCAACAAAAGTATGGAATTCAAAAATGTCTTAAGTGGATCCTTTGTACTTTATGCAAAACAGAGAAAAGTTTTTTAATTAAAAAGCACCCTAAATTTTGAACAGCATAACGTTAATGATTGTCTTATCTAGTAAAATAACTATTAGTATATATAACAATCACATTCCACAGCGGGCGTGTCGAACTAGGTTCAATAGATGTCCATGGATAGATAACACAGGAGATATATGCTACTGTGCTAGCGGAACGTGATTACCATTTTAAGAAATATAAAGTCAACCGTATGGCTGAGGTTGATTATTATAAATACAAACTAGTCCACAACAAAGTGAACTCAATGATAAGATCCGGTAAACATAAATTTTTTGGTTTAAAGCTGGATTTTGATCTGCCCCCTAAGAAGCTGTGGCAAAATATTCGTAATTTGGGTGTACCTGGACGTGATTTTCCCAAAGTAAACCACAATCCAGATGAACTTAAGAGGAGTCAGTATACCAAAATTTACAAGTTTCGTACATTTTCCAATGTGAATTTCTGGCAAACTATTATTTGTAGCAGAATAATGATTTTTATCTTAAATTCCGCAACGGGCCCAAGTCTGGTATACTGACGGAATGTTATCCGCATAGATGTGAAATCCAAAGTTGTTGAGAATCTCGTCGTCGTCTTTGAGTGGAGCCAAAACCACCTGATCGTAAGATCTCATAAAGGAGTAGGTCTCCCTGGACTTGACTAAAACGACGTACCGGAGAGGTAACTGAGAATCTTCTCACATGTATAGGAGGAAAAACCAAAGAAGGAGCGAAGCTTATAGATTAATCTCTCATGGGACACTGAATCAAATGCCTTACTAAAGTCGAGGAGCACAAGAACAACCGAGAGACCTCTATCACCTCTAGTGCGACTGTAATAAACTCAAACTTAATTTGAGTCTAAAGAATTAAAACACTCTGCGTTTTAGATCAAAACTGTCTTTATTCATTTTATCATATGACTTAAATACTAAATTATTGCTAACATAACATATATTTACAAATATTGGAAATTTACTCATGCAACATACTAATTTAATGCTAACGCGGCAAATTTGTACATTATTATTGACCCGAGGTTAATAACTTCTACAAAATGCAAAGCTTGCATTTGTTGCCTGCTGGAAAATATGTGCCGATTTGGTGCTTTGGTTGCGTAGATGTTTTTTATGTTAACAAAATTATTTTGTTGTGACAATTTATTTTTTGTATGACGAAATCATTTCACTATGAAATAAAAAAGATGTTCAGTTCTGAACATGTTGGGGGCCGCCAGATGCTAAGACTCTGTCAAAACGTTGCTGAATTGAACTGTTTGGGGATGGTTGTTTCGCAAGGTCATTGGTACTTCCTTGAGATTTGAGACAAGATCGCAGAACAGTTCTCTTGATACACGTTGAGTACTTATAACAGAGTATCGCCAGGATTATCAGAATCATCGTACATGTTGCGCCTGTTGAGTGCAAAACTATAGTCTTCTTGAGGATGTCTGATGATACTTCTGGGTTCACACTATAGCTGAGTATCTGTTCGTAGGGTTGTATTAGAGTTCCGCTTTGAAGTATTGAAGGTGGTTTGGCAAAATCCAGGTTGATTGATTTGGGAAGAAATTCCTTCATGTGGCTGGTGATGATGTTCCTGGTTTTGTCCAGAGTTGGTTTGAGTGTCACTTCCTTGGTTTTTATGTAGCAGTCGTTATTGATATGGATGATGCCGGTAAGGTTTAACAATAACTCTCGCCTTGAGCCCTTACAGATTATTGCAGCAACCCTAGCCTTGTTAGTCATGTACAGCCAGGTGTTCTTCATGATTAGAGCCTTCCATAAAGTTCCGTTTAAAGTTATAGGACGGAGGTCGCACACTGTCTTTGGATGACGATCGTAAATTTCATCTAGCACACAGGAGGGACTTTCTTCAATGTTGTGCACTATTGTTGGAGTGCAGAGATAAACGTTGTTTTGTGTGCTTGAACAAGCCTTTAGTTCTTGTTCCTCCAAGGTGAAATATGTCTGTTGATCAAAGTTGACAGCGAATGTAGTTGTATCAATGTCAGCTAAGGCAAATGCATTGTTATCTATGATGTGAGGAGTAGGTGTCACGTGTATTAAGTCGTATAAAGCCCTCTCGATAATGCTTAGGTAGCCGTACAATATTATGGCGTTGTTGGCAGTCTTTATTTCCAAACGATCCTGGGGAATGGCTAATATTATAAAGTTTGATCCAATATCTTGGGATATATTCCGTATTGCCGAATTTATGTCGTGAAGGGTAATGAAGTTCAACAAGTGACCTTGATTATGTAAGGCATTGATCCAATGATCGTATTTCTCCTGGATCTCGTCGTAATAGTCTTCAGCACTTATGTAGGTGGTGATCACTTCTAGGCTGAGCCTGTTATGGTCTGCCTTTAAGATCCATGTGTTCATTTCATTGACTGAGGAGATTACTTCTGATAGCCTGGTGTCAAACCTCTTCAGTTTTTCAAGAACTACGTAGTTTGATTGATTGATTCTTGCATTCAATAAGAGCATTTGTTGATTTGTAGAGTGCAGGAAGGTTTCCTGATTGCGCTGTAAGATTTCGATGTCATTATAGACTTCATCATTCACCCCAAAAATACTGTTTAGTAAATTACCAAGAAGACCTCTTTTCCCTCTGTTCTTTGATTGTGCTCTTTGTAGGATTTCATTGGTTGTTTTCAAAAGAGTTTGCCTTCTAGTGGATAAATGTTGAAAAAGCTCCAGGCAGTGTGTAATACGAGCTAGCTTTTTGGTTTGCTCGCACATACTCTTTATTTGGGCCCAGGTAGTGTCAATATGTTTTTGATCTCTTATTATCTCCTCTAGTGGTAATGTTACTTGAAGCCGGAGATTGCCTCGGTTAATTTGAACATTCCCTAGGTCTTCAATATACAGTCCTGTTTTCGGTTGAAGTATTTCGTAGTCTTGAGCGAAGACCACCGCTAACCAATAAAATAATAACAAGGCAGAATGTAGGAATTTTGTTGCCCATGTGCACGGTGCTACTCTCCTCCTCCTTTTCGGTGGAGTTAACGTTGGATTATGTTCCTTAGCTGGACCAATTTGGTGAAAATGATCAGGTCTAGACCATAGCTCTGGTTCTGACTGAACTACTGTAAGTCGTTTTCTTGTAGCCCTTTTTTTCTTTGAATTCATGGTTGTCATATTTGTGGCAACATGAGAGGAATCCTCATCCCTGAGTTCGTTTATAGGTAATTGACAGATTTTGTTAACTGGGCGTTTTCTGATGTCATTTCTGTATTTCACTGATACTACTCGAACTGTTCCATCCTCTCCAGGGTGTAGTTCTAGAATTCGACCCAATGACCATTTTTGTGGTGGTAAATTGTCTTCTTTTACTAGGACTAGTTCTCCTATGGATGGACCCTTGTGTTCTGTTTTCCATTTTGTCCGCTGTTGCAAGAGGGTCAAGTATTCTTGTGACCACCTTTTCCATATATCCTGATATAACCTTGTAACCAATTTCCATCTTTGATGTAAGTGTTTACATTGAATATCCGGTTCAGGTGGTGCTATGAGAGGGCGCCCTATCAGGAAGTGGCCTGGGGTCAATGGCTCTAGGTCTCTGGGGTCGCTGGACTGTTGTCCTATTGGCCTTGAGTTCAAGCAAGCTTCGACCTGGTATAGGACTGTGGTGAACTCTTCATAAGTTAGGAGCGTTTCTCCCAAAATACGCTTTAGGTGTCCTTTAACCGATTTTACACCAGCTTCCCAAAGACCTCCAAAATGTGGGCTGGCAGTCGGAATAAACTTCCATTCGGTTCCGTCATTGGCCAAAGTTTCTGCTGCTTGTTTGGTGGAATTGCGTATGATAAGCTCCAAGTCCTTCTCCATTTTGTTCCGAGCTCCGACAAAGTTGGTGCCGTTATCACTAAATATCTGTTTACAGTTTCCCCGGCGGGCAACGAATCTCCTGTAAGCTGCCAGGAAGCCATCTGTGGTGAGATCACTTACCAGTTCCAAGTGTACTGCCTTTGTTGCCATACAAATGAAAAGAGCTATGTAACCCTTTATGGTTTTGGTGCCTCTCCCTTTAGACATTTTAGTGATAAATGGGCCAGCATAATCAACCCCACTGTGTGAAAATGGTGGAGATGGGGTTATTCGCACTGCTGGTAGATTACCCATTACAGGTTGTATGCTTTGTTGACGATGTCTTATGCAAGTTACACACTTGTGAATTCTTCCTTGTACAACTCGTTTACCATCAATTATCCAAAATTTCATCCGTATGTAGTTCAGGGTAAGTTGCGTGCCTCCATGTAAGGTTTGATGGTGAGCATAATCAATGATAAGGTTGGTGACGTGGTGTTTTTGAGGTAGTAATATTTGATGCTTCGTATCAATTGAAAGATCAGAGTTTCCCAGTCTTCCTCCAACCCGCAAAATGGCTTCATTGTCCAGTAATGGGTGTAGCGAAAGCAGCTTGCTGGTTTTCTTCAGCTGTCGACGCTTTCTTAGGGTGGTTATTTCTTCATAAAATTGTTCGAGTTGTGTAATTTTTGTTATGCACTTCTTTGCTTCCTCTAACTCTTGGGATGTTAGATAGTCAAATTTCCTTTGTGTAGTTAATGATCTACAGTTGTTGATGAATCTCAGACAATAGGCTATTATTCTTACTTGTCGGGTGTATGTTGAGCAGGTGAGAACATCTTGGGAAGAAATCGTTGCTTGCAAAACCGTTACTTCCTTTTTTGCTTCTTCATATGTCAACGGTTTCAGTTTGTTTGAAGGCCATGCCTGAGGTTGTTGTCTTAGCCATAGTGGACCCTTCCACCAGAGGTTGTGCGTAGCCAATTTGTTTGGGGTGGTACCCCTTGATGCAACGTCCGCAGGATTTTCTTGGGAAGATATGTATCTCCATATACTTGTATTAAACATGCTCTGTATTTGGCTTACTCTGTTTGCCACAAAGGTGTGCCAATTATTTGGATTTTTTGCTATCCATGCTAGAGCGATTTCAGAGTCGCACCAGGCGAATATCTGAGGTGTGCTTACTTCCAAGTTTTCAACAGTTGACTTGAGTAATTGTGCCAACAACAAAGCGCCACATAGTTCCAACC
Source organism: Dioctria rufipes (assembly GCA_963924295.1). Taxonomy (NCBI): domain Eukaryota; kingdom Metazoa; phylum Arthropoda; class Insecta; order Diptera; family Asilidae; genus Dioctria; species Dioctria rufipes. The sequence continues at coordinate 23,108,978 of OZ002740.1, read as the reverse complement.
TTGGTAGCGTGATTTTTTGCTTCAGGGGTGCTACCTTAGTTTTAGCCGCTAGAAGAGTTGTGTGTATTTTACCAAATGCGTCTACTGTTCTTGTGTAAATAACGGCTGCGTATGCCTTTTCAGAGGCATCGCAAAAACCATGAAGCTGCATTACTTGGCCTGTTCTGTGGTTAATCCAACGTGGAATTTTGATCGATTGCAGTTCCTGCATCTCCCCTTCTAGCCTTTTCCATGCCTTTGTTATTTCTGGCGGTGGGACTTGATCCCAGTCTGTGCCTGTTTGCCATATAGCTTGCATGATGAGCTTGGCTGTTACTATTACTGGGGCTAGCCACCCTAATGGATCGTAAATTGTGGCAATTTTTGACAGTAATATTCGCTTGGTTAGTTTTGAATCTTCCTTATCGAATTTCATTTTGAACTGGAATTCGTCTTGATTCGGATTCCAGTGTATTCCAAGGGTTTTTATAGTATCATCCTTTCCAATTTCTAGGATTCCCTTTTCGATCATGTCTTCTTGCATGTCTTGTAACAGCTCGTGATTATTTGAGGTCCATTTTCTTAGATTGAATCCACCTTTGCTTAAGAGGGAGATTATCTCATTTTGGAGCAGGCGTGCGTCACCTCGGGTATCTGCACCAGAAAGCATGTCATCCATGTAGAAGTCATTATTTACCACATTCTTTGCTACCGGATAATCATCGCCTTCATCTTCTGCAAGCTGTTTCAAAGCTTTTACCGCTAGGTAAGCTGCAGGAGCTGTTCCATATGTAACTGTGTTCAGAACGAATTCTTGCACTGGTTCTGTCGCAGAATGTCTCCAGAGTATTCGCTGGAAGTTTCGATCTTCTTTAGCTATCTTGATTTGTCTAAACATCTTTTCTATATCTGCTGTAAAGACATAGCGATGCTTTCTCCATCTTATTAGTATTTGATGTAAGTCTTGTTGTAGCTTTTGACCTTTGTGTAATAAATCGTTCAGACTTATTCCCGTGTTAGTCTTACAGGACCCGTCGAACACTACTCGTAATTTTGTCGTAGTGCTGTCTTTTTTAAATACTGCGTGATGGGGCAGGTAGAATACTCTGGATATATGTCCTGTGAAGGCATCAGCTGGGCTCATATGACCAAGTTTCAGGTATTGCATTAGAAAGTTATTATATTCGTCGAAGTCATTCGGTGATTTCTGTAATTTCTTCTCTAGTTGTAATAAACGAGCGAACGCCTTGTTTCTTGAATCGCCCAATTTGTTAACATTATCCTTAAATGGTAAGCGGACAATGTATCTGCCATCTCTGTCTCTGCTATGTGTTTCTTGGAAATGTTGTGCGTATTGATCGGTCACCTGACTAGAGGAGATGTCTTCTTCTATTTCCCACAGTTTTTCGAGCTTTTCGTCTATTTCAGCTGTGGACAGAAAACTTGATACCTTGTTGGTTTTGATGAAGGTATCTGGAGCACGACCAAAGAGAATCCAACCTAACTTTGTGTTTTGTGCCGTAGGTTGCCCTGATATCAATCCGTCCAGTATTACGTTTGCGTAAACGTCTGCGCCTAGCAGTAAATCTATTGGTCCAGGAATATGATAAGTCTCATCTGCCAGTGTAATATTTCCAAACTTTGTTGGATCAATTCGTGTTGTTGGTGCGTCTGGTAGTAGCGAATTTAACTTTTGCAATACAAGTGCTTCTGCAGTGAGGCTTGGGCGTTCTGGTTGTTTTAGCTCAATTTGGATAGTTACCTTGCTGGAGGATTTAGCGGACTTAGTATCGCCAACTCCCATTATGGTTGTTTTAATACGTTCCTTGGTTAATTTTAAGATTTGCACCGCTTCTTCAGTGATGAGCGATACTTGTGAGCCGGGGTCTATCAATGCTCTAAAGGGTATTGATTCATTGAAGATATTTTTTAAATACACCTTGGCAGTGGGTAATAAAACCTTTGGAAATTTGGTTTTATTGTGTAGAATCGTTACATCTTCTTCAATTGGCTGGTTTGAATGTGAGCTATCCTTCTTATTATATGTGGTTACAGGTCTACTCATACTTTTTTTCGATTGTTCATCACCTTCATGATCTCTATGAAGCAAGGTGTGGTGCTTTTTGTTGCAGTAATAACACGATTTGTTGGTTCTGCATTTTTCAGTTGCCTTATGGGCCATGCAATTGTTGCACAGATTTTTCTTATTAATGAATGAGTTTCGTTCCCTTACGCTCATTGCCTTAAAATCCATACACTGATATATTGCATGTTCTTTGTTGCAGAAGATACATGAACGCTTCAATGTTGTGTGAAATGCTCTCTTCTTAATGTTGCTTTGATTTCCATCAGGTCTGGTCTGCCTTGAACTTTTTATGCAGTCTAAAATCTGGTAACGTTTTTCCAAGAAATTGAACAACTCCGTCATTGAAGGCATTTCTTTCTGGTTTGTTAGACTTTCTTCAAAAAATCTAAGACTCTCTGCGTCGAGCTTTCTCGTAGCAATACAAACAATCATAGCATCCCATTCATCTGTATTGCAGTTTAAATTCTTTAATGCAGCGAGGCATTCCCTTAATGTGTCATAAAGCATAATTATATCCTCTTGAGATCTGTGCTCGGCTTTCTTTGCGTCTATGATAGTATTGATGTACGTAGTAACGATCTTTCTATTATTGTTAAATCTAGCCTTTATCAGTTGAATGGCAATATTGTAGTTCTCATTGCTCAGCTGGAGATGACTGATAACCTTCCTTGCTTCACCTTCAAGATGGAAAAGAAGGTACTGCATCTTTTCAACTTTGCTCAGATAAGGGTTGTGATCTATTACTTGGGTGAAGATGTCGATGAACGTCTTCCATTCCTTATAGTTTCCGCTAAACTTAGGTATTTTTATTGGCGGAAGTTTCGGAAAGTTATTGGTGTTGTTCTGATGTAAGTAGGCCATTGGTGGAACTGGCTGCTGTATAGCGCCACTGGGATTGGCTGGACTGGCAGCGGATATTGTTGTTTGTGAGTCCAACTCGGGAGTGGTGAGAGAAAGTGTTGGCATGTCTGTTGTTGGGTTGATAGTCTGCTTTGTAGTGGATGGTACTGGAGAATTTGGCTCTGTAGCTTTATTTATCGCTTCGTATTTTTCAATGATCTTGATAGCGTCAATGTATATCGCCTTTGTTTTACTAAAAACGTCTTCTTTGAAATACGCGTGATCTTCACTAATGCAGGTCACTATATCTATGTGCAGTTCATTAAAGCTTTCCCAGTATTCTTCTAGTTGGCGTCGTTTGTCTACCAACTTTTCTGGGATTCTCCGTTCCAGTGGGTCTTTGGTGAGATTGGTCTTGAATCTTTCAATATCTCCAGCTATTTGCTTCTGGGCCTTCAATAGGTGCTTCTGGGCCTTTAATGAATCCTCATGCAATGGATCTGTTGGCATTTTGATTTTGATCTAAAAAGAATTCAAACTTAATTTGAATCTTTTTGTGACTATCTGGATCTTTTAAGATGGGTTGATGATGCAAAGTGAGGAAAATAATTCAAAGATTCTTGAATTATTATCACCAGCTGTCGACAATTCAATGGCTCTTGAATTGTTTCTTGCGAAGCTAGTATTGGCTTATTGCTTTGTAATTATAATTCAAAGACTCTTGAATTAATCACGTAGTTGTATTGCTGTTACTTCCTTCCAAAAATAATTCAAAGATTCTTGAATTAAACACGAAGTTGCTGGAAGAACTTTTTTGGATTATGATTAAGAAAATAATTCAAGATTTCTTGAATTATTGTTGTTTCTTAAATTACCGCTCGAAGGACCATGTAGTGCGACTGTAATAAACTCAAACTTAATTTGAGTCTAAAGAATTAAAACACTCTGCGTTTTAGATCAAAACTGTCTTTATTCATTTTATCATATGACTTAAATACTAAATTATTGCTAACATAACATATATTTACAAATATTGGAAATTTACTCATGCAACATACTAATTTAATGCTAACGCGGCAAATTTGTACATTATTATTGACCCGAGGTTAATAACTTCTACAAAATGCAAAGCTTGCATTTGTTGCCTGCTGGAAAATATGTGCCGATTTGGTGCTTTGGTTGCGTAGATGTTTTTTATGTTAACAAAATTATTTTGTTGTGACAATTTATTTTTTGTATGACGAAATCATTTCACTATGAAATAAAAAAGATGTTCAGTTCTGAACACAAGTCATGAATTTCAGCCGTTACCTCGAGTAGAGCAGTGCTGGTTGAATGGAAACATCTAAAGCTGGATTGAATGTTTGAAAATAAATTGTTCTCACTAATATATGCAAAGATTTGATCAACAATGAAGAAATCCAGCGCTTTCGATATTGCCGGCAGAATGGTGATAGGTCTCCATTTAGAGATATTGGCCAAGCATGTTGTCTTGGGAATGGGCGTGATCAGCCACAGTTTCCAATTGTTGGCGAACATGTTAGAAGCCGGTTGATGAGGTGTGTGTAAAAGCAATTAGTAAAATTTAATTGCGACATCTTTATGTCCGATTGTATTAGACTTAATTCGTATGAAGGCATTAATTACCTCCATGTCTGATGATTTGTCTGTTTGTGTCGATTTATCAAGATGTAATACGGTAGACACCAATCCAATATATTCCATATAGGTCGCATATATAATGTGTCCAAGGATGCAGTTCGTCTTATGACATTTTCCGAGGATCCTTAAAGAGTTAAAAATTTAAGATTCGATTTTTTTTTTTCATCAATTATAATCAGTTTCAGAAAGATTATGTTCGTTGTGGTGGGTTACGTTTAAAAGCGGAGCCTGGACTTCTATTACCGGATATGGAATGTTCAGGTAAAATGTGTCTCATTGGTGCAGAAAGTACCGGCAGAAAATTACAATTCCCCACATTACTACTATGTAGGGATCAACCAGTCCCACGCAACAGAGACGACATCGGCAAAGTGGCTTTCATGAGGCCGACTTTCTGTGTTAGACTTTCAGAATATTTACGTACTCTACTTGACATTTTTGCTTTTTAGACAAAATAATACAGACATATTGACCGAAATTTGCCCGTTTATAATAACAATTTACTTTTAAAAACTAACTCAGAATTAACGCTTTGTTCTTCTACATTTTTTACGCCATCAAAATTCGAAATTTCTATAGCGCTGCGCTCGAAATTACGACACTCGCGTTGGAACGCCCCCATACGGGAAATAGCAAAGCCAAACATCGTATGGACACTGGCGACGAGACACTAGCGCAATGAGTTTCCATACTTTTCCGTTGGAACGCCCCCATTCGGGAAAATAGCAAAACAAATATCGTATGCGTCGCGACACTAGCGCCAATTGCACTGGGAATCCTCCGCTGGAGTGCCCCCATTCGGAAAAATAGTAAAACAAATATCGTATGCGTGAGCGACACTAGCGCCAATAGTGCTGAGACTCCTCCGTTGTAACGTCCCCATTCGGCCGAAAAAGAATTTTGGGACTTAAGCCAATCCTCAATCCTTTGGAGCCGATAAATTATAATAAAGACGGTGCTATTCTCTACTAGAGTGCACTTTCACAAATGGGAGGATACACTTTTTTTCTCCAGCTGCATGTTGGCAGCATAAGTGCAATGCAACATCAACATGGTGGTTCGTCGACGAGTCTCTGTATTTAGTTTGTAATGCATAAAAAATCTGTGAAATTAATCACTTTGAAAAAACATTATTTAACAATTGTGATTTGTTACAGTACGCTTGCCATTAGTGTTATATTACAATTTTGCCGATTTTAATATGTAAATGAAAAAAATAAAAAGAGAACGGATCGAGGCAGCAAATCAATTGAGTTTTTTTGCGTGTTTCCAAGTCTCGTTTCTTAAAGGACATTTCGCCGCGAGTCATGTACTATTTTGGCAGTATAGAAAGGTAAAATGTGTTTGGAAAAAGTGCTAAATTAGTGTCTACGAAAGTTTAGAAGAAATTCACCAATATCGGATCTTTTGTGATTTCTTTTTTTTTCGACTATTTTTTTTTTTTTCATTTTTGTTGAGAGCTGTCAGAAAGTAGGTGGAGTTCACTTGCCAGCACAGAGCCGAAGACAGGTTCGTCGCCGCGGTGAAAAAATTTGACAGTTCCAATGAAGAAGAGCGAGTTCCACCCAAAGAGATAAGAAGCATAAAATAAATTTTTGTTTAATGTTTTTCTTCACATTTTACGTCTTTACGAATGTTTAATTAAATTGTTAAATATAGCTAAAAAGAAAAGTGATTGCAATAATTTATATTCATTGTTATCATTTGAATGGATTAATGAAAAAAAAAAAAACGAAGTGTTGAGGGAGAGAAACTGAACAAAAACACAGTCACCAGCCATAGAGTCGCGGGCAGGAAAGGCTGAAAATGGTTTGTCGATACAAGTTCAAGAAACTTTAGTTGTTGATTTGTTGTTGTGCTTTAACATCTTTGATTGATTCCATATTCTTCCCCTCATGCAAAAGTTGTTTAATTGCTGCACTCAGAAAATTTATAAAAACAATAGAAACCTACTTACTTACTATTAATTATTTCCGCACACTGTAAAAGTTTAATTAGCTTTAATTTGTATTATTAAGAGCGCGTTCTATCTAGGGGTAGGACGAAGAAGGGAGAGATTTCTTATCGAATTCCATAATGCGTCTTCTGTATTGATTGATGATATCTTAAGGAATTTTATCAGCATCTAGCTGCGCCCGAAAATAATACATAGTTTCATTTTCGCCAAAATTATAAATTCCAGGTGTTCTACGCAGCTAGGTAACATATAGGGTGTAGAAAAATCGAAGAAAATGATTTTGTGAGTAAACAACAAAAGTGAGAAGTTTCCTTTAGCATACCTATCATCTGCAGTTAAGTAATCTTTTGAAGAAGACAAGCAAGCGAAGAATATTCTTTCAGAGCAGAATTGTAAAATTAAAAAAAAACAAAGGTAAAGAATTTGATAAGTATATCAACATATCATCCTATCTAACAATAAGAGGGTGGCTATTATCTTATATTTTATCATAGAACTCATTTGGCGATGGATACAACATCATCTTCATCATAAGGTGGGGCTACTAACAGTATGGATTTAGCCGCATATTTAATATCATTGCCATTCATACACCGCGAACTAGGAAACCATTCTTAAGCTTCTTTGGGCTATCGATTGAAATAGACTAGAAACAGTAGCACCCATTGAAACTTTCATAAAGTTCACTCATGATCTACTAATTGATGAGTCTTCTGGCCAAAGTGGTTTGAAGTCTAATTTGCAGGGAAATACTATTTCACTGTAGCCATAGAGTCTCAATATGATTCGTCCAACTTATTTTGTCCAGGTGCCCACTTGTTTAGATTCTAAAGGCACAGTTTCCTCCGCATATTGACAACGAATATCCGTGGTTCTGTAGATTGTTGGTTAATCCTAAGAGAATTGCTAAACCAGCAGTTGACAAAAAACTGCAGTGTAGAGATTGGCTGAGAATCGACTCATTTAATCTGACTCTTAAAAAACAGACTCAAAAAAAGTTAGATGGCTCTCATTCAACGATTCCACACAACACGGGCTAAAGTTATGTCAACTCCCACTCAAACGCATGGCCAAGCTGAGTCACTGAATTCGAAATGTATTGCAAATTTGGAACTACTTTCAGCTCAGCTAGTTGATTACACTCATTGGCTCCATACCTGCTACGATATATTTACCACACCACATACATAAACATATTCTCTTGCCCATATGTGCCTGCTCTGCTTACGCGGTTGTGTGCACTATTGTGTATGGACGTCGCACTCTGAAGTGAAGTACCATGTGCAATATGAGAATACTCACAATTTGCCGCAGGATTTATATGCCGTGTTGGCCGTCTTAACCCTGTCTGGAGCTTAAATAGAATCAGTCGTGACGTTTCGCTCTTTCGCGATCATGGAATTTAACCAGGATCACAATTCAAATGACTCCAAATGAGTCATCTTAAAATAAAATTAGAGCCGATCCTCTGAGTCAACTCAACTAATGAGTTGCCCATACATATCTACTGCAGTGGGTCAATCATACCTTTGGTAAGCTTCTATGTTTCACGACGATTAAGTATCACGCATAGATTCTACTAAATGACTTCTACTTCATTCGCATTCCTGCTCCAATTAGCACTTCAGCCACCCCATACGCGAGATTATTTTCCGGGATTTGCCTGAAATCATTTTGGCAAACCTGGATGCATTCATTCTTGAAACATGATATTTAGGTGTACATGCCAATTCTTTATTTAACAATCTATACGAAATAGCGATGAAGTGTGCCCTCATCAAAAGTAGTAAGAATGCGTTTGTGTTGTAGCCGGTACCGACTTGAGACTGCTACCCAGCATAGCAAACTAATACAAAAGCATTACGTTTGACATTTTGTTTATTATTTTTAAATTACAGAAAAGAAAATGTAACTATTTATATGAATAAACGTGGGGAATCATTTATTGATTTAATAGACGAAGCAAGTAATAAATTGTTTTCTGTATATTTACATGAAATGTAACTCATACTCCAATGATGACATTTCTAAAACTGGCAACGGCTAAAATCGTTCATAAAATCAAGAACAGCTAGTCGCAGATATGACTGGCTGTTGATGAAGCCAACTTATGAACGCGCTCCGGCTACTATGATTTTCCAAACTACAGTTATTTAGCCAAGTCAAAAATCGCTATTGCATTTCCGAACGACGATAGCCACATCTACAGCTACCATAGCCGGTTACAACCTACTTTATGAACACGCTCCTGATGTAAACTACGTGCTATTCCTATGACAGAACGTACGCCGCCTCGACGAAGTCGAAGCCATGGCCTATTTAGTAGGATTAGCTGGGCCAGGCTTACAGCTACAAACCATACCTATGACAATTGCGTTGAGACTCCAATGAGGTCTGCGGCCGGTGCGAGGTGGTACTGATGAGTATTGGTGATGTACTGGAAGTAGATTGCCAAACAGATATGGCGTGTACATCAGACCTGATATAACTACAGGTATGAACTAGTACACGAGCCCCTTTCCTTCAAAAGGATGTCCACGTTAGGCCCAGGTGTACCACTGACTAGGCCCACTCTAGGAAACTATACACTGGAACATAATGATTTTAAGTAAGTGTCATCAACGGAAAGCGGAACATCTGCGTGAATCTTCTTCAATGGCGAATGATTTCAGTTCTTGTAATTCTTCTTGCTTTATTTATCCTTTAATGGTAAAATAAGAAACAACTTTTCTTAAAATAGGCTTATCCTAGAACACAATTTTTATCGTAAAAAAAAATTGTTAGAACAAACTCTAAAGCTGACAGACAGAAGACTAATTATTTTCGTATTTTTGTTTTGAAGATATTTAACGTGGCCTACTTACACACACATACCTTTTCCAGTTCTCAAAGTGTCCTGCCCTACAAATGCGTTGTGGCTGCCCAAGGTCGTTTAAGCCGCGCAGCTGGCACCGTCAAGCCGCCACAACTATACCCTCTACGTCTGTCAAATTTAATCTTGGGCACTCTAAAATATGTTATATTACTTCAGTGGTCATCCCTTGCCGATAATTACCATCCCTAACTTTTCGTCATGCTTTGTTAGGATTCACGCCCCCTGGATAATACGGGTATGTCACACAATGTCTTGTGATAGATTCTCATCCTTGTCCTTTGGAAAAAGAGGTGTTATTTTATAAGACGACTTATCTAAGCCAAGCATGTGTTACTTTTTGTGTAGCTGGTCTGTCATATCTGTTATATCGTTGACGAAATTAAAAAGTTCAATTTTGTCTAGTTAAAGTCGTTAGATATACTTTGATTCTTTGACTCAATTTGGAGTCTACATTTACTTCAATTTCTATTAAATTAGCTCCTAGTTGGATTTCTACCCAAAAGATGCAAATCATCAGCGTATCTAAGCTGCTTGGATTGGTTCTATAAATACTTGACAGCAAATTTAAAATTCAGACAATTTTGAACATGTACTTAAAGGGTAACTCTACAAAGATTTTTTCAAAAGACTAGAGCACACAGACTTTTATTAATGTTAGCATTAAATATTTCCTCTATACCTCCCAATTTCAAAGACTATATTCGATCGAAATAGCAGAATTTATTTGCTGCTTCATCTACTGGAATTGTTTGAATGAAGCGGAGGCTTGTAATTTCAAAATGTCGTTTTTGAAATTCTCCAATAATTTTTGACAGATTGGAATAAAATATTATGTATATGTATAGAGGCTACTCCTAAAATCTAAAGAATTTCAAAAAGTCTGGATAAAAGCTACGATTTTCGAAAAAAAAATTTACGAATACGAGTTTTATCCTTGGCTTCCTACAACTTTTATGTCAATCCTTGGTACAGTAGATGGGTTCTTCTATTGCTAAAGAATTGTCCAGAAATTGTGGTATTCCAAATTCGTTCCGAAATTGTACATCTCTAAGACCTGAACAAGTTGTAATCGAAATTAACAAAGTCAGGATTTTGAAGCTAAGTTCGATAAAACTTTCCATTTGAGCTTTAATCAAATTTTCTTGGTATTAACAGTAGCACCAGCAAGCAGCAGCAACATCTAGTGTTATCCTTCCGTAGAATTATCCTACGTTATCCTCCCAATTTTCATCCAATTTGAGCAGTTCGTAATACTACATCACACCTTTCATATCCAACCATATTTATAGGGGACGATTCTTGCCATAGATTGTGCGCAGTAGAGCATCGATGATTTTCAAAGATCTACGCGTAAATGCATTTGTTGAAACCTTAATGTTTGATCTGTTACCAATCACACATTCAGAGCTCTAAGGACAACTCATTCAAAACCCACTTACCTTTTTTTTTCAATTTTCCCCATCTCTATACTGCTTCGCAAGTTCAGTTGTAGATTGCTTCTCAAAAATGTAATGGTTTTGTGTGCCATCTAAATGTCAACAAATTTACTTATGCACAAATCTAAAAATTTATCGTTCTTCAGAAATCTTATTATGTGGGGTGGGGGTGGGTAAAGGACACGTTATAGCTCCTTATGGAACTGAATTCGGGGGATGCATAATTTATGTTTTTCCCACTAACATCATTTTTACTCATGCATATTTTGCCCCTCCCTCCGTCCGACATTATGCTGAATCTAATTCAAAATACAAACTTCCATATATCGCACCACATTCATTTACCGTTATCATGATATGAAATTATTCTTCTAAAAAAAAAACACGATCCCCACATTTTCCTAAAACTCTCATTTGGCACATTTTTCTATTGCCTCAAATCCTTCCTCCACATTACAACATTTATGGAACTCGTTCAAAATACAGTCTTTTCAGATATTTTATCGTTAGTTCTTCAAGAAACTGACAGTCCAGGTAAGCCAACAAGCAAAAAATAAAATTAACAATTCAATTCCCGAGTACATAAACAGAACGCTAGAAAGACCTCTCTTCACGCAATAGTAGTAGTATGAGTGGGGCTTCCAAGTATGTTTTCAAGTATTTCTGCTTGAATTGTTTCGATGTAGCTGTGAGCATTATAAATTAACATTAAAATGCTTAAGTTTTTTTCATTAATTGCTTCAAGTAAAGCTTACATATATATTTTTTTTAGAAATGTACAAAAATGAATGTAGAAAGAATTTTATAGGTTCTTTGTCATCTCTGTACAGTCCCCCGTTACCATATTGTTTCTCGGTCGATTAAAGGTTCGAACACATCCGTTATAACTACACAAAATCTGTAACTAACCAATGGTCCACTTTTATTCGATTAAGTAACATTAAAATCGTTCAGCACCGGCATTGTCAAAAGTCTAAAAGTGGTAGTGCACTAAACCTATATAAAACCGTAATCTTCATCCACAAACACATTTTTATTTTTTTTATACAATTCCAACGCACCAGGGAATATCCCCTGTGAACATTTGCACGACTTAGGTCGCTTACACATCGAAAAACGAAAACGAACGAATAAACAGTTCCACACCGAAAATTCGTTTATGCTTACACATCAAAAACGAACGAATAAAAGTTGGGTTGGGTTTCTATCAAATGTAAATAAACGGAAATGAGGTTATGTAAGAACGAAAAGAATATTCGTTCGTGTGTGGAAGATAGTATGGAACGAAAATATACTTGACAGTTCGGAACGAAAATTTGTTTCTCGTACGAATGAACATGAGAATGTGTTTTAATTGAATTAAAGCTTTAAATATGGATATTTTTTTATTGAAACTGCAATTAGAATAAATATCCAATATTTTATTACATGTATTGCGTAAAATTTCTGTTAGTTTAGGACAAAATTTGTGTTATTCGGTTTAGTGTTTTCGTTTTCGTTTTTCGATGTGCAAACGGCCTTACGCAGGAAAGAAAAAAAAAAAGATTTGGTAGGGATAAAGAGAACTGGCGAAACTCAGACTCCGGTACTCAGTGAAACACCGTCTAACAACTGTGGTGCTATGCCTAATTGTTGCTAATCACGTTTCATTGAGAGCTTTTAAATAAATAAAATTTATTTGTTACAGTTTCTCTGCCATAAAATTTACCCCGAAGCTGTAGCAGCGATGATTAAGATTAAATAATTACGCGAGAAGTTTCTTCGAAGTCAACTAGCCTTAAGAAATATGAGCCAAAAGCCCGGAATATACAGTGCGCAATGGTCTCGCATTCGCATAGGACATGCTCCAATGTTTCATCCTTTTCGAGACATAGCCTACATACTTCAGTGGGTGATATACCTATCCGATGCATGTATTTGTTTAGTTTGCAGTGTTCGGTTGAGACTCTTGTAATGATTCTGAATTGACTCCTCGACAGCCTCCAAAGATCCAGGCTCTTCTTTGCAGAAGGTCCTTTAATAAATCTTTTGGCTTGTCTGTAGCGTATCACTGAATTCCATCTTTGGTCCATTCGGCTTTGCATCCAATTTTAAATGGTAAGTTTTACGGTATTGCAAGGAAAAATAGTTCCGGTCCGATGAGGGTCATGGATGCTCTTTTTTTGCCAATACGTCGGCATTTTCATTCCAATCAATTCATGAATGTCCTGGAACCCATTGAATTGTTAAGCAGCGCTGATAGAAAATTTCTGAAGGTGCCCGTTTAAAAAGTAGACTATGTCCTACGATAATGCAATAATCATTGCTAGACCAATATTTGGCTTACTTGGTTTACTTTGCTTACTCCAAATCTTGAATCTGCATCGAGTGAGTAATTGTCTATACTGTACCATGCCGTTCCTTTATAAAAAAAAACTTTCTTCATTTAGAACAATCTCCTGATGTTCATAATGTATTCAGTCATTTAAGTTTAGCTATGCGGTGCTGTAAGGGAAATCTAAAGTAGGCTCTGATCCAAGAACAGATATATGTATATGCCAATATGACGCGGATATATGTATATTTTTATGCCTACATGTCGCGTCTTTATTTCCATCGATTCCTGATTGTTCTGGCACAATAAAGTCTTACATCAAGGCTTATTAGCATTTCAGTACTTTTCTAGATTAGTTTTTGTTTGTTTTCAGATATAGAAATGGTCTTAAGTGCCGTTTTAAACTTGCCAATCATAGATATGTTAATTTTAGGTTAGAGTACCGGTCATCATAAAATAATGTACGACCAGCCACACTTGGACCGTCTATGGTCCATTCTGATGCAACTTTATTGGGACCCTGCCTAGAAAATATACCTAAGGTTGGCTGAAACCCGTCACATGAGTTAATGAACCTTACCAGGTCCCCCAACTTCTTGTCTGTTAATTCCCCTGAATTCGGAGAAAAAGTAGCTACCAAGCGTATTCCTCCTACGCTTAGCAAGGTTAGGGCATTCGCACAGAACGTGTTGAACGCTCTTAACCTCTTCCTCGTCCACACAGCTTCTGCTGAAATCATTGTATGGAGATTGCGTGCGCTCTACATGTTTACGAAAAAGGCAGCGTCCCGTGATAACTGCAGAAATATTACGCACATCCTCACGTTTCCTCTTTAGTAGACCTTTTTCTTTCTAGATTATATCTCAGGCCAAAGCTGTCTTGAAATCGCGCATGAGGTCTGTTCTCCCCATCTGCGATTTACCAGCTTACAGGCCTGTGCATCCAGAATCCTCTTCACCTACTCTATGCTCCGCCCTATGGATTCCTCCACTAGACATATATTTATAGCGGAACCCTTTCTGGCTAGAATGTCAGCTGCCTCGTTTCCAGGTATGTCACTGTGGCCCGGCACCGAGCAAAGAATAACTCTGTGGTTAGCACTAATACAAATCCTGATGACTCGATCGCCATATACTTCATAAGTTGTAAACAACAGACTTGCTGCTTTGAAAATGGCCAGAGCCTCCGCCTGAAACGCACTAGACTAGTACAACAGTGAATCATACAATCAACTAAATATACGGCCGGAACAAACTGTCTTTTTAAAGCGAAACCAACAGGGCGCTATCTCTTTAACAGGCTTACGCGTCACCTACTTATGTTGGATAAGTCCAATTGGAGAGCATTCACTATTTTTTTTTCTGAACGTACTGGCCTTAGCAGAAGATGAACTAGTTCACTACAGGCAAGCTCTTCTTCCGTGAGCAAAGAAATGAAAGACTGTGTTAGATTTATAAACAACTCCAGATAGCTTTAACTTCCTAGATTCTAGAATGTTTCGTTCATCAATGTCACAGATCAAACCATCACAAATTCTGTGTGAGGTTTACAGATTATCGGATCTCGATTGCCAGACTTTTTTTTCATCAAACCTAGTTAACATTTTATCTGACTACTTACTACTTTTTGTATTCCATCACACAAATGAACATTTTTCCATCTTTATTTATTTCATACTCTTCCACCCCACTATAACCCTTTACACGCAGAAACCTACCGCACCTTATACACACAGACACATTATTATATACAATCACTACAGTTCCAACAAAGTATAAGGACCTGTTCACAAATGTCAGTATGCACTGCATTGCATGATTCAGCTATTAAAAGCTGTTTAACGTAAATTCCAATTACAAGCGAACAGCAGTTACGCTAGAATCCTTTCCACCGGTTCTCGTGTTAACATTTTAGTCACCACCTATGTCAAGTAGTGTAAGCTATGAAAACATTTTATTTTTCATCTACAGAAACATTGACAGGCAAATTGTATTGCATCTCGAATTGGTATTTAATGTGATTCTAAATTTCTCCTCAATAATATATTGCATGGACACAAAAAAAAACTAAACTAAAAAAGAAAATTCACAAAATGGAACTAACCGATTCAAATGGAATTCCTAATAATAAGAGCTCATCATCATCATTACTAAATTATGCATAATAAAAAAACAAAAACAAAACAAAATCCTTTTTTTTAAATTAATTCAAGAGGTGGCAGCCAATCAGAAAATCAACCTGGAAGTAATGCTCCATATCATCACAATCATACAAACGGACACCAGGATCAATCACCGAATTCCTCACAATTGTCTGTACACAGTGATGAAGCATTAGTGCGAACACATAAACAACAAACAACACAACAAGTTACAACTGTTACGAAAGTTGTACACGAAGTAAAACATTTTCGTCCTGACGGTCCGCTGATAGATTATGTTGCAATGCCTCTTGATATTCAGCATGGCGGCGGTGGACCGGATAGTCAACCAGTAGATTATGTAACAATGCCAATGGGAATGCATCCAAGGTGAAATATATTTAAAAACTGTTAACAAAAATCAATTTATTATTATTATTATTTGTCTTCAAGGTCACAATATATTAATTATAATCACTTGGATCATGCTCAACATCAACCTTCTCATCATATGTATGTTCCTGAAGCTGGTCAATATCATACACATTACCAAGACTATGAACATTATCCTCAAAGTGGACATTACGCAAATTCAGCTGGTGCAACTGGACCGCCTGGTACTTATTTAACAGAATTTGGAGGAAATGATCGTGCTGGTACACCACAAAGTCCAAATGAACACAGCGGATCGCCATCTCCATTGCCTCTTACAAGTGTTTCTGGCCAACAACATACAATGGTTCCATCAGTGGCCTATTTACAGGTAAAACGAGTTCAATCATTATATGAAAGTTAAGTTACGCAGTGGGAAATAAGTCCATATTTGGTCTCAAATATTAGAAATATTACAATTAAGTTCGACGCTTAGAATTTTATACCAAACTACATCTTTCTCCTTACATTCAACAATGTAATTCTCGCTGTGTAATTTTTAATTAAAGTTTGCACTTGCGTGGGCGTTTAGTAAAATAAAAGACTCACAGTATTTTCAACGACAGATGAGAACAGGATTCTATCTAGTAAATTTTGAGTATTTAACTATTTCTCAGAAATAAGTTATGTTAGAGACATGCAAAAGTTTTAGAGCAGTCAGACAAGGCTTTTATAACTTTCTAATCCTACTTTAGTACACTCTATATTGGCAACTATGAAATTTACAGAAAATTAGTTGAGAGGAGTAATAGTAAGGGGAGAAAAAGCAATCTGGAGCCGATCATATTATCTCATCATTCTCTAGGCAGATCTGGCTAGGGACAGTTGAAGTTACCCTCGATTTGTTCGACTGAATAGAGTGCACACACAAAACTCCTTAGCACAATGAAAGGTTTTTCTATTCTTTGATATGAAAAGATTTATTTAATGGCATCATGTTCGTCTCTTTCATTAATTTCCATAGTCACCCCAGTTTCAGAATTAATATTAATGTGTTCAAGTTTTTGGCTTGAGCCCGGCTGTAGCCACTTGTGTGCTCTAGAATTGAAGTCAGATTAGCTTTACCCAGAATCCAGCCGTCTGCAGCCAAAACTTGGAACATACCCCAGATAAGGCAGGCACATAATGACCGTAGTTAGGTCGTAGATTAACATTATGTACTCTTCCAGTTACCAGTGGAAAAGGGAATTTCATCAAACTTATTCCTGTTTCCTATTAAACTCTTATGATATTGATATTTGAATGAGTTTCCATGTATATGTAGTGTATAGATAGATAGATTAATTTAGCCTTCTTGTTATGCCTCCGTAATGCATTTGAATTCAGAATCAACAAAATTTGTCGTACTATATTTATAAATGGTGTTATACATATGTGTACACCCTAGTCCGTCTAGCGATAAACTGTTTAAAATGTATAGAGAAAGTAGTGCAAATGCAACTAGAAGCATATATGGAGGAAAACAAAATTATTAATAAGAATCAATCAGGGCTTAGAAAGCAACACTCTTGTGAAACGCAATTAAATTACATATAACTTGCAGGCTTTTAGGCCTAAATTATACAGAATTTCCCGTTCTTTGTGACAACTTCCAACAATCGAAAAAACACTTTGAATATAAAAACAATTCCCAATTGAGTCCGAGCGTTTTAATTCCTGCTGTTTCCTCAATTGCAACGAAATTCAACAGAATTATAAACCATTTTTTTTAGCAACACAAAATCTCCATTATTAACTAACCTTCAGACACCAAGAAACTAGTAGAAGCTATTCGGCTATAGGTAACCATGTTGGGAAGCTGGGTAAGTTCAGAATCATTCTGGGATTGAGATTCCACACGTAGTTTGGTGCAGGAAAATCTTCGCAATTGCAGAGCAGTGTTCCGAGGTTTCATGATCATCCTGACAGAAGCGGCAGGATGAGGTTTTAACCAAGTCCATCTTTTTTAGGTGATACCGCAAACAGCGATGGTCTGAGAAGAGCTCTCCTAAGGAGTAGGAACCCTTTTATTTATCCAACAGAGGTGTTGAAAAACTTTTTTGCTTGACGAAGTCTTTGAAGCCTTTCCCAATATGTTTGTTGTCCCAGATATTTAGGGTAGCTCTGAGGTTGCACTTTGGAGTGCCACAAAATGACTCTGGTGCAACAAAGTAAGTTTCCGCTTCTCTTTTGGCTAAGCTGTCAGCAATTTCGTTGTCTTTATGGTCTTCATGTCCAGGTACTTAAATGAGGATAACTTTGTTTTTCCTCGATAAATTTTTAAGGGTTTGCAGCACTGACAGATTATCCTTGACTTAATAGTCAAGGACTTTTAGCCCTAGAAAGCGGTCCGACTATCCGAAAGAATATTGATGGTTGAGCCATTTATGGATCTATTAATATACGTATTGGCGCATTCTTCTATGGCTAATATCTCAACTGGAATACGGGAGGGGTAGAGCCTTGGTAAAGCCCAGGGCCTCTGAGATATGGCATCTAGGTCGGAAAACGCCCAGTCCGACTCCACTGTAGTTTTTGAGCCG
Organism: Dioctria rufipes; assembly: GCA_963924295.1. Classification (NCBI taxonomy): domain Eukaryota; kingdom Metazoa; phylum Arthropoda; class Insecta; order Diptera; family Asilidae; genus Dioctria; species Dioctria rufipes. The sequence continues at coordinate 23,090,735 of OZ002740.1, read as the reverse complement.
TATTTCAAGTCATCCATGTATAATTTAATAGCTATTGACGTTTCAACACCTCAGATTCACACACTTTTTAACCATTATCTATCAGTCCACTTACAAAAATATTTTTTATTCATTTTTTAGGCCTCACAATATGATGAAATGACTGATTATCGTATAACACCATCACCTGGAGTTCCAGTGGATCATCGATACGGTGATGATCCATCAGCAATAGTTTATGGATATGTTTCAGCTCCAACATATGGTGTAGCACCGAATTCAGCTGCTGCCGGAGTTAATCCAAATGCAACATACGCTGGTAGACCAATAATATATGATGATAATTTAAATGGATCATCATATGATGCTGGTGTTGGTACTTCAGGAATTCAACAAGGTGTACATCCACCATCAAGAATATTTGAAGATGAAAATGAATTACAAAAGCACATGTCACAACTATCTATGCATGGACATGGTATGCTTGATCATAATATAACAACATCACCAAGAGGTGGTGGAGCAGATGGATTTGTTGTTCCTGAAGGTGGTGAACAGCGACAAGCCATGCGATGGCGGGATCCTAACCTGTCTGAAGTCATTAGTTTTCTAAATAATCCAAATAATGTGATTAAAGCAAACGCAGCAGCATATTTGCAGCATTTGTGTTACATGGATGATCCAAATAAGCAACGAACAAGAACTTTAGGTGGTATACCCCCTCTAGTCCGATTACTGTCACATGAAGCTCCTGAGGTGCACAGGTAAAATATCTTTAAAGTTTTAGCCGTATTGCAATATTTTTTTGTTAATTTTTGCTAATTTTGTTTATTTTATATATAGAAACGCTTGTGGAGCATTAAGGAATTTATCTTATGGCCGACAAAACGACGAAAATAAACGAGCAATTAAAAATGCTGGTGGTATTGTAGCTTTAATTAATTTACTACGTCATACAAATGAATCTGAAGTAAAAGAACTTGTGACTGGAGTGATTTGGAATATGTCATCGTGTGAAGACTTAAAACGGCCAATTATTGATGATGGCCTAACTGCAATTGTAACGATTATAATTAAACCACATTCTGGATGGGATCAAATAAGTCCTGGTGAGACTTGTTGGTCGACAGTTTTTCGAAATGCTTCTGGTGTTTTACGAAATGTTAGTTCTGCTGGAGAATATGCCCGAACAAAATTAAGAGAATGTGATGGTCTTGTAGACTCATTGTTATATGTTGTTCGATCGGCTATAGAAAAAAGTAATATTGGAAATAAAATCGTAGAGAATTGCGTTTGTATTTTGAGAAATCTTTCCTATCGATGCCAAGAAGTAGATGATCCAAATTATGATAAACATCCTCTACCCAGTCAGACACGTGCATCATCTGCCGCATCTTCACCTAAAGGTAAATTGCATAAATCTTTTCTATTGTTTTTCATTTCAAAATCGAAAACAAACAAACAAAAATATAAATATAATTCCAGGTGAAAATCTTGGTTGCTTTGGAGCAAGTAAAAAGAAAAAGGACACATCACAAAGTGAACAAAAAGATAATTTGACCGCAGGCGGTAGTGGTGCTGCATCTCGAAGTTCTATTCAAAGAAATGAACCAGTTAAAGGTTATGAACTATTATGGCAACCAGAAGTTGTCCAATCTTATCTTGCCTTGCTTCAAAGTTGCTCAAATCCTGAAACTTTAGAAGCAGCTGCGGGTGCAATACAAAATCTTGCAGCATGCTATTGGCAGCCAAGTATTGAAATTCGAGCGGCGGTAAGAAAAGAAAAAGGTTTACCAATCCTCGTAGAATTGTTAAGAATGGAAGTTGATCGAGTCGTTTGTGCGGTAGCAACAGCCCTAAGAAATTTAGCAATTGATCAAAGAAATAAAGAATTAATTGGAAAATATGCAATGCGTGATTTGGTGCAAAAATTGCCATCTGGTAATCCTCAACATGATCAGGGAACATCAGATGATACAATTGCGGCTGTATTAGCAACAATAAATGAAGTTATAAAAAAGAATGCGGAATTTTCACGTTCACTCTTAGATGCCGGAGGTGTTGAACGTTTAATGAATATAACAAGACAAAGGCAAAAATATACACCGTGTGTGTTAAAATTTGCCAGCCAAGTATTATTTACGATGTGGCAACATCAAGAACTTCGAGATGTATACAAAAAACAGGGTTGGAAAGAGCAGGATTTCGTTACTAAAACTGTTGCAGCTAGAAATGCAGCACCGAATTCTCCAAATAATGCTAATAGCACACTTAATAGGCCTATGGCGTCTCAAGGTCGCACCAGATATGAAGATAGAACTATAAAAAGAAATGCTGCAGCAGGTGGAGATTCAAGTACTGCTAGAAATAATGGTGGATTATCTGTGGCACATAGTGGATCTGGTTCTATTTATCAGAGGGTAAGTGAATAATTAATGTTTTTTTAAATTCCACCAACTAACTCCATTTTGTATGCGGTAGGCGCAAAATTAATGAAATTGTGGATAATAAAAACAGGTTTATCTCAAAAACGGTTGCTTTTAGGTAGGTAGCTCTTTAAAGATATTATTATGAAGTTTTCAAATCTTGGAAGCAGGGCAGGTCTTACATTTAGCATGCATTATGGAGGGAAAATAGTAAAAATAAAATGTTTCCAATTTTTTTACTCTTCCAACTCCCGATAAAATAGCAGTGGGGTCAGTGGTAACATTTTTTTTAAGTATACTATCGCATGTAAAATATGTTTATAGCTAAAAAAAACTTAGATAAAAAAAGTATCAAAATCACAGACAATTAAAGCAGTGGTTACTCTGATACAAAGAAAACTAAATAAATTTCATCAGCCAGCAAAATTTTCGCTCCCTCAAACTACAATCTCTTCCGAAATCTAAAAAATAATAATCTTCCCAAATGACAAAGAAAAGAGTGAAAGTTAGCTTTTTTTCAATATCTACATACTATAAACACTTCAGACATGCCCAGCCACAGAATTTCTCATGACTACGAGTCCTTTGTACCACAATAGGATCTTGTTATTAGAAAACAAAACAATATAATTACTTCTTAGAAAACAACTGTTAATAATTTAGTATGCAAACATAAAGGCCTCTCGGCTATGTACAATGTTCCAGAGAATGGGGCAGGTGATGCTCTAGCCAAGAAGGGTTTGGCTATGAATATGTTTAGCAGAAGAGTCCATAGGAAGGCTTCCAGACTCAGCGAAGAGGATTCTAGATCTAAAGTTCTACAAGCTGATTAACTGCAGATGGAAAGAATGAGGCACATGTGCGATTTCAAGACAGCTATAGCCCAAGATATGTCATAGAAAGGTAAAAGGTCTACTACGGATGTGCGGAATCTTACTGCAGTTATCATGGTATACTGCCTCTTTGAAAAATATGCGGACCGCATAAATGCTCCATATAATGACTTCTGTAAAAGTTGTAAGGAGAAAAATGTGGTTTAGAGCAGTCAACACGTGCTGTGTGAATGCTTTTACCTTGTTAAAAGGAGCACGCTTGGTAATTAGTTTTACTTCGAATTAGGCGAAATTACAGACAAAGAATTGTTGAACTTAATAAGAGGTCTATTCGATGTAAACCTTAGGGCACCCCAGTGCTACACTATTTTTTTTTTTTTACCTAGGGCTACACGGGATTACCCCAAATTTATACTAAAAATTCCTCGGGGAAAGAGTCTGACATTTGTTGCTGATCAGGGCATATAAATTGCTTAAAAATAAGCAAAAATTAGAAGAAAAAAATAAATAGAAAAATAGCTAGAGCACATTTTGTCTGTCTTCACCCATTTTATAAATAACTTTTCACAATTAGTTATACTCAGAAGAACTGTCAGAGAAAAGTCAGATTACACTAGGTTTAACCCAGCTCAACTCTTTAGTTATCGCTAGTACTGTACTTCTAATTATCGCAATCCAAATAGTTTACTTCGTGTTCTTTACTTTGGGGGGGGGGGGCTGATGTTGCAGTGGTAATGTAGAGGCAAAGGGGCCAACAATTACTGCGTCTTCTGAACAGCTACAGTTCTGAATGTTGTCGGGTATAAGTAACCAGTTTGATTTTTGTTGTATTTAAAGGCGTTTCGATAGAAGTAGACTTCGTTTTTGAAGAGAACAATTGTTTTAAAAAAAAAACATTAAATATTATATAAATGGCTAGACTTAGCTAGTGTGTTTCATTTACAGAGAATTAATAATAACTGACTTAGAAAACCAACATTGTTTTTATTTTCGCATGCCTACATGCTAATACTTCCGCGGCGTTCACGCTGCACAGAGTATAAATTCGGGAACTGACGAATTTGAAAGCGTCCCTATAGTGCAGGTTAATACAGCGGTCAAATATATAAAGTGTATTTTCTATTAAAGCACATTCACATCGCCGCAGGATGAACCTGAAAGGATTTTCAGTATCCAGATTAGAACTGGTACTGGTGTGTCGTCCCGAACAATTTTGGACTGCTCCAACTGATGTTGCAGAAGAGTTAAGCCGACCCTATTCGACTGTATGTCTGATACAAGTTCAGCGCATTAACAAAAAATCTGTGGGTATCCAACTCTTCGTTTGGGTTAATCTTCTCTTTGTCTTTTTATTTACTCGCAGTATCTGAATCTTCTCTATATTTTACAAATCGTCTTCACACACTTTAGATCGACGTAAAACTGTTTAAATTTTTTTTTTTTCGTTTTTATATAATTTATGATCCTACCTAGCTAATGCCCGTTTTTCATAGCAAGATATCTCAAAGTACTTTTACTTGAATTTATTTGCAACGATTACAGCGAGTTTATCTTCTAATCTATCGAAAGTATCCCCACAGATGCCACTTTAACCTAACCTAGGTTAACAGTTTATACAATTTGTTTTAATTTATCTTTTTTATAAAAACAACAGCAACAACAAACAAACAAAACTAAATAAATTTCACTTCTTTCTCATTTACAGGGAGATGAGCTACCACTTGGAACGGATCATGGTTATCAGGAAAGTGGTCAAGCAACATCTGTTCGAATGTATCCACCTATGGTTACAGGAAATGGACCTAATCATTCCACCTAAGTTATTTCTCTTTTGATAGAGATTAACTCTACTTTCTAATAGAGTTAGAAAAATATACACACACACACGCATACACACCACACACACACTCTGACACAAAGCGACGATATATACTTACAAATTTAAGTCTTATTTATTGCCGCCCATAAGAAGATAACAAAAACGAAAAAAAAAAATAAACAAAATAATGGAGCAGCTATAGTCGCTAGATAAGAAAGAGACAGACAACAGTGATCTTTTCAAATAGGCAGCTGTACATCTCAGAGTTATGTATATGTATAGATTATCATTGTGAAGAGAAGTCAATTTTTATGATCACACATACATCTAAAAACAAACCATTAAAATAATTGTGCAGTCGAGACAGAAAATAGTAGGGAGATAGAGATAGGGAAAAAAGAGAAAACTGAATAAAATAGAAAATTTATTTTCTCAAACAAATTTTTAAGGCGATACTTTTTTTTTTTAGTATAAAAAACTGTTATAATTCTTCAAGAAGATACAAAATACAATCGACTGCCAAAGATATATAGCAAGTGATATTGGAATTGACACAGCCTTACGTCAATGCATTAACATTTTCCAATTTTTTTAGTTTTTATTTGATTTTTTTTTTCATTTGTTTTTATATATATATATACTTATGTAAACAATATATAAACTAATAGAATAGTATAAGACAAGACCTATACACGTACACACACACACACGCCCAGACAAAAAATTCTGTGTATGTACATATAAAACGCATTAGTGTCTGAGATCGACGGCGCACTGAATCTTTTCCTTGGATTCTGTGTCTTTTTTATATATGTAGGTTGATTAAGAAGAGAATGTAAGAAAGTGTTTTTTTTTTTAATTCAACACCAAGTAGGTTTCCTTCTTATGTATTATTATCTATTATCTATGAGTGCAAGTTATCTAATTATTACTTTTTTTGTTACATACATATTTTTTTCTTTTATGTTTACTACTCACACTCTCACCATAAGTATTATTATATATAAAGGGAAGACATTTGATAATATACGTATGCAACTATAGGTAATTAAATTTAAAAGTAACCAAAAAAATATAAAGAAAAACGAAAAAAAAAACGTAAATTATAAAGGTTCATAGTTTTGTATTGTTAGCTGACTTCGCACTACACACATAAAAATGAATAATAAAAGAAAAAACAACAACAAGAAATTCCTCATCTCTATAGAATGGAGGATTAAAATATTTTCCACGTTTTAACAAAATTATTATATTTAACCGTTAGTTGTTTGGATATTTTCATTTATATACAAAATAAACTGTTTCATAAGTAGACAGCAGGCAGTTCAGGGTTTCATGCCGTCCTGATGAGATCGCCCTGTTCTGCTGATCGAAACACAAAATATACTCTCAAAATTTCTTCATGAAATTTTGATTTCGGTTTTAAGCCAACAAACTGACAGTCGCCCTTATTACAGTTGTCGACTCACCAAAGTGACAAGCTTCGCAGTCACTCTCACTTCACTTCACTTTTCGTATTGTCGTTGTCGAACGGTGTGACGTGACATTTTTCTTTGAAGCCTTATTATAGTTGTCACTTAAAGTGACAGATAGCATCAGGGCATGCGTCAGGGTGTAGACAAAAGTGAGGTTTATCTTATTTTGTGGTATTATTATTTTTGAAAGTGTTTAAAAGAAAAAAATATATAAACGCGATGTATTTTAGCCCTTTATCTAGTATAACAGGATGCTTCACCATAAAATCTATCATGACTTCAAATTGTTTTTTTGTTGTAATTTTTGCACTAAAATTGCAAAAAAAAAAATTTAATTTATAAAAATCTATTGAATTTTATGTTTTAATGAACAACTTAGAAAGCCATTATAAAATTTATCATTTTCTGCTTGCATTTTCCTTTTCCTTACACACATCTAACATCTGTCACTTACGAAATGCAAGTGAGTTGCATTGCCTGTAGAGCTGTATATTGTACGGGTCTCGACCGTAATTTCTTTTTTGTTTAGAAAACGTAAATAATACACACATCTACATAAAATGTATTCGCCTTTTTGCAACATTCTACAATATTTTACAAAGATGATTTTTAATTAATTTTTACCGTGTGAGCGCGTTCAAATGATGCTCCCCAACATATCACAACGCTTTAAACGTTTCATGGCTTTATCTCTGTCTAAATTGGCAGCGCACATGATAAATAGACAAAATCAATAAAACCCGCAAGCAATACCGGTACAGAGAATACAACAAATTAGCTCACGTTCATACTATTCCCAAAAAAAGAAGGGTACCCCTCCCTCAAATTACCGACCAATTCCAATCATTGCGATTCCTGCGAAGGCATTTATAAACCTATCATTAACTCCAAATTAATGAAGCATCTAAATATTAATCAACTCTCTAACACCGATCGCCAATATGGATTCCGGTCTGGACGATCATCTAGAGACTTAATGACTTTTTTTGTTTACAGAACTTTGGAACGTCTCTATACAATTTTAGTGAGCCCAAAATTGTTGCCCTGGATATTTCAAATAGTGATGAGCAAAATTGGTCTTGGTCTTGCAGAATATGCAAGACCGATACCAAGACCAAGATTGTAAACGCGCTCACAAGACCAACACCAAGACCATGTGTACGTTAACAAGACCAAGCCCAAGACCACATTATGCAAGACCAAGACTCATTATGCAAGACCACATTATGCAAGATAGAAATCTGGTAATTTGTGCAATATTGAAGCATAGTTATGATCGGTACGTACTTTACCGGAATTTGAGAGAAAAACTGGGCAAAAAATGTAATAAATACATTGGATTCACAAAATGTTGTTTCTGTTGCTTCCTTTCTCTTTCATTTTCATAGTTCAATCACAAGTCATAGCTCTATTGTATTTTATTTATATAAAGATTAAAAGGACACAAATAACACATCCCGTGTACAGACAAGATTTATTTAGACGGGGATAAGGTAGTTTTTAACTAGTTATAAATTTATGGCATGATACATCAATTATAGAATTGCGCAAAAAAACGAAATCATAGATTAAAACCAAAAGTTGACTGTGCAGCCCAAAGCTAAAACCAACAACAAGATCACAGACAATACCAAGACTGAATTGCAAGACCAAGAGCTAGATCAAGACCAAGACCAACACCAAGACTTGACTATGCAAGACCAAGACCAAGACCAATATTATACCAATCTTACCAAGATCAAAACCAAGACCAAGACCAACACCAAGACCATTATAGTCTTGGTCTTGGTCTTGTATTTTCACATCACTAATTTCAAAGGCCTTAGATAGAGTTTAGCATGCTACACTTATAGCCAAACTTAAAACACTTGGTCTCTGCCCTCGTGATGAACTGCTTTCCATTACTTTCAATTCCATTCATCGATTTGCTGATGTCAATACTTCGCTTACTACTTTGATACTCTTGGAGACGGGAGTCAATACCGCATAAGTTAAAAGAAATTGCATGATTAGATTATTAGAGCAAAACAAATCGTGTTGAATTCAATGCGTCTAAAAGACCCAAAGCTGTCTCATATCTTTAACGCAAGATTATCATTTTACCACTCCAGTTTCTTTTAATTGAACATTAATTTCCTATACACCGTCACTAATCATTCTTTGCATTAATTTTCCCAGTGAGTTAAGCTGAACTGATCACATCTTCTCTATTGCCAAAAAAACATCGAAATGTCTTGGATTTCTGAAAAGGTGCGAAAAATATTTCAGCCCGACAAATGACTAAATGAAAAGATCGTTAGTGGTGGATATATGTTATGACAATACGATTGTTGCCGTAGAATAGCTGCATGTATCTCAACACTTTTATAAACGATGATGGAGTAGCTATTATAGCTCAACTCCTATACACTTGGATTCTTGTGCTGATGTTTGGTTGACCCAATAATTGCTCAATTTTTGTTTACAATCATTGACAACGGCATTGATGCAATGTAATGTGGGGAATGCGTCATTAACCCGCGGCTAATGCGATTTGTTTTGTACGTATTTATATGGGTTTATCACATCCTATATCAGACCTAGAATAGAATACAATGTCCATATCTGAACCTTGGCTTCAATGCATACAGACGATCATTCTGCACGTTGTGTTGGTGTAGAACGAGCAACTTTTCATCAGAGCAAATTATCTCAGAATCTATGTGCCATTAAAGACTTTGAAATTGTTAAGTCTGTAGAAAGTTTTCTCATTTATTGATGGTGATTTCTTCGAATTATTTCCCTATTTTTTTTTTTCTTGTTAATCGCAGTCTTAACGGATCTTTCTCTACCAGGATTTTTTTTTTTTTTCTATAGTACTCGACCCCTGAATATTGCAACTACTCGCACCACCAATCTTTTGTACACACCTATGCTTTTTAAAGCTCGAAATATCTCATTTTCTTTTATCACTTATGTAAAATTAGCTGATGTTTAGCTTCCATGATGATTTATCAATTAACTGTCTGATTTAAATGAGGCAAAAGTTTTATAAGAATGAGTATAGGTTAATTTCCATGAAATTAAAAAAACAAAAAGTTTTCTATAGAAGTATCCACAATGAGTTATTTCTTGCCTACATTAATTTGTGGACACAGAAAAAAAAATCATCAGTTCAAGGGCACACTTAATTCCAACAAGTTATTCAAAACAGATATCTACAGTTGGAAAAATTGTATAGTTTATATTATACATTCAAAAACGGTTAAATATAATAATTATAAATTAATATCAAAGATGTTAACGCATTTCTTCGCGGCTATTATACATAAACAAACAAAAAAATATAAATAATAATACAACAAAATACGATTAGCACACAGCCACCAAAACACGTAAAATCTATTTCGAAGCACCATTTTAGATAGCATTAAGGGAGAGTAAAAAAAACGTATTTGTAGCAGCATCTCGCTAATTTTTCTTTTATTTATTTTTTTTTTTCGTAATTTTCAATGTCACACATTTTTACACTAGCCAAAATATGATGACCCTATAAATAAGAAAATGAAAGAAAACAAAACGCATATTTGAAGTAAAAAAAAAAAAACAAAAATTATTATGCTCATTTATAAATTAAAACAAACAAACAAAAAACTATTGTAGTGCGGATTGAGCCATGTGCAATAGATAGTAAGCCCACAGATTTAATAAAATCAAATAAAAAAAATAACAATAATTTTGTTATGCATTTCGATCGACGTTAAGCTCTTACAATTTAAAACGGGAGGAAACACATTTTAATAAAAAGTATATATATAAATTAAAAATTAAAACAAAACAATTTCCTCTAGTGTGCCCAAACACAAAAGTCCTTTCTCTTGTTTAAAAATGTTTCATGAAATGTCGAAATATAATGTAAAAAACAAAAAAACGAGACAGAGAATTTTTTATACTATTTTTAAATTTTGTAGTATCTTGATCTCGAAAATATTTAAGTTTTTAATTTTAAAATTGTTTTCATTTATAGAATTTTCCTTTATAGTTACTTAAAAAAATATATATCCAAGTCTCTTTCTTTAAAAGTTTACCCCCATTCATTATTGCCCGAGCTCTCTCTCTCTTTCTATATAAAAGTAAAATGCGGATAGAGGAAATTTGAATATATTTTTATATGTATGTGCAGTGCTGTATATGAAGGTATTGAAACCGTTAGGAATGTAGAAAGCTGCTAAATCATCTGACTCAGTGTTCAGAAACTCACTCTCTCGAATGTGTTGTGTGGGTGAAGTGAACGAGCAATGATGTCACAACGAGAATGAATGAATAACCTCATCATAACATTTAGCTACTAACTCGTTCTCCGCAGAATACTTAACATATATTGTATGCTGCACATACGTCTCTATAGTATGGTATGTATCGAGAGTATGGCCCAGCGTTACATCGATCCTGGTTCAACGGCCAGGCCCAACCCCGTACCCCCCCTACCCACACTAAATATCTAAGGCTACTACAGCACAAGACAGCACATAAAAATTAAATAAATTTTGATAGGAATAATTGGGAAGGAAAAATTTTAATCATGCATGAAATTTAAATTTATAATTAATCCCCGTCTTCAATTTCCTTTTCCTTTTTAATCGTAGTACTTCCTATATTAATGTTTTGTGCTGCCACCTAATATATTTAGTAGTGGTGTGGCTTGGAGAAATTGGTTGTAATTACTTTTTTTCGGAGTCGCTTAGATTTCGGAGATCATTTGTATTCGGGATTCTCTCAATTTAGAACATTTTACATTAGAAATAGTGTTTTAGATTGGCTATGTAAATCGACTCAGCAAATTACCCCCTTCATATGAAGCGGACTGGAGTGGATAAGCGTACTTCGGAGTGAGTTATTTCGCCAAATGAACACTAACCGGACTGGAATTATCTACACTGGCATTACCTCAGTAGTGAAGTGGAATTAATCACTTGTAAACACTTTAGTGGATCGAAGTGGATTAACGTTTGGATATTTTTCTGTATACTTTCATTCTTCGCTTCGAGCTCCTTTGATAAGGTATTCTTATTACGAACCACGTTCCACCATTAGTGGAAGAAATGTCGTGTAATGTATAGGAAAGCTCAATACAGACAACACAATACTCTCTCTCCTCTCTGTCTTTTCAATAGAGATGTATATGACGTAGACACTTGATGTAACTCAGCACTTCATGAAATGTAGTCAGATAGTGTAACAGTTTGCACTTAATGACTTTTTACATGATGTGTCTGAAATTTTTAGACACTTCATGAAATGCTACAAGCCTTTACGCCGATAGTGTAATACCAACCTACATAACCGACGGCTAGGAAACGTAGTTGAGCGGTAAAGGGATGGTCGCTCCCAGAGAATGCTAGGATGTGAGTTGAGCGGTGAAGGCACACACACGTGAGGAGTATTCTCTGTACCGTGACTTGGTACTGTGCAAATTAGGACTATTCCAGTCCAGTCCGCTTCATGTCAACGGGGTAAATGTCAGAATAGGTTTTCCAATCGCGTTTTTTCACGCCAACCGCATGGTTTTGACGTAACTTTTGCCTTGAGTTAGTATTTTTTTTAACAAATATTGTACTCTCCCCTGACCAAGGGAATAGCACCGTAGAGGTTTCGGCTACAACAAGTCTAAACCTATTATGTCGGCATGACTCCCCCTGAGAAGTTTACCGGGAGGACTGTTTAGAGCGGCGTGTCAGGTATGGGCTACGTATATTAGGTATATGTTCACCCATCCACTTGACAGCCCCAATTATTCAGTTCATCCCTGTACTCTGCTTGCATTCCTAGAAAAAGGACCCTACTCACTGAGAACAAACTAAATTTTCCCCGTGCAATTTCCAGCACTTGGATCTTGGTATCCAGAAACTACCTTTAAATAATTTTGGAGGTGTTTTGGTTTGGGTCACTTTTTTTTTCTGGTATGAAGGTACTATGTTTCCATGAGTCATGGCCGGCTTCTGAGTTGAGTTGAGGTGTCTGTTGATGGAGTTAAGCTCCCCCCCTCCTTTGGTTTAGAGGTAATATTACGGATAACAAAAAAATATAAACAATAGATTGCGCTTAACTCATTAAGTGCACAGCTGTATTTTTTAAATGAACAACCTATAACAATATATAAAACCTACGGCCGTCCTGCTTTCATATAACTAAACTGTGATTTGGGATTAGTTCCTTCTTCATTCCTCTTGGGAGCACAGGTCTGCTTCCATATATCTTCCTGATTTTGATCTGAGCCATCCTTATTGACGTCTGTCCAGGTTTTCATACTTTCGTATTTATTTCTTTATTAACCCTAGTTCTTGCTCCTCCTACGTGTCTTTTTCTCCTATGGATTCCATTCTAATGCCTGAGAACTAACTATTAGTGTAGGCGTCTTCTAAGTACATGTGTCTTGTTCCATTTTCATAATTTTATCTAGGCCGATATTGGTTCTTGCTATTTTTGTAATTTACCAGGCATTTATTCATGAACAGTTTGATTTGCTTGAAGTTAGCTTTCTTTTTTTGCAATGACATGTTTCGCTTCAAAACAGTTCTGTCGGAGTTTTACGTCGACACCTAGCAATTATTCTTTAATTCCACGGCAGTCTTAATTCACGGATTAGTATCAATGCGACAATCAGCGCCCTAATGCGACTTTTTATGGGAATTATGTTCGATGCCTCGTACAATACTTCGCTGCAAAAGTATTTTCCGTTGGCTCTTCTGTGTAGTCCTGTACAAGCTCTAATCTTTCGAAATTGCTAATGCGATTCATATATGCGGGCGAGATTGAATGACATATGGGAAAGCAGTAAGTGATGACAGACCTTATTAGTTGCTTGTACATTGGTAGTTTTGTCTGGGCTGCGAGTTCATACCGAACATTGATTAGGCTTATGCGGCTGTACGCGCAATTGGCTTTGTGATTGCATCGTAGGAGTTCATATAAATTTACGCCTAGATATTTCACTTTTTGTGAGGGCTTTATTATTCCCCCATTGTAGGCGGCCGTAATTCTTTTGAATTTTACGACTTGGTTGCTTCTCCCGGTGCTAGATTTCCGAATACAGATAAGTTCAGACTTTTGTACGTTAATTTTGATCTCCCATTTTTTGTAATAGGAGTCGAGGTTGTTGACTTCATTGTCCGCCAGAAGCGGGCAACAGGATTGGGCATATGTTAGGGAGTCATCGGCGAAGACGAGTGTTCAGTTTTCATTTTGAGTTTGGTCTAAAGTGTAGTTTTCCTATATATGACACCTTTGTACATGTGTGTGTGTGTGTGTAGGCAAGCATTATATGATTTTATTTTCAAAATCCGCATTTTATTATCAAGTGACTAAAAACTATAATCGTAAAGATACATATACAAACACACGCACTTACATAGCAACGATCCGTTATTAAAAAAAAAGGAAACGATAACGAAACAATTCTAATAAATTCTAAAATAAGTTGTGTAAAATTACAGAGCTCAAATAATGATTTAAAAATAAATAAAAAAAAAACAATTAGTAAAGCAACTTGTAATATTATTTTTTCTGTTTTGTTTTTTTTATTTTTAGATGTATAAGAAACACACAATACGCAGCAGACGGCAACTTCTTTTTTTTTTTTTATAAGTATACAAAAGAAAAACAATATTAATTGCCGGTTTAAATTATAATAATAAAAAGAAAAACAAAAACAATTATTTATAAAATTTATATATATTTAAATAAAAGTACTTCTAGTAAATTTATTTTTATTCTATATAGCGTTACTTTGCTCATATGACATGACTCTAAAAATAAATTATAATTAAAAGAGAGAAAATAGAAGATACGAAGAAGAAGATTGAGCATACAACATGAAATATTAAAACATATAAGAGCAGGATATCGTTATGCATTTATATATAAACATTAAAAACATAATTATAAATATCTTAATATTACTACATACACCATAAGAAAAAAAACCATGATCGAAAACGAACTTAAAATTTATGTAGCATTGTATAAACAAATAAAAAAAAAAACAACAAATATAATTATGTAGATAAATATGATTGTCTTTTGCTTGTTAAATATCAAGGCACGATTATACATTTTACTGTGCAGCGCAGAACAAGAAAACTGCGCAATTCGATGGTTGCAATATGTGAAACACATTCACTCTTATTATCGTTGTCAACTCACTGAAGTGACAAGCTCCGCCGTCACTTTCACTTCACCACACATTTCGTATTGTCGTTGTCGAACGCTATCACTTACACCGACATATGTTTACGTCTAAAGTCACATGTTTTCAATAAATGTCACTCGAACAACTCCAACGGTAGCAATGGAGATTATGCGTCGGCTTCTGCCCCTCGATATCCATGGAAAATGTATAGCTGCAAAAAGTGCACTACCTTAAGGAACAATCATAATACCATTTTTTGCCGTAACTGATCTCTCACGTAAAGTGACAACGATAATAAAGGTGATAGTGAAAATTGAAAAATAGCTTGATTACGTTAACCTTTGAATGTAAAAGAAATTGCAATGCTGATAAGCTAAATTAAGTGAAGCTGGACTGAACCCATATTTGTGTTGAGCTCAAGTTTTCTAGGGTACGAGCGCACTGCAGGTGTAAACAGCTAGCAGAAATCTTAAAAGAGATTACAAACACATTTTGGAGCTAGAAGCAAAGTTCTACTATCTGGAAAACTCTATTCTATTCAAACCAATCAGAAACTGTGACGTGTTTAAACTTCATTATATTCATTAGTAGTAATGTGATCATCGTTCATCCTGTAGCTAAACTATTGCTCTAGGATGAATTTTGAATAATTTTGTCATTCCAATTTTTACTAGCTTACGTCTGTTTCACTGGGAATGATCTTTGCTTTTACTTTTTGAGTAGTTTTGACTACATTATTATTATTATTTAGGTTTAATTTGATTTGGTGGCAATAAGAATTAAATCTTTTAAATTTGTACGCAAGTGACATCTACTGGAAATGGAAACTTTCCGTAAGAGGAGTAATATAATGCGGACAGATGTTATGTGTCGAAATCATAAAAACAAAAAAAAAGGTGTGGTGACCTGAAAGGAAAAGAAATATTAAAAATATTGAAATAGTGAGACCGAATGTTATACCTTGATGTGTTGTCCCGTGATGTCCAACAGTTGCCAATTTGATTGATTCTGCAAGGAATTTTAATGTTATTTACAGGTTGTAATGGGAAATAAGTTCAAGTACCTTTATGCACGTATTTGGCACTTTCTGGAAGATGCGGGCTTCAATTCGGGTTCTAAAGATGACATTTCACAAAATACTGCGATAGTCATTGCTCCTGAGACGGATAACGATACGAAGGACATTTAATATGCATTTAGCCACATATACCACACCTGCACGTTGGATAGAGACCTCTCTTTCGAAGCAAATTGAGAAGGCTTCCCGTAATCTTAAAGGGTTAAGTTGATTTAAATCCCTCCACGTTGTTTTGTGGGATGCATCTTAATCGTCATTGGATTTAGCACACCTGTAATTAGAATTAAGTAGTATAAGTTGAATTTCAAATTTTTAAATTATTAAATTAAGATTACTTACCACTGTTAAGATGATGTAAGGCAGGTAGGGTACTGTGCGAAGTTCAGGTCTAGAACACTAAAAAAAAAATGGGGGAAGGTGGTATTTATCTTCTATATATGTAGAATCAGTATTAAAATAGCTTAACTTACCTCGTCCAGTCTTCCCTCAGCATCACGATCAATATTACGTAAATATAAATTATCACTAATATGAAAGCGAAAACTCTACTTGCTGAACTTCAATTAACCGGCCGTAATAGCAAAAATATTGGCCCGACCGTAGCCCAAAGCATTATATCGTATAAAGCCCTTCTGATCAGAAAATATTTGAAAATTTATAACTACTCAAAATTACTCTCCGAACTGAGCCAATTATTTAGGCGACTTGGGAGAACAACCTTGATGCAATAAAATGCAAGAAGCTGCTAGAAATAGTGGTCGGAAGTAGAAAAAAGGGGGCGATGAAAGAAGCTTTGGTAGGTGAAGCGGTCGGCCATTCCCAGTCAGGCAATGGAAAAAGAAGTGTCGGTGTGAAGAATAAATTTAGAGAAATAATAGTTAAAAAGGTTGGTGGAAAAAAAAACAAGACAAAGGAGTTGGAAGGAAAAGGGTTAAAGACAGCAAAAAAGGAATAAGAGAAAAAGCGTGAGCAGTGATGAAAATAAAAGGAGGAGGCAGTTGAATATAAGTGGAGGAACGTGCTCAGGGGAGATTCAACTGGGATCAATTCGTATATGCATATGTAAATGCATTTAAGTAGGAATAAAAATTACGAAAATAAGTATCTCTTTTCTTTTAAGTTACTGAAATTAGAAATTATATGTCGTTGAAATTATAAATCTTGACTCGAGTGATTCGCGCTACCTTACTTTGCCGCCGAAAGCTTTCATTCAATATATTCTTGTCATTTTTGTAAAAAATTCGATCTGCAATTGGGCTCGACTACGAATTAAGACTTGTATCTTTATGCGGTTACGAATTATAACGTTTTTGGTGCAAAAGAGGTTTTTTTTATATTCTATTCTCGAGTTCGTGGACTCCAATAACCACGTGGCGCCCAAAGGTGCTTAAGTCCCACCCTTTCTTCATCACTAGCCGGGGTAGCGTTTGCGCGCAGTTAGAGTGCGTAACACAGTAAACAACTTTAGGTTCGGAAAATCGATGTTTTTGGAAGGTTCTGGACAATTTGTAGAGTATAAATACAGCACTTGTCCACCGCCAGGAGCGAGTCTTATTTCAGACAGTGTGAACGTGTAATAAACAGGAGAAAGTATTATATTTGGTTAATTTGAAATACAGTACTAGCGGTAATTAAAGTAGAGTTGATTGGTAATTGTTTGTGAATTTTGTAAAAGTAAACAGTATAGCGAAATAAAAAAGAACTTCTGAATTAGAAGTGAAATATTGTATTTTAAATAACGAACCCAAGCCCACGTACGAAACAATATCAACACATAAACTATAGAAAATAAATTAAAATTATATTATTGTGTCCGTTCCACATTTTTATTCATTTCATCAAGCTAATAGATTGTTTTCTCACTGACAGGAAGATGAATATCAGAGTAGGAGTTCACTCACCTTTCACCTATGCCCTTAAAAATGATCTGTCGCAAGGTTCTCCTTTATCCACGAATCTCTTCTCCACCTATGTACGTGCACTGTTTGTCAACGTAGCTCAGCTCAGTGCCAGACCTTTTCTATCACATTTACATAGACAATTTAATCTGCTACGCCTCTGGCAACCCAGCATTCGTAAATTCTATACCCTGAGAAAAATCTAGGCCTGGTTTAAGGTGCTAAGGTTGCCGTGAATAAATTAGAAGCTCTGCATGTCTGTAGAAGACAGATGCCGAGAAATCGAATTAACCTGTGCATTTCCAAGAGACTCGACTGAAGTTGACACTACAACATGGTGGACATAAATAGATGAAAGAACCTTCTCAGAGTCATTTTTCCTACAAATGGAAAAATGCGGGCCTTCCGCTATTAACCACTACTCAGATAGTCAGACAGCTGATCATGGGACAGAATTGATTATGTCGTCACCATCTATAGATTCTCTACTAAGAAAAACCATAAAAAATCCAGAAGGTAACAGTCAGAACGGCTATAATTGCTTTACGCAGTACGCCTATTGAGAGTCTGCTTCTGGAAGCAGGGTTTCCCCTCTTCCTAGTTAGAAGAGATCAGTTAACTGCTAGTCTCTTCTTAAAAAATCTTCACAACCCTCAAGCCACCCTCCACGACCTGACTGTGAGCATTTTGTCCACCAATTGCGATCGCTCCACAGACACCAAGTCCGGTGTAGTTCAGTGGCAAGCTCCCCCACGTCTCTCAGGACTATCCCATTTGATCCAAACAGCACGAATTCAATCCCGCATTCAATCCCATGGAGGATCAAGACGAATAAGGTAATTACTACCAACACCTGGACAATGACTATAAAAGACAGCTACATACAGACGCCAGAACCAGAGTGTATGCCAACATTTCCCGCTACACTGATGAATCTAAAATAGACTCAGCTGTTGCCTTGGCAGTTAGCACTGAAAATGAAAATGGACAGATATAAACTGTCGAAAGCTACCGAATTGATGCAATGTCTACACGGCTGAACTTAAAGTCATATGGCAGGCAGTCAAGTGGGCAGCCAACCAAAAGACCACCACGGGGTATTCTCCCACAGCCTGTTGGCCATCAAAACTATTCAAAACGTAAATAACAAGAACATTCTAACAAAAAATGTCAGAGCGGCCTTGTAAACGTCAGAGCTTGGATCCCTTAGTGTCCAGGCCATGTAGATATAAAAGGCAATGAAAAAGCGAACTGCTTGGCCAAACTCACGGGTACTGGTGACGAGTTCATCATCTATCCCCGGCCTCCAAAGCGGCAGTTTTACAAAGTACGAAACCTCAAGAGGCTCATAAAATCACCATACATGCTCGATCTTCATCAGTAGGATAATGATTGAGATGGCCGGGATCAGGCTCGGACACCTCTCTCGGAGGCAAGTGTACCTCTAGCACCTTCTGTGAAAATGTTGCGCTAAAATGAACTAGGCATAACGATAAGACCTACTGAAGTCCTCAAATACAACAAAGAAGACAAACACACTGGTTCCTGCACTCAAACAATACCCAAGTACGAATGGCTTGACTACGAAACTCGCAGAGGGATGAGATCCCAAGCACGGAGACCAAAGCGGCCCATTGTGCTACCCTGCTAGAACCCCCGTCTCCAGAGCCTTCCAGTCCTCTTAATAAAGCGCAATAGGTCGTGGTGAGGAAGATTTTTCAATTCATCTACAGAAGGCAGACCCTACAGTATCCAGCCTGCTCCGGGCAAAAGCCGGACAGCGCACAGGACAACCTCTCCTTCTACGTTTATGATAATTATAAGCTTAATATAGACTGAGAAACCACAAGATGGTTCCCGTAGTGTAGGTATGTATACAGGTATTGAACTATATCATGAAATATACTTTTTACACTAGGTTAAGGTTACAAGATTTAGGCTACTATAACTAGAGCCCGATTGGCATCAAAGCTGTGCGCCAACAACTTTATTGCAATAGGCTTGAATTAGTTTTAAGGTTATGCAATAAAGTAATTATTGAATTTGAATTCATATTTTCGTAAACTCAAGAAATTAAGAAGACTTAAACCTAAATTTTACTAAAAAATAATGTAGCAACAAAAACACTTACCCCAACTTGTTATTTTCACTATGAACAATGCTCCGGGATTCTAGATTTAAGTAAGTTTTATTATAATACACAGCACTTCTTTTACTTTTTCAGTTTAAAAAAAAATCAAATAGAAATTACAACATACGTTTTTAACCAGTTTCAAATTATCTTTGTAACACAAAACTTGTATTTGCTTGCATCCAACTTCCAGCAGCTATAATTCCGAATATTTATATATTCTCCTTTATTTTAACATTTTCATTGTTCAATAAAGGGAGAAAACAAGAAAAACTTAATTAATAATATTAAAAAAATTAAAAATCATTCAATTTTGAACAGAAAGCTACGAGAGAAGCCAAATTCAACTTGAAACAGAACTGTCAACACAAGAAACGGTATTACTGTGCAAGTGTGGCCAGCTTGATAATTATGTCCTTTAAATTAAAACGGAAACCGGAAAAATATAACGAATTTCAAGCCATTGTTTAAAAACTACATGGCTAAAAAACATGACTGATCCTCTTATGTCATCAAATACGAGACTATTTATACCAAACAAAAATAGAAAATATTAAAGAAGAAGACTACAAAACGTCATTATAAGGCAAGACAAACTGTCAGAATGTGAAAGATTTTGCCAGAATAGTTACATATTACTTAAATAAATAGAGTGAAGAAAATTAAATATTGTCATCACGTAATCTACAATAATGTGGTCTAGTATACTTCTTAGACGTAATATTTTTGGCTGCCTAAAAGGAATCTATAAGAATTTCTCATCAAATTCAAACAACTCACTCCACGGTGATGTTTCCTTGAACAACATCAAAATCCGAGCATTTTTAGAAGATCTACAAACTGAATTCTACAATCTTCGCGTAAAATCATCTTCAAATGATAACGACATTAGAAGAATACAAAAACTCTCAAGTATTGTTTCAGATTTCGAGCAAAGAATAACACTAGAAAAAAATATTGCTTCCTTAAAAGAAATCGAAAGTGAAGATAAAGATATGAAAGAACTCGTGGAGGAAGAAAAAGAGGTACATACCATATCATGTTAGCTTAGCCACAATTCTTTGATGCATTACTTTCCATGTTTACATCCAATTTTTATTTAGGTCTATTCAAATCTTTTAAGAAATTTAGATTCAAAATTAACTGAAAATCTACTGGCTACGACATGTGACGACGATGAAGAATATTCGTCTGCATTCTTTGAAATTAGCGCTGGTGTTGGTGGTCAGGAGGCTATGCTTTTTGCCAGAGAACTGCTAGATATGTACCTAAATTTTATAGATCATAAAGGATGGGAGATTGAAATACTTCACACAGATTACACTGATCTTAGAGGTTAGTAATAATTGTAGGTTGAAATTACATAATCCATCCATAATTAGTTGTTCAAATTAATCTTTGCAGGATTACGACACGCAACATTACTTATTTATAGTGAAAATGCTTATCCTCTGTTGAAATATGAGGCTGGAGTACATCGAGTACAACGTGTACCAATAACTGAAAAATCTGGTCGTATGCACACAAGTACAGTGTCGGTATCAGTTGTCCCAAGACCACATGACATCGAAACTGTACTGAATGATAAAGACTTACGAATCGAAACAAAACGAGCCAGTGGTGCCGGTGGGCAACATGTCAATACTACAGATAGTGCTGTTCGAATAATACATATTCCGACGGGAGTAACTGTTGAATGCCAAACAGACCGGTCGCAATCAAAGAATAGAGAAATTGCATTGAAAAAATTGCAATCGAAATTATTTCAATCACAAATGGATGCTCAGGTTAGGCATTGAAATTATTTTAGTTCTACAGAAATGTCGTAAGTCGCAAGGTTGTTGAACCACGCATTTAATCCTTTTTCTGTCTTATCTTCTCAGTCATGAGATTAATAACTGTTCCATTTGGTTCTGAATCGTTTTGGATGCTAACTTTGCTGTGTTAGTAACTAATACTAGAAAAAGTCTGTGTGCCTAGAAAGGTCATGGATGCTCCTTTTGTCTTTTTCTTTTGTTATCTGAATATCTTCGGTTTTGAAATCGTCAGGATACCGATAAGACCTCCATTTTCTCAATTTAAGTCTATTTCCTCATTTTGTGTTTTATGTTAACTTTAATAAAGGCACAGTTTCGCCAGGACTACCAGAGGATTATTATTAGTATTAAAATTGGAATGCAAACAGAGATTCCGCCTCTCATATAGTCACTGGGAGCTGTAAGAGATTTTGTGTCGTTACCCGTGTCCTAAGACGCTCATTCGAACAAAACCTATAACGTTCTTGGAGGTCATCTTTGCAACATCCTCTGGCAGTGGGAATGCCTTTTGAGATGTTTTAGCCTTATGTGGCTAAGAGATTCACAGTGCAGGAGTCTTACTCAGCAGTCTAGTCTTTTCCATGGAAAAGCGACAAGTCTCGCTGTCGATCTTACCCATCTACTTAAGATATCTAAATGGGCAATGCCCAGTGAATATGCCCGCCATTATAAGCTTTTGCTCTTTCTTGCTGACAGTAAGAAATATATTTGTTCTCTGTTGCGAATACGCAATGAATTTTTTTCTCCCAGTGTACCAATTTAATTTTGTACTCCCAAAGTCTGACTTGTTCCGAAAATTCACTCTTTGCATTGCCACAAACAGGTTCAACACCAATAAACAAATATCTGACTCCTTCCTTCCTTCCTTTGCAAGGCGGTTCGCAATCTCTTCACTCGTGATGGCTTTGTGTCCTGGCACACAAATCAGCGTAACCTTCTGTTTCGGCTAGTTGCTTAAAGAGAATAAGACAGTCCCAAACCAGCTTGGATTTAAAGGTAAACGAAAGGCCTTGAGCGCTGCTTCGCTGTGTAATATTATATATATTTTTGTTAGGTGAGGTCCCTAGTGACCACGTCTGCTCTACCTTCTATTTGATCCATCCCCTAAGATCACCATGAATGGTGTTTCAAAGTTATGCCGTTTCGGGATAACGTCTGAGATTGGGTTGTCCATTCATTACCAGACGATTACATAATTATCCAGTGAGAGTGGCTTTAATTTCAATGAAGCATTTTCAAAATCCAGTGAGGAAACTTAGATCGATATCCCCGTTGTCAACAAACGAATTTCTATTTCATTTGTTAACGTAGCTCTTTCCTCTGATTCTCCCATTTTGTGAACAAACCAAACTTCGTACTTAAAAGATAACCCAATCGATGTAGCTTCTTAGCCTATTATAAAAGCTTTAATTAGGATGGGTAAGATCTCATCCAGTCTTTTGAAAATTCCGTTCTTATGAGCAGATTTTCATGATTCTAATTAACGCATATTCCCAGATTTATCATGCGTTGACTTGAAGATTTTAGTAGCTGTTAACTAGTTTTCCTTCTTGGGATGGTAGCTATCACTTAGATTATCACATTTGCAGCAGATTGCTCCTCAAAGCATGCATCAAAATTAGAAATAGCAAACTAGCAAGCATTCCATGCCAGCACAGAAAATTTTACATTTTTCGCGAATGCTGGTGGCTTTTTCTTTTTTTCAGTTTCAAACTTGAATCTGGTACTGAATACCTCCTTCTTGCTTCCCTAAATTTTTTCAAATGCTCCCGCAGTAAAATTTTAAGTTGAATTGCTCGATAATACCAAGACCGCCCCTTCCGAAACCAAATTATTATGTCTCCTTTACCTTAAACTGTTTTTTTCTAGGAAGCTAATAAAGCAGCAATCAAAAAATCTCAAGTCGGCACAAGTAATCGCAATGAGAAAATTCGGACATACAACTTTACACAGGATAGAATAACGGATCACCGAATAAAAGGAGGCACAGTTCATAATTTGCAAAATTTCTTACAAGGCGGTACGATGCTGGAGGATTTCATCAAAGAAATAAGCTTACAAAAGAGGAAAGAGCAGTTCCTGGAGTTATTAAATTGCAATGAAATAAAGGCGGAAAACTGATTTGATTGAATCTCTACATTTTATTTGGCTATATTACCCCAATCTGCTGCTGATCCAACTAACGTTAAGTGTTGCCTAACTTCCTTATCCATTATTGCCTTTATTTCCTGACATCCAGCTAATGCCTGTTCTAATATTTTAGGAAGATGATCAAGATGGAATCTCTGTGACATTTCCATAAAAGCAATTTTATTAGATGTGGGCAATGCAGCGACTGTAAGTGTTGGTCCACCTGAGAACATAATTATGTGCAATGCAATTCAAAATACATATTGGAAACTCAAGAAGTGCGCTATAATTACCAGAAACTTCTTCTAGATGAGATACATCCATTAACGGAATATTATTATTGGCTAGAGAGGCTGTACAAGCGCATACATATTCTCTTAGACAGATCCCAGCATCGACTAAGGCTAATGTAGCTGCATTTACAGATGCGCAATAATTTCCGCCGTCAGCTTGCAACACCTCGATAAACACATCTATTTGTGACTTCGGATAAAGTTCTGTTTTTATAGCAGCACGCAAAGTCTGTCGAAGATGTATGGTCATCTCTTGAGATTTTCTATCACCTCTGGGACGATTCTTTCTTTCGCCCGTCGAGAATGTTGCCATACTATACTGGCAATTTACAACTACTTCATCGAGGTTAGTCTTATTTTTAGATGTTGCCTTTGAAAGAGTAAGGAAAATTTTAATTTATAACATTTTGTGTAAAAAATAAGGAAGAAAAATGTTCACCTTGTGTGGACCATAAACTGCAGCTAAAACTTTCGTATGGCCCTGTTCAAGATAGGCACTTCCATCTGGTTGACTGAATACTCCTAGCTTGCAACGAATTCTTCTTAGTTCATGTGCTCTTCTACCATCAAGACGAAGTCCTTGATCAGAAATTAGATCTTGTCCTGTCATAATTATCTCCTTTGGAATATGAATTTCGTAATATATTTTGTAAAATCCGGGAAGCCGCGTTTTTAAAATATTGAACTGTCACTTCTTTCCTGTCAATTTGACAATTTCTTCTTCTTCATTTGATTCAATCCGGCGAGTTTTTAAAGAGGAATTCAAAACCAAGAAAAAATGTCGTTAACTCGCGTAACTGTCACTGCATTACAATGGTATTACAGTTTTTAAAAATTTTTATTAATTGTAATTTTCCCGATTATGTTTTACCTGCGAATTAACTGATTCAGAGAATAAAAAAAACACAGCTAATAAATCTGAAGAAAAATTCTATTTAGCTGATTTCCAGGTATTTGCTATGAAAAGCTTAAAAGCGTAAATTCAAATTTAAATTATTTTTTGTGTTTTACTCGTTATTTGTTTAGTAAAACTTTTGGAAATATTGTTGGCAATTATTCAGAAAGTTACATAGTAAATTTATAGAACGAACTGTAAATACAAAGTATATAAAGTACAGTAGCTGTTCAATGAATTAAACGCACCTTCAATATTTAGAAAATGTTTTATATATAAGACACATTTATTATAAAAGACATTGTTTTTTGGGAAAATAATATTTTTTCTTATTAATTTATTCTTTTCAACACATATTTTATTATATGGATTGTCTAATAATTTGTTACGCTTCCTTTTTATTTAATCACACTTTTTATGCGCAACGGCATACTACAAATACATGCATTTATAATTTTTTTCAAATCTTCACATTTATTCCAAATGTTTTCTATATATTTTTTAAGAGTCCAACTGTGGGATTAGCATTAAAAGCTCCGAAGGACAAGTTCAACTAATCTGATTTAAATTTGAATAAATTGACCATTTCTGCTTAAGTAGATAATTTGTTTTAACTACAAAAAAAAAAAAAAAACGTTATAATTGGTGCAAGATCAATTATTCTTTCCCTAAATGAAATTCCCCGATTAACATAGCTACTTTTGATTTGAGTAAGCCTAGCAATTTTTTATTGGGTTTAAGTCGGGAGAATTTCCGGGACAAGGTAGGATATTGAGGTTTTCGTTTGTGTGACGAAGTTTGCAATAGGTTTTGTTGTATGGCAGGGAGCTCCATCTTGCATAAAGGGTAATAAGATGTAGTATAGGTGAGAGAATTAATATATGGAAGAAAAACATCGGATAGGATCAGAAAGTCTTTGTGGTTTTACGTGAGCAAGCATCTGTTAAGTATGACTTAATCTCACGCCATTCTTCATGCTAGGATTAGTTATTGACAATTAACGTCCTCATGTGCGTAACAATGAATACCAGTATGCCATGACATCAACTTACTGGTTGTAGCGAAAACTATCCAATCTCTGCCGATCTAGGGTCACGATAGCCTTCATCACAGCCAAAAGTTGAGGTGAATAATTCCAATTATCCAGGGCTCCGAAAACCCGTGGTACCAAGTTAGCTAAAGCAGGTCTACCCATTTGGTATGGCTTTCGTAAATCATGACCATCAGACCATGAATACTCCCAGTGGTATCACCATGCAAGATATCCTTTTTGTAACGGGGCTGGTTACTCCGTTCGGGCTTTGATCTTATTAGCAACGGCTACAAAAAATTATACCTAGCCTATACAAGCAATCACAACCCTTAATAGGCGCTGTCAGAGGGGATCACGTGAAGGTTAAGATATGCCCGTATTCAAGTCTGGATAGGCTTCGAGATTCACCAGTTGGTTCTTATAGCTAACATTTGTACTCAACACCTAAGGTCTACTAGCATACATTTCCAATTTCATCAAACTTTGTAACTTCATTTCGTATTTTTCGCCCCCTGCCTAAGAGACTTATGTCTGAGATTTTGTTATTGTGACTATCATGAGCACTTAACTTCTTTGTATAATGACCTCCTTGCCATTTATACCCTGCTACAGAACCCACAGAGCCAAAAATCTCAATTTTTATTTCAGTAAAGTATAGTTATCTCTCCATGAGGAGCACTAATTCGAGCATATGGTATCTTTCACCCATACTACCCTACTGTTTGTACTCTCGTGGAAGATGCCAAAGCTATCTTTTGTGCAACTAAAACGCCAGTACTCCGTGTCAACAGCTTCTTCCGGTATACATGCATGGTGTTCCTCTTATGAATCTTTTCTTCTGGCAACATTGCGCTTCACAGGCCTCTTCCCCCCCCCCCCCCCCCCCAATTTATATTGATACTGGCGCATTGTTTCTTCAACAAAATATGTGGGAGCAGGACCGTGTCCGCTGATGCAGCTCCGAATCATTATAGCCGGTTGGATGTTTGACAGTTTGTAGTATGTAGTCGTCTTTGTATCTTTCTCCTGCTCTTCTTCTCACAAATTCGGAAGATTCCGTCACTACCTCTAAGCGGCATTCATGACTGACTATCACCTATGGGCTTAAAAAAAAATTTCGTTTATTTCTAAAAGTTTTAAGAAAACTACGGGGAGATAAAGTGTAATAACAAAAAATGTAACTCTTGTCCAGTCATCAACTGTGAGATGCAGGCTTTTTTGCGGGACGTATACATTTTAAATTTGCCTCGTACAATTTTCGCCGCAATGTCATGACGGATATATCCACCCCTTGCTGATTTAAGTCCCTTCCTTATTAGAACACGAGCGAATACCCTACGTTGTAGCACAGCATTATGGATAATTTTTCTATCCGTTCTCTCCGTCGTTTTCCGAACTCTACGGCAATTTACCCGCTTATTTACTAGCGATGAGACCCCTGAACGAAAATCTCTTACCAGTCTGTCGACTGTGGAAGCCGACATATTTTCGCTTTTTGCTATATCTCGATTAGAAAACATCTTAGTTTTATATTATATTATAGTACAACAAATATATAAATGGGTATATATGGATATATATATTTTTTTGATTATGTGAAGTGATAAGTTGGCTGCACCAAGCTATAGACAAGTAAGCCAAATAACTAAATATCAGCAAGCAGAAATTTTCACAGCAAACAGCCAAGCTGTGAGGCAATATGATGGCAGTTATATTAAATAATCCAAAATGCAAAACTTTAGAATAATTAGAGGTTATATAAGAATAGTTCAAAGCTTTCAATTAATAGATTAAGTACCAGCAAGAAAAAATAGAAAGTAAACCGGGAAAAGGAAGATTGTGAGGGAAGGTGAAATTGTATTAGTAACCACAGTTTCACAGATTGTATGGCGGAGGGCAAGTCAAATCAAATCAATTAGCCTTATTCAAGAAGTCCTGAGTCTCGGACTTGAATGAATTCAACGAAGTGCTGCCTCTGGCGTCATCTGAGATCTAATTCTAGATGGTAGAACCACACAGAAACGTGTTTTTCTACACCATACTGTGAGTGGACCGTAGGGAGAATAATCCTCTATCTATTCAAGACATTCTAATTGAAACGAATAATAATGTAGTTGGACAATAGTCTAAACTTATAGATCAGTTTTAGAGTGCTCAGTTCATACATTTTAACCAGTGAACAAGGAAGAAGAAGAGGAGAGCTTGTGAACCAAGTTTGAGACAAAAGACGTATCTGGCACAGGCCTTAAATGCACGGAATAATTTAGAAAAATTACCACTGGAAATAGGGAAGAGTACATACATACTACATTCGTATAAAAGAAGTGCGATAGAATCAGGGTTGAGAAAAGTCTCGTACAGATGACCAGATCGTTGAGAGGCAGCATAAAGCGAGCGCAGCCCATAATATACGCAGATCCTATTTATTTATAGTTCCCAAGTGAGACCTGGATCCATGAGAAGTCTCAGATTCATGAGCGACTTAGTCGAGAGCTTAATAGAAGATGCAGATTGGGAAGATTAGAAGATATATTTGTGAAGTTTCTGAGAGACAAATGGAGTAGACAATTGCTTGAGTTTTAGAAGGATTGAGGGATAGACCATCGCTTGCAGACCAATTAGCAATACCAGAAAGAATTCCATGGATAGGTCCCACAGCATTATTCAGATTATCCCTAGGATCAACAGAGTAAATCTGGATGTCATCAGTCAGTACGTTTACATGAATACTTGAAGTATACTTCAAGTAGAGATCAAGTAATCAAAATATCATGTAAACTCGCATTGACGTCAAGTAAATCACAAAATTTTGTTCTATTTACTCGAAAAATTCATGTAAACGCAACTTCAGTACTTGAAAAATTTTCATTTGTGCGAGATATGAAAACGACAAAGAGGAACAAGAAGAACATTATTGTTGATAATTCAGGCTGTGATTTTTAGCACTTTTCTCAAGATATTTATCTAAAAATTCGCAATTATGTATTGAACTTAATGCAAAGTTGTCAAAGTTAAATGTCACCTCAGGTATAAATTTCAAGAAAATTTCAAGTCAAGTAATTGGAATTAATTCATCCAAAAACCCTACTTGAGTTTCAAGTGGATTTAAAGTCAAGTACTGAAGTATTCATGTAAACGTACTGAGTATAAACGTATAAACGCAAATTGCTCAAAACTGAGGTGACCTTGTCAATGAATGAAGTGAACAGTAGTGTAACCAACACAGCTCCCTGCAGCACTCCATCAATTACGATCTCATTGAGGAGTAGGAATCACTACATTTTACTATCAAATGCCTGTGACTTAAATAGCCTTCGATCAGCCTACAAGCACAGAGAGAGTACAGATAGCCCGAAACGCGCACGAAGTTAGGCGATCAGCAGTGAGTGGGGGACTGAGTCGAAGCCTTTGCTGAAATCTAATAGCACATGAATAAAACAGTTAAGTGACCTTTATTACGCAGATCACGAATATCTGCAGCTACTTGAAGCAGGTCCGTGCTAGTCGAGTGGAGTCTCCTGAAACCTTATTGCAATTTTGAGAATAGGTTGTTTGAGTTAATATGTGTGACTATTGACTATTAGGATCTCGAGAACTTAAGTTATGGTCGGGAATATGGTGATAGGTTTCTATTCAGAGATGTCAAGAGGAATTTGTTTTGAGGATAGGGGTAATGAGTATCAGTTTCCAGTAGTTAAGGAAGTGTGAGAAAGATAGTATTCTATTTAGCAGATGCATTCACAATATCAATCTCAGAAATATTATTGAAACTAAGAATATCTTTGATATTGGGGTTAGGCCATACCGATGCAGATCTGCATTGTGGCGAGTAGAGGAGGGAATATGTTGTGTGAGAACATCAGGCAGCGATGCAGGGCTAGGACAGAGATAGCCAACATCTTCATCTGGATCAAAATCAGGCTGAACCTTAGCTTTGGAGTTCATGCCAAGATTATTTACCTTTTTCCAGTTGATTACATTGCCTTCCCTAATGGCATTCATTGTATTCTCTCTCAGCTTGGATCTGATGGAAATCACGCTGATATGTATCAGTTTTGTCTCTTTTCCACAGCCTGTAAGCATGGTCATGATACTGGCATTTGAGAAGAATTTCTCGAAATTTGAAAATAATGTCCTAAAAAGTACGGGTTTTAGTGGCTTTGAGCGGGAACTGTCTCTCAAAAATTGAACACACTAAATTGAAGAAATATTAAGGTACCCAGTTTGGGTCGGGATCACTGAAGATGGGCGAACAATTAGTCCCTGCAATGACTGTTGATCTGTCTGAAGGCCGTCAGTCTGAATAGCTGAGAAATTTCTATTCTATAGGGTTTTCCAATAAGAGGTGTTATTTTGATATTCAAAGATAAATGCCATTTTTTGAGATAACTGATCGGATCTTTATTTCATTATAAAGAGGAAGGTATGCCGTTAATAATGGAAAATAACATCAGCCAAATGACCACCACGACCACGCTTACAGGACCATATCCTTTTCATGAAATTTTCCATAACCAAATCGCAAAGTGGCTGCCCTATGTCCTCGATAGCCTCACGAATTCCATCTGTGAGGTCTTGAATCGACGCTGGGCTGTTTGCGTAGACCTTCTCTTTCACGTGGCCCCAAAGGAAGAAGTCGCAAGGTGTTAAGTCATATTCTCGGCTGTTCTTGAGCGACGTGCACGGGTTTTATTCTTCACATCACTAACTTGTTCCGACAGCTCGAATTTTTCTACCAATTTCTGTATTGCGGTCCGGCAAGGTGCTTCACGACGACCCAAAAATGTTCGAGTTTTACGAACCGTCTCTGCCACATTTTCACCATATTTAAGTGAATTTTAATAATTTCAATGCGTTGCTGAATCGTGTATCGTTCCATTTTTACGTATGGCGTAGTTTCTACTTGTCAAATGTCAAAAAATGACAGCTCCAAAAGTGACATCTACCGAAATAGCGGGCTAATTAAAATAACACCTCTTAATGGAGAACCCTTTATATACTTTATCTCTTGGGAATAAATGAAAATATGAATATTTTATAAAGAATAATAAATAAATAGTGTAATTTTATAGCAATCTTCTAATACTTTTGTTTATTCTCAACAGAATAACATTGATATGAAGAAATGGTTTTTGGAATTGGTGAAACAAGAACCAACTTGTAGGTATTCGCTTGTATTAAAAGTTGATTGGAAGTCTCAAAGTCCAGAGCGTTACAGTTGTTAAAAAGCTCTCCTCCCTCCTTTGTAGGTACCTCTAGCATGGCCACACGATCGCTAGCTATAATTAATTTACCCACCAATATAAAATATAGGGCAATCCTTTGTGAGTTTTTGTTTTTTTATAAGAATTAGTTAATTTTATTATTTCTAAAACATCGTTCACAAAAATTAGCGGTAATGAAACCATAAACCTCATAGTGGGTTACAACTTCTTTGATTTTTCTTATCTAGGTCCAGGGATGTAAAAGCTCCGAGCTTGAGCGAAAGCTCAGCTCATTTTCCTTATTGAACTAGCTCAAAATTGGTGAGCTAGTTCAAACTGAGCTAGCTCGAACGGGTGAGCTAGCTCAAAACTGAGCTAGCTCCAACGGGTAAGCTAGTTCAAAAGTGAGTTAGTTCGAACAGGTGAGCTAGCTCAAAAGTGAGCTATTTCAAAAGCGAGCTAGTTCAAAAGAGTGAGCTAGCTCAAACTGAAAAGCTCGCTGAGCTAAGTCAAATTATTCAAAAAGCTCAGATTGTTGAGGTAGCTCAAAAGTGAGTAAATTTAAAGTGGAAAGAAAATCGTTAAATGTTGGTATACCTGGTATACGTATTCTCTACCTCCCCCTGATTACCAGTTCTATTTCAGCCTCCACTTGTGACTTAAGCATTAAAATGAAAATGGAAAACGTCATTAATTTAGTTGTTTAGGACATTAGTGATTATCTTTATAAATTCTGAAAACGGAATAGACCCATAAGCAAAGAGAATTGATTAATGTTCACACAAAGGTCACTTGCTCTATAATGCACAACTAGCCTTTATTGCTGGAGTGACCAAGTACTGAAAGAAGATTCTTGGATATGATCAGATAAAGACAGGATCGACAGAGTAATCAAATGGAGCACATTGAATTGGATTGGCCACACATTTTAACATGATAACGTTAATATTATCATAAGTTATATCCTAGGCTGGAATGAGCAACGAAAATAGACCAAAGAATCACTTGGACGAGATTGCGCAGAGCATGAAATAAGCTAAAAGTTGTACATTTAGATGAAGTACTTATTCTAGATATAGCTAGGCTAAATTACTGGGGTACTGTAGAAAAACATTGCATATGTTTGATATTTACATACTCTACCCTCTGTACCAGATCAACAAGGAATTATGTAGAATGATGCGATCCCACCTCTATAGCCAAGTTTGATTTTAGCTCTCCATTTCTTGGACTAGAGCCTGCCGTAGTCATTGTCACCTCAATGATTGCGATTTCTTATCGACGAGGATATTTACAAAATATTATGTCAAGATAGAGACATATAAGATCTTTTGTGACGTTACCCCATTCGAGCTTGAGGTCTTTAACAAATCCCATGATGTTGTTAGGGCAATGGAAATGCCTTTTCTAGATGTCTTAAGCCTATCCGACACAGAACTTCACAGTCACATAGGATGCGCTTAGCGGTTTCATCGTCTTCCATACACAAGCGACAGGTCTTATCATCGACCTTACACCTATCTTTTTAAGATGATATTTAAATGGCAAATTCCCAGTAAATAGGCCCGTTATGAGCCTTAATTCCGTTATGCTGAGCGCGAGAAACAGTTTTGTCCTCTGTTTCAACTACTTTAGGAACTTCTTAGTTTGTTTCAGTCAGCTTCGGGATATTTTCCCAGTATGCCATTTTAATTCTGTCCCCCCAAAGCTTGATCTGAGCTGAGAGATGGCTAAGAACGCGTCGTTATAGAAAGCTGAAAATACGTACATGGTCTTTAAGTAAATACAATTTCAAAAATCAACTAAATTGGGCAACCCCTTCTTAGTGTTGCCATACAAAACTTTGTGTTTTCATTATATAGTTGGACACTGCCTGCGAATTCGACGACGTACGGTGCTGAAATTTTGTACGCAGCGCTTTCATAAAAATTGCAAATACAAGTTCAAAAATAAACTAAATCGGCCGACCACGTCTTAGTGTTGCCATACAAAACTTTTGGTTTACGCTTTATTTAAGTTTTATTTTCATCTAGGGTATAATATTATTGTTCTTCAACAAATTATAAATTTTTCTCTTGTTTACTAAAAGATAAATTAAAATGTACTC
This sequence comes from Dioctria rufipes, assembly GCA_963924295.1. NCBI lineage: Eukaryota > Metazoa > Arthropoda > Insecta > Diptera > Asilidae > Dioctria > Dioctria rufipes. The sequence continues at coordinate 23,057,450 of OZ002740.1, read as the reverse complement.
CATCAGGATCTACGTTATACATCAAAGTTCCAGTGGTTGTATGAAGCAAGACAAGTAAATTAAAAATCCTGCTGCACATGTAAATGCATCTCTGGTTATTCAAAACCTGGAAGTACATAGTTACAAAATTACAAATTTTTTTTATAACAATCATTGCTGCGCTTAATTTATCTATTATTTCCGGTAGTTGTCAAGCATTTATGTCGCTGTACACATTTTGGGTGGTTTATTTTATTCTATTCCTTTGCAATCACCTGCAGGTATGACTGTCCACAAAATTGATACCTATGCTGGTAGCGTACTTAACCCCTTACCTACTACGATCTCGGTGATAGCAAACCGATAAAAGCTATCAAATAAAGCCATGTAATGTCTTACCATGTCGTCACATGTTTACTAATTGTAATTCACTTAACAACTTACTCTGACATTAAAAATGAATAAAAATTCCACGTGTGATGTGAAAGTATTTTAATGATGACTTCTTCCTTTACAGAAGTCACGCCTCTATAACTGCAAGCTAAAATGTCGTTGTTTCGTGTAATTCTAATTCTAGTTAGCCTAAGTCTGAGAAAAGATATTTTGGACATGGGCATGTAATTAGTATTCTTGGCACATCGATTCCATAGAAACTTATGTTTCAAAATTTTATGATAAAACGAGAATGCATTTTTAGATGTAAAGGAAATATTAAAATGCCTTTAATAATTTTGTTTTGAAGTGTGCGAGTCCATTTTTTTATGGTCTTTATGCATTGGCAATAAAAAGATTTATACAGCTTTTTCGTGGCATTTAGAATTTAAAATTAGTCGTTTTAAAAAATATATGAAGGCAAATGAATGAATGAATGATTACATAAAAAAAAGGGTCATAAAAACGTTGCATAAATTTCTGCAGATGTCGGCATTTCACTTGAATCACGGAAAGGAGCATTCGTTGCCGAAGCCGACATTCTTACTGCGCTGCATTCTGTTAAGACTTTTATGAATAATTATCGCTTTTATTTTATACGCATTTTACTGGAGGTCGTTAGTTGTCGCCAAGTTTTAGATGGCTTCAATAATGGCGTTTATATGCGTTTATATGAAGACAGACTGAGTTGCAAGCAGTTCACGGAATGTAACGGTGAGAAATTTATTCCTATTTTTTTAAAGGTTTTACACTTATATAACTTGGTCATTTCACGTCGAAACTAGTCGTGAGAATATTTTAACTTATTCACTGAAATGAGACTAATTCGATTTTGTACTAAAATTTTGAAAATTTGTGTGGGAAGTATTTTAATTCTTTGCATCCGAACGGCGCCTCTCAAGCTCCATCCTATTCTTTATTTCAACTCGAACAGTGCGCCATCACTAATTCTTAGTTAGAACTGACCTAAGGTGCGAAAAATTTAGTACTTGGATTCGAATAGAAAAAGGGAAGTACTAAAAAACTTTAGTATGGGGATCGAAAGATCTCCAAAAAAACTCGAATAGCCCAGATCCTGAGGTCAAATGACTGAGTTATAATTGAAAAACCTCTGATCTCCTAATTATCCCTCTCCAGGCAAATCGAAATTAAAAATATCCTCAATGAATAGGCATTTGAAATATGAATCCGATCGAATGGCGGTTTGGGAGGGCCCCTGACTTTTGCAATTTACGAAAAATTCAGAGGCTTTGCTCGCCTATAGCTTTTTTTTTAATACTACTGTCGAGTAAGTGTTACTTATACTAAAAAAGGTTCGGGTGCAAAGGGTTAACAAAAATTTTTTAGAACTCTCGAGTAGGGAAGATTTTCATTTTTACTTACTGCTTTTATTTTGCATGTAGAAAAAATTGTACTAGATTTTCTCAACAATCGGATTCATCATAACTTAAAGGGGGAGGCAGATATCCTTTTTTGGGGAAACGTTTTGTTAAGTAGGCGGTATAATTTGTAGAAGATGTTTTTTTTTACTAGAATCTAGTTTGGTGAGGTAAGAGTTCCAACTCTTAACTCCACACATGGTGTCGCTGCGGGCGGGAGCTCCCAATAAAAAAGTTTGATATTTAATTACAAATCTTCGAGAATAAAATTAATTTGTTCTGAAAAATTTCGTAATTTCGAATTTTTAATCCTGAAATTATAAATTATTCACCAATTAGATCATATCAAATCCCTATTACTCTTCAAAACATTTCTGTGCTACATATACATGGTTGAAGGCTACCAGAATGTGTAAACGTACATATGTATAGTTAAGGACATAGGTGTGTATGAGGTGAAGCAAGGATTTCTATTCTATTGTTAGGTACCCTAATAGAGACAATGTTCGAAATATAGCATATTTTAATTTTTACATTGGGTTTAGTACACTTTTGTAGTGGATTTGTAGTCTGATCAAATTTATATATATACACAATATATATTTTTTAATTATATATAGCCAGCACATAACTCTTTAGCTCTTATAGAACGGCTCCTCCCACCCCGGGAGTAGTTCAATAATTAAGGAAAAAATTAAACTTATCAATCCTAATAAGAGCTGAAAAAAAAAGCTACGAACATTTATTGGGTAGAATTAAATAAAAAATTTTCTCCAGATTTTTTTTATGGTATCAGAATGGCCATATAAAGAAAATTAAAAAAAATCTAACCAAATGCTGTGCATGATCTAAAAATAAAACTTTTTAATACTTTCAAATTAAGTAGGATATAAAAACGGTATTTCCCTTAATATATTTCATGGTAATATACTCTTCCAATGGCGTACATAGAGTGTTTGACACCTGGAGCGGTCCCCAATTTGCCGCTCTTTTTAAGTCAATCAAAATCAAGAGTGGATTACTGAAATAACAAAAATGTTATCTTTTTTAAACAGATTGTACATATAATGATAATATGCAAGCGTGTTTACATATTTATTTTTCTTGCTTTTTTATTAGCAAAGTCGTGAAGGACAATGTCAAAATTTATATCAATGTTAAGCTACGGTTTCGAAGAGAACATGGCGGCACAATTGCGCGATGGAATTACGTTTACGCTGATATCGGCACAAATACGCGTAGTGTGGTTTCCTACAGTTGCGTTTGTAAAAATTGCATTCATTCTATTGTCTCATCTCCCTAATGTCGAATTCCATTGATATTTTAAGAAAAGTGTACGTCAATCAATGGAACAACTTTTAAAGTGATGAAAATGAAGTAGTAGCTCATATCCATGTAATTTGTTAGATTGAAATTTTCTGGAAAAAATAACATCACGAATAACGTAAAAATTATGAAAATTGTAATTTAAAAGATTTTGACGTAATTGTGGATGTATTTAGTGGAATAATAGTTGAAGATTGATATATGATGCTCAATGACATTCAGTTGTGATATTTCTCATGAGATGTGTGCTGTTTTCGGTGTAACACAGCCGATTTTTCGGGTGCAGCACCAGACTCATTTGACGTACACTTTTTCTAGCAGTGCAGGTCAATGGAACGATTTCAGTGTAACACTGCAAGAACAGTTTAATATTTCTGCTAGAAAACGTGATCAATGGAAATCGGAATAAGTATTTTTTCCTTACAATTATACGAATACGAATTACGTTCCAATCGTAAAAACACTCGATTACCTATCGTAGAAAATATAACCGCATACGTGAAACTATTAGAAAAATGTTAAATTAAACGTTGATGGAATTGCGCCGGAATCAAGAACTGTTTGATCTCAGTGCAATTGCGGCCATAAGCCGCCGTTACACTGTTCCTTGGCCACCATGTGTACTAGTTTCTTTATTCCTGATAGCAATACAATTGCGCCGACACATTCTCTTGGAAACTGTAGCTTCAAATCACTAATTATGGAACGAAGATAATTTTTAATTAATTTTAATTTGGAAAAGTTCTGTTCACAACTAGCCACACTGATGGCTAGATAAATTCTTAACATTATTACTATTTTGGGAACAGAGATTTTGAACATATATTTTTGGATAAATATTAGAAGTTCAAGAGGTCCTTACTCGTTTTTCCAACGTTTTTTTTTCTTGTAGAGCAAGGTAAGACAAAATTCTGGATCTTTTTCTTTTAATATGGAACTGTTCTTCGTTATTGTCAACAACTTTGGTAGCATCTCTCGATATTTCAGTAGAAACGTGGTTTCACAAAAGCGCTGGAACATTTTATAGGAGTAAAATCTAAAAATTCCCATTCTCTTTTTTTTTCGAGGACCAATTTTTCGTTCACCTTTTTCGTTCACATTTTTGGATTTTATTTGTGAAACTTTCAAAGAGGGTTTGATTTTTTTGTAATTTTTTCCTTGCTTTACTTTTTTACTTGTTAACATTTAAATGGAAAACAGTTGAAAATCTCTTCTTGTTTCCTAGCTTGTTTTTACGTTAATGTTGCTTCAACCGCCATGAGGTAACAAGTGAGCATCTCTTCCCTATAGTGGCACCGGTGGGGATGCTGTTTGCAATAACAACAATGGCACTAAAGAAATTATTAACAGCTGATGTTTGTTTATACACGTGTTTAGACCGATATTTGTGCTTAGTGCAAAAACGAGCTTTCTAAAGTTGTAAATGATCAAAGTTATTAAAAATTACGGAGATATAACAACTTTTAAATGGCAATAAAAAATATAGCAGCTTGTAATAGGTATTAAGTCTTCTTTCGACATTTCAATAATTCTCTTCAAACAAACGGCCCTTTAAGGTGAGAGTTAGATAGGAATTTACAAATCAGGGCTATCTTCGAGTTCGACGAGTTGGAAAAATTAAGATTGTCAGATTGAACGCGTTGTTATAAACTAGTTTGCATTTTTCACTTTCTCTTTCAACGTCTCACGAAATTACTAGGTTCTTGTTTGCCTTTGGAAATAAAACAAAAATCTTTAAAAAATCCGGCAGCAGTACAATCTCCCAAGTGTGAGGTTAAATTGATAGTGTTTGCGATGAAAAGTGGAAATTCGCCTGATTTTTGCGTCGCGAGCGTCGCGTGCGATGGTAATCTAACACTCTCTACCCTATACAACAAGCCTACATTCGATATCAAGGTATATAGAAGACAAGGTATTCCCACTAAAATTTTGAAACATATTCTGTGACGTAATTCTGTGACGTAATTCTGTGACTAATGTATATACATTTTTATAGGAAAGACAGAGAGTATTTTGTTCTCTGTACCGTAATTTCCTATACATTTTCACAATATTTCGACGGAGCGTGATTTGTAATGGGAATACCTTGTTCGATATTAGATAGGTACCTGTCAATGCGTGCTACGCGAGTTACGCAATTAAATTTTCAATCTGATACCAGCTTTAAAAAATACTTTCTTTAACAGATCTAATTTTTATCACCAAGCGATGTATCTTTATGTGGTTATCGTCAATTCCAAATTTACGGCGCGCGTTTTTTTTTTAATGATTAAGGTTAAAAATGTCAACGTCGAGTCAGACCGCCGCGGGTCAACAGACATTTTTGTTAAATTGAATATTTATTGTAATCATTAATTCTGTTGATTACAACATTATTATATTATTTATTTTTATACAATTTAGATAGAAATATAAAAAAAATGCCGTCCTCATCAACTTCAGATACGCTACTGCACCAAGGTATCAAGGTGGTGTTAGTACGGTCCAATAACTTCGTTATACTTACTTGGGTATACAAGAGTACAAGGATGATAATAATGTTGATTATGCCTTAGTTATATTACCCCCCACCCGAACATATCCTTATTAAAGAAATGCACTCACCTGAAATAAAAAAACTCAGCTATAAATCGACATAGATAAAAATCAGAACGTGAATTTGCTTACAAATTCTAAATGGAAAATGGTAATTATATTTTTCTCCAATAAAAGAAACTCAATCCAAAGATACTCACTCAAGGCCTATTTAATGATTTCAAGTTTATTATTCATCATGTAGGTACTTCCCACTTCTTCCCCCTCCCTTTCAAAAGCCATAGATTAAATTTAATTCCGCTCAGCTCAATCAACTTATGATGAAAAGCGTCTGCTGCTAAATAAAAAAAAGAAGAAAATTAAAATTAGAAAAGAAAATTAACTGCTGCTTTGAGAAGTCACTTTAGAGTGCTTAAAACTTGTCCACACACACACACACCGATTATAAACTATTAATCCCGAATGTCTAATGTGAAAAGCGATGACTATTCGCTCGGGTGTGTATGTTTTCGCTGCTTTTATCTTTTCTAATCCCAACTTCAAGTCGTCTTCGCTCCACAACTATCCGAAAGTATCTTAAAAAAGCGACATAAATGCGCGTTAGTTGAGTTGAGGGTGCTCTGAGCTGGGTGAGCTAAGAAGATTTAAGAAATTCTTTCACCCTCTCAGTACAGCTACTTACTAAAAAAAAAAAGAGTTCTTCTTACATACTTACAAAGCGCAAAGGTTTTTGCTAGGCTAACATACCTAAGACACGTGCTAGGAATGTGATATGCCCGGAAGACCTTTCCATTGTTGAGTATACTCCTTAAACCTCATCCTCCTCTTGAACCGAATCGACATACAAACATGTATACATGTTTGGATATGTACATCTGCAAATCAATTGGGGTTAATTTCTTATGCTATTTTGCCAAGTAATGCATCTGCTTGAAGAAAGCTATAAGTTAAGAAAAATTTTTAAATTTCTTACCTTGTTATGTTGTATAGGTATACATGAATGTAGATATGTACACGTACTTTTTAGTTTAGTACCCTTTTTATTTGGGTTTCCTATTGTTCCGGTCTGTCAGATCAGCAATGAATTCTTCTCACCCACCGGCCACCACCAATACTACCAGTCTTCTAGCGTCACTATATCTCAGATCCGCGACTTCATTCGGATGTCCGTAAACGCACACTGATACACATGGGCGCACTTAAACCCCATATTGTGTATTGTAATCCGGTGCTGTTCCTGTTGGATGGCGTTTGTGAACCCCGTCATCAGTCATGCATATATACGCATAGCTAGAATATACGGTTTGTTTATGTTTTGTCTCTTTCATGTTCACAAAACTCCAGCTGCTATGTAAGGTGGTAACTCACCCACAACACAAACAATAATTTATGTGCTTCGGTTTTCCATTCTTTCCAGTGGTGCCTCTCCAACTCTATCCAGCATAGCCGCCACAGCCGTTATAAAGTAGCGCAACAGAGCAGCAGGAGGATTCACATGTTTTAAAAACAACTTCCGCGGCAGCACCAAATCGTACTCGCACCGCGGCGCGGCATACGAATTTAGTTCGACGGAAGAGACTGCCATGCCGATGTTGTCGTCGATGCCGCTATACCATACCAGAGGAGCTTATAAAAGTGCTAAGCTAGGAAACTTTCTTATCATCATCGTAGTGGCGCGGAGCGTACAATTTTTGGTCGAGTGTTGTCAGTACAAGACGACTATGCTCTCTATCTATGCTAGCATTTCCGTGGTCTAGTCTAGCGAGTATCCTCCTGGTTGGTATCATCGTCGTCGTCGTCGTCGTCGTCGTCTTCGTCGCTGTCGTCTCTGTGCCATCATAGCCAAAGTCAAGCCATGCTGCTGCTTCCTTTGACTTTAATCGAATTTCAAAACAGCTAAAACGAACACTTGACAGTCCATACCACACAGCAGTACCCTCTCGTCAGTTGCTGCATATTAATCGTGGAGTTGCTGTGTAGTGATATAGTAGTGCGATGCGAGTGTACATAAAACTGTCGCGCGCGTAATACAACTCCAGTGAGTAGTGCGAGTTTCCGTTTCTTTTACTGTACATTAACGAATTTTGTTAGCTTCTGGATTTGAGGGTGGTGTGTACGTACAATTTGTTCATGTAGTATATGAAAACCGGGACCGGAAACGAAACTAATTAAGTGCAAACAGTTGATAAAAGATTTCTGCAGACGACAAGTTATATTTTGATGAACATATTTTTTTTCATGTACCGAGACTTTTATTTACAAAAAAAAAAAGTGAATTAAATCAAAAGATAATAAAATTCTTTACTTAATAAAGTTCAGCTGTGGAAAAGGAAATATTATAATGAGCGCCACCAGAGTTACTACTTTTGGGATAATAATTTTGCTGTTTGCAGCATATTCCACAGGTAAGAGTTGTTGTTTTGTATGTATGTATGTAGGTATGTATGTTTCTAGTCACCTGGGAAATTCATTCGTAGCTTTGCTGAAAAAATAAAAAACTGAAAAACCTAAATCTAAAGGAATTTATTCCTCCTACCTACCTCAAATGATAGGATGAGAAAGAAAAACATTTACGAAATTATTGAAGCTTTCTACATACATACATAGGTAAATATATATGGGGCAAGGGGGTGCTGTACTGTATCTTCTGTCGTTATATTATGATTTCGGTGTGGCCCAATATAATTTGGACAGTTGCCACAATCCCTCACATCATATTTATTTACATTTTTCTATCTATTACCGACCTACCTACGTACAAACAAACAAACATCCATACATACATATCCTATACAAACTTTTTTATATTTCCCGCGCGTCCTGAACAATATTATTTGCCTAAAGAAAATTTTCTTTCTATCTCATAATATCTTCTGTCTGTCTGTCTGCTACCTAGATACGCGCGGTGGTGTGATATTTTTAGAATTATTACCAAGATATTCCCAATTTTATTTGCAAATCGTGAGATGGTTGTTTTGTCCTTAGTCTGATTTGAAATCTAAAAATAAGGAAAAATTTTTCTCCGAACATAAGAAGTGTGTGGAAAACAGAGTGAAATGAAATGAATTCCAAATTTTTTGGAGGTTTTTTTTTTAAACAATTTGAAGGAAAATTACAGGGTGTCCAGTAATTATATGTATAGAGATATGTAGGTAGGTGGGTAGGTAGGTATATATTGGTCAACAGAGTATTGAAGATGATAGGGGGAGTCAAGTGTAAGAAATAGGAGAAATGTTTTTATGAAGCGAAGAAATAATGTTAGGGCAGACTACCTACTATTACTTAAAATATACATCCTGGGGTATTTTGAAAAATTTGAACTTTTTTCATACAAATGGAAGAATTTGAGTGTGGTGATTTTTTTTTGAGTCTATAATTTAGTTTTACTTTAAGAAATAACGGTTTTCTATTTTCATGTAATTAATTCTTTTTTTTTTTTGGATAAGTTTAATAATCACCGAAATTTTGAAATGTTTAAAAATCTATAAATAATTTTGAACCAGTGGTCAAGTTCCGGTCAAATTATAATTTTATAGTTTGACTATAAATAAATTAGTTTAATGAAACATTCGAAAATTATACACCGGAAATTAGTTTTTAATAAAAAGAAAAATGGAGAATAGAAGAACTTTAATTTTTTAAATTAAATCATAAATACAAGAGGAAAAAACAACCATCTCGTCCGGGATTTGAAACCGGGACCTTCTATGACCGATTCTAAAAAAAACATTGTGAGTTCGATTCCCGTATGGGAAAAATAAATAAAAAATAAAAATATTAAAAAAGGACAATATATCTATGCTATACCTACTATAGGTAAGTAAGTATATTCTTAATATCTTCTAGCGCAAAATATCTGTCTGTAAGATAAACATTCAGAAACGTGTTAAATGAACCTTTCGAAAGGAATATGTAGGGTATGTAGGGGTCAGAGTTGGCCATCCTTTTGACTTTTGTCCATAACTTCCGTTTAAGGAAGAATTTAATCAATCCAAGCACATATTTGGAAAGGTCTGAGAAAAAGAAATACTTTTGCTGAACATCACAAAATGATTGGGTGAAAAATAAAACAGATATAGACTATAAAAAAAGTGAAATGCTGTCTTAAAGTCGGCCAGTGCTGTGTCTAAGGTTGGCCAATCGCTGAAAATCGAAGAAATAATATGCTGAAATGATTGAAAATAACATAGAAAAATTAATTGAATGAAATAAAAAACCGAATTTGTTGCAGTTTTCTATTTTTTAGTAAAATTTTAATGGCACTTTATTCGGAATGTCGTTATATTGACGCACTACTTTAAATGCAGTTCTCTCTTGCATTGTCCAAAGAGGGCTTTTTAGGCGCTTTTTTTTGGGGCGGGCATCTTTCTTTAGCTGGTGTTTTATTGGCAGACTTCGTTCCGGATTGGTGCTGGACGTTTTTTGTTTTCAAGCATGAACCACATTCATAATGCTTATCTTGACGATTGCATATTTTCGCTGGTCGTATTGAGTGCTGCTAACAACCCTTATTTTGGAATTCCATCCACTGACCGCTCAATATACATATTTTGCGTTCACGATCCAAATCTGAAATGTCACGGAAAGCTTGCTAAACCACTGAGAGAACTTTTGTCGCGTTCGCATGCAGATGGTGCTTGTGATCAAAATTCAATAGTGGCAGTTGGCCAACCTAGGCTAGCCCCGACGACATTTCCCTACCGATGGCCTAAAAATTAAAGATAATTTTTTGGTTGTACATAGTTGTTGTACGTCTTGTTCTAACCTTGTCGGTTTGGTGGTAAGCCCTCTCAGTAATGTTTACAACCAAACTAAAGACTGAGGAAAATGGAAGGAACCTATGCATACTTATATTTGTTATCCACCAGATCTTCGTATTATTCAATGCCACGACTCATGTAATACAAAATATTGTATAAAAAGAGAAGAGGGTGCGGGAGGGTGAGAGAAAAGAGTGATGGCTAATATATCCACTGATTATATCATCTCTAAACTAGATTGCTTGCAATAAAATACCCCTTATCATGAAAGTATGGAAATATCCATAACTGGACAATTATAATTATGACAAAAAACTGTTCAGTTCATTGATGGTTCCTGAATCCTCAATAGATGCAAGTGTCTTTTCTGAAATACTCAACCTACCAAAATGTTAGACTAAAGCTGGTTGCAACATGACTAAAGCTAAAGCAGAATTTTCTGCCGAATAATTGGAATGAGAGAGAGAGTATCATTTACTTTCCCTAAGAATGTTTGCCACTTACAAGAACAAGACTTCAGGCCCTAGGCGACCTCCATGAAAAAGGAAAGACAGATAGCCTTCTTTTTAAACTCAACCTTTTAGATTTTATGGAGCCTTCATTGCCAATTCTAATCCATAACTCTTCTACAACGAAAGGAAACGAGCATGAAAATAGTATTTATAAGCGATAATTGGAATCCAAGTATGCCAACTTAAGTTCATTGCACAATTAAAAAAAATATGCAATCGAAATTCATCATCATGTGTCACATTAAATTAGATTACTGTGACCCATCTTGTATCCGACAACCTAAATAATCGTCCGGAAATTAAGTAAGACAATTATAAAAACAAGTAAAAAAGCTAGAATTGGTGTACGACCAATTCTAATGATACCCTAGATGAATGCTCGTATAAAATTTCGTATGGTCACCGATCTATGCAAGTTTGAGTTTTGAAGTAGATTTTCGCATATATTTCTAAAACGGTTCGTCAGGCAGAAAAAATGATTATGAGCAATCTTATAGGATTTTGTATTCTGAAGAAGTTTTTAGTGCAATAAAAATATCTAGGACTGATCGTTTCCACAGTATATGTAAAAAACCTACATTTTTATATGGCAATACCAAGAAGGGGTTGTCCGATTTAGTCCATTTTTGAAATTTTATTTGCTATTATTATGAAGACACCATGTACCAAATTTCAGCTCTCTATGTCGATGCGAGGCAGTGTCCAAATATATAGTGGAAAACGAAAGTTTTGTATGGCAACCCCACGAAGGAGTTGCCCAAATTGTCTCATTTTCGAACTTAATTTTAATTTATTTTTTTAAAGTCCGTGTCAGCTCTAAGTATATGCGTTCTCGAGTTATCGTTCGCTCAGACGAACAGACGGACGGACATGCAAAAATCAAAATAACTTTTAATATTATGCGTGGGTGTCCAATCCATTTCGCTCTACCATCATTATTTCGAGGTGTTACAAACGGAATGACAAACTTAGTGTACCCTATAGATTTCATCTATATAAGTAGTATAAAAAGACAACAAATTTTGATGTAGTGATTTTCGAAAAAGTCGATACGTGATAATGGTAAATTCAGTTTCAATAAAAAATATATAAATATAAAATTTATATGCCAGGTGGAGGTGGGGTATATAAACTCTAAGCTACGCGGCGAGAGACTTTGGCCTCCAGAGACTACTTTTTCGGTCTTTGGCAGAGAACGACCCATTTATACACTTTGTAGAGGCCTAACTACAATTGCGACTACGACGGTAGACTTCAACGACAAACTTCGACGACGATATTTGTGAAAGTTGGACGTCGCCATTGATATCAAGTACAACTATGACGCCTAATTTTTATCACTTTAAGATGCATAGATAGTGCATATCGGATACTTTTAACGAGGACTCTATTGTAAGCATTGCGACTGCGACGGCATTTTTAGAACATTGCTCAAAATTCGACTTCGACGGCAGGGCGTTCTGTCGCCGAAATCGCAGTCGTGTCTCATTCTATTCATTTTCTTATTTTTTAATCGAGAAATGTCGCAGTGCGCCATTGAAGTCGCAATCGCGACTGTGTTTAAGCCTTAAAGAGATCAAATCTATAGGTACTTCTAGTCTCCGGTCTCCCGTCGTGCATTTCAAAACAAACAGGTCTCCAACTCCGATATCCAATCTCCGAAGTTTACTCATTTTTCGTCTCCAGTACCGATATTCAGCTAATTTGTCAGTGTTTCACTTCATTTATTTCTTTCACTCATTTCTGAAAATAAAATTATTTCTTTTAAAAAGCGAAGTGAGTAGTCAATTTCATACCTTTTTGCCGATCTTATGTGAACGCTGTTGCGAATTATTGTCCTCTAAATATTTTAAGCTATTTCTTCCCATATTTTTTTCTTTACATTGGGATCCCTGTGTACTAACAAGCTTCCCCTGGAATACATCATGATTTTGTTTTGGTCCATTAATTAGAGCTTTTTAGTTTGTAAATAGCAAGCTACAATTTATTAGTGATAATTAATAATTATGTGTTTAACATTTCTAAAATAAAATCGCTGCTCTATGATTTCACTTCCATTCACCACAAAATCGAAGGTGAATGAAGTGAGTGAATAACTTTATTAGCAGGATTAATTTCTAGAAAAGTGACTCACTTCATCCACTTTTTCTTAATTAGCTTAATCTCGGTATAGGTTTCCGGAGAATATATGAGTATTCTGCGCTATCAGTTAACTGTACTTGAAAATAAAAAAAAAATAGAGTGGAGTGAGTTTGATAAATTATGTATTACAAAGAAAGTTTTTTGTTAATTTTTATTTAATTTATTTATATGGTCATTCCTTAGTAAATGGATCAAAATTTCAAACATTTCATGTAATAAGATATTAAGCGCAAACTGTTACACTATCTGCCTGAAGTGCCTAGACTATTCATGAAGTTCTGAATTACATCAAGTGTCTACGACATATACACTTCAGAGATGTGTGTAGAGACTTTTTTATTATGGTCTCCAGAGACCTATTTTTTTTAACTTTAGATAAAAGTTTAGGAGATTTTAGTCTTTGTAAACCGAAGACTACTTAGAGACCAAAAGTCTCTCGCCATGTATCTTTATCTTAACTGTTCTGGAGATCAAAATATTCATAGATAATAGTTGAAATAAGATTTTAAGTGCTTCTTTCTGGTAGAAATTCTCTGTGGCAGACACAGTAGGTATTCAAGAAAAAGAAGACATACAATTTTACAACCTGACTTATTGCAGTATTTTTTACATGTTAATTTAAATTTAATCGATTTTTGCATTATCTATTGACTAATTTTCGAATATTTTCGAAATTCGAAATTTTAACTCAAAATTTTATGTTAGTTCGAGCTTGAAGTGTTGTAGTCATGTTTTGGCTTTATTTTTTCTTTATATTTTTATCAGGGGACTAAGTATTCTACAGGATAGTAATAGGTTAGGTTAGGTATACTATTGCGTATTTTTAAAAGGTCTTCGAAGAAGTTTTCGGCCAGAAGGTTGAATCTTTTACGATCAATTTGTTTGACTTTATTATTCAACATCAAGCCACATAATGTATGCTGGGACTTTTAAAGTTTAATATTATGATAGTGAATATAGTGTTTTCGAAATTCGATTTTTTTTTTCTTAATAAAGTTTTCTATTTTCGAAGAATGGAATGCTTTGTTTTTCGGTCTATGGTTCTTTTACAGTTCTGTCTGTAGGATTCGTATAGAAAAACCAAAATTTTGAGAGATTTTCCTCATGGATGGTGGGAGAGAAGGAGATAGTAACACAACACAATACAATACAAGACAAGACAAGACAAGATAAGATAAGACAAGACAAGACAAGACAAAACAAGACAAGACAAGACAAGACAAGACAAGACAAGACAAGACAAGTCAAGACAAGACAAGACAAGACAAGACAAGACAAGACAACACAACACAACACAACACAACACAACACAACACAACATAATACAACACAACACAACACAACTAAACACAACACAACACAACACGACACAACACAACACAACACAACACAATACAACACAACACAACACAACACAAAAAAACACACGGTTTCAAATTTATGGTTGGGTGTTGATTAGGAGAACCTTAAGTCAACTACGCTAATTACAGTGTCAATTTGATTCATATTGGAATTGTATTGGAGGAGGTTGAAAGTACATTTATCTTGTAATTCCCACCCTAATCAAAAACAAAAAAAAAATTTCGTTATACACCAGGGTATTTTCTAACAAACTCAACTCACTACACATTTAAGCAAGAAATTACACAGAAAAAAACTCCTCTCATTAAAGCACAGTTGAAATAATTATGACTATTTCCAACTGTAATTACTTACAGAAGAGGTTCGAAATATTCAACACCACCACCCCCCCCCCCCCCCCCATCCCATCTTCTATTTAACAAATCAGTTTTCATTATGGAATGAAATGAAGGAGAGTTTTTTCTCTGATGAAATTATGCCTATTTCCGTTCAACCATTACATTGACCATTTCCAGCCCCATCGTAATATAAGAAAAAATTCTTCCTTAAAACAAAAGGAATATAATTTCTCAACACATTTCTTTACTCATTTTCAACTTTGATTTCCACTTACATTTATATACCTACAGACCTACATACTAAGTATAATAATTTGTATAATGACTGAATTCTTTACGTCCTTTTAACTATATAGGAGATAGAGGGGAGAGAGGTGGGAGCACACTTTTATACTTTTAAGAAGCGTAGATGGTAAGCTAAAGTTTTCATCCCTCTGTTCCTTTTTTTCTGCAATTATAAATCTTTTATATACCGATCGAATTTACAATACACACCTACGACTCACTCTTTCAGGTAATTTCTTTGCTATAATGTGGCGCTTCCCCCTAGTGCAAAACCATTTCAGTGCTGGTTAACTTATTATTAAGGATATGCCGAGTCATTTTTTCCATTTGGCGCCTATGTCGATTTCACTGTAATTAGTAAGTATAGCTCCTTGTGATTTATCGTTTTTAGATTGTGTCAGTTTTGTAATTATTTCGTATTTTTAATTGCTTCGACATACATACATATGCATGTACATACATTAAGAAAGTTTGCTATTTTTAGCTGAGATATGGTATAATTGGGAAATTGTTTAAAGCCTTCCCGCCCCCTCCCCTTCCAGGAGATAAAAATCACTGAATTCTAAGACCCGGGTTAAATATACATACAATATATATGTATGTACATACAAACTGCCATGTAACCCTCCCTTTCTTGTTGTATTTTCTGTATTATCGCTTGCAAGTTCATTTACCAAAAAGTCAATGAAGCATAAACTTCTCCCCAGCAGCATCTATTTTCGCAATTAAACAAAGGGAGAAAGAAGAAAAAATAAAATTAAAAGAAAAAGAAAATATGGTTGAAAAATATTATGAATTATGATAGAACAAGAGAAAATTTAGATATTTTTTTTGCAGGAAATTGTAATATTTTCTTTGTTATCTTGCCAATATAAAGCCTCAAAAGTGAAACAATTTCTCATTTTGTGTTCATAAAAGGTCACAATGTGTCAGTGTCACTGTGGGCACAAGATCACGCAGACTACTGCTCGGCTGACGAATATGCAGGCGAAAAGCCGAAGTCCCTTGACACATTATATGTCGCACATATTTTGGCAGGACGCAGAATAGCGACAAGTGGGACTTTTTCGTCCAACTAAAACGGCAGTACCTACTACAGACCAATTCTGTGAAATTCCAAGTACAAGTACCACTACCAGGACCTGTACTCAAAATCTATTAAGTATAAGTACAAGTCCCGATACTGGTACTTAAAAATTTTCAAGTACAACTCCAGTTACTAGAGCTTAGTAGTAGTAGTAGTAGTATTCTTTATTAGATAGTTTAAAAAAGCTTTCAACAACAACATATAAACATTTTAGTACAATACAATCTTAAAAATTTATGGCCAAAGAACGTGAATATTCGCTTTTATAAAATCAATGCAATATTTTTTGAAACGATAAATATTTGTATCATTTATATCATATTTAAGTTGATTGTACATTTTAAGACCACGATAAATTAAAGAATTTTGTGCTCTTGATGTTCTAAATGAACCTAATCTAAACTCTGTAGCATTTCTTAACGATATTGATTGTACGCTTCCTACATATTGCAAGTACTTGTTAAGGTATTCAGGCAAAATACCATTCTTGATTTTAAACACAAAAATTAACACATTAAACGCAATCTTCTCTTTCACGCTCATCCATTGGAGAGTATTTAGCATTAATGAAATGGTGGTATATCTGTTACAATAAAGTAGAATCCTCATCGCCTTGTTTAGTAGCTTCTGCATACGTTCTAGTTGCTTCTTGGTACTTAAGAATAACACCGTTGAACAATACTCAAAATGAGGTTTCACGATGACATTATAAATCTGTATTGCTGTAGCCATTGAAATTTGACTTCGTATTCTTCTTAAAAAACCAATTTTTTCCCAATCTTTTTACAAATATAGTCGATGTGTTTTTTAAACGATAAATTTTTTTCTATAATGACACCTAAGTACTTAATTTCTGACACACACTCTATAACGGTGTTATTCATATTTATACCACTTATATTCTCGCCACCAAATAATATGCATTTAGATTTTTCAACATTTAACTTTAGTTTATTCATTTTTAACCAAAAATTTACTTTCTCTAAAGCACTTTCCATCCGGGAAACACACAAACTAATATCGTCTTGGGCTATGTAAAGTAATGCATCATCGGCGAATAATACAATTTTTACATCCGATAAAATGGTCGCAATATCGTTAATGTATAATAAAAAAAGTACTGTACCAAGAACCGAGCCTTGTGGAACACCAATATCAATACTCACTTTCTCAGACAAACATTCATTAACTTTTGTTCTTTGATACCTTTCAGACAAGTAAGACTCAAACCACTCATACGATTTACCATTTATTCCATATTTTTTTAATTTAATCAAAAGTATATTTCTATCAACTGTTTCGAATGCTCTTTTTAAATCTAGAAAGACGGCTAAAAGTTTTTTCCTATTTTCAAGTTCACCTTTCCACTCAATTAATGCCCAATTTAGTGCAGTTTCACTCGAATGCCCTTTTCGAAAACCGGACTGCTGTTCTATCAGTACATGGTTGGAATCGAGGTATTTTCCTAATTGAATTTGTGCTACGTTCTCTATTATTTTTTCATGTATCGATAGCATGTTCACTGCGCGGAAATCCTCAGCCCTAACGGAATTCTTAATCTTCTCAACAGGAACTATTAATGATTCTCTCCATGCTTTTGGAAATAAACCCTCACTAAGCGACTGATTTATTATCTTCAATAGTGGTTCACCAAACACAATCCAATTATCTAAAATTATTTTTGTACTCATATGATTATAGTCCATTTTATTGTTCATACATTTAACCACTTGTTTCAGCTCCGATAAATCAATGTTTCTAAAATCAAAATTGCTATTTAAATTAAGCAAATTACATTCAAATTTCACATATGGAATAGAGTTGCTTATCTCATTTACACTATCAACAAAAAACTTGTACTTATGAGTTCCACATATCAGCTTTTAAGTACCTTATAAGTACCCAAGTACGCATGTAAATACTGCTATACTATATGTAGGCTCAAGAGCTTCCGAAAACTCACATTAGAAATTTTGAAAAATCTATAGCTAGGTAAATGACTGGATGAGGTTTCCATTCACGAAATATCATAAAATACTGTTGCAAAAAGATATGAAAGGAAACAGGATCGTATATGCTTTTGCTGGTTTAAATTATAATTTTGGAGGTTGTTTATATAGTATTTAAGTTTGCCTACCAAACGAGCTTTTCAAATGTCACATCAGATAATGCTTGCCTTCGTTTAGCATTTAGAAGACCTGAAAATGAAAATAAATGCTCCACAAGTCAGACGAAGAGAGCGAGGTGCTGCACTTTATTGTCAACCTTCTCAATAAAGGATATCGATTCAACATGTCAATTTCTGTCCTACTGTCGCTCATGTATTTGTTGAAGAATTTCTAGAGGGCGTATTCAAATAATTTACAAGAGCTGAAGTACTTCATGTTATGGCGGTATTTGTAGTACGTGCGTACTTTGGTACTTATAGGCTACTTAAGCTTATTATAGGACTTATGAGTGCCAGTACCAGTACCTGGATTTTTTTGAGTACTAGTATCGCGACTTGTACTTGTGAAAAAATTTTAAGTTCAAGTTCTGATACTGTTACTAATACTTAATTACTTTACAGGTCTGCTACACACTCAGGCACAGACACAAAAGCCAATCATCAATTTCAAACAAAGTTCTGTTTCAATTTCTTAAATTGGATATTTTCTATTATACTGCCAGGTGGATAAGCTTTCTTAGTTATTGGGTGAATTGAATTTTTGTTTTAAAGATGAAATAGAACGGAAAACGTAACCCCATTTTTCTTATTTTTCCTTTCAACCATAAAAGAAAAACTTACACGAAAAAAACTTTAAAATTAAGGGCCATAATTACGGAAAAAATAATTGAAAACAAGTAAAAAAAAAAAATAACACATTTCCAACAGATGGAGGAAGTGTCTACTTGATGTGAAATTAAAGTGCGATGGAGATATTGGTATTAATAATTTTCTTGTAACACTTAAGTTTGGCTTATTTACGCATTACAACCATAGAACAGAACAATGTACTACGCTCTAACATACAAATGATGAAAATACCGAACACTGCGTTTGCGCATGTTCAAATTAATTATATTTTAAACTATTTGCGCATATGTACGCGACTGCATTGCGTGAGAAAAGTAAAATGTACTTTCTATCAATGAAGATAATTTCGCCGAATAAAATTGCAAGTGGATGAAGGAATATACATAAATGCTCTAGTGACTATGGTACAAAGTAGGTTGCCCGGTTAGAGAATGATTAGGGATTAATGATGGAACATGCTCATCAATCCAATAATGCAAGCGCAAAAAAAAAAACAACCAAAAAAACTGTATTAATTCTGCTTAACCAATAAGCAGCACATGATCTGAGTGTTATGAAATGTGACAAGCGCAATTATATTAACTCGCGAGACTTACATAAAATTTTTTGCGTCAATATTCTGTAAACGGCAAGAATAGATCCTTAATAATTACAGAGGAGCATGAATTGCTAAAATGGTGGGAATAGTTCGAAAAAGTCATAAACAACACATCTGAATCGGTAAAATGTTTTTTAATTAAAATATAAGCACTCACCGATCGTGTCCATAATTAATATCAGACTTTCTTTGAGGAGGAGAATATAATCATCTTTCGTAAAACATTAGGTATATGGAAGCTATAAATCGACTCACATAACTCAGATATTCAAGATTCTGAGAAGAAAAGTAAAATTTGAACTTATAATCTTGGATTCCAGATGACGATATACATAAAATCTGATAGTGATATCTGTTCTGCTGTATCGCTGTTCAAAATGGAAAGTGATTTGCCACCTACAATCAAAGATACTACCAACATTTGTCAACTAGTGTCTTCAATGTATCCTGAATATTATATTCACTAGCAGGAGATCATTCCTAACGAGGATCTCACAGATTTACTCACCAAAATGGAACAGACATCTGTATAAAAAGGTATATAGAAGTAGAAATGCAGCCCAATAGCACTGTGCAAAAAAATCGAGCAGCTAGGACGATCCATGCAATTCATGGAGAGATCTGTTGCCACGGATGGAGCCCAAATGTGCAGAGAGCTGAACACAGTGGCGTTGGTTAGGAATTGGACTAGATGGAGTGTAAGCCAATAGTCTAGGGAAGGTCTTGGCTTACACTTGAATTGTGCTGAAAATTTATTTTAATTCGTTTAAGGAGTTTTATTTATAAGGCACTGTTCGACTTGTGATAATGCTTTAATATTTTAGTTCTTGAATCCCTTTTATAAATGGAATAACTCATTACCCTACGGCCGTCCTAAATTACACTGCTACCTAATGCCACTAAGATTAATTATTCTTCTGCGGAAGGACCTATCAAATTTCCCAGTATTTTATAAAGTGTGATTTCCATTTGAACTTGGACCATGGTTACGCGGGAACATATCGACAATAACCGTCAACGTTTTAATCGCTGTAGCTGGCTATTTAGTTGAGTTAATAAATTTATTTTGTTAATTGTAGGCGTTTTATTTATACATAATTCACACTAATTGTACGTGTTTATTTTATATTTATTATTTGATTTATTGCTTTCATTTAGTGTTAGTCTTATAACTTATTCTTAATCTTATTTATTCTGAGGAATTCAAGAAGCTCAATTGTGTTTTCATAATTCATTTACCACTTGAGTATCGTTTCCCACACAACCGGGGGTTAAAGCAGATATGGGGCCGGCCGTACATTACAGGAGGATATGTTATAATGGACACTCTATTTTCTATGAGAGTTTATAAAGAAAAGAGACACAGCAATAAACAAAAATATCTTACTCGTCCCCTATTTGTGTCAGACAATGTCTCGATTGTTATACGAGGTTTTCTTTTCATTTAATTGTTAATTATATATAAAAAAAAAAACGATTTTCTCTTTACTCTCTGCTCTGAAAAAAAAAATTACTTTTACATGTCAGTTACATTAGTCTTACAAGTTCTACAAGGATATCCTTTCACAGTTGTTTGTTTTTTTTTACATTCAATTTATCGACGTTGAAATCCTTCATTTTATGTTTTGCGTTAGAGGCTTTATCTCATTTTTTCACTTAATAGGCCTCCAAAATTTCAAGGAATCCAATTTACAGAATTTGTAGTCTTGCCAAACACACATTTGTGATTTCATTGAAGAAAGAAATTATTTTTAAATTTATTTTGATGGAACGGTTGGGCGCATTATTGTAGAGAAAATATAAAATTGAGAAAACTACCCTCGGGTAGGTATTTCGTAGGAATACATTCGATGCCAAATCAAGAATATCTATAGATATAAGGGAAATCAAATAAAAATGATAAAATCTGACTACAAACATACATATATGCATTGGTAGTATATATGTGTACCTATGTGTAAGCATATACATAGACATAATAAAGGGAAAAAAATATTTCTGCTCTACAAACAATTTATCTACAAATGGAAGGAGGGTGAAGCTTTTTATATCCCACAAAGGAGATATGATTTATAAATAAAAAAAAAAAGAAAAAAGAAAAACGAGTTTTAACAAAATATTTTCCAGACATTTACACAATTTTTTCTACGGTCTATGAAATTTGAAAACGATCATAATGAGATAGATGAGATTGGCACCATGCAAATAATCTCAGGTTAGACATGAATTACACTGACAAACAAAATTTAAGTTCTGCTTCAGGTTGCTACTTATTAGTAGAGTTAAATACACTCACACTCCCATAATGACCTGAGCCATTTGAATGGGTATAATTGAAATTTATAAGAGCCAGCTTGTTTTCCGATCGAAAATATATTTTTGAAGTCTATTTGATACGCAGTCACTTTGATAAATGACGGATTGAAGAGATGTTGAGACCCCGGGCGGAATCCCTGGAATGCAAAGCCCATTATTCATCCTTTAAACTTATGAGCAATTGCTCATAGGTCCCAACCGGACGCTCTTGTGAAGTTCAATATTGGCCCCGAACCCTCCTTACCGACTTAATACAATTTGTTCAGTAGGTGTGAGTCAAGAAATCTTTATCTCCTACATGAGGGGGTCGGACTACAGTGACAAAGAGATTGAGTCACCGTTTCGAGTTCTTCTCCGAATCCTCTGTATACAGGATCATCAATAAACCCCATCTTGTGTAGGTGACCCCTGAGTATAAAGTGTCCAGCTAAAATTGACACAAGAGTTCTTGGGGTTGGCTTGTTTAGTTCGAACGGCTTTTTCGTGAAGTTTGACTTAGGCTTACTTCGCAGTTCGGTTGTAGTTCTACTCGAAGGGTCATCTGACCAAAGACGACTGTGTTGGTAGTCGGCCCAACAGAAATATTGACGGTACCAAGACGAGCAAGCTCTTGAATTTTGGTTCCCACCGATATCGCTATGACCCGGCACCCAAAAAACATGTACCTTTTTATCCCGAGAGAGGGAATTCAAAACCAGTTTGAAGGTTGTAAAGAAATTTGACAAGGCCTTGACAGCTGCTTAGTTGTCGGAACAGATAGCTGTCTCTTTATTCTCAGTAACTGAATTGACGAAATGCCTTCCCGCTTATAGAATGAATTTGACTTCCGTCTAGAAGACCGTAATATGGTTTTCGAGGTGTGTGGCAATTTTCAATATGATGCTCCTCGCAGAAAACACTTATTCTAGTGTTTTCTTCTGATTTGGGGCCGTCTGTGTAATTTATAAGGTTCATCAAGGGCTGAAGCACCGAATGTGATTCCTATTCCGCCCTAGAAGGAATTCTTGGTTTACACTGAGGCGGCAGAGTCTTTGATTTCTTTCTAATATCTTACGATGATTGGCGAAATCCATTGCTTTCAACCACACAACAGAACCGTAAGTTAACCTGGTGGGATGACGCTAGTGGCTTAAGTCCCGAATTTCTCCTCATGGCTCTGCGGCACATTGCGAAGGCCCTAAGAGCTTTGTTCGCTGTGCTTTAATAATAGATGCCGCTAAAAACTCAAGAGTTTCTAGCAAAATTTCAAGTAGATCTATCAAAATTTATAAGTTTTCACTGAGTTCGAAAGTGAATAATTTTTTTCTGTTTCTTTACTTGCTACAATGAAAAACGTGACACTGAAGAGAAGCAAAACAAAAATATTTTGAGGACTCTGATATGTCGCAATGTTATACAAGGAAGAATATGCTCAACCCTTAGGTCTTCCAAATGAGAGCACAATTGAAGAGATGGTAAAAATATCAATGATATTGAAGGAAGTCGAATGAAAATACACGAGATAACTAAGATGATAAACATCTCAGAGATGAATGTGTTTCATATGTGTCATATCCTGCATAAATATTTAGGTATATTGGGCGCCGCGTTTACTTAAAACTGACCAAAAGTCGAATCACGCGATTATTTCGAAGCAGTGTTCGGATATATTAATGCAAATGAGTTTTCGTGGAAGTGCGCGACTTTGATTAAACATAGATGGAAAGTGAATTTCTACTTCGGACGGGCAAATGTATTTCTCAAGACAGCTGGGAATCCGCATGATATAATCTTCATCGCCTACATGAAAAAGGAAAAAACGATCAGAGGAAGAAATTATGAAAAAGACGAAAATTTTGGGGAAAACCCAAATTCTCTTTGATCACGACTACAATGTATCAGCTGACATATATGCAATTCGGCTACAAATTGCTCCCTCCTGATCCATTCTATCCATTCGGATCATTAGAACTTCTTTCTCTTTCCAAAGACGAAGAAATGGCTTGGAATAAAAAAAAAAACAATCGCATCGAACGAAGAGATCATGACACTCTGAAACAAACAAAGCTTAAGAAACGGTATTTTTTACAGGCACGATTTAATGTTCCTGAATCATTTTGGAGAGTTTACTGGAGAGCCCATTGCTTTGTAAACTAAACCTGTAAGCCTGGAAACTCTCTATTAGTTTTTTAGAAAAAAATCATCAGTCTTCGATCAGGGTTAAATCAAACTGTATTAGAGAAAATCTGTACCCGTATCCTCTCCACATTACTTTTGTCGATAAATTTTATTTTTTTCTTATTTACCCTGTCAGGCAGTTACATTCTATATGCCACGAGTGGCAGAGCGTACATTTTCCCTAAAAATATTTTAGCAATCGAGGAAAACAATGAAACCAATTGCAATTACAGAGTGGGAAAAATATCGAGATTGACTATTGAGATTGAGAATATCGAGATTGACATATTGGACTCTACCTGAAGATTATAATTAGTATATATATATACATATGTAAATATACTAAACAGTATGGGAGCTAGTACAAACCCCTGTGGAACCCCGCGAATTATAGCAAAAGAGCATAATATTCTCATTTTTTTTGTTCTTTCTTCTTCACTTTCCTCAGGGGGATAGTAAAATCGGAAAAATGAAAACTCATATTGAACTATACAAAAATTAAACCTAGCAGATTTGTAAAAATTTATTTGATAGCAGCCATCTAGGTGACATAACTATTCAAAATAAGGTCCCCATTTTATCATTGAAGTTGAGCATGAGCTAGAAAATCAAATGTAATTTATAAAATAAAAATAATAATCTGAGAAAATTTATTACAAATTACAACTAAGAGAAAGCTGCCATACATAACTCCAATATAAATCCATATCGCCATAGAAATAACAAAAATCTCAATTTCAATTGTGAGTCCATTTTGCATAAGCGCCTTATTTATAACTAGATGTGACTTTTATAAATGAAAAGCACTTTTAGCCGATCATAAATTAGAATATTTTCTTAAATCTCCTTTAAGCTAGTTTTTCAAACAATAAATTTAATTTAATTTTGCCCTTCCTCTCGGTGCAACTATCAACACCTGATAAATTTCACAACGGTAACGATCCTACACAATTCGTTAATTTGAGAAATTTTATTAATGCAAATCCTTGAAAAACTTTTGAATTCACTAAAAGGCACAACTCTACCCTATAAATTGTCACTAAAATTAGTTTTTTTTTCTGCTAAAAATATTTTCTTTTCTATCTTTAGAAATTTATTTTGCTTTCATTCGATAAATTTATTCATCGTGAGTTGAAAAGTTTTGTAAGTGGCAATGACGGAATATTCTGATAATAACCATACAAATCTGATCCATTGATTAGAGATACAATACGTGTCTAAGTGTACATTATATATTATAAATAAATATTATACATAAATACATTACATACGCTCAAATATTTCTATAAAAAAAAAAAAAAACTCAAATTCATTATTTGTGATCTCTTCTCTTCTAATTAATATGGTAACAACCTGAAAACCTTTCCTAAAATGTCTTGCATTTTGTGCATTATTCCTGGATTAAATGACACGACCCTTTTCAAAGGCTAAGAAAATTTACTGGAAACTTTAATAATAAATGAGAAAAGTTTATTTTGAGGAAAATTCATGGAAACTCTCTCTCTTGTTCCTCTCAAACAACTTGCGACATATATTTTTTTACGACCCAAAGGTCTCTTTGTGTTTGGTAGTTTCTTTAATGCTTATGGAAGATGATGTCTTTGATGCATATCCTCGTCATTCCTGAATGGTTCTGTCCTTGGTATCCTTTTGGAGAAAGTCTCTATGGGTGAAATGAACTCTATATTTAAATCAGCTCTGCTGATGTATATTGCTGAAGGTGTTCCATATACATCTTTCATGCATTAATTATGCTGATTATGGAATAACTAGGATTCATCAAAGAAATTGTGTCATTTAGTTTTATATAAAAAAAAAAAAAACAAAATATTATGAAATTATAAAAATCAGAGATGACGATGATTATATGTACATCCCCTACACCACATACATCTCTCAATAAGCGACAATTTAAAACACTATGAGAAAACAATCGGGGCATTTTCAATTTATTGCTGTTGGATTTAGATGAATGTTAATTATGATACCACGCTAGAATAGTTAGCACAAACAGTGAAAAGTCTAAGAGCAGTTGACGGAATGCATTTTGCTAAGTGGCTAATATTTTCATTGGCAAGTGATTTGAATCATTAATAAACTTAAAGAGAAAAAGAGTGTGGGAATTTGGAAGAAATTATGAAATCTAAGAGAGCGAAGAGTTGAAGTTGAAATGGTAAAGCTGACTGAAATTGAGTGAAATCAATAATCCCTCTAAAATATTAAAAAGGCAAAACAAAAAGTCTGAACGGTTTACACGTCTCGTCAAGTGTGTCCAAGGAAAGCGTATTAATTCTCTATACGAGTATAGAGGCAGAGCAATGTGAGATCTTTTGTTGAACATTGTAGCTGTTCACGTCCAAATGGACAACGTAAAAGCTTGCCCAAGCTGGTCAAATATACTCCCAAATAGGCCTAGCAAAGTGATATAGTATATATTGAGATTTAGCTACCTTAAAGATCATCAAATTGAGAATGTAAGGAATTTCATATAAAACCAAAAAAAAAAAGTATACTCAGTGTAAAAAAAATGTGTAAAATTACACAACTTTACGTCCAAAATAGAGAAATACATAAATGTCACTAAATTTACACAGTAAAATTCTTCTCTCACTTTTCTTCGTCTGGTGATATCTAATCATCAAAATGAAATGTGTATTTCTCTAACTCGCTTAGTATAATTACAAATTTACACAGGTATTTTGCACTAATATTACAAATAAAGTTTATCAGTATAGTTTTAACAACGAAAAAATAATAACTATGCATGGATGATAGATTTACAATTGAAGACCTTAATGGAATTATTCATAATTAAAGGCAAATTTTACACTGAAATAGTAAGAATTCATATGCAAGAGTAAACGAATTTCGGGGAAGCACAGTTTATCTTTAAATGTTTATCGACATTGACTTGACTCAAACTATTATTTTTATTATTATCTCATAGTTGCACTTCTAATGTAAAGAGATAAGTTTTTGTTTTTGTAATGTACATATGTGTAAAATCTCATCCTAACCGAGTTGCAACAGTAATTGAAGTTTGAGTAAAATTACATTACGAAGAGCAAAATTAAAAAATTAGTGTATTATTATACATATTTTAATTAATATCGGTGTAAAATTACATATACATATGATGTAAAATTGCATTTTGTTTGTATAAATTATAAAATTTGTAGAAAGTAAAAGTTACATAAGCCAAATATAATTTTTATACTGTAAGAAATGTCGAAAACTCTTACACCAACTTTGATAGCATTGTTAAAACAGCGTCCAAAGAAAATTAAAAACGAATTGAAAACGATGCACAAATCTCAATGAATTTCTATTCGTACAAAGTATATTCAAAATGGAAGAGGGATTTTTTTTCTATAAAAATATATGGTGTACTTTACCACCATTCAAAAGTAGAATATTGTTAGCTAGATGAGAAATAAAATTAAATGAAAAATGATGAACCAAAATGGCTGCCTTGTGAAACACCAGTGAAGTTTTTGATTTCAGTAGAAAGAACTTATTGAAAAGAAAATAAATAAAAATATCCTGTGTACGGTTAAACGGGCAAAACCCCATATCATACCGCAGACCATATGTAATAAAGGCAGGATGAGAGGATGATAAATGTTTATCAAATGACATATTTTGTAGACCTGATGATAAATATATTGAGGAATTTTGTTCAATTAATAATAGTAGATTTACGTTTTACGTAATGCCGAGTTGGCAGAACTGTATAAATGGCTTGCAATGAACGGTCAGAAAGTCACAAATTATAGTTTCGAATAGTTTAGCAATGCAAGATAAATTTGCAATTTGTCGAAATCATTCCTCGTTCGTTTCTTGGCATGATAACAAATAGTTTCCATAAACTACAGGAATTAAACCATTACGAAAAAAATCAACATATGCTGGAATACTATCAAAACCACTAGAAAAAACTATTCGACAAGTTCAACGCTCACTTTAGAATTATTGTTTTATTGTCAAATTCAAGATTCTTCATCTTGAGATGAGTAGACGGCAATTTCATCAAATGTTTAAAAACTTCAGAATAATTACACATAGGAACCAAAGAAATTTTTAGCTTGGTACCGCTACCAGTCAACTAAAACTAAGTACAAAAAATTATCTTAGATTCATTTTTCACGTCGCTAACCTGCATCAGTTCAAAATGCTGTTGAAATACGAAGAAACACAATTTTGGAAAAAAGATCATCATCAGAAAGTAGACAGCGGTCAGAATCATCGCTATATTACCATTCAACAGAAAGCAAGTTGAAATCGCCAAGAATGACAAGTTCGTCAATTGCATATCGATGCGAAATAAATTCCTCTTTATACAGGCAATTAAATAATGATGAACTAGGAGGAATGTAGAATGTAAGGTACGTGAACTTTTTGTGAGGCAATTTAATAACAACACTGAAGATTATTGGATTCGAGAAAGCAATTGGTCGAACATACGATGCTAAGTCGAACTACTCAAAAATCACCATCGCCAATACGTGTGTCTATTTTGATATGGAATATCGATCGATATGAAAACAAATTGCAATTTCAGATTAAAGAAATCTGCATTCCCACAAAGCTTGTTAGACTGACTTCGTCAAAATAATAATAGTCAGCAGAGATGGGTCTAAATTTTTTGGTACAGAAACCTCTGTGCTTAGAATCTTCCTGCATTTAAGGGTTAAATTATATGACGATTCTGATTTCTCCAGTGTTGTTTTCGTATCTGATTTCCATTTTACAATTAGTCTCAATATCGGCACCCTTCTTTAATCATCACTTCCCTATAATCAAAGGTTGGTTTGGATGTGCCAACATAAAATTCATATGCATCACCGCACAACTTATGTACATAAATTTGGTAAAAAAAAAAACTTCTATCTCGAGCACGTTCAGATAGATCCTTTATCTTTCTAGAAATTATTAATTAAGAGCAACCTGGTTGCAGAGATACATACCTACCTACACACCTCCAACTCAATGCTTTCTTACTTAATAACTAGCAACCTGATTAGACTATGTTCGACATGCATGCATGCCTGCCTGCATATATACCTTCCTAGGCTTCAAGAACATTATTGTGTTTTTGCTTAGGATTCACAGGATCCCCAAAACACTTTTCCATAAACTCATATTCCCATGGCCCCTTTTATGTCCTGGCATTGTTAGGGGGTCGGTAGGTATTATCTATGGCATATGGTTTCCTTCGAGCATGCATTGATTAATCCTGGAACTAAAGATTCAATTACAGTTTCATATCGGCGTCGCATTGATTTCGAAATTGCAGTGGCATATTCGATTTCAGTTTCGTCTTGAACATTTTAAAGGATAACCACCCCCCGACTTTTCTTATCGCATATGGCGACATGCGACTTTTGTTGTATACTATACAGACACAACACCGTGTGTATACTCGTACGTAGTAACCCTATGAGCAGCAATTTTCTCCGTTGTAATTTCACATGGGTCAAATTATGTATATTGATTAGTTTGCAGTTAGATATATAATAACATGTGTGGCGAACTTTTAATTAACAAGCTGACTGAAAATAGAGAAGGGCTATATTAGTGGGTGGGTGATGATATATGTTTGTTTGTATGTATCTGCATGTATAGTACGTAGAAGTAGATTCCTTGTGAATCGGTGGTGTGGCGGCTTCAACAAAGCGAACTAAAACCACAGGAAATTTAGTATGGTTAGTAGATAATTGTGCAACTATATTCCTTGAGCAGATACCATGGATAATAATTAGAATTTCTCAGAATAATTATGTTTCTTAATTAATTAAAAATATAGTGTCTCTCAAAAATTAAGCAATTTATTCTAATCCTTCAGAAGATTAAAAGGCACCTCGAGAAAGTTGAAGACGAACTTTAATTTGTAAAAGTGGATGATTGTGTTTTGCGTTATATATGTAGGCAATGCACTTATGGGGTTCCTTAGGGATCAGTATTAGGGCCTTTGTTTTTTATGATAGTTCTTATGCGCAAGTACATAATGAGAAAGTTCATCTTTATGATGATGACGTTTAACTGTGTCTGTAGTCGATTCATCTTTCTGCAAAAGGATTGTGTCGGAATACTCAATCTGAGTGGTCCAATAGTATTACATAACATACCTCACTAACTCACTAACAAAGTAAAAAGTTTAGGTATGAAATAAGGAATATTTGAGTCCGCTTTTGTAAGATACAGAGTGAGATTCATAATCGTTTGAATTTTGTCCAGCTATAAACTTCGAAACGGAAGGAACGAGATTCTGGAATATTAAAAGATTGTGAAGAAAAGCGAATTAAGCAAAATTGAGAAGTTGCTTTCTTCTTGGACAGTAGATCGCAGGAAAAGTGTTAAAATTCTCATAAAACTAATATAAATTTAATTTTTAATTTATTTAGAAGTTCATCAAAGGTCTGTTTACTGATTTCTTATTTGAAAGATTAAAGTCATTGCAATTAAACTGGTTATTAAAGAGGCAATATATTGATAAAATCGGCTCATGCATGCCATATTTTGTATTATGCTGAAGAACACCGAAGAAGTCGTTGCTTCCCATGGAGCGTACAGGAACAGATATGTTGAAAGTATTTAACAGCTCAGGGGAATTGATCAAATCAATCTTTGTATGGATTAAATTTAAAAACGACTTTGGAAGTTTTCCATCTGTTCTCAATAGAATCCAATAGAAAGAGCTTAGGCCTGTCTACATATGGAGGAAAAATAACAGGGTTGTCCCAATGAAGTCCACGCAAGGCGGTAAATCCAACGAATCTCCGCTGCACAGTCTCAATGCGAGACCAGACTGGACTGACATACTCCAAAATAGGTCTAACAAATGTACAGTAAAGGAATTTCGTTATGAATGGATCATAAAACTATTTTGATCATCTCTTTACAAATTCCATAGAAATATTAGAGCTGGCAGCGATTGCGAAAATATGATCCTCAATTAAAGACGAGTATTCAGGAAGACGTCCATATCTTTGGTTTTGTCAAGTCTAGTTAATAAGCATCCATCTAAAGTATAACTTAATTCCAAAGTCCTCCTTTCACGAGAAAAGGACATAGCAGTACATTTTCTGATATTGAGAGGAAGACAGTTAATAAAACACCATTTATGAAAGGTGTCTAAGTCCAAGTTGACCACGCTCGTTTTCATTAGAAACAATGGGGAAGATTTTAGCATCGTCGGCACAGCAAAGTATTTTTGAATTAGTTAAAATGAGAGATACATCATTGCTGTAAATTATAAAAAGAAGTGGCCCTAAATGGCTGCCTTAAGGAACGTCAGAAGTATTATCAATTTCGTCAAAAATAGCTGTGCTCGGAATATAGCTCGCTACGTGCGATCAGATAAATAAGAATAAAGCGAATTGACAAAAACAGTAATTTTCTTTCAACTTTAACGCCGGCATTTTAAGAAATCTCTTGATTAATTTAAAATTAAGCTTATATCTCCAATTTCATTTTTGACAATTCAAACTAAGAAGATAAGTTTAAAAAGTCGGAAATTTTCACTTTCAAATTCAAATAATGTTTATTTCAGCGATACACCAGTAAAACTAAATCTTATAATTATGTGTAGGTAAAGATAATAGAAAGATTTAGACATAAAAATTAATAAAAAGAACTTAAACTATATACTAAACAAGATATACAAATTAATAATAATAATAATACACATCTCAAACAGACTGCCTTACTAAGTATTTTATAGAACTCAATCAACTAAACAATTATGAAGTTCTTAAATATTCAAGTCCCCGCTCTTCTGACACGAAAAGGAAGAGAGTCCAAAAGTCTTATGGATTAAGCGAAAAACTGTCGACAGGTGGACCAAGGAGTGTGTGCTTAAGCAAAAAATTATCGACAGGTGGACCGAGGAGTGTGTTTAAGTGAAAAAGATCTTACAGATTGAGAAAAACCCAATCTAGTATACAAGTAGTCAGGTTGCTTAGAAATCATCAAATTACGAAGAAATAATATCGCGCGATATTTAAAGAAAGTTTCTAACGTGCATCCCAAGATTGATTTTAAATATTCGAGACATGGTCATATCGCTTCAAGCGAAACACATACCGCACGATGGAATTAAAGACCACATTGAGCTTACTCAATGAAGCTGAATCAAAATCACGGAAAACTTCACAACTATATGTCATGAGAGGAACAATTGACAATTTAACAAACATAATACGCGTGTCAACAGGAGTAAAGGCTGCAGTGATAGAAAGTTTACGAAGCGTCCCATAAACTATAAGGAATAGTTCAGGATAATATCCGGAAAGCAAGAAGTGTCCAATTCATTTTTATAGATCACGATAGCATTAGATTTTGAGGTCACAGTCAAGCACATCAGCGAGGTCTTCAATAATATGGCGTATAGCGTCCTCCAACAATCTCAAAGGCCTACAAATGTAAATCTGAATATCATTAGCATAGATTACATGTAGTAACCACAATTTCTTAGAACTATTGAAAGATCACTAATGATGATAATGAATAATAAGGGACCCAGAATGGAGCCCTGTGGAATTCTACTACGAAAAGGTAGGAAGCCAGAAGAGCAGAATTGACACCAGCTAAGGTAAGACAAAACCAACGTGACTTTATATGAAACCTAGGGGAAGTAGAAAAAATATAGGCCATTGGGGAGCTTTAAATCATCAGCATAGAGTATGTCGCTCAGGAGTACCCTTTTCCATCTGTCTCCTCCCCATCCCTTTTATAATTCTTCTACAATTTCCTTCATTAGTAATATAAAATTTGGAGAATAACAAATTTTAAGAACTTTTATTTTTAACGATTCTAAATCAAATCATAAATACCAGAGGAAAAAACAACCGCCTCGTCCAGGGTTTGAAGCCGGGATCTTCCGCTTTCTTAATTTGTAACTAGCCTCTGTCTTGTTAGCTCAGTGTTAAGAGCAGACGCATGAAAAGCGGAAGGTCCCGGCTTCAAATCCCGGACGAGGCGGTTATTTTTTCCTCTTGTATTTATGATTTGATTTAGAATCGTTAAAAATAAAAGTTCCTAGAATTCTTCTATTCTCCATCTTTGAACGTGTGGGTTTGATTTCCGTCCGGGAATAAATATATAAAATTTATAGGCAGATGCACACCGAAATCAGATTTTTGGTAGAAGCATTATGTTGAGGATTTACGTTCCACGAGAGCTTAGTTACTTTACTTATTTTTTTAAATAATTTTAAAAATTGGATTCTCCAAGAAAGTTATGTACAGCCTTGTAACTTTTATAATAATAAAAAAAAAATCCTCTAATACTATAAATAAATACAAAAATTGATTACAAAAAAGTTACATGCACTTAATGCTGGGCATTAGCCGTTCTCCAAAATTTCTGTTGAAAAAATCTGATAAACCAAAAAATGCGGCATAATTCAAAGCTTATGCGAGAACTCGATACAATGTTTATGTACATATTTCCATACCAAAACAACCACCGAACATGCCTTTTTTTATGATTTTACATGAACGACGGCGGCGACCAGCCAAGAAATCATATTCACAAGAAAAATAAATCTTTTGCCCCAATTTAGATTCAACTAAAGAACATCTGAAATTATCTGAAGAAGAGCAGTAAAAAGTGTTTTTAGAGCGATGTCTTTCAAGTTTTTACCCAGTGAAATTGGATGGGATGCAATATGTTCGTCGGCTAGATGTTCCAGTGATTACATTTCTTGCATCAGATTTCTGTTTAAAAGATGAGGGGAGGGTAAGGGATTAGTTAAAAGATGATTCAGTCATTATTAGATGGGGGAGTCTCATAAATTAAATTATACCGGAACTCTTAAGAGTAACAAATGCCAGCTTCAGTTTGTATATATAAACTTATACGTATTTTGGCAAATTATAGTTTTGCAATCAAGATCTTTTGGTGCGACATGGGAATGTGTTTCTAGTTATCCGAGAGTCTTGTATGCTGTAAATAAGACTATCAAAAATAGATTGGAAAAATATAAAAATAGAAGCAATCAAAATAAACTGAAATATATTAAAGGACATGGTAATGTATTCAGTCCCATTTCTCCAGCACGCATGACCAGTAGGGGGTAGCTAACTCCACCAATACGGAACTCGGGCATTGGCCTGGAATAGAGAATCGATGATATTATCAAGAGCTCTCTTGAAATTCAGGACTGATAAAGTTCCAGCGAGTGATCGTCTGCCCTACGAATTAATACTTGTATTGAAAATGTCGTAATAATGTAATTAATGAAAATTTAAAAATGTAATGAAACTTCTAAAAACTAGGCCCATGTGATTTTAACGAAAACATAGACCATGAACTAAAATCTACATATTAACGCTATCTAGTGACCGGAAATAACATGAAATTTCATCTTTTTCTCAATATTGGTAACTGCACCCCTTTTTTTCTATAATTAAATTTAAATCTGCTCATTGTAAATCTAATCAAATTCCTAGAAAATTACACTTATCTAGTATGGGTAAGTGTAATTTTACTTCTCCAAACAGTTTAATTCCAAATAAGTTTCACACACTTGTCGATCGTAATGTGAAAATTGTACAACTTTGTTGTCATGAATTTTCAAATATAGGATTAAAGTAAGTTTGCAATTAAACAACAGCTCACATGAATTTTAATTTTTAAATCGTGTAATTTTACACTATTGTTTAGAGTGATTCAAAACTCTCGAGTGTAAAAGAGGTATTTCGCTTATCAGCAATGGAAGTAATTTTTGAAAACAGTATTTAGATTACCTTGATTAATTACAATATTTTTTAATTTTTTTTACAGCCATTTCACACGAAAACGACCATAAATGGCTTGAAATGGATCCGACCATTTCCGATTTGGATGAAACGTTCAGAATTTATATAAGATACCAAAATAGCTCACCCATATATTTTTTGTTTCCCCCTACCACGTCCCATCCCGCCCGCCGGAAGGTCGTGATTTTACGAAGAGACGTCATTTTCAAAAATGTCATATCTTGAGAGCGGGAAAACCAATTTTTCTGATTTAAAATTTTTTATATATTTCATAAAAAATATAGCAGCTCCGACCAAAAAAAAAAATGGTTGTTAATAATTAAAAAAAAAAAAAAACAATAGTATTATTTACTATTGAGAAATTCTAGTACTTTTTTTTCTATTTTTATGTTGAAACTAGAAGGTTTATCTATACATGTAGAAAAAATTTGCTGATGGTGTTCGGCTTCGTATTTGAGATATGAATTTTTAAAGTCACCATATACCCAAAGTAATATCACGGGAATATTAAATTTAGTGGAACTGCTCTTAGCTTAATTCTGTTCCTCTAAAGTCATCGCCATGACAGACGCTGCCAAGGTCATAAAAATTTAATTGTGGTGCTCAGAGGAACAGAACCCGCCCACCGCAGGGTCTTAGTTTGTTATTAAAAATACAATATTTCAATTATAATTACCGAGTTTTTTTTTTTTTATTCCACCTTAATATTTTTACAACATTTACATTACCATTTACAAACAATTATCAATCAAGTCTACTTTAATTATCGCTAGCATTGTACTTCAAATTACCAATAGAGACAAGACTCGCCCCTAGCGGTGACAAGTGATTAATTTATAATATGCAAATTGCCCAAAACCTTCCCGAAGATTCCATTCCAGAAACATCTCTATTCTCCGAACCTAATGTCGTTTACTGTTCGCACTAATACATATAAGAATTTAAATTTTTTTTTTAAACGATTTTGTACTTTTTGTTATTGAAAACTTCAGCTTCGTTAGAAAGCTGTATATTGCCTCACCAAAATGGAATAATTTTCCACATGTATAAAAGAATGATACTTTTGTGTTCGTCTTATTTGCTTCACATTATTATATACATCCTTCAGTTTTAGATCCATCTTCCTGTTTACAAAGAGTAAAATTCATATTTTTGTATGAATAATATGGCCTTTGAATCAGGTTGCTTTGTTCTCCAGATATGATTTTTTGAAAATGACTTTTCATCGTAAAATCACAAATTTGGGCGTGATAGGGGAAACAAAAATATATGGCTGAGCTATTTCAGTATTCCATAAAAAAACTCTTAAGTTTCATTCAAATCGGAGATGGTAGTGTTCCAAGTTTCTTGTGGAATGGCTGAAAAGAGAATTACTTCTACTTTAGAAATTGTATTTGAAGTTTTGCAGTAGAACAAATGTAATATTACTCCAATTTTGATTTTATGGCGATTTTTACACTATTTCGATGGGACCAAATCATTATTTTGATGTAGTTGATTGTGTTTTTTTTCCCAAAAGGGGGAACTGAAGGCTGTCGTTATTTTGATGTAGTTAATTTTTTCCAAAAGAGGGCAATATGAAGGTTGTCGTTATTTTGATGTAGTTGATTTTTTTTTTCCAAAAGAGGGCAACGTAGAGGCTGTCGTTATTTTGATGTAATTGATTTTTTTCCAAAAGGGGGCAATGTAATGGCTGTCGTTATTTTGATTTAGGTGATTTTTTTTCCAAAGGGGGGAATGTATCTATCAGTTGTAATTTTACATATAGTTTGCCAAATGTAACTTCATGAATTTCTAATTTATGTAGGACCCAATTGATAGTGGTACATTTTGATTTTGTAGATATTTACACAAATTTAGTCAAGGAGTTGACAACTGTTAGCATTAAATCGGTATTTCTTACATATCGTCATCATTGTCCTAACTGGATTACTAGTATCTTTTCTCATTTTCTTTTAAGCTTACATTTTACAAAATACCTGCATGATATGAATTCGACTATCCTAGTAGATTGATAGTGAATGATATGCTGGGGTTTTTCCTTTCATAGGATTGGGATAGTATGTAGAGTGACGCAGCAAGAGTTTTACACTGGTGATATACTTATAGATATATGTATAATAGCTTCTCTAAATGACGACTTTAATCCAAATTTCTATGCTTTTAAGAAAATAACAATTAACAAAATTAAAACCTTGTCGTTAACAGAAAAACAAACATAAAAATGTAAACACACAAATTGCAACGCTTTTAATGAATACAATTAAAAATAAATAAGAAAAAAACATTTTTGTTTTTTTTTTTTAAATAATGTATAAATACGAAAGTTCGTTACGAAAACGGAGAGTTTTCGTCGCCAAAGTCATAATGTAC
The DNA here is from genome assembly GCA_963924295.1 of Dioctria rufipes. NCBI lineage: Eukaryota > Metazoa > Arthropoda > Insecta > Diptera > Asilidae > Dioctria > Dioctria rufipes. The sequence goes on along the minus strand of OZ002740.1, from coordinate 23,020,309 downwards.
CTTAGACAAAATTATGAGAAACTGATTACGTCTTGCCTTGGTAGTCATCGCGGTATGAAATTTATGCACTTCTAAGCGGGTCTTTTCTGCATATAAGTACAGTTCCTGTGCAAGAGTTTTATGGTTCGGTGAATTTGAATAAATTTCATGAATGCCTCGCCATTGTAATGTGCGCGACCAGGCCAGCACATAGCGTAGCATATTGGTGTATATAGCGCTTTTGTTGTCGAACCTGGAAAGCGATATCAAAACATTTCTACATTTTAAATTCAGAAATAAGATACCTTTGAGAAAGAACGTTAGCTTATACTCGTATTGCCGGCGCCTTCATTTTAATTCGTGTTTATATTATAATTTTTTTTTTTTTTTATAAACTCTTATACTATAAGAGGATAAGAAATCTAAGAAATATAGTGATAAGATTTATAATTAAATTTCTCACTTAAATGTTGGAAAAAGTAAATTTTGCTACAACCGAAATTATTGAATTAATTTGACCATGGTACAAGAACTACATGATAAAGATCAATTGTTAAAAAAAGTTTCAGTGACGTCATGTTACACTGAAATTGGAATTATATAGGTTTGTGTGTGTATTGAAATAAATTTTAATACAAGGTTCTTCAAATTTTGTAATATTATATTAAAGTATACATATATGTAATGACTAAAATTATTCAAGATTCCTCTGTTTGTAGTGTAAAATTTTACTTGTTTCTTCGATATTTTTACACTTTTCTTAAGAATTTTTACAACATATCTTAACAATTTTTGTGTTTGGAATGTAAATTTACTCGTTTTATACCGTTATTATCCTGGATTTTTACACTTTCCTTATGTAAGTATATTTACAAGATGTTCATTTGGAGTGTAAAATTATAGGTACTCGTTTTATTATATTATATTATTAAATTTAAGTCCAGAAATTATGGATGTTGGTTACGTAATAATTCAACTCAAGGTACAAAACGTGTAAATTTATATTTTGTAGGTACACTAGATAACCCGTTTCTTGTATTAAGTATAATAGTAAAAATGCTTCATTAATTAATCAACAACATCGAAGAATTAGATCAAGTAGAGAAAAGTAATGGAAATCATAAAGAAATTTAAGAACAATAAAATTGTAGATAGTAAAAAAGTCCGCAGAACCACTCAAAGCCAGTGCTATCATGCCAACATGAGTTCTAGAGAAAGGAATTGATTGATTGATTTATTATTAGTTCATGTGACTATATAAAAGCATACTAAAATATAAATATGACTCTATTTAATAATTTAACAATTCTACGTCATTCATTACATACATATAATATTAAATTGACTATACCCACATTTCAATGAACATTCTCTAAAATATATTGAGTTAGATTTCTTTTAAAACAATTTAGGCAAAGCATTAAATTTTTTTAGACCTTTGTAAAATAACGAATTTTGCGTACCATTTCCATTCCATTCTATTTCAACAACCTGAAACAGTGATATCCTTGTAGATTGTATGCGTGGACGTTCCCAACATACTATATACACTTCAGTATATTCCACATTGCTTTATTTTGCAGAAATTGAAGCCTGTGTTTCATTCCTGCAGTACCAGCGATAATTATACAATAATTAAAATATTTAAGTACGACAGAATGATATAACATTATAGCGGTGTCCATACTCAAATATCGCTTAATTCTTCTTACAGAAACCAATGTTTTGTGCGATTTTTCTACATAATGTGTATAGCCTATGCTCATGGGGAATGTCCAGACATGAGAAATGTCTTAAACTATACATTATCATACTTTGAACATATTTTATTAACAATGTTTATTTCAATTCAGAGCGGGGGAAAGTTTTGGTGATCGGATGTAGCTTGAGAGACTTTCTTGGGTGAAAAAGTGAACTTTTATACTTCTCGTGATTGCATGGAATTGTTGAGTCGTGGAAACTGACTTTCTATGAGGAAAACGTTCACAATAGGGCACTAATGGCCATGGAAGAAAGAACTGCAAAAATATATGTGAAATGTAATAACTGGGGTGTATGTGACCCAAGCGCATGAAAATTGGTTTTCTGACGACAAAAACTTTCTTCGGGAAAAAAGTATACCACACTACAATACTTGACTAGATCTTTAATTTGATATGAAACATGTCATATTGGAACCCCCCCCCGCTGGTGGTTTTTATGCCCCATCCTAAAAGTATGTAGAGAAAATTTTTCTTCCGTGAACTGTAGCTGATAAAGAGCAGAGGCGAATGGTGAAACCTGTTTTCCGATCGGACTACTGACTCATAGCCGATCTAAGGTGTGAAAAATCTAGTAGCTCAGTTCGAATAAAAAAGAGGGAAATACTAAAAAAGTAATAATAATATAAATATCTATTTAAGCCTCCGAGTATTGGATTGTGGATACTCAAACTTCTTCTCAGGACCTAAAGAATTTGATTCTGTACTAGATTTTCTAAAATAATTTCCCACCTACGCAAGGCTTCCCCCGCTTAATTGAAATAAACATTGTTAGTAAAATATTTCAGAGTATTATAATGCATCGTTTAAGACATATCTCATATCTGGAGGTGTCGGGCCTAAAATGGGCATTCCCCTTTCAAATGTTACAGAAATTATTTTTTTTTTTACCCCATGGAAAAAAATGATACCAATCAGTTTATTTTTTGTTGCTGTCAAAACATAAAAAAAACTTGAAATAATAAGAAAATAAAATTTTCAAAAGCGACACCTTGCAGGAAATAGCCTGATGTATGTGGAAATTCTCTGCTAGTGCCATTCAGTCTGCCTACTGCTTCACCCCACAAATGAGATTTCAATCACTTTTACTCCCTTGAAATCCCGAACATCTTCTAATCTCTGTTTCCTAATCCAAGACCAATCACCACTTTTCCTATTCCCTTTCAACTCAACTTTTAGATGTTTTAAAGCTTGATTGAAATATGCGTCATCATGTTCCATTAGTTTGTCATGATTTCCAAGATGATCCCAGATGTGTTCTGTGATCAGACAAATTTCTTAAGTAAATTAAAAATAAATCAATTTTCATAAAATATTTTACCAACAAATGCACAGTCATACGAAAATTCCTTCGCATGTTTTGGGTGAAAGAACTCACCCTTAGGTTAAGATATTTATTACCGCATGTTCCCCTCCATATAATAAGTAATGTCCTTAAGTCACAGTATAGACTTCAGATTTTACCCTTGTTATTTTAGCTTTTCACTTTTGTTACATGCATCAGGTAGCAGAGGGTATAAGGTCCGTGTCCGCAGTAAAGTCACTGGAGCATGATCCAAAAGGTCAGTAATGACCTCCCCCATCAAGCTGAATGACTTTTGGAATGATGGCAACGAGTCGTCCGTCACACCTCTCTTGTTTCAAAACTGAATCAATTTTGTTTTTTTTCCCTCCATATAGTAAATGAATAGTATGTGCAGATGGTGCACGGGGGGAACTTGAACGTTATACTTTAGTTGCTTAGTTGCATATGCATTCTTTTGGCATGTGGCAGAAACGAGGCAACCGGTTATACATATTATTTTTATATACCTATATATGTACATTAAGTCAAGACGCGTAACTCTATCCATATGAAGACACAGGAAATTCCATTATTTGATTTAATCTGCGAAACGCGTGTTGGACATACATACATACATACTACATACGTATATACTTGCATAATATGTACTTACAGTCAAGTGAAGTTCAGACCAGATAGGGCCCATCATATACCCATATGTTTCGTTAGAAGATCCATATTCACACATTGAACGTATTTCCATTTTATATTTGCTGCTATTCGATCTAAATTTGGCCACTATATTTCCAAATTGAACTGAAGTGCGTAGTTTTGTTGCTTTTAGAAGTCTGAATTAAATCTTTTTATAGTTTGTAAGATTTAAGGTTTGTTTTTTTAGTAACTTAGCGATGCGAACTTGATATTGCAAAAAAACAAAAAAATTGTTGAGTTTAAGCAACCACCGGAAATTCTAGTTTTTCCAAATTTATGGCGGCAGTCCTAAAAATGGATAATTTAAGAATCTATGCGTCACACCATAGACTCACATCCATTTTATTTCGTGCTTTTGATATGAATCATCGACGACATCAAAGACTTTTTGTAAACGTTTTGTAAAATGCTAATCATTTCAGGGACTGGATTCTGTAACACGTAAAGTTGGGGAGTTTGAGAGATGAGAGTTTTCATTTTCCTCGATTAAAACTCCCGAATTCTCCATTCGCGATTCTCTAACATACTTGGGGAGTTAGGGAAAACGTGAAAAGTGTCGCAATATTGAAGTACGCCTAACTCTGTGTGGGAAGGGTCGTAGAGTATTGGGGGTTTTTTTCCCTATGGATTTAGGGTCTATAGTACAAAAATATAGATGAAAAATTTCTGGGGAACGGGCTTTTGAGGATGGGGTTGTCCAAAGTACATCATGTTTGATGTCAAATTAAAGATGGAAAAGCGGGTAATCGAGTGGTGTAGTACGTTTTAAATCGTTTTAGCATCATAACTGACCTTTAAACTCCTAAAGACGGATTTTTTGTACTTGGGTCATATACACCCCATTTCCTATATTTTGCATATACAGTGAAACCTTCTTTATGCGGAAACCTCTAAACTCCGGAAAATGTTTCTTCTGGGTTAAATTTTTGGTTTTATTCTTTTATCCAGAAAGACCTCTAATATCCGGAAAATAATTTTCTGCTACAAGGCAAAATTTGTTCCGAAATTTCTTGGAAAAAATCTTTTTACTGTCAGTTAAAATTTGGTTTGAGATTTCTTGGAAAAACTAACGGTTTTTGTTTTGAAATATTATTTACACTAGTTTCTTATGTCGCGTTATTTTCAAGTATGTACTTCAATGTTAAATGCGTTTAACGAGTGAGTCGAGTGTGAGTTTAATGTGTACTACGATATCTGGTTAAATATGAATTCAGGATCAAGTAAACGGCTTCGAAAAGTTTTATCTATTAAAGATAAAATTAAAATTATTAAAAGTATAGAAAAAAATTTATACATAAGCAGCCATGCTAAAAAATGTACTGTGGGATTATCTACCATTTATGATATTCACAAAAATAAAGAGAGAATTTTTAAAGTTTTTCTCAAAAAGTGTTTCTACGAAAGAAATGCAAAAGCGGAAAACATTACGGGGTGCAGAAAATCCCCAATTGTATGCAGCACTATTTGAATAGTTCCGTCAACGGCGAAGTGAGAGAGTGCCGATATCCGCAAATATTTTAATAGAAAAGGCTAAAGATTTTCATAAAAAAAATGAATCTTCAATCTAGATGTGAACATACTCGAGGCTAGTAACATCAGATAAAAAGAGTGATTTAAATTTTATTGCATTGAAGATACATATTTAAATATAGTTTATGTTACGTACGTCTGCGGATTACGAAGCTGCTACTTTATTTGTTGATGAGCTAGTTATAAAGGAAAACTTAACAGCAGAACAGATTTACAACGCAGATGAGACAGGACTGTTTTAGAGAGCCTTACTTCGTAGTAATAAAGTTTCTGTTGATGGATCCAAAGTCTCTAAAGAGAAAATAACAGACCTTGCTTGTACCTTCGGTATTTAACCCCAAATTGACAGGAAAAATCCTTGGCAAGATGACTGTAGGTAATATTAATTGTCAAAAATTAATTGTGTCTGAACCGCAAAAATCTACACTCGTATAGTGAATGTGAATCGCTTTTGGAATTTTTGATAGTATATCATATAGCTACGCCATACATAAATTGTACATGCATATATAGGCACGTTTTTGCGTCTAAATACTAGAGAGATAAAAATTTGATGCTTCCGAACTATGCATGATCATCACTAGCATCAATGTAGGTACTGTCCATGATTTCGTGAATTCCTCCCTCAAGCCATTTCCCGTACTTTTCAAATTAAAAACTAAAAAAAAAAAATCAAAAAACCTTTGATATTCAATGAACTGGAGCCAGAAACCTATATTCAACATATACCAGTACCTAACTATTATAAAAAAAAATGTTCGTGACAAAGTAATGACTTTTATCCCGCCATCAGAGGTCATATAATTCCACACTGTATAGGTACCACCTACTAACCAACTCCCCTCGTCTCTTCAATAGGAAAACTGAAAACCTCAAACGCAAAATTTTTTCTTATTCTGAACACAACCGAAACGCAGAATTTCACGTCTATGTAGATATAGTACGAATGTACGTAACGTGGGGTATCTGAAAGCCTTCAGAACTAGTCTAGTCACCGAGGTATTGTGTTACAAGAGACGGTTTCCCATTAATTTGTCGCTGCAACCTATTATCCATAGAGGACACGGGACACTGCAAGGGGTCCCCATTCAATACGCTTAAATTCCTTATATAAACCAAGTATTCATAGAACCGAACGAATGGTTTGTCCGAGGAATCAGATGCTTGCATTGAAGGTTTAACTAATACAAAATCGGTTGTTATGAGGATGGACGGATCTGGGATAAATAGTTATGGTGGGGGAGACAACTTTACATTGTATTCATCACTTACATCCGGTCAAGCATTCGTTCAATTTCCCAATTAAATTTTACGTTCAAAATGTGCGGCAGTCATGTGTTTAGATTTCTTCCTTATTTAAACCGAATCGAAGGGATGATGATTACCCATTTAATTATTTAAGTAGGTACTTACCACAGCAAAGGGTATGTACAACTATTTGCAGTCATATGGGGCTACTTAAACAATACAAGAAAGATATTAGCTGAACACATTTTGAAGATCTCATTAAAGACGTTTTAGCAATTTTATTACATCCATCATTCTTCAAGCTTAAGATGAACATATGATTGAGTAGGTGATAGTGGTACTTTACGAAAAGTTGTATGTGTACTGTTTTGCCGCACCGTCTATACCTTAAATTTGCAATTTCTGTTATCTAACCGTCACGCCATACGTGAAATCAAGAAGTGGAACGATTTAAAAATTAGGTTTGTAACGCTCTAAGTATTTCCTTTGTTATTGCAGTTCCTTTGCACAAGTTTCTGTAACATATGAGCAATTTCTTGAAACGAAAAAAAAGAAATGTTTTAAATGTCGATGATTCATTTAGAAATGAAAACTATGTACTTTCATGTACAGAGAAAAGGTGCACACCTTGATGACTTTTATAGATAATTTTGACCATAATTATTTCAAATTTTGGTGAAATTTTCAAAACATATAGGGAACGTAAAATATTCAACGCCTCTCTCCATTCTCCTTCCTCCTTTGTCAATGGAATTTTCAAAATTTATGAAATATGTAAATGTATGTAAAATAAAATTATGTTCCTTACAAGCAAAACGCAGCAATCCTGTGCAGTTTTTTTTTTTTTAAATAATAATAATAATAAAGGCCATATTACACTATGAGTGTTGCTCACGTGAGTTCTCACATGAGTTCCCTAAAATGACAGATATCAAAATTGTAAAGACGAAAAATTAACTCATGTGAGTATCATTTTCTGAACTCACATGAGTTTCAGTAAAATAGAAACGGTTCTAATTTGCTGTGAGTTAACCTAAAAATTGTACTATGAAAAGTAGGACATTTTTTCAGAATGAGTATCGGAAACAAGATATTTTTATAATTTAATAAGAACGTAGAGTCTATCGAAATGGTTGAATGGACCAAAGATGTTAACTGGGTTATGGCAGCTTTATGCTGCTAATAGTTTCTATTCCAATAAACATGCCAGGAACAATGCCTTTTATGAAACAGTCTTAAGAGTAGGTATATTGCCTCTCATTACAAGCTCTTTTTAGTTTTTGTTAAGAAAACATTACTTCTCCAGTTTCCTTGTTGAAATAATATACTTGAAGTATTCTCCCGGTAACTTCTATTGTGTTTCCTTCCATCCTCTCTTCGAATATAGTTGTGCAAAATGCAAGTAGCTATTACAAGATCTTCTACTTTCTCCACAGATAAATTTATTTCTTTTTGAAGTATTTGAAACTTGTTCGCCAAAATACCGAAGGCATTTTCCATGCGACTTAGCGATAATTAAATACTTTTTCTTCAATTGTGGATCGCTGCAGTTATTATAAACCCCAGTGTCGTTGGTCCTGCCATTACATTCCACATCAACGTACAGAAAATTGTAAGCAGCATCTACCAGAGCTAATAATATAATGTTGTTAAAGCTTTTATAATTGTAATAAAACGAGCCAGGACATTTTTTTGCTCTAAAGGCGATATGTATAACAGCCACGACCGAGACCAAAGACGTTTTTTTTTAAATTCGGTTCTTAAATAGCTGACGAATAATACCCATTATTCCAAAAATGCAGGTGTAAATTAAAACTTTTGTCGAGTTTTCCATTGTTACTTTCATGACAGTTGACGTTCACTCATATGATAATTGGTACGCAAGGTGTGAAGATGTACACTACTACATTCTCATCGCGTCAAAAGTTGTTCCATTGAATTGAACTTGTTTTTTACTGATTGACGTGCACTTTTCTTAAAATATCAATGGAAATCGACATAAGTAGACATGTTAGTTTGACGTCATATGACTTTTCATAGGTATATTTCATAAGAGAACTCACGTGAGCCACACTCATAGTGTAATATGGCCTTAAGAAAGGAAATATGAATATAGGCAAAGCGATATCAGAGAGAAAAAATATTAATGGGGAAATAAAAGTGCGTTCCGTATTCAGAACTGGTTCAGCTCAACGAAAGTGAAAAAAATATCAGACCAGAGACCATCTCGAAACCGGAAGTCAAAAACTGTTATTCTTTATGTTTTTCAAGTTAGTTGGAATTTATTTGGTTTTCTATGAAATTATATATGTACATATGTCATCTTTCGAAGTCTGTTTGATAAGTCAATGACTTTGATAATAGATGGCACTCAAATCGCAAGAAAAACTTTATTTTTAACATTTATCATCGAATCTGGGTCTGGCTGGGCTCTTTTTACACCCATACCACAGATAAGAAATACTTAATTCTTATTATTCTTATTTCTTATCTGTGCCCATACCCTAAATGAAATTTAAAGAGTATACTAAAGGTATGGTGGTTACACATTACAACTTTTACTGCAGCGCACACAAAATGCTCCGCTACTCGATTAAATGCGTCAACTCTTAAAGTTACTTGCCAAAATGGCGTAGTACATTTTTTTTAAGTGCAATCAGTTAAAGTTGGGTAAAGTATTAATTTGTTATTCTTGGTTCGGCAAAATGTGACATTTTCTTCCAATAGGAGCTAAAAAACCATCATAGGGTGTACATTTTCTCGGATATAAAAGAAATGCCTATAATATAAAAAATACATGACTGGGATTTGTTTTTATATTTTTCTGGTAACTATTATGATTTGGTCTATCACCCGGTTCCGGCTTGACGTCGACTTACGGGAAACCCTGTATATATATTATATATTAGAGGATCCCGCTGGCGTTCCGCGGCTTTAATATAGATGGCTAGATGGATGGGGGTGGGGTGGTTATAGACAGTGTTGGGCGTAATCAACTGATTAATAATCATTATTACATCAATCATGATTACACATCAATCATTAATCATGATTACATCGAGTAATCTTAGGAAAATGTAACCGTAATCACGATTACATGATTACATTTTTTTTTTTATTACAAATGAAACTTTTCAAGAGATTTTAAAATTTAGTTCTAAGAAAACAAACAATCTGTGATCGTAAGAATTTTTATTGTAGAAAACTTCAAGACACTGTTGAATTATGTATTAATTGAAATCAGTGTAAAGAATGTAAGTGCTTCTATTGATAGAGACTCACACATATCTGATCATCAGCTCAAATTCGAGGATCTTGATTATATGTGAAAAAAGATGGCGAAAAAGATTAGATTTCTGGGGCGTATAAGAAAGTCGTTGAGCATGGAAAATGCAATAATGCCTTTTAACGCTTTGATTTTGCTACACTTTTCATATTGCACCACATTTTTATATGCTAGTTCGAATGAATTCAAGGGCAGAATGCAAGCTATTGTAGAATAAGGCAATGCAAGTTATTCTGAAATGCAGCATATATACACCAGTTAGAAGCATGCTCTAAGGCAATGCGAGTTATTCACTACCAACTTCGGGATAGAAATACAACAATGTTTGTTTTCCTTTAACTATAATTTTAAACCTTTCGCAAATTTGTAATCAAAAAATGTAATCATGTAATCATGATTACGGTTACGATTGATCAATCATTAATCGCCATAAATGATTACTTTTCTGATTAATATTATCAATCTGTAATCATTAATCATCAATCAGATTGCATTTTGCCCAACACTGGTTATAGATGCATAATATCTAAGCTATCATCGGCGTGTTCTCAGGCAGTGCCCAAATATATAGTAAAAAACGAAATTTTTGTATAGCAACTTTACGAGGAAGTTGCCCGACTGGCCCCTTTTCTAACTTAAATTTCCCTCTACTCTACATTTCCCTCCTCTTTACATCGACACGTGAGGCAGTATCGAATTATAGAGTGAAAAACTAAAGTTTTGTATGGCAACACCAAAAAAGGCTGGTCCATTTTTGAAATTTTATTTACCATTGCCAGGAAAATACCATGTACCAAATTTTAGCTCTACGTCGATGCGTTCTCAGACAGTGCCCAAATATACATAGTTAAAAACTAAATTTTTGTATGACAATCCTACGAAGGTGTTGCCTAATTGGTCCCATTTTTGAACATAAATTAACATTTTTCTTTCAAAACGCCGTTACAAAACTTGAGCTCTCCACGTCGACATATAGTGAAAAACCAAATTTTTGTATAACTGACGATTCCATTTTTATTTCCCTAAAAACTTTATTCGGAGAATTACGAATATTTAAAACAAAAACAAAATTAGCCAAATCGATCCAGCCGTTCTCAAGTGATGGGATTACCAACGAACAGCATTTTATTTTTATTTATATAGATATATTTAATATTTATTATTTAGTAAAACACGCGGCAGCTTGCACTTCTGGATCATCGAAATACATGAAATTTGTCATCAAACTCTTCAGAGTTTAACTGGAGGTTATTGACAACAAAAGCAGCGCGCAGCTTGTGTAAACACCTTTGCAACTTTTTTCGAAAGGTTGCAGCCTCTGAGCTGCGCGGCAACAAAATCTGCAGTTGCATGCCACTTTATTCCACTACATGTAAACCACAGCAACTTTTGCAGCTGCAACCTTAAAATTTGTGCAGCAAAAGTTGCATTGTGTGACCGTACCTACGTGAAAGTTTGTTATTTTGTTTGTAACGCATAGAAATAATGATGATAGAGCAAAATGGATTGAACACCTGACCTGACCTGACCTGACCCTGCCCGTATGTCCGTCCGCACGATAGCTTGAGAATGTGTTCATTTATAGGGCTGAAATTTTGTACACGGAGTTTAAAAAAAAAATAGGACAAATCGGGCAACTCCGTAGGGTTGCCATACAAAAATTCGTTTTTCACTATATATTTGTTCACTGTCCGAGAGCGCGTTGGCGTAGAGATCTAAAGTTTTTTACATGATGTTTTCATAGCAATAGTAAATAACATTTCAAAAATGTAATAAATGTTGGTGTTGCCATATAGAATTGGGGATATTCACTTTATTTAACTTTTATGTTCATCTAATTTATAATATTATTGGTCTTAGACCAACTGTAACTTTTTCTCCTGTTTACAAATAAATTAGACCTATACAATTGAATAGAAATTCTCATATTTAGCTAGGGCTGTTCATACAGTTTTAGCTACATTATTGTAGAAAATGTCGTCCATATTAATCTCATTAGCAATAAGACGATTACCATGGTTATTTTTCTGACGAATTATCTAAGTAGTCTGATTTCGTTTAGATTAATTCATGTGCTGCACACCGAGTCCATCCATAAAAATATTTTCAGCTATTCGGGGAAACTTTGAAGATTCAGTCTAATCATGAACTATGCAAATGTAGAACAGTTTACCATCCTTTGTGTTTCCTCGCACTTACAATCTGTAAGGGTACAAGAGTGTTATGTATATGCAACTATGTACATATCCATATCATATTTTCTAATAATCTTCTCTTGTTCCACGAATTATAGGGTATTCCCTTAGTTTTGCTGATGAAAAGAAAGACTAACGTAATCGATATATATGTATGTGTACATATCTATAATACAAGGATAAAAAATAGCAAATATTAAAGCCAACTAACTCCATGAGAAATTGTTAAATTTAATTATTACGTTAAAAATTTCCAAAACAAAGGTTTTATTTTCTCCCACATTGGGAATAAAAAAAGTGGTGAAAAGCGAAATTCATGTTGAAATTTGATATAATTTTACAACACGCGTAACACATTGAAATCCCAGAGGAGATACTACGACGAGATCTTAGATTTTAATTAGGCTAAGTATACTTACCTTGCAAGGAACAGTATTACTTCATCTGTACTTGGAATAAATATTACAAAATTCCGTTACATAATAAATTATATTTAAGATGACATCATAGGCGATATGTTTTGTATAAAATGTGTTAACATATATATACATACATACATATTTATAACACAGAGAATAACGACCTTGAACTAAATATAATACATATTTTCAGAATGCGCTGAGTTACTGAAATGGAACTTATAATAATTGTGGTATGGTATATACCTGCAGGGAATTGTTTCGAATTAGGTGTCTATTTGGGTAGTGTTTGGAGATAAGGAGACTAAAAAAAAAATTTTAATTATAGAGGACTTCTGGTTTTTATGTAGTTTTTTTATGATTCACCCTTATGCACAGTACAGAGCACACCTTATGATACATTGGTTATTGGTGGAGCTTTCTAATGAGCCGTGATAGATATTTTTCATCTTCCGCAACATTTTTTTGAAAATAAAATAGAATAAATCTTAAATAATCTATATATGTATTGAAGTTATAAGGTGATTCATCAAAATTATACGTCCAACAAAACAAAAAAAATAAGAAACATTCCACCCTCTCCAATTAATAAGAGATAAAGATACATTCCCAAACCTTAAAACATACCCCCCCCCCTCCCTCTCTCTTCTTAAAATAAATTTTCGTTAACAACAATCTACATCTCATCTCCTCGAAACATGTCCTGCAGTCTACTTGCTGCAGTACGGAGACGAGTTCCACACAATTCAATTTTTTAGTAAAGTGTAAACTGTGAAACAGTCATGTTAAATATATTTTCTGCAATTGGTACACTTTTTGATATTAGCGTCAATATCCTTTCTTGCGGCAGAGCGGATCGCGTTGAATTCAATGCATCTAAGTCCTAAAGATGTCTCATCTTTTTAAAACAAGATCATAATTTTTCGACTCCCGTTTCTTTTGATGGAGCACTGATTTACGATACACCGGCTTTATGCATTCTTGGCATTAATATTTCCAGTAAGTTAATCTGGACAAACCACATCGTCTCTGTTAAAAAAGAAGCATAAAAATATATTGGATTTATGAAATGCAATTCCAATATCTGCGCCACGGATGGTCGCACAGCCTTAGCTTAATTGGATATTGTCCAAAGGAGAGCCTTCAAGCTCATTGGTGATGTGGCAATAACTTATCATATCGACTCATTCGAGCATCACCGCAATGTTGGATGCCTTCCGCTCCTTTATAGCTACATGCATGGTCAAAATTCGGATCCGGTCTGACCCAGTGTAAAATGATTCCTGCATGCAATACTCGCGCTGTAAACCGCGCACATCCTTTTACCCTTCAAATTACTTTTGACCGTACAGTAAAATTCCGTGATGCTTTTTTATCCCGAACTTTGCGAATGTAGAACAGTCTACCATCTTCTGTCTTTCATCCAGTATACAATCCACGAAAGTTTAAGAATGACATACATCAGCATATCCGCCACTCTCCGCACTTCTCCTAACTGATTTCCCTATCTCCTTCCTGTCAGGCTGTGCTTTTGTATCATAGGAATATCCCATGAGCTTGGGTTAATAATATAAAAAAAAAATGGTTTCAAGTCAAAAACTAAATGAGGATTTTTAAACGAATCTGCTGGGTACTTTATACGTTCTCAAAAGATTTTCCGAGGATCCCATTATGTGTTTTTTTTAATCTATGGACACGTCTCGGTAGATCAGTTGGAAAGCGCGTTGACTATCATCCCAGGGGTCGTAGGTTCGCTTCCTGGTCCTTTTCTTGGTTCTGTGCTTCATCTACTATGTATTTCCTTCCACTTCTACACTTCCTACCTCTCAAAATGACATGTAATACACAATTCCAAAGCTTAGTTTACACTTAGGGATTTGTATGAGGCACAAGTATATTCAACAAATCGCGATAGAGCTGCGCATAAATATGCTTATATGTACATTTGGTTGTGCTTCATACATTTTGTATATGCTGATTTGGCTTGTGATTTGACCTGTCACGATACTTTTGCGTTTAATTCTGAAGTGCAGTTTATCGTGTGTTTAGTTCTGCAGTGCGGGCGGTTGAATTAAATTAAAAATCATCTCATCGTGGTCAAAATAAAAGACCTTACTTCTAATGGAAAAAAATAAGAAAATATGATATTTGGGATGTCAGGTCGAAAGCATATATAAATTATAAAGACTTCAATGAAAACTATGATAAGAAATCGCTCAGAAGTAAAATAGTACGAAAAAAGAAATTGATGATAAGTGGCATAATATAAAAAGTCAATTTAGCAGAGAACTCAGAAAAATTTATGTTAGCAAAAAATCCGGCTGCGGAACTGATGAAGTATATACCTCATCATGGTATGCAGTTAAACATTTGCAGTTCTTGACGGAGCAATCATTAAAGTAAATCGACACGTGCCCATCTAATGTGAACAGAAGCCAAAAATTTGCTGAATATATGTAGGTATACAAGTCGAAAAACGTGGCGATACAAGTAGCGATACAAATTCCGATACTTGTAACGAAGTGTAAACGTGCCTTAAGAGTATCTTTATTTAGTTTGCTACAAATGTTCATCCTGCAAACATAACGGCTCAAAATCGAATCGAATTCGAAGTAAATCAATTCGATTAGGTGAAGTTAAACTACGAAATCGAATTCGCTTGTGACGTGCTTGCAAATTGCAGAAGAAAAAACGGAACACGATATCGAATCGTATTGACGAACCGAAAGTTGTTCGCCTGCTCGACTTTCTTTTGAAGTTCTTGTATGTGTTGGTAGTTCGTTTTGGATTCGATTTTGTTTTAACAGTACGATCTGGTGTCGATTTCTGTTGCAAAACATTTTTCAAATAGCAAGTAAATATGATATCGAATAAATAAATAATAAATACTGACCGTAGTAAAATTTCACTTTGCTCTTTACTCAATAAAATTTCAACTTAGAATGCCAGCGAAAAACAATTTCATGAATAGAAAATATTTGCTTTAACGAATTCCTCGGAAATTGACATGAGTCGTATCGTAGGTAACTTCGTATATATAGTAAGAAACAAATCGAAGAAATTTCGAGCTATGAGCGATGCAACTATTTCGAATTCTCGGCAATTTCCCCATGCTTGAAAACGTCGTTTATGGTAAAAAAGTCGAAGAGCTACGAGCGTCTCTTCTATTTCGAATTCATTTCGCTACGGTGGAATTTCGTCCAATTGTTTGTAGGAAAATACTACAAATAATATGTCTAAGTATTCCCAGCGCTTTTCGTATGCCTTAAAGCAAGCCTCAGGCCTGGCCTCTCTCAGGCTTCCTCGTAGCTCGCTTCTAAGCTTGCCTCAGAGAATTAAAAGCAAAATGACACCATCGGGCATGGTGCTGTCATTGTAATTTTGATAGTATTTGCGACAATTTCTTTAGATTGGGGCAGAAATGATTTATTATCGGTTTTCAAAAATGTTGGTTATAGATTTCAAGTAATTCTTATTTGCCAAATATTTCGTTTTACAGAACGAAATTAAAAAAAAAATCAATTGACAGAAGTAGGCTTGAGAGAAAAATTTCCAATATTAAGCAAAGCGCGCCTTGCGGCTAGGTTTGGTTTTGTGTTGCCTCATTTAAAAACCACTGCTTGAAAATTTTGACATCGCCTCTAGGCCTGGATGTGTTTTTGCCTTTACTTTACTTTATATTTCTATATTTATATTTATCTATTCCCGTTCCCACACTTTCTTTTTTCTTAGAATTTTCTCTTCCATAATTATTCTTAATTTCTTCACTACACGATTTATTACGCCCTTTTAAATAGAAATTTTGAAAGTTGAAAAAAAAAACGATTTTCTTAAAACAAATCTGTTGACATTTCAGATGTTCTACTTAAATAAAAAAACAAATTACCTACCAATTGCAGAAAATTAACTTGATTATTCCTCAAGTTCCACTTTGCTAAGAAATATTGGCGAAAATTTATCCTGAATTTTAGTGAGAGCAGTACTAACGTCAACGCGTTAGATTTGGCTTTTGGTTTTTGATTAGAGATGGCACCACCAGTAAGTTTTCAAAAAATTTATCCGCACGGGCCGTTCTTTAGCGTGTTAAAAATATTTATTGTCAAAGTTCTGAGATTTGATAAATTTATTGACTGGATTTTTGTTGTTAACGTAGTTTTGTACATCTTTGCTGTAAGTACCGCTGAATTGGATTTCTTCTCGTGGCCGTATTTAATATCATTGTTAATTTTGTTTTTTTATTGTAAACATTATGCACATTATTTTTATTTATTTAATATCTCCAAATAATTTTAACTACCTGTTTTTAGAAATATTATGCCCGTGCGTTGTATTTCCGAAAAAAAAAAATTGCAAACTACTTCTTCTTCTTTTTTTTTACTATATCTTTTCTCTGAGTCTCTGCTGTCATATTTTAGCTGCTAAAGAACGGCCTGATATTGGAGATGCGCCAAAATTAAGTTTAGCGCGAACCAAGTTATAGTAAACAATTATTCCCATTAAAATTTTGACACTAGCAGCTGATAGCCTGTGACGTAATTCTGTGACTAATGTATATACATTTTTATAGGAAAGACAGAGAGACTAGAGAGAGTATTGCGTTCTCTGTAGCGTGCTTTCCTATGCATTTTCCGATAATTCATCACAAATGGCGGAATACTTGTATTCTATATACCTTGGCGCGAACTTTACTACTAGGCTTTACTGATGATTTTACTAGTGCAGTACGGAGCTCACCGGTAAAAACTGAAGATTCCCTCTTTATAAAATAAATGGCACTATAAATTGTACACAGATATTACTAGGCATTTTAATGCACGAAGCATTAAATTACCGGTAAAATTTTGACATTCCTATTTCTATTGATTAAGGGGTTTCGTTTGTATTATCAAATTATAAAAATTAATTATTTTGTTGTCTCCAAATTAACATACGTCAAAATTTTATCAGCGATTTTAATGTGAATTATTTGGAGACTGCGTTAAATCTTACTTTGACCGAATTCGATACTAGGTTTGAAAAGTTGAGGGATGTGGAACTCGCCCAGCGCAACTATGTATTGTACAGGGTATATTAAAAGGAAATGTGGAGCTGGAGCTGGAGCTGAAAACGGTGCTACTTGGAACAGTAACTTCGTTTGGTGCTTAAGATAAGACACAATATAAATCCATGACCCACCACCCCCTTCCCACTCCCCAAAAAAGATACAAGAAAACATATACAAGATACATCGCTTCATAAAAACCTTACCTGACACTAAAGTTTTATTTCCCGCCAAGTAACAACTTGTAAATTTTCAAAATCATATGTGACCGACTATAAAAAACTGAATTAAGCCGCCACAGTTTCTCTTCCAAAATGTACAATGAAATAAAATCTAAAAATCTAAAATTTCTCTTTCCAGATGTTAATTGTGTTAAAATTAAAAATCTACAAATACCAGAATACTTTACACTAACCGATGATAGTCCAGATCATATAGTCCTCGATTGTGAATATGAACTCGAAGAAGGCGAAACGAACTTAGTGGTTAAATGGCAACACAACGGTACAACAATTTATCAATGGATTTATGGAACGAATGCAACAGCATTTGTAAGTATAAAAAAAACAAAAACAAATTAGTAATTATAATTTTTATCTTAAATATATTTTCCGTTTTCATTTGCAGCCTCATATGAAGGGGAAAATCAATGAATCATATGAAGCATCCAGTGATGAACTTCAACGACATCGTGCCTTAGTCCTTTTAAATCCAACAAAAGAGACAACTGGCCACTATAAATGTTTAGTGTCCGTTGAACAATCTGTGGACGCAAAATCTGGTCATTTGAAAATTTTAGACTTTAAAAACTTCAGTTTAGAAGTTAATCATGTAACGGAAGAGGATGATATTCATATTACATGTGAAGCTAAAAATGTTTATCCGAGACCATTACTTCATATAACGTTAGTATATACATATACGAGTAAAAATTTATCATATATTTATATGATAAATTAAAGTCCTCTAATTATAAAGCTTGTCCAAAATTAAGGTGAAAAAAACAAAAAACAGAAAAGAAACAAAACAAAAAAACGGAACAAACATTAGAACAAGAAAAACTGTCTTGTTTTTACATATACATAAACAATCCTTGTTATATTTGTTATAAGATATTCTTTTTAGATTTTGATAGAGCATTAAAATCAAAAACTAGGAAAAAAAATATAATAACAATTAGTCGGACAATAAATATGATTAGGTATCTGATTTCATAGGTTTTTACATTCCTAAGAATTTTTTTTAAATTGTTTGAAAACATCTGCAACTAACCGTTTTTCCAGCACATATACTAGAGTAAAACAAATCTGGACATTTTTAGTATGGCAACCCTAAATACGAGTTGTTCAATTTACAATTTTATCCTAGTTCGCTGAAGGCCGCGCTAAACTAAATTTTCATATAAAATTTAGCGCGCTATTTGTAAAATAGGTGACTTATCGAAACGAACATGTTATCGAGGGAAAATCTGAATGGAAACTGAATCATATTTGAATTGATTCTACAATACATGAAAAGGGAATAGATCCTACTTGTTTTATTCGCTATTTGAAAAGAGTGAGTAAACTAATCAAAATGTTTCTTCTTCTTCTTTTTTTTAGTTTAGTGCGGACCTCAGTATTAGGCTTATTATAGACAGCTGTATACAAAATTTAAAATCTCTAGCTCAACGCTTTTTCTCAAGCAATGTCCAAATATTAAGTATAAAATCGAAATTGTTATATGGCAGCACTGCAAATGAGTTACCCGATTTGATTTTAAATTTTACCTTAAAATTACTATGTATAAAATTTTAGCTCACGCTGAACCACAAACGGCCGTGAGGAACTTTACGAATTTGAATGAGACTGAGGTTTACTTACCAATGATTGACAATAATTGCCCTAAATAGATTTCACATTCCGTAAGGGTTACTATCTTGACATTTAATATTTTTAATTTTAAAAAGTGGTAAATGCAAGAAAATTAACAAATGGAAGTTGATTTAATTGAAGATTTGTGCCTTTTATGGTCATTATATAAAAAATATTAGAGAATCTCGCTTTCTTAGCTCCTTCCCAAACTTTCCAATGAGAAGGGAACACCTCTTTTCACATTCTGCTTCAATAATAAAATAAAATAATAAAATAAAATAATAAAAGTGTTGCCGATTTTATTAATATTTCATTAATATCATTGGATAAACAGATGCGTCCGTTCGTAACGAGCGCACTTACCGCACTTTACTTGCGGCAATTTGACATTTGAATTTAATGAAAGTATCCGTACCGACGGCTCAAGGTTAATTTGTGTTTGATTTAAAGGGCCCGTTCGTCTTACTTAAGTAACTTTACTTACGTATACGTTCATTGTGGTTCAGCTGTCAATTCGTCAAACAGACAGACAGACGGACACTAAAAATGGTTGTGTCCAATCTAATTTTCCATACCATTATTATTTCTATGTGTTACCAAATAACAAGAATTCAATAAATATTTTTTCCACATTTTCATAAAATTCCTTGCTAATAAAACGCAATCTATCTAAGAGCTCCTTTGAAATTAAAGGAATTCTCAGAGCTTTTTGTGAAGAGATTACATGGTTGGGAAAGATTTTCCTCTCCCTTCCGCTCTCTCTCTCTCCTCCATCTGTCTGTCTCTCTCTCTCTCTCTCTCTCTGTAAGAGGCAATTTTCATGGAGCTTTGTTTCCACCTTAATTTTGGACAAACAATATTTTACCAAAAATTAGAAAATCCAATCAATTTCTATTACTTAATTCATAATAATTTCCTGTTGTAGACTTAACAAAGAGGACAATCTACCAATAACATCACAAGAAATGGAAATCGGTGAGGATGGATATTATGATGCATCGGTTACAGGAACTGTAAGCAATGATGGAATCGAGGCGGATAGCATATTTGGATGCTCATTAACATTTGATGGTATCAATTACACAGCAAATCGATTCGTTTCATTTTCAGGTGAAGATGAACAATTTTCATTCCTTGAGCAATCAAAGAATAATTTACCGATTTCAGGAGAGAGCAGTTTACATAGTAGTTCTACTATTAGTTGTATACTTGTTGTCCTTACAGCTATAGTTGTTCCACTAGTTTTAAATGGTTTAACACCCATATAATAATCGAGTGCCTTGCTTAAATTATGTTTTTAAATAATATTTTAAATATAAAATTATTTAGTTTTTATTATATTGTACAGCGCTTTATTTAACAATAAAATTTAAGAGAAATATATAGAATATAATATTGTATATGCATTATGTAAGTAGTGTGTAAATAGTACATATACACAGGGTGATTCTCTAATGGAGTGCAATTTTTTTCTGTTTAGAAAGCGTTATTGAAGATATGAAGATGGGGCCTAACCATAATCAAGTTTATTGGGAGGCGGCTGAGAGAAGAATTTTGGATGACCTTGACATACATAGCATAATGGTCTCATATTTTTTAAATATAAGGAATACTTTTGAGTCACTCTGTAGAGATAGCATTTGATAAAATAAGCAACTTTTATAATTCATTAAGCGTAAGGGTTTTCCAAATTCATTGTTTTTCATAAAATTAAGTAGACCACAAATTTTCGGTTTCTTACCTTTAATTTGATACGACATAAATATACATATCTAAATACAATATCCATAGGGTGACTCAAAAGTATAGTTTAAAAAAAAACCTATCTTGCTCTGTATTTCAAAAACAGTTTTTTTCTAAGTCATCCAAGATCATTAAAAATTGTAATCCAGTATGTTCTATAAACTTGATTATATAGGTGTGTCTAATCTTCTTACCTTTAACAGTTCTGAACCACTGAACGCCAATAGAGAATCACCCTGTATATACAATATGTACATTATGTAATATATTATGTACGTATAGCTAAAAAGCGAACACGCTACCGAATTTAAGAGCTGTGAATTAACCTAGGTTAGTGAAGATATTTAGTATGTATGTACCAAAGAAAAATATAATTAATTCTCTCTCAGTTCATACCGAGACTTTTTTGTCACGCGTTTGTTTGTTTGTTTGTTTATAAACTTTTTTCTTATATTAACTTCACGCCATTTTTATGTTTATTTCTTTATTTTTCCTGCGATTGTGTTAATAATAAGTTAAAAAGATCATTTTGTTTCATATTTTACTAAATTTTCATACAAAAAAAAAAAGAGAGGAAATCATTCGAAATTGTATGAACATCTTCATAAGAATAGCCAAATTTGAAGATTTGTTTTTGTATATCTATAGAAAATGTATGAAGTAGATATAATCAAAAGTAGAGAAATATTGTAAAATAATCTAATTAACATATCTCGGATGTAGAGGATTTTTAGAAGACGCAGAGCAAGAAGAAGAAGAAAAATTAGATTTTTCTGTAAATAAAGTTTTCTAAACGAATTTATTTTTAATATACGTTTTTCTGTAACGTACATATAGGCTACATAGATTGTGAGACAACGAACAATGATTCTTAACAAGAAGCAACACTTCATGTCATGCAATTAAAAAGTCCCACCATAGAATATATAGAAACAAAATTAGAGATTACTCTTTAAGATTTTTTACCGGGGCAAATTTATATTTGTTCAAGCAGGCATTTTTTTTTTATTCTTTTTTCAGCCCACTCCGGGCGTACACAGGTTCGATTCGGTTCGAACGAATCTGGTTTTCATATGTTTTTCTATTATTCTCAATTTTTTTGGTTTTTTTCATTTTCTTTTTCATTTGTTTTTCAAATCACTCAATTTCCCTATTTGGGACCTGTTGATGAGTCAAGACTTGACACTTGTCACGCAAAATCAAATGGGTTGTGTGATAAAATAACATATAAAAAAGTTTTTAGCTTTTGCTATATACCGGAAAAAAAATGCCTTCTTGAACAAATATTAGAATTTAGACAGAACAGGAAGTGTGATAAGCCAAATTTAGCGTAGTCAAATTCTGGTTGTGTTAGAATCTGTTGCCGCTGTAGTGAAAGCTCAGTACAGGCGTGTATTATACAGTAAATTCAATTCGAAGTTCCATGAACACCAAAATGATGTTCAATGAGGTTCGTACATTTTTGGAATACATTTGTCCCTTTAAATCTAAGTCTAATTATTATTACTCAAAAGTATAATTCTAACAAGTTCCGGCATAGAATATTTATTACTGTGTACGGTGAATAGTTAGAAGTTCTTCAGAATTACGATATATACCCCGTTAGGAAATGCCTTCGAAACCCCTATTTTCTGTAATTTTACACCGAATCGCGTACAACTCTGATTTAACGTTTCCTTCGGACAGGAATTGCCGAATAGGTAAAAATTTTTCAATCTACTGCATTAAGCAGAGAATTAAATGACAAGCACCGAGGTACTGTCAGTTTATTGGTTTAATTCCGAAAATCAGAATTGCACAGGGTGATCTCATCAGGACAGCAATGAAACCCCGAACTGCCTGTTGTTTACACTGAGTGGACAGTAAGGAGTTCAGAGTTTCATTGCTGTCCTGATGAGATCGCCCTGTGCTGCTGATGGAAACATGCAGTATACTCTCAGAATTTCTCATGAATTTCTGATTTTCGGCTTTAAGCCAACAAACTGACAGTACTTCTGTGCTTGTCGTTTAATTTTCTGCTAAAAACATTTTGATTTTATATAATATCCAAAACTGTTTACTGCATCAAATGACATATTTAGCTTTGGATATGATCTAAAATCAAAATATTTTAGTCTGTTATCAAAGGAGAAATGCATTTTACTTTTGTGCAACTCAGTTTCAAAGAAACTTTGGATGATGTTTTACGTGTAAACAAAAAAATTGAAACAGAATACTGTCTTTACACTTGCAACTTGCACTTGTAAAACACTTGTTTTTACAAATACGAAATTAAGAATGACACATAATGTTTTCTAAGCACGATAGAACCTGTTGCATTTTACACCGAACGGAGTTTAGTTACAATTCTTTTTGGGAGACTACAGTTAAGTTTTACCGAACGCAGTTTTAATATAAACATTTTCCAAGTTTTCGACTAGATAGAGCTCCGCTTGGTATTTTTGTTATCCGGATGGATAATAGTTTTGAGTTTTTCATACAAAACAAGTCTCATTCGAATATAGAGGAGAATTTTTAAAAAATTTAAAACTCCATGATCATGGGGTATAAATTATTTAAAATTAATCGAAATGGATTCAAATACATGCTATCCAGCAAACGGGGTAAATTTACACCGATTTTTTTACTGAATATGAATTAACATAGAGAGCTGAATATACATTTTTATAAGATATATCTTCTTTCAATATATTCTGTCCTAATTCAATAACCTCTAAGAAAGGCTACGCTCATGTACACGACTTTTATATGTATCAATTCTTCTTGTTCTCTCTATATTCTAAGATCCCCACTGACCACAAAATCGTCTGATTTTCCCAGATTAAGAAAAAAAAAATATTCTTTTTTTCTGACCATCTATCCACACAATGCGCAAGCAACGAAGCAAGAGTTCGAGTAAAATGTGACATTTCCATACAAATTTTAGCGATGGTAAAATCGTAGACAAAAATTTTACTGATGATTTTACTAGTGTAAGTATGGAGTTTACAGGTTAAAAACTGGAGATTCCCTCTTTATAAAATAGATGGCACTATAAAATCTCTATAAATTTTACTAAGCATTTTAATGCAAGAAGACTGGTAAAATTTTGGCATTTGCTATTTCAATTACCTTATTCGATTTAATGTGTGAAATATGAAGTTGTCACATGTTTTGAAGTGGATTATTTCTATAGAAGTGAAATCTGTTGTCATGATTGTAAATATCAAGTTTCTTTGTTTTTTTGTTTATAAATTTGAGTTGAGAAGTAATAATGAACAAAACTTTAGTTTTAGTTTGTAATTTTAAATTGATGAATTGGCAAGCTATGCACCGTTTTTTTTTTACCAAAATATTAATAACATTTAGTTCCTCGCATAATTCTGAAAGAACTCCACTTCCACTCGGTGTTCACATGAAACCAAATCCACTCCACTACTGAATTAAGACCCGTCTAGACTATTTCATTCCAATTGGTGTTCATAAGGCGGATTAACTCATTCCGGAGTTTGATAATCCAGTCCTGTCTGGTTCACGTGTTTTTTTTTTTATTGATTGAAAGTTTAAATTTGTTTTATCAAAATATAAAAATTAATTACGATTTTCATGTAAAATATTTGGAGACCGCATAAAATTTTACTTTGGCCGAACTCGATACTAGGCTTAGGAAGAAAACATTATCCAGTAATTAATGTATATAAAAAATAAGGAATGGATAAAGTATCGAGAATTTTCCAAATTTCACTCCTTCCGTACCTACTTGTTAAATTAGGACAATAGAATTGAAACGACCGAATCGTGCTAAACAAAGCCGGCACATGTTTCACCCTTAAACTTAATAAGTATGAGTGAAATTGACAATATTTGCACTTACTAGACTTTTTAGTATTGGGCAAAATTAATATTTTTTGAAAAGTTTTTACATTAAGGCCATCCTAAATTGATAAATATTAATAGCCTAAAATGCTTTGAACATGGAATGTATAATGATTACTTCTGTCTTTCAGTTTGACATGAAAATTTTATTGAGAAAATGTAGAAATACATTTTCTTTTCTTTTAAAACATGCATCTATTCATTTTCAACTAATAACTTCGTTCTCTAGCTGGAAAAATCTTTCCTTAGTTTCTTGTTACAATATTGTTGCTCGTTGACTGTGGTGATTATTAACCGCAAATACCACAAATGCAATGACTTCAAATATTTCTAAAGAAAAAAGTTTAATTGGATAATCTGGTCGGCTATGTAGGTATACCACATTGTCAAAATGAGCCGCGTTTAATCTAAGCCTAATTAATTTAATTTCAGTATTAAAAAATTGCTTACCATGGCTCGGTACAGATCGCCATCGACAGACATCTTCATAATTTCCGTGCTCAACGTGCAAATGTAAATTCTTCACATACAGGGTCCAGAGTGGATTTGTTGTGTTTCCTGTCTAAAATGGGTTTGGTTTTAAGGAGCTTACATTAAAGGAGGTACATATGTCCTTGCAATTTCAGTGCAATACACAAGTGCATCCTACATCAGTCGCAATGCATGGATACGACACATATTATGTAATACTAAATGGATATGTGGCAACTGTAGTGATGAATCTAAGAAGCGACAGTATTAATGCGACAATTGTGAAGATGATGACTGAGAAGTATTTTGATGTTGACACCAAAAGAAGACTAAATAAAGCGGTTGTTTTTCTTTTAGTTTAATTTTTTTTTCCAGAAGTTCAGTTGATTTAATAATAAATATAAAAAAAATTATATGTATTTTATTTTTGAGATAAGGTATAATTATATTTTACTTTGGGTAGAACTACAAAGGAATTCTGGGGTAAACCTAACCCAAACCTAACGAATAAGCTATTGGGACTAAACAAGCCATCCCTGAGAACTCTAGTGTTGATTTGCACGGGGCACTCTTTCTTCAGGGGTAACTTACACTGGATGGGAGTTTTTCATGATCCCGTATGCAAGGGATGCGGAGAGGAATCCGAAACGGTGACTTACTTTCTTTGTAACTGCTCGACCCTCTCAGGAAAGCGTTACAGATTCCTCGGCTCACAACTCCTGGACGAACTGCATGAGGCCGGCAAGGAGGGCTGGGGGCCAATATTGAATTTTATAAGAGCATCAGGTTGCGACCTATGCGCAATTACTCATAAGTGTGGACGGCGAACAATGGACCTTGTTGTGGCCTACGTTCCAGGAACGTCGTCGGGGCTCTCAACTTCTCTTCAATACATCCATCCATCAATTTTTTACATTTATTGCTGACAGTGTATGTCTAAACTTTTAAAAAAAGATAATTTGGACATAGCAATGCTGTGATAATTTCGAATATACATGTTTAATTATCTGACGTCGCAATTACCCCACCCTGGAGGCTACTTCGACACTAAATGAAAAATTAAAAAAAAAAAATTATTTCCGAAACTCCTAAAAATCCAGAATATAGCTGTATCTATATGTAC
Source organism: Dioctria rufipes (assembly GCA_963924295.1). Classification (NCBI taxonomy): domain Eukaryota; kingdom Metazoa; phylum Arthropoda; class Insecta; order Diptera; family Asilidae; genus Dioctria; species Dioctria rufipes. Next base: position 22,993,810 of record OZ002740.1, on the reverse strand, counting down.
AAGGCTTGAATTGCTGTAAGAGCATACATAGTGGTTGCTTTTACAACTTTCATTAAAATTTCTGAAATGACTTATGTGTTTACAGTACTTCTTTCCAAAATACTTTCCCTTACTATCTATACACTACTTTTGCGACTAGTGGAATCAGTTCCAGAAGCGCTGGATCCAATCATCATTGCTCTGAAGCCATCGAAGAATTTACATGATCGTATTGTAGGGTAAGAACCGATTTGTTGGTCCTGTTAAAATTTAAGGTACGCAGCTTATCCTTCATTTTTTGGAAACGAATAAAAAAATCGGGTAATACTAAGTCAGAGCTGTAGATAGGAGATTAATTCGGATTTTTTGAAATTTTCCCAAATCAATTTAAACCTAAATACTTCATAAGACTTTTTAATACAAAAGCTTTCAATTTCATTTTAAATTAAATATTTTATTATTTTATTTTGTTGTCATTATTATTGTTTTCAGGCTTCAAACATTGATTAATATGAACAATATTCAAAATTTCTTAAGAAATGGTCAATGCAAAGGCTGCCCTTCCATTGCTTTAGGGATGAGTGAAACCATATCCATAAAGTAATTGGCGCAGTCAGCCGGTGTAACTTTTTGTAGACTATCTTTCAATAACTTCAAGAATATTCTCTGCTCTCTACTTACATTACGTAAAACCGCTCGTGAGTGCACCTTCATTTTAAAGAACATCGGAGAATATGGAAGAACGAAATTTAGAGTAAAATTCGGCGAAGATAAAGCATCGCGAACCTGCTGTGTTTTATGGATTCTTGCGTTATCCAGAATTAAGATCTCGTCGCTGAGAGAAAATGTCGTCTGAAGCTTATCAATAAATTCACTGAAAAAAATACAAAATCTTGAGGACTTGCAAGTAAAATTTGTTAAAATCTTAAAATGGAGTATTCCTTGGTTATTCATTGGCGACATCAAGATCACATTTCTCCCTCGTACTACTGGAATTACAACCCGAGCCCGGGTACCTCTTCTTAAGCCCAATTCAGAATCGGCGCAGCATGCATTATGATGCATGCTGCAAAGATTTTGCCGACCAATTAACAATCGGCGCAGCAAGCATATTTGCAGCAAGCAGTGTAGGAAACTTTGTAATGCTAACTTTTTTTATAATTTACAATTATTTACAAACATAACAACTTAATACCGAGTTTTTATATTGTGCATAATTTTAATTTAGTCGTTTTTCTTAAAAAAAAACAGATCCGGAGGAAATATGAGATAAATAAGATTTGAAATTTATTTTTTGCCTCAGTATGTTGGCAGAACTGTTGCAGCATGCATCAAATTTTAATATTACGCCTTATGATTCCATGATATCAAACCTTGCACCACAGTTGCTGCATACTGCGCCGATTCTGAATTGGGCTTTAAACGTATCTATGACCTTCTGAGATGTAAGTTAAAACCGCACTCATCAATGAATACCATCTTATCTCTGCTCCCTGAAGCCCATTTCGAGAACTTCCCGTGATTCATAGCTCGGACGAGAATACTTCCATTTTCTTAACAAGAATTTTCTATTAAAAAAAAAAAAAAAAAGAGCTCGAAGCGTCATTTACTGGCGATTATGAACCAAATTTTTCGATTTCGCTCTTTTTAGAGCATTTTCTTTGAGACAATCCATATGAGCCATCAAATTTGGCGGTATCTATTTTTTTAAATAACGATGACTATAGAATGGTGGCTCTATTACAAAACGCGTCCCTGAGAGACGAAATTCAGCAAAGGCTCTAACGCCTGGTGCATCATTCCAAAATGCCTACTGAAGAATTTTGTATGCCTCTTGTGCCGCCCATGATCTAAAATTTGCTCACACTCTACCTAAGTTTTGCGTTTATAGTCTTTTTGAGTAATTTAAAAAAAAAAATCTAATTAATAGGCGAACATTTTTGAGCCCTGATTTTTTATGAATTTAAAGACGGAATGACTCAAAAATAAAACTAAAATGATTATTGAACGATGAGCATCATTTTTGATATGTGTTGGCAATGCTTCAAGCATTGCAAGTATTAGATGTCATTCGGACACTTGATCAGGAGTGCATTCCAAAACATAGCCGCAGTTGGCTACAGCTGACTTCGTAATGCGCAAAAGTTAACTCAGCTAACATATTTCAGTTGACTAATGGGTTTTGAAATGATTGAAGTCAGCTGTAATCAACTGTAGCTATGTTTTGGAACGCACTCCAGATAGACTACGCACGCCGCTAAAGTTATTTTATAGTTTCTTCCATTTATATTTGTCTTGCGAGTTAATATCATAATAAAGTAATTAATATATTTTGTACAATAGTTTACTTATTTTAGTCACCCTAAACATACAACAGTATGTATATTGTAGAATAGTGGTTCAGTAAATATCAACATATGCGTAGTTCACTCAAGGACAAGTTATGAGATAGTTCTGTGCTACCGGCATTGTCTTATAAACCATTGAAATTGTAAAGAAATGTTGCTTGAGGATAACCGTTGCACTTATAGGAAGTCATCCTAGGCATATCTATGATCTAAGTAAAAACATCTTTGCAGAAACATCTGGCAGTCAGAAAGATTTGTGAATATCCAACAATTTGCTTGAAGTCCAAAAAAAGGCGAGAGTTAACTGAACGAAAAATTTTTTTTTCAAGTATTGCAGCAAGAGTGAAATTGTATTGGTTGGATTCAAGGTATATAGAGAAGACAAGGTATTCCCATTAAAATTTTGAAACATTGCAGCTGATAGCCTGTGACGTAATTCTGTGACTATTGTACCTATATACATTTTTATAGGAAAGACAGAGAAAGGAGAGAGAGTATAGTGTTCTTTGTACCGTGCTTTCCTATACATTTTCACAATATTTCCTCATTAATGGCGGAACTTGGTTCGTAATGGGAATAGCTTGCATTCTATATACCATTCGTTGGATTCAGGGCCGAGTACATGAGAGGGGGGGGGGGGGGGGTTGAATTTGCCTTATGGATCGAAGGACAAAAATTTCTTCGTGTTAAAATCGACGCGATACTAATTCAACAGGAATAAATTTATGCGCAGTGAGTCGCAACGATATCCACGGCCATATGACCTTAATTTACTTAATCTAGAAACTTATCAACGGACAATGGAAATAATGTTGAATCAGTTTAAGTGCGTTTCATGTTACCATAGTACGAACGCTATTTTAAAACTTTAAATCAAAGTCATGGGAAAATATTTGTTGATGTCAATTTCGAGATGTTAATAATGGATATTCGTAGATTTTTGTGTTAAAGACCATTGTTGGAAACTACCGATGTAAGTTAAAATGATGTTATTAATATTAATCAAGCATTCAAAAAAATTGTGAAAATTTAGACTTCAATTTGTTTAAATCCAATTTTGAAGTTAGTATAATTGAAATACATTCGTAAATGATGACGCAATTCGATCTGGTATGAATTAGTAAAGACGAGTTCTCAACAGAACGTTACGTTTGTAACCGACATTTTAAATTTTGTGAAGAAGAAGAAAAAAGCTGTGAAAGTTTTGTGCGACAAGGAGGGTGAAACAGTATCAGTTTTGGCAACTTACGTTGATTTACAGCCCGTTGTCATTGATGCTCTGGAAATTATTTCGACAAAGAAAGATGCAACCACATCAACTGCTGCTTTTTGCGTTTCTTTCAGCCACCTGAAAATCGTAAATTTTCAATTATCGATTCTGGTTCTTCGTTCAGTATATTCTTTGGCTTTTGTTGATGAGTTGAGGTTTGAAAATAAAAAATCAAGACTCAATAAAAGCTATTACACTAGCAGATGTTGCAAAGTTTGAACTTAAGTATAGAGGAAAGAAAGCGACAAAGAGTTTCGGGAGGATTTTTCGAAAAATGAAAACTATTTTCCAAGTCAAAGCTTGCATCTCATCAAACTTCGCAACCTTTTGTCAAACTATGCTGTACAATCATAGCAGTAAATATTCGCAGTTGATGATAAACTATACAAAGTGAAACGCGAAACAGTGGCAAGATCTAATTACTTTCCAGTTCTTGTCATTCTTATATAGAGCACATTAGAATCTGCCATGAGATTCATTGTGCGGACCAGTCTTCCCAAGCTTTATTGTATTACGAGAACAGTTTTGGCTTGATTGATAGGAATTATCAATAGAATGACCGAAAGCTTTAATGCGAATGACGGGTTCGACAATGACGTTTACTTTCATCGGTTTTATTTGTTGTTGCATTAACAACAGTTCTGTTTGCATAACTGAAACTATGAGAACATTTTACAGATTTGGGTTATGCTAATGAATGATATCTGTTTGTTGAGCTCATCGACATCAATACCTCAACACAATGATTCAAATGCCCTTGCATTAAAAAGTCTTGCTAGCCTAAAACTTAATTTAGTAAAAGCAAAGAAAATACGGATTAATATTATCAGCATCACCCGGACCGTTATTGATAGCATTGACAAATCAAGAAGTGTCTTTTTTCAACTATGCCCGATCTAGAACTTAAGAGTGACCTCAGCTAAGAATAAACTACGGCTGTTTAATTCCGATTTGAAGGTAGTCTTACTATAGTACACATATGATTGTGACTTTCCGTGTATAGGTCAGCCATATTACACCGTTTTTCCTAATTGGTTGTCTGCCTACGAATTGGTCGAGAGTCAAACATAAAACAAAATTACCAGAACAAAATCGAGCTGAAATACTAATCAATCTCTGTATTGGAATCCACAAAAACTACGTCACATCGAGAGACCGAGTAATATATGAAAAGGAACCATATCAGCAGAAGCCACAACTATGAAACTATGTCCCTTAATGGATTAAAGGAGCTAGATGAACTTATATAGTTAGATTCTGGTACATCGACTAAAACAAATTCCAGATTAAAAGTATATATAACCATATCGAAAACTTTCTGGAGTGGATTAGATTGAAGAGAGATTGAGGCTCCAGGCAATACCTCTAAAACGTAGGCTTAAATAAGGTTAGGTCCCAACCGGATGCTCTTACAAAGTTCAATATTAGTACCCAACACTCTTTGCGGGCTTCATCCAGTTCTTCCAAGAGTTATGAGTCAAGGAATCTTTAATGCTTTCCCGAGAGAGCCGAAGAGTGACAAAGAAAATGAGTCAATGTTTCGGATTCCTCTTCGCATCCCCTTCATATAGGATCAGCAATAAGCCCAACCTGTGTATGTGACCTCTGAGAATTGACACCAGAGTTCTAAGGGTTGCATTGTTTAATTCCAATAGATTTTTCATCTTGTTTGCATTAGGTCTGCCCTACAGTTCCTTTGTAGCTCTACCCGAAGGATCATCTAACCAAAGACGACTGTGTTGGCAGTCGGCCCAAGCCGAAATATTAGAGACAAGGTGTTTTGGTGTGATGTCAATTATGGAGGAGGATGTCTCCGAGACTGTACCAAGACGAGAAAACTCGTCCACTTGTTCTCGCGGATATCGCTATGACATGGCACCCAAAGAAAGAATACCCTATTACTCCGAAGGATGGAGTTCGAAGTATTTTTACACTCAAATACAAGCTTGGATGCTGTAAAATGTTTTGATAAGGCCTTAATAGCTGCTTGGCTATTCAAGCATAGGGCAATCTCCTCGTTTTCAGTGTCTGAGTTGAGCAGATCTCTTCCAGCTTTAAGGATGGCCTTGACTTCCGCCTGGAGAGCCGTGACATGGCTTTCAAGGTGTTTGGCAATTTTCATATGAGGTTCCTCGCAGAAAACACCTCCTCCAGTATTTTCTTCGGATTTTGAGCCGTCTGTGTAAATAATAAGGGTTTCAATGACAGAAGTACATTGTGCTATTCCCATTTCACCCTAGATTGCATTTTCGAAATAAACTTGCTTCTTAGCATAGTCTTGAGGAGGTAGTCGCTATGCGTGTCAATGTCAGGTACTATAGACGGCACGAATTCAAAGATGAACTCATATGAAACTCTTGTTCCAATGTGAATCCAGATCCGACTGAGATGCAGCCTCAGCGCTGCGATTGACACCCTCTCTTCTTGATGTGTATTTTCATGGGGTGTATATTAAGGAAGGCCTCAAGAACTTACACGAAGGAGTCCATGAATCTTTTCCAATATCTTATGATGAGTGACGGAATCTATTGCTTTCCATCATACCACAAAGCCATAGGTTAATATAGGTCGAATATCGCTAGTGTATGCCCATATGATCATCCGCGGCTTGCGTCCTAATTTTTTTCCTATAGCTCTGCGGCACATTGCGAAGGCTCTGCGACCTTTGTTCCTCAATGTGTGGTTTCCAGTTTAGCTTTTTATCTAGAATGATATCTAGGTATCTTACCCTATAGCCAATAGAAGGCAGGTTCAAACTGGAGGTGCTCTTATTCTTATTAAAAAGGCATAGATAAGTTTTCAGTTGATTGATGTACAGTCCGAAATCCGTAGCCCAACCTATGACTAGTCGGATCGTGTTTTGCACCAGTTCGCAGAGTTCAGACTCATAATTACCAGTGATTAAGATCACCAGATCGTCTGCGTAACATACAGCTTTATATCTGCTCCGGGTGAGTATTAGCAAGAGATTATCCATAATGAGTACCAATAATAAAGATGATAAGATACCGCCTTGAGGGTTGCCCCTATGGATTCATTTATTTTATTTCTGGAGTAGTCGGAAACATATTTAATTCTTTGCTTTCCTTATCGAAGCATATATTTAATAGGAGTTCGTCAAATCCAAAAGGAGAATAGATAATATCCTATTCCAAGGATTTTGAGTAACTATTAGAAGAATCATCACACTAAAGTTTCTTCTTTTCAGATCACTTGATGTAAGCATATTTAGTTTATCTTAATAAAAACGATTGCTAATAATTCAACCTCAAGAAATTATGACCAATTATGGTGTTTGCGTTTAGAATAATGTTGATGTAATTGGCCAGTAGACATCCTATATTTAGTTCGCTTCTCTTCACTCACACACCTGGCATGTATAATGGTATGGTCTGTTCGAAAGTGAATGACATGAATAGGTACCAGAAACTTCGACATCTTTATACGTACAAGTGAAAACTAATACCCCTTTCACTTGAAAAAAAAAAAAAAAACATTAACTGAGCTTCTGTAATAACAGACCACTACTGTATTCAATTGAACTGTAGAGTTTAACGTTTGCATAAGGTCATTGAGGATTTTGTCAATCTACCTGCGATCATCACCTCTTTAAAAACCACCATCAACCAAAATAAAATATTCAACGGAAATAGAAATTTCAGAATAAACTGAATGACAAGTTCAAATGACGAAATTTTTGTTGGTCTGTTCCGTTCGTTCTCTGTGTAAAATTTTCATATATATTTCGGGAACAAAAAAAAATTAAATTAAATTCAAATATGAGGTACGGAGCCGGGTATCTCAATTGATTAAAAATTAAAAACAACAGAAATCCACAAATAGGAAAACAATTTTCAACTCTTTCGTCAAGCAAGTGCTTTCATTCAAAAAAAGGTAAAAAACAAAAAAAATGTAGATATATTACTACATAGGAGCGATCGCGTAAATCCACGTGACTTATTGTTAGACTAACTCTGGCCTCTTACAACAAGTCACAATTGTTTATTAATAGAAATTGCTTTGCGCAGACTCTGCTGGACGTAAAAGCTGTTGTCAAACTATAAATGCAAAAAAGCCAGTGTTTACGGTAATCCCAAAATATATTAAATTTCGATTTGAATAAGGCCATTTTAACCGTTCACTTGCCCCGTCGTCGGTGTTAGGTATATATCATTCACTTAGAGATAAAATCTTCCGTCTTCCAAGTTATTTATAACTTATTTTTATGGATATGGATTAGAAGCAAATCCTCACCATCATCGGAAGAAATGATAATAAGTTGCCAAAAATAGTAGACAGGGGAATATATCGAATATTCAATGATAATTCAAATAAACAAAGTTGACAGGACTCTATGTCTGCAGGGATCAGTAAACTCTGTTGGGGTGATATTGTACCAGAATCAACTTGTGGCTTACGTTAATAAATGATATCCAACAGGGCGACAGATGAAAGTGATAAATATGATAATATTATTTACGTTTTGTTTGTTTACATACTTCTCAATATTCTAGAAATTCTAGTCTTCTTTCTGTGGTGAAAATTTTAGGAAACAGGATATCCTCTACGAAGAGAATTAAGAGGTTAAGATGTGCACCATAATTTCATAATCGACCACTTTCATTATTTCTTTGTACATTGGATTCTACGGGCACAGAAAACTTGTTCATTATCTTATGCCTTCTTCATATTATTAATGTTGTTTTTTTTTTGTTTGTTATGCATTTTAGTCTAACAAAGTTGGTATGGTGTGTGGCATGATATGACACAATGTGGACAAATCAGTTACAAAGCAGTAACAGGTAGTCATGCAATATGTATTATAACACTTCATACAATATATCCCCACTGTCGATACTGTGAACCATAAACACAAACCGATTGTTTCTGTTTTGCTACTTAATAGTAACATAAATTTACTTAAAGTAGCTATTTGACGATCCACAATTTGTGTATAAGATAATGAAATATGGCGTCGAAAATGCATCAGTCATATTTGACCCACGTCATTGATCATGTATCCTGTGAAATTTTAACCGAGAACTTTTGAAATAGGCTTAACAAATAAAAAATAACTGATTGCAAAGCTTCAACCGCTCTTGGTATCTCCCTCCGATCGGAGATCAGCACTCGTTCAGGGGTGTGTATCCAAATCACCATACCCAAATCGAGTCTTCGGGAGTCTAGACTAGATGGCAAGGATGCTAACATTACAGGTATTTAAAGTTTTTCAAAGGCATTGTACAGGTGGGATTCCTACGTGATATAGTCTCCGTAGGGTTACCATGTTGGAGGGGTTGACGCATTTTCAGGCTAGGAATTGGGACAAAACGTGTCTACTATCAAAAGGTATGCCGCCCGCTAGGCTGAGAAGGTCCGAAATGGCACATTGGCATCCTGTGGTTTACCAGTTAAACTGACTGGATGCCTTCTTGGGGCTACCAGAATTGACATTTTCAATGGATCTATAGATCCTGAGTGAATAGCTGTCGCTATCAGGGCTTAATGTTCTTGGAGTGATAGACTCCTATTAACCTCCGCTGCAGATCTTCAAGCTCATAAAGGGAGTTTACTTTCTTTGACGTAATCTGACACTTTAAAAACTTTCGTCCGAATTTCGCACTAATCTATTGTTGGAAATTCCTCTGTATAAAGTTTCAAAAGGAGCATGCGCTTCATCATTTCTTCCACCATATGAGTGCTGCAATTAGAAATAAATAGTGTGAAATCTCAAATTTCTTACAATGATTTGAGGAAAATCATTTTTGAAAAATATTTGGGTAACAGAAGATGCAAACTATTGTTGATTGTTTTTTTTTTTGTTCTATGAAGAGATTGAAAAATTTGGTCATCTTTCTCTTGATTTTATAATTTTATAATTTTGTCGACTAATGATTTTTTGCCTTCCCAATGCGTTGGTAATCGGCCTTTTATGCGTTCCGAAACCATGGAATGGCTCCTTTATATAAAGTTTGCCCAAAATATACGCCGAAATGAAATGAACTTTTCTATTAATTTTTTCGTGTTATTATTCAGTTCAGTAAGCCTTGCATTACGTAGATTGAACTGAAACTCACACTACACATAACAAATCCAAAAATATTTTCAATTTAAGCACTTCTATTGTTTTAAGTTGGTGTAGAAAATCCATTTACCATAGTATACACAGTAAAAAATTATTACAATTTCACTACATTTAATGTGGTAAAAGTTTAAGTTTTTTTGGATTAATTTCACACGTTTACATAAAAATACATGAAAAAATATTTACACGGCTTTATTTATGTAATATTAGAGGATGTCCATGTTAATAATCCATTGAAAATTGCAAATTCATACGAAAATTTAAATTTACGTGCTGAAAAGTTTGGATTGGCAATGTTGCAACACAATCAATGTAAAATTTCATATGGATGGTATTTTCCACGCCAAAAATTTAAAATTACTTGAAAAAGGGAAAAAATTGTGCATGTTTATACTTGTTTAGCAAGAATCCCTAGGTTTTCTGTATATTAAAAATAATTTTAAGGTGTATATCGGTGTATATCCTTCAACAGTGTTGTGTTTATAGCTTGGAATTTTCTTGGAGTTTCTTGCCATTCGCTTAAAATAATTGTAAATTATGAATCCTTACATGTACTCAGTGAAGAACTAGTGCATTGGCACGTTGATAATTGTGAATTAAAAATTAAAACTTCTTTCCACAGTAATTGTGGTTAGGAAACACAAAAAATATTTTCCGATGTGCAAAGAGTTGCAAGTGAAGTAGAAATCGAAAAATACAACATCCTAAAGCTGGAACTTCCTTCAGTTCAAATGGACTTTCCTATTCAAATTATTCCAAAGGCATTGAAGAAATCCCTTTCATTGCTTTTTCTCAAGCTAAGGACCAAATTCAATGTATCAGAAGAAGTTATACAGTACTTTGTGAATGAGTTTAAAAATTTCCATAACTTGATTTCAAGTATACCTACATGTGAATAAATTACTGAGTTTCTGTAAAAATAATAATCCTATGAACTTTCAAAATCTCTTGCGCGGTATAGTATAGTTTGACCTGAAATTGAAGAGGGCCTAAACAATTTAGATAAAACTTTCAAGTGGTTTAGAGTTTTTAAGAACGAATTTTCTTATATTATTCGGACACACTTTCACCTTTCGTACTTTTTTTCTTACAGAAACTGATACCAAGCCTGCATTCAATATTTTCGCCGACAGCGAACTTGTTAATTCGCAATCAAATAGTTTTAAAGAGACATTTCTTCAAAATTTTTGTTTATACTACAATCTAAACATTAAATATCCAGTGCAGATATCGCAGACATATGAATTCATACAAATATTTTTCTCTAAATTAAACACAGAAGCATCAAGAGGGTCCAAAAAAATCCATCACAGCAATAGCAAAAGTGATTCGTCTAATTGGTAAAATACGAGAGTGCAGTGTATAAATTCCTTGTTAGCATTACTATGAATAGTTTTGTTCTATCTGTTTTTTTAAAGAAATGACTTATGATGATCTTTAAAATTATATAATTATAACTAAATATTTTGTAAGATTAAATTTCCCCATGTGTTCAAATTTTATCTGCACAAACTAATTTTGTTGTCATGATATTGTTTGATGATATTGTTTTTTTTTTCTTCTCGACAAGAAGTTATTTTAATTTAGAGATACACAGATATGAATTATAATCAAGCCATTTAAGTAATTACCTATTTTAAAATTATGTATACCTAGTAGGTATATAAAATAAATATATTTTTGATTTCAAGCCTGATTTCATTTTCGGCCGAGTGACATAATATACATATGTATACTGTTTGAATCTCAATTCAATTTACTATTTGATTTCGAATGGAATGGCATTCCAAAAGAATTAAGAATAGGCCTGATCAGCGATATATCTGTGTTCATAGATAACAATTGGTAACAACACACCGACAGCTTTATTCGAGAAGATGATTAACGCGAATTCCGAATGTTATAAGAGAAAATTTGGCTGAAATAAAACAAGACTGCGTCAGATGAGAAATCAAATTGAAATTGAAATTTACCACGCTCATATGGAACACTTTCCGACACATCAGTGTAGTTTTACAATGCATATGGTAAACGAATTTCACACAAATTGTAATTTTACAATGCATAGAGTAAACGTATTCCACATAACATTGTAATTTTACATACAGCTGGTAAATTCGTTGCAGTACAAAATGCATTTTTACGCAGTTCATTTAATTTTTAATTCCAGATGCAATTTTATCACATTTATATTATTGGCAACAAAGTGCCAACATTAAATGTTGTAAAAATTTAAAACTGTGTATACAAATTTTGCCAGAACCTCGGGAGCAGCAGTTGACTAACATGTAATTTGTCGTACTTTTAAGCGTGTATTCTGACATCAATTCATTTTAGTTTATTTTGTGATTGATGAAAAGGATAAATCAAAATGAATATGGTGAATATAAAAGTACGACAAATTTGAGGTGAAATGTCTAAATATGTGACTAAAATATACGCCTAAAGCTACGACAAAGAGATCAGAATCACCCCCCTGGACCAGGTTAAGGAGTCTGGCTACTTTGATGGATAAAACAAGAATGAATACCTAATATTTAGGAATTTCTTTCAAGTGTCTAGTCACTATTTAAATTTTGTTCAAGAAAGAATTTTTTGGGATATCTCCGGTATATAGCAAAAGCTAAAAAATGTTCTAATTTGTTATTTCATCACACAACCCATTAATTTTTGGTGACAAGTTTCAAGTCTTGGTTTGACTCATCAACAGGTCCCAAATAGCGAAATTGGGTGATTTGAAAAACAAAATTAAGTTTAACCCGGTAAAAAGTCCAAAAGAGTAATCTTTTTATTTACTATTTAAATAATACACAAACTTTTTTTTTTGGTAAAATTTAATTATAGTAAGTTTTATGACCATAAATGCTTTTAAAAAATTAAAGAGTCTCGCGGGGTGACGCCAATGATTCCGTTATGTAAAACCAATGATTCCGTTATGTAAAACCAATGATTCCGTTTATCCTAGTTATGTAAAACACAAATTTCAAAAACATTGCTATTCTGTATGTCAGACCGATGCTCACATATGCCTCCTGTGCCTCCTGTGTATGGTGGCCATGGATGCTTGTGGGGACTGCGATCTAGAAGCTGGCGGGTCTGCAAAGGCTTGCCTGCTTGAGAATTATGGACTCCATGTAATCTAAGACGACTGCTGCTCTTGAGGTCTTACTTAACCTGCCAGCCCTAGATCTTGTCATTCAGGCAGATGCCAAAAGGGCCATGCAATGCGTTCATGGGAATGTTGGGAGGACTGCTGGAGTGGCTCTTCTCATTGCTCTTTGGCATATTGGGCTGGACCTGGAAAGCCCTCTGGCCAGTATACCACGAGTTGTGATGGTACCAGAGCTTCGATTTGGGCGTCGCTTCTCCATGAGCTTCCCTGTAAGGGAATCGTGGACTGAGCGAAGTACGTTATCGGGTCTTCCCCAGTCCGCTCTTAAAATTTTTACCGACGGCTCTCTCACTGACGTGGGAGCCGGGGCGGGCGTCTACTTCTCTAAACCTGACATTAGGATGGAGTACTCACTTGGAAGGCACACCACTGTCTTCCAGGCTGAAGTCTTCACCCTCGCAGAGATGGGAGAACCTGAGTTCTTGTAGGTGCATAAAACTTTTTTCTTGATGGGCCCAATGGGAATACCTCCGATTTTCTTATGGGGCTCGGAAGGAAACAATGTAGAGGTGTGCTTGGCATCATCACCGGCCGCAGCTCACTTCAAGCTTATCTAACAAGGATGGGAGTTGTTGACAACCCTGAGTGTCTGTCCTGCCTAGAGGGAGAGTCTGAGACAGCCGAACCCTTTTTGTGTGCGTGTCCGGCCTTCGCTCGGAGCAGGCTGGATACTCTAGTGTGTGTCCTTCTATCTTTAGATGAGCTGAAAAGCCTTCCTCACCAAAACCTGATGCGCTTCCTTAAGAGGATAGGAAGGTTTTGGTGAAAGGGATTCTAGCAGGATAGCACACAATGGGCCGCTCTGGCCTTCGTGCTTGGGAAAGGATGGGTGTGCCTATCGTATAACCTATATATATAAAAAAAAAAAAAAACAACAACATGGACAATATAAAAAATTTCGGCACTTCAAAAAATTTCTATATTTCGACAAAAAAATTATGTAATATTCAAAATTTCAAAAGTTTTACTCGGTTAGAGATCATACGAAAGCGAAACATGTTCTGAGCATGGGTTGGGTACGAAATCCAGAAAGACAAAATCCGCGATAAAATTCAGAGAAAATCCAAAAAAAAAATCCAGAAAGATATTCGTACGTGTGAATATCTTGTCTGGATTTTTTCTAAATTTCCTCTTAGTTTGAATTCTTCATGATGATTGGTACGTTGCGATATGGTGATAGTAGATTTACATCTGATGTCAATCAGGATGAGGTTCTGGTGCAGCCCAACTGTGTGCAGCCTTTATGCATATGAAGAAAGTTATGGCTCAAGGACTCAATTAAATGTGTGCGTCACACCGATCGTTAAGTTGTAAAAACCTATTTTGAGCCACACATTTCTTCATATGCATAAACGCTGAGCACAGTTGGGCTGCACCAGAGCTTCATCCTAGATGACACAGGCGTCCAGCAGATGTAAATCTGTAATGGGATTACTACTATTTGTTGAAGGTAGGGCCTAATAACCCCAGATGTTCTTGAAGTCCGGAATTGGAGCTGATACGATGGTGCTTATAGTTGAGACGTAAGATCGGTTACCTTAATTGGGTGCTTCGGATGACAAATGTTTATTTGTCGTAGCTTCTTGCGGGGGGCAGCACAGCAGCTTAGTCCGCTGGCGAGGAGAATGTGTAATAACCAGTTTTGAGAAAATCAAATTATTTGAATTAGCTTTCTGGTTCAGGACTCTAATCTCCACGAGAGTTACGGCAAGTTCCTTGGGGGATCACTCCTGGACTGTGGAAGAAAGAAATTGTTTAATTTCGTTCACAAGTATTATAAATAAATAAATTTTAAGGCAAGTTATTAGGCAACCGAGATGGAAATAAGCTTACTGGGATACCGAGAATCCCAAAAAGTTGTTTTATATTGCTAGCGATCACTATGCTGCTACTAGTATATAATTTTACCTCATAATTTCAAAAACCGCGCCAAAATCCCTTGCATAAACTTTTCTATTCATCCGCATGCAATGCGAATTTTTATAGTGTGCGTATGAACTTACGCATCTTTGAGATTGGCACGAAAATCGTTGATGATGGGCGTCTCCTTTAGTTTATTTCTCTTGTCCCGATTTCGGAGTTCCAGGACATGGCTCAATTCATTCCTCTGACAATTATCTGCAATAGGTGTCAGGGCATAGGATCTTAAAGGTACGCTTACATACGCGACAATAGCAAATGTTTTAAAAAACATCAACCGCTCTGACAATGTCCCACTCTTTAAGAGCAGTCATCCAGTCACCATGTAGAAGCCAGTGGTCAAGCTTTGAAAAATCCTCTTTTTTTTAAAATCCAAAAACAAAAATAATTACCTAAATTAGAAGATTCTAAATTAACATAATCGAAACAGATAGAACCATTCAGCGTCGGATGATGACAGGATTCAGAAATCATGTAGATACGTCAGTTTTAGAACTAAATAAATTATGACATCGTTCTGTCGCTTCCCACGGATTCATTCAGGACGAGAAAAGGAACGCAGCGGAAGTTCTGTGACTGTCATTTATAAACAGCATTAACCAAAGTGTGTAAAATTATTGTAACCTCAACATGGTAGCAGTTATTAGTATTATAGAATTAGTTGTACTTTGTTATTGATATGCCTTGAGTTATCTGATAAGAGCTTACAAAAAGTTCTCAAAGGTCATATTTGTTCCAAAAAATTCATCTAATATCGATTTCAGATCTATTAGTATTTTACCAAAATAATTGAAAAAAATTTGTCTGTCCAGATAAATAGATAGGGATGAGTCATTCATGTTAGTGCTCTTAGATTTTTCTAAGGCATTTGATTCAGTGAATTATAGCAAGCTATGTAAACACCTTGATAACTTAAATTAATTTCTCTATCCAAGCTGCAAACCTTCTCGGCAATTACTTGAGTGATCGCTATCAATCTGTATATTATAAAAATTTATATTCCACCATTCAATTGGTATCTTCAGAAAAACCGCAAGGATCTATCTTGGGTCCTCTGTTGTTTTCTCTTTTCATCAATGATTTATTTCTTTGTGTTATGCACCTTTATGAAGATGATGCACAATTTTACATCTCAAAACCAATTGAATTAGCTGAAGATGATGTTTTTTGTATACGTACATATTATATTCAAAATATCATATCAATGCTTTAATTAGAAAAGTATATGGTGGGCTTCATTCAATCTGAGCGACTAGTAATGTAACTCCAGCGCAAATCCGTTTAAAGGTAGTTAGGATGCTTCTCGTAAGTCTTATTATCTATGGGTGCGAAATATTTTCTTGTTTTGACTATGAGTCTATGCGAAAGCTAAGTACTGCATTCAATGCTACCATAAAGTATATTTTTGACTTCCGTCATTTTGACTATTCTTCTCCATACGCCAACTCCATACATGGTTGCAGGCATAAAATCTACATATTTCAAATATCGCATTGTTATTTTATTAACTAGGACCCTTAAGTCTCGAAGCCCCAGCAACTTTTGTATGATATATACTTCTAATCACCCAATCTCGCTATTTGGGACCTGTTGATGAGTCAAACCAAGGCTTGAAACTTGTCACCAAAAATTAATGGGTTGTGTGATGAAATAACAAATTAGAACATTTTTTAGCTTTTGCTATATACCGGAGATATCCCAAAAAATTCTTTCTTGAAGAAAAGATATATACTTCAGATTACGAGGTCAAGTCGAGTTACAACTTTAATAGTGCCTAGACATAATTTTCATAATAATCTAGGTGGTCAGTTCTTCATCCAGTCTATTATTACTTGGATTTCTTAAAGAAAAAAATAAGCTATATATTATGTGAGTGTAGATATAGTATCGAAATAAGTCTACAGGATTCAATACAAAGCCGTAAAACCAATAAGTTCTCCTAACACAAATCCATGTCACATTGTTTCTAAATACCTAGATATTTAATTTGCATTAATTCCTATTTTGACTTCATTACCGTAACGTGTTTAGTAGAACAAAAGCTACTTATGTATTACGTATGTACTTATCTACAGCATACGTAACTGAATTGAAATAAAAAACGTAAAACCTTGTGAAAGTGTGGCTCGTGAGCGTGCAAATTTGCATGATTAAAATTTATCAACTGGATTGAAACTTGGCACCTGTGCATACTGACCTTACACACGTATGTATGTACATATGTATATGGAAATATATGTGGATGGCCTCGTCTGAATGTAAATTTAGGTGCGACATCTACAAGTCCACGTGTTACTTAAAATTCGTCCAATTTTGAAGAATTTCGATTTTTTTTTTGTTTTTCATTTTGACAATCAAACGGTGCATGGCAATATTTAATTCAGTTTAAAGAATCTTCGATGTATCTATTTTCCTTTAGTTAGTGACATTTACCGTTAGAGTTTTTTTTAGCTATAGGTACAAGCGGTTTATAATATTAGGCCCTTCGCAAAAGGCACTATTAATTTAAATTTAATCTATATTAAAATATACGTTTTCAGCGGGTAACGTTGTGGTAACTAGCATGACGAGTCCACACGTGATTATTAACAAATGCGTCAGGAACGGATTACTAAGCTAGTAACACTGTGTGTCCTCTACTTTTTGAGTGTTTTGTTTTTTGTTTTTTAGAAGAATATATTCTGGAGTCTTGTATTTCGGGACTTAGTTCTTCAGATTATATCTTTTCCAGAGTTTTGTAATCTGTGAATACATATCCAAATAAATATACTTTAAAAATTTAACGTAAAATACAGCGACATCTGTTCAGATATTCAAAAATCTCATATTCGAAATCAGCTGATATCATAAATTTTTTTACAAATTGATTTAAGCCGTAGTAAGGAGTTTTACAAAAAGTTTCGTTTACCTACTTTTTTTCATTACATATATTATTTTATAGACAATATTAGTAACTTTAAGTATTTAAGTATTTATTAAGAAATATTAAAATATGTTCAAAAGTTTTCGAAGACTACAAATCTAGAGGGCCTATTCTTGAATTACGAATGGTTTTTACGATTTCGTTATATGTATAACGAATGGTTTGCGTGAAAAAAAAAAACGAATACGGATTTCAAGAATACCACATTCATTTCGAATGGTTTTGACAGCTCAACGTATACTGAAGCTGCCTTCGTCAGTCACGAATACGGTCCTAAGTATAATGAGATAAAAATAAATATATAAAAAAAAATAAAAATAAATATGATGATATAAATAAATAAATTAAACAAAAACTAATTTTTGTATGAAAGGGTTTTTTAAGGTAATGCAGGTAGGTACCTATTTTGTTGTACATGTGTGTATTTTGCGGACTTCTGTAAGGGAAGATGGAGCAATACCGGAAACCCGGGGGCAAAAACAGACAGCGACAACGCTACTGAAATATTGCAGCGAGCAACCCCATTCCAACTCTCAGTGCTTTTAAGATGTCAAGTAATGCTAAAAGTAGTTGGCCTTCACCAGTTTTTTTTTTCAGTATTGAGAGGTGATTGATCTTATTTTAAGCTATTTAGGGAGAGTGATGGTTAGGTTCAATGCTTGAATTGCTGGATATGGGCGCACGAAAGTTGCACTAAATGAATTGAAAAAGACTTGGACTATTTGGAACGCTTCGAGTGCCTCCGAAATCAGTTAAGCAAATGTTACTACAAAAACACACCGCACTATACCTCATTGGTTGTCCGATTATGCCCCGCATATGGGTCCAGATTTACCACTTGGATCCAAATGGTTACAATTTATTCTTCATATTAAATTTGGATAGTTTGATCCCTTTTTTTTTTCCTAAATGTATCCATTTTTAGACACCTAACTACTTCTTACTTAAATACCTTAAAGAAACGTTTCCCAATTAATTTTCGTTCTTTCTTGTAGACATTTTTATAATTAATAAACCTTGCCCCTTGGTACTGATGGAGCGTATGTAATGGCAGGATAAAAGAGTTACTTGCAAGCCCGCTTTAAGCAATTTAATTCAAATCTCTTTTTTTTTTGCAAAATGTAAGTATATGACATTCACTTATCCTGTACGCAAGCTGCACGTGTAAATAACTATCCATCTGTATAGAAAATCTATTTGTAACCTTTTCGCACTCTGCACGAAAGGAAATGCAAAGTTTCAAAAGTTTCAGTACTCCGTAAAGAGCGGCAGAAACATTTAGTTTTGGCTCAAACTATAGATGGCTTACTTCTGCGGCCATTGTAAATAGAATTCTAGAAAACTGGAAGGCACTGAAACTTCATTTTATTTCGTGAGTTTAAAGACGAAAATCTACATGCAAAGACATGGCTAAACAAATGGACTATCTTGAAAGTAAAATATATTTCTTCTTTTTTTCATACATTATAAAAAATTTTAATGTTTTGTTTCAGACTCAAGCCTTGAAAATAAATTGCTTTATTATGGAAAATAATTCATAATTCATGCCAATGAATTTATTGCATACAACAAAATTTATTATAAGAAATTAATCTAAGTATAGCAAACTGTTCTCAAATTTTATATTAAGTTAGTAACTCAAATTAAAAATATATGTGATTTTCAGAATAACGTATTTATATTATTAGACCCAAAAGTATGTTTGAAGTCAGATTCAAGTGGATTTTTACTTCTTTATGATTCTTTGAAAATGGTTTCGCAAGTTAAAAAGGAGTTAATTATTACAGACCGCAGGACATTTAAATATAGTATACGTGTGATCTAACACATAGATCATATAAATAAGGAGAAGCTACAATTTTGGCCGGAAGTTTTAAGGCTTGGAATGCTCTCATGGAACCTATATTTCATTATATTCCTGTCTCATGATAGGTCGGATTACTTTTCTTCACAGCAACTACCGAAAGAAATTTTTCTTATTTGAGCCTAATTAAAAACAAGAAATCAAGTTCGATATGGACACAATTCAAATTGTTTTCCAAGGAGTAACTTCTGAGTAACAACGAATTATGGATTCTGCCTGCAGGATTCTTGTAGTTACAGACAGCATAACTTTTTTAATTAAAAACATACTAACAAAATGGTACGGGTACAAAAGGAAAAATGTTAAGTTCTTTTAATCGACTAATTAAGTATAGTGAAAAATGAAAAAGTGATTCTGTTAAGTTTTTGTTTTTTTGTAATAAATGTTATAATTTATCATTTTTCGTGTTAACCATACTTTTTTAATAAAACTTGAAGTGGATACTATTTGGATATTTAGACTTGCGGCAACACTTTTGGGTGCATAGCTGGTCAAATTATTATTATTTGAAAATTATTGAAGTTGTTTATTTTAATTAACATGAAACATAAACAAGTAAAAAAGCTAGAATTGATCTAAGACCAATTCTTATGATACCCTAGATGAATGCCCGTATTAAATTTCGTATGGTCACCGATCTATTCAAGTTTGATTTTGAAGTTGTTTTTCTCATATATTTCTAGAACGGTTTGTCTCACAGAAAAAATGATTATAACCAATTTTATAGGATTTCGTATTCTGCAGAAGTTTTTAGTACAATAAAAATGTCTTGGACTGATCGTTTTCAAAGTATACGTAAAAGACCTAAATTTTTATATGGCAACACCAAGAAGGAGGATTTAGTCCATTTTTGACATTTTATTTGTTAATATATTAAAAACATCATGTACGAAATTTCAGCACTCTACGTCGACGCATTCTCAGGCAGTGTCCAAATATATAGCGGAAAACGAAATTTTTATATGGCAACCTCACGAAGGAGTTGCCCGATTTGTCTCATTTTCGAACCTAATTTTACTTTTTTTTTTAAAGTCTGTGTGCAAAATTTCAGCTCTTTAAGTATACGTGCTCTCGAGTTAACGTGCGCACAGACAGACAGACGGACGGACGGGCATGCAAAAATCAAAATAACTTTTAATATTATGCGTGGGTGTCCAATTCATTTTGCCCTACCATCATTATTTCGAGGTGTTACAAACGGACTGACAAACTTATTTCATCTAGGGTATAAAAATAGCACTTTCCTTGCTTATACTTCATTGCAATTAATTGGATATTTCCCTAATTTTCTTATATGCACAGTAAAAAAAATTCCCAAAAGTGAGTAGGGAAAGCTCCACCTTCGAAAACGTAGATTAGGTTTTTATCCTTAAAATGCAGGTAGGGTTTTCCCTAAGATGTAGGGAAAACTCAATAAAATGTAGGAAATCTTCAAATTGTGTTTTTGTTTATTCCCCTTAAAGTGTAGGGAATATTCCCTAAAATGAAGGAAATGTTCCCTAAAATTTAGGTAATATTCCTTAAAATGTAGGAAATAGGTGATAGCACCACACCTTAAAAAAACGTAAGAATGAGCTAAATAGCTCATTTCTTAAGTCAAAAACACAGTGAGAATGACACAATGTTTGCAAATTATATGTCGACAATTTGGAATTTAAAACACAGTGAACGGAACTCGTCTCGACAAATGTTTTCGACAGCGGTCACTGTTTTATTTATGGTAAAAGAAATGTCAACAAGGAAAAAATTAAGCAAAGTCTTTAGTATAATTATGTGGCTTACTTTAAATTGTAAAAATATAATAAAAAAAAAAACTAAAAAAAAAGAAGAAGATAAGATTGGTGTACATGGGATGACGCTTATCGCACAGCATAACTTTTTCCCTCATTTTCTGTATAAATTTCTCCTCAAAACTCATAATTTCTCAAAGTATAATTAAAGAAATTAAATGTACACAAGTTTTTAATAACTAGTTTATTTAATATTATTTTTTTAATTTCCTATCCTTTATAAAAATAACCAAATCCACATAACATGAATGTCAATTATTTACTGTCCGTCCACACAGAAATGTCAATTATGTTGGCGACTAATTTAGAGATTTTCCCAAACTTTTGTTGGCAACTTGTCTATATATTCGAATCTTTGACAACAACCAATTTACGGCGACTTTGATGTGTAGCTCTCACTGTGTTTTGGACTTTATGTGCCATACTACTAAGTAGTAGGCACAGAAGTTATGCGAGTGCACTAGGCACGCTAAAACAAAAGAGTGAGAAACAATATATGACTTGTTTTCAAAAACAATGCGTGAATTATATTACCAAAGATATATTTGTAAGTTTTCCATAAAAAATAGGTTATTAAATGTTTTCTTCCTTATATCCGAGAAAATTTAACATGTTGGGAATTTTACGTAGGTAATACTTATATAGCTTTTCTGGTGCCAAATATCTAAATTCATTGAATGTTCCATTGATTTGGGGAAATTTTACTGATATCCCTTTATATCACAGAAAATGACAACTTTTTATGAAGAAACGTGTCTTAAATTTAGGTAATTGTCCTACTTTTTTTTTATAGTGTGTCCGGTATTGCCCCATACTACCCTACTCATTTTTACAGATTCGGTACAGAGTCCCGGACACTAAAAATTCCGAATGCACAATTTTGTAATACAAAATTCTACGGATTTAAAAATCCTCAAAATCATAATTCTGGAAAACAAACTTCGATAAAAAATTCCGCAATGGCAAATAATTTAATTTCTTCCATTTTCACGGTTTTAAATGTAGCATTTCTGTGTCTCTATGCCAAAGCTATATTGCTTTTCATAAATTAAGTTGAAATATAAAAAAACAAAATCAATTTAAAATATTTCCAAAATTCTTACGATTTGTAAATATACGCTATATACTTGTTATGTTTGACATATCCGGTATTAACAAGCAGAACAAAAAAATACATAAAATACATATTTGATTTTGGTATGGAACTACAGATTAGATTTCATAAAATATTCAGGTTACGAAATCGAAACTATCAAAAAACAAACAAATGCCAAGTTTTTTTTTGTCCTCTGAAAGTTAAAATGTTATCTATGCTTTCAAATCTTTCCTTTGGAATTTTGTATTGCGTAATTCTGCATTCAGAATTCTAGACTGATAAATAGTATTGAAATACTATCTCCTAATATAAGTATCTGCGAGCAAAAAATAAAAAAAAAAAAAAAACCTAAGAGTCTTGGAAAAAATAAAATTTAGAAAATGATGAAATCTCAGATTATAAAATTCCTATTCCAAGATACATGAAAATATAATCTCGGCGAAAATCAAATCCCAAAACAAAAAACAAATCCCGGAATAAATTTCTTTGACTTTTTGGCAAAAGCATTTTTCCGGAATTGTATTTTTTTTTCGAAGCTATCCCAAAAAAAATGTATTTTACTTTTACCAAAAATTGTACAACTATATTTTGCAATGTTTTTTCTGGGTTGTAGGTTTACCAGTATTTTTTAAAATCCCTATCTTAAATAATTTCAAACCTCCGAACCTTCAAACTCTTTGTGAAAAAGAGCGAAAAGAATTTTTTATCTAGGATTTTAATACGATTCCATTCAACTTCCATTACTAAATAGTTAAAAGACATAATATTAGTAGAATCGGACTATACTACACATTACTCTATTTTGTATGGAACAGGAAGCGAATCTAAAATTTATGTGCAAAATTAAAATTTCCAATTTAATTTAAAAATTGTATTTTTGTAAAAAGAAAAATACTCCAAATTCAAATCTAAAAATTCTCTCAAAAATTCAAATCTTTAAAAAGCACAATTTTTCCCACGGTACATTTAGCTTGATAAAATTGCTAATTTCTAAAGGAAGCTAAAAGTAAAGAAAGAGGAGCCGTGGATAAAACTGAACAGATGGTCATGGTTGGGTATAGTGATACTTTTGATTAATTTATTCGTCAGGCAATCGTGTATACATATATAAGTAACTACCTATAGTAAACGTACATAAAATGTAGGTAAATATATATACATATATACAGACTATAGATATTACGTAAATACACAAATTGGGAACAATTTGCAAACGAAATAGTTTGCCATTTTATATAATACATAGTCGCCTGCCTAGACGGAATTAATTTAAGCAGTCTTTCCGCGTGTTTTAATGCATGTAAATCCTGTTCGCCTATAATGACTTACATACATATTATACATATGTATATACATTTGTATATAGGTACCTTGATTATTCCAAATTATAAATAGAATCGACGAACTTGATAAAAATTATTGTAGTATTCTCAAAATAATTGACTTTTTTCGTCACACATCTTGCGTTGTCGTAACTGACTCATATAATTTCCTAGATGATTTCTCATCGATATCAATCGAATTTTTGGAAAACTATTTAAATTCGAATAAATTCGAAGAGGATTATATTCGAACGTAATCATGGAGTCCAGTTATATCGAGAAAGTACGTTCTGAAAGAATAAGATGAAAACTCAGTTACTTTCTTTTGTTGTGTATGCCATTTATCGTGTATTTATGTAACATTTCTTTCCGCGTTCCAATTTTGTAACTATACTATAGATCAAGGAGCCTATCGGTCGTCATAACGGGTCTTTATCTCTCTCTCTCTCCCTCATATTCAAATTAAATCAATAACTGCAGTTAGTCAGTTTTATTATGCGCAATGAGTCGCGAGTAATCCGATAATAAATGCATTACAGAGGGAATACGAACCCAGGGTTCTGCGTTAAGCATGCGTTTTTCAAATTTGAATTTTCATTCCGAACAGTTTTAATAATAGTTGTAAATTTTTTTAAGAAGTATTCACTTATACATATGTACATATGTAAGTATCTTTTGTGCATTCTAATATTATATGTATATGTTTGCATGTAAGATAGCTGTAGTATGCATATATATATAGATGTGTTACCCACCCATGCTTATGTATAAGTAGAAATTTTTCACGTATATATAGAAGTGTATACATATACATACATATATCTTGCATATGTATCTACCTTGGAATTATTTCTGTTTTGTTGTAATTAATTCCGCTTCCAGGCCATCTGAAGTAACACAGAGTCTGAACAGGAAATTAATTCAAATTTAACCTTGATGTCTACCTTTCGAAGGTGCTGCTAAACACTGCTGGACCACTTCTGGTGGGAGGGCAATTGTAAATTTCCGAATACATTAAAACAACACACATGCGTAAAGTAAGTTCGGTTTTAAGGGATTTCGTTTTTATTTATTTATTTTATTTTATTTTTTATTTATTTATTTATCTCTGCAGGATTGTGGGTGTCTCTATATATTTATAACATGAATGTCATGAGCAAATGATTTAAATTTTCTTCGAAAGAATAATCACGTTGTGTTTAGCATTGCATCCTTCTTCTTTACCCTGACATCATATACTAGAGAGGATGAAAAATGAAAAAAAGAAAAACTGTTTTGGTTTCTTTCATGAAAGTGTATCATTGGAATCAGACCACGGATTTGAAATAAAATCCTTGGAGTTTAAAGTTAGACGCACAGTTGTATATCCAGTGATTAATCAGACTATTGAATCGTTTATGCGCGCATCTACACAACTCGGGAGAAAATCTAGAAAGTATAGGTATACACCACCTTGGATGTTTGAGGGGAGTTACATATCTATGTATGCATGTATGTATATGTAATGAAAATTCAACTCCATAATTAAAAGTCATTATTAGATCTAGTCTCAAACTATTTATTTCGACAAAACTGAAAAAAAAGTAGCTTTCGATTCATTCAAATTTAAATTGAGTAGATGGATTATAATATGTATCATTATGAGAGTTCTGATTATTCATCATAAAATTCGTAATAAAATTCTGCAGAAAATTTGGAGGGCTTACTTGAATAAACCTGGTATAGTTAATTCCGGCCTAGGGGTGCTACTAGTAGTGTTAACTTTATAAATAAGCCAAACTTAGATTTCAGAAACAGTAATAACAATACTTTCTCAAATGTACAATGTAAGTATTCAGTTGAACATACGCGGAATTATTATAAACCATCCTGCAGAATGAATAAAGCTGGCAGTAGTAGAAGGAAACTAAAGTACCTTATATAACATCAGGTGTAAATACTTTAATAAAGAGCTGTGCAACAGTATTTATGGAGGGGAAGTTCTACTTTTATATGCACACTTTCAAACACCTTTCCAAATATTTTTCGCATCAGCGTACATTAAAAATTAAATTTTTCTACGAAGCAGCTGCCTAATTTAGAACTTACGTAAATATATTATCTCTAATCTCAGATCTCTAGTCTAACGTCCTCTCAAGGAGTATCCAAATATATCCGGAGGAAAAACATTTGTAGGGCAGTACTACGAAGGAGTTGTCCAATTTTTTCCCATCCATTAATTAATCCATATTGTTTTTTATATATATATAAAATTATCTTGTACAAAATTAGTAGACAGACAGACAGGCGGACGGATTGATTAACATAAATGTAAAAATCAAAATAACTTTTAATATTATTGTATGCATAGGTGCCCAATCCATTTTCTCATACCACAATTATTTCTATGTGTTACAAACGTTTGAACAAACGTAGTATGATTTTATTAAAAAAAAAAAACATTCAAGTACCATTTTTGGCCACTAGATGACGCAGCCTATTATTACCACACAACTTACAAATATCAATAATAATTTCGCTAAAATATTTCTCCGATTTAATGGTGATTATTTGCTTTGTTTCAATTGTAAACATCGACAAAATTTGAATGTAGCCACCTATAGTCTTATTTCGAAAATAGAAGAGGGTAGATAGTGTTGTTGTATATGCTACAAACTAAAAGTACAGCTGCATCAAAAAGAGACTACTGACAATGGTACCGTATCATCGTGTAGGAATGAATAATTTGTTACGTGTGCTATGCAATATTATTCGTTAGCCCTTTGATTCTAGCTGGAGCATGTGAAAATACCGAATATTCATCAATCGACATTAATCGTCACTCGTAATCGTGCATCTCAGTGAAGATTCTGAGTTATTTCCAAATAGTGTGGGACTAACTTTATATGATTCTCGACACAATCATAATTGTAAATCTACGCTATTTAATATGACAAAGAATATTTGAGTATCGCTTAATGATGACAAATTTGCAGCTATAATTTTGCTTGATATTTCTAAGAGTTTCGATACTGTTAATTACACTTGTCGGTATCTATAGATGCTTGTCGCAAGCTACAAATTTTGGATATTCTTGCTTTTCAGATCATATATACAGATAGTGTAATCAGCGGATAGATATTCATCTCCATATCATATTGCAACTAAAATTCTACAAAGATTATCGATTTACGTCCATCTACTTACTCCTTTTTTTTTTAACACTATAACCTATTTTTCAAAATCAATAGGATTAATACTATTAGAAGTTGGCTTAAATATGCGTGTATAAAGATCATTTATCAACAAACTGTCCAAACTGTTTTGCAGTAAAATCTAAGTTGAGATATCCTTTTCGTTGAACACCATTCCATATCTGGAGTTAACTTGAAAACTCGGGATAATAAGATCGACACATTTTTTAAGAGGCTTGCAAATAATAAAATGATGTTATGCCACTAACGGAGCTGATTGTTATGGTCATAGCGGAATGCATATAGCAGAATGCTACACTGAGACATACTGCAGCATATATGCCGGCCTGCGGTCATACCAACAGCCCGAACGCACCCACAATCGACG
The DNA here is from genome assembly GCA_963924295.1 of Dioctria rufipes. Classification (NCBI taxonomy): domain Eukaryota; kingdom Metazoa; phylum Arthropoda; class Insecta; order Diptera; family Asilidae; genus Dioctria; species Dioctria rufipes. The sequence continues at coordinate 22,966,480 of OZ002740.1, read as the reverse complement.
AGCTCTTAATTGGTGATTGAGAAGAAGAAGACAATCGACATCTGTCTTGTCAAACCTTACAAACGTAAAGACGTGAAAAGTGGAGCCAAAACGAAATCAAAATTTTCCATCCACATCGGCGAGTAAATCAACCAGTTACGTAAGTTCAAACGAATATTTAGCTCTGCTAATAACATATTTTCAATTGGTAAAAATATTCTCCTCATTAGCACGAGAAAATCCGGAGAAAAAAAGCATCGAAATTCCGGCAGCAGCAAAGTCACCGCTTCTACGCTGCGAATAACTATATTGGCGATGATATAAAGATTGTGTAAGATTTTAAGGTGCAAATTATTTTGAAGCCAGTTCCTCGAGGTTATTTAAGTGGAAGTGAAACACAGCAAAACAATCATTTCCTTTTGCATATCAAATGCAAAATCTTAAAAATCACCACCACCACCACGATCTACATAGTAATCAGCTACCGAATCATCTACTTAAAAATTCAATAAATTCACAATAATATAAAATATTAAAAGACCAATTTTCGAAGCAGCAACGGGTGGCGGTGGTGCATTAGTCGCACCAAAAATTTTATCCGAAAATAATAAGAAAAGTCAAAATCATCAATATCAGGAGCTCCAGCATCACCAAAAAAAGCGATAATAGTAAACGGAATCACCGCACCAGTCTTTTTTCAATAGACATGATATGGTCAGTCTAGCTGGGATTGTTTAAAACTCCAAGGATGCTGGTTGTTTATCTCAGTGATTAGAAGCTTCAACACAGAGACCTTTTTATCTTTTCAAAAACGCATCAAAGCCATTGAGAGTCGATTTAAATGCATATTTAAGTTCATCAAACCCTTCTTTAATATTCTAAATAGGACTTTCTTTTAAGTGGGTAGGGTTGGAGAGAACTGTGAACAGTGTCAATAAATTAAATAAGTTCAGGATAGGGATTTTAGAGTCTGTTCATCTGCGTAGAGATTACTTTGAAAACGTAGACCATCAGAAATAACTATGATTGTTCAAGGGGGGTGCATGAAGGGTCCAGTGATTTCACAGCAGTTATCTTGTCCTCCTAAAGAGTAAAGTGGAAAGAGCTCGATAAAGAATTACAATAACTCCCGTATGTAACATTCGAATGATTGAAAGAGATAAATGATGAATGATGATTCTGATATTTAAAAAAAAAATTTAAATTCTTTTGGACTGCCCTTAAATTGCGTAGTAAATATTTTTCCCTAAATTATTTTGTAAGTTCAATTTAAAATCCTTCATACAGCTGATAACAATTACGTAATTGATTTTTTTTTGTTAATTTGAATTTAGATACTTTAAAAAAAAAAGAAAAAAATAGTTCATGGAAAAATGGTTTACGCTGAAAATTCCATAAAAAGTAAAATCCTCCAGAAAGTTCTCCATATTCAATATATTATTAGGTAGTTAGTATATAATGGGTGTTTCCTCCATGGTGGTCCATAGAGCAGGAGGTGATAGTACTCACCTAAACAAACAAAAAATCGTATGGCAGGGGGGGGGGGGGGGCATATCAACCGTTTCGGAGTTACAGGGTGATTAAGAAAAAAAGCTAGTTTTTCACAAATCACCCTGTATCTCAAAAACTATAGGGTGTATGGTCACAGTTAGGAGCTCATTGTATGCAGAACTCCATGGCCTTTAGAACGACTGCTCAATCAGCCCTATAGCCCTCTCCCCTCAAGAATTATCGTTGTCTAAACTCAAAATTTCGGATTTTCTTACCTTTTTTTTTAATTTAACTTCTATTATTTTTGCAAAAAGGACGTTAACATAACTTTTTTTTATAAAAACTGTAAGCTGTAGACTCTTTTCTTTAATATGACCTATTACACCCAATGTGCTATCTGAAGCCCTTTACGAGTTATTAGCTCTAAACCTATTCTAAAACCTATTTTCAAACCTTCTCTCAACGATAATTTGTTCCCTTAGCACGTCATTTTCCAAAATATCGTCTAATTTCGGTGTGACCTGAATAGGATATGAGTTAATAACTGTTTAACGGCTACAGTTAATACATAGGGTGTAATAGGTCACATTAAAGAGGAGAGTCCCTAGTCAATACAAAGCTGTCCCTTAAAATTTACAAATATGTATTGTCATGAGTTGTTTCTCTAGTTTTATCCTTTTATTACCTTTAATGATTCCGTAAATGTCTAGTAAAAACATGATATACAAAATTTTCTCCTCTGATATGATCAATTTTTCAATTTTTTTTTTTCACCATTCTTTCCTTTGTGAACTTCCTTATTTCAAATATACTTTTAAGATTCTCTTTCATTATTAGAATATATATTCAATTCATAATAATTTCATTAGAATTAACTTTAATTTAACATTTATTTGTTTAGAATGAATCCATGATTATGTGTATATTTTTTTTTTTACGAAAATGTCTTGAGCAAGAATTGTAGTTTAGGACTCTCAATTATAATGTAAAAATGAAGTGCTGAACGCTTTTATTTCTCCTTTGACTTTCCTGGAGCCCTCTTGCATGAAGGTCGTCTAGGTCCACTACGCTCTCTATTTTCAAGTCTAAAAGGGATACTATTCAATATCGCCCGTAGTATCGCAGGGTGGTTGGGGTAACGGCGATGGAAGGCAGAACATCTGCGCCTTCCCACGGGATGTAGGTAAGTGATGTAAGGGTCCCTTCAGGACCGAATGTGTGCCGGCGTTTTTTTTTTTTTTTTTTGTATGTAGGCACGATTTTTTTTTGTATGTGGCAGGCGGCAGCGGCAGGTTTCCGCCAATAGCGAGGCGAGCTAGCGTGCCGCCCTGCAGTCAACGCTGTCCGCCGAGTGATCTGTCAGCTCATGCTGGCATTCGGGACTTCACGTCCAAGCCCAATCACTCAACATAGTTCCATAACATGATGACATTCAAATGAATTCTTCACTGGAGTAAGGCTTGGATATTATACAGATAGTCTTGTTGCTGTAATCTAGCGTAATTTTATTTTCTAGCTTAGTCTTTGAATTCTAGTTTTTTTTTTTAATTTTCTTTCTTTCACTTTTAGTATTTTATAATAAGATTTCCTTTAACTTTGAATATAAATAGTATATATGTATAATTTATCTCATTATCAATAGATTTTTTCGTTTTCTGAATTTTTGAATGTCTAATCCTTATTACTAGATAAGTTATAAGCATGTTAACACCGCCTTTCTCATTGTTCATTTTTCTTTTCTGTTGTATGTCTGACCAAAGTTGTTCTGCTATGCGGTATTGGTGGTCGCCACGAATATTATAATCGTGGATAGATTTTCGAATCTGGATGGGGTGAGAACTGTATTTAAAATTCTTAGCGAACGTTATACAGAGTTTCAGGTTTGTGTTCTTAATGCAAGAAGTATCCGTAACAAGATAGATGATTTTCGTCATATATTTTCCGATTTAAGCGTACATGTCATATTAATCTGCGAAACATGGCTTACTGAAGAAATCCCGTCATCTGTTATATCTTACCAGGATTTACCGAGAAGATAATTTCTCACAACCAAATTAGCTCCTTTAGTATGCTTGATCTCTTTTCTCTTCGTTGCTTATGACTTTCCCATACATCCCAAATCCGAGAATATGAGCTTCACGTATCGTGATTATAAAAACATTGTTGTTGATTCCTTAGTCGAGGAATGCTCAATACTACCTTGGGACAACCTATTTTCTTGCATATGTGTTGATGAGCAAGTCGTGCTCTTCACTGCAATGGTATATTATTTATTTCACAAATATGTTCCATTAAAAACATGATACAATTCATCCAACACTTGTCCATGGTTTTCAAATAGTGTGCGATCGCTTATCGCTGAGCGAGAATATCTATACCAACGTTTCAGACGCACGAGGTCCCAGGAGGCCCGGGAGCTTTATAAACTCGCGCGGAACAGAGCCAATACAGCTATAAAACTCACAAAGCAGCATTACTATAGCTCCAAACTTAACACTACTCTAGACTCAATGACACTATGGCGTAATCTAAGACAGGCGGGAGTGTATGGTAAAGACCTTGCTCATTGCAACTTTGGCCCAGACGAATTGAATGAATTTTTACTATGCACAACAACACGACTAGTGGAACCCAACCCTCCGATCAAGCTGGTCAAGTGTTTGAATGTACTCAGACCTCCGATCACACTGAGTTTTCTTTTTCTTTTCAAGGAATTGACATGGATGAACTTATCTTAGACACTTATTCCATCAAATCTAATGCAATAGGTCCAGATGATATATCACCCCGATTCATAAAGCGTTTATTCCCTACTATTGCTAAATACGTACTGCATATAATGAATACATGCCATATGTCATCGACAATTCCAAGCTATTGGAAAGAAGCTGCAGTTATTCGAAAAATTCTTCTCCAGAATCTCTTTCTAATTTCCGTCCAATTAGTTTGCTATGCTTTCCAAGCTATTGGAAAGAAGCTGCAGTTTTTGCAATTCCGAAAAATTCTTCTCCAGAATCTCTTTCTAATTTCCGTCCAATTATGTACAAGCAAATCCTGGCGTACGTGAATAGCTGCCAGCTGCTAACCCGCTGGCAGTCCGGTTTTCGTAGTTATCATTTTTGAGAAACAGCCATTTTGAGAATATCCACAGACATTAGAAAGGCTATGGATCTGGAAAAATTCACGACCTTGGTGCTACTTGATTTTTCCAAAGCTTTTGATAGTGTTGAGCATTATATTCTCACACAAAAGCTTTCTATGTCCTTTAACTTTGACACTACCTCCGCTCTGATGATTAAAAATTGTTTATTGGAACGTAGCCAGCGAATAAAAATGGATAATACATTCTCTGCTTCTTTGCCTTTAAAGCGCGGAGTTCCTCAAGGATCCATCTCAGGGCCCCTACTGTTCAGTTTATTTATTAACGATCTGCCGTTGGCGGTTCAAGATGCGAGTGTTCATCTCTATGCAGACGACGTGCAAATATATTTAAGTAGACCGATCGGTCTACTTGATGACTGTATAGCTCGTATAAATTCCGATTTGGATAGAATACGTGGTCAAATAATAACAGGCTGCTGCTGAACCGCATCAAATCCTAATTTATCGTCTTTTACAATGACTTACTCAATGATCTCGATTTCCCATCAGTATTTTTAAATGGTTTTCCAGAATCTAGGTCAAGTAAAATTAACACCCGTGGGATTGTCTTTAATCCACATATGAAATATTACGATAATGTAAGTATGAAGCTTCGCAAGATCTATACGTAGATTGTGGCTGTCTGCGACGATCGTACCTTGTAGTAAATGCTTAAAGCTAGTAAAAGCATTGATTATGCCTCATTTCACCTTTGGTCTTTCCTAAGCTAGATAGCCCGTCCTCTCGTAAAATAGAGATAGCTTTCAATGATTGCATACGTTTTATATTTGGACTACGGGGGTGGTTTCGCCTTTTCGGTTGCGACTATTGGGTTGTTCTCTGAACTCGTATCGTGTGCGCAAGGCTTTAGTGTCTTTCTATTGCTTGCTTCTTTCAGATGAACCTGACTATCTGAGAGAAGTTTTTAGCCATATAACATCGTCTTCCACCAAATATTCAGGCGGCGTGGAAACATTTGAAGTGTTTTAGATTTTTTTTTTCTTTATTTTTGTTTTTTTTTCTTTATTTTTCTTTTTCTTATATCTTTCTCCGTAGATCGAATTTGGTACTGTACTATTTTATTTTATTTTTTTTTTTTTTATCATCTTTTGTATATTCTGATTTAGAGCATAAACAGTCTACCACCTTTCTTATTTAGTACGTAGAAAAATGGTAAATCTTGTGTACTTTGGCCAGAAAATATATATTATTATTATAATACTATGGTACACCTGAACATCGTATCAGCATACAAACAGAAATGAAGTATTATTCACAATACAAAGAGGGTGCTTTAAATAGAGATAGAGCAAAAAGAGGACCTATGATAGAACTTTGAGGTACCCCAACAGAAAAATACATCGGAAAACGTATCGAAGAAATTTTTTTAAGGATTTGTAAAGGAAAATGTCGACTTATCCAACAGCAGATAATTTTGTAAAATTAAGTTTCCAGCTTAATTGTTGCCGACTCAAAATATCGAAAGCCAGAAGTTCAGGAGAATATTGCTGTAAAGTAATAGCCAGTTTCAAGTTAAGAAAATCATGAATAAAGTACAAAAATTGGACTTTCGAACATAAATTCCCATCGAGTAAAATATTCTAAATTTTTGTTTAAACATAAATGTGATTTTATTGAATATTTTGACAAGAAAATTAGATGCACTGATAGGACGGAAATCGATAAAAAATTGATTTCAAATCAACATTGTTGGAGCAATAGTCAGAAATATTTCTATTGATGATATTGATTTGCAATCTTTGGAGGTGAAAGACGTACGTATGTATATATTCGACTTAAATGGTAATAAAAGACTTTTAATATATGCTTAAGAGTACTCTTTTGAGAAAAATAGTATTAAGTGATGAACTCAACAAACAAACGGACGAACACTTTGCAATATTTCCAATAATCTACTAAATCTGCCGTAAATTGACTCAGATATAACAATAAAAAAAAAATGAGACTGCTTAAACAATATCTAGGAAGCAGGAGAAAGCTACGCCATCTGGAATGACGAATAGTATACTGAAGTTAAGTGCAAAGGAAAAATAACTTTCTTTCAAACAAGACACATAAATGTTGGGGAATCAGATAAAACAATTAGAGGAAAACAATCCGCTGCCACATTAAGGACTGCCTAATACAAATAGGACTCGATATTACTCAATATTGTCAAACTCGCAATATTTTGAACTAACTAAAGACAACAACTTTTTCGTAGGTATAAGAGATGTAAGTCGGAGGAATGTCTCTCCAGGTACAAAGCAGTTAGAAATAGGACGAACACTGTAATTAAAAGGACAAAGAAGAACTATTTCTACAACATATTAAATTCATCGCTGCCTTCTAAGAAACTGTGGTCTAATTTGAAGCAGTTTGGCGTATGCGGAAAGGGTTTGCCACCTTGTGACTTGAATACTGATGATCTTAATATTTATTTTACTACTCCTTGTAATATTTCCTCAACGCAACCGGTTCCTAATATCAGTTTGAACGGGGAAGGTCACAGCAGTTTCAGTCTCCGATGTGTATCACATGAAGAGGTTTTCAAGGCATGCATGTCCGTTAGGTCCGCAGCCACCGGGCCAGACGATATTGCACCATCATTTTTCAAATTGTTATTGCCCGTAATCCTTGATAGTTTAGTTTATATTTTTAACTCTTGCCTCACTTTCTCTGAGTTTCCCCAAATATGAAAAAATGCTGTTGTTATACCTTTGGCTAAATGTTCTGCACCAAAATCAGTCTCTGATTATCGGCCAATAAGCTTACTTTGTTATCTTAGCAAAATTCTCGAGAAATTAATGATCTCGCAGATTCTTCAGTATGTGTCGGATAATAAGCTCATTTCGAAATGGCAGTCCGGTTTTCGTTCTGGCCATAGCAGTGAAATTGCCTTGTTGAAAGTTTCTACTGATATACGCAATTTACTCGACAGTGATTTGTTAACAGCGTTAGTACTCCTCGACTTCACTAAAGCATTTGATTCCGTCGATCACAGTTTACTTTTATCGAAACTGCAAAAAATGTATAATTTTTCTCATTCCTCTCAGCAAGTTAAAGTTGGGGATGCTAAATCGAGGTGGATTAGCGTCAAATGTGGTGTTCCGCAAGGCTCAATTCTTGGGCCGCTTCTCTTTAGCTTATTCATAAATGATCTTCCTGATATTATTGAAGACGTGAACATCCACATGTATGCTGACGATGTTCAGATATATCTATCTCGTCCAATTGGATTAATGGAGGACTGCATACATCGAGTTAACCGTGATTTAATAAATATATCTGATTGGGCCACTAGCAACCGACTCTTGTTGAACCCCCTGAAGTCTTCTTGTATGGTCTTCTATAGGAGAGATCTTGTGTTTTCTGATCTTCCATCTATATATATAAATGGAGTACTTTTGCCTTATGCCAGGAAGGTTAAGAACTTTGGTGTTTTTTTTTTCAATAGTAAATTGGAGTGTTGTGACCATGTTAATTCCTTATTACAAAAGATTTATGGCGGCCTTCGATTGCTTCGTCTGTCGAGTAGTCTGCTCCAAGTTGAGTTAAAGCTAAAGCTAGTTAAGGCACTGCTAATTCCACATTTCACTTTCTGTAGTACAATTTATTCGCGGCTTGACTCTGTGTGCAGTCGTAAGTTAAATGTAGCTTTTAATGGTTGCGTACGTTTTGTTTATGGTTTAAGACGTCACGATCACGTTTCTGCTTATAGAAATTCTGTACTAGGATGCTCTTTGGATACATACTTAGAAATTAGATCATTAGTTTTCCTACGAAATTTGATAATTTCTAAGTTCCCTTCGTATTTATTTAGTCACTTGCAATTCTTGCATTCGTCCCGTCATGTAAGTCTTCGGATTCCTCGTGCACGTTATGTTGTTCGGCAACGTTCTTATTTTTCCGTTATTTCTCGTGTATGGAATTCCCTTCCGGTTACAGTTGGGGGGCAATCTCGGACATCTGATTTTAAGAGCGTTTCCTGGATTCTTCCTAAACTAAACGTGCCGATGACACAATTTTGCTACGTAGCTTAGAATAAGGTTAAATTCTGGTCTTTTTATTTTTTTTTTATTTTATGTTATTATTTTGTAGATTTTGTTTTTTCTCAATCTATTTTGATTCTCTCAATTAGTTCCAATTATTATATTATTATTATAGTTTTATTTGTTCTTAAATTTAATTTTCATTCTTTTTTTTTCCTCACTTGCATTATATTATATTTTGAATTCCCCTTTTTCACTGTACTAGAAAAAGATGTAATCTTTGGTACAAATCCTCGAATAAATTATTATTATTATTATTATAAATTTCTCTTCTGATGGGCTTCATATAAGAAATATCAATTATTATTCATTCAATCAACTGCACTAGATGAGATGGTGCTGACCAATCCTCTCCTAAAACTAAATTTATCCATGCATAGAAGAAATTATCTATGGAAATTAGTTTATAAAATTCAGAAATGTGCCTGATGTACAGACTCTACAAACAACGAACCTGTAACGTTCCAAAATGAATACCTGTCACGAGTGCCTATACCAATTCCGAAAGCCTTCCACACTACATACATATATAGTATCGAAAGTCTTTTCGCTGATCCCGATTTCAATTTAAATTATTCACGACAAGATAGAAATTGGACCACAGATAAAATTAATAATGTATCACCCGCCCTTATTGATTTTTTTTATATAGCTTGACAAGTTACGATTGATATGAATAAAGTTATGATTTAGTTGAACCATATTAATCTGGTGATGCGCAGTAGGATTAACATGTAAAAATTTACTGGCAAATATACTACGAGCGTCGAAGATTATAAAAACAAGGCTTGCTAGAACATCCAAAATAAAGGAATTTGTGGATTTTTGTGCCATATTTTACTGTTGTCAAGTAAGGCTGCTCAGGGCAAGTAATCCATGTGCCACAATACGAGCGAAAGGAAAAAGAATTGCAGTCGTTTGGGATCGACATATGTTTTGGCTTCATATTACAAAAAAGTCTCATTCTTAATTAATTCGATGACCTGTTCACTGCTACTAAAATGGTTACTAATTACTTTAAAGCATAGATAACATAATAACTAGATGTCGCATGCAATACCAGAACAGACTTGGTACCTGTTGATACATTCCGGAATGGACCACAACATTTGAAGTGATGGATACGTCGTGTGATACATATTTTTTCGCGTCTGACGTTTTGAACAAATCGATCAAATGTATGTATACAAAACTGCTATTAACGAAACATTTGATCTCGACATGCTCTAAAACATGTTGTGGCCCATTCCGAAATGTACTACCCATTTCACAATTTGTAACACTCTGCTATGGTATACCATGCAATATCTAGCTCTTGCGCCATCTATACTTTAAAGCAACTAAACATGAAAAAGGAGACCATCAACATATGTAGATAATATTCCGTTCGCCGATTACACACAGTATAAACAGGAATGGGGATGAACATTTCCTCAGTGTAGGGCTTTTAACATAATTTCCGCAGTACTATGTATGTAATAAAAGTTATCGATATAGAGTTGAAATAAACATTTTGCGGTTGAACAACCAAATGGTAAAATGAAGAAACTTGATGGGTGGATTGAAACGAGGTTGAGATTCGAACTGGGACGTAGTCACAACGAGGCTCATTGTTCATCATCCCAACTTATGTGCAATAGTTCAGAAAATTGATTGCCATAGCTAGCTTGGAAATAGATCCAACTCTAACTCTATTAGGGAAGAGTTTCTAAGTTAAAATTTCGAAGGGATGAGTTGAAAAAGTGCATAAGAAAACAAAAATATGTGCACAGTGTAAAAATTAGGAAAATCAAAAACTTAACATTAACAAGAAATAAATGAAGCTCATCTCTATTATGCCATCAATAATAAAAAAATTCTTCCAGCTCTCCGTGAAATATATGATCTCACTGTAAAAAAATTCATTAAAAACAACAATTTTCCATTATAAATTTATCGAAAATTAAAAAATCGAATCGTTTTCACATAATTTTCAATACGAAAATTAATTTAAGATTTTCTAATACGTAAATTAATCAAATTAGACCAATAATATATGGTGACTGGTCTAATAGAGAATTAATCATTTGTATACCACAAGAGTTAAATAATGACACGCGGCTTATATAATATTTCTGAATTTACTGCAAAAATTCTTAAAACGTCCCTGAAATTAACACTTAAAGAATCCACGAGTATATTTTTGGAAACAAGTGAATTCCCCCGCATCGATCGGGCAATCACTGATCACTAGATATTTGCATATATCAACTTCGCGCATCAACTTTGATTGTATTCAGTGGTCATTTTTTTTCTCTTCTTCCACATTATCTGTGCACCCCAATTACAATTTTACTTTTAAATTTGACAAAAAAAAAAAAAAAAAAAAACGAAAGGCAGTGAAATTCTATAAAAGAAAAAGATTCTTTTAATTTTCAGCACATAAACAATCTTTGAAATGCACATAAAATCACATCAATGGAATCATAATGCCAAAAAAATATTCAACTCCAGTCTAGCTTGCCGAACTATAAAAAAAAAACAAGTTATTACAACCGAATGTTATGAGAGAAAAGAGCTTTCAGATATTTACTCTACAGCTATATAATATGTTGATGATTTGTGAATAGATCTTGGTACCCGAACCGTTCTTTATGAATAATCAATGAGAGTCTATCAATGTCCAAGTTGGTCTGATATAAAAGCATGTTCCATTGAATAACCGAATCAGATCTATCTCCAACGTTTAACGTACAGTAGACCTGCCTCAGTGTAGAGCTCCTGTTTTTTTTTTATACTTAAGTATATCCATAGTCTTCGTAGTCGTCATCATTTTCATCATCAACATTATGCAGAATTCGATAGTTGTGATTACTTCTAATACGGTGTATATTTTATTAACATTTATCATAGTTACTGTGATAGTGCTTTGCACGGAAGTGTTTAGCCATATTGTGCAAGTGAAAAAATCAAATATAAACAAAAGAAAAAAGGCTCCAGGTCCTCGAGCCCTTCCAATAATCGGAAATTTGGCAACATTGGATGGTTATGAAGTTCCATATCAGGCGTTTACGGACTTAGCTTGTAAATATGGTCCGATTATAAGTTTACAATTGGGAAGAGTTCCAGCACTTGTCGTTAATGGAATTGAAAATATTCGTGAGGTGTTAATAACAAAAACTGGACATTTCGATAGTCGACCTGATTTTCGACGGTATCATCAATTATTTGCCGGAAATAAAGAAAATTGTAAGTTAAATAAATGAAATTTGAATTTTCATGATTAAAGTTAATAATGTTTTCTTTACCTTTTTACAGCTCTTGCTTTTTGTGATTGGTCTGATTTACATAAACTACGACGTGATATGTTAATACCGCATACTTTTCCTAAACATTCATCATGCCGTTTTCAAGATCTTAATGGTGTCATAATAAATGAAATCAGTTCATTAGTGTCATCAATCTCAATCAATAAAACAAGAAAATTTGAAATTAAAAACATACTTTTAAAAACAAGTGCAAACATCTTTACACAATACTTTTGTTCAAAACAGTTCGACACAACAGATCCACAATTCGAAAAACTCATAAAGAATTTCGACAAAATCTTTTACGAAGTCAATCAAGGATATGCAGCTGATTTTTTGCCATTTTTAATGCCATTTCATAAGAAAAATTTAAATCAAATGGAAAAATGGTCAAATGAAATTCATGATATAATTATGGAGAAAATAATTGGAAATCGATTTGAAACTATCAATGAAGAAAAAGACTATGTGGATTCATTGATTCGAATGACGAAAGAATCTCAAGATCAACAATCATCAAACTTCAGCAAAAATACTGCACTTTTTGCACTTGAAGATATTATCGGTGGTCATTCGGCTGTTGGAAATTTTCTAACAAAAGTTTTTGCATATCTTGTTGCGAATCCAAAAGTTCAGGAGGAGATTCAAAATGAAATCGATGCCATATTACCGAATAATAGTAATGAAGAAATTATTGGATTGGAATATCGAAATCAAATGCCTTATACTCAAGCTGTTATTATGGAAGCATTGAGATTAATAGCATCACCGATAGTACCACATGTATCAAATCAAGATACAACAGTAAATGGTAAGAACATCACGTGCTTAGTAACATTATAGAAATAATACTAAATTTCGTTTTTTTTTCTTTTAATTTCCAGGTTATGATGTAAAAGCAAACACATTAGTATTTCTTAATAATTACGAACTTAGTATGTCTGAGAATTTATGGAATAGTCCAGGTGATTTTAAACCAGAACGTTTTCTCAAATCCGGTTTACTTGTAAAACCAGATTTTTTCTTACCATTCGGTGCTGGTCGACGTTCATGTATGGGTTATAAGCTGGTGCAATTTATTAGTTTTGCAATATTGGCGAATATTATGAAAACGCATAATATTAGACCGTTGGAAAATGAAAACTACAAAGTTCAAATTGGTTCGTTAGCAGTTCCGGAAAAATCATTTCATATTTACTTAGAACCTCGTCTTCAATGTTAATATGAGAAATATTCAGTTCGTCATTTTTTCACTTTCATAATTTATTTTCATTTTATTTATGCTTTTCTCCATTTCAAGACTTTTAATTACTATTTAAAGATTTTAGTTTCTAAGAAAATTGTATTATTGAATATTAGACTTTTTTTCTATTATTTGTATTATCTGCTTGACATGCTGTGATTTAGGCGATTACATTTAGAATTTACCAAAGAATGTATTTGAAATAAATTTTAATTTCTAAATTTGAATGTTTGATTTTTCTATCACTCTAGAATTTTTGTAGTGGTCATGATGAATTGCCATTGTGTCTACAATTTACTTTAACAACAACAATCACCTTATCATCCTATAGGATGACTCATTTAGCTGAGCGTTTAATTGGATCTTTCGTTAAGCTCATTACTTTATGTGTAATTTATTTATAACACTAACGTGCGAACGCATAGGGTACAGTTCAGGTTCCATGTGAAAACCTAGGTACGTTACCTAACAATTAAATTGATTTTATTTTTAATATTCACTCTGAAGAAAACAGGTGGGGAAGACCTCTTATAATCAAGTAAAAATAATTAGCAAAAAAGTGTGGTCATCAGATTTGGAAAGGATTATAAAAATCGCGCCTAAATACCAAAATTATTGATAATATTGGCATAATATATTTATAGTGTGTAATGCTATATTCTAATTGAATAAGCTAAATAAAAATATTGAAACTGTAATCCGGTTGCGCACGATTTTCTGCCTTTAGTCATCCGAATAATCTCGCTTAAGTAAAATGATTATTTTTTATGATCCTTATTTTTTCTTTTCATTGAACTTTTCAATTTAAATTAAATTATTTTGCTTACGAAGAAAAATTAACATTGTGAGAAAATTAAGATACATATGTTGCCAAATTACATTTTATAATCGAATTAATATAGACCTAAAAGCATATCATGTTGGTAGAGTTAAATTATACTTTAAGTTTGCTTAATAACACTGAATATACTTTTCAACTATTATTCAAATAACCAGCATAAAAAAAAAAAAAAAATAAGTAGCCTCAGTTCAAAGGTTGCAGGATATAGAAAATTTATGAAGTGTTTCGTAGACTCTTCAAATAATTTTTTTTTCTACAATACTGCTACATTATTTATTAGAATGATACCAGAATAGTAAAAAGTAGGTTTTTTTGTGTATCCTGAATGTGCTTCGTTTAATTGTAAGCCTATACGAATTGGGATATTCCCTTGGTAAACAAAAATAGAATAACAATATTGTCAACAATTTATTACTCAAACGAAATCACATACTTCAACTCAAGAATGATAATTATTCTTCATCTTCTTCTTTGAGATGCAGCGATGAGTCATCTCTTTATGAATAAGCCAAAAATCTGTTAAGACGTCTGCTTCCGGTAAGATTCTTTTAGGTTTGTTAAAAGAATGATTCGAAAAAGATATTTTCTGATTATAGTATGGAAGCACCTAACTTTGCATGTGCTTATCATGTTATCCGCCGGAATAATGTAAAACTGAATATGTATATTATCTCCATTACAAGTAAAAAAAACTAAAATCATTTAGAATTGCTAGAAATAAGTACAATAAAAGTGTAAAACAGTAAAGGTCCAAGAATAGACTCCTGTGGCACTCCGTATAAAACAAAAATGAATGAATTAATTAAAATCCAATATTAACACCTATATGAATACCCCCTAAATACCAGCAAGTGCGTTTTTTACTACCTAATTATCACCTACATGATCTTTTCTAAAAACTACCTAAATTAATTTCTTCTCTTCGAAAATATAATTCTCCCTAGTTTATCAAACTTCAGTGTTACTAATTAATTATATCAAGAGAGAGTGTCAAGTGGAGAGACTATGTAAAGGCCATATGCTCCCAAAGGGAGTAAAGAAGTAGAAAAAACTTAATAATTACCGCAAAAAAAACACTTAAAACGAAGTTCTGGCCCCAGCCCATCTAACCTGAAAACAGTAGTTATTACCACGTATCCAACTTTCTATTTCTTCAAAGTCTACAAATATTTAAATCGTTTTCTCTCATCTGAAAAATTTAATAGACTAGAAGATATCATCAATGGAGCAAAACGAAAGTTATATTAATGATGATGGATTTCATTATTCGGTGTGTGAAAATGATTGGTATAATAATATTCATATTTTACAGGATATTAAACAATTGTGTCCACGCGTCGACTTTTTTTCTGGATTGAATTATGTAGTTCTCATTGGCTTATACTTTTGATGTTCTTGTCAAAGAAATTAATAGAGAATTATCCAAGAGCTTCTCCAACTACCGAAAAACGTGAACAATATGTATATTGTCATAGATAATGCCTTGAATTTCATTAATAATTTATTAAGAACTGTGTACAGGATTTTTCAACAGCTGAGATAATAAAAGAAAAACTTACTGTGGGATTCTGGCAATGACTTTGAAAATGAGTTACAAGGACAACAGTTACGGATGGATTTAATTTTACTCAATTTAAATAAGATCATTGAAAAATTTGACAATTTTACATGTGACAACTCTTTTCTTTCGAAGTGTAAACATTTCTAATGTATTTTACAAAATGGAGTCTTCAGGACAACTTTTTTGCACCTTCCTCTTCTTGTTTTCTTTTTTCTTTTTGTATTTTAATATTTAGGTATATACGAATCTCATTACTTTTGGACACAACTAATATTGGACGAACCAAAACTCTTTGGGTTAAGCTGACTATCAATAGCTTTGAAAAAAAATAATTGTTTTAACATTAAATATTCGAAAAATATTGAAATATTTTTTATGCAGAATTTATTTATTAAATCAATTGTAACTGTATATGCTCGTTTTGTTTATAATATTTTTCATTTTCTGATAATTTTATTTTTTTACCCGAATCAATTCATCTGTTCCAAAAATTATAGGATTCAAATTATTTAGTCAGTTTAGTTATTAGTAAATTGGTTTTTATAAAAACCTGTTGATTGATCTTATTCCTAAAATTATACAAAATTATGTTGTTGAGAACGGATTCTATAATGCAATATAAATTTTTAAGGAATTTAAGAAATAATGCGATATGGAAGAAGAGTCGAAAACAGAAACCCTTAATACGTCATGTGAAGAATATGAATTTTGCCAGCAGTCAAACTATTTTTCCATCCAATTTTCCAATTTTCCATTTTACATTAGTAATGAATAAAACATTTTAATCCTTTTAAAAATGATTGATGAGGGAGAATATAAGTTCTTCCCTACCTATCATACAAGTTTTAGAATAATACCACCAGATCTTCCCAGAACCTTTTTTAATACGATTAAAAAAAAATATATATTAATATTAAAATTAAAAATATATTCATATACATTTTTTTAAAGATAAATTTTCCATTGACAGAATTGACCCCTTTTAAGTTCATCAAATCATTTTATGCATTATTGGCACGCGCTAACTTAGGAAGTCTCTGTGCGACCGAAATAGTGAAATATATTCGATGAATTTTTTGCATTTTGGATGCATGTTTTTCATTCTATATCAATATATACATACATATGTACATAACATACATACACATATTATATTGTCTATTTCCTTAAAAAAAAAAATTTCTGGAAAAAATTCATCAATAAAATTGCAATATACATTTGCTGGCCGACCGGCCGGTGGCTATATTGATCTCATGAATTAAAATCAATCCAGAATTTTTTATGCGCTTCCAGGTATATATTCTAAGGTTCTTATCTAGACCACCTTATCGCATAAATTTTTTTCTCTTTTGACTAGAAATCTACAATTTGATCCTACTAAAGAGCTCTATGTTTTACATGTTGGAATCAGAATCTTTTTGTATAGAGACAAGGTTAAATTTGAGTCTAACGCGCCGTTTAATCTCCGGCAACAGAATTAATTTTTTTTTCTTTGGGGGGAAACTCTAAATTACAATACCACAATCTTCAGAGCTAATCAAGTCTAGAATCTAGAGAGAGACTTATATACCTAAAATAATATTATGTTTTACTGTAAAATTCACCTTAATTTTTTATTTATCCATTTCTTAGAGTAGTTTTTTTTTTTTTAAGAGAATTTATTAAAAACATTGACGTCAGTGAATATTTTATCGTTATTTCGGTGCTGTATTGAGAGGTACTAGGTGAATTTTTGATAAAGCACCAGACACAAAACTTTTGTCGCTTATGTAAGTAAAACTGCAAAGCAAAATCTATTGAAAATTCATTCATACATACATACATATGTATCTGAATGGGTTTGTTTATTCAATTTTAGTATTTAACTGTCAAAATGCTACTAGAAATTAAATTTTAAAAACCATGAAAATACATATTTCGGTATATACAGAATATATTAAAACAGGTGAGTCTCTCGCGCATGCGCACGATTGGTAAGTACAGCTAGTTACAAAGTACTCTGAAATTAACCGCGGTGTTTTTACATTGCTGAGGTTCATCGTTGACGTCTAGAAACTAAATTTATTATTCAACAATTGGTTTGAGGAGAATATTTATTGTCAGGAGGTTTTTTTTTTCTTTCTAATGTTTTTTTTCTAGGCACTTAGACTTTCAAAACATTGTGTTCAGGTTCTTGTTGGAAATGAATTTTTGGTTTTTAATTTATCTAAATTATTTTTTTTTACGGAAACACTTAAAAAAAATCTTATGACCTTCAATAAATTTGGCTGATTTTTTAGTTTATATAACTTCTTCAATTTTGTATCATCATTGGTAGGTACCTACATTTTGTATGTGTGGCAAGGCAACAGTAGTTTTTTTTTTTTATTTAGCCAACATACATAAATATAATCTTACTTATATATATAGTACCATACTGTATAAATTAAAAAAAAAAAAATTTTTGTTTACGATAAATCAATAAAAAATAAAATCACAAATCCCTTCAAAGAATAAAATTTCTAATTGAATCAATATTGAAATCTAAAATATTTGAATATTTGTTGTAAATTCTACACGTATTACTGAGGGGCTCATAAAATCCATAATTCGTTCGATGACTCTTAATGAAAATAATATCGCGGTACCTTAAAATCCTACCAGGAACATTCAACGAAATTGATTTAAGAATTTCAGGAGAATCTATTAATCCAGTCAAAACTTTATGAATAAAAACACACAATAAGACCTCGCGCCTCTTATGAAGCGACGTCATATTAATTAAAACCAGACGATCAGAATATGGTGGAAGTTCAAACCTATCAATCCACGGAAGGTGACGAAGGGCAAAACGTAAAAACTTTTTCTGTAGAGATTCAATCCTATTAATATGTACACTGTAATAAGGACTAAACACTTGACAGCCGTATTCCAATATAGACCTCACGAATGACTCATACAAGGAACGCAATTCGTACGGGTCATTAAATTCCTTAGCCCAGCGTCTAACAAACCCAAGCATCGAAAAGGCTCTACCAATAATAAAATCAAGATCGAGAGACAAAGTAAGCTTTGAGTCAAAGATAATGCCCAGATCCTTAATGTGGTCTACTACATTTATAGAAACATTGTCTATGTGATACTACGTAAAAGGAGAAAACTTACGACTAAAGACAATAACATTACATTTGAGATTATTAAGAAATAAATTATTACGCTTACACCACAAATTTAAAGCACATACATCATTTTGCAATAGTCCACAATTATTCGGTGAATGAATCTGTTTGAAGATCTTAACATCGTCTGCATATATTAAAATTTCAGAAAATTTTATCACAGATACAAGATCATTAATAAATAAGACAAGCAATAAGGGACCTAGATGGCTTCCCTGTGGAACTCCAGATTGCGTACAAACAACATTTGAAAGCTCGTTTCTGAGGAGCACTTTGAAATTTCTACCACTTAAATAGGATGAGATCTAATCAACCAACAATGGAGAAAAACCAATTTTTAACAGCTTAAATAGCAGTACTCTGTAAGAAAGCTTGTCAGAGGCTTTAGAGAAGTCAGTATAGACACAGTCAGTCTGCAACCGCTTCTCAAGGGTATTAGCAATGGAAGATGCTAAAAGTGTCAAGTTGGTTGATGTTGATCTACCCTTAACGAAGCCGTGTTGTTTTGAGCTAATTAATGGCTTACATTCGAACTTCAGCAGTTCACAAACCATGCTTTCAAAAAGCTTGGGTATAACAGACAATTTAGCAATAGGTCTATAATTACTAACCAAGTCTCTCTTTCCATTTTTAAAAACAGGGATAACAAATTACGATTTCCAACCATCAGGAAATACACCCGTTGACAAAGATAAATTAAATAAATAAAGAAGCGGACGCGAAAGACTATTAAAATATTGTTTGAGAACAATGCTAGGAATACCATCCGGTCCAACAGAACAAGAAGAATCCAACTCATGAACATGCTCACATAACATATATTCAGTAATACACCGAATATTAACATCTAGGCTAGAACAATTAGACATGCAAGACCACATATAAGAAAAATCATTTGCATTTCCATTGTCAAGGCTGAAAGATTTGGAGAAATAATCCCCAAAATAATTAGATATAAGAGACGGATCATGACTAGAACTGTTCAAAAAGGACAGGCTGTTGGGATAACCATCGCATTTACGCTTAGCATTAACAAAATTCCAAAAACGCTTAGGATCATATTTAATATTATTTTGGACGTTATTTATGTAAGAAGTATACGCCTTTTGAGCCTCCTCCTTAAACTGTTTTCTAAGACAAGAATAATTACGATAATTACTCATAGATTTAGAATTACTATAGATTCTCCACGCCTTATTACGCGCATTACGCAAATTACGTAGACTGTCATTGAACCAATTAGGAGTAGAACTATAGTTCTTAGCTTTACGAATAGGTACAACGGCAAGGAAACATTTAAAAATTAATTTATAAAAAATTAAAAAACAAGAATCAAAATCTGAAACATTAAACCAATCAATATTGCTAAGTATCAATTTCAATTTTTCAAAATCTGCTCTAGCAAAATTAAAATCAAAATCTAAAAAATAAGTAGGGGTATCACCATAAACAACGTCGACATAAAGGATAAGAGCCGGATGATCAGGAGCCTCACCCACCAAAGGATCCAATGAACGAGTAACACAAGCATTGTAGTCATCATTAACAAAAACAAGATTCAAAATCCTGTTGCGAACATAATGAATGCCATTTACTTCCTTAAGTCGACAAGAAGATAGCACATCCAGAGTATCGTATTCCAACACAGACGTAAACTCTGTTGGAATAAAAGAGCCTTCCTCAAGCGATGAAGTCCAACATATAGAAGGCAAGTTAAAATCACCAAGAACAACCATACCATAATCTGAACTCGACATGTCAAAAACCGAATTGATACAGCTAAGATAGTCTCCATTATATAATAGCATCACCTTTTTGGAGTATAAATAAAAAATAATGAAAAATTGTTAATAATTGGGTGTTTGTAAAATTACGAAATTATCGTTTTGTTGAGGAAACATGGACAAAATGAAAAATTGGTAGTATTTCCAAAAATGTGTAATGTATCAAATTATGTTATACCGTAATGATTGATTTTTTGATTTTCTTAAGAGATATCTGCAATAAGAAGCATTTGATTTGTCATTGTCAAAATTTGATTAATATCCACTTTTATAAATAAAACGAACAATAAAATAAGTAAGAAAAGAGTTTTCAAACAAAACTGAGGCCAAGTCGCATGAAAAAGTAGAAAATAAACTTTTCTTCACACACAGAGGTGGACTCAGATTTTATTCGCTGACAATCACCAATATCGATATATTTCAGTAAGATCAATCAGAGGTAATAAGTGATTTGATTCATGAAGAGAAAGAATATTCAAGACAAATGTCAGAGGTGGACTCAGATTTTTTGATTGGGACATTTCTCTTGAATATTCTTTCTCTTCATGAATCAAATCACTTATTACCTCTGATTGATCTTACTGAAATATATCGATATTGGTGATTGTCAGCGAATAAAATCTGAGTCCACGGCTCTGTGTGTGAAGAAAAGTTTATTTTCTACTTTTTCATGCGACTTGGCCTCAGTTTTGTTTGAAAACTCGTTTTTTACTTATTTTATTTTCTTAGAAAATTCCTTTTCCTGAAACAGATTTATCACTAATCATATCGATGAAAATTTTTCCGATGATTTTCCCGCTTTTCCGGATTTTCCATGGAGTTTTCCACAAAAGCAACTTTATGCAACTCATTTCGCTCTACAACTTTGTCTTAGGTTGCAAAACGCTCAAACGCTTCCTTGGTCGGAAAAACTCCGGAAAAGCGTTTTACATGAATTTTCCTCGATTTTTTCTGCAAGTTTTCACCATTGTCGGAGAGAAAGTAATGATGTCAGTTGATAGGGAACTTGATCCTGCATAATTTAGAAAACTTTTTTACCGGAAAATTTTCCGGAAAAATCGGAAAATTCCGGAAATTTTTTTCGGAAAAACGGAAAACTCTGCATTTCTCCTGAAACTGATTTATCACTAATCAAATTTGTACCAAATTTTCAAATGATTTTTCCCGATTTTCCGGGTTTTCCATGGAAATTTCCGGTTCAAATTTTGACAGATTCAATTGTCACGCGACATGAACCTGTGTACCGAATTTCAGCTCGCTGTGATGACGAAAAGTGGGTCTACGAGAGTGTCAAAAATAGTAAAGAAATAGACAAATTCGAGTACGAGCTAAAGGGAATGGCTGGCCTCAAAAAATTGGGATTCAATTCAATATCAATGAAATGTTTCCTCGAAAATGTACTTTGTCCCAAGACTCAACCCTTTCGAAAATGGAAGGCAAGTAAAAATAAAGAAAACAAGCCTCTAATTATAAATTGATATAATGCATACGTACTACAGAAGAAATTTTTTCACATACAGCAGTAAATGATGATGATTTCCTACCCCCGTACAAAATCCATTAAATTGTTTTTTTTTTCAGGTTTGCGATTAAAAATTATTTTATGCTATTTTGCCATGACCTAACCAAGACCTTACCTAAAATTTTCCAGGGAAACATCAAGAGAAATGGAAATCTACACCATAATTGCGACCTCACTTCGCGAAATTATGAATAACAAAATAAAAAGTTATAATTGATCTAAGACCAATAATATTATACCATAGATGAAAACAAAAATTAAACAAAGTGGAAACCCAAAATTTTTTATGGCAATGCCTGATTTAGTCAATTTTTGAATTTGTTTTTATTATTTTTATGAAAACGCCGTATACGAAATTTCAGCTCTCTATACATTGACACGTTCTTAGGTATTGTCAAAATACATATACATATGTAAATAGTAAGGGACGAAAATTTTCTATGGCAACCTTACGAAAAGTTACTTGATTTGCCCCATTTTCGAACTGAAGTGAAAACAAATGGATGCACATTCGAACAGACAGAATGACGGACAGACTTTTAATATTAAGCATTTTGCTCTACCAGCGTTACAAACAGAATGACAAAACTTAGTTATATACTCTATAGATTTCATCTAGGATATAAAACTGTTATTCGAGAAGATATAATATGTATAATAATAATATCTGACAGATAGATGGCACTCACAGCATTAAACTCAACTCATATAGGTACCTTTGAGTGAAAGCTGGTGTAGGACTTTATTACTGTCTTGAAGCAACTAGCTCTAATAAATAAGTAAATAAATTTATTGTAAGGTTATGATGATATGTATTATGTAAAGGAAAGAATGTCGACTGCCCTGTACAAAGGAATTAGCCTTTTTGTAAATATTCAAAAAGACTTCTGGGGTCAAGTTTTTGGAGGATAAAATTAAATTGATCCACTGAGAAACATCTCAGCGTTAAGGATAAGCGAAAATATTTCTCATGCTCATGAGGACAGAAAGGGAGAATGATGAAATGACCGGAATTATCTTTTGCAACTACAAAGCTCCTGGCTGTATAAAGCTAAAGCATTTCAATTGGCAGAATACCTATACATGTCTTACGAAATTTATGCCCAAAAATATTACAAAACTTCAGCAAAAAACTTTTGTTCGAGTGGGTAATTAGTTTCCCAAAGAGGGTGAGAGGTATTAAAGTCACAAAAAATCATAACGGTCACATTGAATAGATGTAAGATGAATTCTTGCGACTTCCTTCCCCTGATATTAATATAAATTGTAAATTTTCCGGAATTCGAAATCCTGAATATTTAAAATTTTGAAAATTCAAATCGCGGAATGTACAAATGTGCAGAATTACAACAAATAATTAATCATTTTTTTTTAAATACTAATATTTTTGTAAAAGCAAACCAAAGAATTTGTGATGATGAGAAAAACGTTAACTTTTAAAAAATGAAATGCAAAATTTTGTATTTTTGATATCCCTATTCAGAATCTACATTCTTCGTATCATGAAATTTTATTTTATGAAAACCAAAGCTTCAAGACAAGAAATCACGAGGAATAAAAGATTTAAAAAAAAATCTGTAATTCAGGAAAATGCAGTTCGGTTTTCAATAAATAAATAAAATGGCAGAAATAAATTATTTGATATTTTGAGATATTTTCACTGAATTATGTTTTTTTCAAATTTTTAAAATCTAATACTAAACTTTCCTAAATTTGTCTACATTTAAAACAGTGCATTTGTCCGGCATTATCAAATCGATTATTTTGTATTTCGAAATATTTATTTTCGGATACCAATAACTGAAGAAATTAAATTATTAGTTTTTGTGTTTCGGGGCAACTTTTTTTTTTTACAAATTTTATAATTAGAATATTGAAATTTGAGATTACGTACCCACACTCTGTGTAACTGGTGTGAAAGGCTATATACCTACACGAGTAAGAAATTATATGGGTGGGTTGGGGAATCCTAACGGCTTGCTAGAAAACGGGACTTAAAGATTTTTGGGATTGTGTTTTTATAGATCACACTGTAACATCTGAATGTTGTTACACCTTATGATGATTATTTAAAATTAGTTAGATTCATAATTCTTTGACCATTCTTCTGGTCTATAAACTTTCCACTTCTCCCCTCCATTTTGAAGTTATGGTCAAACAAAAGTAAAATTTCGGAATTTTAACTCGTTTTTGTTTTATTTAACTACTATTTTTATCAAAAAACACGTCATCATCACCAATTTTGTATTTTGGATTTAAGATAAGACACACTCAAGCTTCCCTTAAAAATGACCTACTACAATCTGTACCCAAAATGTAACCCTTTCTGTGTTTTTTGCACTTATTCTTGAACATATCCAGTGAAAATGGCATAAAAAGCTCATCCCCAAAAGATAATTGCCTACTTTCTGGCACTAATTGAACTTTTTCGCTGGATTTGCTTAAGAAAAAGTGCAAGAACCGCAGAAAATTTCACTTTTTGGGTACAGAGTGTTAAAAGATAATTTTAAAGCTAAGCTTTTAGACTTTGGAAGTTCAATATGAAAAATTGGTATCGATACGTGTTTTTGATAAAAATAATAGTTAAATAAAAACAAAAACGAGTTAAAAATCCGAGATTTAAATTTGTTGAGCCATAATTTCAAAACAGAAGGGATGGGAGATCATTAGTAAGGTCCAACGATTATCTATCTACCAAACTTTAAATAATCATCATCATAGGAAACCGTTAATCTAAGTATGATATATCCTTCGGGTTTCACACCACTTACGGGACACCATACATAAAAAAGGGTTGAGAATCGACCCCAGTACCATACATTTTTTTTAATTGGTATCTTCATAACATCATACATATAAAAAGTTCAATAAATTCCTTATATATTCGAAATTATTACTTTTGTTTTAAGCTTATTACTTATAATATCAAATATTCATTAATTTCGTATTTTTAAGGAAATAAAATTAAACAATATTTGTTTGTCAAACCCTAAAAAAGTAGTATGGATCATAGAGAAAAGACTACAAATATTGTATTACCATCTATAAGTATATAGCATTCATTTGCAAAATCGACTGAACTATGGTTGATTTTGTACAAAACTTATTATTTAAAATTCAGTGGAATAAAGTATACTTAAATCAAAAAGAGAAAACAATAGAAAATTAATCTCATGTTAATAATTTCAGTAGTGTCAACGGTAAGTAATCTCCATGAATCAAAGAAAAATTATGAAAGTAAATACTAAGAAACATATTTAAAAGAGTCATGTGAGGATTATACATAAGATCCAGAAAACTAAAAATATCAATTTTTTAAAGATTTCTCTAAAATTAAATAATAATTAATATTAAAATATGCAAACAGGATTACCTAGCAGGCACCACCCCGATGGCAAACAAATAAATGGCCACATAAAATAAGTCGAACAAACTTAAATATCTTCTCATCTTGCACTAAGCCACGTAAATTATTTTATTTTTTATATATTTTATTTTTGCTTTGTTTTGTTTTTTATTTTATTTATTTATTTATTATTATTTTGTTTTTCTAATTTAAGCAGTGCGAAATAGGGATGAGTCGCGTTAAAATATACCATAAAATCGCATAGTAAATAAGTAAAAGCTAAAAAATAAAATAAAACAAATTTCCGTCATGTAAACAAACAACCCATATTAGGTCGATATGATACCATTATACTTGTTGGACTCTTTATCATTTTATGCGTGTAAACGTATAATCGTAAATATCTCTTTTGAATAATTTCCCTCCAACTATTTATATGCATATAATTGTGGCAGTTACTCCGGAAACGATGGGCACTCCTTACTCCTCGCCGTTTTTACTTTCAAATATAACAAACAAATCGCTGTGCCCCCTTCAAAGGCCCGCAGCAAATGAAAACAAAACTCCATCGTGTCTTGTTCTTTCATTTTTAAGATGAAATTTTAAAATAAATCCAGACAAAAGTGGATGCTGTGGAGATTTCGAGGGAAAGGATAGTGATGGTGATGAATACATTAGCATTGAATAGGAGAAACATCAATTTACAAATTCACCTAAAGTTTAAAATGTAAACGAAACGTTAACATTGAACTTTAAAAGCACCAGGTGCACCGAGCGTAGGAAGTATTTCATATAAATATACACATACACATACTCGTACATATATCAATTCAGAATTAATATAAAAATGATTTTTCTAAAAGTGAATGAAAAAATAAAAATAAATAAAGGAAATCAAAATAAAAACATTATTAAAAGTGCGCAACAAAATATGTCCCATAGGAGGGTACAGTATGAATGTATTGTATGATGAGCGCGCGCAGTTTGTATAAGTGAGAGAGGTGGGGTTGGGGGGGGGGGGACTTTGTAAGATCGATGTAATCGAGATCAACTTCATTTTTGTATAATTTTTCATCAATAAAATATTTATGAGCTATTTTTGTTATATACATACATATAAACACCCCCTATATGTATATACTATATTATATTTTTAGAAACACGTGTAGAGCGGTTGCAAAAAATTTGCACTATTTGAAGGTGTTTCTCCCTATGCGTTCTTAGTGCAACATTAGCACTAGAAAGATGTTTCAGAAACGTTGCGTGTCTTGAGACGTGTGTCAAATTTATTTATTCATGGAAGGTTAATCCATGCAGTTTCATTTCAATAAGAGAATAGTTAAATATACTTACTAGAGAGATAACGGCATCTACTTGTGGACTGATGTGATGATGATTGTCCACTTGAGCTAGTCTGGAGGTAGCTATCTGCAGCGCACAAGTTCCAGCATACTGAGGACTTGTCGTGAGAGGACAGTCCTGGAGGACTGGCTTCTTGTTGTACAGTTCCGAGGATTCATCTACTATCCTTGGCAAAAGGTAGGCCGGGACATCTGACTTCTAAACGGGCTGTCCTGGGGAGTCTAGAACTTGCGTTAGAAAGAACAGTATGTGTCGGCCGGCACCAGATATCCAGTGGCTCCGGAACCCAGGAATGGCCTGAGAAAGTACTAACCTTGAGGATGAATATCTGAGGATACCGAAACTGCTGATGAAGGTCGATCTTGGAGGATGAGCGTCTGCAAAGACAGTTCTTAGGGATGGACGATCCTTGAGAATGGGCGTCTGGATAGATAGTTCTTAATGACTGGGGTGGCTCTTAATGCTAAATTGCAGTTTATGTGCTTCTGAATTAATTGTTGAATTTTAAGGTGGGTGCTTATTGTGTAGTGTTTAGATAAATAGCAAGTAGCCTTAAGTTTAAGTGTGGATGAGCCAGTGTTAGTTTAAAAGAGTGAATCTCGCCAAGTTTGGATGTGGGGAGTACGTTGTTCAAGAGAGACAAATGTCGTCCAGTCCAAAAATGAGTTTCGTACGATCTAAAGAAATTTCGAATATCGACGGTATGTTGGATGCATAGAGTTAGTATGAATTTGAGTAGCATCCATTGAGTATTATTTTTATACTCACCGTGTGCTTCTCTATACCATTCTAGCTTCGGTTTAACAGCAGTGAATGGTGGCCAGATCAATTTTTTTTTTGTCTTAAATTATAATACTGAACCAATGTGAATTTATAAAAATTCATTGGTCTTTTAATATTTTTAAAGAAATATCACAATAAAACTTTAATCGTTTATTACATATACTTTTGTTTCAGACCCCCACCCTACCCTAGGTGTAGGTATAAACAGTTTTTTTTTTCTATTTAGCATAAGGACTGGCCACCTGTTTCCTCCCATCACTCATTTCCAAGTAAACAAAATTAGAGAACGTTGGACAGCTTGCATCTATAAAAGGATGTGCAGTTATATTTGTAAGCCATTAAGTGAAAAGTTATTTTCTTGTGTGGTGAAAAAGGAAATTAATTTTTTCCACATATATGGAAATTTCGAATATGTCTAAAAGAGACTTAGCTAGAAAGTTGAAAGTTCCAAAGACGGCCATCCAAAATGTTCTCAGTAAATTTCTGGAATCCAGAAAGGGTCCTGTTCAGGAAAGAAATCAGTTTCGGTAGACCAAAAATTAGACAAAAACGTAGTAGACATCTTTAAACGAAATCCCAACAAATCGTTGAGAGATATGGCTATAAAACTGCAACATCATCTGCTACAGTCCACTGAATTAAAAGAAGAGAAGGCCTACGAAGTTTTCATATTCAGAAAATACCGGACAGAACATCAAATAAAAATAATCGGCGAAGTGCGAGTCGGACTCGCGCACGAAGCGTTCCGTACCATCGTACAAAATTTAACACTATGTACTTTTTATGTGAGAGTAGAATAAAGTAAAATAAAAATGCCTACTTATGATAATAATAATGAATGAGAATAAAACGAGGAAAAAATGCCGAAAAAATCACGTTTCTTGTATAGGGGCCCCCTTTTATTTTTAATTTAATTTTATTTATTTTTTATTTGTTGTTATATCACATATACACAGTCTTTGAAAATTTTAACTGTCTACCTATTACGGTTCATGAGATACAACCTGGTGACGGACGGATGAACAGCGAAGTCTTAGTAATAGGGTTCCCGTTGTTACCCTTTGGGCACGGAACCTTAAAAAGAACCAAGTCGCAAAATCCAAGAGTCGAATTTTGTATGAAAATTTCCTAACGAAATTCTACTGCTGCATTTTGGAAGATGGAATTTACGTGAAAAAGAACTTCAACCAGCTTCTGGGATAGGAATTTTATGTGGCCCAAAACAGAGGGGTAACATAAATCCCAAATTTAAAAATTGTCGGTGTACCATATTTCCTGTTAAATACTTAATGTTGCAGGTAGTATGTAGTGATGGACCAAAATCATCACCTTTCCGTGACAAAAGGCACAATCAAAACGGATGTAAACATTGAGGAGTACCCTCAGAAGCGTTTACTTCCATTCTTTAGAAAGCATGAAGCATTACCGATCTTTTGACTGGATTTAGCAACTTCCGACTATGGCAGAAAAGCGAGAGATATCTACGATGGAATGTAAAAGAGCGTTCAAGAAAAAAATATACCATTATCTACCTTTATTCAATACCAAAAAGTCAACTGAAATTATTTTAAATTACAAAAGCGAATCTCCTACTAAGATCTAAAAATTAAAAATTAATTATTAAAACGTTAACGTCAATAAATTTAAAAAGTATTTTGGTTGTTTTTATATGTAGTTGTCAGAAATAAAAATAGAAATGACTTTCTTTGCCCCATGTATGATTATATGTATATGGAATGTGCCAATTTTCTTTACTTTGTTTTCTTTTATACCCTAGATGAAATCATAGGGGTATACTAAGTTTGTCATTCCGTTTGTAACACCTCGAAATAATGATGGTAGAGCAAAATGGATTGGACACCCATTCATAAACTTAAAAGTTATTTCGATTTTTGCATGTCCGTCCGTCCGTCCGTCCGTCCGTCCGTCCGTCTATGTCTGTCTGTGCGCACGATAACTCGAGAGCGTGTATACTTAAAGAGCTGAAATTTTGTACACGGACTTTAAAAAAAAAAAGTAAAATTATGTTCGAAAATGAGACAAATCGGGCAACTCCTTCGTGGGGTTGCCATATAAAAATTTCGTTTTCCGCTATATATTTGGACACTGCCTGAGAACGCATCGACGTAGAGAGCTGAAATTTCGCACATGATGTTTTCACTACATTAGCAAATAAAATGTCAAAAATGGACTAAATCGGGAAACTCCTTCTTGGTGTTGCCATATAAAAATTTCGGTTTTTTACGTATACTTTGAAAACGATCAGTCCAAGACATTTTTATTGTACTAAGAACTTCTGCAGAATAGAATACGAAATCCTATAAAATTGGTTATTACCATTTTTTCTGTGCGACAAACTGTTCTAGAAATATATGCGAAAAACAACTTCAAAATCAATACTTGAATAGATCGGTGACCATACGAAATTTAATATGGGCATTCATCTAGGGTATCATAAGAATTGGTCTTAGACCAATTCTAGCTTTTTTACTTGTTTTTATTTTATTTATACAATTTATAGAAAATGTTTTAAACAAATATATTTTAATTTCTTTTTATTTTTTTTTAAAAAAAAAATAGACATAAGTTTTGGTACGACACACACCAAAACTTATGTCAAGGAAATTATCGATAATTTTCTAAAGTCAATTTCAAAATGTCGTCAAGGTATTGTATTGTGAATCAAAAACAGCCTAATCAAAAAATGATTTTCATTCAACATTGATTTACATGAATTGCACTGGACCCTATTCGACTTATAAAAGAAGACCTGGGTTTCATGAAATATTAAGAATTACAGAACAATTTAAGCCTTCTTAATGGCCACAATATTTTGTTACCTCTTATATCCATTTTATTCGCCCTCACCAATATTATTCAATTTTCTTTTTTCCCCCAGAATAAATTTCCTACACAAAACTTCGAAAAAAATTTATTTTTTCAGAAAGCTAAAAAAAAAACATAAGCTTAACTTTATTAATCCACTCCAATAAATTAATCTAGCGTTATTCGTATAATCAATTTGTGCGATTTCATCTAAGTAACTAGGTAGGTATATAAAGTATACTAGAACAAATCAAAAATTGAAATTGCCCCATAATCTCACTCAAGAAGTACCTAGTTGTTCAAATACTTCCTATTCACATTTTACGGAATACTAACTAACTACTGTTGCTGGTCGATCCAATGTAAGATTAAATTGTGTTGAAACTATAAAATTAACATTCTATGTTCAGTTAATAAAATTAAGATACCGTTCTCTGAAAGTATCTTCTGTTAACAACACATACACAAACTCTTCGCCATATATGTATTTAGAATTGACCAATTTGCATTATCAGCGATATTTTTTTTTTTTAAGTCAGGTGTAACAAAGATTTTTATCTATTATGCCTAAAAAAAAGTCTTAGAATTGTATATTTATAATATTATTCGCGTATGTAACTGAATTGATATCAGATACTATATTAATATTATTAGAATATCTTCTTTAAAAAAAAAATATGTAGATACATCCATCCATACACAAACACCGATAGAAAGATCAGCACCTAGAACACCATAGAAATCATACTATCATAGACTACTAACTATCTATTAAATATCAGAAACTTATTCTTAAGGAAAGAAAGAAAGAAAGAAAAAAAAGAAAGAAAGATGGAACAAATGAAAGAAAAAACCAAAGTGATTATAAATTCAATTCATCCATTCAATTAATGCGCGACGACAGTCCATATTACAGTTTGAAAACAGGAACCACCAACCAACCACCAACCAATCCATAAATATGAAATATACGTCGTCTCTTTTTTTACATGAATATGAAAACAGCATCCGAATTTCGTATGTATCTTCATCAAGTTCAAGGATATTAATATTGCTGACAGAAGGATGTATCGAATTGATTTGATCTTTGCGCATATTTCGGCTAGCATACATACATTACACATACATATTTATTTATATTAGATTTGTTCTCTGTTCTATCTCAAATTACTGTACATATAACTAGATACCCAAAAATTCTAATGATGGCCCACTTTGAGATTTTGTATTCATATTATGTTTATGTCTAAAGAGCTTAGTGCTGAGGTGCTAAGGTGTTAGGTACCTACCTACATATTCTGATTATTTTTGTTTTTGACTTAGTTGGTAGGTACTGGTACTGTCTAGATCTCCCTTCGAATAGATTTTATATTTGAATTGATTCAAGATTTTTAACGAAAGTGGATTTGCGTGATTTATGCAAGAATTATAGATACGAAAAATATTTGTAGAGTGTTTTATGTAAAGAGATATACATACATACATACATATATGAGATTATATAAATTTTTTATCAACATCATTCTAATTTACAGATGGAGAAAACAAAAAACGAATTTCATTATTTTGTGATATGTACGTATATGCAGAGCTAAAAGTGTTAATTTGTATTGTATTAATTTTGAAAAATAAAGCTATAAATATTTTGTTTTTTCTTATTTTGTATCAACGTATAATCAACAGTTTCCAATTTATGAGCGAACTAAGAAGCAAATATGCTCTATTGCTGTACAATCTATACTAGTGTAGAGGAAAACTTCTTAAAATTGCATATCGTCGGTGATACTGCATAACCGCGACAATAACAATATCATAACCGCGTAACTATCTAAAGTATCGAAATTCAATTTTGAAGTTAATGGTAGTTAAGAAACTACAACTTGTTTTATCAATTTTACCATGATCAATAAGTACCTACCAACATTTTGCCAATAAAACGAAAACAGTTTCGAATTTTATTTTATTACCTTCAAATTAATCTCCATCGCAAGTACCTTATACACATATTCCAATGCTTTTTCAATCTTCAAAACACTTTCCATAAGCCGATTTTGGAATCGCCATCATCTCTTTCTGCGAATTCTCCTTTATGGCCTCAATCGTCTCAAAACGCTCTTCGCGAAGTGGTAAGTTGAGTTGTGACAACAGGAAAAAGTCACACGGTCTTCTTAACGTTGTTTTGGTCAAATATGTACATAGTTGCGTACAAGCTGACATATGTGAGGCGATGCATTATCGCCTTGAAGAATAATTCCTGTTGCGACAAAATATTCTCCCTCAAACTAGATCTGAAAGTACCCGATAGTTCGCTATCCGAAACAATTAGGATCCGATTTCTCAAATTCGGGTATCCGAATAATCTGGATCTTAGATCCGAACTATCCGGATTCAGACTAAGCAAAGAAAGCTTAAAATTTCCTCCAGATCGCATTGTTTCATTGGGAAATTGGAAATTTATATTTGCCCCAATGAAGCATTGCAATCTGGATGAAATTTTAAACTTTTCTTGCTTAGTCTCTCTCCCGATAGTTCGGATTCGGATCCGGATAGTTTAGATCAAAATCCGGATAGTTTAGATCTGGATAGTTCAGACCCGGATCCAATTTTCAGTTCTACCTCAAACGCTTCAGTACGCTCTCACATAATACTCCTTACTTCCTGTTTGGCCTGGCGGAAGGAATTCGGAATGGACCACACCACAGCTATGAAAGAAAACGGGCAACAAAAATTTTATTTTATTTCGACTTTGTCGTAGGTTCTTTTCCGTTTTGGCTCCTCTGAGAAGCTTCATTCCGATGATTGTCGATTCGTTTGGATGTGTCATATTCACCTCGTCACCGGTGGTAATAATACCTTCGATAACACTTTGGCCCAAAGAAGGAATTTCCTTAGCAAAAAAATGCAGCACAAGATCGGCTGTTACGTCCCTGATGCTCACACGACGATATTCGAGCACAATTTTCATAACTTTTTTCATGGCTTTGTCAGTCACAGAGGTATATGGATGACCGGAAGGAGGCAGATCATAAACCACAGTAAGGGCCGCTTTAAACTCTTTGCACTACTCATATGCTTATGTTTTCGACATTGTCGAGTTTCCATAGGCTACCGTTAACATTTTCAACGTTTTCGCACATCATATTTTCTTAGAAATACAAAATTTCAGGCAAACATTTTGCTCAACAAAATTCGACATAGCGAGATTCGCATAATATATTGACACAATGACTTATTTACAAAGCTATTACGCACAAACTATCTAACGGATTGCACTCAAAAGTGACAGACAGTTACAGACAGATATACCAACATAGGAAAAAAAAGATTTTAACAATATCTCAAACGCGATTCATTTAAATGAGAAACCCCGGATACTTTTTCATCATAAAAATCCAAAAATATGATGTTTCTCGTAGTGACATTAGTAGCCTTGCAATTATGCAGTAGGTATCACCGACGATATCATTATAATTTTCCTATTTATATGAAAAAATTCAGCCCTAAATATGGAAATAATGGAAATAAAAGTTATGTTATTATAAAATACTTATCAAGTTTGAATTGTGTAACAAAAAAGGTTTGATTAAAAAACATAAAAACATTTTAATGACGTAGGTGGCACTTTTACTCCAATTTCAGTAAATGGAGTATAATTTGTTGGATTTGAAACTGAAGCGAAATGTTGCAAATGAGTTCTTGCTGGACTCCATTTGTATGACACACTGCTCATATGACTCTATTTAATTAAAAATTAAGTTATTATGGAGACAGACAAAAAGAAACATATGTGTCAAAAACGATCCACTACGTTCCACAAATTTTCTAAAAACTTGCGCCTTTTTCTCAAAAGATGGTGTTAATGTTCGAAACAAAATACACCATATCACAGCCATTTTGTTTGTTTGTTTTTTTTTCGAAAGAAACGAATTCAGGAGAAGAGATCTTAAAATCGTTTAATATGTATATTTGATCAGAACACATTGTTTATTATCAAACATAAACAAATTTTTATTTATCCTGGTGTTCATAATTTAATTAGGAAAATCATTTCCATGTAATATCTATTTTCTCATTCTTAAATTTCCCATAATGTAAAAATTAATATGTATAATAGAGTGACAAACTAGCTTTTTCTGCTGACAAAATATTTGCTTACGGTATTTGTTTTTTTTTTTTTTATATATATATATTTTCTGTTGTGAAAAAGATCTGTAAAGCCACCTCGTCATTAGTTCATTAGTATGAAAAACGACATCTTGGACCGAATTCTGTAACACGAAGAGTTGGGGAGTTTGAGAGATGAGAATTTTCTTTTTTCCCGATTAAAATTTCTCAACTCTCCATTCGCGATTATTTAACATACTTTGGTAGTTAGGCAAAACGTGAGAAGTGTCGCAATATTGAAGGACGGCTAACTTGGTGTGGGAGGGTCGTAGAGCATTGGGGTTTTCCTACGGATTTAGGGTCTAGAGTACAAAATTATAGGTCGACGATTTCTAAGGGAGGAGCTTTTTGCGATGGGGGTCGTCCATTGGGAGTTGTCCAAAACACGTCATGTTTGGTACCAAATTGAAAAGGGACGTGGGGGTTATGGGGTGGTGTAGTTTATTTTTGATCATTCTTACGGCATAACTGAACTTTTACCACCAAAGACGAATTTTTGCACTTGGGTCATATAAACCCCAGTTCCTATATTTTGCATACATTTCTTTCATTCTATGTTTAATATCCATCAGTACAATGTTGTGAAATTCTTTTTCATGAAAATTGAATTTCCATGACTTACCAGTTCTTCATAATGATGAGTTAAAAATATGTTCATTTTTGTACCAAAAAATGTCCATTTTTCATCTTAAGAAAGACTGATTCACTTCTTTTGCAATTATCTTCAAAACCATTTCTCGGACTCAAAAACTAATTATATACATATCTAATTAGAGGACAAAATCTAGATGCGATTTCATCCCACATACAAACTTTAACGTGATTTAAAATTTTTAGCTGGTACCTTGAGACACCAAAATCGATATTTCTCTGTAAATATTGCAACGATTTCAATAATTTGTTTTTGTAAATATAGCATACACAAAACACAATAAGACCAGAAAATACTGTCAGTTGAGAAGTATTCTTCTTAATTCTCCACAACTAAAAGAGCCGAGAGTTTTGTCGAGAATAGAGAGTTGGGAGAGTTAAGTATCAAAAGAACTCTCATCTCCACAACTCCACAACTCTCCGTGTTAGTGAATCCAAACCCTGTTCATTTTTCATTTTCAGACATTAATAAATAAAAAAACTTAGTTTAGCCGTCATATTAGTCAGCTTTCTCACGTGGTCTTATATTAAATATGTTAATATAGAACCTTCCGGTAAACGATATCCTAGTGAGACTACTCAGAAAAACTTTAAGCAATATCTCAGCTATATTAACTGATATTTACATATTATATAAAATAGAATACATGTCATACCAAAAATGCATAAACCCAAATTGTATCCTTTTTATATAAGTATGTAGCTTTCCCCTTCCCTGTCAGTCATTCAACATTACAAAGACATATTATATTAATAGAGAAATTTAGTATTATATAATTTATTTATACTATATATTACACTTTCTTAAATCTAATTTATTACCAGCTGAGTCGAATGTCTAAATTGCTCACAGTAATTTTGATGTCCTTTAACATAATGTCAAATTAACATCTTCTTGATAAAAAGCAATACATAAATCCTTGAAATACGTCACTGAAAAGCAGCTAATATTACTAATAAAATTTTAATATATAACGGAAATATTTAAGAATTGCAACAAACATTTACTCTACTTTTCCAATGTCGAATGAGTAACGTTGCTGAAGCTGATTGAATTCGTTTGAATCAATATTCTCCTATAGAAAATCACAGATAGAAGTAAAATACTTTTGCATTATGCAATTATACTCCAACTAAAGAAAAAACAAATCGACAAATAATTCACTTATAATGCAGCGCATTGCAGCTTTAAGCAGAACTGTCTGTTTCTTGGGCAAGGTCAAGATTCGAAATACTTACCCTAGTTATTTCGTTCAAAATAAATTAAGAGAAAATAATTGGGAAAAAATTGTACATTTTGAAAGTAAATACATAGAAAATGAGATGATTTTTGATTAAACAGATATTTCATTCAAGTGGTAACCAGATGATTATTATGCTATAAATTTGTAATTCTACATATGTATTATAAACATTAACATATGGCATGGCCTTGCCAAAAGTAATTAACGCCATTTTTCATATGTTGCTCATCATTCAGTGATCATTTCTTACAAGTGAATCTATTTTCAAAACATTTAGTAATTCTTAAACTGTTGCCTAAGTTTAAATTGCGAATAGTGACTTGAGTTATGGTGGGAAAGTAACGAAATTGTCAATTAGAGTATCATCTTTGCACTCTGATGAGAATGATTGAAATGTTCCCTAAATAACATGATTGCTAATTGACAGTTCGAAAAGGTCATACCTTGCTAATCTTTACACCATACATAAATATGTAAGACCAAGATTCCTTTGTACATATGTACATACTCGTATTATCACTTTTTCTAGTTTTATAAAAATTTGACAATCAGAGGATATTTGACATTCAGTAATTTTAAATTGGTTACTTTTGTTTCTATTTGCAAGGTTGGTAAAACTACATATCAGTCCTGAAAGAATTTGATCAAATACAATTGGAAAACCAAGTTTTATTATAATATCCAAAAAATTACTCTACAGGAATCTTCAAACGGATATGTAACCAAATTGATCAAAGAATAAAAAGGAATCACTTCCCACCAACGCTCCGTAATTGTTATACCTAGGGTGGTTTTGTTTCACCAAGAAAAATCTATTGAGTCGGCTAAAGTTTACTATCTGGTTTTCAAAACAACATATCCAGGTTTCGTTATGTTTTATGAAATTCTGAACCAACGGATAATAGGCAAATTTGTACCCACCCAATCATAAGCGATCATTTTATATCACTAGAACGCTCTTTTTATGTAGAATAATATATAATAATTACTATGGCGCCTTGTTCCAATTCGTTGTCCATTCAGAGTTATACTGATATGCATAAATCGCATAAATCAAATATTGTTTTTTTACTATTCCATATTTCTCAAGTCCAGTTTAATTAGGCATTGGATCGGAAGGACCAATATGCTTTGAATGAGGGACCGCGGGAGGTCTTCTACCTCCTGTTTATATCATTTACCTCTGCTATCTCATAAATACCTAATACAGACTTTGACTTAAGGCGCGTCCACATATAACAAACATTCCCCAAATGGTTTGTAAAACGTTTGTCAAACGATTGTCAAACGTTGGTCAAACATTTGTCAAACTTTTGTGGAATGTTTGATGGATGTTGACGCAAATTTTACATTAATGGATGTATATAAAATCTAAAATGAAGTGGAAAACGTTAGATCTTTATTAAAGTTTATACGGTACTTTCAGTTAGTTTTCAACAGCTGTAGATAGTGAAAGTTCACTTTGGTAATTTTGAATAATAAAGCCTTAATCATGAATGAGAAATAGACAAGATAAATATAATAAAATTAATAGAATTATTAAATTCTTGTGAAATTTCGAAAACCGGAAAAATCGTCAAATTTTTAAATCATTCAATAAATCACGACCGCTGTTCTATAATCGTCTGTCTAAAACTTTTCTGTTACACCAACTCCTTTTTCGTAAATTTTCCTCAAACGTTGAAGCAAGTACGGCGACATTTGAAAAATATTTTCCACACAAATATCCTATCAGATGTTTGACAAATGTTTAACAAACATTTCACAAACATATAACAAATATTTATGAAACATTTCTCACCTATAAATTGTTTGTCAAATGTTTGGCAAATGTTTTTCACCAATGTTTGTTATGTGTGGATGAACCTTTATAG
The DNA here is from genome assembly GCA_963924295.1 of Dioctria rufipes. Lineage (NCBI taxonomy): Eukaryota > Metazoa > Arthropoda > Insecta > Diptera > Asilidae > Dioctria > Dioctria rufipes. The sequence goes on along the minus strand of OZ002740.1, from coordinate 22,928,171 downwards.
GGTAGGATTGTGGAATATTTAACTGCTTATAAAACCGACCTTTACCCAACTAACGGGTGGATTATCAGCAGACTAGAGAGACATTCTTCGCCCTGAGTCCACTTTACATGCAATTACTATGGGTTACCAATTATCCAGTTTCCTTTTTGGTGGTTTTCCAAATGAATATATAGAATAGAAATAGATGGCAATACAATATTTGTAATCCTTTCTCTGTCCCCCATACCTACTTTTAGGGGTAGGTAGACAAAAATTGCTTAATTTTATTTCTTTAAAACTCAAGTTTAAAAAATATTTGATGTTGTAGGAGATCAGCTTTCAAGAATAGAAATATTTTCGCATGTTTCTGTAATTTGTTGAACTTTTAATATGAATATTAAAGCGAAAGTAAAACTCGAAATTAAGATCATTGTCACACCCTGCCAAAAAAAGTTGACCCATATGAAATAGAAAATCAGGCAGTCCATGTTATATATGTCAGTGATTAGTCTACATGAATTGACTGTTCATTTGAGAATAATTAATTTTATTTTTATTTTTTTTAAATTTACACAAAAGTCAAAGCTTACCTATCTAAGCCTTTCTCCGTTTAGCAATGTATTAATAGACACGAATTACGAAATAAATTTTCTCAGGCTTATACCCCAGGCAGACTGGCAAAATCAATGATCATTCGTTTGTAATTGAATTTTTCAAAAATCGCTTTACCTTTGAATTTTAATTTTAATTATTAAAAATGTGCTGTCAATTACATCTAAAAATTGACAGAACTTTCGTTTTAGTTCACTAAATCTTGGGTAAGTTGATTTTTGAAAAAACATTGATTTTGTCTGTCTGCCTAGGGTATTACAAAGTAATTGATCAAGAGTTCGGAAATGCACAACTCAGCCAGGCGCGTCGCCACACATACATATGTATGTGAAGTACAAAAGTTAGCTGGCTCTCGCATAGTAATATTCTTTTAAGAATATGTTTAAATTACGGAAAGAACAAATACTACAAAATTCAATATAAATATTGTAATACATTTCACACAAAATTATTTTAAAATTAATTAAATCTTTAAACAAAAACGTGTCCAGTATCCGGTAAGATTTTAATCAATGTAAATTTTTCAGTGGAAGTGAAATTAAGAATTTACTTAAACTTTGGTGTTTTTTTTTTAAATAAAAAAATATATACACATAACTATATATGTATGTATATATGTACATATATAATAACGTTATCAAACAGATGTTAAATTTCTCCTTCACAATATTAAAACTCCTGTCCCCATCCTCAGAACAATCATGATGATAGAACTTCCGGCTACTACCGCTACTCTCGAGTAAAATATATTTAAAAATCTCTCAATGAAGACAATATCGTACAGCGATATCTTTCTTGCTATACAATTTTTAATTTACATAAAAACAAGATCGCATCTCTATTTATATATAAGTATATTGTATATGTATATGTATATCTACTATGGTATATCCTCTTTTATATTATATGCCCACCATTATGTATAAAAATATTCATTAAAAATACATTTTTGGTTTTTTAGAACTTTAGCCGAACACATTACATTCAAAAACAAATTTTTAAATTTCGTCCTAACAAACTAACTACATATATTAGAATAGACCATAACCATCCATAATATGTGTATATATCAAAAACACTATTCTGAATTCAAATACATATGTAATATAAAAATTCCACCTAACCGACAAATCTCAGGATATGTAAAAATCTTTCATGTACATGTATATATTATTTTTGAAAAAAAAAAAAAAAAATACAAAAAAAAATAAATAAAATACAAGAAAAAAAAATCAAATACCTAGTCCCCGTTGGTGATGGTTTGTTATGAATCATGCATAAGAATCTGAACTGGCGGAATATAACTAGAGTATAAAAGCTCCTTTTCATTGAATAGTTGAATCAAATCAGTTCGGTACTTCAATCAGTCTCTAGCTCTAGTAGAGAAGAGTATTAGTAGTTTTCACTTATCATTATATAAATTATTATAGTTTTATATAGCTATAATAGTCTATCCAGTATCATCATGCAAAACACAATTATAGTGATAAGTGCTAACACTTTATATATTCTGTTGGCATTCGTTATAGTTTCAATAATAGTGTTATATGTTGAAGTGATTACGCGAATTCGAAATGCTTCGCTTTGTGGAAATATGAAGAATAATAATAGTAAAAGAAAAAGTTTAAAGAAAAAAGCACCTGGTCCTCGTGCTCTACCTATAATTGGAAATTTGGCAGCACTTGATGGTTACGAGGTACCATATCAAGCTTTCACTGATTTAAGCAAGAAATATGGTTCTGTAATTAGTTTACAATTGGGAAATGTTCCAGCACTTGTTGTAAATGATATTGAAAATATTCGTGAGGTTCTCATAACAAAAACTTCACATTTTGATAGTAGACCAAATTTTCGTCGATATCATCAACTTTTTTCTGGAAATAAAGAAAATTGTAAGTTTATTTATAATAACAATTATACTTATATAAAATTTTTAAAATCTAATATTATTATACAGTTATACTAAATTTATATATATATTTTTTTCTATACAGCTTTGGCTTTCTGTGATTGGTCTGATTTACACAAATTACGACGAGAAATGCTAACACCACACACATTTCCACGAAACTATTCAAATCGTTTTCAAGAACTCAACACCACAATCGTGAATGAAATTAAATCAATGATGACAGAATTAACTTTGACCACTACAACTGGTGCTAGTGCTAATGTTGCTGCTGCTGATGCTAGTGTTTCTTTTGATTTAAATAAATTCGACATCAAGTATTGGCTATTGAGAACAAGTGCAAACATCTTTACACAATACTTTTGTTCCCGAAAATTTAACAATAATGATCTACAATTCGACAAATTAATCCGAAACTTCGATAAAATATTCTATGAAGTTAATCAAGGATATGCTGCTGATTTTTTACCATTTCTAATGCCATTACATAAGAAAAACTTAAATCAAATGGCGAAATGGTCACATGAAATACGAGAAATTATCGAAGAGAGAATCATTGAGGACAGGTTCGAGACAACAGTTGAAGAAAATGATTATGTCGATTCGTTTATTATGCACATTAACGAGTCTCGTTTGCCAAGTTTAGAACGTGATACAGCTCTATTTGCTTTGGAAGATATAATTGGTGGGCATGCTGCTGTTGGGAATTTTTTAACAAAAGTTTTTGCATATCTCATTCAATATCCTGAAGTTCAAGAAAAAATCCATAAAGAAGTTGATGCTGTTTTAGGAGAGACTGGAAATGAAAATTTTATCAATTTAGAACATCGAAATCAAATGCAATATACTCAAGCTGTTATCATGGAAGCTCTACGATTGATTGCATCTCCAATTGTGCCACATGTTTCAAATCAAGATACAACAGTAAATGGTAGGTTCTTGAAAATTATACAGTTGTTTTTTTCAAAAATAATTACCTTCGTTTTTCTTTTTCTATTTATTGCAGGATATGATGTTGAAGCCAATACATTAGTATTTCTAAACAACTATGAACTTAGTATGTCACCAAAGTTATGGGAAAATCCAGAAGATTTTAAACCAGAAAGATTTCTTAGAAATGGTCATCTTACCAAACCTGATTACTTTTTACCATTCGGTGCAGGTCGTCGATCCTGTATGGGATATAAGCTAGTGCAATTCATTAGTTTTTCAATTTTGGCAAATATTATGAAAGACTATAAAATATCACCATTGATAAATGAAAATTATAAAGTCCAAATTGGATCATTAGCGGTTCCAGAGAATTCATATCGAGTTTCAATGGAATCAAGAGTGTAGGAATTTTTGAATATTAGAAAATAATATAAGTACCTCCCCCCCGACCTCTCTTACGATTCTTTTAAATGAGAATTAATATTTAATTAGATATCAGTTCTAAATGGACAATGGAGGGAGGTATCTATTATTTTTGTATTAACGAATGAATAGGTATGAGAAAATCTTTTGCTTTTTAATTTATTTAATCTCTGCTGCGTTGTTGTTGTTGTAAGAAAGTCAAACAAAGTATTAATTTATAATTTATAAGAATGAAAGAGTATTTTGTAAATATTATTTTTATTATTGTTATTTGTATATTATATATGTATTTACTTTCTCTGAAAGTGTTATTGTATTATATTTTTGTGATCAAAATGATTTTATGCAGTAAGTTATTTTGTATATTAATTAGATGTTTACTTATTGGATATAAGATAAGTATATATATACCAAAGAATGTGAAAAAAAGATATGAAATATAAAAATTACAATGCAAATTTAATAATATTGTTTTTTGTTTTTATAATTCTTTATTCATATACCCTTATTGATATTGACTGATTATATTTTCTTTAACTACACCCTAGTAACCACAGTAACCACAGATCTCCTAACATTTTCCAAACATATAATACAAAACTGTTGTACGGAATTTCAATATTTATCCAACAACATTCAAACAGAACAATTTCTTTACTTCCCATTGGGAAAACGAGCACTCTAAGATACTTCCAGAAACGCTTCCCTGGAAGCTCGTAGAGCTTCATTTTCCAATCCCAGTTCATTGCTTTTTACATAGGCATATCCGCAGAGGCAAGCTACATCACTGATGTTCTTAAGAAGCGCTCTAGCAAATACGCTAAATGGTGGGCGAAAAATGAGCTTTTTGAATAATCATAGTGCTTTTCCTTTAATCTCATAAGAGTGCTTCCTGAGAATAGTGTAGTAAGGCACTTGCCATTGCAAGCATGGCTATGAGGCAAGGAACTGGGATGGAGAGAAACGGTGCATGCTTTCGAAGAAGAGCTTCAGTAGACTACATGCGCTATTTACTTTTATAGATGTCCTAAGAAGTAGTAGAGCGCCCCCAGGGGTACCCGAATCACCCCAATATAGATATGGTATGTTATGCGATTTTGCGTATTTTTCGAGTTATGATTTTCTTTCGTGATTTTTCATCAAACTACTAATTTGGACACATTTTTGGTCATAGTGACTTGAATAATTGAGATGATTTTCTTTTTTCAATTTAGCTGAATGTTAGGCACATCCAATGCGAAAAGATTTAATTCCGTAGCTCATAGCATTGCGCCAAAAGAAATTTTTAAATTCCATTAAGTTCAAAATAATAAAATGTACCAAAATCTTTGAGGGCGATTTAAAAAAAGTTACATAACTTTTTTCACCCAAACCTATTTTAAAAACTTCCTCATTTCATTGGCTATTACCGTGTAAATTTTATTTAGATATCTCTATAATACCTAAAATTCAGTTCAATACGTACTAAGCCTTCAATCTATTCGAACTGGGGAACTAGATTTTTCGCACTGTTGATCGGCTCTAACTCGCTAGGGTTATTTCCTATCGGAAAACGGGTTTCACTATTCACCTCACCTTATCCCAGCTATAATTTGAAGAGACATTTTTTTTCTCTGAACACTTTTAGGGTGGTAACTGGGATGTATGTGAGCCAAGTTCAAGAAAAGGGATTTTCCGGCGACAAAAACATCCCAAGAAAATTTCCTGACTTAGAAAAAAAGTACGGTGTAATAAGGTGAGGTGAGCAGTGAAACCTGTTTTCCGATCGGATATAACCCTACCGAGTTAGAGCTGATCAAAGGTGAGAAAAATCTAGTTCCCCAGTTCGAATAGATTGAAGTCTTAGTACGTTTTGAACTGAATTTTAGGTATGATAGAGATATCTCAAAAAAATTTACACGGTAATATCCAATGAAATGAAGAAGTTTTTAAAATAGGTTTGGGTGAAAAAAGTTATGTAACTTTTTTTAAATCGACCTCAAAGGTTTTGGAACATTTTATTATTTTGAACTTATGGAATTTAAAAATTTCTTTTGGCGCAATGGTATGAGCTACGGTCAAATAAATTTTTTTGCATTGGATAGGCCTAACATTCAGCTAAATTGTAAAAAACAAAAAAAGCAGCAATTTATCTCAATTATTCAAGTCACCATGACCAAAAATGTGTCAAAATTAGTAGTTTGATGAAAAATCACGAAATAAAATTATAACTCGAAAAATACGCAAAATCTCATAACATACATGGGGGTGATCCTGGACTTCCGCTTTACACTACTTCTTGGGACACCCTGTATGTTTTATGAGTATATAGAACGAGGACCTGATCCAAAAAATATAATAATATAGTCAAAACTTCAGATTACACTTCTTAGCACTCTGAATTTCACATTAAAAATGATAAATGTGCTACTTCGCACAATAGTGGGAAAATCCACAATTTAGATTCCTGGAAAATTAGATAAAATCAGCCTTTGTTACACTTTTGCTGCAGCTTACCAAATAATCTTCTATAGAGCTTGCTTCCAAATAATGGCTAACATAGAAGCTCCTGCTTGAGTTACATACTTGCGCCTTTGCCTATTTTTCTGGATAGATCAGTGAACATTCTTCTAAAAAGCTTCCAAATGATGCCTAAGGAAGCGCATATATTGTGCTTCTTTCAGAAGTGATTTTCGTCTCAATAAGTTTTGGCCATTCCATGGATAATCTAGGGAGTTTTCATAAAATTATTCTAAGAAATAAGAATTGGAAAATCAGTAAACAATTTCGGAAAATATTTAAAAATTCGTCGACCATTTTTTTCAAGAATTGCATATACGAATATATATGAAAAGATAAGGTTTGGACATACCGCAGAAAAATTCAAAATTGAAATCTTTATTTTGTCTAAAGAAACCTCCATTCTCTTTCCTTTATTGGAAAAACAGCTGACAACTACAATACAATAATATCATTTATTTATTTATTTACATTTATCGTTCTTTTTAATAACTTTCTATCAACTTACAGACCTCTGACTCAGAAAGATTTTGTCTGAGCGCCTAAACGCCTGAGCGCCTGAGAGTTAGAGTAGTAAACGTGGATGGATTTACATGGGGTTTTTTGATTAAAAGTGGGTGAATGGCGAGCTTTCCGATGGGGTAAAGTTTTCTTACGTGTTGGGGGTTTTGGAGTGGGGATGGTAACTACTACCCTTTGAGATGGCCGTTCGTGACGTAAGAGTTTTAGGGTAGTAGACGTGTAAGGTTTTATATGTTTTTTTTTATTTAGAATGAGTGTATGTGGAGCTTTACGATGGGAAAAAATTTGATTACGTGTTAGGGGCTTTCGGGTGGGGTTGGTAACTACCGCCCTTTGGGCTGTCTGTGGTATATGTCGAGAGCCGAGTTTCGAGGCGAGTTTCGAGAGTCGAATTACGAGAGTCTAGTTTCCAGAGTCGAATTTCTAGAGTCGATTTTCAAGAGTCGATTTTCGAGAGTTGATTTTCGAGAGTCGAGTTTCGAAAGTCGAGTTTCGAGAAACGAGTTTCGTGATTCGATTTTTGAGAGTCGAGTTTCGAGAGTTGAGTTCCGAGAATCGATTTTTGAGAGTTGATTTTCAAGAGTCGATTTTCGAGAGTGGATGTTCGAGAGGCGATTTTCGAGAGATATGTATCGAAAGCCGGGTTTCGATAGTCGAGTTTCGATATTTGAGTTTCGAGAGTAGAGTTTCGAGAGTCTAGTTTCGAGAGTCTAGTTTCGAGAGTCGAGTTTCGAGAGTCGAGTTTCTTGAGTCGAGTTTCGAGAGTCAAGTTTCGAGAGTCAACTTTCGGGAGTATGACTAAAAAGTAGAAAACAAAATATATTAAAAAAACTTTTAAAATAAATAACTTTTGTAAATAAAATGCACTAAAAAGTAAAAAATAATTTTTTTCTTAATGATATAAACAAGAAAAGTTTAATGCAAAATAAGAAATGCTACAACTCAGATTTAATCTTATAAGTTTGGGCATGATCTGCAATCAGACAATTGTGATTATAAATATGGATGCCCAAACTTTTAAGATTAAATTCTGAGTTGTAGCATTTCTTATTTTGCATTCAACTTTTCTTGTTTATATCACTGAGAAAGAAAAGAATAATTTTTTACCTTTAGTTTACAAAAGTTATTTATTTTGAAAGTTTTTTTTAATATATTTTATTATTCTATCAAATTTTTACTTCTTATATATTGAAAAATGTGCGTGAACTAAGGTTGGATCTGAAAAATGTGGTCATGCTATGAATATTCTTCAAAATGAATCTGCGCTATATCCAGGCTTTATCAAATCAAATTCCAATGTTTTATTGTTCTTGGAAAAAGTATGCAAGCTTTTGTTATGGAATAATAGTGTTATTGCTGAAGTGAAATTATACACATAAGGTATTATTATGTTCTTGTGAAGTGAGTCTTAGTGAATAAATTTTTCAAAGAAATATTATATATTGATAAAAACAAAGGTAAAACAATTGTTGCATGTATTTTATGTATATGTTTAAATATATCTACAGGTTGTACCATCTGTGGGGTAAATTCTAACGGTTACCGAGATAACAGGACTTAAAGATATTTGGATATGTTTTTATAGATCACCCTGTAACTTCTGAATGTTACACGCTATAATGATGTTTTAAGGTTTGTTAGATTGCTAATCGTTGGACCTTTCCAATGGTTCCCCCCCCCCCTTTGCAGTTATGGTTCAACATATGTAGTTAAAATTTCGGAATTTTAACCCTATTTTTTTTACCCGAAATGTAATCCTTTCTGAGCTTTTAGCACTTTTTCTTAACCATATCCAGCAAAACAGTGCAATAAATACTAAAAAGTAGGCAATTACCTTTTCGGAATGTGCATTTTAAGCCATTTTCGTATGTTCAAGAAATAGCGCAAAAAACGCAGAAAGGGTTACATTTTGGGTATAGAGTGTGATAAGTCATTTTAAACCAAAGCTTTTGAGCTTCTTAAATCCAATATGAAAAATGTGTGTTGATGTTTTGATTTTTGATATAGGTATATAAGTAGTTGTTAAATAAAACAACCAGATTTGAAGTTTCGAAATTTTAATTTTCTTTAGCCATAAAAAGCATCATCATAAGGTGTTCAAAATTTTCAAGGTGATCTATAAAATCATACCCAATATCTTTAAGTCCCGTTTTGGAAAAAATTAGCATTCCACATAGTCTTAATTTTAGGGATGCAATGTACCCCTAAATAGATTTGAAGGGTACTAAGAAAGAACAAGGTAATTCACGTTTTTGACTAAATTAAGATAATGAAACCATTGAAAAGTTAAGTACATGCAACAAGAAACTTCAAATATCGCATTGGGAAGGACATAAAGAGATGTTTAAAAATATCATAAAATCTAACAACAGGCTAAGTCCAAATTTTATATGAAAAAGTAATGTAAGTTCATAAGATTTTTACATTCTTTGGTTCATGTAATGAATCGTTTCGATTTTTCTTTTCTTGTTTGTGGCCATAGCTACATGCGATCAAAATATGGAGCAAATAAAACAAAATGTTCGCATTGAGCTTCTAAAGGAATGGAGGCTTTAAAAAAATACTGACATTTTTTTAAGGACTACCTCATTCTAACAACACTCGAGATTATGGATAAAAAGACCTAATTGAACTATTGAAGTATCACCTAAAAAGTATTTAAGCTTAAACTGTTTTCAAAATTATAGGACTGGAACTGTTTTTCTTGAGTTTTTTTTTTTTTTTTTGACTTACATCAAAATTTTATTTATTCCGAACAAACTATTTTGTTATTTTATTTACGATACTTGTTTAAATTGTCTTTTTTCCAAATTTTTTTAAAAATTCACTTAAATTATCTTTTACCGCTGAATATAAAGTCTTGAAACTTTTAACATTATAAATATCTCATTTTCAAGTAAATGTGACTTACCTTATTCTTTCTCTGTACCCTTCGTTTTTTTTTTAGTCACTCAATTTTATTGTTTGGGACCTGTAGATTAGTCAAATCAAGACTTGAAACTTTGACGCTCTAAATAAAATATTGTGTGATAGAATAACAAATAATTTTTTTTTCTTTTATATTTTACTGAAGAATCCCAAAAAGTTTTCTACTTGAACAAATATATAAAATATGAAAAACTATAGTCAATATCCGAAATACATATAGGGTAAGTTATGTAGTATGCCAGGCGAACAAGATACTGCAGATAGGCTGCATACTTTTTGAATCAACGTCAACATTTTCATTAGAAATTCAGCAGATAGAAAAATTACCTCACATTTCAACCTTTTCCAATCCATCAGGCTCTGCGGAGGTCGTTAGAAGTTCATATGTACGTACTTAATAAGATAAAACTGGGAATTTATTAATTATAATTGAAGTTTAATGTCCATTTAGCAAACATTCCCCCATTCATGTAAACATACAGTATGGTGAAGTTCAAGAGGCACGATTTTTACCAAATTCTCCGCAAAATCTCAAAAGACCGGCGATCCCTACGGGAGACTACTTGTATAAGAAAAGTTGGTTTTGAAAAAACTTTCAAACAAAATGCTAGTTTCCATTCTTACATGGAATAAAATGGATAGTTTATGCAACGCATTGAAGATAGCAATATTTATTTACTTAATAAAAACTATATACTTAGTAATGTAACATTTCCTATTTACTTTCAGAAATTTGTGTGGAGAGATTTGGAACGGAGCACAACTCATACTTACTATATAATCATGCGCATGCCCATAGAGATTTATTTGTAACAGCAATGAATTATCTATTCTCATTTCTTGTGCCTTTCTAAACATAACAAAAAAATTAAAAATATTTTATTTTTCTTTAATTTTCATAATTAATAAACTTTGTTGTTGTTAAAAAAAATCATGTTCTCACACTTATTCATAATAATATCCAGAGAGATAACAGCTGCTATATATTTGACTAAATGAGAGCAAAAACATAATAATCTTTGAATCGTGAAGGTCTTTAAACTTCATGAAATTCACATGATGAAAGTTTTTCATTGAACAACAGTCTTACGTGATTTATAGACGTGCGAATACAGAACTATTAATTTGAGCTTTTAAATCGTGAAATTGATTAAATATTGTTTTTTGATTATTTTTAATGTCTTTTACTACCGCAGCTACAGTACTTTGTGTGAGTGTTTTAAGCTTATTTATACCATTAGACACAGACCCGCAGTGTATTATAAAAATTGGAAATAGTGAATTCGAAGGAAAATGTCGATTATCATGGACAGGCAAGACTTTCTGTTCATATTATGGGATACCATTTGCCATATCGCCTAAACGATTTGAGGTAAATATTTTTAATTTTGAGAATAAAAATGAGTTAGATTTAGATTTAGATTTAAGCGGGGCAAGTGGCCAATGCACTGCAGCCATCTTTGGCTTATTATTATGAAAATGAGTTAAGTTAAGTTTAAATTTTCTCACGGAAGAGGATTATTGCTCTCAGTATTGCCTTTTTATTAGAAGAATTTACATAAGAAATTCTCCAATGTCATGAAAATGTCACCAATTATTTCATTTTATTTATTTTTTCTATTTTTTTTTTTTTCTAATTATATTATAAGAACCCTTTTTGTTTGAATTTTTGAGAAATTTATTTATTTAGGTATAATTTATAAGAAGAAAAACATTTAAATGGCAGGTAATATGTTATTAAACCTTGAAATTTAAGTACTTTCTAATCAACGTATTAAATTATAATTATAGAAATAAATTGCAAAATTTTATTAAAAGAAAATTTACAATCACAATGAAAAATCAAATTATTAACACTTTTTTAGGCGTCAGTATTAAATGAAGTTCAATGGACCGGATTGAAACGTTTCACTTCAAAACAAGAGAAATGTCTACAATATGGCATCACAGAAGGTATACTGGTTGGACAAGAAGATTGCTTGTATCTTGATATTCATACTAATTTGAAGGCATCTCAATCTCAGTCAGTACTTGTATGGTTACATGGAGGAACTTTTAATTTTGGATCTGGACAAGAAGATATCATTCGCCCAGATGTTCTAATAGAAAGGGTAAGTTAATGTTTTTATTTAATTTTCCATTTCACTTGTATCTACCGTGATTTTTACTACATAAGTATGTATTAATTGTTGTTAAGCAAAAGTTTTTCTACTATACTACTACCTAGTATTATTATTTCTTATTACTTCTTATTATTAATATGTAAATATTATCAAGGCATAAAGTATTTATAATGAATAACAGAAAGGCATGGAACTCTATGAATTTGAGTTCAAAATAATCTCTAGTGTCGCACCAAGCAAAGGTTGAAGTATTCTACTGATAACAAATTAATTCGTATTTATATTTACTTTTTTTATATTAGAGCTTCTTCTTACATCTTGCTTACTTCTTATTCCTTTTATTTTAGATTTGTTACCAATTTTCGAAGAGAGTTTTCAAAGAATATTTCTACTATATAAGTAAGAATAAAATTATCCTAGTAGTCATAGTCCAGTCAGGGTTCTACCTGGAAAATTTTACGGGAGTTTTGAAAATAGGATTTTATATATGTAGATTCCGACGTGCTCTTTCCGAATTTTCACGTTCTCACCTCGTATCCTTAGCGCTCGTACCGCCATATGGAAAAAGTGGCACCAAAAAACAGTTTTTTGCGATATTTCCTTTCCGACTAATTTTACGATGAAAATAGTTATATAAACAATTAAATTAGAGAAAATTTCCTATAATTTATGTCTGTACCTTTTTCTTGTAATATGAATGGTTTCAGCGTACGAGTACCGCAATGTCTACTCCAACACGCGTATTGATAGTAGACCGGTTTTTCAAAGCGTAGGAAAAATTTTTTTGTTAATGAGTAGACTTTGTGGCGCTCGTACGCATAAGCTAAGCTATTCATACTACAAGAAAAAGGTAAATACATAAATTATATATATTACCATATTTCGCCAAAGACTGAACAATTTGTTTTTCCGACCTACTTAGATACTTTCTAAATATATTTTCCCAAAACGTACACTCTCCCTGTTGTTTTTTAATAATTAGACAACCAAACTCAAAACATAACCGGCAAAAATAATTTGTTCCCTTCGTAACTGAAACACGCAATTTTAAAAAAATACCATCTAATTTCGGTATAATGTGAATAGTTTCAGAGCTAATAACTTTTTAACCGTCACAGATAGAACATAAGTGTACTAAGTTAAAAAATAATGACAAAAATTATGTCTTATCTTAGATAACACTTAAATTAAACTCATTCATTTTCGGTAGGTAAGCTTAAAAATTTAAAAAATATGAATACAATTCGATCATAGCGACATCTAGTTGTCAACAAAGCTTTTAACAAAGAGTTTTCTAGAGTGTTCTAGAACAGAGAATAAAACTATATTTTAATTTATACATAGATATGTTTATAATAAATTTAAATAAATAGTAATAATTAATAATTTTTTTTTTACCTATACATCAGTTCATATATTAAATTTATTTTCACTACTTTCCTTTCAGGACATCGTGGTAGTTACAGTCAATTATCGTCTCGGACCATTAGGATTTTTCTCATATCCTCATAAGAACATTGTAAAAAATTTAGGCCTTAAAGATCAAATCACAGCACTAAAATGGACACAGAAATATATTAAATATTTCCGTGGAAATTCTAAAGATGTAACACTTGCTGGATGGAGCGCTGGCGGTGCTGCAGTAACATATCATCTTTATACGGATCTCTCACGTGGACTATTCCATAAAGCAATTGCCATGAGTGGAACATTTCTGAATCCATGGGCATTTAATATTGCATCAAATTCCTCTGGCAATGATTGGTGTGATTTCTATAATATAAACTGTAATGAATCAGATAATTTGCAACGTTTACAAGAAGTAAAATTAGATATTGATGAATTCGTTGCATCCGAATTTTGTTTTATTCACTATAATATGTATTTTCCATGCTTTCTACCAACTTTGGAAAGTAATGATGGTGAGAATCTGAATGGAAGTTTTGTATGGGAAGAACCACATAAACTTGTCAACAGTAAGCCTAAAATTGATGTACCATTGTTGATGGGATTCACAAATCTGGAGGAAACTTGTGATGTATTCTCACCAAATGAATTTATCATCTCGAATTTGAGTTTACCAAATTTTAGAGAAGATGTTGTTGAATTCTTAACAGAAATTCTTACTGATGAAAAATTTAATGAAGAGAAATATGAAAAATTCACTAAGTTACGTAGAATAGCGGATACTATATTCGGAGTGATTACATTTGCTGAAAAGTATACAGAAAATTCAGAAAGCCCCGTGTACATGTATAATTTTTCTTTACCACGAAAACGAAATAGAAAAGTTGATCGTCGATGTACTATTGATTCAGATGAAGGAGCATTTCATGGTGATGATATAAAACTTTTATTTGGTCAATATTTTCAGGTGCGAAAAATTTTTGGAAGAAATGTACGAAACACTCAGAATGATATGTCGAACTTATGGGCAAATTTTATACATTATGGGTAAGTGGTATAATGTTCTTTTTCTTATAATAAAATTTTAAAACAAAAACATTTTTAGGAATCCAACTCCAGTCAATATGGATAATACAATACTACCAAAATGGCCACGTTACGATAATAATAAAATAATAATGAACATCAATGAAACTCTATCGCTTCGAAATTTAGAGACAACGAAAATGTTTTCATTATGGAGCCTAGTCTATGATTGTTTTTATAACAGTAACTGTGATGCACTTTTGAATTTAATGTTAATGTACTTTTCTTAACAAAACTTTTAAGTTTATTAAATTTATATCTATAATTTTAATTTTATTTTGGGAAATATATTTTATATAAACGCACGAATGGGCAAAATGGGATAAGCGACAATTTTTGGATTTTTTTTTTTACATTTATTTTTATTGAGTGAAAAAAATTCTTTTTGCATCGAAAAATCTTTGAAAAAGAAATTTCTTTGCAAAAGATAGTGTTTCGTATCGGCAGGAACCGTATACTCATCAGTACGGTTTAGTTCCTGCCTGCCGTGTACGCCGAAGTGAACAGCCAAGCTGATGTCATGAGTATACGGTTCCTGCCGATACGAAACGCCCTCTTTTGTAAAGAAATTTCTTTTTCAAATATTTTTCGATGTAAAAAGAGTTTTTTTCACTCAATTCTCGAGCTGTGGAATTAGCAGCAAACTCTCTCAATTTCATATAGACCAAATTCGCTATGAACTTATTTTATAATAAAACTCTCTAATTTTATTTAGAGCTTGTAGAGCATTTGAAGGATCACTGGACGAATTTATCCCAACTATGTTGGTCGTTCATCTCAACCATTCCCTGCTCCCTCTCATACAAATCTGTGTTTTTTACCCTATCTCCTCTTTCGGACAGCTTTTGCAGATTGAGAGGTTAATAAAATAATAAATGCAAAATTTACTTTTACATTGGAACCATATGAACATGTTATATTTTATACATATGTGATAGTACATGCGCATTATATATTAAATTTGCCGTTTCATCCTTTTTATGTATAATTAATTCTTATTCTACCGCCCAACATCGATTCTAAGATAAACCCAAAATATTTAATTTCCTTTACTCTCTGCAATTTCACAGAACCAACCTAAATTTTCGAGTCAATATCCGCCTTATTGAATTAATAAAATATTATGAATTTTGTTTTTTGTTTTTATTCAGTGCCAATTTGTTGCCATCCGTCCAGCCCTTGTATATTTTTTTAGATCTTCATTCGTAATTTTTTTGCAGATCTTCTTCAGTCTTCTCTTTATAAATACAATATTTATATAATTAACAACGAGATGATAATCTGCCTTTAGTTTTGCGTTCTGCATGTTATTAATGTATAACAAAAAGATATTCGGACCCAATATGAAACCTTGCGGTATATCCGTGCGGCGAAGAAGAATTGCCGGGTCCTGTGTATATTTTGAACTCTGGTAAATAATTTTCTATTTTTTAAGTAGCTTTCAACTAATTTATTGACTATACATAATATCTAGATATTTGTTTATAATTTTAGCTGACTCAGTTCCACTATTTTCCTGAAAACCAAATTGTTTCTGATCTGATAAAACTTCTAACTCTTTTTTTTTTTTGTTACAAATACTTTTCTAATTATACTATATAAGTATTCCAATCGGTCTATAATTGCTTATATCTTTTTCATATCCACCCTTATAATTTTGTATCTGTTCTCTTATTTTATCTCTATATTTCTTTTTATTTAATGTTGAAATAATTTTTGTTCCCATTTTCTTCTTTTGAATAGTATTTTTATTGAGTTACATATAGCGTTAGAATCGTATAATTTTTCTATGCCGATTGGTCTTGATGGTTTCATTTCCATACGATGACTTGAATCGCTTATCCCATTTATTTTTATTTTCGCAAACATTGTCGCCTATATTGTTTTACCTTGCAGTAAAGTTTTAAGAATATGTTGTTTATCATTATTCGCCTTCAAATTAGTATACAGTATTTACAATAGCAAGTAAGATCCAATCCCAATGCCATAGAATGTTAAATTGATGATACACAATGTCTTTTCGATGTGAAATTTTATGTGATTTAATGTGACTTTACTATGATAAAATCAGTAAATTCAGATGACTTTTAAGAAAAAGAATAACCCACAAAGTGTTGTGAAATGCTCTATGAACGACTCTGCAATCTCTCTCTCTCTTTCTCTCTCTCTCCCTCTCTTTCTCTCTCTCTCTCTCTCTCTCTCTCTCTCTCTCTCTCTCTCTCTCTCTCTCTCTCTCTCTCTCTCTCTCTCTCTCTCTCTCTCTCTCTCTAGCACGTTCAATCAAAAACCAAAATTGCACTCATTGCTTGTTAGTCACTTTCTACCTCATACATATATCAAAAACAACGTATGCCGACCTTTATAAACTTTGCAAAGGTTTAGAGTCATACCAGCAGCTTTTCATAAAGAATATTTGGAGGACACAAAAAAATATGGGCTATTTTGGTGTGAAAGTTTCATCCAAATTG
The DNA here is from genome assembly GCA_963924295.1 of Dioctria rufipes. NCBI lineage: Eukaryota > Metazoa > Arthropoda > Insecta > Diptera > Asilidae > Dioctria > Dioctria rufipes. Next base: position 22,911,282 of record OZ002740.1, on the reverse strand, counting down.
GAGGCGATCTGGTTCCAAGGTCATTGGTTTCGAGTGGAATGGCTGTAAATATATATAAAAATATGGATTGATGTGATTGAGTTTGTATGTAGATATGTATTGGTGTTGTACTGAGAAAAAGAATTTGATTTAAAAATATAATATCAAAAACTTTGAGGCATTCAATCAAATATTAAACTCAACAATTGCGCGACATATGTATGTAATTTTTAGTATTCCTCTTTAGATTTCTAAAAGTATATTTACTTGAAAGAGATAAATGGTAAGTAAAAGGTGAAAGGTAAATATTTTTTTTATTTTTTAAATTGTAGGTGCGTAAACAAACTACATATAAACAAATGTTTCATAATAAGAGTGTCAATCCATAAAAGCTGATCAAGCTTTTATGTTACTCAAATAAAATCAAGTATTAAGTTGGGTTAAACAAACTCTCATATCGATTAAGTATAGTAAAGTAATCAAACCATAGCTACACCAGTCCAAGTCGAAAATAAAGCACCTGTGCAAATTGTTTTTGTGAAGTGTTTTTTTAACACTTTCACGGCCACACACTTCATGCAAGTGTTCTTCTCTATCTCGCACTTCGATTATGTCATGTGTCGCCGGCACATTTTGCGGTATCTTTCTTAATGAAATTAAAATGTGAAATGCAAAAATGAGAGGAAGAGTTCTCGTTTAAACGACTGAAATTTACTGAAAATAATTTCAATAATTATTCATAATTTGAATAAATTTGTAAAATTCATTGAAATGCAAAAAAATGATTGAACTTTTCGACCCAGAGAAGTCTCATCAGTATGGTGATCTCTGATCACCTACCATAGAAGATCAATGATGGAGGTCACATGATCAATGGAAATGTGGAATCAAACTTGTTTACTTCTAGCATAACATAAAAATATTAATTTCTTTTGAACGGAAACAGATTTTGGGTTAATTTTTTTTTTTTTTTATTTAAAGGACTGTGAAGATATGACCACATTTGTAAAATTTTTACCTGATCAAGGATAATACAACAAATTTGAATGATTTTTTTTCTTCAAAAATTCAATTTTAAGGCTCGATAACTGCAGCGTTTGGCCTCAAATATTAACGGGTGAATGGTGTTCTTTTGAACATCTGCTCAACTTGCATTCTGCGATATTCTTGATAGGACTTATGAGTATTTCAGTGACTACACTTCCTTAAAAATAACATTTTCAAATATGAATTTTTGAGGAAAGGAGTGACTTGGGGTGGAGGACTGTAGCGAAAGTGTGATTATGGCACTTTACTGAATCCTTCGGTATACTGTACGCTGGAGGTAAATGAAAATGAGTTTTTTCTTTTGCGTCAGATCCAATTGAGTGACAAGTACCTTTTGTCGTGTGTGTATGAGTAGAATAGACGTACCTACATAACACAAAGTGGCTTTCAGAAGATGAAAGATAACAGATTATAGATAGTTTTAAGAGAGACAATGAAAATGTTGCGAAATATAACCGCAAGATGGCATTGAATTTAATGTAATTTCAAATTTGAGGTAGTATAATAATATAATAATAATAATTTATTAGCACTAAAACGTACTTTTCACAAAAACAATACAATTATTTATACTACCTTGTAACTAATTACTATGACATAGCTCGAATATATTCTATACAAAGTCTTACAAATACATTTACATTTCTTTCTTCCTTTATCACTAGTGGCAAATTATTATACAATTGAAACCCCTTATATATTAATGAATTCTGTGTATCTGATCTATTGCAGCTAAGTAATCTTATATTTAGATCTGCATTCCTTCGATTATATGGATGCACATCCGTCACCAGTGTTATTTTCTCTGTTAAATATGGTGGCAGATCCCCGTTCTTGATCCTAAATATAAATTTCAACACATTAAGATCAATTCTCTGTGTCACATTCATCCACTTAAGAGCTGAGAGCATCCACCTACTTGATGTATATCTACTATATTGCAGGATTATCCTCATTGCCCTATTTTGATGTTTCTGTAGTCTGTCCTTCGCTGTACGTGTGCATAGAAAAAGTACCGTCGAGCAGTATTCGAAATGAGGTTTTATAGTGACATTGTAGATTTTTATTGCACTCGCTAGTGAAACTGATTTTCTCAACCGTCTAAAATATGATATCTTTTTCCCAATCTTTTTACATACATAATCCACGTGTTTATTGAAATTTAGTTTATTGTCCAACATTATACCTAAATATTTTATGTCATCAACTACTTCAATTCGCTCATTCTCAATTGCGATCGACACATTTACTTTGCTATTTAATATCATACATTTTGATTTACTAGTATTTAATTTCAGCCGATTGCTATCCATCCATGCTTTAACTTTGTTCAGATCGCTTTCTATTTTTCTTTTGATATCATCTATGTTTTCCCCAGTACAAAATATCAGTGTATCATCAGCAAACAGCATGAGCTTTGAGTGGACTATCGCTTGCTTTAAGTCGTTTATATAAAGCAAGAATAATAGTGTTCCTAAGACTGATCCCTGTGGAACCCCCATTTCAGTTTCAATCGTTGTTGAGCGAGCTTCGTTGACCTTTGTTCTCTGCGTTCTTTTTCTGAGATAATCCACAAACCAATTCAATTCACACCCTTTAATTCCATACTTATCCAATTTCTCAATCAGAATATTTCTGTCCACCGTTTCAAAGGCTCGTTTCAAGTCTAGAAAAACAGCTACAATTGCTTTCTTTTTGTCTATCTCTTCCTTCCAGTAGTTGATAATAAAATTAATTGTCGTCTCACATGAATGCTTTTTTCGAAACCCGGGATTATTATTTTATTCCTTTCCAAATATTTTTCCAGCTGAATTTGAACAGTTTTCTCTAAAATCTTCTCGAAGACCTTTAACATGATATAGATAGATAGATAGACGACCTTATTAAGTGTGCTTCATATATGAAAAAACAGCTGGAAGATAAAAAGCAACAGATTAAGAAAAAAATAATGTTGAAAAAAAAAATATTGGCACAAACAGGAACACAAGAAGAAAGAATAAAATGATGAGTGTTTTTGCTTTGAAGTATAGACACCTTTCTATAACAGTTTAGGGGAGAACAGGGATAGTTCGCCTCCCGGGGTTAGTTTTAACCAAAGAATAAATAACTACAAGAAGGGACACAGAAGAGTGTTCCGATTGTTTTCCATTTAAATATACACGGCGATAAAAGGAATGAACCAACCACTGGTATCAGCTTCACCACAAGTAGTGCGAAACCTTTTCACAGACACTGAATCAAAGAACCAGTCACAGCCATTTTCTCCAATTCAGGTTCGTCCATTGATTCCCAAAAGCTGAATTTAGAACTAAGACTGCATAAGGGAGAGAAAAAACGAAAAACCTGTATTCTGATCGACACTCCCGAAAGAGAGGCAATTCGAATGGAACAACAAACTCGTAAAGAAATAAAGAAAAAGGTCGTTCCAAAAATAAAGTAGCCTAAAAAATCGAATAAAAAAAATCGTTAGAGCATTTATCAAGTGAAGAAGATGATGGTATTTGTTTTGTTTGCTGTGAACCTTTTTCTAACAACGAGCCTCGAGAGAAATGGATTCAATGTGTAGAATGTAAGCAATTGTGCACGGCCGGGTTACAAAAATTCATTTGTCACCACTGAGACTCAGATTAAAACTTGCAGAGTGCCAACCCACCATAAAACTTTTTTTTTTTAATTTTTAAAGACTGAAATGTTCGTTATGTTATTTTTGTTTTTGTTAATACGAATTGTTATATTTTATTATTTTAAAGAAAATATAAAAGTTAGAAGCCTTTCTTCGTTAGTTTAATTTAATCATTTGTTCAAAACGTGTTAAAACATACCCCAGGATGTGTTAAAATTAGCCCCAAAACAAATTGAATATATCTCCGTGGTCTCTCTTACAAATATCTTTACGTACATTTCATATTACAGATTAAGCCCTAGAGTTTCAACGTCCATAAGGTGGAATTCATACGGACAAATAGTTTAGGAGATATTAAATCAAATGCAAAATATGTTAGAACTATCCCCGGTCTCCCCTACCAAATAAAAAGTGGATTCAATGCAGTTCATGCAACATATGTTTCACTGACCATTTCATCTGACTGTCTACTACCTATAAAATAAAGAAAAAATCCAATTATGTTTTTAATTTTTTAATTTAGAGAAGAAGATTAAAAAATATATTAATTTAATTTCTTCCGTGCCGATTTTGTTATGTGCCAACCATCCCCGATTATACATAGTCGGTTGGATTACTTACAATCATACTTAAGAAGAGTGAAAGTTGCAATCACCTACGCATCTTGTATAATTGATGCCAGTTAATGGGTCTGTGGCGATATTTTAATGTCAATGCAATGACCAACTGATAAACCACTTTGTAAAACTAGAAAAATTTATTTCGAAATTCGCGTCTAAAAACACTTGGCTGAACATAGAAAGACGTAGGTAGGATTTTCTTCTGTAAAAATCTGAAAAAGAAAATTTGTAAACAATCTCAAGTAAGTAAAAGCATAAATAAAGAATTTTATTTTTCAAGACAACAGAAACGAGTAATCAGTCAAAGGACTTAGGGGTTAAATTATTATATTGCATTACTTTTCATAAACCCATTCCTATATCAACCATTTAAAGCAGTACAGATCGACACGATTGATGGACATTAGGGTGGCCTATACATGATGCCGGTTCAAGATTGGAATCGGCCATTATATTAATAATGTTAGGAAATACCAGCCTTTCCTCAATTCTTGCTACTGATACTTGCTTTCCCATCGAGCCGTCATTGGGACAACAGTTTAAATCTAAACTTATTTTCAGAGTCTATACATATATTTTAGTCTCGACTTAAACGCACTGGTGTTGCAGAAGCGGATACCGCAAGCAGTATTATCAGCATAGAAGCTGCTCTTACATAGGATCAACCCTGATACAGGAATCGTATCACCTTCACAGATAGCACTCGTTCCGGCTGTCATAGGGACCGTCTGGACTGAATACAATGTGTACTCCTCCACAGATCGACGTTTCGACAGTATCAAATAATCATAAAGAAGACTGGGGGCCTTCCAAGTCTTTCAAGGTGAGGAATCAACCCTAAACAGGAATCAGGTCACCTTCACGAATAGCACTCGTTCCGGCTGTCATAGGTACCGTCTAGACTGAAGACGTGTACACCTCTTCAAATCGACGTTTCGACAGTATCAAATCACCATTAAGAAGAATGGGGGCTTTCCACGTCTTTCAAGGTCCCGAAGTTGGTCAACCCTCAACCCGACTGCTTATCGATAAATTCGTTGACGGGTAGCCAGGTATTCAAGTCGTTAGTTCCGTACGTGAAGCAGACATCACAGCAGCCACAGTTCCTGTTAGGGTAGTTTTATCTTATTCAAGACACAGCAATTGTGGATACATCTCCTCAACAAGACTTGGCTTTACATCAAAATTCTTCAATCGTGGAAAAACTGTTATTTTGGCATTAGCTATTGAAAGAATAAAAACAATCAACCAATAAGCCCTATTTGAGGGAATTATAATAGAATTCTGAAAAGATGTTATAACATAACATTTAATGTATATCTTTGCAGATCTCCCGATGTCCCCTTCCCTATACCATCCCATTCCATAAAACAAAACCTAAATCCAATCAATCTTTCAACTATCATAAAATCTACTTCTGGTCTCACACGATAATGATGAAGAATGGGGAAATCAAAACAAAATGTTTGCATTTAAAATTCACTGACCTCGACTTTGACCACAAAATTTCCAATTGACGAATTTACGAATTTAGATTTTAGGCGAGATGAGAATGCACGAAAGCAAAATGACGAAAGTTATTTCGTCCAGGAACAAAAACTTTGTCCGCCCGTTAGACCTCATTTATGTATGTACATTTATATATGGTGTGCTTATTGCTGCTAATATATATTCAGAATTTCAAGAAAAAAATAAATAAATAAATCGTCCCGGAACAATGAAAACAATGAGGTCGCGACTTAAACTCTTCTCTCTGTTTCGGGTTGATATCTTTTGGTGGCCTGTTGAATAATTTTAATAGAAAAGAGCCTTTACACGTCCCGTTAAATTATAGTCTCTGACCTAAAAATTACAAATCTAAACGGAACGCACGTTATATTCTAAGCAACCATTCTAGCCGATAAAAAATCTAAAATTTCTGGATACATATCATCTTGTCTTGCATACTACATACCTATACTCTCCTCGTATTAGGTCCGGTATAAATAAGTTAGAACAAATGCTACTAATAGTTTTCCTGATTCTTTGAATTTCATATGCATCACAGTTTTGAAAGACATCCATAAATTAAAATACATTCTGTGGTTATATCTATATAAATGGGGAAAAAAGAAAATTATACACAACACCTTCGTTTTACATGAATACCAAAACTATTTTAGTAGAGAGCCTGTTGCAATCCCTATTACCTGGAAAAATTATATAAAAAAAAAACAAAAATTAGTAGGTATAGGATTTAATTTATGGTTTCTTGTCAACCATCTAACATGGATCGAATCGTTCAATCGGTTTGTAGCGTTATTATCCATGCTATCGCTGATACTCTCTGGTATGACATTTAACTGGTGTTGTAGAAAATTTCCTTCACTACTTCTCATTATCTCTCCCTTTAGATTAGATTAGTGTCAGCCTCAGATAGTTTTATGGCATTAATGAAGAATCATCCTAGGATACAGGAAGCTATAGCCAGACGAAAAGTTTTAAGTATATAAATCTAAGTGGTTCATGAAGTCCTTTGCTTACTACAACTTCTCTCAATTTCGTGGAAGAAAAACACTTCTCTCATAAGAAGGCCAGGGCGCATTCACACAAAAATTTCTGTATACTCTCTACCTTTTTTTCCTGTCTGTCAAGTCTATATCTATTTTTCACTATCCTCTGGTAAATCGGAAAAAGATATGGCAGCAACCGTATTAAGAATTTTGGCCAGAACCTCAGTTTAAAAATAAAAACGATGCTGCAGTAATCTGTCAGTCATTACATAATTATCCTTCATTGCTATGCCATGATTAATTGATTGAAAACTGAGGTTGAAAACCCTTTACAGGATCTCTGGAACGTAGACGTAGACTACAGCAAAGTCCATTTGTTCACCCACCAGATTTATGAAGAATTGCTCGTAGGTCCCAACCCTTACCGGCTTCTTGTAGTTGTCCAGGAAGTGTAAGCCAAGAAATATGTAAGGCTTTCCTGAGAGAGCCGGAGAGTGACAAAGAAAGTGAGTCACCGTCTCGGATTCCTCTTCGCATCCCCAGCATATAGAATCGGCAACAAGTCCCAACCTGTGTAGGTGACCCCTGAGAAAAGTGCCCCGTGAGAATTGACAATAGAGTTCTCAGGGTTGGATTGTTTAGTCCTAATAGATTTTTCGTTTCGTTTGGATTAGGTTTGCTACACAGTTCCTTTGTAATGGCTTACTAAAAGCACCCAAACTTCAACATTTCCTTATCGATTTTATACCCATTCCATTACTTTCCCACTTCATTTCAACTCCGAATTTCAGATCTCTTTGCCACGTCTCTATTTTAATGATTTACCGATAATAGGGCGGTTATTTTTCACAGATTTGGAAAAATTCTTTCTTTTTCATCCGTCCACAAAAAACAGGCCAAGTTATTTCAAAATTATTCTGAATATCTAAATATTATTTTAAATTAATATTCTCTGCCAATTCTATAGTAATTTCGAAAGAGCACAGATGAATTTAATGCAATTTGGATAGGTATCATTGTTGATTTTGAAAAAAAGGGGTTCGTCCATCTCAACAGCCATTATAACATTATTTGACGAGACGGGGCATGTATGAACGTTCTTTCATTTTTTTTTTTAATTTTTTATTAAAATTAGAAGCTAAATTCTAAAAAAAAAACTAAGAACAGGTACTGCCCAATCATAGATGCGTTGGAGGTCTTTATTCAATTACGAAAAGATACACAGTCTCCCACTAGACCGAACAAACGAATAAAATATATTTTTCTGTGTGTCTTCAGTAGACGATAAAAATGACAATAAAAATTGTGTTGCCCTTTTATTATCAAGGCGATGTTTTGGCGATAGCTCGAGAATTAAGGTCAATTAGATTCCCGAAATTATTACGATTAGCCTACGAATATATATAAATTTTTCTAAAGAAATTTTACCGTTATCGACAATATTTCAGTACCTATTCTCCCTTTGGAAATTGCCTCTTTTTAAGTTGTTATTTCTTCAAATGCGGTAGAGGGTCAAAAAATTAATCACTTACACGATTCATATGCTATGCAACATTTACCTCCATTAAACTAAACGGAAGTCATAGCTATGCATATAATTTCGGCAACAAAAAATAACTTTTATGCGATAAAATGGCGAATAGCTTACGAACAAAAGCAAGAAGATAAGAATATTTATCGCCATAGCGATCATCAAGTGATTCGCTTACACTATTCATAAGCGATATAACATTTACCCCTGTCAAGTTAAACGTAAGCGATAAAAATGCTGCTCGTTGTGGCAATAAAAAATCATAAGAAAACGATTCGTAGGCCAATCGTAATTGTTTGCTGGGTAAAATCAAGTAATACAAGTACAGTTAAATTCTCTCTGGCTACTGTGCTTGGCTGCGTGTATTTATAGTAGAAAGTTGTTGCCCGAAAACAGCATGCGAATATACTTATGCACATACATATAACCCCTAAATAAAGTCTTCTCTTTAAGTCATAACACTAACAGGAATTTCTGCAATAAACCAAGAATATTTTTATGGATTGATGAAAGGCTCCCGCAACATATCAAATTAGTAAAGGGATCATTCCATAGGAAATCGTTCAACTTTCAACCCAAGAAAATCACCAATTTCATATTAAGTAAATTTTGAGATAAAAATTCTACTAATTATTTTTTTCCTGAGATGCATATTGCCTGAAATAAAGGACTTTGAAATCCTGAAAATTTGCTAAGTTATATTCAAAAATTCATAATTTTGGTTTTAGCTATCATTGTATGTAACTTAAAAATTTTTTGAGGTGGCAAATTCTCAATTGATGAAGTAAAGGAGGCGAGATTGACAGGTTGATTGTAGAACTACAAAGACGTGGTTCTGGTTACGAGATTTCGAGTAAAAAGTTTGACTTTCTCATGAAGCTACATAGCTTGGAATGTTAAGATATCCGCAAGGGCGCACAGAACTTCGAAGCCTTCTATATAAGAGATTTAGATGAGACTTTGGAAAACGAGTGTTTCCACCCCCGAGCTCATTTGTCGTCCGCTGAGGCTACACGGAAAGAACAATTATCGGCCCCGGAGCTCTACAAGTACATCTTTGAAAAAGGCTTTTTGGACATTTATCCAAATGTCCGGATATTGTTATGTACACCAAGGTCATACTGCTCAGCAAACCGGTCGTTTCCAAAATTAAAACGAGTGAAGAACTATTTAAGATCCACCACAGAGAAGATCAGACTCTGTATTCTCTGTACTGTACATAGAGTCAGAAAAAATGCAGTCTGTGAACTATAGTGAAGTAATCCTTTCCTTTGCAGAGACTGAAGTTCGTCGCATGGCATATAATTTCGTACTTGTTTGTAAGTCTGCTTGTTTATTTTCTAAGCTCGATGTACGTTAAATAAACGAAAAATAACGGCAACATTTTTGTTTTATTCAATTATTTAAAAAAGTGGCCCATGCCTCTGTGGCAATTAGAACCAAAGTTATGATTTTTTAAACTTGGCAGACCAAAAATTGGAACATTTTAGGTATTTGACAGTTTTTTAATTCAGGCTGCTTGCATCGCAGAAGAAAAAAAATTAGTGAAATTCTTATTTCATAAATACTTTACCTTCAGCAAAAAAAAAGAACAAAATTGATGATGAGCAGGTTGGGAAATTCCAAATTTTGATCGATTTTCTTTAGAATGACCCAAAGGCATTAATAACAAGGAAAAAAGCAAGAATTAGTCCAAGACCAATTCTTACGATACCCAAGATGAATGCCACCCGTATATAATTTTGTATGGTTACTTCTCCGTATGCTAGTTTGAATGTCTAGGTGATTTTTGGCAGATATTTCTAGAACGATTCGTCGAACAATAGAAATGATTATTACCAATTTCCTTGATTTTTATATTCTGCAGAACTTTCCGATACAATAAAAACGTCTAAGACTGATCGTTTTCACAGTATACGTAAAAAAACTTTTGTATGGTATGCCCGATTTAATCCATTTTTTTTAAAAATTGTATTTATTATTTTTATGAAAAGGCCGTGTATAAAATTTCAACTCTCTACATCGATGTATTCTCAGACAGTATCCAAAAATATATAGTAAAAAACGAAATTTTTGTAGGCAACCATACGAAAAAGTTGCCTGATTTGTTGCATTTTCGAACTTGAATCTATAATATTTTCTTTAAAGGCCGTGTACAAGATTTCAGCTCTTTAAGTAAACGCGTTCTCGAGTTATCGAGAGGACAGACAGACGGCTGCACAGATGGACATGCAAAAATCCAAATAATATTTTAAATATTATGCGTGGGTGTCCTCTAATCCATTTTGCTCTACGAAGATTGTTTCTGTGCGGAACAAACGGAATAACTAACATAGTAGGTATATATACACTATGGGATCTCATCTAGGGTAAAAACCCATCAATTTTATTATTATCAGAATTCAGAGCAGAAGCATCAGTCAAAAAGAGTCGCCTAAAATTCTTCAATTGAGTGTCCTAAATTATTTGCAATCACTGTAAATCAGAACCAAGCAGTCACATAATTTCATCTTCACTAAAGCTAATAATCTTTAAAACCGCCCTAGATCCAGCCTACTTCCCTTAAGTATCTCAGGATGTATCTGAACACTTTGATTTGCAGCATCTCCAGACTTCAAAAGAAGTAGCTACCTAATAGCCTATCTCTTTTATTCATCAGAGCAGGGAACTCGCAAAGGACGTGTTGGACGGATTCGATAACCTCCAAATCCTTACAGCTCCTACAGAAATCGTTCACCGCTTATTTCCAATCTTCTATTATGATCTCCTATGGCCCAGTAACCTGTAATAACCCCTACTAGATTCCATTTATTTGTTCAGTTGCCATTAAGCAGTGTTCCTCCTGTCCAGAGACCTTCACATAATCTATCGCTGCGGAACTACCCATTTCAGAACCCTTTTTGGCCAACGCATCAACCATCTAATTGTCTGCGATACCCCTGTGGCCAGGTATCAATCACTTCCTCAAGGCTAGTCTTGCATAACTGCACCAATTTTGATTTAACCAGCACAGCATCCAGCGCCGTAATGGCTTCCTGGCTGAGTGTATATGCAATGCGTCGTACACATATAAATACCGATATTGCCGCCTGATTAATCGCTACGAGATCTTTACTAAAGCTAAATACCAATAAAATCTAGTACAGGAGATATTACAAAAAAAAATATTAATCCAAATTAGAGTTACTAGTCTAAGATTACTTTTATTTACCTCTTTTATACATTAAAAATTTGCCTAAATAATTGTGTAATTAAGTTTCTTTGGTTACTACTGAGCTTTGCTCTGAACTTTTCTTCACATTATTCAAATGTCGTTTACTATCCAAATGTTGTATAAAAATCGCTGAATCTGGAAGGGTCATATTACAAATCATACAATAGTAGCTGCCTGAAGGTGTCCTATACATGGATATATCATTATGTGGATTACTTTGAGTAGTTTGCATACTGGCTAGAATCGTGTCACCTGGCGGAGCATATGGAGGTTTACCTGAAACATACAAGAAAAAAAAAACCATAATTTTTTTTTCTTTAGATTCTTAATTTAATATTTATCATACGATCTTACAAGGAATTATATTGATGGGGTACACAAACAGACAACAAAAATAATTACAAAACAAAAACGTGCAAGTTTGCATTTTGATTGTAAAGAAAGAAAAAATTGTAAAAAAAAAAGAAAATATAAAAACCAAAATTACTATGAAAATTCGTAACGCTTGATAGAGAAACGCGCTATAAATAATTCAAAAACAATTACATTTATAAGCTACCTAGGAGTTTTAGCTTTTTCGCATGTTTTGATCCTTGTAGATGCATTTTCATTTGTTGATCTGATGTCACACTGATATTGCACATATCACAAAATGTTGAGCCATCCGATGCTGGCTGTTGCTGCTGTTGAGGTTTTTCAGTTGCGGGAGCCGCAATTGTAGTCGCATTGTTTTTCACAAAAGTATCTCCAATACCGTACCTAGGGTATGTAACATTTGGTTTTGTACATCTAAGAAAAAGAAAAAGTTTTTTTTTAATTAATTTCGTATTAATATGTGTGTATGAGCAGAAATTACAAAAATGTGAAGAAAAAAAATTCAGTACCCTATACAGAGTGTCCGGTAAAAAAGTAGGATGGAGTATTCCTTGGAATGTCCTTATCTTCTAAAACTTCCCCCTAAAATCACTCCTGCCTTCTGAAATTTACGTTTGTAAATTTGTAGTTTTTCAAATAGCTAGAAAAATGAGTGCAATAAATGATCTGATGTTGTCCATGTGTAAATTAAGCTTCTTTTGGTAGATTATACCCCGCTTTAAAATTATTCTTGTAAATGAAAGTGTCCATATAAATTGTGGGGAGTGGTGGAGGGGGTCAGATTTAATTTTGTCGACAGTGACTACGTTACATTTGGAAGACCGAAAAGTGATTACAGACAAGTTTTCTGCCAATTAGGTAAATCGTGGCAGTTTTGAGAGAACTCCAAAAAATAAAAAAATTAATGGAAATTTAATGCGAAACTTGGCAAGATGGTAAATTATATACCCAAGATTGATAGAAAAATAATCTTGTGTCTCCATTTTGTTGTTGCGATTTTTGAAAATTTAAAAAAAAATTTACTAAATGTGATATATCTATATGGCATAAAATTGTGCCACTGCCTTCGTGGAGTCCCAATCATAGCCAATATAACGTGCCCGTTTAATCAAATAGTATAAGTTAATGAAAGATAGCATTTAAATTTATTTTAATATGAGAAAAAATGTCAGTACTGGATATATTTATTCGTATATCCATATAGGATAGCAACTCCCCATTATTGGGCCATCCCACACGAGTATTCTTGATGCAGTATGTATACCGGTTTTCTAGGGAAAAGGTGAGAAGAAGCAAAGAAATATCTCTACACTTTGGAGGGATACCTCTTTGCTTCTTCTCATCTCTTCCTCAGAAAACCTATTTTCATACTGCATCAGGAATACTCTTGTGGGATGGCCCAATGGCTATGTTATGGCGTGTGTGCACTTTGCAGGTAAATTTAAACTTTTCCAGAATATCGTCTTTGACAGAAAATTATAATTCCGCATTCTCGACATCGAGACGAATGATTTGAGTCTTAATATATATATATATATACATATTTTGTTTTTGTTTTGTTTTTATATATGTATATATAATATTAAGTCGAGCTCAAGGGATACCCTATGAATGCAAAGCACAGCATGGCAGGAAGGAGATAGGGAAAATATTAGGGGATATGAGGAGAGTGGCGGAAGTGCCGATGTATGTCGCCCTTAAACTTCTGCAGATTGTATGCCGGAGGAAAGGCAGAAGATGATAGATTGTTCCGCATTCGCACAGTACGGAATAGAAGAGCATCACGGAATTTTCCTGTACGACCGAAAGTAATTTGAAGGGTAAAGGATGTGCGTGGTTTGCAGCGTGAGTACTGCGTGTAGGAATTATTCTACAAGGAATCAGACTAGATATTTCATCAGAACATTGATCATGCATGTAGCGATAGAGGAACGAAAGGCATCCAACATTGCGGCGGTGCTCAGCGAGTGAATATGTCCATAGACATTAATTTATACGATTTTTTTTTTAAATTCTCTCATCGTAGCAGTGATTGACCGAATTGGCAGAAATGTGTTTTGTCACTTTTTGATCGTCCAAATATAATGTAACCACCATTCTCCACGATTGATATTCAAGGGGGGCATACTTTATCAAAAAATCTATATTCTTCCATGCACAACATTAGATCCATTATTTTACTCATCTCTCTAGCTAAAAGGAATTGTAGTGACTTAAAAAGTCATAAGTCTTTTCAAGGATATCATAAAATCAAACTTGAGTACTCATTACAAAAACGACCTTTCATCCTTTTTACGTTATGATTTATGGTCAAATGCTTCGGTTATCTTGGCCTTAAAGTTGAATTCTTTAAAAGAAAAATCATACAAATTTGTCGTGTTATTGTTTATCCCGTAAGATTTTTACACCATGGACATAATTTTTTTTTCTTCTCAAATTTGGCCCGTCAGTAGTCCTTTAAATAAATAAAAAAAGAACTACCCAAATATAAGATAATCTAGAGCAGAGTTTGACGTGATTTGAATTTGAAAATGTAAGAAATGAAAAACTAACAAGGCGATGAATAAGAAAGACTACAACGGAGTAGATATAAGAATAATTTTAGACAACTGGAACATCATGGGAGAGTATCTAGTTAATATCATAAACAGAAATCTACATGATGGTACACTGCCTAGTTCTTGGAAAGAGGCTATAGAAGTACCCGTAGTCAAAGTAAAAAATACTAGAAAATGTGAAGAGTTTCGACCAATCAACATGTTGAACATTTTTGATAAAATAATAGAAAAAGTAGTCCAACTACAATTGGAGAAATACTTGGAGGAATCAAAACTTATAATGAAGGACTAGTCCGGTTTTAGAAAGAAACATAATTATAAAGCAGTGGTAAATCTGATCCTAGAAGACTGGAAGAAGTAAATTTTAATAAATTCATATTAATAGAATTTCTGGACTTTAAAAGAGCCTTCGAAACAATTTACAGAGGATTTTTTATCCAAAAATTGCCGAAATATGGAGTGGTAGGAAGAGAGCTTAAATGGTTTGAGAGTTATTTCAATGGAAAGACACAAAAAACAAAAGTAGGTGAGATGGTATCACAAGACACAATCTTATGTGTGCCTCAAGGATCAGTTCTTGGAACCATTCTGTTCTTAATATATATTAATGATATGGAAAAAGTGACGAAATATGGAAGACCAATTTTGTTTGCAGATGATATATTACTCTATATATATATATAAGTAGTTAAGATTGAGCAAGCTCCTGCTTAACTTGCAAAAAAAAAAATTAATGATCCTAAATACGAATGTGACAGGGAAATTGATATTGATAGAGAAATAATAGAAAATGTGAGGAAAGTCAAATGTTTGGGTGTCATAATAAACAGAACGTTGAATTTTGAACAGCACGCAGACTATATTTGCAAGGTTTCTGCAGAAGAATTATACACAAGATATCTCTAATGACTTCCATACAAGTTTACAATAGCATAATTATTCTCCTTTTCAAGTATTGTTCAACGATATTATTTTTGTGTAACCAAGCATCATTAGAGCGACTAGAGATACTTCAAAACATCCCTATAAAGTGTATACTAAAATGCAACAGATTTAAATCAGTTGCACACATGTTACAAGCACTGCAATAGATGAACTGTAAAAGGAGAATTCAATTTAAAGTGTTTACGTTTATATTCAAAGTAAAAACATGATAATTGCCTGAATATGAAATACAGATTAAACTCGAATCTTGTTTGCGATGTACAACCACACAATTTACGAGGTACAGAAGTGAATTATCGATTATACAGCAAAAGAAGTACTAGAGCATAAAATTCATTGTTAGATAACGGACTACAGTTATTTAACCACCTAACAATGGAATTACAGTGTGAAAATTTATTTATTAACTTTAAAAGAGGGTGTTTGAAATATTTAGGGATAAAAAATCCATAAATTGGGACAATCATCCGGCTTTTGGCTTCGACCCGTTTACCTTAAAGGACACTGTATGCGGCTGCACCTCTTCTATTTCTGGACTATGCTTTTGGCATTATCATTAATATTTGTTTTTTTTTCATTTTTTCCCATAAATCTATTTGTTTTTTTCTACTCTAATATTATATAAAACATTCATATTTCGTTTACCAATTCTTCTAAGTGCTATTTGTATACGTTTATCATTGTTATGACCCTTTCCGCATATAATTTACACACAATTGTTAATATTTATAAATGTTCCTATGTTTTATTGTACACTACTAACATTTCAAAAAACTTTTGTAACTTTGCCAGCAATAAAGTTTATTATTATTATTATTAATACTCACTGTCGCAACCATTTTCCATCTTTATCATAATATCCAGACCCACTGGGATTAACCAAAAGAGCAACAACCCTATATGTAAAAAAAATGTTCCCATAAGTTTCGAAATCTGTTTCAATAAATTGAAATTATTAATTTCTATACATTTTATGCCTTTTTCCATTATAGTGCTGACTGGCGTGTTGAAGAGATGTCAATGGTAAATCACAAGATTCACAATGAAGCACATTGGGTCCTACAGGACCATCTTTAACTAGCTGAAAGAATCCGACAATTATTATTAATTATTGCCTAACTAATATTCTATTATCTTACCTTACGAAATTTTGGCATAGGTTCACCAGTTTTTTTACACCATTCTACAAGCCAATTCGTTACTTTCTTATCATGTGCCTTAGATTCATAATGATCTCTGGCTGATTTTATAGAATTCATGCTGGCATTACACAAATTACAGCAAAGTGTTTGAATTAAAAAATTTAACTCTGCAGGGTAATTGCTGTCCCGTCCATCTATAGATTAAATTTTAGACAAAAAAGTATAATTTTATAAATGGTGTATTCTTACAAATAGTTCTTTCTTCCTTTTCTGCTTTACGCTTCCGTAAAGGAGGGATTGAATCCTGATTAAAAGTGTCCACATCATGATTAATCCTTTGATTTTTAATTTGCCGCCAACTAATATCATTTTCTTGTGTTTCTTCGCAGCTAAATAAAGGTGATGCAAAAGTTTCATTTGCTACTTCTTTGTCCTCCTCCTCATCTAAAGCTTTATTTTTTGCCAATCGACTGGGCGGAGCCTTTAATGGTATTTTAAAACTGGCATTAAGTCTATTGTTGATTTCTCCTAAAAAAAAAGATTTCCTTTAGAAATTTACAAATTATATTAAATAACAAAAACTGTTAACCGTTGAATGTATCCGAATTGTATTCCATCAGTTTTTTTTTTAAGCAATTCTTTTGTGTATTTAGAAATGCAATAACCGGCCAAATTGCAAATTATCTCAGCTGGCTGAAATGACTTCCGTTCCTTCAGTTTGATGACATTTTTAAACGTCAAATAAGAACGAATTTTATATCTTTTTTACAGCGGTTTCATACAATAAAATTGTGAGGATTGAGCATAGGCTTAATCCCAACGGTTGGCTTTTTCGCCGGATTCCCAGTACCATTGGCGCTAATGTCGCGCACGCATACGATATTTGTTTTGCTATTTTTCCGAATGGGGGCGTTCGAACGGAGGAGTCCCAGCATTATTGCCGCTAGTGTCGCGCACGCGTACGATATTTGTTTTGCTATTTTCCCGAATGGGGGCGTTCCAACGGGAAGGTATGGAAACCGGCGCTAATGTCGCGCCGCCATTCGACGCTTGGCTTTGCTATTTCCCGTATGGGGGCGTTCCAATGCGAGTGTCGTGGGTTTGGTTTGGACATCGTATGCGTGCGCGACACTAGCGCCAATAGTTCTGGGACTCCTCCGTTGGAACGCCCCCATTCGGCGAAATAGCCAATTTTGCTTTTACAAATTTCGAATCATGCGCTGCGCGGCGCAGAAAGATGACAAGTCGACTGTCGGCGTAAAAAATGTAGAAGAACAAAGCGTTAATTCTGAGTTAGTTTTTAAGTAAATTGTTTCTAATTTTACTTAATTATAAACGGGCAAATTTCGGTCAATATGTCAGTGTGTTATTTTGTCTAAAGAGCAAAAATGTCAAGTAGAGTACGTAAATATTCTGAAAGTCTAACACAGAAAGTCGGCCCCATGAAAGCCACTTTGCCGATGTCGTCTCTGTTGCGTGGGACTGGTGGCTCCCTACATAGTAGTAATGTGGGGAATTGTAATTTTCTGCCGGTACTTTCTCCACCAATGAGACACATTTCACCTGAACATTCCATATCCGGTAATAGAAGTCCAGGCTCCAGTTTTAAAGGTAACCCACCACAACGAACATAATCTTTCTGAAACTGATTATAATTGATGAAAAAAAAATCAAATCTTAAATTTTTTACTTTTAAGGAGCTTCGGAAAATGTCATAAGACGAACTGCATCCTTGGACACATTATATATGCGACCTACATGGAATATTGGATTGGTGTCTACCGTATTACATCTTGATAAATCGACACAGACAGACGAATCATTTTTTGATCGCACCAAAGGATGCTCTAATGATTTGCTCAAAGTAGATTCATCTGAAATAAAAATCGAAAAAGTAATACGACAACGCTGGCAGAGATCACAGCGTGGAGAACATTCAGTTAGCTCACAAACACTTCTTAGTCCTATGCATGGTAAGATTTACAAGGAATTGATTTCATGCAGTAAAACTTTTTTATTATCATTTGTAATTGCTTGCTGATTATAGGAAAAGCAAGTCCAGTCTTAATACCGCAAAGGACTAATTCACAAATTTATATTCGACCAATGAGAAGTTCCATCGAAGGTCTTAATCAAGAAATTGAGAAGATTGTCTTATATACAGGGCACACGCATGGAGGCAGAAATGAATTCGGATTGGTAATTTAATTTTATTTGTGGAAAAGAAAAAATTAAAAAGAAATTCTTCATTTTTTATTTTTTGTGTTACAGTTTTCACGAGGAACTCCTGAGGGACATAGAGCCCCTTTAGCTGAGTTATTTCATAATGACATGCGTTCTGTTAACACCCAGACACCAATTGGGGATATACTTTCTTCAGGTAAAAAAAAAATACGTTTTCTTTTATTCTACACGTAGATAATATTGCCGAACTACATTGTTCGAATGTAAAAAATTTAAGGCTTTTTCATCCTTGCCAGCATTTGCTTAGCTTGAATTTGTAACCTTTCAATAAGGAATGACCTTCCAAATATTATAAAACTTACAGAAACTTGATAAGACGAATATGATTGTTAAAATATATTCAAATTTTAGGGATGCTCTCAATGATAAAATAGAAAAATAAAAACTGCTGATGTTGATTTCATTAATGAACCTGTACAAATGAATGAATTTTGCTTGCCAACTGATTCCCAATTCACATTGAAAGAAATCAATGGCGCTTAACATATTCTGATCTCTGTTGTGCTAATGATAAAAAAAAAATTATGGAGTAATTTCAAAATGTGAAACATGAAAATTTCTAACCGGATGCTCTACATGCTGATTTTTTTTCGATTTACAATAACCCTGATCCTTAAGTCTAAAACTGTATGTGCTGGGTTCGATATGCAGGTTCCTGACAAAACAGTGAGGATTCGCTCGACCAGTGAACTTATTTTTAACTCACCCGAGATTCTTGCATGTGAACTACGTGACATTGCATACCGACAATGGAAAAGAAATAAGACAGATCCTAACTATCGAACTTTCCACAGGCATAGGAGAATTGGCCTTGATCATGCCAAACTCCAAACATACACCCTCCCTGGGCTCAGAGATGAAAATAAGTAACATCGGGCTTGGCTTGAAAGCCAAATGCAGTCAAATATTAATACCCATAATTTCACTGACTTTTGCTCCAATTCAGCAAACACACGACCCACCCCATAAACTTCCGCACAACCCCAAACCTTCGTGGAACACTGTGCCAAGCGTGGACCCTTGGTTCATATTTATCATTCGCATCCAGCGTCGAGGCTATTCATTCATTTTTCAGTTTAAGTAACGTTTCAGACATGGAGGTATTTAATGCCTTTCTACGAGTTAAGTCTATTGCAATCGGACATAATGATGTCGCTATTAAATTTTACAAATTAATTTTACCGTTCATATTACCAGTCGTCACACACCTCATCAACCGGCTTTTAACATGTTTGCAATTTTGGAAACTGTGGCTGATCATGTCCATTCCAAAGACAGCGTCCTTGGCCAATATTTCTAAATGGAGACCTATCACCATTCTGCCGGCAATATCGAAAGCGCTGGATTTCCTCATTGCTGATCAAATCTCAAATCTATATGGCAGAAATTCATTACATGTGTGATAGCGGTCTCTCGGTTGTTCACGTGCTCCTCGACTTTAGTAAGCCATCTGTGGCCCATGAGAGATTAATATATAAGCTTCGCTCCTTCTTTGGTTTTTCCACTGCATGTGAGATGATTCTCAGTTACCTATCCGGTAGGTCGCTTATAGTCGTCAAGTCCAGGGAAACATACTCCTCTGTGAGATTTTTACGATCAGGCATCCCTCAGGTGGCTCCACTCAATGACGTCGAAGATTTTCTCAACAACATTCGATTTCACATCTATGCGGATAACATTCAGATTTACGCTGATGCTCTAGCAGGCAGATTACAAGAATCCGTGACTGTCATCAATAAGACATTGGAGGAGATTGCATTTTGAGCCGCAGCTAATAGACTGACGCCGAACCCATCCAAAACTCAGGCTATCGGTTATGCTCTTACACCCGAAAGAGTATTCAACATATCATCAAAAGTATCCACATAATCGTCATGTCTCATAATACCCCCTTATCAACCTCATGGACACTAATCTCACTTGGAAAGCACATATTAATTTGGCTTGTGCTTGTGGACTTCTGCCAAATATGTATTCAGCAAGGCCAGAATTCGTCTACTGCCAGAGTACGGGCGAAGTCGCTTCTCATGGAGTGGAGTGGAAGGTACAGCCACAGACTTATATATCCTCGGGTAAACACTCAACTAATTCGGTAGCACAAATATTTTCTCACAGGGTGTCACGAGATGGAATAGTTTAACTGGTGATATTAAAGAATTCAGATTCATCAAAGAATTTATAAAGGAAGCTATGTACTCTATCAGAGCGCCCTGATTGTTTTCAATATCTCACTGTCTTATAAATGCCTTATCTACTTAAACTTTGACAGTACTACTAGCCACTTAACATATTAATCATAATAATACCATTTGTTAAACAGAATCATGATTTATGAGTGTATGTATCCTCCTGTGCTCGAGGGGTTCCGGCTGTGCAGGTGGCTCCCCGATTTAATACGGGTTAATCGCGCTGTGCATTGTAAACTCTCCTGTAGCAACACTGGAGATTAACCAAATCAAAGAATGCTAAAGAATGCTAGGAATAAATAATATAATAAACAAGTAATTTAAATAATTAAATGAAAACATAATGTGGTTTTAGCAATTAGTAATATAATAAACAAATAATTTAATGAATAAATTAAAAAATCCTGTAACTCTTACGAAAACAAATTTACGTTTTATTACTTTTACTCTATTAATCTCAATTTTAACCTTATCTTGCCGTACTGAGCCTCATGGACTCTTGTGTCCATTTTTGCATTCAACCTTAATCAGTAACTTAAGTTAACTTAAGTTAACTAACTAATTAGCAATCTGTAGTTATAATTATGACTACAGTTGTTTTTTCAGTTTCAATTATACTTTGATGTTATTATACCCTAGATGAAATTTATAGGGTATACTAAGCTTGTCATTCCGTTTGTAACACCTCGAAATAATGATGGTAGAGCAAAATGGATTGGACACCCACGCATAATAATAAAAGTTATTTAATTTTTGCATGTCCGTCAGTAGAGAGCTGAAATATAAAAGTTCAGGTTTTTTACATATACTGTGAAAACGATCAGTCCAAGACATTTTTATTGTTCTAAAAACTTCTTCAGAATACGAAATCCTATAAAATTGGTTATAATCATTTTTTGTGTCCGACAAACCGTTCTAGAAATATATGCGAAAAACCACTCCAAAAATCAAACTTGCACAAGAGGGTGACAATACGAAATTTCATAAGGGTATCATAAGAATTGGTCTTAGACCAATTCTAGCTTTTTTACTTGTTTTATTTTCTCATCAAATCCTAATTTCAAGTTGGGTATCTTTAAGCAGTGATCTATAAATAAATGCTCTTTGATTTAATTTGATTTGACATGAAAATGTTCAAATAAACGCTGAGATCAAGTACGAGACAGTACAATCCACATACGTTGGGATTGAAATGTTCTGACTCTCTCGGCTGAGATTCAAATAGTTGTTAAAGACTGTATATCAAATAATACGTTACATTCAGGTTCTTTCAGCGTAGATAAGAAATTACTATGTAAAAGCAGTTGCAGGGAAGTGTTTATGGCTTCATCTACATACTTGTAGTCTAGTTTAAACAGCAGGAGCATAGACATATATCGTCCTCGCAGGACGGAGGGGAAGTTTTGTATTCACTGAAGTAATCCGTGGCTCTCTCTCAAACAGCCATTTATATTTTCTCAGCTATGATTTTAATGTGATTGCAACACGAGAATTTAGAATTGAATTCAATCGGCCACGTTCTTGATAGAATTCTTATAAAGAAGTCGCACTATATTCAACAATTTGTAGAGAAAGTAAATTGTAAGCAAATGAAATATTCCTGGGCTAAATGCCAAGTTATTTTACAGTTACTGACCACACAAAAACTCATTGTAAATTGTCTTATTCAATCGCCTCTGCATGTAATTGGTTTGCAAGGATTAATTTGATTATTTTCTGAATAAAAATGGATTTAGGTTGACATCCAGAACTACGTCGGAGAGTTCATTGAAAATAAGCAATATAGCAGGCGCTTCCCTGTAGAACTTTATAGAACTCAGTCTCCTGAATATTAATTTTTGATTCCAATAATTTGATTACGCTGTTCTAAAGTATTTTTTTTTTATCAGCTTAATAGTGGACAAGGAGAAATGTATGGGATTTCATAATAGTTGGCGCGATTACCATCGTCAGTAGCAAAATTAATGATATTATGAACCATAGAAACGGGAATATCTCAAAACAGTTGCATTCAGGTAAAATTCTGGGGTTTCTAAATCTTGTAAAAAACTGAGTATTTATTATGCATTTTGGCGGGAAAATCGCTAAAATTTGAAAATTTTTCCACTTTTTTTACTTTGACGTCCTACAACTTCCGACGGAAGGTGACAGTAAGTATGGAAAGCTTAGACGGTTTGCTATCATCTGAGATAAATCTCACCTTGATAGGGTGTATATCAAGAAATTTACAGGGTGTAAAGTAAAAAAAAAACTACTAAAAATCTTAAACACCTCCTACCGCCGAAAAGACGCGTCTCACTATCCCGTTTGCCATATAATTTCTTGCTTGTATCCACCTCACCTATCAAACCCTTGAGTTATACGCATATCCTAAAACAGATTACAGGTCATACATGCTGCGATTTGTCGTGATTTTACCTCAGAAAGGCTAATATCATCGTCGAAGCAGGTGAAAATTTAGCATGCACTGAACTGACTTACCAGATACTCTTGGTGTCACGGCTCAGGCTACATATTTAAGTTTCAGAGTTAACAAAATGGTCTGGAGTCTTATTCTGAAGATGTCGCCACCTATGTGACTGTTCTCATTTGATTTTTCTTCGCGACTCCTGGAAACGGCTTTTGTAACTCGAAAAAAGAAATTAATTTTTCGATTTCCTAAAATCAAAAACTGCACCCTGACCTGGAGTGCTCTGTGCCTTCTGTAACTGAAACTTGACTGTCAATATTCAATTTTGTTCCCT
Organism: Dioctria rufipes; assembly: GCA_963924295.1. Classification (NCBI taxonomy): domain Eukaryota; kingdom Metazoa; phylum Arthropoda; class Insecta; order Diptera; family Asilidae; genus Dioctria; species Dioctria rufipes. The sequence goes on along the minus strand of OZ002740.1, from coordinate 22,887,582 downwards.
TTGTGCGGTGTGCATATGTAATATTCAAGATTTTGTTTGGTTTATCTTTCAAGCGCAGTTATCGATGCATGTGGTTAAAATAAGAAATAACATGGTACCTCTTTTAGCTATCTTTGAATATGTCGACCATTTAGAGTGCTACTTTTGGAATCACAACAAAACTGTAATCGTCATGTACCTCTAACCTTCATAAGACTCTTATAATATTAAAGTAACCAAAAGAAACATTGTCCCCAATACTAATATCGCATCCTAAATCAAATTTAAACAAAACATTTTTTTTTTCAGATGACAGTCATAGTACTTCACCAGAAGATGTTGCCCCGAATGCTTCACCACGAATAAATCGTTTCTTAGCTAGGGAACCGCCTGATGGTTGTGAAAAAGTATGATAAAAAATTATTATACCATGTTAAATGAATGGGGTCTGTAGGAATGGTAAGAATGTCGGGAATCAAATATTTGAATTCTGTGAAATTAGTGATTTTATTTTAAATTTTATTTGACGTGCTATTTTAAAACTAGAAAAAGTCATTCTTGAACATATTTAATAAGTACAAAAATTCATTTATTCATCAAATTAATAATTTTAATTTGTTCATTAATCCAATTCAGCCACCACTTTATGCCGTGGACATGTACAACCATATCCCCAGGATAAAACTACAATAAGCTCAGCCGAATAATTCTCGTTAAAAGCAATTAATGGATCTTCCAAAATCTCCTTGATAAGTATCACGACCACCATTCTGATTTTCAGCATATAGCATTCTTTCAGTGATACGAGCTCTATTAGCATCATACTCCAAACGACATTTATTGCTATCTATAATGGATAACACAACAAATCGAAGAATATTATGTGAATAACCAGATTCTTGAAGAGTAGCCCAACCGCTTACAAAAGCATCATTTCTTGGAATAATACTTTCAGTAAGACAGGTTGTATTGAAGATTAAAAGTTCGAAAGGATGGTCAGGTTAGGTTAGAGTGACGGCCTTCGTAAAAGCATGTACGACCAGACACACTTACACCATCTATGGTTCATTGTGATGCCACCTTATTGGGATTCTACATGGAAAAGATACCTCAGATTTAGGGAGTGCGCTGAAACCAGCCACAAGAGTTAATGAACATTACCAAGTCCCATAACTTTTTGTCTGTGAATTCCCCCACTTCATGGAAAAAGTAGCGTAGCTACCAAGACTATTCCTCCTACACTTAGCAAGGTTAGGGCATTCGCACAGCACATTCTGAACGCTCTCAACCTCTTTCTAGTCCATACAGCTTCTGCAGAAGTCATTGTCATTCCGGTTCTTCCTCAGCAGAGATTCAGTCTTCCCAGGACATATCTCGGGTCACAGCTGTCTGGAAATCGCACATGTGGTCAGTTCTCCCCATCTGTGATTTGCAAGCTTACAGGCTTGTGCATCTCGAATCCTCTTCACTGATTCTAGGGGCCGACCTATGGGCTCCTCTGCTAGACACATATTCATAGCGGAACCCTTTCAGTCCAGAGCATCAGCAGCCATGTTTCCAGATATGTGACTGTGACCAGGCACCCAGCAGGGGATAACCCTGTGGTTAGCACTCAGTTTCCCGTGCTCACAGCGACACTGTTGCACTAAGCGCGATCTCATGATACTCGAGTCCAGAGTTTTAATTGCATCTTGGCCGCCAATACAAATCCTCGATGGTTAGGTACCTCATATGGTGTAGCCAGCAGCCTTCCCGCTTTGCAAATAGTCAGAACCTCCGCTTGGAACACACTACACTAGTCCGCGGATTGGCTTAGTTTGTCATTCCGTTTGTGACACCTCGAAATAATGATGGTGGAGCAAAATGGATTGGACACCCACGCATAATATTAAAAGTTATTTTGATTTTTCCTTGTTCTAGAAATATATGCCAAAAACCACTCTAAAAATCAAACTTGCACAGAAGGGTGACAATAAGAAATTTCTTACGGGCATTCATCTAGGGTATCATAAGAATTGGTCTTAGACCAATTCTAGCTTTTTTACTTGTTTTAGTTTTATCTTCAAGTCCTTAGGTAGAGCCTGCAGTGCACAGAGCTTACAATAGGACGTTTTCCAGACTTTTGAAATGTTCTCTAATTTACCTTCAAATGATTGCTGTTTATTTTTTTTTACTCTTTTCTTCTCTTTTTTTCTCTTTCTTCTTTTTTTACTTACTATTCTCTAGAAATTTTTTAAATTATTTTACTATCTTAAGTAACTTCACCACTCTTACAGAATTCAGATATCTTCAGAGAAAAGTCTTAAGAAAAATAACTGCTACACCATCTACTACAGATCACCGACAGAATATGAAAATACTTTTTTACATTTTTAATGAAATGAAATAAAAAACAAAATATTTTTTTTTTCTATAGGTTTGCCTAAGACCAACAGAAGCTGATCAAGGTACAACAACACATTTTAAGCCCTGTTTAGGTTTTCAACTACGGCCGTCTTTAGGATCGGCTTTTCAGCCCTTACAACCTATACCATCTACTAAAATTGAATCTGATACAGCATTAAATGATCAAAATCAAGAAAATCAAGAGGAACAATAAAATATGTATGTATGCAATGTATGTATGGATGTGAAAATAGCACACACACCAAGAATAATTTTTTTCATAATGCTTTTCATATAAATAATGATAGAGTTGTAAATTAATGGTAGATGCTAAAAAAATGTTTAGCGGCAAATTCTTTGTAGAAATTCTAGTAACAAATTTTTGAAATGACTTATGATTTTCGAAAGTTGTAAAATTATATTTGGGTAGAAAGTTTTTGTTCTGTATCCCCCGTCCGCCTTAGCAGAGAGAGATTCCGTCTCTCATCTAGTAATTACCTGTAAGATCTTTTGTGACATTACCCCTATGTGCCCTAGAGTGATTATTTGAATTTGAGATCTTTTACAAAACCTATAACGCTTATTGGTGCCGTCTTTATAACAACTTCTGGCAATAGTAATGCCTTTTCTAGATGTTTAAGCCTTCTTCGGTGGAGAGCTTTATAGTCGTAGAGGACATGTTCAGCTGTTTCGTCATCCTCTATATAGTAGCGATAGATCTCGCTATCGACCTTACCCATCCTATTAAGATGATATCTAAATGGGCAATGTGAAGTAAATAAGTTCGTTGTGAGCCATAGTTCTTTCATGCTGAGTGTAAGGGATATTTTTGTCCTCTGTTTCGAATACGTTATAAAAAATGGTTTGCCGATGCTACCCAACAGAAACTAGATAAATGTTAAATTAGAGATTTCGCTATGCATATTGGTAAAAATCATTCCGTGAATTATTTGATCACCATTTTTATTTAAAATGAGTCTTACCATAGTTGATACAAGGAACTAGATATCGCATGCAATACCAGAGCAGAGTACATGAATTTTATATGACTGGTGAGATATTCTGGAATGGAAATGAATTTGAAATGAATGGATACGTCTATGCCCAGGGCTGCGTAATTATACCATTTGTTTTGTTAGATTGCTGTGTCGCCACCTGAAGGTACAGATGATGGCATCTTCCCAGCCTTACTATAACTGGGTATTGAAGAAATACTCCTTCCACTACAAACATTTTTCGAACCAGTTACGCTCTAGGGTGCATTGTCCAATATTGAAGAGACGTCAAGGCGGTGTTTATACCCAAAACAGGAAAAAGAGCTAGCTCTCTAGCCAAATCATTCCGATCAATGAGCCTTTCCTCATTTCTACTTAAGTCCTTGGAAAAGGTTTTGGACCTACATATTCAAAGTGAAATTTTGATTAGATCACTTCAATGCAAGCAGTTTGCTTATCAAGCTGGCAAATCTACTGAAACTGCCATTCACATATTAGCCAAAGACCTCGAGGCAGCTCTTGAAGCAAGAGAGGTGGTCTTATGTGCATTTTCAGACATCGAAGGAGCCTTCGATAACACTTCCTTCAATGCAATTAAAGTAGCTGCTGACGATAAGGTCCTTGAGCCCTCCACAGTGAACTAAATAGATTCCATGTTTGAAGCAGAAAAATAACCGCAACTCCAGATAAGTATTTAAACAAGATCGCCGTAGCTAAATACTGCCCACAGAAGTAGTCCTTTCTCCATTCTTGTGGTCGATTGTAATTGATGATCTCCTAGTGAAATTGAGCAGTTGGGGCTTTAATGTACAAGGCTAGACGGATAACTTAGTCACTGTACGGGGCAAGCATGATCAGGTCATATCCGACCTCATGCAAAAACTCCTCTGCAAAATCCGAACGTGTTGTTTAAACACAAGGTCTTAGCATAAGCCCCAGCAAAACGGTTATTGTTTCGTTCACGAGAAGAACGAAGCTTTCACTAACGGCTCCACTGTTTGATAATACGGAATTGATATTTTCAGATGAATTCAAGTTTCTGGAGGACACTCCTGATAAGAAACTTACCTGGAATTCGCATCTGTCCAGAGTAACGAAAAGAGCGGTAGGACCTCTCTACACGTGTCATCGCTTTTTTAGAGAACGTGGGGTCTGTATTAGATGTAAACCTTCCACCTCTCCATATGCAAGTGAAAAGAAAGCGATCTCCAGTGCTATGAGAAACAGTTCAAGCCAGGTTATCTGGTTGATCTTTTAAGTATCTTAAAACAAAAATTCTTCGAGCAAATGACGACAAAATCTTATATAATCAAACCCAACGTGGAATTTGTAAAATCATTCGACGCGATTTAGGAAGACCGACAACATTTGGCGTTCCACTAAACCGTCCTTTCAACACGGATCAATGGTGTGGTACACAGACGGTTCAAAGACGAACAGTGTAGTTGGGCTGGGCGTATATGGTCCCATTGCCATACCTCAAAGTCCCTGGACTCTACCCCTACTCTATTTCCGGCTGAGGTATTAGTCACAGAAGAATGCGCCATACCTGCATTAATAGATCCATAAATGGCTCACTCATTTATATCCTCTAAGATAGTCAAGTCGATCTCAAGGCCTTAAAGTCCTACACTATCAAGTCTAGTCTGGGAATGCTTGCGAACCCTTGAAAATTTATCAACCTGGACATAACGGCCATAAAGGTAATGAAATTGCTGACGTCCTAGCCAAAAGAGCAGCGGAAAATCCCTTTGCCAGACCACTTCAAAGTGTGTCCTCAGAGCTACCCTAAATACCTAGGAGAACAAGGACTTCGTCAGGCAAACAAGTTTATCGACACCTCTGGCGGAAAAACAAAAGGACTCGTACTCCTTGGCATCACCTAAACATGATGGGCTTGGCTGAAACGTTCTTTTGCCGCTTCTGTCAGGATGCCCATGAAACCTCAGAGCACCTGCTCTGCAATTGCGAAGCATTGGCTCCATTACTCCACCTTGAACATGCTTTTTCTCCACCAAACTACGTGTGGAATCTCAATCCCAGAATGGTTCTGGATCTTATTAACAATCTAAACTTAGAAAGGGAATAAATTAAGCGGGGACTCACAATAGATCTCTCAGGTGGCAGTGAATGCGAGGCCAACGGCTGCACACCCCTCAATAAATCTAAACAAATCTAAATCGCGACCTCCTCCGTATATATCCTTAGTCTAATTTGCTAGACACAAAGACCAAAAAGTAATGTGCTTCCTAATCACATAAGACTTATTCTTCTAAAATCCGATTACTAAATATATTTTTTTTTTATTTTTACAAAGACTTTTGTAACTAAAAACTTTTAAGTACTTTTTACCATAAAATTTACAGCTCTGGCAGGTAGTACCTCTACCGATACTAATAACTACACACACAGAAAACTCATACCTAAATCTTGTTTAAAAACAACAGCAACATTAATTACGATTGAAACGATCTACACAAAAACGAAACTGGTTAACTTACTTACTACACAGCAGAACGAAAATTAATTATAATAATAATAAAAAATTATAAAAACAAAATTCAGAGAAAAATTAAATTAAATTCAAATATGTGACAATTATTTTAACAGAGCAAAACAAGAAAAAGGAAAAAAACACTAAACCTGAATGAAGGACTGATGAAGATGCACTTATAAAGTAAATAAAAAAAACTAATATTTAAGAGAATAAGAAGAAGAAATGAACAACTTAGAAATGATGTGATGTAATTTTTATATTTTTATTGTATTAAAATTAAGCGCGTTCTTTGATACCAAAACAATATGAAAATATAGATTCATCCCCTCCCACATTTTCAAAAGTAAAAAACACAAAAAAGACTCTAATAAGCAATTTTCGGGTTTAGATATAAAATTTTAAAAATAGATACGCAAAAACACTACAAGTAATTTAAATTAATTGAAATCGTCAGCAATTCCATACCAAACTGAACTGATTTTCCCACGTACCCCCTTCGATTTTTATGAAATTTACAGGGATGATAAAGAATGGTAAAATATTTGACGCAATGTTTTTTTTTTTTGCCACGTGGCCAAAATTTTTTTTAATTTGGATATATTATATTTGGTAGGAAAAAGGGTATTAAAAAAAATTTTATCTCACGACTGACTACTACACCAATTCTAATGATTGAGGTCTCAAATGAAAAAAAAATCCCTGAAGTTAGTGATTTCTTTTCTGCTACTCGGTGTAACCACCGCCATCGAATCTGTCATTTTCCGACTCTTTTCTCCCCACCACACCAATAGGGAAGATAAAAGCTTTTATTTTTTGTGGAAGTTAAAAAATTTTAAAAATTAAGGAGAATGTCCATTTTAGGCCCGACACCTCCAGACATGAGAGATGTCTTAAACGATGCGCTATGCTACTGCGAACATATTTTATTAACAATATTTAATCAGTGGGGGAAAGCTTGGGGGCCTCAGGGTTTGATCCAGTACATTTTGAAAAATCTAGTACAGAATCGAATTCCTTAGTTCCTGAAAAGAAGTTTGAGTACCCACACTGCTATACTCGGAAGCTTAAATAGCTATTTATAGCCATTCCCAAACTTTTTTAGTATTTCCCTCTTTTGTATTCGACTTAAGGTTCTAGATTTTTCGTACCTTAGATCGGCTCTAACTCGTTAGAGTAATGTCCGATGAGAAAACGGATTTCACTGTTCGCTTCAGCTCATTATCAGTTACAATTCGTAGAAGAAATTTTTCTCTGCATACTTTTATGGTGGGGGTAAGAGCCCTCGGCGTGAGTGGGATGGTTCCAATACCGCGTGTTGTATATCAAATTAAAGGTCTCACCGAGTACTATCCGATGGTGTACTTTTTTCCCGATTCAGAAAACTTTCACGGAACTTTTTTGCAGCCGGAAAATCCATTTTCATGCACTTGGGTGACATACATCCCAGTTACTACACTTCGCATATATTTTTACAATGCTTTCTTTCATGGCCATTAATGCTCTTTTGTGAACATTTTTCTAGATCATTTTCCACGACTCACCAACCACTACGCGCAATCACGAGAAGAAAAATAGTCCACTCTTTCACCCAAGAAAGTCGCTCAAGCTACATCTGATCGCCAAAGCTTTCCCCCGCTGAATTGAAATAAGCATTCTTAATAAAGTATGTTCAGAGTATCATAATGCATCGTTTAAGACATCTATCATGTCTGGGGGTGTCCGGCCTAAATTTATATGAAAAGTGAGCATTCCCCTTTTGTTGGTGTGTCACGCGGTTTTTTTACTAAAATCATTTTATTAATTTTATTAAAGTTAATTTTTGAATTACATTATTCTTATTTTGAAACTCTGCTCTTTTTTGACTGATGTTATTAAATTGTTTGTTTTTCCTTAATTTGTAATATTTAAGAAAATAATATAACATTCAGTTAATTAAAACGGGAATTTTATTGTTTTATATACATACACACATACAGTGAACTGGACGATTTTTTACATTAATATACAAATACACTTAAATAAATATATCAAATAATAATAATATATAGTGAAAAACATAGTAAACAAGTGAAAAGGTATTTTCTTTCTTTTCATAACATACCTACAGTACCTACAGTACTTGGCCAATGAATTATACTCAAAGCAATCATTATATTAACCTTATTAAAGTTTTTCAGTTGAAAATAATGGACAGTAATATTCTTCAATTCATTTAAAGTAATAATTAAAGAAAAGGGCATTCAAATATCGATTTGAGTTTTTACTAAATCTCTCACACGAGTTTGCTTACTTGTTATGTTATTTTTGCAGTTTTTTTTTTTTTTTATTAGATCATCATGAAACCATTTTATGGACCACTTTAATAGAATTGATTAATTCTTGTTTATTGTGATTACTTCTTTTTTTTTAAGTTTGTTTTTTTAATACTACATACATTCTCGATAGGATTCATGTCCGGTGAATTCCCTGGCCATGGTAAAACTTTAATATTATTTTCTTTTTTGAAGTTTTTCAAACGCTTAACAGCGTGGCAGGGTACGTTGTCCTAAATAAAGATATATTCGTCCTTTTCTTGGCACTTGAGGAAGAAAAACTTCCTTGAGAATTTTCAGATACTGGTCGGGGTTCCACAAAATATAGCTCCGAGTGAGATACAGCCCGTACCATCACTGCTATTGGGTGCTTTACCCTTTGTTCATCAACACATTCTGGTAGCAGTCTTTCATCTGGTCTCCTTTTTACATAAATTGCATGCTCTTCAGTTATTTTAATAATCCGGCATTCATCAAAGAAGCAAACCTGTGAGATTTTTCAATTTCAAATATTTAATATCCTTGAGATTAAAAAAAAAAATGTATGCTTACATTACTTTTATTGAAGTCTTCCTGTTCCTTTCAACAATTGAAACAATCTTCCTGTCAGCCAGTGGTGTTTTTTTTTCGTACACTTTTGCAGAGGGATCTTGTTCAATCAAACTTCTACTCCCTGATCTACCATTATTTTTATATTTTTACTGACGATTGTGAAATACTTAACATTTCAGCAAATGTCGGTTAAAATCCATTTCACACACTGTATTCTCTCACAAGAACCATTTAAATGTTAAAAAGACCCTTTAACATTCGCATTATATACAGGACGAAAATTTTAAAATTTCCATAAAATAAGAGTGCCTGCAAATTTCTCTAGAATAATATGAATTAAGATAATAAAAACAAGGTAATAAATGCATAGCAAAACAGCTAGGGTATTTACTGCTCTTAAAATATGGAAATATCCACAAGGGACTTGTACCTGTAGTCATTATTGTTTCATTTTGAAGAAAAATTCTTTGAGTATAATTAATTGGCCTGGTATTTTATATAAATATATGTATTTCAATTTGTTTTTCATATATTTTCTTTTAAATTTTTTTTTTTTTTTGTATTTCATTTATCTCATTTATTTAATCTATTATAAAGTTTCCGTTTTTTAAATTAATTAAATTTTAAATGCAAAAAAGGCGTACCAAAGGAAATTTGTAGTATAAAAAACAAACAAACAAATATAAAAATTACAAATCCCTCAGAAAATCCGTTAAATAATGAGGATGTCGATTGCGATCGCTCTCAGCACCTGCTTCCAAATATTTGTTCACTCTCTTAAAGTCAACCTGAACAAATTGCAAACATTCACATACCAGGTGTTAGGGGCTACACTAGAGTTGGTAGTGAAGGATCCCGTCGCCGATCCAAATATTAATGTTGGTGCTGGCCCTTCTTCACGTCTTCTTAATATTATAGATCCCAATTCTATCCTTTCAAAGAATATATTAAATGATGGTGTCAATCGCGATTACCGTCTGCAATCTCTTCGAAATCTTTGTTCAACTTCTTCAAATTAGGATGAAGAAATTGTGTTAATGTTCACATACCTAGAGTTGGTAGTGAACGTTGGCAACGGGATCCAACTATTAATGTTGATGCTGGCCGCAATTCCTCACATATTCATTTTATCGTAGCTCCCAATTCCACCGTACGTTCTAATAACGTACCTTTGGTGCCTTCTCTTTCTATTGAAAATATTGATAATACATCTGAGATTGATGAGCAACCAATTGCTTGGACTCTATTCGGGTACATTTAGTAATAGCTTGGTATGGAATCACTGATACATATATGAAAAAATATCATTTGGTACAAGCAATCTAAATTACAACATTTGCGTGTGTACACACATGCACAGACACACATATGTATAATATTTACATAGTCATGAATTATTATGTATTGTTGAAAAGAAAACACTACGGTACAAAAATCACACTTAAAAGGGGAACATAATATAAATAATGTCGTTAGGAGGGGAGGGGGAGGCTTTTGTACATAATATTCTCTCTGTTCTTCTATTATGCAAAAATACGTATGTACCAGTTCTAAGTTATTATATACATATAACTACCCTACATACACACACATATTAAATGATGACAAGTCAAAGTAAATAAAAATAAAAAATATTTTATATTTTCCAAATATGAATGTACAAATAGGTTAAAATCTATCAATTATTATTCATTGTACTTTTAAATTAAAATGTATTAATTAATTAATTAATTAATTCACTATTTAAACTAAAGCATAATTTTTGCCAAATTAATTATTTTTCTTCGTTGTAATGTGTAAGTCCTTCGTAATTATTGATAATAATATTGTTGAATTGCGCATTGCGGTTGTACGTTTTTTTTTTTTTAATATGAAGAAGAAATTGTTTTGTTGTTTTTTACAATTTCCAAAAAAGTCCGCTTTTTTGAAAAGCATGCGAAACGTAAAAGAGAAAAAAAAAAGAATTTTATTAAAAGTCGTGTAGAACTATAAAATAATACGTTCAATTCTATTGATGATGTGTAAAAGTATGTAAACGTGCTCTCTCATTTTATCTTAGGTACAAGGCAAGGGATTTAAGGAATTCGAATCGAAATAGAACTCAGTTCGCTGATTTTTAATTTTGATTTTAAAAAGAATTATCAATTGAGAGATATAAAATGAAATTTTTGTGTTCTTGTAAGTTTTTTTTTAATGAGAAAAAAGGCTGATTTTTGCAATTATTTTAATTATGTATATTTAAAATTTTACCAAAACTTTCCAGGATTCTAACAAATTTAAGTAAACAATTTTTAAGAAAAATTTGAATAATAAGAGGAAGAAGAAAAGAAAACAAATATAAAATTTACATTTAGGATCATTCCAAAACAAATAAAAAATTAATAAAATAATTATAATAATTATATAATAAAATTAATAATTATTACGGAGTATTCGGTTATGACATTAAAGGAACCACTATTTTATATAAACGAATAAAATTAAGGATATAAATGATATCACTGAAAGTACATAATTTATGTATATTTGTTCAAGAAGGCATTTTTTTTATTCTCCGATATATAGCAAAAGCTAAAAAAATTTTTATTTGTTATTTCATCATACAACCCATTTGATTTTGGGTGACAAGTTTCAAGTCTTGATTTTGACTCATCAACAGATCCCAAATAGCGAAATTGAGTGACAATGAAAAAAAATTAAAAAAATTGAGAAAACTAGGAAAAAATATATATATACGACTGTGTACGTGCATATTGTTTATATTTTACTTAAAGCAAATGTCCTTTCATATTTTTTGAAAGTTTATTAAAGTTGGCTCTTTAGTTTTAATCTGACTATATAGCTAATATCGGTTACAACGACATTGAATATGTAAAGGTTTTTGTTAGGTAGCGAAATAAATTTAGTCCTCATAAAATATTTATATTGATAATATACAGGTGTTTCCGTTTAGGAGGTCAATAGAGCAAGAGGGGATAGTACTCACCTATAAAAAAGAAAATATCATTTGGCACAGGAGTTACAGGGCGATTAAGAAAAAAATTCTAGTTTTTTCGCAAAACAACCCTGTATTTTAAAAAGTACAAGGCATACGGTCACGGTCGGTCTAAAGCTCATTGTATGCAGAACTTGATGGCCTTTCTAGCGACTGCTCAAAAAACCACCGTAGCCCTCTCCTCTCAAGAGTTATGGTTGTCTAAACTAAAAATTTCGCATTTTCTTACCTTTTTTTTTTTTTTTTTTTTAGTTTACTTTGACATCTTTTCATTTTTATTGATCACGTTTTCTAGCAGAAGTGTTACACTTTTCTTGCAGTGTTACATTGAAATCATTTCATTATCGTGCACTGTAGAAAAAGTGCACGTCAAAATGACACTGGTGCTACACTCGAAAAATCGGCGGTGTTACACCGAAAAACGCACACATCCACGTGAAAAATGTCACAATCTGACAAATTACATGGATATGAGCTACTACTTCATTTTCATTGATTTAAAAGTTGTTCCACGTACACTTTTCTTAAAATATCAATGCAAATCGACATTAAAAAACCAAACTTCAATTTTTTAACGGTAAAATCGCAAAAAAACCAAAGTTAAGATTTTTTGAGAAACATTTTTTAATTGTAGTTATAATTTATATATGTGACTGAAAATTCCCAGAAAATCCGTCGTTATATCGGGTTAGTCGTTGTAACCGAAGAGTAGTAATAATCGATATTCACATATCTCTTCCAGGTTTTTCTTTAAATGAAAGATTGAGTTTGTTAAATCCTTTGATAAATTGTTAAATTGAACAAATCTTTTGAGAGTTGATAACATACATCTAAAGCTTATCCTACAGTAAGAGGCTGAAAAAAAATCAAACTGTCGTCATCATCTTCATTCATTGATTGAACGTTCTTGGATGGTCCTCATAATTTCTTCTATAGTAGGTTCCTTTGATGTGATAACATTATTATTTACGGTTAGAAAATCTTCGCAGTTAATTGTACTAGCAATAGGTAATATTCACATTGTCGAAATTTTTTAACCATTTTTTTCATCGAATCCTTTGGAAATTAACGAAAATTTGTTTTCCGTCGCAGTTCAACATGTTTAAAATAATTGGAAATTGTTTTAGGATTGATGCGGCTCCAAGCAGTTGTTATCATATCCAAACGTTCAATAAGGATATTATTTTGTAGCATGTACTCCTTTTTGCAGCATTTTGAATCAGTTTAATCACCAGATTTTTTCTGAATGTGTTTTTAAGGCTTCTAAGTGCACGCCTTGGCCCATTGGCTGCAGTACAGATATTGTATTGGATCTGCATCCCATTTATGAAGAACATCTTCAAAAATTTCACGCGTAATCGACAGGCAATGCCTTCACATTTTTAAAACATCTCTGCATTTTTGACTTTCTGATTACAATTTCTAATTATTTAAAAGGTCCATATTTGCTGCTACAGATACTCTTTTGTGTGTTTTTTTAGTTAGATCCTCCGCTTTTTCATTTCCCTTCACTCCTTCATATCCAGGAATCTAAAGCATGGTTACTTTGCTGTCCGTAGTCAGAATGCAGAGATTCTTGTAGAAACCCCACACCTATGTAGTTTCCAATCAAAAACATAATGAGAGGACAGAGACAAGAGCGCAGCTTAGCTATCTAAGTAAAATATATATTTTGAAGTTCTTGCAACCCCTGTTTAGACTTCCTTGAGTTCCAACTTTTAATAACGTAGATTTCCGCCTGAAATATGGTGACGCACAAAACTGAATATTTCACGTTCTAATAATTTAAATTTTTTTCCTAGTAAAATTTTAAGTTTTTGTTGCTCTATTTCTGCGTTTGATGAATACTATACTTAGTATAAGTATAAAATTCAAGGAGGCAAAAATTGCGACACAGATTTCAATATTTATTTCTTAAATTATTTAGTATCTATAATATGTTTTTTTATATATGCTGGGCAGGGCCGGTGGAAGGAATTTTCATGGAGGGGTTTTATCAAAATTTGTAAAGAAGAACTGCAATATGAAACATTTTTAATTTGATGATATTAACTCAAATTCTAAACATTTTCACGCGCATGTCTTTCATTTATCTCCAATAAAAGAATGTTTTTTTTTTGCTCGTTTTGAAGCCTTTATAGACAAATTTTCTCACTACATATAAGTGTCAGGATTTTTTTTTTAAGAAAATTTAGAAAAACACAGGAAAACATTAATAGATTTTGTGCCTTTATTTTAACTTGTGTCAGGACATTACAGAAATTCTAACAATAATGAGGAAGTAAATTAGTAGAACAGTTGAATATGGTGACAAATGCTCATTTATCTCGATTCGAGTCACCAGATTAGATCAGATTAGACTAATCTCGCCTTACAATTTATGGTCTAAAAATCTGATGAAGGCGCGAATTCATGCCTCCGTAACAATTGAATTTAGTCACACATACGCCTATTTGTTGACATTAAACAGTGTTCCAATATTGTCACGTCATCTATAATTTTTAGTTTATTTATTATAATGGAATGACTCGTAACTGTAAATTACACAGATTTTGGTGGACCTTTTTGCCTCGTATCTACAGATAAATGCTTATATCTCTGATAAAGATGCGCACACACACATACACACTCACGAACACATACTCTAGCAGTCAAAATTCAGGCAAAATTGTGATTTTTACAAAAAAAAAATTAAGTTGTGTTAGAAAAAATAAATAAATAAATTAAATATTAATATAAGCGGGGTACTCTTATGTTCTAGCCTTTTCGGATAATTAATTAAAGCCAACACACACACATAATTTTTACATTTATATCGAAATACGAATTGATTGTGGAAAAAAATTAAATACATACAAAAAAAAAGGTGTATATTTTTTATATATATGAAAAACGTTAATTTTAAATATTTAGGAAACCAAAAATTAAAAAAAAAATTAATATTTATAAATATGTGCCTCGCCTTTGGCTGAACAAAATTGTTTAAAAAAAAAATAATTCTAGTTAAAAGTGAAAAATAGAAATAAAAAAAAAATAAGACACTTAAGAAAGTGAGTTGAGTATGTAGTAGTTGAACAAAATGCTTTAAGAATAAAAGAAAAAAATAAGAAAATTATCAATCAATGCGAATTTCGATGAAAAAATACTGCAGTAGTTTTGAGCGCAAGCACTTTTGACTGTGTAGTTTCAATTCCCCTAATTTTCGCAATTCTATCGATTATTGTGAGAACTGATTTTGGTTTCGTATATTGATAAAAAAAAAACACGTATCAAATAAAAAGTGAATACAAACTAAGTAAAAATTAACAAAAAAGAACAAACTTGTAAAAAGTGAAGAATAATAATAATGATAATTATGTTAAGAAGGAAAAAAAATATGTAATGTAATGTGTGTTGATTGTATATGGAATTTTCTGTAATTGCGCGATATTTTTTGTACGTCACAAAAAAAAATTTACATAAAATGTTTAAACATAGATATAGCCCACGCAACAATCAACAGCAACTACAACAACAATAACAACGCCAGAGAACAGATAGAGATGAGAGAAATACGTTAAACGTAAAAACATGCAAAAGGAGATTAGACATTAAGCAAAACCAAAAAATAAAATTAAACAAAATACAAATGAAAATGCGAAACAAAAATATTTTCTTATATGCAAAATTAACTACATATTCAAAACTAAATGGATAATAATATGTAAAGAATACAAACAAACAAAAAAAAACATATAGTGTAGAGTTCTTGTGTACTGACATATCTATACTGTAGTAAATGACTGAAAAAGCAGTTAAAATTTTCTTTTCCTTTCAACAATTCAAATTCCAAAAAGTGTAATTTGTGAGGGGAGAGAGCGATAAGTCTTCTAAAGCTACACGTAAGCAGGCAGCAGACTGAATATGAAATTTTGTATTACATTTTTTGTTGTGTATTTTTCAAAATTTTATTCTTTAAGAAAAGGACGAGTTGTAAAAGAATGCAATATTTTAGGAATGCATTCCTTGAAGTCACTGGAAATGCTTGCTTTTATATGTTTGATATCATTAACTTCACCTCGATACTGGGACTTACACCAACCTAATCGCCATTCATTTTGAAGTAATGAATGGTGAAATCATTTCAACAAATCAAAAGCTTGAAGTCATGAGAATGCAAAATCTTGTGATTTACTCACATTCTATGAAGTACCATGTAAGTCATTTTCAGTCAATTGAATTCATTAAGAGTCTTCCGTCGGAGGTTAAAAACGGTCTTTATCTCAGTAAATAAAAAAGCTATGATTCATATATTTATAACATATTTACGTTATTATTAATTTTTAATAATAAACGTTTAGCAAGATCAGCAAACGAAAACAAGCGCCCGACTGCTGCTGAGAAAGGTAAGAGGGTATGGTATTTTAGAAATACTTTTTAGTGGTGGGGTACCGATTTAACATTTCAATCGACATAGATTCATCTGCAAGATATGCGAAGCATTCTGTGTCTCCAGAATTGGACTCTTCTGATGTCTCATCTAGAATATAACATAAAAGGATCCTTAATATTATTTTTGATTACAGTAAATATATTATTATACCAATTTTGAGAAACTTTTACTATTAAAAATTAATAATAACATAAATATGTTATAAATATATGAATAGCTTTTGTTATTTAGTGAGATAAAGGCCTTTTTTAACCCCCGACGCAAAACAACTCTTAATGAATTCATTTGTTTGAAAATGACTTACATGGTACTTGAAAGAATGTGAGTAAATCACAAGAAAAATAGAACTGTTGATATTTACAAAGAATTTTGATATAAATATAGGTAAATGGCGTACGAAAAATGCAAAAAAGACGTAAGTGAGTAAAGGAATAATTAATGTTCTAATTTAGTGCTCACTGGCAAGAGATATATATGATATGAAAAGTTCCATTGACCCTACCTATATTATTTACGTGTGGTCGCAGCATTTTAGTGTTGAATACAACTCCCGATATATGCAACCCTCAGATAATCTATCAACAGGGCTGGTAATAAATGCATGTCATCAGCACCTATATACATGATGATCACTAGCATTATGAATTTGTCTCGGAAAGTCTTTAATAAAAAGACTAAATATTGGCCGATCCAGAATAGAGCCTTGGTTGATACCACAAAATAAGTGTATTTAGTCAGAGAGGATATTATTCACTCTTACTCGCTGTGCCCTAGTCGAAAGAAAGCTACTTAGCTAGTGAAATAGTCAAAGAAAAACACAAATTCAGCTATTAATTTCATAAATAATATATTATAATTGACTATGTCATAAACCCTAGAGAAGTCGAACAAAACAAGAATTCTTATTTCATCTTTATCCAAAGACTGGCGATTGTTAGTGGCTTTTTCAACAAGGCAATTTTACAACTACATATGTATATGCACTCAGCAAGATCAAGAATAGAAACAGATCAAAGAGTTCGAACAACTGCAAGGAAAATAAGTAGGTACCATACTTGAAAATGTTTTATTTTAATTTGTAGACTTTCTACTTACATTTATCCATAGCCATGATGCGGGTAGATGTAAATTGAACACTGCTAAATCAACCCAGTACCAGTACCCAGTAGATATTAGTGCACAAATCGATAGTCCTCGAAGGGATCTTTCATTTAGCACACTGGAAATTTTCCTAGGACACCCCATCCCTCGCTGCGCCCCCTGATATTTTACGTTACGTTTTACCTCCCCCCACCCACAAGGAAGGGTGGAAGGGGGTGAAATTTCAGATTCGTAATTCTCTTTCCAACGATACTCCACTCGACCCAGTGGGGTTGGAATTTGACTTGTTATCGGCCGGGCGAGTGACCTTAGGTTTTTTCGAAAATCATCATGAAATTATAAGCTCAATTCAGGTGACAACTTTCATCCCTGTGATAAGAAGTACGGAATCTAGGTCGATTTTTCGGGATGGCACCCTTCACCCTATTTCCCCTTTTCCGGGCGTTTCGAAGAAATTTGTTTTTCTAAATTTTTGATATTTTATAGCCACGTCCATAGGCTTTCCAACAAATCTTAAAACATCTCGCTAGACCCTCAGAAAGTGGAGAAATAAGGGAAAATCTGAAATGATGATTTGAAAACTTCAACTCCGTGAATTTGGAATATTTTCGAAAACCAAAAGATACAGTATCAAAAGATCTATAAGGTATAAAAATTTCATCCCCCTGCTCCTTGAATTACTCGAGTTAGAGTTAATATCGAAAATACCCCCTCCCTATTTTTCTCCCCACCCAAAAGTCCAAATGAACTGTGACTTGAAAAAATGTGTTCAGAATAAGAAGATCTTTCAAAAAAGTGCTATGTTTAAAAAATCATACGATTCAAATAAAAGTTATTCGAATTCGAAAATGTCCAACTTTAACCATTATAAAAAGTACTTTAAAATTCGAATTTCGAAATTCTGTGCACAAAGGCAACCCACGCATATTTTTTCTATACATGCAGAACATAAAAATCGGTTATTTTATAAAAAAGTTTTCATTCAAAAACGATAAGTATGTTTTTCACTCAATCACCTTTTACCTTGATGAGTGCTATGGATAACATCAGCGTATAGGTCCATTCATTTGCTTCGGTGCAAGTGTAACTCAGAACTGTCAAGTGTATTTTTACACCAGCACCAGAAATCAGCTGTTTTTCAGTGCTGTCCTCGCAAACGAATGAAGTGGTGGTAAACAGTGTAGATATAAATATTTTGGTTCGCTCGTAGAGCAGTCCACAGGGTCAACTAATGTCACTGTATTAATTTTTTATTGTTTAAAAATTCTTGATTAAATTTATCAAATTTCTATTCAATTGTTTGAGTACACTTATTTGGTTGTTTTACCACAAATCAATTTAATTATTTAAATTACTGAACGCACTTGTTTTTACTCAAATCAATTTAATTATCTAGATTACTGAGCGCACTTGTTTTTTACTAACTTAAGTTATTACGGTTTCTTAAAAATGACCTTATAGTCTAAGCAAATGACAGTTGTCAAATCATTTTTTCTACACTGCTTAATTTCGACGGTGCAGATAAATTACACTCAGTGTACACTACACTGCATTTTTACAAACAAACGAATGGCTTGGTGTAATTCAATATATTGTATACCTACAAACGAATGGTTTGGTGTAATTGAGTGTAGTAATTTTCTTATTCTAAATAATTTTTCCACCCGCCTCAGTACCAAGTTTTGCTGTGTTGTAACTTCTTATGACGGGAATAGTTTTATGGGTTTGCACGTAGAAAAATTATACTTCAAAAACAAATTTCTAACCCTCCACATTGGTTGGTTATCTTCATAATTTGAATCCAGCAGTGAAATGAATCTGAAAATAATAAACTCTTTAGTCACAACTCTGCTGGAGACAATATACAAAGTTTATACCTACTTAGAAATTAAAAAATAGGTATGTAATCCCGGTGTTCAACTGACTTAAAATTTAATATTAATTGACAACGACATCTGAACTCTGAAGTTTTATTTGGTAAATAACACATTCTTACTACAGCTCCATCTATTTTTCAATTGTATATTTAACAAAGCTACTCTTTTCCCGAGGGTCGTCCAACGGGAAAAATTGGCTTTGCTATTTCCCGTATGGGGGAAAGTTTGAACTCGCTGTAGAATTTGCTTAGCCGGTTTAAATTTATTGAAGTACTAGAATAGTTCGTTGGTTAAAAAAAACACTAACGTCAAATTTTTATGTGACATTTTACAAAAACTGTTCAATGGTTTAGGCTGGAAGGTTAAAAGTTTTGCTGTGTTTTGTGTGGTTTATTGCAGCAAAGTATTTACTTATTGAATGACTTCCGGTTAGATCTTTCTTTTTAATGAAACTTGGTAAGTAAAATCCTTTAATGTGTAATATCAAATTTAATAATTTTATTGCAGTATATTATAATTTAGGCACAGATAAATAAATCCGCAGTATAAATTTTATTTCGATAGTTGTTACCAAATAAGTCTACCTATGTTTATTGCCAGTAAAAAGAAAAGATAAACTGACCAAACTGCAAATTTTAATAATTAAAATTCAAAGCGATTTTGGAAAACTAAAATTTTGCCGGTCTGTCTAGCGTATAAAGTGTCACCACAGGACACAGGTGAAAACCGCCTCACCAATACCACGACCAATTAGCGTCTTTTATAAGCAAAATTGTTGCAGGTATGGATTTTTTTATTTGGGGTTGCCAGGCGAATATTTTGCAGTTATCAAAAAATGTTGGGCTTATTTGGACAATATTAGGCTGAACTACAATAGAAGTGTACGTAAGTACATTTACTTACGTAAAGCGAACGCGCCTTTTAATTTAATTTAACAGGCGTATACAAATTAACTTTAACGCGTGTGAGGAGAGCTTTCGTTAAGTTTAAATATCCAATTTTCCGTGAGTGTAGTGCGCTAAGAATCACTCATTTCGTAAGAACAATGTGTCCAAACAATTAAATTATTACTAAATCATTAAAAGTGCAATGTAAAAATTTAAATGGAATAAAAAGGGTACTGCGAATTAATAGAAAGCATAAATCTTCAATTAAATCAACTTCCATTTGTTAATTTTTCGCATCTACCACTTTTTAAAATTGTAGGTACACATAAAATGTCATTAGGGCACTGCGAATTAATAGAACGCACAAATTTTCAATTACTTCAACTTCCATTTGTCAATTTTTTCATTTTTACCACTCTTTAAAATTGAAAACATTAAATATCAAGATAATAACTCTTACGGAATGTGATATATATTTAGGCTAAAAGTATGAGTATAACCTCAGTCGTAAACCTCAGTCTCGTTTAATTTCGTAAAGTTATTTACTTCTATTGTAGTTCAGCCTATTAATACCATTTATACTAATAATTGATTGCAGATTCGCTTAAAGCGAATGACATTCAGCAACCTAGGAATACATGTTATTGTTGTAAAGTAAAAATATATTTTTATGCCCTAGATGAAATCTATAGGGTATACTAAGTTTGTCATTCCGTTTGTAACACATCGAAATAATGATCGTGGAGCAAAATGGATTGAACACCCACGCATAATATTAAAAGTTATTTTAATTTTTGCATGTCCGTCTGTCCGTCTGTGCGCACGATAACTCAAGAACGCGTATACTTAGAGAGCTGAAATTTTGTACACGGACTATAAAAAAAAGTAAAATTAAGTTCGAAAATGAGACAAATCGGGCAGCTCCTTCGTGGGGTTGCAATACAAAACTTTCGTTTTCCACTAATTTGGACACTGCCTGAGAACGCATCGATATAGAGAGCTGAAATTTGGTACATGGTGTTTTCATTGTACTAGCAAATAAAATTTCAAAAATGGACTAAATCGGGCAACTCCTTGGTGTTGCCATATAAAAATTTAGGTTTTTTACGTATACT
The DNA here is from genome assembly GCA_963924295.1 of Dioctria rufipes. Taxonomy (NCBI): domain Eukaryota; kingdom Metazoa; phylum Arthropoda; class Insecta; order Diptera; family Asilidae; genus Dioctria; species Dioctria rufipes. The sequence continues at coordinate 22,866,455 of OZ002740.1, read as the reverse complement.
GTGAAAACGATCAGTCCAAGACATTTTTATTGTACTAAAAACTTCTTCAGAATACGAAATCCTATAAAATTGGTTATAATCATTTTTTCTGTCTGACAAACCGTTCTAAAAATATATGCGAAAAACTACTTCAAAAATCACACTTGCACAGAAGGGTGACAATACGAATTTTCATACGGGCACTCATCTAGAGCGTATCATAGTGGGGTCTTAGACCAATTCTAGCTTTTTTACTTGTTGTTATCATTATTTCTTTTATCCGACTTGTAAGACTTGAAAGTTCTGCGTTGGAGACACTATCTTCTTGCAAATTCTTAAAATTAAGTATTTAAATAAACTTTATAATCAACTTGTCGCAACCATTCAAAGTATTTTGAAATGGGTGAAAATCGACGCTTATATATCCCAGATAAGCTAAAACAGGCATATCTTGTTTACGTTCCCCATTCTTACTATTTTTTTTATAGGTTGTTTGCATTGGATTTAAATCTATCTACTTTTAACTGTAAATTGTTATATCTAATATATTACCACTTTGGTAAGAAAAGCATTTTTCCGTTAGTGCCCATCTGAATAATCTGTTTCCATGCTGTGCGAGGTATTATCTAGAGGCCACTTGCAAGAACGTCGATGATAATAATATCTTAAATTTACATTGCAGGTATCGTACAATATATTATGATGTAGAAATATCCGATTAGCCCAATTCGCTGAAGCCACTGCCATGGAGTCAATCCAGTATACCTCTTCAGTCGTTCACTTAATTTTCTCGGTTAGACTAAAAGAGATGTAATTGGAAAAGCTCTTAGCTCTTGATGATTGGCGGACATGGTAAGAAAATTATAACAATGGCAGGCCACTAATTAATGGATATATATACATAATAGGAAAACGGTGACTCAGATCCACTCTTAAAACAGTCTTTGTATTGACTCAGTATATCAAAACTCTACTTTGATAAGGGCCTAATAAGAACCATTTATAAATGGATTGATGCGATCTACAAATAAAAGAACGAGTATTGAAGAGAGAGTTTATTCAGTAATTATTTCCATTCATGTGTGCGAACTGAAAATTTAGCAACTCTGGTTAGAAACCTCTTGGGCTCATTAAGGCCCCCAGTAAACAAGAAGTGGCCATTTTCTACAGCGCCGTCGGGAAGAGCAGAACAGACACACGACACATCTCCTCCGGCCCCGTCCCAGCACCCTTACAAATCAAGCTTTTGATTCAGATTACGGCGTTGGAATAATGAAATAGGAGAAAAAGCGTCATACATAATGTAATAAGATGCTTTTCACTCATTCAGTATGTTTACATGAATACTTGAGTGCTTGACTTGACATCCACTTGAAACTCAACTAGGGTTTTTGGTTGAATTATTTCGTTACTTGACTTGAAATTTTCTTTAAATTTATTAAAAATCACAACCTGATTTGACCACAATTACTTCTTTTTGTTAATCTACCGTTTTCATAATGTTGCGTTTACATGAATTTTTTTTCAAATAAATTGAACAACATTTTGTGATTTACTTGAAGGCAATGCGCTTTTACACGATATTTTGATTACTTGATCTCTACTGGGAGTATATTTCAAGTATTCCTGTAAACGTATTAATTGCCCTCTTGTAGGATTTTTTAGGGTCCTAGGAGCACAGGAAATAAAATTTTTTTCTGGAAGCGCCATCGAGTGGTTTAGACTTAATAACATCCTCGTAGAAAACTCATTTTTTGTTTTTTTTTTTTCTATTTTATTATAAAACAAAAAGGATAGTCTATGATGAAGAAAAAAAACTTAAACATTCTTTTTCATGTAGTAGAATCTCATCGATGTGTTAGTTTTAGTCATGGAAGTACTAAACTATGATATTTTCAGAGCGGGCACATAATTTAGGGGTTGAAATATTATTAAGTATTGAAAAAATTCAATAGAAGAGATCCATTATATCACAAAATGTTTAAATTAATGTTTTAATTTATAATTTTATAAATTTTTTATAATTCTTAAAATTTTTAAGAGTTTTTCTAATGCTCTGTTTATTTGCTCACAATATTTCTCGGCGTTACCTTTGAATAGCTGATTTAATTTAGAGTCTCAATGAAAATTGTGTAAGCAATCAAACCGGCATTGGAAAATGTCACGAAGCATTAACTGACTGGACAAATTTTGAGATTTCCTGTTTCTATGAAAATTTGCAGGTTGTTTGTTTTTTTATTGATTGAAGGGTAAAATATAAAATAGAATTAATTTCGCGCCGAACGCGACGATGTATTTATTCATTTAGAACTTCATCAATGATCTGATTACTGAGTATACAAAAGTGAAATATAGCAATAAAATAACAAAAGCATACATAACCATAATAACGATAAAAAGTATACATAACAATAATAATGAAAAACAAGTAACATTAACTAAGCTGATCTCTTATTTGACTTTTTGAAAGATGAAAGTCAATGCAATCAAACTGGCGGTTAAAGAGACGAGACATTGATGAAACCGGCTCGTGTATGCCATAGTTTGTACTATGCTGAGGAACAACGAAGAAGTCACAGTTCCTCAAGCGCACGGGAACAGATATATTGAAAGTATTTAAGAGCTCAGGGAAGTTTATCACTCCTTGTATACACTGAAATGCAAGGACAACCCTGGTTTTACGTCTATTCTCAAGAGAATCTAATGGAAAGAGTTTAAGTCTGTCAACATATGGAGGCAAAATAATAGGGTTGTCCCAATGAAGTCCTCGCAGGGCAAATCGGATAAATCTCCGCTGGACAGCCTCTATGCGATTTATATATATAGAATAGAAGGGAGACCAGACAGGACTGGCATACTCCAAAATAGGTCTAACGAATGTGCAGTAGAGGATCTTCGTTATGAATGGATCATTAAACTCTTTTGACCATCTCTTTATAAACCCCAGAGTAGCATTAGCCCTGGCCACGATTGAATTAATATGATGTTCGAAGGAAAGACGAGTATTAAGGAAGACACCCAAATCTTTGGTTTTGTCAAGTCTAGTTAATAAGCATCCATCTAAAGTATAATTAAACTCCAATGGCCTCCTTTTACGAGAAAATGACATAGTAGTACATTTGCTAATATTAAGAGGAAGACAGTTAATAGCACACCATTTATGAAAGGTGTCTAAGTCCGAGTTTAAAAATCCGCACTCGTTTTCATTAGAAACAATGCGGAAGATTTTGGCATCGTCGGCGTAGCAAAGAATTCTTGAATTAGCCAAAATCAGAGATACATCGTTGATGTAAATTATAAAAAGGAGTGGTCCAAGATGGCTACCTTGAGGTACGCCGGAAGTATTATTTATTTCATCAGAAAGGGCTGAGCGGAATATGACTCGCTGCGTACGATCAGATAAATAAGAACGAAGCCAATTAACAAAAACAGTATGAAAACCAAGAACAGTCAACTTGTGAATTAAAATTTTATGATTGATTCGGTCAAAAGCTTTACTGAAATCAGTGAAAATGCAATCCACTTGCTTACCGTTTTCAATAGCAGAAATGCAGAAATTAGTAAACTCCAATAAATTAGTCGTAGTAGATTTCCCCTTCATAAAACCATGCTGAAAAGAGCACAGGAAGGGCTTGCAGTGGAAGTACAAAGCATCACAAACCAGGGCTGTAACAGATATTTTTGGAATTTTTGGAAGAGGATGTTCAAGGTTCTAATATCTTTGTTAACCTAAACTTTATCAACAATTTCGACTTTTTATGCGATAAGCTTCTTGAATATGTTTGCTTTCTCCAAATTAACATACATATGTCAAAATTTTGCCAGCGATTTTAATGGAGACCGCGTTAAATTTTTCTTTTTCGAACTCAATACTAGGCCAAGGTATCTAGTAAAATGTGTAGAGAATTTATAATGCCATCTATTTTATAAAGAGGGAACTTTCAGTTTTTACCGGTGAACTCCGTACTGCACTAATAAAATTTTTGTACCACCGTCAAATTTTTATGTGGACAATTTCTCGTCTACAGCAGACTTAAATTCACTGAAAATGCTTTCAATGAATTTCTAAAATGCATTGAAGATGCAGAATAATAGAACTTTTCGACCCAGCAATCAAAGAGGTCTCATCAGTATGGTTATCTCTGATCGAAGTATTTTTTTTTTTTTTTTATTTATTTATTTGTAAAAATACTTCAAGATTTACAATCTTATACTATGTATTCAAGTATTATGGAGAAAATGCGGAGACATAGAACAATCAATTTAAAAATGTAAAATGCATGATGGACTAAGTGAGCATAGTGGTGTTAAATTTCCACATTTCCTTATTTGTATTGAAAGGTTGAATCATATTGCGCAAATAAGAAGGTTGAGGAGAAACAGCTAGTGTGTAGACAAACATTAAAATGCGTCGCTCAAAGTAAGTCTTCAGCGAGCACCCTAGCAATATAAGACTAATTGTAAGATTCATGTCTCTCATCTTCATACCTTCGAAAGATAAACTTAATGCAGTCATTAAATGCTACATTTAATTTTCTAAATCATCTAGAATCAAACAAGACAACCTTGACTGAAATATGGCAAAATCAGTGATTTGATTAGATGACAACGTAATTTGGGAGAAAGATTTCTAGCTGACAACCAAATACGACACAAGGTAGCATAGATTTTAGACAGAGTTGAATCGACATGGTCGCAATATTTCATGTTAGAGTTTAAAATAACGCTTAAGTTACGGATCCTAGATTCATATGGAATAGTTGTGCCATTTAATTTGATAATTGGTAACGACAGAGAATGAAGTGGACAATGAGAGAAAGCAATGAACTGAGATTTGGCAGGTTTAAGATTGAGATTGTTATTTAACAACCACTTGCATATTTCTCTCTTGCTGTGACAAACACTCGAATACTTTAGTCAAAAAGTCAAAAAGCGTCAATATAGCTACCTCTCCCTTATCGAGTGAAGATCAAAAATCGGAAGACGTTTTTCGAGGAGCCATTTTATCGATGATAGAGGTCACCCAATTGTCGAAATTTTTATGGTAATATCACATTTTAATCGAAATCGATATTAGGCTTAAGGAAAAAAAAAAAGAAAGAAAAACAGTCAGGTCTCCATTTTTAAATAAATTTTATCAACTCACAGACCCCTGACTAAAAAACTTTGTGTCTGAGCGCTTGAGAGGTGACGAAAGAGTTTTTGGGTAGTAAACGTTGATGGATTTACATGGGGTTCTTTGATTTAGAATGAGTGAATGGGGAGCTTTCCGATAGGGTAAAGTTTTCTTACGTTTTGGGGGGTTTTGGGGTGGGGGTGGTAGCTAATATCCTTCGTGTTGTCCAATTTGGGCCGTGTGTGATATGAGTCGATAGACTAGAGTGATGAGTCGAGATTCGAGAATCGAGTTATGAAAGTTAAAAAAAAGTTAAAAAAGGGAAAAAAGTTAGAAAGGTTAAAAAAAGTTAAGTTAAATTAAATCGTGATTCGAGTGTCGAGAAGTGAGATTCGAGTGTCGAGAGGTGAGATCCGAGAGTGGAGACAGTGTTAAAAACTAGAAAATAAAATATATTAAAAAAACTTTAAAATAAAAAACAAATAAAAAAAATTGTACTAAAAAGTAAAACATATATTTTTCTTTCTCTGTGATATACACAAGAAAAATTTTATTGTAAAATAATCACAATTGTCTAACTGCAACTCATGCTCAAACTTTTAAGATTTAATCTGAGTTCTAGGATTTCATATTTTACAATAAAACTTTTCTTGTGTATATCACCGAGAAAGAAAAAAATATGTTTTACTTTTTAGTACAATTTATGTATGAAAGTTATTTATTTTAAAAGTTTTTTAATATATTTTATTATTATAATGTCATATCAGCGCAAATAGTTGAGGTCCTAATTCTGACATTGGTATTAATGCCTAAAACTAGCAATTAAAACATTCAATTAGAGTGAGACCAGTTTATTTTACAATATATTATTTTAGATTAGTAACTATTGCGAGATTATAAAAACAGTTTTTTTTTTTCCTGAATTGTACACCAATTTCAAATGTGAATTACATTTACATGTGTACATACATATGTATGTAAGCCTGCATATCAAATCAATTATCTTTATTTTTTTTTTTTTTTGGCACTCGTACTTAGAATACTGAATAGAAGAACCTTAAGCTTAAATAAATAGTTATTTTGTATAAAATGTTAAATTTAGCGGAGTGTGATAGATTCAAGTTCGGTTTACTTTCAGATTGTTTTTTATATAATTAAAACTTTGTATATGTATGTTGTTGTTGTTTGAATTGAAATTGATTTATATGTATGTATATTGTTCGGGTTTTTTTAAGTGAAATACTGTTTTTGGCAAATATATGACGTTTGTATGTGTGTATACATACTTGTTTGTATATTGTAAATTGGGATACCTATTGTTTGAACTTTGTGTTTTTGTTTCTAATTTTATTTTTCTAACATATATTTCTTATATATGTATAATATTGTATTCACCGGATAATTATACTATCTTAGTCTAAATATCCACACATTCCAACAAATCTAATGTTTTTGCGTTGAAATCTAATTGATCCCTCAGTTTTTAATATTGATGATAAAAATTAAGAACAATCTATTATCAAGAAAATACGTTTTTCTTTCTTCTGCTGTTGCGTTAATTCTTCAGAAAATTTGTATGGATTCAGTGTGATATGTACATACATATATTGTGTATTATACACAAAGATACTGCGGAAAATGTTAATGAGAGCTAAATGTTAAATATTTACAAGTTTTTTTTTTCTTCTATAAATGTATAATATAATATTATGCGTGTCGTGTGTGGGTGTGTGAAATTAATGAAATGCTGATTTGTATAGAATAATTATATGTCAATAAATAAAAAGTAAAATAAAAAGGAACTACGAGAACTTTCCCCTGTCGTTACTGTTGTACGTTGTTGTTTAAAGCCTTAAAGCTGCACACCTATTTATGTACTTAAAACCCTTACCCCATAACATAATTTTATTTTATTTGATAATTTTCAAAATTTTCTTATTTCATTTTAATGGCATCATTAATAACATTATGACAAAAAATAAAACGAAAAAAAAGTTTATTGAGTTCTCAGTGGCAACTGGCCATGTTGTTGTTGTTGTTTTTTTTTTTTTTTTTTTTTTTTTTATATATACTTAAAATTAAACTTAAAACAATAAACGTAAAATGATAAAAAAAAAATATATTATATCTACTCTCTCTAAAACTAGTTTGTGGTTGTTGTGTAGATTATTAAATTTTAAACTTCATTAAAAATGTTACAGGACTCTCTATGACTCTATGATGATTTCGTTGTTGGACTTGTGCTTGATGGATTCGAAGGTACTCTGCATCGATAAACAAAAGCACTAACAGATATATCATCATCAGTTCTAATACAGCTTTTACCATCTGGACATATGCACCTGCAATAGTTAGAAATGAAAAAAAAAGTAAATTTGAAAATTTGTAATTGTTGGAAAATTTTAATTCAATAGCTTGGTTTTAGTAGGAATGCAATAATGCGATGATGGATTTGGTGTATTAATTTAGTAATTATATAGTTGTGCTCTATTTTATAGTCGTGCCATAATTTGGTCGTACTTTTATCATATGCCTAAAACGTCTTGATGATGTTCTTGTAACTTATTTGGGGGATAATCATGATGTACTTAAGCATAACTATTCATTGATTCTGCACCAAAAATTATTATTACTTATAAAACCGACTAAACAGGAAAAAAAGTTGCCAACTTGTTAAGTTTTACAAACTTTCAGCTATTTTTATAACCAACCAACTATATATGCATGTGTAATTATTTCATTACTTATAAACATAATTTACGTATACTTATATGTAATGTATGTATATATATAGACCAGACCTGTAAAGTACTTAAATACTAGTGCCAGTACCAGAAGGTGGACTTAAAATTTTGTTTAAGTACAAGTACAATTCCTGGTACTGGTACTCAAAAAATTTTCAAGTACAAGTCCTGGTATTGGTATATACTGGCACTGGTACCCTATAATTACCAAAGTATGCACTTACTACAAAAAACCCCATAACCCGAAGTACTTCAGTTCTTGTAAATTATTTAAATACGCCTTCTAATAATAGAAGTTTAGTAGCAGGGAAAAAGTGAAAGTCGCCGAAAGAACTTTCTAGAATAAATATTACCGAAAAATCGATAAAATATTTTTTCTCAATTTTCTCTAATTGCGCTATAGGTTTAGTAATTTTTTGTTATGATCAACAATTGTATATAAAATAAAAATAAAATATAAAAATTGAGCTATAATAAATATCTGAATTATGATATTTTTATTTAGAGCGTTGCACTAAAGTCGCAATGCGCCCATTTCGAATTAAGAAAACTGGAGTTTGAAAAAGTTGTATATTTTCTTGATTTCATTACGTGCCGAGCATTGGTTACTGTAATTTAAAGGTTTTCCGAAGGTCTAAGACAAAAATATATTAAAAAATATTGGGCCAACGATAGAGCCTTCAGGAACATCAGCTTCAATTGTGATGATTTGTGACTTTCAAGTTGCACATACAATTTTCTAGACGTTAGAAACTGATTTGCGGGGATAGGGGGAGGGGGATAACAAGTTCATTACATTATTATGAATTGAAAGGATTTTGAGGGATTTAATAAGATTTTGTCGTTAATTCAAAAGACAAAAGTATATGAAATTACTTGTTTCATTCTAAAAAACACCAAAAAATTTCCAATTTTGCTCTACTGCTTCTTAACTTGTCATTAAGTTTACTTTGGTGAAGGTCCATCGTTGGTCCATTTGATTCTGAATTCAGTTTTGAAAGGTAACCTTCACGGTGTTGTAAGAAATATCGTAGAATGGTTCCGGTCCTATTAGGAGCATGATTGCTCTTTTATGGCAAAGTAAGTCTATCATTTCCATCAATTCCCGAGTATCCTGGCGCCCATTGAAATGTTAGGTAGTTCCTTGTGCCAAAGTTTGTTAATGCTTGAATGCATGCCCACATTAACTTTGTTTTGACCTCACCACCTGAGGAGATGGCTTTCAATGCCGCTTGGCTTATATGTACCGGTTTTTTTTTTTTTTTTTTTTTTTTTTTATATATCGGCTGAGATTTTCGTATGCACATTTAGTAATCGCATCTACTTCTGCCTGTAATATTAACAACTTTCAAATAAATTCATTTGAGATTTTTTCTAGGTCAGAAACTTTATTTAATCTCCATATACAGGGTGATTCAGATAAAGATACCTTCCGGTATACCACGCTATTCCTTGGGCAAGTTGATCAAAAAATTGTTCCACATAACCCCCCCCCCCCCCCCCCCCCCCCCCCTAGAAACCTTCCTTTAGAAGGAGTTGTGGCCAGTTGAAGATTTCGCCAATATTCGTGAGAAGTATAACTTTTGAACCACACTATAGATTTTGGTTATTGTTGGCTTATTAAATAGCCAAGAATAGTAGCTGTCGAAAAGTGTATTCCTCTGCATTTTTTAATTAAGCATCTTGAAATTATTCTCAAATATTTCCAAAACTTTGATTTTTTACACACAAAAGTTTTTGAAATAAATAACGGTATTTATGAAATTTGTGTGTAAAAAGGGGGAGTTATGTGGAACAATTTTTTGATCAGCTTGCCTCAAGGAATCGCGTGGTATACCGGAAGGTATCTTGATCTGAATCACCCTGTATATGGAATTGGTTCACCAAACTCTATCTATATGTGATTTAAAATTTCAATATATTGTAAGACAGAAGTAGTAGGTACTATAATTTGCTATCTACAATCTACAAGTTCAACAAAAACAAAACTAAAATAACTCACAATCAAAGCGAAGTTCACAGAACTTCATTTTTGCACTCCTAAGTAGTATGAAATTCTCTTACCTTGTCCCCCTTATAAACTCTCAATTTAATGAAAATATTAAAAAGAAAGAACGTAAAAAATTCCCCCAACTTTTAAAAGTTAAACTATTTTTAAATAGAAACACTCAGAGTGCAAAAAAGAACACATAACAATTTTTGTTTTTTACACCGCCAGCCTTATTTAGTCTAAAAACTTTGTTCATACACAAAGTTATAAAATTTAACTTAATTATCCTCGTAATTGGATGTGTAATGTGTTAATAAATTTGCAGTGTACGATGAGGTCTTCTGTTAAAGTAAACTATGAAAATGTTTGTGCCATACTGAGTGGAAATATTTTTGTGAAAATTTGCATTACACGCACTCAAACAATGGAAAATGTAATTTTCATTCAAAGATAGGGAGTTGAAAATTGGCATGCCTAGTAGTTAAGCAGTTGTTGTAAGAGGTATAGGTATAGGTAAGCTTCATTAATTTAATTATACTTACGAGTTCTGCATGAAGTAATTTATCCGTCGAGTAAATGGGGTGTAGACGGCCCATCCGCATGGTGAATTATTTTCACAATCCACTTTGGGCTTATTATTTTCTTCAATGGATCTCTGTAAAATGAAAAAAAAAAAACAAAAACGTGTAAAAAGAAAAACTTGAACAATGTTTAGAAACTTTTTTAGAATTTGTAAAATAAAAATATTTTTCGATAAAATATAGCGTCATTAGGAAGTATGTGAATTTCTTTGTACCGATAAAAATAATTATTGCACAACGGAATGTATGAAAGCTCAATTGAAAATTGTCATATCCGTATTTTCTGAATGTTCTATGATAATTACAGGCTTCGAAAATATAACAAATTATACACGTATTCAACTAAATTGATGTATCACCACCATTAGGCCACTCTCCTTAAATTACATAGATCTAACTTAGTAAACTTTTATCTAGGTGATTTTATTTCTGGAAAAAACTCTTTTACAAACGAAAAATCTCTAAAAATAGAAATTTCTATGCAAAAGCAGGCGTTTCGTTTCAGCAGGAACCGTATACTCATCAGTATGGCTTGGTTCCTGCTTACCGTATACGCCATAGTGAAAAGCCAAGCTGACTTCATATATGCAACTAAATTAATTTTTAAGAGTGAATTATATACGAGGCGAGATACTAAGTATTTACTTGAATGCCTAGCAAGATTATCCCTATGTTTGCTGCCAAATCCGCAGCTCGAGGATTGAGTGGAAGAAACTCTTTTACAAACAGCAGGCAGGAACCAAGCCATACTAATGAGTATACGGTTCCTGCTGATGCGAAACACCTGCTTTTGCATAGAAATTTCTTTTTTTTTCTTAAAGATTTTTGGTTTGTAAACGAGTTTTTTCCACCGAATTTTCGAGCTGTCTATTTTATTTCTCTTTATCCATGCCAATATATTGTGTGGTTTTTCACCAGACACACCGAGACTATCCTTGAGCAGAGTAACTCAAGAGTGGCTTAGCTACTATACTCGAAAGAATATTGATTGGTTGAGTCGTTTTATAGCAGGAATTGCTGCATTCTTCTATATCCTTTGCTTGGAATACGGTTTGGGTAGAATTAAATGCCTTTATGATACGGCATTTGGAACATATGCATATATCCCCAGTTCCAGTTCGACTCCCGTGTTTATTTGAGAACCGTATCTGTATACGATACCTACTGAAAAGAAGGCGGCTCCCTGCATGACATTATTGTTGTTGGTTGCTTAAAACCACATCGAATCCACTCAGTGGCGTAGCGTGCGAGGTGTAAAGGGGCTTACGGTCCCAGTGACACAGTTGTGGGAGGGGGCTGCATAGAGCGGCTAATCCTGACTGCAGCATAAGGTCAATCTCATAGACAAACTAAGAGCATACCAGCAGACGGGCAAGTAGAACAAAAACCAGTAATGCCTCGGTCGAATATAAAAACGACGATGCGTCTACGATGCTTCGACTTGATAACTTAACGAGAGGGTAAGCCAGCAATGCCTTGCTCCAATATAAAAACAACGATTAAAATGAAAAATGTTTTCTTCATTACATAGAGTAAGCTCTTCAGGATATTGATAGAGAAGAGTTTAAACTTGAGTGCGTACCTCTACGGGCTTTCGTACCTACAACAGAATGGAAGAAAAAACCTTTCGATTCCGGCCCAATGGGCTTATTAAAAGTTATTTTTGGCCCCAAACTTGAAGGTGGATTATCTAATATATTTATAATGCTGACAATAGTCCTCACAGCTGCAATTAGTAATGGCAGTTATGAGAGAAGCTTTTCTAAATTGAAACTGATTAAAAATTATTTAATTTTCACGTTGAGATTAAAAAATCTAGTTATTTTGGCAATCGGGAACAAGAGGTACATACAAATTAACATTGACGAATGTATTAAAGATTTTGCTTTGCAAAAAACACGTAGAATGAAATTTTAATTTAAGAAAGACGTTTTATTTTGAATCCATTTGAAATAGTGATAGAGTACAGGGTTGTTAAAGAATGCATTATTTCTGAGCTGCATTCCTATACATTTTTTCATTCAAATGAACGAATTGGAAGCTGCAGTCAAATTATGTTTAAAGAATTGGAATGGAATTAAATGAATTCTATTCCCCAAAAACATAATGCCGAATGCATTCTTTTTCCTTTTAGAAAAAGAATGCATTACTTTGGAATGCATTGCATTCATTGCAGTCTGTGTGAATTCACTTGCATTCACTTGCATTCAGCATTCACTTGAATTCAGTGAAATTATTCCATGAAATTATTTTGTGATTAAGAATGAAAGAACAAATAAAGCACTTTTAAGCATTTTTTTAAAAGAATTTCAAATATTAATTAATTTGTCGAATTCTACCAATGAAAGTAGATGTATTTTGTTCGCATAATTTAATTCATCTGTTTTTTCTCCTTAAATGACTTTTTCACATAACAAATGAAAAATAATCATTATTTTCGGTCTCTGTAATAAATACTTTTTGATTTGATTTGAAATTCTTTAAAAAAAAAGCTTAAAAGTGCTTTATTTGTTCTTTTATTCTTAATCACAAAATAATTTCATGGAATAATTTCACTGAATTCAAGTGAATGCTGAATGCAAGTGAATGCAAGTGAATTCACACAGACTTCAATGCAATGCATTCCAAAGTAATGCAGCTCAAAGTAATGCATTCTTTTTCTAAAAGGAAAGAATGCATTCGGCAATATTTTTTGAGGAATGCGGAGTTGTATTTCCTAATTCCTAATACTGAAGAGGAATGAAAGAATGCTAAATATGCATTCTTCATTCCTTTGAATTAAAACCAAAAAAGGCTGCATTCTTTAACAACTCTGATAGAGTATCACAGATGTTTTTGCTTAACTGCGAAAATAGGAGGGGGGCGAAATTCTGGGCTCGCACTGGGTGGCTGAAATCCACTGAAATAATCCACCTCAAGCGTGGTTATATAAGATATTGTTATCTGCCAACAAAGCGACGGCATGTGTACAGCGACCATAAGGATTTTCCGTCATCCTACTAGATAAATGCGAATTCCATGATTTTTTTTTTTTTTTATCTTTTATCAAGTGCGACCTTGTCTGCAAAGCTCAGTATAAGCTCCTTTCTTCTTGTAAACGGAATGATAGCTATCTTGCTTGTGTTTATTCTCAGACCTTTGTTTAGAGACAAAATGTGTACTCTACAAAGGTCATCTTAAGTATATAACGTGGGATATTACCTGATCATATTTGAGCCATATTGTGGCCACCATCAGGTCATCAAGGCGTAAGTCTTGTACATTAAAAAACCTAAGGTGATCAGTTTTACACTAGAAGGTCTTCGACTACAATAGACGACAGAACTGGAGAGAGACTTCCTCCTACTTTTGGGCAGTCTTTTGCTACGGCGATGATTACTCAACATATTTTGTTATCTATTTTTCCTACTTCCAAACGCCTTTTTTTCACAACAGCTAGTTTGATTGCATCTGAATATGGTGTTATCGAAAGCTCCCTCTTATATGGGTGTTTTGTATTAAAATATCTTAAAGTATTCCACATTATTACTCACTCCTTTTGAGCTGATTTCATTGAGATATTTTTTTACGTAAGGACGCATAGTTTCGGAGTTACGCGCATTTAAAGAATTGACGAAACCGGCCAAAATGAGTTTTCCCAAGCAGTCAAATTCTGAAAAAAATTCTTTGTTTTTGAAACATATTTTCACTAGTAATTCATATAATTTTTTCATCAGCTCATAAGCAGAAATAACATGTATATATCTTAAAGTAAAATAATATTTTGATTCGGAGCATCCTGTATGCTAATAGAAATAAAATCACCACCTCTTTTGGTTCTAGTTGCCTTGCCATTTTGTTAAAAAACTTGCTTGACGTTAAAGGGTGATTTCGTTAAAATTTTGCTTCAAATCTGTAAGTCTAGAATTTTCACCATTATAATGTTTTCCATGCTGAGTTTAACCCGAGTTAAATCCGAGTAAGTGCTCGTGGAAACGAGAATTGAATTGAGTTTCGTTGAATCTATATTAACTCCATTTATAAGAATAGTGGGGACACAAATCCGGCTACTTTATACGATATATTGCAACTGTCAACTCAACTCAGAAGCCGTCCATGGAAACAGCATCGAGTTAACTCAGCTAGCAAAACTCAATGCTAATTCAACTCTAACTGCACTCTGGCTCATGTAAGCATAGTGGGCTGAAGAAAGAAGGAGGAAAAAGTCTAATGGGTCAAAAAGATATAGCTAAGGGAAAGAGCTAAATTTCTTTCCTGCCCAAGTCACTGACATGTCTAGTATGTACTGACTGCCTTCATAGAAATACACTGCAGAAAGTTGGCTCACTTCTATATTGTTGATTCTTTCGGTCTAAGCACCAAGTACCAACTGAGAGGGGACTGTAAACAACAAATAAATAAGTGGGTTCGTCGAAATAAATGTTTTTAAATTAATTATTTAACTTTATTACTGATAAAAATTGTTTTAGCAAAGACAATATATTCACGATAAAAACAAACGAGAAATCACGTTTTTTTTTTTTTTTTTTTTCAATGAAAAACCACCTTTAATAGCTCAATTACACTTTATTTACTTGAAGTTAATTTTTTATGCTAAATGCATTTCGGACTTAGTCGTCCATCTTCAGTAGCTTTCTGCTCGACTTTAACTCAGCTGAGCTATTAAAGGTGGTTTTTCATTGAAAAAAAAAAAAAAAAAAAAAAAAAAACGTGATTTCTCGTTTGTTTTTATCGTGAAATTAGCTCTACGGTGTTTCCATTGAAATATTACAATATATTCATTAGATACGCAGAAGAAATTCAAAAGGTTTTATTAAAATTTCGAGCTGCGTGCTTACTTTTTCAACTTCCCGCCAATGATTTTTTCAATGTTGGCACCGACGTAAGAACTCTTTTTGACACAAATAATGCTACATGAAATAGAAAGTTAAGCAGTCCATATTATATATGTCAGTAGCCAAAGTAGACATTAATATGGAAAATTCCATATACTTCTAAGTTTTCTTTTAAATTTTCAATGTAAAAAAACTTACGAAGGCCGGCTGACCCAATAGCAACGGTACGTTAAAACAAAATAAACGGTTTCTTTTTGTGGAAACGCCATCTAGTAGACGAAAATCACATTGCATAATTTTGAAAATATATAGAAATAAATAAAAAACTAGAATCGGTTTAAGACAAATTCTTATGATACTCTAAGATGAATGCCCGCATCTAATTTCGTATGATCACCTTTCTGGAAGTTTGATTGTTGAAGTAGTTTTTCATATATATTGCTAGAACGGTCCATCGGATACTAAAAATGATTATAACCAATTTCATAGGATTTCATATTTTGAAGAACTTTTCACTACAATAAAAACGTCTAGGACTGATAGATTTCATAGTGTACGTAAAAAACCTAAATTTTTATATGAAAACTCTAAGAAGGGGTTACTCGATTTAGTCCATTTTTGATTTTTAGTACTTAGTATTGCAACGAAAACACCACGTATCAAATTACAGCTCTCTACGTTAACGCGTTCTCAGGCAATGCACAAATATATAGTAAAAATCGAAATTTTTTATGATAACCCTAAGAAGGAAATGCTCGCTTGGTCAGATTTTCGAACTTAAATTTACTTGAACACACATCCAGACAGTCGAACATGCAAAAGTAATTTTATTACACTTGGTCTTATTAGTAAAGTTATAAGGTAACACAAAAACAACAACAACTGTGAGACTGACGAAAAAAGTGGTAGTTTTCCTGTTATTTATGACTCAATACCTACTGAAGTATTACTAACCCTGATAGTGTCATAATTTCAGCTTTAGAAACCTAGAAGGTTAGAAGGGAGGCCAGGCCACGGTGTTTTTCGTACATTTTCGCATTTCGTGACTCAACTTCATAAAAAATTAAGAAGAAAAAAAAACATTTCATAGTCTTTGACTTACGAAATATGTATGTTCGCGTCACAAAGATCTAACATTCAGCAAAATTTCAAATTCCTACGTAATATCGTTACATCTGTGAGATACAGATGGACAGACGCAAGAGCGATCTTGTAAGGGTTCCGTTTTTTCCTTTTTAGATACGAAATCTTTTTAGGGTAATGGTAATGGTAATGATGGAAAAGTGGTCAAAACTATCATCAAAATTATAGATGGGAATTTTTCAAATTTTATTTTATCTATATATATATATATATATATATATATATATATATATATATATTTTTTTTTATCTACAGGGTGTCCCAAAAGTACCAAACGATAATAAAATAAAAATTCATAACTTCTTTGTTTTTCATTTTTTTTTATCAAAGTATAGTGAACATCATTATAGAAAATTATACTGTTGAGCAGCGTGTCAAAGTTTATGATTTGTTCATTAAACATCAGCAAGCAAGAGCCATTTATTCAAGTTCAAAGAGCATACCATCGATGATTGATAAACTTTGGCGACATGGTTCCGTTATTGATCAACCATTTGCATTTGTTTTTTTACAAAGTGCAGCTAGTAGTGCAAGAATTAAAGCCAAGCGGCCATCGGTAGCGTCTTAATTATGCAGTTCGGTTCCAACACCTGAACGGAGAAAATGCTAAATTTCTTTCCAATTTAATTATGAGCAATCATGAAGCCTATTTTCACTTACGCCAACAAGCAGAAATGTAAATTTGAGGGTACCGAAAATTCAAATTATTTGTTCATCAGTAGCAATTACACCCATTCGAAACATGGTTTATACATAGAAAAAAAGTCATACTGCCATAGACAGTACGAATATCGATAAAAAGATAATGATTTTTCTTAAAAATGTTCCAAAACTATTTACCGCTAGTATAGATGGCGCGCTTATACGTTACTCTGAATTTTTGTATAAATGTTGTTCGCCCAAACTTAAACATTGGAATCAGGCTTGCTCTCTATTATTTTTTTTTTAATTTCCCCGATAATTTGTTTGAACAACAACTTCATTTACGTATATTTAATTAAAATGTTTTGGAAAAAAAAACAAATCTTAAAAAACTCTCCTTTCATTGCTTTCACGGTTCACCTACATATTTTTTTTATCATTAATTTATCAAGAAATACTTATGAGACACAAACATACAATATCAGGCATATTTTGTTTTTGTGTTTTTTTTTTTACAAATTCATTCATAAATTTCCATTCAATTTAATTTTCATTCATAACTTTGACCACTTAGCTTTAGCCATACATATGTACATATTTATGTGCATACGTAATCATCACAGCAAGTAAACTTTATACACAGCTTTATCGCTTTGCTTACGTACATACAAACTTTAAGGTCTATACCTAGAAAAGAAAGATCATTCTGAGATTAATCTCGAGGTTCATGAAAGCGAGCGTTTCACACTGAGAAAATAATTTTAATTGTTGCGCTACATTCAATATTGAAATTGAATTGAATGAAAAAGTGCGAGTGGTGGTAAGAGAAGTGTTATCATTTAAATTTTTTTCTTTCCTTTTCGTTTTTTAATAAAAAACAAAAAAAAAACAACAAAATTCTCATTTGATGTTTTCTTGATGTTCATAATTTTGCATATCTGGTTTTCTTTTTATTTGAGTTGCTGCTTTTTATGTTTTTCCTTTGACAAAAACAAAATACGCGATAATCTGTGGTTTCGATAAATATGCTATAAAAGTCAAAATAAAAAACAATAACAATAACAGATATTAAATATTTTTTTTTAATTATTTTTTTTTTTTTTCAAAATATTTAGAAGCGAGCGAATATTAATTTGCATATTTTTTAAGATTGATTAAGAGAGAAAAAAATACCGGCAAAATATAACACTAAATCACGCATCTCAATATTAATACAAATACAAAAAATATATATATAAGAAGATGACATCTCAGCCAGCCTGGCCAGACAACAAATCACCAGATATTTGGTAGCGAACTAGAGGAGGGGAAGACAAAACTTGATTTAATTCAAAAGAATTTCCTAAATTGAGGCATTATTGGTAGAAGATGCACGAAGTGGTACGAGGGGATGGTGGATATTTTAGTCATTTATGTCATGAAATTTAAAATTAGATTTACATTAAGAAGATAGATTTACGTAGTTTTTAATTAGATTCTATCCATAATATAAAGATAACAAGGTAAATAAATTGTATGGGCTCTTCTCGACTGTCAAATGAGTGTGGTATATTATTTGATGATCATTTAGTATCAAAAAGTATTTGCTACCTATTTAATTAAGTACCTATGCTTAAAACTATCACAAGATACTTACTATGTACATATAGTATGTAAATTTTCACTAATATAACGTAGGCCTGTGTTATGTGCAAGACTGTATGTGTACCGCAAAACTATGCTGAAAAAATGATCTTCGAGTCATTTTTAATTTGATTCTTATGCCGAATTTACAATACAGAGTGGAGCAGAATGAGCTTTGAGTCCAGAACGAAGGTGTTCACAATGCAGCGCAGATTGAGATTCCAGCTTTGAAATTAACATAACAAAACGCAATAACAACGCCAAATCGAGAAACAAGAAAATAAATGTCGTTGTCAAAATATGATATTCGAAAAAGGAGACACCTGCACCATTAGACTGCTTCGAAACTAGCTAAAAATTAACGTACTCTTTTTGGTTTTTAAATCATGAAGTTTTCAAAACATACCTCTTGTTTTATTATTAATATTCATAAAAAATATGCTAGGTATGATAAAAAGAAAATATTGGTTCTTTGCCACGCCATCTACATGCTAGTAGTTCGATATTCCAGTTAGTAAGCTTTCGGAAATGGCAGCTTGAAAATACGAATAGAACCTATTTTTATGCAGCTCTACTCTGCTCTACTTAAAGCCATACAGAAATGGCGATATGCCATACTGCGTGCGAAAAAAAGGAGGCCAGCATTGTTGTTGTTGTTTACATTGTTGACTCGCCATTAAACTGTCAAAAAATGGTTTAATTTAGTTACGAGGGATATTCGAAAATGAAAGAAATGAGGTCCAGGAAATCTTTTTATACTCTACTAGATGATAGAAACAATGCTGGTAACATCCACACGCATAGATTTTTGCATATCCGTCTGTCTGTCCTCTATCGATGAGTCGAGAACGCGTTTACATTGAAAGCTAAAATTATGCACAAAAAATATGTTGACTTAAGTTCGAAAATGGGACAAATCAGGCAACCTCTTCTTAGTGTTGCCATACAAAAATTCGGTTTTTCTCTATATTGAGACACTGCTTGAGAACGCGTCAACGTAGAGAGCTGAAATTTTTTACACAGCATTTTCATAAAAATCGTAAAATTATTTTTCATAAATGAGCTAAATCGGGCAACCCCTGCTCAATGTTGCCATACAACAATTTTGATTTTCACTTTACTCGTAGACAAATTATAACATTTTCTGTTTTATTTATTTTATTCTAGAATTGACTCTTATCAACATAGTCACAATGGTCCACGGACCTCAATCAACAGATATTATAATGTCCCACGCAGAAAGTTGACAACAATTTGCTCTTCAAAAGATTATTCTCTAATTATTAAGTCATTAAATATGTAGTGGGGGGGAGGGTGAAAAAATTCACTTTATTAAAGGGGGTTACACGCGTCAATAGAACTGACACTATCCCTGATAAGCTTCGTGTAAACCCGTACTGACCAGGCGAATATAAAAAACTATACCGTGGACTTTGACGCAGTTTTTGAAAGTGTGAAGCAAAATTGTATACCAGCGCAGCATAGTGAGTGCTAGTAATATAAAAAGACTTTTTAAATTAATACAGGGACGTTACCGTGTATTTTAGATACCCCATTCCCCAGTGGGTCTATTACCATCTTCGCTTGCCCAATAACTCGTCTTAAAATTTCATTTGTGGTATATCCATTTCAAGAAAAAACTTAGTAAAGGGTTTTCCAATAAGAGGTGTTATTTTGATATTAAAAAAAAATTCCATTTTTTGAGATAAATGATCGGATCTTTATTTCATTACCTACAGGACCATATCCTTTTCATGAAATTTTCCATAACCAAATCGCAAAGTGGCTGTCCTATGTCCTCGATAGCCTCACGAATTCCATCTTTGAGGTCTTGAATCGACGCTGGGCTGTTGGCGTAGACCTTCTCTTTCACGTGGCCCCAAAGGAAGAAGTCGCAAGGTGTTAAGTCACAAGATCTCGGTGGCCAACTGTGATCACCTCTTCGAGAGATAACACGGTCCGGAAACTTTTCCCGTAAAAGATCAATGGTTTCGTTGCTTGTATGGCACGTAGCGCCGTCTTGTTGAAAGTAAACGTTGGACAGATCAATACCATCCAATTCCGGCCATAAAAAATCATTAATCATCTGTCGATAGCGCAATCCATTCACCGTAACTGTTGCTCCTGCCTCATTTTCGAAAAAGTAAGGTCCAATGACCCCGCGGGACCATAAACCGCACCAAACAGTCACACGTTGAGAATAGAGAGGCTTTTCAACAATAACTCTTGGGTTTTCCGAGCCCCAGATGCGACAATTTTGCTTGTTGAAGAAGACATCGAGGTGGAAATGGGCCTCATCACTCAAGATGAGTTTTCGATGGAATTCCGGATCATTTTCATGCATTTCGAGGACCCAATCAGCAAAGACTCGACGTTGTTGATGATCGGCCGGCTTGAGTTCTTGTGTTAACTGAACTTTATAAGCCTTAGGACCCAAATCTTTATGCAAAATACGGTGTAATGACGTTTGTGGAATGCCTAATTCCAAAGAACGACGAGGAATGGACAAACCTGGGTTTTCTTCAACACTTTCGGCTACAGCACAATATTCTCGGCTGTTCTTGAACGACGTGCACGGGTTTTATTCTTCACATCACTAACTTGTCCCGACAGCTCAAATTTGTCTACCAATTTCTGTATTGCAGTCCGACAAGGTGCTTCACGACGACCCAAAAATGTTCGAGTTTTACGAACTGTCTCTGCCACATTTTCACCATTTTTATAGTGAATTTTAATAATTTCAATGCGTTGTTGAATCGTGTATCGTTCCATTTTTATTAATGGCGTAGTTTCTACTTGTCAAATGTCAAAAAATGACAGCTCCAAAAGTGACATCTACCGAAATAGCGGGCTAATTAAAATAACACCTCTTATTGGAAAACCGTTTACTTTTATCAAAATTACAAACATTTACCAATATTTCACTTTCTAGTTTATTATTAAAAAAGAAACAAATACAATATTACTAAATTTCCACATGAAATCAATTTTAGTTTCACCTACGGGTTTTGTGCTAGGATACATTTCATTTCCGAAAATAAACAAAAGTGACACCTGAAACTAAAGGAGAGGCCATTGTGTGTATATTCCATATACATATTTTCCCGTATAAAAGAAGCCTGGTTATTCCCTCTTCCACACGTTAGGTTAACACATTTGCGGACGTGAACGCAATAGCATACATTTTCATCTTAAAAATGAGTAAAAATATATTTTGGGCAGAGGTGACCCAAAGCAAGACCTTAAAATTTAAATAGACTTTGAAGATTTAATAAAGATTATAATTAGGCTAATTATCGACTAACACTAAGGCTATTTCCTTTATATTAAAATAGATTAATAAGGATAAAAAAATATCTCCGAATTTAGTAATACCTAAGTATTAGATAAAATCAGGCAAATTTTTCTTACGATTTCAAAATTTTCCGTATCATGGGCTAGTTGAAATGGCTGTATCTAATGTATCTTCTCAGAGGAAATCAACAAAGATATGACCAAGAGAGTTACTTACTGAAAATGGAATGGGATTGACAATATTGATAAATCCGGCAGCAAATAATCCTAAGATAATGGAAATAAATAATGAACAATTTCGATTTTAAAATCATTTCCTCTTCTTTATATACAGGGCTGGCCAACTTGGACTGATTGATTACAAATACATACAATTTTCGTATTTTTAAAATTGTTTACTTTTTTTTTTTGCATATTAAGTATAAGGAATATTAGAAAATCTTAAAATAATAACCCGTTTTGAGAAACGGAGTGCAATATTTGATGAGCCACTAACAAATGTTAATTGACCTGTTCGCAATGAACAAGCTGTGGAGGCTGCCCGCGAAAGTGTCAACGATGATTCATTTGTCTCTACTCGTCGACGTGCTACTCAATTGGGTATCCCCAGAACATCGTCGCCGCTATGACGCATTTTGACACTTGTTCTGAGGATGTTTCTATATTCAAAATTTAATTAGCCTAAGAATTATTGCACAACTGTTACAATATGCCAATAAATTCATTCAGATTGCAGAGCTTTTTAAATAATATCATTATTATGAGCGATGAAGCACATTTTACTCGTTTTCCCATATTGTTGTTGTCACTATAATTTTATAGCAAGTTACCTATCAAAATTGAAGAAAATATAAGTAAGTTTTTCATTTGTACCTAATTAAAAATCACGAAATTGAAAGTTTTTCAATATTTTTTTATAGAAAATATTGAAGTTACTTCCGAGTAAGTTTTTCGTCCAGAAGCAGGGAGCGGTGCATTATTCACTGCAGTGCTCCTGGAATATTCCATTCTACTGCTATCTTTGGAAGGAAGTGAAATAAGTGCGAAATAATATATAGCACATAAAATTCTCAGTTCTGTATTAATATTTTTCTTAACAGACTAAGTAATGCATCAAAAATAATGAATTTAAGAAAGTGGTGGAACAGTATAAAAAGTTCATATATATGCAAATCAAAGCAGAAGTGCCAAGTGAGCCTTACTCAATCAAAAAGAGTATAAACATGGCAGATTGTTATTATGTTTTAGATGACAAATATAAACCCAGACGGTGCAGTAGTTAATAGGCCAAAATCGTATTATTTTCTTTGTAAATCAATTAAATTTATCTTGTAGAACTATGTAAAAAATGACTCCATGCGCTTCACAGTCTACATCGACGGATAATTCTTCCAGCATTCCCAGTTTTGAAGTACATATTTCATACTCAAAAACAAAGAAAAAAGTCCGTAAGCATGAGTTTAAACCAGAGAACCTTGGAAGCAATTGAAAATAGACCCAAAAAAGTGAAAGTGCCAGGGATAGCTTTGAGAATTTTATCGCCCTGGAGTTGAAATCCTTATCGGAACCTACAAGACAGAGTTGCAGCTTGATATAATGAAAAATAATATAAAGAAAAATACACAAAAGTTTCTCGGTTATTTTCCGCACCGGTAATCGAGTTGTAGGCATTTGAGTTAAAACTTCCCAATGCAAATACTTCTTTTCTACAATTATAACAAATGATTAAAATATGTACAACTTACAATGTGAAAGTTTGACTATTTGACAGTTTGTGATTTTTACCATAAAAACTAGAGGGGAGTGTATGTGTGAGGTACTGCAGTGATTGCTTACGCAGCATTTAATTTTCAATCATATATCTCCCTCACAATATCTGGAAAAAAATGCGTGCGATCATTATGTATGTAAATCCTTCTTTAGATGCACTGTTTGGTGTAGTATTAAGGCCGACAGAGCTATCGGTCCAGATGAACGTAAGCTTCCACACACCATATCTCTGGGGCGGTATAACGAATCATGTTAGGAAATTGTTTACGTCCGACAGTTTGAAATAATCCTGGAATATAGTTCCAGCATGATGGAGCTACAGCTCATATCGCGAGAGCAACAATGGACATTTTTCGAGAACTTTTCCGAATAATTTAAAAAAAATGCAAATTTCGCTTGACCACCTCGTTCCCCGGACTATATGGCTCCTGATTTTTTGAATTGGGAACTAAAGCAGAATAATCGAATAGAAATTGTAAATATGGAGCCAGAAAAGTTACGCACCGTAATGCAAAATGCCTTAGAAAGTCATTAACTGTCCCCCTCTATAAAAATTTTTAAAAAGAGGAATGATTTACCTACAAAGTCTAATTTTTACATAAATCAATGACAATGACATGCTTGATGATTCTTGGCAACCTTAAATCGCCTCGGAATTCCAAATTTAATTTATTTCTTTGCTTTATTAGAATAGAATTGACATGCAACTAAAAAGGGAAATGCTTCATTACACAGCTTTGAATATTTTTCCGTAAAATTTATATTAGTTCAAAATTTTCTTATGGTTAAATTATTAAAAAGCGCCCTTGCGTCAAAATCAACTATAATAATTCAATAACTTCATCTTGGAAAGAACCGTCAATTTTTTCAACTTGAACAATAAATGGCGCAATAATCCATTGTGGAATGTCCAAATTTTAATTTAAAATCATCGCTCAATTTTTGAAGATGGGTTGTATATATGTATTACCAATTCTTCGTCAGTTATATCCATATGCCACAAATTTGAAAACTATTGAAAATCTTTACGCAACAATGAATACAAGATTAATTTTACTTGAAAGCTCAAAATAATTGTCCTAACTTGAATTAATGAAATATCTGTTCCTTGGAGACTTGTTTGAATGTCATTGAACTTTGCAACTAAATCAGCCAAGAAAAAATATTGCTTTTGTTGAAATTCTGTAACTGATTCCAATCATTCAACAAATCTTTGCAAACTATCACCTCTTGATAACTATCGTACTTCGGTTTGTAATAATAATTGATTTGATAGTTCATCATATACCTCATAAAGTTTAGAAAACAACCGCGATTTAAGAGGCTGGGCTTGAATATGATTAAGTAACTTAATACACAACTGTAATGTTTTATATTGAGATATTTTGCTACTAGATGACTGTGTATGACACACTACATGGCAGGGTGTCCAAAGAATTCGCATGCACTTACACAATAATATCCGTCACCTAAGTAATAATTTACCAGGATTACAATACCTTGGAATTGGTTGATGACTTCAAAATTTTGTAACACGTTGAAAATTTTATTCATTAAATTATTTACTAACTGAAGTTTTACTTTTGATTGACAATTTTGAAAGCATTCATTGATATCTATCGATCCCCAATCGTCCTCCTAGATCGGATCGAGACCTAAATATATTTGGTGACCGCTGATTTAGGGGGTACATATTATTTTTCATACTTAGATTAAAAGAAAGTTTAATTAATTTAATAATCTAAGACCAATTCTTATGATACCCTAGATGAATACTCGTATGTCATTTTGAATGGTCACTCATCTGTGTAAGTTTGATTTTTGAAGTGGTTTTTCGCATATATTTCTGGAACGGTTTGTCGGACAGAAGAAATGATTGTAACCAATTTTATAGGATTTCATATTCAGAAGAACTTTTCGGTACATTAAAATCGCATAGGACACACAGTATACGTAAAAATCCTAAATTTTTATATGGCAACACCAAGAAGGGGTTGCCCAATTTAGTCCATTTTTGAAATTATTTTTACTATTTTTATGAAAACACTATGTAGGTACTCTTGTCCAAATATGTAGTGAAAAACGAAATTTTTGTATGGCAACCTTACGAAGGAGTTACCCGATTTGTCAAAATTTCGAACTTTATTTTTTTAAAGCCCATGTGCAAAATTTCAGCTCTCTAAGTACATGCGTTCTCGAGTTATCGTGAGGACGGATGGACGGACATGCAAAAATCAAAATAACTTTTAATTTTATGCATGGGTGTGTAATCCTTTTTGCCCTACCATCATTATTTCTAGGTGTTACAAACGGGATGACAAACAAAAAACAAGCAAATCATAGATCTTTCCCCTACATTTAATAATACAAATAACTAAGTGTGTATTTTTTTTTATATTTCCTTTTGTGTAGAAGAATATTATGCCTTTGTTTATTAATTTTAATGAAAATTAAATAAGTATTTTCATAAATAATTATTATTTTTTTTTTTGTATTTTTTATCTTCAATTTTAATTTTACCCTTGTAAATTTACTTTGATGATCCAAAAATTGTATATGCAAATCTATAGTAAAAATTGTCCAACAGACAGGGTAAAGTAGTATTTTTTATTCTAATCGTATATTTTTTTTAATTAACTGTTATACAAAAAAAAACAAAAAAAAGGCCTTTCTCCAATATGAATTATTCTCAACAAATCTTAAGATGCGAAAAATTTCTGATGCAATTTTCTGTTGTACTGGCCTCAGTCAGTCAGATCGAATTAGTCATCATCAATGATTTACTTACTACAGGCTTGGCAATTTGCCGGTTTTGTGGAAAACTTTAAGTACCTCTGCTTACATACATATATACATACATGCATATATATATAGATATATACATATATCCATTCTACAAATAAGGAAATTGAAGGAAATTATGTACAGGATGGAAGGTCAAATCGGTAATTAGCTGGAATGAGAAAACAAAATCTTCTTCCTTATAGGAACTAACTTAGTGTGATGAGAAATTTTCTCAGTTTCTAATTAGGTACATACTAACTAAGAAAACATAAAAAATAAAATTTATTGTGCGAATTTTAATTTATACATTGGGTGGTCGGTCGGTCGGTCGCGGTCAGATTTTAAAAAATAATCCAAAGGTAAAACATTAAAATGATTGTTTTTTTTTTTTTACAATACAATTTCCGAGAAGGCTTTATATAACCATCAGAGCGACGGTCAGTCATGTCTATTAAAACCCGGTCAATATATGTATGTGTATGTATATAGCAACAATATATCGTATTGTATGTAGGTACATACTTTGAATATGATAAGTATTAATAGTAGTGCATTTATTGCACCATATTCTTCTATAATAACTAAAAACCGATGCCGATGCAGTAAAATATATTCAATGTACAGAATGACATACATTCATATATGTATATACATATATACATACACCAATATAGATATATATAGATATGTATGCATACCTATAAAACGTTTTGGTGACCGGCTGTCTGGTAAGGCTGAACCTGCTAATTAAATTTTACGACCGAAAGAGAACACTAAAACTAAAAAGAAAATTGAGTTATAATGCGGTTTGAATGGATCGGCGGACTGAGACTGAACGTCTTATTTCATGTACCTCCATACATATATATGTAATATAGGCATATATAATACCTGAAATAGTAATAGGTAATAACAGATAATAATAAATATTAAGTTCCTTCACTTTTGATAATATGCCTATATAGGCATAGAGGACGGTTCATAAGTTTTTACCTTTAATTGCTACCAGTTTACCTATTCTAGTAGATGTGCGCAGTTAATTAATGATTCTCTTAGAATATTCTAGGTATATACTACATATATGTATATTGCAGTATGGTGTCTCATTTTAACGGATACGACATATATATTAGCGTCATACTAACGTATAATAAATAAGACAAGTCGCAACAAATTAGAAATAAAATTATGATTTCTTGGAAGTAGAAAAGTCGTACATTAAGCTAGCGCTAATGGTGAGGTGATCTAATTTATTTCACAGGAGACAGCGTCGAGACGAATGCTATAATTCTTTCGGCATAGTCAAACAGAACCGCGCACAATGGGCATCAAGCCAAATATATGTATGTACATACCTACCTACTCCTGACTAGCTCTTGATTATCTCTGGATTTTTTGGTTTAATTCTATTTAAAAAGATTTGACTTAACTTTTACAGATTTATATATATATATATGTATATATATGTATGTTTATATAGAAGCGATGATAGGTGATGGTGTGATATCGTCTTGTGAAAATGAACGGTCAATTGCAAGCTCAATGCCAAATTGCCAGCCATCAAATCATACGATACACACACGTATTTTATACTATTTTAGTGTACAATTGAATACAATATTTAATACCTTTTTTTTTAATCTGTTTTCTTTCTTTACTAATTATTTACAATTTGTATTTATTTTTTCATTATACATTTATCTATACATATATAAATTCCATGGGACCTATATACCCTACCTATTAGAATCTTTACGCATATAAGATGGGTATAAACATAGTAACGAACAAGATACATAATTAAAATGACAAACTCACTCAAGCATATGAGTAGGTACTTAGTGAACTGAATATTATCAAAATAAATATAAGAAAAAAATTTACATAACATCCATGAAAATTTGAAAATTTATTTAAATATCCAAATATCTCCAGGCATATGTAGTAGTACATACACAATTCATTATTCATTTTAATTCATCGATGTCTGCCAGCCTAAATATAAATTCCTAGCAGCAGACAACATATATAGTATATTTATCAAGCTACTACCATATTTTGAAAAATTAAATTAAGAATTATTAAAAAAAAAAGGACAAAATAAATACAATAAATAAAAACAAAACTCTCAAATGATAGCACTCACTTTTTGGATGACCGCTCCTTTTGCCGGTGTAAAAACCAACATTAGTAGAGCTAAACACAAGTAGATGAAAACCGTTAATCTTGCAAAAGCCATAATTCACTTTAAATTTTTTTTTATTTATGTATGTTTATAAATATTAATTTAAGAGGGCACTTATTATTGCGTTATTTTTAATTGTTCTGTTCGTTTGTTTTTTTATTAATTTTTTATTTTTACTTTAATTTTGATTTATATTTAAAAAAAAAAATTTTTTTTTTCTTTAAATTTTATAATTACCCTTTAGGGCTAATTAAACTGAATCACTCACTTGATTACTTTGAAATAAAAACAAGAAAAAAACCATAAATGTTTTATACGATATACATATATATATGTTTAACTATATAAATACTCGTATCTAAATCTCTATCTATCGAACACTCTTATCATAAAATTATCGATGAAGACAACGACGAAGACGACGACAATACCGAACTATGCTATGGTGCGATGCTACCACTTGAAGTACTTTAACGCGAATGAATAAGTCTCTCATAGTATGCTTAGTATTTATAAACAGCGGCGCAATATCCCAAAGAGGAGGGGAAATTTTAAAAAGAAATATTATTCTCACACACATCGATATACATACTATAGTATATCATCGCAGCAGCAGCAGCAGCAGCAGCAGAAGTAGAAGTATAGCAGCAAAAGTAGCAGAAGTAGCAGTAGCAGCAATGTGAAGTATGACTATGATTTATTTGGCGGCTGCCGCTATAAGCGGTAAACTTACAGGTGTGAGCAGCGTCCATACCCCGTACAACGTGTACCAAGCAAGGTGTATAAAGGTGTAAAAAAATAATAAAATTAATATATTAAAAAAAAAATATTGTGATTCATGTCTGTTACAAAGTGGCTTTGTTCGGTCTACTGCTAGTCTGCAATAATTCCTCCCCTCCCACCTGCCTCTCATTTGGATTTAGAAAATTAGAAAATCTCTTAAAGTAAAAACGAAATGATTTTTTTCTCTTCTTCTAAAAGCATCCCCTCTCCTCTCTTAATAGTCCGCAGTCATCGTGTTCACTCTTTGATTTTTCGAATTATTCATGTGCTTATAAATTTTCGTATTAGTATTTAATGATTTTTCTGTACAGAGAATTTATATGGAAAATTGTGTTATTTATTATTGCTAATTTTTTTATTATTTTTATTTATTTATTTATTTTTTTAACGCTTTCTTCATTTTTAATTTTCAGGTTTATTTCTATTAGTAGAAAGGGAAACTTATTAACGGAAGGTAAGAGTAGATTTTAGTACTTTTATTTTGGTATATTAATATTGTTATTAGATATTTTTTGCTAAAATTTACAATAGAAATTATTGTAGAGGATGAAATTCGTTCTAAAACAAATAAATTTTTTGTTTATTACGAAAATAGTTTTAGACCTATTTTCATGTGATGTATATCAAAGTGGAACTATCCATTCTGCTTGGTACCTCGCTTTCCATTTTTCAAGTGGAATGCTATAGAAGTTTGAGCACAAGAAAGCTTAAGCAAGGGCTGAAAGAACTCCAACATCTACATCTGTTCAGATAGTCAAGCTACGCTCCTAGCTCTTTCCTCTCAAGTCTTTGAGTCCAAACTAGTCTGGAGCTGCTACTCGAAACTCCAGTTATTGTCTAGGGACAACCAAGTAACCTTGTTGTGTGTTTCTGGACAGAACAAGCCGACGAGAATGAAAAAGCAGACAAACTGGATAAAACCGGAGCCGACTGTCCGTATATTGGTCCCTACCCGACATTTCTTAAGCGTGAAATACAATTACGGCTGATCTGTCGACTGCGACTTGATTTTAGGTCGAAGTCGACGCTGAGGTGGAATTTGTAATTAAATTAAAGCTTCAACTCCTTGAACAAACCAGAAGTTCCGACTTCTGCGATCGAACTGAAGTTGGCCGCAGCGAACATCAACTTGGCACTTTGAGCAAAGTTTAATTTCAGTCGGAGTCGCAGTCGAAGTCGAAGTTGCAATTGTATCTTGCGACATGTATTTACCATTTGTGCAAAGTCGAAGCCGAAGCCAAAGTCGTAATTGTAATTCGCGCTTTAAAAAAGATAGGCATATCCGACAGCGAACCGTGTCGAGTAAGCGAAGAGGAAGATGAAACTTCGATTCATGTTAAATGTGAGTGCTCAGCGCTTGCAGATTTAATGTTGCAAATCATTGAAGGAACACTTATTTCTCAAATTAAGGGCTGCAATCTAACCCCAAAGAGCAATAATCGAGCTCGTTAAAAGACTCGATTTTGCCTGGTGCTCTGGTGGTCGCTGTATCCTCATTGTTCTAGAGGCCTAGTCGCTAGTACTCCTAACATTACCATTAACATTAACATGTGATGTGTACTGTATAATGTATGTAATACATAAAATTACATTGTTCTCACCGAGATTATACTTCTAATTTAATTTTGCCCGTTAAAAATAAACATTTTTGGGCATAATATTTAGAGGGAATTAATGTTTCGTCTTTTCATATTATTTGAAGCATTGGAAAAGAGGCGAGTTTCGTGTTCTTTAGTGAAAACGAGTTTTAAATCTGAAATGTTTCTATTTTTTGTTGTTTGATATTGTTTAATTGACTTTTTCGCGTTAATTGAAGATGTAAGTTTTTTAGACGTTTTAGAAGGTCGTTGATGTTATACGAAGTTAAATGCATTTTTTATCTACGTTCAGATTTTTCAGTGTTTTCGAGTTAACTTAAGTTAGAAGAAAAGTTTGATAAGCTCAATTTCAATTCAACGTATATATGTATTTATATATACAGGATAACCCAAAGAGATACATAAGCATTTGTTATACAGGGTGGGAGCTAAAGTCTAAATAAACCATAATAGAGAGAGGTGATAAGAGGACTTAAAAGTTAGGCTTCATATTTTATGAATCAACTTTAAATATTTTTTGGTTATTTAGCATTCATCGGATATAAACTTCCTGCTTTCCGTTGTTTCGAAGTTATGTACCTACATAAGAGGTGTCCGGAATGAAAAGTGGTCAAAGCGTCATAGTTATAAATTTGTGAAAAATTATATTTATCGGTGTAATTTATTTTTTTACATAATAATCAAAGTCTTAACTGCAAAATAGTATCAAATTTATTTTAATTTATTTTATCCATACAATAATTGTTTACATTTTTATCTACATTTGCCATTAACTTCCGTACATAATCAAAACTCATAGTTTTTGTAACATTTAAGGTTTTTTTTTTATTTTAAATTTCGAGTCCTTCGTTTTTTTTTTTTATTTGTATTTTTCAGTTGTTTTTGTTTCACATTTCCCAGGGGCTGGATTCTGATAAAATTAAAATGACGAATGACAAAGACAAAATAACTTCGAAAGAAGGACAATGTGACAATGGCATAATTTGGAATTCTGACTGTTGGGTGAGATGACATGTATCTTGAATTATAGCAGTGACAATTTGACAATTGCGCAGTGATTGAATATATTTCGAACAACAAAATAATTTTATTGCGAAGGCGTATCCAAAGAAGGAAGCAGTACGAAAAATAATTGCTGAAATGTTATAACGAAAGTAACGCGTCCTGTTGCGGTTTACTGCTAAAATTGAGTTTTTTTTTTTAATACAAATATTTATTATTTTTATACTTACTTGACATATTTGATATCACTTGTAGCTATGAGAATATATATATATATCGCTTGAATATGACAAAAGTTACAGCGGCAAGGACTAAGTGACTTTGATTGCAAAAATTGCCATGAAAAGAAGTCATTTGTCATGTCATCTAGTTTTTTATGAATCAGCCTTTCAAAAATAAGTCACATTTTAACACTAAATGTCACTTTTTATGGATGAATTCATGTTGTAAGAATCGCATTTTCTGAAAAAAGTCATGATTTCATTGTCATTTGTCATTTTTTTCTGATCAGAATACAGACTCAGGTAGCGTTCGATATGTCGAAGTTCTGGGCAATTTAGAGGATTTCCTTCCTTAGGAACAACATTGATGACCTTTTGACGGTAAAATTCCATTGCTGTCTTTTTATAATAAGATGATGCCAAATCAGGGCCAAGCATTACAGTATAGTCCTGTGTGACCTGATGAACGAATGAAGCCTTTTCTGAATGGTCTGAATTTCCGGCCACAGGAACAGATCGCTTGCCAGATAAGATATTTTTATGAGAACTTTGAAGTCCTGCGCACTCTGAACTTTTGGACTACTCCTCCCCGACGTGTGGTAACATAAAACACCTGACTTGGAATTTGGCTGAAGTCTGATTTACAATAATTTTCGTGATGTCATCCATTACGCAACAGGAGAACTTCGTTAAAAAATTTGTATACAACTTTGTGCACGAGTTTTGCATATATTTTTGCTTTGCATTATCGCAATCAGGAACTTGGACACCTTGAAACTTCTCAGATTCAATCATTTTTTCGTGTCCTGAATGGTAAACTTCGGGATTTTAAGTTTCGCTGTGGCATCCCTGATCGAGAGGTTTGGATGTCTTTTGAAGAGAAGTTTAATCTTCTGCTCCTATTGCGCATCACGTGATACTTTGTTCGCCTCCGATCCAAGTTTCCTCTGAGTTGTTAACCTTTCCTTGAAAATTTTTTGGTAGCTTTTGATACTGTTAGGAATTTTAAGAAGGTTTGCCCACTTTGCTTGACTCAAATCTGGGAACTCATTGTGTTTATCAGTTTTCTCTGCTTTTCATTTTGTGATTCCATTGCTGCACAACCACAGTGACTGACTGAAAAATATATTTAAAATAACAAGTGTGGGGAAGAAAATGAAACAAGAATGATCGCGATCGATCAGTTTTTTACATTTCAACAAACTGAACTATGAGCACTTTTTATTTTGGACGGCACATTTTATATATAACAAAGCAAAATTTTGTGATCTTTAAACTTAGTATAATAAATTTAGTTTTTTTATTTTTGTCATAAAACACGTCATCAGTACCATATTTTTTTATATCGAATTTAGCTAAAAACAATCAAAATATCAAAGTGTAACATATTTGCATTTTTTTTCTGCTTTTTTTATTCATCTTATACATTAAAAAATGGAAAAAAAAATTTATTTTGAATGAGCCGTGCAAACCATTTTGCGATCACACACACATTTTGAACTCCTTAAATTCAAAATCACATTTGTTGAAAAAAACCACCGAGACAACAAATATTATAAGGATTTTCAAAGTTCCAATATTAATTAAAGCCTTCTATATGTATGCAATGATGTCTCGAATAGACAATACAATGATGCGGTAATACTTAGGATTGTAGAAAGCGAGGATGTGAGAGGAAGTGGGAGATAAAATGAATTATTTGAAATATAGGAGAAATTGATATTTAATTACAAAAAAAAAAAAAAAATAATAATAGAACTTCTAGAAGGAGAACAAAGATCAGACCTGATATCCTAAAAATAATCAATCAATTCTTCTAACTTTTTTAAATACATACATATGTACTACCTCCTGGGATATAGGACGTATGAAGAAATTGTTTTATTGCACACGACAAATACAGTAATACATTTTAAGTAGTTCTGATCATTATCATTGCTTTGTAGTGACTGTAAAAAATTGAGATTACTACGACTTATTACCGGTTAAACTTTATACTTGTAAAAAACAAAGAAAAAGTGTACTTAATTTTACTGCAATCTTGTTGGCACACAATTTTTTTTTGATGATGTGTAAAATTACTTTCACATTGTGTAAACTTATACATATGTATGTAAGAAAGTGTATTTACTTTCTATTCAGAAATCAATATTTTACTAAATAATGTCCTAGTTTTTTTTTTTTATCTTCATAAATATTCCTACTCAGTAGAAATGTAATTAGATTGGCAACTGTTTTTCATTGGTGTGCAAGGGTCGAGATAAGTTTTTTTTTTTTACATGCCCTACAAAAACAAAGAATTCATCTACTTACATGTGTAGATTAGGAATTTGTTTTTGTGATGAATTTTTAGTAAATTTGATATTAATGCTTTCAACTTATACCCTGTATTGGTGTACCGTAAGGTTCTATTTTAGGCTCTTATTTATTTATTTATTTTTTTCTTGCCAATTCATGAAATTTTGTGTAGTGTTTTTATAGTAGAAAGGAAAATTGTTCTTTTATTTATATATAAATATAACGCCCTTCCAATACTTTGACATTTTTCAACATATAAAAAAACATATTTTATATCAAAATTTTTTTCATGGATGTCAGTTTTCCGCAAAAAAAACTAGTATGTACACTTTTCGTAGAAATTTTCATATCAGGATTTTTTTGTGTGTTAGTTAGAAACTGTGTTTTGGCTCTAATTAAAAGATAAGAATCGAAATTTTTTATTCAGTTCCCTTTAGTTACATACATACATACAAATATTCATTACCTACTCTACAAATATGTATACCGGAAAAGTTATATTTTATTACACTATTTATATCTGCCTTAATATGCAAGAAGACATCCAGAATTGAAGTTTTCTATCCAATAATTATTTTTGTTATACCACTCACACACATTAGCCATTAATATTCATATTTTACTCTAAATCACACATAGTGAAAGTAATTACAACTTCCACAATATAGCACTTACTTAAGGAAAGTGAAATATATCTACTTACTTATTAGGTGCGCAACAGACTTATTTTTATTTTTTTTTAGTATTTCAAAATATTCTTCCTAATTAATCTAGAAATACCTTATAAATTACCGTTATTATTTTCCGAAGCAAAAAAAAAAATTGCATAAAATTTATAGTACGAAATTATCCGACAGAATAATCTCAGTCTGTCTGGTTGATTATCGATTTTCTCACTTAAAAAAAAAAAAAAAAAAACCAATAAATTTTGCAACCTGCCAAGAAATTACATCATTAATTCATGTAAATTCAACCATCGATCGCGACTAATTGCCACAATCAAGTTGAATGACACACACAACTACACTAACTAATCCGCATCTCAATCTCAATCTCGTGGCGATCTTATTATAAGAAAAAGAAATTTTTTTTTTTCAAATGAATGCAATGCACATGAAATAATGCCTTAAAGTTAAATTCATTTTCGGGGGTCATGGTACAGCATCAGCAGCATCCTGCATCTAATTTTGAATATGTGAATACTGGCTCATTCTTAAGTTTTTTTTTTTTTAATGAAAAGAAGATCACTTTCTGATGGTGGTACGTGATTTTACTGTGACAAGTGAACGTAGTGACATAAGAGCACGCGCCTTGTGCTTGGCTCATAAATCTTTTGACCACCCGATATGTATCACGTCCCTACTGAACTGGTTGTTTGTTAAAAATTATGGCAATGCTGCCAAGTTAGTTCAGATCAGACCATGTGGCTCCATCCTTTTGAGCTATGATAAGAGATCGGCGGGATTTTAGTCTTGTGAGATTGCACTTAGTATCGTCGTCGTCATCCATCATCTATCGTTTATCTTAGCTCAATTGTCATCATATCATATACAAAAAATTTAAATGGTCAAAGTTAAAAGTGCATCTCCATCGACTATAGCGATTATATTATCAGTTCTTCACTATGTATATATATAGACAGTACATAGCACATATACATAAATATATGTAATACATAATACATATTAGGTATATGTATATATAGGGCAACCGAAAAATAAAAACATTGAAAAATTTATGGATTTCAAAGAGGAGGGAATTTTTAGTGTGGAAGTGAACTCGTCATAGCCAGGCCAGGGCGCATTTAATGTATAACGAACGTTTTTGTAAGCTGCGTGTAGTTTTACGAGCTAGCCCCGATGGATGGTCATTTGAGTTGCATTTAACTTAAAACACATTCGACATCCAATAACAAATGTTGGAAGATCAATGAAAATATCTCATAAATTTGCCTCTTTTTACCTGATTTATTGCTTTCTATCAAATTTTATGAGATTTTTGAGTAATACAATAAGAAAAGTAACAAAATTTTGCAGTTGTTTTTATACTTGGCATATCTCATATATATATAAGTATGTATGTATGGATGTTCGTTGGTACGTGGTTACATTCATTTTTTAATTTACACCCACCACCGTGATTTGATGCTTGTACCTTGTCTTAATAAAAACTAAACGTGAGAATGCAGAGTAGAATGATCTTATTTATTTTATGTGAAGCAGTTATTAAATTTTTAAAAATAGGTTTGAGAGATTTGGTATTTTCGAATTTTTTAAGGGAAAGGCGATACCTGAAGCCTTTTATTTATTTTTACTAACTTTTTGAAAAGAAAACAGAAAAACTTCTATAGAAAATCAGTTGCAGTTAGATAGGTGAACATAGTAGTGACTAGGTCTCAGTTTAGTACCTACACAATTTGATACGATACAATACATTTATTAGGCACTATACAGAAGATTACAAAATCTTATGGCGAACAATTAGGTGGGAGAAAAAAACACATTAGTAAAATTAAAATAATAATAGAAATAAGGCAAGAATAAAACAAACAAAAAATTCAAAATATCAAAAAGGAAAAAAGGCCTTAAACCCTAGGTAAACGGGCAAAACCAACGATCATTCGTCCGTAATTAGTAATTTACCTTTGAGTTTAATTTTAATTATTAAATAAAATAAATAATTTTGTCCGTCTGCCTGGGGTATTAGAATCAATATCAATCGCAATAATACTAATTAGGATAATCCTTGATTAGTTTACCAAAGGTCAGGGCGGAACCTGTGCGTTGAATAATATTTAGAAGAGAGTTTCATTTTCGGAAAACTTGTACGAAGTAAGAGCCTACTGTATATGTAAAGGGGTTTTTTTTTAGAGGTATACACTATTTTAAAATGAAATAAAATACATAAAAATAATGTTAATGGCTTTATTCAAAAGATAATTTTATGCTATTATTGTCCAAACATGATTTCAGGCATATGGGCTGGATCGAGTGAAGCGCAATCAGGAAGTCCAATTTTCGAGCAACTGGGGCCGTATATCGGCATTACCGCGGCGAATGTTGACTTCCAAATGGTCCAAACTCTGTGGCTTATCGGCGTAGACTAGTGACTTCTCATATATCCAAAGAAAGTAATCCACAGGTGTGAGATGACACAATCTTGGAGGCCAGTTCACAGGTCCATTACGCGAAATTATGCGCTCATCGAATGTTTCTCGCAATAAATTGATTGTGTCGCGTGCTGTGTGGCATGTAGAGCCATTTTATTAGCTCTGCCAAATCTCAATACCATTCAACTGAAGAACGATCGTGGCTCTATAGCGCTCTCCATTGACGGTAACATTTTGGCCGGTGTCATCTTTAAAGAAATATGGGCCAATGATTCCACCCGCCCACAAAGCACACCAAACAGTTACTTTTAATGGGTGTAAACGCGTGCGTCTCAACAATGGCTTCTGGGTGTTACTGTTCTCCACTCCAAATTCGGTAATTCTGTACTGACGTAGCCGTTCAACCAAAATTACTGAGTCTCATCCCTGAGCAAAATTTTCCATTAAAAAAGAGGATCTAGCTTAATATTGTTTTCGGCCTATTCACTGAACGTACATAATGGTCACACGGTTACAACTCTTGCACAGGCTGAATCTTGAAAGTTCGTAGGCCAAGATCTTTCTCAAAAATCTTCCACAAAATGGATGGACACAGTTCCGATTGCTATGCGTGATAGCGAATCGACTCATTCGGGTCCTCCTAAGCACTACGGCTCACAGCAGCAATAACTTCTTCTGTGCGCACTGTATGGCGTGTTTGTGGATGTGTATTATCAATTAAAGTGTGCATGGTGCGCAAATGATCCATAGTTCCATGATTATGCCAACCGTAAAATGGATGTAGCGCACCGTAAGTTTGGCGAACTAAACCATGATTCTCAAAATAAATTTGCACAATTTGCAAACATTGTTCTGACGTAAGTCTATTCATAGTGAAATGGCAAAACGTACTGACCACAAGTCAACTGTCAAATTGAAAGTCACTAGAAACCACAGACTTCCATATATGACTGATGACAACTCGCAAAAATTGAAGCCAACATAAAATATGGTTTTTATGTTCCGAGCGATTTGTGCTGCCACAAAGTAAGAAAAATATTTCCAGAAGGGAAATTGTTATTACATAAAAGGAAATTCTTCATTTCAATAACATCTTCTTAGTTTCACAGTAATATTTCAAGCTTATAACAAAAATTGGATGCTTTAACATTTATTTTTAACACGAGGGTGGTTTTTATTAATTAAAAAAAAATCGTATATAGGTAGAAGATTAAATGCATTACAGCAATAAAGAAAAAATTAAATAAAAAAATGATTATTAAAAATATACTTATACAAGTCTCTACACCACCTTGAAGGTATCGCAATTGGTGTGTTAATAATTTATTTGATGTTTGTTTATTTTTTCACTTTAAACTTATTGCATGTATGAATTTGAGAAAAATGTAAGCGTATATACTTCGTTAATATACACTGCTGTAATAATCACTCTCATTTTTCTGCTAATTTCTTTAAACTTTGCCCTTCGAAAAATGACGATGATACCGCAAACTAAAGTCACAAATTTCAGGAATACATCCTTTTATATAAAATAGGAGAACATGTACCTATGATGCGAAAACTGTTGCTCCTCAAGAAAAATTTAAAAACTTTACAGTACCTCTAATTACCTTCGTTTTTCTGAATACATAATAATAGATCAAGATTGCTAATATCGTCACTCAGAAAAATATTTTTTTTCGCTTATCCAGAAAGTTTAATAAATAAATCTGAAGCTAAAAAACGTAAATACTTAAAATATTTTCTGAATATTTAGCAACCAATTAATTGAGAACTACGTACAGAATTAACTTTGAAATAAAACTGAAAATTTCCCATTCATCTTAGCTAATCATGGTAGCCCTATTTATGTAATATCCCGCAACATGACAGAAAATTTGGGATATTTTTCCCCTCTGATGGGGGGCTTTAATAATTTTATATGGGAAAGGCAAAGGCCTGCAGCTAGCAGTCGAAGTCTGTGCTAGAAACAGTGTTTCTAATTTAAAAACCAAACCTCTAAAAAAACCGCTTTACATCTCGGACAAGCAGTTGAAGACGTCTATTCGAGTGTAAGAACTGTAGGCTTTCGAAGAGATTGCAGAGGATTTAGTAAAAATGAACTTTTCTTCTTTGACAAAGTGAGTCTAGTATGTTAAAAGCGAGGCGCCCATAGTTAAAATGGGGGACAATAAGAGTCATCACCAATTCCCTACGAAAATCCACAGATAGACAACTGAAGGAAATATGTAGATAGTTTGGGAAGACTGTCATTAATTTTCCCCATCAAAACATTGATGTAGTCTCAACAACTAAATTTAGAATTGAGTTGAATTCCCAAATTCTTAACTGACTCAACATATTGAAGTGTGAAATTATTCAACTGAACTGATAGCAAATCAGATATTGGGAAAACTCTTCTACATATATACCGGCAGGCAGTAAGACTTGCTTGGATTAATTGCAAGCTTATTATGGTGTAGGCCATCATTGATTCGTGAAATAAAGTGCTCGACCAGACCTAGGTACATATATAGATTAAAAATTATACCACTCAGTCATAGTTTATTGAATAAATTATAACTAAATAATTTGGATCATTGCAAATATGGAGAAATCTGGCAAAAATGTATAAACACATATGTATAATCCACAAGTCGTCCAAATATTTTTCTTATGATTATTTATAACCACAAGGTTGCCGCAATAACTTCAAAATTATAATTTCCAGCAAAAATTTCTTATAACACATAATTTTTAATCATAAATTCGCTAAAATTACTTAATTAGTTATATTTATAACATAAAAGTTTTTAAAATAACTCCTTAAAAGTATTTATAACCAGAATTTCAAAATTTATGAAATAGGTTTAGTTTTTTTTTTTTTTATTACAAATAGAAAAGTGTGAGAACAATTTTGAATATATTATACTATAACTTCACTTAATTTTATCATACCTACATACATGCATACATACATTTTTGGTTCCATTTCACACCTAAAATTTACTGGGGGCTCTTGGTTATATTTGCAAAAGCTGACCTCTCGGTATGGCAATATTAATTTTTTTAATTTTTATTAACAAACTCGAACAAATATATTTAATTGACGCAACTATATTTCACCTCTTCCAGTATATTGATTTTGACAGAAAATTAAATTTCCATATTCACCACATCCAGACAAATGATTTGAGACTAATATGGACATTAATTGTTACGAATTTTATTTTTTTTTATTTTTTGCGATTCTGTCAAAACTGCTACGGCTGATGAATTGGCAGAAAATTAGTTTGGAATCATTTTTCGATCATCCAAATGTGATTTAATCATTTCTGCCATGTACATCGCGTTTTCTGAATTTTTATAATTTTGAAATCTGATGCCCTCCGCGACTCTCCACAGTTTATATGAGCACTTTCATTCACAAGAATAATTTTTAAATCTGGGTATATTGTACCAAAAAATCCTGATTCATCCATGAACAACTCCAGACCCATCATTATTACACTTATCATTATAGCTATAAATATTGAAATTTGCATTTTTTTTTTTTATCTCTGAAAAGGTTATTGTCTTGCCCTCTAGTCATAATTAAATATTTTCTCCTGAAAATATCAACTAGCCGTTGTAGAATTGATAATTGTAGAGAAATCATCTATAAACACATCGCACCGCACACTATACCTACATATAGGTGTTAGTTTCTTTAAAAAAAAAAAAAAAAAAAAAATTACAAAATCTACAACGCTCAACGATCAACCAAATAAGCGAATGAATCAAATCAATAAGCTGCATTTTTCTGGTTATATTACAATGGCTGCTTTCTATACTGAGTTCACATTGGAACAAAGCAGATCTAGCTAGTTAGATATTTCTGATTAAAATTCATAAAATCGCTACCAGACAATTGATACAAATCTTGTCGGCAATTTTTCTCTATAGCTAGATTTAGATTTAATCTCTTTTCAAAGTCATAATTATGAATGAATTTGAATTGAAGACGCAGAGGAAAAATGAGAAGAACATAATTCTTTACATGTAGATATACATGATTATTTCTAAATTTTCTCAATTATATTCTCATTTGAGTTTGGAGAATTTTTTTTTTATCCTGTATGGAGGTGATAGTACCTACCTACATATAATGCAGAGCAATAGATATAAAAGATTATTCATTGATACATACTATTAGGAGGACTTCTACACAAACATTTATTTTAATAATTTGAATAAAATGAAACGTTCTATGATTTTAATAACTGTCAATAATAAGTCAGAAATGGAATTTATAAAAAAAAAAAAACAAAAAAAAACAAAACAAAAAAACAATGATCTATGTAGGTACATGGGACTAGACTTGAAAATTTATATCCTCCAAAATATAGCCGAGCACCACCGCAATCTTTGGTACAGAGACAGATAAGACTTCTGGCTCCGAAATTAAAATACAAAAAATTTACAGATCAATAGATTCAATAGTAAGATATACATTTTTTTAATACTATTTATTTATTTATTTTATTTGTTTAAAAAGTTACAACGATAGTATACATATACAGTGATTGATCCAATTATGTACTACCGTAATATTTCTTATGAACTACTAAAGAAAAACAAGTAAAAAATCTAGAATTGGTCTAGGACCAATTCTTATGATACCCTAGATCAGGGGTGACCAACTTTATCATGCGTATGATCGACTTTTTTCTGAAAATATGTCTCTTGTGCACTAACAAGTAATAACAAAGATTTTATACAAACATATTTTTAATTAATTTAAAATTAGGTGATGAAAAATACTGATAAAATTCTTTTGATTTATCATTAATGAAAAGTCTGTGTCTGCATTTATCCAACCAGGTGTTTATAATTTAAAACTTCAGTATGAGTATCAGTAAGTAGAGAACGATGTTCAGTCCTTGTTGAATTTAAAGGAAAGACAGCTTCACATAAGTATGTAGTTCCGAAACAAGAGTAGATATATTCAATATATTGTGTAATATTTGGAAGCTGCTCTCGATTAAGATATTAATAAAAATTATCCACAAGATCTGTGTGTTGCAATTTTAAATCTGTCCGTAAAGTTATATATATACTTAACACGAAATCTGATTACACGAACAAACGCCCAGTACCCATTCCGTAAAATGATTTTCATGTGAACTAATTCTGATATGCAAAATGAATAAAACGAAATATCGCTTAATAGAAAAATATTTGAAATTCTTACTTGCATATTTCGCTGAAAAAAATTCTATTACCACAAAATAATAGTTGTTGTACCTTCGTGTCCTCATTAAGAACCAGAAAGCTTGCCACAGAAAGCTTCCGTTCAGGAAATTCATGACAAGTGTTGAATCTAAGGAAGATACTAATGTAATGACAATTTTAGACTCCTTACATCTACTGCGCCTGGCGACAATTTTGAACTCCTGTCATCTACTGCCTGGCAATGTGCAACAAACACAATAATTTAAAATTGTTTCAATCATCTTGGATTTTCTTGATAATGCCCCCCTCACAAGATTCTTCGTCCCGAAGACGTTAAATTACACAATAGTTTACGCGGTGTCTACAAGTATCTGAATTTAGCCATAGATATGACACTCGAAGATTATTTGAACCTGGATGACCATATTGAGACTGTTCCCAAGTTGGCCGAGCATGAAATTGTAGAAATAATGAAGATTCAGATAACGACGAATAAAAATAGGATGCAATGCCTCTATCCAAATTTTTTTGCGAATGTATGTATATAAGACAACGCTTACTAAGAAATTTGGATACCACGAAAACCTTCTGCTAGTCCCCACCGACTTCACGTTAACCAATTTCCATTATAATTTCATTTTCTAACATATTGTTTCAGATATTTTGACAGGAATAAGTTTTACATTTAAATACTTTTAAAAGAAAACAACACATATTATTTCACATTATTT
Organism: Dioctria rufipes; assembly: GCA_963924295.1. NCBI lineage: Eukaryota > Metazoa > Arthropoda > Insecta > Diptera > Asilidae > Dioctria > Dioctria rufipes. The sequence continues at coordinate 22,822,834 of OZ002740.1, read as the reverse complement.
GAACCCTTTTAAAATTAGGAAATCTCACTTTCAACTAATTTTTTTATTTCTAAAACTTATTTTTAAATGTTTTAATTCCAAAGACGATTCTTTTTTAAGTAATTTGGTATATTTTGGAAATGCTCTAAATTATTATTTATTAGTATCACCTATTGGTATTATAAATTTTGTTTTCTATGCACTAATACTGCCGATCATCTCCTCAATGTTTTATTGTTTTCTTGCATTTCTAAATTCAAATCACTCAATTTTTATGAGTAATCTTTTAGAAATGCCAAAATGCCTCAACCAAGTTATATCATTTAAATTCGTACATTTTTTATCTTGTACTTTAAGAAAACCAGTTATCTGGGATAGTAATCTCGAAATCTTGAGACAGCTGCCGCGAATAGAATTTACAATTTTAAACGCTATTTAATCTTTGGCTGGCTAACACTTGTTGATTAATTATGCAGTGATAGCTTAAAAATAAAGAAAATCTGACATCATTTTAACATAGCGCTATAAATTCATTTATAAAGCTTATCATTGCCCTTGTGAATCTGTTGTCGTTGAAACCAATTAAAAGGTTTCGGTTTAAAATCAGCAAGATATTCTAATAGAAGCAGTTGAAAATTTCTAAACTTCTAGTCGTTTCTTCAAATTAACCATATTCAACAATTTCTTCTCTAGATGTATAATCTTTAAAGCTCATATTAATAAAAGTAAGCAATTGTGCTGTGTCATGTATGTATAATCAGCAAATTGAAGAAAAAAGAACAAGAACATCTATTTATGTCATTATACTGTTCTCTTACATTTTCACTTATTTTCTCAATTCGCCGCATCACAGTAATTCGGGAAAATTAAAGGTCTGTAATGCCACTAATAATTTCATTCTTGTTCTTAAATTCATTGAAAATTGAATTAGATATTTCCAAAAATGTCTCTATTATAAATTCACATCCAAAAATTGTTTGTAAATTTTTGCTATAATTTGATGGTGACTGCTCGTGATTTTAAAAATATTTTGCTGAGCTCTTATTTGCGCCTTTAAATTCCTAAGTTAATTTTTTCTCAATTAATCTGTTTGTTGTTTGCTATGCAAAGATAAGTAACGTATTTCAAAATTACTCCTTTTAGAAACAGCTCTATCGCAGTGCATTGCATATAAAAAAAAAACATTTATCATTCGTAATAATAACAGGGGTACTCCAGTTCCCCTTCATCATGAAAATGATAAGTCTTCGACAAATCTTAGCTAAAATATAAAAAAGGTGCCTACTTACATTCATTCACACTTCACAACAGTAGTAATAAAAAAGATAACTCTTTTTTATAAGAGCTAATAAATGTTACCACTTTTAACACAAAAATGCGGCATGTCGATAAATCTACCACAATTTAGTAGAGACTAAATGGTTTGTTGCAAAACAAAAGAATTATTTGATCAATTATAGGTAAACTGAAAAATTAAACTGTGACCTTAAGGTAAACACACTGTTTGTATATATATTAATGAGTTACGATTGTTTGTTGAGATTTTCATGTCTACTATTATGGACCAAAATTCGTCATCAATCGTTTCTCGTGATCGACTAAAAATCTCTTCGCGATCGACCGGTAGATCGCGATCGACGTGCTGGCCACCCCTGCCATAGATGAATGCCAGTATAAAATTTCGTATTGTCACCGTTCTATGAAAGTTTGATATGTAGTGATATATAATGAAAAACGAAATTTTTGTATGGCAACCCCACGAAGGAGTTACCCGATTTGTCTCTTTTTCGAACTTAATTTTCCTTTTTTGTTTTTTTTAAAGACCGTATACAAAATTTCAGCTTTCTAAGTGAACGCGTTCTCGAGTTATCGTGCCCATAGACAGACGGATAGACATGCAAAGATCAAAATAACTTTTAATATTATGCGTGGGTGTTTTGCTTTACCATCATTATTTCGAGGTGTTACAAACGGAATGACAAACAACTTAGTATAGGGGAGACCCGGCCGGAGACAAAAGTAACATTTTTTACATTTGGCTCAGCTGTCAACTACCTAATAAAGATGCAATTAAATAAATTATATATTCACCGAGTTCGGTCATTTCGCTATAAATGCACCTAGTTTTCAGTTTTCCAAATGAAGCTGTTAAAGAACTATAAGAGTTTTTCGGAAACACGTCGATTGTTACTTTCATCCGGGGGGCCTAGGACGAAAGTAACATATAGTGGGGACAGAAGAACCACTGTTTCTTTTAAGGAAATTAAATGAAAATAAATTTTAATAACAACAAGAATTAACTTTTAGTATAAATAAAAATAAAGCAAGAATAAATATTCTCTCCGTCTTTACAAAAATAAATTAAATATTCATTATTATTGTTAAACTAGCAAAACATAATTTAAAGTTAAAGCAACGAAATATAATTCAAATATAATATCAGCTTTATATATTTTTCATTGTTATCATGACTAATTTTCAAATATACATTATAAATAAATACCTAATTATAAGAAATTACTAGCTTTACGTGTCGTGTTACTTATGTCCCAGGTAATGGTTTTAAAATGAATATATCATTACCTAAAAACCACAGAGGAATTGTGGAAATAAAATATGAAGAGCTACAAAACCATAATTCAGGAATGCATAGGAAAAAATAACCCCAGTAGGTACATATTATGTAAATGGATTTCTAAAAAAATACAAAATTATTATTAATTTATGTGTGAGTGATAATTTTCTCTGAAAAATCTTCTCTTTTCATCGTTAATGTTCCTAATGGCCTGATGATGGGTTAAACCTGACCCGAAACGTTGTCAAACAAAATAAAAAATTATATAAAAAAGAAATAATCGAACATTTCATACCGGAGAATCCCAAAAAGAATCCTTGAACTACCTCGTAAAAATACAAAATTAGAAAAAAATTACATGAGTGGGACAAAATATACATATTCAAATCTGGAACGTGCAACTGATATGAATGTTCGGCTGAAACTAACCGATCATAGAAAGCACCGACGTAATCATCTGAACTGTAGAGCAAAATTTCTCAACATGCTCGTACGTCTTAAGATAGGGCATGATACTTTCATGACGCTGTTACTTTTGTCCCCGGTCTCCCCTACCATTTAGACTTCATCTAGGATATAAAAAAGAGAGACATATGAAATAAAACTACAAACTCTTTTTGGAACTAAGATAATAATAGTAAAAAATAAGAAGTTCAGATTAACAATTTGAAATAAAAAAGAATTCGAGAGGTAACTGATGGAAAAATAATATTAAATAATGAAAATAATAATAATAGTAAAGAGACGGTGAAGAATGATGAAATATATTATAAGAATATGAAAAAAAAATCCAAGTACACCTCTCCCCCGATTTACTCTGAAGATAGGTTCCTAAAGCTGATGACACAATGGCGGCTCCGACTCCGAACTCAAATCATTGAAACTGAAGGCGGCTATCAGTATGTTTACATGAACACTTGAGTACTTGACTTGAAATCCACTTGACACTCAATTACTTGACTTGAAATTTTCTTGAAATTTACTTGAACCGACATTTTACCTTTGACAACTCTGCATTAGGTTTCATACATAGGTACGGATTTTTAAATAAATATTTTGAGAAAAGTGCTAAAAATCATAACCTGAATTATCAACAGTAATCTTTTTCTTGTTCCTCTTTGCCGTTTTCATAACTCGCCGAAATAAAAAAATGTTCAATGAAGTTGCATTTACATGAATTTTTTCAAGTAAATCGAACGAAATTTTGTAATTTATTTGACTCAAGTATACTTGAAGTCATGCGCTTTTACATGATATTTTGATTACCTGATCTCTACTGGAAATATATTTTAAGTATTCATGTAAACGTACCTACTGTATGACACAATGTGGCTTCCACCTTACCTTGCCTTCAATTTCTCTTCTGTGAATAAAATAAATTTTTGTAAAATTCAAAGCGGATGTTTTTAATGTATTTATAGAGTTTCTAAAACTAATAATTAAAGACATTACCATACAATTAAATTTAAAAAAACACAAATGAATTAAAGTAAAAACACACTTACTACGAATACGCATTTCCCCACTAATTTTCTGTCAGGTTTTGTCTTTTTTATAATTATTATTATAATCCTTTTTGCTTTTTACATATAGAAAGGGATTTTCCCTCACTAGTTCAATCAATTTTTCTTCATACGATGTCATAGAGCCGCTTCGAAATGAATTATCAACTGATATCGGCTCTGGCTTCTGAATCGAATCCGGAGCCGGAGCCACCATTATGTTAAATAGCACTGCAATATTCACATTTGATTTTGATAGGCTTCGCTTTCGAAGCCGGAGCCACGATTGTGTCATCGCCTTTAGAAAACCTTGTAAATCGAAATCATAGATTTTTATACGCAAAACCGTGTAAATCAGTCATTTATTTCATTATCTTAAAAACTTACAAAAGTATGAATATTTTACATGTAGAAACAGGAAATCTAAATTAAAATATTTAATTACTGTCATTACCTTCCCTAGACTATTAATCTTTTCTTCCTGATTGGTATGATGTCACTATCATCAGTCGATAGTACTTGATGCGATTCAAGTTCGATATTAGATGAATTAGAAACAATTGCAGATCGGCGAACCTTGGTAATGAAATCCATAATTAAATACATGTTCGGTTTTTGATCAAATCTTTATAGACCTCCACATATTCCGTTTAGTAATATCTAGATGAAATAGGAGAGCTCGTTCAACATTCGTTTAGTTTATGTTGAAGATATCGTGTGAAACGCCTTAACGGCAGCTCTAATTCATTTATATATGCGAAATAAAAAAGATTCCATACTGAGTGAGGCATATTCCATTTTGTTTCTTACAAGCAAGTTAAACATAGTTACATATATGCAAATGCGCAAATTTGATACATGAAATAAAAAAGCTCTAAACATTATATAATTAACATGAGAAGGAAATAATAATAATTATCGTTATATACCGATTATTATGTATATATAACTCATAAAAAAAATCGTTTGGTGTTATCGTATTTTTTATATAAAATATAAAACATTTAGTTTCATTTGGCGTTTGAATCAGAAAAATCAGTTGCTCCGTTCTCGAGTTACGATTTTTTGAAAAAGACGTTTTCACAAAATTTCTAGACTATAACCCTACAACGGAGTGGAAGGAAACAAAACAAAACTTGTGAGCTATTTTGTATTCCATACAAACTGTAAAAGTTTCATCCAAATGGAAGATGATCGTCGGGTCCAAAACATGTTACAATTTGGTCGATTTCGTGTGAAATAGCTGAATAATGTTGAAATTTTGGTATATGAATTTATAGGTGACGAAACTGTCCTTTACACGAGAATCCTTTGAAACTGTTTTTCCCAAAAGCAATTATAAATTATAAAAAACGTATTTTCAATTACCGACTCCCCTTAGCAATACTTACATATTTAGATGCATGAAGAATGCTTATGGTTTCTTAAGTATTCAGAATAGACTTTTTCATATTCTTCTTATAAAATAAGTTTAGATAAGCTTGACTAAAAGTGCATTCACAAGTAATACACATTCGAAAAAAAAAAAACATTTGTCAAACATTTGATCAACAATTTATAGGTATGTAGTTGACAAATGTTTGATAAATATTTGTCAAATGTTTGTCAAACAATTGTCAAACATTTGATAAGATATTTATGTGAAAAATGTTTTCTCTAACAACAGCAGTTTTGTATTCAATGGTTCGACTTTCTCAGCACAGCGAAATGAATCATTCGACGTATCCATCATTTTAAATGTTTTGGTCCATTACGGAATGGACCACCCAGCCATATAAAATTTGTATACTTTACTCTAGTATTGCATATGATATCTGGTTCTTGTGCCATCTATGGTTTTATTAACTTTTTTAAATACAAAGCTATAATTTATTCTATTGCACTTTCATTTTAAGCGATTCTAATAAATCCCCGAATAATAATACGAAAAGGATGCACAATAAAACTGCAACTTGTGTCACCACCAAAATGTTTTTTTAAATTTCTATTTGAATTTTTCGAATCGAATGGGCTTTGAAGTGTAACAAATTAGTTTTGTTTAGTTTTTATGCCTTTTATAATCTACGTGGAGCGCCGGTGGTTATTATATTATAGTTTACAATTGGTATACTTATCCTAATCTTATATTATTGCCAACGCACAAAACAGTACTCAGTACTTATGTAGTTACAAGTACATTTTGTACATGCGGTACTTACGCTGAAGTAATCAGGCCTTCGGTACATGTGCTTGTACTTAAGTACTTTTTCTTTGGTACTTGTCAAGCTCTGTATCCGTATGTTATGTGACTTGAACCCAGACCCATAGCCATCAATTTAATTATTTATATACATACATCATCCAAAACATCGTTTTCAATACACATAAAAATTTTAATGTATTATGAAATTTTTTAACAATCTAATAATTTATATATCCCACCCTCTGCCCTTCCCTTCTCCTCCTCCAATCCCTGCCAATATATTACAGATATCTGCTTATCTCATATCACAGCATAACTCTAAAATGCTTCTCATAAATATACTTTCACAGCAAATATTTAAGTATCTCCAATAAAGAAAAATCGAAAAATTTCAATTCAATTCGATTTTATACATACTCGTGTATAGTATTTAAGTAGCGCTCGACTACAAGACTGACTGACTACAAGAAATTCTTTTATTGCCGCCATTTATTATTGCTTGTTTAGTTTATGCAATTTTCTTTATGGCTCGCTCGAAACATTGTTGCAACTTTACGTTCACGTCACTTCAGCATTTCTATCACCATCACCAGCGTCAGAATGTCTGGCGAGGGCAACTAATCAAGAACAGATGGGAACATCTGATCGCATCGCTCAACAATCAATTGCATGCAATTGAAATACTTTCAGAGAGTTTGTGTGTGGTGAATGCACTTTTTACTGCATGCAACAAAAGTGTTGGATTGTCATCTCTATTGGCAATTAATTTCAATTTAGACCATTTTCGCTATCATTTTATATAATAGATCAGAAATGTCAGAACACACAAGAAGTGTTCCTCTTAATTACTAACTTAAAATGATTTTTTTTACTTTACTTTTCACGAATTTTATATTTTCATAGAGCGTGTGTTATTTAAAACTATTAAGTTTTTGTTAGGTTTTATTATTAGATTATATTTTTTATAAATACTTTACAATGATATTGGTACACTCAGAGAGAACTAATTTAAAAAAAATTAAATTATGTCCGAACCATACTTTGAATTTTGTGCTTCTTTTAACCCCCCCCCCCCCCCCACTTTCTTAGTACGATGTGTAATCACGACACTAAACATATTATGTATGAGATCAAGTGATTTATACTTATACCAAGTTGTCCCCATTCCATTACAACAAGTGATGTCTCTCGGACTTTCATCACTAAATTAATTACGGCACGTGAACCCATGGAGATCGTAGCTTAAAATTTTTACAGATTTATATCTTAGTAGACCTTTCTAGATATGAAAAAAAAAACAAAAATTGCACCAAGGTTATAAAGTTTGAATTTTGTCTTTTCCAAAACGTGGCAGATCATTAAAATTGGCTTAATTTAACCGGATATATAAATTTTTGAAGTTGTGTCGAAAAGCCATTTCAAAAAGTTCTTACTTCCGCAATAAGAGGAATTTTGGTAAAATATATAAATTTTATTAATTATTTATATAAGACAAAAAACAAACGCTAACAAAATTTCAGTCAAATCGGAGATGTCGCGATTCAGAAAGTTGGTCGAAGCATCATGGAATGGGCCATGACTATAAAGAGAATGTACATATAAACTCTAGCCTGCCGGATAAATATATTTCCAAATTTGAATTTCTATAACTTTCGTAATTCAAAATTCTCTATTTTTCGAGATTCGAACTTCTACAAGATATTCGAAATTCGAATTTCTATAACTTTCGACATTCGAGTTCCTAATGTCCTAGACAGACGGGCAAAATCAATGATCATTCGTTCGTAATTGAATTTTTCAAAAATTTACTTTACCATTGAATTTGAATTTTAATTATTAAAAATATGCTGTCAATCACATTATGAAAATTGACAGGACTTTCGTTTTAATTCACAAAATCTTGGATAACTTGATTTTTGAAAAAATCAATTACGAATGAATGATTATTGATCTTGTTGATCAATGTTAGGTTTTGTAAAGCCCTGGGCAAAGGAACTTGATGATGTCTACATTACTAAAGCTCTTTTTACCACTCTTGTTAGACCCATTTCGGAATATGCCAGTCCTGTCTGTTGTCCCTCGTACAAAAATCACTCAGAACGTATTGAGAGCGTGCAAAGGAGATTTTTACTTTTTGCCCTAAGAGGTCTCGAATGGAGGGATAGACTTCATCTTCCTCTTTATAACGAAAGATTAAATTTAATACACCTTCCTACTCTAGAAACTCGTAGGAAAATATCTGATATAAGATTTATTTATCAACTTGTGAAGGGTGACATCGACATGCCTTTGATGCTTAATAAAATTAAATTCAATTCACGCACTCGACACTTACGATCGAATGATTTTATTTACTTGTGTTCCCATCGCACAACTATGGACACTGTGAGCCAATAATGTCTACAATGTGTGCTGTACTTTTAATTTGAATTTTCATTCGATTGACTTTCATATCAATAAGTCCCAATTAAGAAAAAATTTTAAAAATTGTTATGTATTATAGCTTTTAGTTGGATATTGTTTTTTGACCATTGTAGCTAGCATTTTTAGCGAAATAAATAAATAAATCTTATCCGTTTGCCTAGGGTATTAGGCTTTTAAGATGCGAATTTTGAACACTATCGGAACTCGAATTACAAAAATTTTGATTTTGAGCAAAAACACATTTTTTTTTGTATTAATTTTTTTTTTTTAGATTAATGTGGTTCTGTCAGTCTAATTCGAAAAAAGTGTTAACTTAGCATTGGAAGGACGGCAGAGAAAAATCCATGAACCATTGGAAAAGTTAAATGAAAATTGAATTATTCTCATAGGATGTATTGCTCAGAAGTTATAGAATGATTCATAAAAGATCAAGGTAAAAAATCTTTGATGGCTTGTATTATTCAAACTGGGGGTTTTAGGATGTGTGCTATGAGGAACAATATTAAAACATTTTTTTATCAGCTCTCACCTCAAAGAATCTTGTGATATCTTTCTTGTCAAAACTTATCTTACTTGAACTACCCTGTATATGTTTTGTTAAATTAACCCCCCCCCCCTTCCTTTTCGCACTTTCAGATACCTGTAGCTCGGATACATGACGGACCAAGAGCTACAGGTATCTGAAAGTGCGAAGAGGGGGGGGGGGGGGGATTAAATTAACAAAACATATACAGGATGTTGAACTAAAACAGTTTTGACAAAATTAGATGGTTTTTTTTCTGAAATAATTTATACCGATATTTTCTAAATACTGTTCTATTTAAGATATTCTCGAATCCCTCCTCCGTCCTGCCTTCAATTTTATGTCAATAAAATAATTGAAAATTTCTGGACAGGAGAAATTTCCTTCTATAGGAACTACGGTGTTAAAAAAAAAAGAAGAAAAAATCGAAAAAATTCTTTAATACTTAATTAGTTTCCAGCAATTAAAAGTAAAAAATTATACAGATATTTCAGAGATTGAGATAAGCCAAAAAATAAACAAAAATTTTGTTGTGTTTGAACGTATAAAAGAAGATTGTTTTTCCTTCAAATTTTATAAATCACCATGTAACTTTGTTCATAGCGGATTATTAAATACAAACATATAGCGTTTTACACTCTACCCCTCTGTTGCTGCGAAGTACAAATTTTCTTAATTTCAATTCAGTTTTATTTATTTACACAAATATTTTTTTTAACAGGAAAATACATCATCAACACTATACCTAGTTTCTCATATCGAATTCAAGACGATTCTTGCAAATTTTGCCAATTACTCAATAAATCTTGATAAAGAATCTCAGTTATTACAATTAGTTAACCAAATCTTCAATTTACTTTACCAATTTGAGGATGTACCTATACGAAATATAGAGACTATATTTTATACTCAATTTTATATGCGGAGAGGCCTTGTATTATATTTCACAACGCGTTGTAATACGAAATACACCTTCTACAGTATATGAACTCTTCAAATACAACAAAGCAAAAAATGAATACTCCTACCTAAGTCGTAAATTAAACATATTTATCTCCTATGGAAGGTATCAGGAAGGAGCAAATCCGTGAAGTACTGAAGTACAGAAGAAAATATGACTCAGCTATAAAATATTCTTAGAAAATCGTTGGGAAAATCCACTTCGGAATATTCAGAGTTGAACCACACGATTCTTTCCGACAGAAAAAAATTGGTTTCACACGACTGTGACTACAACAAATATTTCAGATTAAAGTACGTTAAGAGTGATAGAAGTTTTTTGTGTACTTGTAGGTAGATTGTAATGGAATTATTAGAAGGTGTGTACCCCATTAATAACTGCTCGTCTTTTAAAAGGAGGATTTCACACGATCTTCGGAGAGCCTCTTAGATTCAAATTTAAATTTTATTTTCGATGTCTATAAGAATTTTCCACGATTAATTAATACAAAACGAGTAAAACTTTTTCAGAACCAAGCGCGAAGTTGCAAACCACAAAAATCCTTCAGTTGGAGAAAAATTTTGCGATTGTCGCCGCAACTTCGTATGAACTGACTTTTATCGTTTCCATATTAAGCTAACAATCGTACAAATATTTCGCGATAGAGGAGTCTCGCGATTTTAGCAGAGGAATATACGACGATAAAGTCTTGCGACCACAATCGCGCGACTGCTATCGCTCGTGTAAAACGACACTTAGGAAGATTTCCATCCGCGGACATGCATGTAGAAAAAAAGAGAAATTCAGTCGAATTGAGATCCTCCTCTTTTTAAGCTGGTTAAAAAGATATGAAGATTAAGATATGATACGTGGTCAAGGAGTCATGCATCCAAACCTACCAAAGACGGCTTCTGTATTCATGACCGTATGCTTCCCATTGGCGTCGGCAGGATTATTTTGAGGGGGGGGGGTGCATCTAGGTTTCATAAAGTTAATACATACGCAAATTATTCAAGCGTGGAGCATTAGGTTCACTCAAAAATATGTATATATTAAAATAAAAAAAAATAATAACGCTCTAATTTGCCGCCGATGAAACGTCTGTTGTCTTTGGAGCACGCAATCGAACTCTGATCACATGCGTATCTAGGAGGGATAAGAATAGGGGAACGATCGCTCCCCCTAAATTACATTATCAAAATTTTGCGCCTTCAAAATAATGAAATTCAGATGATACGAATTTAAGCATCTACCGCCACCGCGTCGGTGTTTCAGCCTTAAGGCTTAAACACAATTCCGACGACAGACGACAAACGACGACGATATATCGCTGTCAAACTTCTAAATACACAGCATCTTATGCGAATGCACCAAATTGCGACGACCGACGACATTATCGCCGGGATTGATCAGTTTCTAATTATGCCGTCGTCGCTGCAGTCCTACCAACAAAATTAATCGAATGAAATGGTTGTGGCATTCACTTTTGTCTTCTTTAGGTGGTAGCACGACGCGGTAATTTTAAAATAATGAGCTTTGAGGAAAAATTGATCGAGGAAATGCGAAATCCATAAAATAATTTATAGTTTACAAGATAGGCAGACAAGTGGACAAAAAAGACAAGGGTTGGATGGATATTTTAAAGCATTTAATTTACTTAATTACCGCATTTTCAGTTTTTTTCCGAACTTTGGTTAATTGCATTTCTTTCAATATAATATAAAATATTCTTGATAAAAATCTCCTTTTAAAACGCTCGAAACATTTAACAAATGAAATTTCAATAACTTCTTCTTTCACAATCGTCGCTCATCGCTTGTCGTTGCAATTGTATTCCAAATTTTTCGACTGCCTGTTTCGCAGCGAATTTTTCGTTGTCGTCTGTCGTTCTATCGCTCTGTCGTTGCAATTGTGTTTAAGCCTTTAATATGGGATAAAATAGAAGCGGACGTAAATGAAGACGGCAAATAAGAAAATTCTTACTTCTGTATCTGATCCTATCAAATTAAATCTAGAACTTCATCGAAACAACTTGTTGTTATCTGGAAGTATCTGTAAAATCGTTTCTCATCCAATCGCAAATCTTTAAAAAGGGTATAAAATTCCCCGTGTGTATGAGTATCAAATTATCATACTTAGACTTTTTTATTTTATCTCTGACGCACAAAAAAATATTTTCACTTATACAATTCCACCCTGAAAATATAATAAACTTGGGCAAATCTTTTATTTTAACTAGTGCAGAAGATATACAGAACCTTCACAGAGGTATTCTACAGAATTTTATTGCTGACACTGCCGATACAACCTCAAACGAATCTCTTTAGAAGGCAGATTTGATTGCTCAAACCACACCGTTTTACATGTATAGTATTGAATTGAGATTTCATTTAGTACGTTACAGCGTATCAAGGCTATAGAGCTGAAAGTATCCGAATAATTTGCTATGTCGGATATCAGCAATAATTAAGATCAGATTCCACAATTCCGGGTATCCGGATCGAGACTAAGCAAAAAAAAAATACATCCAATCCAAATTGCATTGTTTCATTGGAAAAATATAGATTTCATGACATTTCAATTTACCCAACGAAACAATGCAATCTGAAAGACATTTTGAAGCTTTTTTGCTTAATCTGGATCCGGATCTGGATAGTAAAGATCCAGATCCGAGATCGGATAGTTTTTATCCGGATTTCTGGAATTGGATAGTTCGCAGATGTATCCGTTCCGGATCCAATTTTCAGCTCTATTGAATATATGCGAGACATGATCAGAGTTTTGGTCACCAACCTAACGCCTCAATGTTTAATTCAAACAGTGACTTTACGTAACTTTTTTTATTAATAAAAAATTAATTAAAAAAATACTTAATAATATTTTTTTTTCTTTTGTATTCTTTCTTCCAAGCCAGAGGGGTGCAAGTGCACCCCCTTGCACCCCCGCTCTCCTCCAGGCGCCAATGATTGATTTCATTTCGCTCTCAAAAGTAATGTAGTAGAAGTTAGTCACTAAAAATGTGTAAACTCATTCTAGCCCGATAAGCGGCTACAATTCACCTTTTCGTTATATTCAAAAATAAATTCGAAATTTTACAAATCTTAGCGATTGTGTATCGGCGGCCTTCATAAATGTTAATCTGAGAAAAAAATAAAAATAAAACGGTAAATCTTACTAACTTTACAAAAGCGCAAAGGACTATCCTCTTATCTTTAGAGGATGTTGTAAATCACGTATAGAATTTCATATACGATTACTTATGATGTATATAATTTAATTAGTTGTGTTTTTACTGGGAAATCTCTGATAATATTGTGCTAAATATTATGCGCTTGCGTCAAAGGTCTAATAATGTGCGCGTGCCTTCTACGTTCAATTTTGTTCTACATAAATACAATACAACGACGGTTATCAGGGATTTCCGACAATCGATTTTATTTTTATTTTTTTTTATTTTTTTGGTTTTGATCTTGTCAGGTTTTGATGTGTGATATCGGAAGAGTAAATACCCTCTGAAATCGATTGTTTGCCGTATCTCTCATAAAATATTAAGTATGGTATAAGCAAGTTGAGTGAGATCTTCACTTATGTGCTGAATGGGATGAACGTGTTTTTTTCGTGCTGTAGTAACGCTCGTTATGTTTACATCTGTCAAGTACGCGTTTGAAACTCTTGTTTTTTTTTACTTCTTGAGATTATTTTGCATATCTTTTGTGGTGATGTGAGTAGTTATTGTAAAATTTTATCGCGGGTTTTTTGTTTTGTTTTTTGGTTTATTGATAATGAATTGGCAATAAAATGAATGAAAGCCATAAATGTGTATTTAAATGAGGTATTGTTTTATAACGGCAATTAAAATTCCTTTAAAATATTTAATATTTTGGGAAAATACAAATTTTCAAATTGATTATCATCGTTTGTACTCTTATTAATCCCTTCGAGTGTTGTACGTACGACAGAAATTATGATTCCATGACCTCTAAATTACTGTGGCTTCTGCCAAAAATTGTTCTGTAAGTGGGAGTCTCCTTTATGATCTTGTTTTAAAGAGATGAGACAGCCTTCTTTGGACTTAGATGCATTGAATTCAATGCGGTTCACTTCTCCCCAATCTAGAATATTGAAAAGATCGTTATTCAATGATCTTATCATGCAATCTCGTTTGACAGATGGAGTCCGCAAGAGTATCAAAGAAGTAAGTGAAATCAGGGGTACTGTCTTCGGAAAAACTTTGGATAGAATTCAAAGTAAGGGAAAGCAGACTATTAATGAAAATTAAGAAGAAATATGGAGGGTTAACAGAATCCTAGGGCACACCGGCATTTATAGGGTGAGGTTTGGATATAACGCCATTACCCGGGGGTTACACCTGCAAGTACAGCTTGCATGCAAGCTGCACTGCCATACTTCTTGCATGCAAGCTGCACTGCCATACTTCTTGCATGCAAGCTGTACTGCCATACTTCTGGCACGTGTAACCTCTACTGCCATGCTGGCAGTACAGCTTTCAGCGAACTTGCATGATGAAAAACCATGACAGCTGAGGTGATAGTAATTTGACATTAAGCAGTTTTCAAGATGGCGGAAAAGAAATGCTTGAGAGAATTTGATAAATTTATTCTGGAAAAATGTGATTTTATGGCATCATTTGCATTACATGATTTACCAACACCTTCCTCTTAACTTTTTCTTGGGTTTTTATCATTCTGCTACTTCCTTTATTGATATAATTTTCCAATATACGCATGACTTTACGCCTCTATGCCATTTTAAAAATGAACTTGCATGCAAGCTGATAAGACATTAAGCGAACTGCCTTCTGCTGTCAAATTAAAAATCGCGTTGGAAGGGAGGCTTGCATGCAACAAGCTGTACTATCTTGTGTAATCCCTGGGTTAAATACAGGCCGTATTTGGCGACCACATAAAATCTGTCAATCCATAATAGAAGAGGTGTGGAGAAACCAAGTACTTTAAGTTTGACCGCATGCCAGCCTCTATCAAAGGCCTTAGAAATATCCAGGGCTAACTGACTCCAAAATTGTGAAGACTACGGTTCCAATGTTCCATAAGAAAAGTCAGTAAGATAGATAGATACTTCATTAATTTGGAGTTAATGATAGACTCAAAGTGACTGCAATTAGTCGATAATTAGAGGAATCTCTACCCTCTCCTTTCTTAGTAATAGGCTGAACGTGAGCAGTTGGAAATTTTTCTGTCAAATAAGACAAGTAAAATAGTTTGTGCAGGGACTTAGCCAAGGATGAAGTGCAGCTTTTAATTAACAGGCACGAGAAACTATCAGGACCTGCGGCTTTCGGGACGTTGATCTTTTTAAGGACCTTGAGCACATCTCCCGTCCGGATGTGTATTGGCTCTTGTACTTAACCACACGGAAGATGCAAAACAGGTGTCTGTGAAGAGGGTGAAAGACGGGAATTTGAAACGAATCTAGCAGCCAAAATATTAGCTTTATCCAGGAAGTCAATAACCACTTTACCATTGTTAAGTAGTGAAGGTATAGTGGAACTGCTGAAGTTATTCCTGATGGTTTTGACCAGGGACCAGAAATCAATGCTGTCTTTGCGGCTTACTAAGATTCTTTTTCTAACATTCTGGTCAAAAAGAAATTTTTCTCTCTGGATAATAGACTTGCAGGTGTTCCGTGCAGATTTTTAGATAGATAGACATGGGTATAATTGATAGCAGACTTTTCGCTGTTATTGCTTGGTTGCACTTATCGTTAAGCCATAAGAGCGATTTCGCTGTTGTTGAGATCTACATTCCGTACTGAAAGATTGTGTATATGAGTGTACGGGCTTACATTCATATGTGTGGGAGAGTGTAACTCTCTACGTCGACGCATTCCCACGCAGTGCCCAAATATATAGTAAAACACGAAATTTTTGTATGGCAACTCTACGAAGGAGTTGCCCGATTGGTCACATTTTGAACTTAATTTACATTTTTTTGAAAAAAAGTCCCGTGTACAAAATTTTAGCTCTCCACGTCAACGTGTTCTTAGGCAGTTATTTTATATCTCTACCACAACGCCATCTATCGGTATCCAATACTATCCTATCTTTCAAGGTAGAGCCACATTACAGAGAATTACCAAGTTATAGCACTGTTAAAACATACAAAACATTCATGCAGTGGAATGATATCTTAGAAAGATTTAATAAAATTAGCAAATGCTTGCAATCTGTGAACATCGAATTTCATACGATCGCCGAGATTTATCAGTCGCCGTTGGCACCTTTGATTATTATCAGTCGACAAGTTCAGTTTGATGAAGTAAAAGGAAACGAGATCCAATTCACACTATCCGGCAGGGATGAATTCAGAGTTACGGTTATCAACGTCATTATTGACAGGTTGATTGCAGAACTACAAAGACGTGGTCTAATTCAAATGACAACCAAATTCCACCGGTGCGTTAGCCCCCCTTTTGAATTTAAGGGGGAATAGTTTCTGCTCAATATCTCGGCCATTTTCAACTTTTCAACAAAAATGGTCAGCACTTAAGTTGTTGTAATTTGATTCTCTACAACTTAAGCCCTTACAATTTTAATCGTGCGATTGATATTTTTCGAATTAAGCGGGAAAAAAGTGGTAAAACATAATTATCAAATTATCTCGTTTATTATTAATTAACTTTAGGACATTTACAGAAACAAAGTTGTATAGAATTACATTTCCTACAATTTTGATCTCTACGACAAAAGCAATTCCCCTTAAATTCAAGATGGCGGCTAGCGCACCGGTTGAATTTCGTCGCCATTTCGAATTTAGACTACCAGTGACCCCCCCCCCCCCTTAAAGGTTAGAGCTAAACTTTCTGACGGAAATTTTTCCAGGGTCATATGCTATAACCCGACTAGGCTATTGTGACATTTCTGAGCCTGCTTGTTTATTTTCTAAGTTCATTGTACGATAAATAAATGAAAAATAACGGTATTATTTTTGTTTTACTCAATTATAAAAAAAGAGCCCTGAGTCTCTCAACCGCCTAGGAGTCCTGGGGCTGGGTTTTCATATCCGGGCCTAATCTTGCCTGTAATACATACAGCAAGTCACAAAAGTATTCGTACATTGTTTTCAGTTAAGCAAAAGTAACTCAAATTTTTTTCGACGTAAGCAAAAAAGAAGAGTAAAAACATAAAAATAGGAAGAATTTTTTTTACATACAAAACTGACATCGCAAATGTATTCGTAAAGTCAAAGTTTTTGTTTAAATTGCAGTAAAGTAGATTTTAGTAATTCAGTAGTTTTAAGTTTGCAGTTTCATCGGGTATCAGTTTTTAGACAGTGATTATCACGATGAGTCGTCCAAAGGGCTCTGAAACAACACGGCTACAGAAAGAAAAATTATGATTAATTTCATTTAAAATCGAAATTGTTAACCATTCGCAGTCCACAATTGGATCCGGATTTCCTAAAATCCAGATCCGAAATATCTTGATCCAGATCAGAGCTATCCAGATCCGAACTATTCGCATCGAGACTAAGCAAAAACAAATTAAAAATTTCCTGCAATTGCATTTTTTTATTGGGAAAATGAAAATGTCATGAAATTTATATTTTCCCAATGAAACAATACAATCTGGAGGAAATTTTGAACCCTTTTTCCTTAGTCTGGTTCCGAATAGTTCGGATCCGGAAATTATCCAAATACTTTCAGCTCTAATTGTTTCCGTATCACTGGAGGGGGGGGGGGGGGGAGGTTAAACCCATCCCATTCGCTCCGCCTTTAGCTGAAGCGAGCTAGTGTGCCGCCTTGGTCAGAAATCTACAACGAAATGAGCTGTCAACTTCGGCTGACAAAATGATGGAGAAACCAATCCTTAAAAATGTCTTGTCTCGCCCATGCTTTTCGATTGGATTTCTACACAACAGGTAACGATAACTAAAAATGGTTTTATTTAGCAGCATTTCAGCCAAAGAGCAGGGTTAATTTGTCCTTTGATACCTTAAATCTTCGCATGCCTTTTTCTTCTTGCGATATATACGAATGATCTGGCATTTTCTTCCTGCATATAAACCAGTCTCGTCTACATTAAAGACCTGTTCTGACAGTCAAAATCTTGGTGTATTCCGTAGCTGCACTAGCAGCCTTACCTATAACTTTGATATTATGTAGCTTAACACGGTCTTTAATCTTTGGAACCATCCATGGCTTGCAATGAATGTTTCACCAGCGACTTTGTCACACGCTTTAGTTCTTCAAAAAGTTTCAAGGTTTTTCTTGTATAAGCATAAGACTCTTATCGTTACTCGTTGTTATTGGTTCATGTGTTCTATTCAGTTCATCAATAATTCTTCCAGTCCTTCTATTAACTCGCCTTTTTTTTTTTATATAATCGTAGATTGTATTGGCGCAGATTTTTTACGTGTTACATAATCTGAACTTTATCTTTTATAATGATTCTACCAGTCGATTCATTCATTTCAGTTTTAAGTACGGTATATGTATCTGTCTAGTATCGATTGTATATCATCGTGTATCAGGCGACCTAGGGATGCAGATTCTGGCACAATTCAATGCACATGAAGAGCTGAATGCCTACACTATACGCAAGCAAAGACTTAATCTTCGACACTGCTACATACATAGTGTTACGTGCAATAGAAAAGGACAAGCGACATCTATAAATTACGGACATAATTAACTTTAGGTTCGGAGAATCGATCTTTCTAGAATGGAACCTTTGATAGGAAGGTTTGTATAGTATAAATACGGCACTTGTCACTGCCAGGAGCAAGTTGTCTCAAACAGTGAAGTGAACGTAGTAAAGTATTTCGATTGCGATAATTTGAAGTAGAGTTGATTGATGATTGGTTGTGAATTTTATAAAAACTAACAGTAAAAAATGTAAATGTAATAAAAAGGAATTTGTGAGTTGTATCTGAAATATTGTGTTTTGAATAAGGAACCAAAGGCCAAACTCGTAACAATATGTATCGATCAAATTCGCATTCTTGCAATCAAAAAACGAATTGGTTTTCTGGTTTACTTAAAAAAATCCGCATATCTATGAATCCATGTAAGTCGAGAATTTACTGTATTTAGAAAATTAAAAAAAAAGTATGTCTAGAAACTCGGTTTCGTTAATTTCACAAACTCCATATTTTCAATGTATAGGTGGTAAATAAATTAGTTGAAACTACTGCGACCCTACTGTAATTAATTTTGGGTTGTTTAATTCTGAATTATAATGCTGACACGGAAAAAAAGCTAACAGTATACATAAAAGGGGTCCTATTTTGTTTTACAGTATATTTTCTCCTTTTTTACATTGAAAGCAACTCTGGCCTATTGGAGGAGAATGAGTAGTGGAACCTTTTAAATAAAAACTAGTTCGACAAACGGACAGAAATTTCATTCAAAAATATTCAAATAAAAAATATTCTAATAAAAATGCGTGTGTATAAATTTAGGTGGTTTCTACTTGTAATAGCAAAAAAAAACTAGTTTTTTTTCCTCCAACGGTTGAATTTCTCCATTCATCCACTGTTGGATGATACTGTGTCATCTTGTTCGGCAAAAAAAAAAAATAATAAACAAAAAAGATAAAAGGGCAAATTTAAATATTTTATCCATTTCATCATAATTTACAGTGCTTAATCATAAGAGAACATTACTAGGAAAAAGAATTTAGTTATTTATAGAATGACTGGTTGGCTGTTGAGTTACAAACAGTCGTCATGGACCATGATAGTCGTCATTAGCAAAAAAAGAAGAAAAAAATTAATAAAGAACACGTTTTACACGTGATTGTATGACGCCAATACAAAGATATTTGTAGTTTTTTTTTAGAAAATATCTTCTTGCATAAAGAAAATTAAAAACGTAAGAATTTGTTATACATTTACATCAAATTTTTGCGAATTAACTTAAATCATGAACATATAAATAAGTTATGTTAAGAAAAAAGCTTACTACAAGTTTCTTAATGCATAGCAAATTTGATAATCTTTTATTTTAAATTATAATATAATTTTTCACTTATCCTATTTATGGTCCAGCACTGAATAGGTTTAATAAAATTTTGGTGAAATAAGTTTTTGTACATATTTACGTCATAAGACCTATCATAGAGGAAGGGGGAATTTTTTAAGATTATTTTACTCTAGCTTAAAACTTTCCGTGTAATTTTTTTAAATAATATTTGTAGAGAAATTAATACTAAAACATTTAAATTTATACGTCCAAGTCCTAAAATGAGTGAACTAATCTAACTAAGGCTTGATGTTAGCAAATTGGAATAATAATTATTTTCTTGAAACCAATGTTCATACCCCCCCCCCCCTCCCGGTCTTGCATTCATAATAAGTTTTAATTGTGTTGTGCGTTGTGCAAAAGAAATAAGCGCTTCGCTGTGAAAAAATTAGATGTGAACAGTAACAAGCGACGATGAAACTCTATAATCGATCTATAACAACCTGAAGAATTTCAAACAAATATTCAGGGCTATGAAATTATGTAAAATATGATGTAAAAGAGCCTCAAATCTATCGTATAATGAAATAACATCACAATCAATACGTTTACATGAATACTTAAGTACCTACTTGACTTGAAATCTACTTGAAATTCAATAAACAACAATAATTAAATGGATACAATTGAAAGCATTTGCCAGTGAAATCAAATATTTATCTAGTAAAAAACCACTGCCTGCCAGCTAAGAGCTCCCAAATTAGCTTACGGAGTATTGAGAGTAGGCAGCCGACTGCAGAGCTCCAGTCTAAGTTTCAATGTTATAAATAAGGATCAACCACATACATTGCTTATTGTAAGAGAAATGCATCTTCGATATCTACATCCCTGTACTAAAGGGTTTTCCAATAAGAGGTGTTATTTTAATTAGCCCGCTATTTCGGTAGATGTCACTTTTGGAGCTGTCATTTTTTGACATTTGACAAGTAGAAACTACGCCATTAATAAAAATGGAACGATACACGATTCAACAATGGTGAAAATGTGGCAGAGACGGTTTGTAAAACTGAAAACCCAAGAGTTATTGTTGAAAAGCCTCTCTATCCTCAACGTGTGACTGTTTGGTGCGGTTTATGGTCCCGCGGGGTCATTGGACCTTACTTTTTCGAAAATGAGGCTGGAGCAACAGTTACGGTGAATGGATTGCGCTATCGACAGATGATTAATGATTTTTTATTGCCGGAATTGGATGGTATTGATCTGGACAACGTTTACTTTCAACAAGACGGCGCTACGTGCCATACAAGCAACGAAACCATTGATCTTTTACGGGAAAAGTTTCCGGACCGTGTTATCTCTCGAAGAGGTGATCACAATTGGCCACCGAGATCTTGTGACTTAACACCTTGCGACTTCTTCTTTTTTTTGGGCCACGTGAAAGAGAAGGTCTACGCCAACAGCCCAGCGTCGATTCAAGACCTTAAAGATGGAATTCGTGAGGCTATCGAGGACATAGGGCGGCCACTTTGCGATTTGGTTATGGAAAATTTCATGAAAAGGATATGGTCCTGTAGGCGTGGTCGTGGTGGTCATTTGGTTGATGTTATTTTCCATTATTAACGGCATACCTTCCTCTTTATAATGAAATAAAGATCTGATCATTTATCTCAAAAAATGGCATTTTTCTTTGAATATCAAAATACACCTCTTATTGGAAAACCCTTTAGATGCCGCTTGCAACCGGAAACTATGAAACTAACTTTCAATGATTGTACTAGATTTGCTTGTGGTTTGCGCAGATTTGACCACATTACTCCATTTAGGAATAAAATCATTGATTGCTCTCTAGACGTTTACTTATTGCGCAAAGCACTACCCTCACTCCATAAAATATTTTACAGTGGCATACCCTCATACCTGTTCGGTTTCATTAATTTTATGAACAGTGAAAGACATTTGAATCTGGTCTATCTCGCTTTAAACACTTATGGCAGAAACACATCCAGGCCTCGAGACTTCCTCGAGGTGTTGTCAAAATCTCCAACACGGGTTTTTAAAAGATGCAACGCAAAACCAAGCCAGGAGCTAGCCTCAAGGCTCCATGAATTAACTCCGCACGAAATAACTCCGCACTAAAAAAATGAAATAAGTTCGCATAAATTGCGATTTTCACAATGAAATAAATCCGCAAAATGAAAGTGGAAATAGTTCCGCACGTGACAATTAAAATAAGTCCGCAAGAGAAGTGGAAATATAGCCGAATTTTTGAATTTTTCTTAATTTCGCGGACTTATTTCCAAATGTAAAAAGACCGCAAATTTAAAAATGGAAATAAGTCCGCAAATTTATACTAATATAATTGTAATGTCTTTTCGCTTCGCTTCTCGCTATCCGGTGCCCTTGCGTGGCGCCGGGCTACCGGGGCGCCGCGCTACCGGAGTGCACCGTGCGTCGGGCCGTGCAACCGTCACGCAGGGGCACCGGATAGCGTGAAGCGAAGCGAAAAGACATTACAATTATATTAGTATAAATTTGCGGACTTATTTCCATTTTTAAATTTGCGGTCTTTTTACATTTGGAAATAAGTCCGCGAAATTAAGAAAAATTCAAAAATTCGGCTATATTTCCACTTCTCTTGCGGACTTATTTCCATTTTAATTGTCACGTGCGGAACTATTTCCACTTTCATTTTGCGGATTTATTTCATTATGAAAATCGCAATTTATGCGAACTTATTTCATTTTTTTAGTGCGGAGTTATTTCGTGCGGAGTTAATTCATGGAGCCTGAAAATAGTGCTTTTTTCTTTTAATCTTTTCTGTTATATACAATTAATACACCTAAGTATTTAATTTTGGAAATTTAAATTTTGGTCGGTAATCTTTGACAGGCCAGTTTCTTTATAAATAAATGTGGTTTTTTAATGTCAAGTCAAATGGATTTACTTAATATAGCCATATTTCACCCCTTCTATGTCCTATACTCACCTAACATTGGTTATTCATCGGTGTTAATTTTTTTTTTTTATATAACATTTTACTTTGCCCGGAATCTTTTGCACCAAAACTTTCCTGTCCTCTTAATAAAGTGCATCAGGTCTTGGGGAGGAAGGCTTTTCAGCTCATCCACAGATAGAAGGACAGACCCTAGAGTATCCATAGAGTATCCAGTCTGCTCCGGGCGAAGGCCGGAAACGCACACAAAAAATGTTCGGTTGTCTCAGGCTCCCCCTCCAGACAGCATAGTTATAATCAAATTCTGATCTGCCCTTGAATTGAAAAAGTCAATGGTGGTGATGGCCAGAAAATGTCCAGGCTTTACTTAAGTCTGATCAAAATCTCTGAATACTCTTATTGTCAGGGGAGATAAAATTCAGTCACAACTGGATAGTTCAAAGGTATCAAGTCAAGAACTTTCATTGCAATCTTGAAGTGGATAATTTGCTGAGACGATTCTGGGAATTGGAGGAAATTCCTACTCAAATTAAGCATACTGTCGAAGAAGAGAGATGCGCCGAGATTTACAAGATGATTCACAAGAGAACAGAGATTGGCAGATACATTTCCACATTTACACTTCCATTCAATACATCCAACGTGAAACCAGATTTGGAAAATTCAAGAGACACGCTCAACTGATGCAGATGGAGTTAAAGTTCAAGAGCAATCCTGAGATACATAATCAATACTGTCAATTTATGGAAGATTATATTCAATAAGCTCATATGGAAATAACAGATGACGTTTCAATAAACGAGCGCCCAAATTATCTACCTCATCCACGCAATTATGAAGGAAACTAGTACGCCTATGAAATTGAGGATGATATTTAATGCCTCGAAAAAAACATCAAATGAGAGATCACTGAACGACAGCCTAATAGTGTGGCCAACAGTACAAGAAGATCTTTTCAATATTTTTGGTTAAATGGTGAAAACACGGAGTTGTATTCACGGCTGATATCAAACAAACCCAGCGGGAATTGGAAGCATCACAGGATGCAAGCGGAAACTCTACTCAGAAGGCATACATGCATGGCTTTTCGTTGGACACCTCATTTCTCTCATTTCTTTTTAACATTACATGTCATTAGGAGGTAGCAAAAGGAAAGCTTTTCTATCGCTTCCTCCAATCTTCCATTGGAAAGCCTATCAATTTTTTCCGCTGAGTTCCCTTCCATCAAGCTTCAATGCGACTAACATGGAAGCAATTGAGAAAAATTACTTTGGTTCCACAAGGCTTCCATTGGAAATCCTGGTTAACAAGGACAACGTCGACTATGAACGGATAGTTTGGAGGAACACAGCTGATCAACAAATACGAGATTACAGACTCCTGACGATCACATATAGAACATCTTCAGCACCATACCCCGCCACCAGAGCTTTACACTACCTTGCTGAAGAAGACAAATCTCCAACTGCGACCAACATCGTGCTACACGACTTTTACGTAGATGATATCATGTCAGGTCAGGAGATACAATTGATGAAGTTACTAAAACTCAGTACCATTTATTTAAAAGAACACATGATGTCGGGGGGTTTCAAACTTAGAAAACGGTCCAGTAATTACATAGAAGTTCTTGAAAACGTCCTAGAACAGGATACAGAAATCCAGATTCCTTTTGAAAATTACCAAACTTAGGAGTCCTTTGGAATCCCACTAACGATACGTTTTCTTACATGGTTATTTTGGAAGAATACGAAACTCCAAATACAAAAAGAAGTATACTTTCGAACAGATCGCGAATATTTGATCACCTTGGATGTCTGGGGCCTGTAACAGATTGGAAAGATTTTAATGCAGAATCTTTGGTTAACAAGACTTACGTGGGATGAACCTCTGCCCCTCAGCATTGGAGATAGCATGGACAAATTATCACAACAAATTAAGGAAAATGTATAACAAACTAAGCTATGGCATGATAATGAGCTAGAGAATTTGTTTACAGAATTAATACTCTCTACCAGGGCCGCATTCTATGTACCTACGAGGTAAGATTTTGCTGATAAGATAAATGTGATTTGTTTTAACTAACTTGTTGAATTTCAGTTCAGTGGGTTGCTGATCCCAACGTAATGGTAGCTCGACTTTTGGGCCTGCATATATTATATATAGTTAAATGTGTGTAAATAAAAAGATTTTGATTTACTATTTAAAAAGTACGTAAACTATTCATCATTTCCAACCCACACTCTTTGTGTCTCTTTATTGCAAGGCTACTTACCTCTTAATTTTTCACAGTCAAAATTCTCAATACATAGCCATTCCGAAGACCTTACTCGGCTGAATGCCACATAAGCTTAGCCTTCCTCAAATAGCCTTCCTACAGCATAAGTATTGAGGAGTTGGAACCCGGAGTTCACATAATATTTTATTGTCATGGGAACAAAATTCGTGTGCAGCAATGTGCAATTGTGGTAAGCACTCTGTCTAACAGAGAAACACTTCCATGCTAGAGATAAAATAAATTTAAAAAAACTATTTTAGTTATTCGATATTATTATCAGCAATCACTTAAAAAAACTGCGATAAGTCTCTCAAAGTTCCTAGATTTAGTTACATATTATGTAGGTAAACAACGCATTAGTCACGTGAAATTTTTCCACATTGATTAACTATGATTACAAGTGTGTATATGTGCTCGGTAAAATTTCATTCGTCTTCGCCATTAAGTATTACACGTTCGTAGAAACAATCATGAATGACTATAAATGATGTGAAGAACTCATTCAATATTCGAATAACATTTTCATTAAACATATGACGAGAAGATGGGGGCTCGCCTTCCCATAGCCAATCAAGACCGGATAAAATGCTGACCCTTTTCTTGACTTGAAAAAGCCAAGCGGCTGAATTGTTTGGCTTGACTTGACTAGTTAATAAATGCTCATTGAAAGCACAAAAACAACATGCTAAATACGTTCCAAGTCAATTTCATCAATTAATCAATGAATGCCTCAGATACAAAATATGACGTATGTAGATTTACTTGATTTTATTGAACCATTTGCGTCTTTAAATATACTATCGTGTTGCTAATTGTTGGTGGACACACACACTGAGAATGAGATATATAAATATTTTACAAATACAATAACCTGCCTGCCTACCCCCCCCCCCCTTCTTATTTTGATAATTACGCAATTTTTATGCGTGGAAAATTATTGTTTTTATTTTTTTTTTTACATTTAAAGGCCAGTTTAATCTGTTTGACCAGTACATTTATATGCTAACCTTATGCGACATCGCGATAGGTAGGTATGGTGCCGATTTGTAAATATAGTATAAAATAGATTTTACTTTAAGCTGAATTAATTTGGAAGACGTTGTTTTCGCCACATTCTTTACTTCTGCGGACAATGCTGCAATGTTAAAATTTATATGATACTGAAGCACAGTTGGGCTTCCGTTGAAGCACTTGGGAATGACTTTCAAAGTCCTTTCTTTCCGCTGGAGTGTTCTAAAACTGGTGATGATTTCAGACTTTGATCATTTATACTATAGTATATCAAGGTCCAGATTTTATGTGAAGTACCTATACATAGTGCCCGATTTTGTAAGACCCCAGCGGGTAAAAAATGCACTTTAAGAGTTCTTTTCAAATGCTTCTATGGAAGCATAAAGTGCTTCGATTGTGCTTCAGTTTTATATAACTTTTTGCATTGCATGCTCGCAGAAGTCAGCGCTTCCGATTAGCTTTGTTATAATTGTTTTTAAGCACTTTGTTATGGTAGCAGGTAAGTGAGTGGCTTGCTTGGACTATTATCCGAAGTTGATAGCTCACTCTATGATCAGGACTGTATGCAGGGCGGCAAGCTAGCACGCTTCAGCTAATGGCGGAGAGTGTGGGGTGAGTTCCACGATAAATAAGACACGTGAGATGTGGTGATGAAAAACCTTAGAAAATTCTTCATAGATTTTGTCCAAATCCTTTTGAAAATGAATGGTCGGTAATTGTATTAAATACCGAATCGAGTCTCTTCATCTCAATCAGCGTATGCTTTTCGCTATGAGCAGCATCGTTATCAATCATGTATTTGCTACAAGACTCACACTTTGAGGAATTGAGTCATTTATGATTAATTTTAAGTCATCGCCGGAAACGGAACCCGCCACGTATCCTACAACTTGACTCCAATTTTTATTTAATCCTCTTACCATCAGCACGAGGTTAATGGAAACTAAGCTTTTGTGCAGCCTAAACGACCTAAATCTTTCAATCCATATACATATATGTATAATGTCATATTTGGTATTAAACTCGAATTCAGCTTTAATAACCATTTCGTCAAAAAGTAAGACACAACGTCTATCAACCTCTGATAATTCAGAAATTTTCTGTTTCACTACATTTAGAATGATGTTTGAAACACCAGTGTCAAATCTCATCCTCGAATCCCATTCAAGGATAGTGTTTACCGCAGGCATTAAAACCCCCAGTTCAACATTTCTGTATACAATGCTGGTGATTTAAGTTTAATGCTAAGTCTGTTTCCTTACCAGTCCACTTACTCGTATCTTTATACAAAAGTTGCGAACATACAAATGCCTTTACATCCTCACTTTTACCTTCAAGCAGGCTTTCCAAATGTTGATTGGAATTGTAAATAGGATTATAAAACTGAGATTCTAAAATTTCTTGTTGAATTTTATATTTTTTCGCATATGTTTTGGGATTCCCAATTTAATTGACAACTAGGTCGGTGCGGCTATATGAAGTACCCAGCATTGCTAAACATACTTCGTCCTTGCTGGTTTCTGAACAGGAACATATGTTTGAATCAAATGGCTTTGGGAAGGCTGATTTATTCAAAAAGCTTTGACCACCACCATATTGTTGGATGTGCGCGTCATAAAAATACTTTTCCCAAAGCCTTTTCTTCATACCGCATTGTTACGAATTGCCACTATGGCGCAACCAAACACTTCTACGGTAATCGTTCGGAATCAAGAAAAAGGAAGGATGATGGAGATCCCTATACCTCGAAACAATTTTTGTATGCGCAACAACCAAAATATGACATAATTCTGAAACCAACAATATATGAAATTAAACCAAAATTTGTTTTTCAAATTAATTACAAATTGGAAATAAATTGAATTGCTGAAAAAACCAATATTACAATATATGTAAAGTTCTTCGCCAAAACGTATGCTGTTCCTCAGAAAGTATTCTTCGGAATGAAGAAAATTTTCATTTTTGAAAACTGTTAACCAAGAAATTGTCGTGTATGTATGCAAAATTCTGACGTTACCTCACAGTACGTTGCTATGAACACAGCGGCCATTTTGAGTGGTGGCGGATTTGATGCGAATGCGAACGGGATGATGTCATAGAAAAATTTGCTTAGTTACAAGAAATTGTCTGTATGAATGCAAAATTCTCCCGTTACCTCACAGTACGTTGCTATGAACACGGCAGCCATATTGAGTGGTGGCGGATTTGATGCCGTGACCTGGCTTGAACGACAATGTCATACAAAAATTTAAGAAATTGTCTGTATGTATGCAAAATTCTCACGTTACCTCACAGTACGTTGCTATGAACACAGCGGCCATTTTCAGTAGTGACGGATTTGATGAACGGGATGATTCATACATAAAAAAATTTGCTTTGTTACACGAAATTGTCTCTATGAATGCAAAATTCTCACGTTATCCTCAGTACGTTGTACGTTGCTCCTAGAACTATAAACACGGCGGCGGCAATATTGACGACATAGATATGTGCAGGATTGTTCCATGGGACCTGATATGTATGAACACGGACTGACTACGTTAATTAGAAATGCGAAATGCACTGCAAAAAGTGAAATTCAGAATCGGCACAGCACGCGTACGATGTGTGATGTGAATGATGATGATGTCATGATGATGGGATCTGTTTGTAAAAAAATTGAATTAGAAAAAATTACTGTTTACTACAAACTGCAAATTGAATTGGTCCGGCACAATCTTTGCAGCATACATCACGACGTCATTCTGAATTGGCCTTCACTCCTATATTGCTGTTCCTGACTCTTTCGGGGACCAAGTACCAACGAGAAAGAACCACAAATAAATAACAATTATTTATTTATATTAGTTATTACTGATAAAATTGTTTTACCAAAGATGTGGATGTGTATTTTTCAACTTCCCGCCAATGAATTTTGGCAAGAGTGTCCTAATTGGGGAAATTGTGAGGATTGAGGATTGGCTTAAGGCTTCTTTTTTTGCCGAGTGTGGGCGTTCGGAGTTGCAACGAAGGAGTCCCAGAACCATTGGCGCTAGTGTCGATTAGTGAAGACACAAATTTAAACAGCGGCATGTAAATTTCCCAGTTTTTTTTGTTTACATGATGGATAGAAGATGGCACTAACATCAAAGATTATCGAGTTGGCTCGGCTGTCACATCACGTCAGACAGGCCGTCACTATTTTCCAACAGTTTTTTCACTTGCCAGCAGATTTTTAAAGAACTAAACATCTGGAAACCTATTAATTGTTTTATTATGGGAAATACAGATTCAAAATTAAATTTTCGAAAAGCCATTGTACAATTGACGGCAAAGAATCAGGTTTGTTAAAGTTTTCATTGATTGAATTTACTTTTCTTTTTTTTTCTTTTTGTGTACATACAAGTTCATAACATAATAAATGTTAAGGAGACCATCTAGGCCTACCCAACCAAACCACCCACTTACGTACCTACCTACCTAACTACCTACGTGCCTTAAAAAATTATGAAGACAATTTATTAATTGATTTTTCTTTTTTTTTTTTTTTTCTTTAGGTAATTGACGCAAAAGATGAGTCTTTTTGGGAGCAATTCTGGGCTGATCATTCAACAGGATCACAAGATGTTTTCGCTTTAATACCAGCATCAGAAATACGACTTCTTCGTGAAGATAATCCAGCAAATTTAGCTACTCTTTGCTATAAAGCTACAGAAAGGCTAGCACGAGCAGTTGATAATAGTTGCCGAACACAATCTGAACAACAAACTGTTTTGAATTGTGTACGACTTCTAACAAGAATCCTTCCATATATTTTCGAAGATAATGAATGGAGAAATTTTTTCTGGTCGTCATTGCCATCAGGTAATGAACAGGATGATTCAGCCACACCATTAGCTCAAAGTCTACTTAATGCAATTTGTGTAAGATTTCAATTAATGACCTAAAATTTTCTTGTTTTCATTCAAATTCATTGTGATCAATTTTAGGATTTACTATTTTGTCCTGATTTTACGGTTATTGCGACACGTAGATCAGGTCCAGATAAAGCTGAAGAATTAGCAAATATTGATAGCTGTGAATATATATGGGAAGCTGGCGTAGGTTTTGCTCATTCCCCACCTAAAAATGCACAAATGGAACAACGGAGAACAGAATTTTTGAAACTGTTATTAACTGTTTTCAGTGAGACAATGTATCGGATACCAAATTTGAGTGAAGAGCCTAATAAATGGATAGCGTAAGTAGATAAAAAAAAAATTGGATTCTTCTCCTTAGATTGATTTAAGGTATTAATACCAAAAGCGCTACCTTTGGAAATGCTTGCTCAAGTAACTCGTATTGTTCAATAAGACTTAAAAACCTTCCACATTCACGCAAAACACTTGATCACAAATAATGAGATAAACGGCTACTGGAAAAACATTTGGAAAGCTTCTGTGCTTCAAAATATGATTTGGTCGAACTGGATTTTTTTTAGGTGTAGCTAGCTTTATTTTACGGTAGCGATCCTGTTTGATAATGTTATCTAAACCAACCTTGGTTAATACCTAAATGCAGTTTCGACCACTGACCACAACTACAAGGTAGCATTCATTGTTAAAAATCAAAACTGCTGGTAGTAATCCAAATTTCCACAATTTATTTATTTATTTTTTATAAACCTCTACAATCGAAGACTCTTACTGTAGTTGTAATTTTTTACTGATTTATTTCCCTAATTTAATGCTATCTGCTCTCTACCCTCAGTGATAGAGTAATCTATAGAGACCGAAAATGTATGGCGTAGATTCTCACAGATATTATCCCCAATAGCCGAATGTAACAGCGCTTATTATTACCGTCATCCGGAAATTTAGAGATTCATAATATCTAAGCTATCATCTGACTCGATCGACCGATTCCGTAGTTTCACTCTGTGCCTGTATGTGTCGGACAGTGTAGAGCGATTGGACGAAATATAACGGAGATATGAAAAGAACAGTTTAGGCATGACGAGATCTACAAATCGAAGTGGACAGTTTAAGCAAGATACAATACTGTAGCCCTAGTGATACTATTTTGCTATTACCTACAACAGAAGGATGGAAAAATTTGAGATTCCATATCCTTATACCGATCTTAACTTCGAGTCGCACTAATCACTGTATGCAACGGAAAGCCTTTACGTAATGCGGGGGCTCCACCCCCCGATCCCCATAGAAATCGTTATGTTATGTTGGAGCGCCTTCTATTGGCAAGAAAATTTACTCATATATGAATTTGTATCTATAGGATACAAAGTAAATATAGGACAGCAGGCTTCCATTTCATACCACCTTACTCAACTGGTCTCTTTCACCCCCTCACACCTAACCCAGGATATAGATAAAAGTGAAATTTAATTTTATATCGGGAAATTCGGAAATATCAAGTGGATGAATTTTTTTCTCCATTAATTTATTAAAACTGGACCATCAGTGTATACTGGTTTTATTATTAATTTTATGTAGTATTTAATTGTGAAAAAAAATTAAGAGTTAACTCTATGATATTTCTCATACACAACCAATTCATTGATCCTCTGTCTTCGATTATGTACTGAGCATATACATATATATGTGTACCTATGCAATTATATGAAAAATTATTCTATTAGTATGATGTAAATTGTGCAAATATATCAAATATGCTAAGGTTTAATATGGATATTAAAACACTGTTGAAAATATTTGAAGAAAATTCTAAAAATGGTGATGTTTTTATAGGTTTTTCCCTTAGGAAATGCTCAGATTTGCAAATTTTCGCAGAAG
The DNA here is from genome assembly GCA_963924295.1 of Dioctria rufipes. Taxonomy (NCBI): domain Eukaryota; kingdom Metazoa; phylum Arthropoda; class Insecta; order Diptera; family Asilidae; genus Dioctria; species Dioctria rufipes. Next base: position 22,790,754 of record OZ002740.1, on the reverse strand, counting down.
TTATCGCGGTTAAATTGTAGGATTTGAACGAAAGCTGCAAATTCACTGGTAAAATACCAACAACAGTAGAAATTTGTAGATTGTCGATCCTGTAAGTGACATTTACATGTATTTTGAGGATCGCCGATAGATGGCAGAAAGTGGTCATGCAAAATTTTTATGCATTTAATTTATTTTTTTTTAAATTGGTAAATGATAAAATTTAAATTTGAGTTAAAATCTTGATTTTTCCGAGTTTTAGGAGTTTTTGCGCTTAAATGGTAATAGAATTTGAACGAAGATTCCAGTGTTAAACTGGATTCACTATAAACAATAAAGAAACTCGTATTCTTCGACATATCCACCGGTCATACCACCGGGCTTCGCCCTGGACCACGGATTTACTATAACCAATAAACAAACTCGCAGTCTCAAACACGGAAGCAATCCGTCATCACATCACTAGCGGCAATCTCTCGCATAAATTTTGCTAAACTGTTTATATCTTTGATGTCATCTTCAAGTTCATTATATAAGCAGCGGAGCTATTTAACAAACTTTGCTATCCTTATATGATTTCGTGCTCTGATGTAATATGTATGTACTTCCGAGTTGTGGTGATGTTTGTAATATTAGTCTTCGTCAGTCCGTGTAGTATTTTATATTTGAATTTAAGTTTTTCCATATACATATATTATTTTCATGGTGTTAATGAAATCTGATATACTCGTTTCGTAGGCGCTCTCCAGTGTAATTTATACAAGGTTTTTAGTGATTTGCTCATGGATCTCTTTATTCTTATGAAGTTGCTATTAGAATGAGACCACGAAAAGATTCCATATCTCATCTCCGATCTTATATGTGCGTCATAAATTAGGTTCAACGTGTGTCTTGTAGGTTTACTGAATTTTCTCAAAAGTCCCAGTTGAGTTTGTTATCAATAGTGAGTCCAAGGTATTCATAATTATCTGTCCTTTCAAGTGGCAAGCCCCCAACTCTTCTGTGTCAAGGTTTTTTGTTTTTTTTTTTTTTAAGTTCTAGCTTTGCATAATACATTAGTGTCATCCACAAATAATCTATATTCAGCTTTCAGTTTTTCAGTTTCGCATTATTTATATTTCTTATAAAAAACAGATAGAGTAGAGGCCCTAGTATAGATCCCTCCGGTACCCCTTCCATCACTATTATAGGCGCCAGGCAATCTTATCTTCTCCAGAAATTGTAACAGCACCATATTAAATGTTACACTAGTTAACGCAATTGTCCTGTAATTTTCAGGGTTGTTTCTATCGCCATTTTTATAGTTTGGAATGGTAATTGTCTTTTTGATGCAGTCTAGATTATATCAAAGAACATATAATTTAACAAGAAGCTTCATCTGGCCTCTCAAAATGCACAAGCTGTATGCTTAATTGTGGAAGCGGTCGGGAGGTACAGGCCGGAAGAAATTAAGATTTAAGACTGAGGGAATATTGCTCCTTTCTCTCTGTTCTCCGCCGCCAGTAGCCTACGTTCATGAACATTTTTGCCCAAGCGCACGAATCAATGCAACTACTGACGGGGCTAAACTGCTTGTCGGCCACCAATTCTTATCCTCATCCGCTCATCTTACTATTCTCCCTATGTTCTACAGAAATGCAATGTAAAAGAAAATTCGCTCAAACAAAATGTTATTGTACACAAGTATTCTTGACGCAATATGCAAAATTGTAAACCGGTTTTCTGGGGAAGAGGTAAAAGAAGCAAAGAGCATGATGCGGACCGCTGGCTCCGATGCTGGTGCTTTGGCAATGACTACTGGTGAGTGGCGGGTCGTCAAAGCATGAAGTTTCCGTAAATTGTGTGAGAGCAGGTCATAATATCACGACCCGCCATATAAAACTTTTCAATATACAAAATACGCATTCTTTCTGTTATATGATCTTTAATAGTCTTTAATAGAATCCGTTACCATTAGAAGATCCTTTGCTGTTATGCCGTCCTCACCAGGTGCTGAACTCCTCTTTAGATCCTTTATTGGACTTTCCACTTCAAGTGATGAAGTAACGTACGTCTATCGTCGATGACCACCATTTTACTCGCTGTCGAATATTGACAAATTTTACCTGGCATATGCTCAGGGGGTCGTTTGCAGATTGATCTAAGCATGGGTATAGAATGAAAATTATCGATCCTTGGGAAGGGGATCCCTTCTTAAGATTTTGTGTGTGCCAGGTGATTAATTCTGTTCAAATATTTATATCTCTTTTTTTTTTTTAAATTACAAATGAATTGAAACTGATTCAATTTCTTACTCACTTAAAACTAATTCTTTTTTCTTTTTCTTATAGACATTTTACTAGTGCAGACAATCGACATGCTTTGCCATTATTTACATCTTTATTGAACACAGTATGTGCATATGATCCTGTTGGCCTTGGAGTACCTTATAATCATTTACTATTTGCGGATAGTACAGAGCCCCTAGTTGAAGCATGCTTACAAATTTTAATAGTCACATTGGACCATGACATGACCATACACAGCCCTTGTTCTACTACATATGATGAAGGTTTTGGAGATAATTTATTCATCAATTATCTTTCACGTATACATCGTGATGAGGATTTTCAATTTGTATTAAGAGGAATCACGAGGCTACTTAACAATCCCCTTGTACAAAGCTATTTACCAAATTCAACAAAAAGACTGCATTGTCATCAGGAACTTCTGGTGTTTTTCTGGAAGTTATGTGATTATAATAAGGTTCAAGAATTTTATTTATTTATTCTAGTTACATTAATTTTTTTTTATATATACTTTTTTCAGAAATTTTTATATTTTGTCCTTAAAAGCAGCGATGTTCTTGACGTCCTAGTACCCATTTTGTATCATTTAAATGATTCTCGAGCTGATCAATGTAAGTAGTTTCATTTTTTTCTGTTATCTATATTCAGTATGTATATTTTCTTTTCAGCACGAGTTGGACTAATGCATATAGGAGTTTTCATATTATTACTACTCTCGGGTGAAAGAAATTTCGGTGTCCGCTTAAATAAACCTTATACAGCAACAGTTCCCATGGATATTCCCGTATTTACAGGAACTCATGCCGATTTGTTAATTACAGTTTTTCATAAAATTATCGCAACTGGACATCAAAGACTTCAACCATTATTTGATTGTCTTTTAACGATTCTTGTGAACGTATCACCATATTTGAAAACACTTTCAATGGTAGCAAGTGTTAAATTATTGCATCTACTAGAAGCTTTCAGTACTCCATGGTTTCTATTCTCTGCTCCATCTAATCATCATTTGGTATTCTTTTTACTGGAAATATTCAACAATATCATTCAGTATCAGTTCGATGGTAAGACTGACTTAAATGTTTCAAATTCTGGCATATACTACATACAATTTTGATTATTATTGAACCCCTTCTACGATTTAATCCGTTCATCATTCAGGAAATTCAAATCTTGTTTATACGATAATAAGAAAACGACATGTATTTCATGCATTAGCAAACATTCCATCCGATATGGCAGGCATTGCGAAATGTTTAAGTGCAAGAAAGGGTGGACGATTTAAAAGTGCTGCACCTATTGTGAAAACTGCCGAATTAAATCTAACAGATGAAGGTGGTGAATCTGATGGTGATAATAAAAGTGAAATAATTGAAGAATCAATGGAAGGATCACGTCCTGCTATGCCAGCAGAGCCTGGTACACTTAAAACATCTCTATTAGATACACCAGGTTGAACATTATTAATTAGAGCACGACAAAAAGCATTGATAGCATTTTGGAAATATTTCTAGCTATTGGTCAAATGACTGAAAAGGAATCAGCTCATCCTAATTCACTTGGTGATTTTTGTGAAACTACTGAAAATGAAATTGAAAATGATAATGTTGAGGAGAGTAAAGAGAAAGAGACGAATTCTTTGGTATATTTTGAGTCGATTCTATAGAGTAATTTAAATCGTAATATTATATGTTTTAAAACAAATTTCATTTCAGCCCACGACACCTAAAACAGAGAGCACAAGTTTCCAGAGATCTGTGGCACAGGTATATTTATATCGTTGTTTTTATGTTTGTAATATATTCTTCATTCTGAGGGAGAGTGAACTGCTCTTGGTGTATCACCTCTCTGTAGTTTTTTTTTTTTTTGCTTTGTGCCTTAACAGGATATGAGATGTCTTGAAATAGTCTTAAGATTTCTGGTTGTTTTTCACTATACCGATTACTATCCACTCAATCCTTCAAGGCTACCACAGATTGTTTTGTGGCTTGATACATGCTGGCTGACCCAGACCACACTCGCCTATTTTGTTTCAAAAATTCATACAGAAAGCACACGGTTTTTACGCAAAATGTCGTTCTTCATGCTTGATCAGAAGATGACTCTGACGATGATTTTCATTTTTCTAGTTCGTATATCATTGGTTAATAAACAGCGTAGTATCGAGAGTGACATACAGTATCGAGATAGCCATGGTGAATTAAATACTTTAATGCCTACATTAAAAAGTTTCAAAATCTTAACAGGTTTATTCTTGTCCCTTTTCCACGAACATCTCGCTTCTGCAAGCAAATGACTTACGTTATTTTTCACTTTTTTTTAAATCAAAACACAAACGTATTAACTTTTAAAGAACTTGGTATGTGTGTGTCTCTGATAACACATAGCCACGTAGCCGTGCAAGTGGTCAATGTATAGTAGCTCATAGTGAACAAAACTGCTGGCACGCGTCAAACCGTGCTCAGCAATCTGTTGGACAAGCTTTATGATATACTTAATGTATTGACGAGTGGCACATATGTGTAGTCCTGGACAAGAGCAGTTTCATATTATCAACAAGATCCATGAAATGTGCCATCTATACAAAATCCGCCTGACAAAAGTTATCCATACATATATATAACTTCCACCTTTCAATTCAATTCAAAATAAAATAATTAAAAATAATCTGACTTGACGAATAACAACATAGATGACATCATGACGGTTTTGTCTTGTCCAAGGCATCAATACGAATACCATTGGAAACATTCGTCCGTTTCAACTTTCCTCGGAATCAATCATTCCAGCTAAGCAGGGTAAAAGTTTCTGGGAGAGTTACGCTTAATCCGTAAGCCTGTTTTCTTCAATAGGTGAGTGATTAAGAGTTCAATGCTATGCAGACACTCAAAGACTCCTTAACTGACTCGGACAATACAACCCGTCAGTCTACGGACTACGAAAGATTGCAATACAATTCGAAGCAATCCATAGCCATTAACAAGAATTATTTTAAGCGAGGACTTTGAGCAATAGATTTCCAATCAAAGTGCCCTTGGGAACTAGGAAAGGTTTTTATAGTTTTTTTTTTTATTTCCACTTCTTTCCTTCAGGCTCAGTCAATTGTCAGTAGCGAACAATAATTTTCCGGTGTCGATTTCCACAGTCACCAATCAGTCTCTCTCTGGCCGCCTTCGCCATTCTCTGACAACTGACTTGTTTTCCCAGCTAATACTAAGCGGAGTGCAATGTTGTACTTGACGCTTTAGTTATTAAAAAATATTAAATTGAAATCCATATACCGTGGAGGAATCCTATTGGAAGAACCTTATTCAAATAAGCTCCCCCGTGTACTTTAAATAAACTTGAATTTTTTTGAAATTTTTGAAGTTTTTTTGAAAGTTCTAAAATCTTGTAGATCTTTAAAACTACCCGATTATAACTAACACCGCAAACTCTGACAATGTACATGTGACAAAGTAAGGTATCTCCCTGTAGGAAAATCTTTTTGCTATAAAATATTTATCCTCTTCCGCCCCCCCCCCCCCCTTTTTTTCAAATAAAATTGATTTTCGCAAAATGAATTAACTAATAAATTTTTTTCAATCACCTTTAGAGAGGTAGCATACGTGTAACTCCAATAAACGGTTCAACAAATCCATCTGTATGGACACCAACAGCTGAATGGGTATCATCATGGCGTGCAAAATTACCCTTACAAACAATAATGAGATTACTTCAAGTCCTCGTTCCTCAAGTGGAGAAAATCTGTATTGACAAGTAAAAAAAAACATAATTATTTCTACACTAACTACATCCCTCTTCCCTCTTATATGTATATATACAAATTTCTCTCTCTCTGTCTCTACAGAGGTCTTACTGATGAATCAGAAATATTAAAATTCCTACAACATGGTACTCTGGTGGGTCTATTACCTGTGCCACATCCCATTCTTATTCGAAAATATCAAGCCAATAGTGGAACTACAGCATGGTTTCGTACTTACATGTGGGGTGTTATATATTTAAGGTAATGTCAGCGCTTAAGAAACTCTGTTCTTCCTTATTATTTATCTAATTCTATTTTGCAGAAATGTTGATCCCGCCATTTGGTATGACACGGATGTCAAACTATTTGAAATCCAAAGAGTATAAAGGAATAAAAATGTGTTCCAAAAAGAAAAGGGTAATCAAGTCCTAATAACTATGAATTATGTATATGCACTGATTACATAAGCTTATGTGTATCTAAAAAAATTAAGTATGTATGTATTTATGGATGATGTTTTGGTTTTGTCATAAAAAAAAGAAGATATCATACACCAAAAGTATGTGATTCTCTTCGGTTCGAATGCGATATACGTTTGAACTATACTTATGCACTTTTAGAATAATATTTAGAACGAATTACTATTTACATATTAATCCATCTTAAGTAGACTGCATCCAATCCATGGACGTATTCCACTAAGGCCTAGCATTTATTGTATGTACATTCCCCCATTTCAGTTGTAATTATAATTATGTTTTATCTATGTTATATTTAGAAGGAAAGTCTCATAATGTGTTACACTACGTAAACTATTTTCTTTTATTTATCTCTTTGTAAATTTTATTGTAAATTTGATGATTTTGCAGAGTGCCTGTAATAAAATTGTATAAAAGTAGATTGTTGTATGTGAAAAATGTTGTTCTCTCTCATCGTATTCACGAAGAACAACACTCAAAAAATATTTTTGTATCTCTAATTACTGGTTGCGAGCGATCTCAAGATCCATACTTCGTGTTCGTTGTTCGTAGAAACTAAAATCGCAGTTATCTATATATGTATATGTATATTTTCTTTTTCTGGGAAAATTGTGTTAAGTAAAACATTCCTCATGAAAACAATCAATTCAAATTCTAAAGTTTCGTGTAAAATTAAAGTGTATCTAGTTAAGAACGGGACATTATTATATAAGTGGGGGCGGGAGCTGGACCTCTAAGCACTACGACCTCCTAACATCCATACAGCCCCAAATCAGCTTTGAAGTGAAAGCATATCCTTTATCGCGGTTTTGCTGTCGGAATTTATACGATTCCGTACAGATAGTCTCTAAAAATTGAATCTGATGTTCGTTTATATGTCATGTATTTCTGCTTAAAAAGCCGTTGGGTACGTATTCAGGACCTATAATAATTTACACCTAAACTTCCCCTTATACCCAGCATGCCTTCTGTCTAAGAGGTTCTATTCTTAAAGCATTTGTTATCTTCTATGACTTCTTCAAAGCGGCGCTCAAATCGTATACCTTACCTTATTTTTAATTAAATAGAGTTAAATTTGCAGTTAGTCACATAACTGAAATCCATCAAGAACCCCTTTGCAGCATTTCGCTTCATTTTAAAATGGCATTTTGGCGGAAAAATCGTTAAAATTAAAAAATAAAAAGGAGATTTTTTTTTCAATTTTTCACATAGCCATCCTATAACTAGCGACTTGGGGTGGACGGTTGACTATCATTAGGGTGTTAGAAGAAAAACTACCCAAAATCATAAAATAGCCTCTACAACGAGTTCCCTGCATTTGCGCCCCTCCTCCAATGCAACTTTTTGTTCCATATTTAGTGAGGAATCCTGAGTATAAAGATACATAATCGGTCTTGGGGTTGCAACACCAGGATCCCAGACCAGGGGGGCCAGATTCTGTAACACGGAGAATTGAGAGATTTGGAAGATAAGAGATGATTTGACATTTAATTTACCGTTGGGAATTCTATAACGTGTTAGTCGTTTTAAGCATTACCGAATTTTCTACTCCACTTGTTAAAATTCTCCGGTGTTCTGCAAATGAGTAAGAAGAAGAATTCTAAACTGACAGTATTGTCTTTTTTTGTTGTGTTTAACCGTCGAGTCTAAAGGCCAGTTGACACTTATGCTTATCAATTAGCGCTGCTTCATCAGGAGCTGATTTAGTTGACATAAATGCTATTGGCTATTCTGTGCTAGTGAGTTAGTAAGTTATGGAAGAACCGAACGTTTTGCAATCGGGAGTTAATATTATTGCAGAAATGCTGGAAACTTAAATGGATAGAAATAAGAAAATATCAGGGCTTCAGCATGAATTTTCTTCGATAAGTGTCCGCGGAAGACCCATATACGCTTAAAAATCATTTACGTATTTCCCCACAGAAGTTAAACGAGTTACTGGATCACGTATAACCTTTAATATGAAAGCAGAACACTTTTCCGTGTAGATTGCTTTCCACTTACCCGTCGCTGCCATTTGGAAATTCGCACCAGCATGAACTACCAGCACAAAAGGTGGAAGTCACCCAACTTTTTTTTATACTTTTTTCGCGCTAATTGTTAAGCATAAGTGTCAACTGGCCTTAAGGAGCAGTCTTCACTAGCAGATGAAGCACTGAAAGCTTAGTTTTATGTAAATGATTTTCTGGGATGAGTAGATAATGTCAGCGAAGCCTTAAGGCTTTATAATGAACTAACAACTTTTCTCCAACTAAGACGGCTTACATTGCATAAAGAGGCTTTCAAATCGAAATAGTTTTTAAGTGCAATCACCCTTATTATCGTTGTCACTTTAAGTGAGAAATGGCGTTACGACACAAAAATTGTATTATGATTGTCGTTTTATGTGACATTTGTCGAAAGCATACGACTTTGGCCGTATTGCTGTTGTCGTATTAAGTAGACAAATGTCGATAATTAAGTGACAATTTCACTCACTTGGTTTTTGTAAGTAACGGATGTTAGATGTGTGTAAGGAAAAGAAAATGCAAGCGGAAAACGATAAATATTATGATGGCTTTCTAAATTGTTCATTAAAACATAAAATTCAATAGTTTTTTATAAATTAAAATAATTTTTTTTGCTTTTTTAGTGTAAAAATTACAACAACAAAACAATTTGAAGTCATGATAGATTTTATGGTGAAGCATCCTTTTATAGCTAAAGAGCTGAAATACATCGCATTTACGATTTTTTTTTTCTTTTAAACACTTTCAAAAATAACAACAATACCACGGAAGAAGACAAACCTCACTTTTGTCTACAAATGTAATTCATACCCTGACGCATGCCCTGATACTTTCTGTCACTTTAAGTGACAACGATAATAAGGCTTCGAAGAAAAATGTCACGTCACACCGTGCGACAACGGCAATACGAAAAGTGAACTGAAGTAAAAGTGACTGCGGAGCTTGTCACTTCGGTGAGTCGACAACTATAATAAGAGTGAATATCATCGGGCAAAGCTCTTAAGCTTGAATGGATGCCCACAGCTCACAATCATTCCTTTGACCACAGAGCTTCATGGATTCAGCGACGCATATAAATTGGCTTACGAAATTGTAATTTAAATTTCTTGCAGAGAATAACGTTTAAACCACCTTAATTGCATCAAAAACAAGTCTGTTCAATAAAACAAATATTAATTGCAATGCTGGACTTGTGCACCGCACATTTACTAGGATAATTAATGGAAATCGTCAAATCAACTTTACACCCCCATGAAGTTTTATAGACCTTAATTTGATAACATTGTAAACGCAAGCATTTATTAAATTCCAAACTGTCACCAGTAAGATATGGAGCGTCACTCTTGGAATTTACTAAAAAAGAGCTCTTAACGGTCAAAATTTCAATATCTCTATTCGCATTTCTCTGAAATTTTCTCGGATTCTCCAAACATGTTAGTGAATTGCGAATGGAGAGTTTGGAAGAATCGGAGAAAACGAAAATTCTCATCTCCTGAATTCCATAATTCTCCGTGTTACAAATCTGGCCCCCGAAAAGATAGTTTTGTGAAACATTTTGTGTTTTAAATTCGAGTTGTTATTTTATGTTCTTAGATAAAAACTCGGGCAAATCTCTTGATCTTGCATTTATCTGAGATTCTAATGGTAATCTTTTGTAACAGTGCTTAGCTCGACTACAGTTATTTTTTACTTATTTTATAATGAATTTCATCTCATGTTACAAAATAGCTAATAGCTATACATTTAAAAACAAATCAGAAAATGAATGGCTTGCTATTCACCTTTGACTAGACAATTGTTCTTAGGTTTACGTGACATTGATACAGATACAAAATGGTGAACTCTATTCATAATTCTAGTCTATTTCTCTCTGTTATTCACTTTACTTTTTATATCGAATTGTATTTTCACTTGTCAACAATTTTGTGGTTTTCAGAGTGCCATCTTAAGTTATCATATAACTTTCCGTAGTACCGCGAGTCAACCAGCACTACAAAGGACGAAAAAAAATTTGAAAACCGTCTGAAGCAAAATTCTTTAATAATCTGGTTGTAAGTTTCGCTTCTGATTATTTTATACAAATCACTACAATTTAATTGCCAAACAGTGCATGGAAAAATTTTTTCGAGAGTACCTCAAAAATTTGTACATTTTCATTTTTTTATCGTAAATTCTACAGTCCACAAGACCACAAAAGTCGCCATCTTGATTTAATGATGATATCGGTCGTCGATCACCTTCAGTCAGTTAATAAGAAAATTTTGACAGTTCAGTACATACTCAACATTCAGCAACTTTTTGTTTACTTGTGAATACAAATAAAAGTTTACTCGGGAAAAGGTTTAAAAGTGATTTTAACTTATATGAAGTGTGATATAACATTATTTAGAATAGAAATGTAGTAAGAAAATATTGCATTCTTATAATGAATTAATTTAATCAAAAATTTGTGCTCTTCCGAAAATAACGTGATCCGCGGCTGTTGCATTTATCTGATAAGGATCATATTCTAATATTAGATAGGTATAAACTAATGTTAAGGAATAAACATAAAAAAATAAAAAACAAAAGCGGACGGTATCGAGATTAATTAAATTAAAATGAATAACTTTTTATTACTTTTATATGTTAAAATATTTGATCCGGGAATAAAATCAGCAATCGTTTTTAGACAGTAACGAAGATTTATTTCGTTTTAAAATAACCGCGTATGTTCTATGTACTCTTGGATGATGATTAAAATAAAAGGTAAGCGCATAAAACTTTCCTAATGTTTTTAATTTATATTATTATTTTATATTTTTATATTTCATTTAAAATTTTCATAATTTTTTTGAAATTTAAAACACATTTCCATGTCAAATTATCTTCGGTGGTTCTACTGTATAAATGGGGTTAGATTATTATAACCACTAGAATAAATTTAGATTTTATGTTGATTCAAAATTTAATGTATTAAAAGATGTATGCCTATTACTTCGTCCTCCGGAGCATACTTTTGCTACAACTTTGTATGCAATCTTTGATAAGTAGAGAGCTATGCCACACTTCTGTCAATATTTCGTACAAGGATTAGGCCCTTAATACACTTCAGTTTTCAGGACATTGCAAATATGATTAAGAATTGTAGAGGGTATTTTTTACGGATTTCACAGTGTCACATTGCTCATAATCTTGCAAGGAAAGTCAAATCATTCCCGTTTTTCTGTAAAGACTGCTTGTGTAGCAAAATGGTTTATCATACCCTCTACAAAATAGAGCTGTCCAGGACCTTCGCCGCTAATTGCACTCCACACTATAACTGAAGGTGGGTGTTTAACGATTTCTTGTACACTGGAGGAATGAAACTTTTCATTCAAATGGGTTCTTGATTACTCAGTAATGTTTTGGAGATTTGGTTCATCCAGGCGCGTATCCAGACCTGTAGTCATGGCGGGAGGGGGGTCACATCTAAAATGTTCGAGGAGAAATCGAAAGAAGTGCGCTTTTAAAATTTTGTAAAATGTATACCTGCCAACATTCATAACGACCCAGACCAGCCAAGGCACCTAAATCAATATAACCCTTTGGAACCATGGTCGGCCACAAATAGTACATGAAAAATCTAAAGAAAAATTGTCAAATCTCATTCTGAGAAAACTGAATGCTTGTGGCCGAAGGAGAGAACCACAAGAATCAATTCACGAATTCCTTTCAACCGTTGTCACTTAATAGTTACTCATTCAAATTCTTAAGAACAATTTGCAAGTAAATTCCTAAGAAAAATTTAATGTTTTCCTACAATCCTAAAAATTTTGAACAACTCAGGCTTCAATCAATATCGCTATGAAAAATCAACGGGTGGTCAGTCAGTTGTTAAGTCAGTTTGTTTGCTCCTGTTGCGAGATCACCACCAAGTTGTCCTGCCATCGATTTTATGTCGGAAAATCAGATAGGTAAAAAAAATTTATAATCGCTGACAAATTTCTTAGAAACAATAGCTGTGTTTTTTTCGCATTATAGGTCCGGGTAAGAATCAGAAGTAATTTCTGAATTAAATTATCTCGATAGAGCGCTATGATTTAAAATATTTTTGGCAAAATACAAATTTTCAATCACATTGCAATGGAATAATGAAATATGTAGATAAAAACGAGTTAAATTTTGAACCTGAACCAGTGCCGGATCTAGAAAACTTTTGAAGGGGGGTAAAGACGTTAGTTACCGCCCCCTCTAACAACGATCTTTATTTGGGACAAATTTTATTACAGTTCGAGGGTATACTAGGCATTATATGTATATGATAGATGACCTATTTATAGATACTGCATACCCTAGACCTATGTAGAATCAGAATTGTTAAAAACAATTTGAATTTGAAATAAATGATTGTTAAATAAAAAGAATTTAAAATTCAAACGAAAAGTAAGATCCATTATAGATGTTAAATGTCGTTTGAATGTCAAACTGTTTTAAAATAAAAGGAAAGTAAAAAATCGTATCATTACAAATACAGTTTATTTTACACCAGAGACAGACTTGCAATTTTCATATTTATATATTGATAATGCAATTATGTGAATTGCAATATAAAATTTCAAAGACACACTTGCATTTTACGATACTAAGAATTTAATTAGAGAGCTTACATTTGATTTATCACTAAATATGTCATTTGACTTAAGAAAGTTCCGCGCATGTACAAAACGCGAGCAAATCGTCTATTTGAAAAATAAAAACGAAATAGACACTTCAATTTTATAAGTGTCAAATATTAAATGTCAGAAAAAGTTGTATAAGTATTAAATTCGGTTCTAAAAGGTTCGTGTATTAAATGATTATGGTTTATAACTAGGGTCATATTGCAATAAACTCGTATAGCGCGTACTTTTTTTGCAATTTCAATATTGAGCTCCAATGTACTAACTACTGAGTGTACACCGAGAATATACCGAGCTGCTTCTCAGTATATAGAGACAGACTTACGGTTGAGCGCAAAATACAATATTGAAATTGCAAGTCTGTCTCCGCTATTATTAACATAAGGATAACAAATTAAAAATTTAAATTATGTTAGATATTAGTTTTTTATTTTTTCCGCTTTTCAATATGAATTTTCTCGGCTAAAACTACTAAAATTTGAGACAGTTTCAAAAAAACTCTGGGTAGGAATTCTGGCAAACTGCCGTTCAGGTTGAATGGATTTATCCGTTTTTTTACTCAGATTCAAAGGCTTTAACTCCGGCTGGCATAATAATAATTTTCTGGTAACTTTGTTCTTGTGCCTACTGTTTGATGGATGATGGGGAACAAAGGGTTGCCAACCACATTTGTACAATTTTTGAATTAATTTCATATGAGACAAAGGTACAATTTGAGAATTTAACGGGATTTTTAGTAGGCTTACACACTTAATTTTAATAGACAGTAAGCTGCTTGACTGTATAAGTATAAACACAATTGAAAGTATGATATCAGCAAAGCAGCTTTTAGATTCCGGAGAGAAGACTGAAGTGTTAAGTATGGTCTGAAAAATTTTTCCAATTCTTGTAATTAGATTTTTTCTCGTTTAGCTATGGGTTCAGAAGTCCGTCGTATTGCCGCCCCCTTATTTTAGCGCCCGGGGCAAGTGCACCCGAGTGCCCCCCCATAGATCCGGCCCTGCCTAGAACCCATATGGATCAATGTTTGCCATAAGAATTATTAAAAAAGAAAATTTGGATTTTGCCAAAAATATTTTAAATAGTGATAGGTATGAGATTACCTTTCGAAACTATATAAAAACACAAAAAATTTCTTAAAAAAATCGTACACATTTGAAAGACCAAGAGCTACTACGAGCGGATGACTAATAGGCCGACTCTACATCGAGAGCTACACACTACAAATTAGAAGCTACACGAAACTCTAGTTCAGCTTCATGAAAAGCAGTCTGCATCTCCTACAATGAGCGCTACAAGCTTCACATTCGTACTGACAACTTAACATGAGTAAAGTGAAATTTTTTTAGAGTTTTTCAAGTTTTTAGTGCCATTGTATCGTGTTTCCTTGCATAAAATTAATAATTTTTTCCACTATACATACGTGCTCTTTATCCGTATTGACTAATCGTAACCACGGAATGTTTTTGATATGAAACATGACTTACTTCATTATCATATTGGTGTTATTGCAGCTACAGCTACAAAATTAGAAATTTGCCTCAAATCAGTTACAGCTTCATGTACACCATGTAGCTTGAAGCTCTCTATGTAGCAGTTTCTATGGACCGCCATATGTGCAAACTGACATTTGTAGCTTGCAGCGTGTAGCTTCGATATAGATTAGCCCTTGTACCCACTATTACTACTCGTAAGAAGACAAACAAATGCCCAGCGGTTACCGCAGGTTGACGCAACAGCGCTAAGTTGAAAATTGGGAAAAGTACTCTCCAGTACAAGCATTAAACGCCGGCGTCAGCTATTATACATTGTGCCCGTACAATACAAAAATCGTCCTGTTAAACTTTTACATCTCGTTCTACAGTCCAGCACCACATTGTGTTTCCCAGATCAATTCAACGCGTAGATGAGTTGATGGAATTGCCTCCTGGGCTCATCGCTGAAGAGAATCTGTGAGTATTTGCAAAAAAAATATTTAAATATAATTAGCTCTGTGATTAAGGGAAGAAAGGAAAGTAAATTGTTGTCTACCTTCTTCCAATCATCAACACGTGTAATGCTTTTTGCATGAGCGCTGTTAGTTTTGGCTGTTGGCCGAAAGCATTTTAGTTCTGCCACTGCTTGCCGCGCGTGAGCTTGAGAGTTCTCGTTGAAAAATCTATTCCTATCTATTCTATTTCTTAAACGTTGCCTACGATAACCAGAAGGCGTGGATAATATTATGCAATCTTTTCTTGCAATTTACCAGTGGTTAGCGGTTCAAGAATGCCTCTTAACACGAGGCAGGAGAGAGAGAGAGAAAAAGGCGAGGGCTTAAAAATGAATGCCTTTCAACTCAAGGCAGGAAAATATCAGGAAGGTACTATGAGGAGCTTGATCTAACACGTCAATGTCTCGATCATGAAAAGGAATACACGTGATCTGCTCGACCTTTTATAGTGCTCTGATGTATCCCCACCACAAGCCAAATTCGAACTTGTTGCGATTGCGATGCTGTTAAGGGCGCCATACATCATCAGTTTTGCCATGGTTTTAAAATCCACGTTTTAGTCGAGATAAGAACCTAAAACGTGGGCAAGAAAAAGCCCCACACACCATCCGTCTTGACCACGTTTTGCCGCCATCTTGTATTGGCAAGTACAAGTTTCCAAGGATTTCAATTAGGTGGCAGTGCTAACAAGTGCAAATTTCAAAATTTTTAAAGATACGATAAGTAATCAAATTAAATGGAGGAAGAAGCTTTAGGATTGCTGTTGGTATTGTTAGCTAAATATTGCCGCTGGCGATCGATGCTGGTGAATTGCCTGTGATAAAGTTGGTGATTTCGCCACAGATGGCGCCACCATCGCTAGGTGGGTTGAGTCCATACTAAATGTAGGTTTGTGTCTTGGCTGTATTGGTTTGTGCCTTGGACGCACCATTGAGTCTCGAATACGCCCTAGCTAGATTAACCGGTACTACCGGCATTAGCCGGTACTACCAGCATGCTCCCGTACTACGGTTGGTTTTCTTAGATAGATATGTGGTGCACCTAAATGTACGCTTTTTATCATGATTTTTCTTGAGCGCCTAAATGTAGGCCTTTGGTTTTGAACTAATAATTAAAGTTAATAGTAGGAAATTTTTGTTCATGCCAATGGATTCTAGATGGTGGGTATGTGGGAGGGATAATAAAGATAGAGAGGGGGGGGGGGGTAATGAAATTTTCTATTTTCGGGTAATCCTACATTCTCTCGATTTTTGTTTTTAGTGCATAGCCAAGTTCTTTTCCCCCATCATGCAAAAGACGAAAGTATATGAAATTACTTGTTTCATTCTAAAAAACACGAAAAATTTCCTATTTTGTTCGCCTCTGTCTCTAGTTATCCTTATTTATATTTTGGATACGGGGTTACGCATCAGCCCACGGCATCCCATGACGGCACAGCGACATTACGATGATTACTCAGCTAACTTAATACAGGTGTCAATGTAAGTTGAAACACGTACATGTAGAATACTCTTTGTTGTATAATGTAAAACTCATATTTATAGGATTCTCTGAAAACTTTATATAAAAAAATAAATAAAAACCAAAGCGTGTTTTATTTGAAGATGTACATATATTTAAAATTTTGGCAGAATCTTTACAAAACAAAATCACACACACATACATTTCTCTATTGATCGATAATAATATTACTTAATTAAAAAGTAAATAACAATCGCCTCAATCATACATATAATTTTTTTTTCAACCTATATCCATATCAGTACCAACCAACAGCAAAAATAAAAATAAAATATCCTTTAAAAAAGGACATTCTTACATTATGTAGAAATACTATTATGTAATCTATTTATAGCTATATACTCATATTACACTTAGGTAAATGCTAAAGACAATTAAGTTATGTATGCATGTTATGTATGTAGGTATATGAATAATCCAGGAACATTATATGAGTAGAAATACAGTTATTACTTAAAATCGAAGGTGTGCACACAGGCAGAGAAATAGTATATCTATCACTATACTTATAAAATAATGTAGTGTACCTAACCTACATACATATCTACCTAATACCTAAATATGTATAATAATATTATTATTATATAATACATAATAAAACTATGAATCACATTTCATTGCAAGACTTACGAGTGTAAAACTGTATAATAATAATAATATTCAAATCTACATACATATTACATATATCTAGCTATGTACATAATACACAATTTATTTATATATATATATATATATATAATAATAGTCGAGACTTGTTTCAGATAGCCGCATATGTGTATCTAAAATAACAGGTGAATCTGTCCATTATAAATACTTTGAAAAATTTATTAATAAATTCATAAATATTGCCCTGTAGGTATAGGCGCTCCTTCTCCTTCTCCTATTCCGCTCATAACCCCTGCCTTAAAACTTAATGTAGGGAATATATACAGGGTCCCACTCATGATATAATATTTTAGCTGCGATGATAGTGTATACCATTCCAAGAAAAAAGTTGTTCTAGAAGAGTGGTCGCCTCCCCTGTTGAAGCCGCAGTTGAATGTTTATGCTCTTTTGGCACGTCACTTTTTATTGAATACTCAATCTCGAACCCACTAATAAGCCACATATTTTTTTGTCATTCGAGCCGGATTGAAATGAACAAAAGTGATCACGTGTTGGTTTATATTTTTCTTCTCAATCCGGCTCGAAGGACAAAAAAATATGTGGCGTTATATTAGCGGGTTTGAAATTGAGTAAAAGCACGAATGCTTTAACTAATTAAACTAACTTTTATTCACTCACCCTACAGAGATATAACGCGCTTTTTATTTTACATAACCTCAAAAAAACGAAGCTCAGAGGTATACAGGGAAGGTGATGATAGCACCCACATAGACAAAAGAAAAATTATATTCCAGGGGCGGGGGAAATCTCAACCGTTACAGGGATACAGGTAGATTAATAAAATATACTGATTTTTTACAAAACATCCCGTAGCTTCCTTTCTTACACCTATGAAGGTGATTTTTAGCTCAGATGATAGTAAACCGTCTAAGCTTTTCAATGACTCAATGACTGTCGAATCATCAACCTCTCGTGTCATATATAGACGTCAAAGTCCAACAATTTTTTTTTATTTTAAAGGGGTTTTCCGCCAAAATGCCTAATAAACATTATATTTTCTTAAAATATTTAGAATCTTCAGAATTTTGCTTTTCATTTGATCCTACACATATGCATACATGCACTCGTTTTTGGGATAAGCCAATATTTATTTTTTGCTACTGGCGGTAGTAATCGCGCCTACTTTTATACAATTCCATGCAAAATTAGCAAAATTTAAACTGGGCATCATAAAAACAGGTTTATCTAAAAAATGTAGGATCAATGAAAAGTAACATCCTGAGACTTCAAAATCTTGCAAGAAAACTAACGTTAATTAGGCATTTAGGTGGAAAAATCGTTAAAATTAAAAAGAAAAAGAAAATAGGAATTTTGTTCTAATTTGTTCACTTTGATGTCCTATAATTAGCGACATGAGAGGGTGATGATTCGACATTCATTGAAAGGCTTAGATAGTTTACTATTATCTGAGCTAAAAATAAAGTTCATACGTTATATAGGAAGGAAGTTAGGAGATATTTTGTGAAAAACTAGCATATTTTCTTAATCACCTTGTAACTCCGAAATGGTTGTGATTACCTCCTCCCCTGGCATAATTTTTTTTTTTTTTGACTAGGTGAGTACTAAACTATCACCCCCTTCTCTACGGACCTCTAATCAGGGAACGCACTGTAGGTAGAATATCATCTATTCAAATAAAGCAGCACTGATTTAGCTTGACTATGTAATTCGGTAGTTATAGTCAAATAAGCATAATAGCCTTTCATTTTTAAAGGTTTATATCTCTGTAAAGCAGAGGAAAGGCCCCCTTTCTCTAGAACAACATTTTACTTGACTTGATGTTCACTACTACCCTGTAAAAAAAATATACCATATGTTCGGGATACCCTGTATATTACCAATGATTTATAAGAAGGTGTCGGTATGTTTATATACCTATACACACTATTTTATATATTTAATAGGCCTCCTAAGCTCTGTTATATCATCATCATGAGCGCGCATACACCTTATGTATCTATGTATATTTACAGTATAATTAAAATTTCCTATTATTCCGAAGATGTGCTCTCTTTCGTAATACTTTCTTTTCACACTTGCCCCACCATGATCGTTTTTTACACACCTTCTCTGTTTTTAAGACGAAACATTTTGTTTGAACAATATTGAAAAATAATTTTCCAACCATATTTGCATCTGATGAATCTGCCATTTTCAAACACGTGCGAAATCTGTAATGACAAAGAAGAAGAAGAAAAATTAATAAATAAAATGCAAAAAAAATGAAGCTTAAATGCAAAACAAAAAACGTTTTTTTTTGTTTCTTTCTTTCTTGAAAATGTAATTTTGCGTGATATTTATAATAAAATAAAAATAAAAAAAGCACAAAAAGAAATGAGGTCAGATTTTTGTCATGAAAATAAATTTGCTGACAAAGGCACTAGGTGTACTTATGTATGTACTGTACATAGGTCTATACATATTGTAGCAGAACATTAACATATGTATATAGTATATGGAAATGAAATACATACATTCATGCATAGATTTATATCCATCACTTTTATCCCTTCGAAATTCACAACATATCCTCCCCCCCCCAAATCCCAACAACAAAATATAATTCACAAACGCGTCGCAATCAATTGATCCCATTGAATGACTCGTTATAGTCCTTCAGAAAGGATAAAGTCAATGCATAAGGGGTATAGGTTAGGTAGGTATATAATCGTTTGTCCGTTTCCCCTGTGAAAGGGATCAAATATTATATTCTTCTGCCGCAGTAAAAGTCAAAAAAGGGCTAAAGGAGATTTCTACGAAAAGGCAAAAGGAAATCGTATTTCATGAACGGTTTTATAAACGGTTCACTCCATTAAGCAGACAACACACGCACACACATATATTCACTTGCAGTCCACAGTCCACACAGGATTTATTCCGGGAGAGATTTCAAAGAGAATCCCTTCCAAATATATACCACCATTTATAGAGTTATTGTGTGATATATACATATAAACTTAATTTAGCTCCTTGTAAATTGGATGAATGCCAATTAAATCGAACCAAAGACGTCCGTCTGTCCAGAGCCGATTTGATGGGAATGTCTTAATTACCTGTTACGTCAGCTATATAACCACACAAGCCAATCAGCAACTTCTTTTTATAGTTTATATTCGTTCGTTAGCGTTCCGACCAGCGGGAATTGACCATCATTTATTTAGATCTATCTCATATCGACTTAGAATCATCAGAATGAAGTTTTTCCAATCAAGAAAGATGCTGCTGTAAATTTATTGAATGATGACGATGACGACGACCACAGACAACATAAATTCATAAAAAAAAACAAAAACGGATTAGACGCGTGAATCTTTTTATATTGTCGTTTTACATGATCGGATGGCCGGCGCGGCTAGCAGAAAAATATGGTAAAGAAATATGTAAACCAGTTTAAAACTGCTCATATTCAGGTACGTACATACTTTAGAGATAATCTTAGAAAGGATGTTGTAAGAAATTAATGGCTAGGTTACGTACTAACGTCCAGGCTCAGTTCTATAAATATATGACTAGCCTATAATATGATTTGTGTATAGGTCTAGCCTAGGTCTGGTACCTATGTAGTTAAGAAAAACAGAAACAAGAATTACTTGAAAGGTTTTTTCGTTTGTTTTTACTTTTGTTTTCTATTCTGACGAATTGAAGGATTTATGATATTCACAGGAAAAATTTTTATTGTATACAACAATAAACGCGCAGCATTTTTCTTATATTTGAGAATTCAGTTTCAATGAAGTGTTGTAAAATAATAAATTTTTAAGATACAGGTGGGAAATAAGGACCAGGGTAATAAAGTCCAGGACTTATAGAATGTTTATTTAAAATTTTTCTAGTAAATTGCTTGATCGATTCTTATCAAAAACAAAACTGGATTTCAGACATCAGCCACAACCTCACTCTCTCCTTCAATAATATTCTTTGAATATAAATTGTTGTAACGATTTTTTTCTTCTTATAAGCACATAAATTTCCTAAACGTCGATTAGAATCTAGTCCCGACGACTTGCTTTGAAAAAATATAAGATTAATGTTATAACTTAGGTTTTATTGAAATCTTGGATATACAATGAGCTTCGAGGAGACATTAACGTAGCAAATCAAGTTAACTACAATCATTTATAAAAAGGTTAGCGAAAATTACTGGGATAATGAAAAAAAAAGGAAATTTGCAACACACTTTCATTAAATTACAGCGATTATGTTGCTTTAATTGTATGCAAATGTAAAAACCTAAGGCGACAAATCTCGCCAAGAAACGTGCGTAAAGTCAGCACTGGAACTTCGTCAGATTTAGCTCAGAACTATCTCAAAATTTGACGTTAATTTGCCGTTATTTTGTCATGAAAATCATAAATTAGTCGTACTTTTTTTTTTTCTAAAGGAAACTGGATGTGTGCTAAGATGCCGTCAAGTTAACATCGCAACTCTCTGGAACTCGATCAAACCTTATCGGATTGGAAAACTTTTACATCTTGAAATTTTTTGTTAATTTGTCGTGAAAATCATAAATTTTTCGTATCCTTTTTTCTAAAGGAAAATGAATGTAATGCTAAGTTGACGTCAAATAAGCACTGCAACTCACTGGAGCTGGGCTAAGCCTTATCAGATTGGAAAATTTTAGAATTTGTCGTTTACTTGTCATTAATTTGTCGTGAAAGTCATAAATTTTTGCTGTTTTTTTTTTTCTAAAGGAAACTGGATGTATTGCTAAGTTGACGTCAAATTAGCACTACATCCAGTTTCCTTTAGAAAAAAGGACACTACAAACTTATGATTTTCACGATAAATTAACAATAAATTCCAAAATGTAATATTCTCCAGTCCGATAAAGTTTGGTCCAGTTCCAGTGAGTTGCGGTGCTAACCTCATGTCAACTTACCACCACATCCAATTTCCATTAGAAAAAAAAAAATACTACAAATTTAGGAATCTCACGAAAAATTAACAGTAAATAAACAACAAATTCCAAGATATAAAATTTTTTAATACGATAAAATTTTGGGCTAGTTCCAGTGAGTTGCGGCTCTTAACTTGACGGCAACTTAGCACCACATCCAGTTTCCTTTAGAAAAAAAGACACGATAAATTTATGATTTTCACGACAAATTAACGACAAATTATGAGATAGTCAGGCAAAGTTGCGGTGTTAGTTTTACGCACGTCTCTGAGAATATCGCATGAGCGAATACTTAATTTAAAAAAAGGATGTGGCTATTTATACATACAGTATGTATACGCAATAGGTGGCGTTTGTGTTTTCTTGTGTGTTCGGGTAGCAAGCATCCTCCCCCCTTCACCTATTGGGAATACATACTGTATAGATAAATAGCCACATCCTTAAAAAAAACGTGGTAAGGATCACATTTTGGGTAAATCTGTAAAAAAAATAATTATAGCGTCCATAAATGACTTTCATATTGTGTTTTCTAATCAAGTCACTGACATTTGCTTGGACTTAAACAAATATTGGGCTTCGCCAAAGACACCCCTATTAACGACACGCATTTTCTACTCAACTAGTTAATATAACAGCAAGTTCAAAAATTGAAGTTTTTCGGACCACTTAATCGCAGAAAACTGGCAACAGTCAATAAACGAAAATACCGATACAATATGAAATGATAAATTATTTTGGACTTGTACTTTATGTACCTACGAACACCTTACTTTAAGACGCTTTAACGATTTCACAATCACACTTTTCTTGCATATTCTTTAGGACAATTTCGACAAATTTCGAGAGAGAATTTCACTAGGAAATTTATATAGTCCAAATCTGACCGACTGGTGGCGAGTATTTTTGTTTTGTTTTATTTCCTAAATTAAAGGAGCACTTAAGGTCATATCCATTGGATTGGAACTCCATAAGTGAAGCCAGGAATGCTATGATCTGATATGGTTCAACAAATAAGATTGCACCTCATACAGAGAAATGATGGAAAGATGGCAACATCGCGTGATCTTTGTGATTCTTAACCTTCTGGTGTGGTGAAGCATAAAACTGACTACCTACCTAATTTGTTCGCGTTTAGGCCAAAACACAGTGAGAGCGACACAACAATGTTGTCAACTTAGTTGGCGAAAATTTCGCATTAAAACACAATGAACCGACTAGACAAATGTTTTTGACAGCGGTCACTGTTTTATTTATTGTAAAAGAAATGGCAACAAGAAAAAAATATAAGCAAAGTCTTTAGTATAGTTATGTGGCTTACTTAAAATTGTAAAAGCATAAAAAAAACTAAAAAGAAGAAGAAGATGCGATTGATATACATGGGATGACGCTTATCACACAGCATAACGTTTTCCCTCAATTTCCCTATAAATTCTTTCTCATAACTCACAATTTCTCAAAGTATAATTAAAGAAATTAAAATTTGCTATCCTTTATAAAAATAACCAAATCCACATAACATGAATGTCAATTATTCACTGTCCACACAGAAATGTCAATTATGTTGGCGACTAATTTAGAGATTTTCCCAAACATTTTGTTGGCAATTTATCGCGTTGCCCTCATTGTGTTAAGTATATAGGACTTCCATACATTCGAATCTTTGACAGCAACCAATTTACGGCGACTTTATTGTATCGCTTTCACTGTATTTTGACCTTTACTTATGAAATTGGTCACCTTGCAGAGAATTCAATTTCATATAACATATTCTACATATGCATGTATGTAGTAGGCTAATCACTCCAAGAATGGGGTCTCATTGAGTCAGCTATATTTCAATTGCTAGGTTAGAAAATTCGTCCTTTTCGAAATAATCCTTGTTAACAGTTGGTGCATTAACTTGGCTTGAATCTGAGCACACTTATTCTTCCACCAGATTTACTAGATATTTTGATGCCTTCTTGCTTAATACGTTTTTGTGCTCTCAGTGGTCTAAACTGCGTTATCCAATCCTATTTTATGCTATCTAAGTAATAATCATTCCGAAGCTGTTTTTTTTTTATGGAATCAGATTTTATTAGATTTTTAACAGATTTAAAGCGTCAAGATTCTCTGGTCGCTTTCTCTATCTACATTACATTACTCAAGAAAATTATGGCGAGTACATAATGAAGAGTAGGGCGCTCGTTGCCAGAACTTTGATGGAAATTTAGTCGGCATTTCCAACTACTATCTTAGTTTAGAATTGACAGTAAAAATGTCGAGCAAATAATATCGGATTTTCTCTTTCATTATTCATACATTACTTTTTCTACCCAGATTCAATCAATAAAAGAAAATAGGTAACAACAAATTTAAAAATGAATATCTAAAAACACACCTGCATTACCTATACATTACATACCCACCTATCTACCTACCTACCTACCTATCTATATTACATTGGGACACCAACTGCCGACAATCGTTTTTCATATTAAACCTGCTTATGACTTTATACAACCTCTTCGACACCTTCCAAGAGACTACCAGTCCGTCCGGGCACACTAAAGGCAATTTACAAACAATTTTGAAGTGGCGGTCGCAAAATACCATGGAAAAGAGGATATAAATCTTAACGACCCTCTGCTTATATGCCTTTTGTTGCAACGGCTCAAAACCTTACAAAAGATCTGCTTTTGTCATTTTTATTACACATCTATTCGAGTACAGCCTAGGCACAATGATCATTACAATTCTCTCGACTCGACCATATTAGAAGATATCGAAGGAAAAACTCC
The DNA here is from genome assembly GCA_963924295.1 of Dioctria rufipes. Classification (NCBI taxonomy): domain Eukaryota; kingdom Metazoa; phylum Arthropoda; class Insecta; order Diptera; family Asilidae; genus Dioctria; species Dioctria rufipes. The sequence goes on along the minus strand of OZ002740.1, from coordinate 22,765,757 downwards.
ACAGAAATGAGAGAATTTTATTCCTTTCCTTATTCGAATAGTGGGTAGAAGATGGTGACATGACATGGTATACATATCTGGTTTTCCTCCATCCACTTATCATCATCATCATCATCATCGGTTGGGTCACCACCATTGACTTTTCTACAGCCCATCAAGAAGGAAATTATTGCTGAGACATACAAACAAATTTATCTCAAGATTTAAGTATCCAATGGCCATCAATAATAATGCTTCAAGCACGAAAAATTAATCGCGGTAATTAACTATGAACCGTGATGATACTTAGATTGGGGAGGGAGGTTGTCCGATATAAAACCATGTAAAGAGGTTTGATGACAACTGAAATTTCTTGTTTCAACAGGCGCACACTTTACACACACACACATCCATATAAACTATAGCAACTATCATCTATCATGACATGACCCCTCCTGAGGATGACATTGGGAATTCTCAGTTGGTGGACCAGGATGAAAAAAAGTCGTCGAGTGCGATTATACCCCTAGCATTCAAGCAAACAAACAAACAAACAAATTGATGAAAACCTTTAGGAATTTTGTATTGTAACGATGATGATCCGCCAAGGAAAAATTGCTTACGAACCTGTTTAAGATATCTTTTTTTTTATATATGGTTATAGAATCTATGTTAGCTATTGGCGCATGCGCATTATTCGGTTGAGAATGCTTCTTACTACATAAGTCAGGCTGTGGGTATATGCACCTCTATCAATCTGAAAAATTACCAGGAAGTTCAAGATTTTTTTTTCCTTCCACGGCCACGCCATTTTTTTTATTGTTGTTGCTTTTGCTAATTTGCAAAATTTAATCTCAATTGTGAGCCAGCTGTATACGCATACCTACATATATGCAACAATAGCAATTTATTCATAAACAACAATTAAATGGCAAATTGATTGCATTGATTGATTCATTCATTCGTATTCGTTCATGGTTCTGTAGTCAATAGTTCTATGTCGGCTATGTTTGAAGTCTAAGTTAATAGAACTGCGGCTGCGCAATATTGTGCATTAATTTATTTCTTATAATGGAAATGTTTTTGATTGTCTGAATTTTTTATGTTTTGTTTCTTTTCCGAATTTATAAATTAACTCCAATTTAATAATAAAATTTGAAAACCAAATTTAAAATTGTTTGTGCAAGCAATAATTGTTTGGTGATCTCTTATGTCGATTTCAATGGGACCATTTCAGTGTTGCACTTTTTCTAGTAGCGGAGAACTATGAGCACCACTGACATGTATAATATGGACTGACTACGTTAATGGAAATGCACTGCAAAAAGTGGGCTCACTTTTATATTGCTGACTCTTTCGGTCTAAGCACCAAGTACCAACTGAGGAGAACTGTAAACAACAAATAAATAAATGGGTCCGTCGAAATAAATGTTTTTATATTAATAATTTAGAGTTATTACTGATAAAATTGTTTTACCAAAGACAATATATTCATAAGATATGAAGCAGAAGTTCGAAACGTTTTATTATAATCACTTTTCGAGCTACGCGCTTATTTTTTCAACTTCCCGCCAATGATTTTTTCAATGTTGTCACCGGCGTAAGAACTTTTATTGACATAAGCAATTGAGCCCACATGAAATAGAAAGTTAATCAGTCCATATTATATATGTCAGTGGTGAGCACTGAAGTCCATCGAATATATTTCTTTCATGTTCCTTGTATTTATGGACACACGTATTATATACTTGAAACTGTCAAACATAATAAATGTTCTTTATTGATATACAGAAAGAAATATCTTCTTAAATTTTATGCAAATAATCCAAATAAAATCTATTAATTCGTGTAACTCAAAAATTTCACAAATAATCGCGACAGTACACTTTGACAGAGCAGATGACAATTCAACTTGACTATGTATTTGTAACACAGACAAAATATCCAGTGCAAAGTAGGGGAAGTCAGTACAAACCTCGTGTTGCACATTTGCTATAAAAATTGTCCCATCGAACATATCAGTGTTGTACTGCTGGAAAAAGTGCAATACTGGTGTTGCACTGAAGTCTCATCGAAATCGACATTAGAGTCCATGTGTCCACACCCGGACCAAATATATGTTAGCTGAGCTTGTGTTTTTTTTTTCATCTGATTCACAAGCAAAATCATTATCATATGGAATATACGTTTTCTTTTTTCATTTTTGTTATTGATCTCCTTGATTTGACGAGTTGACGTTCCAACTATATTCAGGATAATTTTCAAGTTATATAATAACGAACTCCGATTTTGATTGTTTGGTTACGGATAAAACAACATTCAATTGACCATAAATGTCTGTTGATCATTAAAGTGCGGTACTTTTTATGACATATAATAACCTTTTGGTTATAAAAATTATAACGCGCGTACCAATTACACATTGTTTATCTTTGAAAGTGACTGTCCCAACAAAATAATTGTTATTTTCTACTCCAATTTTATCTCTCTGTTGTGTTCTTAATCCAGAATGTTCTCTCTAATAGATTGCAGCCGGTAAATGTGAAGAATTTTGTTTCCAGTTCTTTGATTCTAAATTGTGGTGTTCCTCAAGACTCTATTCTTGATCCTCTGCTCTTCAGCCAGTATATAAATAACCTTCCTAATGTTGTTGAAGACTGCAAAATTCACTTGTATGCCGATGATGTGTATAGGTGCATCTTAGTCGACCAATAGGACTGATTGAGGATTGTATTGATAGGCTAAATTCGGACTTGCTCAATATTGCATGTTGGGCAAATATAATAATGTTTTATTACTTATTGCCGGAATGTCATAGTTGAGGTATCGCATCTTCCACCTGTATTTTTAAATAACACGATGCCTGCCATTTTCAAAATAGTGTAATAAATCTGGATATTTTCTTCAATTCTAGAATGCAATACTGCGATCATGATTACGATATGACAGAATTTATGGTGGGCTCACTCTTTGTAAATTTCGTGTGTCTACCTATTACGGTTCAAGAGATACAGCGATTGTTAAAGTCGAGCAAAAAACACTGAAAAAATCAAGATTCTTGGGCCCCGTTTAATTTTTAATTTAATTTAATTTTTATTATTTGTTATTATAGCAGCAATAGAAATACACACTCAATAAAAATTTCAACTCACTACCTATTACGGTTCATAAGATACAGCCTGCTGACAGACAGACGGACAGCGGAGACTTAGTACGGGTACGGAACCCAAAAAATGAGCAAGGCGATAGCACGAATACATCCTTCAAAAATTGGCGATCAGGGCGAAAATGTTACGACCTTTTTCTGAAATGTAATCCAGAGCTAGCACATCCGATTTCCGAAAGCCTAACCGAAGCCAGAGATACTGTTTCTGGAAAAGGTTATTCGAAAATGGTTTGATGAGCTGCAAAATTATATAAAGGAGATAAATGCAAGAGACATATTTAAATAAACAGTTGTTTTGCCTTATATACGACCACTTAAGGATCCAGTCAATAGCCATGCCAGAAGCCGGGCTTTTAGTTCATTCTGAGTCAGGCTGCATGAGAATATTCGCGAATGGGGTTATGATTACATGGTTAATTACTGAACAAATTCAAAAACATGTGAACTTTTTTGCTGAGAGCCGCAAGTTCCACTTAAAATTGGAGCTATGCGAGTTTTTTAGGCAAAGGGGATAATTTTATACGCACTTCCTCCTATCACAATACATATGCTACAACGAGCAGGTGTTAATGTTTTCAACGAATGCTTCATCAAAAGTAACGGAAGTGGTTGAGTGAAGATCTTGTTCTAAAGAGATGAGTTAGCTTTGGATCTTAGGGGCATGGAATTCGATGCGATCACTTTGCACAACCAAGAATATTGTCAAGATCGTTATTCAATGATCTAATCATTTAATCTCGTACAACACATGTGACATTCCTTCGAAGTCCGCAAGAGTGTCAAAGGAATAAGCGAAATCAAGGTACTGTCATCGACAAAACTATGGATGGGATTGAAATTAAGGCAAAGCATATAATTGAAAATTAAGAGGAAAAACGGAGAAATAATAGAGCCCTGGGGTACACGGCATTTATAGGGTGAGCTTCAGATGTAACACATCAAACAGATCAAAAACTCCCAATCCATAATAAAAGTGGACAGGAGAGAGGGAGAGAGGTTCAAGTTTGGCCAAAAAGTATGTTGAACTGAATATAGCTTTAAGGCAAGAAATTGTTTTATTATTCTAATTTATAAAATGTTGAATTTCATTATGTTATATAATTCCTTCTTGATTTGTTCCTTTTAATTTAATGAAATTTAGAAGATCCTGTTATGTAAAACAACACAGTTTGAATTTAATTACATAGTTTTAATCTGAAGAATGTTATGTTTTATGTTACTGTGAATTATACCACAATTTTTATTTTTTAATGGCTTTTCAAATCAGAAATAACGAACACTTAATAAAGTCGTATCTTTCAAACCAACATGTATTTAATATTCCAATATAAAAGAAGTTTTTTTTTTAAACTGGCCGCGAATTGGTGCAAACTTTATTATACTGGACTGGTGATTTCCGTATACATTGATATTTTCAATTATTATGCAGACTAGATAAATGTTTTGAGTTTTTAATTTAAATTAAAAGATAAATATTCAACTTACTATTGTACTACAAAAGTTTAAACATCGACATTAAGTAAATTTTACTAAAAACCCTTCTTGTAAGGATGGCATTTCCTTAAATGGCCGCGAATTGGTGCGTTTACCTACCACGCAAAACGTGAAAATTAAGTAATTGTGAAATGATTTTTGGATTTTTTTTCAGAATCATTGAAGTATTCTACACCGTAAAAAATCATGAACTAACTTTGTGGAAAATTACTATGGTTAAAATAGTCACTATCGCCTAAAATGTATGTATATACACATAATCATTAAGAAATTAAATACTTTTTACGTAATCTGCAAACTTTCTACTTTTAATTGCAAAAATAAGTAAAGTGAGTAATTTTTTAGATAATTTATGTGATTTTACATTTACTTACATATACATTTTGTATCGTACTGTAAATTTGTGTAAAATTCCATACAGTACTGTGATTTTACATTTAATCATACAAAACTTTTTTATCGTACTGTAAATTTGCGTAAAATTCCATACAGTACTGTGATTTTACATTTAATCATACAAAACTTTTGTATCGTACTGTAAATTTGTGTAAAATTCCATACAGTACTGTGATTTTTCATTTAATCATACAAAACTTTTGTATCGTACTGTAAATTTGCGCAAAATTCCATAGAGTACTGTGATTTTACATTTAATCATACAAAACTTTTGTATCGTACTGTAAATTTGCGTAAAATTCCATACAGTACTGTGATTTTACATATAATAATACAAAACTTTTGTATTGTACTGTAAATTTGCGTGAAATTCCACAAAATTAATTTGCATTGAATTCCCCACATTTAAAAAGGAAATTTCAATACAACATAAGCAGTGACGTTTGCATTTATCTGTATTCTTTCCTTCAGTACTCTGCTCATGCTCATACATTTATCAGGATGGGTTGCTATGAATTATTATACGGGAAATTTTATCAGAATGCGGTCATCAGTTAGTGTATAGTTTGATTTTGTGGAGTACATTCATAAAACATGTAAAAAAATGTTACTAGTTTCGATCCTAACAGTTACCTTAAAAACCGTTTTAAAAATCAAAAAATATTTTTAAGTACGGAGTATTTTTATAATTGAATTTCGCTCAAAAAAACTCAATCATGGAAATACTGCATACCAACAAATATTTATTGATTTTTAAAATGATGATTTCTTAGGTAGCTGTTATCATCGAAACTAATATTACATCTATTACGTGTTGACTGTTAATCTCTTATTATTGCCATGGTCATAAGAATTTATCTTAGACAAATTTTAGCTTTTTTACTTTTTTTATGCTATTAATTTCCGTACAAAACATTACATTGGCAATTGAAATAAATTACAAAACTATTGGTAAATTTACATATTGCGTACTTTACATACGGAATTGAAGAATTCATAAATAATGTAAAATTACATTAAACTCATGTAACTTAGTTCCACAGCATGATGTAAATTTACATATCGCATTTTACATCGGTAGTTGAAAAATGCGTAAACAGTGTAAAATTACATACAACTTTGTAACTTAGTTCCACAGCATTATGTAAATTTACATATCGCATTTTACATCGGAAATTGAAAAATGCATAAACAATATAAAATTACATACACTGCGAAATTGCTTTACATAAGGGTATGCAGTGCGCATAAAGTTGTGTAAATTTCCGCTACCATTGTTGGCAATTTGTTGCCTATTATAGTAGCGGAATTTTCAATAGAAATTTTTTACGGTATACTGATGATCAACTGATAAATACTTAAAGATATAAAATTCCTAGAGGTACTTGTTATCCTTATAAATATAATCACACACCCTTAAATCTTTTCCAATCAAAACCTTTAAATTCTTCTTTTCTTTTCTTGTTCTATAAATCGAGTAAGACACAGAGAACGGTTGAATTTTCATAAAATAATTTGATAACAGGTACATAGGTATTTTATATTCTATAGAAACATGTAAAATATTTTTCCCTGTTAACACAGAGAAGACATTGCTCCGAAAAATCAATTTCCTATACGTAAGATCTGTCTGTAGGTACCTAATTCTCCAGAATTCAATTCTTCCAATGTTTTTTTTTCAAGTATATTATTAAAAGAGAAAAAAAAACAATTTTAAGATGCTGTTTTTATCACTGCTGCTATTCCTGTTGCTGTTGTTGTACCATCATTATTTGGGATCGCTACCTGTACTACCTACATAAATCACAGAGACTTTGATTTCTTTAAGGGAATTCAAAACACACATTTTGTCTGTCGCAACTCAGCAACCACAGCAGGAACAATGAAATACAAAAGTCACTTCTGCAGATGAAGTGGAAAGATAAGAATTGTCAAAGACCCAAAACTTTTCTCGTTTGCCAAAGAGAGATATTATTATTATTATTGTTATTAGGTTGGTAATCGTATATGTATGAGAGAAATATTTTTTCTTGCTCAACACGAATATCATCTTTCTGATTTTTTTTTTTTTTAGATAAAACCACATTCATATAATCTTTAATATAATCATTAAGGCTTTCAGTTCTCATTCCCATAGTCCCGTAATTCCTATCTAGATCATAAGTATATTTTATATTATGTTGCATACATAAACATATATCACAAGAAATATATTTAATCATTGTAACCTCAAAGCAACAAACACTTTTGTGGTGAGTATGTATGTATGTATGAAGTTATAAAAGGCGACATGAAACAATTATTATTATATGTACAATGTACAAAAAAAAAACCCCAAGTCAACAACAAATGGCCGGGGGAAAGTTGCGAATCCATTTATTAAAAGTGGCATAATCTGAGAAATCACACGTATCGTGTACAGTACGAAACCGAAAACCATTCGTTGTTTACACCCCAATAAGCAACAACTAAGGACTCATTGGTTTCAGTTGACCGCATAAATAGTCCCACACGATTTACAAATCTGCTTTGCACCCTCTCTCAAACTGATGGAAATTTATTGCCATTTTTTTTTTATATCATTTCCGCATCTGTGTAGGATATTTGAACATGCAGAGATTCCCCTGCTTCCTGATTTTCCGGTGCATTTTCTTTTTTTCTATGTATAGATATAATTCTTTTGTTAGTTTAATTTATTTAGAAAAAGGATAGAAGGGTTCATGTCAATTTTCTGTGATTGTAATTAATCAAAATATAGTATGTATGAGCATTTGAGGAATTACAAATCGCTCTGCATGATATTTTATCATGTAAAAAATACAAAGATTTTTAATTTCCCAAAAAAATAATAGTGTTTAATCGTTTTTTAAAAGATTCAAAAGTAAGGAAATTATCAAAGATTCCTTGGGGGGTGTCAAAATTTGATCTAGTACATTTTGGAAAATCTAGTACAGAATCGAATTCCGAACTCCATAATCACTTTTTAGTATTCCCCTCTTTTTCCTTCGTAATGAGGTACGCGATTTTCACACCTTAGATCGGCTTTAATTCGATAGGGTTTCGTCCGATCGGAAAACGGGTTTCACTGTTCGCCCCAGCTCATTACCAGCTACAATTCGTAGAATAAAAATTTTCTCTGCATACTTTTAGGGTCGGGTAGGAACCCCCGCGGAGGGGGTGGTTTCAATACCGCATGTTGCATATCAAATTAAAGGTCTCGTCGAGTACTATTGGGTGGTGTATATTTTTCACAATTCAGAAAACTTTCTCGGGACGTTTACGCCGTATGAAAACCCATTTTCATGCACTTGGCTCCACATACATCCAGCTACTACATTTCGCATATATTTTTGCAGGTCTTTCTGCCATAGCCATTAGTGCTCTGTTGTGAACATTATTCTCATAGAAAGTCATTTTCCACGACTCACCAATCCGCGCAATCACGAGAAGTTTAAAAGTCCCCTTTGTCACCCAAGAAAATTGTTCAAGCTACATCCTATTGCCAAAACATTCCCCCGATGAATTTGAATAAACTTTGTTAATAAAATATGTTCAGAGTATCATAATACATCGTTTAAGACATCTCTCATGTCTGGAGGTGTCGGGCCTAAAATGGGCATTCCCCTTTCATCATCTCATCCCCATCTTCTATTGTTACCATTGGCTAGGGTTAATGTCATTCTATTTAGTTAAATTTTACCATTTTACTAAACAATTGCTGCCATTACCTGTGTTCCATTGGACTGTGTAAAGTAGTTGCGAGCACTTTCTGAATGGAACGCTAATTTGTGTTGTCAAGAATAAAACATAACCTCCAATGAAGTAATACATGACATTTCAGTATTGTTTCTGTTGTACGCTATATTTTTTGTTACATTAAGTTTCTTATGAAAATGGTAATGATTATTAACTATATTTTTTCTTTAGTTACTCCTCGATAAGTCCAATATTTTATAAACAAACAAACTTATTATGACAGTGCTACACAAATTTTCTGTCAAATTTCATCTATCTGGCATTTCAGTAACCACTTAGCATCCAAATCCATCTAGAGGAGAATTCTTGCGAAACTAATCAGCTCATCTACTCGCGGACAAGGCCATGAGACTATGAAGTGTTGCGGGTAGACAGAAGTACTTGGAACACAGCTATTGTGATAGTTTGTGCAGTTGTTTTCTTTTTAAGTATAATTGGATTTAATTATATAATTAACTAGCACCTGCTCGCGTTCACCACGTTATTATTCCTTAGTTTTTCTATCTATATAAATATTATATTTAAAAAAACAAAAACAATTAGTGTACCAATTTTGACAGTAAAGGCCGTTCGCACATCAAAAAATGAAAACGAAAACTCACACAGGTTTTACCTTAAACTAACCGAAATTTGCTGCAATGTACATCTAATAAACTATTTTGAATATTTATTATAATTGCAGTTTCAATCATAAAAAAGTATCCATATTTAAAGCTTTATTTCAAATAAAATACATTCTTATGTTTTTCCGTACGAGAAGCACACTTTCATTCCGAACTATTGAATAAATAACTGACAAGAAAGCGGCATATCGAGTAAAAACTTAACTTACTCGCTGACAGACATTTTAAAAAATTTTAAATATATTAGTGCGCAATAATTTTACAAAGCACTAAAATTTAATGAAAATATATACTTTAGCTTTAGGAACAACACTATTTCAAATTTCTCCGGGAACTCTGAAATGTTTACTTTCCGAAACGTCAAAATTTCACTTATTAAGTAAGATCTGAACGTAAGTGAGTGGCTTATTTACGTACACTGTATTTACTTGATATGCTGCTTCCTTGTTAATTATTTATTCATTATTATTTGTATATACAAATCACGCTATCATCATTACTCAAACCTGGTACCTATTCTAATAAAGATATCTTCGAGGTTCTACTAGCAATATTTCTAACAATTCAAAATAACAGTAAAGAGTGGACGACATATGCCATTTAAAAAAAAATACATATGTCTGGGAAAAGTAAAAAGTATTTTTTTTTGTCATCAGTTAAGAAATAATGTATTAAAAAAATTTGCTCTACTTCTTTAAAAACCACCAACCTCGATTATAAGTTCATATATACTTTGAAAAACTAAATAAACCAATCAATTACTACTAACGTCCGATAGGTGACACTACATCAATCGTTGAATTTTTAATATAAGATAAAATACGTCTATTTACATATGATTATTTTTTATATAAGTATATTGCTATATATACTTCCTATTACCCCCTCTCCTCTCTCTCCGCTCCATCTTTACAAAAACACTAAAACTGTGGGGAAAAGTTACACGAATAATCAAGATTTTCAAAGAAAACAAAAACCTTTGAATCAGATTAGGTGCCATCCACTAGTAAAACTAGGATCGCAATTTCCAAAAAGAAAAGGTTTATTTATTGTTGTTATTATAAATTAAGTAATTCATTTTTAAAATAAAAAAAATTTTATTTTTGTTTGCTTAGAATAAATCGTAAAAAGACTGATTCCAAAAAATTGTACAAAAGTGAGCATGAAAACGTATTCAAAACTATAAAAACTTGCTTCTAAAAATTACAAAAATTTTATTTAAAAACTTATTTTTTTTTCTAAATTCAAAATTAATTTCTAGCACTTTTTAATTGCGATTTGACTAGGTAATATAAATGCCTCGGGTCGATATGTACAAAAATTTGTAGGAGAGTTGAGAGTGCAACACAATACATTTTATCATACATTTCGACCCAGTACTACCATCATCCCAAAAACATTTCCCACCCTGTATATCTCTACCTACTCAAAATGGAAAAATAACTCCATCAAATAACTACCCCAAATTTTAAGTGTCAACTAAAAAGTAAATAAAAAAATGAATTTCTACTATATTTTTCATTATTTATATATGTTTATATCAACAACAACAAAAACAAACTTTTTTTTACATACATACATACATATATACAAATAAATTAATGAAAACATACCTTTCATCACATTTACAATGCATCAAAGTGCTAACACGCCAGTTGTATAAACCATACTTTGTTTCAAATCCTGTAATCCAAAAAGGACAGGATTTATCATGCTGTCGACAGCATCGGTCAGCTTTTGAGTATCCGCCCAAATCCGAATACTTCTTAGCGCTCCATCCTTTTCCACACCATTTAGTTCCGGGAACTCTTAACAGACTTGATAAATCTCTGCGTTGTCTGCAAGTGTCCTTTTGTTTTTTAAAGAAACTTATTTTTCTATTAACTACATACATATAGGTATGTGTGTATATTTCCTTTTACTGTGTATGTATTTGTAAATATGTATAAGTTTTCTAGGACATAAATAAAGTAAAGGGAAAATAAAAGGAGGAGCAAAGGTCAAAAAGTATAGATATATACCATGGATTAAAGGATTTATCGAATGTCTTCCAACAGCAGCAGCAACAATAACAATAGTCTTAGTTTTGATTTTTTAGTGCAAACGCCCCCTCACACACATAAGTATTTCAACAAGTTGCTGCTTGTGTTGCCCTGCAAAACCCCCTCATTTTCTTTGAATTTTTCTAATCCCATTATACCACGCTTTACATACTTTTACCATCGAATGACGAACAACCACAGAATAGGTAAAGCAAATTGCACTCAGAAAAACAAACAGTAACCGAAGAGAAGGTCATTTTAGAGACACCTACTCAAAAGAATTTCTGTACGACACACACATATATATATAAAAATCTATGTATGTACATATGTATATGCGATAATCCGCATCAAGAAACAACACAAACAAAAATTCCACATGAAATAGCACTTTTGTGCACTCTAAAGTTTTTAGTGAGTGAAATTGCAAAAAAAAAAGAACATAAAAAAGAAAAAAAACGAATCCTAAAAACTCTGACAAACCTTATATCACATCTGCAGTGGCTTAATGTGAATGGAAGATAATTGAATAGCTGCCACTTGGTAGACATCCCAGGAATATTAAGTCTGCAATGATCATGTTTACGGCAGCATTTGTCTACTCTAGATGCACCTCCCAAGTGATTATAATCTCCTGCTAGATGACCCCGTCCACACCATTTTGTATTTGGTACCATAAACCAATCTAAGATGTCGCGTTTTTTTCTATTGTTTTCATAGAAAAATTTCCAAAAAAAAAAAAAACAAAATCAAAATCAAAATTTTCAATAATCTCAAATTTTAAAACAAAAGCAGATAAGAAACCAAAACAAAGAGCAAAAAATCATGAGATATGACGATGTACATATCTAGCTATAATGTGAAAAGAGCATGATTTATGATGCTTGATGAATATGCCAAGAGAAAACGCCACGCAGATAGATGAAAAATAAAAAATAAAAACTAAAAAGCAAAATTTTTATTGAAAATAATAAAATGTTGCCACAAATACAAATACCGTTGTCAGGGAACTCTTGATACCTACATATAATTAATTTTGACGGAAAAAAATTCAATCGACGCGGAATAAGAAGAAGAACATAATTTTGAAAAAAATTTCCAAAAAAAAACTCCATTGATTTCAAAGAAATTTTCAAAAAAATTCATTTCGAAAAGTGTAACGTGTGACCATTTTGATATGCAATTGTACTTTCGTTGGAGCCTCGACTGAATCAAGTCCAGAATTATGACAAAAAATATTTCTTGTCAAAATTTTGACAAGAAAGCCATACAATTTTTTGAAATTTATTTCTTTTTGTTTTTTGTAACAGATCTTGATGGAAAAAAGCTCAATCGACATGAAATAAAAAGAAAATCATAATTCTAAATGAATTTTCTAAAAACCTCCACTAGATTTGTGCAAGAATTTTATAAAAGACTTTTCGAAAAGTATCACGTGACCTAAATAACTTAGGTAACTGCATTTTTCTCAGTAGTTAACAACTATAGCTCTCATGAAGATTTGTTCATAGATTCTATTCTTCTTTTGCCCCTCGTCGATAAAGTTTTGCTGCATTTCGATCCGTAATAAAATAAAAACAAAACAAAATTTAACTAATCTAAGAGGCCATAAAAAATTGCGAAATTTAAAGTGACATTTTTACGTAACAAATATTGTGGGAATAAAAGAAAATTATAATTCCGAAATAAACTGATTTGGAAAAGTGTCACGCGATCACTTTTGGTTAATTGCACTTATTTTGGCAATGGCCAGAACTTTTTTTCTTTTCCTGTGTCGATAGTTATGACCCACGAAGACAATTTTTTTTTAATTTCGAAATTTTGAGTCGAATTTTTTGGTAACGTAAAAATTCGAAAATATTTATTCGAAATTGAGCCACAAAATTTTCATCGTCTTTTGCGATTAGTATGTGTGTGTACACCACTCCATATATTCGTAAATTAAAAAAATAAAACAAAATGTCGAAAATGAAAAACATTTCGAAATTCGAATATTCCAAGCTCTCGTCTTTCTAAAAACATCTCACATGGCTCTGCACTACTATATATAACTCTAAACAGGTATAATGCACTGGAAAACTGAGAATACAATTATTCGAACATTGACACTTTTTCAAAAAGAAAAAGTGAGAAGTTTGAAAAAAATTTTACATCATAATAATGTAGGATTTTATGACTTTTGACTAATTTTTAACAAGAAGATATGAAAGTTGCATACTTATTTGAAAAGAATACCCAATGGGCATGTATTCTGTAGGACTACGGACAGAGTAGATTTCGAAAAAAAAAAAATGATTCCGAATAAGTTACAAAATCATCATTAATAGAAATAGAATTGAAATTTAAGGAAGCCTACCTGGATCCTTTCGGTGAAATTATTGAAAGCAGGTGTAACAAATACTAATAGTTCTATCCCAATAACATTCCTCCTTTAGATTTGAGGTTATGGAAGAAAACAGGAAACTAAGTTCTTTGAATAATCAAAAATTATGCATATCTCGTTAATTAAAATGAAATCAAATAAATCAAAAATTCATAACATCTTTTCATGGCAAATTAGGTGTATATTCATTCCTTAAAATTATTACTATTATTTACGGAACAATCTGTATACTCAATGATTTCATCTCTAGAGAGGATATAATGGGCCCTATTCTGTCGGTAAAATTTTATCATTTTATGTTATGTTATGCCTTAAAATAAAATATTTCCCTAAAATCCTATTCTGTACCAGAAATTTTATTTTATTTTACGCATCGTAACATAAAATATTTCCTGTTATGGAGCATAACATAAAAGAACCTAAGCAGCACATTTTAAAGGTATTTTGACATATTTTATGAAATGACATTCGTCAATTGACATTTGTGGTGTGAAAGTAGTTTTAATTAAAAATTAAAATGTCCACCGCCATACATAAAGATTACAATTTTGTCAGAAATTGTAGAAATTTGCACTTGGTGCAGTATGGTAAAATATAAAAAGTTGATTATATTTAAATAGGTTTTAATTTTATGCAGAAGATATCACAGGATACGATATCTTCACGATTTGTACGATCCATGTGAATTGCCCAACGTTAGGCTTCAAAAGTTTTTCCGACTGGATAATTAATAAACTTCTTATATTGTGATTTGTAAAGTTATTTTGCAAATGTTTCGTTTTAAGAAAACAAATTCAAATACTTATAGAGTAACTATAGCCTCATACCGGAAAGACATCTATTCCGTTCACTTTGTGTTAGGAATCTAAAATTGAACGGAAAGGACGTCTGTCTGCTGCTTTGCATTTCTACGGACATGGTTCGCATCAAACTCCAGTCAGGAGTTGTCATATTTTAGAACTTTTACACCCAAAGTATCTCAAGAACTATTAAGAAAGCAGCTGCTTTCATAAATGATTATTTAGTGGGTGATTTGATAGAGTATCACGCAAATGTCAATTGACCAGCTGTTCAAAAAGTAATAGAAAACATAGCGGAATGTACTAAATATTTTATGTTACGTGTTCATAAAAGAATTCATAAAATAATTTTATGGAACCAGGACAGAATACGAATTTTTAAAATATTTTATTTTCATTTTATGAAGAAGGGATTTTTTCGCCATAAAATAACATAAAATATTATTTTATGAAAAATTACAGAATAGGGCCCAATAACCCGAACGGGGGCTAGTAGTTAGTGAAAATCTAAATCACCACGTTTTCCGAGACAAATAATTTAGGCATTGTGATCGCGAATTTCTATAGAAAGTTGAAACTATTAATGTTTTTGATTCTTTAGCCTAGTACGGAGACCTGCGCTAAACTATAATTTAGCGAGTCTCCATTATCAGGCTGTTCTTTAGCAGCTAAAATATGACAGCGGAGTCTCAGAGATTAGAGATACTAAAAAGAATTATTTTACATATTTTTTCCCCAATATGTTGATGTTGTTAAAGTTTTTTGTTTTTTCTTAATTGAAATTTCTGAAAACTCTGAAATGAAATATTTTTAGTGTGCTAAAGAACGGTGGTGACAAGAACAACAAACATGTTGATCTTAGTATTACTCCCGCTAAAATTCAGGATAAATTTTATACGAAAATTTAGTTTAGCGGAGAACTTAGTACTAGTTTTTTGAAGTTTTTTATGTTTTTTCCAGCTTTGGTTGCTTTGTTTTTATACACGACGCGAAAAAAAAGTCATCTCACTCAAAACTGTAATTAATGCGAGAAAAAATCTCAAGCCATAATTTGTTATGATTTTAAAAGTGGATTGATTCGATAACATTCCTTACAAAAAATAAAATAGTTATTTGACGATAAAGCACTATCCGTATAGCCACTATAGAATAATCAGTCAATTTGACCCAACGTGGGTGAATTTCGCAAAAGATGTAATACGTGGATTAACATGGAAGCCGAAGCCTATGAAATATTTTTCTATTAGATGACTGACTACGCGATTCGGTGGGCTCTCAATACTTTCAGGATTCATTCAAGCGTATGCAAAAGCTTTGTAGAACATAAAAGCGAATATTACGAAAGTACTTTGTTTAAGTGTTTAAGTGAGGGATCTCTCTTCTATTTTACAAATTTCAAAGTCCGAACATATTTTTTATTTTTTTTTCGTTCCTGCAAGAAGTACTCCACCCCCCCCCCCCCCCTCCCCATAGGATTACATTTTACAATATAATATATATAATTTTTTTTCCGTGTGACCCTAATTTAATCCATTATGGACCATGGTGACCTGTATCGGAATAGGCTTAAAATGTCCCTATAGAAAAAAAAAATTCTTTAACAACAGTATTTGTATGGACCGGCGCGTCGCCTCATGGACACATCATCTTCAGTTTATAATTATTATATCGTCGTTCGTGGGTGGCATTCTCACAATAATTCAAAAAAGAAAAAAAAGCTTCTTACGATTTCTAGTTAGCACAAAAAAAAAGAAAAGCTTTCACAATTTGCCTTGCCCTTGCGCGAATATTTTGTGAAAAGAAAGGGAAGCTTTTGTAAACTTGCTACATGTTGTTTGTTTTGTGATATAAAGTGATATAAAGTGATATAAAGTGCAAAATGCTGATTGGCTGTGAGCCAGATATTGTGTGTGCATGTGTATGTGTGTGTATTTAAACAGTGCAAAAGCTTTCAAGTTTAGCAATTGAATGAGTGCGTGCAGAGCAAAGTAACATTTTTTTTTTATATATCAGGAGGAAGTGTTTCTTGTGCTTTCTATACTAACTATATAACCTTTGATGCTCGGAAGCTCCCACTGGATATCCTCGGGTATATAATAATTAAATGTCTGTACATAAAGGACTTCCAGTGCAACTGCGCACCAATACTACTGCAACTTATATGGTTTGGATAATTGGGAAAGAGTTCAATGAAAAATAGGCGGGAAACCCGTGTCTAGTAAAGGATTTTTAATTAATATTATTAATTAATGATGTTTTGTTAGTGCAATATGTTTGGAGGATGTGTTGTTAGTGGAAAAAAAAATTTCAATGCAAAAGTTTTGGAATATTTTGCTTTTGTCAGTGTTTTGCTTTTTTTTACTAAATTCAAAAACTATTTTTTGAGCTTTTTTGACTTGCTTTTATTTTTGTTTATTTAAAAAGTATAAAATTTCAGTAGAAAGATGGAAAAATTTTATATTTACATATTCACAAATTTTGCTATAAAATAAAAATTAAAATAAATAATGTAAATAATGCCAATTGGCATTATTTATCCATCAAATGGAACCAAATGTTAATTGTAGATGTTTTTCCAACGAAAAGGACTTTTTTTCAAATGATTTTTCAAACTTCTCACCGTTTAATTGGTAAGTAAATATAGGGACTGCAACCTTAACGAAGGTGGAGGTGATATGGGGAATAATTAGTCCGCTGACAGTTAATTAACATCTGTTCTCCATAATACGGAGGGGTATGGAAAGCATCTGTATTTTCTAGTAGCTTTGTCTAACGGTTGTGTTGTTCCTATGACCCGGTATGCAAAGGATGGGGAGAGGAATCTGAAACGGTGCCTTTTTCGCTTTGTCACTGTCCGGCTCTCTCAGGAAAACGTCACAGATTCCTTGGCTCACACGAATTGCATGAAGCTGGTAAGCGAGGTTGGGGACCAATTTTGAATTTTGTTAGAGCATCCGGTTGGGAGTTATGAATAATGGGCTCGCTGTAGCCTACATTCAAAGTATCAAGTCCAAGTCCCAACCTCGCTTCAATCCAATCCAACGATTGTGTTTGGTCTATCTAATTATAGCACTCATTATTATGATAATTCCATTATTAAATTCGAATGGTCCCCCGGGTTGGGTAGTACATATGAATTATTTTGCTGACGAAGCTGAAACATCTGGAACTTACGTCAAGCAATTCAAATTGTATACATAGTAACCTCGTCAGCTGATAAACCGCAAGTCACCAAGAAAATTTCATTGTTAAAAACTTTAGAGGTATACCTTATGAGATGGTGGAAAACTTTAAACAGACCATTAATGTCCAATAACATCAATGCCTTACTTCTCCCACAACAACAGTAACTATACTGATTCAAAATTGATATAATCTCCATAATGAAAAATCTCCTGAAAAATGATCGGAGTCCGTAGAAAATTCTTGAAAGCTAACCCTCGATTTAGCGCTAATATTTTTTTATTCGTTCATACAAAGTAATATTTTTGTGTATAAGTAATTGACGCGAAATTAGCACTTAAATTGAACAAAGCTCATATTTATTCCGTAAGCCTGCTTTGTCTACTGTTTCTGGTGGTATCTTCCCAACGTTTATACTCAAGAAAAATATTTCTCTTTCTAATTTCCTTGAAAACTTGCTAAGAATAAAAGGTGAGGTTCGCACAACTTCTATACAATTTATTTTCACAAACATACCCTAAGGATCTATCCTTGATCCGCTACTATTTAGAATTCTTCTGCTTAGAAAAAAAATTAAAGCTAAATACGGGGAAATCATATGCATACGGGATTAGCATTTAAGGACCATCTATTTTTATTTTTTTTTTTATTCAACTGGGTGGCTAGTTGTATTGGTAGTTGTCGATAAGATTCGTAACCTAAGCATTTTCTTTAATATTCATTTGAAATGCTGTGAAAACATTAATTCTTGCCTATGTCTTCAGCTACGTGATTTTTTCGCAAATGAAATTTAATGATAAAGCTCATTTTATAGTGAACCCCTGTTAGAAGCAAACTATCTACTATCTCCATCAAAACCTATATCCAAACAATTGATTTAATTATTGAGTTTAAAAATATTCACACTGATGGACTTAGTTACGTAACAGTCACGCATTAGATTGCAAGCTTGTATTTCTTCATTCTCATAAGTATCTATTTCAAGAGGCTTCCATAATTTGCTCAGGCCGCCCCGGCTATATAAAATGATCTGAGCAATGCTCAGGTAATTTTAGTGCTATCAAAAGTACTCTCATTTTATTCATATTGCTTATTTGTTAATTTTTATCACTTGTGCTAAGTAATTCTATAGTTTCGGCACAGCTACGTAACGGCGACTTATAATTTTGTGTTATTATATTTGACTACAAATAATTTCTGCTTGAGATCAATTAATAGTTCTATTGAAGTTGATGATAGTCTTATATTCCTATTACTTTTATTATTAAGTGCCCAAGTTGATAACGGGTGTCATTGGGACATAGATAATCATGCTATAGGTGACTTGGTCTAGAGTCTAATGATTTCTCTCGAAGCTGTAAAATTCCTGAAGAAAACGAATCATTTCCGCATGTCCTCTACGAGTTTTCCGCTTTAGGTTTAAAAAAAAGATGGGCTACTTGGTAGACACTTCTTCTTGAAGCTGGGAGGACTACAAGTTACAGATGTTAGATGTATGTTGAAATTCCTTAGGAAAACAGAATGGATCTAGGGATGTCCTCAGAATAATAAATTCCAATAAATCTATAGTGAAAAATAGACTTGACAGTGATCTAAATGAAGCACGGTAGGACTTATCTTAGCGGCACCCCAATAACCTAAACCAATCTAAGTGCTGAAGTTGATTTTTTTCTTAATTTGATTTAACTATACTAAAATCAGTACAAAGTCAACATGACCATTTTATTTGATTTCAACCTGGTTCTCCAATATACGATTCTAGACAAAAATTCTAAGTTAAAGCTATTTGCGCATTGATCTTCACAGTTTAAAAAAATATCATAATAAACATATCCCAAAAAAATAGTTTTCAATTTTTTTAGGGTATTTTTTTCGGTCGTTGAAAGTCAAAAAAGCTCAATTTACCTAAAATTTAAAACAAAAACAAACAAAAAACAAGCAATATACCAAAACTTATGTGCATTTCTATATGTATAAAAGTTGAAAAAGTATCATACAAAAAATTTATGTACACATGTACACACATACATACATATAAATAAAAACCACAATAAATTACCTTTCCACATGTTCTGTAGCATTTCTTTTTGTATTCTCATCCTTACTATTCAACCCTTGTACAAGTTTCTTCATCTCTCGATGTCTTTGAAAACATTTCAACTTGAGATCATTGTAATTCAGCCACGGTCTCATATCTTTGGGAATATCTTCAACACTTTCGATCCTTTCATATCTTAAATTTCTCATGCCAAATGCATCCTGCACGTCTGTCGTCAATGGTAAGTCATAATAGTCCTCTGGGATAACATTGTTTTCCATGTATCGATTAAATTCGTGATTTGTTATAATTGATGATGCTGATGATGGCGGTCTTCTGTATACCGACGACGACGACGACAACGTTGTAGTATAATTCCTAGCTCTGGCCGTATCAATTTCTGTGTAAAATTTATGCAGAAAATTACTGATCAAACCTTTTTGCCGAATATATTCGCAATCAATCAGATCACCGGCATTCGAGTAAATGAGTTGAATAAATCTCCGTCCATCCGATATTTGCCATAAGCTCAGAGATTTGCTGTAAAGAGAAAAAAAAAATGAAAGTTCAGACAATGCAATTAAAATATGGTTCAGTGTCAAAGAATCAAGTTTTACGAAGCATAAAAAAAAAAAATTATGAAAAAGTCTCAGAATTGTGTCGAATTGATATGTTTTTTCAGACTACCGAGCAAAGTCCGTTCGGCTGTTTTTTTTCGTATATTCTTTAAGAATTGTTGTTTTTGTTTTTTAGTAAAATTTTTCATTTTCTTACTTAATTGTTGACTAAATTTATTTCGGGGTTATCGCAGTTTTAGTTATCAAAATGTAATTTTGTCTGTTGCTGCATTTACATATACGGACAGAAATTATTTTTCTCTGACTTAGCTAATGACTCGTCATCTACTGGCTAATATAGCTTTGGAAATTTTTTCGATAATGTTTTGAATGTTCTATAAGTGCTCAATCTTATTGTATGGGTCAGAATATGGCCCATGCTAAAAAGACTGTCAAACACGCATCAAGCCGGGCTTCACATTTTTACTCTACTCTATTAGGGCTGATTTGGAACTTTGAGAATTACAATTGAACTGCATAATTCTCTCTGTAAAAAAGTACATAGTATCTAAAGGTGTATTCCAGTGAAAACTATTGTCTTTATATTGTTAGAAAAGTTTATAAAATCCCACCAGAGAGGAATAAAGCTCTGTACCCATTCTTACAAAATCCTTTAGTACTGAATCCTGAGATTTTGTGCTAATCCACGAGTACAAAATTTCAGAATAAAAAATTCTGTAAAATGTAATATCAGAGGACTTTTCGGAAGAAACCGTCCCGTTAAAATTTTATGGTAGGGTAGTGTAAATTCCGCCTCTTCAAATTTAATGTTTTTTTTTTGTAACTCGTAAAAGGCGCGAATCTTAAATGAACTGAAAACTAGATTTTATAAAACAAAACTTAAAAAAAACGAAAATTTAGCAAAAAACGATCTGGATTTTTTTTTGCAAAAAAAAAATTACTTTTACAAAATAAAATGCGAAATTTGTATTTCTTTCTCCAGAGTTTTGAAATGCGTAATTATAAATGTCTTAAAAGAAAGCAAATTCTTTGGGTATAAAATCCCGAGCTACAAAATCTGGAAATATACTTTGATTTGGGAAAATACGTTACCATTTTTTTCCCGCCCAAAAAATTTAACAAATTATCACGGGATTTTTTATCGAAATTTGCTTTATATAGCTATATGTATATTTTTCATAATTCTAAAACAAAATTTCGTATATACATAACTATGCATACATTTAAAGTATATATTGAATTTTCAAAATTTTCAAAAACTACGATTTTATAGGTACTTATTCCGGGATTATCAAACCCGGAATATTCAAATACACGATTCCATGATTTTGCAGAATATTACGATTTCTCTATTTTGAGATTTCATATAAAAAACATAATTAAATTTCTACGACTGTTGATAAATTAGTATCCAAACATTCTTTCGGGTTGTTAACATTATAGCGTGCATTACTTTACAACTCTACTCTATTAATCTCAGTGTGCCTCAGGGTTCTGTTCTTCCACCATTTTTCTTTTTTTTTACTTCTGATTTTCATATTCCTGAAAATCGTCTACTCTGCATGACTTCCAATTCAATTTTGCTATTCATACGGCTGAATTCACTTATTCTAGTACTTTTGTAGTATCCAGATGGCGTAATCAGATCATTGTCTAGCAACATCGCGAAATGAATAGTGTCAATGCATCTAAAGTCCAAGCCAACAAGATCAACATTTAGTCATTCTCATTTTTTTTTCGATGAAATATTTTCAAGACACCACCATTTCAGCCTTATTGGTATTTCAAGCAAGTTAAACTGGCCAGATTGATTCCTCTCTATTGCCAAGAAAGTGTAAAAATGCTTGGATTTTTGAAAAAAAAAAAATTGTTAAAAATATTTTAGTCAACGTGCTACCAAATTTACCATCTAAACTATTTTTCCTCGCATTTACAATCTGCAAGTATGATTCTGGAATGATATACTTATATAACTAACATCGGTATCCCCTAATCTTCTATCTTATTTTCCACGAAAAAAACTGACAATACACAAAGAGGAAACGCCGACCTTAAATTGTTCCACCAACGCGCAGTTTTTTTTTTTATTCCATCTACTTCGAAATAAGCACCGGCAATTAACGGGTCCCACCTTCTTGTACTTGCATCATAGAGCAAAACCCTTGAGCTTGACGGAGTACTGTATAAAAAAAATATTTTTGAACTAATTAGGACAGATATTAGCTTCGTGTATATCAAACTGTTCTGTTATAATAAGATATCATTAGTCTTAAACTGTTATAATAAAATGAAAGCAGAGTTTTGGATTGGAATGAGACCTAGAAGCTAGCACCCTTAGTTTTTGTCTATTATTATAACCAACTTTTAACTTTATAGCTATTGGGAAAAGTTATATGATGACACACCTAATTTGTGCTAATCCCCATTTTCGTTATTATTATACTTTAGATCGATAAAAAAATATGAAGACTTTAATCAAGGTAGGCTCTTAGAATCTATTTAAATTCGTGTTGTTAAAAAAAAAATCGAAAAGGTGAACAGGTTCAGTATAACAGTTAATTTTTCCAATTATCTAATGCTAAAAAAATAAATAGGTGGTTAATAGAATTAAAACAAATATTTGGTTTAAACTTACTGGCATACTGTGAAATACGTCCTAAGAATTGGTTCTTTTGTTATATTGTATCTAAATAAGTAGATGAAGGTACGTTTAAATAGTTTTTAGTGTATGATTATGATTATAACAGTTGAGAAAAAAGCGATAAATTTTCCTAACTTAAAACAAAATCATTGTGCCTCTCACGTAAGTCTTAGTACCATAGAAACAACTGTTGACTGCAGAATTTAACTGAATTTCGTTTAGATTATATTCCAGTGGTAGTACACTCTGAATTCCCCCCCCCCCGCCATAACTTTTAGTTTTACAACCTGAGTTATTCCGAAACCGAAAAAAATAAAATTTTTACAGCTGCACATTTTTTTAAATTTTTCAATATTTTCGAAATTCAAGTTTGGCGGGAATTTAGGTGGAACAAAGTGATGATTTTTTTTATTTAAATGAGCATAGCTTAAATAGTAAGATATATTAAGGTCACAAACCAGGCGCGTATACAGGGAGAGGGTCACGGGGGTCATGACCCCCCAAAGTGACATCTCACCTTCGCGTTGAAATGAAGTGGGAAGCACAATGTGGCGCTAGACTGTAGAGCGAATTGTGAAAGATTCAACAGGACTATTGTCGTATAGTACGGATACAATTTGTAGCTGACGCCGGCGTTTAATGCTGTTGCTGTAGCGTACTTTTCTCAATTTTTAACTTTAGCGCTGCTGCGTGAACAGAGCCAATCTGTGGCGACAGCAAGCGCTGGGCGGGGCGTTTGTTTGTCTTCTTATGTGTAGTAATATAGTGTGGGTATAAAGTCATTTGCTCATGGCGTCTTTAAATTTTCTTGAGCTTTTATCTAGTGTCGAAAAGTCATCTATCAGACCTATCACAGGATGGTAAGTAATTTTGAATACAGTATTTGTTTGTTTAAAAAAGGCATGTACTGCTTAGCAGCCCGGTTATTATGATGCTTTTATATTTTTGATGCGTTGATTACTCATATACATAGATGAAAAAGCACACAAGTACTAGTTTTAAAAGTGTTTAGTAAATTGCTTAGCGATCATAAATTCTTTTTTAACTTCTTACTTTTCCGACATAAAACCGATGAAAGGACAAGTTTTTGGGAAGTTCGCAACAGGAGCAAACATACTGACTTAACAAATTTTGTATTGGGGTTCTTCCAGTAGAATCTTATAGTTCCATAGCGACGCTGTATTAAGCCTGAGTTGTTCAAAATTTATACGATCCTAGAGAAGCATTACATTTTTCTTAGAAATTTCTTTGCGAAATTGTTCTTAACAATTTTAATAAATAACTATTCATTAATGCAATTTATATACCACTTTTGCTCTATCGCATTCAGATATGAGCAGCTGTTTAGCTTTCCTGAGGAGAAAGTTAAGAGCGAATACTCACTGTGGGTCACCAAGTGGAAACGTGAAATAAATAGGGGTACCATACTACCTAAATCAATAGTACCCCTATACTATACACGCTTTTATTTACGTCTTGTCCACGCTATTTGTAATATAATTTAAAAGCGACTTCTTCCGCCCCTCCCCCCTTTAACATTTTAGTTGTGGCCCCCTCCAGGCTGCAGATCAGGATACGCTGCTGTCACAGACAACATACAAATAGATATGAAAATCTCCATATAACCCCGGATCACTGTAACTTTATATTCAACAAAAGAAAGCTATCAGTAGTAAATGTTACGAAGAACTTATGTGGCATCTCTCTATATCTAATCTATATCTAAGAGGTGCCAAGAAGTGTATCCACCATCGCGTTGTTAATTTAGTCACGGGTGTAATATTTACCATATCCAGATGTAAGTTGTCTCAGATTGAGCCGAGTGCGATTCAAATGGCAAAACCAGGAAGTTTGTGATAGATAATAAGGGGTTACACTTATTAAAAAAATTAAAAAATTAAATTACTAAAAAACTAAATTACTTTCCATAGCTATAAGCAATTGAATTTCATTATTAAGAAATTAACGGAACAAAAACAACAAGAACAACAACACGTTTGAATATAAGCTAAAGAAAATTTAAAAAGTAAAATTAATTGAATATTTCTAAAATATCAACTAAAGTTTAAATCAAAGGTTAAAATTATCATTAAAAATCAAGGCTGAACAGTTTTTTCCGTTTTTTTTTTCGCTGTTTTTTTTTTGCTTTTTTTTTATTGATTTGCTCACTACCCAAAATATTTTTGAAACATGTGTAATAAATAGTTTGCGTTGTTGTTGTTATTTTAAATGAGTATATTTTTAAAACAAATAAACAATTCATATAAGAACTTGCACATCCATCATGTATAATTAAAATGCTATCCGTGAATAAGTAACATTAATTTTAACTTGACTAAATTTTATCCTTTCTCAACGTGTAAGATGTTTTGATCTCGTCGAATACCTATAGAAATATTTAATTAGTGACTCTTATATGTATGTATAGAATTCTCCAAGCGGAACATAGTGAATTTATATAGTAGCATAAATAGATAGGTAATCTACTCGGAAAATTTTCTTATACATGTTCATCACATTCTCGATATTAAATTATATCATTTCTTATATGTTTTGCTGTATTCCCCATTTATAGAACTTACTTCCTGTTTCCTGGTGAAATGCAGTTTATAACTATTCTCGTACTTATTAAGCATTCAAGAACAAAAAAAAATTTTTTTTTTATCCATATCTGCTTTAGATTTCAGTTTCTATACCTAGAGAATGTGAATGTCTGTAGTAGTGCACAACTTCGTGTACAAAATTCTCTTAAATCCCTTGTGAAATATTGGGCCAGATGAAGAAAATCATCGGTTTTTTTTTTGTGTTAATTTTACAATTCCACATCTATAACATGATTCTAAATTGCAGTCATCGCTTTATTTAATTTTATATTGTATGAACATATCCCCTCTCCCCCTATGTAAGTATATCTTGCCATAAAACAACAAAAAAAAATCCAAATTCAATTATTCAATCGAATATGCACTACTAAGATATAATGTCAAATTGAAAATTAATCCAAGAAAACATCACACGCCTGACACATAAATAACTTTCATAAAGCTCAGGTGATCCAACTTCTCCTTGATAATATGCTGGGGCATCACTACACAACCTCAAAAAACAGATCACGCCATCTCATACCGATTTTACACGCATATTTGCTCCTCCTTTATACTTTGCGCGTATACATTTTTCCAACTCACACAGATCACCCACCTTGCACCCCACCTCTAGTATCCATAAGCATAGTAAAAGTAAAGCAATTTAATATGCTCCACACACTACCAATCTTCTTCTGATACTCACTCACTGCGGCTCCTCAAGCCTCCAACTGTCTAGCCGAAGCCGGCTAAAAAGTCTCGAATTCTCGTAAACTAATTAGGTTTTTTAGGTATGTAGGTATAAAGTGAAATTCCATTTTCGATCGCGAAAAAAATCATCCGATCGAGTGAGTGAGTGAGTGAGTGAGTGAGTGAATGAAGAACAGCAGAGCGAGCAGTGCCATGAATGTGGCGGAATGGAATGGCAACAAATCTGCTGATGAATTCCACAAATCGTACGATACTGATGACGTCATATTGTAGAACGGAAGGGAAAAAGAGGAGAGGGTGGGGAATGGGGCTTTCGAGCATAATGTCGTAGACCTCAGGTGATCGAGGAATGTTTTTTTTTTCTTCTTTGTTTTATACATAGGTAACACATACAAACAAACATCTATACAAATATCTGTACCTATATGGCAGGCCCAGGCACTCTTGCGGAAAATAGTAAGTGTAACAATCTCTGATGCTCTTTTGTTGCAGGGCAGGCTATTTTTGTAAGGTGAAAATATAGTGCCACCTTGTCCAATTCCAATGTATTGGACATGTGCCAAGGTAAGCAGACGATAAAAAAAAAGTAACCTAAAACACGTGAGAAACAGCGGGTTACCGCGCTGCGCTCTGGTTTGTTCGATATTGTTGTAAGCAGGTATGTAAATATGTTTGGTAACCGCAGTCCATTGAAACATATTGCAAGTATTACATGACGCCGATGATATCGCAGTGCGGTGATCAGTGAAACAACAGTAGCCAAAAACATAGCTTTCCGGAAAATTTATAAA
The DNA here is from genome assembly GCA_963924295.1 of Dioctria rufipes. NCBI lineage: Eukaryota > Metazoa > Arthropoda > Insecta > Diptera > Asilidae > Dioctria > Dioctria rufipes. The sequence continues at coordinate 22,738,591 of OZ002740.1, read as the reverse complement.
TAGCTACATATAGGTAGATGTATATGTCAACGTACATATAATTAATTAATTATGTATGGAGGTATGTATAGATATGCTACAGTTTTATTTTTTGTTTTTTATCACCAATCTCCTCAGCAAGCATACACGCTTCACAGGTATTTAATTAGAAGAAAAATGAATCATGTAACTTTGCTTGTAGGTTCCGAGTAATTTATCGTCATGTCACGATGAGAAAATTTTCGGTTGATGAAGAGGAAACGATTACGAAAACAAATATCTTTTTTCGAATTTCTGACACAGGTGAGGTGAAGTGTAAATTGTTTGTGGATATTGTTTTTGTATTTTTATTTTTTTTTTGCTTTTTTTTTACTTCCGAATTCTTGAGAACTTTTATTTATGTAATCATCATCAGTCAGCAATTTAATAAGAATTGGATAATGAATTCTAGCAATTTTTTTTACTTTCATGTGGGACGGACTAATTTTCAGTTTTTTTTTTCTGCTTTAAGTATTTTTGATTTATTTTTAAATTTTTTCATATGCATTAGCTTCATATAAAATTTGTTATACCCCCTAGATGAAATAATAGGGGGGGGGGGGGGGTATACTATATTTGTCATTCTGTTTGTAACGCATAGAAATAATTATGGTAGAGCAAAATGGATTGGGAACCCATGCTTAATATTAAAACAAACTATCCGGATCTGGGAAAATGGAAATTTATATTTTCCCAATGAAATTTTGAACCTTTTTTGCTTATTCTGGATACGGATAGTTCGGATTCAGATCCGGATAGTTCGGATCTGGATTTTAGGATTCGGATAGTTTGCAGATCCGGGTATCCGAATATTAGAATATATGGATCCAATTTTCAGCTCTAATAGAGAGCTTCAAGCTACATGGTACAGCTAGCTACATGGTACAGCTAGCTACATGGACTTACTACGTTCATAGGAATATGCTGAAATAAAGCTTCATATAGCTTGCTGCTTATAGTGTGTAGCTCTCGATGTAGAAAATTCGACAAATCGGGAGAGTCGCTATACCAAAATTATATAAACTTAAACACAATTGCGACGAATAGAGCTGTCGACGGCCGACTACAGATTCCTATGCAATATACACTCGATAAAACGTTCCTAGAGAAAATTGTGCCTATTACTGCAATAGTCGTTGGCCGTCGCAACTGTGCTTAAACCTTATAGGGTAAGTGCACCAATTAGCATCCACTACCCAATTTGCGAACAGTTCGTTTTATAACATGCCTTAAAATGCAGATATTTCTATATTCGTTTATGACTCTGCTACCCGGCCTAAAGTGAAATTTCAGTCGTCAGAGTTTAATTCATTAGGAGTCGGTATGGGCATGGCAATGCACAAATGCAATAAAACATATTTTCTTTTTTTAGTGTTAATGCTATGACTTTGATAGATAAGGGACTGTAGTTATATTTCAAATAAATATAATAATATTGTTTGAAATTTAAAATAATTTTCGGAATAACCACATTAATTTTAGTGACCGCGAAATGGATCAATGATAACTATCATGAGCCAGCTTGCGTTTACTGGTGGCTAGAAATTAGAGCTGAATTTTTTACCTTACCCCAAATTGCGACATACAAGCTGCACTTTATTAATTAGTCTGATTTAGTTCATTACATATAAGAAAGGATATGGAAAGATATACTGCTACAACGCTAAATTAAGCATTGTTGGACATTCGACTAGGAAAAATTTCTACAAGAGCAGCTGACATCAAATAAAATATTACAAAAACATCATTGTAGGATGAATTGTCTGAAAGAGGTCCTGAAAGCGTACGAAGGAAGTCCAAACCACAAATTATTTTAACGGAAAACCGAAGAAAAGAATATTTAAGTGATGTGAGTCGTTATCCAAATGTGGGTTTCCATTAAGTCCTGATAGCATTTTAAGCACATTTCAAAAAATTGAGCAAGACGATGGCATGACTACATCCTTCAAAAATGAGCGACGAGTAGGGAAATGGTATAGCATTTTCCTGAAATGCAATCCAGAGCTTGTATATCAAATTCCCGAAGGCCTGACTGAAGCCAAAGATACGTTTTTTGAAGAGGTTATTCGAAAATGGTTTAATGAACTTCAAAATTATATAAAGGAGATGAATTCAGGAGATATAAATTTGAAGAAACAGTTGTTTTCCTCTACGTACGACTACCTAGGAATGTGGTCAATAGCCATGCCAGAAAATTGGTTTTTAAATCGTTCTGAGTCAGATTGCATTATTTCGAATGGGGTAAATACATGGTCAAATACAGATTCAAAAACATGTGATAATTTTTGTTGACGACCTCAAGTTAGGTAAGAGGGGTACCGCTCGAAATGTCGAGGTTACTTCACTTAGACTTTTAGTGGATTGATTGTGCCCCTTAAGTTGACGGCCACAAGTCCCATTTAACATTGGAGTTAAGCGAGTTTTTCAGCACAAACGAGATAATTTTATACGCACTTCCTCCCAGCACAACACATATTCTACTAAAACCAGATGTTGGTGTTTTCAACTAATGCTCCATCAAAAGAAATTGGAGTGGTTAAGTGATGATCTTGTATTAAAGAAATGATACAGATTTATGTGTCTTAGATGCATTGAATTCGACGCGATTCGCTTTGATCTAAGCGAGAATATTGTCAAGACTGCGTATTTAATGATCTAATCATGCAATCACGTTTAACATATGCGGCATTCTGAAGTCCGTAAGAATTGCAAAGGAGAAAACGAAATCAAGGAAACTATCATCAAGCGAAACTATGGATGGGATTGAAAGTAAGGGAAAGCAGATCATTAATGAAAATTAAGAAGAAAGGCGGAGAGATAACCGAGCCCTGAGGCACACCGACATTTATAGGATGAGGTTCAAATGTAACGGTATCTAATACAACCCGGTATTAGGCGATCAGACAAAAAAAATTGCAATTCATAATAGAAGAAGCAGGTAGAGACCAAGTCCTTTAAGTTTAACTAAAAGGGCTGGATGCCAATATTTATCAAATGCCTTTGAAATATCTACGGCAACGATTTTGGACTCACTCATCAAAATTAAGAAGACTACGGTTCCAAGGTTCAGTAAATAAAAAAAAAAAATAATAAGTCTCCAGATGAGTGTCCAGTCCAGAAGGCATATTGGTGACCGTTGATGAGTTGATTGGTTTCTAGATGCTTCATTAATTTTGAATTAATGATATATTCAGAAATTTTTGAAAGAATCGAAGTGATTACAATTGATCGATAATTTAAGGGATCGCTACCCTCTTCTTTCTTGGGAATAAGCTGAACGCCGGCTAGTTTCTGAGTAGGAAATTTCCCTGTGGAATAAGAAAAGTAGAGGTTTAGCCAAAAATAAGGTACAGTTTTTAATTAATAGGGACGAGAAATCATCAGGACCTATGGCCTTGCAGACGTTGATCCCTTTAAGGACATTGAAAACATATCTTGTATGGTTGTGTATCAGTGGCGGATTCAGCTAGGGGGCGCGGGGGGTGCGCGCCCCTCCCTGAACACCACAAAAACATTGCAGTAGATCTTCTGAATTCTTCTACTGCACTTTTTGCAAAAGACATAAAAATTACTGGAAACGTTCAATTTGAAGCAGAACTTATTCGGGTAAAAGCGATGGGAGATTTGTTTTAATTGAAAACACAACAGCAAAGAAATCATTGTATATTGATGTAGTGAGTTATAACATTTAAAGCAAGACATTTATTTTGGAAAAACAGTTTTATTGTTTCATAAAATGCAATAGTAGAATATTTAGCTAAAACCTCAAACAACAAACAATTAAATGCTGATTGGAAAATTCTAAATCAGAACCTTAGAGAAGTCTTGGCATGTGTGAATACATTCCGTATTCTTACAGCAACAGTAAAATCTCTCTTGGTTTAACGATAAGTTCAACCAAGAGTCTGCTTGCCGTTGACAGGACCCTTGATACTCTTATGGACTTCAGAGGGATGGTCACATCTGTCAAACAAGATTGTGTGATTAGATCAATGAATAACGACCTTGATCATGTTCTCGCTTGGAGTAAAGCAATTCCAGTCGAATTCAAGGCATCTACGTGCCAAAGCTATCTCATCTCTTTGAAGCAAAATCATAGCTTTTCATTCCCATTTCTTTTGATGGAGTACTGATTTGAGATATGCCATCTTTTTACATTTTTGGCTTTAATATTTCCTGTAAGCTAAGGTGGACAGATCACATCTTTTGTTTTGCCAAAGAAACAGCGAAATGTCTAGGATTTCTGAAAAGGTCTAGAAATATTTAAGCCTATCGAATTTAGAGCTCCTCTACAAGTCCTACACCAGACCTAGAATCTAATACAATTTCCATATCTCGCACAGTCTTACCTTCATTGGATATTGTCCAAAAGAGAGCCTTCAAGCTTCCTGGCGATATGGCAATAACTTGTAATATCGACTCACTCGAACAACGCGCAATGATGGATGCCCTTCACTATCGCTATCACTTATTGCTATATGCGTGGTCAATGTTCTAATAAAATATCTCGTCTGATCCCTTGCAGAATAATTCCTGCACGTAAAACTCGCGCAGCAAACTGCCCATCAAATTACTTTCGGCCACGCAGTAAAATTTCGTGATGGTTTTTGTCCCGAACTGTGTGAATGTGGAACAGTCTACCATTTACAATCAGTGAAAGTTTAAGGGTGACATTCAGCACCTCTGGCGCTCTCCTGTCGTTCCCTAATTCGTTTCCCTATCACCTTCCTGCCATGCTTAACTTGCCTTAATAATATATAAAAAAAAAAAAAAAATTTCTTGACTTTAGTAGAGGTAAAGTACGTATCCCTTTAGTTCCTGTATTTTCCAAAGTTACAATTTATGATTAATTCGTAAATTTGAACAAATTGTTTTTCCTTATTTTTACTAACAATATTGGATGGTGTGGAAGTTTTACACTTCCATTATTTACAAAACAAAATAAATAATTTAAGATCTCGTTTGACTATCGCGAGTGGCAAAAGTTGAACGTTGAGCAACTGATCGGCACGCATCTTAATGATAAATTTTATGTATTTGACATTTGCCAGTGGTGGCGAGTTCCTTCGAACTTTTGAACTGTTTCCAGGTTATAGTGTTTTTAAAACCAAAGTTGCGCCCCTCCCTCACAAGAATCATGGATCCGCCCCTGTTTTGTATTGGTTCTTGTATACATCCGCACGGGAGATGCAAAACATATGTCTGTGAAGTGGGTCTTTGCTAGCTTTGCCGCTTGCTTAGATTTATACCTATACCTATGATGAAGTTTTAGATCTTTTGACATTTTCTACCACCGGTTTCAACGTATTCTACTACTCTCCAAAATATACCCTTTCCTTAAGAATTTTTATTATAACACTGCGATAGATGGAAATATATATTAAATTGATAATAAACATTTTCACCAAAATTGACTATAATTAGTCGGAAAATTGATTAAAAAATTTTTTTCCCCCCAATTTCTTGTAGGTATCCAGTATCTTGTTCTGTGTGTGAGCATTCAAATTAATCAATTGATATTGGCCATTGCTTATCTGCCGTCACAAATAATCTAAATATCAAATGTAAACAGAATTTTAATATTTATACAAGTGCAAGCCGACAACAAATAAAAGAAATTATTAAACAAATGTTTAAGAAATTTAACACTTCATAAATCCACGTTTACTGCGTTACTCGCCCACAAATCTCTTTGTCTTTGCCCTGCTTAATGTAGATCAAGTAAACTAATCCACACATGGATGGAGTGGAGATAATCTTGCGCGAAATTATTGTTTGGCTTGTTGTAATTATACTGCGATCGCAGCTATTATGTATAGGCGCCGCCGCCGGCCGGCTGAGTTTCTATATATCTTCTGAATGAATATAAACTTGCGATTGTTACATAACTGGTAAAGACTAAACTAAGCATAAAATCTTTTGCAGCTAACTATGTAACTCGCGATCTATTAATAGAAATCCTGCTGCAAGTGATGATGGGTGGGATATATCGGGAACACTGGGCGGTCGGTTCTTGTTTTTTTTTTTTTTTTTTTTGCCTCTTTGACTTAATTCTTTTCTCTATTTAATTACTGAAATAATTATTTGTAATTATTTGTTCTTCCTCTTTTTGTCTTTTTTTTTTTTTTTTAGATAGAGTAAGAGAGAAGAACAGGTTTTATAGAATTTTGATCTTTGGTTAAAGTACATTCCGTTTTGGACTGTGTAGGTTATGTTGACGGTATGATTGAGTTTTTCATGCTATTTTTTATTTTTATTTTTTTGTTATGTAAGTAGGGTATGGTGGGGCTAGAAGTGCCACTTTTAGGATTGTCATCAATATATCATAAACTTTTAGGTCAAATTATATGATAATATTTAAACATACAATCATGTACTAATACCAAAATAAATATAATGTAAGATATTTAATATTATTTTACGTTATTAATTGATTTTAAATGTACAAGTCGTTCGGTACTCTTTACCCCTTTTGCGGGTTAAAAGTACCATCTTTTGAAACCTGGTAAGAAAGAATAAAAAAGCAGAATTTATATATCATTGTTATTGATATTTATTCATAACTTCAAAAATAATCATAAATATTCAACACAAACGAGCATTCTAATTTAATATGATAGTCTAGCGTTATTTTTAAACATACAAACTTTAGGATTTAAATGTTATTTTTATATTTACTTTTTGGAAAAATCTTTGTAGCCGCATTGCAATTCAGGTTGTTATTAATATTTAAATAGGTTTAGTCTTTGTTATTTGCCTCATGCCTAAAATTTACACCCGCGGCACTTTTTACCCCGAACGATACAAGAACATGTTTTTAGATAGAAAACAATGACACACAAAACATTTATAGTTTTAAGTAGTATCAGAGTGCTCACAAAGGAAATAGCAATATAAAGGTCTTTACTTTACTTAACCATGAAGAGAACATTTAGCAAGAAACTAAAATGTTCGACATGATGTTTTTTTTACTTTTTGCCAAATTAATAGCACTATTAAATGTGCGCTCTTACCTAATGTCCAGCAGCGACTGGCTATATGTGGCGAAAATTACCCCACGCCAAGTGCATTCCTTTTATTGCCCTTTTATACTACGAGGTATTACTTCTTACCCGCGGCACTTTTTACCTCACCCAGCCCTACTCGTTTATTCATCCATAACATGAGTTGAGGTTTCGATAAATCTAGTTTTTTTTTTATAATTAATTATCTCAGTTAAATGTAGAAATATGTAACAATAAACTTTTGTTACTCTATCAGAAAACTGAAGAAAACTCGCACCCCATAATGTAGATTTTCTGTGCAGGCGCAACAAAAGTGAAATTCACATATGTGGTGGACAACAATCGCAACCGGCTTAAAGTGTGGCTACATGCTTAAACCCTATGGATAGTGTCTATAACCACTGCTGTGCTACTAAAAAGGTCGACGGTAACCACCGATTGAAGTAAGCAGCAGTATTCCTGATTTGACCTTCCAGGGAGCTCCGCCACTTGAAGTAAGGAGGTCCAGGGTGTTCCTTATTTGACTTTCCGGGGAGTTCCACCTCTTGAAGTGAGGAGGCCAAGGAGTAGTCTCGTCTTGACATTCCAGGAGGTTCGCGGCCACTTTGGAACTAGACGTTACTGGGAAGAAAGATTACAAAAATATCGATTACAACATGAAATTCCATAAAAACTCTTCTTCCGCTTTCGTTCATAAAGTTTAATGAAGAAATTACTCTGAAGATAATTATTTTTCCATGCGAACTGCTTCTTTAACTGTATAGATTTCCTATATTTTATTCTTACTGATTAATACTAAACAAAAATGTTGAAGAGTCCTTATTATACAGTGGACAAAATAGGTAAGGTTCATTCAAAAGTCCCTTCACATCGACAAAAAAGTACAATGTTATCTCTCGCGCTCACTAAAAAATTGCATCCGTTACATTCGCATCCTAATTAAAGTACAAGCATATCACTCGAGGTTCCAAAGAATTGCATGCCTATAATATGTGCAACCTTTTTAAAGTAGAAGGTTATCACTCTCACAGTTAAAAATGGTGCGTATATTATTCGAACCCTGTTTATGGTTGAAGTCTGTCATTCAATCCATAAAAATTGCTCTCAATAAAATGTACACCCTGTTTAGTCTACTAAAGGGTTTTCCAATAAGAGGTGTTATTTTAATTAGCCCGCTATTTCGGTAGATGTCACTTTTGGAGCTGTAATTTTTTGACATTTGACAAGTAGAAACTACGCCATTAATAAAAATGGAACGATACACGATTCAACGACGCATTGAAATTATTAAAATTCACTATAAAAATGGTGAAAATGTGGCAAAGACGGTTCGTAAAACTCGAACATTTTGGGTCGTCGTGAAGCACCTTGTCGGACCGCAATACAGAAATTGGTAGAAAAATTCGAGCAGTCGGGACAAGTTAGTGATGTGAAAAATAAAACCCGTGCACGTCGCTCAAGAACAGCCGAGAATATTGCTGCTGTAGCCGAAAGTGTTGAAGAAAACCCAGGTTTGTCCATTCCTCGTTGTTCTTTGGAATTAGGCATTCCACAAACGTCATTACACCGTATTTTGCATAAAGATTTGGGTCTTAAGGCTTATAAAGTTCAGTTAACACAAGAACTCAAGCCGGCCGATCATCAACAACGTCGAGTCTTTGCTGATTGGGTCCTTGAAATTCATGAAAATGATCCGGAATTCCATCGAAAACTCATCTTGAGTGATGAGGCCCATTTCCACCTCGATGGCTTTGTCAACAAGCAAAATTGTCGCATCTGGGGCTCGGAAAACCCAAGAGTTATTGTCTAAAAGCCTCTCTATCCTCAACGTGTGACTGTTTGGTGCGGTTTATGGTCCCGCGGGGTCATTGGACCGTACTTTTTCGAAAATGAGGCTGGAGCAACAGTTACGGTGAATGGATTGCGCTATCGACAGATGATTAATGATTTTTTATGGCCGGAATTGGATGGTATTGATCTGGACAACGTTTACTCTCAACAAGACGGCGCTACGTGCCATACAAGCAACGAAACCATTGATCTTTTACGGGAAAAGTTTCCGGACCGTGTTATCTCTCGAAGAGGTGATCACAATTGGCCACCGAGATCTTGTGACTTAACACCTTGCGACTTCTTCCTTTGGGGCCACGTGAAAGAGAAGGTCTACGCCAGCAGCCCAGCGTCGATTCAAGACCTCAAAGATGGAATTCGTGAGGCTATCGAGGACATAGGGCAGCCACTTTGCGATTTGGTTATGGAAAATTTCATGAAAAGGATATGGTCCTGTAGGCGTGGTCTTGGTGGTCATTTGACTGATGTTATTTTTCATTATTAACGGCATACCTTCCTCTTTATAATGAAATAAAGATCCGATCATTTATCTCAAAAAATGGCATTTTTCTTTGAATATCAAAAGAACACCTCTTATTGGAAAACCCGTTACTATCTACTATCAACTACAACTATTACTCGCACTGCCAACAATTACATAAGAAAAATTCGCAACCTTGAAATTGAAGGTTGCACTAACCAAAATTGCATACATAAAATTTGCACCCTGTTTAAAGTACAAGGTTGGTGCGGCCACCTATGCACCTATGAGATTCGCACCTTATTTAGTAAAATGGTATGCTTCGCACTATCAAAAATTATACCTGTAACACTCTGTAACCCTGTTTGAAGTATATAAGGCTCTTATTCTTATTTCAAAAAATTACGCCTGTGAATTTCGACCCTATGCAAAATTCAAAACTATAATTGGCACCTTCAAAAATGCCACATGTAACATTCCAGCTCGATTATAACTTGAAGTGCAAGGGTTGTAATTTCTTACAAGATGACATTCATTTATATGTAAATTACTTAAGGTATAGGTATCCTGTCGCATCTCTAAGACCATGTTTTATAATATTTCATTACGGTAAGTTATAAATTTTATGATATTTTGTTAAACAAATTTATATCGGTGCGAATTTTTCCCTTTGGTGAAAGTTTTTCAACTTTTTTATGCTGATATGCATTTAAGTTTAAAAAAAAATTTATTTAGTAGGAAATTTCCCTACCCGCTATCATCAGAAGATCCACCATTTTGAAATAATTCTATTTGGAAATCCCAATTCCATTTAAATCCATTACTGTCAATTAAATATAATTTATCAACATTGGACTATATAATTAAACTTTAAAAACTTTGATCATCTAGAGATCTATGTAGACTTAATGCGTATTAAAATTTAAATTCCTCTTAATCGAAAACAATCAAATTGAATTGAAAAGCTTTTGTAAATATTATGCAAATCTTTAATCATTTCGATTTCAGAAAAGCAATCATAAGAGATTTAATACAATTCCAATGTCAGTCTGAACCTTTCATTGAAAAGGGCAGTTCTTTTTTTTTTTTTTTTTTTTTTTTTTTGAAAAAAATAACTTATGTCTTAATTACTTAGGTCTTAGGACTTTCTTAAGTTGCATTACATTAATTTTGGGCCACTAGAATTCTAAAGCACGTATAGACTCTATAGTTGGAACATAATACGTAGACTTAGGGCCGTAAACACCAACGAGGATAATCCTATTTCTTGTGTAAAGATTATTCCTATCCGAGAATAATCCTGCTTGCTTTGGTCTAAAACACCAACTTGTGTAAAACAATGAATTTTTTGCATATGTGGCATTACTTTCGGATATTTTCGGTATGTCGTCGAAATGAAGGAGTATAAATTTTTAAAATAAGAAATGTTGAATAAGCAATATAATGAACAAAATTAATTTAATTTTCAGTTTTGTTTTTTACATAATATTAAAATTTAAGTAGATAAAGAATTTAAGATCAGTGCAACTAACCGAAATATCATTGCCACGGAAACGTGTTATTCTATGCTGTCTGCTGTAATTATCACTTAAATTCAAATTTTGCTCATCCGTCACATATTCGGAATAATCCTCGAATACAAATTTTACCCCCGGAAAATCTCGGATAAAATATTACACGGGTGTAATACGATGGATTAAATCGCTAGTTATCTTGGTTGGTGTTTGTGCATTACACGTGAATATGGATTATTCTGATTGGTGTTTTTACGGCCCTTAATGTAGATAAAAGTTAATTCTTCTAATAATTCAGCTAGAATCAAATGAATTGAATTAAAAAACCAAATTTCGATATTGTGTAAATTAGTAATGCCATAAAATTTCTAAATTCGAAAACTATAGGTTTTTTTTTAGAAACTTCTAGGTATGTATTTTCAAAAACTGTGTCGAGCATTCTGATTAATTCCATCCCCAACTAAGATATTTCTAAATTTTACAATAAAACAAAATATTTTGGCGTTTGAGCTCAGTTTATGGATACTGGATGTTCTGGACGAAAATGAAAGTTGGCATGCGAGAGCGTGTGGAGAATAAAAGTGACTCTAATTATTGGATATTTTCCCTTGTTCTTTATAAAAGAGTACAATAATTTAAGCTTACCCCGAAGTTTTATAATTATAGGATATTCCCTGTAAGATAAATAAAAAAATAACTGTCTTTGCCTTTATCCATAAGCCTAGTATGGAGCTTGGGTATTGGTAAAATTTAACACGGTCTCCAAAAAATTGCATTTTAGTTGACGTACAGTTTTATGTGGAGAAAATGAAATGACAGCTGTTAAAATCCTAATTAATCCGAAATATTTTTAAAAATGTTGCTTAGGATTTTAAAAGCGGTAGAATTTATATGGAAATGTCAATTTTACTCGAACTCCATAGTATAGTCTATAAGGATTATAAAAAAACTGATTGCTTTAAAAAACCTGGAATTAGCATAAAACAAATTTAAACGATTGTCTCAAATGAAATAATAATACGAATTAAATTCTTTACCGAGACTGTTCCAGACATTTTATATCTCTCAGTAGATTCCTTGTGACCGTTCAGATGGCGCTGCACAGATCAATCAAAATATTATCGAACTTCGATAAAATAGTAAAATTCGAGAATGTTAAAGTTATATATTGACTATAAAAGCCGAAGGTGCGCGCTGATAATCATCATTCCTTTCTCAGCAACCATTAGTAGTGCATTAAACTACCAGTCCGCCAAATCCAACTGCAGTAATTTAAATTGCAAACCTGCCATGAGTTTTGTAGTGTATTAAACTACACAACTGTTTCCAACCAGCTACCTTGAATATTACCAAAGAATATCTACCAGAAAGAATACATATCTCGGGTATTAAAAAGTTTTATATGACGGGTCATAACATAATAATATAATTTTACGAAAACCCTCTATTTTTTTACCAACCCGCCACTCACCGCCCAGTCACCTCCGGTGATATTACGACCCGCTCTCACAAATTAGACGAAAATTCTCGGCTTTTTAACGACCCGCCATTCACTGCGATAGTGAGTGGTGGGTCTCCAAAGCACCAGCACCCAAACAGGCTCTTGCACTCCGCATCATCATACTCACGCATTGCATTGCATGTTCTCTTTGCTTCTATTACGTCTTCCCTTCGAGCCCGGTTTCATAAAAAATACTTTATTTGAGAGAATTTTGATTTACATTGCATTGCTGTAGAATAGAGGGCGAATAGTGAGATGAGCGGATGGGGATAAGAATTATTGACCGACAAGCAGTCAGGCAGCAAAGTGAAACATGAAAATATGTGTATGGCTGGTCTGGGCGTGTGTACATTTGCAGCTATGAGGTGGCGGAGGCAGAAAGAACAGAGCAATATTCTCTCTCTCAGTCTCAAATGTCAAATGTTTGCTTCTTCCCGTCTGTTACCTTCCGACCTCATCCACAATTAGGCATACATCTTGTTCCTTTTTAGAGGCCAGATGAAGCTCCTTGTTAAGTTATATGTTCTTTGATTATACGCCGTATTACCGCATATAATATCTATTCCTACTGTGAACGACACTACCATTTATAGTAATCCTTATATTCAAATTCTGTGCATTGCTTTAACGTGTACAAAATTCCTCAGACTGTGAACCGCATTAACGGGTATTATAGGGTATTTCATAATTGGTCCACATAACTCAAGAGCTTGATAGCTGAAGTGGAGACAAGCAAAAAATTATACGCTGAAGGGGGAGGGGGCGTTGTTTCCACCTCAGATATCAAACCCTTGAGTTATGTGCACCAATTATGAAACACCCTGTATATAATAATCCTTCCTCTTTTTCTATCTCGTTTCAGATTACCGAAATATTAATATTAAAGAGATAATTTTATTAAGAACTGAATTGTCATTGCTTTCTTTGTTTGAGTTTTTCTTTCCTTTTATAACCATAAGTTTTTTGTATGTATATGATTAAACACATATTTTGAGACTGAATGATTTATTATCATTAAACCAGCACCTTTCCTTCTCTTTTTGTGACAACCTTACACGGAGAGAAAAATAAAAATTTATAACAAACGCACGTCGCGTTTAAAATGCATATTCGATTGAATTCGTTTCATTCAACTACTTTTCTATCAAATTAAACAAAAACATATTGAAATTGAAAGATTTTCCTAAAACGCGTAAACGTCTGCGCGTTTAAAACAATATAACAATTCACTATGAAATGAGAAAATAATTCGTATTGAATACTTTGACATTCAGTATGATAGCTAAATGCATTTGGATTTACATTAACCTGTATGTTGTTCGTTTTGAAAGCAAAACGCCTTCACTTTGATCGTTTACAGATTTAAATTTTAGTATTATTTTTGTAGCTTTACTTCAGTTCGTTCACACTTCGAGTCTGGAGTCTGCCTTTCGCAACTTAAAGGTTTTCTTTTAATTTTGGTATTTCCCCTATGTTCACTCATTTGAATTTGTGTACATTAACAAAACGCACATGGTCGAAATTTTTCCCAGTTATCATAAGAATTATAGCAAAATTTCAGGCAAAATTGAAATTGTGGCAGAAACAAAAGTTGGCTCAGTTGTGAGTATGTATGTGATTTTTTTAAACTTAGATATTAAATAATATTGTGTATTCTTCTTCAAAAAATTACAGCCAGATGTTCGAACTGATGATACCGGGTGTGCCTCTGCTATTAGTTGATTTAATCAATTACCATCTCCTCCTTCATCATAAACATATTTTTAGTGAAATACTTATACAGAAGTATATAATAAGTTTGATAAGTAAAATTTTTATCATAAATAAACAAGTTTTCACTTAGAACTCGAAAAATTTCAATTTTTTTTAAAGTTTATATTGTTGAAATGAACGCAGGGTTGTTTGATGTGAATATTTTGATACGTTTCAATTTTGAACATGTATGAAATTCAATTTGCATGAGAAAAATGTTTCATTTCTTGAACATTTTATATGTTTGAAATGAACGCAAGGTTGTTTGATGTGAATATTTTTACAATCAGGATACTTGCGTTCAATACGAACGTTTGCTAATTGTTAAAGTAAACATTATGCGCCATTGGCGCCGTTTTAAACTCAAAATCGTTTGGTTTAAACAATGATTTCGTTCAATTTGACATATTCATTTTTCTCCGTGTACCATAGATTCATACAATTATTTTCTAAGATGGATTGATTCGCGGTCCTCTTGTAAAAAATAAAGCGTTGACGTAGTTGGTTCAAGAACGAACCATTAGAAGGACATTCTGCTACTGTCATAGCTTATGTTCAAAAATTAAATAGGAAATTCATCCTTTCAAATGGTTTCATTTTATTTTTCCATTTTTTGGTTTTCTCTAACCTCACTTTATAACTGTCAGTAATAATATTCATTGTTCTTCAGTTCTTCTCCATCATTCAATCACAGCCTCCAACTTGAAGGTTTGAGGATGAATTCTTGCGTCTTGGATACATTTACAAGATGGCTTTTATCCAACAGATATGCAGAAAATATAGGACTAGAGTACCAGCAAACAGAAGTTTTTAATACATTTATACTTCTAGTAAAGCTAAACTAGACTTCACTTCAAATAAACTTATTTACCCAAAAATATAAAAAAAAAATATATATATAAAAAAAACGTAAAAAAAAATTATGTTCTAATTAATTTCTCTAATTCTGTCAATATCGTTTGATGTGAATATCCGCCAAGAATCGCCAGATGTTGTACGTACGCACATAGAAACAGTCTACATATATAATCCCCTCCTTAAAAGACAAATTTTCTCAACACACATATTCCAATAAATTACCGAATCCCATTCGAGACTGCATCTCAGGTCGGGAGTTATTGTTTTTGACAGCTTCTTGTTATTGGCATAGCATGGCACAAATAAAACGTTAGAGTGCATCGTTATCGACAGATGACATAGTGCCCATAACCTAACAAACCAGAAACACGGTGCAAGAAAATAAGAGTGTATACGCAGGGGATTTTCTTTACTGAAATAATTTCCTGCAACTATGAAAATTGTTTTAGAAATTCTAGGCTAGAGTTCCCCTGAAAATAAGTCGCATGGGATTTTTGGTAAAAGCAAAATGAGCACTTAAGGTTTTTAGATAAAATCTCTGAGATGAGATGGGATGATTGCAATTTTTGTAGTTTTTTTGTAGTTGTTATTTGTCAGATTTATAGAGTTCCATATTAATGTGTGAAGAGAGAGAGAGAGTGGGAAGTAATGAAAATAAATTTTAAATTTTTCTTTTAATTCTTGGTAATTTGCATAAGCTGTCTGCACTTGCTAAAATACTTTTAATAATGCATCAAAAATGCGATTACTTATCAATATTCAAAAAATAGAGAAATTTGTTATTCTTGAATTGAACATTGTGTCAAGGTGGTGTGAACTCTGTCAATTAGTTTACCTAAGATTCTGTAATGAACTGTAAATAGATTCACTAGAATTTAATAGGAAGCGAGACTTGTTGTATGTATATCATAAATTAACATAAAGTTTTTTAATGGTAAAAGAAAATCTTTTCGAGTTTTTGGTTTTTTTTTTTAATATCATAAATATTCACGAATCACAATGGCGTGAGAATTTGAATTAATAGCACATTACATACATATTTATTTTTAACAGAGGAGAAATAAAAGGTAAAAACGTTTTAAACCGTCACACAACCAAAGGTCGGAACTAAACTACTGAAATTCAACGTAGCTTATTCCGAAATTTGATTTTTCCCAAAGGTCAACGTTTTTATTTGAAGTAATAATTGGATATCTTGTTCAGTTCACCTTGTGGTTTGTGTTTTATTTTATCTGTACCTTTCATCCTATCAGTGTAATGAGGATAGGATTTGGGAAAATAGATACACTTCAAAAACGAAATCTAGAAATTAAAAGGAGCAAAAATACTGTTATCCCAATTTTCAGGGAAAACTTACGAATTAATAATAGTTCTGAATTCACTGGCAAAAACCGTTCAGATTACTTCTTCTCAGCAAAATTCCAACTATTCATACTTCCAGGTAATATTACATAAAATCGCTTTACAATTTGTAAAACTAATTTATGATGAACAACACTTTTCGAATCGAAGACAAATTGTCAGCATCAATTTTACTATGTACTTTCCCAGTGACCTGTAACGATTGGTAACGAGAAATTGCTTAAGGTTCAGGGGTATTTACCTAAGAATGCCTGAGCATTGAATACTACATAGAAGAGGGTTCTTCAATCGAAACGCTTGGAAAAATTAGGAATCTTCTAAGATAGATGTACGAAAGCGAGAGATCAAAAGATTACGACGTCTCCGAAACTGTAGAAAATTAATATACTCTGCTAAATAAATTGATGCATCATTGTGAATAAATTTTAAACAAAAAAGAAACGAATAAAAAATTAACTCGTTTGACATGAGCCTACTAATTCGTTTCTAAGAGGGGTAATATGAGGTTATATGTGCGTAGGCCATAAATTAATCTTATACACTTCCTGTGGCAGACTCCACGCGACTGAAGATTAAGTGTCCACTAGAGAAACACTGTAAAAGTTTTTATCAACTTTAGACGCATATTAACACTGGTATATGTATAACCAACGCAAACCAAAGTAAATTTTAGACAAACCGGCATTAATGTGGTCACAGCCTTTTTTTTTTTTTTAATATTATTAAGCCAAGCTCAGGGGATACCCTATGCTGCAAAGCACAGCATTGGAGGAAGGAGATTGGAAAAGGATTAGAGGATATGAGGAGAGTGGCGAAGATGTCTTGATTGTATTCCGAAGGAATGACAGAAGATGATAGACTATTCCACATTCGCACAGTTCGGAATAAAAAAGCATCACGAAATTTGAGACGTAAAAGGATGTGCGCGGTTTGCGAGTGTTGCGTACAAAAATTATTCTACAAGTGATCAGACTAAATATTTCATCAGAACATTGACCATGTATATAGCGATAAAGGAGCGAAAAGCATCCGACCGCATTACGACGGTGTTCGAGTGAGTCGATATGACAAGTAATTGCGACATCACCAAGGAGCTTCAAGGCTCTCTTCATGGACAATATCTAATGAGGCTAAGGCTGTGTGACCAGCCCCGGCCCATATATTGGAATTTTATTCCATTCTAGGTCTAATGTAGGACTTGTAGAGGAAACTAGATTTAACGGGCTGAAATATTTCTTAAACCTTCTCAAAAATCCACGACATTGCGACGCTATTTTGGCAACAAAGAGATGTGATCTGTCGAGCTTATCTTAGTGGAAATATTTTCAAGGTCGTTATTCAATAATCTAATCATGCAATCTCGTTTGGTAGATGTGGCATTCCCTCTGGAGACCGTGAAAGTGCCAAAGGAGTAAGCGAAATCAAGGATACTGTCATCGCAAAACTATGGATGTGATTGAAAATAAAGGAAAGCAGATCATTAATGAAAATTAAAAAGAGAGACGGACAGATAACCGAGCCCTGGGGTACATCGGCATTTATAGGATAAGGTTCAGATGTAACGCCATCTAATAGAACCCGTATTTGGTGACCAGATAAAAAAAACTTTCAATCCATAATAGAAGAGGAGAGGAGAGACCAAGTACTTTAAGTTTGACTAAAAGGGCTGAATACCAGACTGTATCAAAGACCTTTGAAATATTCATGGCAACGGTTCCAACGTTCCGTAATCAAAGTTTGTAAGTCTTCAGATCAGCGTTCAACTCGGAAGCCATATTGGCAATCATTGATGAATTAATTGGTTTCAAGATACTTCATTAATTTGGAGTTAATGATAGATTCAAAATGCCATGGTTACGTACCTTATTGGCAAATGGCAAGATACTCCGACCTATCCAAACAGAAGGAAGAGACAGCTGACCCTTAAAGTCATGTACTACTGGTGACTTCCCAGCAATTGGCTCTAATTTGATCGATATGGACCGCAGCGAAATCCTATTCAAATTTCTTTTAATGTGCTCTACACAATCCATCATAAGCCCAACTGGTCGACTCAATTGCCCATAAATTTGTTGATATAGGTATTCAATAAGAAAGATACAAAAATCGAAAATCCTCTTAAGAACTAAACATACAAAAACACCAAAAACCTTTTTATTGATTAATTAAAACACAAATAAAAATCACAGTACAAGTGCCAATCATAAGAACACCCAGGTCGCTACCGTGTACAGATATTGGACATAGTAACCTCGTATAGTGAGAAATAAAACAAACAAACAAAAAAGAAAAAACCTCAAAAGAAAAAGTACAAAATTCTTGTCAATTCAGATACCAGTTCGTGTCGCGGCGTCTATCACAAAAAAAAAAAAACAACAACAAAAACAAACATACATAACCAAGAATTTCATTTTCATAAATTGACCTATATTTTTTGTGTTTATCTATTTTTTAAGTATCTATTTCGTTCTGTGGATGATAAATATGGCAACATGCGTGACGAATATAAACCTTTTATATGCTTATTAGAAATTTCATTCAATCAATCGTTTATCATTATTCTGCCGAACTGAGATGAAAGTCAGATGTGACGCATGTAAATAATAGAAACAAATAAAATTGTCATGTCATACACATAAAATGAATTGGACGACTTTTATAAACAACTTATAGCACGCCATCTGTCATTCATATTCGTAATTAATACGAATAAATTGTTTCGATAAATGCACAAAAATAACAAAGCTAGCAGTATTCACGAAGTATGTAGATACCGAACCCAACCAAAAACCATAAATGATGACACACTTATAATGTTATGGTCATATTTATGGTCATTCATTCATATGTCCAATATTAATGTGTTATTGGTTCGTCGGTCGATCAATGATGCATGGGCGATTACTACTTCACATACACACACCACTACTCATTCCTTATATTTTTGGGCATTATAATAATTATATTTATTGCCTATTCTCTAATGTGTTAAGGTATAGCTATGGCTTATCCTTATAAGTCTTATCCGAAAACATACAGGTGCCGCTTTTCCTATAAGTATATCTCGTTAGAAGAACGTATTCGATTGGAATGTAGGAAGTCGTCATTGTCCAAATGATTAATGTTATCAACATGAAAATTTGACATCCGATAATAGGTGAGACTTGAGATTGAGAGGCGAAGAGTAGATAACCAGCCATACTTAAATATGGCAGAGATATAAAATGTGTATCCCCTTCTCCTCACCATTTGGAACATATGTATTGCCTACCTATACTAGGCCTACTTTAAAATCTGCCGGCGAACGCTGTCAATTTTCATTTAAATGAATTTTACCTTTTATTGGTTTCATCATTAAAATATCAAAGGTTCTCTGGGATTTCAGTGCAGTGGATAACTTTCAACAATGCGTTTTGATGACTGTTTTAATTAAAATAAGAAGAAAAAAAATCACAAGAAGAAGAAAAAATATACACACGATTCATCTGTAGCCAGATCTCTATTTGTGCCTACCTATTTATCATTGTAAACCTGGTTTTTAATGTGTGATACGATCACGTGTAAACAGTTTGAAAATCTCACTAAAATTCAATATTTCACCATTAGAGTTTTCGAAAAAAAAAACATAAACGACGGCAACATAAATATTTTCCCGTCAATTTAAAGAAAAAGAAGCACTCTATTCTCTACAGGGTGTCACGTAATTATTTCTTTACGGGTTTTGTATTTTATCAATCGTTATGTTTGCGTCCTTTATGTTTTCGTCGCTTTCGTTTAACGCGTTTTTTTTTTTATTTTCTTCCTCACTAACTGGAATGCAACTGAATGACAGTTAATAAGCATATACCGCGCTATATAGACTAACTAACTAGACGCTTGAGGCTAGGCATGTTTTCCCCATATTTAAATTTCATTTTATAGGTAAATGAGTTTAGGAGGAAACTTTTATTCAATCTTGTAGAAGAACTATAAATCAAATGGAAAATAGCTGATAAATTTTTTTTATGTGAAGTGTGTATAGGGCAGGACTGTGTTTAGTTATTAATGAATTTTTTTTTTCTGTTTTTTTTTTTTTGTAGATTGTGTTTGAAGAAAAGTTTTCAACAATAACAAAAGATGCATGTTCTTGATGGCGGCAGCGTAAGCATAAGGTAAGATTTTATTATGTATTTTTTTTTTTTTACGATAATTAATCAATGTAACAACAACGATTTATTTCTAATTTATCTTACTGAATTTTTGTGATGTGAGATACATATACAGTGGAACTCTCATATATAGACAGCAAAGGTGCAGGAAAATTTGTCCGTTCAGGAGATGTGTCCTTTAATTAGAGGTATGGTAAGAAAAGTCACTTTTAACGAGAATCCAAAAACTTTATTACTATGAAATTCAAATTGTCCTTTTTTAACTTTTTTTTTTAAATAATCTTTTATATTATGTACTTTGTCGCATATGCTTACCGGAAGTAATTATATTTTCGAAATGTAATTTTATCCTAGATACAATGATAAACCCATTACTGTCACCAGTTTTAAGAGAAAAATCTTGCAGTTGCTGGCACATATTGTAGGCCTCTCTGAACGTGATTTATACCCTCGTCATTATTCTCCTATAAATTATCATTAGAATTGATGTCTTGTTCATCCTCGGAAATCTCATGTTGTTGTTCAGTTTGGAAATTATTGTCATATTTGGTAACAACATTTTCATCACAAGTTGCAACAGGAAAAATATCCATTTATAATTCTTATTCTCTAATCTAATAAATCCATTCTTTTATAGATTCTAAGAAATTTACCTGAGCACATCCAGAGGATTTAATTAATGATGAAAGTTCATGGATTGTCGACAAAGGTATGTCTTCCTCAACGTTAAAACCAAAGCCTTCTGCAAGAGCTCTAGTATTAAGAATGAAACCAGCTTTCGTGAAACAGTTTGTAATTGTTTCCTTTGAAACTGTTTCTGCCCATATTACGGCATCCAGAACACTAACTGACTTGCACAATTCTATTATAAAAAATACTCTATCTAGTCTAGTTTAGTTATCATATGTTTCAAAAACAGCTTCCTGAAATAAACTTTAAAGGTTTTTATAACCCCCTGGTCGAGAGATTGACAAACAGAAGTTGTGTTTGCGGGAAGAAATCCTTCTTCATTCTCTTATTTAAATCTTCTAACCACTCTTTCATTATTTTTTGAGTCATCCACGCTTTTTTATTAAACTTCCATTCGACAGGTAAGTCTATCAAAATCATCCCTTTGAAATATTTTGGCCGAGCAGCTTTTCCTATCACCAACAATTTTTCTTTTTCTCCTGTCATACTGGCGCACTGTAAAATACTTATGCGTTTCTTTGACTCTTTTCCACCACAACAAGTTTCACCCTTGAAGTAGTAAGTTTTGTTTGGGGGAATTCTTAAAAAAAACAACCCAGTTTCGTCTGCGTTGTAAACCTCCTTTTCTTCAAAATTGCGGGCAAATATGCCTTAATCACTCTTTCCAGCATTCGGCTGTTTCCGGAATTACATCTGCAGCCTCTCCAGAAATTGATCTATAAGAAATATTGTGTCTCTTTACGAACCGCTGTAACCAACCATTTGAAGCTTTAAAGTCACTAATGTTAATTCTTAACAATTTCCAGTGCTTTTTGTTGAATAAGGGCTCCAGATAGCGGAAGAGATTTTGCGCGAACTCGTCTGAACCAAGTTAATGTCCCGTCATTAATACATTGTGAGCGTTGTTCATTAAAAAGAGTTTTTTTTTCATGTTCTGGTTATAGACTCCATGCCAACCATCCAAATATTTCTCCTTTTTCTTCAAAATGTCGGCTACACAAGACTTTTTGATAAAGATCGTACAGTACACTCCTTTTTATCCGCACAGTTTTCTACAAATTTTATAATTTCTAATTTCTGCTATAAAGTTAAAAGCTTTGCAGCAGGTGCCATATTTTTACTTCAAATTTATAGTTTTAGCGCAGAAAATACACAGCTTGCCCTCACATGTCAATAAAACTTCTTAAACTGTAAAAAATGGATAAATGGTTGCCACAAAGTTTAGGTATTTTTCCTTAAAATGTAGAGAATATTCTGTAAAATTTAGGGAATGTTCCGTACAATTTCGGGAATATTCCCGACATTTTAGGGGAAAATACCTAAGCTTAATGGCAACAACTGTGCAAATTTTTTACTGTGTAGTTTGTGCGCACTGTAGCTATGATCAATAATACAAATCATAAAAAACAAGAAATAATTCTGGATATTGTTAATTTCTGAAAACCCTACAATAAATTCAGTCGTTTAGTAGGAGTACTACTACATATTCATATTACGTCCTCAATAAGAGGTAAAAGAAACAAAATAACGACGAAAAGTGAGTGTCCGTCCGGTTACGAGGATGTCCACGTTAAAGAGGTAAAACGTGCATTTGTGACAATAGAAACCAGCCATACTAAGAAAAATTGTCCGTTAGAGAGGGGTGTCCCTTAGTGAGAGGTGTACACTAAGAGAGGTTTCACTGTATATAAAATTTCGTTGAAATCTTACGCAACTAGTTGTGTATATAATTTTCAAGCAAAACGTCATGTAATTTATGCTATCTATATAAACATGTTTTAATAGGGCGACATACAAAAGAGGTTATTGGCATGTTAAGGTGTTTTTTTTTATTTTAATAAATTTCGACAACCAAGTCAATTTATTAAATAGCCATTTAGGCAAATAAAAGTAGTACAGGGTGATTCAATAGTGCCGTTAAATGGTTCTATCTTTTGGAAACCTTTGGAGAAACAGTGAAACTTCTCCTAACGGGCACCTACTATAATCCGACCCATTTTATGAGCGGACAAATAATGCTCCTAAGTTTAGTGTCATCTTTAGCCAAGTGGGGACCCAGCGTCGTGCCTAGCTCTTGGGGCACCTGGGTCAAGCTGAGCGAACCCACTTTTCCGATACTTATTTTAATACAGAATTAAAAAAAAAACGATTTCTAACGCTGAACGCGGACCGTGTTGTTAGGGGTAGCTATCGGCTCCACCTGGCACTTTAGGATAGGTCCTCTAACAGATATTATTTTTTAAACTAATTTATATTATCAAGAGGAATAATAAAGTAAAAGATTTCTCGTCTAACAGACTGAAATTTATTGAAAATAATTTCAATAAATTTACAAAATGCATTTTAAGTGCAAAAAAATTATTGAACTTTTCGACCCAGCGATCAGAGAGGTCTCATCGGTATGGTTATCTCTGATCGCCTACCATAGAAGTTCAACATTGGAGGTCACACCAATTGCCTATATAAATACTTTTAATAAAAAGTATGTGTGAATTATATGGTACCAAGATAACTCATTGCGCTTTAAAATATAATCACAAACATAGAACTGTAAACACATTGCAAGTTTAAGGGCGAGTAAACTAATTTTCAGTCCCGCGATGACAAATAATTAAAGCCGGGGAGTCCCGATCCGAATGTCTTATTTACGGTATATGAAAAGGCCCCGATCGTGCGAGCTGGTTTAGTTGTTTTGTATAATCAAATTATTTGTCGGAATAGCCTTAGCAAAATAGTGTTGCCAATATTATGTTAACATGATCCAACAGTATAAAATTTTCTCTAATAACCAAATAGAGTTTGGCTACCGAAAGTAAAACATGAAAAAGTTGGGATTTTTAAAAATACTGCAGCGTTGCCCCCTTACTACAATAGTAGTAAATATACTGCCCTAGTAGACATATCAGGATGAGCACATCAATAAGCTTCTCATGAGCAATCAGGTGAACGTACTGATGAAATTTATTCGCGTTTGGATAAAAGCCGGGAAAAAAATCATTTATTTACTTATTCACAGATATTGTGCATGAGATATTGCATCTCTTTCTTTTATTTCGAAATGTATACTTTGCTTCTCTTTTGTGCATTTTACAATATTAGATGAGCACTTCGATGAGTACAAAATGAGCGTCACGATGAGCTTATTAATGAGCATGTCAATCAGGGTCACGATGAGCTTATAAATGATCATGTCATTGAGTGTCACAAAGAATTTATTAATAAGCATGTCAATGAGTGTCGTGATGAATTCATAAATGATAATCTGCATTTACGATTGATTTCATATATTTTTCCGAATTCAAACTCCGGTTACAAATCAAACTCTAAGACGCTGTGTCGTCGTAAGGATATGGTCATAACGTCTTGTTCAAAGTATGGGCGACAGTCTTTCCGCGGAAAACAAATCAAAAAATTAATTTAAATAAATAATTTAAAAACTTAAATAAATAAATCACAAAAATCAATTCAAATTTTCCTAATAGAAATGTCATCTGACAAGGTGATGACAATAATAAATATTTAGTATATAGAGAGCAGTTTGATGCTATCCAATGAGCCCTTCGATGAGATTTAATGAATGCTCATCACACGGATCATATGGAATTATTTTTCTATATATTTCTTCATGAATTACAAACACCTTGATGCTTTTCAGTCAAATTAGTATTGGTTTACATAAAAACTGCCCCTTACGGGGCAGGAGACAAGGTAAAACTGTGAGCAATTTCTACTAGGGTGCCTTTCTGTCTTTAAAAAAAAAACCTACTACCGCACTTTTCTAATTTAGTACCTTTTTAAAGTAACATCTCAATAATAAGAAATTACCCAATTCAATACAAATTTTAAGCATGAATTTGTTAAAAGATGACAACAGAAATAAGTAGGAGATAATCACAGCCGAGTGTATTATGTTATCTAAGGAACGAACGAAATCTCAACGTCATATATTTTCGTTAAGATTAATAAAGTATACAAAACCATACTCTGAAATGATTTTACTTTCAAAAAATCATATCTATACTAAGTACCTTTTTTTCACTAATTCAAGAAAGGGGGCAACGCTGATACTGGGTCTGTAAACACTGACACTATATAATGACAATTACGTTTTTTTTTACATATATTATACATTTGTATGAAAATGTGGAATTTCGAATTAATCTCATCGCAGCAAACATCACCATATTTCAAATCGTAAACCATTCGCTCAATCTAAGTTCCATCTCGAAGTCAATCTAGACTCGAACCGAAAACGAAAAAAAGGAACAACTAATTCGAATCGTGATGACAAGATGACGCGATATCGATTTCGTCAGAGAATTCTCGGGACTTTTTTGTATATTATAATCGAGATTTCTTCGTGAAAACTAATCGATTCGAATCTGATAATCGAGTAAACTATGCTTCGTGAAAACTACTCTAGTAAAACTAGTAAATATTTATCAAATGCAAATTTTATTTTCTCAGCACTAGCTACTGTCTTTTTCGGCCCAATACTTAAAATATCTAGAATGCCGCTGGCAGGCTTACCTTGTCATACACAATCTAAATAAAATATAACTATAATCGCAATTGTCTAAATTAAATGCAACTCATGCCTAAATTTTTAAGATTTAATCTGAGTTTCTTTAGTATTTTTTAATTTGCAATTAAACTTTTCTTGTGTATATCACTGAGAAAGGAAAAAAATGTTTTCTACTTTTTAGTGCATTTTATTTACAAAAGTTATTTATTTTAAAAGTTTTTTTAATATATTTTATTTTTAAATACATTTCGACAGCCAAGTTAACTTTATTAAATAGCATTTCAGGCAAATAAAAGTCGTACAGGGCGATTCTATGGTGGCGGTCAATGGTTTTTTCTTTTACAAACCTTTGGAGATATATACATAGGATGATAAAGGAACTTCATAATCAACTGGGGCATAAGTTCTGATGACCTTGAAAATCATCTGTTTCATTGAAATTCTACTTCCAATAATCGGACACATATATTCTTCACATCCTGAGCTCTTGTTTAATGTCCGCTTTTTTTCCTAAGTCTTGGAAACCTGCTATGGTCTTGCCTATCCCAAAAAACATTCTCCGAAATCTTATGGAGATTTTAGACCAATCAATACCTTAAGTTTATTATCTAATGTTCTGGGAAAAGCTAATTAGCTGCTAGATTTTTGGTTACTTGGGAAGTAACAAATTCTTGTCTATATTGCAATCTGTTTCCGTCGTTTCACTGCTGCGAGACTGCCGTACTAAAAGTGACTAGGTGCTATAAAAACAGCTTTAGACCTGAGTAATCCTACAATTTTAATTCTACTTTAATTCTCAAGGCATTCGTTAATGTTAATCACAAATCGTTATCGTTGCATAAGCTATCTTATTTTAATGACTAAACGGCATCCGCTTCAGCTTTTATTGGGAGTTTCTTGTCAGAACGACACCAGCAGGTTAAAGAAGATGGTTTGTTATCTGATTCACTTCCTCTCTCAACTGGTGTACCTCAGGAATCAATCTTGAGAGCGCTGCTATTTAGTTTATTTATCAATGACCTTCCTCTAGTTTATCGCAATAGTAGGTTTCACTTATACGCAGATGATACGCAACTATATCTAAACAGAAGAATCAACTCATTGTCCAAAATAAATATACACTAAAATTGAATCTCATTAAGTCTCAATATATTAGATTTTTCGCAACAGTCCACTACATCTATCTGATATCCCACCCGTAATTGTGAACGGTAAAGGATTTATCTTTGATTAGTAAGGTAAAAAATCGTATTGATCCAATATATGAACTGCTATGACAATATAAAATCAAAATTTTCTCCGGACTCTGTTTTCAGCCTGTATTTTGCCAAAAGCAATCTACTTAAATTTGGTTAAGACACTAATCCTATCTTTCTTCACCTACGGGAAAGTTTAATTTTCCTCCGACTTCATAGTGTTTGTACTTGTATAGAATGGATGTCACGTTTAACGATTCCTTACACTTCTTTTTCGGACTTCGTAGATTTAACAATGTTTCGTCTTATCGCGATCAACTGGTAGAGCGCCCGCTTACAGCATACCTCAAGAAAAGGGGCTTCGTAGGTATTCTTCTTTAACTTGCAAAAAAAAAATAATGAACCATATTACCTCAGAGAAATGTTTAATTTCAGTAATTCACATCAAAACAGGAATGTAATTTTTCGTCGTTTTATCAGGCTAGTAGGCATTCAGTGAATGTATTCCGAAATGTATTTCAAAACAAAAACACGCGTAGTATGCGCTGAAAGGTAAGTATCGAATGCTTGTTTTATATGGAATAAAACTTTGTTTGTGCAATTGCAACAAAATTCGTCAGTATCAATACACGTCATATTTCACACATAATTGTGGATCAATCAAGCATTTCTTGTAAGAAGATATTAAAAATTGCATCCCTATCTTTTCTATTTACAAAGTTTACATAGTACAGTCTCTGCTCTACAGTTATCCACCTAACTAGATGACGGATGATTTTGATATTTTAATTCGGAGCATATCTATTTATTGTCATACCTCCATTCTTGACTAGATTTCACTAAACATTTTTAAGCCGATTGAATTGCATTCACACTTCAAACACAAACACAAAATATCACCAAGCAAATCGCACTATATTAGAATTTTTATTCAAGCCTCAAATTGGGTTCATGATTGCGAACTATTAACCCATATTTATTAGTGTTATAGCAGTCAATATTGTTAGTTCATCACATGTAAATTCGCACATTAAACATTTCAAATCGGATATCGTGAAAATGTTGTGAATGAAATAGGCCCAACTGAGTCTACACGCATCTTTATGCATAATTATTTACAATTCAAAGCTATAATAACTTTTGATGGACAGTTCTTTTGACGTATCGTTAGTGACACCTATTGATAATAGAAAAACAAAACAAAAAAATATCTGTCAGCAGTAAAATTAACTTCAAAGAGCTTATTGCAATCATCTTCAACGCACACCATCAATTAAAGTTTTAAGTATCAACAAGGATTCACATTCAACATTTGCGCTGATGTCTTAGGAAATTATATCGACATTACCAAATCAAAATGATTGGGAAAAAAATAGAAACACATTCAAACAAATGAACCATCAATTTTCGTACGACTTCGACGATTATTTTCCACTATAGACTGGCATTCGTCAAGTTGAAAAAACTCTTTATGCAAACGAAAAATCTTTAAAAAAGAAATTGCGTTGCAAAAAGAGGGCGTTTCATATAAGCAGGAACCGTATAATCGTCAGTACGGCTTGGTTCCTGCCTGCCGTATACGCTAAAGCAAACAGCCAAGCTAACCTCATAGATAGACTTAAAATAAATTTTCAGTGTGAATTATATGAACCAAGCCGTACTGACGATTATACGGTTCCTGCTTATATGAAACGCCCTCTTTTTGCAATGCAATTTCTTTTTTAAAGGATTTTTCGTTTGCATAAAGAGTTTTTTCAACTTAATTCTCGAGCTGCAGACTTAGCAGCAAACTAAGTCAATTTCATATTGACTTATTTCGCTATGAATTTTCATAGCATTCGTCAGTTGATTCTCTATGACAAACAATAATAATTGACTGTTGATTCAATGAATATCAACAATGAACTGAACCAACTAAATTCAAGCAAATGCAATCTAAATAAAATCGTTGCAGTTTTACTAGGACTATCGAAAAATATGTGTACTTGTGTACTTAATCATCCATCAAAGCACTCAACCAACAATTAAAACTTATTATCGAACGATTTTTCTAGCCTTTCCATGAAAAAGGACTGAACAGGAGAATAGTTTGAGAAATATCTTATTAGAAATAAAAAATCAGCGTTTTACATTCTGATTAACCCAACGATCGAGTTCGTCGGTTCAAATCATCATTATCCAATGTATTATCAGTCAATATTATTTTACTATCATCATTGGCCGGACAACAATGTTTTAATTGAGCGATACTATCATGTACCTTTCGTATACAATCCATCACCGAATTCCTTCTACACCTTTCCAACTACTTACTACTTGAACTTCGAACATACTATTAATGGAAAATATCAATACGTTACCTGTCATACAACTTGTATACGAACATAAACTTCGCTATATCGGAGAATTTTCACTCTCAACCTACCAACGTGGTGGATTCGTCAAAAAAAAAAAAAAGGTTCAAAAGTTTATGCCTTCATTCATTTTACAACAGCCTTATATTAGACCGCATAAAATCATAAAACAAATCATAGTAAAAAGTAATACCATAAAACTGAAAATCAAAAGACTGCAAAAAAAAACAACAACAACAACATCCCTGACGAAGTACATACTCACAATTATTATTGTCATCATCAACCAAAGATAGTTACTATCCAAGATTCCGAATCAACAACAAGTGAAAATTCACTAACGACTAGGATCACTGATAATGTTAAAGAAAAAGTAATGGCACTGTTGCCAACGGTTTAGTATGTCACACCAACCTACACGTTGATAGTTGAGAGAGGAAGAAGTTTAGACTGTCTTATAACTTCTAATTTTGTAACTGGCAGCATAATAGATGTAAATAAATGTATCAAACTTTACTAAAAATTTTCAAGCATAACAAAATTTTTATCATTCTTCGACTTTAACCTTTTTTTTTTTTTTTGTCTTCTAAATATATATCGAAAAAATAAAACCATCGGGTCACAAAATTCTCAACTAGCCAAATATTTAGACATTCTTCATCATATGAAATTTCACAACACTGTATATTATGAATTCCATATATAATCGACATATAAAATGGCACTCTAAAATATTTTCAAAAAAGAAAAAAACAAAAATTTTCGAAAATTCCCTTAAAACCTACAACAATACAAAAATTCTCTGTCATCATGAACCGTCCATTCTTAAAAAAGGAAAAGATAAAATCTCCCATAACCACATCATAAAGTTAGACAAAAGTTCGACAATTATATTTACTTAATGACCGAATAGATAATTGTCCTTTATACGAAACACTCTCCACCCACCCCCGCCTTCGTATACTAAGTATGTAAATGGAAGTGGAAATTTGAGAGCATTGGTTTTGTCCAAGTTGCGTGTTAGAAAATAATGCTAGTGGTTATGACATCTCTAATTATTGCATCCACCATAGAAGGACTTTCATGTCCTCCTAAATGTCTATTACCCCCTTTAACATAGAACAAAACAAATTTTGAGAGAGTTATGTATATGAACCGAATCTATGCGAATTCACTTCACACTTGAAATTATTTCTCCGGCCGATGATGAGTTGAGTATATAGTAGGTAGGTGGTAGCTTGTAGGCAGATGCCTATAACCAACACTTAACAACACTTCTTCCTTTCACTAATAATACGCCAATCATTGTATTGATTGATTTCCTATTATATTTATACAGATTTGTAAAAAAAAATCAATTTTTCTTTACCTGGAATTGTAACCGATACTTGTCTCCTTAGCGGTTATTTCATTGAATGAAATTCTCCTTTCCATTTCACCATCTGCCAAATAATCAGTTAAAATGAAATTTTCTTTGCCGACCCATTGTGGTAGGTCATCCAAATGATGATGTTGATTGATTTGAGAATGTTTTCTAGTGTGAAATTTTTGATAGGATGAATTATGTTCATCATCTAAAGTTCTATCATGATCTGAAAGGATTCGTTCACAAATGCACAAATTAACTATTGACGAAAGTATAACAACGACCACCACACCATTTAAATTGTTAACTTTATGTTTCATTTTATTAGACGAACTTTGTTTAAGTTCTATCACTCTTCCCTCTATAGAGATTCAATTCAAATCTTTGACGGTTTTTTGTGAAAATCTTTTCTTTAATTGGTTAAATTGATTGCAATCAATGAAAATGTAACAAATCGTATACGTATGTATTTCGGCACAATAAAAATCAGCACGACCAACTTTTTATTAATTTTTTTATCGCCATATATTCATAAAAAAAAAAATGCAAATAAATTTGGCCACACACAAAAAAAAGAAATTTAAAGATATTAACGAATATTTCTGGGTCTGTTCACCTCGGCACTTCACTACAAAATCACTACAATATTTGGAAATGACCTCGACAAGGCAAAGACGAACTTAATTTTTTTTTTTTTTTTTTACTTTAAGATTTCGGATTTTCAACACTTCTGCATATTTATATGTACGCACGAAAGGCAGGTATACCTAGATCTAGGTACGCAATACTAAAATTAAATTATTATATACCGGTAAAAATCTAGACGTGTTCACTTCTAATACGAGACTTCTTTTAGCGCCACAAGAACGTTATTTATATGACGACGGAGACGACGACTACAACGACGACGACAACGACGACACCAATAACGGGAAACTCGCGAGCTTTTGAACACATCTACTCTTGGCAGCAGTCGAATGGCGAATAGTGTGATATGTTGAGAAGTGCGAGTACGAAGTACATAGATTTTAGCCTTGCTTGCTGCTGCTGATGTTTCTGCCGCTTCTGTTCTGATATGCTATGATGTTGCTTTTACTGGGCATCTGGTCTGATCTGCTTGGCCTGCCTGATGATGATGATGACGAAGTTGATGATGATGCCTTTTGCTTTTGGTCCAATCTCCTCATAAGGTCGATGGTTACATATCAGCGAGTCACTTCACTCACTTAAGGTAGGTAGCAGAAAAGTCCAAGTCAAATCGTGGTAGAGAGATGGTTTAGTTTTAGCTCACATTAAACTTCGTACATACTTCCAACAACGTGGTAAGAAGTGACGTGTTGCTTTTACTCATTTGTAGTTCGCTATCTAGGAACACCTGATTTGATCGGATATATTAGGTATATATGGAATGACTTCATCTCTGTAAAGGTGAGCAACACTAAGACGATTTGTCACCTTCGTTTCAGAAGTACTTTTGCGAAATATTTAGTTAATCGTGTAGTGATACAGCAACAAAAACACCTATGTTACGAATTTATAGATGAAATGATAATGTTGTACTTCGCCCTTTTTTTTTTTGTCTGGATGAGATTTGCCTTTTAAAGTAATCTATGTGATCATGAATAATTTTTTTCAAAAACGATACAATTTTTATGTTTTTAGATCACACCAACTTTAATAGAAAAATTACAATGAAATTAATTTCAGGAGTTATGGGTTAGTTGATCCCATTTGGAGTTACTCAAAAGTACGTACGAAGTTCATCAGTTTGAGATGAACTTATTTATGTACATAGTCCAATGAATATAGTCAAGACCAAATAATCTCTTTGTCTAGGTAGTCGAATATAAATCCAAGGAAGATTAATAATGTTTGATTTGAAGCATGTCATAGACTCTTGGTGTGACTATATTATTGTTTCGATCTTTTTCATCTTCGACATATTTGCTATCATCATTATGTTTTTAATCCTCGTGGAAGTATGAGACGCCCAAATATCCATTATATTTAACTTTCGATTCTGAACAAATCATTTTGACTTCAACCACCAAATTTTTCCACTTTCATTGTTTATCATCCATTTCCATATTGTTTTGAACTTCGTACACTTTTTTTCTTCTATCAACTTCACTCTAATGTTTGTCGAATGATTGTATACGTGGTCGTCAACCTATTTATTTCGTTTTTTTTTTTAGGTCAGAGTTCTGCTGATTTATATTGGTGCGCGGATAGCTTGTAATTTGTTTTGGAACACTTGAATCTTATTTATGCTAGAATTTTGGTAGGTGTTATTCCACTTACGTATAGGAGGATTTAGGCAAGAATTGGATATTCTTAGTTTTATTGTAAATATAATCTTGCAAGATGTTGAAAGGGGGAGGGAAGTTGGTTTAAACGATTATGCATTTCATCAATTTTTTGTTTCTGTAATTTATACTTTGATTTCCGTTTGTTTTTGTTGTACAGGACCAATTTTTCTTGCATATTCTTGTCCTACTACGCATTCGGTCGAATTAATGAGAATTTAGTTAGTTAGTTGCGAAATAAAAAAATATTTTAGTCGAGTTTGGTTTTCTTACCAACGTGCAAATTGTAAATTCTTGTTGATTCGGCAACACCGTAGAGTTTTTTGTCATGTGCATCTTATAGTGAATTCTTTTTTGCAACTTGGTGTTAACACTACCATCGAATCTGCCATTCTCGTGCTCTTTTCTTCTCTACTGGTATGGTAGGAAGAAAAGAACCGGCAAATGTCAAAATCGGTGGCGGTAGTTAAGCGGCCCACACACGATACAACTGTTGGTCCAACTGTGTTGTACTAATCTTTGTTGGCATACAACCGTTGTATGGTGTGAGGGCCAATTGTACAAAGCATTCAACGATCGCAAGCTCGATTGGATGGTTGGATGTGCATGCAGGTAAACCGCTGTTGTATATGCGACCGCTGTATAGTGTATGTGTTTGTTGTTCAACCGTTGATCCGATTTCGTTATCTCTGAAGTTATTTATTGTAATTGCATTTTAAAAAACAAACCAAAATGGTGTCTATTAAGTATAAAGACTTCTGGGAAGAGTTTATTGATATTTGATATATTATTATTTTCAAAGACATAATCACAGCTGAAAAACAAATGCACATTTTCTTTTTTTTTTTGACAATGATGACATTATTTCGTAATACTCAGGGCCTGTCCGGATCCAAGTCTTCGTCTTCGTCTTGTTACTACAGTTAGTGACGTAACATCGAGACAAGCTCTATCCGAATCCATGTCTATGCCACCGAGCTTTACTACTTTGTATAACAGTTTTGACATCTGGTTAGCCTGATCACCGAGTCAAGGTTCGAGTTGACTTATTTAAATAGACAACGTATTGTGAGGTTATGTTTGTTTGCTATCTGTGAAATCAAGCTGAGCAAATGAACGAATTCGGACAGGTTAGCTTCGTCTTCGTCTAACTATTATAATAGCTGAGCTTGTTGTGTTACGTCACTAGCTGTAATGGCTTAAGTTAAGTGTGAGGAAAACGCTCAGATTTTTTTTTAATTTTGTCCACATGCTCCAAATTACGCACAAATCACGAATATCCAATTTATTTTCAACGGAAACTTATAGTTTCCGATATTTAACTTTAAAAATCGCGAACTTTGCACTGCAATTCACAACACAATTTGACATTCTCGCAATTAATTAACTCTTCTTCTTCTTTTTAGTATAAAAAGAGGCATTGGTAGGTATATACATACCTTCCGAACATTCTGGCTAAAAGCATTTAGTTAGAATGGAATAGAAAAACATTCATTAGGGAAACACACACACACATACAAAGGCAGGCTGGCAGGAGCGCGCGTGTGTGTTTGTGCTCCTGCCAGCCTGCCTTTGTGTGTGTGTGTGTGTGTGTGTGTGTGCGTGTGTGTGTGTTCATGTGTGTGCGTGTGTGTGTATGTGAGTTTATTTATTAAATGTTGCGATAATCTATCGTAATCTTCCTTGATAAAGTTCGAGATTTTAAAGTTAAATATCTCGGAAACTATAAGTTTCCGTTGAAAATAAATTGGATATTCGTGATTTGTGCGTAATTTGGAGCATGTGGACAAAATTAAAAAAAAATCTGAGCGTTTTCCTCACACTTGTCTTGTTCCCATTATTTCTGTGATTTTTTCAAATAACGAGTTATCTGCAAAATTTACGATTTTAAATTAAATATACAGGGTGGGCCAAAAGTCACCATGGGGTTTAAAAATTTAATAACTTTTTCGTTTATATATTTTTTTATTTTTTTTTTTAGATTATAAAATATACAAAATGGAAATTTTTTTACGCTAAGTATGGAAAATAATGTCACTTAAATGACCGCCGTTATTAGCTTCGCAATGATGGGCTCTTTTTAGAGCATTTTCCATAACATCTTTCAACATTTGTGGCTGTAGCGCTCGAATTTCTGCAACAATGTTGGCCTTGAGTTCAAGGATTGTCTCGGGCTTGTTCACATATACTCGCTCCTTCAAATAACCCCAAAGAAAATAGTCGGGTGCTGACAAATCTGGCGAATGCGCTGGCCAATTAATTTCCGAATTTCTTGAAATTATTCGCTGTCCAAAAATTTGCCTTAAAAGTGCCATTGTGTCTCGGGCAGTGTGGGCAGTGGCTCCATCCTGCTGAAACCACATCTCAGGTCTGTTTTCAAGAGCAGGACGTAAAAAATTTTCTATCATAAACCGATACCGCTCTCCATTTACGGTTACAGCACTTCCATCTTCATTTTCGAAGAATTGGCGTTGATGAATGGCTCTTGGATTTTCAGAACCCCAGAACTTACAGTTCTGCTTATTAACAAAGCCATTCAGATGAAAATGAGCTTCATCACTCATAATCAGATTTTCAATGAAGTTGATTTCATTTCTGGCCAACTGTTGAAATTTAACTGCAAAATTTAGACGTTGCCGATGATCTGCGGGTTTCAATTCTTGCACCAATTGCACCTTATATGGGAATAACGGTAAATCTTTTTTTAAAATGCGCCGTAGTGACGTACGAGACATCCCTAGCTGAGCAGAACGCCTTCTGGTAGATGTTTCTGGTGTTTCGTTAACACTTTGCTCTACACGTTCAATATTTTCCGCAGTGTGAATTATACGCGGTCTACCGGTTCGAGGCAAATCACTTACGGTGCCATGTTGGTGGTGACGATCAACTAAGCAACGAATCATGGCTTCAGAGGGCGAAATTCTGACGTTAAAATGGCGACGATATGCTCTTTGCGTTAAAATAATTGATCGCTGATTTAAGTAATAAAATTCTATTATTCTGGTTCTTTGTTCAGTTGTGAATCTCTCCATTATTTATTCTCCAGATGTTATTTATATAATCTAAAAAAAAAATAAAAAAAAATATATAAACGAAAAAGTTATTAAATTTTTAAACCCCATGGTGACTTTTGGCCCACCCTGTACCATTCGACATAAAATTTTATATTTTATAATCCCGCGTACTTTGTTATAGCAATTACACTATTATTAACAAAACAATAACCACTGAAGTACCCAAAAATCTCAAATTATATTTTCAAGAAACAGCACAAGTAGACATGCTACCGAGAAGTTAAAAAAAATTGGTCAAACAGAAATGCAAGTATACAGATAAATTGTTATTTTGAAATGAAATTCCGACCTTTTTTTGAATTTTATTGTTTTGTTTGATTAACAACTATAATAAAGGATGCCGTTCATCAATACCAGTATTAACAACATTCATTTTTATTTCCAGCCATTTTGCCTGGTAAAATTTCATGGCTTTTGGGATTTTTCTTGTTTTTCAATAAACTGCATAAAGTGAATTTCTCGAGTAAACCGTAAATCGATCTATATAGCGATTACTGATCTCAAATAACTAGTAATCTTCAATTGAGTCGTTAGTTCGCACACAATATATCGAAAAAAGTGTTATAATTGAGATCGAAAAATATTGTATGTTCAACTTCTTCGCTATTTTTAATATATTTTGACAAATAGTATCAGTACTGTTTAATAAAATTTATTTCAAAACGTCCTGTGACAAAAAGAAAAAAAAATCCACAAATTGATGATTTCCCAATACCTTTGCTCACTTTTTTCTACTCTTCCCTCGTGTTCTCAGAACTGGCTTTTAGATGATAACGAGTTTTTTGAAAAAAACACAGATTTGTAGTAGCTGTTATGTCCGCCAATTGCTGTATTCGCTTATGTTCTCATCTCCATTCTGCTAAAATCAAAGCGAAAACATTTTCAAAGTAAAAAAGAAGTGATTGGGTGGGCTTTATAAAAATAATTCATATAAAACTGGTATACCACAAGAATCCTACATTTCTTTAAATTTTATATTAAATCAATAACTTAAAAGCAATAACCAACCACGTAAGATGTTTTATCTGCCTCCATTAGATCGTTTCGCTATCGATATTTCTCTGAAACATATCTCCATCAATATGAAAACATAAACCATCCTTTTCCGGTCGGTCATCGAGCGACACACCTTCAGTTACTCTGAATATAATTTCAATATTTACTTCCACCGGATTTGCATATTCAATCAAATGTCAGTCTTGATGCATTTCTATAAGACTAAAAAGCTAATTCCTATAAATACAAGAGATGGAGATGGCTAACATACAAGGGCCCATTTGCAATATTTCGGTTCATTTTCAAATGGAGCAAATTTTACTCCATTTAGTGAAATTGAAAGTGAAAAGTGAAAATTCTTCGGAGCTTTCTTTCAACAAAATAAAATGATGCTTTCCAACTGCAAATACTCGAAAATTTTCTTGATAGCATTTATTTAATTGAATTGTTGAACTCTTTTATGATTTTAGTTCACACGTGAGGAACTGTCAATGACATTCCAAATGAAATAATTTTCGTTCACAGTCTGTCACCTCTTTATTTCCTTGAAATGACTGAATTTAAAATTAAGTCATTATGGAGACAGCCGCCTGTCTGGGGTATAAAACGTTAAATTCGGTCGCTTTCTTCTCTATCTAAACTATAGTAAGACAAATGTCGCAACGGGCTAGTCTCTCTGAATAGTTGGCACAAGGTCATAGGAACATAAATGTTATCCTCTTAAATGTGTCCTCTTAAGATAATAGAGTGTTATGGAATTAAGTTGAGAGTGATGTACTTCGGACGTTAAGTCCACACTGCCAGCATGAGCTGACAGATCACCCGATAACAGCGTTGTATACAGGGCGGCACGCTAGTCCACCTCGAGTATTGACGGAGAGTGTGGGGGGTTCCACAAAACAACCTGCCGCTGCTACCAACCATATACAAAAAGAAATATTGTGCCTTCAATAACCGAACAGCTAGCACACACTCGGTCCTGAAGGGACCCTTACGTCACCTACCTTCCTTCCTTTGCCAGCCCCCTTTGCCAGCCCCATCGTCCTGTTTGACTTTGGGGGCACTATTTTTCCAAGTCCCTTGTTTTTTTTTGGAACTTAATCCCTAGAACTATTTACTTTCTTTTATGAATAACCTTACACTTAGTAACTATTTTGTGTGTATATGCTCCTGTATTGAATGTTCTACGTATTTATCTCTAAGTTTTGGTAAGCTGCTTATGTATATAGAAGAAATTTTATAAAATAATCGCCCCAGAGGCATCTATTCAGGAGCCTTTTAAACAGGCACTTTCTACATCAAAGTCCAATTCTATCAGCTTAGTTTCTTCAGTGCCATTTCGTGATCCTACAGCACAAATAAGTTTTGTATCAATAGCTCTCACTCTCCAAACAACTCCACCAGAGCCTCCTGACTCTCTAGTTACTAAAGTGCGTATAAAGTCACCCGTTTTAGTGTCCCGCAGCTTCACAGTACCGTCATCTGAGCTTGTAATCACCGAACGTGAATTGAATTGCAAACAGGTAACAGCTGACTGGTGCTTATTTGGCCCCGGCAAAGTCCGTAGACCTGTCCAGTGGAGATCTCACAAACCTTAAACTATGTTACCTTGCTCAATACTCAGACGCTCTGAAAATGTCTGTTTCACTATAACTTGGAGGAACTTTCCGCTGCTCTATACTTCGGTTTTTTTTATGATAGCCTGGCTCATATGGGCCTCGTTATGAACTCTTTCTACCACGTCTTGATGTGCACTTTGTCTTTCCTTAATTTTTCAACAAAAATAATTTTTGTGAGTTATGTGGGCAGTAAAATTTTATTGCAATTTACCTTAATTTTTCCAATTTTGGTCTCGATGATCACAAAAATTTCAGATTCTATTTCTTCTCTGACTTTCCGACAGTAACTTTTTATTCTTACACGTAGACAGATCGATACTCTTCTTCTTTTCTTCACCGACATGTCACACGAGCTTGAGGAAGCATTACTCTCGGCCGGGTGCGTTCAGTCTGCGTTTTACTTTAAGGCCAGCGTACATGCATCGGCATTTTACATGTAGCATATTGCTATATGCAATAGCTACGACCATAACAAGAGATAGATATTTCGAAAGCCGCTCTAACCTAAAACCCAACTTGGGAAACAATTTTTCGACAATCTTAAATCTTAACTTTACTACAACCAAACTGCGAAGGTTATTTTTTTTTTTTATAATTAAAATTATAGATATTCACTCAGTATATAGACTTTTGACGAGGTGTCACTAAATACTTGAATTATTCAACAAAAGAATGGAATGGACTATGCTAAGAATATGTCGGCATATAATATCAACAGGGTGCCTATATTTTAGTCAGGGCACATCCCAATTAGCAAAAATTCTAGATGTAGAATTTTCTCACGGAATTCCAGTGGAAAAAAGTGACAACATCCTCACACACACAGCTGTTTTCACACGATACAGCGAACGTAATTTTCTGCTTTACAGACGTATTGGAGGTATACGAAAAATTGTTAATGGCTTACATATATTAGCTGTGTTCTTTTGGTTCCGTGTGTAGTGTTCTGCAAAACACAGGCGATTGTGAATTGAATTTATTTGTAGAGTGCATAGCAGTAGAAAAAGTTTCGAAAGTATAGAGAAAAGAACCAAGGTGCCATGACTTTAGTTCTTACAAAACGCTAAACCTGTCAAACTTTGTTCCGAATTTATCAAGCTCTATTTTAACATTTTGCAAGAA
This sequence comes from Dioctria rufipes, assembly GCA_963924295.1. NCBI lineage: Eukaryota > Metazoa > Arthropoda > Insecta > Diptera > Asilidae > Dioctria > Dioctria rufipes. Next base: position 22,698,875 of record OZ002740.1, on the reverse strand, counting down.
TTCAAGTCATGACAGTTTGATTATTTTCTCTATACTTTCGAGACTTTTTCTACTGCTTTGCATCCTACAAATTATTTATGTTCCCCTAAAAAATGCAGAAAAAACTTTAAAATCCCTAAGAATTCCGTATAGAAAATCCACGGAAAAGTCTAGAAATTCCATGGAAAAATAACAAGGAAAAAACATGGAAATCTGATAGATTTCCACGTTCAGTTCCATCTACCAATACAATCAAAAACTTGGAATCTCGACGCAGTTCCCTTCGGCCAAAGAAGTGGAAATCCGTGTGCAAATAGTACGGATTACCAGGTAAACTCGTCAAAAATGACAATGAAAACGATCGAAATTCCATTTGAATTGCTTATTGGAATAGATTTAATTAGATAGGTGCCACTCACTGCATCAACCTCAACACTGAACTATTGCGATTCGCGCATTTTGAAAACTCATCGAGTGAAGTTATTTCGGCGAACTCCAGTATTTTCTTCAATGATCTGGAGTTGGACATTACTTGATGATGGTGTCAGAAGAAGAAAGTCTGCGTTTTCTGTGGGCTAAAACTTCACAGTTACAGGGAGGAGGGTACTCTGCAGTTTCTTCTTAGTTTTTGCATTATCTGCACATGCTCCCTGCAGACAGTTTTATGGTGTTCACATGTTTCTTCCCAGTTAGTAGGCCGGCAGTACACCTAGTTTGATGCCTGTTCAATTTTAGAAGATCGGCAGTTCTTTCTTTGTTGTGGTTCTCCAAGAATATAGCTTTGATTGCTGCAACCCTTACTTATCATTCCATGGAGTTTCGCTTAAGTTGTTAGTTACTTCAATAATCTTTCTTTGGCTACCATAGTCCGTGCCATCGGATTAGTGAAGGTCAATTTTGATCCTTTTTTGGTCAGCATGGTCTTGTTTTGTCGTTGCCTGAAATGTTGCTATACCCACTCACCCAAATTAGATTAACTACATATGTTTGAGTGCGCTAGTTTTATTACCTCTTGCAGATAGTCCCATACTTGCTTTGATTCAAAACGATTCGTTCCGAGAGCCAACATTGCGGCTTTGCTGTCAGAGAGAATATACAAAAATCTTATGAATCCAGTATGCTCTATAAATATTTTCCCTGATACAGAGGTTAATGGTGTGGATTTCCGTATATATACCGTAAATTCAGTAAATTTTATGTAGTACATTACAACTTTACGAAGCGACAACATTCAATATAAACGTGAAGTGAGAGAGAAATGTTCATTCATGCAGTGACTTTTGTGTCGAGCGGCAACGTTTTATAATTATTTTGCTTCCTTAATTTAAATTGTCGGGTCTTAAAAAAGCGAAAATGATTTTATAACTAATGGGCTGTAAGCTGGCTAATCGCAGATTGAGAGAACTAACCACATGTGCGATTTCAAGACAGCTATAGCCCAAGATATGTCCTAAGTTGACAGAAACTCTGCTAAGAATCGCAACGTGCAGAGCGCTTGCAAGCTCCACACAAAGGTTTCTGAAGAAGCTGTATGGACGATGAAGAGATTGAGAGTGTCCAAACCTGCTGTGTAAATGCTCCAATCCTACCAAGCATAGGAGGACTATGCTTGGTAGCTACTTTTTCTGCGAATTGGGAAAATTAGCAGACAAGGATCTGCGGAAGGTAGTTAAGAGACTAAAATTTTCGTTATAAATCCGTCAATTTGCGCATTAAAAAGAGAAAATTACATGTTTAAAGCTTATTTCCAATTTTACTTGTTAATCAATTGATTTGCGCATTAAAGAGAGAAAATTAAGTATTCAAAACTTTTTTCTTACACTTACATAATTTTTTAGTAAATCCGATTAGAGAACATTTAGGAATATTACATATCGCAACTTATTTTACTATTATGAATGTAGGCAAAAAAATGCCTACATTGAAAGTAGTAATTTTTTCTCTCAGTGCAGAGCTTCTTTTTCAAATTGTGGTTTGTTTGAATCCCAGTTTTTTCGCTCTGGAATGAGTATTTTGAATGGGATGTCAAAGTTGTATTTTGGTTGTCCTATCCGTTAACACAATACTAAGGATGGGGTCTTTTAGAATTACTATACTGTTATGGTCGTAGCGTATTGCTACCTGAAATACTGCAGCGTGTAAGCCGGCTGCTGTCAAACAGAGTATATGAACGCACCCCGACCTAGAGAAGTGCGTTTCCTCAAGCTCGGTGTGACATGTTGACGTGAAAGAAAAGAAGAAGACAATCATCTCTGTCCCGTCAAATATTCTTCACCGTGTACAAGTGAAGAGTGACCTCCAGAATTTTCGAAAAAACATCGGCTAGGAATTAAACCCCGCACGTAAGTTAAAACGATTTTTCATCCCTCCTAATACCCTATTTTCGATTTGTAAAATTATTATCCCCTACAGCAGCAGCAAAGTCGCCGCTTCTACGCTGTGAATAAAATATTTGCCAAATTAGAAGAGAAGTCTTAGAGTTGGAAGAAAAAAAACTTCGAATCATAATATCGACAAAATTAAGAAGAGTAATGTACATCTGCATACTTCAAGCACATATATATATTGAACTCAAGCAAATGCAAATGGAGAGTCCTTCTCCAAATAGAGTCACGTAATTTAGCAAACGAAAAATTTTATTACTGAAAGGTCAACAAGTCAGTGCCATTTACAGCTGTAGCGAAAGCAAATGTCGACTTATACTAATACGTCAGGCCAAAATTTAAATAATCATAACCTAGAGCCAGAGCTTAGGTTCAAATGGATTACTAGAAAGAATTAATTAAAGAATTTTTAGTTAATCAAGAAAGAATTAGATTAGCGGGGAAGCTACTGAAGAAAGGAATTTATTTAAAGCCAAGTGGTTAAGAATATGGAAAGTTGATTAAGGATAATCACACCTTTTTGAAATAATTCGAATGGCCGGTTTCACAGTCGAGTTTAAACCAAGGTTTAGTTTAAACCATCCTCCAAGTTTAAACGTAGTTTAAACCAAATCCGGTTTCACAGTGCATTCTTTTAGTAACGTTGGTAGTACTGATGAAATTGTGAACTAAATTAGTTATCGCCACCATTGTGAAGCAATTTTTCTATCAATCAATATGTCAATCGGAAAAAGTAAACATCAGAAAGTAAAAAATAAAAAATATGTAGTTGCTAATTTGCTAATTTTAAATATGCCCACATTAAAAAAGGATGAAAATTTTAGCATAAGTGAAGTTGAGCTAATGCCTTCCCTAGTGCATAAAGAAAGATACATAATAGAGTGCAAGAAAAGATAAAGTGACAAAGTTCTTTACTTAAACGGAACCTAGCATAAAAATCAACGTCGTCCCACTCATTAAAATGATTTGACCGATTTCTAATTACTGTCAGTTGTCGACAGAGTTGAAAATTTAACTAAAAAAAATCTTCTTCATCGCTAGAAATGTCTAAATCTAAATCCATGATAAAATTATTTTCTTGATACAAAGAAACAATGCTACTGTCAAAATGAAATGTCACACTTTTCAAATACTTTTATCTTGAGTTTAAACCGAGGGATGGCATGGTTTAAACTCTGGTTTAAACGGGGGTTTAAACCAAACTGTGAAACTCATTCGTCGAGTTTAAACTAAATATTTGTTTAAACTCAGACTGTGAAACTGGCCATAAGTGATTTAATACCGAGCAAACTCTTTTATATAAAGTTGAAAGTCTTTTATTCTTAAGACACCTTTCATAGACCAGGAATATCAACTTCCAGTGGAAAGGATATTACACATAGATCCCAAGGAGAACAGATAGTATATTGTAAACGGCGATGCGATCCGAACGATGTCACCCTTCTGTGTTTTCAATTTTTTTGTAATTTGTCTTAGATCCTGGACAGACAGAACAAGACCTAATTCGTCACATGACCAAAGGAATTGTTAGACAATCATAACTTTGTTCAGTTTTCAGCATTTTTGAGTCGCATAAACAACTCTAAGGAGCTCCTTCGAGTTACTGACGACACGTGAGTAAGTTTCGTATTATATTGAAGTAAAAGCATAACTTTTTATTAAGTCCTTAATTGTTTTGGTTCACACTTTGATTGACCCCTACAGTTTCTTAAATGTTTGTTTGGGCACGGCCCGAAGTAGGCAATTAGTGTCACTTCTGTCCGGTCGGCAGTGAAATTCTATATGTTTAACGGCTATCAGGACACAATGTTATTTTGACCAAAGTGTAGGAGAGTGGTAGCGTTCCGATTACGGATCCCTCGTAGTAAATTTAGCCTTCTATATGATTACTGTAACTACTTAGTATGTGATTTATAAATAGTAATTGGATTGTCAAGAAATAAAAAGGAGGAAATGTAGTCAATATCAGCTTCCGGTAATTTTTGTAAGAATATGAACTATAGTCTAGTATTAGTCAAAAAGTCTTTAATAGTTGTCACACGCAAAATGATCGGAAATTATTAAATTATCTTTTATAACGTAATGCAGTGCTAACGCTTTTCTTATTTCTCCGCTCACTATCCTGGAGTCCTCTCGTATGAAGGTCGTCTAGGCTCGCCTAGTCTCTCTCTCTTTACAGGTCAATTAGGGACTCTGAAAAAAATCTTGCCCTCAGAGTCAGATGGGAGGATGGGGCATGCAAAGAAAGCAGAACGTCTGCGCCTTCAACTGAATATGCGTAAGTGACGTAAGGGTCCCATCAGGACCGAATGTGTGCCGGCATTTTGTTTGTAGGCACGACGAATTTTTTTTTATTATGGCTGACGGAAGCGGCAGGTTTTTCGTGGAACCTCCCCACACTCTCCGCCAATGAGCCGAGGCGAGCTAGCGTGCCGCCATGCAGTCAACGCTGTCCGTCGAGTGATCTGTCAGCTCATGCTGGCAGTCTGGACTTAACGTCTGAAAGCCAATCACTCACTATAGTACCATAACAATACCACTAATTCGAGGAGAGAAATTTTATTATTTTTATTTTTTATTATTCTTCAGTAGCCAGAAATCTGCAAAGTTTGTGAGCCTAGCTTTTTTGTATTTGTGCGCTGTAGTAGACTTAGTAGTACCTCTAGAACTGCTGTAGTAGTAGTTCGCATGGCTCCTAGTACTCCTATACAGGCAGTGTGTTTTGTTGTTTAGTTGTGCGCACTATAAATACAGATGATGCATATTATGATGACTGGTCTCACTATTGCAATCGTGCTATTTTCCCCAATTTTTTCCAGAAGCTTCCACACGTCCAGAAGGAGATCCTGGTCTTCTAAATGACTCGCTCAGGACATGTGACTAACCTTAGGCATATTTTAAAAAAAAAAACTCAAAATTCAAAACAAAAATATCCACTAAAGCCAAATATAAATGTTAATGCAAAGTAAATTCTTAAGACCCTCCCCCGACTCCTCGGTGGAGTACACATACATATTATGTATATGTATGTTGAAATGTTCTTATATAAAATTATTTATAATGACATATAAGTGTGACATATTTTCCTATGTGAAAACATATATCTAAAAGGACGAAAAACAATCCTGAATACATTTTCCAACACGACCTTTTAGGAGTTTTCATTCTTCGTGTGATTCCTTTGTTTGTGCAAATTTCCTGCTTGTGTGTCCATAATTCAAGCGAGTAATTCATTAGAAAAGCAGCAGAAAGTAAAGTAGTTAAAGGCGAAAACGACGACGACGACGATAGAGGAAACGGAAACGGGGGTCCAAAGCATCACTTTCATGGGGACCCACTAATGTTAATATCTCCCTGTGTAATATACTTACTTACATACCTACATACAAGAGTGTAGCATTTAGTGAACAATAACAATGGGCAAGGATATGTATATGCGCGCGGACGGGGAGAGCTCAATTGGCGAGATCCAAGCATCCAAGCGGCAATAATTAGACAATCAAAAGGTTAAATTTCCTTAATGCGCGGGTGACACGCGAATGTTGGCTCTCCTTGTTTCAAGAAGAAGAAAAAAAAAACAGAAGAAAAAAATGTTTTCATAATAATTAAAGTGAGCAGTCGTCGTATTATGTGCACGTGCCATCATTGTGTGTCGAGTGCTGTTTAACTACCTGAGTGAGTACATTTGTTTCATACCTGTGCGCTGTGCTGTGCTTGACTTTTCGCATGCGGGCAATTGCGAAGATGCAAGTGAAATTCTTGTGCAAACTTAAGGGCAGCCAGCGCGGTTTTTTTTTTACAGACGCGCTCTTTTGGTTCGGATAAGTTCAGGTTCTAGGCCAAAGTTTTTTTTTTTTTTTTGGATTTGGATATTTTGTTTTTTTTTTGTGGATTTCCTTGAAATTAATTTTGTTTTTTTGTTTTTTTTTCGTGTTGAATTGACGTACTTTTAAAGGCACATATGCGATGAGTTTACTTGCATTTTTTTGCTTATTCTTTTAGTCATGAACCTATACGACTGTGGTGCGATGTACAAAACCTGTTCATCGAATTAGGACCACTGAGATTTTCTCAAAGCCTTGTTTTTTTTTTTATCGAAACCACATTATATGAAGAAAATCAATAAATTTTCAAGATCCAGATTCGTGTCAACTTCTCTTAGCATGCCCTCTACGACAATATGATATCCTTCCGTCCTTACTTAGTTGAGTTCGTCCTCGAATTGAACTTTCTTCATAACCCTCTCCACAGGGTAGAACCAAATTTCTCGAAGAAAGGGGTTACTTCTCTCACTTACTCGGATACGATCACTCTTTCTCAAGTAAGTCAATAGTGGCGATATCATTCATGCCACGATATACAGAGTAACGAGGTATGATTGTCCGGGCTGTCAAGTGCGTGTGACGTCACACGAATTGACTCTTAAAACGTGAAAACTAAAGTGCTAATATTTATGTAAATTTATTCCACTGGATCCATTAAAAAAGGTTGGAATAAATATAAAATGAGTTTCTTAACATAAATATACCTTGAATTTGTTAGTTTAAAGCTCATTTAAGGGAAATCAGTGCGAATCTAAACAAAGTGCCACGAAAGTTTTATCGATAAAAAATACAAAATAAGACTGAAATACCTATTATTTGCATTCCTAATTGATTATTTAAGTTCTTTTTATTATTTCTATAGTGAAATTAGTTAGTGGTAATCATAATTTTCTTAAATAGAAGGCAAATTTGCAATGCATCATAACGAAGTGTAAAAAGTGGGGTTAGTGTCAAATTAAAATGTGGAATACAATTCTAATAATCTTCCTTCACTTTATCGTTCTGTTTAGAAAGTAAAATGGTACTTCTTTTAATATTTTAAATGGATCCAGTTGAATAAATTTACATAAATATTAAACTTTATATTATTTACTTTTTAAGAAACGCGTCATGCGAATCGATTAACACCGAAAATGGCGAATCTATGGGGCCGGATAGTCATACCTTGTTAGTATTTATACCGTGATTCATGCTAAGAGAAGATCATTGCCAGACCTAATTTACTTGTTATGAGTCAAGGGATTTCAACTTATTTGTTACACTTGCACATGTCAAAATTTTGTATGGCCACCCTTAAAACTAATAACTGCTCTTATCCTGTCTGCCATATTTTCTATACACCGTCTTATCAGTTTGCAGATATTTTGCTATACTTTCATAATATTTCCTTTCAGAATTTCGGTCGTAAGATTCGGAGAAGAATAAACTTGGGATTTTAAAAAATTCCCCACATTCTCTATAGGATTAAAGTTGGGAGAATTGCCTGACAAAGAAAAATCGGGATATTATGGATATTTAACAAGAGGTTTTGAATGGATCGAGCACGATGAAAGGAGCACCATCATGCATAAAGGTACAGGATATATTACGGGAATTCAGGGAATTAAAATGGGGTAGTAAAGTTGTCTGGATTGGTTGTTCGTATACTGGTGTCCTTATTAAGCGGGCAGGTTGCAAAAAGAGTTAAATGCCAAACACAATTCCGACGTTTCGATCCGATTCGATCCAACTCATTTCGATCCAAACAAATGTATGAACACAATTGTTCCGTTCCGTTTCAAATATTTGAGTGTAAAATTTTGCCAGATTTTGTCTTTCATCCATGAAAACATTCTTTTTTTGTCATATAATTCATGCCTTTTTTTATTTCCTCAACAAAAGCCTCTTCATGGATCTTTGAGTATAAAGAAATCTTTACAGATAATTTTTCTAGGTTATGTCATCTGTAAAAGTTGAACTTTACTCAACTTCTCCGTTTCGATTCGATCCATTTCGGTGTAATGTATCCAATTGCACGGGGTAAAATATGCTTAATGTGCGGATTGAACACAGGTAGCTATAAGATTACATACGGGCTGTAATCTATAGTCTCCCCTAACTTGAAGGGCGGATCTTAACCGTCTCGTGGTCCACTGCCGTTACCTTGTAAGATTAAATTCGAACGGAGTCAGCAGTCTCGTTATAAGGATTGCTCATGAAAAATCCAGTGGGAGTAAGCATGGCCTTAAAATGTAAGGTTATGGATTACGCAGCCATACCACGGTACCACGGGGTTGATGCCCCTTGATAGGAGCATCGTGGTGGTTGTGGTAGCCCATATGCGGGCAGAGAGTGAGAGTGTCAGAGTCTAGCTTGAATAAGTGTACATACTCTAGATAATGGGAGAAGCGACATACATAGACTTGTATAAAATGCGTACTGCGACCACAGATTTGCAGAGATTTTAGATAGGTTTTAGCTTCGACGAGTAAACTGATGTTAAGCATGCACTGGCATAATTGGTACTCATTAGTCAGAGTTATCAGGCTACTGATTGTTGCGCTTATATTTTAGGAGATACAGGACCATATCATTGTGGCTGGTGGGCACTTGATAATCCTCACGATGCAATCTTCATTATATCGCTTTGTTGGCCTCCTTTGAACAAAGTGGTGGCTCTCCGTTACAGATTCAAGCTTGCACTCGTCACTAAATAAAATATCACCTAAATCGAATAGAAGAAATACTACTATACTTTAGTATTGTACCTTTGAGCAAAACTAAATACATGAATATGCTTAGGAAATGTTAATTACCTTTTTCCAGTCATCCACTCAATAATTGCAATGAGTTCGGCCCCACTGCAGCCTGGTTCATTGCATGTTCTTTATTTGCTTAGGCTTCTTTACTGGCCGCCTCGATTTAGGGTTAATCTCGTATAAGCGTCTCCTTAAGGTTGCTTGCTTGCTTATGATTTTCCTTTGCTATTTTCGATATGCTCATTATCGTTTGGTGAGATACCTTCTATCTTCTCGCGATTTCACGAAAGAAAAATATCCCTGTTTTTAGCAGATCAATTACAACGGATTTTTTTTTTTTTTTTTGTATTAATGTCCTTACACTTTTCCATTTTGATTCTTTTTAGCAATTTCACAAAATAAAAACGCTCGAGTTTTCCAAAAAAGTAACTGAAGACAATATTCACCTAACTTACAAATGGAATGCTTGTAAAATAGCTGTCAAATCACAAATAATTTTGTATTTTTCGAAATAGTTTATAAAGTGCATGTGAACGTCACCAAGGCTCGCTATACTAAGCGGTAAGTAAAAACATTTTCCAAGAACTGGGTACAGGGCAACATAGAACCAAGCGATGGCGTACTTAATTAGAGCCTTTTCTGAATGAATAAAAATTTACTTTCTATAGTTTAGGCTGATATTGCTGGGCCAAAATTTCTTTTAGACTTTTCCAATAGACTCAGTTAATATTTTATTTTTCCTCCTTATAATATTTCATTCTAAATCGCTACACACACACACATACCTACATATAAAATTCTAAATCAATTCCTCCTTTTTAGCAGAAATTCATAATTATAAGTTTTTTTTTTTAATCGTCGCGATTGATGGGTATACAGAAATACCCTCCGGGGCTTATGTTTGATTAAAACATGGAAAACTAAATTGGATATGGCTAAGAAAAATATGATTTACGTTTGGGTGTAAGAATTAAGTACAAAAAAAAAATGAAACTGATGTTATCCTCTGCTGTAAGAAATTTACGATCAGAAAAAATATTTGTTTTAAATTAACGCCCGTAGAAGTCTATACAAAAATTCAATTTCTTAAGGCTCAGATTTATGAGCTCCATAAATTTTTCTTTTAAATGGATGCGAGGTCAAACAAATTTTTATTTTTATTTTTTTAAGAATTAATTGATTTCTCTGAGTTATTCCCTATATGGGTGGCACTTACCCCAATTCAACCCTGTTTGGGTCTTCAAAATCTACTAAAATTATTAAGCTGGTTTCCCACTGAATCGAGCATAACCAGTGCAACACAGAGTTTCCTATACACAAATGATTTTTACCTGTCAGTATACGTGTAGTTGGATTAAAATTACTAATCGCCCAGAGTGAACGAAGCCCACCATATATTTTTGTAATTAAAGCATTGATGTGATTGCCCCAGAATGGAGTTCTATTGAAGATAATATCCAAGCAGAATTGACAAATAGAATTTGTGTTCCATTGATTACAACAGGTGTGAAATAAGAAGTATCTTAAATTGTTTTGTGTATAATTAAGCACTTAGTTTTGGTAGGTATGAATTCTAGCATGTGGTCAAAGGTCCACAAATATATAGAATTGAGATCACCATTTATGTAAAAAACACCACCTTCAGCTAATCAAATTGGTCTTGAGATGTACAATTAAGCATCATCGGCATAAAGGTACAGTTTGCTATACTTAAAACAATGAAATAAGTCATAAACGAAAAGAGAAAACAACAGAGGACCCAAAATAGATCCTTGCGGTACTTCTGAAGATACTAGTTGAAAAGTGGAATATAAATTTTTATAAGATACAGATTGATACCGATCCTACAAGTAACTGCTGATGGCCTGGGTAGAGAAATTAAATTAAATTATCCAAGTTTTCTACATCACTGAATCAAATGGCTTAGAGAAATCCAAGGAAAACGTAAATTTTTCCAGTTCAGTTTTAATCAGTGCAAGAAAATACCTTTTCTTGGCCACTTTGATCTCCAATGTTGTTCTATTACGAAGAACACGAAAGTAAAAGTTCTATATTGTTTCCATATGGCATATGCTATATTGCTGCGAAGGATACGATTCATAATTCTAGGAGAAAACCAATGACGACATATAGTTTTAGTAACCAGTGGGACATACTTTTTATGCAGATAATGGATTGCTTCAGATATGAAGTCAGTTTGATCCTCAGAGTCCAGACATAATGTGAACATTATTGCAACTGAAATTAAATTTCATTATGAAGATTATCTAAATTTACTGCATTAGAGTTATAAAATGAAAATTTATTAAGCTTCTGAATATAATGGAGTTAAAAATGAAAGATCGTCATTATCATATCATGATCAGATATACCCACAAATGACATCTGATTGATGAATTTAATTTTATTTGGACACGATGTGAAAAATATATCAAGAAGAGATTAGGAATAGATTGAAAGGTGATGTTCATTAACTTTGATGTATATAAATAGGATTCAACACAATGACAGGAAAATTTTCAACTGCTTGGAAACTAGCTTACGTTCAGCCTATTCCCAAGAAAGAAGATGGTAGTGATCCCTCAAATTACCAATCAATTGCAATCACTTCGATTCTTTCAAAGTTTTTTGAATCTACCATTAACTTTAAATTAATGAAGTATCTAGAAACCATTCAACTCATCAACGATGACCGAAAGCCCATATGAAAACTTGCTGACTTTTCTTACGGAACGTTGGAACTGTAGTATTTCAAAGGCATTTGATAGAGTTTGACATCCAGCGCTTTTAGCCAAACTTAAAACACTTGTGTCTCCCCTCCTCTTCTATTATGGATTAAAAGTTATTTTATTTGGTCGCCCAGTACGGGTTGTACTCAATAGCCTAGCTATGCAACCAATGTGGTCGCGTGGGGCTCCTGATTCAAAGAGGCCCCAGCGAGCCACAAACGATTTTTTTATTTCGAAACTCTTTTTCGAGTAGTCGAAGTGTGAGAGAGCCGGTGGTGAAAATTTTTAGAACGAACCTGGGAAGGCTCGATAAGGCACTTCTCTTAGTCCACGATTCCCATTAGTATCACCACTAGTTATCAACCGTCTACAAGATATACCAGAGTTTATATATACAGCAACGCCGTAGAGACTAGCTGATCACTAACATTTTAGGCTTTAATCATGGCTCCCCTACAAAAATTACATCTGCACCACCATGGCACATATTTTTTGATTTAGCGTCACATTCTTAGTCTTAGGGTACGTGCATAACAAGACGAGGCGAGGCGAGGCGAGGCTATATCAAGAGTTGAAGAAATAAAATGATTGCACGCTGTATTATGAGAGTGTTCATAACAACGCCGTGTCATCGCGCGATATGGCGAAACACCTCGAGGTATCTCGCTCGAGAATGAAATTTTTCATATTTTCGCGAGGTTCAGCGCGCTAATTTTGTTAACTAGCATATTCGTGTGTATGACGAATTCTCCAAATTCTAATGGCTTGTTATTTATCGGGCCACAGTAAAACTGTGGAAAGTACACTTATGTGAAAAGTGGCATATACAGGGTGTCCCGTAAGTCGACATCAAGCCGGAACCGGGTGATAGACCAAATCGTAACAGTTACCAGAAAAATATAAAAAAAAATCTAAGTCATGTATTTTTCAAATTATAAGCATTTCTTTTGTTTTCGAGAAAATGTACACCTTGTGATGGTTTATTAGCTCCTGTTGCTACAAATCTTTACTTTTTTTCAATTTTATTTTTTCTTATGTAATCCCGAATAGTGCATATGTACTACGCCAGTCTGGCAAGTAACTTTAAAAGTTGGCGCATTTAATAAGGATTCTAAAATGGTACAACACTTGCTACATTATTTCTTAGTTTTCTTCAAGAAACCCAGTTTCGAAAAAAAATTTTCATCTACTTAAAATGAATCTAGTGTACCCAAAGCTTGTCGTAAGACCGAAACCTTTAGACTGTAGTTTGAGTGAGACGGAGAGTCATTGCATGAAATGTGAGTGAGCAAGATAGTGACGCTAGCTCGTCAAATCATTGCGAGTTTTTACAAATGTGAATCGTCTACTCTCCACAGAGGGACGACTTCCAAACCAAGTACATGGTGAAGGAAGAGTTCCTTATCTTACGAGGACGTAATACTTCAAGCAGTTGAAGAATATCCAGGTAGTTCGGTACGTCAATCCAGGAATGCACAGGAGTGCCCAAAAGTATAGCTCACCGAATATTACAAAAACATGAGCTCCACCCATACCATGTAAAGTGAGTACAAACCGTGCTACGTCGAGATTATCAACCTCGGGTTGCGTTTTGCCAAACGATGCTACAAAGACAACGGGAAGATCCGCGATTCTTCGAGAAAATTTTGTGGTCGGATGAATCGACATTTAAAAAAGACGGTTACATGAACCTACACAACTTACACGAGTGGCACGTAGAGATTCCAAATTTAATGAGACAAAATAGATCTCAATATCGTTTTAAAATAAGCATGTGGACCGGAATTTTAAACGGAAAAGTCATAGGACCTTTTGAGTTGCCAGAGGTCTTTAATGCTGAAGTTTATTTAGATTTTTTGCAAAACCATTTACCTAATTTACTGGAAGACATGCCACTAAGTATTTACAGAGAGATGTGGTATCAGCAAGACTGCTGCCCAGCGCACTATGCCCTTTCAGTTAGAGAAAAAAAATCTGATCTAAATCCATTAGATTTCTTTTACTGGGGAGCAGTAAAAGAGAAAGTTTATAAGAAGTCAATTGAAAATTTAGCTGAGCTTCGGCAAAGAATTACGGAAGCAGTTGAATTTGTCAACAACGAAGAATTGCCCGTCTGATAACCCGATCCTTTTTAAGAAGATGTCGAACTTGTATTGCAACTGAAGGAAGGCAGTTTGAACATCTTTTGTAAAAAATAAATCTTAGCATCCAAATAATTGGTGTTTAATTTTAAAATTAAGGTAAATTTGTCCTAAATTTAACAAAAAGTTAGCATCTCTGACTCGAAAGCGTGACTATTGTCTCACTCACACTTCATGGAATGACTCTCCGTCTCACTCAAGCTGGAATCTTAAAGTTACGCTCTTAAGGCAAACTTTGGGTACACTAGATTCATTTTTAGTAGATGAAAATTTTTTTTCGAAACTGTTGTACCATTTTAGAATCCTTATTAAATGCGCCAACTTTTAAAGTTACTTGCCAGACTGGCGTAGTACATTTTTTTTTTTTTTCAGTACAGTCAGTTAGTTCAACGAATTATTAATTTTATATTGTTGGTTCGGCAAAATGTGTCATTTTCTTCCAAGCTGAAGCAGTTGGCTTAGAACTTAAAGCAACAGGTTACATAAGCACTATTCGGGATTACATAAGAAAAATAAAATTGAAAAAAAGTAAAGATTTGTAGCAACAGGAGCTAATAAACCATCACAAGGTGTACATTTTCTCGAAAGCAAAAGAAATGCTTATAATTTGAAAAATACATGACTTAGATTTTTTTTTATATTTTTCTGGTAACTGTTACGATTTGGTCAATCACCCTGTTCCGGCTTGACGTCGATACCCTGTATATGTATGTAGTTGCAATACTCGACAAAAATAGAATTTCTTCTTTAGAATCTGATGACATAATTTATATACTCTCACTTCGCGATTTACCAAGAAACTGAACGAATTGTTGTGAACACTACACCTCGAGGTGTATCTTCACCTCGCCTCGCTCAAGTGCCTAGCCTAGCCTAGCCTCGCTCCGCCTCACCTCGTTGTGTACGTACCCTTACGGAAGTTAGTAAAAAAAACATTATACACCGAAAAAACAAGTTATTTCCTTTTATTTTCCAATTGCGATCATTGCATTCAAATTTTCTCCTAAAACTGTTTTTGCTTTAGTTTTTATCCTTTTTCTTTTACTCCACTCCAATCTACTATCCCCCCGCCATCCTAACCCTAATGAAATCATAACCTCAATCACAATTCAAATCGAGTTACTTTTGTACATTCAAATTGTCCTTTATCTGCAAAAATATTCTGCTTTTGAATCTTTCTCGTAACTTCCTTCATAAATTTCATTTTAGAGAAATTTCTAGTGAAAGCTTTCAGAAACATTCGCACAGACTTTTTCAATAAATCATTTCGCCTTGAATCGATTGCGAAAACACTGTGGATTTAATTCGAGCACAAATTCGAGAGTTCAATAATGAACCAATGAAAAAGAAATGAAGAATGAGTTTTTTTTTTTATATGGGAATTAAATTGTGACATAACGCCCGACGTCCGCCGTGTTGCGCTGCTTATTTATAATATTTCTTGAAAATGATTTTATTTGTAAACAAACTTGTCGGCGGTGATATTCTTCACCGTCATTTTCGTTGGTACTTTATAAGTATAACGTGAAAGCTTTACGGGGTCGGGCGGGATCAGGATCGTATAGAACTCTTTCAACAAAACGTCACTGGTCTCGTTGAGTTGGAAGAGATAAAGCAAACTTTGCTTGAAGCTTTTTTTTTTTTTTTCTTGCAAATAAATTAAAAAAATTACTTTGGGTACTTATGAAACTATGAAAAGCCAAAAATAAATTAAAATTAATATCTCACCTTCAGTTCAATCTTACTTTTCTGACAAGCAAGAGAAAAAGCTGTATTTTTACTTTTAGTAATGAATCGGACTGCAAGCAAATTTTGTTTTTCTTTGTTTACAGCACTTCTGTTTTTTTATTACAGAAATCGTATAAAATCGGATATAGGAAAATTCCTGGAAAATTATGTTTTTATGCGTTCATATCCACCATGATAGGGGTTGTTTGGTGGGTGAAGTAACGGAACATGACGTACCTACCTATATATTGTAGTATGCCCTGCTGAACGGCGAATAAATTAGATTTTCTTGCTATAACCATGATATTCTGGACTATGTTCAACAGAAGTCTACATTATTCTGAAGTATTTTACAAATAATTCGAAGGCAGAAAATCCCAAGAATAACGGCAGCATACACCCTCCCTCCTACCCCACCTTAGATAGACACACAACCTACTATATAGAAATCGTAGATAAAACTATGATTTGCAAAACCTATTCTACTCAGGTCCGGCTATAATTCTTCGTTCTTGGGACCGGAGGCGGCTGTAGGCTTCCTCACAGTTAGCAGGTCTCTCAACAAAGCATATGTTCGCATGAAACATCACCAACGATGGGTAAACCCATGGTATAAGGAGTAAGAAAGTATGTTCCATCACAGTATGGGAGAAACACTTTTTCTTTTTTCATTGCAACATCAGTTTTCACAGATGTGAAGAAATCGTAAGTCCGATGACACACGATGATGCACACGCGATAACCGTACTAAAAACTGGTTTTCTTATCACTATTTTAGAACATTTTCGTGTATGTATGCGTGTACTCGGTTTGTGTGCGTATAGAACATATGTACTATGTTTCCATGCAGAGTTCAATCCGAATTGGATCCGAATTAGCGCTCATGGAAACGAGAATTGAGTTGAGTTTCGTTCAATCCATATTAACTCCACGAAACCAGTCGGGTTGAGTTGGGTTTTGTGTAAGTATTAGTTAGAGTAGTGCGGATGGGTGGCTCATTCAATACAAATGCAGAAAGTTTGTATGAAATATATTACATGTCAACTCAATTCAAGCCGTTCATGGAAACAGCATCGAGTTTACTCAGCCAGCAAAACTTAACGCCAACTCAATCCTAACTCAATTCTGGCTCATGGAAACATAGTAATGGAAATGTTGAATTTTCTTTGCTGTCTCAAGAACGTGTATCAACCGTGTATAAACCACGTGTTCCATGGGCTGATCTGATACACATTCGATACAAAACCCTGTTTTACGTCGTGTCTAGTCTCGAGTGTGTATCATCGTGTGTCACGGGACTAAGCGAATAGATCGAATTGAGTTTTTAAGTGCATATTTAATAGAAGTTAAGCAAAGGAAATCTTTTAAAATGGTTAATTGTGCAGTAAAAGATTGTAAAAAATGAAAAAAATAAATAAAAATACATTTCCTTGGAAATTTTTCAACTAGTGACGTTGTGCTCAGATGGAACATACCTGATATTCCATATCATGGGGTAAACCTGATTACTTGCAGGTGTAGAAAATTTTTTCTTGATGTGGTGTGTGAGCAATGTGGCAGTGGCGTGGTTTTGGCGTGCGATGTGGCAACAAAGTGGTGTGGCAGTAGAATGGTGGCGAATTGGTATTAATATTATTAAGCGCGCATCAAAATGGCAAGCAGCGTATCGATTAACTAATTCAACATCAACAGTAATAACTAAGGAGAAGTGGCATCCACTGCCACTTACCACTCGAAAATTAAACTTGTCGGAGACTAGTGGCAATCAAGTGGTGCCACGCCACTTGTCAAATGCCACGCCAACGCCACTCTATTTCAATGTGCGCTACTCTATTTGTTTTTACGGGACTAAATTTTTTCACTTACCATTTAATCGCCACGCCACTGCCACATTGCTCACACACCACTCCAGTGGGCGCCCGGCCTGACAAGGAAACCGTGAGTGTCTATCCTGCCTGGAAGGAGAGCCTGAGACAACCGAAATAACGTCTAACGTGGATGAGCTGAAAAGCTTACCTCACCTAGACCTTCATTAAGAGGATAGGAAATTGTTGGTGAGAGGTCTTTTCTTATTTTGTTTTTTTTTTTCCGGTTAACACAATGGAACCGCTTTTGGCGTCCGTGCTTGAGATCTTTCGTCCCCCTGCCTTCAATTAAAAAATAAAAAATAAATTACATATTTGCAAAATGTAAAAAAACTTAAGAAACAAATGTTAAATATCTCCTCGGACAGTAGTCCTCTGGCTCGTGAAGGATTTATTTAGAGTCTCCTATCTAAAACAAGAGCTATAGTCTTCGCCGAAGATTAGGTTAAGTTAGGTAGGTTAAATCTATTAGTGAAAGAACCTGTCAGCTTCTTCGCGACCTACATACTTAAGAGAACGGTTCACTAGTATTACCACATCCACCGGACTTTTTTTGAATTATGTATAGTAAAACGAATCGCTGAGATTAATAATATCAAGTTCAAGTGGATGGGGAATCTACTAAACATTATTATCATTGCCATGAATAAAGATTAGAATCTGCACCAATCCAAGTATTCGAATTAAATCACGAATCTTCTACAAGGACTCGATTTCGACACCGAATCTTCTTCAAGTATTCGATTTCAACAAGGAATTTCCCCCAAGTATTTGATTTTATCAAGAACTCGATTTCAACAACGAACTCATATCATCAAAAACTCTCTGATTTCTATTTTAGAAGTTCAACTTAAAGAGCTAATTCGTATATGATTGAAGTTTAGAATTAATAATGACTTAAACTAACTTTGCAAGGTGTCACGCAGGAGAAGGGGTGGTTATATATAACACAAGTAAAAAATTAGCGTATAATTAACGAAGTACCTGCACACTTCGTAGAGATCAGTCATTCATTGATCAGTCACTTGAGTGAGATAAACTAAAAGCAAAAAAAAAATATATATAATTATCTGCCGCTGCCGGGCGATTGTCTGTTGTTTGCAGTGAGGTCATTTTTTTTTACTTTTCATACCGCTGTCAATGAAATTATGGCCCCACATGAAATATACACAAAAGATTTTAATCGTTTCAAAGGAAACGCTAACAGAAGCGCTGCGGAAACAATTTACTCAATTAAGCGAGTCATATAAGAAAAAGTACTCACGGTACCTCACGGCTAATTGTTTAATATCGTAACATCATTAATTTTCATGATAACGTCTGGAAGATCTGTGCAGCACCACTTACGCGGCTGACCAAGAATAAAAAATTCAATTGAATTTATATTTTGTCACGTGTGGCCCGGTTTCGATATACTTTTAAATGTCATTTCTCTCAACAATACAATTTCACATAATTCTTTTTAGTTTTTCGTTTAATTTTTAAAGCAATCGCATCGATTTTGGTAAATTTTATTTACATTATGACGTATAAGATGATATAAGAGAGTTCGTCAAGTCAAAAGATTTCAAAGATTTTTTTAAATACATTTTAAATTCAATTGAATGCAATCTAGGACGTAAACATAAAGAAATATTTCGATTATGAATTGAGTAAGGCATAAAAATAATGTAAATAAGAGTAGCTCTAGAATAGATCCCTGCGGTATACCTTTGTAAGGTTTCCCAAACCGATTTCCTGTCTTTGTAAGCTGAAATATGAAAAACAAACAAAAACAAATTACCAGGCTAATTATGAAAACTTGAAGAGGCTTCTGAACTTGATAGCGAATGTAATGGTCCAAACTAAACTTTACAAAAGTCTAACAAAAAAAGTGTCTTAACCAGATTAATTTCAATGTTGAAATGAGAATATCTCAGTCAGTAATGTCTAAAACAGAACTCGAATCGAAGTCTGGTGGACTCATACAGACTCCTACAATAGAGCGAGTCAGTTTATAAGTAAGCTTCGTTTAACTTGTCTCGTAAAATGTACACCCCTAGAATACCACGCCTACCATATATAGGTAAAACTATACCCACGGATGAGAATTTGTTCCATTTAAAATTGTGCCAAAATATTTAGATTTAGACAGAGCGACTGATTCAACCGATTCAATCTCAGTCCAATTCCGTTTCAATCCATCATGTATAGATGTGTTAAGTAGTAAGGCTATGACGTCAGGCCGTAACTGTGGTTTTGCTGATAAGGTTTGACAGTTCATGTCCGAATACGTCTACATACGTACATTTAAACCAGAAGTGTGGTATTGTTGATAAGTGTGTTGTTGTGCTGCACGGAAACATTCCCTTTGGACCGACCATCAAATTCAGGCTTCGTATGATATACATGAGAAAAACGCCCCTCTCACTCTACCTTATGGTGGTGCGGAAATGAGTAAAAAACGGTAGTACATATTAAATTAATTGGTATTTACTGTAATTTCGAAAAAAAAAACTATTCATCATTGAAAATTGTTTCTAACAAAAGATGCTCTACAAATTTGGTAAGCGCTTTTCTTAACCTAGATGGCGCCGGGGAGAAGCTTTTCTCGAAAAACTTATTTTCGGTACAATTTTTCCAATATGGCCGCGCGAGTGGCTGTCGTTCAAGGTCGCAACTCGGAATATTAACGAGGACACCAAATTGTATAAATCTACTACAAAATTAGGTTTCTCCTTGACCTTTTGTAGCGACAGCCCCCCTTTATGTCTTCGGTGCCTGGACTAATAGAAAGAAATCCAGAGAATAAAAAAAAATCGTCATTTCTCTCTATCTTCCCCTACATAAAAATCTCTCAATATGGCCTTATTTGGGTATAAGGGCTGGCTTAGACGGTAGATATATATGTAGCTTTTACACGCTTCGCACGAAAATGGAAGGGTAAAAGGAATGGACACAGTAACGCACCTCCCTTGCCAATCTAAATTAAATATGAGGCGTGCAAAAGCTATACCGTCTATTAAAACACCTATAAACAGTGATGCCAGATAGGCAGATTTATCTTCATTTGGTAGAATTTAGACACAAAAGAAGATTTGCAGATTTAATAATAATAAAATAATTAGCTTTGAGATATGTACACAAGATTACAATCTTTCACTAGTACAAATCAAATCAAAAGATGCTTAGCAACAATAATTTGCAAGATTGCACTTACCGAGCGCCAGAAAATCATCCAAGAAATACTTAATAATGGGTGGAAATTGTTGTTAAATATGAGCTTTAATGAGAGTCTTAAATGCATTGACATTCCATGACTAATTTCCTGATCTGAAGAATTACAATATTGTGACTGTGAGTACGTGGCAAAGAAGAGAACTGGAAAAATTCTCTGAGATGTTCTGGTCGGTCGCTCTTTAATATTCTGAAGAGAAGTACTAAATGAACAACCATGTAACGTGTTAATAAACGGGAGGGACAGGGAAACCTGGTCAAATCTTCGTAGGCCATAAACAAATTGCACGCAATCATCGAAAGCTACATCCATCATACGGAATACAGAGAATATAAGGTATTCTCTGAACAAATCACGTTCCTCTATTTATGGACGAAATTTCGTATAATGTATAGAAAAGTACGGTACAGAGAATACAATACTCTCTCTCTTCTCTCTGTCTTTTCTTTAGAAGTGTACAGTAGTGGACGAAGTACGTCATAGCACATGCATCAAAATTTAATGAGAATAGCTTGTATTCTCTGTACCGTGCCTCTATCCTACACTCTCTATCCTACACTCACTATGCAAGCTAGGAAAAATATGACTTCCAAATATGAAATACGGCATAATCAGCGTAATTACTAATTTCAACCTCATATTTGTACTCAGAATACTCGTCGAGAGCAATAACCTTCTCAACCCTACATAAACCATATTGATGTTACATACAGTTCAGAATAATTCTCAAATTCGTAACCCTTCTGGACACCTGGATAACAAAATCATTCAAGATCACCGGAGGTATATCGATGACTTTTAAAGCACTGGTGTAGAAACCTATGCACTGTGATATTACAGGATTAAGTAGAAGTCCATTGACAATCGACCAACTGTGTATTCGATATAGATCAGAATTAATATGGTCAATGCAATCATCAAGCAGACCAATAGGCCTGCTTAGATATATCTGGACATCGTCGGCATATATGTTTACCTTCACATCATCTACCACCAAAAGAAGATAATTAGTAAAGAGGCTAAATAATAATGGGCCAATCATAGAACCCTGCCGAGCACCACAAAACACAGACAAAGCATTTGAAAAACCATTACCAACCTTGACCTGCTGGGAATGATTACTGATAAACGCCCTAACCAAGGGGATAGCTGATGCACTAAATTTGTAATTTGTTGCTAGTTTATGAATTAGGAGGATATGGTCAACACTATCGAAGGCTTTAGAGAAGTCCAAGAGAACTAAAATACCAAAATTATTATGATTCATGGCGACCCTGACGTCCGTAGTAAGTTTCAATACTGTAGTAACCTTCACAACTGCGATAAGCGTGCGATCCAGATTGCCAAAGAGTCAGAAATCTGTTTACATCCACCCAACCAAAGGTCTGATTAAACACGAGTTTTTCGAGTACCTTCAATAGAAAAGATAAGATGCTTATGGGGTGAAACTCGCTAGGTGATTTGGTATTAGTTCTCTTCAGGATCGGCAGAACAGTAGCAATCTTCTAAATACTGGGAAAAGTGGATAACATTGGACAGGTATTCAAAATATGAAGGATATACTTATGAATTGCAGGTAACAGTATCTGAATTAGGCGTGGTGGGAGGGAGTCTGCCCTAATCGCATCAGACTTCACTGAAAAAACAGCACAGCAGAAATTATCTCCTCCAGATTCTACTCCGCGAAAATAAGAACTATATCAGGTATCTGAAAAGGAATGAAGAGGCATACCGTAAATATAATAGGAGGCGTCGAAGTTGTTTCTCTAGAAGGAATGCCAGTGGACAAAATGTACGCATTTAAGTCACTATGGTGTAGACATCAAGATTTCCTCCATTAAAAGAAGAAATCCCAAGCTGAGTAGAGCGAATTTTTACGGTAAAATACCTATTAAGATTAGAAATTGACTAGAGAATGAGACCTTAAGAATAATGCTTTTATTCAAAGATTAGGCTAATGTGAAAAAGTAACCAAAAGTTTTAAGTACCATTAATGATAAATAAATTTAGTTATGGTATATATGTACCAACAAAATTATAGAATTGGAGGTGAGTAATAATACCTATTCTGTCTTTCATAATTTTACTTTATCATCAAAATTATTCCAAGGCAAAACAGAAAATTATTTTAACGAAAATTTAATATTTGTATCACGGTTTTTCTGACAACACTGCCTCTTAAAATGCTATGTATTCAGCCGGTGTTGTGGCGCACGCTTGGTCCTGGAGGGTGATTCTGATCTTTTGTCGATTTTGAATGTCAAAATAATCTACTAAATAAAATGAACTTTTCTACTGATTTTTGTGTGTTTTTATTCAGGTCAGCAACCCTTGCATGACTTAGAATGAACTGAAAATGTCACTTCACATTACAAATTCAAAATAATATTTCGAATTTAAGCAAAAAAAATCAATTATTGCTTGTTTAAAACCTTTGCCATTACATTAGTCCATAATAAAATTAGAGTTTTGAAATCCACGCATAAAATCCTCTTCCATTTATTTAACTCTAGGCCAATTTCATTCCTAAACATAAAAATTACTTCATGTACATGTGCCAAATTAGTAGCCATCTAAAAAACAATTTATTATGGTACTTATATAATATTCCATTAATTTTCAACGTGCAGTATTTTTTACTAATTTTTTTTTATATTGCAATTTATAACAAAACAAAAATTTCAAGCAAATATCATTTTATTTTTGCTTATAAACGTAACTGAGCGGACATCTATTAGTCAAATAATTATTAGCCTACATAACGACATCTATTGGACACTAGCCAAAAGCATTAAATAGTAAAGCGGTTGATAAAATTTATTTCCAAGAAATTTTATTCTAAATAAAAAATATACACACACACTTTATATATATAAGTTTGTTCAGAGAATAGCAATAAGAAAATTAATAAAAAAATCTAAAGAAAGAAACTAAAACAACCGCGTGGGCAAATTAAGCTTTTTAACGAAAGTGAAAAATACTCAAATCTGGTTACACTAAAAAAGAAGCAAAAACAAACATAGTGGTGCCATGCCTGCTTGACGACAAGCTATGCGAAATGTATATATACATAACAAAACCCACACAATAAATTCTTTCAATACGCATTTTTTTTTTTTATATTGAAAAATCCACCAAATTCATATACATATTCTCGTTATACACCGCCATTTTACTTTTCCCAAAACTCAAATACAGTCGGAAGAATGACGCGCAACGCAATCATATATATACCATCAAACCATCAGCTCTCACTACGTCCGTACCATTTATTCCATATATGCGCATAATACATATATATATCTTCTGGCTGCTGCGAAAACGCGGCGACGATATATTAAAACATATCAAGAAAGAAATTTTTTTAGGCCACAGAGGGCTTTGAGGTGTTCGTGATCGTTTGCAAGTTTGGTATTCCTCTTTCCGTCGGCCAACTTCAACATAGTCGCACACATTCACCATTTTCGCTTCGTCGTATTTATAATAATCATCACGTCGTCGTCGTCTTCGTCTACGTTCTCCAATATAAAGTTAAAATGGCGTCAAAGTGCTAGAGTTGGTGAGAAATACAGAAATTTTCCAATTTTTTTACTTGTGGCAGTGGTGTGATTACAAATATAATAAATATAATAAATTATTTGAGAATGTAAGAATTTTTTGCTAGTTTAAAACAAACAAAAAATTTTTATAATATTATTGTATAATAATAGTAGGTATATGGTTTTAACACACATTTTTAATAAAAAAAAAATCGCGCTGTGCAGTGCTGTGCGTTGTGAGAAAATTGAAATTGTGTTTTTAATTTTTTTTTTATCTTTTCCTTTTTTTTTATGAAAGTGTTGGAAAATAAAAAAAAAATTTTTTACGTGTGTAATTTAGACAAAAATCGAAATTATACTTTTTATTTTAAAAAGTAAAGTAGAAATAAAAGAAGAAAAAAATGATTATTACTAAAGAAGAAAATATGGCAAAAGCTTGCAATTATAACTTTGTTCATTAGCGAAGCGAATTGTGAAATATTTTTAATAGAGAAAAGAAAAACGTTTTTGAATATATTGAAAAGGAAGGAGCACTTTTTGTAGAAAATTTCGTGTGATTTGGGAAATTATTTTTATTATTACTAAAAAGCAGACATAAAAAGAGAAGGAAAAATGTGTGCAGCTCAAAGCAATCCACCAGCTAGCTTTGGCTATACATGGGGCTTCGCAGACAATTCTCGGACTGAATCGGTTGTTGAAATATCACCAAACATCAATTATACAGTCAGTGAAGCGGTAAGATTTGTTTTTTATTTTTTATTTTTAAAAAACTCTATTGATTTTGATCTCAATAAAAAGATCTCTGGCTAGCCTGCATTGAATTTTTTTCTTCTCTAGAATAGACTGATAAGAAGAAAAAAAATTTCGTTTGTGGCGCCCTACATTGATTTGGGGTTTATCAAGCAAATTCTCATCAAAATTTTTTTTTACAGGAGTTTTTCCTATTTTTTTTTTTTTTGTTTTTAACCACAAATATCACGAACGACGCACAACTTATATTTTGCAAACATCACAATGAATTTTCTAAAATTATATTTTAAGAAAAATTTTAACTGCTGATTCTCGCTATGATAATAAAAACGAAAAAAGAATTTTTGGCGCGCTAGCTCTGAATGCATGTCTAATTAGGATTGAGTAAAGATCCGTATGTACATATTTTTATCTACATATACTATATGATATGAGACCTGCATGTTGTATTGGGCTCTTGGCGGCTATAGCTACATACAAATATACGGCGGGGTACCACCCTGCTGGGCATTCTATACATTGCTGCTTTTTCCTCCTCTCTAATGTTGTGTTAAATTTTGTCTCGACCGACACGACACTCGATTCTCGATACAGAGTATAGAGTCGCCATATCGCCACCACATAATAATTTTCTTGTTCCTATTCTCATAGCATAGCACAGCTTGCCTTGCTCGCTATACCTAATTTACACACATGAGATGAAAGTGCAAAGGGGTCGGCAGGCAGGAACGAGGAGATGGTGGCAGCAAACACAGTAGAGCTTGTAGTATTGTATTCTGCTCTGCTATTATGGGTATGGTAGAAGCTACATATATCTGATTCTGTGATCACCACACTCTGTACGCGAGTCGAGTGTACATACTCTGTAGTAGGTAGTACAACAACGCGTTATATATATATTCTATGATGGTTAACCTTTATAGAGGTGCGGTGATGATGTAAGTGCATCATATCACGATACGACACGACGCAAATCCAACAGGCATATAATAATAAAAGGCAGGGCCCACACAAAACCAACTAAAACGTATAAAACCATCACGAGGCGCCTGAATTTCATTATACGACGAACGCGATGAAAATCACATCATATCGCATAAACTCTGTCTCTGTCGGTAGATGTGGTGTTGTTGGTGGACTGGTATAGAAGATATTATTGAGTCAAGAGAAGACTATTTTGTAAATACTTCGACAGACACTCACCAGTCCTCACAACACCACCCCGCCTTAATATAAGTAAATATAGGTTGCCTTCCCATGACCATAATAAAACAATGAGAGAGCGCAAATTATTTGATGTTTCCAGGATGAACAGGCAATCAGAGGCTCAGTCAGGTCATAATATTAGAAGGAAGTCACAATCACAAAATTTGTCCTTGTTGAGCTTTTATGGCGAGGTGTGGAGCTATATGTATGATTTCAAGAAGGGATAGGTGCTATTATCTGACTCCCGAAACAAAACCACTGTTTACATCATCCATAGTCCTGTCAAAAGTTTAAATTATTATTGTTATTATTTTTTTGTCCACAAACATTTTAATCAATAGTATCAGATCTTCTGTATGCTTTAAATTCACGGGAATTGACGTCTATCGTGATGCAATACATTTGCTCATTCTCTAAAGATATTTCTGCCAAAGAGGCTAAAGGCCAAATTTCAACTGAGATAAATTCTGTAATCTTTTTTAGACATTTCCTTTCTAGAGTGGTGCAACAATTTTTCCCGCCACAATCAATCTTTGAGTAGGAAGAGTAGGTATGTTTCCCATGATTTTGGTAGAGCATCCCTATATCTTTCACGAGCTTTGAAATATCAGAAATGTTGGGACACTTAAAACTTACCAAAAATCCAGCCTTCTGTTAATACCCTATATCCTGTAGGGATAGTAACGACACGAAATGTGTGCTATTATTCGTACTATACCATACCAGAGTAAAGTAAGTATAGAGATTGTGAAATAGATATTTCGGAATGGACCACAATAGTTCTTAAGCTGGCTTCCCACGGTCAATAATTTCATGGATCGAGCCACTGGCCAACGCGTTGTGGGAAGGTTCTAGTCCGAGGAGGCGCGAGCTCGCCTGTAATAGCTCGTCTTATTTATTCGAGAACGCGGCGCGAGCGTGCTCATAGTGTCCCGACCAAGTGTGTCATTTCTTCATACAAAAGCGGCTCCAGTTAATTAAAAACTAGGCACCATACCGCAAACACGCACCATTAGAGGTGTATTGTGCGACGCGGCCGGCGCGAGTTCGTCTACACTAAATGTCCTGGCCCGTAAAACCACAGGCCACCGTGGGAAGCAAGCCTTAGAGCGTGCCGAGACGAGAGCAAATGCTTCTTTGACAGCAGTTTTGTATTCATTTTAATCGACCTCTTTAACTTTAAAGTGCTGATTACATAGCGTCCGTTCCGTTACATTCCATTTCGGACCGTTTCGACACAACTATAAAATGATCACAACGCCCCGGGACGTCACGTTATTTGACTGTTATCTTCACTTTGTCCTTCGTAGCAACATATCAAAGGATGAAGAAAACAAAAGTGCCAATTACCAGAAGTTTCAATTCTGGCCACAAAGATTTCGAATACAGACTGGCGTTATCGTATTACAATATTTTATCCCAAAGTGTGAGCACTAATTTTATCATCGAGATTTAATATAGGCAATAAATAGCACCGTCAGAAATATCATATACTAGATATATTACCCATTTTGTCCATTTTATCATAAAATCATAAGTTAAGTTATTTAATTTATATTCAATCAAGTAGCATTACAGTCTACAATTGTAAACAAACAAATTCCGAATTTTGGAGGTTATGTCTTCCATCGAAATTGAAATTTGCTCGACTTCTCCGTCCCGTTCGTATATTCACTATTTTTTATAAATAAACTTAAAAAAGCAGAAAAAAATTCTGATATGGACGATGTTAAAAGTGTTGGCAATACACATATAATTGATTAATGTATTTAAAGGAATCAAAATAGTTTCAAAAAAATGTGCAATTCGTTCTGAGGATATTTTAAAGTTTACGTATTTCTCGAATGTAGTAGCGTTTTACTTCTACACAGAGAAATCAAACACTAATCAAGTCTATTTTTGTTGAAAGAAATAATATCATTTCCTTGTTTACATGTAAACTTATATAAAAAAGAATTATCCAACTGTCAAAATTAATTGTACCTATAATGTATATTTTTCTAATTTTGTGTTTTTCTGGATTTACTACCAAACTCTAGATACCTACCAACACTAATCTGACTAACACGGTCTGATAAGTTTTGACATATAATTCGTGACGTCAGTCTGAGAGCAAAGTATATAGAATACAAGGTATTCTCAATAAAATGTTGACACTAGAGCTGTGACGCTTTTTGTCCTATAATGTACAGGGGGGGGGGCCAAAAGTCACCATGGGGTTTAAAAATAACTAACTTTTTCGTTTGTACATTGCTCCACACCCTGTTGACCGTTTCTCTTCATTCCTTTTTTACATGATAGAACAGACAGTTGGCTATCATGTAAAGAAGGAATGAAGAGAAACGGTCAACAGGGTGTGGAGCAATTTACAAACGAAAAAGTTAGTTATTTTTAAACCCCATGGTGACTTTTGGCCCACCCTGTATATACTTTTCTCTATTGAAAATACGGAGAGAGGAGAGAGAATATTGTGCTCTCTGTACCGTACTTTCCTATACATTCGGACACAAATAGCGGTACGTGGTTCGTAATGAAAAAACCATGTATCTCTGTACAATGGTGTAGATAATGACCTATCAAATGAAAAGAAAAAAAAATGAGAGTTATACATAGATAAGAAGAGCCTTCCGTTTTTGGAGGTTATGTAAAAAAAAGGGTTATATCTCTGTATGGTAAGGTAGGAGGGAACAAAGATATGCTGCATAATTGCATTTTCATGAGGTGACATGAGGTAGCAACACAAAAAAATCCTCTCGTATCGGCCATACTTGTTATCTTTGTGTCATGGGTTAACCCTAGCTGTTCCTGTCAAAGAAAAAAGATGTTAGGAAAAAGCTTGTAATTGGTAGTTTTGACATTTGCTGCTTCTTTTGCGCAAAAACACGAACCTTGGCACTCCGGAGTTAACAGCTTTTTGACATGGTTTTGACATGTCCCCGGATGACCCAAGAGTCAAGTTCCTGCAGCAAAAACAAAAACCCTCGTATGTTTCGACCTTAACTAAAGGTCAATGCTCCGAAGCAAAGTTAGCATTCAGATTTGCCATATGTTCGTAAAAAGTACGTAATTTCGCTCGTAATTTTGTAGGAATGACGTTGAATCAGCTGTTTTAAATGAATGGGAAATTAGACAGATAGGTAAAGATTCTACCTAGTGCGGAGTAATGTAAAATGTCGTTAAAAAATTGCTTCTCTAGACACAGCGTAGGTATGAACTAGAACTGAAAGTATCCGGAATAATGAGGATCCCTCAAATTTGGGTATCCAGACTAAGCAACAAAAGTTCAAAATTTCCTTCAATTGCATTGTTCTGTTAGGAAAATATAAATTTTAGGACATTTTCCTAATGGAACACGGCAATTTGGAAGACATTTTGAAGCTTTTTTGATTTGTGTGAATCTGTATCCGGATTTCAGGAATCGAATAGTTTGCAGATCTAGATATTAGCAAATTCGGATCCAGTTTTCAGTTCTAGTATGAACATAATATGTATATCTATCTATCTCCATCAACCACCTCTGTTCACCTACCTGGTTTGTATCAATGTAGACACTCTTCTTTTTTTTTTTAATGCTTCTGAAGCCCAATCTAATGAACGTAGTCAGTCCATGTAGCTTGAAGCTCTCTAAGTAGCAGTTTGTACGGTACGCCATATGTGCAAACTGAAATTTGTGTCTTATCGATCTCGATTTAGTTGGCCATTACGGACTGAACCTCTCAAAATAGTAATTATTTCTAGTTTGAGCGGTTAAAAACCGCTCATATAGATGAGTGAGTAAAAAACTCTTTAAGCACGCGATCCTTTTATTGTTTTTTTTGCCATATCTATATGTAAGTATCCAAAATTAATGGAACTATTAAATGCAAAAAACAAACACTACGTCACCGCCAAAGACAAAAAATAAACTTCACTTTTCCCATCGAAATTAAACGATAATTCCATGCCGTCCAAGACGAACTCTGTATGCGCCGCGATATCTAAATGTGAAATGCAGTCCATGTCAATACCAAAAGTTATAAAAGTCACCGGATTTGATGCCCGTTCGTGTAGAGGAGGAAGGCGGCAATGTGTTGTTTGTGTATGGCTTATCGTTCGCCCCACATCCCGCACTTATAAATTTTAGAATATTTATTTATGTAGTCAATGTGGAAATGAATGTGCGCCTCTGTTTCCTCTCAATACAAGGTAAAGTGAGGTTATAGAGCTCTGGGAGTGAAGACAGCATTGCATTTACTTTGCTCCGGCGACGAATGGTTGGGTGAGTTGGTTTGGTGCTGCTAATATGCGATGAAAACTATACAAAAACCATACTAAAGGGATATGAACGATTTTCCATGCAACAAAACACACATCCACACCCCGCAGTCTGCCCCCTTATAATATTCTCCTATCCTAGTATTATATACCCATATAGAGAGAAGCCAGGCTCTTCAGGCCGCCATATGTGCAAATTATACCGATATCTCTATACTATCCAAATTACATACCTACCTACAGTTGCTGAAGCACGTATTTGTGATAATAGGGAAATACATTTCTTTGGCTTTTCGACACGACATCGAATACTGTCACGTCACGACGGCGGCTCTTGTAATGTAATTGTAGGTAGACTAGACCTACAAAATGATAGCAGTAGCATGAGGTTAAAGGGGCAAAGCTCTCGCGCATATTTGTACTAAATTTTTCTTATACCTACATACTTTTGTTTAGTTGTGTATTACAATGCAACACGGGTTTTTATTATTTTCTACTTTATTCTAGCTTAGTTCAAAATTTTTATTGCTGTTAATTCAATTTTCGCTTTGATGATAGAAGGTACTCAAAATGGCGGACTTGTAATAATGAAGGAATTTCTTATGTTGTCTTTGCCTTTGCGAAGCACACTGCACACCAAGCACGAAGCATTTTCTTTTTTCATTCTTTAGAATGATGAGAAATTTCACAACAAAAGAGCGATTTTAAATCACGCGAAAAAATGTTTGCGCAAAAGAAAAAAATTTCCATCGCATCATCGTAATGGCGGCGAAATGTGTGCGGCTTTTCTGTATAAGTATAAAAGTTTCGTTAAGTTTTTTTTGCGTTTAAAATTATTCCGTTTCCATCCAACATTTCTACAATATAATGGCGGATGTAGCGCGCAATGCAGCAAGAAATATATATATATTTTTTTTCATCCGGTAAAGCATTTTAAATAGTATATTCAAATTCAACACACAAAAGCAGGCAGAGGATCAGAGCAAAGAAAAAGTATACAGAGAAAACCAAGAATAATAATGACGGAGAACAGAAGGCAGACGCGCACCAGCCCAGCAACGTTCAATGATATTTGAACGAGACGAATTCGCTCAAAACTGAAATAATGCCGGGCCGGACCGGATACGAATACTCGTTTAAATTCGTGTATTAGTCGGTGAGTTTCGGAGCAGCAAAGCGGCGTGTTTCATCATTATACTTGGAAAAATTCGTTTTTTTTTCTATGGCGTGGCGTGGCACAAATGCGATGACAGTCATACACTGTTGCCAAGCTTATAAATGTTGAAACTTACTACTAGGTATGTTGCGTATATATATACATAATTTTTAACACGTCATGTTGAATATGTATCAGGCAGGGGTTGGGGGCAGACGTTCACACCAGTGTATCTCAAACTAAAACCTAAACCGTTTCGTATGACTATGGATGGATTTCTATATATATATATATGCTTATATAAATATGTACATGTATAATGACTTGCTTTTATTACTGTACTGCTGTTATGCTCTTGGTTCTGAACTACACAGCAAGCATAATATCATGCGATGGGAAAATTTTCGTCGCAAAAGCATGCGAATATCGCACTAAAACTCTGCTCCAGCTCACGGGCACTTCTGAAGCTGTGGACGAGGAATGGAATTGCAATGCGAGTATTGCTGCTGTTGCTGTGTAACTTTTGTATTTCACACTCTTCGCTCTGCATCTATACCTACCTAGCCTACCTTACCTTACCATTATGCTTCATGATGTGGATGGACGACAGAGAATATATTTTTTTTAGGCCAAGGTGCTTACACATTTCGACTGCACCCTCTCGTGGTGCGGCATGAATGAATATATGAATGTAACGCGAACGCGTTCTAGAACTATACACATACGCGATCATATAAGCATGAAATTGTTTATTTGTTACATTTACAAGGTATTTGTTGGCGACGGCGGCCGGCATAAAATATATTGATATTGATACTTTTTAGAACACACGTCGAGTTTACACAACCACTTTTTTAGGATTAATGTGGTTAGTTATACGTATATACCAACAGATCTTATAAATTAATAGGTACACATGTTTCTTGCTATACCTATATGTATATATTATTATTTTATATATATATGCAAATAGGTATAATCTCTGGTGTTATCATCGACACGAGAAAGTTGGTATACATTTGTACAATATTTTGTTATGATTACATTATTTGGATATATAAACTTCTCTAGGTTAACTATATGCGTTATGTGTAATATATTTACGTACATGCCTATATTATTTGAATATGGATATGCAATGAAGATGGAATAGTAGTACCGTTTTATTCAAGAGAGAGAGGTTATGTTGGTTTGATGATGACAGTACTACAATACAAAACAGTAACGCTGACAGCATGGGTATGCAATGTTTATAATTTTATTTTATATGTATTTGCTTTGTTTTGGTTTACTACAAGTGAATGAAAACATGTGACTTTGTAGCTGTCAAAATATACCTAGTTATTTTCTTATTAAATACTTACCTTTACCAATATTTTTGTTGTTTTCTTTCGACCCACTTTTCTCTTCAATACTGTGGGCCATTCTTGCAGAGAATTTTTCGAAATGTTTTCTCATAAATATTCTAAATAGTCTAAAATGTAAATGTAGTGTGCACGCAGCATTTCATTTACACTCATTTGGAAAATGGAAATATTGTGTGTTTACATCTGATTTTTATTTTTAATCAAGTACAATTTCACAGAAGATCTCTACAATATGGTAGAATTTATCTTAGAGGGAAATGACGATTATCAAAATAACTCAATCAGCCATTCTTATACCTACTTATACTTACCACAGACAGTAATAACAGATATCCTGCGCCTATGGGCAAAAGTGATGCTCTGCATTATTCAAGAAGAAGATTACAAAGAGTTTTCTACTGTCGTTTGCTTTTATAAGTTTCTGTCATGCTACGATATGAAAAAATTCTATTGCTCTCACGATGTCTCCGCCTGATGTAGGGAAGCCTTCAAATTTTTCTTAGAAATTCACTGGAAATTTTATACAATTTAGAGCCCGACGTCTGAAAATAACTGTCTGCCACCAGATTGAAAAAAATTCTGCCGAAATATTTTCTGTAAATTTCTAAGAAGAAATGAATGCTTATTGCTCATCTATGCTCATAAAAATTGTTAGCAGTTCAAGCACCTGTTGTCGCCCTCCAATAATGCATAAAAATTCTAAGGAACAAATTTTCAGTGAATTTCTAAGAATTTTATTTTATATTCTAGCGAGGCGTTACTGGCATCACATTTGACTATGGGCGATTACTTGTCTGTGCCTAATATCCTAGTGTATAGAACTATAAGTGATTGCGAATGCTTAGCAATTAATACCTTGTTGTGTGTAGAGGCGCTATTGCAGCGTAACCAAAGGGTAAGCTAGCAGTAGGCTGAACTATAATAGAAGTAAATAACTTTACGAAATTGAACGAGACTGACGTTTACTTACGAAAAATTGATATTTTTAGCCTAAATATATATCACATTCCGTAAGAGTTATTATCTTGATATTTAATGTTTTCAATTTTAAAAAGTGGTAAAAGTGAAAAAATTGAAAAGTGGAAGCTGATGTAATTGAAGATTTGTGCCTTTTATTAACTCGCAGTCCCCTAATAACATTTTATGTGTTAAATTTTTAAAAGTGGTAAAAATTAAAAAAATAACAAGTGGAAGTTGATTTAATTGAAGGTTTGTGCTTTCTATTAATTCGCAGTACCATTTTTATTCCATTTTAATTTTTACATTGCACTTTTAATCATTTAGTAATAATTTAATTGTTTAGACACATCGCGTTCTTACGGAATGAGCGATTCTTAGCTTAGCGCACTATACTTTCTGAAAATTGGATATTTAAACTTAAACGAAAGTTCCCCTCACACGAGTTAAAGTTTGCTTTACGTATACGTCTATTGTAGTTCAGCCTAATGCCTCGTTCAAATATAAAATGTCTGGATCTGATGTAGGGCAAGCAGCAATTTTTTCTTAGAAATTTACTGGAATTTTTTTTCCTTACCCGGGGGTTACACCTGCAAGTACAGCTTGCATGCAAGCTGCACTGCCATACTTCTTGCACGTGCAACCTCTACTGCCATGCTGGCAGCTCAGCTTTCAGCAAACTTGCATGATGAAAAACCATGGCAGCTGAGGTGATAGTAATTTGACATTATGCAGTTTTCAAGATGGCGGAAAAGAAATGCTTAAGAGAATTTGTTAAATTTATTTTGGAAAAATGAGATTTTCTGGGATCATTTGCATTACATCATTTACCAACACCTTCCTCTTACCTTTTTTTTTTTGGTTTTTATCATTCTGCTACTTCCTTATTGCTATAATTTTCCTATATACTCATTACTTTACGCCTCAATGCCATCAAAGACATCAACCGAACTGCCTTCTGCTGTCAAGTTGAAAATCGTGTTGGAAGGGAGGCTTGCATGCAAGCTTAACTTGCAGGTGTAACCCCCCGGTTATAATTATTATGCATTGGAGGCAACCGTACACATTGTATGATGTCGGCCACTAGCCAAACTGAATAAAAGTTCTAACGAAAAAATTTCCAGTAAATTTCTAAAAAAAAATTGTGGCCTTCCCTACCTCAGATCCAGGCATCGTAGATTTGATATTCTATCGAGGGTATGTATACTTCCCAACATTTGTATGTTTTTAGTTTGTATGCTCTTAGCGCCTACAGAGGGGCGGATGGTGGCACTTTTTATTGCCGAGAAGTATTCGGGGGAGGAAAATGCCGAAATGCTAAGTTTCGATCGGGAGTACGGGCAGTATACTGTTATGGAACTATGTTGAGTGATTGGCTTGGACGTGAAGTCCAGACTGCCAGCATGAGCTGACAGATCACTCGGCGGACAGCGTTGACTGCAGGGCGGGACGCTAGCTCGCCTCGGCTATTTGCGGAGAGTGTGGGGAGATTC
This sequence comes from Dioctria rufipes, assembly GCA_963924295.1. Classification (NCBI taxonomy): domain Eukaryota; kingdom Metazoa; phylum Arthropoda; class Insecta; order Diptera; family Asilidae; genus Dioctria; species Dioctria rufipes. The sequence continues at coordinate 22,663,548 of OZ002740.1, read as the reverse complement.
CACGAAAAATCTGTCGCTGCCGCCTGCCATAATCAAAAAAAAAATTCGTGCCTAAAACCAAAACGGCGGCACACATTCAGTCCTGAAGGGACCTTTACGTCACTTACCTACATCCAAATCGAAGGCGCAGATGGTATGCCTTCATTGCACGCCCCAACCACCCAAGTGACTCTGAAAATATCTGCCCTCAGAGTCAGTTGGGTGGTTGGGGCGTGCATTTCTGAAATTTCTCATCGGACGGCTGTACAGATGTTTATTTGCGATTTGAGGTGATAATATAATAATTTAATAATTATTACGTATTGTGAATTTGTGTTACAGTTATTGTTTATATTAAAAAATGTGACTTAATTGAACATGCACACAATTAATTTCGGTAATCTTGTAGGAAACTACGCCAAGAAACATTATTGTATGGCACGTCTAAGCCAAGTGAAGGAAATTCTTTCCTTCCTTCCTTTGACTGACTCGGGAGCCACTTCGTCAATAAAATAAATAGAATAATAAAAATTTTTCAAACATTTATAGAATGTTTGATGTGTGCGGACGTAAAGTTTACATTAATGGATGTTTAAAAAAGTCTAATTTAATCCAAATGAAATTGAGAACATTAGATATTTTTTAAAGTTTGTACAGTAATTTCACTCAGTTTTCAACAGCTGTGAATAGTGAAAGTTCATTTTGGAATTTTTTAATAAGGTCTTAATCATGAATGAAAAATGAGACAAGATAAATATAATAAAATTAATAGAATTATTCAATTCTGCGATACTTCGAAAATCGAAAAGATCGTCAATTTATCATTCAATAAATAACGACCACTGTACTGTAATCTTCACTCAAATGTTGAACGTACAACGAAAGATGCATTTGGAAAACATTTTTCACAGAAACTTCCTATCAGATGTTTGACTAATGTTTCACAAACATTTGTTAAACATTTATCATTCATTTGTCAGCTGCCTATAAATTGTTTGTTAAATGTTTGAAGAATGTTCTTTCCAATGTTTGTTATGTGTGGTTGCACCTTAAGTATACGCGTTCTTGAGTTAAACTGTAGTCAGGGTGCGCGAGCGGAGCGGAGCTCAAAGCAGAGCTTATTCATGCGACAAGTAATGCGAGATGCCTGAGTGGAGTGAGATGCGCCCATAATTTTACATGTACTTTTTGGTTTCAGAATTAGTTTTCACTACATTTAGTTGTGACATTCGGAAAATAAAATTATGAAGTCGGCCGACGAGGAATATTTTCGTACGCAAAATATTTGCAATTATTTTTTTATCCATTAAAAGAAAGGAATATGGGGAATTTAATCACCTACACGGTGATTTAAGTATTTCCGCATGTATGGCCATTTCTAACTACACTTCAAGAAAAAACCATCTTTGATTACGCGAGAGAACACTGCACAACCAGATTTCTCACTTTGCGCGTTGACATTAGCTTTGCTAAATTTCTCGCTTTGCGCTTAGACATCAGCTTTGCTTTCATTTTCGCGTTGCTTTTACTTTGTCACGATCGCGCGACTTTGTATGAAAATGTAGCTGTGTTCTTTCGTGTCGGCACAACAGGGCAGAACAAAAGATACACAAAAAAACACCTCATACATTTTCAGAGAAGATTTATACATAAAGCGAACAGTACAAATATTTCGCTTCATCGACAGAATATGGGAGCTCTAGAACAAGGTACACAAAAGAACACAGCTTGTATGTGCATAGTTTTATCGCCTGAGCTCTCGCACTGGTCAGCTTCTAGTTCTGCTCTGCTTCACGCGCGCAATCTGACAGCAGCCTTATTGTGCGCACAGACAAAGGGACGGACATGCAAAAACCAAAATAACTTTTAATATTATGGGTGGGTGTCGAATCCCTTTTGCTATACCATCATTATTTCTGTGCGTTACAAACGGAATGACAAACTTAGTATGTATACCCTATAGATTCCATCTGATGAGATAAATTAAATAATCATATGTTGCTGAAGACTTTGGCATTTATGATGTAAATTCCTGTCACTCGAAATTCGGATTCACGTTTACTTTTGTTAGTGACCTGGGTATAAGCTTTGTTAAATAAAAAAGCCACATCAAAGGGTGTTATTTTTGCTATCATATAAGATTTCATATCCTTCTATAGGCAGTTTTTAAAGATCCATAAAAGGACACATCAAACGGTTGTGGAATATGGGAGCTATGTGGTGGAATGGACAGCATCACGATGTAGTTTTCCTTGCAACAGATAATGGCAATCACTTGACCGGTATTGCTTTCAATTCAACATCAAATTTTATAAATATACAAAAGGAAATACAAAAAAATGTTTACAATAACATTAAATAGAGCCTTGCACAATTACATAAATGAACTAAAATGACTTTCAAATCTTTATTCATACCTTCTAAAACATTTTGCGCAAAATTACATGAAAGCGATGGAAAATAAACAAAGTCCGTTTCCCTTGTACGCTGACAGTGAATTGCGTGAATGCCTCCGAGTGGTTTATTACTGAAAGTCTTGTATTGGGTATTGTACTTTTCGAGGTCTTCGACCGACCGGCCTTCTTTCCCTAATATCGTGAAATGTATAGGAAAGTACGGTACAGAGAACATAATACTCTCTTTCTCCTCTCTCTCTCCTATAAAAATTTATATACATTATTTAATTTTTCCCTGACGGGAATCCAACACTTGTTAGAATCGGTCAAAGATGGAGAATAGAAGAATTTTAAGAACTTTTTTTATTTTTAACGATTCTAAATCAAATCATAAATAGGTACAAGAGGAAAAAACAACCGCCTCGACCGGGATTTGAAACCGGGACTTTCCGCTTGCCGGGCGACTGCTCTTACCACTGAGCTAACGAGACAGATGATTTTCCCTGTTGCATTTATTAATTTGTAATTAGCCTACTAAGCATTAACCAGTAACATACATTAGTCATAGAATTACGTCAGAGGCTATTAGCAGCAATTTGGCAACATTTTAATGGGAATAATTGTCTTCTATATACTTTGGCTCTATCAAAACCTTCACAAGCCATGAAACAGACTCCCTCCCTAACACATGCGAGGCCCAACGGAGGTCCTTACATATTTGCAGTGTTCTTATTTAAAACTAACAAAAGTTTGATTTGAATAGCTCCTCCGCCCTAAACTACTATTCATACAGAAAATTGGTGTTCTGATAATCTTAAGCTTGCTTTCTTATCTTCCGAACAGTAATAAAATGTTCATACCTTTTCTAACAAAATTATTTAAAAAAATTTATCTTATCCAAATGACTACGATTCCTCAAACAAAAATTCTCAGCTGAGTAATCACAGTTGCCGTTGTGCCGTCATGGGATGCCGTGGGTTGATGATATCGAATGTAACTGCTTACAGATTCTGACTCCGGCTGCACATACACACATGCAATTATCACTCAGCTGAGAGGTATTGAGCGTAAAATGGTAAGGTTACTTTGTAATCAAAACTATTTTATTTTTTTGTTAAGTAAGGTATATAGGAAGTGTAGCGAAGCAAAGACTACAGCAGCCACTAGCGTTAAGGACGTAGCAAAAAGAATTTTAGCGAAATCCTCTCCAGAAGCAAAAGATCATAACTAGGAAAATTAAAGTGTAGACAGCAGGCAATTCAGGGTTTCATTGCTGTCTTGATGAGATCGCCATCTACTACTGATCGAAGCATATACATACAGTATACTCTCAAAATTTCTTCATGAAACTCTAATTTGCGACTGTAAGCTAACAAACTGACAGTACCTTGGTACTTGTCGTTTAATTGTCTACTTAATGCAATAGGTTGAAAAATTGCCTGCAGACTCTCTATATGGGTCTCGAAAGAGTCAAAACTCAATCTGGAAACTGGACATGCCCTAGATATAATGAGAGCCACGCGCTTTTTTTTTTACACTTGACAGTTCGAACTATCTGAGGTGTGTTGATTATTTCTATGAAATTGTGAAGTGTTTAAAAATGAATAGGAAAAAAATGAAATATGATAATTAATGATGATATTTTTTATTTCAAACTTGTCAATACTTTCATTTATTCTCTTAAAATGAAACAGGGAACAAACGTAGAAAGAAACAATGCCCCACAAAGTTTAAACTTTAATTAAGCTCTGTGGCGCCACAAAGTTGCTTGGCTTAGGTACATTGGATCAAGTTATATAATAAAAACCACTGATTCGAAGTCATTTTGTGGTGCGAAAAAAAACGCGTGGCGCTCATTGCATGTAAGGGACAGAGCATCTCTCCACATCAGAGGCTACCACTAGAGTTTGAAGGGGTTATTAAAATGTTCACCGTAGAGTAAAAATTCAACCATCAAAACGACAGAGTTAAGCTTATTCCTCTTGGGAAACGGATGAAGAAACAGGGCCATCATCCCTAGCTTTGGAGAGTGTTATACGAAGCCATTATAGAGCTAGTAAAAAACGCGCGCAGCCAATTACTAAAACGACGTTTTGTAGAAATTTGTGAAGCTTTTCTTAAGCGTGGTACGTTGTTTGTCGGGAAGTCCTTCGATATTCCTGCAGTGGGTATTCAGCCGAGTGTTCCAAAAGTGTCTCCCCACAAGCTTTTTGTTATAAAAAGCAAACCAATAAACATAATTTAGAAATGTAAGTTTATTTGCCATTCTAACGTAATATTACTAATAATGCGTACGTCTACCGTTACTATCTGCATTCTGAAATACGTCGTTCGAACTATCACCAATCACATAAATTTTTTAGTTCGTCCTCAGTGTTGTTGCTCCATTCTTGCTGTACTCTTGCCTCTTAATTGTCGTCTATTCTTCGACATCGGATGTCTAAATACACTCTCTTGAATTTTAGTCCAAGCATGTTTGATTGGATTAGGTTCGGTCAGGAGAGTTTCCACACCAATCTTCCCAAACTGTTGAAAACATCGATTTTTCCAGTATCAATGTTGCCGTTGCTGTATGCGATCGTGGCTTCATCCTGCATAAAAATTACCAAATATTTATCTGGAAACTGTCTTCCGTCATCCTGGCATTCTGTGTAACAGGAAAAATGCTGTCTTCGAAACGGTTGTATTTTCCTCAACATGAAAGTCTCGACCATTATCTTGCGATCAAATTTCGACTGTTGTATGCGTTTAATCACTTGATCTTACCCTCATGCCCTGTCTATTCGGCATTGGGTGCAAAGCAACTGAGGATTCATTCATAAAAGGTACGTTAGCTCTCTTAGACCTTCCAAGATGGGTAAACTTTTGCAGAAGTTAAGTCTACCTGTGACATTCTTTGCAGTACAGAGCGGGTTTACTGGTCTCACGTAGGAGTCGTGTCTTCCCCAATTCTTCGATTTAACGGACCGTTGATCGAGACGTTGTTTTTCGCCGGTGTTGGTAATTTTCGGATTTATTTATTCTTTTTGTCGCTGTCCTCGTTCCAATGTCTGGATTGTTTTCCATCATCTTCCTTCTTTTTATTTTAGTTGTTGGTGAAAGAGTTGTCGGTCTACCGGAATGTCTGTTGACCCGTACATCGCCTTACTTATTTTCCAGCTTTCCACACCTAGTGTTCTTGATATTTCGGAAACGGATTTTCCCATTTCGCCAAGAGTTCGGATTTGAATCCTCTTCGAAACCATGAAACACACAAGTCTTCTAACAGGCTTTAAAAAAAATGGCTTTTCAGGTAAAGCACGTATAAAATGTTCTAAGAAAAATCACTACTTATGACAAACATGGCAATAAAAAGGATCTTTGAGGTCAGGACCAATAAAATTGCACAGATAGGTTTGCAGAAAGATCATTAAGCACGCTGGTAATTCCAAGCAGTTTTATAAAGAGATTGTCTCTCTACTTGTCTATAGGGATATATACAGGGTGTTTCCCCTTAGGAGGTCCATAGAGCGGGAGGTGATAGTACTCACCTAGACGAACCAAAAATTGTACGGCAGGTGGGGGGGGGCAATATCAACCGTTTAGGAGTTACAGGGTGATTCATAAAAAAAGCTAGGTTTTTATAAAACACCCTGTATCTTAAAAACTACAGGGCGTATGGTCACACTTAAGGGCTCACTGTATGCAGAACTTCATAGCCTTTCGAACGACTGCTCAACCAGCCCCGTGCCCCTCTTCCCTCAGATGTTATGAAGGTCTAAACTAAAAATTTCGGATTTTCTTTCCTTTTTTTTTACTTTGACCTCTATTATTTTTGCAAAAAGGTCGTTAACATAACTTTTTTTTATAAAAACTGTAAACTGTGGAGTCTCCTCTTTAATTTGACCTATTATATCCTATGGGCTATCTGTATCCGTTAAAGAGTTATTAGCTCTAAACTTATTCTCAAACCTATCCTCAACGATAATTTGTTCCCTTAGTACGTCATTTTAAAAAATATCGTCTAATTTCGGTGTGACCGGAATAGGTTATGAGTTAATAACTGTTTAACGGCTACAGTTAACACATAGGGTGTAATAGGTCAAATTAAAGAAGAGGCTCCACAGTTTACAGTTTTTATAAAAAAAAGTTATGTTAACGACCTTTTTGCAAAAATAATAGAGGTCAAAAATAAAAAAAAGGAAAGAAAATCCGAAATTTTTAGTTTAGACCTTCATAACATCTGAGGGGAGAGGGGCACGGGGCTGGTTGAGCTGTCGTTGGAAAGGCCATGAAGTTCTGCATACAGTGAGCCCTTAAGTGTGACCATACGCCCTGTAGTTTTTAACATACAGGGTGTTTTGTAAAAACCTAGCTTTTTTTATGAATCACCCTGTAACTCCTAAACAGTTGATATTGCCCCCCCACCTGCCATACAATTTTTGGTTCGTCTAGGTGAGTACTATCACCTCCCGCTCTATGGACCTCCTAAGGGGAAACACCCTGTAGACTGGAAGGGGATAATTTCTAGCAACGGTTAATCAACAATGCGTTTATTTAAATAGGCGGGGAGAAAATTTAGGTGGATTTACTATAATGCATTGGAGATGTTGAAAACACAGAGACAACTTACACGTTGATGATAAACACTCGGGAAGAATTTTTTTCTGTAGCGTGTAATCCCTAGCTCTAAGGAATACCGCAATCTCGAGACTAGTCTGTGCGTGCTGCAATAGTGCTCAGACCAGGCTGATTGAGAAGGTGAATCAAATCAAAAGGTGGACATTCGATTTTTTTTGTTTTTTTTTTTTTCATTACAAGAAATATTTTCAAGTATGCTGGCTTGGAAGGTTATTTCTGAAGGCTTAAAAAAATTAAATTAAATACTGGGTCGTCCCTACTTACCTACTGAAGAATAACCAATATCAAATGACTTTTTTTGGAGAGCGTATGTAGCTCCTTAAAACAGAAAAAAAAGACCTACGCAAAAATCTTTCTCTTCTTCCGCAACTGTGTTGTCTGTTGTGTTGTGATCCGAAAAAGTGCTTTCAATGTTCTCGGTTCTCCCTCGCTGCTGCTGCAAAGGGAGAAAAAAGTACGCAATGGGAACTGTGACACCGCAGCTATTACATTACTCGTATAGAGGTATGCACGTAGGTTTTATGCCGTTTTCTTAGCTATCCATATATGCGCTAAATTTGTTGCATACCTCTATATACATATACATATAGTAGCCTCTCAGGCACTTACATTTTCCCTATTTTGACTGAAAACATGGAATATCAACAATTTTCACACAGTAACACAAGGCCTCCACCACACCACGTGGTTCGCTCATCATTCGCTTTAAAGTGTTCGTTCGGTTTCGGATTTGTTTGATGATGTGATGTTGTTTTTGTTTTGAAATTTTGCTTGCGTCACGTATGTTTGCGTAAGTTTAGTGTGGCGGTGTATAGAAAACAAATCTCTCGTCGCATATATATCCCGCGGGCACGCTTATGGGGAAGGGGAAAAGTTTTTATATGCTATACATACATATATAGATATGTAATATATATGTATATGCATAAATACACACAACAAATAGATAACAGACAATCTGATAAGTGTGTGCACTAAAATTGTATTAATAAAATTGCTTATTCCATTTGTTTTGTCTGGTTTTGTAAGAGCAACTCGCAATAATACATACCTACATATAATAATATCATCAAGCTTGTTACATTTACAAAAACAAGTAAGAAAAAAGAAGAAAACAACATTAACAACAACAACAACTAGAACAACATGTGTTTTTGCATTACATATCTACACTTCACTACAAGTTATGTATTTTCGTTAAGTTAATGTTTACCAACAAAGGCAGTTTCAGCTATACAAGAGGTACATATGCCTGTATGTATGCATAGGTCCGGCTTGGTGTGGTAGACTATAGTTTATGTTGAGCCTTTTTCCGGGGTATCCCTGTCAATTTGTCAAAGTGTCAGCAGTCCGCATTTAAATCAGGTGGTTGAGAGCAGGTGGATGAATTCAAGGAGCATTCTTCATTCATTCATATTTGTTTTGAGTATCATCGATACTATTGGAAGGCCTAAAAATACTGACTAGATTAATTTATTTTGAATTACTTGCAATTTCCAAGTAGATACTTATCAGGTAATTCTGAAAGTGATGGGAATATTTATCAATTTTCGAAAAGTTTGAAGTAAAAAAAAAAAATTACACGACTATTTATCAATTATTTTCCTAATTATACTATACAGGGTGTCCAAGCTACTTTGTCGCTTTCGGTGGTACCCATAGATAATGAAGGTCGTACGAGAAGATCGCAACCACAAAAAAAGAATATTTTTTTATTTTTCAACGTCTAGGTATGTAGTCTCTTGCTAGCTGTCTGCACTTAATCCAACGATAATCTAAATTTGTGATGCCTGCCCTGTAAGCAAATATATCTTTTTATTATTATTATTATTATTATCACTAACTTTGTTGTGAAATCAAGATGTCTCCAAGTGCGTGCATTCCAAAAAGTGACACATTGATTTCTGAACTGTGGATGATTGTACTGGGAGGGGTCGGCATAGGGAAGCGATGCTACCTGCTCTCTGTTCGACTTCCTTATCTTCGTGATCTAACCTCAACGATTCAGACCTGGGACAGAATCAGGCCAACATTTAACCTTAAGTGGAATGATCTACGTTACAGATTTGCGGCGATTCCGATTAGGTTCAATTCTGTATTAACAGATTCAGTGTTCAGTAATGCTCGAGGTTTTGAAACTGACACACCCACTGCCGGTGTTCGGAGATATTATTGATATCTTCGGGAAACTGTCATTATACACGTACATTCCACAACTACACGACCTGGCTGGCTTATGTGCGAATTGGAAAATTCTGTCGATTTCAACAGATCACCTTACACACCCTTCAGTACATTAACAACACATGTGCTCCGTGACGTGTTTATGCCAATAAGACCTTCGGAGTATATAGGATACAGCAGATGGTGAACATATATCGGGGTGAATATGGTCGTGATGGGAGGAATAAATTGCAGATTAGTCTACAGTTATCCATCCATTCAAATTGTTGCATCACAGTTTTATGCCTCCTAATCAGTTGTCACATATTGATCGTCGAGCTTAGAAGATATGCACAGCTTGTGCTTGTGAAGGCATTCTGTTTCACAGGTTCTTCACTTGCCCGGCTTTGAAAAATCTAATGGAACTCGTGTGCGATATGTGTCAGTTGATCCACCCGAATTTCGGTATTACTAGAACATTGTTTCTATAAGAAACCAAAAGTTTGTAGTTAGGAGAATTGTTTGATTAGCTTCATGTTGACGTTTGCCAAATCTACAATTCATTTAAACTACATAAGAGTCAAGTTAATAGGCACTTCGTTGACAGATTAAATAGAAACATTCAACTGCACATGACATATCACTATTTTCGGTGCAGGTCATTTGTAACACTAGTTCATGCCACGGGGCTTTTCGCTTTGGAACCATTGCAAATTCTGTGGAAAGAACAAGCACTCCGTTAGAGTTTTTGAGCTGGAGGTATGTAGAGGTCTAACATACTCCAGGCTGCTCTCTCGGGACTCTATAAGTGTATCGGTGACATTTAACAAAATTATACGTTTATGAATTCTAAATCTCTCATTCGGTCGTTTCAATAAAATTCTTGTTAGCTGTTTTGGTAATTATGCAAGGGAACTCCTTGAAACTTCCACTTATCTGCAAATATAGGCACATTTTAAATTTTGACTTTACTTTGACTTTGGCTTTAAATTTTTATTTTCAAAATTATTGTGAAAATTCTTACTTAATCTTTTTAGCGTGCCTTTTTTTAGTTGTTTATTTAATACCTGTTTGAGCTTTTTGCGTCCTTTTTAGATTTATTTAGTTAGATTTTGTTTTCTGTTTTCAGAGCCACTATTTATTTACTCCCTTATTTTTTTACTAAGAGTCATTTTATAACGTTTTTATTAAAGATTCATATATAACAAAATTATTATTAAACCAAGCTCAGGGGATACCCTGTTCAGAGTATTAAGTCATAAAAGCACGGAAATCTAAATGACCCAGTACCATCCAAACGATGCATATGTTTATAAGTTAGGTAGTTACTTCGCGTATTATTAAAAATTGCACTCCAAAAATGTGTCCCTCTTAGTTTTGACGTCACAAACACGCAAGCTGCCCTTTCCTTTAAAAAAAGAGACTTTTTCTTCTTTACGTGAAGTTAAGTTTTTTTTTTTTGTTTTTATAAAGTAAAGAAGGCCACCATTTATTCAATTTTATTAAAATTGACAAAACTCAAACTAAATAACCCACCTTTCGAATTAGGAACGTTGGACACATGATGGAAATTTTGAGATAAATTTCTGCATCCACTCTTTCCTTCCTTTCAAATTGTCCAGTTGAAACATTAAATAAAAAATATTATTCACCCTCACCCTAGTATTTTTATGCAGACAAGATACTATTTACTTCAAATTGACGTTCTGAGTCGTTATTTAACGGAAAAATTCTTGCAATAAAACAATTTTCCAAATTATGTAAATTTTATGTAGGTATGTATGCAGCAGCGTGTGTAGAAGTAGATCAAGAATATGTACTAGAGATGTCACTAATCGCAAAACAATTATTTATTTTTTTTTTCTTTCATTGCGCTGGTATTTCCATACACACATAACTGTATATTTAATAAATTATATCACTATTATTCACTCTTTTCTCATAATGGTTAAAAAAAAATCCGCGGTTCAACAAAAATCATTCAGTTAATGGTGTGGAAAACTCAAGAATATACCTATAACGGCAAATGTGGCATCGCATCTTCTCACTTACCCAATCAACAAATAAAAATCATATCACATCACACGAACACTATTATTCAAAGAATTGTTGCTGTAATAAATATAAATAATAATTTCACACTCTCACTGTAACATAAAAACTACGAATTAAGGTATGTACTTAAATACCTACCTACCGCTTTACAATATCTTTGTTATAAATATGAAGTCTGGTGTTTTTTTTATTATTTCATAATTGCTATTTAATTAGTTGGCCTTGGCCGCCACTAGAATGAATGTGCCTGCTTGCGCTTTTATAATTTAAATATTCTTGTTTTAATGATACACCAAACTGATATGTGAATTAGAGTCACAGGGGAATGTGGTGGATTAAAAATATCACACTGGCACTGCACTATTTATACTCAACTGAACTGAACGAGTCTCTATTCAAAAGTTTCTAGTCCAGAAGAAAAATATCCTGTGCAAAAGATTTCCTTACTTGTACATTTTATCACAAGAGATCGCCACATTTCTGTCTCCTTACCACAGCCAGCACCTCATTCTCACAGTCTCACGCTAGCTGTGCTGTGCTGTGACCTACTCAACGTAATTCCATTTGATATCCACTAGACCTCTACTTATAAATTTTGTACTCGCCGCAGAGTATACTGCAATACCTTAAATATTTGTTCATATAGGTAGATGTACTACCTAACCTACTATATATCGGTATAATGGAATCGGTGACCGTATTCTTTGCTGGGGGTTGTTTACACTACATATAGAGGTATAGTATAGTGTAGTATCAAAAATTTGCTAAAATAGAGGGTGTTCGCCCCGCCAGGGGAAAGAGACGTGAAAGTATGCGTAATAATCACATGTGTGTGTGCGTTGGTGGTTTTAGTTAGTGGAGGAAAAACTGCTTGTATGCAAGATGCTGAAAAACATTTTTTTTTAACACCTCCCGATTTAATGCTATTGTGCTTGAGAGAGGTATCTACCACCTACATATCTATGTATATAATATTGCCTGATATTACTACCAACATTCAGAAATATATGCACAAGGAAATGAAACTGTAAACTCTGGCTACGGCGAAAATGAACATTAATATGGAATAGAAGTTACACGTGTAGTCACTTGTGCAGAAACTGCATGAATGAATTTTCTGATTTTTTTTTTAACTGAGAGAATTTCAGGATTATCCCATCTAGAGACCAAAACATATTATGTATATTTTCTTTCTCCCAGTTAATATTCAACGTGCAATACAAAGATATCCTTTAACTGTCAGCTAGCTACATATATGGGAAATTTCACGCCAATTTGGCTTACTAAATCCTGTTCTGTGACAACAAAAGTTGTGTAAATAATGTTAGCATTTTATAACTGTACAAAAGCTTGGAAAAAAAGTGCGTAGCAATATTCATAGTCAGTCGTATTTACGCTTTAGGCGGCGTGTGCAGTTATATTTTAAACCAATTTCGGATAGAAATTAATAAAAACCAAATAGTGCGCGCTGAAGCTTTCCACAAGTGGAGTGGAAGCTCATCACTATCATACAAAAATTTGACAAAATAAGTTGAAACGCTTTATGACACGGTTCGAAGGGTGATTTAGGGTTTATCTGCGAAAAAAGGACAAGCCAAGGAAGGAGATAAGGAACTGGAAAAAAACAGTGGTCAATATAGTAAAGGCTAAAAAATATATGTCTACTCGAGATGTTGTGGAAAAGACGGAACTTTTCAACAGATGATTGTGAAATTAAAAAAGAAAAAACAATACAGACATTTAATAAACAGAAAGCACCAAAACGAACACAACAACAGTTAAAAGCATATCTTTAGCCAGGAAGTGGTACGACAAGGAATTTTCAAACAAGAAGCAGTTCATCGTAATGGATGATGAAACATAAATGGATTTTTCAACAATACCCGGCCCTCATTTTTACTCAATAGTGCCTGGAGAGGTTATCTGTGATTCTGAAAACACAAAAACATATATTTGGTAAAATTTTTCGAAACCACTTCGAAAAATTTTGAGATATATTAGAAGCATTTCATACAAAATTTTTCAGCACGAAATCCCCTGAATTAAAATTTCAAAGCACAAAATCCTCCCAACTTAAAATTTGAAAGCTCAAAATCCTCCAACTTAAGATCTCTCAGAATAATATCCTTCAACTTAAAGCTAAACTTTATAAGCACAAAATTTCAAAGATTCCAACATTCCATGAATTCCAAGATTCCTTCAATGGATTCTCTCGGGTCGGAGCCTTAATTAAACTTTAGATGAAATCTCATTACCTTACCTACCATGTTTATCTTCCGTTTGTAACACATAGAAACAATGCTGATAGGGCAAAATGGATTGGATGCCCACGAATAATTTTAAAAGTTATTTTGATGTTTTATGTTCGTCCTCATAATAACTCGAGCTCGCGTTTACTTAGGGATCTGAAATTTTGTACACAGCCTTTAAAAACAAACTGTATATTTAAATTCGTATGGTTTGAAGATGTATTTTGCACCGAAAAGGACTACTTAAAAGAAAACACGTGTTCATCTGTATGAGAGCTTTTTTTACTCTTTATATCTCATACTTTAATATCCTACGCCATCCCAAGGTATATCGAATACAAGCTATTCCCATTACGAACCACGTTCCGCCATTAGTGATAAAATATCGTGAAAATGTATAGGAAAGCACAATAATCTCTCTCCTCTCACTGTCTTTCCTATAAAAATGTATACACATTAGTCACAGAATTACGTCACAGACTATCAGTTGCAATGTGTCAAAATTTTAATGGGAATACCTTATCTTCTATATACCTTGACGCCATCCTATGCTCTGCCAATTTTCCTTCTTGATTGCATTTTTTTTTAATGATGGCTTGGTGACATGGTTGCTTACGACTAGTCAGGATTTCATCTTTCCTCGGTGCTCATGTACGTTGCCGTCCTTTCACCTCTTTGCCACACAAAAATTTCCGTTTTAGGGTAGGGCTCCTTACCACAAAAGGAAAAACGGAATCATGATAAAATAATTCTTGCATCCGTCCGTCTTCTATCAAAGACATTTTTCTTGAAAATTGACGTATGAATTTAATATTTGGTAGAATGTTAAGTATTCGTGCCGGTGTCATGCGTATCAGCCCAACTGCAGCTTTAGAAGTTATACTGGACCCACTTCCTCTGCATTTGCACGTTAGAAAGGAGGTCATCCTCAGCGAAATAAGACTGCAGAGAGCGAATCCCCTGAATCTGGTTGGTCAAAGAATTCCTAAAAGATCCGATGGCAAACCCTATCTCAGACGAAACTTTGATCTCAGTGGAACATAAAGAGGGACTTTCGGGGGTGACTTACCCTTTGAGAAAAGATCTTTATATGGTACACGGCTGGATCCAAATGGATGGTAAAGCAGGCGTGGACATATATTGGCCGAATTACCGACTCACTAAAGTACCGGGTAGGGGGGCGGGGGAGCCACTAAATCCACACCATAGAATTCTGTGCTCGCGAAATCATTCCTAAGAATATCCGTGGAGAAAAAATATACATACATATATAATATCAGACAGCCAAGCAGCACTCGCCTTTCAATTCGTTTACCTTTGAATCTAAGCTGGTCTAGCATTGTCTTACTGTTTTGAAGCAAATAGCCAAAACAAATACGGGTATGCTAATTTAAGTGTGACGACATGAAGGCATTGCAGGGGAAGAAGCCAAATATCTGTTTATTGGCTCCGAGCCAGTTTTTGGTGTATTTCCGAAATAGAATCTCTCATTCCGGGATTACCATATGGGCTGATAAGTTTCCGGAATCGGATACTAGATGGTATACGAAAATTTATCAAATAAATATGCATGAAATTTTGACTACTGCTTCGTTAGTTACTGTCGGTTGAGTGACAGTACTTTTACTTTGTGAAAAGAATAAAAAAACATAATTCGTGCAGAGATCAAGATATAACCGTATACGATAGGTATAATGAATTTACGTACGAGCACTGAAGATGTTGGATGTTCGGTACGTTCGATTAAGGTGACAACTACAGAAAACATCCAAAACATACACCGATGGTTATGGACGACCGCAAAGTGAAATTAATTGAGATAGCTGTGGCCATGGGCGAGCATGTTAAAAGAGCCTGTTGCCAAAATTTTGCAAATGTAAAAGCTGTGTGGGCGCGAGTGCCGCGCATGCTCACAATCGACCAAAAACAACATTGTGTTGATGATTCCGAGAGCAACTTGGCGATGTTTATGCGTAAGCGTTGCGAGTTTTCGCGTCGATTCATAATGATGGACGAAACATTTACTTTGCGAAAGAGAAATTGCTCTTTCACCAGGACAATGCACCTACCATCACACATCATCAATGAAGGCAATGACAAAATTGGTTGAATTACTGTACGAATTGCTTCCCCATACCATCCACCCTATTGTCTCCAGATCTAGCTCCAAGCAATTATTTTCTGTTTCCTAATTTGGAACGATGGCTACAGGGAAAGATTTTATTCGAATGATGAGGTTATAGCCGTAACAAATGGTAATTTTGATGTTTTAAGCGCTGACCATTATTTAAAGGCTATCAAAATTTTGGAAGACCGCTGAAATAAGTGTAGCTTTAAAAGGGAACGAACTTTGTTGAAGAATAGAATGAATTTCCACTAAAATTTTAATGTTTTCACTTCCATTCCGGAAACTTATCAGCCCATGTAGTAAGAAGATCTTCCATCTGATCATTAAGATCAGTGTTCATATGAACTCATAAACTATTGACAAAGGGATTTCTATTCCACACGAATTCATCTTTGAATTCGTACAGTCTATCGCACCTGACATCCCCTGGGATTGAGACCACCTTCTCGGGGACTATGCTGAAAAACAATTTTAAATCTAGAATTTCATCCAGAATGAGAATCACATTTTGTGCTTCAGCCATTGACAAACCCTATTATCTGTACTCCAAATCCACGAAAACACCGGAGCAGGCGTTTTCTTCGAGGAACCTCACATGGAAATTGCCATACACCTTGAATGTCATGTCACGGTTTTTCAGACAGATGGCAAGGCCATCCTTGAAGCGGGAAGGTATCTCCTTAGCTCAGACACTGACAGCAATGAGATTGCCATCTGTTCAGACAGCGAAGTCAAGGCTTTATCTAAACACCCTCCAAACTAGTACTGTAACGTAAAATCACCCTGAATACCCTCTCTCGGAATAACAGTATATATTTGTTCTGCCGGTGCCAGGGCACAGCAATATCAGCGGAAACAAAAGGACGGACAAGCTTGCTTGCTTGGCGACTTGGTGCAGCCTTGAAGGAATCTTTCTCTATAATGGGGATTGCACTAAAATAACTTGCTTCTATTTCGGTTTGGGCCGACTGATATAGTAGACGCCTTTGGTTAGATGAATCTTTGGGTAGAGCTACAAAGAAACTGTGTGGCAAACCTAACCCAACCCAAACCAAACGAATAAGCTCTTTGGACTAAACAAGCTAACCTTAAGAAATCTAGTGTCAATTGTTACTGCGGGCACTCTTTTCTCAGGGGTCACCTTTACAGGATGAGATTTGTTGATGATTCTATATGCAGGGGTTGCAACGAGGAATTCAAAACGGCGACTCACTTTCCTCGTCACTGTCGGGCTCTCTCAGGAAAGCGTTACAGATTCCTTGGACGAGCTGCATGAAGCCGGCAAGGAGGGTTGGGGGGCGAATACATAGCTTTGTAAGAGCGTCCGGTTGGAACCTATGAGCAATTGCTAATAAGTCTGGAGGGTGGACAATTGGTCTTGTTTTTTGGCCTACGTTCCAGGGACCAACATCTTTTCAATCCATTCATCCAAGGGAGTTCTGAGCAATCAGATTTATACTAGTTTGGCACCAAAGAAGAATGGTTGAAAACTAGAATTAATCAAATCTTTAATTAAATTCTTCCCTTCCCCACCCCCGTGATCATTTTATATTTAAGAATTGCTTTTTTAACATTTTTTATTTGAAATATTTTCTGAGGTAAATAATTATTTTACATGATGCATTTCTTTCTCTTCTCTTCTTGCGTCGCTAATTAATTAATTTTAATTGCGGCAAATTTACAGATGCCCTACTTGCAGTTAACGGATGGTGGTATAGCCGTTCAGAAGGATGTTAAAGGAACAATAACTCATACTAACAAAGGTGGAGTGGTTCGTCGTATGTTTGTCGTTAATGAACCATTTCCACCCGCAACAACACAACGGTAAGGATTTTTTTGCTTTATTTTTATATAAAAAAAAATATATATACAAAAATAAAGGCAGACGACAGTTTTTATTTTCGATCTACTTATTTCAATGAAATTTTAATTTTAATTTTGTATTTTTTTGTTTTTAGTGTTATTACCACAGGAGGAACTACGGCTGTTACCCATAAAAAACAGGACGTGCTGAGTATAGGATGTGATAAGAACTGTAATTATTTGCTGATACTGAATTGTATATTGTTTTTCTTTTTTTACTTATCTATTTTACTATTCTAATCTTTCTATATCATGACGACTTTCTTCTAGTAATATGATTTTTTTTTTTTTTTTGTTAGTAATTTAGTTTGCAATTTAATATTTTCGATGAAGATTTCTTTATCACAGCAGAATTGGATGGATGATGATTCAAAGTATGTCTTGTTTGTATGTAGGTTGTGCCTTAAAATATATTCTTTTAATGATAGATAACATATCGGAAATAGCAAGAAATATGAAATTTATTTATTGAGGGAAATAGTCAAGGACAAATGACGTGCGTTGCTTTTTTTATTGTTTTAGTAAATTCATTTAGTTAATTTTGTCGATCTAATTACATAGTAATTATTGTTATTGTTAAAAGTAGAGAAAAGATAAATTTTACAGAAGTTAAAATTTAAATAAGGTTTCAATCAAAATATCAAACACGTTTTGTACCTGATTTAAACTGGGGCTCGACAGTCTGGGTTTTATAAATCTATAAATCCGGATTTATCAGTGTACGAATTTTCAGAGACAGAGTCCTCAATCTGTGAAATACGAATTATCTGTGAATCTATTAAATCTGTAAATCCGTGAAATACGAATTATCTGTGAATCTATTAAATCTGTATTTTCTCCAAATCCGTCACAGCGTTGGAATCAAAGGGGCTTTCGGCAAACACTGTCTCAGTGAGACAACAGAGACAAAACTTTGAGCAATCGTCTCAGTTGTCTCAGTTCAAACCAATCAGCTGATTTGCCAATTTTGACATTTAAATAATTTTGAACACATAAAATGGATAGTAATAAATTGAGGAAAGTGTTGTTAGTTTATTTAAATAGCTCACTAAACTTTAATTATTAATTAAAATCACAAAATAACGACACTGAGTCAACTGAGACAAGAAAATTCAGTTTCACTTGTCTCAGTTGCTCAGTGGTTGCGTTCGAAATTGGTAGCTCAATATGGAACTGAGACAGTTCCCCGAAAGTGCAGTCTCACTGAGCCAACTGAGAATATCTCACTTGTCTCACTGAGAATGTGCTTGCCGAAAGCGCCTAATGTCTATATAATTTTGGTGAATCTGAAATCATCGTATTAGATATCTCGAAGACCTTCATTAGATTCTGTCTGGCATCCTGCTCTTTTATGTAAACTTCAGGCAGTGATCCTCTTTCATTAAAATGGATTGAAAGTTTTTTCTTCCGCCCTTCAATACAAGTTATATTGGACGGATTTACTTTTGACCGTATTATAATCCATGCCGGTGTACCGCAAGGCTCTGCCCTTTCTCCTACTCTCTTCCTCATTTTTCTTAATGATCTGCTAGCTCTCACTTTCAATCCTATTCATAGTTTTGTAGATGACAGCACCCTTGATTTCATCTACTCGTGCGATTCTATAGTTAATTCCCGTGGGAATGTTATCATTGAAAAACAAAGCCAAATATTTAGTTCACAAAATTATTAACCTTACAACAATACTCGGTTGGGGAAGAGCGAATCGGGTCCTGTTTAATGCTTCCAACACGCAATGTTATCTACTATCACTCAAACGTACTTCAATACCCGCTCAATCCATTTCCGTCGATGTGGAAGATATCTCAAACTCGCCAGCTCTAAACATCTTGGTATTGAAATATCCAACAATCTTAGTTGGTTCGATCATATTTTCGGTATTGCCAAAAACGCGATGAAATGCGTAGGCTTTTTGCAAAAATTCAAGAAATATTTTACTCCCATCCGACTTGGCGCAAATCTACAAGTCTCACATCAGTCTTAGATTAGAATATAATTCCCATATTTGGTCAGGGGATGGGATGGATGCACTGCATAGTTCACGTTAAACAAATTCCAAAACAAAGCATTCCAGCTCATTAGCGATGACATATAAATAACAACAATTGTTTCCCTAGAATAACGGCGTAATGTCGGAAGTCTACATCTCTTTTATTGCTACTACTATGGCTATTGCTCTGACGAAATCTCTATCCTAATACCTTGCAGAATTCTTCCTATGCGCATCACACGAGCTCTCCCTCAGACCCTTTAAGTGAAATTCGGCCGTACTGTGAAATTCTGCGAATAAGCAGAACAGTACGAACGTGGAACAGTTTGCAATCCTTTGTTCTCCCGCTTCAAAAGACTAAGATGGTAAACTGAGTTTCTCATCTAACTTTTAATTCCATATAGTTTTATTGATGTGCTTGTCCAGATGTTTATTCCAATTTGTCTTGTAACCCTTTAAAAGTCGTAATCCATATTTTAGTCGGTTCACGATTACTAGGTCATTATGGCGTTGGGTAATCTACTACTGTGGGGGCAAGATTTGGTATTAGTTACAGTGTATCTGTCCCTCTACTTTTGAGTGCAGTAAGCTGAGATGGAAGTTTTTTTTTTGTTTATATAAATTCAGTAGCCATATATATCTCTTTTCTGAGGATTTTCTAGCTTTTTACTATATGAGATATTGAGCGTACTTTTGAGAATATTAAAAAAAGTCTTTCGATATTCATATTCCAGAGAATATGGCAGCTATTGAAATAACCTACGTACATACATTGCTGAATGTTTGTAAGCTGGTATGAAACTTATCATAGTTTATAAACGTTTGTAATCTTGTGGCCCTGAAGTCGGTAGTGATTAAATTAATGTTGTTAAACTCAGAGTTTTCGATAGTGGAGAAGCAAACGGTGGTGATTAAGTGAAGGAAAAAACTTATTGACGTGTAGCCATGGTCGTAGGATCAGAATCGCTGTTAATGTATGTTTCCTATATATTGGCAAAATCAATATTATTATGACTAACCAGAAGAACTATGTGTGATCATTCACTGCGACCTGAATCATCTATTGTGAGTCCCTGTTCAATTTACTCCATTTCTAGGTTTAGACAGTTAATAAAGTTTAGAACCATTCTGGGACTTAGATTCCATACGTAGTTTGGTGGAGGAAAAGCTTGGTCGAGGTGGAGTAATCTCTGCCTCTCAGACAAGCCCATCTTGTAAAGGTGATACCTCAATAGGCAATGGCCTGAGAAGAACTCTGTTCTCCTAACGAGTAGGAGTTTTTTTCTCCGCCAGAGGTGTCGCGAAACTTTTTTGCCTGACGAAGTCCTTGTAGCCTTATCAAATAAAAGGATTTTTGTTTGCTCTCAGCTATTTAGGGTAGTTTTGAGGTAACACTTGGAAGTGCCATAAAATGACTTTGGTCTGACAAAGGGAGTTTCCGCTTCTCTTTTGACTAGGACACCAGAAATTTCATTGCCTTCATATGGCCCTCATGCTCAGGTACGCACATGAAAATAAATTTCTATTCTCTTTGATAAATTTTTAAGGGTTTGTTTTGACTTGACTTATTTAAGGCCTTGAGGCTTGAATATCCTAGAGGATATTAATGGTCGAACTATTTATGGCTCTTTTGATGCGGGTATTGGCGCATTTTCTATGGTTAATACTTCGACCTCGAATACGGCTGGGGTAGAGCCCATGGCCTCTGATATATGGCATCTGGGGCCGTATACGGTCACTCCGATTCTTAGGCCTAATCATGCTTTCAGAAATGTTTCTTCTCTTTCATTTATTTGACGACATTAGCACGAGCTTATGTGTAGTAGTTAATCAGCAAAAGCGATGTAGTAATACCTCAGGTGTATTCAGTATAATTTAGAACCATGTAGGGGAATTTAGAACAAAAGAGCTGTAAACTGGAACGTGCACTTTCAGTCTTATAAACAAAGTTTTATATTAATTGTTTTGCCCCACTGCACTCTACATAAATCTTATAATATAAATTATTGAGACCAAATACTTCCTTTGATGTAATTCTGCAATGAAATCGAGAAATCAATTACATTTTCAAGTCAACAGCTGTTTAATTTTGCAGCTTACCACTACTTACATATTTCGTGTGTATGCATTCTTCAGCAAACGATATCTTTTTGACGACGTGGTTTTACCATACTTTGTAGATTTAGCATTAGTTTCCACCTAACACACGGGCTGCGCTTTAGAAACTTTCCGATGAATACATGCCTTAAGAATGAGATCAAACATAGCCTATAGAACTTTTCTGCTTCTTCTTCTTCAATCTAGTTTGCAAGTGCGCATTAATAACCTTCTGCCTGGATTTGGTGACCGACTACGTCTAGACTTGGCTGTATATTTTACAAATGTCATTTTAATTTTGCCAGTTAAAATCTTATCAGAGTATAAAAAGCATTCCTCACCAACATTAGATTTCTGCATCGTTCAATTTGGTTTTGTTAAGTCCCAAATGCTGGAAATTTTTGATCAAAACAGTCAGCCAGACTCCTCGTTTAACTTATTTTAGTAGATTTTGGTTGGACGACTATGTAATTTGTAACGTAGATAGACTTAAATGTAAATATTAATTTGAAAGTAGAACTTATTGGCTTTAAATTATAGCGAAATTTTATTGTTTTTTTTTTTTTTTGTAGTTTTAGTAGTAGGAACAAGTAAAAACAGCAAAAAATAGCAAATACAAAAACCGTTTTGACCAACAACAACATCACCAACGAAATCTTCATCGAGATGTTGGAGAATATAATTTTGGTTTTGTTTTTTTGTTTTATTCCTCTTATTGGCATTATGAATTTGTAATGAAATATGTGTATATAATTTTTTTTTTTTTTTTTTTTGTAATTGTTGCTGTTGTAAAAATTGTTGTAAAAAGAAACACGAAAGAAAACAAACAAAAAAAAGAAAGAAAGAAAAAAAATTCTTCTAAATTCTAAATCCCTCTTTTCTCTTCTATTACTTTGTGTTGTGTGGTGATGCTCTGATGATAGATCAATCAGATCAATCTCATTCTATAGCAAATGGAATACTTGATACGAAAACTCAAACCATTTTGACAACATCCGGTGGGAAGACGCATTTTAGTCCGATCGGTCCACTACATCTCACCGCTGAAGAATGTAATGAAATTTTAATGAAGCGTGCTATTGCTGCATCAGCCCAAAATCATACAACAATTACAACAGCGGATGGCCAACATACAGGTTAGTAGCGTTTTTGTTACCAATTTTTGGTCCATGTGATATGAATAAAATTATGTTTTTTTTCTTTTCTTTTTTTTCGAAATTTGTTATTTTATTCTATGATCCGATATGGTTGATTTCTCTGGATTTATTCATGTCACAACACACTTATTTCATATAACAGAGAATGCATTATGCTCACTGTTATTTAAAGATGATATTCTGCCAGGTATATCTGTGCAAGTTCAGAAAGTTATTCAAGGACTGGAAGATACAGAAGATTCACAAGCTACATCCTCAACACATTGTAAACTAGAGCCAGTGCTTGAGATTTCACCAAAATCTGAAATACCTGATGTAAGTTTTTACACATTTTACAAAACCTTGTAGCAGACGAATTTTTGTTTGCAATTTTTGTTTTTTGTTTTTTTTTTTGTTTGTTTTTTACTCCTTTTTTTCCCACTGCTTAGGATCAACCCCAAAACACTACAGTGGTTAAAGAAAGACCTTATTCCTGTGATGAATGTGGAAAATCGTTTTTATTGAAACATCATTTAACAACTCATGCTAGAGTTCATACTGGTAAGTAAAAAAAAAATCTTGTTTATACACAACTACACGCAATGTACAGGGTTTCTCAGAATGTTTTTCGTTTTTGATACTTAAGACTAAAAACTAAAACACCAGAATTAGTTTAAACGCGTTTTAATTACTGTAAAATCAAAGAGTATTTTTTTTTTTAATTTCTATTTATGAAAAAGAACCATTTGTAAATGGAAACCATCCGTTTCTTTACACTCACTTAGCGTGGAATTGAAATTTTCAATCACTCGGTGGAGTATCACTCTTGCTTTAAAATATTCAACATTTGGGTGGTAATTGGTTGAAAGTTTTACTTTTTAAGTAGCCCCCATTAAAAAAAATCAAATCTTGACACTTCGGTGGCTAGTTGATATCTCCTCAGTGACTAATTATGCCGAAGTCACAATGCAGAGTGAGCTTTTAGTCCAGAACAAAGGTGTTCACAATGCAGCGCACAGTCAAATTCGAACTTTGTGGAATTAACACAACAAATCGCCATAACAACAACGCCAAATCAACGACGAATTTTGAAATTAACATAACAAAACGCCATATCAACGTCAAATCAACAAACAAGCAAGCATTTATCGGTCGGGAGCAAACTTACTCTAGGCATTAACACTTTATTAACCATTATATAAGTCTACCTTCACTGAACTTTTTGTATAAGGAACTCAGCCTTACGTCAACAATATATATATACGTAGCCAGACATACTCTTAGTCGGCCATTTCTATTCTTAAGATGTCAAAAGTCATGTATAATGTTAAACTATGAAGCCTCAATAAAGTTCTTTGAATCAAGCATTTATCGTTGTCAAAAAAAAAAAAATTTTGAAAAAGGAGACTCCCTGTTGGCACGCACCATCAGATTGCTTCGAAATTAGCTAAAAATTAACTTACTTTTTTTGATTCTTAAATCAAGTAGTTTAGAAAAAATACCTCTTGTTTTATTATTAGCAATCATAAAAACTATTAAAAATATGTTAGTTATGATAAAAAGAAAGCATTGGGTCCATGTCACGTCGTTTTCGATAAAAACTTCTGTGACAGACAGAAGTTTGGAGTTACTAAGGATCATCTAACATTCCACATGATTCTGTTTCAATAGATTCATTTTATGATTCTATCCATTTAGTAAAATCTGTGCGAAATACAAAAATTTTTGCCCCGCCTTGTTTATTCACGTGGCCGTTGATGTGAAAATTGGATAACCATATTAAAAAACGACTTTTCATTGTCCTGCAGAATTTGACTCGTTTAGCAGGATAATCCGGGTTCATCTCTTTCAAAACAACATTTTTGTGGGGTTGAAAATGTAAATCTTTGTGAATAATGCTATGAACCGTGGATTTGTTCAAATTTAATGAAGTTGTGCGTAATCGTAATGACTGTCTCTCACGGGCTACATGCTATAGACTAAAAGACAATTTCACGACAAAATTCACTAGTCAACTCTGCTGCGTTTCATCCGCGCAGTGCAGACCCTGTGTAGGTACTCATTAAAATACATAGTGGCTTGGCATGTTGCACGTTTACCAAGCCTATGTTGTACTGATATCGTACAGACCAGTTAGAGAGGGACCTAAAATGTGTCCGGTAAGGATGTCTAACAACAATCTAAGAGTCGTCGTTCTTATAAAACGCTCGCACACAAAATTCGCGCTGCGGTCCCGAAATCCATCTCTACTAAACTAAACAAACCCGCCAATCGTTTACACCAGTCATCTCCCTTAGATTATATAATAAAATTAGCTCGTAACGTAGCGCGTAACAGTAAAAACAAAAACGAAAAACATCCTTTATGTTGTATAAAATGTGATAAATAAAAACAAAAAGAAATAATTCCCCTCATCCTTTTTTTTTTATAACAGGTGAAAGACCACATGTTTGTGTACATTGTGGTAAAAGTTTCGCCCATAAACATTGCTTGAACACCCATTTGCTGTTGCATTCTACAGATCGACCTTATCAGTGCAGTGAATGCAAGAAGAGCTTTACATTAAAACATCATTTATTAACTCATTCACGTGTTCATAGTCGAGAAAGACCGTTCGTTTGTCAGGAGTGTGGCAGAGCTTTCCCCTTAAAAAGACACCTAGTAACACATAGTAAATTTCATGCTGGCGAGCGTCCTTATGTATGCGAAGAATGTGGCGAAAGTTTTGCCCAGGAAAATCATCTTATAATGCATTCAAGGTGAATAATATTGGCAAGGAATATCGACTTGATGGAGAAAGTGAATTTATTTTGTATATTTCATTATATAGATTCCATGGTTCTATAAATCCGTTCGTTTGTCAAGATTGTGGAGCAACATTTCCAAGGAAATTTCAGTTGGTCAATCATGGACGAATTCATGGGAAAGTTCCGCATTCGTGTACTGTTTGTGGAAAAGAATTTCTCCAGAAGAGGACACTCGTATCACATATGAGGTCTGTGACACAATATTTTCCGTCCCCTCATTATTAAATATTTGAAAAATAATCTGGAAATTCTTGTATTTACAGAATTCATACTGGTGATCAGCCATATCCATGTACGGGTTGCGGTGATGGTTTCTCAACGAAAGCTGAATTGAATCAACATTTTCGTATGATTCATGGTGGTATTAATCCGAATTCTGCCAATACTACCATTGTTGCTGCAAATACGATAGTTTCAACCACACAACAACAGCAACAAGCAACACAAATTCATGTAAATAGATTTGCTATAGGTTTTATACATTTATAAATAAATTTTCAATATTTAGATTCAACAGCAACCGCAACAGCAGCAGCAGCAACAGCAGCAACAACAGCAGCAGCAGCAACAACAAGCACAACAACAGCAACAACAAATAGTCACAGTTGTTAGTAATCCAAATAATGCCTTAGTTGCTGCTAATGCGGCTGCAGAGAATACCTCACCTAGGCCGCAATATGCATGTCGGTAAGTTTTATCTTTATTTGATTTTTTATTTTAACAATTGGTGAGATTACCTATAAAGGCTTATGCTTTAAAAGTATCTCTTCTCAGCTTGAAGTATTCCCCGTAGAGAATCAATCCATTTAGGTCCTATATACCGGCAGTCCCAGCAGTTTCAATTCTTGAAAGGTCTGTTGGGATAATTACAAAGTTATAATTTGTTGTCCTGAACAAAAGACGGGGGGGGGGGGGGGGGGTGATACTACAAATGGACTAATTAAATAAGGAGTAAAATCGCTATTTATTGGATCGAAGGCATTTTGCAATATATCGGAAAGTCAGATTAAAACTGCTCTTATAAAGTGGAGAAAGAACCCAACTCCGAGAGATTCATCGCTACTGTCTCATGTGAAATTACTGAAAAATTCTGAGCTGTGTGAGAATAATTGCTTCATCTGATTTCTGCTTAGAAGTATCTGTTTCTTGAGGTATTTAGAGCTAATCTAACGAAGTGTGGAATACTGATTTCATGAAAATCTTAAGCTTCAGTAGAAGCCTAACTAACGCTCCAATGGGTGCCAGAAACTCGGGAATTGAAGGGAAGGATAACGCACACGTATTGGCCAATAAAAGAGCATCCGTGTCCCTCATAGCACCGGAACCATTTTACGGCATTTCTTACAACACCGTAAAGAACTGGATCCAAAACCAAATGGAGAGATAGACTTCAATGATTAACCTCCAGACAAGCCAAAATATTCATCAATGGACGTTCACCAATGAAAAACCTGGATCTTTTACGGTTATGTAGGAATTCTCTCAGAATCGTTACAATAGTCCTTAACAAACTCATGCATCGGATAGATATATCATCCACTGATGTATGTAGGCTACGTCTCGAACAGGATGAAAAATCGGAGCGCGTCTTATGCGAATGCGAAGGTAATGCACACTGTAGACTACGGGCTTTTGGCTTATACTTCTAAAGCCTACTGTCTTCGGAGAAATTTCACCTAAACTAAGCAATAAGTCAAAGAATGGCTGCAGTGCAAAGGTCACTCGCTCCGCTTAATCCCCTGAAATCTAAGTCTAAATCTAGAAGCCTAAACCTGGGATGGAATCAAAATAATGAGGATTCACAATAAATCAATTTGTTCGCTTGGATTACGGCGTGGGGGGGGGGGCTATATTGCTTATACTGTCTAACTAGATTTTAAGAATGAATCTCATTCAAATATTGGATAGAGACTGTTGACCTGCTACTCAGGTCAGACTCTAGCACTCTTGGTTCTCTCTAAATGGTATTATTTCCTTATGAAGCCAAAGAAGAGATTATCGAACTGGGATCAAGGGGATACATAGGGAGTCGTGGCTGACTTATGTTTTTAAAAATGGAAGTTATTGATTATACTGATTTGTTATTACACAGTCGAAGGAGTAGTAGTTGAAATCAGTGAACACTTTTTGTGGGATTATCTGGCCTTGGTTATGTAGGATGAACATATTTGGATCTGGTACTGCCCACAGCTGAAAAGTGAAGCAGGCTAAGACTTAGCGGAGCCCCTACAACCTAAACTAGTATGGTAAAAGCATGGAAAAAAAACAGAGTAGAGAACTGTAAGTTAAGAATCTTGCCACAGAGCTTTTGCTCAAGTGCCCCTAATCTACTTCTAATAGCACATGGCTAGTCTGGAAGTAACACATACATAGGTCATTCGATGGTGTTAAGCGATCAGTAGTCCGTACACACTATAATACCTACTGGGAGTATCTGCTTGCTGTGCGGTGGCCATCGTCCGGCCTACATCGAACAGCATAAAGTCGGCTTCGCTAGGATGTATGTGTGTGACATGCATACGAGCCGAGCAGAGTAAAGTGGCAATATCATCATCGTAAGTCAATTCAAAAGCTCTTTTAAAGAAAGCTTTTAAAATCGAAGGAATATTGCTGCCATATATTTTTCAGTTCTTCTCTATGGTAAAAACGAGAACAGAAGAATTTATAAAGTTGTTGCCACTTATTTGAAGAAATTCTCCAAGGAGTTGAATTTAAGCTTATCACGATATGAAGACAAACAAAACTAAGAGTCATTTCAAGGAAGAAACTGTAAACTAAAGTGACTCTTATCGTATTTGCGTTGAGCAGCTTCGTTTCAAATTGATGTACGTCACATAGAATGGAGACGGAATAGGACTTGCATGTACCCCACAATTGGCCTCAGTAAGATGCAAGATAAAAATTTTGTAATGCAGGGATGAGGATTATGAACGTTGAGGAAGGAAATTCTGATATTAAGTTAAACATTCAAGTCCAGTCCATCCCCATAAATTCTGTTTGCATAAAAAGTTCAAGAAATTCACGAAGACTTCAAAACGGATAGACAGATTCGAGCCACATTTCTTCACAAAAATAGGCAGAAATTCATCAGGATAAATCGAGAAACTATTTTGAGATCTGATTGCAAATCATCTACTATACTACTGTCGTTGTCATCCCAGTTCTATCAATCAAAATTGCGCTTAGAGTTCACAAATCTGCAGAACTGTTTAAGCGTAGTATGAAAAATTGACTTCACATCATTCCAGTCATAGGATTTGAGGAGATATTCTTTATTGTATATTTCCGAAATCGTAAGATATATGAGACTATAAAACTACGCGACGTCCCTATGCTGGGTACTTGGCCATAGAGATATCTAAGGCCATGAGATTGCTGATGAGTTGGCCAAAAAGAGCTCTGAAATGGATAGCTCCGTAGGAGTGTGATATAAGTATCCCGATCGGAGCTCTAAAAGAGAAGATCATCAGGGGCGTCTATAAAAAAGGCAAGCTTCCTCTGGTGGGTCGACAGAGAAACCTGCCATATTGTGCGACGCAATTATAGCCTGCATATTACAGGAAAAGAATAAAACAACTCCTCAAGGGTAGTAGATCTGATACCAGGAAGATACATAGTAGCGATCATTATAGATCATTGGGTAATAAGAGACCATACTACTAGACTGGGAATAGCGCCAAACGATTTCTGCAGGACGAGATTGATTCTGCGTGCATGACATGAGGTCAAGAGGTACAATGGCCCACTGGTTGTCTGTGAAGCTGGATATAACTAGTAGCATTCCTTTTACCTAACCTATAGGGGCCAGCCAAAACCTTTCTAGGATGTTCCCAGTCATATTAGGGATTCTATTCTTTCCAATTATACAGTTTAAAGTTCCCAACCAAATTTATTCCACATTTTATATTTCATAGATTTTTGGGGGAAATCCCCCATTTGATAATTTTTTTTTACTACGTAAATTAATAAGAAAATTTTTTTTATGGTTTTCAGGGAATGTGGAAGTGCCTTCAACAGTAGAGAAGCTTTGGCACTACATTTACGATTGCACACTGGCGATAAAAGTCTTATGACAGATTTATGTGCTCTAACGGCAGCATTACCTGGACACTTTTTGAATACAACTAATTTAAATCAAGGTACGACCATGTTATTAACTGCTATAAATATTATGCTCTCATGTATTCATAACCAGTTAGTTATGTAGCGTATTCTAACTATAGACTCCATCCATACGGAAGTGATTGAGATCCCATCTTTTATACTTTTCGATATTGTTCCCAATATATATACGACTGTCACTCTGTACATTTAATAATAGTCACCCATGACAAAGAAAAGGATATATAATAGAGTAATGGGCATTTGGTGTGTTGAGATTCGTAGTTTCACCCCACTAGTTTACAAATTATAGATCCAGACAACTTTTTGTTGATTCTCGAGTCCTTCATATTATGAACTTTCCTCTATTAACTTATGTCTACAGCTGCTTTCGAATTCAGTGCTTTCATTACAATCCTGATAGTGTACACTATGAGCTATTTCTAACTCAGGTTTCTGTGTTGCTAATTTTTGCAAATGTTTCTTCATTCTGGCCTTAAGCTCTCTCATAAACATCCATTTTTGCTCCCTTTCGACGGCAAATATTTGTATCCAAATCAGTTGTCACAAATTGAGAAACCATTTTAAAAAATTAACCACTGGAGCCATATAATTCGTGGTTTCCTGTACACAGTGTTCGGATGAGATTTTCAGTATTCTACTGTCAGCCTGGTCTGCTGCTTATCCAGCAGCATTTTTTTCTTTGAGCGTAAAGTCTAGACAGGCAGTTTTCTCTCTTTAAAATGGAGGTCTACATCGCAAGTAAGTAAATGCCCACACGCTTTTTTTAGATGCTCCTGTACGTTTATCCTCCAGTCTAATATCACTCTTCCTAGATATTTGTTTTTGGTTCAACCATTGAAGAGAGTTTGATTCTATTGACCACTAATATTATAACACCACACTCAAGGTGACGGTATCACTTTTTGTGGAGACACAATATTCCTGTTAGCTTTACTGTCACCGAGCTCTGGTCGCCCAGTCACTTTATATACAATATACAGACAGAAGCTGCAATTTGGGTATACAGAGCCTCACTTTTACATAAAAAAAAAATGTAATAAAAGTCATCATCCCAATTGGTCGTGTGGAAACTTTAAATGGCTGCCAAAACCAAGTTCTGTAGCTGTAGGCATTGTTTTTCTTTTTATCATTGGTGGTTTATCTACAGCAATTGCACTCCGGGTGTTACAATTTTAATATCCCTCTCAGAAGGAACAAAAAAGATCACGATCAAATAGCGGATCCGATGGATTTACATAATAGAAAGTGTTGAAACTTGTTTATAATCGTGTTCCGAGATTTTTATACCCTAGATGAAATCTAAAGGGTATACTAAGTTTGATATTCCGTTTGTAACGCACAGAAATAATGCTAGTAGAGAAAAATGGATTGGGCACCCACGCATAAAATTAAAAGTTATTTTGATTTTTGCACGTCCGTCTGTCCGTCCGTGCGCACGATAACTCGAGAGCGCGTGTACTTAGAGAGCTGAAATTTTGTATACCAACTTTAAAAAAAAAAAGTAAAATTAAGTTCGAAAATGAGACAAATCGGGCAACTCCTTCATGGGGGGGTTGTCATACAAAAATTTCGTTTTCCACTATATATTTGGATAACGCGTTGACATAGATAGTTGAAATTTGGTACATTGTGTTTTCATAGTAATAGCAAATAAAATTTAAAAAAATGGAATAAATCGAGAAACCCATTCTTGGTGTTGCCAGATAAAAGTTTAGTTTTTTTACGGATACTGTGAAAACGATCAGTCCTAAATATTTCTATTGTACTAAAAACTTCTTCAGAATACGAAATTCTATAAAATTGATTATAATCATTTTTTCTGTCCGACGAACCGTTCTAGAAATACTATATGTGCAAAAAACCACTGTAAAAATCAAAATGGTTCAAGTGGGTGCCCATACGAAATTTCATACGGGCATTCATCTAGGGTATCATAACAATTGCTGTTAGACCAATATTAGCTTTTTTACTTGTTTATGTTTCGCTTGTTCCTTTTCGAAACTCGCCTTCTAGCCGCCTGGCCTCTTACAAATGAAGCAGCGCTCTTTAAAATTAAATGTTGATGCACTGGAACGTATCTTATTCTTAGGATGGTTCATCGATGAATTTGCAACAGCTTCCTTTTCTCGTATCCTCCTCAAAGAGTTAATTAATATACTATTATATATGTATTATATACCTTGCGAAACTCCACGTGAATTTTTACCATTGTTAAAACAATTAAGGTTTCAAAGTTCTCATCGTTCTGCTCTTTACTTGCGGTTTTGCTGGATAACTGGCCGCTAAGGTGAGAGGACGGTACGAAGGTTTCATAACTCCTCCTTTCATTTAAATGAATTTGTCTAACTATTTGCAGCAGCTGGAGAGAATTCTAAAAACTCGAAGGGGCCATTCCAGTTAAAGACGGATGGGCAAAGTAACTCTTTCCACAGAAAGGACTCATTGAATCTGACTCTTTTAAAAGAGCCGGCTCACTTAGTCGACTCAAAATGAGTTAGGTGGCTCTTCAGATCGCAAACACATTCAACGTACCCACCCGCTAAATTCGTGTCAACTCAAACTCAATGTGTAACTTAACGCATTGCCAAAGTGAATTGCTGAATTCGGAATGTATTGCAAATTTGCAACTCTGCTTTCAGCTCATCTCCCAGCTTCACGTGTTATTTATTTATTTTTTCTTATTTATTCTATGCCTATGATGGGCTCTGCCTACGCCGCAAGAGTTAACTGCCATCATGTTTTGTTATAGCTCTTGAGTCATCTTGATTTTGGCTGTAGCTTAAGTATAATCCGGGTAGTTTCGCTCATTTGAGATCAATGAATCTCACCAGAGCCACGAGTTGAATGACTCCAAATGAGTCACATTCAAATCAAATGAAGGGTGCCAATCTCTATGACAGAAAGAATCGTTTGCACGGCTCTAATTGTTTGCGTCGCGCTTCGCGTGAAACGCCTTCTACGGAAAAAGTTTATAGATTTTTTTTTTATAGAGAATTTACCTTACTTCATTTCAATACTGCACTATTTTTATCGTAGGATTTACGTATTGCGAGTAGTATCGAAAAAAACTGTTTTGCACCTTTTTTTACCGCCATTTTGAAAGTTTCCACACGATCAGTCGATGGTGGCTTAGTATGTTATTTCTTGCAGCTTGGTGTGATTAAAATTGGAAGTAAAAACCTAGAAAAAGTGACTGGGCTCTAAGAAACTTCCTGGAGCGCTTCCCTGGAAGCTCGAAGTGCTTCTTTTCTCTATCCCAGTTCACTGATTTTTCGCATAGGCATGTCCGCAGAGGCAAACTGCTTCACTGCTTTTCTTAAGAAGCGCGCTTTGGAGGTATGCTAAATGATTGCTGAAGAAGTTTTTTGAAGGTATCTTTTCAAAAGCTTTAATGAGCTTTTTAAATAATCATCGTAGTGCTTCTTCCATAATCTCATCTCTCCATATAAGAGGCCTACAAGACTGCTTCCTGAGAACATTAGTCAGGCACTTACCACACCAAGCATGACTATAAAGCCAGGAGCTGGAATTGAGAAAAATTTAGATTCGTGGAAAATTAGATGAAATCAGTTCTTCTTGCACTTCCGCTGGAGCTCATCAAATATTTTTCTATAGAGCTTGCTTCCAAGTGATGGATCTGTAGAAGCTCTGTCTTCAGTTGTTTACTTGGACCTTTCCTTATTTTTCTGGATAGATCAATGAATCTCTTCTTCTGCAGATCTTCCAAATGATACTTATTGAGGAAGTGCTTAAATTGTGCTTCTTTTAGAAGCGCTGTTCGGACGATCTTTATCAATTTCACTTATGATCTCAATCATTTCTAAATCATAGCTCACATACACACATAGATCTCAAATTAACCTTAAAAATTCAACGACAAAATAAAAAACTTACTAAATTTAATAAAATCAAAATTAAAACAAAAATTTATAAATTTGAATTGACCACTGCAATATTAATTAGGTATCGCTTCAGTTGTTGCAGCTGCAAATCAATCTGTTGTTACACAAAATGCTGTTCCCGTACAAATAATTTCATCGACCGGACAAGTCGTTAGTCAAGCCATGGTACAAAGTCCTCCACAACAACAAAGTGTTGTAACAACAGTTCAATCATTATCACATCAATCTCATCATGCACCAAAACCGAAAACACATTTTTGTGTTAGTTGTGGTAAAGGTTTCGCCGCAAAACATGGTTTACTTCAACATAATCGACGTCATCCAAACGGTGGCTGTACCCTACGAACACATGTTTGTGAATGTGGTAAAGCTTTCTTCCAAAAGAATCATCTTATGCTTCATCAGAGGCAACATTTAGAAACAAAACCGAATGTTTCTAATCAACAACAGCAACAACAACAACAGGTTTGATTTGATTCCAATTAAAAAAAAAAAACAAAAAAACAAAAAATAAAAATCGAGTTTTAAATAAAAAAAAATTGAACCTCGATTTGTGTTTTGTATCCAAAAAAAAAAAAAGCATAATCACATAACACAAAATGAAAACTATCAACAGGAAGCATTAGCACAACAGCAACAACAACAACAGCAGCAACAGCAACAACAACAGCAGCAGCAGCAGCAGCAACAACAGCAACAGCAGCAACAACAAAATCAACAGCTTGCTCAGCAACAGCAGCAGCAACAGCAACAAAATCAACAAAATCAAGCCCAACAACAACATACCATATCCCGAGAGGTTCTAATAGGTAATCAACCAGTGCATGTACAGGTCCTACAAGGTTCCAATACTGCCCAAGTTATTAAGTACGAAATCAATATACCACAAGAAGGGCAAACTATAGAGTGAGGCCAGGAGGCAACCCTTCGCATAAAAAATGCCGATGGTACCGAGGACATTAAGAAAGTTCTAATATTAAAATAATTGAGTTGCGTGCGCGGTTATGAATCGTGTGCGCCTTTTATCACAGAAAACGTGTGCGCGCATGTGGAGACAGACTTACTCTTGGACAAATTGTGCTTGGTAAAGGGGGTGGGGAGGGGGGGGGGGGGTAAAGAATGAGAGCAAATGATTTTATCTATCTCTTTATAACTGTAAATAATTGTTAAACAATATATCACAAAAAAGGTAGATTTACTTTTAATTAAGTTACAAGCATTATTTCTAATCGTGTTGTATATCGAATATGATTCCCTCTGCCCTCGCCATGCCTCCCTCCCATCCCTCAACTCCTCCAACCAACCCTCTAAACGAGCTAAGCTTTATCGGGTAATAATAATAATAATAGTAATAAAAAGAACATATTCATCAATTTTGGGGGAAACAGGGCTTTATATAGTATGTAACTTCTCCAAAATTCTATTGTTATACATACATATATATTTAGCCGTATTAAAATACTACATACACACCCAAATATATATATATATATATATATTTTTTTTTAACACACAAACGAGATAGTAACCCCCGTTTTTAATGCAGTGCTCGAACATATAAATGTGTATACAACAGATGAAAATATCTTCTTATTTTATTTTTTTTTTAAACTTCGTGTAGGCAGGCTAGTGTAGGATAAGTGTTGAACTTCATGAAAATGTAAAGTTAAGTATAATACTTAAAAGTAAAAACTAAATCTAAAAAGTAATTATACTTGCGAAAATGTGTAAAGTTAAGTTTAATAACTAAGGAATCATTTGCTGCTTTATTTCGAGTTACATACTTTATTAGCTTACTACCTACTATTATTATGTTTTCACCTTTGATTATATTATTATTAATATAATTATTATTTCTTATAGTGTAAATACGGAAATTTTTAATATATGAGGGGTATAATTCGTATGCTAAATAAATAAATAGTGGAAAGAAAAGAATATATAAGTGAAAATAAAATAATCAAATTTATCGCTTGTATAAATATATAAAAAAAAACCAGAAAACACAAACATCTTTCATTGTATTAAAAGTTTAAGAGAAATAAGTTTAATAAAAGAAGAAATTAAGTTAAATAATAAATGTATTTTTATATATATATAAAAACAAAATATGTAGAGAGACTATCTTTTTTTGAATAACAACAAACGAAGAGTTTTTGATGGAAGATTATTTTTCTATATTCAAACCTTAGAACATACTAGGGTTGTCCTTTTGGAGTGTTTCCGACCTAACAAACATTCAAGATATTTTTCTACGTAGTCTCCTTGTGTATACACCTCTCAGCGATGCTCCCACCTCTTCAACCAGTCTCGGCGTCTTTTTCTGCAAATAAATAACTATTTTACGAAAGTGATGGTCTCATTCGACAAAAATCTATGTCCTCCGAGCGCAACTTTAAGCTTAGAGAACAAACAAAAAAAGTCGCTTGGGATAGATCTGGTGAGTAAGGAAGGTGGTCAGTCAAGCAGTTCAACCCAAAATTCGTGGATTTTCTCCATGGCAGCCGCTGTGGTGTGAGACAGCGCATTTTTCTGCAAATGTGGCCGTTTTTGCCCAATTTCTGCTCTCGTCAAGTAAAATAATGATGCATACTATGTATGCTCTTGTAATTTTTCCTTTTTGAAGATAATCGATTAAGCAAAACTACCTAAATCCCATAAATATCAAATATAAATCGAACTGATCAATAAATAATCATATTGGCGCCGCCATCTTTGACCAAATATTTGTAATCTACGACCCCGACAATCCTAAGATCTTAATTTTGAGTCGAATCGGGCCATAATGACAGAATTCGGCAGAAAGATAAGTGGTACCAAATTTTACCTTAACGGGAAGTGCATAAAAGTAGCGTTACAAATGTTGAACACCGGTCACATGGTAGCTTCGAAGCTTCGTCCTAATTTCCACAGCCAGTGCTGAAGTTATTGTATGAAGCTTGGATGAGGTCTGTATGCTTGCCAAAAAGGCAGTACCCCGTGATAACTGCAATAAGATTAACCACACCAATCCGCTTCTTACTCAGCAGAGATTCAGTCATACCTGGACATATCAGGCTACAGCTGTCTTGAAATCGTGGGTGTGGTCATTTCTCCCCATCTGCGATTTGCCAGCTTACATGCCTGTACATCTAGAATTCTCTTCACTGATTCTATGGATTCCTCCGCTAGACATATATTCGGAGCGGAACTCTTTCTGGCCAGAGCATCGTTCGAAGAGCACCTATAATACCTAGACAGGCAGCTCTCTGTATTTTAGTAAGACTTTCCAGATATGTCGCTTTCTCTACAGCATTCCACCACACCAAGATTCCATATTATGTGAGGATAGGTCTTACAATAGCGTTATACATTCAGTGCATGATTCGAGGGTGTGTACCCCATCTTTTCTTTTGCAATGTGCTCTTATGTAAAACTGACAAAAGTTTAATTTGAATATCTTCTACGCCCTAAACTACTTACTATTCATACAGAAAAATAAAATTGTCTTCTGATAATGTTAAGCTTACTTTGTTATCTTCCTAACCGTAATCAAATATTTATATCTTTGCTAACAAAATTATTTAAAAAAAAAAATTCTTAACCAAATGACTACGATTCCCCAAATAAAAACTCTCAACTGAGTAATAATTGCATTGCAAATGTGCCGTGGAAGACTATTTTCCTGTGTCGATAGTAGCTTACGCTTTGTGCCATATATGTACATATATACAAAATCAATGGCATAGTCCTTTTTATACCCTAGATGAAATCATAGGGGTATACTAATTTTGTCATTCCGTTTGTAACACCTCGAAATAATGATGGTAGAGCAAAATGGATTGGACACCCAATCATAATAAAAGTTATTTTGATTTTTGCATGTCCGTCCGTCCGTCCGTCTGTCCGTGCGCAAGATAACTCGAGAACGCGTATACTTAGAGAGTTGAAATTTTGTGCACGGACTTAAGTAAAATTCGAAAATGAGACAAATCGGGCAACTCCTTCGTGGGGTTGCCATATAAAAATTTCGTACATGACGTTTTTACTACATTAGCAAATAAAATGTCAAAAATGGACTAGATCGGGCAACTCCTTGGTGTTGCCATATAAAAATTTCTGTTTTTTACGTATACTTTGAAAACGATCAGTCCAAGACATTTTTATTGTACTAAAAACTTCTGCAAAATACGAAATCCTATAAAATTGGTTATTACCATTTTTCCTGTGCGACAAACTGTTCTAGAAATATATGCGAAAAACAACTTCAAAATCAATCCTTGAATAGATCGGTGACCATACGAAATTTAATGCGGGCATTCATCTAGGGTATTATAAGAATTGGTCTTAGACCAATTCTAGCTTTTTTACTTGTTTCCATAAGAATCAATATAATACATTTAGAGAATTGGACTAGCACGCATACATATAGATAGGGTTTTGAATAACCCCGAAAAACAGCGAGATTTCCCTATGTGGTAGAATTTTGTTTATGTAAGCACGAATCTATCAGTTGCTTCTAATTTATATAAGTTCTTCTTGCATTTCCAATTCCTCGCCTGAGAACCGAATTCCCCTCACACCGACACAGTTATCTGTTCTAAGCTTCAAACAAACAAGTTGTCTTCATATATTCCGAAAGTACACAGTAGAGTGCCGGCTAATTGAACTTGCACAAACAATAAAACTGCCAAAGTAATTAGAATAGAAATTTTAATGAAATTTATAAACATTTTCATTTATTAACTTGATAATGATCAAAGGCTGTGCAGCATAGGATGCTCATACATAAAAAAAAATGCACATGAAAACATATACCGGGTACGGTAGATGAAGTGTCCGGATTTAAAAACGCTGTTATTTTTCTTATTTGTTGATTTTATAAAAATTATTTAATCCATAATAAATTTAACAATAATTATTCAAATACAGTGAAAACTCTCTTAAAATGTCAAAGGCTGCTTCAGAGTTTGTTAGTTTAACTATAATGTTATTTTAAACTTCTATGCAAAATTTCAGTGAAATTCAGTGTTTAGAGGTCGCTCAAATAGAAAATAGTGATTTTTTGGATATACACATACACACATGTAATTATTACTCAGCTGAGAGTTAGCGAGCGTAAAATGGTAAGGTTACTTTGTAATCAAAATTCAAAACTATTTTATTAAATATGGTATATAGTAAGTGTAGCCTTTTGGGAGGTAAGGAACCAAGCTTTAAATTACTAGAAGATTTTTGCTGTGTGGATAGTAGTTTAGGCTCTATAACAAATATTAAAGTCAATGTTTGGCACTATTCCATAAGTATCAGTATAAAACATTTTAGAGAACGGACTCCCAACGCACACATAGAAATTTCTGCTTGATGGCTTGGAAGTAATATCGAGGTTTTTGACTTAGATCATCTTAAGGTAGTCTTTAACTGCCACATTACAAACAAGAAGCTACCAAACAGTCTAGCCAAAACCCTCGAGAATACTTCCCCCTTTAGGACGGAGGAACTATTAAAACCAAACTTTTGCCAGTTTTACATAAGAACACTGCAAATATTTTAGAATGTTA
Source organism: Dioctria rufipes (assembly GCA_963924295.1). NCBI lineage: Eukaryota > Metazoa > Arthropoda > Insecta > Diptera > Asilidae > Dioctria > Dioctria rufipes. The sequence continues at coordinate 22,624,498 of OZ002740.1, read as the reverse complement.
GGACTTGGTTGGAGCTATCCTGTGGTAGTGAGGGAGTCTGTTTCATGACTTGTGAAGTATTCTCGAGAGTTTTGGTCTAACACTACCATTTTTACATATACAGTACCTGTTCAATTAATTAGACGACGGACATGTAAAAATTCTGAAATTTTAAAGGAATGTTACCTTTTTTTTCCTGAAATGAATTTTCCGATGACTGTTAACCAGCCCTGTACTCCTCTCCACCGGAGTTATGGTAAACTGTAGTCTCTCCTCTTTAATTAATGTGATTCATTAAACCTATGTCCTAATTGTAGCCGTTAAAGAATTATTAGCTCTTAACCTATTTGGGTCATACCGAAATTAGATATTTTTTTAAATGGCGTTTTCAGTTACTAAGGAAACAATTTATAGCTAAGGTTAAATATTAATAATTCCTTAACGGCTACATTTAGGACATAAGTGTAGTGCACACAGTGAAGGCTGGGTCGCTGTCATAAATAGGATGGGGCGGGGCATTAAGATTTTTAAATAAATCGCAAATTGATTAATGGAATATTTATTTAAACACCTAATACCCTAGACACACAGCACAATCTAATGAATCATTAGTACTAACTATTCATTAAAATGCCGTGTGTCACATAGTATACGTCATTATGGTTCGGAAATCACACTAATGAAGTGTTTTCTTCCTTCATTATAGCTAAATGAGGAAAAATGTGCTAGATTTGCCATGTATATGTGGTTCCACTGTGCATCTGCCCATTTGAAAAATAAGAAGATATGCAAAGAAATCCAAATCACAAACTATATTGTTAATATTTATTTTAATATAATGTTTTTCTCATGTGTAAATGTGAAATTGAAAAATAAAACAAACAAAAACAAAGTTTATCGCGTTAATTGGATCCATATACCTTCTTTAATGTAATAAGTATTTCAAATCAATTTGACAGTAATTAAAGAAATGGTTGTGTGGCTGCAGTTTATAATGAATCATTATAGACTAATGAGTCGTTAGTTATTTCTTCATTAAGAGCGCTGTGTGTCTAGGACATAAGGCAACAAAATAACGTTTTCTAATTTTTAAATGTCCCAAAATTTTTATTGAAAATGATTTAAAAATGAAAATTCAATGATTTTTTTAATTTCTCTGGTTTGCGGAGCGGGCTGCCACAAATTTCAACTAAATTAAAAAAAATTTTAACATACGATTTTTGAAGTTAATAAGCAGAATATAATGTTTTCCAATTTTTAAAATTCTACTTATATCTACGACAATTTGACGCAATAGATTGCTTTACCTGCATTTTACCCATTAAGAAAGCAATCTATTGCATCAAATTTTCATAAAAATAAGTAGAGTGCGTTTGTTATTTAGTTGTTATTTATATCAATAAGTGTAATTTGTTTGAACACACGCACAATTCAACTCGGTAATAATTTAAAAGGTACTACTGCGGAGCAAAGTTTTGTGATGACACGTCTGGGCACAAGAATAGCAAAATGATCTGTCTTTGTGCTGCTGTGCTACGTGTAGATTGGTCTAAAGCCATAGTCCACACAGGAGAGGATATTGACACTTTTTACGGGTGAGCAATATCTGGGGGTAGGAAAAAGTCCGTGTTACCAAGTTTCGATCGGGAGTACGGGCAGCATACCAATACCCAATACTACAGCTAGCCGGCCATTTTGAAATTGCGAAATTTCTGAAATTTCTCATCGGACGTCTGCACAGGTGTTTATTAGCGATTTGAGATGATAATATAATAATTTAATAATCATTACGTGTTGTGGATTTGTGATACAGTAATTGTTTATATCAAAAACTGTGACTTAATTGAACACGCACACAATTAATTTCGGTAATCATATAAGGGAACTACGCGAAGCAACATTATTGGTTTGGCACGTCTAAGCCAAAAGAAGGAAATTCTTTCCTTCCCTAAAAAGTTCTCGTCTGGATTGGGCCAAAGGAAAGAAAATCAGTCCATTGGGTCTTTTTTGTTTAAACTATTTCTCATCACTAGAACGCACATTGTTACTGACTTGTATAAACCTCTACTGACTATGCTAGTGAAAATTTGTGTTAATATTTCTAATCTTCTCTTTTGAATGGGAAATTACTGAAAAAAGTTTAATATACAATATAATGTTTATATTTTAGAGAAAAATGACGAAAAAATGTTGAATAAGGAAGAAATCAATAGCAATGCATATAGAAGATAAAATGTCTGCATAGTTCGACATTTTTAAAATATTCTGCCTAGTTGATTGATCGAACACAACGCGCTTTTATTCAGTTAGTAAAATTTATAGACGAAGTTGTACTACCGTCAGTTTTACTGACTGGTTTAAATTACCCCCGTTAGAAAAATAACAGAAAAGAAAAACTTTGTTGATAAACTAACGTTTTTATGTTGGACTGTACCGAGAGCGAGTTCAAATCATCGTGTGGAAATTTATTAAGGCGGCTTTCCATATAACTAGACGAAACTTTTTATGTCACCCACACCTACAGCAATAATTTTGATAAACATATTCGATTTCACACCTCTTTACAAATTTTTATTTTTATAATAAAACAGGAATAAAATTCTTCAGCATTCCAGCATTTTCTGCAATTAAAGGACTATTCAAAGTATTCAAAAAGTGCAGGCAAAACTTCGTCACTTTCACTTTCCATTGTAAATAAAATAAACCAACGGACAAACACAAATAATTCTCATCATAAATACCATCCTTATCACCCTGTCCTGTATACTGTTGTGAACTGTGAACGCAGCAAGCAATCACAGAAAATAAAATAAAAACGTCTTGTCTTCTTCGTTCGTTCGTTGTGTCTCATTTCGTTATATCGTCCGTCCGTGTCGCCTCCTCCATCAATCACTTGCATGTATGCGTGTGCTGGTCTTGTTGCTGCGTCGAGATTTTTTCGTTTGCAAAAAATTATGCAGAAGAAAGATTGTTATCAAGGAAATTCAGTGAAAAAGTTCTAAGTTTCGCGTTTGAAAGGTGGACATCTTGGCATGCAATATGAATACAAATTAGAACAAGTGGATTTTGTTAATCCGGATTTCGGAATTCTCGGGTATTGTGCAGTTAACGGGATTTGTTGGTGGTTTTGTCGTCGCGTTAGTTAAAAGAACATTCGTCGCTGGGTGGCGATTGATTAATTTTGACAGCGGAGAGTGAGGTCAAATGGTGGTTTGTAGTTTGATGGTGGCTTAAAGTGATATTTGCAGTTTGATTGCATTGAAGACCGTTGATGATGTTGATGATTATGATCATAATAAAGGCGCTCTAAAAGGAAAGTGTGGCGCAGTGCTCAAGTGCATCAAGTGTGGCAACATTCATATTATGTTAATTGGTGTAAAGTGGTCGTGTTTCATTTTGGTATGCTGCTAAGAAGGGGTAAAATCTGATTGCATATGGAGGTAAGTACCTGTCCGTCTTGCCTGCTCTTAAGAAATTGTGAAAAATATCAAACAAAAAATGTTACGCCTAACGCTTAAACCAATATGGAAAATTCTTTTTTTATTATCTTCTATACCAACTGCATCAGCATTGAATTCTATCCAATCATCATTTATTACCAATCATACTGAAACCAAAAGCAATCAAAATTCAAAAATAATAAAAATAAAATTGCCCTTCTCCTCAAGCTGGGGTAAAAATTTTTGCAAAAATTGCACATTACTACTGTGCTGCCGATTTTTGTTTGACCAAAACGGAAAAAACAAAAAACCTCGCGTTTGCAGAAAATCAGGCCAAAAAATAAGTCGAAGGTAAGAAAAAATCAATTGAAAATTGAAGCGGGAGGAACAAACGTAAACTTTTCACTGCACTGCTCCAGTTGTTTTTATTATTGTTTTGTCTCTGTCACCCTCCGGTGGATGCGCACTGGTTTGCTTTGTTTTCGATATAGTAGTCAGCTGTTCGATTAAATCGATAAAGTAGTTCGAACTTGTATGTTACCAAGTTTGATCGAACCTGCTTACTAATTTGTTGTTTGGCTTGTTTTGGTTTGGTTGTTCCCCCGTCTGTCGCGTCTGTCGTCTAGCTCTGGTGGAGTCAGCTGTTCATTTGCGCAAAGAAGAGAGTCGAGTCAATTCGCCCGCCAACACAACTTCAGGTGACGGCATGGCAGTATTCGATTATCCCAATCCGAAAAGCTCAAATATTTTTGTTTTTATCGCTTCGCTTCTTTCTTATCTTTTTCTTATTCGTACACCTATTTGATTGGAATTGAAGACGTGTGTGTGGTGTGCATTTTTCTGAGGTAAACGGTCTCTTCAAGTTGACGACATTTACAGGTAAAATTTTATTTCAATTTTAAAATTAATTCAAACCAAAAATGTCTGATCAAAGCTTTCGTGATTATATGACGCATTTTCTTGCCTGTGGTTAGGCTGGAGGGGAAGACCAATCTCAGAATTATTATCATGCCCTCGTTGCTTTAGCTTTCATCTGGTTGACCTTACGGTAAATATGAAATGGTGTCGTCGTGTTATTCTCCTACAGCTGTTGAAGTTGTTTAATCACATCAGCACAGCCAACTAGCACAGCTGTCGGGCGGACGGCCTGTGCTTGTTTTTGTTGTTACTAATTTGACAACATTATCAGAGAGTCCAATGTAGGTATATCTCTCTCTCTTCTTGAGTAAGCAATCTGCATGTGTAGAACAGTGCAGCGCAGAAGAGTAGATTGTAGAATAGAATAGATCAAGCATGTGCTGCAAACATAAGTTTTGTTATGATGATAATGACGATTGGCGAAATGGCGATGGGACGACATCACATCACAGGCAGCACAGGTTCTCTGATCATCATAACACAACAAAACAAAAGTTATCAGAATATTACAGGTAGGAGGGGAAGGGGGAAGTAGACATGTTTTGGTTGCTCAAATCGCGGCCGCGTATTCATATTCATGTTTATTTATGATTATTAGATTAGAATACGCGCAGATAATATAACTAAAAGCACGCAAAAAAAATACAAAATAATTTTCATTTTACTTAATGAGTATACATCACAAAAGTCCTCTAGGGTTTCCCTTCATTTGGCTTTACATAATTAAATTTTGAAATTTTCAAGGTACACAAAGAAATCGAGATCTAGGCAGTTCAAATTTTAAAACAATTTACTGAAATTGATATTTGGAGCTCCTAATGTGTGTCAAAATACTTAATTTAATTACTGTTCCCTGCACTGCCTTTGTGTACCTTGAAAATTTAAAAATTTATACACAAATGTGATATAATATCCTTTCCAATAGGGGTATTGGGCATTCCAACATACTCCAGAAGACAGACTGCAGTGATTGCAGGAAAGCAACAGACTATTAAATACCTTTCCTAACTTTTGGTGGAGGGGTCAATGCAATAATGCCCACCAGGAGTGATTGGGATGGGAAGGAGATGATTGTACCATCCGATATTTCTATCTTTACGGATGGATTTATGACAAGAGCGGGAACAGAGGCTGCATTGTACTCCACAGACGGCCAGTGGCACGAGTCTTATATACTGCCGGACAAATGTGATGTCTTTCGAGCAGAGGTTGTAGTGATTTACCAAGCCGCAATATTGGCATCTAGATAACATATTTGCAGAGTCCATACGACACATCTGCATATACACTGACAGCCAGGTAGCCACTAAAGCGTTGGCTGCTGTGTTGGTTAAATCAAAATTGCTGCAGTTGTACAAGACCAGCCTTGAGGAATTGACTACACGGCACAAGGTGACCCTATGTTTGGTACCTGGTCATATAGATATCCTAGGCATCGAGATGGCTGATGAGTTGCTTAAAAAGGCTCTGAAATGGATAGCTCCGCAGCGGTAATTTATGTGAGGATTTTGAACGGAGCTTTAAAAGAGAAGATCATCAGGGGTGTCTATCAAAAAGCAAGCCTCCAGTGGATCAATAGGGAAACCTGCTGTATTGCAAGGCAATTGTGGCCTGCATATGACAGGAAGAGGGCAAGAAAACTGCTTAATGACAGTAGAACAAATATCCAGTACGGGTTATTATGGGTTATTACGGGTCACTGGGCCATAGGAGATCATGTTAGAAGACTGGGAATAGTGACGAACGGTTTCTGCAGGAGCTGTAAAGTTTTGGAGGAAATCGAATCTGTCCAGCACGTACTTTGCGAATGCCTCGCTCTGTTGAATAAAAGTACTTCTTTTCTCAAGTCTGTGAGAGCTGCAAAGTAAAGAGTTCAGATGCATCCTGAGATTCCCAATGGGATCAGAATGAATCTAGGGCAGTTCCAAAGGTTATTTCATGAGGTCAAGGGGGACAATGGACCCACTGGAAGTTTAAGTGAATGGGAAAAGTAATAAAAAAAGGGCAAATATTGAACTCCGCAGAGTTAAAAATTATTCAATTACAATTTTGTTATTTTTAAGCAAACCTTCGTCCATACTTTTCTTCGTTTCACACAAAATTATGAATTGAGACACCACATCCGCCGATACATTTTGAACCTCAACCAGGATCGTATTGCAAAATAACGCAATTTTTCCTTTTTTCGTTCCAAATTTTAAATTTGTCTTAAATTTACAATTATTTGTTGCAGTATAGCCTGCGTTAAAACTAATATTATTTGTCACTTCCATTTCCAAATTTGTTACGCTGAAAGATCTGTTAGCTAAATTGAAATGTCAAAGTATGGTTTGTCACATCATTTTTATGTCTGCCAGGGGTACTTTGATATCTAGATATTCGAAAAATCTAGACGATATCGATGTCGAATGTCTGTCATAAGCAAAAGTGCTGTCAAAGTCAAAGTAATTTATTGGGTCAATTCACATATATAATTTTCGTAACATGACTTTATGCCTCTATTTAAACTTTTATTGCTGCCTGGCTCGCAGATTTGCCTGGCTTACATTTGCTTTTCACTTATATGAATAATGTCACAAAACATTAACCTTAAGATTATCACATTTGAGTAGTTACAGCTACGATTAAACGCTTGAGTGTTCATACACTTGCTCCCGGTGTATATTTATTTCGCATTGTCTTATTGACACTAAATCTATCTTAACACTACATAACCTATTGTAACAGGAGCTTAGGCTCTATACTGTGACAGTTTCATAGAAAATACAAGTTAACAATATTATTAGGCGCAGCCAAATTCAGAGTGCATGAGAATATAATACAAAACAAAACAGAGTAGTAAAAGTAGTAAAATAAAACTAGTAAGAATAGTAGTAAATAAATTTCTCCTTTACTTTTGCTTTAGCAAAAGTGCTGTCAAAACTTTCGTTTGAAGCAAAAATTACGTCATCGGTTGTTATTTTCTTGGGTTCACTGTGAGTTCATTCACACAAACAAAATCTAGTTGTTATTTCATATTAATCTCATTCGACATTTTAATATTTGACATTATTTTAAAGGCAGAAAAGGAAGAAATTATTAGTGAGCTTATGATTCTGCTTTAGGATCATTGCCTACAAAGAAACGGCTGACTTTGACGTTAGTACACATACACAAGCAAACTCTTTTCAGGAGCACTCTGAAACCGTTCGATTGAACGGCGTTGCTTCCAGAGCGAACCTCATTTTCAAACGAAAACGACGTTTTACCCGGGGGTTAAACGAGATACTACAGCTGCCATGCAACTTGCACTGTCATACTTCTTGTACGTTTAATCTCTACTGCCATGCAGGCAGCTTACAGCGAACTTGCATGATGAAAAATCATGGCAGCTCAGGTGATAGTAATTTGACATTATGTAGTTTTCAAGATGGCGGGAAAATATATTCGAGAGCAGAGTTTTTAAAAGTTATATTGGTAAAAAAATAGTGTTTCTGGGATCATTTGCATTATATCATTTCCCAACACCTTCCTCTTCATTTTTTATTGTGTTTTTACTTTATTGCTATAATTTTCCAGTATACGCAAGACTTTACGTGTCCCAATGCCATTTTTTGAATGCTTGCATGCAAGATGATAAATCATCAAGCGAACTGCCTTCTGCTGTCAAGTTTAAGATCGCTTTGGAAGCGAGGCTTGCATGCCAACTGTACTATCTCGTGCAACCCTCGGTTTAGAGTGTTGAAATTTTGCATGCAGCTTTATTACAATGCAAATCTGGTAACTCCTTCGTAGGGTTGTAATACAAAAATTTCGTTTTTCGCTATACAGGGTGTCCCGTAAGTCGACGTCAAGCTGTAACCGTCTGATAGACCAAATCATAACAGTTACCAGTTAATTTTCTATTCTTGGTTCACAAAATGTGATATTTTCTTCCAAGCTGGAGCAGTTGGCTTAGAACTTAAAGCAACAGGTTACATAAGCACTATTCGGGATTACATAAGAAAAATAAAATTGAAAAAAGTAAAGATTTGTAGCAACAGGAACTAATAAACCATCACAAGGTATACATTTTCTCGAAAACAGAAGAAATGCCTATAATTTGAAAAATACATGACTTAGATTTTTTTTAAATATTTTTCTGGTAACTGTTACGATTTGGTCTATCACCCGGTTCCGGCTTGACGTCGATTTATGGGACACCCTGTATATATAGATGCTGCCTGAGAAGAGCACTTTGAAATTTTGTACGTGGCGTTTTCATAGAAATAGTAAACACAATTTCAAAAATTTACTAAGTTGGGCAACCCCCTCTTGTGGTGTTGCCATACAAAAATTGAGGTTTTTGACGTATAGTGTGAAAAAGATTAGTTCTAGACGTTTTCATTGTACTGAAAAATTCTTTTAAATATAAAATCCTATGAAATTGGACATAATCATTTTTATTGCCCGACGAACCGCTCAAGAAATAGATGCGAAAAACCAATTTAACAATCGAATTTGCACGGGGAGGGAGGGGGGGGGTTAACTGTACCAAACTTGACTTAACACCTTATTAGGTTATCTTTGACCGTTCATTCGAGCTTTTTTCCTTGTTATTGAAATTTTTATTATTCTTTTGCATACGTTGTCCCAATCAGCGAACCCTTACTAGTTTTTCGTACCAAAATTCCTTCTCCCAATCATAATAATTCTTAATAAACACAAGACATTAACAATTTACAAAAAAAAAAAAAAAAATCACGCCTGTTAATTAACAAAGAAAAAATTCAATACAAATCGCAAAACTTTGTTACGGGTATACGCAGCGGAAAAACACAAATTTTGCGTTGTGTGCTACTTTATTCGTCGAAAAATCATGCCGCCGAGATGCTGCAATAAACTAAATGAGCATGATGTAAACAAGCCGAACTAATTACGATGAGTGCTTAATTTATTAAGTAAAATGTGCTACCATCACTGAACTGACGACTGTAGGTAGTCAAAGCAAAGTGTGGCCTGTGCTCTTTGAACTCTGTGGATTTGGATTTGGATTTGCTTAAATTCTCGTTTTCAATTTCCCAGACAGACACTGCTCGCTCTGTGTTATTGCAGATGTTAATTTGCAGATGTATTCTGGGGGATTATATTCGTCGCGTTGGCCCATCTCTGAAACATAGACGCGACCAATTTATATACTTACACACTCGTATGTATGTAGTAACAAAGAAAGAATGAAAATTGTGAAAATAGTTATGGTGGCTGCGCGATAAATGTTTTTTTTTGGTTGCAAGGCAACGGCCAGATTTAGAATTCTATTGTGCAATGGATGATGATCCTTCAAAGTTTTTATATCTTTAAAAAAACATCGTTCAGAGGAGGAGAGATTGTGTGCTCTCACGCGTTGCCTTTTAGAATTTTACAAAATGAAAAGTTTCTGAACACTCTTTTTCGTGTTGGGCAATTTGATGATCAATTTCTGAGCTGTTTTTAGATAATCTGTAGATGAACTGTAAGGGTTTCTACTCAACTCGAATATCTTGCGCAAAATATTTATATGTGTGTAAGTATGATATTGGGGAAAAATACATATATGTAGTTTTGTAGCCAGTAAAGCTGGCTGTAACGTTTTTCGTTTTTAATCTTTAATTTCCAAAAATAAAAAATACATTAATAATGTCAAATGCAATAATATTTCTTCTGTCATTCTGTCACACCGATATGTATCTGAATAAATGTATTTAATTAATAAAAAAAAAAAAGAATTTATTCTGTTTTGAAGATGTTTCTATAAAGGAAAAATGGTGAAAATGGAATTTTGAAATATTTTTCCGGAAACGAGACTCGTTATCTGAAATATTCATAAATGAAACTTTTACATTACAAATAAAATTTAAATAAAATTTTTGAGTAGGTATAGTAGAGAAGAGAAATTATATCAGTAAAAAGCTCGTAGCTTTTTAACGAATTTAGTGGGTACATATATGTCTCTATGCTCTAAGCTATAACACTTGCGCAACCAAGTTTCTGTAGCGCGATACAAGGAAAATGAGACAAATGAAATTCTTTTTATTTTGGTTACCTTTAATTCCTGTCCAAAGCTTCAAAACACTAGGCAGGTACAGAAATATACAAGACAATATTTTAGTAGTAACACTTTTTATGTATATACTTTATTATTAACTTATATTACCTTTATTACCTTTTTTGCCTTATATAAATGCAATTGTCCTTTTATAGTGTTTCTGATTCTTTTTTTTTCTTCCTTGTCATCCGAGAGATCATATCTCCCACCGTTTAGCTTATATGACTGTATGTTTTGTATGGCAATACCAAGAAGGGGTTGCTCGATTTAGTTAATGTTTCAAATTTTATTTACTATTTTTATGAAAACGCTGTGTACAAAATTTCAGCACTCCACGTATTACGATTGTGTTTTTGGACTGCACTTTCATAGCTGTAAAATAAACAAAAAAAAAACAAAAACTTGCATAAAACTTATGTTGGGTTCGTTCTTTCCATTTCTTGAATTGATTTTCCACGAGGCTTGCTAAAACCGAAAAATAGGCAATAGGGAATCATATACACATTTTATTGCCATAATGCGTCCCTGTTTCACAATTATTGCTCATTCCTTATTTTTGGCAAAACCTCGTCAAACTGTTTGCTGGGATTTAGGTGATATTTAGCGATGAGTGTAAGCTTGAATCTGTAACGGAGAGCCACCAATTTGTTCGAAGGAATCATCAGGGCGATAAAATGAAGATTGCGTCGCGGAGACCACCAAGCACCCACCAGCCGCAATATTATGTTCCTTTATCGCCGGCAAGGGACTTGGACTAAGGACCAATACGAAGAAGGGATCCTGACAACTTTTTAATTAAATGAATTTCCATGATATATCCTATACCTTTATGCATGATGGTGCACCCTGTCAGCGCGGTCGATCCATTCAAAACCTGTTAAATATCCATAATACCCCGATTTTTTCTTTGCCAGGCAATTTTCCCGGCCTTAATCCTAAAGAGAATGTCTGGAGTGTCGTAAAATTCCAAGTTTATTCCTGTCCGAATCCTACGACTCAAATCTTGAAAGGAAATATTATGAAAGTATAGCAATATATCTTCGAAATTAAAGAAGTGTTCGCACGCGGTGTATGGAAAATATGGCGGACAGGATAAGGGCAGTAATTAGTTCTAAGGGTGACCATACAAAATGTTGACATTTACAAGGAAAATATGTACATAAAAACCATCAAAAGTTGCTTGTTTTGGACCCGACCATCTCCGATATGGATGAAACTTTCACAATTTGTAGAGAATACTAAAATAGCTCAAACAATTGTTTTTTGTTTTCACCTAGCACCCCAGTGCCATCTTTACGTATGTGCCCATTTGGCCCGCGCAAAGGGCCCCCCGATACATGGGGCCCCCTAGTCCCTGTGATAGTAGACCAACCGATTACCAATTCTTCAACAAGCAAGACAACTAATACAAGTTAGTTTAGCTGTTAGAGTTTGGTTACTGAAAGTAGACCGTGGGATTTATTCTAACTTCTATTGATTGCAACAAATTTTCATACAAAGTAACGTATAGTGACTGCGTTTGCAGACCCAGGTTTTTTTTCATGGCAGCCAAACTCAATTTATTTGGTAATCAGCGAAAATTTTTATACTGTTAGTTCAGTAGTTGGTTAGCAAGTTAGGCAGCTGTGATATGTATATTTGTCATAAGGATATAGAATATATCAACGCAATTTGGTTCTTCCATTTTGGAGCGAAAGGATACTTAAAGGAAAATTTCACTTAATTTTTGATGAACAGTGATCATATACTGAAAAATTCTCTGGATATTTCCGTATGAGTGTTGAAAGCTTTAACGGCTTACTACAGATCTTGAGACCTGGAGGGTGATTCTGATCTTTTGTCGTACTTGAATGTCAAAACATACGACTAAATGAAATGAACTTTTCTACTGATTTTTTCGTGTTTTTATTCAGGTCAGCAACCCTTGCATGACGTAGAGTGAACTGAAAATGTCACTTCACATTACAAATTCAAAATAATATCTCGAATTTAAGCACTTTTAATGCTCTAATTAGGTGTAGAATTTTTATTTACCAGTGTAAAATTTTTGTCACAACCTCTAGGAGCAGTTGACTAATTTGTCGTATATTTAGTCGTGTTGTTTGACGTTTGTTCACCGAAAGTTCATTATAGTTCATTTTGTGGTAGATAATAGCATAGATGACACAAGAACTAGATGTCGCATGCCATACTAGAGCAGAGTATACAGATTGTGATATGGGTAGTACATTCTGGAATGGACCATAACATGTTTTAGAGCTCGCCGAAAGCAAATATTTTTATAATAGCAGTTTTGTATACATTTGATCGACTTCCTCAACACTTCAGATTAGAAAAAATATGAATCACTCGCCGTATACATCATTTCAAATGTTGTGGTCCATTCCGGAATGGACCACCCAGCCATATAAATTTTGTATACTTTTTTGGTACTTCATGCGACATCTAGTTCTTGTGCCATCTATGATAATAGTGAAGACACAAAATGAACTGTGTTGAAACAAAAAGTACGACTAAATATGTCAAAATTGACGACTAAATAGTACGACAAAAGATCAGAATCACCCTCCTGCTATGACTTATCAAAGTACCAATATACGATCATAAATTGCGCCCGAAGAGAGACTTGCTGTAACTCCAAGGTCTATAAGAACTTTCACGGATATATCTCCGCACATTTTTATCTTAAAATTTTTGTTGTACTCCTTGTATTAATGCTTCATTATTTATATTTTCTCCCACACTATCGTTGCAACAGACATTAAAAAAAAAAGATGGGTAAGTTTTTCCTAGCTCTACAATGTCTTCCAAAACAATGGAAGACAAGCAGCGACAAAAATGTTACCAGTGCGTGCACATTCATATAAATGTGAAGGCACGGTAATAGTCTTGTCACCCAAAAAATGCTTGCCGGAGGAACCAAAAAGTCTCATTGTTGTCATGTCACTTCATGCACGCATTAACATGGAGTTAACGGTGGTGACAAAACAGTCACGTGGCAAAAAGTCTCCATTGCGCGATAGATCTTAATCGCCGACATGTATACAAATGACTGATCTCCTATTTCATGTGGCACCAATTTTGATTTCAGAAAGTATGCTCTCACTGTCATTTCTATACATGTCAGTAGGATTTACCGAACTTACCACAAAAGTATTTGGGACTATTTCTGTTTTTAAATTTTAATTATGAGTTCAAAGAAATGTTTTTAACAAGGCTATTTTGTAGGTGTGATTACCTTCTGCAAATACGGCTGAACCTTAAGCAATTACTTGTTGCCAATTGTTACAGTTCAGTGGGAAATAATGCTGTCACGAAAAAAGACAAAAATTTAAAAGTGGTGCCATGTGCTTTCATGCATTTCTTGGTTCAACTAGCAGTCCATATAAAGGGTTTTCCAATACGAGGTGTTATTTTAATTAGCCCGCTATTTCGGTAGATGTCACTTTTGGAGCTGTCATTTTTTGACATTTGACAAGTAGAAACTACGCCATTTATAAAAATGGAACGATACACGATTCAACAACGCATTGAATTTATTAAAATTCACTATAATGGTGAAAATGTGGCAGAGACGGTTCGTAAAACTCGAGCATTTTTGGGTCGTCGTGAAGCACCTTGTCGGACCGCAATACAGAAATTGGTAGAAAAATTCGAGCTGTCGGGACAAGTTAGTGATGTGAAGAATAAAACCCGTGCACGTCGCTCAAGAACAGCCGAGAATATTGCTGCTGTAGCCGAAAGTGTTGAAGAAAACCCAGGTTTGTCCATTCCTCGTCGTTCTTTGGAATTAGGCATTCCACAAACGTCATTACACCGTATTTTGCATATAGATTTGGGTCTTAAGGCTTATAAAGTTCAGTTAACACAAGAACTCAAGCCGGCCGATCATCAACAACGTCGAGTCTTTGCTGATTGGGTCCTTGAAATGCATGAAAATGATCCGGAATTCCATCGAAAACTTATCTTGAGTGATGAGGCCCATTTCCACCTCGATGGCTTCGTCAACAAGCAAAATTGTCGCATCTGGGGCTCGGAAAACCCAAGAGTTATTGTTGAAAAGCCTCTCTATCCTCAACGTGTGACTGTTTGGTGCGGTTTATGGTCCCGTGGGGTCATGGACCTTACTTTTTCGAAAATGAGGCTGGAGCAACAGTTACGGTGAATGGATTGCGCTATCGACAGATGATTAATGATTTTTTATGGCCGGAATTGGATGGTATTGATCGATGGCTTCGTCAACAAGCAAAATTGTCGCATCTGGGGCTCGGAAAACCCAAGAGTTATTGTTGAAAAGCCTCTCTATCCTCAACGTGTGACTGTTTGGTGCGGTTTATGGTCCCGTGGGGTCATGGACCTTACTTTTTCGAAAATGAGGCTGGAGCAACAGTTACGGTGAATGGATTGCGCTATCGACAGATGATTAATGATTTTTTATGGCCGGAATTGGATGGTATTGATCTGGACAACGTTTACTTTCAACAAGACGGCGCTACGTGCCATACAAGCAACGAAACCATTGATCTTTTACGGGAAAAGTTTCCGGACCGTGTTATCTCTCGAAGAGGTGATCACAATTGGCCACCGAGATCTTGTGACTTAACGCCTTGCGACTTCTTCCTTTGGGGCCACGTGAAAGAGAAGGTCTACGCCAACAGCCCAGCGTCGATTCAAGACCTCAAAGATGGAATTCGTGAGGCTATCGAGGACATAGGGCAGCGACTTTGCGATTTTGTTATGGAAAATTTCATGAAAAGGATATGGTCCTGTAGGCGTGGTCGTGGTGGTCATTTGGCTGATGTTATTTTCCATTATTAACCGCATACCTTCCTCTTTATAATGAAATAAAGATCCGATCATTTATCTCAAAAAATGGCATTTTTCTTTGAATATCAAAATAACACCTCTTATTGGAAAACCCTTTATTATCTGTAGCGTATTTTCAGAAGAATATCGGCATATAACTGATTAAAATAAGCAACTTTAGAAACACAACGTACAATATGTTTGCGAGGATAAGTTTATCTGACTTTGTAGAAAATCAATAAAATAACTTAATTTTATTGGAAAATTACAAAATTTTGCTCAGGTTAAGTTGGTAAAGCGGCAACCCCAAACTGATATTTGTCTGACTTTGATAGCTTATTTTTCGTGGCGCGTGCTATAACCGAGATGTCGTTTCGAAACGAAAATTCGATATAAAATAATGTATCGAAAATGTATCATTTTTATGTCTGACGGTACACAAACCCGAACGCTGCTGTATCGAGGCAGGAACGAAAACTCGATTTTCCGAAATGCATGTTAAAAATATATTCTATTCATATCCAGTGGAATAATTTTACTGAAATTGAATGAAGTTTGCTGATTTGGAACCGATCACCTTTGTCCAAAATATATCTTTTTAGAACATGTACCATTTTGTTATCTGAGCTATTCAGGTCATTCCGAAATAGACGACTTTTTTTTATAATTATGATTTTCAGTCACTCCGGGAACAAATTATCTTTGAAAATAGGTTTGAGAATAGCTTTGAGAATAGGTTAAGAGCTAGTAACTCTTTAACGGCTACAGATATCACATAGGGTGTAAGAGGTCAAATTAAAGAGTCGAGTCTCAGTTTACAATTTTATATAAAGAAAAGTTCTGTTAGCGAACTTTTGCAAAAAAAAAAAATAGAGCTCAATGTAAAAAAAAAGGTGAGAAAATCCGAAATTTTTAGTATACAGAGAGGGATAAGATGCTGAATGTACAGTCGTTGGAAAAACCATGATGTTCTGCATACAATGACCTCTTAACTGTGATCGTACGGGCATGTATTTTTTAAGATACAGGGGGTTTTGTGAAAAACTTTCTCTTTTTCTTAATTACACTGTAACTCTGAAACAGTTGATATGCCCCCCCCCCCTGCCATTCAATTTTTTGTTTGCCTAGGTGAGTACTATCACCTCCTGCTCTACTGCCCACCATGGAGCAAACACACTGTAGGGGTGATAAAAAAAGAGCAAAGGTTTTGGAAAAATTTTGTAGCTCTAATTCGATAAACAGGGTCTGTACAACCTGACGATTCAATGCATAAAGATCACGACACAGTTGCCTCTATCCGGCTAACTAGTTTATTCTCAATTAAAAATTCTTTGACTGCGTAAAGTCGCGGTTTCCAAGTTGTAAAGTTTTCAAAAAAAAAAAAAAAAAAAAGTTTTATGTTATGATAGAAAATGGATGGAAATTATTTATTTCAAGAGTAAAAACCACCACGAAAATTATTTGCCTATAAATAGCAGAACAATTTTAATTTCCTGAAAACTTCCTTTTTTGTTTTCTTTTTTATTGTAATTAAACTGGAAAGCAAATTTTATTTACCCATAAATTGAGTCCTTTACAATTTTAATGAAATGGAAACATACATTTCCATGAAAATTATCAATGTCACGAAAATAATTATCACGCAACGCGCATAACTACAGTCGTAACGTAGTAACTACTACAAAAAGTGGCGAGCATGTTCATTGTTCGGTTTATTGGCCGTTTACCCCTTTTTGTTTTTTTTTGTTTTATGCCGGTAGAACATCAGAGAACAAACGGCTCAATAACGTGACTTACAACGCCAGTAGTGCTGTGTAGGTAAGTCGTGTAAGGTAACTCATATCATGTGGTAGTGTAGTGATGAATGTAAAAAATGCAAAATTAATTTTTCAATATGAGAAAAAAAAAAATTCCTTACTCTTGTTAATGATAATTAAAATCTCCGCCATCCATTCCGTTCCGACTATTAATGTTATGTGCAGATCTTAGAGCGCGCCTCATTGTTCTTTCAAGAGCTCAATTATTATTGTAGAATCTTAATTTTTAGCGGTTTTAAGTTTCGCCATCACTATCGTCGTATCGCGTCGAAGTGTTGAGACTGGGTCTGGGTGGTTAATTTTCTACTTAACATTTTTTTAACTTCTCTTTTTAACTACTACGTTTTGGAATGGAGAGAAGAAACCGAAACGATGGAAAGACTTGGCCGCGGTTTGGGTTGATTGTGATTGTAAGTGAACAAGATTGAGCCTGCTTAGACTTGTGATGTGAGTTGTATGGTATCGGGGCCTGTGTCGGGCAAAAGGCAATAGCCTACCTCAGGGAACCGTCCGTCGTCGCGTGTAGAACCTAGAACCCAGACTAAGTAACAAACAAACAGTGGTCAAGTCGCGACCATTCATCCATGAATAACCGAAATTCCAAGTATTTCATTTCAATGTCAAGTGCCTTTGTTTAAATTATTTTTTTCCTCCACCTTTTTTGTTTTTTATTATTATTTTTAAGTCTGTTACTGTCCATATCCACCCCATTTACGGGGAAGTTATGAATATTTCACGATGGTTATGAAGCGGATATACATAAATGTGCGGGCGTCAAACACGATACTATCAAAATGTACAGAATTTACTTATTAAATGAAGAGCAATGAACGAATAGAAATTAGCACTGCGTTGTCGTTAGCCTATGTTCTTAATTTTTTTTTCTTCTACACTATCATGGAAGGAACCGGCTGATCTGGCTTTACTTTAACGTCGAAAGCTCTATAAATAAAAAATTATGATTATTACGGCGGTGCTTAGCTTAGTTAGTAACAACCAAAATAATATTTCAGTTGAGTTAGGTTAGGTACTTGCTACTAAATATAACTCAGATTTAGATAGAAACAAATATTAGGTTAGGATTGTTGTATGTATGTATTATCTATATAATGTAGATGAATTTTATTGGGTGCGTTCATCGGACTCAATAGTGTAATAGGAAAAAAGATTAGCATCAATCACTGTATACTTTGCTATTATTATTAAGACTAATACGAGGCTGATAAACTCGGTTGGTGGGTGCCTTTCTATGTATGTGATTAAAGCCAACATCAATTTTAAAAATTAAAATATTACTTATGACGGCTTACATGTGTGTGTCGTATAGAAATTCAGAGAATTCCCGGAGGGGGTTGAAAGAATATACAAAAAAAAAATTATAATGGATTCAATGACTCCGTTTTGCCATTGTTTTTTAAATTGAGTTAATTTGTTGTTGGAAATTTTTTGTTTAATAGATGATTAGTAAATGGCTCCATTCATGGGGTCTAGACCACTGACATGTATATAAATGGATTGCTCGTTGAGCCGAAAATGCATGAAAGCAAATGGCACCACTTTTATGTTCCTGTCTCTTTCCGTGAGAGCATACTTTCCCACTGAACTGTAACGATTCAGTGGTATTTCCAACCAAAACACTTCCTTCCCCTTATAATTAAAATTTAACAATACAAATAGTCCCAAATACTTTTGTGGACTTTTCGCTCAGATTAAATCTTTTAATGATTGTCAACTTATACAGGGTGACCTCCACAAATTTTACGATTGGTGCAAATGCAATAATTTGGGACTCAATATCGCCAAATGTGAGGTGATGACTTTCCACAGGAATCTGAATCCTATCTATTATGTCTATGGGTTCTCGGCTTCCTCGATTCGCCTCGTTAGTTCTGTCTGTGACTTGGGTGTCAAATGTGACCATAGATTGAATTTTAACTCCCACATAAACCACATGGTATCTAAGAGTAGTTCTATGCTGGGCTTTATAAAACATTGGTCCCGAGAGTTCTCGAATCCTTCCACAACATTATGTTTATATATTTGCTTTGTGAGACCACTTCTTGAATACGCTAGCCAGGTTTGGTCTCCTTTTTACGGTACACACATCGTCCGTATCGAGTCTGTTCAGCGAAACTTCCTGCGCTTGCAGCTTTTGAATATGCACACGCTTGAGAAACGTCGCATGGTTGCCGATTTAATTTTTGTTCACCAACTCTTAAACGCGAATGTTGATTCCCCGTTGTTACTTGACAAAATCTCTTTCCGTGGCTACCTCTGTTGCATGTCAACTCCTCAAGGTCTAACTTTGGCATGTATGAACCTATTAATCGCATTACTGTTAATAATTTGGCTGATTATTTTGTTGTTGAGGACTCTAAGCATGTCTTAAAAAAAAACGTCTATATAATATTTAATCTTCTGTTAGATTTAATTTATTTTTTTATCTTTTTGTTCTATGTCGCATTGCATGACATTTCATCTGGTGTTCGGTCTATGTTTAGTGTAACATACTAATACTAACACCGACTAAGTGATGAAACGCATGTATTTTTGACTGTTTATTTATTAAACCTGTCCATGCAGCGAGCTTTTGTTAAGCTGGTTCTGATAGTCATAATAATAAAAATCATCCGATCGACTTGAATCTCGTTTTAGAGTGTTTAGTATTTGTTCCTTCAGTTTTTCGATTGGATAAAAAATGTTAATTTGCCATGCAAAAAGCCATCAGATTTTTAAACGTAATTTGGAATTTTGTTTTTTCAAAACTCCTTCAATTTTTTGGATTTTGATTTTTTTTTCACAATACTGCGTCATGTTACAGACAAGATCATGTATGTAGTTTAACGAATTGTTTTTATTTTTTGATTTCTGGCTCTCTGGAGGCCACAGTGACTGCAGCAGTGGGAAATCTTTTTTTTTTTCTTTTGAGACTCGGGAGATGGCGCGAATTCTGTGAAAATTGAATATTTTCATACAAAATAATTACTGTATATACTTACATAACTTATACACAAATATATACTTGAAATTACTAAACATTCGATGCAATATTTTTCTTTCAATAAATTTCCGAAATACACATGTTTTTTTGAGCAGTCACACTAGTCGTTCTCCTTAAGCACGCTCACGCCATTTCTTTTAAAATTTCTTGTAGTAGGATATTGAGCCTAAATGTTTTGAGTTCATTTCTCTCTGCTCGTAGCGTACTATTTAAGATGCGAGTGAGACGCTATTGTATTCCTCTGAATATTTCCTGATTTATACAGGCCCAAGTTCATCTAAATCGCCTGTTAAGGAGAGTGATACTAAACGTCGATTTATGTGAATGATTAAATATTTGCATCCGAATGCCGAAGAAAATCTGTCGAAGTTGTCATTACCAAATGTGGATTTATATTTTTCAAATGTTGATATCGGTGTCGAATATCGGCATCATTGTCGAATATTGATGTTATTATGAGACAGTTAGACGTATTGAATTGCGCGAACTAACTAAATACAGACACACCATGTTGTCGTTTTGAAAAGTATGACGGTCGACGCGTCGAATGTTTTATTCAGTTGCAATATATTGTCAAGAAAGTGTAGAAGAAAGGTGTTCTGTATTCAAGTCCTCCTTAAAAGCTGATTCACACCGCCGCGATAGCGATTGCATGCGATAAAGTAGCGATAGTGATAACGAAGCGACAGCAACAGATCGCTACACATTGTTTTAAATGTAAACGCTCACATCAACGCGATAGATCACAGCGATACAAAGAATTTTTGCAGCGTTCGAATCTTTATCGCAGCATGCACAATTTTAGTCATCTATCGCGAGCTATGAGACCAAAATGGCTAGTGCAAATTCAAGTGAGTGTTGAAAAATGAATTAAAATGGTATAAAGGAATATCCAGTTTTTGATCTGTATTTAAAATATTATAAAAATTGTCGAAAAAAGGACATTGGGGGTTGATATTGCCAAGGAGTTGAATACAGGTTGAGTTAGCTTAAGAGTATTGGTGACTTGGCGACCTACGACCCTGCGGACACCATGACCAGAGTTGATTTATTGTGTCCTTTTCAAGAGGCTAAATCTAGCCTGAAATATAAGTGGGAAGTGTTATATGAATTGAGGTTATAGACGTACGTAAAGTTAGCACCGCAACATTGCCCGACTTAACCTGGAACTGTCTCATAATTTGTCGTTAGTTTGTCGTGTCCTTTTTTCTTAAAGGAAACTGGATGTGGTCCTAAGTTGACGTCAAGTTAGCGCCGCAATTCACTAAAACTCGACCAAACCTTATCGGATTTGAAAATTTTCACATCTTATAATTTGTCATTAATTTTTCATGAAAAACATGAATTTGTCATGTCCTTTTTTCTAAAGGAAACTGAATGTGGTGCTAACTTAACGTAAACTTAACACCACATCCAGTTTCCCTTAAAAAAAAAAAGTCTCGACAAATTTATGTTTTTCACGAGAAATTATGGTGCTAACTTTACTTACGTAGGTTACAGTGCAAGTACACAAACTTTGTTGGATTGAAACATTTCTTCTGTTGGTCTTCTTCCATTAACTTCAAAATTTATCAACCCCCCCTCACTTGAGATTAAGAGGGCTCTAAATGTTGAGCGTAATAATTATCGTTCTCTTTTGTGGTTTGTAAAAAAATATGAAGAGCGTATGGGGCTTTGTTAATAATTGTTCCAGCTGTGTTACAGTAGGATTGACAAAAAATTCTCCATTTTGTGCCGCCAATCCAAACGCGTTTTCAAGTATCTACTTACAAGGATGGGTAAATTGTAAGTATTCTACTGATCTTTCTGAGGTTCTTGTCGAGCATACCTTGCTGCGAAAGGACGCATCAAGTAAAATTTTAAAGGGAATCCTTATTCGACAATCGAGGTATGAGGTGTTCTTTGATATTGATCAGGCAAACATTTGGTCGTATTCTTCGGACAAACCGTATTCAAATTTCATTCCTATATAGCCGAAACATTTAAAACATCTGCGTTACCACTTTTTGCATATCTTTCAACGTCGACATACTATATAAAAATTTATATTCAATATCAACGATGGTCAGTAAGACAAACCTTTTCAAATTAAAAAAATTTATCGACCCAGTATAAGTCGAGCTAGTACAGATTTAATTGACACATAATCGTAGCATGTCCACTATCGATAGTAGCCAATACAATTGGAAAACTCTAATTTGTCCCATATTAAGGGCCTGTCCGGATCCAAGTCTTCGTCTTTGTCTTGTTATTACAGCTAGTGACGTAACATCGAGACGAGCTCTATCCGAATCTATGTCTATGCCACCGAGCTTTGCTAGTTTGTATAACAGTTTTGACATTTGGTTAGCTTGATCACCGAGTCAAGGTTCGAGTTGACTTATTTAAATAGACAACGTATTGTGAGGTTATGTTTGTTTGCTGTCTGTGAAATCAAGCTGAGCAAACGAACGAATTCGGACAGGTTAGCTTCGTCTTCGTCTAACTATTATAATAGCTGAGCTTGTTGTGTTACGTCACAAGCTGTAATAACAAGACGAAGACGAAGACTTGGATCCGGACAGGCACTTAGATTTTTACCAATTGTCTTTATTTGGTTCAGGCATATGCATGTAACTATCGCTGTGATCTATTGCGTTGGTGTGAAAGGAATTGTGTCGGTAGTTTATCGCTATCGTTATCGCGGCGGTGTGAATCGGCCTTAATTGTATTTGTACATCTTCGACATTTAATATGGGGTCAGTTTCAATATTGTACTATACGAATATGCCATGCCTTGTGACTTTACCGTTCCGTAAGCCTTTCATATCATAGTAGAAATGATTTTTGCTTTTGATTCATTGCTATTGATCAGAGCTGGTTGAGCATATTTGTATAGTTATTTCTTGTATTTTTTTTATATATATGAAAATATATATGTATTAGCTCTATGCAAATCTACAATAATGTCCTTCGATGACCCACACCATAATGTTGCTTATTAAGATAAATGCAGTGTATTCCATTGATCTATGTTTCTTCCAAATCAGTCAGTTATGTACTAATTGGAGATTCATTTAGAGGTACTTTTTTCAGCAAGGATTTTATCACAGACCACGTGTCAGTCGTGTAAAACTATCATTGTATTTTTGTTCAGTATTGTCTGACATTTTATTATGGAAAGACGTAGCTCAGTACAGCGGCTACAAATTATTCAGCTGCATTATGAAACTGAGCGTTCGGCCTCCCGAACGCACAATTAGTTATATCGTCGAAAAATTTGAAACCCAATTTTCATTATTGGATAATACGTGACCAAATGGACAACATCCAGTACGTAGTGAAGAAGATATAGCGACGGGAGTTGAGTAGAGTGTACGCAACAGTTTGGCGTATTTTACATAAGGATCTTGGTCTGATGAAAGCAAACAATTTTCAACTTGTACAAGAGCTAAAGTCGGCCGATCTTCCGAATTGCCACCGTTTCAGTCTTTGGGATCTTGAAAAACTTGAAGAAGATCCACTGCTTTCGGCCAAAACTTTGTTCTGCGATGAGGCTCATTTCTGGTTTAATGACGACATCAATAAGCAAAATTGCCGTATTTGGGCTGAACAGTTTCAAGAGCTTCCATTACATCCAGATAAAACAACGGTTTGGGGTGGCTTATGGGCTCGTGGAATAATCAGTCTATATTTTTCAAGAATGAAGCCGGTCGAAACGTAACTGTGAATGGCGCCCGTTATTGCACCATGATAACGAGCTATTTGCTGCCGGAAATTAAAGACCGTTATCTCGTCGACATTTGGTTTCAATAATATGGTGCTACTTGCTACACAGCCCGTAAAACTATGGTGGCCTTATTGCGACAACAATTTGGTGAATATGTAGTTAATTTCACGCCTAGATAATGGATATCACACATCTAGATTTTTTCTTTTGGGCTACGTAAAGCCGGGTACGATTCAGGAATTGGAAGAAAACATTACTAGCGTCATTGGCTAAATAACACTCGAAATTCTTGACCGCGTCATCGAAAATTGGAATTTCAGACCATGGACCATGTTAGCCGCATTTACCGTCAATATTTTAAAGAAATTACCTTCAAAACATAAATGTAAAAAATAGTTCTTTTGTATGATAATAAAGATTAACTGATAAAATTCACTTTTTATTTTTTTTATTTTTGAAAAAGGTACCTGTAAATAAATCACCCGATAGAATAAGCTCACCACAGGTTATTATCAATGAAAATATCTACAGACTAACTAATCCGTCAAAGTGGGCTAGACATCTGTATAAGAAGACTGATTTTGTTACACATTAATACCAGAGACTCCAAGTTGAACGGCCGAACAGTCCACATATTGTTTGGTTGTGTCAGAAGGAAGTTTATACTACTTGGTGTAAGAGCTGAAGACACTGGCACGGAATTGAATCAGATGTAGTGGGCGCCTGATTTAATATATCAAGTAGAGAGCCTGTACATTAAACTAATAAAATTATAACTGTTGTACAAAATACTTAATATCGATGCCGTGGATATGAATTCGAATAACATTTATAATGAAATATGACTAAGATTGTATTCCTATTTAAGTCTTCGTCTTGTTATAAGAACAAGTAACATCATAATAAAATGTGTTCAGCTATTATAACAGTTAGGACAAAGTTAACAACTAACTAATGATATCACACAACAAGCTCTCCAGTTATTAAAAGTGTTAGACGAAGACGAAATTAACTCTATATGTATTCATTTGCTTAGCGTGACGGCTTACAAGCTACATAACCTCAAAATCTTTAGTCTATTTGAACTAATAAACTCATAATCTTGACTCGCCTCTTCAGTTAATCAGATGTTTTAACTGTTATAACAAGTAGTTAGGCTAGTTTAGGTGTCCTCGATATGAATTTGGATAGATGTAACTAGAAATTATAACAATAAGACGAAGAGATTTTAATTCGCACACGAATTCTTAGTGCTTTAAAATGTTTCAGGCATTTGAGATTGGAGTATTTTTTTACGAGTCGCCAATTCAATAAACCATTAAATATGTGGCTGAATACATTGTTTCCTGGATTTTATATAAATATCCAGGTCGTCTGTCTTCCTTGGAAAGCAAAATTAAGATTAAGCTAACCCAACCACCTTTAATTCATTTGCTTAGCTTGAATTTTTCAGCAGATCATACTTACTTAACTATACTTAACTGTTATATTTAATATAGATTTAAGCTTATTTGCAGATACATATCTATGTAAATTTCCTGCAGAGTTTGATTCGGTACGATTTTACAAACTATTATAAGAAAAATAAGCAAAGATGGTCTTATTATAACAGTTAGTGCAATTAACTATTATAAATTAAATGCCACAATTTGCTAGCAGATTCATATATAAATTGGTGTAGAGTAGATTGGAAGTTATGAGCAGAACTAATCGAAAATGGTTTCGTTATTATAACAGTTAGTATAGTATTAGAGTTGATTATAAATGTTAAATAATGTGAAGCTAATTTGTTTTAATTTAATTTTTGATTAAGCCATTCAACAACAGAAAATCGTTATTATATTTCATGAAATTAGGGCAACAGGAATTATTAACTGTTATACTGGTATAAAGCGGAATTCTGTTATAGACTAAGATTGGACTGGATCTAATGTACGTTATTAATTGTGCCAGAAAAAAAAATGTGTAAAATTTTTTTATTGTTATACAATGTTCATTAACATAATTTACTTTGAATTTACAATTAATGTTTTTTTTTTTTCAGATTACAGATCAACAAGATTTTCTTGGTTGCTTAATAGAGGTGAGTTGTCTTTTATATTTCAATCTGGATTTGCAAATGTGGGCTTATCTAGTAAATTCACACTGAGAATTGTAAAAAAAAAAACTGTAAAGTCAGAACTGAACTGAATATTGAATTTTTGTAGTCATACACTGTATTATAACGTGCCTTTGAATCGAGGTCACACTCCATTAGACAAAGAATTATTGAATTTCTTCAATTGCAACCAACTACGCAACCCTTTTGCCGTTATCGACCACTTACGTCATCATAAAACGTTGATAAGAAATCTTCTGATAGACTCTAGACTTGTGGGGCTAGAATTTTTTATCTTTTATTTTTTTTTGCGTTTTTTACACGAATAATGCAAAGCTTTTCAAATTAACTTTTGTTTGGGGAAGTTGATTTAGCTACAGCCTCGAAGTAATATTATTTATCGCGCATTCACTATCACGAATCCGCGCACGTAATTTGTATTTTCCCTGCGTGTGTCGCATATCTCTGTCAAAAGTTACTGGCTGCAAATGTTATTTGTTTTTTTCTTTTTATTTGCGTTTTCTACGTTTTTCTATTTTCTTGTGCGTTCTATTTATCTATAGTAGCTACATATATTTACAGTTATGCACATTATAGAAATAGGAAGTTTTTTACTTATTTTTTTTCGGACACCAAATAGATGTTTTTCAACAAATAATTTAGTTCTAATATGACGCTGTAGTGTGCTGTGAAAGTATTTATGTATGTACTAACTACGATCATCTGTTATTCTTCTCTCGTAATAATATTGTGCACTGAACTATGAACAATAAATTTATGTCAGTGAATCAATTTAGGGCACATTAAATAGAATGTTGGACGAAGTGTGTGCGATTGAGTATAATTGAGAAATTCATGATTTAGTCATTCGAGGATGGGTGGAGGGCACAATTTGTTAGAATAACTATTGTTTAGGTAATTCATGGAAATTGTTTGCTTTTTTTTTTATTATGAAAATAAAAGCTGATCAGCAGCCATACAATATGTTCACTTATCCAGGGAATTATACGCCTAGTTTTATTTATTTTTCTTCATGCGGGAATCGAACTCACAATTTTTAGAATCGGTCATAGATGGAGAATAGAAGAATTTTAAGAACTTTTATTTCTAACGATTCTAAATTAAATCATAAATACAAGAGGGAAAAGCATCTGTCTCGTTAGCTCAGAGGTAAGAGCAGTCGCCCGGAAAGCGGAAGTTCCCAGTCTCATATCCCGGACGAGCGGTTACTTTTTCCTCTTGTATTTATGATTTAATTTAGAATCGTTAAAATAAAAGTTCTTAAAATTCTTCTATTCTCCATATACGTCTAGTGTCATAAAACTGCTTCTTTCGACTCCGAAAAAAAAAAAAAAAATAGGAAGCTGCATATCCAAATACATCTTTATAAAAATTTCAATGTTTGGCAGAACGACTCTAATGGTAATGGTACATATTGCTTGTTATATAAAATATTTTTCTGGTGCAACTTTGATTTTCTCTCCTGCAACATAAAACTTCCTGGAATTTGTTTCTTTTTTTATTTTCATTCCATTCGTTTTAACCAAGACAATAGATAACTGGAAAAAATCCATCGACCATGACAAAAAATTCAAATTGAAAGTTCAGGTTAATCTCTTTCATCTCAAACTTGAGGAAAATATTTCGAGAAAGCCAAATCCAATAACAAATAACGAATTTTTGTTGTAGAGAGAAGCATCATCCATTAGAAATTTCAATTCGGCTCGAAGTCTAAACACTCAAACTTTCCATCCATTAATTACTTAAATTTCATATGTGACCTCAAAAGAGTAACTTACATAAATGCATGGTCGGCTACTTTCTTGATGCTAATTGAAAAATCATTCGACTTAGAATGGACAGTAGTACTAATCTTCATGCTAAATTAAATCGGTTTCTTTTCATATATTAACAAACTTATCCAGAGATATCTAAACAAAATTCTATGTAGAATTTGAAAACCACAAATTTCCCCTCAAAACAATTGAAATAAGATGTACCTCAGGGCTCCATATTTGGTCCGATATTTTTAAATTCCTCTAGCTTATAGCCTACTTAGCCCAATAATTAACGCCATGGATGATCTATAAAATAAAATTAATTCTTTACAAGCAACTCATATAAGAGCTGTCATCACATAGTGCTTCACTTTATGGCATACAATCTCCACCACTTACATATATGTTGGAACGTCTTAGCAAACTTGAAAAAAAATTCTTAAAGCTTCTGCGGGAATTCATAGAACTGGCAATGGTAAGTAATTTCCCAACAGTAATTTATGAAATAGACAACATCACTTCCACCAAAGGCTAGGTACTCCTTTCTACTCCTCATTGTATCTTTTCGGCAAACTTCAAGTATCTATCACCTCTACTTTTATCGAAACCCAAGGTTAGAAACACCTATCTTCACAATGGTCTTTCTATGACACTAAAGTGCATTACTATCGAGGGTAGATAATTCTAAATAATCTCTTATGCATTATACTTAGAAGTCTCAGAAATATAATGCCATTTGGCTAGGAACTTACTATTCCCAAAAAACCTTAAACTTCCTAATCCTTACTACCTCTAGCAAATAACTTTGCAGTTGACAACCACTCAAAAAAAAAAAAATACATATATACAGGGTGTCCCGGAAGTCGCCGTTAAGCCGGAATCGTGTGATAGGCCAAATCATAATAGTTACCAGAAAAATATAAAAAAATCTAAGTAATGTATTTTTTAAATTATAGGCATTTCTTTTTTTTCGAGAAAATGTATACCCTGTGGTGATTTTTAAATTCCTGTTGCTACTAATCTTTACTTTTTTTTCAATAGCTCTTATGTAACCTGTTCCTTTAAATTCTAAGCCAACTCCCACACAGCACAAATGTGTCCGTAGTATGTTACTGGGAAATCCTGTTAAGATATATAAATTGTCCGTGGGCAATCCCGTCCGGTCCCAGTTAATAACTTAGGCCATCCCTAGGAGTGACGAATGTCCGGTGTTGGGATGTCCCTTATAGATCCCATGTCCTTCCCACAGGATTTCCTGTGGTTGTACTTATAGTTCACACATTCAATAATGTAAAATTCCCGCTAGAAACGTACCTAGGACGTCTTACGGAAATCCTAATTTGCTAGCAAGATGTACGGAGGAATATCTGAGGATATTGTTTAGTATTTTCTGGGATTGTAAAATTTTCTTATGGGTAGGAATTTTTACAAAAAATAAAAATAAATACTAGCCTGAAAGTATATGCCAGAGGTAGATGCACTTGCGCAAAACATAAATCCAGGCAAAGTGAATTCCTATGAAAAAATTACTAAAAAATCAAGTTCTGAAATGTACATCTAAAAAACTTTGCCAAAACAAGAAGAAATTTTCAGAAGCGAATAGATTTCTACTATGGCTTCACGCATATAGTTGGCTTCAACAACTCAGTTCCCAAATGGCCTCTTTCAATACAAAGCAACAAATTAGTGCTTTCACCAGAGAGCCAAGCGAACCATCAGAATCAGAGAACAAATCGAAATAAATTCTGGAAGGGGAAAAACGACGTTCCCATGTTTGTCCCAAAATTGTCCTGCACATCCCGTATGTATTTGTCTGTAAAACACTGAGAATGCTCCCATAGAGAGTAGTTGTGGATATCCCAGGGAAAAACTTATGGCCAATTTTTAATAACTCCTAGAAATAAGGTCTTAAGTACATACTGAATACTTCCTATTTATCCCGGGAAAGCTATGGGATCTGTGGGACAAGAATGGGATGTCCCTGGGTAATTTTATGCTGTATGGGCTGCTCCAGCTTGGAAGAAAATGTCATATTTTGCCGAACCAAGAATAGAACATTAATACTTCACCCAACTTTAACTCACTGTACTGAAAAAAAACTGTACTACGTCAGTTTGGCAAGTAACTTTTTAATAAGGATTCTAAAATGGTATAACACTTGCTACATTATTTCTTAGATTACGGGAAAAAATAATTTTTTCCTGAAGAAAACCAGTTTCGAAAAATATCTTTTTACCTACTAAAAATGATTCTAGTGTACCCAAAGTTTGCCCTAATACCGTAACTTTGAGATTCTAGTTTGACTGAGACGGAGAGTCGTTCGATGAAGTAGTAGGACAGATAGTTATCGGGGCCGCGGATTACGAATTTTTGGTAAAAATTTAGAAATTCAATAGACAAATTTGGCTATTTATTAGTTTAATTCGGTATATTGGATATTTGGAGTTGGTGATTACAGATTTTTTAACAAAATTTAGAAATTTATATTATTAATTTCACTTGTTAGTTAGGGTCAAATCTTGTAATCCGATTGACTTGAAACTTAACATACATATACATAGTCCTGATGATAAGACAATATTTTTAAGATTACACATTTCCAAAAGTATAGAAAGAAAAAAACGCTTTCCAAAAACAGTTCTTAATAAAATTTACTTGTATGTATGTATGTAGATAGGCTTCGAACCATCTGGTTCCACGGTTCAAATTATTTAAAGCTTGGAGTTGAATCCTTTGAATCATGAATATTGTATGAATGCTTCAGAATTTTTGAAGCATCGAATTATGAATGCTTTAACGAGCGAAAGTGTTTGATTCAAA
The DNA here is from genome assembly GCA_963924295.1 of Dioctria rufipes. Taxonomy (NCBI): domain Eukaryota; kingdom Metazoa; phylum Arthropoda; class Insecta; order Diptera; family Asilidae; genus Dioctria; species Dioctria rufipes. Next base: position 22,594,089 of record OZ002740.1, on the reverse strand, counting down.
GTTTATTACGCTGTTCATCTGTTTGTTTTTACATTCCGCCACCAAAAACGATAAGATTCGACCACCATTTTGAATTTTTGATATATAAAATTTAAAAAATTTATTTTCATCATTCATTGTTGATCAATAGCTCAACGAAAAAAGAGCGAAATTAGCGTTAACATTTTTGAGCCAAATTCGGTTTTCAACCGTATAAAAAATATATTTATATATCATAACCAAAAGTTATAATATGCCTATTCCCCGAAAACTCACTTTTTAAAACTATTCAAAAATTTCAAGTCACTTCGATTATTATTATTTAACCTTAACCCTTTGCACCCGAACGGCGCCTCTCACGTAGAGTTAAAAGTTGGATCCGGATTTGCTAATATCCAGATACCCGAATCTGCAAACTATCAATTTTTGAAATCTGGATCCGAACTAAATGGATGCGTGTTCAAAATTTCATCTAGATTACATTGCTTCATTGGGAAAATATAAATTTCATGTTATTTCTATTTTTCCCATGAAGCAATGCAATCTGGAGAAAATTTTTAACATTTTTTGGTTAGTCTGTATCCGAATAGCTTGGATCAGGATATTCCGAATACCCGATTTGAGGAATCGGATCCTAATTATTCCGAATAATCCGGATAAGCAAATTATCCAGATACTTTCAGCTCTAACTCTCAGGCGCAATGCTATCTGATATTGCGCACGCATTACTAATTTTCGTTTCCCTTGTATAAATATTAATGTAAAATTGTATTATTGTTTACCAAAACAAGTAATTTTGTTGCGGAAACTCTTCTTAAATAAGTAAAGTAATAAAATATTATTGAATACTGTTATGTATTAGTGTTGCGTGAATTTCTGACAGATAAGGGATCCGAGCCGGTATTTCATACGCTTAATATATAAATAACATGAGAAAAATGTTCACAACAAAGCACTAATAGATTTGAGAGAAAGAACGGTTGAAATATATGCGAAATGTAGTAACTGGGGTGTATATGACCCAAGTGCTTTAAAATGAGTTTTTTTCGGCGGCAAAAACGTCTCGAGAAAGTTTTCTGAATCGGGTAAAACAAAAAATTATCAGTTACCATAGATGGCGTAAGAACTAGATGTCGCATTCAGTACCAAAAAAGTATACAATATTTATATGGCTGGGTGGTCCATTCGGGAATGGACCACAGCATTTGAAATGATGTATACGTCGAATGATTCATATGTTTTCGTATCTGACGTGTTGAGAAAGTCGATCAAGTGTATACAAAACTGTTATTGTAAAAATATTTGATTCGGCACGCTCTAAAACATGTTATGGTCCATTCCAAAATGCACTACCCATTTCACAATTTGTATACTCTGCTCTCGTATGCCATGTAACATCTAGTTCTTGTGCCATCTATTATAGTACTCAGCAAAACCCGCCGGGAATTCTTAACACCACTTATCCTATAAAAAAAAAATTTCATTGCTGGTAATTAGTTGAGGGGAGTAGCAAAAAGGGTTTTACGATCGATGATAACCCTACCGAGGTAGAGTCGATCTGTGCAAAAAATCTGCCTAAGTTTGAATAGAAAAATGAAAGTACTAAAAGAGTGGGTATGGGTATCGAAAGATCTCCGAAAATAAAGAACGGTTTTACTTTTTTTTTAAATTAAGAAAATGTATTGGGTTCCTAGGGGAGAGGGGTGTCAAAGTTTGATCTAGTACATTTTGTAAAATCTAGTCCAGAATAGAATAGCCCAGATCCTCAGAAGAAGTTTGAGTATCCACACCCCTAAGCTGCGAGGTCAAATGGCTGAGTTATAATTGAAAAATCCCTGACCTCCCTAATTTCCCCCTCCTCGATAGAAATCAAAAATAGCTTATATGACATGCGAATTTTAATTATCAATGAATATTTAAAATATGAATCCAGTGGGATGGCTGGTTTTGGGAGATAGAGGCTCCTTCAATTTTTACAGTGTGTGAAAAATTTAGTGCCTTTAGTTTCGAAACTTTGCTCCCATCTAGAGTTTTTATTAAAACTACTGTCGGGCAGCTGATTACCCATACTAAAAAATGGTTCATGTGCAAAGGGCTAACAACACTCGAAGGAAAAGTTCATGCTTTCAAGTTTCGTCAAAACGTTTACGCTTCGAAAGATTTGACTTCGAAGGTTCGAAATCTAGCAACAGCCTCTACTATTCTCAGCATTTTTGCTGTTAACTAAAATTAAAAAAAAAAAAAACAAATCATCATAATCACAATGGAATCCGTTTTGCAAAACTTTGTTGTAAACGAAAAAAAAATTGTTTGAAATAATCATTAGAAAATTTCCGGACTATCATCTAATCTAGAAGTCATCGAAAGATTGATTAGAAGCATCGAAAATAAAAGTATGTATACATAACCTATTTCTTTGTTGAACAAATATTTTTGTGCTAGAATTAAATATATTTTATAGTATTATGGGAAGAGGGAGGGAGGATGAAACGGGGAGCATTGTATCAAAATATCACATTCGATGGCTTGTGTAAAAAACAACAAACTTTCTCCTCTTTCTAAGTTTTCATCTATCAATTGAAAGCTTTCAGGAAAAGTTTATCGAAAATTGAAAAAGAAAACTTTTCTTATCATTTGTTATCAGTTACATATATGCACTCATACATACATACCGCCCTCAACTGTATATATGTATTTACAAAGGTGTGCATTAGTTTCCCAAAGAAAACTGTGCGGCTGCACATTTATAAAAAAAAATGGGTTGTAAAAAAAAGAAATAGTAATTCATGAAAGTTATAACAACCCCTGCCCTCCGCAAACAAGCACTGTTGCAACATATTATTTTTTTTTTTATGTCTCCATAGTAACATTGCACGATTATTCCTTTGTTCAAATCCGCACCGGACTCCATCCAGACCAGACTCTTTTCTGCTGAAGCTATTTATTTTTCTGTTTACACGTGAAAACCTATTTAGTTGGAGAGACTCGAGTGAACCAGCAACCAACCCAACCAAACCAAAGTCTTTTTTTTTTTTTTAAATAGTCGTCGCATTCTTATATTAGAGCAAAGCACGATGCAACATGCAACCACACACAGTCAGTCTATCTAGAAGAAGAGCTAGACTAGACGAGACGAAAGCGAACTGCGGAGGAGAGGGTGTGTAGTCAGTCGAAATGATACTGGCGTTCCTATAGGAGGCTAAACAGCTGTAATGTGATGGTGTAGATACGGTTGTTAATGGTTATTGACTTTGACTTGACTCAGACTATTTTTCGCTCTTTGTTTTCATTCTGTCTTCTGTGTCGATCCATCCATCCTTCCCTTTCTCATTCTTGGATTGACTAAATCAAATCAAGCGCTTGCGTTTCCTTTTGTTCGCTAATGCGCTAATGGAGTCGACGGACGAGTTGAAGTTTACCTTTGTTTCGTGATTTTCTGTTTATTTCATTATAAAATTTTTCATGCTTCTTTAATGCGCCCGCTAAATTGAGGCAAATAGCGTTATTTAGTATAACGGAAAAGTTTCTATAACTACATCTCTAGCCTATGTCCATCCATCTCCTCTGCAAAGACGAGAATAATCTTGGTGTAATGTTTATAATTAGCAGAGTTTTACGGACCTACATACATAAAAAATGTAAATTTATTTTACCTTGTCTGGTTGCGCGCCATTGTACTCACAACTCACTATGGTCGGTGGAGAAAGGAGTCCAGTTGGAATTTCTTAATAACCAACAACTGTCGACACGACCAGATGCAATATTGCAATTTTTACCTCAATTTTTGTGTATGATTTTTTGTTTGTTTTTTTGTTTTTTTTTTGGCAACAAGATGGAATGGAAAAAGTAGGTGGCATTTTGTAGCGCAACACGCACACATATATGTATTAATGTGTATAATTCGAAAATCGAAAACGTGTTTTTATTCGACGAGCCTCTAAATGAACCATTAAGGACCGGAAGAACCCGTAGCAGATCGATGAAAACATGTATACGAGTATAGGTGGTGTATTTATAGTATATTGTTTAACTGTACTTCATAGAAGTCAAAGGTAAATTTTTTTTTTTTGTATAAAACGGGTTTCCCAATTTAAAATTGGGAAAATACCGCTAAACGAAGGAATTATATTGTAATTAGTCAGAAAACTAAATTAAGATTTTTCGTGATTTCTTACATTCCATTCGCGCATTCTTCTGAGAATTTTTGTGCTTTCCTTTGGTTAATGATGATAATCAGGTAAACAAACACAGAAGAGCACCACCACCCACCAACAGAATTTATTACCTGTCCAATTCAAGAATAGACTCATAAAATCTAATAGGAATTTTTGTTTAACTGTTAACATTGAATATGGATGGAGATTTTTTGAAAGTATTTCTTAAGCGGAATTAAATTTTCCTTGTACAAATGTGGCAGCAGCTCTTTGATTTTTCTAGCATTCTGGGGGTAATTTTTTTCTTTTATAAATACGTCAAACATTATACATTACATGTATGTCATTGAACATCCTAGAATGCCAACTTTAGTAATTATAAAATATTTCTAAATTTAACATTTTTTATGCCCACCTTTATTTTTTACGACTTTCAGGCATGCTTGTGGCGGCACGTCTGTGTCTGGTCGCACATTTCCGAATTCTTGTGTAATATGGCAACATGTTTTTCGAAAATCTCGGCTAGTAATACCTTGGTTGAGCGTATAAAGCCTTAGTTAGGTAGGCTCTCCACTCTGTCGTCGATTGATTATATTAGAAAGCCTAGTATCGAGTTCGGGCAAACTAAAATTTAACGTGGTAACCAAATATTTCACATTAAAATCGCTGGTAAAATTTTGACGTCTATTATTTTAAAGAAAACAAAGTGAAAGATATCCAAATTGTCAGTTTTTCACGGAACAAGCCTACCTGCAAGCTGTAATTGCGTACATTTTTCCCCTTTATTGAAGCCGGTTTCAATCTTTTTTTGGCGGCTGAGGGAACAGATCTCGTTTTTTAAAGTCTTTTGATAATTTTAAATTTTAAGCTTCCAACTTTTTAATCTGCTACAACGCAGAATAGTCTTAAATTTAAAAGTTTGAAAATGTTCAATGAATCGCCCTTATCGTAAAAGGAAGTGAATTTTAGATCAAGAAACAGATTACACCTTAGTAATAGATATCTAGATAAGTAAGCCAATAAATTGTAACGCATGCCACATTTCATTATTAATCAAAAGTCATGTAACTTGCTCCATATGACTCGTCGTAGGAAATATAAATTTTACAGTCGAAATCTTTGTAAATGGGAGGTTGGAAATCTGTAAATCTGTGTAATAATTGTGCCCCTTAAAAATCATTCTAAAATCTAAACCCAATAAATAATTAAATAAAATTACAAATGAATAGATGAATAAATAATTATCTTAGTAAGACTCCTTGTATAAATATTTGCACAATATAAAATATCCCAAAATTAAAATTAATAATATTCTAAGGGCCGATTTAAATTGTTCACATAAGCCATGTTACCTCAGCTTAATTCCCAGTATAATTATGGCATTCAGAACAATTCCTGTGGAAGAGAGAGACAGCTGCGAGGTTTCCGGCTTATTGGTTTTTCTTCTGGGGAAAAGAAGACTAGGCACAAGGCAACACGAAATGGTTATAAAAAAAATTAGTTTTTTTTTTTTTAATAATAGAGAAAAGAACGAAAAATCATTAAAAGTAAAATCGGCAGTCAAAATAAAAGGCATTAAGGAAACGAAGGAATACCGATCGATTCATTAAGAAGAAGGAGCCTCGAAGGGGCTATTACTAAGCAAGTAAAGTTAATTAAAATAACAATAATAAAAGCAATCAATAAATACTTCCTAACTTCACTAATCAAATTTTGAAATCATAATTAAAAACGTAAGTACTAACAAAATAGGTAAAGTGAAATGGAAGCAGGGCGGGCGTGTCAGGGACAAGTTAGGAGCAATAACAGTGTGAAGATTTCCACCCGCCAAAAATAGAATTTTTATAGAATTAATTCCAGAGTTATTATTAATTAAATTGGTTCCCCTCCTTAATGTAAACTACACCAAAGTTAAACCCCTAGGTATTTGGTTTACAAAATAAGTCAATAAATGAATGGATTAAATGAATGAATAAAACATTTTAATCCTTCAATCAATTAAAAAACAATCCGAAATGTGTCATAAATATTAAACCCTTCAATTAATCAAAAAACAAACTGAAACAGGCAAGTCAAAATTTTATCAGCATTTTAATGCTCCGAGCATTAGAATGGTTAGTAAAATGAGTGGAGAATTTATAATAGTGAAATTTCAGTTTTTACCAGTGAACTCCGTACTGGAACGAGTAAAATTATCAGTAAAATTTTACCATCGCTAAAATTTGTATGAAAATGTCACTTTTTACAAGGGACCGAAAATATTTGGTATTTTGAAAATTTTAAACAATAAAAGCTGGGATAAATGATGATTTTGAAAACTTAACTTTTTTTTTTTAAAGAAAGGAAAGGCTTATTAATTTTTCTGGTAAACATAAAAAGCCAGCTTGACTTTTTATTTTTTCAAGCTGGAAGTATAAAAAGCCAAGTTGGCTTCTTATTTTCAAGGACCGAACCAGTTATGAATTTTTATGAAAAAAGCTTAATTTACTTGTTATTCCTGGTCGGCAGGCAATAGTTTCGAAGCTAGAAAAGCAAACGCAGGGGCTTGATACTTTTTTTCGGTAAAAATATAAAAAGCAAGCCCTTGGATTACTGTTAGTAGCATTTGCTGCCTTTAGTTTCAGGTACCATATTTTTAGGTCGATGTCCGTCAACCATAGTAGACGGACATCTGGATCCAACATTATTACTGGTTGGCAGACAACTTGGTCCAGCACTAAGTGCTTTCGTCAGTACAAGTCTACTCCACTCCAGCCAGCCGCCTCGCACGCTAGAGTCACAACGGCATCGGGCTGATCTGTCACAGGAACTACAATCTCAAAGGCTACAAGGTGATGTCAGCGTTAGCTCCATTTTATTCAGTACACACCAGCCACATCGCCATAGGTTCTACTTGGCCTTAGCAAGAACATCGTAGAACAGTTCTTGCTTACGAAACATCGATTGGCTGAAGAAAGGGGAGTTTCACTCCAACTCGGCGTAATTACAAGTACTGCACCAGTGGCTGCCAGTCGTGAAGTTATACATGATACCGCTGTTGACAATTAGTTTACATTATATAAATTTTTAGGATACTGCTACGTCAGTTTCAACGTAGGCTGACGACCGGTCAGGTATCGACACTGGTGCATTTCGCAAACTCAATAACGAGCCAACACACCAAATGCTCTTCTGATGAAACTAGTATAGATGCAAATTTAGATTTGCTCTGCACCGTGCCAAATTGCGTGGATATTCTGTATGAAAATCTCTTGGTAAGAGCAAGCCTGTATCTTTTATAAACTAGACTTTTCAAAATGTCCCAGACGTTTTTTATCTGGATTAGACCAGGGGAATTGCTTGACCAAGGCAAAATTGGGATATTATAGTATGGTATGTAGGAAATTTCACGGATTTTGCTGTTGTTTGTGTGGCACGGTGCATTAACCTGCTGAAAGATCTACTCTCCTTCTTCGCTGTATATACTGCCATGCTAATAGTGTTATGCGGCAGCAAGACATTCTCAAGGACCCTGATGTATGGTATGCTTTAGTTTATAAAGGGTTCCAGGAACTGTACCGCCTATGGCAACCCCCCAACATCATCATCCCAGGCGGGTGTTTTTTGGCGGTTTGGGCCAATTCTTCTGTCTGAGGTAGACAACTGTTCCACTGGGGCAGCTATGATCTTTTGAAGAACTACCACTTAACAGTAACAGTAAGAATCTTCTTATCGCAGGTGAGCTTGAGGAGGCGTAGCGCAGCCACAATGTTTCGTGATCTCTTAGTTACTAGGTCTATCGAACGTCCGCTGGAAAACCAAATTAAAGCAGTCACCACTATATAATTGAAAAAGCGTTAGAGGCGCTTAGTCTGTGGTTGGTGCAGTTTCAACACGTATAACCAGTTAGATTTTCAAATCAGGACTAGAAACGGTCGATTACAAAAGTCAGTATAGAGTTGACGGATAGTACTGATTTTGTCGGTCAATTTTACTGACTAAAAACTCTGCGTTTGATCAAAATGACTATAGTCAGTTCATTATAAAATGTAATCAAGCGGTGCAGACAATCGTCATCTGTATGCACTGCTAATGATCTCTTCCTTATTCCTTCACTTTTCTCTAAAAAATAAAAATTACAATGTATGTAATTAAACTCTTTTCAGTCACTCCCCACTCAAAAGAGAGAAGATTAGAAATATAAATACAAATTTCCACTAGCATCTATATTTTATTTTCAATTTCGGCCATTTTAATTTTACATTTGACAGCTTATTGAGTAGTCAGTACTGGCTGTCCAGAAATATATACAGTACTGACTAGTCAATTAAAAAGACCTGTTAGTAGGGGAAAACACGAGTCTCTGTGTTAGTGTCAAAGTCAGTTCCACTGACTCGTTTAATTCCCGAGTATGATAGCCTGAACGAGTGTCCAGATTAAGTCGGACCTATGTCCTCTGGATGTTTGCGTCCTGAGTAGCTTCGCTTCTGCGGTAGGTCCCTGTTAAGTCTTGGATACTCTAAATACAGCAATTCAAAATAATGTTATATATTTTTGGGTAAATAAAACAATTAAATTAAACAGCAGCACATCTATTGCTAGGTTTTATTGTCCTTTAATAGAAATCGGCATCTCTGTCCTTATTTTGGAAGTTGAACCTTCCTTGGTAATTAGTTTTTTTTTAAACTATAGGAATTACAATTCAATAAATTTCAGACTTGTTGAATCGCTGGTTGACAGGATAATAATTAAAGTTGTTGTTTCTATTTCTAACATGCAAATAAAGGCATTCTTACATACCTTTTTCCAATTCTCAAAGTTACTTTCGAAATGGATTTACGAAACCTTACATCCCGTCATCCACTGTCAAGTGTCGATGAGCATTAGCGAAGGACCATCTCGCTTTTTTAATTCTGGGAGTCAGTTTCGACGTTTTCGTTGCCTGCCGAATTTTCAAATGGATCTCTGTATACAGTGTTGCCTCAGCGTTCGGTCCGATATTATAATTGCTCTATATGTCGAAGAATTTCGTTGATTTCCCTCAATGATGGATAATGGCTTGCGGTGGTCAGGTCAAATTAATAATTACACGATCCTTCGTGCAGTCCTTTCTCGCCACATACAAGTCGGCGACCGACGTGAAGGACACATCAGCTCTTTAGCATCTCAACATTTCTTCGCCCATTTTGGGACACTGGAATGACCGAATTCCCGACGGGATAGTCTTCCACTTTTAATTAATGCCAAGATCGATGCAATTTTCTAAAAACAAAAAAGTATTAATTTTAATGAATAAGTCACCTACTCGCCGACCTCATTGATGCTACCAAGATCCGTTCTGCTTATTTTTCTTAAATTATCTTTTACTGTTCTTTCTTCGTAGTATTTCCACAATATGAAAATTCTGTTGGGAAAGTATTTGACACTGAAATTCCGTCATTCTGGTAGTACTTTCTCGTACGAGAATACATTTTGCCTCATACGAAGGAAAATCCAGAATTACCCGACCTGACATATACATAGATGACAATTGTTGTTTGAAAAAAAATGAAAATAGCAGAAAGCAGCAACCTTAAGGCTGAAATACAATGACTGCGACACGCATTTGTCGACGCCAATTGGCGTCGTCGTTTGTCGCAGACGTAATACAATGAATGCGACATTATTCGTCGTCATTTCAAGATAGTTGAGTTGAGTTTTGCTGTTTTGTGATGTCTACGGATTTTTTTTTACAATTTTTAAGAATAAGTATAAGTTACATTAAAGCTTATATGCAGTTATGCCAGTTTTAAAAGAATAGTACGTGAAATGTACCAACACACGAACTGTCAAACTCAAATGTCGCACTGCGCAACGACTATTTTAGAGATTAGCTCTACTTTTTGACGACGACATTTTCGCGTCGCAGCATTTGCTATGCTCTAATGTCGTAACATGTATTCGAAAATTATTTTGGCGTCGACAAATGCGTGTCGCAGTCATTGTATTTCAGCCTTTAGAAAGCTTAAGTTTGAAGTTTGACGACGCTACATTTAGCATTTATTTGGCAGCCATTAATAGTGAACGCTCTATGTGAATTTTGAAAAATGAAATAAATTGGTCATCAAAGGCCTCAGTCCAACCAATATAAAAGCGGAGGTAGATTCTACTCTGGGAGAGCCTGTTCCTTCATTTACAACTGTAAAATATTGGGTGACAGAGTTTTAACGGGGCCGTACGAGCTGTACAAGGCGAACATCGCAGTGGTCAACCAGAAGACGTGACTACGCCAGAAATGGTGACAAAAATATCGACAAAATGGTATTTGATGATCGTCGATTGAAAGTCCGCGTGCTCGCAGGCATGATAGGCATTTCAAAAAGTGCTGTACATCGAATATTGACCGAAAATTTGGACATAACATCGTGAGGATGTTTCAATAGAGTGTTTGGCGAAGTTTCGCAGGAATAAGGCCAAGTATTGGCGTAGATTCATAATCATGGATGAAACATGGGCCCATCATGTCACACCTGAGACGAAGCAACAGTCAAAACAATAAACTAAATTTGCAGGCCAGGTTTAGGCGTAAATTTTTCTTGGATGCGCGAGGGATAATTTTCATTGATTATCTTCAGAAAGGGAAAACAATCAACGGCGAGTATTATGCGAACTCATTGCATCATTTGAGAGGAGATTATGTAGAGAAATGAAAGATATTTTTCCCAATTTTTTGTTTGTTTTCTTTGTAAGATCGGGTACTTCTGGGACCATCCTCGTACATTGTACCTGAGTAAAATTTCACGTACTATGTACGAGAATTAGCAATCCTGCGAACGATTCTTTGTCAATGAAAGTTTAAAAAGGCATATTGTTTTGTCCTTAAAAGAGAGAGAGAGAGAGAGAGAGAGAGAGAGAGTTCTCAAGGTCATCATTTGCATAGCAATTCTTTGTTCTAACATCTTACATACAAATCTTATTTGCATAATTTAACAATTGACATTTATGAAGCTTTGTCTAGAATCTTTACCGAGAATGAAATCACACCGAATGGCGTCAAGAAGATAGTGTTAAATAAAATATTATCCAATTGTACAGCGCCATAGCTGGTGCGGGGAAATGCAATAATAATTTCATGGTCTCAGAAAAATAAAGAGATTTACATAGATTGCAAAAAAAGAGAAAAAATGTTTTCAAAATAATCTTCCGTATATGAATATGCCACGTGAGTTGATTATCGTGTGTTGAAACATCTTTGTTCTCCTTTGTCCTCTGTGGGAATTTTCTTATAATTTAAAAGCGCGCATGAAAATTCAAATGAATTCGCTTGAATCAAAATTAATTTGAACTCGCTTTATGGGGAAATTGAATTTGTTATGGATTCAACCAACACAAGACGCTACCCTGTCTGCTGTCTACAACTTGGAATCACTTTATTATTGATATCTCACACACCTCTACTAATATATTGGCGGCATTGACGAAGTGAGATAAAATTTGCAAAACTATTGATAAAAGAAATTGCGTTTTCCTTTGTTTATTTTTTAAATTTTTTTTTACGTCAAACACATTTAGAAGAGTGGTGCTCGGCTCCTCTATCCTCTTACTTGCAGTCAGGGCACTGTATTTTCTCTATACGGCGAATATATAAAAGCTTTCCTGATTCTGTGTGTGTTTGAGATGAGCGAATAAAAGTATAAATTCTGTAAAAGCTATAATTGCGCAAGCGTATTTCTTTCCAATTTCCATCGTCATATGATTCCATTCACCAGAATCGACGACGGTATCAAGTCTGTAAAAGAAAGAAAATATAGTTTCACTCCCCTTTCCGTATTGTCCCCGTGCCTACGTCGTGTTTTTATAAAAAAATGAGAACCAAACAAAGACGAAATGAAATAGATTGATTCTCTTGTGAAGTGGTAGTCGATGTACATTGCCGTTCAAGAATATTATGTTTTGAAATAGGTCCATAAGTTTTCATGAAGCAATCCAGTATGTATATAAAAAAGAAATTTGGTTACTTCATCATTATTGATTGAAATGAAGTAGGTACTACACTACACTATCATTTGAGTTCATAGATTGTCCTTAAACGGCGTGCATAAAAATCCGATTATCGAAATCAACGCCTGGGGGTATACTCAGTTAGAAAAATCAGAAGATGTATATAAAAGCCTTCATGGCGCCATGGTTACTCTTTAAAATCAAAATTACAGAAACTTGTGGGTGGTCTTTTTTAATACAAACTTTTTGATACCATGTTCACGGTGGGGGAGCAAATTATAGACCTGTGAGATAAGTATTAAACTAATTTCAAAGGGAATTTATATGAAAACATTTATTTTGGGGGTCCGTTACAACAAAATAAAAAAAAAACGTACCCTTATAAGATCGCTGGTGCATCCGTCCGTCTGTATATCACAGACGTTATGTAGGATTTTAATACTTTGGCAAAATCTTAGGTCTTCATGACGGCACGTACATATAAGGATTGGCCAAGAAAAATTTTCCCTTTTATTTTTGTAAATATTGGTGCGAGCGTATATTGGGTATGAGAAAGAGAGAAAGAGAGATGGCGTAACTGCTGCTGTATGCATTACGTGTGAACCGGCTTAACATATATTTGACAGGTCTTAATGTCAATGTCAGAATGCACTATCTGTCAATCAGTTAAAATGTTTTCAACATTTATTTTTGTTCGATTAAAAATGGATAATTTTGTGCCAAGTAATTGGCATTTGCGGGAAGTTCTGTTATACTGCTGAAAGTCATCGTTTATATGTGAACATGCTTTTTCTGGTGGTTTGTGCAGAAGGTGTTTAAGATAATTTAATTTAACGTAATATTGAAGACGTTGAACGTGAAGGTAGACCGAAAAAGTTTAAAGATGAACAATTGGAAACATTACTGGATGAAGATCCATGCAAAACTCGAGCAGAATTGGCATCAGCATTAAATGTTGAACGATCATTTGTGAAATACTGTTGCAAAAACAACAAAGAAACGTTTTTTGTTTTACATAGAATTGTCACAGAAGATGAAGAGTGGATTCACTATAAGAATCCTAAACGTAAAAAAGCTTGGGTAAAACCTGGTGAATCTGGTCCACCGCAGCCAAAGCGGGATATTCATTGTAATAAGATTATGCTAAGCATCTGGTGGTGGGACATGAAAGGTGTTGTATATCATGAGTTGCTGAAACCTTCTGAAACCCCATTACTATGGTGACGATAACTCATCTATTTAAAGCGAGCTATTGCAGAAAAATGACTTGAATGGGAGAATCGACACGATAAGATAATTCTGCAACATGACAATGCTAGATCACATATTGCTGAATCGGTTAAAAACTGCTTAGTAGGGCAGAACTGGGAAGTGTTACATCACAAGCAGTATTCACCAGACATAGCTCTTTCAGATTACTATCTGTTCCGATCACTGCAGTCAGCTCTTACTGGAGAACGGTCCCATTGTGAAAATATCCAAAATTGGCTTCATTATTGGATCGCCTCTAAGAACGAGGAATTCCTTAGAAAACGTCGTAGCTTTCAATGTAATGAATAATATGATATAGTTTCTAAATAAATGTTTATTTTTACTAAAAAAAAAAACAGAACTTTCTCTTTCTCATACTCAATAACTCAAAAGTTTATTATTTTTTTTAATGAAGTAAATTTATTTTAATTTATTAACATCTTCTTTACATAATAGTATATTAACTTATTAGAATATTTTTATTTAGAATTACAATTTTTAGCTTTCCGTTTGAAACCTACCATAATATTTTGTACAGTTGCATTTGTAACCTCCTTGTAAGAACTACGTTTTCATCAAAGCTTACTTCATTAGAGCCCAATATCTCTTGATTGGACGAAGCTCCAGGAAAATTTGGGGGACTTGTCTCTCTAGGTACAATACATATTAACTTTATTTGTTTTATGCTACTCCATTATTGTAGAGGCGTAGTGACACGTAACCAAATTAAATCAAAATAATACAGAGCCTCTATATTGTTGAATAAAAGTCAGCAAGTGTAGCTCCAAGCAGTTGTCTATGTTTTTTGTTTTTTTTTTTTTTAATTGATGGTTCCTATTTGGTAAATTCCTGGCTCCTGAATCCACAAGAACAAATCGCCTGCCATATCACACGGTTGAGAGAATACAAGGTATTCTCATTAAATTTTGACACATGAGCTATGACGACATTTTTTCGTTCACTAATATATATACATTTTTATTGAAAAGACAAAGAGAGAGAGAGAGTATTGTGTTCACTGTACCGTGTTTTGCTATACATCACACAACTTTTCGTCCACTAATGGTGGAACGAGGTTCGTAATGAGAATACCTTGTATTCTCTGTACCGTGTGTAATATCATATCTTGTTTGGGCAATTTCTTCACTTTCTTTATTGAAAATTCTATGATCACTTCATCCTTTTTCATCGGCGTGTAGAACTCATGACCATAATTGTTTAAAGCCAGTTTTGCAATAAGTCTCATAAGTCATTATCACACAGTTCAATTTGGTCAGACAAAGTACATACAATCTTCGAGCTCTTAATTTTGTCAGACGTTCTTTTTCGTATAAACGATCTGGAACTTTTTAAACTTTTACGTCTGTAGCTGCTTCTTTTTTAATATTTGATACTGTTGCCTTTGATGTAGCGGCAATTTCAGGCGTATTTCTAAGTAAAGTGCTTGGCTTCTACGAATATTGACGCAATACTTTGGAAACCAGCTGGACCTAGCCTTCTGCCTGAACCAGGTTTTTTTTTCTTCTATTTATGGAGGTGGTTTAGTCTCCTAAAAAAAATATATTTTTGTTTTGTATTTTTTGGGATACCTACTGTTTGAAAGGGCCACTTTCAGGATTAAAAAAAAAAAAAATCAAAATTGTTGGTGAATTGGTTATAAGGATATCGTCCAAAATGTGCGAAAAAATACCCTCCGATCTTCTAGGTTTCTGAGGCTATTATCAGGGTTAGTAGACATTGAGTCATAGATAACAGGAAAACTGCAGCTTTTTTGGCGGTCTTATACCTAGTTGCTGGAAAAAAATGTTTTTATTGTTACCTTTCTAAGGCCACTCTTATTAATAAGATCAACTCTTATAAGATCACTCTTGTGTCCGTCGCTTTTGAATATTATTCAGTTATCATAAGCAAATTTGGATTAGATTTTAAATACACTTAAATTCGGTCAAACGGCTGTTCGCTGATAAAGTTCTGGTACGGAGCCCGACTTACTCTTAAACCGAATTATTTTTTAGATATTCAGTTTATGGTTTACAGCACTGAAAACGCTTTTTTGCATTTAATTGCTTATACTGCTCCTAATGACTTTGAGTCTTTCCCTTGGGTTTTATTAGAAAGATGCCGGAGCAGTTAGGAAGAATTAATTCAACAAATCGGTCTGGAGCTGAACGGCAAAATGATGGTTTATCTAATGTGTGCATATTATTAAGTGAAATTTAATCTTTCTTTTTACTACCCCTCCAATCAATTGTCCCGGCTATTACTTCACTCCGGGGCGACAATTTCAGTAGATGCGGCTAAATACATACATATTTCCGAGCTACAAGAGAATCTTGATATAAGAAGGCGATGTTTCGTATCAAATTAATAACTCATTACTGCCGCAGATATTAGACTAAAATAAAGTGACAAAAAATCTAACAAAGCGGCGTATCTAGGTCAAAACATTTGGAAGAGCGAAAACTTTTAATAAAAATCGTCACTGATAATTTTATATAAATTTTAATTTCCCTTTAACATGGACGTTATCATTTTTTATACTTTTCAACTTTTACTTGCCTATCAATTCCTGGGTAAATTTTAATATTTGCTCAGTTTTATATACTTTGCTGGTGGTAGATTATGAGAAGTAGGTCTACAGTCAACTTGATTTTTTTATGCAACTGCAGATAATACTTTTGTTATCTTCATTGGTTACAGAATGTTGCTGCAATACGTGATTAAGTTGATCCAGGTTCTTATATATGTAGATGAATATTAGCAGCACACACAGCGGCATTTCAAAATCAAAGGGATAAATAACTTTAAAATCGATAAACCTTAGCTTCAATAAGCAATAACTATATTTTGTGACTTATTTAAGCGTTGCATCAACATGAATTAAATTTATTGGTACATACTGAGATAATAACTAAAGCTGTAGATTTTCTAGAGTTAACCTTGTTCCATAAAAAAATCGAAATACAGAAACCCATCAGATCTTAATCCGTGTGACAGAGGAATGAGCGCTGGAAAGTTTTCTTATAGCTTTGCGTTGTGATATGAAAACGTGTCGTTTATTGTTAAATAAGTTGAAAACGAACGACCATCGCTTTCATTTGTTTTGCATTATCGAGCCTAACTTTTTTTGTTTTATTTTTTTTTTTGCAAACTTACTTTTTTTTTGCAAACCGCTGTTACATTGCGTGCGATTCAAGCGAATAAACGATTTCAGCGACATATGATGGTGGTGGCACCAGCACTTTTAGCGACTTTAACGATTGTTATTATTGTAGTGACAATTTGTGATTAATTTTTGTTTTTTTGTTTTTTAATTACCATAAAAATGAATCCGTATTTAGAGTGTAGATACAGCTTGTTGGAAAATAGTTTATTAAAATATTTTGTGTTAAATGATAAATGAAACCCGTTAAATGTTCTCCCGTTTTCTTGAGGTTAATTTTTTATATAAAAAAAAGAAATGTTGGGGGGGGGGGGGGGGGAATCACCAAATTTTCAACGGACTTGTGTATCAGCCTGAAAAGTTTTTCGCATATTTCTGGATTAATTTAACTACATTTATGTACATTTTGAAAATAGTACTCAAACTCAAACTTTAGGAAGTAGTCATAGTGTGACATCTGTAGTATTATAATATTAACTTTCTATGCTACAAAGTCTTCTTTCGTGAGTGCACTCAATCGATTTTTCAATATCCATTTTTTCCAGTATAAAAAAAAAATAAACTTAATTGACCGCTCTAAAAAAACAGGGACATAAGCGATTGGAGAAGAAATATAATTCCATACCACCCTCATCTAATTTTACGTGTCGGGTACCGCTTAAATTATCTAACCACTCAAGTCTCGTACAATGACACCTAATCTACCCAAATCGCACAATTAGCAAGTTTTACTATTGTACATATTTTGTCGGTGGGTATATAACTAAGCTTATCATTCAATGCTGCTATGTAGAGCAAAATGAATTGGACAGCCACGCATAATATTAAAAGTTATTTTGTTTTTTTACATGTCCGTCTGTCTGTCCTCACGATAACTCGTGAACGCGTTTACTTAGATAGCTGAAAGTTTGCACTCGAAAATGGGACAAGTCAGGTAACTCCTTTCTGGTGGAATATGAATATGCCAATTTTGTGTTGTACGAGCAAAAAGAATACTACATTTCTGAAATACACTGGTTGTAAAAAAAAACAATTCTTGATAGTTGAGCAACCAACTGGCCTCCTGGGACCATTTATATGTTACCTCGAAGAAACATTTGATCTCAGCTAATCGAAGGAAATTTAAAACTTGACAACTGCATGCAGCCTCTGGTTTGAATCCCCTGGTACTGGTGTTACCGGTTTGGATCACCTGGTACTGGGTGATCAAACGTCAGCATCTGATTCTGAAATAATATAGAATTCCCTAGCCTATATGGTGTTAAAATAGGGTGGTGTACAAACTTGATACGTTGAGCGGTTAATATTCGAAGCCGAGCTGTTCCTATGACAGCCCGAATGTGAGTTACAGAATAGGACGAATGCGCTTCTAAAAGATAGTTCTACATATAGATATATACATAAGGCAAGAGCATTAAAATAAACAGCTACTGGTAAATATTTGGTCGTTTTCAACTTTAATTGTGGACATCTCCTTATAATGGTATACGATGTTCTTACTTACATAGCCCTTTTCCAATTCTCTTATTGATTTTCTACAAATTCAGTATGGCTGCCCGTGGCCAGCTATGACGTGTAGATGGCACAGTCAAGCCGCCACAACTTAGATTATATAAGCTGTGTTCTTTTGTGTTCGCAGAACAGGACAGAACAAAAGATACACAAAAGAACGCCTCATACATTTTCATAGAAGATTTATAAATAAGCGAACAGTACAAATAGTTCGCTTCAATCGACAGAACAATTTGTTCTCTCCAGTATATGGAAGTTCTAGAATAAAGTACACAAAAGAACACAGCTATAGTCGTAGAAGTAGTAAACTATGATATTTTCAGAGCGGGCACATAATTTAGTAGTTGAAAGTATTGAAGAAATTTAATAGAAGAGATACCATTATATCACAAAATGTTCAAATAAATTTTTAAATTTTTAAAAAAATTTCCTGCATTTATTTTCCGATAATATGTTTTGGTGTTGCCTTCGTATGTCTGACATAATTTAGGTCAAGTAGACAAACACTGACAATTCAATTGTGACCAAACGAACGGGCATTTTCATTGGAAAACGATAAATTATTTTGCCACAGCTGTTTATTTCTATAACTGTTTCACTCTTACGTTATTTAAAATATACTAATTTATCAATGGAACTTGCTTGAAAAATGATTTCCAACGAGCATACTTTTAATTACTATTTCTTATATATTTAGTATCATAAAAAGAACACTGGACATATTTTTTTAGAATCTGAAATGCTGGCGCTAAATAAGTCGAGGTCCTTTTGTGATTTCCATCCGTGTAAAAAAAAGGTGCTTATTACATGTACACGAATTTTACAATTTTACCTATCATTTTTGCTATATAATCTAAACACATACATAAATGCCATACATAAATTTCTTGCTTTCTCTATACAGGGTGTCCCATATATGTTTTTGCATCCAAAAACTATAGATATATTATGCTTAAATAAATAAGCAAAACAGTGTGGGGGGGGGGGGTGGTGAGGGGTTCCGAGATAACTGGGCTTAAAGATATTTTTGGGTATATTTTTATAGATCACCCTGTAACTTCCGAGCGCTACGCCCTACGATGGTGATACTGGATATGTCTAAGAAAAAATCTAGAAACATAGAAAGGGTTACATTTTGGGTAGGGCAGATCGGGGCTTAAAGTGGGTAAGAAGTGCCACCTTTAATATCTCGTATAGTAAAAAAAGGCAAAAAAACAAGAGCGTACATCCAAAGAATTAGCTGGGTGTGTGCTGATATTCGCCACATAGTCAGTCGCTGCCAGGCATTAGGTAAGAGCGCACGAGTCATAGGGCTATTTATTTGGCGAAAAGTAAAAATTAAATCGTTCCGACAATTTAGATTCTTGCTGAATATGCTCATCATGTCAGAGTGAAATATATAAGTACCTGTATATTTGTATAATTTGTTGTTTTATTGTGTTCTATCTAAAAACATGTTCTCGTACCGTTCGGGGTAAAATGTGGGACGGTGGCAAAGTTTAGGTATAAGGCAGATAAAACAGACTAAAAGTTATAGCTACCGATTTAAATACAAAATTTTTTCCAACAAGTGAATATAAAAATAACATTTTAAAGTGATGTAACTAAAATAAGGGTAGACTATCTAATGTTCGTTTGTGTTGAATATTTATGATTATTTTTAAAGTTATGAATAAATATCGATAACAACGAACTAGATTCCGCTTTTTTATTCTTTCTAACCCATGACGTTTGACATATTGTAAGTTGCAATAGGTGGAAATTTTTACCCCGCAATAGGGGTAAAAAGTACCGAACGACTTGCAAATTTAATATCAATTAATAACGTAAAATAATTAAATGTTTTACATATATTTTTTTTTTGTATTGGTATATGAAACCCTGAAGATTGTATATGTTTAAATTATCATATAATTTGACCTAAAAGTTTATGATAAATATATTGATGACAATTAATAAAAATGGCACTTCAAGCCTCGTCCCACCCTACAGATAATTTTAAAGCTAAGCTTTTACGCTTCTTAAATTCAAATTGAAAAATTGGTGTTGACGTTGTTTTTTGATAAAAATAATAGTTAAGTAAAAAAAAAAAACGAGTTAAAATTCCGAAATTTCAAATTTGTTGAGCCATAACTTCAAAACGGAGCGGGGGAAATTTTATTTTGAACCATTGGAAAGGTCTAACGATTCTCAGTCTAATTAAATTTTAAATATCTTTAAGTCCATTTATCTCGGAAACTGTTAGGATTACCGTCCTTCCCCACCCATACAATTTTTTACTTATCTAAGTACCTATCCATAGTCTGCGGATGCAAGGCTACATACGGGACACCCTGTATATTTGAGTAGTGCATGAGAACGACGTAAAGATAGTAGTACGCGCCGTTTTTATAAAAAATATCAAGTAAAATTTCAAAAATGGACTAAATCGGGCAACCCCTTCTTGTTGTTGTCATACAAAAATTGATCTTTTTGACATATAATGTGAAAACGATCAGTCATAGAAGTTTTTGTTATACTGAAAAATTATTCAGAATATATCTTATGAAATTGGTTATATTCGAATCGTTCAAGCAGTAGATGCGAAAAACTACTAACATTCAAACTTGCACAGAGAGGCGTTACCATATGAAATTACATGCGGGCACCATTCATCTAGTAGGGTATCATAAGAATATTGACCTTAGATAAATTTTAGATTTTTTCTTCTTGTTTACATAAAAAGTAAAAAATTTTATTCAAAATCTTATAACTTTTGTATGCAACTGTACTTAATTTATACTCATATTCTTGTTATCGACTTAACACAGCTGTTTTCGTCTAGCTGTAGCGAGAAGATAAAAAAAAAAAAAGCTCAAAAAATCAACATCGACATCTCGAGTAGATATGTATGAGGGCAGGCAGGCACGTACCAACAAAACAAACCAACAAGTGTGAACTGCTGCCTTATGTGAAGAAAAGTTGATTCACTTTTAAGTTGGATGGTTGGATACTGCAGAATGCAGATAGTCTCGTAGATTTCGTTATTTAGTCGTCGATGGCGATGTCAAATGCTGTGGATGATAGTTCATGCAGCTTGCAGAAAAGTTACTCACCTCGCGCCGTCACAAAAAAAAGATAATAAAATAAAAAAAAAATAGAAGGCATTACTTCACTTTACTTACTCAAGACTCCTTAAGTCAAATTAAGAGATAGAGGAACCAGCTGCTGCTCTGTTGTTGTTGCTATTGCTTTACTATAATAGCAGCAGCCACAATTCAGAGCCAGGAATATTAAGCAGCAGAAAGTAATGCTAGATACGTATGTAAATACGACGGACATGGTAATGTACGACGCATTCATCATTCTACTACACTCTCTACCTACAGTAATAATGTGATATTGGTTGGATTGAATAGAAGCAGAGCAGGCTGGCTACTAAAAGCTGAAGTAAACCAAGTAGAGCCGTAGAGGAGAAGTAGAAAGACCTCTGCTTTGCCTTGCCTTGCTCGCTGTTTTTGTTAGCTTTTGTGTGTTGTCGTTCATTCGCTGCTATCGCTGCGCTGCTGTTCGCTTTTGAAATAATATTTTACACACAAAAGTACCAGACTTCGCCTTCAGTTCAGTTCTACTTTGTTAACCGACGACAAACATCGTTTGCATCGGGAGAAGTTTGTTTACTTTTTTCGGAATAAAGGAACAACAAAGTCTTTTAGCCAAAATCTTTTGATATTTTTCTACGACGCAAAAAACGGTATTTTCATAATAATATTATAAAATAAAGAAAAAAAGTATTTCAAAAAGATTGTCAATTAATATTAAAAAAAAATACACCACAAAATGGAATTGAAAAATTAATTGAATACGCGCGCGTTCGTTCGATGATATAGATTCGCGATTAGCTAATTTTCCCCGTTTTATTTTTTATACATAAATGACGAGAGATTAGCGCCGCAGTTTGCTAGAGTTTTATAGTACGAGAAAAAGTTTTATTTATAAAAAAAAAAAAATACGACGACGACACCCGCCTGGAGAGACTGGAGACTATAGAAATTATCTACCTCAACAAAGTCGTTGTTAACATATAGTTAGTTTGAAATATTTTCGGCTACCTTACCCTACATACATAAATATATTTCGGATTTGTTTGTTTGTTTTTTTCTCCGTCTCCACCTTCTTTTTTGTGTTTTTACAACACAAATTTTGATCAACAAAGTGAGTACCACCTACCTACCTAGTTTGATAACTAAATAAAAATTGCATAAATCAACAATTATTGTGTGTGCGCGGATTAACGGATTAGTGAAAAAAAAAAATGATTGAAAAGTGTACTGCTAATACCCTACAAATGTAAGGTACCTACTACATATGACATATATTCATGTGATTCCATGGTGTTGCTGATTTATTATAATTATTATTGATTATTATGAAAAATATTATTTTTATAAAGCAAAAAAACGCTATTTGAGACTAAAGCTGATCGGGCAACTTTCTTGTTGTCGTCTTGTCGTCGTCTCCTCCTCAGGTGTTTTAGCGCAGCTTGTGTTCTTGCGATATTCTGATGATTTTTGTATTATTAATGTTGTACTACCAGAACTGCACTATCTACCTACAAAACTACCTACCTACCTACCTACCTACCTACTTTAGAAGGCGCCGTCGTTCGTTAATGTTTTGATTTTATATGTTCCTTTTATACATTTTTTTTTTTTATAAGTGTGTGTTTCTAACAGTCCCGTTCTAAAGACCTTGGGGCAGTGAAACTGAGTGTTATTGACATCAATATGAGTAGCTGGCCTGGCCTACCGATGCTGAGCTTTTTGTTGTTTTATTAATCGGGCAGGCCTCCAGATGTGATTTTTTTTCTTTTTCATGCTGCTTATTTGTGCAGACTTTTTTAATTAATCCATTTTTTTTTTTTGAATTTAAATTCAAATCTTTAACAACATAATTATGTTTGTACATAGATTTAAATTGAATTGCAACATTGTTCTGTGCGGTATAACTCCTCTGTAGGTTTTATTTTCATCAGTTTAAATAGCTACGTATTTAGTGGTGAAATTGAAAATCGATAAAGGGGTTGGGAGGGTTGCGACGTTGATGAATACGCAAAAGTGTTCTAACAGGATTACATTGGAAAGTAATAGTATGTTTTTAGAACTACATACCTTACTCACATACATATGTATGTAGAATAGAATTAAAATAATATAATTGTGATTAGTTTAAAAAGGATTTATAATGGCGTAGATCTATTAATTTTGATTTCCTTTATAATTTATGTCCTTTTCGAAATTGTACATAGATATGATGAGAACAAAGAATATCCGAACTGCATACCTACAGCGGAGAGTGCAGATACATAGATATCATAAAATCCAACTCCAAGCCAAGATATAATGTTCTATTCCAATATCGTCGTCGTAGTCCAGACAGAGATCTTAGACAACAACAACAAGACCAAACAGTGGTCTACTACTATACGCCACATATAATAAAGAGCAACGAACTCGTTGCCAATTCGTTCTTTGATATTTTACACATTGGTCTCTAAAAGCAAAGCAGATCTATACTAACTTGGTGAACTCTGGTGTCACGCTGTTCTGATGCTTGCTTGCTTGGCTTGCTTGGCTTTGCTTGTAGTTCTTTGACTTTGACTTCGGAGAGTGCAATAACATTTCTCGATTTATGTATATCGCGCTCTACTATGGCGTTGTTGTTGTTCTAAAAGCTGTTCCTCCGCATTGAGCAAACATTTATTCCGAATTTGCAAAATCATTTTTAGCTTTTTTTTTTTTCGTATATGGATATCTATTTACTTATACCTGAAATTATATATTACATACTAACCAATAAGATTGTGGATGTCACAAGATTTTGTCATGTTTTTGCGCTATTTATTTGGCTTTTGTTGTCATTTCGGAATTCGCAGATTCTGAATTTTTTATTTTTTATTTTTACTCTAGGTTGGTTGGTACGGTTCATAGTGTGTGTAAATTTATTTAAGTTTTTTTTTTGTTTTTTCATAATTATTTATAGATAAGGATTAACATAATACTATGAAAAATATGGGATTAACGTACTCTCTCCAGTGTGAAAAGTTTACAGCTGGAATATGGAAGAAAGAAGTTCATTCAGTGAAACTTGTTTTAAGGAAATTTCTTGTTTTTTGTTTGTTTTTGTTGTGAGCGGCTGTCAGTTAGTTCGTTGTCCCCTTCTGATTTGATAGAGGATAGTGTGATTCATAGCTATACATAAATTTTTGCAAAATAATTAATTTTTATGTTATGTTCCCATCAATTAAATACATATATAGTATGTATAGGTATAAATACTTAGCAACGACAGAAGTTGTTGTTACACAATAATAATGTCATTCTAAAAATATAATTTTAAAAGAATTTTTGCCAAAATATTTATAAATTTAGTTATTTCTCTATATATGTAAGTATTTATGTATACCTAGGTAGGCAGATAGGTATATACATAGTTGAAATGTTTTCTTAAAATGTTTATTTTTAATAATTAAAGTTCATGGTCCATCTTCTTCATCTTCCTGCCCCATGTTTTTTTTTTCTCTGTAGCTGTCACTTCAATTATGAATGATTTTAAATCTCAGGCGAATTATTTTGTTTTGGAGTTAGGCAGTGTAAACGCACCAATTCCCTTCCATTTAAGGAAATGTCATCTCTACAAGAAGGGTTTTTCGTAGAAATTACTTAATGTCGGTGTATAATTTTTTGTAGTACAGCTTTGGCGATTAGATGTAGCTTGAGCGACTTTCATGCACGAAAAAGTGGACTTTTGTACTTTTCGTGATTGCGCGGAATTGGTGCGTCGTGGTAAATTACTTCCTATGACAAAAATGTTCACAACATAGAACTAATAGCCATAGAAGAAAGAAATGTAAAAATATATGCGAAAAGAAGTAACTGGGTTGTATGTGACCCAAGTGCATGTAAATAGGTTTTCCAGCGGCAAAAACGTTCCGAGAAAGTTGTCTGAATCGGGAAAAATATACACCACCTGATAGTGGTCAGCGAGACCCTTAATTTGATATGCAACATGCCGTATTGGAACCATCCTCCACCGGATTCCTACCCATATCCTAAGAGTATACAGAGACAATTTTTTTTACGAATTGTAACTGGAAATTAGCTATGTACCTCAGTTCGAATAAATAAGAGGGAAATATTAAAAAAGTGAGTAGGTAAGCCTTCGAGTATAAGAGTGTTGATACTCTTCTCAGGACCTAAGGAATTCGATCCTTTACTAGATTTTCCAAAATGTATTAGATAAAATTTTGACACCAGAAGCCTTGCCGCGCTTAATTGAAATAAACATTGTTAATAAAATATGTTCAGAGCATCATAATACATTGTTTAAGACATCTCTCATATCTGTTGACGTCGGGCGTAAAATGGGCTACCTTTATTAAATTAAAAAAAAAAACAAATCAAGAAAGAATTATAAAAAATAATGGAATCCTACATTTTATTAATTAAAATAATGAAGCAAACTTTTCACAAAAAGCTATATTCAACATACTTTTTAGCCAAACTTAAAGCTCTTGGTCTCACCCATCCTCTTCTATTATGGATCTGCTTTCATTTACTTTCAATTCCATCCATAGTTTCGTTGATGAATGACAGTACCCTTGATTTCGGTTACTCCTTTGACAATTTTACGGACTCCAGAAGGAATGCGATTGCATGATTACATCATTGACCAGCGATATTGACAATATTCTCGCTTGGGACAAGGTGAATCGCGCCGAATTCAATGCGCCTAAGATCCAAAGGTATCTCATCTTTTTAAAACAAGATCATCACTTAACCACTTCCGTTTCTTTTGATGGTGTATTAGTTGAGAACACGAACATCTGCTAGCGGTATAGCATATGTATTGTGGTGGGAGGAAGTGCGTATAAAATTATCTCTTTGCGCTGAAAAACTCGCTAAGCTCCAATGTTAAATGGGACTTGTGGTCGTCAACTCAAGGGGTACAATGGACCCATTGGAGGCTAAGTGAAACAGGCTAGGCACTTCTAGCGGAACCCCCTTTTCCTTACTTGTGGCCGTCAACAAAAATTATCACATGCTTTTGAATTTGTTCATTAATTAACCATGTATTTACCCCATTCGCGATATATTCTCATCCAGCAGGACTCAGAACGAACTAAAAACCAGTATTTTGGCATGGCAATTGACTACATGTTTCGGTGGTCATACGTAGGGGAAAACAACTGTTTCTTCAAATATGTCTCCTGCATTCATTTTCTTTATATAATTTTGCAGCTCATCAAACCATTTTCGAATAACCTCTTCAGAAACTGTAGTATTTCTGGCTTCAAATAGGCCTTTGGTAATTCGTTGTGTAAACTCTGGATTGGATTTCCGGAAAAGGTTATACCAGAGCCGTAAATAGTATTTACGGCTCTGGTTATATATATATTTTCGCAAATTTTTAAAGGATGTAGTCCTACCATCATCTTGCTTAACTTTTTTAAAAGGCTAGTATCAGGAAATGGAATGGAAATGGAAACCCATATTCACACCTTTAACTAATTTTTTCTTCGGTTTCAATTAAAATATTTTGTGGGCCAGACTTTCTTACGCCTTCAGGATGCTTTCCAGACAATTCATCCTAAAGTTTTTGGAATATTTTATTTCTTTGTCGAATGTCCGACAATGCTTCATTTAGTGTTGTAGCTGTACATCTTCCCACATTTCCTTATATGAAATGCTGTAAATCAATTGAACATCCATAACTATAAAATTTGCGTCCACAACCATCAAACATTCCACATATGCTTGAGAAATGTTTGGCTAAATCTTTGGGGAATGTTTGTTATGTGTGGAGGCACCTTTCGATTCTTAAAAAAATTCCAATTTAATACAAATGAAATGGACAACATTGGATATTTGTTAAAGTTTGTACAGTATTTGCAGTCAAATTTCAACAGCCGTGGATAGTGCGAGCTCATTTTGGGACTTTTTAATAAAAAAGTCTTTATCATAAATGAATGGAAAATGGAACAATATAAGTATAATAAAATTAATAGAATTATTAGATTCTTTACCATTCAATAAATCACGAGCACTATACTATAATCTTCTGCCTACAAATTTTCCGTTCCACCAAATCCTTTTTTGAAAATTTTCCTCAAACGTTGCGGCAAGTATGACGAAAGATACTGCAATGCACGTTACTTAACTTGGAGAATACGTGATTAAAACTGAACATTGGATTTTTCACACAAATATCCATCAGATGTTTGACAAATGTTTGACAAACAAAAGATATGACAAACATTTATCAATCACTTGTCAATTGCATATAAATTGTTTGTCAAATGTTTGACAAATGTTTTTGTTTGCCAATTTGTTTCATGTGCGGATGAATCTTAAACCACGACAAAAGATCAGAATCAACACCCAGGAAAGGTTAATGATAGTTTCGCTAATGTATTTCATCGATCAATCCTGAATGTGAATTTGATGAATAGCGTTTTATTTTTTTCGACTTATATTTCCCTTAATTTTAAAGATTTTCACTTGAAACTTGCATGTTCTAAGATATTTTTCATGTGTATACAATAATAATTATGATTTTTTATACGCACCTCTGACACTGGGGCTATTTTTTCAAATTTGTTAATATTTTTAATGTTATGATTACTTTTTCAAGAATCAAAGAATTTGAAAAAAAAATCGAATCAGTATATTTGATATAAAAAAAAACTGTAAACGGTTATCAAATTGAATAATGAGTCATTAAACTCGTTTTTATATTCAATTTAATTCAAAAAATCTCTTCGAGATGGCGACAGTAGCATCATATTATTGTGCTGCATAATGTGGTCAAATCTTTGTGCTCCATAATTTTGTGCACATAATTGATATGTGCATAGCATGTTTACATATATTTAGACGCTTATTAGGAAGGATAAATTTCATTACAAATTCTTTAAAGATGATCTTTTTTTTGTCATTTCGAATTTGTAGCGGTCAGAGACAATATTAAAAAAGATACTTTACTTTTTACCAACATTTATTCCTTTCGATAATATTTCATTTTTCCATGCAAGCAAATCAAGCAAATTTGTAACGCACTACATTTTAGTGCATTTACCGTACAACAGTGGCTAATTAATTTTTTTTTGTTTTTTGTTGTATTTGGAAGTTGAGTCAATTCATTCGATTGTGAAACAATTTTACAAGAACAACATCAAATATCCTTGGCTTTTGACTGTTTTTTATCTCATAAATTTTTTTTTCTGAATTTTTTACCTTAAATTAAGATTTTTTTTTTCAATTTCGCTTCAATGTTTTCTTTTTTTTTTCTTTTTGTATAATCTAAAGATTTTTATATACACAACTCGAAATAGATCGATTCGACTAACATATGTAATTCGGACCGGATCAATAATATTTATAATGACAGCGCTCTGCAAAAGCACACCTTTATCATTTTTCATAATGAACATTTGGTTTTGTACGAGATAATTTGCAACTTCTTAACAGATGATTTCAGCCATATGAACATTTGGCACAAAATGTAAATACCGCCTGAAAAATGATTTCGGAAGAAATTAAATATTGGCGCAATTTTCTTTGAACATGACTAGGCTATCTATCTATCATGTCCGAAATTGCGAGAATTGTGGTGTGTGAGAAGAAGGATCATCCGGGGACCGGGAGGAGTGATGATATTAATAGTTGGTAGAATTTTGTTGTTGCTCATTTTCATTATTTCACTGCTAAGGTCGCAATTATGTACATATGTATGTTAGTGTATGAAGGCCATCAAAGTCTATATCGTGAAAACAAAATAGAAAGGAAGGAAATCGAATTAGGGTAAAAAATTGTTACCCGTGTAAGTACATATATATATACATGATGAGGTCTAGTACAATATGTACATTTATGTTTCATGTAGTAGTAAAGTCTATATCTGACGGCTGGACTGGTTGTTTCTATTGCTCATTGGCGTGTGGATGGAACGGGAAAACCCTCTGGCCGACATGCCACTTGATATGATGGTACCAGAGCTTCGTTTCAGATGTCGCTTTTTTTGTAGGTTTTTCCTGAAAGGAAATCGTGGGTTGAGGGAAGTGGCTAATCCAGCCTTGCCCGGTCGGCTCTAATAATTTTCACCGATGGAGCCCTTACTTATTAGCGAGTCGGTGTGCTGGGGTTTACTTTCTTCAACCCGACATTGGGTTGGAGTACTCACTTGGAAGACACACCACTGTCTTCTGGGCCGAAGTCTTCGCCCTTGCAATTCCAACGAAGATAGCTCTTGATATGGAAATCAAGGAATGGACATTGGTATCTTCTCGAATAGTCAGGCAGCTTTGATGGCATCGAGTGGCCTTCGGATAACATCTAAGAACTGCAGGACATCTGTGCATAAGCTGTCCAAAGGTCTAACCTTCTAGCCACGTCTGGCTCTGGTTCTCGCTTGTTTGGACCGGAATCCGCTATAGGCGTATATAATCGGATATCCGTATGAAAACATAAGCAGCGATGGGCGAACCTGAGTACTTGCAGTTTCCTTGATGGCCTAATAGAAATTTCTCTGACTTTTTCCTGGAACTCGGAAGAAAACAATGCAGAACTTTGTTTGGCATCATTACCAACCACAGCTCCTTTCACGCTCATCTAATAAGGATGGGAGTTGTTGACATCCCTGACTGTCTGTCCTGCCTATAAGAAGAGCAGCAGGCTGGATATGTTTGGATTTACCCCACCTAGACCTAATGCGCATTATTAAGAGGTCAGGGATGCCTTGGCCTCCATGCTTGTGGGATCCTGACTGAAACTAATTTAATATAAGTATGTACATATGTAAAATTGGCAACCTTATGTGTATATTTATATCAAGGTATAGGTATTGATATTTATCCACTTGCGGGGTCAGTTTTTATATGAAAAATTTAGTTTGAATGACAGGTCAAAGATACCTGAAATGATGATAATGATGTATTGTAAAAGACTCCAACATTTATTCGCATGGAAATTGACTAAATTTGGCAATAGTGTGTAAATGGGAAGGCTTTTCAATCAATCGAAAATGAATTGTTCTGTGAAAGATTTACATTCAGTTAAAAACAAAATTTTCATTCAACTTGAAACTTGGCAATGGAATGTAGTTTAATAAAAATTGCAAGAAAGATCGTGGTAGTTTACCATGTTTTTATAATTAAGCGTGTAATAATTTTTTGTTCTTAGACGAAACCTAACTCTAAAAGATATTTTGTTTCTGAAAGGTGAATTGTTGCTCATTAACGTCTTCTACTTGGGAGGCTTTAATCTCGGGAATTTATTTTCTTTATACCTATTTCTTTATTTTTTCCATTATCGAAGCGTATATTAAAATGGCAAATTTATTCTCGTCTTATCCCAGAAAATATTACGATTAGCCAATCGCGTTCTTATGATTTCTTATTGCCACAATATTTTTTTATTGCCGATAATAATACATTTTTATTGCCGGGAATAATATATTATTATCGCTTACATTTAATTTGACGAAGGTGAATGTTGCATTGTATATGAATAGTGTAAGGGAATCATTTGATGATCGCAAGCGAATCGCCATTTTATCGTATAAAAGTTCTTGTTTTTTTTATTGCCGGAATTATATGCATAGCTATGTTGCATCGCATATGAATCGTGTTAGTGATTCATTTTATGATCGTTATGGCGATAAATTTTCTTACATGTTTGGGTTTGCAATTTTTTCACTGTTTTTCTATTCTTCCGCACTTGAAAAAATAATAATTCCAAATGAGGTAATATCCAAAGGGAGAGTACTGAAATATTTTCGATAGGTATCGATAAAATTTCTTTAAAAATAATTTATATACACCTCACCCTCATCACATTTGATACCAGCGATCTGGTTTTCGGAAATCTAATTGACTTTAATTCTCGAGAAATCGCCAAAATATCGCCAATATCGACAATAAAAGGCCAGCACAATTTTTATTGCCGTTTTTATCCTCACAAAAATTCATCGCCACAATGTTTGCTGGGATGTAACATCATAGCCCATGTTGACATTTAAAATCTTGTTACTGTACTTAGTATACTAGTATAACGAATTTTTTACGATTCTATGAAGTTCATAGGTGGATAAAGTACGACAAATATTTAAAGTTATCCACAACTGTGTGCTGCAATACTAAACTATTTTTTTAAAATGAACCAAAAATAAATCTTAAACTTAACTTAATTTTAACTTATCCTTATAAATTTGTTATAACTGGAAAATTTAAATCGCTTCAAAATGTTTCCTAAATATTATCGTTAAACATTTTGACGTTTGTTGTGTTAAATGTCGAAATTTTCTAATAGGTATATCCTTTTAAAAATACGCTTGCGAGCCAATCTTTATCAGGATATTTATTGTTTTTTCTTTCAATTCTTTGTATAATATGTTCAACCGTAAACAAACTTTTTTTGAATTAATAATTTTACAAGTAAATTCTCACCAGGAAATTTAAATTTTATTAAATAATATTTTTTGTAAAAATTTACCCATATTAGTAAGTATAAAATAGATGCCCACAAAGAAAAAAGAAAGGTCTATTTGCCGCGGCTTTATGTGAGAATAATTTTTATCTTCGTTGCAAAATTTTAGTGTACTAATTTCTGATACTGGTGTAGAATGAAACACCAACACTAAGGCAAAAAAATGGACTTGTATAGTTATAAAGTTCGTGTTTTAAGTACCTCACAGAATGTGCTTACATAAATTAT
This sequence comes from Dioctria rufipes, assembly GCA_963924295.1. NCBI lineage: Eukaryota > Metazoa > Arthropoda > Insecta > Diptera > Asilidae > Dioctria > Dioctria rufipes. Next base: position 22,562,320 of record OZ002740.1, on the reverse strand, counting down.
ATGTTCATGAAAATAATAAGCAGTAAAATAAATTGTTCTAAATTACAACTGGTGAAGGTTACGCAACGATAAAAATAGAGAGGTTCAGTAGTCTACGATCGGCAGAATTTTGCAAAATCAAAATGCAAAGATTTAATCGCGTATAGAATGATGAAGTCCACAGTATGAGGATAAGAGAAAGCTTTAGAAAACTATTGCACAAAGTTTATAGAGACAGATCCAATAAATTTAACATTTTTATTTACGACTAATTAAATAGCTTAGGTTATGAAAAAATCATATAAAATGGAATAATCGGTGCATGTACAAAGAAAAAATCGTTGCTGCGACATTGATTCTTTTTTCTTCGGATTGTGTATCGATTATTTTAATAATCTATTTCATAATCGACATATCCAATTTGTGTGTGTATATCATAGAGTTCCCAATTAACTTGGCAATTTAAATTAACCCTGAAGCAAACACGTAATAAAATTAAGTCTTTCTTTGTGTATAACATTAAATTCGCTCTCGATGCCATCACAACTCAGCCGTCCTGAAAATTTACATACGCATTTTGGAGTCGATCTTTAATCAGAGATATGCAAAACCAATTACATTACAATACCAAATTTAATTTCTGGAATTGCAATTTATATGTATTTGATAATATACTCAGTAATGGATTTTAAAACAAATTTCATTACAAGAAATTGGAATTTGTAATTGTAAATGTGCAATTACCCAGTAATTGAGTTTATATATTTTTCAATTCCATTATACAAAGGAATTATACTTGTAATTTTGTCTTTTTCCATTCATTCTTCAACCGCTCCACACAACATCAAAATATTCAAACAACAAACACCTGTGAATGCGTGCAGGTATATTCTTAAGTTTTGCTCCTATAAAACACGAAGATTTTTGTTTTTGTTGCACATACTTTTGTCATTATTGTATTGACATTAGATGCTCATCTGCAAGCAATTAGATGTCTCTAAAAGATTTACAGATATATACATATATCGGATTTTGATTTCTCATTTTATTTGGTTTTATTTAAAAAATATTTCTCCTGGTAACTTACAAAATGTTATAAATTGTGGTTGAAATCGCAGATAACTAATAACAGAGAAGCAAGGCCAATAGTCAAATGTGATTCCACTCAGATCATATTAAACGACTAGTTAATTGACAAGTCTTGGCTGAGTTTAGCGAAACTTCGAACAATGAAATGAACTGATAAAACTTTTTCAGTAATCGTTTAACTTTTGCTCATTTGGCACACAATAGACCATAGATGGTCTGAGTGTGGCAGATCGTACATGCTTTTACGATGGCCGCCACTCTAACCTAACCTAACCTTTCATTGTAAACTGACGTAGGTACGAAGCAATTTTTTTTTCAGTTGAGTAAATTTTTTATATGGTTGGAATGAAAGGAACGGATGGGCGTATAGATTGAATGTATTGAATATGCTTTATTTTTTCCAGGCAGAAGCCAAGCCCATTCTTGAAGCGGGAAGGTATCTCCTTAACTCAGACACTGAGAACAAAGAGATTGCTATTTGCTCGGACAGCCAATCAGCTGCCGAAACCACCCTGAGCACCCTTTCTCAGAACAACTGGGTGCCCGGTCAGAGAAGCATTAGCGGGAATGAAACGGCGGACGAACTTGTTGGTCTTGGTGCAATCTTGGAAACATCCTCCTCCAAAATTGTGATTGCACCAAAACACCTTGGCTTTGGTTACATGACCCTTCAGATAGACCTACAAAGGAGCTATTGTGCGTAAACAAGCCAACCCTGAGAACTCTAGTGTTAATTCTCACTGGACACTCTCTTCTCACTCAGGGGTCACCTACACAGGATGGGGCTTGTTTACGATCCGGTATGCAGAGGATGCTGAGAAGAATCCGAAACGGAGACTAATTTTCTTTGTCACTGTCCGGCTTTTTCAGGAAAACGTTACAGATTCCTTGGCTCACTCCTCCTGGAAAAGAACTGAACATTCATAGCAAACTATTTATTCTACTAGTTATACGTTGTTTGTTTGAGTTACTCTCAATATGGAGCAAATAAATTAAGCACACACTATTAATTGCCCATACACTACTGAATAATTTCCGCCAGGCAGCTGAAACTGAAGTGAACATTGAACTCAAAGACTGATTTTTACCAAAAAGATTGCGAAGTATTGCTCCGACTCCGTCGCTCGATCCTGTTGTTTTGTCGCCAGTTTTATGACAGGGTTATTAAGTCGTTTCAAGAAAAACTTCTGGCTCAACGGTTTTCTGTAAAGTACCGCTCTGTTGCCAATGCTTAATTACCCAAAGATGATGCTTTATACTATAGACCGAAGTGTACTATACGCTTTTCTTTTATAATGTGTAAAAAATTACTTAATCAATTCCTTTGAAGAATAGAGAAAGACGAAATTCCAAGTATAATTCCATATAATGAAATGACAAATATTTCAAGTTCATTACTGGGGAATTTTCCATTTTCAATTACAAAGTACAATTCCTTGGAATAGAATTGAAAATTTTTTAAAATCCATTACTTACTTAGGAATTGAATATATCAATTATAAATAATAATTCCAGGGAATTAAATTTAGAGGGTAATTCAAATCCTAAAGGATTCATGACTACCTAGCTCTGTCCTTGATTACTCTTAATTTTACGTATTTTTTTTTAATGGCCGATACGAGATAAATGTCATGTGGGGTCCTCTTCATCCCGGTTGAGCCACCCCATATTGTCGAAATTGGAAAAAACATATTTTTAGTCACTGGCGGCGCGGCGATCGCGACATTCGCACCTTATTATTCTAATTCCAGTGAAACACGATGATACACACGCGATACACCGTACTAAAAACTGGTTTTCTTAGCACTATTTTAGAACATTTTCGTGTGTATCTCAATTTAGAGCAGAGGGTTAGACTCGGATGATACACGAGTGTTTTATTACATATGTGTACGTATAGAACATATGGAAATGATGAATTTTCTTTGCTGTCTCAAGAACGTGTATCAACTACGTGTACCATGGGTTGATACACACTCGATACAAAAACCGGTTTTATGTCGGGTCTACATAGTATCGAGTGTGTATCATCGTGTGTCACGGCACTAAAGGTGAAAACTCAATGAACGCGGTAGGCGTCGCGTCGCTTTGACAGTTCAATAGAATATACGTGTTTAAGTTCGTGCTGGCCAAATGGCTGCCGCGCTTGCCGGATTCAAAGCGAAAGTAGAGCAATGTTCTACTTTTAACGCGCGGCAGACGCTTTGACAGCTCTTTTGATTGATTTTAAACTGTTTATATTCTTGGTAAGCTACAAACGCAAGAACTGCCACATCTAATAACTCTGATATATCCATTAATTCACTTTTAAATAATAATTCAAGCTTTCCTATCACATTTTCTTTTTATAAATAAATCTATAAGAGTACCAACGCGACGCGTCCGTTGTGCCATGCTCAATTCCTACAAGCGTCTGCCGCGGAGAACTGTCAAAGCGACGCGACGCCTGCCGCGTTCATTGGGTTTTCGCCTTAACTGATTTTTCATTTCTGTGCAGCCCTACCTACTCACCTCCACTGCGTCACCGCCAGCGTCTTTAGATACTTTAACACAATAATTTTAAAGAAAGATAATTTTTTTTGTAAAAGACTAAATGAAGAGACACTAATTAACATGCAAACGCGACTAATTAATTCTACGTCCTGTATCCTGTTAAGATTATTGCAGTCCGAAAACAAGAACCTTTTGAACATGTTAACGGCTCTTATAAAAAAAATAAATAAATAAAGAAAAAAAAAACATCTTAGAATTTCCATAAAATCTTACATAAAACGAACGCTAAAAGCAAACAGTAATAAAATCGAAATTAGATCGTTTCTTGTATTTTTATATTTTATGCATTCACATTATCTATAGTGAGTGAAGCCGCCAGCTCTTGTTTACCGTTAATCGTGTGCATAAATAAAATATAAGTAATAAAGCAAAGACCTCTCTCAAGTAGAGTTTTTCTATGTGAGTTATCAAAACAACAACAATGGTAAACAAAAAGAAGAGTGGGGGTCTGCCTACGCTCAAATATATGTTATCAACAAATGAAATCCGTTTCATGTGTGTTGGTGATGTTGTTGTGTCGTGCGCTGTACGACTCAATTCGATTCGTATTTCTTTCGCTCATCCGCGTAGTCATTCATTACTCAAATACTGCGCATTTTCTTTTGTGGCGAATTCACACAGTTGTCTCTACGGGCACAAGAAAACTGCCTTTAACTTTAAGAAGAAGGCAGTCGTCAGTCGTCGTTGTGTCGCATCGTAATATGTGATAGTATGTGATTTTGACTAAATCAAGTCAAGTCTCTCTGACGATTTACTTTTAATCAAGTTATCATAAAAGCTTTGCTCTAAAAGAGATAGGGGGCGACATTGTTATTTTTAACTTTGGAAATGGCCATAGAAATGCGCGAAAATTGTTTTGATTAGACAGATTTGGCGCTTGTTGGGATAGGTCTAATGTTATGTATGTACATATGGCTGTATGTACGTACTCACTTGTCACTTCCCACTGTATGACTATCTATACCTTGGTAGGTATATATCACTTATGAAGATTACTCTTTATTTTGATTGGGGTGCTGTGTTTACTATTGATAAGAGAAAAAAAAAAACAAAAGACGAAAATAACAAAATCATAAAAGTTCCTATTTCCATTGCCACGCACGATTTCATAATATATTTGAATTTATGCTGAAATTGATCCATTTTTTTTGTAGTTTTACTAAGTATGTAAGTAGGTTCCTGAACTTATTTCAACTACAAAAATAAATAATAATTAATGTATGCATTTAGGCACACACCAATATAGGTGTGTTGTATGGATTAATGTTTGGTAGCCGTGGTTCTTTTGATTTCGTTTTTTATTTTGTTCAAAAAACAATCATGCTTAAAATTGCTTCAGTTCAATTTAAATATTCAATACACGACACAAATGTGTCTTTAGCATATCGATACCTGAAATTAACAGTAAAATAAGTCTATAATGCAACATTAACATTCCGAAAAAAGCCAAAAAGAAAATGACAATATTGTTAAATGGTAAATATTGAATTTTTTAATATTTGTTCATACAACTCTGAGATTTATTAATAACCCACCCACTCATAGAATAAATAATAACAGAAAAAATTCGCAATTTCAACTGATAAAGATTGCGCCAACACTGCTAAATGTATGTGTAAATAATTGTTGGTAAGACCTTGGAGAAACTTATTGAGGTGCATATACTATAAGAAGTGAATGGCAGGGCAGCAGCGCGGTAGCTAGCATGCCTATACAAAAGGGAAATAAGTAGAGTCGGCGCTACATGCAGTGATGTCCGTTATTGAGAAATTTCAGAATATAAGGAGCACATTCTGGGTGCATTCCTGGATATGGAGATTCGAGGGGGCTTTCAATAACGTGAAGACGGAGACTAATATATAATGGATTGAGAAGGAAGGAGATTGATAAGGGTCTATGTGACTGGATCAACTCAACGCTTCTTAGCAGAAAGATTAACTCCTGCTCAGGGAACGTGGTTGTGAGAAGAGCAGTCTACTCCACTCCTGTGGCTACTGGTAATAGATGAAATCCTCATTTAGGTAGAGAGAGACAGAGAGGGCTTTAAAGCGGTTGCCTATGCGGATAACATATCTATCCCGCCGAATGGTAAATTTCTCTCTATTAGTGAAAGCCTCGGTATGCGCTACTAAGGCTGGATGAAATGGGCCAATAATAGTGGATTGAGGGTAAACCTCTCGAAGACAAAGCTATTGCTTTTTACAAGAAAAATTCAGGAGCAAAGTTTCTCTCTCCAGTGAAGCACAAAGTATCTACGAGTCGTACTCATTTCCAAAGCTAAGCTGGAAGGCTAATTTATCAGAATGTGTTAAGAAGGCCAGTGTGACGTTCTACTCGTGCAAGAGAATCTTTGATGGCAACTGGGGATTAAAGCCCAGTTGGATGTATACAGCCATAGTTCGACCGATTTTTTGCTACAGCTCCACGGTATGGTGGACGGCTCTGAGGAAATGTAACCTAAATGTGCTGTCAAAAACCCAGAGGACCCCATACCTGGGAATAATTATGTGTCTGCGCAAGTACGCCCACGGTAGAATTGGAGACAATGTTTGACTTATTGCCGCTAGATCTCTACTGCAGAAGTGTAGCAGTAATTAGTGCTGTCAGGCTGAGATGTTCGAATTAGTACATTTTGGAAAATATAGTATAGAATTGAATTACTTAGGTCGTGGGAAGAAGTTTGAGTACCCACACCACTATACTCGGAGGCTTAAAAAACGATTAACATACTCACTTTTTTAGAATTTTTTTTTCTATTCAAACTGAGGTACTAGATTTTTCGCATCATAGATCGGATCTAACTCGGTAGGGTTATGTCCGTTCAGAAAGCGGGTTTCACTGGTCGCTTCAGCTAATTTCCAGCTACAATTCGTAGAAAAAAAAAATTTCTCTGCATACTCCTAGGATGGAGGTGGTTCCAATACGGCATGTTGCATATCAAATTAAGTTGAGGTTGGTCAACTAATTGAAACGTGTATGGTGGCAGCTTAACTCGGTAGGCTTATGTCCGATCGGAAAACTGTTCGCCTCATCTAATTACCAGCTACAAATCATGGAAAGAAATTTTTCCTCTGAGTACTTTTAGGGTGCGGGTGGGGCCCCCGTCGGGGAGGGTGTGGTGGTTACAATACAGCATGTTGCATAACAAATTAAAGGTCTCACCGAGTACTACCGGGTGGTGTACTATTTCAGGATTCAAAAAACTTTCTGGAGATATTTTTGCCTCCGGAAAATACAATTTCATGCAGTTGGGTCTCATACACCCCAGTTACTCAAAATACATTCGACCGGCAAAGCTTTCCCTCGCTTAATAGAAAAAAATTTTGTTAATAAAATATGTTCAAGGTATCATAATGCATCGTTTAAGGTATTTCTCATGTCTGTTCACGACTTTTCATATAGGGCCTAAACTTGTATGAAAAGTGGGCATTTCCCTTTAGGTTGGGAAACTTATAGAATAAATAAAATCATGGCGAATGTTTATGGCAGTCTACGGTTTAGGTTTTCCTGGCAGTACGCAATTATGTAGTATGTTGCTGGTTATATTTAGATATGATTCTGGGACAGACGACTACATATACAAACCAATTATTGATGGTGGATTTTTCAGAAGGATATAATAAGTGAGGAATATTTTTTACCTTCAAAATAGATAACTTTCGAATATCGCATGACACTAATGCCACTTTAAAAAAAATTAAAACAGAATAAACTTAGCCGAGTTATAGGCCAACACAAGTCAAAATGTCTGAAATTTCGAAAAACCTAAAATCATCTATAATTCCGAAAATAATTCGAATTCCAAAACAATTGTATATGACATTTTCCATTTTAATTCATTAACATATTTTCTTACCACCTGTGTATATAAATTTTTTAATACTAACTCCACCTGTGATAGGCTTTTTCGAAGAGTTTTCGAAAGTAACTGAAGAATCTTATCTTATCACTGCTCTGTGGTGACTTTTATAATTGCAAGCTGATTTGTTCAACTCTTTTGTTTGTTGTGTTATTTTTAATAAATTAATAAACTATATTTTTCATATAAGCCAGCAACAATGTTTCTACTTTTTTTTTTACATACATATTATGTCTGAGCAACTTACATAGAACGTTTCATTTATGTACTTTATTTCTTCCTTTTTAGATCAATTTTATGATTGAGAGTTAACCATCAACACACGAAAGATTTTCATTCTAATCGGGGTTTTTAGAAACGATTCAACAACGCACGCACAAAAGTAACAACATATCTACGTGTACATGCCATTACCTATCCACATATTTCGACATACAGTCGATACATATCTACGTAAATTCTTACATACATTTAGAATGTGTAGACGAAAGAATAATGTTACTTGGTTTCTACAACAATGTCCATCTCTGTGTCGTTGTAAAAAATGCAGTTTATTAAAAGCAACTTTGAGAGCAAAAATTGGTGATATAAAAGGAGCTAAATGATTGGTAAATAAATTCGTAAATTAATTCCTTTAGAAAATTTCAAAAGCAAAAATTTATTCTCAATTTTAAGCTCAAGAACAAGAAATAAAGAAAGAAACAAAGAAAGAAAAGACTGAAGAAATGAAAGAAAGAAAGGAAAGAAATTTCACTCACTCCGATTATTTTGAATTATTGATCCTGTGGGATCCAGTTAATAGGAGATAGAGAGAGAAAGGGATAGATAGGAAATAGTAATTAAAACTACGTGATCTAGAACGACAACCTATAAAGGGACGCAGTAATTTTAAATTAGAACTTTCTTTTAGATAGAAAGAGCTATGTATTATGGTTGGTTGTGTTTGACTTTACCTATTTAAGTAGAACATGAAAAAGTTTATCTAATTATAGGAATTTCCTTGACTTGTATAATGATAACATCTTCAAAGGATGATGCATGACTCTTGTAATAACGAGGAAGCATAATTTTATATTATTATTTTGAATTAGATGAGTACTTTGGGGAGGGGGAGTACGGAAAATACTTATAGTTTAAAATTTATTACCCTTTTCCTTAACAAAATCAACTAAAACACTTCTGAAAAAAAAAAAAATTAGCCCAACAAGTAAGGTTACATTTACAACTGTTTATGATGATGATGATGTAATCTAAATACATACCCCAGATTCATCGATGCATGGAGTAGTCTCTCTTAAGTATAATTTCTATCTATGCATGGCCTCGTTAATACACACGTTAATTCAAGTACAAAGTACTTTTGCTTGGATGCGTCTTCAAGGTAAAGAACTTTTGCATTCTTTTTTGTATTACATATTTGCTGTTAGTTGTAGAAGACTCTTGATTTCGCTTCATAGTTAATGATATACGATTACAGTATCTATGTAGGTTGCCTAGGAACCCAACGGGGTCAGTATTTTAAAGAAATGTAGTTGGAGCCAGATGGGGGTGGATGGAAACATTTTGAACGCACCTCTGAATTTGAATTCTAATTTTTCACTCTTTTTCAACTTCCATAATTTGCTTCCACCCTCGATTCGATTTCATTTTATTGATTTTTGCTTCCAACAAGAATCTAATCAATTACATACTAGGTATAATCATTAGATACAAGGTAATAAGTTTACATCAAATTTGAATTAATCTCCTTCTTTGGCGCTAGTGATGTACTTATCCCAACGTTGATTCTATGATTGGAAGCATTTCTCGAAGGCTTCTTTCAAAAGAGTCTTCAGCTACTCTGTTGTGTTCCTCTCAACATCGAAAATGGTGTCAAAACATTTTCCTTTTAGCACGGCTTTTATTTTTGGGAAGAACCAGAAGTCGCATTGTGCTAATTCCGTGGTGGTAAATCCGTGGCCCTCTCAACGTTGAAAATGGTGTGAAAACGTTTTCCTTTTAGCACGGTTTTTATTTTTGGGAAGAAAAGAAGTCTCATGGTGCTAAATCCGGAGAGTAAGCTGGATGTGGACAGACGGGATTTTTTTTTGTCCAAAACTCGCGCATTAGAAGCGAGGTGTAGCACGGGACGTTGTTGTGATGAAGGAATAAGCCATCGTTTCGTAAACGTTTCAGTACGCCCTTGTAATATTCGAAGTTTTTCCCTTGGAATAAACTCTAATTCTAATCACACTATACCCACCATTATCAAAAAAACTGAGCATGACCTTCACGTTCGACTTTGACTGACGTGCATTCTTAGGGCGAGGAGAGGCACTGCAGAGCACTCTGCATTTTCATCTCAGGGTCATATCCATAGACCCAACTTTCATCTATAGGTATTTATAATATTGGTCATGAGGTCTGGATCTGCTTCAAGACGATCCTTCAAATGCAAATTATCGATTTAAGTTCTTTGCATGAACACATATGAGATGTTCAGTTCTTCTATAAGCTCTCAAATAGTCAATCGCCTTTTTGAACGAATAACTTTTGCCACTTTTTACATGTTTACGTCTGTTTTTGAGGTCGAAAGACATCCCGACCGTTGCTCATCTTCAATCGACTCATTTTTGCTTTTAAAACGCTCATACCACTTATAGGCGGTCTTTAGAATCACCATATTATCGCCATACACTGATTTTAATAATTCATGAGCTTAAGAAACAACTTTGGTGTATCTTAGTACTTCTACTTTTTTCTATATCTCTCTACATCTTTATAAAGCTGTGATATCCGTCAAAACTATGTACTTATTTTATTCGCGTAAAAAAGATCTGAGTGCAGTGGTTCACACAAATGATCAAAGTTGAAATAAATAAATTTATCTACTTAATTCATCCATATATATATGTATATATATATATATGCTAGCAAATAAACAAATAACTTTATATTTCTCAAAGTTATGACATTTATAACAGTCAAACTAAAGAAGAATGACACATTCCAAATTAAAGCAAACAACAATTTTAGACCGACCTTTTGTAATATGAATATGTGATCTGGGACCTTGACCCAGCATTGTATTCACCATTTAATTGTATTATCAATGTAAGACCTTGACCTCTTTCAACTTGATTTGGATGCAAACAATTATGTATATCAATTTTGAAAGGAGTACAATTTCAGAATTTACAAAATAAATAGAAATGGTCCAAAGTGGATACATAGCGGTACACCAGATTGAGCCGTTTATTTATTGGATAGTGCGGAAATTAACTGATCTTGAAATTGCTAATCCTTAGAAGGGTAAGAGGGAAGCCAATTTAGAAGAAAATGTTAATAGGAAAAACTTATCAAGTCAAAAAAGAAAATTGAAACAAAATTTGTGATTGTTGATTTTTTCCCTTGATATTTTTTTCTCAGTCAGGTTCTGAGTTGTTGAAAATATAGAATTAATGGGTTTTAATTGAATCTATTAAAAGCCTTTTAGAATTTACCTTTTATGGTTATGGCCGGTTAATAAAGTCAGTAACAAAGTATTACAGATGGAAAAATAAATGCCGTCATTCATTTCAACTCTTAAAGACCATTTTTTTAAAAAATAAAACATGCTTTATTGGAAACAACCTTGTGTGTACGTCGAAGTACATAACAAAAAATCATTTTTCGATTGCTGGTAGGTCCCCATACATACAGAGATATGGGCGTATATATAAAAAACGAACATCGATAGCGCATAATACCTTAGACACACAACACGATCTAAAGAATCATTAGTGTTTATTATTCATTAAAAAGATGCCGTGTGTCATAAAATATTCATCATTATGGCTAGAAAATCAGATCATAATGACGTACACTAATGAAGTGTTTTTTTTTTCCTTCATTAGAGCAATAATGTACTAAAAATGTACTAAAACTAAATATATTTTGTAATATACATATGTATATATAAATCTGGGACTCCGTGTGGGTCTGTCCATCACTTTTTAATATAATGGTTTTTTCATTTCCAAATCGTAAAATTGAAGAATAAAATACAATAAATAAAAACTAAGTTCATAGCGTCCCATTTCACTTCTTCACTGTCATAAGTATTGTATGTAAAAACCAGTTTAATAAGAAATGACTGTGTCTGCAGTTGCCTAATGCCCTAATGAATCATTAGCGTATAAAGAGTCATTAGTTAATTATTCGGGGATGCTAGGAATTATTGATAGCCACGGGAGGTGGTAATTCTTAATCTAGTATACATTTTAAAAATTCTAGTACAAATTCGAAAAGGGTTCAACTTAAGTATATCTAGTGACGGTATTAAATACGAATTGCCCACACTCAAAAGACAATTGCATATGGCATGTCCCTTTTTGTCTTTAAGACATGTCTTAACTCTGTTTGTGTTTTTTTTTGTCAAAACTAGATGGCGCTGATTAAGTTTTCACTAAACATTTGCTTGATATACGTCTTCATATGAGTTTTTAGGAAAAGGCTTCAGATGTGTATTTAAAATTAGAATTGCAATGAACTCAGCACATGCATCGGTATAATTTTCTTTTGTTTTCCACTAATAACAACAGAAACGTAGTAGCGATGAATGTGCAACGTTCACTGTAATGTAATTCCACCTAAAGGCAGGGTGTAGTTACAGAAATTCCGTTCAGCTTCTATAATTTAAGTTTTATTTTAATTCATTTTGAGAAACACAAGCACATAATAAACATACATCTAAGAGACCTTCGCCATTAATTCTACAAGATGACTTCATTCTTTCTTCGTGTATATGATTTTAGTGGGTTCCCCGAAAACTCATGCAAACAATACACAACTAAAGAAGTGTCTTCAATATTTTATATATTGAACGATCTTTATTTGCTTTACTAATGGATGTCGCCAAGCCAGATATTGTTTTCTGTTTCTTGCGTATGTGCATTTAATGTAATTGATCATTGAAGATATATTACTGCAGAGGTTTCCTTCACTGGGTACCCACTTGCTTAGATTTTGACTTGAAATAGCGGGTTGAATAACAGTCTCACCCGTTTCACACATCGTGGCAATTTTTGACGTTCAGTGCACGTTGCCTAGGAACCAATAGATGTCCTCCCAGTGGTCACCAGAGAGGTTGACAAGATGTACAAAAATCCTCTCAAGCTGTGTTCATATGCGACCAGAACACTGATAATAACCCTCTAAAGAAGTGTACTTGCTTGTATATTTTGGGACTTTTTTCATTAATACCCTGTAAGGTTATTCTGATACACCCGATAAAAACAGCCACACCACCCTTCCCCTGCCCTCGTCTCAATATATTTTGGTTTTGCATGCATATCTTGAATCGATCCCAGCTATCAATTCTTACGCAATTTTCAGTGCACCCTGTATTTAATATAGTGAAAAAGGAAATTTTTCACGATATTCTATTTTCAGATTTTTTCAAAATTTTGACATACTCCTCTCGAAGTGTGCATACCTTACCAACCATAAGCTTAAGTTGAAATTAAATCTTTTGTCGGAATAGCTTCGTGCATCTTTCTACATCATTCTTTATTGTACTAATTATAGTGCGCACTCCACTTTGTGTTGTTCAAAATTAACCAATCCGATTTGCCTCGAATCATTAATTGTGGCAATTTAAATTGATGATTTTAGTCAAATCAATCGAGAAGTGTGAACACTTATTTCAATTCACCAAGGATATGCATCTTTTAATGAATGCTTGGACAATTTATGCGAGATCAACCAATTTTACTTTCTGACATCTTAACTGACCGCCTTATAACAAGCCATACTCTACTAAAAATTAAACTCATTTTCTACAATAATAAATATATTTAATTAAAAAGAAAAAAAAAAATTATTGAAATGTATTTTTCTTTTATTTTTCAGCTGAAGCGGCTGTGACAAATACTTCTAGCCGAGTACGGCAATAAGGATCATAAGGGAGGAAGAATTATTGAGATTTTTAGTTGCCCCTTTACCTGACACACTACCACCATAATATTTGTAATAGAATATTTCGTAGCGAGGATTAGGAACTGGATATAAATATATATTTCGAACACAAGAAGAACGAGTCGCCTCAATATTCTTTTTTCGTGTGTGGTGTGTGTGTAGAGACTCCGAATTGTATGTAGATATACTTATTTTTTATTGAAATCCACACACTTATTAAACACACACACAGACCCACAAGCACTAGGCTTGAAAGAATCGAATTTCGTACCAAAAGTGTCTATAAAAATCAGCGAAAATAGGTTTCTGTTTTTCTAAAAGGAGTGGGAGTAACGGCATCGGCCTGGACGCGAACAGGGAAAACCAGGTAATTATATTGATTTTAAATTAGAAAAAAAATCCCCATACATTTCCGGTAGATAATCCTTTTAATTTCCAATTTATATTTTTTCTTTTCTGTTATCTTTTTTTTATATCAATTTTGTTTTTTGTTTTTTTTTGTTTATAGTTTTTATTTGAGTTGCACTCATTTTTCAATTTGGAATATTTTATATTTTGAAATAAACAAAGAAAGAAAATATAATTTATTTGCGAAACGTATTTAAAAACAAAAAATACAAAAAAAAAGGACGCGGCCAACGGCCACGCAAACGGTTCCACATCAAACGGACAGGCAAACGGATCAACATCAAACGGCACAATGGTGAAAACATTTCAAGCTTACTTGCCGCCAGCAAATAGAACCTATTCCTGTGTCCATTGTAGGGCACATTTGGCTAGCCATGATGAGTTAATATCTAAGGTAAGTCTAAGAATATTAAAAAAAAACTGATCTATTTAACCTGTTTTAACTATTACTACTAGTACTACATACATATATTTTAGATTTACAATGAAATTAGCCTCTGTAATAATTGAAATGAATCTAAGTATTTTATTACTGTATATATTAGTCCCTCTGGTGGGAATAGTTTGCTTCCATAAATCCCAAAAGGTCTGTTAATTTTTATTGTGCACACAAGACTCAAATGTAGGCTGAAAATAGGCAATTAATGTAGACCAAGTAGGAAATCTCTCTATGGATGTACAGTGAAATACTAATTTGATAGGGGAATGATAGAAAAGTGATATTTAACTTACTTCCCGCCTCACGCCCCTCCTTTTTCTATGGAATGAAATTGTGGTACTTTTGTTGAAGTTGACACTTCCATAGGAATCATGTGTTTTAGTTTTAGTGTCTACGTCTAATTTCACTATATGTCAGATTTAATAAAATTAATTAATTTCAGAACGTACGAAGATTTCACGAGCTGAAGACTCTTGCGGTAATTGCCATCAATCAACAAAATTCCTAGAGCGTGTCTACCGTCGACACATTTACGTTTTCGGTATTGAAGCCAAAAATAACTTTTATGTACATATGTTTCTATCCTAACTGAGGAGATATGTTTTGATAAAGGATAACATAGAAATAGAAATTAAACATTTTAGGTTTTCGTTCTAGTAAAAATAGTAATGATAGGGGCAGTGGGCTGGGGGCATAAAAATAATGTTAGCTAGAAACCTACTCAATGAGAGTTTTATCGTATTGAAAGCTAAACTGTATAATTAGCTTTGAAACAGAGAGGTGAATGTACTTTACTGGAAAATCTTAGACAGTTTACTTTCATTTCGCTTATTAACTATCTTTATAGGGTGGTTAATAAAAAAGTTATAGACTTTTTAAAGGAACAAAAATTTACTAAAATCACAAAAATGTCATCCTACTGCTGAAGCAACATATTTAGCAATCTCCCCGTGTCTTACAATTAATTTACTTGTGTTGACCTATTACCCTATGAAGTTTAATCTTATAGAACTGAAACACCCTGTATAAAGTACTGCTTTCTTGGATATCATAGCATAACTTTGTTAAAAGCTCCAACCGTGAATTACTTTATATCTATCCAGAGGACTGTATACTTACATATTACAAGGTTTAATAGTTTAATTTCAAAAGAATTTTTTCTAATAATATTCCTAGTGAAGAGAACGAGTGATACGTACATAGGTGAATTGTGTGGCTATGCAATGACTTTTCACAGATAGAATTGGATAATTGTCTACAGTTTCATTTTCGATGATTCTTTTTGAAATATTCCTTAGATTAGTTCATATTTTCAATATACATATGAACTTTGCAGTTCTCTACTAAATTTGAGATTTTATCCATGTAAAATCTAAATAGCAGAGGTCCCAACATTGATTCTTGCGATAATTCATGATTAGATGCCACCCTTTCAAACCTCCCAACTTATGGAAAGCTGTTCAACAGGAAGTTAATGTTTTTTTTTTTCTTTTTAGACCCGCATAAAAACCAAACCTATTTACTTGGTATTTTAACTTATCGCAACCTATTGCAGCCTACAACAGCGGCCAGATTCTGTAACACGGATGGTTGGGGAGCTTGGGAGATGAGAGTTTTCATTTTCTCCTACTAAAAACTCCCTAACTCTCCATTTGCAATTTTCTAACATATTTGGGGAGTTATGGAAAACGTGAGAAATGTGAAAAAGTGTGATTCGCCGAGGATGATAAAAAGAATCAGTCTTTGTTGCAGAGAGTTGCATTTTTTTTTATTTGAGGTACATGTGTCTATTACCTTCCAAGGCCGAGATAAATTGAAACTCTTTTTATAGGGGTAGTTTTTGAGGAATGTAGGAGGGTATGTTTTTACGAGTTTTTTCAGTATAACGGGAGAATGGGAAGAAGGAGAGGAATAGATCGGAGGGGGATGGGATGGGAGCGAAATTATTTTGAAAGTATGCGTGGGTGTTCTAGGCTATATTTTATTTCGATTAAAAGTAATTTTACAGATTTGAGGGGCCTCGGCGGTAAACTTTGTTGTCGCAATATTGATGGGCGCCTAACACTGTGTGGGATGGTTGTAGAGCATTGGGGCTTTTTTTTCCCATTGGATTTAGGGCTTAGAGTAAAAAAATATAGGTGACCAATTTTTGGGAGTGAAGGTCGTACAAGCTTCCTAGGGTGTTGTTCAAAATACGTCATGTTCTGTATCAATTTGAAGAGGGTGGAGTGGGTAATCGAGTGGTGTAGTTTGTTTTTGATCATTTAACCGTCATAACTGACTTCTTACTGTTGAAAAACACCTTTTTTTTGCACTTGGGTCCTATACAACGCAGATACCTACTATATTTGGCATATATTTCCATTCTTTCTTTCACATCCATTAGTACTGTGTTGTGAATATTTTTTGAATTGAAGTGAATTTCCACAACTTAACAGTTCTTAAGAATTTTGATATTTTTTGGCCATTTTTCCACCTTAAAAAAGACTGAATAACTTCTTTTGCAGTTATCTCCAAGCCATTTGACAAACTAAAAACTAATTACTTAGGGAACATTTAAGGTTTTTATAGCATCTCTTCTGTACTGGAAGACGACCAAATTTACCATTTTCGCCTGATTTAAATTTTTAGCGAGTGCCTTGAAACTATCAAAATCTATGTTTCTCTGTACGTATTTCATGGATTACAATAACTATTTTTTTAATATAACCAGGATATGCGGTGAATCCCTAATTTAATTTGAAAATTCCTAGGTACCTAGGTACCTTCAAAAACACACCAAAAACAGGCAATACTCTCAGTTGAGAACTCTTCTTCTTACTTCTCCACAACTAAAACAGCTGAGAGTTTTGCGAGTGGAATAGAGATTTTGGTAATTCTTAATCTTAATACAAAAATCCCGAGCTACAAAATTCCTAGTGGAGGAGAGTTTAACGTCAAAAAAACTCTCATATCCCTAACTGCCCAAATCTCCGTGTTACACAATCCGTCCCCAGGAATCTTATATAGTAGAGTCAAATTGAGAATTCAAATCATCATAACACCAATAAAATTAGTGCACATACAGAATGTATTAGGAAAAGAAACTGAATTTTAATTGATATGACATTGTAGTGCCATCTATTATCTGAAGGATGAAATTAAAGCACACTTCATAAGTAATAAATTCTCTCTGTCATTTGTCAAAATATTGATAAATCGAACATGTAAAGTAGTCAAATATGCCGGTTGAAGCGGCAGTACCTACCATATTTTGTCCTCATGAAAACATTATTGAACAACGCGCACCGTTAAGTTTTATTTGAAACATACATATAAATAAATTTCAGTAAACTTTTAAATTGATGTGTCACATTAACGTTGAATTATTTTCCACGACTTCTTTTCATGTGGTGCCGACGTTTTAAAGACGAAAGAAAAGTTATGACAATCCAAAATCGTTCCAAGCTAGCGGACACACAAGTGAACTACGGAACAAAACTATATATATATATATATATTGCTGTCGATAAAAAAAAACATCAATCGAGTGATGAGATGCAGTGTTTCAAGGGCGACATAGAAACTAAGCGCTAAAATAATTTTAGATTTCGCGACAATACTTTGTTGTACGCGAATCATTGTTGGTTTAATAACAAAAATCTGTAATATCTAGTCTCTACCATATTCGTCAGATTTCTCACCGCTGAACTATTTCCCTTCCAAGGTAATGAAGTCCATAAAAGAAATGGACTTAATAAAAATTTATCCATGATCTTCGGCAATATAGGTAAATTATGTTTTTTTTTATTCGAAAAGTTTTGTTAATTTACAAAGTTAAAGTTAAATGTCATTGGTTATAGTCCCAACGCAGCGTGTTGTTAATTGCCCAAGTACTCATTCTGTATATCTCATCAATCCTAGTATCCCCTGTAGTATACTTCTATTCCATTGCCCCACTCATTTCGTCAGTATTTAATCCACTTCTAGGGATGTGTTTCATAATCGAAGGCTTATCTCCTAGCAGAAATTCTTTTTTTTAGTGAATCATAGAAGCTAACGTCTTTTGATTAGAAGTGGTAAACAGTTGGGGCACTGGATATATCCTTAATGAGACTCATATCCGATCAATACTTACCCTGGATGGGGTGTACATTCTAGCTAACACTGCTATACTTAAGTTTCGTAGCATATACTATATATATCTCCGGATTAAATATATTTTACAGTTTGAAATAGACTTGAATTGCTTTTGCAACCAGTTGAATTACTATATTTCCTTAATTCGTAATGAAATTAAATTAAATTGACCAATTACCGTGATTGCTCGAAAGTGATATTCACAATTAATTCAATTGCCATTAACATTTTTAAGATTAAGTGTGCAACTCTAACCGCCATTTCAATCATAAATTTCAACTAAACTAATTCCGTATTTTCTTTATTGCATTGCAGTCATTTCAAGGTAGCCAAGGTCGTGCTTATCTTTTTAATTCTGTGTAAGTGTCCTATGAAAAAAAGATGGGGAATGTTTTTATTGAAATTATTTTATTTTAATTAATGAAAATCATTTTTGCAGAGTTAACGTAGCTTGTGGTCAAGCTGAGGAACGTGTTCTACTGACTGGTCTTCATGCTGTTGCAGACATTTATTGTGAATGTTGCAAAACACCACTCGGATGGAAATATGTAAGTTCAGCACTTAGCTGGTAGCGGTTAATAAATTTTATTTATCTTTTATTTTATTCTTGAATAATTATGCCGCGGTAAATCAGTGATTGCATTAAAATGTAATTTTCAAGCCTTTTCAATGAGGAAAACTAAATAAATTTTTCTTCGAAATTATTAAATAATTACATCACAGATGTAAACAAAAAACTTGCTGTAATTTGACATTTCAATGCGGTAACTGCATTAAAAGTTGACGCAAATCGGTGCGAAAACGATTTTGATTTCGACAAATATATTTTGTTCTTGTAACGAAATGTAGGGATCGTATAGCCAATCGGACTACTGTAGTGTGTTCCAAGCAGAGGTTGCAAATTATGAGACTACCTAGCGATCAATTTATCAGGATTTGTATTGACAGCCAAGCTGCTATCAAAGCTCTGGACTCGAGAACCATTAGATCGTGCCTAGTGCAATGGTGTCACTGTGAGCTCGGGAAACTGGGTGCTAACCAAAGTTATTCTTTGCTGGGTGCCTGGTCACAGTGACATACCTGGAAACGAGGCATCTGATGCTCTGGCCAGAAAGGGTTCTGCTATGAAAATATGTCTAGCGGAGGAGTCCATAAGTCGGCCTCTAGAATCGATGAAGAGGATTCTAGATTTTTAAGCTTGTAAGTTGGCAAATCGCAGATAAGGAGAACTGACCATATGCGCGATTTCAAGACAGCTGTGGCCCGAGATTCGCCCTGGGAAGACTGAATCTTTGCTGAGGAGGAACCGAAATGATGTGCGTAATCTCATTGCAGTTATCACGGGACACTGCCTCTTTGGCAAACATGCAGAGCGCATGCAAGTTCCATACAATGACTTCTGCAGAAGCTGTATGGACGAAAAAGAGGCTGAGAGCGTTCAGCACCTGCTGTGCGAAGGATCTAACCTTGGTAAGCATAGGAGGAATACGCTTGGTAGCTACTTTTTCTGCAAACTGGGGGAATTAGCAGACAAAGTTAGGTCCTGGTAAGGTTCATCAACTCTTGTGGATGGTTTCAGTGCACCCCTCCAAATCTGAGGTATCTTTTCCAGGTAGGGTCCCAAATAAATCACAATGGATCATAGCTGGTCTCAGTATGGCTGGTCATACGTGCTTATACGATGGCCGCCACTCTAGCATAACCTAACCTGTAACAAAACGTGATGGCTAGCGTTAACTGAATTCATGTCATGAGATTGTCGTGTAATTTATTTCTGCGTGACATTTAGTTACGGTGCATACTCGGTGGCTGTGTTACATTGTATACTAGGGGTTAAGTTAAGTTAATAATTTCGTATAGATTTTGGTCGAACTCATTATATGGTAGCTTATTGGGAATTGAGCCTCTTTCTTCAAAAATTGTTTAATTGGCGACAAAGTCTCCTGTTTAACTGTTCAGAAAGATTTTTTTCTTTTTTTAGTAGGGTAATTGATTTTAATCTCTTCGCCATGGCGCATTCATCTATGTATGGCTTATTATCTTGGAATACGGTAGAAGTAAGGGCCTGTGAGATATGGCATCTGGCGCCGTATACGCCTAGTCTGACTCCACTGTTCGCTTTGGAACCATATGTATACCACACCTTTGATCCTTGTTTGAAGGACGGTTTAGTGGAACGCCATTATTGCCGGTCTCCCCGAACCACATCAAATTGTCTTACAAAGTCCACCTTGTAAGTGATTATATCAGATATTGTCGTCATTTGCTCGAAGCATATCTATTTTAAGATACATACTTAAATGACCAAAAGGATCATCTGGCTTGAACTGTTTCTCCTTTTGCATTCTGATAACGCTCAAGAAAATTTCCTTTTTCACCTGCAAATGTAGAGGTGGAAGGTTTAATAAGTCTTCCATGGCTGCTGTAGGACAGGTACTCATGGAATCAGATATATTTCCAAAGAAGCAGACCGTTGGATTTTTTGAAGAAGAGCCTCGGTTTTCTTTTGATTAGTTTTTGGCCACCATGCGAGGTAGTGTACATCCAATACATCATTCTTGGCTCCAGATCCCATGTTCTGCCAATAAAGGATAAATAATACGTATAGAGAGATCTTACCGCTCTTTCCGTAGCTCTGGTCAGATGCGAATTCCAGGTAAGTTTCTTATCTAGCGTGACGCCCAGAAACTTCATACTTTCAATTGCGTTTCATTAAGAAGTGGAGAAGTGGACTTAAAGAGTACCAGTACCGGTACTTGTAAAAAAAATTTAAGTCCCATATATAAGCTTAAGTACCCTATAAGTACCAAATACTACTAAGTACTACAAATACCGCCATAATGCGAAGTATTTCAGCTCGTGTAAATTCTTTAAGTATGCCTTCTAATAATAAAGGCTTAAGAGCAGGGACAGAGCTGAAGTGATTCGCGTTATAGCTTTATTTATAATAAGGGCGTACCTTGGTACTTATATGGTACTTAAGCTTATATATGAGACTTATGAATACCAGTACAAATACTTGGACTTGTAATTCAACAATTTTTAAGTACCAGTATCAGGACTTGTACTTAAAATATTTTAAGTCCACGTACTGGTGCTTTTATTGGCACTTGTACTTGAAATTTTACAAGTCTGGTATTAGTGAATTTTGTGTACACTAATTTATGTCTTAGAGTCTAAAGTCGTAGGTGGGGGTGCAGCAGACACAAAATATTTGTTAACTCATCTGAACTAAATTTAGGCTCCTCATAGCTATACATAACATATATAATTGTAGGCTCCTGTAGGTTTGAAATTCTTTCAAGGAATATTATCAACTTGGTTAGTATTGCACTTGGTAGCACGAATAGCTGTAATGTCCCTAATGCGTGTTATTTTATAAATAAAAGAAAAAAGATATTTCACCTGGACTGTCTGTACTGTATTTTTTATTGTATAAATCTTAAAAACAAAATCATATCTAAGCAAAAAATTTTTCTATTTTCCAGGAACATGCATTCGAATCAAGTCAAAAATATAAAGAAGGCAAATACATAATCGAACTAGCTCATATGATTAAAGAAAATGGCTGGGATTGATCTGCTTTAGTGAAACAACTTTAGTGTATACTATTACTACTACTACTACTACCATTGCTACTATTGCTACCACCACGCCCACCATTACATTTACTGCTACTCAGCCGAAAACGATAGATATATATGTATGACAAGAGTAATAGTATATTATGGAAACGACTGGATTGGATTTTTTCCCGGCAAAAACAACAAAAAGAAAAAGAAAAAAAGAAAATCTTTTAAATAATTATAGACAAAAGCAGAGCAGCATTTGTTCAGGCATATTTTGAGATACTAAAAGCAAAACAAAAAGAAAAACTCTTGTTTTCTGCGTGAAATTATGTTATTTGAGAAAACATCTGTTGTCTAATATTATTAGCGATTAAGCGTACTCAAATATATAATTAGAGACAAAAAAAAAGTCGAAGAAAAAAGAAAAAATAATAAAAACAAAAAGATAATTAAGATTTGTGAAAAAAAAATTATCAAAAGCGCTTATCTGCTTTAAAATCTATCTATATATTGCTAAAAAAAAACGCCAGATATTTGTAACTGTTTTCGTGCGCGATTTGCGATGTCTATAAAAGATATTATGAGATTCCATTCCTTTGTGAATAATAGTATAATATTAGTATACACATAAATGCGAGTACATATACATTGTGAAAATCTTCTCTTGACCTTTTTTTTTCGTTTAGCAGCGCGTCGATGTCGCTGCTTGCAGAGCTTTGATTATATTTAAAAAGGAAAAATAAAATATAAAAAAAAAAGGTTCAGGTCCGACAATTGATTAATATCAAGATGACACTGACTAGATGGATATTTTTCGGAAACGTTTTAAACAGAACTATAAATACATACCTATATAGAAGAAGAGAAGAAAGTTAAAAAGAAAAAGAGAAATAATTTTGAATACCGTATTTTCTGCAACAAGTGAAATAATAATAATAAATAATAAATAATAATAAAATAAATATAAAATAGACTGCTGCATGATGATGGATATTATGCAGAAAACACCTAGTGGAATTAGATGACACTAAATCTTATCCACTATAGAAAAAACAGAATAAAGAAAATAAAATATAATAAAACAAGAATTAAACACCGATCGTTTGTACCCACCCACAAATGTATAAATACATACAGTACACATACACACATACACATACATGCGCAAACACTTTTAACTCCGTAAATAGTATAATAAAAATGTTGAATTCATCAGCAGAAACTTTCGAACGCAAACATAAAACACTCACATACACAAATACACACAGTTATTTTTCTACTCCTTCTCTGTTGGAATCAATGAATCAATCAATTAATTGTTATTCACCGTATTATAGTAGAATATACAGAATATTATGCAGATAGTAATAATATTATAATTAACACTAATCGGATTTTAAATAGAGAGACTTATCGAACAAGAAATTTTCAGAACTTAATGTGCAATCTGCATTAATTCTTCTTTTTTTATTTACATTACACCAAATAACCAACAAAACCAAGAGTAAAAAGAAAAAAAAACAAATAACAAAAATATATTTCTAATGACGATAGAATTGCGCGTGCACGTATTTTTCGCGTGTCCTGTCAAATGCGTGCGCATACAAAATTTTTATTTTCTTGAACAATAATAAAATCAACAACCTTTGTAAAATGGTTAAAAAATTACAAAAATAATAAAACACCTAAAAAAGAAAAGAAAAACAAAAAGTTAAATATGATTCCAAAATGTGGCTTAATTACTTTAAAAAAAGAATAAATAATTAAAATAAAATAAAAAATTATTACGACAACGTCATTAACTTTAGAAAGAGAAAATAGCGTACGAGGAAAAAAAGATTTTTTTTTTTTGCAGATAGCGGGCCGAACAATTTTCTTCGGGGTTAGAGCGCCGAGCGTCGTGTGATAGTTGAGCGCGCGTTTTTGTAGTAGATTCTCAGAGAGAGCAAACACGAGAAATGAAAAAACAAAAAAAATTAAAAAAATAAAGCAAAAAAACTGCCAAATAATTAAAAATAATATTGTTAGCGTGTAAGTTTCAAATACTACATTTAAGGTGTAAAAAGTAAAAAAGGAAAAAAAATGAAAACGAAAAAAAAAGAAAAATATTTTCTGTGTGCAGTAAAGTTCAAAAAATGAAAAAGGAAAAACAAAAAAAAAACGAGATATACAAGAAGGAAATTTATATTTTATGTGTGTGTAATGGATATGCATACAAAATGTCCAGGAAATGTGTAGATTTTTTCATTTCTTGTATTTTATTTTATTAAGTTTTTTTTACTTTTTAATTAAAAAAAAAAAAACTCATTGTCGAAAAAACCTAGAAAGTATAATTTTCTTGTCAGAAAAACAAATGTAAAAATGTAAAATGAAAAACACTTTTCTAGACAAAGATAATGATGACGACGACATTATGATGATGATCGACGACGAGACTAAAGGCTGTGTTCATAAAAATAGCAGATCTTGCAGTACTGCATATTTTATAAATAAAAAAGAAAACAATTTAAATAAAATTTTAAATGAAATTTATTTTTTGTGTTAAAAAAAGAAAAAGAAAAAAGAAAAGGAAATGTGAGATATTTTAGTCTTTTTTTATCGTTTTGCAGCGTCGCCTATTTTGTATTTGTATTATGAGACTGTAATAGAGACGATAAAAAAACAGATGAAGAAAAAGAAAAAAAAAACAAAAAAAAACGAAAAACGAAGTAGAAAAGATTATGCAATTCTGCAAAAACTGCACTGTGATGAGCATAGTCGTCAAAACAACTTTGAATAATATTAATATTGTATCGATGTGATTGTGATACACGTTTCTTATATGTATGTTGGTTGTTATTCGTCTTTTTATTTTAATTTCAGCTTATATGTAGAAGTTAAAGATAGAATTTTGTCTATCTCCAAAATCCTCGAGAAATACTTTCCAAGCCATGAGACAGAAACTGTATGTATTCGTGCTAGTCCAATTCTCTAAAATGTTTTATATTGATTCTTATGGAAAACTGACTAAACATTGATTTTACATATACCATAAAGCCCAAACTACTATCCACACAGGAAAATAGTCCTTGCCTCCCCAAAGGCTACACTTACTATATACCATATTTAATAAAATAATAAGATAGTTTTGATTAAAAAGTAATCCTACTATTTTACGCTCAATACTCTCAGCTGAGTAATAGTTGCAATAGTGTATGTGCAGCCGTAGTCCGAATCTGCAGGCAGATTCATTCTATTTCATCGGATCAGGGCACATTTTCATATGTAATTATTACTCAACCGAGAGTTCTTTTTTTTTATGGAATCATAGTCATTTGTCTTTAAATAATTTTGTTAGGAAACGTATAAAATTTTGATTACGTTGGGGAAGATATGAAAATAAAGCTTAAAGGCGATGAAACAATAGTGGTTTCGGCTCCTGCTCCGGATTAAGAGCCGGAGCCTCCTCTTCGCAAATCGTCGAGGTCGAAGCCGGCTATGATACAAAGGTGGCTTCGTAGATTCTATATACATTCCGTACAGATTTCCACCTCGCCTTCAATTTCTCTCTTCTGGGAGTAAATAAAAGTTTTGTAAAATTCAAAGCGGATGTTTTTAAAAGTTTCTAAAACTAATAATTAAATACAAATAAAATACAATTAAAATAAAAACACACAAATGAATGAAAATAAAAACACACCCACTAGGAATACCCATTTCCCCACTTATTTTCTGCCAGATTTTATCCTTTTTTATAGTTTCCGCGCAAACAAAATTCCGAATGAATTTTTTCAATGAGAATATGTGTGTTATGTATATATATATTTGTAACTACGCGAATATCTAATTGGTTTCGTCTTGTACTTAAGTAATATTTAAAACTTCTCACCATTAATTAGCTAGGCGACTCCATATGCCGAGAAATGTTCTCGACTTCACTGGTGTACCCACACAACTTAAAGTGGTTACGCTCTATCACGGTTCATGTCAACTCCGTTTAGTTTCCTGGTCGAAGATAGTAGTTTATGGCTCAGGAGGTATTCAAATCAAACTTTTGTCAGTTTTACATAAGACCGCTGCAAATATTTTAGAATGATGTTAGGACTATATTAGGCCTCTCATATAGTAGTGAGGGATTCTGTGTTATTGCTTGGGAAGTATTTCTCGAAGGTTTTGCTATCTCTTAAAATTTCTATCTATGAATGTGTGTAAATTATGTTTTGATCATATATTGCCAGTATTCGTTTTATTGATGAAGCGATTTGAAACTTTGTTTAATGAGTTTTGGAAATAGGGAGGTATTTTTTTATCTTTTTTTTATTACATATTTCTTTTGTCATGTAGTTAACTGAAATTGATTGCAGAGATGGAATTTTTGTGCTAGGATCACAGATTTTTGAAGGAAAGTTTGTATGGATTTGAAACGGATTTTACTCCCATTAAGGCAGTTTAGGATACCTATATGACAGAAAATATGAAGGTACTGTTTGTGGCCTAAGGTATAACATGCAGCTGGACAGTGGAGTATTGTACCTTGGACATTTATAATTTACTAAGAAGAAATGATGGTATATCAACAGAGTTAAATTAAATAACACTCTTTATTTAACCAAGAATAAAAATATTCGCAGAGCAGTTTATTAAACAAAAAATTGCTATAGTTGTAAATACTATATTTCATTTACTATTTATGTAATGGTCGGCTTATGGCTCTTTTAGACATGTCCGTGGTACAAATGTTTGAAGTGTCCAAGGAACATACCCCTTGCAAAAGAAACAAAACTGTCTGTGAAATATTTTAAAGGGCACAATTCATGATACACGATTTATAACACCAAATATAAACAAGTTTTACCTGAGCTGGAATCGAAAGATATAGGAAGGATTTCAATTTTTTATCGCTGGAAAATATTTAAGCGTAATAACTGCATATTTGTCCGATAAACTAATTCCCAGAATAACTTTAGTATCATCTGTTGATTAGTAAAATCGGATGATAAAAGTGCGTGTTTGTAGGTGGTAACTACAGTCCACGTGGAAAATGAAATGATCAAATGGCTAAGGTAGAACATCTTCCCGTACCTACTTACCTACTCCGAATAATTTTTATCTTATTTGTGTTTTCATGCCCTCAATAACATTTAAATTTCATCTATTGTATACCATTTAGAAAGTAGGAAAATCCACCTCAATCCATTATAGTTTCATTAACAAGACTTTTATTAAGGTTTCTTAAGAGCAATATTATAAATTATTGCTTTTAAATTATTTCAAGCATGAACACGTACCGTTATGAATAGTGATGTTAATATAAAGTAGAAAAAAATCAACTGTCTCTTAATGGATTTCGTTATATATCGTATTTATGTGCAGGCTCTTATTTGCAGCACTTACTTTCGTCTCCCATTCTATCGAATAAGTTGTCTCTTGTAGCCAAATCTTATAGTTGTCACGTTAATATCTAGTCAAGTCAAGGGCGTTTGCGCCATATTCCTCTTTAGCCCTCAGTTCGGTTCTATGTCTTTTCTTGTCCTGTTGTTGACAGTTCTGTCTTGATCCTCTTTGGAACTTTCCGTTTCGCTGTCATCATTTCCTTTACAGATGATGCGCCGTATCAGCTGTACTTGAAGATGTTCTCTTTTTCGAGTTAGTCGTTAATGGGAAGGCGGGGGAAGGAGATAGGAGAGGGTAGGATGTGGACTGTTGGGAGTGTTTAGGAATCGAATGGTTCCTAAAGTATTGGTTTACTTCAGAGAAAATCTCTAGTTTCATGTCTAAAATTTGATTACTCCCTCAGTAGTGATAAACATTTTGGTAGAACAAACTTATTCTACCATTATTTAGATGGTAGATGATTCTAGCCTCGGGCTTTGTTATGAGCAGGGGTGAAAGGCATTTAAAGTTTTCCGGTATGATAAGGTCCGGCAGGTTGTTTATAAGTGGGTTTGGCTGCTTCGTTAACTACTCCGTTGGCTCGTCTATGGAGTCCCGTGCAAGCTTTAAGAATCTTCCATTCAAGCTTGCTGAGTCTTTCCATATAAGTGTGAGAAATTGTGTGCCAGGTAGGGAAGCAGTTGAGTTATGAGTTTTTTTGTACAATAGAAGTTTGGTCAGAGTTGAGAGGCCGTCCCTAAAGTTCATAATTCGACTGATTAGGCTGTATGCGAAATTGGCTTTGCTAACGGTCGCTTTAGCGTGGTCATTGAATCTTAGAAGTGCATGGAATTTGATGCCTAGGTATTTTGCACTTTGTGTGGCTCTTATTTTTCCCCTCTTATAGATGGCCTCAATGGTCTTTGGCGGTTTCGCTTTATGCAGATCAGCTCAGATTTCTGGACATTTAATTTGATACCCCACTTTTTGTGGTAGGAGTCTAACTTTAAGGTGAAGGTTGGTATCATTTATAGCTAAACTTTGGCAGCGAGATTGGGTATACGTGAGGGAGTTATCTGCGTTGATATTTACGTTGACAAAGGAGAATTGAAATAAATTCCTAGCCACTTTGTGTATCTATAATATTACGACGCAATTTTTATATTATAGCAGGATTATCGAAATCTATGATTTCAAATAAGATTTAAAAAAAAAGTTCTTAGAGCTATTTGTACATCCATTAGAAATCTAGAAGGAAGGAAGGGGGGCTGTAGTGCTTCGTGCAACATGCTAAATGAAGGTGCCTATTCTTTTGTCTTTTTAGTTCTTCATCTGAATTCAAGTAGTGGTCATACAGTTATCTCTTATTGTTTGAACATTATTTTGTGTTAACTCTTTCAGCTTCTCTGATAGCTCGTCCATGACTGACTTAAATTATTTTTATAGGATTGCCTTTTAGTTATATTTAAAATTATGGAAAGAATATAAAGTCATAAAACAGAGCCTTTACTCAGGTTAAGATGAAGAGTAAAAGACCCTAGCCCACAAGGACCAGGCGGGAATATCGTAACCATAGTTGATGTATATTGTGTTCTACCCTAAATTGGTTGGACTAAATTTAGCCTTTTTATGAGATCGATTATTGCCTTGTGATTTAGTTTGCATAAACTTATTTCGAGTGATAAAAGTTTCTCCAGTAATTTGAAATCTTACGCGTAAGCGCGGGACACGGACACCCGCATAAGATATGCTTAGAAATTTCGTTTCTCTCTTAGCTCAGTCAGTCGAAAGAGTTTGCTGTTGAAATTGCCTGTCTTCTTCAGCAAATAACGGAAATGCCCAGTGGCTGTAACAGTCTGAAAGATTGTTTGCTAAAACCAATTAACTTGCGTGTCTGTAGAGGAAAATAGGCGAATAAAATTCCTTCGATTGCCTAATACCAGGCGCGAGGAGATGCAGTTGCATGTCTTCACATTTGTGTAGTTCGCCCCTAAAGTGGCTTTTTAGTATTTCAAATGGCAGGTAGGGAGCTACATCTTAGTCAGAAATAATTTCGCAACGAGTCATTCTGTTGTTGTTATTATATATACCTACATACATAAATTTCTAGCCACATCTTTGATGCAAAAAAAAAAAATGAGTTCTGTTGAGTTAAACGATTTGAAAACTAAGCAAATTCCGATTTTTATTGCACGAAACGATTATATTGCAAGACTCGTTAGGATTGAGTTCTAGATAACCATAAAACTGTTCACTAATAATTCTTTTAAGTATCTAAGAAGAAGTAACGAAGAAATATTTTCAAATGTTAGAGAATGTAGATGAGGATAAAATCTAGTTGATCAGATACCACTGTATACGATTTAATAATAAAATCAAAGCCCATAAATCTTGTCTGCACTAACGCGTCTTTAATAACGTATATGTATAGTAGAAATTTGGGTATGAACTGTATGTTTAGAGGATCTTTGGATCGAACAGAAGTGCTGATCTAGGTAGATTGAAACAGAGCTCATACCGAGTAGGTTTTCAATATTGTGGACTAAGAGAAAACGGAAAGAAAAGTCTTAGCTATTGTAAGAATTTACTTAATAACAGTTGTCATGTAATGAGACAAGGTTATATGGCAGTCCTGTTTCATTCTAACATGCAAGACTTGTAGATAAGTACTCCTAAATTTGAGGGACATAACATATTTCTTACGTGTGTTAAGAGATTTAGGACAATTTATCGCGTCATTGATATCCAGATTAGTTTTCTAGAGAAATGTTGTGTCTGTAATCATCATTTATGGCAAAGGATGAAGGAACACAAATGTTTATACCAAAGAAAAGCACAGGCTAGTTCCATTGATTACGAAGTTTATGCTTTATTGAAGTTTTGTTTTCTTTTACAATGGATCTGCCTTATAATTCCGCTTTACCTCTACAGGCATGTAGGGGTTTGTGGCCCAGTAACACACATTTGTCGACAATCAAGTTTTAGTTTTTCGTGTGGCCGAATTCTGCCTGATCCTTTTAACTATTTATATGCTATTTCCAATAGAACTGCTTGACCCTTTACAATAGTTATTTTATGAACAGAGAGCTCATATACCAACTTGGCTAAACTAGAGCTCTTTACATAACGACAACAGGCTGATACTGTTATGTAGCTGGTGTAAATCTGAATCAGAAAATATCATCAAAATAAACCTTTTTGTGTATATAATACGTGTGGTGTCTATGCGTATCAGGTAGGGTGTAGTGATATAAATTTTAGAGAAGTCAAGAAATTATTTGTAGTCTTTGCAATCGGGCCAATTATGATTTCCATCTCGTTAATGTCATCTCCCCAGTGTGGTTCATTTGATATTTGTTTCGTTTTTTGGAACTAACTATTTTTGGCCAACGTTGTTACATTTTGTAACTTAAGTTATTGTTGATATTTAGCTTAAGAATGCCATGTTGTTTTCTTTGCATTATAATTGAAAATGGGGTAGTTTTTCTCTTCACATTAAGAGGGGAGTTTTTTGAACTCTTAGTTGGCTGTGATAATACTAATGTGTCAAGAAGGCTAATCAGCTCTGAATCAACTCTGGACACTTGCTGTATTGCGAAGCAATTATGGCATGTATAGGAAAAAAACAATAACAATAGAGCGCCTTATAAGGAGCAGCACGGGCACCAAAAAATCTAATAGGGCCCATAAGTAATCATGCGAATCTCCTGCTCTGGCATGTATACTTGGTAGCCACTTTTTTTCGAAGCTAGGAGAGTTTCAAGATTCAGAGTTTGGATATATCCTGAGATTCCTTAGGGAAGCAGGATGGATCTGGGGTTGAGTTTAGAAGAATAGATATTAATGGATCTATGCGGGGTATAATGGACTCTGCAGTGGTCTAGTGATGCAGGTTAGGACTCATTTTAGTGGCATCCCTGAAACTTAACCCAATTTAGTCTGTCATAACTTGTGATGGCCTTTAAAAATACCTTTTTTTTATTTCCACTCTCTCTCTCTGAACATATCATCAAAAATTACTATTTTAAGATTAAATTTGGCTTGCCCTATGACTACCACAAATTAGGACTACTTTTTGAATTGAATACTGCTTTTAGTATGATAACTTGATATTATTTTTATCCATTTTTAATATCCACTGACTAATAGTAGTGTGTCTACTTTTCCAACGGGAAATTGCTAGGTGATGGTGCGCATTATGCTTGAATGCTTGTGGCTGAGAGTGCAGTGCGTCCATCCCCTGCCCAAATATGGGAGTTATATTCTACTCTAGTCCTGGGGGTGATTTTGATCTTTTGTCGTACTTTAATATTAGAATATATGACAAAATGCAACGAACTTTTCTACTACTTTTTTTGTGTTTTTATTCAGTTCAGCAAGCCTTGCATTACGTAGAACGAACTGAAAATGATACTTCACATTACAAATTCAAAAATATTATTGCGAATTTAAGCACTTGTATTGCTACAAGTTGGTGTACATAATGCATTTACCATAGCTTATCGCTTTTGTCACAACGTTTATTCATTGCAAATCCATTTCAGTTTATTTTGTGGTTGATAAAAAGGATAAATCAAAATGAATATGGTGAATATAAAAGTACGACAATTTTGTGATGAAATGTCAAAATATATGACTAAAATATACGCCTAAGCTCCGACAAAAGCCAAGTCTTATTGAGTAAAATATTTCTTGCATCTTTGCAAGAAGCCCAGGCATTTCATCGCGTTTTTGGCAATACAAAAAAAAATGTGATCGGACCAACTAAGATTGTTGGATATTTCAATGCCTAAGATGTTAAGAGATGGTGAGTTCGAAATATCTTCTTCATCGACGGAAATGGGTTGAGTGGGTATTGGATTACGTTTGAGTGATAACAGACAACAGACCCGATTCGGTCTACCCCAAGCGAGTATTGTTGTGCAGTCATAGTTTAGTGGAGTAAACATGTGGCTTCGTTTGTCAACTATAACATTCCCTCGGGAATTAGTTATAGAGTCGACCGAGTACACGAAATCAAGGGTGCAGTCGTCTGTAAAACTATTAATAGGATTGAAAGAGAGCTAGCAGATCATTAATAAAAATGAGAAAGAGAGCACAGAAACTTGCGGTACACCGGCATGGGTTATAAAATCGTTAGACGTAACTCCGTCCAATATAACTTGAATTGAAGGGCGGGAGAGAAAACTTTCAATACATTTTAAGAATAGAGGGTCTAGACTTAATGCCTGAAGTTTAGCTAAAAAAGCAGGATGCCAGACTACCGAAGGCCTTCGAGATATCTAATGCAATGATCTTAGATTCACCAAAATTATGGAAACATTGATTCCAACGCTCGTTAAGGAATGTTAGTAAATCTCCAGTAGAGCGGTCAGCACGAAAGCCGTATTGGCGATCGTGATTGATTGATTAGTTTTTAGATTTTTCATCAACACCAGTTGATGAGTATTTCGAAAACCTTCGAAAAAATCGAAGTAAAGCAATTGGTCTATAATTTGGGAGATAGCGCTGGCTTCTCATTTTTTGGGTATTGACTGAACATGTGCAAGTTTCCAATTTTCCATGCCGAAGGAAAGACTCCTGTCGAATAGAACAGGTGAAATAGTTTACGCGGAGGTTTAGGTAAAGAAGAGGCGCAGCAATTGAGTACCAGGGCGAAATACCATCAGCCGCAGCAGCCTTAGATACATTCAGACCTGCGAACACTATGAAGACAAAATTCTTTGATCGACAAAATATAAAGCTCCGAGTCCTTTCCCAGAGATCACACCCCATATCATTACTGCTATTGGGTGCTTTACCTTTCGCTTAACACATTCAGGTATCAGTCTTTCACCTGGTCTCCCTCTTACATAAATTGCCTGCTTTCAGTCACTTCGATCTGGCATTCATCAGAGAAGCAAACCTGTGACATTTCTTAATTCCAAATATTTGATATCATTGAGATTAAAAAAAACAATGTATGCTTACATTTTCCCAGTCATATGAGCAAGCTAGTCAGTCTTCTTTATCATTGCAGGAATTAGCTTCGGTTTTTTGGTTATCCTCCTGCAGTCCAAATGCACTTTTTTTCATCCAACATCTTAGAGTATGCTCTAAAATTTCAATGCCCTGATCCGAAACTATTTTATGGACCAATTTTATTAGAGTCTTCCTGTTCCTTTCAACAATTGAAACAATCTTCCTGTCAGCCAGTGGTGTTTTTTTTTCGTACACTTTTGCAGTGATCCCTCTTGTCCAATCGAACTTCTACTCCCTGATCTACCATTATTTTTATATTTTTACAGACGATTGTGAAATACTTGACATTTCAGCAAATGTCGGTTAAAATCCATTTCGCACACTGTATTCTCTCACAAGAACCATTTAAATGTTAAAAAGACCCTTTAACATTCGCATTATATACAGGACGAAAATTTTCAAATTTCCATAAAAATAAGAGTGCCTGCAAATTTCTCTAGAATAATATGAATTAAGATAATAAGAACAAGGTAATAAATGCATAGCAAAACAGCCATCGTATTTACTGCTCTTAAAATATGAAAATATCCACAACGGACTTGTACCTCTGGTCATATTTGTTTCATTTCGAAGAAAAATGCTTTGAGCCAGTTCCTGTATACCTTTCCAATTGATACAGTTAGTTAGGTCCGCTTGTTTTTTTTGGGCGGCTTGAAAATTATACATTTTATAGAATACATCGGTATGGTACGGGTGTTGCCATTGGCCAGATCTTGTGTAATGTTTTCCAATGACGACTTGAAAGTCGGTATTTAATTGATTCGAGCATTTCAGTCATCCATTAATAAGACGATGTCATAGACAAACTAATAAACATACAAAGACTGGGCAAGTAGAATAAAACTCTGCAATGCCTTGCTCGAATATAAAATCAACGATGCCTCGACCTGATGTAGGAAAGGCCTCAATTTTTTGCTATATATTTACTGGACATTTTTTCTTTAGAATTTTTATGTATTATTGGAGACCGACAACAGGTGCTTGGGTTGCTGATAATTTTTATGAGAGTGGACGCCTAGATAAGCATTAATTTTATTTTCAGAAATTTACAAAAAATGTTTCGGCAGAAGTTTTATTCATTTTGATGTCAGACAGGATTTCTTTTCAGATACAATATTTTCATATGTGCCATTGTCGGCTTCCAATAATGGATAAAACGTCTAAAGAAAAAATTTCCAGTAAATTTCTAGCAACAAATTCAAGTCTTCCATTCTGCAGGTCGAGGAGACATCGTTGATTTTATTTTGGAGCGAAGTGTTCCTGGCTTAACCTTTGGTTACGTCAGCAAGTCGAGGCATCGTCGATTTTATAGGCCTGAACCAAAATTGACGTATACGTAAGGAAAGTTATTTACGTAAGGCGAATGCGCTTTTTAAATTAAACAGACGCTTTCAAAATAATCTTAAGGCGTTACGTTACGTTGAAATCTCACAAATTTTTTTTTCTACATGCCCAGTCTGTATGTTATTAGTTTGTCTATGACCAATATCTCTTCGTTGGATAACATTGAACAATTGTTGGCATCTAATTAAATCGGATATAAAGAATTACTCCTTTCCTTAGTACCGTGTTTCGATAGTTCAGTGGGAGAATTGCATTATACGATAGTCAAACTTTTTGTGTATAGGCTGGCTGTAAATACCACTCTTTGGGAAAGTGATTACCAGGTAATAAGACTGGCTATTTTTTTTAGTGATTAGTATTCTTAGCTTTAGCTGATCCTCTACCAGATTACTCACATAAACAAAAATATATTCATGTGACAGCTGTCTGTAATGAGTTCTATAAACCGTAATGTTTTGTATTTGGCTAATTTATTTTAGAGCTCAATCGCGAATTTTATCGCGCTCAAACAAAATAACAATTCAAAATCCATATTTCATATATATTTTGATGATTTCATCTCGGCGAACTAATCAATTTCATGTCACACACATACACACACACATACACGTAAAACAAAGAATTCACACATCGCTTCTCAATGAATTGCTCCCAAGATTCGTTATCCATTATCGCATCGATACTTAAATTTTATTCATTGGAGAGAGGGATGAAACGGAAATCGTTTCTCTGCGCATACTATTCTAAGATATAAGTTGACTATAAACTATGATATACAAGTATATAATCTCTAAGTTTACATAATCTGAAAACGTAGAATAAATGTGTTATAAAGAAATTTTTTTAAATTATGCATATAAATATTTGAAAAAAAAGAAAAAAAAAGAAAAAAAAATATGTTGTGATAACCCGTTGGTGTACGCTGCTAATTTCTCTATAACAATTAAAAAAAAAAAACAAATAAAAAATACATTTTGCTGCTTTTAGCTCTACTACTACTATTACTACTACATTCAGAAGTTTTAGCAACAGTGTGCAATTAATTAATCGTGCTCAAAAAATTCCAAAACACAAACAAAAACATTTTACCGAAATTATACCAAGTAAATTTTAGTAACTTTCATTCGATTTTAATAACGTGAGAGTAGTGAAGCAAAATGTTTTCCGATTTTATTGAATTAGAATTTTATCACCAATTCATTAGCAGCAGCAGAAAATCATATTTTCTTTGTAAAATCAATGCAATTTTTTATTTCCTAGGCTATGTATAGTACGTATGTACGTGTGATTGGTTAAAAAAAAATGGAAATGTATTGTGGGGCCTCTAAATGGACATTCATTAATTAGTATTTCTTATTTTCCGCTTTTATTATTACGAATATTACCCACCACCTCCACCCAGGTACTCTAATTCCACCACTCCACTTTTTCGTTTACACTTTTTAAAAAAAAAAAAAATTTGCATTTTTTCCAATCCTTCAGAGATGAAATTTTCTTATTACCCATTTCCTTATCCTCCTCCCCCTCATTTTGTTTGTTTGTTCTATTTTTTTTAGATTTTATCATTAAAGCTTGCGTTCTTCTTTTTCTTTATTTTTTTTATTATATAATCGATAATGAAAGTGAGAAAATCGTGCAATTGTGATATAAGAAATTTCTTAATAATGTTATCTGTAATAAGAGAACGGTGAGACCAAACTATTTAAGGAAACGTGTGATATAAGAAAAAATGATGAAAAAAAAACAAAAAATAAAAAACAAAAACAACAATATACATTATAGATGTACATCTCTCGTGTAATAATGAATTAAAGAAAGAATAGTAAAAATTGAAATCTTCATATTAAGATTTTTAGTTTTAACGGATAACGATAGAATTATTACTTAAAAAAAATGAAAGCAAAGTAAAAAAAAAAATTATGAAAAAACACGAAAAAAATTGTAAAACATGAGTCAAGTGAACTATAAAATATATTTGAATTTGAGAGTCGTAAATCACCATACAGCTTAATAACGCAAGTAGAAGAGCAAAAAAAAAATATTTTTTGGAATTTCAAAAACGAATTTTAATAAAACACAACAAATTTTACAAAATTTTGTTTTGATTTCTCTTCTTCTTACGCTGACGGAGGGAGGGCTCATACGACGAATAATACGAAAAGAAAATAGAAAATGTGTTTACAAGAATATTTCTCGAAAATTTACTAAATTAAAAAGTCGACCCAAAAAGCTGCTCATTGGACGGGTTTTATGGACAAATTTTTGAAAACCAGCTAGTTTTTTTTTAGCAAAAATTTTCAGATGCGTTCCTCTCATCAGTACGCTTCCAACGAGTTCTCACTAGTCGAAATCGGTAAAAAAAGATTTCAGTAAAAATTTTAGGGCTATAGCCCATAGGTTTTTTTTCATGCAAAGTATGGAATGTCACCGATCTTGGCGAGCGAGCGATGGGCCATTAAACGTGGAATAAGAAAAGAAAAATATGTGTAAAAGATTTTTTCTAAAAAATTTCGTATATAAATAATTAGACCAAAAATGCTGTTCAAGGACCGATTTTTTTGACATATTTTGAAAACCAACTAGTTTTTTTCAGCAAACGTTTTCAGATGCGTTCCTCTCATCAGTACGCTTCCAACGAGTTCTCATTAGTCGAAATCGGTGAAAAAAAATTTCAGTTAAAATTTCGCTGAAAACCATGGGCTATAGCCCATAAATTTTTTTCATGAAAAATATGAAATGTCACCGATTTTGGCGAGCGATGGCCCGTTCAACGAGGAATAAGAAAAGAATAAAATGTGTAGAAGAATTTTTCTCAAAAACTTCGTATATAAAAAATTAGACCAAAAATGCTGTTCAGGGACCGATTTTTTGGACATATTTTGAAAACCAACTAGTTTTTTTTTCAGCAAACGTTTTCAGATGCGTTCCTGTCATCAGTACGTTTCCAACGAGTTCTCATTAGTCGAAATCAGTGAAAAAAGATTTCAGTTAAAATTTCGCTGAAAACAATGGGCTATAGCCCATAAATTTTTTCATGAAAAATATGAAATGTCACCGATCTTGGCGAGCGATGGCCCATTCAACGATGAATAAGAAAAGAATAAAATGTGTAAAAGAATTTTTCTCAAAAATTTACTAGATAAAAAATTAGACCAAAAATGATGTTCAGGGACCGATTTTTTGGACATATTTTGAAAACCAAATAGTTTTTTTTCAGCAAACGTTTTCAGATGCGTTCCCCTCATCAGTACGCTTCCAACGAGCTCTCACTAGTCGAAATCAGTGAAAAAAAATTTCAGTCAAAATTTCGCTGAAAACCATGGGCTATAGCCCATAAATTTTTTCATGAAAAATATGAAATGTCACCGATCTTGGCGAGCGATGGCCCATTCAACGATGAATAAGAAAAGAATAAAATGTGTAAAAGAATTTTTCTCAAAAATTTACTAGATAAAAATTAGACCAAAAATGATGTTCAGGGACCGATTTTTTGGACATATTTTGAAAACCAAATAGTTTTTTTTCAGCAAACGTTTTCAGATGCGTTCCCCTCATCAGTACGCTTCCAACGAGCTCTCACTAGTCGAAATCAGTGAAAAAAAATTTCAGTCAAAATTTCGCTGAAAACCATGGGCTATAGCCCATAAATTGTTTTCATGAAAAATATGAAATGTCACCGATCTTGGCGAGCGATGGCCCATTCAACGAGGAATAAGAAAAGAATAAAATGTGTAAAAGAATTTTTCTCAAAAATTTCGTATATAAAAAATTAGACCAAAAATGCTGTTCAAGGACCGATTTTTTTGACATACTTTGAAAACCAACTAGTTTTTTTCAGCAAACTTTTTCAGATGCGTTCCTGTCATCAGTACGTTTCCAACGAGTTCTCATTAGTCGAAATCAGTGAAAAAAGATTTCAGTTAAAATTTCGCTGAAAACCATGGGCTATAGCCCATAAATTTTTTTCATGAAAAATATGAAATGTCACCGATCTTGGCGAGCGATGGCCCGTTCAACGAGGAATAAGAAAAGAATAAAATGTGTAAAAGAATTTTTCTCAAAAATTTCGTATATAAAAAATTAGACCAAAAATGCTGTTCAAGGACCGATTTTTTTGACATATTTTAAAAACCAACTAGGTTTTTTTCAGCAAACCTTTTCAGATGCGTTCCTCTCATCAGTACGATTCCAACGAGTTCTCATTAGTCGAAATCAGTGAAAAAAGATTTCAGTCAAAATTTCGCTGAAAACCATG
This sequence comes from Dioctria rufipes, assembly GCA_963924295.1. Taxonomy (NCBI): domain Eukaryota; kingdom Metazoa; phylum Arthropoda; class Insecta; order Diptera; family Asilidae; genus Dioctria; species Dioctria rufipes. The sequence goes on along the minus strand of OZ002740.1, from coordinate 22,523,396 downwards.
GGCTATAGCCCATAAATTGTTTTCATGAAAAATATGAAATGTCACCGATCTTGGCGAGCGATGGCCCATTCAACGAGGAATAAGAAAAGAATAAAATGTGTAAAAGAATTTTTCTCTCAAAAATTTACTAGATAAAAAATTAGACCAAAAATGCTGTTCAGGGACCGATTTTTTTGACATGTTTTGAAAACCAACTAGTTTTTATCAGCAAACGTTTTCAGATGCGTTCCTCTCATCAGTAAGCTTCCAACGAGCTCTCACTAGTCGAAATCAGTGAAAAAAAAATTTGAATCAAAATTTCGCTGAAAACCATGGGCTATAGCCCATAAATTTTTTTCATGAAAAATATGAAATGTCACCGATCTTGGCGAGCGATGGCCCGTTCAACGAGGAATAAGAAAAGAATAAAATGTGGAAAAGAATTTTTCTCAAAAATTTCGTATATAAAAAATTAGACCAAAAATGCTGTTCAAGGACCGATTTTTTTGACATATTTTAAAAACCAACTAGGTTTTTTTCAGCAAACGTTTTCAGATGCGTTCCTCTCATCAGTACGCTTCCAACGAGTTCTCATTAGTCGAAATCAGTGAAAAAAGATTTCAGTCAAAATTTCGCTGAAAACCATGGGCTATAGCCCATAAATTGTTTTCATGAAAAATATGAAATGTCACCGATCTTGGCGAGCGATGGCCCATTCAACGAGGAATAAGAAAAGAATAAAATGTGTAAAAGAATTTTTCTCTCAAAAATTTACTAGATAAAAAATTAGACCAAAAATGCTTTTCAGGGACAGATTTTTTTGACATGTTTTGAAAACCAACTAGTTTTTATCAGCAAACGTTTTCAGATGCGTTCCTCTCATCAGTACGCTTCCAACGAGCTCTCACTAGTCGAAATCAGTGAAAAAAAATTTCAGTCAAAATTTCGCTGAAAACCATGGGCTATAGCCCATAAATTTTTTTCATGAAAAATATGAAATGTCACCGATCTTGGCGAGCGATGGCCCGTTCAACGAGGAATAAGAAAAGAATAAAACGTGTAAAAGAATTTTTCTCAAAAATTTACTAGATAAAAAATTAGACCAAAAATGCTGTTCAGGGACCGATTTTTTGGACATATTTTGAAAACCAACTAGTTTTTTTTTCAGCAAACGTTTTCAGATGCGTTCCTCTCATCAGTACGCTTCCAACGAGTTCTCATTAGTCGAAATCAGTGAAAAAAAATTTCAGTCAAAATTTCGCTGGAAACCATGGGCTATAGCCCATAAATTTTTTTCATGAAAAATATGAAATGTCACCGATCTTGGCGAGCGATGGCTCATTCAACGAGGAATAAGAAAAGAAAAAAATGTGTAAAAGAATTATTCTCAAAAATTTACTAGATGAAAAATTAGACCAAAAATGATGTTCAAGGACCGATTTTTTTGACATATTTTGAAAACCAACTAGTTTTTTTCAGCAAACGTTTTCAGATGCGTTCCTCTCATCAGTACGCTTCCAACGAGTTCTCATTAGTCGAAATCAGTGAAAAAAGATTTCAGTCAAAATGTCGCTGAAAACCATGGGCTATAGCCCATAAATTTTTTTCATGAATAATATGAAATGTCACCGATCTTGGCGAGCGATGGCCCGTTCAACGAGGAATAAGAAAAGAATAAAATGTGTAAAAGAATTTTTCTCAAAAATTTCGTCTATAAAAAATTAGACCAAAAATGCTGTTCAAGGACCGATTTTTTTGACATATTTTGAAAACCAACTAGTTTTTTTTCAGCAAACGTTTTCAGATGCGTTCCTCTCATCAGTACTCTTCCAACGAGTTCTCATTAGTCGAAATCAGTGAAAAAAGATTTCAGTCAAAATTTCGCTGAAAACCATGGGCTATAGCCCATAAATTGTTTTCATGAAAAATATGAAATGTCACCGATCTTGGCGAGCGATGGCCCATTCAACGAGGAATAAGAAAAGAATAAAATGTGTAAAAGAATTTTTCTCTCAAAAATTTACTAGATAAAAAATTAGACCAAAAATGCTGTTCAGGGACCGATTTTTTTGACATGTTTTGAAAACCAACTAGTTTTTATCAGCAAACGTTTTCAGATGCGTTCCTCTCATCAGTAAGCTTCCAACGAGCTCTCACTAGTCGAAATCAGTGAAAAAAAATTTGAATCAAAATTTCGCTGAAAACCATGGGCTATAGCCCATAAATTTTTTTCATGAAAAATATGAAATGTCACCGATCTTGGCGAGCGATGGCCCGTTCAACGAGGAATAAGAAAAGAATAAAATGTGGAAAAGAATTTTTCTCAAAAATTTCGTATATAAAAAATTAGACCAAAAATGCTGTTCAAGGACCGATTTTTTTGACATATTTTAAAAACCAACTAGGTTTTTTTCAGCAAACGTTTTCAGATGCGTTCCTCTCATCAGTACGCTTCCAACGAGTTCTCATTAGTCGAAATCAGTGAAAAAAGATTTCAGTCAAAATTTCGCTGAAAACCATGGGCTATAGCCCATAAATTGTTTTCATGAAAAATATGAAATGTCACCGATCTTGGCGAGCGATGGCCCATTCAACGAGGAATAAGAAAAGAATAAAATGTGTAAAAGAATTTTTCTCTCAAAAATTTACTAGATAAAAAATTAGACCAAAAATGCTTTTCAGGGACAGATTTTTTTGACATGTTTTGAAAACCAACTAGTTTTTATCAGCAAACGTTTTCAGATGCGTTCCTCTCATCAGTACGCTTCCAACGAGCTCTCACTAGTCGAAATCAGTGAAAAAAAATTTCAGTCAAAATTTCGCTGAAAACCATGGGCTATAGCCCATAAATTTTTTTCATGAATAATATGAAATGTCACCGATCTTGGCGAGCGATGGCCCGTTCAACGAGGAATAAGAAAAGAATAAAATGTGTAAAAGAATTTTTCTCAAAAATTTCGTCTATAAAAAATTAGACCAAAAATGCTGTTCAAGGACCTATTTTTTTGACATATTTTGAAAACCAACTAGTTTTTTTCAGCAAACGTTTTCAGATGCGTTCCTCTCATCAGTACGCTTCCAACGAGTTCTCATTAGTCGAAATCGGTGAAAAAAAATTTCAGTCAAAATTTCGATGAAAACCATGGGCTATAGCCCATTGATTTTTTTCATGAAAAATATGAAATCTCACCGATCTTGGCGAGCGATGGCCCGTTCAACGAGGAATAAGAAAAGAATAAAATGTGTAAAAGAATTTTTCTCAAAAATTTCGTATATAAAAAATTAGACCAAAAATGCTGTTCAAGGACCGATTTTTTTGACATATTTTGAAAACCAACTAGTTTTTTTCAGCAAACTTTTTCAGATGCGTTCCTGTCATCAGTACGTTTCCAACGATTTCTCATTAGTCGAAATCAGTGAAAAAAGATTTCAGTTAAAATTTCGCTGAAAACCATGGGCTATAGCCCATAAATTTTTTTCATGAAATATATGAAATGTCACCGATCTTGGCGAGCGATGGCCCATTCAACGAGGAATAAGAAAAGAATAACATGTGTAAAAGAATTTTTCTCAAAAATTTACTAGATAAAAAATTAGACCAAAAATGCTGTTCAGGGACCGATTTTTTGGACATATTTTGAAAACCAAATAGTTTTTTTTCAGCAAACGTTTTCAGATGCGTTCCTCTCATCAGGACGCTTCCAACGAGCTCTCACTAGTCGAAATCAGTGAAAAAAAATTTCAGTCAAAATTTCGCTGAAAACCATGGGCTATAGCCCATAAATTTTTTTCATGAAAAATATGAAATGTCACCGATCTTGGCGAGCGATGGCCCGTTCAACGAGGAATAAGAAAAGAATAAAATGTGTAAAAGAATTTTTCTCAAAAATTTCGTATATAAAAAATTAGACCAAAAATGCTGTTCAAGGACCGATTTTTTTGACATATTTTGAAAACCAACTAGTTTTTTTCAGCAAACTTTTTCAGATGCGTTCCTGTCATCAGTACGTTTCCAACGATTTCTCATTAGTCGAAATCAGTGAAAAAAGATTTCAGTTAAAATTTCGCTGAAAACCATGGGCTATAGCCCATAAATTTTTTTCATGAAATATATGAAATGTCACCGATCTTGGCGAGCGATGGCCCATTCAACGAGGAATAAGAAAAGAATAACATGTGTAAAAGAATTTTTCTCAAAAATTTACTAGATAAAAAATTAGACCAAAAATGCTGTTCAGGGACCGATTTTTTGGACATATTTTGAAAACCAAATAGTTTTTTTTCAGCAAACGTTTTCAGATGCGTTCCTCTCATCAGGACGCTTCCAACGAGCTCTCACTAGTCGAAATCAGTGAAAAAAAATTTCAGTCAAAATTTCGCTGAAAACCATGGGCTATAGCCCATAAATTTTTTTCATGAAAAATATGAAATGTCACCGATCTTGGCGAGCGATGGCCCGTTCAACGAGGAATAAGAAAAGAATAAAATGTGTAAAAGAATTTTTCTCAAAAATTTCGTATATAAAAAATTAGACCAAAAATGCTGTTCAAGGACCGATTTTTTTGACATATTTTGAAAACCAACTAATTTTTTTCAGCAAACGTTTTCAGATGCGTTCCTCATCAGCACGCTTCCAACGAATTCTCACTAGTCGAAATCGGTGAAAAAAGATTTCAGTCAAAATTTCGCTGAAAACCATGGGCTATAGCCCATAAATTTTTTTCATGAAAAATATGAAATGTCACCGATCTTGGCGAGCGATGGCCCATTCAACGAGGAATAAGAAAAAGAATAAAATGTGTAAAAGAATTTTTCTCAAAAATTTACTAGATAAAAAATTAGACCAAAAATGCTGTTGAGGGACCGATTTTTTTGACATATTTTGAAAACCAACTAATTTTTTTCAGCAAACGTTTTCAGATGCGTTCCTCTCATCAGTAGGCTTCCAACGAGCTCTCACTAGTCGAAATCAGTGAAAAAAAATTTCAGTCAAAATTTCGCTGAAAACCATGGGCTATAGCCTATAAATTTTTTTCATGAAAAATATTAAATGTCACCGATTTTGGCGAGCGATGGCCCATTCAACGAGGAATAAGAAAAGAAAAAAATGTGTAGAAGAATTTTTCTCAAAAACTTCGTATATAAAAAATTAGACCAAAAACGCCTTTCAAGGACCGATTTTTTTGACTTATTTTGAAAAACAACTAGTTTTTTTTCAGCAAACGTTTTCAGATGCGTTCCTCTCATCAGTACGCTTCCAACGTGTTCTCATTAGTAGAAATCAGTGAAAAAAGATTTCAGTCAAAATTTCGCTGAAAACCATGGGCTATAGCCTATAAATTTTTTTCATGAAAAATATTAAATGTCACCGATTTTGGCGAGCGATGGCCCATTCAACGAGGAATAAGAAAAGAAAAAAATGTGTAGAAGAATTTTTCTCAAAAACTTCGTATATAAAAAATTAGACCAAAAACGCCTTTCAAGGACCGATTTTTTTGACTTATTTTGAAAAACAACTAGTTTTTTTTCAGCAAACGTTTTCAGATGCGTTCCTCTCATCAGTACGCTTCCAACGTGTTCTCATTAGTAGAAATCAGTGAAAAAAGATTTCAGTCAAAATTTCGCTGAAAACCATGGGCTATAGCCTATAAATTTTTTTCATGAAAAATATGAAATGTCACCGATCTTGGCGAGCGATGGCCCATTCAACGAGGAATAAGAAAAGAAAAAAATGTGTAGAAGAATTTTTCTCAAAAATTTACTAGATAAAAAATTAGACCAAAAATGCCTTTCAAGGACCGATTTTTTTGACATATTTTGAAAAACAACTAATTTTTTTCAGCAAACGTTTTTAGATGCGTTCCTCTCATCAGTACGCTTCCAACGAATTCTCAATAGTCGAAATCGGTGAAAAAAAATTTCAATCAAAATTTTGCTGAAAACCATGGGCTATAGCCCATTGATTTTTTTCATGAAAAATATGAAATGTCACCGATCTTGGCGAGCGATGGCCCGTTCAACGAGGAATAAGAAAAGAATAAAATGTGTAAAAGAATTTTTCTCAAAAATTTACTAGATAAAAAATTAGACCAAAAATGCTGTTCAGGACCGATTTTTTTGACATATTGTGAAAACCAACTAGTTTTTTTCAGCAAACGTTTTCAGATGCGTTCCTCTCATCAGTACGCTTCCAAAGAGTTCTCATTAGTCGAAATCAGTGAAAAAAAATTTCAGTCAAAATTTCGCTGAAAACCATGGGCTATAGCCCATAAATTTTTTTCATGAAAAATATGAAATGTCACCGATCTTGGCGAGCGATGGCCCGTTCAACGAGGAATAAGAAAAGAATAAAACGTGTAAAAGAATTTTTCTCAAAAATTTACTAGATAAAAAATTAGACCAAAAATGCTGTTCAGGACCGAATTTTTTGACATATTTTGAAAACCGACTAGGTTTTTTTCAGCAAACCTTTTCAGATGCGTTTCTCTCATCAGTACGATTCCAACGAGTTCTCATTAGTGGAAATCAGTGAAAAAAGATTTCAGTCAAAATTTCGCTGAAAACCATATTTTGAAAACCAACTAGTTTTTTTCAGCAAACTTTTTCAGATGCGTTCCTGTCATCAGTACGTTTCCAACGAGTTCTCATTAGTCGAAATCAGTGAAAAAAGATTTCAGTTAAAATTTCGCTGAAAACAATGGGCTATAGCCCATAAATTTTTTTCATGAAAAATATGAAATGTCACCGATCTTGGCGAGCGATGGCCCGTTCAACGAGGAATAAGAAAAGAATAAAATGTGTAAAAGAATTTTTCTCAAAAATTTCGTATATAAAAAATTAGACCAAAAATGCTGTTCAAGGACCGATTTTTTTGACATATTTTAAAAACCAACTAGGTTTTTTTCAGCAAACCTTTTCAGATGCGTTCCTCTCATCAGTACGCTTCCAACGAGTTCTCATTAGTCGAAATCAGTGAAAAAAGATTTCAGTCAAAATTTCGCTGAAAACCATGGGCTATAGCCCATAAATTGTTTTCATGAAAAATATGAAATGTCACCGATCTTGGCGAGCGATGGCCCGTTCAACGAGGAATAAGAAAAGAATAAAATGTGTAAAAGAATTTTTCTCAAAAATTTCGTATATAAAAAATTAGACCAAAAATGCTGTTCAAGGACCGATTTTTTTGACATGTTTTGAAAACCAACTAGTTTTTATCAGCAAACGTTTTCAGATGCGTTCCTCTCATCAGTACGCTTCCAACGAGTTCTCATTAGTCGAAATCAGTGAAAAAAAATTTCAGTCAAAATTTCGCTGAAAACCATGGGCTATAGCCCATAAATTGTTTTCATGAAAAATATGAAATGTCACCGATCTTGGCGAGCGATGGCCCATTCAACGAGGAATAAGAAAAGAATAAAATGTGTAAAAGAATTTTTCTCTCAAAAATTTACTAGATAAAAAATTAGACCAAAAATGCTTTTCAGGGACAGATTTTTTTGACATGTTTTGAAAACCAACTAGTTTTTATCAGCAAACGTTTTCAGATGCGTTCCTCTCATCAGTACGCTTCCAACGAGCTCTCACTAGTCGAAATCAGTGGAAAAAAATTTCAGTCAAAATTTCGCTGAAAACCATGGGCTATAGCCCATAAATTTTTTTCATGAAAAATATGAAATGTCACCGATCTTGGCGAGCGATGGCCCGTTCAACGAGGAATAAGAAAAGAATAAAACGTGTAAAAGAATTTTTCTCAAAAATTTACTAGATAAAAAATTAGACCAAAAATGCTGTTCAGGGACCGATTTTTTGGACATATTTTGAAAACCAACTAGTTTTTTTTTCAGCAAACGTTTTCAGATGCGTTCCTCTCATCAGTACGCTTCCAACGAGTTCTCATTAGTCGAAATCAGTGAAAAAAAATTTCAGTCAAAATTTCGCTGAAAACCATGGGCTATAGCCCATAAATTTTTTTCATGAATAATATGAAATGTCACCGATCTTGGCGAGCGATGGCCCGTTCAACGAGGAATAAGAAAAGAATAAAATGTGTAAAAGAATTTTTCTCAAAAATTTCGTCTATAAAAAATTAGACCAAAAATGCTGTTCAAGGACCTATTTTTTTGACATATTTTGAAAACCAACTAGTTTTTTTCAGCAAACGTTTTCAGATGCGTTCCTCTCATCAGTACGCTTCCAACGAGTTCTCATTAGTCGAAATCGGTGAAAAAAAATTTCAGTCAAAATTTCGATGAAAACCATGGGCTATAGCCCATTGATTTTTTTCATGAAAAATATGAAATCTCACCGATCTTGGCGAGCGATGGCCCGTTCAACGAGGAATAAGAAAAGAATAAAATGTGTAAAAGAATTTTTCTCAAAAATTTCGTATATAAAAAATTAGACCAAAAATGCTGTTCAAGGACCGATTTTTTTGACATATTTTGAAAACCAACTAGTTTTTTTCAGCAAACTTTTTCAGATGCGTTCCTGTCATCAGTACGTTTCCAACGATTTCTCATTAGTCGAAATCAGTGAAAAAAGATTTCAGTTAAAATTTCGCTGAAAACCATGGGCTATAGCCCATAAATTTTTTTCATGAAATATATGAAATGTCACCGATCTTGGCGAGCGATGGCCCATTCAACGAGGAATAAGAAAAGAATAACATGTGTAAAAGAATTTTTCTCAAAAATTTACTAGATAAAAAATTAGACCAAAAATGCTGTTCAGGGACCGATTTTTTGGACATATTTTGAAAACCAAATAGTTTTTTTTCAGCAAACGTTTTCAGATGCGTTCCTCTCATCAGGACGCTTCCAACGAGCTCTCACTAGTCGAAATCAGTGAAAAAAAATTTCAGTCAAAATTTCGCTGAAAACCATGGGCTATAGCCCATAAATTTTTTTCATGAAAAATATGAAATGTCACCGATCTTGGCGAGCGATGGCCCGTTCAACGAGGAATAAGAAAAGAATAAAATGTGTAAAAGAATTTTTCTCAAAAATTTCGTATATAAAAAATTAGACCAAAAATGCTGTTCAAGGACCGATTTTTTTGACATATTTTGAAAACCAACTAATTTTTTTCAGCAAACGTTTTCAGATGCGTTCCTCATCAGCACGCTTCCAACGAATTCTCACTAGTCGAAATCGGTGAAAAAAGATTTCAGTCAAAATTTCGCTGAAAACCATGGGCTATAGCCCATAAATTTTTTTCATGAAAAATATGAAATGTCACCGATCTTGGCGAGCGATGGCCCATTCAACGAGGAATAAGAAAAAGAATAAAATGTGTAAAAGAATTTTTCTCAAAAATTTACTAGATAAAAAATTAGACCAAAAATGCTGTTGAGGGACCGATTTTTTTGACATATTTTGAAAACCAACTAATTTTTTTCAGCAAACGTTTTCAGATGCGTTCCTCTCATCAGTAGGCTTCCAACGAGCTCTCACTAGTCGAAATCAGTGAAAAAAAATTTCAGTCAAAATTTCGCTGAAAACCATGGGCTATAGCCTATAAATTTTTTTCATGAAAAATATTAAATGTCACCGATTTTGGCGAGCGATGGCCCATTCAACGAGGAATAAGAAAAGAAAAAAATGTGTAGAAGAATTTTTCTCAAAAACTTCGTATATAAAAAATTAGACCAAAAACGCCTTTCAAGGACCGATTTTTTTGACTTATTTTGAAAAACAACTAGTTTTTTTTCAGCAAACGTTTTCAGATGCGTTCCTCTCATCAGTACGCTTCCAACGTGTTCTCATTAGTAGAAATCAGTGAAAAAAGATTTCAGTCAAAATTTCGCTGAAAACCATGGGCTATAGCCTATAAATTTTTTTCATGAAAAATATTAAATGTCACCGATTTTGGCGAGCGATGGCCCATTCAACGAGGAATAAGAAAAGAAAAAAATGTGTAGAAGAATTTTTCTCAAAAACTTCGTATATAAAAAATTAGACCAAAAACGCCTTTCAAGGACCGATTTTTTTGACTTATTTTGAAAAACAACTAGTTTTTTTTCAGCAAACGTTTTCAGATGCGTTCCTCTCATCAGTACGCTTCCAACGTGTTCTCATTAGTAGAAATCAGTGAAAAAAGATTTCAGTCAAAATTTCGCTGAAAACCATGGGCTATAGCCTATAAATTTTTTTCATGAAAAATATGAAATGTCACCGATCTTGGCGAGCGATGGCCCATTCAACGAGGAATAAGAAAAGAAAAAAATGTGTAGAAGAATTTTTCTCAAAAATTTACTAGATAAAAAATTAGACCAAAAATGCCTTTCAAGGACCGATTTTTTTGACATATTTTGAAAAACAACTAATTTTTTTCAGCAAACGTTTTTAGATGCGTTCCTCTCATCAGTACGCTTCCAACGAATTCTCAATAGTCGAAATCGGTGAAAAAAAATTTCAATCAAAATTTTGCTGAAAACCATGGGCTATAGCCCATTGATTTTTTTCATGAAAAATATGAAATGTCACCGATCTTGGCGAGCGATGGCCCGTTCAACGAGGAATAAGAAAAGAATAAAATGTGTAAAAGAATTTTTCTCAAAAATTTACTAGATAAAAAATTAGACCAAAAATGCTGTTCAGGACCGATTTTTTTGACATATTGTGAAAACCAACTAGTTTTTTTCAGCAAACGTTTTCAGATGCGTTCCTCTCATCAGTACGCTTCCAAAGAGTTCTCATTAGTCGAAATCATTGAAAAAAAATTTCAGTCAAAATTTCGCTGAAAACCATGGGCTATAGCCCATAAATTTTTTTCATGAAAAATATGAAATGTCACCGATCTTGGCGAGCGATGGCCCGTTCAACGAGGAATAAGAAAAGAATAAAACGTGTAAAAGAATTTTTCTCAAAAATTTACTAGATAAAAAATTAGACCAAAAATGCTGTTCAGGACCGAATTTTTTGACATATTTTGAAAACCGACTAGGTTTTTTTCAGCAAACCTTTTCAGATGCGTTTCTCTCATCAGTACGATTCCAACGAGTTCTCATTAGTGGAAATCAGTGAAAAAAGATTTCAGTCAAAATTTCGCTGAAAACCATATTTTGAAAACCAACTAGTTTTTTTCAGCAAACTTTTTCAGATGCGTTCCTGTCATCAGTACGTTTCCAACGAGTTCTCATTAGTCGAAATCAGTGAAAAAAGATTTCAGTTAAAATTTCGCTGAAAACAATGGGCTATAGCCCATAAATTTTTTTCATGAAAAATATGAAATGTCACCGATCTTGGCGAGCGATGGCCCGTTCAACGAGGAATAAGAAAAGAATAAAATGTGTAAAAGAATTTTTCTCCAAAATTTCGTATATAAAAAATTAGACCAAAAATGCTGTTCAAGGACCGATTTTTTTGACATATTTTAAAAACCGACTAGGTTTTTTTCAGCAAACCTTTTCAGATGCGTTTCTCTCATCAGTACGATTCCAACGAGTTCTCATTAGTGGAAATCAGTGAAAAAAGATTTCAGTCAAAATTTCGCTGAAAACCATATTTTGAAAACCAACTAGTTTTTTTCAGCAAACTTTTTCAGATGCGTTCCTGTCATCAGTACGTTTCCAACGAGTTCTCATTAGTCGAAATCAGTGAAAAAAGATTTCAGTTAAAATTTCGCTGAAAACAATGGGCTATAGCCCATAAATTTTTTTCATGAAAAATATGAAATGTCACCGATCTTGGCGAGCGATGGCCCGTTCAACGAGGAATAAGAAAAGAATAAAATGTGTAAAAGAATTTTTCTCAAAAATTTCGTATATAAAAAATTAGACCAAAAATGCTGTTCAAGGACCGATTTTTTTGACATATTTTAAAAACCAACTAGGTTTTTTTCAGCAAACCTTTTCAGATGCGTTCCTCTCATCAGTACGCTTCCAACGAGTTCTCATTAGTCGAAATCAGTGAAAAAAGATTTCAGTTAAAATTTCGCTGAAAACAATGGGCTATAGCCCATAAATTTTTTTCATGAAAAATATGAAATGTCACCGATCTTGGCGAGCGATGGCCCGTTCAACGAGGAATAAGAAAAGAATAAAATGTGTAAAAGAATTTTTCTCAAAAATTTCGTATATAAAAAATTAGACCAAAAATGCTGTTCAAGGACCGATTTTTTTGACATGTTTTGAAAACCAACTAGTTTTTATCAGCAAACGTTTTCAGATGCGTTCCTCTCATCAGTACGCTTCCAACGAGTTCTCATTAGTCGAAATCAGTGAAAAAAAATTTCAGTCAAAATTTCGCTGAAAACCATGGGCTATAGCCCATAAATTTTTTTCATGAAAAATATGAAATGTCACCGATCTTGGCGAGCGATGGCCCGTTCAACCAGGAATAAGAAAAGAATAAAATGTGTAAAAGAATTTTTCTCAAAAATTTCGTCTATAAAAAATTAGACCAAAAATGCTGTTCAAGGACCGATTTTTTTGACATATTTTGAAAACCAACTAGTTTTTTTCAGCAAACGTTTTCAGATGCGTTCCTCTCATCAGTACGCTTCCAACGAGTTCTCACTAGTCGAAATAGGTGAAAAAAAATTTCAGTCAAAATTTCGCTGAAAACCTGGGCTATAGCCCATTGATTTTTTTCATGAAAAATATGAAATGTCACCGATCTTGGCGAGCGATGGCCCGTTCAACGAGGAATAAGAAAAGAATAAAATGTGTAAAAGAATTTTTCTCAAAAATTTCGTATATAAAAAATTAGACCAAAAATGCTGTTCAAGGACCGATTTTTTTGACATATTTTGAAAACCAACTAGTTTTTTTCAGCAAACGTTTTCAGATGCGTTCCTCTCATCAGTACGCTTCCAACGAGTTCTCATTAGTCGAAATCAGTAAAAAAAAATTTCAGTCAAAATTTCGCTGAAAACCATGGGCTATAGCCCATAAATTTTTTTCATGAAAAATATGAAATGTCACCGATCTTGGCGAGCGATGGCTCATTCAACGAGGAATAAGAAAAGAAAAAAATGTGTAAAAGAATTATTCTCAAAAATTTACTAGATGAAAAATTAGACCAAAAATGCTGTTCAGGACCGATTTTTTTGACATATTTTGAAAACCAACTAGTTTTTTTCAGCAAACGTTTTCAGATGCGTTCCTCTCATCAGTACGCTTCCAACGAGTTCTCATTAGTCTAAATGTTTGAAAAACATTTCAGTCAAAATGTCGCTGAAAACCATGGGCTATAGCCCATAAATTTTTTTCATGAAAAATATGAAATGTCACCGATCTTGGCGAGCGATGGCCCGTTCAACGAGGAATAAGAAAAGAATAAAATGTGTAAAAGAATTTTTCTCAAAAATTTACTAGATAAAAAATTAGACCAAAAATGCTGTTCAGGACCGATTTTTTTGACATATTGTGAAAACCAACTAGTTTTTTTCAGCAAACGTTTTCAGATGCGTTCCTCTCATCAGTACGCTTCCAAAGAGTTCTCATTAGTCGAAATCAGTGAAAAAAAATTTCAGTCAAAATTTCGCTGAAAACCATGGGCTATAGCCCATAAATTTTTTTCATGAAAAATATGAAATGTCACCGATCTTGGCGAGCGATGGCCCGTTCAACGAGGAATAAGAAAAGAATAAAACGTGTAAAAGAATTTTTCTCAAAAATTTACTAGATAAAAAATTAGACCAAAAATGCTGTTCAGGACCGAATTTTTTGACATATTTTGAAAACCAACTAGTTGTTTTCAGCAAACGTTTTCAGATGCGTTCCTCTCATCAGTACGCTTCCAACGAGTTCTCATTAGTCGAAATCAGTGAAAAAAGATTTCAGTCAAAATGTCGCTGAAAACCATGGGCTATAGCCCATAAATTTTTTTCATGAAAAATATGAAATGTCACCGATCTTGGCGAGCGATGGCCCGTTCAACGAGGAATAAGAAAAGAATAAAATGTGTAAAAGAATTTTTCTCAAAAATTTCGTCTATAAAAAATTAGACCAAAAATGCTGTTCAAGGACCGATTTTTTTGACATATTTTGAAAAGCAACTAGTTTTTTTCAGCAAACGTTTTCAGATGCGTTCCTCTCATCAGTACGCTTCCAACGAGTTCTCATTAGTCGAAATCAGTGAAAAAAGATTTCAGTCAAAATGTCGCTGAAAACCATGGGCTATAGCCCATTGATTTTTTTCATGAAAAATATGAAATGTCACCGATCTTGGCGAGCGATGGCCCGTTCAACGAGGAATAAGAAAAGAATAAAACGTGTAAAAGAATTTTTCTCAAAAATTTACTAGATAAAAAATTAGACCAAAAATGCTGTTCAGGACCGAATTTTTTGACATATTTTGAAAACCAACTAGTTTTTTTCAGCAAACGTTTTCAGATGCGTTCCTCTCATCAGTACGCTTCCAACGAGTTCTCACTAGTCGAAATCGGTGAAAAAAAATTTCAGTCAAAATTTCGCTGAAAACCATGGGCTATAGCCCATAAATTTTTTTTAAGAAAAATATGAAATGTCACCGATCTTGGCGAGCGATGGCCCGTTCAACGAGGAATAAGAAAAGAATAAAATGTGTAAAACAATTTTTCTCAAAAATTTACTAGATAAAAAATTAGACCAAAAATGCTGTTCAAGGACCGATTTTTTTGACATATTTTGAAAACCAACTAGTTTTTCAGCAAACGTTTTCAGATGCGTTCCTCTCATCAGTACGCTTCCAACGAGTTCTCACTAGTCGAAATCAGTGAAAAAAAATTTCAGTCAAAATTTCGCTGAAAACCATGGGCTATAGCCCATAAATTTTTTTCATGAAAAATATGAAATGTCACCGATCTTGGCGAGCGATGGCCCGTTCAACGAGGAATAAGAAAAGAATAAAATGTGTAAAACAATTTTTCTCAAAAATTTACTAGATAAAAAATTAGACCAAAAATGCTGTTCAAGGACCGATTTTTTTGACATATTTTGAAAACCAACTAGGTTTTTTTCAGCAAACGTTTTCAGATGCGTTCCTCTCATCAGTACGCTTCCAACGAGTTCTCACTAGTCGAAATCGGTGAAAAAAAATTTCAGTCAAAATTTCGCTGAAATCCATGGGCTATAGCCCATAAATTTTTTTCATGAAAAATATGAAATGTCACCGATCTTGGCGAGCGATGGCCCGTTCAACGAGGAATAAGAAAAGAATAAAATGTGTAAAAGAATTTTTCTCTCAAAAATTTACTAGATAAAAAATTAGACCAAAAATGATGTTCAAGGACCGATTATTTTGACATATTTTGAAAACCAACTAGTTTTTTTCAGCAAACGTTTTCAGATGCGTTCCTCTCATCAGTACGCTTCCAACGAGTTCTCATTAGTCGAAATCAGTGAAAAAAGATTTCAATCAAAATTTCGCTGAAAACCATGGGCTATAGCCCATTGATTTTTTTCATGAAAAATATGAAATGTCACCGATCTTGGCGAGCGATGGCCCGTTCAACGAGGAATAAGAAAAGAATAAAATGTGTAAAAGAATTTTTCTCTCAAAAATTTACTAGATAAAAAATTAGACCAAAAATGCTGTTCAAGGACCGATTTTTTTGACATATTTTGAAAACCAACTAGTTTTTTTTCAGCAAACGTTTTCAGATGCATTCCTCTCATCAGTACTCTTCCAACGAGTTCTCATTAGTCGAAATCAGTGAAAAAAGATTTCAGTCAAAATTTCGCTGAAAACCATGTGCTATAGCCCATTGATTTTTTTCATGAAAAATATGAAATGTCACCGATCTTGGCGAGCGATGGCCCGTTCAACGAAGAATAAGAAAAGAATAAAATGTGTAAAAGAATTTTTCTCAAAAATTTCGTATATAAAAAATTAGACCAAAAATGCTGTTCAAGGACCGATTTTTTTGACATATTTTGAAAACCAACTAGTTTTTTTTTCAGCAAACGTTTTCAGATGCGTTCCTCTCATCAGTACGCTTCCAACGAGTACTCATTAGTCGAAATCAGTGAAAAAAAGTTTCAGTCAAAATAGCGCTGAAAACCATAGGCTATAGCCCATTGATTTTTTTCATGAAAAATATGAAATGTCACCGATCTTGGCGAGCGATGGCCCATTCAACGAGGAATAAGAAAGGAATAAAATGTGTAAAAGAATTTTTCTCAAAAATTTACTAGATAAAAAATTCGACCAAAAATGCTGTTCAAGGACCGATTTTTTTGACATATTTTGAAAACCAACTAGTTTTTTTTTTCAGCAAACGTTTTCAGATGCGTTCCTCTCATCAGTACGCTTCCAACGAGTTCTCATTAGTCGAAATCAGTGAAAAAAGATTTCAATCAAAATTTCGCTGAAAACCATGGGCTATAGCCCATTGATTTTTTTCATGAAAAATATGAAATGTCACCGATCTTGGCGAGCGATGGCCCGTTCAACGAGGAATAAGAAAAGAATAAAATGTGTAAAAGAATTTTTCTCAAAAATTTCGTATATAAAAAATTAGACCAAAAATGCTGTTCAAGGACCTATTTTTTTGACATATTTTGAAAACCAACTAGTTTTTTTTTCAGCAAACGTTTTCAGATGCGTTCCTCTCATCAGTACGCTTCCAACGAGTACTCATTAGTCGAAATCAGTGAAAAAAAGTTTCAGTCAAAATAGCGCTGAAAACCATAGGCTATAGCCCATTGATTTTTTTCATGAAAAATATGAAATGTCACCGATCTTGGCGAGCGATGGCCCGTTCAACGAGGAATAAGAAAAGAATAAAATGTGTAAAAGAATTTTTCTCAAAAATTTCGTATATAAAAAATTAGACCAAAAATGCTGTTCAAGGACCGATTTTTTTGACATATTTTGAAAACCAACTAGTTTTTTTTCAGCAAACGTTTTCAGATGCGTTCCTCTCATCAGTACTCTTCCAACGAGTTCTCATTAGTCGAAATCAGTGAAAAAAGATTTCAGTCAAAATTTCGCTGAAAACCATGTGCTATAGCCCATTGATTTTTTTCATGAAAAATATGAAATGTCACCGATCTTGGCGAGCGATGGCCCGTTCAACGAAGAATAAGAAAAGAATAAAATGTGTAAAAGAATTTTTCTCAAAAATTTCGTATATAAAAAATTAGACCAAAAATGCTGTTCAAGGACCGATTTTTTTGACATATTTTGAAAACCAACTAGTTTTTTTTTCAGCAAACGTTTTCAGATGCGTTCCTCTCATCAGTACGCTTCCAACGAGTTCTCATTAGTCGAAATCAGTGAAAAAAAGTTTCAGTCGAAATAGCGCTGAAAACCATGGGCTATAGCCCATTGATTTTTTTCATGAAAAATATGAAATGTCACCGATCTTGGCGAGCGATGGCCCGTTCAACGAAGAATAAGAAAAGAATAAAATGTGTAAAAGAATTTTTCTCAAAAATTTCGTATATAAAAAATTAGACCAAAAATGCTGTTCAAGGACCGATTTTTTTGACATATTTTGAAAACCAACTAGTTTTTTTTTCAGCAAACGTTTTCAGATGCGTTCCTCTCATCAGTACGCTTCCAACGAGTTCTCATTAGTCGAAATCAGTGAAAAAAGATTTCAGTCAAAATTTCGCTGAAAACCATGGGCTATAGCCCATTGATTTTTTTCATGAAAAATATGAAATGTCACCGATCTTGGCGAGCGATGGCCCGTTCAACGAGGAATAAGAAAAGAATAAAATGTGTAAAAGAATTTTTTTCAAAAATTTCGTCTATAAAAAATTAGACCAAAAATGCTGTTCAAGGGTCGATTTTTTTGACATATTTTGAAAACCAACTAATTTTTTTTCAGCAAACGTTTTCAGATGCGTTCCTCTCATCAGTACGCTTCCAACGAGTACTCATTAGTCGAAATCAGGGAAAAAAAGTTTCAGTCAAAATAGCGCTGAAAACCATAGGCTATAGCCCATTGATTTTTTTCATGAAAAATATGAAATGTCACCGATCTTGACGAGCGATGGCCCGTTCAACGAGGAATAAGAAAAGAATAAAATGTGTAAAAGAATTTTTCTCAAAAATTTCGTATATAAAAAATTAGACCAAAAATGCTGTTCAAGGACCGATTTTTTTGACATATTTTGAAAACCAACTAGTTTTTTTTTCAGCAAACGTTTTCTGATGCGTTCCTCTCATCAGTACGCTTCCAACGAGTTCTCATTAGTCGAAATCAGTGAAAAAAAATTTCAGTCAAAATTTCGCTGAAAACCATGGGCTATAGCCCATAAATTGTTTTCATGAAAAATATGAAATGTCACCGATCTTGGCGAGCGATGGCCCGTTCAACGAGGAATAAGAAAAGAATAAAATGTGTAAAAGAATTTTTCTCAAAAATTTCGTATATAAAAAATTAGACCAAAAATGATGTTCAGGGACCGATTTTCTTGACATATTTTGAAAACCAACTAGTTTTTTTTTCACCAAACGTTTTCAGATGCGTTCCTCTCATCAGTACGCTTCCAACGAGTTCTCATTAGTCGAAATCAGTGAAAAAAGATTTCAGTCAAAATTTCGCTGAAAACCATGGGCTATAGCCCATAAATTTTTTTCATGAAAAATATGAAATGTCACCGATCTTGGCGAGCGATGGCCCGTTCAACGAGGAATAAGAAAAGAATAAAATGTGTAAAAGAATTTTTCTCAAAAATTTCGTATATAAAAAATTAGACCAAAAATGCTGTTCAAGGACCGAATTTTTTGACATATTTTAAAAACCAACTAGGTTTTTTTCAGCAAACGTTTTCAGATGCGTTCCTCTCATCAGTACGATTCCAACGAGTTCTCATTAGTCGAAATCAGTGAAAAAAGATTTCAGTCAAAATTTCGCTGAAAACCATGGGCTATAGCCCATAAATTGTTTTCATGAAAAACATGAAATGTCACCGATCTTGGCGAGCGATGGCCCATTCAACGAGGAATAAGAAAAGAATAAAATGTGTAAAAGAATTTTTCTCTCAAAAATTTACTAGATAAAAAATTAGACCAAAAATGATGTTCAAGGACCGATTATTTTGACATATTTTGAAAACCAACTAGTTTTTTTCAGCAAACGTTTTCAGATGCGTTCCTCTCATCAGTACGCTTCCAACGAGTTCTCATTAGTCGAAATCAGTGAAAAAAGATTTCAATCAAAATTTCGCTGAAAACCATGGGCTATAGCCCATTGATTTTTTTCATGAAAAATATGAAATGTCACCGATCTTGGCGAGCGATGGCCCGTTCAACGAGGAATAAGAAAAGAATAAAATGTGTAAAAGAATTTTTCTCAAAAATTTCGTATATAAAAAATTAGACCAAAAATGCTGTTCAAGGACCGATTTTTTTGACATATTTTGAAAACCAACTAGTTTTTTTTCAGCAAACGTTTTCAGATGCGTTCCTCTCATCAGTACGCTTCCAACGAGTACTCATTAGTCGAAATCAGTGAAAAAAAGTTTCAGTCAAAATAGCGCTGAAAACCATAGGCTATAGCCCATTGATTTTTTTCATGAAAAATATGAAATGTCACCGATCTTGGCGAGCGATGGCCCATTCAACGAGGAATAAGAAAGGAATAAAATGTGTAAAAGAATTTTTCTCAAAAATTTACTAGATAAAAAATTAGACCAAAAATGCTGTTCAAGGACCGATTTTTTTGACATATTTTGAAAACCAACTAGTTTTTTTTTTCAGCAAACGTTTTCAGATGCGTTCCTCTCATCAGTACGCTTCCAACGAGTACTCATTAGTCGAAATCAGTGAAAAAAAGTTTCAGTCAAAATAGCGCTGAAAACCATAGGCTATAGCCCATTGATTTTTTTCATGAAAAATATGAAATGTCACCGATCTTGGCGAGCGATGGCCCGTTCAACGAGGAATAAGAAAAGAATAAAATGTGTAAAAGAATTTTTCTCAAAAATTTCATATATAAAAAATTAGACCAAAAATGCTGTTCAAGGACCGATTTTTTTGACATATTTTGAAAACCAACTAGTTTTTTTTTTCAGCAAACGTTTTCAGATGCGTTCCTCTCATCAGTACGCTTCCAACGAGTACTCATTAGTCGAAATCAGTGAAAAAAAGTTTCAGTCGAAATAGCGCTGAAAACCATGGGCTATAGCCCATAAATTTTTTTCATGAAAAATATGAAATGTCACCGATCTTGGCGAGCGATGGCCCATTCAACGAGGAATAAGAAAGGAATAAAATGTGTAAAAGAATTTTTCTCAAAAATTTACTAGATAAAAAATTAGACCAAAAATGCTGTTCAAGGACCGATTTTTTTGACATATTTTGAAAACCAACTAGTTTTTTTTTCAGCAAACGTTTTCAGATGCGTTCCTCTCATCAGTACGCTTCCAACGAGTTCTCATTAGTCGAAATCAGTGAAAAAAGATTTCAATCAAAATTTCGCTGAAAACCATGGGCTATAGCCCATTGATTTTTTTCATGAAAAATATGAAATGTCACCGATCTTGGCGAGCGATGGCCCGTTCAACGAGGAATAAGAAAAGAATAAAATGTGTAAAAGAATTTTTCTCAAAAATTTCGTATATAAAAAATTAGACCAAAAATGCTGTTCAAGGACCGATTTTTTTGACATATTTTGAAAACCAACTAGTTTTTTTTCAGCAAACGTTTTCAGATGCGTTCCTCTCATCAGTACGCTTCCAACGAGTACTCATTAGTCGAAATCAGGGAAAAAAAGTTTCAGTCAAAATAGCGCTGAAAACCATAGGCTATAGCCCATTGATTTTTTTCATGAAAAATATGAAATGTCACCGATCTTGGCGAGCGATGGCCCATTCAACGAGGAATAAGAAAGGAATAAAATGTGTAAAAGAATTTTTCTCAAAAATTTACTAGATAAAAAATTAGACCAAAAATGCTGTTCAAGGACCGATTTTTTTGACATATTTTGAAAACCAACTAGTTTTTTTTTTCAGCAAACGTTTTCAGATGCGTTCCTCTCATCAGTACGCTTCCAACGAGTACTCATTAGTCGAAATCAGTGAAAAAAAGTTTCAGTCAAAATAGCGCTGAAAACCATAGGCTATAGCCCATTGATTTTTTTCATGAAAAATATGAAATGTCACCGATCTTGGCGAGCGATGGCCCGTTCAACGAGGAATAAGAAAAGAATAAAACGTGTAAAAGAATTTTTCTCAAAAATTTACTAGATAAAAAATTAGACCAAAAATGCTGTTCAGGACCGAATTTTTTGACATATTTTGAAAACCAACTAGTTTTTTTCAGCAAACGTTTTCAGATGCGTTCCTCTCATCAGTACGCTTCCAACGAGTTCTCACTAGTCGAAATCGGTGAAAAAAAATTTCAGTCAAAATTTCGCTGAAAACCATGGGCTATAGCCCATTGATTTTTTTCATGAAAAATATGAAATGTCACCGATCTTGGCGAGCGATGTCCCGTTCAACGAGGAATAAGAAAAGAATAAAATGTGTAAAACAATTTTTCTCAAAAATTTACTAGATAAAAAATTAGACCAAAAATGCTGTTCAAGGACCGATTTTTTTGACATATTTTGAAAACCAACTAGTTTTTTTCAGCAAACGTTTTCAGATGCGTTCCTCTCATCAGTACGCTTCCAACGAGTTCTCACTAGTCGAAATCGGTGAAAAAAAATTTCAGTCAAAATTTCGCTGAAAACCATGGGCTATAGCCCATAAATTTTTTTCATGAAAAATATGAAATGTCACCGATCTTGGCGAGCGATGGCCCGTTCAACGAGGAATAAGAAAAGAATAAAATGTGTAAAACAATTTTTCTCAAAAATTTACTAGATAAAAAATTAGACCAAAAATGCTGTTCAAGGACCGATTTTTTTGACATATTTTGAAAACCAACTAGGTTTTTTTCAGCAAACGTTTTCAGATGCGTTCCTCTCATCAGTACGCTTCCAACGAGTTCTCACTAGTCGAAATCGGTGAAAAAAAATTTCAGTCAAAATTTCGCTGAAATCCATGGGCTATAGCCCATAAATTTTTTTCATGAAAAATATGAAATGTCACCGATCTTGGCGAGCGATGGCCCGTTCAACGAGGAATAAGAAAAGAATAAAATGTGTAAAAGAATTTTTCTCTCAAAAATTTACTAGATAAAAAATTAGACCAAAAATGATGTTCAAGGACCGATTATTTTGACATATTTTGAAAACCAACTAGTTTTTTTCAGCAAACGTTTTCAGATGCGTTCCTCTCATCAGTACGCTTCCAACGAGTTCTCATTAGTCGAAATCAGTGAAAAAAGATTTCAATCAAAATTTCGCTGAAAACCATGGGCTATAGCCCATTGATTTTTTTCATGAAAAATATGAAATGTCACCGATCTTGGCGAGCGATGGCCCGTTCAACGAGGAATAAGAAAAGAATAAAATGTGTAAAAGAATTTTTCTCTCAAAAATTTACTAGATAAAAAATTAGACCAAAAATGCTGTTCAAGGACCGATTTTTTTGACATATTTTGAAAACCAACTAGTTTTTTTTCAGCAAACGTTTTCAGATGCGTTCCTCTCATCAGTACTCTTCCAACGAGTTCTCATTAGTCGAAATCAGTGAAAAAAGATTTCAGTCAAAATTTCGCTGAAAACCATGTGCTATAGCCCATTGATTTTTTTCATGAAAAATATGAAATGTCACCGATCTTGGCGAGCGATGGCCCATTCAACGAGGAATAAGAAAGGAATAAAATGTGTAAAAGAATTTTTCTCAAAAATTTACTAGATAAAAAATTAGACCAAAAATGCTGTTCAAGGACCGATTTTTTTGACATATTTTGAAAACCAACTAGTTTTTTTTTTCAGCAAACGTTTTCAGATGCGTTCCTCTCATCAGTACGCTTCCAACGAGTTCTCATTAGTCGAAATCAGTGAAAAAAGATTTCAATCAAAATTTCGCTGAAAACCATGGGCTATAGCCCATTGATTTTTTTCATGAAAAATATGAAATGTCACCGATCTTGGCGAGCGATGGCCCGTTCAACGAGGAATAAGAAAAGAATAAAATGTGTAAAAGAATTTTTCTCAAAAATTTCGTATATAAAAAATTAGACCAAAAATGCTGTTCAAGGACCTATTTTTTTGACATATTTTGAAAACCAACTAGTTTTTTTTTCAGCAAACGTTTTCAGATGCGTTCCTCTCATCAGTACGCTTCCAACGAGTACTCATTAGTCGAAATCAGTGAAAAAAAGTTTCAGTCAAAATAGCGCTGAAAACCATAGGCTATAGCCCATTGATTTTTTTCATGAAAAATATGAAATGTCACCGATCTTGGCGAGCGATGGCCCGTTCAACGAGGAATAAGAAAAGAATAAAATGTGTAAAAGAATTTTTCTCAAAAATTTCGTATATAAAAAATTAGACCAAAAATGCTGTTCAAGGACCGATTTTTTTGACATATTTTGAAAACCAACTAGTTTTTTTTCAGCAAACGTTTTCAGATGCGTTCCTCTCATCAGTACTCTTCCAACGAGTTCTCATTAGTCGAAATCAGTGAAAAAAGATTTCAGTCAAAATTTCGCTGAAAACCATGTGCTATAGCCCATTGATTTTTTTCATGAAAAATATGAAATGTCACCGATCTTGGCGAGCGATGGCCCGTTCAACGAAGAATAAGAAAAGAATAAAATGTGTAAAAGAATTTTTCTCAAAAATTTCGTATATAAAAAATTAGACCAAAAATGCTGTTCAAGGACCGATTTTTTTGACATATTTTGAAAACCAACTAGTTTTTTTTTCAGCAAACGTTTTCAGATGCGTTCCTCTCATCAGTACGCTTCCAACGAGTTCTCATTAGTCGAAATCAGTGAAAAAAAGTTTCAGTCGAAATAGCGCTGAAAACCATGGGCTATAGCCCATTGATTTTTTTCATGAAAAATATGAAATGTCACCGATCTTGGCGAGCGATGGCCCGTTCAACGAAGAATAAGAAAAGAATAAAATGTGTAAAAGAATTTTTCTCAAAAATTTCGTATATAAAAAATTAGACCAAAAATGCTGTTCAAGGACCGATTTTTTTGACATATTTTGAAAACCAACTAGTTTTTTTTTCAGCAAACGTTTTCAGATGCGTTCCTCTCATCAGTACGCTTCCAACGAGTTCTCATTAGTCGAAATCAGTGAAAAAAGATTTCAGTCAAAATTTCGCTGAAAACCATGGGCTATAGCCCATTGATTTTTTTCATGAAAAATATGAAATGTCACCGATCTTGGCGAGCGATGGCCCGTTCAACGAGGAATAAGAAAAGAATAAAATGTGTAAAAGAATTTTTTTCAAAAATTTCGTCTATAAAAAATTAGACCAAAAATGCTGTTCAAGGGCCGATTTTTTTGACATATTTTGAAAACCAACTAATTTTTTTTCAGCAAACGTTTTCAGATGCGTTCCTCTCATCAGTACGCTTCCAACGAGTACTCATTAGTCGAAATCAGGGAAAAAAAGTTTCAGTCAAAATAGCGCTGAAAACCATAGGCTATAGCCCATTGATTTTTTTCATGAAAAATATGAAATGTCACCGATCTTGACGAGCGATGGCCCGTTCAACGAGGAATAAGAAAAGAATAAAATGTGTAAAAGAATTTTTCTCAAAAATTTCGTATATAAAAAATTAGACCAAAAATGCTGTTCAAGGACCGATTTTTTTGACATATTTTGAAAACCAACTAGTTTTTTTTTCAGCAAACGTTTTCTGATGCGTTCCTCTCATCAGTACGCTTCCAACGAGTTCTCATTAGTCGAAATCAGTGAAAAAAAATTTCAGTCAAAATTTCGCTGAAAACCATGGGCTATAGCCCATAAATTGTTTTCATGAAAAATATGAAATGTCACCGATCTTGGCGAGCGATGGCCCGTTCAACGAGGAATAAGAAAAGAATAAAATGTGTAAAAGAATTTTTCTCAAAAATTTCGTATATAAAAAATTAGACCAAAAATGATGTTCAGGGACCGATTTTCTTGACATATTTTGAAAACCAACTAGTTTTTCTTCACCAAACGTTTTCAGATGCGTTCCTCTCATCAGTACGCTTCCAACGAGTTCTCATTAGTCGAAATCAGTGAAAAAAGATTTCAGTCAAAATTTCGCTGAAAACCATGGGCTATAGCCCATAAATTTTTTTCATGAAAAATATGAAATGTCACCGATCTTGGCGAGCGATGGCCCGTTCAACGAGGAATAAGAAAAGAATAAAATGTGTAAAAGAATTTTTCTCAAAAATTTCGTATATAAAAAATTAGACCAAAAATGCTGTTCAAGGACCGAATTTTTTGACATATTTTAAAAACCAACTAGGTTTTTTTCAGCAAACGTTTTCAGATGCGTTCCTCTCATCAGTACGATTCCAACGAGTTCTCATTAGTCGAAATCAGTGAAAAAAGATTTCAGTCAAAATTTCGCTGAAAACCATGGGCTATAGCCCATAAATTGTTTTCATGAAAAACATGAAATGTCACCGATCTTGGCGAGCGAAGGCCCATTCAACGAGGAATAAGAAAAGAATAAAATGTGTAAAAGAATTTTTCTCTCAAAAATTTACTAGATAAAAAATTAGACCAAAAATGATGTTCAAGGACCGATTATTTTGACATATTTTGAAAACCAACTAGTTTTTTTCAGCAAACGTTTTCAGATGCGTTCCTCTCATCAGTACGCTTCCAACGAGTTCTCATTAGTCGAAATCAGTGAAAAAAGATTTCAATCAAAATTTCGCTGAAAACCATGGGCTATAGCCCATTGATTTTTTTCATGAAAAATATGAAATGTCACCGATCTTGGCGAGCGATGGCCCGTTCAACGAGGAATAAGAAAAGAATAAAATGTGTAAAAGAATTTTTCTCAAAAATTTCGTATATAAAAAATTAGACCAAAAATGCTGTTCAAGGACCGATTTTTTTGACATATTTTGAAAACCAACTAGTTTTTTTTCAGCAAACGTTTTCAGATGCGTTCCTCTCATCAGTACGCTTCCAACGAGTACTCATTAGTCGAAATCAGTGAAAAAAAGTTTCAGTCAAAATAGCGCTGAAAACCATAGGCTATAGCCCATTGATTTTTTTCATGAAAAATATGAAATGTCACCGATCTTGGCGAGCGATGGCCCATTCAACGAGGAATAAGAAAGGAATAAAATGTGTAAAAGAATTTTTCTCAAAAATTTACTAGATAAAAAATTAGACCAAAAATGCTGTTCAAGGACCGATTTTTTTGACATATTTTGAAAACCAACTAGTTTTTTTTTTCAGCAAACGTTTTCAGATGCGTTCCTCTCATCAGTACGCTTCCAACGAGTACTCATTAGTCGAAATCAGTGAAAAAAAGTTTCAGTCAAAATAGCGCTGAAAACCATAGGCTATAGCCCATTGATTTTTTTCATGAAAAATATGAAATGTCACCGATCTTGGCGAGCGATGGCCCGTTCAACGAGGAATAAGAAAAGAATAAAATGTGTAAAAGAATTTTTCTCAAAAATTTCATATATAAAAAATTAGACCAAAAATGCTGTTCAAGGACCGATTTTTTTGACATATTTTGAAAACCAACTAGTTTTTTTTTTCAGCAAACGTTTTCAGATGCGTTCCTCTCATCAGTACGCTTCCAACGAGTACTCATTAGTCGAAATCAGTGAAAAAAAGTTTCAGTCGAAATAGCGCTGAAAACCATGGGCTATAGCCCATAAATTTTTTTCATGAAAAATATGAAATGTCACCGATCTTGGCGAGCGATGGCCCATTCAACGAGGAATAAGAAAGGAATAAAATGTGTAAAAGAATTTTTCTCAAAAATTTACTAGATAAAAAATTAGACCAAAAATGCTGTTCAAGGACCGATTTTTTTGACATATTTTGAAAACCAACTAGTTTTTTTTTCAGCAAACGTTTTCAGATGCGTTCCTCTCATCAGTACGCTTCCAACGAGTTCTCATTAGTCGAAATCAGTGAAAAAAGATTTCAGTCAAAATTTCGCTGAAAACCATGGGCTATAGCCCATTGATTTTTTTCATGAAAAATATGAAATGTCACCGATCTTGGCGAGCGATGGCCCGTTCAACGAGGAATAAGAAAAGAATAAAATGTGTAAAAGAATTTTTTTCAAAAATTTCGTCTATAAAAAATTAGACCAAAAATGCTGTTCAAGGGCCGATTTTTTTGACATATTTTGAAAACCAACTAATTTTTTTTCAGCAAACGTTTTCAGATGCGTTCCTCTCATCAGTACGCTTCCAACGAGTACTCATTAGTCGAAATCAGGGAAAAAAAGTTTCAGTCAAAATAGCGCTGAAAACCATAGGCTATAGCCCATTGATTTTTTTCATGAAAAATATGAAATGTCACCGATCTTGACGAGCGATGGCCCGTTCAACGAGGAATAAGAAAAGAATAAAATGTGTAAAAGAATTTTTCTCAAAAATTTCGTATATAAAAAATTAGACCAAAAATGATGTTCAGGGACCGATTTTCTTGACATATTTTGAAAACCAACTAGTTTTTTTTTCACCAAACGTTTTCAGATGCGTTCCTCTCATCAGTACGCTTCCAACGAGTTCTCATTAGTCGAAATCAGTGAAAAAAGATTTCAGTCAAAATTTCGCTGAAAACCATGGGCTATAGCCCATAAATTTTTTTCATGAAAAATATGAAATGTCACCGATCTTGGCGAGCGATGGCCCGTTCAACGAGGAATAAGAAAAGAATAAAATGTGTAAAAGAATTTTTCTCAAAAATTTCGTATATAAAAAATTAGACCAAAAATGCTGTTCAAGGACCGAATTTTTTGACATATTTTAAAAACCAACTAGTTTTTTTTTTCAGCAAACGTTTTCAGATGCGTTCCTCTCATCAGTACGCTTCCAACGAGTACTCATTAGTCGAAATCAGTGAAAAAAAGTTTCAGTCAAAATAGCGCTGAAAACCATAGGCTATAGCCCATTGATTTTTTTCATGAAAAATATGAAATGTCACCGATCTTGGCGAGCGATGGCCCGTTCAACGAGGAATAAGAAAAGAATAAAATGTGTAAAAGAATTTTTCTCAAAAATTTCGTATATAAAAAATTAGACCAAAAATGCTGTTCAAGGACTTATTTTTTTGACATATTTTGAAAACCAACTATTTTTTTTCAGCAAACGTTTTCAGATGCGTTCCTCTCATCAGTACGCTTCCAACTAGTTCTCATTAGTCGAAATCAGTGAAAAAAGATTTCAGTCAAAATTTCTGTGAAAACCATGGGCTATAGCTCATTGATTTTTTTCATGAAAAATATGAAATGTCACCGATCTTGGCGAGCGATGGCCCGTTCAACGAGGAATAAGAAAAGAATAAAATGTGTAAAAGAATTTTTCTCAAAAATTTCGTATATAAAAAATTAGACCAAAAATGCTGTTCAAGGACTTATTTTTTTGACATATTTTGAAAACCAACTATTTTTTTTCAGCCAAAATTTCTGTGAAAACCATGGGCTATAGCTCATTGATTTTTTTCATGAAAAATATGAAATGTCACCGATCTTGGCGAGCGATGGCCCGTTCAACGAGGAATAAGAAAAGAATAAAATGTGTAAAAGAATTTTTCTCAAAAATTTCGTATATAAAAAATTAGACCGAAAATGCTGTTCAAGGACCGATTTTTTTGACATATTTTGAAAACCAACTAGTTTTTTTCAGCAAACTTTTTCAGATGCGTTCCTGTCATCAGTACGTTTCCAACGAGTTCTCACTAGTCGAAATCGGTGAAAAAAAATTTCAGTCAAAATTTCGCTGAAAACCATGGGCTATAGCCCATAAATTTTTTTCATGAAAAATATGAAATGTCACCGATCTTGGCGAGCGATGGCCCGTTCAACGAGGAATAAGAAAAGAATAAAATGTGTAAAAGAATTTTTCTCAAAAAATACGTATATAAAAAATTAGACCAAAAATGATATGTTTTGAAAACCAACTAGTTTTTTTTTTCAGCAAACGTTTTCAGATGCGTTGCTCTCATCAGTACGCTTCCAACGAGTTCTCATGAGTCCAAATCAGTGAAAAAAAAATTTCAGTCAAAATTTCGCTGAAAACCATGGCCCATAAATTTTTTTCATGAAAAATATGAAATGTCACCGATCTTGGCGAGCGATGGTCCATTCAACGAGGAATAAGAAAAGAAAAAAATGTGTAAAAGAATTTTTCTCAAAACTTTACTAGATAAAAATTTAGACCAAAAATGCTGTTCAGGGACCGATTTTTTGGACATATTTTCTAAACCAACTAGTTTTTTTCAGCAAACGTTTTCAGATGCGTTCCTCTCATCAGTACGCTTCCAACGAGCTCTCTCTAGTCAAAATCGGTGAAAAAAGGTTTCAGTCAAAATTTTTTCTGAACACCATTTTTGTTATGAAAAGTATGAAATGAAAAACTGTACTTTATTTAATGCAAATTTAAAAATTCAACTACATCCATTTTTGCTACGTAGTCCATGGAAATATTGGACTACATATATTACAATAAATAAACAGTAGAAGGAAGTAGAAATTAATTCAGCTTAGCTTTATTAAAGCCACCAGCCGCCAGTATTATCGACAAAATAGTTGGGTGATGAAGAATTTTATTGAAAATTAATTAGAAATTATAAACTTTTTTTTCACTATATAAAAGAAAAAGTTTCATTTTGTCGAATATACGCTTCCAACGTTTCACTCATCTAAATCCTGATAAAATCATTTCAGTTGAAATTTCGCAAAAAAAAAAATCGCTTTAATAAAAATTTTACCAAACGAACTTCTCGTTTAAGTCCCATGACCTTGAGCACATTTAACTTGTAGGACTAAGAAGGTAAACAAATGTTTTCATTGTAACTAGACAAATTAATTGTTGATAGCTTAACTAATCTGTTGACCTTTAAACTCGAACTGATGATTATTGAAATTTTCTGTACTTCTCTCAGCCTATTTCGAGTTCTCTCCAATTGAACTTAAGTTGTTTTTCTCCATAAATTCGTCTGCTTTTTTCCTACCTGTAACAACAATAAAATCACAGGGAATGGATTAGGACTGAGATTGGAAGAAACATATAAAAACATAACAACATTTTATTACACTTTACATTAAAATGCTGGTTTTACTCTTATGCGCTGTTTAATAATGACTAACTAAATAAATGATGTTCTCGCTTGTTATGATATGAAGATCACTTGAATAATCCTAAAAATATTTACAGTCCTAGCGTCATCGGTTCAGTCACATTTATCCTTGTTCTCTATATTTACACTGTCGTCAGGGGTCAGATAAGTTTATATCTTTATTATACAAAACTAGATTTTCATAAAATGTAATCGTCATAGATTGAAATTCACATGTTTAAGGACTTGGAGCTGTCACCGCTCCAGTCCACTGTTATGGGACTAAGCACTTCCTTATCATAAATCTTACTAAAATTGTCTTTATTCTTACACGAAGGTCCTAAACTAATGTTAATGTTCTTGTTTAAATTCGAACTTGCTTCTAAATTGTTCGCTTTCACGAGAGAATCAGTACAGCTTTGCGGCAGCAGGCTATACTCGATATTTATTAATTGATTTATTTTTGCTCTTGTTTCATTCTTTTTATCACAGGCAGCTGTCATCGGTGAGGACGACTGATTATTACCACAAATCCTAATCAAATGTGGCGAACGTTTAATCGATTGCGCCTCATGATCCAATCGAAATTTCCTACTGAATTCATTGGGGCTATCCAATTTCAATGAGGACGATGTCATCCTTTCGGAACGTAAAATTTTAATTGCGGTCGCAATCAATGAAAATAGAATTACAGCACCACATATCGGGACAGCAATTGTAGCTACACGGAACCAGTCATCATTGTTACTTTTTCCTGGCGGAGGTTGAATCGGTAGATTCAGTTGATTACTAATTTCACCGTTAATTGATTGTAAGAGTCCTGGGATTGTTAAATCTGAAATTGTAAAAAAAAGAAAATTTTAATTTCACAAAATTTTGTTCTTGGGTTCATCAATATGAATGAAAAATGTGTGCAAGGTTTTTTAGCTACTAATTATTCAAATTCCTCGGATATTGTAAATATGTAGCTCATCTATCATGGGTTTGAGCTTGAAGAAGGGTGTTCACTGATATTTAAGACTAGAACCTGTTGTTGGGGTTGTCACCTTATTGATCGGGTCTCTCATCAAAACGGATGCTCGTAAGACATATCAGCAGAGCCGAGCGACGGGAAAACCTGCGTATTTGCTGAAACTGTTTCTTGATGGGCCAAATAGGTAATTCGAGAATTTTTTCTTGGGGCTCGGAAGAAAGCAGATCTATGGTTGGCATAATCACTAACTACAGCTCGCTTCAAATTCATCTAACAAAGATGAGAGCTGTTGTAAGCCCTGTGTGTTTGTCCTGCCTAGGACCGCTGTAACATGGAGAGTTGGGTAGTTGAAGAAATGGAAGATGGGAGGTTCTTTTGACATTTAACTCTCCACTGCGAATTCTGTAACTCGAGGAATTTGTATTGAAAATGGATTTCACTCGCGAAACTCTCTGCTGTTTTAGTTGTGGAGAAGTAAGAAGAGTATTGTCTGTTTTTGTTGTGTTTTGTGAAGGTACCTAAGTATCTACTAAGAATTTTCAAATTAAATTAAGAATTCATCGCATATCCGAGGTATATTAAAAAAAAAATATGGTAATCTATGAAATCTGACAAAACAACATGGTTTTTGGTGTCTCAAGGTAACCACTAAAAATTTTAAATCACGCGAAAATGGTCGTCTTTCAGTACAGAAGAAATGCTATAAGATTTTTAAATATGCACGGTAAAGCTGGGTATGTAGGATTAAATCGCATTTACAATTGGGTCTGTAATTAGATATGTAGGTAATTAATTTTTAGTTCGATCCTTTTTAAGCTGGAAAAATGGACGATTTGTGGTATAACATATCAATTCAACATTGTTTAAAAACTGGTAAGTCGGGGAAATTCACGTCAATTAAACAAATATTCACAACACAGTACTACCAGATGTGAAAGAAAGAACGGGAAAAATATGTGCTACATATAGTACCTGGGGTGTTGTACTATATATTACCAAGCTATAAAAACCTCGGCAGTAAAAAGTCAGTTATGATGTTAAACGCTCAAAAACAAACAACACCACTCGATTACGCTCTCCTTTCTCTTTAACCACTTACCAGTCCGATTTTGGTGAGAAAGAGTGTCTAAAAATCGTCAGTTTTTTTTTAACATTTCCTAGTAAAATTTTTTTACATATTATCAGAACAAATTCCTATTGATGTAATATGTGACATGGGGGGCACCAAAAAGTTTTCTGTGCCACGCCCCCACATTTTTGCCAAAAAGTACGCCAATGGAAAATTCGTTCTACGAATTGTAGCTGCTGGGTAATCGAGTCGAACGGTGAAACCCGTTCCTCAATCGGACTTGATTTACTCAAGTTATGATCGAAAATGTAAAATCGGGTTTCCCCTTCCCCCTGAAACGCCCCCCCCCCCCCTTAGAGTTCTCATGACCCATCGTCAACCCTTCGTTTAGTTGCCGTTCTAACGCGAACTTACCCTCCCCCTACGTTTGCAATCCAAGAAATTTTCCGGCTCCCGGCGCAAAATCATCTGCAAATCCAAACTAGATTTGCCCGAGCGAGACTCGGGCTCGTCAGTGTGCGAACGTAATCCGCGCCCGAGTAACACTCGGGCAAAACTGTCAAGTGGTTAATTTGATACCAAACATGATGTATTTTAGACAACCCTTATGGGGGTGGTATGACCCCCACCAGCAAAACCACCCACCCAAAATTGGTCATCTATGTATATTTTTTGTACTGTAAGCCCTAAATCCATCGGAAAACCCCAATGCTCACTAGCTCTCCCACACAGAAGTATGCGCCCGTCAATGCTGCGACAACAAAATATACCGCCGATGCCCCGCAAATCTCTAAAATACCGTTAATCGAAATAAAACATAGCTTATAACGCTCATGCATACTCAATTACTAAAGAGATCTCTCAGTTGTTTTTTTATTGGGCTTACAGATCGTGAGCTTACGCATGCGTCTTATTGCAATTCCTGAAATTTTTATATCCGCACCCACGCCACATTTCCTTCTCCTATCATGTTGTTCCTGAGCTCCCGTTGTTTCTGATGTCACATACATTCCTCTTCCTCTCCTTCTCTCCATTTCCCCGTTATCAAGGAAATACGAGAAAAAGACCTACCCTCCTACATCCCTCAAAAACTACCTCTATAAAAAAATTTCAATTTATCTATGCCTTGGAAGATAATAGACACATGAACCGCAAACATATAATAAAAAAACGGCTATTCGCACTTTTTCACACTTCTCATGTTATCCCTAACTCCCCAAGTATCTTAGAAAATTGCCAATGGAGAGCTAGGGAGTTTTAAATCGGAGAAATCGAAGACTCCTACCTCCGAAACTCCCAACTCCCAACTCTACGTGTTACAGAATCCAGCCCCTGGAAGGAGAGATCGGAACAACCAAATACTTTCTATATGCTTATCCGAACCGATACAGGCTGGATGCTCTTTCTTTCTATCTGCAGATGAGTTGAAAACTTCTTACTTGGAACCTGTTGTGCTTCATTAAGAGGACAGGAAGATCTTGATGAGGGGTCTTTATTTTCTAGCAGGTTAGCACAATGGGCCGCCTTGACCTCTATGCTTGGGATCTTCCATCCTCCTTTGTGTTTTACACCTTGAATATGATCATACTCAAATGGCGGTTGAAAGGGGGTCTGTGGCGCTCAATGCTGCCATGAAGAAAGATTGTACGTAAGGGAAATCATGCATACATAATGACAAAAATCTTTATAGTACTGTTGGAACATTGTTGATGCCGAGAAGAGTGTGGGCAGTGTAGTACCTATATTATGATGATATGCTCGTAGCGTACACGGAAGTTATGTGAGATTTTTGATTCAGTGGGCATTGTAGTAGGGTATGGTGGCAACGAGGTCATTTACAAAGAACTCACAAGGATCGAATATAAATAAGATCTCAGACAGAAGCCCTAAGACAAGGGGCAAGGCTGTTAAAGGTTGATGGATTTTAAGAAGTTAAGTATGCATGATAGTAGTTTTTATATGTCTAATACTCAATGTGGCTATAAGATTACAGGCCATAATCTCAAGCCTCTCCAGAGTCCAGATTCAAAGGGCGTATCTTAACTTAAACGTGGTCCCCGCCCTCGCCGCAGTGCCATTTAACATATTTAGCCCGAATGGAGTTACCAGTCCGGTTTCATAAAAGGATATCTGCATAAAGATTCCACTAGGAGTAACCACGGCCCTTTTTATAGGCCTGGATTACGAAGCCATACCAATTCCGTAGACATGTATGCCTAATTTGGTACTACGGGGTTGAGAAATCCTGAAAAGCTTTAGCTTTCTACCTCAACATAAAGAGACCCCATGATGGGAGCAACGTGGTGGTTTGTGATTTTATATCGCGGGCAGAGAGGGTATATTTTCGAAGCTAGAACCTATGAATGCTCAGATATTCACTCTCGGCGTGCAGTTGCGCTGATACAATCGCGCATTATGACCCAAAGATCGGTGAGAGATGTTAGATAGGTCTCGCCCCTATCAGTAAGAAAGCCAAGCATGCCTTGGCCCACTGGGATTCATAGAGGCAGTAATGTCTTATGAGGGCACTGATTGTCGTATTATAACTATTCCATGCATGAAAAATGCCATAGGATTAAGCTATACTTGGCAGGTGCTCACGTAAAACCACATGGGCTATCACACTCAGATGGTTTCCATGAAACAGTAGGAAGCTATGAAAAAAAGCTCGAAAAACCTAACGAGTTTTCCAATAAGAGGTGTTATTTTGATATTCAAAGAAAAATGCCATTTTTTGAGATAAATGATCGGATCTTTATTTCATTATAAAGAGGAAGGTATGCCGTTAATAATGGAAAATAACATCAGCCAAAGGACCACCACGACCACGCCTACAGGACCATATCATTTTCATGAAATTTTCTATAACTAAATCGCAAAGTGGCTGCCCTATATCCTCGATAGCCTCACGAATTCCATCTTTGAGGTCTTGAATCGACGCTGGGCTGTTGGCGTAGACCTTCTCTTTCACGTGGCCCCAAAGGAAGAAGTCGCAAGGTGTTAAGTCACAAGATCTCGGTGGCCAATTGTCATCACCTCTTCGAGAGATAACACGGTCCGGAAACTTTTCCCGTAGAAGATCAATGGTTTCGTTGCTTGTATGGCACGTAGCGCCGTCTTGTTGAAAGTAAACGTTGTCCAGATCAATACCATCCAATTCCGGCCATAAAAAATCATTAATCATCTGTCGATAGCGCAATCCATTCACCGTAACTGTTGCTCCAGCCTCATTTTCGAAAAAGTAAGGTCCAATGACCCCGCGGGACCATAAACCGCACCAAACAGTCAAACGTTGAGGATAGAGAGGCTTTTCAACAATAACTCTTGGGTTTTCCGAGCCCCAGATGCGATAATTTTGCTTGTTGACGAAGCCATCGAGGTGGAAATGGGCCTCATCACTCAAGATGAGTTTTCGATGGAATTCCGGATCATTTTCATGCATTTCAAGGACCCAATCAGCAAAGACTCGACGTTGTTGATGATCGGCCGGCTTGAGTTCTTGTGTTAACTGAACTTTATAAGCCTTAAGACCCAAATCTTTATGCAAAATACGGTGTAATGAAGTTTGTGGAATGCCTAATTCCAAAGAACGACGAGGAATGGACAAACCTGGGTTTGCTTCAACACTTTCGGCTACAGCAGCAATATTCTCGGCTGTTCTTGAGCGTCGTGCACGGGTTTTATTCTTCACATCACTAACTTGTCCTGACAGCTCGAATTTTTCTACCAATTTCTGTATTGCGGTCCGACAAGGTACTTCACGACGACCCAAAATTGTTCGAGTTTTACGAACCGTCTCTGCCACA
The DNA here is from genome assembly GCA_963924295.1 of Dioctria rufipes. Classification (NCBI taxonomy): domain Eukaryota; kingdom Metazoa; phylum Arthropoda; class Insecta; order Diptera; family Asilidae; genus Dioctria; species Dioctria rufipes. Next base: position 22,487,514 of record OZ002740.1, on the reverse strand, counting down.
TTTTCACCATTTTTATAGTGAATTTTAATAATTTCAATGCGTTGTTGAATCGTGCATCGTTCAATTTTTATAAATGGCGTAATTTCTACTTGTCAAATGTCAAAAAATGACAGCTCCAAAAGTGACATCTACCGAAATAGCGGGCTAATGAAAATAATACCTCTTATTGGAAAACCCTTTATAAAATTACCTAAGCCTAGGCTGAACACAACCATCGGTTGGGCAATATTCAACTTAATTAATTTGAATTAGCAGCCATTTCTGTTAGATGCGTTACGCTATGTCAGCTATGAGGTACAGGAAACTATTACATTATTCACGAACGATCCCCTATAATTTCGTCGAATGACAGTTTAGTACAATATTTGGGCCGGATGTATAATTGAACCTCTTACTTCTTTGAAGACACTACTGCAGGGAATACTGTTACTGTCATTCCTGGAAGCTATCGTGACATAATACTGAAATTTTTCACAACTGCAATTGAAGAACTGAACCTCCAGATAATGTGGTTTCAACATAGCTGCACAACTCATCAGAAAGCCCAAGCCTAAGGGCTTTCCTGGATGGTTAATCTTTCGTTTTTAGGCGATATCGCTGCTTATTTCGATTTGATTTAATAGCACCAGATAATAAAGGACAAAATTTGATAGGATATTGCTGGTATAATAAAACATGCAATCGCGAATTTGAACACACGTGTCCAACTCTGATCTATAAGTGTATGAAAAATGTCATTGCATTTTATAAGTGAACGAACACCTTCGTTACCAAACCGTAGGATTTCTGACCTTTGGACCTTACCAAGGGTAGCCTAAATAATTACAAAATTAAATTTTGTGTTTTTTTTTTCAAATTTTATTTACCTGAATGCTCTAAAATATTGGAATCTTCTTCTGCTTTTGGGATATCGACATGGTTGCACATATCCTTTTGGCAGCATAACAACAACATCTCCGTACTCATGTCACTCTTTGACAAAATATTTATGTTGTGCTTTCGGGGTGTATTATCACATTGCACTTGTCGATCGCTAAAAATAAAAGAGATGGAAATTGTAATAAAACTGGGGGAATTTAAGGAATTACGTTTTAATTTGAGTAATAAAAAATAATGAATTTTGAGGATGGTGCACAATGGCATTTTTTCAAAAATATTTTCTAAATAATTATAGGAAAAAACTATTTGAATAGGAAAGAAAAGGATTATTTCGGTATCGAAACCAAATTCAGGGGAAACTTTGCTCTAGGTATGTTTTTTAGAGATGAAGGAACCTTTCAAAACTTTCTTCAGTCACGATGCGGTCACCCTATTTGCAGGGAAGTCGTTAGGCACAATCTATAATAAAATACAGAGAGTCGTTGGTCAATAATTCAAGACACGTGCAAATAGTCAAATAATCCTAAAAATTAGATAGGCGGTAGAGTTTTTGTAGGTACAAGAAAAGAAAAACTGTATGGGTATCGTGTACCTTACAAGGTTAAAGGTGAAACCATTCGTTTTTTTTTTTTTTTTTTTTTTTATTAATAAGGGATACTGATGTAAAGTACAGCATGGCAGGAATGAGATAAAAATAGGATTAACGGACATAACGAAAGTGGGGGAGGTAACGTTGTATGGACACTCTTGAACTTCGCAGATTGTATGCCGAAGGAAAAACAGAAAATGGTAGACTGTTCCATGGTCGTACAGTTCGGGATAAAAAAGTATCACGGAAAGCTCGGAAGTGAAAGGCATCCAACATTGCGGCGGTGGACAAGTAATTGTTAAATCTCCAATGAGCTTAAAGGCTCTCCTTTGGATAATATTCAATGAAGCTAAGACTATATGGGAACAGCCATAGCCCAGATATGGGAATTGTATTCCTTTCTAGGTCTGATATAGGACTTGTAGAGGAGAGCTAGATGTGACGGGCTGAAATATTTCTTACACCTTTTCAGAAATCCGAGACATTTCTATGCTGCTTGGCAACAGGGAAGATGTGATCTGTTCAGCTTAACTTATACTGGAAATATTAATGCCAAAAATGCTTAGTAACGGTGAATCAGAAATTAATGCTCCATCAAATAAAATGGTAGTAGTTAAGTGTGATCTTGTTTTAAAGAGATGAAACAGCTTTGTATAACACATGCGGCATTCACCCTGGAATCCGTAAGAGTGTCAAAGGAGTAAGCGAAATCAAGGTACTGTCCAGCAGCAAAACTATGGATGGGAATGAAAGTAAGATAAATCAGATCATTAATGAAAATTGAGAAGAGGGATGGACAGATAACAGAGCCCTGAGACACAACGGCATTTATAGGGTGAGATTCAGATGTAACGCCATCTAATAGGTACAACCCGTATTAGGCGACCAGATAAAAAACTTTCAATCTATAATAGAAGAGGAAAGCAGGAGGAGACCAATTGCTTTAAGTTTGGATAAAAGAGCTGGATGCCAGAATCTATCAAAGGCTTTTGAAATATGTGGAGCAACAATTTTGGACTCAACAAAATTGTATGGACTACACTTCCAACGTAACGTAAGAACAGTTAGCAAGTCCAAATAGGAAGCCATATTGGCGAACGTTGATGAGTTGATTGGTTTCTAAGCACTTCATTAATTTTGAGTTAATAATTGATTCAAAAACCTTCGAAAGTATAGAAATGATTTCAATTTGTCGATAAAATTCGAAGGATCGTTATTCTTTCCTATTATGGAAATAAACTAAACGTGGACTAGTTTCCAAGTTAGTTGGAAAATTACCAGGGGAAGTCGAATAAGATAAGTAGAATAGTTTGCGGTTATATAGATTTAGCCAGGGGCTGGATTCTGTAACTCGGAGAGTTTGGTAGTTCGAGAGATGAGAATTTTCATTTTCCCCGATTAAAACTCCCTAACTCTCCATTTGAGAAGGACGGCTAACTCTGTGTGGGAGGGTCGTAGAGCATTGGGGTTTTTTCCATGGATTTGAGGTCTACAGTACCAAAATACACGTGAATAATTTCTGAGGGAGGGTCTATGGGGGGGGGGGAGAGGGGTGGCACTCACAATTGGGGGTTGTCCAAAATACGTCATATTTGGTATCAAATTAAAGAGCGAGAAGCCGGTAATCGAGTGCTGTAGTTTTTTTTATCGTTTTAACTTCATAACTAACTTTTTACCGCCGAAAGACAGATTTTTTGCACTTGGGTCATATACACCCCAGTTGCTATATTTTGCATATATTTTTCCATTCTTTGTTTCACATCTATTAGTACTCTGTTGTGAACATTTTTCTCATGGAAACTGAATTTCCATAACTTACCAGCTCTTCATAATGATGAGTTGAAAATATATTCATTTTTGTACCAAAAACCGGCCATTTTTTCATCTTAAGAAGGACTGATCACAGACAAGAAATATATCTTATCTGTGGACTGATTCACTTCTTTTGCAGTTATCTCCAAAACTGTTTACCGGACCAAAAAACTAATTACATATCTAATTAGGGGATAAAATGTAGATGCGATTTCATCCTACATATAAGATTTAACATACATATTTAAAATTTTTATAGCATCTCTTCTGTACTGGAAGATGACCAAATTGACCATTTTCGCGTGAATTAAAATTTTTAGCGGGTACCTTGAGACACCAAAATCCTTTTTCTCTGTAAGTATTGCAAGGATGTCCATAATTTGTTTTTGTAAACATAGCCAAGATATGCAGTGAATCCATAATTCAATTTGAAAATCCTAGGTACATTGGTACCTTCACAAAGGACAATAAAAGCAGATTGTTAGTTGAGATATATTTTTCTTACTTTTCCACAACTAACACAGCCGAGAGTTTTTCCGAGTGCAATAGAGAGTTTGGTAAATCTCAATACAAACTCCACAAGTTACAGAATTCCGAATGGAAAGTTAAATGGCAAAAGAACTCTCATCTCCACAACTCCACAAGATCACAACTCTCCGAGTTAGTGAATCCGGCCCCACGTATGAGACGCAGCTTTTAGTTAACAGGGGGGCGACGAGTAACCATCATCAGAATAATCTGCGCTCTTGGAAACATTGAGCCCCTTAAAAACCTTAAATACATGCCTCGTACACATGTATGACTATTAGAACCAGCTTAACACAAGATCACTGTAGTGACACATTTAATAAATAAACGCTCAGCAATACATGATATTACATGCAATGCGACAAAGGAACAGAAAATTACGTATTATCATAGATGGCACAAGACCTAGATGTCGCATGGCATACTAGAGCAGAGTATATAGATTATGAAATGGCTAGTACGTTCTGGAATGGACCGTAACATGTTTAAGAGCATGCCGAAAGCAAATGTTTTTATAATAGCAGTTTTGTATACTATATATTTGATCGACTTCCTCAACACTTCAGATACGAAAAAATATGAATCACTCGACGTATCCATGATTTCAAATGTTGTGTTCCATTCCGGAATGGACCACCCAGCCATATAAATGTGTATAAATGGTACTGCATGCGACATCTAATTGTTGTGACATCTATGGTATTATATAGATGTTTTTTTTAGAACATGCTTAGAAACGGCAACAACAAAATGCTCAGCCATATTATTAACAGCAATGCACATGCAATTAATAGGTTCGTACATGCTAAAGTTAGACCTTGAGGAATTAACATGCAACAGAGGTAGCCTTCACAAATTGTGCGTACTACCATGGAAAGAGATTTTATTAAGTAACAACGTAGAACCAATATTCGCATTCACGAGCTTATGCACAAAAGTTTCTAGCGATCCTCATAGGGTGGCAGAATCAATGAATTATTCCAGGGTAGGTGCCTAAGAGCAAAACGTAGGAACTTCCGCCTGCCTAACAGATTAGATACGGTCGATGTAAAGTAAAAAGGAGACCAGACCTGGCTAGCGTATTCAAGAAGTGGTCTCACAAAGCAAGTGTACAAATGCAATGTTATGGGTGGATTCAGGAGCTCTCGGGGCCAACGTTTTATGAAACCCAGCATAGAACTACTCTTTGATACCATGTAGCTTATGTGGAAGATAAAATTAAACTTATGGTCACATTTGACACCCAAGTCATAGATAGGTACCACACGGTGAATCGAGGAATCCGAGAACTCATAAGTGATTGGTTTCTAATTCCTTTGGAAAGTCATAACCTCAAATTTGTCGATATTGAGTACCAAATTATTGCTCGTGCACAAATCGTAAAATTTGTGAAGGTCATCATGTACCTGTTCACCATCGTTAACAGATTTAATCTGTCGTCAGCATATATCAAGACTTTTCAGTGCCTCACAACATAGACAAGGTCGACAATCGATAGAATAAAGAACAACGGTCCCAACTGACTCCCTTGAGGTACGACGGACGAAGCTTTCAAGCCTCTAGAGATGGAATGTTGGAATAATATTTGATTATATTCTGTTATCTAAATAAAATTCCGTCCATTTTAGAAATGTTAGAGAGAAAATCCGTACTCTTCCATTTTAAACGGTATCAGGGAGTGGGAGAACTCGTCGAGGGCTTTACTAAAGTCTGTATAAATACAATCCGGCTGGTAGCCTTTTGAAAACCCGCGAATGATATCCGAGACAAATTCCAACAAGTTAGTGGTTGTAGAACTGCCCGAAATAAATCAGAAAGAATTTTTCAATAGTTGCTGGAAACAACCACTATCAGAGCGATTTTTGGAAAATAATTCTCAGCGGACCTGCCAGGGCAAAGCAGCATGATTTTAAAAAATCTGGAGGGATTCCATCAGGACCCATTGTGAAATCATTTGGAAGCCCATTAATATGATTAACTATATCCTCTTGCCAATTTTAGTGATACTGAATGAAACGTTATGAGAGTCGTTCATATGACTAAAATTATTATTTCGAGGTTTGGAAATTTGACGAGGTATTGTCAAAAAATGAAGCAAACATATCACAAATTTGAGTGCTTTTGGGAATTGGTATCTAATCTATAGCCTATGTTTGATATTTGGAAGGATTTCTCCAACTATGTCATAATGTCAATTATGATTGATTGATTGATTGCAGACCGAGGTTGAGGCTCCTTACGGAGGCTCTGGAACGGAGGCCATAATAGGCCTATTGTTCACCCTCTAGACTTATGATCATTTGCTCATAGGTCCCAACCGGATGCTCTGACGAATTTAAGTATTGTCTGCCAGCCTTCCTGGCCGGATTCATGTAGCTCGTCCAGGAGTTGTGAGCCAAGGAATCTGTAACGTTTTCCCCAGAGAGCCGTACAATGACAAAGAAAGTGAGTTATCGTCTCGGGCTCTTGTCCGCATTTCTTACATATAGAATCACGCAACAAGCCCTAACCTGTGGAGGCCACCTATGAGACGACAGTTCCCAGTGAGAATTGACACCAGGATTCTCAGGGTTGGCTTGTTTAACCCCAGTGGCTTTATCGTTTCTTTTGGGTTAGGTCTGCCCCCAGCTCCTTTATAGTTCTACCTGAAGAGTTATATAACCAAATGCGATTATGTTAGTAGTCGAACCAAGCTGAGATATTAGAGACAAGGTGCTTGGTGCGATTCCAATTGTGGAGGAGGATACTTCCGAGGTTGTACCAAGACGAGCAAGTTCGTCCACCTTATCATTTCGGCTAATGTCGCTGAGACCTGGTACCCAAAGCACCAGTACCCTGTTGTTGCGAAAAAGGGTGGTTTTACATTCCAATACAAGTTTGGAGGTTGTAAAAGGTCTTGACAAGGTCTTGACAGCTGCTTGGCTGTCCGAGCAGAGTGAAATATCCAGGAGATGCTTTCCCGCTTCAAGCATGACCTTGGTTTCTGCCTGAAAAGTCACACGGCTTTCAAGGTGTATGGCAGTTTTCATGTGAGGGTCCACGTCAAAAACCCCTGTTCCGGTGTTTTCTTCCAATTTGGAGCCGTCTGTATATATGATAGAATTTGTCAATGGTTGAAGCACGGAATGTGATTCTGACATCTGGAATTTTCGATTTAAAGTTACTCTTCAGCATAGTTTCGACGAGGTGATCGCTGTTCCTAACTATGTCAGATACGTTGGACAGCACGAATTCAAAGATGGACTCATATGGAACTCTTGTACCAGTCTGAATCCAGCTCCGATTGAATGCAGCCATAGTGCAGCAATTGATGCCCCCTTCTTGACGTATGTATGCACGGATTGTATGTTGAGGATAATCCCAAGAGCCCCAGAACTGATTGAGTTGAGAGCGCCGCTTACACTAAGAAGGAACAATCTTTGGATCTTCTTCAATATCTTACGATGATTGGCCAACTCCATTGCCTTCCACCACACCACAGAACCGTAGGTTTACATGAGTCGGATGACGCTAGACGTAGATCAATAGAATCGTCTGCGATTTAAGTCGTCATGTTTTCCCTATAGATCTGCGGCACATTGCGAAGGCTTTAAGAGCTTCATTCGCTCTGTCGTCAAAGGTATGGTTTCCAACTTCTCATACCATAAAAATATTCAAATTTTGCACAAATTTAGTGCAGCTATCCTATAAAAGATAGAGAAGATCTACCATCGATCAGATCTTAACCGCCTTATACCAAATATAATAACACGAAATGCTGCAAATCATCAACCATTTTATGACGACAACAAAGCAATCAGACGTACACCAAGAATTCATGGAGGTCTGAACAATTGAGGACAACTGGGATAAATCTGTTCGCAACAATAAAGCGATCAATTTGTGTTTTTTTTTGTATTATTTTTGCAAAACTAAAATCAAGGATAAAATATAAATTAGAAAACTTACAGATTTCTTAAAAGTTCAACACATCCATGTCGTGTTGGCACCGAATCCGATGATTCCCTTATTTCAGAAAAGCATCCAGATCCATTTCCTGATCGTGCAGTTCGACACATATAGCTAGTTGATACACATTGCGGTAAATTACAGAAGCACCGTATGTCCTCTGAAATGATAAAAAAAAAAATAATCGATAATTTAGTAATTATATTTCAATTATTAATTGATGTAAAGTAATTAAGTACTTTCAGGACAGGACGAGATTCACAACTCAATGGAACGCAAGGAATCGCAAAAAAAAAATCTTTTATAAATGCATTCATCGATGTGCTTGGAAAAATGTTACATAGGACGTACATGGAACATTAATAGCATTTTTTTTTTTAAATCTTACATTCTTTTTAATTAGTTTTTTGTTTTGTTTGTCTTAATTGTTTTATAAAGTCAGAGTTGTCTTCCCGCTGCTGCCGTTTCGTACACGAGAGTTTAGTTTATTTGCCCAACGTATTACGCTTAATTAACTGATTTGCATCTCAGATAAAGCCACCGACAAGATTTATAAATTCTTCGCTTTCGTAGCTTTTTTTTTTCTCCCTATGTGAAGAGGTTTTACTTTTCCAGTTTAATTCCGCTAAATACCAACTGCACATTTAAGAATATCCACTTCACTTATCCAGAGGGGGCCTGGAATTTGTGTTTGCTTTTGTTTTCTTATTTTCTCCTTGAAACAAGCACTGTGAGGGAAAAACGCCAAGCTCTAACTCATCCGACCGAATCGCGGACTGGAGAATGGACCGACACAACTCTCAAGATTTCACGATCTTCATGAGAATTCCTCATGTTTTCTGTGCAGATTTTTTTTTTCTCATTTCGACTCTGTTGAATCTTCAATTCCAGAACCAATGTGAAGGAAGAAAAATGAAAAAAAAAAATTATGTTAAGATGCTCATCCTCCATCCATGGAGCATCATTGCTGGCGTTTAACAACTGGCATGAGAGGAACTTGTAAAAGAAACTTTTTCGCGATAACAACTACTTTACTTGTGCGCGGTGTAATCTCATCTCTAATTTTTATCATTCAATTTAACTGGGTACACTGCTGTGGTACTGGTTTTCTTCCTCTTGAGCGCCGGCGTGAAAGGGTTATATGCTGGAACTCCTTGTTTTTTTTTTTTTTGTATTTTATACATGCTCTCTATATAATATAGTGGACTAGATACGAAGTACATCGCATTGGAACTGGACATTATAATTTCCACGGGGTATGTTATACTCTTCAACTTACAACCTACCTGTCTAACATAAAATACATACCTACATACTTAGATGCATGCCATTCTATTATTTATTTTTATTATTTGCACGATTATTGAATTTTCTGCTAGGAAATTGCCAACGGATTCTATATTTATATTATTTCTCTCTCTAAATTCGATTTGCTGGCGCGGTACGCACGCAGCAAGACGCATTAAATTCATTAGTTCCGCTGAGAGCTTAACATTTGGCTTCATTTGCAAATCTATGTAGAAGTGAATGAAGAAATGAAAAATGTTTCCTGACTCTTGATTCGTTCATCTCTGTGCATATTTAGACAAGAAGGTGATTAAGTTCACTGAGAATATGTAGGCCTTTTTAATGATATAACTGTGATAACTAGCAAAAGATTTGTGTATAATACCAAAGTCAAATGATGAGTAAATTGTAGCAACTGGTTTGATGAGGAATGCAGAATTTCTATGTGTATCTAATGGAGCAAAATTTCCAATCTTGAAAGATTTATGCGTATTATAACGATGCATGAGCATTTGCCAATATAAAAAAAGACGACTCACTTGGTTGGAGACGTAAAGCAGGGATTTATGTGACCGTGAAAGTTTTAATCTTCTAAAGGGGTGTTATTTTAATTAGCCCGCTATTTCGGTAGATGTCACTTTTGGAGCTGTCATTTTTTGACATTTGACAAGTAGAAACTACGCCATTAATAAAAATGGAACGATACACGATTCAACAACGCATTGAAATTATTAAAATTCACTATAAAAATGGTGAAAATGTGGCAGAGACGGTTCGTAAAACTCGAACATTTTTGGGTCGTTGTGAAGTACCTTGTCGGACTGCAATACAGAAATTGGTAGAAAAATTCGAGCTGACAGGACAAGTTAGTGATGTGAAGAATAAAACCTGTGCAAGTCGCTCAAGAACAGCCGAGAATATTGCTGCTGTATCCGAAAGTGTTGAAGAAAACCCAGGTTTGTCCATTCCTCGTCGTTCTTTGGAATTAGGCATTCCACAAACGTCATTACACCGTATTTTGCATAAAGATTTGGGTCTTAAGGCTTATAAAGTTCAGTTAACACAAGAACTCAAGCCGGCCGATCATCAAGAACGTCGAGTCTTTGCTGATTGGGCCCTTGAAATGCATGAAAATAATCCGGAATTCCATCGAAAACTCATCTTGAGTGATGAGGCCCATTTCCACCTCGATGGCTTCGTCAACAAGCAAAATTGTCTCATCTGGGACTCGGAAAACCCAAGAGTTATTGTTGAAAAGCCTCTCTATCCTCAACGTGTGACTGTTTGGTGCGGTTTATGGTCCCGCGGGGTCATTGGACCTCACTTTTTCGAAAATGAGGCTGGAGCAACAGTTACGGTGAATGGATTGCGCTATTGACAGATGATTAATGATTTTTTATGACCGGAATTGGATGGTATTGATCTGGACAACGTTTATCGCTACGTGCCATACAAGCAACGAAACCATTGATCTTTTACGGGAAAAGTTTCCGGACTGTGTTATCTCTCGAAGAGGTGATCACAATTGGCCACCGAGATCTTGTGACTTAACACCTTGCGACTTCTTCCTTTGAGGCCACGTGAAAGAGAAGGTCTACATAGGGCAGCCACTTTGCGATTTGGTTATGGAAAATTTCATGAAAAGGATATGGTCCTGTAGGCGTGGTCGTGGTGGTCATTTGGTTGATATTATTTTCCATTATTAACGGCATAAATAAAGATCCGATCATTTATCTCAAAAAATGGCATTTTTCTTTGAATATCAAAATAACACCTCTTATTAGAAAACCCTTTATATCTTGACTTTTTGCATAAAAAAAGGACTTTATTAAAAAAATTGTTTTGCAAAAAAAAAAAAAAAATACTAAGTAGGTACTTGAAATAAGGAATAAACACAATCGACTGGGTGTCGTCATCATAATTGATCTCTATCCAAATGGAAGACGCCTCGTCGAACAGGCTGCCACTTAGAATATAGAGAAAAGGGAAGTGTTGATATCTATAAAATTCGTGTACATGAGTGTGGCTTTTTTCTTTGGGGTCCTTGAATAAGGGAAATTGGAGAAATGTATATTCACCTAAGTTAACTATATAATTACTTCGATAATAAGTAAAATGTACTTTGTATTGAGATTTTAATAAGAAGAAGATAAAGTGGAGTTGTCAATAACAGAGATAAGAGGTAGCATTCATTTTTGTAAGAAGAGATTGGTTTTGTATTCTTATTAGTATTATTAAGTTATTGTATCGTTGCAATAAGAACGACTGTGAACATTTCTATTTAAATAAAGTTGAATATTCAATACGGCCAAGTTTTTATTAAATTACCACCAATTTAACAGCTGTCTACATTTGAAACAGCTGCGAAACTCCTGGGTATTTTGGCGTAGTGACAGCGATCTTCGGTGGGAGCAAGCCACTAACATATACAATAAGAATTGATTGAGCAATCCTATCTAATTGCTATAGTAAAAAATGGCAAAAATTGTGGTTTAAATCTCTTTGTTTCCTTCAAGCTGAAAATGTACGTTGAACTGTAACCAATTTTTGAAACAGTACGGTTATATTAAATGGAATGCATTGGAATTGACATAATAATTCAGACAAATATATTTTGTATATACATCTATCTCTTACAAGCTCCATAAAATATTTGACATCAAATATACAGAGGAGCACATTTTTCATTAATATTAAAAATTAATTTTTGTGTTAATTAAAACAAGTTTAACTTCTTAAACAATTTTTATTTAATGAATGCAATACTATTTTTTAAAATCTTTAGTGTTTGACAAATAATAATAAATTATGAATCGGTGTACAATTGTACGAAATAAAGGGTTTCCACAGCCTGTTCAAAATTTATGCCATATTTGAAGCAAGAACGCTCAGTCCATTCTTATTATATGTCAATGAGGCAAGCGCAATATTTTCAACCATATATCTTGCTGCCCCGGTCTCTATGCTGAGCTCTCACTACAGGGCAGCAGATTCTAACACAACCCGAATTTGACTACTGTGATGCCAAATTTAGGCTTATTACACTTCCTGTACTCTCTGTTTTCTAAGGGTGGCCACCACCCACATTACAGTGTGATGAGGTAACCACACATTAAGGGTGTTCGATATTTTGTTAATTTATTTATACTTTTAGTAAAAGCTTTAAATGACAACATAATGGATAACCGGCCAAGTGCGAGTCGGACTCCGCACGAAGGGTTCCGTACCATTGTACAAAATTTAAAGATCTTGTATGGGGACCCCCTTTAATCTTCAATTTAATTTTTTTTTTTTTTATTTGTTATATCGCCAATAGAAATACACAGTCTGTGAAAATTTCAATTGTCTACCTACTACGGTTCATGACATACAACCTGGTGACGGACGGATGGGCAGCGAAGTCTTAGTAATAGGGTTCCCGTTGTTACCCTTAGGGTACGGAACCCTAAATGTGAAATAAGAGGAAAGTTAATCTGAAAAAGTGAGCATTTCAGACTAGAAACTGAAAAAAACTGAACATTTCAGGCTGAAATCTGAGTTCTGATAAAAAAAAAAAACTAATTAGTTGGCAACGCTGCCCAGATGTCACTGTAGTAATCTACGTTCAAAAGAAAACCAAAGCAGTACCTACTGTTTCTTTCAAGTGGAACTTGAAAAAGCAGTTAGTGATGCGCAGAACTGCCAAGAGAGGGTACCTAAAGCAAGGGAAAGGCCGTATGCTTCGTGATGAAAGAACACAGCCATTCTGAACGCTGATTATTGTGCGTGTTCATATTGAAGCCTGCACGTATACGACCTAGTAGTCTTGACTTGGAATGGAATTAATACTTTGGTAAGCTGTAAGATTATTGGCTGTAGTCTCAAGTCTTTCCTAACTTGAAGGGTGGATCATAATCTTCTCGTGTTTCACTGCCGTCACTTAAGCCCGAAAGGAGTTATCAGTTTCGTTTAAGGATTTGCATGAAGATCCACTAGTAATACCCATGGCCTTATGGTCAACACTGAGTAGGCCCCTTGGTGGGAGCATCATGGTGGTTGTTTTAACCCAGACAGAGATTTTAGATTCGTCTCGCTTCGACCAGTAAGTCCAATGTCAAGCATGCACTGACATAAACTCATTGGGACTGGGGATATGTCTCATGATTATTGCATTGATACTAATCCGTGCATTTAGACTGCCGTGGAATTAAAGCTTCGAGCTAAGTTTCCACGTTAAACCCCGACAGAAAACTATCCCCTGTAGTTTCTCGTCTATCCCCGCTCTTTGGCTGTATATTCAGGAAAAACCACAGGGGTTTGCTTACCTTATTGCTGAAGTTATATTGAACACCTACTATAACTAGAAAAATGTACAATAAAATTTCGAATAGTCATTTTTGAAAGTTGAGTTAAAAAAATCCTGAGATCGAATTCGAATATCGAAAAAATATTATTTGCATTTAAAGGATCCATGGTATTTAAGGAAATTTTTTTCATAAAAATTACTTTTATCAAAATAGCTATGTATTTTTTTGAAAAACAAACATGTTTTTCGCATGAAAGAATTGATTGGAAATGATTGGAGTTCTATATGTATGTCGAATGCAGAATTCAACTATCATCAATGATATTTATGTACAAATATGGGACGTTTGATTTATGAATTAGCATCACATAAACCAGGTACATACATATATGGTCTCGAAATTTCTGATTTTAAAATATATACATATGTATGTATGCCTTCCCTGGTTGATGCTTCTGATTAGCGAAGATATTTTCGTCGAAATCTCTTCTGATGGAAAGTGGAGGCAACAAGATCAAAAATTTTCATTTAGCGGAATTAATGTTGAAATACTTACATAGTATGATACCTATGTAGCTCATGTAAAACAAAAATTTAATAACCAACTTCACTATCAATTACAGCAAATAGCCCCTAAAGCTAATCCTGCTAAGATTGCTTGGTATAATGTCTACAGATATCCTGTAACGGTAAAAAACCTGAATAAAATTAGACTTCTATCGAGAAACCTTAAAAACAAAGAAATAAATAAAAATAAAAAAACAATATTCTTTCTTGCACTGAAGAAACTATACCAGGTATCTATAAAAAAAAAAACAAAAATTGATATAATCATCTGTCGTGTGCATATCTAATTAACTTTCGTATAAAAGGCAGTCGCGTAATTTTAGAAATTGCCGTCGTTCTTCGCGGTCTTATTCCTTTTAATAAACGACCAACGACGACATTCAAAAAGTCATTAGCTGTCGGCAGACTGAAGCAATTTCATCAGGGAACAACAAAAAGCGCTGCATCCATTCGAAAATAAAAAACAAAGAAAAAAAAGCCAGCAAGCAGTATTACCCCCAAGATAAATTCATAATATAATCCAGGAGGTTCTCCTAAAGGGAGGTGGAATTACAAATACCATCATTGCTGGGAAAACATTAAGTCACGACGACGGTAAAGCGGCGCGGCGGCGATACGCGAACCGCGCACTATCCCACTATAAACACAAGCAAATAGAAATGTACAAGAGGCGGCTGCAGCTCAAATTACAGGGTTCCATCCGGACCTTTACGTTGAGTTGAGGGCCTCTTCGTCTTCCATCCACCAAGTTGCCTTTTTCTCATATTATAATATACAACAACAACTCCTAGCAATCCAGTCTAAAAGGGGCCTTGAGAGTGAGTCAACGACGGATGAGAATAATCATCGGGCCTGCAACGGTGTGCTCTCATCTGAAATAATTACTGGAACCATCGTTAACGATCGACGAGGAACGGACCCGCGACGGTGAGCTTGTGAGCATTCACGTTTATTAATGGACATAAAATTTTACATCGGAATTTAAACTAAGTCGCCAAAAAAAAACAACAACAAAAAAAAAAGTGAAGAAAAAAATTTGTTTATTTTTGTTTTTATAAACCTATCCTCGATTGCAGAAAATTATATATCGCGGCCACATTGACGAGTGGGGTTTTGTAATGAGCCTGGAATTTATTCCTTTGATATGCAAAAAAACAAAAAAAAAATAAAAACAGACAAAGATCGCCTCCCCTTAAAATGCAGTGACACCATTAAATTTGCGCTCATATAGGTAGGTAGGCACCTTCAATTCCAATAATAATTATAGAAATGCAAGCAATTTTAGCACATCAATTTCCATTCATTATCGGTTCATTTCGCCTTGGAAATTTTGATTTTCTTATATAATTGAGCTTCCTCTTAATTGAGACGCAACCTCTGTTGCGGTATCTAATTACACTCGGAGATCTTTAGATCGCACAGCATTTCCTTTTTCTGAATTTCTGATTGCTCCAGATACCTGTAGCTACCTAACTAATCATTAATTTTTCTTGGAACTGAAAAAAAAAAGGAATAACTTGTAGAAGTAAACCAACTTTCAACTTTTAACGCAGTTACCGCAATGAAGTGTCAATTTAAAGCTAAGAACCTGCATGCCAAAAAAGGGACTGCAAATTTTGTAATTGGAATTGGTTGTTTTATCTTGGACAGCTAAAGATGTTTAAGAATGTAAGTAAGCTTCATTTTTTTTTATTTTAATTTTATACTTGTATCGTCGAAAATGCAATTACTTTTTGTTTTTCTAAGAATTTTCTTCGAAATTTTTCTCTAGAATTTTATGCTGAAAGCACAGTTTATAAAAGACTTGAATTGATTCGACAGCCTGCAATGACATGCATAAAATGAACTGCTTACTACTGTGCCCACAAAATAAGGTGACATTTGAATTTATATTGAAAATTCTTTATTTATTCTTCCAAATCAATTTCATCGCCTTCAAAGTAATCCCCTTCCGATGCAATGCATTTATGCGAACGGATTTTCCAATCTTCGAAACGGTTGAAAAAGTCAATTTCAGGGATGGCCTTCAGCTCCTTCCTCGCGGCGGCTTGAATCTGTTCTATCGTCTCAAAACGGTGTCCTCGGAGCGGTCTTTTGAGCTTGCTGAACAGCCAGAAGTCGCACGGCGCCAAATCAGGTAAATACGGTGGTTGTGGGACGATATGAGTCGAGTTTTTGGCGAAATGGTCACGAAGAACGAGTGCAGTGTGAGACGGCGCATTATCGTGGTGCAAAAACCAAGAGTTGTCTCTCCACAATTTCGGCCTCTTTTGGCGGATAGCGTTACGCAAACGACGCATAACGTTCAGATAATATTCCTTGTTGACTGTTTGACCCGGGGGAAGGAACTCAGGATGCACAACACCACGATAATCGAAAAAGACAGTCAACATCACCTTGATTTTTGAGCGTCTTTGACGCGGTTTTTTTGGTCTCGGCACACCCGTACGATATTCGCTCGATTGATCGGTCGTTTCGGGGTCGTAAGCATAGATCCAAGTCTCGTCTCCAGTGATCATGCATTTCGTCTTGTCAATGTAGTCAATAGTCCGCAAACAAAATTTAATGCAAATTCTTTGCTCAACAAATTTCGACATCGCAAAAAACAAGAAATTCACTTTTAGCAGCTCACAAAACGAAGCGTATCTCAAACACTAATGAATATTTTGACGTGTGATTTGGCAGGAATGTCAAAGACAGTCCTACCAACCTAGAAAAGAAACCAATTCGCCAACTCCTTTGACGCGCGCAGTTTAAATTCAAATGTCACCTTATTTTTTGGGCACAGTAGTATACCCTATAGAGATACACAGCACGATGTAATGAATCATTAGAACTAAGTATTCATTAAACCATTTCGGAGTTACAAGTTGATTAAGAAAATATGCTAGGTTTTCACAAAACATGGGGTTGATTTAGTAATTGAAAGTCCGTGAAGTTCAACATACAATGACTACACACCCTGTACTTTTTAAGATGCATGGTATTTTGTGTAAACTTACTAAATTTTTTTAGTTGCCCTGTAACTCCGAAACGGTTGATATTGTCCTACTGCCATACAATTTTTTGGTTGCCTATTTAGGTGAGTCTGAGTAGACTATTATCACCATCTACTCTACGGACCACCTAGGTGGAAACACCCTATATATTGCGTTTGGTAAAAGACTTTTTATCAGTAATAACCCAAAATAATTAATTTAAAAACATTTATATCGACCAACCCGCTTATTTATTCGCTCCCAGTTGGTACTTGGTGATCAATGGTGAAAGAAAAGTGTGTCCCGTTTGTGATGCTACACTCGAAAGGGGGGCGAGGGTATCCTAATATACTCCTCAGGTGCGAGACCATAAATTGGACACCGTGTAGAAGTGAGCCGATTTTCTGAACTGTATTTCTATGAACGTAGGATAAATAAAGGTTTTTTGTTTTTTTTCAAAAACGTTTTTGTTTTAGAATTTGTGTGCACTATGAGCAATATACACTTAGCGATCTGGTAAGTAATTTGCGAGTTGTATAATCTACCTTGAAGTCTTGACCCCAGGAATATAGAAGAGTAAATTTTGTGACACATTTTTAGAATGTGATTTACTTTTGAAAACATTTCCGGATACAAGGAATCACCCCAAGTGAAACATGATTAAGTAAAATAAGTCACTTAACAAAGCATCTGCAGACTATGAACCTTATCCTGATATTAAATTGCAACACAGAAATCTCATGTCGGCCAAACCGAAATGCATAGAACGGAATGCACATTTATGAATTTTATGGATGAAGTTATATGAGGACGTACAATTTCAATAAGACCAATAGGATGAGTTAAGTAGCATAAAAGTAGATTATATCACATCACGGTCTATGGATTAATTCAGGAGTATCATTGAATAACCTAAAAATCAGGGAACCAAAGATAGATCCCTGAGGTACTCCACTAATATTTTGATGATCAGAATTATATTACAATTACCCACCATCATACATAAAGTTGTGGAACTTACCACATTAGTTGAAGAGTATTACAAAATAAATTTTCGATTGTAGTAAATTCAAATAGAGGCACCTCAACTTTCGCGATAGACACTGTCAAATGTTTTATAGATATCCAGGAACGATAAAATGCGGATTTATTTATTATCAATAAAGGATGGGATATCGGTAGTTATTTTTAGTACTCACAACTGTTTTTGAGACGAAAACTGGATTACCATAAACACAGTAAACTAATTGAAATTATTTATAAATATTTTCGAAGAAAAATTACTTTTTGACAATTTTATCGACCACTTTGCGTCCAAACCTTTGTTATTTTTATGGCTAAGTTTTATCAATTATTCTATATGCTTCGCACAGCAGCTGGTCTGAATTTAATTGTTGGTGATTCAATTTAATCATTAGCATAGTTAGCATATTAGTTAGTAATATTCATCTATACACGTTCAGTTTTATGTTAGTAGTCGTTTGGTTGTGATTAGCTCCAACTAGTCTACTGATGTAAAATTGCTTAGTATCCTCCAAGATATCTCCGCGATCGATGGTGGAGTTATTCAATGCAGTAATTCCATGTATTCTTTTAGGTTCAGGATATTTCAGTTACGCGAAAAACTCCCTTACTGTCTGGCAGATTTTTATGCATGATTTTTTAACATAATTTCCATGTAGCAAAATCACCATTGACAAATAATTTACTATTATGAAAAAAAAAACTCAAATAATAATTGCATGAGGAATTTTCATGAACAACTTGTAAACAAACTGTACAAAAAATAACCCCCCCCCCCACATGACGTAGTCTAAATAACTTTCAATTACCGTATCGATCGTAATTTAAAAACTTCGTCAGATCGTCTCATAAATTTACGAAATCTTTTATTACATTTATAATGATGTCATTATGGAACGACAATATTCATTCATTATTTAGATGTGGCAGAAACAAATAAGAACTTCATCTGCATACTAAACAACATCATTCCTTCATACTTAGCTACTCTTATCTACACACAACAGCCAAAGTTCATCAAGCACTCACAGAAAGATGATTTTTCCCCCCTTTACGTAGTCTGTACGTTTTGATTTAAAAACACCGCGATTAATTTGCAATTATCAGGGTTCTCAACTCTTTTTATCTCGATTGGCCAAACATTCCAATGATAAGAATGTCATGCGCACGGAAGCGTTTTTCGAATCATCTACTGATTACGTACTTAATCGATTTATTTTCGAAATTGTAAATTATTCCATGAATAACAAAAATAAAAGATAGAAAAAAAGAATAGATGAAATGCGAATTTTAATTTTACATAGATACTAATACTTCAAGAGTAGGAGGAGAATCGTGTAATATTATTTCGTATACAGCTGATTTGATGCTACCTTAAAGAAGCCCTAATGAAAAATGTCAATATAAAATTATTTAACAATTAAAAATAGCTTTAAAATTGGAAAATTTGGTCTCTTAGGCCTACTAACTATTTTTTTTTTCGTTTTGTTATGTAATGTAATTACGAGGAAATTTTTATTATTGTCTGTAGATTTTTGAAAAATGAGGAGAATATTTAATTTAAGCGGAAGAGAACACAAATTTATACCAAAAACTGTGAAATAAAATAAATTTTGCCATCGTGACATTATCGAATAATACCGGGGACACACTTCCAATTTCAAATTGAGATATTGATATTGCAATTATGTCATATTGCAATAATAGAATTTCAGAGACACACTTGCGGTTTACGATACAGAGAAATTAATTAGTGAACTTATATTTGATTTATCATTTAATTTGTCATTTGACTTAAGAAAGTTCCACGCACGTACAAAATACGAGCAAATATTATGAAATTACTTGTCTATATGGAAAATAAAAACGAAGTAGACACATCAACTTGACAAAGTGTCAAATATTAAATATCAGAAAAAGTTGCAGCCAACATTGCAGTAAAAAATTCGCTTCTAAAAGTTTCATGTATTGAATGATTATGGTTTATAACTAAGGTCACATTGCATTAAACTACATTTTTCGAAATTTTAATATTGAGTTCCAATTTACTAGATACTGAGTGTATATCGAGGGTTTACTGAGCTGTTTCTTAGTATATACGGACAGACTTGCGGTTTAGCATAAATTGCAATATTGAAATTGCAAGCCTGTCTCCAGTATAGGTAAGGTAGTTTCAATTCTTTGAGAAACCTTTTCTATAGTAAATATTTCAAAAAATAATTTTTTACTGTCGCAAATTTTCAATACACCGAGGATTGCCTTTTCTATAGTAAAGTTTTCAAAAAATAAATTTGTCTGCTGCCTTCCCAAGAGTTTCAACGAAAACTGAAAAAGTTTAGTCTCAAGTTAATTCGGATGATATTTTGGCTTTTAGGTTAACCAATGACATCAAATATATTGCTATTATGTAGGTGTTAGTATTATCCAGCACCCACCACCCACCAGAATTTTGGTAAGGAAATGCTGGAGAAGTTTTATTAAAGCAAATATCTGTTGACGCTCTTCGTAACTTTTCTTTAAAGACTTTATCAGAACTAAAGAGTATACTTTAACTACATACATTACGTAAAATATAGTAAGATTTTACTTTACTAAGGGTATGTGCATGGGCGCCGGCAGGATTATTTATAGGGAGGTGCATCTAGTTATACTATAAAAAGTGCAATAATTTAAGTATAATAACGTCAAAATGAAACCGATTACGAATCCCATTGATTTTGGCTTTCGATTATTGCAAGCAAATACATACAACTACGAGTATACACACGCAAATGCTAGGGTGGAGCATTAGGTTCACTCAAAAAAGAAATAATAATACTCTATTGTACCGCTGATAAGACGTACCTTGCCCTTGGATCCCTCAATTGATCTCTGAACTGAAGCGTATTGGGGGATCGCTTCCCCTGGTTTACATTACCAAAAATTGGCGCGTTAAAAATAACGAAACTCAGATGTTACGAATTTAAGCTAATTTTATAGAATATCGATCTTCATTTCATACTTAGACTCTCTGATTTTATCACTGACAGATCGATTTTCTTCTACGCATAAATAATCATTTTCGCTTATGCAACTTCATCTTGAAAATGTAAGAAACTTGGACAAATCTTCATTTTTAGCCATTGCAGAAGATATACAGATCCTTTACAGAGGTAATCTATAGAATTTTATTGCCAAGGTGGTACGAGATGTGACATCTCGTACATATGTGTAAAGCAATTAATTGCTCAAATCACCCCGTTTTACCCAGCTATCTTCAAGGCAATCAAGATAGGCCTGACATTCTAACAACAGCATGTAATACCTATTGAATGTTCATTTAGTACGTTACGGCATGTCAAGACATGGAATCGATCAACGATGGGAGATGCGAAGCTATAAGTGGTCTGTCCATGCTCAGTGTTCACAGCAAAATGTTAAAGAATAACCACTGGATTCAAAAATTTGGTCAACCACCTAGACGCTTCAAATTTTTATTTAAACAGAGACTTTCCGTAACATGTTTTATTACTCAATAAAGCATCATACATATGACTTTTTAAGATTAAAATTAAGCGGCGCAAGTGGCCTTTGAACTGAAGCCATTCATTAGTTTATTGTTCACTCCTTTCTTTATAGTTCATCCGACAATACCACTCCTCCTATAGGAAGAGCAGTATTTGTTTTGAGTGAAGTTTCTTCAAAGCCGACAGGTTTTAAGAACTATGAGCCAAAAGTCTGTGCAATGGCCTCGCATTCGCATAAGACGTACTCCGATGTTTTATCGTCTTCGAGACATAACTCACGTACATCAGTGTCCGGTTAGGTCTCCTGTAATGATTCTGAGTTCATTCCTAGATAGCCTTAAAAGATCTTCCTTCTAATGGATCCTGCCTGTCGCTGATGCCAAAGTGCAGCCAAGCTTGGTTCCTGGTTGCCGTATACGCCAAGCTTGGCTGTTACTTTGGCATATACGTACAAAGTAACAGCCAAGCTTGGTTCCTGGCTGCCGTATACGCCAAGCTTGGCTGTTATTTTGGCATATACGGCAGGCAGGAACAAAGCCATACCTACTGATGAGTATACAATTCCTGTTGATACGAAACGCCCTTTTTTTGCAAAAGAAATTTCTTTTTCAAAAATCTTTCGTTTGTAAAGAGTTTTTTTTCCATTCAATTTTCGAGCTGTTGACTTGGCAGCATACTCGATCAACTTTCAATTGCCTAAATTCGCTATGAATTTATTTAATAGCAAAACTGTCTAATACTGATAAGCCCTATAATCACTTGGAATGTTTAGAAAAATTATTTTTAGCAAATCAAAATTACTAGAAAAAACAGAACAGCTTAGGACTAGTGTTATGATTAAGTAGATATCTAATACTATATATGAATTGAAACCATAAACTAGGTGATCAAGATCAAGATCAATGATTCAATGTCAAGATACTGACGTCAATCAATCTTCCTGTGCTCATCGAAAACGAGCTTGTAATTTACTTTCTCATAATAGCAGTACGGAATAATCTGATGAGAGAAATAAGAGAACGTCATAAGTAAATACACAAAGCTTAATAAGGTAAGAATCTATTTACAAGTCATGTTACCTCTTCGAAACTGCTTTTATATATCTAGGTATGTAACAATAACAAAAATTCAAAATATTTACCTAAAATTGATTTAGTCAAAACTGATAAAATCTCGAAGATGAGCAACATTTCTTCATTTCAATTATCTTTTTCGTTTTTAAAGCAGAAATCTTTCCCCACATTTTATCAGTTCGAATCATGACTTCCAATTTTTGTTGTTTTTTTTTCTTTTTTTCTTTACATTTGGGACTCAAAAATATCTCATCGTTCGGTTCCTTTAAAGTAAATTAAATGCAAGAAGAAATGATGCCCAACGGACGAGAACGCAGTTATCATCAACTCGATAACTCATTTGGCCTCTTCTCATGTAGAGGTAAAAGTACATAATGTTTGTTGGTAAATCCATCCACATATACAAATATAATGAATGGATTGGCATGTTCGACTGCATTTCACTGTAAAACAAAACCTCGGCTTTTATAGAGGAAGCAGGAATATTGGTTGTTAAAATAAAACAGACTCCTGTCCTGTGTCTGTCTGTCTGACTGACTGGCTGGCTCTCTATACAGCAATAGCACAGCATCATGCAGAGTTGAAATATTCCCAGCAGGTAGAAGTTGAATTAGAATTATTTTTTGGCTAGTGAATGGTTAGCTGAGTTTAACTCAACTTAGCCAACTCAGCAGGAGGCAATTATGTCAAGATGATTTGTTGATATTTGATGGTATCGTCCAAACATTGCTCTGCTCGATTTCGTATACTTTTTTGTTTTTCCGGTGAAGCGACGACGACCCCACAAAATATCTCTTAATATATTCCAATGAAATCAAAATTTACTTTTCCATTTTCAACAATCGGTCCGGGACTCCGGGTATAGTCATCATTTTCGGTTTAATGATGGCGAAAGCTGCGCGCTTCGCAGTCAAGCATTTTTGTTTTTTTTTTATTTAATAATGAGACAGTTCTAATTTGAGATGCGAAATTCATGATCAAAAAATAAAAATTGATTGGAGGATGATACTGCTGTGCTGTGCTGTGCTGGACACGGTAACATCTGGTAAATTAGAATAAAACAGAATTGCAAATTTGATATTTTTATGATTTTGAGAAGTTATTGAATATGTTCGGATTGCTTGATTGAATTTAAACTAAAATTATTTTTTAAGATGGCATTTGGACTTGAGTAGTAATATGGTCACATGCTTATATGAATGGTGGTACAGAGAATATGCCCCACAATTCTTCCAGGAGACAGAACGACTATTAGTCCAGTCAGAAACAGGCGGTTTTGATTCAACCAAAATGTTGTCTAGATTTTAAGGATGTCAAGAAGAAACAGCCTAAGAAATAAGAAAAAATGTAATAGTTACACCCTTTTTCGTTTTTCTTAAAATAGTCTTTTTCCTTGCCTTTCATAATATAAGCGTTTGGGATATAAGTGTATCTAGGTTAGGCTAGGTAAGAGTGGTGCTGCTGTAGATTTTCAGCCTACTTCACTTAGACGTCTTCCAGCGGGTCCACTGTGCCCCTAGACTTAATAGCATAACCTTTTAGAAAAAAACAAAAACAAAAACTGCTCTAGATCCATTCTACTTTACTAAGATATCTCAGGATAAATTTGAGCTCTTTACATTGTAGTTCCCACAGATTTGAAAAGAAGTACAGGGTTTTCCAATAAGAGGTGTTATTTTAATTAGCCCGCTATTTCGGTAGATGTCACTTTTGGAGCTGTCATTTTTTGACATTTGACAAGTAGAAACTACGCCATTAATAAAAATGGAACGATACACGATTCAACAACGCATTGAAATTATTAAAATTCACTATAAAAATGATGAAAATGTGGTAGAGACGGTTCGTAAAACTCGAACATTTTTGGGTCGTCGTGAAGCACCTTGTCGGACCGCAATACAGAAATTGGTAGAAAAATTCGAGCTGTCGGGACAAGCTAGTGATGTGAAGAATAAAACCCGTGCACGTCACTCAAGAACAGCCGAGAATATTGCTGCTGTAGCCGAAAGTATTGAAGAAAACCCAGGTTTGTCCATTCCTCGTCGTTATTTGCATAAATATTTGGGTCTTAAGGCTTATAAAGTTCAGTTAACACAAGAACTCAAGCCGACCGATCATCAACAACGTCGAGTCTTTGCTGATTGGGTCCTTGAAATGCATGAAAATGATCCGGAATTCCATCGAAAACTCATCTTGAGTGATGAGGCCCATTTCCACCTCGATGGCTTCATCAACAAGCAAAATTGTCGCATCTGAGGCTCGGAAAACCCAAGAGTTATTGTAGAAAAGCCTCTCTATCCTCAACGTGTGACTGTTTGGTGCGGTTTATGGTCCCGCGGGGTCATTGGACCTTACTTTTTCGGAAATGAGGCTGGAGCAACAGTTACGGTGAATGGATTGCGCTATCGACAGATGATTAATGATTTTTTATGGCCGGAATTGGATGGTATTGATCTGGACAACGTTTACTTTCAACAAGACGGCGCTACGTGCCATACAAGCAACGAAACCATTGATCTTTTACGGGAAAAGTTTCCGGACTGTGTTATCTCTCGAAGAGGTGATCACAATTGGCCACCGAGATCTTGTGACTTAACACCTTGCGACTTCTTCCTTTGGGGCCACGTGAAAGAGAAGGTCTACGCCAACAGCCCAGCGTCGATTCAAGACCTCAAAGATGGAATTCGTGAGGCTATCGAGGACATAGGGCAGCCACTTTGCGATTTGGTTATAAAAATTTTATGAAAAGGATATGGTCCTGTAGGCGTGGTCGTGGTGGTCATTTGGCTGATGTTATTTTCCATTATTAACGGCATACCTTCCTCTTTATAATGAAATAAAATTCCGATCCTTTTTTCTAAAAAAATGGCATTTTGCTTTGAATATCAAAATAATACCTCTTATTGGAAAACCCGTTAGATAATTATCAAATGGTCTATACCTCTTTTATTCATCAGAGTGGCGCCCTCGCAATGTACGTATTATGAAAACATAAAAATGTTGCTGGAATGTATGCAAAATTCCCAACATGAGTAGAACATTTGTAGTGATTTAAAAATCGTGTGCTTAGATCGCGGACATCAATTAGGGTACCCTAAGCATTCATGTATCTTATGTGAATGGGATTCAAGAGACAAAGAAAGTCACTACAGTGACGAGACTAAGTGGAGAGTAAGTGTGTCTTTTGAACCAGGACAACAACAAAAATTTTATCGCAGAACCTTTAGTAAACGTGGATAAAGTTTATCTACCCTCACTTCACATAAAACTGGGAATAGCTAAAAATTTTATTAAGATGTTCATGCTTAAAATAAGTGCATAGCCTCATTTTTCATGATTTATCA
The DNA here is from genome assembly GCA_963924295.1 of Dioctria rufipes. Lineage (NCBI taxonomy): Eukaryota > Metazoa > Arthropoda > Insecta > Diptera > Asilidae > Dioctria > Dioctria rufipes. The sequence continues at coordinate 22,461,695 of OZ002740.1, read as the reverse complement.
AATTAAATACATTCCTCCATCTGTATAGGCATCTAAGTGGAACGAGCCAAAGGACTTCGGATTTCCGAACTAGAATTTGATGTACGCTTGAATCGAATGGAAATAAGGAAGCGACAAAAAGTGTCATATGGAGCTTCTTTGACAACTTCCCGGCTCCAAATTACCAAGAAATTATTGAGAAACTGTAAGACGCATTTAAAGCTCTAGGAGTAAACATGCCCCTAAAGATTTATTTTTTGTACGACCGTAACTGGCCTTTTTCCCGAAAAATTTGTGAGCTATTAGTGACGAGCATGGCGAGTAATTTCATCAAGACATCAAAATTATTAAACAGCGCTTCAAAGAAAGGAGGATATTTTTTTACTAGTTTTATTAAAACGCCATGTACGAAATTTTAGATTTCTACGACGACGCGTGCTCAGGCAGTGTCCAAGTAAATAGAAAAGACGAAATTTTAGTATGGCAACCCTATACCCAATTTATCCCATTTTCGAACTTAAATTTAAAAGTTTTTTTTAAAAACGTGGTCTCGAGTTATCGAATTTAAAACTCGAGACAACAAGAAGTCCGAGATCGCTAAATTCATATGACATAAATAAAAAATTGTGACGTCTAGAGAAAAAACTAAGATCAGAATCGGGCTCAGCAACTCCGAATTACGAAATTTGAGCATTTTTCTCATTTTTCGGTTTGCCGAACAGTGTTATTAAGTGTCAACTTTTCCCTATATCTGATTTCACTTCAATAAGAATACAACATCAAAAAAAAAATCTCCTTTCAATCACGACAACGTGAAGTTCATTATATTGTATATCGAATATGATCCTGCAGGTCTTAAATTGTTGATTTAAATCCTCGAATAGAAAATTTTACACGATTTTAGCAATAATCCGTCAATAGAAGTTCAACTTGTCTGACAAAATTCGATCCCATGCCCTTTATGATAGTTCCACAATGTTTGTAAACTTCAGGAACAGTTTGCTTATGGTGCTTACGAATAACATGGCGAACTCTTTCGAAATTTTCATTTTTTATTAAAACTTATTGAAAGTTTTTTAAACCGCGAAAATAAATTCAAAGATTGTGTTCAGTTCAGTTCAGTTTGTGTGTGTTCATGTTGAGAACTGGTGCACCCCTCATGATATGACGGTGAACTCTACAAAGTCCAACTTGATGCTCTTCTCCAAAAGACGTAAGCTTGGACACTTTGTTATTCTAAAGCTGTTTGGATACACTCTACAACTACCTCCACATGTCAAGCACACCGGTCTCTACCTTGACTCGAAGTTGACGTATAGAATGCATGTAGTGGAAAAAGTTAATGCGGCTATGAGTGTGTTTGCTTAATGCAGAAGGACCTTTGGCTTCACATGGGGCATAAAACGAAGTGCTGTGAACTGGATGTACACCTGAATTGTAAGATCCATGCTCACATATGTCTCATATGGTGTAGTGGCCGAGGACGCAAATGGGGACTACGATGCAAAAGCTGACGGGCATACAAAGGCTCTCTTACCTTGTCATTCAGGCAGATGTTAAAAGGATTGTGCTCATGGGATGTTGAGAGGACGGCTGGACTGGCTCTGCTCAGCCAATTGCTCTTGGAGTGTGGGCTGGAACGGGAGAATCGTTCTTCCCGCATGCGACTTGCTGCGATGGTTCCAGAGCTTTGTTTTGGGCGTCACTTCTCTGTGGGTTTTCCTGGAAGAGAATCATGGGCTGAGGAAACTGCCTTATCGAGCTTTCCCTGGTCCGCTCTAAAAATTCTCACCAACAGCTCTCTCTCTCTAATGAGCGAGCAGGTGCGGGTGTTTATTTTCTTGAGCCTGACAATGGGTTGGAGTACTCACTTGGAAGGTACACCACTGTGTTCCAGGCTGAAATCTTTGCCATCGCAAGGGCAACGAAGATAGTCATTGATATGGAAATCAAGGGAAAGGCCATTGCTATTCTCTCAGATAGTCAGGCAACCTTGATGGCTGTGAGTGGCCTTCGGATAACATCGAATTTACTGGGAGTCCCCCCAAGATGTCTGTGTATCCACAACAAGGTACCCCGTTAGTGGGTTTCTAGGCACAAGGGGATCATTGGGAATAAAAGGGCTTACCTTCTAACCAGGTCTGGTTCTAGTTCTCGCTTCCTTAGACCGAAACCCGCTTTAGACGTTTCCGCCTCGTTGATCAAGTCCCTTATCAAAACGGATCTTCGCATGAAACTTTAGCAGAGATGGACTAACCTGAGCACTTGCAGGCGTACAAAACTTTTTCTTGATGTGCCTAATAAGAATTTCTCTTACTTTCTAACTCTTGGGGTTCAGAAGAAAACAATGCACAACTATGGTTGCCATCATCACTGGCCACAGATCGTTTTACGCTGATTTAACAAAAATGGACGTTGCAGATAGCCTTGAGTGTCTTTCCTGCCTGGAAAAGAAGAGCCTGAGACAACCGAAACAATTTCTTTGTGTCCGTCTGCCGTCTGCCGTCCTATTTGTGGAGAAGCTGAAAATCTTATCTCACCTAGACTTGATGTGCTTCATTAAGAGGACAAGAAGGTTTTGGTGAGAAAGCTTTCAGCAGGACTGGGTTCAAGCTTTCCGGAACCAATGGTTGAAACATTCTGCTAATGACTAGGATTTTGCACTTAACGCCCCTATTATAATTGGGATGCTGCAATGTGTTAGTGATATTTCGTTCGGTGGTTTGGAGCACATCCAGAATTATAAATCCAATGACAACATTTGTTCAGTAATAGATGAAATTCTTCATGTGCTACATATTGAAAGAACGATTTAAGTAGAGAAGTAGAAGAAAAAAGTAAAAGAAGAAGAAAACTTATTGAACTGAGAGGATCTCAGAGATCTTAAAATAATGAAGACCATTATTTATATGCTTAGAAATTAAATGTATACGATCGATATAGGCCCAACAGCATTGCAGTTATACTGCCGTAAGGTGCGACTAAACCATGATTAATAAGAAGCACATTACCACTCGCAAGAAATAGCAATACAAAACTCTAATCACTTCAATAATGTACGCCTCTTTAAGACGTGTTGAATTCTAAGAAATCGCGTTCATAGAAAAGGGATATACTATATGCAATGCAGAGGCGGACAAAGTACATAGGCTTTTCTTTACGCATTCAATGCACGTATGCGGTGGTGAATTATGTTTCTTAATATCTCCAAGTTTTACCGTTCGATCAATCACATTTGATTGATTTATGTCAACGGCGTATAATTTAACGTATTCATTGCGACTGCTAAAATACTTTCAACACATCCTCAAGTATGCATATTTTATCAATTCGATTTTAGCCACAGGAGACAGGAATATAAATAAAAAAAAAAAAAACGAAAACGAAAACATTTTATAGGTAAACTGTCTGCGCGCGCATAAGTTAGGTCAGCGCGCACGTACTCTATTACTATATATCTATGTTAGCTGCGCTGCGTACATAACTACATATTTCTCTTATTCTAACCGGACTGATTCCGTGTTAATGAACTAACAAACAATAAGTCAAAACGGTCAGTGCTGCTGTGAGAAATTGAATGATTTCTAAGGACTGTGAGTGAAGTTTCAATTGTAGTCCACATTTGCATATCACTTTTTAACATTATATAAATAGTTTGTATTTGAATTGGCGGCCATTTAAATTGAAAGAGTAGAAATATGATAGCAAATCATTTACAGTAATCAGGAAGCAATATGTGCGCTGATTCTAGCAGAATCTTTTAACATAAATGTAAATCATGTAAGGAGATTATTTTGGTATGATGAGACCTATCTGTGTTTTATGTTAAAATCACCTTATTTTGCTTAGATTATACGTTAATCTCCTGAAATGGATTACTATTAAAAGAAGTTTGGTTGCGAGATAAGTCATATTTTCAGAAATTTAAAGAGATAATGGAGAATTTTGGTTTCAGTAATACGCTGTGATACATCTTCAACTATTACGTTTGGGGTAGAACTCACTTCTACTTAACTAGTAAGGAATGATATGAAAAAACAATTAAAATTACGTAAACTATAAATAATATCAAAATTTACTCCTAAAAAAATCATATTAGCAAAGCATCGAAATTTTCGGTATATTTCTCTCGAAGTTCCTCAGGGGTCCATAATAGGACCTTTACTTTTTATTATATTTTAATGACATCTGCTAATGAAATTTTGCTTTTTTTTCAATTTCATTAAGTTAAATTGTACTCTCTATCAAATCTCTTATGAAATGTTGTTGTTATTAAAGAAAACCTATCCTAGACTCCATGAGGACTGTATGTGTTGTGAGTAGGAAGGGGGGGGGGGGGGTGCTTTTGATTATATTTTACCATCCATATCAGTGTTAGTGGGTGAGTCTAAATATGGAAACCTGTATGTCTTAGGTTACATGTATCTAACATGTGTAGTTGCGATGATGGATTTCTTTCCAACTATTTCCGCTTTTACTGAGTATCCGATTTATTATATTATATATTACATTATTATTATTCTTGTAAAGTACAAGATTTTACAATCTTTTTAGCACAAAAACTTTGCGAATTACATTTAGGACATTTTATAAAAATAAATGACAATATCGAAAAAATTTAAGAAACTAAAATAAAATTAAAATAAAAACCTACTGAAATAAAACAAAAATTGAAAATAAATAACAAAATAAACAGAAAAAGTATAAGTACCTCCTGCTAAAATAAAAAAAAAGAAATTATCGTTAAAATACGTGAAATAAAACGAAATATTAAACATAATTGAAAATTATAATATTATAGGCATGATAAAAGTTTTGAAAATCTGAAAGTGAGCTACGCCACGAGACAAGAGAATAAGAGAAATAAACGTACAAAAGCGTGGACCCTTATGAGATCTTTAAATGCAGCGACAAATTACGCGTTCTGATAACTACGGAGAAGACTATTCCAGAGACAAAATATTTTGACAGGATAAGAGACTTCCATAACTAATTTGTGAAAACGAGGTATTATCACATTCTGATTGCGTTCCGAAGCTGTGTACTGGAAAAATTCATGCAGATAATACGATTGGTTTGCACGTAATAATCTAGAAAAGTGAATCAGTCCTCTCTGCTTGAGATAATCTCGTATTGAGCAACCTAGCAATTTTGTCTGATAAAGTGAAACATGCTCGAACCTACGAAGTCCATAAATGAAAAGGATACAACCATTAAAGGCAACTTCCATTTTTTTAAGACAAGGGTATCGAGTCTAGGGTATATCAAACTGCCAAAATTCAAGTAGTTTTGAGTGAATTTTGAGAGCTAATGAGTTAACAGACAGCCAGAGCATACGAAGTACAGCATAAACCTTACCGATAATTAACTTTGTATTGTCGCAGCATTTCATATGTTGGTTGAAAATAATGCTTAGATTTTTAAGTTTAGGTACCAAATCTAAAATTGTACCATCCAAGATAATAAGAGATAAATCATGCGAGTCAAATGAAACAAATTGAAACTTTTCAGGGTTTAGCTTTAGGCCATTAGCTTTGGACCAGATACTGATTCTCTCCTAATAGTCATTAATACGAGAAATACAGCCCTCAAACAAACCAACAGGTCTGCTTAGGCATACCTGCACTGCACCAGAATACATGTGGACGCTGACGTCCTGAACGGTTTCAGGGAGATCATTTATAAATAAACTAAATAACAAAGGGCCCAGTATTGAGCCCAGAGGAACGCCAGACAGAAGGGGTAGGAAACAAGAGGTAATTCAATCCACAATTAGCATTTGCTTTCGATCGGTCAGAAAGTCCTGGATAAGAGAGACGGCGGAGGGACTGAAACCAAGCAGCAATTGAGTTTCCGAAGCAAGATCCCAAGATCAACGCTGTCAAAAACTTTCGAAAAATCGAGCAGTGCCAAGGCAACCAAGTCGTTTAGGTCTAGAGCGAATATTTTCAGTACTGCAATTTCCCTGCTATGGTCACGACGAAAAACATACTGCCATTTGCTTAGGAGCTCTCTCGAATCGAAATGCTCAACTAATTGCCGCCTATTCATTAGCTTTTTCAGTACTTTCGATAAAAAGAATAGGATGCTTATAGGTCCGACATCTGAAGGGGACTGAGGAGAAGATTTTTTTGGTATTGGCAACACAATAGCGGTTTTCCACTGGGAAAAGACGAAGTCATAAGATATGTGTTTACGATATGAAGGATATACCTGGAGCACTTCTCTTCTCAATGTATATAAATGGTATAAGCACAGCGATTAAGCATTCAAGTTAGCCTTGTTTGCGGATGATATGTTACGTTAGTTTATATAGCAGGCAATAATATCGGCGAAATACAATTTAAGTTACAAGAAGATTTGGATAGTTTAAGTTACTGGTTAAAAACAAATAAACTAAAACTTAGAATTACCGGAAAAACAAAAGCAATGTTGGTAATTTGGAAGAGAGAGCTCAGACTGAGTATGGATGGAGTGATGTTAGAAGTGTTAAAGGAATTCAAATACCTGGGATTATGGTTGACTATAGGCTTAAGTTCACAGCACATGGTGGTAATACTACGAGTTCAAAAATTTCGAAGAAAATAGCTTTTATGAGAAGAGTCAGAAAAAATATATCAACCATCTCTATACAGCAATTACTACATATAACACAATTGCCAAGCCGCATTTTGAATACTGTTCGACTATATTATTGTTAAGTAATCAACAAATAATAAATAATCTTCAGAAGTTCCAAAATAAAGTAATTATACTAAGATGTGATAGATATAGGACTCCATAAGATGCATGATGGATACTCTGCAGTGGCTCAATGTGAAACAGAGAATAATTATGAGAGTTTTTTTTATCTTCATCTTTAAAATTTAGTTCAATATGGGTGCCAAATTACTTACCTGTACACGTTAACTACAGCAGAGATATTCAACTACAATATGTGCCGAGCTCAATCAGCGGATAATTTTAGATTGCCTCGTTTCCTAAGTGCGGCATAGTATTTAGAGGATTCCAAAAGTTTAAAAGATAGAAACAAACTTTAGGGTATATAAAATTGAAATTGTAAAATATGTCATGGAAAGCTTCTAAATCTAAGTAATTAACACCTTTCATCTAGTCATCGCCACCTATAAGATCTTTTGTGACATTACCCCTAAATGCCCTAGGGCGCCCATTCGAACTTTAGGTCTCTAATAAAGCCTATGATGTTCTTGGGGGCCATTTTTTCTTCGACATTCTCTGGCAGTGTGAATGTCTTTCCTAGATGTCTTAGCCCAGTGTGCCACTGTAGACGGTCCCCAAGATCGCCTTAAATGGTGTTTCGGCATAACGTCTGAAATTGGTTTGACCATCGAGTCCTCTATGAAATCCTGGAGAACTTTCAGGTAGCCAACCAAATTGTTTATGCTGTTGTGTTGTTGTATAAGGTTTGCCCTTTGCCACAGTTGGGCAGCCACGCATTGCACCAGTTACTCCTAGACATGCAAGCCTTTGTAGTTTTTGCTAACAAGCTTGAGCCGTCTTTTGTTTTTGGCCACCAAATGAATGAGGCATATGTGACCATGGATCTTATAATAGATGTATATGACCACAGAGTCGTTTTTGGTTTAAGAGCCCAAGTTTTGCCAAAAATCCTGCGGCATGTCCATGTTGCCACTGTGTCCTTATCCAGTACTCTTTTTAAGTGCGAGTTCCAGGTTAGTCTGCTATCTAAAGTAATACATAGAGATTTGACCTCTTTCAATAATTCCACTACTGTTCCCTTAAGAGATGGTGCTTGTACATAAAGCTTCGTTTTTCTCGTGAAGAGAACAACTATTGTCTTACCAGGATTGGCCCGAAGTCCCATTGTTTGGCACCAGTCTCGAACTACATATGTTTAGGACATTCTGTATTAGATTAGAGATTATCCGATCATATTTGCCCCTAATTGTAAAGACCAGGTCATCTGCATAGCCCTGATAATCACAGCCAGAGTTGGTCAGCTTCTGTAGAAGATCATCGAGAACCAGCGACCATAGTAGAGGGGATAGAACCCCACCTTGGGGACATTCCTTGGTAGTCACTATTGTTATATAGAGCCCTCCCACAGTTAGCTGTGATTCTCCGGCTTTCAAGCATAGCTTTTATCCATTTTATCAAGGAAGGTTGGATTCCTATTTTCGTAGCTCCATTCTCAATGGCTTCAAAGGAGGTTTCGTCAAATACTCCTTCGATGTCTAGGAATACACATAGGGCTGTCCCTTTATCCTCTACCGCCTTTTCTCGTCCTAGGACAAGACTATATACCGCAGTTGTGGTAGACTTCCCTGCTTCGTAAGAATGTTGGTTTGGGTGCAGCAGTGACCGCTTAAGTGCACCGGTCCTAATATGGTTGTCTAACACTTTCTCCATTGTTTTGAGGAGAAATGAAGTTAAGACTGATCGGACGGTAGGATTTGGGTAGTGCGGGTGAACGGCCTCCCCGCCTTTAAGTATAAATGCTACCTTAACTTCCCTCCACATGTTTGTTATATACCCTAGAGTATAACTTGCTCTAAAAGTCTTGATGAGATTTGGCAGTAACTCTTCTAGCCCTTGTTGAAGTATAGGGGTGGAAAGATGCCATCGGCTTCAGGCGATTTGAATGGATTAAAGAAGTTGACGGCCCATTTAACTTTCCTATTTCATTAATTAATCTTAAGTATAAGCTTAAATATCAGCAAATGAAATTTCCTCAAGAAAACGACATAACTTTCTTACCAACCAGATAAAATTCAGTCTCAACTCTCAACTATACAAGAATAATTTCCCTTTCATAGACGTAATAATATATGTTCACATACCCCCTTATAACATAAATACAAAATGTAATAAAAAAAATAAATAAAAAACAAACAAACAAAATTAATGCAAAAAATAAAGAACACTGAACTGAAAATGATATCATCTTCCGTCTGTCTAGCACTTTAAAAGAGATAAGAGCAACCCAAGTGACGCCGACAGTAATTGCCACTTCCTACGTCAACTTTGTCGTTGTTGTCTCCACTTAAAATGAAATTTCCATAACTAAAGATAAAAAGCCATAAAAGCCACAAATAAATATCCAGGCACCAACAACCAACCGCCAAGGCAAAATCAAGTCTTTTCGATTTTTTCAAGAGTTAATATTGCCAATTAGCACTAAATGCATCCTTTTAAGCTATCAGTGCGCGTCTCAAACAAACCTGTGCCGCGCAGCAAGATCAGGAGAGTAGTGTAAAACAAAACTATTTTTCTGTTTTTTTTTGGCTTTTGTTTTTGTTGTTACCCTGTTGCTGCTGTTATCAATCAATAAAAGAAAAGACATAGTAGTGGGTACCTACAATGTACCTATCTTCTTACCAATGGACCTTACCTTTTTATACCTTTAATAATACAATCTTCATGCTGAGAAAATTTTTTCTATGGCGCACCAACAACAACCAAGATATTTTTTTTTCTACTTTGTTTAAACGAATTAAAGAAAAGGTAAAAAGGTGAATGAAAAAAAAATTAAAATGTTACCTTCCCTATAGCGAACAACTAATTGTCGGTAGAGAGGAAAGATGGTATATGGTACAAGAATTCAACATTTCAAAAAGATAAGACTTATCCTTCTTCATATGGGATGTCGTCCAGAGCCAGCCTCTGTGAGACCCCACAGTCCAGTTTTATTTCATCGTCTACCTCAAGAGAGTCAAGTGATTCACTTGTGTTGATATGGCTGCTTTGCTTATCTTAAAAATATATTTCCAGTAACAATAGTTTGCACTTAAGTCAGTATCTTCCGTTATCTTAGGATCCTTTTAAAAGCGGACTCAACTCAACTGTCCATTTCTAGTGAAAATAAACCGGTTACCAGTTTAAGTGCGGTAAATTCCAATTTCTAGGTTAAGTTGTGGTTTAAATGCATTCACTTAATTGGCATTGTTAGGTCAAACAAAATGGAATTCTTTTGTTTTAATAACAATTAAAAAAAAACAAAAAAAAACAAAAACGAAAAGAATTAATGGATGACATTATCATTGCTGGCAGATATGAGATACAGCAGCATTGAGATGAGTCTCTCTGCTGAAATTGTTTTCTCATGCATGTAACACAGCCATTTACCCTAATCAGCGCCTGTGCAATCGACACGAACCAACCAATGTACTACTAGTTCCCTGGGCCCTGATGGGCCCTGCCTGATGTTTGGAAGTTATATTATGGAACCAGTTGGCGCGATCGCATAAGCAGTTTTGGTGACTGCTAAGAGCTAAGAGAAGTCGTCATCTTGTCGTCGTCATTTAATTCATAAAAAGCATTCCGACCGACATACAGCAAGCAGTCACCACCAGCAACCACCACGTCCAAAATTATATGAAAGAAGGACCCATCGTCGCCAGTCGTCACCATCGCCACCAATCACACATTACACGGCCCAGCCAGACAGAAACTTAGTTAGTGGCGCCAAACATGCATGAGACCAGTAGAGTGTGACGCTGCTGGCTAGGCTAATGTTGGCTCTACTAAATTAACCTACGCAGTAGAATAGAACTAGGGAGTTACACGCAGTCGCTGCTCTTTGGATCGGATCGGACGGACTACAACATTCCATTTCGGGGAATTTACGGGAAGCAAAGTAGTTTCTCTGGGAGCATAATTAGAATTTTCTGTAAGTGGATAAAAGAAAAAAAAAATAAATAATTATTGCCATCGCCGCCGCCGCCGCCATGTGTATCTCCTCCTCGTCTATACACAATAATTTCTACATGGCGCTGAACTTATGTTGGCACTGTTATGTGCGGTTAAATGTGGACAACATGGAAAGGAAGTCCACTTTGGTGCACATATGTTTTGTAGGTAGGTAGGTAGGTAGGTAGGTACGTAGGTAAAGTAGATACTATCTGATGCCGTTGCCAACAGGTGTGGAGCACTAAAGTACAGACGACCATAGAGACATCAAACACACAGCACCTGTGACGGCATACTTTTTTGCATATCACGTTAATTATATAAAATATCACGGCCAAGAGATGTTGAGTTTTTTTTTTTATCTATGATAGTAGGTGGGTGGTTTCTATTATATGTACATATGTATGGATATGTGTGTATATGAATTTTTAAGTAAACAATTTTTGGGAATTTTTGTAGTCGTTTGTTTGTAAAAAAAAAGACCCCCACTGAGAAATAAAAGGCTAACAACCCCATGATAAAATGTCAATTTAGTTCTTTTGTAATATCACTAATAACCGTGAAAGAAAATCAGATTTGGAATTTGGAAAAACAACTAAATTAAGAATTAGACTGACTGACATAAGGCCGCCCAATTATTTTCTCATTTGCACGGGCTTTTTTTTGTTTGTTTTCTTTTTCATATTTATGAACAAAAATGGAAGAAATCGATTTAAATCGAATATAAACTGAAAATCTCTGGCGAATTTCTTCAACATTGAAAAACTAATTCATCAGCAGCGATAATAGGTTTTTACTAAATATCATCGAGTTACTGAAAATGAATTTCAGAACAGTAAAAGTGTAATTTACACTGAGAATTGAATGTAGTTTGGTAGCATGTTTATAGAGTAAATTTTAACCCTTTGTGGACTAATAGGATAATACCTACGTCCCTAGAAATTTCTCAAAAAAATCTGTTGGAAGAACTTATACATTCTATTGTTTGCGATTCTAATCCCCGCGCTTTCAGTACTTCTGGATCTGGATCTCTTCTGCATGTGTGAAAAGTTCTTGTCTCTCTCAATTTGGTGTCAGTCGGCACCTACCTTACTGTAAAAGAATGAATACGCGCCCATGCGCTGGAGATATTTTTATCCAGTTGGCAGAAAATTTTAAATAATTGTTTTTGGATCAAAAAATAAATGTTAGTAAGTTTGGGCCATCCCACACGAGTATTCCTGATGCAGTATATATGCAAACATGTTTTCTGGGAAAGAGGTGAAGAGGAAAAGCAAACAGATATCTCTCCAAAGTGTAAAGATATCTCTTTGCTTCTTCTCACCTCTTCCATAGAAAACCTGTTTGCATACATGCTGCATCACGAATACTCGTGTGGGTTGGCCCCTTAAGTGTAATTTTGACGTAATTCAGTGAATATAATTGAACATTCTTTTGCGCAAGCCGATTTTCTTGACTGGAATTATATATATGTGCCAACAGTACTTTTTGCTTTATCCTATTGCAAACTTGTTGTTTTGTTCCTTTAGTCAGGATTATTTCAATTTGTACGGAAATCTGTCAAAAATATCCTACTCAAAGAGCATTCGACGGGTGCATGAGGATTTTTTGCCTTCACAATCCTCATATACTCCCAGTAAAGATGACGGCTCGCCCCAATCTTAATTTGAGGAAGAAAGTGATGCAGATTAGGAAGAACGCGTTAAAGCACTTTCACATCAAAAACAAGAATCGAAAAAATGTAAACCGAAAAACTCAATTTATTCCACTTTAAAACAAAATCTTTGCTCCTATAATTAATAAAATCCAAGGAAATATGATATACTAATAATTTTACTAAGAAAATAGTATATTCATTTCAGATTTTTATGAAAAACACAACATTTATGTTTTATCGACCGAATTCTTTGGGCAAAAAAGTTTCTCGGCCGATAAAACACAAAAGTTGTGTTTTTATTAAAAATCTGAAATAAATATACTATTTTCTCAGTAAATTATACTGCTTTAACATGTTTGACGATTTGGAAGTCAGTAACAGACCTATTTCAAATGTGTTACAGAATGTCTAACAAAGAAAAGTTTTAATGAATTTGTAAAGATTGTAGGTGAAAAATAAGAAAATAATTCGATCAAAAGCGAGTTGGGCTTGCATAATTAGAGTTCTGTACCAAAACCGAATTTAAATATGTTTAAATCTAATTCAAATTTCACTGTGATAACTGAAAAATGAATGCAAAGTTTCCCCATTGCTCTGGAGCGTTATCGATTATTGTGTTTCCCCTCTAATTAGTTATACATTGCATGTCTTAAACATTACTGTAAGGTAAATTTCAATAATATCCAAACAGGAGGACGCAAGATTGATCTTATTCGAAATTAATAATAAAAAACAAATCAGCAACTATGAGACTAACGAAAAAAGCTGCAGTTTTTCTGTTATCTATGACTCAATACCTACAAACCCTGATAATATCAAAATTTTAGCTTTAGAAACTTTATTGATCTGGGGCAGTTTTTCGCACATTTTAAACTATATCTTTATAACCAAGTTACAAACAATTTTAAAAAAACAATAAAGCTTTGGGATCCTTAAAATTAGCCCTTTCAAACGATACCCCACACGATACAAAATAACATTTTTATTGAGGGAGTCCAGTGCAGTGTGCATAATAGCATATATAGACAAACTCACAATATACAAAGGCTGGACAAGTATAACAAAAATCTGCAACGCCTCGCTTCAATATAAAATCAACGATGCCTAAGCCTGATGTAGGAAAAACCTGAATTTTTTCTTAGAAATTTACTGGAAATTTGTTTCTCAGATTTTTTAATTACTGTAGGACGACAACGGTATACATGAATGTATTGTATCTGATCCAGTCTGCCACCAAAGTGAATAAAAATTCTGTAAGTCTCTAAAAACACAAAAAACAAAAATAATGCTTATCTACACGTTTACGCGCATAAAAATTGTTAGGAGCCCAAAAACTCGTTGTTGGCCCCCAATAATCCAAAGCGGAGCACTCGCAAAGTACATTCTGGACGAATTCGATTTCCTCCGAATCCTTATAGCTCATACAGAAATCGTATGCCACTATTACTAGTTTTCTAGCATGGTTTTCTATGGTCCAATGACCCGTAATGATCCCTACTAGATTCCTGGTATTTGTTCTGCTGCCATTAAACACTTCTTTTCTCCTATTCCTGTCATATGCAGGCCACAATTGCCTCACAATACGACAGGCTTACCTGCTGATCCATCCCGGAGGCTTGCCTTTCGATAGGCGTCCGTGATGAATTCCTCTTTTAAAGCTCCGATTGGGATCCTCACATAAGCAACAAAATGTTAAATTGCCATTTAAGGGACACTTGGAACATACCGCCGCAAAGATAAAAAGTAGTCAAATTGTAGATTTAAGTTCGAAATGGGACCAATCGGGCAATGCCTTTGTGAGGATGCCATACAAAAATTTCGTGTTTGACTGTATATTTGGACACTGTCCAAGGACGTGTCGACGTAGAGGGCTGAAATTTTGTACACGGCGTTTTCATATAAATAGTAAATACGATTTCAAAAATGGACTAAATTAAATCTAGATGAAATCTAAAGGGTATACTAAGTTTTTCATTCCGTTTGTAACACTCAGAAATAATTATGGTAGAGCACCTAGAGAACTGACATTTTGCACATAAACCTTTTTTTGGGCCGAATCGGGCAACTCCTTTGTAGTGTTGCCATACAAAAATTTCTTTTTTCTTTTTACACAGAGTTTTCACAGCAATAGTAAATAAAGTTTCAAAAACGGCCTAAATCGGGTAACTCCTTCTTGGTATTGCCATATAAAAATTTTGGTTTCTTACATATACTGTGAAAACGATCAGTCCTAGACGTTTTTATTGTACTGAAAAGTTCTTCAGAATACGAAATCCTATGAAATTGATTATAATCACTTTTACTGTTCGACGAATCATTCTAGAAATATATGCGAAAAACCGCTTTAACAATCTTCATCTAATCTAGGGTATCATAAGAATTGGTCTTAGACCAGTTCTAACTTTTTTTGTTTTTATTTGCTTTCAACTTGTCTCAAAATCGACTTTCCGTAGGATCCACCTATGAGTTTGAAACAGAATTTATTATGTGTGATGGAGTCATGGAAACTTTTCGATCAATGAAATAAACAAAAAAAAAGTTAAGCGAAAACTTGAGCAATATGTTGCTGTTAGTGGCACAGTTAATACAGCACAGACAGAAGTAGAAACACAGATGACTAAATATGCTTTTCTGATTTTAACAAATTTGATCATGACACGTTTATTATGATGTTTGTGTACCTACCTACATAGATGTTTCAATAATCTTATAATTATTACAAAATTAATAGTTGCACCTAGATTAGAATTATATTTTCGCACATATTTCATCCAGAAACATAGTGACAGCTACCAGTATACGACGACAACGACGACGACGACGACTTTCAAAAAGTTTCGAATATCACCGCATGTCTATCATTACCTCTGACAAAATGCAACTAAAACCGCATTGCTTCTGGTTGCAATGCAATTGCGAATGAATATGGTGTCGGACTCGGAATACACAATATTTATGGTAATAAAGCCTATCACAACTCAGCCTATATCCATAGCCATATTACAGCCAGCCGGCTAGGCAGCCCAGAGAGTCCGTAGACCGTATATAATACTTACGTGAAACAGTTGAGAAAAGCTATTTAATTATATGAAATTGGAGAAGGGAGGGGGGAGGGGGACCCTATATGAATATACAGTAGTGAGGATACCACTAACTATTATACTATAGGCAAAGGCATATCCATAGACAGTGCATTGAGACATACATAGACTGCAACAAGCAAACTTTTAGCAGTAACAAACGCGTCTGCGGAAATGCAATTTAATGAAATTCAATAAACGAGTCGCACTCATTGCTGACTGACTGGCGCCGTTGACTTAATATTTTCTTTTTTATTGTTTTATTTTTATTTTCTTTATTTTGTTTTTTTTAATTACATTTACACTCAGCTTGGCGTGCATTGATCGATTTTTTTTTGCATATTTATTCATAGTGTGTGCAGTGCAGCAGCGGACGGACACCCTGTGATGCATCTTATTAAAATATTGTGGCCAGTTTAAAAATACTTGCACAATAATGAATTCGTTGCAATTCACATTTATGCAGTGGCATGGCATATTTAAAAAGAATGACAAAAAAAAAAACAAAAACAGAACGAAAAATTTGTTTCAATTTAGCGAATTTCACACTTTATAATATTGTCACGACTCTGGGGGCATTTTGTGTATATATTGAATTGAATGCGAGAAAATGTTTTAAGACTTTATCTATTTTCGCGCTTTGATCTTCCTGTGCCACCACAAAGAATGAATTCCAATCTGACACTATAAACAAAAATAATTTATTCGTGGCTAGGGGAAGGGAAGGTAATGCCACATCTCATGATGAATCGCGCTCTGTATGTAAATTTTTGTTGATCTAAAATGTCAGCGGCTCATTGCTGTTTTAGCTTTTAATTATAAATTTTATTTATTTTTTCTACAAGAAAGAATTAATACAAAGTAGGTAAAATGTTGCTGGATATGATGATCAGGAGGGTGGGTAGAAATAATATTACTAGGTTTAGGTTTAGGTTAGGTTAGGTTAGGAGTAGGGGCGACCAGGCAATTAAGACTACCGGGCACTGCGACCAGAGTTGATACAAGAGATCCAAATATCCTCAAAGTAGTTTACAAAATCTATTCTTTTAACGAGATCGATTATGGCTCTTGGGGCTAGATTGCAATCCTTGTTTGGACAGATAAATGCATCTCCCGTGATTGGGCCATCCCACACAAGTATTCCTGATGCAGTATGCAAACACGTTTTCTGGGGAAATTGTGAGAAGAAGAGTGAAGAGATATCTCTCCAAAGTGTAGAGATTTCGCTTTGCTTCTTCTCACGTCTTCCCTAGAATACCGGCATGCATACTGCATCAAAAATTCTCGTGTGGGATGGCCCATTTGCAACCTTAATGCTGCAACTGCAAGGGCGGATTAAAGATTTCATCTTCCTCTTCCAACAGTCGATACATTTTGCTGTCGTCGGATTTACCTTTGTTCTTAAAAAAAAAAAAACAAAAAAAAAACAAGTAAAAAAACCAGAATCGGTCTAAGACCAATCCTTGTGGTACCCTATATGGATGGCCGTATGTAATTTCCTATTCACTGTGTACTTTTGATTGTTGAAGTGGGTTTTCGCATATAATTCTGGAACAGTTCGTCGGACAGTAAAAATGATTATTATCAATTTCATAGTATTACAATAAAAACGGCGACGAGTCTCCGTTTTCACAGTACCTATACATAAAAAAAACCTGAAGTTTTATAAGGCAACACCAAAAACAGGTTACCCAATTTAGCCCGTTTTTGAAATTATATTTACTATTTTTATGAAAACGCCATGTAACAAAATTTCAGCTCTCTATGTTGACGCGTTTTCAGGTAGTGTCCAAATATATAGTCAGACAGGAAATTTTTATATGGCAAGCCCACGAAGGAGTTACCCGATTTGTCCAATTTTCGAACTTAAATTTACTCTTTTTTTAAAAGGCCGTGACGCTGAAATTTTGCGTTTACACGCGGTCTTTAGTTGTTATCATGAGGACAGTGGCCATGTCCATTGACTGCATTTCTCAAACAGCTTGAACGATTGTCGGATTGTATGCTAAAACCGGTTATTTTTCGCATTTGGAGAAGGAAAGGCTGAAGAATCCCTTCGCCTATTTCCTTCCGGGCGCACTACGCCAGAAGAGATTGAGTTGTTTATTTTTCCATTTTGGTAGTTCCCTCCAAAGTAGCTTTTTGGTACACCAAATGTTAGGTAGGTTTCGATTTTAGCCAGATTATTGTCCATTTTTTTCGTCCACAGGATCCCAAAGCAACATCACTTTGACTGTCTGAGCAAATGTATATATTGGGGTTCTTGCAGCTCCTGTTTAGGTTTTCCTGAACTTCATCCTCTTCAATATAGCATATACATACCTTCCGCCTGAAAAATGAAAGGTGATGTTCCAAGCAGAATGGAGAGTTCCACTTCTGAACCAATCACCCTTGCGGCTGTTCTGTCATCCTTCTTGGATCCATAAGTACCTTTACCAGACATTGGCCCGTTGAAGGAACTGGAGATCTCTGTCTAATATCTAGTTTCTGTAGTTAATGGTAACCACCTGGTAATCTCTTTCGAAGGAAAATCTTTTAGCCATAATATTATTACGGACGTTTACCAATAATTACAATATAAATCGACGCTTAAGGAAACTTTCATCTCTAGAAACAAAAGAGATCATTTTATAAAGGGTGAGCTATGTATTTTCGTATTTCTGAAAGTTTTATCCAATTTGGAAATGGTCGAGAATAAAATCAGCGTAAAGTAACCGTTTTCGTGTGGAATGGCTATACAGAGATGCACCGAACCTTTGGATTAAAATATTCACATTATTTAGAAAGCAAAGGAAAGTTAATAATTTATTTGAGCAGCATGATACTGTATAACTAAACAAATAGGACTTTTCATCACCATTGATCCAAAAAATGTCTGCAGTCCTCACACCACAAGCTAAATTCCATTGAAATATTTTTTGGAAAATAATTTATTTATTTATTTATATATATTTTGGCAGACATTCAGATTCAGACCGTTTGATAGCTATTGGAGAGTTCTACGGAAAGAATCCCAATATTTCTAGTTTTATTTATTTCTTTTTAATTTGGCTTGGGATCCATTTTTAGTAGGGTACGTCTATAGCTTTAAAACAGAGAGTACGTAAGTAGGTACGTACATAATACATATGTTGTAAAAAAATAACAACAGTGAGGTTCTTTGCCGAATTCATATTGCAATAATACAATTTTTAATGTAACAAAAAATATTGTAGATTTGGGTTAGAAACCGAATCGCTCTAATTTCCAATTTTTAAATGACGACACAAAATATGGGCTTTTTTAATTACAGAGACATCAAGTGGTCGAAAAAGGTAGATTTTTGGGTTTTCTCGATACCTTTAAATGTTAGAAACATAAAATTTTGGAAAAATGTACTAAAAAAATAGCACCGTGAAGAAAGTACTATGAAAATAACTAATCGCCGCAATTTCAATGAAAGTTAGTTTGCATCGCGGTTCAGAAAACAAAAATAATAAATATACGGATTTGTCATGTTCACCGATCAATTTATCCATCTATAAATGAACAGAAAAAAAAACTTTTTGATTCACACCAACGAGTAAGAAACTAAAGGAGAGGCCATTGCGTGTATATGCCATTTTTGCGTGCCAAACGTAAAACGCAATGATTTTTCTCTTTCTAACATATTTATTTTTAAGGCAGGGGATGAGAGTTCTCAAGCACGAAGGCCAAAAACGGCACATTGTACTATCCTGCTAGAAACTCTATCACCAAAACCTTCCAGTCCTCTTAATGAAGTGCATCAGGTGTTGGTGAGAAAGATTTTTCAGTTCATCTACAGATAGGAAGGCATACCTTGGAGTAACTAGCCTGCTCCGGGCGAGGGCCGGACAAGCACTCAGGCTCCCCTTCCTGGCAGGCCAGATACTCAGGGCTGTCATCCTTGTTAGACGAGCATGAAGCGAGCCATGGCCGGTGGTGATGCCAACCACAGTTCTACATTTTTTCCTTCCCAATCACATGAGAAAATCAGAGATATTCCTATTGAGCCCATCAAGAAACAATTTTGTGCATCTGCAAGTACTCAGGTTCTCCCATCTTTGCTGATGCATCCTATGAACATCCGCTTTGATGACAGACTCGATACTAGAGGTGGCAACGAGTTCTGGTCCGAAGAACGGAGAATTAGAGCTAACCCTAGCTAAATGGTCAGCCCTTTCATTTCTCATGATCTCCATATGAGCAGGAACCCACTGAAATGACATATTGTTGTGGATGCACAACTTATCCACAGACGACCTGCAATCCCCCCGTAACTTAGATGTTATCCGAGGGCCACTCAGAGCCATCAAGGTTTCCTGACTATCCGAAAGGATAGCAATGTCTTTACCCTTGATTTGCATATCAAGAGCAATCTTTGCTGCCATCACGATGGCGAAGACCTCAGCCTGAAAGACAGTGTTGTGTCTTCCAAGTGAGTACTCCATCCCAATGTCAGGTTCAGGAAAATAAACGCCCGCCCCAGCTTCCTCATTAGTGAGAGCCGTCGGTAAAATTTTTTAGAGCGGACCAGGGTAGGCTCGGTAAAGCACTTCCTTCAGTTCACGATTCCTCCCTTACAGGAAAACTCAAGGAGAAGCGACGCCCAAAACGAACTTATGGTTGCATTTCTATCTACATGTACCAGATGTCACTTTTGTTTATGTTTTGTAAGAAAATGTACCTTAGCACAAAAGCCGTAGGTGAAGCTTAAACTGAAGGGGGTTATTAGATTTTTTTTTTTTTAATAATTAACTGACAATTAGGATATTGGTAAATGCTTGCAATTTCGATAAAATTGCTTAATTTTTAATATATTTCCTTGATATAGATTTACCAACAATGAAATTTTAAGGCAAGTTATTGGGTAACCGAAGATGAAATTAGGCTTACTGGGAAACCGGCGAACCTCCAAAGGTAGTTTTATATTACTAGCGCTTACTATGCTGCGGATGGTATACAATTTTGAAACTTACTTTCAAAAACCGCGCCAAAATCAATTGCATAGACTTTTTTTACTAAATGAAATAGGTATTTGCTCCAATACAATATCTTTCGTTGCAGCTGCAGCTTGAAAAATTAACAAATTATAATGGCACTGAACAGAAAGATTTAAAAAAAAATAAGTAAAAAAACTAGAATTGGTCTAAGACCAATTCTTATGATACCCTAGATGAATGCCCGTATGAGATTTCGTATTGTCACCCTCTTTGCAAGCTCGATTTTTCTAGAACGGTTTGTCGGACAGAAAAAATGATTATAACCAATTTTATGGGATTTCGTATTCTGAAGAAGTTTTTAGTACAATAAAAATGTCTTGGATTGATAGTTTTCTCAGTATACGTAATAAACCTAAATTTTTATATTGCAGCACCAAGAAGAAGTTGCCCGATTTAGTCCATTTTTTTAATTTTATTTGCTAGTGTAATGAAAACACCATATACCAAATTTCAGCTCTCTACATCAACGCGTTCTCAGGCAGTGTCCAAATATATAGTGGAAAACGAAATTTTTATATGGCAACCCCACGAAGGAGTTGCCCGATTTGTCTCATTTTCGAACTTAATTTTACTTTTTTTTTAACGTCCGTGCACACAATTTCAGCTCTCTAAGTATACGCGTTCTCGAGTTATCGTGCGCACAGACGGACGGACGGGCATGCAAAAATCAAAATAACTTTTGATATTATATGGGTGTCCAATCCATTTTGCTCTACCATCATTATTTCGAGGTGTTACAAACGGAATGACAAACTTAGTGTATCCTATAGATTTCATCTAGGCTATAAAAACTTCGAAAAAATGTAGGATTACTAGGAATGATTATCTACGTTTAACGACTCAAGGCACTCGAATCAATCAATTAAAATTCTAAAGAAAATTGTTTAAGTAAATTCCTAAGAAAGCTAAGAAAGACTAAGCTTCCATAGGTAAAAAATCGAATAAATAGAGCCTTGACGAACTTAACTTTGGTAGATACTGAGAGAAAACCGACTGAGCCTCAAAGTTTACGAAGTTAGCCATATACATTACCTCAGGATGCTGTTAACATAATCTGTCAGATCAGGCCAGAGTTCAGCATTTCCCCCAATATTTAATTTAATGAATCCAAATCTCGCCTATGGAGTCACATATAATTTGATTTATTTGCATTCAAACCAAGATCATATACATATACACAGACCACTCATGGATGCGGTCCCAAACATTGTTGATTTTGAGAATGCAATCCGTAGATAGACCAACAGAGCAGCACAGAAAAATTGAGACATCGTCTGCATACATATGTATACTGCATATCACATCTAGTAAGTCATTTATATATAGAATATATATAGTAATGGTCCGAGGATAGAGCCTTGTGGTACTCCACGAGACAGATATATGGGGTCAGACAGAAGGTTGCTATTTTGCACTTGCTGCGTTCGACTTCACAAAATACTTGTTATGACTCATAGAATTAATGCAATCAAAGGCTTTTCAGAAATCTAATAAGACAAGGATTCCCATATTATCTCTATCAAGTTCTTTCCGAATATCCATAGTAATCCTTAATAAAGCCGTTCTAATAAAGTATTACCCTCAATATAGTTAAAAATTTGATCTGTTAAGAGTTTCTCCAGAGCTTTCGCTAAGAGGCATAGCCGGCTGATAGGTCAAAATCAGACATTTAATTTGGAGAATTATTTTTTGTAATGGCTATTACAGTAGCTTTTTTCCGATTTGTTGGAAATTTTTAGGATGTTAAATCTGCATTAAAGATATGGTTAACAACAGGTAGTACTACAGGCAAAAGTATGTATTTTTAAGAATTGTCCCGGTATGTTATCCAGACCGCAGGAATCCGATTTAATTAAGAGAATAGTACGGTACACCTCTGCCAAATCTACACATCGAAAACTGAAACCATTATCTGACAACAATGTTGGAGTTACACTCTCAATATCCAATATCTGTGTGGTTATATTAATGTTGTGAGAGATGCGAAATCTTCGTTTAGGTCGATAGGATCAAAATAACAGCCTGGCGACCGTGTACCATGAACGCCCGTTCATTAGATTTGACCAAAATTTGTTAGTTGGGATATTAGCATTAAGACTAGCATCATAGTAATTAGTAATTATGCTTCGTATTTTACCATAATTACTAAAATTCTAACAATTTCTCTTACGTATTTTATAGCATTTATGTTAACAGCAAAACTATGATTAATCCAGTGTTGGAATTTTTTTCCTTACTTTAAAATGTTTACCCAAAAATATCTAAACGCACTGCCTAACAATAATAAAAATTTAGAAAAGATAATTATCCGAGACACATCAGCACCATCTGTTACAAAAAAACAGAAGCAAAAAAAAAAAACAAAAAACAATCTCATTAATACCAATAACATACGAAAGAAATAAACTACGACTGTTTTTGATTATATTAGCTTAGCATTGAAGGAAAAAAAAAAGTTAAATATCTATTTCTCAGTAAGATCGTAAATAGAGAATCATTTCTAATACAAAATTTAATAGTCTTCGTGCTGCTTCCGTAAGTGCTTTAGGAAAAACATTTTAAATATAAATTGTTTGCTAATTAAAACTGAATAAATAAAAAATAAACAACATGCAAAAAGCAAACTCATGTTATTTTTATACATATATCGAAGCTATAGGCATGAGGCAGGCAGGATACATAAAATCTAATCGCAGTACAACAGAACAAAACTTGGGCAATCAAAGAGAGAAACGCAAATAAGCGAATGGCATTTAGGCGCCAATGAGCTTGACAGGTAAAACAAAATCAAAAACTTCTCAGCCGTTCTCGACGTAATGATGATGGTGATATATTTACATTTGAATAGTAGTAGACTGTTATTGTTGTAGGTAGGTAAGTAGGTAGGTATACTACATAGAGTACAACTTCACTTTTGTCAGACCATGCCAGACCAGACACATTTAATTCCAATTGCCGCTAATTTATATGACTACTTAATTATCTTCTCACTTAAGTGTCTCAAGTTAATTTGTTGGTTTTCTTTTTTTTGTTTCCTCTGGTCATTTTTTGAACAACAAAGTTGAAGTAGATGGTCATCAATAGAATATCAAATTGACACGCTGCCGACTTACTGGACGTGACAAAATGTGTATAGCTTATAGCAAAATTTATGATGAATATTTTTCATAAATGGCTTCACATAAGCAATGAAAATAATATTTTCTGATAAACGTCGAACATAAGCCTCCTCACCTCGCTCTTACAATGACTAATATTGGTTTGGTTTTCTTTTTTTGTATGAATAGCCTAAATAACATTTTTTTTTCTTTAATCGTTTATACTAATTGGCATCCCCCACTTACATGAAAGTTGTTTGCTTATCAAATTTTCGTCAATGTTTTTTTAATGGGTGCATCGCTTGCTTTTTATAAATACATCACCAACAAATAAAAACAGCAAATAAATCTCAACTGACTCACCATAAAAGATTAAACAGTTGAGAGTCGTTGTTGGATAGAAGAACCCTCCGGACGAGGGAACCTGCACAAGCAAGTAACGAAACAGTGGCTTTTCCATTTTTAATGGTTTGTTTATTTAATGCGACTTTGACTTCGGCACATTACCAGCAGTTTATGGTATGAATGTATGCATGTATGTATGTTTGTAGGTACACAGTATGTTTTTCTAGACGAAATAATGCTCCTAAGTAAATAACGGGGAGCTACATACATACATATATGTAAGCCCTGAGTTTTCCCGTGAAAGTTATTTCCCAATCCTGCCTTGCTAGTTCTTTGGCTTGCGACGGGTATCTAGTTATGGATATGTACACAAGACAAACACACATATACATTTCGGTTTCAGGGCTTTTTGGTTTTCAGACACCTTCTTAGCTTCTTCAGTAAACAAATAATCAACTGGCGCCCAGTTTTGTACATACATAAGTATATACATATAGTAAATATAGATCAAGATAACATATTAACAACATGATAATGTACACAGGCGGCTTGTACGAGTAGTATATGTATACTCGACTCTGTCTAATCATAATTGGTTATAAAATTATTTTATTTTTTTATTTTTTTACTTTTCACTTTTTATTTTATTCTTAGTTCGTTGAAATTAATTTGGTTAAAAAATGAGTTTTCCCATAATTATCAATAACTAACTAAATTCCAGTTTTTGCACAAATAGTAGATTTACCTAATTTAATTAAGACCCGGTATTATCCCCCCCCCCATAGTCCCTCCTAAGTCAGTTCCTTAACCACAATTGTGTTAGGTCCCTAACCCCTAATTATCCCCTAAGTCAGTTCCTTAATCCCTAATTACCCCCTAAGTCAGTTCCTTAATCCATAATTACCTCCTAAATCAGTTCAGTTCCTTAACCCCTAATTACTCCCTAAGTCAGTTCATTAAGCCCTAATTACAGCCTAAGTCGGTTCCTTAACTTCTAATTACCCCACCCCCACCCCCAGCCTAAATACCGCTTAAATGAGTCTCCAAGTCGAGATATTTGTGACTGAAACACTAGATTAACTGCATTTCATCAAACCCCCAGAATTACCCCCATGTAGGAGGTACTACTTTACTGCCTGAGATCCCCTGAATCATCTTCCTCTCCGCAAATGGTAAATTCATATTTTATTCAATATTATCCATCCACTCCATAAAAAACCGTTATTAACTTTTTATCCCGTAATTGCTCCCTAAATATCCCCTAAATGATCCTTATGAAAGTCAAGACCCGGCTAAATTGACTTTTCGCCCCTGAAAACAGTAGATTCGCCCCATTTCATCAAAATCCTGTATTATCGCTCAGGTACCCCCAAATTAGTGTCTTACCCCCGAATTATCCCCCAAATTAGCTTTCCAAAAGTCAAGACCTACTTTATAGGTAAATCCCTTTCTCGCACTGTTACAAAAAGTGAGGTTTATGCCTTGTGGTGGACAAGCTTCTGGTGCTTTTGGGGCGGAAGTTTTCTTGACTCCTTCAAAGTGAAGGAAGGAAAAAAAGAAAAATGGAAATCAAGTAACATTTTGGTAGTAACACAGCATATTTTGTTAATTTGTTTATATTTTTAGTTTATCTTTTGTATATAAACAAACTATATGTTAGACGTATTTGGAGTTAATATAGAAAGTAACGTAAGAATTGCGAATCGAACATCAACGAGCAAAGTTCAATTTGGAATTGGTGGAATTTTCGCCGAACCCAATGATTTTTAATTCATCCATCTGTGTGGTGTTAACAGCAGTAGGTACATTATGTATCTGAATATACAGCAAATAACCTCAAAATTTGAGCTAAATAATGAGAGAAATCTCCATGAAAAATTCGCAAGTACTTTATCAGATGCATGACTATGATTCAGGATCATTGAAGAATAAATAACATTGTACATATGTTTTTAGTCAGCTCGGTAGACTTGACTGATGTTAAACAGATTGATTTTCTTGCCACTACTAAATTAGATGCTTTGCTAAAGGTATGAAGCAATAATATTTACGGGGCAATAGGAAAGCGATTATCAAGTTTTAGCATGATGAATTAGATTTTGTTTAAAAAAACAACAATTAGACTTAAATAAGATAAATAAGATATATGATAGCTTACAATCGCTCAATACTAGTAAAAGATTATTAATAAAAGCGAAAAGCAATAGCGGTCCAAGAAGGGATCCCTGCGGTATTCCACTTAGAAAAAAACTTAAATAAAATAAAAGCAGATGAGATACTGCCACCAACCATCTTCTGTCGAGGCTTTACACATATCGCAGAATATGATAAAACCAATTAGTAAAGTCAATTTACAATTATGCAGCACAGCTTTGACAATATTATTTTTATTTTTAAATTAACCCCGATTAGAGGCTAGATAATAGTTAGATTATGCCTACTTAAAACCCTGACAAATTGGCGATATAGAAACTTTTAAAATTTTTTGGAAAATTAAGGATAAGTAGAGACGCGACAATACTTTGTGAATTTAAGAATTTTCTTGTGTACATAGATATTATGTTGTTGACTTTAAAAAATTCTCAGGTAAAGGGAAAAGATGAATGGTCATGGGAAAAGTTATGTTATACCCGAAATTATATGATAGTTAGTAACAAAAGCTATGGATACCACCATAACTCAGAAATGAAAGGAGTACGAGGCTGGTTGAGCAGTCATTGAAAAGTCTATTGTACATACAGTCCATGAAGTTGCACAATGTTGACCGTACATCCTATACTTTTAAGATACAGGGTGTTTCATCAAAAACTAGCGTATTTTCTTAATCATCCAATTCATTTTGTAGAATTCCTTTTCTGTGAACTGTAGGTAAAATATAATAAAAGGTTTGTTCCTTATTTTCAGATTTAGGAACTGTTATTCTAGAAAATTTTAGTGATTCCGTAATGCATTACGTAAAGGAAGAGCGTAACCATCTAATCTTAATTAAAGAAATAAGAAGAACATTTTTTTTTTTTTTTTTGTAATATCTAGAACGTTTTAATAAAAGCATTTTAATTTATTCAAATCCTTCTGCTGCTCATCTATCTCTCATTTTTTTTCCTACTTTTATCAGTAAGTCTGGATGATTTCATATACTCCATTATCTTTGTAGATTTTATTACGAATGTAAAATGTAGAATGAAAACCGCGCAATTAATGCAAAACGACAAAAACAAAAAGACATTCAATTTTATTACCCGACAAATAAAATTGAAATATGACGAAGAGAAATCATAAAATAAATATTGCAAAAATCTTATATGAAAATAAATATGAAAAGTAAGCTGACCTCTATTGTATTTCACTTAATCTTTGTAAGAGTGTAAGCGGATATGTATGTATGGATGTATGTATGTATGTATGCATATAAAATTTAATTATTATTTAGTATGTAGTTAAGGTGGTAAATTTTTAAGAGTTTAATATTACGGTAAGTAAAAACTAAATAGAGACCTAAGATTTTGTAAGATGAACTACATGAAAAAAAAAATTTGAAAATCGATCAAATTTCTCCACAAAAACACCTACTACCTATCACGTAAATTGCAAAGATGTATTTCTGAATTTAAAAAGAAAAACAAAAAACCAAATATCGTAGATATTGTAGCTTTATATTTGGAATATACTTAATAGATATGTAAGGTTAAACAGGAAGGTTGATTACGATCCGTCAACTAGAGAAGAATGCGGCATTATTTATTAGTTAATTGCAATTTCAAGCTCTGCATGCATGCAAATAAAAATCTGCTATAAACAGTTAATTGAAAACAATAACGGCCCAACACGACTTCCTTTAGATATACCCCAAGAATATAGCTGTAGAATAAAAAATATCTATTGTACGAATTACTTTTTCTCCAATTAGCCATATGATGATAGCCATTTTAGGTATAAAACTGCATTTTACAAGTCACTCGTATCTGGCAATTCTATTATTACCAATCTGGCAATATCATTTTTGTAAAATTTTACATTTTTTAGATTAGGCAACGTTTACAGAATAAAGAAATGTCAGTTCATTTTATATTGTGTCCAACGAGGTAAGAACTAAGGACAAGGAGATGCAAATGAGAAAATATCGCGTACCCAATTCTAACACAATGACACTGATATTGTTTGTACATAAGCGCCGTAAAATTTGTACACCTGCACACAATTGTACAACCTATGCGCAATTTTATTCGCTTTTATTTTCATATACTCAGAAGTATTTACTGAATTTGCAAACGTGAACGTAAAAAAGTTAATAATTAAGAAGAAAAGTTCAGTGGTAAAAAGTTTGTGAGTAATATTTGCTTCGTGTCTCTACGGTTATTTCACGGGTTTCCCTGCGTCAATGAACCAAGCCCAAAACCAACCAAACCTAAGTATGGATTTGACAGCGAAGACCAAAAATGGCGGAGTGAAACATACCAACGAGGTAATAACTAAAGGAGAAGCAATCATATGTACGATCCGTGTACATGAGCGTACCCAAAATTGCCCTGCATTTGTGTATGTTTCACTCCGCCATTTTTGGTCTTCGCTGTCAAATCCATACTTAGGTTTGGATGGTTTTGGGCTTGGTGCATTGACGCAGGAAAACCCGTGAAATAACCGTAGGGGCCACGAAGCAAATATTATTCACAAACTTTTTACCACTGAACTTTTCTTCTTAATTATTAACTTTTTTACGTTCACGTTTGCAAATTCAGTAAATACTTTTGAGTATATGAAAATAAAAGCGATTAAAATTGCGCATAGGTTGTACAATTGTGTACAGGTGTACAAATTTTACGGCGCTTATGTACAAACAATATCAGTGTCATTGTGTTAGAATTGGGTATGCGATATTTTCTCATTTGCATCTCCTTTAGTTCTTACCTCGTTGAAACATACACAAATGCAGGGCAATTTTGGGTACGCTCATGTGCACGGATCATACATATGATTGCATCTCCTTTAGTTATTACCTCGTTGATTGTGTCAAACTTCCAAAGGAAAGGGGGAGGGGATAGATTTAAATCGAAAACATTTTCAGGCAATGATTTTTCAAGATTTTCGGAGTAACTTAATTCAACAATAATTGATGGATCGATTTTGGTTCTTTTGGTAATGAAGCATAATCAACAAACAACAATTTATCACTAAATTTTAAGAGTGAAATGATACTGATAGACCAAAATGTGTCATACCTTCAGCATAAGTTATCCCTATGCATCGGCATGAAAGAGTTGTATGTGCATGCGCAATGGTCTACTACACCATCAATACAGATGCCAAAAATCTTCTCAAAGGTTAATCAGCTCATAATAAATAGTTGTTCGCTCTCGAAAGTGTTGTGAAAAAAATATGCTCACTTTTACTGGTGATGTTGCTAAGTGTATAGCTTTATACGATAGAATCCTAGTGCAGTTGGGGAAAACAGCGTAAGAAATTAGAAAACAAATCATCTTGCATTTTGCCAACGAAAGCTGTCATAAGCCGGTCCAAAAATGGATTATATGAAGCGGCGTTTCGAATTAATACCTCATTGTCTTTATAGCCCTAATGACTTCTTCTAATACCTTCAGAGAAAGGAAGAAAAAAAAGGCTCAGTAATTTTTAACTAATCTATTTATGCAAATTTTTCTGTGTTTTTATTCATACTTTCCTGAAAGTGTTTCATGGCAACCCTTGTACGGTCTAGGATATTTTTCAAAGGCATTATCGGATAGATACTAAAAATTCTGAAATAGATTAATGCAAAAAATCGCTAACTATAACTAGAGATGATTTCATTCAATTTGACTTATTCTCTGATCGCTTTCCAAGGAATCTTAATGCTATATGCAAATAGGTATGTAGGATGGTCCAAACCTTTTGAGGAAAATATTCTAGTTTTTTTTTATATAAATTCACGCATAACTAAGGGTCATTATTTGTAGCAGATCTAAGAAATGTTTTTCATATAGCAAGACAAGATGCAAAGTCAGATGATAAAATGTTCCTCTTAATTTAAAACATAAGAATGGTAATCCAAATTGCATCCCAGGAGGCATAGACACTTAGTGTCTTATTATAATAAACAATTTCGAAAACGTAAAAGACAAATTTAAGTTTAAAATATCGGCGGAGTTTTGATGATAAAAAAAAAACAGACCCACAAAAATGTTGTTCAATCGATTTTTGCAATAGTAGAAAAAGTAATGAAATCAAAAGCTCTTCAACAACTCTGATAAAGAATTTCATATACCGCAACTACTTCAACTAGCAGCCAAATCTTTAAGAAAGAAAAATATATTATTAGTAAGGATAAATTATGGATGTGCATCCTTGGACTACGTCAATTTTTATGATCAAAATATCATGTTTATTGAAATTTTTGCTATGAAATAAATTCATAGCGAGGTCAGCTTGACTGCTGTTACTTTGGCATATACTGCAGATAGGAACCAAACCGTACTGATGAGTATACGGTTCTTTCTGATAAGAAACGCCCTCTTTTGCTAAAGAAATTTATTTTTCAAAGATGTTTCGTTTGTAAAGAGTTTTTTTCCGCTCAATCATGTTTATTGTTGATATAGAAAATTCTTAGTCACCTTATAATTCTGTAAGTCGGGGAAGAAAATTTGGTATGATTTTAACGATATTATTTTCATCTTTAATTCAGTTTCGCTATCATTGTATATGGTTTTGTGTATATACATTTTTGAATCTCCCTCTATGGATGGATTGTGAAGAGGTTGAGACTACTAAGAATTCTCTGGAACTTAGGCAATTACAAGGCCTATTGTTCACCCTACAGATTTATAAACTATTACTCACAATTATCCCAGCCGGACACTTGTTTAATTTTGATGATTGGATCCAAACCCTCCCGTTCCGTTTCATGCAGTTCATTTAGGGCATGGCCACAACAGCGCACCGCACCAAGCACCGCACATCGCATCGCCCTGAGCTTAGTGTGCGATGATACAATTTATCCCTTATCTCAATTAGAAATGGCCACAGTGGCGCATCGCACCTTGCATCGCCCCCCACACCAACCATTGCACTGAGCCTAGCACTGCACACAGGAAATGAGTTGTTATTTCTTTTGTGCGGTGCGTTGGCAACATTTAATAGATTTTACGATATTTTAGTAAATTTTCTTCTGTGGAGTACCTTGGTAAGGTTTATATCGAGTAAATTCAGTAGATTTATATATGACAGTAAAATATGAATCCTCATTGTCCTACTGTCTTGAATGAGGAAAGAGAAAAACTGCAACACCTTAAGTGAAAGGAAAATACTCTCAAGATGCGGATGAAGAAAGATATAGATGACAACATCACATTTTTTAATAGTCTGCTAACATGTTAGATCATTAGCTCCTTGGCAAAAGATAAGACTTCGAAATAAGGTTATGCAACTTCTCGTGGAAGAATTTCATGATCACGATATGGAGCCCAGTAAGTGTAACCACCCCTGGATCTTGTCTTTCAGCCAAATGCCAAAAGGGCCGTGTGAAGATTGCGCTTATGGGGATGATGGGAGGACTGCTGGACTGGCTCTTCTCATTACTCTCTGACGTATTTGCTAGACTTGAAAACCCTCTGGCCAGTGTGCCACTTGATACGATGGTACCTGAGCTTCATTTTGGGCGTCGCCTATCTGTGAACTTTCCTGTAAGGGAATCGTGGACTAAAGGAAGTGCCTTATCGAGCCTCCCCAGATCCGCCCTAAACATTTTCACCGACGACTCTCTTACTAATGAGGGAGCTGACGCAGGTGTCTACTTTCCTGAACCTGACATTGGAATGGACTGCTCACTTGGTAGACACACCACTGTCTTCCAGGCTTACTTCTCTTGCAGTTACTTTAAAGAATTCCACTTACTAGCTTCACACAAAATGTCGTCCTCTTCAGAGGAACCGCAACTAGAGTATTGAATTCTGTTTATACTCGTTAACGAAAACTGCGCTCTCGCAATATCTTAACTTACTTCAGAACTCAAATATTCGGAGTTGCTTTAGGCAATGTGCAGTGCTTCACTGTGGCCATTAATTCCGCGATGTTCATGGAGCGATGTGCTAGGGAATGATTGGTCTTGTGCTGTGCTATGTGCGGTGCTAGGTGCGGTGCGGCGGCGTTGTGGCCATACACTTAGAAGGTAGAAGGCTTTTTCGACTGCATGGAAAATGAAATCAGGACAGAAAAAACATGAATTAGGAAATTTGTTGGTGATTTATTTTTGAAGAAATCGAAAACCGTCTCAGCAAACGAACTTTTCATTAGCAAAATCTTCTCTTTCAGCAAATTACTCATGGAATTTGTATCGACTAATATGTTCGGAGATTGTTGCGACCAAAATTCCCCGGAAAATGGGAATTACTGAGAAATTTTCCCATCGATTATTAAGTAAATTCCCAAATTTTTTTCCTAGGTACCAAAAAGTATAAGAAATATAGAAATACATTCTTTAATTAAGAGTAAAGTCATCAGCGCTATTAAATACCAGCTCTCATCCCTAATCACAGTTCTGTTCATTTCAACTATGTATGCAGAAACAAATTTATACAATTGTGTTACTTTCTAATTTTCATCGAAGATCTCAAAGCTTTTCTATTTGAAAAACTCTCAATATGTATTTGAGTTTCACGGACGGTCATGCGCAATTAATTTAACATACTTGTGCCAGAAAATTCAATTTTAAGTGCAAAATTATTCTCTTCTCTTTTTAAATTTTTTCAGGCCGGAAATTCCTACAATATGGGAGAATTTCCACGATCACCCAAACCCAATACTGATCGGCTACCGGAGAAAGCTTGACAGTTGACAAGGAAAGTGAGTCATCGTTTCGGTTTCCACTCTGCATTCACTGCATACAGATTACAGGATTTTCAACAATTCTCATTCCCATCCTATGTTATGTAGGCGACCCGTGAGAAATGAGTGTCCAGTAAGTATTAACACTATAGGGTTCTCATCGCTTGTTGGCTGGCTCAGTTCCCTCATTGAGCTTGGGATAGGTTTCCGCCACAGTTCTTCTGTGGCTCTATTCATGCTGTCATTTAAGCAAGACGACTGTGTTGTGTTGGACATGGCTTGGCAATCGGCCCGATTGTAAAGGGAAAAGCCTGCCGCTCCATCTACAAACAAAATTGTGTGTGTCTTTTCATTTCTGCCTATATTGCTGCGACCCATAGAATGAATACCTCAATATAACGAGAAGGAAGAAAAAACACCCTATATAGATATGATTCCACTAGAATAAAAGCAGAATTAGTAGTTTTGCCAGGTAGATATGTAACTGACAGTCTAGACACTTATATTTACCTTTAATGGAATAAACCTATCCCAATGACTATACCGCCTCACAGATCATGTAGCTATGGTTTTCTATAATTTCATAGACTGGGCACAGTATTAATAGGAAGCCATACATACACATACCTAAATGGAAAGCTTAATTATAATTTCAACTGATGAGCTTTGAATGTTTTATGAGTCTTGATGGATGGATGGATTGAAAAGAAGTTGTGGCCCAGAAAAGTCTTTGGAACGTAGGCCAGAACAAGGCCATTGTTCACCCTCCAGACTTATTAGGAATTGCTCATAGGTCCCAACTGAACGCTCTTATAAAGCTAAGTACTTGCCGCCAACCCTCCTTGCCGTCTTCATGGAGCTCATCCATAGGGTGTGAGCCAAGGAATCTGTAACGCTTTCCTGATAGATCTGGATAGAGACAAAGAAAGTGAGTCATCGTTTCGGATTCCTCTCAGTAACCCCTGCATATAGGATCATCAATAAACTTCATTCAGTAAAGGTGACCCCTGAGAAAAGAGTGCCCAGTAAGAATTGAAACTAAAATTCTCACGATTGGCTTATTCGTTAGGTTTAGGTTAGGTTTACCCCACAGTTCCTCTGTAGTTTTACCCGAAGGGTCATATAATCAAAACCGACTGGGTTGATGGTCAGCCCAAATCGAAATAATAGAGACAAGGTGTTTTAGTGCAATCCCAATTATTTAGGAAGATTCCTCAGCGGCTACACAAAGACGAGCAAGCTTGTCAGCCGTTTCGATCCCGCTGATATTCCTGTGACCTGGCATCCAAAGAATGAGTACCCTATTACTCCGAGAGAAAAAATTCAAAGTAGTCTTACACTCCAATGCCAGCCACAGCTGCTTGACTGTCCGTGCAAATGGTAATCTCCTTGTTCTTAGTGTCTGAGTTAAGGAGATACTTTCCCGCTTCAAGGATGATGTTGGCTTCCTCCTGGACAACCGTCACATTGCTTTCAAGGTGTATGGCAATTTCCATGTAAGGCTCCTCGCAGAAAACGCCCGGTCTAGTGTTTTCGTCAGATTTGGATTCGTCTGTGTTAATTAAGGGTTCATCAATGGCTGAAGCAGAGAATGTGAGTCTCATTCTTCCCTAGATGGAATTTTCGATTTAAAATTTCTTTTCAGCAGCATAGTCTCGAGAAGATGGTCGCACGCAATCACTGTCAATATCAGGTGTGATAGACTTCACTAAATTTTGTTCTAATTAGTTTTTCTCTCTAATTTCTCCAGCTTGTAAGCCACTGTATTTATTAAGAGAAAATTATGCGTAATTACATTCCTAATATATGCGTATGTTATACATCTACGTAAATATATTTCAGTTGTTTACTTTTCCATATACCTAGACCTACATACATATTTACAAAAAAAAAGATAGCTCTAGCTCGCTTTAATAATCCCCAAATACCAGAGAAACACCAAATGTCAGCCAATTAATAGATGCGTGCTGAAATTGTGAACGGACAATAAACAGACCGAAATCAACTCAATTGCGGGTGCTTTCTAGATAAAATTTTTAGCGTTGCTATCTATTTCGAAATTATCGAAATCAATTTAGATGACAAAAGCAAGTGCACAGGCATACCACAAGACGATAGGAGGATAGAAAGAAAGTTACCAGTGTAGCCGATGTAGGTATATGGGGCTAATCACCTGGCCAGCCACTCCACAAAATGCCTTCACTTATAATAAATGCCCCTCACATTTCTCAGAGTGAAAGGTAATTTTCTTTTATTTTCGCCGGCAGCAGGTATAGCGGCGATGTCGAGTCGACAACGACGACGAGGTCTTCCACTATTTATTTTTCGCTTTACATCATCACCTTCAGCCAGTCAGCGCCACTACAGCGCCAGGTAAATAATATTCGGATGATGCAAGGCGCGTATATAAATTTTGTATATAAAATATGCGTGTGCAGTTTTATATTGGCGAAATTAGAATATGACAACTTCTTTCTATAGTTTTAGCACATATTATTTGTCATTTAGACTAACAGACAGACAGACAGAGCACAATACCTTCTGCTTACCTAAATTGTATTCTAGTTTTATAATAATTAATTTCATGTGTAATTAACACTTACCAGAGGTAGGACTGTTTCCGTCATCTTTTTCTACAGACAATAGGACATCGATGGTTGGGGTGGTGGTGGTGGTGGCGGTGGTGTTGTTGTTAAAACCTTCTGCAAATCCCTGTAATCCGCAAATAAGAAACCAAAGGAGAACGACTGACACTGCATTCATTTTATCGGCGGAAAACATTAAAATTAAATAAAAAGGCAACAACAAATTATATTATGTAGGTATAATATGCAAATTAGATTTTCCACTCGGACGCACTACATTCCTTTTGATTCTCGACCAAGGAAAATTCGTAATGAATCTTCTTCACAATTATTTTACACACATGTAATACTAAATCATACTGAAACGTAAATTCCATAAATTTTTTATTTATTTAATTTTTTTTCTTTTTTCACTAAAAATTCATAGGTAAATCGAACGAACACCAAAATAAATAAAATGCAGCAAACGAAATGAAAAACTCCAATCAAACCAAGAGCAAGACCAAGTCTAGTCTAGATGAACTAACAACTCTCAAGCTCACACCGCCCCGACGACGGATCAAAAACAACTGACGAGGCGACTCAGCACTGGCGCCGACTGAAGCTAATGGGAATGGCTCAGTTCAGCTAAATGGGCATGAGATTTGGGATTTGGGAATGCAACAAAAGCCAACAGGCGCCGTCAAGTCAAACTAGCCGAACTTTATAGGTCTTTGCCGGTACGGGGGGAACTGAATTGGGGTGAGGCCACAACGCAAAGTAGTTGCTTGCATGCACATCATGCCAGCCAAGCCAAGGCAAGGAAAGGCAAGGCAAGGTAAGGTAGGCGCAGGCGGGCATGATAGCATTATAATAGCAACAACAACAGTATTATAGAAAACATAGCAGCAGCAACAACAACAACAAAAACAACACTACAGTCAAGTCCACTACACTCCGCTCAGCACCAACCAAAGGCAAATTCGAACCGCGAAGATCTCGATTCGAACCGGCTGGTGCTAAAGACTGAGGAGGAATGAGTGGAGTACCGAGTACCCCACCGTGCATAGAAAATAAAAACAAAAGGCTTGGCTTGTTGGCGACTTTTGCTTGTAGTGCTTTGAATTTGGATTGATTATAATAAAAAAAATGTGCTAAACTACATATAAGAAGGCGCAAATATCTAGCATAGTTTTTTTCTATCGAGCATACACACATACATATACATAATGTAATGTAAATAGTAGACAGGACTGGACAGGACAGAACATGCACAGGAGCAATTATAAAAAAATGTCGCTACCAGATTTAATCCAATTTTATCAATTTTTGACATTGATCTTATCTTGGCGACTGCAATTTGATATGAAATTACGAAATAGTAGACAATTTAAGCGCGTACATACATACATACATATGTAGACGAATGTTCCGACCGGACCCACAGTATACTTGAGACAAGACAAGACTGGAATATTTTAAAAGTGACGCGTACTAACAAAAGTATTTACTTCGCATAATCTTCTCTAATGAGGTCGGCGGCGCAATGATTTTTAAAAGCTCGCTCGATTCAAATTCAAGTTGGATTGGAGGATGGACGAAGCGAAGCTCGAAGGTGACATTTGGTCTTTGGTAGAGCGCCAGTCGTCAGGTCGAGAATGGCATGACATGGATTTGTGATAGCATTAAAAGTTTTAGTCTGGGAAGATAATAAACTTAATTACATACATATGTAGGTAGGTACCATCGATTGTATACGAGGGTGGTAGAAATGGTGTGACTGAATTAATATCGAGGTTACACTTGCTACCAAGGATGATTTAATTAATATTTATAGAAATAGTTTTAGAGAGCCTATGTACATATGTATGTATAATGAAGGGTTCCTGGAGCGTAGACCAGAGCTAGGTACATTGTTCACTCTTCAGATTTATGAGCAATTGCTCATAGGTTCCAAAGGAATGATCTTATAAAACTAATAAAATATTGGACCCCAACCCTCCTTGCCGGCTTTATGCAGCTCGTCCAGGGGCCGGATTCTGTAACTCGGAGAGTTTGGGAGATGAGGATTTTCGCTTTCCCCGATTAAAACTCCCTAGCTCTCCTTTCGCGATTCTCTAAAATACTTGGGATGGGGAGTTATGAAAACGTGAAAAATATCGCAATATTTAAGGACGGCTAACTCTGTGTGGAAGGATCGTAGAGCATTGGGATTTTTCCTTTGGATTTAGGGTCTAGAGTACAAAAATACAGATGAAAAATATTTGGGGTAGGGGCCTTTGGGGAGGGGGGGGGGGTCGTACCACCCCTCATTAGGGGTTGTACAAAATACGTCATGTTTGATATCAAATTAAAGAGGGAGAAGTGGGTAATCGAGTGGTGTAGTTTTTTTTTATCATTTTAACTTCATAACTGACTTTTAACCGCCAAAATACGGATTCTATGCACTTGGGTCATATACACCCCAGTTCCTATATTTTCCATATATTTTTTCCGTTCTTTGTTTCACATCTATTATTACGCTGTTGTGAACATTTTTCTCATGGAAAGTGAATTTCCATAACTTACCAGCTCTTCATAATGATGAGTTGAAAATATATCCATTTTTGTACCAAAAATCGGCCATTTTTTCATCATAAGAACTGATCACAGACAAGAAATATTTCTTATCTGTGGATTGATTCACTTCTTTTACAGTCTCCAAAACTGTTTACCGGACCCAAAAACTAATTACATATCTAATTAGGGGATAAAATGTAGATGCGATTTCACCCTACATAGAAGCTTTAACGTGCATATTTAAAATTTTTATAGCATCTCTTCTGTGTCTGTACTGGAAGACGACCAAATTGACCATTTTCGCGTGTATTACAATTTTGAGCGGGTACCTTGAGACACCAAAATCCTTATTTCTCTGTAAGTATTGCAAGGATTTCTATAGTTTGTTTTTGTAAACATAGCCAAGATATGCAGTGAATCCATAATTCAATTTGAAAATCCTAGGTACATTGATATCTTCACAAAGGACAATAACAGCAGCAGATATTTTTCTTACTTCTCCACAACTAACACAGCTGAGAGTTTTGCCGAGTGCAAAAGAGAGTTTGGTAAATCTTCTCAATACAAATTCCACAAGTTACAGAATTCCGAATGGAGAGTTAAATGGCAAAAGAACAACTCCACAACTCTCCGAGTTACTGAATCCAGCCCCAGGAGGTGTTAGCCAAGCAATTAGTGTAACCGTCTCGGATTCCTCTCCGCAACCTCTGCATACCAGATTGCCAACAAGCCCCATCCTGTATAGATAACCCCCCTGTAGAAGAGGGTGTCCAGTGAGAATTGACACTAGAGTTCTCAGGGTTGGCTTTTTTAGTCCCAATAGCTTATTCGTTAGGTTTGAGTTAGGTTTAGCCCCACAGTTACTTTGTCATTGTACCCGTTATCTAACCAAAGGCAACTGTGTTGGCGATCACCCCAAACAGAAATAATGAGGCAAGGTGCTTTGGTGTCACATCAGGAAACGGAAACATTTCGGATGCTTTCGTTCCGGAAACATTTCGGATGCTTTCGTTCCGAAAACATTCTATGAAAGGTATGAAAGCAATACGCTATGATACCGAGTTCATTTCTTTTAAAGCATTTATGTCCTACGGCGGGAAGGTTTATAAGGTTGTCACTTGCATACCTTACCTCTGCATGACTTGTAAGGAGAAAGGAAGCCTTCATTATTAATTCTTTAGAAGATGAAAAGAAGCATTACTTTTAAATTCAGTGGAAGCATTTATTCTGGCATTCCAGAAAATTGTACGGAACCATTAAGCATGAATTTATACTCTCAGGATTGGAAGATGGAGGGAAGCACTCTTCTTGTTTTCAAAGGAAAGAACTTTTCCTGCTTTCTTGGAAACGTGTAGAAAATAAACACGTCTTGACTTTATCGAATCTCGTACTTAAATGAAATTAATACACTTCTCTTAAAATAATGCACGAATCAGAATATTTTCCATCTGCACGCACTTTCCTTCCTTCATTGTTCTTAGAAAAACATTGAAACTATATGTGTCTTTTTCAACCTGCACACACTCCCTCGAACTAGTCTCTGCGAATATAGTCGCACAAATTTCGATAACAACACGAATGAACATATTTAGTCATTACCCCTGACTTCTCTAAATATTCCCTGAAAGGATGGTACATGCATGCTCAAAAATACTACGCATCAATACATTACGCCTGCCTTCCTTAACCAGGTCAACGTAAGGTATGTTCATGTACTCATTACTAATTCATTCCAGGTAATGTTGACAGTCAGGCATTCCCATTTGTCCCGCTGGGATAGGAAGATTCCTCCAAGGCAGCACCAAGACGAGTAAGCTCGTCCACCCTTCTGATCCCACTGATATTGCTGTGGCCTGACACCCACAAAATGAGTAGCTACACTATTATTTGGAGATAGGCAGCAATTCAGGGTGGTTTTATACTCCAGTACTAATTTGGAAGTTGTAAAGGGTTTAGATAAAGCCTTGGCAGCTGCTTGGCTATCTGAACAGATTGCGAGCTCCTTGTTCTTAGTGTCTGAGTTAAGAAAATACCTTCCCGCTTCAAAAATGTGCTTTACTTTCGCCTGGAAAATCGTGACATGACTTTCAAGGCGTATGGAAATTTCCATGTGATCCTCCTCGCAGAAAACGCCTGCTTCGGTGTTTTCTTCGAATTTGGCTAGAATTCTAAATTTAAATTTCTTTTCAACATCGTCTCGAGAAGGTAGTCGCAATCCCTGTTGATGTTAGGTGTGATAAACTGTACGAATTCGAAAATGGATTCGTGTGGAACTCATGCTCCAGAATGAATCTAGCTCTGATTAAGATGCAGTTTTATAGCGCTGCAATTGACGCACCCTTCTTCAATGATAAAACATCTCTTATATTTCATGCAAAGCTCAATCAGCACCCTCGGATTTTCAGACAGTGAAGGCAAAACGATTGAGAGTTAAAATCAATCTTAAGTTAACTTTGAACTTTCGGCGATCCATAACTCAAGAAAATTGTTCCAAATAACCCATGGGGTGAACGTGGAGGTAGAGTACCTCATCATAATAGGTCCCGTTTGCCGTAATCCAGCGACTAACAAGAGAAAAAGTTAGATACAATTGGTCAAAGACAAAAAATATTACACGCTAGATGAAAATAAAAGTTAAATAAAGTGAAAACCCAAAGTTTTGTATGGCAACACGATTTAGTCCATTTTTGAACTTTTATTTACAATTTTTATGAAAACGCTGTGTATAAAATTTCAGCTGTTTACAGTTCTGAGGCAGTGTCCAAATATATAGTGAAAAATTTGTATGTCCACACCAAGAAAGGGCTACCCGTTTTCATCCATTTTTATACCCTAAATGATGAAATCATAGGGTATACTAACACCAGGTCTACACAAGCTTTTTCTGCTGCCAAGAGGGCGATCACAAATGTCAACCTGATATTGGATTAAATTTACGAGTGGGCAAATTCTCCCTACTCATTTGTCGTTACATTTTGCATGTCGCTACACGTCACCAACACGTTAAGATTCTCACTTTGAGGTCAAGGCGTTTCTGCTAGGGGCTCAAGTTACAAAAACATTCTCGTTCCCGATAAAAATTTATCAATTTAATAATATCGTACTTTTTGAGTTTCTAATCTGCCATTTTCTTTTTACAAATGTAATTTTTCTCACCACAAGAAATCCGCTCTACTATTAACATATCTGGCTTTGCCAGACCTGCCTTGATGAAGAAACCGTCAGCGTCCAGGTGATCCACACTGGACTCTTGGCAGATAGTGTTATTGTTAAGACATATGAGAAAGCCTGTGTAGACTCGGTGAAAGTTCGTCATTCTGTTTGTAAAGCGCAGAAATAATGATGGTAGAACAAAGTGGATAAATATTAAAGGTTATTTTGATTTTTGCATGTCCGGCCGTCCGTCCGGCTGTCTGTCCATCTTCACGATAACTCGATACCGCGTATATGTACCTAGAGAGTTGAAATTTTGCAGCCGGGCTTTTAAAAACAAAAGGAAATTTTAGTACGAAAATGGCACAAATCCTGTAACTCCTTCGTGGGATTGCCATACGAAAATTTGATTTTTCACTATATATTTTGAGAGCATGTCAACGTAGAGAGCTGCAATTCTATACACGGTGTTTTTATAAAAACATATATATAATTTCAAATATGGATTATATCGGACAACCCCTTCATGCTGTTGCCATACAATAATTTAGGCTTTTTACGCATATTGTGAAGACGATCAGTCCTAGACGTTTTTATTGTACTGAAAAGTTCTTCAGAATATGAAATCCTATGAAATTGGTGTTATAATCATTTTTACTGTTCGACGAATCATTCTAGAAATATATGCGAAAAACCAATTCAACGATCAAACTTGAACTGATTGGTGACCACACGAAATTACATCTAGGGTATCATAAGATGGGCTTAGACCAATTTTAGCTTTTTTTGCTTGTTGAACTTGTATTTGCAATTTTTATGAAAAAGCCGTGTACAAAATGTCAACTCTCAGGCAATGTCCAAATATACAGAGTGTTTCCGTTTAGGTGGTCCATAGAGCAGGAGGTGATAGTACTCATCTAGATGAACAAAAGATTGTATGACAGGGGCGGGGGTCCTCATCAACCGTTTGGGAGATACAGGGTGATAAAGAAATTATTCTAGTTTTTAATAAAACACCCTGTATCTCAAAAAGTGCAGGGTGTATGGTCACTCTCAAGAGCTCATTGTATGCAGAGCTTCATGGCTCTAAAGTAAAAATTTCGAATTTTCTTATAATTTTTTTGACATTGACCTCTATTTTTATTTTGCAAAACGCTGGTTAACATAACTTTTTTTTTATAAAAACTGTAAACTTTGGACTCTTCTCTTTAATTTGACCTATGAGCGACAAATAATTGTAAAGTAATCATCCGCGCAATTCTTCAAAAGTACAACAACAACGCTGATTCTTGTCTATAATATAACCGAACCGTAGTCCCTACTAATTTTTTTTTTTCTTCTTAACTCCTCTTGGGAAATATATGGCTTCTACCCCATAGCCTCTCCACAGGACCTTATTATTCGTGAATCTGAGTTAGTTTCTTAAATTATTTTTTTGTTGCGCTATTGATGATTAGCCTACATTAGATAGGTAAGGTAGCATGGAGGAGGAGATGCTATAAAATTCGAAAGGAAACTACATACATATATAGGTAGGAGGAAAAGCGCAGAGCCTGTTGAGGTAAGGACCGAACACAAAACCCCTGGGACGGTAATCAGCATCAGCGGGCGACACAACAGAATATTAATAATCATACCTAGTTGAAGTCTGTAAATCGTCGTGAGCCTGGAAGTGGAACAGGTTAAATGCCTGCCAACGGTTTCCAGGTAAGTAGACGATATGTACATACATATATACCTACATAATATAAATAGTGTGTATATCTAAATCGAAATCACGCATCTTTTAATCAAATTCATTCTATGCGCACTTGGGGAGGGTCTTACACTCAGTGAGGGACTCAGAAGATTTTATAGTGAATTCTTTTCTACGACTCTGTATTAACACTGCCACCGAATCTGCCATTCTCGTACTCTTTTCTTCCTTACTGGTGTGGTGGGACGAAAAGTGGCGGTTGTTACGACCAGACAAAGATAGACATACGCATTATGATCAAATCAAAACTAATTGCGATCGTAATGAAACTATGAGAGGCTACTTTTAGAGGGTCTAAAGATATCCTCACGGCCCCCTCATGCTTACACCATTTCTACCCAAATGAAGCATACAATCGTTTCTATTTTAAAGCAGGTTTGAGAGAATAACTTCGTATCGATGTAATGCTGTATCTTTTAGCATAATTGTGGTAACGAGGGATGAGAAATTAAACGTTGTGGTGGAGTGTCCTCTGTAAAAATTTTTCGCCAGCTCAAATCAGTCCTAGGAAAATATACTAGATTTAGACTGGCGACCTCCCACCGACATCAAGAAAATGTTGTCATTCTTTTAATCATTCTAATCATCCATGAACAATTCCCTAAAGATTTGCGTTTTTTTTTTTTGTTGTATACCTACTACTTGTTTTGTTTTTTTTAGACATATGTATGTAACTAAATCCACGGTTCACAGAATTATTTAAACCGTTTTCTTTATGGATGGCTTTCAAACAACAAAATTACAAAAACGATTTCACGTTTATGTCCATATGCCGACACAAGCAACAACAGCACATTTGTTTTTTTTTTCTTTCTTGCAAATATGAAGGAAAATGTTCCTGCGTGTGGCATACCTTATTTTAAGTATACCTTGATGAGAATCGGAAAAAAATGGATAAGTATTTGATTTTTGACTCACCTAATTAGCCGCTATGATTCGTAGAAGATTTCTTTTTAATCGGAATAATTTTTAGATACCAAAACCCCTTGCATGGGAATATCTCCGATAAAAGATGTTTGTGGTATCAAATGAAAATTCTTCATTGATTTGCATAACTACTGTGGGTCGAACACCCCCCCCCCCCCCATTACTAGATACATATATTTTGAAGCATCCCTTTGCGGGGTTTTAGTTTAGTTTAGTTTAGTTCGTAAATGTAATGTTTTTTTTTTTACTTTTTAGTACGGAAAAAACTCTAAATTTTAAGCCATAGATAGTTGAAGGTCGGGATAGATTTTAACAGTTATGAGTCAGATGATTAAAATAAAATCATTCCATATCCATTTATATTTAGAGGAAAAAATGTACGTAAATGTGATTTTATTCCACAAGAGACAATCTATCGCTGGGAGATAACTAAAACCAATGTCAAACTGTAGTCGGAGTAGGTGTTCGGAATTCAGAGTGATAAAATTTCCATAGGTAGGTATTTATTATACCTTAGATGAAATCATAGGGTATACCGAGCTATCCGGATCCATACTAAGCAAAGAAGGTTCAAAATTTCCTCCAGATTGGATTGTTTCATTGGGAATATGGAAATTTATATTTTCCCAATGAAGTAATGCTATTTGGATGCAATTTTGAAGTTTGCTTAGTCTGGATCCGGATAGTTTGGATCTATACCGGATAATTTGAATTCCGGATACGGATAGTTCGGATCCAGATCAGGATTTCAGGAATCGAATAGTTTGCAGATCCGGGTATCCGGATATCCTGATATTAGAAAATCCTGATCCAATTTTCAGTTCTAAAATAAGAGGAAGTTATTGTGACACAAGAAAATGTCGCACAAAAATTTAACGATTAGGTATATTGTGATACCATACCGTTTTTTATTGACAAAAATTTCACAAGAAACTATGAACAAAGTCTCATAAAATTCGGTTTGATCCTTATTGAAAAACGCAATTTAGTAGTAAACCGCGCGGTTTTTCATTGCGCGGTTTCGCAATTGCGCGGCCAAGCCTTTAATACCAAACTTTCGATCTGCGCGGTAAAAATTTCGTAGCTGCGCGGTTTTTTTTTGTTTTGCAGCTTTTAACAAAAAATATCATGTTAATTCAAATTGGTGAATCCCGTTAAACTACGAATACCGAAAATAGTGATTCACCGTATTTCGATGCACACATATACTTTTTACTTTTTATAGACAATTTCATTTTTTTAGTTGTCGCGTTAGGATGAGGACGTAAAATTACATAATT
Organism: Dioctria rufipes; assembly: GCA_963924295.1. Taxonomy (NCBI): domain Eukaryota; kingdom Metazoa; phylum Arthropoda; class Insecta; order Diptera; family Asilidae; genus Dioctria; species Dioctria rufipes. The sequence continues at coordinate 22,416,812 of OZ002740.1, read as the reverse complement.
TTTATTAATATAGATATTTATATAACATACTCGTATGTACATACATACTAAATTTATGAAAATCGTATTCGTGTGCAATAGTGTTTAAGGAATTCTTACTTCAATTAAAGGGTGTTATGAACTAAGTATAAATAAAATACTTGATTTTTGATTTAAAATTCATTTTGATTTAATAGATGTTTTAATAATTTTTACATCCTATATTTAATAATGGAAAAAGCTGGGAAAAGAAAAATTTTGACATTAGAGGCAAAGCTTGAAATTGTGAACCAATTATAAAATGGCGAAAAAATATCAGTTTTAGCTAAGAGACGCAATATGAACGAATCCAGCATAAGGAGGATTAAATTGAATGCAGAAAAAATTAAAAGTTCAGTAGTTTGTTCCACATCGCTAGCTGCAAAAACATTTAAAAAAAACCTCGAAATTCAATAATAGAAAAAACAGAAAAGGTGTTAAGCTTTTGGATAGAAGATCAAAATCAAAAGAGGATGCCACTTAGTGCTGCTGTTATTCGAACTAAAGCGTTATTAGTCTTTAATCGCTTACAAAAAAAATAACCTGGGTCTTCTAATTCAGAAGAAATTAAATTCCAAGCGAGTAAAGGATGGTTTGAAAAGTTTAAACATCGTCAAAATCTACATAATATAAAATTTACAGGCGAAGCCGCCAGTGCTGATACATTAGCTGCATTTTTATATCCAAAAAATTTAAAAGATATCATTGATGGTGGTGGATATTTACCAAGCCAAGTTTTCAATGCTGATGATACTGGCTTATTTTGGAAAAGGATGCCTAGCAGAACGTTTATATCTAAAGAAGAGAAATCTGCTCCGGGGTTCAAATTTTCCAAAGACAGATTAACAGTTTTTGTTTTGCGGTAATGCAGCTGGTGATTGTAAGAACAAACCACTAATAATTTATAAATCAGAAAATCCTCGTGCGTTTAAAGGAATATCAAAAAACTCACTCCCAGTTCATTGGGTATCAAACAAGAAAGCTTGGAGAACTGGTTTTTAAATTGCTTTTGTGTAGATACTGAGACTTATTGTAGAGATGCTGTTGATAGTTAACAATGCACCAAGTCATCCAGCACATTTGGCTGAATTGCACGCCAATGTTAAAGTAGTATTTCTGCCTCCAAATACAACATCTTTAATTCAGCCGATGGACCAAGGCATAATTGCCGCATTTAAATTGTATTATCTTAGAAGAACTTTTCGACAATTAATTAAAGCTACTGATGGACCAGATAGTCTTTCAATTCGTGAGTATTGGAGACGGTATAACATTCTACCTTCGGTAAAAAATATTAAATTAGCATGGGATGAAGTTAAGAACGCAACAATGAATGCTGTTTGGAAAAAATTATGGCCAGAAAGTTGCATAAGAGAAGCTGTTGTGGAAATGCCAGAAATTGTAGAAATTGTAACTTTAGGTAGAACAATTGATGGAGACGGATTTCAAAACTTAGAATCAGAAGATATCACGGAAGTCCTTGTAAGTAATTAAGAAATTGTAACTGTTGACGATATTTGGACACAGTTCGGCGATAATAGTTATGTTGAAAATGATGAAAGTGAAGAAGATGTAGAGATTATAGGAGAGAAAAGATTTACTATTCAAAAACTATCAAATTTTTTAAAGCTCTTTAGTCAACTTGAACAGGAAGCTCTTGATATGGACCCTGATATGGAGCGTGCCTCAAAATTTTGGAGAAATCTGACAGCAGCTTTAGCCCCATATACTGAAATTTATAAAGAAAAAAGAAAATCTGGTAAGCAATCAGTGTTAACAAGTTTTTTCAAAACCACATAGAACCACAGTCATTAGAATTAAGCTCAACAGAAGGAAGCAGTGATTAAAACCACGTATTTAATTTTTGTTAATGTTTATATTCATTATGTATAAGTCGTTGAATTAAGACTGATTGCTATAATTTTATATGTTTATATTAATGTAAATATGTATATTAGTCGTTCAATAAAGACTTTTTATTATATTTTTGCAATTTTTCTAATATGTATCTGGAACCTAACCCCATAATTACATATGTATAAAATCGGGTTCACAGTGCGCGGTTTCGGTTTGCGCGTTGTTTATATAGAACGTATCTACCGCGCAGTTGGAGGGTTTACTGTATCTTGACAAATTCCAAGATTCCAATCCAATTTTCCATCCAATAAGGTTTGGCCCAGTTTCAGTGAGTTGCGGTGCTAACTTGACGTCACCTTAGCACCATATCCAATTTCCTTTAGAAAAAAGGACACGACAAATTTATGGTTTTAACGACAAATTAACGACAAATTATGAGATAGTTCCGAACTATATCAGGCGAAGTTGCGGTGCTAACTTTACGTACGTAAATCAGCGAAATCTGGACCTGATGTAGGGAAAGCCGCAATTTTTTCTTAGAAATTAATTTACTGGAAATTTTTTCCTTAGAATTTGCTGTGCATTGGAGGCCGACAAAGGCACACATTGTATGACTGCATATGAAAATAACTCCAGTCGGCCAACCAGACTGAATAAAAATTATCCCGAAGCATTTTATGTAAATTTCTAAGAAAAAATAACTGTTTATTGCTCATCTACGAGTCTATACAAACTTTTAGAGGCCCAAGCACCTGTTGTCCCCTCTAATAATGCATAAAAATTCTAAGGAAAAAATTTCCAGTAAATTTCTAAGAAAAAATTGCGGCCTTCCCTACATCAGGTCCAGCCATCGTGGTTTTTATATTCTATGGAGGTGTTATCTACTTCACAGCCCTTGTATGTTTTTAGTTTGGCTATGCGCTTACGGCTACCCCTTGAACCCCCTTGCCTTATTCATACTTCAGTCTTTTAGCGAAACGTGAGCAAAACTGTACAAAATCCTACAATGGAACCATCTGACATTATAACAAGGAAGCATTTCCCAGCGGGAAAAATTGGAATGCTTGACTTAGAGAAGGTTTACTGCTAACATTACCTGGAATTCATTAGGAATGAGTACATGAACATACCTTACGTTGACCTGGTTAAGGAAGGCAGGCGTAATGTATTGATGCGTAGTATTTTTGAGCATGTTATTTACCCTCCAGGGAATATTTAGAGAAAGCAGAGGTAATGAATAGATAGATAGATATCCTATCGAAAAAAGAAATTTGTGCGGCTATATTTACAGAAGCTAGTTCGAGAGACTGCGTGCAGGTCGAAAATGCTTCATATAGTTTCATTGTTTTTTTAAAGAACAATGAAGGAAGGAAAGTACGTGCAGTTGGAAAATATTCTGATTTGTGCATTATTTTCATTTAAGGACCAGATTCGAATAAGTGAAGAGGTAGGTATTTATTTTCTTCACCTTTCTAAGAAAGCGAGAAAAGTTCTTCCCTTTGCCTCTCAGTGAAAACAGGAAGAGAGCTTCCCTCCACCTTCTTGAGTATATAAATTCAATGGTTTTTCCCTACCTTCCGGAAAATTCATTTGCATTCTCATTTTCCTGAAATGGCAGAATGAATGCTTCCACTGAATTTAAAAGGATTACTCTCAGCTTCCAAAGAATTTAAAAGTAATGCTTCTTTTCACCTTCCAAAGAATTGCTAACGAACGCTTCCTTTCACCTTGCAAGTCATGCATAGGTAAGGTGTTTAAAATGTTTTCGGAATGCATCTGAAATCCTTCCGTTTCCCGCTGGGTTTCGCAATCACTAGATACTTATGTATATACACAAGGCTAATATCAAAGACTCTATAGCTGTGTACCTTGTTCGAGAACTCCCATATACTGGAGAGAACAAATTGTTCTGTCGATTGAAGCGAACTATTTGTACACTTCGCTTCATTTAAATCTTTCTATGTACGAGGCGTTCTTTTGTGTATCTTTTGTTCTACTCAGTTTTGCGGACACAAAAGAACACATCTTATAATACAAAGATGTTGCAGGTACATATATGGTATCCTATTTATGGAAAATTTTACTTTGAGAAACCCAAGCATCTAAGACTGTAAATAGTGGGCTCACATTATTGTGATTATATCTTCGCAATTTATTCTACAATTTCTTCATATAAGAGTAAAACATGACTGTAGTGGTTTCCCTTAAAGTATACCGGAAATTTACGCAAACAAGACACAACTAAAGAAGCGTCTTCATTATTTTACATATTGGACCATTTTTATTTACTTCACTAATAGATGTCGCCAAGCCAGAAATTGTTTCTCTTTCTTGCGTATGTGCATTTTATGTAATTGTCTCATCTGTCATTGGAAACACCGTGCAGACATGTTACTGCAGAATTTTCCTCCACTAGGTTGTGTATAATTATCTACTGATTGCGAAAATGCTTTCTTATTATAATGTCAGATGACTCCACTTGGACCATTTTTAACAGTTTTGCACAATCTCAGTCGCTAAAAGTTCTGTAACTGAAGTATGGACAAGGTGTTCAAGGGATAAGCTGTAAGAGCATAGACTAACTAATATTATTAGTCTAATAACATCCATCTTGCTAGAATATAAAATCAACGGCTTGGACACTCGGAATTCTGTAACTCGTGGAATTTGTATTGAGATTTACCAAACTCTCGGCAAAACTCTCCGCTGTGTTAGTTGTGGAGAAGTAAGAAAAATATTTCTCAACTGACAGTATTGTCTGCTGTTATTGTCCTTTGTGAAGGTACCAATGTACCTAGGAATTTTAAACTTAATTATGGATTCACTGCATATCCTGACTATGCTTAAAAAATCAAATTATGGAAATCCTTGCAATACTTACTGAGAAATAAGGATTTTAGTGTCTCAAGGTACCCGCTAAAAATTGTAATTCACGCGAAAATTGTCAATTTAGTCGTCTTCCAGTACAGAAGGCCGTTTTTGGTATAAAAATGGATATATTTTCAACTCATCATTGTGAAGAACTGGTAAGCTGTGGAAATTCACTTTCCATGAGAAAAATGTTCACAACAGAGTACTAATAGATGTGAAACAAAGAACGGAAAAGTATATGCAAAATATAGGAAATGGGATGTATATGACCCAAGTGAAAAAATCCGTCTTTCGGCGATAAAAAGTCAGTTATGAAGTTAAACTGATAAAAAAAGCTAGGCCACTCGATTACCCGCTTCTCCCTCTTTAATTTGATACTAAACATGACATATTTTGGGCAACCTTCAATGAAGGGTGGTACGACCCCCCATCCCCAAAAGTCCCTCCCCTAGAAAAAATTGGTTATAACCAATTTTATAGGATTTCGTATTCTGCAAAAGTTTTTAGTACAATAAAAATGTCTTAGACTTATCGTTTTCAAAGTATACGTAAAAAACTGAAATTTTTATATGGCAACACCAAGAAGAAGTTGCCCGATTTAGTCCATTTTTGACATTTTATTTGCTAATGTAGTAAAAACATCATGTACGAAATTTCAGCTCTCTACGTCGATGCGGCAGGCAGTGTCCAAATATATAGCGAAAAACAAAATTTTTATATGGCAACCCCACGAAGGAGTTGCCCGATTTGTATCATTTTCGAACTTAATTTTACTTTTTTTTTTTAAAGTCCGTGTACAAAATTTCAGCTCTCTAAGTATACGCGTTCTCGAGTTATCGTGCGCACAGACGGACGGACAGACGGACGGACGGACAGACGGACGGACGTGCAAACGGACGGACGGACGGACGGACGGACAGACAGACGGACAGACGGACGGACGGACGGACGGACATGCAAAAATCGAAATAACTTTTAATATTATGAATGGGTGTCCAATCCATTTTGCTCTACCATCATTATTTCGAGGTGTTACAAACGGAATGACAAACTTAGTATACCCCTATGATTTCATCTAGGGTATAAAAACATGAAAAAATTAAACGATTTTACATTTTAAAAAATGTGAACTTGAAGGAAAAGAAAATATCTTTTTTATAATTATTTAAAATTTTAATGTAAACCGGCAGAAATTACAAGCAAATAACTCAACTGTAAAATGTAAGGGAAATTAATGTATGGCCCTGCCGCGCGGTGTTAATTTAACTTGCCCGGCGTTTTACGACAACGACGACGACGACCACGCCGGCGTCAGCGAGTGTTGTTAATGTAATCCAGCCAATAGACCCTTAAAATTTTCAATAATAATTTCTTAATAAAGCATTTTTGTCCTATGTTTTTATATAAATTCTATTTTCAATTTCGCAACCAAAGATTTTTGGGAAAAATCTAAATCATCCATAAATGTGCAAAAATTTTAATTATAGTTTTCTAACAAATACAGGTCGATAAAAACGTCAAGAAAAAAGCATTGGAATTTCATTTATAGCCGTAACTATTTTATAAGTCACGGAATAATTTACGTAATCTAACTTAATAAAAACGAAAATATAATACAAAAATAAAAAAGTAAGCATTTTATTGCAACACGCAACATTTAATGATTTCATAAAAATCCCAAAAGCTTTTTTGAAATTCTCGGACCAAATTATCAATTTTTCTAGACAGACCCCCTATAATTATTCAAATATTCCGCCTGAGACGGACGTTGGTCTTTGGTCATTTATTTATTTTTGTTTTGACTGATGCTCACAACCCCATAATTAATGTCTGTTCTACAAGGAAATCATCACTGGCAAAAAAGCCAACTCTTCTTTAGCCCATCATCAGTCTTCTTTTATTTCATAATAATAAAAATCTACCCAATACCGATGGCGATGACTTTCTGTCCAAAAATTCCCGTAACATAGGCGGTCGCCGATGACGATGGTCCATTCCATATATATGTATGTAAGTCCTACTATTAAACGACGACATAGGAGAAGAATGGGAAAAAAATGAGCGATTAAACTGGAATCTTTGATTATTTGTTTTAAAGTAAGGAACTAACCTCGCAGTGCGTGTCCTCTTACCGAAAATTCTTTTTTATAATCCAACAGAGAACATCTTCTGCTGTTTCGTGGCGCGACACAGGCAAAAAGTACCAAATAACCCCGCGCGCATGTGAAATTTAAAACTACAACATTCACTGCTGATGCTGCTGCTGCTGCGCTGTTGGCTTAGTATATTATAACATCAAGGAAGGGGCGACTTAAAATGCTCAAGGCATTGAGCAACCGGTGAACATTTGAAGCCTATCTTGGGAAAAATGATAAAATCAAAAACTCAAAACATGAACGGGAACGTCTTCCCAAGCAGCTTCGATGAAAGAATCTTTTAGACCCCACCGCGACAACACACAAAGAATCGAACAAAGAGATTATTGCCAATGCGCCAGGCCAGGCCAGGTTACACTACTACTACTGCACTACAGAAGAACTGATCGAGGATTTTGAGCAGTATAATTCTGCGCAGTGCAGGTATAGTAGTTATAGAACTATTTATATACAGGTGAGCTGGAGTTTTATGCATATGCCGTTCAGTAACAAGGATATTCACGTGGTTGCTTGGTTGGTCTCAATTTTACGAAATAAATCAAAAGCATATTAAGCATAAGGGCACAGCGGCATTTAACTTCGTTTCAACCTGCTTTATAATTTGTGGTTGTTGGTTTTTCATCGAAATCAATCGGATCAGATTAAATTGGTAGAACGACAACCCCAAACTGAAATTTTCCTGATCTTTATAGCACATTTATCGTAGCGCGGAATTTATGAAATAGTCTAAATTTTTGGTGTGAAATATAACCAACGTATTAAGTTAAAGGAAAGGCAATGTCAAAAGCATTCGTCTGGCAGGAAATCTCCGCGGCCTAAGTGAGTAACAATATGTTGAAAACACATTTTTTTTTTCAAAATTGAAATACTTATTATATGTAACCACTTAATGCATGTCTTAAAAAACAGAGAGGTTTTCCCTGAGCACAAATATGTAGGTCCAAGACGTTTTGCGCGCGGACGAAATCAAAGTACTGAAAATTTCGGATTTTCTAATAATCTATATAACCACTTGAAATTCGGCTCAGAAGCAGAGCTAATATCCCTGACCACAAATACGGAGGTCCAAGACGTTTTGCCAGACTAAGTTGAAGTACTGACAAATATCAAACAAATCTTACAATTTCCAGCATTCGTGTTTGACTTTTAGAAATCGTTTTTTTGTTTTTTTCAGTTTATTCTTTCAATTCAAGTATCACTTTCAGATTCACTGTCGTGAGTACATCATTTTCGGTTTCTTCATTAGGGATATCTTGCAGTCTTTCCGGTATGGCATTTCCATCGAACCATTTAATTTTCAAGATATTTTCTGCTAACACCCAATTTTTCACCGCATTCTTCCATATACAACAAATATAATTGCTTCTGTATATTTGTTGCAACAGAACTGCTTTGTTTGGGGGTGAAGCTTCCTTCGAAAAATATAATAGACAAAATTATAAGCAGTTTCCTGACATTTCCAAAGGTTCACAGAGAATTCACTATATGTATAAAGGTAAAGTAGAGATTGTGCTTGTGAGACGGTAAAAGTATGATGACAAGAAATATTAGTGTGAATGTAGCAGTGAATCTCATAAACCTTTTGCAAAAAAATATCACTTACTTCGAATATTTCTAAAAACTCTTTCTGGTGTAGGCTGCAGGATTTGTAGAAAATTTCATATCGGGCTTCGTCAACCATCACAGCTTTTGTCCGCTATATATAAATAATTTCCAATTCTTTAAAAAAGACATTTACTTTAGTTTTAGCTTAACTCTTTTTAAATAAACTTTATAATACTATTACGTGGATATTTGAATCTTTCACTCTCTCTTTTGAATACAAGGTGAGTGAAATAGCACAATACTTGAAGTTTTACTTCTGTCGGGGGTCCCCCGACCACTTTTCTTTTTTTTTTCTATTTTTATAGGCACTTTCACATCAAAAACAAGAATCGAAAAAATGTAAACCGAAAATCTCAATTTATTCCACTTTAAAACAAGATATTTGCTCCAATGATAAATAAAATCATACGAAATAGGATAAATTATATTTATCTCAGATTTTTAAGAAAAACACAACTTTTAGTTTTATGAGCCGAATTTTTTGTCCCGAAAAGTATTTAGGCCCGATAAAACATAAAAGTTGTGTTTTTCTTAAAAATCTGAAATAAATATAACTATTTTCTCAGTAAAATTCTTAGTTTATCCCTGGATTTTATTAATCATTGGAGCAAAAGTCTTGCTTTAAATGGGAATAAATTGAGTTCTTCGGTTCTTGTTTTTGATGTGAGAGTGCCGTATGTACATATTTCCAATATTTTCATTTAGGAAGCATAATATAAGTAGAATTTCCAAAAATCAGGAACCGTATTTTATATATAATTTCTATTTACAGAAAATTATGATTTTATTATTTATTTCAGTTAGTTATTTTAGAAAAATAAATTTGTTTTAAATAAAAACATTTTTAAAACCGTAAACATAGAAATTCTACGGAATCTCGGTAATTCTAATAATATAAGTTAAGTTAAGCATACAATTAGTATGTTTTTACTTCGTTTTAATTTTTTATTATCAATTGATATACATATTTGCAATTGATGTATGCAATTAATTTTTACCAAAAAGCTCAAAAAAACAATCTTGTTGAACTGATTTTAAATTTTGTGAACACACAATGTACAATACCTCTTCGATTCTTAATAATACGTAATTAATTGTTTGTAGTTAATTATTAACATATTACTGAAAAATTTAGGGTTTGGAACTCAAGTTTATGTTAGGATTAGAAGATTTAATAGTCAATTTTATAGTAGAAAATTAGAAAATATATTTTGAGGCTAATTTTAAGGGGTTAGGTTCAGAATAAAAATGTTAATAATTAAGATGAGAGGGATGGTTTTGAAAATGATGTGCGACTATTCTCATTCCAAAACGGAACATTTTTTTATAACATTTGGTGAAATAAACAATTATTTTTACATGCACCATCTTATACAAGATCCTGGCAGGGCCCATGGCTGTATAGATACGAGCGCAACTTCCTCGATCGGACGACAGAGTTTCCATAGCTGTAAAAATGCCCAAAAGAATCGATTTTTTTAAGCTTGTTTACCGTGAATAATCGATAGAAAATGGTACAAAAATGTTATACGATTTGAATTTATACCTGCCAGAATCTCTTCCAGATATCAGTTCCTTAAAACTGTGCTTCTATACTATCAAATCTCATTCTTCGACTGGATGTATAAATCTATCTCGTATTTTCCTAGTCTATCTAAATATATCTAATCCACCTGCAAACTAACTCTAGAGACAGCGTAAAGTTACACTTTGCAATTATAAAAATTTTTCTGTTCTCAGCATTAATTTCCGTTAATCTCTTCTACCACTTAATTGACTTTCCCGGATTGGTTATTTTTTCCATTTTCAGAATTCCACAAACCAAAAATCTCGATTAGAAAATCCTGGAATACAAAATCCCGGATCATTTGAATTAGCAAAGGAATTCCGAAAATCTAGGAATAGAAAATCCTAAATTTGTAAATACCAAAAATCAAATGTTTTGTTTTCATACCCATTTTAAAGTTCAGTTACAAGATATCGGACTTTGCTTTATGGGATTTTGTAGCTTCAGTTCTTAGAGATTTTGATGCTCTTATTTGAGATTTCAGTATTTTAAATACTTTGAGATTTCATTCGGGATTTAGTTCATACGGCCCCTCTGCTGTACACCAAAGTTATTACTAGGCATTTAATCAATACGTGTAGTAGCAGTGTCAGCATGTAAAATCAATGTTTCCCCTTAAACAAATATTTTTCTGGAATTATCTAGAAATCTGCCATCCTTTCTGCTTGTACCACAAATACTCACCTATCCCTTTCAGGAAAAGAATCACCATAAAATACTTAGCCTAAGGCTGTCCGTGATAATCTTCCAATACGCAATCTGAACCCACATACAATAGCAGTATACCTGTCAGTGTTGTGAAACTCTACTGTTTTATTATCTGTTACTATTTTTTTACTTAAGTTATCACATACAACATAGTTGTTACAAACATTCCTTTTTGAACAAATCAAACAGGAAGCTGAAAATGAGTGATTTTATAAGGAAAATGAAATTAATCACAGAATCCTTTACAAACACGGAATTTCTTAAAAAAAATCTCTAAAAGATCCCGTATTTAGAAGAGCACAAAAATTGTTCAGAGAAGCAAAAGAAATATGTCATTAATAAATATACTGAATAAAAGTGATCCAAGTACTTATCCCTGAGGGAGCTCACAAAAGAGCAGAAGAAGAGCAGTAATAGTATTATCAAAGAACATATAACTTAACCTAACTGTTAGATGTTGGTATTATTCACCTTTCAATGTGTAAGTTTCGGATCATTAGCGAAAAATGCCTTATAGAAAAATCTAAGAGTAGGTACACGCTTTTACATAATGATATGTATAATCTTTGTGAAGTACTACTCGTAGATTATTTATCACTTTAATTATAGTCAATCACAGCTATGGTATGGACGAAAAAGCATAAATAGCATGTAGATCATCCGTATTCTTCGGAGACGTCTTTTTTGGAAGTTCTAGTAACCGTGGCTATCTTCCGTAAATGCACAGACAAGTTGAAGAGGTGAGGCAAAAGTTAAAAACACACTCAATAATTGTTTACACTTTAATGTTGTTGGGAAAAACTTCATCGGTCAGTTTCTCTTGGATCAACACAATAAAAATAAAAGTACCTATGTCTATGGGCCATTCGAAGACAATGGTTGTTCTTAATGGAGTAGTAGTACAAAATTTCTTTGAAGTGCCACAACAGAACAGAATTCAAAAATCTATTCAATCAATAAAATGTATTATACAGTTATAAGTATAGATCCATCGGTTGTAAACAAAATTAAACGTCAAAACTTCAATTGACAAATATTTTGCCGCAATTTTAAAGGGATAGTTTGAGGCAGCCATTGATCAACCGTTGGTTTTAGTCATGATACAAAGATAACAAGGTATGGCCGAGTCGAGAGGAATTTTTTGTGTTGCTACGTCATGAGGTGCCTAGTGTCATTTCCAGCGAATTTTTTTTGAGTTTTTCGTATTTTATTGACTGAAATACGTTTTGAATATATTAAAATATTTAACAAAATATTAGTTTCTTCGTTTAAATCACTTCGGGAAAAGTAATTATGTGCTAGTGGGAAAGCAAAGAAATTTAAAAATAGAAAATTTTTTTCACTGTGAAAGGACGATTGAAATTGAGACGAACAAATTTCTGACATTTGTCGCCAAAGGAGGCAAGCAATCAATTGACAGATTTTCCGGCCATACCTTGTTAATCTTTGTATCATGGGTTTTAGTGATCTAAAAACTTATCTCTCAGAAGAAGCAATATGTTTACAATTCATTATGAACGCAAAGGAAGGACCCAGATTTCCATTTATTGACCCTGAGCCCGTGTTTGGACACCCAAGAAATCACCTCTCCCAGCTCAGATCAGGCTTTGGGAGGACAGAATTAAAAAGGCATAGTGCGAAAATATTCCGGGCCTGAGACAAGCCAAGAAGTTTGTAAAGTATTCGCGGCAAAGAACAAAGTATTCCTAACACTCAGCAGGAAGGAATTAAGGCTCATAATGGGCCTATTTACTGGGTATTGCCCATTTAGATACCATCTCAAGAAGATGGGTAAGGTGGATAATGAGACCTGTCGCTTCTGTATGAAAGACGAGGAAACCGCTAACACGTCCTGTGTAGACTGTGAAGCTCTGTGCGCATAAGACTAATACATCGAGAAAAGGAGTTCCCACTGCCAAAATATGTCGCAAAGATGACCCCCAAGAATATCATAAGCTTTATAAAAACCCTAAGTTCGAATTGGCGCACTAAGGCATTTAGGGGTAGTATCACAAAAGATCTTATAGGTCGCGGTGACTAGATGAGAGGCGGGAGCTGTCTGCATCCCCCCAAAGTAAAAAAGCTAGAAATGGTCTTAGACCGATTCTTATGATACCCTAGATGAATGTTCGTATGCAATTTCGTATGGCAATCCATCTGTGGAAGTTTGATTTTTGAAGTGGTTATTTGCCTATATTTCTAGAACAGTTCGTCGGAAAACAAAAATAATTATAACAAATTCCATAGGATTTCATATGCTGAAGAACTTTTCAGTACAATAAAAATTTCTAGGACTGATCGTTTCCAAAGTATATGTAAAAACCCACAATTTTTGTATGGCAACCCTACGAAGGAGTTGCTCGATTTGCCCCATTTTCGAACAAAAGTCTACAATTTTTTTTTTTAAAGCCGTGGTCTAAATGTTAGCTCTCTAAGTGAACGCATTCTCGAATTATCGTGAGGACGGACATGCAAAAATGAAAATAACTTTTAATATTATGCGTGGGTGTCCAATCCATTTTGCTCTACCATCATTATTTTCTATGTGTTACAAACGGAATGACAAACTTGTATACCTTAAGATTTCATCTACGGTATAAAATTAGATGCATTGGAGAAAAATACGTTGTTTTAAAAGTGCGAGGGGTTATAGATGTTTCCTTGAAATTGTATGAACCACCCTATAACTCCTAAATGATAATGAATTTCTGATGGTCTGTAACTCTGCCCCATTCCCCCTCCACTCTGATACGAAGTTGACTAAAAAAGGTAAAAATTTCGATTTTTTTTTTTTTCTTCAAAAAATACACCAATTTTTCATATGACATTAAAGAAACTCAAAGCGTTTAGCATAAAAGGACCTATCAACCACACAAACTCTAAAATGCAACTTTTTCTTAATCATATCCAACGAAAAATTTCAGTAAATTCCTAAGAGTAGGCAATTTTCTTTTGTTAATAAGCTTTTTAAGCCATTTTTGCTTTTAAGAAAAAATGCAAAAACATAAAAAAGCTGTATTTTGATAGAAAAATACATTTAAATAACAAAAAGTATATGTATACAAAAGCCACGTCAATTTGACTAGCAAACAATAAATTATAATTTATATCTGGGTCACATTTCATACATTGCAAGTGCAACCCTCGTTCCGTTAAGCTAAGCCATGAAATAGAGAAAGAATAGAAAACAATCTCGACCTTGGGATTATGAAATTAGTAAGCTAAGCCATGAAAGAGAGAAAGAATAGAAAACAATCTCGACCTTCACTTCCCCTTCCTCCATCAATTTATATACGATATATATATAGGTTATGTTAGGTAAGAGGAGTGCCGCTAGAAGTGCTTAGCCTGCTGCACTTAGACCTCCAGTTGATCCATTGTATCTCTTGGGCTCATGGGATAACCTTTGAAACCGCCTTAAACCCATATTTGATTCCCTTAGGAATCTCAGGATGCATCTGAACCCTTTGCTTTGCAGCTCCCCCAGATTTTAAAGGAAGTAGCTACCTAATAGCCTACCTCTTTTATTCATAGAGTGGGGCACTCGAAAAGTACATACATACGTGTTGGACGGATTCGATTTCCTGCGAATCCTTACAGCTTCTGCAGAAACCGTTCGCCGCTGTTCCCAGTCTTCTACCATGGTCTCCTATGGCTCAGTGTGCCGTAATGAATCCTGTTGACCACCCACTGGAGGCTTGCCTTTTGATAGGTGCCACTGATGACCTTCTCTTTTAAAGCTCCAATCGAAAGCCTTATATGTACCTTGGTAGCATAATTATAGAGTCTGTCTATATTGAAATAAATATTGTAAAAATATGTAAATCAAGACGTATAGGTATACTTTTCCCCACCTATTCATGTGATGGAAGTCTAGCTAGAATACAGGTAAAATAAGGTTCCGGTTTTTCCTTCTAATTATAAAAACATTACTGCTGTATGTTTTACAGCTATGGAGCTTCATTCGAGTCAGCACATCAGAGTGTACACCGAATTCTAAAAAAATTTTGAGTTGTAGATTAGATTAGATTTGTGGAGAGGTGTGCAGGGTTGGACTCGCATTTCCTGCGACCTGAAATATCTATTGCGAGTCCCTTTTCAAATTATTCCTTTTCTAGGTTAAGACTGTTAATGAAGTTTAGAACCACCCTGGGACTAAGAGAAAAAGTATGTTATTCAAAAACCAAAAAACTACTTAGGACAGAGCAAAACAGACGGAGAAATAAAAAACTAAAAGTGAAATTCGATTGATAAACATTATACGACGCAGTAATAATTTTACATAACAAGGAATTTGACTACATCAGAAAGAAAGCGTAATAAATTTTTTATAAAAATTGTAGCTCATTTCGGATTAACATCCATTCAAGCTCACCTACAAAAAATTCGTAGAGAGAACTCAGTTCCGGATATTTATGCTTCCTCTTCAATGAAGGCCGTCTCTATATCCTCGAGGATCGATCATTGATATTAATTTATATTTATTCTTTGACAAAATCAGATAGATAAAGAATAATATTCAGCAAAACTCTATTGAAATGCGAATGCGAAGATCTACAACAGTCGATCACTATTTCCAGGCAATTGATTATATAGGCTAGGGATAGAGAATTGAGTCTTCATATTATAGAAGATGAGATGAATCGTTTCTTACAAGGTTAAATGCAAATTCGCCATAGTAGAGATGATCCCATTTTATTTTCTAGAGTAAGGTCCACAGTTTTTGTAGTGTAATCATATAATATTTACCAGTGATGTCTAGATGTAAAAACGAATGCCCAATTTCATGTAGATTGGCTATTAGCAAATCTGGTGTCCGGATACTATCACTTCTCCCTCATAGAGAATAGTGATATAAAAACTTAAATACCAACAGCAAAGCGACCTAGAACTTAGGTGCCCTATGCAAAATAGCCATCGGTTGAGTAATGGACTGTAACCTTACCACAGTATATATCATACAGTAGAATAGCTTAGAACTAACTACTGAAAAGTGAATTTTAGAATTTCAATTAAAAAAACATAACCTTAAAATTTCTCCCACAAGAGGGAACTATTAAGTATGATACGGACATAAATGGGCGAACAGTAGCTAGCTGCACGACCGTTGACGGAAGTATTAGTTTTATGTATGTACACATATCGGCAATCGGCGACAAATGTATTGTTCCATTACTAAACAGCTGTTTGACGGTAAAGTGGTGTCATTTTGCCTCTTTCCCTCTAGTAAAAGTTTAAGAATGCCATCAGTTCTCTTTTTTCCACTTTAGATTTACATAGGAATCCATGTATTAAAAATTGACTAGTGTGTTAGTTAAAACTGTTGAAAGAGAAATTATAGTCTCTTTATAGAAGCATCCTACTCACTTGACAGTTTTGACAGAGCTGGGCTACTGTATGATATATACTGTGACCTTACACCAACATACTATTTTGCACTTTCTGAAGAAAATTCAAGGAACAATAGGAAGGTATAGGAAATCAATTAAAGGAAACATTTTTCTTAATGGCCATTCAACTCACTAAATATTGATAGAAGCTTATATCAACCCTTTTGAAATCTAAAAACAACAATTATGCTTTGAGAAAAACGCTGTCGTGAAGAGTCCGGTTTGATGTTTGAAACTCTTTGCTGCTATTAAATACTTTCTCTCTATGTAAAAAAAATGACAAAGTTTTACACGTGTCTTGGACAAAGAGGTCGAAACCATTCAGTATTTATGCAGAAAGTATTAGTAGTGTATTAGGCAACAACTTTTGAACCTAAACCTAAACAGCTACTATTTGCTCCAACTTCCCCTTTCATCAGTAATACTTCTTCATCCATCCGGTTTTAAGGTCCCATATTGTGCAATATGGTATCAGAATGAGCCAACCCATGGTCGAGATGTGATCACAATGACTTGTCATTAGTTACAAGTATCCGCCACACTAATCTAAACTATAAAATTCAATATTAATCTGAAGGGTTCTTCACTATACCAAAACAAAAAACAAATTTTCATTGTGAAATTGAAACAGACTAGAAGTGTGGTTATGTAACGGGTAACAGAAAATCTATGGGTCTGGCACCCTACCTATTTTTTGATGTGTATGAATATAATCTTTCGACGTATATTGATTTTAGTAGTATCATATAACGAAATATGGCTAAAAAAAATGGGCTTTATTCAGACAATCTTGACCAAGAATTCAGTCGTTGGGGAGACTTTTTGTAGGCATTCGCTTCGTTACGAATTACAGAAATTGCACTTAGTGCCAAAAAATTACAGCAGTCACAACATTGATAACTATCAGATTAAGGCCCAATGTCTCGACATTCTTCCCACATTGTCTGTTCGAATTTAATAACACTACGGGACTTTTAAATATTTTAAAAACGACAAAAAAAAGATAAAAAACGCAACTAGATCAACGCTTGTCTTTATTTTCACACGGAATTTCCAATATTTGATATAGTACATCTGCAAGCTGATTAAAAACAATTAAAGTATTCACTCAACTTTAGTAGGAGAATCAAGTATACACAAATCTCTCAAATAGTTCAAAATAATAAAGGATTTACAAAATTTATGTAGATATAATTGGCGAAATATTCTAATTAAAAAGCATAAAATACAAAATATCTCCTGATTCTGGGAATCTCTAATGCAGCTTAAAAATTATTTAACAATAAGGAAATCGCTTCCCCCAACATTCTTGCACTATGTATTTCTCCTTCACATGGAGCAAACTAGGCTCTGTTAGGTATCAGCTTGTATTACAGGGAAACCATGTCCGTAAAAGACTTTAGATAAGCCTCATGAAGTTTTTTAATAAATTCCGGATCATTCTGGATGAGATACAGCATTGCTTGAAGTAACTGGGTTTGCGTAAGTGGTTCCGGTTTTGTAAGAGCTGCTGCACTAACATGTCCACTGACACACGGCTCTGATTGCTGTCGTGTCAAACTATTTAAAGGCTGAATTATTGTATCTCTATTATTTGCTGCTTTCGAAGATGACGATAGAAACATTGTTGGCGGCATAAGAGCCGGTTTTGTAGACGTTGAAGAAGAAGATTGCCCAGAAGAAAGACATAATGTGTTGTCCTTTTTCAACAATTGTTGCAATGATTTTTGACTTGTATCCGAAACTTCTGATGTCGATCCAGAAGAGGAATTTTTTCCTCCATGCGATAAACCTAAACTGGATGAACTTAAAAACTTTGCTAGAGATGATCCACTCATACCCATATCCGAATTACTTTGTTTTGGAGAATTTAATCGCAATATATTGATGCCACTTTCTAAATTTCCAATACTGTTATTCGGCGGCTGGACAATATTCAGCGGATGTGTTGGTGACATTCGACCATCAAGTGGTGTTGTTGCTCTCTGTTGCTTTTCGATTTGATCAACTGATACAGGATTGGAAAGTAATCGTTGAAATAATGGAACTTCTGATGCAGCCGCTGGTTTAGCAGCTGCGAAAAAATTCATCACACTTTGTGATGTCACATCTGGCTGACCAGCAGTTTGTGGCATTCTATTATCTGATTTTAATGAATTATTGAAATCCTCCTGAGCCTTACTTAACATTGTAAAAATGTTAACATTATTATTGGAATTTGATTTCATCATTTCGTGATTCTTATTTGCAGTTATTTTCGCTTCACACTCTCGTACTAAACGACTCACCAATTCTCCAATGCGTTCACACTCAGAACTATTATAGAACCAAAATCCACGAATCCGTGATCTCTCGTTACGGTACAGAAGAAACGGAGGCTGTGATTGAAGTTCTAATTGGCTTGTAATTGGTTCAACAAATGAATTCGTGTTAAGCCTATTGTTTATGAAAATACTATGAAAAGGTTCAGCGTTTCTGCTGTAAATGAAAAATGCTCCCTCGACGTCTGTTTTTTCCCATTCACTCTCTTCAGAATTGAATGTGTAAAATGCTACGTGTGCTGATGTGTCTACAATTTCTTTTGCATACGGATCTACTCGTTTAATAGCTGCTAAATTCATACGCACCTCACTTTTATCAGCCATGTTTCAATCAGCTTCACAATTTTTGACTATATCACTTGAAGTTGAAGACAGGTTTCGATTGACATATGTCAGGAGTTTTGTCTTGTAATTGTCAAAATATTTTTATCCACTGAATAGAGTATCAAGGAAAAGAAAGTATCGATACTTTAGAACTTTTAAAATTAATTGTAATTTAAAAAATAGGAATTGTTTTAATTCTATTTCGATGAGTACTCATGGAACAAAATGTAGATTATAAATGCCAGATTTTTACTATTAAAGAAATAAAATTATAAAAAAGGAAAGGAAATAAAAATAGATTATACCGCGGAAGCCATGGCGCCATGGTTTAATATCATGATTCACGCATAAATCCGACTTTTCAAATCAAGTAGACAAAATTTACGAAAGAACACATAGACTACGCTCTTCCTCTTTTTATAAATTAAATTTTCTAGTCTCAGTAGACTCAGTTTCGTTATTTTGTGATTTTAATTACCAATTAAAGTTTAGTGAACTATTTGAATGAATTGAGACAACTATATGAGACGGTTGCTTGCCGAAAACCCCTAATACCCAATATTTACACAAGCAGCCAAAATGCCTTATATAGCAAACAGGGGAACAAGTTAAGTGTGAGGAAAACGCTCAGATTTTTATAAAATTTTGTCCACATGCTCCAAATTACTCACAAATCACGAATATTAAATTTATTTTCCCTGCAAACTTATAGTTTCCGAGATATTTAACTTTAAAATCTCGAACTTTGCACTGCAATTCAAAACACAATTTGACATTCTCGCAATTAATTAACTCTTCTTCTTCTTTTTAGTATTAAAAAGAGGCAGTGGTAGGTATATACATACCTTCCGAACATTCGGGCTAACAGCATTGCTTAAAGCAGCATTTAGTTAGAATTGAATAGAAAAACATTTATTAAAGAAACCTTAGAATATAGAGCAAACAGGAATGGTGATAAGCCAGATTTTGCGTAATGAATTTCTGGTTGTGTTGGTAGTCCATTTTTACATGTATTTACACGCCATCCCTATTCTAAGCAACTTGTCAATTTGCAAAAAGTAAACAAATATTTTGAGAGGAGCATCTGTGGTAAAAAATGTTCTTTTTCTGCTTTATTTTGAAACAATTCACATATTTAATTAATATAAAACTTTGCTTCTATTAACAAAAAAGATAATTTAGGTAGTGCAGTTGCCTCAAACGGGATTCCCTAGTTTATAATCCAATTTATATTTGCAAGCACTGACCGAACATTTCATTTCTGTTTTTTTTAATTAATATGAAGATTTTAGCAGGCACTAGTGGCACTATAAAACTTTGCACAAAATAAACTTCAAACATAAATAGTTTTGAAAAGAATTACTTCCGTACTTTTGTTAAATTTCGCAACAGAATTTTAAATTGCATAAAGCTGTTCACAAAACAAAATCACATTTGACAATTCTGCACCCAGCTTTGACAAATCTTTCTCCCAACATCTCACTTACTCCTATGTATAACCTCCTGCTCTTGACAAATTACGCTCATGTACACGAATTTTACACGATTCAACCATTCCTGTTTGCTCTATATTCTAAGAAAGAAACACACACACACACACCCAGAGGCAGGCAGGCTGGCAGGGGCACACACACACACGCGCGCGGAGCCTCTTTTTAATACTAAAAAGAAGAAGAAGAAGAGTTAATTAATTGCGAGAATGTCAAATTGTGTTTTGAATTGCAGTGCAAAGTTCGAGATTTTAAAGTTAAATATCTCGGAAACTATAAGTTTGCAGGGAAAATAAATTTAATATTCGTGATTTGTGAGTAATTTGGAGCATGTGGACAAAATTTTAAAAAAATCTGAGCGTTTTCCTCACACTTAACTTATGCCCAAACGGGAATTGTGATAATCCAGATTTTGCGTAATGAATTCTGGTTGGATGATAGTCCATGTTTTAGACGATTTATGCGCCGTCTAAGCATCTTGTTAATTTTCAAAAAGTAAACAAAGTTTTTGTGCGGAGCATCAGCGGTAAAAAATGTTCTTCTTTATTTTGAAATAATTCACATATTTAAAATTTATATAAATCTTTGCTTCTATTAACAAATTTAATTTAGATAGCGCACTTGCCTGAAACGCGATTTATATTTGCAAGCACTGACCGAACACTTCATTTCTGTTTTTTAATTAATATTAAGGTTTTAACAGGAACTAGTGGCACTATAAAACTCTGCACAAAATAAACTTCAAAGATAAATAGTTTTGAAAAGAATTGATTCCGTACTTTTGTTAAATTTCACAAAAGAATATTAAATCAAGTAAATCTCGTCACAGAACAAAACCACATTTGACAATAATTCGCTCAGCTTTGACAAAATTTCAAAATGCCAAAAAAATCGAATTTCTGACATTTGACTGGAAGCCTAGCAGAAAAATTCTGAACTATTACTAAACTAACGAAAGTGTCATTTGTCAAAGTGACATTTATCAACACGAAAATTATTATTTATGAAGAGAAATGGAAAATATTTGTAATCTTAATTGGTAAGGCTGTTTGAATTCTCAGATAAAATTTTTATTAACTAAAAAGTTTCCACTTAATGTACATTAATTATTTTGTATTCAACTAACTGTGACAACTTAGCAGTTACAAGTGTCCAATATAACAAATTCAAAATTGTTTTGCGGAAGTGCTTTCCTCCTAAGCTAACTGTTTGTACACACCTGACCTGTGGCACAGTATATATCATCCTGTGGTCTGTATAATAAATTAAAGCACTCTAGTTATATCTTTTAGGCGGGAAATAATGGGGTCCTAAATGAATCAGATACATTCCTTAGACCGACCCATTCGATATACTCGTATTCTATTACTTGATAGTTTCTGTTGCAGCGAGTTTACCTGTTATGTTTTTGTTGTTTTTCTTGATTTTGTACTCAACCTATATTACTATTATCTATTTTATACTCAATGTACCTAACGTTGTAACGTAGCTTAGGCTGAGTTTTTTTAATAAATGCTTTTTCTATTCTATTCTATATTAGTAGATGTTTAGTGTGCCGGAAGACACTGATTGTCAAAAGGTTTTATTATTTTGCAGGCTATACCTATCCTATGACTAGATTGTTTTGCGCTCTGAAGAATAGAATAGAAAAGCGTTTATTGAACAACTTCAGTTTACGCTACGTACATCGAGTACGTGAAAGATAATTGAAGTGATCGATAGAATACAAAATTGCTTAGCAAACTAACACTAACTAACTACTAAAGATTAAGATAAGTCAGTCAAACAATAGAGAGCTCAAAATAAAGCCCGACAATGATGAATAACATAAGATGGAACAAATAGTAAAGTGCAATACAATGAAATAGATGCAATAACATAGAGAAAATGCAGGAAGTATTATGAGGCTTACATTACTAACATACAGGTGCTTAGAAACTGTTTAGTATTAGAAAATATGTGGGCTAGCCCAAAGGACAAAGTAGATATCAAAGTAGAACTATTAAAATAAGACTTAATTACAGCAAAATGATTAAACGCTAAAAGTGTTAAGTATTGTGGACATCACTAAAAAGTAGAGAATAGTATTAGGGAGTATTAGAGAGTACAATAAATGATTAATATGAGCTTGAATCAAAGTGGTATCTGTTACCGAAATGGTAACTGCCAGATAGAGCAAGACTGTGAAATTTAACAGGAGCTTAAACAAGATGTAGAAATAGAAATATCTTGATTATAAACTATAGGGAGATAATTCACGAGCAAGCAGAGGAAAAAAAGAAAGGGTGGATTGAGATGGATGACACCAAGTAAGGAGCCAAAGTTTAGGCTACGTTGCAACCTTACAGTGCTTGGTGAATCAACAAAAAGACCGATAGATGAGATTATTGGTTGGGATAGACTCTGATTGGAATTTGCTGGGGAATTCAGCAAGGAAGCGGAGAGACCACGGGAGAAAGGGAGCATTACACGTGGAGGCAGCAGGACTTATGACTTGAGAAGAAATGAGTCAGGGCAGGTCAGGTGATCATAAGAACAGAAATTGGACGACAGAAAGCATTTGGCTCGGAAGTATAAAAACTAAACCTAAAACTAACTAATAAAGACTACGTACTAAAATATGGGAAGTAGGCACGTGTACAGGCAGCATAAATATCCAAATTTGAGTAATTGGATTAGACACAACACTAAACAACGAAAATTAAATGCTAAAATATGCAGAGTAGGTATGAGCTAGGGTAAGAGTAGAGTAGGACTATAGTAAAAAAGAGCCTTAAGGTTCCATGAGGTGAAACAGAGTAAGCTCCTTGAATTGCTTATAAGAACAAGTTTTCCTGATGGATTCCGACAGAAGAGTTCCAAAGAAAGGCGAAATATCTCATTGAACCCAAAACAAATGCGCGTTCGATGAAGGACTATTCTAGAGTTAGCTTAAGATTGCTTCATGAGAGCATTTGTCTTATATATATATATATGCAGGGAGTGTGTTCCGTCTGGGTTTGTGGATAAAATATAGGGCTCTGAGTTCAAGGAGTTTAGTGAGTGGCTTAGGAATGTCAGGAAGACATGTTGTGAGATACTACAGTAGAGGGACTAGGTTGATAGGTAGGTAGGTAGGTATCCCTTAGAATTTAAGCTCATTGGCTTTGTTTTAAGTGTTTTAGTACCATTGAACGGGTGCGGACATTCTATTTGTTGTATTTATACAGTTCTCTTCCTCTAATTTTTGCTTTTCTGTTTTTTCTTCATCTCTTATTTTTCTTTTTTCTTGTTTTCAAATTGTTAACTTACTCTTTTTAATATCTTTCGCTTAAATAAGTTAGTTTTAGTTCATGTAGTTTTTCACCCTCTCTTATAATGTACTAGGTTAAGATCTCAGATCTTTTGTACTTTACCGTAATAAATAAATTGAAAATTGAAATTCTTCATGCCTGAAGGGATTTTATCAAAATGAGGTTCTTTCGGTAGTGTCAGAGAAACGGAACATTTTCCCCACCTCGGATCAATTCGCTCTCTCCATTCTTGATTTTCCTACGCTTCTCGCGCATTTTTTTGACTTCTAATACTTGTATAACAGTGCGCAGCGTATTTTTTTTTCTTAGTACTCTCCTCTGAGATATGAAATAATTTTGGGCTACCTCAGGTTTGTATTTTTAGTCACTACATTTATTGCTTTAGTATGTGTCCACTTTTCCTTTATTTATCTATATTTAATAAGAAAGATATTAGAAATTAGCCTATCTGTTAGACCCATCTAAGTCAGTATGCTGCCTTTGGCGTGGCGTACAAAATCTGTAGGTAAGGTTATGCTAAGATTCCTGCCCCCAACCATTATTGTACCAACAATTTTTCGTACGGCAGAGGCAGCAAACTCACCCGTCTAAACTGGGTCTTAGCAGATTTAATTATTGATTAATAATAAATAATAAATAATAAATACTTCACAGGTCATGGTATAAAATACGAGTTCCACCAGACAACTTACAATATTTCACCCAGAATTTTGCTGAAAATACAGAAGTGTTATTTTGTCACTTGAATGAAATAGAGCCTCAATTTCTAGCAGAAAAAGATGAAACCGACGAAGATGAAGATAAAGTTTTTGATCCTCGTAACAACACTCCTATAAAAAACTTCATAATAAACTCGAATAAATCACATGCAACTGTAAAAGTACCAGATATCTTCCCAAACTTTCCTACTAAATCTACTCTTAGTCGGAAGCAACATGTCGAAGGTTTACGCATACTAAATGCAAACCAAAATAAAACGGAACCAGGTTTAAATGATGTGAAAGGATTCAATCAGACTACCGCATTGAGAAGTAAAGAATATAATTTATTTGGAAATTTCCTAAAAGCACATTTCTCTGCTAATTTTAAAGAGATCTCTGATATTGGAAAAGAATTATGTCAGCTTTTTCAACAATACTTACAGGAGCTGAGTAAAATTTTTCTACAGCATCCTGACAATCTCTATTCATTGCAAACTGCACTTCCTTTACAATACGATTTCCGAGGAACTTTACCAAATCTTAAGTCGAAAATTGTTTTCTCGAGTGGATTGATTGCAGTTTACACAAAGAAAAATGATAAATTTTTCGAATTTAAAAAATATCAAGAAATTTTGAAAGATTCATTGTTACAGAGCCTTCAAAGAAATTCGTCGTATAAACTTAGCATGGAAGAAGACTCTGTGGAATTAGAGACTACCTATGATATTGTTTTACCAGAATCAACCCTATTCACTTTATTAAATGCCCTAAGTAATGATTTAGATGCTTGGGAAATTCCAGTAAGAATAGAAGAGAAATCCGGTTGTGATAGCTTTTCTGAAAATAATAAATTCCTTAAATTTAATGATCCTTTACCACAACGAGTATTCAGTATGAAAAATGCTGGCGTCATATATGAGTATTTGCTAGAATGTCATGTAAAATTATCAAAACAAACGAATTGGTGGGATCTATCCAGTGGAAATTTAAAAGCTAAAAACGATGATAACATCTATGATGAAATTGATGCGGTAGATTTGAATCAGCCATACAAACTATTTCCCATTGAAAAATACATAAGTTCAATGGAAAATTTAGGAAAGTGCACAAATGATGAATTATCCTCAAAGAAGAACATGATCTTGATTGAATGGAATCTATCAAGCAACCAAAGTGGCCTTATACGACCATTAAAAATATTAACAAAGCGCAACATCCTTTTTTGCGAGAAACATGGGAGTGAGATTAATTTTTTAAATATGTCGCTTAAATTGGATTACAAACGGCGATTTGGTGCTGAAATCATGACGAAAAGTGAGCTTATCAAGGAGTGGATTAAACAGTTTTTAATTCCAAATTCTGTGACTGATCGAGGTAGGTGTTAATATTATTCGCAAATTAAAAGTATGTTTTTTTTAGTTTCTTACTACTAACTTTACGAAACATTTTGAAGCAATTAAAGCTGTTATGTTTCCTATTATGAAGCATAAAGGGTGACATGAGTGTGTTAAGGAGTGCTGGATGAACTGGATGGAAGCATTCAGGTTAACTTAATTCGCAGGCCGCGATACCATGACTTTGTTGGTATGTAAAAGGCAGGCGGATTACTAAGCTGACGAAGCATAGAACACAGCCTTCTTGCGCATTTCATATGCGCATGTTAAGAAATCCATAAGACATTCATGCTATAATAGGTAGCCCATTTGCAATAGTTTTCGTTTCGAGTGCTACCGACATTCTTCTGGCAATATATTATTCATCAAAAAATCATTGACCTGCTTTATTGCTCGTGTTTATTTGTATTTCACATGGGAATTCGGAGCCCACATAATTTTTAGGTCCATAAACAAATATATTTTTGCATCTCATGTCTTTACTATAGATTCATGACGTAACGCGTACTGGAAAATTATCACTGTGGGGGGGGGGGGGGGGTGTCGAACACATTTTGCTGTATTAATTCCAATGAATATAGGCTCATTAATCATAAAAAATGTGTTGTATGAAGCTTCGAATCTCGCCACTGACAAATAAATACGCCTGTGCTCTCTATATATTCAGTAACTTCTTTACTATTTCGGTATGACAGAAACTTATGATTTTGTATTGTTTTGCTATTTTACATTTTTACTTCCCCTCTTCGAAGCCCTCTCTCAATGTACCATCTGCTTTTGCGCTACAACGTAAAAAGCCTGATTCACATCGCTATCGCGGCGATAGCCATAATTAACGATAAACTAGCGACACAATTCTTTTCATACCGACGCTATAGATCACAGATAGAGATGCCTGAATAAAATGAAGATATTTGGGAAAAATTTGAATACGGATATCGAGACAAATTACAGTTTCCCAATTGTATTGGGTAGCATTGATGGTAAATATGTATAAAATTGGATATTACTTCATATCATTTTAATTCATTTTTCAACACCCACTTAAATTTGCACTATCAAATTTGTTCTCACGTAAATTTTTTGATTTAATGAATTATGAGAGAATTCTGTTGGTGTAATATAATGCGTGACCATCGTGAAACTTTACAATTGCATTTTTCCAAGGATGGGATTCGGGCATATTGCCGTTCGCTTGACTGACTCGCATTTACAGTCTTGTATCGATTGTTAGTGGTATTGATATTGTCCGAATGTGCCAAATATTCTCCGAAGTGACAGTAGTCACCTGAAAAGGTAAAGCTAGATTTTGACTCTTTTGGTCGTAACATACTGCCATACTGTGTGTTTTGTTTTTATGATGTATTCACACTCTAAACAAAGGGCAAAAAATTCTGTGTACATGATAAAGACAAACGGAACGGTAGTCGGCAAGAGTCTTGTCTTGTTTTAAACGACATTAATTTTTGGCTTTCAATTCCAGAATGAAATATTTAGACGTGTAAATTTGCAGTTTGCTCCATCCATTAGAGTAGTATATTCCAACCAACATGACTGAAATTTATGACTATCTTTTTCCATAAATGAAAATCCAAAATTGAACGAAAATGTCAAAATTAATATCAGCGCTTTGACAGTCATTTGGTTCTTATTTGGTATTGTCAAAAATATTAACTGTTGACGGGTGCGGGTCTCTGTCTCTCCAATTACGAGGAGATAAAGTTTTAGATGCTCCATCTGATGTTTGAACATGATTCTTGGTGACCTTTTAACTATTGGCAAATATTATTTACCTTGATTCTCCTATTGGCACTTATATTGTTACCTTTGAACTGGTAAAATATGGATTCTTTTGGTTCTTTGGTTAATTTGAATTAGTAGATATGAATGGATTTCAAATAAATACGAATAACTCTCTAACAAGGAGATGCAATTATCTAAGATCTCATTTAATGCGATTTTATGATAACACTAATGACAAGATCTACCGAATATTTACCACTTCATTCTTTCGGCCTTATTTTTCAATGTAAAGGAATACACGAATGTCTTAAACATAGTTTTTTTTTTTAAATTTACAGTTCGAATTGATGCTAAAACATTTGAACCAATTCTTCAACAAAGACTAAACCAAAGCGATACAGAAGCGGATTTTTTTCGTTTGCATAATATAAAGCCAGTGGAACTACTTAACCATCTTTATGGTTTTTTAACAACACTTCTAAACTTCCCATCAGGCGAATACCTGTTGAAATGTGATCCAAAACACAAAGACAAAATAATGGTATTCTCAAAAACACTAAACAGGTAAGAGCCTATACGCCAGTTATTTTTTTCTATATTTATTTAAATATTTTTTTTTATATGTACCTATCCAGAACTGATAACGCTCTCAGCATCCATCGATTATACAGTGATGCAGGTAACGTGAGTTGTACAAATGATGTAGAATGTGTACCCATCGATAATTGTGTAGTATTGCCAATGCATAATTACCATTCTGTTCTACCATCTTGCTTCCCACATTGGGGAATTAGAACACAAGTGGGATTTAATGATAGAAAAAACATTTTACAGAAAGTCGAGTCTGTCAAAGCAAATAAGCTAGCACAAAAAACTCATCTAATCAAGTTGAAAAAACAAAAAAGGAAGAATATAAAGAAACAAATGAAAAGGCGTAGCATAGCAGAGAAGAAGAAAAATGAAAAGACAATTTTAAAAGATATAGAAGGTTACTCATGTGAAATTCCTTCGGACAATATGATAAAGTTTAATGCAAAAGATGTTAAGAGATGCGAACAAAAAGTTGAGAAAGAAGAATGCGCCGTGTTTGATTTGGAAAAATATCTAGCTGACGCTAATGCATCAATTTCGAATTGCGTTAATGAAGAATCTGTTGAAAATAAGAGTACAGTTTTAGAAAAAACAAGGAAAAAAGTAAACAAGTAATAATTCTACGTAATCATATCATAATAGAGAGGGGGGGGGGGGGGGGGAGAGAAGTTTATGGTTATTTCAATGGCCGAAAGTCTATGTACAAAATTAAAAAAAAAATTATAGAAAATCAAAGACAAAAATAATAAAAGAATTCAGAAGTTTGAAGAGATATTTAACGCTGTTTACGCCATCTACCTCCCCAAAATTGAAACCAACTTCTTAATTTCAATTTCAATTGAGAAAAATTTCGAAATTCGCAAATTCGTCCATAGTCAATTGAATTCAGCAATTTTTTTTTGTATATTCGAATTAATTTTAAGTTGTAAAATAAGTACTAGACCTAACATGTAGAAAAATGTAATATATATATATATGTATATATCTTTTTTAAAAAAAAAAACAAAAACAGTTTTTGTTTGATTTTCAATTAAATACATTTAAAATTACTATTATTCTTGCCAGCTTTTTAGACTATTGAAACATTGCCCTTTCATTTGGCAATGTATTAAAAGATTTTGGCACAGCTTTATATTTCAGAAGTGTAAATGAAGATCAAATAAGGCCGAAACACAATGGTGTGCATTATCATTATCATCGGCACCGAATTTTTCCCAACATCGATTATGACAGATTGACAACGTTGTGAAATACAATATTAAAAGGTACCTGAACTGTAAAAAAGAAAGATTTTAGTGAAGCGCTGAAATTTATTGTGGAAAAATGTGAAAAATCAACAAAAAATTGCAAAAGTAGTTGCTTTTACTACATTTGGGTTTATAATGCTAAAGACATTAAGAAAATTAAGGAAATGGCGTTTATGGGTGCGAGCAATATATTTGCAAAGACCCGAGTATGGTTTCTTTGAAACTACGTACCAAACGATAAAATCAAATGACCATGAAATGTTTCAGAAAGTCCTAAGGTAATTCTAAGATAATTTCAAAATATAAGTCCATGTGAACACAAAGGGCCGGTTTCACAGTTTGAGTTTAAACTCAGGATTAGTTAAACTCAGTTTGTAGTTTAAACTAAGTTTAAACCAAAATGAGTTTCACAGTGTTCGTTCTTTTTTAATATGGCAGCACTTTGGAATTGTGAACTAGCAAGCTGTTGTCTGTACAATTGTGAACTATTAAACTATATTGTGATTCATTAACTATCAAAATATTGATTCTGTTTTAGATTATTTGCAATCTTTTTCCGGCAAATAGTAATGAAAAAAAAACGGTGATCGTAGTGAAAAAATTTATATAAACCTGCAAATATTAGTAAAGACTCTTTAAAACGTTCTACGAATTTCTCATCAAAAGAAACAACAATATTAATGATATTTGTTGAAAAACACAAAAATATGTATATATTCATCGCTAATATCTTCCTGATCATGAATTCATCACACAAATTGTTTTCTGAAAACCAAACTACTTCAGCAAGTGTCAAATCATAATGTCCCTCATAACATTTAAAGATAAACTGAGTTTAAGCGCTCATTCTTGGTGGTTTAAGCCAAGTTTAAACGAAATTTAACTTTCCACTCTGAAACTGTATTGAAGAAATAAACTGAGTTAAAGCACATCTTAAGCTTAAACTTGAACTGTGAAACCGGCCCTAAGTGGAGCAATAAGCAAATGCATGCTTCACAAATGAGTACGGCGCAGTAGATCAAAATAATTAAAGAGATAAGAGAGAGGATTGAAGATGATCTTCACGCTGGAAGACGATGAAATGATATCGAAAGTTCGACTTTTCGTTTTTTTTTATATTAAAGAAACACTTTAAAGAGCACCCACTGAAGCCAGGAAACTGGCGTGATGCAAGTATTGTTGGGAAGACGTGTCCACAATTGTTGAAACTTCTACGGTAGATAACTATCCTCTGAAACAGCTTGAGATAGGATACTGCGGCGGCTTAGATACCTGCTTGAAGCAGGGAACTGTGCTATCTGGAGGTTTGCTTGAAACAGGAAGTTGGGTACTTGCTTGGCGCCGGAAGTCGCGGCGACGGCTTTTGATTTGCCTACCGGGCAATCGTTCGGTCTATAAGCAACTAACTTGAGACGTGTGAACTTACAGACCTGAAATAGTTTTTATTTGAAAAGAGAATCGATTCATCTTATGGCCACGAAAGGAAGCCGCACTGACGCTGATCCGGAGGAAGGCTTCACTTCTTCGGTCCAGTCTATTACAGCCTGGATGGGTTTTGTTCCCATAACAAGTGCTGGAACTGAGCCGACCCTATGTCGATTTGGCAGTCGTAGTGAGAGCCGCACTAGCTCTGGTGCTGTTTCCAAGATTCGCTTCTTCAAATCAAGCAGACCCTATGTCGACTTGACGGCTGTGACGGGAGGAGCGACAACGCTGCTGCTGCTGCCTATAGGGTTCACTCCTTCCCGATATCAGGTGGTCAGCGCGTTTATGATAAACCTAAAAAACTTCGACGTGGATTGTGGAAGCAAAGTATGAGGTCCCTTCGGGAAATTAAGCTTTATTTTCTTCTCTCTGTTTGAACCAGCTTTTTTATCTTCTTTTAAGAAATCACCCTATTTTTGTGTTGTTCAATTACAAGTTGACATCATACTAATTGCACAAAATTAAAGGCCTGCTTCGCTAAAGGTACGGTTACACATTGCAAATTGTGCTGCGTAGCTTTTAAAGTTGCAGCTGCAAAAGTTGGAGTGGTGTTTACAATTAGCGATATAAAGTTACGCACAACCCGCAGTTTTTGAAGCGCGCAACTCAAAAGCTACAACCTTTCGAAAAAATTTGCTAAGGTGTTTACACCAGATTCGCCAGTTAAAATCTGAAGCGTTTGGTGGACAAAATTCATGTATTTCGATGATCCAGAAGTGCAAGCTGCCATACTTGTTTGGCATTATTTTGCTAAAAAATTGCAATAAGAAGGTGAAAAGGAAGAGGTGTTGGATGATAATAGCTATACTGGGCTCGTAAATAATTAATGAAACAATTACGTAATGGAGATGAATTTTTTTTGTAAAAATTTCTTGTGCTTATCACCTGACGGTTTTGAAGAAATTCTAATTTTTTTGAGGAAATCAATATCTCCCACTGATTGGCTAGCTATAACTTTACTTTTACAGATTTTTCAGTACACCTTAACCTTTCCTTAAAATAATAATAAACACACCAACTATGGATTTTGAAGAATTTGGAATTAAAATTTGACCTGCAAGCGCAACTTTTTGGGTTTCAGAGATGTTTATACACATTACAACCCTCGAGTAGCGCAACTTTTTGTGCAGCGCCGCAGCAAAAGTTGCAATGTGTATCCGTACCTTAATCATTTCTACGTCCAGCAATGTGTTTTACAAGACGCGAGTTTCGAAAATACTTTTGCTAGGTTTACAAAGTGGTTGATTAAGTGTTAGGAAATGTACGACCCGCCGAGACGCATCGCCACAAACCCTTTTCTGATATGGTTAAAAACAAAAATCCTGCTTTCTAAATATGGTTGGGAAAAATGGTAACATCGCATGTAAATTTATTTCCATGTAGAAGGTATATAAATGTAGAAAAATAATCACCAGCTTTCGGATGATTTGGAGAAGAAAAGAGAGAGATGAAAAAATTTAATTATTGCATAGGTATTGTTCAAAATTTATGCGAGTTTCTTACTTCATTAAAATTTATTTACAACTTTACATTTTATTTTATATTTACGTAGGTATATGTGTATAATGTATGTATGTACAATAAAAATTTGCTTTATTTTTGTTTTATTAATAATTAATATACAAATCTATATCTCTCATTTCATTTAATTATATAAACTAGTTTTAGGATATAAAATAAAAGGAAACAAAACAAACTGCAAGACGTCTAACTTTCATTATAATATTTTTTTTTTCAGGTATAAGAGAAGTTGACGTCGAAATTGTGTTTTAATTTCTACTAAACGGTTAATGATAATTTAAAAACATACCAAAATAAATGAAACTGAAGAGTCTAATTAAAAGGAATATCAACATCTTACTTAACACTTACAATGCTGATATCACAGTACATTTTAACTAGTCCTTTTCTCTAAAGATCTCTAAAGATGCTAGTAACAAAATTATGAAAAATAAAACTTAGAAGCTATGAAATTTTACATACATAACTGCTTGCTTATTTGGCACAAAGTCATTTGTATATAAAATATTAATGTGTGTGTGTGTGTGTGTGTGTGTGTGTATGCCCAAAGAAGGCATATTAAAATATGAAATTATTTATGAGCACCACAATTAAAAACAAAATGATAAAAATATAACAAAATGTGTTAAGGAATGCAAGCACTTTATAAAAGTACTTTAAACTTTAGAGATTTTTGTTCTTAAATCTTAAAGATTTTTTTTTTTATTATTATTTGATTTGATTAGAAGGAAAATTAACGCCGCACATTCACAATTTATTTATTGCAATGAATATTCTCTTCTCGCCAATTGAATGTTAGTGTTTTTTTTTTCGTTTATGTTTGGTAACCGAAATTTTTGTTATTGGCTTAAATACCTGAATACCTGAATGGAAATTATTATGGGGTAAGATAGAATTATTTTTCAATTACATATAAAGAAGATAATTACAAAACATAGATGAGGTAATCTAACTACCTGGGTAATTTCAAATACCTGGTTTGATACGAAGTAAATCTCAAAAGCACGCATAGCTACTTCTTTAGAAACTATTTAGATGACGAAGACAAGTGTATTCGGGATTTGTTGCGCGAATACGATTAGTTAATATACATTAGGAAAAATTTTCCCCTGCTATTTGATTGACGTCCTAAACAAGAGAGTCATTAGTCCTCCGTTGAAGCACAAACGAAAACACCCTGATTATATACACTTCGGCAGCCTAGCAGATCTAAAACCGGCAAGTTCTTATTAAGATAGAGTACGGGATTGTGTTGGACTAACCTGAAGTAAGAAACTTGTTTTCATGTTAATTCAAAAATGTGAAAGGGCCGATGGAAACGCTTTGATAAGCTCCCAAAAAAAAAGCTCAGAATTTTCATTCATCTGACCTAAACTGATCTTTGAAACAACTAAAAGTCAATTAACTGAGGAAATCTGCATTAGCAAAAAGCCTCTTCTAGACACAGGCAGGCAAGTAATTTCATAACTAAGAATTAAATTTGGCCTCTCATTCACTGCGACCTGAAAGATCCATTATGCGTCCCCGTTCAATTTACTCCCTTCCTAGGTTTAGACTGTTAATAAAGTCTAGTGTACCATTCTGGTACTTAGATTCCACACGTAGTTTGGTAGAGGAAAAGCATGTCTCCACATGGCAAATGCTTCAAGGTTTCACGAGCATCTTGACAGAAGTCTCGGCCAAGGCCATCTTGTATAGGTGATATCTCAATGAGCAGTGGCCTGAAAAGAGTTCTGTAATTATTTTGAGCTGTTCTCCTAAGCAATAGCAGTTCCTTTATTTTTGCGCCAGAGTTGTAAAAAAACATTTTTTTACTGACGACCTCTTTGTAGCCTTTTCCAATAAAGGGATTTTTGCTTGTTCCCCTAGCTATTTAGGGTAGCGCTGAGGTAACATTTTGAATGCAAAGGCAGAAGAACTCTTTGAATTAAATAAAAATAAAAATGGAGTGGATATGGCTTACTGTCCATTAAAATACCAGCTCATAAAAACCGGCAGCAACTCCTGTTAATTCTGTGCGGCACAAGAAAAATCGAAAAATCGGGAGCGCATTCATGAAGTAGGCTACAGCCGCAGCCAAAGCTATCTCGTAACCAGGCATAGCTGCATGTAGCTACCCCTGACTTCAGTTACATTTAATGTGAATACACAAGATTGCATTTATGCGTTGTTTTGCCAACTTCTTCGTCTATTAAATCAATAATGGCTACTCACGTGCGATCATATAAATGTCATCAATACAGTAATATTTCTAATCTTTTCTGTAATTTCAAAATAACGACAAACAAAAATGTTGAATATGACGGTTTGTGTTAGTTAGCTATGCTGAATAGCACTAGGTTGGTACCCAGCTGTAGCCGGCTATGAAACTGGTTACTATGATTGGTCGAACAACGATATGAACTATCATTTAGCATAGTCAAAAATTTGGCTATTGCATTTCCAAACGACGATAACCACATCTAAAGTTACCATAACCACAGCTGGCTGCAGCCTACTTCATGAATGCGTCCTGGAACATCTTCTGCATTTCGCAATACATAATTTAAGACTTCCTTATCTTGTGCAGATTTCATTAGACTTAGAGTACTAGACTTGGAGCCAGGGGTAACCATGAAAATTTTGGGCGAATGAAACGTTTACCGATTCTCTTTAATCTAATCTACGCAAACACAATAACTGGCCGATAAAATTGGTGCATTTACTCTGCGTGCTCGTTAGGGTTAGCGTATTGTGCTCTTTTGTAAATTTTGACTGAGCTCTAAGTTGCTTTCACATGCGCTGAAATTTTTTGAAATTTATTAAATATTTTCTGCTTTTATGCTCTTATAATTTTGAATACTACCTCCTAGTTCTTATACAAAAAAAAAAAGAATCGAAATAAATAAATGCGAGATATTTTCAAATATTTACATAATCTGCTTATTTCCTTTTCCGTTTATAAAATTAATAATTTGACTATATATTGACATATACATAACTGTAGCCTAACTCTACCTTCTGTTTTATGAAATGATGAAGTTGAGTATTTTCTATATAAAATTAGAATTACCTACCTATAACAAAACAGAGGCAATGTGGAAAAAACAAAACAAAAACTATTATTACTCACCAAAATGTTAGAAATAATCATTTCTTTTTCAAAACTAACACTAAAACACTGTAATATTCTATTAATAATTCAAAGTATTTAAATATTAAATTTAGAATACAAAAACTAGCGAAAAGTTGCAAACACAATACTTTTAGACTGTCATCAATGTCATTGTTAAAATTCGAGTCTCGAATTTTAAAATTCTTAAAATGGCGAACTTTTTGATTGAAAATAAAAGTATCCTACTTTAATTTTAAAATTGATTAAAGATGGCACTGTGTTCTCATTAGTCGTTAATATTTGGTATAAATATCGATTACATACTTTACTTTTTTTAAAACACCAATCCCCATGTAAAATAGCAAATTTCTATAAATTTTATGTAAATTTGTTTAAAGTATTGCTTAATAATATCACCGATATTAAGATAGTAGGTATTACCTAAACAGACGAGATTTAAGATAGATAAAACAATACACCAAAATTCATGATTAGTCAAAGTTTGTGTTTTATGCAAATTCAATTAAAAAAAAACATTAGCAATCACCCATTAATAACGATTTTTGATATTGCAGTTGGTGTTTAGATATAACCCTAAGAATAAGAGCGTACAATGAGAGTTTAGAACAGTTTTTCATTTCGTAACAATTAAAAGTTTTGACGACGATTTTGAATAATCTCTTTACAATTATTTTTACTGTATAATCTGTTATTTTTTTTTTATATAAATTAGTAAAATGACTTGTTTAAATAAATAAAATCATTTTTTTTTTCTTTGGCCAATGGAAGGAATTAATAAACATAAAGACTTAGTTACTACATAAATAGTTTGGTAGATAGCGTTTTGAAAAAAAGTTTCCTATAGAATAATTGCGTGAGTGAAAGAAAGTAAATAAGGTTTTTCTTTATATTTTATAATTTAGACTTTTGTGAATGTTTAAAACCGGCGTAAATATTTGGAAATTATTATATTCGTTTTCAAATATAAAGTTTTTATTAGCTGCTCATAGAGAATCTGGGGTTAAGTTCTAACATCTATGATTAACTACTAACTAAAGTAGCAGAAATGCCGATCGAAATAACGAATAACGATTTGGGAATAAAACCTAAGAAAGCAACTAAATGTGTAAAAAGAAAGTCTAGTAACTGGGGATGGGGAGATTTATTCAATTCGCAGTACATGCAATTCGAAAATCAGTTTTCTTTTGTTCCTAAGAAAAGCTATATTTCATTCGTAGTGGTTCAACTTAAATAAATACTTGAGTACTTGACTCACTGACATGTATATAAATGGACTGCTTGTTGAACCAAAAATGCATGAAAGCAAATGGCACCAAAACAGCCTTGTAAAAAACACTTCTTTCGACTCATAATTAAGATTTAACAATGTAAATAGTCCCAAATACTTTTGTGGTAAATTCGGTAAATTCTACTGACATGCAGATAAGTAAATTCACAAATAATTTAAATATAGTGCCAGCTTACGACAGTTGGTAGCATTGACAGTGAGAGCATACTTTCTGAAATTTAAACTGGTGCCACACACTGACATATATAAATGGACTGGACTGAAAGTGGTGCCATTTGCTTTCATGCATTTTTGGTTCAACAAGCAGTCCATTTATATACATGTCAGTGGTGCTACATGAAACAGGAGATTAGTCAGTCCATATATATACATGTCAGTGACTTGAGTTGAAATCTACTTGAAACTAAGTACGAGTTTTGGTTGAATTAATTTCAATTGCTCGACTTGAGATTTTCTTGAAATTTACTAAACTGAAATGTCAAGAATAATCTTTTTGTTTTTATTTCTCATTTTCATAAAGTGAAGCTACACGGTGACTGACTTTGGCCGTCAGACACCAATCTTTTAATTTCTAGAGACCCCAGAGACCCTATATATACTTTGTAAGTAAGTAAAAAATCTCTACAGAGACCTAGTCGAGACTTTTTTTTGGTCTTCGGTCTCCCTTTGTGTTTTTTAAAACAAACAGGTCTCCAGATTCGGTCTCCGAAGTTTGTTCATTTTAGTTTTCATGCCTGCGGATACTATTTGTGTGTTCTGGTCGATTGGTAAGGAAAAGGAAAAAAGTGGAATGAGTTTGATAAATTTTTATAAAAAAAATAATAAAAAAAATTATAAATTTATATAATGGATTTAGGGCAGAAAACTTATTACCTCAATAGAGTTCTGGTTATTTTTAAAGAAATAAAAAATCACAAATTTTTTGTGTTATCATTTATCCCATAAAATTTGGACACCAAGGATATATTTTTTTAAGCTTTTTACTTTTCACATAACGGAAAAATATTAATAACTTTTGAGATAATTCTATCTAACTCTTTCTTGACAATTAACAAAGATCTCTGGAGATCTCTAGAGACGAAACTTCAAATTTCTTGTATACACTTCAGAGATGTGTCTCTGTAGACTTTTTTTTATCATGGTCTCCCTCCGGAGAACTAAGTCTCTTGCGGTGTAATCATTT
Organism: Dioctria rufipes; assembly: GCA_963924295.1. Classification (NCBI taxonomy): domain Eukaryota; kingdom Metazoa; phylum Arthropoda; class Insecta; order Diptera; family Asilidae; genus Dioctria; species Dioctria rufipes. Next base: position 22,378,944 of record OZ002740.1, on the reverse strand, counting down.
TCGAGATTTTAGTCTGTGTAAACCGAAGACTGGAGATATAAATCCCTCACCATGTATGTTTACCTTAATTTGCAATCAGAAAAATTTCCAAATACTGCAGTTGGGTTTACATGCATTTTTTCAAGTAAATTGAACAAAAATTTTGTAACTTATTTGACTCAAGTATACTTGAAGACGATGAGCGTTTAAATGATATATTGATTACTTGATCTCTACTTGAAGTATACTATTGTTATAATTTATAAATCAAAATATTTCATCCACCTCATATCGGTGTTATACAGTTCAACTGTTATATTTTTGAATTGTTATTTACACTAAAGTTTGCCTTCTTATACATCAAAACCTGGAGACGGGCCTCCATCCTGTGGAAGTATAAATGCGATATGATATTAACTGTTTTTCGATGAAAAGTGTTAGAACTGACCCCAATCTCCATTCTAAATTTTTTCCAGCAGTAAAGTTATAGTTTTTTGATTTTCTTTTTTTTTTTAATAGTAGTGCCCGGATAAATTTAGTATTAGAAAAAATTAAAATGCATAGGTATCTATCTATCCGAAAGTGCGTAGACATTATTAACACAAGGCACCACCCAATTAATCCTTAAGTTACTCCTTGCATAAAATTGGAACATTTGCTAAAACTTATAGGTCTTCATGTTCCATGATAGCTTTGCACTTTTGGAGTTTAGACATCATAGAATTTCACTTATACATAGTATGAACGGCGAATTCTAAATAAATACATACAAGCAAAAAAATTATCTTAATATAATATTTCTTTCACACTGCCATTTGTTTTTCTTCAGCTCGACGCCTTTCCCACTTGTTCACATAGTTCAAAGGATAACAGAGAATGGCTGAAAGTGTAATGAGGATACCGGCGAAATAAAAAGATGAATCATAGCTACCAGTCATATCGTAAAATACGCCTAAAAATATATAAAAAAAAAAAAACTAAATTAGTACACAAAATTGAGAAAAATTATTAATATTATAAATACCAGCTATGGGTGCACCAACAGCTGCAGCCAATCCTTGGAATAGCATAAGAAAACCAAAAGCATTGGTTAATTTCTCCAGACCCATTAGTTCAACAGCAATAATTGATCGTAAAGCAGAGAAGCATGCTATACAGATACCAAAAATAGCAGCATACACGAATTGTGTTGTTTCATTGATAATGTAACCACTAAAAATTGTTGCAATTCCTCCAGCAGTTATGGCAATATTATTCAAATGTAAAGCGCTGATTCCTTTAAACGAACTCAAAAGACCACATCCAATCCTAGCTACGGTGTTCGTTATACCAATTGCTGATACAATTAGTAGTGCAACACTTTCATCCATTCCAGCATTTTGAGCACGTCGCGTTATAAAGATGAATGGCACGAAAAATCCCATCATTGTTAAGAATCCACTAGTTGCTAGAAGCATGAATGATGGTGATTTAAGTAATGAAACGTCCAGCATTGTTGATAAAATTCTTCGTACTGCTTCTGGACATAGTTTACAGCGTCTTGAACGTTGCTCTAAAACATCTGCTTTTGTTGGAAGTCGCGTAACAGACATGTGATAGCCCAATGAAGTTTGTGATGTATATTGAGGAATTCTAACTAAAGAGCCTGTAAAGAATATATCATCACGATACAAGGGCCGTGCATCTGTACTAGAATCACGACGAAGATTGCCGTTACTTTTGTAACTATTCGCATCATGAGATCGACGTCCAGAAACTGTATGTCGCCTTCCGGTCACTGTTATTTGCTTTAATTCTGTTGTTAGCAAATTTTGACTTTCAGCATCTTCCTCATTTTCGCCAACAGTTGTTAGCTCCTTGTTCAAATTGAAATTTATCTGTTGTGGTTGATCTGAAGTTTGGGTATGAGGTTTTCGTTGAGTTTTATATTCTGATGACGTTTTCTGATTAGTGCTCACTAAATGACTTCCAGATATAGCTGACAATCGACGTTCTAAGTTTGCAGTACTTCCTCGGAAAACTTCTGCGGCAGTGGGATAATGATGATTTGGTGCAACACCCATATACGTATTATGGGCACTATTCGGAACAGAATAAGCAAGTCGACCTTCTGGCAATGGTTTCGTTAAAGAATTTGAAAAGTTATGCTTCTTCGATGAATCATCATCTTCTTGTTCAGTTTCATCAGATATTGGAACTTGTACTGGTAGAATTGGTCGATAGGCAGCACCATAAATTCCACAAGTAAGTATAATTGCAGCTTGAATCAGTAAGGCACCTCTCCAGCCGGCTTCCTTAATTAAGTAACTAGTGAACGGTGCAAATATAAATGTACCTACACCTGATCCGCACAATGCAATACCAGTTGCAAGTGCACGCCATCTTTCAAAGTAGTAACCAATTGAGATTACGGAAGGGATGTATATCAAACAGAATCCGATTCCACCAAGTATTCCATAAGTTACGAACAAATATTCAACACTTGTTGCATAGTAAGAAATCGCAAAGGCGAATGATGCTACAATTGATCCACATATTGTAACCGGTCGAAAACCCCAACGATTTGTTAAAGCACTCACAAAAGGTCCTGCAATCAAGTAGAATCCGCTAAGTAAAGAACTGACAAGAGCAACGTACCCTTGAGATACATGAAAATCTTCAATTATATGCTTCTGAATATTTCCAGAGCTGAAAACTATTCCATCTACGACAGTGTTACAAAGGAATGATGCAAACATCACGACCCAAGCCCATCCACCATCCGGAGGTACTACAATAGCTGCAGTATCTTCAATTTCTTCTTCGGGTTTTAGTACAGGCTTTACATCTACAGTCTTAGCATTGTTGACTTTCTCCACTTTTGGAATTTCCAATTTGTTAGCTGCCTCCTTTGGATGCGTTTCTGGTGCAATGTTATCGGATGTAGTTTGTGGCGGCATTTTTATTTATTCTGTAAAATGAAATTAAGAAAATTTTTTAATTTTTTTAATTTATGAAAAATTCGAAAAAAAATTATAATGAACGTCTTCTGAGAGAGGTAAAAGAGACAAACTAGAAATTTATCATGGTGAAATGACTTACTAAAAGGTCTAAAGACAAAAGTAAGTAAGACATGCCTTAATACAGATGTGATCCAATATATTATGTTCAGCCTAGCTTTCAGCTTCACTTGTTTTAGACTTTCTGATAAGCTTTAAATCTCCACTTTGCCAAAAGCCAAGACGTATGCAATTCGATTTAATTAGGAAAATTCTTACATTCTTTATAGTAAATCTCTAAAATTTGCACTTCATTTATGAAATTTGGCAACATTTCGGTATCAAGTAAAATACAAGAATTCAGTATTAAAGTAAATTTGAAATTTATCACTTGCAATCCAAACTCTTCCTCTCCACTCACTGCAGCTACGTATAATTTTTGTTTTTATTTAGTTTTTTAGTTTTTTCCATCGCGGAGTTCCTCAAGGTTCAGTTCTCTCTTCATTACTGTTTTAGTTATACATTAATGATTTCCCGTTCTGTCATCTTAGCTATTGATCATTATGTATGCAAACGTTGTCGAAGTACATAATTCTATTACGCAAATCACGTAAAATTGGCCTACTTGAAAATGTAGTTTCACGAATACGAGGGCTACTTTATAAGTCAATGACTTAAATGAAAGACTTTTTTTATTTTTCACTAAAATTTGAAGTCGATACATTTTACTCAACGGTTTTTCATTTTCTTTAAGGCTTTCAAAAAGTACGATTTCACGAATTATGCACAATACGGTTTTATTTCAGTGATGACCTTGTCGTTCGATGGGAATATACTTTTTTTTCTTTAAGCTATTTCTTCATGTTTCTTGGAAAGATAATAAAATTGCAAGGGGCCAAATTTGGAGAATAGAGTGAATGTGGGGTAGCAGTGGCACTTAGTAACACAATTCGTCATGACAAATTGCAGATTTGGGAAATGGTGCATTGGCGTGGAGGAAGAGTATTTTTACCTTCATCAAATGAGGATGTTTTCCATAAATAAATTCGATGCAACAAAGACGTATAATACTTCCTGTGATCGTTTTTTCCTTGCCAAAGTACATAGTCGATAAAGATTATGCGATGAGAATTTCAAAAAATTGTTGCCTTGATCTTTTCGACAGATAGAATTGTTTTACAATTTTTTTCGGGGCACGTTCATCAGGAGATATCTCTTTTTTTTACTGTTCTTTCATTTTTCTGTAGTATATTTATGGATTCATGTTTCATTAAAGTTTACATAATGCCGTAAACGCTCTCTTATAGATTGCGTTTGCGCTCGATCGTCAAAATACTGCTTCGAAATGGTATTTATGCAGGATACGAAAAACTCATTTGTAACTGAAAGCACTTCATCGAACATGTTAAGGGACATCCATATCGCTTTCTTACACGCATGGGTGTTATCAGTTTTTTCCAACAAGATGGCCTGCTCTAGAAAAAGATGGTGCAATAGGAAAGAATTATGAGTTAAGTATGGAGGAGTTGGTTGAGATAAGTGGTCGAAGTTAGTTGGTTGAGTGTAAAGGCTTCGAAATGTATGCACGGATCTCTGGGTCTCCAGAGACTAAAAAATTAGTCTCTGAAGGCCAAAGTCTCTCGCCTTGTAGGTTCACCTTTACTTTACACCCAAATATATTTTTCAGTAAGAAAAAAGGATACCTCTATGTTTTGTTGGTTGGTTGTGTTGTCGGTGTTATTATTATTATTTTCGACTCTTCGATAATAAAATAAAGAAATGTTAAGTTAATTAAAGTTCAGAGTCATTCTTTTAGTAGTTTAGGGTTTATAGTATAGCTGAAAGTATCCGAATAATTTACTATACAGATTATACGGGATAATTAGGATCCGATTCATCAAATCCGGGTATCCGGATAATTTGGATCCCAACTATGCGGATCCCGATCCCAGCTATCCGAACTATCTGGATCCAGACTAAACAAAAAAAGTTCAAAATTTTCAGCTCTAGTTTATAGTAAGAATATATATATATATTGCTTGAGGAAGCATATCAAATACCTAAAAAGTTGCATTAATTTTCCTAGTGGATTACAGTATTATATTTGCTGTCTCGAGTGAAGCTTGCGAAGTGTCAAATCACGATTCGACATAACTCAAATGTCAGACAATTAGACAATCGTCTAAAATATTTACCATTGTAGCTATCAACTCTTTACTTTTCTTTCGTCCAACACCTTATCATGTATTTCATTGATGATTTCCGCAATAAGGTCCTGAGCACTCCCGAATCATTCATTTTTGTACGACTACAATGAAATTCAATCGTCCACTTGTGAACTATTCCATGCGACCGGACGCAGCAGAGTCCCCATAACCTATTTTTTAGCATTTCTTCAGTTTCTTTAATGGTTATCCAGAGTTTTCCACGTCACGTGTTTCCTGGGCATTAATCTCGAAAAAAAACGTGCGAAGAGATAAAAAAGTCCTAATACTAAAAGTTACGTAGCATTAGTCAAGCTATCCTTTAACTTAGAAAAAAATCCTTGAAAAAAGTACTTGGAAAAGGATATATTCAGATATGTCCGTTTTAATCCTTTTTATATCCTAGATGAAATCTAAACGGAATCCTAAGTTTGTCATTCCGTTTGTAACACCTCGAAATAATGATGGTAGAGCACCCACGCATAATATTAAAAGTCTGTCCGTGCGCAACGATAGCTCGACAATGCGTTAACTTAGAAAGCTGAAATTTTGTACACGGACTTTAAAAAACAAAGTTAAATTAAGTTTGAATATGAAACAAATCGGGCAACTCCTTCGGTTTCTACTATATATTTGGACACTGCCTGAGAACGCGTCGGCATAGAGAGCTGAAATTTGATGCATGGTGTTTTTATAGTAATATTAATAACAAATAAAATTGTAAAAATAGACTAATTCGGACAACTCCTTTTTGGTGTTGCCATATCAAAATTTAAATTTTTTACATATACTGTGAAAACGATCAGTCCTAGACACTTTTATTGTACTAAAAACTTCTTCAGAATACGAGATCCTATAAAATTGGTTATAATCAATTGCTAGGCATTCAAGTAAATACGTAGTATTTCGCCTCATATAATTCACACTTAAAATTTATTTTAAGTCTATAAATGAGGTCAGCTTGGCTGTTTGCTTTGGCGTATACGGCAGGCAGGAACCAAGCCGTACTGACGACTATACGGTTCCTGCTTATATGAAACGCCTTCTTTTTGCAGTGAAATTTCTTTTTTAAAGATTTTTCATAAAGAGTTTTTTCAATATAATCAATTTTTCTGTCCGATAAACCGTTCTAGAAATATATGCGAAAACCCACTTCAAAAATCAAACTTGCATAAATCGGTGACTATACGAAATTTTATACGGACATTCATCTACTAGGGTATCATAAGAATTGGTCTTAGATGAATTCTAGCTTTTTTGCTTGTTTTTTCAAAATATTGAGGGTTATTTTCAATGCTGTGGCCTATGTTCCAGGGACCGTTTAGGCTCTCAACCTCTTTTCAATCCACTGTACAAATAAACAAGTGCTATAATCTGTGACAATGGATTAGACCAATTCTAGTTTTTTTACTTGTTAAAGATATATTTCGACTATAATACAAAGATAACAAGGTATGGCCAATTCGAGACGAATTTTTTGTGTTTCTACGTCATGAGGTGACAATGTCATTTCGAATGAATTTGTTTTAAGTTTTTCATATTTTATTGACTGAAATACGTTTTGAATATATTAAAAATATTTAACAAAACATTAGTTTCTTTGTTTAAATCACTTCGGGAAAAGTAATTATGTGCTAGTGGGAAAGCAAAGAAATTTCCAAATAGAAAATTTTTTCACTTTGATAAGGACAATTGAAATTGAGACGAATAAATTTGTGACAATTATCGCCAAATGAGATAAGCAACCCATTGACAGATAATTCGGCCGTACCTTCTTAATCTTTGTATCATAAATACATTTCGATCACATTTTTGAATTCCACAAATGAAATTAAAACGAAAGTGTTATACTGATAATTCCAGTTTACCGTTCTATTATTATCGACATTTGGATAAGATTTCTAATTGTAGGTATTCCATGTACTCATGCTCTTTTGTAATTTTTCTCGAAAATGCACAGATAATGTATATATGTTATATATATGTATATGTATATATGTTATATATATATGTATATATGTTATATGTAGTATAGTAAACATTTAAAAGAAGCACTTGTAAACTTATCCACTTTCGAATGCTGTCTAAAATTTTCTACTTGACAGATCTACTTATGAGTTAAAAGATGGCAAATTTAAAAAAAATAACTGTTGCAATTTGAGCGCCATCTATTATCAAAGCAAATAGCTTTTAAAACATAATGACGACCAGGAATCTCTTCATGGTCAAAAACAAATTTTCGATGTTGAATGCAGTATAATAAGCAGACCATTATCTTTCTCAAGACCGTTTTAGATACAAGCGACCTTTCGATTATTTTCCTAAATAATGCAATAATCCCTTTTGGTTTGAAAAAAAAGTTAAACAATTTTTGTCTAAACTCTATCATGAAAATATAAAAAAAAAACTTGATAATCGAAGTTTTTGATAGTCTTCGCAGCAAGAAACTATTTTTTAATAGAACCGTGTTTGCTCTAACCCCAAGACCAAGATTTCTTATCACCCCAACAGTGTTGTAATCTAGAAGATGTCTCTATGAAATTGAATTGACTTGAATTGAATACAACCCTACATATTATCTAAATAAACTTAGTTGACGATCGACTTAATTTAATGACATAAACAAGGCCGTGTTATACATATACATATGTAATTGACTCTCTTATAATGTAAATATCAAGTTAAAAAATCGCATTAAAACAGGTTAGCTTCGTTTTCAACAAACTTTCATAATAGCTGTGATGTCAGTAACTGTTATAATAAGAAAAAGGCTCGTGTTGGGACAGGCCTTAAGTATATATGTACATATGTATATGATGTGTATATATAGAGAATTTAAAAAAAAATGTGGCCTTGCCTAATATACTTACTTATCCCACAAAAGGGGTAAAGGGTAGGATTTCTGAAGCTTGCATTCAAATAAAATTTGGCATTCTCGAAACCGGTTTTGAAATTTTGCCATAGAACTTGCATTTGCCATATTAGAAATTCATCTAAACCTTTCAATCTTGTCTAACTTGTTTTAATATTATTAACATTCCACGTTGTATACCGCATGAAACCATATACACAGAATGATAACATTCGAAAAAAACTCGCGCGATGATACCTGCCAGTTTTTAAATTTAGAATGCTTTTGCTATGGTTAATTTATACATAGATAGTAGTTACATAATAAAAGTTCAGAACGCATTCAATTAACATAAAAAAAAAGGCCGTATGAAATGGTATCGAAGCAATTTGCAACTAAAACTTTGTGTAAAGGACACGATTATGTGAATAAATACGGTTTTTATCGACTTCAATTAAAATTTGTGTTTTTTTTTATTCCTTTGCTGTCGATGGGCATTGAACTGAAAACCAGCTTGAGATGTACATCTTTATAGAAATCCGTGCTAATGAACTGCTTTTATCTCTCATTCACCTTCCATTAGGTAACTATATTTGACGATGTACAACTTGAAAAGAGATTCAGGTGAATTTAATTCTATTATAAAAACTTTCGTATAATAAAAAATTCTGGGTAGAAAAGTAAAAAATAGCAGCAGGAATAATTAAAAAAAAAATCAAATACACCTAATCGTTCTAGCTGGCCTATTATTTGTGCTAACCATTGATTATTTATATATAGATGTGCCCAAGATCATTGACGTCTTAGAAAGGAGATGTCGCTAGTTGTATTTCGCTTGTTATTTCCAGCTTTAAAACTTTTAATAAAAGAATTTTCAATGACTGGATATAATATTTTATTTGGTTTTTAACTATTTTTACTTTATATGCTGGAAAATTTTTATTTGAACCATTAAATAAAAGTTTTTATCGCATTTTTTCCAAGTAGCGACATCTCCTTTCTAAGACGTCAGTGATTCTGGGCACATCTATATATAAATAATCAATGGTTAGCACAAATAATAATAAAAAGGTAAAGGTGTGCCTATACGACGACACCTAGAGACGACACTTGTGTCTAGAGCAATTACGGCTACATCCACAAGTACCTACCATAATTTTTGAAGCTAGAGCGGCGTCTTACATTTGTGTCGAGAAGATCATGAACGAACACGTTGTTGCCACCATGATAATGACTTGTGTTGTAATCAAAAGAAAACGTCATAATTGAACAAGAAGGATTTAGATGCATATATTCATTCACTTTTCCTCTCCCTTGTTTTTCTTAGCATATTATTAAATTGGGTTCTGAAGCTTTGACTGATTTCTCCTGCATTTTTGAAATCCTCTTATTAAACAACCCAAAGCAAAGGAATACCTTGCAAAATAGACATTAACTGTCGAACTCTTTCCTTTGTCCATTCAAACGTTGACATTTTTAATTGCCGAGACACTCCGAATAAATTTCCAGAAAATTGGAACTTAGCTAGATCGGTTGCAACATTTACTTTACTATACTGGAGAGACAATAACTTTCACTAGCTACACTACTCTAGGACGCTATACTCACGCTAACGTTTATTGTATGATCTAGACATAAGTGTCATAGAGTATTTTCGCCTTTGCACCCACGCAATTTAAGAAATGGGCCTAATTCAATTATTCTTTCCTAAATTAACTTTAAATTCTTATCTTGCAGAATGCATATTTTCGAAATTCGAACATTAAAGACTTCTAATCGAAATTTATTAAATTTGGTGTAGGTAGATTTCCATGCAGAACATCTGTTTTTCAGAAAAGTCCGTTTTGCATGGAAGGGTACGCATTCATAGGCACAGAATACTACAATAAAGGATGACTCAGTATCAACGAACAGAAATGTGGGGTAATCAATTTCCGAAACGCAAGCGGGAAGGGAAAACCTTCATCTTAACACGAACCAAATACCTCTAAAAGAGTAAATCAAAAACCTTTGTGTACCTACATCTCAACAACGAAAGTACGTTTCAACACTCAAGCAAGAAAAGCTTTAAAAAAGGCCAAAGTAGCTAAAGAGAAAACTCTGGGCTTTCGAAATTTTGTAAAAAAAGAGTATGTTAATGGGAGAAAATTAAAAAACAACGAAATTTTTAATTTGAAGTGTCATAACTCTGGAGGGGGAGGGGTTGTGGGGGTAGTTCAGTATTCATAGGACCCCAAGGTTGTGCATACAATGCCGTCTTAAAATAGACTGTACACCCTGTACTTTTAAAAATATAGGGTGTTTAATGAAAAAAGAGAATATTTTACTAATCACCCTGTAACTCGGTAAGGTGACGTTTTGCCCCTCCTGCCATACAATTTTTTACTTGTCTGGTCGAGAGGAATCATTTGGCAAAATATAGTCATATTGGTCTGGGACACCAAGTATAGAGCTATTTCTTTTCTTTTGATGAAGATACACTTTGCGGTTGTGTATGTATAATAACCATAAAAAAAACCTACGAAAAACCTAAAAAAGAGTTCAAGGTTTTTTCAGCGGACAGTCATCATTCACCAGTTAGAGTTGAAACGATTTCCTGATACCGTCCAAGTATCAAAATTATACTATAGCGACTCGAAAATCGGCAGACTTTTTGTAAGCAATGAAATTACTTATGTTCAAAATATTCTCGTTTTTTAACAGTTCTATATGAATCAAAAGTGAAAACAAAAATTCTCTAGAATAGTTAGGAACATTCGGTGAAAGACCTAATAAGAGTTTAGTGGAATTCGATTCATCATAAAAAGAACCTACAAGATTACCGAACTTGTAGTATACTCATGACTGTTAGGATATCCCAGAATAGCGGGTGATATCGAAATATCCGAAAAATCCTCAAGTATTTAACTCTAGAAGCAAATTCAAATACTTATGGCGCTGCAATCGGTGTGCAAATATAGTCAACTTCAATTTTTTATTTTTGGAATATGCACATCTCTTTTTTATTTTATATTCAAAACATATAAATTTTTTGTCTGAATCATTTTTCGAATTGAAGTTAAAGAGGTGAAATTTTTGACTTTTTAATACCCCACATTTTGGCATTTAAAGAGCTTCGAATTTCGGAAATTTTTTTACCAAAATTTTAATATATAAACAAAAAATTATTTGTTTTTGGATTAGGAAAATTTAATGTTTTGTTAAGGGGATATTCGAAATTTTTTAAATGCACGAAAATATGGCAATGAAAACTCTATCCAAAAACCAAATTTCACCTTGATCTGTACTAAGTTGGCACTTATATAAATGTATCATTCGTAAAGAATATTTCAGACAAGTTTCTTTATTTCTGATGTCGAAACGTAGAAATATACGCAATATAAAAATAATTGAGGATGGTCGAATGATCCATTCCTAAAAATTTATAGAAAACACATAAAACTGTAGATACAAATTAATAAACTTTCGAAATTATCCCATTATGATTTTTAATAGTTTGTGCTATTCTTGGTGCTTTTTTTAAAATGAAATGTGATTTAAAATAGAGAAAGTTCAGTATAGCGTCAAAAAACGACGAACGGCCGACCCCGGACATGTGACCTTCTGTTCGTCAAATCCTCAATTGATTTCATCCCACAAAAGTTGACTATACTTGTATTGACATCTATAATGCGACCAATAGTGCCATCTAATTGTTTTTGTATTTAAGAGAAATTTCATTCTTCAATTTTTTTCCTAGGATGCCCTTGGGAAGATAAAACTAAGTCGTCCTATGTAAGTAGGTAATACTAATTTCCCTTCAGTCTTAATCTCGCTTTCGATGTAGGCTACTAGCAGTCGTGTAGCAAAGGTTTTTGAGGCGTAGGGCGGACCGTGAATATGGCGCCCCAAATTTTTACAATACCAGGGAAATTTCAACTCAGGAATTGGCGTGAAAAATTTTAATTAACTATAATCTGTATTTTACCATAGGCTATACTAAAAGGATAAAGTTAAGAATGTTTAAAAAACTATTTTACGTGCTTTTTGACTAGCAAAGTAAAGTCGTTGATCAAACTCTCGAAGTCCATTGAGTCAGTCAGATCTCGTTCAATCGATAAAATCGTGAGAATATTCAATCTAGAAAATTCGGTCAACTAGTAAATAATTCTTAAAAAGTTTCCATTTGGAAAAATTTCTCTCGCAAGTCGCGATGCTGATGGCCACAATAAGGAAAGTTTGTAGCATAAGGATGATATTCGTGATTGTATCAGCCAGGCTCAACTCTTGAATAAAGCGCAGATTCTGTAAGGACCTTTCTGTCTTGAGTGATTCAAGGTGTTCAGATTTTGGAGAAGCTTCAATGAATTTAATCAATCTTGTGCGTTCCAGCATAAACTCATCCTTATTGATTTCATCAATATCTCCAGCTTGCTTGAATCGATCCAGTTCATGCAGCTTTTAGAATCTTGTTTGTAATTCCTGATTGATGCTGCAATGAAGTGAAGAGAGTATTTCGCGACGCAACTTTTTTTTAAAGTAAGCCCAGCATCTTTGCAATTTTCGCCAGGCATCTTTTTCTTTCCCCGAATGAGACGCTAAGAATGCGTTGTTGTAATGCCAAGCTCCTTACACTTCTCTTCAGCAAAATCTAAACTGCTTTGCGAAATGATATCTCCATTTTCCGTCAGATAATTTTGCAGTGCTTTTAGTCTCTGAGCACAATTCTGAGCAAGTTGAGGCCTTGCGCTTGCAAGTACGTTTGGACGCAATTCATCTCGATCAGAACTTGTGCTCAAAATCCCAGAAAACTGAGGAACAAGAAAGATAGCATCACCACCAAAAGCGAACCGGCATCAGTCCCGTGATATTTGCGTTCTTGTTCCTTTCTGAAAGCTACTCCAAGACGTTCAAAATTTTTTAGATATACGTTTTCACCATTTTGACTACATCTCTTCTGTCGCTCCATCTCGTTTCAACCAGCTGGAAACAGTTATGTTCATCAAAATATCCCAACGATGAGTTGAAGACGAAAAGCCAGCGAAAAGTCGATCAAGTGTCCCGAAAAGTTATTTTTATACCTGCAAAATTACAATAATCCAGGTCTGGATTTTTTTGTTAAAATATTCCATAAATACTGAACTCTGAGTTTATATGAATCAATCGTGTATTGGAAGTGAAATAGTTAAAATGTCTCGAAGCGAAGAAGAAGTGGGTGAAATGATTTTGTCCAAATATTTAGAAAATCCCACAATTTCATTATTAAAAATTTCAAAAGACCTGAATACAAGTTATTCCACGGTAAAAAGGACAATAGCCAAGTATAGGCGAGGCTTGTCAATAGAAAGGATACGTGGGTCAGGTAGAAAACCAAGGCCACCCCGTCCAGACATCATAAAACAGATGAAGAGAACTTATTCTCGGAAACCGGGAACTTCGGAAAGAGATATGGCGACATTGGCAGGAACATCAAAGTCTACAGTGCACAGATATAAAAAAATCTGTGGATTAAGGAGCTATAAGGTTCAAAAAGTGCCGCTGAGGAAGGAAGAAGAAGAGAAAACAGCAAGAAGAAGAGCGAGAAAACTTTATGGGAACTACCTGACGAAATACGATTGTGTCGTTATGGATGATGAAACCTATTGCAAAGCTGACTTTTCCAAGATACCAGGTGACAAATATTTTACGGCAAAAATTCGGAGCGGAGTATCCAGAAAATTTTCAATAAAAGGAATGACAAAATTTCCCAAGAAGTACATGATTTGGCAGGCGATCTGTTCTTGCGGTTTACGAAGCAGTGAATTTATCATCAAAGGAACAATAAACTCAGATGTGTACATCAAAGAGTACCTTCAAAAAAGACTTCCACCTTTTATTCAACAGCATCAAGGGTCTGTTATTTTCTGGCCAGATTCGGCCACCAGTCATTACGCAAAAGCAACGATGGAATGGTACAGAGCCAATGAGGTCAATATCGTGCCAAGGGAAGCCAATCCAGCAAACTGCCCCCAGCTTCGCCCAGTAGAGAGGTACTGGGCATTAATGAAAAATAAGCTTAGAACAACAAAGAATTTGCCAAAAATGGTGTTGATTTCAGAAATAAATGGAAAAGAGCATATAGAAATGTTACTAATATAACTGTTCTAAATCTAATGCGCGGCTTGAATAACAAAGTTAAAACATTCTTCCAAAACAAATAATGTACTAGAAATAACTTTTGTATCTTAAAGTTTAAGTTGTAAGAAACAAAATATAGAAATTTTATAAAAAAATTGCCATTAGTGTTTTTACTGCAAACAAAAATAAATGGGTAAATTTTTTCTGGACCACTCCTTACTAGAAAATCACAAAGAAATCTGTTGATGCTCACTTTAAACTTTACAAATCCCCTGAGGACGTTCGAGGTGCAATGTATTTTGTACTTACCGCCACAAACCTACGACAATGCGTTGACCAGACGTGAAATTTTGTCATTGTGAAACATAGTAAACTAGGAAATTGAGAATTAGACTAGATTTTTTAGTTATACCAGTGTTAAACTAAGCCTTCATTACTAGTGTTAACTTTGTAATTTTATTAGGTACTATACGAGCTCAAGAGAATCCAAGGTTCGTTGCTTATATGCCTACTATGTAGAGTCAGTTAAGAAAATTGAACTACCTGGCTTTTTTACTAGAATTAATAGCTACTCACAATGATTTGTGGTCAACATTTTTTAATTCACCAAAATATGCAATAATACTGTCATTTAAAAAAAAATAAAATTGATGACTCAGGCGGTCCACTTCAGCTGTCCCACCCTTGCTACGCCGCTGCTACTACGCTTTACTTTATTTCTGACGTCACTTTTATAATACATTTAAAATATCATCATTATGGTCTACTATAATTAATTACATATTTTGTCCACTACTGCCACACAGGGTAATAGAACCTTTTCCCATTATGAGCCTTCGCATAGGTCGTGCATTCATTATCATCATTTACACGATTCTGACATTAGCTCAAATGCGAGAATGCTAACGATTAACAAAAGATATAAATTATTAATTATTATTATTTACCTTTACATTCCTCCCACCTCAAATATATTTTTCTTTATAGAATTACCAAAGTTTCCTACATTCTTCTGATTCATTCATATTTCTTTTACTTCACTTCTCTTGCTATAAAATGGAACGAGTTTAAAAAGGTGTTATTGCCTGAAATTAATTATACGGGGGCTGACCTGACTGTAATAAACCAATGTCATAAATTGGCTATAAAATGCGGTAATTGCGCTTTCCGTGCATTGTGTGGATGTGGACCTCTCATCTTATGCACCTACATATATATAAACCTATATATAATTGCGAGATTTCCCACCTTGAGCATAGTAAGAAAATCTGTTTACTTTCATGATTCTGATCATGATCTTGAAGTCGACTTCACTTCCATAAATCAAGATTGTATCAAAGGAAATCTGATATTGACAGCTAACGAGTGCTACCGATTTACTATACTAATACCTAGGTATACTTATGCATTACTATGTAAGTAGTAATCGAATGAACGAACATATTTGGACGAGCTCTAATTAAAACTGTGAAAGATTTTAATTGTTTTTTGTTTTTTTTTTTTATCAATTAGAATTAATTTTGTTTTTAATTTATACTTTGAAATATTCATTTCTATGAAAATTCCGGACACGACGCAACCTTCTCAAGTTGACCATCACTTTAAGACTTCCGTTAATATTCGAATTGATAATTTTTGATTGGTTTTGTTTTTATTTCTTTAATTTGGCAGCACAATAACTGCCTGATTTTTCTAAAGTTTCGAGAGCTCAGTTTTAGGGGCCTATTATTGAATTACGAATGGTTTTTACGAATTCGGTAAATAACGAATGGTTTGCGTACGAGAATAACAAATACGGATTTCAAGAATCCCACATGCATATTCATTTCGAATGGTTTTGACAGTTTAACGTATATCTACGGAATTTGCCTTCGTTATTCAAGAATAGGGCCCCTTGTCTTGCATAACATTTTCTTCGAAAGAATTTTCAGTGGCAATCAAGACGAGATGGCAGATAGGCGACAACGTTTTAAACCTCGAAATGATTTGAATTAACACATGCTTTTATTTAGCTGCGCCCTTGTGCATATAATATATAAAGGGTTTTCTAATAACAGATATCCATTTTAATTTTTAAATAAAACGGAAAGTATTCGAGATATCGGAATTTTTTTTTATTGTAAATGAATGCTGCGTTCGTTTTCTCGTTCAGAATGAATTTTTTCAATCTATGTCGTTCTTTTTCTCGTGCCGAACGATTTAATTTTAATCTGTCATTGCTTTTTTCGGGACTCCGAATTATTTTGAATGCACCAGAGTTTTTCCTGGATTTTTAAGCAGAACGATTTTAATTTGTATTCGTGAAATTGTTTTTTACAATTTGGACGGTGTTATAATAGTTGAGTTTAAGTTGCCTTTGTTGGAAAATGGTTTTGTTTTTCATAAATAACAATAGTTATGAAATTATACTTGCTTTTATCAAATGAAAGAAATGTCAAACACTTGAAATGGTTCTGTTTCGTTCCTTTTCTATGAACACAAAACCAAATTATGACATCGTTCTGTCGATTCATATAGATTCATTCAGAATGAGAAAATGAACGCAGCAAAAAGCTCATATTTAAGAATGAAATTCAATTTCAGGAATATGGCCATAAAGGCGCGCTTGCAGCAATCGATTCATTGAACCCAATTCTCGACTACTCTACCACACATTTCGGCAGTTTCGCATTCAATATTGGTTCTGAGCTCGTCTAACGTCTCTAGCTTGTTGGCATAGAAAATCAACGACTTCACAAAGCCCCAGAGAAAAAAGTCCAGAGGCGTTAGATCGCATTATCTCAGTGGCCAATTGATGGGTCCTCTTCTCGAAATAACGCTATTTCCGAATTTCGTCTTCACAAAGTCGGTACATGCGTTCCGTCTATGGCACGTACTGCCTTCTTGTTGAAACCACATCTCTTTACATTCATGCGACGCAAATTCAGGAACAAAATACGGTTTATCATAGCTCTATATCGGTCGCCATTGACTGTAACGTGGTGGCCATCATTATCAACGACAAAAAAGGGCCCAATAACGCCGCCCCGGCATGAAAACTGCACCAAACTTTTTGTAGATGCAGTGGTGCCTTATGTAACACATGTGGGTTTATTGTCGTGCAATAGCGCATGCTCTGCTTGTTGATAAAGCCGTTTAGCCAGAAATTAGCTTTATCGCTGAAGATGATTTTGCGATGAAAATCTGGATCGGTGTCAAACTTTTCCCGGTACCAATCTGAGAAACTTCGGCACTGCATATGGTCAATATTGGCGAAAAGCTTTCCATTAAATATATTATCAGCGTGATTCGAACTTAGCATTAAAAGAAGGATCCGGATCAGTTACCCCTTCTGGATCGGTGTCCAAGCTTTTCCAGGTGACAATCTGAGAAACTTTGGCAATGCAAATAATCATGCGGTTTCAAATCTTGAATTAATTTGATCTTGTACGTGTGTAGCCCAAGAACTTTTCGCAAAATTCACCAAAGTGATGTTCGAGAGAGTCCCAATTCATGCGCACGGCGTGGAATCAATTGATTTTGGATCGTTGACGCACTTACGGACGGCCGCAATATTCTCAAGACTCCTTGCGTTTCTTTGTCTCACGGGCACCAGAACATTAAGCAGCAAAAATGTTGACTCAAAATTTGAAACAAATTAGGTACGAATTGAGTGTCTGGTAGTGCGATTATAACGAGCAAAAATTGGCGTTAATGCTCTTATGCCGCATTCACAATGCAGAGTGGAGTAAAGTAGCGTAGAGTGGAAACTAGCATTCTTTTTTTCGCACGCAGTAGTGCATATGGCTATCCCTTTTTGGTTCAGAATAGCGCAGAGTGGAGCTGTATGAAAATAGATTCTATTCTAATCTCACGCTGGCATTTCCGAAAGCTTACAAACTGGAATTTTGAACTACTAGCACGTAGATGGCGTGGAAAAAGCTCCATATTTCTTGTCATCTTAATTAACATGTTTTAATGTTATTTTCTAATTTGATATTTTTTATGAATGCTAATCAAAAACAAAAGGTATTTTTTGCAAACTTTATAATCTAAAAACCCAAAAAAATTACGTTAATTTTTATCTAGCTTCAAAGCAATTTGATGGTGCAACAGGTGCCTCCTTTTCCGAATTTATTATTTTGACAACGACACGCATGTTGATTTGGCGTTGTTATAGCGATTTGTTACGTTTAATTTTAAAGGCGCGAAATTCACTCTGCGCTGTATTGTGAATAGCTTTGCTTTGGACTCAAAGCTCACTCTGCTCCACTGTTTGCATTGTGAATGCAGCATTAAAGTTGCAACCATAGACTCCGTATTTTTGTAGTAAATTTTGATTATTTGTAAAAGTTGCTCGTTTGTATACTTCATGGTGATTAAATGATAGAAATTGACAAGCAAAACAGCTATGACAGTTGACAGATAAACAGTAAAGTTGTGTTTACATTAAAAAATCATTATGGATACCCCTTATTAGAAAACCCTTTATGTACATAACTATACAGGGTGTCCCGTAAGTCGACGTCAAACCTGAATCAGGTGATACACCAAATCATAATAGTGACCAGAAAAATAAAAAAAATCTATGTCATGTATTTTTTAAATTATAGACATTTCTTTTGTTTTCGAGAAAGTGTACACCCTGTAATGATTTTTTAGCTCCTGTTATTACAAATCTTTACTTTTTGCAATTTTATTTTTCTTATGTAGTCTCGAATAGTGCTTATGTAACCTGTTGCTTTAAATTCTAGCGCGCCACATGCTTTTCGCAGTACCATCTTTATACAGCACACCAGCTGTCTTTCCAGAAAGTACGATTATCTACGACCTTCCAGGTATGCTCTACATAAAGAGCTGCACTTCCTCAAATAGTTTTCACGGAAGTTTTTCCTTCAGTTTTGATTGAAGACAATAAACTTTTACATTTTTATGTAATAAAAATTCATGTGATCTTCCCTCCTGTTGCTCCACATAAGCTCGGTAAAGTTTAGCAACTTCCCGAGAATTTCTTTATGCAGAGCGCCGTAAAAATAATGAATCATCATCGCACAAATTCACGCGATGAGTAAGCAACACCTTCACTACTCTGGGTCATGGTCCAGCCAGACAATAGAAAGTAACAATCCAAATTAGAATTTAGTGAAGTTCAAAGTGCTTTAACACATCAAGTCGTTCTTCCAAAATAACCAACACTCGAGTCTCGATTCCGGTTTGATCTGATTTTTTTAGTTCTATCGATTCTTTCATGAATGATGTCGATTTGATTTTAAAATTTATTGCAATAGTAGCATGATGTTGAAATTTTCACCGTGTAATTGTTAGCCCAAGTCAAGGTAATTTTTAAGAGCCGCATGCACATCTAGGGCAGTTTAATTTTTATTCCGCTATACGCCTTTGAAATTGAAAATACAAACTTCAATTTCAATACATAAAATCTGTTTTTCTTTAACGGTATGTACATTAGATAAATATAAAAATTTGTGACTTGATCTTACATTGCTAACGTACATTTATGTCTGTGCCAAATCTCAGCGCAAGCTAGTGAATAGCTTTAGCCCAGCGGCTATTTTTGCAAGTAAAGTTAAGAAATATTTATCAAAAATTATAAAATGTGGAATTGAGACATTTTGTATAACTCTATACGACATTCAAAAGGTAGCTAGTGCAGATGTTCCTTATCGAAGTCACACGAGCTAATAATAAAGGCTCATCTACATACGTATGAGATTCAGATTTTGGTAGTCATTTTCAAATCTTCTTCCTTCGTGTGAATTTCAAATTGCCATATGTTACATATTAAAAATTTCTCCATAGCCTTGGACATTTAATCTGTGCCAGAAGATCTCTTCAGTTTGTGGCGAAACGCTCACACTTTTGTTACAGCATGTACCTGATTAAAGTCGGGTGGTTTTCAAATAACAAAAAACTACTTTGTCCTGCGTAAGAGTATTTACCGAGCTAGCTGCAAAATCTACAGCTCTAAAATTAAGTTGAAAAAAACTCTTTACAAACGAAAAATCTTTGAAAAAGAAATTTGTTTTGCAAAAGATGGCGTTTCGTATTGGCAGGAATCGTATACTCATCAGTACGGCTAATACGAGGTGTTATTAAAAACTATGGTGAATGAATTTTGTATAGTAGCAACGCTGACGTTATATCCATTTGAAGTTATCCGTCTAATAGCCTGACTCTTTGAGAAAGTCAGTGTTAAGTTTGAACAAGTTGTGACTTGTTAGTCGGCTTCCAGAATACCGTGTCTGTCGAACATCATGAATTTCAAAAACTTATTCATATTAAGGGCGGATCCGAATCCAAGTCTTCGTCTTCGTCTTGTTAGTACAGCTAGTGACGTAATACAACAAGCTTAGCTATTACAATAGTTAGACGAAGACGAAGCTAACCTGTCCGAATTCGTGTGCTTAGCTTGATATTTGACATTTAGAGCCAGTTCCTACTGTTTGTCATAATTAATAAATGTAATTAATTATAATATTATTATTTATGATTTAAAATTAAATTAAATTTGAAATAAAAATGTGTTACAATTATCTCTAATTGGTACATATATATCTGCTTATTTTGCACAGAAGAATTGAAGGAAAACAGTAAAAAATGCACAATATTTACACTTCACTTTTTCCGTGTCCGCCATTATGTCAAAATAAATGCAATCAAGTTCAAGACGAAGCTAACCTGTCAGAATTCGTTTGCTTAGCTTGCTTGATATCGATAGCCAGCGAATAAATAAAACTTCAAAATATGTTGTCTATTTAAAATAGTCAACTCGAACCTTGACTCGATGATCAAGCTAACCAAATGTCTAAACTGTTATACAAAGTAACAAAGCTCGGTGACATAGACATGGATTCGGATAGAGCTTGACTCGGTGTTACGTCACTAGCTGTACTAACAAGACGAAGACGAAGACGAAGACTTGGATTCGGATCCGCCCTAAATTTTGTTTTAAGTTGCAAAAAGTGCCGAAGAAGCTGATAAATTGCTAAAATCAGTGTATGGCGATAAAGTGGTGACTCTGAAGACTGTCTGCAAGTGGTATGAGCGATTTAAAGCGGAAATGAATCAGTTGAAGTCGAGCAGCGGTCATGATGTCCTTTGACCTCAAAAACACACAAAAACCTGCAAAAAGTGACAAAACGGATTCGTTCACACAGACGATTGACTATTCGCGAGTTTAGGACTGATCATCTCGCATGGTTTCATGCAAAACCAGAAAAATGGTTCAATGCCTTCCTCTGTCATCACAACAACACCCCGTGCCACACCTGGCTTCTGATACGCGAGTTTTTGCCGAAAAAAATTCCTTTCTGTCCACATCCATCGTACTCTCCGGATTTAGGAACATGCGATTTCTGACTTTTCCAAAAAATAAAAACTGCACTAAAAAGAAAACGTTTTGACACTTTTTCTATATTTAGAGGGCCACGATAAAGGCCCTTCCGAAAGACGCCTTCCAGAAATGCTTCTAATCATGGCATCAGCGTTGAAATAAGTACATCGCTATCCAAGGAGAGTATATTGAAAGAGATTAATTCAAATTTGTTGTAAACTTATTACTTTGTTTATAATAAAACCAGTCATACCTCGTATAGGGCATATATATAGCATATATGAGGTCAGATTGGCTGTTACTTTGGCGTATACGGCACACAGGAACCAAACCGTACTGATGAGTATACGGTTCCTACTGACACGAAACGCTTTCTTTTGCACTTTTTCAAAGAGTTTTCATTTGTGAAGACTTTTTTTCGACTCAAGGAAAATGTTGGTAGCTTATAAGTTAGTTTAGCTTAAATTACCAAGTCGAGCAGACGAGCTTCTACTAAATAACCAGAGACGAATTGTACCAGTGTTAAATTTTTTCTAGCTACATTAGAAGCTAGCAACCTCAATAATGGGCAATTGTATTGAAGACGCCCATTCATGGCTTTTTATTTCCAAAGGGCTACTTTAATCTTGCTTTCTTCCTTAATTCAGAAACCACCAGTCATCAAGAACTGTCTGTCATACGCTCATCCTTAAGGACTGTCTGTGTAGACGCTCATCCAGTTTCTGGTTTCCCAAGGACTGTCTTTACAGACGCTCATCCTTTAGGATCAACGTTCATTAGCAGTTTATGGATCTCCAAGGACTGTCTTTGTAGATGCTCATCCTTAAGGATTGTTTTTGTTCCGGCCATTCCTGCAGCCCCGAGGAGGACTGGATGCCCGATGCCAGCAGGCACATACTTTCTAACGAAAGAAAAAGGTTCACCAGGACAGCCCGTTTAGAAGCCAGACGTCCCGAATTGTTTTCTGCCGAAAATAGTTCCTGAGGCCCCCTAAACTGTCCGACAAGAAGGCAGTCCTCCAGGACGATCTTCTCAGACCCGAATCCTCAGTTTGCTGGGCTGCAGATAGCTACCTTCAGCTCAAATAGACTGAAGATATAATCATCATTACCCCACTACACAAGTTCTTGTCAATCTTCTGTCCATTTGGTATGGACTTTCTACAAAAATTCCATATTACTTATTGTATGCTTGAATTGACTAAGTTTGCTATTTTTTGTTTACTTATAAAAACTGCACTTCCATAATGCCATATCCATCTGACATTGAAGCATATCTTCAATTATTAATTTCATATACCTACTAAAATATATATATACTACCTATCTACCTATATATAAAAAAAACCTCGAGCATTATTTTCTGATTTGCATATTATGCATAGTGCATATCAGAAGGTAAACCAGACTTTCACTTGTCGTTTGCCCGTCTAGCCATCAAGCAAATATATGGCAATCTCATATTGCTCTATAATACCTACCAAACTTACTGTATTTTGTGGGCCCCCCTCCTCCCTCCCTTAAATTAACACTGTAAAAATAGAAAGGGGGTCCGAATCTGAACATTCTCAGCATTTTATGTTTTGTTTCATATAAAAGTTGAATGACTTTTATCACATATGTATGAAAGCGCCACACTTCTGAAACTTTGGCATTGAGCCAAACTTTTTTTTTCTTCTATGAATGAGTGCAACGGCCAAGTTAGTAGACTTCGTATTTGAGTACGATACGGCGAGCTTTTTAGGTCTATACGCGCGCGCCATCCATTGAAAAAAAGAAAAGTTTTTATCTAACATAAAAATAGATATGTAAATCAATTACTGGCCATAGGTTCATGCAATACACATTGTTTATGTTCGGCAACATAATAATAAAAAAAAAAAAAATGAACCAGCAGCTGCAATAGAAAACTATAGATACTAAGGCTATCTATCCATCTGTCTGTCTGTTTGTCTAATACTTTTGTCTGATAAAGTTTGAAGATGCGCTTTTTGAAAATCTATTTCAAGAAATACTACATTTTATGTTACACGAATTCAAAATAAATTTATTTTGGGACATTTGATTGCCGAATAGACATGTATTTTTCGAGCCAGGAGTGAGTTAAGTAATTGGGTTATTGTCTGACTAACAAAAAAAAAAAACAAATAACACAAAAACGAAAAACATGAAAAAAAAAACTGGAGCACGAATATTTTGAATTAAGACATGCGCTGATTCATTTGCGCAGGTATTTTTAAAAAAATGCTTCAAATTATTACTAATGTGCCGATTAGTGTGTAAACAAACGGAAATTTTTTAATTCTATTGAAAATTGTGTTTTTTTTTTTGTATTTCCATTAAGCAGAATAGTTAGCGCATATGTACTTGAATTAATTAATTAGTATATCCACAATTTGTTAACAATTCAAACAAGTTATTTTGAATTTTAAAAATGTCAATAACTACTTTGTTAATACCTATATGCAGGTAAAATATCTTTGAATTACTAATTACGATAGAAAAGAATTTCTTGGAAAGTAGGTTTCTCGTTCAACACCTGTTCATAGTAGTCGTCGTACATAGTGTATTTGCTCAAGTGTATGACGGCATTGCACATCGACTAACTATAACGAAATGGAATTATATATCCAAAGTAAAATTTCATAATAACAACTAGATAAACGTTATAAACTATTACTGCCTGCTAGCTGTTTGTTATTTTTCATGTAGATTCAAAAGTCCCCTCCGTCTTAATTACATCATTCAGCTATGTCATAAAGAAATTTCCGCATTTTATAATTTCCTATGGAATTTCGTAGGCGAGAAGTTTTGGTGGTTACAGTGGGATGCAGATTTGAAAAATATTGATCGTAAAGGAACAAAAAACTCTATTGAGCAAATTTAAATTTCTCTTTTTGAACAAGAGTTTTTCAGGCTTTGAATATATCTACATAGTTCATTCTTTCGCTTTCCACAGTGGATGAATTTCAATGGCTTAACTGATCATATCAAGGATTCAACAGCAGCTGGCTACTTATTCTATAAATTCTTTTATTTGCTGTAGATTCTGATAGGCTCTATAAAATTTAAAGGCTGAAACATAGTTGCAACGGCCGACGACTATTGCAGTAATACATATGAACTTTTTATGGATTGTGTATTATAGTAGAAGTATCTGCAGTGAAGATCAGCCGTCAACCACTCTTTTAAATTAAACCAATTGCAACAACCAGAAGGGTCGACGGCCGACAATTATTGCAGTCATAGGCACAATTTTCTCTAGGAACGTTTTACGGAGCGTATATTGCATAGGAATCTGCAGTGGCCGCCGGCCGCTCTATTCGTCGCAATAATGTTTAGGGCTTGTTCACGAGCGCGATTTATCGCTTGCGACAGAGCTCTGATTGGCTGTAGCAATGTTCTTGTCGCTGAACATGCTTACTCCTTCTACGTTTCGTGCGATACCAAAATTTATCGCAGCAATGCTCTTAGTTTGGTGTGATTTTCACCTTAACCTCAACATTTATGTTTGTTTACATTTGTAATCGGATGCTAAAGCTCCGCAGTGATGTCGAAATTTATTATAATATGTAATTATATAAAAATATAAAAATATAAATATATGTAAATTTCACACTAATATTTCCTTGCCACTAAGAAACTAAACAAATTAAGTTGTAGCCTCTGTCAACCTTGTGAACGTATCGCGAGATAAAAACCATTCGCAAATAGAAATAGATCTATGGAAAGAACAGGACGTCATCAAAATATCGCACGTATCGTATCGCGCTCATGAACAGGGGTTTAAGCCTTAACGTTCAAAATTCTCTAATCTCTTGTAAAATTCGCGAATGCTTTGATCGAAAAAAAAAAAAGTTAAAAAATATCAGAGCACGAAAACGAGAAAGTCTTGAAAATATACAGTCTCGGAAGCAACACAAAATTTCGAAAGCTAGAAATCCCAGAAAGCACTAGCTAGGATTCCGGAAAGTACTGAAATTCCAGAAAAAACGTAAGTACACAGTAAATAATTTGCGCAATTGTTGCCACAAAGGTTAAGTATTTTTCTCTAAAATGTAGGTAATATTCCCTAAAATGTCGGGAATATTTCACTAAATTTTAGGAAATTTTCCTTATATTTTAGGGAAAAATACCTAAGCCTTGTGGCAACAATTTGTGCATTTTTTACAGTGTAGTGCTGTTTCCAAAAAATCAAGAAAATTAAATTAGCAAAATCTTGGAATACAAAATCTGGATAAGTCTGAAATTACGAAATCCCAGAGATCTGTAATTATGATTTATTCCCGGAAAATGCATTGTGCTCCATCTAAAAAGTGGAAAAATTAAATTAAGTACTTGCTATTTCCAGGACCAAGTTTGACTTTAGAGTTTTAAAAACATACATAAATTCAAAATATTGCATTGGCGGGATTCTCAAATCTGGAATTTTGTATTCCAGGATTTTGAAAAATGGGGAATGTCCACGTTTCATACAACTTAAGACCCGGCACCTTCAGACATGATAGATATCTTAAATGATGAATTATCAAACTCTGAACATATTTTATTAACAATGTTTATTTCAATTAAGCGGGGGACCAAAGCTTTGTAGCTTGAGCGACTATCTTGGGTGAAAAAGTGGACTTCTCTACTGCTCGTGATTGCGCGGAATTGGTGAGTTGTAGAAAATGACTTCTTATGAGAGCAATGTTCACAATAGAGCACTAATGGCGATGGAAGAAAGAGCTGCAAAAATATGTGCGAAATGCAGTATGGGGTATATGTGACCCAAGTGCACGAAAATGGGGTTTTCGGCGACACAAACTTTCCGATAAAGTTTTCTGAATCGGAAAAAGGCACACCACCCAGCAGTACTCGGTGGGACCTTTAATTTTATATGCAACGTGCCGTATTGGAATCACCCCCTCCCCCGCCGGGGGATCCTACCCCCAACCATAAAGTATGCAGAGAAAAATTTTCTTCTACGAACTGTAGTTGGTAATGAGCTGAGGTCAACAGTGAAACCCGTTTTCCGATCGGACATAACTCTACCGAGTCAGAGCCGATCTAAGGTGCGAAAAATCTAGTACCTCAGTTCGAATAAAAGAGGGGGAAACACTAAATAAGTGAATCTGGGGATGGCTATAAATAGCTATTTAAGCCTCCGAGTATAGGAGTGTGGGTACTCAAACTTCTTCTCGGGACCTAAGAAATGCAATTCTGTACTAGGTTTTTCAAAATTTACCAGATCAAACTTTGACCCCTCCCACCCACAGGTTTCCCTCGCTTAATTGAAATAAACATTGCTAATAAAATATGTTCAGAGTATAATAATGCATCGTTTAAGACATATCTCATACCTGGAGCTTCTGGGCCTAAAATGGGCCCTCCTCTTTCAGGATTTCATACCCAACTAGAAATTAAATTTTGATGCAAGTATTCCATGATTTTTTTCCGGTAGGTACCTATTATGTTTTCCTGGATCGAGGATTTAAGATTCAGGATTTCGTTGATGTACTCGTATTCTGAACCGCTTCACTTTATGTAAATTTCTTCCAATGTCTTTCTGTTATAATATTATATTTTAACAAAGCACTTTTTACCCAATATGCCAAAAATTATTGAAAAATGTCAGTTACTGGAGTTTGCTTCTCATGAATTTATTTTCCTGGTTGTTTGTATTCTGGGATTCGTAAATTATGAAGGATTCAGCAATTTTAAACATTTGACACTTTCAAAAATACTCGGATATAGATAATATATCTGATAAGGAAAGTGTAAAACACATACACCATTTGTCCGATCCAACGTTCGATCGGAAGTGTACTAAGACTTTTGTGAGACCTTTGGAAGGAGACATATGAATAGTTTTGCATTTTAAAGATCATTAATATACTAGAATGACAAAACCAAAACAAAAAGATGTGAAAATAGAACCTTGCGGAACTCCTCCGTGCTTGATATCAAAAACACGCAAATGAAAACGTATCAGAGAGCTTTAAGGTAAAAAAAAAATAGAATCGGGGATGCAGTGAATAATTTTCTTTATAACCTAGATGAAATCTATAGGGTATATTAAGTTTGTCATTCCGTTTGTAACACTTCGAAATAATGATGGTAGAGCAAAATGGATTGGACACCCATTCATAATATTAAAAGTTATTTTGATTTTTGCATGTCCGTCCGTCCGTCCGTCTGTGCGCACGATAACTCGAGAGCGCGTATACTTAGAGAGCTGAAATTTTGTACACGGACTTTAAAAAAAAAAAAATTAAGTTCGAAAATGAGACAAATCGGGCAACTCCTTCGTGGGGTTGCCATATAAAAATTTCGTTTTCCGCTATATATTTGGACACTTCCTGAGAACGAGTCGACGTAGAGAGCTGAAATTTCGTACATGATAATTTTACTACATTAGAAAATAAAATTTCAAAAATAGACTAAATCGGACAACTCCTTCTTGGTGTTGCCATATAAAAATTTAGGTTTTTTACGTATACTTTGAAAAGGATCAGTCCAAGACATTTTTATTGTATTAAAAACTTCTGCAGAATACGAAATCCTATAAAATTGGTTATAATCATTTTTTCTGTGCGGCAAACCGTTCTAGAAATATATGCGAAAAACAACTTCAAAATCAATACTTGAATAGATCGGTGACCATACGAAATTTAATACGGGCATTCATCTAGGGTATCATAAGAATTGGTCTTGGTATTCTAGCTTTTTTACTTGTTTTTTCATGTAATCTATATGCAAAATATTCTACCTTCTATCTTGCAGATTATACTCAACAGCACTTAGTGTGATCTGATACTTACTAAGGCATCAAGAGAATCATTATATTCCAGAATTAATATTATCGTAATTTTTTATACATTTTATTTATTTTACTGTATTCTTGCATCTTTTGATCAGTGTAAAGTTAATGAAGCCCGTCCGATTATAACCGCTTGTTGATTGCTAACAATATTAATATCATGATTTTTTTCTTGTGTAATCAAGTACAAATTATGTTTTATTATGGCATAAACTTCTACAAGAAAAGCAGTGAAGTAGACACTAAGGGGTACAGAAACATAATTGTTTTTGCCCCCTACATAAATCTCCGTGGGGAGATTTCTTGGTAATTGCTGTATATATATCTCTATCGTCGTTTTTCGAAATAACCAGCCCAACGTCTACACACTTTCATTGTATACAAGCAATGATACATGTAATTGACGAACTGGAGAAGGACCTTTGAGGCATCGACGAACTTCTGCCTATGAAAACTAGGCAGCTGCCTAGGGATCCAACCTTGTAAGGAGCACCGACAGGGGCTGAACCTTGGAGAGGGTACTGCAAGGGGCTGAAATGATATACATCGAGGATATACGACACCGGATATTAAAAAAGAATTGAATTCACTATTTTAATCCGTCCCTGTATGACGGAGTATCAATAAGCAGAGAAAGGAGGCATATTCTCAATTGAAGAAACGAGATCGAAGTCGCACTATCCGGCAGGGACGGATTCAGAGCAACCGTTTTCAGTGTCATTATCGACAGGTTGATTGCAGAACTACAAAGACGTGGTTCTGCTTACGACAACTTAAGTAAAAAGTTTGACTTTCTTATGAAGCTAGATAACTTGGAATCTCAAGATATTCACGAGGCGCACGGAGCTTGAAAGCCTTCTATATCTATGAGATTTAGACGGGACTTTGGGAAACGAGTGTCTGCACATCCGAGCACATTTTTCGTCCGTTCATGCTACACAGAGGAAATAGTTATCGGCCCTGGAGTTATACAAGTAAATCCTGGAACATTTATCCAAATTTAGAAATAGCGGCCTGGATATATGTACACCAGCATCAAACTGCTCGACAGAACGTTTCTTTCTATCACTAAAACGAATGCAGAACTATTTAAGATCCATCACAGAAGTGATCAGGCTCAATTCACTCTCTGTGCTGTATACATAGAGTCAGAAAAAATGCAGTCTATGGACTCTAGGAGGTAATCCGTTCTTTTGAAGAAAAGAAAGTTCGTCTCATGGTCATCTTCTTTCCATATTAATTTCGTACTTATTTGTGACATTTCTGAGTCTGTTTGTTTATTTTCTATGCACGTTCTATGCACGCTAAATAAATGAAAAATAACATTTTCGTTTTATTTAAATTTTTAAAAAAGGGGCCCTGATTAAATCAACCGCCTAGCGGCACTGGGTTTCCATGTCCAAGCCTGCTTGGAGATGCCTTTGAAGTTTGTAACAAGATGCCCAGTCTTATTTTTGATTATGTTAGACATCGGGTGAAATTCTTAGATATACTTAGTCGTGTTCTGTGAGTTGAATCTTGTCGTTTTATTTATTTTTTTTTATAGTAATTATATTTTTAGCAATGAAAGTAATGTATCGTAATCGTACATGGATATGTTTAAACATATTTTTGATTTCAATAATTCTTCTAAAGAAACTTCCAGAATCACCAACGCCATCTACTTATATACAGCATAGAACTAGCTACGTATTTAACCTTCCTAACGCCACCTACTTATACGATATCCAAAATCGACTTAAATACTATAAATAACCGGAATATTTACTTTCTCTTCATATCAAGGCAAATATTTGTTATTAATAAATCACAATTTGTTCACAAAGAGATTGTTTGCAGATAACAACAATCTTGTCAGATGATGAAGATGATGATGATGACTGAAAAGGTTACTTGAAAAATAAAACATAAAACAAACAAAACAGAAGCAAAAGTTTATTCTTGTCGCGTAAAATATTCGCCATAAAAATCAATTTCAAAATTTCTGTCAAGAAAGATTTAATCCTTTTGACACAAATTTTAATTAAATTTTACGAAAACTGGAACAGGCGCAATCGTTTGTCCAACAACAACAAGAGCCCTCCATATGCTAGCTCACACTACGGGGCGGCGAAAAACGCTTAATTTGTCGATCATAATCAATTTCACGGGATGCCCATTAAGTGTGTACCAAAAGCCGAGTGATTATCTCAATTGAGGCCGTAATATGATTAATTGGCGGACATTGGCGGAATCAATTGGTCAATAAGTTACCCATGAAATACCGATAATAACGAATTGCGCGGGTATTGCCTACATATATGCCATAGTTGTTATGAGATCAAGAGATGAGATGAGTTAAGATGTTGTTCATAAAGAAGATGATATGGCCCGTCTTCATTGGTGGTCTCATTTCACTTTTATAGTCAGGAAAATTTTCTATGTTTACTTATGAGTTCCCAACTATAATAGGCCGTTTGTATATAATCTTTTCCGGTTTATTTACAATTTCTACTTATAATTTATGACCTTGTTCATTGTTAGAAATTCTTGTAAATGTACAACGCCCAATGTAAGTAGGTCCTTTCTTATCAGTCAAAATAATGACCGACATCACTATAATGGTTTAGAATTTTTTGCGTGTATAGTTTTATGCCGTGAACATCATGTAAACAATATAAAAATCGTCGTCCTTCTTGGAGATTTTTAGAAGAAATATTCTTTTAGGTGTTATGGGAAAAAGAAAAGGAACGGGAACCCAAGAATTTTAGTTTTTTGTCCACTTAAGAAATTCCCATTGTTATGAGCAATAAAGAGTTTTTGGAACTCAGACTAGGACAGGGGAAAAAAATTACTGGATACGTTTATATTCGGAAGTGGCCGCAATTGATAGAATTTATATAAGAGAAGTCATCTCGAAGAAAATTTTGTTATGTTTGTTTTAAAAAAAAGGACGTATCAGTATTTTTCCACTTTCGAAAAAATCGAGTTTTTCTGTTTATTGCGTCTGGATTTCAGAATAGAAAATTTAATTTTAAAAGTTCCTGAAACTATAATATTTCTGCACAAATATCCAATTGTACGATTGCGAAGTTCATTGGATTATGAAGATATAAGCATAATAGGAAGGACTTAAAGTATGTAAAAATCTAATAATAATTTCATCAAAATTTAAAAAAAAAAAAAATATTCATAATGACCGTCCACTTTTCAAACATATATCATTTGGTTCGGCCATTTCAGAGGTATATGCAGTTATTATTATCATTTGTTGGTAACTTTCACTAAAATTCCATTCTATATTCTGGTTATATAGGTACAATTTGGAGTTTGATGATAAAATTTAATTTTCGTTTGCTATCAATAGCCTGCTGCAAACCACGTAGTATTCCATTTTTTGCCTTATATGCTAAAAAATTTTGTTTCATAAAGGACTCATTAAGACAGCTAAGGGCACCAAGTGCACAATTAAGTCAATTACAGAGGACGACCATAGGGTGATCTTCAAAATAATAAAGGATATCGACGTACAGAATTTCACGTTTACGCCGAAGTTTGGTAGAACGGAAACACTTCTACTGAGAGGAGTACATCACACCTATCAAACCGAGGATGTGAAAAAAGTATTCCAGAAGAAAAGTGCATGGACACACGATCAACTGATTCATGCATTTCAAAACGCCTAGGACCATAAATAAAATTCCTTTGTAATAAATTTTGGCGGTAACTCTCGAAGCGAAATGAATTATGGCTTCAAATCGACTACTAAACAAAATAGTCTACTGGGAAAAATATCGCGCGTTGGGTATCTCCCAGTGCAAGTGTTGTCAGGGTTTCGGTCACATCGCGAGGAATTGTGCGATCGATTATTGTTGCGTCAAAAATGACCATCTACCACGACAGTGAGAGTGGAAAATGAAAAAGAAGGTGATCCGTTCTGTGTAAACTGGAAAGCGGAGGACCACTCAGCTGGGTAAAGAGGTTGCGCTAAATACAAGGAGGTCATAGAGGTATGTGCAATGACGAGCCACAGGAACGCCGACAGCATGAATTCTTTGTGAGGGAAGCCACTAAAAACTACGTGCAGCCAGATAAATCTTTCGGTCATGAAATTTCTAATAAAACTAACAATTTAGTAAAACTCACAGCCCTCAAACCCACTTTAAGGCAGCACCTATAGGTCTATCTCCAAGACAGTACCTAGGTCTGCCTCTAAGGTAGCACCTAGAAAAGATACAGTGTCAAAAAATTGATGAATTCTTTGGGAAGCCAAGTCCCTGTTCGGCTGCGATATTTTCGCTCTTAAGTATGGTTTTCACAAGCAAAGTTACTGTCCCAAGTAACCTCGTTTCAGCGCCTCATCTCCTCTTGACATATCCATCAGTTTACTTGCGCCAGTACGAAAACGAGTTTCATGCACCGCTTCAACTTTTTATTGAAGTGGAACCTAGGAAATAGTCAAGTTGAGAGTTGAGAGTCTAAATATATAATTATCTCAAAAATTCCAATTATCTTATAATAATAAATAAAAGTGACATAGTGTGGAAATAGAATAGTCTTGGAAGATTCCAATAAATTTTCCTCATCATAACGCTGATATATATGTAGATGGACTTGTTTGTATTAATTGCAAGCTTTAATATCAAGTGCCCATATATGTCATAATGTACAGTTTAGCATCATTGGCATACATAAAAGAGTTATTCATAATAGAAGAAATATCATTTATATGTATAGAAGATAAAAATAAGAGGCCTAAGACAGATCCTTAAGGTACACCAGCGAAAAAGAATATCATAACAGAAATGGTAATCGACACCTTTAAAACTTGGTCGCGAGTTAAAATAAAAGCGACTATTAATATTCAATGCCAAAGAAAAAAAGCAAAACTTAGTGCAAAGTTTGAAGACCAATTTAGGGTTATACTCAAGGAATTGAAGGACTATACTAATAGTTGATTGGTGCAAGTCTGGTGCTCCAATTGTTGGGATTTAAGAATTTTATGCTGATAATTCAAGCAAGAAGTAAGAAGAGTGCCGCTCTGCTATTTACATATATAAGATCTTAATTTTTAAAATTATTGCTCGCAATCTGCTTACCGATATTAGTAATTTTGACGTTGGTAGTTGATTTACCGTACATGGATATATTCAAGAGCTTTTGAAAGGATGATCCCAATAAATGTATGGAATCTGATACCCGTTCCAATAGAAATACATAAGTGGTTAATCATTGAAAAGGTATTAACATTTGAAACAAGAATTCCGATAGAGCTTGTCTTGATTCCTTGTTCGATCAGAGTAATAGCACTTTTATGTAAGTATGTATGTAGATGTAAGTCTCATCGCATATTACAATTGCTTTCGTGTTTTCAACATCTCCATATTAGTATAGCTTTTGGTATACAGGTTTCGATCTATAATATCATTTCTGTTTACAGGGTCCAATCCTACATGAATAACAACATAATTATTGATAAGGCATTCACGTGATATAGCAATCAACCGCTCAAGGTTTTGCCTTGACATATTAAACAATGTCGGAAGTCTCTCGTTGAAATCAAAAGTTCGCAGTTTTGTGAGTATCTAAAGAGGTTCTTGGATTTTTATATCTTTGGCTTAGTGAGGGAGTTTGCTCCAACATGGAATCGAATTGTTAGCGTCCGGTCCAACAATGAATCACTCATTAGTCACAGAATCTCTCTTGTTAAAATCTAGCTTAGAACCTCATTGTAAAGCGTTCCTAATCTAATCATGTCACTAATATCGATGAACTGGGCTGCATTGAAGAATTGTGTGACATTGCAGAATTGTGGTAGTTCGGCTCAGTTGTTACTCTGTAAAGGTGTTCTCGACACACTCTAGCGCCTTCGGAATGTACAGCTTGTAATCACAAAATGTGTGTACCTTTATAACCTCTATCACGGGTATGATTAGGACAGTTGCTAAAAATACAATGCCTGGGAGTGTTAGGGAAAACAGGGAGAAACAGAGAGGAAGGAGTGAACTTAAGACTAGTTTCTGGATAGCATGTCACGCTGACTAATTTCTAAAGGCTGAAACAGATTAAGCATAATGTTCGACAACATGTGTTCCCTAGTCTGCATCACACATTTACAGCGATTTTCTATTAAATTGTTATTCATTTAAAGGTTTCAGGATGATTTCCGTCAATTACTTCAATTAAATTGATTCAACTTTAGTAATATTACATTAAAGTAAATCCTGTCATTGAAATTTAATCCATTATAAATAAATAAAAAAAAAAATAATAAAAAAAATTGAAAATCATAAAAGAAAATTGAAAAATTCGTGATCCGAAAAGTAATTTTTAGTGATCCGTACCCAAAGGGTAACAACGGGAACGCTATTACTAATACCATAGGCAGACGGACAAAATCAATGATCATTCATTTGTAATTGATTTTTTCAAAAATCAAGTTACCCAAGGTTTTGTGAATTAAAACGAAAGTCCTGTCAATTTTTGTATGTAATTGACAGCACTTTTTTAATATTAAATTTAAAATTCAAAGGTAAATCGATTTTTGAGAAATTCAATTACGAACGAATGATCATTGTTTTTGCCCGTCTGTCTAGGGTATTAGACTTCGCTGTCCGTCCGTCCGTCACCAGATAGTATCTTATGAACCGTAATAGGTAGACAGTTGAAATTTTCACAGACTGTGTACTTCTATGGCGATATAACAACAAATAATAAAAATTAAATTAAATTAAAAATTAAATGGGCCCCCCTACAAGAAACGTGATTTTTTCGGCGTTTTTCATTCTGATTATAATATGTCTGTCACCGGGCTGTATCTCATTAATCGTAACAGGTAGACAGATGAAATGTTCACAGAGTTTGTATTTCTATTGCCGCTATAACAACAAATAAATAAAATTAAAAATTAAAGGGGGTCCCCAACAATAGTCCGACTCGCACTTGGCCGGTTATTATTTTGGTTTTTCTCAATTTTTAGCAGTTTCCTGGAAAATCAAATATATGTACATATATAGACATTTTAAAGTAGACATTTCAACATTTAAAATGAGCCCGGATAGAATATTTAAATCGAAAAAAAAACACCAATAAAGTCTTCCGTGAAAGATTTTGGTTCTTTTTTCGAAAATTGTAAATATATCGGAAACTGCATGTTTCCCAGATTCCAAAAAAATTGTGCTTATTCAATGTAAAAATAAAGGTATACTTTCACAAAATTTCATGTAATTCGAATTATTTTTACGAAAGAAAAAATAAAAAAATCTGACAAATCGGTTTTCCGCCATTTTCTCGAAAAATTTAAGGTTATGTTGAAAAATGCCTTATATAAAAGTTTTAGATAGTTTTATTATTTAGAACTTTCGCGAAGAATATTTTCCGCAGAGAAGTCAGATTTCACCGAAAATCGCAAAAAACCACTTTCAACCCCTTAACACCCCCCATTTCGCAACTTTAACTAAGTTTTCCAGTTGGTCCTTGCCTGTTATTAATTTTTTTCTTTTCAAAAAAGTATTGACCCCCCTCTACAATATAAAAGCGCTATATCTACCGTGCTTCGCCCTTATTGCAATCTGTGTCACAACGCGTCGGATCAATTTCACTATTCAATTAGTCGCGTTGTCACGTCCCGTACTAAAGTGCAATCTATTTCAGCCTTAATGATGCACAAAATTGCAGTGGATTATGAAATAACTAAAAAATACGTTATTTGGCTATTGCTAAATCTGACATGTAGGTATAGTACAGTGTAACTCTGAACGGACAGAGATTTGGAACTAACTTCTATTCAGCTCAAAAAGAGCTATCTAACGATGTATTACACATGGCTATTGGAGGGGGTACCAAAATTGCCATCATCCTTTCTTGATATAAACAACACAAAGCACACATTTTGAATTGAAAATTGTAAGCCCGACAAAAAAAAAACAGGTTTTCTAAGGGGCGGTTTCACAGTTCGAGTTTAAACTCGGAACAAGCTAAATACCGTTCTTAGCTTAAGCGAAAATGAGTTTCACAGTGGTCCTGGAAGTGAAAATTCCATGTGCAAAATTCTCAAATACAAACTCTCGGACTACAAAATCTCGAAGTTAAAATTAAGGAGTACAAAATCCCGGATTTAAAGCCCCTAAATATACAATATTTTGAATTTATCAAAATTATTGTAAAATGCTAACTAAATCCCGGATTAGAAGATCTCGAAGACCTGAAATTATAGTAAATTTCGAAGTGCAGAATACCGCAATATAAAATCTCGTAATATGTGTCGGTATCTCTACTATTCCGTAGGTCGCTTTATATTCGGAATGATGGATAAAATTTTAGCGTTCAAAAAATAAAAGGGCAATATTTTGTTTGTTAGTTAGATCCTCCTCTAGATTGTCTGGATTCTAAAAATATGTTTTTTTTATATAGAACATAATTTTCAAATATATTACAAAATGTCATAATTATTTTTAGAATTTTGAAATATACTTTTTCTTGAACATTTCTTTGAAAAGAAGACAAATTTATGATAGGGATTTTAAAAATTTATATTTCGTACCGCTCCCTTTAGTTCATTTAAGATCTCGAAAAAAAAACTGGAATGCGTTGCATTGTTTTTCTGGATTTCTTTATCATTATGTAAATTGGTTTTTCAAAATTATTATATTTTTTGAATTTTAAAATTCCAGATTTCATAACCACACCTAAAAAAAACACAAAATACTCATAAATTCAAAACATACTTTCCAGGATTTTGTATTCAGGGGTTCTCAAATTCGAGATATTGTGTTGTATACCGGAATTTTGCAGTTGGTATTTTCAATTCTGAGATCCCATAACCAACTTACTTTTCATAAAGATTTTTTTTCTTTTACGAAGACCCACTTTGATCTCAACAGATCTAGCCAATCCAAATATTGATCTTGATGATCTCAATAATATGTTCGTTGGTACAGTGCCGGATGTATCAAATCCTGCCTTTGATTTACTTTATGATTTTTTTTTGCACACACTGACCAAGAGGATGTTTTTAAAGCTGTTTTCGTGGACACATCTAATATTGTTGGTCTCAATAATATACATCCCAAATTTATTAAACTGCAATTGCCTATTATTCTACCTAATCTGACGTACATAATACCATAATACTCACATCTCCTGCATCTTAACAACTGTTTAAGATCATCCCCATCGCTAAGAATCCTAAACAGGGCCCTCCCCATGCGTATCGACCCATTTCTATTTTATCTTTCTTATCCAAGATCTTTGAACGGCTTATACATCAGCACTCAAATACCCTACTGTCCAATTTGAAATCTGGATGTAGACCCGAATACAGTTGTACGACAACCCTACTACATATGTATATCTGATGATATTCGTTTGTTTATGAATTCTGATATGATAACTATTCTATCTCTTTTCGTTTTCTCCAAAGGTTTCGATAAAGCTAATCACTCATTACTCATGTACAAGCTTAAAATATTGTTTAATTTCTCTAATAGTGCTTGCAAGCTTATTTTGTGGTTATTCAAAAGACCGCCAGTAAAAGATCTGCTGCTGTGGTGTGTACTCCTCTGAATTTTTGCCTGTATGTAGTGGTGTTCCGCAGGGGTCAATCCTCGGGCCTTTGATGTTTTCAGTGTTCATAAATGATATTTTTTCAGTCATTTTAAATTGTAAATTTCACATGTATGCCGATGATTGCCTGCTATATATTTCAAGATCGCATCGATTTATGGAGGATGCAGTATGTATACACTGAATGAAGATCTTGGATCAATATCCTTGTGAGGAACGACAGAATAAGCGTCTTCTAAGTCCGTTAAAGTCTAAGGAAATTTTTTTTTACGGAAATAATCTAGACATCACAGACTTTCCCGAAGTGATGTTAAATGATACTCCTATTCCATACAATAGGTCTGCAAAGAATCTTGGCATCATTTTTAACACTGCACTTACGTAGTCTGATGATGTTAATATAGTATTGTGTGTAAAATTTACGCAACGCTTCGTAAGCTTTCTGTTGCTACTTGCGTTACTCCTCGAAATACAAAGCTGATTGCTCCTTTGATAACCTACGAATGCGAATTGTTTTGTCAGATGGATTCCTTGTCGCAGATAAAACTGACTGTCACGTTAAATTGGGCCGTTTTTGCTACGTTTACGGTCTGAAACAATATATGACCATGTTTCTCTTTATGTAAAATCCATCTTTGGATGCACCTTAAAATCGTATTTTGATTCCAGAGTAATTTTGTTTTTGTATAATTCAATTGTAAAAAAAAGGTGCCTAGCTATCTATTTGAGAAATTAGATTAGATTTGTGAAGGGGTGCGTAGGCGTTTGCCTCGCTATCACTACGATCTGAAAGATCTATTGTGAGTCCGCATTGCATTTACTCCCTTTCTAGATTCAGACTGTTAATAAATTCTAGAACCATTCTGGGATTGAGGTTTCACACGTAGGTTGGTGGAGGAAAAGCATGTTCGAGGTGGAGTAGTCTACGCCTGATCAATGCTTCGCAGTTGCATGGCAAGTACTCCGAGGTTTCGTGAGCATCCTAACAGAAACAGGAGGCTAAAGTCTCAGCCAAGCCCACCTTGTTTAGGTGATACCTTAAGGGGCAATGGCCTGAGAAGAGCTCAGTAATCATTTTGAGATATGTTCTTCTAAGGAGTAAGAGTTCTTTTGTTTTTCCGAAAGAAGTGTCGATAAACTTTTTTGCCTGACGAAGTCCATGTAGCCTTTCCCAATATAGGGATTTTTGTTTATTTTCCCAGTCATTTAGGGCAGCTCTGAGGTAGCACTTTGAAGTGCCACAATATGACTCTGGTCCGACAAACTGAGTTTCCGCTCCTCTTTTGGCTAGGCCATCAGCAATTGCATTGCCTTTGTGGCCCTCATGTTCAGGTACACACATGAGGATAACTTTGTGTCTCCTTGATAAGTTTTTGAGAATTTGTAGACATTCCCAGCCTATCTCTGACTTGACAGTGTAGAACTTTAAGGCCTTGAGGGCAGTTTGAATGTCCGAGAGGATATTAATGGTTGAGCCATTTATAGCTCTTTTAATGCAGGTATTGGCACATTCTATTATGGCTTGGAATACGGTATGAGCCCAGAGCCTTTGATATATGACATTTGGGGCCGTATACGCCCAGTTCGACTCCATTGTTCGTTTTTGAACTATCTGTATACCACACCATCAATCCTTGTTGGAAGGACGGTTTAGTGGAACGCCATTGCTGTCGGTCTCTCAGAATCACTTGGAATGGTCTTGCAAAATCGACCTTGGGAGTGATTATATCAGATATTGTCGTCATTTGCTCGAAAGATATCTGTTTTAAGATACTTAAATGACCAACCAGATCCCCTGGCTTTAACTGTTTTTCCTTTTGCACCAGTTATTCCTAGTCGGCAAGCCGCTGGGTTTTTTGAAGCAGAGCCGCAGCCGTTTTTTGATTAGATTGATTGAGAGGGCCACATAGGTGACCAAGGGTCTAACAACCGTAGTGTACATCCAGTACATCATTTTTGGCTTGAGACCCCATGTTCTGCTAATGAAGCGACGATGCGTGTAGAGAGATCGCACCGCTCTATCCGTTACTGTGGACAGATACGAATTCCAGGTAAGTTTCTTATCTAGAGTTACCCCCAGATATTTGACTTCGTCTGAAAATATCAAAATATCAAGAAGAGGAGCCGTTAGCGACGGTGCACGAGTGAGTCGATATGGCCAAATCGCCAATGAGCTTAAAGGCTCTTTTTGGGACAATATCCAATAAAGCTAAGGCTGTACGTCCAACC
Source organism: Dioctria rufipes (assembly GCA_963924295.1). NCBI lineage: Eukaryota > Metazoa > Arthropoda > Insecta > Diptera > Asilidae > Dioctria > Dioctria rufipes. Next base: position 22,338,933 of record OZ002740.1, on the reverse strand, counting down.
TCAGCGCAGATGTGAGAATTGTATTTCATTCTAGGTCTGATATAGGACTTGTAGACGAGCGCTACATTTGATAGACTGAAATATTTCATACATATTTTCAGAAATCCAAGACATTTCGTTGCTTCTTTGGCAACAGAGATGTAGTCTGTCCAGGTTAATTTACTGGAAATATAAATGCCAAGAATGCTTAGTGACGGTAAATTTGAAATGAAATGGGAGTACTTAAGCAGTGATCTTGTTTCAAAGAGATGAAACGGCTTACATACATTGAATTCGACGTGATTCACTTTGCCACGATAATAGAATTCCCTCTGGAGTTCGCAAGAGTACTAAAGCATTAAGGGAAATCTAGGGTACTGTCATCGTCAAAGCTATGAATGGGATTCAAAGTAAGGGAAAGCAGATCATTAATGAAAATTAGAAGGAGAGACGAAGAGAGCCCTGCGGTAATGTTCAGATGTAACGACATCTCATACAACACAAATTAGGTGACTAGATAGAAAACTTTTAATCCATAATAGAAGTGGAGGGGAGAAATCAAGTGCTTTAAGTTTGGATAAAAGGGCAGGATGCCAGACTTTATCAAATAAATATCTAGAGCAACAAATTTGGACTCACCAAAAATTGTAGAGAATACGGTATCAACGTTCCGTAAGAAAAGTCAGCAAGTCCAACACCCAGTCCGGAAGCAATATTAGCAATCGTTGATGAGTTGATTAGTTTCTAGATATTTCATTAATTTGGATTTAATGATAGATTCAAAAAGCTTCAAAAGAATCGAAGTGATTGCAGTTGGTCGATCTATCATCTCCTTTTTTTTTGGGAATAGACTGAACCTGAGCTAGTTTCCAAGCAGTTGGAAAAATTCCTGTCGAATTAGACAAGTATAGAATAGTTTGCGCAGAGGTTTAGCCAAGGATGAGGATAATAATAATATGTAAAAGTAATTTTTGGTAAAAAAAAAAATCTTGAAATAAATATCAAATTATTTATTTCTACTATCCTACTATCATTATTTAGTAAAAGGTCATTGCATTAGTCGGAATTACAATGGACCGATATCGATTAAGTGAAAATGTAAATGTCTAAATATAATAATTAACAAAAAATTACATTTATAGGTAACCTACACAAAAAAAAAAATCATAAATTCCATTGAATAAAAGTGAAACATAAAGAAAAAACAAAGGAAAAAACTTTAACAACAACCACTTGAACTTTCAACTTTCATTATTTTATTTTCAATTACATTTTGCAAATTCATCAAAAAATTGCAGTTAAAATTGCAAATATTGTAAATAGTGAAAAATATTTTAATTGATCATAAATATCGCAAATAATTTGCGCTTGCGCAAATTAATTTAACAAATGTTTTTTGCCCATCAAAAAAAAAAAAAAAAAAAATCTGCGTGTGAAAGAGTTCCCCAATTTTATTTTAATTAAGAATTAAAAATTTTATTGGTACGCGTCTGGTTATCGACGCATAAGAAGAAATCAATAAGAATAAAGGCCACGAGGACAAAAACATCAAATCTGGAACTGTGGATCAGTAAATAAGAGGAGAGTTCAAACGAAACGAATCGATATAAACGAAAAAAAAAATGAATTGTTTTTTTTTTCACTGATCACACTAAAACAAAAATTGCGTCAGATCAGATCTAATTGGCTTTTATAGAGTTCGCGTCTTCATTCACTACATTATTGGAAAAGTCAATGAATTTAAGAAAAAAAAAAAACAAAAAAAAAAGATAACCATCTCAACAGCCGATTATACCGTGTTATCTATTAGCTGCTGCTATTATATTATGAGGTCTGAGGACGACTTAAGAGTAAAGAGAGAAACAAACCAAAAAGACCGTAATACATACTAATTCCATATTCTCAAGGTAATAAAAAAGCGAGGGAAACGTCTTACACTATACTTATAGCCAAGCTATAGCAGCTTGCGCAAAGTTATAAATATTGTGGCGCATCGTTGTCAATCGTTAACGCCATCGTCGTCATCGTATGGTAGTTAGTTGTCTTGTCATCCATCGTTGTCGTCGTCGCTATCTTGAGAATTTATCCTAATAAGCAACTCAATAACGAATATTTTGTGGCATTTTAAGTGTAGTATACCAGACCAACCATTCTATACATAAATCAATGCGCGCGCATTTTAATTAAATGCTTATGAGAAATTTTTGATGTGCGCATCTAAGTTTATTTTTTTTGTTTTTTTATTTCTAAGATAACACATAAGTAGAGATAGAGGAACGTGGCAATGGATATTATGATTATGGCGAGACTCATTCACCAATATCACACGTGAAGTTATGCTTAGTAAGTAAAGTTAACATATAAGTTGAAGATAAAAATAATTTGCAAAGCGCAGCAGCAGCAGCAGCAGCAGCAAAGAGTCCGATGCGCAGAGTGCATATATAGTAAAATACATAAATTGACGAGTTCACTGTAAAAGAAACTGTTGAGGGCCGCGCTTGCTAGTATGGGCCGGTCTGGGAGGCACCCTACTTAAATAAGTACATATATAGATATATAAAAAGCTATTGTATGTTGTATTGTTAATGTTGTACTTGTGCAGCACTGCGCTTTATGCATTTTTGCTTAGTTAGTTCCAGTTCTGTGATGGTGTTCCATGCGCATAGTGGTTCACGCAATCGTGCGCACTTTCATAAATAATATTTAAATCGCCATGGTTCGAACGACCAAAAGGCGGGAGGCTCGTCTGCCGCCAACGTAATAGCCAACGTTTTTAATCAATGTTGGCGTACAATGTCGTCGTCGTCGTCGTCGTCGCCGTTGCTGCTGTTATAGTCGCGGCCGCGAATGGAATGTTGTTCAACAGGAACATTTCACATATTTTTCTTTTTATTTTGTTGTTTATTTTTTTTTTCTTTCATTTTGGATATATTCCAAGTAATAGTTAGGCTAGAGACCTTATAGGATTAAATTATAAGTATAGAGATACTAAAGAAAGATACAAAAAAAAAACTAAATCAAAATAAAATGTTGTTGATATTTCTCTTTTGATCTGCCTTGAAAAATGATGCTCAGTTGTTATTTTATTAGTTTTTTTTTTTTTAAGATATCCTGACTGACCTGATTACAAGTACAGAAAACTGTGTTACTGATAAAGCTACATATGTATATAGTGGGAGTAATTTTGCTGACTTGTTTTTATGATTATTAAAAACAAGTACCTACCTATATGCATATAATTTTATAATTGATAATAATCCTTAAGTGATGACTTGCATATTCGCATATATAATAATAAATTATCAGCATGCAAATAATACCCGACCCCTTATACAATATGAATGAAATGAAAAACTGCGGGATGTACAAGCAAAACATTCATTTGACAAGAGATAATTTTATTCTTTCTTTGCGTCTTTAACTGAGAAAATAACACTTTCCTTATCACAACATTTGACCCAAATGACTGTTTCATATTTTTTTCAAAAACAAAAAAAAAAAAACAAAAAACAAACAAGAGAAAAATTCTACAAAAAAAAATGGGATAAGATTTATCATCAGTTTTAAAATTAAAGTCGAATACGTACTTATAAATTTAAGTAATAGAAAAATAATGTTTTGGAAAATTTGTTTTTATGTGCTAATCAGATGATTTTTTTTTGTTACAAAAACAAAAAAAAATAATTGTTTTTTATATCAAATCAAAATGTTTTTGTTTTTTTGTTTTTTACAAAATATTTAACTGCCAGTTTTAAGTTAGAGTTAAGCAATTTCTTTCTTTCATATTTCTGAAATTTCGAAGCCTTTTTTTTTTAATAAGTTTTTTTTTTTAAAAACCCACCTTTTTATAGCTTATGTTGTCAGGCTTCAAGTTATGTATCAATTTGTAGGCCTTTTTAGATAGATATTAGTCCTTCGTCTTGCGTTACACTCAAATTCAATAACTAAAAACAAAACTAGATAATTGTTGCCAATGGTCTCAAATATATCACAGAATCACTTTTCTTGCATTAAAAACGAAAAAAAAAAAAACAGATTCTTTCAGTCTATCAAATTATTCACCTTTTATGTATATTATTAATTATCACTAAACACTCTTCTCAATATAGGAAACGGAAATAGTTTTCAAAAATTTTATGTCCACACTCGCAAACAAACATCCACACAAGATTTAATTTAAAAAAAAAAACGTAAGAAACTATGAATTAGAACAAAAATGTTGGGCGCTAAATGCGTGCATCAACATAAAAAAAAATGGAAAAAAAAGAAAACGAGACAACAACGACAGAAAAAAAAAAGATCGGAAACCCAACTCGAATGAGTGAATGTATTTCTACATAAGTAAGTAAGGCGGACGGAACTATACTATAATTATTTATAATGTAGTCAAAAAAAAGATGTAACCTCATAAGAAAGAACCGATTCCCATGGAAGTCTGAAGATAACTGAGGAGTGTTGCCTGAAATCCCCTTGGTTGATTTGCTTTGCTGGTTTGGTTGGTTTGGTGCTATATGCTAGCCAATCTTGCTAGTACTAGTTAGTGGTGCTAGCAGCCTGCTAGAGTGCTGCTGTTTGCGTTTACTTTGCTGCTTAACTTAAGTTTTTGTCTTGACTTAAGTTAATCCAAAGCGAAACAAACTATGGTGGTTTGGTTGTTGCAGAATTATAGACTCTCATTCATGATATTCACTCGCTCACTATATAGGATATGGGCATAGGATAGATAGATATTGAATTGGTAGTGATAATGTTGGTTTAGGTGGTTTGTTGGTTGGTTGGTTGGTGGCCGCCTTTGGGTTTAATATGGGTATCTAAATATTATAATAAGCTGTGGTGTTATCGTGGCAGAGTGTTAAGCACATTTTTGGAAGTCGTGGGAATATGCGCATATGGCAATAATACCTAGTCATATTAATTTTGTTTTTTATTTATTTTTTTTTTTTTTTTTTTGCTTCTGGTGTTGATAATGTGCAAATTTGTTGTAAGTTGGTTTGGTAAATTATCATAACCGCTGTTGGTGGTTTTTTTTTTTTTACTCTCCTTAATGAATGGATACTGCTTATACCTAATACATAAGGTTTATGTTAATTCTACACACAATACCTATACATATGTATGTGTATCTAAATAGTGTTAAGTTTTTACATGTGATTTTTATAGTATGGATTATAGCTATTAACATTTTTAATCACTTTTACAGTACAATTAGTACAAATAGTAGATGTATGTCATATTTCATTTGAAATTTGAACATTCAACGACTTTAGTAGATAAGATAGAGAGAAAACTAAATTCAAGCAGAGTCGCAATAAATAAGACTTTCTAAACTTATACAAGCTTATACTGATAAGAGCCCATATTTAATCGTATTATAAGATGTTATAGTCTGTACACCATTCAAAGTGAACGCAATTCACAAATAGTACGTATATTAATTTTATTTAATTAATCTTATTTAAGCTTAGTAACAACGTATACCTCATCGTACCTACTACAAATGAACTACTTGTGTGAGTTAAATTTTAACCTATTTCTTAGTTTATAATAAATTTTCATCAAAACATAACTCCATATATGCGATATCCCGGTTTAGTCCTGTCAGTAGGATTTTTTGCCCCAAAAAAGGTGGGGTAATTGATATTTTTATATATGTTATTTAGTTCCGAGCCCCGATGAAAAATCCAAGTTTTCACCCTTTTGGAGACCACCATAAGTCCTCAAGGGAGAGGAGTAGAGTACGAGGTTGGTCGAGCAGTCGTTGAAAATGCCATGAAGTTCTGCATACAATAAGCTCTGTAAGTGGCCGTACACTCTGTACTTTTTAAAAAAACATGGTATTTTGTGAAAGACTAGCAAATTTTTTTAAATCACCCTGTAACTCCAAAACGGCTGAGATGCCAGCATCCCCTTGCCTTACAATTTTTTTGTTTGACTAGGTGACTACTATCAACTCCTGTCCTATGGACCACTATGGACGAAACACCCTATATAAATGGTATTTTTTTGGAAGAATGTTCACGTTTCCGCCACTGTAACTGCTTACACATCAGACTTACAAAAAAAAGTGTTTATACACAAAAATTAAGAGAACTCTTCTTCAAATTTATATTTTTACATTTTGGGCGGTCTCCCACAAGAGTGACATATATAAAAATCACAACTACTCAACCTTTTGTATTGTAAAAGGCCTCATTTAGTCCCTATTGACTGGACTAGTTTTCTTTTGAGAATATTTTTTTTTTAAATTGCTTTAACATATAAAAGCATATTGGCTGTGTCATTCAGCGGAATTGAGACAGATCTATAGAGAGGCACATAACACCTGCAAATCTATTATTCAATCAGCTAATTCGACCAAAGCATCAGTTATAGATAGAAAATCTTTACTAGTAAGAGTTTCTGGTCTCTTGTTAAAACTGTCAAGAACAACTTCATCAGTTCGGGTCGGTTTCGGAATTATTGGACAAAGCTAATGTGCTTACAGCTAAGTTTGCTATGTATTCTTTCTTGTCACCTTCTTCACAAGCTCTTCTTTCTCCTCCTACATACAATTTCAATCAAAGACCGTTTTCATTTCTGCACAAGTGAGATTTTCAAAGTGCTCGCGAGCTTCAATGTATCTAAGGCTGCTGGGCCTGATGATATATCGTCCCTGATACTCAAATGTAGCACCTCTACTTTAGCTAAACCTCTACGCAAACTATATCACCTGTCCAGTTCGACAGGAGTCTTTTCTTCAACATGGAAACTTGCACATGTTCAGCCAATACACAAAAAAATGAGAGGCAAATGATCCCTCAAATTATAGACCAATTGCTCTTACTTCGAATCTTTCGAAGGTTTTCGAAATACTCATCATGAAATATCTCGAAACTAATCAATCACTTTATTAGCGATCGCCAATACAGCTTTCGTTTTGGGGCAGCTCTACTGGAGAGATCTACTGACATTCCCAACCGAGCGTTGAAACCAATGTCTCCGTAATTTTGGTGAATCTGCAATCATCGCATTAGTTATCTCGACGGTCATCGATAGAGCCTGGCATCCTGCTCTTTTAGCTTAACTTCAAGCATTAGGTCTAAAACCTCTTTTCTTAAAATGGATTGAAAGTTATCTGTCCCTCCGTTCAATTCAAGTTATATTGGACGGATTTACTTCTGATCGTTTTATAATCCATGCCGGTGTACCACAAGGTTCTGTGCTATCTCCTACTCTCTTCCTCAGTTTTATTAATGATCTGCTAGTTCTCACTAGTTTCAATCCTATTCATGGTTTTGCAGACGACAGCATCCTTGATTTCGTGTACTCGTTCGACTCTATAGTTGATTCCAGTGGGAATGTTACAGTTGACAAACGAGGCCACAGGTTTAGTCCACTAAACTATGAACTTACAGCAATACTCGCTTGGAGTAGAGTGAATGGGATCTTATTTAATGTTTCCAAAGCGCTATGTTACCTATTATCACTTAAACGTACTCCAATACCCATCCAACCAATTTCCGTCGTAGGAGAATATATCTCGCACTCGCCATCTCTGAACATCCTTAGGCATTGAAATATCAAACAATCTTAGTTGGTTCCATTTTATTCCATCAGACTTGGTACAAATCTACAAGTCTCAGGTATAGCTTAGAATGCAATTCCCACATTTGGCCAGGGGTTGGCCGCACTCCATTGTCCGCGTTAGACAAAGGTCAAATGAAGGCCTTCCAGGTTATTACCGACAGCATATCAATAGCAACTATTGATTCTCTAGAGCATCGGCATAATATCGGATGTCTATCTCTCTTTTGTCGCTACTTCTACGGCTATTACACTGACGAAATCTCTAACTTGATCCCTTGTAGTAGAATTCTTACCATACGGACCACACGAGCTGTAACCCGAGCTCACCCTTACTCCCAAATTATTATTAATTATTATGACATTATTTTTAAAACTATCTATTATTACTTAAAAAAATAAAACTGTCAAAAATCAAAATATGTATTATCTATTGTCTGCAAAAAAAAAAATCCCACTGTATTTATTTTCTATGGCTTATAGCCAGTTCCGTTCGGAAAAAAACAGAACGTGACATGCTTCACGCGAGATGCTCTATTCGAATGGTAAAAACATGATGATTTTTACCATCTTTAAGAAAACATTTTAAATATGGCACAGAAAAAAAAGTAAATATGTGTGGCATGGAATGTTGTGATTTTTTTTTCTTTGTTGTTTTGTTTGAAACTCTTAGATTTTCTTTTATGTTTGTTCTATGGGTGGGGTCTCTTTGGCCAGTAGAGTAGTAGGTTGCAGATATTATGTGCTCAGAATTTAACAAGATTTTTTTTACTGTAGGTATGCATAATAAAAAAAAAACAATTAAAAGTTAATTTTGAAGAGGGCATTTCCAAAAATTTTCCTTATCTATTCTAATTGGTCTTGAGATACTGAATTACCAAAATGTTTGTATGGAGAAAAAACTCATTTCGTTTTTTTTTTCACGGAATGGATGATATATAGTTGAAAATTCGTTTTTTTTACATTAACTACTACTAAAAATCTCAATAGCTTCTTAACTGAAATATGATATTTGTATTAATTTTCCTATTATATTTGCATTTATAACTTTATCAAATTTTTCCTCTGAGGGAGGAGGGAAAAGAATTTGAAAAAACTTTTACAATTTTTATTCGATTTATATGAAATTTTCTATACAGGAATAGTTTTTAAAGCTCCATCTTTTCGCATTTAAAGAATTTCGAAATTTCTTTAATAAAGCCTGATATATTTAAAATTCACAGATTTTTTATGTAAAATTCAAGACAGTGATTGTTTTCTTTTTATAAACTTTTGGCAAGACTTACAAAAAGTAACTTTCACACATAAAGTTTATTGTTTCATAAAAAGAAGTTATTGGAGGGGCGAGATGAAATTTCCAATCAAGAATTTAGAAAACTTCATCACATTATCTATTATTATTATTGGTATTAGAAATTTCTCAATTTTGTTCAAAGGATTTTAATTTTCGAAAATATTCTTAACAAAATTTACGATTTTTGAAATATAAAAAATATAAAAACTACCAAATTTTTTCGTCAATTCTGGAAAAATCTTTAGTTCAAGATTAATGCATGTAGGTACTCCACGAAAAGTTATAACCTTAATTTTTAAAAGAATCTAAAAAATATACTAATTTTTATATCTCTCAACTTAATTTTGTTTTTTACTCACATTTATCACTTTAACTTTAAGGTTAGGTAAATGAAGAGGGGTGGGGGGAGGGGGCCGATTTAGACAAGAAATAAACTGCCCGAATAAAAAATTCAATAAATATCACCCCATGTTTTTGCATAAAAATGAAAATATTATTTTCCATACCATTACCATTATAGAAAAACCCGTACTCTGTTATTTTACTGTTCTCTCCTAGACTATGCATCGGATCGAAATGCTACATATTCGTTTTCCTTATAAAACGTACATATAGATGCTATTTGAACCGTCGTCATCTTTCAGATAAAAACTAACTAAAACGTTCGAGATTATTTAAATGTTTGAAAACGGTCAAATGATACTAAATTAATTTAATCGGAGTTTTCGAAAACGCTCCACCTAAATAAGTATCTCAATTAATCTTCAAAGTTTTCTTGGTAATTTCTTTATCATTTACTTTTTTATTTTTTCAACAGATTTTCCCTCAATCTTCCCGATTATGTTACAAAAAAATTTCCCATCTTAAAAATTCATTCGGAGATTGTTTAACGAAATATGGACTATAACTCAAATTTTAATTATTATTTTTTTTAAACTTAAATTAAAATGTCGTGAAAAGCGACATACCAAATTTATTTCATCTAGCAGTGGTTTCTGAAATTACACAGACTGTACAAATCCAGTAACGATATTCTTCATATCTTTTTTATCACATGTAATTTAACCTGAAGATATTTCATGTTTTTTTTGCAAATTCTATAAACATTTAATCACGCAACAAATACCAATAAAATTAACAAAATCGAGCATTTTTCATTAAGGAAAAAAATCGAAAAAATCACGATTCAAATTTTCTTCTCTACTCTGACATACACATGATTTTGGAAAGGTTTCGATGATTATCTATATTACAAAAATTGAGTTAGTTTTTTCTTCTTCACTCTTTAGTTGAATTGGCGCCAAAAATAATTGTTATTTTTAAAATGCTAAATGGTGACATCTATCTATGTATTTTTTATAATATATTTATATGGGAATAAATTTGGATGTAATTGATACATGAAATATGTAAAAAGTGAACATTTTGTCTAAATTCTTTTATCTTGCGCCACAGTGCTTTTTCTACTTTAAGGTTACTTTGAGTTACTAGATGTATACATATGTATGTTGCAAAAATTTAGTTGAGAAAAAAAAACAAAATATTGTCCATAAAATTTGTTTTCTAACTAAATGCATCAATATACATGCGTAATGGTAAATGAGCCTTTAAGACCATTTTCGTTGGATACAGATGCTTAAAAAAAAATGCAAAAAACACAAAAGGGGTTACATTTTGAAAATACGGACTGTAATAGAATTTTTAAATCCAATATAAAAAACTGGCGCTATTGTTAGTTTTAGTTTTGAAGACAAACAAAAACTTCATTTTGGACTTTAAGGCACTACAAAGGGATGGCAAATAGGATTTTATCAAAGTGCCAAAATAAACTAAATTTAAATGCAATTTTTTTCGCGTGCCCGCGTACCTTTTATTTATTATATGTACATTCTTTTATTGATTATAAAAAAACAACAAAAGAAAGAAATAGATTACAATATCTGATTTCATGTGAAATTAATTCAATATAAAGAAATAGTATAAAAAATTATAAAGTTTTATAATAATTATAATAGAATATTCTTAAATTTTGTTAGAAGTTTTTTGCTTCATGTTACTTGCAAGGTTTTTAATATCAGGCTGGTATGTTGTCAATTGTAAGGTAATACGAGCTGCTGAGTCTTCGTCTGTCAATCTGGTTCTTTGACAGTATATTATTCAGTACAGAAAAAAGACTTTCACAGGAATAAGTGGAAGAAAAAATGGGTAACAATGCGATTACTAATATTTTTACAGAATCAAATGCCTCTGGAATACTATTCCACACTTCAAGTTTTCAATTCGGCATTCTGACTCTCCTTCCTGTGACAATTGAAGATATTCCAATTTTTCGATATTTTTTCGCATATTCACAAATTTTTGTGTCCAAATAGGATTAGATTGCAAATCTACAGTCTGCATTTCTAAATTTTCTAATTTCATTCAATTAATGAGGTTATTATCGAAATCCTGTATATCGAATAAGTCCGGATAATTTACAATTTTCATCCAAAAAAGTTTTAAGTTTTGGAAAATTATTATGTTTTCCAGATGCGATATCTCTAGTAAAAATATCTAATTTTATTTCAAACCCCTTTATCAAACCAAACATATCTTCAATTGTTTTTCTTCGTCCTTGCAACTGTTTATTAAGAACGTTTAAATGTATTGTTATGTCGGTAAAAAACATTAATTTTGTTAACCATTGTGTATCATACAATTCTTTAAAACGATCCCTGTCGAATTCATGTAAATAAAACGTAGTAAAAATTCGTATCAAGACCAAACGAGATATCCTGCTACGCAGGCCAGCAGCTCCCCCTAAGAATGAAACACAACACATAAAAACACGAAACACATCATCTACACCACTTAGTGGAAGGTTTTTCTAGTACCTCACTTAAACACTACGGTGGCTAAACTAAGTGACTTACGGCGCTGGATAAGTGGTGCCCCACCTGCCGTACAACGTTTCGTCAAGCTGCTCCATGAAAGTTTCATGGACACAGATGACATGAAAACCAGCACTTGCATTTTTTTGCAAAATTTAATAATATTTTTTTTGCAAAATTTAATAAAATAAGAAAAAACGAGTTTTCAAACAAAACTGAGGTCAAGCCGCATGAAAAAGTAGAAAATAAACTTTTCTTCACACACAGAGGTGCACTCAGATTTTATTTATTCACCGATATATTTCAGTAAGATCAATCAGAGGTAATAAATGACTTGATTCATGAAGAGAAAGAATATTCTAGAGAAATGTCCCAATCAAAAAATCTGAGTCCACCTCTGTGTGTGAAGAAAAGTTTATTTGCTACTTTTTCATGCGGATTGGCCTCAGTTTTGTTTGAAAACTCGTTTTTTACTTATTTTATTTTCTGCCCTTTTCACGTTAACTAAATTGTTATTACGTGCTGCATGGAGATATTTTAAAACAATTTTATGACGGCTGAAAAGACACTGATTTTTCAAAAAATTTATTCGAGCATCAAATCGTTGAAGTACTGCAACGGTTTTCTGAAATTCAAATTATGTTTTAAACAGCGCTTTTTAGCTGTATTCCAGCTTGATCCCATGTAACATGAATTTTCCCGATTTTCCATGTTTTCCACAAACTTTTCCTATTACTATGAATTTTTTTTAAAAATTTACATGAATTTTCCTCGATTTTTCATGCAAGTTTTCATAATTGTTGAAGAGAAAGTATTGATGCCAGTAGGACGGAAAAAACATGATTCCGCATAGCTTATAAAACTTTTTTGCCGTAAAATTTTCCAGAAAAGTAGGAAAATTCCGGAAATATTCGGAAAATTTTCCAGAAAAATTGGAAAATTCTGCATTTTTCCTGAAACAGATTTATCACTAATCATATCGATGAAAATTTTTCCGATGATTTTCCCGCTTTTCCGGGTTTTCCATGGAGTTTTCCACAAAGGCAACTTTATGCAACTCATTTCGCTCTACAACTTTGTCTTAGGTTGCAAACCGCTCAAACGGTCGGAAAAACTCCGGAAAAGCGTTTTATATCGATTTTTTCTGCAAGTTTTCACCATTGTCGGAGAGAAAGTAATGATGCCAGTTGATAGGGAACTTGATCCTGCATAATTTAGAAAACTCTTTTACCGGAAAATATTCCGGGAAAAGTCGGAAAATTCGGGAAATTTTTTTCGGAAAAATCGGAAAACTCTGCATTTTTCCTGAAACGGATTTATCACTAATCAAATTTGTACCAAATTTTCAAATGATTTTTCCAGATTTTCTGGGTTTTCCATGGAAATTTCCGGTTCAGATTTTGATAAATTCAATTGTCACGCGACATGAACCTGTGTGCCAAATTTCAGCTCGCTGTGATGACGAAAAGTGGGTCTACGAGAGTGTCGAAAATAGTAAAAAAGAAATATATAAATAAATATACAGACAGACAAATTTATGTACGAGTTAAAGGGACGGGCTGGCCTCAAAAAAGTCGAATTTCTTCCAAGCAATTCACAAATCGTTCTAAGGATGTCGCTCGGCTTAGCCAACGTACACTATTACACATTAAGTGAGTCCATATCTTTTAAAAAATTTTTAAATTGTCTTTTATGCATGTCGCGTGCAACTATAAAATTTATGATTTTATTCACTTTTTTTTTATAAATATTTCTTTGAAATCGCTAGTTCCAAATTTTGCACAAAGAACTTGCTGGTGAATAATGCAATGAAAGCCTATTATTGGATGACCAACTAGGTTTTGAAATAAATTAACAAAACCTATCTCTGGTTCAGTCATATTAGGAGCTCCATCTGTCGTTACAGAAATAATTTTTTTGATATTTATTTTTAGTTTGTTTAATTCATTGACTACAACTTCACAAATATCACTAAATCTTGTTCTTTCCGGTATATTTGCTAATTTTAAAAGTTCCTCGTGCATTTCATTATCTTTTGGATATCGTGCAATAATTGCCAATCGGGCAGATGACTTAATATCAGTTGATTCATCGAGGCATATTGAAACCCTTTTTATAAACTCTCCATCAGAAAATGGTTTTGATTGCTTAGCAATCAAATAAGAAATTTCAAAACTAGCTTCCGTAATATTTCTGTTGGTTTTTACAAATTTTGATAATAAATTTCATTGACTTTCAGCTATCTTTAATCGTTGAGGAATTAGTTCTTTTCTTTCGTTAATATGTTTTTCGGCAATTTCTTTATGGTTCGTTTCAAAATGGCGCTTAATAGAAGACGTTCGACACACAATAATTTCAGAGCCCAGACCGCACCGACTTTTATCTCCATGTTTAACAAAGATCAGCAGTCCAAGAGGGTCAAAACTTCGAATATCTTGTAGTTTTTGTTTTTTTTTTGTACTATTAGTTTGTACTATAATTCAGCAAAAAAATTAATTTTATTGAAAGTTAAAGACAAATTTTATTGAACTGCACTAGTCAAACCACTGACTTATAACAATGGACTGAGCGTATGGCACAAGTTTTACAGTTTTTCCTTTCGCCCTATGGCAGAGTTGGAGCTACCACATGAAATAGCAAATAGCTCAGTCCATTGTTATAAGTCGGTGAATCAAACTAAAAACTCTTAAAGAATATGTACAAAATAATGCAAAGGCAACTAGATGAAAAAAATGTAGATCTAAATTCAAAGCCGTTGATAAAAATTATTGGATCCATTTTTTTTTTAAGCAGAAACTATTTTAAAATAAGATTTTTTTTTTTTTACTTAATTTTTTGAATTTCTTAGCGTGCCGGAAAAATTTTCTCGCTTGCCGTGTAATTGCCATCCCGGCGACAACATAAATTCCAAGTGAAAGCGTACCAGATTAAGCCTTTATTTGCTAGATTTATATCTATTTCCTACCTATCTGGTATCTTTATCTTGAGAGGTAGGTAAAGGTTCCCAGTAAGGCAAATGGGATCTATTCCCATTGAATGTATTACCGGTACTGGTGTATACCAATAATTCCCAGTATTTCCCAGTACTAACCAGTACTTAACAGTACTCGCCAGTACAACACTCCATTTATAGCGCGTAGTGAAAATTAATTGTGGGAGAGAAAGACTTGATGCTTATCTATCTAGTGCCAATTATAGTAACTAGTACTCTTAAAAGATTTCAAAATTTTGTGTACTTTTCCCTCAATAAACGTATTGTATTGTATTATCATGAGGATTTTTTGCAACATGGAGTAAAGTTGGAATATTTATTATTAGAGTATATGGAAGAAAATAAACAAGAATATGATATATCAGATGGATTTGAAAGACTGCTATGTAGGTTACTTATGATTATGTGAAATGGAATTCATTGACTTAATAAAAATTGTTTGTGCATGCCATTTATGCGTCTTAATGATTATTAGTAAACTAGAAAATACTTAAAAGGTGAACATTTACAGGTACTTACTCATAATTACTGGTTTTTATAAATTTAGTACCCTTTTATAAAAACCAGTAATTACAAAAGTACCAGTAAAGTACTGGTAAGTACTGGGAAATACTGGGAAGTACTGGAAAAATACTGGCACTGGACATTACCAATATTTTTACTGGTGCTGATAAATTTTCGAGTAAAAGTAAAAAAAAATTAACCTTAGACTAAATAGTTTTTGTTTTTAGTATGAGTAGTGGTATACTTGATTGGTACTGGTACTTAAAATCATACAACTCTGCACAGGGCTCATTTAGGTAAAGGCCAGACCAATTAAAAAGTATTTACTAGTTACAAAATAGTTGGAATTCGTAAATAGTTTCTGTGACTATACTCTTCCAAAACAGTTCGGTAGTCAAACATTAATTGTGTATACGCAAATAAAATTTTCGACCCAGAAAACAAAGAGGTCTCATCAGTATGGTTATATCTGAACGCTTACCATAGAAATTCAATGTGTTCAATAAATTTCTGTCATTTAAATAAAACAATTTCACCTTTCCAAACATAGCCTTTCAAATTACAACAGTGAGATTGTCAAAATTTTCAATATAACATCTAATTTTTGATTTGAGGTTATAAAATTCAACTCGTTTAAACGTAAACTTTATGCGTAACCAAATGAGTGTGGTCAAAATGGTTTAAAAATATATGCACAAATACGCCCATTGATTAATCGTGAGGTCTCGATAAAGGTAATCTTTTACATATATTTTTATTATTGATTATAATAAAAAAATTATTACAAAGTTACTCACCATTATATCATCATTATGTAGAAGCCAAAAGTTATCTTGCAGCGTCCTTCTCGGCTTATTCCTCTTCTTTTCCTTGGTATACTTTAAGTATGTTTTTTTGTTGGATAGAAGAATGTCGTGAAGAATAGAAATTTGATTATAAATTAATTTTTTGCTAATATTCATTAATTATATATTAAAAAAAAAAAAAAAAAAAACTGCGATTTGCAATATCATCTAACGACAGATGAAAGACTTTCTGTCAGCCACCATTTTATATATTAAACTCATCTATTAACTTAAAGTCCAACTGATTGTGCCTCAATTAAAATGTTACGAAAATCAATTTATTGCTGGCATTTTGGATCACACTTGAGAAGTCCATCACAACAAGCCCCCGATTAAAATTTAGTTCTCATTCGATAATCACTAACAAGAGTGCAGCAGCAGCATATTATTATAAGTTACGCGCAATAATTCTGTTGACATCACACGAGATTATATTTTCGTGTGATAACAAACATTTTCTGCGACAATATTTTTATATGAACTCACATGACCTCTTTCGAGTGAATCAAGTATGCGATTAGAGGAGTTTCATGTTAGATGCGTCATTAACAATATTATTTTCAATATTATTTATTGTATTTTGTTCTATACGATATTATTCTGAGAATTGAGGTTAGGTATTTGTTATATTTTATATTAGATTCAAAGTGCCACTATTTCAAAATTTCAGTTATTCTTAAAAAAAAAAAATACAAGAAAAAGAGAAATAAATTTTTGTCGTATAGTTTAACATTTGCTTATAGTAGGTACGACAAAAGATTAGACACCCAAGTTTGATTCCCTCGGATCTTTTTACTTCTGTTACGTAAATATGTAAGTCGAAGGGAAATTTATAAAATTTATATATAGATATAAATATGAAATATTTTATTATTATTTTTAATTATTGTATAATTAAAAATAATATATAAATGATTTATATATATATATTAGTTTATATCTATCTTATAGATTTATTTATGCAATTTATTATAAAAGAGCTTTTGGCTTAAGGTACATAATATATATGTATGGTATGAAGGTGAAGAGGAAGATAAAGATGAAAGACGGTTAGAAGGTATGAAAATGAAGATATTATAAAGAGATTAGAAGTATGTATAAAAGTATGAAGATGAAGAGCAGTGAATTATGAACTGATAGAGATCTTCTGGATTACTAACATGGTAAATTTCATATAAAATCTAACAGTATAAGATTTGTTGAGCATCACTTTTTTCAAGATAAACAATAGAAAAACTTTGAAAAATTCTAAAGCCCATACATGGCGAACATGTTGTCCAACTTGGTGTGTCACACATGAAAGCTTTTTCTCCACACACTTGTCGAATATGCTGTCCAATATCAGGACAGGAATACATATCAGGAGCTGCTAGAACTGTTAGTTATTATCTTTTCTTCAATAAAGGTCACTCAAGATTCAAGAATAACGAATGCGTGACAAAAATCACCCTACACGGTACAATATATTGTCAAACACGTAGCCCCGCTCCTGAAAATCAAACTAACTTGATTTTCGTTCAACCGCTTGACATACGCCTGTGACATCGTCAAGCAGCACACACGGCCAAATCTGTATGACAACATCGTTGTCCTACTCGAGATGGCCAACATTCGTGACCGTATATGGGCCCCTTCAAGGTGATTTTCGTCCCACCGGTTGACATACTGTGTGTCACACCGCAAAAAGGTCCACCCACGGTCAAATTTGCGTGATAACAGATTTGAAAATGTGTGGGCTGTTTGCGATGTGACAAGCAGTATGTCAAACGGTTGGACAAAAATCAAATTAGTTTGAGTTTTAGTGGCGGGGCTACGTGTTTGACAACATATTGAACAGTGTAGAACGGTGTTTGTCACGCATTTGTCATTCTTGAGTGAACTCTATTGAAGAAAAGATAATAGCTAACAGTTCTAGCAGGTTCTGATGTGCTTCTGTCTTGATGTTGGACACCATGTTTAACAGTGTGTGGAGAAAAACCTTTCATGTGTTATACACCAAGTTGGAAAACATGTTCGACATGTATGAGCCGCTTTATAAGTTAAAACAAAAAAAAACATTTTTTTTTTAGAAATTATGAGACTGGAAGAAATTTTTTTTTTATCTATGTTTATCTCAATGCCTAATATGACTAACCAAATTTTAGCTTTAGGAATTTAGAAGATAAGACGGTATTTTTTTGCACATCTTGGGCCACCAAAACTTTGGAATTATTTTTTTGATCTTTGAAAATAGCCCTTTCAAACGATACCCCACATGATACAAAAAATAATATTTTTTTTTAAGGGGTGATACACAACCCCATTAAAAATAACAAAAAATTCATAGATAATCTTTGACTGTTGAAATATGTGCGCGTCAAATTGACCTAACATTATATCTAATTTCAAAATTCTACGTCACGTCGTTTTGTACGGAACCCCATATTTTCTTTGCATTATTTTATCGTCTACGACAAAAACTGACTCAACGATGTTAGAAAGGAACGAAATGGGAATAAAACGTAAAACCCTTGTTTACGATATGACTTTTTGGTGGTAATGTTCTAACTACTTTCCCAAACAACATTTTCCCTCTTTTTCAGGTCGAATTTACATCTATTCGACGTAAATTAGGGCAGCGACTAATTGTAGTTAAGCTAAGATTACCTAATATTTACATCGCACTTAGATAAGTAGAGAATGAGAAGACTTCGTATCGATGTAAGTATTAGGGAAATCGGGGAACATTTCCTAATAGGGTGAGGACACATTTTCTTAATTTGGTAAATTGAACGTAAATTTCACGTCGAGTTTACGTAAATTTTCCTAAATCTCTACCTATTTTCATGTAAAAGGAAATTCATTCTATAAGAATTATGTGTAGGCAATGTAAAATATTATGAACATGGCACAACTCTAATTTGAATGATAATGAAAAGTGTACCTTTAATCAAATATATAAAAATTATGGACTTATTCAAAACTAGAGCCTAGAGCCTTGAAATTAATTTAAATATTCTTTAATCGTGATATGCATTTAATTGTGTAGTTTTTGCAGTAACTATGGGAAAAATTAAATTAAAGTATCATGAAAGGTAAATGCCCATACAACTTTAGGCTAGTCACCTCCAGACATGAGAGATGTCTTAAACGATGCACTACGATACTCTGAAGATATTTTATTATCAATGTTTATTTCAACTAAGCAAGGGAAAGCTTTGACGATCGGATGTAGCTTGAGCGATTTTCTTTGGTGAATAAGTGGACTTTGCTACTTCTCGTCATTGCGCGAAATTGGTGAGTCGTGGAAAAGAACTACTGGGTATGAAAGAAAGAACTGCAAAAATATATACGAAATCTAGTAGCTGGGGTGTATGTAACCCAAGTGCATGAAAATGGGTTTTCCGGCGGCAAAAACGTCCCGAGAAAATTTTCTGAATCGAGAAAAATATACACTATTCCATAGTACTCGGTGAGACCATTAATTTGATATGCAACATGACATATTGGAATCAACCCCCTCCCCCGCCAGGGCTTCCTATCCGCCAACATAAAAGTATGCAGAGAAAATATTCTTCTACGAATTGTAGCTGGTAATGAGCTGAGGTGAACAGTGAAACCCGTTTTCACATCGGACATAACCCTACCGAGTTAGAGCCGATCTAAGTTGCAAAAAATCTTGTACCTCAGTTCGAATAAAAAACAGGGATACACTAAAAAAGTGAGTCTGGGGATGACTATAAATAGCTATTTAAGCCTCAGAGTGTAGGGGTGTGGGTACTCAAATTTCTTCTCGGGACCTAAGAAATTCGATTCTATACTAGATTTTCCAAAATTTAGCAGATCAAACTTTGACCCCTCCCCGCCTCCAGGCCTTCCCCAAACTTAATTGATATAAACATTATTAATAAAATATATTCAGAGTATTATAATGCACCGTTTAAGACATCTCTCATGTCTGGAGGTCTCGAGCCTAGAATGAGCATTCCCCTTTCCTATGTATTCATGTTTTTTTAATACATGGCATTCTTCTTTTGTTAAATAAATATGCCGCATATTATACATTTATCAACCTAAAAGTTGGTTTGACGTCAAAATTTTTATTTTGACGACGATTTTTCTAGACGTCAAGGCGAAATAAACAAAAATTTTCAACTTTGAGTGCAAAAATCCATGTTTAGGTAATTTTATGCTTAAAGCAGCAATAATTTTTTCCTATAAAAATATTTCGATTTAAGATAGGGCATACAGACCTAAATTATAGAATTTCGTCCTAAATTGGCAATAGATTAGACAATTGACACAATTGAATTGTAGAGTATGATCTACATTTTTAAATTGTTTTTGTAATGCACATTTATTTATAAACGATGCCACCAAAGCTGATGGTACTGCTATTACACTATTAGTCCAATTTGACTTGAGGTTAACTTCCTTGGGAAATTGGACTTTGAGGACAAGCACAACAATCGAATAGAGAATTATTTATGTTATCTTGCCTTGAATTTGGGAGTCCATACATTTCCTTAAATTTGAATTCAAAGTTAAGTAAAATTTAGGTAAAAAGTAAGAAAATTTGACTCAGATTTAGATAATTTTCCTTATTTATTTCCCTGTTTATCTTCATTCCTATGAGATAAATTAAAAAAGAATCATTACGTTATTTTTTCTTAATAATGAAATAGAATGCTACTTGGATCTTTTTTTCCAATAACTTTATCTTTATATTTTCGACTGATTTCTATCGCGTCACACATTTTCAAGATTTGACAATAGCAACAATGTATTTACTCCTTATTTGTTTATAAATTCAACATCAACATCACCTAATCACAGTAAAATTTTAGTTCAAATAAAAACAATAATAAAATGTGAGGTTAATGTAGAGAAATTGCACCAAAATAAAAAATTAATTACAGATTTTTTTTTTTTTTTAGTTTACGACGATTTTTGATTCCGGTCTACAAATCAAAGAAATCTAATTTAGTTTTATTTCGTTAAAAAAAAAAAATCTATTAGAATGTCGTTATCCTAGCTCATAACACTGTCAGCTATTATTTTGCCACGCTTTGTAAATATAAAAATAAAACGAACAACTGAGGGTTAACAGCTCCGCCTTACATTTTGTATTAACATGAATTTGAATTTTTGACAATCACAAAAAAAACTTTTTGATTTTATCAATTTTTATCAATGAAAGACTATTCAAGTGCCCCATTAGAAATGTTTGCGTTAACTAAAAAAAATCGTATTCCATCCTAAATCACTGTATCTGTCGAACGGAACAGGAAAAAAGCTCCAAGCCCTTCTATACCTAATATTTGTGTTTGCGGGGAAAAAAAAACAAATATTCGAAATTCGAAACGTTCCAATTGATACGATACAGTGATAGCGGGAGTTATCAGTGTTGTAAAATTGAAAAAAAAAAATATGTATATATTTTAATCCGTGTAGCTCTATTTCGAGTCACATTTAATCTTAATTTTGTACTCAATTCCCTGCATTTGATGCCTTAAGAAGGGTAAATATCTCACGGTTATCTGTCGCCATACATATTATGATTAGATTGGAATGTCTAAGATTACGCGTTAATCTCTATGTCCGAAATCGGACATTTTCCTTGTAGTGAAATTTGAACTGATAAACAACATAACAATTCACAAAAAATATCAGCACCCCACTTTCCTATAGCTAACTATATAAATATTTTATCGCTTTATATAATGACGACATAATTTAGAAGGATCATAAATTTTTTTTTTTAACTTATTATCAACAGATTTGTTTGACGTAATCTCTGCACGGTACAATTCGCAATTTTTTTGTTTTTTTCTTTTCACTTAAACTAATAACCACCCCCTGAGAGATATGAAAATTTTAGTAACCGATGTACGTTGCTATGCAGAATTTTTTTTCTATTAATCTCAATATCAACCACAACAACAATAAAATTATTCGCACAATTTTGAAGGGTATTTCTAGGTAGATTACTAGAAAACATACGTTTTCGATATTCAACACGAAACCGGAACTAATTGAATTTTGGAATTGTTGTTTTTCGAAATTTTTATAGTATGTAAATGTATTTGTGTATTGAGTCAAATAATAAATTTATGATAAAGAATACCCGTGATATCTATACTTATCAGCTGTTTTATAGGACCTACTTAATTATACATGTTAGTTACCAAATTTCAATGTAATAAGTCTACCATAAAACGAAATTAATATTTATGTAAACACAGGTGAGATTTCATTAAATATTATAGTTATATTAATTTACAACAGATGGGGGTGACCTTGCAATAAATGTGAATGATAAATGCGTTATTATTATGCAGTTTCAAGTTGGTACATATTGTTTTGATTTAACCTTGATTCAATTTCTGTGCATTAATTTCAATCCGTCCAGTTTAAAAACAAAAAAAAAAAAATTATGTAGAAATAGTAATTATATATATTAGTACAATTGCTGTTTACATAAAATTATTTTAATTAACAATTATATGTGGCCGTGTATAAATAGATTAACTTTTTAATAATTTTGTTATCTTTACGAGAATTTAATTATTTCGAAGGATTAGATTGATTGTTTTGCCCATGCTATAGTTAGCTATTAAATGCATGTGGAGTGTAAGTACTTAGGTAGGTAATAAAATTTTAATTTTTCGAATTTTAATAATTTTGTTTTTTCTATTAATTTGATGTCAATTAAAAAATTATGGTTGTAGCTAGGCGTAAATTTTTTTTTCCTTATCATTTACTGTAACCATGTAGAAATAGTGTAAATTGTATTCACGTTTCAGAATAGAGATATCTAGGTATGTGAAATGACAATATTAGATCCCAATCTTCTATCTGAAGTACCCAATCGTATGATAGCTGGTTATTAACAATGAACGTTTTTTTCTCTTAATATGGTGAGGTTACCGCTCCCGCTAATGTTTTCCCTATTTTTAATAGGTCGAATAAACTCAGCATCAACTCTATTTTTTTTTTTTTTCAAATCCTTAAATTCGTGTGATGTAATTAATGCTATCCGATTAATTCATTCTGAAGCAGCTGGAGGGGATGAAATTTATATATGTTTTCTTAAAATCCTATTACCAGTAATTATTGACCATTTAACTTACGTCCCAAATTCATATTTAACTCGCTCTGTTTTCCTCAGCACTTGGAAAATGGCTACTGTATTGGCCTTACCGAAAAAATCATCTCTTGTTAACATGAATGATCTCCAGACAATAAGTATTCTGCCTTTCCTTGCAAAAGTACTGGAAAAACCCAGATGCTAAAATAAATTTTCTGAGGACAATCGCATTTTAATCAGATGGCAATCAGCATTTCGTTCTAAGCACAGCTATGCTACAGCTCTATTGAAGGAACTAGATGACCTGCGGACAGTATTGGATAGGAGATTTATTAGTGTATTGGCTCTGCTTGATTTTTCCAAAGGTTTTGTTAAAGTCAATCATAAAATGCTTCTGAAGAAACTACTAATCTCTTTTGCGTTCACCTCTACTACAGCTCCACTCGTTCGAATTTTTTTGATAGGCAGATATCAACAAGTTAGAATCGGCGAATCTCTGTCAAGATTTTTGCCAGTACTTTATGCTGTTCCTTAGGGGTCAATACTTGGACCACTACTTTTCAGAAATGATCTTTCTGACGTGGTTCATGAAGGTGATATTCACATGTACGTCGATGATGTTCAAGTATGCTTCAGTAGACTTCAGTAGTATAGGACTGCTGCTACTCACGATCTGATCGAAATCAGCAAATGAGCGTCACTTAACCAGCTAAGTCTGAATCAGATTAAATCATACTACATGATTATACATAACAGCTGTGTTCTTTTGTGTACCTTGTTCTAGAACTCCCATATACTGAACAGAACAAATTGTTCTGTCGATTAAAGTGAACTATTTGTACTGTTCGCTTCATTTATAAATCTTCTATGAAAATGTTTGAGGCATTCTTTTGCGTATCTTTTATTCTGCCCTGTTCTGCGGACACAAAAGAACATGGCTAACAGCAAGCTATGCGCAAATGACTTTCCCGGTACTCTGCTTGACAATTCTCCTTTTTCGTTCTCTATAATAAGTTTAGAAATAACCATCAGCTCAAATTTAAAATGCTGTGACCACATTAAATTTACTCTTCGCGCAAGGTCTATGGTGCACTTAAACAACTATGGCTCACTGCTGACATTTTGTCGAGGGGAGTGCGGTTGCGATTGATAAAGACTCTATTACTACCTTACTTTACATCTTGAAATATAATCTATCCAAAATTAGGCAGTGTTTGCTCCCACAAGTTTAATGTTGCTTATAATGATTGCATTAAATTTATTTTTGGGGTTAGGAGATTCGACCACATCTCTCACTCTCCATACAGTTTATGACTGCTGGGCTGCTCACTTAAAGTATACCTGGAAATAAATTTGTTGTCTTTTTTTTTTTACAACCTGGTTAAAATGGGAATACCAAGCTATTTGATCGAATATAATATACAGAATTTAGGTTCATCTAGAAATTTTAATATCCTGCTCTCTCGTTCTTCTTTTGTCCAGGCAATCCATTTATGAAATAATTTACCAACCAAAATATAAAACGCTGTTTCCCTGCACATATTCTAAAGCTTACTCACGGGGCATTTCTCTGTTTCACTCTCCTTATAAGAATACTATGTGTTTTCTAACGAAAGTTTATTTGCAATAATTTTGTATATTAACTTAGATTTTTAGTATTTTTTTTTTCTTTATAAATATAATTATATTTGGTATTCATTTCATACATGTACTCTTTACATGAAATATATATATTATAAATCAGCTGGTGCCCTATCAAACGCTATGTCTCTATGTACATTCATCCGCTAGCCCTTTTAACAAATTTTATTCTTTAAAAATGAAATCTGGGAAGAATAATTTTTGTTTTTTTTTTAACTTTATTTTCAGAGAACGAATTTTTGCTCCTTTTTGAAGCTGAAAATCTATTTCATAGGAACATTTTACTTTGGTAAAAGAAAAATTGTATTCCACAGGGAAACAATTTTTCGAAAAGACGTTGTCAACATTAAACACAACTTTCCATTTAGCGCTCTAGTTCCAATTTTAACTCTTACCTACTATTTAATGTAAACAAAAACTTACTCTGAAAATAAAGTGCCAAGTATCTGCGCAGTTATGCAATTATATGTACGTTCTCAGTTTTAATCCCATAAACCTATGCACAATTCAAAAACATATGTCTGTGTAAAACACTTTCTATATTGTGACTTAAAAATGAATTTTTTGCATTATAAATTAACAAAATAAAAAATTACTCTCCACGCTACCATGAAAAGTAGTTATTAAATATTTTTCATGGCAATTCTTCGGTGTAAGGTTGCGTGTGGTGCGACAGCGTGCCTTAAAAGGTTAATTACACTTCTTTAAAAGAAAGTAATTAGTTTCGGCTGTGCTCTGAAAATGGATTAGATTTTGTTTTTTTTTTTTTGTGTGCCAATTGTTTACAGATGAGTAATGAACTGAGATATCAATTATTTATTGGGTTGACATGCAAATTTGTCGACACAGTGTAATTTTTTTATTTTATTGATTTTATTGTAGTTATTTGAAAATAGGTTACAACTTTTTGGCATATGATATATGTACGTTTTATTGTTACATACAATTCGTTTGTAGAAGATAGTAGTTACTTTTGAACTCTGACCCTAGAGGTTCTTTTTCAAGAATTCTTTCCACCTTACTTTACTTGGACTAACACTATTTTCATGCACGTTGATCCTTAGACGTAACGGCAGCTATAGTTTCAAATTTTGATTGAATAAAAGTTCAACAAGTTTTGCATTTTAAGGAATGCATTTTAGTTACACCATTGTGTGTGTATTTTAACTTGTAGCATCGCTGATTTTTTTAGCGTAACACTGCGCGATAATTTTTATATATACACTTTCTAGCAGTGCATGCGTTCGCTAGAAAACGTGTCAAATTGAACTCGGTATAAGTTAACATTTTTGTCATATAATTACAAAGCGAGTTTTTGTAATTTGACAAGCATGTCGGCTTGTAAGATTAGTTGATCAAAGTTTACAGTTTTCAATAAGTTTGTGATAATATATTAGATAACTTGTCGTTTTTGGGTATCAAAATCGTGACAATATTATCAACTTATATAATTAAGCTTTGTTAATAAATAAAAAGTGTTAATTATAAATTCACAAAAAAATATTTCAATTATAGGAAAACAAACAAGCGCTATAAATTTGTTATTATTTTTTTCTTTTTAAATGAAATTTTATAAATTTTTATCAAATTTTTCCATTTTTATACCCTAGACAGACTGTGCCCATAATGACTTAACTTGAAATTCAGTCATTTCAACGAAATGAAGAGATGACAGACTATGAATGAAAACTATTTCATTTGTAATGTCATTAACAGTTCTTCACGATGAGTGAAGATCATGGCAGAGTTCAATAATTTAATTAAATGAAATCAAGAAAATTTACGAGTATTTACTGTAGTTGCAAAGCACTTAGTAGAAGACAATTTTTGTAGTTTTGTTGAAAGAGAGCAAAAAGAGAAGAAAGCGGCAAAGAAATTTCTTTTATGGTCAGCTGATGGCTGTCACTGCTAACTTTATTGGAAAAACAAACCACTTTCCAATAAATTCAGCTCATTTTAATGACTAGCACTTTTACTGCAATTTCATTAAATGGAGTAAAATTTTGTCCATTTGAAAATGAAGCGAAATATTGCAAACGGGTCATAGATGGACTTCATTTGTGTAGCACACTGTATACATTTGACTCTATTTAATTAAAAATTAATTTTTACTCGAAAACGATGTCACGTATAGGAATTTGACATTTGGGGGAATATTAAGTCTTTATGACGCGCACATATTTCATACACCTTTTTAGTATTCTCCAGTACAAACACAATTTTTTTTTTTTAGGTGCGAAAGTTTCAAGTCTCGGTTCTAGTCATCATATGAAATGAGATCAGTTTGATCCTTTTCCAAGCGTCTATGGCAAGCAAAAACCCAGCTTTACTGAAGAGTATTTATGTTTCTTGTGATATGAAACGCTTACTTTTTCCAGCTCGCATTTAGGGCT
Source organism: Dioctria rufipes (assembly GCA_963924295.1). NCBI lineage: Eukaryota > Metazoa > Arthropoda > Insecta > Diptera > Asilidae > Dioctria > Dioctria rufipes. The sequence goes on along the minus strand of OZ002740.1, from coordinate 22,311,783 downwards.
TTTATACAGATTATTTATTTATTTAAGCTACGCACTCGGTCCAAGACTATATGGTGATCCTAAACTAATAATATGTATGTTTTTTTTTTAATATTTAACTGTTCAACTGAGCTTAAACGTTTATTTACTTGGCAATGGGATTACTTAAGTATATTTCCTTATTATCTAATTTATGCTTAAATGGGGAATGCGGGGTTAAGATGGCTCAGGAGGCAAAGAATATAAAAAAGCAGAACGATGAATAGGAAAGGATTCAACCGATTCCATCAACGTAGAAAGTGTACTGTGTTGTACCCGTTACGAAAGGATGTATTAAAGTAAAAAAAAATTTCTTTTTCTTCTGAAGAATTACAATATAATTTATATAAAGAAAAAAAATATTCAACTTTAATTGTTAATTTTAGAGTTTAGATAGATACTTATAAATTACTTGAAATAGTTAAGTTTAATTCAACTTTAGCGTGTAATTAATTTAATTTAGAATACTTTATAAATAGTTATGTAAGTGTTATAATTAATTTTTAAAAATGCAATATATAATGACCCCAATTGTTCAATCCATCGGATTAATAATTCCTCTTCACCATGAAATTTTTTAATCCGCCAGTAAAACTGTCTCATTGAGTATCAGTTTTCAACTTTCAAAAATTTAATCAGCTGTTGATTTATCCAAATGTCAAACATAAAGTGATACTATGGATTATTTTTACGTATACAAAAGTTATAGGTAATAAATTATTATGAACACTATCGCGGTAATTCTTCATTTAGAGGAAGATTACGAAGAACAATCAGGAATACAAAATATAAAAATATAATCGACACAAAAATATTCCGACATTTGTATTTATTATTAAGGTAGATAATATATGTGAGTGGTCCAGACAAATTGAAAGAGACATAATTTATATATACCTTTTTCTACTCGGATACATCCCTTATTGGAGGACCTAAACTGTCCAAATCCTGCTTCAAGGAAATCCACATACGATGCAACGAGGACACACTTTGGTTTAGGTCTATTGCATATTACCACGTAAAATAGAACGCGCCTTGAACTCGACCTCTACAGTGGTGTGAAAAAGGGTTTCGCTATATCCTGTATCCAGCCTTATTATAGTTGTCACCTCATTTCAAGTGACACGACTGTGTAAAATTCATAAGAACACCTAACAAATGAAATAAAAATCGACAACCGTAACAGCAAAAACAGAGAGAAATGTGCGGTGATCTCTTGACTTTTGTCACTTGCATTTTCCTGTCGACAATTCTCACTTAATTTCTTTCAGGTAAAATCTGTTCCTTCTTCTTTGTTACCTTTCGTTCCTATGAATTTTAAATATTCGTGTCACTTGAAGTCACTGACATATATAATATGGACTGACTACGTTCATTGAAATACACTACAGAAAGTGGGCTCACTTCTATATTACTGACTCTTTCGGTCTAAGCACCATGTACCAACTGAGAGAGAACTGTGAACAACAAATAAATAAGTGGTTTCGTAGAAATAAATGTTTTTAAATTAATTATTTAGGGTTGTTACAGATAAAAGCTGTTTTACTAAAGACAATATATTCATTAGATACGCAGAAGAAATTCCAAAGGATTTATTAAAGTCATTTTTGGAGCTACGTGCTCACTTTTTCAACTTCCCGCCAATGATTTTTTCAATGTTGGCACCGACGTAAGAACTCTTTTTGACACACAAAATTGTGCCCACGTGAAATAGAAAGTTAAGCAGTCCATATTATATATGTCAGTGCTTGAAGTGAAGTGACAACTATAATAAGGCTGTATTGGTCAAAATTTCATGATTTCTTACTCCCTGATCCCAAGTTGAAATGTTAATATGTTTTAGTGGATAATATAATGTAAAATAATAAAAACAAATGAATGAAATCAAAAGTACGTCTTCCAGGATATTCAAGTACAAAGAAAAAATCCTTATCCTTAACATCTTTTTTCACATATATTTTTAAGATGATATTTTTTAACTTGAATTCTCTATCTTTAAAATGAGCCATATTTCACAGTTCCACCATGAATAGAAAAACTTATATGAATTTTTAAAAAAGATCAGCGAAGCACTTTTGAGGAAATTTTAAAAATGCCATAAGACGCGAAATACGCATGGGGAAATTTTTAGTTTGTATTTTTGTTTTCACAAAACCCTCCTCTATCTATGTAAAATTTCAAAAAAATTGGTGATTGTCATACTTTATGTCACTTTTTATCAATTTACATTATACTCTGCATTTGCCATACATATTAGATACTAGTTATATAACAAATTAAGTTATAGACACCACCCTGAGTTATGATCAATATTATAAAAACATTCACGTGTTGAGAGAAATAAAAACAAAAAAAAAAAACAAAATAAATAAAATGAAAACAATGATACTGATGTGTGAATTACAAATGAATTTATTAGCATATTTTCGATACACACGACATCATACATATGTACGACACCTCGTGCCATACAATTACGCACGAATTTTTTTCGCAAATATTTGCACACAGCTATCATTGTTCCCAAATTCTTATCAGTTAATACCAAAAAAGTGGCTACTTGTTAATTTATAACATGTGACTTATTATAGTCAGTCACGACAAAACAGAATTTATAATGTACACACACTTTTATGTATATATAGTATACTTGTTGAATATATTTATTTTTTGTAACTCTAAATATTAACAAATTATAAATTTTCTATTATACTAAAGAAATCTTTTATGTTTGCTTCTCAACACTAGATAATTTCACCGAGGAATGATCACATAGTTGCTTCAGTCGTATATTGTCTCCTTTTAGATTTTTGTTTCAATCACATACATATGCGCTAGATGGCAGCACTCAAAATAAGAATGAACAAAAGTATTGATACGCAAAACCTAAATCCTCGAAAATACCTCCCAAACCATAAAACAGACTCTATAATATATGGTAACTTACCTTAATTTAATTTAGTCCTAACGTTCTAAAATATTTGCAGTGTTCTTATGTAAAATTGACAAAAGTTTGATTTGAATAGGTCCTGCGTCTTAAACTACTATTCATACAGAAAAATAGTCTTCTGGATAATCTTAACATATTAAGCGCCACAATAGAAAAAAAATGTTTCTCTTTGAGCCACCTCCAAATGTTTTCGACCAAAATTATTTTGTCTGTTACGTAAGTTTGCTCTATTACTATGTCAAGATACAAAAAAATCGTGAGTCATTTCAATATTTGTCCTACTGGGCAACGCACTTGAGTTACCCATGCCTTTATAGCTGCTCTGTGCATCAATACGGATGCTACGAGCTCATAAGTATTACCTCTGTATGTATCCGAGAGGATACACGCGGCCTTATTGGAAATCTCATTGTGCATCCATTCGGATGCTTATGGCGCTTAACTTGCTTTCTTAGCTTCCCAACCGTGTATCTAATCAACAAATTTTCATAATTTTTTTAACAAAATTATTTAAAAAAAAAATTATCTTAACCAAATGACTACGATTCCCCAAACAAAAACTCTCAGCTGAGTAATAATTGCTTGCATATGCAAATGTGCCATGGTCCGATGGACTCGGAAGATTTCGTCTGCAGATGACTACGCAACTATTACTCAGTTAAGAGTGATTTAGAGTAAAGTGGTATAAAGGTTCCTTTTTAATAAAAACTATTTTATTATTTTGTTTAATACGGTATATAGGGTATTTCCTGGTAAAAGGTCCAAATGGAAGGAAATGATAATACTCGCCGAGGCAAACAAGCACCCTTATTATAGTTGTCAACTCACCGAAGTGACAAGCTTCGCAGTCAGATAGCATCAGGGCATGCGTCAAGGTATGAATTACATTGGTAGACCAAAGTGAGGTTTGTTTTATTTCGTGGTATTGTTGTTATTTTTGAAAGTGTTTAAAAGAAAAAAAAAATCATAAACGCGATGTATTTCAACCCTTTAGCTATAAAAGGATTCTTCACCATAAAATCTATCATGACTTCAAATTGTATTTTTGTTGTAATTTTTACACTAAAAATGCAAAAAAAATTATTTAATTTATAAAAAACTATTTTGCATGTTTTAATGAACAACTTAAAAAGCCATCATAAAATTTATCTTTGTCCGCTTGCATTTTCGTTTTCCTTAACACATCTACATCTGTCACTTACAAAAACCAAGTGAGTGAAATTTTCACTTAATTATCACTTACATGGACATTTGTTTATTTAATATGACAACAGTAATACGTCCAAAGTCGTATGTTTTCGACAAATGTAATTTTAAACGACAATCATTATACCATTTTTGTGTCGTAACGCCATTTCTCACTTAAAGTGACAACGATAATAAGGGTGAAGAGCTTGTATGGTAGTGAAGGGGGGGGGGGGGGGTCAAAGTTACAGTTTACACTTTTCCACTTAACACCGTGTACAGGGTGTACGTTTACCGTTAAGACCTTATTGGATTATCTCATAGTCTTTCCAACAAATCTTCTGCTAGTACTCCTCTCCGGAGTTATTGCGCTTAAAAATAAAAATTTCCGATTTTGTTTTTATTACTTTGACCTCTTGCTTTTTAAAAAAAAAAAAACTATTAACACAACTTTGTATTTCCTAACTGTAGCCTTTAAAAAAATAATTTCCCGAGGGTCCGAGGTTACTTTATGGTGGATCCGACGGGGGGGGGGGGGGGGGGGGGTTGGTGTTCCACCACGACATGTCGCATACCAAAACTCTGCGTGCGAAAAAAGCATGCCAGTTGATACTCTACCCCATTCTGCATTAACCTATTCAGATTATAACGAAATTAGGATTTCAGTTACTAAGGAAATAAATTATTTTTGACTTAAAACAGGTTAACAGCAAATAATTCTATAACGACTATAGTGAGAAAAATATACATATGTCAGGTGTAATAGTAATAGCTCAAATTAAATAGGAGTCCACACTATCCAGTTCTTGTAACAAAAATTGTGTTAATAATTTTTTTTTTTTCAAAAACTAAAGGTCAAATTATTAAAACAAAAAAAGGAAAAAAATCCGAAATAGAGGAATACCGCGCTGGATCAGCAGTCGTTGGTAAGATCATGAGGTTTAACACACAATGTTTCGTGGAAAACCAGCATATCTGTTTAATCAATCTGTGACTCCGAAACGATTGAGATGGCCCCTTAGAGCCATGTTTGAAATTGCTGGAAGACTATTTTCCTATATGGATAGGCTCTATAGCATATATAAAATCAATGTCTAATCACTTTTCCATAAGAATCAGTATAAAACATTTTTGGAGAATTGAACTATCAAGGACACATACGGATTTCAGTTCCATGGCTTGGAAAGTATTTCCCTATAAAAACCCACTTCTGGCTATAAGGAAATGCAAAAACAACCTTAAAGGTATAACTTGAATATTTTAAAAACAGCAAGGTGACTATTATTATGGATCTTCATCTAGTCTTTTTTGAGGTACCTCAAAACACACCTCATACTGATGTGTCTGAACAGGCTCAATGTACTCATTCGAGTACCTACACCTCTTTATTGTCCTGTACTCACATTGTATATGTATTTGACTTTTCGGTTCACTCCCTGCACACAAGAATCTACTGAAAACTCAGAGCTTTTTTTTTATTTTATCGTTTAAGTGTTTTTATTTTCATTTTTCGTGTGGCCCGCACTAGAGCTTGTAATTCTCTTAATCCGACCTTGTATAGCCCCCGAAATAATTTATACCAGCTATGAAGTACGACATAGTCGACGGGTTAGCCTGCAGAAATATTACATTCTTGCTCATTAAAAGAAACTAATATTTTATTTTATACTATGCTCTTGAGGACGAAAATAAATAGCTTCCACAGAACAATGAAGCACTAACAAATTGAAGGTCAGTGTATGTTTCGTTTTTACATGACACAAGCAACATACATACATCGTAGTGGTTTATTAAGTTTTTGAGGAAAACTCTACAATGGAGCTACACATATTCAGAACTAAAGATAAAGATGAAGAAGAGCTTGCAAAATCAGCTTTTAAGTAATAGGTGACTAGATTTTGTCTAAACTAGAGGTAATTCATTTTGCACATTTGTGTCAACCTTCGACATGCCAAAGTCAAGGATTTTCTATACTATATTTTAAGATTTTTTTTTTCAATTCAGTGTATACTCGGTGACTTCTAAAAAAGCTTTTTTTCTGGACTGCGCCTAAATATTGACAGAGCTGACATCCTGGAACACTTCTTTCATCTGACCAACTTCAAATATTTTACAGCAAAACGTTCTTCAACTCATAAATTTTGTATGTCGCATTTTTCTATTTTTCTAATTTTTCAGTACCTACTTTTATGAAACATGGGTGTTCAATAGCATTAAGCGGTATCGCCATTGAGCATTACTTAATAAAATATTGATCAATACTGCTCTGAGAAATATATGCCAGTTTTCGAAAGGTTTAGTTTAATTTTTCTTTGTTTTGTGTAAGTCTGATATTCTTATATTTTCTAAAGTGATTTCATGTATTAAGACTAAGCATATGGTTGATGAGTTCTTCACGAAGGCCAAATCCATTGTAAGGAACTATTTAATAAAATTGCGAATCATGACTTCAAAATGTCCAATATTGTCGAAAAAAATAACGGGCCATAGATTGAGCCTTGTGGGATATCAAAACTTATATGAAAAATAAAAGTACAATTATTAAAAAATTGATAAAATAAATAAATTTTGTATAGAAATTCTTACAATATTGAAGCACATAATAATTAAGTGGGTATAATAAAAAATAAAAAGAAAGCAATTTAAAAAAATAATTTCTAACACGCTATAATCATTGAATAAATAACCAAGGAAGCAGGATATCGAGCGAATACAGTATACGTAAATAAGCAACTCACTGATTGTCGGATTGAACTTAATTGGACTTGTTTTAACGTTTCTGAAAGTAAACATTACAGAGTTCCGGGAGTTCAACGTCTTTTTTAAGTTTATTATTATTAAAAAATATTAGAAATTTGAAATAGCGCTGTTTCTAAATCTTGAAGTGTAAGAGTGGCTTATGCTTTACACGATATTACGCTTCTTTTAGTTATTTATTCAATGTCTACAATAAGATTCGGAATAGCTGTTCTGAAGTGAATTCCTATAATCAAATAATATGAATTTTAAAAAATCCCCTCTACTAAATATCATATATTTTATTCCGCATTTTCAAATCGCTAGATAACACATTTATCAGAAAAATATTTATATACAAATCAAAATACATATTTGACAAAATAATTGTTCACTTAAAGCTTTTATAACTAGTATTTAAAATAATGATCCTACTTTAAAATAGTTTTTTTGTTCTTAATTAATTTATTTTTTTACAAATCAGAATTCCAGTCAATCTTACAAAGAGTGTAGACATTTTCGTTCTTCTTCACTCTCATTGGAGAGTTGACATAAACACACACACTTACACATATTTATGCAAGTCCTTTTGAAACAAATTCACACATGAAATAAAATATTTTATAATATATAATATTACTATTGACATATGTATGTATGTATGTTGCTGTTTTTTTTTTTTATTGTTTTGCTTGGTTTCCTTTTTTTTATAAGAACGAAGCAAATATTTTTAAGTGATATAGGTTTAGTTATGCATGTGCCCCCATTGAACAGTACCTGCTGTCGATGGAATATCAAAAATAAGTTAACAATTACATTATTATTATTATTTATTAAGTATAATTAGTATGTACTATTATGACTAAAGAGCTTTTAAATTTTCTTGTTTTTGTAAATGTATCATTGTAACGTCCAAACTTATCATTTTGTATTATATTTACAATTTGGGCTTCCTATACTTTGTGTAAAATCTTTAGTTTCAGCAATTTATCTTAAGATTTAAATTTTCTTTTAACACAGACACAATCAACTAATTATTTTTGATAATGTTTTTAATTTAAACTAATTACGTAAGAAGTCAGAAAAATAATAAAATTATTAACAAGAATAATTTCGATATGGAATCATTCGTTTATGTGTTGAATTTTAATTACACAACTTTTGATTCCACTAAAAAATTGACTTTGATGCAAAGTTTAGTTTCATTTACGGAGCGCTTTTATGAACTATTTTATAGTTAGTTGTTGTGCATTGAATTTTTTTTATGATTTTTAATACTATCGAAATTTAAGTACTTTGGATTGATTTTTTTTTTTTTTTTTTTTTAATTTTATATTTGTGCTTATTTTAAATGAAAAACTTCACTGATTACTAATTAGTAGGCAGAAAAACCAATTTTTAAATATTAATATTTTCTCAGAAGGCATGTAGGATGTAGATAAGACGTTAAGACTACACTGTCTGATCTTTCTTATGCTATTAGGATCTTGGCTGTATTTGCGTTCATCATCGAATTTGACGTCGCTTACCTCGAGGGCAAAAAAAACTCTTTGATGATTTTTGAAAGTCAGCAACGTTCGTAATTCCTCGAAAGCCCATATCCTTTGTTCAAAAGTCTCAAATAAGCCTGGAAGCTCCTCAAAAGTCCCAGTCTCTATGCATCAATTTTGGAAAATCTTTTTTTTTAATGACCAAACTCTGTCTTTTTATAAGTTAAAAAAATACGCATTCCATATATATTATGTAACTACCACCAAAGTAAGGTGCTGGCATTGCAAATTAATATGGACTAACAGATTTTAGTGAGTTAAATATCGTACATTAGGTTTAGACATCTGAGTTCACTTATCTGTACCAATAGATAGTAAAGCGAGATGTAACACGTGCGAAAATTCATTTCTTTAAGGTGAAGATCGGTTGAGAATTTGTATAAAAGAGAAAAGACAAATTTCTGTTTTAACTTATCGCTGGAGACCTGGGATTTGATTCCAGCGACATTCAATGGAATTAGGCTATGTGCAAGCTCTTTCCAAAGGTCACAAATTCAAAAGGCAAGTAAACTCATATTTACTCTGTATTTTCGATGCAAAAATGATTTTGTATTTATTTTTATAAGAGGACTTTGCCGTAGAAAACTGTTTACAGCTGTTCATGACAAGAAGATGAGCTAACGTGAAATGCAGAAGTGACATTCAGAGAGTATCCTTCATCAGATCAGGATAATAACGAACCCTGGCACGTTTATAATCAATGACTCTTACTCACATATCAACACTAATCAACAGCCTAGGACAAAGATCCTAGGCTTAATAAAATGTTCTCAATTGGCTTGTTAAGATAAATTTTCGTGAATTTCGACATTCGACAGTAACCTTTGAGAGATCGTTAGAAAGTTTGTAAGCAAAAGTGGTCCAACAATCGATCCTTGTGGAACACCTCATTGTATTGGAAGAAAAAATTGAGTAATTTCAAATATAATCGAGACAAGAGGTCCTTATTAAAAAAAAATCGAAAAGCTTTGTTATAGCTTGAGACGTTGTCCAAGGATTTTCGAAAATATCATCATTGGTCATATTGATTCACTACTATGACGTGGTCTAAAGTCCGATCACCATTAGTTTCTTCCAAATTAGTTGACATTAACCTTGCTAGCACTTGGGTAAAAGCATAAAATGCTGCAGTGGTGAGTGGCTTTATAATAATAATAATATAATAATTTCTTAGGGAGCTCTAGATTGATAGCAAGAGAATTAAGTGTATGTTTATCAAGTAGGGACTTTTTTTTCTATATAAAATCTACTTCCACTACTTTCCTTAGATCTTTCAACTTTTGAATTATCATATAGCGTATCTGAAATGGAAATAAGAGTGAAATACCTAAGGAGCGCTTTTAAATCACATATACGCACATAATATTATGTGCTTATTAAGTATTGATGTAGGCATTACATACTCTGCCAAACTTTCGTTTATTTCTATTTATAATTTGGAGAGGGAAGTGTACTCAGAGCCACAAATCACTCAATAGAATTATTCGAACTTCGAACACTTGCTTGAGTCGACTTGATAGCTAGCCCTAAATTAAATAAATTATGTTAAACCAATTCAACAGATTACATGATTCGTTCTAATTACATAACAGTTATAGATTGACATTAAATAGCTAAAATCCTGTTGACTAATTTCCAAGACAATATGGTTTATTATTGAATGCAATAAGCACATAAAGTTGAAGTTATCATTACCACAGTAAAACATTTTCTTTTTTATCTTATTAATTTTATGTTTTGATATGTTTAGCATTATAAATAGGTAAATTTTATAAAATTTTTGGGATTGTAAATTTATTAACAGAAATAAATATTAGAAGTATCGAAAAGAAAAACAATTAAAAAATATCCAAAGAGATTTACTTTTTATAGGAGTTAAGAAGATTTTTAACACTAAGCACAAAACAGTTTTATAATTTTTCGTTTATAAAATATATAAAAATAGATGATAATTCTAGAAATGGATAATCTATCTACGTAAGTCGTAGTTCATTTAGGATTTTTGTTTTGTTTTTTGACTTCAAGTTACTTAAAGAAATAAGAACCTTTCTGTTACATACACCAATCTCAGTGAGAAAAGTGAGATTTTCTCAATTGACTCACCAAGGGCCATATTAATGAAGCGATATTAGAGCATTTCAGAATTAATACCCATCAATTATCGAGAAACGACAAGCAACAGCTATGGAAATTGATAGTATTAAGTACCATTTCTTTAAGTCCAGTTAATGGATGTATAGAATCTAATATTCGTCCAAATGTATCTTTAAGTCCAAAATGCGTTAATATCGCTTGATGAATATATGAAATTTTTACGCGTCAATTCCTTAACTATAAAGAATGTTTCAAACGGGATGACTAGGAACTTTCACTGATAACAGAAAAAATCGTTGATAAAAATCTTGATGTAACACTCGCAAAATTATGTGGTAGACACTAGAAATAAGTGTGATGACGGTTTGAAAGTTTTCGTGTGATATTCGTGCCTACAGTAAAAACACAGAGTGACGCTGCATTTATTTTAAATATTTTAAATAAATACAAGAGAATAAAAGCATCCGACGCGCTCGGCTTTTGATACTAGGAAATTGAATATTTGTTGGCTTTTGTCGTAAAGCTCACTAAGAAACGAAAGGTGCCGGTATCAAAAACCGGATAAGACAGTTACTTTGTTTTTAATAACACTTAAAATAAATGTAATAATTTCAAATTCCATTGTAAGGTTATTATTTCTGATTCGGGTAAGCTAACTCTTAGACCCTAACTCAGATAATATCGTCATTGGCGAAACTACGCAATAAACCAAATCACTAAAAACAATACAAAGTACATTGAAAAATATTGTGTCTGCCAAAAAAATCTATTTCTGTATAGAAATTCAACAAAATTTGATGAATAACTATATCAGATATTTATTATTTTATTACCATTTAATTCAGTTGAAGACAACGAATTTATAAAACTTTTCGAGATGGCATACACTTCTCCTACGTAAAACACTGTCATGTTCATGACTTCCTCATACAAGTGAGACAAGACAACAGATGGCTTGTAATATGTGATTAATCAAGACATATTAGTAAAAACTTGTCATTTTCTAAATAATTATAATACATATGATACAAGAGTTTGATGAGCAGCAAACTGCTGATAACATAATCAACATTTTATGATCGTCACCTCACTTCAAATGACAAGACTGTGTAGAAATCATCGAAACACATAACAAATGAAATCAAAAATCAACCGAAATAGCAGCGAAAACAGAGAGAAACGTTCGGTGAGCTTTCGATTCTTGTCACATCATGTTTTTTTTTCTTATCGACAATTCTCACCCAATTTCTTTAGAATTTTTTGAGTTATAATCTGTCTATTTTTCTTTACTTCCTTTCGTTCCTATGATTAGTACACCACTGTGTCACTTGAAATAATAAGGGTGATATAGTTAGGGCACTTGCACATCGCATATCGAACACCGAAAATTTCTACACCGAAAATTCGGTTTTGTTTACACATTAAAAGCCGAAAACTTTTTTCCGGATAATTAGAAGTGACATTTAATTCTCGTAAAAGTTGTATGATGAGGACTCATACGAAAAAGCGTATTTTAATGTTTTCCCTAAAGTGGTGATCCCTATCCATATCAGTGTTGGGCAAAATGTAATCTGATTAACGATTAACAATTACAATTAACCATGTAATTTGTAATCAGATTACTAATGTAATCCATTTCAATAATTACATAATGTAATCGATTAACGTGTAGTGTGATTACAAGTTAATTTGATTACAAAATAATCTATTACATGTTAATTCCACTAAATGTTAATCTAATTAATGTGATTACATTTAAGATATTTGTATTCTAATTCTTCATGAAACTACCTAAAACTAATTTCGTACGATAACTATACTATTTTCTTTCAATTCATTTCATTATATTAATAATTACTTTTAAGTAATCTGTTATAATGTAATTAGATTACAAAATAATCGAATTATATTGTAATTAGATTACAAAATAATTTAATTATATTGCAACAGATTACACATTTGATAGATTACATATTCTCTCATAAGTAATCTGATTGAAATGCAATAAATTACAATTAAATTAAATTACTTGGTAATTTGACTAAACTGTAATGGAATTATTAATTAAATTACATTGGAATCAGATTACGCCCAACACTGATCCGTATATTATAAAAAAGAAAACTTTCCCGGCAAATTTAAGAATGTTTTTGTAAACAGTCCAAAGTGAAGTTAAGTAAGACCGAAAAAAATTGTCGCCCCGAAACGTTCCACAGTGTGGAAGCCGAAAATAAATTGTCAGATGCAACCGAAATCTCGTTTTTCGGCCGATAAAACATAAAAATTGGGTTTTTCATAAAATTACGGCAAATTATACTATTTTCTTAGTGAAGCTCTTAGTTTATCCTATTTCCCTTGATTTAAAGGAAAATAAGTGCAGTTTTTTGGTTTATATTTTTCGTTTATGGTTTTTGATGTGCAAGTTCCTTTACAAAATTGTGCCGAAAAACAAATAAGCCTTCATAAAATTAGAACGAAAAAAAAAAGGAATCGACTTAAAAATAAAACAAGATGTTGTTCCTATTCGCTCATTTTACGAAAATCTAAACGAATTTCATTTTTCAAGAATGATATTGTATCAACGCTTCCATAATACATTAAATAATAATAGTGAAAGAGAATGGAAGGTAATACCAAAATCTTTAGACATTCTATGATATTAAAATTGCAAATAAAGTAAGAACTGAGAAACAGGTGTGCTTTTCATTCTCATATAAACAAAAACATACAAATAAATGTCTAAAATTTTCGTATTGAGTAGACAGATTCAAAAATACCAACGATCTAAGTATTGATCCTTGAGTTACTCCACACATAATGGAAAGAACTTTTAGCTATATTAATACCGATCCTAACGTTTTATTGATGGCCAGAGAAAAATTACTAATCAGAGCTGCATTACATAAGAAAAAAACCTAAATTAGTCTAAATTACATCGATAATTAGTTTATATATGACAAACAAATATAAAAAAAAAATTGGAAAATTCCATAAATTCAAAAGCTTAATTTAAGTGGAATAAAAATTTAAAAAAATCAAATTCACTTAATAAAATTTAACATATAAACTGCAAGTAATATTTCTTTTCTAATATTTCATTTTGATCTTAAATCCTGAAGCGGTGGGTTAGATCTAAAACTGTTTAGTGCTTAGGATTATTATATGTAAATCTCTCAAAAAAATAATAATGGTGGTTCATTTTTAGTCCGAAAAATTTGTGTAATTATATTTGATATAAAATTAATAAGATTTTCATAAAGAATTTCGTTTATACTGTAACAATCTCATCTAAACTTATCATGTATACTTACTTTGTGGCAAGAGATGCACCTATTAACAACATTTGAATTTTGAATACAATTTTTTTTTTGTATTAATATTACTGTATGTGGATTAACACAGTTAAACTATATAATATTATAATAATAAACAAAATTTGAAATCAAAATATAATTCAGCACAACAACTTTACAAAACATAACTTATCAGAATTTCTGATAATAATTGTGTCTTTATATAGCCATAAATCTGCTTAATACTGTAAATATTAACAAGATAAAAGAAGAAGAAGAAAACAAACAAACGAAAAAAAAGAAAAAACACGTAAAAATATTGTATGATCACAAAATTTAATCTTATGGACACACACATACATGCATGCATGTGCATATGTTCGTTCGTTCCGAGCAAAGGAACAACGCCTCTTTCGAATAATTATACACTCTCATTCTCGAAAAATATATAAATCTTGAATTTGTACATCGGTTAAAAAAATACATTTACATTAGAATATTGTTCTAAAAAGCATAACGCGCGTAAAAATAAAACATAAAAAATAAAAATAGTTTTTTTTTTGGTTTTTCTGTTTTTTTTTTGTTTTTTTTTTTTCATGTTCTTACAAAACGGACTCAATTTGACTAATCTCCTTATCTCCAGTTCCATTTGTTGCTTTCGAATTTGATGTTTGTGTGGCGGGTGAAAATGTAGGCGATTTCATCGTCACAAGATTATTGCTTTCAATGTTTTTACTACTGTTATCATCATAAACATTAGATATGGCTGGCGATTTTAATCCATCCTGCGGGCTCGGTAGAGTTCTTATAATTTTTGGTAACATTGTTATCGGTTGATCATCATCAGCTAAATCTTCTGCAGGCTCTTCATCGATTGGTGTTAATGCTTCTATATGTACAGGTACTTCATTAGGTTTTGTGCAACTGTAAAAAAAAATATATATATATTATAAATAAATTTTTATTATAACACAAGATATGAAGAAGAAAATAATCAATATGCATTACCGTTTCATTGCAGGTGCTAGAAAACTTGTTACAGCCGATATCGCAAACATTCCAGCAGCCATATAAAATGGAATATCATAAGATTGAGTTGCATCATATACAGCACCAGCTAAAGGAGAGCCGATTATAGCTGCAAAACCTCTGAATAAAATAAGCAATCCAAATGCATTGGTAAGTTTATCGAGGCCAAGGAGATCAACTAGAATAATGGACGTAAGGGATATATATCCCGCTGGAAAATATAAAAATAATGATAATAATATATGAAAGTAGAAAACTATTGGAAGGGATCTGACAGTGGATTAGGAATTATGGACTCGACTTATGATGAATTGTTGTCAGGACCCCTATCATCAGAACCCAAACTTACCGCGGATAAATAAATTATTAAACTTACCAAAGGTATTCACTATTTTATGTATTCTTTTTTTTTTTGTGGGTTGGGAACAGAATATCCTATAGCACAGATTAACTAGACTTAAAACTTACAGGTTCATTGGGCTTACTGAATACTCCAGTCCAATCTCTTGGATATGACATTGGTGCGATGCCTCCTCCAGTATTTAAATTCAATGTATTTAAGAATTCTGTCTGTAGTATTTTATGGCAATTCCAAATTCGACTGACCGGATACCTACTACATATGTATCTCATATCATACGAATCTATTGGATTGTAGCACAGAGTCACATACACAGGACTAATTTACGTAAATTTCAAAGATTGGGCAAGCTATGCGCCCACTACAACTGCATAAAAAGGGGATCGTTATTTATAAATTTTTATCATTTATGCACTAAATGAATCGGTGGTTGGAAGAAAAGTTCTATTCATGACGATTATTCCCATAGCCATATCCGTAAGCAGTAGAGGTGAATGGGAAATTATAAATTTACTTTAAAATGAGCTTATGGGATAGGAACGAAAGACCTAGCAGTAATATTTGCAATAAATTTGTAGAGTTTTGCGATATTATTCCAACTTTGAAGTCTTTTCTATGCTTTTCTGTGGCTATGAGAACAATGGAAGAACTTATGTAGGTTGACAAATCTATGACTAATAGTATATGCTGACGGCACTTGGTGAAACTTTTTTCTCAACATTTTAAAATGATAAATTTAAAATGTTGAAAAAAATCTATATTTATTTTGAGGCACAGCCAAAGCACACGTTACTGTTAGAGTGAATATATCCAATATATATATGCAAGTCACACCTGGACTCCAGACAACAAATTAATCTGGATCATAGGACATTTGAAGGGTTTAGTAGGAATTAAAGAGCAGATCCATGCTACTGTAGCACTTATTAGCTTATGGAATTATAGATGAATGCAGACGTTAAATAGTTTTAGTTTTCGATGCGACAATTAAAATGTACTCTTGACATTCGTGATTGCAATATGCTCTCGTGTAACGTAATATGGCATAGTTTAATAGCGGTTTACTTATAAGTTTGAGTTCTTAACTAAACTTATTATTAGTTTCTCTACCAAATTTAATCTCCGAATATCAGATTAGGACACAAATATAATTTGAAAAAGGTATGGAAGAGTGATCGCAGAGGGGGCCACATCATTTCAATTGAACCTAACCAGTAGTTTTAGTCGTTAAGAACCATTAGAACTGGTAGTTAGCTCTTACAGAATTCATTATTAGATTTACATATATGTTCTGAAATTTGGATTTTTTTTTATTCCAATTCTGTTGGGACGTATCACTTTAGCAAGCAATACATTTTTACACTTATTTAAATAAAAAAAAAAATAAAGATGGCTATACCTAAGTGAAGCCGATTTACTTAAATTATTTATAAATATGGATCCAAGTAACGACCTCTGAGGAACCCCACATTAAGAATTGTAATTCTGACTGTAAAATTGCAGTGAATATTCTATTGTAAGTAAAATATTTCCACCTTTGTTCGGTGTCGTCAGCTACATTTCAACACAAAACCATAGAATCATAAGGTAAGGTGTTGACCAAATAAATTACAATCACATCACGTCACGTTGATTAAACGATTGAATCAATTCAATTTCGAATTTTGTAATGACAGTTGATATTTTTTTAACAGTTTAAATTCTCCTAACTTACCCCCCCCCCCCCTTATAAGTTCTTTTTCATTATAAATTTAAATAAATAAAAAAAAAGGTTTACAAATCGTACTTACATATGGCAATTCCAAAAAATATAGACATGGTAACGTAGCCAGCATATGAATAACAAAGTGGCGTAGAAGCAACTGCAATTGTAGAGATCACAAGGCAAATATTATTTAGAAGTAATGAGTCAACTTGAGGAAAGTCTGCAACATATCCGCATATAACCCTTCCAAAAGTATTCGTTATTCCAATAATGGAAAGGAGAAATGATGCTGAATTCTGGTCAATACCCTAAAATGAAAATATATTTAGTGCTTGTTTTTATATTATGATTTAATAAGTGGCCAGGAAAGAAAAAACTACATCCAAGTTGAACTACGTTTATATAGATGATATTTAACCACAATGTTTCAAAGATTTGACGGGTGCACTAACATAACATATTTCTGTGAATCTTTCGATGAGTAGAAACTAAAGGAGACCCCATTGCGTATATACATATGAACGTGATGACTTTTACCACAAAAGTCGTTGATAAGATTAAATTTGGAAGGCGATTAAATAGAAAAATATTTACAATCCTTTATGTGGAAGTTTAGTAATTTGTATCTTTTTTAATAATAATATTGGTAAATGCTTGCAATTTCGATAAAATTACTTAATTTGTAATATATTTTCTTGATATTCTCAAAAGGCCCATGCTGATGCTGGTATACAATTTTGGCTTAACGCTATTTCACTCAATTTCGTTTTTTGTATGGTCACCACGCGAACGCGTTCTCCGGTTTGGTCAATTTTCGAACATAGATCGACAATCAACATGCACCTTTTCTCAGCTATCCCGAGAATCTTCAGAGATATTTCAATTAAAATAACCCATAAGCAGCCCTTTTTAAGTTTTTGTGAAAAAGGGGTCTATGTCTATGTATATGTCGAATCCTGGAAATTCGATGGACAGACCTAGTTTGAAGAACTGTAGCGACGCACATGTTATCGATGAAGAAATCAAAATCAAAAAATGAAATTGTATTATCCCTACCCTTAGATTATATATCAAATCTGGATAGGCTATATTGTGTAAAAATAAAATCATGTTATACTTTGCACACGGGGGGAAATGACAAGAGGGCTTCGCCGTAATTTTTGCCTTTATAATATAGTATGGAATACATAATAGTAAAATTTTGTTCTGTGCAAGAGATTTTATATAATCTAAACTTCGGAGTCTTGAATTTATAGTGATGAAGTGCGCTGTGCTGTGCTATGGTAGAAACAACCGGCCTTGTTTTGTTATTAGAAATGCTTACGTTTTTCTTCATTATAGCCTATCCTTTGTGCTATATAATCTAAAGCCCTACCACCTATAAACAAAATTGAAAGCAATCCCTCGACTGAAATCCCCAAGAAAACTAGTGTATCGACAGGTTAGGTTAAGTTAGAGTGGTGCCTGCCGCGCGATCAGCCTCATATCGACCATCGATAGACAACCACATGAGTAGCACCACTCAAATCGTCGTAAGCACTGAGAGATTCTAAAGCAAACTGACAGCTATCGCGCAAATAAAAGTAAGCAGATGATGATGATGAATTCAAAGCATACTCATGCGGATAGTAAGACAAGCATATAGACAGAAAGAAGGATGCGCGGACGGACAATAATAAGTCAAGAAATTTCTAATAAAATTAAAAATGTTAAAATTTCTTGTGAAAAACGAAAAAATATTTTAAATTTCCAATCCTTCGATACTAGATAGAAATGTGCTTTTATCGGTTCAGCATTTTCGATCTTGTTTTTCAATGTGCAAATGGCTTTAAAATCTACATTAAGTTTATCAAGGATATAAAACAATTGCTTTTGCAAAGCTAGTTTTGGTGAACGAACATTTGGTAGAGTTCGAAAAAGACAGGATGACTTTCGATTTTTGTTTTCAAAGCACCTACCAGGACTATAAATTTTAAAATATAACTAACTCAATTGAAGTATTTATGAGCCTTAGAAGTATTTCCTCCTTTTTTTAAAAAGATATATATTAGAAATACCGCCTTTATAATGAATGTCTGATTCATCCCTGTCAAAGGGTCACTTTTTGCTAAACACAAATCTCTATCAAATTCTCCACTGCTTTATCGATGAAAAATTCAGATAGTTCCATTAAGTTAAGTTCAACATCCAATGATCGCATTTTATTTTCATCTGTATCTGTGCTATACAAAAACGAATAAATTTAAATCGTAAAACTATCAAAAACTAAGAATTATTTTCATTACCACCCTACTCCTAAATCTATTAATTGATCAATATGATCGATTCAAATTTAACTACGTAACACGGGCGAAATAACACCACACGACAGCTAAACCCAGTTGCGTAGACCATATGGAAAAAAGTGAGCTTCAATAAATTCTAGTTATCAATCTGTTGTAAAATAGCTCAAAACTGAAAAGGCGGAAGAGTTAATCAGAGGCGATTTGAAGTGAATATGAAAAAATTAGAAGAAAAAAAATTGAAAATCTTTATTGTCAGTTAGATGTAACACCTGACATTGTCCATCTGAGTTTATTTGTTAACGACTAAAAAATTTACTTTAATTCAAAAATTATAATACTTACATCCAATACAGCAGCATCCACAAGATATACAAATGGCACATATAAGCCTGCCATGCCAAAAACATTTGAAATACCAATTAGCATGAATACAGGATCTTTCAATAAACTAACATCCAACATTGCACCTAGAGCAGATTTAAAAGATTCTGGTATCCTTAAACATGGGCAAAGGTCATATTCTGTAAAATAAAATTCGATAAATGGTTAAATTTGTAATTTTTAATTTTTGTTAATTTATCTTACGTTCTCGACCCTTTTCAATATCAGCTAACGGATCTCGAATATCTCGCATACTTTTTTCATATTTAGTCAAAGATATAACAGAATTTCTATAATTAGTTAACGATTTTTGTGACTGATATAATGGCAAGTTTGTCACAGATCCTGAATAAAATATATCCTTTCGCGACAAAGGGCGAACCATTTTTGAACTGCTATCAGTTCGATTTGATAAAGATACTTTTGATGTATACACTGTTTCGGTATCCTGAAATTGAAAGTTACTCGGAATAAACGAATAGTATAAAATAAAATTTTAAAAGAAAAAAATATTATTAAGATAATGAGAGGATTTCAATAAAACAAAAAGAGAATCAATGAAATTCTAAGTTTAAGAGTTAAAGATTAGTTAGACGTAAATATGCATAAAACCAGTTAAGCCACACCAAGATAAAAAACGCATCATCAGTCAGGATAATGCCTATACAAAAACAAAAAAAAACGTCTATACTATATTGCGAGAAGAGGTGAGTGCTGGAAGACCGACCAAGAGATACTGGTTGACAATACATATAATCGCGAATTGAACCAGCAAGCTGTATACCACGTCATGCCAAACAATTTAACGCATTAATTATAAATATAAGAATCGCCTTAAATCCATAGAAAAATGGAATAAGGACAACCCTAGGGGCCAGAATATCAAGAAATGTAAAAAAAAGAGATTGCAGACTGCCTGGCTAGAAAAGTCACACAATATCCTTTCATCGAACCCGAATTGTTCTGTGGGCTATTTCTATTTCTTTTTACAGTTTCAGTAGCATAAAATAAGACATGGAATGTGGAATTCAAAAAGCAAATTGATATTCTTTTAGGCAGAAATTCGGTATGTGAACCATAGTATTCAAGGAGAAGTAATACAATTTTACGACACATTTTTGTTCGATATACCTAGTGCTACACTCACTTCACAGAAAACAAATAAAAATGTTTGTCACATCTCGCCATAGAGAGAGAAAAACTTCGCACGACTTCATTCTAAACTTCATTCCAAAACTGATAAAGAGTATCAGTTCTGAACAGAAGCAAGCAAGCTACGTAGAATGTACTTGGATTTTCGAAGTACCTGTCCGCAAGATCTTTATAATATAGAAAAGGAATTTTTATGCACAAAAGACATATAGACCCTAGACAAACTCTATAATTTTATTTATACTTTTTACCGTGGATGCAATTCCAATTTAGTACGTAAGTTTTTTTTTTTTGTCTTTTCTGCTTGCGACATTTGTATCGCAATTGCGACCGGTTTCGGTAACATGGAGATGGATTTGAATGTAAGTAACACCCAAGACGTAATGAAAAGAGAAATCAACAGCAGACCTACGATCGCTACTATTACAACTATTATGTGCATCTTCTCAAATCAAATACGGAGGATTAGACTGGTTTTTGCATAATATCGTCGTCCAGTTATAGGGCGCACTTAAGACAATTTCAGGGAATCTAAACTAATGAAGATTATATGTACATACAAAAGCAGCATTCTAAAAGAAGGTTAAAATTAAAGCACCGAAAATATCACACCAATTATTCTCATATCCAATTCTACAAGAAAAACCAAAAAATAAAGTAATTATTTCAGTTATTGTCTACTCAAAAAAAAAAAGATCAATTTTTTTTTTACTAACGGTATCTTGCGAATTTAATCTGCTGCCAACTGAGTTCGCGGTTTGCCTTAAAATTACCATTCTACGTACATCACCATTACTACCGATATCTCCTCTTGACGAAGCACGTATAGCAGCCAAAGTTGGCTTATATCGCTCACCCATTGAAGTTTTTCGAATTCTATCAAAAGTTGGAACGGAACCATTTTTCGGAAGACCTAAAAGAAAAACAGTTCAATAATCAAACGGAAAAATCTACACATGCAAACTATGTTGCTATGTTTTACCTTGTTGATGTGATGTAAATGCTGGTTGAGATGCATTCCGTGGAATATTTTTTGAATCAAATTCAGTTGTATCTGATTCTGAGTTGCGATGCTGCCGTCTAGCTCGTTTCTCTAATTGACCATTAGATTCTGGTGGACTTTGACTATCCACAACTTTTGCTTCAGTAATTGTGGGTAATGTTGAAACTGGATGTAAAGTACCACTTTGTTGTTGCGCTAAATATAAATCAAATACACGAAGACATTAGAAGAAGAATATATTTATATGTATGTATATATTAATTGAAAATATATTTTTCTATACCTGCTAATTGATCCAAATTAAGACTTGAATGGACACCAGGATCTGCATTAATTGGCATTTTCAAACGTTTTTCCATTGTACCGTCCGGTAATTGGACCATAAAATATGATCCTCCAATCGAGCCACGTTCCATTTGTAGACGCTTTTCTTCATACATTCGTTGCATTAAAGGTTTTACCTTTTTTTCTTTCGGATATCTAAATGAACCACAACATTGTAAAGTTCTGGCAATTTTTTTTGGTTTTTGTTGGCATAATTACGTCAGAGGTCTCATCATCGCACCAAATACTGCACAATTTAAAATGAGTCCAGCAAATATTAAAAGCGAATTCTTCCAGCCGAATAACTCCAGTAAATATGTTGCTAGAGGTGCAAATGCAAATGTCCCAAAGCCAGATCCGCATACAGCGATGCCAGTAGCAAGTGATCGTTTTGTTTCAAAATAATAACCAACAGCGACAACAGCAGGCAAATATATCATTCCAAATCCAAAACCTTATAGAATTGAGAGTTTTTAAGTTATTATAATTTTAAGATTAATTTCTAAGAATAAAATAAATTTAGAAATGTTTGAACATTTTATACTCGTATTTGAGGTCTATGCAATAAAATTAAATGGAAAACAACAAAAAGAGCATCAGAAACAAAGATTGGATTTTATATGTGAATACATCCAAAATAAATACTCAATCGGTTATGTTACTGCAGATTTCAGGCCCAGTATAAGATAATGTACATACAATTTTTTATTGTCAACTCATAATTTGAAGAATGGCTCAATTATAGTGGGCACAATACAGTAGGAACGCCGATAATGTACACATGCAAACTCTCCTTCAGTTCAGTTCAAGCTCGAGAGCTTAGGCGCCTATATTTACATTACAGTAATTAACCTCTCATCTGCCCTTTGAATACCTTGAAGTCTACTTGGGCCAGTACAGTACGAAATTGAGTTCCATATACTTCTACTTTTTAGTGAAATGATACCTGTAAAAATGCGTCTAGTTTTGGAGATTGGCGCACTTTTTAATCTTTTAGTCAGTTAACATCAGCTGATGTGGAACTTTTGAAATTTGAAAACAATTGTTTTGATTTAAAAAAAAGGGCTCCAGACAAAAAACTTAATTATTAAAAGAGCTGCAAATCGGGTGGCGAAAAGATTCAAAGTAAGGTTTGAAAAAGAAATAAATTCTCAGAAAAATGAAAATATGGGCATAGCAGTAAATAAAGAGGAAGGAAATAAATAGGAAGACATGAAATGACATTTCATAAATTTCACACCAGTTAAAAATAAATGACTATCTATGATAGATAAAAGATATGAATTGTAGACAGTAGACTTTAACTTGAATATTTCATATGTACCACTTGACAAAAATATAAATTTAATGTACTAGCCTAAGTGTGACTTCAAGGTATGTATGTGAAAAAAATTGAGACTGAACATGAGATTACTTAAGTCAGTAACTTCGCTTGTGAAAATCTTGCTGTTCGTAAAGATTAATTCTGTTTCATTGACTTTTATTTGTTCGCTCATTCACATGCAACTAACTTTAAAGTTCACAAAGTCGCGAAGTATAAAGAGCACTCGCCCAGGCTGAAATTATACCCGCAAATTTTTCTTCTTAATCCTCAATTCCCTATTTCCTTCTTCTTTCCTTACTGCCTTTCCTGCCAAGGCGGTGCTAGGACGTCAGAGAGTATCCCCTAAGCTTTGGCATTATTAAAAAAAAAAAAAACTTGAGTTGTTACCCAACCTGTGCACGTAGCGTAACCACCCAATAGAATTAAAGCCACAGTGAGCCCAAATGAAAAGGAAAAATGTTGGTCCCAAAACCATGTACTCTAATAACAACAAGTTTTCGCCGCCTCCATCAGCCTAAATAAGGCCGCTAAATGACATCAGGGTCAGTTTAAATGGGCCAGTATGCTGCCTCTACCGCACGAAACTTATAGGTATGATGATTTTATTTGCTATTATAAATCACGTGATCATTCCAGTTTCAAACATTGAAGCGTGTGGTTGTTACTTTTCATAATTTGTAAATGTATTTACTCCATTGACTGTAAGTCAACACGGGTAGCAAGTTAACTGATGTATATAATCATGAACAACAATTTGACGTATAAACAGGTTTAATGCAAACAAGTATCACAAAGTGTAATATGTATAAACTACTGGTCCAAGATTGAGCAGCTGGTAGAAGACCACGTGAAGATCACGTGAAATCACGTATAACCCATTTCTTAAATATTTCTAACTACATATAATTGAAAATTTTCGGGCTGCTTTTAAAAGATTGCAAATGATCGAAAATATTTCTTCTATTTTTAAACTTCAAATATTGCTTCTACTTTCTATTCAACTCTGTACCGCTTGAGAAATTAGATAAAAAAGTTGCTTATCGGAATGGTATCACCGATTTCAATCCTATGGGTTAATAGTTTTGTTTTTCCTAAACCCAAGAAGCAAAACGATGGGAATAACTGCTTAGGTGTTTCAAAGCGTCGACGTTCTTGATTTGATTTCAAAATTTTCAACGAGCCCTTACCATATGAAGACAATAAAAAATGTTAAAATTAATTAATATTATTGAACTTACCTCCCAGAACACCATAGGTTATCATAAGCATATTTACAGATGTACTGAATGTACTCAAAACGAAAGCTATACACGCTATAAAACTACCAGCTATGCATACAGCTCTACATCCATATTTATTGGCTAACGCTGAAACAACTGGTCCTAAAATAAAACAAAAAAAAACAAACAAACAAAATTATTACTTTCAAGAAAAATATTTATAAATCATTCTCGATATTTTTGTCATACCAGCGCTTAGATATACTCCACTCAATAAACTGCCAACCCATGCTACCTTGCCTTTACCTTCACCAAAATAAGTAACAAAATCTCCTAAGAAAATACCAAAGGTGTATGCGATACCATCAACTATCATGTTACACATGAATGATGCAAAGACAATAACCCAACCGTAACTGTAATTAGAATTTAACTTAAATAAAATTTGAACATTTGAAGAACATCGAAATTTACCCTCCATCTGGAGGCGGTGGTAGATCATGATATTCACAAAGATCATCATCATCGTCTTGTGTATCTTGGATGTCTGCTGTCAGTCTTGCTGCTTCTTCACATGCTATATCACTATCAGTCTGGAAATTGAAAAATTTATAAAATTAATAAAAGATATTTGAATTTTATATTATTTTCCATACAAAATTGAAATTTGTGTACGGCAACTCTACGTAAATAAATTGCACTAAAAAGTAAAAAATATTTTTTTTCTTTTTCTCAGTGATATATATACAAGAAGTTTCATTGCAAAAAATGCTAGAACTCAGATTAAATCTTAAAGTTTGGGCATCCATAACTAAGGACTGGAACGAAAAGTATTGTCGCCAAATCATGTAGTATAATACTAAGAGAACATAACTGCAAATTTTTTTGTGATATACAATTTTCTCAGAAGCCGTATTCTGTGGAACAATAACAATATTGTAATGGAAAATCCTTGGAAAATCACCGTGATGGGCGGTTCCCAAGAAAAATTGCGGTAGGAGGTTGCACGAATTTATAGAGCAAATAAAACTAAATCTAAGCAAGTATCGCGAAAGAGGTAGGAGTGTCGGTTAAAATAGTGCAGCGCGTTATAAAAGGTCTTAAGGACGTTCAGCCTTTAGAGGATAAGACAAAATCGGTTCGCCCAACAGGTCCAGTTGACAAAAAAGTCGAGTCAAGTGTCTTGGGGGAGATTGATCTGAACAAATCATTATCGATACATGATATCGCTCGAAAATTGAAAACGAGTCACGCAATTATTTAACGTGTGAAGAAAAGAAACAAACTAAAGACGTAAAAAAAGCAAAAATAGACAAAAAGAAGTAAGGAACAATTGGAGAGAGCAATTTTGCGAGCTTTTTAAGTTTTACAATGGAATTTTAAAAAACTCTGACAGTTATCTTGTTTTATGTATGACGAATCGTATTTTAAAATGGATTTTTCGACACTACCAGGCACCAATTTTATACCGTTAAAGCTAGTACAGTACTTCCCGATGCAAAAAAGGCAATAAGAATAGAAAACTTTGGATCAAAAATTACGGTTTGGCAAACTATTTATCAATGTGTCCTCAGGAGGTGTGTTTTACGTATTTGAAAACATATTATATCATGATGAACATAGAACATTTCGCCCGATTGTTATATCCTCCAAAGCACGAGTTAATGCTTCCTTAATATTGTAATCGTATGCTGCTGTTACAGTAGGTCTGTTCGATGAAAACCCCGAGTAAACCTAGGGCACCCTTGGGCTACAATATCTTATTTTTTGAGAAATTTTGGGCTACCCCGAACTTACACTAAACATTTGTTGGGGTAATGCTTTGACATTTCTCACTTGAGAACTGTCACTTAAATTTTTTTTGCTGATTGAGGCATACAAATTACCTCTTAATGCTAGTACGCTGATCAAGCGAAAATTTGGTTTCCTATACAAAATTTGTGTAAAAAAATGTGGGCGAAAAGTGCCATGGAAAATTCGGTTTGAGATATCGTAAAATAGTACACTGTTCGAAAGAAAAAATCAATGTTTAGGTGGTGGAATGCAGATGGTGCTATATGAAGTGCAGACATTTTCCGAAGAAATTTATATATCCAGACATTTATTTCGCACCGAAAAGTTGACAGATTGATTATTGATACCCTTCGATTTTTGGCGCTTTGACACATATAACCAATTTGTGTTATTTAATTTGAGATTTTACATCTATTAGTTCAGTTCAGTTTAGTGTTATTTATTAAAATTTTGAAAATGGAAAATATTAAAATCTTAGAAGAATATGATCTGGATAAAACAAGCAATTTAATTTTATATTAGGATATCCCTTTCGTATTTACGTTTTAAGAACTTACATTTGAAAAAAATTTACTCATATTGACGGCGACCTCTTAGATGATTTTTTCACTGAATCATGCAAAACAAGAGATGCTTCAATTGTTATTTCGTCTAAGATTTCATTTACAGCACAGAATTTTTTAAAACCTTTTGACAGTAAATTTGCTTGCTTGACAATTAAGAGAGTAACACAGTGCTAACTTTTCCAACCTCGATCTCAGTATAACTTTAAGAACATCTACCTGATGAGAATTACAAACTTTGACAACTTTTGTATAACAGAAGTTAAAAACTTGTTCGATGAGTGCACAAAACCCTGGGTAAATATTGAAGGGTAAAACTTACACGGTGTTTTCATCGAACAAACATATCTATGACTGCAAAATCTAGGACTAGATCTCATGATTTTACGATGAAACGTCGAATTAAAAAAATGATATCTCGAGAACGAAGCAACCGATTTTTCTGATTCAAATGCCAAATGAAGCTTAATGCTTTATTTTTTCTCATAAAAAAAAATCTGCAATGATGAGCGATTTTTTTTAACAATAGTATATTTTTCAATAAAACAAAAATTGTATTTTTACTATGGAGGAGATACTGACATGTATATAAATGGACTTCTCCTTCAACCAAAAATGCACGAAAGCAAATGGCACCACTTTCATGTTCCTGTCTCTTTCCGTGAGAGCTTATTTTCCCACTGAACTGTAACGATTCAGCGATAACTCCAACCAAAACAGTCTTGTAAAAAACACTTCCTTCACCTTATAATTAAAATTTAACAATACAAATAGTCGAAAATACTATTGTGAGGTAAATTCCACTGACATGAATATATAAATAAATTCCCAAATCATTTAAATACAGCGCCAGTGAGAGCATACTTTCTGAAATCAAAATGGGTGCCATATAAAACAGGAGATCAGTCAGTCCATTTATATACATGTCAGTGGGAGGAACCTAGCATTTGTATTATTATTTTGAGATACAAATTTTTAAAGTGACTGCCGTAACGTAGTATGGGGAGGACTACTATGTTACTGAGGATATATGGTGACTTTAACAACACATCAAAACGAAAGCGAGTACCACCGTGATTTTTATAGATAAGGCTTAGATCTTTAAAATAAAAATATGTAATACAAAAAAATGCTTGTTGTCGCCAGTAGAAAAATTTACTACATTCCCTTGAGTGTAGTGCTCCCATATTGCGTTAGGTATACGGAAAATCTAATAATTCTGGATGATTTTACATGAAATGATTCATACGTAACTGACTCGAATCTGCGGCACTGACATGTGTTCTCACAACTGACTACAATGAATCCAAAAAAAAAAAAAAACAAAAAACTGAACGTATGTGTCGTGTGTTAGATTCAGGAAAAAAAAAACCGGTCAGGTTCCGCTGTATGGGAGAACAGACGGATATGAAGGCATAAATCAAAATACTTTTTAATATTATGCCTCGGTTCAACACATTTTGGCATATCATCATTTAGTGGAAAAGCTAGGCATGTTTTCGAGAAATTACTTTAATTCGGCTAGTTTTTTGGTATGTCTTTCCTTACAGTATCTCAATAGTGATGCAGCCCGTCTGGCTGATGAGACGGGTTGCGTTTACCTGTGCCCTTTCCATTGCACAGGTGAAAAAAATAGTTTTTAAAATGATTTTAGTTCGATTTTTTTTTCATCTGTTTTCATAAACATCGAACAACAACAAATTTCCTATTCCCAGACAGTTTCCTACTTGCTAGCACTGTGCCAGACATTTTTTTTTCATTAAAAACCAACGACTTGTCGGCCGTACTATTCATACACATTTATTCCCTATCACACTCCAATCGATCTGGGTATTGATAATCAACCGAATTTTTGCCTGGCAAATCAATTTCATGTGGTTCGATAACTAAACCAGCTCGTATAAAAATTACAGCCATAAGAATTTGTTTTATCGAAAAAAAAGCGTCTGGCAGGGTACTAGCAGCAAAGAAACTGTCTGGGAATAATGAATTTATATTGCTCAATGTTTATAAAAAAAAAAAAAAAAAAAATCAAGCTAAAATCATTATGAAAACTGCTTTTTTTTACCTGTGGAACGGAATGGGCACAGGTAAACGCAACCCCTCTCACCAGCCAGATGGGCCGCATGCCTACTGAGATGGTGAAAGACGAGAGATAGCAAAGAATTAGCCGAACTAAAATTCTTTTTTTTCGTGACGTTGCTAGCTCTCATAAAAGACTTAGTATATTCCATCTCTAGTTAGGGTATAAAAACTCTGAAATTTGTAATTTATTGAGCCTTAGATCCACGATAACTGAAATAAAATCTTGTGCTATGGACCAGATAAAATTTCGCCGAGATTTGTAAAAATTATTATTATTTTATTCACTTCACTCGTTCTAATGCAGGTTCTTAATTACTTCACGGTTTTTAATCGCTTTGGAAAACTTTTCAAGTCTACCACAAGGGAATTTTTGTTCTATAAGTCAACAAAAATAATAGTTTTCTACAATCATAGAAATTCCAGAAAATATATTTGTTGTTTTGATGATTCCAAGTTACATAATGTACGAAAGAAAAAAAAACCACTGACTCATCCGAAGTTCGAACAGCTGCTTCTTTTTACTAACCAATTAAGCCATATTGATTTCATCTGGCATTTTCCTATTAACGTTCATGAAACCTCATGAAATTATTTCTAATTTATAAAAAACCTCTCTCTGCTCACAATTAAACTATATTATCGAATATACGCTCTCTTCGGATTTTGTCCCTATATTTCTGTATTACTAAATTCTGTCTAATTATCCTTTTAAAAAATTCAGTTTTCCACTACGCCTATATATGAAATCGTTTATCTTCAATAGCGGCTTTTACATAAATCAATAAAAACGTTTTGTCGATCACAACCACGTTTTCCCCGTCAAACATTATAAATTATTCAAACCTTGCATATTTTCTTCATGACATGCCGGTCCGGTATACCCTCTTAACGCTTATTGCCTTAAGTAATTTGTTACACAACATTTCAATTTTTTTCTGGTTAGCCACTAAATAGCCGCAGCCTAGTGATCTTCGTACGCAAAACTACTAACGCATAATAATATGAATGGAATGGGGCGATTTAGATAGAGAAGTATCGTGCCGATTTGTCCGCATTATGACAGATGTATGAACTGACGAAATTGAGCTTAATTAAATGATAAAAAGTAGACGCGTGCTTAAGTATCATGAACTGGCTGCCTGAATATACATACATACTACTGAGGGATTAATAAATTTGAATTTGAATAAATATTGCAGCAACAACAGAACACCATTGAAGTGACGTCTTTAATCATAATTTGTCAGGATAATTCGATAGAAATATGCGTAAATGAAATTATCTTTATTATACTGTCCACCTTCCTTACATAGATTTTACTATTCATGGTAAGCAATGACAGATGAATACCAGAACAAAGCACCCGGCGGATTATGTTAAATAATTGGTCATACATCAATATAAGGAGATTGGTAAAAACATGTCATAGCATGCGTTTCTAAGCTTGATTCGTCTAGTTTTCATCTTAGAATAGTATACAGGGTGTCCCATAAGTCGACGTCAAGCCGGAATCGGGTAATAGACCAAATCATAATAGTTACCAGAAAAATATCAAAAAAAAAAAAAAAAATCTAAATCAAGTATTTTTTAAATTATATATATTTCTTTTGTTTTCGAGAAAATGCACACCCTGTGATGGTTTTTTAGCTCCTGTTGCTACAAATCTTTTTGCAATTTTATTTTTCTTATATAGTCTCGAATAGTGCTGTAACATTTTGCCGGACTGTACTGAAAAAAAAACGTACTACGCCAGTTTGGCAAGTAACTTTAAAAGTTGACGCATTTAATAAGGATTCTAAAATGGTACTACACTTGCTACATTATTTCTTAGATTACGGAAAAAAATAATTTTTTCCTCAAGAAACCCAGTTTCGAAAAATATCTTTTTACCTACTAAAAATGATTCTAGTGTACCCAAAGCTTGCCGTAAGACCGTAACTTAAGATTTTAGTTTGAGTGAGACGGAGAGTCATTACATGAAGTGTGAGTGAGACAGATAGTGACGCTTTAAGTTAGAGATGCTACTTTTTTGTTAAATTTAAGACAAATTTTCCTTAAGTTTAGAATTAAACACCAATTATTTGGATGCTAAGATTTATTATTTACAAAAGATATTCAAACTGCCTTCCTCCAGCTGCAATACAAGTTCGACATCTTCTTAAAAAAAGATCGGGTTATCAGACGGGCAAATCTTCCATTGTTGACGAATCCAACTGCTTCCGTAATTCTGGAGCTCATGTTTTTGTAAAATTCGGTGAGCTATACTTTTAGGCACTCTGTACTTTCCTGGATTGCACGTACCGATGTACTTGGGTCTTCTTCAACTGCTTACAGTACTACGTCCTCGTAAGGAAAGGAACTTCATTCCTTCACCATGTGCTTGGTTTGGAAATCGGTCCTTTGTGGAGAGTGGACAGTGCACATTTGTAAAAACTCGATGATTTGACTCGCTAGCGTCACTATCTGGCTCACTCACACTTCATGTAATGACTCTCGTCTCACTCAAACTAAAATCTTAAAGTTACGGTCTTACGACAAGCTTTGAATACACTAGAATCATTTTTATTTAGTAGGTAAAACGATATTTTTCGAAACTGGGTTTTTTGAAGAAAAGAAATTTTTTTTTTTAAGAAATAATGTAGCAAGTTTTATACCATTTTAAAATCCTTATTAAATGCGTCTACTTTTAAAGTTGCTTGCCAAACTGTCATAGTACATTTTTTTTTCAGTACAGTCAGTTAAAGTCGGTGAAGTATTAATGTTCTATTCTTGGTTCGGCAAAATGTGACATTTTCTTCCAAGCTGGAGCAGTTGGTTTAGAATTTAAAGCGACTATTCGGGATTACATAAGAAAAATAAATTTGAAAAAAAGTAAAGACTTAGATTTTTTTTATATTTTTCTGGAACTATTATGATTTAGTCTATCAACCGATTGCGGCACGACGTCGACTTACGGGACACCCTGTATAGCTAACAGGAATGGTGATACGTCAGATTTCGCGTAATAAATTTTTGTTATGTTGGTGGTCAATATGTTTTTGTGGTTGAGAGATCAGTACAAGTTTACATAATTCGGAGAGGAGCAAAAAGTAATTTTTCAACGATTAAAAAACTTTTTAGTTTGGTGCACTAGTTCAACAAGAAAACTTTTATTTTTGGATATTTTATTTTAAAAAAAATGTCTCACTCAAGAAAATATCTGATACCCAACCTCGAGCAGGAGCGAATAATCCAGCAACTTATCACATATTAGATTTATTCGATGAAAACTCCGGATAAACCTAAGGCACCCTAGTGCTGCACTATTTTGTTTTATGAAAAACCTAGCGCTACTCCGAATTAACATTAAAAATTTCTTGGGGTAAGACTTTGGACGTTTTTCACTTGAAATTAGAAAAATTAGAAGAAAAGAAATAGAAAAATAGCCTAGAGCACATTTTATTTGTTTAATCATATTGATTGAATTTTGCGTGTGCACTTGGTGAAACATATTACGCATGATGTAAGGTAATATAAATTTTAAGCAAATTTAAAGAATTTAAAAAACACTTGGCAATTTATATTTCATTTTAAAAATATATTTGTCATTTTATTAAAAAACAAAAAATAAAGCCGACGCGTTCTAAACGACTACTTGCCTTATTTCTTGTCGTATTTATTTGTCTTCACCCTATTTATAAATAACCTTTCACAATTAATTATACTCATGGAGAACTATCAGAGAAATGTCATTACACTGGGTTTACCCTAGCTTTAAATAACTTATTCGATGAGTGCACAAAACTTTGGGTAAATATTGTAGAGGAAAATTTACACGGTGTTTTCATCGAACAAACCTATTCTTCCCCTTAAATCCCTTAAAAAAACATAAACTAATTTTACAATGAAGCTCTAGTTTTGATAATAGAGCTCCCCCGATAGCTCACTTACTCCTATGTATAATGTCCTCCTCTTGAAAAATTACGCTTTTGTGCACGAATTATACACGTTTCAGTCATTGTTTTTTGCTATATATTCTAAGGTTTTGATCTAGTATTTTGTATAAGATTTTCGAAATGGTTCATGAAATCATTCATTTTTGCAATACATCTATACTTCATGGTAATTTTGAAAAGATGTGTATATATATATATATATATATATTGCTACACAAAATTTTTGTTGTTTTCTTACGTAGTAGCAAAGAACATATAACGAAAGAATGCGAATCCCGTATATTGAAAAGTTTTATATGACGGGTCATGATATTACGACCCGCTATCATAAACCTTAGGAAAACTCAAAGCTCCATAGACCCAACGCGATGACGATCCGTCATTCACCAGTAATGAGCGCTGGCGCTGGTGCTGGTGCTGGTGCCATGACGATGACGACCGGCCACGTCACGACGGGTCATCATTATCACATCACAGCACCAGAGCGAGTGCTTGCGCTCCGCATCATGCTCATGCATTGCGATGCGTGTTCTCTTTGCTTATTTTTTTTTTACTTCTTCTGTAGAGAACCGGTTTGCAATTTGCATCAAGAATATTCGTGTGGAATGGCCTATTTCCTATAAAATTGTGTTTGAGAGAATTTTCATTTACATCGTATTGCTGTGCTATAGAACAGAGGGAGAATAGTAAGATCGGACGAAGATAAGAATTGGTGGCCGACAAGCAGTCTAGTTAGAGTAAGTTGCATTGATCCGTGTGATTGCGCAAAAATGTTCAGGAAAGTAGGCCGCTGGCGTCGGCGTGTGTGCAGCTGTGGCCTGTGGGTGTTGGGTGGCGGAGTGCAGAGAGAAAAGAGCAATATTCTCTCAGTCTCAAATCTTTGCTTCTTCCTGTCTATTACCTCCCGATCGTTTCCACAATTAGGCTTGAAACACAAATGGAGCTTTTAACCCAGCTTAAGATTTGTTGACAATGTAAATCAGTGTAAAAGAACACAATTAGAGCTTTAACTTTTTTGTTAGCTTCAAGCTGGCTTGAGATTTGATCAAATTGCAAATTTCAAATCTAATGGCTGCCAACTTGAGGGAATTTTGTACACTGCCAACTGTGCTAATGTCAAATATCAGATGTGAATGGCTTCTGTTGGAACATTTTTGAGACAGTTGATAAGTAAACAGCTACCAAAAATATTATTTTTTAAATATACAACTGGTGCATATCAAAAACTGGCCAAATGAATTTATCGCACTTTTGGAAAATCGGATGCATTTCTGTCTTTCCTCCTTTCACGAATAGGAGCTCTCACTATAAACAAGTTAAAGCTGAAAATGTCAAAACGTCAGCTGCGTTCAATTCGACTTTTTCAGTTGGATTTAGAAAAAAAGCTGGCGATAAAGCTGGCTGTGAAAAGATCCAATTGTGTTTCTGGCTTTAAGCTTCTTGTGCAATTTTATGTTCTTTGGTAGTAGTCCTAAGGGAGAGGACATAAGGCGTGAAAGACATGTACGTCAACGTGCTGGAAAAAGATCCTTTCAGCAATTTCTAATTCTGAAGTACCTACTCTTTTAACCATTAATATTCTGCTGACAGATTGGTTTACATTACTGCAATCTGTTTAGGTTTGGAAGAAAATAATTTATTGTAACACGAGTTTTTTTGTTTCTAAATATTCTTTAGAAAGTCTAGAAACGATGGATGCAAATTATCTAAAAGGACATCGATTATAGATAAAAATCGGCAACCATTTGATCGATTATCATAAAAATCAATTTAATAAGTATATAGTTTATAGTCAGTAAATTCATGAGTTTACAACTTTTTTTTATATGAAAGCACGTCAAGTCTATTACTTTTCAACTGGTATGTAAGAATGAAAACGGAGATGTTTCATTTCACCCCGGTAGGATGTCAAAGTCGAAATTCAAGTTTATAGTTGGTTCTATTTTTTTCTTCACAGCCGTAAGACGCTTATAACAAGTCAAAAGAATTACATAAAATCGAATGCATACATATGTACATATGTATGTCCTATGTATGCCAGGCGCATCTTTTGTTAAATCCAAATTTTGTGGGAGAAGCAATAGTTAAAACTAAGCTCTATTCAGATTTTAACTTCAAAGCCGAAAAGTGTATAGAGCAGATTAATTTCTCAAATGAAAGATTAAACCAATCACGTTTTTTTTTTTTTAATAACGGGACGGAAAATCTCGGTGTTGCTACTGCCTTATGGCCGAAGCACATTTTGAAATTAACCGAATAAAATCACTAGCACGCGGCTTTTTCTCTTGTTATCAGTATTTGTTTTGCTTAATTTGAATTTTAGATTTTAGGGATACCACATCTTAAGCTGAATCTTCAATAATTAATATAAAAAGTATAAGTCTAAAGAATATCATTTGGTCTAAGTCTGTATCTCAATGTGAACTCTTATCTCTATGATAAAAGTGCGGGAGGTCTATTATCAAAAAACAGACGAGAATGAGTATACAGGGGGACAGTTAGAGACAACTATCCGATTTCTTTAATTACCAAGGACGAAATATAGGGGTACGATTAATTTAATTTGTTTCCTTTACAAAACACAGCATTTACGGGTGTGAGTGGTAGTGAATCCTTTCTTACGAAGAGGAAGGGCGTAGGGAAGAAAATCACATGAGTGGACTTCTCTTCACCCAGATTAACTTGCAACACAGCAAGGCGGCGTCTGCTTTGTTAGAACGTGGCCTTGCTGAATTGAGTACAAAAACCCCAACAACAAAAAGTTGTGCTTGTGCAGGAGCTATGTGTCTGGAAGGACCATATCCGGAGTCTAACGGATGAGCAAGGCGTTCAAATCCTGTATGACACCACGAGCTTTATTCCAAGGGCTTGTGTTGTTGCGACAAAAAACGCTGTGTTGATCTTACTGCCTCCTGCCTCATTTGTGCGATAGGCACACTACATCGATCAAGCTCTCCTTCAAGAAGGATGGAGTCAATAAGGAAATCCTTATTGTCTCAGCATATTTCCCGTATGACTCCGCTGCTCCCCCTACTGTGGGAGTAAGGCGAGCGGTTGAGTATGCGAGGTCTAATCGGCTTGGAATTTTGGTTGGTTGTGATGCCAACGCTCATCACATTGTCTTCCTTTACAAAACACAGCAATTACGGGTGTTGCTAACTACTTAAGTTTTGCGGGAAGAAAATAGAATAGAATATCGCACAATTTGATTGAGAGACCCAAAATTCGGTGCGAATTAACTGGAAGGAATAGAAAAAAGAAATGCTTTAGAAATTCAATTTCGTTTGGGTGAAATCAGTGTTCGATATTGTGATAACTTACGAAACTTATAGATAATGAGCTAAAAAGCAAGCAATTTATACCCTAGACACACAGCACGTCATTATGGCTCGAAAATCAGATGATAGTGAAGTACACTAATGAAGTATTTTCTTCCTTTATTATAGCTATAATGAGGAAAAATGTGCTAGATTTAGCATATAATTTAAGTATGGAGCTCCGCTGTGCATCTGCTGATTTGAAAAATAAGAAGAAGAAATGCAAAGCACAAAGTAATTATGTCAACATATTTTTTAATAAAATGTTTTTTTTCATTTATCAATCGTTAAATTAAATAAAATAAAAATAAATAAAAATTAAAATTAATAAAAACAAAGTTTATCGTGTTGATTCCATCTATATCGCTTCTTTAATGTCGTAAGTAAATCAAAGCCAGTTTGACAGAACAACTTAATTAAATAAATGGCTGCGTGTCTGCAGTTTATGGCCGAAACACAATATGGCGCGGTAGCTCGTAGCTGGCGCGGTAGCCAGACCTGTCAAAATTTGAAAGCACGGAAAGTCTATGATGGCGTTCCAATGTGTAGCTGGCGCTGGCGCTGTAGCTCATTTTTGCCAAATTTTAATTTTTGGCGCGCGCCAAATCTGACAGTCGTTGGAAATTAATATTTTTATTGAAAAGTTCGTCATCATTCTAATTTAATATATTTAAATGTTTTTCGTAGAATCCTGAACTCATCCTCTGTTGATACAGAGGTCTAACCCACCACTTTCTGCGTTTTTTGTCTTTAAATATTTATAAGTGAAAAAGCACAATTGCACTACACATTCTAAAAAGGCCATTTCTTGTAATTCTTCCATATTAAATAATATTTTCAAATTCCATATATCAAAGTAAAAGTAAATAATGAGGTATTTCATCGTCCGTACCATTGGCTACAAGCTGCATCATTGTAACCAATGTTAGCTACATGGCGCGCGCCAGTGCAAGCTACAGCACCAGCTACCGCGCCATATTGTGTTCCGGCCTTATAATGAATCATTATAGACTAATGAGTCGTTAGTTATTTCTTCATTAAGAGTGCTCCGTGTCTAGGGCATTATCTTCCTAAGTGACAATAAACCGACGAAAGAGAAACGTGCTCGGATTATTAAAGAAATGGTTGCCTCATTCTACGGACGTACAGATGATATTCCCACAATTCCACACTGGAAGATCGTTGTACGACCAATGCTAAATATTACACCTTCATGTAGAAACTGAGTGAAAAAGGATCAAGAGATGATTTTTTTCCATCACGACAATGCACATACACCATTCGGCTCCTAGTGACTTCATTTTAAGGCAAAATTATCAGGATTGACATTTCACAGCTCTCAACCCATGGAATACTAGGGAGATCGATCGTCTAGTTCAATGCTGGAACTCGTCTAGTTCAATGCTGGAACAAGTCCGAAAATACATTTTGAAGTTTAATATTGCAATAACTAGAGTACAATATTCACTATTCGAATCTATATTTGACATACTAATGAAAACAGGATACAAATCATATTCCAGTACAGAACTGAACTTGTTTTGAAAAAGAAACCCTTATATGTACAACTTATATGTCACTTATCTCGAAAGAATTAATTTTTATTTGTTCCAGTATTGAACTAGACGATCGAAATTTTGTTTCTGATAGAGAGAAATTTTCTTTTGTCATCTGAAAAACTGCTTTCGCAATTGTAAAAAAGAAAACTCTTAAAAATGATTTTTTTCGTACCCAAAATCAAATAGTATGTCATTTAGTAAACTATGAATGAAAAAGACAACCTAAAAACCTAAAAAAAATGTTAAGAATGAGCAGTTTTCTTATTTTTAAGGGAATTGCTCCACCAACGTACGTCTTAACATATTATTATATTTCTAGAAACTCTCAAGAGCATTTTTTTTAAAGAGTAAGACTGATTAAATGATATTTCGATAAATCGTTTTTTTGTTTTTTGTTTTCTTAATCGAACTGAACTAAACATGGAAGAGATTACAATTAATTGTACCTTAGTCAATATTTTTGAAGTATTGCAGGTAAAAAAAAAAAAAAAAAAAAAGATTTTTCTCCAAGCAAAACTTCTGTTAAAACTCGATACTACTACGTATAAACACATACATACTACCTACATATAAAATTGGTCTTATGATCGATTTTATATGCGCGATTTTTTTATTTTCGGTTATTTATCACCAAATCTACACAATACCGAAGTAATTTATTGTACTCAAATATGAAATTCGTGAATTATTAATCGAACTCAAAATCCTTTAATAGGGGTTTTTTTTTATTTGTTTAATTCTAAATTCACTGTTATTTGTTTTTTTTATTTGTTTAATTCTAAATTCACTGTTATTTGATGAACTTCTTAATTAATAATTAACACGTAAGTTTATCACACAAAAATCTATCATCTTTTCACATCAGTAACAAAATCATCTCAAAACACAAAAAAAAAGAGAAGAATTACAGAAAAAACATACCACAAATTGATTTTCTTCCTCCATTAAATAATATAATTATTACAAAATTTAATATTCACTAATTTTTATTTGCATTATCTAAAAAATACTTAAGATTCAAAATTATATTAATGACTCGGCCTTAACAACAACAACCATTATCCGAACGTTATGTCTTCTGACAAGAAACTGAATTAAGAGACCGCAGGCGACTCTTTCGAAAAGCAAAATAATCAAGATTGTCAAGAATCAATTGGAACATATTGACCTAATCATAATTGATACGGTGTTAAGTATATAGTAGTACCCAACACTTGCATATTCTCAAGTCCCTATCTATCTATATCTATGTACATTTATATAGATTTCAATATGAAAGATAAAATCCAATGGAAGAGTAATAATTTAAAATAAAATAAGAAGAATTAATTTTTCATTTTCAGTCTAGAGTAGTTTTTGGATAAATAATTTTCAAAAAAAAAAAAAAAAAAAAAAACCATAGAGGAAACAAGAAAATTAACAATGAAATTTCGAGCTCAGTAAACTTTCTCTAGTCATGATGACTTTATTAAAAAAATAAAAAAAAAAAGTCACAAAAAACAATTTCAGTGCCAATAACTTTCTTTCATCTCAAGTCTCACTTCTAGGCTGTTTGCTGTTTTTCTTCAACTCAAAAATTTCGTACACTTGGAATTTCCTTTTTTTTTTTTCTGTGTGAAAAATAACATTGAACTCAATTTAAAATTAACAAAACTCTGGGGTTGGTTCATTGGGGTGAATCACAATCACAAATTAATATCGAAAAATCATTCAGAGAGCGACGACAATCGTCAAGTAGTGTTTTCCTTAATTGAAGTAAGTTGCGGAATGGGATAAATAAAATCTACCATCGTCATTCAGAGTTTTTTTTTTATAAACTCATATTTACCGAGAATCCAAGAAGAAATCATCCATGTATGTACATAGGCATGTATATGTATCTACTTAGTTAGTATGCAAATTAATTTGTTTTCCTACAAATTTTCCCTGTTAAACAATATGTTTTAGTATATAATCATGGATAATTCCTTGCTTCAATAGTATAATCTTATCTTGGCGCTTATACAATTCACTCATTGCAATCGTAAATGATACTCTAAAGGCTAGATAAAAGTGAAGTACTTAAAACATCGAAGATAAAATGACTGATTACAAAACACAAATGCCATTGTGATAAGCATCTTTATAGAAAATGTAATTTTAAAATTGATTTACATTATGTAGTGCAAGTGTACATATGTATGTATAGGTCCATTCAATAGAAAATCGACAAATAGTGTGTGAATTGACCATCTCTGATTTTTATTAAATTTCACAAATATGTTGGTTTTATTGTTAATAGTATTTTGCTGTTTTTTTTTTGTTTTTGTCCATTTTCGTGACAAATTTTGATTGGTATCGCAAGCCAATGAAATAAACGCTATTTATTTTAGAAAGCTTTGAAGTTCCTAAAAAAATATAGTCGAGGACTTTTTTCTGAAAATTTGTTTTAAATGATAATGGCTATGTCCGTTATCCTTGATTATCTCAAAAAGCGCTGTCTCGAAATATTTTTATTTATTTTTTCATAATTTTACATTGATTTTTTTTACACACAAATTTCATAAATACCGTTATTTATTTCAAAAAAAACTTTTGTGT
This sequence comes from Dioctria rufipes, assembly GCA_963924295.1. Taxonomy (NCBI): domain Eukaryota; kingdom Metazoa; phylum Arthropoda; class Insecta; order Diptera; family Asilidae; genus Dioctria; species Dioctria rufipes. The sequence goes on along the minus strand of OZ002740.1, from coordinate 22,271,340 downwards.
GTAAAAAAATCAAAATTTTGGAAATATTTGAGAATAATTTCAAGATGCTTAGTTAAAAAATACAGAGGAATACACTTTTCGACAGCTACTCTTCTTGGCTATTTAATAAGCTAACTAAAATCTAAGTCTATAGTGTGCCTCAAAAGTTATACTCATTTATTCTCACGAATATTGGCGAAATCTTCAACTGGCCACAACTCCTAAAGGAAGGTTTCTAGGGGAGGTTATGTGGAACAATTTTATGATCAGCTTACCTCAAGGCATCGCGTGGTATACCGAAAGGTATCTTGATCTGAATCACCCTGTATGTAGCTCAGAAAACTTTGAACGAAAACTTATTACGTGTGCTGAAAGATGGAGTACGCCAATGGATTCTTAGTGTCCTCCTCCCTAAAATCACTCCTTCCTCCTCAAAATAACGTTTGAAACTTTTTGGTTTTTCCGAAGAAAGTGTAGTCACTTAAATGCTAATAAGTCTTTTCACGGATATCGCAGGATCAAACTTGTACGCTGGTTCCAAAAAGAATATTTCCTGCCTTATAACAATATCCAACATGTTACGATTTATGGGCAAATATCTCAGTTATCGAAACTTAAACTTGAAATCTTGAAAACAATATCATGCAAAGGGGAATCCCCACTTTTCATACAATTTTAGGCCCGACATCAACAGACATAAGAGATGTCTTAAACGATGCATTATGATACTCTGAAGATATGTTTATTTCAATTAAGCGGGGGAAAGCTTTGGCGATCGGATGTAGCTTGCAAAAGTTTGATCTAGTACATTTTGGTAAATCTAGTACAGAATCGAATGCCTTAGGTCCTGAAAAGCAGTTTGAGTACTCTTATTGCTATACTCAGAGGCTTAAATAGCCATCCGCATACTCACTTTTTTAGTATTTCCCTCTTTTTTATTCGAACTGAGGTACTAGATTTCTCGTACATTAAATCAGCTCTAACTCGTTAGTTATGCTCGATCGGAAACGGATTTCATTGTTCGCCTCAACTCATTAGCAGCTACAATTTGTTGAAGTAAATTTTTCCTCTCTCTCATGTCAGGCCTAAACTGACATTGCCCTTTGAGTGGGAAGTAGTGATTTAAGGGAGGGGGGCTCTGAACAATGGTATGATCAAGGCCCTCCAAAAAATCCATTAGCATACTCCATTCTTCTTATTTATCGAACACACTTCATATAATCTGTCAACTCAGCACACGTCATCAATTTTCATTCAAAGTTTTCTGAAATATTATACATATACAATGTGTATTTTCGAAACTTGATCAAACGGAATGTGCGGATACTAGACACCTAGGCAAACAAAAAATTGTATGGCAGGGGGGGGGGTGTCCACATCAACCGTTTGGGAGTTACAGCATGATTATAAGAAAAACAAGCTAGATTTTCACATAACACCCTGGTTTTTTTAACTACAGGGCGTATGGTCACAGTTAAAACCTCGTTGTATGCAGAACTTCATGACATTTCCAACAACTGCTCATCCAAGCCTCATACCCATCTCTTATCAAGAATTATGCTTGTCTAAACTAAAAATTTCGGATTTTTTTACTTTTATTTTAGTTTGACTTCTATTATTTTTGCAAGAAGGTCGTTAACATAACTTTTTTTATAAAAACTGTAAACTGTAGACTCTTCTCTTTAATTTGACCTACATATTACACCCTTTGTGTTAACTGTAGCAGTTAAACAGTTAATAACTCATAAATTATTCAGGTCACACCGAAATTAGACGATATTTTTTTTAAATGACGGGTGCTAAGGGAACAAATTATCGTAGAGAATAGGTTTGAAAATAGGTTTCTTAAAGGACTACACTAGCACATAAAGTGTAATGGGTAAAATTAAAGAGGAAAGTCTAAAGTTTACACTTTTTATAAAAAAGTTATGTTAATGACGTTTTTTTTGTTTGTCTAGGTGTCCAGTATCCGCACATTTCATTTGAACAAGTTTCGAAAATACACATTGTATATTTAAAAAATAATTCCATCCAAACTTCAAGTAGTTCCATTTTCTCGTTTCGACAGTTTCTTCAAAACTCATTGAGGATTAAAAAAAATATCGAGTATGCGCTTTTTGAGATATTCAAGGATAACGGACATATGCATTATCCTTCAAAACAAATTTTTAGAAAAAGGACCTCGACTAATTTTTTCCAAGAACTTCTAAATTTGCGTAAATAAATAGCGTTTGCTTCATGAGCTTGCGATGTGTACATCCTGAGATATAAAAATTTTTGAAGTTACTTCTACCAGTCAAAATTTGTCACTTTTTTCAAATTTCAAAAACATCGTATCTCCAGCAAAATGGACAAAATCAATAAATATTTCAGTAAAACACTATCAACAATAAACCCAACCAACCTGGGGAATTTCATCAAAATTGAAGATGGTCTATTCAGAACATTTGCCGTTTTATCGAATTTAGAAAAAGGAAAAAACCACAGACAGTGATGGTGGCATAACATAAATCAAAATAAGTATGAAGAGGTGAGAAAGTGAGTGGTAATTTGGCTTAATCTGACTATGGCAAATTTTTACCCAAGTCAAATCAAGTGCTTTTGCGCCTTTCAAAACTCTTCGTTGTCTTCGTTCTTTGGATTTAGTTTGATGATTTTTCACTTCCTTTGGTTTGTCTTATTTAGGGCGTTGGGGATTATCTTTGGCCCTCAGTTGGATTTCATGTCTTCTCTTTTCTTCTTTTTGATCCTTGGTTTGGTTTTTTGTTCACCTCTCGTGTTGTTGTTTGTTCTTTTTTCCTACAGCTGCTGCGCCACATCAGCTGTAATAAAGAGGTAGAAAAACAGTTTCCAATGGTATCACTTATTTTGGTGGCCCAAAAAGTTCCGACTTTGGCCCAGTCTCCCATACGGTATTAAGATATATGTTTCTATTTCAATGCAACTTATTGAACACAAAAATAATGTCAAAGATCGTCAGTGGTATAATGGATAATATGTTGGTTCATGGTCGAGTCCAAACGGCGACCACTAAAAATCAAAGTATTCTAAAGACAATGAAGTACTCAATAGAAACTTGTTAGCGAATGTTGTTTCAGCCCATATTTTTTCATTTAACCATAATCCTACCAAGATGTGACTATGGGTCACATTTAAGGTTTACATTGCTATAAAACATAAAATAAAGATTTATTGAACATTTTTTTTTCTTTCAAAAACATTCTAAAGAAAAGTGCAAAAAAACCTAGAAAGGGCTGCACTTTGGGTACAAGATATAAAATTCATTTTAGCGAAGACTTTGGACTTCTTAAATCCAAATGCAAAATTGGTAAAATTGGTATTAATGTGATGTATCTTATGCAAAAAAATAAAATAAATAAAGATATGGCAAAAATTAGTAAAAATTACAAAATTTTGAGTTTTTTAAAAAATTTAGTAGGTAGGTACAAATCTTTAATCCCTCCTACCTCTCAGGTGTTAAAACTAAACATTCATGGGAACATTCTAAAAAAATTATTCATATTCATTTCCGAACATCCTGTCGAGCTTAGAGAAATGATGTATAATAATTCAAAATATCGGAGTCGTTTCTGAGCTCGTTTTGGAAAGAGAGTAGAATAACAACGTTAAATAGGACATCAAGGGTCCAGATGCAAGTCTCATAGAAAACGTTTGGTTGCAATGAAAGCACAGCTATGTAAAAGGGAAAAAGTAATTATTTTCGTGTATTGAGCCTTCATCAACTCGATGAATACCAAAATTTACATCATGTTCTAATGAACCCTTAGCCAATCCTTAAGATAATAAAAATAAACTATGAATTTTAAGAAATTTTGCAGAAAATTTGGGTACAGCGTAAAATTTTTGTACTTTTCTAAAAAAAAAACCTACACTTGCAACCAAATTAATTTTTTTCTTACTGCCCCTGCAACGATCCCTTAAGATTTTTACCAGTGATGTTTCCACATTGCAACCATCAAAAATGTGGCGACACATATAAGCTTGGTTAGGTTGGGAGTACTTGAATCGCTTCACATACATTATAATGGAATACGTAATAGAAATGAGTACAGGTTGAAATTTTTAAACTCTTCAGGGACGCGAAAGAGATGAATTGATTTAATCAATTCATAAAATCCGAAGAAATTATCAGGCCTATTGACGAGGAAGTATAAAAAACACCAAGGTCTTAAAATTCATTCTAAAGTATACACCTACAACAACAAATTGTAATCATGTCGTGCTACAAAATATAAGAATAGTGCATAGTCACGTTGCATTTAGCAATTATTTATAATAGGTGCAGTCACATGTTAAAAATCTTCAAATCAGAAATATCAACACCCACTGAACTTGCATTACCATTTTCGCAGGCTACTATTTGTGCTCAAGTTTATCGGTTAATTTGAATACCAATAAGATTTAAAAATATCCGCTAAGCAGCTAGCTTTACGCCAACCGTTGACAACAAAAATAACAACAACAACAACGACTACGTCAAATTAATGCAAACAATTTTTTTTATTGCCACTTGTAATTTAAAAGCTTCAAATTAGCAGCAAAATAAGAATTTTTGAAGATATTCAATAGTTATCAAAAGTTTACATTTGCATTATTATTGTCCTTCACACGTGTTTCGTAAATTTTATCTTTGAATCTGGTCAGGCCATTAAGATGATCACATACTCCAAACTCCAAAGGGGAGAAGTGTATTGATTTTGCATTGTTGAAACAATCCAAAATGTGTTTTTGGGTTTTTTGTGCAACAGAAATGATATGGATGATGATGCTCTAAAGATAGAGAGAAAGGAGAGATAAATTAGAGATAGATAGAGTAGAGATAAAAAGAGAGAGAGAGAAAGAAATAGATAAAGTTAGAAATGAATCCAACGAGGTCTTAGGAGCGCAATTTTCGAAATAAATATTTCATTTATTTATTCGTTTTTGGAAACAACCATTTCGCGCGAACAGGATACTAAGCATTAGGTGCTCGACGCTACAATAGCAGCTAAACTAATTCTTGACATGAGTATCCAGAAAATCGCTATCTTAAGTGACGCTCAGCCTTGAGGAATTGACAGTACGGTACAAGGTGAACCTATGTTGGGTACCTGGCCACAAGGAAATCCCGGACAAATCAGATGGCTGGTGAGTTGAGCAAAAAGCGCTCTGAAATACCTAGCTCCGCACCGGTAGTTGATGTGAGAATCTTAATTGGAGCTTTAAAAGAGGAGATTATCAGGCCGTCTATGAAAACGGAAGCCTCCGGTAGACCAGAAGGGAAACCTGCCATATTGCGAGGCAATTGTGGCCTGCATATGACAAGAAGAAGACAAGAGAACCCCTTAATCGCAGTAGATGAAATATCAGGAATATAGTAGGGGTCATTACGGGTCACTGGGGCATAGGATACTATGCTAGAAGGCTGGGTATAGAGGCGAATAATTTCTGCAGGAGCTGCAAGGACTTGGAGGAAATCGAACCCAACACGTGCTTTGCAAGTGCCCTGCTCTGATGAATAACACAGGTAGGCTATTGGGTAGCTACTTCTTTTTAAGTCAGTAAAGAGTTCAAATAAATCCTGAGATTCCATATGGAAACGGGATAGATCTAGGGCGGTCTTAAAGGTAAACCCATGAGGTCAAGAGGCACAATGGACCCACTGGTGGTGTAAGTGATGCAGGCTAGTCTTCTGGCGGCATCCCTTTCACCTAACCTAACCTAAGTGACGATCGCATGGCTTTTAACTTGCTGGAAGGCTACAGGGAGATATTTTATCAGCTTTATTGTTAGATCGCTACCCCTCCCCTCGGTGTTGGGTACCTTGGCTCCAAGGAATAAGATTCAAAGCCTGAATGTGTACAATCGGTTGGGAAATTCCTATGAATATATGTTCAAAAATATAGTATGGCAATGTACTGTGCAAAAAATTTTCTTTAATTAAAAATATTTTTTGATGCATACGGAAAATATGAATACCGCTAACAATCCATGCAAGACTACGAAATTCAAATCAAATGAACAGTAGTACAATAGAATCCCTTCCTTATCTAAGTGCATACTTGTCAAGTCTTACAACTTCGCCATCTCAATACCAACAGTTTTGGATCGACCTAAAAACTTTCAGATGGCCTTTTCTCGACGTGGCTAAAAGATATTTGAAATTTTGTTTTGGAACAGATAATACAAATCTGTGGCCAGAATCAGTATTGATTACGTCTCATATACGGAAATAAATCCGCCGTAATAAAAGTTTCACTAGAATGGCGTCAAAGATGAACGTGAAAATTGCGTGCTAATAGCTAACTTAGCAGTAAGTAAGCTAACTTTGTCTGTCGAATTGGCGATCGTAACCCCATTCTTAATAAGTGTCCGAAACAGATAAGAATATGTTTTCACTAGAGGCCCAAAGGTTTTTTTGACCATGAGGACCGTAAAAACTTTCCGTCTGTTTTTTAATGACCACGAATTAAAATTGGTGTTGTTCGTTTATTTCTAGATCTGTGTTAAGCTTCATCCACGTACGCATTTTAGATACTATATGAAGCTTTGAAGCTTCCATCATTAAATCAGTCTGAATAAGCTTGGTTTATTTTATTTTTTTTTTTTTTTATAGCTATAGACAGCGAATTCCATCAAAATGTATCAACCCGGACACAATACGATCCAATTTAAAGTCACATCAGTATATTCAATATTTTTGCGGATGTATTTTTAAAGAACATATCCAGAAATTTTCTATTAACAATAAGTGCTACCAAAAAATTCCCGTGCTATTTTAATAGTCCATTGATATTGCAGTCATGAAAATGATGAAGTTTCAGTTTGATATTCAACCGACACAACATTTAGAAATATTGAGAAAACTAATCAGGCTATCCGCGAGATCTAAAAGCATTATGAAGGCAACTTCATACAACTCTGAATCAGTTTTTAAATACCTATATTAAGAAAATACCCCCTGAACACACAGAGAGATACCGCTACGAAACGTCAGGGAAAATATATCTATATAAATGATTTCATACAGACAAGTTGTTAACTTAATATTCATGTCAGAAAAACGATTTACCTACAATAATTTTGCAAATTTTAAATATGTAAAATACCAAAGATAACAAAATACTCCCACATTGATCAATACATTATTATTAAATATTTCCACGTTGATTTTAATTTTCTAATCATTTTAAATTCTTTTGATAATTACAAAATAATGGAATTTCTTACCCGACTTATTTTTCGCACTCGCTTTGTAGATTTATTTCCTGATTGCGACATTTTAACTTTTACTATACGAAATGGAACGAGTCACAATATTTTTATTTACTATATGCACTTCAAATTCACTATTTATATATATATATATATATATATATATATATATTATATATATGTATTATGTACACCTAAAACTAGGTTACAAATATTTTAGATATTAATTTTGCACTATCAATTCAACACATTTGGTAAAAATATCACAGAGCACTTAATACGAGAATTGTTTTTTTCTAGTTATACTTCAATTACACTTATTAGCTCACATAAAAATCTCAATTTGAGTTTGTATAGGTTTCACTAACCCGATAAACATTCCTCTTACATATTTGATTTCTGATAAAATGAATTTTTTATTTTTTTTTTTTCAAATTTATATATTTAAAAGATTTGTGTTTACTGTGAATGCGCGCTTACAAAATTACTACTACTACTATGCCATAATTCATTGCCCTGTTGGCGACAAAGTAAAAGATAAAAATGTGTCACTTGATAAGTAAACTATTGACAGATTAAATTGAGGGTACTAATCAAATAGAAAAATGCAAGTAAATGAGTGATAGGCTTTGTTTAGCATGCAGAGAATTGTGTTTTTCATATCAATTTATGGAGATGAATCATGCATTTAAGAGTTCTATGACTAATAATGTTCGTATTAAGGACATGATGCATGTTAAAAATATAAAAACACACCAACTCACTTGAATTTATCTATCAGAATATCTATAATAATTGCGTTAAATCTCTTTGGAGGCACTGTTTATTTATAAATAACTATAACTAGCTATCCTTAATTAAATACTAATGACAAGTAATTCCCTTTCGAGTCATACTAAAAAGCGACCAAGTGCAGCTTGTCTGTGGTTCTCGAACAAAATTAGATCTCTAATTACCGAAAATGAATTTTTATTTTTATAGATACAATCGGAAAAATTCTAGGAAGTATTATATGTTAACTGCAATGATACGGGAGGTTAAATAGCAATAATTTAATTGCAAAGCTTGACGCAAACCATGGATGAACCTCCGAAGTTGTCAGACTTGACCTTATAAACTTATATATATTTTTCAATCGAACTCTGTTGTTATGTAATCAATATTTCCTAAACTTTATAGTGGAGACTATTACATAGATATATCTTCAATTCATGTCTGATCTTCTACAAATTTCCTTCTAACTGGAAGCTTGCTTCTGTTTTGACTATGACCAAAGCAAAGTCTCACCCTGATTTTCGACCAACCTATTGATTATCCTGTGTTTTTTAAACAAAATACTCAACAAACTTATCAGTCATCAAATCCATTATAACTATCCATACAATCAGTAAAGTTAGTGGTTCATCTCGTTCATAGCTTTTTTTCTAATCGTATCCAGAAGGTCATAATAATAATAATGGTCAATATAATTCGTTATTGCTTACTATTCGAGGAGTCTTTCAAGGTTCTCTACTAGGACCGTTATTTTTTAAACCAGAATATTAATGAGTTTTCATCAGTTCTACGAGAACGTAAATTCCATATGTATATTGATGATGCACATATATAAATGTGTAAATCTCATGGAAAATGCAGTGATCTGCACGAACCAGGACTTTGTAAGGATTGAGCTATCCTCACATACGGCATCTTGGTTTGGTGGAGCTGTATGGAATAAGCGACTTATATAAAAAAAAATACATAGAAAGAGCCGTTTCCTTGGGTATAAGAGGAACTCTGTACACTAGTCTAACAACAGCAATAGAAGCTTTGCTTCCTCTAGATATTCATAGTAAATATGTATATATCTGTGAAAGGTAGTTCTCCTAAGACTAAAAAAGTCAGGTTGTTGAAAAATAGTCACAAGAGAATACTGGAAATCTTATTCTGAGGACTGTATACATGATGCCGGCACAAATAATATTATTCCACAAATGAAGTTCATAATTTAATCTCAATAAGGGATCTTATACTTAGTATTCCTAGTAGAGACGTAAATACACTTATGGACCAATAATGCATATTGGAGTGGAAGCTGAAATATACTCAATCTGCCATAATATATAGAAGTCTCGCCGCTTACCAAGCCTCTTCAATGTCTTTCAAGCTTTAGCTATTTAACAGTGTCTCTAGCGGCAATTTCAAATACACCACGTGACAAGTTAATAAGAATTTGTAATTAAACTTAAGCTGCAAGAGTCTTGAGTTGCCTTTCATAACTCTATTAAAGTTTGACGGATATACTCGTATGTATCTATAAGCACACTTCTAGAATCAATTAAGAGAATTCCAGAAATTTTAGGCATGAGAGTGGCTAACTAATCTTAAGGCTGCTTTTCAAAAAAATATGTCTCAAGAAAACAGCAGTCCTGCTGAGAAAGAATAGTCCAGAGAAGTATAAATTGAATATTACATCTTTTATAGACACGATAAACGTATTATGGACAACGAAGAGTTGGAACGGATGTGAAGACCGCAAGTTTGCTAAGCACAAAAGATAGAAAGAAGTTACGTGTTTTGTTAATTTGAAGACATAAATGTAGCACCCAGTTAAACCAATTTTCAAGTATAGGTACCAAAGAGGCTGGTATTACAACGGACCCGATTATCCGATGTAAGCATGATTTGATTTTACCATTTTGGTGATTTCTACATTGTTTTATTTTTTTCAAAGCGGTTTCTAGTGAACAAAATATCGTGTAATCCATTGTCACTGCTTACAGCACTTGTTTATTTGTACAGTGGATTGAAAAGAGGTTGAGACCCTAAACGGTTGTTCACATTGTTCACATATTTGTACATCAATATTTTAAAGGCGTTTAAAAACAAGTAAAAAAAGCTAGAATTGGTCTAAGACCAATTCTTATGATACCCTAGTAGATGAATGCCTGTATGAAATTTCGCATGGTCACCCATCTGTGCAAGTTTGATTTTTGAAGTTGTTTTTCGGATATATTTCTAGAACAGTTGGTCGGACAGAAAAAATTACTATAACTAATTTTACAGGATTTCGTATTTTGAAGTAGTTTTTAGTACAATAACAATGTCTAAGACTGATTGTTTTCACAGTATACGTGAAAAATCTAAATTTATATATTGCAACACCAGGAAGGGGTTGCCTATAGATTTCATTTAGGGTATAAAAAGGATAATAATTCTATGCTCTTGCTGTCCCGAAATTAGTAACTTGGGTGGTTTAGACTCCATAGACGAGTTCGCCAATGTTAACTTACATTTTTAATATAAAAATCATATTTAAAAAGAGAGCGAAAACTTTCCTTTCCAAACTCTCCCACCACCTACATCCTTATATCCTCTTTTATTGGAGTTTTTTAGATTACATACTACTATCAATACTCTTTATCGGTTAGATTAAGGTTAGATCATAGAATCAATTTCTATTAATCGCATATTTAAGTGATAATGATTTGATTAATACAATTAAATTAATTTTTAATTAAACAACGATCCTATCCATACACTTAGCAGATCCGGGTAAGAAATCATCACTCGAAAACAGAAAAAGATAAAAAAAAATGCAGCGGGGAAGACCAAGAACCACATGGCACATGGACAAAAATAATAAACAAAGAAATAAACGAAAGTGGTAAAACCTGAACGCGATACAAATTATTAGTCCAAAACATAAAGAAGCTACATGTTATGTTAAGACTTTTCCTCGCAAGTAGAATAAAAAACCATTATGTATGTATATATGCATGTATGTATATTAGGAAAAAAACATTATCTAATGAAGGCGTTCATACATACTTAAATATGTATTTTAAAATTTATCACACACGTTACCAGTCGAGAAAAAAAACTATGACAACCTGTTAAGTAAAACATATTTACTTAGAATTGAATTACATCCAAAACGAATTATTCAAGGTTATTACGAATAACATCGTCTCCTAACTATATATGTATCAACAATGAATAAGTATTCCTTCAAAAAAAAAAAAGCTTTGATATATATCTCTCTAAAAGCATATAGAATGTACACACAAGGCTATATAAAATTTAAACATTTAATTTCTAGTATTTATGTAGATATTAAATAACTTGATAAAGGTAGCTCCCCAACAGCAGACAATAAGTGGAGGTAAAAAGCGAAAAAACAAATCTTCTGTGCAAACAATTAATATTATGAAATTTAAATTCCTATAAATAGATTGAAATAGTTTTTTGTGTGAACAAATCAATTTCATTTCAAGTAACACAGAACATTTTCTCCTTTGTAATGAAGTCTCCCCCTATTATATATTATGTCTACCATTATTCGTTTAATTCATATTGGTCATTGGTCTGTACTACTCTCGTTTTACACCTTTAGTATCTTCTTCTTATATTTAAAAGCACATTTATAATGCTTATTTTTGTTATTCAGGAACACAAGTGACGTTTTTAGTAATGATTCTATAAATAAAATTTGGCCGAAAAATATTCCGATCTCTATAGAACTCTACTATGTACATATACCTAAGCTGTATTAAGATCAAAAATGTTTTTTTTTTAAAGAAAAATGGATAAATCTTGTATTCCTATTAAAAAAAAAGTTTCTATCTTTTAAGTATAAGCAAATAAAGCTTAATTTTAATTTAATTCATCAAACATAATTAAATACGAAATTTATTGGGACTTTTTCGGAGCAAGATCAACAACAGTTGCGCTGCTATATTAGTTTTCTTAACCTGTTCATGGTAGCACTACAATTAAAATTCAATTAATTTCGAATAATAGAACCATTAACTACATACATACATATATACATTATCCTCTATATTCATTTCTATGGATATACCAACTTTTACCTTGACAATTAATATAATTTCTTTGTAAATAGATGACGAACAAAATGCTATGCATTTCCATAGAGACGCGACTTGATTTATAATTCCTACAGGTGCATACTAGATAAAACGTGATTTAAATAAAGCTCGAAAAGTTTGTTTACAATAATCATACTACACTACACTACTTATGCCTAGTAAATAATTAAAAGGAAACATTTTGAAAAGAATTTAATAAAAATTTCATGTTTTTTTTTTTATATTTATTTTAAAAGTATCCCTTTTTTGCATCATTCATTTTTATTAAGGACAATGACACAAAATTTTCTTTTTTTATTTCTATAGTACCTACATAAATACGCCTTGAGAAACAAAGAAATTATAAATTTAAATTAAAAAAAAAAAACGCATTCACAGTTTTTATACAGATAAAAATTATTTTATCATTTCCTTTCTCTTATGTAGATACATATGTACATAGAACTGCAATCAGCTGAATTCTATGGATATCCACGAATATTTATAGAACAATAATGAGAAACAATGAAAAATTAAGCCATGATGATTGGATTGGATTTCAACTATAGCTACATAATAGCTATAAAAATACACACGTTTTCATTTAACAAAAAAAAAAGATGATATCATTAGAACTTGTCAATAATACTTAATAAAACGAACAAAAACAAACAAACAAAAAAACAATTGCTACTTTTTATTGATGGGGTTTTTTAAAACTTTTAAGTAAACGCGAATATACAATAAAATTGCTTATAACGCACGACGCGAACTTCTCATCTTTCTGGCCGTCAATGTAAATCACAACTAAGAAAACTCAACGAAGCCAACACCATACAACACCTCGGTTCAAAGTAAGTTGAAGTAGTATGCTCTATAGAAGCGAAGCTTTATAATTTGTCGATTCGCGATATATAAATAAAAAGAGCAAAAATAAGATTTTAGCCGCCCGCCATTTAGCTTGTGGATAACGCATCAGAGCAAAGCAGAACAGAGTTAGGCCAAAGCTTAATGATTGCTTTTTGGTGTTTTGGCTTTTACTTGAAATATACGAATTACGATTGTCCGCTCTTAAAACGCGCTTCTCATGTTCTTTTCTTTTTTTTTTAAAGCAATGCTTTTACTTTAGCGCTTTAGCTGTGTAATTTAAATTTTCATTATCATACCTTCTGCTCAATGTATTTTTTTTTTTTTTACTTTTCTGAGGTGTACTAAATGAGAGAGAAGGTGCGGTAATTGGTGATGGCGAAAAGCCGAAATGAAAAGTATAAACACAACCAGAACGTAATAATATATTTTCACATATACGTATATTAAAAAAAAGTAATAAAAAAAAAAAGTAAAAGTGTGTGTCGTTTTGTTCCGCTTTATAAATTTACTTAAGCCGAGTGTATAATTGTTATACATATATATGTATGCACGTACGTCTCTCAATTTTTCTTTTCTGTTATAAAAATAAAACGAATTTATACTTCTGATTAGGATATTCCATGATAACAACTTACGTTACAAACTAATAATTAGCCCTAATATTTTTGATCTCGTTTTGTTTTTATGGGAAATAAAATGTTGAAAAACTGCAATAAAATTGAATTTTTAAGTTAGAAACACGCAAAAAAGCTAGGATTGGTCTAAGACCAATTCTTATGATACCCTAGGACGGGTGGCCAATCTTTTGATCACTACGGGCGACCTGTTTTCTTAAATTATAGGCGGTGGTCTACCAATACGTATGTATTATTAAGTGATCATAAGAAAAGCAGTAATTTAAAGCCAAAAATAAGTTTAATTTAAAACATCCATAGATAATACTAATACATATTCAATATTAAATTATTTTATTAAGAGGAAATAATGATTTCTCCTCACAAACTAATTAGCTTATAAATAAAACAAAAATGTTCTTATATTTTCTTATTATTCATGCGAACAATGTTAATGTAAATATGTACATATTACCTATTATTTTTATGTCGTATCAGAGAATGTCCTGGAAAGAGGACATTGCATATTTTCGGCAAGCTTTTTCATATTGTGTTTCTTATGTACTTTTAATTATTTGTAAACATGCTTCCAAATGGTCATTTGTCAAACGGAAGTGATGTTTTGCTTTAATTGCATTCATGGTAGAAAATTTTATTTCGCAGAAAAAGGTTGTTAAACAAACATGGATATTTTTCTTTATAAATTCTACTAACTATTTTGAGACAAAGCTCTTGATTTCAAAAATATATTGAATTTTAAGTTAAGGATTTCATTCACAACTAGTCCACATCCAAAAATCCTTTTAATTTTATTAATATTTTTTCTATGTTTATTTCATCATTGAATGGTAATGAAATGATAAATAAATTAAGAAAAAATATCGAAAGGAATGAAGAATTCTGTGTGTCTGTGCTGAGTTTATGTCTTATTTTGGTTTTATTAATGTTAATTACTGACCATACCCGTTCTACATTAGTAGAGGCATGAGGAAGAACATTTAAAAAAAAAATTAAGAAAAATTCGAAAAACAAATTTAAAAACATTCGGAAAAAGAATTTAGAAATTTTAATGAAAACTAAAGAATCATCGAGTCTCTTACCAAGTGATAACTTTTTAAAGAATTTCTCATCCGTTAAATTTTAAAGGGACTAAAATCAAAAACGGGCAGCGCCCTCTATTTATCGCCTAGCTTTTGTAGATTTAAAACGAGGGACTGGAATTAAAAAACAAAAGTTAAATTAACAAAACATTTTTTCATGTGGAGATATGAAGGTATACAGGCGGGCGACTAAGAATAGTTACGCGGTCGACGCTTTGGCCACCTCTGTTGCCCGTAGTAATTTCGTATGGTCATTCATCTGTGCAAGTTTGATTGATGAAATGGTTTTTCGCATATATTTTTACAACTGTTCGTCGGACAGTAAAAATGATTATGACCAATTTCATAAGATTTCATATTCTGAAGAAACTATTCAGTAAAAATAAAAACGTCTAGGACTGATCGTTTTCACTGTATACGAAAAAAAGCTAAATTATTATATGGCAACAGCAAGAGGTTGTCCGATTTAGACCATTTTTGAAATTATATTTACTATTTATATGAAAACGCCGAGTACACAATTTCAGTTCTCTACATTAACGCGTTCTCAATCAGTGTCCATATATATATAGTGAAAAACCCCACGAAGGAATTACCTGAGTTGTCAAATTTTCAAACTTAAATTTTCCAATTTTATGGAATATTTTCCGACAAAAAATTTATATGTATAAGCTATGCGGAATCATTTTTTCTTTTTTCCGTCGTACTGGCATCAATACATTCTCTTCAACAATCATGAAAACTTGCATGAAAAATCGAGGACAATTCATGTAAAAAAATTAGTAATAGGAAAAGTCTGGGGAAAACATGGAAAATCGGGAAAATTCATGTTATATGGGATCAAGTTGGAATACAGCTAAAAAGCGCAGTTTAAAACATAATTTAAATTTCCAAAAACCGTTGCAGTACTTCAACGATTTGATGCTCGAATAAATTTTTTGAAAAACTAGTAAATCAGTGTCTTTTTAGCCGTCATAAAATTGTTTTAAAATATCTCCGTGCAGCACGTAATAACAATTTAGTTAACGTGAAAAAGGCAGAAAATAAAATAAGTAAAAACGAGTTTTCAAACAAAACTGAGGCCAAGCCGCATGAAAAAGTAGAAAATAAACTTTTCTTCACACACAGAGGTGGAGTCAGATTTTATTCGCTGTCAATCACCGATATATTTCAGTATGATTAATCAGAGGTAATAAGTGATTTGATTAATGAAAAGAAAGAATATTCAAGAGAAATGTCCCAATCAAAAAATCTGAGTCCACCTATGTGTGTGAAGAAAAGTTTATTTTCTACTTTTTCATGCGGCTTATCCTCAGTTTTGTTTGAAAACTCGTTTTTTACTTATTTTATTTTATCTTTATTCATACAAGTTTTAAAGAGAGTTTTTTTTTTTATTTTTCTTCCTTTTCTTGCCGTGTGCATTTTAAATGTAAAATAATCGGAAAACTCTTCTGTGTCCTAACTTGTCATTAAGTTAACTTTGTAAACTTTGTCTTCCTGCCCTTCCCCCCCCCCTCCTGGCCTTATTGCAAACTAATTACTTCAAGGCACCACCAATATACCGTCTACAGGGAAAGCAGACCCAAATTTGCGAACTATGCTCAAAATGAACTGGCTCAATTCTAAGACAGTAGCAGATTCTTGAACCTGCCAGCATAGGAACCCTCGAGTCCTTAACTTCCTAAAACTCCCTTAACATATCCAATCCTTACTCCATTGCAGTCCCTACCAATCTAAATAACAAACTCTTGCGAGAAATTCATTTATTACAGTTGAAGTGGCGCAGCAGCTGTATGAAGAAGAGCCAACAATGTCACGTGAAGTGAACAACCCATAAACTAAACATCTAAAAGATGAAAAGCGAAGACATCGAATTGAACTGAGGACCAAAGATAAACCCCAACGTCCGTAGGATGCGACAAATCATCAATTATATCCAAAGAAGGAAGACAGCGAAGAATTTGAAGGGCGCAAACGCACTTGACTTGACTTGATTCTTGAGTCTTACTTTCCAAACGAACCACAAAAAATTTAGGAAGCACATTGTCGCAAGTCTGTATTGCAGTCTTTCAGGAAGCATCACAAATAACTATGTAAATTGATTTGTCCTTCTTCTTTTATAATTGTAAAAATGTTGTTGCGCTTTATCCTTACTTTTTCTCTCCTCGCCATTTGCGTAACAAAATCCTGAGAGCTTGATGGATATTGCAAACTCTCAGATAAAAATTCTTTAATTATCTTGAAAATGTCATCACTTAGCGGCTACTTTTGTTTATTTTTTTAGTACTTGAGATAATAAAAGGCAAGTAGAAGACTTCTGAATTTCATTACTTTCACTTAGAAGTTTATAGAAGACAAACTTTTTCTTAAATGAATATTTTTAGTATTCTTTGACGCAAGCGCTCTGTACCTTCCTAAAAACTAAGCCGAGATATAAAAAAGAATTTCGAAACGATAAATCGTATAATGATGATTTAAAAAATATTAGATAGGGAAGAGGGAGTCATTGTTTTAAAGTAGGAGAGGTTAAAGATGTTTCCTTCATAATTTATGAATCACCTTAGATCTTCTTAACGACCCCGCCCCGCCCCCCCCCCCCTCCCATCACCCCTTTCTCTCAAGCTTATTACTTATTTCGATGTCACATCATCATGAAATGTATACCCCAAGCACAGGGAATACCCTAAAGTACAAAAAAAGCAGATATGAAATGGATAAGAGTTTAGGAAAAGGCGTCGGAATATGTCGCACTTAAAATTTTGCATACTGAAAAAAAATATAAAGGATTGTAAAGTAATATGTTCCACATTCGCACCAATCTGGATAAAAAAACGTCTCGAAATTTCTTTACTGTACGACGGAAAATATTTTGAAGGGTAAAAGAATGGATGCGAATTGTGCACCGCAAATGAGTACCTGAAATGCAAAACTTGCTATCTCCACTTTTCGTAAAAAATTAGTTAGAAATGGTGATTTAATCTCTAAGACGAGTACTTCTATCTCCATTTCAAACTTTGCTGCAAATCTAAAGATAAATGCGTTAATAATGGGAGTGAATTATACGGTTGGATGCAAAACCAAATAAATCCGCTTTACAGTTCGGTTCAAATGTTAATATCTCCATCACAATCGATTTTGGTGCAAAACTACATAAATCCTCCGCGAAATATTTTAATTTATTACAACTGTGGAGCAAAACTTTCCAAATGTAAATAAGTATTTCATTTCTGTTTAAATGTGTTTTAACGGTACTTTTGCTTATTTTGACTTTGTAGCACACAACCATTCTGATGCCTAAGAATTCCCACGCTTCTATATGCCAATAGTTTCCAATTGTAAATAAGTATTTCATTGGTGTTTGAATGTCTTTTAACGGTACTTTTGCTTATTTTGACTTTGTAGCAAACCACCATTCTAATGCCTAAGAATTCCCACGCTTCTATATGCCAATAGTTTCCAAATATAAATAAGCATTTCATTGGTGTTTGAATGTGTTTTAACGGTACTTTTGCTTATTTTGAGTTTGTAGCACGCCACCATTCTAACGCCTAAAAAATTCCCACGCTTCTGTGTACACGCCAATAGTTATACGCGCTCGTTGTTCGGTAGCTTCTAACTTTACTTGTCTAGGAAAAATCCAGAGAGTGCACCTGCAACATTCGTTCAGAATTGTAACGGTTTTCTTGCCAATAATTCCCAGCTACTGAAAACCATAGAGTGTACTTACAACATTCTATCAGAATTGAAACGGTTTTTTCTTTAATTATTCTCTGCCTTTGCGAGGACATCGCTGGACATTTCGGTTATATATGCATAGTTTTAAAAAGCCTCGCCATTCTGTGTTTGGTTTTTCTAATTTAAAAAGCACAGTTTTTAAAGTTCCTGAAGTTTTTTTTTTACATTTTCCTACAAGTTTGTTTACTTTGATTTGATAAATTCTGTTACTTGAAAAGTGTTCGTCAGCAAGTATACGCGTTGTTTGTTGAAGTTGAGTTTCTGCGAAGTATTATTTTATTTACTGAGATGGACGCAAATGGTGTTCGCCCAGCTTTGGAAAATGAAAGGTGTAGGAAGAGGAAGGCGAGACCCGAGCAATGGAAACGGAATATTTCTAAAAAATTACGGTATGTACATTTTATTTTTAATGATGAAATCATTGATACTTACAAAAGAAATTTCAGGCACTCCGCTAAAGAATTGCCGCAATATCCCAAATGTAATCATTATGGAAGAGCTTTTCAGTGCCGATTACTTTCTATGTGCGACGTTAAATCATTTCATAAAGCATTTTATGAAACAACGGATAAGATTAAGCAGGACTTATTTTTACTAAAATACCTTGAAGTCAGGCAGATCAAACGCAGACGTCCTACTAAATCAACTCGATGCCCTTCGGTGGTGCAAACGAAATTTTTTGTTAGAACTTCAGTTAATTTATTTGTACCTGTTTGCAAGGAAGCATTCGTAGGTATTCTACATATCTCCAAAAATAGAATAGCAACAATTGCCAAAAAGTATGGACAAACCGGCCAAGCACCTTCAGAAAACCGTGGTGGTGACAGAATTTCTCAACGCAACATGGATAAGCAGTCTAAAGTAATGGAGTTTATTAGTTCCTTTAAGTCTGTGGAGTCACATTATTGTAGAGCGAGGTCAGGTCGCCTTTACCTTCCATCAGAACTAAATATAAGACAAATGTGGAGAATGTATAAAAATAAGTATGAAGTACAAGAATCTCTTAATGTCACCGAATCATATTTTCGAAATATATTTCTTACGAAATTTAATATTAGCTTCGACTCCCCATCTACAGATAAATGCTCAAAATGTATTGAGTTAAATAATAAAATAGAAATTGCTAAAGATGGTGCAGAAAAAGAAAATTTAATGGCAGAACAAAAAGTGCATAAGATGAGAGCCAAAAGTTTTTATGAGCTTTTAAAAGAAAAAAAGGACGGAGTTCTCACGTTGTCGTTCGACTGTCAGAAAAATCAGGTATTACCTAAAGTGCCTGACCAGTCTGCCTACTATAGTAGGCAACTATACATGTACAACTTTGCGATCATAGAAGGAAGCTCACAATCTTCTCTAAACCGCGAGACTGTAACACTCTTCTATTGGACAGAAAATGAGTTTTCGAAAGGCTCAAATCAAGTGACGTCTGCAGTATTCCATAAACTCACTTCATATCAAAATAGAAATGATATTAATACTGTAAGACGGTTTGCAGATGGATGCAGTGGACAGAATAAAAACACAGCCATGATTGGGATGTGTTCTCAGTGGTTAGTTTCAGCTCCTTCAAATTTTAGAAAAATTGAATTAATATTTCCTGTTGTCGGACATTCTTTTCTACCCGCTGACCGTGTTTTTGGTCTCATAGAGAAGGAGCTAAAGAAAATTGAAACTATTATACAGCCTGGGGAGTATGTAAACTTGTTTCAAAAATTCGGCACAGCCTTTCATTTGGGAGAAGATCTCGAAGTAAGAAACTGGAAAGATTCTTCATATTCAGCGATAAGGATAAGCACGTCTTGGCACTTTAAATTAAAAGAAAGTAAGCGAATCATAATTGACAAATTAAACGGAAAAATATTTGTTCAGGGTGAACCATTCTACCGTACGAATATTGGGGTACGAAAGTCTATCTGTAAGATTAAGAAAAGTGCTAAAGATATTAAGCCCGCGTTCGTTGGTAGAGGTGCTGCTGTAAGTGATGCGAAAATTAAAGATGTGGAAAAGCTTTTGGAGAAGCATTTCGGACAAGACTGGCGCCAAAGAGACGACACCAATTTTTACAAAAACATTATTGCCCATGAAAACCTGTCTGAAGAGCATGAAAAATCCGACCCTGAAAATGATGATCCATCTATTCGCATATAAAACAAAGCATTCAATTTGATCTTCAAAAAATGTATTTTAATAATTAAAGTAAATAAAACTATAGATTTGCTAACATCAATCGAATTTTATTCATGAAATTAGTCTAATTTATTCAGTCTTCGCTGCAAAAGTATATATATCCAAAAGTTTGGAGCAGAAGTGAATATCTCCATATTTAAAACTTCTCTAATCTGAATACTATAAATATTTCTCATATCATATTTTCCAAAATTAAACAAGACATGTAGTACTTCAAAATAGTATAGTTACCATTTATGTATTTGTTATATTTATATTCCAAATAAACTTTGGCTATTTTCTCGAATTGCGTTCTTACGGATATATTCAGTTATGCATTTCAGGTACTCAAATATTAGCCGTATTCTTTTGTGTACCTTGTTCTAGAACTTCCATATACTGGAGAGGACAAATTGTTCTGTCGATTGAAGCAAACTATTTGTACTGTTTGCTTCATTTAAATATTCTATGAAAATGTATGAGGCGTTCTTTTGTCTATCTTTTGTTCTGCTCTGTTCTGCGGACACAAAAGAACACAACTATTGTATCGGATCAGACTAGATAAAAATGAAACATTGCAGTGGTATTCTAACCAGTCGTTATGGGATGTTATGGTCTCGTCACCATTAAGCTTGAAGCCCCTCTTTTGAACAATGCTTTTTACAAAGTTTGCAAAGTACATGGATAAAACAATTAAAGGAAGCTATTAGGAAAATTATAGATGGAATTGAAAGTAATGAAGAATAGATTATTGATGAAAATCATCAAAAAGGGAGAGAGAGAGATCAGATCCCTGAGACACATTGGCATTAATAGAGTGGTTAAAAACAGAATTTCATTAACTAAAGATTGAATAGATTAAAAAAAAAAAAAAAAACAAATAAAAAATCTTTCATTTCACTCTATAAACAGAAGGCATTGATTTCAAGCACCTCCTGGCCTGGTACCATATCTGCTTAGTCCCATTATCTTAATTCATCAACTAAAAATTTACTACTTTGTAATCCATTTAAGGAAATTATACAATAATTATCGTAAGCTCCATTAAATTTACACACCAAATTTCAATGTTAAATATTCATTTCGTCTATGAAAAAAAAAAAATATTTCTAATACTACAAATCTTAATGACGTGGACAGCAATCAAGATTTTCTTATGATTCCATACTCTATACAGTAAAAGTGATAAATCGTTTCGAGTTAAACTATTAAAATACAAATTACTGCATCTACATCTATTTATGGAAGTAATAATAACAATATTAAACACGACTCACAGTTCGCACAAGTAAATCAAGTCACATGGAAATTTAGATTATTATTTCTGCAAATAAGTTTTCACGGGGCTTTGTTACTCGAATTTATCGAAGTTAATATATGTAAATTTCATGTTAATAATGTTATATAAACGTTGATAATCACTAAGGCTTAAAATAAATTCGATTCGTGAGATAATTATGACAACAACAATATTGAAAAGGACCTCAACTGCATTGTGATAAAAATATGTGCATGCAGCATTTTATGATGGCACTTTTGCCAACAAGAAAAGAAAAGAATATGAAAAATTTAAGTAAACTAACTTAGGGAGTGCGGCAAATTTTATTGACTTTGTGTTATAATTCAAAAATCATAATTATATTTTGGATTTTGGTAAATCATCGGTGATGTAGCCGTGCCTAGTAGTGAAATAATGTTAATTATCCTACATTTATTGCTCTCTATCCCTTGCTTTATATGTAAGCATTCTCCTAAGCCTGTCTTATGGAATGAAAATTTGTCCTAACGAGGACTACATTAATCCCATGTTTCTCTTGCACCTCTTCCCTGTACATGTACAGGGCTCCGTATATATTTAACTCATTAATTGTAGAGAGGATCCATGTCCTGCAGTATCGCATTTGTACATAACTCGAGATAGGTAGATATTGAGAATGATTTCGTAGATGTGAATATACTATATATAATGGGCTACCAATAAAATCATGTGGTGGGAAGTTTGAAAAGCCTTCTTAACAAACAGCTTCTCAACTATAAATTTGAACTCTACAGTTCATCGCTTTACCAACTAAAGACTTAAACAGAATTGCGACGAATAAAGCAGCCGATGGTCACTGCAAGTTCCTATGCAATACACGCTCCATAAAACGTTTCTTAGAGAAAATTCCATGGGAAAAAATTCTAAGTGCTTGGAAAAAAAGCAGTTTCGAGGCGTTATTGATTGCTTCCAAAAAAGTGCTTCTCTGGAAGCAATCTGAAGCAATTTCAAAATTATTGCTAAAATTCCAGCAAATTGACTGCGTACGTAACATTATGTTAGGTGGAGTTTTTCAAAGCAACTGTTTTGCTTTTTTAGATCAGTGAAACATTTGTTGATTGAAAAGTAAGAGTGTTAATTCTGCAAATAACATTAAAAAGTGTGCTGTTGGCAGAGCGCGGCTGTTTCGTCAAAATTTAATTTTCTCTAATTGAATGCAACACTGGTAAATATTTTTGGTCGACACTGTAGCTTCAACAATCGTGCAGAGCTTCCAATTTGCTTCCCACAAAGTGCATTAAAGGGAATTAAAACGAAACTAAAATTAAGCGCTTACTCCTACGAACATGCAATGTTAAAAATTTAAATGAAACTGAAGTACAATCGAAACCCTTCGTGCATCTGTAGAATCACTTGAAAAGGAGTTTTC
This sequence comes from Dioctria rufipes, assembly GCA_963924295.1. NCBI lineage: Eukaryota > Metazoa > Arthropoda > Insecta > Diptera > Asilidae > Dioctria > Dioctria rufipes. The sequence continues at coordinate 22,248,124 of OZ002740.1, read as the reverse complement.
AAGCTCTTTATTTCCCGCTGCTGGACGGTTCCTATGACTACAATTGTCGTCGGTTTCAGCCGTTTTGGTCGTCGCAACTATGCATAAAGGTCCATTTACACTATCATTATTTCCTTAAAGTGCTCTAAAAGCTATTATAATATAACTAAAAGGAAGTATTACTTCTGTGGATATGGAATGCTAAAATTTATATGAAACTGAAGCACATTCATAGCACTTCCGCAAAAGCGCTTGAAAAGGACTTTTAAGGTGTCTTTTTTTTCCCCTTTTTTCCCTAGGCGTAACCCCCGGAATATACAAGTCATGAACATTTCCTGGACGTAGCCCCCGGAATATACAAGCCATGAACAAAGTCTCGAAAAGAAAAATCACAATCTTCTTGACTTGCAGGAATGTTTCATGTAAAAGTAACTTGTATTTTGTTCAAACGCTAAAATTTTTATAAATTTGCTCTGCATGCTATTTAAAAAAAAAAGCCATTAGAAAGAAAACTTATATGGCTGCAATTTGCTTTTATTTCTTTTTCTGTGAGAGCGATAGTTTTAGGCTTTATAACCTGTTTAAGATGAAATATTAATTCTTCCTCAATGATGAGTGTACGAAAACAGTGAGAGTAAGCTCTTACTACATGGATGTAGCCGACCCGTTAATGCCTTTTAATATGATGGTGTCATCGCCGACCATCATGGCTTGTATTTTATTCCGGGGTATTACACCTGGGATATTAAAGGAAGCATCTTACCAATACAATCAAATATTCACCATTGCAGTAGTAATAATTAAGAGCAAAAGAATTTCTAAAGAATCCTCCATTATAAATTGGCTATTCCACTAACAATAATCTTTAATCTATCCCTAGGTTTGGGGGATTTTTTTAGATGATTGGAAATTTTTTCTTATTAAACCTCTATTCAAAGCCGGTTCCCGGAATCAAATCAGCAATTATAGACCAATTGCTAAGCTCTTACCAATCCCCAAATGTTTTGAGAGTTTAGTAAAAAATAAAATTTATTTTCACAATAAAGAAGGTATTTCCTCCTTGTAGCACGGGTTTGTAAGTGGTAGATCTACCTCCACAAATTTAAATCTCTTCAAACGTAGTGTGTCTATTGCTATTGAGGATGGCGTTCAGGTAGACGTCATTTACACAGATTTTGTAAAAGCCTTTGATCGTGTTAAATTAACTCTTCTTATTAAAAATCTTGAAGTGTTTGGTTTTAATTCGTCTTTGCTTGATTGGTTGACTTCGTATCTTACTAATAGTACTCAATGTGTTAAAGTAGATTGCTTTCGGTCGCGAAATTTCCAGGTTTTGTTTGGTGTTCCGCAGGGAAGCCATTTGGGTCCCTTGTTGTTTGTTATATTCATTAATGATGTGATAAATATTCTTCGCACCGCGCAACCATTGCTATATGCCGACGATCTTAAGATTATATTACCTATTAAAAATTTATCTGACACTTGCCATCCTCAGTCTGATCTTGATCGTTTACAAGAATGGTGTTTTTCGAACGGATTGGCTATAAATCCAACCAAGTGTAAATGTTTTACTTTTCACCGTTTACTAAACCCCCTTCATACTAAATATTCTATCGGTAACGTTTGCATTGAGGGGCCGAATGAACTTTTGGACCTTTGTGTCATTTTTGACGTGAAACTGGGAAGTGGTTTGCATATTAATTATATCTACTGTAGGGCCTTAAAGATGCTTGGTTTTATAAAACGAAATACTAAAGGCTTTAGTGATCCTCACACCTCAAAACCTTTATACCTTGCCTTAGTTAGATCTATAGTGGAGTATGCTTCCGTGCACCAAACAACTTAGTGACAGAATTGAGAAAATTCAAAAAAAAACTTTACTTGCTATGCTTTAAGAAGATTGCATTGTTTGCATGATTTACCCAATTATAAATCAAGATGTATGCTTTTGGGTTACAACTCTTAGATATTAGGAGAACAATTTCATCTATAATGTTTATAAGAGATACTATTTGCTACAAAATTTGTTCACCAGATTTGCTAACCTTATTCAATATTTATATGCCTGGTTTTGCACTTAGAACAAGATGTTTGTTACATGTTCCTTATCACCGAACCTCTTATGGTCAGCATGAACCTATTTCCTATTGCTCTCGTCGTTTTAATGAAGTTTATGACAATGACGTGGATCTAGCTCTTGAACGCACCAAGTTTAAAGATATTGTAATTTGTAAGTGCTTGTAGTCTTGCTTATTTTAGTGATAAAAAGTATTACCACTTCTTTAGTTGCATTTTATTTTTCAATTTGATTTTGTTACCATTGCATTCTTGTTTGTTTGAACACTTATGTAAATATTAATTGGTAATTTATATAGATTAGTTAAGTTATATTAGCATAGTCTGTAGGAGATGATCTTTGTAGACTGAATTACATAAATAATTAAGTAAATAAAAACTCACTGAAAAACTGGTAGAAGGCACTTTATCTTTTTATCTAAGGTGTAAACGCAAAAGCCAATCTAGTGATACTGATAAGGTGTGACACTTTATGTTTGTTAAAGTAAAAAGGTGGGAAAATGCTATATTTTTTTATGAATTGAACATTTTGAACTTATCTGACATTTTTACGCCTCTTTTATTTAGGAATTCTTTCCATGTTACATTTAAGCTAACTCAAGATATTTTTTTAAAGTTTGCTATCAATGAAAATTAAATGTCAGGATAATTCCCACGTAGGCATATTGCTTAATCACCTGATTTAATCTTGTATTCATGTCCCACCTGCTCAAATATTCGATTTATTTAAATTAACTATGGAATTCTTCCAATTACTGTTCTAATTTAACTAATGCGAGCAAAAACCAAATAAATTCGGATTAGTACAAGCTCCATCTCCGAAACTTCACATAAATAACGGGAGACTGAAGGTATTGAAGAGCTTCTATTACCTTCTTATCATAACTTTAGTATGTGGTGATGGAGAAGATAATGCCAATTTTCTAATAAAACAAAATTTTTTGCTGAAGCCGGTCCCACGGAGGGATCGTGACATGAACTTAAACAAGTAATACGGAGAGTCGTTTGTCAAATCATTCCAATGGCTTTTGATTAAGTAATCTGCCTTCTTGACCATTGACGAACGCTGTTGAAACTCCAACCCAGGCCTAAGAAAATATTTGCTAGTAGTATCCATTACCACTAACAGCCTTACTAGCAAATATAATTTTAATTTAAGCAGTCCCCTTTATGTAAAATTAAGATTATTAAGTTTTATTATAATTGAACTTATACAAGCCCATTTTTTAGCCATCAAGTCTATCAAACAAAGGTTCAGCTCCCCGGGATGGCGGCAACTACCTTCCACATCCTAAGTTCATCTAATTCTTATGCAGAAAATTAAGATTACGAAATAGGAAAAATGTGGCAGATATGGATTATATTTCTTTTCATTGTGTAGAAACAAATTGGATACGTCTTCTTCTGCACCACCTCCAGGTGTATGACTTATGGCAGGTAAAAGGAAACTTTCTTTTTTAATCTACATGAAATATTCTTACGCTAGAGGGGGAAAAGGACTATTGCTGCTCCCTAAAATAAATGACCCTGAGGAAAGGTCGTTTTCAGTTCTTTATTCAAAACCTTTTCCAGTCAATAATGAAAGTGAAAGGAATCTCCTATTACCTTACGGTAAAATAATAATCTTTAGAATAATGCGGAAAGTTCTTCGTCCCAATTGATTGATTCCACCACCAAACAAGAGACTGTCATAAGAAATAAATAAGTATAAATTGCGCTAGCCGCAGCCTATAAAATAAAAATTGCACTTCCCAAATGAGATGCAACAAAGTTCACAGGGTTGTATCGATTTTCTACATTTATAATGACATTTTGATTGATTTGCCTGCAGGTAACCAGCAGCAAATTATATTTAGAAGATTGCACTTACCACAAACGAAGCATTCTGAATTTTAATGATATCATCCTCGTCTGATTCACCGTCAACAACTTCATCCTCATGACTAGGACTTGCACCCATTGCGGCCTCCTCCTAGAAATTGGAGTGTTGTAAATGCGTGCACAAGGCACCCACAATATTTTGACAGTTACTGGAGCTCCTTAAAACAGAGCTCCTCCATGCTTGAGGTAGACATTTTTTGGATGTTTTGTTTACAGCCTATTCTGGCGCTTACAAATGTAATTATTTATTAGCAATTGACTGACTTTCTCCGTTTATATAAAAACTACTCTCACTTATCGTCACTCAATAACAAATTTTCCGGACAGCGACAAAACTCCGGCCCTCCGCGGCTGCACTGATTTTAAAGCAACTACAAATCGAGGGTTGCCAGCTCAATTAATAACATTATAAAACGATATAATAAATATCGTAAAAAATAACGTAATGCCGAAACACTCCGGTTAGTCCGAATGAGGGCGCCACTGTACTTTAGTATCGAAACTCCGGTGAACTTAGATGGCGCCAGCGTATTGTATTATTAAAACTCCGCCGGAGATGGAGTTAGTGTCGGGATTGCACTCCGGAATTGGTCCGAATGAGGGCGCCACCGTACTGTAGTATTAAAACTCCGACAAACTTAGATGGCGCCACCGTACTATAGTAACGAACTAAAAATCGCGGCGCTAGTGTCGGGTTTCATTTTCCCTAGCTTTTGCTCCTCCTGTTCTACCACAAGTTTCGTCTTCTGCTTAAAGGGAGATATTCGATCTGATTTTTCGAATTTAATTTTCTAATTTATTTTATTTTTAGTTTCGTATCTCGAACTTTTTATTATATTTGGTTGTTTTTCACTTATTCTTTTTCCGCTTTTCTCGTACTAAAAAAATATATTTATATTTTTGTAGTACTTAACCATAATTATTTATTTATTATGAAATTTGAGTCAATATACATATTTGCATTAAATTATGACTTGTACATCTCGCAATCTTCTTGAATTTGAATCTTATTATTACAGTTTATTTGAGTCAAACTACGTAATCTAAATTGTGCCGAATATCCCTATGCACAATATAATACAATATATTTTTCAGTTCAATTTCAGTATTAAAAATAAAAATAAACAATATACCTATGAGTTGAAAGAAGAAAACAATTCCGAATCTGAGTAATTCAACAAAATACAATTTCAAATTCAAAATCATGTAAGCACTAAGCAGTAGTAATTTAAAACAATACATATTCAGTAAATGACTGCATGCCTAATCTCAACCAACGTTTTCACCACTGTCGAAATTACAATGATTAAGAATTAAGATGCCAACAAACTATTATGAAGCAGCATTAAAGACTCTGGAGAGATAACTTTAACCTTGCATTAGCTAAGCTTCCACAGGTGGATGTAACTCTTTCGACTGTGTACAGTTGTCAGCTTTGCTTTTGATTGTTTACTTATCGAACATTTTTTATAAATACTAGATATGTTTACAAAAAAATACCTAATATACGACAGGCCGTGGTTCAGGCAATAGATACTGTAGGCAGAGATACAAAGATGCTTATCGCAAGTGCCGACAGAACTGAAGCAATCAATAGAAAAAAAACAGGCAGCTCGAGCTCAGTAAATAGCAGAGAAAAATAATTCACCCAGATGCAGCTGCAATATTGAAAACCAGACTTACACTTCTTAAACGAATGTTGCAAGATAAACAAACCAAATCGCCACTCAGGTTAAATTCGTATTGACAAATATTTCCTTCGTACAAGAAAAAAAATCTATTAGAATAATTGGACTTGAATGTAATGACCCCCCCCCCCCCCCCTTTAAGACGAGAAGCCCTTTTGAAAATGTTTCAAATAAATCTCAGGTCTGTTGAGATTGCGAAAATATTGCGATTTCAAAAACCTAGCCAATAACTACAGCAACACCTTTTACCCAAATTATCAAATTACACATGCAAATTCTTTCAAATAATCTTCGTATATACCTTGCTCAAATCAGAAATAATACATGTACTTCTTGTTTTACATTATCCATTATTAAATTTAATAAGATCTTATAAAATGGTTCGCGCTATCATCTAGAGATACCACCTACATACAGAACTTCTGGAAGAACTATTTATTTTTACCAGCCTTGTAAACTTCAGGTCCTTGACGGAGACCTATGTAATATTTTGAAATGTTTAACGTGTAGACATGATTATAGTTGAGAATCTTTAAGAATGGCTTAATCTTATGTCGAAGAATTCAACATTAGATTCTTCAATTTCGCCTTGCCCATTTTTTTCAATCCCTGCTATGAGAGCATGTCCAAATTGCGATACGTACGATTTTCCTTATTTTCATAATTTTCCTCATCTTGGAACTAAATCTATTAAATTGTAATAACTGGAGGGGGATATGCTTACTGCCGCAACAAAAACATGAATTTCGACACCAACTCACTTGAACTATCGAATGGTAGACTTTTCTATGTTCTTAGGAAGCTCATCAAAGATAATATTTTCATTTTCTTAGTAGCCACTAACGATGTCGACAATAGCGCACTTATAATAATAATGGTTATTGATTTTAAAAAATCTTACAGCGGAAAGTATTCTTACTGGGTTGAGACTTAACTATACACCCACCTGTGTAAAGAAACAATGAGTATAAAGTGGAAAGCTTGTGTTACCTCACTTGCAGCGTAATTACCGAATCCGACGGAACAAAACTATCTCCGGTATGGAACTCTAATTAGACCTCGGTTAATTTTAAAATTCGTTGGAATGATTAGTGTTTTAAACGTAGAGCTTCGGAGATTAAGGTAGAGACACGAGTGACGTAAAAATAAAAAGGAAAAAATTAAATTCGACACGCAGATAGAGAGAAGTAGGTTAAGTACTTACGTTAAGGCAACTCAATTTACTTTAATGCTCCAAAACAGCAAGAGACATTTCAAAGTATAACAATATGTTTAACCGTTATTCTGTTATGTATTAAAAAAAATCTGCTATTACATCGTGCTGTATAATTCGAGAATTTACTCTTAAAAAGATTTGGTACAAAAATGGGGGAAGTAAAGAAAAATACTAAAAAATATAAACGACCCAATTTATTTGAATACGAAAAGTTTTTTTTCTTTTAATTTGAGAGCACAGCTTCACAACATTTACCTAATCACTACTTATATTTTAAGAAATAAAAAAAAGAAAAAAACTTTCGAATTATCTCTAGGCATACATTTTTGTGCAAATTATGGCAATCTATTTAATAACAGTAGATAAATTACAATAAATAGTGAACGGAATAAAATCTCAACAATATTAAAATGTACAGTGTCTAAACAAGAAAATGGCCGCGGCGCGGCTGCTGCATCTTCTTCTCCAATTCAGGGGTAAAATTTGATCATATTTAAAACTAAGACTAAATAAAAAAGAAATAAATAAATTTGGTATATAACAATAAATGCTGAAATACATCGTGCGTAGTAAGCAATTTTTTTTTTTTTTGGCAAGAATTGATCTCGTCTTAATTCTGAAATGCCTCTAAGCAGAAGAATATTATAAAATTGTGGAGTAATCGATAGTAAGTCTCTTTCTATTTGTTCACTAATCCTCGAGCCTTTGGATAAGCTGACGAAGGTTTTTTAACTGGAATGGGTCTCTTCAGTGTTTCTGTTTTTGAAGATTTCACAGCTCTACAGGAAAAAAATAAATTATTGTACAATGCACATAAAAATTACTTATTGAAAACTATACCTTGTCCCGGTTACTCCATTTGTTTGTGAATTTTGATTTATAATTCTATCAAGTCGATTTCTTATACTGGAATTATGATCGATTATTTCTAAATCATCATCAGTTTGCATAGCCTCAGCTAAAACAGCTTGCAATGACGCTGAAACTTTAGGACTTCGATATTCATGTGTTGTCCTACAAGGCATATCCAATTCATAGCTGACCACATTTTCACCTTTGTATCTTATTGAATTTGAATTGTTCTTCTTTCCTTCCTGTAGTCCGTATTCGGACATAGGTCGACGTCTACCTGGATGTGATATGGGTCGTCGTAGTAAACAAGTATCACTTAAATTCACTGCACATAATTTCCATTCTTCTTGCTCTTCATCGTAACGCGCTTGCGTGTATAGACGATTTTTAACCTCCACTGGTACAAAATTGTCAATTATTAATAGTAATCGTTTCAATTCCCTGAAAAGAATGTTGGGTTTTTTTGTTTTTTTTTTATATTTATAGAAAATGGATAAAACCAGTACTTAATAAGTTCATTTTGTGTCATTTCAAGCTCGCGAAGATCACGGTTGTGCTCGTATTTTGTATCGTTCAATTCTTGTTGTAATGCCTACAAAATAAACAACATTTGATTTAGCATTGAATGATGGACATCAATAGCGCGCTAGTCTTACTAAATATTTGGCGTAACATTTTGATAACTTTCTTGATTTCAAATCAACTTCTTGTTCCAATGAAGTAACTGTTTCTCGTATTTCTAAGGTGGTCTCCTCTTGTAGTTCTAATTGTTGTTGCATTTCAACTTCACGTTTCTAAAAATTAATAATAGTCATGGTAAATATTTGTGAGATAAATTCCTACCTTATACGTTGCTTATCAAGAAAAATATTGAGAGAAAAATAATAATTCATTTACCTTTCTTTCAGAAATTTCACCAAGCTTTTTCTCCAGTTCCATTTGTCTCTCTGTGTACGTATCTAAAATACTTCGACCACCTCGTACAAGTTGACCTTCCAGTTCATTTAATTTCGTAGCTAAGTGTGATGTAATTTCACGTTCTCTCTGTTTATAGAAGGGAAAATTTTTAACTTTTTCGCACGTAAATTATTTTAAAAACAATTTTTTACCTCTAAAGCGTCTTTAGCTTCTGCATCATTAGCAATACTTGTTACATCATCTTCCTCTTCACTTTCTTCACTTTCCTCTCCAACTTCTTCATCTTTTTTCTTAGCATCACCACCACCACCATCTAAAAGTTTATTTGTAGCCGTTTTAGAACTTTTCACCCTTTTTGGATTAGGTACACGCTCAGAATTTTGTCGATCCGATATCAATTGACGCAGTCTAGTAATCTCTTCTTGATATTCCTTCAATTTGGCATCTTGAGGATCTTCATTCTTAATTGGTTTATTCTGTATAGTTTTAGCACGTGAAGCATACCGCAGAGTTGTTAATGTTTCATTATAATTAAAACTTGACGGTCCAATATTAGCAATCATTATTGTTTTTGAATTTCCACCTAGAGAATCTTGCAGTAATCTAGTTAACTTAGAATCTCTGTATGGAATATGTGGAGAGTTTTCAGCTAATGCTGATATAACATTTCCAAGTGAGGATAGAGCCAAATTGATTTTACTCGCTTCTTTTAAACGTTCTGCAGTAGCTCCAGTTTTCGATTGACGTTCACTACCAGCAAGATCGATAAGATTAAGTTTTCCCACCTTAATTGTATTCGATTCGATTTCCCCAATTTCAATTTTTATCATAAAAATCGCATGAGATCTAGAGCTATGCTCATTCATATTTGTATATCCGACTGTACGGTTTTTATTACCCTGACACATTACACTTAACATATCATCGGCACTCTTACAGCACACTGAATGTAAATTGGGTACATAAACTCCAACTTTTTCTCGTTCTCTTAATTCAAGATTTTTGGTATTTGGCTTAAGTAAATCTCGTAATTCTTCCATGTAAATTTCTAGATATGAGACATCCACTAAGAAATTCATGTTTTGCGCTCGACTTATGTGAGACCAAATTTGTTCAAAAGATCTAGGAATGATTCCTCTTTGATCTATATTGCCACGAACACCTTCCATTGTGTGTGTTTTTCCTGTTCCGGTTTGTCCATATGCAAAAACGCAACAATTAAAGCCTTCCAATACACTAGAGACAAGGGGACGTACGACTTCATCATATACATCTTTCTGAGTTGAGCTGTAGAAAAGAATTGATAAATATTTCAAATTAAATGTGATAGGTGTGTATACTGTAAATCATAAACAGCATCATATGTAAACATTTTCCGATTTTCTTTGTTGGATTCATTTGGGTGGGCAATTTCTATTACTCCTCGATTCGGATATGCACCTACTACTTGTGGGGATCCTTCAATTTTTTCCTTTTCACTAATCGGACGGCATCTAACGACTACTTGTACACATTCGTTCAGAGCTTTCTGTAAATAAATGAATAAAAACGATTATAGTGGTATCCATGGAATTTAATTTAACCAAGCTTTTCAACCCCCTCCCACCACCATTCCACTTTTTCTCGTATAAGCCTTGTAGCCTAGGACCTTATTCGTAAGCATAGCAGCAATGGTTACTATGGCTCGATTATTGAATTCGAAAGCTTGCATTTTAGAAAACTTGATTTGAGACCAAAATCATTTTCGCTTGTCTATATAAGGGATAAAAGCGAGGGAATAATATACCCGTCCTCCTTACGTGATAATGAAGTATTTATCTATTTTATGGTTCTAGTTTTCGAAGATTTTCGAAACTTGAAAGGTAAGTCCTATAAACTTATCGTCCTGCTTTGGGTGTGGTTTCTAAATAACTCAGTTTAGATATTTTAGTTTGTCACGTGGACTCAACGGAGGCCAGGTTCATTGGTGCAATATTTCTTTTCTTTGAGTACAGGCAAATATCTACTGTAATGAACATCCATAACAACGGCTATAATATACCACCTTGATGCGTGGTCATCTGTATTCTTCTCACTCTAAATTTACCCTCCCCAGACCAGTTCCTACAGATTAACAAAAGTGATCCAGTGCAAGCACCTTATGTATAGGTAAAAATATCCAGAGCAGATTCTTTAAAAATGATGCCCCTGCTAATGGTGTTACAATTAGATATTGCGTTTTTCTACAAATTGAGTCCACTCCTTTTTGCGGTATGTCCTTTTAGCCATTTTTTAATGTACCTTGTGCTCCCACGTTCATTATTAATTGCACTAAACTTTTTCATTTCATTTTATCAGCTACAGAAGTTCAGACTGGTGATTACTACGACTCTCATAAAAATGTCTAACGCCGTTAACAAGTACGTTGTATTACCCTATTAGTCAGCGAACCCACCAACGTGCCCTACGTAGAGTTCCGCGTCGCACTTTTATTCTTGTTCATGTGGTTTATTGGGATGCGTACGCATCCTCGTAATGTAATCACTCTACTGACATCCCTTTTTAAATCTTTTTAAAATAACACGACCAAGGTGTGCCACATGTACTCTACCACGTTAATGGGCTGCTTTCAACGATCAGGGATTTCGATCTCATTTTGTTAACAGTTGTACGGCTTTGTCCGGATGGCTGAACTCTAACTAACTAGGATGTGTCATGAATACTGTATACGGGGAGCTACGGATTACATTGTACCAAGACTAGATTTTGAGAAAGCGTTCTGAACAAGCAGTCCTTCCTAGTAGAGAGGAATGGAAGTGTAATCGCGTGACATTTGACTCTGATATATGTGTTTACAGACGGCTCCAAAATGGATGTGGCAGTGTGTGCCGAGTTATACTCAGCACTCTCTCAAATACAGGAATCATACCGCCTACCGGACCACTGTAGTATGTTCCAGACGGAAATCTGACCATCTACAAAGCAGCAAGGCTGCTGCGTACAATTTGTGACATACATAGTAATCGAGTTATCAGGATTGACAGCCAAGCGGCAATCAAAGCTTTGGACTCGAGTACCATTAGATCGCGCATACTGCAACGGTGTCGCTGTGAACTCGGGAAACTGGGTGCTAACCACAGAGTTATTCTCTGCTATGTGCCTGGTCACAGTGACATACCTGGAAACGAGGCAGCGGATGCCCTGGCCGGGAAGGTTTCCGCTATGAATATATGTCTAGCACAGAGGAACCCGAAGGTCGGGCCCTAGAATCAATGAAGAGGATTCTAAATGTACTGGCCTTCAAGCTGGCAAATCGCAGATGGGGAGAACTGACCTCATGCGTGATTTTAAGACAGCTCTGGCCCGAGATTTGTCCTGTGAAGACTGAATCTCTGCTGAAGAGGAACATTAATGATGTACGTAATCTTACCGCAACTATTACGGGACACTGTCTCTATGGAAAACATGCAGAGCGCATACAATGACTTCTGAAGAATCTGTATGGACCAGTAAGAGATTGAGAGCGTTAAGCACCTGCGTTAACCTTGATAAGATTAGGAGGAATGCTACTTTTTCTGCGAACTGGGGGAATTAGCAAAGAAAGAGTTGGGGGACCTGTTAAGGTTCATTAACTCTTGTAGCTGGTTTCATCGCACCCCGTAGCTCTTAATATATCTTTTCCAGGCAGGGTTCCAATATAGTGGTATCATAATGGATCATAGATGGTCTAAGAGTGGCTGATCGTACTCCCTCTTTCGATGGCCGCCACTCTAACCTAAACTTTCTATTGTAGATAGTTTTTCGGCTTTTTATTTGCTTTTTAAAGCATAAATTATAAATTAACTCCACATCTCGAACCAAACTAATCAACTTTTTTTAAGAAGACACTTCCGAATTCACTAAAAACAAATCAGCTGCTGGCTGTAAACACCGAAATCATGCTACCAAATATCAAAAGTTGCGATGGAGTACAGGCTAGAACTACCTCCGCGATTACTCAGCGCAGTAAGGGCAACTGACTTCAACATTAGAGCTTGCCTAACTTCTCATATATTCTTTGACAGTTCCTTCAAGCGACGGCTAAATTCAAGAAGTTCACTATGCCGAAATTATCAAAAGTCGGCTGAGTTGATATCTTGAATGCTCACACTGTCTTTCGGTCTTAGGCTGAATTCACACCGGACATTTTATCCTGAGCTGCTGCATAGAAGAAATTTATGTGGCGTTTTGATTGAACCAAGACTAAAGGATGATTAAAACGTCCGCGTGAATGCAGCCATAGACCCAATCTACAACGAGAGCTACACGCTACAAGTTGCCAGCTACATGAAGCTCCATATCAGCGTATTGCTATGAGAGTAGTCAGTTCATGTAGCTAGCTACACTATAGATTGAAGCTCTCTATGTAACAGTTTCTACGGTATGTGCAAACTGAAACTTGAAGATAGAAACTTGCAGCGGGCAGCTCCCGATGTAAATTAGCCCGTAATGGATGAACATTTTCAGTTATGTACTCTACTTTCTTGCTTATCACTGTTTCGCACAGGGGTCGGTGTAGATCAGACAGCTTCTGGTTCAATTCAGGGCCTGTGCGTTTTTTTTTAAGATACATAAATTTTTTTAAAAAATTGTAGATTTTTGAAGGGCCATATAAAAATTTAATTTTTTCTGTATACCTATTTGGACATTGCCTGAGAACGAGTCGACGTTGAGTGCTGAAATTTTGTACATAGTGTTTTTATAAAATTAATAAATACAATTTCAAAAATAGGCTAAATCGAACAACCTCTTCTGTGTGTTGCCATACAAATTGTAGTGTTTTACGTATAATATGAAAGCGATCGGTTCTAAACATTTATATTGTACTGAAAAGTTCTTCAGAATAGAAAAACGTATTGAATTAGTTATAATCATTTTTACTGTCCGACGAACCGTTCTAGAAATAGATGCAAAAAACCACTTAAACAATCAAACTTCCAGACAGGTGGGGAGACCATACGAAATTACGTACGGGCATGCATCTAGTATTCTAGGGTATAGACAGAATTGGTCTAAGAACAATTCTGGCTGTTTTTCTTGTTGTATATGCAGTTTGGGAAGTACATAGCAACCAACTGAATTAAAAAGGGAAGTTTTAAAAAAAATAAAAGTAGAACTTACCAGAAATTCATTTTAGAGCGATTATAAAAAAAGGAGTAAAGAAATGAATAGTAAACCAAGGGTATGGGTCAATATTAAAACTTTCTTTAAATTTAACAATTACAGTTATTGAACTGTTTTCAATGAAAATTTCGTAACCATAATAAATTATTCATGACTAAATAAAATATTGACCAATCGTATTCTTCAAATCGCGTCGAATTCAAGGATGATATAATTGACCAAAAATAGAAATTCAAGTAGTTTTCACTTGATCATCAAAATGTAATCCCTTTTAAAAGATATACGCGCTATCAAATAATTGCCTTTATTTGAATTTCTATACAATATTACTTAAAAACTATCAAGTTTAGCTGTAGACTGCCGATATTGATTTATTCAAAGTTGAATTTGACATTATCCAAACTAACCTGGGCTTTATTCTTCATATTTTTATCCATGTTCACGTAATTTTTATTTATTGCACTTTTGTTTTCAATATTAGTGAATTATTTATTTCATCATTTCAATTCTTAATAAATAAATAACGTTTGGACCTTCTTTCAGGTAATTAATGAAACACCCACTTTCAGGAAAACCAAGGAGACAGAAATTGTAAAAACAAACCACAAAGAGTGGTGGAGTGACGGCACGGCAAGTGACAGCTTGAATTTTAAAATTGACAACATCATTGCCAGATGTACTTAATCTAATGAATTTATGGAAAATTTGATTTTTAGTATTAAAATAGTTTATTGCAAACCGGCCAAGTTTACAAGCAAAATGACAACACTAAAGCCTAGTGCGTTGACCAATCGAAAGTTTCGTTTCCCACACAAATTCTATGTTTGACGTCGACGCGAACTTCGTTAAAGTAAAGCGTGCTAACTTTTCCAACTTTGATCTCAGTAAGAACCTCAACCTGGTGAACTTATTGAATAAATAACTAATTAGTTAGTTATTTATTCAATGGGTGAACTCTGCCTATTTTGATAGCTCGCAATGCGAGCTTTGACAACTTCAGTAAGCAGTTAATTGCCGTGTTGGGTTAAAACTTCAAATTTTTTTGTAATAATTTACTACAGTAGGAACAACTATTTACGTTAAATATATGCTTCCCAATTTTTTTTCAAATAATTTTCCGTACACTTTTTCTCGATAATAAAAATTAGCAGCTGTCAAGCTGACAAAGTTATCTACTCGAGTTCAATCTCAACCTGGTCGACCTTACCAACTTTGCAATTAGGTTCTTTACAAGGTATATCTTGGGGTGGTTTGGGTTCTTCACAACGAGGTAATAATTAAAGGAGATGTAATCGTATGTACGATCCAAGTCAAGTCAAGTCAAGTGCTTTTGCGCTTTAAAATTTCTTCCTTGTCTTCCTTCTTTGGATTTTGTTAGATGATTTTTCACATCCTTCAGATTTGTCTTCTTTAGTGCGTTGGGGCTTATCTTTGGCCCTCAGTTCGATTAGATGTTTTGCTTTTCCTTCTTGTTGATCTCTGGTTTGGTTTTTATCACCTCTCGTGTTGTTGTTTGTTCTTTTCCTTACAGCTGCTGCGCCACGTCAGTTGTAGTTACTGACTTTCTCGCAAGAGTGTATGTACGATCCGTGTACATGAGCGTACCCAAAATTGCTCTGCATTTGTGTATGTTTCACTCCGCCATTTTTGATCTTCGCTGTTAAATCCATACTTAGGTTCGGTTGGTTTTGGGTTTGGTGCATTGACGCAGGAAAACCCGTGAAATAACCGGAGGGGCTACGAAGCAAATATTACTCACAAACTTTTTACCACTGAACTTTTCTTCTTAATTATTAACTTTTTTACGTTCACGTTTGCAAATTCAGTAAATACTTTTGAGTAAATGAAAATAAAAGCGATTAAAATTGCGCATAGGGTGTACAATTGTGTACAGGTGTACAAATATTACGGCGCTTATGTACAAACAATATCTGTGCCATTGCATTAGAATTGGGTACGTGATATTTTCTCATTTGCATTTCCCTTAGTTCTTACCTCGTATTCTACAAAACTGTCAAAGTTGAGGCTGCGGCTGAGGATGAGGTTGGAAAGGCTAGCACTGTGTTTCCCGCTAATCCAGTCAACTGTCTTTCGGCCTTAAATGCTTTGCCATTGAGAAGAACAAGATTTTTGATAGAGATTAGCGATACTACTGTTCCTAGTGGCGACTAGGAAAATCAACAGCTAGGACGAGTTGTAGTGGATGATTTCCATATATTTTTTTAGCAAATTCTAAATAAAATCAAAATCATTGCGATCAAACTTTAACTTTGAATTCGTGGCAAAAACTGTGTTTTTGAAGTGTTCAATTTTATTTCGTGATAATATTTAACTTCTTGTACTTAGGTTACAAATTTTGCAGATTTTTCACGAATTGTGTTTGCGTGTTCTGATCACATCTATTTTACAGACAGGTACTAATTTATTATTCATAATTACATTTAAAATGTTATTTATGTTTATTTCAAATTGTTCTTAATATGGTAAAAAATTTCGTATAATTTCACGTGAGTAACCTTGAAAGATGTTTGTACATAGCTTGCAAAAATAAGGAATTAATGGCCCCTGTGAAGTGTGAATGCTTTTTTGATTTTTTTTTCCAAATAATCTGTTTTTGTTATAGTTGTGATTTTTGTAAGATTTGTTTTATTTGAAAAAGGTTTTTTTTCACAATTTATAGTACCGCATCTTATTTCTTTCGATAAAACAAAATTGAAAACTATACTGAAATAGTTACAGATTTAAAGAAAAAATGTGATTTAAAGTTGACCAATACCTTTTCATTGATTTGCATTGAAATTAATCTTGATCATTTCAATTCATGCGCTCCGTCAGCCTAAGTCTACTCTTGCTTAAATTAGGAATACCGGACAAAGATTAGCGAGTATGCCCTTGTCACTGAGTCTGTCTGTACCATTTCATGAAATGGTATGGAAATGGAGATTATCGACTACATTTTCATGTGCATTATTATTATTATTAATATGAAGGATGCAGATAAAGATTCTACCTCTGACCAAGTCACTGCTACATCTACGAACCTTGTGATAGTACATAGAATAAAATGTTTGCAGGTTAAGTTAGGTTTCACGTTCACGGCACAAAGTATCTGTCAATCTGTGTAATTGAAAAAAGTTGTGAAATTGTAGGGTAGTATGTTCATTAATGGGCGCGCTCACTGCCACCGAAATAGTGACTTTTTGTCGACTACGAGTCACTACCGAGCGTTCACTCCGCCAATTTTGACAGTAAACGACTACGCTTGACTACGACTATCGTTCACTCCGCACATTGAATGTACCAAATAGTCGACTACATTCGACTACGCTCAGGAGGATAGTCGATCGTAGTCGGTTTGACAGAACTACACTACGCCAACGACTACGCTACCGAAGTGGCAGTGAACGCGCCCAATGATCCGGATTTTCTCATCGTTTTATGCAGTAATTTCAGTCACTCATATTGTAGACTTCTTTGATCCTAGCACGCAGCTTCTTGGTCCAACATAAATATTCTAGTCTAGTTTGGTAGTATCTATATTCATTATATATTTTGACACAAATAAAATCTTTATCTATATGCTATCGTATAATCTTACCATTTGTTTTGTATTAATTATAATTAAAGATTTGTTAAATGTAAATCTTTGTAACATCGTAATACCCAACGTCTCAGGACGTGGGGTTGAAAATAAACAACTTTTCTATTCTATTCTATTCTATTGGTCGATTCTCTAGCGTCTCGGATTAAGAATTTTATTTTGCAAGTCTGTACTTGCTTCCACAGAATTTTTTTTGTTGATGTTATCGGTACAGATTTTATGCAGACTGATGTCACTCGTGAAGCTGCCTTATTTAATAAATGAAAACCATCGCACATCTAGAATCAATTGTCAATTTTTTCTCTGATTTTGTACTGACATCGTTAACTAATCTGAATCATTCAATATTATACCATTCTAGTTCCATATTATTTGGTGTGTGCATTCTTGGCGCTTCTCTACAGCAACAATTTATCCATGTTTTCGATTGTAATAGACGCTTGAGAGGCAGGTGTAATACGAAATAAATTGTTTTTGTTCAGATCGGATTTTGAGTTTTTGTTTTTTTTTTTTAATCAGAACAAAATCATACCAAACATGCACCAGAATTTCCAATTCAAAATTCGACTAATGGAACATGTCTAGTTTCAGTTCCAACTTGAGAACAGAATTCATCATAAAATTATTGTACCAAATTTGCGTCTGTTTGCATATGATATAATGTATCCATGCAGGTCGCAGCGAAACCATAATAGGATAACTTCGAAGTTAATTTTATTCTGGACATTATGCTCATATTTCACCTTTATTTTCGTATGTTAGTAAGGATAAGGTCCAAAATCCTTTGGAGTATGGAAGTCGAGAGCCGGAACTAACAGACCTATCTCTAATGGATAAGATCATGAATTCTCTGATCTAGCGCTCCAGATCACAAAAGTTTGATGACAGCAGGTATTCCCAATAAGTCAAAATCTAGATAGGATTTAGAATTCTATTGGGAAGAAAAATAGAATTTTATATTTTTTAAAACATTTATTTGAACGTTTGTTCTTCTGTCCAAGCGCGTAGTTTATAATGTCTGTGACTGTACTTAGATATCTAGATATCTTACTTCTACAGCGAACTGAAACAATGACTTAAAAAACTAACATTATTTTAATTTTCACATTTTCATGCCTACTTACTAATACTTACAAACAACGTGCTCACGCTGCACAAAATAGAATTTGGACACGTCAGGTCAATACAGCTGCAAAATATACAAAGTACTCACGTCGCCACATCTATTCTATACAGAAAGTTTTCTCAGGTGCTTTCACACTGAAGTGACAACGTAGTAAAATAACTAAAAGATCTCTGCGGCTATTTAGCTGTTATAAAAGACATCCATTCTGTGGTGTACAGTATTACTTATTATACCAAAACCTTTCCAATTGTGACTGTTTAACAGACCTATTCCCTAAGGAATTCATCTATAATATTGACAACATGCACATCCTACACACAGTGCACATTTTGTATTGTGTTAACTTTTTTATGTAAATATATCAAAGAGTAATTTATCATAAATTAAATTATATAAAAAAATAAACTAAACAACAAATAAAACTTTTCTAGTGTAATATGGCCAATTATCGTTATCTCTGCAGATTTCCAAAGCGGATAATTGTGAATCGATTCTACAGCTCAATGTCGGAAAAGGTGATTTACTTGTCCTTCCATCATCTAAGTTTTCTTGCTTTATGTTTCATTAAATTCCCAGAAAGGTCTTGTGCTTGGAGTATATAACGTCGAAGGTGGAGATCAGCCTAAATTGACGTCATATGCTAAAAATTATAATGAAGAAACTGCTGGTGATTTATTGAAGAAAATAACAATGTAAGTACGAAAAATATATGTACACATTAAAAGAATATTAGATAAAGATTATCTGTGATCCTTAGAACCTATTGAATATAACATTGTTCTGACATCATTTAATTTTTATTTTCGAATTAAATATTTTTATAGAAATTATATTAGTTTGTGTTAAAAAATGTTGGCATATTGCAAATGATTAGTACTTAGTGGCTTTTCCTCTCGTAAGAATAACCTCAGCTAATCTATTCGGCAAGGAATTACATACAATGGTGTGAAAAAAATAGGTGTGGGAAGAAATTATGACATAAATTCGTTTTTTTTCTCAGAGAGTATCTTGCGCAAACACATTCCTCAACTTTTGTTTACAAGTGCTGTCATCTTCATGTTGGGGTGGGAAACTTTTCAGACAACCCTCTTATATCACTCGCGGTTTTATACATTTATTTATCGACATTAAATTGATTAATACCGGGCTGACGATCGACAGAAAATTAATTCATATTGGAACGGAACTAAATTGCACTAAGCTCAAATGGGCGACATAATTGTTAAGACATTTTTTTGTAATAAGCAACTGTTGTATAAAGACATTGTTACTTAGGTAAATAATAGATGCAGTAAAGTGATAAAAAAATTAACAAAAAGAAAAATATACTAAGATTAACTTAAATTAAAGTTCTAATTATGCTGGCAAAACGCATGTCGGTCGAAATCCATCTCCTATTGTCCAAAAAGATTATTCGAGAAAAAGAACTATACAGAAATAAGAACTGAGGGTACGGGTGTAATACCTATTATCACGTCGAGTAGTGTGAGGTGAGTGTATCAATGCGCAAAACAAGTAATCCGAAGAGAAGAAGAAATTAGATTAACGTTAGTCTAACGAAGAGCGAGACCAGCGTTATTGAATTTGGTGCACTGTTTGCTTCCTATTTTATCATAGTCGAGTTGTCTAGCTACGCATATACTTTTAGTTTGAAAATAAGGATATCTGACGATGGTAGAGTGGCTACCGAAAACGTTAAAAAAATAAATCAACAATAGTGGAACAATAAGAAGAATTTTATTTACAAACTGATAGAATTATAATTAGTTTCACAGTGCTCAAACAATTTAAACAAAAGTGTGTTTGTTTAAAAAATTTCTATTACGATCTGTTAAGAACTCCCCGCTGAGTGTTATTCAGACAATCAAGAAGGCGCGATTTAAATGCCATCAAACTAAGCTAGGAGTAAGCAAAATTCAATCGGTTCCAAATGGGGATAACGCGAACAAAGAAAGAGTTTTTCAAGACGTTGGATGAATGAATGACGAGGGATAATTAGATTAAGTGGGAATCGTGGGGACCTAACAAACTCTAATCTGGAAATTAAATATTGCTGTGTATGAGATTGAACTAATTTAAACGAAAGGATGAAATTGCGGAGTATAAGATACCTGTCGGAGGTGGTATTAAGAAAATTCATTGTGTAAACATGCAGATTATGCATCCGCCCTGGAAGACCGGACATATATGTAGCTGATGACTGAATTACAGAAAGTGCGTAGTCTGTCAGTGTTACCTGCGGAAGCCAGAGGCGCGGAAAAAAGTAATTGCAGGCTAGGAGATCAGTAATAAATAAGGTGAATATGGGTGGGCCCATAATAATCCCCTGCGGTACACGACACACTAGCGTCGCACGCTCAAATATGAAGAAATTAGATTAGAGGCTGAGCGGGAAAAACGGAAGAGACTATGAAGTTTGTAGGATAGAGGGATCTAAAATATTGAAGGGTTTGTTAAAGTCAAGTAACAGAAGTGCACTAGCCAGTTTGCGTTCAATTTGAGTCTTACCGTCTCGGTAATGTCCAAGATTCTGGATTAAAATTCCTAAACCTTTTAAGAGGGCTGGTAAAATAGTTATAGGCCTAAAATCCGAGGGCTGTGATTGGAGCAATTGGGAATGGGAATTACCTTGCCCAACTTCCAAACAGTGTTTGAAGTGGTAATGATGTGTTAAAGAGATCAAGAGCATAACAAGACAAGGCAGGAAAAACTAATTTGAGAAACTTTAACGGGATGCCATCCAGACCAACTGCATTTGATTTAACACATGTAAATGCGTAAGAAATTCTAATGTAGCCAACTACTGCGCCCAAAATTTGAAGTCTGTGTCTGTGTTCTGTTTCTAATAAATACCCAAAATATACTTGCAAAATTGAAATTTTTGTATGGCAATCCTAGGAAGGAGTTGCTCGATTTTGCCCATTTTTGAACCTAAATTTATGCTGAGATTGGTTCTAGATTGCTACTGCTTAATATTCAAATCACTATGGAAGGAATTGGAAAATGGTGTTTTAGGACCTGAGTACCCATGCCTAGGTTGGTATCTCATAGATAGATACAGGTACATAGGTACTTTTTAGTATATAAAAACTGAGGAAAGCCAAACTTGGTTGCGCGTAGTGCAAAAAAATATTATCATATTATCTGTTGTTGTCTGGACCTGTACCTTACCAAGGTATATAGAATACCTTCCAATTAAAATTTTGGAACATGTTCTGTAACATAATTTCGTGACTAATGTTTATACATTCAGTTAACTAATAATGAATTATTATTATTAAATATTAAGTATTTTCCTTAATTTGTCAACCGAATTAATACTTTGTACTATATAAGATGTAATCTTGCGTACTATTCATGGTTAAATAAATATTATTATTATTATACATTTCTACCATGCTTTCATATACATTTTCACGATATTTCGTCACTAATAGCAGAACTATAAAGCACACAGGTTTCGGCTATACCTGCTCACCTCAGTTGTTTAATTCATTATTTTTTTTTTATAATTTGTTTTATCTTCATAACATCAGAAATCTACTACTTCTGGGAGAGGAAAAATTATTAATTATTTTTCGGGTTTCAATTTTGCTGCAAACTCCAAACAGACCAGCATCTTTCCTTTACTTTTGTGACAGAAGAAAAACTGTAATCGATTGAGAGCAATGGAAACTATATTAACTCCTTGTAATATAATTCTGTTTATAAAAAATGTTGGATGATGTTTTTTTACAAGCGTTCTGATTTTCTTCCACTTACTGTCTGCAAATTAGCGCCACATATTAACATATCGAAACAATCTTTAGACCTGGTCGAAAACAGGCTTTCCCTCATCTGGATATTTACTACTGAATGCAATATGATCCTGCTCATATTGAAAGTTAAATGATAGAGTTTACTCATAGGTTTCCTCAGTTTTTAATCTGTAGCGAAACATATGCTAAGCATTAATTTTTGCAATGACACATTCCTTTGGATTATTTTCGTTCTCTTTAGCGCTAGTAGTAGTAGCAAATTGTGTTTTTTTTTTTTCTGGAATAATAGTGCGTGGCTTTAGGCATTTACTTCGATTTTTTTTACTGTTTTTACTATTTCAACGCAGATTAGAGGAGATCTTACCTGAATGTGTAAGATTGTATAAAATTCCCGTTGTGGATCTCTTTTCATTAATTTCCTTTTTCAGGATGCCCGAACTTGGCAATACATGATGGGTCGAGTGGGAAAGAAAATATTCACACAAGATTTCCACAGGTTTTTGCAGGATTTTAAGTCTCTATCTGGACTTAATTTAAATATCAGCTAGATTTTTTTTTTTTACTATCTTAGAATGCAGAAAATTTTACTTACAAATCTCAGATAAAATTTCCTTCAAAATCCTCAAAGCAAATGATTTCTTCACATTGATTTTGCTTAAAAGTTCTTAATCTTTTTAAATAAAATAAAAATTAAAATGAAGTTAACTTGAAACAATGGTGCCTTTACCGAAATCTAAATCTATAATTTACCTCTATTCGGAGGTTAAAAAACAAAACATTTTTAACGTAAAGAAATAAATATTTATCAAAAATTAAAGATCCTTTTTGGCATTTTTGTTTCAGATTGACTGCATTTTAAAAATCAGCAGAGAACAAAAACTTTTAAATAGAAAAAATAAAAATATTAACAAACATCCCAACGGATCAACTGCCATGGCAACGAGACGATCGAGAGCATCATCTCCATTAGGTGTTGATTCATCTTCAGGAGAAAATATAAAAAGGCCAGTAGCCTTGAATGGAATCAGTTCAACTGTAGAAGATAAGAACAGTGATTTCCTCTGTCCAGTTTGTTTCGATATAATTCGAGAAGCGTATGTAACAAGATGTGGACATACATTTTGCTATG
The DNA here is from genome assembly GCA_963924295.1 of Dioctria rufipes. NCBI lineage: Eukaryota > Metazoa > Arthropoda > Insecta > Diptera > Asilidae > Dioctria > Dioctria rufipes. The sequence continues at coordinate 22,224,758 of OZ002740.1, read as the reverse complement.
ATTGCATTCTTAAATCTATAAATCGCTTTAAACGATGTCCAAAATGTAGCGTTGTACTAACCACAGAAATGGTCTATCCAAATTATCTATTAGATGAATTAGTGTCCAAGTATAAAATGAAGTTTCAAATACAAAGAGGATCAAATGCCAGTATGGGTATTGATAATTCTGATTCATTGAAAAAGTTCTTAACATCTGAAACACAAAATCTTTCACTACCTGACGTAAACATTATGTTAGAAATATTACAACAAAGAAAACAGTTACTCGAAGCTGAATCGAGTGCTGCACAAAATCGCTTATTATATGAATTTCTAAAGCATCTGTTAAAGCAAAAAGAGGAACAGCAAACACAAGTAATGAAAGAAATCAATCTTGTGCGAAAAGATCTTGAATGTGTTGAAAATACATTAAAAGAAGTTGGAGATAGTATATACCATCAGTCAAGTCAAAGTCAAGATAGAAATGATTGTGAGGTTGTTTTAAAAGAATCCTGTTCTTATTCAGCTAAAAATGATGGTTTTAATAGTGGTGCCGAGGCTAGTATGGATCCGAATTCATTAGCTAATTTTATAGCTCGAAAACGAAGAATGTATTCACATTTTGAAGATTTTGTTTCATCCTATTTTTCAGCTCGAAGTCAAGAGTTATATTTAGGAACCGATGATGATAATCAAATGGAAATTGATGATAAACTCAAAGGAATAAGTTCTCAAAAAGGATTGGACTTATTTCGTGAAAATCTTGTAAAATTTTCTCGTTATAGTACTTTTCGACCACTTGCTACCATGCATTATTCCAGTGATCTTCATAATAGTTCCACAATAGTTTCAACAATTGTATTCGATAAAGATAATGAATATTTCGCTATTGGTGGTGTTACGAAACGTATAAAAATCTATGATTATCTTGCTGTTGTCCGGGATACGGTAGATATTCATTATCCTGTTGTTGAAATGGTATCTGGCAGCAAGATTTCATGTATTGCATGGAATTCATATCATAAAAGTATGTTAGCTTCTAGTGATTATGAAGGAGCTGTAAATATTTGGGATGTAACTACTGGACAACGTACAAAATGCTTTCATGAACATGAAAAACGATGTTGGAGTGTGGATTTCAATGAAGTTGACACCAGACTAATAGTATCAGGATCAGATGATGCACGTGTAAAGCTTTGGTCATTACGTGATGAACATTCAATAGCAACTCTTGAAGCTAAAGCGAACGTTTGTTGTGTTAAATTCAATCCGAAAAGTTCATGCCATCTTGCTTTTGGTTCAGCAGATCATGATGTTCATTATTATGATCTTCGAAATGCAAGTAAAGCGATTTGTGTATTTAAAGGACATAAGAAAGCTGTGTCTTATGTAAAATTTTTAAATACACATGAAATAATTTCAGCTAGTACTGATAGTCAATTAAAATTGTGGGACACAAATTGTCCACCATATTGTTTGCGATCATTTACCGGGCATGTAAACGAAAAGAATTTCGTCGGATTGGCTACAGACGGTGATTATATTTCTTGTGGCAGTGAAGATAATTCATTGTATATTTATTATAAAGGGCTATCGAAACCATTGTTAAATTATAAAATAGACGTAAATCAGCGTGTATCTGATTTGGAACGTACTAATGACTTAAATGAATTTGTATCTGCAGTATGCTGGCGTAAGCAATGTAATGTGGTTTTAGCAGCTAATAGCCGTGGACTTATAAAAGTGCTTGAATTAATTTAAATTTTTAATTTTACATATTTAAGATACTCTGATAATAGCTATTTGTAAGTTTTAGTTTTATGCATAGGATCTTGTAAATATGTTTTAGTTATTAAGCGTAGAAGTAGAATGATTTATTCTTAAAAACTTCTGGCAATATAGTTGAAAAGTTACTAAAAAAAAAGTAGAAAAAAATATTTTTGGGCGTGTGTTTTAAGATTTAGAATCCTTTTTCCCTTTTTGTATCTATAATATCAATGTAAATCCATGGCAATCGAATTGTCTAGGCTTATTGTTTTCGAACCAATTGTGTTTTCAAAATAAACGTACACAAGTTCCCAGAAGAATCTGCAATATCGTTTTTTTAGATTCTGTAATATGCTTCCTAACCTAAGGTTTGTACTTGGACTTTTACAATATGTTTTTCTTTAAAGATTTTACTTTATTCTGAGTCTTATACTCACACGCATATTTATAAATAACTGTGGGCGCTGTAGTTTGTGTGCCCATTAAGTTTTAATATTTAAAAGAAATTTGTATTTCTACTATTTGCAAGTTAAGTATTTTAGTAATTTTGTTGTGCCTTGCGTGTATTAGCAATATAATTTAGAACTTAGTCGGGTATTGGTATTGATCCAATTTTTTTTTTGCTGAAGGGAACATTATTGGGAAGTTGTCCACAAAATTTCAGAAACAAACCACATACAGTGTGATGTTTAGCTTTGGCGTGAAAATTATCTGGTCTTCTGTGTTCATGTAAAAGCATATTAATTTTGGTGAATTGTTGTTATAATTTCCAATGAAAATATTTGGGTCCATATCTGTATGAGAGTGTTTGGTAATAAGTAGGATTGAGTATTCTAATGCATTCTTTGGGGTATCCTGTATATACTTTTATTGGATTTTTGTGATTTAAAGTTAATAACGGCTTAAATTGTAATTGTTTCTTCAAAAATGCGAAGATTTTAGAACGGCCAGAAATGGCACTATCTACCTAACTCGGATCGAAAAACTACTTGTAATAGAAAAAATTTGTCTTCTACAAAATTTAGCAACCAAATAGTTGAGTAGAAATCATAAAAAACTCATTTCGTGATCAGGGCTGTGTGTAACAATAATTGCTTTTAGTTCTTTTCGTATACTCGAAAGCTGCTTTTTTTTAAACTTGCTTTTTGACATTTATTCTGTCCCAAGATTTTAAGATAGCTGTTGACATAGCAGCTTTTTGTTGCTTACACTCATCTAGCTCTAAGCAATAAAGCATAGCTATGGTAAAATTTATGCGTGTGTGCGGCTGTCATTTTCTTTAATATGTAAAGATTGTTGCTATTTTGTTGGCACTGGAAAATAATAATAAATTTAAAACTTCTTCTTAAAGTTGTAAGCATTTACGATAGAGACAAAATAAATATTTCTGGTGGCTCATTATAATTTGTGTATCAATTCAAACAAAAATTCGCAATTAAATACAATGACAATTTACAAATATAGGTGGTAAAGCATAAAATCAGCTTTTGGCTGTCCATAATCACCTAGCCGCTTTTTCTTGGCTAAATTGACAGTTCCCAAAGTATTTCTTTGTTATGCTATCGAAGCACCTATAGCTGTAATATTTGCCCAGAAATGGTAAAGTACTTTTTTCAAAAAAATGATGGCGAGAGGTTTAAAAATGAATTTAATTCATTTTCAAAATCAAAACAACCATTTTGAATATTAAATTTTTCTTAAATTTCCTATGTAGTTCACGTAGATACTACAGATATTGCCCATTACATTACCGATTATAGTATAGCTAAGAGGTTGTATGACATGTATAATTTATTAAAGTAAATCTCTTATCCAATCACCAGTTGTGGAGTTCTGACATAGTGTCGCTCATTTAACTTGAATACGCAATGTACCGCGATTGTTGCGGTATTGATGTTATCCGTATGCATCAAATACATTGTTTTCTTATGGGAAAAATATTTGTATAGTTCTTACTTACACTGTAAATTTTTTTGAAAAAAAAAATTTTTTTGAAAAAAAAAAAAAAAATGTCAAAAATGACCGTAGCCACCTTACAAAACTGATAGATCCAAAGAGGGCAAAAAAATTGTTCTTTAAACGATTAAAAACAGTTTTTAGTTTGTACTCTAGGTTAGGTCAGGTAAGGTTAAGAGTAGGGACGACTAGACCATTAGAATCTTGCGGACACCATGATCAGACTTAATCTAATTGTATCCTCGCCTAGAGCAGTTAGCCTAAATCTAACCTTTTTACGAGCTCGAATATTGTCTTGGGGCTTGCTTGTAAACATTATTTGGAGTGATAAATGCTTCCCCAGTTTGTGCTCTATTTTAATTTAATTCAACAAAAAAAAAACTTTAATTTTTATGAATTTCATTTAACAAACAGTTCACACTGTTGAGACTGTACCCAAAAAATATTTGATATCCAATCCAAGCAGATGTAAGTATCCAAGGAAATTATCATAAATTGAAATTTCTACTTGATAGAAAAAATATTAGAACCCTGTCACTATTTTTTTCCTTCACAAATCCAAAACAAATTTGACAATTGAGCTTCGTATTTATAAGATTTACAAAATCGTCCGATGTATTTATTATGTCGTTTTCTTCAAAATTACGTTCATGTACACGGATTTTAGCCCCCACAAAAGATGACGAGTGATTTTGACACAACGATACAATTCCGTGTAAATTCCAAATACCAGTACATATTGACAGTTCTGAAAAAGGCAGAAATGGTTCTGAGGCCGTTTTAGTAACGAAATTCTGTTCTTATTCATTTATAGCGATGGCTTTAAGGCTTTTTATAGTGGAGCCAAAACAAGCCTGAATTCTAATTCACTTATAGTGAATAGTCAACATCATGTTATCAAATACAAAATCCTGGATATCGATAAAAGCCAATATTTAGAACTCAAATACGGATACAAAAATGTGCTCCACTGCGGTAGTGTAGTATTAGGTATTACTTGTTTAATACAGACATTATGAAGTAAAAAATATGAATTCCTTGTACCTAGTTTAACTCGCTTTCCTACTGGAATATACGATTACATGCAAATAGTGACATTGTTGAGAAAAATAAATTATTTTTTATATATATATGAAAATTACTTAAGAATTACTGGTTTATCCCGATCGGCAGTGAGGTCAATATGTTTTTAATTTTTTTTTATATACATATGATAGAAAAATGTGTTCCAATAATGAAATTACAGACTTAATGAAAAATATATGATTTAAAAAAAAAATTGTTAAGAGAAAACTGCATTTTGATTTTGATTTTAGATTTTCCTTTTATTTTTGAAACTGGTAAGAGCTATTTGGACGAATTGAACATGCATGGTATCTAAAAAATAAGAAGACATCAAAACAAACAATTTTTTTTTTATAAATTGAAAATTACTTTTTCTTTTGATGTTTGTGGAATCTTTTTATATAAGAGGCTGCTATATTTTTGGAGATAAATGTCTTTTAATAAGAGTTATGGACGCTTGCGCCCATGTGAAAGCTATTCTAGGAATATTTGTGAGTAAGTTAGTCGAGGCCTTGACATTTTTTTTTAGGATATAGACGTATAGAATTTCTAATGGCACTTAGAGCAATACATATTTTGGATAGTTTTTTGTTGTTTGATATTGTGCTTCCAACTTGTTTTTGAATTTTGGAAGCTACAACTTTGCACACTCTTTTGAATAAAAATGAGTTGCCCTTTGTAAACTTTGTCTGATTCTTAAAAATTATTATTAACCAGTCTCTGGAATCTTAATGTTGAATGTATTAAGAAGGCCCGCTTATAGGACAATATAGTTTGCGTACGCTTTTAGGACTCAAACTAAAATAAATTTTGGTTGCACTTAAATCTTCTGCAAAACTAGCTGTTTGTTTGTCACGGAAAACGCCTTTGGAGAATTTCTACTAATTCAAGAAAATGAGTATTATTTGTAGGAATAGCAATCAAGTTTCAGATAACGAAAAGAAAACATATGCTTAACGAACTACTATCCGAGTACTCTACCGAAAACTGAGAAAATCTAGACTTAAGATTTCTTTTTTCTCAATGTTTATATGCAGTTAAAAATCAGTGACTCAAAAATTGAAAAGTCTGTAAATCAGGAACGAAGACCGATATTTTTTTTTTTTTTTGTATCAATAAATTATTTTCTAACTCTGAAGCCTAATTCTGAGTCAGCAAGATTCATGCGAAGGCGTTTGAATGAAAACTTTCATCCCTCCTTTGTACAAGAAACCATTAAACACCCATTTTCAGTTATGGTGTGGATAACAATTTAGCCTGGAATACAAGTATATAGTGACAGAGACAAAGCCCCAAACTTTTTCCATCCCTCTATAGCAGGGTTATTTTTAATTAGATAATTCTTAAAAAAAATGGTAATAGCATTGAAATGCATGGAAATCCACATAAGAATACAAAGGAAAAGTGTTGGAAATATCATGGATTTCCATAGCACTGTAGAATGGAGTTCTGTATGAAAATAATACGGAAGAAAGATGGAAATCTGTTGTATTGTATTTGTACGTTCAATTCCAACTACCAATACAATTAAAGAGTTGAAATTTCGACACAGTTCTTGATTGATGACTAATTTGCATCTCTATATTCAACCATTTATTTTGAAAGTGGCTGCATACAAAATGGTGATTTTCAACATTATTTTCTCAATAGAGGCTTTTACCACATGAGATAAATTCGAACCATAAGAAATTATCTGAACTCTGGTTTGTTGGGGTTACACTCGAAAAATCGGCGGTGGTATACGAAAAACGCACAACTATATGAGCCGGTTAAAACCATAGTAGCTTAAGTCAATAATTTTCAAGACCAAATTCTTACTTCTTAACTATCACCCGCTACGTACCATCGGGAAGATGAAAATGTACAGTTACAGATGGCAGTGTTTCATTGTCATTTCAACAAAATTTGTCCATACTTTATATGGCCCGAGATGCGAAACATCAATTTAGTTTAAACTATCCAAACTTGACTTACGCCACTCTGATTCTCACCGGCTCATATGAGAAATGTCATTATGCTGAATCTCATCATCAACTCTTACTCCACCAAATTCATCCACACAATCATGCAAAAATCTTCTAAATTATAATTTTCATCATTTTTAGGTTATTCGTGAGGTTGTTTTTCTGAGAAGAAAATTTCAATTTAAAACACTGATATAAAAGCTACTATCAAATTCTAGAGTTTCATTGAAGTCGTTTTTCATTGATTGATGAGCAATGGAAATCGGTATTAGATATGCGATGATAACGGGAAGTAGGGTTCAGCATCGAACAAAACTCCTACCGCCTAGGTAGGGACACATGTTGATTACCTCTGATTTAGAATTATTTTGGGAGAGAAAAACTGTTAAAGAATCTGCTACCAGGTTGATTAAAATATATTTTTGGTTCAGAGTAAATGAAATCGGATTTAAATAACTGATTTTCGTTATGTTGACAGAATTTCAATGGTGTTGCGCAATTCCCACCTTATATTACTTTCTGCTCAGATTTCTAAAATTTAACTATAATCGTCGTGACTATTTGTGTTTTTTCATCTTCTTAAACTAAACGAAAAGGTTAACACATTTTTCTTAGTAGTTCTGCTGTAATCAATTTAACTGTTATAATTACATGAAAACATGGATTAGCACAGGTCCTTAGTTAGCAACAAAATATAAATAAATCATTTGTAACATTAAAAACAAGAAATAAAATCCATCCACTTAAAATTTACTGATTGTATCCAAATTCAAAGCTTTTTTTTTGTTTTTATAAATTGCATTTTCGTAAACCTTTAGTGTTCATAGATGAATGTAACATTTTAAGTAGATGTAGAAATGTATGAAAATTCAACAAGTTAACATTAAATATTTTACATTTTATTGAAACTGTGAGTTTTACCGCCCTATTTTGATTATGATGTATTCTAAAAATAATAAGAATAAGAAATAATAGCTGTAAGGAAAACAACCACCGCCAGATTGATCTGTGAAATCTAAATGTCCTTGGGAATTAGTTTTAAGGTTGCTAAAAAACAAACTAAACTTGTGCATCTTAATATACATACATCTGTAAATAATATACATATATATATATAAATAAATAAATCAGTATTAAATTGTTTGAGGAATGTTAACTGTTTGTTTCATCGTGCCATTCGTACTTGAAATGTTCTTTATGTATAAAACAATTTTTAGTTGGTCTAATCCTATTTGAAAAACAAAAAGTTCAAACAAAATGTATTTTCCATTTAGAAAAGCGTCATTTATCAAATTCCTTTTTATTTTTATACAAATACCCACATAAAAATTTGTAAAATCTTACAGAGATAGGAACAAATTGAAAAATCCTACGATCTCTGGAGAAATAATTTGAAAAAGATCAAATTTGTTGCGATAAGTTAAATTGGAATGCTCATGCCAAAACGAGTCAAAACGAGAAGACCAGGATTTTACTTTGGACCTGTAGAAGCTTTCTGAGGTATACTTGTGGATTAAAGCCTAAAATAGTCAACTGTGGATACGCATTTCAGTAGCTTTCCCAATAATAATGCAGGCCTAAATTAATAAAAACTGGAAATATTAGCCTATGTAGGAGTATTAGGGGCTATACGAATCACTCCTACTGCAGTTCTGAAGGTGATGCTAAACCTTATAGCCTCTAAACAACTATATAAAGAAATAAGCCAGGCTCATAGCCTATAGACTTCTAACTGCTGAAGTTAGGTAGATAATAGTTCACTTTAAATCTATGGAAACGATTCAAAAAGGTCCCATACTGGCATTCCATTAAAGGACAAAAAAAATTCAACTTTGATATCCTATTCAAAGTATGAAAGCAATAAATTGGTAATCAAACAAATCTGAATTTGAATTTTAGGAGTTCTAATATGGTATGCAGATAGTTATAAGATAAACGATGCAGTAAAGTTGGTTGTAAATACATAGTAAAAAACCCATAGTCAACCTCGACGCAATCAATACTAACTGCAAAAAGTAAAACAAACTACCGAACTGAAATTTGGGTGCATAACAATGCAAACCGTCAGAAAATTGAAATTGAGTTTTAAGACACACTTCTGCTGAATCCTGACCATGGCAACTAGAGAAAAGTAACGAAAGCCACACTTCCTGACAACATCGGAATCGGGAGTAAGAAAATGCTGGAGTTCGTTATATTGCCCTGTTCGCGCTAATGATGACAGTTTTTAGCCTTTAATAGTTCTATTCTTACAGAATTACAGTAGGGAGTGTCGTTTAAAGTGTAGAATTAGGTGCTGAATACGCCCACATCATTGTCTGTTTTTTATACGTTTGTAAAAAGGATGCTACGCCTCATCGCCTTTATTGTCGATCTCTTATTACATTCACCTGATTTAACACGTTCACACCGGGGCCGATGTTAATGTTTTTCACTGTGAGACGGCGCTCGAATTCATGTTTCGCTCCATTTTGCGTCGTGGTACTATTGCACCCGACAACTTCCGATTTGGATGAAACTTTAACAGTTTGCGGGAAATACCAAAATAGCTCAATCGCAAAAAAAATATAATATTAATAAATCTATAATTTCGCGACTTATTAAGAAATATAAAACGACGGGAGAGGCTAACACGCTGCATTTGGGTGGACGACCACGAAAAACTTCAAGCCACACGGGCAGGAGAATTACTGCTCTAATTAAAAAAGAACCGTTTATGACGTCAAACGACATTGTAAGTGAGTTAAATTTAAGCATAGATTCCAGTACAGTCCGGAGGCGGGCTTTGGAGAATAATTTAGAAAGTTATAGACCAGCTAAGAAACATTTACAAAGAAGGTGAATTTAATAATGTGATCTACTGCTTTACATTGATTCCAATTTACAGGTTGAATTTTGCAAAAACACATTTGAATTGGTCCATTTATAAGTGGAAAACAGTCCTTTTCAGCAACGAATCCAAATTTAATTTAATTAACTCGGATGGAATACGAAGACGAAAAGGTGAACGACTCGATCCACGATACTGCAAAGCACAGCCAAGCTTGGAGGTGGTAGTGTTATGGTGTGGACATGTTTTTCAGCTAACGGACTAGGTCCTTTCCACGAAATAAATGGAATAATGGACCGTTTCAAATACAAGGAGATTTTAGAGACGATTATGTTGCCCTACGCCGAATGGGACATACCGCTGCAATGGGTTTTTCAACATGACAATGATCCGAAACACACATCGAAGCTGGTAAAAGAATGGATTAACGAGAATAGGGTTCAAGTTCTTGATTGGCCGGCTCAATCTCCAGACTTAAATCCCATTGAGAACCTCTTCGGAATCCTTAAACGACGAGAATCAGCTTCCATTTATAAAAAGTTGCAATTGTTTTGCACACTTCAAAATGCAGAAACCTGCTATTTTTAATTTATTTTGAGAGTTATGAAATCTTTTGTTTTTTGTGAAGTATGTTAATTTGTTGGTGTTTGATAAGTGAATTATTATGGATTATTATTTTTGTTATTAGAGAATTAAAATTAAAATTAAGAAAAAATCATGAATTCTTTTTTTATTGAAATGGTTGCTATTGTTTTGCACAACACTAAGTATATGGCAATTTTTGCTAGTTACTTAACCATCTAAATTTTTAGTGTTGCGTACAGTCTGATAGCACAATCAAATGCGAGCCACCGATGGTACGGGCCGCCCGATGAGTCAATCTTCTGCGAGCCACCGGTGGTACGCGCCGGCGTGAAGGTGTTAAGATATTTAGACGATCAAGTAGGTCTCCTGATTTAAACTCTGTTTTTTCTTTTCATTTATGAAAATTTCTGTGTATCTAATTTTCAACTGATCAACACTCAATCTTCTGGGATTTTTCCTATCCTATTAAATTTACGCTACGTAAAAAAAAGTAATTTCCTGGTTATTTCTATTTGTTTTCAGCGCATCACCAATTAAAAATGGAGACTGTCAAATATTTTGGGGTATTGGTAAACATACAGCGGTAGCAGTTACTGGCTTAGGAGATCCAGCATCGTGGGGTCCTCTAGAAAGAATGAATGGAGCAAAAGAGAATATTCGCATTGCAGCTGCCGGTAAGATATTCAATAATCTTTTAAATTTTCCCACATCATTCAATTTAATGATTTAAAAACATATGTACAGTCGGTGCGAGTGCATTGCTTAAACAAAAGATAACTGAAATCGAAGTGGAAGATTTGTGTGATGCACAAAATGCCGCTATCGGAGCAACACTTTCAACATTTAAATATCAAGGGCAAAAATCAGAAGATAAGAAATCTCCTAAAGCATGTTTAAAATTGGCATCGAATGCTGAAGGACAAAATGACTGGGACACAGGTGTAATCTTAGCTGAATCCCAGAATTTCACCCGAACGTAAATTGATAATAATTAAAATAATAATATAATAATTTGAAGACTCTTTTGTTTTAATTTAGTCTAATGGAAACACCAGCAAATCTTATGACTCCAACTCAATTTGCAAAGGATGTATCCGAAGAACTGTGTCAATTTGGTGTAGATTGTGTGGCCCATGATAAAGAATGGGCTGAAAATCTTGGAATGAATTCATTTTTGTCCGTCAGCAAGGGAAGTTGTGAACCTCCTGTCTTTTTGGAATTAAAATATACCGGTGCTGGTGCTGATCAACCATTTGTTTGCTTAGTAGGCAAAGGTATTACATTCGATAGCGGCGGTATCAGTATTAAGCCAGCTGCTAGTATGGATTTAATGAGAGCTGATATGGGTGGTGCTGCCTGTGTATCTGGAACAATTAGGGCTCTTGCAAAATTAAAAGCTCCTGTAAATGTTATAGGTATACAAATATTCAAAGTTTCTTATATAACACACATAAAAATATTGTAAAAACAGGTTTAATGCCACTTTGTGAAAACTTACCCAGCGGAACTGCTAATAAACCTGGAGATGTGGTAACTGCAATGAATGGAAAGTCAATTTGCGTTGATAATACAGACGCAGAGGGTCGTCTGGTTCTTGCAGATGCACTTTGTTATTCAGAAAAGTAAGTTCTAAACAATTTAGATTTTATTTATTTTCCAATTTAATTTTAATAATTTAAGATTCAAGCCAAAATTTATTGTTGATATTGCAACTTTAACTGGAGCCATAAAAGTTGCTCTGGGTGATTGTCTTGTCGGTGCTTTCACAAACGATGATAACATGTGGGCAAATTTGGATATTGCTGGTAGTGAAACTGGAGATCGAGTCTGGCGTATGCCATTGCTTAAACATTACACTAAACTTGTAACAGAATATGATGGACATGATCTTAATAATATTGGAAAAGGTAAAGGTGGTGGATCTTGTACAGCAGCAGCATTTCTTCGTGAATTTGTACCAAAAGATACACCATGGGCTCATCTTGATATGGCATCTGTGATGGGTGATTGCTCAGATCAAATATATACGGGCAGTAAAGGAATGAGTGGTCGACCAATGCGTACACTCGTTGAATTTATTTTACGTTCTGCTGCTGCTAATTAGTGAGTGTATTAGTGAATTTTGTGTAAACACATTTTTTCTTTCTTCCTTTTTGTTTATCTTTCCTGAAGCATTTTTGTTGTTAGATAAATAAGTCACTAGTCACAAGTGCGAAAATTTTTTACAATTACATAAAACATTGAATTTAGTTAGAAGAAATGGACATTGTTTAATTACAATAAACTGGAGTACAACTTTTTACAGAATATTTGTTGAGATTTTATTTTTTTTTATGTTCCCATTCAAACAATATTTGTTAAATTTACTATTGAAATTGGTTAATTCTATTGAAAACTAAATGTTAAATCGTTTTGAATGAATTAAAATCAGTTTTTTTTTCGACTGGAATGTGCATTCTGTCGACGGTCTTCCTTTAATAGATCTTAAAATAACACAAAAAAATATGTTGTTTTGGTGCTGCAGCTCAGGTTTTGATAAGAAAGGTAATATACCATACATCGATAATAATTATAATAATTATTTTACCCTGTCTGTTCAAGCTCACTACCTAACTTCATAATTTTTAGCGGTCTCATTTGGAAACAGCAAACTTTACAATAAGTTAAAACGTTGTGTTAAAAACCCTAATAACTTTCGTTACATTTGTAGTGAATATATTGTGAAAGATCAACCAAAAATTAATAAGAGATACTGTGAACCGCTTCTATTTTGTTTACTTCAATATTAAAATTTGCAATCAAGTTAAAGCATGGGTTCTTGATAGTGTGTGTTTTCGCTATCTCCCGACAATCTCCTGGAGCCCTCTTGAAATGAACGGCGCATAGATCTGCTCTATTGATAGGTTCTTTTTTAGGGACATTACATACCTATGCAGCTAATGTCACATGGAGGTCGGGGAATAGCAATGAGTACATTCCATCCAGTACTCACAATGATCGCAGTAACTACAAGGTAAGTGTTGTAAGGGTCCCTTCAGGACCGGATGTGTGTATAGCATTGTTGGGAAGGCACGATTTTGTTTTTTTTGTAAATGGCGTGTGACAGCGGCAGATCTTCGTGGTTACCCACCACACACTCTCCGCTAATAGCTGAGGTGAACTAGCGTGCCGCCCTACACTTTCAACGCTGATTATCGAGTGAGCTATCAGCTTCGGCTGATAGTCTGGACTTCACGTCCAAGGCACTCACTCACCTGCTACCAGAACAAATGTTCATTGAACATCTGCGACAAAGGATAAAGATACACGTAAATCTTTGAAATTTGGAGTATCTATGATTTGGAAAGAACGAAAAAATCATCACGATGACTGTTACTTCTGTACAACTATAGTGGACATAAACAAAAACAATTACCATAAATCGAAATATCCCAATATTTCTTCAGCAAGAAGACCGCTTTCCAGTCTCAATTTCAGGCGGAAGAAGTATGTTAAAGCTCTAGATAAAAATGGTCAATGCTTCATTTTATTTGTCAGAAATTTTCTGGATTAAGTACTGAAAAATAAAAAGCAGGCATTTTTAATGGACCCGAAACACGTCGATTAATTAAAGACTTCATCAATTTTGAGGTATCTATGACTGAAGTTTAAAGACTTGCGTGGAAAAATTTTGACTTTTTGCTCGGAAATTACAAAGCTGAAAACTATATAGAAGGCAGACTATTGCTGGGGATTTATGCAAAGTTCCCAAGATAACTTCACTTTAGAAAATCACTCAAAAGACAATTTCTTCACGTAGAATGTTAAAACAAAGTAATATTTTTTCTATCTCACAAACTAGAACTGATACAAAAAACGAATAACTGTTTTTGACGTAAACTTATCAGATATGCTTAAAACCAGGTCTAAAATCCTTGGAACCGAAATGTGTGTAGGCCTGCGTAATGGGTCTGTTCCCATATTTTGTTTTGACTAAAAGCATCACATTTTCACCCAAAGGTGCTCAAGAGTTGCTCTCTTTACTCAGTCAGAAAATATTTAGGGGAAGGGAGGGTAAGATCACGATAGTAAGCTTTGATCATTTTTATATCCGCGTTGCTTTAACCTTAAGTCTTAGTTATTTATTTAGAGCAATCGTTAATAGGTTTACTTTCAACTACTAATTTTCTGTTTTTCATAAATTAAAAACTTAGTATTGTTTTTTCACTTATATGATTTGCTGTCAAATTCGTCATCTTATTCTCGCTTGCGGGTACGATGACGCAGGACAAGAGAAAGGGAAAACAAAATCAATTTACATATTTATTTTTATATACAAAAGTCACATACATAGGCCTTGCGTCTGGCTTCTGCCGGAGTGAGCCCACTACACTCAGCATGGGCCCTTTTACAACAAATTGAATAGAAATACCACGTCTCATTTTTACCAGTGTCATTACAGATTATGCAAAGTTCTGCCTCCACGAAGTTATTGTTCTCGTCTTCTTCCATATAATTGAATTATATCGAGGAATCCGAGGATTCATTAGTGTCAGAAAGTAATTTTTTTAGAATTTCGGTAACTTTTTCGAGTTCGTCATTTTGCCCGCCTGATGCATTCTTCAACTTACCCGAAATGACCATTTATAAATTGAAGTTGAAAAAAATATTGCAATAAATTTTAGTAATTAAAATAACAAAAATATATAATTTAAGAAAACACTTTGGTGGAAATTCAAACATTTACCAAATTTGATGATAACACTATTTTTTCGAATGTAATTTTACAATCAGCTTGCGTGTGTGCACATGAAACGATATTGCCTGAATAAAAGATGGTCGCGCATGTTAGCTTCTTGGTTACTGTGCAAGCGGAGCCGACTTAATGCTGTACAAATATCAGAAGTAGTGCTATCGGTTGGCCATCTCATGTAATTAACGATTCGTCTTCTTGCTCGACTCGTTATCTTATCCTCCCTTCCTAAAATTCTATGACTGTAAATGCATACAAGGATCAGAATCTGTTGATTTGTACTTAATTAAAGTTAATACAAATTCATAACAAGTTCATTCCAAGAAGTTTTATTACAAATATGAATTATACATGGACGTAGTAAAAACACTGACCAATACGAACAGGAATTTCAAGACGTACTATGAATTCTTTACTTTTAACATTCATCATCTTATTTTCGTATTCATATAAAGTTTTAAGCAGATCTATCACATTAAAATTACATTTGGCCTTGTTTCTTTGTTATAATGACCCAGTTTAGACGGGTCAGTATGTTGCGTCTGCCACACAAAAACTAGTGCATAAAACGATAGTTAAAGCCAGGAATGAGGCATCACCTTACCTCTATCTGTGGCAGATACGGCATACATTGACCCATCTAAACTGCTTCAATGGAAAAAAAATGAATTCCGTATGCTAATAAAACACTACTTTTTGTGTGGAAAGACTCTTAAGGAAATTGAAGAAAACCTAAATATAATGCTTCATCACATGGAATTATTGTGACAGGCAGTTGTGGTTGTATTAAGCATGGATGATGCTAAGCTCCCGGGACAACTGAATAAAACATTTGGGCATGAGAAAGCTAACAGTAATATCGCTACCATGTTTGCTCAAAGTTTACCAAAAACGGAATCGCCTGATAAGTTCGAACTTCGAAGCAGTGCTTAGACATGCTCCTCAAGCCTTATCAGAGTGACACTCTGCGACATTATATAACCGTTGATTAAAAATTGATCTATTATTACTAAACACAAATTAAAGACCAGTTAAAAAAAGTGAATTTGGCTTGACGAACGTAATTCGAAGAAGGTAAAACTACCTCCGTCGGAAAGATCATAGCCACAATTTCGTGGTATTCCTGTATAGGTTAATCTTCATAGATTGCCTTAAAGCAGAGAAAAAATCGATGACAAGGCTGCTACTTTGTTGGATAAATTTCACGTGAATTGATAAAAGAAAGCAGCTCCATTTGGGGAAGAAACAAATTTTCTTTCATCACAAAACTATCGAACTGTGAAATTAAAAAAAAGCATGTGTCTTGTGGAATTTCAGGGACTGCCCCCAAAATATCGGAACTGTTATTTGTTGGTGAAAACGCGCAAGTATATTGAAATTCGTTTTACCGACAGAGCCAATTAATTTAAATGAAAGTTATTTTATGTTAATTAATTGTAAAAATTAACTGATTTAATTTAATGTTAATACGCCTGCGCCAGTCGGAAAATCATAAAAAGGTAGACATCTATGAACAACTTTTTCTATCTATACAATCAAATTCAGACATTTGCAGAAAATTAAACGAGTCCAATCCATTAGCATATTTTTCTAAATCGGTGTTTATTCAATACAAATGCAGGTTTTTGGAACAAAACCTCTGAAATTAATTAATTATTGATTACCCTAATGTTCAATTCGATGATTTAGTGATTCCCGCCGCAAGTAAGATTTACTGCCTCTTCACGATGGGATTTTTTAATCCGCCGGCAGAAGTGCCACATCGAGTATCAGTTTTTGAACTTTCGATAATGTTGATGATTTATTCAAATGCAAAGCATAACATAGGACCACGGTTAATTTTTACGCATTCAAAAGGTTTATTGTTAGTTATTTTTATAAATATATCTTTTTTCTTTCTTGAGGTTTAAGAAAAGTTTTAGGCTTAATAAGCCAGCTTTCATGTATGTGTTAAGCGAAATAAATAAGGATATTGCTCCTACATCAATCCCATTGGAATCTAAATTAGCCGCCTGCTTAAGATTCCTTGCAGAAGGAAGCTATCAGCGTGGAATAGGAGATAATTTCAAAGTAGAAATATTGCAACCCACTTTTTCACAGCATTTAACAAGTGTACTTAATTTAATAGAAGCAAAACTATGTACACAATGCAATAAATTAGACATGTATCTTTTACATTCGCAGCTTTCATACCACGAATCAATGCTACAATAAATTGCCAGGATTCGATTCACTTGTTTTCGATAATCAAGAGAAACTTGATTTTATCACTTTGAACGTTTTTGATAATCACAAACAGGCAAATTCGCAAACTTAGCTCTACCGGCGGATCCAGCAATCGGGACTAGGTGTTTGAAAATAAATTCGTATCTCTATTTTTATACAAACTCGCTCTTTTTTTGTCACAGAGTCCCCTAAATACAGAATGTAGTCCACCATTCTGATATATTCGATCCATTTAAATTCCAGAGTTCGCCGGCAGCCACAATATAACACCAGCATATGCGAGTCCAGTGTGGATCATCTTGATATGTTTCGCCATATTACAATTTTCCATTGGGAAAGGTGAATGAGATTAGAAATTAGGAATTGAGTTTAAATAGGATATTATGTTCCAAAGGTTTCTCACTGACTACATAGCTATGAAAATAGAGTATAGGTAATTTTTTTATGGCACAGACACAATACTTTTGCAAAAGAAATGTATGCACTAATTTACGATTGTATTGGATTGAAAAGAGGCTCTTGAACTTGTCCCACTGCTATCCCCATTGTTCAGATTTACAAGCGGTTAGTGCATAATTCCCTAACGGACACTTTTAAGCACTTATGAGTGGAGATACTTTCAAGCACTTATGAGTGGAGATCTCTGAGGCTCGTGCGGCCAAGAGACGATACGATAAGCAAAATTTTACCCCCCAAATATAATCCAAAATCTTGTGGGAAACTTTCGTAAGGCCTCCGTGTATGACAGACATAGATCCTAATGAAACCTGGGCTCTGATTTATTAACCCCCATTTCATTTCTATCTATATCCTCTCGTCATGCAGTTCTGAATAGCTGGGTTTAAGTCGTCTCGTGTTTCCCTCAAATAATGATCAGCCTTATTTCATTTTCAGATGGGTTGATGTCAGGGAGTTTTTGTGACAATTGAAGCTGTCACATCCAATGCGGTAAGGCCTTCTGCCTTGGATAATACAGCCCAATCTGCATATTTTTAACACAGTCGCTACAGTTGTGTCCGTGTCCACGACCAATGCAGTTGAGGTTCCCGGTAATTTTCGACCGATTGGCCTATTTAGATTTCTTGTTAAAGCATTGGAAAAATTGATGGTTCAACAAATGTCTGCTTAAAAACTCCTTTCCAGTCCGGTTTCCACAAATCTCGTGGTTGTGAGACAGCCCTTCTGAATGAATAAAAGTGAAATTTGCTCGACAGGGACTATTGTGTGTTCTTGCACTACTTGATTTCTCCAAAGCATTCGACATGGTCAATCATTCAAAACTGCTCGATAAGTTGGCCTTATAGGCTTCCTAATTCATCCTTCTGCTGTGTCGTTAACCTGCAGCTTTCTCTCTTAATAGTTTACAGCGGGTAAAGATAAAGGATTGTGTTTCCTATGCTTTGCCTCTAAATTGTGGTGTTCCTGAAGGTTCTATTCTTGGCCCTCTGCCTTTCACCGTGTATATAAATAACTTTCCTAATGTTGTTGAAGGCTGTAAAATTCAATTGTATGTCTATGATGTGCAGGATAATAATATTTAATTGATTAAGGAAACTCGCAGTGCATTGCTTTCTATCGCAGAGCAGTTGAGGTATTTGATCTTCCACCTGTATTTTTAAATAACAGTGCTGCCATTTTCAGATCGTGCGAAAAATCTTTGTATCTTCCTCAATTCTAGATATAGATCATGTTAAAGATATGGCGGGGAAGATTTGTGGTAGGCTTCATCGGCTCGTGTTCCTTCTGATATATTAAACTAAATATGACTTTTAACGACTGCACAAGATTCGTCTTCTGTCTAAGGAAATTTGATCATTTTTTGCAACATCGTAATCATCTACTTGATTGCCTCCTTAAAGCTATATCTTTTACGTAGGTGTATACTAAAAATATTTGTTTAATAAATTAGAATTTTTAGGTTCTAAAAGTCAAAAAGCTTTTACTGATACCAACTTTTCAATATTCAGTAATGAAAAACTCTTCCTTTCCTCGTGCTGTTCGAGCTTGGAATAATTTACCATCAGCGTACCAGGTGGACTCGTTGATTTTTGAAGCGAATAACGTGCTATAGCATCATTGTAGGATAGATTTTTAGATGTGTTTTATAGCTGCTCTTGGCTTTTTTGTTTTCTAGTTCTTAGTTGTTTATAGGTATGTTTGTATTTTTTTTTCTTCTTTTAATTTGTAATCTTGTTTTAAGTAATATTTGCTTATCTTATGAGCTTTACATTATTATTTATTTATTGATTTATTCTCTTTGCCTTTTCTTTTATGTACTAGAAATTTTTTTATATTTTTGTAGTGCTTACCAGCCTAAATAAATTATTCGTATTCACCGGCTCTTTCATGCAGTCCATTGACAAAATGAGAGTCCAGGCGATAATTGGTATTTCTTAACAGAGCGATTAATGACATGGAAAATATGTCTCCTTCCTGTACCTTCTGCATTCTGATTTATATAGAAACTAATCACCTTATTAGCGATCGCCAATACGGCTTTCGTGGTGGACGCTCTGTTGGAGATTTACTAACATTCCTTACTAAGCCTTGGAATCAACGTCTCCAAAATTTTGGTGAATCTGACATCATCGCATTAGATATCTCGAGGGCTTTCGATAGTCCGGCATCCTGCTTTTTTAGCTAAACTT
Organism: Dioctria rufipes; assembly: GCA_963924295.1. Classification (NCBI taxonomy): domain Eukaryota; kingdom Metazoa; phylum Arthropoda; class Insecta; order Diptera; family Asilidae; genus Dioctria; species Dioctria rufipes. Next base: position 22,205,004 of record OZ002740.1, on the reverse strand, counting down.
CAGGCATTAGGTCTTTTCTTAAAATGGATTGAAAGTTTTCTCTGCCGGTGTACTGCAAGGTTCTGTGCTCTGTTCTACTTTCTTCCCCATTTTTAATAATGATCTGCTTCCTCTCACTTTCTATCCTATTCATAGTTTTGCAGACGACAGCACCCTTGATTTCAGGTACCCGTTCGACTCTATAGCTGCTTCCCGTGTGAAAGTTTACTAGACAAACGTAGCCACATGTTCAATTCACTAAACTATAACTTCACAACAATCCTTGGGGCAGCGCGAATCGAGTCTTGTTTAAGGCTTCCAAACTCAATGTTGTCTGCTATCAATCAAACGTACACCAACCCCCATTCAACCCAATTCTGTCGATGTAGAAGATATCTCGAACTCACCATCTCTTAACATTTTAGGCATTGAAATATCCAAAAAATCTTACTTTGTCCGATCACATTTTTTGGTATCGCCAAAAAACGCGATGAAATGCCTGGGCTTGCAAAGATGTAAAAAATATTTTACTCCATCAGATTTGACGCAAATCTACAAGTCTCATATCAGGCCCAGATTAGAATATAATTCCCATAATTGGGCAGGGACTGGACGCACTGCATTGTCCGCGTTAGACAAGGTCCAAAGAAGGCCTTCCAGCTTACTAGCGATGACATATCAATAGCAAATATTGATTTCCTGTAACACCGGTATAATGTCGGATGTCTCTCTTTTATCGCTACTACTATGGTCAGTCATTGCTCTGACGAAAATTCTAGCCTGATTCTCGTAGAATTCTTCCTATGTGCACCACACGAGCTGTAACCTGGGCTCACGCTCACACCCTTGAAGTCAAATTCGGCCATACCGTGAAATTCCCTGAATCTTTCATAAGCAGAACAGTGTGCCATCCTCTGACACCCCCCCACCCCAGCTATGATCCACAAACATTCAAGCATCATGCGCACCTTTATGCGAATATCCGAATAATCTTCAATTCCATACCCCTTCTTACTTTCCTGCCAAGACTGTGCTACGGAGCTTTAACTAATTAAAAAAAATTAGTCAGAGTCGCAACCTTTGTAAGTAGTGCTAGCAGTTGAAGCAGGCCAAATTCTTAGAGTTTGATTGTTTCCACGGCATATGAATAATAATAAAAACAAAACCGCCATTCACTTTTAATTTGATTTATTTCTGTGAGAAGGGGTTATTGTAACACCATAGTTATGGTAAAGATAAGTGATTTTTAGTTTTAAACATGAATAAAAGTGTAATGTAGGAACCAAGTAAACTAAAATAAAACGTTTTTTTTTTGGTTTTAAATAGGAATGTCTAAAATATACCACGAATAAAATAATATAATAATAAAATTAAGTAAATAAGCCTGCCTTAGGTATTTACAGATAATTTTGCTGATTGGTATAGAAGAAAAAAAAAATCTTAAATAAAACTAAAGTAATAAAAAAAAAATATATAAAAAGACAATTACAAAATATCCGAGAAGTTTGAAAAATAAACATAAAAATAAAAAAGGGTTATTTTTACCATTCTTTTGAAAATGGTATTTGGGGCTGGTCGCTTCACAGCTTCACGTTATCACGTTTTTTTTTCTTTTTGTTTTGTGTTCTATAATCTGACGGCGTCTTTAAGACATTTACAAATATTATTTGGCCAAATCAAGTATAACTAACTAAAAAAAAAAAACAAAGAAAACAAAAACAAAAAAATTCAAATTAAAAGAATTAAAGAAATTTTTTGAGTATATCCACAACTACATAGTAAATATAGAGTGTGCTCACATCTGAGGAGATTAAATCGTTTTTTTTATCTTCTTTTTATTTTTTATGTGGGATTTTTATTTACTTGGGAATTCGATATTCTTTGGATGAATGCCTTTTAATTTCGTATTTTTTGTTGTTGTTTTTTTTGTTTTTGTTTTTTTTTGTTTTTTGTAATAAGGTGCTAGGAAAAGAGAATTTTAAGTAAACGTCTTTAAACCAGAAGGTAAAAGAGTTTTTAATTCTCATTCTAAGATAACGGAGAGCCGTGAAACTCGGGAGCGGTTCCTCTTCCTCGGCCACGGCCTCTACCACGACCTCTGCCACGCCCCCTACCCCGCCCCCGTCACCTTCGTCCATCCCCCATGCCAACAAGATCTAAAAAGAAAAATATATATATATAAAATATATAAGAATTCTTTCATATATCTAACAATTTCTCACCTATATTACTTGTGGTTTTCTCAAGATACGCTAATGGACCTTGTAACATATTCGTACCTTGATTAAATGCTCCACGTCCACCTACTGGTCCACCTTGTTGCATGTACATTTGTTGAGCGCCCACCTGAAGAGAATATTTTTTTTCTATTTATTAAAATTAATATTTAAAATAAAAAGATATGATGATATTTATGAACAAAATTGAATTGTTAAGGTACATTGTGTATCACATGCATGCCTCTCGCATCCTCAATAACAAAGACAATTACAATTATCATCACGGCGTAGTTTATTCATGATAAAGTTTTAAACATGATTCTCTATAAGGTGCAATGCTAAAAAGACGAGACGTTTCTCATACATTTGCAATTTATAACGCCAGTAATAAAGAAGACAATGGCCGATCCAAACTTTATTTTGCCTTCCATTCTTAGTTCGTTTCATCCCAAACATCATTAGAGTGTAAAGAAAGACGATGAATAAACTGAATAAACACTTTGTAAATGTTGTCAATCGTGAAAAAAATTGAGGATAAGCGCGGTACTCGTAGTCAACCAATAAAAAATGTGACATGGTCAAACTGTTTGTTTTTTATTAGTCCGGTGAATGGTACTGATGTGGAGGAGGTATTATCTCTGATAAAAGGAGGACGCGGCACCTGGTCTTCATGGAATAAGAGTAAAAGACGTGAAGAATATCAAAGATATAATCACTGAACCATTAACGATAATAATAAATGATTGTATTGAGAATGCGGAATTTTTAGATTGTCTGAAATCTACTTGCATATTGCCAATCTTCAAAGAAGGTGATAAAAGTGATCTTAATAATTATCGACCCATATCGTTCTATTTGCTAAACAATTACCTGAAAGATAGATAGTGCTGTACGAAAGTGGAAAACTGTATTAGTGAGAACGAAGTGATGAATACTGGAGTCCCTCAGGGATCAATTCTGTATCCGCTTCTATATTCTCTATACATCCATAATTTACTGGAAGCTAGGATGACTGCATGAAAATTATATATATGCTGAGGACATTCTGCTCCTGTACAAGGGAAGGAATGGTGAAGCAATACAGAGGGAAATAAATGAGAACTTAATGCGGTACACAAGATGGCCATATGGTAATATGCTTACAATAAATACATCGAAATCAAGCTTTATGGTCTTTCAAAAGAGAGGCAAACAAAATCTGGACTTTAGACTACAAGTGAAATGAGAACACATTAAAAGAGTTGAATCAATAAAATATCTGGTAATGATAATGGATGATAATTTGACTTGGAAACATCACTTATAGGAATCATGAGGAGAAGAGACTTTTTTAATTACTGGACGAGAATCCTGATCTACAATGGATTTATACTACCAATATAATCAATTGGTCGCAATGTAGCAATAATTTAATAACCTGCATGCATAGAGAGTTAAATAAAGCAATAAAATCCATTTTTAATTTACATAGACTTACACCAACGTTTGTGCTGTATGTGCGACAAAATTCCTGAGCTTAAGGCAATTAATTTACGTGGAAAAAGCTAAAATAAAGTCCAACATAAACTTAATAGTGCATGGGAAAATACATAAACATGACACGAGATTGCGACAACATATACGTCTACCTTACGCTAGTACTAATAAAAAGCTGAAGAGTTTAAAGCATACAGCTGTACCTATATACCATGGACTACCAGAAAAAAAAAACCGGAGGAAGTGCAGAAGTTAAAGAAACCGATAAAGAAGTTTGTACAGGAAAATGTTGCAATAATATGATGTGTAAATGGAGTACTATGTAACTTGTAACTAGTCACAGAAAAGAAGAAAATAAAAATTTGAAAATAGGACAAGTCTTCACTAATACCAGCCCTAGGCTGTCTGTGGAGATGCCCAAAGATTAATAATATCAGAAGGATAAAAAGAAGATAAATAAATAAATTGTCTGACTAGAGAGATGGAGAGAGTGATGGAAGAAGAATTCTGTATAATCCAATGAATTTTATATTGTAATGCAGAACTATTTTATGTCGACATTTCAAATTATCAAAAAAGGACTTAAGACTATTTCTGCATTTGGGTAACGCGACATTAAATTGTTTCCCCATAAGGTACAATGACAAGAAAAAGACTTTCAAATGTTTCTCATACATATCCAAGCAGAAAGAAAAGTTTCGAAGCCATGCCCTGATACAAAATCCTCGAGAAATACTTTCCAAGCCATGAAACAGAATCCCTCACTACTACATGAGAGCCCTAACATAGTCCTAACCTTATAAAATATTTTCAGTGTTTTTATGTAAAACTGACAAATTTTTGATTTGCGTCCTAAACTATATTATTCAAACAGAAAAATTGCCTTCTGATAATCTTAAGCTTACTTTCTTATCTTCCCAACCATAATCAAATTTTTATATCTATCCTAACAAAATTATTTATAAACATTCATCCTAACCAAATGACTACGATTCCCTAAACAAAAACACTCAACTGAGTAATAATTGCATATGTGAATGTGCCGTGGTTCGATGAATTCGAATCAATTTGCCTTCAGATTCGAACTACGGCCGCACATACACTATAACCAGCTATTACTCAGCTGAGAGTTATTGAGCGTAAGGTTACTTTCTAATCAAAAATATTTTATTATTTTGTTAAGTAAGCTTTGGGAAGATAAGGATCCAAGTTTTAAATTACTGGCAGACTATTTTCCTAAACTACTATCCAGTTTAATCTCTATAGCATATATAAAATCAATGTCTAGTCACTTTACCATAATTATCAATATAGAACATTTTAAGAATGATAAATTTCTAAAAATATGAATGCTTCACTAATTTTGGCCTGTATGGAAAGCAATAACAAAATTACAAAAACCGTTTACGCAATTAAACTCCGAACACAAACAACAACAATACTATACCCTTCGGCTACAATATGACAGAATTGTTTTCTATCGAAAAATATAGAAGAAAAAATGTTGGCTGTCAATACATCTTTGATTGTGTACTACTGATAGAACAAGTTATATACAGCGAGTACTGCTTCTGCGTGTGGCACTAAATCGAAAGCTTTGTACGAAAGCTCACGCTAATACTACATAGTTCAATGGAAACTCGGAATTGAGAGCTTTATTTTCCGCCATTCAGCCTTAAAGAGATCGCGAGAGATGTACGGCGATATTTAGAATAAGTGCATCAATTTTAAATTAGTACTAAAGTGAAGATTCGATGGAACGATAGGTAAATGTGGCTATGATAACCTTAAATTAATAGCAAGCAAAATTTGATTGTTTATCATAATCTCTATATTTCATAGACGTATGAGAATCGTGGATTTCGATCTGGAGATTAAGAACAACATATATTACAAGATGAAAGCCAGAGTTTAATCTGTTCAAAATATTAAATATATGTAGGTATTAAAGGAAAGAAACGAAAGTTTTTTATTTGGGAAAAAAATCTATCTCCTGGTTGGTGTGCTTTTCTCTTCATTGATTCAAGACTAGGGACCGAAAATAACTGAATTATTGGAAATATTTTGAAAATAAAAAAAAAAAAAAACAAAAAAAAAACTGAGATAAATTATGATTGTGCAATTTAGTGGAATATACCATATTTCCGGTGGGACCCGTTTCGATTCCTGCAAAGCTTTTGAAAACTTAACGTTTTTTTAAGAAAAAGTTTTCTAAAATTGTTAATTCTATCATAAAACAAAAGTTAAAAAAACTAAGCTGAAAGGCTCATTATTTTTTCAAGGAAGTATAAAAAACAAAAAAGACTTTTTATTTTTTCAAGCCGAGTTACAGTTTTTGGCTAGAAAAAATATATTTCTTTTCTATTAAAAATACTTCTATTTTCAAACATTTTGTCGCACTATGACGCGGCAACGGTATAAGGTGAGTCACCAGATGTTGACTCGTGTGACGATCTTATCAAGTACATACATATATTTTCAGTACTTTTGTGGTACATGGTCATATAAAGGAAGGTGTTGTGCTTATAAATCATCATTAATATGTTAATTAATTTGTACAGTTTCATTTTATTTTTGACAAATTCAACCAGAATACACAGTCTCCTCTTTTAATTACTAATTTAATAATAACTTCCATAGGAAATCATATCAGGTAACATCATCATTTTGACCCTTGTTGAAAATGCATAAAAAATATATGCCAAATGCTAACTATAATTAACATTTTATTCAATTGTAATTTTAATTTTAAAATACAATTTTTATATATGTATTTATTTGTTTGTTCAGCAAAGTGTTTCTTAATTTTTTTTTCTGTTTTTCAACTTTTAAATCGATTCGTAATGGAAAATAAAAATTATTATTAAGATCTTAAATTTAATTTTACATATGTAATTCTCTACGTAGAAAAAAAAAATTTCTTTACATCTTACCTAAAAACTAATTGTTCTTTTTTAAATGTATTGAAATTAAGCCTAGTGTACACGTTAAGATAAAAAAAATCTATTCTAATTTATAAGGAAAATTATTAGCTGTTTGTTTGAAAATAGAAAATTACTTAGTTTTTGTGTTGTTTTCTATTCATTTTTTTTTCTTTTTTAAGAATATTAAAATAAATAATGTTTATTTCATTTAATACCGGACTGTATATGTACACACAAAACACATACATACGAACAATCAATCTCGTCAAGCACGAACAACACGAAATCAACGATTACCGCTTAGCCAATTTCCCGAACGACTGCAATTAAAAAAAGAACAAAAATAAACAAAATGATAATTTTGAATCGTCTAATAATTTTTGATTTTAATGTAAGTAAATTTGGTGTTTTTTGATTTTATTTATTTTCTGTTTTTTTTTTTCTGATTTTAAATATATAGTTGAAAAACTAAATGTTTTTGTTTATAACATTCTATATGTATGTACACAGCTTTATTTCAATATTTTGTATATAAAATTTTGTATTTTTGAGAAATGATATTATTTAAATGATAGTCGACTTCAATTTTAAAATGTACCAAAAACTTGCATCTTTTGGTTTCTTTGTCCTCTTCAATTAATAGTGTTTATTATCTATAGCAGTTATTAAAATAAGTAACATATAGAACTACACCCACAGAGTGAGTCAAACTATTTAAACGGCTGGAAATAAACTATTTCGATTTAACGAATCTTAAAATTTTAACTATAAGAGAGGGACTTATCTTGTTGTGCGAAAAATAGAGGAAAATTTGTACACGAAATCATGTAAATCTTATTTCTAAAACACGACGATGACATACATAGATAACAACACAAATTTTGAGACATTTGAATAATTTGCTAACAACACCTAAATAATTGGTTACTGGACGCATAATGTATAACACTCATCAGTAAGCATAGCCACCAAATTTTCTGAAAAATTATTATTGAGAAGGTCACCATTCCGTATAAAAGTATAAATGTGAACTCTTACTTCATGGCTTATAGTAGGTCCACATGAGTTTTAATATGTTGGTGTCATCGCTGACTACATGGCTTGTTATACAGGGTGTTCCAGACGAAATATGATAATATTTAGCCAAATGATTCCTCTCGTCCAGACAAGTAAAAAATTGTACGGCGGGGTGGGTGGGTGGGCACAAAATGTTATCCTACCGAGTAAAATGTTTTTTTTTTCCATTTAACATCCTATATCTAGAAAAGTACAGGGTATACGGTATATTTTAAGACAGCATTGTGTGCAGAACCTTACGGCCTTTTTTTTTCTATGAATGTTAAACCACCCCATACCCCACTCCAGAGTTATGCCGCTTCAAAGTCAAAATTTTTTTCTAACTATTTTTTTAAAAATACTCCCACTAACTATATTTTTGTTACAAAATTGCGAAAGCCCAGAGTCTCTTCTTTAATTTAACCTATTACAGTTATGTTCTATCTGTGACGGTTAAGAAGCTATTAGCTTGTAACCTATTCAGGTCACAGATGATTTGTTAACTGAAAACACGTCATTTTAAAAAAATATCGTCTAATTTTGGTATAAACTGAATAGGTTGAGAGTTAATAACTCCTTAACTGTTACAGATAGAGCATAAGTTTAATAGGTGCTGAAATTTTGTACATGGATTTAAAAAAAAAAAAAATTTAAGTTCGTACATGGGAAAAATCGCGTAACTTCGTAGGGTTGCCATACAAAACTTTTGATTTTCTCTTATATCTAATTGGGCACTGCCCAAAAACACGTTGATGTAGAGAGCTGAAATTTGGTACATGGTATTTGCATAGCAATAGTAAGTAAAATTTAAAAAATGAACTAAATCGGTGTTGCCATACAAAAATGTTGTTTTTTACTATATATTTGGACACTCAAATTTTGTATAAGGTATTTTCATAAAAGTTGCAAATACAGATTCAAAAATAAACTAAATCGGGCAACTCTTTCTTGGTGTTGCCATACAAAACTTTGGGTCTTCACTATATATTTGGACACTCCCTGAGTACGCGTGGACATAAAGATCTGAAATTTTGTACACAACGTTTTCATAAACTTTCAAAAATAAACTAAATCAGGCACACCCTTCTTGGAGTTGCCATACAAACCTTTGGGTTTTCATTTTATTCAACTTTTATTTTCATCTAGGGTATAATATTATTGGGCTTTAGACCAATTGCAACATTTTCTCTTGTTACAAATCTAAAAATATGGACATGAAGGCTTTCAGACCGTGAGCATAAGATACTCAGCATTAGAATTTTTGGGCAGAGGCTATTAACGAACTAAAATAGCAAATAAAATTTCCATGAAGGTCTCGAATGAAAATATTAGGTCTGTATGTTTACTCGAAATTTTTTACCCAGGCTTCAAAGTTTTTATACAGATTCAAAATTTTTTTACCCATAATGTATGTTAACTTGTCGCACTAGAAAAATTTGACAGTTGAATGAATTTCCAAGTTATCTGTTAACTTTTTTCATTATCATCTAGTATTATCCCAAACCAAAAACATATACTACTTGAAACTTTTGTGAACATCTGCGATTATTGTCAGCGACAATCAATCAAAGATCAAGCTGGTTGCTCAACAAAACACTTGTGTAAAATATATATTAAAAGGAAAAACAAAAAAACAAAACAAAAATCTAACCTGCATTTGTTGCATTTGATGCATCTGTTGAGCCTGCATCATTTGTTGTTGTTGCTGTTGCTGAGCTTGCAAATGTTGTTGTTGAAGTTGTGCCTGAATTGCACCAGACATTCCTGTAGCGCCCATACCCATTTGACTTCCAACATTTGGTGGAATTCCACCTGGATTACCAGGAATATTTACTGTCCTTAATTCTGATTGTGCTGGAAGTGGTTTATTATAGCCCTTAAGAAAACGAAAGAATCCATCAAAATTATATTTCAATTCTATATAAAATGTAGTAAACATACTTGTTGCTGTTGATCAGACAACAATGATTTCCATTCCTCGAGGCGGGCATAATGTTTATTTATAAGAATATCTTTGCGATTTATTTCAAGCTTTAACTCCAAATTTTCATCTTTTAATAGAGTTTCAGGTTTCAAAGCTGAGATTAGGAAACGTTTTTGGAGAAAGAATGCTTCCATTTGACGTGCTACATCGATAAATTTGTTAGCTGTCTGTTGTACTTCTAATTCAATCTCTTCTTTTGTAATTCCGGTATTCGATTCTTGTTTGGTTAAAGCATGAAGACAGGCCTGTTTTGAGAGTAAAAATATAAGAAATTATGTGATAAGAGTTTAAGATGAATAGAGTTATGTATGAAATTTTAAAATCGACTGCTCAACACGTGAGTTGATTATTAAAATAAAAACTAGGAAAAACAAAATTTGTGACTAATTTTTGTGATATCGAAAAATCTAGATTGATATCGGTGATCCGATACAATAGGTCATAGTTTTTAGGTGGACATTTTTTCGTTTCTATAGACTGAAATTCACCGAAAATAATTTCAATAAATTTCTATAATGCATTGAAATTGCAGAAAAAATCGAACTTTTAGACCCAGCGATCAGAGAGGTCTCATCAGTATGGTTATCTCTCGATGGTAGGGTCACCCAATTACCGATACAAATACTTGTTATCAAAAGCAAGTGTGAATCATAATGGTAGCAAGGTTTCTGGATAAACCAAGTAAACCTTTGTCGTGTCGAAAAGTTTAATGTTTTTTTGCATTTTCAATGCATTATAGAAATTCATTGAAATTATTTTCAGTGAATTTCAGTCTATAGAGACAAGAAATTGTCCACCTACAAGTTTTACTTGACAATTGCAATGAGAAATCTGGCTCCGGGAAATAACGCCCGAAAGTGATAAGTGAAAAAAGACCCGAAAGTTCCATATAAATTTTAACGTGTCAAATGTGAAATAATGTCCAAAATTTTTGGGTATTATTTCACAATTTTTGATTTTATTTCACTTATCGGTTTAGGGCGTTAATTTATAATGATATAAAATCCGAAATTCGTAAATGAAATAAAGCCAAGAAACAAAATTGATCCTGATGAAAGAATGCCCAAAAATCATTTCAGAAAATGAAGGAAATATTTCCCAACGATGTGTGTAAAGTAAGATTGCGTCGCGAGCGGTGCGCGGTGGCAAGGGAAGCAGGGCGCCTGTGCGACGCGTTCTTACTTTACACACATCTTTATCAATATTTTGGGCTTTATTTCATTTGTTTGTTCTCTTGATCTGAATTTTGGGCTTTGGTTCTCTTATTTTTCTCCTTTTTCATCTACTTTAGATTTTATTTCATATCTGTTTTCGGGCCTTATTTCATTAGGAAATAAGATCCAATACTTTTCGGGTCTTATTTCACTTATACTTTCGGGCGTTATTTCTTGTAGCCGAGAAATTTTGATACCATATGATTCATACTTGCTTTTGATGGACAATTGGGTGACCCTCAATCTTCTTCAATGGTAGACGATCAGAGATAACCATACTGATGAAACCTCTCTGATCGCTGGGTCGATAAAATTTTATTTATTAAATATTTTATATATAATATTAATATTTAACAGACGGAAAATATATTGTCATATAAACAGAGCTCCAGTAATAGATGCCAATAAACTCAAAAGTTGCACCAAAACTTTACACGCAGTTGCATACATTTCTGCAGTTAAATCTTGAGGGTAGACGATACCCCTAGACACTAGTCGATGATTCAAGATCATTACAATTCCATTAAAAATCCTCTTAATTATATATCTAGCTGTTCTTTTTGTAAATGAAGCAATCTCTGTACTCATTCAGATGAGAGTAGTCCTTGGTGAAAAGTTCAATTTGTGAAGCTCAGTAATATATTTATATCTTACAAAGACCAAGAAAATAACAATATTTGTTTTCTCGCTGCATACTACGGCTCTTTGAGAGTGCGAATATGTTCATAGCTCTCTGATCTGACCCGTGGTTCCGAATTACATTAAATTATATGGTCGCAGATGAAATAGGTAACTTCTTTGCTTTTGTGCAGGCAGGATAATTTGAGTTTGCTCTTTAGTCGACCGTGCTCATGTTCACCTATTTCAATTTTATAATAACAATATTGATGAAATTTTATATGCCGCAGCCTACATAAAATCTAATGCTATTCGTACTGTTTGTATATCCATGCAAAACTTCCAAAGTTTATTTTCCTTGCGTTATTTTACTTATCATTACTACATCAATTTTTTCTTCTGCTTGAAAGTCGTCCAAGATATTTGCTAGAACCCCGAAGAGGGCTACAGAGTACAGATATTAAGTTTTTATGTGTGGAAATTTATAATAATAAAGAACTGAGAGACTTCAGCATCCGTTGCTAAATTTAAGTGAAGCATTAGATAGCTAGCTGGGGCTATTCTATTCTTTAATAAGTTCGAGCATCTTTCAATTTTTCCGCTTAGCTAAGTCTGGGGATATTAAAATTTCTCCCTGAAAGCATTTGGCTTATATATACAGGTAAAGATCATCATTAGGCTTTGCGAAATCAAAGGATTCGTTCCAGAAGCTTAGTGACAGGGTCAGACATGAATATTTAAACCATCGAAAAATGTGAGAATACTTGATTTATACCTCGGTGAAGAAAGACGCTGGTTTTTCATACTTTGGTATTACATATATCATTTTCTCTACGCTTCCGATGGAAGTGTATATTAACAGACCTCCTCTAATTTATGAATCCCCCGGCACGTCATAGGACGGTGGGCAATTTGAAAAGTTACACAGTTCATACATAGAATAGAATATCGTTTATTGAAGAACCACAGCTAACGCTACGTTACAACGTTAGGTACATCGAGTAATAGATAGTTGGAATTACCGATAAAATACAAAGTTGTATAGCAAACTAATAAAGGAGCAATGAACCGACTCATTGCGGTAGAAGATAATATATAATAGAATATAATGAAGTCATATAATAGCCAGCTTAAAGTAAAGCCTCAAATGCGGATTAACAAAGATATAAGACACAAAAGTCACAATAACAATTGTCATTAGACTACAAAATTGTTAGCGAATTAATATAGGAGCAGCGAACAGGCCCACTGCGGATAAAAGTTATATTGATACTATAATAAAGATGAAGGAGCAAAACAATAAGCTTAATCCTACGCCCAAATTTATTATATATGAAATAATACAAAAGTAAACTTAATTGTAAATTTTGCAATAATGTGCGAGATATGATAAAATATACAGTGGACATAGCCAGTGCCTGGCATATCAACTGCCTTACATCGACTAACAAAAAACATTTAGGAACTGATTTATCTAATTGCAAAACAAATGGCGTACCCATGAAAAATATTATATATCTAGATAAAACAGGGAACAATAGATATCAAATTAAACAAGACTCAAACAAAACGAAAGGATCAAAAATCAGGATTAACCGCCGAAGCACTGAGAGCACGACCGCCTTAGGAGCCAATGTGTAGAGAGGACATGAGGTAAAGTACATTAAGAGCAAATAAGATGAAGCAAAGCACGTTCCTTGAACAGCTTATGAGTTAGCGAGTAATTAAAATTAAGCAAACAAAAGTATAAAAAAACATTAAGATACGTTATACTTAGAGCTGGCATACAAAGTTTGGAGTTAAATGCTAAGAGCACTAAATCAGGAATGCGTATAATCTATAAAATCGGGTAAATGATTACAGTAGAGCATGAAACATGTAGTACGCCTCAAGATAATGAGTATTTTTTATAAAACTTTTAATCTATTGAATAAAAACACGAGTCGGCTTAATAATGAGATGGCATTTAACCTTACCTGAAAAGCCTCTTCAAACTCATCCATTAGGTTTCCATTCCCATTTGAAGACGATGCCATTTTTTGTTAAGCGAAATATTAGCGAATACTAAATCACCGTAATAGCTGGCATTATCCTATTTTCACTTTCCAAACTGTTCTAGTAAAATATAATCAACAAAATTGAAAGATTAATGGCTACTTTTATATGCCAGCTTAAGAAAAAGTGACAATTTAATTTAATTTAACTTCTTCGTTTTGGTAGAAAATGGTTCTTCTTGCTAACTTTTAGCAATATTAAACATTTATTTGCTCAGCTACTCTATTTTAAATCTCTTATGCCAGTTTTGTTTTTCATGGAAGAAGAAGCTAATTTTACTGTCATTCAGTTGTCACAAATTCTAGTATAAACAACCAGAACTGAAGAAGGATTTGAGGAAGGAAACAGTTTTAAGTGAAATCCATTTTATAATTCAATTATTCCACAAGATGACTGATGGTAAGCATTATAATTGTAATGAAATTCAAAATAAATTATGTAATTGCCTATTAGAAGACGTAATAAAACGAAGATTACTTATTGATGGTGATGGAACTGGTGATGATCGCAGATTAAATGTACTTTTAAAAACTTTTATAAAATGGTGTAATACAAATGAATCTGCTGAAAACAAGTATAATCTCACAAATATCATAGCTTATTTAGAAATATTAATCAAACAATCAAATATACTTCCAGTCAAATCATGTATGATCGTCTTCTAGCACAATTAGCGCAATGTGAATTTACTGTAACTAAATCAGATTTTGCTACAAAAATGATGAAACAAGAATTGAAAAATTACGAGGCTATTTCAGAAAGTATAGAGACTAGTATAGATATAGCAAAGAGAGAGATTGAAGCTAGTAAAGAGGATTTGATTCTAGCGAAAAAGATTCGAAAAAATCGCATGGAATATGATGTTCTGGCAAAAGTAATCACATCTCAACCGGACAGAAAAAGAACTACCGAGCAGTTGGATGCACTTAAGAAAGAGCTAAGTAAACTTGAAGATAGAAAGGCACAATTACAACGAAAATTAGATACACGCAAGAATGATTTTCTTGTTTTAATGAGATCAATTAAGGAACTTCAGAGAGTGTTAGATGATAGCGGTGCGGAAGATGAAGAGGATGAGGTAGATAAAATGTCTGTGGATGAAGAGAAGGATTATATTATAGAACTCCACGGAAGTCCATAAGGCAGTTTTTTTTTTGTACTTATATAATAAAAAAGCATTTGTTTTTTAGGTTAAAGTAGTTTTTTTGTTCTTGATCTAATTCATTAAATGCTATGACTTTCGTAGTAGCTATTGCCTTGTGATGAGACCTTATTCAATCGTAGCTAGCGTTATGATTGTATCACCAACATTACCACGAGTGGTAGGAACAGTGTACAGGTTGATTAAGATGGAAATGCATTTATAGCCATCCTTAATCTTGACGGACAAGACATTGATATTGTCGTAGAAGAGAGTGATAGGGAGTTTGTTTTAAAACTGGGAAGTCAGTTAGCTTTCCTGGACCCTAAAATTGGAGCAAAAATTAATAAGCTAAGATCACTGCGTATTGTGAAAAGCTTCTGTTCTTAACTTAGTTGATCCTGCTTCGAAGCCATTACGACGACACAATAAACCAGGGAGAAAGTTATATCACTGTACTGCACTATAGACATAACAAACAAAGAAAACTAAATTAGTTAAGCCCTTAAGATCTGTATGTTGGTAACATGTAGAGCTGTGACTATCTTCCAGCCCAATGGCAATTTACAAAAAGCAGTATATAGCAAGATGAGTAATAAGCTTGAGAATGCGAATCAAGTCTAGCTGGACACAAGACATCACCTTTTATATCGAAATGGGCCGTAAAACATAATTTGGATTAATACATTTTAAGCTTTAGTTTAGTAGGACAAATACAATCATGCTGCACGTATCTACCGCGTAGCCTGAGATATCCACTAACACTTAAAAATCAGAGATTCTTCCATAATTTTTAATATTGGATTTTAGCTTCAAATTCCCTTTTTATACCCAAGGTCAGTGCGATGATTTAGGGTCTCAGAACTTATTTACAAGCAGAGCTGAGAGTTTGGTTTTTATGTCTTGGTAAGATGTATATCCCTCAGAGGAAGCTGAAAAATGTTGGAGAAGTAGTAGCTGTCAGTCAAGGATAAGGAATAGATACAGAAAAAGAAGTGTTTTGGGTCTTCAACCAGAAAGTGTCACGAAGGAGGAGTTGTTAGAGCTGTTACAGTCTTCATAACAAGTGTCTGTAAATTTGCGAATAAGACCTAATTTCAGGCAATTGTCTTCCAGGGAATTGACATTTAAGTCCAAATTACAATCAGATACTTATTATGTGGAAGAGAGAAGAAAAGCAATTCGAGAATCTAGTGAAATTCTTCTTGCAGTACGTATTTGACGGGCAATGGACTGTCTTCTTCGATCCTCCGTCATTAACCACGTTCTAACTCATTTGTTTAGCTCAGATGTTACCCTACGCGCAAAATATATTTAACAGCATACAGCTCTAGAAATCTTCGAGTTTCTAAGACAAAATCGCATTTGTCAAGCACTTTGAAAATAAATTTAAATTAGCGGCTCCCTCACCTACTAGAGATTGGTTGGGCTTGAAGCTAAAATTGGCAAAAATTGAAATTCTCTACGGTCGATTAACAAACAGAATTTTTTTCTCTCTTAACTTATTTTATTGGTGAAAAAGGACATTATAATTGTGCTAACAAACAATTTTAATAACTAAAATTCTGATTTCGATTTTCTCCTCACTCTTGATAGCAAACACATAATTTCCGTAAAACATTTTTCATATTAAAGCTTTTCCGTATTGCTTGGAATTGGGATAAACTCTCTGTTCAAATCACCTCAAAAATGCAAACAAAAAAAAAATCATATGATAAACCCCGTTTTAGGTTCACACCACACTGCAAATTTATTAAATTTCCTTAAATAGAATTCTCCTCACCAGCTTTCTAAATCACAAATTTTAATCGATGTTTACATTAGGAACGAACATTGTTCAACATCCATAAAAGGCATGGGCACTTAAATTTACTTAAAATTAAAAACTTCAGGCTTGAAGATTTTGCGATAAGCTCCAAACAATTCTTTCAATGAAAGCAAAGCGAATTCAATAATCAGCCAAAGAGGTATCCAAAATTCCAGCGATAAATCTTCTTAAAATTATTACAAATAGTTTCGGTTCAACTGTGCATCGGCAACAATAATTTCTTCTAAAATAATTTCAATTTCAATTTTGAAGTCTTTGGAACATGTCGTATCGTTAAGGAAACCCTTTTCTTGCGTTCGATTTTATCGCCAAATTTATATGAAGTCTCACAGTTTTCTAAATTACAAACAAGATCACAGATAACATCTTCAGTACGTTCTGTGATAGCGTGTAGGTAATCAGTGTATAGAACATCTTTGAGAATCAAAAGACTTCGCGGTTCAATTAGTAATTTACAAAAAGGTTTCCTTTTTTCACTACAATTATTCACTTCACCATCTGGACTAAAGCTGTCTGGATTCGGTGAAGTGGAACTAAAGCTGTCTAGATTTGGTGAAGTGGAAACACTTTGACTGGGATACTTATCATCTTCAGATAATTTTTTATAAAACTCCAGAATTGTATGTGATCCACAAGAAATGGTGCTTATAGTAGGATAGAAAAGAGGCCCATCTGTATGCGGCATTATACCCTGCCCGGGTAGATATTCATTTACAAGAATATGATTGGCTTTTTTTGACTCGAATATTCCTGTAAAATAAAGGCATAATCTTTATATGTAATTCTTGTGTATCTTAATGTAAATTTTAGATACCTAAATTATTTATTTTATCAACAAATGCCTGTAACCAACTTGGGATTTCTTCAGCTATCATCCCTTTTACATGCGGCACTCCACCGTAATTGATTAGTCTTCGATGAGATAGTTGTGTCCATTTGGGTTTCGGTGTCCTCTCAATTAAACCTAAGATTCGTTGTTCTTCTTCGGATGTTATAAAATTTGGAATGTACATAGCACTATTAGGGCACTAGGAGTAAAAATGTGAGCCGATCAATTTAGAATTAGAAAAAGATAGGAAAATCCAGCAAAATCTTACGTTGCGTACTAAAAAGTTTGTGTAATCCATATTATAATTTTATAAGACAAATATAGTTTTTCTTTGTTTGCTTTATTTTTAGCTTTCCCATTTATATTCTATTTTCAATCAATGATAAGGTTTGTTTAAAGTTTTCTTTGCACAGAGAACTGTTTACATTTAGATGACAGTTGTCAATATTTTATGACAAATTCGGATTTAGCATTGCCAACAACATGGTACCGGGAACCGGATGGAACGGAACGCGACACTTTAGTCTACAGTACGCTGGCGCCATCTAAGTTCGGCGGAGTTTTAATACTACAGTACAGTGGCGCCCTCATTCGGATCAATTCCGGAGTTATTATGTAAACCGGAAAAAATAACTCCGGAATTGGTCCGAATGAGGGCGCCAGCGTACTATAAAACTCCGCCGATCTTAGATGGCGCCAGGTACTGTAGTATCGAACTAGTGTTGGAGTTTCTTTCCATTATTGAAGTCTAGATGACACTTTGTTTAATGCCCCCCCCCCCAAAGAGGATTTCCAACAAAGGAGTCACAGCATGGCGTTAGTATCGATTCTTGGAATGTGAAGAAGTTGGCGCTAAATTCAAAGATTATCGTATCGAGTTGGCTCGGCTGTCATCACATCAAACGGGCGGGCCGTCACTATTTTCCAACAGTTTTTTTCACTTGCCAGTAGATTTTTAAAGAACTAATCATTTGGAAACCTATTAATTGTTTTATTATGGGAGATACAGATTCAAAATTAAATTTTCGAAAAGCCATTGTACTATTGACAGCAAAGAATCAGGTTGGTTAAAGTTTTCATTTATTGAATTTACTTTTTTCTTTTTTTTTTCCTTTTTGTGAATATACAAGTTCATAACATAATAAATGTTAAGGAAACCACCTAGCTTACCCAACCAAACCACCCACTTACGTATCTACACACATAACTACCTACGTAGTTAAAAAATGATGAAGACAATTTTTTAATTGATTTTTCTTGACGGAAAAGACGAGTCTTTCTGGGAGCAATTCTGGGCTGATCATTCAACAGGATCACAAGACGTTTTCGCTTTAATACCAGCCTCAGAAATTCGACTTCTTCGTGAGGATCACTGACATATATAATATAGATTGCTAAGTTTCTGTTTCATGTGGGGTCAATTGCTTATATAAAAAAAAAGTTCTTACGCCGGTGCCAACATTGAAAAAAATCATAGGCGGGAAGTAGAAAAAATCATTGAATAAATAACTAGTTATTTATTCAATGGAGAAAGTATGCGCGCAGCTCGAAAAGCGATTATAATAAAACGTTTCGAGTTTCTGATGCACATCTTATGAATATATTACCATTGGTAAAACAATTTTATCAATAATAACCCTAAATAATAAATTAAAAAACATTTTTTACGGTTGTCCTCAGTTGGTACTTGGTGCTTAGACCGAAAGAGTCAGCAATATAGCAGTGAAGGCTAGCACGAGCAGTTGATAATAGTTGCCGAACGCAATTTGAACAACAAGAACAAACTGTCTTGAATTGTGTACGACTTCTAACGAGTATCCTTCCATATATTTTCGAAATTAATGAATGGAGAAATTTTTTCTGGTCTTTATTGCCATCAGGTAATGAACGGGATGATTCAGCTACACCATTAGCTCACAGTCTACTTAATGCAATTTGTGTAAGATTGCAATTAATGACTTAAAATTTTCTTGTTTTCATTCAAATTCATTGTGATCAATTTTAGGATTTACTATTTTGTCCTGATTTTACGGTTATTGCGACACGTAGATTCGGTCCAGATAAAGCTGAAGAATTAGCAAACATAGCTGTGAATATATATGGGAAGCTGGTGTAGGTTTTGCTCATTCCCCACCTAAAAATGCACAAAGGGAACAACGGAGAACAGAACTTTTGAAACTGTTATTAACTGTTTTCAGTGAGACAATGTATCGGATACCAAATTTGAGTGAAGAGCCTGGATAGCGTAAGTAGATAAAAAAAATTTGGATTCCTCTCCTTAGATTGATTTAAGGTATTAATACCAAAAGTGCTACCTTTGGAAATGCAACTTGCTCAAGTAACTCGTATTGTTCAATGAAACTTAAATGGAAAAACTGCTACTGAAAAAACATTTGGAATGCTTCTGTGCTTACGAAATATGATTTGGTGGAACTGGATTCCTTTCAGGTGTGGTTGGCTTTATTTCGCAGTAGCTATTACGTTTGATAATGTTATCCAAACCAACCTTGGTTAACACCTAAATGCAATTTCGACCACTGACCACAACCATTGTTAAAAATCGAAACTGCTGGTAGTAATTCAATTTCCCACAATTTCTTTCTTTCTTTCTTTATAAACCACTACAGTCGAAAATTCTTACTGCAGTTGTGATTTTTTACTGATTTATTTTCTCAATTTAATGCTATTTGCTCTTGATATTGTCCCCAAGAGCCGAATCTAACAGCGCCAGATTTTGGAAAATGTATCTATGCAATCATCTGACTCGATAGCGCGATTCCGTTGTTGTTTACTCTGTGTCTGTATGGGTGTGTGCGGGACAGTGTAGACCAATTGGAAGAAAAATATCGAAGTGGACAGTTTAGGTAGGATACAATACTCTTGCCCAGGGCTAGGGGAGAAGCCCTAGTGGTGCGTGTAACGTTTCATATAAAAAAGAAGAGTCAGGACAATCAGATAATAGATAGAAGAAATACCATTTTGTTATTACTTACGGCAGAAGGATGGGAAAATTGAGATTCCATATCCTTGTACCGATCTTAACTTCGAGTCGCACTAATCACTGTATGCAATGGAAAGCCATTGCGTAATGGGAGGGCTTCAACCCCCGAAACCTCCGGTGGTTCGTTATTAATAATGTGAGTGATTACAATCAACAACTCATA
This sequence comes from Dioctria rufipes, assembly GCA_963924295.1. Lineage (NCBI taxonomy): Eukaryota > Metazoa > Arthropoda > Insecta > Diptera > Asilidae > Dioctria > Dioctria rufipes. The sequence continues at coordinate 22,184,517 of OZ002740.1, read as the reverse complement.
TGGCAGCATTTCTTCGTATCCATAGAAATCGAATGGAAAACTGTTATGTTGGAGCGCCTTCTATTGGCAAGAAAATTTACTCATGTATGAATTTGTACCTATAGGATACAAAGTAAGTATAAGACAGCAGGCTTTAATTTCATATCACCTTACTCAACTGATCTCTTTCCCCGCCTCACACCTAACCCAGGATACAGAAAAAGAATATTTTTAGATCAGATCGGCAATCGGGGAAATTCAAGTTGATGATTTTTTTTTCTCCATTAATACTATTAGAATGGATCAAAGTTTAGAGTTAACTCTTTATGATATTTCTTATACACAACCAATTCATTGATCCTCTGTCGGCGATTATGTACTGAGCACATATATATACAACTATTTGAAAAATTGTTCTATTAGCATGAGGTTAATTGCGCAAATATGGCAGACATCCTAAAGATTAATATGGATATTAAAACACTGTTGCAAATATTTGAAGAAATTTGTAAAAACCGTGAATTTTTTGTAGGTTTTCCCCTTAGGAAATGCTCAGATTTGCGACGCTTTGCCACACGCCTCGAAGCAACTGGCGCAACATTGCATAGACCTAAGTTTGGCAGACCAAGAACAGACCGTTCAGCCTGTATCGATGTTGTGCGCAAAGATGTAGAAGAGTGTCCAGAAATATCAACGAGGCTACGTGGCACGCAATTGGGAATTTCCAGGCGGAATCTGCAGCGTATATAAAATTTGACTAATTTCTGGTTGGTCAAACACTTAAACTGTTACCTCACTTAATTTGGTATTGATGGTGCAGTAAAATCTAGAATTTTGAAAAATGCCATACTTTATACACAGTATACATGAATATATTGTGCTTTTTAGCCGTCATTATTATTGTAAGTGATTAAATTGGGTTGAAATAAGATATAAGTAATTCACAACATAAATAGGTTGCTTACCTTGCAATTCTTTCAGGGTACCCTTGCAGGCGTACATACTATCTATGCGGCCGTCCCATATCGAAACGTTACTGAATGAGAAACAGTTAAGGTGGACTTTGTTTTATAAGTTTCCTGAAGGACAACAACGTCTACTTGGCTTTCTATATCCATCTGGAGAGGACATATTCTTTCAATCTTCATATATTCTATATTCCTTCAACATTTATCTGGTAGACCCTAACGGTAGCTCTTCTAATCGTTTTCAATCTTTATGTTTTCTTTTCGAGAGTTTGGCTACCATATGGCTCTAATTCGTTTAGCGTTATCCACGGTACAAAACGAAGGGCAAGTTATTATTGCCGAAGGGAGAAAAATTAAATTTTCTTCCACATTAAAATAGTTACTGTACAGAATGCGAAGCGTGTAAGTACAGAAATCAGTAGAAGTACATCTTTAAAAGTACTGGTTTTCTGCAGAAGGATGGATTCATGTAATCTTAATAATGATAGATATTACATCTTCTATTTACAAGACCTTTGCGATTGGCATATTTTAAAAAGACTTACATTCCACTTTTTACAAAAACATGACATGAAATTGTAGGCGAATGTCTGTTTTTACTTAGGCTTTAATTAGATTTCCAGATTTATTTAGTGACCCACGTATCTTTTTCAAGTTTATTAATATGAAGAAAAAAACTGACAACTATCCCTATACCATGAGGTATAAAGATTGTACTAGTGATGATTCGTCTGAAATTTGTCAAATTTCTATCCTCGACATAACAATTTTAGTCATGAACGATTCTCACAACGTTTCATTCACTATTCCTACAATTACACAACAGGATATACTCGATCATATTAATGTTTCAAATGACTTTACAGCGGGTCCTGTTGGGATCCCTCCAGCCTTCTTTAAGTCGTGCTGCCTTGCCCTGGCAGCGCCGCTTAAAATAATATTTCAAAAATCGCTCGATAGTGGTTATTTCCCTCAGCTATGGAAAAACTCTTTCATCATACCTATTCACAAAAAAGGTAGTAAAAGCGAAATTTCTAACTATAGGCCTATTGCAAAATTATCTTGTATGCCCAAATTATTCAAATCTATCATTTACTCTCAGCTATCGGTTTCATGTAATCATTTGCTCTCTTCAAACCAACATGGGTTTATTTCGGGCAGATCTACAACCACTAATTTGTTGGAAATTGTTTCGGATACCATTCGCGGGTTTGCAAAAGGCTACCAGACGGATTGTATTTATACAGACTTTAGTAAAGCCTTCGACAAGTTATCTCACTCCGTGATACTATTTAAAATGGAAAAGTATGGGTTTCCCCCAATATTTCTAAAACGGACAGAGTCTTATTTAGATAACAGAACATATCAAATCTTATTCCGCCATTCCACCTCTAGAGTCTTGAAGGCTTCGTCTGGCGTACCTCAAGGGAGTCACTTGAGCCCGTTGTTCTTTATTCTGTCTATTGACGACATTGTCTCTGTGGTGAGATACTGTAAGGTCTTGATTTATGCTGACGATGTTAAGCTTTTCACTCAGATTAAATCTGTTCACGATTGTGAACAGGTACAGGGTGACCTCAAAAATTTTACAATTGGTGCGAGAGCAATAATTTGGTACTCAATATCGACAAATGTGAGGTTATGACTTTCCATAGGAATCAGACACCATTATGAGTTCTCGGATTCCTCGATTCACCGTGTGGACTCTGTCTGTGACTTGGGTGTCAAATTGACCACAGATTGAATTTTATCTTCCTTATAAACTATATGTTATCAAAGAGTAGTTCTATGCTGGGTTTTATAAAACGTTGGTCCCGAGAGTTTTCAAATCCTACCATAACATTGCGTTTGTACACTTGCTTTGTGAGACCACTTCTTGAATACGCTATCCAGGTCTGGTCTCCATTTTACGGTACGCACATCGACCGCATCGAGTCTGTTCAGAGAAACTTTTTATGATTTGCTCTCAGACACCTACCCTGGAATAATTCATTAATTCTTCCACCTTATGAGGATCGCTTGAAGCTTTTGAATATGCTTGTCGATGTAACGTTTGTGCATAAACTAATAAACGCGAATGTTGATTCTCCGCTGTTACTTAGTAAAATCTCTTTCCGCGATAGTGGACATAATTTGAGAAGACTACCTATGTTGCATGATAACTCCGCAAGATCCAACTTTTGCATGTACGAACCCATTAATCGCATGTGCATTACTGTTTATACTAAGGCTGCGGTTGACGTTTCTAAGCATGTTCTAAAAAAACGTCTATATAATACTTAGCTCTCTGTTTCTATGGCACTTTGCATATCATTTTATCCGGTGTTTGGTTTATGTTTAGTTTAACATACTAATACTAACATCGACTAAGTGATGAAACGCATGTATTGTTGACCGTTTATTTATTAAACGTGTCCATGCAGCGAGCTTGTGTTAAGCTGGATCTGATAGTCAATTTATAAGAAAATGCATTCTTTCTCCTCCTTTAGCGTTAGTTCCAATTTCATAGTGTGATCATCTGTTCTTAAATGTAATAAGATTGCTAAAAGAAGTTTTCTTTTCGTCCGTAACACATAAGTAAATATAGACAGGAATCCTAAGCCTAAGCCTAAGCTCTGTGGATACTGGGCATAAGATTAACATGTAAAAATAATTTACATAAAAACAAATGATTCCACACTTTCTCCAAGCAGAGTTTGCATATAACTAGAAAATATTAAACATAAAGTGACGATTTGATGCTATATTTATGTACCTTGTACACAATTTTATGATCACTGCATCATTTCAATCCCCGTTGATAGTTCGTGGCTTTTTAATGTAATTTTGTTGGCATTAGAACAAGAATTATATACTCTGGACTCTGTCGGGAGTCTTCTATATAGTGCGGCAATCCACCTTTGATGTGGCTTTTCCGCACATTCAGGGACAATATAAACGTGGCGGTTGCACGCAATTACTAGTGGCGACTAGTCATGTTACAAAAGTATCAAATTCTATTGCTTTTGAAATCTATCCGGATCTCAATAGTGCATCAAGATACCCACCTTAGCTTACCGACATTGTTTAATTGTCATTTGCAGTGGAATATTTTTTGCTCATTAGGACGAAGAAAGAAGCAATGCCATGAATGTGGTGCGGCTTTCATTGTTATAACGAAGTTAAGGGGGGGGGGGGGACGGGGGCATTATCGCAGTGATTTTAATATTATCGATTTACACATTTATCTGAGGACATTGACCCAAAAACTGAGAGCACATTTATTGACTTTTCACGCGTTAGAGTTCTATGAAAAGTTTTAATAGAAAAATCCAGGCTTGCAGATACCATAAAAGGCCTTTGGTTTGAATTTTTTACTTGTTGCTAGTTGAGGTTCTCTGAATAACAAATATGCTCTAAAGTCGTAACTGCCCGATTATCTTAGGGAGGGAAGTTACGGACAAATTCGACACCGGTTTTTTCGGGCTATTAAATTGAGAATTTCTTTAAAAGCGTTATGAGATTGACGAATCTAAAGCTCCTTTTATTAGAACTTGTAAGAAATGCACAACGAGTTCTTTATGATCAACTGCTACGACCACTAACTCATTCTTACAAGCACCATAGTTTAGTACAATTAGAAAAGAATACAATCAAAATGATCCCGAAATGATGGACGGATTGACGGATGTTAATCTTCAATTATCCTGAATGTAAGATCTTGTATAAGCTGAATGCAATCCGAATCGTTTCTGGCTTAAATTGCGCGATTGCAATAGTCTACCTCCGTGTAAAATCAGCAAGGACAAATAGAAACATCTTCAATTCTTGAGGAAAATTAAAGAAAGTCTCCACTTATTTAATCTCGTAAAATTTAAGGCAGGGTGATGATGAATTTTTATTTATTTTTTATTTGCAAAATTTCAAGAGTTGTCAACGCTGACAATTTGGAGTTGTATGTAGAAGTCCAGTGATCATGGAAATCTTGAAAGTTAGTTGATGAACAATATCCGATTTGATTTGATTTTGCGAATTGGTGGAGCTTTGCTGGAAACTTTAATTAATTAGTCATTGTGTTTAACCAGGGTGATGATAATCCCGAATGAATTAGATTTTTTTTTTATCAAGTGGCAAACACATCAACAGACATGCTTCAAGTAATTACCTATAAGAACGAGAGAGAGAGTTATTATATTTGACCAGTTTGATTGACCGTGCTTAAAAAGCATAAAACTGTTTGGGCTATACTTACTTCCGCTTTTTACGCCCATTTAATGAGTGAGAAAATCGTAGACTAAAGTAACATTTTATAGGTTTAAGCTTAAACTGTGAAACTGAACCTTATAGGTAATATCAAAGTCAATTTTCTTTCGCCTAATTAGCCTCGTAACTGAGATTTTTCTAAACGTAATTTTTCTCTATATTATTGTCTGTGACCATCTCTATAGCATTTAATTAAACCTACATAAACTATGTACATATGTCATGTGTACTCTACTGACTCCTCTTCTTTCAAAAGCACCTGACATTCATTCTCATTCTCCTAATTTGAATTTGAATCCTTCCATGCCTTGCGTAGTTTTTTAAAAAGTAAAACATTTATCTGCTCACTATTCATCAGGTCTTTATATTGCTGTGCAACTTAATTACATTCAACACATGTCGTTCTAGGTGTAACCCGAAGGTTTTGAGGCACATCATTACATCATATTGACGATGACCATTGCAAACATTAACCGGAAGTATTTATGACAGATGATTACTTCGGCATGCCTAGGCTAGCCCTACATAGGTATATAATATGTACATTCATACATATAGTATAGAGAGGGTCTCTAGCACATCTTGATCAAATGTTGTTCGAAGGTTAAAGGTTCTAGGAGTGACGATGAATGAATGAATGAATGAGAATGGGTCAGCATAAAAGTGATGATGTACCTGACATTTTACACCTGAACGCTTTTCGGTGTTGTTGTTGTTTTATGTTAAAAAGGAGCCGTCAACTGCTGGTAACCGGAAATTATTGTTATTAGGGCAAGTGTTTAATTTATTGTGCTTGAGACAATGTGTGAAACGATGCTGAAATTTGCCTACTTAATAATGTGAAATTCCTGAAAAATTAATTCGAAGGGGTATGTACTAAACAAAATTCGTTTAATAATTCTAAAATTTTACCATTTTACATTTGTCATAAAAATATTACATATCTCTCACCGTTGTAATGAGTTCTGCTCTTTTGTAATTAGTTTACAGTATCTATTTATTCTGATGGATGCCTCTAATGTCCTGTTAATGAAGACTGCACCCATTGGGTTTTACTACTGGTTCTTGTATTAGCAAATCTCAGTCTAAAATCGATGGCCTCTTTCATTCCAATGCATGACATCTTTAATGTAATTGGCTTTGCGTTCCTGTTCGTTGAGTAATATGTCAAACTATATAGATCTATTTTATTCTACCACGTCCTATGAAATTTTCTTTTCATTTTACTTATCATTTCACTTTCATTTATCCAATAAAGTTTACACGAAAAATGCACAAAATGTAACTTGACAAAATGAAAATGAGAAGTAACAAAACCGAAATCTTACGCAAACACCAGTAATAAAAGAACAACGTGATAAAGAGATGCATACCCCAAAAGAGGGTAGACGAATGCGACCATAGCTTAGTCGGGATTTTGTCGAGGTAAAACTGTGAAGCAATTTAGGCAGAAGTGTACCTATTAGATGTGTTTTCAATATTAAAAATGGTTAAATCAATTTCCAGATCTGCAAGTACAAGTTTGTTACTTGGCCAGTTAATGTTTGTTGGACTGAATGGTATAATAAGAGTGTTTTTCTAAGAGATATTGAAATATATAGTAAGTAATAAAACACATTAAATTGTAGAAGTTGGTACAATTCGTTCTTTTTAAAATAATCTCTCCATTACAATATATGTATATGTACTCTTGCATCTGGTGAAATAATTCCTGAAAGCATTGGATCCATTTATCGATATGAGGCATGTCTCCTTCGGATATTGCCTAAAACCACCTGATGGTATTATGGAACTGGAAAGAATACGAATAATAATTTTGAGAGTATAACTGAGTGTTTCGATCAGCAGTACAGGGCGATCACATCAGGACAGTTATGAAATCCTGCACTGCCTGTTGTCTACACTACAGTGAACTCAGATGCCCAAACGTTGATGGTAGATCATAAGGATTTTTTTTTAAAATCTAACTATGAATCAAAGGTAAATGGCTTTTCTTCACAATTAAAATGATGTTGGGCATCTCATTCTAATTAAATAGAATTTTTGATTTTCGTCTTTAAGCCAACAAATTGACAGTACCTCGGTACTTGTCTCTTAATTTTCTGCTTAATGCAGTAGATTGAAAAATCGCCTGTAGACTCTATATGGGTCTCGAAAGAGTATAACTCAATCCCGCCTTTCTATTGAATAAAATCCAAATTATGAACATAAGACGTATCATCTTTCGGATATCGTCTATCAATGCCGTCGCTCGTCAGTATTCTTGAATTCGATAGTTCCAGACTGAGCTCTCAAGATCCGAGAGCAAAGAAGATATGCATCAAAATTTATATGAAGAATTAATGAAAATTATTCAAATAAAAAGTGTAATATTTTAAAAAATTTATAAGTACCTGAAAGTTTAATAAAGAAAAGTAATACTGTTTGCAAGCGATCAGGTAGATTAGGTTAGTTAAGAGGGGTGCCACTAGAAGTACCTACCTACCTGCTTCAGTTAGGCCACCAGTGGGTCCATTGTGCCCCTTGTCCTCATGGGATAATCTTTAAGAATTACTCTAGGAAATTCAGGATGCATCTGAACTCTTTTCTTTGCAGCTCCTCCAGACTTGAAAAGAAGTAGCTACCTAATAGCCTACCTCTTTTATTCATCAGAGCGTGGTAATCACAAAGTATGTGTTGGAAGGATTCGATTTCCTCTGAATCCTTACATCTGTAGAAATCATTCGCCGCTATTCCCAGTCTTCTAGCATGGTCTCCTATAGCCCAAAGACCCATAATGACTCCTACTAGATACCTGATATATGTTCTGCTGCCATTAAGCAGTTTTCTTGTCCTTTTCCTGTCATATGCACGTCACAGTTGATTCGCGATATGGCAGTTTTCTTTGTTGATCCACCGGACGCTTGCCTTTTGATAGGCGCTCCTGGTTATCTCCTCTTTTGGGGTTTCTATCAGGATCCTCACATAAGCTATCGCTGCGGAGCAATCCATTTTAGAGCACGTTTTTGGCCAACTCTTCAGCCATCTCTTTGCTGGGATATCCCTGTGGCCAAGTACCCAGAATAGGGTCATCTTATGTCGTGTAGTCAATTCCTCAAGGCTGGTCTTGCATACTTGCACCAATTTTGATTTAACCAGCACAGCATCCACCCCCTGGCTGCCTGGCTATCAGTGTATACGCAGATATGTCGTGCGGACTATCTGCACATTGATGCCAATATTGCCTCACTAATTTGTCAGGCAGTCAATAAGACTCGTGGCACTGGCAATCGCTATAGTACTCCCCAGCCCCTGTGCCCGCACTCGTCGTGGATCCATCCGTAAAGATAGAAAGCGATCAAGTAAAAAATTAAAGAAGTTTAGGTCCGCGCATTAATGTGTTAATATTTTTTCATGATTGCTGAAATTTATATATAAATATAAAATATAAAATTAATTATTATAAAATGCCTTTAGTACAATCGTATGATATCGTGACGCTTAAGATGTCCTACCGTGGTTCATAGCAGTCATACCTTGTTACTGTCAGTATACCATGAGCTGATGGCTGTCACTGCTGACTTTCCACTTTCCAATAATTTGAGCTAATCTTAATGACGGCAATTCAAATAAAATGGAAAACATCAGATGTTTGTTAAAGTTTGTACAGTACTTTCAATCAGTTTTCAACAGTTGTGGGTTCATTTTGGAATTATTTAATAATGAAATCTAATTCATGAATGAGAAATGGGAGAAGTTAAATGTAATAAAATTAATAGAATTATTAGATTCTTGCGCAATTTCGAAAACCGGAAATATCGTCAATTTATCATTCAATAAATCATTGTACGTAATCTTCTGTCTAAAAATTTTCTCTTTTTCGGAAATTTTCCTCAAAGGTTGCTGCAAGTACGACGAAAAATGCTGCAATGCACGTTACTTCACTCCGAGAATACATGATTAAAGCTGATCATTTGGAAAACATTTTCACACAAATATCCTTTTAGATGTTTGACAAATGTTTGACAAACATTAGAGAAACATATGACAAATATTTATCAAGCTTTTGTCAATTGCCTATAAATTGTTTGTCAAATGTTTGATAAATGTCTTTTTGCCAATGTGTGTTATGTGTGGATGCACCTTAAGGTACGGTTACACATTACAACTTTTGTTGCACAGCTTTTAAGGTTGCAGCTGCAAAAATTTCCAGTGGTATTTACTTAGTAGTGGAATAAAGTTGCGTGTAGCTTGTAGTAGTTTTTGCTGCGTGCAGCTCAGAAGCTGCAACCTTTTCAAAAAAGTTGCAAAGGTGCTTATACATGCAGTAGGTTTTACTGCGCGCAGCTTTTGTTGTCAATAGTCTCCAGTTAAACTCTGAAGTATTTCGAAGATCCAGAAGTGCAAGCTGTCGCTTGTTTGGTATTAATTTTTATAAAAAATCACAATAAGAGTTTCAAAAAGAAGAGCTGTTTGGTGAAAAAATTGAGAGCTAATTAGGAGTATACTGGAGCCGTAAATAATTTAATGAAAGAATTACGTATTGTAGATGAAATTTTGTATAAAAATTTTTTGCGCTTATCAAATGACGGTTTTTAAGAAATTCAAATGCATGTATCTCTTGACATTGCTATCCTTGATGGCTCTTAGTGGCCCTCGGATAGCATCTAAGTTACTGGAGGACTTTAGGTCGTCCGTGGATAAGCTGTGTATCCACAATAATGTGTCTCTTCAGCGGGTGCCTGGTCACATGGGGAATGAAAGGGCTGATCTTCTAGCTAGGTCTGGCTCTGATTCTCCGTTCCTTGGACTGTAATCCGCCGTAGGCGTTGCCAGTCTCTCATCAAAACGGATGTTCATATGAAACATCAGCAGAGATGGGCGAACCTGAGCACTTGCACGTGCACAAAACTTGTTCTTGATGGGCCCAATAGGAGTTTCTCTGATTTTCTCTTGAGGCTCGGAAGGAAACAATGCAGAAATGTGGTTGGCATCATCACTCGCCAAAGTTCGCTTCACGCTCATCTAACAAGGATGGGAGTTGTTGACAGCTCTGAGTGTTTATCCTGCCTGGAATAAGAGCCTGAAACAGCCGATCACCTTCTGCGTGCTTGTCTAGTCTTTGCCCGGAGCAGGCTGGATATGCTTGGGTCTGTCCTCCTAATTGTGGATGAGCTGATTAAGAGGACTGGAAGGTTTTGGTGAAAGGCTTTCTAGTAGGTTAGCACAATGGGCCGCCCTGCCCTCCGTTCTTGGGATCTCTCGTCCCCTGCTTAAAAAAACTCTTCTTATAAAGTTAAGAATGCCTATATGAGGAAAGCAATATATCCCACTGAACGGTTAGCTATAACTGACATTTCTATAGCAACAGGTAAATTTTATAAGGAAATATTTATGGATTTATTTACATAAGTTACTATTTTACAAGGAAAATAATAATAATAATAATAAAAAAAACAAAATGAATTTTGAAATTAAAATTTGATTACTTACCGCACAAAATTTAAGCAACATCTTACAAAACATCACGCGCAACCGCAGCAAAAGTTTCAACCAAACTCATATTTTTATACTGCGCCTGCAATCTTATCTTTAGATGTTTTATACATTGCGACTTCTGATGCTGAAGTTAGTCTCATTTCATTGAAGTGTTCAGCAACTTATGTACCACTAACACATCCCACAGAATCAATTGCAAATACAGAAAAGATTCCTTTTATTGTTTCAAACGTTTGCATCTTTTGGATTTTTTTTATGATTCATTTACAAATGAAACAAAACAATCAAAATAACAAAACAACTAAAATAACAAAACATTGCTTGCCCGTCATTAATTGCTCCTTTCAACCTTAAAAGGACAACAATATATTCTTTTTAAAGCTAGACAAATAAGAAACCTCTCAAGGCTTATCGAAAGTGAGCTCCTAAGTATTTTACTTATTTTATTTGCTTAGGCAAAACGTACAAAACAACTGATCAATAAAAAAAGAAACGACAACAAATAAAAAAATAGAGGCACAAGGAAAACTTCTTAAAGTTCATTTACTTATCGCAAAGCTACAAAGGGGAGACCCTTCATTTAATCGAAAGGGCATCCACTCGACTTAGTCAAGTACGTGCTTGATTTACTGCAGTGTGACAGCTTTTAACACCCCTATGAAGAGGGATGGATGAACGATTTCCAATCAGCCTGACTGATGCTCCTTTACTTAATTTTGTTAGTGAGCCTTCAGCTATTCAAAGGATATTCGTAAACGAGAACGATGCTATGTCAAAAAGGTGTTTTCGTTTATTCAAAGCGACTCAATCAGACCAGAGCGATTTACATTGATCCCACCCAAATATATACCCGGGCGAACATATATAGTTTATGTTCTATATTTGGAGCCACCCGCACCAATCCCTTTCTCCAATCCCCGTTAATATATATGAAATGCTGGGGTTGTGCGTTTAAGGTAAAAGCTACGTAAGGATGTGTATGTATATGTATGTTAGTGCATGACGTAGTAATACTCTTATTTGTTTACATTAACTTGCTTTAGACTCTTCACACTCTTGGGGGGGGGATAAACGAATAACCCAGAAGTGGTTGATGTACGTACGATGTCAACACCTTAAGCCCATTGAAATATAGTAAATCGTCTGGAAATTGATTTCTTGTTCTCTGCATGGGTTTCTTTGGAAGCTTACCGTGTAAAGTGTAATTTACAAACATCAAAAGAAACATTCAGGAAGTCGGTTGAATTGTCTTCGGAAATTTAGAGGGTGCTCGATGTGCTCTTTCATCTTTTAAGGCGCTAAATACCACAGGAGATCTACTCGTTGATATTGTCATAATTAGAAAATTTCATAACTTTATGGATGCTTTTGAGTCTAGGAGTCTTAACACAGTTAACTATATCTCTCCCCCTTTAATTGTTCTGTCTCTATAATAGATAAAACATAGAATTAGAAGCGATGTGAATGTTTTATACTTTTATTTTCATTAAAACAACCGGAGGGCGGTGAAGGATTAAAACAAAGTGTTACGTGTTACAAATAACAAATCGTATCTTAATCGGGTCGTGAATTACTCATCAATGCAACGGTAGCGCTATATATATATATTCAGTATATAATATATTATTAGCAAACATTAGAGAAAATTTTGTTTTAATTTGACAACCTCTTGAAATATTTTGCCCCAACAATATCCCAAGTTGGGGGAGGGCTGGAAAAGAGCTAGGAGATTTTAAGATGTCTAGAAAAAAATTTGAATAACTTTACAAGTAGAAGAAAGATAATTCGACGGTCTACTCTAATCAAACCTAATTTAGATTGTTGTATGCCTTCAACGAGCCAATTGTTTCAAAATGTCTGTCTGTTGATCCGAGGCCTGCCGAATATAAGGTTGTGGAACGACTAAAAATTGCAGAAATAGGAGCGATATGTGCATATTAACGGTATTCCCCTCAAGCATCAGGCCTTTTTTTCTTCTTATAAATCTTAAGAAGATGTGGATCTTCCTTCTTCTTCACTATCTGCAAGGAACTCATGAACAATGTATTTTGAATCGAATCACCTTGACATTTTACTGCATTTATATTGTTTTTATTTTTAGTTGTAGTCCTCCTTTTGACACCTAATCTAGAAGTGAAGTTTGTTTTTTGATTTCAACGCCATATGCAATAGACTATGGGTGTTTTTGTTTTTGCTTCGGTGTTAACCCTCAAGTTCATTTGGTGTTCGATTTTCCAGAGTTATGGCACTCGTGACTCTCGAAGCTGTCACTTTCTGTTTTTGTTTGCTACTTGGGTTAACCCCGGGTTAACCCTAGCTGCTCCTGCTCTTGACTAGGAGCACCGCGGTTCTTGTTTTGAAATGTCAAAGAAAGAAGAAGAGGTTAGGAAAAAGTTTGTGATTGGCACTTTTGACGTTTATTGCTTCGTTTGCGCAAAAACACGATCCTGGCCTTTCGGAACTAACAGCTGTTTGACATGGTTCTGACATGTCCCCGGATGACCCAGGAGTCACGTTCCGGAAACAAAAACAAAAAACCTATATGTGTACAGAACTAAATTATGACGTCTTTTTGTCGATTCATACAGATTTATGGCTGGAACAGAATGAACGCATGAATGCCGAAGTAAACACACAGCTAACTGTAAAAAAACGCAAGAAATAAAGTGCTGTCCAAAACGAAATTGCTGCGACTGCGTTTAATGACAATTCAATGCAATTTTCATATTTTCAATATTGTGCTTGTGGATATTTTTATATTATTAAAACTTGTGCAAATAATAAGAGTAATATTTGAAACATCCCGCAGCTCAATAATTAATTTTAAATTACAAATTTCATTCAAAACAAACGTTTCGTTCAGTTGTCAAAAATTTTCAATCCGATATGTGAGATCTGGGCTCAACGTTAGGAGGGGGTGCCGGTTTGTAAATGGATAACTCAGCTTTGTCTTAATTCAAATATAAAATTTATTCAAATATATTGCTTATAAACTATTATCACAATTCAATTCTCTTATGACTAAACTAGCTTACGATTACGAATTCAAAAAAAAACTTATCCTACCTTAAGCTACCAATTCAATATAAATTCAATAATTCAATAATTCAAAAAAAATGTTGTTCCCAGAAAGATGTTCCCCTTATTTCTGAAAAGAAAGAGAGAGAATCCACTATTAGTCCAATAGAAGTTTTGTGCTACACGTATAAGCACGGTAGCAGTAATACAAAAATATTTATAAAGACAGAAGTATGTTTCTGCAGCAGGAGTAGATTCCTGCTTAGACGTAGGATAAAATTAAAGTAGAAGTAAATTTCTACAGTAGAAGTAGATTCCTACTCAGGTGAGAGATAAAATATAAGCAGAATTAAGTTTCTGCAGTAGGAGTAAATTCCTACTCAGGTGGGAGATGAAATTTAAGCAGAATTAAATTTCTGCAGTAGGAGTAAATTCCTACTCAGGTGGGAGATAAAATATAAGCAGAATTAAATTTCTGCAGTAGGAGTAAATTCCTACTAGATGGAAGCAAATAAGGTTTAGGATAGTTGGAAAAATCAGATTAAACTCTGATGTGTTCAGATTAAATTCTGAACTAGGAATGGATCATTCTGCTGCAGCTCGTCGCCTTTTTATAGCCGCCGCGAACCGCTACGTTTCGGCTTCATGATCGGTTGCCTTGACAACGCTCGTTCTCAAAGTTGTTATACTTTGATGGCGGCGTCCCGTAGTGACGTCATATGAGACCATTAGAGTTGCACTGAACTCTGACTGCGGCGAAGGCGAGAACATCTGATGTGATGTGTTGACATTTTGACATGTCAACATAAATAATCGCAGAGAAGCTTGAGAAATGGTAAGTTTGTAATATTTATTAATATTATTAGTTATTTATAAGATTTTTGTTTATTTTCAGGTGAGAAAACAGTGGAGGAAGTTTTTAGGACGGCGTTGGACCAAAGGGAGGAAGTTCCCTTGTATTAGATAAGTGTTTTGTTTTAAATTATTTTTAAGATAAAATTCTTTGTGTTTCTTTTTTTGTTTCTTTTTAGGAAATATTATCGGAGGAGAAAATAGGGAATCATCGTGGGATACTGGTGTGGCCTGAACATCCTCCCGCCTCAAAATTGAAGAGGCAATTTAATGTATATATGTATATCTTATTATTTTATATAATTGTTATATATATTTTAATAAAAGTGTTGACTTACCGTTTCTTGTTTGAAGAAGTGGAATACTCCTTTTTTAATGGTAACCTTTATGACGACGTCACCAGGGAGTTGAAAGCGATAGAACTTTCTTGCCCTCTTAATGCTGTCCCAAGGTACGTTGGCATTTTCCAGCAATTTAATGATGATAGGAGTAGCCATTATTTTTCCAACTAAGTCGACTGGGATCCCTGGAGTCGCTAATTCGACGTTGTTTGGTGGATGGTCTCTAAATTGGACTGGTGGTCTGATTTGTAAATCCATTAACTGAGGCAATGGTGTTTGACATGTTGCCTTTATTTTATTTTATTATTCTCACTGGACGCTTGTGTATTAGTCGTTGATTCGTTGATGACGACTAGTGGCTTGTATATATCACTAATTTTATTAGGCGTGATTGGAGTGATGTTTGTCTCAATCAGGACTGGCATGCTTGGTGCTGCGGATTGTTGTTCGAGAGGGATCCGTACCTCTCTACTATAGTTGCTATGCCTTGATTTGAGGCTCTTTGGTGTACCCCGAGCTACTACAGGCAGTCGTGGCTGCGTGTGGACTCGAACTTCTGGATGATATTCTCTAGCCCTTGACTTAAACTTCAAACTGTCATTTGGCTTGGGTCCTCTTTGTAGCCGTTTCACTTCGGGTGAGACTGGCCTAGACTCGAATGGCCCGAGAAGTTTTTTCACGGGTACGACCTCGTGAGGTGGAGGTCGGACGACGGCCGACTTGATTTTTCGACCTTTTTTTGGTGTTGGAGGTAGTGGGCTGACAGGCCTTATTTTCCTTGGAGGGATTAAGAGCTCCGGAGGTGTTGGTGTTAGCCCAACATCCATCGAATCCAAAGATTCGGAATTAAAAATTTCCAAAAGTTCCTCCATGGTAGAAAAAAAAAAAATAAACTCAAAAAAAAAATGAAAAACGAAAATTGAAACCGCACTTGACAACTTTTAAAACTGGAATGACTTTTTGGCGGATTCTGACTTGTTTATATTCAAATATAACGGCAAGTTTTGAAATTTAGTAATGCCAGAGAGAAGTGTTATTGGTGGGGGATTTTGAAACAATTTTGAGAGGAGAGATTTTAAAATATTTGTGGGAAATGTACATTAAAGAGAGAACACATTTTGATATTCTTTAATTGGACCGAGAGTAGCTATTTTTTTTTATATTTTTTGTTTTCCTTTTTCCACTTGTGCCTTTTATGTGAATTATGGAGATATTTTGCTTCAGTTTGTGTCGCTGGGGAATTAGTATTCTCGTTTATTACTGGTGTAGAGTGAAAAGGTTTTTGACTATAGTGGCGCCATCTAGTACTGAGATTCTGAGTTTTTCTACAATCGAATTCAGTTTGTGTCGGGTGTGAAGTAGCTGAACCTGATCGAGATGGCAACAGTTTTGATGTACCTTTTCCTTTTGTACTAAAGGTGGAGAATGTGGTTAAGGTGTAATGTTTCACTGCTTTACTTGAAGCATTTCTCCAAGTTTTTCTCTGATACTCTTGGTCTTTGGGGAACATCATGAGTTTTGGTGAATGCATAATTTTTGGAGGGAAGGCGTTGCCTTGTTACAGCGTGGAGTCTGTCTTTTGGTGGTATTGTTGACGTATTGGTGCATTTACAAACTCTTTTTAGTTCGTTGTTTGATTTAATGTTTGTTGTGGTGTAGGTGGATAGCACAGTCGTAGTTGTGCGTTCTGTTTCTGGTACTCCTCCAACCAGAATCCAACCCAACTCTGTGTTTTGGGCTGTTGGAGAGTTGCCAGATCCTCTCTTTATACCATTTTTGATAATGGCGGCGTATACTTCTGCTCCAAGGAGAATATCGATTTCTCCTGGAATTGAGAAGGTAGGATCTGCTAGTGGGAGATTGTGAATATGTCTCCAGTTTGACACTTCAATTGCATTGTTTGGCAGCACATCTGTGATTTTTCTAATCACGAGCATGCTACTTGCAACTTTAAAATTGGTGTGTAAAGAATTAATTGTGACTGTAGTTTCTTGTACAGCTGTATTAGTGGGAGTTGTACCAAGTCCAATTAATTCTTGGGTGGTTGGAGATCCTTTAAGTCGTAATAGCTTAAAGGCCTTTTCTGTCATGATTGACACTTGTGACCCTGAGTCTATTAACGCTCGGAATGTCATCGTGAGACCGGATGGTGCAGTGACGTTAATCAGAGCTGTAGAGAGAAGAGCTCTTTTCATGTTTGCGGTTAGAAAACTTTGAACTTGTTGTTCATCATTTCCATAGGTGGGTGTGCTTAATTCAGCTTCCATATTGGAATTTTGGGAGGATTGATTGGGTGATTCTGTCACCGAATCGTTTCGCTCATAGTGGAGCAATGTGTTATGATTTTGCTGACAATGATAACACTTTTTATTGCTAGTGCAATTTGAGGTTATGTGGTTGGGAGATAAGCAATTTTTGCATAAATGCTTATTTGTGACAACTTCATGTCGTTGTCGGGTGTTCATATTTCTAAAGGTAGGACATTGAAATATGATATGGTCACCCTTGCAATGGCTGCAAGAGGACCTTTTTGTAGGTGGGTGATTTGGTGCTGAACTTTTATGTCTGTTCAAGAGACCATATGTAGGTTTGGGTGAGAATTGTTTTCTCTGTGTCATATTGGATGACGTAACCTTGTTTCCAATCATTTCTAGAGTTCGGAAGCGAGACTCTAGAAATTTGGTTAAAGTCTTTAGTTCAGGTAGGTCTGTGCTACTCTGTAAACTTTGCTCCCATAATTGGTGTGTGTCTGGGTGTAGTTTTTGCACTGTCAAGTATATGATCAGTGGATCCCAATTCCTTGTTTCTATTCCTAAGTTTTGTAATGCTAATAACGCTTCGGTTATGTTGTCTAGCAGACGTTTAATATTATCGGCAGTGTCATGGTGTATGGGTGGGAGAGATAATAATTTCTTTAATTGTACGTTGACTAATATTCGCTTATTGGAATAGCGTTCTTTTAGGAGCTGCCAAGCTGGTCGGTAGTTTGCATCACACACTTCGTAATGCCTGAGCAATTTTTCAGCCTCTCCTATTAGATTTGTCTTTAGAAAATACAATTTGTCAACGTCTCTTAAATTATTGTTGTTGTGTATAACCGAGTTAAATAAATCGTGGAATGAAATCCACGTAGAGTATTCTCCATTGAAGGTAGGAAGTTTAATTCTGGGGAGTCTTTCATTATTACATGAATTTGTGCTAGCATGTGATGTCTGATTCTGAGGAGGATTGTTGACAGGCGTTGGTGTTAGTTTGTCTATATCCTCTTCCATGCTTCCTGCTTTTTCGATGTAATACTCCTGTACATCACTAAATGTCTCTTTCGTGAAATATTCTAATTTGCGATCTTCCTTTGTCGCTCTCTTTTGAATTACCCTATGCCGTGTTTGGAATTCTTTCCAATATTCGGTAAACGTTTGTAAACGTTTCTCTGTCGATTTGACAGTCTTTTTCCTGCCTTCTCTTTGATGCCTTTTAAATAGGTCTTCCATTAACTCTTTGACCTGTTTTTGGGACTCAACCAACTCTAATACTGAGCTAATGGTCTCGTCCCCGACGTCAGATTCGTTATCTGTAGACATTTTGAATGGAGAGGCTTAGTTTGTCTCACTGTGACGTGATAAGCAATATTTTTCTCAATTCTATATTTGAATAGCTGAGTTATCCGGCTCTAAAGGACCAATGTGAGATCTGGGCTCAACGTTAGGAGGGGGTGCCGGTTTGTAAATGGATAACTCAGCTTTGTCTTAATTCAAATATAAAATTTATTCAAATATATTGCTTATAAACTATTATCACAATTCAATTCTCTTATGACTAAACTAGCTTACGATTACGAATTCAAAAAAAAACTTATCCTACCTTAAGCTACCAATTCAATATAAATTCAATAATTCAATAATTCAAAAAAAATGTTGTTCCCAGAAAGATGTTCCCCTTATTTCTGAAAAGAAAGAGAGAGAATCCACTATTAGTCCAATAGAAGTTTTGTGCTACACGTATAAGCACGGTAGCAGTAATACAAAAATATTTATAAAGACAGAAGTATGTTTCTGCAGCAGGAGTAGATTCCTGCTTAGACGTAGGATAAAATTAAAGTAGAAGTAAATTTCTACAGTAGAAGTAGATTCCTACTCAGGTGAGAGATAAAATATAAGCAGAATTAAGTTTCTGCAGTAGGAGTAAATTCCTACTCAGGTGGGAGATGAAATTTAAGCAGAATTAAATTTCTGCAGTAGGAGTAAATTCCTACTCAGGTGGGAGATAAAATATAAGCAGAATTAAATTTCTGCAGTAGGAGTAAATTCCTACTAGATGGAAGCAAATAAGGTTTAGGATAGTTGGAAAAATCAGATTAAACTCTGATGTGTTCAGATTAAATTCTGAACTAGGAATGGATCATTCTGCTGCAGCTCGTCGCCTTTTTATAGCCGCCGCGAACCGCTACGTTTCGGCTTCATGATCGGTTGCCTTGACAACGCTCGTTCTCAAAGTTGTTATACTTTGATGGCGGCGTCCCGTAGTGACGTCATATGAGACCATTAGAGTTGCACTGAACTCTGACTGCGGCGAAGGCGAGAACATCTGATGTGATGTGTTGACATTTTGACATGTCAACATAAATAATCGCAGAGAAGCTTGAGAAATGGTAAGTTTGTAATATTTATTAATATTATTAGTTATTTATAAGATTTTTGTTTATTTTCAGGTGAGAAAACAGTGGAAGAAGTTTTTAGGACGGCGTTGGACCAAAGGGAGGAAGTTCCCTTGTATTAGATAAGTGTTTTGTTTTAAATTATTTTTAAGATAAAATTCTTTGTGTTTCTTTTTTTGTTTCTTTTTAGGAAATATTATCGGAGGAGAAAATAGGGAATCATCGTGGGATACTGGTGTGGCCTGAACACGATACTTGCGTAAAAGTTGAAAGTTGACCAACTTTCTTGCTGCAAATGCGATAACTGCGTTCACTGTGTGCGCATTAATGTATTTCAAATGCATTCAACTTTTGCGTGACATTTCCATCCGGCATTGATCCGTTCATTCTGTTCCAGCGGTTATTCAGAACGCCGCGAAAAGGACGCAGCACGAGAGAAATTACGCGAAAGAACGAACTGTCAAATGTTTGGGTCGGATCTTAAATTTAAAAAGGTCTATCATGTTGGTATCCTTGGTGGTAATTGATAATGCCATATTTCACTAATACTCATACCGATTTCCATTGATCACGTTTTCTAGCAGAAGTGTTACACTTTTCTTGCAGTGTTACACACACAGAAATCGTTCCATTGACCTGCACTGCTAGAAAAAGTGGACGTCAAATGAGTCTGGTGCTACACTCGAAAAATCGGCGGTGATACACCGAAAAATGCACACATCTACATGAGAAATGAACAACCAAATCAGTGTTGCACTTTTTCTGACGGTGGATATATTTCTGTTATATTTCTAGTATTTGTGTGTATTATATACACGGAACTGTCAAACGTAATAAATCTTTATTGATATATACTAGAAACAAATTCCTTCTTAAACTTTATGCAAATTACCCGAATAAGATCTTTTAATTCATTTAACTAAAAAATTTCACAAATAATTGCGTGAGCACACTTTGAGAGAGCAAATGACAATTCAACTTCAATATGTATTTGTAACACCGAGAATATATCCAGTGCAAAGTAGGGGAAGTCAGTGCAAACCTAGTTTTGCACTTCTGCTATAAAAGTCGTCCCATCGGACATTTTCAGTGCTGAACTACTAGAAAAAGTGTAACACTGGTGTTGCACTGAAGCCCCATCGAAAGCGACATATCTAAGTCATGTCGGTTTCATTGTATTTCGTCCTTGAGACGCACTCTAATTAAAAAGTTCAATAATTTTTCGAACTAAAGGTGTAACTAGAATTTCGACTTCGGCAAGTTACTTTGCTGCAGTGATAGGAACTTTTTTACGGAGCTACGTAGAGTTGTATATGTAGAAACGATTGATTTTGTTTATAATAGAATTGTTAGATGACACAAGGTAAAGCAAATCTTTGTGAAAACAATCTTTTTATTTATTTTTTTTTTATTTCCTTTTGAAAGCATCAATAATTGCAGAAAGCTGATACAAAGCAGTACTTAATAGAGACTATACATTCATACCTACATATTTACAAATTGAACATTAATTATGTCCTATCGAATATCACATTATTTGTATAATATAAACAGCAGACTATTTTATGGTGAGAAAGGCCTATGGAAGAGTGTTGTGTTCGTTGTATGTTCTGAAAATGTCTTAACACTAGAATTTTCTTCAGCTTCCTCCAAGCAATGATAAGATTCAGTGGTTTTTGTCAAAGGCGGGCTTCTTTGTTGCGGAATTATTGTATGCGCTTCCTGCTGTAAGGGCTTCGATAAAAGTTGAAATGGATTACTAGTTGGTGGTTGACTAAATACATGTCCAGGTCGAAATATTGCAGGCAAGTATGGAAAATTCATTCTTGTGGGTATACAATTACTACTTGGAAATGGTAGTAATTCCTCTGCAAAATAAGGCAGCGATGGCATAAAATGTTCGGTGTGAAATGCTGTAAAAATTAAAAATAAAAAAAAAAAATTATCATTATTATTTTTTTCTTAGGTAGTAAGCATTGAGAACAAAGTAAATTATACAAATAAAAGAGAAAATCTATTCTGTTACATAGTCTATACGTGGATTAAGGATGTCGAGTCGGTTTATACAACTGAAGAGATATGTGTGGGTAAGGTGCCTATCACAGTAGGAAAGGCGATCATCCTACGACTAATCGGGGAGCGCTCTTTGTTTCATATGTTAATGGTTTCAATATTATTATATTTATAGCATCGTTCAGTTAGACGATTAAGTCTCGTCTGTCAGTCATTCCATTGAGTTCCTTTCTAATGAAGGTAAAAACTGATTAAGATTTCAATGCCGAGAAATAATGTGGATTTTGTTTTTAACAAGGCACACTTAATAGAGTAATTTTTACACAGGAGATTGCAGAAAGCTACTCCTTAGGGAAAAATAACTTCTCCGATTTGATATCTCTGCCATGTGGAATCCTACAAGGATCTATTCTGGGCCCTACTTTTTAGCCTCTTAAATGAAAAAATTTCGATATGCTGACGACATGTAAACTTATTTAAATCGTTTAATCTTGGTCCTGCTTTTTTTTCTACCTAGCGCCTTATTTCACATTTTCTAGGACTTCACATTACCTATCTCCACTCCTATAATCTTCCTGCTCTCTATCAGCAGACGAAATGGAGTCTATTTGAGAAAGAGAACATTTGTAAAGCTTAAAACATATAACAAAAACTTCCATAATAAGAAAAGATATCAACCTAAAAACATCCAGGACAATAACCAACAAACATGTTGCGCTCTTTCGAATAAGACCCTGTTTAGACGGGTCAGTATGTTCCCTCTGCCTCACGAAAACTTGTTGATAAGATGATGGTTGGGTACAGGAATGAAGTATCACCCTACTTGCAGATTTCGTGCGGCAGAGTCAGCATACTGGATCTGTCTAAACTGGGTCTAAGCAATATATCGCTTCAGTTTCTATGAAATCTATGCTAATGATGGAGCTGCTATCGCTTGTTAGACAAACTTACTATTTTGGAGAATATGTTGGTTTTTATCTCATCGCTGTCATACAAAGTGAATTTAGCCGTCTACTAGGGCTGAAGGGAGATGAAAAAGGAATTAATGTCCTTATCTCATTATCTCATGCGTCGACCCATCTGTTCAGTTTCATCAATTAGTTATTTTATTTTATTTTTCACATGCTCCTGCGTATCCTGTAATTATCCTCGAGTTTACCTGATCGATTTCCATGGACATACATATTTCGAATTTAATTTTTTTTTCTCTTTAAATGTAAATTTATATTTTGTACTAATTTGGTCTAGGTACTCACCAGATGATTTAAAAAATTGCGGTTGATTCTCATTAAATTTGTTGCTATTGCGTAGAATGTCATTACTACTGTGGCTGTCGTCGACATTATTAACTATATCATCTGGACTATGTGGTTGCTCCACGGTACTAGGAACAGGAGAACTTGTGCCTAGAGAAATATCTGTTTCTGATAGATCTGATGGTGTTGGTGATATTGCAGGTACTTCTACATCTGGCAATAATTTATTATCTCCAGCAATTACTCCTTGCTGACGTCGTCGTAATAATCTGTAACAAGGAAAAGATGAAAACAATAAGTAATAAGGTGGTGGTCATTAAAAAAAAAAACCAAATTAAATTTCATGGGAAACATGAAACTAACATTTTCCCGCAAATCTTTACAAAATAGTTAAGAGGTGCGCGCAGCACAGGAAAGTCTTGAAAATTGCTTATTCTTGCAAGACTTGTAACGATTCTGCTTAAAGTCAAATTCTTTCAAGAACTGAGCTCAATTCTTAAACTTTCGATTGCGTAAATTGTATGATACTTGAGCCGCTATTCAATTAACTCAAGTATCCTGGTACTCGAAATTAATTCATTAGGGAATGAATGCAATATTGGGTTTATAAGGGACGCTGGTTATATATATGAGTACTTATGCGCGCCCCGTTTATGAATTTGTGAGACTACTTGAAATCTTGAGGGTACTAAAAAGGACGCGCAACAAGTTAAGAGGGAACACTTTTTGGGGTAGTGGTGGGATCCATATCGAAATTTGGTACAAAAGAAGTAATTTTTGTGTGCCTCTATATGAGCCGTTTATTTTGAAAGTAAAATAAGCCCATTTTTTTTTAAACGAAATATTGAAATATTTTAGTTTTAATTCATTAAAAAAAAATAATTTAAAAATATTTATAGGATCTAACTATGAACTTTTGTGTGTTTTGAAGTTAAAGACAGTGTAAATTTATTAACCAATTATTTTTACTAAAGGATTCTGAGGAAAATATAAATTCTATACCCAAATGGACTTATTCCACTTTCAAAATAAACGGCTCATATATGTTCGGAGAATTGAAGGGGCAGGACTTTTTAATAAATTGTATAGCAGTAGGTATAACTACTGAAGTCTAGTTATAAAGCAGAATTTACATTATGATGACATGCATTTTTTACAAAAATTGTGAGGGAGATAGTTTATTGAAATTTAAATGCTGCCGAAGCAATCTTTGCAATACCTCATATGTACGTTCCCTTTTAGTTTTTATGGTAAAAATCGCAAACTGCAAACAGTCATACTGTCAAAGTATAAATTGTCAAGCTTTTAATCATAGAAAGAAGTATAATTTTACAATTTCTAAATCAACATTTTGTATGATAACAAATCTTTTATTTATTATTTATTTCGTAGTAAACAAAAAATTCAGTAACTAATCTGTTAATATGTAAACGTTAATACACTTCGATCCCCTCAAGTGCTCTAAGGAAAATAATTCCACTCCACTACCGAACTAACGCCGGTGAAAATAAATCCAGCCCTGTTCGTGTTCACGTGGCGGTTTATCTCAAAGACGGAATTTTTCTAGCAAATTATAAAGGAAAAGGACCACTGCAGTGAATCTGTGGATGCACTGCACCCTGCTTGTGGACGGAAAACTACCTAAGAAATAACTTCAATATTTTCTATAAAGAAATATTTAAAAACTTTCAATTTCGCAATATTTAATTACAAACGCAAAACTTACTTTTATTTATTTCAATAAATAATTTTACTTGAAAGATGTGTATATGCTATAAAATTATAGTAACAACATCAATATGGCAGCACGAGTAACCGAAATTGACAAATTAGGTTTGCCAATAACAATGTTTTAGTTTTAGTAGCTATAAAAACTAACTATGCTTGAAGTATTTTTATGGTTCTTGACACACACACTTTCACAAATCGAGGTCTGGAAAAATGTAGAACGCGTTTGTTTCTCTCGTCACTCATAAATAAATTTCCTTTATACGGTGTACTATCTGGCTCACAATTTCTGTAAAACTTGCATATAAATCCCGCTTAATTCAACAGTGAATTTATCCAGTGAATTTTTTCTTAGTTTGAATTTTTTTTTCAGTAGAATGTCTCCCTCTTTCATATAAAATCCCTGAAACAATCTGTATATGCCAGAGACAAAATAATATAATGGTTCTACACTGCCATCGTTAAACCCATATTTACTTGTGGCGCCCTCGTATGGTGGACAAACAATTCAATTAAAAAACGCAAGAAAAAATTATAGAGATTTGCCAGACTCGGAATTACAGATACCATGAGATTCTGTCTCACATCAGTCTTAGAACTAATATTAGACCTACTTGCTTTACACATTTCTATAAAAAAGGATGCTACTCTTAGTGGTGCTCAATTTTTAAATGAATATTCCAGGAAATCAAGATACTTGGCTATCATCAGTAGTCGCTAGCTCGCATATGTCCAATTTTCAAGAAAATAAAATTTGAGCATCGCTTTGAAGTTTTTATCAAAGATTGCCAAATCTGATCAGTTCCCATGTGGATCACTCGTCTGGTAACCAGATGATGGATCTAATGACGCTAGAAGTGAGACTATATACAGGGTGTCCCGTAAGTCGACGTCAAACCAGAACCGGGTGATAGACCAAATCGTAACAGTTACCAGAAAAATATAAAAAAAATCTAAGTCATGTATTTTTCAAATTATAGGCATTTCGTTTGTTTTCGAGAAAATGTACACCTTGTGATGGTTTATTAGCTCCTGTTGCTACAAATCTTTACTTTTTTTCAATTTTATTTTATTCAATTTATTTAATTCAATTCATTTTATTTATGTAATCCCGAATAGTGCTTATGTAACCTGTTGCTTTAAGTTCTAAGCCAACTGCTTCAGCATGGAAGAAAATGTCACATTTTGCCGAACCAACAATATAAAATTAATAATTCGTTGAACTTTAACTGACTGTACTGAAAAAAAATATACTACGCCAGTCTGGCAAGTAACTTTAAAAGTTGACGCATTTAATAAGGATTCTAAAATGGTATAACACTTGCTACAATATTTCTTAGAATACGGAAAAAAAAATGTTTTCTTCAACAAACCCAGTTTCGAAAAAAAACTTTCATCTACTAAAAATGAATCTAGTGTACCCAAAGCTTGCCTTAAGAGCGTAACTTTAAGATTCTAGCTTGAGTGAGACGGAGAGTCATTCCATGAAATGCGAGTGAGGCAGATAGTGACGCTAGCTCGTCAAATCATTGAGTTTTTACAAATGTGCATCGTCTACTCTCCACAGACGGACGACTTCCAAACCAAGTACATGGTGAAGGAAGAGTTCCTTATCTTACGAGGATGTAATACTTCAAGCAGTTGAAGAAGATCCAGGTAGTTCGGTACGTGCAATCCAGGAATGCACAGGAGTGCCCAAAAGTATAGCTCACCGAATATTACAAAAACATGAGCTCCACCCATACCATGTACAGCGAGTACAAACCCTGCTACCTCGGGATTATCAACCTCGCGTTGGGTTTTGCCAAATGATGCTACAAAGACAACGGGAAGATCCGCGATTCTTCGAGAAAATTTTGTGGTCGGATGAATCGACATTTAAAAAAGACGGTTACATGAACCTACACAATTTACACGAGTGGCACGTAGAGAATCCGAATTTAATGAGACAAAATAGATCTCAATATCGTTTTAAAATAAACATGTGGACCGGAATTTTAAACGGAAAAGTCATAGGACCTTTTGAGTTGCCAGAGGTCTTTAATGCTGAAGTTTATTTAGATTTTTTACAAAACCATTTACCTAATTTACTGGAAGACATGCCACTAATTATTTACAGAGAGATGTGGTATCAGCAAGACGGCTGCCCAGTGCACTATGCCCTTTCAATTAGAGAATATCCCAATGAAGAATATCCGGATAGATGGATAGGGTGGTCTGGTACGATCTCGTGGCCAGCCCGTTCACCTGATCTAAATCCATTAGATTTCTTTTACTGGGGAGCAGTAAAAGAGAAAGTTTATAAGAAGTCAATTGAAAATTTAGCTGAGCTTCGGCAAAGCATTACGGAAGCAGTTGAATTTGTCAACAACGGAAGAATTGCCCGTATGATAACCCGATCTTTTTTAAGAAGATGTCGAGCTTGTATTGCAGCTGAAGGAAGGCAGTTTGAACATCTTTTGTAAATAATAAATCTTAGCATTCAAATAATTGGTGTTTAATTCTAAACTGAAGGTAAATTTGTCCTAAATTTAACAAAAAGTTAGCATCTCTGACTCGAAAGTGTGACTATCTGCCTCACTCACACTTCATGGAATGACTCTCCGTCTCTCTCAAGCTAGAATTTTAAAGTTACACTCTTAAGGCAAGCTTTGGGTACACTAGATTCATTTTTAGTAGATGAAAGTTTTTTTTCGAAACTGGGTTTGTTGAAGAAAACATTTTTTTTTCCGTATTCTAAGAAATATTGTAGCAAGTGTTATACCATTTTAGAATCCTTATTAAATGCGTCAACTTTTAAAGTTACTTGCCAGACTGGCGTAGTATATTTTTTTTCAGTACAGTCAGTTAAAGTTCAACGAATTATTAATTTTATATTGTTGGTTCGGCAAAATGTGACATTTTCTTCCATGCTGAAGCAGTTGGCTTAGAATTTAAAGCAACAGGTTACATAAGCACTATTCGGGATTACATAAAAAAAATAAAATTGAAAAAAAGTAAAGATTTGTAGCAACAGGAGCTAATAAACCATCACAAGGTGTATATTTTCTCGAAAACAAAAGAAATGCCTATAATTTGAAAAATACATGACTTGATTTTTTTTTACATTTTTCTGGTAACTGTTATGATTTGGTCTATCACCCGGTTCCGGCTTGACGTCGACTTACGGGACACCCTGTATATTGATCAAAGTGTAAGGCCCAATCTGAATCTATAGCTACACACTACAAGCTACACATATCATGTGGTGTATCGTACTGTTACATAGAGAGCTTCAAGCTACATGGACTGACTACGCTAATAGGAATATGCTGAAATAGAGTTTCGTCTAGCTTGCAGCGTGTGAAGCTCTCGATGTTGTCAGACAGATCTCTGAAAAGAGATGTGGAGACAGAAATATAGATGCGGGCTAGATGAACGCAGAGAGAGAGATGAGAGCACTAGATGAAAAAGAAAATTTGTTTTTGCTTAAAAATTAATTTTTACTTCTTTTAAATCAACAGAAAATGGTATTTTTCGGCATAATAACTGACCAACTTCAATATAATATGTTTCCTTAAACGATACTGGGATACCTCAAGGATCTGTTCTATAGGTTAATTATTTTTCTGTTTGTTTATAATTTTTTCTTCATGAAACATCGGAATATCTTGATTTTTTGTTTGAAGATTTGTTCAAAATTTAAATAGGCTCTCTTTCATGTAGGCTAAAGGTTGCGGACAATGTAAAACTAGAGTTACTCCTGCCAGTTATAGTCTCGATTTATTTGTGTTTTGAAGAAATTAAGAGAAGCATCCTTCGATATTCCTACTTTCAATTATAAATCGAGGAATTTTCACATTTCACCAACAGAAAAGATTACCGTTTTCAATAAAAGTAACAAAATCTAAATCCTATCTCAACTTATACAATGAATTCGAAATGTTTTTTTTTTTACACATTACCACTAGATGAGATTTTCAAGATAATAAAATTTATTTACGTTATGTAAATTTCACACAGGGTTTTCAAAAAAGTTACTCATCCATGTCCGCGCACATACTTCCTTTCCGGCAAAGGTAATAATCAAATAATCTTATAGGCACCGTACTGTGTAGTTATTTATGTACATACAAACAACATTCATGTATATACATATATAGATGCGTTTGGTTTAAATAATTTCCCAATAGTAGATACAACAGGTACCTGCCTATAGACCCCAAGTAATCTAAACGCCTTCATTCTCACCTGCGGTCTATTACAAATTACCTTATTGGATTACTTATGGTCTCCTCTTTCGAGGTAATCAAAGAGATTCAGCTACTTTCAAAATTCATGCCATCACCGTATGTATTCCTTGGCTATTGTATGTCAAATCGATTTGACACTTTTGTCTTCCTTCCAATCTCCTGGAGTGTTATGATTAATGAGCCCTGGCACCGGTCCAGGAGCACACAGGTAATATAACGTAGGGGGAAAAAAATATTCATTTTTGTTGTTGTTTTATTTCCACGCGATAGTTCAACGAAATGAAGTCTTTCCGTTGATGTGATATAATAGATCAAAAACAAAAAATAAAAATAAAAAAATTTTACCTCATGCGGAGCTGCTACTCCATTATACTCTATCGTATAGTATAAATCTGCGTTCCTGTGTAATATAATATAAAAGAGTTGGACCCCATTAGCGCGCCGATGAGGCTGGCCATAAGGGACATACATATAGACAAACCGAATAGATCTGGCTAATAACTTGTTAATTTGATGTCAGTTTCATGACCCGTCTGCGCAGTGGTTATTAATCATTGTGAATTGACGGCCCCGTGTTGGAGCTCAATGTATCGTCAGTTTACAAATTTTTGGTATGATCCTTCAATGAAATCCGGATTAGAAAATGTAATTGACCTTAACTCTGTGAGTGATTTAAAAAGTCTAGTCTATGGAGAAGAAGGTCAAAAAGGTCTTAACCAACAAAAGTTTTCTATAGGTACTATAATATGATGAAAGTAGAGTTAGTAATTTGCGTGGAGTGAATCTATCATTTAAAAAAAAAAGAAAAGAAAAAGAAACATATATTTAGTTGATTGTCAATAGACAAGAAGTCTATCAAATTGGAAAGTTGCGATTTTTTTTTCCCACGGGAAATTTAATTGTTGAGAAGTGATGATATACCGCGACTGTGTTTATATTTTATATGATAAGATTACGGTGTTTGCTAATATTTTATTTTTTATTTTTAAATTTCAATTCAAGCCAAGTTCAGGAAAGTTTTGAGTGCAATCCTGGTTTAGTTCGAATAATCTTATTGTCAAACTCGCAAAGAATGAAGAGCAAGTTTGCACAGGCCGATGTCGAACGAAATTGAAATATAAAATGTTTCGAATAAAAATAACGTTTTATAGGTCGGTTGCGACTAACAAAAAATTTCGTTTTAAAAATATATACATATATGTATATATAAAAAAAAAACCATTCGGTATAAGAAGATACACCAAGTCTTTCGGGACAAAATCTATGTCATACGTATAAGAATTTAAAAATAACTTACAAAAAAAATTGTCAGACAGCAATGAGCTGCTTCTGCTATAACAAATTCTACGGTGATGTATCGTTTTCTGGATTAATTGGATTGAAACGATTCAAGTTTGATTTATTTGGATTACGTGACATCAAGGAGATTTTTATAACAAAACAAGTAAAAAAGCTAGAATTGGTCTAAGACCAATTCTTATGATACCCTCGGAACGAAAAGTTAGCTTTAATCAAGAAAAAATCGCCATAAACTAAGAAAATAGACTATTGGTTTTCAGTCAAGCAAATTGTATCTACGTATTGCACTTTTTATACTCAGTTTTAGTAAATGTGTTCTAAACTGATCTTAAGTAAAATTGGATAAATTTGATGAATTGTAGTATTCTGTGAAAGAGCCATGCTTTCTTATTTTCAGTAAATCTTTTTAAATTTTTATGGATTATATTGATCCAATCAACACCAATAATAGAAATTAATTTCTTGGATCTAGTACGCTTATTTGATTATTTTCAGCATTATAAAATTGATTTAATAAGAGTCAAGAATTGACTTTTAAGTAAATTTTTCTTATAATCAGAAGTCTTAGTTTAATTTCATTCAATTATTGACGTAATCAAATACGGGATATTTTATCAATTGCAGATTTATCTGCCTGAATCCAGAAATTTGTTTATCGAAACCAGATACGTCAATTTCCTTAAACTAGTAAAAGAAGGTCCATATTGCGAATTCCGAGTACTGATACAGAGTAGCATTTGTAACGGTCTTCGATATAGAGCTTTCGTTTCTTTCAAATATTTAATTAAAATGTGTTGAAATTTTATATTGTTGCCCGCTTTGTCGTTAGAACACTTTAGAATTTAAATCTCAGAGGTGCAACCATCTTATCCTTAACAGTTTACTTAGGATGCCAGAAATTTAATTGTATCTGAGTTGTTTGAAATTTGTCTGATCACCATCCAACGAAAACAGATAAAAATTTATGCTATAAAATAATCAATTGAAGGCAATTTATCTGTAGGAGTGTTAATTAACTCCTATGAAAATGAAACATAATTTTCGTTGGTTTTCTTATAAGCCAGAAATGCTAATTTTATCACACATGACTCTGATATGGGACGTTAGAAATAAATATAATTGAGCAAAAATTACTTGTTTCAAGAAAAATGTTCTTATTCCAAGAAAAATGTATTCGATTCAAGAAAAATTTACTAAGGCAAGTAAATATGGCATGAAGCTAGAAAAAGGTTATCAGTTTGAATTGAATTAATTTTATCGTTATTTTAACGTTTTGGTACTGGGTTTTATTAGAAATTTTAATCAGAAGTCCTTCAATAAATCTCAGATAAAAAGAACCATACGAAGGGAATAATCGAAGAAAAGGCTGTTCATTATTAGCTCTAGCTTTATAAAACTGCAAAGTACGATTCACTATTCTCATTTTAATCATAATAGTTTCAATTTAATCAACATATTGCCTAGCTAAAGAAATAATTATTTTCGTTTGTTTATGTTTAAAATAAGAAACAATTTCTAAACATAAGTAAATATCGAGTTTCTCCAATTGATAACTTGAAGTTTAAATTGAGTCTTAGTTTTTGGAAATAAGTAATTGTTTCCTTTAAGTCAGAAAACCCAAATTAAGAAAATTGCTTTCTCAATAGTGGAAAAATATTTCTTTCCGTGCTAGATGAATGCCTGTATTAAATTTCGTATGGTCACCGATCTATTCAAGTTTGATTTTGAAGTTGTTTTTCGTATATATTTCTAGAATGGTTTGTCGCACAGAAAAAATGATTATAACCAATTTTATAGGATTTCGTATTCTGCAGAAGTTTTTAGTACAATAAAAATGTCTTGGACTGATCGTTTTCAGAGTATACGTAAAAAACCTAAATTTTCATATGGCAACACCAAGAAGGAGTTGCCCGATTTAGTCAATTATTGGCATTTTATTTGCTAATGTAGTAAGAACATCATGTACGAAATTTCAGCTCTTTACGTCGACGCGTTCGCAGGCAGTGTCCAAATATATAGCGGAAAACGAAATTTTTATATGGCAAACCCACGAAGGAGTTGCCCGATTTGTCTCATTTTCGAACTTAATTTTACTTTTTTTTTTTAAGTCCGTGTACAAAATTTCAGCGCTCTAAGTATACGCGTTCTCGAGTTATCGTGCTCACGGACGGACGGATGGACGGACGGACATGCAAAAATCAAAATAACTTTTAATATTATGCTTAGGTGTCCAATCCATTTTGCTCTACCATCATTATTTCGAGGTGTTACAAACGGAATGACAAACTTAGTATACCCTATAGATTTCATCTAGGGTATAAAAAGTGGACTTGTTGGACTAGTGCCGATATGTTCGGAAAATTGTTAACCTTTGCTAAGATCCCATTCACGAAATGAAATTCCTATAATCAAATATTTAATGATAATTAACCTTCTGAGGAATTGTGGACTATAATCTTCCAAAATATAGTTATCGAATACGACCGACTCGGCGGTGTTGTCAGAAGAGGTTTTTGATCTGGAAGTGATTACTAAGGTCATATCGATTTACATGGAGAACTTTTTATGCTTCGGCATTCTATCAAACTTATTTGATAATCATCCCTACACACATATAACCTTCATCTAATGAACCAATCGTCACTCTTCTTTCCTTATTTACCCACCCGCTTGGTTACTCCCAAGCATTCAACCTTCTCCTCTCTTCCACCTCAGCAAATGTCGCAAGCTCAGGTTCAAATTTCTACAAAAAAAAAAAACTAAATACTAAAAGCTCTACTAACATGTTGACTGATTCTAGATTTAAACACATTTGCGACCGCCGACGACTATTGCAGTAATAGGAACAATTTTCTCCAGGAACGTTTTATGGAGCGTGTATTACATATAAATCTGCAGTGGCCGTGGGCCAATCTGGTCGTTATAATTGAATTAATTCAATAAAGTGATCGACGGCCAACGTCCTCTCTGGTTGTCGTAATTGCATTAATTCAATAAAGTGGTCGACGGCGGACGACCACTGCAGATTCCTATGTAATACACGCTCCATAAAACGTTCCTGGTGAAAATTGTTCCTATTACTGCAATAGTCGTCGACCGTCGCAACTGTGTTTAAGCCTTTAAGGGTTCAAACTTTTGAGATTCGTTTATCATAAACACATGCATACACGAGCTTTAGTAAATACAAGTATAGTACGTGTATTAGGTAGTACAGTTCTGGCTCTTGTCTTTAAGTATTTTGTTTTTAAATACGCATGTATATGTATATTTGGGAATTTTGTTTAAATTTACAATAGACACATTAGGCATAAGCGAGCTGTGCTTCGCATCATACGGTATCCTCCCAGCTTATCTTAATAATATAAGAAAACAACTAAAAAAGCTAGAATTAGTCTAAAACCATTTCCTATGATACCCTAGATCAATGCCCATATGTAATTTCGTATGGTCACCAATCTGTGCCAGTTTGATTTTTGTAGTGGTTTTTCACATACATTTCTAGAACGGTTCGTCGGACAGTAAAAATGATTCTAACCAATTTCCTCGGATTTCATATTCTGAACAGCTTTTCAGTACAATAAATAAGTCTACGACTGATCGTTTTCATAGTATCGTAGGAAATAAAAAAAAATTATATGGCAACACCATGAAGGGGTTGCCCTATTTAGCCCATTTTTGAATTTTGTTTTACAATTGCTATAAAAAGGCCATGCGCAAAATTTCAGCTCTTTACGTCAACGAGTTCTTAAGCAGTGCCCAAATATATAGGGAAAAATAAAATGTTTGTATAGCAACCCTACGAAGGAGTTGCCCGATTGGTCCCATTTTCGAACTTAAATTTACTTTTTTTTTAAAGCCCACGCGCAAAATTTTGAGTTATCGTGCGGACGGACAGACAGACTGACATACAGACAGCCAGACAAAATTAATTAATATAAATCAAAATAACTTTTAATATTATGCGTGGGTGTCCACCAACCCATTTTGTTCTACCAGCATTATTTCTATGCATTACAAATGGAATGACAAACTTAGTGTACCCTACAGATTTCATCTAGGGTATGAAAAACAATAAATTAAGGCTAATGATCCATAGCTACCCAGTAATTCTTATGGAATGCCGGAAGGTTCATTGCTCGGGCCATACCTATTTGATATACAATTTACATATATAAATGATTTCCCTAATTTAGTGCGAATTCTCTTTCTTGACTTTGTAATAAATCTTAGAGCATAATTTATTGAGAATTTAATTGTGTAGTTGTTCTCTAAATATACTGAATAAACTCAAAATTGAAACTATGAAAAGCAACCTGTAATATGAAATGCTATGACAATATGTGTACTATATTGTATGTACATAAATGTCAATTTGCTCAAAATATATTTATAGGCTTTCTCTGGCTGTAGCTATTGTAAGGAAATGTAACTAAATTCTGGGTTTAAAAATCTCGGGAAAAAAATGCCGGCAATTTAAAAATACTGAGGGTTTGAAATTATAAAATTTCGGAGTACAGAATCCAATTCCGCAATACTGGAGTATAAATATCACAGAGAAAGAAATATTCGAAATAGTCAATTCCGTAAACGATTTTCAGTATATTGAATAAAAAAATGTTGGATACGAAGCTCCGTTTACAAAATGCTGGAAAACGTAATCCTGAGAAATAAACTCCCCAAACAAAAGATCTCGGACGTTTTATGTGAAATGAAAATGCAAAGTGCTACAATTTAAAGATCTGAATTTTTAAAAAGATATACAACAAATTTGATTGTAGAAAGTAAATTTGCTTAGACTCGTTGATTATAAAATATTTGTTTTAAACATTAGGGTTTCGCATTTTGAAAGTTGAGATCCTTTTTAGGGCTCCTTACTCAAACGGTGCCAACGGTACCGGATTCCTAAGCCTCCCCTGTCCGTCCGTCTGTCTGTCAGCGGGCTGTATCTCCATGAACCGTAATAGGTAGACAGTTGAAATTTTCATACAGTGTGTATTTTTATTTGCCTTTATATGAACAAATAATAAAAATAAAATTAAACTGAAAATTAAAGGGGTCCCCATACAAAAAATGTGTTTTTTTGCGTACATAGTGTTAAATCTTGTACGATGGTACGGAACCCTTCATGTGCGAGTCCGACTCGCACTTGGCCGGTTTTTTGTATATGTACCTACCTACATATTTGGATAAAGATTTTATTACGAAATTCTAGATATTTTAAAATTCTGAAAAACAAACTTAATGGCAAAAAAATCCCAAAGTATATTAAAAAATTTTATGTTTGCGATCTTTTGAAAAAAAAAAAAAAAAAAAAAAACACGGAACGCATTTTTCCGGGATTTTTTTTTCAGTCATACTTCCGGATTTTGGTAGCTTGGACTAGTATTCAAAATTTGAGCCTAAGATTCCAGACTACCAAAATCCAGAAGCCTCGGAAATATATGTATATGTCCGAAAATAAAATCCTGAAAAAAATGTGATTCGTTTATCTTTAAAAAAAATCGAAGAAATTAAATTATTTTATATTTTAGAATTTTATACCGCGAAATTAGATAAGTATTACGGGATTTTCTGTTCTGGGTTAATGATTGATGTTTCCTACAATTTTGAAAGCGAGATTTTAACATCCGGCATTTCATATCCAACTCAAGAGCATAACGCAGAGAAAATATTAATTTGAAGATTTCCCGAATTTTGTACTCTTGGATTTTAAAATCGCAGATTTTAAGGGGTAACGCCACTGTAACGGCTAAAAAAAAAGGTTTTTTCACGATTTTTTTTCTCGCGAAATTAGAAGTGTTTGAAAAAACCTTTTAAGGGTATTATCGGGCATACATTGAACTTTATTGATAAATTTTTTGACAGCGTAAAAAACAAAATGGCGGCTCCAAAGCCATCTTCCTGGGTCATGTTTTGCTTGCAGGGCTCCGCGGCACGCAGCACCACTGGTGCACATTTGAATCTAGACCAAAACAACAAAAAAACCATTAATCTAGTGGCTTATAGCTAGAGAATGCCGTACGGACTTTTAAAAATATTAATTTTTGTAGATTTGGCGCGCGTTTGAAAAAAAAAGATAGATTTTTTGTTAATAAAAAATCAACAAATAAAGTTATTGAAAATCCCGTACGGCATGCTCTAGATAATGTTAATGTTCACATCTGGTCAAAATTTCAAGTCGAAAATATAAAAATTGTTAGAGTTATGCTGCGTGCCATTTTGAAAAACCGTGTTTCGAGAAAAACGCGTTTATAGTTTTGAGAATAGTTTTTTAT
This sequence comes from Dioctria rufipes, assembly GCA_963924295.1. Lineage (NCBI taxonomy): Eukaryota > Metazoa > Arthropoda > Insecta > Diptera > Asilidae > Dioctria > Dioctria rufipes. Next base: position 22,148,182 of record OZ002740.1, on the reverse strand, counting down.
TGGAAAAAAATAAAAAAAAAATGAAGGTAAAAAATAAAAGTTTTCCGATAACAAGTTAAAGTTGCAAATGTCAAAAAGGTCAGTTGTGTTCAATTCAGCTTTTTCAGTCAGCTTTAGAAGAAAGCTGTCGATAAAGCTGGCTGAAAAGCTCCAATTGTGTTTCAGGCTACAGGTAGTCGTCTCGCAGCAAGTTTGACGCGCTTGGTGGCGACCTCCATTTTCAAAGGAAAATTTTTTTTTTTCTGGCACGGGACTTTTTTTCTTATTCTAGAAGGTTTAAACTATTTTTTAAGCCAATAAAAACAAAATCGATTTTTCAAAAAATTTACAGTGACGTTATCCCTACTATCCCGTCTAAAAATTTCCTCAGAATAACCAAATGTGCAAAAATTCAGTTGCGTGGGATGACTCAGTAACGGAAACGTTATATTTTCACTTTAAACATGCGAGTTAATCGAGGCTTTGTAATTTACTGCACTTGCTATGTTATTCTCACAAGAAGATATTGCCATGTTTGACAATCTTCATTGAGTCATTGTTGCCCTCAAGTAACTTTTTATAATAGCTGTGTTCTTCTGTGTACCTTGTTCTAGAACTCCCATATACTGGAGAGATGAAATTGCCCTATTCTGTGGACACAAAAGAACACAGCTAATATACATACATACCTACATATATGTATATTAAGTTTGCTTCGATAAGGAAAGAGGGCTAGAGCGGCTTGAAAATGATCAAATTCAGTAAAGGCTTTACATGTGACTTATGACTCGTAACTATAATGCATTCCAGTATTCAATTAGTGTGCGATTGATTCGCTTTCCGTAATTTAAGAGGGGCTGTCATATGTTTTATGTAGGTTAGATCAGAAGTGCAACGTACAACATGAAACCAAATAAGAACAAAATAAAATTTTCTCTTCCAAATTTTTTGACTTTTTTCATTAAACTCTTTTTTTCTTATTTTGCCATTCCAAACGTGCCACCCAGATTGTTTGCTCCCGTTTGACTGTTTTGATCGATCTACATAAATAAACTGCAACATAATAGCAAAAAATAAAAATCCTTAATAGCTCAATTTTTTTTATGTATATAATGGCAACATTATCAATAAAACCAACTGCCTGCAATAAATTTCCTAAATTCGTGATATTTTTCAAAATCTCTTTTCAACCACATATGTACCTACATGTGGTGGACGGACATTAGGAAAAATAAATCTATTCCCATGAAAACAAGTGATTGATTCTATTATCCTTGAATGCATGAAAAGAATAAAAGCGAGAAGAGAAAGGAAAGAAATGAAACAATGTCGAGCCCATCAAATTCTAATAATCACTTGCCACCACACATCATATCAAAACAAAAGATGATAACAACGACAATAACTGCGACTACCTGGGGTTGAACCGATTAGGGCATACATACATTCCACAGGCTGGTAATGACATCTCTTTTGGGATAAAATGTACACGTACACACACACACACATACGCATATGGCAGGACGACAGCCCTCAAGCCACCAGCAATTTCTGAAGTTCTGAAGCCGTAAATCCCTCAACATCCGGAAAATCTGAACAATGTGAAAGTGTGACGCGTCTATTGTTTATAATCGTCTATAAGAGAATTTTTCAAGCTGTTTTGTTACCTTCGAAGAAACCTTACGGGTTCGGGTCCGGGGCATTTCTGGCCATTAGGAGGATTAAGGACCATGTTATGTCAACAATAGAACTGCAAATGACCGGATCTGTACTGGGGATATTGATCCATTAAGGATTATTCTTTTTCGAATGATTTTTCATGTGATTCTAGGTAGTACCTGAGAGATGAATATATGTCGTTATGAATTTATGATTTTTTTTTTATGTAGGGAGAATTCAAGGAATCCAGACTTTAAGAGGTGAACTTTGAGAGCGGACGTACATACATATAATAAGTAAGAACTCCGCTCCACAATAGTTTTTTAGTTGATGGGATTTTAAATTGCGATACACTGAAGACCTAATTACATATGATATTTCATGCATTTATAGGTCCTACGAATTTATAGGCAGGTTCCCAATTTCATACTCCCAGAATCTTTAATTTTTTGACAGGTACATTTAGATCACGATATACAGAAAAAAAAATATGCCTAATAAATTGTTGACACTCTGGGTAATTTACATGGCCGTTTATGTAGATTAATTAAACGTAGAGATTTTTTTCACATCGTGCATTTCATAATATGTAGATATATTTTATAGGTAGGTTAGGTTATGTTAGAGTGGCGGCCATCATGAAAGCATATACAATCACCTTATGGGGACCCTAATAGGAAAAGAATCCTCAGATTTACGGTGTGCGCTGAAACCAGCTACAAGAATTAATAAACTTTCCTGGTCCCCCAACTCCTTGTCTGTTAATTCCCCCAATTCAAAGAAAAAGTAGCTACCAAATGTACATATTGCTCCTACTCTTAGCAAAGTTAGGGCATTCGCAAAGCTGGTGCTGAACGCTTCCAACCTCTTCCTTGTCCATACAGCTTTTACAGAAGTCATTGTATGCAGCTTTTATGCGTTCTGCATATTTGCCAAAAAAGCAGTTCCCCATAATAACTGCAATAAGATTACACACATCATTCCGGTTCCTCCTTAGCAAAGATTCAGTTTTCCCAGGACATATATACAGTTATCTTGACGTCGCGTATGTGGTCAGTTCTTCCATCTGTGATTTGCCAGCTTACAGGCTTGTACATTTAAAATTTTCTTCACTGATTCTAGGTCCCGACTTATGGATTCCTTCACTGAACATATATTCATAGCGGACCTATTTCTGGCCAGAGCATCAGCTGCTTCATTTCCAGGTATGTCTGTGTGACCAGGCACCTAGCAGAGAATAACACTGCTGTTAACCAGCAGCCTAACTAAGCCTCTCTAAGGCTTAGTGCTCTTTTGCAGCTATACATTTCCCATAAATGTTAAGGGGTCCGCGCCCGATTATAATCTCAATTGCTGTCGTTGGTGTTGTTCGAAGAGCGAGCACCTCCAATTTCTAGATAGGCAGCTCTCTGTATTTTAAGGCTGAGTTACAATGTGACGCTGTTGCGAGTCGCGGACGCTGTCGCTAAACCTGTCAAAAGTTAAAATGTGTGAAAGTACTCAAGCACAGGTACAGTGTGTCGTTAAGGGTGTTGCTGACGCTGGTCGCGTTGCTGAAAGTTGAAAACAACACCTTGACAGCTGCAGTTGAGGCAATTTATTTTTGTAGAACATTGAAATTGTGAGTAAAAATTGTTAGTTTTAAGTAATGTCACAGTATTTAATAACTAGTTAATTTATTTATTTACGATTTAATGATTTTTTTTAATAATAGAACAAAAATTCAACACATAATCATTGGAACAGCATAAGCAACAGGCACTGCGTCCGCATCAGCATCAGCAACATTATTTGCGACCGCTTATCGAGACAGAATCACATTGTAACTCAGGCTTAAGTAAGACCTTTCATGTGTGTATATTTCTCTACAGCATTCCACAAGGATCTATAGGTGAGGATAGGTCTTATAATAGCGATTTTTGTACATCCAGTGTGTGATCCGAGGGCGTGTACTTATCCTATAATATTTTGCCAAAAGTTTTCTTGCAGACATACAGTGTAATGGCCGCCTTTTTTTTTGCACTCATTCACATTTAACTTCCAATTTAATTTTGAGTTTAGTATCACTCCTAGGGGTTAAGACCTAAATACTCTTTGGGTTAGGTTACTGATCGTAAATATGATCAGGAGCAGGATGACTCAATCCTCAGCATATAATACTGTTCTTATTCCCTCCTTTTGTAAAGAAATATGAATTCCAGAGGAGTCAGTACCAAGATTTGCAAGTTTCATACATTTTCAATGCAAATTTCTAGCAAACTATTTGTAGCAGAATAATGATTTATATCTTAAATTAAAGGTAATGAAGAAGTCTAGTAAATAACGTCGAGAAAAATAAAAAAAATGCTTTGGAATGGAGATATTAGCTCGGAAACTTGTAAAAAATGGTAAAAATTGATTTTTTTCAAATCAAATTCCTCTTAGTAGGTATTATCATTTCTTTATATTGTGACTATTTTAAAGAGATAAAGCCTAGATATAGCAAATAACGTCGAGTTTTTTCTTTTTAGTGGCGCATTTTTTATTTGTTTAACTCTAATAGTACTTGTTTTTTCTCTCGATATTTCACCGACGAGAAATTGCAATATTTCGTTGAAAGTTTTAAAAATATAAAGCAAAATAGCATATTTAACAACTATGTGCAAAATAAAATTTAGGAGAGTTAATTCTCTTTAAAAATTTTCAATTTCTTTGAGCTGAAAATTTCCATTTTCGTCTTAAATTGTCGCATGTTGGGTTTAGGTCTTTTACGCTAGATGTCTCTATTTTGACTTGTGGTCTAGGTCTAGACTAATTTTATATGTATTTTCATACTTTCGGGACACAAACCTACGTATAGTAAGTTTTATTGCCTATAGGCTCGCCGGCATCTAAATTGAAATTTTTGCTGAGTACTGACTCCTCTTAACCATCAATAACCACAGTCAAGGTGAAAGTACTTCTCATTTTTGTGCAGACGGACAGATAGACAGACAGAAGGACTTGCAAAAATCAAAATAATTTTTAATATTATGCGTTTGGAATCCAACCGATTTTGCTCTATTATCATTTTTTCAGTGCGTCACAAACAGAATGAGAAACTGGTATACCTACTAAGTTGTCAGATTTTATCTAAGGTATAAAACTGCACAAAAATACTTCAAGCTTCGATAGCGCACGTGCCTTTTAAATCTTTTAAACATGGTTGTTGAAATTGTCTACACTCAACCCCCATACACATAGAGCTTTTAATAAGGAGCATTCTATCCTAGATGATTTGTTTACACTAATTTGCCCTAATACTTCCTTACAATATCACTTAAATCATTGATTGATTCCTTTTTACGAAAAGTGGGTCCATAAGATCACATCAGGTCCACTAGAGCTTTCAATTGTTTGCTCTCATAAATAATTTCGTTATCTCTATTTCATCTGGCATGGCAATATATACTCTCCCAAGGCTTTACCTTACACTAAAATGACAAAAGTTAAATGGCAAAAAATCATCCATTCAATTTGGATGATGTCACACTATACTTACTTAGAATAGAAGAAGTACATATAGTCGTCGTCGTATAGAGGTGCAAGCCCACCACCCTTGTTATTTTAAATTTCTATTGACAAAGTTGTCTCGCTTGGGTTCTCTTGTTTGTGTGATTGTGCCTAAGCTGCTCAAGACATTAGGTTAGGGGAAGGAACTTCACTGTGTGATCCTGTTTCACCATCATCATTCCTGGAAGCCCTCATTGATACGTTGATGGCAACAAATTGTGTTTATATAGGGAGAAAAGGAACTTGAAGTGAATTAACACGGTTAGTTGACATTTTACGCAAATAGGGTTAGCTTGGGATACGACGGCGGCGGCCGGTTGTAATAACAAGGGTCTAAATTTTTGCTCCTTATAAGTATAATAGTAATAAGAAATTGGAGCATTTCAGAATTCAAAGTTATTCGACGTAATAACTGCCTTTTAGAGAGGGGAATGGGGTGTCATGAATTATTTTGGCTTTCATTAAAAATGCAAACAATACCGCAGCAATCAATGATGAGAAAAAATAATGTCAAATTTTCCTCTAAGGCGTTTGAATAGGATAGAAAAAAAAAAAACTTTGAATTATGAATTATCCGAGAGAAAATTTCATATTGATTTTCTGAATTTACACATGTGTATGTAAAAGATATTGTAGTAATGATAAGAAGATGTCAAATTCAATAGCTGTTGATATATTAATCGAGATAATAACAAGAGAAGCTTTAAGCATTAAAGGACCGCTAACACCCTCTTTAAATATTTTGTAAATCTGAATTGTACCAAGTCACAGCAGAGTCAGAACATAATCGAATAGAGTGCCTCATTCAACTTGTCGAAAATTGTGTAATTCGTGTAAACAGTGATTATACTATGAAATATGTAAGCGGAGTCTCCCAAACATAGTATTCCGCATAACTCGCTTAGTATTACCTTTGTATGTATGACAATTTAAATGTGAGTTTCGAAAATATATATTTTTTTTTAATTGACCCTTATTATAAAAGTATGATATATATTAATCACCAGGAAGACGAATTCTACAGGCAGCATCAGCGTTGCCGCTGATCTCGTTACAGCTGTAAGTCGGTATATAGGGTAGACTTGATTTGAAGAAGCGAATCCTGTAGACAGCGCCTGAACCGCCACGGAATACCACCCGTTCAGGTTGTCATAGGGACAACCTGGACTGAAGAAGTGTATCCATCCTCCGGATCGGCGTCAAGTCGCTATTAAAACGACTTGATATTTTCAAACAAAAGCTTTTTCAGGTCTGGAAGTTGATATGTCTCAAACTGATGGGTTGACCGGTAGCCAGGTTAAGCCGTCACCGCAGCTTCCTATTTCAAGCGAGCACTTAAGACAGTACATTTCTCTGCTTTAAGCAGGCATTCAAGTCTTAGCGGCGAGGGATTATCATGTGAAGCGTATCCGGATGACATCCCTCTGCTCATTTCCAGGCATAGCATGGCTGCTGCCTGTGCCTTCATGCAACGAGGCCTCAATATTGTTGAGGACTGGTGCACCCGTCAAGATATGACAGTGAACTCAATAAAGTGCAGCTTGGTGCTCTTCTCCAGAAGACCTAAGCTGGGGTACTTTGTTCTTCCAAAGCTTTTTGGATACACTCTGCAACTATCTCCTCATGTCAAGCACCTTGGAGTCTTCCTTGACTCGAAGCTGACATGGGGATTGCATGTAGAGGAAAAAGTTAATGCGGCTATGAGGGTCTTCGCTCAATGCAGGAGAACCTTTGGCTGCACATGGGGCATGATACCGAGGGTTGTGCATTGGATGTACACCTCGATCGTCAGACCCATGCTTACATATGCCTCCTGTGTATGGTGGCCGAGGACGCTTGTGGGGACTGCGATCCGGGAGCTGGCGGGCCTGCAAAGGATTGCCTGCTTGGGAATTACGGGCTCCATGCGATCTACGGCTACTGCGACTCTTGAGGTCCTACTCAATCTGCCACTCCTGGATCTAGTCATTAAGGCAGAGGCTAAAAGGGCTGTGTGCAGATTGCGTTGGGAGGACGGCTGGACTGGCTCTTCTCATTACTCTATGGCGTATCGGCTGGACTTAGAAAACCCTCTAGCCGGTATGCCACGGGATGCGATGGTACCTGAGCTTCGTTTCGGGCGTCGCTTCTCTGTGAGCTTTCCTGCAAGGGAATCGTGGACTGAGGGAGGTGCCTTATCGAGCCTTCCCCGGTCTGCTCTAAAATCTTCACCGACGGCTCTCTCACTAATGAGGGACCTGGGGCAGGTGTATACTTTCCTGAGCCTGATTTTGGAATGGAGTACTCACTTGGTAGACACACCACTGTCTTCCAGGCTGAAGTCTTCGCCATCTTAATGGCAGCGAAGTTAGCCCTTGATATGCAAATCAAGGGGAAAGACATCGCTATCCGTTCGGATAGTCAGGCAGCCTTGATGGCTCTGAATGGCCCTCGGATAACGTCTAAATTACTGGGGGATTGCAGGTCGTCAGTGGATAAGTTGTGTTTTCACAACAAAGTGTCCCTCCTGTGGGTTCCTGGTCACATGGGGATCATGGGGAATGAAAGGGCTGACCTTTTAGCTAGGGCTGGCTCCGATTCTCCGTTCCTTGGACCGGAGCCCGCCGTAGGCGTTGCCACCTCGAGTATCGGGTCTCTCATCAAAGCGGATGTTCATAGGAAACGTCAGCAGAGATGGGAGAACCTGAGTTCTTTTAGGTGCACAAAACTGTTTCTTGATGGGACCAATGGGAATATCTCCGATTTTCTCATGGGGCTCGGAAGGAAACAATGTAGAACTGTGGTTGGCATCATCACCGGCCACAGCTCACTTCACGCTCATCTAACAAGGATGAGAGTTGCTGACAGCCCTGAGTGTTTGTCCTGCCAGGAGGGAGAGCCTGAGACAACCGAACACTTTCTGTGTGAGTGTCGGCCTTCGCCCGGAGCAGACTGGATACTATAGGGTCTCCCCTTCTATCTGTGGGTGAGCTGAAAACCCTTCCTCACCAAGACCTGATGCGCTTCATTAAGAGGACAGGAAGGTTTTGGTGAATGGGATTCAGGATAGTACAATTGGCCGCTATGGCCTCCATGCTTGGGATGGGTTTCTCCTGTTGCCCCTGTTTAAAAAAAAAAAAAAAAAAAAAAAAAAAGTCTTAGCGGCCACTTGTAATCTACTAGAGAATTAGCAACTGTGCACATGTCTCCCCAACAAGACTTGGTATAACGCCAAAACTGGTGACCCCGACAAGGAAATGCAGCCGTAATAAAAGGTTAGATAGTTTGGGTTTTGCGGTTAGATATTTATATTGACACTTTTATTTCATTACAATATTTACGGCGTTTATAATTCTGTTTACCATGTTTTCTATTGTATCCTAAAAGATTTTGCGTTTAGCAACGTGTTTGGTATTTTGTCTAATTTTCGAACATGTTCTCGCACTTCGTCGCTTGGTCTAAATTCTAAAATTCTCGTCTAGTAGCATTTTGCTGAACGTAGAAAGGCTTAGTTAGGTAGGCTTTTTTGTTTTTGTGAAAATATAAAAAAAAAATATAATCAGTCTGATGTCAACTTGTAAATTAACAGCAAAAACAATAACGCTTAATTTCCCGAAGGGACAACCATAACGCTGGATTAATGTTTCTTTCCAAAAATTAGCTAAATTTTGTCTACAAAGTCCATGTCGACTTTTTTGCCTTGAACGGGCTAACTACTTGATAGTGGGGAGACAAATTCTACAGGCATCATTAGCGTTGACACTCTCTCCTCTAAGTCGACATAAGGTAGATGTGATTTGAAGAAGCGAACCCTGTAGGCAGCACTAGCACTGCCATGGCTCTCACTATGGCCGCCAAGTCAACATTATGACGACTCAATATTTTCAAACAAAGCTATTTCAGGTCTCGAACTTGATACGTTTCGAACTGGCAACCTCCTGTTTCAAACAAGCACTCAAGATAGCACTGTTTTCTGCTTCAAGCAGGTATCCAAGACGTCACAACTTCCTGTTTCAAGCAAGTACTCAAGACAGAACAGTTCCCGGTTTCAAGCAGGTATCTAAGCCGTAGTAGCCTCTTGTCTCAAGCAATTTTACAGAGTAGTTATCTACCATAGACGTTCACAGCAATTGTGGGGATATATTTCCCCAACAAGACTTGGCCTTACGCCAAATACATGTTAACGATGACAAAAAAAAAATATTGTTTTGTGGTGGGTGTGGTTGGGTCGCGATTTTTGGTTTCTGAAATCTAAAGAACTAAAGAAATATGTGCGGGATTTTTTGCAGCTATGTGTCCGCTGGAGCTAAAGTTAAAAAAACTAGAAAAAAAAACAGCAAGTAACTCAAGATGGAACCTTGTGTTTACATCAGTAATTATATAATGCCAGTTGCAGTAATTGACGCCAGGATTGTCTAACAAAAGCGAAGTTGAATCCATGCAATATCACAAAAATGTATTTCAAATAAAGTTTAAAAATTGAAATTATTTGAAACATACAAAAAAACATTTTCACAAAAATACTACTCACCGGCTTTTAATTGTTGCCGCTCTATCTCGTTGTCGACGATTTTTAAACCAATTTCCAACTTGAACTGGTGTCAATCCAGTAGCTCGGGCTAACTCACGTTTTTTTGTAGGATTAGGATAAGGATCTTGCAAATACCATTCTCTTAAAAGACTTCTAGTTCTCTCTTTGAAGCAATGTGATTTCTGCTCACCATCCCATATTGTACGAGGGAAGGGAAACTTTTTTCGTACTCTGTATTTATCAACAGGTCCTAAATGTATATAAAAACAAAAATAAATAAATAAATAAATGAATAACTAAAAGTATTAATTAAATTTTAAAGCACAAATATATATATTTTTTTTTAATTACCTAAAGGTCTTCCTCGAAGCTTTTCTGCCTCAAAATAGTGTGCCTCCAGCCACATCATTTGCAGTTTATTGTAAGATGATTTAGTGAATTTATAAGTTTCGATGATTGCGAAAAGTTCTCTATAAGTAAGAAAAATTAAATTAAATTAAATTTATACTTGAATAGTTTGTAGAGCAAAATTGTAATAGCTTAAATGAAATGTTTGTGTCAATATATAAAAACTGGCTGCCTGTTGCCTGAGTTGTGTATATCAGCACTGTTTTTTCCTATGTTTGAATTTAAATTTAAGTCCACTCATTCGTAACCAATCTGAAAATCTCAAATTTTTGTATTGGGTTGATGCACTCTCGAGTTAGTATGCCTTATGATAGACAAATAATTTCATCTAGAGTTTATACTTTTCTATAAAAATGTTCTCAGTAGAATTTTACTAAGATCTTCTCATTTATTAATAGACTAAACAACGGTCAAGGTGATTTCTGGATTGGTAGCTTTTACCCAAAGAATGATTTGGTTATTAATCTAAAACTTGTAACTAAAGTCATTCAATCCCCAAACTTACACAGCCCATAAGAGCAACAGTTTTAAGCTTTTCTGAATTGTGACGATTAAAAACGTACTAGATCTGATAAGGTTCGAACCTATGTATTTAGGTCCTGTTTGATGGTAAAACTACATACATACTTTATTTTCTTAGCATTTGTATTTGATTTTCGGTATTAGCATTTTTCGTGGAAAATGAACTGCCCATCTGCTATTCCACAGCGTAAATTTTAGAAAACATATCCTTTAACGAATATCAAAACCATATTTTGGTCTTTTTTAAATATTTTCCGAAATTGGGAATTTTTTCAAAGATATTCGAATTCGCTTTTCACAGAGATATTATATTCCAATTTCGAAATTATCTAATATCCTAGACAGTACGACCTCGAATACATGATGAAATTATGAGACCAAATTACGTAATTTGAGATTAGTGTATCGAGAAAATTAGAAAATCGTGAAATTTGTATTTATTGTTATTTTTATATATGTATGTAACTAAGATTTACATGGATATTTTGAAACCTCTTCGCAAGTACCTGGTATCTGGCTTTCACGGCTTTTTAAAAGGCAATTACAAATACAATTATCAATTATCAGTAATTTTAAAATTACAAGCACAACATTAAATTTAATTACAATTGACAATTTTTCAATTAGGTCTAGACATTGACAATTTCATGCTTTTTCAATTATATCGACTGCAATTCCACTGGTTGGGTACGATTGATCGCATCGCAAGCTAAAATATCGCGTATTAAAACCTCGCAATTTTTAAATCTCGCATATAAAAGTTTTGAAAAAATATTTCCGGAGCATAACTCACAACATTCTCTACCTAATTAACTTTATAATTTTTCTAAGATAAAAATTGTGTAAATGAACTTTACAGAAATTTATTTCTTATTTATGTTAATTTTTTGTAAATATATTTTCTCTAATTGTGAGCATTTTATCTGTTTATCTTGTTAATGCGCAATTCTGGAAATGCGAAATTTTTTTTTTCGAGATTTATCTCTAAAATGCGGGATTTCTTCATTAAAGATTTATTTGCGGTCAATTTTATTGTTTCCTAATTCCACTACTCTTTCTCTCCAGTTATTTGAATACGTTAGAAAATAATACATCTTTGAATGTATGTATGTACTTTTTCAAACAATTGCAATTCCTAAAGGGTGTTGTAAAAAGGCAGCGTTTACTATTCCATTTACTGTGATCAATTGTAGTCTATGAGTTACTAATTAGAATATATAGAAGTACAATACTACGTCAAAGAAGTCGTCATATATACTAGTCAAAGATAGATTCGACATGAGAATTTCGGAACATCTACAGGATGCACTAAAAGTGGTAACAAGTTCATTCAAAGTAATTGGGCTAAGCCTTAATCATAGAAAGAGCACCGTAACAAAATTTTAAGTTCTATACACTCTTTGACGACAAAATTTAGTTTTCCAAGAAGTAAAATCTTTTGGGATACGTACATATGTTTATAATTTTAAATTAGAAACTGAATTGGAATTGAATATTTACAAAAAACTAACTACTGATCGTAACGTCTGCATTGATTTTTGATGATTATGTTTTTGTTGTACTTATAGAGTGCGTACCTCGATAAACAACGATTTTTAATAGAGATAAATTTTAGGTTAGGGAATGTAGCCCACCATAGGGAATAGGAAAGTCTGGAAAAAAAACTCTTTACAAACGAAAAGTCTTTGAAAAAGATTTTGTTTTTGCAAAAGAGGGCGTTTCGTATCCGCAGGAACCGTATACTCATCAGTAAATCGGCTTGGTTCCTGCCTGCCATATACATACGCCGAACTAACAGCCAAACTGAACTCATGTATGCATTTAAAATAATTTTTAAGTGTGAATTATACCTATTTGAGGCGAAATACTAAGTATTTACTTGAATGATTAGCAAGATTATCCCTATGCGGGACATGCATTTCATAGAGAGTTTTGCTATGAAATAAATTCATAGAGAATTTAGTCAATACGAAAATTTACCGAGTTTGCTGCCAAATCCGCAGCTCGAGAATGGAGTGGAAAAAAACTCTTAACAAACGAAAAATTTTTGAAAAAGAAATTACTTTTGCAAAAGAGCGCGTTTCGTATCAGCAGAAACGTTATACTCATCAGTACGGCTTGGTCCTTTACATTAAGTAAATACTTAGTATTGCGCCTCAAATATAATTTAAATATAATTCATACTTAAAAATTATTTTAAGTGCATAATTGAGGTCAGCTTGGCTGTTACTTTGGCGTATTCGGCAGGAAGGAACCAAGCCGTACTGATGAGTATACGGTTCCTGCTGAAACGAAACTGTCTTTTTTTGCAAATGAAATTTCTTTTTCAAGGATTTTTCGATTGTAAATAGTTTTTTTCCACTCAATTCTCGAGTTGCGAATTTAGCAGCAAGCTCGGTCAATTTTCATATTGACTAAATTCGCAATGAATTTATTTCATAGCAAAACTCTCAATAGGATCTGAAAAACAGAACGTTCCGTTCCAAAATTCCACATTTTTTTAGTATTATTATTCCATATCAAAAATTTTTACGTCTTTAGGTTATTTCGTAAAATTAAATTTTTTGCTTTTTGTTTTTCTTTCTCCGAAAAATTGTAGATAATTAAAAATTAAAACAAAATAAAACTAAAAATGGAAAAATTAATAATAAAAAAAAAAATAGTTCTAAAAAGTGTAAAATTTTACATTATGTATAAATTTGGAATTTTTAAAGTCTACGTCAAAATTTAATAGTCACGAATTTCACACTCGTAATATGATAGAAATAAAGTCTTTTTAATTTTTGCACTGATTTTATGTGGCTATAATTAAAATGGACTTCTTGAAACAAATATGGCGCGTATCTATGTATGTTCAAACAAGAAAATAGTAATAAGACCTCCCAACACGTGAATTTTCTGATTGACGGTTCACAAATAAGAAACGGACGGATGGCGGCAGAGTGACAATTTGTAAACAAATGGAATATCTTGTAATTTATTTAGTTTACTTACATACATCAATTCTCCTTTAAAAACGGTCTGTTAAACGAGTGACATTTGTTTTTCCATTTATACAAACAAAACAGAAGAAAAAAAAAATAAGGAAAGAGTTGACTGTGTCAAGTTATGCAGTTAAGTAGAAATGTAGGTATTAGGTAAGTTAGATAGAGAGGAAACAAATTAGGATTTGAGTAGTTTTCGGGTGAAAGGATACCTGTCTTGTTGTTATTCGTTATAAATTCTATCTGTTTTTGTGACAGCATTTTAGAGGAGTGGGCATTAGGCAATTTTAGTCAGATCCATTTTATAAATATAAAAACACTATTAAACGAGCCTTTTTACACCTACAATATACATTTTATCTTGAAAATGGGAAATCTCATGCTTCTGCTATTCTATTTGGTAGCTGAAAGTTTACATTTTCGTCTTAATTGTCTTCATGGCCATCATTGTTTTCTTGGAACTAGAACCAGAACTATTAAAAACAATTTGAACTTGAAACAATACGAATTGTTAAATAAAAAGAATTTGAAATTCAAATAAAAATTGAGATCTATTATAGATCTTATTGGTCGTTTGAATCTCAAACTGTTTTAAAATAAAAGGAAAGTAAAAAATCGTATCATTACAAATGCGGCTAAAACTACTAAAATTTAAGATGGTTTCAAAAAACATCTGGGTAAGAATTCTGGCGTACTGCTGTACAGATTGATAGGATTTAGCCGATTTTTAGCCGGATTCAAAAGTCTTAACTCCGGCTAAAATGGCTAAATTTAGCTGGCATAAAAATATTTTTCTGGCAACTCTGTATCTTCCTACTGTCTTATATTCTGTCCATGATACAAAGATAACAAGTATGGCCGATTCGAGAGGAACTTTTTGTGTTGCTACGTCATGAGGTGCCTACTGTCATTTCCAGCGAATTTGTTTTTAGTTTTTCGTATTTTATTGACTGAAATACTTTTTGGATATATAAAATATTTAACAAAATATTAGTTTGTTCGTTTAAATCACTTCGGGAAAAGTAATTATGTGCTAGTGGGAAAGCAAAAAAATTTAAAAATAGAAATTTTTTTTTCACTGTGAAAGGACGATTGAAATTGAGACGAACAAATTTCTGACATTTGTCGCCAAAGGAGGCAAGCAATCAATTGACAGATTTTCCGACCATACCTTGTTAAGGCAGAAACACATTCAGGCAAGCCTCAGGCCTGGAATCTCTCAGGCTACCTCGCAGCTCGCCTCAAGGCTTGCCTCAGAGAAATGAAAACAAAATGATACCACCGGGCTCTGTACAATATACTGTGGCTCGGTGCTGTCATTTTAATTTTGTTAGTACATCTGTTGACAGAAGTAGGCTTGAGAGAGAAAAATTTCGAACATTGAGCAAAGCGAGCTTTGCGGCTAGGCCTTGAGGCTAGCTGCTGGCTTGGTTTTGTGTTGCATCACTTAGAACCCCGTGTTGGAAATTTTGACAACACCTCGAGGAAGCCTCGAGGCCTGGATATGTTTCTGCCTTTAATCTTTAGGTCTGTTCACGTACTAGCTTGAAAGTACAAACTTGTAAAAGGTTTTGCAAGTTTTTACTCGAAGGCGTTCGCGTACTCGAAAATTGAGAGAGAAATTGTTTACGTCACTTTTCCCCTCCGTGTAATTTATTACTTGATTTAGCTCGAGAAAAATCGTCGAGTAAAAACTTCGAAAGTGTCAGTTTTGACAGATCGACGCCGGTTTTCAGTTATTTTTAAAATTTTCAGTTATTTTTAAAAAAATGGAAAAACCTGTTACTCCTCCTCCAGTAGAAGTAGAATGTTCTCCAAGAACATTTCAATGTATTCAAAGTGGTAAATTAAATTTGTTTATTGTACTATGTGCTAGGAAAATTTCACGACGTCATTACAGATCCCGCATATTTGCAAGTTTTTACTCGAAGCCGTTTGCGTACTTTGTGAGTGTCACTCTCAATTTCTCTCTTTATCATACATTTTGACGTTTTTCATGTTTTTATTTGAAAAAGTACGCGAACAGACCTTTTGTATCATGTATTCTGTCTACATTCCAGAAAGGATTGACATTACTAACATTTGTACAATTTTGGAATTCATTTCATATACAAAGGTACAATTTGAGAATTTCGCGGAATTTTTAGTTTAATCAGCTTACAGAGGCTTACAGAGTTAAATTTAATAGACAGTAAATTGATTTGCTGTATAAGTCTAAGCACATATCAAAGTATGATGTCAACAAAGGAGCTTTTAGATTCTCGGAAAGAAAACTAAAGTGTGAAGTATGGTCTGAAAAAATTTTCCAATTCTTGTAATTAAATTTTTTCTCGTTTAGTTATGAGTTCAGAAGTCTCCGCTGTATTGCCGCCCACTTAAAACAAGCGCCCGCATAGTTCCGGCCCTGGTTGACCATAACAATTTCTCCTATTGTTGGATAGGTACTCTCCTCTGTTGTGATAAAAAATTGCAAACATTTTTAATTCATTCCGAGGTAGGAATACTAATAAATTCTTAAAATCTTTCGAAAATTGATAAAATTTAGTTTTATTGAAACAGTAGCAATCCCAAATGCTTTAAAAAAGATCGAATGGAAGAAGACAATTTTATTAACAAGTATCAGCATTTTTATGGTATCTGCAGGATGTCTTTTTATTCCTTGTGTATCTAATCAACAGGAGTCGCATTTTTAAAATATTTTTAAAACTAATATTTGTTTCCTTTGCTGAATCCATATTTCCTGTTAAATAAAATAGTAATTGTTTCCTTTGACATTTTTTCACCTCTCCTTACAGCTTTCGGAATTTAACGATACATTTAACATTTAACGATAAATTTCTCTCAAAATAACATTGTTGCTCATGCAGAAACGATAAATCTAGGTCTGATTATGGTACATGAAAAATTTGTTTCAATGATTTTTATTAATTTTCGTGGCTTTCATCTGTATTGGATAGGGCGGTCTAGTTATTTGTACATTCTGGCTTCGCTGATGTTTAAACTACTTCAACAGATTTTCCTTTATATCGCAGTATTGGAAAAAAGCAATTCTGCATTTTTTGGGTTCCGTATAACAAAATGGAATCCTTATAAGAGCAATCGTACGTCTATGGGTACGTGCACAACGAAACGAGGCGGGTAGAGGCTATATCAAGAAGGGTTGAAGAAATAAAATGATTGTATGCTGTACTATGAGAATGTTCATAACAATGCTGTGGCAACGCGCGATGTGGCGAGACATCTCGAAGTATCTCGATCGAGAATGAAATTTTCTTTTTTTCGCGAGGTCCAGCGCGCTAATTTTGATAGCTAGCATAATGTTTATATGTTTTTTCTTTGATATAATTGAAGGGTTTTTTACTCATTCTCATATACTAGAAGAATCTATGAGGATCAGTATGTAAATCTTCAATGATGGAATCCCCAAATTCTAATCGCTGATTATTGCGACTCCATATACAAGCAAAACTGCAGAAAAGGCAGGATAAACAGAAAATGATTAGTTTTATATCCTTAGAATGGAAATTTTGGCAGTTTTTTTTAATTTATATTTAAATTTTTTCTTAATATAATCGAAGGTTTCTATACTCAATCTCATATATTGGAAGAATGTATCAGGATCAGTCCGTAGATCTTCATATAGATGATGAAATTCGCCAAATTCTGGAAGTTTCGTATTTATCGGGTGGCAAGCAAAACAGTGGAATGCACACTTACATGAAATATACAATATAGTTGCATTGCGTACTAAAACACAAAATTCCTTCTTCAGAATCTGATGACATAATTTATGCTCTCACGTTGTTGAACGCCTTATTGTTAACACTACCTCGAGATGTATATTCACATCGCCTCGCTCAACTGCGTAGCCTCGCCTTCCCTCGTTGTGCACGTACCCTATCTATCACAGACGATTTTTCAAAAACGGCGCGACGTAGGAATTAGAAATTTGGCATAATGTTATAGGTCTTTATGACGCGCACATATTTCGACAGCCAAAGATTATGAAATATTTTCTTTTTTAATTTTTAATGAAGGTGGGTTGGTCTGAAAGGGCACTTTTCAGGATTAAAAAAAAAAACAATATTTCAAAAGTTTTGGTTAATTGGTTATAAGATGAAGTCCAAAATGCGGGAAAATATACCTACACTCCCCTGATCTTATATATTTCTAAAGCTAAAGTTTTAATATTGTCAGGATTAGTAACATTAAGTCATAAGATAACAAGAAAACTGCAGCTGTTTTTTCCAGTCTTATAGTTGCTGGGAAAAAAAATGTTTTGTGTGTTAACTTATTAGGCAACTCTTACTAATAAGATCAACTCTTATAAAGTCACTCCTGCGTCCGTCTGTATGAATATTATTCTGTCTATACTTACAAAATCTAACACGTAACTCTTTCTTTTATAGAGATCTAACGGAAAACACCAATAAATGCCTAAGGGTATTGGCAGTTTTCTGCTATAAATTAACTTCCCAAGATTTTTTCGTTATTTGCATTTTTGGTAGAGAGTTTTTTTTTATATATGTAATTTTAATCTACAAGTTTTAAATTTTTAAATTGTATATAAAAAATTAGTGTCGATGACCTGTTCTTTTTTTTTTTTAAGTAATCTGAGTTCAAATGGTTCATAAGGTCTATCGTCCAGAAATTATAGGGCGATTTACACAAAATTAAAATTGAATCTTTACGCCATGAAATTTTCAAACCATTAGAATTCACTCCTCTCAGTACCTAATTTATACTGTATACCTATCATTCGCAAAATCGTTGGACCGGTATCATATACATAGGTACTGATCAGAGGTTGTCTAAAGTCTAAACGTAAGAAACAATATTCTGAAATAAGATTTTCTAACATTCTACTAAAACAGAGCTGGGCAATACTTAAGTAAAAAAAGACCTTAACTACTACTTAAAGTACATTTTCGTAGAACAAAGACCAGTAACATCTCGCTCGAATATAAAATCGGCTATGCCTCGACCTGATGTAGGGAAGGCCTCAATTTTATCTTAGAAATTTTTTTACTGGAAATATTTTCCTTAGAATTTTTATGCATTATTGGAGGCGAGAATGGGTGCTCGGGCGGACCTCTAATAGTTTTTATGAGTGTAGCAATCAATGAGAGGTGAAAGTTTTGTTCTACGTGCAGCGTCGAAAAGTAAAAAAAAATATAAATAGTAGCCACTGGTTACTAAACATAATATAGTTTTCAAAAGGTATTTGATTATTAATATCTATTAACAAAACTCTATAAACTTCATTATATTACTGCCAACGTACAAAGATTCTAAAAAAGTATTTTAAAAAGTATATTTCCAAAAGTACTTAGTTACAAGTACTTTTCATACATGCGGTACTTGTACTTACGCTGAAGTACTCAGGCCTTTGGTACTTGTACTTAGTACTTTTTCTTTTGCACTTGCCCAGCTCTGTACTAAAATGGGCACTGAGAATCTTTATTAGAGCTAATAATTTACTACTTGTAATGAAAAAAGAAAAAAAAAAAAACAAAACAATGATTTAAACAATAGCAACTATCGGAAACTATTCTTTCTTAATTTTTGTACCAGATATAATCAAAACTAAATCTGCGTCATCTGTACGCAGCGATTGGATATTATGATAGGTATCCCCATACCCATACAATATCAAAGAAATTCATTACAAAATTTTATAACATCACAGTAAAGAGAATTGGAATATCCTCGCACATAAATTTCCCATTATTTTGCGTACTATCGCTGATAGAATTCTTCGGAAAAATGCAGTTTACAAAACAAGCATGGTGGAGCATGTTTGCTTGCTAATCTATTCATAAAAGAAGGCGTTTTGGTAATTTTTCAGTTCTGTGGTGTATTCGAAGAAGAAATTTGAATTGCCTCAGTGATTAAAAATCAATAAATATTAGGTGTTTGCATTTCAGGAGTATTTTTTTTTTTTAGTTTTGGTGAAATAGTTGATTTCAGTAGAGCATTATTTACAATTAAAATATATTATATCTCAAGATATAGAAAATGGGACGTGGAAAGCAACTCTGCAAAGAAGAATTATCTGCTATTAAGGCATACAAGGACTGTAGAATGTCTAATCGTGTGCCCAAAGTAATAAATAATTTCTTCAAATTACCAGAGAATTATGGAACATAGCAAAAAATGGGACCAAAAATCAAAATAGATGTTAGGACCGTTCGCCCCATATTTCACCGTGCAGTACAAAAGAATATGACAGCTTCGCAAATTCGTGCTGATCTGGTATTACCAATGACTATGCGACATGTCAGGCATATCTTGAAGGATCATCCACAAACAGAATGGCGAAAGAAGACACCAAAACCTAAACTAACTACGTGACACATTAAACACCGGATAAATTGTGCGAAAAAGTACATGTCGTGGATGATACAAGAGTGGAAGAATGTACTTTTCTCAGATGAGAAAAAGTTCAGTCTGGATGGTCCAGATTGTTGGCAATGATATTGGCATGACCTAAGAAAGAAATCCGATGTGTGCCTTAGTCACAACTTTGGTTTTGGATCTGTTATGGTTTGGGGGGGGGGGGGTATTTTCAAGTCAGGGTACGATTTCTCTAGCTTGGATTTCGATAAAAATCAAATCTGAAGACTTCGTAGAAATGCTCGAATACAGTTCTATTGAGCATGTTGAGGAACTTATGTATGTATGGGCGAAGATTGTGTATTTCAGCATGATAATGCTGCAAAATACAGCTCACAACTGACAAAGGCTTGGCTTGCTGAAAGAAAAAATTACGTTTTAGATTGGGCAGCTTGTAGATCAGACTTAAACCCCATGGAAAACCTATGGGGAATAATTTCTCGTAAACTACACGAAAGCGGACAGCAATTCCACTCAGTTCAGGAGTTAAAAAATAGGATTAGACAAGTTTGGATTGAAATACCCATTGAAATTCTCTGAAAATTAATTGATTCGATGCCTAACAGAATATATTTGAGGTTATCAAACAGCAAGGAAAATATAACTAGTCAATATTAAGCCGTTAAAAAAAAAGGATTCACAATTAATATAATTTTTTTATGAGGCTAAGTTAATTTCCTCCTTATGTTATAGTTATTTTGAATTTGTTTATGTTAATTCTTATTAAAATTGAGAAAAAGATTATGAATTTAATTTTTTTTATAATATTAGCAATAGATAAAATATACATATATAAATTAAAGCCCTGAAATCCTGTTTTTAATTTTCTTTAAAAAAACTCAAGGAAAATTATATAAGAATGAATTTCCAATTGGGCAGTTTTTCTTTATACCTCTTAAAATGTGTCTCTACCATCAAAAATCAGATTCTACAAAATTCTCTAAAAACTTGTAGACTTTCATATGGAAGCACAGTTGTAAAATTTGTTTAAATCAATTGAATTTTTTTTTTTTTTAATAAAATTTCATAAATCTTATTTACGATAGAATTCAAGCTTTTGGTTGACTTTCACTTTATTTTTTTTTTCTGATTTTTAACATAATATCTACATAGGTATGTTGGTACCTACCTAAGTTACCTAATAGATTTTTCTAAATACCTAACTATAAAGCACAAAAATTCAATATCATTCAATGTATATCTGCATATATATGACATACCAACCTGAAATTGCCTGAATGGAATGCAATAATAGCACGTGACCTTAGTACTGCCTCATTACTGTCTAATTCTCTTATATTTGGATGAGCAACAGGAAGACTCCATAGGAATCGAGCTAAACGTTCAATATCTCCTGATTCCTCTAAAGTTTCACAAACAGTTGCCACTTGTGTTGCACTGAAATTTAACATTGGCAAACCAAGACGAGGATTTGTGTATAACATTTGTTGTGTCGCTGCTGCCGCCACTACCGCCGTAGGAAATGGATAACATGAAAAATCCTTGGCCATTTCACATGCCATTTTTGTGAAACAATTCCTGCCAGAATGGACACTTTAATTTTTTTTCTCTAGGTACACATAGGAGTTATACCTATCTATATATAGCACTTGATAAACTTTTTTTTTTTTTTTTTTTTTTTTTAATTAATAATAATCAATCCATCAACACACAAAAAATATTCTTCAATGTCAAACGATTTCACTTGTGAAATGAATAAAAAATTTCTTAGTTCATTTTATTGAATTTTACTCTACAAGCAAGTTGCTACCGATTCTGCTTGAATTAACTAATACTGGCTCAAGGCTAACTGCGATATATAGCTCGCATGTCTCATATATATAAATCCGGAGAGGATCTATTACTACTAGATAGATATCCACGGTTTATAATAAGGTAGGTGGGTGTATGGCGGTCGTCTAAGTATACTTTATCAGTTCACGCGGACAAAAACAAAAAAAAAAAAGCCTCCAACAAAAATAAACAACAAATAAAATGAACAAAGCGAAACGCACTTAAACGGCAGTCGTCGCGATACAACTAGTCAACGTTGTTGCGGCTCCTCTACGTTTTCTTCAACTTCAACACACCAAAAGTGTTCACCTTGGAAGGCTTTCTTTATCTGAGGAACGCCCATATAATCTTCTACCGCCTCAAACAAAATGCATCATGTAATTGAGAAAGCCAATCGGGAGTATGGATCTGGAATTCTTCTGGATGCTGAGCTGCTCTGAGCTGATATGAAAGTGCTACCCATAGAATATATACACAATACAACGGAATACGAACACTGATACTAACTTGCTTGTTATTGCTAGCTATAGCTCTAGCCCCCTCTCCTTTGTGTGGTAGAACAGGAGAAAAGAGATAAATGTAGCAAGTAAGCAGGCGCTGACTGCGCTGTTTGTTGTTTTTCATTCTCTCCTCGTAAATAACTGGGTATATGTAACGAGCGGGGTGGTTGGTATAGTATCACATTGAAAATCCGATTTACATATGACGAGAGGGACGGCAACGCAGTAAATAACTGCATCTTTGTATATAGATATGTGATTTGGTAAGGGATATTATGTCGAGGTAGAGTAAGAGAGGTTCCCTAAATTCCTGTTTTCTAGATGGATGTGCATCTTGTCTTGGAGTTTGTTTTTTTTTTTCCTGTTTTTCTCATCATTTACTCGAACTCGACTTGTTATAATCAGAAAAGTGATGAGATACCAATCCCATGTATGGATGTTGGTAGGTAGGTATATCTACCAAAAGAGGAAGATCATACCCGTGCCTGTGTACCCGATACCCGGTCCCATCCCACGCCAATATGTTGGCGGCTGCTTGAATGTTTGGGGTCTGGGTTTCATATAATCTTCTAACATCTGTGGTGGAACTTAAACCGATCGCACATATACATATATGTATGTATGAAGTACCACCTCCTCTCTTCAACAATATATAAGTATAAAAACGAGTGAGAGAAGAGTACCTATACCTATATCTACTTGCATAATTATACCTACTGATTGCTCGTCTCTGTCCTATCCCTGTTGCTGCTGCTGCGATGATGGACATAGATTTTTTGTATGTGATAAAGCCTTCTTATTATAATATAATGTCTCTGCTAGCTGGATGTGTTGCCCAGAATCTGCAGATCTATTTTTGTGTGGACGTAGAATGTATGAAATGACAGATTCGTTTTCTTGTTTTTATTAAAAAAAAAAAAAATTAAATAAAAATAAAAAAAATTACAAACTGATGATGATGATGATGCTGATGGAATTGGCTGGCTTCTGAGGATATATGCGCGTAGGTGGTGTAGGTGCTACCACTCTTCCAGTTCGACGATCGCTTCGACATTATACCTCAAGTTGTGATATTTATATTTCGATGTCAGGTGATCGTTATAGGTAAAAATTCAGTTTTTCTATAGAATTTCAATGTTTTTTCTTTCTCATCGATTACGTCGTCAAGTGACAATTTACTGAGTTTGAGTTTTTTCTCTTCAGATTTTTATTTTTTCTCATCGTGTTAACATCCATTGAATATGAGTGAGTGAGTACCTATCTACCTCTCTATGTGATAGCTCCTCTCTTTTCATAATCAAATCATTTACGTATATACCTAGTAGGTACCTACCTAGCTTATTTAATTTTTTTATTAAATTTGTGGGTAGCTTTGTACCTATTACTGTATCTACCTGATGGGACCTAGGTGTAGCTAAGAGAAAATGGCGCGATATATTCAATTTGTAGCACTTTGATGGGAGCCAAAAAAAAACAAAAACGTTATTGTTTACAAATTGAATGCGGTTGGATGGATTTTATTTGGAGAAGGATAATTGACTGTAATTTCTCTATGATAAAGTGTGTGAGAAAGCAGAGGGGGGCTACTTTTTGTCTTTTTCGTTATTTATTTTGGGGATTTTAGTGTGACGAAAAGCATGCAATTCAATTTAATTCATTTATTTGTTTAAGATTAATAAGAAAAATTTGGGAGAGATCGGGGTAGGTAGGCACCTAGCTTTAGTTTTTCGCATTTTTTTTATATGTATACGTAGATATAGAAGGCTCTTTGGAACTTATGAATTTGTTGAACGCAGTAACGCACCCTGGATTTGACTTTGGGGGGGGGGGGGGGCAGTTCCAAGTCGCGTCCTCCGCCCATCTGAGCACTATTTAAAAACTGCAATTATATACCTACAGTGAAAACTCTCTATAAAGTAAATACTAGTTGAACTTGGTTGGTTCGTCTACGAATCGATGTATTACTTCACTCTGTAACGAAGTGATAGAAATAGCACAAAATTCACAAAACAATGATTGTGATAGATTGCCAGATGCTCACAAAGGTACCGATATTTTTGGGAGTAAGTAGGTACATAAAGTTCCAAGCAAGTTGGTTTTTTTTTTTTAACTT
Source organism: Dioctria rufipes (assembly GCA_963924295.1). NCBI lineage: Eukaryota > Metazoa > Arthropoda > Insecta > Diptera > Asilidae > Dioctria > Dioctria rufipes. The sequence goes on along the minus strand of OZ002740.1, from coordinate 22,123,786 downwards.
CTTCTTTTGTTTATTATGATTATTGTCTTTATTGACCATTGACTGTCTCGGTTCGTAGAGGATGACTTACATTACAAATCTGCTTATCGTTTTCAACCAATGGAAACGATTTGCTATCCTGCTGCTGCCGTGTCAATGTACCTAATTCAGATTTTAGGTACAACTGATGCTTGTTTATTGTAATTTATTTTGTCTGTGGGTACATACATATTTTGTTGTAATATTTTTACTCATTTTTTATAACGAAACAAATTACTCGGTCCGTTGGGTTTTTGTTATAAAGGGTTTTCATATAAGGACGAAATCCTTTATTTATTTTAAAGGCCCATATATGCCATAATGTATGGAATGTGATATCGTTCAAATGTCCGCTGCGGTTTCTCACGTCCGTTGGTAGGGATCCGAGAGGTCCAATTTTCAATGACTCTGCCGCATATCTAGATCCGGCTGAATTTGAGTGATGGCCTGGATTTTGTTAGCTTTGAGGGCATTGGTCGATTGCGGCTTATTGGAGATCTGCGACTTCAGAAAATCCCGCAAGAAAAAGTCTAGCGGGGTCAAATCGCACGATTTTGGTGGCCAATTCACATCACCTCTGCGAGAGATAACCATAACCTCAAATGGTTCATGCAGAAGGTCCATCGTAGCATTCGCTGTGTGGGACGTAGCGCCGTCCTGCTGGAACCACATGATGTCAACGGTCATATTATTCAATTCGGCCCAAAAGAAATTGGTTATCTTCGATCTGTAGCACTTGCCGTTGACAGTGATGGCCTCACCAATTTCGTTTTCGAAAAAGTACGGACCATTGACGCTGCCGGCCCAAAATCCGCACCAAGCTGTAACTATTTGTGGATGCATTGCTACCTGGTGAGCCTCGTGTGGGTTGGTGTTATTCCATATACGACAATTTTGCTTTTTAACATAGCCATTTATCCAAAAATGCGCCTCGTCGTTAAAGTTGATTTTTCAGCCAAAATTGGGGCTCTCTTCCAAACGCTCCGAAGCCATTAACTTTGATCTCTTGGGTCAGTTGGATCTTGTACGGGTGCAGGCCCAAGTCCAGGTGCAAAATTCGTCAAGTTGAAGTCTTCGAAAGGCCAAGTTTTTGTGCACGGCGAGGAATTGACTGGAATGGGCTTTTCTGCACAATTTCACGAATAGCGGCGATGTTCTCCGCCGATCTGGGGTTCCTTTGTCGTACTGGTGTTGTCTGATTGTTTACCGAACCGATCGCCTCAAATTTGGTCACCAAACGTCGTTGGAGAGTCGACTTTGAAGGGCCACCACGTTTGCCGTAAAATAGGTGCAACACGCGTTTGTACTAACGAACGAACACTCATTTTGATAATAAAGTTTTATCATTTGGACGTACTGCTCAATAATCGTGTAACTTGACATGGTGATTTGGCATCAATGATTGAATAATAAACAACAGATTTGACTGACGCCGCCAAAACAACATGGCCGCCACAACCTGTCGACATCAACCCTTTAGAAAGGTTTCACTGTTTTTAAAGGTTTTATTGTATCCTATCGGACTTTGTAATAATATACAGATTACATTTTATACATAATTTGTAAATTATGTTAAAAAAAACTGACCTTCTGGAAGACATCCTGAAGGCGTAGGAAAGTCTGAACCACAAATTATTTGAATGGAAACTGAAGAAGGTGTGAGTCCTTAGTCAAATGTGAGTTTCCATAAAATTCTGATAGCCTTTTAAGCATAGTTCAAAATATTTAGCATAACGATGCACAACTAGGTCCTTAAAAAATGTACGAGCCAGGGCAAAAATTGCATAACATTTTCCTGAAATGCAATCCAGAGCTTGTACATCGAATTCCCGAAGGCCTATAAAACTGAAGCCAAAGACACGGTTTCTGAAAAGGTTATTCGAAAATGTTTTCATAAGCTGCAAAATTATATAAAGACTGGTTTTTAGTTCGTTCTAAGTCAGGCTGCATGACAATATATCGCGAATAAGGTAAATACACAGTAAAAAATAATTCCCTAAAGTGAGTGGCAACAATTTGTGCCACATAGGTTAGGCATTTGGGAACATTAGGGAACATATAGAGAGTTTTAAATTGTTGTTGTGTGTTTTTCCCTAAAATGTGGGGACTTTCCCTAAAATTTAGAGAATATTCCCTAAAATGTAGAGAATAGGTGATAGTACCGCACCACTCTCCATCATAGCTGAAGGTGATAGAAGACCATCCCTTTTAAAAAACATAAGAATTAGCTGAATAACTCTTTTCTTATGGTCCATACTACTAAGTAGTATGGAAGTTGTATTGGTGCACTAGGCACGCTTAAACAAAATATTGAAAAACAATATATGACTTGTTGTGTGAATTATATAAACGAAACTATATATTTCCATAAAAAATGTAGCATAATACCAAATTTGTTGAATGTTCTCTTCCTTATATCCAAGAGAGCTTAACATTTCGGAAATTTTACGTATAGGTTTTCTGGCGCCAGATACCTAAATTCATTGAATGTTCCATTGATTTGGGGAAATTAAATTGATTTTCCCTTTCTATCAAAGAAAATTACAGTTATTTTTAGGGACAAACGTGTCTTAAATTTAGGGAAATATTTTTTACAGTATACATGGTTAATTAATGAGTAAATTCAAAAACATGTGATCATTTTTGTTGACACCCACAAGTCCCATTTAACACTAGACCTAATCGAGGTTTTCAGCGCAAACGGAATAATTTTATACGCACTTCCTTCTAGCACACAACCAGAAGATATTATTGGTTGCAATTATTGCTCCATTAAAAGAAACGGTTAAATGATGATTTTGTTTTAAAGATTGAGACACCTATGGATCTTAAGCGCATTGAATTCGACACGATTCACTTTGCCTCAAGCGAGGAAATTGTCAAGATCTGCATATTCACTTGACACATGCGGCATTCACTCTGGAGTCCGTAAGAGTCGTCGGTAAAATTATGGATAGGATTGAAAGTAAAAGAAAGCATAGAATTAATAAAAATTAAGACAAAAGACGGAGAGATAACAGAGCCCTGGGGCACGCCGACATTTATAGGATGATTTCAGATGTAACGACATCTTCTTCTACAACTCTTATTAGGCGACCAAACAAAAATATTTCAGGCCATACTTGAAGAGGAGGGGAGAGATCAAGAGTTTTAGGTTTGGTTAAAAAATATGTTGAACTAAATACAGGTTTAAGGCAAAATTTTGCTTTATTATTTTAATTTATAAAACGTTGAATTATATTAAGTTCTATATAATTCCTTCTTGATTTGTTACTTTTAATTTAATTATAAAATTTAACAGATGCTGTTATCTAAAACGAGACATTTTGAATTAAGTTATTTTCAAACTGAAGAATGTTAGGTTATACTGTGAATTATATCCCCCCTTTTTATTTTTTTAATGACTTTCAAATCAGGAATAACGAAAAAACTAATAAATTCGTATCTTTCAAAACGACATTTATTTAACACCCCCGATATAAAGGCATTTTTATAGCTTTTTTTTTTAACCTCAATGCAAATTAGCCCTTGGTGAACGCAAATTGGCTTAAACTGAACGCAAACTAGTGATTTCCGAATACACTGTTATTTTCAATTATTATGCGATAAGATAAATGTTTTGAGCTTTTAATTTAAACTAAAAAGATAAATTTACAGCTTACATAAAACGGACGTAGATTGTTTTTTCAATAATTTCTTTTTTTTTCGGAAAAATTTAATTATGAAATTACATTTTATTGAAAATTTAAAAAAAAAAATTATTTCATAATTTTTGGACAGTACTTCGAGAGGTTAAAGATCTCATCAATTGGGGAGATCCCCGAAAACAATGAAATCTATAGCAAAGAACTGGGGGATGATCATAGGAAATTGATGATGATGTTAATGATGGAACTGCTAGTTCATTTTTGTGAAGTTTATAACTCCAAACAGAAAAAAAAAATGTTTCATAGTTTTTTTTATCTTTTTTTAATTTAATGAGATGTGCAATTTAAATCTAGGTATGTTAATTGACAAATTAGATGTAATTTAAAGTGATTATATAGATATTGGGTTAACCATGAACCATTTCGCTCAGGTACCCACATTCAACATGCTATTACTCATGTAGGTAACTATATTAGAACTTTGCCTACAAAAAACAAACCTTGTACTTAGTCATTTTTCCTGGTGGCCTAACCCCTTAATCTTAAACGGTGTGACATTATAGGATTTACGAATCAATTACAGTAATTGACTTCAAAATTAGTTTGCAATTGTCAAAATAATTTTAAACAGTAGGAAAATAAAAGTTCCGAAATAGCTTTCTTGTAAGTGTCACATTCAATTTGCGGAAAAATTTCACTTTTGTTGTATACAACAATAAAATCTCGTCCTCAAAGGTATACCCCAAAAAAATTTCTTTTAAGATTTAATCTTGTGTGAAAGTGGGGCGACCACAAAATATTATTTGCACAAGTGTCTTGGATAATAAAGGTCAAATCTATCCCAAAAAGTCCACTCAAGAAAGCGCTACCCAAACACTTCTCACAATTATTATCGATGGTGATGGAGATGTATAGTAGATATGTATATGCCACCCCCTTATATTATGATCTCGGATTTCCGGACTCAATAGGATGACGAATAGCACTTGAACGGTGTTTATTATGGTTCCAGATCAATTTTTCAAAATTGTTTTTTTTTTTTGTAGATGGAAAGGTAAACATTATGTAGAGCAGTGTTGCTCAATCTTGTTTTTAAAAATAATTCTTTGGATGAGATGTAAACTAATGAACCCCTTATATAAATATTTTTAATATTTTCTGAATATTGGGGAGAGAATTTAATGAAATTTATTATTTTTATATATAGCAACAACTCTTCAAGTTTTGTTCTTTTTTCTAACTGGGAACACACCTACCTTTGTTGAGGTTGAGAAACACTGGTGGATTAACCTTCATCCGGATAAAAGAGCCTCTGAGGGTGAGGTACTTTTATTATTTCATAATGAAAAAAATTTTCAAAAGATTATTTCCTGCATATCTTGAAATACCAGTATAATGTATCTAAAAAAAACTTTTATTCTAGATTTTAAATTTTATAAACAGAAAATAAAAATGAAAACCAAAAATATAACACAAAGGGATAGAAGAGCCTCTTAAACTCTTAGAACAAAATGCTGCAATTATGTTACCATTTCCTTGGTTTATACGTGTCAATAGCCAAGGCAAGGTTGATTATGAAGAATTCTGGAATAAATTATTTGCGCCACCATCGGTTGCAATAGATTCAAGAAACTTCTGAGATTTTGTATATCTGACGACAGAAATTCACGAACAGTACGTAGAGCAAAAGATAAATTAGCCTCGATAAGAGATGTTTGGTATATTCTAAACAAAAATTTTCTAAAATATTACATCTCTGGACAAAATTTGACAGTAGAAGAGCAGTTGGTACCGTTTCGTGGTCGAGTGTCTTTCAAACAATATATCCCAACTAGGCAGGACAAATACGGGATGAAAATTTGATGGATTGTTGAAAATGAGACTGCTTATTCATTGCAAGGATTATCATATTTAGGCAAAGAAAGCAATACACAAGAACAGCAAATTTAGCCCAAAACGTCGTGGGCGGTTGTGGTAGGCATTTGTATGCATCAATCGAAATATTACTTTTGATATTTTTTCACTAGTTACAAACTAGTCAATTCTTTATTATCAAAACGGATAACTAGTGTAGGCATACTAAAAAAAATAAAACATTTGTACTATCTATCGTCTTTTCTACCGCATCCATCGAGAGCCATCCAAAGTAATATGTTTGGATTTCGATCGCTAATTTCATATGGTAAAAAAAAAAAAAAAATCGCTGCGTTTTATTGTTCTCCACGAAATCTCATACAATAAGTACAAATGTTAATAATAAAAATAAGTCTGAGGTGAATTTGTTTTACAATCACACTAAAGGAGTTGTAGATACCCTAGTTAAACTATGCGACGCATATACTACAAGCCACAAGACTAACCGCTGGCCAATGGCATATTTCCAAAATCGAAGTGGAATTACTGCAGTAGTTATTTGGAAATAATATGTATCCTGATTAGGATTCTAAAAGACCACTAACTAAAAGCAAATTGTTTATCCGGGAAATCGTGGCAGCTTTAGTTAGGTTTCACATTCTCGGTCGTAGTAAGAAAGGAATCACTGCAGCATATATCTGTAATGAATGAAGCAAACCCTGCTATTTGTGTCCAAAAAAAATCAGTCGCATATCCAAACAACACTGCGATAATTGCACTAAAAATTTTTGTACTGAGTATTAAAAAAAAAAATGTAATGAATGTAAATAATAAGCAATATATACAAACAATAATATATGTATATATTGAAAGTTACTATTTTACTGAATAAATAAATTGAAATAAAACAAGTAATAATATTTTAGAATCATTAAATTAAGCTAGTGGAAAGTGGTAATGATTTTTTACTCTTTCGAGACCCGTATACAATATGCGAGTTTACAGGCAATTCTCAACCTACTGCTTATGAGCAGAGCAAATTAAAAGACAAGTACCGAAGTACTGTCAGTTTCTGGCCTAAAACCGAAGATCAAAAATTCCATAAAGAAATTTTTGAGAGTATAGGTACTGTGTGTAAGTGTTTCGATCAGCAGTAACAGGGCGATCTCATCAGGACAATAATGAACATTAAAACTGCCTGCTGTCTACACTACAGTGAAGTCAGATGTCAATAAGTTGCTTGTGGATATGTATAGATTTATTTAAAAATTTATATGTGAATCATTTTAAGGAAAATTGGTTGTCTTCACTATAGTGTAGACAGCAGGCAATTTGAGGATTCATTTCTGTCCTGATGAGATCACCCTGTTACTGCTGATTGAAACACTTACACACAGTACCTATACTTTCAAAAATTTCTTTATGGAATTTTTGATCTTCGGCTTTAGTCCAGAAACTGACAGTACTTCGGTACTTGTCTTTAAATTAAATTAAGCTATTTTGTACTGTGAGCCTCTGAGGCTCTTCTATCCATTTTTGTTATAAAACCATTTTATTCTGATTCTATTTTGAAAGTCTGTGAACCGGTTGCTGATTTACTATTTAAAGTTTGATAGCTGTTCGATTCATCAAAGATCTAAAACGAAGTGAAGGCTTTTTCGATCATCCAATAAAAATTCAGTAACTAGTATCATAGATGGAACATAAACTGCATGATATACGAGAGCAGAGTATACAGATTGCGAATTGTCTGGTGCATTCTGGAATATGGACCAGAACAACATGTTTTGGAGCACGCCGGAACTAGATGTTGCTTTAACAGCAGTTTTGTATACATTTGATCATCAACCCCCTCAACATAACAAATATGAATTACTCGACTTATCCATCATTTTAGATGTTATGGTCCATTCCGGAATGTAAATTTTTGTATATTCTGCTCTGGTATTGTATACGATATCTAGTTCTTGTGCCATCTATGCTAGTTCAAAACTACTTTTGTGTGGACTTTTAACAAAAGAAAGCCATAAGCAGCCTCCAAAAGTTCTCCAACGTTTTATTGCTAAATGTTAATAATTATTTGTTCCGATGGAATCTCACCGCCAATTTTGTTAATAAAAAGTAGAGAGTTTTTTTTAGTAGATTCTCATTTTGGGGCCTGGAACGAACTAAGCCTCTCTTATCATAAATCGTTATCTTGAAGACAAGGAATCTTATGTCAATTTTAAGATGAGGCTTCTATATTGGGTATTCGGGTTTTTTTAGCTTAAAATTGATTAAACTAACCTGAGCGGGAGGATTAGATCTGGCGACCATAACCTGCTCTACAACTTGATTCCCAAAGATTATCATTACGTTGTTTCGCACGGCTCCTTAAAATTTTCCTGATTGAATTGGTCAACAAAGTTTATTATTTTTACACCAAAATGAGAGATGCATATCCTTTTCATGGTAACATCTTTCACAATTTGTTGCTTGTATCGATTCCAATAAACTCTACCATCGGGCGCTTCCGATATAAGTTAGTTTTTCCAACTGTTTCTTAAAATCACAAAAGATTTTTTGCAAAATTGAAATTACTTTTTGTGACACTTAAAGTTTTAGAGCTTTAGACCTCTCCAAGTGAATATAAGTGTAGCATCGCAACAACATTTGAGCGTAGAAATCTGTTTTTTTCGGGTTCGACCAAATTAGATTATCTATATTATCAAAGCTTTCTAGAATAGCATTCACTGCTGGTGGATATTTTTTCTTACATAACGATTGCTGGTGATTTTTTGAAGATTTTGAATAATTATGTGTCATTGGTTATTGCGGAAGACTCACTTATTCGAAATGATAAAAATATTGGAAAAAGATTGCTGTGTAACAGACCTTTTGTTCAAAATTAAAGCTTTTGATATAAATAGTATAAGCCCTTCCCTAATTTTTTGGCCTTATAGGGATATTCTGGTCATGACGGATTACGAACTGTGGTTAATTACTTACGAAGAACTAATAGTTATGCAATCACGCAACAGCCATTAAAGTGTAACCCACGGGAAAGGGAGGGGTGGGAAGACCGGAGGAGAACATTAAATTAAAAAAACATATATGAATAGAAGTCAAAAGAATGGTTCAAAATAGAATATGATGGAAAAGTTATGCTTCCAAATTACTCATAAAACATTACTAAATTATTCCGAAAGGTATCTTAACTTCACCCATCTTTTCGATAGCCACACATTCATCCATAAAAGTTAAATGGATGTACTAAGCAATTTACTTAGACATTTTGTGATATAAAATCTCAAGATACATATTTGACTTAAATCCAAATGAATAACATCACAAAAAACAAATTATTGTTATAATATTACACAAAATTTTTACAATTCTAGCAATATTATAATTTGTCAGGAGAAATAAAAATTATGTAGGAAAATATTAGTGATTTTACAATAAATTGTAAATTTACAATTTGCTTGATTTTGAAATAACGCGTATACGTTTTATAAATAACACGTAGGTACAAAAACAAATGCAACAGGGCAGAATATATTACTTAATAATCGTAGTAAATGTTATTTAAAATTATTTCCCTGTAAGTGAAAGTCTGAAAGAAAAATTATCATTTGCATGCATGTTGTAAGAGTTTAACATGAAAAGCATGGGTGAAAGATTTTCACATTACTACATTCATTTGCTCTTAAGTGTAAATTTTACTCTGTTGAACAAACAAACGAAAACAGACCAATGTTTGTACTTTTGTTATAGCTTTAATCAAAAAATTTATTGCTAATTTAATTACAGAAGTGTATTTCGAATAAACAGAAAAGAATTTCGACGACGTCAGTGGAATTATTTTTTCACGGAAGTGATTATACATAAATTTTTGCAGCCTAAACATAAAAACAAATTTAAAATTGGATCAGTGTTTTGATTGAAATATTTCAATTTTGCTTTATCATTTACATATGTATATGAAAAATTTATTTCCCCTCCCTGTTTCCGTCTAGGTGGTCCATAGAGCAGGACGGGATAGTACTCTCCTACGAACAAAAACTTGTATGGCGGGGGGGGGGGGGGGGTCATCATCAACTGTTCGGGAGATACAGGGTGATAAAGAAATTGTGTTAGTCTTTCACAAAACACCCTGTAACTTAAAAAGTACAGGATGTACGGTCACTGTTAAGAGCTCATTGTATGCAGAACTTTCAATGACTGCCCACTCAGCCCCGTTCTGCTTCTTTTCGGAGTTTTGGTGGTCTAAAGTAAGAATTACGGATTTTCTTACCTTTTTTTTTTTAATTTAACCTCTATTATTTTTGCAACAAGGTCGTTAACATAACTTTTTTTTTTATATAAAAACTACACTGTGGATTCTCCTCTTTAATTTGACCTATTACACCCTATGTGTTGTATGTAGCTATTCCAGAGTTATTAGCTTATACTTGGTGCTTTTTAAGATACAGAGTGTTTTGTGAAAGACTAGCATGCATAATTTCTTAATCACCCTGTATCTCCCAAAGGATTGATGTGGAGCTCCTCTGAGATACAATTTTTTGTTCATCTAGGTGAGTACTATCACTTCCTGCTCTATGGATCACCTAGACGGAAACATCCTGTATATACGAGAATAATTTTTCAGCTAGTTGAAATATAAATGTTGCATTACCAACCATGAAAGATAATTTTATATTCAGAAGTAAATTTTACAATGAAGTTTGTTTTATTTACTCTTCTGTGTAACATACGGAGTGTTCCGTATGTGATGTTACATCCGAAGGCTATGGATAGGTCATGCCATACGTGACGCCCTGTATGTGTAAAATTATTTAAATTGTAATCTTACACGAAAATGTTATAGATATTACAACGTTTGTAAAATTACTACGTTTAATTTTGTGTTTACAAAATTTTATGCCAATTTTTATAATTTTAAAATTACACAGTTTTTTTTTTTTATAAAGTGAGCCTTAGGTGATTTCCAGTGAAAGGGCTGATATAAAAATGGTGTGTTCCGAGATAGAGATGATGATTGTCGGCAAAAGATGCACTATATAATTGTAAATTTTAAATTATAAATTCCATAATGTAACGTCTCCACTCCATCTCTTATCATTGTATAATATGAAACGTAATTTCGTTCACCTTGAGTGAAATTCATTCAACTCGCTTCATGCAAAATTGTAAATTTTTAGTCATTACCGTAATGTAAAGAAATTTGACACTCAGCAATTATTGAAGAATTTATTTTGCATGCGACTCGCAATTTTGCTGGATAAGCAATATTGGTCACAATTAATTCTTAATTGAATATTTTTGTTTGTTTGTTTTTGGTTGAATAATTAATAATGTTAGCTTAGTAAAATTTATGTATAAACTCACGCGTCTATAAATAATTTTATTATTATTATTATTTTAAAGGGGAATGCCCATTTTTCATAAAACTTTAGGCGAAATGTAGTAGCTGGGGTATATGTGACCCAAGGGCATGAAAATTGATTTTCCGGCGGTAAAAACGTCCTGAGAAAGTTTTTTTAATGAAAAAAAAGTGCATCACCCGATAGTACTCAGCGAGACCTTTAATTTGATATGCAACATGCCGTATTGGAATCACCATTCCCCGCGGCAAGGGCTCCTACCGCGCACCCTAAAGGTATTCAGAGAAAAATTTTCTTCTACGAATAATAGCCTGTAATGAGCTGAGGCGAACAGTGAAATCCATTTTCCGAGCGGACATAACCATACCGAGCTAGAGCCTATCTAAGGTGCGAAAAATCTAGCATCTCAGTTCGAATAAAAAAGAAGGAAACACTAAAAAATGAGTCTGGGGATGGCTATAAATAGCTATTTAAGCCTCAGAGTATAGGATTGTGGGTACTCAAACTTCTTCTCAGGTCCTAAGGAATTTGATTCTGTACTAGATTTTCCAAAATGTGCTAGATCTAGCTTACACCCCCCCCCCTCCTAGCCTTCCCCCACTTAATTGAAATAAACATTGTTAATAAAATATGTTTAGAGTATCATAATGCATCGTTTAAGACATCTCGTTTTTGGAGATGTTGGGCCTAAAATGGGCATTCCCTTTTGAGCATTTTCTTTCCTTCCTAGTAAAAGTTTTATAATTTTCAGAGACTTTTTAGTATTTCGTTAAAGCTCCGTTCATACCACTACCAACAATAGCCGGATCTAACAGCTGCATTAGCCTTGGCATATCAGTTCAAGTGCCGTTTATACCATATGCGTTTAAGACTAAATAAATTCAAGCAAGACAAAAGAGCCTTGTCTTAAAACGTTATCTATTATTTCTATTTTTTAAATGGTATATTGCTTTGTGAAATTTTAAAATTCCAAATTAAAATTAACGTCGATGGTATAATACCTTAGCTTATTCGCTTTATGACTCTGGGTTCGAGTTCCATGCATGGCAACATAATTTTGAGTCATTGAAATTTCGTAGTCTAGTCAAAAATTTTACCTTCATTTGTCAGCCAACATAGAAACTTTCCATTTGCCCCTCGTAACCCGTAAGGAATTTAAATTTAATTAATTTAAAGCCTATTTACTGTGTCCACTCCGGAAGATTTCAAATTAAGTAAATTTCCAAGGATATTTTTCGTGTGTCTACACTTTAATAAATCTTGTTCCAATTTTAATAGAAGAAGAATATAAGTTTTAACGTGGACGATTGTAGTAGTTGTAACCAAAATTTAATTTTGAGTGCATTAGCAAGTTTCAATAATCTTCCTTAGAGTATCTATGGAATTGAAATAGAGGTGCACATCCGAAGGAAGTATTTTTGCTTGCCAATAAACTTATCCAGTTTCCATTATGTATAGAAGTATAGAAGGGTATATAAAAATGTATGTATTGGTGCCCCTACATACTGTACATACATATAGACCTACATCTCTGCTACTCGTAATAATAATAATAGCAAGCAAGTCTTATTCCGCCTTATTTCTCTAAAAACATCTTCGGAAGAGCAGCGATTCAATGGACGGATTTCGAAATCTTATTTTCAGAAACCAAGAGTTGGTAGAGGTGGCTTCTTCAATTCCTGGGTAGTGGGTGGGTATACCTATAGTAAGAAGTAAAATAAGTAGCTGTGATATACTAGTCTCATAGCATATAATATGGTAACCAGACTATAATCGGGTTCGAAAATATACATCTACCAAACGGTGTATATATGTTCCTATTCTATGTACAATTACGGAGTAGGATTGGTAGGGTAGGTATCTACTTAGTACTTATTCTATGATGCTGGGGAAATCATGCGCAAAGACTTTGTCTGATAACGAGACTACATTGTGAATGTGTGAATATAAAATATAATAATAGCTTAGTGGTTGTAAATGATGTAATTGTACAGTTCTGTGCGGAAGTTACAGATAATCCGATAAGACTTCTTTGCTTCCTTCTACATAGAATCTAAGTATACGAGTTGAGTATCAATCTGCGTGAATGGAAGGAGGAGGAGAATGGAACCAACAACACATTCAGCTAGCTACTCTATACTTTCATATTGTGATACTTGTGTTAAGTTAAAATTAAATTTCTGTTTCTATTCATTTATGTTTCATTTATTTAATCCTTCCATCAAGATCTAAGCCCTTATGTAAATATCATTTGAGAATTCAGTGTTGCTTCTCTTTCCTTTTCGTTTTTATTTATTTTATGTTTTTTTGGTAGCGAAACCACAATAACATGGGATTTGGATTAACTTTTGAGCACTGTTAAGTTAATCTTGTTTCTACTTTTTCCGATGGATTTAATATTGATTCTGAATTAAATATGTTTTTATTTAAATAAGTATATAACCATCAACCAAAAAATAATCAAATAAAACTCATTTGCTTCTTGTGGAAATATATTTATGGGAATGGGATAAAAAGAAAAAAAGATATTCTTGGAATATGCAGTCATATTGAGTTGCCATAATTTCCGAGTAAAATTGCTTGTCATCGGGAAGGTTTGGGTTTATTTTATTTTTTTCTCCTTTTTTCACTTACTTATTTTGTCAGAACATGCGTTAATGAGAGCAAGAAAATTTTGCGCAATGTCCATCACACAAACAATTTTTTTTTTTGAAACTGATATCTCGCAGGAACTTTTTTTTTAGATTTAATTTTCAACATGTGTTAAACAGAATTATATCACTAAGAACATATGGGAAATGTGTGCCATTTAAACTAACTTTAAAGGATTTTACTTAGATATGGCACAACATAATAAGCATATATAGCAGATCATATTCAGTTCGGAAATGAATCTTATAGTCCCTCAGTATTCTATCTCTCTCTCACTTTCTCTCTCCCTCCACAACTGCTCCATTGAAGTTTATAAATGTTATCAGTATATACCTAAATGAATCTTGCAGGCATTAATTATTTCAAAAGAGTTATTAGTTTACGCATACAATAAACAATAAAGGACCCAGAAATCAGCTCTACGGTATTCCACACATTTCTGATAACACATCTTTAGACATTGTTTTTTGTTTTGGGTATAAAAACACCACTCTGATATGTCTTTTCGCCAACCTTTGGAGATATCCTCAGTGTGTAATTTACTAGGAGATTTTTTTTTTCTAGTAGGGCTAAGAAGCCACCGATCACCTTCATAGGTTGTAGAATGAGCGAAAACCCCCTTGCTGCTTCGTATCCAGTGATTATCTGCCTTCACCTATTTGTATTAATGTTTCAACTTATGCGCTCCTTCCTATAACTTGAGTTTCCTTAACTGTGCATTTTAGCTTACCACACCTTTGGTGATTACAAATTTTGAACTCAACAGAATTTTATATCCCCTCAGAAAGTTTTTTAAGGAGGGCATCCTAGAAAACCTGCTATTTGGTGTACATTAAAAACCATATGGATAATTTGCGAGAATGATCGCTTTCAGCAATTATTTTAAAATTTAGTTTTTATAGGACAAACTGGGAAGCATGATGTTTTTGAATAATTCTGTGATTTTTGACTTGCTCCACTTAGCCAAAAGTCGAATCATTGGAATTGAAAAAGCTGATATCAATATGAAAGGAAAAACTTTTGTAAGATAAGATAAGATAATATTTATTAGCGTGATAACTATTAAGATAACATCTGATTCACAACATTCAAAATTGTTTTATACTTAATTAAAATACATACTATACATATATTATTAAATATTTAGCTTGCAATATATAATCGTTAATATTTTAAATTTTTTTATACTACTTTCTATCTTAATTTCATTGGGAAGACTATTAAACATCTGTAGGCCTTTATGCATCAGCTGATTTTGTGTCCTCATCCTGCACGCGTAGGGTAGTCTGAAGTTGTCAGCATTCCTTAGGTTGTATGGTTGTTCCTCACTAACATATCTCAAATTATTTGCTAGATAGTTTGGCATGAGCTTGTACTTGATTTTAAACACAGTAATCACCACAATATATGATATTCTCTGTCTAACATTCATCCATTTCAAAGACTCAAGCATACTATTTATCGGCGTTCTTCTATCACAATTTAAAATTATCCTCATGGCTTTATTTTGCAGCTTTTGTAATCTGTCAATTATTTCACCAGTGCACATATATAAAATTGTTGCACAATAATCAAAATGTGGTAATATTATCGTGTTATATACCGTTTTCAAACATTCCGTTGGCACGCTTCTTCTAATTCTGCTCATAAACCCTATTTTCTGTGCGATCTTTTTACACAACATAGATATATGGCTTTTAATATTCAGCTTACTGTCAATAATTACACCTAAATATTTCACTTCTTTAACACACTCAATAATTTCATTAGCATTAATCGTCACATTTGTGTTGCTGTTTAATATCATACATTTTGACTTATTTATATTAAGCTTCAATTTGTTGATGTCCAACCACTCTATCAAACATTTAAGTTCCACGTTCATTATCCTTTCGCATTCCCTCACATTTCCTCCTTTAATAAATAATAATGTGTCGTCAGCAAACAGCATTAACTTAACACTATTAAGTACTGATTTCATGTCATTAATATAAATTATAAATAGTAATGCACTTAGTATAGATCCTTGCGGAACTCCTATAAGAACATCCTCAGATTCTGAGTATGATTTGCCAAATTTCGTACGCTGTTTTCTATCCTTCAAATAGTTTATGAACCATTTCAGCTCTACGTTCTTAATTCCATAATTATTTAATTTTGCAAGTAATACGTCCCTGTCGATTGTTTTAAAGGCTCTCCTAAAATCAAGAAATACCGCTATTATTATCGATCCTTCATCGATAAATTTTTTCCACTCTGAAATCATCCAGATTAACTAAGAAAGGATCGATGTAGAAAAACAAAAAATAAATTCTTTTATAACTAAAAGAAAAATTGATTTGAATATTATTCAGCTTGTCAACCATAGATGGGGTAATCTAACTACCTGCATATCTTTTGCAGAAGTGTAGTGGTCATTAGTGCTGTCAGGTTTAGAGCGAAGAATTGGTAGAAGGAAAGGAGTTTTCAGCATTCCAATATACTCCAGAAGATAGACTGCAGCGATTGCAGGGAAGAAACAGACTATCAAGTACCTTTTCTAATTTTTGGTGGGGGTGTGTTAATGCAATGATGCCCACCAGTGGTCAGATTCTGCAACTCGGAGAGTTTGGGAGTTTGGGAGATCGTTTTCACCGATTAAAACTCCCTAAATCTCCATTCGCGATTCTCTAACATACTTGGGCAGTTAGGGAAAACGTAAGAAGTGTCGTAATATTGAAGGACGGCTAACTCTGTGTGGGAGGGTCGTAGAGCATTGGGGTTTTTTTTCCATCGGATTTAGGGTCTAGAGTACAACAATATAGATCAAAAGTTTTTGGGATGGGGAGTTGTACCACCCCTCATTGCGGGTTATCCAAAACACGTCATGTTTGGTATCAAATTAAAGAGGGAGAAGCGGGTAATCGAGTGGTGCACTTTCTTTTTTTTCTTTTTGATCATTTTAACTTCATATCTGACTTTTTACCGCCGAAAGACGGATTTTATGCACTTGGGTCGTATATACCCCAGGTCCTATATTTTGTATATACATATTACTTCCGTTCTTTGTTTCACATTCATTAATACTCTGCTGCGAGAATTTTTCTGCTGAAAAGTAAATTTCCACGACTTACCAGTTCTTCATAATGAAGAGTTGAAAATATGTCCATTTTTGTTATCTCCAAAACTATTTAACGGACTCAAAAAATAGTTGCATATCTAATTAGGGGACAAAATGTAGATGCGATTTCATCCTACATACAAGCTTTAACGTGCATATTTAAAATTTTTATAGCATCTCTTCTGTACTGGAAGACGACCAAATTGATCATTTTCAAGTGATTTAAAATTTGTAGCGGGTACCTTGAGAAACAAAAATCCAAAGGATTTCCATAATTTGTTTTTGTAAACATAGCCAGGATATGCGGTGAGCCCATAATTTAATTTGAAAATCCTAGTTACCTAGGTACCTTCACAAAAAGCAGAAAGTACTGTCAGTTGAGAAATATTCTTCTTTCTTCTCCACAACTAACACAGCCGAGAGGTTTGTCGAGTGGAATAGGGAGTTTTGTAATTCTTAATACAAATTCCCCGAGTTACAGAATTCCGAGTGGAGAGTTAAGTGTCAAAAGAACTCTCATCTCCACAACTCTCCGAGTTAGTGAATCTGACCGTAGGAGTGATTGGGATAGGAAGTAGATGGTGGTAATATCCAATATTTCTATCTTTATTCTATCTAAGAGAGTGCGGGCACAGAGGCTGGAGTGTACTCCAGAGAGTGCCAGTGATACGAGTCTTATAGACTGCCGGACAAATGTAGTACTTGTACCCTGCCAGTAAGGCAGCGATTTCCGCAGAAGCTGTAAGGATTCTGAGGAAATCGAATCCGTTCAACATGTACTTTGCGAATGCCCCGCTCGCTATTAGGCAACTACCTCTTTTCAAGTCTGGGGGTGCTGCAAAGTAAAGAGTACAGATGTATCCAAAGATTCCCAAGGGAAGCAGGATGGATTTAGGGCGGTTTTAAAGGTTATCCCATGGTCAACGGGAACAATGGACCCACTGCAGGTCTAAATGAAGCAGGCTAGGCACTTCTAACGGTATCCCTCTGATCTAACCTAAACTAACCTAACCAAATCTAAACTAACCTAACCAAATCTAAACTAACCTAACCTAACATATGGGCAGAAAAAAAAAATAACAAAAAATTAGCTGGTTCACTGAAAAACAAAATAATTGACGTAGTGAGTAATATTATGGCGGTTATTGCTGGATTGGACATGGTCTTTAGAATGGTGCTCAATGTTCACGTGTCCCGCACAACGAATTTTTTGTAATTTGGATGAAGAAGTTGAAAGTATTTGGGATTTGTTGTAAGTGTCATTGTTTGCAAAAAAAAAAAAAAAAAAAAAACAAAAACATAATTCATGGGAAATTTTTCTTCCGCGTTATCAGTGAGGTTACGATTCCTAGAAATTAACAACTGCGTCTGGTTCTAATTTCCACTCTCGATACTAGGACATCATCTATCAATGGATGTGTTATCGCAACAAAACATCTAAAGGCCTATGTGAGAGTGGTAGGAGTCGTGTGATTTACAGTTGTCACTACAACCTAACATAACCTAACATAAAAAATAAAAGTTTTTAGTGAAATTAATTTAAGAATTAAAGTAAAATTCAAGTATAATAATTATCTGATCAAGTAATTAAATATGAAAGATAGTTGAAGTCAAATTGAAAAAAAAAAGTTCTTTTCGTGCGAAATTCACATTTTTACATACATTTAGAATCAGTAGAAAAAAAAATACCTTGCCTACTACATTCACTTAGAGCGATTTATAAATTCCTTTTCCTTCACATCTCTAAAATTTTAAACTCAAAAAATTTTCTGACACAACATGGGAAATATCACGAAAATATGAGGTCGTAACCCCCATCTCGGAGAAATGAAATCCATTAACCCTAAGCAGGATTAGGTGTTGGATGCTCGCTCCTCTCCTTCTTCACAGACATAAAAGTTGAAATTAAATACAGGCAGAGGGGGAGTTGTTATAAGGCATGTCAAAATTTTACCATTTAACTAAAAAGTGTTTTGTGGCAAGAGATTTTAGCAGAACTCTTCTGAAAGAGCAGTCATCCTGTCGAGTATGACCTCCTCCATAAATACGGGGCACATATTTCAGACTTTTTCTACTTACACCACATCTAGATAGAATATACTACTACTACTACATATATGTAGCAGTTATACTAGAAATTTGCCTGAAATAGAATTTTAGTCTCTGTCTGTACTACAGAATCTAGAGTTCTTCTATAGAGTTCGACTGATGACCTCTCCTCTATTCCAATTTGCTTGCATTTATCCAAAATACAAAAACTGAGGAAAATGCATATTGCATCCATATTCACCGTTCACCATCACATCATGCCTGATATACAATATTCCTCTGACGTGGATGAAGGATGATGCAACGAACAGCTCAATTTAGAGTCTAATAAAATTGCTTAATGCCTAGCGAAACATCAGGATATCATATTTCCTCTTGAACCATTGAAAAGATGATGAGCTTTGCAATGAAGTATAGCGATTTTTTGTTACGGCATACAACACTATATAGTTCCTGTTTGAGTATAGTACGCGAAAACATACATACATATATATATATATACCTATGTAATACAAACAAATATGCCGGCTAGGGGCTGCTATTGTGGCTCGGCTTAATTTAGCGCATTATAGTCGTGGTATAAAGCAGTGGCATAAGAGTAATAAGGGAGCTCTAAATACATAATGGATCCTCTCTAGCTGCGTGAGTAATTGGGGAACAAAACATTAATTAGAATTAAGTGGAGGATTAAAGTGGCTTCATCAGAGATTGAGGGCGTACAACATATACATACATACGTATGTATACATATAGCAAGGAGCGAGTTGTAACTGGCCCGGGAAGATTATCATCATAGGTATAGGTCGATTCTCTAAAAATGCTGAGAACTCATTACATTTAATTTAAACAATTCGTGGTACTATACCGACATATACACATACATACATATGTCTACATGCTATTAATCTATTGATGGATCTCTTATTGTGTCTGATCTAAGTTTTAAACCGTGGGATGTTACAATAACCACAATGTGGGATGTGGGAACGGTATGATCCGATAATTGAGTAGACTTATAAAAGACTTGAAGAATCTAAGGATGATGATGATGATGATGTGCTTTTAATTATTCTCGTTCAGCTAAAACCAAGAAAAACATAATTCAATTGTTCACATATGTTTATAAAGAGTGCAGCAGCTTACTTACTTCGGTCTAGGAATTCAACTAAGTTGTAATCTTTCTCTCTCTAGATATACACTTTGTCCGACAGCACAGAAGAACAATGATTTTCACGTTACAAGATGATAATGTCGACAGCTTCCGTTTAATCATTTTCTTCTTGACGGCTGGATAATTGCTGAAAGTTTAAAACTTTCTGAAACAAGTTTTTTTATTTGTTTTTATTTTACACTTAATGTTGGCATATTTGTTTGGATGATAGTAGAAAAGTTTTAATCAAAATACAATATTTTTGGAAAATGTGCAACGTCGCGTAGATTTAATTTGTTTTTTTTTAATTTGAATGATTTTTAAGAATTTTGCTGAACTTGTCGAATGCGTTTAGATTTTAAAAACTGTTCTAAACTAAAATTGGAGTTATGATAGATATGAAAATCATGTAATATGGGCTTATTATGCTTAGAGCAGATTTTGAAAAATTACGTTGATACTAAGCAATATTGATTGGTCTATTTTGTTTAATGTTTCAATTGTTGATTCTTGTTTATTAATTTTTTATAAATTAATTTTTAACTGTTTCCTTGACACTGTACCTATTTTAGTTGTACTCCTTATTGTATGGATGATAGTCTACGTAATTTGCGTAATGCTCGTAACAAAGCGTAGAAAATCTATAGTAATTCGAAAATATATTATAAGTGATTATATCGAAATTATTCTTGTCTTAGAAAACATTTTAAGGAAGAGGCTCAAAAGGCTTACACTTCTTACATAAATAGTTAACGTCCAAAGTAATATTAAATACGATGCTAAGCGTTTTTGGAACTTTGTATACTCTAAGCGTAAATGCGATTGTTATCCCAGTAGTCTGTTCTTTTTGATCCGTCTCCAGAGCTGGGTAAGTACCAAAGAAAAAGTACTTAAGTATAAGTACAAGTACCGAAGGTCTGATGAGTACTTCAGCGTAAGTACAAGTACTAACTAACTAACTAACTAACTAACTACTAAGTCTATAAAAAGTACTGCGTACTTTTTGAAGTACTTTTTTAGAATCTTTGTACGTTGACAGTAATACTCGTATAATGAAGTTTATAGAGCTCAGTTAATAGATATTAATAAATCAATACCTTTTGAAAATTATATTTTGTATAGTAACCAGTTGCTACTATTTATAGTTTTCTTTATAGTTTTCGGCACTGCACGTAGAGGAAAAATGTTCACCTCTCAATTGCTACATTCATAAAAACTATTACAAGTCCGCCCAAGCACCCATTGTCGCCTCCAATAATGCTTAAAAATTCTAAGGACAAAATTTCCAGTAAATTTCTAAGAAAAAAATCAGGCGTTCCCTACATCAGGTCGAGGTATCGTTGATTTTATATTCGAGCGAGACGTTACTGGTTTTAGTTCTACTTGCCCAGTCTTGTTTGTATGTTATTAGTTTGTCTAAGGGTCTGCCTTGACATATGACTGCGGCACATGCTTTGACAAAAAAAACAAGTTTCGCTAGAGATTATGTTTGCTTTTTTACGAATAGTTAGATATTTGTAGGTACTTAATAGATTCTCAGAAATACTTAAGTAAAAAATCTTGGTACTTAAGTACAAAACTAAGTCTTAAGTACAAGTAGGGGCATTTCAAAAGTATTGAGTAATAAGTCTTAAGGAAAGAAAATGTACTTTAAGTAGTACTTAAGTCTTTTTTTACTTAATTAAGTATTGCCCAGCTCTGTCTGTCTCTTATATCTAATTATTTTGCGGATTATACATATTTCCAAGTCTTTCAGTGTTGACAATATCAATGCGGGCGAGTTTTTTATGTGTCGTCTTGCATGTCTAACTGTTTCTAGTTTAGATATTAATATTCGGTGCACTCAGAAAAACGTTTCATTAAAGTAACGAAAAAAGGCATAAAAATGCGTTAAAATTAATGAAAATTTTCATTGAATACGAGCCTATGCGAGTTCTCATCATTATAATGTTAAAAATTTCATTGACATGATTAAATTGAATTTCATTAGCATAATGTCAAATTTCATCGATTTTAATGTAATAAGACATTGTTCCTATGTAAGAACTTTGTCGAATTCATTAAACGATTTTCGTAGTCTTGATGAAAATATCATTAAACTTGACAACTTGATGCATGCTATATTTTCATTGATTTCATTGATTTAGGACATTGTTTCAATGTATAATTTTTGTTGAATCAATGCAAAAAAATTTCGTGGTTTTGATGAAAAATCTCATTCAACTTGAAATATGGTATATACACTCAGAATTAAATATCATACAAACTGCAATTATAATAATAAAACACTTCGTATAGATAAATTTTTGCTTTTATTATAATCAAATGTAACAAAATAACAAAGTAAATTATCCTTATGAATAAAAAAAAAACAAAAAATTAACAAAATTTTTCCAAATATTTCATATTATTAATTTTGAGAATATGTATGTAGTTATACTATATCAAACGCAAAAACATATTTGCCAGTTTTATTAAAAGTTAATTATTGCTCTGCATTTGAAGAATGATCATGGTCGTTTTTCGGCAATTCAGACAAGAGGCCTAGCTTTGAAGAATTCGTTGAATCAAAAATAGTGTTAATTTTATAAATATAAATTTGGATGAAAGTCCAAACAATTTCCGATTCCTTAGGATATCTCAAATCAAAAATTTGGAAAATTTTGAAACATATGTATAAAGCTTTGATGAAAATTGGCAGCTTATATAGAACTTTTGTGTGATAAACACAAAAGTCATGTAAATCAAAATAGTCAGTACCAACACCCAGAATAATTGGCTGTAAAGTACTTTTAGTTTTAAAACATTTGATATTTAATTCTCTTACTTTATTTTTCAAATCATTGGTCGTCTTTAAATGAAATAAAAAACTATTTCTTGAATCACTGATTGTAGTTTTTCCTAGGCGCATCTTTTTAGTTTTGCCATCGACTTTATAAATACGTGACGTAGGTACAAGCGAAGAGTGGGGAAGGATAAATAATACAGCACAATGTTTAGCTGAAATTTGTAAAATTTAGCATTAATTAGTATAGAGTATATAATGTAATAGGAGTAACATAAGGTAAGGTAAGTATGTAGATACGAACGTTTGTCTGCCTCATCCAGTAAAATATTTTTTTTTTAAAGTCTCTTTGCTGTTTTCATCCTTTATATCTCTTTCCATTAAGGGTATAATGCGTGCCTCCAAGTCGTTAAAACCACTGTACAAAGAATTTGTTTTATTTGGAAACTGAGTTTGGAAGTCGATGTCAACCTGCATTCAAAACTCTTTATTTATTTTTCTATAAACATTTTACTACGTTAATCTTACCAATAAATGTCCAAAAGACTGATTGTATAAGGGCCACTCTGTTAAAATACTGTAAATTTCTTTATCCTTTGAAAATGTAGTTAAGCGATATGCAGAAGTGCTTTCCCACTTCTTTAAAATTATTTCTTCGGGACCAGTGTTATATTGGAGCCAAGATTTTTCTATAATCATATCCTCTTCTATATAATTAGAAAGTAATGTTGTTTCTAAATAATTTGCAGTTCTTAAATCTGGGCAAAAACTTTAAAATTTAAAAGTTACAACAAGGCGATCTTAAGTTATTATATAGACGGACGGACAAACAAAAATAGATATGCAAGATATAAATATTGTTTTACTTTTACTGATTCTGCATAATTATTTCATATGCAACAAAGATTAGCACAAACCAATATATCCCACATTTTAATCTAGTTTATAACATATAAAGTTAAATTTAAGAACCAAAACTTACCACAATAGTTAGTTCAGATTGTGCTTTTTGAAGAATCCTGAGTTACTCGTTTATTCAATCTTTTGATTGGTAGTAGTCCTTCTCTTCACAGCTTAGACAACACATTATGATAATGAATATATAGGATTCCATTTGATCTCCTTTTAGGAACTGCGGTGAAGTATATATCCTATAAAATTTTTTTTTATTTATTTTCTTCTTCTATAGTCTGGTTTTATTATTCACTTTATTTTCATTCGAAAAATTTTCTGGATCTCTTTGGACAAGTGCTCAAAATATTTTGGTTTTGCGTTAATTTTTTTTTTCAACTAGTTCTCAATAATTATTTCGGCGAGAATTCTTCGGTGTTTCGTGTTAAAACTATTACAATCTTTGTAGTGCTGCATTAATTGCTTACCCTTGCAACTAGGTTTGAGTAGCTCTTTTATATTTAAATCCTGGAGAACTATTTTTAATTGATTTGAATATAAAAAGAATTACTTAATGCACCTCCTCACGTGGGCATGTAGATGAGTGTTAAGATGAGTACTCGAAGATATCGTTAAAACTTGATGAAAGAGATTTGGTAGAGGGCAGCGATGCAGTGCCTTCAGCAGTATTCTGTAATTTGCAATTTAATTTAGAATAAATTCGAAAACAAGAATTCTTAGACAATAAAATACAAAACGCGAGGGATATATCTGGAAGTTCGCTTGCTAAAAAAATATCAGATTCAATCCTCTAGCCCTAGTGGCTACTTTCTGAGTTAATATATATGCACGGGCATATAAAGGAACGGAAAGAGATGGCCTTCTGTATTGCTCCGCCATTTATAAGCAAAAATAAACAATGCATTTATTTAAAGTAAATCTTAATAAAAGGTTCCAATTGCAAAGTTGAACTATCTTTCAAAAAATTAAGTTCAGTCGAAATAGAGAATTAAATTTTGTGAACCGTGATCAAATTTTTTTTTTTTTTTTAGAAATTAACAATATTTACGATTACAATTAGAATTATACCGCTTATAATAATTTAAAATATATTTTTAATGTACTTACCATTTTCTCTTGCCACTTTCGAAGGTTGTGCTCAAAAATTATCCTTTGTCCGTATTTATGCTTGGGACATATAGTATCCAAATGATTGCTACGCATATATTTTAAACTTAAAGCGCTAATACCATGCTCTTAAATACAAAATAGTACAAAATAGGACAATAGTAATTATTTCTTCCTACCTAGAAACTCTACCATAAAAGCTGATCCACCTAGTTCACTTAGTAGTTCCACAAGTTCTTTGCTTTAGGCAAAATTATTAACTGTGCTTATAATATCACAAGGGTCATCACAACACACTGATTCGATTATTATTTCGTCCATGTCACGGTATTCACTTATTAAATATACTTATTGCGCGCAACTCAATTTTCGAAAAAAAAAAACTTTTTTTCTAACCATACTCAATCAAGGGCAAGCACTGGTTGAAGAGAACTGCAGAAGCTAACAAATAACCTCATCTTAATGCATCAATGTAATTTTCATTGATTCGATAAATACTTCTTCATCGTTAAGTACATATTGCAGGAAATTTTCATTGACAGTTATGTAAGATTTTATTGTTTTTATGAAATGAATATTAGATCAATGAAAAATATCCATTATTTTAATGAACATTAATGTAAAAACGAAGCTATGAAAATATTTCATTGAATTCAAAACTATGATATATTTTCACTTATATGATGAGGAAAATTTCATTGATTTCGATTATTATATTTTCATAAGTGAAACGATGTATACATTGTTTTAATGAAATGAAATTTCATTGTTATAATGAAATTTTCTGTGCAGTAAAGAAAAATTCTTTGTTTTTAATTAAATTTTCTTTCAAGTTAAGAAAATTACCACATAATTAAAACAATGACATATTTTCATTAAAACAATTAAATTTATTTTTCTGAGTGTGTATTAGTGAATATATGCTATGTGAGCATGCTCGTGAATCGGATTCTTTCTGTTCTGTTGGACCGGATATGGTATTCCTAGCATTGTTCATAAACAATGTTTTGATAGTCTTGCGCCGCCGATGCTTTATTCATTTATTTAATTTATCTTTGTTAACGGGTATATTTTCTGTTGCTTGGAAATGTCATTCCTGTTTTTAAAAACGGAAAGAGGGACTTGGTTAGTAATTATAGATTTATTACTCAATAGTCTGTTATACTCAAGCTTTTTGAAAGCATGGTTTGTGGCTGACGTTCGATTGTAAGCCGTTAATTAGTTCAAAACAACATGGCGCTTCATTAAGGGCAGATCAATATTACTACAACTTAACACTTTTAGCATCCTTTATTGCTAATAGCCTTGAGCACCGTTTTTCAGACTGACTGCGTATATACCGACTTCTCCAAAGCCTTTGACAAGCTTTCAATCAGAGTGTTGCTGTTTAAGTTGTTAAAAATAGGTTTTTCTCCATTGTTGGTCGATTGGATCTCATCTTATTTAAGTGATAGAAATTTTAAAGTCCTCTTCAGAAACGCGCTATCAAGTTTTGTTTGTACGCAGTCTGGAGTAAGTTTTCTCCTTTTGTGTACCAGTATCATATAGACAATATTCCTATAAATGTAGTAAACCAGATTAAGGATCTGGGCATTATCTTCGACTCAAAACGTACTTTTTCTCGCCATCTTGATTTTATTATTTGGAGAGCCTTTTCAATGCTTGGGTTTGTTAGTCACTGGGCTAAAGAATTTAATGACTCGTACGTATTGCATTCTTTGAATGATTCATTTGTGAGGTCTATACTAGAATACGGCTGTCAAGTGTGGAGTCATTTTTACGTTTTGGCCTTCGTCGCATTCCATGGAATAATAGGTTTGAGCTTCGACCTTATTCTGATTGTTTAGTTTTAATTAATATGACGTCGCTCCATAAGAGGCGTGAGTTAATCTTGTATGTTTTTATTCATAAAGTTTTGACTGTATTAATAGATTCTCCTGAAATTCTTACATATATTTCGTTGAATGTTCTCGGTAGAATTTGAAGGTAGGGAAACCCGGGGCGGAACGGGGTAGCTATGCTTTGATGACAATTTGGGAGATTTTGAAAGAAATAACACCATTATTTGTCAATTTGCACGCTTATCTACATCTTTTTCTACAAAGAAACTAAAGCTAAACTTATATAAATTAATAATTATTATCGAAAATCAACGTCTGAAAAAAAAGAAAAAAATTTCCCATTCTGCCCCATCGCCGGGGTACAATGAAAAATGTACCCGGGGCACAATGGGGTACCAATTATTGGCACAGTTCACAAATGAGAGTTCATGATGAAAAAATATGCCTATTAATCTGGGATGTACAAATAAAGGGTTTTCCAATAAGAGGTGTTTTTTTAATTAGCCCGCTATTTCGGTAGATGTCACTTTTGGAGCTGTCATTTTTTGACATTTGACAAGTAGAAGCTACGCCATTAATAAAAATGGAACGATACACGATTCAACAACGAATTGAAATTATTAAAATTCACTATAAAAATGGTGAAAATGTGGCAGAGACGGTTCGTAAAACTCGAACATTTTTGGGTCGTCGTGAAGCACCTTGTCGGACCGCAATACAGAAATTGGTAGAAAAATTCGAGCTTTCGGGACAAGTTAGTGATGTGAAGAATAAAACCCGTGCACGTTGCTCAAGAACAGCCGAGAATATTGCTGCTGTAGCCGAAAGTGTTGAAGAAAACCCAGGTTTGTCCATTCCTCGTCGTTCTTTGGAATTAGGCATTCCACAAACGTCATTACACCGTATTTTGCATAAAGATTTGGGTCTTAAGGCTTATAAAGTTCAGTTAACACAAGAGCTCAAGCCGGCCGATCATCAACAACGTCGAGTCTTTGCTGATTGGGTCCTTGAAATGCATGAAAATGATCCGGAATTCCATCGAAAACTAATCTTGAGTGATGAGGCCCATTTCCACCTCGATGGCTTCGTCAACAACCAAAATTGTCGCATCTGGGGCTCGGAAAACCCAAGAGTTATTTTTGAAAAGCCTCTCTATCCTCAACGTGTGACTGTTTGGTGCGATTTATGGTCCCGCGGGGTCATTGGACCTTACTTTTTCGAAAATGAGGCTGGAGCAACAGTTACGGTGAATGGATTGCGCTATCAACAGATGATTAATGATTTTTTATGGCCGGAATTGGATGGTATTGATCTGGACAACGTTTACTTTCAACAAGACGGCGCTACGTGCCATACAAGCAACGAAACCATTGATCTTTTACGGGAAAAGTTTCCGGACCGTGTTATCTCTCGAAGAGGTGATCACAATTGGCCACCGAGATCTTGTGACTTAACACCTTGAGACTTCTTCCTTTGGGGTCACGTGAAAGAGAAGGTCTATGCCAACAGCCCAGCGTCGATTCAAGACCTCAAAGATGGAATTCGTGAAGCTATCGAGGACATAGGGCAGCCACTTTGCGATTTGGTTATGGAAAATTTCATGAAAAGGATATGGTCCTGTGGGCGTGGTCGTGGTGGTCATTTGGCTGATGTTATCTTCCATTATTAACGGCATACCTTCCTCTTTATAATGAAATAAAGATCCGATCATTTATCTCAAAAAATGGCATTTTTCTTTGAATATCAAGATAATACCTCTTATTGGAAAACCCTATATTATCTGGGGCGTGATGGGGTATAACCCATTGTACCCCACTCATTGTGCCCCGACGTAACCTTCTTTGAAACACGAGTATTATGGCCATTATATTTATTATCCTTGAGTTATCACTAGACTTTTATTTAGTCAAAAGTATTTTGAAACAAACATGTGATGTAAATTTCCGAATAAAGAATAGTGTATTGTGTAATTATCTCGGTGTCACAGAGCTAAAGTTAGATTTTGCAAGCTATTTTTCTGGCTTTTGGTAAAATCCAAACTAATCACTTTCTCTTACTGACAGCGACTAAAAGCTGTGCACGAAGGTGGCGCCTCTGTCGTCTATAGCGAGCATCCCACCCCTTTCCCATTCTGCTCCGGTACCCAGTTCCACCCAGGGTACCCCTTCCGCTACAGGATTTTATGAGCCCCTCAGTAATATGTGTAAAATTTACAACAAAATTTCAAATTACTTAGATTTTAATATTGATACAAGAACAATTAGAAATTTGATTCTTTGAAGGGATGTTCGATTTTTTTTTATTTATTCCAAGATTTTTTTCTCAATTATTCATTATGTAACTATTAAGCGCGAATTACAATTACGACTTCGACTTCGGCTTCGACTTTGCTCAAATGGTAAATACATGTCGCAAGATACAATTGCAACTTCGACTTCGACTGCGACTCCAACTGAAATTAAACTTTGCTCAAAGTGTAAAGTTGGTGTTCGCTGCGGCCAACTTCAGTTCAATCGCAGAAGTCGGGACTTCTGGTTTGTTCAAGGAGTTGAAGCTTTAATTTAATTACAAATTTTACCTCAGCGTCGACTTCGACTTAAAATCAAGTCGCAGTCGACAGATCAGCCGTAATTGTGTTTCACGCTTTACCCATATACAGGGTGTCCCGTAAGTCGATGTCAAGCCGGAACCGGGTGATAAACCAAATCGTAAGAGTTACCAGAAAAATATAAAAAAAAATCTAAGTCATGTACTTTTCAAATTATAGGCATTTCTTTTGTTTTCGAGAAAATGTACA
This sequence comes from Dioctria rufipes, assembly GCA_963924295.1. NCBI lineage: Eukaryota > Metazoa > Arthropoda > Insecta > Diptera > Asilidae > Dioctria > Dioctria rufipes. Next base: position 22,094,508 of record OZ002740.1, on the reverse strand, counting down.
CCTTGTGATGGTTTTTTAGCTCCTGTTGCTACAAATCTTAACTTTTTTTCAATTTTATTTTTCTTATGTAATCCCGAATAGTGCTTATGTAACCTGTTGCTTTAAGTTCTAAACCAACTGCTTCAGCATGGAAGAAAATGTCACATTTTGCCGAACCAACAATATAAAATTAATAATTCGTTGAACTTTAACTGACTGTACTGAAAAAAAAATGTACTACGCCAGTCTGGCAAGTAACTTTAAAAGTTGACGCATTTAATAAGGATTCTAAAATGGTATAACACTTGCTACAATATTTCTTAGAATATGGAAAAAATATATTTTTTTTCTTCAAAAAACCCAGTTTCGAAAAAAAATTTTCATCTTCTAAAAATGAATCTAGTGTACTCAAAGCTTGCCTTAAGAGCGTAACTTTACGATTCTAGCTTGAGTGAGACGGAGAGTCATTCCATGAAGTGTGAGTGAGCAAGTGAGTGAGCAAGAGACCTCAGAATGGCACTACTTTTTTTTGTTTTGTTTTTTTTAGCAAAAAAATATATAATTTAGCAAAAAAACTGCCAGTGCTAGTATTATGTCACCTGTGTCCAAGGGACTACATTCCTTGGAGCAGCATGACGAAGCGTTGTACGGCAGGTGGTGCACCTCGCCGTAAGTTGTGTAGTTTAGCCACCGTGGTACCTACGTGAGGTACTAGAAGGGTTTCCTCATTAAGAGGTGTGGATGCTATGTTTTGTGTTAGTGTTTGTTTTCTGTCCTTGTTCGTGTTGTATTGTTTGTTTGGTGCGTTCTATGTTTCGCCTTGTTTGTGTCCCCCTTTTTTTTTTGATTTTAATTGGTTCCCCATGTCTCCTATATTTCTGTACCGTAAATCGGGACAGTGCACTGTGTAATAACATAATACAATATTACATGCAACCATTTTTGAGATAAACTTGTTTTTATGATGAATAATTCCATTAATTAGAAAAAAAGAAAAGATAACATAATTTTTCTTTTCAGCTTTTTGTAAAAAAAGAGGTAAGAAACTACGAAAGTTTTATTAACTCCGGAGTGGACAGGAATACGGAGCTGATAGAAAGACTATGAGGTTCTTCATACAAAGAGTTCTTATCGGTGATCCTACACCTTGTAATTTGTTTTGAAAAATTAGCATATCCTCTTAATCCCTGTAACTCCGAAACTGTTGATATGCACCCCCCTCAACCGCTGCTATTTAATTTTTTGTTTGTCTAGGTGATTACTATGACCTCCTTCCCGGTGGTGATCATCATGGCGAAAACACCCGTAGAGACTCAGATCGATTTTCACATGATTAACTCTGATTCGAACAAATTACCTGGCATTCATAAGAATCATGTGGGTCACGATTAGAGAAATATTTTGCCAATTACATAGCAAGTACATATCATGCTATTCACAATATGAGTAAATGTACGCCGGTTTATGTAAATTGTTTATTTAATCCAGGTCGGAAGGTAAAATCTAATCTTTAAACACTGCGAAAAATCACAAAACTATTTGCTTCTGACAATTGTAAAAATTTATATTTGTGTTGAAGTGCAAATTCTGAAGAAACAGATGCATTTCAAGTTTAAGAAAAATTCGTATTTAATTGAAAAATATGGAAATCATGTACGAATCGCACTCAGATAAATATGAGCATAAACCTTCTACGACTCCCAAGTAACAATTTTCGCAATTTTTGGTGACTGAAGGTGATGGGTAGTTTTATAAGGGGTATATAATGGTTACTCGGTTATGTAAAAATTTCAGTGGTTATATAAGAGTTTTATAATATTACCAATCGGTGACGTAGTTATATTAGAGTTTTTTAAGGTTACTAATAGTTATCGTGGAAGTAGGTTACTAAAGGTTTTATAACTTGGTGATGGAAATGTTACAATCACTGGTCTATATAACTTAGACTAACCATTACTAGAAGGTATATAAAAAAGTTTTGTAATTGTTTTGATCACCACGTTATATAACTTATTGGTAATAAGGGTTTATTGCGGTATCCGTGGTTACCCTTATATAACTCGACAACTTTCAGTAATTTCGGTGACTTTAATAAAAATTGGGAACTTTCGGTAATATATACCCACTATAAAATATCGTAAAATTTTTTGGTGACCCTTTAGTAACTACGGTGATCGTTATAAAAACAAATTACTTTTAGTGTCGAATGGAGCCATTATAACACTACACGGCGCGCCCAACAAAACTTATTTTAAGAATAACTTGACACATCCTTCGGTATTACTTTAAGATATATAACGTTACCAAGGTAACACAATATAACCAAAGGGTATATAAGAACAGTAGACTGATTTTCGTTACTATAAGATATATAATATTACCGAAGGTAACACAATATAACCAAAGGGTATATAAGATCACGAACGTCTGATTTTTGTCACTATAAGATATAAAACATTACCAAAGGTTATATATTATGACTAAAGGGTATATAAGGATCATTTTCGAGGTATGGTAGTTTCTTCAGTTTATATAATATTTCTAGAAGTTTTATAAGGGTCATTCAGTTTATATAATAGAGACAGAGTTTATATAAAACTACTTGAAGTTTTATAATGGTAATTAGTTCATTTAAGTACAAGCCGCCATTTTTTTCATCTATGCATTGCAGATAAAAAAGAAAATGTCGGATTAGTCAATTTTTTATATTGCAGATATATGGCTTCCGTTTTATTTTTATATGAAGAAAATACATCTTTTTAGGTATATAACATTTCTAAATTATGTTATGTTATTTTTATGAATTAATATCACCTAAGTGAAAATTTTTAATTTTGTCATATTTAATTAAAATTATTAAAAATTGCTTATTTTTGGAGGGGTCTGTATTTTTTATAAGTATCTATGATGATATTCACAGTAAAATTTCAATTGCAGGCTGAATTTCACCACATATATGCCGAAAAATTGTACTTCTGAAATGTAAATATATTAAACCCTTCCATTATAAAAATGCAATACAAAAAAAAAAAAAGATAGGTTTCGTAAATATTTGCATATTATTGTTTTATAAAGGTAACGAAAAATAATTTCCCTAACATTTCAATCACTGAAAGTAATCAGCCTGAGAATTCCATGCGTTGTGGAAACGTTACCATCACCATTATAAACAAAGTTTATAAAGGTAACCGAAACATTACCGCAACCACTGCTATGACCAAAATAAATTAATCGAGAGCACCTTGGGTTATATAAGGGTTTTATAAGAAGTTATATTAAGGTAACCAGAATATTTTGGTTACTCATTTTATAAAACTTTTAGTTATATAACGTTACCTAAATCAAGTCACGGTAACCTTTATATAATCTTCCATTTAAGCTCTATAAGGGGTTTATAGTGGTTACAAAGAGGTTTCGAGTACTAGTCTATATAACTCAAGTTATATAATTTGGTAATGGAAACCTCACCGTTACTACTAAAATGTTTCTTGGGCTAGCATATGTTCAAGCCATGATAGAAAAATCAGTCTTCAGACGAACTGATCCCAATTGCATCTTTTTTGTTTTATTGAATTTTCTGTACACATTCAAAACAAATATGATTTTATTAAGTTGCTGTAAAGATTTTTCCCTATTGGCCATCATAGAAACTCTTGCCTTCGTGTCCTCCCCCAACAACCAGATACATCAACGTTTTTGACCACCTTTTTACAATCTCTTCCTCATCCTAAGAGCTTAATTTTTTTGACACGGGGCACGACCTCTATATCATCTTATATATGTAATTTCTAAACTACCTATACTACCTATACCTCAATTTTTTGTTTATTTTTTCCTAAACTATAATTATGAAAATAAACATTTTAAATTGAAAATGCACTCATGCAGACGATGTTCCGCTTGTATGCGACTAAAAATTCATTTTGTTTTTTGCAAGATCATCGCATCTAACAAGGTAAAATGCCTCAATTATGTACTAGAAAGTCGTCAGTTGGTCGAAACATTGAGACTTGCAGTGTCATTTTAATGGTTATAAATATAGTGAAAAAAATTTGCCTGAGTATCAGAGTATAGATAATAATTTATAAATACAGACACCCACAACAAGGTAAAGGAAAGAATAAATTGGCCTCTGTACAAGGAAATGAGTTATTAAAATACAAAAAAAAAATAAAAAAATGGTCGCCACATCTTGATGCTTGCTTATAGTTATAACGAATTTGCATGAATAAGCGTTTTTATTTTGTATTTGTTTATATGGAAACTAGGTATATCCTCTATGTTGCATTAGATTTGTTTTTGTGCAGTAATAAAAACGGAAATAACATGAAATGAGACAGGTTTAACGGATAAAGGGACTGAAGTCCATTTTATATCCTAGATTAAGTCTATAGGGTGCCTATTCTAAGTTTGTCATTCTGTTTGTAACGCATAGAAATAATGATGGTAGAGTAAAACGGATTGGACACCCGCGCATAATATTAAAATTTATTTTGATTTTTGCATGTCTGCCTGTCTGTCTGTCCGTCCGTCCGTTCGTCCGTCCGCACGATAACTGGAGAGTTCGTTCACTTACAGTGTTGAAATTTTGTACACGGACTTTCAAAAAAAGTATTTTTAAGTTCGAAAATGGTACAAATTGGGCAACTCATTTGGAGGGTTGCCATACAGAAATTTCGTTTTCCGCTGTATATTTTAACACTGCCTGAAACGCATCAACTTAGAGCTGAAATATTGTACACTGTGTTTTCATAAAAATAGTAAAATGATTTAAAAAATAGGTTAAATCGGGCAACCCATTCTTGGTGTTGCCATATAAAAATTTAGGATTTTTACGTATTGAAAACGATTAGTCCTAGATGTTTTTATTGTACTGAAAAGTTCTTCAGAATATGAAATCCTATGAAATTGGTTATAATCATTTGTACTCCGACGAATCTAGACATATATGTGAAAAACCATTTCAAAAATCAAACTTGTACAGATGGGTGACTGACCATATGAAATTATGTACATCATCTTGGGTATATCATACCAATTGGCCTCAGATAAATTCTAGCTTTTTTACTTTCACATTTTAGATTTATATTGTGAGTGTAAAAACAGCTTAAATGTGTAAATTTAGTCTCTTCAGTCTCGTCAAGTGTAACTCATATATGAAAACACTCAAAATTAAATTGAAATGTGATTTTTTTTTTTTACAAATACCTATCGCGATATTTTTATATTTATATCGAATCCTATGGGATACACGGAAAGAAAAATTTTCTAAATACCAAGAAAATAGACTATAAAATCAAGAAAGTAGAGAACGATTCTCGTCCAAGTGATGAAAAGATCACATCAATCGGATGTGGATTAAATTTAGAAGAGCGAATTCTAGAAGATGCTTCTTAAAACTAATTATTAAATTTCTTGATTCTAGAAATCATGAAGTAAAATCGTGAAATATATTCTCATTGAATTTCTTCCCTTAAGAAACTATTTTCTGAGATCAAGAATGGTTTACTCGATATGAAATCTAAAATCACGAAATAGTTTCTTAAATTAAGAAGATTTCTCGTATAGTTTCTTCTTATATTAAGAAAGTAGGGAATATATTTTGCTGATTTTCAGTGACGTAGAAATATAATGGGGAATTAAAAAACCAATCGTTTAATTTTTATAAAATATTTATTATACCATAAGATGAACAGAGATTTAAGGAACCTATTGTTTTTATATTAAAGGAATTTATGTAGGTACAATATCTATACTAATTTTAACATTGTTAGTAAATGACATAATTAAACGATAAAAAGTATATAAAAAAATGAAGTAAATTAATTAGATATTTCTTTTTTTGAAACATTTTCTCCCATCAGCCAAAGTATTTAAATTAAAGGGTCTTACATTCATGAGACCTACATTGCTAATTTGATAGGTATTTTTTTCATCACCTGCTATAAAACTGTTAAAATGTTTATCAAAATTTAACAAATCTATTTTTTGCAAAATAAAGAATGATGCCTTTTCTCCATTATCGGCAACTGTTGTTAATAAATCAACAATTCGAAAAAGTTCTTCTGTTATAAATAAACAAAAACCAATCTTATATTCTATGCCTTTTACACTAATCTTTGCACTTTGAAGTATCTTAACATATTTAATGTCAAATGGAAATAAAATCGCATTGTAGTAAAACTTTTTTTTAATATGTAAACATTCTGTTTCATCATAAAGCGTAATATCATTTAAATTATTTTCTGTCTTCATTAAAATATAGCTGTACTTTATAGAGCATTTTTTGGCAAGAGAGAAGGATACATTACGTCGAGAAGATGTTGCGCGAGTATAATTTTTCATGTCCCTGTGTTTTGATTCGAATCTCATACTCCAAAATGTTCGAGGAGGACCTGATTCCAAAATTATTGAGCAATAGTGTGTAAGATGATGTTTGGGTTTTAAGTCATCCTCAAATAGAGTAATATATAATGAATGGTGTTCCTTAATTTGTTTGCTTAAGTTTTCAATGCTTTGAGAGTCAAATGAATATGATGAAAGCATTTGTACTAAGTTTTCTAACAAGACAACGTAAGACCAAACTTTGTCTTCATGAGGAATAAAGTCGCCAATAATCATAGAAAAATAATTTAAAAACTTTAAAGTTTCATACGCAGAAAAGTGTAATTTTTTTGATTTTATATGCTGGGGTTTAATGGGCTCACACTTGTTACGGCTATCTATTTCACCGTAATCAAATTTTTTCATTCTGTAGTTAAGATCGCTCAAATCAAAATAGCCCTTTTTAAGAAAATATAAAATGGAATTGACTAGCCTATACTTAATAATGCCTTCGAAAACATCGTGCATTAAATCTACGGAGTAATTTGTAGTTACATGAAAGGAATTAATAGAATTAAAAATTGAATTTTCAACTATGCCGGTTGAATCATAATTGCCATTTTTGATATGGTCGTTGTAGCTAGAAATATTTCTTAATGTCTCAGGCCATTCTGATATTGATAGCTTACTGTCTTGCTTCGTAAGTAAACAAAACCTGCAAAAGTGAGTATGCGAAAAGCTTCTGGAAAACCCTAAAATATTATTTAATGCAAGATTATCACCAACTACAAGTCCTAAAATGAAATATACTTTCGTCTCTCCTTCAGTTGTGTGAATAGTTGTACCTTCTGTTTCAAGTTTATTTATAATTTGAATTAATTTGTACAATGCGCAGTTATTCCCATATCTTTTAAATATTTTAGATGGTATGAACATAGCAGGAAAAATGTTTTCTAAGTGAGAGTTTTTGTAATTATCCGGAATGGTAGGAAATTTGTAATAAAAAGCTGATACGCTCTGTGTGTCGGAATGATTTCCTATTGGATCGTTTACCTCAAAATCGTCATTATATAGGAAGTATGGTATAGTTATTTTTCCTTTATATTCTCTTATTTTGTTTCTCCATAACTGTCCTTGTACAAAATTAGTAAGGTTAATGTTATCGTTTGAAATTTTATCCATGAATTCTATAGTTCGTTCAAGCATATTCGGGAGTTCAAAATACGATTTCATTTGAAATTCAATATCAAGAATAGTACCATTATGTTCTACCCTATCTAAAACGGGAGTGCCTTTTCTCATCGTCTCGCAAACAGAACTAGATATCACAAACTTCTCTGGAGATCGCATAATATTTAGCTCAATTAAATGTTTAATTAATTTATGCTCGGTATCTATTTTATTAAAAGTGGAAGAACACAATTCCAATTTTCTTTCTATTTCATACCGTTTTTCTTTTGGAATCAATGTAAGTACTACATTTTTTATTAAAGTGAGGATAACACTAAGTAATTCTGAAAAATCGCCCAAAATTTCCCAAATTTGTTTATAAGTGAAATGGCTGCAATAATTCATTTTTACTACTAATTTTAAAAATTCATTTAAAATTAACTTCTCCCAATCGATCTCATTTTCATTGTTTACTTTAGAATTGAACTGATTGAATTCTATACTCTCTTCATATATACTACTATTCGTAGATAACACTTCAATCCCGGAAAAATGACTTTGATCGGCAAAAGAAGACGTGTCCTCGGTATGAGAGTTTTTGGAATGTTTTTTAAATGCACAAAATTTCGAAAATGTTTGCGGGCAAGGGATGAATGGACAATAAAAACTTTTAATATATTTCAGATTATGATCAAACTTATAATGTGAAAATAATTGATCAAGACAGTCAACAGGTCTTTGACACAAATGGCAAATCATCTTGATATTTAATAAAATAATATTAAAATAATTTCAAAATTAAAACTAGTTTTGCGCAATTGAAATTGTGCTTAGAAAGCCTGAAACCGCTGGAGATATATCAGTCTCGTTTTCGAAAAAGTAGGCTTGAATAAATTCCCAAATAAATCTACATTCTTCCTGATACATCAAATCAAAAACGTAAATTAACTTATATGTACAAGATATAGCATGTATAAGGCTGTTAAACTTAAACCTAATATCATCAAATACTGCATACGCTTCAGAAATCTCTCCAGATCCTGGATCGATAACTAATATAAACGGCTGACATTTAAGTTTGTATTCTAAATACTTCGCTTTTCTTTCTTTAACAGCTTTGTCCAAGTTCGTAATTGTTTTTACCTTTAATATAAATGCATCCTGACTATCATTAATGCTGTACTTCCATATCTTTTTGTCCTTTCCTTTCGTTCGTCCGGTGGGCACTAAGAAGTGATGCAAAGCTTCACATATGTTCAGATCGCGTCTGTTGTTTCCTAAAACGTGATTTAAGAGAAAAATTGACATTTAAAATGTGGTTATCGTTTTACCTTCGGTTCCTAAATCAGCTGATCGAAGTGGTTCTTTTGCACTCTGTTGTATAAGAGGAACAAACTTGTGTCTAAAAGTATCCTAATTCCTCAGCAAGCCGTTGGAGTTTTTGAAATTCTCCTCAAATTCAATATCTATCTGTGAATAAGAGAACTAAGCATTCATTTAAAATCACGAAGAAATTAGTAATTACCAATCGATCACCAAATTGCCTAGTATATGCAGGCCATTCCTTAAGAATATCTTGAAGAATTAAACCATGTGTTTTGAAATAATAAACCCTTCCTGTGAAGATTCTTTCCATTTAAGCTCGACAGTTTTCCATGGCTTTTCGTATAATTTAAGCCATTCGTTATCAAGTTCATACGTTTTTTTATTCAATATCGGTCGTTCGGCTTTATCACAAATTCCTTTTATTTTATCCAAGATTCTTCGTGGTTTTCGTCTTACTTTTTCTAATGGAAATAAGCCCACCTTTCGCAGGTTGCTGGCCAGGTTTTTATATTTGTGGTAAAGTCGACCATGCCTTGTATCACCAGATAGAAGGAAATAATAATCCTATATATAAATAAATAATACAAAAGATTTATATTTAAAAGAAGCCAATTTTCGAAATGGGTTACTTGCCTTTCTTTCGTTTGGAAATTTTTCGATGTTTTGATCCGTAATTCTTATATAATCGGCATCTTTCATAAAGAACGTATTCGTCGTGTATGTTTTAACGATATCTTCTATCAGCTTCTCTCTTGCAAATGGTGGTAGGTTTTGGTTGTTATTCTTCCATGAACTTATGTATCATAGAACCGGAAATATATCAAAAACGGTTGCATTTAGGCAGGTATATGTGCATAGTTAAATTAAAGGTAACATTCCGGGGTCTCTAAATCGTGTAAAAAAAACTGCATAGTTATCATGCATTTTGGCATGAAAATCGTTAAAATATGTTATAATTTTTTGCTTGTCTCCACCTCAGCTATCAAACCCTTGAGCTAGGTGCACCAATTATGAAACACCTTGTATATACCTACTACATAATTAGCTTCAATCAAATTTAATCTTTTCAATGAGCATTCTTAGCTAGTAATAAATATCGAAAATGGTTTACTTTCAATTGAAAGTTTTCAGTCTTATTCAATAGCAGAAAATTACAATACTCCGTTGAAAAATTTTACTCGATCGAAATAAATTTCTTATTGGATTGCAATGCAGGTGAAAATCAAAATATCGAAACATACTTACTTGTAAAACATGCACTTTCAAAAACTGTGGCAACTTAAACACTTTTCACTATTAAATATTTGCAACGACAACAAATGCAACGCGGTTCTTGCTTGTTTGCTTGACAAAATCAGAATACCCACTAACTGACTGATTGAGAAAACAATACCACCAGAACCGTTTAACTTTTTACCGCAAGTAATGATATTCTGAAGTTAAGTGGTAACAGATTGAAATAAGAATTAACTTTCTGAAAACAAGAAAATATTTTCTAACATTTTCTGAAAGCAAGAAAATATTTTCTAACATTTTCTGAAAACAAGAAAATATATTCTAAATATTAAACTTTTTCTTAAAATAAGAAAATTCTTTCTGATTTCAAGAAACGTAAAATGATCTTATAGTTCTTGATATTAGAAAACAATCTTTACTAGTATTGAGAAATTAAAGAGTCATTTTAAGAAGATTCGGCTTAATTTTAGTAAATACTGATGTAAATAAGAGAATTTTTCTCGAATAAATGACTTCTGAAATCAAGAAAATCATTTCTCGACTCCTAGAAAATTATTTCTTTCCGTGTAGGATGTATGGTTCAGAACTTATAGTATGATTTAAGAAATCTAAAGAAACGTCTATTTTTACTTTCCATAAACGAGGTATTTTTAAACTCTCCCCTCCTTCAATTTTTGAACAATTCTTTGTTTATCCAGACGTCGTTAAATGAAAATTATTATTATTCTCATGTAAATTCCTCTGCTTGGAATGTAATATTACTAGAGAATTTTGCTATGAAATAAGTTACTAGCAAATTTGGTCAATATGAAATTGACCGAGCTTGCTGCTAAGTCCGCATCTCAAGAATTGAGTGCTCTTTTTTTCTCTCTTTTTATATCGAAAAATTTTTGAAAAAAAAATTTCTTTGCAAAAGGGGACTATGAATTTATTTAATAGCAAAACTCTCTATAAAATGCTAGTCCCGCATAGAGTTAATCTTGCTAGCCATTCTAAATATGTAGTATTTCGCCTCATATAATTCACACTTGAAAATTATTTTAAGTGCATATATGAGGTCAGCTTGGCTGTTTCACTTTGGGGTATACAGCAGACAGGAACTAAGCCGTACTAATGAGTATACGGCTCCTGCCGATACGAAACACCCTCTTTTGCAAAGATTTTTCGATGTAAAAAGAGTTTTTTCACTCATGTAATATTACTCATTTTATAACGTGGTTCTTTTGTATTTTAAATTTTCTTAAGTATCTTTACAGCATGTATTTTGTTTAGAGTGTAAAATTACAGTTATAGCCGAGATAATCTAGTACTATCACAGTAAAAAATTCGGAGTTCCATGAACACCGAGAGGGTGTTCAATGAGGTTCGTAGATTTTCAGAGTACATTTGTCTCTTTAAATCGGTGTAATTATTATTACTCATAAATATAATTTTACCAAGCTTCCAATATTTAGAGCTTTTACAGAAGTATGATATATATCCCGATTGGAAATGCATTCGAAGCTCATATTTTGTGTAATTTTACACCGAATCGCGTAAAAATCTGATTTTAATGTTTTCTTCGGACAGGAATTGCCTGCCGAAAAATAAAAATATAAATCCAAAACTGTTGACTGCATCGAAATGAAATAGTTTTGGATATGATCTAGAATTAAAATATATTTAGTCTGCTATGAAAGAAGAAATTCGTCTTTACTTTTGTGCAGCTCCCCTCTAAAGAAATTTTCGAAGATGTTTTACGTGTAAAAAAAAATTTTGGCTAAATACTATCTTGACACTTGCAACTTACACTTGTTAAAAACTTGTTTCTACAAATAGGAAATTACGAATGACCTTAGTTCATAATTTTTTCAGATAGAATCTGTTGCATCTTATACCGAACGGAGTTTAGATGTAATTCTGTTTGGGAGACTTTAGTTAAGTTACACTGAACGGAGTTTTAAAATAAATATTTTTCGCTAGATAGAGCTCCGCTGAGTGTTTTTGTTATCCGGATAGATAATATTTTTGAGTTTTTCATACAAAACAAGTCTCACTCGGATAAAAAGGGGAATTTGTATACCATTTGGGGTAAAATATTTAAAACTTCATGATCATGGGGTATAAATTATTTAAAATTATTCGAAATATATTCAAAATTCATGATATCCAGCAAACGGGGTAAATTTACATCGATTTTTTTTTTACTGTGTAGTGATAGTAACAAAAAAGTAATTCAAAGCGAATGAGTCACATTTCTACGCTACACCATAATCAACACAATCTAGCAAATTCAAATGATGAGTTGATTTTTTTACACACAAAAGTTTTTGAAATAAATAACGGTATTTATGGAATTTGTGTGTAAAAAAAATCAATGTTTTGGAAATATTTGAGAATAATTTCAAGATGCTTAATTAAAAAATACAGAGGAATACGCTTTTCGACAGCTACTGTTCTTGGCTATTTAATATGCCAACAATAACCAAAATCTATAGTGTGGTTCAAAAGTTATACTCATTTATTCCCATCAGGATTCACGAATATCTTCAACTGGCCATAACTCCTAAAGGAAGGTTTCTAGGGGGGGGGGGGGGGGGGGTATGTGGAACAATTTTGATCAGCTTGCCTCAAGGAATCGCGCGTGGTATACTGGAAGGTATCTTGATCTGAATCACCCTGTATATATATTTTCTCTGAATTTGCTAAATTCTAAAAGTAAATAATTTTCTCGAAGAATTTTCTTAATTAGTGCTTATAATACCACTACGTCATTTCTACTATACTCTCGGTGACTAAATAAATTCCAAGAGTTACCACAATTACTTCCCATACACTTACTAAAAATAAAAAAAAAATAAAACAAATCCAATTTAGAAAATGACCAGAGATTAAATACCCGTGATAAGTTAAAATCCCCAAAATTCCATAAAGCTCTTATTTCACATCCGCACAATTTTCGAGATTACATTCAGAGATTACAAGTACCACATCAGTCAGTCACAGATATCCAACATAGGCCTCGACTACATATACCCTCTACCATAATGATACTCGTGCATTTGACGAAATTGAAAATTATTGTTGGGACACCGAAAATATGCTGAAAAATACAATCGCATCGAAGCATGTGCGACCACAGCCGTCCTTTATAAATGGATTTTGGTCCTATATTTAACTCCAAGAATTCACATATTCTAGTATATGCAACCCGCCGGAGAAGCATCAATTTACCCTTCGGATCAAGATATCCTCATCATCTGAGGATGCAGTGTCACCCAGATTAAAAAAAAAAAAGAAAAAAAAATGAAGGGCTGAAAGGGTGTTTCAGAACAATCAAAGAACTGAAACTCTGAATTGATGTAGATGATAATCTCGAAATTCTTATTGGTTGTTCCTATCTCAATTCGTATTTGCTTAGGGTGCATGTATTATGTATGCACGTGATAGGAACGACATTGTTTCTCAATAGGACAATTGATAGGATCAACAATGTCAGGGAATTTTCACACTCTCTATGTAGTAATTTATCTTATGTGGATGTTAGTTATCTCATCAGATCCTGCAGTAAGGCATGAAATAATGTATCCAATTCACTCTATTTTGTGCTACCAGCTTTTGATGGTTCCATAACTCGTTTATGACTTTTTTTTTTTGTTTGAAATCGTTATGACGGTTTGATCAAATAATTAATTTTACGGCAGCATTGTTCGAGTTAGATAATTAGCGAACGATGCTGTTGTTGCTGCATTTTCACAGGGTATCACAAATAAACATAGGTATCGAATCGGTCCAAAAATGTAAATAAAATTCTTGCCTATTGTTACTCTGAAGTATGGCTCTGTCTGAAACAGAGATGTACAAGCTACAAATACTTGAACTCAAATGATGGACAGATTGCTCGATCCATCGAAATTTTTACACTCTGATTCTGATGGAGTTGATATACATTTTACAGAAGACGGGTATGAGCCACTGATGATTTATCTTCGAAGATGGTAAACACAAAAAAATGGGAGTATGATATTTTCACACACGATAAGTGTAATTTTACTCAAGGTGTTACTATTATTAGCTGTTTTTCATGACTCGTTATGGTAATTTTTTACACATGAGAGAAAACTAAAATTTAAAAATAAACACTTTTGCAATTCGTATTTTGACTTCATGTTAAAAAGTCAATAGGAATTATAACTGCTTTCAAAATACATAGTCTGTTTCGACTGACATCTAAATAAAATATTAGTTTGTCCGGAACAATTTAACTTTTGAAAAATATACACATGAAAAATATTACATTTTTACACTTTTTGTGTAAAGTTGTAATATGTTAGGGCATAATTCTCTTAAGAATTACAAGCTTTCATTATTAGCGTTTTTTTTTAGTGCTAACTTTACAAATTACACATTTAAATAGTTTTGTTGCTTATTTCGAGAATAATCTCATTGTATTTATGTAATTACTATTTACAAATTATACTTGAAATTTACTAGGAAAAGTATGTACTTCTATTCCACGGATTTCTGTGTAAACTAAAACTGTGTAAATTTACACCGTTAAAATTTCTTCCTAATTTCTTTAACAATGAGGTGAATATGTATTTCACATTTATTATTATTCGTAGTTGATATAAACAAAATAACAGCGTAACAGGATTATACTTTTGTTTGGTAGCTAAAAAACTAAATTTTATTAAAATATTAGGTGTTTAACTTGAAAATGATGGTTTTACAAGAGATGACGTTACTGGTACTGTATTGTATCTGGCCATACTGTGACTATCTACATTTTTTATGTGTTAATTTGCCAAAGTGTAAACAAGGTAATTTTTTCGAGCTAGAAACATATCAGGATGCGTGCCAAATAAACAAGGTTTGCAGGAAGCTTTGCTTTTGTTCTTTAATTGGAAAAAAAAGTGCTGCTGAAGCTCATCGATTGTTATCAGAAATTTACGTTGAATATGCGCCATCCAAGCGAAAAAGATCGAAGATGAAGATTTGGAGACTCTACTCAGTGATGACTCGTGTCAATGCAATTTCCAAGCATCTGAAATCATTGAGATTCTTTCAAAAGCAAAGAAATTGTGTACCATATGATTTGAAGCCGAGAGATGTCGGAAGGCGATAAAGAAAGTCGTTTTTGCACCGCATTGTTACTGGGGTGACGAAAAATTGTTTACGACAACCCGAAGCGTAGGATATCGTATGTGAAGCCCGGCCAATGAGAAATATCAATATCAAAGCCGAATATACATGGCGCCAAGGTAATACTCTGTATTTGGTGGGATCAAAAGAGTGTCATCCATTATGGAGCTGCTAAAAAAAGCTGGTGAAACTATTATGGGAGCAAAGGCTCTACAGACAACAACTGATTCGTTTGAAGAGGGTATTGAACGAAAGAAGGCCATATTATGCGACCAGACATGAGGCCGTAATTTTCCATCATGACAACGCTCGGCCTCCTAATATTGCTACACCAGTTAAAAACTATTTGGAAAATAGTGGATGGGAACTTTTGTCTCACCCGCGATTTTCACTAGACCTTCTATGTGTATTTTGTTTTTGTATTTTTGTCCATTTTTTAAATAATTTTTTTTTTTTTTTTTTTTTAATTTAAGTAATTGAAGAAAAAAAATTATTTAGTTTTGTTAGTGTGTAAATACACAATTCTATATTCGCCGTAAAATATGTACGTACATACAGACAAAATAAAACTAAATTAAAATAAGAGAACAAAAAAAAAATTATTTTTAAATACATACACATACATTTAATATATTCTTAGAAATAGTGATGGGTCGGTCACGAGCGATTCGGTCTTTTTGACCGGGTCAGTACACTGACTCAAAGGACCTGAATCACCGTTTCAAAATCATATCGGTCAATCTGTCACTTAGACTCAAGGGGAAAAGAAACTGCTGCTCTTGACTTTTTTGTTAAATTTCCAACTGTATTAAACTTTTTATTTACAGGGCTATACATGCAGCTATTTTTTCACATTGAAATAAAACTTTTGCATCTATACGTTTTCAACTTCAAATTGAGACTAAACAATTTCAAATTGACACTAAACAATTTCAAATAGGGAATAAAAAATAAATAATTTATTCCAACAAATATAACAATTTTAAATTTGAGTAGGCTTTTGAAAAATAAAAGAAAGTGTCTTTTATTAATATAGTGTCATTATTAATTTATTTATCCCTAATTATCTTAAGAATGTCTTACATCAAGAAAGATTGGAGGGTACTTGCAAAAACTTTGGGCGTGAAGAAATCAACTGGCTATCGATGGGTGAAAAACCAACAAATACCTGAACAACAACGTGGTGGGAAGCGAAAAATAAAAATTACTAATGAACATCGACAATTTATAGAAAGATGTATTGAAGAAAATCCTAGAATAACTTTAAAACAACTGAGAGATAAATTTCAAAATAATTATCAAATTGTTGTTTCTGCGGAATGTTTGAGAAAACATTACGATGGATTACTATATACGTTGAAAAAAATTCGAAGAGAGCCTGAAAGAGCAAATATAGAAAGTAATAAAAGAAAACGATGTGATTATGTTCAAAAACTTTTAGAACATCAATCTAACAATGCACCGATACTTTACATGGACGAAACTAATTTTAACTTATATATATCGAGAACCAAAGGTCGTTCCAAAAAAGGAACTCGTTGCACTCACATTGCAGCAGGCAATCGAGGATCTAATATACATGTAATTGTGTGTATAGGAAATATGGGCTTAATTCATCATGAAATTAGAAGAGGAGCATTTAAGAAACCAGAAGCAAAAGAATTTATGCGTCGTTGTATTCGAAATGCTGAAAATATATACCGAACATCAATCGTAATGATAATTGATAATGCTCCTTGCCATGCTGCCATCAAAGAAGTATTCCAAGAAGATGAATTTCTTAATAATCACCTACTAAGACTAGCACCATATAGCCCAATGTTAAATGAAATTGAATATGCTTGGTAAAACCTAAAATCTGGAGTCAAAAGCGATTTAACTATTCAAATGCCGCAAATCCTAGCTGGTGAAGGCAGATCAAATATCACGCAGACCGAGTTCCGTCTACTACGGCTAGAAAATATAATTCGCGCAAATATAACGACGATGATTACTGTTCCTAATTGTAACCGACACGTCGCTCATATTCAAAAATGTATACCGGACGCGTTAAATATGAATGATATGACTTTTTAGTTAATAGAGTAATTCAGTACTGTAATCATCTTCGTTATTTTTTTCGCGAATTATATTTTCTAACCGAGTTGCATCTACTATGGCTAGAAAATATTACGGAATTATCAATTTTTAATTAATTGAGATATTTTTAATAAATCTACTTTAAATTAACTGTAATAAATTATTTATTTTTTAGTCCCAATTTGAAATTGTTTAGTCTCAATTTGCAGTTGAAAAGGTATAGTTTACATTTGTATATATAAGTATATTCCACCCTCAACTCTGTTTCGGCAGCATAAGAAACAACAAAATGTTACTACTAAGTCCCTCAACTGGCATCTCTATCGCCAAATCGTAGTTTTGGTATTTACGTCCCTTCTGTATATGCACAAGGGTGCAAAGGGCTGACAAACAAATCCAAGTATTTAAGAAATATATATATATATATTTGCTAATTGCCAATTGCTTTGAGGAGGTCAATCGGGTTATCTTGCCATCACATATTTCAACAGTTGATCAGTTACAAGGGCACATTTTGATTGTGATTGCTTAATACGCATTGATATATCAGTCTCGAAATTGATAAACTAAGCGCACTTTTAGCTGTGAGCATTGCTCTGACATGAACGATTCGATGAGGTAGGTAATTTTAGGTTATTAGAAGATTATTCCCAAATGACTCAAATGACCCAAATGACCGAATTTCTTACATTAGTACTTATACCAAAAGAATCGTATGACCTGAGCCACCAAAATGACGGATTTGTTGTTGTTGTTTTCCATTCCCTAAATTTGAAATCCAAAATTTAACGGACTAGTAATTATTAGTTATTCACGATTAATGAAATTATAATATTTTTTGTTTGTTTTTTATTTTGCGACATAGTTAGAACCCACCCAGACACACCGCCGGTGTGTCACGACACACCTTTTGGAAAACATTGATCTAGAGCAGGGATTCCCAAACTATTATGGGCAAGAGACCCCTTTCCCAAAATGAACTGATACCTCAAACCCCATAGCCAGATTACTTTAAAATTCCTATCTCTAGGTCTTTCTCCTATTGATACAAAATACTTACCAATTTAAAAACTTGGCGGTTGGTTAAGTGAGTAAACTTGACATCATTTTCTCATCAAAATTTAACAAAATAAATAGACATAAAATTCAGTAAATATCAAGTGTAATTAATAATTATTAATACAAATTACGTAACAATAATTAAGTAGGTAATGAAAAATTCTATGTGATGGATGAAGCTGGTGACTTTCTACCAATCTACCTAAATCCGGTTCAATATTGGTGAGTTGCAGTCTTAAAACTCCGCGTTCGTTGATTTTCAAAAAGTTTCTTTGTTTTGTCAAAATGTTTCTAACCACACTGAAGCCTTTTTCGACTAGGTATGATTATGGAAAAGCGATAATGTATTTTTATTTTTCAGCAATGTTCCACAATGCAGGATACTGTGCTTCAATGTTGCGTTGCAACCAGAACTTCTGATAGCTTTGGTTGAACTTTTGCTTAAGCTCCTCGTTTGTGCTGATGGTAATCAACTTTTCTTTCATTATCATATTGGCTTCTTCCATGTCTGTGATATTGTACGGATTTATTATCTATTGAGAAATTTGTAAATTTATGAGATCCTCAAACCTCTTAGTAAAATCCTTGTGTAATGCGTCCAAGTGAGTGACATATGATAAAATAATATTGTTTTGAAGCATTTCTGGTAATTTTGATAAATGCGGAAACTGTGAATATTTCTGCTTAAATTTTGTTTATAAAGAATGAGTTTACCCACAAAGGCCGATATTATTGATTTTATTTTAATCAAGTTGAGATCGTCACCCTGCAGCTACAATTTAACTTTGTTCTACATAACAAAGATATCAGTCAAGTTATAAATATCTGTTTTACAATTGTTCAGATTTTCTTTCAAATTCGGATCTTTTTTTTGTAAAAACTCCAACACAGTTTCAAAAAAAGCTGAAAATCTTGCTAAGCAAGAGCCTCTTGATAGCCTGAGAAATTCAGTTTGCAGAAATAATCGAGTAAAGACTTCGTCGTTTTCCTCACATAGCTGAGCAAATATCCGAGAGTTCAAAGAATTGCTTCGAATCTTGCTGACAGCATTTATAACATATTGTAAAGACTGATGCAATCTAGGACTCTGATTTTTTGCTACTAAATGCTGTCTGTGAAACACGCAGTAGGAGATGAGCATATTATCATTCAACCTCCAACGAATTTCAAAACTCAATTGAACTTTCAATGTAAGTGCAAGCTTGTTATTTAGTAAAATATCAGGAGTATATTTGGACTTGAACTTGATCATGATTTCGTTAGTGTTAAATCGCGTATACGCGTCAAATACAGAGCAAGTCAAAACGTGCCTGAAAGACTTGTACGCTTGAACACATTATCATGCACGAACTTGTCTACGCTTATTGACTTGCCCAGTTTTTCATCTTGTACGAACTTGTGCACGCTTATAGACTTGTTGAGTTTCTTAAAAGTACAACAATGATACTTCCTACTAAAATATTAGTCTTTCTTATAACAAGTTGGCAGACGTAACACAACTTATACAGTATCTTGAAGGTTTCAAATAAGAGCTTGTGTTAATTAATAAGGGTCGATTTTTAGACCTCGTCGACTCCCAAAATCAGTTTTCGTTTATGTCGACCCCTGGGAAACCGATATCGACCCCTTTGGGAATCCCTGATCTAGAGTATCATAAGAATTGGTCTTGTTGTTAAACCAATTCTAGCTTTTTTATCTGTTTTTCTTCCATTTTTCTTACATTACAAATTATATGAGATTAATGACTGATGTTTCATGTTTTATTATCTTTTTTGTCAATCCTTTCTAGTCAAGTAAAAAATATGATCAAATTTTACATATTGAAAAAATATTGAGATTCCCAACACTGCTTACCACAAAGCTTTTCGATATGGGAGAAGAATATTCTTTCTATTATATGTTCTTTGGTTTTACATTTGTACCGAGCATTCCATCACAGAAATGCGGGATACTTACTTCTACAACTAAAATTTCACTACGCTTGTTTCCATTTATCACCACTCCGATAAAGGGCCTTCCCACACGAGAAGTTTTTAGGGAAGTAAGAATTTTCTTCCCTTGTACTGAGATGTGCCAGCTCAATAATGTTGCTCCGCGTATTGAAATTAATTGTGTGCGTGTTCAATTAAGTCACAGTTTTTTATATGAACAATAATTGTATCATAAATCCACAACACACCCCCGAATACTTCTCACCCGTAAAAAACTGCCTAATTACTTCCGTGTGTGGGCTGGCTGGCTGGCTCTGATTCAGACTGTAGTCGCTACAGAGCGGTGCGGAATAGAGTCACTTTTGTCATTCGATCGGCCAAACGAAGGTACTTCAATTCGAAGTTAAATCCTGCTCTGCTCACTAGAAATTTGTGGAGTAACCTGCGTAGGCTAGGTGTGTACTATAAAGACTCTGCTCCTTGTGAACTTGATCCTAATGACCTAAACAACGGTTTCACATCTATTCAATCCCCAGCCAATTTACCCTATCAGCAGCGATTGGGCGCTGATGAAGTAGTTCAGATTATTAATAATAATGGTCTTTCGTTCGGATGTGTAGATCTCCATGAAATATTAAATGCGATTAGTTGAATTAAGTCATCTGATACTGATCCTGATGATATCTCACCAAGATTTATAAAAATTATTTTTTCATCCATTTCTCATATTTTAGTGCATGTGTTTAACTACTTCGCAGTTTCCATCACTTTGGAAAAAAGCTATCGTGTTGCCAATTCCCAAGTCTCGCAAATGCTCTGCACCAGGCCATTTTCGTTCGATTAGCTTAATCTGCTGCCTCAGCAAAATTCTTGAGAAATTAATGCATTCTCAAATTACTTCCTTTCTCAATCAACAATCTTTACTATCTTGCTGCCAGTCAGGTTTCAGACCACGGCATAGCTCTGAGTCGGCATTGCTCAAAGTCGTGTCGGACATTGGTGACGCAGTTGACAAAGATCGGATAGCCATACTAGTCCTTCTAGATTTCAGTAAGGCGTTCGAATCGATTAATCATGATATCCTTTTTCGTAAATTGCAGCAGAGTTTCAATTTCTCATCTACCGCTATCTCTCTTATCAAAAATTGTCTTCTCTGCCGTAGCCAATCGGTTAAGACTCAATCAGTTTCATCTCCTTTATTTCTTCACTGCGGTATACCCCACGGTTCTATTCTTGGTCCTCTTCTCTTCTGTCTATACATAAATGATCTACCCACGACGGCGTCATTCGGCTTAACAATGACCTTGATAAGATCTGTGACTGGGCCAGTCGCAATCAACTAATTCTAAATCCAAACAAGTCAAATTGTCTATTTGTGAATATGAGGGATTATGACCTAAATGATCTACCAGTAGTTAAGATCAACGGCATCGTCATACCATATGCTAGGTCGGTTAAAAACCTGGGCGTCGTGCTAAATACTTGCTTGTTGTGATTATATATCGAATACAGTTGGAAAGGTGTATTCTTTCCTGAGAATGTTAAGAATGTCTGCGATTATTTTGTCACAATGCATGCGTATGAGGCTTGCAAAGACTCTCGATCTACCTCACTTTATCTTCGGGAGTCTAATAGTTCCAAAACTCGATTCTTGCTGTCAGCGGAAATTAACGGTAGCTATCAATGACACGATTCGATTTATATTCGGCATGCCCAGATTTTCTCACATTTCATCCTATGTCGACTCCTTTCTTGGATGCTCTCTCGAAACATTCCTCATAAACAGAATGCTGAAATTCTTGTACAAATTGATCTACGCGAAAGAGCCAGCTTATCTCCAGGACCGTGTTCAATTCCTGAGCTCCACTCGACATCGTCGTCTTCTGTTACCTAGCTTTGTTACTCAATGATCTTACTTACTTTGTTACTGAGCGATCTTGCTTTGTACAGGTCATTCGTAAGTGGAATGGCTTACCCGTCAGCCTTCAGCGGGCTGGCTCCGTTGGGACATTCGGCCGGCTCTTGGCTTCGACCCTTTTGCCTTAATACGCGCTGACCGATGCTATGCACTGTATTGCGCTGCACCTCTTCGATTTCTCGACTATATTTGTATAAACATGATTATTGTTATTATTTACATTTGTTTCTTTCTTCTTTCTATTATATTATCGCATATATCAATTGTTCTAAACATTTGTATAACGTTTTTCATTGTTATGATTCTTCCCGCGCTTGTAAAGGGTTTTCCAATAAGAGGTGTTATTTTAATTAGCCCGCTATTTCGGTAGATGTCACTTTTGGAGCTGTCATTTTTTGACATTTGACAAGTAGAAACTACGCCACTAATAAAAATGGAACGATACACGATTCAACAACGCATTGAAATTATTAAAATTCACTATAAAAATCGTGAAAATGTGGCGAGACGGTTCGTAAAACTCGAACACTTTTGGGTCGTCGTGAAGCACCTTGTCGGATCGCAATACAGAAATTGGTAGAAAAATTCGGCCGATCATCAACAACGTCGAGTCTTTGCTGATTGGGTCCTTGAAATGCATGAAAATGATCCGGAATTCCATCGAAAACTAATCTTGAGTGATGAGGCCCATTTCCACCTCGATGGCTTCGTCAACAACCAAAATTGTCGCATCTGGGGCTCGGAAAACCCAAGAGTTATTGTTGAAAAGCCTCTCTATCCTCAACGTGTGACTGTTTGGTGCGATTTATGGTCCCGCGGGGTCATTGGACATTACTTTTTCGAAAATGAGGCTGGAGCAACAGTTACGGTGAATGGATTGCGCTATCAACAGATGATTAATGATTTTTTATGCCCGGAATTGGATGGTATTGATCTGGACAACGTTTACTTTCAACAAGACGGCGCTACGTGCCATACAAGCAACGAAACCATTGATCTTTTACGGGAAAAGCTTCCGGACCGTGTTATCTTTCGAAGAGGTGATCACAATTGGCCACCGAGATCTTGTGACTTAACAACTTGCGACTTCTTCCTTTGGGGCCACGTGAAAGAGAAGGTCTACGCCAACAGCCCAGCGTCGATTCAAGACCTCAAAGATGGAATTCGTGAGGCTATCGAGGACATAGGGCAGCCACTTTGCGATTTGGTTATGGAAAATTTCATGAAAAGGATATGGTCCTGTGGGCGTGGTCGTGGTGTTCATTTGGCTAATGTTATTTTCCATTATTAACGGCATACCTTCCTCTTTATAATGAAATAAAGATCCGATCATTTATCTCAAAAAATGGCATTTTTCTTTGAATATCAAAATGACTCCTCTTATTGGAAAGCCCGATATTTTACACACACACTGTTAATATTTAGAATTTTTCCTACGTTAATTGTACACTTTTAAGATTTCTAAAATCTTATGTACCTTTGCCAGCAATAAAATTTATTATTTATTTATTTATTTATTTATGGCTAAGTAAGTTAGCAAAATATTTCACAGAAAATAATTTACAGTGTTTCATTTTCAGGCGTACCTTTTTTCTCCGTTTAAATACAGAGAAAACCTATAATTGGAACTGAAATAATAAAATCACTACAGAGTTCATATAATCTTTATTTAGAAACTGAATTTAAATTGAGTGAATCTAGCTGCTTATTAATCCAATTTTGTTAGTTACGCCAGTGAGTCTATTCTTTCTACAGCTTTCTGTTTATATCCTCATAAAACTGTATAAAAAATATTATTATATATTATATTTTGTTCTACCATCATTATTTCTAAGTATTTTAAAATTTAACATAACCCACAGGGTTATAAAAAATTCAAAATGATTAAGAAAATTTTTGTTAAGCAAACATCCCTTTTTATGCCTTCATTCTTAACTAATTCCAGAGAAAAACTTTTTTCAAATTTTTTGTATTTTTTATTAATTTTTTTCTTTCATAGAACCATACATATCTCACTACATATATTACCTTTCAACTTACTTAATGCTTTACGAAAATATCATCTGCTCCATTTCTTACTGACTAACTGACTGATATAACACATTTGCTCCTGAACTCCGCCTCAGTCCCGGGAAAAGTAAACGTCAAAATCAGAGATGTCTATTTTTACTATTTATTTCGTTAAGATCACTCTCAATCTCCTGTTTCAAGCACATCTTGTGGCGCCATATATCCGATGCAGCAATGACATCCCAACAATCTTCCTGTCCTGTCTAAAGAAAAAACAAAAAAATAGTCGCAGACCTGCCTATATTTGTTTGTGCAGTAATCGATATTTTATTTGTAGAATTTTAAATTTAATTTCCGAATTCATCCGGGTTTTTGGGGTTTTCGAATGAAACTCACCCTTGAAATAAGAATAAGAATTTATAAGAAAATTTTTAAATTTATGCTAGAAGCATATCATTTCCATGTCTCCAATTAGGTCATTAAGATATCATCGGGGGGATTCATCCCTCTTTTAATAAATTTACAATAAAAATATTGTGCTCCCGCTGCTCTATACGTATGTATATTTGAGTGTAGATTATTTGCAGCAAATTTTATTTTTACAGCTCAATGATGATTGGTTTTGTATTGCGCCGCGCGCAACTTAGCTCAATCCTGCCGTATACATAAGATACATAATATTGAGTGCGCACAGCACTTAAAATCCCAATAACATACAGACGAAACATGTTAAAGGGGGTATTGAATTACAACAGCTTCGGAAACATGGCATTTCTGAGAGTGAATTAAAGTCATATGGCCCTGAATAATGAGTTAATAAAGATTTTAGACCCGCAGGGAGGATTTTTATTTCAAAATGATCACCACACACTCCTCTGGTGCATTGTCCTGGGCACAATAAAGCCCTCACCGAGATCCTCACAGCATTCAAGAGTGTTATGGTTTAAGGTCCATGGATCATCATCATCATCAGAAGTCTTCTCTGCTGAAAACCGTCTGATTATTATTGTCTGAATTAAGATATTTGAAATGAGCTTGTATAAATATAATAAAGGAGTCAGACAAGCGGAAGATATTAGCAGAGTTGATTGTAAAGTGAGGAGAAATTTTGCTTTTTGTTTTGTTTTTTTTTTTTGTTTTCTTTGAAAATTAAAGTAACAAAATCGAAATGTAAGTGGATAGGTGAGAGCGGGGTGGGTTGAGACATGGGACAAGTTGTTAAAATGTGCCAATATCTATTATATTAAGGCTGAGAGACTTTGACATGGCGTAGAATAGAAGGAATTTTTTCTGTTTCTTAAAGTTCTAATAGAATTATAAACACATATTTTCTAAATTGGGGGGGGGGGGGGGGGGGTATCGAACGTGGGGCGTGGGGCGGCCCACAGAGAATTAGTCTCAAGCTGAGTAATTTGACTCAGAGGTAAGAGAGTAAAAAAAAAACGATAAAGCTACTGCTGTTTGCTATTTGAATGCCAGGAGTTTGCGGCCTAAGATTAATGAAATGAGGAAGACCTTTTGCTGCTTCCGAAATACACGCTATTATAGTGTCAAAAACCTGGCTTCATAGTCATATTCCGACAAAATTGGTTGACATTGCTGGATTTAACCCTTCCATGCATACTGTGCCATATACATATGGCACTATCTGGTTTTCCCTCTGAAAATATGTCTACTCAGAAAATTTTCCTAGAAATTCATGCTGAACAATTTCTTTTTTTTTTATAATTTATAGGGTTATTTATTTGACATTATCATAATAAATAACTCTTAACCGAATTTGGCACGTTTTCATACGGAAAATTCGCTTTGTGCCATATATGGTACATCATGCAGAAAGGGGTAATATTGTTTATTAGATTTTATCTTCCAATTTCTAGGATATTTAGAAAATTTCCAAAGGAACACGACGGCGACGAATGAACAAGATATCCTTAATTTGCTGTTGAATATGCCTAGTGACAGTGAAGACGGATTGGAAAGTGATGAAGACGATTTAACAGAATTTATTCCAGTTTCCACAGAAAATTTTCATGCAGATCTAACTGTTTCGGATTCTGTTAGTGTAGGAAAGAATTCAGTATCGTCTGTTCCCACAACCAGCGTTAATGTAGACAATATAAGCGAGTCAGATATTACGGACTTAAAGAGAAACCTACTTTGGAAAAAAGGAAAGATCCACGTTGATGATCAGGAAAAAAAAATTTACTGGCTCTTCACAATTGCCATCACACATACAAGAACTGGAAACTCCGTACCAATTCTTCAGGTATTTTTTTTGACGACGAGCTATTGAATAAAATTGTTGAAGAAAGGAATTTATATTCAGTGACAAAAGACATTGCAGTTCCATTTATTATTACAAAATATGATCTTTTAAAATATATTGGAATTATGATATTGTCATCTGTAGCAAAGTTTTCAAATATAAGACTTTACTGGGACAAAAATGTAGGTCTTGAACTAGTCAAAAACACGATGCCTTTGAATTATTTCGAAAAAATTCGACCTGTTCTTCATTTTAATGATAATTCCAAAGCTATTACTTATAAGGCTGATCCAGCTTTTGACAAGCTTTATAAACTCCGCCCAGTAATTGATTTGCTCCAACGAAAATTTGTGACAATACATATGGAGGAGCATTTATCAGTTGATGAACAGATTTGTGCTTCCAAAGCTAGTCATCATTTAAAGCAGTACTTGCCTTTAAAGCCTCATAAATGGGGATATAAACTTTTCGTCCTATGTGGTGTATCCGGTTTTGCATATAAAATTGAAATTTATACTGGATTGGAAAATAGTCCCTTGAAACGCTTTCCGGAAGAACCAGATTTGGGAGTTAGTAGTAATATTGTGGTGAGATTGTGTCGCGAAGTTCCCCGTAGGTGCAACTGTATATTGTGATAATTTTTATACATCTATCCAAATTGTGTGCTACCTAGCCAAACCAGGCATATGTTGTTTAGGTACGGTGAGGCGGAACCGCATCCCCAACTGCAAGTTGCCTAAGGAAGAAGATTTAAAACAAAGTCCAAGGGGGACCTCGAGTGAATATGTGGCAAACTACGAGAATATTACGATCGCCAACTTGATATGGAAGGATAACAAATGCGTGACATTACTATCTAATCTCGTCGGGACTGATCCTGAAGGAACAGTTAGAAGATATAATAGAAAAACTAAAACAAACATTATTATAAAATGCCCTGCTATTGTAGGTGAATATAATCGTCACATGGGTGGTGTAGACCTTATGGACAGTTTTATTGGAAAGAATAGAATATCGATGAAATCCAAGAAATGGTACATGAGGCTTTTTTACCATTTTATTGATTTGTCAGTAATTAATTCATGGATTCTTTATAAAAGAACTCCAGGAGCAAACTCCATGTCCGCAAATCAATATCGAGTTGAGCTAGCTACTACCCTGTGTAAAATTGGTACCACTAATTATGCAAAACGCGGAAGACCTTCAGCAGGATCATCAGTTACTCAACAGCATAATGAAAAGAAAACGAAGGGACCCACTGCTCCTATACCACCACGTGATGTACGACATGACCAAATTGATCATCTTCCTCAGTGGAATGCAGATCGTGTAAGGTGTAAGCTACCACAATGTACATTCAAAACGTATATCACTTGCCGCAAGTGTTGTGTAGCCCTATGTTTAAATATGAATAACAATTGCTTTGCGCAGTTTCACGAAAAATAAGTGTTAAATTATTACAAAATAAGTTTAAAAGTTTAGCAATTAGATATCTAATATTCTTCAGCTAAAAAGCTTTTATTTAGTTTTATTTTAATTTTATTTTAAGGGAGTTTTTTATTTACTTGTTTTTTTTTATTTTTTTTGGTATACATACATTATTTCGAAGAAATCGAATAAAAAAGTAAACTAATGTTTACAATGCATTTAAACTTTGTCGTTTCAATGGGTATTTAAAATTCAATATTCAGAACTCTTAAATGCATATTGGGTCATTTTTGGCACAAACTACTTTTTTGTGAGTTAAAATACTTATAATATAAAATTATTTTTTTAAATATTTTTTTGAATTTATTCAACCGATTTGTTATGCATAAAAAATTATTTCATGTAAATTTGATAAATCATGCATTTAAGGGTTAAACTACATCCTAATGATAGACACGGTCGAGTCGGAAGAGCCGTTGAAATATAAGTATGTCAGAGATAGTCTTAAGTCGGTTACCATTGGCTTTTCTTCGTCTTAGTCTTTGGAATTTATAGTATGTGTTGAAGTCAGGTCTACTTCTAATAGTTGCGTTCTTCTTGCTTCTTACTTCCCTCCTAATAATGCACTTGAATTTGAGAGCACCATAGCTTCAATCATACACCTCCATGATAATGTGATTATTGCTGGCGATTTTATTGGGAATATTTTAGGCTGATAATTCTGTTACTGATAATCTCTTACATATGTTTCAATCATTAGATTTGAAGAGGGTCAATATGTTGCCGAAATATTATTGTGGCGTTGCGAATCCTTCCCTTCTTGACATGTTTTTGGTGACAGACGAAGATTAGGTTTAATTTTTCAACCAGCTTAGTCCACCAAGTTTTCTGGACCATGATTTATTATTTTTAACACATTTAGATTCTCATTAATTACAACAAATGTTAATATACTAGAATCATACCGCAATTATAGTCGTATAAATTATTAAGTTTTGTTAAATGATTGCTCAGAACTCCCTTGGTCAACGGTTTATGAATGCACTGATGTTAATGATAAAGTGGAAATTTTTGAGACTCTAATCCCCTATTTTCGTGATAAGCATGCGCCTGTCCGAAGGGCGTGTAAGCGCTTGCAGTCATTTCCATGGTTTTCTGAAGAAATTGAAAACTAAATTCCGGAACGGGAATTTCTATTTTGGAGATATAAGAGGCTAAGAACTGCTGAGTCACACCGATTATATAAACTTTTACGAAATATTGTAACACTAAAAATACGGAAGGCTAAACGGAGATATCTCGGAAGACAGCTTAATCTCCTGACCTACCTCCTAAAATATTTTGGAACAATTTAAGGCGCCTGGGCATACATGGTAAGGAAGATCGTGATTGTGAGCTGGATCCTGATGAACTCAATACATACTTTTCATCTATGTCTCATGCATCGGAGCCGGCTGATTGTAACAATGGTGATATTCTGCAACCTGCATCTAATGGCTTTGCTTTCCGGACGATGAGATATTGATCTTCATTAATTCAATTAAGTCAAGTGCCATCGGTCCAGACGACATTCCTCCTCCTGGTGCTTCTTGTAATAACTCACAATTTCAATACAATTTTAACATCTTCTAATTTTCCTATTAATTGGAGGAATGCTTTTGTTATTGCTATTCCTAAAAATAACTCTCCGAGCAGTTTATCTGATTACCGTTGTATCAGTTTATTGTGTTTTCTTATCAAGGCAATTGAAAAACTTTTGGATTCTTAAATGCTTAACTATATTGAAGAATATTCATTACATCACAGTTGTGAAACTGCTTCATTAAAAGTGAACTCAGATATACGTATGACGCTTGATAAAGATGATATGAGTATTCTTGTTCTACTAGACTTCTCCAAAGCATTTGATAGTGTAAGTCATAACAATCTAAAATCTAAGTTAGCTAATGAATTTGACTACTCTACCTCTGCTATCAACACTTTTAATAGCTTCCTGATGGGACATTCACAGCAGGTTAAACTTGGAAATCGAGATTTTGTGCCGATGCAGCTCTTGATGCGGTGTACCGCAAGGATCAATCTTGGGTCCATTATTGTTCAGTCTGTACACAAATGGCCTGCATAATGTTGTACATGATGATGAGCAGGTTTTCCTGAGTTGCACCACTGGTATCTCGGAGGATGGTTTTTGTTCATTAAATATGAACCTTGAACGTATACGTGAATGGACTGTTGTGCTAACAATTTATTATTAAATACCGGTAAATTTAGTTATACAATCATATACAGGAGGGAGTTGGAGTCTACTGACTTTCCTCCTGTTGTTATGAATTCATCTGATATACCACACTCTAAATGTGTTAGAAATCTTAGTGTGATGCTTAAATCACTTATGTCATGCTGCGACCATGTTAACAAAATATTAAATAATGTTTATGGTGCTTTAAGAAGACTCTGGCTTTCGGGATATCTCCTCTCCACCGTTGCGAAACTTAGGATAGTAAAAACCCTGCTTATACCTCTTTTTACATATGGAAGCCTTGTTTTCCCGGCATTAGACCATAATTGTCCTCGTAAATTGAATGTAGCTTTTAACTGTTGTATTCGTTTCATTTATGTGTTACGACGATCTGATCATGTAATTCCTCACCGAAACGTAATCCTGGGTTGCTCCCTAAATACGTATCCTCAACTCAGCTTTAATATTTTTACATAAGCTCTTGTATACTTGTAAGCCTGATTAGGCATTCTAATTTAATTATACCTCGTTTTGTAACGTTAAATGGGGCTCGTCCCTATTGTATCCATGCACCTAGAATATGCAATTCTCTACCAGTTGAGATTCAGCGGCATGGTTGGGGCATTCCGGAAGAAATTATTTGAATGGTTGACTACTAGTGATAGATCCTAGGGGGAGTGTGTCTTCGGCAAAGTAGTTTGATATATTGGTTAGGTTAGTTAAGTGAATTTGAATTTGAATCTTTATTTTATTGCATTTATTTATTTTTTTTTGTCTCATTTTCCTGTTCATTTCATTTGATTTCATTATGTATTAAGTTTATATTTCAGTAATATACAATTGAATATGTCTTATATTGTACACATCTAAAAGATTGTAAATCTTGTTGTACAAACCAATTACGTAAATAAATATGAAATATGAAAATACTGCAGCTAAATAAGTCAACTTTGAGAGCCCTGGTGACAGTTCTTATTGGCTCGTCTCTAACCTACACAGGTTAGGGCTTGTTGTTGATCCAATATGTAGGGTATGCGGAGAGGAATCCGAAATGGTGACCCACTTTCTTTGTCACTGTCCGGTTGGGACCTATGAGCAATTGCTAATAAGTCTGGAGGGTAAGCAATGGGCCTGTTATGGCCTACGGTCCAGGGCACCCATAAGGGGTCTCAACTCCGAATTCTGTGTTAGAAGCGTACCTACTTTTATATCGATTTTCTGACGAATGCGAACATCCACCTTATATCATGTCACCTGAGAGTTTACAATTTTCACTGATCTTGCTAACTTTAAATGGACGAAAGGAATTTATGTAACTGGACTAGTACGGTGGAGTCTCAAACTCTAATGCTTCAAGCTTAACATGGAGCATCAAGGTAACAGAAGTAATAATATTGTTGCGAGCGTGGCTTTTGGTTCGTTATTTAAAACACAATATTAAATATTTAATATACAAGTTCTTTATTTCACTCTAATCTTATACAATTCACAAACTTTCAATTAATCAACTCAACTTTAATTATCGCTTAATACTGTACTTTCAATTATCGCAATCTAATTACAACACTTTCGCACGTTTATTACTTTCGCTTGTTAACACTGCAACGTTTAAGACAAGACTCTTGGTCTGGCTATGACAACTGTTATATTTATACCCTAGAAACTCTCCAGATTATTCTCGAGTGTTCTATTCCAGAAGCTTCTTGACTGTTCTATTCATTCTATTCCTGAACCTTCCTGTAGATTCCATAATCAATTCTTCGAACCTGAAGTCGTTTACTCTCCATTGCCAGTAGATGTCACCAGTTGTCTCTTTCTATTGCACGTAATACTATGGTAGTTGATGTTCTTTCCTGAAACTTAAAGGGCAATGCCTTAGATGCTTCTCTCTTTATCCATTTGCTGTCAAATCTGTACCTATTTACCTTAAACCACCCGTTTATCAAGAAAAATTAAGCATATATCGAATAAATAATAATTCTAACTTTTTTTCCAGTCTCCGATGCGAGGGTCTATAGATATCTTATTTCCTCCTCCGAAGAACCTTATGTTCCATGATTAAGCCAGCTGTTAGGTACATACTTAGTACAAACTAAATCGAACAAAAGCATTACTCACCCATTTCTGTTAACTTCGGCGTTGCTAAAATTTTAGAAAAATTACGGCGCCTACGATGCATAGAGAGACAATTAAAAATTTTCCCCTGCTTGAAAGTTATCTTAATTGTTGTAGTGTGCCTGTCAATCAGATGCTTTGCACAATCAAATCATTAATCATCATGTACTATGTTCCTTTAGAGTAGATCATAAGCAATCTGGCTTCCAAAAGTGTCTCAGTAAGAATTCCTCAAGAAATTGGTCTGAGTGAAGAAAATCGAAGCCATATGGTAGTTTTTTGTTTAATTCCAAACAGAATTATGTTAACCTGCACAGTTGGGATAGCTATAAAGCTATAAAAGTCGAAAGGAAACTAGGTAGAAGGTAAAACCGCAAGATCCATATCGAGGTGAAATTCGAATCCACGAACTGAGCTACCAAGGCCCGTCCATATGGTGTCACTTCTCTATGTTCCTATACTTTTTAAGCAAGAGCAATTTAATTTATTTTTCCCGGACGGGGTTCGAACCCACACTTGTTATAAGTTTGCCCCGGTTAAAAAATCTTAAAGAGTAATCTCTATTTTTATATCTATTTTTAATGTGTTTCTACTAATTATGGGAGAAAATCTTTCTCCTTACAGGTCCAGTTTTCTGTACGTGCCCTTTTCTGTATTATTTGTTAATTATACTTTATACGAAAAAAACAGAAAGAAGCTATACATTTATATATTTACCCTAGCTACATATTTATTTTCTATTTTTTTGTATAAATATCCGCGAAACTCAACTATTTGTCATATCCTATATCGAATAATAGGATTTCTAGATTTCTTAGACATGAGAAATTTGTATTTCCCCAATTTATTACCATATGTGTGTTTTAAAGTATCCTAGTAGACATATCATTATGAGCTCATCAATGAGCTCCTCATGAGCGATCAGATTATTTATTTATTTATTTACTAATTCATAGATAGTGTGCATGAGATATTGCATCCCTTTCACTTATTTAAAAATGTATACTTTGCTTTTCTTTTGTGCATTTTACAATATTAGATGAGCACTTCGATGAGTATATAAAGAGCGTCACGATGAGCTTATTAATAAGCATGTCAATGAGTGTCATGATGAATTCATAAATAATAATTTGCATTTACGATTGATTTCATATATTTTTCCGAATTTCAAACTCCGGTTCCAAATGAAACTCTGAGACGTTGAAGCGTAAGGATTTGGGCATAACGTCTTGTTCAGCATATGGACGACAGTCTTTCTGCGGAAAAAAATAAACAAAAAATTAATTTAAAATAAATAATTTAAAAACTTAAATAAATAAATCAGAAAATCAATTCAAATTTTCCTAGTAGAAATGTCATCTAACGAAATGATGACAATAGTAAATATTTAGTATACAGAGTGTTTCCCACTAGGAGGTGAATAGAGCGGGAGGTGATAGTACCTCACCTAGACGAACCAAAAATTGTATGGCAGGGGGGGGGGGGGGCATATCAACCGTTTAGGAGTTACAGGGTGATTAAGAAAAAAAGCTAGTTTTTGACAAAACGCCCTCTATCTCAAAAACTACAGGGTGTACGGTCACAGTTAAGAGATCATTGTATGCAGAACTTCATGGCCTTTCCAATGACTGCTCAACCAGCCCCATACACCTTTCCCATCAAGAATTATGGTTGAAAAATTTCGGATTTTCTTACCTATTTTTTTAATTTAACCTCTGTTATTTCTGCAACAAGGTCGTTAACATAACTTTTTTTTTTATAAAAACTGTAAACTGTAGACTCTCCTCTTTAATGTGACCTATTACACCCTATGTGTTAACTGTAGCCGTTAAACAGTTATTAACTCATAACCTATTCCGGTCACACCGAAATTAAACGATATTTTTTTAAAATGACGTGCTAGGGGAACAAATTATCGTTGAGAATAAGTTTGAAAATAGGTTTGAGCATAAGTTTAGAGCTAATAACTCTTAAAGGGCTTCAGATAGCATATTGCGTGTAATAGGTCAACTTAAAGAGGAAGGTCTAGAGTTTACAGTTTTTATAAAAAAAAAGTTATGTTAACGACCTTGTTGCAGAAATAACAGAGGTTAAATTAAAAAAAAAGGTAAGAAAATCCGAAATTTTTAGTTTAGACAACCATAATTCTTGATAGGAGAGGGGTATGGCGCTAATTGTCGTTGAAAAGGGTTCTACATACAATGAGCTCTTAACTGTGACCGTACGCCCTGTAGTTTTTAAGATACAGGGTGTTTTGTCATAAACTAGCTTTTTTTCTTAATCACCCTGTAACTCCCAAACGGTTGATATGGCTCCCCCCTGCCATAACATTTTTGGTTCGTCTAGGTGAGTACTATCACCTCTCGCTCTATTGACCTCCAAGTGGGAAACACCCTGTATAGGCAGCAGTTTCATGCTATCAAATGAGCCCTTCGATGAGATTGCTCATCAGACGACGCATCGGGACTTAATTTTCTATATGTTTCTTCATGAATTGCAAACACATTGATACTTTTCAGTCAAATTAGTATTGATTTATATAATAACTACCCCTTGCGGGGCAGGAGACAAGATAAAACTATGAGAAATTTCTACTAGGGTAAAGTTTATTTTTACTAAAGTCGATTTTAGTGTCTGTCTATGAATAGGTCCCCTAGTTTCAGACATGTATAGATGCTTTAGACACATTCTCAAATTTTATTTCCTCACAAAAATTAATGTTTTCTTAATTATTTCCATATTTTTTAATTTTCCTAGCTTTTAAACTAATTTGACATATAACTAAAAAAATTTTTCTGAACTATTCCAGATTTTTTTTCACACTATCCACCGCAACTTTATGAGATCTGATTACAAGGTAAGTAACCAAAAATTGCATATAACAGTTAAGGATTAGTTACAACAGTTATTTGAATCAAAGATAAAAGCTGTAAATATAACTAAAAAAAAATAGTAATTGTTTCTTTGAATTGTATTGAGCCGGCATAAAGTGCAACGAGTTAGTACGCCTCAATAAATTTGAATCCCTTTCTTGTTAATTTGTCACCTCGATCAAGCGTATGATTTGCACTACTGTTTTCGACTACACTACTATACAGACATACATGTGATGTATATGTATAGGGATAAGTATATGTTTTTTTTTTTTGTATAACAATTCTGACATCTATCCCAATAGCAACATATCCAACCAATAATCTTATATGGGTATAGGTATACGATGCCGGTCGTACACCATATGTAGTTAGTAAACTCGTGCGCCCTTCTGCTTTTCGATTGCATTAACTCGATGTGAGCTAAATCCGTAGCAGAGTTAGTTTACTTTTCGAATAAAAACTCTTCGAGAACCCCCTCTAAGGATAAATATTTTCCAAATTGTTTCCCACTAGAATTTGCTTTGTATAGACGAGTCCTGTCTGTTCATAATTTTCGATCTCCTGGTCTCTTCGAAG
Organism: Dioctria rufipes; assembly: GCA_963924295.1. Classification (NCBI taxonomy): domain Eukaryota; kingdom Metazoa; phylum Arthropoda; class Insecta; order Diptera; family Asilidae; genus Dioctria; species Dioctria rufipes. The sequence goes on along the minus strand of OZ002740.1, from coordinate 22,058,849 downwards.
TTGTGCCGTTTGTTGAAGAGGATAACAAGGTTGAATTGATGCACGCGAGTATGGAAAAAAAAGTGACAGGGGCACTACCAAGTCTATGTATATATAAAAAAAAGTCTATTAAAACTGCTTGACAAAGGAAAGGTGTTATTTTAATCCGGATTATCCGAAAATACCAACAACACGACCATTTCGACAGAAATCTAGATGTGGCAGTCAAACCATTAAGGGAAATATATCCGCTTGCAGTTCATCTATTGAGTGAATTTGAATGATTTCTTGTACTCATTTAGAAAGTATATATAGACTCTTCCTACAGGACATTGTTGTAAAATCTCAAATCTCCTTCACCCATCAAACAGGACAACTGCATGCGGTTACTGTTAAATAGATTCCAGGCATTTTGGACATTATTATCAGGAGTTAAATAAGTTTCTTTCATGTATGTATGTATGTAGGTAGGTAGACTAGTGTATAACTATGGCGTGGTAATCTATAGTGCAAATCGGTTTTATGGCTTAAGAAGGAGACCTTTGAATCCCTTTGAAATATGAGTTTCGTGGTGTACAATTGAAAAGGTCTATATATGGAAATGATATAGTGCGCATGAATGCGACTAAATGGAATGCATTCAAAATTTGAATACATATCTCTACCAAATTTTCTTCGTTCGGATTCATGATGAATATGTAAAAAACGAACAAAGGACGTGCTCAGAAAGATTTTCGTCAATCTTTTAAAAATTTCTTCCGGGTATATAGAATTGAAAACAATTTAACTTCGGCAAATAGTTAGTGTACATGTTACGTACCCTGCCATAGTCATGATTTTGGAAAAGTTTTTGTGTTTTTCGTCGATGATTCGTGAAAAGTTTTCTTCTGTTGTTTTTAGAGTTTTCAAGGAAAATGTTTTTTTTATTTATTTTTTCAGACGATTTGAGGGAGGCTCCTGATAATTCAGATTTTTTACGTCTTCTATTATTTGACAATTTATATGGAGATAAGATTAATCGTGGTATTTTTATCTATTATTATTTGTTTCATTATACTATATTTAGGCTTTGGTGTTTTTTTTAATACTTCCTTTAGAGGATATGGAGGCAGTGGTGAATGTGACGATGTACAACATATGTATGTCATTCTTGAACTTTTGCAAATTTGTAAGTATGAAAAAATAAGTAAGAAAGCTAGAATTCTTCTGATATTCTAGATGAATGCTTGTATAATTTCCATCCATTTGTGCAAGTTTGATTTTTGCAGTAGTTTTTCGCTTATATATCTGCAACAGTTCGTCGGACATTAAAAATTGTTATAGTCAATTTCATAGAATTTCACATTCTGAAGAACTTTTCAGTACAATAAAACCTTCTAGGACTGATCGTTTTGACAGTATACGTAAAAAATATTAAATATTTTTATATGGCAACACCAAGGAGGGGTTTCTCGATTTAGTCTATTTTTGAAATTATATTTACTATTACTATGAAAACACCATGTATCAAATTTCAACTCTATATTGATGCGTTTTCAGGCAGTCTCCAAATATTCTATAGTGAAAAACGAAATTTTTGTATGGCAACCCTAGGAAGATGTTACCCGATAATGGAACCATATCGAACTAAAATGCAAAATTTCAGCACTTTAAGTGAACCCGCTTTCGAGTTATTGTGAAGAAGGACCGACGAACAGACGTACGGACGGACAGACGGACAGAATCTGTCGGTGGTTTAACGTTAGCATCTATCTGTCGGTGGTTTAACGTTAGCATCTAGCTATTTAGACTTAATATCACGGCAGTCTTAAGGGGAGGTTACCGTCGAGTGGCATGAAAAATGCATGAACTTTGGAATGTTGTTTTTACATAAAATAAATACTTTTGGAAATGAGTTTAAACGTATATTATTCTTCGATCAATGGAGAGTAAATTCTAATTTTATTTATAAAAAAAAAATCCAAAATGGCGGCTCCAGCACCCATCGGCGTGTTTTGGTCTGCGCGGGATGCTCCACAGCTCTGCCAATTCATTCGAAACAAATAGGGTTGAAAATGATTAAACTTGATAAAATTTGGGGGCCCTTACTGAGTTTCGTTTTCGAAAAAATCTTTGAATAAAACATGCTAGCCGTTTGAACGGACAACGGACAAAAAACTATTTGTAAATAAATTTTTGACAAAAATCGCTTCCTGATGGCCCCGCAAATTGAATTTCCTTTCAATTGCGCAAAGATTCATGTGAATCGGTTCATCCTTTGAAGCTGTAGAGCGCCCCGCGCGTGCTGAAAAATTTTGTTCCCAGAAAAACTCATACAAAGTTTAACGTTATAAAAAATCCTTGGCAACTTACTCCAGGTATTCCAATACCATACAGTGGCCTTTCTTCTTCCTTCAGGAACTGATTATGCTAACTCTGAAGGTTAACGGCTTCCCGAAATTTATGAGGGTATCTCAAGTAACGAGAAAAGCTCTCCCTAGCAAGCGCGCTCCGAGCGCTTCAGCTACCTGTTTTCTAGCCGACGGACGGCTCCGCACTCAACAGGCTGTGAATTCTAAAATACTTTAGATATGAAAATATCCTTTTACCCACGTGTTCTAAACACTTTAAGGATGATAATTATGTAAAAACAAAAAATCGAAGTTTTCATCATCATGAACGGTAACCTCCCCTTAATGCAAGGATAAGAATTTAGGTGACAATCAGTGCCCTCATGAGGCAGAGTATATTATATTCTGTCTCGATGAGTATCAGTCTATGTCAGTGCATGCTTGACATTTGAATTACTGGTCGAAGCGAGACCCATCTAAAATTTCTGCCGAATTGTGGAGACCCGGGGACCGGTTGATTTAGCCCAACTCCATGCCGAAAGCCAATTATCTAAGCACATTAAGAAGTGACCATTCTTCAAATCCTCGGATGCAGTATGCAATTATACAAAGGACATACTCCTCTGTTTAAAAAAGAATGTCGGCCTAAGTCATGCAAACTCAGACAACATCTCTGTGCCCGCATATGGGTCACCACGACCACCACAATGCTCCCGTCAAGAAGCCGTCTCCATGTTGAAGCGAATAGCACTACTATAGTAGTATTATCCAGGGCTCCTCAACCCCGTGGTACCACGTTAGCAATGTCGGCTACCCAATTGGTATGGTTTCGTAGTCCATGACCATAAAGATATGGGTACTACTCTCAGGCGATCTTCATGCTGATCCTTATACGAGACTGGTTATTCCGTTTGAGCTTAATTATATTAGCACATAAGTTGGGAGAGACTTGAGACTACAGCCAGTAATCTTATAGCTTACCAACTTTCAGAACAACTTTGACTTCGACTTAAAAGCTTATCAAATTTTACAATGGATAGACATTTTCATAGATAAGTCGCTAATTATTATCTGTGTAGAAGGAACAGAGGCGCCGAGATTGGTAGTACAAGGTATCTAGGGAGTCATCTATCATCCTATTTTTTTTCTCTCTTATATCAATGGCGGTAGACTGCATGAGATCAAGAATAGACTGAGACTCGTGAATAATGATGAATCCAGCTTCTGGGGATGCTTTTAAGACATCGGAAATTTTGGGTCTCCTCTCAAATGCTTTTATACCGTCGTAATGATAATTTCTATTCACTCTTATGACGTTATCTTGTTACCTCTAGAATCTAAGGTAGTAAGGGAAATTATTTAATATACACATCCTTTTCGCTCAATGCTTTCTTGAAATCCCCATTCGAGGTGTCCGCTAGAGTTATTAAGGCGGACTGTTTCTCTAGAATACTTATGTCAAGAGCTCGTTTTGCTGCCATTGTAATCGTGAAGACACCAACTTTGAAAGTGCCATCACCAACTCAGCGCCAGAGTCAAGAAATAGAACCTCAGAATTGGTGGGTGTGCACGCCGACTAAAGGCCTAAACACAATTGCTACTGTGACGGCAGACCTCGACGGTGACATTTGTCAAAATTTTACGTCGCTGCTGCGGCACCTAAATTTTATAGCTTTAAGTTGTCGGACAGTGCATATTGGGTTGGTTCTGTTCAAAGCATTGCGGCTGCGACGGTATTTTTAGAACATTGCTCATAATTCGACTTTGACGATAGGGCGTGCTGCGACGTTGCTCGATTAAAGAATAAGAAAATGAATAGAATTAGACACGATGTGAAAGCACGCCCTGCCGTCGGAGTCCGCGGAACAACAGCGTCATATACTGTGTATGGAAGAGAATTATCCTTTTTCAACGTAGTATAGATGCCCAAAATTCGTAGCTAGGTCTACTTTCGCTCACTCCCAAATGTTGCAATTTGCTTGGTCATACCTACGGATAGTGTGGAAGTCGTGTGGCATTAATTTGTTGGTAGTTGTTTCTATCAAGATATATATTCGGGTCATGCTTAGTCCCATTATTCCTTAGATTCATTTCTTCTTACACATTGATTTCAAGTCCTGATGAGCACCAAAATGCATATCAGGGTTTAAGATTTCTTGGAATGACATATGTATTTGCCGAACTTTCGTCTTCTGGTAAATTGTTGTAAGCATTCGTTTTCATAATAAAATATTGTGCGTTGTTGACCTGAATTCTATATTAAGTATGAGTAAAACTAACAGATTGAATTACCAAATATCATATATTCACACTTCAGGTAACTTTTCGAGTAACTATTATGTCAACCTTCATATTTTGTGTTTCCTTTATAACTCGAACTATGCGTATATGGAGTCACAAAAGACCCTATAGGCTGGGGTGACTATAGATGAGAGGCTGTAGCTCTGTCTGTATCTCATACTTAATAAGAATAATCCATTATTTAAATTGTTTTTACATGTTTATCGTTTTTCAGATGAAAAACTCACCGGAATTTCTTTAGATACTTCATTAGGTACTGTTCACATCTGAATAAATATTTTCAACAAAACATTAAGCGTAACCCAATTTTGATGTATAATAACTAATTTATATCAACTGCATTACCCCATAACATGATTGTAAACAATACGATTGCAAGCAAGCAATCAAAGTTCTTTTTGTAGGTCTAATTTGGTCAGCAATTTCATTTCAATGAAATTCCTGATTTACACTTTTTACTGTTCGATGTTATGAGGAAATGTAATCATTCTTTTGTATATAAATAAGTAGACTTTCAGTGATTTATAAATAGGCATTAAGTTGTTTCACTTAACATAACGAGTCTTTTATTCACCCCCTACCACAGGTAAGGTAATAAAAGATTTTATAACTAACACTCTAAAAAACTCATGTAAACATGTTACAAGCTTAATACTGAATTTTACTACATTTATTGTAGTTTAATTACATTTTGAATTGATAACTACACGTTTGAAGTGTAAACAAATGAAATTACTACGAAAAAATGTGGTAATTCTTCTAACTTGGAATGTAGTAAATTTCCTTCACAGTCATAATTTTACTGCTCTGAAAAGAGTAAAATTCAACTTTCTCTTGCATGGTTGCGTGCTCAGTATGCGTCTTACCCTACAGCCGAAAAGGTTATATTTACTGTTCTAATGAATAAATGTGAGTTTTGTCAGCTTACTGTTAAGTATATATGTACTACGGTGCGGTGGCCCAAAAATGTATGGATTTGCAAAAGTTCTAAAATGGCTAAATACTCATTCCGAATTTGTTAGCTAATGTAATTTTTGCAAAATTTCGGAGAAATTCATTAATGTTTAGTGATCTCTCAAATTGAAAATAGTATTTTTTTGGCTATTTCGGATTTTCAGGAAAGCTGTTTCAACATTTTCTGTCATAACTTTAATTTGACTATATATTTTTTTATTCTTTTTTTTTAATTTAAGGGAACTTAGTTATGAACTTATTGCAGTGAAAGTCGTTTTAGAAAATTAAGTTCATCTATTTTTTATAAATTTTTCGAAACGAAAATTTGGATCCGGAGCTCTAATTTTTTGACTTCGCGTAAATTTTTTTGTAAGGTTTATCTTTCTAACGACTACAACTTAAGGGAGGTTATGTAGTGTATGAACTGTTCTCAAAATGCGATTTTCGAAGGTGAAGCATTTTTACAAATTACAAAGATGTGTCGATCCAAAAAAGTCACGACTTTGTACCAATGACATCTTCTTTTGGTTGAACACCTATGCATAATATTAACCGTTATTATGATTTTTGCATGTCCGCCAGTCAGTCTGTCTGTCTGTACGTCTGTTTGTCCGTCCGTCCGCACGATAACTCGAGCACGCGTTCATTTAGAGTGCTGGAATTTTGCACACGGTCTTTAAAAAAAAAAAGAAGGTAAATTTAATTTCGAAAATGGGACAAATCGGGCAACTCCTTCGCAGGGTTACCATTTGAAAATTTCGTGTTTAACGGTATATTTGGGCACTGCCCGAGAACGCGTTAACGTAGAGAGCTGAAATTTGGTGCATGATGTTTGCATAATAGTAAATAACATTTCAAAAATGTACTAAATCGGGCAACCTCTTTTTGGTGTTGCCATACTAAACTTTGGTTTTTCACTATATTTTTGGACACTGCCTGAGAACGTGTCACCGTGGAAAGCTCAAATTTTGTACATGACGTTTTCATAAGAGTGGTATAAATCGGGCAACCCTTTCTTGGTGTTGTCATACAAATTTTGGGTTTTCAGTATACTATATATTTGGACACTGCACACTGCCTGAGAACGCTTCGACCTAGAGAGCTGAAATTTTGTAGATAGCGTTTTCATAAAAGTAGTAAAAAAAATTTCAAAAATGAACTAAATCGGACAACCCTTTATTGATGTTGCCATATAGAATTTTTGGTTTTCACTTTATTTAACATTTATGTTCATCTAAGGTAGAATATTATTGGTCTTAAGACCAATTGTAACTTGTTCTCTTGTTTTTTTTTTTTTTTTGTATAAATTATTTTGTTACAGGGAAAAAGTCTATACTTTTATGGACCGGCACATATTCTTTGTAATTGGTAAAACTGCTTAACCTTCGAAAATCGCATTTGGAGAACAGTTCATACACTACATAACCCCCTTAAGCTGTAGTCGTTAGTAGGAAAAGCATACCCGTGTGCCACTTTTCCTTACAAAAAAATTGGAGTTCCGGATCCGAATATTCGTTTCGAAAAATTTATAAAAAATAGAAGAGCTTATTTTTCTAAAACGATTTTCACTGCAATAAGTTCATAAATAAGTTCCCTTAAATTAGAAAACAAAAAAAAAAAAAAATCAAGAAAAAATATTATCAAATTAAAAAGTTATGACAGAAAATGTTGAAACAGTTTTCTTGAAAGTTCAAAACAGCCAAAAAAATACTATGTTCGATTTGAGCGACCTCTATAAACGTTACTGAATTTCACTGAAATCTTGCATATAAGTTTAAAATTACATTTGCTAATAGAATTCTGAATGCGCATTCAGACATTTTAACATTTCTGTTTTTTGGGCCACCCTAAGTACATGAACTTGCATTTATATTTTGATCGTGTAAAAATAACTCCAATTTTAAATGTCTTTAGGAGAAATGTGAAAAATCGTTCACCAGTTATAGTAATTATAGTGTTAATTGGCATAGATATGACTCCTTTACAAATGTTGATAGGGGCCAGTGTTTTTCAACACCGGTATACAAGTGTAGCAATTTTAATTATAAATATGTATAACTCAGATTTAGTTTTAAACAAATTTGTAATCATGTAGTTCATCACCTTAATTTTCAGAAAATAGTTACCTGCACGGTGAAAAACTGCTTGAAAGTCTCTAGTAATAAATTAATTTAAAATACATACCCTATATTTAGAAAACATGAAATTCTAATGATCCTGAAAGAGTCCGATCTTTATGTTGTCGGAATTCGGAAATATTAGTGACATCACAGAAAATCTGTCAAAATTTGTAGAGTAAAGCCTAGTATCGAGTTCGAGTAAAATGTGACATTTCCATACAAATTTTAGCGCTGGTAAAATCGTAAGCAAAATTTTACTGATGATTTTACTAGTGCAGTACGGAGTTCACTGGTAAAAAGTGAATATTTTTTTATTTTAAGGTAGATGGCACTTTGCATGTCTCCACTTATTTTACTGAACATTTTAATGCGCGTAGCATTAAAATGCTGGTAAAATTATGATATTTCCTGTTTCTATGACAATTTTCAGATTGTTTTTTTGAACTTATTGAAGAATTTAATTTTAATTGAAAATTTTCAGACTTTTTTCTTAATTTAATGAAGGATTTAAGTTCTTTTAAAAATTTTCAGATTGATTAAGTCAATTTTTAATTGTAAATTGTGGAAACATTTATCTAAACTTTATAAACAATTTGAAGTTTGTCAGCGATAAAATTTTTAGGCATCTGTCTCTTTGTTTTCTCCAAATTACATACGTCAAAATTTTACCAGCGATTTTAATGTGAAAAATTTGGAGACCGCGTTAAATTTTACTTTGCCCGAACTCGATACTAGGCTTAAAATGTTATCAAAATTTACTAGCTGAATCTAGTAAAAATTTACTACGTTTGTAAAGTAAAAAAAAAAACTATGAATGAGTAAAAATTTGCATTTCCTTTTTGGTGTAAATTTACTACAATAATACAACGTAACTAATTTCCTATTATTTTATTAGTAAGTTTACACTGCAACTTTTTAGAGTGTACGTTCAACAACGAAAAAGCTGTACTTAATTCAACAAACTGATGAATTTCGTACAGGTACCTCATATAACCCATTTTCCTTTATATTTGATTTAAGAGTTAAATTGGAGTTAAAGAAGCATACCACTGCTATAGTTGCTCAAATCCTGTAAAACTGAAGAGAAAGAAATTTGAGATAGTTCGGTCATCATTTTGACAGAATCCGAATGAATTTATTTTAAAGGGACGTTCTGGATCTTTTATTATGGCAAAAAACTTGTTAGTGAAATTTCCGTCTACTATGCCAATGTAAACACGACTCGCCTTTTTACAAGTTCGACGATTCCTGTTTCGACATAGTCTGCTTGACCTAGGTTTGAATGTGTGGAAGGACTGCAGATGAAGAGCTTCCTGGTCCTGAGTTCTTGGTGTGCTGCGTGACCACCATAGTTTATTTCTTGATGCTCCTGTTGGAGGTGGAGTGCTTTGCGCCGTTTGCGTCGACCTTCCATGCAAGTTAATCGACTTTGTTGAGTCCGGCAATCTGGAGTTTATATGTGTGACTCTCAGACTTTCACACAAAACCACATATTGCTACAGTTTATATCCCTCCATGCTCATCAGCTGACTTGTTGGCTTCTTGTATCGATAAAGTTTTATTACCTGCCAATGAATTACTTGTTTTTGTTGATTTTAATTTGCCTACTGTTGACTGGCTAAATTCTCAGGATGATGAGGGCTTGCTGCCTTCTTTTTCGGCGACTACTCAACATGCTATATCTTTTATTCAAACCTAATGCAGTCTATCGGCCTGACTAATGACTCTGAAAGATCTCTTGACCTGGTGTTTTCTTCCTTTCGTTTATGACACATGTCATCATCCAGCACTACATATAGTTGTATTCTTTGATCCTGTAACTTCATCATCTAAAGATTCTATTTTTATAACTTTAAAAAAGCTGAATTTAACAAAATGAATGAATCCGCTATCCACTTGTGACTCTACCAGTGTTCTGGATGAACGTGACATTGATAAAGTTGTGAGCTCGTTTTATGACATACTATTTCTTTGTTTCACTCACTGTGTATCACTTGTTAGTTCCAATCGTACCTCGAATTGTCAACCGTGGTTTAATGGGTCTTTGAAGCATCTAAACAAATTTGAAAAAAATAAACTTGGAGGAGGTTCTGTTCCTCAAGGAGCGATATTGATTATGTAAATTATTCTAATTTGCGTACTAAGTACATTTCGTACTGGACTGATTCGTATAATGATTATATACATAGATGAGGTCAGCTTTGCGTATGGAACCTAAGCAATTTTGGAAGTTTGTGAACTCTAAGCGCAACTTTGATGGATACGTGTTATTGTTGTGGCTGGGAAACATAGACAGTGTTGATCCCTTGGAAACAGCCAATCTTTTTGGTGACTTTTTTAAAATTGCCTTCTACGATAACCACTTTGATATTAGTTATAACGATCTTACCCATTTCACGAAGCATCCGCTGACTTTTCTTCAACCTAAAAACCTGTTATTCGACGAAGTGTCTGTCTCCAAGTATATTTCAAGCATAGCTAATAGTTTTACTAGTGGTCCGGATGATGTTCCTTCCACATTGTGCTACGTCCATCGTTTCTGTTTTGTGTTATTTATTTAATTTAATCTTTAAAATGTGGTGTTTCTCCAAAACAATGAAAGCTTTCTTTGATTATTCCTTTGCACAAGAAGGGCAACAAGTGTGACATTTCTAACTACATACCCTACTATCTTTGTTAATTGGCTTCGTTCTTACTTATCTGATTGGACGCAGTGTGTTATATTCCACGCATCTCTTTCTGACGTAATAGATAATACTTCTGGTGTACCTCAAGGTAGCCATCTTGGACCACTTCTTTTTATTCATTATTTTAGCTAATTTAAGAATACTGTGCTATGCTGACGATGCCAAAATCTTCCACATTGTTTCTAATGAAAACGAGTTTGGAATTTTAAATTTGTACTTAAATACCTTTCATAAATGCGGTGTGCTATTAACTGTCTTCCTCTTTAATATTAGCAAATGTACTGCTATGTCATTTTCTCGTAAAAGGAGGCATTTGGATTTCAGTTATATTTTATATGGATGTTTATTAACTTGACATGACAAAGCCAAACATTGATGTGTCTTCCTTAATACTCGTCTCTCCTTCAACGATCATATTAACACAATCGTAGCTAGGGCTAATGCTACTCTGGAGTTAGTAACGAGATGGTCAAAGGAGTTGAATGATCCATTCGTAACGAAGGTCCTTTACTGCACATTCGTTAGAACTATTTTGGAGTAAGCCAGTCCGGTCTGACTACCTTCTATGCTGTATACATAAATCGTGGACTTCATTGGCATAACCCTATTATTCTACCTCCATATGTTGATAGGCTTAAACTCTTTTCATTGGATTCTCTTGAGAATAGATGAAAAACTTTCAGAGTTGTTTTTGCGTTTCAATGTATACAAGGAATGATAAATTCCCCTGAGCTCTTAAATACTTTCAATTAAATTTGTTCCGGTGCGCTCCTTGAAGAGCTATGTATGTCTTCTTCGATGTACCCCAGCATAGTACAAATTATGGTATGCACGAGCTGATTTCATCAATGTCTTGTCTCTTTAACCAACAGTTTGATTGCATTGACTTTCATTTTTCAAAAAGTCAAATAAGAGATCAGCTTAGTTAAAGTTACTTTTTTTTTTTTATCATTATTATTGTTATTTATACTTTTTATCGTTATTGTTGTTATGCATAGTTTTTGCCATTCTTATTGTTATGTAATACCTACGTTTTGTAAACTCAGTAATGAGATCTTTGATGAAGTTCTAAATAAATGAATTTGAAGGGTAAAAAGTGAATTAATTGAATAATTAACTAATTACATTAATTAATTAATTATAATTTCTGAGTTAATTTGGATTCCTATTATGCTTTTCCCTCAACTCACTTCCATAAATTTCCCGTGAGACATGATGCAGATAAAGAAATTCATTTATTTCTCGACAAATGCTGCAATTTGACGTTACAATCGCCACAGAACGTGAAAGCCCATTAATAGGGGCGCCGTTCGATGGGTGTCGAACCCACACTCATTCAATGTCTTAAATTGATTTGGAGGATCCTAATCTTAAAAAAAAAATCTCATTAATATCGAGCTTGACAAAAATTTTTATATTTTACTAAACATTTTTTTTTTTGAGAAATTTAAGTCGGATTTTCTTGAAACCACAAGGAAACATATGGTAACGCTTGGGGAAAACCCAAAATCGGATTTTCTTTCTCTGATGGTGAAAATCTTTTTTAAATTGCTTCTGAGCAGAGCTCAAACCTTTTTCAAATTGCGTGACGAAGCAACTTACTTGAGTCGAGTTGGAAGCAATAATCCTTCCCTAATTACCTCCTTAGATAAACATCATTTACGAAGTTGCTTTAAATGTACCGTTAGATACGTTTATAGTTCTTCACATAAAATTTCAATAGTTCGGCTAATAGGTGGGCAGTGTGAATATTATGGACAAGATAATGATCCGAACAAAGTCTAAAACCGCAAATTAGCCTAAAGCCGTGGAATTGCCAAAACAAACCATACACATTTACACACGCACACAAACACATAAAATAATAGTCAGATCATGAGAAGGAATTCCCTATTCAAGAAGCCTGGAATGGCTTACCTTTAAGATAGAGGATTAGAAAGGTGAACCTGAAGTTCATTGTTTGTACGGAAAGTTAGAATACTTATGGTTAAAAAAAAAAAAAAAAAAAACGTCATTTAGTGAAAGAAAATTAACACATGAAAAACGTTTACCGTTTGTCGGTACAATGTGCATATAGTACTTCCTAAATGTCTAATTAAAATACGTCTAAGTAGGATTAAGTATTCTTTGTTAAATAATAATAATAAGAATAAAAAATAAATAAAAATTGTGCGTGTCGCAATGTGTTGTTTTTACATTTGAATTACTTATAGAAATGCTAAATCAAATGGCAACCATTATACAATAGTATAGGAACCTCGTTTAGAACTAACAGGAACGTAGGTATGTATGTATACATATACACCCCTTTAATCCGACCCAAACAGATTAACCCCATACAATTCGAACCTTTCATAGCCCAATCGCCCTATATACTCGGATTGCTGGATAAAAGGGGAATACTATAGGCCGCAGGCAGCTCACTCTGGATGAGATCCCTCACGTCATCCGTCTCCGCATCATATTGAAATCAAGTCGTCAAGTAATTTGTTACTTTTACAGAGACCTTTCAGTTAGTCTAACCTAATTGATTCAAAGCAGATTAGGGAACAATATTTAGGGTCTCCTGATTTGTACGTACAAACATCCATCCCATCATACATACTTACATCCAGGACAGGGAGTGAGGATGAGAGCGGATGATGATGATGATTATACTGCGACTGCTGTTATATGCGGTGTCATTTTACACGATATTGATGGTGATGCATGCATTAAAATTAGTGTTCATGTGTTAACTGGACCGATTTTAATGAAAATCAGTTCGTTTTTTTTTTTTATTTAATTGATTATTTGATAATCGAGTTTTTTTTGTGACATTTTCACCTGTTTGAATTAAAATACTTATATCCAAAATTATGATGATATTATCTGCGATTGTTGCATATTATCATTATCACTGTTCCAGGATATGATCCTTATCCTTTTTAGAACATCACTTTTCCAAACCAAATTGCAGTTTCGTGCACAGCTCCGCTTATGAGCAGCATATTCGAAGAACACACTTATATCACTTTCATGTTTCGTTTAATCTTCAGGAAATTTCTCAATGACCATTTTGAAGGCAATGCAGCTACTGATCTTGGTCATCTTTTATCGATAACCATCAATTCTCTAGGTTCGATTAGGTAAAAGGGGTGCCAGCCACTAGAAGTACCTAGTCTGCATCACTTAGACCTCAAGTGGACCCATTGTGCTCCTTGACCTCATAGGATAACCTTGTGAAATCGCCCTAGATCCATCCTTCTACCTTTAAGAATCTGAAGCGCAATTGCCCTGGGATCAAACAATTTTTGATTCCTGCGCAATTCAGTCGTAAACGTATTACGTCATGTAATTGCGCCACCACATTCTCTTGGAAACCATAGCTTGAGAATACATCTGAGCTATTTATTTTGTAGCTCTCTCAGATTCGAAAAGAAGTAGATATCTCTAGTAGCCCACCTATTTTATTGGTTAGAGCGGGGCACTCGCAAAGTATGTGTTGGACGGATTCGACTTTCTTCGAATCCTTACAGCTCCTGCAGAAATCGTTCGCCGCTGTTCCCTGTCTACTAGCATCAATTCTATATATCGAGCTTTAAAGTTTAGCTTAAGACCCTCAGCTCAAAAATGCGCGATGAGTAGGTAATGCCGAAATTTTATAATTTGTTTTTTTGAAAACGCAAGCCTGAAAACTAAATCTACAGTAGTGGCCAAAATAATAGGCATCATTAAATAATTCCAATTTAAGTATAATTTTGTTTGGTACCCATGTTTAAGTTTTTATAACGTTGAAGCATCATCTGGATTTTAAATAGGAGGCGATAATTTTCAAGAAGAAATCATATATAGATTTCAGTCGGTAAAATAATTTGGAATTGATATTTTAAACAAACATCGGTCGTGTCTTTGAGTAGGACAGCCTTAAATCCCCGGGTAGATTGTGAAATGGTGTATGATGCCCGGTTTAGGGCGCAATTTATATTTTCAATATAAATTGAAATCTTGAAAATGAAATAATTGTTTTGTGTTTTAGAGAAAAATGGCCTCACAGCCGAGAGGGTAGATTGTGAAATTTAGCAAGATCCCAAGTTCATTCGATATGACTTCATTGGTATTATTTCGTACGCTCTCACGTTCATTAGTTTTCTGTAAAATCGATAGAAAATTAGTTATCTAAGAAAAACCAATTTTCTGCTCGTAAACATGGGGGCTGCGTAGGAATTGGAATTCGGATCGTTTTTACACATCTGTAATAACACAAATTATCTACTTCCCTACTCTTTACGTTGATCAAACTACTCGGTAATTTTTGTTTATAGTGTCCTTTGCACTATTATTGAGGTAATTCTAGTAGCCTATACTAAAAACACACATTGTCTTGTGGCGGCTAGACAGAGCCCTCTGTACGTCATATCGGCCAACCTTGACCATTGTAGGGTTTTCGTAAATCAAATTCGAAAGTCACATTGAGAGTTTGTTAAAGGTTACGTGAGTAGGCCACGAGTTTAATGTTTAGAGGAAAGCAATTATAGCAGAAACACATCCAAGCCTGGAGCTTCCACGAGGTGTTGTCATTAATTTCCAACACGGGTTTTTAAATGATGCAACACTAAACCAAGCCAGCAGCTAGCCTCAAGTCCTAGCCGCAAAGCTCGCTTTGCTCAATGTTGGAAATTTTTCTCTCTCAGGCCTACTTCTGTCAACAGATGTACTATCAAAATTACAATGACAGCATCGATTCCGGTGGTATCATTTTGTTTTCAATTCTTTGTGGCGAGGCTTGAGGCGAGCTGTGAGGAAGCCTGAGGCTTGCTTGGATGTGTTTCTGCCTTTACAAAAATGATTATGCTGCCAATCATTGATTCAGCTACGACTGAATCGTTTCTCCGTAAAAATGTTCGAAAAAAATAAAAACCATTAATAGATACCTTATTCTTTTAAAGAAAAAGAATATCCGTAAAAGAACAGCATGTTCAATCGGATACCTTATGCCCATAAAATATTTAACCTTGCTTCAGGTATCCAATTCTTAGGTAAAGCGAAAAGCACCGATATCTACGTACATTGTACTAAAGTCCTGGAGGTTCGATACGCTCAGAGTCTGTTGTTGACCCGTATATACCAGAACTGAAGTTCTCAATTCGCTGTATAGTCTTAGTGAAAGTGAACCTTGCACGTCATTATTCAACACCACAGAGGCAAGGCTTATATTTTGTTCTTCAACATTACTCGAAGCGAAGTACTAGTTTTCTGCTCCAGATCTAGACGTATTTCACAGCCGACTTCGCTAAATCACCTTTATTAACCTGGGATCCACACAGTGTTGTGATTCATCGAGACTCTCGCTCTCAAGCGTTCACCCGGATTGTCATGATTGTCATACGGACAGTCTAGGCTTGGAATCATTAGTCATATGACAACAATAGGACAAGAACTCGACCTGACCGAGACGCTTGGCCAGGACTGTCATAGGGACAGTCCAGGTTCCAAAAGTAGCTTTCCCACTTTTTCAGAGTTTCAGAAATAAGGCTGACTGTTCAACCGAATGTTTATCGATGGTTTGATCAACTTAAACCAGTGATCAAGACTCACCACTGACATTGTGTCTCTGCTCCACGAGCCTTCTATTACTTTGGCTGAAGACCGTCGACTTGGCTGAACCGGTCTAGAATTTACTTTGCTTCCGGTGTATCTTAGATGGAAAGAACACATCCTTTTTGTTACCACGCGGCGTTTCTCGCATCTGTCAACTCAAAATTAGCCTATACCGCTAAATACTCACCTGCTGATTTTTCTTTCTAAACAGCGACACTGACTGTTGTTCTTTGTATACAACATTGTATAAATGGACCCCACCGATCTTCTATTTCAAATTTATTGTGCTAACTGGAGCAAAACCTGTTTTATCCCCACATTTTTGTTTAGTTTTGAATCAATAATTAAATTTGGGTTATTTTATCCTAAATAATGTGGACAGGTGAAGATTTAATACAATTTGAGTTCATGAGTTTTTGATACGAAAAATAGTTCATTCAAACATCGGATGGGTCATCAGTGGTGCCTTCAATCTTTGAAATGAATTGATTTAAAATGCTTGAAGTCACTGATGATAAAGAGTTATCCAAGAAGCGTGATATAAATTTTAAATGGAATAAAAATGGAAACCAATATTATGATATCATCGATTTTTTTTTATTTGTTTATTTGAAAGGTCATATACCATGTCGTTGATGACAGAATATAACTTCATGTAAATGTGCGACGAGTAATTTTCAGTTACTCTTTTAAACAAATATGGTAGAATTTTACCAATAACACGAGTTATAATGTTAAATAGCATTATTCAATTGTTGTTGATTTATTAATACAAACAAGTGATTTTACATGTTCACACAAAAAACAATCCAACGGTTTGATATCACAAGATCTATGGCGCAACCAATTGACAGATCCATTTCTGGAAATGATTGAATTGTTGAATGTTGTTTTAAAAAAAAATTGATTGGCGCAGTTACAATATGGTAACTGGCTCTATCGTGTTGTAACCACATTTCACTGAGATACCTTCAAAAATAGCATACTAAAATTTCAAGTGTGTATCTTAAATAGTTTTTGAATTGTAGCCTTCTCGTCGTTCAGAAACGTGCGTAAGCTGAGGAGTACACCTAAGCTAGGGACGCTATTCTCGACCTCTAGGTATACAGATACAGATTTTTTGAATTTGCTGCAGTTCTAACTGAACACAAATCATCCGATATTGACTTGAATCTTGTTTTATCGTATTTAGTATTGTTTGTGTCAATTTGCCAGGAAAAAAACCATCAGATTTTAAGCGTAATTTGGAGCTTTTTTTTTAAACTCCGCCATTTTATTTCTTTTTTTTTTCAAAATTCTGTAATACCGGCAAAATACAGGCAATAACTTCTAGTTTATCGAACTGTTTTGATTTTTTGAATTCAGGCACTCTGAAGGCCGCAACTACTGCAGCAGTGGGAGAGGTTTTTTTTGTTTTTTGGAGACCAGACGGCACATAACTCGCAGAAAATTGAATATTTTCATACAAAAAAATTACTATGTATACACATGTTAGAAATTTCAATACATTCGATGTAAAAATTTTCTTCCAATAAATTTCCGAAAATCACCGTTTTTTTGGGCAGTCACCCCCTCCTCTTGATTAAGAAGCCCAAAAAACTTCGATTTAAATTGGCCTGTCCCATTCTGTACCCAAAATGTCACGCTTTCTGTTTTTTTTTTGTTTTCTTGAACGTAGAGAAGGAGGGCAAAATGTATAGACCATTGGAAAGGTGCAACGATTAACTATTTAATAAATTTTAAATCATCATCATAGAGTGTAACGTTCAGAAGTTACAGGGTGATCTATGAAAGCATTCCCAAATGTCTTTAAGTCCCGTTATCTCGAAAACCGTTAGGACACCGCCCCCTCCCCCATACAATTTTTCATGATCTCTCCATAGCCTACCAGAGTAATACCCAAGGCTGGACACCCGTATGAGCTCTCGGAGTCTATTCGACCTCTTTTTGAGTTTACGGCTTTGTTTTTTTTCGTTCCCTTTTCCGCCATACTTTGTTCTGTAGTTAGATCAATTCAAGGAAAATTAAAAACTTTATCTAAAACGAGTAAATATAAACAAACTCTGTACAGATTAAATTAAAAAATATTTATCAAGGCAAGTTCAAATATACATCTATTAGTATGGGACATTGGGGAATTGAGAGTCATACTTTTTTCAAGCTCGATGACTGCCACAGAAATCCAAATTTTTCTAAAATTTCATAATGGTTTCTGTTACTAGGAAGAAAACCCTAACTTTTAGCTTAAGCACTTTCTTGAAATTATTGTCTACTGAAAAATTGTGAGCCTTGACAAAAAACATACGTTTTTGAGATTTTTAAAAATGTTGAGGAATTGTGAGTCACCGTCTGAATTAAGTCGAAAATCAAAAATATCGTTGTAAAACGTTTATTGTATGGATAAAGAAGAATTTTAAGAACTTTTATTTTTAACGATTCTAAATCAAATTAATAAATACAAGAAGAAAAAACAACCGCCTCGTCCGGGGTTTGAAACCGGGACCTTCCGCATTCCTTCCTATCATTGACTAATTCTAACAAGTGTAGGTTCCATTCCCGTCCGGGAAAAAATAAAAGTTTATTGTATGATTGGAAATTACATAAGAATTAGTTAGAAAAAACTTAGAAAAGAAAATATTGAAATTATTCGGATACGCAATTCGGGGATGTTAAATAGGCTCCAGTACCTACTGATGTATTTCAAATGAACAGCTCGATCGCAATAAATTCAAGCAAATGGAATTTTTCAAGTTTAGTTTCTTCGGCATATCCTTCATACGAAGTAGGTATGCAAAAGTCAATGGAGTTCAGTTAGTCCTCACACATACATATCTCAAATATTAGCGGACATTATAATGGAGGAATTATTAACGATCTCGCTCGATAAAATGGAAAAATCAAACTACGTATTTTAATCAAATATGTTGACAACCTTTTCTCCATATTGCCACATCAACATCTGCCTGCTATACTTAAGACTGACTCTTAATGGTTACCACCCTAAACTACAGTTCACTGTAGAAGAAGAGAGTATGGGATCTTTACTGTACTTAGACGTTAAAATCATAAGAGAAAATAATTCAATAATAACGGACTGGTACCAAAAACCGACGGCGTCAGGTAGGATTTTACACTACAAATCTTGTCATCCTGAGCACTAGAAAAGAATCGCCAGAGTTTTAAAGCTTAGCCATAGAGTGAACACATAAAAGATTCGTAATATAGGGTCCGCCAAATAACTTTTTTTTTTTGAAAATGCTATAAAAAAAAACTACTGAATATTTTCTCAAATTTCTTTTTTTATTTGAAAGTACAATCCTTCCGGTTAATAATGGAAAATAATTTCATTCAAATGGCGTCATACCAAGATCTTTATGCAAAATTCGTCTCAATGATGTCTCCGAAATGTTCAATTGTTGAGAACGACGGTGAATTGATGTTGATGGCGCTTCACGCACACTTTCTGCCACACAATCAATATTCTCGGGTGTACGCACTGTTTTTGGCTTTTCACGCTTTGGTTTATCGATGAGGATGCCAGTTTCTTTCACTTTTTTCACAAGATAACGAACATACGGAGCTGACGGTGCTTCTCTTCTTCCAAAATCCGTACGCAATTTTCGCACACATTCTGCAACATTACCATGATTTTCAAAGTAATGTCGCAATATTTCCCAGCGTTGTTCAAGCGTATACACAACCATATTCGTTCAGCGGAAGAATAAAACTAATTATCTGTCAAATCAGACATGAGCTAAGTGTTACCATTCACGAAATAAGCACTAGTTGAAAAAAAAAACGTTAGATGGCGGACCCAAAAAAAACGTTAGATGGCGGACCCGATATATTGGGCGAGAATGGCTTTCCGAAACCAGTAATAGGGAGGTTGATGTGTCAACATCGCATACACAATGTTGGGGGTAGGAATAGTAATGAATCGTGAGGATTTCTAAAATTTAAAGGTGCAACATATATTCCGGGGTTTTCTGAGAGGTTTCAAAAAATCCTTAAACCACAGCATCACCAAACTAAACTAGGTTTCAAGCCGCTCAAAACATTGAAAAAATTTTTCACCAAGTTGAAAGATCATACTCCCAATGAACTATGTACGTTCTTATGTTGTATACAAAATTCCTTGCAAAGGTAATAATAGCACGAACTGTCCGATGAGCTATGTTGGAACAACAGGGCAATTCCTAAAGAATAGGATTTCGAATCATAAATCCGACTTAAAAGGCGGAAACCATAATAAAACCGCTCTAACGACTCACTGTGCATTATCAAACCATTCTCCAGATTTTGAAAATACTTCTATTCTACATCATGAAAAACATTATAAGAAGAGACTGTTAATAGAAGCACTATACATTCAAAAAACTCTAAATACAATGAACAAAAAAAAAACGGATACAGATAATATCAATACGATTTACTGTGCGAATTTGGAGAGCTTTGGAAAACGTTAAAGCAACTCAATATTAGTTGAATTTGACCAGTGGTTGGATAACCTCCCACAACACTGTATAGTATCGTTGTTTTTGTCTAAACACCAGTGTTATGTTATTTGTCTATTTATTTATTTATATTAGGGGTATTCAATCTTCAATGTATCAGTGTAACCGATGTAAATATACAACAAGAATTTAGAACGAAGAGTGAACACACTCTTTAGTCTTTAGCTTACTTCGAAATGTAATTATGAGAACAGGGTGATAAAATGGGCCCGTACGAGCTCTCCCCGGCCCCGGAAAAAATTGAAAAAAATCATCAAACGTCCTAGGATTCATAGTTATCCTATATAAAAAGAACTATGAAGATCCGGTTAAACTATTTATGGAAAAAATGGCTTAAATTAAGGAAATGCCGGTTTTTCATAGAATTTTTTAACCGTTTGGATTGTTTCCCAAGTTGTTATTTCTACAATTACTACTTAATTATACACTATTTCAGTATAATGTCAGGGGATAAAATGAAGCCTGTTTTGTTGGGAACGGTTATTTCTAATTGGTTTTCAGCTCAGGCTAATAGTTTAGGAGAAATGTTAATAATAGTAGAACAACCTCCTTTTACGGCAATCTTTGCCGCTTTTTGCCGTGACAAAGTGTGAAAATTTACAATTTACCTTTACGGAATAACAGTGATTCGGAGGACTTTTTATTGAAAAAAAATTAGAAAAATTACTCATATGTAGTAATGGCGTATATGGAACCCAGATGGGGAAAAACACTGAACTTCGGGAGTAAAAAAGCTCAGTGTGGAAATATCTCGAATTGAAAATAAAAACCTTCTAATAGATAGAAAATTTTATTACCTTTAATTTAGATGCAAAATTTATTCTCTAGGGGCATCCCTTATGATGCAAGATCCGACAAAGTAAAAAAGTGGTTTTCAGTTAAAACGTAATCAAGTTTTACGGGGTGGAAAAAATATACTATGGAGTATACCGGATTGAAATTTATAAAACGCTATTCAGCGGGGGCTATGAATAGACGGCCCACATGTCATATTTGAGGTTTGAGGAGGGTGGGGGTAACAACAATGCACTCCAAAATATCCCCACTCGAAACTCTTTTTTCGATAAATTTAATCGCCTTATCGAACTAAAGACGAGTATCAAGATAGTTTTTTCAACGGTCCCCCTCCTCATCCCGCAAGAAAGGTTCAAATTTTGAAAATAATTAAAGCTAATTTCTGAACTTCAAATACTATTATTAAGTAATTTAGGGCGGAAAAAGAAAATCGATCGCATAAATATGTTTTTAGGTGATGTTTTATTAAGTTTTCCAGAAAGTTTCATGCTCTTTGATGCGCCATTACTGATGTTTTGGACTCACAAATTTGCAATACCTTTTTTTGTGGGGGAAAACCATGATGCGGGTAGATGTAAATTGAACACCCTGCTAAATCAACCGAGTACCACCTAGAAAAAATACGAGTGTACCAGTCGATAGTCCCCAAAAGAATCTTTCATTTGGCGCACTGGAAATTTTCCTAGGACACTGCCCTCCCCAGCTGCACCCGCTGACATTTGAGACGTTCAATCTCAGCTCCTAAGTACAACTATACAACCCGGTTTACACTGCCAATTTGTGAATGTAAAAATACAAGACCCTTGTATTGCATTTTATATGCATAAGCCTTGTATGACTTTACTGGGTTGTAATAAAATACATCTTTTACAACGATACACTCTTTGATACAACATTGCGTGAATACCCCTATTGTGTTTTGTAATCAAAGGTTTCCTATAGTTTTTATTTATTAATTATCTTGTTAATAGTTTTCTAATGTTTTCAATCCGTAAGTAGATCTTGATTTTTTAATTTTTATTTTTATTCCAATAATAAACGAATGTTTGTAATAGATTGCGTCCTTGAGAACGGTTCGAGACATCGGCCGAAACGTCCGAGAAATAATAAAATTCTCCCAAAATAAAAGAGGTGTTTTCCTCCTGACCGCCTAGCCCAAAAATATTCAAATCCACAAAATTAATGAAAAACGGTCAACACACTCAAATCTAAAAGTCAATAGTCAATATCTTCCTTTCAAGAAGAAGAAGAATTATGAAATGACTCACAATTCCCCAAATGTTTTGGTTGACAAGAGGCCGTGTATGATTCGCTCATTGTGCATGTTTATGCGAAATTCCTTATAAGAGTTGAAATGTCGATGCCATGCGATAATTATGAATATATTTACCTGAATCGATTCTCCGAAAATCATTGTTAGATCAATGCAAAGCAAACACAAACGCTCGGAATAAATATTTTGAGAAAATTTTCCAAGTAGTTGTGGCACGGAACGAACGATAATGAGTTTGGTCAAATCTTAGAATATATAGCAAACAGGAATGGTTGAATCGTGTAAAATTCGTGTACATGAGCGTAATTTGTCAAGAGCAGGAGACTATACATAGGAGTAAGTGAGATGCTGAATGGAGAAATTGTCAAAGCTGTAGATTAATTGTCAAATGTGCTTTTGTTTTGTGAGCAGATTTGGTAAACTTAAAGTTCTTTTGTGAAATTTAACAAAAATACCGAATCAATTCTTTTCAAAACTATTTATCTTTGAACTTTATTTAGTGCAAAGTTTAATAGTGGTACTAGTGCCTGTAAAAATCTTCATATCAATTAAAAAAACAGAAATGAAGTGTTCAGTCAGTGCTTGCAAATATAAATTGGATTATAAACTAGGGAAATCCTGTTTGAGGCAACTGCACTATCTAAATTATCTTTTTTGTTAATAAAAGCAAAGATTTATATAAATTAATTATGTGAATTGTTTCAGAATAAAGTAGAAAAACAACATTTTTTACCACAGATGCTCTGTACAAAACCTTTGTTTACTTTTTGCAAATTGACAAGTTGTTTAGAATAGGGATGGCGTGTAAACACATGTAAAAATGGACTACTAACACAACCAGGAATTCATTACGCAAAATCTGCCTTATCACCATTCCTGTTTGCTCTATATTCTAAGGGTCAAATACAAGGCAATGACAGCCATTTGCATGAGTTAGGCCCAAAATACATTCACGACACAAGCCACAGGCCTACGCCTCTGAACCAATGTAAATAAATTGACAAAGTTACATTCGCGTCCACGGGCCACAAGGCCACAGCGTGGCCAAGTTTGAACAAATTCTAAATTTTGTGGCGCGTGGAAGTATAATAATGGTAGGTTATTCAATATGGCGGGGGATTTGTGATTAATCGGAATTCTATTTTTTACTCAGAAAAGTTGTTTACCTGTGTGAATTAATTCATATTGTTTTGTAATAATTCTGCAAAAAAAATAAAATGGAAGAAAAAATTATTAATTACATGAAAATAGATACATTTATGCATAATCAGAAGAATGGCGTCTTGTGTCCAGTGGCCGTTAATGTAACTTACTTGGCTTCAGCAATCGGCCACAAGCCTCAAGTGGCTTGTGGCCCGTGGCCTGAGGCCGTGAATGTATTTTGAGTCTCGGACTTTCCAATTGTGGTGAAATAGTGACGTGGCTTACAATTCCCCATGACTCATAATTCCCCAATGTCGTTACTTTTTCAACTATTAAAACTACGGATCCAGATGTGTTTCTAGCCTTCGCAAGAAAGATGGAGAAAGTCTGGATTCATATTTCGACAATGGTCGCCACGATGTTATTCAATCTTCTTTCCTCGAGAAATTTATATAATTTATGGTAGCAAATCAGCAATTATCTTTCAGTTAGTATTATGTAGTTGCCTTTTTGTTTTTTGTTTTTTTAAATAGCAAATGAGATTAGAATCAGATGATAATGTTAACTGGTTGAAACTAAGCCTCCAAATAGTACCACATTTCTGTATGATCTTCCTTTTCAGGCACACATTAATATTCTTTCTATAATAATAATTTCTCACCTCATAACTCCCGTTCTCATTGCTGTTGTAAAAATCACATTATTCATTATTAGGTTACCATGTACAAAAGATTTTATCATCTGTTCGTTTTATATACGACAATTAATATGGAAGTCCAGAAGTAAGTCCAAATCATTCAGCTCTTTCGCACACATTAAAAATTTGACCTTGTAATGGAGCTAAAATTGAAGCAAAGAAACACACGCCTAATTGAATTGTGGATAAATATTTTCCAACAGGATATTAAAAACAATTAACCTTTTTAGATCATTTTACACACACAATTTGGCTCATTGAGAACGCTTAAAGACGTTTTTTTCTTCTTCTTCTTTTTTTTTATCCATAAACAAATCGCGATTTTTATCGCAAAAAAAAAAGAAAAAAAAATTCTAGAAACAAACCTTCTTTGAAATCATGTCGTTATTAATCGAGGGTTTAAGTTACAGGAGTACCCTAAGACAATACCAATTTTTTCTTAATATAAAATTTCTTGATAAACATAAGAGGAAAAAAGCAGAAAAAAAAAAAAACAAAAACAGAAGGAATTTTCAGGCCTGAAAAGAGTTTTTTGTTTTTTGTTTAAGTTCTTATAAAAAGGATGTTAAAATGAAGTACACATATATGCAGAAAACTACTCTTGACTGGCACTTGTCCCGGGACAAAATTCAAAAAGAAATTTTTCAGGTATACGCGCGAGTCTATACATATTCATATGCAGCAGGCAAGGTAGTAGAGCCTTCTTAAAGGTGTTTAATTCGATTATGACCAGCATTATCCCTCAATTAGACCTCATATAGAGTCCGTGAGGATGTTATGAAAAATAATGGAATAATGAAATAATAGGATCGAAGGGAAGTCAGAAGCTTTTCACTGTGCATTTCATATAGTGGCTGGGCTGCAGGCGCAGGCGGCTCCGGTATGAATTTTATAATTCTTCACAAAGTTCCACACATAATTTGTTTGAAGGATTTACGTATAAGAAGTGGATCATATTACAAGGGCTAAAGATATCACGGTATAAGCCTCTTTGTGTTATATTGGCTGCTAAATAGTTCTCAGCTATTAGTTGACTGGCATATTGGGATTGGTAGGGGTAAGTAGGTAGGTATATATATAGGAATATTATATATGGGTATGTGTATAAAAATTGCCATGGAATCAGCTTCGTTTTCCTCCGTTTATATGAGAAAGTGATCCAATTACCTTTCGGTCTGATCAATAGCAAAAGCGCAGATGGATAGTTCTCTGTGCTGATTTATGGCATTTTATTTCTAAAGGGTCACCATAATAAGACCAACAATTCAAAATACAGGAGCAACTGTGGTTTTATATACAAAATTTCAACATATATCCATTAGGATCAGGTAAAGAAAGAGTCGCGGGGATAATACACCATCGCATGGATATTATGTATAGAAAATATATTTCAACACTTTCTATTGTATTATGCGCTCCTGATTGTGTCGATAAGGGATGAGGGAAGAATTGTGGAGCATACAATTAGATAAACCGCAAAGATAAACTGAGTAAATCAAAATTTATGCACCCTCTTCGAGTAGTAGACCTTTTGCATCAATCCATCCACATCCATCCATCCATCCAACCATCCTATCCCATCAAATGCGTACAGTTTCTCTGGTTGTCATCAAATGAACAAATCGAGTGTGAACCAACAAACGCGACATGAATGGGAATCCTGGAGTGGTGGTCTGGGAATACCCATAAATGGGATGCAATCGTATATATATATATATAGTATACTCTTCTACATATATACTGCAGTCGAGGACGAGGACATATAGTTATTCTTCCTATTCTGATGGCATACTTATGCTACTCGCATACTAACTGTTCGCTTCTGCTGTTTAACCCTTTTATGCCAGTTAAGCACACATGCGAATTTTTATGTAAATAAACCTCGAGTGTATTATAGAAGAGTATTTTGTTGTCGCATCTTGGTTCTCCTCCCAAAAGTTCTTTTCATATAATATGACTATAGTAGAATTCTTTCATATATAACAGCAAGGGATGCTCTGATCTGATTCCCTTCAATTTACAGTTTTGCTTTGTTGCTCTGTTAGCTTTTGTTCTGGGCCTGATTCTTTTCCTACAAAATTATTGTCCTTTTCTTGGCAAACCAAGAGCTCATAATATTATACTAGGTACCTAGTTAGCTAGCTAGCTAGATATAACAAAGGGTTGGCTATTGGAAATGAAATGGTAAACGTGTTTCGTCTAGTGTTTGTCTAATTAGTATTTATACGTTTTGTATAGAGTTTTTCAAATGCGCAAATATAGTGTTGAATATGAGATTGTTGTATGTATGGAAGGAAGGATGTTTGAATGGGGTTGAGTTCTGTCCCCATTACTTATTCTTAGTAAATGAGATGAATGCTTCTATGAATAGGTGTCTTGAAGTGTTTACATTTGCATGGGTAATTTACTCTGTTCGTTATTAGGTCTCTGGTCCATCAAATAAGATGTATCATGTTACTGTGAATTTGTTGTAGTTGTTTTTTTTTTTTTTTTTGTAGCAAAATAGGACCTACTGTTTCATTAGGTTTGAACTTAGCTTCTAATTAAATTTTACATCTCTTATGGCTAATGTACATTACTCGAACGAACATATGATTTTACTGACAAAGGGAGAGGGTCTTATTACTTTGCATTATTAGAAAAAAAAGGAAGAGGTGATCGACTGTCAAAACATTATATCCCACTCTTTTATAGCGAAGTATAACTTGTGTCATCAAATTGTCAATTGTAAAAATTAGTAAGATGTCAAAAATAGATGAAGAAGTACAGCAAAACGCAATCAAATGGAAGATGTAAATGATATTTATGCTGGCGATATATTTGCTTTTTGCGGTTTAAATTATACAACACAATACATTTATTCGGCCTTGTACAGAAGATTACAAAATCTTATAACGTATAATTAGGTGGGGAAAAAAACAACATCAGTAACATTAAAATTAAAGCAAAATAAAATAATAATAAAAATAAATTAAATAATAAATAAATAAATAAATGAATAAATAGAGAAAGAAAAAAAAAAGGATATCCAAAGATGAAAAAGAAAAAGAGAACTTAGAGATAAAGGGCAAAGAAAAGAACAAAAATAAAAATAAGTAAATAAATAAAAATACAACAAATTAAAAACAAAATTCAAGAAAATAAATAAATAAATAAAATTAAGAATTAATTAAAACAATTCAACAAGAATTTCAAGATCTGAGAATAAATACCAATCCACTATCTAATAACTAGTTAAGGTAATCTTTGACTAGCTTGGCAAAGGTCAGGCCGGAACCTGTACGCTGAATTGCATTTGGAAGAGAGTTCCATTTTCGGGCAGCTTGGACGAAGTAAGAGCGCTCACCGTACCCAGATGTACATTTCGGGACAAGGAGTTGAAGACCTCTATTCGAGTGCAAGAACTGTAAGCTTTCGGATAGATATGCAGGGGATCTAGTGTAAATTAGCCTATGAAGGAAGATAAGAGATTGTACCAGTGGTGACACATTTGTGATAAATCCAAAAATCAATCTATCTATCGAATCAATTTTCATCCTAACCTATTGATGTCTATCAAAGCAAGTAATTTGAAAGATCGTGATAATTTTGCAAAAGTAATAGCACGTTTCATCAAGGAAGATCATCCTACATTCCAGTTTTCTTATGATGTGGGTAATTAAGAAACTATTGTATCAGGAATGGGTGAGATTTTTATAAACAATTTCTTATCATAACATGATGTTACTAAATAGATTTATATACCTACATATTTCAAGTGAATTGCACTTGGAAATCGAATGAATGGAACGAGAATACGGATGTCCAGTAATTTTGGGTAAACCAAAAGTGGCATTTAGAGAGAAATTGGTAGCACTGTGCTCCTTTGATTATCTTCATAAAAAACAATCTGGAGGTTAAATTATGCCCACAAATTCAGCCAAAGCTAAGTTAGGATAATAACGGGTGACTGGACTTTATGAATTTTAATAAATAAATTAGAAATCTTTATTATTATTTTTAAGATAATTTCCTAAAGTAAGCGAAGTCCGCTTCCGCCTTCGTTGTACCGTAAGGTCTCCTGATTTACTGGGTAAAAAATCAATATATAGTATGTATATGCCACGGGTCATGGAATAATTGCATGGGTCCAATCGTACCTATATATATTCGCCGAACATTATTAAAAATGATCGTTGTGGTAATAGCACAGATATAGTATGGCTGTTCCTTTTAAATTCCATTAAAGTATCACTATCTGATGAAAGAGACATAATCGGATAAACAAAGACACTATTTTCACAAAATATTCTCTTTAAAATTTTGAAATATTCCAGCTGATGTGCTCTGACTTGCTTCAAATATTTTTTTTATTTGTGTGCATGTAAACAATTGAATCGGTCAAGTCAAAAAGTGACCAAGTGTGTTGAGCTTAATTACTGGCAAATGAACAAACACTATACAATTCTTGAATTTTTTGTTGTAGAAATTCCAAAAAACTCTATTATATACATAAGATACCATATGCAATGCAATATTTGTGTCTCTAAACTTCTCTACACCGCCAAATATTTTTTGAATTTTGTGAAAATGGCATTAATAAAAAAAGCATCAAATTAACATAACTTCAACATTTTTATTAAAATATGTGTAGCACTGAGTAGATAGAAAGAACGCTTACAGCTGGTTCCTCTAATGTAGCACTGAGTAGATAGAAAGAACGCTACTGCTGGTTCTAATAAATCAAATTTTGCAAAAAAAAATCAAATTTTGCAAAAAAAATCATCAAATTTTGCAAATAATTATCAAATTTTGCAAAAAAAATCAAATTTTGCAAAAAAAATCAATCAAATTTTGCAAAAAAAATCATCAAATTTTGCAAAAAAAATAATCAAATTTTGCAAAAAAATCATCAAATTTTGCAAAAAAATCAATCAAATTTTGCAAAAAAATCAATCAAATTGTGCAAAAAAATCAATCAAATTTTGCAAAAAAAAAAAATCAAATTTTGCAAAAAAAAAAAATCAAATTTTGCAAAAAAAATTATTCCCTGGGCTGCTAAAGAGCATAATCTCTTAACACGACCTGCCTTTACTCCAAACAGCCCGCAGTAAGCTGATCGACACACAGGAATTTCACAAACTTCTTTTTTGATAGAATAATAATAAGAGACAGACTTTGGAACGACAGCATTACGTTTTCTTCTTTTAATAGCAGCAGGTTTTATTCCACCTTGCAGATAAATATCCTGCTCTGTTTTATTGGCCATACCATTGAATTTAAGAAGTAAATTTTTCTTCTCACCTTCTGAAAAACTCTCGTAACATTTTTTCTTGCAACTGAAAGGAAACGACAGTAACAAATATGTATGTACCTCCGTTATTATACATTCCATGATTATAAATTACGCAAGTTCTTACTTGCATGGTGGCCCTTGAGTTCTTACAGGAACAACTTTTCCTTTCTAATCTTCGTGTTCCAGTCCTGCTGCTTTTTGTTTGGGCACTTTATTCCGTTTCCAAGACTCAACATTTGACTTCCTTCTCTTAGGTTCTCCCTACATTCATATCACTCATTTTTTAAATAATAAAGGCAATCACTAAAAAGGAACAATAAAATACACTTTCTTATCATACGCTTTGCACTCAAAATGTTAACTAAAAAGCAGAACGTGTGCGCATGATAATCTAGTGAGAAAATGAAAGAACTGTACAGAGTTGCCAATACCAACTCAAGAACTGACCAAGTTGCATATACTTGGGCGGTTCTTGCCTTGAACTTGAAATTCAATTCCATATAAAACACCCACCAGAGGTTATATTTGGTCTGTTCTTGGCTTATTTGATGCCTTTCAGGGAAATAAAGAAAATGGCGGTAATAACTCATTTTCACAAAAAATGACACTTGGTCACTTTTTGGTTTGACCGATTCAATTATATTCATACACGCTAGTACATAATTATATGTATGAGTTTGCTGCCATAATAACAAAATTTACTGCTATAAAATATACTCCTGCCGTGCGTTCAGCCGCACGCAGAATGT
Source organism: Dioctria rufipes (assembly GCA_963924295.1). Classification (NCBI taxonomy): domain Eukaryota; kingdom Metazoa; phylum Arthropoda; class Insecta; order Diptera; family Asilidae; genus Dioctria; species Dioctria rufipes. The sequence continues at coordinate 22,028,452 of OZ002740.1, read as the reverse complement.
CACATAATGTCACACTTTTACAAACCATGTCGTTCAGGCCACCGAAGGGTTGTCATTTTGCACATTTTTACGCTGCGGTCTGTTAGCGTCATGTCTCGGTGCGCTTTGTAGTTTTGACGTTTAGCGTGGTTTTATTCTTAAAGAACTTTCAAAAATGACATTTCGAATCGAAGACCAACCGTTCAATTTCTATCCCTATTTTTTCAATCATGTGATGTGCTGAAAAACACGGCTGGTTAGAACTTTTTATGGCTAATTATGGCAGTAAAGTTGTATTGTTTATGACATAAGTCAAAACTACGATTTGATATTTATTTTGGTCTTAAATTGTGCCGAGTCACTATTTGCATGACAATCCCAACTTGAAGTACCTAGTCTAAGTGCAAAACTTTTCCAGAGTCTATATGATTGTACACGAAAAAAAAGTTTGAACTCGGAACATACACATATACTAAACAGCTTAGAACCAACACAGCATCTACAATTTCTGTATTAAAAACTCAGAAGGCAACGCCAATTAAGCCTGTCACGGCTATTTCATGATAGAAAAGTTTTGAATACGACAAAACTTAGGGCTCAATCAGGGCTGATTTAATGCTCCCTCCTTCTCCAAATTTAATTCACTTTCTCGGGATGTTTTGAGTCCATGGATAATTCAGCTGGATCAAAAGTTAGGATCACCAGTACTACTGAAAAATAGATAAAATAGTGTTGCCCCAACAGTGTGCCCCGTATAATAATAGTTATATAGATATAAGAACCAAAATAAGTAAGAGGGTACAAATGTGGCAAACCATACTTCTAGACTTGTAATTTGGTGCAAAAGAAGAAAGATTATCTGGAAAGTTTTCTGGAAGTTTTTGTAAGAAAATTTGTATTTTTATAGATTTCGACTTGCTCAAAAATAGTTTTTTTTGACAATATCTCCTTTCCGACTCATTTTACGATGAAAATGGTTATGTAATAAACCTACAAACCAACATTCATCTACACCACACGCGTATTGTGTATATCAACCTGCAAACAATTGGACGAAATTCCGTCGTGGCGAAATGAATTCGAAATAGAGGAAACGCTTGTAGCTCGAAATCTCTTCGATTTTTTTTAACGTAAACAAAGTTTTAGGCAGCATGCCCTAATTTTCGAGAATTCGAAATAGATGAATCGTTCATAGCTCGAAATCTATTTGGTTTTTTTTTACCATAAACGACGTTCTCAAGCATCATAATAAAATAAATGCATCGCTTGTGTAGCTAGAAATTTCTTCGATTATATAGCAATTTTCGATACGATACGATTACGATACGTCATGCCAATTTTCTAAAATTGTTTTTCGCCGGCATTTAGATTTTATTGAGTGAAGCGCAAAGTGAAGTTTTACTACGGTGAGTATCTATTATTTATTCAATCGATATCGTATTTAGTTGCATTTGCAAAACGTTTTCCAAAAGAAGTTGATACCAGATAGTATTTTTAAAAAAATCGAGTCCAAAATCAACTACCAACTCATACAAAACTTCGAAAGAAAGTCGAGCTAGCGAACCACTGTTGGGTCGTCAATACGATTCGATATCGTGTTCCGTTTTTTTCTCCTGCAATTCGGAACCACCTCGCAAGCGAATTCGATTTCGAAGCTTCTTCACCTAGTCGAATTGATTTACTTCGATTTTGATTGTAGGGATAGATTAAATAGCATAAAGATAGGCTGTGTAAAATTCGTGTATGTGTGATAAGTAATTTTTTGGAAGTCCCGGGGTGGGAGATGACAAGAGAAGCTTGGTCGTTTATTTTTTGTCAATTCGACATTTCTGCTCAGTTCTGACATTTCTGAATTTACGCAATGAAGTACCACGGTTTTTGTTAGTAATTTTTCCATAAAGAAGTGTGATTAAAACTGATTTAGACTTTATAATAGTGAGAAACAATATTGAAATATTGTTTTGTGCAAGAGATTTTATATGATCGAGACTCCGGAGTCTTGAATTATGGTGCTGCGTTGAAGAAACAACCCGAGTTTTTGCAGTAGGAAATCATTTTCAGGCAATTTTAATTGTTTCAATAATAAATTATAGTGTTCGAAATAAAATAGAAGTGAAATAGTTAGAAAAATAAACAGCCATGGCAATATATGGTGAATATTTTCCAATACCGATTAGTTTGTTTACAATTGAATTGTCAGTGGTCACTTACATGATATGAGTTATACAAAGGCAACGCCTAAAAATATTGTCAGAAAATAATAAGGCAAAGGAAAAATTCTTAAGAATTTAAAAAATTAGAAAAAAAAATTATGAAATTATAATTATAATTTTGTGATATATTGAATTTCTTCAATATTTAATAAAGTTTCAACCATTAAATGAAGTGCCCGCTCTGAAAATATCGTAGTTTGCGACTTTCATGACTAAACAAACACATATCGATGAGATACTACTACATGAAGAAAAATGCTTAAGTTTTTCTTCACCATACACTGTAAAAACATGTGCACAATTGTTGCCACAAAGATCCCCTAAAATGTAAGGAATATTCCGTAAAATGTAGGGAATATTACCTAAAATGTAGTGAATATTCCCTACATTTTAGGGAAAAATACCTAAGCTTTGTGCCAACAATTGTGCACATTTCATACAGTGTAGCCTATCTTTTTTGCTATATAACCTAAGATATTAACGAAAAATATTTTACTACGCGTTGAAAAACCGGCCTACTGCGGTCTATATGATCTGTCGCAGGTATAAAAGGACGGGGCGCTCCCAAGAGGCTTTGGAGTCCTTTCTACGGAACATCTGCCGATAGGGTTAAAATTTTGCTTGAATCATCAATACGAGTGTATCGTTCTATAGTGTCGTTTGCATTTTTAGATCCAGGGCTTCTACGGAAGTGAACTGTATTATTTCTGAAAATTCATTACAAGCAAGTGAGGTGACTGAAGTGTTAAGAGAAAGGACAACAAGAGCGAATCCTTGGAGGGACTAGAATCGATGGTAGTTCACGACGTGTGTCATACATTTTATCTACATTTGATTCCGTAATAGTTGTCGGTGAAGATGTAGATCTTCTTATTATTTTGACGTCTCTATCTACGCGTTCAAACATATATATTCTATTTTCAAGGCCAGAAAAGGAAAAACTATGCAACAAATATATTCAACGAAAATTATCAGAGATAAAACAGCCTCAGATAACCGAAAAAACAAAGATTTAACCAAGCTTGTGCAGGTATTCAAAAACCAAAATGCTAAGCCTGAGATCATTTCTGAAGTTGGAGGATGCTTTCTCATTGAATTATATGGTTACAGTAACGTGAAAAAAATGTCGTTAACTAACTATAGATATGCTTCACAAAATCAGCATATAAAAATAAATAATAATATTATATATTTATATTATTATATTATGTATTATATATATTACTGGTGCATCGTTGCCACCGACAGAAGCAGTAGCACGACGACATTCGTTCCGAACCTATGAACAGGTCCAGCAGCGGTATGGAGTTGATTAAAATGCAGAGCGATGGGGATAGGAAAGAAAACAAGGACGGGCTTAATCCTGTCACAAAACTCAAAATCCAACTCCGAAAACCTTGTTGGAAGCTGATTTCTTACAAATACAAAAAGTAATGTAGGGAGCCTGTGGATCCAGAAAGGTTGGATTAAAGTATCTGTGATAATTTATATATACTATAAGATAGCAATTTATAGGAATAAATGGAGACTGTTCTTGAGAAAACCTATGATGAAATCAAGGAAGTAGGTGATTGTATCGAAGCTGATAACCTTATTGTGGATAACGTGGTAGAAATTTCTATCTGTGACGTTTCGCTCGATCCTGAAGACGATAAATTCACAAAACCGGGTCCATCAGGGATAGCGAAATGAAGGAGAATGCACTAAATTACGTAGGTAATTAGTGCATTACATGTGGATTAGACCTACTGGGGATATAATAAAAAAAAAAAAAAAACGCCTTGGTTTACCTCATGGTGGTGCGGAAATGAGTTTCATTTTTTCGTCAGTACGTCTGTTGGTGTAGACTTTACTCCGCTCGTACAAAGGCATAGAGAGATTAAGTCACATAAGGATCCTTAAATTTCATTTTATTATAAAATTCGAAATAGTCTTGTCCACGATGGTGTCAAAATTTGGTTGTTAAAAGAAAAATGAGAGTTAAAACTAACGTTCAATTATTTCCTTTGGTCAATTGTAATCCATGAATTTTCGTCTATAGAATATTCAAAATAAAACGTGATCATCATTCTAGAAAAGATATTTTTTTTTTGTAGCTACTGACATTCATAGTATAGGTTAATAGAGAAATGGCTGGATAAAAGAGTGTATGTAAATTTTGACACACACAAAATAATTAACAAAAATTGTATATGTTCTTATGTGCGTATATTATGTATATGAATACTTGTATTAAACTTTTAAATTCAAATTTAATCTCCAAATCCCACAACCAAATCAACTACCTTATCGACTTCAATTTATAGTCGACAAATAAGATGATGGCCGGAGACTTCCGTTTGCAATTCGATATAGCTACCAGGGAGTGGAGGAATACCCAGTACTTTTCCGATAAGGACAACGCCATTTTCTATGTGAAGTTAAATGTGACCTATTATATAGTAGTGTATTGAGTACAGTGATAATTAAAATAAAACAAAAAGAAAAACAATTCTCACAAAGAATCAAGGAAATAAAATTCACGCAACAACAGGACAATTATATTTTAAAAAGAGTTACTTACATATAACCCTACGGGTAAGGAATATTTTATAGCTGTATACATGTGGGCAAATTCTATAAGTGTTTATTACAATTATTAAATCCAGGGTTAAAAGTCGCGGCCTAAAGACTTACAAAAAAAAGTGCAGGCGCATGCACAGCTCACTCAAGGTCAACGCGGATTCAAGCAAGCACGTGGATGGGCACTTTAAGTCGACCGCACACTAAATTGGGAGCCCTGTAGGGCGCAGCTAAGTCTCCTTTTATATATATCGTATATTAAAGTAGGAAGTGATTTCACCGTATATTGTTTAATTAGTTTATTACATTGTCTAGTTGTAGTATTTATTTATTCCTTGTTATTGCATGCATAGGTTAAGTGTTGAATTATTACATAGGACTCCGGAGGTATTTAAGCAGAAAGGTTTTCTTGAACGTATTTATTAAGAATAAAAATATGAAATTATATGGGCTCGTAAAAAAAAAAGGCATCCTAGTAGTTTATTAGATTCCAAAGCCCCTTGGTACTGTCGGCGTGTATAAAAAAAAATCAACAAACAGTAGAGAGGTACATGAACCGAACAAAAGAAAGTACATAGGTCAAGCTAAACATATATATAAAATTCGCAATCATATTTACATATATATATATATCTGATCACTCGACGCTCAAACGGCCATCGAGAGAGACCTTAACGGATCCGAAGTTCAATTTTAGTCAGGCAGAAACTATGATACTGCTAAATTCAAGTTAAATGCCATATGTACCTACAGTAAATTTTATCAAAAATTAAACGAACCATTTTCTGTATAATAGAGAATCTCTGAGTTATTCAGAATTGGATACATATATGTATATCTATATATGTCATTGATATAAGTAATGAAGAGGGCCGGTCCGAAATGGCTACCTTGTGGAACATCAGTTTTTTAATTCATCTAAACCAATTTTCATTTCGACTGTAAAGATCGTCTCGCATATGAAAACCATTTGCATTACATTAATTCAAAGGTTAAAATATCTAAAACTATTCTATTATTATTATTATATATATATATATGTTATAATACTACAACTGTTCTATAGTCTTTAAAATTATATGCATCAAAGAACGAAACAATTAATGTTCTATGAAATTCCTTCAAAGTTGTTATTATTATACATATTTCATATTAAAATTGTTCACCACAGTTAATTTATTTACCAAAATTATAATTTAAAATCCGCTCGAATGAATTCTCTCCATATATTTATATGTATGTAAGAACCATAATATACCCTTTGGCATTTTACTCATCATAAGCCCCTTTAACTAAACCAGAATATCACGAGGTATAAGGATAAAAGCTCCACAACATGGGCAGACCACTTTATGTGCTGATGGAAAATTTCATTATACAAATTGCGGGTAAATATCAACTGAATTACAAAGGGATCAAAATTAGATTTGTCCTTGCAATAAATGGACTCCTTCTCGTTGAACGGGGGAGGGATGGAATCATTCTGGTTCCTCTGCTTGAATTAATTGCGAAATCATTTTCATTGTCTGATCCCAAACCGCTTGATGAATATGGTAATTTTCTAAGAACACCCTATAAATGAGAAAAGGAGAGTGGGTTTTTTGGCGGTTTTCTTCAAGTTTTATTGATTTGCTAATAACAAAAAAAAATAGAATTAAAGGATATTGTCACATTGACGTATGTAAAGCAGTTAATATAATTTACAAATGTTGAAGAATTGAGTTAAGAAAAGAGAATTTAAAATTGTTGTTGATTTGTTGATGTTTGATAAAGAGTTTGTGAATTTAGGTGAAGGAGGGCGTATAACTTCTTTCTATTTTAATTACTCGAAAATGGTCTTAAAAAATTCAAAAAGTTATTAAAAAATTTTAAAATATCAAAAAGTCACTTAAATCTGCTAAGTTGAAAAAAGCAATAAACAAAAATTGTTGACAAAAATAATTAAAGTTCTACAAGGTTTTTATTTATTTTCTTTTTAAGGCATGGGGACAGGAGATAGTAAGCCCTGAGGCCAAAGTGGACCAATGTGCTGTCCTGCTAGAAGCCCTTCCACCAAAACCTACGTGACCTCTTAATGAAGCGCATCAGGTTTTGTGGCGAGGAAGATTTTTCAGCTCATTTACAGATAGCAGGGCAGACTTTAGAGGATCCAGCCTGCTCCGGGCGAAAGCCGGTCAATCACATAAAAAGTGTTCGGTTGTCTCAGGCTCTCCTTCCAGGCATGACAGACGCTCAGGGCTGTCAACAGCTCCGATCCTTGTTATAGATGAGATGAGAATCGAGCTGTGGCCGGTGATGATGTCAACCAACCACGGCTCTACATTGTTTCCTTCCGAGCCCCATTCCTATTGAGTCCATCAAGAAACAGTTTTATGCATCTGCAAGTAATCAGGTTCGTCCATCTCTGCTGATGCTTCTTATGAACATCCGCTTTGATGAGAGACCCGATACTCGAAGTGGCAACGCCTACGGCGGGTTCCAGTCCGAGGAACGGAGAATCAGAGCCAGCCCTAACTAAATGGTCAGCCCTTTCATTCCTCATGATCCCCATGTGACCATCAGACACTGCAAGAATTACTTACTACTTAAATATTACGGCTCGGATATTTGCTGAAAGGAGTCGCTTTTGGAAATATTATTTTTGACAGCTTTGACACATAAAAACTAAAATTGTAGACTTCGTTTTACTCCAGTATTGTAAATAAAAAAAAAGAAAAAAAAACGATAATTTGATGATGCAGCACGATTCTAGTCTACTCTAGAAAGGTAGTGAGTTCCAATGTGGGTGTGCAGTTTCCCCCTTATCTGAAAATACTTTAGAACGATAAAGACAAAAGATAATTCAGCAAAATTTTACTGAGTTAAATGTCAAATTCCCCGACGAAGGGGAAATGTTTACTGCCATAATTAGCCATAAAAAGTTCTAGCCAGAAGTATATTTTATGGCAGTAAATTTTGCTGAATATATACACGCAAAAAAAATTAAAAATATTTGAAGTAAGTTTGTAGCTGTCAAATATTCATATCTGAAAATTCTCGCGTAATTATTATTTTTGCATATTTCCATAGAATATTGCCAGCAGGACTAAGGCAAGCTACCTATGGAAAAATAAAATTCGGCACATGCTACTAGCCATCGAAAATAAATTCTTAATTGACAATTATTCTAATTTTATTGTGTTAAGTAATGAAGAATAAAATTACAATGGATGCGTTCATTGACAGAAAAATAGTGACATAACGTCACTACCGAGTCACTACACAACGCTATCGTGCGTTCACTGTCACAGCAAATGACAGATAGTCACTTCCTTTTACTTGCTCATACATTCACTGAGACGACCAAGAGTAAACGGTAGCGAGCATTATTTCACTACCCGTATTTAGGATAGTAAAGTTGTGCAATAATAAATTTGTGTTGTCAAAGTGACATTGATATTGAAATGGAAGCAGAAAATGTATTAATTTTGGTTGATGAGAACAATATGGCCTTCGTGATGGGTCAAAGAGTTTTTTTGATTATAAATCAATTTCAATGCATTACTTTATTTCCTTGTAATGTCGAAAAAAGTTCATATCCCAACGATAAAGCTATTTGCAATTTGACGTTCATGTTTACTTGTTTTTTTTTTTTTAAATACAGAGCTATCCTCCTTTCCACCACTCTCTCCATCTCTCTAGTCTGACTAAATATTTTTTTCTTATAAGAACTATTTGGGCATCTTCACAGATAGACAAGGGCTGGTATTAGTGAAGAGCACTTCTCCTATTCAACAATTCTTTTCTTTTTTAGTCACTAGTTAATTTACTTATTTTTTGCAAACGTCAAAAATATTTAATTTGCTACGTTATTCTTTTTTGCGTTCACTGCAATGTGGTTACACAAGAGTCACCACGGTAGTGACTAACTGTCAAAGTAATTCTCTTAATATTTGTTCCCGACACAACGCTACAGGATGCTATCGTGTCAGTGAACGCACCCAAAGTACAAAACGAAAAAATGTGTCTGATAAATTTATTAACAGGAATATATAGAGATCGCGGCTGTGGCTTTCTTCAGAAACCACTACTATTCCCGATTTTACTCCTAAGTTTGCTGTAATTCTCCGACATCTAAGGACATCCTGTTATTATAAATATCGACGAGGATACTTCTTCTTTTTTGGTGACTGCGCGGAATATGAGCAGGAGCTGGATCTGTTTATTTTTTCATCATCGTCTTACCATTAGACTATGAAAAATGTTTATGCAATATCTACCCATTTAGTTAGCATGCTGACCTGGATGTATCGCTGATCTTTTTGAGTATTCTGCTTCTGATGTAGTTGTCTTGTACTTTCTCCATTGTTTTAAGGATGAAGAAATGCATTCGATAATCTGATTGAAAATTTTTGTACAATGACACGCATCATATTAATAAAATTTATTACCATTATTTTTTTTTTAACTTATTATTTATTAAATATATCTTAAAAATATAAAACAAAACAGAAACTAAATACTGAAATTTTAGATTTTTTTTTAAGCGAACGAGCAGAACAGGTTGTGAAAAAAATCTGAGTTCTACGAAGCTCTGTAGAAACTTTCAAATGAGTAGGATGCTTCTATAAATCGAAAGCAAAAGAAGTTGGGAAGAGTCATTACTTTTCTGCTTTCGAGATAATCAGAGTATCAAAGAAACAAAGGAATCTCGGAGGAAATTCGAGAATCTCATTTCGAGATTATTTCGAGAAAGCGAGTTCTTTGCTAAAATGTTTATATGTATGCAAATCAGTGTGCACAGGGCGGACCATAATTCTTGCGATAACTTTTTTTCTAATAACTCTTTTTATTATTAAATAATAACATGCAAAAATTTCTTTGTTGTATTACATTTGATGAATGAATGATGCATATTAAATGGCTGTCATTAAGCGCCTAATAAAGTGTATAGCTCTCACAACATTAATAAATTTCTTGTACGCTCAATGTTTTAATTTCGGAGGAAATATTGTATTCTAGATTAATTAAAGTTTATGGTTTATTAGATCACAGTTTTCTATCAAGTAATTGCATAAAAAAATATGGAGAAGTCATATCTGTTAAACCAGCATACCAATGAATGTGGGTAAAAGTCCAGACATGTTTTGGAGAAAAAATACCTTAAATTAACTACTTCGTGAGTGCCATTCTGAAAGGCCTCTTGAACGCTGTCACAAAGTCTATATAATAAAAAATAAATAGAGCCGAAAAATATTAACATTTCTAGGCATTCAACATGACAAATTTTGGCACGTATTAAGACCCACCCTGTATATACTTCAATAAAAGTTTTTTTAGTGTATTGCAATTTATTTTGCGTATTTTTATTTCATACCCACACGTCAATATAATTTCTAATAAAATGTTTAGTTTTTAATATTATTAGACTTGCTTAGTACAGTTCTTCGAAAATTAATGCACTTCTGAATTACTTTCTTTCTGAACCAAGAATCTTTACTATTATGCTGGCAGTCAGGTTTCATGAAACGGCATAGCTGTGATTTGGCATTACTCAAAGTGGTGTTGGTATATTGAGGACTTTCATTGACAGAGATCGGATTTATTTTATTCAGGTGATCGATTCGATTAATCATGATAGAGTTTCAAATTCTCGTCTGTAGCTATATATCCCATCAAAAAGCCATTCAATCACTATTATCTCCCTTAGCTCTCTATTATGGTATACCGCAGGGTTCTATTCTCGGTCCTTTTCCTTTCTATCTGTACATAAGTGATCCTACCTATGATCACGCAAGACATTTAGGTCCACATTTATGCTGATGATGAAAATTTATATAGATAGACCAATTGGCTCTATCGGGGATGAGATGATCTATGACTGGCCTTTGTGCAATTACGCAATTCTATATCTACAAGGAAGTCGAATTGCCTATTTAATTTATGATTTATTGATATACCACTTTGATTATGGACTGTAATAGATTTCTGTGTTGTATAATAGAGATGTCGCTACTTGCCAAAAATGTCACAGAAACTTTTATTCAATAGTGCAAATCAAATTTTTCCAACATATCAAGTAAAAATGATGAAAAACCAAATCGAAAGTAATATTAAGTCATTGAAAATTCATTTTTTTTTTTTAGAAATTTTGAAGCTGCAAATGATAAACAAAAGACAAGTAGAGACGTCTCCTATACAATACAGAAAGGATTGTGGAGGCATCAACTACAGTCTATGTATGATCAAATTATACCATCTATGGCATCATCATTTAAAAATCTGGGCATTGAACTAAATAGCACGTTTGGATAGGTTGAAAAGGTATACTTTTCCCTGCGAATGTTACGAATGTTCGCGAATATGTTCTCGCACGTATTGTTCTCACAATACGTGCGCATGAAGCTCGCTATATATACATCGGAAATCAGTCTCGTCCTAAAAATAGTATTTTATCGCAGCTCTAACTGGATAAACAAACCGGTCGTTAAAAAATTAGAATATTAGCGCTATTGATTACGGACAATTTGACTGTAATTAAAAAAAAAATGTTCAAGAAATTCAACCAAGGGCGGGTAAAAGCAATGTTCGTCATAATATATTGATAAAAATTAGGCTGTAGCTGAAGAAGCCGGTAAGCAGGGTTGGGGACCATTTTGAATTTTGTTAGAGCGTACGTTTGTGACTTATGAGCAAATGCTCATTAGTCTGCAGGCTGAATAATGGGCCTCGTTGTAGCCTACGTTCAAGGGATCTACTCCGAATCCCAACCTCGCTTCAATCCATCCATCCATGTCCAAAAACTATCGTCTTGCTTATCCTTGTTAAGCTCACTGTCTGTCATACCACGCATATCGGCAAATCACTCTTGCACACCTGAACGATGCACAAATTTAATAGTTGTGCAACCAATGAATAGAACTGCTCAACGGATAAGTTTTTAAAAATATATTTTTTATTTGTTCATCAACAATCCTCTCTATTGGTCTAAAATATATGATACCTTACCTGCAATCAGACTTTCCCATAGCCATCCTGCATCATGCGAGACAATTCTCCACTTACAAGTGGAGTGAAAGTAGACTGATCTCTACTTTTAACTCCATATCAAAATCTATGGGATTTAGTTAGCCGTAATCACATTAGACGTCGAATTACTCTTAAGTGACCTGAGCAATGTTCCAAGTTTAAGTTCCAAAGGTTTACCTTTAATACTTTCTTTGCATCTCATATACTATATGTAGGTCCTACATTAGTCCTCATGTAGTCCACTATTTTTGGCTTTGTTGAATAGTCATCTAGAAGTCTGGCGAAGTTTGCTAGGATTCTATACTACTATATTGGTTTCCATTCCAATCATCGAGATAAAACGACAGCAATGTGAGACCGTTTAAGAGTTTCCACTTACTTCTTAATAGAGGTGTCCCTTTTTATACCCTAGATGAAATCGTAGCGTATAATAAGTTTGTCATTCCGTTTGTAACGCACAGAAATAATGATGGTAGAGCAAAATGGAGTGGACAGCCGCGCATAATATTAGAAGTTATTTTGATTTTTGCATGTCCATTCGTCTGTCCGTCCGTCCATCTCTCCGTCCGTCTGACCGTGCACACGATTGCTCGAGAACGCGTTCACTTAGAAAGCTGAAATTTTGTACACGGACTTTAAAAATAAACAGTAAAATTAAGTTCGTAAACGAGACAAATCGGGCAACTCTTTGTGAGGTTGCCATACAAAAATTTCGTTTCCCACTATATATTTGGAGGACACTGCCTGAGAACGCGTGGACATAGAGAGCTAAAATTTGTTAAATGGTGTTTTTATAGTAATGGCAAGTAAAATTTTAAAAATGGACTAAATCGGGCAACCCTTCCTTGGTGTTGCCATATAAAAATTTAGGTTTTTTACATAAATTGTGAAAACGATCAGTCCTAGACATTTTTATTGTACTACAAAATTTCTTCAGAATACGAAATGCCATAAAATTGGTTATAATCTGTTTTTCTGTCCGACAAACCGTTCTAGAAATATATGCGAAAAACCACTTCAAAAAACAACCTTGCATAAATCGGTGACCATATACGAAATTTTATCCGGGTATTCATCTAGGGTATCATAAGCATTGGTCTCGTACCAATTCTAGCTTTTTACTTGATTTTTAGTTAAAATTTTCAAAAATAAAGTAAAAACCTGGCTGAATTTTTGAGGTAAAATATGATTTTTTTTAGATGACCGATATTTTGGCAAAAAGAATGGTTGCGCCTTATTGCAACTATATTTATATATTTATTACTAAAAAATTATAAAATCATTTTTTTTACCTCAAAAGCCTGGCGAGCAAGAACCAGGGTGTGACCTTTTTTCAGCAGACAGTCATGAGAGAAAAAAAAAATATAATTTTTAATAGTTGAATGATTAGAATGAAAAACGAAAAAATAATTATATGTGTTAAATGTTCGCTGAAAAAATATCAAAAATTGCGAGTGAGATTGGAATTTTTCATCAAAAAATCCATTTTTCTTCCGAAAATAAGAAAAACAAATCACGAAATCATATTGATCATTTGCTTCATGTCTCTCCTCTGCTGAAATCGTCCTAGCAGGTGATTTTAATGTCCATAACATACCGTGACGCAGATATTCTTCTATCACAAGCCCTACGGGCCGACTCGTTGAACTCTTCTGTGAAACTTTCAATTTGCAACAGCTAGTGGATGCATCCATACGAGTCCCTGATGCAGCTGGAGATAGAGCCAATTTATCAGATTTATTTCTATCATCTCACCCCGACAAATATTCCATCTCAGTCAGCTCCGCTCTTGGTACTTCAGACCACTGTTTAATCACAGCTCAATTTAACACCTCAAACCAGCGCCGCCCTACTTCTCCACCAACAAATAGGCTTCCTTGACACTATAAAAATGCTGATTGAGAAAATCTCAATCAGTAGATCTTAGAGAAATTGATTGGTCGGTCTCTTTTCCTTCGAGGGATGTTGATGAATGCACATTAGAATTTAGTAACATACTAAGTCTTGGTATGCGTGAATACATTCCGTATTCTTACCGCAGATCTCAACAATAGCAAATCGCTCTTGGTTTAATGATAAGTTTAAGTACCTACAACCAAGCAATAAAACCGAAAGAGTCTGCTTTTCGCATCTATCAATTGCATCCATGTCCAGAATTGAGACAAGTCGACAAGACTACAAGGAGCACCTGCAAGTCCATTATCATAGAGAGAAGAAATTATTTTTAACCATAGAATGTTAGTCAAAGTATCTTGGCTTCTGGTCCTTGGTCAAAGCCATCAGGAACAACTTTAGCAGTTCCTCTAAACCTTTACTACTTAATAATGGTGAAGTGGTTGTACAATCCTTGAATAAAGCTAATATTTTGGCTGCTAAATTCGCTTCAAATTCTCGTCTCTCACCCATTTCACAGACACCTGTTTTGCATCTTCCGTGTGGATGTGTACAAGAGCCAATACACATTCGTACGAGAGATTTGTTCAAGTTCCTTAATGCATGGTCAATGTTCTGATGAAGTAACAAGTAAAAAAGCTAGAATTGGTCTAAGTATAGCTGAGAGCGTAAATCTGCATAGACTTTAGTTTCATATGAAGTCTCCCTAATCAAAGTTTGTAAGCCTTTTGTCGTGAACCTACTAAGCCACAATTCGATTAGCTGCCACATAAAGAAGAACCCTCCTCGCAATTGGTGTTAATTTCGACAACGTGTCAACGTATAATACAAGTGGTACGTCAATGACCTTAAGCCTTCATCTGGAAGTAAGTTGCGGTTTAAATATGTCCATATTCAAGAGAGAAATTGAATTTTAGTCAAATGGAACTTATTTTATTACACCTACAACAAGCCCTTCAATGTCGTTTTGAAAATTCAGACAAGATTTCCTTTTACACATTAAATCAAAATTCAAAATCAGTAAAGCGCCTTGAAGGAAATCAATAATAAAATTTATACGCCCAAGAGCTCCCGTCCAATTGTCGATTTCATCTCTGAGCTTCAACATCCTTAAAAGATTTATCAACCTGCAAAAAGACGAAGAAGAAGAAGAAGAAAAAGCTCACTATACCCAATTCAAATATGAAATTAAAGGTAAAGTCTATTTTACCATATAGTCAAAAATGCATTTCCCTAGAGATTAAGTCCTGATATGGTGACAAATTAGATCTATCCTTCATTCTACTATTCGAATTGAATTAAACCTTTATTTTTGCTCTGCATGAATTCCCGGTTTTCTGGGTACCTACATATATCCAGAAAGTATACGCATATACAAACATAACAGCATGAGCCGCTAGAAGAACATTGTCCCTTTGCATGCTACAGAGAATACAGTTTTGATATCGTTATCAAATTTTTCATGGTTTGTTACATTCTGTCTGTATATCCCTCTGTGTATTATCGTTTCAAAACACAAACAGTCATTTCGAGGTCCCGGTAAAATTTGAGTTCTGATGAGAGTCTCTTTTTGTCTTGAGGACATAGACATTTCGACTTTCCTTTGGATATACATATTATGTGCCTGGAGCAATTTTTTGTATAATAGAATAACATCAAATCAATTTCCCATCAAAGTTAATGTTTGAAAGGCCTAGCTATAGATACGTGAAATGGAGATTTGGAGACAAGAGACTCGACTCTACTCAGACGAGCCCCTGTGATAGATTTCGATTCATTTTCAAAACTGAATTAGAGAGTGAATTGAAGCGAATTCCTATAAATTTTTAAAAGAAACAACAACAACAACAAGAATCAATTTCACGTTATACTTTTTCTAATTAATTCTACAAAAATTGAATTCCTTTATGGACCCAAGCAAAAATTAATTAGGGACCGTACCGGCGAATTCTTTCTGCCGAGATGGACTTGACGAATATTTTTATGATCATGTGCAAATTCTTCTATGGGTATTAAATTTTTGTGTAAATTGCGCATCATATCAATATGGTATGTCATGCCAGGCATCCAGACAGAGGATTCCTCTTTCTTTAGTACTGAGCAAGTATGAATTTATGTATGTATGTATGTATATGCAAGTCAGCCGCGCATCCACAATTCATGGATACAAGCATAGAGGAGCGCATCAAAAGTTATTGTTGAATTGCAAAAATGTCTTGTGATTGTGCGTGGCGATTAACAACCAACAACCTGAGATGACCACTGACTGACCAATGTTACGGATAAACCGGACTTTTTCATAGTTAATACCCGCAGTAGCAGCAACAGTAGCAGCAGTAGCAATCCTCTATACGTTTGTGACAACTTTAAACCGGGTTTGAACACAAAAACCACCGAATTCCTTTTGAGATATAATTCACCATTCTCACGTTCCGTGATAGCATATTTACTTGCCTCCTCGGTCCGGGGAGAGATGACATTCAACTCTCCAAAGTCTTAAGATCCAAGGAGGCTCCTCAAACTCCCTCCCTTGCAATCCTATACTATATATCTATATACAAACACAAGTCGACTGCATTGGATTGGAAACGAACTAACAGAAAATCGCAGCCGATGGATTACGCTGGTCGAATTAATTAAGTCATTAGTAGCATTCTTTGGACAACTGTTTGTCGCAACAAAGCGTTGATATATTTAAAATTTTTAAAGATCCTTTTTTTTTTGTCATCCTCTGAGAGGCTGGTATTGCTGCAGTGTGTACATACACTGCTATGCCATGCCAAGTGGTATTATAAGGCGATGTCTCTCTACGTTATACGTTGGTGCATTACACGATGTTTGACTTTGCCGAGCAAATTCCTTTTCTTGCGCATGTTCTTGTCGACCGATGGAATTGCATTGGAAAGTAGGTACTTGCTGCTCGCAAGCATCTTCGGAACTGTATGTAATCAATGCTGTCAACTTTAACAATTAAAGATGATAATGTCGTCCTACAGAAGTAGGTAGCTATATGCATTTAGTTTACGCATTCATTTCGTAAGACGTTAACGCAGATATGTATAACATTTCTGGTTTGAAATTGATTTTTATTCAAGTAAAGACCGGATGTATGAAATGTTAAGATTTCCTTAAAGAAATCAACGATTTAATTAGCTGTGAATGGGAATTATTGATACTTCAGCGGAGGAATTGCATTTGCAAATCAAGGTTTATAATGAAATCAAGAAAGATATATAAGAGATATATAAAGAATTGCAAATTTTTAATTACGATTACATGTATGTTTGTATTTAGTATATAGATTCCATAGTGAACTAAAAGTTTTTAATTGCAATTACGATTATTCTATAATTGTAATTTTAAATTACTTTAATCATTAAAAAAATAATTAAATGTAGACCCTCAATAGCATAACTACTTTTGATTACTCAATAACTACTTCAGGAAATACTTTCAAAATTAACAGAAAATTTAACACTCTTTGATTTCCTTATCTTGTTCAGTATAATAATAATAATAATGATATTATTTTATTTATAGGAAGTGGTACACAAGATTTACAAATCTTTTGTTCGTACATATAGAAATTACAGTGGAATCTACAAATTATAGTTATATATAAATGAGGTAAGTAAGCAAATATTAACAATTTTAACTATTAGAGAAAAGTTAATAATTAATACACAATTACGAAATTTTGAGAAAATGCAAATAAGAAAATAAGAGAAAGTACATAGAAAAATTCAAGACTTCAATAGAGATAGATAGACTACTACACTGACAATAGACTGCACAGATTGAAAGTTAGAAAAGCGCTCAAAAGCATTCGCAAGATTACAGAAGATGAGTTTTAATAATAGCTTTGAATGCATTAACGGTGCGAGCCCCCCCTGCAAGCTAGAAGGGAACAGATTCCAAAAGCGAGCAGCCTGAACAGGAAAAGAACTCTCCATGACCGTTCTGCTAAAACAGGGAATAATAATTTTACGGTTACGTGGGGATACCAGAAATTGGAAAAATTCTCTGAGATACTCAGGCTCATTGCTATTTAATATACCAAAGAGCAGAATTAAAATTCTACGCTTTAAGTAGTTATCTAGAGAGCAGCCAAGTAGGGCACTACTGTAAGGTGAAACATTGTCAAATCTTCTTAAGCCGAAAATGAAACGAGTGCAATCATTGAAAGCTACTTGAACTCTCCGGGCGCATTCACTATCTAATTTGGGGAAGATAGTATTTCCAAAAGAGAAGTAAGGCATAATTAATGTCTTCACCAGTCTCTGCTAACGGGCATGTCTAAAATACTCTCCGAGAACAATAGCCTTTTTAAACCTGCATAGACTTTGCTAAGTAATCGCAACATTTCATATCTGAGCTCAATACTATTCCCAAGCTTGTAATTTTATTGTGCACAGGAAATATAAAAACAATCAGACTTAAATCGGGTATGTCAATTTCGTCCAGTGGTCGGTTATAGAAACAGATACACTGCGACTTTGCAGTATAGTTAAGCAGTAACCCATTTAGCCTAGACCATTCATGAATCCTCTCAAGATCCCGATTAATACGCTCGATGCAGTCCTCAATGAGGCCAATAGGCCTACTTAACTATAGCTGTACTTCATCAGCATGTAGGTGAATTTTTGCATTTTCAATAACATCATTAATAAACAGGCTAAAAAGCAGGGGACCAAGTACAGATCCCTGTGGTACACCGCATGAGACGGCCTTTAAGGACGAAAAATTATTATCCACCTTAACTAGCTGATGGCGATCACAGAGGAACTCTTTAATCAAGGAAATAACGGTTGCACTGAATCTGTATTCGGATGCAAGTTTACAAAGCAGGAGTTCATGGCCAACGCTATCAAATGCCTTAGAGAAGTCAAGAAGGACAAGCGTACTGAAATTATTGTCGTTCATGGCCATTCTTATATCTGTTGATATCTTTGATATAACAGTTTCACAACTGTGAAACGGACGGAAACCAGACTGCCAAGGAGACAACATCTGATTACAATCAATCCAACCTAGTATTTGCCTATATATGTAGAATGCTTATTTATATATGTTTGCTAGCCTAATAAATATTATGTATGCGTCAAGAAGACAAGAATTGCTTTGTGAGATTGGTAGATTCCAAAAATGTGTCTTGATGAAAGCAAATGCAACTGCATCATTACTGTATTAAATTTTTTATAAGTAATTGAAATTAGTTAAAAGTAATTATGAGGTAATTAAAGATTCAAATTAATTATTTAACATAAAGGAAAGGGTGTCACATAAAATAACTAAATAACTAAAACGCGCGCAATTTATGAACAAACATTGACTACCTACTAACTTAGCCCAGAGTGTCTGTCCTGCTTAGAAGGAGAGCCTGAGGAAACCGAATATTTTTTGTGCGCTTGTCCGGCCTTTGCACCGCGCATGCTGGATACTCATGAGCAAAGATAACCTAATAAGAAGATAGGACACAGTCGAACAAAATTGAAAATTTTTCGTTTTTTTTTCATATACTTTCATCTTGTGCATGAATGGGGGAAAAGAACTTGGCTATGTATTATTATACCTATTGCGACTGAGACAACGAGCTAAAAACAAAACTTGAGAGAATGTAGGATTACCCGAACGACAAAATCTTATTGAATCCCTCAAATGGTGGCCCATATGCGGGCAGAGAGAAATTGTCTGAGTCTGCATGACTTAGGCGGACATTCTTCTTTGAACAGAAGAGTATGTCTTTTGTATAACTGCATACTGCATCCGAGGATCTGAAGGATGGTTGCTTATTAATGTATGATTAGAGGATTGGCTTTCGGTGTGGAGTTGCGCTAAATCAAGCGAGTTTCGTGACCCAAAGATCAGGAGAAATTTTAGATAGGTTTCGCTTCGACCAGTAAGTCCAATGTCAAGCATGCGCTGACATAAACTGGTACTCTTGAGACAGAATATAATATATTCTGCCCCTTAAGGGCATTGATTGTCGCTTGTCTACTAATCCGTGCATTAAGACTGCCGTGAGATTAAGGCTTAATAGCTAGGTGCTCACGTAAAACCCTGACAGCTTTCTGAATCCCTCAAAATCCTTCCTATCAAACTATTCACAATAATGTACTTCGGGTCACGCTCCCTCACTTTTTTAAGAAAAAAAAATAAATTTCGCTTTGGCATAGGTACTGAATGGAGATGTAAAGTTCCTCTCAAATAAAACTCTCAGTTTTCGCGAAAATATCGGAGAATCCAGCATAAGTTTTTTCTATTTGAATCTCTTCAGAGTAAAACGAATGTAAACAGAACCGTGCGTTCAAATATCATAGGATTACAGCAACAACTTTGGAAACAACTCTCTCAATATTTCAGAAAAACCTGTTTTCACAAGAGTGCGGGAACATTTTATGAGAGTAAAATCTGAAAATTCCGCCCCTTCTCATTTATTTACGAAAATGAATCATTTGCCTTCTATTTCGTTACATGCAATTTGCGCTTTCACATTTTTTATTTTTATTCATAAAAGAGAGTTTAATTTTTTTAAATTTTTTTTTCTTTCTTTCTCCCTTTTCTTGCCGTGTGAATTTTAAATGTAAAACAATCGAAAAACACTTTCTCGTCCTAACGTATCATTATTCATTAAGTTAACTTTGGGATCTTTTATTTCCCTGCCTGAAAAGAAATATCCTTGATAGCTATTATTAGCAAGTATGGAGGTTTATTCATGGAGACTGCAAACGAGAAACACGAAAAAGAAGACGAAGAAATTTCGAAAATCACTAGAAGAATGGTGAAAATTTCCTGGGCAGTCTGCAAGCTTTTTGCTCATCTTATCGCGCCGTCCAGCATCACAGTGATGATTTCAATAATAAATGTTGATGATCGGTCTAATTTAGAACGCTAAAAAGACTAGTTATCCTTGTACCAGTCGGTCTTATGAGAATTTAGCCGCACGGGACAATGTGTTCTTCAGAATCCTTTAAACTCGATTACAGAAATCAACAATTAGATATTCCAAGAAAGTACTCTACTCTACAGTGAATTTTGACGAAAAACCTGCATCAACAGGTTTAAAAAGTCTAGTTGACACAACAATTGAATCCAGCGGACCATTCGCCGTGCTGAGCATTTGTCAATTGTATTTAGAACATCAACGAGTCGATGATGATTTTTCGAAAAAAAAATCAACTTCAGCGATGAGGCTAATTTCCAACCTAACGACTATGGGCTAGTTTAAGACGGTGTAACTTTTGTGATGCATTCATATTCGTGCGCGATGCTCGGATTCAGATGATATGGAAAACATTAATATCAGCAGAATGTCACAACCTACCACACTGTTGTTGTTTTACGACACGACATCGTCAAGTGGCCACCGAGATCCTGCAATTTAATACTATTGGACCTTTTTCGTTGGTTTTTTTTTTTTTTTTTTTAAATAAAGTGTACGTCACTGACCCACACAGATCATTCCAAGTGCTCAAGGCAGAAATTCTATGCATTGACGAAATTTTGTCTAAAGATCAGCGGTATGCTAATAGACCCGAGGCGGCCACTTGTTGGATTTTCTATTCCATCTCTATGTTTCTATTTATTTTATTCTAAAATGGCTTTTATTAAGAGATTAAAATGTCAGGTATTTTTGAGACGTCCTAAATAATTTTGAAAGTGGTTTTGAAGTACATATAGTTAACGATTCCTTTTGATTAATTTAAACAAATAAAAGTAATCACATAGAAAGGGGGATTGAGTTTTGCTCTTCCGAGATCCATATAGAGTCTACAGGCAATTTTTCAACCTACTGCATTAAGCAGAGAATTAAAGGACAAGTACCGAGGTACTGTCAGTTTGTTGGCTTAAACCCGCAAGTCAAAATTACATAAAGAAATTCTGAGAGTATACTGTGTGTTTCGATCAGCAGTACAGGGCGTTCTCATCAAGACAGCAAAGAAAACCCTGAGCTGCCTGCTGTCTACACTACAGTGATTCATAGTTAGATTTTGCAAAAAATCTTTATTTGATTAACCATCAACGTTTTGGCCATCTGAGTTCTGTTCGTATCTACGAAGGCGATATATGTAATGAATCGCAGAATTAAAAGCCCACTTCAAGCATGCGCAAAGACGCAGAATCCAACTTAGCAGCATAAACCTCTCACACCCATATGTTATTATGGAAAGAATAAGTTCCCGGATCAACATTAGTTTGGTTAAAAGTGGTGCATAGATAGAAGAAACAGAGAGCAGGCGAAGGGTTAACAGTGGCATTAACATGATTACTCCAAATCAGGCATTTATTAAAAATAATTCCAAGGTTCTTAACATTATCGCGGTATTCAATGGGATGCTGGTCGAAGAAACGGGGGGGGGGGGAATATGTAGTGTTCAAGGAATATTTGTATATTACGATGGAATTACTTTTGGCTGGGCTTAGTATTAATTTACTTTTCCTGGCCCAATCAGAAATCGCTGAGAGGTCTGCATTGAGTTTATCAATCCCATTCTCAATAAGTCCCAGCGGCATGGAAATATAAAGTTGTAGATAATCGGCATAGAGATGAAATTTATAATAATTTATTGCATTTGGCAAATCGTTGATGAAGATCGAGAAAAGCAATGGACACAAGATCGAACCTTGTGGGACGCCACAATTTATGGGCAAGAGGCTCGAAGACTGATTATTGCAAAGTACCAATTGCATTCGACCGAAAAGGTAAGATGCAAACAGTTTACACGCGGGGCTGGAGAAACCGAAATTGTTTTTCAGTTTATTAATTAATAAAATATGTTCAACTTTGTCAAAAGCCTTTGAGAAATCCAAGAGTACTACTAGTGTCACAACTCTATCATCATTAATTGCCATGCGTATATCTTTTTGTAGCCTTAAGTAGAGCAGTAGTACAATTATGTCTAGATATAAAGCCAGACTGAAGAGAATTTAATAACTTAGCGTCATCCAGATACTTGGAGATTTGTCTACATAACAACTTCTCAAATACTTTGGACAAAAATGGTAAAATAGATATAGGTCTGTACTGAGGAGCCCCAGAGATAGATTACTTCAAAGCAATACTTTTAGTCTTCTTCCATACAGAGGGAAATATTGAGATTAACATGATATTATGGAAGATATGAGTGAGTGGGTGAATAATAGTAGGGAGAATCAACTTAACAAATTTCGAATGAATACTGTCGACCCCAATTGCTTTGGAATTTGCCGAAAATACAGCTTGCATAACATCATTTTAATACATTCTCGTTATAGAATAGTCATCAAAAGTAAAGTTACTGTTAGAGGTTATGTTAGAGATAGATACAGTATTATCAATTTTACTATATTTATGAGATCCAGATTATTCAGGTTATTCCATAGCTTCTTAGTTGGTAGCTTAACATTAAATTTACTATTATGATAACGAATATTCGATTTCAAAATAGCCGATGTAACAAGGTTACGAAGTTTGCGATATTAATTTCTGAAATAGGCTGTACGAAAACGCTTCCATTTCCTGTCTCTTTGATTAATAAGATTTATAATTTGATTAGTAAACCATGTACCATACAAGATTTAATTGGAATATGTCTATATTAAATAGGCAATTAATGTTATAGTTCAATAAGGAAATTTGAGAATCTTCAGTCATCTTGTATATATCATTCCAGTCAGTATTGATTGTTTCACTCAGAAGGTTGCTTAGATCGATGCTATTATAATCCCGATAAGTGAATTTCCAATTTGAACGCCATAAGTAAAAAAGATGAGGTCATGTCTCGAGAAAGCAGGTACTATCATTTGATTATATAGTAAAACGAAACAACATCAGGATTAGAGACAAGGAATAGATCCAAAGCATAGAGTATGTGTCAGTAAAGTCCGTCGGGAGAATAGAATTCACAAACCACATACCGAAACATTCAGGTAAGTCAACAGAAGCATTACGAAGAGATGATTCACTTAGAGGATTAGAATTAAAGTCACCTGATTGTATTTCTGGCAAAGATAGGAGACAACCAGGGGCACAAATCAGTAATACCGGAAGGCTTGTATACTACACCAGCTATAAGTTTTTAATTTCTAACCAGGAAATCAATAAAAATATACTCAATTTCAGATCCAGAGAGAGACTGTGCAAAAATGTGGTCACAATGGTTCTTTTACAAAAATATCGCCACACCCCCACCCGTACCCTGTTACTTCTATCATTCCTAAAGCAAGTGTAGCTCAGAAGAGATACGATAGATTTATTGGTATGGGGCTTAAGCAATATTTCTGATACAACAATTACGTCTACAATTGATGAGTCAAAAATATTTTTAAACTCATCAAATTTGTTTATCAGGCTTTGTGCATTGATGTGACAAAATCTTAGACGGTACGTATCTACTTCCGCAAAACTCAATATACGATGCTTTTTCTCTCCATACAACTAATCTAATACAGTGGAAAAAAACTCTTTTACAATCGAAAAATCATTAAAAAAAAAAAAATTTCTACACAAAAACAGGCGTTTCGTATCAGCACTAACCGTATACTCATCAGTACGGCTTGGTTCCTCCCTGGTGTATACGCCAAAGTGAACAGCCAAACTGACCTCATATCTATATATGCACTTAAAAAAGTTTTAAATGTGAATTATATAGGAATGCCTAGAAAGATTAGCTCTATGCGGGACTATCATTTCATATAGAGAGTGAAATAATTTCATAGCGAATACAATACACGTCTTTTGCATATATTGCTCATGTCAAATGTGTGATTTGTGGCTTGCGATAAGTTTAGATGGGTTTTATTTTTGTGTTTCAATTATAATTATTTTATTGATATTTTCCAATTACCAAAATTCCTTACAATCGAAGAGAGTAGCAGAGATCAGCAGAGATAGATAAACTCTCTTTCTTGGATAATCAGGACAGCTATTAAAACAGTAAAATTTACTCAGAGCTTATCATATTCATCCGCAGGAATGGGGTCTATAGTTGAAAATTTTAATGCTTTGTTGATTGGAAATGAATTTTATGTTCTATCCAAAATCGACGGCCTTACACAAACTCAATGACTGCATCGCAATTATTAAAGGCACCCCGAATGATGTTAACCAGAAGTTCGATCCGATAAGTAATAAAAAAATCAATTACCTGGAGGAGAACTTAATTATCTTCAGCTCTTGTTATTATTCTCATCCAATGAATTTAAAACAAAGAGACGATAATCCGGCGAAAATGATCATGAACATCTTCCTTCAGGCTCTCCTTGTCTGGTATAGATCGAAAAGTATTTTCTTCTCTTTCATTAATTACAAGGAAGGAACCGGACCATGGTTATTAAACTCAGCAACCATTCTGACCTTTATCAGCATCTGTAATTGTATTAAATTCCGTTTCTTTAAGCCTCTAATGGATACCCTAGAGATCATATCCTCTGAGGCACATATTTCTTTAATTCTAATCTCAATTTGGCAGAATTTTCTGGAAAAAAATTTGAAAGTAGGCCGAATTGCGCCAATTGCTAAAAATTAATATTCAAATAGCTCTCTAACGGTACCTAATCGTTAGAGCCGCCGCCAGTGGAGTATCGCTCTCATATTTACTAAAGACGCATAAAGGCGTAAATTTCGTGTCAAAACACATCTTTTATTTTTGAAAACATAAAATAAAACCGTTAATGGTGCAATTATTGTGGACAACTTAACACCCAACCAAGAGATGAAAAGAATTCGGTGTTCAGCGAACGATCAGAAATGCTGCACATGACGCATTTTGGGGCGAAAGCATGTATTTATGTGGAGAGTCCCCGACGAGGGGGCATAAATCCTCACTCGTACCGCTCTGGCATTGGATCCCGGCGTAAAGTGATAGCTTTATTAGCATTCAATCTTGAGCAGTCTCCCGTAGCTTGATTTATTGCTCGGAAATTGTGAGGAGGTGCCGTTGATTTGTTATACACGCGGCTATTCGCTCTTTGTTGCCCCTTTTAGGGCCTTCTTTCTTACGTATCTCATCTGTGAATCAGCGTTGAAATATCAGCCATTGACGGTAAGTGTCATTTTTTGACATCTAAATTTATGGAAATCAGTAATAGAATAGTTGAGAGCGATTAAAAATTGGTACATTGTGTTGTAACAGTGTTTCAGCGGCTCTTACATTTTATAAGTAACCAGATGGATTTAGAGGTACGTAAAGTCTTAATCCCCGATTGAGAATTGTTGAATTTGAATGAAAACAGTGACAAAAGTATTGAGATTAATGTATACCTAATACCGCAGAGTTGGTTAAGATTTTGTAATAAAACATTCTCTTTTTATGAACCTTGTTACTTATGTACATTACGAAAACTTGATCTTTTCAACCGGTAGTATAGTAGTGATGAGATATGATTTCGGCAGTTCAATTTTTATTCTCTGATCGCCTGTCGAATCTTGTTAAATAAGCTGTAGGTTATCAAGCTATAAGTCAGGATAGATATTGATGAGATCATCTTTAATTGCAGGTAAGCTGCACAAAAAGAAGAATTAAAATTTAAGGTAATCATATAAAAGTAAATTAACTGGAAAATTAGTGAATTCCTCTGGGAACTGATGGCCAACGCAATTTCAGATGTTATGCCGAAACGTCATAACTTCGAAATACCATTCAAGGTGATCTTAGGGGACCATCAACAGTGGCTCACTAGGAGATCTTAAATGGTATACGAATGGGTCCAAACTAAAGTAGGCTTGGGCATATATTGTCCAATTGATTTACCTTTAAGTCTAAGCTGGTCTGGGACTGTCTTACTGTCTTGAAGCAACTGCCCGAAACAAACAAGATGACACTGATTTGGGTACCAGGACTTGAAGGCATTAAGGGCAACGAGTTTGCTGACTGCCTTACAAAGGAAAGAACCAGGTCTCCTTTTATTGTCCCGGAGACTGTTTTTGGGCATCCAAACCTCTTAATATAGATAGGGTTTTGTGAGATCGGAATTAAAATAACACTCTGGGAAAATATCCCCGACTGAGACAAGTTAAGAAGTTCGTAAAATACTTGCAACCAAGGAAAAAATTATTTTTCACGCTCAGCAGAAAAAAAGACGATGAAACCGCTGATCACGTCCTGTGTGACTATGAAGCTCTATACCGCATAAAGCTAAGACATCTAGAAAAGTCATTCCCACTACGTGAAGATGTTGCAAAGGTGGCCCCCCGGAGCGTCACAGGCTTTGTAACAGACCTTAATTTCGTATAGGCACCCTAGGATACACGGTGGTAATAAACTTTCGCTCTTGGTGTTCCATAGGGTTCACAGAATGGCCCCATATTATTTTCCCTATTTGTGGATGACTTTGGTAAATCACTTTTATGTGTTTACTACTACATTCACATGTATCAGACAAAGTGTACATATTCGACGATAAATTTTGAAAACTATCTGAAGATAATATGCATACGATTTTCGTGACAAAATAGTGCATTTTCTTGCTTGTTTTCTATGTAGAGCAGAGCTGAAAGTATCTGGATAATGTGCCATTCGGATTATCCGGAATTATTAGGATCCGATTCCTCAAATCTGTGTATCCGAATAATCCGGATTCTAGTATCTGGATCCAAACTATCCGGATCCGGGTCGAGACTATTCAAAAAAGGTTCAAAATTTCCTCCAGATTGAGTTGTTTCATTAGGAAAATGGAAATTTATATTTTCCCAATGGAGGAAATTTTGAATCTTAGTCTGGATCCGGATAGTTTGGATTCAGATCCGGATAGTTTGGATTCAGATCCGAATAGTTTGGATTCAGATCCGGATAGTTTGGATCCAGATCCGGATAGTTTGGATCCAAATCCGGATAGTTTGGATCCAAATCCGGATAGTTTGGATCCAGATCCGAATAGTTTGGATCCAGATCCGGATACAGAGCCGAAAAGCCGGATATTAGAAAATCCAATTTTCAGCTCTAGCGTAGAATTGTGTTACTAAGGCTCTGTGGATCTACGTTTAGGTAGTGTAGAGGGATAAGGCAATACGTTATAAAAAGGAAAAAATGTAAATGCTCCGGTATGCACAGCCGTGAACAAAAATTTATGGTCACCCTCCCTTCCCTCTCCTTCTACAAAATTTCCACCCCAAACAGATTACATACTTGTCAAAAATATTCCCCACACGAAAGCTTGCGGGATGTTTTGTTTCTGGAGAAGTAAGATGACGAACTTTTAGATGGTCTCCTTACTTTTGCAAACATTTTTAGTAAATAATATAAATCGAATACTTGCACCAGATGAGTCATAGACTTCATAACGTTCAATTCACACAGCTATCAAGCAGCAGTGATAATTATACTAATTAATTTTCCTCAATATCACTGCTGCTTAGTAGCTGTGTAAAAGCCATCAAGTCTATGACTCATCTTCTTCAACTATATGCGGTTGTCAAAATTGATATCCGCCGAATGTTGTTGGACTGATCGGGTTTATGGTAACATGAAATAGAGGATCAAAAGAGCATTAAGCTGGTATTTATTACACCGAGAGTAGAGGAAAATGAACATAGCCCAACAATTATTTAATTAGATCGCAGAGCTGCCGTATAGAGTTGGACATCCCTCTTAACATGCGGATGATGACAATCCTTTCAGAATTTTGATAACAGAGGACCAAATAAACTGAGGTGGAAACATCTCATTTAGGTCTTATGCCTCAAATAAGACTACAAAATTAAATTGAAATATTTAATAATAATTGGGACAAAATGTTATGAACCTCAAGATTCTATATGGGAACTAAATGTCTTTGCATCATGCGATTTACGTTTACAATTTTTCCTCTAAATCATTTAATCAAAGTCTTCTGCAAAAATTGGAAACGTCATAATGTTGTGCACATATTAAAAGCAGCACGCTAAGAAGTGATTCATTTTACTTCCTCTCAACGTAGGAAATTATTTCCGTAGCAAATATAATTCCAGTCAATACCAGCTTTCCTCTTGGAATTTATGCGATTAGTTATTAACTTGACGCTTGTGAAATGACCTGAGTAGAATCTTGCATGTAAGAAATAATGAAAACAAAAGCAATTTGTACCTATGAAGTCCATTCAACTTCAACAATTAATGTGGTTTTTTTTTGTCTTTAACGATTGCATCAATGTATCCCCACTCCCCAACATTTTCTAATTTTGTGGGGTATTTGAATATTTAAAGATTCAAGATGGCAGTAACTGGCTATAAGATCTAGGGTTCGATCTTTTCAATTATAGCAGTTTAGTGGAAAAAACTCTTTTGCAAACGAAAAATTTAAAAATAAAGAAATTTCTATGCAAAAGCAGGCTTTCGTATCAGCAGGAACCATATACTCATCAGTACGGTCAATTTATCTTGACTAAATCCGCTATGAATTTATTTCATAGCAGAACTGTTTATAGCATTTAAGGCGTAGTAAATAAAATGTGAGCAATATGACTAATTTTAAATTTAGTGTATTTGAAAAATTTATATGTAATTATGGTGGCATCCAAAGGCAAACTGTACGAAGCCGGATGTGTTAGGATTGCTGAACCCCTTTTACTTACAGTTGTGGATTTAAAGACAGTGGGCTATTTTGAATAATGACAAATTAGATGATATTGAATTTCAGAAAATCTTTAGGAGAAGCTCCAAGGCTAAGCTAAGTCAGTTCAACTCAATAAAAGCTGAACTATACTTTGAGATAAATAAGACCTCCTTAAAACTATTTGAATTTATCTTGAGTGGAGCTGGTTTCTTATCGGGATTAGCTATTTAAGATGAGCTGAATAGATAATTCTGAGTGCCTTGGCTACTACATGAATGGAGCTAAGGTGACAGTGATATTGTCCAGGATTCTCTGTTCAAAAGCAGAAAATTTCTTGATACCGTTTTGCTCAGGAAATAGTATTCAGCAGGATAGTAATGGCCTTGGAATCTGCCTGAAAGTTCGTGCATTTCCATACCAAACGTCCCTCACAATATTTCCTCTGATTTGGAGTCGCTCTGTGTAAATATAGGATGTGTCCAGTGTCAATGATTGATGCATATGATTATGATTTCATATCTCTTCTCTAGAAAGAACCTTCACTTTGAAATTGGCGCTTAATATAAACTCGAAATGTCATGCCAACTGTGCAAATTCCGAAATAAACACAAGTTGAACTCGATCGTTTCAAGTTGAATCGATCTCTGATTGAGATGCCTTAGAGCTGCGATTGACGCCTCCGGCTTTATATGTATTTGTACAGGGTGTATATTAAGGATAATCTCAAAATCAGAGGATTGGAATGTACATTGGATATGGTATCCAATATGATTGAGATTTTTTTATTTCTACCGCACTGCTCCATAGGTTAAAATGATTTGAATGACTTTTGTGAATTTCCAGGCGATCTTCGAAGATTCCACTGTTTTCCTATTGCTATTCGACACATGGCAAAGACTCTAAAAGTTAGTTTTATTCGCTGTTTTAAGTGCATCTTTTAACTCAGATGCCCACCCCCAAATTGGTACCTGAAAAATGTGGGATTCTCATGTGAAGCGTATGCGGAAGACATCCTTCTGCTCATTACCCGGCACAGCATGGCTGCTACCTGTGCCATTATGCAACGAAGCCTCAACACTCTTGAGGACTGGTGGACCCATCATGATATGTATGGCAGTGCACCCTACGAAAACCAGCTTCGGGCTCTTCTCCAGGAGACGTAAGCATGGGTGCTTTGCTCTTCCAAGGCTATTTGAAAACATTCTGCATCTGTCTCCCTATGTCAAGTACCTCGGTGTCTACTTTGACTCGAAGCTGACGTGGGCAATGCACGTAGAGGAAAAGTTAAGACCCATACTTACATATGTGTTTTATATATAATTGCCGAGGACGAAATTAGGGACTGCTATCCGGAAGCTGGTGGGTCTGCAAAGGCTTGCTTGCCTGGGAATTAGACGATCTATGCAATCTACTGCCGCTCTTATGTAATCTGTCACCCCTGGATCTTGTCATTCAGGCAGATGCCAAAAGGGCTGTGTATGGATTGTGCTCATGGGGGTTGTTGGGAGGACGGCTAGACTGGTTCTTACCATTGCTTTCTGGAATATGGGCTGGAACGGGAAACCCTCTGGACCGCATGCGATTTGATGCAATGGTTCCAGAGCTTTTGGGCGTCGTTTCTTTGTGGGTTTTCCTGAAAGGGAATCGTGAGCTGAGAGAAGTGCCTTATAATGCCTTCCCCGGTTCGCTCTACAAATTTTCGACGACGACTCTCTCGCTAATGAAGGAGCCGTTGCTGGTGTTTACTTACTTGAATCTGTCATTGGATTGGAATACTCACTGTCTTCCAGGCTGAAGTCTTCGCTGTCACAATTGCAGCGATAGTCCTTGATATAGAAATCAAGGGAAAGGTCATTGTTATCCTCTCGGATAGTCAGGCAGCCTTTCTTGGGCCGGAACTTGCTATAGGTGTTGCCGCCTCGGTGTTCAGGTCTTTCACCAAAGCAGATATTCACATGAAACATCAACAGCGATGGACGATCCTGACCACTTGCAGATGCACAAAACTTTTTCTTGATGGTCCTAATTGGAATTTCTCTGGTTTTCTCTTAGCTCTTGGGAGAAAGCATTGCAGAACTGTGGTTGGCATCATCACTGGCTACAGGGAGTAGGCTGGATACGCTTGGGTTTGTCCTCCTATCTATGTGGATGAGCTGAAAAACTTACCACCTCATGTGCTTAATTAAGATGACAGGAACGTTTAGGTGAGAAGGTAGTTTTTTTAGCAGGTTAGTAGGTACAATGGGCATTGGCCTGTGCGCTTGGGATCTGTCGTCCCCGGCATATAAAAAAAAAAAAAAAAAAACAAAAACAAAACAAGTCGGTAGTGATATCTTCTCCAACACTCTGATATAAATATAAAACAGAGAAATTGGCCAATCTTTCTGTAATTGAGTAAATTAAAAGTCTTCCATTTGGTTCTGGTGGAATTTCTGTAAACCATTTTTCATTTGAAACTTGAATCATATGTAACAGTGGTCGGAGAATGGGACTTCATCCGTCAACTATCCAGATCCGTAGATGAATACTTAGTTGAGAGCGTCTAGTCTACGATCCTGTTTACGACTGCATTTTATAAAGTTATATTCCTGACATTTATTTAGCACTTGTTCATAATCAAAGGCTGAATGCTTGTAAATTATGGAACAGACAAATTTCCTTGCTTCCTGTAAACTATAACTCTTCCTACTTTAACATTGAGACTAATGTACTAAACTGTAGCATTATGACATCATTTATTGGTCATTAGTCATTTTCTGATACGACTTGTATTACGTGACATAAAAAAAGTATCGATTTTATAAAAAAAAACATTTTTTAAACTATATTTATCCTTTTTTTTCACCTCCTTTAATTGAGCAGGCGTGATAATATAGTACAAAAACGACAAAATTTCTATTGTATGAAAAATGCAAATCAAACGAATCGGAAGGAACTGTACTGGTCCTTCTTTTGAAATTCATCTCTCAAGATGTTATCTCACGCAACAGTGACACCATCGTTGCTATTCATTCATATACACCCACAGGGATTAAAACACGTGCACGTAATGCAACCCCTTGCTCAATTACCCTCTAATTTAATGTAATCGCAAAAAAATTATCCTCACGTGCCAGTAACCTGATCATCAAAGAGTGAAAGGGTCTCGTCCTTTTTGCATCTTCTCCTTTAACGTTTCCAAGCTCAGCTATCACACACTATCCATCCTATATAGCCCAGCTACTGCGTTGGTTGCGTGTATCCCCATTTCACTTAGTTTTCGATTTTATGGACGACTCCTTCATTTGTGTTGTGTTGTGACTTTTGTTGAGAATTGTTGCAAATTAGAGAGCGCGAGGACTGATTCTGCAGCCTGTGATTAAAGATTGACATTCGTTGTTAGCCAGTTAGTTAGAGTTAGTTAGTCGCGATTTTCTTACATACCATCATCATATTAAATGTCATTGGATTTAAATGTAATTTTGTATAGAAATTTTATATTTTTATTATTATTTTTTTTTTTAATTTTATTATTTTATTTAGATAATAATTTGTGCTTCAGTGATTTGATGTTAGATGGCGCAAGTTATGATATTCATCTTTATAGAATTCTTAGTTTGTGGATTATGGTTTCACATTTAGGGTAAATATGGAGTTTTTGTGTGATTTTTTTTTCGTTTCTTTGTTTTTTTTTTTTATATTTTTATATTGTTATCCCGTAACAGGAACACTGAGGCAATCTGCCAACATTCGATACAGTAAATTGTGAGGAGGCTCTAAATATGACATTCATTTGTAAACCGAATGGGAACTGAGTAGGGTTAGAGAGTACATTACAAAAATGACATCTTCTCAGCATACCTACTACACTATATCCCATAAGACAATGTCATAATAAGCAAAATGTCTCATATCTACTTGCTAGCTAGATTGATAGAATAATCTAAGCTTACTTCGATTCAAAGCTAGGTCCTGCCATTCCTCCTAGAAAATTGTGAAATAACTTGCGAAAACTAGGCGTATATAGATGGCAGAGACTCTCCTCCTTGTTGGTGGAGTTCAAACAAACAGCGAGGACCTGCTATTGGACGTGATGATATCCCAGTTAGATTTATTAAAACCATTACGCCATTTATTACTCCGGTCTTAATGCGTGTATGTAATGCATGTTTAACTACTTCGCAGTATCCATCGCGTTGGATCCCAAGAGTGCCAAGTGCTCTGAAATGGTGGACTGATGCATTCCGAAATCATCACCTATTTAAATCAAGGACGTATGTTGTCCTGTTGGCAGTCTAGTTTTAGGCCACGGCACAGCTGTGAATCAGCTTTGCTTAAAGTTGTATTCGACCTTATAGATGCAGTCTATTTTGGTCTACGGCAGCAAGGCGTTCAATTTGATCAACTATGACCGAATTTTATTTAAGCTTCGTCGATATTTCAATTTTTCGAATACAGTCGTCAACCTTATTACAAATTTCTTGCTGTGTCGTAGTCAATCTGTCAAGATCTATGATAGACTTTCTTTTCCCTTAACTCTCAGTTGTGGTATACCGCAAGGCTCTATACTTGGTCCGCTGTTCTTCTCATTATATATAAATGATTTACCGATGTTTGTAAAAGATACGTCAATTCATCTATATGCGGATGATGTCTAGATTTATTTAGTAGATAGACCTATAGTTATAATTGAGGATTGCATTCTTTAGATCAATGATGACTTGAATACATAGAATTAGCAAATGGGCCAAACATATTCATCTAACACATAATCCTAAAAATTCGACCAGTATGCCGATATATAGAGAGAACTACGATCTAGAAGAGCTACAGCCGGTCATGATCAATAATACCGGAATCTAGGTGTTGAGATGAATGGGAAGTTAACTTGTTGTAGTGGTGTCTCTAACTCGATTGCGAAGGTATACGGCTGCCTGAGATAGCTGAGATTATCGGTCGATTTCTTATCTCGTCACATGCTCTTCAGACTGACCAAAACTCTGATA
The DNA here is from genome assembly GCA_963924295.1 of Dioctria rufipes. Taxonomy (NCBI): domain Eukaryota; kingdom Metazoa; phylum Arthropoda; class Insecta; order Diptera; family Asilidae; genus Dioctria; species Dioctria rufipes. The sequence goes on along the minus strand of OZ002740.1, from coordinate 21,994,303 downwards.
TTACCCCACTTTATATTTGGGTCACACTGTCAGCGGAAACCAACTGTCGCTTTGAATAACATAATTCGATTTATCCATGGTTTTTGCAGATCTTGTCATGTTTCACCATACATCGACTTTTTCCTTGGATGTTCTTTGGATACGTTTCTTATGCATAGAAAGTTAAAATTTTTGTATAATCTATTCTACGATAAAGATTCGTCGTACCTTAATAATCAGGTTCGATCACTCGGATCTGCTCGTCATCGTAACCTCTTATTACCTTATTAGCAAGGTCAAATTGGAGAGCGATTTTACTTTGTGCAGGTCATTCGAATTTGGAATAGTATATACGAGTCAGTGCCCTTTAGGGCATTCGACAGGTTTATAATTTTGGCTCACATTCCTTATGGCACAATAGCTTCCATTATATTATTTGGTGTTGTGAGTGAGTACGGTAACGCATCACTCTTCTCGATTTCCCTATTCCTTGCTTCATGTTTTTTTCTTTTCTTTTTCCTTTTCATGTCTTTATATTTTCTTCTCTTCTCTTTTTATTATTATTACATTTTACTAAATTTTGTTTTTAAATTTTGTGTTTGTTACTCACTTACATAGTTAGTTTTTATATTTCCGCTAATTTTTGTACTTTTATAATATTTTAAATCTTTTGTACCTACCTTGTCAGTAAATAAGGATATTATTATTATTATTATTAAGCGAAAGGTGCGTATATTTTGTAATTAAGAGGAATTCTATGTGATGCAAATCACTACAAGACAGAATAGAAATAAAGGTTCAAATAAGGTTGGACATGTTAAACAAGTGCTGAAGTATTTGACACTTGAACTTTCTTAGAAGTTCGGGGAACAGCAGTGGTTGGTATACCTGGGCTATTCCAATGGTAGCAAGAACTAAAAATTATGCCAAGAACTCTGTTTGTCCAAACATGGAATTCATCACACGTCATGTCCCATTATATTGTCACCCAGGATAAAAGTAAATGGAGCAACGAAAGCTTCATTATCTATCTACTTTTACCTTTTGAACAATAGTAGCGGTTTTTCCTCAGAGAATTCTATTCTGCACAATAGATTTTGGTTCGCTTAGTAGTTGTGACTTTTGCTCGCAAACGATTCTTTTTCATTTGGTCTGTCAAAACTGTGGGTACACCAGTCGTTGCTTGAAATCATATCAAGAAAATTTTTATTCTTAGATGAGTAAATTTGTAGATAAAAATGTAGATACCGCCCTATCGACTGTATTCAACTATACGAAAACTAGTCCTTTTCATACGGAAAATAAATCTTTCAATCATCTCTATGCTGGGCGATAGTAGCCTGAAACTGAAAGCTAAATCGAAACATAGGTATATATGTTATGTGATGTCACTTAACTTAAGTAGGGCATTAACATCCATCCAAAGCGTTCTATATCTACAAAAAATTTTGAAGAAAATTGGTGTAGTCCCCTTGAAAAAGAGAATGGGGATGGTGAGGATGATGCTTACATGAAGAGATTAAAAATAAATATAAAGAGCCACCTGTCTTGATATGGATTAGATGGATGGATTGAAGAGAGGTTGACACCCCGGGTGGGAGCCCTGGAACACGTCCACAAAAAGGCCCATTTTTCACCTTCCAAACAATTGCTCATAGGTCCCGACCGGTCGCTCTTATGAAGTTTAATATTGGCCTCCAACCCTCCTTGCCGGCTTCATGCAGTTCGTCTAGCAGATGTGAGCTAAGAAATCTTTATCCATTTCCGGAGAGGACGAACAGTAACAAAGAAAGTGAGTCACCGTTTCGGATTTCTCTTCGCATCCTCTGCATCAACCAATTCCATCCTGTGTAGGTGACCCCTGAGAAAAGACTGCTCAGTGAGAATTGGCACCAGAGTTCTCAGGATTTGCTTGTTTAGTCCCAATAGCTTGTTTGTTAGATTTGGGGTAGATCTACCGCACAGTTTCTTTGGAGTTCGACCCGAAGGGTTATCCAATCAAAGACGACTGTGCTGGTGGTCGGCCCAAACCGAAATATTAGCGGCAAGCTGTTTTGGTTCTATCCCGATCATGGAGGAGGATGCTGCCAATTCTACATAAAGACGAGTAAGCTCGTCCGCCTTTTCGTTTCCGTCGCTATCGCTGGGACGATATGGTACCCAAAAGACGAATAGGTTCACAAGAGGGAATTCAGGATGGTTTAATATTCCAAATCCAGTTTGGAGGCTTTGACGAATTTTGACAAAGCCGTGACAGCTGCTAGGCTATCCGAGCAGATGACAATCTTCTTATTCTCAGTAGCTGAATTGAGAAGATGCCTTCTCGCTTTCAGGATGGCTTTGACTTTCGCCTAGACGGGTATGATGATTTCCATAAGAGACTCCTTGCAGAAAACGCTTGCGCCGGCGTTTTCTTCAGATTTGGAGCCGTCTGTGTAAATTATAGAATTTGTCAATGGCTGGAGTACCGAATGTGTTTCCCATTAGTTTTCTATTTAAAGTTGCTTTTTAACATAGTCTCGATGTGGTGGTCGCTGTTCCTAACGTTGTCAGGTGCAAAAGACTGCACAAACTCAAAGATAATTTCGTGTGGAACCCTTGTTCCAGTTTCTGCTCTAATTGAGATACAGTCTTAGTGCTGCGATTGCTACCCCCTTCTTGCTGTGTATCTGTACGGGGTGTAAATATGACTTGACAGCGTTACTTACACTGAGAAGCCACAGTTTTCAATCTTTTCTAATATCTTACGATGATTGGTGAAATCCATTGCTTTCTACCACATCACAGAACCATGGGTCGGATGACGCTATCTATAGAATCATCCGTGGTTTGAGTCCCCACTTTTTCCCAATGGTTCTGCGATACATTGCGAAGTCTCTAAGAGCTTTGTTGGCTCTGTCCTTAATGTATGGTTTCCAGTTTAGCTTTTTATCTAGTATGATGCCTAGGTATTTTCTCCTGTCCTTAAGTTCTACACGTGTGGAGCCAATAGAGGGCAGGTTCAATCTGGGGATGTTCCATTTCTTAGTAAAAAGGCATCGATCAGTTTTCACTGGATTGATGCTCTGATGGATATAAAAATCAAATTTTTTGAAAACTTTTGACCATGATCACAAAGACTGATGATCAATTCGGAAAATTATTTATAGATGACTACTACACTCTGCCCATGCAATTTTTTGTAAAAATTATTTCCACACAAGTTTTAGGAAAGACGAGTTTGATTCGATAGAGTTCAGCCTTCATGAATTGAAACTAGCGCGCAACTTGTTTCTAAAGAGTGTTAATGCAATATGTAAACCCTTCTTTTGCGATTTAAAAATAGTGCGAAAATGGGGATTTAGTAAGTCTAAACAGTTGTGGGTGTCCGCTTAATTATTAGCGTATCAATAGAGGTTGAGTTAAAGTTTGACCGATATGGTATCACTGAAGACCACTTCAAGGTCTATGTACTACTGAGATGCCATTAGACATATTCATATTCATATACATATATTTCTACATACACAAGATTCTTGGTCTTATATTGAAGTACAATTTATTATAAATTCGGAAAAGAAAAATAATAATAAAAACTTACGTACTACTACTAACTAATTTAAAAAATGAGAAAAATACAAACTCAAGATTATAGTTTAAGAAAAGAAAAGAGACGAAAACAAGAGTTTATACAAGTAAAAGGTAAAAAGTACCAAGTAAAAAGTAATACAGGGTTTTCCAATAAGAGGTGTTATTTTTATATTCAAAGAAAAATGCCATTTTTTGAGATAATTGATCGGATTTTTATTACATTATAAAGGGGAAGTTATCCCGTTAATAAAGGAAAATAACATCAGCCAAATGACCACCACGATCACGCCTACAGGACCATATCTTTTTCATGAAATTTTCCATAACCAAATCGCAAAGTGGCTGCCCTATGTCCTCGATAGCCTCACGAATTCCATCTTTGAGGTCTTGAATCGACGCTGGGCTGTTGGCGTAGACCTTCTCTTTCACGTGGCCCCAAAAGAAGAAGTCGCAAGGTGTTAAGTCACAAGATCTCGGTGGCCAATTGTGATCACCTCTTCGAGAGATAACACGGTCCGGAAACTTTTCGTTGCTTGTATGTCACGTAGCCCCGTCTTGTTGAAAGTAAACGTTGTCCAGATCAATACCATCCAATTCCGGCCATAAAAAATCATTAATCATCTGTCGATAGCGCAATCCATTCACCGTAACTGTTGCTCCAGCCTCATTTTCGAAAAAGTAAGGTCCAATGACCTCGCGTTGACGATAGAGAGGCTTTTCAACAATAACTCTTGGGGTTTCCTAGCCCCAGATGCGACAATTTTGCTTGTTGACGAAGCCATCGAGGTGGAAATGGGCCTCATCATTCAAGATGAGTTTTCGATGGAATTCCGGATCATTTTCATGCATTTCAAGGACCCAATCAGCAAAGACTCGACGTTGTTGATGATCGGCCGGCTTGAGTTCTTGTGTTAACTGAACTTTATAAGCCTTAAGACCCAAATCTTTATGCAAAATACGGTGTAATGACGTTTGTGGAATGCCTAATTCCAAAGAACGACGAAGAATGGACAAACCTGGGTTTTCTTCAACACTTTCGGCTACAGCAGCAATATTCTCGGCTGTTCTTGAGCGACGTGCACGGGTTTTATTCTTCACATCACTAAATTGTCTCGACAGCTCGAATTTTTCTACCAATTTCTGTATTGCGGTCCGACAAGGTGATTCACGACGACCCAAAAATGTTCGAGTTTTACGAACCGTCTCTGCCACTTTTTCACCATTTTTATAGTGAATTTTAATAATTTCAATGCGTTGTTGAATCGTGTATCGTTCCATTTTTATTAATGGCGTAATTTCTACTTGCCAAATGTCAAAAAATGATAGCTCCAAAAGTGACATCTACCGAAATAGCGGGCTAATTAAAATAACACCTCTTATTGGAAAACCCTTTAGTTTACAACTTGAAAATTTGAAAACTCAGAAAAAAGTAAAGATTAAGAATTAAAGAAAAAGTAGCAGGAATTTAACACAACTGGATAAGGCATAAAATTCTACGGTCATCAAACCGCAAATTCTTTTTAAATTCGTTGACAGAGGTTACGCGATGTATTTTAGTAGGAAGTGAGTTCCAAGGGCGAGTAACCTGGACAAAGTAAGACCCTTCAAAAGTTGATTAATAGAAACGGTGCATTAGTATGTTACATCCTCTCTGAGATTGCAAAAATTGAGTACCGCTATAAAGATACTCAGGCACAGTCCTGTAAATGAGATATTATGAAGAAGCACGAAGGCTTTTCGCTTCAGATGTGTGTCCAACGAACAGCCAACAATCGATAATTTGTAGGGCGTGATATGTGTACGTAGACCGAAAACAAAGCGTACACAATCATTGAAGGCAACTTCAAATTTTCGTTTGCAAACTGAGTCTAGCTTAGGAAAAACTAGGCTTCCGTGAGTAAAGTGGGGCATTAGCAACACCCTAACCAGTCTCAGGTCTCAGGTCCACGGGCAGAATATTGGCAGATAGCCACACTCTTCTTAAACCACCATAGATTTTACCAACTAGTGGTCTTAATGTGATCACAGAATTTCAGGCGGGTGTTGAATTTCACTTCCAGATTTTACACGCAATCAACAAAAGGTAGCCTCACATTATTGATGATAATAGGAGGAAGATTATCACTATCCAGGTCCGAGCTATAAAAAGCAATGCATTTTGATTTACTAGCATTGATGAGGAGCTGATTATCTCTAGACCATCTGCAAATTTCAGATAGGTCATTATTTATTCTACTAATATAGTCCTCAATAAGGCCAGGAGGCCTGCTTAACTACAGCTGAATATTGGCCGCATAGAGATGTAGATGTCATTTATAAAGAGGCTAAATAGGAAAGGTCCTAATATTGATCCTTGCATAATACCACAGAACAATGGCATGAGCGAAAATGCAATCCCATCAACAATCACCTTTTAAGACCTGTTCGATAGGAAATGCGATATAAACTTGACGGCAGACGGCGAAAAATAAAAATTCGAAAATAATTTACGGAGCAGCTTAGAACGCTTTAGAGAAATCCAGAAGCACCAACACACCAATATCACCCTTATCCAGAGCCGATCGCAAATCTGAAGAAACCTTGAGTAGAGCAGTTTCGCAACTACGAACACCAGACTGAGTTTTCGTCAAGAGATTATTACAATCTATATTATTCATAATCTGAATTTTCATAATATTTTTCCAAGACTTTTCAAAGAAAGCTTAAAATGATAATTGGTCGATAGTCTGCCAAATCAACCGGAACAGCTTTTTTGGGTATTGGTAGGACCTTAGCTACTTTCCAAATGTTAGGAAAATGAAAAGGCATTAGACAGGTATTCATAATGTGCAAAATATATAAGGATTAATTTCATCAAAACCAGTCGCCAGGGACTTGATAGAGTGTACAGCTTGATACAGTTCCACATAATCAATACAGCTGAACGAGAAGCAATTTGCACGTAGCGAAAGCAATATGGTAATCGGCTGCTTACAGATAGAAAGATTTGAGCAAGACCCTTCAGTAAAGTACTGATTTAACTTCTCTGTGTCAAAGGGGTATTTAGAGCCTTCATCCTTATAAACAGATGCCCGTCTTAAGTTGGCCCATAAGATTTTGGAGGGTAAGCTAGAATTTAATTTAGAGAAGTAAAACTCGCGCTTAGCCTTCTTAATTGCAGAACTAACCCCATTACAAGACAGTCACAGTATATAGAATACAAGAGATGGTGGTACACCTAATTCAAACCACGATGTACAAACATAATTTCTGAATTATTATTTTTTCAATAAGCTGCACTTAAAACTAGATGGACTCAGTATTCTTGTATGAAAAATCAATGTCCAAAACGTTGAATCATTCCGGTGTCGAATATTATGATCACTTGAAACATGGGTCTACAATCACATAATACTAATTAAGATTTAGATTAGAACAGTCTGACACAATTTGGTAATTTTTTTCAATTTCAGAAGAAAAAAACCGAAATCCCATTGAACATTATCCCACGCCCACAAAACCCAGATTAAAAGTGAAACAAATGTAAAACTGCAACAAAAGCTACAAAGCTGGCATACAACAATTGCGCGCTCACTTTTAACAGAATAAATCATAGTTCATGACAAACCAATTACGGCATTTGCACTTTGTACAAGAATTGACCCTTGGAAATCAGTTTAGTCCACACTGCACTGCCATGCCATGTTTAGTTGTTGCTACATTGCAGTTGCAGCCCAGACCAGATTACCTCCGCTCTCCTTCATCTTTATAATTTTACACATAAGCTGACCACATTCGGCCAAGCAAATATAGTATATACATATATACATGTAATGTATATATGTGTAGTAGTATGTATAAAAAGTCCGAGGCGCGATAATTCCGCCACTCGTGTCAACTGCAATTGACTTTATAACCAACAGCGCCACGAGCAGTTTCCTTTGTCGGGGCATTTGTTAGACGTCACTGTAACACTTAAATGTCACACAAAAATGAAATATGACCTAACGTCATTACTTTTACTCATTTTTTCTCAATTTACCTTTTTTATGTTTATGTTTTCCTCGAGTCGACTGAAATTTTTATGCCACTCTGCTCACGATAAGCATCTTGAAAAATTATCGACTTTAAATGGTTTTCGCGTAATTAGGCCCGACGCGTTTTGTTTGCAACCAGTCACCAGAAAGTTATTAATGGTCCCGCAGTAATTATGAGACTCTCTACGACGACGATGACGACGATGACGACGACCGAACTACGACGGACGTTTAGCAAATAACACAAGAAGAGATGAGGCAAGGTATAACAACACATAAATAGAAAATGTAATGGAAATAGGGGCGATTTTAATTGAGTATTTCATGAAATTACGACGAACAGAAGAATATTTTCTCAGATTGAATGAAGAGATTTCATGTGACACATATTCTTACTCCTTTATAATTATATTTTACTGGGAAATAGTTTTTATTTTTTTCAATTTCTAGTTAATTTACACTTAAAATCGAGAAAGTTAATATAAATGGTTCAGATGAAAAGAGGTAACTGAAAATAAGATAGACCTTATAATGGAACCTTGTGGCATACCAAGTTTGCATAGAAATACAGTTTTAATTAAATGAATTTTAATAAATTGTTAAGTTGGCAACAGTGTAGAGTAAGAAGTAGTATTAAAAATTATTTATGTATTTTAGATTTAATCTTTAACTGATATCGTATTAAATTCGATGATGGGGTATCTGGAGAAATGATTTCTTAAAAATCTTCCCGAAAAAAAAACAGTGATCAAGGGAGTTTCTTGTCCATTGCAACTTTCGTAGAACTGTGTTGTTACCGTTGATGTTTGGCACATAGATCGAAGACCGAAAGAACACATATGTATGTCGTAGATACTTAAGTAACTTAGCACTTCATGAAATGTAGGCAAATAGTGTAACAGTTTGTGCTTAAGGACTTTTTACACTGAGTGTCTGAAATTTTTAGTTACTTCATGAAGTGCTACAAGCCTTAACGCCGATAGTGTAATACCAACTGATATAAGCCAATACTAGGAGAGGCAGATGACCGCTGAAGGAGGAGGTCACGCACACGCATACGCGACGTGTGTGTTGCTGTGAGTTCGAGTCGCGTGTAGGTGTGTGTGTTGGTGTCTCGTAGGTCTGTGCTTGATCTCCCATTTCACCGCCCATCTCCCTGTCCTAGTATTCGGTTATATCGATTGGTATTACACTATTGGCGTAAAGGTTTGTAGCACTTAATGAAGATATTAAAATTTTCAGACACGTAGTGTAAAAAGTCGTTAAGCGCACATATACATACTTAAAAAGTGGCCTGGTAAGATAGCAAAATAGCTTCCATATTGGTATTTTACCAATGTACATAGGTATGGAATTAAATTATTTAGACAGCCTTCGAATAAAATCCAATGTATCACATTTAACGATAGCGTCGAAGTGATCCTAAAAAGAAATAGTATTGAGCTAGATATCCAAAATTTTTAGATTTATCAAGTTTATTTAATTCGTCTGCGTGTGAAACAGATATACATAATTATCCATTTGTTATTTCAATTAATATTCAAAAAGAAAATAAGTAATAGAACACCTTTTATGAACGGCATTCATAATATCACAAAAGAATTTTCAAGTGAATTCAAAATAAAATTACATAATTGATATGCATGGTGAAAAGTAGCGGTCCAAGATGACTGCCTTGTGGGACTCTTAAAGTATAAATAGTATTTTCGGAAAAAGACGATACGTTGAGTATAATTAGAAAAGTAGGAACATAAGCAATTCAAGAAAATAAGAAGAAACCCACGAAGGAGGTGAACTTGTGAACACCAAGTCTGTAGTTAATTTTGTCCAATGCCTTACTGAAGCGACTAAAAGTAAGATTAATTCCAAGATCCGTGCAGCTAAGCGTAGGTATTACAGTTCGCAGTTTAACTTTAATCTGTCCCGGAATAGACTTTGGAGTAATATAAAAATGGAGCCGTTTTTTGGTAAAGAAAAACCATGTGTGATCTTACTCCCGAGGAATTAAATGGTCATTTTACCTCTTCGCTTTATGCAGCCCCGAGGTCCGATGTGTTACCCGGGGGTAACACCTGCAAGTACAGCTTGCATGCAAGCCTCCCTTCCAACACGATTTTTAACTTGACAGCGGAAGGCAGTTCGGTTGATGTCTTATCATCTTGCATGCAAGTTCATTTAAAAAATGGCATTGAGACGTAAACTCTTGCGTATATTGGAAAATTATGGCAATAAAGGAAGTATCACAATGATAAAAACCCAAGAAAAAAGGAAGATGAAGGTGTTGGTAAATGATGTAATGCAAATGATCCCAGAAAATTTCATTTTCCCGGTATAAATTTATGAATTTCTCTCAAGCATTTCGTTTTCGCCCTTTTGAAAACTGTGTAAATGTCAAATTACTAACTCCCAGCTGCCATGATTTTTCATCATGCAAGTTCGCTGAAAGTTGCATGGCAGTTGGATTACACGTGCAAGAAGGATGGCAGTGCAAGTTGCATGCAAGCTGTACTTGCAGGTGTAACCCCCGGTTTACCTACAGACATTAGAAGATCGGCAGATCTGAGTGGAGAATTCAGTTTTCGCTGCGTTTCTGCTGAAGTAGTCATCTATGCTATTAACTCCATAAAATTGGATGCTATCCGCCCGGATAAATTTCCCCTAAATTTTTTAAACTTACTCTTCCCCTCTCTCTCATTCTTAACATTTTCAACACTTGTCTCACTACCTCCGAATTTCTTGCACTGCATCATGGAAAATTGCGAATGTGTTACCTTTAGATAAATCCAAGTCCCCTGAAAGCCCAAGTAACTTAAGACCAATAAGCATATTATGTTTTCTGTCCGAGGCTTTCGAGAAGTTGCTATATTACAGGTCCTTGAACACTTAGACACCAACAATCTTTTAACCGAAAGGGCAATCAGATTTTCGACCTTCCCGCAGTTGTGAGACTGCTCTGTTGAATGTGACTACCGATATCCCTTAAACGTTTGAACAAAAATTGGTTGTCTTTCTTAACTATATTTCACTTTGGCTTTTGATAGCTAGGCTTTTGTTGACACTTTGTACTCGTTTCAATTTTGCCTCCTCGGTCGTACTTTTAATTTCCAACTGTTTTACTGAGAAATATCAACAAGTGAATTTCGTTGACCACCGGTCTAGTTTACTTTCATTGTCTTCCGGGGTACCGCAGAGTTCCATACTTGGTCCACCTTTTTTTAGTCTTTATATAAACGACCTCCTTGTAAACATTAAAAATTGTAATATACATCTTTACGCCGATGATATTCAATTATACTTCAGTCGGCCTATAAATCTGATTGAGGATTGTATCGACTGCATAAATTCGAGTCTGCATAGAGTTGGTAGGTTCGATTTGTTTCGAATTAATCTGATTTAAAAAAAAAAAATTTAAATAAAAAATTATTGTCTTTCTATTTCCTCAATTTTTTTCATTTTTCTGTTTTTAATTTGTTTTTTTTCGAGTCACTCAATTTCGTTATTTGGGACTTGTTGTTGAGTCAAAACCAAGACTTAAAACGTGCCACCCAAAATCAAATAGATTGTGTGATAGAATAACAAATAAATTGTTTTCCTCTTTTGCTGAATCCCTTTTGAATCTAAAAAATTGCTTTCTTCAACAAGTATAAAGTTTACCCGGTAATAAATCATAGTAATCTTACATTTTATCTTTGGGAACATACTTCGTGGAGAAAAGATGTTGACATAATTTATAAAGCAAAGTTTGGATAAATGATGAGATCGTGGAAGAGTAGTTCACTCATGCTGAAGGTATAGTTCAGAAAACATATTGGACCGAAAAACAGAAACAGTCTTATGCCTGTTGCGCTATTTATAAATCTAATCTTTTATTTTCCAGTGTTGATAATAATTTTACTGGAGGTAATAATAGACCTGTCAATTGAGATGCAAAGGTTGTAGAATTTTAGTCATTTTAGCTATTTTTACTCATTTGAGATTCATACATAGATCATAGATGTATACCTACATAAATGCTTAGAAACCATCTGCTTTTTTGACTTACATAGAATCTAGTCAAGAGTAAAGTATTATTCTTCCAAATATTAAAAACCTTTGTTTATACCCTTTTACATCCATAAAGATCCTTTTCTCCCCAAAAAAATAAGAAAAGGAAAAACAAAATCAACCCAGAAATTATCCTCAGAAATCTTAAGACCATGAAAAAAATTTATAAAAATTTTTACCTTTCGGTGGCAAGTCAGGAATATAATAAACTGCCACTTCGCATGATATTGATATACATACCTTCCTTCCAGTAATTGAATTTTCTGGTTAAGTGCACCGAGTGAAAGGCTATACTACTTGCATGTGTATCCTTTCCTTGCTTGGTAATATCCAAAACCTCACAAACTGCAGAAACAGTTTACCGCACACGCAAAACACAAAAAAAAAAAAAATCTTTTTTGGCAAATCACTGTGTGTGATATCAGATCCGGCGTTTAGTATTACGTTCCAGAAGAGGTCGAATTTTCCTGCTAATTTGGTAACTAACTAGTTGAGTTGAGATTTCTTAAAAGCTGTGTTTTCTTTTCCAAAAAAATATTATTAAAGGATCCCTGATCCCTTTAGGTAGTTAACTGTATATATTTAGTTTGGGTATCGGGTTCATTCTGTTGGTGGAGGTGTAATACGATAGGGCAACCGAAACTGTAGTGAAGTGTAAAATTGCAACTAAATCGAGATACAATGCTGCACGTTGGGTTTTGGTAGCGAGCTTGTTCTGTCCCCGGACTGTTGTCAAGATCAATTAAGGTATGATAGGCTTTTAGCCTGCCCAGTGGACAAGTTTCAATTTTGCAAAGGGGCCAGACCACCAAATCTCTGGGGGTCAGATTGTAAGATGACCAGGGGATATATATCTACATAGGTTATAGGTACTACATGCATATGCATACATATTTGACGGCAATAATTAATTTATTCGAAGAATTATGAAAAGTGTGACAATTTAGTAGAAGATGTTCATTGATTTGTGAATGGAAGAAGAACAAAAAGAAACAAGTCGAATTAAGATTGAAAGATTGAAGGAATTTCTAGTGCCGTGATTTTTGAACTATTTTATTGGTGATATACTGAGCTTGGAAAAAAGTTACCAAAGTTGTCATTTAGATTTACACGTAAAGCATGTTCCACACTCGACTTGGGACGGAGCTACGATTAATTCTATAAAGTCTTACGACATTATGGTCTTATCTTAGTCGTAAACATTGGTATGACACACTGTCTGCAACTATACAATGAGATTTAATCTACTTGCCATACTGTCGTTTTTTGAAGAGGAAGAGAAGTTATTTACCCGTCAATATATGTAAAAGTTCGGAGACTATTCTCAAAAAGTTCGACAGTGTCAGTCGCAACAAAATAGTCTCGGACTAGTTGCATATACCAGTCTCAACACAGTCCCTTCACTCGCAGTCTTATGAATTTGGCTTCAACCATAATGAATGAATACGTCAGATTAGAAATGGTTGTAAATTTTTAAGTGCGATCACAGTCTCGTCTAATTATAAGTATGGCCTTTGTCTAAGATCTCTTGCATGATAGACTTGTATTATCGATCTTCTACAAACCATGTAGATTATTTACTTTTTCATTACTTTGGCATTATTTCGTTCCATAATTTTATAATACTAATCATCATTTCCAATATATTGTTACGTGCATTAGAAAAATGATAAGCTATTCGTAGAGAGACTAGACTCCAATCTTATGGCTTTGGGAACTAACACAAGAAAGGACGTATCCACGGAAATGTACTGGGTGGCGCAAAAGTAATGATCCTATTTGGTTCAGCTACAACTTCTTTTCTAAATTAGAAATCTAGAATTAGTTTTTTATATATGTATATCAATGCCATGAAATTTCGTCGCATTAGGATTTGAAGATGATGTTTCTTAAATGGCGACCTCCAGAGTTGATGCTCATTTCAGCCCTATTTATGACATTTTCCATAACTTGCCGTATATGTTCCTTATTTCTTGATGAATGTTTTCTTTTATTGCTGCGAGAGTCTGTGGCTTGTTCACATACACCAGTGATTTCAAATAACCCAAAAAAAAAGAAGTCTGGACAGGTCAGATCGGGTGATCTTGCAGGCCAAGACAAATCGCCAAAACGAGAGATAACACGGCCTGGAAAAGCGTCACTCATTAAATCCATAGTATCACTACCTGTGTGTGCCCTGGCGCCATCTTGTTGGAACCAGATATGCTCCAGCCCCAATTCATCGAAACTTGGTATCAAGAACTCACGTAACATGGTTCTGTACCGCTCGCCAGTGACATTTATCGCATTGCCTGCAGCGTCTTCGAAAAAATAAGGTCCGATCACCCTTTCAGCTCAGACGCCACAGAAGTGAGTATTCTGCTTATTGACATGCCCCGAGAGATGGAAATGCGCTTCGTCACTCATAACCAATTTTGAAAAAAAATCATCCTCTTCAAAGTTGAGGTTTATGACGCGCTGGCTGTACTCTACACGAGCTCGGTGGTCAGTAGGCAGCAGCTGATGCGTCATCTGAGTTCTATACGGAAACATCTTTAATTCTTTGACCAAAATATGCTGCAGAGTCCGCCTGGACATGCCCAATTGCCTGACTTAGGTCTAACCAATGTTGCGCTAGTTGCTTCGAGGCGTGTGGCAAAAAGATGCATTGTGTGACCAACCGGTGCCGGACGGCGAGGAAATCGTCGACGAAATTCACGTTGTGTTTTTATCACTGATTAATTATTCCATAAAAACATTGACACCATTATTCCACGTTCTTGGGCAGTATAATGGTCCATGTTTATTTTTAGTAATTTTACATTTGTTTACTACACAATTTTTAATATCAGAATGACAGGAGATGTCATTTAAAAAAAATAAGTAATTTCTATAGTGCCAATACTTTTGCGCCACCTAGTAGAAGCCTTTGTATAACGTCCATGCGAACCTGAATGTAAACAACAGCTGCTATACAGTTGGTTACTATGAAACCATCAACAGGTTGGGATATCGAGAACTTTCGAATAGCACAACGAGAAGATTCGGACATATTGTCTATTCTTGCTTGGAAAGAAGACATGGGAAAACCAGAATGGGAGAATATTTCGAGAGGAGTGAGATGTTGAAAACCTACTGGGCTCAATGGAATTTTTTTCACGTTGAATGCAATATACTAAAACGCAAGTGGGAGACAACTAATAGCGAGTCATTCCGAATGCAAGCAATCATGCCTGCATCAAAAGTCAACGATGTTCTAGAAGAAATGCATCGTGGAACGTCTGGAGGATATTTGGGAGTGAATAAAACAATTTCTATAAAATACAGAAAAAGTTTTATTGGCTACATGCGAGAGGATGTAGAGGAGTGGTGTCGCAGATGCACTGTGTGTGCTTCTTACAAAGGGGCGCCACACAGAAGCAGAAAGAAAATATATAAGTATAATGTCAGAGCCCCATTAGAAAGGAGAGGTAATGTACAAGAGGCCACAAATGCAATCGGATGAAGACTCGATATGACTTACATGCGAATACAGCAGGATTTCATGCAGGTGATCTTATTTGGCTGTACAACCCAAACCGACGTAAGGGACGTTCTCGGTTCTCCAAAATTACAACAACACTGGGAGAGACCACACTCAGTGGTAACTAGAATAAATGAAGTAGTATACAGAATTCAGCGTGGTACAAGAGGTAAACGAAAACTCGTTCATCTGGGTCGCTTGTGTCAATACCACGAGCATCTAGACAATGGACCACCTGTTCCTGACGAGTAATTTTAAAAAGGGGGCCGTGTTACGTATAATAGAAAAAGGACAAGCGACATCTACATACTTCGTGTAGAGTGACTAATTAAGTACAGCCATAAACAAACAGAATCGTATCATAGAAAGGGTAAGCGACATATTTGAGTGCGGAGTATCGATGTTTCGAGAACGGAATATTCGGGAAGGTTCTACGACAATTTATAGAGTATAAATACCACCACAAGGCCGCGCTCGTAACAATATTCTATTTTGAAGCTTTGGCTGGTTGAAAAAAAATACTAACTACTCAGCCTATTACTGACGTTTACGTAGTCAGTTTATCTGTGTTTGAATTTTTCTGATATGATTAAAAATATATATGATGATGATATCCATAATATGAAGAAATTACAACATTGATGTTTGGATTTATTCCTCCTTTTCCGATAAAAAAAGCCAGCGTTCGTCATATACGTCAATAACTTCCTCTAAGTAAACACGTATAGAATTCGTCCATATACAGTTTTCTTCATTTTTTTTCCTTGAGTTTGCAGCAATGAATTGCATTATTGCCAAATTTTTCTATCATAACATATATGTAGGTGTCTTATTAAAGGGTTTTCCAATAAGAGGTGTTATTTTAATTAGCCCGCTATTTCGGTAGATGTCACTTTTGGAGCTGTCATTTTTTGACATTTGACAAGTAGAAACTACGGAACGATACACGATTCAACAACGCATTGAAATTATTAAAATTCACTATAAAAATGGTGAAAATGTGGCAGAGACGGTTCGTAAAACTCGAACATTTTTGGGTCGTCGTGAAGCACCTTGTCGGACCGCAATACAGAAATTGGCAGAAAAATTCGGACAAGTTAGTGATGTGAAGAATAAAACCCGTGCACGTCGCTCAAGAACAGCCGAGAATATTGCTGCTGTAGCCGAAAGTGTTGAAGAAAACCCAGGTTTGTCCATTCCTCGTCGTTCTTTGGAATTAGGCATTCCACAAACGTCATTACACCGTATTTTGCATAAAGATTTGGGTCTAAGGCTTACAAAGTTCAGTTAACACAAGAACTCAAGCCGGCCGATCATCAAGAACGTCGAGTCTTTGCTGATTGGGTCCTTGAAATGCATGAAAATGATCCGGAATTCCATCGAAAACTCATCTTGAGTGATGAGGCCCATTTCCACCTCGATGGCTTCGTCAACAAGCAAAATTGTCGCATCTGGGGCTCGGAAAACCCAAGAGTTATTGTTGAAAAGCCTCTCTATCCTCAACGTGTGACTGTTTGGTGCGGTTTATGGTCCCGCGGGGTCATTGGACCTTACTTTTTCGAAAATGAGGCTGGAGCAACAGTTACGGTGAATGGATTGCGCTATCGACAGATGATTAATGATTTTTTATGGCCGGAATTGGATGGTATTGATCTGGACAACGTTTACTTTCAACAAGACGGCGCTACGTGCCATACAAGCAACGAAACCATGTTATCTCTCGAAGAGGTGATCACAATTGGCCACCGAGATCTTGTGACTTAACACCTTGCGACTTCTTCCTTTCGGGCCACGTGAAAGAGAAGGTCTACGCCAACAGCCCAGCGTCGATTCAAGACCTCAAAGATGGAATTCGTGAGGCTATCGAGGACATAGGACAGCCACTTTGCGATTTGGTTATGGAAAATTTCATGAAAAGGATATGGTCCTGTAGGCGTGGTCGTGGTGGTCATTTGGCTGATGTTATTTTCCATTATTAACGGCATACCTTCCTCTTTATAATGAAATAAAGATCCGATCGTTTATCTCAAAAAATGGCATTTTTCTTTGAATATCAAAATAACACCTCTTATTGGAAAACCCTTTATATATAAATTCTCTCTGAAATTGTTGACCAGATAATGATGAGCTACTAAACATAGATAAACTTGCTCTATTGTATTGTTCCATCTGGTCTCATCTAGTCTCATAGGTTAGGTTAGGTTTGGTTAGCTCCGTGCCGTCAAGATAAGACAGCATGCTTTAATTAGACCACGCTGTCAGATTCATTGTGTCCTGTAGATTTATAGGAATCTATTCTTCTACGAATATAGATAGATATACCATGTTTCTCTAGGTAAACTCAGAATTCATCTAAGTTCTAAGTGGCTATCAAGTAGCCGGCCAATTTTGATGGCAATAATATGATACTCCCAGAGCTAATGTCAAACTGATTTGATTTTCTAATAAATTTTACAACTTCGACAGAAATGGTTAAGACTCTAGATCTAACCTCATAGAATTGTTATCTATGGTCCAATGGCCCATTAACAACACCCTTAAGGAGCTCCATTGTTTAAATCTCATAATCGTGGGGCGTTGGTCTGGTTAATTTTTCTATAAACTCCTTCAGATTTTCTATTCAAAACAGAGGCTCCTATGGCTGAATCCACCAGGAGAAAAAATCAAGTTTCCCTTGATTATTGAAATCAAGTGAATCAAATCCTGATACTGAATGTAGCAGTTCCGCCGGCGAATTGAAAAATCGCATCGTGAAGAGGAAGTGAATCGTACTTGCGGCAAGAGTCATTAATCCGTCGGATTGAGCAATACAGGCCCAGAGTCTTCGACATTTATCATAACTTCAATACAGGAAATGGATTCGGTTGCCGATAGGAGGTCTATCGAACACTTGATGAAATCAGTAATAGTAGCGGTGATGTATTCTATTCGTGCTTACTATTCCAAAAGAAAAAAAAAATACGTTCGATATGAAAAACTGAGTACCAAGTGTCTTCGTTTAATGTAAGAGACAAAAGAACAACCGAACAAACAAGACCGGAAATGTGAGACATGGTCAAACTACCGTAACTCAAAAATGAACCTCACACAGTCGTTAGTGCAATTTCCATCTTGCTGGTACAGATACTTTCCAGTTTGGGAAAGACATCCAAACATCCAAAAGATAAATAAGGCAAGATTAGTGTTTTTTTAGCTTTAGATGAGAACGCGTAGATTCGCTGAAAGCCACAGTCTGCGTAGGCCCCGAAGATTTCTCCGATCGTATTGTTAATGTTATCACAACACTTCATATTTGGGTTTAATATGATCCCAGGGTTTGTGACATTATTTGACATGGGCAATTAAATGCCGTTCAAAAGTATAGGTGGTATATCAATTTCATTGGTTGTATTACCATTATAGAATGTAGTGCAAAATGATTTCCCAAGATTTATTAGCAGGCGATTATAGTTGGACCAGGCACGAATTCGGTCCAAATCAGAGTTTATTCGTGCAATGCAATCTTCGAGGAGACCAATAGATTTACTTAGATAGCAGAATATATGTAGATAAATTTTCACATCACGCATAACTTTCGGTAGATCGTTGATGAATAAGCAAAAGAGCATAGGACCCACGGGAGAGAGAATCTTTCACCTTAACTAGTTGACGATGGTGAGATAAAAAGCTGTCAATTAAGGAAAATGCTGGGGCACTTAAATTAAAGGAGGATAACAGCTTCTAGAAAAAAATGCGATGGTATACGCAATCAAACCAGAACTTGTCTCGGTCGAAGGTCAATCTTATATCTGAAGATACTTTTAAGACTGTAGTTTCGCAGCTATGGGTAGGGCGGAAGCACGCTAATAAGTTGCAGTTGCTGGATTCCATATAATGCAGTAGTTGCTTGTACATAAGCTTTTCTATACTTTCGACAAAAACACAGTAATAGTAATTAATAAAAAAAAAAATAAAAAAAAAAAACAAAAGACTGAAGTTTTGGAGGAGTACCTACTTGATACGGACGATAAAAAATATCATAAGACATTAGAAACCTCTAACGATTTATTTTCTATCTAATTTCAAAATACAAATATCTTTTACCTCATTTACATTCCAATTTCTTTGGGCTTACCCTCTGCCAGCCATGCAATTTCTTGGATGTCACTCCTATCCTGGGCATTTAATAATTAATTATAGAACACCCTGTATGATGGCTATCTTTTGCTGTTACATAATTATTATGTGGTAAATGTAGTCCTGATATGACCTACTTGTCGAAAAAATATATATCCTTCCAGTGACACGACAGATTTAGTCAAGATCCTAAAAACATTTATAAACTACTTAAATCGTCCTACTGAAGAATCTTAGAGCAATAATGGTAGCATAATTTCTTCTTTCGTTGTATAACTCTTAAAGATCTTGGGTTTGCATTTTATTCAATTAAATCTAATGCAACAGGCTCTGACAACATTAGCCCTCGGTTGTCAGTATATGTATATTACATATTATAAATAGTTCCCTCACATTTTTTACATTTCCTAGTGCGTAGAAAATGGCGGTTGTGTGACCCATTGCGAAGAATGTTTTTCTGACTTCAGGCCAATTAGTATTCTTCCTTTCTTAGCAAAGGTCCTGGAGAAAATTATGCACATGCAAATTTAAGAATATCTATACCGCAACAGTTATTAGCGTGCTGCCAATCGGGCTTCCGTCGTCATCACAGTTATGAAATTGCCTTACTGAAAGTTACTACAGATATTCGCAAGGATATGGATGATAATAAATCTGCACGTGTTTTCAAAAGCTGCATCTCGTCTTCTCGGAAGTAATTTAATGGATAGCAAGTAAAGATTGGCAACAATTTTCCTAGATGCTTACGATTAGGATTGGGTGTGCCGCAGGGTTCTGTTATTGGCCCACTGCTTTTCAGTATGTTCATTAATGATCTCTGGTGGATGGCGTTTATAATGTTTGACTGCATATTTATGCAGATGATGTACAACTTTACCTGAAGAAACCTATTGGGTTTATTGAAGACTGTGTAGAGCGAATTAATTGCGATCTAGCGCGTATCTCACATTAGTCTATGCAAAACAGTTTGGTTTTGAATCCTGGGAAGTCTTAATGCGCTTAGCATGTTCTCGTGGTTCTCTTAATCCTGATGGTTTACCCTAGAATAAGCTTGTCGACAACGTATTACCCTTTGCCTATCCTATACGAAATCTTGGAGTTGTTTTAAATTCCAGTGTCCAGCTGTCCAAAATATACTCCACACTAAGGAGGCTTTCAGCAAGTATTTTACCATCGCAAACAAATTGATTGAAGTTAGTTAAAACTCTTCTACTTCCTTTTTTTACTTTTGTCTCTCTAATCACCTCGTCATCGAAATATCGTGCTGCCTCGTATAAATTACAGCTTCTCTTGAGAACTCTTATTTTATCCAAGCTTTTAGATTATGGAATTCTCTTCCTGCACACATTCAGCGAGCGGGTACTGTTGGCACATTTAGGAGGCTAATAGAGGACACATTACCTATTAAGTGTAGGGAAGTGTCGTCAGGGTTGGACATCCTTTTGACTTTTCTCCATAACTTCCGTTTAAGAAAGAATTCGGTCAATCAACGCATATTTTTGGAAAGGTCTGGGAAAAGGGAATACTTTTGCTGAACATTGAAATGGATTGGATGAGAAATGAAAAAAACATAGACAATTAAAAAAAAAGTGAAATTCTGTCAAGGTTGGCCAGTCGACGAAAAATGTGCTGAAATGTTTAAAAATGACCTGGAAAAATTAATTGAATGAAATAAAAAGCTGAATTTGTTGTATTTTTCTGTTTTTTAGCAAAATTTGAATGGCACATTATTCGAAATCAATATTGACGCATTTCAAATGCACTTCTCTCTTGCATTGTCCTAAGACGGCTTTTTCTGGGCTTTTTTGGATTTTGTGATTGATGCTGGACGTTTTTTGGGCATCGTCCAAGCACATAATCACAGTGGGTAAACCCTGACTACACAAAGGGGCCAACCTTGACGACAAGCGCCTTGCCGCATTACGTGACACCACAACCAAACATGTTACAGGATTGAATTTTCCTCTTGGTGCATGAGTCACACAACACATTCACAATGCTTACCTTGATGATTGCATATTCTCCTCACTATCTGGTCGTATTAACTGCTGCTAAATAAAATTTTTTTTTGAAATTTTAAACCACTGAGTGCACAGGACATACTTTGCGTTCACGTTCCAAATCTGCACTGTCACGAAAATTTCGCTGTTACTGAGAGGAGTTCTTCCGCGTTCGAACATTGGTGGCGCTAGTGGTCAAAACTAAAAAAAAAATCGCAAATGGCCGACCCTGACGACATTTTCCTAATTATTAATAGATTTCTTTTGTTAGTTGCGTAATTGTCTTTACTTGCTCTCATATTTGTTTTTCCATTTCTTTTTTTTGCTTATTTTATTTTTTTATCTTAGTTATTTTTTGCTCTACCCTTTTTTTTATTTTATTTGATTATCCTTTTTAGTAGTCCTTGTGTACTTAATTAATTCTTTTATTTATCTGAATTTATATTACCTGTTTTATTTAATTGTACTCTAAAAGACTGTAAATCTTGTGTACTCTCCTTGCTTTTATATAAGCTGTGTTCTTTTGTGTACCTTGTTCTAGAACTCCCATATACTGTAGAGAACAAATTGTTCTGTCGATTGTAGCGAACAATTTGTACTGTTCGTTTCATTTATAAATTTTCTATGAAAATGTATGAGGCATTCTTTTGTGTATCTTTTGTTCTGCCCTGTTCTGCGGACACAAAAGAACACAGCTATAGAATAAATTGAATTGAAATTGAATTGGAATTTGTATAAGAATCTCTAAGATATGGGTATACTCGATTAGAGCTGTTTGAAGTTGAATAATTAAAATTAGTATCACATACTTCAAAAATGGAATACAATTTTCACTATTACCTAATAATAAAATAAAAGCATAACTACCACAACCCAGTATAGGCCCTACATCTTGTATAATTCGCTAATAGCAATCATTTAAGCCATCCCCCTTCCTCCACGCAATCTTCCAATTTCCTCAAAAACACTTCATCACAATTTCAGGCACTTTTTAAGTGGCAAAATCAAATCATTTCGACAAAACAAAAGTGTGTTCCACTTCTTTTTAATTTTAATTGCGAGAAAAGAGCTACTTGATGCTTTTAAACTATTTAGTAAGTAGCACAGAAGATACCGTTTTAAAGCTCCTCCAACTGTGATTGTATGTTTCAAAATTTCGCCTCTCTCCTCCCACCTTCGTCCCTCCCTCCCTCGGATTTCCAACCGAATAAGTGGAGTTGTTCACTTAACCCTATCAAGAAGAGTAAGAAGATGGCGCGTGTCAAAGCGCCCGAGGATGGCATCTCTTGAATTTTTGGCATGGACTCATAAACAACTGGTACAAGAGGTTGGCCGTAGTGCAGCATCAGCATGAACATCAAGATACGCGCAAGTACTATATCGTTATCGTTGTTGGATGTATGTCGCCGTCTTGTCATAACACCGGCATAATGAAGGTCTTCTTCGGAGTCTTTTCCTTAATGGCTCTGGTACTTCATCCCTAATGAAGCGCATTATCAAGTGCACAAGATTGTTAAAAGCCCTTCAGATCTGCACTTAAGAATGTCTATCAAACGTGGGCTGACGACGACGACGACAAGTCACATCACATTGCTGTCACTCAAAATAATTTTGTTGTTTTGAAACAAATTGAAGCTCCTTACCTTATCTATAAAATTGATATTAAAAAAAAACAAAAACAAAAAACTTCACTAAACTTAAATTCTGTATGGTTTTGCAGAAGGCTTGAAATTAAGAACGAGAGAGTTTCACAAATAAAAGGTGATTTGTGATGAATATTAATTCTGTGTATGGAAATACGATTATAACGTATAATTGGCAGATTTCGAAATCTTGGAAGTAGATTTCAATACACTTAAAAAAAAAATAAAATAATAATATAGTAAAGTGAAGAACTACAACTATGGTACTATGAGGGTGGAGATGAGTTTATGAGAATAAATTTTTCCAGTTTTAATTATGTCATTTTACTCTGAAAATATTCGAGTGGAGAGTTTGCGCGAAATAATTCTCCAAATTAGTGTTGCCACTAAAATAGCACACATAGAGTTATCAAAAAGTCGTGCATAGTTATTGAAACCTTATGATTATCACAGAATAATTCTTAATGTGTACCTAACTACTAATCATACTATAGATTTAATACCACATCAGAGAAAAGTTAGGTTAGGTTAGAGTGGTGGCTATCGGAAAAACCTTGCGATCAGCCACCCTTAGACCGTCAATGGTCCATTATGATACGACTTTTTGCAGACCCTACCTGGAATAAAAATGGATTCGCGGTTCACGCTTGGGAATTAATATATAAATTGAGTAATTCTTAATTAATATGAATAACTAATATTTTGACAGCTGATAGAACTTTCAATTATCTAAAGCCGGATTTATAGGGCGTATTTCTTTTATCATTCAGATCGATCCGAATCACTCTAAATACAGCATTGCCATGAAAAATTTAAGTTTCGGGATGGTTTCAGCCACTTTTTCTTTGATAAAATTCATTCAACTTTAGTAATATTACATTAAAGTAAGTTCTGTCATTGCATAATTCATTATTAACAGAAATATTAAAAAATCATAAAAAAAAATTGAAAAATTCGTGATTCGAAAAGTCATTTTAAAGTAGACATTTTTACGGTTAAAATGAGCCCAGATAGAATATTTAAATCGAAAAAAACACCCAAGTTTTCCGTAGAAGATTTTGTTTTTTTTTTCTTTTTCGAAAAATGCAAATATCTCGGAAACGACTTGTTTCCGAAATTCCAAAAAATCATGCTTATTCAAAATTTCATGTAAATTAAATTGCTTTTAGGAAAGAAAAAAAAACCTGAAAATTCGGTTTTCCGCCAATTCTCGGAAAAGGAAAAATTCTCGTAAAATTTGTTATGTTGGAAAATGCCTTATATCAAGGTTTTAGATTTTGTTATTCTCTACAACTTTTATGAAGGACATTTTCCGCTAGGAGGTCACGTTTCGTCGAAAACGACAAAAGACCACTTTCAACCTCTAAATACCCCCCCCCCCCCCCACCCCCCCAACCGTTTCACAATTTCACTTGATATCCTGCTTAATTTTTGTTTTATCTCATACATAAATTTTCCTGCTTATCCTTGCCTGTTTATAATTTTTTTTTCTTTTAGACCTCATAATCCGCTTTGGCACAAGGTTAGGTATGAAGATAGATTTTCGGAATTTAGATTCTTTCTCTTTCGAAATTCTTAATTTAATTTCGAATTTCGTCTATTCATGTGGATTTTGAAAAATTTTTTCATACAGTCTCGTATTTAGTGTCGCCATTTAAGTGCATACAGTTTTTTCGATGAGAAAAGGCAGTAGAAGATGTGTCCTCACGATAACTCGAATGCCCGATCATTTAGGAGCTGAAATTTCGCACATGGACTTTAAAAAAACAAAAAAACAAAAAAAGGGAATTTAGGTTAGAAAATGGAAGCAGTCAGGTAACTCTTTCGTAGGGTTGTTATATAAAACTTTGGTTGTTCACTATATACATATTTGGAAACTGCTTATGACAACGCGTCTACGTGGAGAGCTCAAATTTCGTACACGGCGTTTTCATAAAAATAAATACAATAAATACAAGCTCAAAAATGGACCAATTCGATTCTTGGTGCTGCCATACAGAACTTTTGGTTTTCATTTTATTTAACTTGTATAATCATCTAGGGTATAATATTATTTGTTGGTCGGGGAGGGTGCCCACTCGTCTTCGTTGATTTTATCCAAATTCGCAGTATATGTAGGATTTGACTAGAAATGAAAGTGACGCAAGTGAGAGCTCCAGATGGCAGAGCCAAACTGAAATAATGCATAATGTAGGGGCGCCCGGGATTAAAATTAACACTTTTCGGAAAAACTTTGATAATTACCATCTTGTGGGTATATTAGCAACATTTCTTTGCGTTACAATTATCTATAGTCTGTTATCTTTCATCTACAAAAAAGCGGAAGATGTAATCCCAATTTGCTGCATATATGTATGTATAGGTGTGCTACAGAAAATCCACCACGCCTTATCTCGGCGAAATTCCAACCGATTTTCAAAACTCCTGTTGCTAAATTTATTGTGATATTTTTTATGATTTTTTGATACTATTGGACGGCAGCGGGTTGCAGAGTAGTAACCCACTACCATATATTAATATAAAATAATTAAAAATAAATTTAAAAATATATTTCTAGGAGTTGGGGGTATTTATTTAATATTTCACCATCTGTGTGGAGTATTCGTACAAAATTTCATCAAAATCTGATGATAAATTCAATGTTAAAAGTCATTCAGATGTACCAATACGAAAAAGTTTGTCACTCTGGTGTTCTGAGGGAGGTAGGGCAAATATTATTCGATTTGAAAAATTTCCTCTGCTAATTATTTCGTGACTTTTTTCTGATTTTTTTTCCCGATTAATTTGCGAAATTTAATTTTCGAAGGCTAAAATTTCTGTCTGAAAAATTCATTTCGAAATGTTGTTATATGACTTATCGATTAATCCAATTTTTTATTTTTGTGTGGATGCGGCGTTATCAAGAGATTATCTGCACAAAATCTTAGGAAGATCGGATATCATTTACCTATTTAAAAATAATTAAATGTATAAAAATTTCGAATTCTCACTTTTCGCCATATGCTGGCGCTCTTTGATAACTCACGAAAATTGTAGGTACTTACAGAATCAGCAATCTACGTACCCTCTCTGTAATTGACATTTTACCCGAATGAATTTGGCGCTTTCGTTCAAATTCTGTTGGAATTTAATTGTGACAACTCCCGCGAAAATTTGCCAATTTGAGCATTTGTGACCCTTGTTTTTTAAAACTTGAAAATTTACAAAATTTACAATAACAAATTTTAATTCTTTATAGAGAAAAATATTATTTAAATTTTTTAACAAGAATTTTCAATATGCTCTCTCCCAGAAATAATGGCAGTACTGAGTAGGCCCTTATGAGACTTATATTTATTTCTTTCAATTTCGCATTAGTTCAATATAAGAAGAACTACCTACTTTTTTTTAGCTCTGTTACCTAATTTAATTTTTAAACACAGGCTCACAGATATTATTTTATATAATTGAGAGTAAAATTGTTCCACGGTTACCTACCGTTTTAGACATTTTTCTCGAATATAATTTTTCGTCGTTAATTTGATAACCTAAAAAAGTCTATAAAAAGGACAATAAAAGATCTTAATTTGTAATTTAATTAAACTCAGTTTTTATTTCTCAAATACCTTATGCTGTATCAAAAGAATTTATGTAAGTATATCACGCTACGGTACCACTGTAGTTTCCTTAAATAATTTAATTTTATACTCACAACTCTCAAGCAAGTATGAGCCGCCCAAATTAAATATCTTGGACACTTTATTGGCGGAAAATTGGGTCTCTTATTTGAAGTAATTGTATATATCTCGATATTTATGAAATGTTGCCAAATTGACCTTATATTTCAATTAAGCTGATTTACATATTACTTCTTCAGCGACAAATTGTCTATTCTAATGTCCATAAATGTTTTTAGTGTTGTATATTTTGGGGTTGTGTTTTTGTTAAACTCGTTTCATGAGGAATTTAAAGTGTGGAATAAAAATTTAAACAAACACATATAAATTTTACAAGAATAGTATGTACATTACATATGTTCAAAATTACACCTTTATGCGATATTAAATGGTGCATTTAACCTAGTTTTGGGAAAACACATTCTCTTCCTCCCTCTCATTTGAAGAATTTTTTTTTTATTTCTAATTTGAGCTTTGGTAGGCATCAAGGCTTTTCCAAAAACAACTAAGCGAACAGCGTATGTATTACAGCCCTGGATAAAGAAAATCGTACAAATGATGGAAGAGCAAAATTTTCATATAAATTTCAAATTTTGAATACCCATTTATAGATGACTTTCGAAAAGTTCTATCAACAGATAAAATATGATCAATGAATTACTACAAAAACGTAAAAGATAAAGAAATGATCATTTAAGAAAGTGAATTTCGAATAATTTCGAATTTGGAAATAGTTACACTATTTTCGAATAGTAACTTCGAAAGCAATATCTCTAGCCTATTAATTCACTCATTTTGTCTAAGAATTGTTAGAATTGTTAGTTACCTAATGTCAAAAGAAGAATAAAATTTGTCGGGTACAAGTTCAATCGATTTTTTGTTTTTAATATCGAGATTTTCCACCTGCGATTTAATCTCACTAATTAATCTAAAAGATTTTTCTTCTCTTTCAACACCCCTAAAAGTCTTGTGGACAAAATGAAGCTAATGAAGAAATACATCCTGTTACTTAACAAAAATTATAAGTTAATGAAAAATATTAATTAAACTCCGACTATTATTGATTATTGAACAAAAACACAGAACCAAAAACATCGTTTTCCACCAAGAACATACATTTTTCGACTACTCCATCGTTCATGCAAAACATTCCTTCTGCTCCCTTTTACCTGCACTTCGTGTCCTTTTACATTTTATCTTAATTAATTATTCTAAGAAAATCTTAATGAAATTGAACCTGCCGTTGCCAGGTTTTATTATTTTACTGCTCGTGCCTTGAGATCTATGTTAAAAGGTAACAGCATACGCATCTACGCTTAGAAAATTATGTTAGAATTTTTGGTGGGTTTAAGTTTTTAAGTGTCAACGGAATGATTGATTTCCGACATACATATTTGTCTTCAATTTGTCTTCAAGGTGAACTTTATCTCATATCATACAGAATACTGCGACTACTAACTATGTACATACATATATAACTTTGTTGATTCGAAGATAGTTGCTCTGAATATTTTGAAAGCGGATATAGACTAGGGAAGGTATGGCAAATTTTCTTTCTGTTATATTTCTGCGGAGACTATATCCTAGTCGGATTAGTACAAAAAAAAAAGGCTTTACCTTGCAAAAATTCCAATTCAGCAATTTTATTGCTTTAACCTTTAGGGGGTCACTATGATAGTCTAAATTCAAAATAGCGACCAAATTAAGCCGGTGCGTTAGCCGCCATCTTGAATTTAAGGGAGAATTTTTTTTGCTCAATATCTGGGCCATTTTCAACTTTTCAATAAAAATTGTAAGGACAACAACTTAAGAAAATTTGATTCTCTACAACTTTAGTCCTTACAATTTATATCGTGCGATCGATGCTATTCGAATTAAACGGGAAAAAAGTTGTAAAGTATAGTTATGTTGTTTATTATTAACTTTAGGACATAAATGTACAGGAACAATAGCCTTTAGTGGATGCGACATGACATCCTCTATATTCAATGTCGGCAAAATTAAATTCTTCTATACCCTCCCAAAACATCAAGATTTGCGAACAGATCTGAATTTATTCTAAGAACATAGCATCAACAAACATGTGTTAGCAAGAGTTGTTTGGAGGCGGTCAAGACGTCAAATCAGTAAAAAAAATAAATTTAACCTAGGTGCTCTTCAATCCACCTCAACAGCGGCGGAATAGCATATTATCCGGACGTATTTACTGGTGCAAATTTGGCTGCAATACAATATGGATGCCACAGAATGGGGTTGGAAGATACTTCGCGAAGGTTAGAACCCATAACCACCACGCAGAGCCCGCACCGGAATCGTTGCTCAAAACTATTTCTTGCAAATGCAAGACAAATTGCGGCAAAATGTGCGGGTGTCGTAAAGCAGAACTAAAATGTTCAGTTATATGCTAAATCTGCAGTAGTGAGACATGGGAAAATGCTGTCGAACTTCAGGTGCTACTTGATGACGACGAAGATGATTATATCATCGAGAATCCTGCTCAATCAACATCGAACATCAGCATTGAATGTCAGGAGGTCTGCGAAGAGGACACCGACAATGTTGATTTGGCAGGACCATCGTCGAAAAAAAAAGAGTCAAGTAATTCCAACAACGACATGTTGAAAGAAAAGATTTAGCCGTCTGAAGCTTATCAAGAAAAAAAAATGGATTCTTAATGTTTGCAAGAAAAAAAATCGAAATTCAGCTTAACCCTTATAAGGAAGAAGATTGCAGAAACCGCAATCAACTAGCAATCCTAGGCCTACTGGGGATATGTACCACGTAAAAAAAAACGAGCCCGAAACTCTTAGATCATATAACAAAAAGATAGGCTATGAGAAAGAAAAACTAAAGCATTTTGCTGCATGTCGTAGAACCGCATCCATGTGTTTGTTTTAGTCATGGAAGTATAAACTAAAGGGTTTTCCAATAAGAGGTGTTATTTTGATATTCAAAGAAAAATGCCATTTTTTGAGATAAATGATCAAATCTTTATTTCATTATAAAGAGGAAGGTATGCCGTTAATAATGGCAAATAACATCAGCCAAATAACCACCACGACCACGCCTACAGGACCATATCCTTTTCATGAAATTTTCCATAACCAAATCGCAAAGTGGCTGCCCTATGTCCTCGATAGCCTCACAAATTCCATCTTTGAGGTCTTAAATCGACGCTGGGCTGTTGGCGTAGACCTTCTCTTTCACGTGGCCCCAAAAGAAGAAGTCGCAAGGTGTTAAGTCACAAGATCTCGGTGGCCAATTGTGATCACCTCTTCGAGAGATAACACGGTCCGGAAACTTTTCGTTGCTTGTATGTCACGTAGCCCCGTCTTGTTGAAAGTAAACGTTGTCCAGATCAATACCATCCAATTCCGGCCATAAAAAATCATTAATCATCTGTCGATAGCGCAATCCATTCACCGTAACTGTTGCTCCAGCCTCATTTTCGAAAAAGTAAGGTCCAATGACCCCGCGGGATCATAAACCGCACCAAACAGTCACACGTTGAGGATAGAGAGGCTTTTCAACAATAACTCTTGGGTTTTCCGAGCCCCAGATGCGACAATTTTGCTTGTTGACGAAGCCATCGAGGTGAAAATGGGCCTCATCACTCAAGATGAGTTTTCGATGGAATTCCGGATCATTTTCATGCATTTCAAGGACCCAATCAGCAAAGACTGGACGTTGTTGATGATCGGCCGGCTTGAGTTCTTGTGTTAACTGAACTTTATAAGCCTTAAGACCCAAATCTTTATGCAAATTACGGTGTAATGACGTTTTTGGAATGCCTAATTCCAAAGAACGACGAGGAATGGACAAACCTGGGTTTTCTTCAACACTTTCGGCTACAGCAGCAATATTCTCGGCTGTTCTTGAGCGACGTGCACGGGTTTTATTCTTCACATCACTAACTTGTTCCGACAGCTCGAATTTTTCTACCAATTTCTGTATTGCGGTCCGACAAGGTTCTTCACGACGACCCAAAAATGTTCGAGTTTTACGAACCGTCTCTGCCACATTTTCACCATTTTTATAGTGAATTTTAATAATTTCAATGCGTTGTTGAATCGTGTATCATTCCATTTTTATTAATGGCGTAGTTTCTACTTGTCAAATGTCAAAAAATGACAGCTCCAAAAGTGACATCTACCGAAATAGCGGGCTAATTAAAATAATACCTCTTATTGGAAAATCCTTTATGATATTTTCAGAGCGGGCGAATAATTCAGTGGTTGAAACTTTATCAAGTAGGTATCGAAGAAGTTTTTATAATTTTCTGTCACCGTAATTTAAATCATTTTTAAATTTTATAAATTTTTTTTTAAAACTTTTTACATTTTTAAGAATTTTCCTAGTGTCCATTTATTTTTCGATAATATTTCTTGGCGTTGCCTTTGTATGACTGATATCATGCAGGACACCCGATGACAATTCGTAAATTTAAATAAATTAAGAAATGTTAGAAATATCGAACTGACAAAAACTATACACCCAGACCTCCCCGTGCACAAAAAATGCTTATCACACGTACACGAATTTTACACTGCATCGCTTCTATCTCTTTTGCTATATAATATCTAAGCTGGAACTCTACCTCTATGGTAGTGCGGAACGGAGCTCGCAAAACACAGTTTTTACGTTGCTCGCTGTGGTGTTTATCGCAAACGTAGGACCTTAAAAATATTGGTTCTAGGAAAAGTCGAAATCAAAATTTTAGGAAATGTCCTAAACGAGATTATTCGATAATTATAGTTTACCACTTTTTCCCGCTTAATTCGAAAAGTATGTATCACACGATAAAAATTGTAAGGACTAAAATAGTAGAGAATCAAATTTACAACAACTTAACTCCTTACAATTTTTGTTGTAAAGTTGAAAATAGTCGAGATATTGAACAAAAACAATTCCCCCTTAAATTCAAGATGGCGGCGAACGCACCGACGGAATTTGGTCGCTAGACTATCAGTGACCCCCGTAAAAGTTGGCGCAATAAAATTGCTAACTGGAATTTTTGCAAGGTCATATGAAAACCCGACTGGGTTACTAGGTGATAGAGTAGATTTGGAGAAGGTGGGTTTTTGGAAAATCGGGATTTAATGTGTTTCTTAGACGACTTTTAATTTCTTTCAAGATATTCGCCTAGGGTCTAAAGGTACTATCAGACAAATGTTTGAAATACTGCTGGTGGAGCTTGCGAAAATTGTAAAGGTTATTCTATTCATATCATGACTTCTGCAGTAAACCTTTGTAAACAGGTGTTTACGTTGAATTGTAAAAAAAAACAATCCCGTAAAATGATAAAGTATACAGAGAACTGGTGAAAATGATTTAAGTTCGTAAATTTTTTTCTCTTTCACATTAAGGTAGTTTTTGTTTTTCATGCTTTTATTGCTGTTTTTCAAAGAGACAATAAGAAACTAAAGGAAATATAAAATAAAATAAAATAAAATTTTCAACGTATTATGGGCCAGTGGAAGTGTGTCACATTAATCTTTAAGATTTTAAATTGCGAAACCATTAAAAAAATGTCTTTTCCTTTGTAAGTTTACTTTATACCACAATGCCACAACAACTTTGTCTACAGAGATGCAATCACACAACATCACAGAGCAAAAAAAAAAAAAATTATATATATTTTCTCTTGCACACTTCTTATGTCGAAGATATGCAACTGTTGCCGCCATTCAACCTGCAATTAGAGGCGATTAAAATTATTGGTTCAATGCGTTATTAATTTATTGTGATGCAGTAATAATTACAAGGCAGCCTGCCCTTTCGGCCGACGCGGCGCTGCTGCCATAAATGAGCACGTTAAATAGCCGCCAGAGATCGCTGCAAAGCATTTTGCTATCAATTTATCGCCTCTCATATTGTCCGGGAACGGGGGGTATTGCAAACTTCATTATAGTCCCCATAGTCCCCGATGCTGTGCTCTTAACCTGGTTAAGGTTTTCAGTAAGGTAGATATACATACATATATGTACGTACGTACACGGTCTGTATATATGGAAGGTAGGCCCGCAGGGCTCAGATTGTAATATGAGAGGAGCTTAAAGAAAAGATTTGATGAGGAGCAGCTTAATTTACGTTTTGATTTTAACCAGATTAATGAGCGTTTAATGGGGAAATTGGGGCTACTGGTCAACCTGTGGGGAGAATAAATATATGCAATAAAATGATATGATGCCTATGAAATTTGGGGGTATTCGTGTAGAATGTATTTTAGAAAAGTGTTGATAAGAAGAGAATTTAATGTGCTTCTTTCAGGAAGATATCATAGAAATGGTATAGGTCTCCAACACGATTCATATAGATGAAAACACCGGGTAAACAGGCGTGGATCTAGCATTGAAATTAGGGGGGGGGGGGGAGTCATCTTACAAATTACATCTGTCGAGCAAAAACAAAAAAAAAAAAAAAAAAAAAAAAAAAAACATCCAACGCTAACGCCGTAAGTCGGTTTGCATAGCCACCGCAGTTAGGAAATCCGCATTAAGCGATGGATGATGTGTCATTTGTTAGTATACTTTTTTTTTTTACAAACACTAAACACTAATTTTTTTCATAGAATAGGGTGCAAACTCCAGGAGCCATTCAAGCCAAACTGTTCACAGTTTTCCACACTGGCATATATAATATGGACTGCTCGATATGCTATTTCTTGCGGGTACAATTTTTTGTGTCAAAAATAGTTCATACGTCGGTGCCAATATTGAAAAATCCATTGGCGGAAAGTTGAAAAGTGAAACCTCTCGAATTTCTATTAACCCAAATAATTAATTTAAAAACATTTATTTCGACAAACCCACTTATTTATTTATTGTTTACAGCCTCTCAGTTCGCACGTTACATAGAAAAGTGACCCAACTCAAAAAATGCAACTTTTCAGGAGAGCGAAAGAACGAAAAGCTGTACATAGAATTAATTCTAGCTTAACGTAGTAATTGTTTGCTAAAAATAGTCTGAACTCTTAAATTTGTTAGTAAATTTATTTCTGAAGATTTATATAAAAGAAATTTTAAGTTTTTGTTACCGCAGTTGGCGAGGTTAGCTGTTAATCCCGCATCCTCTTAAGTTGTGTCGCTTTTCGTTGTTGCGAAATAAATATTTTTAGAAGTTTTTTTTTAAGTGGTACAACTCAAAATACGATTTTTAAGAATTAAATTCCGTACTTTGAACTTTGTGGAAAAATATCATAACTCATAATAAAATTTGTAAGAAATAAATGCTGTTTTGTGGAAAAGTGACACAATTTAAAATAATACTCTTAAAATGTCGAAAACATATTTACGTTTGTTATGAAGATCGTCACAACTCAAAAAGTGACACTGACACACGAAGAATATCTCTGTTCTTAAGTAACAGAAAAGTGACACTATCGCTATCTAGCGGCAAAAACAATCAGATAGAAATATGCCAATTTCATGGTGTAATTAACTCAAAAACGACAAATTTTGAGTTAGGTCACATTTCTATGTGACGTGCAAATTAGTAGTTAGTGCTTAGATCGAAAGAGAACGCTATATAGGAATGAGCCCACTTTCTGCAGTGTATTTCTATGTACGTAGTCAGTCCATATTTTAAATGTCAGTGGTTTTACATAAGAACGCTGCAAATATTTTAGAATGTTAGGAGTGTTACATGCCAAAATTACCTAAAAAGGGGCTTATCTCTCTTTAAGGCTAAGAAATTGCCATCAGCAATTGATTCAAATTCCTCAGTTAAAAACAAAAAGTATTTCCCATAGAACGACTTGGGACAAATAAAAGTTTTAAATTTCAATAGAAAAAAGCCCCACGACAAATCTTACCTTCAGTAAGATTTGTCGAAAATAAAAATACGATATGTATGTACATATATACTTACATACATATCGGGCGCATAAAATTTACTCGATGAAGATTTAAACGATCAAGTCTTCACCAAAAAGCCTCCTTTCAGCAAATTGTCGCGAGCGGCATACATTCTGGGTGCAACAAAGTATGCACGATAGCAAGGCGATGGTTTGATATTTATGAAAATATCAAATTTTATTTCAACCATCGTCCCCCGCGGTAGGCTGAACACTAATTGTAAACAGGTAAAGAAAATAGAAGTTGCGATAAGAAAAAATAAAATAAACGTTTTGTAAAAATAACCATAAGAGGAAGTTTGTGAAAGAAAAAGTTTGTGAACAAAGCAAAAGTAAAAAAAATATATATAAATAAAATAAAAGTGTGCGAGTTGTCTTAATCATAGCTTCCTGAAATGGCGTAGAGTGATTGCCTTCGACTAAGGTAAGCCCCGAAATATAACAGGAGTTAGGACTAAGTTAAGCTAGGGCTCTGATGTGGTAGCGAGGGAGTTTGTTTCGTGGCTTGGGAAGTGTTTCTCTGAGGTCCGAAACCCAAATTCCGAGAAAAACCTATACACATACATCACATGCATACAATATCATTCATTGAAATAAATTTTTATTTTTTTAAGTTTTGGAATAAAATTTTTTTTAAAGTTGAATTATATAAATAAAAAAAGTATAAAATGAAAAATATATTTTTTCAAATAACTCAATTAATTAAATATTTTTTCTTCAAATTTAGGAGGGGGGGGGGGGGTCATGGCCCCACGACCCCCCTGTATCCGCCACTGCGGGTAAACCTAGGGCAACGTATTGCTACACTATCTTTGTTTTTTTTTTAAAAAAAGCCTTGTGCTACTCCGGACTTAAGCCCCCCATTCACTTAGACCCTCGGCAGACGGGCAAAATCAATGAATTGGATTTTTCAAAAATCGCCTTACCTTTGAATTTGAACTTTAATTATTAAAAATGTGCTGTCAATTACATATAAAAACTGACAGGACTTTCGTTTTAATCCGCAACATCTTGGGTAACTTGATTTTTGAAAAAATCAACTACGAACGAATGATCATTGATTTTGCCCGTCTGCCGAGGGTATTACATATTATCTACACATCCGAACGGTACATATATTTGAATTTCGCCACCCATTAACAGTTCAAATCGTCCGATTTGATTTACAGTCTAGGTAATCTGCGTGTGTATGTTGCAAATTTGTACGATTTGATTGTCAACCAGATCGGCAGTTCATGAACTGCAGACTGTAGATCTGTAGATAAATATACCAAACACATGTAGCTCATCGTCAGATAACAGGACTGCAGATGTGTAAACTACATACAAAGTGTACAATTTCATCGTCAATCATTATTTTCAGATCAGTTTGATATTTTCGTCAGATAATTGTAGTTTGTCATTATTCCCAACATGGATAGAAGTACAACATTCAATGAATTTTAAAGTATACAAGAAACATGGAAAGTAAAATATGACAGAAAAAAAAAAGGAAGAAAAACTTTATCAGAAATAAATAGAACGTTATAAAGCTACTACTAATTCTGATAGGAAAAAATGTAATAACCTCATATGTGAGATGCCTTGTGAAACAACAAATATTTCACCCAGAAACGTTTTTACTCTTCACTGGTACTTCTGATAAAAGAATTATGTATTAATATCAGAGCAGCAATTTTCTTCCTTGATAAAATCATTTTAAAAATTCAGCTGAATTGCATGAGAATCGTGAACAGACTAATTACGATATGGACTGAAGACCCAACTGTAGGTGTGTGCTTAATCGTCAGTTTATCTTAAGTTTTCTATCTGTCAAATTTCAAATGGGTACACGAAAACAGATTTGGACTGACAGATGCCATCTACAGTCTGAATCTGCAGATAATCTGTAAGTGAATGGGGACCTTTACACTAAAAATTCCTTGCGATAATGGTTTAGCATTTGTCACTTGAGAACTGTCACTTGCAATTTGTTGCTGATTGGGACATATAAATTACTTCTTGAGCTAGCTTTAAGCAAAAATTAGAAGAAAAGAAAGAAAAAAATAGCTAGAGCACATTTTAGTTGTCTTCACACATTTTATAAATAACTTTTCACAATAAACACTTTTTCTGATTCAGATGCCAAATGAGACTTAATTAATGCTGTATAATTTTTATAAAAAAATATAGCAGCACCGAGCAAAAAATTTTTTTTGTTAATAATAGTATCTTTTTTCCAAAAAATAGTATTATTTACTATTTCTTTTTCTACTATTATTTTGAAGTTAGAAGCTCTATCTGAATTTTTAAAATTAACTTATTTTCATATTTCTGTCTTCGAAAATTTTAAAGATTTATACATATACTTACTTTAGCTGTAAGTATTTTTACCAAGATTGTAAGTTGTATATGCTTTCCTACCACTTCCAGAGACTTCTATAAAGACTAGAGAGAAAATGCCACATTCTTCTCAGCGTACTGCTCCCATATTATGTAACCTTGGGTATATAAATTCATAGCTATGAAACGAAGCCGAACACCATCGCAATTTTTTGTATATAGACAGATATGGTTTCTAGCTTCACAATAAAAATTAAAAAAAGTGCTACAGTCCTCTCTAGAGAATAATACTATTTTTTTTTTTTTTTTTAAAGAAATACTTTTATTAACAAAAAGATTTTTTCATTCGGTGCTACGATATTTTTTTTATAAAAAGCATAAAGCAATGAGCTTCATTTGGTATCTGAATCAGAAAAATCGGTTGCTCCATTCTCGAGATATGATTTTTTGAAAATGACTCTTCATCGCAAGATCACATAACCCCACCATAGCGGGGGGTAGGGGGAAACAAAAAAATATGCGTGTGCTATTTTGGTATTCCCTACAAACTGTGATAGTCGAATTCCAATGGCTGATTTAATGTAGGTATAACATGCACCAAACAATATTTGTTAATTTTTAAGCTACTAATTTTTTTTTATTCTAATATTTTTCTAATGTATGGTATTTTTGGAAACACTCACCCCTATGAAGGGGAATCTGAGAAAGCTTACACATATCCAAGCTTTTCTTTTTGTTCACTGCAAAAACACAATATTGTCTTTGTGGAATTTTCTTTTTGCCGCCACTTATGATGTTTCTGCAAGTTTAACAACAATCGACATGAGAGATCCTTGTTTACTGTAGTCCTTCTAATGCTAGATGTAGATGGTTGAGGATCTTCGGAACCAGTGGAAGCCGATCACTTATCTACTCTATTGCTCATTGTAGCAGATGAAGATTGCGCTTCATGAAGCTGAAATAGAGCTTCGTGTAGCTGCTAGTTTGTAGTGTGTAGCTCTCGATGTAGATTGGACGTATTAGTCATCCGCTCGTAGCTCTTCGTCTTTCAAACGTGTACAATTTTTTAAAGAAATTTCTTGTGCTTTATATAGTGTCGAAAAGTAATCGCATACCTATCACGATTTAAAATATTTTTGGCAAAATGAAAATGTTTTTTTTTTTTAATAATTCTTATGGCAAACATTGATCCATAAGGGTTCTAGGTTCAAAATTTAACACTTTTTTATCTACATTTTTCATTATTCCAATGCAATGTGATTAAAAATATTTTAAATCATAGCGCTCTATCGAGATAATTTAATTCGCAAATTACTTCTGATCCTTACCCGGACTTATAATGCGAAAAAAAACACACAGCTATTGTTTCTAGGAAATTGGTCAGCGATTACAAATTTTTTTTACCTATCTGATTTTCCGACATAAATCGATGGCAGGACAACTTGGTGGTGATCTCGCAACAGGAGCAAACAAACTGATTTAACAACTGACCCTTTGTGGTTCAAAATTTTTAGGATTGTAGAGAAGAGAAGCATTAAATTTTTCTTAGGAATTTACTTCCAAATTGTTGTTAAGAATTTGAATGAGTAACTATTCAGTAAAAACGGTTGAAACGAATTCGTGAATTGATTCTTGTGGTTCACTCTTTCGGCCAGAAGGAAGGGCACAAGCATTCAATTTTCTCAGTATGAGATTTGACAATTTTTCTTTAGATTTTGCATGTACTATTTGTGGCCGACCATGGTTCCCAAAGGATTATATTGTATTTAGGTGCCTTGGCTGGTCTGAGTCGTTATGAACGTTTTAGTTGTGATATTTCCAAAGTACAGATATAACCCGTAGTGGCCTCACACACCATTCATACGAGAGCACCCCATATTTTATAATTTTTGATGCGTTGTACACCTTGAACGCTAACCTGCCTCTCTACGGAATTATGCTTTCTTCCCTCTGAGGTGTATATACGGAAGTAAACTTCAATACAAGCTATGTATGTAAGAATTGGTCAAACTTTTTGGAAACAATCACTATTATCAAAAATATTGGAATTGTTTGAAAAATGCCAGAATTACAAGATTTATTTGAAACGATCACGACTCATCACTTGAGAAAAGATCGGTGTTTGTATTCTTCGGATGCGTTGACAAATATTCGTCCTTATTATCTTTGCGAACTTTCCCCAATAAGCAGAAGTAGTCCTAAAATTTGTTTTAATTCATTCACTGTCTTTAGAGACTTAATCCTGTCTTTAACAGGAAATTCATTTTGTGCGTTGCAACGATTAGTTCCTTCTGCCATGTATTGAAACAGATCATCCCCTATAAACGACTTTATAACATCGCTAATATTTCCGCCATTATTAGGTAAATACACGAACACCAGAATTGGCCATAAACGGCTCAACATTAGGTGGATTATCAGTTTCAGACCTCTCTGTTATTTCTTCATTCTTACTTTCCGAGTCGCTAAACTGTAACGGAAGCACCCGATTTCTTGTGCGTACAAACATTTCGTCGTCACTGAAATCACTTTCAATATCAAATTGTGGCAAATCATCCTCACCCGAATATGTCATTATTTGTCACTCTGGTAGTTTTCAAAATTCATTTTAGATAAATACTAAGGAAACCGTTAAATCGTTAAAACTTGTTAGAAAAATTGCAAAAAAAGTAAGAACGATACGATAAGACTGAAGAATTTTTTTTTATATTATTAAGTCAAGCTTTAGGGCATACCCTATGATGCAAAGCACAGCATGGCAGGAAGTAGATAGGGGAAGGATTTGGGGACATGAGGAAAGTTTCGGAGGTGCCGATGTATGTCACCCTTAAATCTGCGCAAATTATAAGTCCAAGGAAAAACAGAAGATGGTGGACTGTTCCACATTCGCTTAGTTCGTGAAAGTATTTTGAAGGGTAGAAGGATGTGCGCGGCTTGCATGCTTGCAGCTCGAGTATTGCGTGCAGGAATTAATCTGCCAATAGATCAGACTAGATATTTCATCGGAGCATTGGGCATGCGTGTAGCGATAAAGGAGTGAAAGATATCAAATATTGCGGCGATGCTTGAGTGAGGCGATGTGACAAGTTATTGCCAAATTGCCAATGAGCGTAAAGGCTCTCTTTGGACAATATCCAATGAAACTAAGGCTATACGGCCAGCCCCAGTCCAGATGTGAGAATGAAAACATTTTCCGTTCAAAATTCTTGTCGATGTGAAAATAAATTCTACCTCTTAAAAAAAAAATCACCTTAAAGGTGAGGTCCTCGATCAATTTTCTAATAAAGAAATAAAATAACTGGGTTCTTTTCTTTTTTAAAACTCGTTTATTACACCAGGAAATGAATATGCGTAGCCGGATTGTTTTTTATGGCCAAGAACAACAAAGCGATCTACGGAGCCAAAACAACCTGAAGGTTGCTTATAAAGAGGTGTACAAAACAAAATATTCATAAAAAAAAACAAAACAACATTGGTAAGTGCGTTACTAACACTTCTGGGCAGTTTCACAGTCGAGTTTAAACTAAGGTTTAGTTTAAAACATCCTCCAAGTT
The DNA here is from genome assembly GCA_963924295.1 of Dioctria rufipes. Taxonomy (NCBI): domain Eukaryota; kingdom Metazoa; phylum Arthropoda; class Insecta; order Diptera; family Asilidae; genus Dioctria; species Dioctria rufipes. The sequence continues at coordinate 21,954,046 of OZ002740.1, read as the reverse complement.
TAAACGCAGTTTAAACCAAATCGGGTTTCACAGTGCATTCTTTTAGTGACGTTGGTAGTACTGATTAAATTGTGAACTAAATTAGTTATCGCCACCATTGTGAAGCAATTTTTCTATCAATCAATCTGTCAATCGGGAAAAGTAAACAGATAAAAAAAAAATAAAAAAATATGCTGCTAATTTTAAATATGCCAGCATTTAAAAAGGATGCATATTTTAGCATAAGTGAAATTGAGCTATTATCTTCCCTAGTGCATAAAAAAGATATATAACAGAGCGCAAGAAAACGGACAAGAATAGATTCGAAGACAAAGTTCTTTATTTTAACGGAACCTAGCATAAAAATCAACATCGCCCCAATCATTAAAATGATTTGGCCGATTTCTAATTATTCTCAGTCGTCGACAGAGTTGTAAATATAACTAAAAAAAATCTTCTTCATCGCTAGAAATGTCTAAATCTAAATCCATGATAAAATAATTTTCTTGATACAAACAAACAATGCTACTGTCAAAATAAAATGTCACTTTTCAAATACTGTTATCTTGAGTTTAAACCAAGGAATGGCATGGTTTAAACTCTAGTTTAATCCGGGGTTTAAACCAAACTGTGAAACTCATTCGTCGAGTTTAAACTAAATATTTGGTTTAAACTCAGACTGTGAAACTGGCCATTAAAGTTCGTCCTGCATAAAAGGTATTAAATTAATCCGCCCCGCCGATAGTGTGGTAATTGAACTCAGGGGAACTGTCAGAGAAATGTGATTACACTAGGTTTACTCCAGAACTTCAAAAACTTGTTCGATGAGTGCACAAAACCCCGGGTAAATATTGGATGGGAAAAATTATACGGTTTACAAATGTATTTAATTGAAGATTTGTGCGTTCTACTAATTCGCAGTACAATTTTTATTCCATTTTAATTTGTAGATTGCACTTTTAATCGTTTAGTAATAATTTAATTGTTTGACACCATCGCGTTCTTACGGAATGAGCGATTCTTACCGCACCTTTACTGACTGCAATATGTCATTGGAACTTAACGAAAGTTCCCCTCTGACGATTTAAAGTTTATTTTTTGTGTGGAGGAGTGTCGTCAGGGTTGGACACCCTTTTGAATTTTGCCTATAATTTCAGTTTCAGGAAGAATTTGGTCAATCAAAGCACATCATTGGAAAGGCCTGGGAAAATGGAACACTTTTGCTGAACATTAAAGATTGATTGGGTGGAAAATGATAAAAACATAGGCAGATATATTGCAGATGGCCGACCTAGACTACAGGCCAACACTGACGACATTCCCCTACGTCTGTTAAATTTAAAGGGCGCGTTCGGTTTACGTAAATAACATCACTTACGTATACGTAAATTGTAGTTGAGCCTTTAGCCTTGGTTACAGCATCAATTCGAGGTATCGTCGATTTTATATTCGAGCAAGGCGTTACTGGTTTTTGTTCTACTTGCCCAGTCTTGTTTGTATGTTATTAGTTTGTCTAGGGTTCTGCTTTGACGCGCGGGAACGCACATGCTTTGACAGTTCTTTGTGTGCTTTAAAACTCAACATAAAAGTAGCTGCACAAGTGATTGTGTTTGCCTTTCTACAAGGAATTAGATATCTTTTTATATTTAGGTACCTACTTAATAGACTCAGAAATATGTAGGTACTTAAGTAAAAATCTTAAGTACAAGTAAACAGAAGCAAGTATATAATGTTCAAGTACTAAGTATTGCATTTCAAAAGTATTAAGTTTGTCTTTAGTATCGAAAATGGATTTTTAGGTAGTACTAAGTCTTTTTTTACTTAAGTATTGCCCAGCTCTGTCCTCCGCTAATCGGCGCGCCATGCTCTTTTCAAGACTTATTACTTCATGTTCATGGCTTATATATTTCGGGGGTTACGGGTGTGCGCTATTGTTGCGTAGCGGAAGACTTTGATTTCAGAGGCAAGCTATAGTCCAATCAAAGTCTTAAGAAATTGTGATTGTGAAGGAACTAAATCGAGGTCCTTTTGGAGTTAGGATGAGGCGAAGATGAAACGGATCTTCATTAGTCGCCGCTATGCAAACCATTGCATTAAACTACATCAGCAATACAAAATTTGTAGTGTACTGAAGATAGCTGAAACCAGTCTACACTCCACGGTAAATTAATTTTTATCAAGTAAGTGTGGGAGACAACATTTTTAATTTCTTTTATTTATAAATTGGTTCATTATAAGTTTTAAGTTATTTTGTAATTTTAAAATCCCGCAACTGCCAGCTCCATCAACTCTGACTTTATTTGATCAAGTAATCAATTATGAAATTTTCCATACAAACGTCGTCCCCTCCCTTATCTTTTATTATATAAAAACCTGTCCAAGCTCAACTTAATATAAATTTTTTTTTAAATCTCTTAAAACAGTCAAACAGCAGGTAAGACAAATTTGGTGCTATATTTAACGATAAAAACTGATTGTCTTGAGATTAGCCCACTCAGAATGGATTTTTCCATTTTTCAGAATTAAATTTTCTGTTTGACCACCTTCGCATAAATATTCCAATTGTCTATGAAGCAGGTCTACATGAACATTTTGAATCTACAATCTTTTCAAATCATTTTTGATCATACTGTAAGACAAGTTCCTCTAAATTGTTCATGTACTGTACTTCATATACCTAGCTTCGAGATAGCACTAGTTCTGTTATTCTTTTGAAAACACATATCACGTATATCTATAGTTTACACATCGTTCTAAAAATTGAAAAGGAAAGAAACATTAAAGTCATTTTAAAAGTAACATAACTTCGGGAAAAATCGATTATGGCCCGAATTCAGTAAGGACACAAATTTCATTGTCTGTTAGTAGAAACCCTTTTAAAATTGAATTTCAGAGATATAGAATCAGCCTTGTTCGTGGTCTAATGTATGTTCTCCGTATCTACGATACGATTGCCTCAGGTGAAAATCACAGACTGCCTGCCTGCCTTCCTGCATATTCATAGGGGACAGTTTCATTGTTGGCATATACATATATGTATGTAGGTACTTACTTGAGTCCTCTTATCCTTCACATTCCTGGAGTCATAAATTCGATTACAACAATATTTTCCCATAGAAGAATTTTCAACATGAAGCACATCTCTTTCGGTAGAGTTTTTTAGTCCCTCAGTTCCAATAGAGTTTTTTTCTTTTTGTTTTTTACACAATGTTTATAATGTGGTTGAGGTCTATCAAATTTGAGCAAAAGGATTGTTAGAATAATGAAAATTAGGATAATATCATATTTGTGAAGACTTTTTAAAAATAAAATGTAAGAGGAAGCAAGAAGGCTGTCACACTTTCTGAAGGAAAAATTTAACAAATAAAGGTTTCTTCTCTAACACATAAATTAAATTAAATCGGTTCCAAAAGAATTCAATCTTGACGAAGGATAAAATGTGGTTCTGACATTGTAAATTGAAATAATTCTCGTAAGTACCCTGGTTTGTTCGAGCTAGGTAGAGAAAATAAGGAAATCAGAGCTCGCCTTTTCAAATACGTAACTAAGGAGAGCTCGAGCAAACGTGAAAGGAAAGGCGAAACATGGTCAAATCTTCGCAGTCCAAAAACAAACCGAATACAGTCGTTGAAAGCCACTGCGATTTTCTTGGCATAAACACTATCTAGCTTGAGTAAAACATTTCTACCATAGGTGAAATGAGATTGAAGGCAGCTCCAAGCGTTGTAACTTTAATTACAATAGGCATTGAAACATTATTTAAAGCCACTAGTGGGATTTCAATTAAATCGTTATTGTAAAATTTAATACAATGAGACCTTGCAGGATTTAGTATCAAACGATTACACTTGGGCCATTAATTCTTTCTAAATCACAATTTATACGTTCAATACAGTCTTCAAGAAGGCCGATCGACCGGCTTGAATAGAGTTGTACATCATCGGCAAATAAGTGAATCTGTACATCTTGAACTATATCTAGCATATTACGAATAAATAAACTGAATAGTAAAGGTCCTAGTATTGAACCTTGAGGCACCCGACGAAGTAAAGGAAGTGCATAGGATGAATTATATTATTAATATATACTTGTTGATTGCGATCTACCAAGAAATAACTTACCAGAGCAATGGCAGCACTACTAAAATTAAAAGAGCATCAAGTTTCTGGAGAAGGATACGATAGTCCACACTGTCGAAGGTTTTCGAGAAAGCAGTAACTGAGAGGTCAGTATCTTTTGCCTTATTCTCAACTTGATAACATGCTTGGAGTATATCCAAGTCTTGACATTTTAACATTCTAGCGAAACTTCCAATGTGATAAAATTAGTCTTGTTTATTATAGAATATGAAACCTTGTTGAGAGGGGAAACAACACTAGAAGATGTTGTGGTCTTGTCTTAAAATACTAGATGCTTCAATTAGACTTTTTTATTTATTTATTTTTTTTTTTTTTTGTAAATTTTAACGAAGCATTATTCCTTATAGCCTAATAGGTTCTTATGTCTGTTTGAGTACGCTATAAATAGGAAGAAATATATTTTCTGTTTACCCTGAAAAAGTTTGGTATTTAACTAATTGCTGTCAGAGTAGTCAAAAATTACAATATGCTATGGAATATTTAAACCTTCTCTCTCTCTCTGGGATTGTATTATGATTTCTTGATAAAATTCTGTACTTATATCTACAATTTCAGGTTAGGTTCATATGCAGTGAGCGAATTTTATTGCTAGAGATGTATTTTCCTAGAGATTAGCTCTATGGCTTTTCATTTAAAATTTGGCAACGCTTCATATTTAAATCTCTTGAACACCTATGCGCATACTGGAAAGGAAAAATAAACATTGAATGTGATAATGATTAAACGGAAACTGCTAATATGTAAATGTCATAATGAAATCTGATCGTCCTAATGGATTCCCTTCCCCCTTCTACTAAAAAATATATATTTATCTTTTGCTGAGCTAATGCCTCCTCTGCATGATAAAGCGACGTTGCCAAAATAAAATCACTTTCTGAATAACGCGTCAATACACGACATAATGTAAGTAGTGGTAAGCTACGAAATTAAACAGCTGTTGACCTTCCAATTATAATAAATTATATAAATTACATCAAAAGAAATATTTAGTTTCAATATTTATACTACATATAAAAGTATAACAAACTAAAAAATTGTGTGCAGTGTAGTGGGACAAGTCTGTGGCAGCTTGACAGAGCCCCCTGTACGTCATAATTGGCTTCGGGCAGCCATGACCTGTATAGGGTTTTCGGAAATCAAATTCGAAGGCACCATGAGAATTTGGAAAAGGCTATCTATGTGAGTAGGCCACGAGTTTAATGTTCAGAACAAAACAATTAAAATTTTTTAGTGTTCTGTCAATCTTTGATTCGGCTATGACTGAATCCTTTCTCTGTAAAATGTTATCAAAAAAAAAAAAAAAATAATAACCATTATCAAGGTATAATTCTAATAAGGACTTAAATACCTTATTCGATTAAAGAAAACGAAGACCCTTAAAGGAACAGCATTTTCAATCGGATGCCTTATTCCCAAAAAATAGATAACCTTGAGGGTGATTCTGTGGGTTTTGTCGAAGTTGAATGTCAAAATAATCGACTAAATGAAATGAACTTTTTTATTGATTTTTCGTGTTTTTATTCAGGTCAGCAACCCTTGCATGACTTAGAATGAACTGAAAATGTCACTTCACATTACAAATTCAAAATAATATTTCGAATTTAAGCACTTGTAATGCTCTAATTAGGCATAGAATTTTTATTTACCAGTGTAAAATTTTTGTCACAACCTCTGGGAGCAGTTGACTAATTTGTCGATTATTTAGTCGTGTTTTTTGACGTTTGTTCATCGAAAATTCATTATAGGTAATTTTGTGGTAGAAATAGTGAAGACACAAAATGAACTGTGTTGAAGAAAAAACTCGACAAAATATGTCAAAATTCACGACTAAATAGAACGACAGAGAGCACAGAATCACCCTACTTGTTTCAGGTATTCAATTCTTAGGTAAACCGAAAAGCATCGATATCTAGGTGCATACTAAAGTTCCGAAGGTTTGATACGCTTAGAGTTTGTTGTTGACCAGTATCTAGCAGAAATTTTTAGTGAAATTTTTAGTGAAATTTTCAATTCGCTGTATAGCCTTAGCGGAAGTGAAGCTTCACGTCATTATTCAACAACACAAAAGGAACGCTTGTGTTTTTCTGTTTACCACCACTCGAAGTAAAGTTCTACTTTCATGGTCCAGATCTAGACGTATTGCACAGCCGATAATTCTTTCGGCTGGTCGAAGCTGATTCAACTTGGCTAAATCACACTTATTAACCTGCGACCCACACAGTTTGTCTTTCAAGCGTTCATTCGGATTGTCATAGGGACAGTCTAGGTTTGGAATCATTAGTCATATGACCACAACAAGAGGACAAGAACTCGACCTGACCGAGACGCTTGGCCAGGACTGCCATGCGGACAGTCCGGGTCCCAAAAGGTTGCTTTCCCAAAATTTTCAGAGTTCAGAAATAGCTCCCGACTGTTCAACCGAATATTCATCGATGAGGTTTAATTAACTTAAACCAGTGATCAAGATTCGCCACTGAGATTGTGCTTCAGTTCTACGAGCCGTATAATACGGGAACATGACCAAATTCAGAAGTATAAAATCCAGAATTGACCATATCCATAAAATTTCAAAAATCCGGAAATGGGAAAATTCAGAAGTGACGAAATCCAAAAGTGACAAAATCCAAAAGTGACAAGATCCAAAAGTGACCAAATTCAGAAGTGACAAAATCCAGAAACGACAAAGTACATAAATGTCAAAATCCCGAAATTATAAAAATTGTTATAATTAAAATTTATTTTTAAAAAAATTTAAAAATGGCATTAGTTTCGCTTGCAATTCTCATATTTGCACTTTGTCGTTGTTGTTGTATTAATCTGTGTTATTAATTTAGTTGGGAGTTTTATGATGACATATTCTTCTGATGGAAGTCTAACATCTTTGTGAAAAACAGGCTAGCCCAACAATGCCTGCATATGGGTCACGATTTGTGAACGGTGGTCATGAAACATTATATGAAATTTTGAAGTGTTGATCACGATTTTGAGATGGTCAAGGTCCAAAATGCATGATAATTCGAATTAGAATAAAAAAATTAAATTTTGGAAATTACTAATACATAGAAAAATTTTTGCGTTGAGGTATTATTCTGCTCTGGAATGTATGAATTAGTGCTGATATGGTATATTGTATCTAGGTGTGTGCCTAGGTCTCATTTATTAATGAGTGCGTAAATAAATGAATGTGTGTTGAAGTGGTAGTGGTGGTGGGAGGGGGAGGGGGGAGGGGGGGAGGGGGGGGGGGTGATAAAAGTAAAACAATTTATAATTTGTTTGTTTTTAACGTAACGTAAAAATTTTCCGAGCTCAGGAGGAATTCAAACTAAGAGGAAATTAAAAAAAAAATCCAGAAAAGATATTCGCGCGCGCGGATTTCTTCTGAATTTCGTCTCTTCTGGATTTTGTCACTTCTGGACTTTGTCACTTCTGGATTTTATCTCTTCTGGATTTGTCTCTTCTGGATTTTATATCTTCTGGATTTTGTCTTTCTTGATTTCGTCACTCTGGACTTTGTCTTTCTGGATTTCGTACCCAACCCGTTTATTACCCGCGTCTTGGCTGACTATCAACCTGTCTAGAATTCACTTTTCTTCCGGTACATATCAGACAGAAGGAATACACGGACACACGGCGTTTCTTGTATGCCAGTCAACTCAAAATTGCCCTATATAGCTAAAAGTCGATTAATATTAAACTTTATTTTTAAGTTCCAGTTTGCAGCTGTTTTATTCTAAATTCCCAATAGATGGCTCTATATTATGTTGAGTACACATCGTTTGACCTGATTTAACTACTACACATCAGCTCGTGCTACACTTTTCAAATAAAGGAGAGAGAGAAGTGACATTTTTGCAAGCATGAATCTTCAAATACAAGAATGAGAAGCTTAACATAAAAATCCATGTCGTTGTACCATGCATTGTAGATTAGGCATAAATCTCTGTGAGAACTTTATCACGCATGTTTTACTCTATAAAACAATGTTTCCAGTTGCTTGGAATACTTGCCCAATGCTTAGTTGTACCAGAAAAATCAGAAGTTTCAGCGAAATATTAAATTCCTTTGTCCAAACTTCGTGCGTACAGTGGAACGCGATATGAACATTATTGATAAAATCGAAGACTAATCATAATATGGCTGATTCTACGGCAACACTATTACGAATTATGACAATAATTTCATCCGAGTGATTTACACGAGCACCTTATTGGGGCCTGTGGATTTTATATACATACCAAAAAAATTCATATACATAGAGCACAGCATGTATTTTTTCCTTGAACACCCATTTTTATAACAGGCTGTCACAATTTTAATATTACTTAATCCGTTGTTTATTTCTCCATAATTGATTTTGTATACATTATTTCTACTCTACAAAAGTCACTTTGACATTGACAAATGACATTTGAAAAATATTCACCATAGATACTATCTATCTAATGGAAATTCACACTTCGCATCACTGTTTATGAGTTAAGCGAACCAAACACAAATTTTATTTTATTTATACTTTTTTTTGTTTTAAATATATTCTGAACTCTCGCAATTGAAATTTCTCGGGAATAATCGGAAATAACCCATTGTAAAAATGTAAACGATAGCATTGTATAAAACCATCCTAAAATTACGCAAACAACACAATGAAATACCTATAGAATTTTTTAGTTTTATTTATTTTTTTACCAAGACTTTAAGAAACACTATCTAGTTTTGCATATTACCACCGGAAATAGTCATAATTCACACTATCCTGACGAGTTTGCACTTGCATTTCAGCCCATTCTCAACCGTAATAATTAATTTCATGATTTTTTTATAGTACGCGAACTGTGAGAATGTGGAATAATCTGCTATCCCATGTTTCTTCATTTTGTTATAAGGTAAATACAGTGGCCTGGGCGAGACGTTTACTTCTTATTCTTATCTATCTTGTTACTAGTTGAATCCCTAACTAAAAATGAAGTTTAAAGGTGTAGCATCATCATCGTTGGGTGAATGAAGGAACTTGTTGGTAAAATACACACTTTCTTATCATATTACGTGATACCAAATATGTAGAATCGGATGCCTGTGATTAATGTGTTTTCTGATTCGTTTTCAAGCTCATCCAATTATTTAGTTTTGAAAGATATCCAGCAGCTGCTGATAGTATTTCTTTAATAATTAGTAATGTTTTCGACAGGGTACGTAAAAGCTCGCTGGCGAGGGGCTCTCAAAAGACCGCTCCAGAAAAGCGCTTTGTAAAATAGTTCCCGCTCGCGAGCCGGAGCCCAACAATTTTTACTTAAAAGCTCTCGCTCGCGAGCTGGAGCCAAAAAAATTTTCTTACAGACTCTGGCTCGTGAGTCCGAGCCGTTAAATATGTAGCTCGGGCTCGCGAGCGAGCCATTGTACCGCTCCAGCTCTTCATCATTATATATACAAGTTTTGGGTTTTTTCACTGTGTTACTTAATCGGTGTAATTTTAGAGTTAGGAATATATAAAAAAAAAAACTTTTACGAAAGCTGCCCAAATTAAATTTATGACATCTGTTAATTAGGTACGCGTAAGTAACAAAAACATTTTCTTTAATTCTTGGTAAATTATATATATTAGTATTTTTTTTTTCATTTGATTAATACATATAACTATAGTTTAAAAAATAAAAAGTAAAAAAAAAACTAAATATAACATAGTGAATTTTTATTCCATAAATGAATCTTCGTCTAAGAAATTCAGATTAACATTTTCCAATACGGAAAATTTAATTTTGTCATCATTATATTATTTAAGGTAAGGTTTGATAATTTGCTTCTTAGTTTTGTTAAGATGAGTGACAAAGCACTAAATGCTCTTTCCACAGAAACTTGTGTACCTGGGACCGCAAGTGCAACTTGGACAAGTTTGTTAATATCACTTCCATGGTTAGTAGTTTTCCAATAATTTAAAATATTTGTATTTAGTGGAAGTCGTTTTCCTTCGCTGAGAATAAGTAAATGTTGCTTCAAAGATTTATCGTTGGAAGTCGTTGAAACTCCACTGCTCATTATTATCATTTTCGCATTTAATCTTGCGTACGGATCAGGATTCGCGGAACTCGTTGGAATGTTAGTCATCGACAAGTTGCTTGTATTGTCCTGAGAATTATCATTTCCTTGATTATTGTCCACAGGTTCCAGGTTTTGTATGATTTCATATGTTTTTAGGAGATGGTTCTGAAAAAATAAATTATTTGTTAGTGGATAAATGCAAATAAGTCGCGATAAAACTTACAATAGCTGTCGTTTTTTGAGAATTTGTTAACATTGCTGAATTTTCATAATTGAACCTTGAAACAAGGTATAATGCAGCGAGGAAGGCGTCATGTTCTAACAACTTTTAGAGCTGCCTTGCAGTTTCTCTTTTTTTTCTGTGCATTATTTTAGTTTATACCGGTTTCCTGCCAAATCGTTCAAAATTGAACTTTCTTAATATGCCAAACGCTAGATTTATTGACCTTCTATTCGAGGCATGGTCAAGTGTCATTACTCGTCGGACCATTGCTCCCCTAAATTGAACGGCATCAGAAATTGTATAGAAAACATTAAACTATTTATAAGCGAAAAATTGTAGAATATGTCGAAGAAAAATTTTAGTAATGAATTGGAACTTGTAAATTACATACATATTAATAGCTAACATAACAAAATAAAAAAACTTACTTACTAACTTATAATAAAAAAAAATACTCTAAGAGAATCAGAGTTGCAAAATAATTATTCACGGTTTTCCCTACTATCTCCACATCACCCCAAAAACTTTTATCAATTACAAACGAAAGATCTTAAAATCATCCTCCTAAATAAAACCTTTTTACTACGATTATCCGGTTCTCTGAACACCAAGAGATGATATGGTATAACCCATCCCATGTAAGTCCCCTGGTTCGAAAGCTTACTTCGATTATAATCGACACCATACAATGCCCTATATATTCGTAGTATGCGACGATGAGAAAAGAGAGCATGCAATTTCCACATTAAATTGTGCAAAACCAACGAACTGAGAATATATTGAAATTGTGGATCCTCATCCAACGCATCCTGCTCTCATTACAATCAGTAGATATGTATATATCGCAGCCAAGGCCAGATATCCAGTTGTGGAGTATCAGGCCATGACATATCCATGAGCTTGTAATTACAGGTGAGGCCGCGTATAATAGCGTTTATCTGTGATTTTGTCACCTGCAATTTATTCAAAAATCTTCCAAATGAACGATCCAATGCTCATGAAATCATACCATGGAAATGAGATGGGAATTACAAATATACACTCCACTCCAATCGTGTGGTATCAGTGTGATCCATCTAATCCACAAAAGATATGGAAAAAGATTTTCGCTCCTCCATATGTGTAAATATCTTCTTTAGACAATTGCTGGGCTACGTTCGATGTAATTACCGCCGCCGCCGCCGGCACAGATTTACTTAAGCAAACAATTTCCTCAAATGGATGAAGTTTTAAAGAGCGGTTGGTTAGCGTGGTGGCGATAGTTATGTAAGAGTCCATTGCAAGTGTTAATTTAGCTCGTTTTACTTTATCCGCTTTAGTAGACGGTCATTAAGCGCGCAGCTGATAGTAATGTCGTTATGGTTCGAGTGGTTTTTTAAAGTCTTCGATAACATCGCGAAATATGAAAAAGTAACGCAGTATTTTTGCCTCTTTTTTATTTTTATTTTTTTTTTGTATATAAGTATAATGTGCTGGAAATGAAATTGTAAATGTTAGGCTAAACGTATATCCAAGCGCTTTTAAGGAAATTTTTAAGTATCGCAGATGACTATGAAACTTTGCTCAAACTCAATTAGAGAAAGTTAATTGGAATTTTGTATCGTTGCATCGAAAAGAGCAACTTACATACATAGGTATGCTAAGGAATCAGAAAACAAGCGAATTAGCGCGGTTATTAACAATTTAGCGGTTCATTGTGGCTGTTGGATAGTAAGCATGCAGAGCTTACAGGCAAACAGACAGTGAATATTTTTATTAGTAATAAAAATGAAAACTCAGATATGCCCTGAGAGAGACCAACATCTCCTAAATTCTTACATATAACATATGCCTTAAGAAAAAAAAATAGCATAGCGCAATACTATCAATTACATCTCCCCTACTTATACAAGGTGCCTCATATTTTCATACCTTCGTTAATGGAGTGAGACCGGACCCGGACTACTGTAGTGTCTTCCAAGCGGAAGTTCTAGTTGTAAGGAAAGCAGTAATGCTCTAGACACACAGCGCTCCTAATGAAAAATCTAACTAATGACCCTTTATACGCTAATGATTCATTAGGCAACTGCGGAGACACAGTCATTTCTTTAATTAAGTTGTACTGATTTTGACATACTTATGACAGTAAAGTTGCGAAATCGATCGAATCGACGCTATAAACATGGTAGTTTTTATTTATTTTATTTTTCAATTTAATGATTTTTAGATGAAAAAACAAAAAAAAAACATATTAAAAAGTATTTTGATAATATAGTTTATGCTTTGCATTTCTTCTTCTTATTTTTCATATGGGCACAGATGCAAAGCGGAGTTTCAGATTTATATTACATATATGCTAAAATAAATTCAGTTCTAGCACATTTTTTCTCATTAGAACTCTAATGAAGAAAAAAAAAAACTTCATTAATTTAATGAATAATTAGTACTAATGATTAATTAGATCGTGCTGTGTGTCTAGGATATAAGGTTACTAAAAAAAAAACTTATAACGTATCTAAATCGATCACACCTAGTCCAACGTTGTCGCAGTGAGCTTGGGAAATTCGTTGCTAACCACATAGTTATTCTCTGCTGGGTGCCTGGCCACATTGATTTACCAGAAGACCGGAAAAATCCATATATGTATATCGGTAGACCCCTAGAGTCAGCGAAGAGGATTCTAGATTTACTGGCCTGTAAGCTGGCTAATCGTAAATGGAGACAACTGACTACATCCGCAATTTCCAGACAGTTACGGTCCAAGGTATGTCTTAAGAAGACAGAAACTCTGTTAAGGAGGAACTGTAATGACGTACGGAATCTTACTGCAGTTATCACTGTATCTTTGGCATAGGGCGGTGCAAAAGGAGTTTTTGACATGTAATGCAGCCAAGAGAAAAATACATGTACAGGAAAGGTTGTAAGGTTTTAGTGCTGATTCACAGGCAGCTACTGATAACTGATGATAGTTTGTGGTCAGAATTAGCCTGCACTTAAAACCTAGTAGTTTTGCATGTGCTAGTACCTTGGCAGCTATAAAATTACTGGCTGTAATCTCTAACCTCTCCAAACTTAAAGGACGGATCTTAACCTTCACGTAGTCCACACTGATACCTCGGTGCCAATAAAATTAAACCCGGACGGAGTAACCAGTATCGTCATTAAAGGATTCTGCATGAAGATCCGCTGCTGGGAGTAGGCATGACCTATATTTTAGGTTGTGGATTACGCAACCATTTCATTTAGGTAACCGATATAGCTAACATGGTACCACGGGGTCGAGAAGTCCTGAAAAGCCTATGCTTTCCACATCGATATTGTGGTAGGCCCCTTGATGCATCGTGGTAGTTTTTGGTGGCCCATATCGCGAGCAGAGACAGATTGGCTGAGTCTTACATGAGACAAGAAGACATCCTTCTTATAATAGGAGTTGTATGTGTCGCGTTTTGTGTACAGCTACCTAGGATATGAAGGTATGGTCGCTTACGTACTGCATGCTTAGATATTTGGCTCTCGGCGTGGAGTTGTACTTAAACAGATAGCCAACCATGCACTGGCCAACTGGGACTCAAAGAGGCAGAATATACTCTGTCTCATGAGGGCGCTGATTGTTGCAGTGTAACTAATCCGTGAATTAAGAGTGCCATGAGATTGAGCTTTCATAGGTCAGTGGTCACATTAAGCCATTGGACTATATGTATGTTTGGAAAACATGCGAAATGCATGGCAGCTCCATATAATGACTTCTACAGAGGCTGTATGGACGAGAAACAGGTTGAGATTGTTATGAATACCTCAACCTTGCCAAACGTAGAAGGAGTACCTACGTTTGGTAGCTAGTTTTCCTCGAATTGAGGGTAATAGCAGATAAAGAGTTGGTAGAATTTTTAAGGTTTATTAACTCTTGTGACAAGCTTAACACAACAATTATTTCCAAATAGAGTCCCGATGAGTTGCCATCACAATGTATCGTCGATGGTCTTAGTGTGGCTGGTTGTAGGTATTTCGATAGCTGCCACTCTAACCTAACCTAATGGAACAGATATTTAGTATTACCTATTCGAGGTCAACAAAATGTGTATATAGTTCTGGGATATTTTTCGTTTTTTGTTTAGCCTTAGTTTTTGAATAACTTCCAATTATTTTTTCTTTGAATTTTCCTTTTAGTAACTTCTGTGTGCGTTTTTTTTCCTATTCATTTTACTGTAATTTTACTTTTTGTATTTTTTTTTTTTCATTGTATTTCTCACTAGCGCCCCTCTAACACTCTTCTTGTTTGAAATCGAACTATATTTTGTATTGCTTAACGTACTACAGTAAAGACTTTTGTCTTATTTTACTATTCTGAAATAAATATTATTATTATTATTAACTATCTATGAGTTGTTAGTCCCACATAAGGATAATATTGCTAGGCATTCAAGTAAATACTTAGTATTTCGCCTCAAATATAATTCACACTTAAAAATTATTTTAAGTGCATATATGAGGTCAACCTGGCTATTACTTTGGCGTATACGGTAAGCAGGAGCCAAGCAGTACTGATGAGTATACGTTTCCAGCTGATACGAAACGCCCTCTTTTGCAAAGAAAATTTCTGTTTCAAAAATTTTTCATTTGTCAAGAGTTTTTTTCCACTTACTTCGTCATCGATTTGTTATGAACTTTATTACTATTATTTTACCGAAAACATTTATGTCCACGAATTATGTAAGTGTATGTATTTCGACCATTACACAAGTCTGTACCTGCACCTGAATATACTTTATTTTCTTTTGAAACTTAACTAGTTCCTTAATATACTCAAAACCATGATTAACGGACAGCAAATGTGTTCTTAAATTCTCGCAGTAATACAACAACATTGTTATAACACAGAACTAAATAAAACAACTCTGCTTGTTCTAACTTAAAACTTCATTTGAAATCGAAAAAATAAAACAAAACAACAAAAACAACAACAACAACCTCCCGTAGACTCGACAATCACATAAATTTTCTGATGAAGTTCTCTTTGACTGTAAAGAACTCGAAAGAATCTCCTTGGGCCAGTTGCCTTTTTTGTTACTACAAGTCGAGATTCGATGATCGTGCTACCGTAGAACGACGACGAAAGAAAAGGCGGCATCTTTTATGAAACAGATCTTCGTTTAACACATCCAAAAGTGTTTTCGGAGTTTATCTTTCAGAGATACATTTGGTACACGCGAAAACCTAACGGGCAATTATCGTCTCGTGTTTTTGTCATTTGCAAATTTATTTCAGCAATTTGCTCAACACACCTCAATGAACCTCTTATCTTCATAAATTCTTCCTTCCGCGGGGATCTTTCGATCGGCTGTGCTGCAGCAGTTATAGCAATCATGCTGTGTGCTCAATGCTGTTACACTTTATAACAGAGAGTATAAGAATTGAGTTGTTACTCCAGGTCCGGGATGGCCTCGTTTAAATTTATTATGTCGATTTGATAAACTGATTCCCAGGGCAACATATTAAGATTGAGTTTAATGGCCATCAGGTTGCTTCTGGCTACCTTCATACATATGTATATTATGCTACTGCTGCTGCTGCTACTGCTGCTGTTGGAAATTCAAGAGATATATTAATATGCAAACAAAATCAAGTACAATCCAATAAACTCGGCACTGATCTGCAAATATTTTGCTACAAGATTTTTTGTTTTCATGACTGCTTTTCTTATTTTGGTAGAGACCAGCAAAACATATTTTATATCTTGCCAGATGATGGAATTGATGTTGTTTTTTTTTGTTCTTCTTGTATTTGTGAAAATGATTCATGAGTGTACGACAGCTGTAATTTAAATTTTCTTGATTAACTAACGTTGAAAGTTAAGACTTTCGATCATTAGTTGGAAGAAGATGACGATTTGGTAAAATAGATTTTATCATCTTAAGATTGTTGGTTTTCAAATATTATGTGACATTAAAAGTGTGTATTTCTTGGAAGGTCTTCAAAGAAATTATCTACAGCATCAATAACGAAGATGTTCAAACTTTATAACCGAAAATCAATCACTATTGACCAAAGTAGCATAAAAGAGTTACAAAAATTCATGTAGAAACATGTTGTGTTTTTAGCAGCAACGTATCTAGGGGAGGAGAGTGGGTAGCGGTCGCTCCCCCTGAATCACATTATCAAAATATGATGCCTTCATAATAAGGTGATATGAATTTTAGCATAAATATATCTACTGAATCTCTGATTTTCGTATGAAGGAGTTTATTTCTAATACTTAAGTACCTATAACCCTAAAAGCGACATCTATATTTCGTCATAATGAAACAGTGTTTGTCGCAGATGTAGAAACGCATTCTTACAAAACCCTCGAGAAATTTGTGGGGAGTGTCGTCAGGATTGGACACCCTTTTGAATTTTGCCCATAATTTGGTTAATCAAAGCCCATATCTTTGGAAAGATCTGGGAAAAAGGAATACTTTTGATGAACATTGAAAATGGATTGGGTGGAAAGTGAAAAAAATATAGGCATTTAAAAAAAGTGAAATTCTGTCAAGGTTGGCCAGTTAACGAAAAATGTGCTGAAATGAAAAGCTGAATTTGTTGTATTTTTCTGTTTTTTAGTACAATTTGAATGGCACATTGTTCGAAATCGCATTTCCGGCAAATGTCGTTATATTGACGCACTTCAAATACACTTCTCTCTTGCATTGTTCTAAGAGGTCTTTTTCTGGATTTTTTGGCGGGCATTTTCCTTTAGCTGGTGTTTTATTGACAGACTTCGTTGGGATTGCTGCTGGACTTTTTTTGGGCATCATCCAAGCACATAATCACATTGGGCCAACCCTGACTACGCAAAGCTGCCAACCTTGACGACAAGCGCCATTGCCGCATTAC
Organism: Dioctria rufipes; assembly: GCA_963924295.1. Classification (NCBI taxonomy): domain Eukaryota; kingdom Metazoa; phylum Arthropoda; class Insecta; order Diptera; family Asilidae; genus Dioctria; species Dioctria rufipes. The sequence continues at coordinate 21,936,820 of OZ002740.1, read as the reverse complement.
GTGACACCACAACCAAACATATTACAGGATTGAATTTTCCTCTTGGTGTATTAGTCACACAACACTTTCACAATGTTTCCCTTGATGATTACATACTTTCTCCTCACTTTCTGGCCGTTGCAATGCCATGAAAGGATCGCTATTACTTAGAGAAATTTTTCCGCGCTCGAACATTGATGGCGCTAGTGGTCATAACTAAAAAAATCGCAGATGGCCGATCTAGACTACAGGCCAACCCTGACGATATTCCCTTACTCCCCAATACTTCCCAGAAATCCATGGGTGCGTGCATTAGCTCTCTAAAATTTTCTATGTATATATAGTATTCTTCAAATTATTGAAACCATTATCATATAATTTTAGCGAAGTGACATGTATATTTAACCCATGCGCATTTATATTTAATCCATTAACAAATGAAATAAATATAGCAAATATATTTGAGCCTTGAACGAAACATTTTAAACAATTAACAAAAAAACTTAAACCTTTAGAAAATATATTTAAACTCTTAACAAATTTATTGAAAATATTCTATTTCAAGTTAAGTAAACATTTCATAATAGTTTTTTAGGGTTCCGCACCCAAACGGAACCCACTAAGCCTCCGCTGTTCGTCTGTCTGTCAGCGGGCTGTATCTCATGAACCATAATAGGTAGAGAGTTGGTATTCTTCACAGAGTGTGTATTTCTATTGCCGCTATAACAAAAAATAATGAAAATAAAATAAAGTTAAAAATTAAAGGGATCCCCATACAAGAAACGTGTTATTTGCACGATTTTAAAAATGGCAATACATACAAATGTCTAACTAACAAAATAGTCAATGTACTCTTAAGTAAAATAACAAATAATAATTTTTCTTGCGCCATATAGGGGCTTCAAACTTGTTCTGACCTTTGGGCATATACTACGAGTTCGATTCACACTTGCCCGATTTTTTTTTTTTTAATTTTGGGTGCGTTATATATATAGTATAGCATTCTCAGATTTATTTAAACCATTAACACATGAGTTTAAACTTTAATCAAATAAATTTAAACCTTGAACAAATGATTTTAAACCCTTTAACAAATAAATTTAAACCTTGAACAAATGATTTTAAACCCTTTAACAAATAAATTTAAACCTTGAACAAATGATTTTAAACCCTTAACAAATATATTTAAACCGTTAACGAATGAGTTTCAACTGTTAACAAAAAGACTTGAACCTTTAGCAAATATATTTAAACTCTTAACAAATTTATATTTGAAATATTTTATTTCAAGTTAAGTAAGCATTTCATACAATTTTTTTTCTCATATTTTGGGTGCATATATAATCTGCAATACCTCTGACCTTTCAGTGCAACGGTGTATGTATTTCTCGATAGAGTTTAACATAGGCGACCAAGGAGGCAAACATTTTCGAAGATCTCAAGCCCGATCAAGAAGGGGAATCTGTGCTCGAGTTATAGTTCCAGCAGTATGTGGCAAAAACGACACACTTATTGCTGCGATAAGTAACCAAAGAATTGCAAATACTACTTGCAATTCCGATAGGCTTTATCTATTTTTGCGCGAACTTGTTAAAAAATTGGAAATAAATCCATCGCTTAGTGACGCATTTTTAATTATGTATAATGCGAGAATACACAAAACACAACAAGCTCGCGTTGTGTTATCTCAAACGAATTTAACACTAAAATATTTGCCTCCTTACTCGCCTATGTTAAACCCTATCGAAAAATCGTTTTCTAAAATGAAGGCACATGCGCGTTCAGTTTTATGTGACATGAGTAGAGAACATAATCTTCTCTCAATGATCGACAACAAATCACACCTAATGACTGTTCCAACTATATAATGGATATGGTTTTGCCATAAGTATTGCAGTAATAAATATATAAGATATGTATGCATATATATTATATATACACCAACAAATTTGAAAAAAAAATTGTATGAATTGCTTACTTAAAGTGAAATAAAATATTTTAAATATAAATTTGTTAGAGTTTAAGTTTAAGCTATTTTGTTAACTGTTGAAACTCATTCGTTAACGGTTTAAATATATTTGTTAAGGGTTTAAAATCATTTGTTCATGGTTTAAATTTATTTGCTAAGGGTTTAAAATCATTTGTTCAAGGTTTAAATTTATTTGTTAAGAGTTTAAAATCATTTGTTAATGGTTTGAATTTATCTGCTTAAAGTTTAAACTCATTTGTTAATGGTTTAAATAAATGTGAGAATGCTATATATATATATATCTGTAATATCTCTAGTTGCCCTTGAAGTTCTATAATCTACAGGCTCTTTATCTTGAGTAGTTGGGCGCCATTCATCAGAGATGCCTGCACTAAAATCGTCACTCTACTACTCATATTATTATATTAAGCATCGTTTACGCGCTGATAAAGAAATCGTCCGTGTACTTCACTCTATTACTGTGCAACTACATTAAATTAGCATTGAATACTGAATGCAAAAAATTTCTCAAAATGCATTAATCTGCTTTCACTCGTAATTTTAAAATAAAATAAAGTAAAAAAAAATTAGTTTCACCTTTTGTTCAACTATAAATATAAAGTTTATTGAACTCAATAGAGTTTTTTAGTTTATGAAGTTATTTGGTTTAAACTTTTTTATTAAAGGGTTGAATAAATATGCCAAAGGTTTAATTCTTTTTGCTAACGGTTTTGAAACTCATTCGTGAAAGGTTTAAAATCTTTCGTTCAAGGTTTAAATATATTTGCTATAAGTTTAAACTCATTTGTTAATGGGTTTAATATAATTGCGAATGGGTTAATTATATATGTCATTTAGCTAAACTTATCTGATAATGGTTTAAAAGATTTCTTTAGTCTTTCTTGGAAAACTCCGGTTAAACAAAAACAAAACAAAAACAAAACATTAAAACACGATGTCTCCTTTTTATGTTTTTTGTCTTTCGTCTTTATTTCTGATGTGAAAGGGCAACGTTTCGGACCTAGGTTTGGTCCATCATCAGGCCCTATGGAACAATTATAAATAAAATAAAAATAATAAAAATAATAATAAGAATGAAAGGTTTTTTAAAGGTCTTTAAAATTTTAAATGATAGGAATTAAGAAAATTGTTCTCTAGAAGTATAAATAATTTTAAGATAAATGATAGGAATTAAGAAAATTGTTCTCTAGAAGTATAAATAATTTTAAGATAAAATTATTTATACTTCTAGAGAACAATTTTCTTAATTCCTATCATTTAAAATTTTAAAGACCTTTAAAAAACCTTTCATTCTTATTATTATTTTTATTATTTTTATTTTATTTATAATTGTTCCATAGGGCCTGATGATGGACCAAACCTAGGTCCGAAACGTTGCCCTTTCACATCAGAAATAAAGACGAAAGACAAAAAACATAAAAAGGAGACATCGTGTTTTAATTTTTTGTTTTTGTTTTGTTTTTGTTTAACCGGAGTTTTCCAAGAAAGACTAAAGAAATCTTTTGAAACAACACACCCGGAAAGAAACGACCAATTACTAAATAATGGTTTAAATAAATTTGAGAATGCTGTACATATAGAAAAATGACTAAATATTGATTTTAAATATGCTGTAGAGCCTAAACTACTATCCACACAGGATAATAGTCTTCCAGTAATTTTTGTAATTTTAGCGCCTTACCTTCCCAACGGGTACACTTATTAAATACCTTACTCAATATAATAACAGTGATTGAAAAACCTTAACATTTTACGCTCAATAACTATCATCCAGACAGATCCGTTTGAATTCATCAGACCATGACAAATTTACATATGCAATTGTTATACTCTGCTGAGTGTTATGGTGAATCGCAGTCATTCGATTAAAATAAAAATTTCAAATAATTTTGTTAAGAAAATATATAAAAATTTAATTACGGCTGGGAAGATAAGAAAACAAGTTTAAAATTATTAAAAGATTTTCCTTTAGATCTGTTACATAATTTATGCAGAGATGCTTGAACAAGTGCTCAATAATATCAATCAGAAAAAGGATTTTGGAAGATTGGAGCGCCATCTTGTTAAAGGATGGGTTAAATGTCATTGGACCTATTTTATTCAACATATTCAACTCTTCGTTATCAACTGGTTAATTTTCGGAGGTTTTGTAGGATTCCCTTATTGTATCTATATAAAAAGTAAAAGTGAAAAATTCGAATTTATGCGAGAACCGTAGGCAATATTTTTGGACAACTGTAAATTAAAACTCTTTTCAAATGATGCGTTATTGTATATTACAGGTGACAGTTTGAATTTTAATCAATGTAGGAGTTATTTGGCTAGAATCAGCTGGTAAAAAACGAATAAGTTTAAGCTTAATAGTGCAGAAATAAAAATGACGGTTTTAACTCTAATAAAAGACTTAACATCTATTGATGTGTCGCTATTGAATAGGTTGACAAAATTTACAAATTATAGACAATATCTACACTAAATTTCGAAGAACACTTCGATTACCTATATCTGTAACAACATTGCTAAAACAAAAAGTCATTGATCTGGTTGATCATTTAAGAATCTTAAAACAGATATGCTTCGAGCAAAGGATGACAATATCTGACATAATCATCCACATGAAGATACCATATATCAAAAGCCCTTGGCTTTACCCCTACCGTATTCTAGGCCGAGGTATTAGCCACAGAAGAATGCGATAATACCTGCATTAAAAGGGACAGAAATGGCTCAAACATTAAATATCCTCTCGGACCGTCAAGCTGCTCTCAAGGCTTTAAAGTCCTACACTATCAAGTCAAGGATAGTCTAGGAGTGTCTGCAAACCCTTAAAAATATATCAAGGAGAAACATAGCTATCCTTATGTGGGTACCTGGACATGAGGGCCATAAATGCAATGAAATTGCTGACGGCCTAGCAAAAAGACGAGAGGAAACTCTCTTTGTCGGACCAGAGCCATTTTGTGGCACTTAAGAGTGTTACCTCAGAGCTACCCTAAATAACTGGGCGAACAAAAAAAAATTCCCTTATTTTGAGAAAGTCTGCAAGAACTTCATCAGGCAAAAAAGTTTATCCACACCTCTGGCGGAAAAATAATAGAACTCCTACTTCTTAGGAGAACAGAACTCGAAATTATTACAGACCTCTTCTCAGGCCATTGCTCTTAGAGGTAACACTTAAACAAGATGGGCTTGGCTAAGACTCCGTCTTGCTGCTTCTGTCAGGATGCTTATGAAAGCTCGGAGCACCTGCTCTGCAACTGCGGAGAATACTCCACCTCGAACGTGCTTTTCATCCACCAAACTACGTATGGAACCTCAACATCAGAATGGTTCTAGACTTTATTAACAGTCTACGCATAGAAAGGGAGTAAATTGAACGGGGACTAACAATAGATCTTTCAGGTTGCAGTGAATGCGAGGCTAACGCTTGCACACCTCTCCACAAATCTAATCTAATCTGCCAAAGAAATAACATTCTTACGGATTTATGTGAATATGGTAATTTAATTTTAATTTAACTTAATGAATTATTTACTTTCCTATAGAATTTAGTTGATTTTTTGCTTTGTATTTTCCGCTTTCGCTGGTTGGCTGGTTTTAAGACTATTCTCAGCAGTACGTCGTAGTGGTGATTCTATAATATTGCTGATAAAGTTGTCTTGCTTACTTCCATCTCTAAAGATTCACTCTTCTTTCGGGACATTTTTAATGCATATCTCACATTATCCACACTGGGCAAGCATATGCAGTTAAAAGGTGTTTTTGTATGACTTGCTTCAATCCATAGTATTTTAGCGTTCTCTTCCATACAACCACGTTAAAAAAGTTTAGTTTTATCCAGAATATTTATCAATATCTTATTATACTATAATGTCATATCCACTACTCGAAAGCAGCCACAGAGAATTTTTTCTTCAACACATTTCACTTTCTCTACCGCCACCCTCTTTCAGAAGAAGAGTTCTTACGCGACACTCCATGCCTTTGCACACAATGGAATTAAAAACAAGTAAAATGCTAGAATTGGTCTAAGACCAATTCTTATGATACCCTAGATGAATGCCCTTATGAAATTTCGTATTTCACCCTTATGTGTAAGTTTGATTTTTGAAGTGGTTTTTTGGATATATTTCTAGAACGGTTTGTCGGGCAGAAAAAATTATTAAAACCAATTTTATAGGATTTTGTATTCTGAAGAAGTTTTTAGTACAATAAAAATATCTTGCACTGATTGTTCTCACAGTATACGTAAAAACCCTAAATTTTTATATGGCAACACTAAGAAGGGGTTGCCCGATTTAGTCTATTTTTAAAATTTTATTTCCCATTACTATAAAAACACCATTTACCGAATTTTAGCTCTCTATGTCCACGCGTTCTCGGGCAGTGTCCAAATATATAGTGGAAAACGAAATTTTTGTATGGCAACCCCACGAAGGAGTTGCCCGATTTGTCTCATTTTCGAACTTAATTTTACTTTGTTTTTTAAAGTCCCTGTACCTCTATCATGCGCACAGACGAACAAACGAACATGCAAAAATCAAAATAACTTTTAATATTATGCGTGGGTGTCGTGCTCTATCATCATTATTTCGGGGTGTTACAAACGGAATGACAAACTTATTATACGCTGCGATTTCATCTAGGGTATAATGATACCAAACCTGAAATAGTTTTTATCACAAAAGATGAACTTGGAATAATACAAGAGGAAAAAAAACTAAGAAAAATCATAGGTGATGAGCAGAAATAGCAAAAGGCCTAAAACAAGATCCCTGTGGAACACCAGAGAATACATTCGAAATGTATGTATGAGGTGGCGCCATTCAAGATTGCCTGCTGTTTACAGTGTTCGAAGTAAGAAAATTACAAAATTTGACTATCATCAAATCATTGAAGAAGACGTGGAAGTAAAACAAAATTAGAGATCTTTGCTGGAAGAGGCACACAACTTTAACTAAAATTCGATTCGCGTTTCATGTTTTTTCTCCAGGATTTTTATAATGTGTTTTTCTATACGGACATGATATGGTCAGTTTTCGGATTCAGAGGAATTTGCTGATAGTCAGACTGTCAAATTTACATTTTCGTGGACTTGTCAGCCATATAAGCCTTGCTTTAAGACAGACAGACCTCCATTAGAATGGAGCCATGCTACAAAAGCTACTGAATATGGTTCCTCTCGACTTTTTTAATCTTCACGCATTTGTTTTTCTCAGTTCTTTCTATCGAATCGTTAATATTAATAATATTTTTCCATAGTATCTTAATAAAATTCTTCGCACATTCAAAATAACCAAGTTAGAAATAAAAAAAAAAAAAACAAAAAGATTTATTCAAATTGAGTGCAAGAGGCCATATCGATTGGTGCGATGTCTACATAGGAAGTTATGTGTAAAAATGAATCCAAATCCCACACTGATGACAACAATAAGCAACGCTCCGATATGACAAAGAAAGGAAAGCAGCAGTTAAATAAATGAATAATAAAAAAAAAAAACAAAAACGTTGAAGTGGGGGAGTCAAGGGACCTCCTACATACTATACAGTAAAGTATAGAGCCCCAAGAGCGCCCCAACCAGCCAGCAAGCCCAGCTAGCACAAGCACAACGTCGATCTAGCTAAATTGAATCTTGTCCTCTTCCAATTAGGTCTTAAACGAATAAGAAGAACCAACAAAGCCGCTCTTTTGTGAAATTAAAATTCATTGACCACACACAATCTGCAATGGGGGGCTCACTGGGCTCACTCACAACAAAGTTCTTGGAATTAAGCTTTGGAGCAGAGCTGGAGATGAATCTGAGTCTATCCATCCGCCCGAAATGGGTACCAATGCGCGGGGCTCCAGAAGTGTACAGAGGATGAAGCTAATTGAAGTTTGTCTTATTGTCATCATCAAGGAAATCAACAGCATCATAAACTCGAAGCATAATCAGGGAGATCAATTGGTGATGTCATCCGTGGATTCTATTTCTTTTGTAATAGGATTACGATTTTCCGTTCATTTAAGAGATTTTTCGGAATTATTTCATTTTTGTTTTGTTTGCTGTTTTTTTTTTAATCATTGTTGTTGTTTGGAGAATATTTTAAAATTGATGAGGGATGTAAAATTAAATGTCCTTTTTCGCTTAGGATGACATCAGTCTACAACAGATATTGAATTAGATATATGAATGTGAAAAAAAAACTCTTATAAAATAGAAAGAAAAAAATCCACATTTACTTTCCTCTATCATAATAATCTTTCTACATTATTAAGCGCATTAGATTTGGTTTGGCTTAATAATCCCAGAAACAACAAAATCCCAGCCAAAATCATACAAACAAAACATGCATAGATAGAGAAAGAGATAGAGATACCAATTCTCCAGGAAGGAGTCATAAATTCGGTGGGAAGTTTTACTTGTAATTGAATCAGGCAGGCCTAAATTATGCACCCTCGCACTCTGCACAGAGATGAGATTATTCAACGCAATCAACCGGGTGCAAATTCACTCAAAGAAACATGTTTTCCCGTGTTATACAGGACTTTTATAATGCCAGATTTATGTAGGTTACCATCATGTTGTCGGAAGGACTCTCCAGGATGAATCTGGGAGTTACTTAACTGAAAATCCACTGGCAAGCAAATGATGTTTACTTTTCAGCCCAACGAAAGCACCTTGGTTAAATATTTTGTGTAAATTAATCTCTTACTTTACTTTTGATGGATGTGTTGAATGGTGTGTGAGTTATACCTATACCTATATGGTATGATGCAGTCAAAGTATTAACTACATTTACACCTATCCTTAATGTATTATGCATATATATGTAGGTATGTATATATATATATAGGACAGATAGGGAGACAAGGGAATAATAAGTGAGCTTACAACATTTTTCTCATTGTTGCATGAAATAATGAAAATTAGGTATGAAATGATAACGTTGAGGACAATAATTCTTTAGTAAGTCCTTGGTATTTAAGTAGCTACAATCTAGCAGAGGCAGCTATTTGATTTAGAGATGAAGTAGGTATTTTTGTTACTAATTTAGTTTGAAAATGGCTGGAGTTTATCTCTTGTTATACCCTAGATGAAATCATAGGGGTATACTAAGTTTGTCATTCCGTTTGTAACACCTCGAAATAATGATGGTAGAGCAAAACGGATTGGACACCCATTCATAATATTAAAAGTCATTTTGATTTTTGCATGTCCGTCCGTCCATCCGACCGTCCGTGCGCACGATAACTCGAGAACGCGTATACTTAGAGCGCTGAAATTTTGTACACGGACTTTAAAAAAAAAGTAAAATTAAGTTCGAAAATGAGAGAAATCGGGCAACTTCTTCGTGGGGTTGCCATATAGAAATTTCGTTTTCCGCTACATATTTGGACACTGCCTGCGAACGCGTCGACGTAGAGAGCTGAAATTTCGTACATGTAGTTCTTACTACATTAGCAAATAAAATGTCAAAAATGACTAAATCGGGCAACTCCTTCTTGGTGTTTCCATATACAAATTTAGGTTTTTTACGTATAATTTGAAAACGATCAGTTCAAGACATTTTTATTGTACTAAAAACTTCTGCAGAATACGATATCCTATAAAATTGGTTATGATCATTTTTTCTGTGCGACAACCCGTTCTAGAGATATATGCGAAAAACAACTTCAAAATCAAACTTGAATAGATCGGTGACCATACGAAATTTAATACAGGCATTTATCTAGGGTATCATAAGAATTGGTCTTAGACCAATTCTAGCTTTTTTACTTCTTTCAAATTAGGTATGTGCTTCATCCATATACCCACGAACAGGGCCCAAACCAGCCCCTTTGGATCTTCAAATATGACTTTTTTTTATAAGAGGATACCCAATTTATCAGGCTGATTTCCTACTGAACCGATCACAAGCAAATCAAGACAGAATTTTCTATTCGCAAGTCAGTTTTACACTCAGTATATACATTTGGCTGAAATAGAATCTTTTCCAATGAACAAAACAAAGTTAAAATGGCAAATCGAATAGAAATCTTCTCACAAATGAATACGATTTTTCAAACAAGGAATTCTAGATTCAATGGCTAAATCCAGAACCACTAATCATAAATAACACTGCGGCATTAGGTTTGGCAGTGATTTTAGTATACACTATCATTGTAAATACCCGACGTGTAGTTAATTTACATGGGTTGTCTCTGGTTCTCAAGAAATCCCCCCTGGCAGGATCATTATTGGACCCTGTGTATCTTCAAGCTTGAGAGTCCTTCTTGCCTTCTCGGCGATAAACGGACAGTGTATAGTGGGTTGCCAAATTATTAGGGACACTTTGAAAAATGGAATTTTCCTGGTTATATTAAAAAAACATTAATACAAATCGTGTTCTAATGTAAGAAATTATTTTTAATTTATTAGAGGTTTACTTTAGAGCAAGCAAACAGCATGTCAGTTATTAGTATCTATTTAATTTTCCGTAATGGCTTTTAAATTACAAAATCCGACAAAAATTCCTAATATTTCGTTACCCCTCCCTTTGCCGTAATTACTTCTGCTAGACATCGAGGCATGCTCTCAATGCACATTTTCGTATATTCTTTTAGTTTTGCCTAACATTTAGCAGTTTTTCATTAAGTTGTCGCTTATTTATTACGAGTTCCTTCGGTAGTTCCCTCTTTGCAAGCTCCCACAAGTTCTCTATGGGGCCATGGAAAAACCCTTTTTTCCGGTCAGAAATACCGTAATGCTTCTGGCTTTATGATACATATGTGGCTGAGTGGTGCATACTCCTCATCAACAGGGAACCATTCAGCGACCTGAGGTAACAGCTAATTTTCAAGGATTCTCTTGTCTCATTGTCCCATCCACAATGTATAGGCGCCCAATGCCCTTCGTGGATATTACTGACCACACTATAACACTTGCTGGGTGTTTCACCTTTTCCACGAGAGACTCAGGGTGAAATTTCTCTCCGGGGCGTTGTCGCACAAACGAACTTTTATCTTCCAAGATTTGGAAAGTGGAATCGTCGGAGAAGCAGACCTGTAAAATATTAACAAAATCATGAAAAAGTCATTTTTCAGAAATATTACACAATAATAAATCATCCTTATTCTACTTTAGTCCTCAGCAGTCATATTCCTGTGTACTCGAGCACATTCCAGCCTCTTTTTCTTCATTGCATCAGCCAGGCATGCCTTTTTTGCTGGCTGATGAGCAACCAGGTTCTCTTCAGCCCACCACCTCTGGACTGACCTTTTAGAGACTTTAATTCCTTAATAGTTGATCATGACGGCTAAAAGAGTCACACTCTTTCTGCGATGGTCAACACCAAAGTCCTTGATTTTACGGTAATCATGAGGTGTTAAGATCCGTTTTCTCCTATATTTTCCCTTACGGCTCGCTTCCAGGCAAGATTACCAGACAGGATTAATCACACTTTTTTTCCCAGTTGTTCACGTAAATAGGTACCGAATCTTTGTTTTTTTTTTTTTTCATCACTATGACAGTAGGGGTTGAGAAATGAACAATAAACTGCGGTGGTGGTACTAAAGTTAACTTAATAAAAAGTTCACCCTAGTATCGAGTTTGGGCAAAGTAAAATTTAACGCGGTCTCCAAATATTCCACATTAGAAACGCTAGTAAAATTTTGATGTAATTTGGAGAAACCAGAGTAATTTATTTTTGAATTTTGACAAAAAAATTTTAACTTTTCAATCAATAAAAAAAAAAACTGCGAATTTCCATAGAAATGCCAACATTTTACCAGTCACTTAATGCCTTGAGTCTAGTTTCGAATTCGAGTAAATTGTGACATTTCCATACAAATTCTAGAGCTGGTAAAACCGGAAGATTTTACTAGTGCAATACGGAGTTTACCGGTAAAAACTGAAGGTTTGCTTTTTATAAAATAGATGGCATTATATATACTCCACTCATTTTGTAATGCGCGAAGTAATAAATGACTGGTAAAATTGTGACATTTTCTATTTATAAAAGTTAAATTTGTTTTATCAAAATGAATTACTTTGTTTTCTCCAAATTAACATTTACCAGCGATTTTAATGTGAAATATTTTAAGAACCCGTTAAATTTTATTTTGCCCGAACTCGATAACTTTTTGTGCATTAAAATGCTTCGTAAAATGTGTGGAGAATTTATAGTGCCGTCTATTTTATTTTACATAGAGGGAACCTTTAATTTATACCTAAAAACTCTGTACTGCACTAGTAAAATCATCAGTAAAACTTTCGCTTGTGATTTTACTGGCATTAAAATTTGTATGGAAATGTCACATTTTACTCGAACTCTATACTAGATTTTAGTAAATAGTCGCAAAAAACTGGAAAAATTCCTCGTTTGGAACCAACATAGTAATATATGCAAGCGATTTTCGCATGAATAAAAGAATTTAACTATGCATTGCCCTAGTGCGACTGAGAAAACGAGTTAAAAAAACAAAAATTAAGAGAGATAATCATTACCCGAATGGTAAAATCTTCTTGAGTAGCTTCAAAATCCTTTCAAATTATTCATAATAATGAATTTTTCGTACAACGGGTCACCCTACCTGAATTTTTTAAGAAAAACAAAAATTTCGCTTTGGCCAACATGTTGAAATTTCTATAATTTCTACAAAATAAAATTCTCACTTTTCCTAAAACTATCAAAGAATCCAGCATGAGTTACATCCACTTAATTTCTTTAGAGCAAAGTGCAATTGCAACAAAATATTTGGGATCAGTTGCAACTTCTCTTCCTTCTAAAAGAATATTTTCGACGGCAGAACTAGTTATAAGAGATAGAAGGAATCGATTTTTTCCTAAAAATTTTGAGAAATTAATATTCCTCCATGCTAAACAAAATATTTCTTAAAAACTATTAATTTACTTCTGAAAAATGTTATTTTTTTTTCTCCTGAAAAGTTTTGTTTTTTATTTTTCAATTCTTGAACTCTAATTGGGTACTATTGTTTTCATATTTAATTAAATACTCCTTTTCACAAAAAGGTTGTTTAATTAATAAGGACGAGTATGCTGCTTGAAGAGTATTTTACCTAAAATACCGAATTAGAAAGTAACGAATTAAAAGTAACGAATATTTTTCGTGGAATAACGAATGAGTACCGGGTAACAAAAGTAACGAGATTGCACATGCCTACCAGAATGACAGCCGTATAGCAAAGTTACCTCAATTTTTGACAGATAAGCACATTGGAAGTGTTGCTAGTTTTCAAAAAAAAAAATTCTTTATCTAGCGGCAATAAGAAGAAGACGAGAAAACATACGGGAACAAATATACATGGTGCTTAAATACATTTAAATGTAGAAAATTCAGAAAAATCGAACTGTCCCTAATAATTTGGAAATATTAAATCCCGTTATTTTGAAAACCGTAAGGATCCCCCCCCCCCCTCTCATACAATTTTTTGCTTGTCTAAGCATGGCCTATCCATAGCCTTCAGATGCAAGACGAGACACCCTGTATAGAAACAATATTTTATTATTTGAAAGTAGTTATAAATGTATTTTTGTGAAATTTTCTTGATTTTTTACTCCTTGATCCCGTTGAGATCCCACGTTGAAATTTTAATATGTTTTAGTGGATAATATAAGGTATAAAATATAAAAAAATGAACAAAATCAAAGGTACGTCTTCCAGGATATTCAAGGATAAAGGATAAAATCTTATATCCTTTTTCACGTATGTTTTTAAGATTCTATTTTTTTTTTAAATAGTATGAGATCCTATTGTACTGTCCTATCATATATAGAAAAATATCAGTCGAAACTCGATTATCCGTCATTCGATTAACCGGGAACTCTATTATCCGGCATGAATCATATTTCCGACTATTTTAATTTCTCTCCATTATCCGGGAAGAAGAATCCGGTAATATCGAGAAATGAGAAGAGTTGGTATGGTAATTGTACTTAGTTTGTAAGTGTCGTTTCCATAAGCAGAACGCACACTTTTGTCCATTAAGGTCGTAATTAATATGCTGGTATTTGTTCGCTTGTCCTGTTTTATTGGTTTTCCTTCACTCTTTCGTAGAAAAATTTGACTATGGTAGAAGAAACTTGCGTCATATTACAGTTTTAAATTACATATCGTCCTTTCGTATAGAAAAGGAGAACATCTATTGGTTTAATCGAATTTTTGTAAAACGAGCTAATTTTTGTAAAAGTTACATTCTAGTAAAAGTGTATAAAATTGTTCCAAAAATTTCTTGAAGTGCTAAACATTTCCAGTACTTTCTTTCTAATTAGTTTTTGAGGTAAGTTAATTTAATAAAAATATTAATGTGGTTTTCCTAAAAGAAGATTTATTTATATGTAGATAAATATGACATTTACAATGTCGAACACGAAACGATCTAGAAAAGTTTTATCAATTAAAGAAAAGGTGGAAATAATTCACTCTTTGAACGTTGGCAATACCGTAAAGACATTAGCACAAAAAAAAAACAGCATGGGAGGACAAATGTTGTATGATTTGGGAAAAAATTAGGGCAAAATCCTGAAATTTTATGCAGAAAGTGACGCCATTTAGGGTCTGGAAAACTGTAAAGCATTGAAATACTCTGAAAATCCACAGGCAGACAAGGCGACTTAGGAATGGTTCCGATAGGAACGTTTCCAAGGCACTCGTATATCTGGAGATTTAATAATTGAAATAGAAAAAGAGTTTCTTTCATGAAAAGCTTAACATACGATCAACTTGTCAATACTCCCAAGAATAGCTTGGAAAATTTTAGAACTGTTATAGTATTCATAGCCTTAAAACGACTGGTGAAAAATTATCTGCGGATTACATTGGTGCAACAATGTTCATTTTGATGAGCTGTTCAATCTAATCGAAGAACCAAACTTACAATGCTGATCAGACGGGACTTTTTTGGAAGCTATTGTTAAAAAGAATATTGGTCTATAATGACGAGCGTACCGCCGAAGGATTAAAAGAAACTAATGAGCATATCACTGTTTTGAGCCGCTCAAAACTGATAGAAAGCACAAATGCAACCTGCTTGTAATCGGAAAAAGTGCTCAACTAAGAGCTTTTAAGAACACTGTAAAAAATGTGCACAATTGTTGCCACAAAGCTTCAGTATTTTTCCCTAAAATATAGGTAATATTCCCTAAAATGTTGGTAATATTCCCAAAAATGTAGGGAACATCTTAAGGAATATTCCCTACATTTTAGGGAAAAAGTCCTAAACTTTGTGGCAACAATTGTGCACATTTTTTACAGTGTAATAATACAAAAACTCTCCTGGTGATATATAAGTCAAGCCAAAAGCTTGGGTCATACAGGAAATATTTAATAATGGAGAAAGAAGAACTTTAAGAACTTTTATTTTTAATGATTCTAAATCAAATTTATAAATACAAGAAGAAAAAAGCAACCGCCTCGTCCGGGATTTGAAATCGGGACCTTCCGCTTGCCGGGCGACTGCTCTTACCGCTGAGCTAATTTGATTTAGAATCACATTTTTGTCGCACCAATTTTGCACAGTCACGAGCGGAAAAATCCACTTTTTCATTCAAGGAAGTTGTTCAAAATACATTTGATTACCAAAGCACCACGTCAAACCAAGTGAAGTTTGCGTCAATTCCAAAATCGGCTGAAGAAATATCAAAATCGTCTAAAAATCGGCTATCGGCTAAAGTAAAAATTTTCGGATAATCAAATTGAAAATCCGCCAAATTAGCCGATTTTCAGCTCAATTGGTAACGCTGATAAACAATTTATCTAATAGAAAACATTTCTTTTTAAATAAATCTCAAGGTAGTGACCCCTTAAGTAATAAGCATTCATTTTTTTTTTTTTTTAGAAATTTACACTCGTTTTGGTGGCCGACAGGAGTTATGTTCAGATTTTGTGTCTTTTGTGTCGGTCTATACATAGAAATTCTGAAGAAAAAATTTCCAGTAAATTTCTAAGAAAAAATGTAGGGCTTCTCTACATTAGGTCAAAAGGCATCGTTAATTTTATATTAGCTGTGTTCTTTTGTGTCCGCAGAACAGGGCACAACAAAAGATACACAAAATAACGCCTCATACATTTTCTTAGAAAATTTATAAATTAAGCGAACATTACAAATAGTTCGCTTCAATCCATAGAACAATTTGTTCACTCCTGTGTATATAGTGTTCCAGAACCAAGGTACACAAAAGAATACAGCTATTTTGGAACATACTTCATTCACCTATACCTACTACAAAAATATCACTCTCCACATACACCATCGAATATAAACAATGCAAGCAAAGTTTTTGTTTTTATTTCAGGATATTTTAAACATAATAATATAAAATCCTCAGAGAAATTTTAAACAGACAGAGAGCGATATGTGCAGTGGCGTTGTTAATGCCTGAGAAGAGGTCGTAAGGGTTTTGCTAACAAATCCCAGAAATCGATTTTCTGGTACAACCCAAGCATGGTCATGTGATATCCTTATGTTATATTACTTATGGCAGTGGCGTAGCCAGGAATTGTTCAAGGGAGGGGTCCGAGTGAAAAATTCAGTCACAAACAACACT
Source organism: Dioctria rufipes (assembly GCA_963924295.1). NCBI lineage: Eukaryota > Metazoa > Arthropoda > Insecta > Diptera > Asilidae > Dioctria > Dioctria rufipes. The sequence continues at coordinate 21,920,323 of OZ002740.1, read as the reverse complement.
TTGTCGAAATTTTCATATTTATTTATTCTATGTCACAATGTCATTTTATCTATCTATCACTATTCATTTGACGAAACCAGGAAAAGAGATCTAAAAATGAACAATATCTTTAATTATATGTAAGTATATTAAAAATTTACGAGCTCTACCTGAAATTTGGCTTATATGCGGAGTTCCAATTTACGAGGTTTTTTAGCAAGCTCTGTAATAACTTCATGGACTTCTGGCATGATCTCCCTATAAATATTCATGAGTACTAACCCATTTAATCTCAGTTGCGCAGTTGAATTTCTAAGATATGATTTTAGCCTTCGCAGTGTGGAAAACGACCGCTCGGCTTCGCATGTCGTCACTGGTAAAGTAACCAATATACATAGAAGCTTGAAGATGTTTGGATACAAATTTTTATCACAAGCCGAAAGAGCCTCAATTGCAGTAGTAGGTAACTTGTCCATTCGAAGAAATTTTCGCTGCCATAACTTCACCTCAAAAATCATTTCTTCTTGGGATGCTTCAATGTCCCCCGTGTAAAATTCACATAGATGCTTTACTTCTTCCGCAATGTTGTTTATTTCAGCATTCCAATTATGTAAGGGAAGCAAGTATTTAAAACCTTTAAGAATATTTTTATGTGTCCCAAATCTAGATTCCAAATTAGCGCAGAATTCATCAAGAAATGGTATAAAAATTGTAATACGAAAGTAGTCTTACACCGATGCAACAGGAACATTATTTCTATGAGTCTGCCGGCTTACTAATCTAGGAATTTTGATTTCAAAATCACGTTCATTTGCTTTTTCTAAAACATTTTTATATATGGTATTGAATTCCACGTCGCTATTTTCTCTTATTGCTCTTATTTCGAGCAGGAGATCTTCAGCAACATTAACAGCTTCGCTCAAATCTATTGTTTTAGTTTGTAGGAAACGACAAAGGCCAATACTAAAACTAAAAATTTTATGCAAGCAAAGGAGAGATATACAGAAGTCCGCTTGATTAATTATGGTCAAAATTGTGTACGCTTTCGACGAAGCCACTGGATCCTGCCATGACGATATATGCTCTAAAGCGTCAATAACTGCTGGTTCCAATTCAAGGAAACATGTTACAGCATCATGTCTTTCAATCCATCGTGTGGGGCAGATGTTCTTCAATTTTTCCTTTCTCACTTCTGGAATAATACGTAACGCACAATCTTTCAAAAGTACTTGCTTTTTGGAGTATTGAAAATGTTGTAAATTTCCCCTAAAGTATTCATACAGTTTCGTATATACTCAACTTTGCAAGAGTTTGATACAGCCAAATTGAAGCTGTGACTTGAACAATGGACGTAAAGAGCAGTTGGAGCAATTTCTCTGATTTTGGCTTGAACGCCATTGAACTGACCGCTCATTGCAGCGGCTCCATCGTAACCTTGTCCTCGGATTTTGCTGACACTCAAGCCTATTGCCTCTATTTCTTTCAGTATTGCTTCAGAGATACCGTCCGCGGTTGTATTAGAAAGAGGAATATAACCAAGAAAATACTCACAAAGTGTTGGCTCTTTGTCTTCAAATTTTATAAAACGAATACACAACGACATTTGTTCCGTACCGGAAATATCTGCTGTTTCATCCGCCATTAGTGAAAAACAGTAAGAATCAATGTGTGCAATTTTTTATACTTGCTGACTATGCAAAATTATTGTAGAATTTTAAATTGGAAAAATGCAAGAATGCAAGAAATTGAACAAATTGTAGTGCGACTAAATAAATGAGAAAATTGAAATTGAAATTATTGAATGAAATTATATGCGTTGTCGTATGTAGGTATGTATGTGCCTGCTGCCTGAACAAAGATGATTACAGCGAGAGATATAAGCCGCCACAACACAAACATACAAATTCGCAAATTTATGCAAGTGAAAAGTGCATTGCACGCTAGCACTATATAAGATTTCTAAAAATTAATTCCACACAATAAATGCGAATAGTGTGACCAACTAAAGAAAGCCCAGGAAAACAATTTAAGAGGACCAAACCCGTGGACCCACCCCTTGACTACGCCACTGCTTACGGTAAAATGCTGGAGTTCTTTGAAAATTTTATTTATCAGTTTGGGGTCGTAAATTTCATGGCCTTCTCGCCTGGCGAGATCTGCGGGTGCCTTATCTACGCCACTGATTACACCTACCTAAACTTATAATATTTTGCAATTAGATAAGTTTTATCAGAGTTCTTGAGCTGCTACATTAACTGGATGTCAAGTTAGCTGTGTAACCAGTTTTTGTTTTGTTTTTATTAACTACATTCAAATAAAAATATAATAAAATTATGAGGTTGATGATGCGAATTAAATAATCAGACGAAATTGCGGCTCTTACTTTGCAGACATAATTCCTTTGACTATAGATTTACGTTTATATTTTCTACTTGAATATGTCCGGCGGCCTTTTTTCTTATGAGAACGAAAATATTAAAAAATATCAAAATTGAAAAATTTTTGGAGAGAGAGAAGAAAAAAGACATGTCAAATTTTCTGGACAATTTTTTTCTATAAAATTCCTTACTAATGTCATTTTATATATTATAAAGCAAATAAGTAAAATCGTTAAATTTAAATGAAATCTTAAATCTCAATTTTTGATCCGAGTATAGTACCTACCTACATATTTGCCACACTTTCCTATATCCTTGTTATTTTGATAGGTTATACTCCACCAAACCAAACCAACAAAGCTTCAACACCATAAAATACAGATCTCAAACAGGATTGATACAATCATCGCACAAAATAAGACCGCACGAACATAAAAGCCTAATGAAGGCATAATTTGACATGGCAAACACACAGTACAATCGGTTCGCAAAGATCTCCAGTCTCAGGTATTTAATTACGATACTCGAGTGTCGCTCAAATTATTGGTTGTCATCAGGGGCTCAGTAATAGTAGACCGCAAATAGGGTAGGGACAGAGAGGGGACGCAGATATTTATACTTTTCCATTCCAATCTCCATAGTCCATACTCTACTTACTCTGACTACTTGGTTGTCCTCGGATCGCAATAATAATCATCACCTGGCAGGCAGGAAGGCAGGCAGGCAAGCAAGAAGGCAGGAAGGCAGGAAGGCAGTATTCTATAACCGAGACAAGCTATCATATCGTGGTGTAGTAGCGTCCATCAGCAATCCACCCATCCTATCGATTGCACTTACACCAGCACTAGAATGGGTGTATCAGGTGTAAAATGTAAAAAGCGCGGCTATGCTATACCCAACACGATACCTACCTATCCATATATTCTGCTACACTATACCATACAATGCTAGCCATTCCTAGGGAAGTTACGACAAGGCTGGCGATGGGTGGAATGGTCTAATCCTATATAGCTAGCTAGCTATCCCACAAGAAAACTCTATTCGACTTGAGAGTGAGACTGTGTATATCATCTACCCTACCTACTGCTACCATCCTCATCATGAGAAGCAGCGCGAGTTATGCTGCAGCAGAGCAGCTGAGCTGAGGCTCTTTTACCCACTTTACCACTAGCTATCGGCGCGTATATAAGCAGCCCCATGGGATTGCCCTCATACTGGGTAGTCTTTTGTTCCGTCCCCATTTACCCAATATAACTGAAAAGAGACAAGTAGCTAAATAATGGGCGTGGACTATGTACCCATGAAACCTCTAATCTGGCCAGCAAGGCAAGTATATACTCTGGGCGAGAGCTGTGTGTTTTGTTTGTATAAGAAAGTGCTGCCGTTGGTGGTGTTATGCCGAGTGCCGAGTGCCAAGCCGAGGCTGACTGCTGTGCCGTTACATTACACACAGTGCTAGCTAGCTATGCTTGCTTGCTTGCCTGCTACTTCCCCAGATCAATAGCAGCGGTAGGCAGTGGTAGCGTTCGATAGTTGTCAGTTGGTTATTCGCGGTTGAGTGCGCGCCGGGGAGTGTGAATGGCTCGGATGTGTGTAAATGAGAACCACCAAATCGCCTCAAAGTAGCAAAGTCAGTTACTAACCTCAGCCTCAGCTGCCATGTCAGTCAGACATAAGACAGTTTTGTTGGTGACTTTCTCAGTATTGGATAATCGCGCTCGCATGAAACTGGTTACAACAAGCTAAGCTAAGCTAAGTGTGATAGCTTCTACTATAACCGTCAGTCAGCCGTCGCTAAAAAAAAAATAAAAAAAAATAAAATAAATAAAAAAAATAAAAAAAAGGGTTCTACTACTTCTTTCTCTACTACGTCATTGTCGTTCGGTTCTCGGGACATTAATTGTGTGCTTTTTGTGACTGGAAGTGACAAGTCTTAAAAATATCAAAGTGTCATGACATGACATGGTGACGACAAAAGGTGCTAACAAAAAAATTTTTTTTGTTTTTTTAATCAGTGTCCAAAAAGTGAACGCTGCTCTAAAGTGGGTGACACGACGACACACGAGTGCAGTTGTGCAGTAATTTTTTATGAACTTAAAAAATCGCCAGAAGATATTATAATTTTAACGTAAAATAAATAGAATAAATTGTGGTGGTGATTATATACCAAAATAATCCTAACTTAGCCTAAACTAGCTTTGAGCTTGAATTTTATTTGAATTTTAATATATACATAATTTTGAAAATGTGGTGAAATTTAAATAGAACTAGTGACACGCAATTATTGTATATTAGTTGGGGGTTGGGCGAGGGGGGGTGTTGAATGGTAGCAAAATTATTAAACTGTTAAGAATAGTATGCAAATTTGGTCACAGTGGATTCTATTAATAAAATGGCCGTTGGACCGACGGAGGGAAGCAGCCCTCCAGAAACTTTTGCACATCACCATCAGATCATAGCACCCAGTCCAATATTGGCAGTACCAACGTTAGCATTTTCAGCAGCTCAAGTCGAAATCGTCTGTAAAACTCTTGAGGAATCTGGAGATATCGAACGCTTAGCGAGATTCTTATGGAGCCTTCCAGTTGCTCTACCCAATATGCATGATATTTTAAATTCAGAGGCTGTGCTTAGAGCGAGAGCTGTTGTAGCTTATCATGTTGGAAATTTTAGGTTTGTGATATTTTTGTTTTGTTGTTGTTATTTGTTTGTTGTTTATATTTCTTCTATATAAGTTAATGAAATTAAATTTTTGTTTCTTTTCCTTGTACGAGTTACCTAATCAATATTATCTACTTATTTAAAAAAAAAAATTAAACGGTACTTCATATAAAAAGTGTACATAAATGATTCTACATTGACATTTTTAGACTTCCATACTATTTTTATTGGTGTTTCTCAGGGATCTATTTTCAGTCCTTTACTATTTTTTATTAATATCATTCTACTTAATATACCTTTTTTTTTTGTTTTTTTTTTTTTTTTGTAAATAAGTAGTAGATACAGAATATTCAATTTTAGATCCGTCATTTGGAGACCAAGTCGGTCTCAAACAATTATTGCAGCACTATTTCTCTAGATAAATAGCGACTGATGGTAAATTTTTACCACACTACTCCAATATTGTCACGTGTACATACATAGTTAGATACAAGGCTGGATACAGCGGGGGCGATCGGATGAGCTCTAAATCAAAATTTATACTCTAATTAAATGAAATAGAAAATAGAAAAAAACATTTTTTTTTTAAATGACTGCTTCTAAATTCGCACCCAGAAAATACAAAATAATTTCTCCATTCACTTAATGAGTAAGTAAATATCACAGAAGTTCTCTAGAGTTACCCTTAATTTTGCATTTAACTAAATTTTTAAATTATATTTACATTTGTGTATAAATTATAAAGGGGGTAATGTACCTACCCTGGAAATTTTGCGTTTCATCTTATTTTTTTCTCAATCATTTTATTGCTATTAAGATTATGCAATATATTTTATTTTTTTATTATTATTTAAGCTGTTTACATTTAGCAAGTAAAAATATTTTTAGGTCATTTAATAATTTCTTGTTAAAGTTTTGGGGTTTGTAAAAATAAATTTCGCTTTTAGCTAGTATTCGGACACTACAGTTTCAGGGTCCGGACATAGGCTTTTTGGAAGAAAATTTATTACCCATTTTTTGTTAAAAATAAACACAAATGAACTTTTTCATAAAACTATAACATACATTTTAATAATTGAAAGAATTATTATTATTAAGGCACTTTTCTCTTAAAAAAAAACTAAAGAATTTATACAGGCAAATACTTCAGACTTGGTAATAATGAAAAAAAAAAAAATATCTAAGTAATTTTAAAAATATTATAAAGTAGATAACTAACTAAGAAAAAACAATAGTCTCAAAAAAGTTATCGTATATTAGTTTTGTTGTTAATATTTCCAGTACACAAAGTTTTTGCTTGCTCCTCGTAAGATAATAAAAACATTGGAGTGCACTTGGGGTAGTACCACCAACCACCTATTGCAAGAATCCCAAACAATATTTTCAAATCGTCATCTTCAGCATAGCTTTGTAATTCAATTATTCAATTAAAATATTGCTTCTTCTTCTTCTTTTTAATTGACTTTTTTTTTATACTTTATTCCTTTTTCATTAGTCTTCTCTATACGATATCGAATTGATCCCGGCAACATACAAAGACCAGTCGTTGGCGACACACAAAAAGGACTAGGTTCTGGAGAAATAGTTTCAACTTTTTTAATTAGAATCAATAGCTAATCAGACTCTTATCAGTTGCAACTCTCTGTCGTCATTCAAATCATATGTGCCTCCCGTCTGATCGGGAATGTAAGATTAAGTTCTGATTACGCATCTATCGAAACTTCTGCTCCGGCTACCTTGATGATAGCCAAAACTTGATTTTCGAGAATATTTCGCATTCTTTTAACTTATGATTCATTAGCTCAATAACCTCAATAGCAATGTGAAACTTCTGTAGGTACTGGAATTGATTCTTGCATTGTAGTTGGTCTTGGTATATCACCATTTCGAGTAGCTGTAAAATTTTCAATCACATTTTTCACACATTCACTTAAAACAATTGTTTTCGGGTGATCGTAAGGGTAAAGCCCACATTTCCTGAAGTATTTTTTATGGTGTTTCCAAATTTTTTTTAGATTTCGCAAGATTATTGCAGTTTCCAGCAAAGGACAGAATTTTTTGTTTTTTTGTTTTTTTTTTTTATAAGTTGACCAACATTCTTGACTGTCATTCTTGAACGATTTTTTTCTAACTGACGTGATATGCATATAAAAGAATTATACTTTTTTTCTTGTAATTTTCACTCAGGTCTAAAGTCAAGTATGTGACTTGTGGCCGTACCTATGAAAAGGGTGCCAGCGGTCTGGTATTTTTTTATTCGTCAAAACACCCATTAACTCCACCATTAACTACATATTTGAAAAAGATATCGCTCCTCATCCATCCTTTTTCTGTTCCCAAAAACAGTTTCGCTGGGATGCTATTTACAATATCCTTTAGTGACACAAATATGAAAAGGCTATACCAATTGGGAACATTTTTCTGCCTGTCAGAAAATAAAATTCTTTTTCTTCTCCAATCTAAATTTGATAAACATTTTTGAATCCATGGCATGTAATTACCTTACTGGTTTTCGTACAATAAAAAAAAATCTCGTTTTATCCGCATTTAGTATTTGGACAGGATCATTTAATATGTCATCGGATTCGATACTTTTTAAATATTGGTCCAGTTCTCGAGCCATTTCAAAAACAGTAATCACTTCTTTGCCTTTGGTAATATTTTATGCTTGTCAATGATGTGTTTCGTTTAAAGAAGGAAGTGAGCCATGTTCTTCATGAAACAAAACTGTGCACGGCATGTTTTGGTCTGCACGGGCCGCTCCACATCTCTGCCAATTCATTCGAAGCAAATAGGATTGAAAATGATTAAACTTGATAAAATTTGGGGGTCCTTACCAGTTTTCGTTTTCAAAAAAAATTCTCTGAATAAAAACATGCTAAAAAAACAAACATTTTTTTTTTCTTCAACGAACGAAAAAACTATTTGTAAATAAATATTTGACAAAATCACTTCCTGAAATTGAATTTCCTTTCAATTGCGCAAAGATTCATGTGAATCGGTTCATACGTTGAAGCTGTAGAGCACCCCGCGCGTGCTGAAAAATTTTCTTCCCAAAAAAACTCATAAAAATCTTCGACAGCTTACTCCAGGTATTCCAGCACAATACAGTGGTCATTTTTCTTTCTTTAAGAACTGATTATGCTAAATCTGAAAGTTAACGGGTTCCAGAAATTTATGATTATACCTCAGGTAGCGAGAAAAGGTCTCTCCAGAGCACGCGCTCCGAGCGCCTGAGCTACCTGTTTTCCAGCCAGGGCGGACGGTTCCGCTCTCAATAGGCTGTGAATTCTAAAATACTTTAAACATGAATATATCCTTTTATCCACGTGTTCTAAACACTTTAAAAATGATAACTATATGAAAAAAAAAATCGAATTTTTCATCCGCTTAAGTGAAATTCCACACTTGCCAACAACATTCCATAATTATATTTCAACACACTTCATAATACTCAATTTATTTTCTCTGACATCGACGTAGTATAGCTTAAGTCATCTCTGCATCATTAGCGGATCGTTTTATACGTTTTTTCGGTTTGTGTGCATACATAAGTACCTGCTGTCATCCATTATTTTGAAAACTATTATAATTATTTACTACCCATGTATCTTTTCTTTTATTTTTAATTAATCGATTACGTATTAAATATTTTTGTCCGGACACTGAAACTGCCATTTTAGTAGTCGGACAGCAGAAATGGGATTTCTTGAAATGCGTCCGACTACTAAAGGTTTAATAAAAAAACATGTTTAACTTTTTCTGTCCTATAAAAAAAAAACATTTTTTATAATTGTATTACAGAGTAAGCAGGAAACAATCTCTTTTGAAGCATACTTTCAGTTCCGGACAGCATGTCCGGAAAATAAACAAAATTGTTTTTTGTTACCCAAATTTTGGATGTGCATCTAAAAAGATCAAATAAACAAAATTCTAACGGATTTCTAAGGCTAATGCAGGCGCGTATCCAGATCTGCAGCCTAGGGGGGCCACAACTAAAATGTTCGAGGAGAAAGAAGTCGCTTTTTTTTAATCATATTTACGTTATATCACAAAATCCAATTTTCAGTTTGATTTGGAAAACCTATCGATAATATTATCCATATCAATGTCGATCTTAAGGTGGACATTAAGGACTCATAACCAGATAGGCCTTCTCGTGTAGAGATTGTAGAAATGTGATTCTGTCACGGGTGAAGTAATTTACTGAGACTCAGCTTGCACCTTAAGTCACATTTAAAGAAATGGGAGAAGTAATGCATGACATGTTACTGACTATTTCTTCTGATGGGAGCTTAACTGATCTTGCTTTCTTCTGAAAAAAGTTGTCAATGGTCTTATCAGTCTTCCGCTTTACACTTTCGCTACTATTTCAGCTTCCATCGATAACTAATATATTAAGTTTATCCGTCTCTTAGAAATTAAAAGTTAACATGAAGTTAAATTAAACAACACGATTTGAATTAATACGAAAGTACAAGCAAAGCAATGCCAACTTCCGCAGAGGAAAGCGAATAGATTTTATTTTTATAGTTTGCCGTAAAAATTCTGTATAAAAATTTGAAAGAAAAATTTCTAATTAAATTTCCAACAAAAAATGTATGATAGCCAACGCTCACAAATAGCTTTCGCGACCAAGGCCAGGCAAGATACCTGAATCAGTACAACTCTTTGGAACCATAGGGGGCCACCAAGAAAAACATTTTTTCCAATTTGATTTCCAGTTATTTATTGAAGCCAAAATGTATCCTCTGTAAGGACGAAAAGGACCAAACTGAAGATATCCTTTTTTCATACCCATACCCGAAAATGCCCGGGTTATGATGGGTAACTTTTGTTTCTAGCACTTTGATGATATCTTTGTGTATTTTTGAGAAAAATGGCAAAGGATCGCGGTACATAGAGTACAATTTGAGACCTTCGATAATAAAGGGTTAAACTGGAATTTTCAATATAACACTTTCGTTTTAGTTTTATTCGCGGAGTTCAAACATGTAATCTAAATGTATCCTTAATAAGAAAGAAAAGGATTTTTTTTTAAATATATCCTTTCCCAAGTCCTTTTTCAAGGACTTTGGCTATGCCAGAGGATACCTTTACTAATGATACGTGTCACTTTTATTATTCGGACTTTTCCGATAACTTCGCAGATTTTCGAGAAAAATGCCCAGGGAACACGTTACGTGGGACACCCTGTATATAGCTGTCACGAAAAAACTGGATGTGACTGGAACAAAATAATATATTGTTTTTAATGACGGTACACTAAACAAAACAAAAATCATTACAAAGTTCGTGTGACAAAAACAGTGTTTACCAGTATTATTAAAGAAAATTGTCCTAATATTTTGTCAATTCTTGACTTCAAAAATATCTGTTTTTGGATATTGGACATACAGTCAGTTTTATCAGGACTCTTCCAGTTGTTTTAGAGACAAGATATTGAGGCACCCTCTTCATTAGTTAACAAATATGCGTCCGGGAATATATTCGCCTTCATAATAAATATCATAAAATCTCCAATTCCATATCTGTCGTCACTATTTTGCGAGCTTGCTGTAGGATCGACATACATGGTTAAAAACAAAAATCATTCGAAAGTCTGAAAGGCCCCTTAGAGCCCGAAGAGCCTTGTAGGTCAAACACATCACATTCATCTGAAGATATGTTAAAGTTACTGTTCGAAAAGACCTTCTATGGCACGCATTTCGACGTTTTTGCTTTTCTATTTTTTACTTTAGACTCTTATTATATTTATTTTCCTAAATTTTACCTTGTTTTAATTCCTCAATTCTTTTCTTCTTAGGCGTGTCAGTCAATTTACAACATTTTTTGTTTTTTCCTTACGAATATTTTTTTTTCTGGGTCTAGCTTTCGGATGTGATCTGATCATAGCAAAGGTAATAATATTGGAAGTTGAAGGTTGATCACGTATATAACTTGTAATTGTGAGGGAGAAAGAACATCTAGATCCATAAAATCATTATTCGTGTTAATTGGAAATTTATCAATTTGGACAATTGAAACGGCGATCAGTAATATCAGATCGTAAGAATTCGTGATCACGAAAAATGTTTGCATTAATAGGGAATACCTATGCCACTTATTTTAAATCCTTGCACTATATTTGATGACATGAAAGCTAAGAAAAAAGCTTTCTCAATTAAGCGGCTAACATCATAAATGGTAACGGGTTTACTGACATATCCTGGAGTGATCATGAGTTTCTTCATCGCAGTATTATATTGTTTTGAAAGGTCCAAAAAATATTATCCGATCAAGCGCGGTTGCATTTTATGGCTATATGTGGGAGGAATGTGACTAAAATCACATCATTTTTTTTTTGCCATATCAATGAGAGGAACCAAAATATGACTTTCATGGTTGTCAAACATTACGATACAAGGAAAATTTATTGATGGTGGTTCATATTGTAAGAAATGCTAATTCTTGATTTGATTATCCAGAAGGATTTACTGCACAAATTGTATCTGCAGGAGACTCATTTTGCATAAAATCTTTAAATTTAATATGTAGAAATATTAAACCACCCCACCAGCGTTAATTTCTCTATCATCGTAGTATTTGTTGCTCTTTCTGCACTTGTCATAGAGACCCAACCTCTGAAAACTCTAGGGCCTAGGATTTTTTTGTGGGATGCACCCAGTTGATATATTGATTTCATCAACATTTCATATATTTACAGCTAAAAAGTTGGGAGGGAATTTTTCTAAAGTTGTTTTGATGTTAGAAAATGTTTTGGCAACATTAGTTCTATTACAAGCGGTTGACTGTGCCAGACTTATAGCTTCTGGCTTGCGTAGTGATATTTCTTGTTTTTTTTTCTAAATAAACAGAGCCTAAAGTTACAACCGGATTTTTTGTTATCCCATGATGGCGGGTAAATTTTACCATTTTTTTTTTTTAATAAAAAATATATAGCAGCTTCTGTTATGTAGTTAAGGAGAAATAGCTCTTCCTCTTCTGTGAACGCTTAGTGGAATTATTTTCGCGTAAACTACTTTGTTCGTTTCCAGTCTTCAAGATATGATCTTGATGTCTCCTAAGAGTGCTTCTGCTTTTTTAATAATTTAAGAGCTTTTATAAATTTCTCATTATCTATTCAGTTAATTGAAATATATTATAGATAGTTAAGGAAATAAATACGCGAAAAAATTTACTTTTTGAGTGAAAAAACTTTAAACACGACCAACATCTGTCAAGTCAAGTGTCAAGTGTTGCCAATTTAACCAATTTTTTGGCTAAATTTAGCCACTTTTTAAAGCATTTGGCCACATTTTATTACCTTTAGGTATTAGCCACTTTTTTAGCTATTTTTTTCTTTCCAAAGCTGTTTTTTCATCACAGGCATTTTTAACAACTTTTCCAACTTTCTACCCAGGGCTTACAGTTTTTAGAGAAATTCAAACAGTATATACGGGTAATACATTCAAATATTTGTATGCTATGGATGGACGGTATTAGAAGATACTATTGTTATTAAATAAATACATGGGAAAAGTAGCGAAATCGTAAGCTTCAAACTAGAACGAAGCTTTATTTGATTTCTGTACTGAGGAAAAAATTACATGCTTACCGAGTGTAGCAAAAAATGTGTGATATTTTGGGTACACCGCAATTTTATCCACGAAGGTCAAATGCTGGGTTAAGTTATTAAGTTGAAATAAATCAAGGAGCATAAAAGTGGAAAATAGCCACTTACGATTTTAAAAGTATGTGATACTCGTTGGCTGTCAATTGAACCTGTCATATCTCGCATACATACTAGATCAATGGGATGAATTATCGTTACATTTTCAATTAAGTCGTGAAAAAGAGAATTGTTATATTTTACACTCAATGTACATGGGCCCAACAAATCAATTTTATTTAATTTACTTAAAAAGTGTTGATTCTGAAGTACAGGTAGCTGTGAAATTGTTCGAAGGGGATAACAACGATCCCTCAAAACTTTTAACTTGCCTTACGTTTTCAATAGTCGCTTTGTGGAAAAATCCAGATTCCAACAATGTTGAATCGGATGGACTTATTTTCCTCAGACTTTGAAGATCATATAGATCCATCACTGTACCTGGGTTATAGTTTTGAGTCTGCTTTTCGAAAAAAAACTAGTATAACGGCTGAGGAAGAAAATATTGTACGCACCCGATGCAAGCAGTTTACATTGAAATTAATAGAAGAGCTGCAACAAAACTACCTACAAATATTGAAATATTGAAAAAAATGTCAGTATTAAATGTAGTAGAAGTCTTAAAGTTGTTAAAGGTAAAGGAATAATAGAATTGCCGAAGTTATGGGGACCGAAAAAGAAATTATTAACATATTATTTAACTCAATGGAATAACATTAAATTTATGAAGTGAGAAAACGTCAATAATACAAGCCTCTTTTCTACGTTAGCTATTTCACTGGTAAAGATAGTATTCGAATACAGAATATGAACTGTTCAGATTGATAAACTTTGCGAAATCTAAAATACGGAATCGAATGAATTTGAAGACACTTACTTCAATAATAAGAGTTACGAATTCTTTAAAATTGTTCGGGAAAGAAGATGTCGTTAAGGTTATAGGTACAAACGTTTCTTAGCCATTTTTTTAGCCACAAATTCTTGAAATTTATCTAATTCTAGACACTTTTTATGTAGATTTTAGCCACAAGGCTTAGCCAAGAGTTGGTAACTCTGGCCAGCAAGCGCATTGAACACGATGGGTTTTTTGAAAATTCAAACGCGGGACAATTGAAAACAGCCAACTGACCGAAATACAACCATGTCCGAGGTACAACACCTTCCCCTACCTTGAAAATTTTAAATTTTCTACACAAATGTAATATAATTTAAAAATTTAATTAATTGTAAAATGAAGGGAAAATCTAGAGAACTTTTGTGATGTGTACTTACTCATTAATAGTCCAGTTAATAAGGACTAAATAAAGGCCTTTGCCCTACAAAAGGTGGGGTAGTTGTGATTTTTATATATGTTATTCAATTCCAGGATACGATGAAAAATCCTAGCTTAGACCCTGGGGGGGGGCGCAGTCCACCATCTTGGATTAAAGGTACCAAAAATTAGTTTTTTCAAAATAATTCCTCGACGGTTGATCCTACGACAAAAAATATTTAAGAAGACTAAATTCCTTACATTTTTTGTACAAACCCTTTTAATGTAAGTCTTACGTGTAACAAGTTACAGCGGCGGAAACGTGAACGCTCTTCGAAAAAAATTGTATACATATAGTACCATTTACACAGGATGTTTCCGTCCATAGTGATCCATAGGACAGGAGCTGATAGTAGTCACCTAGTCAAACAAAACATTATATGGTAAGAGTGGAGCGGCACCTCAACCGTTTCGTAGTTACAGGGTGATTAAGAAAATTCGGACTTACACAAAAAGTGTTTTTACAAAACATATAGGGAATTTAAGTCTTCTTCAAATTTATATTTTTACATTTTTGTCATAGGATCAACTGTTGAGGAATTATTTTGAAAAAATCAATTTTTGGTACCTTTAATCCAATATTGCGGAAAGCGCGGACCCCCTTCAAGGGTCTAAACTTGAATTTTTCATGGGGTCCGGAACTGAAAATCAGATATAAAAATCACAACTACCCTACCCTACTGACTGGACTAGGGAGAAATTATTTTGTATCTTTTAGTGCGAATTTTGAAGAAATGTTTTTTTTTTAAAAAGTTATTTTTTATATTTACTCGTTTTTCTTTTTCAGGCATAAAATATTCTCAAAAAAAATTTTAAATTATATCATTAACGAATTTATAGTACAAAAAAATTTTTTTAAAAAATGTTTGTAATTGAAAGCTTACAAATGCCGAGTATATGATGAAAAGTAGTAGGTATGTTGGAAAATCATCATAATTTTCTTACAAAATTTTTAATTTAAAGCGAATGAGTCTATAACATTTTCCCAAAAGATTTGCCAAAAGGACATTTGCACTAAAGACGTTTTACAAAAAGTTCATTTCACAAAAGCAATCTTTCTCAATTTAGACCAAAGACAACAATATATTTGGCATTTGTAGAAACATATTTGCCTATAGCAAATAAAAATCATATTCTTCATAGTCGGATTTTTCCTCAGGATTATTCTGATGCGCTCATCTTTTAAGCACTCAAGATAATTTTGTATTTAACTTTAGTGGACATCACGTCGATTCAGACTGAATTTCAAAGCATCTTATGAGTTAGTTATACTTATCATTTATAACGGCAAACGTTGTATTTCGGACGGTACGGTTTAGTTAATTATTAAATTTTTCGATGTTTTGGGAAACGTTCATTTGATAATGATCTGTTGGTAAAGATCTTTATTTGGCAATCAACTTTTTGAGAAATGACTAGTTTTGGCAATCAAACTTTGGAAAAGCGTACTTTTGACTAATCGTCCTTAGTACAAATGTCTGTTTGGGAAACAGAATTCGGTCAAATATCTGGATGCTAATGAAATTTTGGTTTAAACTTCACGTGATGATAGAGGACGTTAAGTTATGAAATAGCAATATCCGCCTTTAGGAGGAGGAAGAGGGTGTTTATGATTTTGGTATAATTCCCCATGTAACATCATGTAACACTCTTACTGTACATCCATAAAGAAATGTTGCGAAATGTTGACTAACTGACGAAGCTTTCCAAGAAATACTGCACTTCTATTTTTCAAATTTAACCCCCTTTTCCGCCAAACCGTTTTGATATTTAGCAGCACTGATGACGGTCAAATTGTGTTTCCCGCTTAATGTTCTAAGTGGCGATACAGCACCACAGAATTGGGAAGAGTATCTTTTTATCTTGCCTCTCATTATTTAATGTAAATACGTCTTGTAAAAATATCCATGTATTCCTTTATACCTGCTAAAGAGGCCTCAATTTTTGTAGGGAATAAAGATAGCTTGCATCAGAAATGTGTATGAAGAAGTATGCCCCTCCCATCCACCTAAAACTGTACATTTGCCAGTGCTAGCAACAAAACACTGAATTTTTTATCTCACTGAAAAAGACATTAAAAATTTCCCCGGAACCAATTGAACTATATTTCTAAACTTTTTTCACCTTCAAAAGTTATTTTTGATACTTATTATCTGTCGAAAAGTCAATTTTCTCCTTAATAGCTGAATTGAATAAGGTAAAATAACAAAAAAAAAATCGAAATTTATTGACATGGTTATAGATTACATTAACAACACCAGTTATCACTAGTTTCCTGTGTATTCCATACTTTTCCTAACTACCCCAAATTTTAACAGAAAATTAACATGAAATAATTATAATTTCCTTCATTAGAAATGTTTTAAATATAATGAAGTATTTAGTTGAGGGAAAAATTCTATTAAAATTTGCATATATTTGCGAAAATTTATATTCCATGGCCGCGCTCAAAATGTATACTCTGGAGATTAAGCTTTTTGTGTAGGCTGGAGTTATGTATTTATTTACAGGCAAAATAAGCTAATATCCGCTGGAAATAATTTTGAACGACCAAATTACCTTCTGCAATACTTTAACAAAATGCATTAACAATAAATTGAATTGAAAAGAAAAGGTGCAGCGGGAACTTATTTCAAATAATAAATTCCAATGGAAAAAGCAATGACTGCGCATTCCAATTTTCCATCTTTTATACAAATTTTTTTATAACTACTTTTTAGCTCCAATGGTGTCCGACCATATAGCTTAAATTATCTAAATTATGGTTTCGAAAACTGTCATAAAATAGCTCTGACTCTTTGCATAAATAAGCTTATGATTTGAGAAATAATGAAAGACAGTCAGCTTAAATAATCCCAGAGAACCAGAGAATATTTAACTTGACTTATAATATAAGCAATTGATTTTTTAAGTATATGTATTTGTAATTTTAAAATTTTTTATTTTATCACCCTCACCTCCCGCGCCCCCTCAGCCTAGTGCAAATGTCTCGATCCGCCCTTGGTTAGGTACTAATTTATAGCGTGTTGATGCTCTAAAATGATCAACCTATGCGCTTAGAATGTTATTTTCGTCCTTTTTGGAAAGATTAAAATTAGCACTCCTTTTTTTTAATTTTTATAGCTTATATTCCTTCTAGTAAAGGGACCGTAGGGAGAAGCAGCAACACGTGCACCTACAGTGGCGTAGATAAGGCACCCGCAAGCCCTGCCTGGTAGGGGGGGTCGGAATATAGGGGTCCCAAACTAACTAAAATTTTCAAAGTATTTCAAAATTGCTTCCTGCAATTTATTAGCAGAACCCGTATGACCCCTTCTCATGTATTAACAACGCCACTGCACACATCGCTCTCTGTATGTTTACAATTTCTCTGGGGATTTTATTTTATTATCTTTAAAATATCCTGAAATAAGGAAAAAAAAAGTTGCTTACATTGTTTACATTCGATGGTGTTCTTAGGTGATATAATATTTATGAATGTATGCTCCTGTTACAATATAAAATTAACGATGCCTCGACCTGATGTAGAGAAGTCCTCAATTTTTTCTTAGAAATTTACTGGAAATTTTTTCTTCAGAATTTCTATGCATATTATTGGAGTCCGACACAGAATCTCAAAATAACTCCAGTCAGCCACCAAGGATAAAAAAAAAACAAAATTCTGCCGAAACATTTTCTGTAAATTTCTAAAAAATGAATAAATAAATTGTTCATACTTTTAGAACTTTTAGAAATATGTTGAGCGTTTAACCGTTTCAAAATTCAAATTATTTCCAAAGTTATAGCAATGAGAATTGGGGTGGGTTTTTTCTCGAACTGGTGTGTAAGATACCTCAGATCTGTTTAACCGATTTTATTAAAATTTAGACCACATACATATTCTTTATAATATTATCTATCACATATAAGAAAAATGTGTAATAATATTTTTGGATATTATTATAATAAATACGAAACCTTACACCTTACTTATTTTTTCACCAGAGAGGATTTATAAATAGGTAGAATATGTATGTATGTATTAATACATGCATATATTCATACTTATGTAGGTATATCTTCCACAACTTTCTGCTCTCAATTATGATTTTTTTGCGTTCTATAAAGTACACCCAAGGTGTTCCATATTGGAATTTTCATTTCTAAATTTTCTTAAAAATTTCGCGGTTGGGCCCCTTCTGAATTCTTATCTACGCCATTGTCTACCTCTATACAAAATTGGCAAGCAATAAAAGAGCAACTAAAGGCTTTGTTGGTGGTGTAAATGCAACATAATTTAGTTTGTTCAATATTAAGAGAGAAAAGTTTCTAGCAGTTCTTGCAGTTTAAAATAATGTTTTCGTCTTTTTTCCTCGTTTCCGCTATTTTTGCAGAGACATGTTTTGAAACTTTTGATTGAATGCATTTGCCAGGGTTAAAATTTCTCTGTAATTACTTTTGTCTAGGGTTATAGAGAATTCTAGCAAAATATTCTTTCTTACTTTACCTTTGGATAAGCTCTAATTTGATTTTTCCTTTAATATTAACGTAAAAATTCAAGGGATATAAAGTTGATCTGGCAGGGATGAGATCACTTCCCCCACCATACCGAAATAAAACAGGTATTTTTTTTTTATTAAACCTCCAAAAACTGAAGATTTTTGTCTATGGGTTCCTCACGCCGTAAACACAGTATATAGTTAAGCCAATGCGGGTTTTTGTTTCTCTTTTCTTTTTTTCTTTTTATAGTCAACACAACACAGTCCACACTTACGCCGTTTACGATTATTAAGAATTTTTTGAATTAAAAATTTCAGTATCTTCAGTCAAAAGAACTGAAACAAAATAGACGTAAAGAACTTTACGAATTTAATCGAGACTGGGGTTTACTTACGGATAATTGACATTTGTGTCCTATACAGAAGTCACGTTCCGTAAGGGTTATTATCTTGATATTTAATGTTTTCGATTTTATAAAGTGGTAAAAGCAACAACAACAAAAAATTTACCAAATTTTGTGCCTTTTATGAACGTTATATAAAAAAAAAATATAAGAAAAATCTGAAGCTTTCTTAGCTACTTCCCAAACTTTTCTCGTAGAAGAGATCACCTCTCTTTTCCATTCTCGTCTATAATAAAAAAAAAATAAAATAATAAGAGTTTGACTGATTTCATTAAAATCATTGGATAAACAGATGAGTCCTTAAGGAATATGCGACTTTTACCGCACTTTAATTATGGCAATTTGGCATATTTAAAATTAACAAAAAGTTATTTTGTGTACAATTTAAAGGGCGCGATCGCCCTAGTAACTTTACTTACAGATACGTCTATTGTGGTTTAGCCTAAAATAAACTTTAAGACTAATTTTCGACACATTTGGAATTTCTATAGCTGTGTCTGTTCTTGCTTTAATTAGATGTCCTGAGAATAATATTTGAGAGGATACCTAAGGAGCAGAATATATTTTTATATTTATAAGAAAGACTTAAAATATGAGCAGTAAAGAAAAAAATAATTTATTGTATCCAGGGACCTTCGACCCCCTTCCCGCTAAAATCTTAATCATACAAAATGTATCGCATCTATCTCGCATCGAAATTATACAAATGTATCTAGTTTATGCAGATGTCCAGTGGGGAGGGACCAAAGTTCAATTGTTAAGTGCAATCTGCGATATCGGGGTGAGAAAAGCTTTTGTAATAAAATTATCGTTCAAAAACATTTGCAAATAAGCCTATGGTTTTTTTGTTTTTTTTTGTTTTTTCTTTAAAAATATGTTTTGTCATCAATCTTGACGAGGGTTGTCTCATTAAATGGGGAATAAGAATTGAAAACAACTTATAAAAGAGTTTTCTGAAAAGTTAAATATTTTTTTTAAATAGAATAAAAAACTGCTCAGGGTCATATATGAAAACCGCATGAGATTGGTTTATTTTTCTTTGTTTTGCATATCGTAAAAAACCATCGAAATTTTCTTAGAAATATTTGGCAGTTATTTTCCTCTTTGGTTCGTGTCCAAATCGCGGGCAAAATATTTAAAATTCCGTACTTTGGTAGGAATTTATCGAAATTAAATGTTGTTTTTTTTTTTAAAGTAATTTTGGAAATAAACATCTTAACTGGGAAAAAAAAATGAATGCATTTTTTTTAGAAAGTTTTGTTAAAGAAATTTTCGAACTTCGAAATTACTGGACTGTCTAACCAACCGCTCACCAAAAAATAAATGTCATCAATAGCGGATAAGAAATATCACATACTTACTTGTGAGAATTTCAATTTAATTGGAGGGGTGGCTTTCTGTGGTTGTAAGTCTTAACAGAGACCATCTGAAGCCCCTCCCCCCACCCTGCTGTGATAAATATCAATAAAAGATATCAGCATTTCATCTCGGTTACCTACCTACTTCAAGGAGGGAAAATGCTATCGAGCAAATATCAAGATTTTCAAAACACCTGAAGTTTTTTTTTTTGGCTAATTTCAAAATTTCGATATCGAATTTATGCTAATTTACCACCCAAATCGATTATTTATTGATTTTTTTTTTTAATATTATTATGCCAAGCTCAGGGGATACCCTTGGATGCAAAGGACAACATGGCAGGAAGGTAAAAGAGAAAGGAATTAGGGAAATGAGCTATAATATATGGAGCAGATAAAGATATATCTACAAAGCTAAAAAAAAGCGAAACCGGAGCTGATTAATTTTTGTGCCTGGAGAAGTCGGGTTTTGAGTGCCTTATCGTCAGTGATACTGCATAACCGTGACACTAGCAATATCATAACCGCGTAATTGCATCGAGTAGGTAGCAAAATCCAATTTCGAAGTTAATGGGGACATACAACTTGTTTTATCAATTTTATGTCTAATATCCATCCAAAAATAATATATTTCTCGTCCTTTATGTGCTTTAGCAGTGCCAATTATTTTGTCATTATAATAATAATAAAATAAAAAGGAGAATTTTAGTCCCTGCTGAAAACTTATTATTTTTTTTTTTAGCAGCAAATTTAAGGGCAATCTACATACTTATAATGTTTGTATGTAGTTGGAAAGTAGCTTATTCTGGTCTTGTTGTGTTGTTGTTTTTGTTTTCTAATAATTTGGGAACGTGTCAAACGATGTATGTACTGCTTTGGGTTACCAACAACACTATCCCCAAAATACTTATAAAACTTTCAATTAAAAATTTCGTAAATACAAAATCCCAAAACTCGACATCTGCAGAGGCACAAAATTCCTGAACTTGAAACCTACGACAAAATCATTCAGTAGAATTGAATAATTATATGCGGGTGAGATTCAAATCTTGGAATGATAGTTTCCAAAAAGATATACCTAATCTAGAAAGTCTACAACTGACAAATTTACACAATTGACCAAATCCAGAAAAAAAATCCAATTCTTTCTGGATTTCTTTTTATTTTTATCTTTATTTTTGTATTTCTCACTTAGTACCTATGTATGTCCTTTCGACCAATAATAGATGGCGAAAATATTGAAAGATAGAAATTAACTACGATTCCATGCATCGGATTTGGTCAGACCCGAGTTACAAAATGAAAAACGATTTTTGGTAGATTGTAAATTTTTCCAATTCTGAATTTTTTTCGTTATAAATTTTTTCAATTCTGATTATGTCAATTTCTGACTTCTGGATTTTATGCCAGTAAGCTTTTATGCACAATAAATTTTTCAAAATACTTTTCAATATCCCTCACTTAGCATTATCCAGAGTAACGGTCCAGGCTTTCGTTTTAGGATTTTATTTTAATTTATTGTTTCTAGTTTTTTGGAGCTTTAATTTGTGTTTTTTATGACAATATTCTCTGGACACTTTTTTTCCAAAATTTAAACGAATTTCTTAGAAATACAATTTTGCGTAATTCCACATTTAACGACCCTCAAATTAAAAAAAAAAAAACTTTTCAATTTTAATGAAATATTTGCAATTTTTACATATGTAGAAGAAATACCGAAGTCTCATTATCTTGCTTTTATATTTTAAAGTCGCGCCCTCATAAAAAGCGATACAAAAAACGCTAGATTTTGTCATAGGGATCGATAGAATAGATTTTTGTCATTAAGAAATATTTTAAACTGTGAATTCATAAATTAGAGATTTTGTTGGAAAGGATTTTGAACAGATCATTTGATGAACTTTGATATAGTGCCCAACATGCTTTGCTTTTAAGGAGTAAAATAAAAATTGATTCTTGTGGTTGGGGATTTTTGGTCTTGTGTGTCCGGGAATTTTGTGCTTGGACATTTAACGTTTGTTGATTTTATGAGAAAATTTATTACAATATCAAATCGGAAAAAGAGGATTCTGGTATATTGACGAGAGAGAATAGAAAAAATTTTTGAGTAAAAATAAAAAAAACATTACGAACAAAGTTAAGAAGAATGTGGTTAAGAGGGTTATGGCTGAACAATAGTCTAGACTTATGGGTATGGATAATATAAAATTACTTTGGCTCTTTCTTCAGTTATTTTCTATATTTTTAACGTTCGGGAGTTTAACTTTGTATCACATAAATTCGGATATGCTCTTCTTTTGATGAATTTTTATCTTTTTCTTCATTTATGGATTTCTGCATGAAGCTAAACTCTTTATACATTAAATCGAAGGAAGTGCAATTTGAAATGTTTCTAGTAAACGATATAATACCAATGGTATGATCATGGTAAATTTTATAAAATTTAAAAGTTTCAGATGTACATACATATGTAGTTATAAACAAATGCTTAAGCTATTTTTTTCATTTTTTTTTTTGCTCCATTGAATTTAGCACCTTCGGTCACTATACTTCCTTGGGGTCTAGATTTAAATATTTGTTTACATATAGTCCGTACTACATACATATGTATATATTTAAAGTTGGTATTTTTACTCAGTCGTTTTTCATTATAATATCTTCTTAGCTAGATAGGTTTTTGAGAAACACAGTTTACATGCTTCTTATTTGAGTGTTGGGGGTAGTTCAGTGGAGCAAAAATTCTTTAAATGGTCCAAAAATTCCCAAAATTTTGAGCCTCCATCGGAATAACGGGTTTTTTTTTATATAACGCAGCACTAGTCAATGATTATCCAACCAAGTATATAGATAGTGTTTCTTTTATACACGTGTACAATTCGTTTATATATGTATGTACATATGTTAGCATACGTTTTACAAGAGAATGGCATGATATATAAGTATCGAATGAACTGAGATGTTATGTAAGCTCTATTCTCAAATATATTTTTGATTTGTGAAAAAAAGAATAGTGACAGCGTTAAAATAATTTTTCTATGGGGGAAAATGTTCAATTTATGATCAAATAGATTTTTTTTTAGAGTGTTTTACTCAAATTAGATCATAAACTGCCACTACCTAGATTTATCATTTATGTATACACTTTCATTGTACTCGCACTGATCCAAAAATAAAACACTATTTACCTACAAATACAACTAGAATTTACTACGCGAAATTTGGCTTAACCCTTCCTGTTTAATATATATTTTAAAGTAGTCTAATTAGCAAATCCAAGTTTTGCTGCTCTCTAAACTAAAGTGTGAGTTTGTAAAATCTAAATTTCCTGGTATACATCCCAATCTGGAATATGGAGATAAATAACTAAGTTATACAGTAAACACAATTATAAAGTGAGTGGCAACAATTTGTGCCACTAAGCTTAGATATTTTTTGATAAGATTAGGGAAAGCTCCACCTCGGATAACATTTCGGGAATTTTACGTACTTATATAGGTTTTCTGATGCGAAATACTTAAATTCAATTAATTTTCCAATGATTTGGGGAAATGAAACTGATTTTGCCTTTCTATTAGAGAAAATTACATTTTATTTTTAGGAGAAAACGTGTCTTAAATTTAAGAAATTGTCCTACTATTTTTACAGTGTAGCGAAGGGCTCTGCAATATTTAGCAAAATACAAATGTGAAACATTTAATAAAAATGTAGGATTCTTATTTAACGCTAGTTTTAACCTTAGTTGCTACTTTAAAAATCCCACATTAATATAACCTTAAATTTTGAGCTTATTCAAACCCGAGTAAGGGAGAAAGCAGGGCCGGATCTATGGGGGGGAGGGGGGGGGGGCACGTGATGGCACACTCCCTGGGCACTAGTTTTAAGGGGTCGGCAATACAACGGACTTCTAAACCCATAACTAAACGAGAAAAAGACTAATTACAAGAATTGGAAAATGTTTTCAGATCATACTTAACACTTCAATCTTCTTTCCGGAATCTAAAAGCTCCTTTCCTGATATCATACTTTCAATTGTGCTTATACTTATACAGCCAATCAATTTACTGTCTATTAAATGTAACTTTGTATGCCTCTGTAAGCTAATCAAACTAAAAATTCCGCTAAATTCCGCTAAATTCTCAAATTTTACCTTTGTATCACATGAAATGAATTCAAAAATTGTACAAATGTGTCTGGCAACCCTATGTTCCCCATCATCCATCAATCCTACCTCGAATGTAGACAGAATATAACACAGTAGGCACAAGCACAGAAAATCATTTTTATGCCAACTAAATTTAGCCATTTTAGCCGGAGTTAAGACCTTCGAATCTGAGTAAAAAAATCGAATAAATCCTTTCAACTTGAACGGCAGTTTGAATTCCTACCCAGAGTTTTTTTTTTTTTAACCGTCTCAAATTTTAGTAGTTTTAACCGAGAAGATTCATATTGAAAAGCGGCAAAAATAAAAACTAATCTCCAACATAATTTAAATTTTTATGTTAATAATACCGGAGATAGACTTGCAATTTCAATATTGCATTTTGCGCTCAACCGAAAGTCTGTCTCTATATACTGAGAAACAACTCGGTATAGGCTCGGTGTACACTCAGTATATAGTACATTGGAGGTCAATATTGAAATTGCGAAAAACGTACGCGGTTATGAGTTTATTGTAATATGACTCTAATTATAAACCATAATCATTTAATACACAAACCTTTTAGAACCGAATTTAATACTGCAATGTTGGCTACAACTATTTCTGAGATTTAATATTTGACACTTGTCAAACTGAAGTGTCTATTTCGTTTTTATTTTTCATATAAACAAGTAATTTCACAATATTTGCTCGCGTTTTGTACGTGCGCGGAACTTTCTTAAGTCAAATGACAAATCAAGTGATAAATCAAATGTCAATTCTCTAATTAAATTCTTAATATCGTAAACCGCAAGTGTGTCTCTGAAATTTTTATATTGCAATTGACATAATTGCATTATCAATATATCAATATTGAAATTGCAAGTCTGTCTCTGGTATAAAATAAACTGTATTTGTAATGATACGATTTTTTACTTTCCTTTTATTTTAAAACAGTTTGAGATTCAAACGACTTTTAAGATCTATAATGGATCTTAATTTTTGTTTGAATTTCAAATCTTTTTTATTTAACAATCATTTGTTTCGAATTCAAATTGTTTTTAACAATTTTGGTTCTAGATCCATGGTATGCAGTATAAATAGGTCATCTATCATATACATATGATGCCTAGTATACCTTTGAACTGTAATAAAATTTGCCTCAAATAAAGATCGTTGTTAGAGGGGGCGGTAACTAACGTCTTTGCCCCCTTCAAAACTTTCCTAGATCCGGCACTGGGAGAAAGTTAGGTGGATTAGATCTCACTAACCTGATTGTGAAAGCAAGATGTTTCCAAGTTTGTGCATTGCCAAAGAGGCACCTTGATTTTTCAACAGTGGAGGAATCTATTGGGATCGGTCGACATGGAGAAGCGCTACTACCTGCTCTCTACCCAACTACCTTTTTTTCGTGACCGACCGCACAGGATCTAATCTCTGCAATTCAGATCTGGATCAGAATCAAACCAAAATTCCACTGTAAGTGATATCAAAGAACATATAAATTAACTGTTAGATGTTCTTTGGTAATATGCTCTGCAGTATAAACAATTTGCGCCAATTCCGATTAGATGCAATCCTAAATTAACAGATTCAATTTTCAGTAATGTTCAAAGATTTGAAACACATCTACTGACAGTTCTCGGAGATATTATTGAGTCGAATATAAACGAACACATCTTTTAGTACACTAACAACATACGGGCTCTATGACGTGCTTATGTTCATAAGACTTCCAGAGGTCACAGGACACAACAGATGGCGTACATACTTCGGAATAATTATGAGCTTGATGAGAAAGATAACTTGCAGAGTAGTTTACAGTTATCCATCTAATTATAAAGATTTTGATGTGGAATTTAAATTGTTACCTCACAGTCCTACATATCGCTCAGTATACCTAATGAAATTCAGTTGTAAAGATGATTCGAAAATCACACGACATGAGTCATGAATAATGAAGGCAAATTCCGTATACGTTAAGTTTTAAAAATCATTCGAAATGAATATGCTTGTGGTATTCCTGAAATCCATAAGCGTTATATTCGTACGCAAACCATTCGTTATTTATCGAATACGTTAAAACCATTCGGAATTCAAGAATAAGGCTCATGAACCAAATACTGTCCATACTATCTTTGAAATGTACAGGGTGTTCCAGGAAAAGTATGCAATACTGAAACCCCTAAAAGATGAGGCGATTTGCAATCGAAGATTCCATATTAATTTTTTTCGAATTCGTGTTATTTTTGAAATTACAGCGGATTTTAGATTTTTTCGAAAATGAGGTTCTTGCAACGCTTTTTTGGCTGTAACTCAGCTCGTTTTGCTTACTGAACCGCCATTTTAGTCTTGTTTTATTCGTCTTACTACTGGCTTTCATTTATAATAACTAGCTTTCAAAAAAGTTTCTAGATAAGTAAAAAATTAACGATAAAACTTCAAAAATGTTTTTCTCTTCGAAAAACTATCTTCTTTGAGGGCTGAAAATCTCCTAAAGTAACCATATTAGCAAACTATTCCGTGCCCACAGAAAACATCCCTAATTTGTTACTTTTCAGACAAATTCAACATTTTTAGCCTAGCTCAAGTACTCCCCGAGATACAGGATAAGATGTCTTGCAAGATACCTCACCCATACTTGAACGAAATTATTTTGAAATTCAAAATTTTTTTTATAATGGTGAGAAAACTAAGCACTGAAGCAAGAAAATCGAGTGACACCTACTTTATAATTTTAAAATATATGTTTAGAACTGTTGCCAAATAAAATAATGTAAAGGAATATTGGTTTTTTCCAAAACACGTGATCAAAATAAAAAAAATGTTATTATTTTAATGAAATTTACAATGCAGTGTCTAGCCTATAAGTATGATCTAATTATAATTTAATTTAATAAATACTTAAGTAATAAAAACAAAATTTAGTGTCCTACTTACATTTACAACAGGCTGACTAGTGCGTCTTGAAATTTCACGGATACTTATATTAGGATCGCTTCTTACCAAATGTAATATAGTATCGTCTTCACCTCTGGGTCTAGCAGATCTCAACTCGCGAAAAGACCCGCTCTCGCACAGTTGACGGTGAAGTCTAGAAAATAATCCGCGGTACGGGGCCCGTCTTTGAGGATACCGCCTATTATACTCCTCTACAGCTACAGAATCATTTCCATTGCACATACCATATATAAAGTGCATTTCAGCCAACTCCTGGTATGTAAAATTTGCAGGCATAACTTCGCTTGATTTTACTGACTCTTTTACTTAATCAAATGCTGAAATCTAACTACGAAGAAAGCACTAAAAATTTATCACAAGTTTCACAAATGAAGAAATTTTGCCTACTGTAGAAATTCATCATAAAAATATATTTTTACATGTGGAAAATTCTTTACATGTGGAAAATTCTCTACCTGTGGAAAATTCCTTACCTATGCAAGATTATTTCTTCATCCGACGATATGTGTAAGATTACGGCATTACACAAATACCATTATATTTTGAGCCGCGATTGATTTATTTATGGTGTGATACCTGAACTTAAAAGGCGGTTTATTTTGACTTCATTATGATAACGACAGATTAAAATTAATAGTGCAAAATATGTTATTAATAGTCCGAAACATATATTTTAAAATTATAAAGTAGGTGTCACTCGATTTTCTTGATTCAGTGCTTAGTTTTCTCACCATTATAAAAAAAATTTTGAATTTCAAAATAATTTCGTTCAAGTATGGGTGAGGTATCTTGCAAGACATCTTATCCTGTATCTCGGGGAGTACTTGAGCTAGGCTAAAAATGTTGAATTTGTCTGAAAAGTAACAAATTAGGGATGTTTTCTGTGGACACGGAATAGTTTGCTAATATGGTTACTTTAGGAGATTTTCAGCCCTCAAAGAAGATAGTTTTTCGAAGAGAAAAACATTTTTGAAGTTTTATCGTTAATTTTTTACTTATCTAGAAACTTTTTTTGAAACCTAGTTATTATAAATTAAAGTCAGTAGTAAGACGAATAAAACAAGACCAAAATGGCGGTTCAGTAAGCAAAACGAGCTGAGTTACAGCCAAAAAAGCGTTGCAAGAACCTCATTTTCGAAAAAATCTAAAATCCGCTGTAATTTCAAAAATAACACGAATTCGAAAAAAATTAATATGACATCTTCGATTGCAAATCGCCTCATCTTTTAGGGGTTTCAGTATTGCATACTTTTCCTGGAACACCTTGTACTATAATAATAGCATTAGTAGTAGTATAATAGTCTTCTCTTTTATACTAATTATCTAGGATGAAAATAGCTTTCAAGAAACTAGTAGGTGCTCTCCTTGATTTGAAGTTCAAATGTGAGATAATCGCAAATTTCCTATGAAATTCGAAGGTACATTTACTTGATCTAGACGACTGTGGTCTCGTTTATGTGTAGATTAGACCGGTTTTTGTACTTTAGATCGCGTGTACTTTCATCATAACCTGCAAAATACATTTGTATTATAGTTTTAAAATTGTCATTAACAATTAATTTCGCAATAATGATCTACTTATATAGATTAGCGGAAATTTTTCAGATTATGAAATTGATTTTCGATCCAAAACTGTAATTATGTAGATATTAGTCCAATGCTGGTTAAAGTGAATTTTGTTCGTACCAAAATCAAGATCAAATGGAACTAGTTTGGATTTTTTTTTGTTATCTGTACGACCAAACTGTGTTTTTCCAGTTTATAATTATACTGGTTTGGTTTACACAACATTCATACGACTAGTGCCATCTGCATTTCTTTGTTGGAAAAGATATTATTTTTTGAGAATATTATTACGAGTGTGGCTTTTGTTCAATATTTGAAACACAATATTTCAAATATAATTCACAACCACTGCTTTTTGTGTGCTTTTATTCAGTTCAGCAAGCTTTGCATTACTTAGATTGAACTGAAAATGACACTTTACATTAAAAATTTAAAAATTTATCGAATTTAAGCACTTGTATTGCTCTAAGTTGGAGCAGAATATCCATTTATCATAGTTTATAGTTTTTGTCACAACCTTGGAAGCCGTTGACTAATTTGTTGTACTTTTAGGCGTATATTGATGTTTATTCATTAAAAATTCATTTTAGTTTATTTTGTGGTTGATGAAAAGGATAAATCAAAATGAATATGGTAGAATTAAAAGTACGGTAAATTTGTGATGAAATGTCAAAATAAGTGACTAAAATAAATGATTCAAAGATAACAAGGGGTGCGTTCACTGACGCTATAGCGTCCTATAGCGTTGTGGTGGCGTTGTGTTGTGAAAAAATGTTAAAAGAATTACTTTGACAGTCACTACAGTGGTGACCTCTTGTGTAACCAAATTGCAGTGAACGCAAAAGAGAATAACGTAGCAAATCAAATATTTTTGACGTTTGGAAAAAAAAAGTAAATTAAAAGTAAACATGAACGTCAAATTGCAAATAGCGTTATGGTTGGGAGATGAACTTTTTTCGACATTACAAGGAAATAAAGTAATGCATTGAAATTGATTTATAATAAAAAAACTCTTTGACCCATCACGACGGCCATATTGTTCGCAACAACCAAAATTGATGTATAAATTCTGCTTCCATTTCCATATCAATGTCACTTTGACAACACAAATTTATTATCACACAGTTTTACTATTCTAACTAAATACAGGTAGTGAAATAATGCTAGCAACCTTTTATGGCCAATTCGAGATAAAGTTTTTGTGTTGCAACGTCGCAGGGAGACTAAAGTCATTTGGCAAAGCATGCCAATTATTTTGCAAAACATTAAAATATTTTTATCTGTCAGTTAACTGAAAAAATGGTGCGAATACTGTGGTTTAGTTTTTCATTAGTTTATATAAGTATATTCTCACTCAATTGAATTTCGTATAAAATTTGCAAGCTAATTATCTTTAATTTAGTTGCAGAAACAACGATAAACAATTGTGCAAAAGAGCAAATCTAATTTATAATTATCACCGGAAAAGTGTTGCTAGAAAAGGTATTTCAGGTTTGAAGAAGAAAAACAAATCCATTACTCGCCCGTGGCAAATAGAATATATTTCATTTATAATTATAACAGGTGTTATACAGAATTGTGTTAAACACTACTTAAATATCGCTGATGTCATCTGTTCTTGCGATATTTATCCGATACATCTGTATGTCGCCCCCTTCAAAGAGAATTTGTGAAAATCGAAAATTCTGACACAAGCCGAGTAATTTCATGAATAATTCTAATTTGACTATTTTTTATATTTGATAATATGCCAATCGCTAAAATACAATATATATCTATTGTAAATTACAACTAATTTTTAAAGAAATTTTATTCCAGTAGAAAGTAATCTTGCGAATTCATCTAGGTTGTATTGTTACATGAAAGGAATCCTGATAATATTCAATGCCGCGAAAAGTTCCACATTTTCCAGTTTTTCTCATTTGGTATAGGCTTGCCATTGCACAATACTCACAAAATAATTCAAAAAATATTTAAGTTCCTGAAAAGATCCACAAGTTGAGACAATTTGAGACAACCACCCAATTAACACAAATCTCGGCCATACCTTGCTATTCTTGTATCATAACTAAAATAGGCTTAAGCTACGACAAAAGATCAGAATAACCCCTCTTACTTTCACTAGTATTGACTGCACTGTCTAATATAAAGCTTGCTCCAGCCTCTAAAAATTGTCCTAGAACATTCCTGAAGACTCCATTCCAGAAATATCGATTCTCCGAACAGAAAGTTAATTGTGGTTTTACGTGAGTACCTGCCAAGTATGGCTTAATCCCACGGCATTCTTCATGCTTGGATTGTTATCGACAATCAACGTCCTCATGTACGAAACATATGTAAACCCCCGTTACGCGAAAGGCTTTCCATTAAATATACTGATTAGTGCGACTCCAATTTTGCATTAAGGCGTGTGAGATATTTCATGTTGGAGTTTGCCTAGAAAAGTACCAAAACGTCTTCGCCAATATCTCGGTCAAATCTCAACCGATTTTAATCAACTTACTGGTAGAAGCGAGACTTATCCCATCTCTGCCGATCTCAGGTCACGGCACCCTATACCACAGCCACTACGATGCTCCCATAAAGGGGCCATCCCAAGTTGAGGTGGATAAAACCTGGTTATCCAGTGCTCCTCTAACCCCGCAGTACCAAGTTAGCCAATGTTGCGCCGCCCATTTGGTATGGCTTTCGTAAAGTATGATCAACGGACCATCCCAGTTTCATATCTTCATGCAAGATATTCTTTTTTAAACGGTACTGGTAACTCCGTTCGGGCCTAGATTTTATTTGCAAATAATAAAAGAATTGTACTTGGCCTATACAGGTAATATAACCCTTATGGGCGCTGTCAGGGGGACCACGTGAAGATTAAGATATGCTCAATTCAGTCTGGATAGGCTTCGAGATTCCACGTGCTCATACTATTTTCCAGAAGGATATGCCAACGCGATCCTCAGTACAACTTAAAACACCTAAACAGCAAACCAACAAATTTCTTCCAACAAGTATGCATGCATTCCTCTTATACAGCTTTCACCTTGTTCAGCATTGCGCTTCACAGACTACTTCCCCCCCCCCCCCCGATTCTCCGAACAGTTGTTTACTGCCCCAACCAATAGATGTCACTTGTCTTCTGTCTTCTACGAACCTAAATTTGTTCATATCCGTACTTAATTAGTCATTTTACGCCAAGTATCCATTTCCAATCGGTGTCACTTGTTCTTTTCTATTGCTCGTAACAATATGATAAGTCCTTCCTGTTACTCCTAGATGGGTGCCATTCTCTGTGATTTATTTATATTTAAAATGAATTAATTCGAATGTGAAAAAATATTTATGTAAATTTACAGTGAAAAAATATCGCTGAATTATTATACTTTGTATATTTCAAATTTTTAATATTTTGTTTAATTCTTTTCTCACCAATCAGCTCATATTAATTAATTTGTTTTTTTACTAATTCCCCATAAAACATAAATGAAATGAAATAATTAAATAAATTTATCAATTTTTACAGGGAGTTATATGCAATAATTGAAAACCACAAATTCACGAAGGCTTCTTACGGCAAACTTCAAGCAATGTGGCTAGAGGCACATTACATCGAAGCAGAAAAATTACGTGGACGTTCATTGGGTACGTAACAACTTACATAAAATATGAAAATTGAATTTTAATTAATTTTTTCCATTCTTTCCATTTATTCTATTGTTTAGGACCTGTTGATAAATATCGAGTTCGAAAAAAGTTCCCTTTGCCACCAACAATTTGGGATGGCGAACAAAAGACACATTGCTTTAAGGAGCGAACAAGAAGTCTATTACGAGAATGGTATCTACAAGATCCTTATCCAAATCCGACAAAAAAACGAGAATTAGCAAAAGCCACAGGACTAAATCCGACTCAAGTGGGGAATTGGTTTAAAAATCGTCGTCAAAGAGATAGAGCGGCTGCCGCCAAAAATAGGTAAGTTTCAATATTTTTTGAATATGAATTTTAAATTAATTAATTAATTATTCCGTGAACCGCCCGTGTGATTTAGTTAATTTCAAATTATTACTTGTTCTCTATCTGATGAGATATTTCTTTCATCACCTTCCAACGTTGTACCATACTAGTGATAATTGCTCCAATTGTAAAAGTTTGTAAAAATAAAAAAATCTAAATCAACGGTTAACCTCTTGGGTACTGTGGTCATTGAAGAAAATACTGCCGTAATTGTTAATTAGAAAAAGATGTTTTCACTCATTTTTCTTGCTGAGCTGAATTTCTTTTGTTCTTTCCCACATGCATCAAGGGTGTGACATTGTTGGCTGTGAAAAACCCCCTGCTGACCTGTGGTTATATATTCTAGGTGCCATAAACAGAAGCTAATTAGGGTCTAAATTGTCATTATTACCTGATTTCTTGTTAATTACCGCTGAGTTGCAATTTCCCACAGGGGATTAGAGTTTAGGAGAGTTGTCATTGAGGGACTTGATAAAACAAGTTTTTATGAACCTTGGCGAGAATATTTTTCCTGTTGTGAGTTCATCAATCGCTTTCATATCTTTCAAAGTTGTTAATAATGACAGCTAGTTTTGTTGGGTGTGGTTAAATGTGTGTGTGTGCTTTTGTTTTTTGCAAAAGATAACAATAGGTGGAAGATTGACTTTAAGGCTATAAGAGCTATATTGTTTTTGGTTATTCAGAGAAAGTTGAATTAAATGCCGTGAAAAGGAGTCATTAATTTTGGTGTTTTGTTTTTATTTTTTATGGCAAAATTTGTTAGAACTGTCTTTTAGGCGGGATGTTAAAACTCATTCACCGCGTACATAATTTAACAATTACCTAAAAATTATGATTTTAATTATCAAAACTACACAAAATCATTAGAAATTAATTGGCATTGAAGAGAAAATATTTTTTAATGTTATTTTTTGTTGTTGTTGTAATATTTCACTTTTTACACTACTGCAAAATATTTTTTCCGCCTGATTAATGTCAAACTTAAAGTGAGAACGCAAAAGATAGAAACACTCCAGCACTAATATAAAGGGTGTTTCACAATCGGTGCACATAACTGAAGGCTTTGATAGCTTAGGTGGAGACAAGCGAAAAATTATATGGTGTAGGGGTGGTATAGGAAGCGTCGTTTTGGCGGTAGAGGAGGGGGGTTAAGATTTTTAGCACTTCTTCAAGTTTTCACCCTGTACTTTTATTGATATACACACCTATCAAGGTAGGATGACGATAGTAATCACCCCTACTATTATGAAATTTCATGCAAAATTAGCAAAATTAATGAAATTATGAATCATAAACGGGAATATGTCAAAAACGGTTGCATCTAAGTAGGTACATAAGTATAGTCAAATTAAAGTTAACATTCCGGGGTTTCTAAATCTTAAAAAAAAACTGTATAGTTATCACGCATTTTGGTGGGAAAATCGTAAAAATTTTTGAAAAAAAATACGATTTTTTTCGCAATTTTTTTACTTTGACGTCCTACAACTTATTGCTGAAGGTGACATGAAGGCTGATTGGACATTTATTGGAAAGCTGAGAGGGTGGGTTGTATATAAAAAAAAGTTACAGGGTTTAAAGTGGAAGAAGTACTAAAAATCTTAACCCCCCACCTACAGCCGAAACGACCCTCCCTTCACCTTATAACTTTTTTCTGTCTCTACCGCAGCCAGAGCTGGGCAAGTATCAAAGAAAAAGTACTTAAGTACAAGTAGCGACGGCCTAGGTACTTTAGCGTAAGTACAAATACCGCATGTATGAAAAGTACTTGTAACTAAGTACTAAGTCTATAAAAAGTACTGAGTTCTTTTTGAAGCACTTTTTAAAGTACTTTTTTAGAATCTTTGTACGTTGACAGTAATATAATGAAGTTTATAGAGCTCAATTAATAGATATTAATAAATAAATACCTTTTGAAAAATATAATATGTATAGTAACCCAGTGGCTACTATTTATAGTTTTTTATAGTTTTCGGCGCTGCAGGTAGAGTAAAACTTTCACCTCTTATTGCTACACTCACAAAAACTATTAGAGGTCCGCCTAAGCACCTATTATCTTCCAATGCATAAGAATTGTAAGGAAAAAATTTTCTGTAAATTTCTAAGAAAAAATTGAGGCCTTGCCTACATCAGGTCGAGGCATCGTTAATTTTATATTGGAGCGAGGCATTGCTTGCTTACCCTCGGTTATGTCTACTGTCCAATATAATATGGACTGCTTACTTTTCTATTTCACATGGACACAATTGCTTGTGTCAACAAGAGTACGTCGGTGCCAACATTGAAAAAATCATTGGCGGGAAGTTGAAAAAGAGAGCACGCAGCTCGGAAAGTGATTTAAATAGAACATTTAAAATTTCTTCTGCGTATCTAATGAATATATTTCCTTTAATGAAATAATTTTATCAGTAATAGCCCTAAATGATTAATTTAAAATCATGCATTTCGACTTTCGACGAATCCACTAATTTATTTGTTGTTTGTAGTTCTCTCTCAGTTGGTACTTTTATATTCGAGCGAGACGTTACTGCTTTTTGTTCTACTTCTCCAGTCTTGTTTGTATGTTATCAATTTGTCTAAGGTTCTACCTTAACGCGAGAGTGCGGCACATGCTTTGCCAGTTCTTTGCGTGCTTTAAAACTCAACAAAAAAGGAGTTGCGTTAGAGATTGTGTTTGGTTTTCTACGAAGAATTAGATATTTGTAGGTATTTAATAGACTCAGAAATATTTAAGTAAAAATCTTGGTACTTAAGTACAAAACTAAGTCTTAAGTACAAGTAAATAGAAGCAAGTACTTATGTTCAAGTACTAAGTAGGTGCATTTCAAAAGTACTGAGTAATAAGTCTTAAGTAACGAAAATGTACTTTAAGTAGTACTTAAGTCTTTTTTTTACTTAAGTATTGCCCAGCTCTGAGTCCTCAGCTCTCAAACCCTTTAGTTATGTGTACCGATAGTGAAACATCCTGTATATTATTTTCTAATTTTTTTTAAATTGTAGATTTGATAAAAGATTTTATTGAACACATATTTTTTGTTTTCAAGTTCAGTGTAGAATTCCAAAACTCCATCTTTTATACCAATTTTGTACAGAGCGTCTTCGTTTCTTTCGAGCAAAAACCAAAAAGAATAAAGGTTTTCTTTCTAAATCTATTCTTCACTCAGAAATGAGTAGCCATTTGCAGGTAGATCTAATTGACATACAATCTCAGGCTAATCAAGAGTTTATTATTATTATGGTTAGCCAGGACCATTTAACTAAAGACTAAGAGAGCTAAAGAAGTTGCCATACAACAAACTGATATATACCTATTCTTGACATTTGGGGCGTCTTGTATTTTACACTCTTATAGCGGAAGACAGTTTGTAAACTCTTTGCAATTCGAAATGTCATAACAGCATGCTTTGTTGCAATAACTAGCTTGTATAATGTGCAAAAGGGTAATAAAAGTATGTAACGGGAATTTAATAAGTACAGCCAGTTAGTTCTAGATTTAACTGAAAACTGTGCGTGAAATCAGTCAGAACCAGAATTAAGTAAATAATCTTCAGTTAATACTAGTAGGTAGCAGACCAGTAAAATTCCAAGTACAAGTACCAGTACAGTACCAGTACCTGGACTTGAAATATTTTAAGTACAAGTCCCGGTACTGGTACTTAAAAGCATTTCAAGTACAAGTCCAAGTACTGGTACTGATACTAGTACTTAAGTACCAATGTACTTAAGTACTTTACAGGTCTATCAATTGCATTCCGTTAATTCTAGATTTAACTGAGTTATATTAGTTAAAACTAGAATTACCGAAAGAGCTATGTAAGAACTAGGATTTCCTAATAAAATCGGGTTTTGACGGATATCGTGCTTTGATTGTAACATATCCATACATAAAATGGAATACCAATTTTAGGTCCGACATAACATGCATAAGACATGTCTAATACTCTGAACATATTCAAAGTTTGATCTAGTACAGAGCCGAATTCCTTAGGTCCTGAGAAGAAGTTTGAGTACCCACACGCCTATGCTCGGAGGCTTAAATAGCTACATTTATAGTCATCTCCTTACTGACTTTTTTAGTATTTTCCTGTTATTCGAACTGAGATAGGTACAAGATTTTTCGCACCTTAAATCGGCTCTAACTCGGTAGGGTTATGTCCGATCGGAAAACGGGTTTCACTGTTCAGCTCAACTCACTACAATTCATAGAAGAAAATTTTTCTTTCCATACTTTTAATGGAGAAGAGGTAGGAACCTTTGGCGTAGAGGGTCGGCATGTTGCACATCAAATTAAATGTCTCGCCGAGTATTATGGGATGGTGTACTTTTTTCCCGATTCAAAAAACTTTCTCGGGACTTATGCACTTGGGTCACACATATCCCAGTTATTATATTTCGCATATATATTTGCAGTTCTTTCTTCCATGGCCACTAGTGCTCTATTCTGAACATTTTTCTTAAACACCAATTCCGCACAGTCATGAGAAGTAGAAAAGTTCACTTTTTCATTCAAGAAAATCGCTCAAGCTACATTCGGTCGCTAATAAACTTTATTAATTAAATATGTTCAGAGTATGATAATGCATTGTTAAAGTCATCTCTCATGTCTGTTGATTCGGGCCTAAAGTTACATGAAAAGTGGGCATTTCCCTTTGTCGACAGATGGAAATTCAAAGGATAGTTAGGGCCGTATTTTTTACCAAGCCATTTAATTGAAATTTAATTTAATTTTTGTTTTAGTACTCCTCTAAGAGTGCGTTAGATCACACTTAAAATTAATTTAAAATTTAATTTGTGGTTTTTTATGTTATGTAATAACTCATATATAACTGTAATTTTAATTCAAGTGGGTCCCAATCCCAATCCTCTCTAGCGGGAGTACAAAACACTAATTAAATTGAATTTCAATTAAATGGCTTGCTCAATATGGCCCTAAGTTCGTTTTTTTGGGCTCCATCCGTACCGCTAAAGGAAACAAAAACGGAACGCTTGTCACTCTTGCGTCCGTTCGTCTGTCTGTCACAGAAATTTTTCTTGAAAACGATGTAAAATAGAAATTTGAAATGTGGCAAAATGTCAGGTCTTCGTGACGCGTGATTTTTTATTAAATTTGAGTTGAACCAAAACCCTTGAGAAATACTTCCCAAGCTTTGAAACAGAAATCTATATGTGTGCGTGTTAATCCAAATCTCTAAAATGTTTTAAATTGATTCTTATGGAAAGTGACTAGACATTGATTTTACATGTGCCATAAAGCCTAAACTGCTATCCACACAGAAAAATTGTCTTCCAATAATTTTAAGCTTGACTCCTTACATACCTAAGGACTACACTTACTATATACCTTACTTAACAAAATAATAAAAAAGTTTTGATTAAAAAATAACTTTACCATTTTACACTTAATAACCCTCTCAACCGAGTAATAGTTGCAATAGCGTATGTGCGGCTGAAGTCCGAATCTGCCTGGCGTGGCAGATTAATTCAAATTCATCGGACCACAGCACATTCAATTATTACTCAGTTGAGAGTTTTTTGTTTGGGGAATCGTAGTCATTTGGTTGAGATAAATTTTTTTAAATAATTTTGTTAGGAAAGCAGATATAAAAATTTGATTATGGTTGGAACGATAAGAAAGTAAGCTTAAGATTAAAAAAAGCAAACTTTTGTCAGTTTTACGTAAGAGCCCTACAAATATTTTAGAATGTTAGGACTAAGTTGGGGCTCTCATGTGGTAGTGAAAAAGTTTGTTTTATGACTGGAGGATTTTCGTTGGACTAACTTAAAAACATTTTCTTTGTATCGTGGTATATCGTCTGAAAGGGCTACTTCAAGGATTCAAATAAAAGAAAATTACAATTTCTTGTGAATTTTTATAAAGATATCCCAAATGTGGAAAAAGCGCAAAAGTATGTAAAATTAGAAAAAAAATTAGTGATAGTCATGTCACACATGTCGCCTATTACGTTCATTGACGTCCATCCATATTGTTCACATCGGTAGTGGCAGATATTTTCCAAATGTATTCTAGTTCTGATGAAGAAGTTCTGATATCAGTAGTGCTGGTTGAAGAAAAGTGATGAGGATCGATTCTACGAATACTTAATGCCAAAAGCCGAATTTGACGAGTTGCTTGGACTTATTGCGAATTAATAAGAAATTTTGACGCTATCGGCAGCAGTGAAATTGTATTTTTGAGTAATATCAAAAATCGCCGTGAGGAAACTATTTTGTTGCGACGCACCACTCCTGGTTGGGCTTATAGATTTAATTTTGCAAGAGAAATCGCGCAGAGGCAAATTCAAAACGCTGCGCCGCGCCGCTCCTAGTGTGACACCCACTTTATAGTCCATGTCGAGATTTTAGCAAGTAAAACTTGAATTTGAGTATCTTCAAGAATAGGAGTCCTCAAGTGCTCAGATGGACTTAACACGCGACTTTAGAACCCTCTTTTTCCAACCTTTTTTGTACTTGGGACACCTATGCCGTACAGGATTTTCAATAACTTTATTTGTTGATTTTTTTTTAACAAAAAATCTGCAGTTTTTTTTTTTTTCGTCAAAAATCAAACTTTTTTTTTCAAACGCGCGCCAAAAAAATCTGTACGGCTTTCTCTAGCTATAAGCCTCTAGATTAATGTGCACCAGTGGTGCTGCATGCCGCGGAGCCATGCAAGCAAAACATGTCCCAGGAAGATGGCTGTGGAGCCGCCATTTTGTTTTTTTTTTCGCTGTCAAAAATTTATCAATAAAGTTCAATGTATGCCCGATAATACCCTTAAAAGGTTTTTTTCAAACACCTTTAATTTCGCGAGAAAAAAATTCGTGAAAAAACCTTTTTTTTTAGCCGTTACAGTGGCGTTACCCCAATGATATACAGATCCAGGGCCAGACTGGGTCTTCCAATCGGCCCGGGCAAATTACTCCAAACCGGTCCCATTGGATTTTTAGAAATTACTTTTCTAAGGCAAGCAACCCAGATTGTTAAGCTGATTTCCCACTGAGCCCAACACAAGCAGAGTAAGATAGATTTATCTATTCGAACGTCATTTTTACACTCAGTATACGTGTGATCCGAATTGAACCTCTCCGTCCGTCTGAAAAACGAAATACTACACTTTTATATTCGTGCTTTTATAGTGAGCCAAACAAAATAAAATAAAAACACACTTTTCTTTAGGTGTGATTAACACCGGTTAGTAGATATTCGTTTTTTTGCAACTTTTAATCAACAAGTATCAGTAGTAAATGCGAATTTTAATTAATATTTCTGTTTAGCTTCTACTTTTCACGCTAGATAAAACAAAATTTTTATTTGTTGTCATTTTGTCTGATGTTGGCTGGATGATTCTGACCTTTTGTTGTACTTTAATATCAAAATATACGCCTAAATGATATGAACTTTTCTACTGATCTTTTCGTAATTTTGTTCCTAATATCACTCATCTTCAATATTCCACTAAGCCTGTCAAAAATAAAGAAATGTTGAAATGCCATACACAATATCAGCGGGTTCTAACATAGCATTTGTAAATTAAATGAAAATCCTTTTGGGATGAAATAAATGAATAAAAATCGCAATTTGTTAATGTTTTAAAATGTAAAGAGATTTGTAGTACGGTACAGTTTTAGTCAAGTATTTCTCACTTAATTACTCTCATCCCGTTAGGAAGGTAAAGTAAACCGACCCTTTTCGGGCCATTATTCTTGGAATTTATTGAAAAATGTTTCTTCTTTCAACTTTTTCCAGGTAATGAAATGAGAAATACTGTGCTAAACCCACACTGCACTACAAATATTATTACACTTCAAAATTAAAAGTGTAAAATTAATTATTCTAGTAAAAAAACAATGAAATATACAATTAAGTTAATTGCACTTTTATTCGCTGAGGTTTCATTTCATTTAATAAAACTTTCAATCCATGCGAAGAAAGTTTCGTTCAATTCAAAAATGGTTTTATTTGATCCAAAAATGTAATTTTAGTGACGTAAGTTACTTGGTTTTAAAATGTTTTTGAATGAATAAAAACAAGTACGTAAACATCTCGGTAAACATTTCATAATTTATGAAAATTCACTGTATGTAGAGAACAGCCTAGCGTGTCTTTTATAGAGATATTGAAGATGGCCGCATATCGCATGGCAGTAAGAGAATTTAGCGTGAAGCACAATACGGCGGTTATCATCATTTATTAGCTCAGATTCCACACTATTCCTGTTAGATTGAAACAATGAAATGCATGAGATGTGTTGCGTTGTACAATGAATACAGAATTACAGAGCCGTCAAGTCACTTTCAAATTTTAATGTCCGATTTTTAAAAAGTGGAATGCTAGATTCTATGCTAAATAGCAAATACCGAACAATATAAAATTGGCTTTCTTTTCTAGAATTTGCAATATTTTAAAAAGGAGGAAGCAAGAAATTAATACAGAAAACATGTTTGGATAAAATTTGTATAAGAGCGGTTGCCCCTTTAAAACTAAAACAGAGTTTCTCTATGAAAACAGTACTCGAAAGACCAACAATTTTACTTATGAAGGAAGTGAGGAAAGAAGTGTCCCCTACTCCTTGTTTTTTAAAAATTTTTGTAATAAAATTACCGGATTTTTTAAAAATTAACAAAAACAAAATTTAAGAACAGTTTTTGCACATTTATTGGTTTTTCAATTGCGAACTTTGTTTTAAAAAGATAAAAAAATAAAAATAAATCATGGTAAAACAAAATAATTAATAGTTTATGTGGCATTAAAAAATATAACATAATAAAAAATTACTAAAAGCCTAGATAGTATACACATAGGTAGATATAGCAACACTTGGAATTTCTTGTTGATAAAAATACATTTTCCTTCCGTTTTTCGAAATAAAAATTATTATAATGTTAAAAAATTCCAAATGCTTTTTTTAAAAAAAGTGAATGCTTTCGAAGCCACGTGATGCAAGATTTGGCATCTATAATACCATCTTGGTATTTGGCAATGCTTACAAGCTACCTTGGCTCCA
The DNA here is from genome assembly GCA_963924295.1 of Dioctria rufipes. Classification (NCBI taxonomy): domain Eukaryota; kingdom Metazoa; phylum Arthropoda; class Insecta; order Diptera; family Asilidae; genus Dioctria; species Dioctria rufipes. The sequence goes on along the minus strand of OZ002740.1, from coordinate 21,878,428 downwards.
CGGCCTGTCAGTATTTATAAGTTGCGGGGAAATTCTGAGTATTTTTAAATCATATCTCTGCTCCCACCGCAACAGCCGTTACGTAGTCGCATTAACCCGAAGACGACTAGTCCTACACCACCGGCCCATCGGGCTAGCGCCCTATCGCCCGTACCGCCAGTCCGGCTCTGTACAGATCGTAATAAACTCCTAAGGGAGACCTATATTGGACCGGAATCCTACGATTCTAAGAATAATCAATTTTTGATTTATTATTCAGAATATATTTTTGTTAACATGTGCATCACACTGAAGACTGGAAAAGAAGTTGTTCCATGAAGCTAACATAGAAAAACTGACATATTCATCACTCAAATATTAAAGGAACTGCGAATCGTGAGTGAGGAGATTGAGAAAAAATATATCACTAATCGCCTTACTGCGGTCTTAATTGACCCAAAAGTTTTGTAGGAGAGAGAAGACTTGCTAATATTGTACATAGATAAAGGCTTCAGAAATTATGAACGACATAATCATATAGGAATTAACATCAGGTTTGTTTTTTTTTACAAGCCCGACAATTTATTCTGTCATCAATATCTTTAATTTCAAGGATGACTTTAAGTTGAATTTTTTTGTGGTGCTTTACTGTCAGTAAAACTATCACGGATCTTGTTACATAAAATAAGATCACACTCAAAAATATGTTGAAGATCTCTCTGATCTCTTTACATACATATTTACAAAACACAAAATCACCAGGCAACAATAAAAATCCAATAAAAATCGGATTAAATGAAATTTACTTATAGAAAACATAAATGTCGCAGTATTGAATTTGTTTTCCCGCAACAATTGACTGACCAAATCAAAGATCGAAGTCGAAATTGCAAGACCCCCGCTGAACAATCAAAAGTTAAAAGGAAAAAAAAAATGATTTAATGAGAATCCAATTTAGAAGCTTTTTATGTATAGGTCGGTATTGGAAAAAAGGACACTCACAGAACTAATAAAGGGGTCGAACTGAATTGAATTGAATTTAGGACCCTTGGATTTCATGCGTACATAACTCGAATAAGATATTATTTTGCCAGGGCATGCAAAGTGATATATCGAAATCGATTGATTTTTAATCCCCAACACAAATAGAACTTTACTCCCGGTAAGTACAATATATAGGTAGAGGGAAACTAGCATGCTCTCCAGATTCGATTCAGAGAAATCCTGAAGGAGAGAAAAACACTTATACCCACCCTTATCAGGCTTGTGGTGTCTGCATCTTCCATGTTTCATATTTGTTTGCTTTGATTTTGTTCTATTTCTTTTGGCTTACACGACACGATTTTGTTATTGTTGTTGTTTTTTTTTTTTTAATGCAGCAGCAGCAGTACACAAATACGAAGAAGTGAACCCACTTTGAAATACCCTTAATCCGGAAGTTAGGACTTTTCCCTCAAACATATGTTAAGGATTAGGCACTATGTGTATGTATATAGAGAGGATTTGAGATTAAGAAATTTCCTTCGAGCCAAGACCAACGAAGTGACAATATTAAGCCTTTCGAAAATACACCTACATATACTCTGCCATCGATAATGATATCGGAGATTTGGTGACAAAATGCACGCATCATTGAAACAGAACCTCATTACTGACTTTCATTAATACCTTTGCTGATAACCATATTGAATTTCGTGCTTCCCGTCGATAAATGTTTCAATGCGTATTTTTTTTTTTTTTAATAATTTTATTTTTATGGCGTTAATGATCAAATGACTACCATCGGTACCTGCTATATATGTAGGTATAAGAAAGACTCCACGTGGGCGCAAGTGTATTATAGAAATTATGTATATGGATATTTCACTGACCAATCAACAAAAAAAGTAAATGATAAATTTCAATTTTTCTATCAACGCTAATCGCTTTTTAATTCGTTTTTGATACACTGGAAGTCGTCCAAATAGCTTAGACTTGTTAATGATCATTAGAAGTGCGGTTTTGAATATTACGGACTTATGCACTCACAACTACACAGATTAGATTAGTTTATTACTTAAATTTATGTACAATCATAATCCTCTACTAATCCTTCATGATATGAAATGACCAGTTTCAGTCTCATATAGCAGCATTATGTTTTTTGACAAAAAAAAAAAAAATCCTTTGAATCCAGTTTCTATTATAACACCTCTGAGCACTTTTTCTACGTAGTGTCCACTCTGTAGCTAGAGTCTAGATTATTCAAAGAACCATGCGTCAATGATTCATTTTGATACCTATTTGGTTACTCTATGTACTTACTAGTTCCGGTTTGTTATATAATTTATTATTATTAACACTAAGTTATTCAATTTCTTTCTTTTCACATTGGTCCCATCCTGATCATGGATCTTCAATGGATTTATAGAAATCACCGTAAATGGTTATATGCAAAGCAAACTCCCTCAGTCAGTGTGTTCTGAATGACTAGACAATCTTTATTTATTTATTTTTTTTTAGATTCGGTAATTATATGCCACTTTACGTCGCGGTAAAGAAGATCTCCACTTTTTGGTTATTTACATTGGAGAGGGGTGTTGTTTGTTTTTTTGTAATTAATCTCAATATTCTTTATCTTCATTTGCTAGGTAGAGTCTCTGAGATTTTCTAGCATAATTTAAAGGTTGTTGTTGTCTGTGTATGTTTAGTCGGCCAAGTAAGCAGTTATTATAATTCAAATCAGGCGTCAATTATTTGTACTTAGTGAAAATGATATATGTACGTACATTATTGTTACAAAACCAAACGCAGTTAGTAGACTGAACGCACCCTTATACCATAGATAAAATAAAAATATGCAAAAACTGGGCAAGTAAAATAAAAATCTGTAACGCCTCGCTTCAATATAAAATTAACGATGCCTCGACCGTATAGGAAAGAGCTCAATTTTTGCTAAAAAAATTTACTGGAAATTTTTTCTTTAGAATACTTATGCATTATTTATTGGAGGCCGACAACGGCATACATGAAGTATTTTATCTGCAAATTGTTCACCAAAGTGAATAAAAATTATGTCCAAACATTTTCTTTAAATTAGAAAAAAAAGTTAGTGCTTATCTAAGCGTCTACGCTCATAAAAATTTTTAGTAGTCCCAGCACCCCTTGTTGGCCTCCAATAATATATAAAAATTCTAAAGAAAAAATGTCCAGTAAATTTTCAAGAAAAAATTGAGGGGAAAAAACTGTTTTACAAAAGAAAAATCTTTAAAAAAGAAATTTCTATGCAAAAGCAGTCGTTTTGTATCAGCAGAAACCGTATACTCATCAGTACGGCTCCTGCCTGCCGTATACGCTTGGTTGTTCACATTCGCGTATATGGCAGACAGGAACCGAGCCGTACTGATGAGTATACGGTTTCTGGTGATACGAAACACCTGCTTTCATTTTTTAAAGATTTTTCGTTTGTAAAAGAGTTTTTTCCACTCAATTCTCAACATGTGGACTTTGCAGCAAGCTAGGAAAATTTCATATTAATTAAATTCGTTATGAATTTATTTCATAACAAAAGTTTCTAATAAATTGAGGCCTTCCCTACATCAGGTGGACGCATCGTTGATTTTATACTGGGGGAGGCATTGCGTCAACAAGTCAAGACATCGTGGATTTTATATTCAAGCGAGACGTTACAGATTTTTGTTCTATTTGTTCAGTCTTCACCCACTCGAGGGTTAAGCTTATTATTTATTGGTTTATTAGTTTTTATTTGAAAAGCCTAAATACATCAAAGACCATCATATAGTCCACATGCCAAATAAAATAATTAAGACCAGAATGCGCAAAATTCTACTCCGGAAACAAAAAATTATTGCAAGTGAATTGCATATGACTCAAAAATCAGTGAATCGTATTATCAAAAAAAAAAAAGAAAAAGAAAAAAGGTATCGGGTATTTATTTGTAGACTGTGACTCTGAGGATAGGAAAATAAGAACGGCTTTTGGTGCAGTACAATAAAAGAAATCATTTTCATCTATGGAAAAATCTTTACTATTTAGGAAAAAGGTTTAGGCCGATAATGACACTGAAGAAAGTTTTTTAGGGGTACTTAGGGGGTATATTTATAATTTTTGAACATACAGTAAACTCGGGATTATATCAACACCGCATTAAATGAACCTCGGGACTATATGAACACCAAATATTTTGTGTAGTGTAGTTCTGCAATATAAGAAAAGATAGAGCTAGCATTTTAAAAACTGTAAGCTCCACTCTCTTTGAAGCCGGGAAAAAGACAGGCCATCAGACGATCGGAGCTACCTAGAATGGAAAAGGCACTTTATCTTTGGTTTTTAAATCAACGTAATAAAAACCTCCCAGTGACCGAACATCTTATGACATCTCGTGAAAATTAATTAATTGAAAATTGAAAATGATTCTGGCTTTAATGTAAGTGACGAATGGGCTCAAGCGATTTAAAAGCCGATTTGGTATTAGATTTATAAAAATTCAAAAATTTGTGGAGAAAAACTCTCAGCTCAACCAGAGCTCGTGGAACCAATCAAATTGAAATTATAGGAACTAGTTCAAGAACTTGATTTATCTACTGATAAATGAAATGAAATATGCAATTCCGATGAAAGGGATCTTTTTAGCCGGGAAAAACTTACGTGTCAGCATCAGAAAATGTGGTTCCTGGGGAAGAAAATCAGAGAAGCAATGAGTGATATTTTTGGCCTACATTAACGCAAGTGGTAATCATTAAGTTAAAATGCTCGTTATCGTACAAGAGCATTCAAAAATTTTCCCTGTCCTCTGGAATACAAAATTTCTCCTAAAGCTTGGATGATTTCGAATATTTTTCTCGAATAGTTCCATAACTCATTTGTACAGCAGGTAAGAAATGTCTTTTTTTTCTGTAAGTGCGCCAATTTTCGCAATCAAAAAATATGGAACAAAAATCGGTTCTTCTCTTAGACAATGATCCCCCTCACAACCTCCTATATTATGAAATATTTGAATCTATATTGGCCCCGCTTATATGAACGCACAAATCATTAATTAGTTCATATAATAATCGCGAGTCCACTGTATATTTATAAATTTCATCTTAGAAATGGTCTCATGGATTTTTATGAAATGAAATTTGTTTGAAATTTATTTTAAGGGATTAAATAAACGGATCTAGTCCTACAAATTAATTATAAAATAAATCAAAGGGGCAAAAAGTTATTTGTGGAATAAATCTATATTTAATCCTTGACAGATGTTCGGTTTTCTAGATATTCCGCCATAAATTAATATTGTGCAATTTGTTGTTTGCAGCAGCTCTAGCTTCGAGAAGAAATAGCTATCAAGTTGCTCGCCTATTTTAGTCGCAAAGGCAGGACATTCGAAATGTACATGGTGAACTGATTCGATTTCCTCAGGAACTTTATAGCTGTTGACTCTAGACCCAGCCTCCTAGCATACTCGTTAACACTTCTACTAGATTTCTGGTGTCATCTCTGCTCCCTTACAGGAGTTTCAATGTCTTCTTATTATTGTACACAAGCCATAGTTACCTCGCAATAAAACAAGTATCCTGATTGACCCACCGATGATTGATAGAAGTTATAATCACAGAAACGGGAATATCCCAAAAACGGTTGCATTTACATGCGCATAGCAAAATTAAAAGTAACATTCCGGAGTTTCTAAATCTTATAGAAAAACTGTATAGTTATCATGCATTTCGGAGGGAAAATAGTAGTTAAAATTTGACAAAAATATGTGTCCAATATTTTTACTTTGACGTCCTACAAGCTCCAACGGAAGGTCACAGGAAAACTGATTGATTCATTGGAGAGCTAGCTATAATCTGAGATGAACCTCGCCTTGATAGCCTGTATATTAAGAAAGTTACAGGATGTAAAGTGGAAAAAGTACTAAAAATCTTAAGTCCCCTTTCGCTAACGCAACGCGTCTTACTCCCCCCCCCCGCATCCCATAAAATTGTTTGCTTGTTTCCACCTCAGCTATCAAACCTTTGAGTTATGTGGACCAATTATGAAACACCCTGTATATGCAGAATCTAAGTCCGATTCTCTACGCATAGATACCAACAATATTGTTTGGTGAATCGCCACCAATTCTGCTTGAGACTCAGTAAATTTGCTCGGTATGTTATGACTCGCTCCAGATCCAGTTGCTGGAGTATACACAACTTAAAGTTAAAGCAGGAACTTCTGAGTCTTTTACTACATTCCAGTCGGTGCAGTCTATTTTCTGAAGAATATTGGAATGTTCACACTCCTTCTCTTTCCAAATAACCCATTGCTTTAAGCCATCTGACTGCGATACAGTACAAATTTATTGACAAAATATCAAGTATTACCTCCAATGCAGCTGACGGAGTGGTACGTAGGCACCTAGTTATACACAGACATGCCGATCTCTGAGTTTTCGACAACTCAACCAAATTGGGGAACTTTTATTTTTAACGATTCTAAATTCAATCATAAATACAAAAGGAAAAAACAACCGCCTCGTCCGGGACTTTAAACCGGGACCTTCCGCTTTCCGGGCGACTGCTTTTACCTCTGAGCTAACAAGACAGATGCTTTTCCATTTTGTATTTCTTGATTTTATCTAGCCTATTAAGCGACAGATTATATTTCTTCTTGAGTGCCATCCACTAAACTAGGGAGCCCTAACCCAAGATTGGTTTTACTATGACTGTTTGTGTACATTAATCGGACAACTTTACGTCTAAGACTCCAGATAATGCCAAAAATTTTCTTACACGTGTAAATAGGCACTCTGGTTTTTTCATGCTTTCTATTTAGTATTGGACTCTTCCAACTGAGTCTAATATGAGACCTAAGTACTATTAAACAGCTATCCTGCTTTTCACCACTCTTTTCATCTCTCTAGTCTGACTATTCATTCTTCTTCTTATATGGACTAAGTGGGCATCTCCCTTCACAGGCAGCCAAGGGCTTAAGTTAATCAATTTAAAGTCATTATGGTTCAGAGACCACCGAAAATTAAGGGGACGAAACATATTTTCACATCGGCAACGAGAGTGTCACAACCTTAGATAGAATTTAGACAGAACAGGAAGTGTTGATACCTATAAAATTCGTGTACATGAGCGTGATTTTTCTTTGAGGTCCTTGAATAGGGCAAATTGGAGAAATGTATGTTCAGCTGTCTACATATGAAACAACTGAGAAAAACTCCCTGGGTGTACTTTGGCGCAGTGACAGCGACTAAGAGCACGACTAAGAGAGAAATACATGTTCGGCTGCCTACATTTGAAACAGCTGTGAAAGTCCCTGGGTACCTTGGCGCAGTGACAGCGACTAAGAGCATTTTAGGTGGGAGCAACCGTAGCATTTTAAATTATATATCCTGTTACCCCGCTCTCTATGTTAATTCTACTACACGCCTATTCACAGCTCTCACACAGCGGCAACAGATTCTATCACACTTCCTGTACTCTCTATATTCTAAGGTCACAACACAAAAAACAATTTTTTTTTTTATTTTTTTTTTTCCCGGACGGGAATCGAACCTACACTTGATAGAATCGATCAATGATGGAGAAAGAAGACTTTTTAAGAATTTTTATTTTTAACGATTCTAAATTAAATTCATAAATAAAAGAGGAAAAAAACAACCGCCTCGTCCGGGGTTTGAAACCGGGACCAACCGCTTGTCGGACAAACGTGGCTTATTAGTCTAGTTACAAATTGATAAATGCAAGAGGGAAAATCATCTGTCTCGTTAACTCAGTGGTAAGAGCAATCGCCCGGCAAGCGGCAGGTCCCGGTTTCAAACCCCGGACGAGGCGGTTGTTTTTTCCTCTTTTATTTATGAATTTAATTTAGAATCATTAAAAATAAAAGTTCTTAAAAAGTCTTCTTTCTCCACAAAAAATAAATTTAATTTTTGATTAATCGCATTTTTTATATTTAGAAATCCCATTTAAAATTTACTAACGGTATTTTGCGCCATCTCTCGGCAAGGAACTACATAATAATTATGGGGGTTTTTTTTAACAGGTAGCCAATTTCTGACACACTTAAGTCAGTTTCGTATTTTTTTGTGCTGTGACACTATCATTACCGGTGTGTGCAATATTTAAAGGACCTCAGGATTTCTCCAACCCTTGTAAAAATTTACACTAAATTTACACCAAACTAAAATCGAACAATTACTTCCAAAATTTAACGCAGGGTTGACTTACGTAGGAAATTTTCTAATTTCTCATATCAACCTTAGTTCTGCAAACAGATTCTTTTTTTATTTGAGTTCTCACATATTGGAAATTACAAACATAAATAAATGTTGTAAATTATTATTCGATTTGTAAATGTGTGTGTTTATGGTAAACCATAAATCCAACTGCGAGAAGAAGCCTACAATTATACGAAAAATAAGCTGGAGTCAGTCAGGTTATCTCTCGTATACCCAAACAAAACTTCCACTGGGTTAATGGAAGTAAATAAACGAATCTAACCTTAAATTACAACAATTCTTCTGTTGATGGGAAACAATAACTATAATAAATACACTCCGACCACAGTATGTTGGATTGGTGTTAAATAGATGCTGAGCAACGCAAATTGCCGCCTCATAATAAGTAGCTTTCCGCATCCATCAGAGAGGTGGTACTGGTGGATGTTTTGTGCGCCTACTGTGCTGTGCGGTACATATGTATACCTGCTACATAATGTTCGCCTCGCCGCAAGTGATGTCTTCAATTTTCTCGAGTATGTAATGAGTCTCAACAAAAGACGACGCGTTGTCACATAAAAAAGACGCAAGAAATCATTAGTCTTATTGATAGAGTTATTTGTCTCACCTCATCTCCTCCGGCTCGGAGGAGCAATCATCTCCGGTTGTATGTCAAATCGATTTGATGCTTTTTGTCCCTATCCTGATTTAAAGCGGTCGTCGTCTCTCAACCTCAACCTCTTATTCTTTTACTAAGCTCTGACGACTGACTACTCTGTGTGACTCTTGTGCTGTTGCTGTTGTTGTTGTTGTATATGGATGGTTGGACTTTGGAGGTTCTTCTCGTTTGTCAGATTTTCTCCTGTCGGTGGTATGCACACACGTATGTAGATACATCTATACTTATTCCTGAATGATTCGTATCAGTTTTCTTTCTTTTCTTTTTTTTTCTTCACCTCTTTTGGATTTCATATCTCCTGTCGAGTGATTGATGACCATCATCAGCGGCCTCTCGAGTACTCCTGTGCTGGCAATGAATATTCTAGAGACGGGATACTGAAAGAGTGATGGACCATACTCATGGATCAACCTCCATACAAAACTTATGGATATATACATACATATATGTAGAGTTTAGAGGGTTCCGGCTGTATCTACATACATACAAATATAATATCCTCACGTAAGAGTGTCAGAGATGAGTGAAAAAAAGCCGAGGCAGGCGTGCAGAGAAAAAGACGTTAAGACTCAATTACCGTCCACGGTTTAACGTTTAAATAAACGGGAACGGGAGTAATACCTTGTGATGACCCACCTTGAGTTGGTTGGGGTTTTTCTGTTTTTTTTGTTTTTTTGTAGCTTGGTGGTGGCCAGCCAACGTTAAGAGTATGGTTGGTAACCATTGAGATTTGATCCGCGGATGGATAACTTACCCTGGACGGATGGATGCATGGCAGGAAGCATTAAAGTATGCTACGGTGTATATTGGACCGGTATACGGATGACATGCTGCTGTTGCTGCTGCTGCTGCTGCTGCCTTGAATACACATCCGTCATATAGGAAAAAGTGAGATTTAATTTGATTTTAGTGAGGCCCAAAAGACCCCATGAAAGACACACTACATATACTACTAAATGATGAAGAAGACCGAACATCAGTATAGTAGAGCGGGGTAGAGGGCTAAACTGTACGCTTGACCAGTGGATTTTCTTGGATTGGATTTTTTCCCCGAACTCTAACAAAAATTAGATTCGTCTTTCATTCAAGTTATTAATGACTTGTCAGGTTTATGGCATTCATTTATAAACGCTGGCTGGTGTGAAAATTGATACATCTCTGACTGACTCTGAATTGTAATAAAAAAAAAAGGCTTAAAAGGGGTAGCAGATACAGGGCGAGGGCGGTAATATGTGAAATGATACAATCATTAAGGAAATGGGAATTTCGATTTCTGACATGAATCACAAATTCTCTTATAGGACGACGGATCCATCATCATCATCATCATCATCGAATACACACATTCAGCAATTCGATTTGTTATCGGTTTTGGCTTGCTTTTTTTCGGTGGTTTTTTTTTGTTTTTTTTTTTTTTTTTGCTGCTGGTACTGCTGATGAAGATTTTGAAAAAGATTTTATGTCAAATCAACTGCAGATTTATCACGTGTTGGCAGAGATTAATTTTTTTTTTTTATATTAACCCACGAAATTTGATACACAATGTCGCACACTTTGCTTGCTGGTTAACTACTTCAAAAAACGTGTAATGGAATGGAAAATTTACGTGTATATTTTGTTACTACCTATGCAGATCATGTTCTCTTTTGCCACTTGATTGAACGATTGTTTACGCTGAACAAGTTTTGATTGGATTTCACGTGAAATTCAAAGCTGCAGAAGTTTTGACATTATAATAACCTTGCTCCATCTATACATCTACAAAAATACCTACACTTTTATAATTTTATATCTTTTCATTCTTTCTGAAGTTGAATTAAAGAAATTCATAATTTTTTTTTTTCTATTTTCAGAATGCAACAAAATCAAAATAATCCAGGATCATCAATGCCACCACGACGTCCAGATGGAGGAGTAGTATCTCCAGCACCATCTGATACATCTGATTCAGATATTTCATTAGGAACACATTCACCAGTTCCAAGTAATCTATCACTTCAACATAGTCCTGGTTCAACATCAAATAGTGGCAATGATCGTGATGATAATTTACACTCTGAAGAAGAAAAGATTCGAGATTTTACAAATTCAATATCTGCTCATAATCATCCTCCAATATCGACAGCAGCTGCATTTCGTATGGAAACTGCAAGCCTATTTGCTGGACGATACCTTCCAAATTTCACAGGACTGGCTGGGATGCCTCATTTTCCTATTCAGCCGACTGTTATACGACCGCATCCCCAGCTACCACAGACATTCAGTATAAATGGACAACATTTGCATACGTTACCTCATCACTATACAAATATACCACCACCCAAAATTCGTGTTAATTCTCCAGAAAAATTAAATTCCACTGCAAGTAGTATCATCCATCACCAAAGTCGCACAACGTCCACATCTCCTGTCCAGGAAACTGGACAACATCATACATCAGCGCAGCTTCTGCATAGACCATTTTCAACGTCACCGCAACCACCTCCGCAGCCAGAAGTGACGTGAAAACTTGTTGTTGTTTGGTCTTGTAATCTAATGCACCTTCTCCACATCCACCTCTTCCTCGTCCTCTGCCTCCTTTTTATCCTTCTAGATTCGTTATATCTAGCCTAGGCACACAATTGTTCTTCGACACTCAATTTATTTTTTTGTAATTTTTCTTTTTTCTTTTTTTCTTTTGTAATTTATATTGAAATGTAATTATTTCTTGTATAAGTAGAGTTACTATATATTATTAGCATACACAGAAACTACCGCAATGTACAGCCGCCCAGCTGGCATCTTTAGGGCGCACACTAAATATAAACAGAGAACTCCTTACTCTTTAGTCATATACAGAAGTGTAATAAAAATCAAATAAAATATTTTAAGTTGCATAAGTGGTGGTGCATTTTTCTTCTTCTAGGTTCTGGTAAGCTTGGATTCTCTTGGTCACATGGGGAATGAAAGGGCTGGCTCTGATTCACCGTTCCTCGGACCGAAAACCACCATAAGCGTTGCCACCTCGAGCATCGGATCTCTCATCAAAGCGGATGTTCATAGAAAGCATCAGCAGAGATGGGCGAACCTGAGTACTTGCAGGTGTAGGTGTACAAAGATGTTTCTTGATGGGCCCAATGGGAATATCTAAGATTTGCTCATTGGGCTTGGAAGGAAACAATATAGAACTATGGTTGGCATCATCACCGGCCACAGCTTACTTCACGCTCATCTAACAAGGATGGGAGTTGTTGACAGCCCTGAGTGTCTGTCCTGCAGGGAGAGAGAGCCCGAGACAACCGAACACTTCTTATGTGCATGTCCGGCCTTCGCCCGGAGCAGACTGGTACTCTAGGGTCTGCCCTTTTATCTGTGATTGAGTTGAAAAACCTTCCTCATCAAAACGTGATGCGCTTTTCATTAAGAGGACAAGAAGGTTTTGGTGAATGGGCTTCTAGCAGGTCAGCAGGATGGGCCGCTATGGCCTCCGTGCTTGGAATGGGGTCTCCTGCCCCCCTGCCACAAAAAAATAAAATAAAACAAAACAAAAATGCTTGGATTCAAAATAATTTTAGCTGTACTAATCTCTGGGCCAAGGTATTTTCCAATTGAAAGAGGTCTGCCTTCCCAGATCCAACACTTTTGATGCAATTTACCAGACATAAAAACTTTTGCAACTTCTTTTTTTTTACAGTTTATTAAGCCAAGCTCAATGCAAAGTACAGCATGGCAGAAAGGAGATAGGAAAAGGAATTAGGGAACATGAGGAGAGTAGCGGAGGAGCTGATGTATGTCAGTCTTAAATTTACGCAGATTGTATGCCGGAGGAAAGACAAAAGATCGTAGAATGTTCCACATTCGCACGGCTCGGGATAAAAAAGCATCACGGAATTTTACTGTACAGCCGAAAGTAGTTTGAGGAGCAAAAGGATTTGCTCGGCTTGCAGCGCGAGTATTGTGTGCAGGAATCATTCTACAAGAGACCAGACTAGATATTCCTCATCAAAGGCATCCAACATTGCGGCGGTGCTCGAGTGAGTCAACATGACAAGTTGTTGCCAAAGAGCCAATGAGCTTGAAAGCGCCTTTTCTGGACAATATCTAATGAAGTTAAGGCTGTGCAATTAGTCCGATAGGCTGAAATATTTCTAACGCCTTTTCAGAAATCCAAGACATTTCAATGCTTCTTTGGCAAGAGAGAAGATGTGATATGTTCAGCTTAAACTAATGAAAATATTAATGCTAAGAATGAATAAAGACTGTGTATCATAATTCAAAAGACAAGGGAATGGAAAAATGTTGATATTGTTTTATACAAATAAGACAGCTTTGGGACTTAGATGCATTGAATTCGACGCGATTCACTTTGCCACTAGCGAGGATATTATCAAGATCGTTATTCAGTTGAAATCTCGTTTGACAGATGTGGGATTCTCTCTGGATTCCGCAAGACTTTCAAAGGAGTAAGCGAAATCAAGAGTACTGCCGTCGGCAAAACTATGGATGGGATTGAAAGTAAGGGAAAGCAGATCATTAATTAAAATTAAGAAGAGAGATGGGAGATAACAGACCCCTAGGGTACACCGACATTTATAGGATGAGGTTCTGATGAAATGCCATCTAGTACAGTACAATTCGTATTAGGCGACCAGATAAAAAAATTTCAACCCATAATAGAAGAGGAGGGGAGAGACTAAATGCTGTAAGTTTGGCTAAAAGGGCTGGATGCCAGACTCTATCAAAGGCCTTTGAAATATCGAGGGCAAAGATTTTGCACTCACCAAAATTGTGTCAGCAAGTCTTCAGATGAGCGTCCAGTTCGGAAACCACGCCACTGTAAGTTTTTTGAAAAATCGATTTTGTTTTTATTGGCTTAAAAAATAGTTTAAACCCTCTAGAATAAGAAAAAAAGGTCTCGTGCGAGGAAAAAGCGCGTCAAACTTACTCCGAAACGACTACCTGAAGCCTGAAACACAATTGGAGCTTTTCAGCCAGCTTTATCGCCAGCTTTCTTCTACAGCTGACTGAAAAAGACGAATTGAACACAAATGACCCTTTTGACATTTGCAACTTTAACTTGTTATCGGAAAACTTTTATTTTTTACCTTCATTTTTTTTTCCAATAAAAAAACTATTCTCAAAACTTTAAACGCGTTTTTCTCGAAACACGGTTTTTCAAAGTGGCACGCAGCATAACTCGAACAATTTTCATATTTTGGACTTGAAGTTTTGACCAGATGTGAACATTAACATTATCTAGAGCATGCCGTACGATTTTCAATAACTTTATTTGTTGATTTTTTATTAACAAAAAACCTGCTGTTTTTTTTTCGTCAAAAATCAAACTTTTTTTTTCAAACGCGCGCCAAATCTACAAAAATTAATATTTTTAAAAATCCGTACAGCTTTCTCTAGCTATAAGGCATTAGATTAATGGTTTTTTTTTGTTTGAATTAGATTGAAATGTGCACCAGTGGCGCTGCGTACCGCGGAGCCCTGCAAGCAAACATGTCCCAGGAAGATGGCTGTGGAGCCGCGATTTTGTTTTTTTCGCTGTCAAAAAATTTATCAATAAAGTTCAATGTATCCCCGATAATACCCTTAAAAGGTTTTTTTTTCAAACACCTTTAATTTCACGAGAAAAAAATTCGTGAAAAAACCTTTTTTTTAGCCGTTACAGTGGCGTTACCCCTTAAGCGACATTTGTAAAGGGCAACGCCCACTTTTCATACAAGTTTAGGCCCGACAAGAACAGATATGAGAAATGTCTTAAACGATGAATTTTGATACTCTGAACATATTTTATTAACAGTATTTATTTTAATTAAGTGCGGGAAAGTTCTGGCGATCGTATGTATCTTGAGAGACCTTCTTGGGTGAAAAATAGACTTTTTTATAGCTCGTGATTGTGGGGGATTGATGCGTGGTAAAAAAAACTTTCTATGAGAAAAATGTTCACAACAGAGCACTAATGGCCGTGAAAGAAAGAACTGCAAAAATATATGCCAAATGTAGTAACTCGAATGTATGTGACGCAAGTGCATGACAATGGGATTTTAGTAGCAAAAACGTCCCGAGAAAGTTTTTTAAATCGGAAAAAAGTACAACATCCGATAGTATTCGATGAGAACTCTCATAGATTTCTTCATATGCAAGATGCCATAATGGAATCCCCCCCCCCGCCGCCGGGGTACCTACCGATCCTTAAAGTATCCAAAAAAAAAAGTTTCTTCTACAAATTGCAGCTGGTAATCAGCTGAGGCGAACAGTAAAACCCGTTATCCGATCGGACATAACCCTACCGAGTTGGAACCGATCTAAGGTGCGAAAAATCTAGTACCTACCTCAGTTCGAATAAAAAAGAACGGTTTATAAATTTGAGACATGAATAATATCGATAACTGGAATTTTTGGGTGGACATGGATCGGGATCGTTTAGGATTTAAAAAAAAAAAATAGATTTTTCTTTTCTTTTTCAATGAGAAATTTTCAAAACAAAAATCTTTGACACAAAGTATCACTGGTTTTCGAGACGTTTGCAAAATCAAGCGGCATAATCCTTGGTAAAGATTTATAGAAAAAAATTTTGTGGGAAAGAACTTTTCTTATAGAATTTATTAAATTAAAAAATAGATTTTGACTACGCTACAAAGAAATTGCTGGTTTTCAAGTTATGTGCAAAGGACCGGTCCAATGAGTTGTTTTTTTTTGTCTAATTTTTTATCTAGAAAATTTTTGAGCAAAATTCTTTTACATGTTTTTTTTTATTTTCTTATTCCTCGCCGAATGAGCCATCCCTTGTCCAGATCAGAGACTTTTCATATTTTTCATGCAAAAAATCCATGTATTTTTGCGAAATTTTAATTGACAATTTTTTGTCACCGATTTCCATAAATGTGTACTCGTTGGAAACGTATTAATGAGAGGAACCCACCTGAAAAATTTCGATGTGAAGACATTTTTGGTTGTCAAGATATGTGATGTAAAAAACAGGTCCCATGAACAGTTTTTTTTTGTCTAATTTTTTATCTAGCAAATTTTTGAGAAAAATTCTTTTACAAAAAGCATGGTTTTCATAAAGGTTTTCATGAAAAATATAAAATGTCACTGATCTCGACAAGAGTTGGCTCATTCGACGAGGAATAAAAAAATTAAAAACTGTGTAAAAGAAATTTTCTCATAAGTTCACTAGATTAAAAATTTAAAAATCCGTAAGATAAAATACTTTTCAATGTGGTTTAGTGTATTTGAAAAGGGGTCCAGGATCCATTGGTATCTATTTGTCCTCCTATATCTCGCAAGCCAGATCATCCTTTTAAAAAATCTTTATACAAATATATTTCTATTTCTTTCGTATTTAAAAAGTGTTTACTTGAAAAGCTTAGATATTTATTGCACAGATACGTATACCACCAATCCGGCACAGTAAATCGACGTTTACAGTCGAATTTAGTATAATACCTACACAATTTTATTAGATTATTGCTCTTCGTCGTCTTGTGATAAAATCCGCAAGAAATAAAAATATTTCATTAGATAAAAATAAATAACAACAAAATTCAGGGTTTTGACCGTAATCCATATTTTACTAAATTTGTTTATTTCATTTGCATGGATTCAAAGGTAGAAATTATGTTGAGCAAAATATATTTCTACTCTTTAACCCCTGTTCACGAGCGCGATACGATATGTGCGATATTTTGGTGACGTCCTGCTCTTTCTATAAATCTATCTCTATTTGCGACTGGTTTTTATCGCGCGATACGTTCACAAGGTTGACAGCGGCTACAACTTAATTTCTTTAGTTTTGTAGTGGCAAGGAGATATTAGTGTGAAATTTACATATATTTATGTTTTTATATTTATATCTTTTCATATTATAGTAAATTTTGACATCACTGCGGTATTTTAGCATCCGATTACAAATGTAAATAAACATAAATGATGAGGTTAAGGTGAAAATCGCATCAAACTAAGAGCATTGCTGCGATAAATTTTTGCATCGCACGAAACGTAGAAAGAATAAGCATGTTCAGCGACAACAACATTGCTGCAGCCAATCAGAGCTCTGTTGCATGCGATAAATCGCGTTTGTGAACAAACCCTTAATTTAAGTTAACATTCTTTTCAATTCTGGAAATAATTTTCCAATTTATGTGTTTTGATAAATCTACGAAGTTCGTGAGACATTTATTTATACGTTTAACAATTTTCGCATTTCCTTAAGTTTTCCCTATTAATATCTTCAAAGAAAACTTCAAAGTTGGTTCATTTCTTAACTTACAGCAAAGACTCAAACTAGGAAAAATACTCTTAATGCATTGTAGTGTCGCCTAACGGCAGTTATCCAAACTATATACATCCCGTATCCCCAAGAAGGAGGAGCTAAAAGGTAAAGCGAATAGAAAAAACTGAATATTTTCCCCTGGAAATATTCCTGCTATCAGATTTTGAGTGATTGATTTTATCATCCTCTCCTAGATACCTACATACATATACATATTCATCCAGACTTTCTGAGGGTAAAAGGGACTACTGTTTGCTCCAGGCAACATTATTTCATGAATGGAGGTGAAGAAAATGTAACAAAACGTCACACGGCTACAATAGCGCTATTGTGTGCGGTCCATGGAAACTCCCATTGATGTTGTCACATAATAAAAAGAAAGAAAATTTTAATCCAATTCTTCAGGACTGAAATTTAAGTTCATCAGTCCTTCCTTCCTTGTACACTCCTTGTGCTTTTGCAATGTGACTGCCTAGCACTGGAAGCAGTGAGAGGATATTATCCATCGTCCGACTGAGCCCCTTTGTCAAATGTGTCACCGAAAATTTTTGTAGCTAACAAGAGGTGAATGAAGTGGCCCTTGCCGTGATGCCTCAAGATTGAAGGACTCCGTGACATATCACAGGAAAGTATCAAATATCTGAGGAGATGCGTCTCGAATTCATTAGAGAGCAACACCTTCTCCCACAGCATTGTGGTGAGATTAGAATTGAAATAGATTTAGATTACTGGAAACTGTGAAATTCAAAACTTGGGATCTTTTGTTCCTTGTCTTTACTATAGTAACCATAACCACAGATATAAATATAGAAGAAGGTGGGAAATTGTAGAATATGCCAACAATTGGGATTCATTTTTTAAGTGTTGCCCATTATACGTGAAGCTGAATGCCCAGTTGATTTGTAGATATGTAGGACTCTGTCTGTCTGAGATATAATTTAGTACCTATGTAAGCTCATAATTAATCCAGTCAGAAAATGAGGACATTCGATGTTATGTGGGTGTTTAAATTTATTAGGACAGCGAGGGATAGATTTTATTAAAACAAAACAAAATTTGGCTTTTCTTCAGGTAGATATACACATAGAACTTATGCTTTGATGTATGTTATAAATTCGTGATAGGTTTGTAATTTAGAAGGTAAAAATAAAAACCCGTTCTATCTGTCTGTCCGTCTTTCAATCGAATTAGCCCGTTAAAATATTATGTTGATTGCGCGATTAAATAAAATAAATAAAAAACGAGTTTTCAAACAAAACTGAGGCCAAGCCGCATGAAAAAGTAGAAAATAAACTTTTCTTCACACACAGAGGTGGACTCAGATTTTTTGACTGGGATATTTCTCTTGAATATTCTTTCCTTCATGAATCTCTGATTGATCATACTGAAATATATCGGTGATTGTCAGCGAATTGATTTGATTCATGAAGAGAAAGAATATTCAAGAGAAATGTCCCAACCAAAAAATTTGAGTCCACCTCTGTGTGTGAAGAAAAGTTTATTTTCTACTTTTCCATGCGGCTTGGCCTCAGTTTTGTTTGAAAACTCGTTTTTTACTTATTTTATTTTCTACCTTTTTCATGTTAACTAAATTGTTGCATGGAGATATTTTAAAACAATTTTATGACGGCTAAAAAGACACTGATTTACCAGTTTTTCAAAAAATTTATTCGAGTATCAAATCGTTGAAGTACTGCAACAGTTTTCCGACTTGATCCCATATAACATGAATTTTCCCGATTTTCCATGTTTTCCACAGACTTTTCCTATTACTATGAAATTTTTTTAAAAATTTACATGAATGTTCCTCGATTTTTCATGCAAGTTTTCATGATTGTTGAAGAGAAAGTATTGATGCCAGTAGGCCGGGAAAAAAATGATTCTGCATAGCTTATAAAACTTTTTTTTCGGAAAATTTTCCAGAAAAATTGGAAAATTCTGCATTTTTCCTGAAACAGATTTTATCACTAATCATATCGATGAAAATTTGTCCGATGATTTTCCCGCTTTTCCGGGTTTTCCACGGAGTTTTCCACGAAAGCAACTTTATGCAATTCATTTCGCTCTACAACTTTGTCTTAGGTTGCAAAACGCTCAAACGCTTCCTTGGTCGGGAAAGCTCCGGAAGAGCGTTTTACATGAATTTTCCTAGATCGTTTCTGCAAGTTTTCATAATTGTCGGAGAGAAAATAATGATGCCAGTTGATAGGGAACTTGATCCTGCATAATTTAGAAAACTTTTTTACCTGAAAAGTCGGAAAATTCCGGAAAATTTTTTCGGAAAAATCGGAAAACTGCATTTTTCCTGAAACGGATTTATCACTAATCATATCGATGAAAATTTGTCCGATGATTTTCCCCCTTTTCCGGGTTTTCCACGGAGTTTTCCACAAAAGGAACTTTATGCAACTCATTTCGCTCTACAACTTTGTCTTAGGTTGCAAAACGCTCAAACGCTTCCTTGATCGGAAAAACTCCGGAAAAGCGTTTTACATGAATTTTCCTCGATTTTTTCTACAAGTTTTCACCATTGTCGGAGAGAAAATAATGATGCCAGTTGATAGGGAACTTGATCCTGCATAATTTAGAAAACTTTTTTACTGGAAAAGTCGGAAAATTTTTTCGGAAAAATCGGAAAACTGAATTTATCACTAATCAAATTTGTACCAAATTTTCAAATGATTTTTCCCGATTTTCCGGGTTTCCCATGGAAATTTCCGGTGATAGATTCAATTGTCACGCGACATGAAACTGTGTGCCAAATTTCAGCTCGCTGTGATGACGAAAAGTGGGTCTACGAGAGTGTCGAAAACAGTGTTTCCAATTTAGCTACTTCGTGGCTAAATCTAGCTACTAAGAAGGTAATTTAGCTACGAAGATTTTCATTTTGCTACCGGTAGAAATTTAGCTACCGTGGACTCTTTTAATTACCGAACTGTGGCTAAAATTTTCATTTATTTTGACTATAAATTTCTTACCAAATTCTGAAAGAAAATTATATGCTGACCGGTACCCAAAATCTAAACTGCTAAAAGGTTTACTTTTGGCACTAATTGTATTGGCACTACTGTAAATTGTAATTGTATTTACTTGTGTTTGCTTGTTGCATGCTACAGAAATGCGGGCAAGAAACTGTAAAGCTTTAAAATTTATAGATACAGTGGATACTGGAACCATACCATTTAAAGAATTGTGTCAGTTTGTTATAAAATCGTTGACTTTACCTCATTCCAATGCTGATATTGGAAAATATTTAGCAATATTCATGTTGTTAAAAACAAATTCGGGACAAAATGAAATTAAAAACTTTAGGTTCAATTCTTTCGATTTGATTTGAGTTACAAAAGTATGGTAAAAGCTGTCATGAGTATGAAATTCCTGCTCTTGTTGTTAAAAAAATTGGCACTTTAGAGACTTAAGTAGTGAGTACATATGTAGATGTTACAGAACTGTGTGAACCCGTGTGTGTTATTTAAAACTCTTTTAATTTGATTGTCATTAAGACTTTACAAGAAAAACGTAGGTGGGTTTATTAATTTTCCTTCTCTTCCTCCTAAACGTTTGACATATATATAGATGTGCATACACTGTTGTTTATGGTTCATTTTTTAAATCAATTCGAAAAATTAATTTAAGTAAAAGCTGCCATTTAGCTACGAAAAAAGTATGAGTTTAGCTACCAGCTGGGAAGTAGCTAAATTTAGCTACAAGGGTAAACTCAGAGTTGGAAACACTGGTCGAAAATAGAAAAAAAGAAATATATAAATAGACAGACAAATTCGTGTACGAGTTAAAGGGAATGGCTGGCCTCTAAAAGGAATGTTACTATTTATACATACAGTAGATATGTAATACGCTATTATTACAATTAATATTTTTATAATAACTACCTACACAATTATAAATAATTTAGTTTTCTTAAAAATCATTTACAATGTTGTTTAACAAAATAATCAATAAACTATGAAGTATTATTAAATCTATTTTAATGTTTTTTTTTTTTTAATCCTTTGATATGAATAAAATTTTGAAAATTTCGTAAAACTTTGTTTAATTTTCCCGAAAAAAGGCTTTTCTACGCTTTTTCGATTCTAATCCTGTTTACAACGATTTATGTACAGATGATAAGGTGGAGCACCTAACTGCTTCTCTACAATACCTTTATGATAAATATGTCCCAATTCGAACACGTACCTTGCATCCCTGCGGCTCTCCGTGGTTTACGGATGAAATCCGAAGAATGATTGCAGAGAGGGATTTTCTTTATCAGAGATTCAAACGTATCAAATCCAACGATGATCTGAATCGTTATCGGATCATCCGGAATAGAGTAACTGTGGTCATTCGCGCAGCCAAGCGCCGGTATTATGGCTTACAACTTAACCCAAATCAACATCCAAGGAAACTATGAAGGAATTTACTGAATTTGGAAATATATGGCAGAGATCTCTGCCCCAAGTGCAGCCTGGATCCTGATAATTTAAATAGGTTTTTCACTTCAATCCAAAGTCAAGTTGTTGCCCCAAAGCAACAGTTACCTGATCTTGTGCCGCTAAGTCAAGCCAACAAACATAATTCTGAATTTACTTTTAGGTGCGTAGATGCAGACGACGTTATATATGCGATTAGCCACAGGGCCAGACAATATCTCTCCACGATTCGTAAAAATAATCTTACCGCATATCGTCCACATTCTCGTCCATATATTTAATGCTTGCCTCACTACTTCACACTTTCCCTTGATGTGGAAAAAAGCGAATGTCTTGCCTATCCCTAAGTCTCGTAAATCCTCCGAACTGGCTGATTATAGACCTATTAGCTTGCTCTGCTTTTTTGGTAAGGTTTGGGAAAAGCTGATGCACGTCCAAATGGCATCTTATCTAAAACAAAACGACCTCTTATCACGTTGGCAGTCAGACTTTAGAGCGCGTCATAGTTCCGAAACTGCTTTACTTAAAGTAGTATCTGACATAACTGAATCGGTTGACAATGACCACATAGCAATATTGGTTCTTCTGGACTTCAGCAAGGCCTTTGACTCAGTGAATCACAGTTGGGTATCGCAGTCAAACAGTAAAAGTGAATAATACCACTTCGTCACCATATTTTCTTCGCAGCGGGATCCCACAGGGATCAATATTAGGTCCGCTTCTCTTTTTTTGCTACATCAATGATCTCCCAATGACGTTACAGGATTCGAAAATCCACCTTTACGCTGGTGACGTGCAGATATATTTTGACCGACCAATAGGGCTTGGCGAGGATTGAGTCTCTCGATTAAGCGACGATTTGCAAAGAATATCTGATTGGACGAACTGTAACTACCTAACGCTAAATCCGATCAAGTCAAACTGTACAGCATTTTACAGGAGAAATCTAGATCCTAGTGAATTGCCTCCGATAATTATCAACAGTACTATTATACCATACTCAAACTCAGTTAAAATTTTAGGCATAGAAATAAATCAGCGGCTTACATGCTGCAACCACGTCTCCTCTGTTCTAGGAAAAGTGTATGGATGCCGTCGTCAGTTAAGAACGTCGGCTAGTATATTATCGAGTCATATGAGTATTAAACTCGCTAAATCTTTGGTATTACCTCATTTAACTTTTGCCAATTTAATTTTTTCCAAACTCGATTCTGGTTACCAAAGAAAGTTAAATGTCGCGATACTATCAGATTTATTCACGGGTTGCGTAGGTTTGCTCATATCTCCCCTTATGTTGAGTCCTTTGTGGGATGTTCACTTGAAGCATACTTGTCACGAAGACGCTTACTATTTCTGTATTGTCTAATCCACGTGAAGGAGCCAAGTTACTTACTTGATCGAATACAATTTTTAGGATCAGCCCGGCATCGAAACATTCTTCTGTCAAGCTTCAGAACCTTATCAGGTGAGCGCTCTTACTTTGTGCAGGTGTTCTGCTGCTGGAATTCTCTAGCGCCCAATATTCAGTGCGCGGGATCTCAGCACGCATTTAAAAGGTTGCTGACATTAGCTCACATAACGTAAATTCGCAAACTAATAGTTTAATCATTTCACTGGCAGAATATGCTTTGGATCTTATATATTCAATATT
Source organism: Dioctria rufipes (assembly GCA_963924295.1). NCBI lineage: Eukaryota > Metazoa > Arthropoda > Insecta > Diptera > Asilidae > Dioctria > Dioctria rufipes. Next base: position 21,855,223 of record OZ002740.1, on the reverse strand, counting down.
TATGTAGACTTTATACGTGTACAGTTAGTTAATTAAATTTAAATGTATGTTTATATCTCTCTCTTAAACAAATAAAATTTCCCTACCGAATAGGCACGTACAATTATAAGATTTGTAATCTTGTGTACTAATTAACCAGTAAAAAATAAATAAATAAAAACATAAATAAATAAATAAAATAATCCCAACGGATTCAGTAATAAGGCTGCTTATCTTTATAAGGAAGACATATTTACTGTGCAATTAAAAACTTCAACAATATTCTTATTAAGTTATACATAATGGAATAAAACTATATTAGCACTCTAGACAATAAAAATACTTCGGGAAGCCGAGAAATTCACAAAAAAAAATTGAATTTGTCTAGAACCTACTACTATATGCAAAAATCAAAATAACTTTTAATATTATGCATGGGTGTCCAATCCATTTTGCTCTAGCAGCATTACATATTTCTATGCGTTACAAACGTAATGACAAACTTATTATGCGCTACGATTTCATCTAGGGTATAAAAATAGTGGCATTGAGGAAAATCTTGATAGCAAAACATCAAAATTTTTTATGCATTGCTCTACCATAATAATTTCGAGGTGTTACAAACAGTATAACAAACTTAGTATACCCTATAGATTTCATCTATATATAAAAATGAAGATTGGCAGCTTATTCTCTTTCGGTTTCTTCCTCTTCTTCTCGATCTGTACTTGATTTTCCCACGGGACTGGTGGGAAATTTCAAGCCTGCTCCAAATCAATAACATCGGTTTCTGGGCCATCGATATCGTACCTTTTTTCTATCGAATCTTCAATTGGGGTAGCATTCCGGCAAGATGTCCCACAACAATTGCCGCAAATTCCTGAACATTGGAGCCAGAGCTTTCGACACCCGCACAGTGCGCCACAACCCTTCGAACAATTACAAAATATCATGTTCAAAACACGCTCTGTGGCAGGAGGTTACGATATTCTTATTGGCTCCAATATGCCGCCGTTTTTGAGTATCCATCCCCAGTATTCAGTTGATTTCCTAACCAATACTGCACCTGGTAGTAAACACGATATAGGTGCTCTTTAGCTGCGTTAGCTGTTGGGGGTAATAAACTCAAATTTTCTGACTTATTTCTGCCCATAACTTTCATAAAGCAAAGATAACGGTATGCGTTCAAGTCATCTTGTTTAATTGGAGCGCCATACATAGCTAGAAAGATTCGAATTCCATTGGAAGAAATTGATTCTCGAGAAGCATCACTCTGATTGAAAATTTGTACTGCAGCACATAGGTCTTGACGTTTCGCGAAAAGTTTTAGAGCTGTAGTTTTGCCTTCTATGGAAAAGAGCAAACGTTGTGTCACATCCAGTGAAGGCGTGTAGAAGTAGAAGATGATCTCTGATGTCTTCGTGATCATTGAAACTTCGAGAAGAGTAAAGTTTTTTCTTGCCCGATTTGAGGAAGAAGATCTCTTCATCAATCGGAGTGCGAGCAACCAAAATTACCAAGAGGTTCACGTCTTCCCCAACAACAACCTTGTTACTGTTCGAAATGAATATTTCTTGGCGCACTATGACATTAATCGTCTCGTCGAAGTAGGCGTTATCAGATGAAGATGCACGACGACGAAGTTCCATAGCTTTTACGCTGTTGGTACTATTGTTATATCCATCGAAAACTATAATTTAGCGTTTGAACCGTAATACCAATATAATTTGAACAAATCGAATTGAAAGATTCATTCTGATGCCATACAACACGATGTAGCAGAAAACCTTCGTCGATGACGTAGGTCTGTAACTTTTGTAAAATCAAGTTCAGCTACCGATAGCTTGAAGACGTCAAACAAAGCTGATTTTTTTCTCATTCGCAGGTACCCTTCAGTAAACATTAGCAGCGGGAACGGAACCAATTCATATCGCATGTAAATATAGAGCTCTCTATCCGATATTTATATGGCCCTGATTCTCTGGAACAGTAATAATGGATGAATAGGCACAAGTCTTATTACGAACTTTGACGCTACTCATAAGTGTTAAAATCGAAAGTCCTCTGTCAGCGCAGCAGGATTTAATGACTTTGAAATTTTGACAGATCTTTTTCTCCATCACAGTAGTGCCATACTTCTAAGCATTGTGTCAGTTTATTATCTCATCACCAGGTATCCCCGTTGCAATGAACATAATTTTGTTATAGTCGTAGCGTATTGCATATAGCAATATGCTACACGAGAGACTGCAGCGTGTATGCCGGCAGCTGTCAAACAGAATATTCGAATGCACCCAGACCGAGAGAAGTGCGTTTCCTCGAGCTCGGAGTGACATGCTGAAGATAAAAGAAAAAGAAGAAGAATCGTGGCTGTCTTGTCAATTATTTCACACGGCGAACAAGTGCAGTAGTGAATCCAAGAATTTTCTAAAACCATCGGACAGGAAACCAACTCCATACGTAAGTTCAGAAGATTTTTCGTCCCTTTTAACACTCTATTTTCAATTGATATAATTATTTCCCTCACTATCAGGCGGAAAGCAAAAAAATATTGAGCTCCGACAGCATCTGCATGTCGCGGTCGTAGCGTATGTAGTCTGTCCGTCCGCCTGTGCGCTGAACGCGTATACAGTGAGCTGAAATTTTGTACACAGAGTTTTCATTGTACCAGAAAATAAAATTTCAAAAATGCACTAAATCGGGCAACTCCTTCTTGGTGTTGCCATATAAAAATTTAGGTTTTTTACGTAAACTGTGAAAACGATCAGTCCAAGACATTTTTATTGTACTAAAAACTTCTTCAGAATACGAAATCCTATAAAATTGGTTATAATCATTTTTTCTGTCCGACAAACCGTTCTAGAATTATATGCGAAAAACCACTTCAAAATTCAAACTTGCACAGAAGGGTGACAATATGAAATTTCATGCGGGCATTTATCTAGAGGGTATCATAAGAATTGGTTTTAGACCAATTTGAGCTTTTTTACTTGTTTTAGTTATGTATTCCTAAATATTCATGAAGAAAAATACCTGACCTGAGAAGCTTAATATTTTTACGGTAGACTTTTACATTTTTATAATGTTAGAATAAGAAAATCAAAAACAGGAACGTTAATTTTGTACACTTGAATATACTGTTCTTTATACGCGAATGTCTATAAAAATATTAAAACGAGGATACCATAGAGAAACCTCGATTTCGATCTTACATGCAATTAAATATCCATACAAAATTTATATTGGAGTTTCAATGCCAGATCACGGGAAAATTATTAGTGTTATCAAGAAATTTTATTCCACCTTTTTTGTAGAGAATTTCCGCTCTTTCTTTTATATAATAATAATAATAAAAAGCACTTTATTTATAACACACGAGTACAAACTCGTTTTCCTGTGTTTACTCTTAAGAATAATTCAACCGATAAGATAAGAGGAGGAAAAATTATATAAAAGAGAAAAAATATAAAACATTTAAAACTAAAATTTAAAATTAAATTCACATTAATCCTAGAATCCAAGGAAATTAAAAGATAGAAAAGAAAAGATATACCACATATATGAAATCAGAAGAGTGAAGATGAATATATAAAATTGAAAAAAATTACAAAATTACAATGAGTTTAAATTCGAAAAATACTCAAAAACTGATTGTTTGAACCTGCAGAAAGCACCATGGCGTTTAATTGAAATCGGCAAAGAACTCCAAAGTTGGATGCCATAGATGAAAAAGCACTTAGAACTAAAACCAGTTAAATGGCGTGGAACTACAAGTTGACTCGAGCGCGGTGATTGAGGAAATTAAATTTTAGCAAGGAAATATTCAGGTAAAAAGTTATGAATTATTTTAAAAATGTACAGGCATACGCGATATTTAAGGTAATTTTCCAAGGTGTCAAAGGCGTCACAGACACTATGGGATATCTATTTATAATACAATAAACATAACGAGCGCAAGAATTATAAACAACATTCAGTTTTAATCTGCTTCTATAGTCGAGTGGGAAATAGACCACATCTGCATAAGTAATCAGAGGGATTATTAGACTAATAATGAGCTTTTTACGCAAGGCAGGGGGTGTATATCTTGCCTGCTGTCAGAGTGAACATAAGCCACCGTATATCTTAGCTGTAAGTCCATTAACATGCTCACTCCACTTTAGTATCTTATTGAAAATAATACCAAGATTATTAACGGTATCTTGAAAGGGAATAGGGAATCCATTGAGTAGGATCAGAGGTATACAGGATGTATCAGTGGAATTCTTATAAATTACAATTGATTTGGACTTGGAAGGATTGAGAACCAACTGATTATTTTTGGCCCATGCAGCCAAACAAGAAATATCTTCAATAAGTATAGTAACACAATCTTGGAGCCTATTTAACAGAGATGAAAGAAATAATTGGACATCATCGGCATAAAACTGAATTGAAGCTCTAGTTACAATTAGCTCAATATCATTAATGTACATACAGAATAGAATTGGCCCCAAAATAGATCCCTGAGGGACACCTGAAAGAAGCCTTACTAAATGGCATTTACGATTATTAGATATAACTTTTTGAGAACGATCAGCTAAATAGCTTTCCATTAAACGTAAGGCAGGTGTAGAAAAACCAAAGTAATAGGAGAGTTTCTGAATCAGTATCCCGCAATTTACGGAGTCAAACGCCTTAGAGAAATCTAAAATCACAAGCACTGTGGCTTCACGTTTCTCAACATTAATACGAATTTCATCACATAAATGGAGAAGTGTAGATGTAGTGCTGTATCTAGAATGAAACCCCGAGTGGGATTGGGAAAGAAGATTAGCATTGGATAAATAAAGTTTCATCCGATCAGCAAGCAGTCTTTCTAAAACCTTCGATAATATCGGCAGAATACTAATCGGCCTGTAATCCTGAACATTAGACGAGCGTCGATTTTTATTAACGGGAAGCATTTTGGCTACTTTCCAAACTGAAGGAAAGGTATAGCTTGTCATGCAGGTATTAATAATGTGCATTATAAAAGGTAGCAATATTGGGAGTAAAAGTTTCAAGAATTTAGAACCGATGTTATCTGTTCCAGTAGATAACCCCTTAATAGAGGAAAGTGCCAATATAATATCAGTTTTAGTAACATTTCGGAAGGAGAAAATTGGCTCAATATGAGGACCTTGAAGAACAGAATTAAAGGGATTGCTTGACATGTTTGTACTGGAGAAATAATCATTCCTACTATCTAGATCAAGATCACAATTATACATACCTTCAGGCATTAGACCAACAGGAGCAAAGATATTCGCAAAAAACCGAAAAAAAAAAACGTAATTTTTCTACCCGTATTTGGGTTGTCAAAAGTTATGCGGACAACCGAATTCCGGGGACTTTTCACACTTTATTTGGAGAGCTGAAATGTAAGTGTATACCAATTTTCTGCTTGGTTGCAATTTTCCTGAAGATGAGCCGCATTTTGTGCCTAAAGTTCCTGAACTTATAAGGTACTAAATAAACCAAGTAAAACTTGTCGGGTGGAAAAGTCCGATTTTTTCTGCATTTTGAATGCATTATAAAAAATTCATTGAAATTATTTGCAGTGAATTTCAGTCTATAGAGACAAGAAATTGTCCACCTAAAATATTTTTGAAAAAGCCAATGAAACAAGATAAAGGAAATAAAATGAATTTCATTTCAGATTGTTGGAAGGAGAATTACTGCAACTTACTTTAGAAACATGGAATTAAACCAACGTTAAGTTAAATAGCAGCAAATAAAAAAAATATTGCATTATAAATTAATTAATTAATTAATGCAATAATTAATAATGAATTCGATATTTCGTTTAAAATCAACTTCGCATTTAATAAAATCCAAACGAAAAGTTTTATGAAAGGAGCCAATATTGTGTCCTTGATATGTCTCCGATGGGTCAATTTGACTAAAAGCAGCCTTAAACTAAAATTTACATCGGTGGTTTAGGAATTATCATTTAATGAATAAATAAATAAAACATAAAATTAGAGAGTAAAAATGGTATCCGTTTTCGTACATTAATATCACTAAATTAAAATTGTAAATTTTTCAGAAGTAATCTGAAAATTATGAGGAATAATTTTACTGTCAACTCCGATTTAGATTACTTTTGAAACCTAAAGCAGTTCTTTTACATAAAAAAAATCCCCAGGAGTAAACAAAGACATTAAAAAGTCGATTGACTGAAAATCAAAAGAAACACAGAGAATAAAAATACTTTTGAATGAGGATCGATTATTTAAAATATTAAAAATGAGAGTCCTGGAAAATCTACAGGAAGTATATGGGGGAAGCATATATGTATGTAGTACATACCTACCTACCATACATAATCCTATATTCACAGCAATATATATAATATCCAAAAACAGCATACAAATTATTCTCATTTCTAGTATCTCATTGGGGTTGTTGCAGTCACGTACATTGAACACGCAAAAGGGGGTTGAAACTTGTAAAATACATAAGGGAGTCGTAATGCCGTATCATATCCATTGAAAAGCAACAACCCTGCGAGCACTCGAGGTGTCGCGTCGCATCCTACCAGAGTGAGTCTCTATAGTCAGCAAAATTATGCCCAAAATGAATTCCTGCTGGGACGTTATGAGGGTAGATCTACGTGCCACGATATGGCGTCTATATATACACGCCCTAACTGGTATAATATGTACCCACCGAGGGATGCCACAATAGGGTACTACTGGATTACAGTCACTGCCGTATCAGTTTTGTGCCTCCATTGATAGCTTCTGTGAAATGTGTGCTCATTATGTAACGAAATCGAGTTGAAATGTTATTTGTTGTTGTATGCATACGTTCGGAAGGTCGTAATCACTCTAATGATGGTATTCCCCCTTCCCTCCACCCAACTCTATTCATTGCTAGAGTTATAATTCTATACACACACACACACATATATATATATATACATATATTGTAAGTAATGAAGATATTCTGTGGAAGTTACAACAGGGAGTCAATAATCAATGCACGTTTACGTACTGACGCCATTATTAAAGCATCCGGGATCTGTTGAAGTAGCTTTTATATCCTGCTAGAATATGTATAATGCCTATGATTTACAGTTTTGTATAACTATTTCTTTATAATGGTAATTAGGATTAGACTCTCGGTTTGACATATGATTAGGGGATGAAAATGGCTAAGAGAGAAAGAAGAAAAGGACCTGAAGCCATACAAGAAAGACTTCTTAAAACTTTATTTGCTGGAATTTTTTAGTTAGGAATATTTCAAGCCTCCTATTCTCATACCTCGTCCAACTATCATAGCTCTCGTCCTTCGAACATTAATCTTCTTATGCCGTTTTCGTTTGAACTTAAGGTTGGAACTGGATTCGACCTCGTTCAAACAAAAATTTTTAGACTTGATTCGATTTGTTTACTTGTGTTTGTCTAGAAACGTCAGAATAAATTGATAATTTTGAAGTACAACACTGGATGTCTGTGTTTTTTTGTTTGTTTTTTATATTACTAAGCCAAACTCAGGAGATACCCGATGATGCAGAGCTTAGCATATCAGCAAGGATATAGAGAATGGTAATGGGAGATGAGGAAAGTGTTGGAGGTGCTGTCGTATGTCGTCCTTAAACTTTCGCAGATTGTACGCCGTAGGAAAGACAGAAGATGGTAGACTGTTACGCATTCGCATGGTTCGGGATAAAAGAGCATCAAGGGCTTTTACTGTAGGGTCAAAAGTAAATTGAAGGATAAAAGGATATGCGCGGCTTGAAGAGCGAGTATTGGGTGTAGGAATTACTCTACAAGGGATCAGACTAGATATTTCATCAGAACATTGACCATGCATATAGCGATAAAGGAATGAAATGCATCCATCATTGTGGAGGTGCTCGAGGGAGTCGATATTTCAAGTTATTGCCACATCACCAATGAGCTTGAAGGCTCTCTTTGGAACAATATCCAACAATGCTGTGCGATCAGCCCCAGCTCATATATGGAACTTGTATTCCGTTCTAGGTCTGATGTAGGACTAGTAGAGGAGCGCTAGATTCGATGGGCTAAAATATCTCTTACACCTTTTCAGAAATCCAAGACATTTCGATGCTTTTTGGCGACAGAGAAGATGTGATCTGTCCAGCTTAATTTACTGGAAATATTAATACCAACAATGCTTAGTGACATTGAATCGGAAATTAATGCTTTATCAACAGATACGGGAGTGGTGAAGTGTTAATCAGATGAATGAGTTTTGCATTGAATTCGACGCGATTTGCTTTGCCCCAAGCGAGGATATTGTCAAGATCGTTATTCAATGATCTAATCATGCGATCTCGTTTGACAGATGTGGGATTCCCTCTGGAATCTGCGAGGGCAGATCATTATTGAAAATTAAAAAGAGAGACGGAGAGATAGCCGAGCCCTGGGGCACACCGGCATTTATAGGATAAGGTTTAGATGTAACTCCATCTAATACAACCCGTATTTGTCAACTAGATAAATATCCTGCAATCTATAATAGAAAAGGAGGGGAGAGACCAATTATTTTAAGTTTGGCTAAAAGAACTGGATGCCAGACTATAACAAATGCATGAAATATCCAGGGCAACGATTTTTTACTCACCATGAAAAGACTACGGTTCCAATGTTCGTAAGAAAGGTCAGCAAGTCTCCAGATGAGCGTCCAGCCCTAAAACCGTATTGACGATTGTTGATGAGTTTATTGATTTCTAGACACTAATAATAGATTCAAAAACCTTTAAAATAATGGAAGTGATCGTCATTGGTGGATAGTTTGACGGATCGCTACCCTCTTCTTTCTTGGGAAGAATCTGAACGTGAGTTAATTTCCAAGCAGTTAGAATTTTTCCAGTCTTTACCAAATTTTACAGAAGATAATATTTTAAAAGATGGACAAACAAGCTTTTATGTGGGTAGATGAATCTGAATAGAACCTGAGGAAACTAAAAATCTTGACAAACTAGGCAATTTGATACAGTGACCAGTTCTTCTTAAGCTAGATCACAGTAACGCAGTTTATATTCGCATTGTGAGACGCACTGTAAATCAGATCAGAGTAACTTCGAATAGCAGAGCTCGTGGTGTCATATTATGGCAACAATATTTTTATCAAATCTGAGTGGGAGATAAGTTTCCTTTTTGTCCCTGCTATGAATACCCGTATCATCCAATATGTGGTATAGTATTTTATATGCAGTATTATGTAGATATAAATGCTGACCAACAGCTCCATATGTTTTAGGGAAACCCCTATTTCTCGAATCCTCTAGTTAGTTCTTCTATCTTTCTCTGAGTGGGAGGATAAAAAATCACATATTCCTTTTCATAAATAATAAAATTCAAGAACAATTTCTCCCGGAGGTGTTCTTCCTACACCAAAAATATTAGCTACTCTTCTATAGCTCGCTCTGCACCTATTTCTGCCTGAAGGATACTACATCCGTTAGCAGTATATAGAATTCGTCAAAATCATTTGTTAGAGTACCTGTACCTACTTCTATTCCTGAGCTAGCACTTATTTTTGAAACGTCCGTATATATAGAATTCTCTAATGGTTCTACCATTGCATTATTTTCCCATTCGTCTTTAACAGACATCTTAATATTAGATAAATCTCATACCCAAAGCTTGGAACAGAAACCAGTAAACCGTGTATATTCCACTGTCAAGGCCATTGACTTCTAAACGGATCCTGGAGTAACCGTACGTCCGCTCCTTCCAGCATCCTGTAGCCTTTAGCACGTAGAGATCACGTTATACCTATCCCAGCTACTTTCTGGATACTTGATGGCATGGATACTTGGTGGTATGACTAAACAGACTCTTTTCTCTTTTGCTACCCACCAGACGGGGGAGCCATAACAAAGAACTACAAATTTATTGTTTGCCTCAATGAGAAGATGAACACTAAAGTTAAATAGCCCTGGAACTCCATCTGATCATATTGTAGTATCAGATGTTGGTGTATTTTCGAATTTTATATCATCATGAGACCGAGGGTTGTGCACTGGATGTTCTCCTCGATCGTTAGACCCATGCTTACATATGCCTCTTGTATATGGAGGCCTAGCACGCTTGTGGGCACTACGATCGGGAAGCTGGCGGGCCTGCAAAGGCTTACCTGCTTGGGAATTTCGGGCTCCATGCGATCTACGGCTACTGCTGCTCTTGAGGTCCTACTTAACCTGCCACCCCTGGATCTTGTCATTCAGGCAGATACCCAAAGGTATGTGTGCAGATTGCGCTCATGGGGATGTTGGGAGCACGGCTGGACTGGCTATTCTCATTGCTCTCTGGCGTATGGGCTGGACTTGGAAAACCGTCTGGCCAGTATATTACGTCGCTTCTCTCTGAGCTTTCCTGTAAGGGAATCGTAGACTGAGGGAAATGCCTTATCGAGCCTTCCCCGGTCCGCTCTAAAATATTTTCACCGACGGCTCTCTCACTAATGAGGGAGCTGGGGCGATATCGATGGCAGCAAAGATAACCTTTGATATGCAAATCAAGGGGAAGGACATTGCTGTCCTTTCGGACGCAGTCCTGATAACATCTACTGTTACTGGAGGATTGCAGGTCGTCTGTGGATAAGTTGTGTATCCACAATAAGGTGTCCCTTCTGTGGGTTCCTGGTCACATAGGGATCATGGAGAATGAAAGGGCTGACCTTTTAGCTACGGCTGACTCTGATTCTCTGTTCCTCGGACCGGAATTCGCCGTAGGCGTTGTCACCTCGGGTATTGGGTCTCTCATCAAAGCCGATGTTTATAAAAAGCATCAGCAGAGATAGGCGAACCTGAGCACTTGCAGGTGTACAAAACTGTTTCTTGATGGGCCCAATGGGAATATGTCCGATTTTCTGATGGGGCTCGGAAGGAAACAATGTAGAACTGTGGTGCGCATCATCACCGGACACAGCTCACGTCAACCTCATCTAACAAGAATAGGAGTTGTTCACAGCACTGAGTGTCGGTCATCTCTGGAGGGGGAGCCTGAGACAACCGAACACTTTTTGTATGCGTGTCCAGTCCAGCCTTCGCCCGGAGCAGACTGGATACTTTAAGGTTTGCCCTTCTATCTGTGGATGAGCTGAAAAACCTTCCTCACCAAGACCTGATGCTCTTCATTAAGAGGACAGGAAGGTTTTGGTGAATGGGCTTCTAGCAGGACAGCACAAAGGGCTACTGTGCTTGGGATGGGGTCTCCTGACCCCCCCCCCCCCTGCCTAAAAAACTGTATGTGTTCCAAAGGGTCTATTCTGGTTGTTAATGGCATTGACAGAATGTAGGAGGATTACAGGACTAGGAATAAGTAATCGAAAATGTGAAAAGATGCTAGGTTAGGTACGAAAAAGCGCATTGAACTCTCGATCCCTGGGATGGTGAGCCACAGCACTTATCTACCACTAGTACTAGGTTATCGAGATCCAGCATAAATTCTCGAATCTAACCTTTATTTTTACAGATTCAACTTTCACCATTCAGTCCAGATAAAGTCTCCAGAATTACTGTCATCTGGAAATCCCACCTTTATTGACACATACAAAAATGGACATGTTCCCGTACAAACCAAACAAATCTAAGCAAGTCTTTTTCCAATTTTTTTTACACATCCCATCATTCTTAATTTTCTCATCAAAACTAATTCCTTAGGTTCGATTTTCTACTATAGAACAATAAACAAGGATCGGCGCCCAGTAAACGACTGTCATTTGATATTTCCTCAGAAAGGAAATGATTTCCCTCCTTAACGATATCTGCTTCTTCTCTCTCATAAGAGTGTTTGTATACAAAACCTCACTGCACCGCACTTAAATTTTAAACTATGGACGAATCGAGAGGTTTTCAAATATTTGAGAAGGATATCTCCAGCGAGAATGTTAATATTGAGCTGTTTTTAAACAAATACACTCTTGTATGCATCGTTCAGGAATCAATTGTTTTCCGTCTCAACTCAGGTGGTATCCAGTAAAACAACTTGAAATCGATCGAAGTTTTTGAGTATTTATATTGTTTTGAGATGACATACAAACACAGAGTCGACACAAACTTCTATTAACATATTTGGGGCGATCTTTAAGAATCCTATTATAGCCACATGAATATTGTTGATGTTCTTTTGCAGGGGCACTTTTCACTTGGGTGTTGTTAATTAACAATCTATTCCATTTCCTCCCAGTCCCCATCAACCATTGACAAGGTAGCATCTGGTTGGTAGGTAGATAGGTATACCTTTATCACACTCTCATTCAAATTAATATTCATTTCAAATCTGCACTGAAATAAATTCATTCGACTTAACAACCACCATACCTCTACCACCTTTAGAAGAGAGTTAAGAAGTCATGGTAATAGGTACATATCTATTGAGAACCCGTTTCGGCGGAACCTCAGAGGCGTGTTAATCTCGCGCTCAAATAAGACATAACACGACAACCACTTGCGCTACAGGCACTCGAATTGAAGGCGAACGTATAGAGGAAATATAGCAAATGAATTCGTACTTAACATGCAAGTCATTTCCATGGTAAATTGTTAACGATTTATTAAATTTATTGCATTAGGAGATAATACCCATAAATGCAGTGCCTCGATAGCTTCTGGTGTTGACTGAGTCATGGTTTTGCAGGTCCATTAGCAAGCAGCTTCCAGCAACAGCAGCAGTGCAGCAATAATAGCAGAAATCAAACTCAGTCAGGTACCAGTTTTGAAATTTTCATGCAATAACACCGCGGAAAAGAGGAACCATTTGGATTCGTTGCCATCATCAAGATTAACCGCGCATTTATTGTAACGACAATGCTGGATCAAACATGGAATGAAATGCAATCGCTTCACTTCGAATGATATTTCAGGTTTTTTTCTATGTCCGAACAGTCTCATTTGCAGTTGTCCATTAAGCCAGAATCGGTCAAGCCAACAATATTAAATCTCCACAGATGACTTTATGGATGGAGGAGATTTTTTTTTTGAACTTTTGTTTTCAACATGGGATTAGGCTTGAGTTTTTTTTTTTTTTTTTTTGTCGGTGGAGATCTTGTAGCATGACTAATTATCATTCAAATAAGAGGTAAACTTTTTTTATTTTCTTAATGAAATAGTAAGGCAGGAGGAACTATTAATGAAACAAATAAATTTGAATCAGAAGTTTGTCACTCTGCAGGATTAGTGGTGAGTCAAACAATAAAATTAATAAAATTATTTTATTTTATATGACTATCCCTGATGGGATATACATAGAACAGAAACAGGCACTCTATAATGGAGTGGAATGTTTTCCAAAACAAAAAAAAAAAACAGCATTCAATTCAATTGAGACGCTCCCAGTTGGAATTATTGCTAAGAAATGATCCTTGTCCACGATGATTTCTATCTTTTTTCTCAATGAGTGTCTTGCTGCTTCCAGTGAAGGAGCATGTCAATTCTAATTTTTTTTTTTTTACGAATTCCGTCATCAATATTTTCCTGGCCATAGTTCTTCATTTGATAGTCTCCCTTGTTTTCAGGATTTTACGTAAGTATCTATTGATGAATAGTTGTTGAAGATGACTCGTGGTGGACAGAGTGCCTTCTATACTTATAGTCCAGTCAAAATTGGTTTTTACCCTACAAATGTTGGTGTAGAAATGATTTTGATATATATGTAAGTTAATTAGTTCCGGGCTCCGATGAAAAATCCAAGTTTTCGACCATGAGGTGAAGGGGAGGGGGGGGGGGGGGTCGCGTTTCCGCCAACTTAGATTAAAGGTACAGAAAATTGGTTTACTCTATATAATTCCTCAACAGTTGTTCCTACGACAAAAATGTATAAATATAAATTTGAAGAAGACTAAATTCCCTACATTTTTTGTACAAACACTTTTTATGTAAGTCTGATGTGTAACGAGTTACAGAGGCGGAAACGTGAACATTCTTCTCTTTTCAGGGTAAATTTTGTAAGAATGATAATATTAATAATATTATAATTTTTATTTACAATTTTAAATGTGTATATAAAATTGTAAAAATGATAATGTATTTTCTTACAGCTGCTGTGGTTGTTCCAACTCAACACACACAGGGTCAGTCAGTCTGTATGCTTATAGCTGCCCAGCAGGAAAAATGGGAATGCCTGACTTAGATGAAGTTTAGTACTAACTAACATTACATGGAATGCATTAGTAATGAGTACATGAAGATACCTTACGTTGAACTGGTTTAGGAAGGCAGTCGTCGTATTTTTGAGTATGCTATGTACCTTCTAGGGAATACTTAAAGAAGGCAGATGTAATGCGAATAGATATCTTCATTCGTGTTGTTATCGAAAAGAGATAGAAATTTGTGCAGCTATATTTGCACAAGCTAGTTCAAAGAATGCGTGCGGGTCGAAAATGAGTCATATAGTTTCATTGTTTTTCTAAGAACAATGAAGGAAGGAAAAGTGCGTGCAGATGGAAAGTATTCTGATTTGTGCATTGTTTTAGAAGAAGTGGATTATTTTCATTTAAGTACCAGATTCAAATAAGTTAAGACATATTTTCTACACTTTTCTAAGAGAACAGGAAAAGTTCTTCCCTTTACCTATCAGTGAAAACAGGAAACGTGCTTCCACCTGCTTGAGAGTATCCTTCCACCTGCTTGAGAGTACAAATTGGATGGCTTTATCCAATGGTTCCGTACACTTTTCTGAAATGGCGGAATGAATGCTACCACTGAATTTATGAGTGATCCTTTTTTTCGAATTCCAAAGAATTTAAAAGTATCTTTAAAAGAATTAATAAGGAATGTTTCTTTTCACCTTCTAAAACATTAATAAGGAATGCTTCTTCTCCCCATCCGAAGAATGAAGAATAAGGACTTCCTTTCACCTTACTGGTCATGCAGAGGTAAGGTGTGCAAGTATAGCCACCGAGCTGACCGTTAATCGTTAATTAAAGAAGTTAACTTTTCTAGTAACGGATTAACTTTTACTAATATTAACGGACTCTTTAACTTCCGTTAACTTTTCATAAATACGTTAACCGTTAATTGGGTACCTACTATTTATGACGAAACTGACATCACGACGTGGAAATCATGCTCTGACTAGTTTTGGTCGTACATGTGTATGGCTACTCGCAGATTTCGTGCATAGAGTCCATCACGCATAGAAGACATCACACTTCAAGCTCAAGCATATCTCGTTCACTCCTACCGAGAATTGCAGCAACTGTATTTAAATTAAGGAATATCAAGGCTAGGGGTCTTGTGACTTGCACAGCTTTAGCCAATGCCTTATTAACGGGCATAGATAAAAGGTTTGGACCTCTTCTGGACGATGAGCAATGCCAATTTGCTGCGGCTTTTCACCAGTGATCTCCAGTATTTTTATTCTCCCGTAATTTTAATTTGATTGCGAAATATTTATTATAACAAACTAAGATTTACTTATGTACTGTTTTTCTTATTTATCTTCCATGACCTACCTAAATCTTGCGACTTGTAGCGGTCCTTAATCAAGTATGCTGACGTCTGCTGAGCGGACGTACTTCCTCGTGGAATATCACAATCACGTGTATTTTTCTATCAGGAGACGTTCCACACACTTCAGCAAATTTGACGTCAGATTTGTTAGGAAAATTACACTACCAGGTCCTTATTCTCCTCCTATACATATTCATTATACGAGTCATCAGTTATTTTCTTTCTGAATTTTTAATAGTCTATTCAGATGTTTTCTAGTTACATTTCCGAACTTCTGCAGATCAGGGTTTCATCAGGGTCAGGGAAGTATTTATCTCACATCTAGTCCTCATTAAAGGGCATGTATCTAAAAGGCCTAAATTAAACCTTACCTCAGTTTTTGTGTTTCAGTCTAAATCCTCTTAACTGATCTAGTATTGGCGCATAGGTTACCAGCTACTCTTCTGTTGAAGAAACTTTGGTCTATTATTTCTTACTTTCTACTTGGACGAACATCGTTCAGCATAAGATCAGCCGATAGTATGAAATTATAGTTTCATTTCTAGGGAGATTGCATTTACTACTTTCCAACAGAGTGTCCTGAGAATTGGCATCAGTGTCAAGTATCATGCGTGAATTATTATAATTTTACAAAAACAACAATGGTCTCACAAATTTCCGGAAGTACATATACACCGACAATTGTACTGAGATCGAAAGCCTTAGAACTTTTCTCTTGCTTCTTCAACTGTAACGCGCAGCTTTGCCCTATTGCCAAGTTTCAAAATCTATAGAAGATGGGTTCCTATGAAAAACTATCTTCTTTTTTTTTTTTTGTTCTGAAGCTTAAAGACAGCAAGTCTCACAAATTGGAAGCTTTTTCCTTTCCAATCAAAGATTTATACGAAGTAATAGTAAACAATTTCCATCACAAGTAGGCAGGTAACTAGATATGTACTACAAGTTGCCTACCTATATTTCAGAAGGTATAACCCTTCAACTAATATTAAACCCAGCAACTCTAGCAGAATGACTACTATACCTTTACACAATGAGTTTATATTACATTTCACCTGCAAAGATAAATGACTTTGGGCCTAATGAAGACGCATTTGGAGTGAGATGTTCCGGCTTAATGCCAACAGGTCTCTGTATGCCTATCAAGCGGGATATGCAATAAATACGCAGTGAGAAAATATGTGCAATGTGTCCAGGTCCGTGGCTATGGATCTTGCAGGAGCAGATAATTCCCTTTCGTACCTATATCGAAAGTAATTTGTTGCGTTGGCTACACCTCCTTCAATGATTTATGATGCGCTCGTAATTTTCGACGTTCGCACATTAAGAGCTCCACTGTTCTCTTAATGATTTGTTTTTAGAAACTTCAATAAATTCTTCACCCCTCCTCCTCCCTCTAAGGTGTGTTTCCGTCTTAGTTTTTTTCTTTTCTCTATATTATTTGCGTTGTGTGTGAATTTTAAATGGATTGTGTTGTTCGCGTTTCGTATTGATGTCCAATTTTTATTAATTTGATTCTCATAAGAATGCGCTGTTAGTGTTCCTATAGCCGCAGCAACGCCATGTATCATAAAGAATAGTTAAATGGATTTGCATCTTAAATTTGGATGAATTACTCAACAGATGTCGCTTAATTTAGATTTTTAAAAGAGGGCAAAGAAAGCTGTCAGGTGCAGCTGTTTTTCAGCTAACCTAAAAAAAGAGAAAAAGGGAGGCAAAATGGGATAACTGTCAGAGATGAAAGATATTCTCGTATAGGACACACGATTCAATTATGGCATCAGTTAAATTTGGACACATTCTAAGTAGTTATTTTGGTGTTATGTGTAATAAAAAAGCATATCCCCCCTTTACCTAATTTGAATGGATACTTAAAACAGGTAAAGCTTAACCTGTTTCTTGGTCATGGTACACAATCAATTAACCCGCAAATAACATTGAAGGTTGTGTGTCCCACTATCAAGGCGAGCGCCGCTTGTCATATTTTGACTAAAATTACGTAAGTTATCCTTAAGAACTTAACCTCAAAGGCCGTTCTATTTTGAGGTACATTTTGAATCTTGAAGTCAAATTTAAGTAACTGTATAGACTCCACTGACCTAGAACGTAAACATTAGCTAATCTCAACTTAGGAACAAGTAAAAAAAGTGAAATGTTGATTAAAAGTGTTACCAACATTGCTTACGTTAATATTTCTTGATAGTTTAGTCCTCATGCTAGAAATGCAACTAATATCATAAAGTTGGGCACTGTCACTTACCTAAAGGTCACAAAAATTACCCACGGTAAGAAAGTATCTGACGCTTTTAACTTCAAATGAATGCACGGATTCCTTACATATGGAATCTTGGTTAGGTGTAAGGCTCTAAAGAAAGCGACAGACTTGAAGTGTCTTATTAAGATACAGAGAGCTGCCTGTTTAGGCAGCTCTTCCAATAACACCAACGGCAGCAATAGAGATTATGGTCCGACTCTTGCCCCTCGATATCCATGGGAAATGTATAGCTGCAAAGAATGCATAAACCTTAAAGAGCCGGCTGATGAATAACAGCAGACCTTGGTCCCATCAGAATACTGAAGATCTGTCCTGAAGGCTATATACGAGGACCTACGGATTATATTGTTGCGAGAGTAGACTTTGAGAAAACGTTCTCAACTAGCATTTCTAAGAGAGAAGAGTCGGATAGTAATCGTGTGGCAAATGACTCTGATATATGTGTCTTTATGGACGGTTCGAGAATTGATGTGAAAGTTGGAGCAGGGTGTACTCAGCATTTCTCCCTCAAATACAGGAATCGTACCGCCTACCGGACTGTAGTGTGTTCTAAGCGGAGTCTCTGGCTATTAGTAAAGCAGCGAGGCTGCTGGCTACAACTTATGAGGTACCTAACCATTGACTTATCAGGATTTGTATTGACAACCAAGCTTCAATCAAAGTTCTGGACTCAACCACCATTAGATCGTTCAACGGTGTCGTTGTGAGCGCGAAAAACTAGGTGCTAACCACAAAGTTATTCTCTCATGGGTGCCGGGTTATAGTAACATACCTGGAAAAGATGCAGCTCATGCTTTGACCAGAAAGGGTTCTGATATGAATATAAGTATGTATGACTGACAAAGGAATCTATGGTCGGCGCCTAGAATCATCAGAGGGGATTCTAGATGTACAGACCTGTAAGCTGGCAAATCGAAGATCGGTAGAACTGACCTCATGCGCGATTTCAAGATAGCTTTAACCCGAGATATGTCCTGTAAAAACTGAGTCTCTGATGAGGAAGAACCGAAATGATGTGCGTAATCGTATTGCAGTTATCACGGGATACTGCCACTTTGGCAAAGATGCAGATTACATGCAATCTCAACACAATGACTTCTGAAGAACCTCTATGGACGAGGAAGAGATTAATAGCGTTCAGTATCTGCTGTGCGAATTACCTAACCTTTCTAAGCGTAGGAGGTATATGTTTGGTATCTCGGTACTTTTTCTGCGAACTGGGGAAATTAGTACACAAAGAATTGGGGGATCTCGTAAGGCTCATTAACTCTTGTGGCTGGTTTCAGGGCACCCCCTAGATCTTAGATATCTTTTCCAGGGAGGATCCCAATAAAGTGGCATCATAATGGACCATAGATGGTGTAAGTGTGGCTGATCGTACGCTTTTTTACGATGGTCGCCACTCTAACCTAATTTAACATAACCTCACCTAACCTAACCTCACCTAACCTATGAATTCCTCAAATATTTTCGAATCCATTTCTTTCCCAACATTTGCATAATTTTGAATATACTACACGATATGTTTGGACACAAAGACGTCGTTAGTAAAGCAGTGGCTTCCTTTGTTTATAAAAATTGTTCTAGTTGGGAAGCCCATTTTAAAGTCAAAGTATCTGATAATATAATCCGGAACTTACACCCTCTCCCAGTATAAAGACATATCCTCAGTATTTTCCAAGATTTGTGGTTATCCAGCTGCCAGGTTCTCTTAATTTCAGGGCACTCAATACAGCTATATACATTTGCCATTCAACTCAAAGAATAAGAAACGGAGCATAGCCTCAATTGCTGCTGTCTTTAGTTTTGTGCGAAAATTGTCTATGATATCTTAGTAGGCAGCTCTCTATATATTTTGGTACGACTATTCAGGTTAATTGCTCTATGTAGAGTATCTGCTCCTTGTTTATCGCACCAATAATCCAATAGGTGAGAATGGGTGCTATACAATAGCACTGTATACATTCAGTACACTATTCGGGTATGATTGCCATGTCATTCGCAAAATGTTGTTTTCTTGCAGGTATCTGTATGGGACTGCAAGGATCTCTTCTGTTTTCACATTGTTGATGGCTCCTTTAATCTCTAGGTATGCACTCATAGTGTATTTATTGTTTTCGATTTAGTTTTCAATGGTTCCTACTACGTTATATAGCGCAATGTTTACTGGTTTGCCTTACATAATGTATGTGATCTTGAAATTTGACTTCCTCTGAATGGATTGGTTATAGTCGTCCCTACGGGTCTCTCAAAAGTCTTCAAAGAAAACGACAGCTCGTAAAGCTGATAGATCTGAAGTCCTTGGAGATCATGCGCATGCTTCGGATTGCTGTAGGTATGAAGATCACTTTACTTTTTTTTTTTTCTAGATCAGGTAGACAAATATGATAATTCCTTGGTAGTGTTGTTATATACAAAAGTTTTAGTTTTAATTATATATTTGAACACTACTTGAAAAGATGTTCAGCTTAAGAGCTTAAATTTTGTTCACGATATTCTGAAATCAGGCAGCTTTTTCGTGGGTTTGCAAGTAGCAAAGTAGTACCTATACCTAGTTGTATAGTTTTGAGTGTTCCTAATGATGTTGCTGATACAATATCAACTGAGTTGTTAAGAACTACTAAGTCATATACGCAATTGTGTAAACAGAAATTATTCTCTGGAGTGGTATAATAGCACATTAAGACAATTAAAAACTGAAAAAATCGTATTGTACCAAAGAGCATTGCATTTAAATACAAGAACGAACTGGGATAACTCAGGGACGCACCGAGAGGGGGACGAACGGGACCGGTCCCACTCAAGAATGTCAGTTTTCTGAACATAATTTACAAATTACATATAAAATGTGGTCTGTATATTATTACAAAGTCCGATAAAATAAAATAAAACCTTTTAATCTACAATAGCAGTCCTTAAGTGCTCAGATGGGTGCAGGACGCGACTTTAAAGCCCTATTTTTCTGACTTGTTAGGACTTGGGACACCTATGGTCCCCCCAAAAGCCAAATCTTGGTTGCGTTACTGGGATAACTACAGGGAAGTGAATAATAAATATAAAAAAGAACTGGAAAGGGAGATAAATGAATATATTATAAACAAATCGCTTGGATCTAATAATCAAAAAAGTATGTGGAGGAATTTGAAAACATATGTATTGGGTGAAGATCATGAAAATTTGTTTAGAAATATAAAATTCAATAGTGTGAGTGTGAATGGTATGAGAAACAATTCCTAATGAATTTAATAATTACTTCGTTCAGAGTATTAAAGTAATAAATCAATCCATTGCTAGTGTGCAATTTGTGAACTTAATACAAAATGTACAATCGATCTTTCAATTCAGACTTATAGAGCAATTGGAAATAAGAAAAGCTTTGAGATCCATAAGCCACAAAAAAAAAGATTTTAATTTTCTTGGTGCCAAGATGCTTGTGGACTGTTTTGAAATATGTGTTCCGGTATTTGTTCATTTGATAAATAAGTCATTGAGATCAGATTTCTTTCCAGATAAATGGAATTAGTCAGTAGTTACACCAATAGCGAAGCTTTCTGGAGCAAATAACTATGAAGACTTCCGCCCAATTAATACTCTACCAACGTACGAACAAATATAGGAAAAAATCGTTCAGCTGCAACTTGAAGAATACTTTAATGATCACAATCTTTTCATCGAGAGTCAATACTCATGTGAACATCATTGACTGGAAAGACGAGATATTTTTAGGAAATCATGTTGATGTGTTCCTCGACTTAAAGAGGAGATTTGAGACTACTGATAGAAGGGTTCTTTTGAAGAAACTTTATAGTTATGAAGTACGATGTACGGAATATCAGTGGTTAAAGTCATACCTCCAAGGTAGATCATAGAGGATTGCTATTAACGAAAGCATGTCAGAGAGTAAGACTACGATTTTAGGCATTCCACTGGGTTCTATATTGGGACCATTATTATTTATTATATATATAAATGATATTAACGAAGTTCTTGAATATTGCAAGATGATGCCCTGTTGCGTATATCCGGTAATGACATTTATGCGTGCGAAGAAAGACTTCAAGGAGATCTGGTTAGATTGAGCAAATGGTTTCAGTACAATAAATTAAAGCTTAATACATATAAATAAATCAAAGTGTATGGTGCTTAAACGTCAATGTAGTGTTAACTTATACATAAACAGTGAACGTATTGAGCAAAAGAATGTAATTTTAGATTATGAACTTAAATTTAATCTTCATGTGAATTATGTTACGAAGAAAATATCGAAAAAAAAGGTTGCTTTAAAAGAATAAGGAATAGATTAGATACACTACAAGCAATATACCTACATATGTTTATAATGTAACTAAAAAGCCCCATTTTGAATATTGTTCAAAATTTTTTATATACAGGGTGTTTCATATAAGGCAGCCATCCTTGCAGGAGGTGATAGGGGAGCTCAAGAAACGAAAAAATATTGTATTAACAATTTATCAATTCTTCTAACGGTTGTCAAGAAAGTCGACTAAAAATGATATTCCACCTTCAAAGTGCAGGATTTTGCATTTTGGTTTTTATCTTTAAAACTACGCAACATTGAATAAAGATCTGACACGAATTTTCTCTTATAATTTTTTTATATTATTACCCAATTTCGTTTTCTTTTAACTGCTTTTTGTTTCATCCCTTTATCTACTCAAAAATTACCGAACCTAAACGTGCTGCCTTTGTTTTTAATGCTTAAACCAAAGTTTCAAAGAAAACGCAAAAAGTAAAAACAAAAAATATTTAAATTTTACATGATATACAAATTATTATTAATTTTATCATATTGCTTACATCCTAACTACATTTCTACATATAAACTTAGAAAAACAATTAACCTAACTTAATCTAATTTAACAAGTTCTCCAAATGGCCCCCGTCTAACTGCAGACATAACAAAGATCTCTTTTCTTATGGACTTCATTATGTCAGTCGTTTCCAACTTTTCTCTTATAGCATTTCCTGCTTCCTTAATGCGATATATTAACTCCTCTATCCCATAAGTAAAAATCCAATGGCGGAAGATCTAGTGATCTGGAAGGCAAATTAATAGGACCCAATCTGCCAATCCATCTATTGGGAAAGTTGTGGTTTAACCACAGTCTAACGCTATGGTCACAGTGACTTGGAGCACCATAATTTTGGTACCACATATTCCTCCATATTGACAACAGAATATTGTCAGGCTCATCAGAAATTGTAGTTTCCAGAAATCTTAAATAGTTTTCGCTATTCATCCTATCAGGGAGAATACAAGGATCGATAAGTCTCTTCCCGATTATTTCTGGCCTTACATTGACAGAAAATCTGTGCTGGATTGAAGAGGTTCTTACCTTTCGAGGGTTCTCTTCAACCCATTTATGGAGATTGTGGAAATTAAGACATCCAGTTTATGTAAACTGGCTCTCATCTGTCCAGATTATACTTTCAAGAAATGTATAATCATCGAAGTTCCGTTCAAGAAGCTAGTTGAAAAATTCCCGCCACTTTTCAAGATCAGGCGGAAACAGTTCTTGAACAGAATTAAAGTTGCAGTTTGTCCGGATAATGATAGATTTCATATTAAATTTAGCATAACATGTCGGAAAAAAAATATTGACTGATGGAGCATAATGACGATTTTTTTGCGCGGCATAATGACGAAACTTTTTACGGGGCATAATGACAACCTTTTTACGGAGCATAATAATTTTAAGATTTTCACATTCTGGTAAGATCAATGAAGAACGGATTCAGAAGAAATAATTTTACATTAGAAGAAAAATCTTTGTCTAAAATGACTCCAACAATTAGTGTGTTTAGCATTTCGCAAACTGTGAATTTTTCGGTTTTTCGGACGTTGGTTGCTCAAAAACCAATATATCGGTCCTTTTTGAAAAAATTATATTTTTTCCAGTTCTATGAATAAAGCAAAAGAAGTTTTGGAATGTCAACCTATTTATCCTAAACTCAGGAATTGTTTTAAAGATGAAATATCAGATTTTTTCAGTTTACATTTGTTGAATTCGAAGCTGGAGGTGTTCCTCAATTTAGAATGTATAATTTTATTGTAAAAACCATATAGTATTCCTGCAAGGCTCATTATGGTCATTAATTAATAATAATATTTTATGAAAATAAAATGTTATTTCATGTATTAAATATAATTCGAGCCCTTCGTCATTAGGCCCCGTATGTGGGGCATAGTTACAAACTTCACAAGTATTTGTACTACAAGTGTTTTTCAACAAGTCAGAAAATTTGTGTACTACAAAGTAATACTTGTAGAATTCATTGTACAATTGTACAACGATAATTCTACAAGTGAGAAATTTTGACTTGTACAACGTACTGGACTAGAAGACTACAATTCAACTTGAAAATTCATCATGGCTTGTAGAAACTCAGTGAATTTTCTACCTATGTTTTCAGACTAGTACAAGTCAGAAAAAAGTAAAATTTTGATACTGAAAATAATTTTTTTTTTTTCGATTGAACTACATTCATTTCCACACATATACATATGTATTTAGAATTAATTAGTTTTAACATTTAAATTAGGATACAAAATATGGTAAGTAATAATGAAATTTATGCGCACAACTCACAAAAATTCCGTATTGCTTTCAAAATTATATGTAAACTACATATGCTGTGTTGAGTAATAATCGATTAAATTTTTTAATTAAATTAGCGATTGAAAATTATAATTGAAAATGTAATCTCAAGAAAATAATCGTAATTATTGATCAATTTAATCGTCAGTCGATAATGAAGTTCAATCGACAGGTATTTATTAATCGTTTTTTACTTCTTAGTTTTTAATCGTGTTTGTCGATTGATTTGAAAAAGTGAACGAGGTATTGGTAACTCAAGATACGTTTATTAGTTATTAATAAAAAATGTAATGGAATGAAATAAAAACAATGAAATAACCATGAAAACAGTGTTAGAAATTAAAACCAATAGAAGATGCTTATAAAAACAACTTCTTCAGATTAACTTAGATTAACATAGTAGGAAAGAATCGTTAGTTTCATTAGTGTACCCCCTTAAGTATAAATATACGGGGAACAGGAGAATGCAATTGGCGCAAATTTCCCCATCATACATTAAGGCTTGTTCGTTTCTTTGATTAGTGCCTAACAAGATTACTAAAAAATATTAAAAATGCTTAATCAAAATAATTAGTGGAAATTAAAATAAATTAATTAAATTTTTGAAAACGACTAAGCGATTAACGATTGATCAATCGTTAATGGTGTTATGCGATTACTTTTTATGATTAATTAATCATTAATCGCTTCACATGATTTCTTGAAATGATTAAATATTTAAATTATTGTTCCTGATTGATGATTGGTACTTTTAATCGGAAGCATTAATCGTTAATATAATTAAATTTTACCCAAAAGTGAATTATAGATCATAAGTAGTCGAAAGCAATAACGGTATCCAATGGAAGAGAAACAGAATATACATCAAAAGTTTTTCGTTAGTGTAGTTGGTGATAACAGTTTTTTGGGAAAAGAATTATTTACTTATAATAAAATAATAAATATATATATTGTGTGTAGTAGTTAAAATTCTCGGTTTTCTGTTAATTTCAACCTAATACTTCTTTTCCTTGGATTGCTAAAATTTTACATGTTCGAGTCATACAAAGTCTACGCTACTTCCAAAATTAGATCTATTGAAATTTTTTTTCGGGTCTAATAAACTATACAGGGTGTTTCCCACTAGGAGGTCAATAGAGCAGGAGGTGATGTTCTCACCTAGATGAACCAAAAATTGTATGGCATGAGGGGGGGGGGCATATCAACCGTTTGGGTGTTACAGGGTGATTAAGAAAAGAAAGCTAGTTTTTCACAAAACACCCTGTATCTTACAAAGTACAGGGCGTACGATCACAATTAAGAACTCATTGAATGCAGATCTTCCTGGCCTTTCCAACGACTTGTCAATCAGCCCTATAACCTTTTCCCATCAAGAATTATGGTTGACTAAACTAAAAATTTCGGATTTTCTTACCCTTTTTTTTTTAATTTAACCTCTATTATTTTTGCAAAAAGATCATTAACAGAACTTTTTTTTATAAAATCTAACTGTAGATTCTCCTCTTTAAGGTTACCTATTACATCAGGTTACCTATTACATCCTATGTGTTAACTGTAGCCCTTAAACAGTTATTAAATCATAACCTATTCAGGTCACACCGAAATTAGACGATATTTTTTAAAATGACGTGCTAAGGGAACAAATTATCGTTGAGAATAGGTTTGAAAATAGGTTTGGAGCTAATAATTCTTAAAGGGCTTCAGATAGAACATTGGGTGTAATAGGTCAGCTTAAAGAGGAGAGTCTACAGTTTACAGATTTTATAAAAAAAAGTTCTGTTAATGACCTTTTTGCAAAAATAATAGAGGTTAAATTAAAAAAAAAAAGGTAAGAAAATCCGAAATTTTTAGTTTAGTCAACCATAATTCTTGATGGGAAAAGGATATAGGGCTGATTGAGTCGTTGGAAAGGCCCGGAAGTTCTGCATACAACGAGTTCTTAACTGTGATCGTACGCCCTTGTACTTTGTGAGATACAGGGTGTTTTGAGAAAAACTAGCTTTTTTTCTTAATCACCCTGTAACTCCCAAACGGTTTATATGCCCCCCCCCCCCTGCCATACAATTTTTGGTTCGTCTAGGTGAGTACTATCACCTCCTTCTCTATTGATCTCCTAGTGGGAGACACCTTGTATTTTCATTATACAATAGTATATGGAAAAATTTATTCTTTGCTATACTTGCTACATGATACAATATGAATAATTTTTGTGGTACCCTATCGGGAAATATGTCATGCGCTTTTCAGGGGAAGCGCTTCCACAACATATCCAGAAATTATCTTTTCCGAAGCGCTCTTTTACCACAGCCAAAAGAATCTTTGGGGATGCAGATCTTGTCCCTGAGTTTAGGCTTATTCGTTTTTTGTTGTGAAAATATGACTCATATGCATCTGAAAGCGCAGCATAATTTCCATTCTTTAGTACCTAGTCACTTGAAGTGTATGGTTAATTAAAATTTTTTAATAATATAATATAACAATATTACTATTTTTAGCAAAAACATCCCCTTGTAATTCGTATAGATTAAAAGCCCTTATCTTAATTCCCTCTGTATTCCCTATAAGCGCCCCGAGAATTCTACCCTTCCTTCCTTTTGGAGAAAAGTGCTACCCTAAAAGCGCCCCAAGAGCGCTTCCCAAGAATCTGCATCTGAGTGTTTCCCTCTACGGACATGCTCACGTAAAAAGATATGAACAAGAATACGGTAGGGAAGCGACTTTGAGCGCTTCAATTTCCCGCTGGGACAGAATCTACAAGTACTAATAGAACAAGAATATTAGTAAAAGTGTTGTTAGACTTGTACCAAAGACCAGACTTCTGTGATATTCAAGTAAATCTTTACTGATTTTTCAACCAGTGCCAGTTCTTATACTGGTGAATAATATTCAGTAAAATTCAAGTAACTTTACTGGTATTTGAAAATCACCAGTAGCAGTAAATAAATTGGTATGGCGAGGGACAGTAAGTCACCAGTAACTACCAGTAAGAACCAATAGGCCAGTAAGCGCCAGTTATAACCAGTACCCACTAGTAACCACCAAAAATAACAAGTAACAAGAGCCTTATTTAAAGCTTCAAGAAATCGATTCAGGGATTTAAGAAAAATCTAGAGAAAAATCGTTCGTCATTATACTTCGGGGCTCCCCTATATGTATATACAACGTAAATTATCTTATGTCATTCAATGAAAGTGATCTGCAGAGTAGCTTGTCCAAGTTTCATCACCATATCCATAATATACCTAGTTTGTGCAGTCTTCTTGAGAAATTAAAGTCAAGCCTTCGCTACCTCAGGATGATTGTGATCAATATTAGGATCACTGAGAAGAATTCTTCTTGCTGCAATTTAAATTTTGAAAAACACTTTCTCGATGGTATTCAACATTGTCGAGTAAGTTGATAAATATTGCAATGTTATACTCCGAAAAGCAGAAAATATTTTTCTTACTTGTAGAGTTTTGTGTATGGTCGCATTGTCCATGCATGATAAACCAAGTACCTACCATCCCCATAATTAATTTAATCGATATGCTCACATGCTGACATAAAATTTAGATTGTATATCTCACTGTATTCGTACAAGCTAATCTCCGAAACCGTTCAAAACAAGTTCAAAAATGGTTTAAATCGGGCAACACCTTCGTAGGGTTGCCATATAAATATTTCGTTTTTTTGTATATATTTGGACACTGTCTGATAACGAGTAAACATTGAGAGATGGAATTTGGTACGCAACGTTTTCATAGAAATAGTAAATAAAATTTAAATAATTGGATAAATCGGGTACCCTCTTTTTGGTGTTGCCATACCAAATTTTGGTTTTTCATTATATATTTGGAAACTGTCGCTGAGAACGCGTCAACATGAAGCCCTGAAATTTTGTATACAGCGTTTTCATGAAAATTGCAAAGATAAGTTCCAAAAAGGGCCAAATCGCGAGACCCTTTTTTGGTGTTGCCATACAAAGCTTTATTTTTTCACTATATATTTCGGAACTGCCTCAGAACGTTTCTACGTACAGAGCTCAAATTTATTACACGGCGTTTTTAAAAAAAAAAAATTAAATTTAAGTTTAAAAATGGGACAAATTGGGCAACTGCTTCGTAGGGTTGCCATACAAAAACTTCGTTTTTAACTATATATTTTGGCACTGCATGAGAACGCGTCGACGTGGAGAACTAAAATTTGGTACATGGTGTTTTCATAGCAATAGTAAATAAAATTACAAAAATGGTCTGAATTTAGTAACCTATTCTTGATGTTGCCATACAAAACTTTGATTGTTCACTATATATTTAGAAACTGTCCCAGAACGCGTCGATGTGGAGAGTTCAAATTTTGTACACGGCGTTTTCATGAAAATTGCAAATATACTAAGTTCAAAATGGACCAAATCGGGCGACCACTTTTTGCTGTTGCCATATAAAACTTTAGGTTTTCATTATATATTTGGACACTGCCTCACGCGTAAACGTAGGGAACTGAAATTTTGTACATGGGACTTTCTTAAAAAAAATTAAATTAAGTTCAAAAACAGAATCAATCGGCCAGCACCTTCGGGGTTGCCATATAAAAAATTTGCTACGTGGTGTTTTCATAGCAATGGTAAATAAAATTTCAAAAATGGACTAAATTGGGTTACCACTTCTTGTGTTGCCATACAAAACTTTGGTTTTCCACTATATACTTGGTAGCTGCCTAAGAAGGCTTCGAGGTGGAGAGCTCATATTTTGTACACGGCGTTCGAAAATGGGACCAATCGGACAACTCCTTCGTAGGGTTGCCATACAAAAATTTCATGTTTTACTATATATTTGAGCATTGCATGAGAACGCGGCGACGTACAGAGCTACACTCTCCTAAACATGTGATTGTATGCACGCACACTCATATACGCGCACACACACACATTCAGACAGAGTGAAAACCTAGAGTACAGAAACGCGCGATCGAGTCAGATAATAACTTAGATATTATTTATCGCGAACTACCTAACCCCATCCCCACCCATCTAGGTATCTATATTATCGCCGTGCAACGCCGACGGTCTCCCCCTAGTATAATACACATTTACTATATATACTTGGGAAAGTTTTAATCTTAAGACCCCTTTGTAAGTGATCTGATAATCAACAAATAGTACATATATAATAGAAGGTGTTATTTTAATTGGTTTAAAGTTTATTTCAAATGAATTAAACTTTTATTTAATTGCCAAAAACTTCTCTGGTTTAATGCTGAATTTTATTGGCTTAAAGTTTAGTTTATTTGACGCAAGGTGAATTAAAATGAAAAAAGTTATATCTGCTATCATATCACTGAAATTCCAATCGGTTCAATCTTGTCAACGAGCTGCCATCCAATTTCCACTCTAAGGTGAAATTTGCTTTTTTATTTTTTAATAGATAATGAAAAAATAAATAAATAAATAAATAAAAAATTCTTTCATTAAGTACAGTCAGAAGTTTGACATTTTGGAATATGCTCAAAATTGCAATAATCCAAATAGTCTCCTTCTCCTACAGGTTCAGGGTATAATTAATAAAGAATAAAAAAGGGATAGAAATCTCTTATAATGCCTTATCCTCTTTATAATATATACAAGCAAGGACAAAAAAACTTAGTCTAATCTTATTTATGAGGTGCTGGAGCATATATTAATGCCTAGGCATACATATACTTGCTAACATATAATAACACAGAGAGCATGACAATTTCAATCCCAAGACGTCAATTAAAATCGGCTTAACAGGGTGCGGTATTAGCGCCACACGTCTAGATCCGTCGTCTAAATCAATGGGACCACTTAAGGTCAGTGAGGTTTCTTCAATATAATAAAGGTCTCATTCGGATTGAGATTTGTGCTTCTGCATCCTGCCTTTGCACTCCAGACATGGCTATATTTTATTATAATCTTTATGTGGTGCGCTGCGCGTATACCTAACCCTTGTCATTGCTGTCATTTTGATTTTGTGAAATGTATTTGTGCACGTCTTCAATTGTGTGGAAAATGGACACTCGTAATACTTTTTATTAATACGTTTTTTTTTTTTTTATGAAATTCGATTCTCAGATGCGATTATTATGGATTTTCCTATTAATTTGCTTTGTATTTTTGCTTTTAATGTGAATAACAGAGATAGATAGAGAGAGAGGGAGAGAGGGAAGGAGACCGACCGGGGTACGATCTCAGACAGATACCCATTATTGAGTTGGAGATATGGCTTATTATTTATTTCTCAGATTAGACACGAGGTAGGATTAGAAGTTATTATAGATGCTTACCTCATTGTTTCATAATCACATTTAAAACATTGTTAGACAGAGTTCTCTATTTTAACAATGGTAGATGGTATTCTACTACCATAATACTCTCGGACGTTCTTATAGCACCTAAATAATTTCAAAAAATTCATAGTTAAAAAAAAACAGACTCGACGTGCACTTAAATTCTGACATCAGTAAATTTCTCAGTTCTAGTTCGATATTAATTGTGGAAAATATTTGAGTTACCCTATATGTGACCGAAAGAACTCAAAAAACTAATTAAGGTCTATGAGAAGCTGATAATGAGGTGATAATATCCAACAATTCCACTGTACCGCAAAAGTATAGTGAAGTTGTTAGATATCAAAAAAGTATATAAATATTTGACTATTTGAAGTATCCAAATGGCCCAGTGGTTAGCCCAAAAAAGTATTGGGTTCAAATCTTTGATGGCAGCTTGACCTTGGACAGCTGCTCAACTTAGCTCTCTCTGATAAAAAAAAAAAGTTTTCTGTGTAAAACTTGAGGAGAGTAAATAGATGAAGACATCTTTACTTCCCATCCCTTCCCAACCCCTAAAATGCTTTCAAAGCAGGTAATAGGAAGAGTGTGCTTTTTGTAGACACTGACACTGAAAAAAAATTATTATCTACTTTATTATCTACCTTACCTTATTATATGACAATGACAACCATTAGAGCGCTTGACTCGTTCACAATAACTTCTAAGCTGTCGCGACAAGCTTCCAGCATTGGTAAGTCGACATACCGTTACTCTTCACTAAATTCCAAGATACGGGGAATGAATCTGCTAACAAGCTGGGTAGACAAGCCTCGACTTTACAGAGAATGACATAATATGCATACTCATGGATGGATGGATTGAATGTATTGAAGAGAGGTTGAGACTCCAGGCGGGATCCCTTGAAATCAGGACATAACATGGTTCGGTATTCACCCTCCAGATCTACGAGCGATTTCTCATATGCTCCAACCGAATGCTCATGTGTAGTTTAGTATTGGCCCCCATCTCTCATTACCGGCTTCATGCAGTTCGTCCAGGAGCCACGAAATCTGTATCTCCGTCCTGAGAGTGCCGGACGATGACAAAAAATTGAGTTAGCGTTTCGGGTTCCTCCCCGCATCCTCTGCATACAGTATCATCAACTAACCCAATCCTGTGTAAGTGACTTCTGAGAAGAGAGTGCGCAGTGAGAATTAACACCAGAGTTCTCAGGGTTGACTTGCTTAGTTACAATAACTTGTTCGTTAGGTTTGGGTTACATCTGACCCACAGTTCCGTTGTACTTCGACCCGAAAGATCATCCAACCAAAGACGACTGTGTTGGCGGTCTGCCCAAACCGAAATATTAACGGCAAGGCGTTTTGGTGCGATCCCGATCTTGGAGGAGGATATCTCCGAGGCAGCTTTCTGAACAGATGGCGATCTGCTTATCCTCAGTAGCTGAGTTGAGGAAATGCCTTCCCGCTTCCAGGATGGCCTTGTATGGCAATTTTCATTATGAGCCTCCTCACGGAAAACGCCTGCTCCGGTGTTTTCTTCCGATTTGGAGTCGTGTATATATATGATAAGAGTTTGTTAATGGTTGAAGCAGGGAATATGATTCCCATTCTACTCTATTTGGAATTTTTGTTTTAAAGTTGGATTTCTACATAGTCTCGAGGAGGTGGTCGCTATCCCTGTCTATGTCAGATGCGTTATACTGCGCAAACTCAAAGTAGGATTCGTGTGGAAATCTTGTTCCGGTGTGAATCCAGTTCTGATTGCGATGCAGTCTCAGCGCAACGACTGACATCCCCGTCTTGACGTGTATATGTATATTGAAGATGACCATCAAGAGTCCCAGAGCTGGTTGACTTGAGAGCACCGCTTGCACTGAGTAGCCACAATCTTTGAATCTTATCCAATATAGTACGATTATTAGCGTACTCCATTGCCTTCCACCATACCACAGAACCGTAGGTTAGCATGGGTCGAATAACGCTAGTGAAGATCAAAGGATCATCCGCGGTTTAAGTCCCCACTTTTTCCAAATAGTTCTACGACATATCGTGAAGGCTCTAAGAGCTTTATTCGCTCTGTCCTCAAGGTGTGGTTTCCAGCTAAGTTTTCTATCTA
This sequence comes from Dioctria rufipes, assembly GCA_963924295.1. Classification (NCBI taxonomy): domain Eukaryota; kingdom Metazoa; phylum Arthropoda; class Insecta; order Diptera; family Asilidae; genus Dioctria; species Dioctria rufipes. Next base: position 21,822,495 of record OZ002740.1, on the reverse strand, counting down.
ATATGATACCTAGATATTTTACCCTGCCTTCAGTTCCAAACGTGTGGAACCGATAGAGGGTAGGTTCTTTTCTTAGTAAAGAGGCATAGATCTATTTTCAATGAATTGATGCACGGTCCGAAATCCGTAGCCCAGTCTATGACTAGTCTAATCGCGTTCTGCACTAGTCCACAGAGCTAAGACACGTAGTTACTGGTGATCAAGATCACTAGGTTGTCTGCGTAACATAGTGCTTTGTACCACATCCGGGTGAGTGTTAGCAAGAGATCACCCATACTGAGCACTCACAACAAAGGTGACATAATACCGCCTTTAGAGGTGCCCTCGGGACTCTTTTTACTCTACTAACTCCGCCTAGTTCAGCAAAGACAGTTCTATTGTTCAACATGTGTTCGATCCAGTGTTTTAGGGACTAGTTCATTCTATGTCTTGTAAGCGTTTCAGTAAACTTATGTAAAAGAACGTTATTAAAGGCACCTTCTACATCGATGCAGACAGCCAGCTAGATTGTTTAAGCTCTTTTCAATTAAGTGAATAACCGCGTGGTCATGCTTATAGGTCTATATGCCTTGGCAGTTGAGCAGTCAACTCAGCCTGCTTTGGGCATAAACCAAATTCGGACCTTTTGTCATAGCTTCGGTGTGTAGCCCATTTTAATGCATGCCCTAAAAAGAAGGGTTGAATTGCAAATCAGCGTGTCACCAGAGTCTTGAAGAAGGCCTGGAAAAATGCCGTCTTTGCTCGGGGACTTGAAAGGTTTGAGCGAATTCACTGAACATATTCATACTTTTTACTCAAAGCAAGTTACTGATGGAATAACTTGACAACACAACACCTGCACTAAAATGACATTTTATATAGCAAAAGTAAAATCGCTGCACTTCTATGCAAAACCAGCAGGGATATAGTCCCTATCACCGCGATCTGTACGACTCATTGGCCTCTCAGAAGGTATGCTAAACTGTGTGCTACTTTTCATCCAAACCGCCGGAGCTGCAAGATGACTAATGAAGTAGAGGCTAATCCACTCCATGCTTTAGTTTCCGGCACTTGCATGTGCCAGGTCCCCTAACTGAATTCTTCTTTAACGATCTTTAAAAAATCTCGAAGAAAAACATAAAAGAAATAATCCATTTTCTAAACTCCACAAATTTCATTTTAGATGCCCATATAATATAATTTCTAACAGAATCTGTACTGCTAACCTTTAGCTCCCAAGTTAACCAGATGCAGGAGTAACATGAGTAGTAGAGTATCCAAAGGGCACTTCTTAATAGTACAGTTCTATCTAGACGCCTGAACTCGTCACTTAAACCAACTTTCCTTTTCAGATGTTAGTTTTTTTTCTCAACTCTCTAAATGATAAATTCCAATAACTTTTAGTGAATTTTATACTGTCGTGTGGAGTCCCATTGGGTTCTATTCATGGGCCACTTTTATTTTTTTTTTTTTAATCTGATCTGAGTTGAGTCCTATATACATATTTCATTTGAACATACAGGCTATTTAAGAAAGCATGTAGAATTTCAAATGATAAGTAGGTACTCTCACATCGATTCTGGCTATTAGTAGTCAATACATTCAGGGCTACATAAGAAGTGAATCAATGTGGTATAGTAATCTTCCTTACCTAAGGAAAGTCTTAATAAAATATTATTGATCTAAACGAAAAAGAATTGCAAGAGCTTCTCAATTTTGGCAATAAGTTATGGTCTAAGGCTTAGCCCACTCAAAACCGCAAGTCACAATTCTGGGTTAAAGGTGTACCACAGATGAATAGATCAAATTTTGATCGCCAATGGATTTGGGATGTAAAAATTCCATATCTAAATATAGAGTTTCGTTAAATTAGTCACAGTAGTTAGCTAGAATTTGGGTTTCAGTACCTACTACTTCTATAGGGATTAGAAATTTTGGATTGAAAATATTTTAAATCAGAAAATACCTTGTTAGAGTTGCCATCAGAAATCACAAATCTAAAAGTTCGTCAGCATATAAAATTATGTGGAATTGCTTATAAGATGATGCTAGATGTATGAAATTATGACAAACTTATAAATTACTAAATACTAAAACCACTTCAACAAAGTACCTTTCTAGAATTCAATACACAAATTTCAAATTAAAAAAAAATTTCTTCTCAAAATCAAACTGAAAACCAATTTAGAAAATCATAGCGCTCTGATTATAATCTGCGTTACAGCAAAGCACGCCCATTACGAAAAGAAAATAATTTTCAAAATAACACCTAAAGAGAAACTACACCCGTCGTCCAGTGGGGTGTGCTCGAACAAAAGACTTGAAAAACCTTTTTCATGAATAAAAAGTGAATAAAAAAAAAAAAGCGAAATTAGTGCAGAGGGATCCTGTTCGTGTCATACAACTTCGGCGTGTCGTATCGTATCGTTAAATTAAAATCACAAATTTTCACACCCTAAACCCTGAACCCTATAAAACCCTAAGAGCACTTGGTTTGATGGATATATATGCAGAAAGAACGAATAAGGGTAGCGCTATGGATAGAAGCCTGTGTATATGTACATAAGGTGAACTAAAACTGATGAATGCACCCTTCGCATTCATGTATTACCCCCAGAAGTCCCTAGCCCCGATTCCACCGATGCTCCTATGGATGGATGGATGGATGGATGGCTCCGGAGGGATGGATATATTCGTGAATAACCATTGTAAGTGAATGGTGATATAATGGCGTAACCCATGTGTAACGGAAATGTTAGCATATTTCTGAATAGACCGAGTGGAGATAGACATGGAGACACCCATTGATATTATGTTAAGCACGTAATCGAATCTGTCAGAAAGGGATTCAATTTTGTTCGTTTCGTACGTGATCCTGCGGGTTCATCCCATTCTCAGTGGGGCTTTTTATCCGTCAGTCCTCGATATATATATATATGTATATGGAACATACATATGCTTATATAAAAGTCTGTACATAGTTATGTATATTCACATATGGATTTCGAAGGGAACAAGTCAAAAGGCTCTTCACAGTCCTTCCTCGTTATTGAATGTCAGTTACTAAAGAAAACGCTGCAACTATGTACAAGGGCTGCTGGTGAAAAACTTCGTTAACGTCGGAATCGTGAGTGGATCTTGAATCATCATGGTAACATTTGGAGTGCTTCGAAATTAGTTAGTCGTGGCAAGGGATTTCTTATAGGGGAAATTGTTATGCTAACTTTTTTCGTTTCAATTAAGTTAATGAAGGCCACAAAATGTTTGAAGGGAGTACACCTACTATTGCCCGAGATCGATTCAAAATGAATAAGAGTTTTTTTTTTACTTTTTATATCACAAACGGATTATTTCTTTCGAAGTTTCAAAAACTCTAATTTCAAGTTTCCAAGATATAATGAAGAAATGTCCAGAATAAAATGCTGGAAAACCCTACTGGTACTGGATTCCATATTCTGGCTCTAAGGGTCTAGTTTAACTGTTTTTCTCATTTATTTATTTGGAATGCCGTAATGCGAGTATAGAGCTGTCTATATAATAGCAATGAGACTTCCAACTAACTTCGATTTACTTTATATGATAACCTACCAAATGTTGCTTCCCATAATAACATATATTAATTCCAGGAATCAGGGTATTCATTTTCACCTTATATCGACAGCCAGGTAGATTATTCTTTCACATCTTCACAGGACGAAATCTGCGCGAAATCTCTACTTTTTGTCGCAGAGACGTTCAATTTAACCTCAAATTTTGAAAAAGCTAAAAGTTACTTGTGAGATTGTTCTGTTGCCTTTTTAAACCCTAGATGAAATCGTAGGGTGTACTAAGTTTGTCATTCCGTTTGTAACACTTAGAAATATTGATGATAGAGCAAAATGGACATCCGCGCATGCATGTCCGTCCGTCCGTCCTCACAACAACTCGAGAACGCATTCACTTAGGGAGCTAAACTTTTGCACATGGGCTTTAAAACACAAAAAGTAAAATTAAGTTCGAATATGGACAAATGGGGTAGCTCCTTCGTGGGGTTAATATACAAAAATTTCGTTTTTCATTATATATTTGAACACTGCCTGAGAATGCATCAACGTAAACAACTGAAATTTTGTACATGGCGTTTTCATCAAATTAGTAAATACTATTTCAAAAATAGGCTAAATCGGGCAATCCCCTTTTGGTGTTGCCACATAAAAATTTAGTTTTTTTTAGGTATACTGTGAAAAAGATCAGTCCTAGGCGTTTTTATTGTACTAAAAAATTCTTCAGAATCTGAAATCCTATGAAATTGGTTATGATCAATTATACTATCTGACGAACCATTCTAGAAATATATGCGAAAAACCACTTCAACGATCAAACTGGCACAGATGGGTTACATACGCCCGTATCAAGGATATCATAAGAATTGGTCTTAGACCAATTCTAACTTTTTCATTTGTTTTTTATATTATTAAATCAAGCTCAGGAGGGCTCCCTTCTGGGGACCAGCCCCGGTCCATTTATGAGAATTGTATCCATTCCAGGTCTGATGTAGGACTTTAAGAGGAAATATCTGTTACACCTTTTCAGAAATCCAAAACATTTCGATGCTTATTTGGCAACAGAGAGGATATGATCTGTCCAGCTTAACTTACTGGAAATATTAATACAAAGAATGCCTAGTGATGGTGAATCAGAAATTAATGCTCCATCAAAATAAACGGGAGTGGTTAAGTGTTGATCTTGAGTTTTAATGAGATCAGACAGTTTTGCATTGAATTCGATGCGATTCGCTTTACCACAATCGAGGATATTGTTAAGATCGTTATTCAATAATCTAATCATGCAATCTCGGCATTCCCTCTGGAGACCGCAAAAGTGTCAAATGGACTAAGCGAAATCAAGGGCGCTGAAAATTAAAAAAAGAGACGAAGAGATAACAGAGCCCTGGGGCATACCGGCATTACTAGGATAAGGTTCAGATGTAACTTGTAGGTGGAAAATTTCTAGTTTCTATTGACTGAAATTCACTGAAAATAATTTCAATGAATTTCTATAATGCATTGAAAATGCCGAAAAAAATCGATCTCTTCGACCCATCGATCAGAGAGGTCTCATCAGTATGGTTATCTCTGATCTCCTATCATAGAAGTTCTATGATAGGGTCGCCATATGAATAACACTTGCTTTTAATAAAAAGTATCTGTATGGGAAATTAGGTGACCCTATCATCGAATTTCTATGGTAGGCGATCAGAGACAACCATACTGATGAGACCTGTCTGATCACTGGGTCGAAAAGTTCAGATGTAACGCCATCTAATACAACATGTATTTGGCGACTAGATAGAAAATTTTCAGTCCATTATAGAAGAGGGGGAGAGAGACCAAGTTCTTTAAGTTTGACTAAAAAGGCTTGATGCTTGATTCTAACAAATGCCTTTGAAATATCCATTTTTGACTCACCAAAATTGTGAAGATAATGGTTCCTACGTTCTGTAAGAAAAGTCAGCAAGTCTCCAGATGAGCGTAAAGCTCGAAAGACATAGTGGCAATCGTTGATGAGTTGATTACTTTCTAGATACTTTATTAATTTGGAGTTAATGATAGATTCAAAAACTTTTGAAAGAATCGAAGTGATTTGCAATAAGTCGATAATTTGAGGGATCACTACCCTATCCTTTCTTGGGAATAGGCTGAACACGAACTAATTTCCAAACACTTGGAAGTTTTCCTGTCGAATAAGACAAGTAATTAACAGGGGGCGAGAAACCATCAGGACCAGCGGCTTTGGGAGACGTTGATCACCTTAAGGATCTTGAACACATCTCTCGTACGAGTGTGTATTGGCTCTTGTACACATCCATACGGTATATGCAATGCAGGTGTCTGTGAAGTGGGTGGAAGACGAGAATTTGGAGCGAATCTAGCGGCAAAAATATTAGCTTTATCCAAGGATTGAACAACTACTTCACCTTATTAAGTAATGAAGGTTTAGAAGAACTGCTGATACTGTTCCTGATGTCTTTGACCAAGGACCAGAAGCCTTTGTGACCTTTGCGGCCTGCCAAGATATTTTGGCTAACATTTTGGGCAAAAATAATTTCTTCTCTCTATGACAATGGAGGTGCCCCTTACAGTCTTGTCGACTTGTTTCATTTCTGGAAATGGATGCAATTGATAGATATGAAAAGCAGACTATTTCGGTTTTATTGCTTGGTTGCACTTATCATTAAACCAAGAGCGATTTGCTGTTGTTGAGATCTGCGGTAAGAATACGGAATGTATTCACGCATACCATAAGACTTAGTATGTTACTAAGCTCTAATCTGCAATCATCTACATCCGTTGAAGCAAAAGAGGCCGACTAATCAATTTCTCCTAAGATCTACTGATTGAGACTTTCCCCATCAGCATTCTTATAGTGCCAAAGAAGCCTATTTGTAGGTGGAGAAGTAGGGCGGCGCTGGTTTGAGATGATAATGCGAGCCGTGATTAAACAGTAATCTAAATTACCAAAAAGGTAAAAGCAAATCTGAGATAATAAAAACAAATCTGATAAATTGGCTCCATCTCCAGCTGCAACAAGGATTCGCTTGGAAGCATCCACTAGCTGTCGCAAATTGAGAGATTCACAGAAGAGTTCAACGAATCGGTCCGCAGGGCTTGTGCTAGAAGAATGTCTCAGCCACGGTATGTTATGGACATTAAAATCGATTAAATTCGATTTCGAAAGAGGGGGAGACAGAAAGAAAAACATCAATATTGCTGAAGATATTTGGATACCGTGTCGTCATCAGACATATTTGAGCTGGGATAAAGGAAACAGAAGTAAATGATATTCCTGTGAAGTTTCAACCTAATCCAGATGTAATTAAACTCTGGATTGGCAAAAGGAAAATCTTGAAGAATGGTAGAGGCCACATCATTCCGAATATATATTGTGATCCCTCTATCCTGAGAAAAAAGAGGCTCTAGCTAGGGATGTGATACTGATTAATATCAGCATCGGAAATTAGCTTGGATTCACTTAAGGCAAGAATTCCCGATGTAAACAAGAAATTCCGTTAACCGTAGTCCAAAAAAATACCAGCGATATGGACATTACTAGCTTAGCGTCTGATGAATGTCATATATAGGGTTGGGTTTAAAAGATATTCCAAATTTTACTTACAAAAATCACCATTGTGCTAAGCCTATTCAGTAGATTGTTTAACCAAAGAAGAAAATAAATTTCATAAATCCCGCAAGGAAAATTTCTATCACACCATTAGTCAGACAAGGAACTTTCCTCTTGCAATGTTTATGGAAATTGGCACAGAAGTACCTTGGTAGTGGAGGTACAAACTCATGTAGCAAATTTTTATTTATATCTAATGTAATTGAAATCAGTTCGTGGCAATATTTTACAAATTTAAAAAAAATTCCTTGATTTGTGATAATATCACGGGAAAAATTTCAACATCATACTACCATTGCAACATACTGTTCCCAGCGTGGCCTTAGTTCAATATTTAAAACACAATATTTCAGATATCATTAACAAGTTCTTCTTTTATTTAATTTCACTGTTTACTTTTATAACATTTACAAACAATTATCAAATCAACCCTTTATTGTGATCGCTAGTACTGTACTTCTAATTATCGCAATCCAAATAGTTTACTTCGTTCAATTCACTCACTGTCTGAAAAAAGACTCCGCCTCCTAGATGTGAGAAGGGTCGTATTTATACACTACAAATTATACTAGAACCTTCCTGAATATTCCGTTCTCCGAACCTAAAGTTTACTAAGATGTCACTAACCTACAGTTGTTTCCATTTCCAACAGATGTCACTTGTGTCACTTTGTTGCGCGTAACAATTCTTAAAATCGGCGTTAAGCGGCCCACACACGATACAACTGTTGGTCCAACTGTTGCATCAATCTGTGTTGGCTTACAACCGTTGTATGGTGAGTGGGCAAATTATACGAAGCATGCAACGATCGCAAGCTCGGTTGGATGGTTGGTTGGTTGGATGTGCATACAGGTAACCGCTGTTGTATATGCGACTGTTGTATGGTGTATGCGCTTTTTGTTCAACCGTTGATCTAATTTCATTATCCGTAAAATACTGAGATGTACTCAGTACGAAAAGTTACACAAGACTAAAATAGGAAGAAATCAGTCCAACAGTTGTTGGTCATAGCATCTTGCATATAGCAAAATGCTACACGTGCTGAAGCGTGTAGACCGGCTGTGTCAAACAGAAAAAAAATGAACGCACCCGAACGAGAGAAATGAATTTCCTCACGCTCAGGTGCCATGTTGACATGACTGACAAGGCAGAAGAAGACCATCGTCACTGTAGTGTCAGATCTTCTCGAGAGGACGTCGAAAAAATTAGAAACGTATCTTTTCTCTAAGCATCGAGCATAAAATACATCCTGTAAGTAATTTTAAGAGATTTTTCATTTATGGTAATAATTTTCTTTCAATTAGTGAAGGTATTTGACACGACCCCGCCGAAATTCAAAAAGTAAGGCATCTGAATTCCGGCCGCAGCAAAGTCACCGCTATACAATCAGACTGTAAGTCTGCATCATTGACATCTCACATTGGTCGCAGGAGGAGGATAATAATCCTCAGCTTACAATAGCACTCGTTGCGAGGAAATAAAAATCACTGGGCTCTAGTTACAGCCGAAGGCAGCAGGAAGAATTTCCTTCTTCTTCTTTTTTTTGAACATCGAAGCCAAAACAGCTGGAATTTTATACGCATTTCCCCCATGGAATTATCTTCTGAACTTCGAAAAGGAATCTATAGCACGAGACAAGTAGGCTCTTGATAGGAAATTTCAATTACTTTAAAATAACTATTTTAATTTTAAGAAGTGCACTCGAAGTGCCAAAAGAAGAATTTTAGCTTCCCTATATCGGTTGTAAACAGCAGGGATGTTTAGTGTTAGTTTCTTTAGGTAATCTGTGAGCATTTTCGAAAACGGCAAGAAAATGATAGATTTTGAAGGTGAGGAAAACAACAGGTTTCGTCTACAATAACATATGAAATAGAAAATTAGTGACGACAAGCAAACATAAGTATACGCATCGCATCAAGTAGACTTCATGACCTTGTGTGGATTTTTGTTTGGTCTCATGATCGTTATGACGTGCTCCTCATTATTTTATACATATATATATACGTTATACATATGACCAGTTAACCATTTAGGAGAAATTCACATTTCGTGAATAAACTCAAACAATCATGTGAGCTGCGTTTATGTCGAGAACGAAATGATAGCGATTCAATTATGGTTATGGTCTGAAATTTACAGTTTTCATTTTTTTTTACGAGTTTAGTGCCAAAAGCAGAACATTTGGTTTAATTTCCTTAGCATTAGTTGGAATTTTGAATTTTATAAAGTTACAAATTTATTTCAAGTGCCTTTAGTTGTAAGCATTGCCAAGGTACGAGAGCCGTTAGGTAATTGTTATTTTACTCAGATAGAGCCTCGTTGTGAGAAGACCTACCGAACGTAAAACGAACCTAAATTTTAACTTAAATTTTTACTAGGTGGCGGATGTTGAAGCTTCATCATGCCGTGGAATTTCACCGTGAGTATTATTGAAATATTACATATTGTCTTTTAGTATGTTTATGCTTCGGTTTCGATAATTAAATGCTCTGTAGAAGTCTCTTACATTAACATAACAATAAGAAAATTTTTTTCATTTATAACAAATTACCAAGGTATTTAATTTAATATTAATAATTGTTTTTCATTATATATAAAACATACGAAAAGTCGTATGTTTAAACAAAAAGAAAAAAAAAATTTTCTATATAGAGGGAAAAGAAAATAGTGCCCTAATGATGAAGAGATTCCTTTCCGGTACCTCTATATATATACATAATCGTAGTTTGATAAAATATCCACGTACTTATATAACTAGTTCAGCGAAATCTCTATCTGTGCCTATTACTTTGAAGTAATGAAATTGTTGTGTACTTACGTGTACGTCTTTATCTACTTAATACTATACTACTGTACTTTTACATAGTTTCATAAGCTAATGGTATGCTTATCGGTACACCTTTTTTTTCCTGTACTCACTTTAAATCAAGTTTTGTAATTATAACGTGAAAATGATTTCTTAGAGGCTTTAATTTCTTCCTTCACTATCCCGGAGCCCTTTCATGTGAAGTTCGAGTGGGTCCGCTCTAATCTCTTTGCAGGTCAATAAGGGACTTTGGACGATTGTGCCACCCAAAGTCAATGGGAGGATGGGGCTTGGCAAGGAAGGCATGCCATCTGCGCCTTCCATGGAATGCAGGTAAGTGACGTAAGGGTCCCTTCAGGACCGAGTGTGTGCTAGGCTTGGTGTAAGTAGGCACGAAAATTTTTTGATTATGGGTGATGACAAGCGGCAGGTTATTTCGGGAACTCCCCCACACTCTCCGCCACCCTTAGCCGAGGTGCTAGCGTGCCGCCCTGTGCTATCGCTGTCATCGAGTGATCTGTCAGCTTAGGCTGGCAGTTTGGACTTCACGTCCTGACCAATCACTCCAACATACCACCATAACACAGTTGTATCGTCTGTGGACTACCATACAACTTTTGGTCCAACGGTGGTACAACAGCCGTTAGACCAACAGTTGTATCGTGTGTGGGCCGCTTTATTCATGAAAGAGCCTATATTATATTCAAAAAGTAGATCAAATTGGAACCTCCGAAATTTTGGGCACGTAGATAGATAAAGCTTATGGTTAAAAAAACTAAAAAGGGCTAGGGGTACTCAATAGTGAATAATACTATTTTTTTGACAAAAAAAAAAAAATTTATTGTTACGAGCGGGGCCTTAGTTCGATATTCAAAACCAGATATTTCAAGCATAATTCACAAGATCTTTTCATTACACTCTCTACTTATACTTTAATAACTTTTACAAACAACTATCAATCAACTCTGCTTTAATTATCGTTAGTACTGTACTGTAATTATCGCTACTACTGTACTGTCTGAGACTAGACTCGCTCCTGGCTAGTCAAGTCAAATGCGTTTGCGCCTTTTAAATTTTTCGTTAGCTTCCTTCTTTGGATTTAATTGAAGATTTTACGCATCCTACGGATTGCTTTATTTAGGGCGTTCGGGCTTATTTTTGGCCTTCAGTTCGATTCGATGTCTTGTATTTTCTTCTTTCTGATCCTTGGTTTGTGTGTTGTTCACTTCTCGTGATGTTGTTAGTTCTTCGTCCTACAGCTGCTGCGCCACATTGACTATAATAAATGATTTTCTCAATAATTATTTAGTCTCAGAGAGACTAGAAATGAGTAAGGATTGGATATGTTTAGGGAGTTTTATGAAGTTAAAAACTTGAAGGTTTCTATATTGGCAGGATTCATTAGAGACATTCCCGGATTCTTGGGAATTCTTATCGCTCCTAGCGGTGACAAGTGCCGTATTTATACTCTACAAATTTTCCAGAACCTTCCATTCTAGAAACATCGATTCTCCGAACTTAGAGTTGTTTATGTCTCCGAATCAATAGATGTCGCTTATACTTTTCTTCTACTGCACGTAAAACGATTCTCAGAAAGTTTTTTATGTCCTCACTTAATTTAATTAGTCATTTCACGTAAAGTATCCATCTCGAATAGATGCCTCTTGTTCTTTTATATTGCATGTAATAATATTATTAACAAAAATATTTTTGAAAATAACGTTTCATCGTAAAATCTCATAATTTCTAATCCTCCTAGTGGGGGTAGTGGGAAAACAAAATAATATCGTTGAGTTATTTTCGTATTCCATAGAAACTCTGAAAATTTCATCCAAAGCGGAGATGGTCGGATTCCAAGATGTCTTATGGAATGGCTTCTCTAGTTTATGCTTTAAAACTCGGAAACTACGGCAGATTTTTCTTTTTAAGTTTAGATGAAAAACTTTGAGGAAAATATAAATTTTCTTTTCCCCCCAACAAATTCAATATTTTTCATTTTACCTGAAGCATATCCATCTAGATTTAATTAATAAAATTTCCTACTGACGACACATCTCGAAAATGAGAAGTATTTTTATTTCATTCAAGATAACTTGCACCATAATCATAAGAAGAAGAAAAATAAAACAAGAAAAAAAAATAAACAAGCAACGAACACGACAACAGACATGGAAATCATCTTAAAACCCATGTTTTTGTCTTATTATTTTATAGCCAGTCATTCTCTCGCTCGCCAGAGAGGAGTGGATTGATCATGATATGAACAATAATTCAACGAGATGGGATAATTGCACTTGAGTTGGATAACAGCTTGAAGTCGAGGGGATCGATGTATTTATTTAATGTCTCCACGTATAGAGCCCACCGGTTCCCAAATGAGGTGGCAGAGTCATTGTGGCAGTTCGGTGCAAGCACCTGATTCCATCTTGATATCAACACTACACCAAGGACGGCATCCGCTTTAATAACAATAATCGGAGGCCAACAGAATGTGCAGTGTTTGTTGAGTTAACAATAATCGCGCTCCGGGACGATTCTTTAGATTCATTCAAAATAATTGTTTAATGTTGCCCATGTTGTATATAGGCTCCATAGCACTTATACTTAGGTACGCCAGGTAAGGCAGCTTACCTTAAACAGGAGGCTTCAATGATCTGCAAGTCATTGAATGCTTTTTGAGTCCCGATAAAATTATTACTGTACTGCCCCGGTATATATGGGATAGTATGGATTTGCAGTGCTCTTGTTAACACACTAAATAACCTAGGCCCCGAACCGGATCCCATACAGTACTACTACCTATTACATACTATCCATTGGCTGATCTCTTAGGCTAGAGTGTCTGGCTCACACAAGAGTGGAGGGTGTCGTGTCTCAACTCAACTCAACTCAACTGAATTTCACGATTGTATCGATATGAGGTACAACAGACTACAACAGCCTTTTGCTAGACGAGTGCTATTAATGGTTTATAAATGCATATCCAGCTTCTAGTGTTGATTTGTTATTGTTTGATAATTGATAGCTTAACAATGTATCCATCCTCCTACCCATGTCTTGTCCAGGAGGATAGATGACCAGTGGAAAATGAGCCCATGTGAAAGAGAATTCTTCGGAGGTGATGAGAAAAATTCGGGGTCATTGCGGATTAATGCTTATTAACGTTTTCAATGCTGAAGATGAGAAAATTACGGGATTTCGTATTTTGTGATTGCAACGAACGGAAATGACTTGCACATTTTTGTTTTTTTAATCGCCCAACGTCTGATTGTGGTGAGTCTGAGAATGCATTTATGGTGCCAAAAATTTAGAATATAGAAGGAGTTGGGTGATCAAATAAGTCTCTGTGAGGACGAGAGTTTATATTGATATCTAGTAGTTCTGCGTCTCTCTCTCTTTGGCTAAGAAAGTTTTCTTACTGATTCGAGTGTAGAATCCGCCTTGCGGGTATGTTGAAGTTATCACTTCGAAACGTATACGTGTGGTCTTCTCAATTCTAAGTTCTCTTTTTGATTTCTATATAGATCTAGTTTTAACCTGATCGTACGGAAATTTCTTTGTTTTTAGTTTATAATGTGTGGTGGTAAATAAACTTGGAATAAACTTATCTATGAGAAAAATAGTCTAGTATCTTGCCTCTGAAATCACCGCTACCATTTTTCCTGATCTCCAAAGGTAGAATATTTCACATCCTGGTAGCATAGATATAAAATTGACGCTCAGTTACACGATAATTAATTCACACACATTCAACGCCACAATTCTACTGGACCGAGAAAACAATAATTTTTCAAATATGTACATATATAGGATAGGCATTTTTTTTTACAATTAAATTATATAAAAATAAAATTACTCTTGGGTCAAGATACGTTTTTAAGGTGCAACCAAAGACGGATTTTACATAAGGAGAAATATGGTCATATCATCTCTGACCGTACACGTACCTAGAGCCAAATTGAACGCGACAGTGAGTTTTCTTTGCGACAAAGAATCCAGCTGACAATTCGTACTATAGGTTATCACAGGAGCAATCAGTCGTTTCAGTAACATGAGCCTTGTATATCGAGGAGTAATGAAAGAAACGTGGAAAAAATTCTTTTACAATCAAAAAATCTTTAAAAAACAAAGAAATTTCTATGCAAAAGTAGACGTTTCGTATCAGCAAGAACCGTATACTCATCAGTACGACTTGGTTCCTGCGTGCCGTATACGCCAAAGTGAACAGCCAAGTTTGACTAAATTCGCTATGGATTTATTTCATAGAAAAATTGTCAATGAAAGAAACAGCGGAAAGCTTACGAAGCGTTGCGTAAATCTTACACACAATACTGTTAACATGGTCATACCAAGATTCTTTTCCCACCTGTTGTATGGAATAAGAGTATCATCTAAGATCACTTCGGGAAAGTCTGTGGTTGTTGTCCAGATTATTTCTGTACCAAAGAATTGCCTTAGACTTTAACGGATTTAGAAGAAACAACAAAGGCCCGAGGATTGACCCCTGCGAAACACCATCACATGCAGGCAAAAATTCAGAGAAATACTCACCCCAGCAGCCCTTTTTCTGACGGTCTTCCAAGTATAGTATGACCAAATAAACTTAAAAGCACCACTAGAAAAACTAAACAATCTTTTAAACTTGTATAAGAGTAGTGAGTGATTAACTTTATAGAAAGTTTTGGAGAAATCTAAAAGAGGTAGAATATTTATCATATCAGAATTCATAGACGAGCGAATATTAGTAGGAATGTCGTACAACTGTGTCTAGGCCTAAGTGTAGATTGAAAACTGGACAGTATAGGTTATTTGAGTCAACCTATAGGTACTTCTGTATTTGCTGATGTACAAGCTGTTCAAAGAGTTTTAATAAGAAAGATAGAATGGAAATGGGTTGGTACTCCATGGGGGTTCTGTTTAGGATTCTTAAGGATGGGGATGATTTTGGACAGTTTCCAAGTTTTAGGGTATACAGACGTGAGTATTATAGTGTTATATACGTCAGATTAGGTAGAATAATAGGCAATAACACCTTCTTTAATTAATTTGGGATGTATATTATCGAGACCAACAGCATTAGAGGTGACCGAGAAAACGGTTTTAAAATTTTCCTTTTGGTCAAGCTGTGCAAAATAAGGACCATAATAAGGGGAATCAAAGGCACTGCTCACACCTTACCACACCATTTTATGCCCCCTTGTGTTATTCTCGAGTACACTCATATAAGGACATTGTTAATGACTAGTAGAAAAAAAAGGCAAAAAAATAAGTGAACACATTCAATCATATTGAAGCTGTTGAACAGTCGGCCATTATTGTGAAGAACTTAATTTATAATAATTTATTTTTTGCCAAGATGATTTTAGTCAGATAAACAGTAAACAAATTTCTATCCCTAGTTGTTAGAATTTATTAAATTTTTACAATTATACTTGCCGCTCAATTTACGGAGAAGGTCAATGTTTAGTGTTTTTTTTTTTAAGGATGTATTTGTAGGTGGACATATATCTGATGATATGAAACTCGAATAGTTGTTATTAACTATTACTGCAGCTTTGTCATTAACTACCGATTTAATAGCAATTTGAAGATATGTTTTCTGGAGCCTGTAGAAAGGTACTGTTTACCACGTTCAGAGAAAATACTCCTTCAATCTGCTATTAATCCTCTTTTTTTGCGACTTTTTATTTCACTCAGAGTGGATTTTCAAAATATTTGTTGGCAAGGCGTTGTCTTTAATCGCGAGTTAAGCGCCCTTGTGCTGCACGTTCCATGCTATGGCAATCATTAGATTCCTTTTACTACTTTTATATCTACTGTTCTTCTAAAGCTTCGAACACCTTCAACAAAATTGTTGCACCTACATATGTCTAACAACCAGATACATTATGTCCGAGTTCTTCACACACAATAAACTGATAAGGACTTCAGTGCGATGGTGGACTTCAGTGCGATGGTGGACTTCAGTGCGATGGTGGACTTCAGTGCGATGGTAATTTCTATTGGTTTTTGAGCTTATGCCTTGTTTTCCCATAACATTTTCAAGACCGATATTTTCGGGACTAATTTGATATAACCCATAATGATGACTATATCTTCTCTAGGAATTAGATCGAATATCTCTTTTGATCGAGTAAAAACTGAAGCTTTATTAAATCTTCTACCTCTGCGTTTGCAGGTGAAAAAAAAGCGATCTCCAGTGCTATTAAACAGTTCCAGCCAGTTGATCTGGTTGGTCATTTATGTATCTTAAAACAGATATGGTTCGAGCAAATGACGACAATATCTGTTATAATCACACCCAAGGGTGACTTTAGACCATTCGACGCGGTTTTGGGAGCCCGACAACAATGGCATTCCAATAAACCGTCCTTCCAACAAGGATCAATAGTGTGGTATAGAGACGGTATACGTCCCCAGATGCCATATATCAAAGGCCCTGGACTCTACCCCTACCGTGTTCCAGGCCCAGATTTTAGCCAGAAGAATGCGCCAATACCTGCATTAAAACAACCATAAATATGGCTCATCCATTAATATCCTCTCGGACAGTCAAGTCGCTCTCAAGGACTTAAAGTCCTAGACTATCAAGTCAAGGTAGTCTGGGAGTATCTGCAAGCTCTTAAAAATTTATGAAGAAGAAACAAAGTTGTCTTCATGTGGGTACCTGGACATGAAGGCCATAAAGGCAATAAAATTGCTGACGGTCTAGTCAAAATAGAAGCGGAAGCTACCTCTGCGGGGCCAGAGCCATTTTTTGGCATTTCAAAGTGGTACTTCAGAACTACCCTAAATAATTGGGAGAACATACAAAAATCCCTTTATTGAGAAAGGCTACAACGACCTCGTCGGATAAAAAAGTTTATCGACACCTCTGTCGTAAAAACAAAAGAACTTCTACTACTCAGGAGAACAGAGCTCAAAATAATCACAGACCGCAGCTTCCTCGATGCTCATAAAACTTCAGAGCACTTACTCTACAACTGCGAAACATTGGCCAGGCGGAGATTACTCCATCTCGAGCATGTTTTTCCTCCACTAAAACTACGTGTAAAATCCTAATCCCAGAATCGTTCTAGACTTTATTAACAGTCTTAACCTAGAATGGGATTAATTTTATCTGGGACTCACAATAGATCTTTCAGATAGGAGTGCGAGGCTAGAGCCTGCACCTTTCCAAGAATCTAATCGAAAGGTGTCCGTAGACTCGGTTCAATGCTACGTGGCGTCCAGCATAAATTTTATAACCTTATAACCCACCCCTGCTTCAGCCTATCTGACAACAGGCTATGCACGTAAGGGTAAGAACATAACAAATTTTCTATAAAAAGGATGATTTTCAGTTGAATGCGTTGAATGCAATTCCCACTAAAAGTATACAAATTTTCACAACAGATGATAAGAAATGGTAAGATATCGTGGTAATTGGTTTAAAGAACTTTCCACTACACTTTATGATGAGTATATTCAAAGCTTGCCACGCAATTATTCATTGAGTCTCGTATCTTTTTTAACTTTGTTAATATGAAGAAAAAAAACGGACATGAGGTACAAAGATTCTACTAATGATGACTTGTCTGAAATTTGTAATATGTTTTCTTCATTTTTTGATAAAGCATTTGTCAAATTCCCAACCTCGAAATAATAAATTAGTCATATGAACGACTCCCATAATGTTTCATTCACTACAATAATTGCACAGGATGATAAACTTAATCATATTAATAGACTTCTAAATGACTTCACAACGGGTGCTCCAGCCGTTTTAAGTCATGCTGTCTCTCCCTGGCAGCTGCACTGAGAATTATTTTCCAAAAATCGCTCGATAGTGGTTGTTTCCGCCAACTATGGCAAAATTCTTTTATCATACCTGTATCCATAAAAGAGGTAGTAAAAGTGAAATTTCTAACTATGGGCCTATTGCAAAAGACGAAGGACGGAAGACGGAAGACGTAGGACGGAAGACAGGAAACGGAAGACGGAAGATCGAAGACGGAAGACGGAAGACAGAAAACGGAAGACGGAAGATCGAAGACGGAAGACGGAAGACGGAAGACGGAAGACGGAAGACGGAAGACGGAAGACGGAAGACGGAAGACGGAAGACGGAAGACGGAAGACGGAAGACGGAAGACGGAAGACGGAAGACGGAAGACGGAAGACGGAAGACGGAAGACGGAAGACGGAAGACGGAAGACGGAAGACGGAAGACGGAAGACGGAAGACGGAAGACGGAAGACGGAAGACGGAAGACGGAAGACGGAAGACGGAAGACGGAAGACGGAAGACGGAAGACGGAAGACGGAAGACGGAAGACGGAAGACGGAAGACGGAAGACGGAAGACGGAAGACGGAAGACGGAAGACGGAAGACGTAGGACAGAAGACAGAAAACGGAAGACGGAAGACGGAAGAATGAAGACGGAAGACGGAAGACGGAAGACGGAAGACGGAAGACGGAAGACGGGAGACGGAAGACAGAAGACGGAAGACAGAAGACGTAAGACGTAAGACAGAAGACAGAAGACGGAAGACAGAAGAATGAAGACGGAAGACGGAAGACGGAAGACGGAAGACGGAAGAATGAAGACGGAAGACAGAAGACGGAAGACAGAAGACAGAAGACAGAAGACGTAAGACGGAAGACGGAAGACGGAAGACGGAAGACGGAAGACGGAAGACGGAAGACGGAAGACGGAAGACGGAAGACGGAAGACGGAAGACGGAAGACGGAAGACGGAAGACGGAAGACGGAAGACGGAAGACGGAAGACGGAAGACGGAAGACGGAAGACGAAAGTTGGAAAACAACAAACGGAAAGCGGAAAGCGGAAGACTGAAGACGGAAAACGGAGACGGAAGATTTGTATACCCAAATTATTCGAATCTATCATTTACTCTCAGCTATCAATTTCCTATAAAAATTTGCTCTATCCAAACCAATATGGGTTTATTACAACCACTAAATGGAATTTGTCTCGGATACAATTCGCGGGTTTGCAAAAGACTACCGGACAGATTGTATTTATACAGACTTTAGTAAAACCTTCGAGAAGCTGTCTCACTTTGTGATACTGTTTAAAATGAAAAATTATGGGTTTGACCTAACATTTCTTAAATGGACGGAGTCATATATAGATAACAGAACATACCAAATCTATTTCCGCCATTCCTTATCTACAGTCTTGAAGGCTTCATTTGGCTTACCTCAAGGGAGTGACTTGGGCCGGTTGTTTTTATTTTATCTATTGACGACGACAATGTCTGTGTTGTGAGGTACTGCAAAGTCTTAATTTATGCTGCCGACGTTAAGCTTTTTGGTCCGATTAAATCTTTTAACGATTGTGAACAGGTACAGGGTGACCTTCACAAATGTGCAGTGATGACGTTCCACAAGAATCAAAAACCAATCACTTATGATTATGTGTTTTCGGATTCTCTCATTCGCTGTGTGGGTAGTGTCTGTGACTTGGGTGTCAAATATGTCCATAGATTGTTTTATTTTATCTCCCACACAAGCTACATGGTATCAAAGAGTAGTTCTATGCTGGGTTTTATAAAACGTTGGTCCCGAGAGTTCTCGAATCTGCTCAAAGGAACTTCCAACGCTTTGCTCTTAGGCACCTACGATGGAATAATTGGAGTAATTCATTGATTCTTCCACCTTATAAGGATCGCTTTTTTACATGTACTCCCTTGGAAAATGTCGCATGTTTTCCGATATAACTTTTGTGCATCAACTCTTAAATTCGAATATTGATTCTCCGTTGTTACTTAACAAAATCTCTTTTCGTGATAGTAGACACAATTTGAGAAGGCTACCTCTGTTGTATATTTATTCCTCGAGGTCTAACCTTAGCATATACAAACCTATATTAATCGCATGTGCATTACTATTAATAATATGGCTGAGCATTTTGTTGTTGACGTTTTGTTTTAAAAAAAAGTCAATATAATACTTAAGTCATCTGTTTTATGTTGCATTGCATGTTATTTTATCCGGTAATTTAACTACTTTGGACAAGCTCAATATTAATGATGTAAAAAACATCAACTAATAATACTACAAAATTGCAACTTTTTAATTTTTCATAGGACTGAAAGTGATCAAATGATGTGTTCTAAGACCTTTAAAAGAAGGCAAAAATTTCTATGATGCTTATAGTATTTGGAGTGAATAGCAAAACAAATTTAAGTAATCAAGTGCATTGCGAAGTGTATGTATAAAATACACCTATGCACTACTGCAAAAATATGGCAATCGAAATACCACTTTAATTCGCACTTTCTACATATTTATACTGATCTAAAAAAAAATTAAAAACCAATGCCTACAACATATGTACTACATAATTCCCCTGAGTGAAACCAAGGTAGAAGAGTCCAAAACCAATTCATTGTTGTCCATCCCACAATCCTGAAAGAGATTTATCAGTTTAAATCTATTCCGTGCCGTGCTTCTTAATAGACAAACACCTCATTATTGACCAAGGTACCACAAGTAGCGCAGCCCTAACCTGTCATTCTTTACATGAAATCGTTTGCTCTTGAGTTGTTTTTGTTTGTTTTTCTTATAACTGTGACTGTGACGAGCGCCGTATATATATGTTTTTTTTTTTGTTGTTATTTTTATTTTTTACCTCTCTTAACAATTCTTTGAAAATAAGTGAAACGCCACAAGGTGCATCTCCATCCACCTTATAGTGATGACTTGCAAGAATGAGAACATCCCACGTCTTGTTTGGGCCAGGTTAACTTAACCCAGAAGAACTCGGATGTTGGAAAAATGAATCCCTCAATAGGCAGTTGAGAGATCTCTGATTGGCATCAAATGGAGTTGTAAAGTAGGTTTGGACATGAAAACTCAACATCCTCCAGACTGATAGCCCATTAACTTTTATCTACTTGAATGCTTGTACGTACATTCATTCAAACATACATACATACTTACATAAGTATATTGCGGACTGCTGTCCCGGATGATGAGTATGTTAATGTTTTTCAGGTGTTTATTTACTTTCTTTTATGGGAGGGGGAGGAGGCACATGCATGTGTAATTGAAGGATTTTCGAAAATCTTGTAATAGTGTAATACAACCTAAGGGTCATCACAGGTATAAAAGAAAAATAAATATCGACGTGATACTTGAGTACCACCCACGCTTACTGTGGATAAAATGATTAAAAGAAAAATTTTTCACTCACATAAAACTAGATAGGCGACATCACATATGTATGTGTTGTAGAACAAAACTGGCCATGGTTGGTATAGAACCAATCTCTACCAACATTGTTTTCGATTATGGGCAATCAGGGTACAAAGATGCAATTCAATCATTCTACTTCCATTCCAGTTTGAAGTTGTATTGTCTGTTGTAGATTGACTACCTGAAAAAAAAAAAAACCATAACTTTAAGTGCAATTACACCTGTACAAAATTTAAAAAATTTAATCAACCCAAAAAATCCTAATATAATCTATATCTAATAACGTAGCTCAAACACATCTGATCCTTTTTACTAAGACTATATACTCATTTGGATCGATTTAAACCTTTCTCAAGTTAACCTCACTTTCAATTTTTTTATGAATCACCCTGTAACTTTCTAACTAAGCACTCTATTAACTTAGTTAAAACCTTATTTATTATAGTAGGTACTCCAATATTTCACAGAGCTTAGACTACCACCAATGCTGAAAAATAAGACACATTGCAAATGAAATTTGGTGTACCTCAAGGAACAATCTTAGGCGCAACACTATTAAATGATTTTCAAAAAAGCCCTGTATCATAGTATGTATACAATATATGTAGATTAAACTGTATATTATGTACTATTTCACAGTACATGCTGAGCTAATGAAGGCTTACGTATAGTCATATAACAACAAAATACCAAGAAGAAACAATTAAAGTAAAATAATGTGGAAAAATTTGCTAATAGAGCTGGATATGCGAATACGAAAAATACTGTGGTAATTAAAACTTTATTTATGTATAATTTTTTATAGAAGCGCGCGCATCACATTTAGAGGGAAATACATTTGTTGCTTTCATTTATTCTTTTATTGTCTAATATAATTGTGAACAGGACTCATTGACAATATTCCAATAACTGTGGTTTTTGGGTCCGTTCAACTGCACTGGAAATAATGAGTTAAATTATTTTAAAAAGTCTTTACAAGTAGGAAAGTTTGGAGGGGAAGGAGGGTGGAATTCAGAACAATTAATTAAATTGCCATGAATTGAATCCTTGCAAAATGCCAAAATTGAGAAATTAATAAATATCGCCTAGAACAGGTTCTGGTCCAAAGAAAGAAGAACTAGCACCAGACCTGGATAGAAGATTCCCCATGATCACTATATGTCCGAGTACCAACTGTAGGAATACTGTTTTTTCTACTTTTTAGTCATTTAATTTTCGCTAAAAATTCATATAGCGGTACATAATCTATGTATCTGACATATGCATATTAATTCGCATCACCATTCTCTTGCGAATGTTGTGGTGTCATTTTTTTTCGATGCGATAAGTAGTTTAGAGGGATACTGTTATAAATACACAATTTATCCAATGACGTCCGCCAGTAACTTAGATGTTATCCGATGGCCACTCAGATCAAGAACTGTCTGAGAGGATAACAATGTCCTCCCGCTGTGATGAATAAAAGAGATAGATTATTGGGTAGCTATACTTCTTTTCCACTCTGGGGAGCTGTGAAGTAAAGAGCTCAGATGTATCCTCAGATTCCTAAGGGAAACAGCATGGATCTAGGGCGGTTTAACAGGTTATTTCATGAGGTCAAGGAGCACAATGGGTCCATTGGAAATCTAAGTGATGCAGGCTAGCCTTCGAGCGGCACCCCTCTTTACCTAACCTACCCTTCACCTTGATTTCCATATCAAGGACTATCTTTGCTGCTCATTGCGATGGCAAAGATCTCAGCCTAAAGACTTAGGTGGTGTCGCTTCAAAGTGATTACTCCAACCCAATATCAGGTTCAAGAAAGTAAATACCAACACCAGCTCTCTTATTAGTGAGAGAGCCATCAGTGAAAATTTTTAGAGCAAACCCAGTAAGGCTCAATAAGTTTCTCCCCTCAGTCCACGACTCCCCATCAGGAAAACACACAGAGAAACGACGGCCAAAACGAATTTCCATTACCATCATCTAATATCATCTATTACAATACACAATAATTCTTATGAAAATTTAATCGATTTTCCGTTTTCTTTTTAATCATCTAAAAATTATTATTTCTCTAAGGGCAGAGGGGTTCGAAAAAGTGAATTTTTTTACATATTTACTTCTATTACTTCTATAATTTACATCCGATTTGTATATATGAAAATTTTTATTCCCCCCCCCCCCCATCATATTTTTAACCTCTTAATATATTTCTTGAAAGTGCATTTCTTAAATGAAGTATACAGAGAGGTGGACTGGTGGAAAGGAGGAGAAAATTTAAAAAATAGTAATGATTTTCTTCCCTAACTCCCTATATTTCTACCTATAAAGCAGGAGGAAGTAAGAAGGGGTTTGAGATATCTACTCTTCTTCTTATAAAATATTTGTTCACAATTTTTTTTCATAATAATAATGAAAAAAAAAATTCCAGCATTTTCGGAACTCCCCCTTCCCAATCCCCTTCCACATAAAGTCTCGGATAAATAAAAAAAAATCCCTTATTTCATTGTGATTTTTTGAGCCTATACCAGAGTTCATTTGATTGTAGATTAAGTATATGGCGGATCATAACTGTTTCAAAGCTATTAACTAATTTGAAATTTTTCGTTTTCTTGAGAACGAATATAACCTGAGATAAAAAGTTTTCAGAATATGGAGTGACACTCAAAACTGTTCTAACACCAAGGTTGTCTGGTAAAACGGTATTTTAGCTCTGTAAGTGAAATTTCAAGGAATTCGCAAAAAGACTGGAGAAAACTGAAAATTTCAAATTCATTTATAGCTTTGAAATAGAGTATATTTTTTTTAAAACCAACTTTCTCTAGGGGGAGGAGAAGGGGGTACATATTTTATATTCTTCATCAACTAAAGAAGATGTATCAAAATCAGTTTATACATACATGCGGTCAAATAATCAATTCTATTCACAATTATCTTCTATTTGCATACAACGCCATCTAACAACTAAAACTTGAATTTTTTTTTCACAATTAAGAAATGAGGTATAAGAGCCTTCCTTCAACTATATGATTTCATCCATATTTCTAATAATCAACTGGAGAAAACAAAATTACCAAACTCGACAATGGTACTTGGTGGCGCAAAAGTAATGACCCTATTTGGCTCAGCTACAACTTCTTTTCTAAATTAGAAAACTAGAATTAGTTTTTTATATATGTACATATATTTGTGCCATGAAATTTCGTCGCATTAAGATCTGAAGATGATCTCTCTTTAATGGTGACCTCCAGAGTTGATGCACATTTCAGCCCTATTTATGACATTTTCCATAACTTGCCGTATATGTTCCTTATTTCTTGATGAATGATTTCTTTTAGGGCTGCAAGAGTCTGTGGCTTGTTCACATATACCAGTGATTTCAAATAACCCCAAAGAAAGAAATCTGGACAGGTCAGATCGGGTGATCTTGCAGGCCAAGACAAATCGCTAAAACGAGAGATAACACGGCCTTGAAAAGCGTCACTCACTAAGTCTATAGTATCGCGCGCTATGTGTGTCGTGGCGCCGTCTTATTAGAACCAGATGTGCTCCAGCCCCAATTCATCCAAACTGGGTATCACGAACTCACGTAACATGGTTCTATAGCGCTCGCCAGTGACAGTTATCGCATTGCCTGCAGCGTCTTCGAAAGAATAGCGTCTGATCACTCTTTCAACACAGACACCACACCATAAAGTAAATTTTAGTGGGTGTAAAGGTGTTTCTTGAATAATGCGCGGGTTTTCAATGCCCCAGAAGCGAGTATTCTGCTTATTGATATGCCGCGAGAGATGGAAATGCGCTTCGTCACTCATAACCAATTTTGAAAAAAATTACACGTTGTGTTTCTATCACTGATGAATTATTCCATAAAAACACGTTCTTGGGGAGTATAACGGTCCATGTTTATTTTTAGTAATTTTACATTTGTTTACTACGCAATTTTCAATATCAGAATGACAGAAGACATCATATAAAAAAAATAAAAGTAATTTCTATAGTTCCAGTACTTTTGCGCCACCTAGTACGAATCGGTGAAAATTCATAATTTTTAAATAAAAAAAGCGGTATAGAATCTAATAAATACGAGCTGAGGTGTTGTGCCTAATCATGTGCTTATCGACACCATACCATTTTGTTCAAAACGTTGTAACGCAATTTTCTTCATATCTTCATATCTCAATTATCTAATAACTAATTTCCATAATTCCATAATTTTTTTGGGATAGAAGAGATTGAGCGCTAATTTACAGTCTTGATAAAAAATATATAGAAACAAGAAGTTGTCCACTTGGCAGCCGGCAAACAAAAATACTGGAAAAATAACTCTACCCAGTAAAAAAAAATATAAAATTATTGTACTTTTCCTCCTTGGGCATGTATTATGGAAAGTTTGCCTTATATAAGCCAGCCGTAGAAGAGTATTGAGGTTTTTTCTGATACGAAACGCTTGCTTATTTAACACATAGCGGGCTTACACAGATTAATTCACTTTGAATTTATTGGATTTTTTCCATTTTTCTAAATTTTTTCTATTTTTTCCAGTCTTCGTATTTTTTCCATTTTTTTTTTTTTATTTAATTTGTATTTCGAGTCACTCTATTTCGATGTTTGGAACCCGTGGATGAGGCGAAAAAGACTTGAAACTTTGACGCTCCAAACAAAATGATTGCGTAATAGAATGAATAAAATATTTTATTTTTTTGTTTGTCTTCTTTGTTTTTTTTTTTGCTTTTCATTGGTGAATCCCAAAACGGCCTGCTTCCACAAATATCAACTCTACCTGGTAAAAAAAAGTTATAAAATTGTTGTATGAAAAATTGACTCTCTTCCTGATATCAACCGACCAATTTGTTATTGCTTTACAAAATTAAAGCCTTGCTTTTACATGTCTCTGCGTAAGGAGCGGTTTATTTCGAAGATCTTTTTTTTCAGGTATACATATACTGGCGTAAAAAAACAGAAAAACTAAACCGCATACATTCACAATTTTTGTGCACATCGATAAATACATAATGTTTCATAGCTTCAAAAAAAAACAATTATATTGAAAAATCCTCTCTTCCAGGTCAAAAAACCAATTTTTGTTTTTTCGTTTTTTTTTTTTAAGTAATGAGACAGTGCGTAGCAGGACAGTGCGCTGTGCAATAAAATTAAACTAAATGCATGTTTTGCATCTTGATATGGTTGAACAAAAACTCAGGGATTACAGATTTTTAGGGGATGCCGTGTAAACTCCTGGTTGGCTATACTTAACAAGTTTCGTCCCAGCCACGGGACTCATCAGAAGTTTTTCCTACTCTTAAACGTTGAGTTTGTATTCTTTATGCGTTTTCTTCCACAGTATAAATTAGCAAAAAAAATATATAAATTAGCAAAAAAGCGGGGGCACCAGTTGTATAAATTAGCAAGAAAAAAAATATGTAAATTAGCAAAAACAAAAAAAAGGATATAGTATAATATAATTAACAAAAATATAATTAAGTTTGGTACCACAGCAATTCTTTTTATTAGGGAATTCCCTTTCATATAAGCTAATTAATCACTAGAGTTGTCCTCTAAATATAATGATTTTTTTCTTCAATTTTAAAAATTTCAAAGCATTTTTCCAATAAATTTGACCAAAAGTCAAAAGTTCATAAAATGTTTCCACTCCTAAAAGGAGGAGGGGGAGTGATAAACAAAAAATATGAATTAAATATTTTTACAGCCTTATCATTCTTGCGAATTTTATCGAATTGGTATGAAAAAGGCCTTTAGTTTGGTAGAAGGACAGATTCTTCTCTTTTTGTTTTATTTCAATTTTACTGTTATTTTTAACTTTTACATAAAAGTAGCAGGTATTCAGGTATTCACTTTATTATAAGACTTATGTCTTACTAAAACTTTTAATTTTATTTTCCTGTTTAGTACCTACCCACCATCAAAACAGTCCAAAACTAGCATTAGGCGTAGGGGCCCTTTTCAATGGCAGCAACGCAACGCTTAAAAATTTCTCATCTCCACTCAACATTAACAATTTTTCTTAATTTTCTTTTTCTTTTTTTTTTCAAAGATAACATCAAAAATTTTAATATTTTCTTCAAAAATTTCAACAATGTTGATGACCGACCGGACACAGACACACCATAAATAAATTGAACAAAGGCCAAGAAAAAGTGATTGGACCTTCCAGTTTTTCCTTCTAAGTTATATATTCGAGGATTTACGGTGCGTGCCCACTCAATTACCACCAACATACATACTTGTTGCAGAGTTTCGTTAATTTGATGACCTCCATGTGCTTGGCTCTGTGCGGTTTTTCAGTGGATACCGCGCTGCTCGTTGCTTTTGTCCAGTGAGTATTTATACATCACTTCTTTTCGTAGCCTGTAGCACATTTAACCTAAAGGAGAATGACGTCCCGGAAAGAAAGATGAAACCTCAGGGAGCATCACCTCAATAAATATTCGTCGTAACTCAGGAAAAAGTGATTTGAAGTGCTTTTTAAATGCACTTCAGGCCGATGCGGCGGTATCTTTTGAGATGCTCGATTCGCGGTTTAACGCAAATAGGAGCATCCCTGTGGGACCCAATGAGCGATGATGATGACTGTGTTTTTGTAAGACTTCAAGCGAATTACCTTAGCGAGCCGATCGGCACTCTTATGGGTAATAGCGCACGTTGTTAAGCAGTGCCACACAATAATGAGCCTACACAATCCACCATAGTCAGGTCCAAACCAGGCTGCTGCTGCTTACATTCCCTTTTGGAGAGGGGTTTTTTTCAGTTTTTTCAGTTTTTTTTTTTTTTTTTTATAAGATGAGACAGGCGAGAGTAATTACTTCTCGGTGTTAACAACTTCCACTGTCATATTGCACACGCGGGAGAAATTGATATTAATGAGAAGCACTACAGCCATAAATATGGTAATTATTATGATTATCTGTGCATAATTAGGTTCGGATACATTCAGAGTTTCTTTTTCTATTATCTCGTAGCCGTCTTTTCGAGACATAATTAAATTTTTACAATAAGTAGTATTGGAAAAATATATATTTTATCCGCCAAAGCTCATTTTCTACTATTGATCTGAGATAGAAGTTTAGGTAGTATGCAGGTCTGTTAGAACAAATTAGACACTTAAAATCTACTAAGATAGGATGGTATCCCAGGTGAGTGATGTTAACTTTGTGGTTCAGAGTTCAGTTAAAATTACGTACATAATGTCCAATTACAGCTGTCGTAAAGAAATAGATGAATTTCTATAATTCAGGGATGGCTGAGCATTTTTCGATATCCGATACGTTTTTCCTACATTATGCTTTGAATGAGGCTAGTAAATACAACTAGAGAAATGGTTTAAAAATATTATAATCGCATTGTTTAGGAGAATATATATAGAGGTAGTAGACTCACATCATACCCTAATCTTTTCCAACATAACAAAAAAAAAAAAGAAAGGATAGTCAAACATAGTCAAACGTGGTTTCAAAATGGTCACTAGATTTACAAAAACATTTTTAAACACGTAAGGCTGCCATAAAAAAAAATTGCAATCTCAGTAAAAACCAAGGGCCATACCTAGTACTGCATATTTGAATACCTGTGTAAGATCCTTAGTATTGAAGTATAGAATGAATTATGTGAATTGTGTGGGGGAATTTGTCCTGAAATGACATACTAGGATAAAATGACACTGAGCCCTTATTTCCAATTTCGAATTAAGTGCAATATTCTGGAGGAGTCCACTCAGTTGAGACCTTACAAACAGTAAAGCTGCGAAAGATCTAGTCAGTTTGGGCGGTTTCTGTAAAAGCTATACTTCAACAAATCTTTTTAAAAGTGAAGGTGAGAAATTTTGTTTTTAGAAAAAACCAAAAGGATTTATGAAAAACGTATAACTGTAATAAAAAGGTAAGAACTTAACGCTATATGTGCGTATTATTTATAGTTATTTACTCTTCGTTAATTTTGTTTTATTGCAAAACATGTCCAACAACTAGACTTAAGGGTAAAATAACATACACTCAGAAAAAAAGTAGTTAGTAAAATTTAAACGAAAAAATTGTTAAAAAGCCAGTCAGTACAAATCTTCGTGAATCTGGGAAATTTTTACTATTGTCGTTGATTAATTTTAACCAAGATAAATTGTTATTTCTGAAATATCTGTGTGTGGGTTAATTAAAATTTCAACTCAAGTTGCGTGACACAGAAATAATCAGAATTATTGGTTAACTGACTACAATCATTTTTCAATACATTAAGCAAGAAATTTTGCAGAAAAAAAAATTGTTACTCTACTATTTGATTTTGATTATTTTGTGTATTGAACAACTCAACAGGAATAAATGATTTGGATTCTAATTCTCTATTGTTGCCTGCCTGCTAACGGTGGATACATCAAGTAGCCCAACACACACTAAATAATTAACCAATTTTGTAGTTAAGAAACTATTGTGCTTGTTAAACTTTTTGTTGTCGAAGCAATTCAATCTAAATTTTTCGGTTTAGTTTCAAATGTGCCGAACATGAAATAAAACATCGATTAAGAGGAGTTCGTATAGTCAGCAAAGGTGAAAATAAAAGTAATAGTATTGTTTTGTTTTACTTTATAAACATTTAAATAAACAAAATAAATTTTTTTTTGTATCTTTATGTTCTTTTATAATGGTCTTATTTATGGAAGTAGTAACCAATTTTTGTGGAAGTGGAAATGTAGAGGACGTTGTAGAAAATGTGGATAAAGGTATCGAAGTACAACTGTTCAATTTATATGAAACTTTGAATGAGCGAGAAAGAGAGCTATATAATTTACTAAGAATTTGGTGATTTCTGTTCTTATATGACGACTTCAAAGGTTAATTTAAAACATTTTAGTGCCTAAAAAAAAAAAATCAAATTGCAAAGATTTTTAATGAGATTACTTATAAATAAAAAGATTACTCTTTTGGACTTTTTACCGGGTTAAACTTAATTTTGTTCAAGAAAGAATTTTTTGGGATATCTCCGGTATATAGCAAAAGCTAAAAAATATTCTAATTTGTTATTTCATCACACAACCCATTAATTTTTGGTGACAAGTTTCAAGTCTTGGTTTGACTCATCAACAGGTCCCAAATAGCGAAATTGGGTGATTTGAAAAACAAATGAAAAAATGAAAAAAGAAGAAAGAAATGAAAAGTTTGAGAAAAATAGAAAAAACAATTTTTTTATTTATTAAAAAAATTTAAAAATTTTTTTTAAAGAAACCCGGTAAAAAGTCCAAAAAGAGTAATCTTTTTATTTATTTTTCCTCCTGGGCTTGTATAGGAGTGTTTTTTCCTCATATATGTAATTCACACCCAGAATTTATTCTGAGTTTATATGAGAAGAGATCAGTTTGATCTATTTTCAAGCGTCTGCAGCAGGCAGAAAACCAAGCTGCACCGATGAGTGTAAGGTTTTCTGCTGACTCGAAACGCTTTTTCTTCTTCCTTTTCTTCTTTATTTTTCAGCCCACTGCGTGGCGTATACAGGTTCGATTCGCTTCGAATGAATCTGTTTTTTTAAAAAAAATTTTAAATTTTTTTAATAAATAAAAAAATTGTTTTTTCTATTTTTCTCAAACTTTTCATTTCTTTCTTCTTTTTTCATTTTTTTATTTGTTTTTCAAATCACCCAATTTCGCTATTAGGGACCTGTTGATGAGTCAAACCAAGACTTGAAACTTGTCACCAAAGATTAATGGGTTGTGTGATGAAATAACAAATTAGAATATTTTTTAGCTTTTGCTATATACCGGAGATATCCCAAAAAATTCTTTCTTGAACGAGATTACTTATGTCAATAATTTTCTGGAATTTTGTATATGTAAACCGTAGTTTCGATTACATTTATTCGGATCTGGGACTTTTACTTTGCAGAGAAGAGAAAAATAATATTCAAGGATGATCGGGTATGTCATAACGAAAAATATACGTAATTTTGCTGCATCGTCTTCCAATATAACCTGTTTTTTTATAATTACGAATAATGTTATTCGTAAAATATGTTTAATTTTCTTATTATTTCGAATCTCACGATTTTTATTTTTCATCTTTTTTATTTAGCTTATATATTATTATAAAAGTGGTTCCAAGCAAACACCGTCTGGCCGGTTATATGATAAATATTATAATAATGCTAAACTATACTTCGAAAATCTGGAATATTACAAAGCAAAAACCAACCAGGACCTTCAAGCTTTTCATCAACCCCAAAAGTAGAGAATATCGAAAGCTCTCAAGGTATTGACACTTTAAGTCTCATTGGATTCAATATACAGTATTCTTTTTTTTTTTAGTAATTGATATGATAAGGCATGTGCTTGGCTTCATATAAATAATTCACCATGGACTGACGTACAAAAATATTGGAACATAACTTTTAAAAAATGAAGGACTGAGATCTTATCAATTATAAAGGATGTTGGCATTAGAATAATCTTAAAGAATTGGTCACATTTCTGTTATTCTTTGTGGCATAATTTAGTAAGTTTCTTGACATGCAATAAATACTATATTTTAATGTATCTAAACTTACTACAGATAGACGAAGATTTTCGCACTTTATATCCAACATCTTATGGGCTTTTCGAGAAGTGGCAAAGTTTTAAAAATAATGTTAAAGGAATATTAAATCAAAATATAAAAATATTTAACACCCAAATATTTCTGATTACTGAAACAAATTTGTTAATTTAAGACATATAATTTTGAAGTGGGCCTTTTCTTAAATACGATGTACAGACTTATAGTAACTTTATACTTTAATATTGAATAAAACTTTCTTGAATTCATTTTTCTTTCCTTTGCTAATGATATGATTTTACATTTGTTTATAAAACTTATTTTTGCAGGCTGTGAGTAAAACAGAAATGGGATGGTTGAAAGCTGCAAAAACGTTTGGAGCTCCACAAGCAACATTAAGAAGAAGGGCTAAAGGAACTAATAAAAGCTCCAAAGGTGTCCAAAAAGACCTTGGTCGTTTTGCAGTCACATTCCCCTTGCATCTTAAAAGGGATCTGGTGTCGCACGTAAAGTTGTTAGAATCCAGAATTTTTGGTTTAACTTGTGACGAAATCAGGAAACTTAGGTTTCAGTTAGCTGAGATGAATAAGATTTACCATCGCTTTTCGGAAGAGACAAAAATGGTAGGGTGGGAATTGCTACGAGGTTTTCGGAAAAGACATACAGATATTTCTTTGCGATTGCCAGAGGCAACATCCCCGGGCAGAGCACAACGCTTTAACAAGCCAGAAGTGAGGTTTTTGTTATTCTGGAAGAGGTAATGAAGGCAAATGATATTCAACCGACAAGAATTTCGAATGCCGACGAGTCTGCTCTTTCAACTGTACAAAAACCACACAAAGTTTTAGCGGCAAAGAGAAAAAAACAGGTTGGCTACCTGACAAGTGCAGAACGTAGCCAGCATGCAACAGTGGTGT
Organism: Dioctria rufipes; assembly: GCA_963924295.1. Classification (NCBI taxonomy): domain Eukaryota; kingdom Metazoa; phylum Arthropoda; class Insecta; order Diptera; family Asilidae; genus Dioctria; species Dioctria rufipes. The sequence continues at coordinate 21,789,918 of OZ002740.1, read as the reverse complement.
ATGTTGCATGAACACTACGGGAAACTACATTCCACCAACCCTAATTTTTGCCAGGAAAAAATTTAAAAATGAACTTTTCGATGGAGTTCCAACAGAATCACTAAGTTTAGAGGTACTGTAGTATGCAAGGGAAAACGGTATAATCATGGTTTTGTTCCCTCCTCACTGCACTCATCGATTACAGTCCCCCGACGTAACATTTTATGGGCCGCTAAAGACATTTTACTACAGAGCTGTAAGTAATTGGTTAAAGCTACAGATTGCAAGCCTCTTCGCTGAAGCTTATGGTATAGCTGCTCCCACACATAATGCAATAAGTGGGTTCTCTTGCACGGGAATATGGCCCACTAACTCGTAAATTTTCCCTGATAATTTATTTAGTTCAGCATGTACAATGGTTATACCACATACACCACATACTGCGAGGGAGACAATAACAGCCCCAGTCACCAATTCACAAAATGATGTGCCATCTACATCAACAAGACAACTGGCACCTGATTAACTTATTTAATACAATAATACCAGTCAATATTGCAGAAAGGGATATCCCATCTACCTGATCAGGGCAACGACATCAAGCTGACATTGATATCAGCATGCATGCTTTTTCAATGTCAACGTCTGCAGGCAAAACTGACCTGGCAACAACATCAACATCATCCATAGTAACAATCAAATCCTCGAACAAAAATGCCGAAATCGCAACAACTTCATCCGTGTTACAAGGCTTTGTAAGACCAGTGGAAATTTCATTACTTTCTTTTTGCTCAGAACAACGTCAGCGCAAAAGAAATCATGAAGGCTCTCTCAGATATTAACGAGTAGTTCATATCTCAACCAGGTGAAGTGTAAAGGTTTGGAGAAACGGTCAAAATCCCTGCGAGAATCTGCTAAACGTCCAAAGGTAAACTTAAGATCTACGTCGGATGAGCCCTGCCTCACCTTTATAGCAGGTCTAATCCAGGCGAACGATGGATAAAGTGCAGTCTATGCTCTAAATGGATACATAATGAGAATGTGGTAGATTAGAGAATAGCGCGAGAGAGTTCACTTGCGATGTGTGCAAATAAGGCCTGAATTACAATTACGACAGATCTGTCGACTGCGACTTGATTTTAAGCCGAAGTCGACGCTGAGGTGAAATTTGTAGTTAAATTAAAGCTTCAACTGCTTGAACAAACCATAAGTCCCGACTTCTGTGATTGAACTGAAGTTGGGAGCAACCAACACCAACTTTGCACTTTGAGCAAAGCTTAGTTTCAGTCGCAGTCACAGTCGATATCGAAATTGCAATTTCATCTTGACACATGCATTTACCATTTGGGCAAAGTCGAAGTCGAAAGATCAGTCGTAATTGTAATTCACGCTTAAGTAAAAAAAAATCGGGTCACTATGTCATTTTAATAGCATTCACTCAGATAAAATGACACTGAAGAATAGTCTTTATGAAAAACACATGAGAAAACAAATAGTTCAAGAACCTACTAGAATTACAGCAGTATCAAAGACACTGATTGATTATATTATTACTAACGATTCTCAGATAAAAGCCCATATTATGAATGACCTAAAGGTTAGTGACCATGAAACAAATATGTTTAACTTGAAAGCCAGTAACCATGAATCTAATAACATTCAAAGCTCTACTTATACCTATTAGGTATAATAAGGAGGAATTCGTTGATGAACTTTCCCGATTGAATATGACACAAATTGTATCAGGTAGTGATCTTAATGTTAAAGCCAGAGTATTATCGGAATCTTTATTGGAGGTAAGGCGTAAGTTTATAGTAGAAAAACGACATGCAAAAGGTAAAAACAGATGGTTTAACAAACGCTTGTCGGACCTAAGGAAAAATAAACTTAATCGCTATATTATATAGTAAAGCAAAATTAACACACAGCCATAGCGACTGGCTAGCATATAAGGAATTAAGGAATTTGTAAAAGCTAAAAATAAAATAGAATAAATTTGAATAGTGAAGACCAACAGGCTATGTGAAAAACTCTAAAAAAAAACTAGTCATAAGGGAAAACTGCAAAGAAGCACTTAAAGGGATCAATTTCGGAGGATCAATTTAATAAATATTTTATCAAGAGTGGAGATGAAATTAACGCTTCCATCCCTAACACAAGTTTTAATGATGCAACTTTAGTTCAAAATCCTAGCAATTTCGTATTTAAAAGAATAACAGTATCCGACTTAAATGCTGCATGTAGAAAAATAAAAAATAAGTCTGAATATAATTATATAAATACAAGAATATCATTGGATTGCGTGGATGAACTTGGTGATTTATTTGTAAGTGTGATAAATGATGCGTTTGATAATGGAATATTCCCAGAGGAATTTCGTGAGGAATTTCGTCCAATAAATATGTTGCCGGTGTATGAAAAAGTACTTGAGAAGGTTGTACAAACACAGCTTGAGGAGTATATTGAAACAAATAAGATATTAGTAGAACAGCAATCTGGTTTCAGAAAAGGTCACTCTTGCGAAACAGAAAGGAATATTATCAACTGAAACTGATTTGGCGAAAGGAGTTGATTTCGATGAAGTAATTAACAAGCTTGCAACTCTAAAGGACAGGAAAGGAAAGTTTTGATTTAGTCAAAATTTTATATGACATAAAATTTAATGTTAAAATAACAAATAAAAATGTAACATATTTTCTATGTAGTTCTTAGTTCTTAACTTCTTACAATCTTTTACCAACCGACCATGAATTAATTTTTTCTTCTATTGCCTTTGTAAATATAAGACCTATGTTTATAAACGTTACTAAGGATTCTGTATGTTTCCGTTATTTGGCACTGGCGGACTCGGAGGTGGTCTATGGGCTGTCGTGAGGGGGGGTGACATCATGAGTTACCGCACTGGGTGACACCAACCCTAATGACGCCACTGGTCATAGTAAGAAATTTCATTCCTGGTTACAAGCGCTGACGGTCTTAAAAGGAACTAAAGTACACATAAAATTTTCATGGTCTATACACAAAAATTATGACCCTTGGGTAGAAATCTATCCAAATTTTTTTTTTTTTCGTCTTAAGATATTTCGAAATTTCACAACTTTCTCAGCAACGCAGCTTTTTATAGGAAAGCAGGATTAGTTTCGATTCATTTGCAACAGATGGCATGCTAACTAATTTGACAGCTAGCGTTGTTTTCTAGCCTCTATAGGTAAATTTGCTGGTAAATGTCACATTCTTTTTGTTAGGACATTAATTCTACTGGTTTTCAGTAATATTTTGGTAGAAAACTATACCCATAGACCAAGATTTCTAACGAACAAACAAATGGAAGCCATTTTCGCCACGAAAACAGTGCAGAATTAAAGATTTTTTCTTCATATTACATTCAAGCTGCGATTGATTCGACGAAGTAGAGACTGAAAATTCCAAAGACATCGATTGAATATTTGTGTCGAACGATGGTCAAATGTAGAATCTAAATCTAATTCACCCTCAAGGTTGTCGAACTAGAAATATCATATCTCGTTTGGATTTGTGTTAATGAAACAAAGAATGCATTTTTGAACAACTGCCTACACTCTAACTATACATTATTCGAGTTACCGACATCCCTCGACCACTTGGAATATTCTGTATTTGATCACTTCCTATAATTTAGCATAGCACAAAAAAAATGCTGCAAAACTAATTGATTTGCTTCTACCATGTCTACTTAGTGCCAATCTGATTTTCCATATAAAAAAAAATTAAATAAAAAATAAACAAACAAAAAATCTTTTCCCCCCAAAGCACTTACTGGCCGCATACTCTAGAGATGTTGTCTTATATCAAATCAATTTGAGCTTGACTTTAAAATTGAGCCATGACATGGCAAATATTGAGTTAAAATTACGACATGAAACTCATAACGGAGAAGTCGTGCTGTTACCATATAATAGAAAATGGAAATCATATCAATCAACAAGTTTGTGCAGCCCCCATCCATCCATCCATCCATCCATGGATTCCATCAATCCCATCTAGATACATATCGGGAAAGTATCTTGATAGCCCCGACTGGGTGCTCTGACCGATTGTTATAATGAATTCGACAAACAACTCGGATATCGCGCGAGGCCATAGTGAATTTATATAGACATCATGATCCGGCATCTCTCCTTGCCTACAATATACCAAAAAAAAAGCAGCAACAACAGAAACACACAACAACAAAAAACCAATGGGGCCACAAGAATCTTACAAAACGTTTCAAAAGTGATGTCTTATCTCTGGCTCGATCTGGCAGCATCGGCAAATGAGCCAGCAAAATGTGGAAAAGTATCCAGACTACAAGAGTAGGTACCTACCTTTAGGGAAGGCACAGCGCCAACGGAAGGGGGTATTGGATTTTGACGTATTTTTTATTGTTGTTGTTTTTTGTTTTATTTGATTTCAAATCAGATTTATGTTTTGATTGTTCTGATTATGCTGTAACCACCAGAGGGGAGAACAAATTAAAATTGATCTTAACATGACATCTATCTTGAGATGGAATACTTGCCACAGAGTGAATAATTGATTTCTTCTCCTCAACGCGCGATCAATGGACGCACGATAGATATATAGACACACAAGATCCAAAGGAATTGTTTGAATGTCGGACCTGTCACAGCAGTCAGGGGATTTTATTAATTTTTTTTAATATCTTACAACAGAGGTGGTGAAGTCATAAACTTAAAATTACTCAACAGATGGCTCCACTGACATATTAGTTTAAATTAATGAATCATTAGATCTTCATATGTGCATATGTAGTACAAAAAGATTGAGATCTTTTACAAAAGTATGCCAAAAAAAATAAGCTCATCTGCAATATATTTGCAGGACTTGCTTTTGAAACAGAAGATAGGAAATTGATCCACATTCGTATTGTTCAGTTTAAAAAAAAAAATAACTGAATTTCATGGCACGGGTCGAATCAGATTTTAAACGTGTGAAAGTGACTTGAAGATTGTGAATTGTATAATATGACAAAAAAAAATCAGACAGAGCTCTACAAGATGACTATATTTGTTTCATTTTATCATAGATGGCGCTTTTGAAATTTTTTTTCAAGGTCACGATAATATTTTTTTTTTTTATATGAAAAGCGATACTTTTTGTCTCACCCTGTACAGATATGTATAGGTATATGGTAGTAGATATTACCGACGAGAGAAATTGTTTTTCTGCATCAAGGTACTTTTACGAAAATCTTGAGTGGCTTGATATCTATAGTCGGTGCAATAGTATCAAGATCTTGCGGATGATCTTGTGCTTATTTTTATATATTTTTTGTTGTTGTTACTACTTCATTCAACTGCGAAAATGAATCTAAATCACATGATATGGAACAAATACTAGATGGTACCCCAACTATTTTTGATATGTATAGATAGGTACTACAGCAGTAGCTAACGAAATTTGGCTATTACAGCTATTATCCTGACTGATCGTTACTGTAACTTACTATACTATACTATATATATACTACTATAAAGAAATGCGTGCATTAACAGGCACGACGATGGAAGCCTACGAATATTTTATTACTGAGGTAATTGTGAAAAGTTTGGTACAAGATTCGTTCAAGTGTATGAAAAAATTTGCGGGCGCATTTCCTATAAAATTTTTACTTGGTCTAAGTGAACGTCTGGCCTTAAATTTTGAGGATATGAAATGAATTTTAGATTCATGTTAGTACCGGACCAGACTGGTTAGATTGCGCATTTGGTTTATACTAGAATCAAGACCCAATAGATGGATGGATGCATTGAAGCGAGCTTGGGATTCGGACTGGGTCCCTTGAATGTAGACCACAAAAAGGCCCATTGTTCACCCTCTAGACTTCTTATGAGCAATTGCTTATACATAAGTCCCAACCGGACGCTGTAGCAAAATTCGAAATTGGCCCCAACCCTCCTTACTGGCTTCATGCAGTTCCTCCAAGAGGTGTAATGTTTTCCAGAGAGAGCTGGGCAATGACCTAGAAAATGAGTCACCATTTCGGATTACACTCCGCATTCTCTGCATACGGGATCGTCAACAAGCCCCATCCTGTGTGGGTGACCCCTGAGAAGAGGATGCCCAGTGAGAATTGATACTAGCATTCTTAGGGTTGGCTTGTTTAGTCCAAATAGCTTTTTCCTTTTTTTTTTTTGGGTTCGGTTTGCTCCACAGCTCCTTTGCAGTTCTACCTGAAGAGTCATCTAACCAAAGACGACTGTCTCGGCAGCCGGCCCAAGTCAGATATTAGAGGCAAGATGTTTTGGTGCAATCCTAATTGTGGACGTGGATGCGTAGAAAAGGAATTCAGGGTGGCTTTACATTCCAATACAAGTTTGGAGGTTGTAAAAGGTTTTGACAAGGCCTTGACAGCTACCTAACTGTCCAAGCAGACTGCATCTTCTTGTTCTCAATTTCTGAGTTAAAGAGATACCTTCCCGCTTCAAGCCTTGATTTCCGCCTGGAAAACCGTGACATGGCTTTCAAGGTGTATGACAATTTCCATGTGAGTCTTCTAGCAAAAACGCCTGCTCCTCAATGGAAAGTACGGAATCTGATTCCCATTCTGTTCTACTTGAAATTTTCGACTTAATGTTGCTTTTCAGCATCGTCTCGACGGGGTGATCACTATCCCTGTCTATGTCAGGTACAATGGACTGCACGAATTCAAAGATGGATTCATGTGGAACTCTTGTACCCAGTATGAGTCAAGCTCTGATTGAGATGCAGTCTCAGCGCAGCGATTGACGCCCCCGTCTTGACGTGTATATACACGGATTATATGTTGAGGATGACAATAGGAGTTAGTTCGGATTTTATTTATTTGTATGGCGACCAATTTTTTTTTTTTTTTTGACTAAGTATAATTAGACTCTTTTGGCTTGTACATCTAGACAACTAGTGCCATCTAGATTTTTCTGTTGACAAAATGAACTATTCTTTGAGAATATGCTCGAGGTTTAGTTGACAACCTCACCTTCCATACGGTCTCTATTTTCTTCAGTCCTTCATAGTGGATTTTTCATTTTTGATGTAAATTCGATTTTTCATAGCCGATCAAACACAGTTTTTTGCATGAAAAATGAACACTAGAAGTTTATAAAGTCGCCATTTTATTAATAATTGGTTTTTATTTTCCATAAACCACCATCAACGACTGTTCCTTTGTGCTATTAATAGAATCCCGTTGGATTAGATATTAGATGATTTTTCCATCGTAAGGAGTTATCATCGCAAGTCACTTTGCTACAGCATCGTCTTCAAATCACTTTGGTATCATGGGTATAAGATCGATGTATGTATAAATTAGATTTTAGTACGCCGTGTAACAATAAATAAACTCCATAAAAATTCATGAAAATACGCATTTCTTAGCCTTGCAGGTAGTCCTACCCCGTAGTACCAATGACATCTTTACGCATAGGCTCGATGGGCCTGAACCACGCGGTACATGGAATCCCCGCAATCCATAGGCCCCCGCGATAGTAGACCAACTGATGATCAATTTTTCAACCTATTACAAGTTAGTTTAGCTGATAGATTTTGGCTACTGAAAGTAGAACATGGAAATTGTTCGAAATCCTATAAGTACCTGCAACAAATTTTCATTAAAATAACAAACAAAGTGTTTGCAGGCCCAAGAATTTTTTTAATTTCCCCCCAATTTTCATGGTCTACTTTCAGTATATAGCTGAAATCTATTTGGTAATCAGAGTAAATTTTTAGGGTATATGTGCGAAGCGCACAACCCAAAATTAATCTAGTCAAAAATAGTTTGCGAAGCGCACACCTATTGTTAAGGGATTACGCATTGTTCTAGCACATATCTTTACCTGCCCTAAGTAATATACCCCCGTAGGGTATATTTGCCAAGCCCAAAGAAATTCACACCCAGGCAGACATACACACACACATGCAGGCAGGCACACACACACACACACACAGAGGCAGGCTGGCAGGGGCACACACACGCGCGCTCCGCTTCGCTCCGCGCGCGTGTGTGTGCCCCTGCCAGCCTGCCTCTGTGTGTGTGTGTGTGCCTGCCTGCCTGTGTGTATCTTTGCGCTTGGCGCAGAGCGTATTCCTCCTATTGATATTAGTGGTTTAAAAACTTAACTTAACTTACATAGATCAGGCAAAATTCATAGATCAGGTAAAGATACGTGCTATAACAATGCGTTGACCTTAACCATAGCCGCGCGTTTCCAAAACAATGCGTAATCCCTTAACAATAGGTGTGCGCTTCGCAAACTCCTGCTTGTGCGCTAGGAGAAGTGTTTTTTTATGGCTTGTGCGCTTCGCAAATACACCCAAATTTTTATACTGTTGGTCCATTTTAACATACCTAATACTGGCAACTCTGTTTGGCTAAGGTTATTCCCCTAAATCATTTGATTACAAATTAACTAACATCGGGACTTTTCCTTTACTCAAATCAAAATACAACATTCGGACGGGGATTCCCCTTGGCGCCACTTTACGTTATCCTTTTTCTCGGGACTGAAAATCAGTTTACTAGCCTTTGAACTTACAATCAGTTTGTTTCCCGTGTTGTGTTTACGATTGTATTTTATCTTATTATTTTGTTGATAACCCAAAGTAGTTCAGAAAAGAATTCCGATTAGAGGGACCCATATCCTACCTAAAGTGCCCCGAGCCTCCAAGTGGCTAGAGACGGCTATGCTTAATACCAAAGTAGAAGTAAATACCTCATACTTACATACATATATAAATAGATATAAGTAACCCATTGGAGACGATACCTTCCTACCTAATTAATTTACCTCCTAACAAAACTAAGTTACTCCATACTTACTTATGATAAAATAAACTCATCCTACAATTTCAAATAAACTTAAAACATGGCTTTAATTTTTTTTTTTTTCGAATTGGTACGTTGGCACTAAATTCCATTCGGTATTCAATAAAATAAATTAAAAGATCAAAAAGCCGATGACTGCTTTTAATAACATTGAAATCAATTTTTTACCATCTTCCACTACAAATTTCATATTAAGTATGATCCGCCATGTAAGCAATACTTCGTCCACCAACCACACCGTGAACTCATTCGTTTCAGATTTAAAATAAATCATAACTTTACGATTCCAGAGAACCCAACGGCTAGAGCTGAAACTAACAAACAACTTCGTAATGATTGGTTACAATTACAACACGACCAGATATTTCTAATAAAAAATGGGCGTTTCGAAATTCATCTAGAGTCGCCATTGAAAATAAGGTGGAGCTTATGAGCTTTCCCTCTCTACTTTTTAGTCATAAGTCAAAGAATGAGCAAGCAATATTGATATGTATGGGTAATTTCCTTGTGTGGCACTGCCACTATATGTATATATGTATGTATGGATCACTAACTTATACTGTTATCATTTATAATTTCATTACTTTTAGCTACATAAGCTCGGTGTGGCGCTGTTAATCACACCCTCAATAAATTTGTGTATAAATGTAATTAAGGTTTTCAGTAGTTCAGTTTGCCGGTAAAACATCAGCGATCCCATCATATGCGCATAGGTGCAGCTTCAAAAGTTGCATTTAATTAGCTCTAACGGGTGCAACGGAAGTAGGTAACTATCTATGTAGGTATTTTTGGATAGGTAAAGGTAGCTAGGTACCTAACTAATAAATTTCCAAATTTAAGGGAAAAAATCTATAAATGATTCGTTATTTGCCATGATACAGCAGTTTTCAGTTCACCACAGAGTATAAAATAAGGCCGCGTAGGTATGTATGTATGTGGGTGGAAGGCAATTTGCTTTTAAATTTTAGTGCTGGATATGTGACGCTATTATGACATATTGATTTAATACAGTTATCCATTGAAAGTTTGATCAACTTAATTCATTTTTATTCAAGTAGGTGTGTGCGGTGGAAAAGCAGGGACCGATTTTCATGTTGCTGCATTTCTTTTAGATTTTTGCAGTTGACAACATTTTAATTTCAGATTTGGGTCATTGCACAGGAATTCGACATTTGATGAAATCTCACAAGAAGGTTAATCATATTGTTAAGAGTACTTTGGTGTAATATTTTGTGGATTTGATCCATTTAAGACTGAGATGGCATTTTGGAATTTTGAAATTTGAAAAAAAAAGTAGAAATTTGTGCTTGGTGCGAGTGTAACTCAATTTACACGATATATTCGTTCTCCAAAAGTACGGTATAAACTGAAACCGTGTAAATTGAAATCAAATCGTGCAATTAAATTCATGTTAAATATTGAAAAAGTATACATCTAAGGTAAAACAATATTATACACAGGCGCGTATACAGGGAGGGGGGGGGGGGGGGTCACGGGGGTCATGCCCCCCCCCCCCCCCCCCCCCCCCCCCCAGAGTGCCATCTCACCTACGCGGTGAATTGAAGTAAATCGCGCTGGACTGTAGAGCACGTTGTAAAAGTTTCACAAGGCTATTTTTGTGGGCAGAATGTTTAGCTGACGCCAGCGTTTAATGCTGGTGATATAGCGCACTTCTCTAAATTTATAACTTTAGCGCTGCTGTGTCACAGAGATAATCTGCGGCAAAGCTTAGTTAATGATAAGTTAAGACAGAGGCGAACAAGATTGGAAATTTTTTCGTGTTTTCTAGAAGGAAACAAGTAATGTCATATACTTATGTACTTATGTCTTTGCATGAATGGGGGAAAGAGCTTCGCTATGCATTATTGTAGTGCGACTGAGCTGAGACAACGAGTTAAAAACAAACAAGTAAAACAGTTAGAATTGATACCCTAGCTAGATGATGCCCCTTCTGGGCAAATTTGATTTTTGAAGTGGTTTTTCGCATATATTTCTAGAACGGTTTGTCGGACAGAAAAAATGATTATAACCAATTTTATAGAATTTCGTATTCTGAAGTTTTTCGTACAATAAAAATGTCTTGGACTAATCGTTTTCACAGTATACGAAAAAACTCTAAATTTTTTTTATGGCAACACCTAAAAGGGGTTGCCCGATTTAGTCCATTTTTGAAGTTTTATTTGCTAGTACAATGAAAACACCGTGTCCAATCCAAATATATAGTGGAAAACGAAATTTTTGTATGGCAACCCCACGAAGGACTTGCCCGATTTGTCTTATTTTCGAACTTAATTTTACTTTTTTTTTAAAGTATCGTGCGCACAGACAGACGGACGGACGGACATTCAAAAATCAAAATAACTTTTAATATTATGCGTGGGTGTTCAATCCATTTTGTTCTACCATCATTATTTCGTGGTGTTACAAATTGAATGACAAACTTAGTATACCCTTAGATTTCATGTAGAGTATAAAAACGAGAGAACCTAGGATTATCCGAACGACAAAATCTTATTAAATCCCTCAAAATCCTATCAAATTATTCATAATAATGTACTCCCGGTCACAGTACTTCACTTTTTTAATAAAAAGATAAACTGCGCTTTAGCCCGGATGCTGAAAGGAGATGTAAAATTTCTGTGAAATAAAATTTTCATTTTTCCCGAAAATATCAGAGAATCCAACATTAGTTTCTCCCATTTAATCACTTCATCAGAGCAAAACGAATGTAAACAGAAGCACGTGCTGTTCAAATATCATAGGAATTATACTAACAAACATTGGTTATACTATAAAAACATTGGATATTTCTCACAATATTTCAGCAAAAATCGGTTTTCACAAAAACGCGGGAGCATTTTATGAGAGTAAAACCTGAAAAGTCCGCCCCTTCTAATTTATTTATGAAAATGAATCATTTGCCATTTCCGTTTATTTGCATATAATCAGCGTTTTCACATTTTATGTCCATATTCATAAAAATTTTAAAAAGAGTTCGATTTCTTTTTGTTATTTTTTCTTCTTCTTTCTGTCCTTTTCTAACCGTGTACATTTAAATGGAAAACAATCGAAAATATATTTAGTTATTCAATCTTTGCCTGCGGTGGGGGTGTTTCTTTGAGTTTCTTATGACTTCTAATAGTGGCAATAATAGCCATTCGCTCGTAGCTCTTCATATTTGAAACACGTACGAATTTTTTTGATTTTTTTTGTGATTTTATATAGTGTAGAACGAAAAGTCATCTATCGTACCTATCACAGGATGGTAAGTAATTTTGGAATACATATTTATTTTATTGTTTAATTGTTTGAAAAAGGAATGAAATGCTTTTATATTTTTTTTGCGCCGATTACTCGTATATACTCGTATATATATGATAAAAAAATTTAAGAGACTTCTTCCTACTTTTTCACCCCCCCCCTTCCCCACCCACTCGAACATTTTAGTTGTGACCCCCCCCCAGGCTACAGGTCTGGATACGCGCCTGATTATACATATATTAATATGTAGTTTTTCATAAATTTAGGCGAACATACATATTAAATCGAGAAAATAAAAAATTAATTAGTATTACAAGAATTAATTCAATAAAGTTAGAGGTTATCCACTCTATTGAAAAAGGTTTTCTCTTTAAACAATCTACGCTGGCTGTTTTTATCGATGTAAATGTACCTTTAATAATGTCCTTCACAAAGTTCACTGAAATCCCAACAACACATGGAGTGAACCAGTCCCTAAAACACTGGATTGCACACATGTTGAACAATAGAACTCTCTTTGCCGAACTGGGATGGGTATGCAGAATAAAAATAGTCCAGAGAGGCACCTTCAAGGCGATATTTTATCACCTTTCTGGTGGGTGCTCATTATGGATGATCTCTAACAGTCGTAACACTTACCCAGATGGGTACAAGGCAGTATGCTACGCCGACGACCTGGTGATCTTGGTCACCGGTAGCTACGAATCTGAAAAGCGATCCAAAGAGACTGGGCGCATACGGATTTCAGACATTGCATTAAAGATTGAAAATAGATTTATGCCTGTTTACTAAGAAAAGGAACACTACCAGATTGAATCTGCCCTCTATCGTTTAGAACCCAAGGACAGAGTAAAATATCTTGCTATCATATTAGATAGAAAATTAAGCTGGAAACCCCACAGAGCGAATCAAGCTCTTCGAGGCTTCGCGATCTGCTGCAGATCCATAGAGAAAAAGTGGCGACTTAAACAACAGACGATCCTTTGGAGAAGATTCAAAGATTAGGTCTCCTTAGTGTAAGTGGTGCTCTCAAGTCAACCAGATCGAGGGCTCTTGAGGTCAACCTCAATACACCTCGTTCATCATATACACGTCAAGAAGAGGGCGTCAATCGCTGCGCTGAGGCTGCTTCTCAATCGGAGCTGGATTCACACTGGTACAAGAGTTCCACATGAATCCATCTTTGAATTGGTGTAGTCCATCGTACCTCCTCGAGAATATGCTGAGGAGCAACTTTAATTCGAAAATTGCAGATAGGACAGAATGGGAATCACATTCTGTGCTTCAACCATTGACAAACCCTATCATACATATAAACAGACGGCTCCAAATTGGAAGAGAACACCGGAACAGCTGTTTTCTGCCAGCAGACTCACATGGAAATTTCCATTCACCTTGAAAGCCATGTAACGATTTTCCTGGTGAAAGTCAAGGCCATCCTTGAAGCGGGAAGGTATCTTCTAAACTCAGATATCTACTAAGAACAAGGAGATTGCAATCTGCTCGGACAGCCAGGCAGCTGTCAAGGCCTTGTTAAAATCTTTTACAACCGCCAAACTTGTATTTGAATGTAAAACTACCCTGAGTTTCCTTTCAACGGGGTACTGGTGCTTTGGGCGCCAGGTCACAGCGGCATTAGCGGGAATAAAAGGCGGACGAACTTGCTCGTCTTGGCGCAACCTCGGAGGAAATCTATTCCACAATTGGGATCGCACCAAAACACCTTTGCCTCTATTATCTGGACTTGGGCCGACTGCCAACTCAGTCGCCTTTGCGTGGATGACCCCTCAGGTAGAACCCCAAGGGAGTTGTGGGGCTGACCCAACCCAAATGAAACGCAAGAGTTACTGGGACTAAGGAAGCCAACCCTGAGAACTGTAGTGTCAATTCTCAGTGGACACTGTCTTCTCAGGGGTCACCAGCATAGGATGGAACTTGTTGAAGATCCGGTTTGCAGAGGATGCGGAGAGGAAACTGAAACGGTGACACATTTTCTTTGTCACTGTTCGACCCCCTCAGGAAAACGTGACAGATTCCTTGGCTCACAACTCCTAAAAGAACTGCATGATGGCGAGAAGAAGGGTTGGGAGGCCAATTTTGAATTTTGTTAGACCGTCCGGTTTGGAGTTCTGAGCAATTGCTCATAAGTCTGGAGGATGAACAATGGGCCTTGTTGTAGCCTACGTTCCAGGAACCCTTTTCGGATCCCAACCACGTTTCAATCCAATCCCAATCCATCCCTATGTAATACACTAATACACGCTCCATAAGACGTTCCTGGAGAAAATTGTTCCTATTGCTGCTTAGCCCTTAATTCCTATCCTATTTCTTGCTTCATTTTATTCTGTTGCATTATGAGCCTTGTTCCTTTCAGTCGTATTAAACCGAAACCGTGCAAATCGAGGGTTAGGTGTATATGCAAACAGGAGCGCATCGAGTGGGGAGGAGACGAACGAATAAATCGTTACAAGCTCTATGCCTAAAAAAACATTTATCCGGCAGTCTATAGGACTCGTGACACTGACAGTCTCTGGAGTACACTCCAGCCTCTGTGCCCACATTCGTGTAGGATCCATCCGTAAAGATGAAAGATATCGGAAAGGGAAAGGTATTTGATAGTCTGTTTCTACCCTGCAATCGATGCAGTCTATCTTCTGGAGTATATTGGAATATCCAAAGACCCTTTCCATCCACTAACCGCTCGCTCTAAGCTTGACAGAGGTAATTGTCGCTACACTCCTGCAGTGGATATCTAGCGGCAATAAATTAACCATGACTAAACTCCGCCATAGGCGCGAAGGCAAACACCCAGATAATCCAAGGCAATCGATCCCCTAGGTTTTGATAGCACATCCAGGTTACCTTATCTCGTCAGTGCCGTGCTGTGTACATCCAACGTATCACCCTGGGTTTTTTAATCCTCAGTTGCCACCAAAACATCTCTTGGGCGTGTAGAAGTCCACACTGGCCTTCCTAACGCGTTCTTCTCTAAGTTAACATTCCAGCTCAGCTTGGAACCGAGTATGATTCCAAGATACTTTGCTTCGCTGGAGAGAGTAAGATACTCTCCACCCAGCATAGGTGGATTTATTTTTATATTTTTCCATTTCCATATATTCCTTCAAATGTTATGGATAGAGTAGAAGAGATGTAATGGGTGCAATTGAATAAACCAAATAGTAGCTATAATTTAAAAAAAAAATGAAGAGCATCGGAGAAGTAACTCCCCATGATGAGAAGAATGGGTACCTATATGAAAAACTTTAGGAATATATGATTTTTCATGGATGGATTTAAGCTATACACACAATTGCATAGTCATTAGCGTAACTAGGACTTTTTCTGTGGTGGGCCAGGCCCCCAACTGTACATAACTGTACAAAATGTGCACAATTGCCACAAAGCTTATGCATTTTTTCCTAAAATATAGGGAATATTCCCTCCATATTAGGGAAAATTACCTAAGCTTTGTGGCAACAATTGTGCACATTTTTTACAGTGTAGGTTTTAACAAACGTTTTGTTTTCTCATGAGTATTCTCAGCTATTGATCGAAATTTTTTATCTATTGCTCTGAGCACTTACAAGATAACATTGCACTTTACAAGCCACAAACATCGCGTCTCTACTTTTTTTATATAATAGTCTTCCTACGTGAAACCCTAATTCCGCTCCCAAGAAAGCAAAAAAAACTAGATCAGCACTTTTAATCTACTGCAAATGCAGGTACGTGTGCACATTTGAGGCAATTTTAATAAGAAAAGCTTTTGAGATGTGGCATGGCAGTCTTTGTCGAAGTTCCGATATTAGAGGACGTTGAATGTTATTGAGCACTAGTCAGTCAGCATTCGGCGATCAGGCGATATTTATTGCTTATTGAGACCAAACCAAGGGCGTCGAGTATTTACGAAATAGTTTTAAATTATTATGAAAATAGATTAGTACATAATGTAATTGGTCAGTTGAGTGAAATTGCATTCTTTTCTTTAATCTCAATGAACCCAAGCGACACTCATCTATTCCCTACAGTCCACTCCAAACATCCGACGCGATTTAAATTTTTCTTAAATCAAAGGATGTGGTGTTTAATTGAAAAATAAAATTAAATTTGCACGATTTTAAAATAAAAATAAAAGAAAATGGTGTCGTTTAATTAACAGAGACCTTTGTTTTCCACATCCCCTCCTGCTTCTCTCACATATTAAGAAAAATAAATCAGAATCCTCAAGTTCCATAAACGAAACTGATATCATAGGTGGCTCCCTGCCTAATGTCTGTATTCATTCCAAGTACCATCCATACTTCGAATCTTTAAAGTTAAGTACAAGTTCCGGTACTGGTACTTAAAAATTTTCAAGTAAAAGTCCAGGTACTGGCACTGGTAATTATAATGTTCAAGAACTTTCGAAAACTCAAATCAGAAATTTTGAAAAATCTATAGCACTTTTGCTGTTTTAATTTTGGAAGTATTTGAGTGTACCTTTAGCAAAACAAAGGTTAATCAGATTATAATTGCCTTTGTGTAGCATTTACAAGACCTGCAAATGAAAATCAACGCTCAACAGGTGCCGAGGAATAGAGTGAGGTGTTTCACTTGATTGCCAACCTTTTCAACAATTGCTCTAATTGTCTTCCTATTTTACTGAAGACTGTAAGATTTCTTGAAGCACAGTCGAGGTGCACATAACCGGTTTTGTAGTAAAAGCGTTAAATACCAGTATCGGGACTTGCACTTGAGAATTTTTTGAATACCTGAATACCAGTACCACCTATACCCTTATGAATTAAACATAGAGCTCTAAGCTCAAAGAGTTTAGTAAGGGAGCCAGGCATGAAAAGCCGCAACAACTCAGAGAAATGAGAATGCCTCCTGAGACGAAAGATGTACCGCACGCAGCATTTGAGCGCTCTATTTAGTTTGGCTATGCCTCAGAGGCCTGTAGCGAATAGAAAGCAGCATCAGCATAAAAAAATTATAAGAGCTGATTCCAGGGACTGTCTAATGGATTGCGACAGGTGGTGTGAGACCGCGTATAAAGAGCGGAGGCTGTAGTAAATTCTTGAGCACATCTTGCTTACCGAGGCCGCCAAGGAAGTTGGGGTTCCATGAGAAGGCCAAATTTCTTTACATGATTGGTCACTAGGGGAATGATCTGGTTATAGAGACGAAGATTCGGAAGGGTGTCAGCAAGCCTATGAACGTTGGCTCGGACAGAATATCTAATGGCTGGGTTTTAGCGAGATTTGCAGCCAGACCATTAGTCAGGTACCAAACTGATATATTATCAAGAGTAAAGTTGAACTCATCAATCAGTGAAGGTAGGTCACTGATACTAGCGGCTTTATAAATCTGAAGGCCATCTGCGTATAGATGGAATCTCACGTCACCAAGCGCCGAGGTGATGTCATTAATGTAAACAGAGAATAGCAGCGGAGCAAGGACAGCACCCTGCGGAACTCCTAAGGGGGAAGGCCGGGGAGTTGAGCAACTACCATCACTGGCAACAACAAAAGTTCTGTCAACGAGATAGTGGGCTATGAGGGAACATGCAGAGGAGCTAAAGCTAAATAAAGTGCCAAGCCTGGCAACAAACAGGTCATGCGGAACGAAGTCAAATTCCCTGCTGAGATCCAACAATATATGAATCACACTATTGCCCTTATCACACAGTCTGCGAATATCAGTAGTGACTTTAACAGAATGCTTATGACGGAAGCCAGATTGATACTTGGATAGAAGACCATTGCCTTCAACGAATTCAGATATCTGATCAGCAATGAGTACTTCGAAAACTTTGGAGATGGATGGAAGGATAGTTATGGGGCGACAGTTATTAGTGCCAATAGGCGATGAGGTTTTGGGAATGGTTGTGACAATGCTAAACTTCCAACATTTGGCGAACAGAGAGCAAATGACAAGATGAGTGACCAGAGATAAGATGGATAGAAGAATGAGTTTGAGGAATTTCAGAAGGATTTCGTCATAACCGGCAGCATTGGACGTAATGCGATGAAAGACATCTAAAACTTCAACCTCATTGAAGTTGCGGAAAAAAAACTCACTAGTCGATGAATCGGGGCTATCCTTAGGACCAACGCCCAAGGGACTGGCGATAGAGGACGTGGGGCCACGGGTCCCGCCTTTATGTGTCATGGAAACTGAAGGGGGGTATGGGGTTGAGTTGAGCATAAATGGTTGACAAATTTCTTAGGGTCTATGCTGGATTCCATTCTGGCTTTTCTGCTATTAACTTTGCGCCAATGAACGCCGCCATCAAAGTTCTACATATTACCATCTCTGATGTGGACTCTAACAAGAGCGAAATCGTATGATATTGGTTATTTCGTAGAAATTTTGACCATCGAGAAGTAATTTTTGCATCGTAATCGGGAGAGGAGGGAAAATATGCTAAAAAAAAATCCCAATAAATTTAACAAAAAGAACTTTGAAAATCGATTGTAGTTTGGCCGAGATAAAGTAGGTGGTGTTTGTCCAGAAGCACACTCGGGTATTCAGCAAACTAATTATCGGAGTGGGGGATAGGGCCTTAAATGTTGCGAAATATGACCGAAAGATGGCGTTTAATGTACCTACTGTAATATTGGTGAAAAGTAGTATGTTACAGAAATCAACACAGTTTCGGTAATAAAAATCGAATCGGATTTTCCAGAAATGATTTTTTTTAATACAATAGAGGTTGAAATTAGGCCCAGTTAGTCATCGTTCGTAATATATCTTTCCAACAAAGTTGATTTGAATATAAATTATTATTGGGGAAAAAAACACCACCTGAAAAATAGACATATTCTCAACTGGCGATTATTGAGAATCCTTAAGCCATGGAAATTGACAATGTAGTATTACATATTTCTTCACAACAGACCGAAAATGCATCCGAAAGAAAGAACGGCGATGATATGTGTAAAATATAATAAAATATAAGCGAACATTTACACAAAGATTGAAAGAATATGCCATCCCCATTTCTACCCCCACCTACCCCACCAAATTGTGCAGTCATTGGAAAGACCATGATGTTCGTCGTACAATCAGCACTTATCGGTGACATTTTTATGGGGCAATTAAGAGGTAAAAAAATGGAGGTAAGGGGAATTTAGAAGTATATACTAGATTTTTATGAAACGAAGTTAACGTACCCTTTTCAAGTGCGAGTAAGTAATATTTAACTATAGTTTTCGACTTAGAAAAAACTCATTTAGGGGTTACTTATAGGAGGTAATTAAGGGGTAACACTGAATTTATATGAAATAAGCAATTCTTGTATATTTGTAAATTTCACTTTAAAAAGCACTGCTGCTTTGTTAAAGAGAAATCAGCAGGACATATGGAAATAGAGTACATGTGAAGTCATTAAGATCAGGGCCGGACTGGGTCTTCAATTCGTCCCGGGCAAATAATGACAAACTAGCCCCCAAGGATCTTCAAAAATGACTTTTTAATAAGCAAGGGTCTTCAAAAATAACTTTTTTATAAGAGGCAAACAACCCAAAGTATTAGGCTGATTTCCTACTGAACCGAGCACAAGTAGAGCAAAAACACGTTTTCTATAAATATTGAATTCGATGCTAAATAAGAAGAAAGAAAGAAGAGATTTGTACAGGAAATATGTATGCACAGAATATGTGTAAGAGCGGTTACATAGCTGTAACAAGAGTAAGGCAAGAGAGGCAGACGTTGAACCGGAGGGGCGCCGCCCGTTTAAAAAAAAATTATTGCGGGTGAAAAAAATAATATTAATAACATTTGCCTTTGACAAATATAAATTATTTTTGAGTTTTAACTGTCAAATAGTTTTTTTGCTCTCGATTTGAATTTACCCGTTTGACAAGGCTGAGGTTGGCTCGTGATCCTGACATGGAAGACATTTTTGCCAGTGCTATAAAATTTGCTGAAGATATAGTTATTCCAGCAAACTTTAAAGAAAACAAAAGAAGCAACTCGTGCTTTTTGAATCACAAAATGATGAGTGATGCCAATATTGCCACAAAACAAGAGCTTCGTACACCAATTTTTGAATCGATTGATGTCCTGTTATTCTACTGACGAGGAGTTACGAAATATTCAAACAAGATTTTGGATTCCTTTATGGCGATCTTATTAGCAAAATGTACGCTGATTGTCTGAGAAAAATCGGCTTTGGATTTGCTTCAATCAATTCACGACTAAAGCCCCCAAGAATCCTATCTAAATGTCGAAATCGCGTTCAAAGTTTTTGCAACATTGCCAATGACGATAGCTTCATGTGAACGAAGTTAATAAAAAATTACCTGTGATCTACAATGGGTCAAGAAAGATTGTCAAATGTGGCTGCTTTGTAAACCGACAAAGAATTAATAATTTTATGTGCAATACATTTTATTTACTATTCTTCGCATGATCAACTGTTGCTCAACTTTGAACAGCCAGTTGATAGACCACGTCAAAATAGTATTGTTAAAATTATATAAGGTTATGTTGAGAATTTTATGGATCAGGGGCGCAAATTTATACGTTTGCCTCAGGCGCTAAAATCAGTTGTTGCGGCTCTGCGTGAAGGAACTACTCTTTGTTTTTGGAATCTTTTTGTAACCGCTTAGAAATTCAATCGCTCCTTCACTTACTTATATGGCACAATATAGGAACAAAGACAATGCCACTGCTTTACCAAATGTGGAGAAATTCAGAGTATTTCTAATATTTGTGTACTTTCTAACACTAGAAATTTGTCATAAATATAAGGTGACTGTAATATACCATGACCATTTTACATAATAATAATAAATAATAATAAAATTGCTTTTTTCTTTACAATTAGAAAATAAAAACAAAATTTAAGAACTGTTTTTATATTTGCTCTTCAATTTCGAATTTGTTTTGAAAGTACACATAGCTACACCAAACTTTTGAAAGCTTTGTTGAACCCTTCTGATAAAACATAAGTTGTGGAAAATGTCTGAGTATTTTTAACTTATATCTCTTCTCTGCCCAGATGGCCTCGTTGCCGTGGGCCATTCAACTTTATTGTATTAGGCTTTTAGGTTATGCAATAAAGTACTTTTTCAATTTCAATAGCTCTCCTCCTACTGCAGCCGCAACATTCGTCCAGAGGTGTTAAATAAGTGTGGTCGCGTTAATGTGGAGACCACCGGCCCATCGGGCTAGCGCCCGATCGCCCGTACTGCCAGTCCGGCTCTGATTAAGATGATCACCGCGTATGACCAACGAGGGTTGCTTTCAATTTAATGATAGACACGAATCTTTGCCACATTAGACTTAGAAAGAGGACGCATATATTGAGATGGTGATGTGCAGAGTTGTTCATGTCATATATTAAACCCAACCATAGCAATTCGATATATGCACATACATTGCTATACAAACATGATTGAAGCAGAAAGTAGTATAATCAGTCTCTCAAGGATTTCTTATGAAAACATAGACAATAAAAAAAAACATTATGGGAAATAATGCAACTATTTCCCTCAGAATTCATAGATTAAAGGCGGCAATGATTTGATTCAAACGAGCTTGACATGCACCTAGGGTAAATTTTGCCTTTTTTAGTTTCTAAACATTAATTTCCATTTAAAGGCTAATTAGAACAATAAAAAGGGGGCACAACAATTGATTCCCAAGTCATGCTAAGGCAATTTACACTCCTCAAGCTCAACCTCAACGGAAACACTCACTACATTCTTTTAGAAGTAGTAGAGCAAGCTCCACAGTATGTATGCATTACAAATACGCAAAAACATCCCTAATTATTGTATTATTATCATATAAATTACAAAATAAACAAAAAACTAAAAAAAAACAAAAACGAGTAAATACATTCAGCTTTGTGCATGCATTCCAAATTGGGTTGACCACGCTTTAATTAAGTCATTAGCGTCATTCCTTGAGTGCACTTGGAAAGAATTTTTGTGCGTTTTCAATGTGTTTTTCCGAGAGATTTCAATGTTACACAATTTTGCTCCTTAGGCTGGATAGTGTTGTTGCAAAAAGAAGCAGCAGCAGCAGAAATGGTGTTCCAAGCAGGCGTCTTCACATTATCCGCACAAGAAGCATCTCTGGTGCATTATACTGTCACGGTTCTCAACAACTCAAGCTGGCACTATAGGAATTTGCTCGCACTTTGTACAGTAAGTAGTTCTTGTGGGTATCAGAAAAAGGGGTCGACTGGTTCATTATGAATTGATGTTAACTGAAAATTGGACGTGTATTGAAGGGTTTTCGTTTTTTTTTTTTTTTAATATTAATTGACTTTTTTTAAACATTTTTTTTTTTTTCATTTGTTAGTATATAGGTAGTGCACTATTTATTACATTATTTGTTCTCTGCTGAACTGAATCTAAAACTGAACTGCCAATTTTAACGCTACTCGTTACAGCACCCAACATTCGACCCATAAGACCTTTTGAATTCTTATCAACTGGGAATTTTTCCGGTATAGCAGCACGTTTACCTGTAAGATATAAATTATGTTATCAGCGGGTATCCTCT
Organism: Dioctria rufipes; assembly: GCA_963924295.1. Taxonomy (NCBI): domain Eukaryota; kingdom Metazoa; phylum Arthropoda; class Insecta; order Diptera; family Asilidae; genus Dioctria; species Dioctria rufipes. The sequence goes on along the minus strand of OZ002740.1, from coordinate 21,767,330 downwards.
GTATAATTTCGCAAAAAATTTTTTATATAAATCTTACCAACAAGAAAATTAAGAATGATTTTATTGAATTCTTCAGGAACTTGCTGATGTGGCCAATGACCAGCTCCTTCGATAATTTTTACAACACCATTCTCACAAAAGTCTGTACTTTTAACCATGCACTCCAACCGACATCGATCATCGCTATTACCTAAAATATAAATCATAAATGAGCCTCATATACTGTTTAGGTATAGAAAATGGAATTTCTCTTATATCACTGCTCAATAGAGTTCTTTAGAGGAATTTGACTGAATTGATAGAATAGAAAAATGACAGAAAAACGGATTGGGGAAGTTTTAACAAGGAACCAAACTGTGAACTCGAGTTGTTGAAGTTGAACGTCACTCAATGAAGATATTTATCGATTTCTGGTGAATGCACGTTATTGTAAGTTATTGGAGTTTCGAAGAAATCTATTCCGTTTCCGGAAGCTCAGGCCATCTTTTTTTCTTTTCTTTTTTTACCTTACATATCGAGGGGGACAAGTTGATTAACCGGAGAAACAACCACTGCTCCAGTAACCCATCATATCACAGATGTAACCACAAAAAGAATCATTGTTGAAAAGGTTGTGAACATTTTGCAGTCTGATGTGGTGGTAAATGCTGTTGAATCTTCTTGCTTGCCAAGGGCATTGGAAAAAATACAGTCTCTTTATATGAACTTCAATTTTGTTATTTCAAAAAGTCCAAGAGGAGGATTTACATTGGCAAAAGTATTATGAGTTGCTCAGAACACTGTAGAGTGATCCAGTGGCTAAATTGAAAGTGCTAACGAAATCCCATACTGTGTCTATACAGAAAATTGAAGGAAACTACCTTTAACTACCTCGTGGGGCAATGGAGTAGATGAAGAAATTTTATCTGCTGTAATTGGACCTACAATAAGTTTCAGGTATCACATACGGCCTAGTAACATAAATTACTCAGCGGATGGAATGGATATTTTTCATATTCTCTTATACTCAGAAGCAGAGAGCTTGGCGCATATCTCGATGCCATCTTCAGAATTTTTGTATAGCGTTGCGATATGTCCTCGGGGCGATGATGTTGGAAATAATGATGAAGGTTACTTTTATTTTAAAACCTGGCATGTATGGACTCGAATGATGTTCACTTCATTCTTTTGAAAATATCTGAACAGCAATTGTCTGTGAACTTAACAGGGTGTCTCATGAGTGGTGTGAAACCCGAATGCTATGGATAAGTCATACTTAGACGAGCAATAATTTGTATGGCTGGTGGGGGGGGGGGGGGGACCTAACAGTTGCCGAGATAACGGGACGTAAAGATATATATGTTTTCTCCACATAACACGCTATGATGATGATTTAAAAATTTTTAGATTGATAATCGTTAAATCTTTCCAATGGTCTATAAACTTTGCCTTCCTCCCCTCCGTTTTGAAGATATGTCTCAAAAAAGTTAAAATTTTGGAATTTTAACTCGTTTTTTTATTTAACTATATATACTATTTTTATCAAAAAACATCAATACTATCTTTTCATATTGGATTTAAGAAGCGCAAAAGCTTGGATTTAAAATGACCCATCAGGCTTCGTACTCAAAATGCAACCCTTTCTGCGTTTTTAGCACTTTTTATTGAACATGACTTACAAAGCTTGTCCCCAAAAAATAATTCTAAAAACTAGTGCCAGTTTTTGAGTTGAATAGAAGGTCATTGGTCACTGACGATGATTGATTTCGTGATAGACCTTCGGTTATATAATAAACCTTCGGTTATATAATGAACGGAATTTTTAATAAGTGATCTATACAATCGTGAATCATTGATAATAGCTCATTGATATACAAAACTGTATAGCAATGACCCTAACAGGGTTCCATGAGGGCCCCCAAGATAATATAACGATGACGTTTATGCTAACTTTCTGGAAGTGGTCGAAAACAAAGTAACAAATACGAGCGACAGCTTATTTTCGAAATTGAAGGGCAGCTTTTTAAAGTTAGCAAAAATATGTTTTAAGCCTCAGAAGTGTCCCATAACCAGAAGACTATGGATGACAAATGGTGAAACTTGCAATATCATAAACAGTTTCGATTGTAAGCAGGAGGAATCCAACAAGTGCAACCAAATGTAAATGGAACTTGAGATTGATGAAGCCTTAACTTGTGCCCCAATCAACTTTCATCTAATGACAATTTCTACCATTTTTTATCAAAAATATTATACATAATTCTCAAATTATTACCTGTAATAACTAAAGTCGGACAACGAATAGTACTTCCCTCCTGAATTTTGTACAATGGAAAATTTCTGTAATAATTGAACGGACCGGACCAGTCAGTCCGTCGGCTAAACACGTATTTGTATGTATCGAGTACATTAAACTTAAAACCAGCATCATAATTCCTATCAACTGATTGCCTTAAACTAATCACAGCCTTAGAGTTATCCGTTCCAGGTGACTTTAAACATTTTTCCAAGAAAACTGAATGACGATTGGCATGATCCAATTCAGGAACTATTGGTAGCTGAATGAATTGTAGCCACGAACTATTGATCACAGCTTTTGGATGAAGACTATCCCATATTAAATTCGGATGTGGAGCAGATATGCAGATGAAACGATTTATGTTATCCGGATTTGTATGGGCGAAAAACCAACCAACAACAGCTCCAATATCATGTCCAATTACAGTAGCACTACTACATCCCAGAGAATAGATGAACTGTCGAAGTTCGTTACATATCGTTTTTGGTGTATATAATTGACGCCAAATCGGTTTATCCGAATCATTGAATCCTTTCATATCTAACGCCACAACTCGAAAGAATCTTGATAGTTCTCCAATCTGTCAACAAAAAGGAAAATATTGAAATTTTCTAAGTTTTTATGAATAAGAAAAAAAGCTACCTTACCTGATTTCGCCACCCGAGCCAGCAGTCAGGAAATCCATGAAGAAGTAAAACGAGTGGATTGCCACTTTTTCCAGCCTCTACATAGTGAAGCTTTACACCCTAGAATATAATGATTGTGGATTATCATGGAAAAATTATTACAAAATTTATATGGAAACAGTTATTTGGTGTTGAGCTAAAATGGATTTATTTCCTTAGTTATCCAAATTTGACTGCGTGGTGGTGGATCATGCAAAACTCCAACAGAAAATCATTTTTACTAGCATTAAAGGTCATCAAAGGAGCAGAGCATATGCTTAGAGAGCCTATAAGAAAAGTAAAACCCCAACAGAAAGTCAGTTTTACTAGCATGAAAGGTTATCAAAGGAGCAGAGCATATGCCTAGAGAGCCTATTGTTAACCAGGCGTAAGATAGCATAGCATTCTTACAAGATCATCGGCTTATTAATATATGGAAAATAGTAGAGAGCCTAAAACTGATCCTTGTGGTACACTGTAATTTAAATTAAACTATTTCAAGGAACAGATTCTTAATATTAATACAACCTAAGGGCAATTAGTCAGGGAAATAATTTATAGGAACAATTACAGTTCAATTTATCTAGAATAAACTTATAGTCGACGTCCTAGGCATGAGACCCCAGTAAGTATATCAAACCCCCTTCAAGCTATTGCATATATTTAATAGCTTTAGAGAATTTATATATGACGGAAGGTTCAGTTGTGTACGTATATGGTACTTAGCTTCTTTCATATACAAAGCAAATTTTAATTGAATTTCAACGTTATGGAATGATTGGAGAATCATTTGGACACATTAATTAGCCAAATCAATTACAAATTCCTTTCTACGGGACGAAAATCATAAAATTATTTTCGAAATTGATTAAGTTGTGGGTCTACAACATAAGATCTTTCAAATCGCAAGAATAATTTTATTTTGAATATTCGCAATATTATTTAATTTTGCAGACTATTCTATTTTTGATTGTTCGGCACAAATTACCCGTAGTCAGAGTTCGTCATGCTACAACTATGTCCTCGTCGTAATTGTTTGCCACTAAGTGGAAGAATCTTTTAAATTCTTTCATACGATAATTTTTTCTAATCTAGTTTGATAACGGCCAGAATATGGTCGTCTACCTGCCACAATTTTCGGTCAAATATTTGTTGTTATTTTGTGATCACATTTCGATTATCACCGAATTTTTCATGTAATTTTCATATACACAACGTTAGCGAGCATTAATTTGTAATATATAAATTTTTTATATATAAAGTAAATCCACATTCTTAAATAGCACCCGATAATAAATCTATCACTATAACTGCTACCTGCAGTAATGCTAAATCACGTTAATTAAAATGAGCAGTTAACTCATTCTGTCAATCAAAAGACTAGGGAAGGAACATGAAGTTTTCCCTCGCTAATGATGATTATAAAAGAGATTAGCTTTGACTGCAATTTTTTTGTGTACAATCTATAGGTCATGTCTGATGTATGCCTAAAAGATCGACGAAGGTCAGAGTCATTTTAGTTTCCAAGCAAAGAAAATTGAATTATAAGCTAGAACAGTCTTTTCATTCCAACAACTTCTAAGAAGAAACTTCTTAAGGTTGTGGTTGTTGGGAAGATTAGTAGACGAGTATACAGCAAAGCGAACTACATTGGAGGCAGAATGTGTTATCAGAAACAAAAATTTGGCGATTCTCTTATCTTACCTTATAGAACCACAATGAACTTGTATGTATGTATATCGACAAATCATACTCTCAGAAAGGGTCTGCCATTCATATCTTTATGAACATCGAAGGGAAGCTTTCGACAATTCCTACAATTCCTATCAGTTCAGTGATAGGAAAAATTTGTGGTCCCAGTGCAAGTATGGTATCCACTGAGTATAAATCTTCTTACCGATAATATTTTCATACAAGATCTGAAAGTTCGGTGGGACGATGACAGTGGCAGAACGTCTTTTTCATTGTTCATTCTTAAGCGCGAGCTACGCTCACGTTGGAATTCATTGACCCTTCCTTCTATATTATAGCTAAACATGGTGTTTCATCGTCAATTAACGATATTAGCGAATACACTATTGTTGAGGCAATCATAAAAAATTATGGTCTACACGGGCGACATTCAGTATAAACTGGACAAGAATTTCAAATTCGACCCCACCTCACTGATGAATATTCGAAAAAAGTGGTCTCGGAAGTGAACCATTATTATTATTATTTGTTGGGGGGTACAAACAGAGTTCCCGCCTCGCATCTAGGTACCGCGACCTATAAGATCTTTTGTGACATTTCTCCCGAATATCCTAGGGCGACAATTCGAGCTTAAGATCTTTCATAAAGTCTAAGACGCTCTTGGCAACCATTTTTGCGGCATCTTCTGGTAGTGGAAACGCCTTTCTTATTCGGCACAGAGCTTCACAGTCACACAGGACAAGCTCGACGGTTTCATCATCTTCAATACAGAAGCGATAGATCTCATCACAGACCTTACCCATCTTTTTAAAATGATATCTAAGTGGGAAATGCCCAGTAAATAGACCCGTTATAAGTGTGACGAATGTTTTTGTCCAAAGTTACGAATACTTTACAAACTTCTTCGCTTGCCTTAGTTCCGGGATATTTATTTTTAATTCTGTACTCCCACAGCCTGATTTGAGCTGGGAGCTTACTTTTTGGGTGTCCAAAAACGGGCTCAGGGCCAATAAACAGAGATCTGGCTCCTTCCTTTGCAAAGCGATCCGCAATCTTGTTACCCTTAATACCTTCATGTCCTGGTACCAAAATCAGCGTTACTTTGTTTGCCTCAGCCATTTGCTTCAAGACAGTAAGACAACGCAAAACCAGCGTAGACTCAAAGGTAAACGAGTTTAACGCTTTAAGTGCTGCTTGGCTGTCTGATATTAAATATATTTTAGCTCTACGTATATTTTTGTCAATTATTTCGCGAGCGCGAAGTTCTATTGCCTGGAAAAAGGTTGGTGAGGCCCTCATTGCCTTTGCGAGATAACTCTTCGGCCCTGCTCTACCTTCCATTTTGGACCAATCCGTGTACCATTTAAGAGATCCTTTTTCAAACGGTAGGTCGCCAGTGTGCCACTGTTGACGGTCCCCTAAGATCACCTTAAATGGTGTTTCAAAGTTAGGCGTTTCGGCATAACGTCTGAAAATGAATTGGCCATCGGGCCATTCTTGGAGGACTTTCAGGTGGCGAACGAAATTGTTTGTGCTCAAGAGACTTGCCCTCAGAAGTCTAATTGCACTTAGGATGTCCTACTTCCTAACATGCAAATGTAAAAGGAGTAGGTCCAGCATAGCCTCTAAGGTTTAAAGTGACCCATGAAAAACTATAATTTGAAAAAAAAAAATCTTGTCACAGATGAATAGAAAAATGAAATTCTTGAGCAAACCATTTCATATGCAGATGGGTCTCTTCTAAATGCGGTTAAGCAGGTGTGCTGATGTTTATCAAGAGATTAAAGACGTTCGTGACTGAATATAAAAAATACATTCACAATGACGTGACTTGAGTCTTGATCCCAGTAACAACTGATATACCAAGGAATGAAATAAATAGACGCCTTGGCGATGGAAGGTTTATTAGAAAAGAATTATCAATCCGGAACTAAGTGAGTGTCAAATTAGCGCCATTTTTTGACGATTTTATAGAAAGTAGAGCCTAATTTGGTGTCGTATGTAGATACTTTTTGCAATATATAAAGTTTTTCTATAGGCTAAAAACAGACATCTAAACCTATTTTTGATATATTTTGAATTCACCTCCATAAGAGATGTCAAGGCAAAAGATGAATTCATCAAGACAATTAAGTATTCCGACACGGTTCTTGAAACTTCTATTATTGCATAGTATAAGTATCAAGAAGCATATCAAGTACAAATCTATAGATAATCTTTGTCGTCTCTCTTAAATTCAACATGGAACATAGATCTCTAAAGTCTAGAAGACACCATGATACTACTAACATATCAGAAAAGAAATAAGGAAGACAATCACTAGATCTAAACCATCATTTCAACTCAAATCAATTAAAAAAAAAACACGCACTTACCTTTAATTTAACATATGAATGTCGTCCAATTTTATTATCCACAAGTATTGAAGGTGGCTTATTATGATAACCATCATACTCTCCACTCTCTGAAGTCTTACTATTACTTTGCGCCTGACTAATGCTATTCCACAAAAGAAACACTAACCACTTTGTTAAAACCCATAAACCGATAAATATCGACTTAATGTAAAACACTAAAATAGTAGATTTCGGCAATAACTCCAACACTTCGTACGACTGCTTTCCATTTTTCATTTTGATAAAAATTTGCTTTCTTACTAACTATATTAAGCGTGGAGAGGTTTAGGTGTTTTTTTCTTTTTTTCTCACTGATAAACTTCTACTGACATCACATAACCGATGAACCTAAGTATGTAAGTACAAAATATATATCGATAACGCGTATTGCATATAACTTAAACACACATTAACAAAAGTGAAAGTTCAACAAGAACACACTGACAAAACAAAAAAAAAAACGGAAATATAAATTATCGATTATTTTCTTAATTTTAATTGATTCTCATAACTAAATCACAACAATTTTAGTATTAGTAGTAACATGACACGAGTCAAAAGCTGCTATAAAAAAATATTGCAACGACAAACGCACACACACACAGATCTGTAACTTTGCATGCTTGAATCCATTAAAAAAAAACAGTTTTTTTTCACATAGATACGGCAGAACTGCGGGTACGATAATATGGCCAAAGTTATAAAATTAACGGCTTCCGACGATCATGAACTTCTCTTGGCAAGATCTAAATTTGCACTAAAAACTGTTGACAAGATCGTAAATTAGTCGAAGTTGTGCTGAGTGCCTAAGTACGTATAAAACATTCACATATACACTTCTAACTGGCGCTCAGTTCGGTTCTTATCATTTTATCAGCACAAGGAGAATATTAAAATAACTTCGAACCCTAGATAAATAGTGGAACCAATAATTATTATACTGATAATGAAATTTCGATGAGCAGACTCTTATCAATCTATGTACAAAATCAAATGATACGAAAAGAGACACAAACAGAATCGTCAGATGAACGGACTATGGAAGAAAATTGAATATTTGAAAAAATGGATTCAAGTCACACCTTAGGTCATGTCTATTTATTTTTTTGGGGATCAAAACTATGCTCAAAGGTCAATTTTTTCAGTTTTTTTTTTTGTTTTTTTTTTTTTTAATGAGGATGTTATTATTTCCCCATATAATCACACTTTGCAGATCATAACAGCAGCAGTAGAAGCAACAGCTGTGTCATCGCCGAAAAAAAGTGCCGAATGTTTTTGAGCACGTATTTTGAATATTATGCCGTTATCGAAATGTAATTTGCGCTCTTATCCTGAAGTGCGTCAGACAAGATTCGGTGCTATCAAAGTTCGAAGTTTCGTTCCCAACGAAAATATATACTTTTTTTTTTGTATTTTTCATTGCATAATAACGGCAATAATAAAGTATTTTTTTGTTAAATATGGCAACATATGGTTGGCTTTTGAAATTTACAGTATTTGAGTCTTCAAAAATGTTAAGAATTATGCTTTCCAATGTTTGTTGACAACAATGCATGCTTGCTGATAATGTAGACCCTACTAAAGACGATATTCTTAGAGATTGTATTCAATTGACAATAATTTGACTTGTGCTTAGGTTCACTGTCAAATCAATTTAAACTTGGTCTAAAATTTGATCGAAAAAACACACAGGACCACCGACATTCGTCAGTATTTTTTATCAGTTGTTTTAGTGTTTAGTGAGGCAAGCATCACAATAGAAAACTCAGCATTGATACATTTAAAAAAAAAAAAAAGTAAGATATTTGGCAACGTTGCAAAAAAATCGAAAAACAAGAAAATTTTCATAATTTATCGCAAATTATCTCCATTGCGTAATATTACAAAATGTTGTTCAAAAATTATGAAAATATCAATGCAAACGAAAAACAACTGAATCGAAATCTGACAATAGCTGCAACACCCATTGTTGTTGTTTTACGTACATAAAATTGAACCAGATCAGATCAGAGAGATAAAAAAAAAGGAACCAATATGTCATTCATACCATTACTAAAACCTAATAAAAACTGCTCGACCTTATTCACATCCACATTTTGAATACCGCGAAATCCCTATAACACCAGTAACAAATCATCAATTACCTTGTTCACATAAAGCAAAGTAGACTGGATTATCGAGCTCCGGAATGGGAATGGAATACTTGGTACTATGCGAACTAGAACTATTTTAATCCAGTCTACTCTGCTTCATGTGAACAAGGTAATAGACAAACGAGTCTGTATCGGGAGGAGTCGATGGAAAAGTTTATGGGTCGGTGATTTTTTTTTTTTTTAACTGTCTATCAAGGATCTGGATTAGAATAGTTCTAGTTCGCATAGTACCAAGTATTCCATTCCCATTCCGGAGCTCGATAATCCAGTCTACTTTGCTTTATGTGAACAAGGTAATTGATGATTTGTTACTGGTGTTATAGGGATTTCGCGGTATTCAAAATGTGGATGTGAATAAGGTCGAGCATTTTTTATTAGGTTTTAGTAATGGTATGAATGACATATTGGTTCCTTTTTTTTATCTCTCTGATCCATTCCATTCCTATTCCGGAGCTCGATAATCCAGTCTACTCTGCTTCATGTGAACAAGGTAATACACAAACGAGTCTGTATCGGGAGGAGTCGATGGAAAAGTTTATGGGTCGGTAATTTTTTTTTTAACTGTCCTTGATGTGTGATTATTCTTACCGATACAATTTGTCTATAACCCACCGACTATTTCCCGTTTGTTGTAGACCTCGAAGTAGATTTCCTTAAGTGCCAAACACAATTCCGACCCTTAGATTCGATTCGATCCAACGGATGCATGAGAGCAATTGTTCCGTTCGGTTTCAAAGACTTGACTTTAAAATTTTGCCAGATTTTCTTTCCGCTTTACATCCATCCATGAAAACATTCTTTTGTTGCCGTTTAATTCATGTCTTTTTTTATTTTCCTGTTTAAAATAGGAGGTAGTATCATAGTTAGATTTTTCTCAGTTCATACTTTGTCTATAAAGAAGAATAAGAGAACTGCGGCAAAACGTTCGTTCCGGACTGTACATTCGATAGATTGCAATAAAACCGCCGTAATCGCTGTATACAAATTTCAGTTAAAATACCTTGGGATACCTTGCTGACGACACAAAAGGCTTCAGAGAGGTACGCGTTTAAAAAGTTTGTAAAGAAAGAAATAACAATTGTAAACATTCCTAATGTCAACGAAAACTGAAGTAGTCGTTTTGATGAATAAAAAAAGTAATTTGGGATGGAAAACGAGTGCCCGAAAAATTGGCACAATAAAAATAAACAAGTCATTCAGAAGGATTTATTCGTCTCTGATTCTACAAGGATATCTACTGATGACCATTCGATGCCAAATTAGTAAATGTTAAATTACAGAATTCTTACCAGGTAACGTGAACTCACTGGCCGCTTGGATGAGTCGAGTGGGTGTCCCAGCCACACTGAACTACGGAGCTACTGGTGTTTGTCCAGTGCGCTAAAATCGACATCTATTCCCCTTGAACTGACAGAAAAACGCTTTACATTCCCTCAACTCAATCAACAGTTCATATTGGACCGGTTATCGAGTCGACATCGGGTCAGCGTGATCTTCTGGAGCACGTTCATAAAGTTAGCTGCAGCTGGCTATGGTAGCTGTAGATGTGGCTACAATTCCGTCACTACCGTTCACACGAAGTAGCTTAGTTTAGACGGTATTAGAAGTCCCGGGATCTATCCTATTCTGGTTATTGAAGGTTTTAGTAATCGCATCACTCCATCGCTACTATTCAAAGCTTAAGGCCTAACCACAATGTGCATAAGCTTGCATATGCAAGACTTGAAAATATCGCGAATAGTTCCTTATGAATGACTATCGCGAATGCTTCATTATGAATGACTAACACTTGTACAGTATTTAAACAAACTGTCAATTTTACTTATTCAAAATACGATCGCTCATGAGCGTACAGACAGAAGTTAAAGCCGTTCCTCGCGTTAGCCCTTTACGCTTTTGCTGACACGCATACATCACGTGCGGCTAAAGACGAAGCAGCTGTCGACAATATTAGCTCTTGTAGCACTTCAACAACCTCAAACCGTATAGTACAGTTGGTACTACCAAACAGCTATCAGCACAAGGCTAAATCTCAAGAATTCAGCTACTACGTCAATATCAGTTATACTATTCAAGCTAGTTCCTCATCAGCGGTCTTTAGTTAAAGGCTAATCTGCAGTCTCTAATCTACTAGGTTGACATCAAGCCATACTAGCTAAACTAGTATTTCCTGGAATATTTGTACTATCACACAATCAACGTTTTAAATATATATGTTGTTGAAGTTGCATCTACCAACTAATCTAGCTTTAAAATCAGATACGAATCTGCGACGAATCTTACAAGCTCATTAAAAGCAATCAGGCCTAGGTACTGGGGAACTCGATTCGATCAAATCTATATCGAATCGAATTTTTTCAAAGAGCATTTTCTACTGTTTAAGACAATTGAATAGAAGAATATTCGATGTGATTAATTTTACTAGTAACAAGTAAAAAAGCTAGAATTGGTCAAAGACCAATTCTTATGATACCCTAGATGAATGCCCGTATGAAATTTCGTATTGTCACCCTTCTGTGCAAGTTTGATTTTTGAAGTGGTTTTTCGCATATATTTCTAGAACGGTTTGTCGGACAGAAAAAATGATTATAACCAATTTTATAAGATTTCGTATTCTGAAGAAGTTTTTAGTAAAATAAAAATGTCTTGGACTGATCGTTTTCAAAGTATACGTAAAAAACCTAAATTCTTATATGGCAACACCAAGAAGAAGTTGCCCGATTTAGTCCATTTTTGAAATTTTTTTTGCTAGTACAATGAAAACACCATGTACCAAATTTCAGCTCTCTATATCGATGCGTTCTCAGGCAGTGTCCAATATATAGTGGAAAACGAAAGTTTTGTATGGCAACTCCACGAAGGAGTTGCCCGATCGTTTACGTTGAAAACAAACAAATTATATATATTTCTTACCATTTATTCACCCCCCCTCCAATACCACTACATATACACATTCATTTATTTACGCACTCATTAATAAATGAGACCTAGGCACAGACCTAGATATATACCATATAAGCACTAATTCATACATTCCAGAGCAGAATAATACCTCAACGCAAAAATTTTTCTATGTATTAGTAACTGCCAAAATTTAAACTTTTTATACTCTAATTCGAATTATCTTGCATTTTGGAAATTTGGCAATATGTATGTTAAAAAACCTTTGTCAGCTTAAGTTTTGTACCTGATTTGATTTTCATCACATCATAAATCATTCAAAGACAACCAACATAATCATCCGCCATGAATTTTTACACGATTCACATTAACTAAAAGAAAAAGTAATAGACCTAGCACCGGAAAGTACATCAGATTACTGCTTGCAGATACATTGTGCTATTAAAATAGTGCGCCTTTTCATTTCTTAACAGCAATCCTCCAACAAATTAGCTAGCTACTTTCAGCAATTAACAGGTGGATTGGCTATGCGGAAAGATAGCAATATGCATTTATTTCATTAAAGACTAACGTGGTTCGTAAGCAGGATTTGAAATTGCAAATACTTTAGTAAAAGAAAAGTGATGTGTCGATTCTATACTGTAAGATTTAAGAAAATAAAACACCAAGAACACTTTCTTTATCTGGAAAGTAGTCATCCATGAAAATCTAAAGATCTAGCTAAGGAAAATCCACGAACGAAATCTCTCATCAATGTAATCATCAACTGCTCTCATGACATAAGGATTTAAGGATAAATTCATCTGTTTTCTGACAATTGCTGCAATTGCTGAATTTATAAATTTTAGTGAATTACAAACTTTCCAGTGAAATGTAAATCATATTTCAACATCATACTGGTATTTTAGTGAGTATAATTTTTTCAGCAGATAACCTCAACCATTGCTAACCATTTCTGGTATGTTTTCAACTCAGACCCATGGAATCATAAGCTAAAATTTATTACACCAAAATAATTTCTAAGAGAAATTCAGCGGCGAAATCATTGCACATCTACGACATGGAAACATATATGGAAATATATTCTGCGCTAACCTACACTTCAATAATCTCCATTCAGATCAAAACTACAAATTTTTAGTATCATTTTAATCTGTCATCGCAGCAGTGGTAGTGGATTGGTTTTCTCCATTGATCGCCAGGCAAGCAATAAATCTAATTTTTTTAGATTAGTTAGAGCAGTTGAGAAAATCTATAAAAATTGCCCATATTATTTGCTGCACGTTGCTACAAAGAGAATCAAAAATCAATAAATGACACAATAACAAATTATTATTGAATTATTAAAACATGCTACCATAATGCTACCATTAATTCCTACCTCCCGGCACAATTCCAATACCACAAGCAGCGTACTTTGCGTAAAATCTAAAGTGGCCTGCATCTGCATAGCTACCACTGATGACAACAATAGCATCACACTATAGGAGCACACATACTAAAGAGTAGAAAGAGTACTCGTCCTTACGGAGATCCCTTCTCTACAATGGCATCCACCATACATCTTACATAATACAGGGATTCCCTTAATTTATATGATCTGATCATCGAGTCCACCCAGTGTTCGCTTTAAATTTTTCAGTTTCGAACTCTCAGATAATTCTACTTAGTATACATTAAGCTCGGCAATATATCTGAATCATCAACATCTCTTGACAAAATCAACCCAAACAAAATCCTTATGATTCATAAATAGGTTCCATGAACCATCATCACCTCACACAACACAAAATGACTGTCTTTGGTATCGCAATAAAATCCAAAAACATTACACCAAAGTCCAAAGACTGCTTGTTAACATGTGACGGTATCGACATCACAGTGCAAATAATATTGATTAAAACGTTTCGATAAATTTTGATGACTTGCCTACAATGTTGAGGGAAAGTGGACTCAATCTCTAAAGACTACACTTGAACCCAATATGTTCGATAACAGAAGATAACACGAAACGCAAGTTCTTCAGTCATTATACAACGATAACGGTGCAAATTACATGCTGTTTGCCTTTAGTATAGTACGTTTAAAGCGATTTGATGACTTCAAATAACTTGATAAAATTCCGAAATCTTGTCAGATCAATCAAGACCTTTTCACCAACTTTCTCTGATCTTCACTTCTACCCTATACTTTGTGCTGGGTGGCTGTAGAGATGATATGGAATATCACGCTTAGGTCATTACTGAAAGTTGAGAAGAAAAGCTATTGAGAAAGGAATGCAAAGAATATTTTCTTTATGGATTTCAAATAAGCTCCGAAGGAAATATCTTTGGACCAAAGAATGCAGTATTTTTTAAGTATAGCTTAAGCTCAGTTGATGTCTTGTAAGGAAATGAAAGTCTTTTAGAAAGACTTCGACCAAACCACATAAAAATATCGTCGGCATAATACTCAATAAAGATAGCTAGTTCAATCACAAGAAACTATTGTTACGTTGGAAGGATCAGTACTGTTTGTCTAAGAGCATCATTCAATGTGACGCTCCTACTGAGGGGGACAGATGCAGTGAATGACGAATTTCTATACGAGAATGAAGGAATTTTCCAACTCCAGAGGAACACTAATATTGGGTTCAACAACATTAAAATCATACAAGTCATCGCAAAATTAGGCATCGTGAATTTTGTAGCTTCCATCAATTTAATAAAGTACACAAGCAGAATAACTCGCAACCAAATTGCCATCAGATAAACCTCGCAAGTACATAAAGAAATTTGTATGTTCCTAAACATGCAGAAATGAGGGAGCAAACAGCAGAGTGTTACGCCAACTAATACGGACAAGACACTCTAAGAAATAAATTAATAAAAAAAAAAAGATGACCAAATTGAATAAGACATTTTTACTAAACGCCCCCAAGAAAGCAGTAATACAGCTAGATGACAACCTCTTGAAATAAATACATGCGAGCACCATTGAGGACAGTAGAGTTACTAAAACATAGAAATTCTCCAAATCAATCATTGAAAAATACAAGTAGACCACACTTATACTTTCCTGGAAGATTGGACAAAAGGTAACATAGTAAAAATCATAAAAAAATGTAGCTTGCATAGATCAAATCAATAGTCTGCGAATCATCATGGAGCAATCTGTAATATTTCGGCGCACCTCCTACCCCTCCACCCTTCCATCAGCTATACCTAGCTTTTGTGCACTATGAGTATGCCTTCGACTCAGTGGACAGAGCTTATTGAAAACGCTACAGTAATGCCTGCCTAATTACTAATAGAAAAAATGGATTTTACGCGGACACTTTACTTTGCTCGACAGCTTCGATGTAAATTCCGCAGTTCGACAAGGATTTCTACAATTGCCGCTACTATTTCTTTGCGAATGAATTCCAAGGCAATTCACACAGTATGCAATAGATACCTGGATCTACCCTACTGACACTAAGACCTTACACACTTGTTAGTTCGAGACTTAATCCGAGAATAAAAAAAGAGATGCAGATTAATACAAACAGCGTATCCCTGACCCACATTAAAAAAAAAAAGAATGTGGAGATTGCAAGGAATTTCTGTAGCCTCCGATAAAGTTATACCAATTGTTTATTTATGAAAACACCCAGCCCATCTAAGTCGGTCAGATTTGGCATAACGTTAGGGTACCTCGACTATTTTTTATGCATGACATGTTCAGAATTCAATGTAAAGGTTTTCAAGACACATAGTGACTACGCCTTTTATTCCCTAAGTTTTCAGTCCCAAATTAATTTCATGCTCGAAGCTACCTTCCTTCATATGGACCGGCTACTATACTTAGTAAATTTCTTATAGCCAGAACTGATCAGTACAAAAAGTACAAAAGTAAAAAATCTTTATTAAAAAAAAAAAAAAACATAAAAATTCCTGTGCTCTACTTATAAATAGGAGTATATTACCACTTCCCACCCTCCCCTTTCCATCATCCTCCTGTTAGAAAAGATAAACGAAAAGCCAACTCAACTAAATTCTGTGGTGCATCTGATTTATGACATACATAAAGTTCCCGAGTTGGAGACGCAAAGAGTCGTCTAAAAGCAAAAACTGTCAACAATTAATACAAAAATATTTTCACATAATGCCGATAAATACCCGATTGCCCAAAAAGTGGTTTCATTTGTAGAATCCCCTCCTCCTACTCCTCCTCCCACAGATATAAGAATTCCATGCTCCTTGATAGCCACTAAACTTTTATGAGTATTTGGTTTAGAGGTTTCCTGTGCAAGTAGTCGTCGAAATCTGAGAAAAGGCATTAATTTGAGAAAAACAACAAAAAATCTCTAAATCTATGTAAGACTCTACTTTTTTGTATTTTGAAGGACGGTGTGTATTAAATGGCATGCGGCACGAAATTTATCAACAATTAGACCACAATTTGTATCCGGTGGAGCCAAAATCATACCTGTTCCAATATCTAAATGAATATAGTGCAGCAGAATGTTGTCCTTGCCTGCGGTAATTCTAGAAAATGAAGAAATTTGAAGAAGCTTTAGCAGTTTCAGAAAGATAGAAAGGAAGAAAGAAAGAAGGAAAATGTTAATTTCTTTTAGAAGATTCAATGGACCTCTATTGAAGAAGGACTTACATGATAAGGAATTAAAAGGTCTTCGGCAACATTAATTTCGAGTACAGGAATTATGCAATGCAAATTGCAACATTAGTCAAACTCTGGCGCACTATTTCTATAATAGTTTGAAATTATGAGGGTAAAATAAAAGAGCACCCCGCATCTTTGGAGTCTAATAATCGTTGACAACTAAATTGAAAAATTGCCTAGGTTGAATTTTGTTGTTTTATATTTTGTCAAAGAAAAAATCCCCGGCACAATCTGCAAGCTACAAGAGCGAGAATGGAACAGCTGTCTATCAATTCGAAAAAAAAACATCTACTCGTTTTACAAAAAACAAAAACGAAAGCTGGAATTAATGAGGTTTCTTTAAATCCCTGAAACTAGAACTCTGCATATTATTTGATCAATAGAACACATCAGGTAAGCATTGTACTACCCCACTTGTCTTTTTCTGACAAAAGTCTGTTAGGAATAATCACAAAAAAAAAATAGAACTCGTAAACTTCCACTCATTCAAAAATTCGCATGCCTACAAGTAACAAGACTATAAAACTATATCTACTGTTTCAATTGAAGTAACTCTACCTCAATCTTGATATATCAGGGGTCATCGACCAGAGAATAGATTCGTTAGGACCCTTAATTCTGAATTTTTGAGCGAGAAGATTATTTTTATACTCTCCTGAAAGTACGTTTCTTCATTATTGATAGATTTGATTCTGTCCTATCAAAACCTGGCAAATTGTAATTTTTGGATGTCCGGGAAAATGCTCAATGTCGATGAACTCCAATATGACTCCCCTCTTTTCTATGTGGTCTACAAATCCTGTTTCCATCAATGCCGTTATCACATTTGTCACCCAAAACAATGTAACTTAAAATCAAATCATGATTGTAATGATTTCAACACTTTATACGTCGATTATTATTTAGTGGCCACTAGTCATATTAAATCTGGTATGAAGAGGTTTCCTTTTTTGATAGTCTCGTAGCATAGACATTAACAGTATCGATGTTCTTTAGCGAATGATCATTAGATTTGCTCCTCATGGCCTTCATTAGTATAATTGTCTTATCCTGTAGTCATAACTACATAAGCTTAAACTAACGTACTTTGAAAACCCTTGAAGAAATGAGCAACTAGTCCGAGGTTATAAATTCTCCAGAATTTGTTGAAAACATAAGCAATATCTATAACCTAACACACTTTTATAAGTAATTAGTTCTAACCCAAATCTAGGAAAATTGGACCAATTCTGTTTAGTAATTCTTAGATGTTAGGCTAGTACTTAAAAAAAAAAAAATAATCCTCAAAACTTATAATAGACAATCCACCCGTTTATTAGAATTCAGTCATGGTTCAAGGCGATAATTCTACTCTTAGCAATTGACATTAAGATAAGACGTGTAAAAAAGTTATTGTTCTACAAAAATGGCCTGACGGTATTTTTTTTTTTTTATTGTAACTCAAAAGGTTCCTTGCTGAACCCAATGAAATAGCCCTGCATCAGCTTTATAAACTGCATGAGAATAATTTTTGATCAATTTACCGAATGTGAGGCACTCCTGAATATCTGCCATTTACTTAGTCTATCACAGAAAAATTGGGTTATCATAAACTAACAAACAGGCGTGGAAATAAATTAGTTGCTTCACATGAGCTTGAGGTGTCTACCTAGGTACAAAACATTAAAATTGTAAATCTTCAGCAAATTAAAAATTTTCAATGGCTTAATCGTGATCAAGAATTTATGATAGAAACCTGATCAACCCCTCATAGAAGCCTAAGCCCTCAATAAGCTTCGCCTTTATGCTTCACAGAAATTAGTTAAGTAAAATGATAGAAAAAACAGAGAAAAGAAATAATTTCATAAAGACTTACCTAGTTGGAACGACATCAGAGATTTCTTTCAAAAATGAATCTCTCATTTCAGACATATCGAAACCACTTGAGCTTTTATGACTATCCTAAAACAAAATACAGAAAGAAAAAACGATTTAATAACACATAAATAAAAATCAATATTAATTTCTTACAGGAAATTCATCCCAATCTGAATCGCTATCACATTCCTCTAATTTCTGATTTGAATCTTCACTATGTGTTAGACTTTGAGCAGATGATCCACCACCCATGGATGAATTAACTCTAACATCATCCGATGATATACTTGAATGCTTTAAAAACCCAGAAGATGCTTCTGTTTTCTTCTTAACATTGATTTTATCACCACGATTCTCTTCAATACTACTACTACCACTACCAGCAACAACTTGTGGACGTTTATTTGATGGAATCCAAACTCTTGCTAAAGCTTCAATACCACCATGACGTAAATGATCTAAAGTTTCTTGAATTTCTTCAATATAAAATAGCGATGGACCAATAATTTTCTCTTCAATAGTTCCAGAACCAGATATTCTACGGCTTGATTCAAATGCTTGTAAAATTACAGCGAGTGTTAATTGATTTCGGCTAGATATTGCTAAAAAATATCGGCTAAAAAGATAATTTCAATTTATGACTTTCAATATTTACGACACCAGCAAAAAAAAATAAACCAAATGAAGTTGTTAATTACTTGGAAGAAGATGTCATTGGAATTTCCAACCAAACTACAAAATCTCGTACAGTTTGACGTTCAATGAAATCAAAAATTCCTCGACATCTCATAAAACTTTCAATTCCTAGCAATTGAGAGGATGGCATAAGATTGGCTAACAAATATGATCGAAAAAATAGTGCACTGCCAAATACAAAAAATTCCCGATGAGAATTAAGAGGTTCTTCATTCCAATCTCTATAGTCCATGGCTTCCATTTCGCTTAGGGCATCGAAAATTCTAAGTTGAGCTTCTTTGGGAAGTGATACCAATCGAGATTCTGGTAGAAGTGTCTCAAATGCTACTGTGCCTTTGGATTTTTTTAATCGAACATGTAAAATATCGCAAACTAGTTGCAATTCTGTTCTTACATTATCTGACATAGTAGCATCCAAGTTGTCGTAACAAAATTTCAAATAATTAATCATTTCAGCCATCCTTAATTTCACTTCCTTCTGAGATGCGTATTTCGAGGAAATTCCGAATAAAAGAAGAACTAAAATAAAAAGCAAATGACACTACTGTTTAAAAATTTGCAATTTTAGATTACCTTTTTCATAGGAATGATAGCAAACATTCCAGGTTACACCAGCAGCTGTCAGTGAAGTTAAAACCGGTTCCGTTTTCATTTCTAACTTGAGAATAGAGTTTAACGTAAGTAGACTTCCACGAATAGCGAATAGTTCTTCAAGAAAACATAGTTATAAGCTAAAAAGAAAAACGATTTCTACGAATATGTTTTCATACCATTGTCTTCCTTGTTCGGATAACAAAAGATGACTTCGTTTCCTTCTACTTCAACATCTGAAAGATCCAAATTTAATATCATCACAGAAAGGCCTGATTTACTAGGCGGCGACTGTTCTTTATCGGATGTATCGGCGGCAGCAGTTAGCAAAAGTTTATTAGCAGATTTTGTGAATTCTGCAAAACTAGTAACTTGTTGGACAGCATGATTGGCGGAGATTTGTTCATCGTCAACGTTTTTTTGAAATTTCAATTTAACTTTTGTAGGTTTTGTGTATTGAGAAAGAACTTCGTTTACATTTTGAGCATTAATTTCGATATCATCGATTGATTTGAACCAATCTCCAATTTTAGCTGGTTTTTCTGTATTTAAGCTAGAATTTACCATGTATCCAGCTACCATTAAGTGTGATCCATTCCGAAAAGGGCTAGTTGAAAAAGCTAGAGAAAAAGAGAATGTTTACTTCTAAGTAACCAAGAAATGTGGCCT
Source organism: Dioctria rufipes (assembly GCA_963924295.1). Lineage (NCBI taxonomy): Eukaryota > Metazoa > Arthropoda > Insecta > Diptera > Asilidae > Dioctria > Dioctria rufipes. The sequence continues at coordinate 21,746,788 of OZ002740.1, read as the reverse complement.
TAAATCTAAGATTTTAAATTTTTTTGGAAAAGCAGTCTGCATGGAAAGAAAATATCTTAATTTTAAAAGATCCAAGTATAGATAGAACTTTTCTAGCTTTCTTAAAAGCGTAAGTAGAAAGTCTTTATCACAGACCCAAAGACTGTCTGTACATAGAAGTCTCACTTCATTCTTCTTGAAGTATCTATATTGGCTAGTGGATGAGCATTTGAATTGTTGGAGAGGCTTACCATAAACATAGAAAGAGTTGAAAGCTTTTCCATGTGAAGATCTTGTAAACGTATACAGATAGATATGATCAACAAAGATCACCTTCAATCAGTAACTATTGTACTTGAAAAGATCCTGGATTATCGGTTAATCCGGTCTCTTGTATCATATGGAAACTCGACGCAGAAATTATGCCACAATTAAAGTGGCCAATAAATAGGTAGATCGGGAAAATAGTAATAATAACGGCATGCAAAAGGTATGAGCATAAGGTCGCACACTTTCTGCCTTCATATCGATACTGGTTTATTCTTTTATTATGTCGCTGGGAATAGAAGAATTCCAATGTCAAGCATACAACATGACTTTATTAAAGACGAAACCTTAGTCCTTCTATAGCATTTAGGCCATAAATATACTGCACCCACATGAATTGAAAAGGAAAAGGAAAAACAAATATCCTAAGATTGCACTTAATGGAAAACTTTAATTGGTTTTAAAGTGATCGGCTAAATAACTGTTCGGCTCAATTAATTGCTTAATTTTAATAATTTAAAAAACTTACCAAGTAACGCTTCAGTCATAGATGCTCTTCGACCGAATTTATAACGATTTTCTGGATTTATTAAAACTTCTACTTCCTTAATTTCTCCATGGAAATTTTCATTGAATGAAACTTTTGGACCACCACCACCATCCTTACTCGAAGATTGTACTGATGGCAAAGGTTCTCCTTTATTTCCTCCTTTTCCAATAAGTCGTGACAATTTATTCTTTTTTTCATTTCGACGTGTCGATGCCCTATTGAAATCATGCCTCATAACATGTACAGCAGATTCACTAGCACCAGAAGCTCGTGGGAATACATGATGTATATATTCTGCATAAAACAATGATCCATCAGGAGAAACATGACTTTCCCAATTAGCAATGTAACTATCATCACTGAAAATACACGTCACAGGTATATTCGAAATTTTCTCACTTTTACTTTTAAATCAAAAATTTACCTGCAAGAACCAGAAAAACTAGAACTAGAAGAGCAGCTGGACGACTCTTCACCCCATTCTTCCGAAGATGTAGAACGTTTGGCTCCTACTATACGATTTTCATCTACTTTGTGCTCCAAAAGAGAAGCACCTTCTTGAATATTACTCATATGATTTAATCAAACAGTTGAGAATTTGATTATTCTAAATTCATCTGTGGGATTGCACTTGGCGTCGTCGTCGTCTTGAGTATCAACAGGTGATTGACCTTCTTGTTTAATTCCTCCATCCATAGTTATTTTGACAGTTCTCAATTCCACAGAGAACGCACGGATTTAAAACATAACTTCTTTTCCGTTGCAGAACAAAATTGTCGAACATGTTTTGAAGTTTTCTAATTAATTTTTATTTATTTATTTAATAATGATCACATATAATTTTACAAATAAGCTCATTAATACTTAATAAAATAAAATATTCTTTTACTAATAATAATTATTAATTTAAAATTTATTTTCTAATATTCGTTCCAATTTCATTATACATTCGCATATTAGTTCCAAGATTGTACACACATAAAATATAGTGCTGGTGCTATTAAAAAGCTTTATATGATGACATTTGATTTAACGTCAATTTTTGACAGTTGTGGTTTTTGTGAAGGTTTATTTCAATTTTAAGAGAAATAATAATGTCTTTATTTCCTGCATACGTAGAGGAACAAAGTAATCCAATTAACGATCCGCCGAAGGATTCAACAAAGAGTAAACAATTTTATTGGTATTGAAATTTAATCCTAATCATATAAAACAAAACCTTATTTTAGGCGACGATTCAACTTGGTTGGCTAATCCAAGTTTTATAGCACTCAATCTAACAGATACTGGACAAAATGAGTCTACTGTGATAGTAGACTCCTCAGAAAGTTCAATAGAAATCATAGATCAGCCAACATCATCATTATCAAAAAAGGCTAAAAAACATAAAAAGAAGAGAAGTCGAGAAAAGCGAAAAACACCACCCGCACCAGTACTAGAATTTACTGGAGACGAAGAATATTATGTTGATAAAAAAGCAGCAAAGGGGTATATGAGCGTTGATAAGCTTCATAAGCCCGCATGTCCAAGGTTTGTATTTTAATTGAGGATCAAATGATTATTCGATTGTTTGTCATGCTCATTTACAAAATGAAATACAACGAAAATTTGTGAAATCCTCAATTTGCGTTAAAACCATTACCGAGTTAGAGATTTCACTCTCACTGTAAGCACCTCACTCTCTTCTCCCAGTAGTTCTTTATTATTTTAGGTACGTGGAGGAGGGAGCTTAGGATCCATTTATTGTCGTATTTTTCTGGTGCTCCTGATATTCAAATACCTTATGGAAATTTGTCAGAGCTATTCTTAAAAAAACAAAACAAAAATGAAGAGGTTTTAGATTTTTCTAACTATAACCTTCTAGCCTCAATCCTGTCTAATTTTGTTCAATCAATCGCAGTAGTAAAAGATGGTACCATCTTACACCCGTATATAATATCAAAGCCAGTCTTCAACAATTCTATTCAACATAGATTTCTTCCCTGGATCCACGGATTAATGAAAATGATTTCGATTTTTTTTACCTTTAAAAGACCACCGCAATTCAGGTATTCAGAGAACAAAAGTTGGAGATTAGCGCGATATTTTGAATAAAAGGGGTCGGAAGTACTTTAAACAAAATATTAGCTATTTTGTCTTGAAAGTATCAGAAACATTTGACATTTATTTAGGACAAGACGTAAATTTGGAAGAGAGATTACTTCATATAGTGATCATATAAGAAAAATATCTGCAGCTCGAATTTGTTAGTTATTTTTCTATTGCTTTCTTTTTTTTTTAGATATTTTGTAAAATTTCGCACCATTGGATACTCTAAAAGTCGCTTTCCAAAAGCTACAAAACGTTATTATACAAAAATTTCACCTGAACTGAAAAATGAAGTGAATACCATTGAAAACTGTATTCCACTTGATGAAGAAGAGTTTACGGCTAGAAACAAAGAATTCAATAGAAAACTTGCAAGAAGTCCGAATGATGTTGATCTTTGGATAGAATTCATACATCATCAAGATAAGGTTCCAGCGAAATTAACAAAAACCCAACTAGCTGAAAGAAAAATGGATATAATCGATAAAGCTCTGATTCACAATTTCGGTAACGACCAATTGTATACAACTTACGTGGAAATTCTTGATTCAACTTTTCCATCTTTTGATATTAGTAAATTTCTGGATCAAATGTTAACTAAAGGTAATATTGAGCAGCGGCAGCAGAATACAATTATTGTTACTTTTTCTATTACATTAATCATTTTTTTTTTTCAGATCCAACCAATTACATTTTATGGAGTGGACAAATTTTAGCAACACAAGGATCTATGGCACGTTGTGTTGTTCCCGATGTTCTAAAACTTTACGAGGAATGTATGCAAAAGATGTACAGGAAATCGCAGCAGGATGAAATTATGCTGAGTAAATATGAATTTATATTTTTTTCAATCTTCTTTCCAGCATTGTAGTTATATGTGATCAAATTGTTGCTAGGCGCTCTTATACCTACTACTTTAAATTATTTTTGTATGTCTAACATTTGCCATTATTTAAACACTCTGGCTTGGCATTTCTGAAAGATTTATGCATTACAACAGGTCGAACCAATGAACCCCTCAATGGTCTTTATTAGTTCCTAATTTATGAGTGTCTAACAATCGGCAGTAATTGAATATTAGTGTTCAGCCAGTTAAAGATCATCTCTGCCTTAGATTAAAAGCTAGATGATTTCACTTTTTATGTGACACATGTTTTGGAAAATAAAATATATAAGCAATTCAGTGCCCAAAAACATTTAACTAAAGGGACCCCCCCTCTTCGAATCTCCCAAAAGACCACGGGACGTAACAAACAAAGGCGTAAAAGCATGATTACATAGTGTCCTCATTCATTCCTCATATTTCTAGACAATCCCGAACCCTAAAAACTATTCTACAGGCACATAGAGTGAAATTTTGATGCTACAGGGAAAAGTGGACCTACTTACTAGGTCTAATAAAACGGGGGGAAAATATGTAGCTGGATGCCTCGATCACAACTTGTGGAGAAGTATTGTTCTTTATCTTAATATAATATATAAAGATGCAATGTGGAAAGCCTTTCAATGCCAACCAAATGCGCTATAAAATTAGTTCAATTCAAACTAGTATGATTTCAAACCTGATCAAATAAGGGTTCAAATGGACTAAAACTCCTCCAGATACGTGCAAACTCACGGTTATAACAAAGATATTCATGTACCAGAAGTAAAAGGAACATGTACTCTCCTTATTTTCCATCGATTGCATTTGCACAGGAATATTTCAGGCCACAAAAGCCAAAGACAAATTTTAATTTCTATTGATTGCCATTAGATTTGATGACTCAAAGAACATTGAAACTAGAAGAGATGCAAGTGACAAAAATCTGGAAGCTATCACAGGAATTTTCGACGAATTTATTCTCTAAGTTTCACGTTATCTCTAAGTTTCACGTTACCGTATTCGACGGTAGAGGCAAAGTGTTATTTAGATTTCGTAGTTGGCACTCTTTTAGGTTAGGTTAGGTTAGGTTGAGAGTACGGGCTACTAGACAACTTGGACCCCGCGCACACCGTGACCAGAGTTGATCTATTGTAACCTCGCCTAGAGTACTTAGGTTAAATCTAGACTTTTATGAGCTAGATTATTGCCTATGGGGTTTTCTTGTAAACCTTATTTCGAAAGGTAATTGATTCTCCAGTGATTTGAAACCTTAAATAAAGCTGCAAGCGTAGGACACTCGCATATGACATGCTTCGAATTTTCATCTTCCTCTTCAAACAGTCGACACAGTTTGCTGTCGGATTTGCCTATCTTCTTCAAAAAATATCGGAAATGGCCATGTCCCGTACTGCATTAATAAGCAGCCGAAGCGATTTGTCTGCTAAAACCAATTAGATTGCGCGTCTGGAGAGGACAGGAGGTGAAGAATTTCTTCACTTGCCACATACCGGACTCACTACGCCAGAGGAGAGTCAGTTGGCTGTCTTCCTATTTGTGCAGTACCTCCCTAAAGTAACTTTTTGGTAAGCCAAATATTGGATTAGAGGGCAGTATAAAGACTGTCGGCTTCGCTTTTTAGCCAGATCGTCCGATTTTTCATTTTCATTCACTCCTTCATATCAAAGAACCCAAAGCAAAATTTATTTTATTGTCCGCAGACAATAATTGAAGTTTCTTGTCACACCTGCAGACTAGAGTCGACTCAAAGTCTTGAGAGGACAGAGGCAGGAGCGCTATTTTAAAATGTATTTGGAAAGTTAACCACAAAAAATATGGACTAAAATTATCTGCGGTGAATGCTTTCGTTTAAAGTGGAAATAATTAATGAATGTTCCGTGTTAACACTTGCCGAACTAATAAGCGAAGACTGATGGGAACAAATCATGACCTCAAATATTTAAGAAAAAATAAAACAAAAATTTCAGCCATCACAAAGAAGACAAATAGAAGAAATCCCAATGTGGTTTTGCATGCCATATCATACGGCAATGGTACCTGACAAGCCTGAAAAAAATGGGGTGTAGGGACATTAAAACTAACACAGAAATAATTGAATTTTACAATTCAATAAAAGGCGGAGTAGATTCTCTAGACTAAAGTGTGCGGTACACCCCTACCATCGAGGAAAGAAGTCGCAGATAGCTGGTAGTTATTTTATACGGATATATAGCCAAACTTCCTACAATAAATATGAATTGCACGAACTTTATCGAACTGTGTGTGTAATTAATTTAGTACGAGAACACATAAAACTACAAATCCAAATACGAAATATATTAAAAGAACTGCACATGACCATTTGCATATTTGCTAGCATTATTCCAGACATTGTAGGGCAAGTTGTGTGGACGGTTGCCGGAAACGAAAGAGATGTTCCTTGTACCCAAGATGTAGTAATAAAAAACTCCTACCATTTACTCAGTCTGTCACAGAAATATTTGCTTAGATCATGACAGATGTAGGTACAGCAATCCCATGTAAATCACACCCGTAACCCTCCAGTTATATTTATTCCTTTTCCATAATTAAGAGTATTCAGTTGTTACATTTTTTTCCAATCATGTTGAAGCTTAAAGATTGAAAATTGAGAGAATTTAGTATCGACTTCATCAAAGCTATTGGCCCCAGAGTAGCAGTAGTTATGTCCCTCAAATATAAACATAGTAGTTGAAGGTTAATGCTGACATGAAAAGATAGATCAAAAACAAGCTTGGATTTTTTATCAAGTGGACAAATCTACATCTAAAATTCTCAGTATGTTACAGGTTACTTAATATCATCTTTATACTCTTATAACAGCAACTATAACAAAAAGAAGAAAAAAAAAACACAGTTTTCATTCCTACACAAAAATATTAACATGCCAATATTTCTTTCTATTTATCATTACAGAACTCTTTACAAATTGCGCTCTATTTCTACGTCAATCAGGATTAAGTGAGCAATTCTTTGCCTTAATAAAACTTGCGCTCGAATTAAATGTATCTGTTGATAAATTCACAAGACTTCAACCATCTGAAAAGGATCAACAAACACTAATCGAATACGAAGAAGTCATCTTAAAATCTGGCCTACCAATGAACGAGATATGGTTACGAATTGAAAAACTTCGACAAAATTACAATTTCCTACCATGTCCATCGACCACAAAATGTAGTGATCCACAGAGAATCGTTTTCAATGAGGACATCTGCTATTTTATCTATCCATTATCACAAAAAGAAAATTGTTTTGCATTAATTGTGATAATTTTAAGACTTCTAAAAATTCCATTTCTATCAAATTCATGTTTACGTGATCGATTTCTTTTCAAATCTGAAAATCTCAATGAATGCGATTCAATTGAAGAGGCTCTAGCCGTTCTAATACATCAAACAACCAGTTTAGATGTAAGTTGTGATGATTTTGATTTAACTCTATATGAATTTGCTAAGGAAACTATATCAGGACCTACATTTCTAAGTGCAAATATTGGATATGAAATTTATTTGAATACCGTTCTAGATATATTGCAAATTTGTGCAGAATGCTTTAAAGATGATGAACGAAAACGTTCTATATTCGTTCTAATGTGGCTTCGATTTGAAAGAATTTTAATAATTCTTGAGAAATATGCTGGAAAATTATCACCGGAATATATTAAAAATGTTAAATCAAAAATAAAACAAATGCTTAAGAAGGAGGAGAATAGAAATGTTCTCAATTTCTATACAGAATACGCTCTCATAGAGGTAGAATTTGATAATTGGCATGTAGCTGAGAATATTTTTATCGCGTCCATAAGTGAAGGTAGTTCAGAAGTACCGAATTCAGATTTTTGTACTGCATACGTAACATACGCTGAAATTCTTATTAAACAAGGCAATCCTGTGAAAGCTTTGAAAGTATTAACATGTTACGCATTAGATAATGTACAAATAACACGAATCGATGAAGACATCATATTGAGTGAACCTAAAAAATTAATGGCCTTAAAGAAATTAACAGAGAAAATTAATGATTTAATTTTCATCGAGAAAAATGTACAAATCATGGAATTGGAGCAATATTTTCTTCCAGACTATATAGTCAGCTTAATCAAAGCGAAAATTTATTATCAAATTCTTTTGAACGCTAAACTCGATGCAATGGCTTTTCTAGAGAGTATGCTTAGACATTTTATGGAAAAAAACTCTCGACACACGTATCTACGAGAGAATATTTTCGAAATTTATATAAAAATAATGCAATGGCCAGATAGAACGTGCATTATATCGAATCTATTAATATACGAAACAGTTTCACGAGCGCTTGCAGAATTTCCAGAAAATTTATATATACTAAAGATATGTGCATGCTTACAAGGTCAACCTTGGTATAAAATTCGTCGACTTCTAACCAGACATAATTCTCCGCTTTCTGTAATTTTTCTAATAGCTGCAGCACGTTATCGTTTTAATAAATTCCAAAATAAAATAATAGATGAAGAAAGAAATCAAGAACCAGATATGATTGGAGATGTTTACAGTTTTGAATCTGCATATAAGCAACGGGTATTGAATGTATTGAAATCGGTTACAAGTAAAACTAATCCACTACGAAAGAACTCGTTAATGTGGAGATTATATTTAAGGAGTTTAGCTGATCTTCAGTCATCTTTTGAACATAGTAAAAATATTCTTTACACAGCTCTTGATGAATGTCCGTGGAATAAGGTAAAAGAAAATAATAATTTTTATCAATTACAGAAAATTAAAAAAAAAAAATTTCTTTTCTTTTTTAGGGTTTATATCTTGACGGATCTGTGTTTGTACCTCAAGAACTATCTCAATTGCAAGATTTAATTATTGAGAAACAATTGAGAATTTATGCATTACCTGAAGAATTGGAGATTCTTCGAGATGATACTTTTGAAGCACCTAAGTAAAGTTATAAGAGAGTGTGTGTATTTGTGTTGTACATAAAAAATTGTAATAAAAGTTGGTAATTTATAGAAGAAGGAAGTTTCTGTTACTTATGGCTCATATTTCCATAGCTAAGGTACAATGGTCATGTAGATCACATAATTGGATTTTGTCCGGTTTATAAATAAGCAGATAATTTTCTTAATCGACGAGGTTAAGTGCAATCCAGATCAATCTAGTTTTGTAATCTATTTCCTCTTCGTCTAGACATGTGTGAAACCGAACCTGATCATCATCATCATGCATATGGAAATTGGAGTTTTTGTTCGTATTTCTAGTCCTATTGACCTACCAACTAAAGCTACCTAGAGTGTGAATGTCTGTTCTAATTCTCAACTTAAACTCAATTCCACATATATACGAGTCTGGGGGTCATAGACGACATTTTTAATAGTCGTTGATGTACAAACGGAAGAGAAGTGACCTCAGCTTGGAACCTTGTGGTACATCAGATTTATGTTAGATGTAGAAAATAGAAACAGCCGTTTATTGCTCGATCTGGGGTTAGCCTGTAGTAGAGAAGTACATATATATAAGTCGTCACAAATTTATGACCACATTTCGAGCGTTTGAATGGTCTTTCGCTACATTTTCGGCAAACAAAGTGAAAAATTGAGTTCCGAATGTCCTCACAGTTAATACTCATCGGAAATTAATCAATAAATAATAAAATACTTGGGATAAATTTTATAAACGCGCAAGAAATTCAGCCAGATTTAAAGTGAATCAATTTCAAAAGGTATTTTAATTTGAAGATTCTTTTGAGTTGCATAAATTATTATGGTCAAATGAAAGTATCTCCCTAACTCACGACACTGATAACAAAGAGATTGCCATCTGCTAGACAACGAAACAGCTGTCAAGGCTTTATCTAACCCTTTACAACCTCCAAATTAGTACTGGAGTGTAAAACCGCTCTTCATTTCTGCTCTCGGAATAACAGGGTACTCGCTCTGTGGGTGCCAGGGCACAGCAATATCAGCGAGAACGAAATGTCGGACGAGTTTACTTGGTGCAGCCTCGAAGGAATCTTCCTCCGCAATCGGGATTTCGCCAAAACACCTTACCACTATTATTTAGGTTTGGGCTGACCGTCAACACAGTCGCCTTTGGTTAGATGACTCTTCGGGTAGAACTACAATGGAACTGTTGGTAAACCTAACCCAAGCTTAACCAATAAGTTATTGGGACTAAACAAACCAACCCTAAGAGCTCTAGTGTTAATTCTCACTGGGCACCCTCTTCTTAGAGGTCGCCTTTACAGGATGAGACTTGCTAATGATCGTATATACAAGGGTTGTGGAGAGGAATCCGAAACGGTGACTCACTTTCTTTGTCACGGTCCGGCTCTCTCAGGAAAGCGTTATAGATTTCTTGGCTCACACCTACTGGACAAGCTGCTGGGTTGCGGGCCAACACTTAGCTTTGTAAGAGTGTCCGATTGGGACCGATAAGCGATTGCTCATAAGTCTGGAGGTTGAACAATGATTCTTGTTCTGACCAAGGACCGAAAATAATTGGTATTTTGAAAATTTTAAACGAAAAGAGTTGGGATAAATCATGATCGTGGAATTTAGTGGAAGATACCAAAAGATGTCTCATGAAACCCGTTTCGATTCCTGTAAAGTTTTTGAAAACTTAAAAGCCAAGCTGGCTTCTTATTTTCAGGGACCGAATCAGTTATGAATTTTTACGAAAAAAGCTTAATTTACTTGTTATTCCTGAAGCTAGAAAAGCAACAGCAACGGCTTGATACTTTTTTTCGGTAAAAATATAAAAAGAGAGCCCAGCTTTTTATTTTTTCTAGTCAAGCTTCAAACTATTATCGGTCAGGAATAACAGGTAAAGTTGGCTTTTTTCGTAAAAAGTCATAACTGATTCGGTCCCTTTTCAATCCATCCATCTCATGGTCAGAAATCGGAAAAATATAGGCCGCCAGACAGGAGGTGGCTACCTATGCAATACGAAAAAAGATGGTCAAACGAAATCTCTATGAAAAAAAGTAAAAAAAGCTTCACTACTGGTTGAATTTAACTCAGCTTGGTTATAATTCCCAGATTGATTTATATCAGAAAAATAAGAATCCATGATTTTACATCCGACCATATGATATAAAAACGGCACTAATAAGTACTTTTTAGAGTTCTAACAAACAAAAAGGTATAACCACGAAATTATGGTAGGTTCGAAATGGCAGATAAATTGTAACCAGCACAAAGAGCTCATATGGCACAAGAACCAAAGACTGCTTGATGATAGAAGTCGAATCAACTTAGTGGCGGCCTGAGTAGGAATTGTAGCACAGATTCCAATAGAGAGCTACCGTTTCCATTCTATAACTATCTATCGAGATATTAGAGAAACTTATAAATCACATTAAACGTTGGACTAAAATTAGTGAAAAAACGCAGAATACTTCATAACAATTAGAAAAATCCTTAAAAGATGAAAAATATGTAAATTTCTGTGAACCACAAAACAGTTTCTAGAAGAGGATTTTATGAAATTAATTTCATTCGACGAACAGTAAAACGAATAAAAAATTTAAATACAGTTTTTGCTAGGAAATTTCTATCCCAGAAAACATAATTAAAGTGTGAAAAGCTGTTTTTTTCTTTGTTTTAATTAAAAATTTTTATGACTATGAACAAAAGATTTCTCATAAGGCAGTATAAGTAGAAGGTGATGCACCTACTTATTTGGATTTCAGTGCTTCGTAGAGTATACCATCTATACCTTCCTACTGCAATACTCTTAGATCAAATAGTAAGCCAATACCACAGACATGAAAATTCTTCTGGATACACGACTAATAAGTTTTATGGGTTAACAGCAAACAGAAATTTAAATTTTTATTATAATGCTATTAGACATCGTATAAAGGAAATTTTTTATTAGACCTGTTGTAGCTGTGGATTGCCTTTCTCTTTTGTTTTGGAGTCGAGACTTCACATTTGTAACTTTTTAAATTTTATTTTTCTACATTAAAACATTTTTGCATGCAACCTTGCCATTTTTCAAAACCACCTACATAGAAAACAGGAAGTTTTTTTTCCTAAACCCTATCTCAGAATAAAGCGCTCCGCACGTTAGTTAATGAGCTCCAATGGGTGCATTTTAAATGTTCCTATAATTTAGAAAGTAAAAAAAAAACTTCACGGTGGGGTCAGATTTGGATTAAAGGGTGTCTCGGGTAGGTGAAATAAAATTACCCAGAGAAATTCTCTAAAAACATCCTCGACCTTCCAGAAAATCAACCTTGATCAGTGCTTTGCAATTGCAGAGAACAGTTGCCACAGTTTTGGTTCATACTAAACAAATTCAAGTCTCGCCTTAGCAAACAATTCGTGAGTAATAATCATTTGATTTTTCTGTGATTCTACTCATAAAGGCAAGAGAGGAAATGCTTGGAGTCAGGGCTATTTCATCAATACACACTTATTCCAGTAACGTTATACAATTTCTTGAGCTTCATCATTTGACTGCTCCCTCCTGAAATTTTTTAATCCATTCAAAAACTTTTGTACGGCCTCTGATGAATTCCTATAAACTATTTTTTGTTGCTCCAGTTCAATTTAAAAAAATAAATTTAATTTCAAGTTTTCCATTATTATTATTGCAGGGAAAACTGGCAAGACTCAATACGCAAATATACCAAAATCCGATCTTCAGACCCTACATACAACACACAAACGATGTTGGTCCGAAGGAGAGCGAACTGGATTCGTAACAGCCCCCACCCCTTCCACCAACTCCTCCACCTAACCCCTATTCATCTACCTTTCTCAAAATAGAGGACTCTGTTGGTGGGAAAAGTGTTTTTCACGCCAAATCAATTTTTTATCAGAAAAGGTTCAATTAACAACGTGACAAACGTAGCACAATGCTCGTGCTAACTAGTGCGGGCACAAAAGTTGCAGCGTGTGGACCGACCAGATGTATTTTTTATACTATGTTCCTTGTGAGTTTAAGTCGAAAAATTACGTTTATGGAGATTGCACTTAAGCAGTTGAAATTTGATCTCTATTATACTTTACGGTAGCCCTAGCATGAAAACTGATCGTCAGCGTATATAACCCGCCTCTATCGATGTGATCCGCTTTGTATTATTTTCGATCATGAAAAAGAACGTTTTCGCTTTTTTCAGACTTTAGAACAAAATTATATCCTTACTAAAATAAAAAAAGATAGACTTAGCCTATTTCACTTAAACCACTGACGCCCCATAGATTCATGAGAATCTATCCTTCAAGAAACAACGCTAGATCCACCCTGATTCTCTAAGGAAACTCAGGTTGCATATAAGCTCTTTACATTTTAGCTAGTTCCCTCAGCCCGATATGAAGTAGCTACAAGTGGCCTGCCTCTTTTGGTGGCTTAAGAAGGACACTTACAGAGTACATATGAAATTGATTCGATTAGCTTAGCAGCTACGACAGAAATCGTTTGACTCTAAACCCAGTCTGTTGGTATGATTATCTATGATCCAATGGCTAGTTAACACAACCTAGTTTCCTAGTGTCGGCGAATCACCGACGAGGATATTGGCACCTGTGAATCTGATCAGTCTTAACAAAACTTTCTCCAAACGTTTACACACTTTTATTTAATGGTATGTCACAGGGATCAACTCTGGTATCTCTATTATTTCAGTTTTTATTTGTCAATAGTGCAATTGTCAAATTTTCACGATTTTCAAGAGTGATGTACTCTGATGATCAACAGTAATTGAGAATTATTTTGATCGCATCAATAGTGACCTCGGTGGTATTTATCATGACTATTAGATTCAATCAGGTAGCCCCTTGAGATTTTCGAAGGAGTAAATTAAATTCTGGTTTCATTCAGTTTGACCATATTTCTCCCTTCATTTCTCACTCAGCTGTTCACTAAATACTGATAAGATTTATTATTATCCTGATGCAAAACTTTATTCGTTCTACTAAATTATGATTTTGAAAATTTACAGCAATATAACTGCGACATATGACTGCATCAGAAGCAATAAACGGGGAACAGATATTAGATAAAAACGCGTAAGCTTAATTGTCTAAACATGAAGGAACTAGACTCGCACAAAAAATTGATTCAAAAAAATAACAAAGGACAAAAAATAGAGTGTCGTGGTACTCCATAAAAAGGAAGAGTAACTTAGGATAAGATAAATTTTTATTTAGAAATTATTTTATACAACTTTTGTTCTATAGATTAAAAGAATTAGAAAAAATATCAGAATGATATACACAGAAAGTCTTTAATCTTTAGCAAATCAGATTCAACTTGAGACTTTTCATCAACTGTTACATACATAGATGTTCCCGTTAGCAAATAATATTTATGAAGTGCATATACATACATCTGCTCTACTGCTATAAAAAAACAATTTTAGCTACAGTGCATGCTATATAAAACAGAAAAAAAAGAACTCCTCTTCATTCCAAATATTCATAAGACACTCCAGGATTATTTTCAAATATCGACGGATAATATTGTCTATAACAAATATAGGCAAATATCGTTCCCAAACTTCCTCCAAACAAAATATCTTCCCAATGATGCTGATAGTTGCATGATCTACTGACAGCAACAATACCTGCTCCAATTAAAGGCAAAATACTTACACAAAGACGCCAAGCCTGTCCCAATCCTTGTGAATTGAAAACATTGAATTTCCCAAAGAGATAAAGTGTAAGAAACGTCATCATGGTGAAACTCACTAAAAACGGATGTATCATGTATGAAATGAAGAAAAAATCTATGCAATAAACAAGAAAGTAGATAGATTTCATACTTGAACTATGACCGCTAGGAAAACTTTGTCGACCTTGATTTATATTCCTAGAGTTGCCTGTACATTCCTCAGAGATTTTTCCATCTGGAAAACATCTAAAGAAAAAATTCGGCCTATGGCGACCAGTTGTGACTTTAAGTAAGCTTGTGGTAAAGAAATTCAATAAGCCGGCTAATGTTAAGGCAAAGCAACCATGGCGAACATCACGGAAATCTCTGTTGAAATTGTAGAACACACATAGTGCACTTATAGGGGCGATAAATATAGCGACGAAAAGGATCTTTGCCAAAAGATGACTTTCTTCAATTGGATACTTGTAACGCCACCATTCTTCTGGTTGAATTTTTCTCTTGAAGGCTGGTTGTAAGTTTATAAATCTTAACAGAGGACGACAGTTTTTTTTTTTTTTTCTGATCCTTCTTATAAAAATACTTACATCGTAATCAGTAAAATTATGAAGCGAATTGAAATCTCTTGAACAACATGGAAAGTTTGTAGAGGCATTCGGAGGAAGAATTATGATAATTATTTTGAAAATTTTATTTAAAAAAAAAAAAAAGTTTTTGCAATTTTGACATGGAAATCGAAAATGAAGTTTTGCCCAGAAACATAGAGATTTGCAAAGTGTGCTCTTTTTATTATAAAAAAAAAAATATTTTTTTAAACCAATATTTGATGTGGTCTTGAAGAATCTTGCAAAATACAGTCTAGAAGGATTCCACGTAAGATGACTGATGAAAATATGAAAATATGAACACCGTAAAAATTGATCATGTTTCAACAAGTTGTTAAAAATTGTTCATTTATGAGGTACCCAAGCTTTTCAACAGGATTAAGCAAATATTTTAAGGGATGCACGGAGGGCTATAATTTGTTAAACTGATTACAAAAGTGATTTCTTTGAAGGTAACATAACATAACATTTGTTAGGGGCGATAGTATACAAGATTATAATCTTTTATTATACCCAAAACAATTGGTCTAAAACGTGGAGGAAATCCTTAAAAGAATATCTAAACAGTAACAAATGAAAAGTACTTATAATAATAAATAAATATGGCTCTATAAATTACAATTAAAATGTGAGTACATATTAAACGTGTAAGGCTAACAAAAACAAGTTATAAAAAACTACAAAACAGAACTGCGATACTAAAACAAGTTACTAATGCAGTAAAAAAAAGAGAAAAAAGAAAAACGAGAGTTGCAATAATCCGCGTTAGTACTCCGCTATGAGAAGTTACCCTGATCAAGTAAATGACGGGCGTCTAATTAAGAAATGGGCATCAACGAGGATTTTAAAGGAATTGACAATACGTGCAGGCTGAATACTACATAGATGGGAGAGCATTCCAAAAGCACGCAGTCTGGACAAGACAAGTGAGTCTTCCATGACTAGCCTATAGTAAACCGAGGAAAGACAACGTTCCTGTTTCGCTGTGAGCTATTTTTTTTGTAGGTTAAAGAAGAACACTAAGGTTCTCTTCTTGAGATATGTAGCAAGCGGGCATCCCACCAGCTTATCGTGGTAAGGCGAGATATGATCATATCTGCGAAATTCGAAAATGATGCGTAAGCAATCGTTAAATGCGACCTCCATTTTATGGGTACAAACACTATCAAGTCTAAGAAAAATTAAACATCCGTAAGTACGGCAGGATTAGTGTCTTAGCCAAATTTAAGCGAGTTGCTTCTGACAAAATACTGGCTGAGAGCCAGAGCCGACTAATTTTAGATTTTGTATTGTCGCAGCAGTTCATATATTGGTTCAACACGATACCCAAATTGTTGACTTTACTAGCAAGAGATGATGCAGAATTACAGGTAGGATATCAGATATATGTAGGAGACTGTTATGACAAATAATATATTGAGACTTAGAGGGATTCAATCTCAATGCATTAATCTTGGACCATGCATTGATTCTGCTCAAATCGTTATTAATACATGCGATGCCATCTTCAAACAGGCCAATACGTCTGTTCAGATATAGCTGCACATCATATGCGTTTAAGTGAATCCTGACATCACGTCCAACTAGAGGAAGGTCATTAATAAATAAACTGAACAGCAACGGCCGCAAGATTGAACCTTGTGGTACACCAGTCGGAAGAGGTAGTGAATCCGACAACTTATCATCCACCTTTACCTGTTGATGGCGTTCCGACAAGAAACTCCCAATTAGAGCAGAAATGAAAGCAGTAAAGCTAAAAAAATTAGATAACTTATGCAGTAATAAGCTGTGATTAACACTATCGAATGCCTTTGAGAAATCAACCAGCACTAAAATGGTAGCTTTATCCTGCTCTAAAGCTGCTCTTATATCACTAGTCACATTTAGTATAGCAGTCTCGCAGCTGTGAGAATGTCGGAAACCAGACTGTCAACATGACAAGAGCTTGTTACTTTCCAAGTGATCAAAAATCTGGAAGCTAATTAGCTTTTCCAAAATTTTAGGTAAGAAACTTAGAGAACTGATTGGCCTAAAGTCACCAGGAGATCCCGGAGAAGGTTTTTTGGTATTGGCAATACCAAAGTAGCTTTCCAAGACTTAGGAAAACAAGAGAGCATTAAACAAGAGTTCAAGATATGAAGAACGTATGTGTCCATCATTGGAAACAGAATCTTAATAAAACGTGGCGATAGACAAGCAGGTCCAGTAGCATGAGATTTAAAAGCATAAATGGAAGCAAGCAGTTCAGTTCAATCTACACCACGAAAAGAAAAAGAGGAGCTAATGCCATTTACAGTAAGATCAATATAACTCCGGTCAGCAGTCCTAGCATACTCATCGTTCAATTGAGTAGTAATAAATCTATTTAGTTTATTGGAGTCTTGCTTGCAGTTAGCTTTGCCTTTCCCATAAACTCCTGCTTTTCTTAGGTTCTGACACAAAATTCTTGGTTGCAAGTCGCTGTTAAATTTGGTGCCAAAATAACGACGTTTCAGTATGCGGATAGCCATAATGGCCATATTTCGTGCTGCACGGTACATGTTTTAAGACGACTGTAGCGCTGGTACAAGAATTCCCTCTCATCAATGAGAGATTGAACTCTCCTCGAGAACCAAGGGCAGCCATTGTCAGGTATAAATTTAGTTTTAATTGGTACATATTTATTGAATAAATAGCTACAAAAGGAGGAAAATATATCAACTTGGCTATCAATTGACGAGGAATAGTAGATAGAATCCCATGGTAAACAAGGCTGCCGTATCGATTTTATTGAAGGCGCGGTAAGAGTAAGTCCTAGCAGATGGGTTAAGAGGAAGATTTAAGGAAACAAAAAGTATGTCATGGTCCAAGTTACTAAAAGCGCACCTTTGATACTTCCTAGACTAATGTGGTTAGAGAAAGTTGCAGTCTCTTCAGTGTATCAGATCAATTTCCGTGAAGACAGGCCCAGCTATTTATTGCAAAAATTTATTCTGAGTGTCAGAAATTAAAAATGTCAATGGTTGAAAGGGCAAAGCAAAGAGTTCGCCAGTTACCCAGCAAACATTATGGTGATAAATTGCTGCGTCGATAAAAACGATAATAAAAATTGTGTTGCCATTTTATTGCCATGGCAATGCTTTAGCGATAGCTCGAGAATTAAAGTCAATTAGCATCCCGAAAACATTATGATTGACTTACAAATAGCTTCCTTATTTGCTACATTATTGCATTTTTATCGCCTAGATCGGTGGTACCAGATGTGATGATAGCAAGGTGTATATAAACTATAGAAATTTTTGCGTTATCAACAATATTTCAGTACTCTCCCTTTGGAAATTGCCTCATTTGGAGTTTTCATTTCTACAAATGTGGTAGAGTATAGAAGCAGTGAAAGCAGAAAAAATTGCAATACCAAATAATATAAGAATATTTATCGCAATAACGATCATAAAATGAAACACTTGCAAGATTCATATGCGTTGCAACATTTACCCCCATTAAACTAAACGGATGCGATAGATATGAATATAATTCCGACAACAAAAAATTACTTTTATGCGATAAAATGGCAATTCGCCTGCGATTGATAAGAATATTTATCGCCATTGCGATCATCAAACGATTCGCTTACACGATTCATATGCGATGCAACATTTACTCCTGTCAAGTTAAACGTAAGCAATAACAAGTAAAAAAGCTAGAATTGGTTTAAGACCAATTCTTATGATACCCTAGATGAATGCCCGTATTAAATTTCGTATGGTCACCGATCTATTCAAGTTTGATTTCGAAGTGGTTTTTCGCATATATTTCTAGAACGGTTTGTCGCACAGAAAAAATGATTATAACCAATTTTATAGGATTTCGTATTCTGCAGAAGTTTTTAGTACAATAAAAATGTCTTGGACTAATCGTTTTCAAAGTATACGTAAAAACCCTAAATTTTTATATGGCAACACCAAGAAGGAGTTGCCCGATTTAGTCCATTTTTGATATTTTATTTTCTAATGTAGTAAAAACATCATGCACGAAATTTCAGCTTTCTACGTTGACGCGTTCTCAGGCAGTGTCCAAATATATAGTGGAAAACGTAATTTTTATATGGCAACCCCACGAAGGAGTTGCCCGATTTGTCTCATTTTCGAACTTAATTTTACTTTTTTTTTAAAGTCCGTGTACAAAATTTCAGCTCTCTAAGTATACGCGTTCTCGAGTTATCGTGCGCACAGACGGACGGACGGACGGACGGACGGACATGCAAAAATCAAAATAACTTTTAATATTATGAATGGTGTCCAATCCATTTTGCTCTACCATCATTATTTCGAGGTGTAACAAACGGAATGACAAACTTAGTATACCCCTATGATTTCATCTAGGGTATAAAAATGTATTATGCCGGCCATAAAAATGCTCGTTGTGGCAATAAGAAATCATAAGAAAGCAATTCGTAGGCCAATCCTAATGTGGGCTGGATTAGTATCTCTTTTGATAGTGTATTCCTCTTCTTTTGTAATATCTTGCATTGGATTTGGAATCCTGAATAAATACATAAGAGAATGAGAATGAATACCTAAACATAAAAAAAATCGGTATACGTATGAGATAATGGCGCAGGAAATCTCTCCTTGGTATCTTATATCTAGCCAGTATTCGAAGTTTTAATCTTAATTTAATGCCAGTCTTTCTCCAAGTGGAATAGACTTTTTTATCACACAGTATCTTCCTTGCTTATTACAGGCGTAACATTTCCAAGCAAATTATCGGAATCTATAGTTAACATATTCAAAAAATCTGTATAAAATCGTTCACCACCAAGTCCTTTTATTCGCGAATCAAAGAATTAAAGCAACCAAAAAGTTCTCCACCTCTTTTCATCCATTTCCTTTCCCTTTTGTTCGATTTCAGCGTTTTCTTTTGATTACAACACAAACGGCTATAATGGTGGAGAAAACGCTTTCATCCATGTTGATTGATACACCAAAACTGGCCGAGAGTTGATATACTCTCAATCAAGCAGAGTCTCATGTAAATTCATTAAAAAGAGTCCAGAGGGGCAGAGCATTCCTTAAGGCGGTATTTTATCATCTTTGTTGTGGATGCTTATTATGGACGATTTCTTGCTGACACTCACCCAGATGGGGTACAAAGCAGTATGCTACACCGGCGTCCTGCGGTGATCTTGATTTCAGACTTTGCATCAATCCATTGAAAACAGATCAATGCCTCTTTACTAAGAAAAGGAACATTCCCAAATTGAACCTGCCCTCTATCGACTCCACACGTTAGGAACTGAAAGGCAGGGTAAAATATCTAGGTTTCATATTACATAGAAAACTAAGCTGGAAGGCACACCTTGAGGACAGAGCGAGTAAAGCTCTTAGAGCCTTCGCGATGTGCCCCAGATCCATAGGGAAAAAGTGGGAACTTAATCCGCAGATGATCCTGGATCTACACTAACATCATCCGACTTATGCTAACTTACGGTTCTGTTGTGTGGTGCAATGTTTTCGAAAATCATCGTAAGATATTGGAGAAAATTCAAAGATTGTGCCTCCTTAGTGTAAGTGGCGCTCTCAATCCAACGAACTTGTTCGTCTTGGGGGAGCCTTGGAGGCATCCTCCACAATTGGGATCACATCAAAACACCTTGCCTGCAATATCTCGGTATGAGCCGACTGCCAGCCCTGTCGTCTTTGGTTAGATGACCCTTTAAGTAGAACTACAAAGGAGCTGGAAGGCAGACATAACCCAAACTAAACAACCCAACGCTGAGTGTTTAATGTCAATTATCACTGGACAATCTCTTCTTAGGGGTCACCTACACAGGATGGGACTTGTTGACGATCCAGAAGATGCGGAGAAGGATCCAAAACGGTGACTCATTATCTTTGTCACTGTTCGGCTTTCTCAGGATACAAATTCCTTCGCTGACACCTCTTGGAAGTACTGCATGAAACCGGTAAGGAGGGTTGGCGGTAATTTTGTTAGAGCGTCCGATTGGGACTTACATATCAGCTATTGCTCATAAGTCTAGAAGGTGAACAATGAGCCTCGTTGTTGCATACGTTCTAGGGACCCAGTCCGGATTCCAACCTCATTTCAATCCATCTATCGAACTCATGCAACACTTCTCGACACAAGTCTACGATACCGCTTCCTCCAACCTCAAAAATGTCTATACATGTGGACAGAACCGCAAGTGACGTCTTTAGGTGTCATCGTGTATGCACACCTTAAAATTGATAAATTATTTTAAACCCCATTACAGGGACTCGAACTATTTCGTCGTTTAGACAATATTATTATTCATCAAACGACTCAATTCGCAAGAATGCCAAAAATAATAGACGTAACAGAGAATGTTGTATACTGGTGGATTATAAGTAGTCAACAAAAAATAGGATCCAATGAAGAGCTACTGTTTTTACCAAATGTCCTCCAATGAACTTGGAGGAATTGGTCTAAAGAGTTTCTTGAAATGAATCCGAAATGTCAATCTAGTCTAGAAGGAGTTGCTGAAACCACAATACAATAATCAATTATCTGACTGAATGTTCGACAATCGCCGTATACAGAATGGATATTGTTGGATGTGCGTTCATTGACTTCACACTTCTCTATTAGAGTTTTACTGAGCTTGAGAGTCATATTTAATCGTGAGAAAATAAAAAAAAAATAAATTCCTATTTTCAAATCGTGGCAACAGTGCGTTGCTCTATGAAGTAACCATTTTCAATAGAATTTAATGCTTGAAAAGTATTCAAAATATGTGGTAGTGGAATTATGTACATTTCTGCACGAATTGAGGAAGAAATTCACTCCAGAAGACTTTGTATATGTATATGAACAGAGTGACCACGTAAATATTTTATTTGACTGACGACAGACTTTCCTAAATTATACTCGCTAAGGTGAGAAAAAAGTAAAAAATGCTTAGAATCCTTAAATCAATTTTTTGAAAACAAAAAATCATCATTTTCCTTAGTAAAAGGGAAACTTTTGTTGCACCAAGACCCCAATCTCAAAAACAAAGGCTACCCAAAGAGGGAAGTACAGCTTGAAGGATTCCTTGATACTATTCAAAGTTCATTTCAAAAGTATTCTCCAAGTTACTTAGCTTTTAATGTAGCTTTAAAAATGGGGAAAATTGTTCATGTACGACGTACATAGCTTTGAAAATGGGGAAATTCTATGTTTTTGTAGACTTAAAACTCCACCAAAACATGTATAACGGGGAAAATTTAGTACTTGAACAATGATTCAAAAGTTTAATTCGAAGGAGAATCGAGAAAGGAGTAAAATTCAAGTAAATCTGAAAATTTTGCAGACTTTTTCGCTTCGAAGCGAAAAATACAGGAAAAAGTTCTTTTCTTGTGGAACGAATTTCCCCGATGTGACAAAACTTGATTTCTAACAAAAAAAAAAGCTAGATTTCAATTACAGTCCCCTCGTACCGAAATAAAAAAATTATAAAAAAATTAAAAACAACAATTTTAAAGGATGATTCGTTAAGGTGTGCCTTAATGGTAACGCACTGATAGCCGTATTATTCTGTGGGATACCAAGCTTTCCGCAGTGATAATTTCAAGGACTCCATTTTTTATGATGCTCTGGCCTTTAACATCATTGACGTGTAAGGCGTTGATGTTGTATAGATAAATAGGGATAGGGTTGTGTGAGTTTAAGCCACACCGGAGACCATCAATAGTTGAGGCCGTCTATTGAGATTAATAAGTGGCTCACTCAAAATTCATTGGAATGTTGTAAAATTTCACTGGGTGGCTCTAAGCTTCTACATAGACCCAACCCAAGCAGAATTTAAGCCGGCAACAACTAAGTTAAGGTGGACTGGGACATAAAGAAAGTTTCTATAACGTTACAGTGACTAAAATATTAACTTCAGTATAGATGGCCTACATGTAAACATATTCTATAGTATTTGGAACCAAAACGCCACTTCAGTAAGCCATTTGGTAGTCCCGAGCAGAACAAGTTCCTCAAGAGGTTCCCATATCATCCCAGGGACATTTATTTGTCTACCTCAAGGCTCCTGCCTCGAGGAGGAGGCATTGCAAAGATGTAGCGACGTTCTAACAACTATTCTCTGCTACTTTATGGTGGAAGTATTTATAGTGGTCTTTTTAGTGGCGACGTAGCTTCTGGTACCTTCAATTGGTACTTTATGATTCCCAATTTGTTGAAAAAAAGTTTTTGGTGGCAGAAACTCTCGCGCGAGACATTATAGTGTAGACAACTTTGAGACGTGTTACTACAAACTAAGTGCTATGATCCTGTTACAATATAGGAACATTCATTGACATTACAGTATTACACGCGTCTATTTGGGTGATTGATGTCAAGTTTAATGGTGGAAATTAGTTCAAGTGTAAAAACAGAAATTTGTTTTCATCGAAAATTCAAGAGGTCGAAAGTGAAAATGAAGTGCAAGAAAAAGCTGTTCAAATACTCCACTATACATTTAATAGAAAGGTAAAACGTGAACTTTCTAAAGTTGCCAGAAATACCGAAAAAGAAATAATCGAAATATGTCCGGATGAATGTCAAAGTAATGTGCAGAGCTATTCAGAACGGAATTTTGATCAACCGGATAATGAAACTGGCAACGAAATTTTCGTCGAAACTGATAACAATATTTGTGATGAAAATGATGAAAAACGAGAGGGAAAATACCTTAAAAAAAGACTTATGTCTATTTGAAGGTTTCAGAAAGTGGGCTATTGAATATAAAATCCCTCATACCGCCATCAATGGATTATTAAATATATTAAATACTGGTAATGAAGTATTACTACCAAAGGATAGCAGAACATTGCTTAAAACACCTAATAAAATTAATATTGTGCCAATGGGAAAAGGCAATTATTGATATTGCGGCATAAGAAATAATCTGAAAAACATCTTTTGCTACTTGAGTCAAATGGGAAAAAAGGACCCCCCAAACTGTACTCTGCTACTGAAGTCAGATGCAAATTGTTCTTTCTTAAATACCATGCGAAGTTAATTTTTCTTCCACTGATACACACATTTGATTGAGATTAAAGAAAACGAAATATTATGAAAGTTTCTGAATATGACTACTTATCCAACTTAAATGCACTTGGAAAAATAAATAAAAAATATCATTTTATATGTACATTTATTGATCTCTTATTCCTAGCAATAAATACAACTTATATACACTTGTGGCCAACTAATTAAGACACATCGAAATTTGGTACAATTTTTCATTTCATTCTGCCTTGATTCCAACATTTTACCAAATATTATATTGAAATATGTTTGCAATAAAAGTACAGTTATTAAACTTCATGGGTACGACCAAATTTAGTTTTTAACATTTCGCTGCATAGTGTGCTGAAACAAAAACTGTGCATATTAGTTTGAAAGAGTGGTCAACTAATTAAGACAGCGTGATTTAAGTTGTGCCAACTCAGTTAAGAGTGATTGAATTCAATTGAATTTTTTTTTTTTTTTAACATTTGTTTAACATCTTCCACTGGTATTATGTCTGCTTTTGATTTGATTTTTAAAATAATATAAAATTTTATAATTTCAAAATGGAGAAAGGCTCTGAATGCAGTCCCGAGGAACGTTCTATAATAAAGAGACTGTATGAGCAAAATAAGACAACTTCTGAGATTGCAAAGCTAATAAAGCGCTCCCGTTGCTGTATGTATAATGCAATAAAGCATTATGAAAAATTTTCAACGACAGAGAAAGTGGCAAGGAAACTTCGGCCACGCAAAACAACACCTTCTCAAGACCGAATTATCCACAGGACCAGCACAACTGACTATTTCTTAACGGCAAAGCGAATAAAAAATATGCTTTAGGAAAGACACAATATAGATGTATCCGAAAGAACCATGAGAGGACGTCTTAGCGACTTTGGATTACGAGGTTGTGTTTCCAGGAAAGTTCCATTGCTTTCATCCAAGAATCGGCAAAAAAGGCTGAAGTTCGCAAGAGAACATTTAAGCAAGCCTCTTCAATTCTGGAGAAATACACTTTGGACAGATGAGACAAAGGTAAATCTATTTGGATCTGATGGAAAACGGTATGTAAGGCGACCTCCTAATCGGGCCCTTGATCCAAGATATACCACAAAAACAGTGAAGCATGGTGGAGGTAGTATTATGGTGTGGGCGGCAATATCTGAGCAAGGCGTTGGACCTGTAGTGAAAATTGAGGGTATAATGGATCGATATGTCTACGAAAATATATTGACCGAGACAATGATACCCTATGCTGATGAAAACATGCCCCTTACCTGGAAATTTATGCACGACAATGATCCTAAACATACTTCACGAGTGGTGAAGCAATGTCTCAGTGATAATTTTGTTAATGTTCTTGAGTGACCACCGCAGCAAAGTCCTGATCTTAACCCCATAGAAAATCTGTGGCGTACACTTAAGGTAAAAGCAGAATCAAGAAATATTTCAAATTTGAGAGATCTATGGCAAACAACCAGGGAAGTTTGGAATAGCATTCCGCTTGAGGAGGTTCGCAAGCTTATTGATAGTATGCCGCGAAGATGTGCCAAAATAATTAAAAATAATGGGTATACGATACCTTACTGAATATTTTGTGTTCGAATCTTTAAATTCTAAATTAAATAAGTTTGAATTTTTATAATAATTTAAAAAAAAAAAATGGAGCGTCTTAATTAGTTGTCCGAATTTTTTAAGAAGTACATTTTATGTTACATGCATTTTAAGGATTTCATAAAAATATAAAAAATAAATGCTTTTGTAAACTATCATATATAAAGCCCTAGTAGCATTAATGGAGGATTTTGTTCACTTTTTTTTCCCATTAACAAAGATACGCCATGAAGAAAAGAAAATCTTCATTAAATTATATGGTGTCTTAATTAGTTGGCCGCTTGTTTTTTTTTTTTCTTTAAAAAATCCATCTTACAAACTTCCATCTACGCCCATATTCGTAATAAACTTTTGACAGCTTTACTTGGCCGTTTTATTGTCACACTTTTGTGGCAGGGACTTTAAGGTCCCGATATATACCATAAAGTTCCGTTTTGGGATGATGAAATGGCATTCTGGAACTATAAGGTTATTCATTTGGAGCTTTGAAGTAGCTGGCTCCTCAAACTAACAAATCATGGTTCCAGCTACGAAAACTTTTTGAGCCACGACCATATAGTGGCTAGGCTATATTTAGTGAATGGGACAATAAGGTGGTGCTTTTTCATGGAAGACATTTTTTAGCATGAAATGTCTCCTTTTTGTCATTATATTCGGGATAAATTGGAAGCATTAGATTAGAATAACTAAAAAATGCTTAAGGGAAAATATAAAAAAATATATTTTGCAGTTTTTTTAGATTTTTTAGTCATTGATTTTTGGGAATTTTACCAAAAATGTTTTATGGCTAAATATTAATTTTTAAATAAAAAGTTTTATATTTGATTTTATGTGCGGGTCGATGTACTTTTTCGAGGTATCGGCCTTACGTTTAACCCTTTGAGCGGTATCGCCGTACATGTACGGCCAGCCTCTGGTCATCCAGATAGAGTATCGCCGTACATGTACGTCCAGCCATGGTCCAGCCCATTTTGGGCGGGTTTTTTTTTTTTTTACATAACTGTATACTATTTCATATTTTTTGTTTTCCTCTACCACCCCCCCCCCTGGGGGTAAGAAATTGCGTGATTTTACGATGAAACGTCATTTTCAAAAAATTATATCTCGCGAACGGAGTAACCGATTTTTCTGATTCAAATGCCAAATGAAGCTTAATGCTTTATATTTTTCATTTTTTGTTAATAATAGTATTTTTGTCAAAAAAATAGTATTATTTACTATTGAGCACTTCTAGCACTTTTTTTTACATTTTTATTTTGAAGTTAGAAGCCTTATCTATCTATGTATAAAAAATTGCAATGAAGTTCGGCTTCGTTTTTGAGAGAGAAAGATATGGGTGAGCTGTACATTATTCCGAGAAAAATATTCATCTCTGTATTTGTGCGGCCGTCGAACCCCTTCCTGGAATTATTACGATTCCGAAACTCGGAACACATGGAACACATTTTCTTTTATTCTAATGAAATGCACATGCATAAATCAGTTTTGCGATTGGAGGTAATCCTACAGAGTTAGTGTCGATCTAAGGTGCAAAAAATCTAGTACTTCAGTTAGAATATAAAAAAGGGAAGTACTAAAAAAGTGCGTATAGGAAAAAGGGCAAAAATAAAGAATGATGTCGTTTTAAAAACAAATCAAAAATATACTGCACCTCCAGGGAGGGGGGTGTTAAAGTTTGTTCTGGTACGTTTTGGAAAATCTAGTACAAATTCAAATATGTTTTTTTCTGAGAAGAAGTTTGAACACCCACACCCCTATGGTCCGTGGTCAAATGGCTGAGTTATTATTGAAAAACTAAATATTCCTCTAATTTCCTCCACTCCGCCCTCCCCCCCTCCCCACACAGTGACCCGATTAATATTATCTTTAGCCTAGGATCACAGCTCTCATTTAAGACATCAATGAACTGTCTGCGACTCTTTTTTCAGGAGATATAACCAAAACATTCCAAACTTTACCCCCATCCCCCTTTAGCCCCTACCCCACGCAAAACCGACTTGACCAAAAGATGCGCGGCGTCGAGACGAACATGCAAACTAAATTTTGAGAGAAACCGTTCCCCCCACCACAAAAAAGATCACTCCGTTCAATTTGCGAAATCTATCGAAAAATGCAAAAATAACTCACTCCAGGGACGTGTATGCTAAAAAAATTAACTCACTACTCAAAGGGTTAACGACAAATTCCTTCCACATCTATTATTTCGATACAGATATCGACTAATTTTATTTTAATCGAAGTACATATGTACATATTTTAATATCTTGTATTTAAAAAGTAAATGAAACTTTCTACTTGAAAGCTTAAATCAACCATCATTTATATGTATAAGTATTTATATTATCATTTAATAAAAAATCAATCCATATGCAATTTGCAAATGTGGTAGTTTGCTATTTGGTAAAAAAGTTTTTGTGGCGTGTTTGGGACGATGCTGAAACGTATCGGGCAAGTTATCGCAACGTTCCTGCATTAGTTCTAGCCACGAAGCAGACACATAAATCACCACCTGAAAATCATTCCTCATTTTGGAACCGGGCACGTACCCGGTAAGTACCCGCTGCGTTCCTAAACCAAGTCATTGCCTCTAAACGGTTGTACATTTTATACCAGCTACGTTCCCGGGACGTAAAATGCTGCTTGGGAATTACATATGAATTTCTTCATCTAAACTCAATATTTAACGAAGGAAACATTTAAGGTAGATGAAAAATATCACATCATTCAGAGCAGGTAACTACGATTTACCTCACTTTTTGTATAGATTTCGTTTCTTATAACTCCTTGCCTAGTTACATGCTGAATAATATTTAAATGAATGCTAGAAGAAAATCAAGAACGCTGTCTAGAATTAAGCTATGAAAAAAACTACAATATCTGGTTTGACGAGGAATGCCGAAAGAGGAAAGAAGAAAAAAAGTTGGCAAAAGAATTCACTACACGATTCATGTTTAACACCAGGTTTGAATTTTACAAAACACATAGACCGGAATATAGATGGTGCTGGTATAGATTGAACATTGGCTGGCAGATTTGGACAGATTAGATACGTTTCCAGAATGATTATAGCGAAAAAAAAAATTCCCAGAGTGGTCCAAAACGCTCATAAAAGCCCAATAGCATTGTTAAATGTAATGGGAAAGGATAAATTCTTTGATTCTTACTCTTTTTGATTTTCATCAATGATCCTTTTCACTTGTCTTACCAAACTCCAGCTATATATATCTGCATTACTGGAACTAATTTATCGACGTTGTATGTCGAATCTATATCCCAAGTGGGCTAACTTACTTACGATACATTAATTTGATCTGACGACCTTAAAAATAATTACAACAGCCTTACAAAGGTCTAAAAAATCTGGGTGTTACAGAGGCTCTGCATACAATGTTAAAAGTGACAATAAAAACTATGCCTGCATTTTCTATCCCAAGATATTCATTGCAAAACTACAGGTGCAAAAAATTCCCTAATACCGAGAGCGTAAAATTACTGAAGGATTTATGGAGATGATTCATTAGTACCACATCCAATGAAAAAACGCTTTTCTGTCACAATTTCGAAGAGAGATGTGTTGGTAGGTAATCAAGTGATCACTGATCTCAAACTATCAGTAATCATGGATGGACTTGGAGTTTTCTTGGAGAGCGGAATACGTAACAAGACGGTCGATTTACATGCCACAGAAGGCTGAATTACGGATGACTCTCATGCGGATAGATCGTGGAGAACACATCTGGAATAAATTTGAAAGCCCATTCTGTTTGTCAATCCTAGATGGGGTAATCTAATTACCTGCGTGATCTCTAGATAACTCTAGATGACCAGAAATAACTTCTAACGAGATTGTTTTTTGTTTTTTTTTTTTACGATGAAGCACTGCCTTGATAGGAAATGACGCAGGGGTAGGGAATTGGGGATTATTGGCTGAGTAAAGGAGGTGACGGTATCCATTGCGCTTGAATTTTTGCGGTCTATAGCTAAGGGGGAAAACAGATGATGGCAAACTGTTCCACATTCGTACGCCGTGCATATGGAGGATATGCTGAATTTCATAGTACGGCCAAATTTGACCTCAAGGCTATGAAGGTAAGCTTGGGTTACAGCTCGTGTGGATCAGACTATAGATTTCGTCAGAGCAATAGCCATAGAAGTAGCGATAAAAAAGAGATAGACAACCGACATTACGCTGGTCCGCTAGGGAATCAATAGTTGCTATTGATATGTCATCGCCAATAAGCCAGACGGTCTTCTTTTGGACTTTTTCAAACGCGGACAATGCAGTAAAACTGCCGAGAATAAGTTGATGGACGTACAGTACCGTAACGGACGTTGTGCTTTTCTATAAACATGTTGAACGCTATAAACGCTGTTTGGATAAAGAAGAAATGATATGCAATTATTGCGCAAATACCGTGGTCTAGCTTCAAGAAGAACTAGCTAATGCAATGGGCAAATTCTTCTTGCAAGATCTGTGGGAGCTCAGGAACTTAGGAACTAACTGCCATGGTTCTAGCTTCTCAATCAGTGTATAAAAACGGATCATCTAAAGATCTATTTATATCAGGGATGAAAAGTAGTTTTAACCTGTAGTTGACACTCTAACTCATCCTAGATGGTTTTTTTTTTGTTTATAATTCCCTTATTTTAAGCTTCTTCAAATCCAACATTATAAGTGTTTGTGAAAATACTATCCTCATGAAGGATCATCAATGAACGACATAAATAAATACGTAGCTCAGTCAAATCTATCATGAACAAAAACAACCGGAAAACAGCTGGAAATAATGGCTGCGAGACAAAAGACATTCCATTTTCATAATTCTCCGTGATCACTTGGACTACACAACGACAACAAGGGGAGCTATGGAATTTCCAGACATTTCAGGACATGTAAATTAAGCAGCAATCAATCTATCCAAAAATATAGTGACAAAGGCAATTTCAATCATTTTTTTTTTTTACAAATTGTAGTGTATAACCGTAAACCGTGTACATATCAAAAGTTTTATGTTGATTCATCTGCCTATATATAAACTCTTCTGGTAACAATTTTTATGATCATAGAGAAACTTTCTCGAAAATTTTTCTTCCGAATTTGTATGGACAGACTATTTAGTGGTTGGAAAATAACAAAAAAAAAATAAAACAGCAAGTCAGGCGACGGCGGCATACATATACCGTACTGTCGGCACACTTATAAAATATTGGACAAAAATTCTCGGATAAATTCTTAAGAAAAAAATGAAGGCTAATAAAAATAAGATTGCTAGTCAAGGGGTATATTAACTAAGTAGTCGTCATCCAAAATCGCGGTAAATAGACAGATCTCAATCAAATTCTTTTGAATTGTTATCGGCCATATAAAATTTCTGAAGAAAAAAATTGTCAAAAAAATTCAAGTTCTTATAAGGTACGGGGTCTAGTTGGCATCTCTGGCAACTGCGTCTAGTATTTTCCAACTGCTTCCTAGATGTAAGGCTCTGCGCCGCGTTTCAACTGCTCCCTCAGTCATATTTATGATACCAATCAAAATGCAGACGTCATTAGGCACCTTTAAGTGCCCCATACTGCGTCAACTGTAAAGCTGAAGGACATCCAGCCAGTTACAGAGACTGCCCCAAATACAGGGAGGTAGTACAGCAACGTGCAAAGAGACCGAGGAGCGTCGCCAACGTGAAGACTTCGTCAAGGAAGCTACAAGGAACTACGTGCAACCAGGTAAATCTTTCGCCCAGGTAATCTCCAAAAACACATTTAATAATAATAACTCTGTTAAACCCACAGCTCCCAAACCCCAAGCAGCACCTAGAAATCCCAGAGTGTCTGAAATTGACGATTTCTGCACCAAAGAAGCCAAGTCTCTATTTGGCTGTGACCTTTTCGCCCTTATGGGCAAAATCAATAATTTCCTTCCCAAATACAGGAAGCTCTCTTCCATATCGGAAAAACAAGCAGCTTACCTTCAATTTGCATTTGGACAATGTCTAGGCAATTAAGTAAGCTGAAAATCATGTCACTGAACTGCAATTCGCTGGTAAAGGACAGCAAAAGAGCAGCCCTAAACCTATTCCTCATTGAGCATAAACCCACGTTTATTTTCCTCTCTGAAACTCTCCTCACTGAGAGACATAAGTTAGCTTTTGAGCACTACAACTTCGTCCGCCAGGATAAATCTGAACCACCCTAGGCACTGCTCTACTCATTAAGGAAACTTAAATTCGAAGAGGTGAAAATAAGTAACCTTTCCAATATGGAATGCATTGCTGTCAAGTTAGAGCTTCGTGACAACGAGTCTCTTCTCTTAATCGCCCTATATAATAGATGCCACGCCACAGGAGCTGATATCCAGAACAGCATGAACAGCATTGCCCAAATCTCGGACAATTTCACTTACACGGTGCTTGGTGGCGATTTCAACGCCAGGCACCCGTTGTGGAATGACTCTGTCGTAAGTCCGTCAGGCAAGGCTGTACATGACTGGCTACTCTTCAACACCACCCATGTTTCGTCGTCGTCTCGAAGGATACTCCGACTTTCCCTCGATCTGGGTCAACTCTTGACTTCTATATCGTAACCTCTAATCTAATTAATCTTCTACCGCAATTCTCAAATTACGTCTGCACAGCGCATATGGCTGAATCTGATCATTTGGCAGTTGAACTCTCAATCACCCCCAGCGCACCCTTAAATATTTTGACTTCTGATCCTCAAGCCTCAACTTCACTCAAAGACGTTGACTGGCAACAATTTCAAGACAGGCTCTCTCATTTTCTCGTAGGAAATCTCCCTGACTCGCAACGGAATCTCACGAACTTGGAAATTGACTTCCACATTGACTTCGTCAACAACGCCATTGAAGAAAATGTCGCCTTCTTTTCTAGTGTAGTGCCGAGCAAACACTACAAATACAAAAATCTCCCGCCTCAACTGCAAAAATTATACAAATATAGGCAGAAACTTCGAAAAATACTTAACCGTATTTTTCACCGAACCCTTAATAGTCACAATCCAGCCTACAGAACCGTGTTATCACAAATTAACTGCTTGTCAACAATCATTGAGGAACAAACGAAAATGTTTCTCGATCAAGAGTTTAGGAAGAAACTGGCCTCCATTCAACCCGGTCCACACTGCTTTCAGGACATCAACAGGATTTGCAACAGGAAAGCAAAACTCCCCAAAACCATATTAAGCGGCTCAAACGCTTACAATCTTCCCCAAGAAAAATGCAACGCTTTCGCGGAATATTTCCAATACACCTTCAAATACAACTCATCTCTAAGCGATGAGAACTTTAGGAACACCGTAGACTCGACTGTTGAAGATTTCACTGCCCAGTCAGTGGAATCCTCCACCACAATCTTTAATTCTACAAACACGTCCTTAAATCCGGATGATTTAAGCATCTTTTCTAATCCTGTTCACGTTTTCGCCCTAATCAGTACTATCAGAGGCAAAAGTCCGCCGGCCCAGATAACATTTCAAATAAAGTCATCAAAAACTTCCCACCTGTTGCCATAGAATTTCTCACAATTATCTTCAATAATTGCCTCAATAATTCCTACTTTCCTGATGTCTGGAAAACCGCGCGCATTGTTCCAATTCCCAAAAAAGGAAACTCGAAAAACCTTAACGAGTTCCGCCCAATTTCTCTTCTGTCAAACCTGGGCAAACTCTTCGAAAAAATAGTCCGCCAACACATTGAAAATGCCTGCCTCGACCTAAATATCAGGCAAGATACCCAATTCGGCTTCAAGCCCCAGCACTCCACTTTTCACGCTCTGCTCAAATTCCTCTCTGATTCTACAAACGCCCTCAACAAAAGGGAGCAGACAGTAGGCTGCTTCCTTGATGTAGAGAAAGCGTTTGACTCAGTCTGGACAAACGGGCTAATATTCAAAATTATAAACCTCGGGTTCCCGCCTTATCTTACCCGGGTTATACATAGCTTTCTGTCATCCCGGAATTTCTACATAGAAATTGAGAATGTCAAATCTCAGGCAACATCAGTCAGTGCTGGTGTCCCCCAAGGTTCGGTCCTCGGACCAACTCTCTTCAATCTATTCACCTATGACCAGCCTGCCAACGACTCAAATTCCACCACACTGCTTTATGCTGATGACTCCCTTACGTACGCCCACTCCATGTCATCCAATTTCGCTGCTACGAAAGTGGAGCGGCATGTCCTCAAACTTGACGAGTTCTACAGAAAGTGGGGCATCAAAATTAATATTAACAAATCTGAAATGATTTGCATCCGAAACCCCTCCACAAGGGGAAGACCCAATCTCGCCACACGAGCCAACAACATAGAAATTGAAGTCAATAACGAAAAGCTCCAGCCTTCATAGAACACCAAATATCTTGGTGTCTCTTTCAATAACCTGTTGAAATTCAACAATCACGCCAAGCTAACCATGAGGAAAGCCAACTACGCTTACTCCCTGCTCAACCCTATTATCAGAAGGAGAAACGGTCTCCCGAAAGATACAAAGCTGCTTATATACAAACAGCTCATCCGCCCAATCATCTGCTATTGTTTCCCCATCTGGCACACCATTTCGCCATCATATATGAAGCAAATCAGCGCCCTCGAAAGAAAGATCCTAAGCTCCTGTACAAAAGTGTACAGGAAACCTGACGGACACTACTTTCCCAACACCTTTTTGTATGACAATGCAAACATCACTCCAATCGAGGACCATCTCCTTTCTCTAGCGGTCAAACAACTTGAGAAGATCTCTCAACATCCTAACCCCCTCATTAGCCAGCTTTCAACGCAACTTCAAGTTGAAGACTTCCACTACTTATCACCTCTCCACCTAATCAACTCGGAAACGAGAAATATTTATTACCTGGGCGAAAGATTTACTTTCTTCACTAGTTCAGGAAGCCACCATCGTGGATAGGACAACATCCAGGGGCTGGATTCTGATAAAATTAAAATGACAAATGACAATGACAAAATGACTTCGAAGGAAGGACAATGTCACTATGCCATAATTTGGTATTCTGATTGTTGGGTGACATGACATGTATCTTAAATTATAGCAGTGACAATTTGACAATTGCGCTGTGATTGAATATGTTCCGAACAACAAAGTAATTGAGCACATCTTATTGCGAAGGCGTATCCAAAGAAGGAGGCAGTACGTAAAATAATTGCTGAAATGTTATAACGAGTAACTTATCCTTTTGCGGTTTGCTGCTAAAATCGATTTTTTTTTTCAATAATACAATGCATAATAATATAATAAATACAAATATTTATTATTTTTATACTTTACATCATTGATATTACGTGTTGCTATTACAATAGGTCTGTCTGTTTACTCGAAAGGTTTTACTCGGTGTAAAAACTTTTACGGATTTTTACTCACAAACCGTCTGTTTACTTTTAACTAGTAAAAATCGAGTAAATTTATTCGTTTCCCCTCTTGCACAAAGTTGCACATTTTTACTCATGATTAAGAAGATGTGTAACTTCGATATGCAATCAGCTGACTGTCAAAAGTATTAAACGCTTGTTGTGATATGATATTTTTTCCATTTTTTAATTAAATTAGAGAAAGATGTATTACTTAATCATAATTATTATTTTTAAACCTTGTTTTGCATAGAAAACTTATTTGACAAACGGCAAGCTCAACAAAATTTACTCGAGAAGTGTCTGGTAACTTTTCTTGAGTTATCCCCTCTACCACATAAAAGTTTTTACTTGATTTTTACGCAAAGATTTTTACTCAAAAGTAAAAAGACAGAGCTAATATATATATATCACTTGAATATGACAAAAGTCACAGCGGCAAGGAATAAGTGACTTCGGTTGCAAAAATTGTCATGAAAAAAAGTCATTTGTCATGTCACCCACTTTTGTAGGAATCGGCATTTCGAAAATAAGTCATATTTTAACGCCAAATGTCACTTTTTATGGATGAAGTCATGGTGTAAGAATCGCATTTTCGGAAAAAAGTCACGAAGTCATTGTCATTTGTCATTTTTTTCTGATCAGAATCCAGCCCCAGGCATCTCGATCATCGTGGGATTTATCAACGCTGGACCATTCCGGACTTTCGGGATAATTCTCACCATGCTGGAAGAAACGCCGATCTTCAACTCACAACAAGTTAGAGAAATCTCTAACATTCCACAACTTCCCACTCCC
The DNA here is from genome assembly GCA_963924295.1 of Dioctria rufipes. Classification (NCBI taxonomy): domain Eukaryota; kingdom Metazoa; phylum Arthropoda; class Insecta; order Diptera; family Asilidae; genus Dioctria; species Dioctria rufipes. The sequence continues at coordinate 21,711,010 of OZ002740.1, read as the reverse complement.
ATCCAACTTCCCTATTCCTCTAAATTCCAAAACTATCAAATAACAGACAAGAACACAGCCTGCCGTCGCGCAACAGGCTGTAATAATTTCGACATCGTGTAACCTTAAGTTAATAATTATTCGAACAATTAAAATGTGTAAAGTGAATCAAAGAAAAAAGTGAAATCGAGGCCAAAATTAAAGCCTGTACGTAAACAATTTCAAATATCCCGGGATATCGGTTCGGTTTAAAATTTCGACATAATTCGTTAAAATTCGTTAATCGCGTGTGAAGTACACTTGACTTGACTTGACTTAGGCACCTTTAACTTCCCACCCGAATATCTTATCCGAATTCTAGAAAGTTGATCTGGCTTATCCGAGAAACCTAGAATATCCATCTCTATCTCAAACGCTGCCTGCAAGCCACCCGAATAATAAAAGACTATTGGTTGTATGTGTGTTAAACGGAAGCCTTTACTTGATACGTGTACAACGGAAAGCCATCCTGTCACCAGTGTGTAAACAACGAAGGACTAGTGGTAGTATGTGAGCAACGGAATGCACTAATTAGTACGTGTCCAACGGAAAATCCCCACGTCATACCTCTCAATTAAATTTAGGCTATACAAATTACACTGAAATATAAACATTTTACATTTATAATATGGATGTAAGCAAATAAAACGAGTAAATTGAAGTCAAACTAGCTGTTGTCATTTTGAAACCCCTTATTCCACTGAAGCTACCCAGATTAAAAATTTCGACATTTTGCTACCGACCGAATTATTGGCTTTGCTTGGCGCCCGAGCAAACCCTCCAACCGAACAAACGACGTCACACTTTCTGATAAATTTTTGAAGAGAATATTTTTCAAGAACACATATTTACCTGCCTCAAAAATAATCCCACCAGCACAGTGAACATAAACCCCAAAGGATAAAATATTTCTTTCATCACTTTATTATGAGATCAACGAGATTATCGCAGTACTTTATTCACCTAATCTGGACTCTTTTCATTACGGCTAAACGAAATTTTTGAGATATTCAACACCAAGGGCATGCTTGAAATTGTCAATGGTGGGTGTCAGAGACCACCCTTGCTAATAGCTATAAACACCTGCATGTTTCCCTTTTCTTTCTTTAATCCTTAAAAAAAAAACAAAATCAAAAATAAATTTCTCACTTACCTTACTCCTTCAGAGACTATTCTTACTTCCTTCCTTGCTGCATATGTGATTACTATTCCCAAAACGGACAGATTTTTTCCTTCAAAATTTCCAATTTTCAAGGATTTTTACACACACACATTAGGCAATGCAATCCCACCTGTAACATAAAAAAAAAAAGAAAAAATCAACTTACAACTATCCATTTCATCTCAAAGCTTATTTTAATTTAAAAAAAAATCACGAAGAGTTGTTTTTCATAGGTAATAAGTTTTCGGACTTGGATTTAGTAGGCTTATGAATTTCTTATCCAATACAGGACGACAGAAATAGACCAACAACGGGTTACGGTGAAAGAAAAGTATTTACAACAGCACAAATCCAAACGAGTTCGCTAAAGGTTTAAGGTGGTGTGCTCAACAAAAAAAAAAACAAAACAAAAAGAGAACAACTTTTCACTCGAGGAGGAATTTAAAGTTTTTAGGTTTCTCACTCCGTCCATCTACTTCGGGGCCGAAGTACCTATAAAAGATGTTGCTGCTGCTGCAGATGAAAAAGCATTTCACTCTTCTGAGGCTTAGGGCGATTTGTATTTTTCTAAGAAACTTCCTCAGTTGCATACAAAAGTTTTATCTAAAAGTTTCAAAGAAATTCAGATGAATCTTTCACTCCCTCACTCCCTGTAAACACAGAAATATTTCCAAGAGCTAGGAGACTCGGACTTATCCACATTCAAGTACACCTAGATAGGTACCTGGAGCACTTGGTTAGTTTTTTTTTTCTTGAATCTCATCTGAATCTCTATGATTTGTTGCACATTAATTCTGTAGTATAGGTGCACTAGCTATAGTGATACATTTGGGAATTATTTTGTTTTTTTTTTAATCCATTACGAAATTAAGCCTGTTTTGAATATGCATGCATTCTTGGTTGATTCAGTCAAAACACCAGAGATGGCGCAGCGATAGTGAAGGTCCTCTGATATTAATTATGAACAGTTTTAGCATAGTGCACCTGAGGAAAATTCAAATAATTTAGACTAATAACATTTCACTTACTGATTTTCATAATATTTTTCCCCTCCTCCCATCCGACGACTATTAAGTGGACAAATCGCAAATAGCAGAATGATCAATTCGAAATATTTGATTCACAATAGATCGATTTCGATCGATTGCTATGTAAAATAAACAAATTTTTAGCGCCCCTTATTTTCAGATAATATTACTTAGTGTTGCCTATGATAATTTAATGCATTTGTCACAATTCCATTGTAACCAAACAAACCGGCATTGGAAAATGTTAAATTTTTTGCCATGGCTATATATTTTTATAAATATTTCACTTTTATATTACTTAAAACACTATAATTAATTAGTAAAACTATTAAACTTGCTTGAAAATCTTTTCCCACGACACAAATTCCGGTTGTTTCTGCTAGCTCAGCACAGCGCACTTCAACACCATAATTGCAAGACTACGGAGTATCGAATATATAAAATCCCGTTCACAAAACAATATTTCACTATAATACTTCACTACTATGAAGTAAAAAGCACTTTTAATTAGCTATTTATCATAAAATCCCTAAATTAAACCCGAACTTTATTTTCATGAAATCTGAAATGTCAGAAATCAAGCAGAATTCTCAAATAGTGCACAGGCCTCTTGTCATTTCTCCCCATGCTCAATGGGTTTGACTGACATTAAATTGCCTACACACGTAAGGCTGAACTACGATAGAAGTATACGTAAGTATATTTATTTTCGTAAAGCGAACCCGCCCTTTAACTTAACAGGCGTACACAAATTAACTTTAAGTCTTATTAGGGGAACTTTCGTTAAGTTTAAATATCCAATTTTCCGTAAGTATAGTGCGCTAAGAATCGCTCATTCCGTAACAACGCGATGTGTCCAAACAATTAAATTATTACTAAATGATTAAAAGTACAATGTAAAAATTAAAATGGAATAAAAATGGTACTGCGAATTAATAGAAAGCATAAATCTTCAATTAAATCAACTTCCTTCCCTTTGTTAAATTTTTCACTTTTACCACTTTTTAAAATTAAAAACATTAAATATCAAAATAATAACTCTTACGGAATATGGTATATATTTAGGCTAAAAATATCAATATTTCGTAAGTTAACCTCAGTCTCGTTTAATTTCGTAAAGTTATTGTTATGGAACTAAAGGGTTTTCCAATAAGAGGTGTTATTTCGATATTCAAAGAAAAATGCCATTTTTTGAGATAAATGATCGGATCTTTATTTCATTATAAAGAGGAAGGTATGTCGTTAATAATGGAAAATAACATCAGCCAAATGACCACCACGACCACGCCTACAGGACCATATCCTTTTCATGAAATTTTCCATAACCAAATCGCAAAGTGGCTGCCCTATGTCCTCGATAGCCTCACGAATTCGATCTTTGAGGTCTTGAATCGACGCTGGGCTGTTGGCGTAGACCTTCTCTTTCACGTGGTCCCAAAGGAAGAAGTCGCAAGGTGTTAAGTCACAAGATCTCGGTGGCCAATTGTGATCACCTCTTCGAGAGATAACACGGTCCGGAAACTTTTCCCGTAAAATATCAATGGTTTCGTTGCTTATATGGCACGTAGCACCGTCTTGTTGAAAGTAAACGTTGTCCAGATCAATACCATCCAATTCCGGCCATAAAAAATTATTAATCATCTGTCGATAGCGCAATCCATGCACCGTAACTGTTGCTCCAGCCTTATTTTCGAAAAAGTAAGGTCCAATGACCCCGCGGGTCCATAAACCGCACCAAACAGTCACACGTTGAGGATAGAGAGGCTTTTCAACAATAACTCTTGGGTTTTCCGAGCCCCAGATGCGACAATTTTGCTTGTTGACGAAGCCATCGAGATGGAAATGGGCCTCATCACTCAAGATGAGTTTTCGATGGAATTCCGGATCATTTTCATGCATTTCAAGGACCCAATCAGCAAAGACTCGACGTTGTTGATGATTGGCCGGCTTGAGTTCTTGTCTTAACTGAACTTTATAAGCCTTAAGACCCAAATCTTTATGCAAAATAGGGTGTAATGACGTTTGTGGAATGCCTAATTCCAAAGAACGACGAGGAATGGACAAATCTGGGTTTTCTTCAACACTTTCGGCTACAGCAACAATATTCTCGGTTGTTCTTGAGCGACGTGCACGGGTTTTATTCTTCATATCACTAACTTGCCCGGACAGCTCGAATTTTTCTACCAATTTCTGTATTACGGTCCGACAAGGTGCTTCACGACGACCCAAAAATGTGCGAGTTTTACGAACCGTCTCTGCCACATTTTCACCATTTTTATAGTGAATTTTAATAATTTCAATGCGTTTTTGAATCGTGTATCGTTACATTTTTATTAATGGCGTAGTTACTACTTGTTCTACTTGTCAAATGTCAAAAAATTACAGCTCCAAAAGTGACATCTACCGAAATAGCGGGCTAATTAAAATAACACCTCTTATTGGAAAACCCTTTATTTTGTTTCACTTGTCATGTCGAGTCGATGTCAGTATTGTGAATTGCAGCTGTCGCTTAACACATTAATATGAAAGTGGTCGCAACAATTTAATATTGAAATCTTAATAGTAGTTTTTTTCTTATTAATTATTGATATTTTTGGTCAACACACTTACGGTTCCTTTTTTAAAATTTGTAACTGGGATATTTTATAAATTTCGGTATTTGCAAATATTTCAGGTAAATATATTATATATAAGTTAATTATTATACTCGTAATTGTAAAATATTTAATTAAGTTTAATGTAACCACATTATGTGAGTACTACTTTTAAATAAGTATTTTTTAAATTTTAAATGTAAAATGTCAGAATATGAAAGTGAAGAAAACAGTAATAAGAGAAAAAAAGTAAAACAAATGGTCAAATTTAATCAGGAGTGGAGGAAATATGAGTGGGTGCGACAATGTGGAGAACATCACATTACATGCACAATTTCCAGTAATTTAAAAATTTCAATTGGACATGGCGGGGAAAATAATTTAATAAAACATATGAGAACTGTTGGCCATAAATCGAATATACAATCTTCATCTAGTTCAACAAAACTTACAAAATTCTTCAGCAGTACAACAAGTAAAGATGATGAGCAAGTTATCGTATCTGAGGTTGCTTTCACATATCACACCGTTATGCACTTCCATAGCTACATTTCTAGTGATTGCGCAGGATCATTATTTCCTTCGATGTTCGGTGATTCAAATATAGCACAAAAATATAGATGCGGTAGGACGAAAATGTCCAAAATCGTTTCTAATGTGCTCGCGCCAGAATCAATAAAATTTATTTTAGAAAATTTAAGAGGCAACGTTTCATTTTCTATGTATTTGTACTGATGCCTCAAACAAAGGAAATATTAAAAATTTTCCTATTATTCTGAGATACTTTACTAAGCAAGAAGGAATACAAAATGTAGGTACTCACTTGCATTTTATGCTTTAGATAATGAATTATCTCGGAATATTGCTGAGTCAATCAAAACAAAAATTGAACAGAATGGCCTGAATATGAAAAATGTTTCATCGTTTTGTGCTGATAATGCGGCAGTAAATTTTGGGAAAAATCAAAGTGTTTTTACGGAACTAAAAAAAAAAAAATAGTAACATAATACCGGTTGGATGTAACAGCCATATTTTGCATCATACTTGTAAAAAGCCGACAAATGAACTCAAAATTGACATAGATTTACAATGAGTTCAGTTCATCTACAAAGAGAACATCAATATTGAAGCAATTCTTTGAATGGGCAGAAATCGAATGGATTGAAATATTACGCCACATACCAACTAGATGGCTTAGCCTTCTTCTCGCCGTTGAGAGACTAATCGCTAATTTTGAACCTATAAAATCGTACTTTTTATCTCAAAATTCAATATCACAGGTACTTAAAAAAATTTTTCAACGACAACCTCTCATTAGCTTATTTATGCTGCGTTCCTTTTCTCATTCAGAATGAATTTTTTCAATCCATTTCGTTCTTTTTCTCGGGCCGAACGATTTAGTTTCAATCTGTCATCACTTTTTCGGACTCCGAATCGTTCTGAATGCACCTGAGTTTTTCTCGGATTTAAGCAGAACGATTTTAATTTGTATTCGTGAATGGGTTGTTTACAATTAGTACGAAGTGGTAATAGTTGAGTTTAAGTTGGTTTTGTTGGAAAATGGCGTTATTTTTCATAAACAACAATTTTTATCAATTTTTACTTGATTTTATCAAATGGAAGAAATGTCAAACACTTGAAGATTTATTATTTGAATAATTACATAAATTAAATTCATATATACTTGGCGAAAATGCTAATCTATTTAACTAACGAAAAATGGATTGATTTTTTTAAATTAAACTACTGAAAATATATATAAAATAGTTAGTTTCATTTATCCAATTTCCCATTCGAATGCCACATCTGAAAGAATATTCAGTTTGATGACTACCGCTTGGCGTAAAGAGAGGAATAAACTACTCATTCAAAATTTAGAAGCCGATTTTGATGGTGAAGGAGAACTATAAAATGAGCTGCAGAGAATTTAGAGTTTTTTTAAAGACTGAAAATGCTCAAGGAATATTAAAAAAAATTAATTAGTTTTCAGATGAAATTTATTTATTTTTTAATTTTCCTTTTTTTGTTGCCAAAGAACTTGATGCAATTTTTATTTTATTTTATTTATGGTTTTTTATTATAACAAATGTTTACTTTTTTTAATATTAAATGTGATTTATTTAAATAATTAAAAAAGAATGTGCCGCTGACTCTATAAATTTGAATTGAAATACTGATTTTTTTTTTCTAAATATGTACATAGTTAATTTTTTTTTTTGTTTTAATTTTTTTTTCTAAAATCCCGATATACAATGTAGAAAAACTGGCAACCCTGTGTACCATACTATAATTTATTCCCATTTATTGAGTTTTTATATAAGGAGTGGTCCAGAAAAAATTGACCCATTTATTTTTGTTTGCAGTAAAAACACTAATGGCAATTTTTTTATAAAATTTCTATATTTTGTTTCTTACAATTTAAACTTTAAAATACAAAAGTTATTTCTAATACATTATTTGTTTTGGAAGAATGTTTTAACTTTGTTATTCAAGCCGCGCATTAGATTTAGAACAGTTATATTAGTAACATTTCTATATGCTCTTTTCCATTTATTTCTGAAATCAACATCATTTTTGGAAAATTTCTTTGTTGTTCTAAGCTCCTTTTTCATTAATGCCCAGTACCTCTCTACTGGACGAAGTTGAGGGCAGTTTGCTGGATTGGCTTCCCTTGGCACGATATCGACCTCATTGGTTCTGTACCATTCCATCGTTGCTTTTGCGTAATGACTGGTGGCCAAATCTGGCCAGAAAATAACAGACCCTTGATGCTGTTGAATAAAAGGTAGAAGTCTTTTTTGAAGGCACTCTTTGATGTACACATCTGAGTTTATTGTTCCTTTAATGATAAATTGACTGCTTCGTAAACCGCAAGAACAAATCGCCTACCAAATCATGTACTTCTTGGGAAATTTTGTCATTCCTTTTGTTGAAAATTTTCTGGATACTCCGCTCCGACTTTTTGCAGTAAAATATTCGTCACCTGGTATCTTCGAAAAGTCAGCTTTGCAATAGGTTTCATCATCCATAGCGACACAATCGTATTTCGTCAGGTAGTTCTCATAAAGTTTTTTCGCTCTTCTTCTTGCTGTTTTCTCTTCTTCTTCCTTCCTCTGCGGCACTTTTTGAACCTTATAGCTCCTTAATCCACAGATTTTTTTATATCTGTGCACTGTAGACTTTGATGTTCCTGCCAATGTCGCATATCTCCTTCCGAAGTTCCCGGTTTCCGAGAATAAGTACCCTTCATCTGTTTTATGACGTCTGGATGGGATGGCCCTGGTTTTCTACCTGACCCACGTATCCTTTCTATTGACAAGCCTCGCCTATACTTGGCTATTGTCCTTTTTACCGTGGAATACCTTGTATTCAGGTCTTTTGAAATTTTTAACAATGAAATTGTGGCATTTTCAAAATATGTTCAAAAATGTTCGAGTTTTACGAACCGTCTGTGCCACATTTTCACCATTTTGATAGTGAATTTTAATAATTTCAATGCGTTGTTGAATCGTGTATCGTTCCATTTTTATTAATGGCGTGACATCTACCGAAATAGCGGGCTAATTAAAATAACACCTCTTATTGGAAAACCCTTTATAAGATGAAGTAATTTTTACACCTTTTAACTACCGATGTCCTGTACAAGGGACACTTTATATCTGCCAGGTGAGTGAATATAAAAATAGATTTTCATTTCAATTTTACTCAGAGTAAGCTCTCAAGCCATTTTACATATTAAAATAATTTTTTCCTCCATATACAAAAAGTCGGTAGTGAAAGGGTTAATATAGTTGCCCCTGTGGCATTCGCACCATGTTTTAAATGCAAATTCCATATTTCGCACCATCTAAAATTTCTCTTGTAAAATGCTCATACAGGTTAAGTTTCTCGATTATAGCTTGAACTGCTTGAACTTAAAGTTACAGCTACTTACAAGGTAACATTCTGTTTGTATGAACGTTCCCTAAGGTACAGATTTCCTGTGGGATCTCGAAAACCATATTTTGTAATATTGCTTTTCAATAAGTTATAAATTTTACAAAAATTGTGATTTTTGTGGAAAAATTGATATCGATACGAATTTCCCCCTATAGGGGAGAACTCGTACCACCATTTTTTCCACTTTTTACACTGTATGTGCATTTTAAGTTAAAAAAAAATTATGGTGCAAATTTCTTCCCATTAGGGTGAAATACACGCTGGTGCGGATTTCAATTTTACTGGGCGTGCAAGGGAAATTCACACTATGAATTAACGAATTTCCCATCAGTCTAAAGCCCTCTTAATGCTGGTTGGTAAAACCTATCAAAAAAAACAAGACCCAAGAAAGAAAATTTCAAGGACTTATAGATGAGAGAGTTCATTTTAAATTGGAACGTGCGCTAGATAACACGACGGCACGATCTTGAAACTGTTTCCGAAATGATGAGAAGACTACAAACAAAATAATTTATTGCAGCACATTCATTTTTTTTAAAAAATTGTGACATACAGCGTTACCTACTGAAAGTTGATAGATTTACACTACGAGAAATACTACTTGTACCTTGCGCCAGCCGCATACAATTATTTGTCCAAGGGGCACACAAAAATGCTAATAGTACTTAGCAGATCTGGAGAATGTGTTTTCACTTGATATGTGTACAAACGTAAATACAGCTCGTATCTTATCACAGCTAAATGATTTCGGTATCTACTACCTCCTACAAGATAAGCGCTACAAACTGGAAATGTTTTCTCATTTTTTTTCCGCTTTTTTTTCGTAAATAATTTTTAATGTTAACGCGCTTCTAGCGAATAATGGCAGTGATTTAAATTTAATTAAGCCGATTAAAATAAGTACAGAGAAGAAACTCTTGATACTAGTTAAGTACAGAAAGTGTCGTGTGTCGGCTTTGGTTTTATACCACAGATGTTAGTCGATAGTATCAAGTTACCAGACAAAGTGAAAGCACAGTTACTTCAAGATCGAGGAATGGAATGTACCTAAATATAAATAGCCAAAGCTGGAATTGAACAGTGGAAATTTTCATCGCAATTAATTGATGTTGACTAAGTAAGTATCGTCGATTGGATATCGCGATTTTTGTTATTTATAAATTTTAGTGTTATTTTTTGCGTATAAATTTCCTAAGAATTGACAAATTTTCCAAGTATTTTGACTCAGATTTTATTGAGAATTTAATGGCAGGTGAATAATCATTAACTGTTTAATGGTCATCCAGTTTTGGGTAATCAATTGCCGGTTAATTGAAGTAGACTAATTTCAGAAAAACATTAGTTAAAATATAACGAAATGTCCTACGACTAATCGGTGGTGGTAAGTTGTTAACTGTTCTTTAGCTTTATTTGCTTCTTCTCTTTTGAGACCACAAAGAAAAACTCTATGAACGCGTTTTCCGTAGTAGTTCTATGCTTAGACCATTTGGAACTTGCAAATCGACTTATCATTTAATCAATCCCTCTTGAGACATAGGATGGAAATATATGTAGTTGCGCTATCTATTGAAGACTCAGTTCTGGGGGACAGCTTTCAATTGACTCCAAAATCTTTCAGATTTTATTTAAAATCATTCTTTTTCAAGCCGTCCCAAGTCTTCCAAGTCCATCTTCGACGTGGTGGAGCTTACTATAAAATCATTGTTTTTCAAGTGGTCGTAAGTCTTCATAGTCGGCAAACCTTTCTATACATATTCCAGTCAAGTAACTATTTAGCGATCTTGTTTTTGTGACATCAGAGCATGTGACCAATTCCCTAAATTTCATTTTCTTTTTACGTTGTCGTGGCCCTTTCCTGGGCTGTTCATACTAAATTATTCCAATGTATTTTTTTGAGATTCGGCAAATAGTCCTATTTACAAAAGTTTTTTCAAACAATGTGTTATGGATTACCTTCCACGACTCGCAAGTTTATAAGTAAAACGAACTTTACATTGAAGCTGAATAGCTAGGTAACTTAGATTTTGTTGAACTTTCATATTTAAGATATTTGGCAAAAGAAATGTTTATGCTTTATTTATACGGGAGCTTGATGTCTTATTTTAATCTTCTAAAGTTCGTCAATTAAACTTCGACCGAAGTAACAGAAGTGATTCGACACATCCTGGTCGTATATGTCAGTTTAGAAGGTACTGCTTGTGTTTATTGTTTGTTTATCTTTTACGAGCTAAGTCTATCTAAGAGCTACCCCTCCTTTGCACGACTTCAAATATTTCAGTGCGGTCGCCTCGCAAGCAGATATCATAAGCACAGTTTAGATCACGTAGGCGTCATCTACTGTCAGCATTAGTAACTACATAAAAGAAATATTAGCAACGATAATAAACAATCCTGTCGAACATTCCTGAATTTACATTGAAGTCGTCGAATAATCTTCAATTATATAGAGAGTTCTACATTTTAAGTTATTATATGCAGATCTTTGATAACCTCAATAATACAAAATGGATTCCATGTCTTTGTAGTTCGTATATAGGTTCTATCAACTGAATCGCCGGCCGGCCTTCTTACTGTCAACAAAGCCTAAGTAGAAGAGAAAATGACATTTTTTTGATTTTTTTTTTAAACCAGGGGAAGAAATATCCCAAGCATGGAGGCCAAGGCGGCACATTAGCCTAACCTACTAAGTAGGAGAAGATATAAAGTTGTAGAAGCTGACAGGAAACTAGGCCATCGTCCAACTATCTTAGTCGAAATACTCTCTGCTACAATTCTGTATTACGGTGTTGAGAGTTGGTGTTAATGGACCAAATACATTTCATCAACATAATACAGATCTGTAAAGCATCCTGAGTCCCCATTCAATGCTGCTGAAGTTATTGCTGGGAAACATTTATTACAGTAGGTACCAAATCCAAATATAATCGATGAAAGAAAACATTCTTGTCGTACGTCGATGTTCATATTAAAACTGTCACACAAATGTCGGAGAGCTCTGTAACTAAAGTTAACGTGTTTTCGTATAATCGCAAATAAACCAAAATAGTAGGTCCCTTCGGCAAACTTACTTTTATTCGTAAGGGTAATAAGACGTCCCACATTTGGGGTGATCGTCCTAGTTTTTTCTGTGGCATATCGTCCCAATTACTATTTCCTCAGTCGAGTGACTTACTGTATTTATTTGCGATGATAACTGCCAACACAATGCGAAACTGCTCTGCGTGGATAGCTGAATGACTTGGCGCAGCATGTTGGGATTTTGAAAGTCCCAACTATGAAGTGCATTTATCCAGATCGCTTGATGTAGGAAATTGATGTCTTGGAACCAAATCCAGTAATGCATTCACCATATTGTCTGACTTGGTAAAGGTCCCATAATCGTTGACCTATAATCAGCCCGATTGAGACTATGTAACGTTCGAACTTGAAATATTCATAAACAAACCAAGTCGTCCTTATGACGGGTTGAGGGCTACCAGCTGACCCTGTGGCTGGATGCGGTCCCGACAGTCAAGCCGTCCTTAGACAACCTGACTACTGTGAGGGAAGCTACTGTAATATGTAAGGGGAAGTGCTGCAAGTGTGAGGGATCCTCAGCAAGCTGTCAGGCGTTTAAATGCGCCTCATCAGTCAAAGCTGTCCCTATAACGGTCTGCACTAGCACTAAACTTTGGGAAAGGCTAGATCTATAGCACAAAGTTAACCTTATGCAGACTTGACGACGATAAGATACAGGAGTGTTGATTCAGATAGATGGATTAGATTCTTCGGCACTTGGTTGCTAGTCAGTTTGCGGCGAACCTAAAACAGTGCTATCTTTGAAAAAAGGAAAATTTATGTCGAACTCATAACATCCGCTCATCTGCTGTAGGATTCCTTGGAAGTTTATTTTTTATCCCAGTTGTGCTCTCTATACATGTGTCGGAGCAGGTTGATTTTATTTTATATTTTGTCTTATTATTTGTGTTCTAAGTGTTTACGCCTCGAGTGTTGACATTAGAATCACTGCAGAATTGTTTTTCATATTACATTTTCAAATTCTACTCCAAACTTGCTAATTGCCCTTTTGTAATCCGCAAGGCATTTCGAAGTATTTTCGGGTATTTATTTGCAGCTATTACAGAGATTTTTTGGAACTATCGGTTGTACCGGCCAGAACGAAAGTGTCGCCAAATATACTTCGCCACAAAATATTTTCTCTCAAACTTCTCACAGCAAATACACTAAAGGGGACGAACTGATGATACTTTATTTTTTAGTAACGGCTAAAGAAAGAACTTACACGCATTTATTCAGACCCCTTGGCTTGCAGGTTCTTCACACTTGGAGCTTTCCTAAATATTGAGGAAGCCTTCGACAAGCTTATCCTCGACTCCTTGTTCAAAATAGCTCATCGAACTGCCTCAATTCTGATACTTAGATCGCTCTACTCGTAGTAAAATATAATAAAAAGTTCGACAAATATCCTAAAAGAGGGAGAGGGTGAGGAGTGACCTATTATCATTCTAATCTAATGACAACCACAATAAAAATATTTCTTCTTTTTATTTATTCCAGGTAGACATCATTAAGGCTGGATCGACACACAAATAATCATGGAGCAAAATTTCAGGACAAATAAAAATACAATGATGAACTTTCATCAATATTCGACAACAATTTTTATAATTTTTTGTCTTTTAAACATATCCGAACTAACCTCATCTACAGAATTACAAATAGCCAATATATGCTCCTCAGATGCCAACTCAAAATCTATTTGTAAATGTACCAATCATAGTTCATCAATTAACCAAACAATATTAGCAGAAGTTTGGACAGTTCGAATAGATTGCAACTCAAAACGGCTAAACTCAACAAATTTCGAAACGAAAATTTTACCAATTTACACTGACGAATTGGATTTAAGTTGGAATGATTTCACAAATATTCCAGATTTCGTCAGTAATACACCACATCAGACATTACGACGACTCAATCTAGCACATAATAAAATTACATCGACTGACAATCGAAACTTTATCAAGCTGACGCATTTAATTGATTTAGATTTGAGCTGGAATCGATTGGAATTATTGTCGATTAATACATTTGCCGAACTACGATATTTGGAGAGATTAGATTTATCAGGGAATAACTTGCGAAAAATCAATTTAAATATGTTCTCACCGTTGATATCTTTGCAAGTGTTAGACATATCATGGAATCCAAAATTAAATGAAAGTTCAGATATTCGTGAACTTGATTTCTTTTTCGCCTATGGAATAACACCAAAATTAAAAATCCTGAAAATGGGACATTGTAACTTGAATGAAATTCACTTGAATCATGCTGTTAGTCTACAAGAGTTACACATTAGCTGGAATAATTTTACCACACTACCACATGTGGGTAGCAATTTGAAATTTATCGACATGAGTGGAAATCCTTTGGATAGTTTTCATTTAGGTGTACTACCGGATTTATTTCAATTGGAAATTCTACTCGCAGAAGATATGCCACGACTTACTGCCATAAATGAATACAGTCTTTTTGGATATCCGAATTTAAAAGTTTTAAGTTTCCAAAATTCACGATTGCTTAGCACAATTGATGCTCATGCATTTGGTGAAAATATGGCTACAAATGAAACGGTTGTGATTTTAGAACGTCTCAACTTAAGAGGAACTGCTATGAAAAAATTCAATTCGACACTTCTAAATGTTTTTAAAAATTTGAAAGTGCTTGATCTAACAGGATTACCTCTACTGTGTGATTGTCATCTTCAATGGATACATGGTCTCACTATAGAAACTGGAGGACGATGTAGTGATCCGGTTTCATTGCGTGGTTTAAAAATGACAGAACTAATTGATTCGCAGTTTGAATGTAATAATACGCCAAGATGGGTTGCTGAACTTTTCGATGGACTTTTGATATTACTTCTTTTGATTTTATGTTCAGCAGGAATTTGGTTAATAGTTCTCGGTCTACGACCATCACATAAGAAGTTATCATCACCTAAACTGGGTGTAACAAGTCCATACGCTAGAATTACGATTGAACCAAATCGAGGGGAAAGTTATTAGTAATTAGATTGAAGATTTTTTGTGTGCTTTTTTTTTTTTAGGTAAAATTTTATCCACTTTAGAGATTAAGTCAAAGTCGATTTTATTTTTAAGTTAAGTTTATAAAATAAATGTAAAAATTATTTCCATTAAAAATTACCAAATATTTGTGCACACATTTCATTTCGGTCTCAGGACAACGATCAGTGGAAGTTTTATTTTTTAGTTCGAATTCAAAGTATTTTTTTCGATTTTCGAATTCGAAAATGAAAAAATAAATGGTTTAAATAGTTTATAATTTAACAATACGAATTTGAGGATACTT
This sequence comes from Dioctria rufipes, assembly GCA_963924295.1. Taxonomy (NCBI): domain Eukaryota; kingdom Metazoa; phylum Arthropoda; class Insecta; order Diptera; family Asilidae; genus Dioctria; species Dioctria rufipes. The sequence continues at coordinate 21,695,897 of OZ002740.1, read as the reverse complement.
TTATATTTCATCAGATGTTCGAATAAGAACAGTCCTCGGTTTCGAAAGCTGTCAGCATACAAAGATAGCAAATTGTGATTGTGTTTTTAAGTCTTGAGCGTAGCTTAGGGAGAATCGAAAATGCATCTAGATTCACATTTATTAATAGATAAGAAGCCATTATCATTATCATCATCATCATCACCCATGTATGGTTTTGTCTATATTCCACTACATTCAACCATCTGTCTCGAATGTATACACATTAATCAGCAACCTACATAAAATTACAAGATCACTTTTAACATCATTTCTAACCATCTATTGCAAAGAGATTTTAAGATTTCCCTTGGGGATCACTTTGATCATCCTCTAGCTGTTTATTCATGAGTATTGCATCCAAACGATCTCAATCTATTTCTTCAGCGACTTCTCTCTAGTCCCGAATTGCATTCGTTGCGAATGGCGTCTAGTTGCATATTATAGATTTGAAGCTGTTTTTTTTTCTTTTTTTTTTCTAAGAAAAGATTTCATCACTCTCCCACCCTTCCGTACTCCTCTACTTAGCACCATCTTTTATTGGCAGTATAATTAAAACGAGTAAAAAATTCAAAAAATAATATTGAAAATAAAATTCTCTCTATCTTACTCTGTTTTTTTTTTTTTGACTCTCTTAATTTTTGCAGAGTATGTACTTCAAAAATTGTTCCGGAACAAAATGATATAAAATATTTGTTGGTTGCACCAATGGTGTTTTGATCGTAGTAAGTTGGGAGTATATTTTAGTCACATATTTTGACATTTCACCACAAATTTATCGTACTTTAATACATGCGAATACAGTGTACGTGTTTAAGCAATTCAATGACAGTAAGACCTTAGGTCGGGGGGGGGGGGGGGAATGACAAGCGTGCCTACTGCCTATTTTGCGTCAGTTCAACATTTCTGACATTTCATATTTTTTGAAAAGAGGGTCGGATTTGAGTTCACGATATTGTGATAAATAAATAATTTAACATATTAGTATATTAGTATTAAATAAGCGTAATGAAGTGCACTGTGTTGTGATGCAGGAACAAGCGGCATTATTGTCGTGGAAAAACATTCTTCAAGTAAGCTTAATATCTTTACTAATTAATTATAGTGTTTTAAATAAAATAAAAGTAAAATATTAATCAAAATAAACAGCCATGGCAAAAACTTTTACATTTTCCAATGCTGGGTTTTTTGTTGTTTACAATTGAATTGTAATTTCTGCCTAAATTATGTCCAGTCATTCAAATGCAACGCCAAAAAATATTATCTGAAAATAAGGGGGCGCTAAAAATTTGTTTATTTTACATAGCAATTTGAATTATAAAAAATGTCCCTCTTCAAAATGTCATGATTTCATTATACTGCCATGACGAAACGAATACAAACACAGCACACTAATTGATTTCGCCAAGTGGCTTAGGTTTTCACCCGAGATGCCGTTTCCTTATTAGTTATTTATTCAATTACTTTTATATTCACCATATTCATTTTGATTTATCCTTTTCATCAACCACAAAATAAACTAAAATGAATTTGCATCGAATTAATGTCAGAATACACGCCTAAAAGTATGACAAATTAGTCAACTGCTTCCGAGGTTGTGACAAAAATTTTAAACTACGATAAATGAATATTCGACATCAACTTAGAGCAATACAAGGGCTTAAATTCGAAATAATATTTTTCAACTTGTAATTTGGAGCGTCATTTTCAGTTCATTCTACGTAATTCAAGGCTTGCTGACCTGAATAAAAACACACAAAAAGCAGTAGAAAAGTTCATTTAATTTTGTTGTTAATAGAACGCCTAAGCTAAGTCGGAAGGTAAAAATAATTAAAAAATTCAATTTTAAGGGTTTTTTACATTCTGAAGAATTTTTCAATAAATTAAAAACATCTGAGACTGACCGTTTTCCAAGCAGACGTAAAATTCCACAATTTCCGACTTATCCTATTTCTGGGCTTAGATCTAGGTATACCTACCAAAATTTCAGCACTTGTAAATGCGTTCTGGAGTTATCGTGCAGATGGGCAGACATGCAAAAATCAAAATAACAAATGTCTTGCCGTTTAAAGTCTGGAATATATGGAAATCAAACGGTGAAATTTAGTTGCTATTGTATTGTGTTTTATCAGCTTAAAGTTTGTTCGGTTTTGACAAATAGATGCCAGTAATTACCAATATAATATGTTTACGCTTCATTTGAATGCAAGAAAAAATGCCGAAAAAAAGTCCGTCTTCATTTAAACAATTCTTTTGAGCAGAAATTAAAAAATTAAGTGTAAATATAATTTTCCTTAATATTTTGAGATTGAGTAATTGCAATAGCAATCTAAAAGAAGATGAAATAAAAATAACAAATGCAATACAGCTGATTGTCATTAAAAAAAATGAAGAATTTTAGCCGTAAAAAAGGTCCGTGTTGATTTGCTGAGAAATATTTATCTGCTATACGGATACAATACCGGGCTTAAGGGGTTAAGACGATCTATGTATGTGCCTACTGTTTATGGACGTGGCCTTGGCTATAGGGTCTTTCAATAAAACGTTTTTCTATTGTATTGTATTGAATTCGGTCAAGGAATTTTTCCACTTATTTCTTGAAGAAAAGTTGACATTAGATCTAGAAATTTTTGACAATTTGAATTTGATAATTGTGTGGTATCTCACAATTTGTATTCCTGCATTTATCAGTTTAAAATTGATTCACCTTTTGCAAAATCGACGTTCCTTCCTTCAATTTTTCAATTATTCTACATACGTCAAAATTCCTGACAGAAATAAGTGCATCGGTACCACTGACATGTATATAAATGGACTGCTTGTTGAACCAAAAATGCATGAAAGCAAATGGCACCACTTTCATATTCCTGTCTCTTTCCGTGAGAGCATACTTTCCCACTGAACTGTAACGATTAGGAACGAGAAATTGCTTGTAAAAATCCTTGTAAAAAACACTTCCTTCGACTCATAATTAAAAATTAACGATACAAATAATCCCAAATACCTTTGTGGTAAATTCGGTAAATCCCACTGACATGCATATACGTAAATTCCCAAATAATTTAAATATAGCACCAATTTACGACAGTTGGTAGCATTGACAGTGAGAGCATACTTTCTGAAATCAAAATTGGTGCCACATGAAACAGGAGATCAAGCAGTCCATTTATATATATGTCAGTGATCGGTACATATTTCTTCAAGAAAAATTGACATACCTAAACGGATTTTTCTAAAAATAGCAACATCTTTTTGTCAATCGAGAAGTAGATTTTTCCTGCTCGAATTTCTTGTCTCTTGTCTACTACTTCAAGGAATTGACAAAGAAACAAATTCCTTGAGCAGTCTATGACTTTTTTTTTTACGTAGTTTAGGAAAAAAGAATTCCTTGGTTCTAGCATACCGGGCTTTACATATGTAGGTTTCGAAGACTAAAAAAAGCATATTTTCTCTATTTGTTTTTATATAATAAATAAATTATTTTAAGCGAGTAGATTAAAACACAAGAAACTCTCAGTCAGAATTTTATTTTTATAACCTCTATAACCTGTCATGGACTACGCGCTTCTGTTCTCTTTTCCAAGCTTCACTTCTTCTTCTTCTTACCTCTCACTAATTACAAAGCTGACTAAATGCTTACTTCTTCTTCTTATTATATATATTTACAATCTTTAGCATGCATGGTTCCTACATTATGTTATTTAAAATTTTAAGCATATCAAAGAGCAACATTTAATGAATATTTTATAATATTTTCTTTAAAAAATTTCGAAAATGCGCGACCTAGTTTCCGGAGACCCCTAGAACAAAAGTGTCCTCGTGTTTGTCAAGATAACTCCTGATAGCCTTATATCTCAAATTAAAAAACCATTTTTTTCTGGCATAGTGGATTGAATTTTTGGCAGAGTTGTATGTAGCAAAACAGTAAAATTTTTAGTTCAATTTACACTACGTATAGTCTTGTAAAATTAGTTGTAATCGAAAAAAAAACAAAGAAAACCCTTCATTCAGTCACTAGTCATTTTGAAGAAGTGTGCAAAATTTCAATAAGATCGGTGCATTAGTTTTTGAGAAATCGTGTTCACCAAGTTCAAAAATAATGTTTTTAGAAAAAACTGATTAAAATTTTAAGTAGGAATAAAACGAAAAAAAAAATTTTTTTTTTTTTACTCTCATATAGAATTATCGATTCCAGCTGCATAAAGCAAAGACACTTCTGCAGCTACAATGTCTAAGGCATATTAAAATAGGTCACCCTTCCTTAGAAATTGAGAAAAGCGAGCGAGGGAAACAGACAAACAATAGTTAAGCAGCTGCCTCAATATACTTGCCTCGCTCATGGCCGGTCTAGCCTAATCTAATGAGGATAATTTCCAAAGTTCCTTTCTCCTAGACTTTTACTCCGGCTGACTTGAAACTTTTGAGAAAATATTCTAGACATATCGTAAAAAACAATAAAAAAATATGCTTTTTTTTAACCTTCGAAACCCATGTAACCTGTCTTAATCCACAAATGCTTTCAACTGGTATTAACCAACATCGATGAAAGCGCACCAATGTTTAGGTAAATTTCAATTTATTAATAATTTTTTTAATAATATTAAATACACGAATAAAGTTGTTGAAATAAATAAACCTAACATAAAGAGCATACATATCTACAAGCTTGTGGGTGGCGACAGAAATTTATTCGCGCTACAAATGAATCTGAATTTCGGTACCAATGAGTTGGTGGCAAGAAATTTCTGAAGAGCTTTTCATTAGGTGAATGCGCGCTTATTACCACATTATCTACACAAAACTCAGGAAAATCGGTTACCATTTACCTTTAAAAAAAAAATTAAATCTATAATAATTTGCATGCCCACTTTCCGCCACCTACCGGCTATCTCTGAAAACTTAGGAACATGATACTTACAGAATCACCAATCTACGTACCGCTTCTGTTGTTGGTAGTCTACCCAAATGAATTTGGTGTTTTCGGTCAAATTCTACAAACATTTAACCACGACAACTCCCGCGAGAATTTGCTAATTTGAACATTTTCCAAGAGGCACCCTATAAAATAAACCGCTGTTTTCATTTTATTCTGTACCCCGGCATGTGAGTACTTTTTGGAAAGGTCAAAAAATTAAATATATTTCTTTTCTCTTCACTTTTCGGTCGTTTGTTCGCGAAAACTAGTTATTTTTGAATTTACGATATGGTGCCATCTATCGGCATTTGCTTGAAATATTATGAACATGTTTTAATAGTGTCTGCCATTTTTGCACAATTTACTTAATGCTAATAGAAGAACCATCGCCTTAAAATAGTTTGGTTCATATTTTTATACGGGACGCTTCAAATCTAAAGGATGTCTCAGAATGTTTTTCATTTTTTGATCCCAGAATTAGTTCAAACTCATTTAGCCTGGAACTGGAATTTGCAATCACTCTTGGAATAGCGTTGATTTCGTCTCTGATTCTTTGCTTTAAAATATTCAACATTTGGATGGTAGCCTAGTCCCATAGAAAAAATCAGCAAGCGTCAAATCTAACCTCCTCGGTGGCAAGTTGAGATCACCTCGGTGACTAATTACTCTGTCAGGGAATAAATCGTAAAGAGTAACTACCGAGTCATTGTGACATCAAAGTGGCTCCATCTTGCTGGAAAAAATGTATTGCGGTTGTAGCCAATCTGGTTTTGCATTTCTGGAATCAAAAAAGTCCGGATCATATGGCAATATCGATCGGAATTAATGGTCTGAGCGCGACCACGGTTATCCTCAAAAAAAATATGCGCCGATAATTCCTTGATTTGATATAGCAGCTCAAACCTTAGGCGAGTGCAGTGGTTTCTGATGTAGTTCCAGTGGATTATCGGAAACCCAATATCTATAATTTTGTTTATTCACGTGGCAGTTGATGTGAAAATTGAATTCATCACAGAACCATATTTTATTGAACCTTCTTAAACGATTTTTCATTGTCCTGCATAATTCGATTCATTTAGCAGAATCATCGCACAACAACAATTTTGTACGGGTGAAAATGAAAATCTTTGCAAATAATGCGATGAACCGTGGATTTGTTAAAATTTAGAGAAGTTTGGCGCAATTGTAATCACTGTCGTGGATCATCCATAACAGACTGGAAAACGCGCTCAACGTTAAAGCTAGTTCTTAATATCCTTTTGTACACAGTTAATTTATCCGGCATTGTGTTTCCAATCTCTTTGAACTAGCGAACCCAATGCTTGATTAAATTCGCACTTGCCACATTTCTCAAGGTCGTTAAATTAAAATGTGTCTGGTAAAGATGTCAAACAATTCAATGCTACTAAACTAAACAAGCCAGTCAACCGTTTTACACCAGTCACATCCCCCGCTCTCTTTGTTTGGTGCGTGACGGTAAAAACAAAAAAAAAATTCTGAAACACCCTGTATTTGTATGTTTTCGCTGCTACAGATAGGTATGTGAAAATGTATACCTACGAAAAGTAGCAAAGACACAAACCATAGGCAGCTTAAATATCAAGCTAGCAATATCTATCCTTCCAGGACCATTGCAAGCTGAACAACCAAACCTGCATAAACAGACATACACCGGGGAGAACGACTTGAAGAAGACTTATTGAGTCGCAGCTTCAAAAGGAAACAACATTAAACTTTCTTCAGCGAACGCCTTATGCGGTATTATTATTATTATGTAGACAGAGTTCCCAAAAATGCTTTTTGCTTTATATAGTCAGCCACGACCTATAAGATCTTTTGTGACATTACCCCTAGATGCCCTAGGGTTCTCATTCGATCTTAAGGTCATTTATCAAGTCTATGACATACTTTGGGGGCCATCTTTGCGACATCCTCAAGCAGTGGGAATGCCTTTTCTAGATGTCCTAGCCTTAAGCAACAGAGAGCTTCACAGTCGCACAGGACGTATTCAGCAATTTCATTGCCTTCCATACAAAAGCGACAGGTCTCATTATCGACCTTAACCATCTTTTTAAGATGATATATAAGTAGGCAGTGCCCAGTATTTAGGCCTGTTATGAGCCTTAATTCTTTCCTGCTCAGTATGAAGAATGGATTTATCTTCTGTGACGAATATTTTACAAATTTCTTCGCTTATCTCAGCCCCGGGGTATTTTCCTAGTGTGCATGTTTAGTTCTGTCCTCCCAAGGCCTGATCTGAGCTGAGAGGTGACTTTTTGGGTGTCCAAAAATAGGTTGAGGGCCAATAAATATAGATTTGGCTCCTTCCTTTGCAAAGTGGTCCGCAATCTCGTTGCCCTTAATCCCTTCATGTCCTAACACCCAGATCAGTGTCACCTTGTTTGCTTCAAGACAGTAAGGCAGTCCCAAAACCAACTTAGACTCGAAGGTGAAAGAGTTTAACGCTTTGAGCGCTGCTTGGCTGTCTGATATTAAATATATTTTTGCCCTACGCATATATTTGTGAATTATTTCGCGAGCGCAGAGTTCTATGGCGTGTATTTCTGCCTGAAAAATGGTTCGCGATGCCCCCAGTGCCTTTGCGAGATGGCACCTCGGCCCATAAACGCCCACGTCTGCTCTACTTCCCATTTTGGATCCATCCGTATACAATGTCCGTTTTCAAAGGGTAGGTCTCCAGTGTGCTACTGTTGACGGTCCCCTAAATGGAGTTTTAAAGTTATGGCGTTTCAGCATAACTTCTAAAATTGGGTTAGCCTTCGACCCCTCTAGGAATTCTTGGAAGACATCCAGATGGCCAACCAAATTATTTGTGCTCAAGAGATTTGCCCTCTGCAGTCTGATTGCACTGAGGATGGCCTCCTTCTTAACATGTAAATGTAAAAGTAGTAGGTCCAGCATAGCCTCTAGGGCTACAGTTGTGCAGGTACGCATGGTACCAGTTGTTCCTAGACATGCAAGCAGTTATAATTTTTGTAAACTAGCTTGAAATATTTTTTGCTTTGTTTTTGGCCTCCAGACGAGTAAATCGTATGTGACCATGGGTCTTACAATAGATGTACATGACCACAGAGTTATTTTTGGTTTAAGATCCCAAGTTCTGCAAAAAAGCCTACGACATATCCATGTTACCACTGTGGCCTTCTCCAGTAATTTTTTCTTAAATGGGAGTTCCAGGTTAGTCCTATATCTAGGGTAATGCCTAGATGGTACTTGTATATAAAACTTCCTCATGAAAGGAATAATTATTGTCTTAACAGGATTGGCTCGAAGTCCTATTGTTTGGCACTATGCGTTACTAAGATGAAAGACTTCTTGCCTTCAGAACATCAACATTCGCACAAAATTTTCGAACTAAAAACTCGCAGGTCATGCCATGATATTCGGAACTAAGGTAACCAATGTTTTTTTCCTTCAACTACAGCAACAGTTCAACAGTTCAGCACAAACACTTAGGAAGAAAATAAAACAAAACTCGAATGCCTTCCAATTAACATTTGCATATAAATTGCTCTCCGACATCATTAACATAATCGATCAAGCACTGAATTAGAAAAACTCATTCTCCACATCCAAACAACTTTTCTCATAGCAAAGCCTGTTTTATGGCTGGCTATAAGGAGGGGAATCATATATGACCACACAAATCTAGTCTTGACCCAAATGTTAAATGATCCCGGTGGGCGGGTGAGGCGATGCCATTACAAATCCCTCAGAGTTAACTGAAACAAATTTTCTAAAATTATAAAATAGTAAATCGTTTATTTATTTTTTTTTTTTTTTTTGCTTAACGAGCAAGCATATAACAAAAGAGTTAAGCAGAAAAACAAAAACCTTAAAACAAGAAAAGCTCCAAATCCATTATATCATCTCCTCTCGTCACATCTACTAAAGTGTCGCGTGTTAGTTTGAAGAATGTGTGCACAGCATCCGAACTTCTCTGCTAACGTGTTTCATTTCATCTAATTTCCATTGCATCCAGATTTGATTTGTTGTCTGGCGGCAGGTAGATAGGTATAGGTAGATATTTAGTCCTGATTTATTTATGTATGTACGAAGCTGCTGCTGCTGCTGGTTGACGACCATCGTTATCATCCAGATAATCCAATTCTCTTTGTGACACTTCCCTCCTCATATTGGTAGATCGATTTCGCTGCCATAAACAGTAGACTAACAGTAAAATGCCGACAACTGCTAACGTTATAATGGTCACGATTAAGACGACTTTCTCATTTTCGACAGAGAAGAATACCGGTACAGTGCCGATTACAAGAACAACAATTATAAGAATTGCAACAGCCACACCGAGTCTATAGCACCCGTAGCGGCGTTCTGCAAACGAAACAGGAAGAAAGAATTGGGTCACCACCACCTCCATGATGGAGAATATGGTTGGCGAATCTCACAAAAAAAAACTTGTTTGTTTATGATTACGAACCTTGAACCTGTCCTTCATCGTCACAACTACTGGCGCTCCCTGCTGCCGATGATGCTATTATTCCCTCAAAGCGACTTCTCCTGCTGTTGTTGTTGCTGCTGCTATTATTGTTGTTGTTATTCTCGTTTTTCTTATCATCATCATCGCCCATGCGCCGCTGTTCTTCACATGTAGCCGTAGTAGACATATTGTTATTAGTGCGCGTCGTTTCCATAGCAGCAGCGGTCACTTTTAGAATAATAATAACACAAAAATAAACTTTTTTGATGTATAATAATAAACTAGATTGGTGTGCGTGTGTATGTGTATGTGTGGAGAAACGTCACCACCAAACCAAATACCGCACACATATGTACATAAAAAAACCTGCGCAGAGAATATTTTGAGATGAATTCATATATATAGAACGCGAGCTTTTACCTATTTCTTTTACTTTTTAACATTAATTAGCATTTCTAGTTCTACTACCTCCTAGAGTCCGGCTATGAACTATGTCAGACGACAACATTTTTCATTTTTCAATAAAATCCCGATTGCACTTTTCATATTTTGTAAAACTTGCCACCACCGCACAACCGGCTTGTAGTGGGTGGGATGAGGTGTCGACTGACTTTTTTTTTTTTTTTTAATTCAATGAAATCAACAAAATCTAAATTTGCTTACTGCAATTATGGAGCGCTCGTGTAAGCATTTAACTCGCCCGTAAACTCTCACTGACTGACTTGATTTTACTGCTGCTGACACTCACTCCGTTACTGACGACTTAGTAGTATGAATGAAGAATGAGATTTAACTGACCAAAGAAGAACGACGTAAACGAAGTCGATAAATGGTTCTGCTGCGCGCGATTATATGGTTGAGTTGGTAGTGCAATGGTACCAAATCGCAGTCTTCCACAATCCCAGACAGCGACTCCTCAGACACTAACTAAAGTTAGTTAGTCAGTTTTACACACTAAATCTATGTTGATTCTCTGATGATATGCATATGATCACAGCTGAGGAGGAGAGATCTTTTTCTGGTTGTTTCTTTGAAATTTTCTCAAAAGGCAAAAATTATGTCTGTCGATGAGTAGTAGATTTCCAACAAAACTTATTGCGGCTGGCTGCAATGCAATTGGGAAGAGAGAGTCACGGATAAATTTAAATGCCAAAGAGCTAACACGTTTGTTTTTTGTTTTTTTTTACTTTTTTTTTTTTTTGTTTTTATGAAAACATTAAATTTCACTAGCGCAGTGGTTTTAATTTCAAGTAGGTACTTAGTTGAGAGTATGTAAAAGAAAGTATAAAGCACAGGATTAAAGTGGAGCGAAATAGTACCTAACTAGTTGATTTTTTTTAGACTGAAGAACCTTTTCGAGAGTCCTGGTATTGATATGAAAGCTTTCCTTGATTGAAATATGGTGGGTGTTATGATGGACAGAGTTTTATTATTTGGCTTTTGTATTACTTTTGTTTAGTACCTACTCCTCTAATGACATCAACATGAATAATTTGATTTGGAAACATATAAGGCCGGCATAATACATAGCTTGTTTCATTCCTTTCACTATAATAAATCAAAGACGTTTAATGTTGTTGTTGCTGTTTCTTGTGTCAGCATTGCGACCTTTTACGTGTAAATTTTGTTGTAATTTTATTGTCGCGTTACGTCACGACCATGAATTTAAAATAATTTGCCTTCGTAAATCTTATATCCAATGGAGCTTATCTAGTACTCGCCTTAACTTTTTTGGCGCCCTGTTCAACCGGTAAAGAGGCGCCTTTATTTTTCAGTGTTTTTTTTTTTTTAAAGACTTATATGGCAATTATATTAAAGACGTAGTAATAATATTAGGCGTTATCAGGGTTTTTCAATAAGAGGTGTTATTTTAATTAGCCCGCTATTTCGGTAGATGTGACTTTTGGAGCTGTCATTTTTTGTCATTTGACAAATAGAAACTACGCCATTAATAAAAATGGAACGATACACGATTCAACAACGCATTGAAATTATTAAAATTCACTATAAAAATGGTGAAAATGTGGCAGAGACGGTTCGTAAAACTCGAACATTTTTGGGTCGTCGTGAAGCACCTTGTCGGACCGCAATACAGAAATTGGTAGAAAAATTCGAGCTGTCGGGACAAGTTAGTGATGTGAAGAATAAAACCCGTGCACGTCGCTCAAGAACAGCCGAGAATATTGCTGCTGTAGCCGAAAGTGTTGAAGAAAACCCAGGTTTGTCCATTCCTCGTCGTTCTTTGGAATTAGGCATTCCACAAACGTCATTACACCGTATTTTGCATAAAGATTTGGGTCTTAAGGCTTATAAAGTTCAGTTAACACAAGAACTCAAGCCGGCCGATCATCAACAACGTTGAGTCTTTGCTGATTGGGTCCTTGAAATGCATGAAAATGATCCGGAATTCCATCGAAAACTCATCTTGAGTGATGAGGCCCATTTCCACCTCGATGGCTTCGTCAACAAGCAAAATTGTCGCATCTGAGGCTCGGAAAACCCAAGAGTTATTGTTGAAAAGCCTCTCTATTCTCAACGTGTGACTGTTTGGTGCGGTTTATGGTTCCGCTGGGTCATTGGACCTTACTTTTTCGAAAATGAGGCTGGAGCAACAGTTACGGTGAATGGATTGCGCTATCGACAGATGATTAATGATTTTTTATGGCCGGAATTGGATGGTATTGATCTGGACAACGTTTACTTTCAACAAGACGGCGCTACGTGCCATACAAGCAACGAAACCATTGATATTTTACGGGAAAAGTTTCCGGACCGTGTGATCTCTCGAAGAGGTGATCACAATTGGCCATCGAGATCTTGTGACTTAACACCTTGCGATTTCTTCCTTTGGGGCCACGTGAAAGAGAAGGTCTACGCCAACAGCCCAGCGTCGATTCAAGACCTCAAAGATGGAATTCGTGAGGCTATCGAGGACATAGGGCAGCCACTTTGCGATTTGGTTATGGAAAATTTCATGAAAAGGATATGGTCCTGTAGGCGTGGTCGTGGTGGTCATTTGGCTGATGTTATTTTCCATTATTAACGGCATACCTTCCTCTTTATAATGAAATAAAGATCCGATCATTTATCTCAAAAAATGGCTTTTTTCTTTGAATATCAAAATAACACCTCTTATTGGAAAACCCTTTATAATTATGGGAACAGGGTGATAAAATGGGACCGTAGGAGCTCTCCCCGGCCCCGGAAAAATTGAGAAAGTCCTCAATATTCCTAGAATTCATACTTATCCTAGAAAGAAAGAATTGTGAAGATCCGGTTAAAAATAGCTGAGATAAAAACTAAAGTATCTCAACCATTTATGAAAAGAACAGCTTAAATTAAGGAAATGCCAGTTTTTCATAGAATTTTTTAACCGTTTGGGTTGTTTCCCAATTTGTTATTTCTACTATTACTACTTAATTATACACTATTTCAGTATAACGTCAGCGGGTAAAATGAAGTCTGTTTTGTTGGGAACGGTTATTTCTAATTAGTTTTCAGCTCAGGCTAATAGTTTAGGAGAAATGTTTATAATAGTAGAACAACCTCCTTTTACAGCAATCTTTGCCGCTTTTTGCAGTGACAAAATGTAAAAATTTATAATTTACCTTTACGGAATAACAGTGATTCGGAGGAATTTTTTTGTAAAGATGGAAAAGTTTCGTAATAAAACACTTATGCCTATGATTGAAAAAAAAATTAGAAAAATAACTCATATGTAGTAATGGCGTATATGGGACCAAGATGGGGAAAAACAGTGAACTTCGGGAGTAAAAGCTCAGCGTGGAAATATCTCGAATTGAAAATAAAAACCTTCTAATATATAAAAAAATTTTATTACCTTTAATTTAGATGCAAAATTTTTTCTCTAGGGGCATCCCTTATGGTGGAGGGTGCGGCAAAGTCAAAAAGTGGTTTTTAGTTAAAACGTAATCAAGTTTTAGAGGATGGAAAAAATATACTATGGAGTATACCGGATTGAAACTTAAAAAACGCCATTCGATAGAACTCAGCGGGGGCTTTGAATAGACGCCCCACATGTCATATTTGCGGTTTGAGGAAGGTGGGGGTAACAACCCCGCACCCCCAAATACCCCAACTCGAAACTTTTTTTTTCGATAAATTTAATCGCTTGTCGAAATAAAGACGAATATCAAGTTCGTTTTTTGAACAGTCCCCTCCTCATCCCGCAAGAAAGGTTCAAATTTTGAAAATAATTAAAGCTAATTTCTGAACTTCAAATACTATTATTAAGTAATTTAGGGCAGAAAAAGTAAATCGATCGCACTAATTTGTTTTTCGGTGATGTTTCATTAAGTTTTCCAGAAAGTTTCATGCTCTTTGATGTGCCATTAGTGATGTTTTGGACTCACAAATTTACAATACCTTTTTTTGTGGGTAGATGTAAATTGAACACCCTGCTAAATCAACCGAGTACCACCTAGAAAAAAAACGAGTGCACCAGTCCTCAAAAGTATCTTTGATTTGGCACACTGGAAATTTTCCTAGGACACTGCCCTCCCCAGCTGCACCCGCTGACATTTGAGACGTTCAATCTCAGCTCCTAAGTACAACAATACAACCCGGTTTACACTGCCAATTTGTGAATGTAAAAATACAAGACCCTTGTATTGCATTTTATATGCATAAGCCTTGTATGACTTTACTGGGTTGTAATCAAATACATCTTTTACAACGATACACTCTTTACAACATTGCATGAATACCCCTACTGTTTTGATTTTTTGATCGCAAAAATATGACTCAATCGTTAATCGTTATCCATTTCTGAATGCAAAGTATAAAACTCTGACATGAGTTTTATTTTTGAGGGCAAACAAATTATTGATGATTTTAAGAAAAAATCACATAAATATGTGTTTTTGGCTTTGAGTGAATGTCGTGAAACTCAGATTTACAAAATTAAAACTCAAAAATAATTATTATTGACTTTTTTTATTAATTAAATTTTCGAATTCTACCACATAACGAAAGTAGATGAATTTTGTTCACATAATTCATCTTCTCCTCCTTAAAAAAAATTTTCACATAATAAATGAAAAATAATCATTATTTTCGGTCTCTGGAATAAATACTTTTTGATTTGATTTGAAATTCTTTAAAAAAATGCTTAAAACTGCTTTATTTGTTCTTTCATTCTTAATCACAAAATAATTTCATGGAATAATTTCACAGAATTCAATGAATGCTGAATGCAAGTGAATTCACACAGAATTCAATGAATGTTCCAGAGTAATTCAGCTCAAAGTAATGCATTATTTTTTTAAAAGGAAAAAGAATGCATTCGGCAATATTTTTTGAGGAATGTGGAGTTGTATTTTCTAATTCGTAATACTGAAGAGGAATGAAAGAATGCAAAATATACATACTCATTCCTTTGAATTAAAACCAAAATAAGCTGCATTCTTTAACAACTCTGCTCTAATTCTAGCATGACTCATCAAATACACTTATATTATCTTTGAACCTCTTCTCAGACAGCATCTAGCTGGTATTGGAGAAGGGTACTTTTTATTATTAAATGACTTTATTTTAGAGCTCTATTATTTTATAGAAGTCTTTTGTTCCTGTTTTTGTGTTTTTTGGGGTGCGCTTTTCAATTTCCGATTATTCATATCATTCAATATTCTAAAGCAAATTGCAGATGTATGTGTGAAGTTCATTCAATAAATCTCACAGTCAATAGGAAAATCCCTAACTAAGTCTTTTAGCTTACAACTGAATCCAGTAAAGCTTGAGCTTGCATTGATAACTTCAAGAAGTTCGTTATAGATTTTGGTCGCCGTATATACAGGGTCTTTCAAATTGAGTTTTCAAAAGTAAATAATTAAAAGACATAGAATTTGAATTGAAACTGAAAAAGTTTTTATTTATTTTTGAAGTACAATGTTTGCCATTTATACTCTAAAAATGATATCTCCCATATATGACCACCTCTTGCGTCTCTACAGTACCTGATTCTTTTATCAAAATTTTCAATCACATTCTGGCTGTATCTCACCAATAACTCGAATAATTTCTGCTTTCAATGCTTCAACGTTTCGAGGATTATCCTTGTAGACCTGTACTTTCACATGGCCCCAGAGAAAGAAGTCTAACGGTGTCAAATCATAGGATCTTGAACGCCAACTCACGTCACCGAATCTGGAAATAACACAGTCTGGAAACTTTGTATGCAGTAATTGCAAATTTTCTTTGGCTGTATGACACGTAGCCCCATCATCTTGTTGAAACCACAAGTCTTCAGTATCAATATTTTCCAGTTTTGGTCATAAAAAAGTTGTGATCATGTCGCGATATCTGGTACCGTTAACGGTTATGGCTCTTCCAGCACCAAAATGCACACCAAACAGTGACTCTTTGTGGATGCGTTCGCCTCTCTTGGATCGCACGAGGATTTTCCTCTCCCCAAATACGGCAGTTTTGTTTATTAACGTAACCACCGATCTCGAAATGTGCTTCGTCCGAAAAGATAATTTTTTTTTTTAAATCGTCGTTTTGTTCCAGTATGACGCATGGAATGATCTTATGGCAGCAATTCTTGTGTCAATTGAACTTTGTAGCCCTTCAACGCTAAATCTTTGTGCATAATACGCCATACTGTTGACTCAGAAAGTCCCAATTGTTGTGAACGTCGGAAAATTGACGTGTTGGAGTCATCTGCAACACTATCACTCACAGCACCAATATTTTCTTCTGAACAACCGGCGCGAGCATCCGGACGTCTTTCTCGATCTTGTACTGCACCAGTTTCTTGAAATTTACGCACAATATTACCAATTTTTTGCTCAGTTGGACGGTTGTGTCGACCATAAACATCGCGTAGTTTGCGAAATACATTTCTCACAGAACGACCATTTTCATAAAATAATTCAATAATCTCAATACGTTGTTGTAATGTATACGACTCCATTTTTATAAATGGCAAACCTTCAGCTGTCAAAGTGACATATAATATGCGTTCGATGTTTGAAGTGTGTTACACAGGCGCTTGGTTTTGAAAACTCAATTTGTAAGACCCTATATAAGTCCTTTTCTGATTCTGTTTATTTTAGGTTGCTGTACTCGTAGTTTTTTTCTATTCCTCGTTCGATGGCTATGTATACTTATGTGTGTGTCTATTAGTATATTTATTTTGATGAGTCCGCATGCAGCTTTTTCAAGGTAAATCATTTGATTAATGCTTAAGAGTTTACGTATGTGCGTGTAATTCCGTCGAAGGTGTTCTCCAAGGCATACTGAATAGAATTTTTAGGGTTCTATTAATCAATCTTTTCACCCTAATTTTTTCGGATTGAATGCACTGACTCCACGCCAGTAATCCATATCTAATATGCGACGCTATATGTGCGTTGTAAATTGCAAGAGCTGTATCATTATTTAACCTAGGATCTCCACGCAATACACCTAATATTGGGTTGATTTTGGAACCTATTTCGTTGACATGCCTGCTCCAGTTAAGTTTCTCATCAATATTTATACCTAGATATTTCACTTCAGTTTCCCTTTCTATTTGCTTGGAGTTAATACTCAATATTGGATAAATCTCAGCCTTGTTCCGTTGTTTAAGCACCATATATTTTGTTTTATCCTCATTGAGAGAAAGTTTGTTACCATTTGTCCAATTTGTTAATCTTACCATTTCAATTTCATCTTTCCAACTCTTGCTGATTTTCTGCGTAATAAATCAAATTTGTATCATCTGCAATTATATGGTACTTTCCCATTAGACTGGCACATGAAATGTTTGTTATATACAACAAGTATAGTGTTGGTCCTATTATAGAACCTTGAGGTACACCTGTACGAAATGGTAAGGAAATCCTGAGTGTTCCATTTATCTTAGTTCTGACATTTCTGCGTGATAAATAATCTTTGATTAGATCATTAGTTTTATCTCGTAGTCCTAGATCTTCCAAGATCTCCAGCAATATCTTATGGTCCACTGTATCGAAAGCTTTTCGTAGATCGATAAACACAACGTCCACATACATACCCACGTCTATGTATTCATTTATCATGTGCATTGATTCAGTTATGGCTGAATCCGTACCACATTTCTCTTGAAATCCGTATTTTTATCAAATCGCCCACTGGAAGAGATAAATTCTTTTTATTCTTGTATCTAATGGTTTTTCGTAGATTTTCCCTATTGTACTTAAGAGTGAGATTGAGTGATAGTTACTTGGGTTTGTTGTGTCACCTCCTTTGTGTATTGCGATAACAAGAGTCTCCTTTAAACAATCCGAGTATTCAACTTTCAGGAACAAGACTCACTCACTTACCACTTCCACAAGAATATTTAGCTGTTTCGCCGTGATGACATTGATGCCAGGTGCAGAATCCTTTTTTAAATTCTTAATTATGTATTGTACTTCTGCTGTATCCGTGGGTTGGAAGAACATGCTTTTATCATTGTATGAATTACGCACATATGGATTATTTGGAATTATTTTGATTATTATATTCACGAAAACCAGAAACCAGAACATTAAAATTTCAGAATAAAGTAATTTTAAGTAAATACAACGAAACTGTTATAATATAAAAGTAAGAGAGAATTAAACCTACTATGATTACATATTTAGAATAGAATAGAATAAACTTTATTTCGGTAAAGTACACAAGATTGAAATCTTATAGAGTACAACTATTATAGTGGAGCTAGAATCATTTACATCGAAATTCAAAGAGTAAAGAAAAAATTAAAACTAAAAATAAAAAATAAAATAAAAATAAGTATCATTAAGTAGGAGTTACAATTCAAGTATAACACTAACTGGTATTCCCTTGCGGAGAGAAAGAAAAGAATGTGAAAAAGGAGCTATATTATGTGCGTTTTAACGAGTTTCTTAAATGCATTGATGGTACCAGCCGCCTGCATACTGACAGGGAGATCATTCCACAGACGGATGCTTTGGACAAGATAAGAGCTTTCCATTACAGTCTTGTGAAAGCGAGGCAATGCCAAATTTCTATTTCGTTGGGAGGTAGTAAAATGGAAAAGTTCTCTAAGGTACTCTGGCTTATTAAATTTTAACAAATTGTACAAAGAAACCAAGTTTCTTCGTTTAAGGTAAGAGGCAAAAGAACATCCGAACAAGCAAGACCGGAGATGAGAGACATGATCAAACCTACGCAACCCATAAATGAACCTCACACAGTCATTTAGGGCAACTTCCATCTTGCGTGTATAGATACTATCCAGTTTAGGAAAGACCAAACATCCAAAAGTGAAATAAGGCACGATTAGTGTTTTTACTAGCTTTAGACGAGAACGACTGGATAATATACTCGCTGAAAGCCACAGTCTGCGTAAGCCCCCATAGATTTTTCTGATCGTATTATTAATGTTATCACAGCATTTCATATTGGGGTTTAGTACTATCCCAAGATTGGTGACCTTGTTTGACATAGACAGTGAAACGCCGTTCAACAGTATAGGCGGTATGTCGGTTTCATGGAGTGTGCTATTGTAAAAGATAGCACAGTGTGACTTTCCCGGATTTAGTAGCAGCCGATTATAGTTAGACCAGGTGCAAATTCGGTCCAAATCAGAGTTTATTCGTGACACGCAATCCTCGAGGAGGCCAATAGGTCTACTTAGATACAGCTGAACATCATCAGCATATAAATGAATTTTCGCATCATGAACAACTCTCGGTAAATCGTTGATAAATAAGCAGAAGAGCAAAGGACCCAGAATAGATCCTTGGGGAACCCCTCGTTCTAGCGGCCGCGCACTGGACAGCAAATCTTTCACCTTGACTTGTTGACGACGGTGAGATAAAAAACTGTTGATCAGAGCAACAGCTGAGGTGCTAAAATTAAAGGAGAATGACAGCTTCTGGAGAAGAATGCGATAGTCTACAGAGTCGAAGGCTTTCGAAAAATCCAAAAGAACCAAAGCCGTGAACTTGTCTCGGTCCAGAGCCAATCTTATATCTGAAGATACTTTTAAGACTGCGGTTTCGCAGCTATGGGAAGTGCGGAAGCCGCATTGCCAACTCGTTAATAGGTTGCAGGATTCCACATAAAGTAGTATTTGCTTGTACATAAGCTTTTCTAGTACTTTCGACATAAAATATAGTAAACTTATTGGCCTGTAATCAGCGTGAGATTCAGCAGAGGTTTTCTTGGGCACCGGCAGTACAGTTGCTATTTTCCACTCACTAGGGAACGTAGATGACATTAGGCAAGAGTTAATAATATATAAGATGTACTTACCAATGTACGGGAATAACATTTTGATAAACCGCGGTGACAAGCTGTCTGGACCGATTGCATTAGACTTAATACTACTGATAGCCACAGTAAGTTCATTTAAATCAGTCCCACGGAACGAGAATGTGTTAGAAGGATTATTCATATGAAGTCTGTTGAATTTGCTTGACAGTTTGATTTTAGAATATTATTTCAAATTGGGTGGATTACACCCATAGGTTAGTAATGCAGGGTTAATTATTGTAAACGTCGGTTGAATAAACAATAAGTGAGAGGTAATGTACACCCTCCGATGCATTTTTTTTTTTTTTTTTGCAGAGGTTTCTCCAATATGCCTATTCCTAGAAAAATAAAAGCAAAACAAAATTATTAACAAGACATTTTTATTGTACTAAAAACTTCTGCAGAATACGAAATCCTATAAAATTGGTTATAATCATTTTTTCTGTGCGACAAACTGTTCTAGAAATATATGCGAAGTTGTTTTCAAAATCAAACTTGAATAGATCGGTGACCATACGAAATTTAATACGGGCATTCATCTAGTAGGGTATCATAAGAATTGGTCTTAGACCAATCCTAGCTTTTTTACTTGTTTCTATGTTGGTGTGATTTCCAGTTCAACTTTTTATCTAGTGAAATTTCAAGATAATTTACTTTGTTCTTTAGTTCCAACCATTTGTGGCCGCCAATAGAGGGCAGCAGGAATTCATTTAAATGTTAATTAGATACCACTGTAGGAGCTAAAAAACCAGACCTCTTCAGCTTGCTTTTTTGTTATTCATTACACGACCGATGATAACGAAAGTAAGATAAGAATCCTCCAAGCATTCACCTTGAAGTAGGTTATAGAAGTTCGTAAAAATTCATTGCGTAGCTAACACACACCTTTCTATTAATCACTTATACTGCTACAAAATTATTCCAGTGATTGAAAATTTTTCTTCAGAATCATATTTTTCTGCATATTTCCCAGATTAATTTTTTTTTTACCAGGATGAAGTTGTTGCAATCTCTGATAAAGTTGTAATCCGTGCCGAGGATTTATTAAATTGGTTCGATGATAAACTGGAATGGAACTGGGGACTTGTGTGGAAACAATTAAAAACAGCAACACCAGAGAAAATCAAAAATCAAATTCTCACCAACAACGGCGACAGTAAAACGGTTTCGTTGAAAAATTCCCAAATCGATTTTTCAGATGTGGAAAAAGAAAAAGTCTCAGGTAAGTTCAGAGGAGAGGATAAAAAGGTAAAAAAAATTTTTCTTCTTCTTCTAATTATTCTTAAAACTCACACATACATACAAGAATAAGATGCAAATTAATTAGTTTAAATTAAACTAACTATGTTGGTTGACTCTGTTGAATCTTAATTTGTTTGTACATTTGTTGAGGGAGGAGATCACGTCAAGCAGCATACATTGGAATTGTCGTTGCATCTATATCTTTTATAGAAGAAAAAGTGTTAGTGTGTGTGTGTGTAGTCTTAGCACATAAGAAAAGCTCAAGATCAAAAATAATATTTTCAACTTACTTGATGAGTTTAACCATATTGTGGTTGTCACACTGATTAGCTGGAGGACTGCATTGACATTCTTCAACCTCCATGATGTCACCCTCAACTATGTAATGCACAATAAATCGCGTATGCAATTCATTAGTGGGTATCTCCTGGTGAGGAATGTGAACTGCTATAGCTAAATTGGTTAAAGCCAATGCCAAAACGAGGAACACATAAAATTTCTTCATTATAGGTTTCGTCTTCACCTGGCTACCACTTCGCGCCGGATTAAATAGGTTCCTTTTTCTAAAAATCTCGCGCGGATTTATAGTAGTCTCGGAAGAGAATTATTTTTGTGGGACACTGAAATAGGTGACTTAATTGGATTCAGATTTTGAGATATTTTTGTCGATGATGATGAGTACAAAAATTACAAAATCTCTTGATTTCTATCAAAGTATGAAATGTTAATTCGACCGGCTCGCACAATGCACTGAATCTCGCCTTGCTTTACTTCGGCGCGAAAGAATATCACAGAAACATCAGCGCAGCAAGTTGCTTCGATGATAAGCAAGCAGCCTGGGGGTGATGAATGTTTTTGTTGTTTTTACTCTCTCTCCCCTCTCTATAAGATAAGAATTCAATTTGCTTTTGTAATTGGTATGGGGGTCTTTCGTTTCGTACAGGGTCAGGGTGTAGATTATGCGCGCGCAGTTTTCATCATTATTAATGTAAAGCAACTGTTTGTCTTTCTCTACTTCGCTCTTTCATTTAAACTTAATCGTTACTCTCGAAATTCGCTTGAAAATATTCAGTTTTTCGCTGCAAAATAAAGAAAACGTTTTCTGCAAGAACTCTTGAGAGAATTATATTACCGAATTGGATTTTGATGGAGACGCCAATACTATCGATAAGAAGTCATACGATAATGGCTTCGTCTTTCATTGAGCATTATTTATAAAAATGCGTGCGATTACTGCAATTCTTGGACGAGGTTCTGGTTTCTTTGATTTTATTACACGTCCTTTTTAAAGGAGATGGGAAGGAAGAAGTTACTGTGAATATCAGTACTTATGATGAGCGCATTTCTTTCGGTGTGTGATATCTTAACCTGCTCGAGTAGGTCCATGTTAAAGGCCTAGAAGGTCCAATGTATGTTATGGCCAAAAGATTTTCCTTCAGAAGAGGTTAGTTACCAGATAATCATCAACGAGAGAAGCCAGATATTAGACAGAGGGCTCTAGTTCTCGCAAAAGGTCCATATCTGTAATATTTATGAATCCAAGAAGGATAAGAAACAGTCGCAAGGCTGGGTAGTTCAGAAGGGGAACTCTCAATTCCGCTTGGTGCCTTATTTTGCATTTTTCAGGCGGAATTCTATGCTAAAGGGTTTTCCAATAAGAGGTGTTATTTTAATTAGCCCACTATTTCGGTAGATGTCACTTTTGGAGCTGTCATTTTTTGACATTTTACAAGTAGAAACTACGCCATTAATAAAAATGGAACGATACACGATTCAACAACGCACTGAAATTATTAAAATTCACTATAAAAATGGTGAAAATGTAGCAGAGACGGTTCGTAAAACTCGAACATTTTTGGGTCGTCGTAAAGCACCTTGTCGGACCGCAATACAGAAATTGGTAGAAAAATTCGAGCTGTCGGGACAAGTTAGTGATGTGAAGAATAAAACCCGTGCACGTCGCTCAAGAACAGCCGAGAATATTGCTGCTGTAGCCGAAAGTGTTGAAGAAAACCCAGGTTTGTCCATTCCTCGTCGTTCTTTGGAATTAGGCATTCCACAAACGTCATTACACCGTATTTTGCATAAAGATTTGGGTCTTAAGGCTTATAAAGTTCAGTTAACACAAGAACTCAAGCCGGCCGATCATCAGCAACGTCGAGTCTTTGCTGATTGGGTCCTTGAAATGCATGAAAATGATCCGGCATTCCATCGAAAACTCATCTTGAGTGATGAGGCCCATTTCTACCTCGATAGCTTCGTCAACAAGCAAAATTGTCGCATGTGGGGCTCGGAAAACCCAAGAGTTATTGTTGAAAAGCCTCTCTATCCTCAACGTGTGACTGTTTGGTGCGGTTTATGGTCCCGCGGGGTCATTGGACCTTACTTTTTCGAAAATGAGGCTGGAGCAACAGTTACGGTGAATGGATTGCGCTATCGACAGATGATTAATGATTTTTTATGGCCCGAATTGGATGGTATTGATCGGGACAACGTTTGCTTTCAACAAGACGGCGCTACGTGCCATACAAGCAACGAAACTATTGATCTTTTACGGGAAAAGTTTCCGGACCGT
Source organism: Dioctria rufipes (assembly GCA_963924295.1). NCBI lineage: Eukaryota > Metazoa > Arthropoda > Insecta > Diptera > Asilidae > Dioctria > Dioctria rufipes. The sequence continues at coordinate 21,672,440 of OZ002740.1, read as the reverse complement.
GTTATCTCTCGAAGAGGTGATCACAATTGGCCACCGAGATCTTGTGACTTAACACCTTGCGACTTCTTCCTTTGGGGCCACGTGAAAGAGAAGGTCTACGCCAACAGCCCAGCGTCGATTCAAGACCTCAAAGATGGAATTCGTGAGGCTATCGAGGACATAGGGCAGCCACTTTGCGATTTGGTTATGGAAAATTTCATGAAAAGGATATGGTCATGTAGGCGTGGTCGTGGTGGTCATTTGGCTGATGTTATTTTCCATTATTAACGGCATACCTTCCTCTTTATAATGAAATAAAGATCCGATCATTTATCTCAAAAAACGGCATTTTTCTTTAAATATCAAAATAACACCTGTTATTGGAAAACCCTTTATATAGATTGGAGAGCCAAGCTATGCTTCTGGCTCTGTCCTCTCAATACTTTGAGTCGAAACTAGTCTGGAGCTACCACATTTAGGGAGAACAAAGTATCTAATGGATGAAAATGGAAAAGCGGACGATCTGGTTAAAACTATAGCCCAACTTAGGAAGGAATTAAAAAAATGGGAAGACAGGCAAAAAAGATTTTTCACTCCTTCTCCTCTACAAACTTGCAAATTAATTGGTCTTATCCAGACAATCACTCAGACTGGTTATTAATGCAGTCAGTGGACATTGAGCTTTGGGCTCGAGCCCCATTAGATCGCGCCTAGTATATCGGTATTGCTGTGAGCTCGGAAAACTGGGGACTAACCACAGAGGTATTCAAGTCTACCGTGGAAATATATATCGAAGCGATTTTTTTCAAGGAGCATTTTCTACTGTTTAATACAATTGAATCCAAGATTTTCCAAAATCAATAAAAAACAATTGCCGGTTATTATTGGTTGACGCTGATTTATGATTCTAGGTCACGGGTGAGAGCTGGACGAAGCTGACAGCTCAGTACTAGCTACATTGCAGGGAGGCATACTAGTACCCCGGCCATTGTGGGGTGGGTAACCCGCAAAAACCTGCACTACCACGTGCCATAATAAAAAAAAATCATGCCTGATGAAAAGAAATCTGAAAAAAAGCACACATCGGGCCAAGACGGGGCCCCACCACTTACTGTTGAGCTGCAAAGGATCTGATCCTAAGAATCCTCAGTCTTGTGGTCTCCATGCCACCCATAGCATCGTGTAACTTATCAGATGCCCCTTTGAAACCTGAAAGAAGACGAGACAAGGGTTGAAGCCGATCAACCAACCCACAATCCGAATTAACAGGGCTCCGGAAGGGGAGATGGAAAATCAAAAACCTAAAGAGCTCCATTACGTTAAAAATTAATTCTATTCCATAAAAAGTTATATGTATATTAATAAAGCGTGTACAATAACAGAAGTCCTATAACCTAATGTATGATAAGCAAATGACGAAGTACTATAGTCTTGGTTTCCATTGAGGTTCAAAAAACAGAAAAACAAAACATATTTTCGCTTCGCTCTAGTTCCACAATGATCCATTGAAAGAGATCAATTTTTAGCAGTACGCATAGATAGTTCGTGCTCCCTTTCTCTAGATTTTAATATTTTCTTGTTTGTGATATTTATTTTCTATTTACATGACGTGTTATTTTATAGTTATTTGTATTTGCATAAAAGATATTTTATTTGTTAAATAAATGTCTCAAAAAAAAATTTCATTGTTCTGTTACTTTTATCTAATAAGTAAATTTGCTTAAAGGCTCAGGAATTGAAGTGGAATTCTGAGCTCGACATGACGATACTATTTTTACCCAAAGTAGGAACATAACAAAATGTGCATATGCAACTACCCGATAAGGTTTTGAAATATATATGTATGAAATCTATAACAATAAAAAGACAAAATTTAAGCAATCACTTACATCATCATGCTGAGGTCCACCGCAGAGGCGCCTTCATGGATGTTCCGTTTGTTGCTGCTGTTTTTATATTTCACACGTTATTTTTTAATATCAAATAAAACACTGCACATATATATCCAATTCCTGGCTAAGTATTGGTATGACTTTGGGCATGCGCCTATGATTTGTCACGCACAGAGAAAGTCTGACCGGCCTTCATGGCTTTTCTAGAGCTAGCACAGAATCCATTTCAACAAAACCAATGGTCTGGATCGTATCACACATTGGGCCGCCGCAAAGATTAGACCTATGTTTTAAGACCGGCTAGCTCAGTCGATCATTTCTCAGAATCGTCTGATTCACAGGAGAAGCAAACGACCATGCCCTGTTTCGCAGGATCATACAATGCAATATGCTGTATCGTGTGGCTCCGTCATCTAGCAACAAACTAGGTCGATCCCGCATGACGAAGGTGCTGCCACTTTTTACATGACTGAATGAGCAAGCTCTGGTGCGCGAAGAGTTCTGAAAAGGAAGAATAAGAGATTTTGACTTTCGTGTGGAAAACTAGAAGAGCGAAAGAAAAAATCAAGGTAATCGACAAGTATAGTGGTGCTAAACTCGAATCGCTTAAAAAAAAATAAAAAAGGTAAAAGAAAGAACTACAACCTCTCGGTCGGCACTAATTTAATGGTGAATTCCTTTCAACAAAACAGAACAAGCACTGAACTGAACCAGACTATCAGATCTACACCGAATTTCGCCCTGTCCCGAACGGGGACAATCGGAAAAGAATGCAAGAAAGTAGAATATCCGAAAATTTTCGTCCCTTATGATTTTAATAAAAAATAAATAAACCACTTCAATAAAATAATTGTATTTTCACAAAATGTCCACACATCCCCACTTTAATTACAAATACTTTCGATTTGACGTTTAGCTCCGAACCGTAACCACAAATTTTCATGGAACAAGAAAGTTCAAAACCGGTGCAGAAATCGAACATAGAATCTATGTGAAAAGAATATACGTGTGGAACCAGTTCTGTGTCAGTGTGATGAAGAAAGCACTTTAGGTTTAGGAACCGAACGAGTTACGGTTCAGTTCAGGTGAAAGAATTCACCATAATTGGAAACAAGACCTCAGTATTGTAGTACTTGAAATTATCTTCCGTCAGATTATAAAATATTGGAATCGAAATTCTCTGGTAATTATCAATGTCGAGTTTATATAAAATGGAGCTCTTTATTCTACTTACCCAAGTAATTATCATGCAAAGGCTCTAGCTCAAGTTGCTTCTGCTCTTCTATATAGCTATAGGGCAGATGAAGAGCATAAAGACGAAAAAACAATATCTAATCTCTATAGATTCTGACATTAAACTTGCAAAAAAATACATCAAGAGTTAAAAATCATCGAAACGCTTGAGAACACCCTTCAACAGACTCTACCAGATCATTGGATTTCTATAATTCAATCTTCGAATCAATTCATTCTAGAAGAAACCGTTGGTGATCAAATAATTGTTTATCTCAATTTGAAGGCACGAATTTGTTTTTGTTAATGATGTCGTGACAGTGGCAGGATTGAGTTACCCACCCCACTAATTCTCCCAAAATATCCGAGGTGCTAGCGCGCCGCCCTGTATGCAACGTTAGTCACACAGTGAGCTGTCAGCTCATGCTGGCAGTCTGGACTTTACGTCCAACGCCACTCACTCATCTACTTTCATAACATTGTGAAAGATAAAATAAACAGTTTTATGGCAGACTGTTGTTTCTATAAATCCGGTGAAGCCTATAAATCCGCCCGAAATTGCTTATAAGTATTGTTGCCACATCAAAGACTTGTCAATGATGAAATACCATTGAAATTGTATAAATAATCTGAGGAAACAATCTGTAATTGTTATTGGTAGAGTCAGTGTTGAGTCAAGTAAGAAGAGTATATGACGGTTAGCAAGAGCTGTTATGGCCCAATATAAGGAAGATTCTTCCAGCAGCAATTGCTAAACAGTAACCTCGCAATCGATGATTACGATAACAATTAACCTCGCATAGTAATTTTTATGTAAAGCGATTGCTTACTACTAAGCGACTCAGGCGCTGCAGCCGGTAGAAAAAAACGACAAGATTGTTGTCGCGTTGTGAGTAAAGTTTACTTCCGAATATCTGACATAAAAGACGAGTGACTTTTATGGCGGGAGCCATTCAGTGTACAGTCTTATCTTTATTCGAGTCGGTTCAGGTTACCTCAGCGTCAGATAACTTATATTAAAGTAGTAAGATAGGTTAGTTTTGTTCGCGTAATAAAAGAATATTCGTAAATCAACTGGAAAGTGACAGCTCCTTCCCCTTGTGGGATCGACCTAGTTTGTCGCTAGATGAAGAGGCCACATGATGCAGCATACTACATCGATTGGTCCTGTGACCATAACAACAAATTAAACCAATCGGTACATATTCACATGTCGCTCTTCCACTTAAATTTGAGCCCGTATCGAATGCAGTTCTTGTTCCTAATGATGTAACCGTACAGGAAACTTCTGTTACAAATGCCCCCAATGGAAGTGCCACAAAATCCGAATGACTCAAATAAAATGCTAGAAAGTCCACTGGTATTAAAGCCATTGAAGTAGTAATATTTTCGATCACCTAGTTTTGAATATTTTCTGTACTATAATCATATGATATTAATAATCTACTTTTTTCAAATTTAACGGTCGGTTGAGTGTGCTGGTTGGTTAGGTCTTATCCATGTTATATGTATTTGATACAGCTGATGAAGGTCCTCTCCATTTGCACGTAATCCACTCCTACCGGATCTCGCCCCTGTATTAAGCCCACAGCTCAACCAAGTTTGTTTATTTTCTGTCGTATCCATTCATACAACTGCAGATGCTTCTTCAGAGCCCCTGCGAGCAGTTTCAGAAAAATCACCAGTGTCAATATTACCAACAAAATTTTCAAGAACTCTAGCTGATGTAGGTGTAAATATGGAGGAGAGACTTCGTCTGTATATATTTGTATCTTCAATATGTCTTCAAGTCTGAGATGTTTGGCGGATGTTGCGTTCTCGTTGGCTGATCCGGTATCGGCAGGACGCTTGCTTGGTCCAGATAAAGGTTGATTGATGTATCGTCTACAATAATCTGCTCACGATTTATTAGATTAGTATTACTTGCCTGTCACTCTGCTAAATAATGCTTATATAAATAATATTGTCCGTCTTTTCTGTAAGCTGTATATATCTTTGTTTTGCAAGATCTGATTTTTTAAAATTGTTATAATTAATATATTGAGTTCTACTCTGTTCATAAACTTGAGATAAATGCTTTTCCCGTAATTTAAATATGTGCGGAGAAAAATTTCATCTTTTTGTTTGTTCATATAGTACATATTAGGATATTGTACATCGAACACACACTCAACACCATATTTAACTTAATATTCCAGCTAAATCACTAATACGTCTGTTTTCTTTGAAATCATATATGAAACTGATTTCATTGATTGAAAAGTGGTTTGGGATCCGAGGAGTCCCCCGACCGTGGGCTAAAGCAAGGCCCATTGTTCACCCTCCAGACCCATGAGCAATCGCTCATAGGTCCCAACCGGACGCTCTTACAAAGTTAAGTATTGGCCCCCAGCTCTCCTCACCGGCATCGTACAATTCGTCCAGGAGGTCCTGAGATTGTTGGACAGTGACAATCACCTATGAAACACTAGCAATAGCTTTTTCGTCCGCATCTTTTATATCAGTATCGAAATTAGCGAACGTAAACTCCAAATCGTGTTTCGTAGAATTTACAACTTCTTCTTTATTATAAACTACATTTCCTGGACACAAATAATTATATCCAAGATACGTATAACCTTTCTTATACATATTTTATAACTAGTCAATATAAAAAAAAAGTTTCAGCCAGCGTACTCTTACTTAAAACAATTCTTTTTTTTTACCACTTTTGCAGTCTACCACACCAACACCCACCGTTACTGGAACAGCTGACGGCCGGTTCACTGATTAGTTGTACGAGATCAATTATCGATATGAAAAGCAGTCGGCTTACTATAACTTTTTCATTTGCTACCTCCCAGACTATTAGCTCCAACGAGGTAAGAACTAAAGGAGATGCATGTGAGAAAATATCGCGTACCCAATTCTAACACAATGACACTGATATTGTTTGTACATAAGCGCCGTAAAATGTGTACACCTGTACACAATTGTACAACCTATGTGCAATTTTAATCGCTTTTATTTTCATATACTCAAAAGTAGTTACTGAATTTGCAAACGTGAACCTAAAAAAGTTAATAATTAAGAAGAAAAGTTCAATGGTAAAAAGTTTGTGAGTTATATTTGCCTGGTGCCCCTACGGTTATTTCACGGGTTTTCCTGCGTCAATGCACCAAACCTAAGTATGGATTTGACAGCGAAGACCAAAAATGGCCGAGTGAAACATACACAAATGCAGGGCAATTTGGGTACGCTCATGTACACGGATCGTACATATCATTGCATCTCCTTTAGTTATTACCTCGTTGATTAGCTCGTGAAGTTTAAAGGGTCAAAAATAAACTACATCACTCGATTACCCTCTACTCCCTTTTTAATATGATTCCAAGCTTGACATATTTTATACAACCCCTATGCAGGTGATACGACCTCCACCCACAAAAATTGTTCACCCATATTTCTTTACTCTACACCCTAAATCTATCGAAAAACTCTCCATTGCTCAACGAGTCTGCCACAGAATTAGGCGACCGTCAATATTACGCCAGAAAAATTTACCGCCGAGGCTCCTCAAATCTGAAAATTATTGTTAGTCGAAATAAAATATAATCGTTAACACCCATGCACACCTAATGATATGAAATTAAAATCTATGAACGAAAATTGAATGAGACCGAGGTTAATGTTTGCCTGTCTAGTTTTATGTGCAAGTTTTTAATAGAACCTCCTGTTTCACGGCAGTCTAGCTTTCAGTATTTGTAAATGCACGCGGCTATTGACGTAAATATTTCAAGTCGATGCAATTCTGTATAAGTTCCTTTGATGATTTTTACAAAATATAAATTAATTAAATTTTTGAATCTGTTATGATGCTATCGTAGCTGAGATTTTTTGTTGATATGCAATTTGAGTTTTGGTGATTTTTTTTTATTTGTTGCTATTCACCACGCCGGGAGAACCTTTATCAATTTTTTAATCAGAATTTTTCAAATAATTCTCGTCGAGAACGTACATTTTAGCAAAAAAACATTTTTGATTCAATGGCATCAAGTAAAATTTAGAACAGGCGTCGTAAGTAAGCGCAAAAAATGTTGGTGCATTTTTGCACCACTGAAATAATACATACATTTGCAAATTTGTGGAAATTTGAAGCTAATTTCAGCTGCATATGAAACGTTTGAAGAATTTAGTTGTCATAATGGTATAACAGAAAACAAGGTATGCTCCATATGAACTGTTAAGATGCGACATAACGAAGTCCGTCTTTACACATAAAACAACAACAACATTGCTCTCGGTTTCAATAAAGTGGACCGAGAAGTCATACCTTGTTAGCCTGTATACCGTGAATTGGCATGAGTCATTTTCTGTATACTATTCTCAAAGAGAGCGCCAAGTTTCGACAATGAGGAAATTATTTACAAGAAAGTTTTAGGTCATAATCTACAGCAAGATTTAGTGGGAAAATTGAAGATTTTGTGCATGATCACTACCGAGAACCATACAGATAGATTGATGCTCCATTCAATTCACACTGCCGCAACTGCAAATAAATCGCCTGTAAAGATCACCCTTATTCACCTTCGACGCAAGTGCCCCTTGCACTCGGGTGTGGCAGGTGTCTTTTTCATTGACCTTAAACAAATCACTGGCGAAAAAAATATAAAAGATAAAATTCCATTTTTAAATTTCGCAAGCTGAAATCAAGATGACTACTATACCTTAATTTCCACTCCAAGTAGGGATCCGAGTTTTATCTGACCCCAAAGCTCTTCGACACACACACACACACACACAAGTGCATAACAATAGATAACCCTTCTGGTGATATGATGATAGTCTGAGCACATCACTTGCAGTCCAATTTGAAATGACTAAGCACTTGATTTGGGTTTGTCTGTGTTTTGTCAGGTACACGATGGACATTCCCAGATTTGCTCTTCTCTCTTCTGCTAGAAGATAAATTAGAAAGCATCCCTAGAACCCAAGATCTACATAGTACGCTTCATCTTTGGATCGTCATCTTATTGTAAGAAGGTGGCAGGGAAGAAGAGTTAAAATATTTAATTTAAATAAACCTAAAAAGGAGAAGGGGGAGGTCTGCGAGGAGGCCATGATATTTATACAACGTCGTGGTGCTGTGAAGTAGTTTTTGTCGCAGAGTGCCATGGTGGAATGTTTGGACAAGACCTTTCCCCCTATGGATTCTAGAAAAAAAAGTAGAAAAGCCCTCATTACACCAGCATGCAACTATATTCCGATCTTGCCTGAGAAGTCGAGAACAGTCATATAAAAGAGTAATGGTCACTTATGATAGCCCTATATAAATAATTTCTCCGCGTTAAGATAAATAACAAGTTTATGGATTTCAAGATATAAAACGAGAGGTGATAATACCGTCATCCAAGGAGATTCTTAACACGGAACCCCATGATCTAGATGGTTAAATTAGGCAAGAGGGGTTCTGCTAGAGATATCCAACCTGCTTCACTTACGATTTCCAGCGAATCTATTGTGCCCTTGACCTCATGGTATAACCTTTTTGAAACTGCCCTAGCTCCATCCTGCTTCCGTAAGGAACCTCAGGACAAAGCTGAGCTCTTTACTTGGCAGCTCCTCAGATTTGGAAGTAGTTACCACTCTTTTATTCATCAGAGCGGGCCACTCGCAAAATACATATTGGACTGATACGATTTCTTCCAAATTGTTACAGCTCCTGTAGAAATCATTTGCTATTATGCCCAGTCTACTAGTATATGGGCTTCAATAGTCCAATAACCAAAAGTGACTGTTAGATTCCTGATATCCGTTTTACTGCTATTAAGGAATTCTTTTGTGCTGTTCCTGTCATATGCAGGCGATAATTGCCCGCAATACAGCAGGTTTTTCTGTTAACCTACCGGTGGCTTGCCTTTTTCTAGGCGGCCCTAATGATCCCACCTCTGATAGAGCTCCGATCAGGATCCTTATATAAGCTACTGCTGCGGAACTATCTGTATTGCAGACACCCATGATCAATGATGATTAATAGATATCTCAAATAAAAGGAGTCTTCTCTGAGGTGTAATGAGGGAGAGAGAGAGGAACCTAAATTGTCTGTAAATCAAACAGGCTTTATTGTGATAACAATTTTTATTTTTGCAAAACTATTTTAAGTTAATAGAAAATAACTAGGAAGTAAACAAAACAAATAACTAAATGATAACAATGAAATTTACATTGGTGGAAGTGGGGGGTGTGGGGGTGAAATTGATTGAAATGGAAATTAATGCTTAGCAGCAGTTGAATGCTTACACTCCTAGGTACTTCTTTTTTCACTCGCTTGTTAAAACTATCTCATTTTTTATATAGTATAACTAAGGAAAGTATAAAGATATAAACATGCGCTCGCTCACAAAGAATCAAAAAAGAAAAGAAAATACAAGAAAAGAAAGGAAAGAAAGGAAAGAATAAAGACACACCATGCGACAGACGAGAGAGAAATAATTATCAAAAACGTCTACTGGCACAAAATATCAAAACCGCTCGCTCGCTCATTCAAAATCTGGCATTCATCGCAATCGCTCGCTCTACCGCACTCTTATAGTCCTAACTGTATGTGTGTAACTGCAAAATTTATCTAACTTTTTACACTCGTTGCATACATCCTTCTCCTTTTCCTCCTCCTCTTATTCTCCTTCATCTTCTTCTACAACTTCTACTAAAATTAACTAACCTAAGCATCGAAACAATGCACAATGCAATCTTAGACCTAAGTGTAGCATGTAGGATTAGAACTATGCTTCTCTTCTATGTTTCTTTTGTACAATGCAATAAAATTAAGGATTTTATATACTTCTTATCATAAATTTATATATATACAGTGCGCCGCTAGGGGGCACTATCCCTCCATGGGAAATTTTAGCTCTTAGAAATTGGTACAACACCCATTTCAGCGGGCAAATTCTTATAAAGTTGCAGCAATTCCTGCGGAATTTGATTTGGCAAAAATAGATTCGGAGTTTGGGCGTACAAGCTAGACAGGAGCATAGGATTTAGCATTGGTAAAAAAGGATTAGGCGCCGCAGCGGCTAAATGTGGCAAAAAAGGTGGAAAAGGAAATGCTGGTGTCTTTGAAGATGCGGATGAGGATGATGGGGAGGAGGATGAGGAAGAGGAGGAGGTAGATGTATTACTTCCGCCTGTAATATTCGACGAAACATTCGGCAATGAAGATTTCGAAGAAGCTTGTACTGGAACTGGTGAATTGCCTTTTTTAACAAATTTTTGTGGTGGTGTTACGTGCTGTTGCTGTTGTTGCTGCTGTTGCTGTTGTTGCTGTTGTTGTTGCTGCTGCTGCTGCTGTTTTGGAATTTGACGTGATGGCGGCGGTAATATTGGAGCAGGCATAATATCAACAGCTTTTCGCTTTATATTATGATTTTGTGAATTGTAAACATTTTGCGTATGTGTTAGAGGTTTCTGTTGTTGTGATGGTTGCGATGGCACCAATGTTATTTGTAGTCCACTATCTGACAATTTTGGTTTAGTGTTTGACAAATTTATTGCCGTTATAGAGGGCGGCGGTTTATTTTGTGGTGGAGATCTTGCGTGTCGTGCTGAAGGTATCGAATGAATTTCCAATGTTGGAAATTTTATTGGTGATTTAACTGTAAGATCTAAAACCTCACAGTGTCCAGAAGGCGTAGGCGATGGTGGTAGAATGTCTTTAGGATTTCCAAATATTTTACCTGTTTTCGTGTACATGCTGGTGCTCGATTGCAATTTCGGCATTTTACTGTTGTTATCATTTGTTCCTCCTCCTCCTCCTCCTCCGCCATTGTTCTTCGGAATGGTTATACTTGTTGATGATGGAAGATTATATTTATCTTCTTCTGATTGACTTCTTTCTAATTTATTGTTGTTGGTGGTAGTAGTAGTAGTTGTTGTTGGTGTAGTACTAGGCAAACGTGATGGAACACGAAGTGATACAGGTGGCGGTAGCGTAGATGATGAAGTTGAAATTACTCCATGTGTATTACTTATAGCGGTAACTTCAAGACCACCTTCACGTAAAATATCTAATTTCCTTCTTTTAACTGGCGGAAGAATTGTGTTAGTTTCTGTTATACTATTATTACTACTGCTACTACTATTACTACTATTACAAGTCAGTCTCATGTGATTCGTTAATGAACTTCCTGATGATGATGATCCATCTCCATCACTATCAACTAGATCAATCACCTCGGGAGATTTTTTAGGTGTAGATACTTGCGATATCACAGGTGTGATAGTCGTACCGGCTGCTATAAAAGGAATATTTTCTTTTTCAAAAGGAACTTTTTCAGTCTTAACTCGGATATTTTGCCGTTGACGTTTATTACAATCATCTTCTCCTCGGTGATGATGATGATGACGATGATGATGATACTGTTGTTGTTGTTGTTGTTGCTGCTGCTGCTGCTGTGACTGTTGCTGCTGCTTTATGGGACTAGTTGTATCTCGATTTTCAATTTTCACTTCTTGTCCATCTTTATCCTGTTTAATATTACAACGAAATTCGCTACCTTTACATCCACCTCCGACTGTTGTTGTTGTTGTTGATGAGGATGAAGAATCATTTTGATTCGGTTGTACTGTTATTTGTTGAATTTGTATTTGATTAGTTATCTGAATTTGATTTGTAATTTGATTTTGAGTTGTTGTGATTTTGGAATGTGTCGTTTGCGGATGTATTGTTGTCTGATGAACAGTAATTGTTGTGTGCGGCTGTTGTATTTCAATTTTTTGAGATGATGATGATGTTGAAACGGTGGTTTTTGTTGAACTTGAGGAGGAAGAAGTTATTATTGGTTTTATATCATCATCTACATCATCATCATCATTATCATCATTCACAGATGTTCTACAAGTTTTTCTAGATTCTGCAGTTCCAACAATTACGGTAACAGGAACAGAAACAGGTTGTACACCGCTTGTCGATGAGGATACGGAAATTTTACTTTCAGCTGTTGTTGATACAACTGGTATTGTTAGAAGCGGATTATCAACGACAAGTACAGGCTTAGTAGATTCATTAATATTATCGCTGGTGCATTTCTTTGTTACATAATGAGCTGCTTGCTTTGCTTTGACTCTCTTTTGTATTTCATTCATTTCTTCTCTACTTAATTCCGGTTCAGATTTACATTCAGACTCAGGACTTTTCTCTTTTTTTATTGTTACTTTTAGGCTAGGAACTTTAAGGAGTTTTTCTTCAATCTCAGTAGGTTCCTTTTTGATTTCAGGTTTTGTTGTTGTTGTTGTTGATGTTGTAGAAGTCGTCTTTTTGGTTACTAACTCAGATCTTTCCAATGGCAATAATATACGTTCATATTTACGTCGTGTTATAGTAAGATGAGGTGGACTATTCTCACCGAAGAGAATTTTCCATTGTTTCTTTAATGTGACAGCATCATAGCCGCCGAGTTTTTTTACCTGACGAAATATCGCATACAAATGTACTCCTTTCAAGTTCACCCAGATCATCTTTGGTATGTTGTTGTTCTGTTTAATATGAAACTCATGCAATTTACGCAAAAAGAATTTCTCTTCGGCAGGGCAATCATTACAAGTTGAGGAAATGGGTTTATTACTTGGTGCAGTAACAGTTTTCGAAAGAATTTCATGTTTTTCAATATATTTTGTCGCCTTCATGAATTGTTGCTTCTTTTCAATGTTACTCTTTTTATTAATTATTTCTTTAGCAACAGCAGGCGACGACAGTGGCAACAGCAGCATTGGTGGCAGCTGCTTCTTTTCCATACTAACAATTTCCTTTTCATCTTCCTTTTTCACTTCTAATTTCTTATGTGGTGGTACTGATGGTAGTGGTTTAGATTCAGATTCTGATTTTAGTTTACTTCTAGCAGGTCTGTGATTGAAACGTAAATGCGGTCGAGGCTGGACTTTAACTGTAGTACTCTGAAAAGATTTGAAGAAAAACATTATATTAGAAACTGGGAAAATTTCTTTAACCTTTTTTTTTAATTTTTACCTTTCCAATTGAAAATATCGAAATATCTGATTCATTTGATTCACTACCAGAATCATTTGCTTTCTTTCCATTGGAGAATGGCGATTGTGAACGAGATTTCTTTTTTCGTCCACGTGGACGTCCTTTTAGTTTCGGTGCTAGATGATTGCAAAGAAGCTCATGCGTTTCAAGTTCTGGATAATCGAAGGTATCTCTGCAAAACATTACACGCATATCGGATGATGGTGATGAGAAACCGCATAGAGCTGCGACAATTGAACTTTTTAACCAATCATCGCATGTGTCATCCTCGAGACGTCTTATTGTTGCTCTATATCGACAATATCGTGGATAACTTAAGACTGTGATTTTCGTTCGGGCATTTTCTTCTGTAAAAGTGAAATTATTTGTGTGTGATTTTTTTTTTCATTATTATTAAATTTAAGTTTTCGTAATAAAAAAATTTTATTTTACAATTTAAAAATGACAAATAGATGGCGTTGATGTGAAATTTTATATAAATGCTGCCAAGAATCGGTGTTTAACATTTAAATTCAGAAGGAACACATTATGGAATTTGGAGACTAGAAAAGACTATTCAAAAGTCTAGAGAGAGCGAAATTCTCGTTGGACCGAATCAAAATTGATGATTCCTGAGGTAATGGATAATAAATTTTTATGAAGATTTGATTAATGTTGCTATCGACTCGAAGAGAGTTCAACAGGATGTTGCTTCTCAACAACATATATGTATGTATATATGCTTCGGCGACTATTCTCTGCCGAGATTGAGCGCCTTAAACCTGCACGAAGATCTGTCTGATTTCTGCCTAGGGGCTTCACATCTGATCTTAACATTTACTTTATAATGATAGAATGTCCTCTTTCGACCGTTTTAGATCAACATCCTAGATGTACGTGAACTGGAGAATCGCAGAATTGACCTCATGAGCGATTTTAAGACAGCTTTGGTCCGAGATTTGTCCTGTGAAAGCTGAATCTTTGCTGAGCAGGAACTGGAATGTAGTTCGTAATCTTATTGAAGTTATCAAAGGATCACTGCTTCTTTGGCCAACATGCAGAACGCCTGCAAGCTCCATACAGAAGCTTTGTGGACGAGGAAGAGGTTGAGGGCGTTCAGCACTTGCAATGTGAATGTCCTAACCTTGCTAAGCGTAAAGTAATATGCTTGGTAGCTACTTTTTCTGCGAACTGGGGGAGTTAGCAGACAAAGAGTTGAGAGACCTAGTAAGTTTCAATAACTCTTGTGGCTGGTTTCATCGCACCCCCTAAATCCTTGGTATTTTTAGTACATTTGGTCGTACATGCTTTTACGATGGCCGCCACTCTAAGCTAACCTAATTTAACATAGATCAACATTCTGTGACGGTTATCAATATCACTGAAATGAATATTCACAGTAGTCTGCTTTCAAAACAAGTTTGATGTAAATATTTATACAGATCCTCTAGAGGCCTAGAACAAATTATTGACTTTTTCACAATCTTCGGTATGTTCAGACTATCAAGGATAGACCGAAAAGGATTTTAATATAATCGCTCTGAGGTGCGAACTAATAAGCAAGAGCAATGTAAAACAGAGATGATTCTAAAGTTTATTCTTTCTTTCTTTCTTTTATGAAAGGCTGCAGAAGGATAATGGTCCGATTATAAAGGAGGTAAAACTCCTAATACTGCACATAGGACATCAAGTCCAACAACTTTAATTCTCATGACAATGGAACTAATCCCGCTTTCCCCAAGTTGAAGATAGAAGTGGCCGTTTCTTAATCGCCAAAGGAGTAGAAAGCAACAGTGAAAACGCCCGTTTCGATTAAAAGGGATAGCCAGGCTAATTGGCTCCGCGACTTCGACTCAGTCAATAAAAAACTAGGTGGTATGAAGCCAACCAATGTTGTTGAATGGAAAGCTAGCTAGTGGCTAATATGAAATTCACTTGACACGATAAAAAAAAGGCAAGTATTGTCAAGGAAAAACCAATCGAATAATAAACATCACGCCACAACAAAAAACTCTTCAAGTAAATCTGCACATTGCAAAAAGTAACTTCCTGTAACTTCTCCAAGCCACATAATACCTAGATGGCTACTGAGAGTCAAGTTCTACAACCACAAAAGTGAATAGAAATAGAACTGCAGGTGCAGGATACTCGCACATAATGTGGTTAGAGGTTTTCTCTTAGTCAACACATTTCGTTGTTGGATTCGCTTATCTTCTTCAGAAAAAACCGACAAAACACCCAGCAAAGAATCAGGTCTACCGGGGAATTCTATTCGATCTAGATTCGATCGAATCGAATTCCACGGTAGACCTGAATACCTCTGTGGTTAGTCCCCAGTTTTCCAAGCTCACAATGACACCGATGCACTAAACGCGATCTAATGGTGCTTAAGTCAAAAGCTCAATGTTCAGTGACGGCATTAATAAGAAGCCTGAGCGATTATCTGCTAAGACCAATTAATTTGCAAGTCTAGAGAGGACGAGTGAAAAATTCCTATTGCCTGTCTTCCCATTTTTGTAATTCCCCCCTAAGCTGGGCTGTAGTTTTAGCCAGATCGTCTGCTTTTTGATTTTCAATCATTACTTTGTTCTCCCTAGACAGTAGCTAGACTCAAAGTATTGAGAAGACAGAGCCGAAAGCATAGCTTGGCTCTCTGAACAAATTAGAAGATGTTTAGTTTTTTCTGAAATCCAACCATTATAGCATATAATTCCGTCTGAAAAATGCAAAATAAGGCACCAAGCGGAATTGAGAGTTCCACTTCTGTACTACCCAGCCCTGCGACTAATTCTTATCCTTCCTGGATTCATAAATATTACAGATATGGACCCTTTGTGAGAACTAGAGCCCTCTGTCTAATATCTGGCTTCTCTCGTTGATGATTATCTGGTAACTAACCTCTTCTGAAGGAAACTCTTTTGGCCATAACATCCATTGGAGCTTTTAGACCTTTAATATGGACCTACTCGAGAAGGTTAAGATATCACACACCGAAAGAAATGCGCTCATCATAAGTACTGATATTCACAGTAACTTCTTCCTTCCCATCCCCCTTAAAAAGGTGAACATATGACGTTTAATAAAATCAAAGAAACCAGAACCACGTCCAAGAATCGTAGTAATCGCCCGCAATTTTTAAACAATGTTTAATCAAAGACAAAACCATGACCAGATGACTTCTTATCGACAGCACAAATTCTACACCCTGCACGAAACGAACGACCCCTATACCCATTGCAAAATCAAATTGAATTCTTATCTTATAGAGAGGAAAGAGAGAGTAAAAGCAACAAAAACATCCGTCACCCCTAAGCTGCTTGCTATTCTCTAAACCAAAGATAACCTAATAACCTTATTAGGTTATGTTTGCTTCAAACAACTTAGCTGCTGATCTTTCTGTGATATACCTTCGCGCCGAACTAAGGCGAGATTCAGTGCATAGTGCGAACTGGTCGAAATAATATTTCATCACTTTGGTAGAAATCGAGAAATTTTGCAATTTTCGTGATCATCATCATCATCGACAAAAATATCTCAAAATCTGAATCCAATTAAGTCACCTATTTCAGTGTCCCACAACAATTCTCTTCCGAGACTATTAGAAATCCTCGAGAGATTTTTAAAAAAAGGAATCTATTTAATCCGGCGCGAAGTGGTAGCCAGGTGAAAACCAAACCTATAGGTACTGAAGAAATTTTATGTGCTCTTCGTTTTGGCATTGGCTTTAACCAATTCAGCTACAGAAGCTCACATTCCTCACCAGGAGATACCCACTAATGAGTCGCGAACGCGATTTATTGTGTATTACATATTTCAGGGTGACGTCATAGAGGTTAAAGAATGTCAATGCAGTCCTCCAGATAATCAGTGTGATGACCAAAATACGATTAAACTCGTCAAGTAAGTTGAAAATATTATTTTTGATCTTGAACTTTCCTCATGTGCTAAAAGTACACACATACACACACAAACTAACACGGTTTCTTCTATAAAAAATTTAGATGCAAATTCAAATGTATGCTGCTTGACGTAATCTCCTCCCTCAACAAATGTACAAAGTCAACCAACATTTAATTTAAACTACTCATTTTGCATTTTATTCTTGTATGTATGCGTGTTTAAAGAATAATTAGAAGAAATATAAAAATCGTTTTCTCTTTTCATCCTCTCCTCTGAACTTACCTGAGACTTTTTCTTTTTCCACATCTGAAAAATCGATTTGGGAATTTTTCAACGAAACCGTTTTACTGCCGCCATTGTTGGTGAGAGTTTGATTTTTGATTTTCTCCGGTGCTGCTGTTTTTAATTGTTTCCACACAAGTCCCCAGTTCCATTCCAGTTTATCATCGAACCAATTTAATAAATCCTCGGCACGGATTACAACTTTATCAGAGATTGCAACAACTTCATCCTGTGAAAGAAATGTGGGAAAAAAAAATTAATATGCGAAATATGCGAAAAATATGATTCTGAAGAAAAATTTTCAATCACCGGAATAATTTTGTAGTAGCAAAAGTGATTAGTAGAAAGGTGTATGTTAACTACGCAATGAATTTTTACGAACTTCTATAACCTACTTCAAGGTGATTGCTTGGAGGATTCTATCTTACTTTCGTTATCATCGGTCGTGTAATGAATAACACAAAAGCAAGCTGAAGAGGTCCTACAGTGAGATCTAACATTTTAATTAATACCTGCTGCCCTCTATTGGCGCCATTGGTCTTGAAACTAAGGGACAAAGTAAAATATCTAGGAATTTTACTAGATAAAAAGGTGAACTGGAAAACACACCTACATAAAAAGACAGAGCCAACAAAACTTCAGTATTCACTCTTCACAATGTGTCGCAGAGCAACATGGGGAAAAAATTGGGTCTAGCGTTATCCAATTCATTTGAATCTATGTATGGCTCTAATACACCCAGTGCAAATTTACATCAAGATGAAGGCATCAATCGTAGCGTTAAGACTACATCTCAACAAGAGATGGATTTACCCTGGAACAACAGTTCCACATGAATTCATAACATTGGAGAAGGTATTTTGTGTGCGTAGACGCTTATTTGGAAATGGCCATATGCTTTGAAAAATATATCGCGGTTTTGCAAGTGGAAATGAAGGTCATCCTTGTAACGGGAAAGTATCTCCACACCTCAAATACTGAGAACAAGGATATTGCTATCTGCTCGAATAGCCAAGCCTTGTCAAAACTCGTTACAATCCTTTACAACCTGGTACTGGAGTGTAAAACCACCCTAAATTACCTTTGTTGGTGTAATCAGGCACTACACTGCTAGGGGTCGTCCTAGCACGTCACAGCGATATTATCGGAAATGAAAAGACCAAAACAACGTATCTCTAACATTTCAGCCTCGGCCGTCTGCCAACACAGGCGCCTTTGGTTTAGATGACCTCCCTCGGGTAAACCTAACCCTAATTTAACGAAAAATCTACTGGGACTAAACTGGCACTTGTCTATTCTCCGATGATGGTCCACTTGGACCGAAACAGCTGTCAGAATTTATAAAAAACTTCAACTTGTGAAAATAAAAGGACATGTACAAAAGGCTACTAGTTTTACTCAATTATTATTTTTCACAAAACGGTTACAGAAAATTCGACATTCATTTCTTGGTGGTGTTCACTTTCACAGGATGAGATCTGCTGAAAATCATGTATACAGAGGATGCGGAGAGAAGTTCGAAACGGTGACCCATTTTCTTTTTCACTGTCCCTCTCCGGTAAGCATTATATCTCCAACATGAACTTCAGGAAACAGGTAGGGTGGACTGGGAGGCCAATCCTAGTTTTTGTGAGATCGTCCGGATGGGATTTATGGGCAATTGGGCATAAATCTGGAGCACTTGTCTACACATTGATGAGTTGGCCAAAAAGGACTCTGAAATGGATAGCTTCGCAGCGATAGCTTATGTGAGGATCACGATAGGAGCCCCAAAAGAGAAGATCATCAGGGGCGCCTATCAAAAGCCAAGGCTCCGGTGAATCAACAATGAAACCTGCCGTATCACAAGGAAAATGTGGCCTGCACATAACAGGAAGAGGACAAGAGAACTGCTAAATGGCAACAGAACATATACCAGGTATCTGGTAGGGGTCATTACGGGTCATTGGGCCATAGGACACCATGCTAGAAGACGGTATAGCGGCGAACGATTTCTGTAGAAGCTGTAAAGATCCGTAGGAAATCGAATCCGTCAACACGTACTTTGTGAGTGCCGCGTTCTGATAAGAAAAAAAGTTAGGGTATTAGATTAGGTGGCTACTTCTTTTCTAGTATAGAAGAGCTGCAAAGAAAAAAGTTCAGATGCATCCTGAGTTTCCTAAAGGAAGCAGGATGGATCTAGGCTCAACAAAAATCGAGAAATGACTAGAACTATTTGTCATATCCACATGGCATGTAGACTAGAGGATTGTATCTTTTCCAGAACATCAATTACAAATCGATTATATTATATTCCTGCGACCAACGTTTCCTCACGGCTGCAGCAGGTTAAATAAAACCTCAACGGGAGCAAACTCTGGTGGAAAGAAAACTGAACATGGTGGCGAGGTTACTAATGACAATATCACAGTTTGGGGCATACAATCTTATGCAGCGGATCATAAATACTTCTTATACAAAGTTTTTTCTTGATCGGCTAAAGATCGATAACAAAAGTAGTTCTACTTTTCAGATGATATATATGCTCACTAATTAAGACCAGGATCACTAGATTCTTTTTCTTTTATCTATTCTATTCTGTTTATAAAACGTTAGATAAGCTAAAGGCTAGGGTTGAAGGACCACCATGGAACGTCACCAGAGGTATTACTGATCTATTTGAAATAAAAGCTTTTGTCAACTGATTGCTTTGCCGAATCCTATCAATTCGATAGATTGATCATATTCTGTATGAAGACGGCATTGCATTGATCAATCATCAATTCAAATGCAAATTCGTCGTAACAAATGGTAGTGTGAATTTCCTATATTCTAAGGAACAACATGATCTAACTACTAGTTAACAGTATTACGTTCTTAAGGGTGATATTATCAGTTCGCCCTCCCTCTCACTCTCTCTGATACTAATAAAGATTTGATTAAGCTTCTGATGTTATTTAAACGAATATAAACGGAAAAAAATATGCAAAATTACTTCCGCAATTAACGACAATAAAAATAAATAAATAAATAAAAAAAAACAAAAACAACACAAACCTCTCCGTGACAGTTACGCCCCATTGGCGTATTTTCTGGTAAAAAATATAATCGTAGACCAGTGAGAAGTGACTGTTCAGTCTTGTCTCGCCAAATCATTCGAATTTCTGCTAAACAAGCAATCGGTGAATCTGACCATGGTCTTACTGGAATGCAATCTCCAATCGCCAGAACGAGTGGTTTATAAGATCTGCAAAAAACATAAACAAATAAAAAACGAAAAATTTCAAATATTTTTTTGTTTTACCCTTTATCAACCTGCGAAGAGCCATTAAGATCTGGTCGTTTTTCGCTCACACATTTTCTTGTGGCAGGCTTACATTTTGAATTTTGAATCGGCTGATTCGGTTGTGGATTAGCAGCATGTTGATGTAGATTTACTTGATGATTTCTATTGTTCAGAATTGTATTATTGGAGGTGCCTACATTTATTGGCGGAATTATTTGTAATCCTTTATAAAATGTATATGGGCCATGGAATCCACAAGGTCCTCCTACCACCTGCAAAAGAGACAGAATTGAAATTGAATATGAGAAATTAATTTTGATTTTTGTAGAAACATATAATAAAATAAAAAAAAATGATTTTTTTTTCTTCTTCTTTTAATCTTGATTTTTTTTTAAAAGGGACTCCAAACCATCGAGTGAAATGTAATTCTTATATCCCAGTGGAATCTAAGGCTTACTGCCGGCAGAGTACAAGAGGGAAGTAATACTTATCAATAAGCTGGGGATTGGTTGATCAGTTGATTGCTTGAAAGTCTATTGTCTCAATCCTCCTATCCCATTGCAGCAAGCTAGTCCACTTGAATAGAACTCAAAACTCAGCAGACTCCATCTGTGGTTTGCCGAAGGTTGCTACTTTATGCCTAGCTATGGTTGAGTAATCACACATAAGCCATGTAAAGCAAAAAAAAAAAAAACAAGCAAAAAGTCTGTGAGATTAGTAACCATTCCAATAGTGACAAGGTGGTTTGATAGTGTCCGGTGGCTAGCTATGAGTTTGACATTAATTGTTCTACTGTACATCAAAATTTTCCTTCAAGCCCTTTCCATCGACGGGTTTGGCAGGAAATACATATTAATCTATTCCACAATGCTCACCAGAGAGAGAACGCTGTGCATCAGATGCACATCCCCTTAGATCTGAGCTCGATGATTTAAGGTAAAGCAGAGTGTCTAGCATTGCAAGCTCAATTGCTTTTCAATAGCTGCGTTTTTTTATCTCTCTGATCTGATCCGGTTCAATTTTATGTACGTAAAACAATAATAATGTGTCGCGCATTTTCGTTGTTTTACGTACATAACATTGAACCGGATCAGATAAGAGAGACAAAAAGAACGCAGCTATTGTTAATAAAGCTTCGATCCCCAAAGCATAGAGATCAGGATGACTTGATTTTTTGTGACGCGTCTATGCTGGATCGTACATTTCCGAACACTTTTGACCAATCACTTTGTAAACCTAACTAACAAAATTAATTTCGAAATTCGCGTCTAGCAAGACTTTGCTGAACGCAGAAATGCCTAGTAGGCCCACTGATATGTATATAAATAGACTGCTCGTGGAACCAAAAAGACATGAAAGCAAATGGCACCACTTTCATATTTCTGTCTCTTTCCGAGAGAGCATATATTCCCACTGAACTGTAACGATTGGGAACGAGATATTGCTTGAATTTTCCCACCACAATTAAAATTTTACAATACGAATAGTCCCAAATACTTTTGTGGTAAAAATTTGATAAATCCCATTGACATATATATAAGAAAATTCTCAAATAATTTAAATATACCGCCGGTTTACGACAGTTGGTAGCATTGACAGTGAGAGCATACTTTCTGAAATCAAAACTGGTGCCACATGAAAGAGGAGATCAGTCAGTCCATTTCACTGAGATGTATATAAATGGACTGACTGATCTCTTGTTTCATGTGGCACCAGTTTTGATTTCAGAAAGTATGCTCTCACTGTCAATGCTACCAACTGTCGTAAACCATATCTACAAAATTCATCGTTCACTACTCATACATTTGTGATTACCTATAGCAAAAGGTTTACTTCAAATTAACACTACCCTGGATTAATCAGGAGTAAATTGTTGGTAACCGAGCTGGGCAAGTACCAAAGAAAAAGTACTTAAGTACAAGTATCGAAGGCCTGAGTACTTCAGCGTAAGTACAAGTACCGCATGTATGAAAAGTACTTGTAACTAAGGAGTGGTCCAGAAAAAATTGACCCATTAAGTTATTTTTATATCTGCAAAATTACAATAATCCAGGTCTGGTTTTTTTGTTAAAATATTCCATAAATACTGAACTCTGAGTTTATATGAATCATTCGTGTATTGGAAGTGAAATAGTTAAGATGTCTCGAAGCGAAAAAGATGTGCGTGAAATGATTTTGTCCAAATATTTGGAAAATCCCACAATTTCATTGTTAAAAATTTCAAAAGATCTGAATACAAGTTATTCCACGGTAAAAAGGGCAATAGCCAAGTATATGCGAGGCTTGTCAATAGAAAGGATACGTGGGTCAGGTAGAAAACCACGGCCATCCTGTTCAGACATCATAAAACAGATGAAGGGTACTTATTCTCGGAAACCGGGAACTTCGGAAAGAGATATGGCGACATTGGCAAGAACATCAAAGTCTATAGTGCACAGATATAAAAAAATCTGTGGATTAAGGAGCAATAAGGTTCAAAAAGTGCCGCTGAGGAAGGAAGAAGAAGAGAAAACAGGAAGAAGAAGAGCGAGAAAACTTTATGAGAACTACCTGACGAAATACGATTGTGTCGTTATGGGTGATGAAACCTATTGCAAAGCTGACTTTTCGCAGATAGCAG
This sequence comes from Dioctria rufipes, assembly GCA_963924295.1. Taxonomy (NCBI): domain Eukaryota; kingdom Metazoa; phylum Arthropoda; class Insecta; order Diptera; family Asilidae; genus Dioctria; species Dioctria rufipes. Next base: position 21,649,266 of record OZ002740.1, on the reverse strand, counting down.
GTGACGAATATTTTACTGCAAAAAGTCGGGCGGAGTATCCAGAAAATTTTCAACAAAAGGAATGACAAAATTTCCCAAGAAGTACATGATTTGGCAGGCGATCTGTTCTTGCGGTTTACGAAGCAGTGAATTTATCATCAAAGGAACAATAAACTCAGATGTGTACATCAAAGAGTGCCTTCAAAAAAGACTTCTACCTTTTATTCAACAGCATCAAGGGTCTGTTATTTTCTGGCCACATTTGGCCACCAGTCATTACGCAAAAGCAACGATGGAATGGTACAGAACTAATGAGATCAATATCGTGCCAAGGGAAACCAATCCAGCAAACTGCCTCCAACTTCGTCCAGTAGAGAGGTACTGGGCATTAATGAAAAAGAAGCTTAGAACAACAAAGAAATTTGCCAAAAATGATGTTGATTTCAGAAATAAATGGAAAAGAGCATATAGAAATGTTACTAATATAACTGTTCTAAATCTAATGCGCGGCTTGAAGAACAAAGTTAAAACATTCCTCTAAAACAAAAAATGTATTAGAAATAACTTTTGTATTTTAAAGTTTAAGTTGTAAGAAACAAAATATATAAATTTTATAAAAAAATTGCCATTAGAATTTTTACTGCAAACAAAAATAAATGGGTCAATTTTTTCTGGACCACTCCTTAAGTACTAAGTCTATAAAAAGTACTGAGTACTTTTTGACGTACTTTTTAAAGTACTTTTTTAGAATCATTGTACGTTGGCAGTAATATAATGAAGTTTGTGGAGTTTAGTTAATAGATATTAATAAATTAATACCTTTTGAAAACTATAATATGTATAGTAACCAGTGGTTACTATTTATAGTTTTTTATAGTTTTTGACGATGCAGGTAGAGCAAAACATTCACCTCTCATTGCTACACTCATAAAAACTATTAGAGGTCCGCCCAAACACACCCATTATAGCCTCCAATAATGCATAACAATTCTAAGAAAAAATTGTGGCCTTCCCTACATAAGGTCAAGGCATCGTTGACTTTATATTGGAGCGAGGCATTGCTTGCTTATCCTTGGTTATGTCCACTGACGTATATAATATGGACTGCTTACTATTCTATTTTACGTCGGTGCCAACATTAAAAAAAAAATAATTGGCGGGAAGTTGAAAAAGTGAGCACGCAGCTCGAAAAGTGATTTTAATAAAACATTTAGAATTTCTGCTGCGTATCTAATGAATAAATTGTCTTTGGTAAAACAGTTTTTATCAGTAATAACCCTAAACGATTAATTTAAAATCATGTATTTTGACGAATCCACTAATTTATTTGTTGTTTTCAGTTCTCTCTCAGTTGGTACTTGGTGCTTAGAACGAAAGAGTCAGCAATATTGAAGTGAGCTTACTTTCTGCAGTGTATTTCTATGAACGTAGTCAGTCTATATTATACATGTCAGTGGTTATGTCATCAAGTCAAGACATCGTAGATTTTATATTCGAGTGAGACGTTACTGGTTTCTGTTCTACTTGCCCAGTCTTGTTTGTATATTATTAGTTTGTCTAAGGTTCTGCATTGACGCGTGAGTGCGGCACATGCTTTGACAATTCTTTGTGTGCTTTAAAACTCAACAAAAAAAGAGTTGCATTACAGATTGTGTTTTGTTTTCTACGAAGAATTAGATATTTGGTACATACTTAATAGACTCAAAAATACTTAAGTAATAATCTTGGTACTTAAGTACAAAACTAAATCTTAAGTATACAAGTAAATAGACGCAAGTACTTATATTCAAGTACTAAGTAGGGGCATTTCAAAAGTATTGAGTAATAAGTCTTAAGTAACGAAAATGTACTTTAAGTAGTACTTAAGTATTGCCCAGCTCTGTTGGTAACCTATGTCAAAAGGTTAACAGCGTCCACGGCAACAATTATTTATGGATAACTTATTCCAAAAAGTTGTCCCGAATTCCATTTAGTAAACTAGTGAACTTCACTTGATAGTAAACTTGGTCAGGAAGGTAACCCAAGGTTGTAAGATAACCTATAACCGACTTCAGATCACAGTGAAGCTATCAAGTTCTCATGGGAATGACTAGGTTCTAAGTCAAGAATTTCAGGTTCTCAAGCCTGCGGTTCGTGCGTCAACCAACATTACCATCTTCGCAAAACAAGTATGTTGAAAACAACCAGAACTGCTACTGCTACTGATTCAGTTTCTTTCATTGGAGCAGCAGAGCACTCGCGACCTCCAAGTCTTCATAGGGACGACTAGGCTCTAATCATGAACAGCCACTCTACAAGCAAGTCTAGCCCAGCAGATACCGTTTCTTGCAATTTCATTGTAGCAACTACTTCTTCCTACCCAGGCATAGTAATTAGGACAGTTTGCCATGGTAAGCCCAAACTCCCAAAGATTTACTGTAGCCAGTTTGTCAAGAGCACGTTAGTAGTTCTATACAACCTGTCGAATAAGATAAAGCTGCTTCGCTTTAATCATTCTAGGCTAAACAATTTGACTAACCTAATTTTGAACCGATTCATTTACCAAATTAATACTCTTACTAGGGATAGTTGACCTTTCACTAATCCTTTTCTATCGTAGTAAGACCTCTGTCTCAAAGTTCTCCCTTAAAAGACCCAGATTCAGCAGAGTTTAGAAATTCCTCGGTATTTCGTTCAAATTTTAATAATGATTCCAGATAAGTCATTCTTCCAACTAAATTTGGCTTCAACCACACTGAATTTCGTTCAATGGCAGCCCACATGTAAGCACTCCATATATCATGGATCTTATGACATCCGTGTACAATACAATCCATGATCTTGAGTTTTAGGTCTTATTATTTTCTGTAGCGTTTAGAGTCTACCATTAGATTCTTCTAGTTTGTAAGTCAAACTGTACCAGAATCACCAGTTAATCACCATTGTAACTATAACCGAGGCTTACTTAAAAGATCCAAGATCCTCAATTCCATGAGATAGCCATGATGATGATCACTATGACATCAATGTAGCCTTCCGAAAAACAAAAAAATCCTCGTGTTGAGATTCACTAGGGATTTAGATTTTGAATCTTGATCGTGATTTCCATGACAAATCCACTTTGTTACCTTGGTTCTTTACCAATTTTCTGCACCAAAAATTGTAAACTCGACCATCTTCTCTTGGTGTGAGATCTCCTTCATCCCATTTGAAGCCCCACATATTATTGATATCGGAAAAATATATATTTCATTACCGCGTCGATAGAGATTCGAACCTTGACACTTTGATTTGTAGAGGATTATTGAAGGAGTGACTAATCGTCGAATCAAGTCAAGTCAAATATGCGCTTTTCATCTTAACATTGGTGTTGCTTCCCACGATGATCTCTTCATCTCTTTGGTCTTCTTTGGTCGTTGGAACTTATATTTAGTCATCATTTCGATTCTATGTCCTCCTCTCTTCTTTTCTTGTTTAATGATTGCCCTTTTGATTTTGTTGAACTTCAATGGAACTTTCAATGTCATCCAACTGGGGTTACTGCACTGTGTCAACCGTAATTGATGTCGTTCTCCTTTAGGAGTTAGTTTATTTGTGGATCAGTGGATGGGGGAGGCGGAGGAGGACTGGATTGGCTTGTGATTTCTGGAAAGTCTTAGGAAGGAAGATTTTCTGCGATATCAGAGAAAAGCTCTGAGTTTGTTTGGAACTACCCTCCGAAGTATTATAAATAAGTGGATTGCGGTGGGTAGAAATTATCTCGAGTTTTTTGCTCGCAATTTCAAACAGGTACTCACTCTTTCTACTCCTTGCTACTGGCTAATTCGTAGATTTCTCGATTGGGGAAGTGTTTACTCTTGTTGGGTCTTCTTTGGATAGAACCCGATACGAGCTCGGAAGTGAGTGATTTAACGATTCTCTATTACAGTTATAAAAACAATATATGAATAATTTTAAAAGAATATGATCCAACAGAGACAAATATATTAAGACATATATCCATTGGAAAGTTTCTGGCGCGCAGCCTGCATGGTAGATGGAAACTAAGGTCTAACAACAAGAGAACCAGCGCGGCCCTGCATTTTGATAACTCACACGATTACAAACGAATATTCGAGAGCGAGCATGTTCCTTCTCAGCGGGTCAACTAAGAGATGTCAGATGCTACCCACAATCTACTTGCATTCGGATGCTGACAAGCCTCAGTGGAGACATACGAAAGTCACCAGAGTACTGAATGCGCGGAAATTTTATGCTTCCCATTTGAAATGAGAAATAATTCACGTTCACGAATGCTTTTTAAAACGTTTTTCATATTTCTCTTTCTTATTATAGTGACTGCGACTTGGTGTAAGCACTGCCACAAAATCCTTTCTTCTCACCACATATGTAAGTACCAAAACCAAAGGCACCATCTTTTCACCTCGGCGGTTATTTTTGTTGCTGCGCTGCCCCTGATTGAAAATCTCTCCGCCCACATTTTCTCCGAGCTTGAGTGTTGACAGCCGGTTGAGATTATATTTTTTCCGTTTTGATTTCCTTATGTATTTGGTTCTTTCCAACTTCACCACACCAAAGAATCACACCGAACACGCACCAGAATTGTCAATCCAAGTTTGACAGTTCGAAACTGAAATGGTGTCAGCACAGACTTGGTTTGGTGGTTGTACGATTTTCTGTTCAGAAAATTTAATTCTCCTTCTGTCGAATTCCTTTGAACGAGCTCTACACTAGAGCTGAAAGTATCCGGATAATTTGACTTTCGGAAAATTAGGATCCCATTCTTCAAAACTGGATATCCGAACTATCTGGATCCAGATTAAGCAACAAAAAAAGTTCAAAATTGACTCCAAATTACATTGTTTCATTGGGAAAATATAAATTTAATTAAAGAAATTTAGGGAAACAATGCAATCTGGAAGACTTTTTGTTTAGTAGTCTGGATCCGGATCCGGGTAGTACAGATCAAGATCCAGATTTCAGGAAGAGAATATCCGGATATCTGAATATTAGCAAATCCGGATCCAATTTTCAGAACTATTCTACACCGGTGCAGTGCAGTTTTACGTATTTTTGTAATGCAACACACCCTAGTAGAAACTGCTCACAGTTTTATCTAATCTCTTGCCCCGCAAGTTGCAGTTAACCTATTAGAAATTGCTCACAGTTTTACTTTGTCTTTTGCCCCGCAAGGGGCAGTTATTATGTAAACCAATACTAATTTGACTGACTAGCATCAATGTGTTTGCAATTAATGAAGAAACATATAGAAAATTAAGTCCCAATAAGCCTTCTAATAAGCATTCATTAAATCTCATCGAAGGGCTCATTGGATATGATGAAACTTCTCCCTATAAACCAGCAATAAATAAATATTTATTCTTGTCATAACCTTGTCAGATGACATTTCTACTAGGAAAATTTGAATTTATTTATTTAAGTTTTTAAATTATTTATTTTAAATTAATTTTTTTGATTTGTTTTCCTCGGAAAGACTGTCGCCCATATGCTGAACAAGATGTTATACTCAAATCCGTACGCCTCAGCGTCTCAGAGTTTCATTTGAAACCGGAGTTTGTATTCAAAAAAATATATTACATCAATCGTAAAATCAGATTCTCATTTATGAACTCATAGTGACACTCATTGATATGCTCATTAAAAAGCTCATCTTGACACTTATTGACATACTCATTAATAAACTCATCATGACACTCATTATGTACTCATCGAAGTGCTCATCTAATACTATAAAATGCACAAAAGAGAAGCAAAGTATACATTTCTAAATAAGTGAAAGAGATGCAATATCTCTTGCACACTATCTGTGAATAAGTAAATAAATGTACTTTTTCCCAGTTTTGATTCAGTCGCGAATAAATTTCATCAGGACGTTCATCTGATTACTCATGAGGAGCTCATTGATGAGCTCATCATGATTTGTCTACCAGGGCAGAACCGCATAGAGCTGCACTACACACTGGTGTAGACCTGTCGGAATGGAATTCGTCATTAGTTTCCCATTCATGTAGTCAGGGAGCTCTATGAGTATAAAATCGAGATCGAGTGTAGTAAACGACGACTGTGATTTAACCGTCGTCAATTAGCTCAATGACATCTACGTGCAAGGGAAAAAGAAAAGTGCATACAGCAGCAATCTTCTCGGATGCAACATCCGTGTTAAGTATAATCCACCAAAATTCTAGCTTGTGAGTTGCATGTGGATTGCATTTTGTTCTTCTCCTTCTTTCGGTAGATGATATACTCAGGACGCAGTTATTCCCAAGCTTTCAAGAAGATCGCGAGCTGAATGCGCAGTAGAATAGAAGTAGAGTACAGTTCAGTTGATACGCCATGCCTCAATACCACTGACATGTATATAAATGGACTGACTCATCTCCTGTTTCATGTGGCACTAGTTTCGATTTCAGAAAGTATGCTTTAACTATTAATGCTACCAACTGTCGTAAACTGGCGCTATATTTAAATTATTTGCGAATTTACTTATATGCGTGTCAGTGGAATTTACTCATTTTACTGAATTTACAACAAAAGTATATGGGACTATTTGTATTATTAAATTTTAATTAATCAGTCAAAGATGTTTTTTACAAGACAGTTTTAGTTGGAAATACCGCTGAACCTCAAGCAATTTCTCGTTCCCAATATTTACAGTTCAATAGGAAAGTATGTTTTCACGGAAAGAGACAGGATACATGTCAATGCTCAATACGGACAGAATCCTATAATTATTATTATTTTTTTTTCTATTATTTAATATCCGTTTCCGTTTGTCCACAAGAAAGTTTTTTTTTTAAGACAATATCGAAGATTAAAATTTAAATAAGATTTTTTCGCTATAAATAGATAAGATGTATACAGCACTGTGAATCCTAATTGATCAAAAATTTTAAGAGTCAAAGCTCTTCCTTCGCATTATGTTGCATCAACATGTTGTATTTAAATGCATACAAGTTATATCAAGTAATGGAGACAAAAAAAGATAAGAAGAAAAGTTCTCTGAGTATTTTAAGAGTAAAAGCTTTGACAAAAAGTTTTACATCATTTTCGTCTTGCCGTTTGCGGGCAAATGAAATAAATTTTTTTTTGGGTTCAAAAGAAAGAGAGAGAGAGAGAGAAATTGAGATATTTACCGGTGAAACAATTATTTACTTTTATTTCTATTTACATTGCTGGCAGCCCCAACATAGCACATTGGCTTGGCTTAACTGTTCCCTGCCTTTACCCTCCAATCCTCCACAAAACCAAACGAAAAAACCAAACCAGATGTTTTCAATGCCTGAAATTTAGAGAACTTTCCCTCGCATTCGTTCGTTAAATTTTGTTAACAAGTGCCCGACGCAGCGTGATGTATACGGAAGGAAGATACTTCATTGCATACTCATATGTGTGTGTGTATTGAAAGAAATTTAATTAACGTCAGATTTTCATTAAATAATTAATAAAGCGTGATAAGACATGTTTTTTTTTTTATATATTCTTTATCTTTACCGTTGCATAACAATGTAAGTAAGTATAGGTGAAGAGTGAAGGAAAAGAAAAGAAAACTTAAAAGAATTTTATCGAAAAGTAAAGAGAAAGCTGTTTCAGCGTTGAACAAGAATATAATGCAAAGAAAAACCGTTATATATAAAATTCTTTTCAACTTTTTGTATGATCTGAGTTTTTGGAACCAACCCATAGCTGCATGCATGCATGCATACACACATGTGTACCTTATCTATGTACATTAGAAGTATATAAAAAAAAACGTTATTATTGCAGGTAGGTGGTTGGTATTATAAATAAAATTTATTGAAAGAGATTAATTTAAATTTGTATGCATGGAAAGCATATTATAAAAAATTTATTTAATTCAATTAAATCTGGAAGAGGCCAATGGACAGACATTTTTCTTACATTTCCCGCCATTAATTAGGTAGGTATGTTCTTTTAGTGGGTAGAAGTTTTTGTGAAACGTGAAATATCGCGCGTGATTTAGATTTTAGTGAAGAGGCTGTAGAAATAGAAGTAAGCCAGAAACAACAAATATAGCGCACGCTGAATTCACTCCAAATCCTGCAGTGAAGGACTTACGCGACTCAGTGTACTATTTACAAATATTGCAGCGCCAAGTTTCACATTCATCTAATTTTTGAAAATTATAATTAGGTAGGTATGTATATACCAAGGCAAGTGCAGTAATACATTTAGTTTTCAAAATTTCTGTCTATTTTCATTTTTTTCATATTTTTTCGTTAAAACTTTTAAGGAAATTACTAAATTACAAAAGTAAAGAGAACTTTCAGTTTAAAATATTTCGCACAGTAGAGTTAAAAACTTCCCGAGTTAATTCATGCAAGACGTATGCAAAATTCATGTAATTTCTTTGGACTAAAAAATAAAGAAACAAAAAATTTACGTAAGTTTGTGCCACACATTAAGTCTCAAAAATGAGTACGTGAACAGGGGCCTAAATGTTGTTGGAAGAAGTATGTTGTGTACAGTCTAACTTGCAAAAGGGTTTTGGGGGGGGGGGGGGGGGGCTTGCAGACTTGAAGAGCTGATAGACTTCAGATCTGAAATTGTTTTCAGCGACCAGATTGCGGCTGGGCTAGCTTAATGCAGGAATCCGTGCTGAATTGACGGATACGTAGACTGCAGAGCAGACCAGACCATTCTTCGTAAGTACAAGGTCGTCTTATTGACTTGGCACCCAACCCTTGAGGGAAGCCGTCGTAATGCAGATCCGATTGTGGGAGACGTTGCTATAATTCTGTCTCTATGCCTGCGCCTGCACAAATGATAATCCGTAGGAAACTTCATGGCTCGGGAATCCAATCGACTGAGGCACGATAATCAAGTCGACCTTATGTCGCCATACAAATCTGAAGTGTTTCTACCCAAAATCAAAAGCAGAAGGTATTATGAATGGCCCTCTTTGATTTTTTTGAAAATATAAGAAGAGACGAATCTTTGTTCAGTTTTAGAAGAGTCTACCCCATCTGAGCCGTAAGAGCCAGGAAAGGATTTTTTTTTTTTAGTATCTCTTCATTTTCCAGGGTCTGACCAGTGGGCAGATCACGAAAGTTATGTTTTTTTTAAAAGCGAAAAAAAAAGTTGGTGTAATCGAGAGGAGATTTGATAGGGAGATCAGGATTATTAGCTACGTGGATCTAGATAATATTTTTCTTAAAATTCCTATTTCAATTGACTGAGTATGGTGCTACTTCCTCCAAAATACTGCTTTCTTTTATTATTTTTTTTTTTATAGGTAGGTAGGTAGGTCCCTATATAATTTTCAGAACAGTCGAATAAATTCTTAATGTGAATATGCTTAAATTTGGTAGGTAGTTACTTTCTTGAATTTCATGTTTCCTAAGATTACAAAAAACGCCCTTTCACATTTTAAAAAAGCAAACAATTTCTTTCTCGAACAAAATCTAATCTCACAAAATTTTCTTTGATTTTTTTTCTCAGTCTTAGAATTGGTAGGTACCTCCGTTTTTTTTTTTTTTTTTCTAAAATATGCAATTCTTTTCATCATCAATCCACAATAAATCTAACTATACGACACTTTCAAACCATTCAAACCGTTCAAAACACGTTGCGTCTACGGTAGGTCAGGCATCTCCCTTATTAAAACCGTAAAATTGTTGACATTTTCCTTATTTTCACACAAAATATCAAAACTTATTTGAATAAAAACAATGAGAGACGAAGCAAACTCTTCCGATAAGCTTTATAGGTACCTACCTACAATTAAAGTTTATTTTGACCATCATCTCTGTTTGCCTGTCTGTAGACACAAAAGAAATTTACAAAGTCAATGAAATCATGAAAGCGAGTTCCACGTCCAGAACCACATCAACATCAAAGAAACAAACAAAACAAGCAAACAACAGAAGAACGCAAAACTGGAATACACATTACTTACTCGCCTGTATGCCAGTTGCATTACTTTATACTATTGAGTGACGTACGGCCTCTAAATAGGCATATTACAAAAAAACTAAAAAAATTAGGGTCAATGTTATTCACTTACGGCAAGAAAAATTTCCTTATCCCCCCTCCACAACGAAATAAAAAAACAAAAGTAAATAAAAATTTAAAAATGGACACAAAGATTTTTCTTTCTGTCTAATTATTATTTACAGTAAGAAAATAACATAAAAAAAAGCTCATTATTTGCTAGTAAGCTTTTTTTGTATGAAATTTCCCCTCTTCATATTTTCACCACAAGCAAATTTAACTCAAATCTCAAACCATTTCTCATATTTCTCTCTCACATCACACCAGCCCAGTCGCCATCTCCATACAGTAGATACGAAAATAAAGAGAACGAAAGAAATCGCAGCCACTCAACACACAAAACACACATGATATTTTCTCTTCAACTTAGCTTTTGCTTGCAGTAGATTAGAAGACGGCAGAGTACAGTTTAATTAAGAGAAGACGATATAGACGTGCGCATTAAAGGGCAAATTTAACGCAGAGAGACCAGACCAGACTGAACAAAACAATACCCCAAATCTCCAACAAAGCAAAGCAAAACAGTGTGATCGAACTTGACCAAAGACCAAACTCGCCTCGATGACTTTGCTTTGCGAGCGCATAGATTTGTATATGCCTATGTATGCTTGCATACGTGTGTGGCAGCTAAGCTTTGCGTTTTTTCTCTCCGGAGCAACGTTGTTTCCTGATGATTGTCCCAAACCCCAGTCACAGCCACCCAAATTGTATGTGTCTCGTTTTGTTTTTATTTTTTTATGTTTTCTTTTGTTTTGTAATTTCTTCTTGTCATCTCATACTCATCAACTCATCTAATCAATTATGACAGAACTTTTTAATTTTTCTAATGAGTAATTAAAATGGACTGAGAGATAAGTGATGAGCATAATTCGCCGTAGACTGACTCGACATGAAGCTAACAACTGCGAATTATGAATGACGTATAAAGAAATTCTAAATCACAATATAAAAAACGCATTTCTTTGAAGTATACGCGTTAAGTACGATCGCGACGCATATTAGCAGCAAGGGATGCTGCTTTTTTACGTTTTTTAAGAATTTGTTTTGCAAGTGGAGCCTACTTCTAATTCGTACATACCTCCTACCTACATAGCTGTCTAGCCTAGCCTAAAGCTACTTACTATCTACATGCTTTGGCTGGTTGGATGGTGGCACTACTGCGCTGCAAGCAATATGAGTCCGACGAAGAGACGAGGGGCAACATATTTTAAAGGGAAGCATTAGAAAAGAAGGCAAGCAAAACATGGAAATTATTATTGATTTCAATGGACGAGCCTGTCGCCTTTATTAAATGCTTTTGGGATATTTTTTTTCTCGGTTATTGCTCCAGGAACAGGGACATTATCTCTACCTCTGAACTTGTGTATAGAAATTGAATGAAAATGTGGCAAATTGGACTCTAGCCCTTAATAGCAGCAGACGTGCGGTCCCAGAGACCGTTCGCTAGAAGTCGAATTCATCTTATATCATTGCATATTGCCAGCGAAGCTATTCAACTTTTGCTTTTACAGTGGCTTCCTCATAGTTTTTTGTTTTAGTTCTCGACAGTCTGCTGATGGCATCAGCTGATGCGATAAGCTTACCTATATACCTGCGATTATTTGTATTTATAAGAACTGCACACTTTTAGTGAAATGCCAATATCTGGATTGTAGCAATTTATGGAAAGAAATAAAAAGAAATGAGACACATACATGTATAGATTTTTAGAAAAGGATGTCTAGAATTTTTGGTAGCCATGATGACGTATATCAGATTTTGAAATGTATACAAATTTAAAGAAATGTACATATGTCACAAAAGCTGTAAGAACACAGCTACCTTGCAGGTTTCCTGCAGCCGACAATTTTTAATGTTTTTTCCTGAATTTCGGGGGGGGGGGGGGGGGGGGGAATCCTAGTCCAATGAAATTAATGAATTTTTCCTATATTTTTTTAATATTTTATTTCCTTTATTTATAAATCGTTATACTTGTTATGAACTTTTGATTGAATAAAAGTATTAATTGAAAAGCTCCTAAATTAGATCCGAAAAATTACAGCAAGTTAAATCAATTCTATTTTTAGCTTCTATTCGATAAAAAAAAACATTTAAATTTCAATTTTTTTTTTAATTATTTATTTTTAAGCCAATTTATATCGCGGTCCGTGAGACTCTCTTCTGACTGTGTAATGTGACAGATTTATGCATTTGTAGTTAAGGGCTATATACGTATATTAAGTGCCTATTTCTAGTAAGTATAGGCATTTACCGTAAGATTTTATATTAAAACAAAAACGTATTAATCTAGCTATAACCCTGGATACAAGGAGCGCACCACATTTTTTTTGTGTCATTTATGATACAATGAGAGCCACGCGTTTTTTTACACCTGACAGTTCGAACTTAACTGAGGTGTGTTGATTATTTTTGATAACTTGTGAAGTTATAAAAATGAATTAAAAAAAAAATCACGACAATAATTGAAGCAAGTATTTCTGACCCTAAGGTTTATGAAAAAACTGAAAAGAGAAATATAAAGAAGGGAAGTCAATAACTCCATTTGTTCTCATAAAATGAAACAAGAAACAAACGTAGAAAGAAACAACGCGCCACAAAGTTAAAAGTTTTATCAAACTTTGTGGCATCACGAAGTGTACTAAGTGTGCGTGAAATGTATGTTTGTGCTTAAACAGTTATATCTCCTATACGACAAAAATTAGAAAGATGGGCGAGGTGCTAATTTATAGAGAACCTCGCTGCCCTTTGATTTAAAGGGGCAATAGTTCTTTTAGAGTGTGTAATTTAGAAGAAACGGTCTGCCAAATTTCAAGCTTCCATTTTTGTAACTAATTTTTTTGTGTGCGAAACGAATATCGAAAAACCTTATGATTTTTTTCTGTCTAACTGAAGCTAAGATTGTTTTCTTTAGAACGCATTTTGTTTTAACTTTCTATCTTTCATGGTTTATGAGTTATGACACAAAAATTCTTCCAATGCATGAAAAGTCTATAGCGAAAAAGTTCAACAAGTGCAGAAAGTATAGGCAATTTTGGAAATGAGCTTTTTAGCCGTTTTCGTTGGACATGCTAAAGCAAAGGTGAAAAAAATGCAAAAAGGGTTGCATTTTGAATACAGAGTGTAATAAGTCATTTTAAAGCTAAGCCTGGCCTTCTTCTTATGAAAAATTGGTGTTGATGACATGTTTTTTGATAAAAATAGTAGTTAAATGAACTTTGTTGAGCCATAACTTCAAAACGAAGAGGAAGAGAGGAAAAATGTTTAGACCATTGGAAAGGTCCAACGATTATCTATCAATAATCAAACCATAGTTATAGGGTGTAACATTCAGAAGTTACAGGGTGATCAATAAAAACATACCCAAATATCTTAAAAGTCCCGTTATATCGGAAACCGTTAAAGTCCCCCCCAACAAGGTATCCTGGTTTCACCGCCAGAACTAACGTGTCCAAGAATGGGTAAAAGTAAGGGAACACTGAATCCGCCGTATGTAATCTTGCACCCGAAGGGTATGGATGGAAAAATTATATGGTTGAAGAAGGGGAAATCCTAACGGGACTTAAAGATATTTGGGTGGGTATGTTTTGATGGATCAACTTTTGAACCCTATAATGACGATTTAAAATTCGTTAGATTGATAATCCCTGGATCTTTTCGTGCAAATTAAAACCGATTTTCCTATAGTGTATAAATATTTTATTGAATTATATGTTCTCCATTTTGGTCCAGTACCTTTTCCAGTAGCATGATTCTTACATTCTCATTAAATTTCTAATCTAAAGAACTGATTGATCTCGAAGTCATTTTTGACGTCCTCATTTGAAGTAAACATTTTTCCGTATAAAAAATTTTTTTAAAGACCAGAACAAGTAATCATCCGAAGATACCAGATCTGGATAATATGGCGAGTGTGTCAGTATATCGCGTCCAAGCTGTAAAAGCTCTCGGCGAGTTACCAAATTTGTAAAAGATCTCGCATTATTTTGATGGAACACTAAATCTTTTCCATTGATCAATTCTGACCTTTTCTGCTTGAGTGAATCATTCAATTTGCTCAGTCAATGACAGTACACCAACATACCGCATCACCTTCAACAAAAAGAAGTGCTTTGAGTCGATTGTTTTTTACGCCATGATCTTTTGCGTTAAACATGATTTATATACAACACATTTCTCGTCCCCAAAAATCGATAATTTTCTGGACGTTTGAGAAGCAAATCACAAATTTCTTCCAGTAAAAATATATGGAACATGGAATATGAAATTAAAATAGGTCTGTTCACGTACTTCTCGGTTGTTTTCGTTCTTGGGCTTTTTTGTGTGAAAATGTGCAGGAGGGGAAGCTATCAAATCTGGAAAGTACATGAACAACTTTTGTGTGTGCTTGGGCAGAAAGCGAAAGTGAAAACTACAAACTGTCAAGCTAACAACTTTAATTTGAAAATAAAATGCCAAACATAACATATCTATTCATTTTACTTACTATTTTGTAGATTTTCATACGACCTGGGCAAATAGTGCACATCATTTGCAAATTCTGCCGCCATTTCCATTTTTCTTTTGACAATTTAAACTTCTGACAATTCTCGATTTCAAATTTTAATGTGTTTGACAGTTTTTACATATTTACCCCGCGATTTTTCATGGGTGGATTTGGGCTAAAACTTTATTTATTTATTTTATTATTATTTATTGAATTTTCTGAGTACGTGAACAGAGTTTGGGTGCTTTTGGGTGAAAATGTTGTAATGCATTCACACAAATTCGAGTACGAGAACAGACCTAATAAAACGTTTCACGTCATCATAAACGGTCGAATTTGATAACTTTAATCTGTCAGTGATCTCACGAGTTATTATTTGGCGTTTTACATCAATCAATGCCTTTATTTTATCTTCATCAACTTCAACTCGCCTTCCAGAATGTGGTGCATCTTTAACATCAAAATTGCCGAAACGAAAATTTTGTAAACCAGTTTTGACATTGGTGTTCTATCAATACATCTTCTCCATACACATCGCATCATATTTTTCTTGCTTAACAGCTTTTTTTAACCTTTTCGATAGGAAAAATATTTAAAATATACCGAAAAAGATGCTTTTGACTCTCCATATATCACAGGGGGGGGGGGGGGTACCAAACAAAAACTATGCCCAGAATCAAACAAGTTCTGCTATATTAGCTGTCAAAATATATAATGACAATGCAGCTTATGAGTGAAGTTGGCTATGAATTGGAAATACAGTTAAGTCCTCTGATGGGAAAAAACAAAATTACTTTTCGAACAACCAAATAGTTGAGGTTTTGTAACCATAATTATTATTAGAATTTAGATAAAAAGAGTTTGTCACACTTGTCTGTTAGTCATTTCATCCCTCAACACCCCGGTTGAACCCCTCCATCTAAATCTTCAACTCCCTAATTTAAGGATTTTCTCTCAAGTTTTCCTTCCTCTTTTTTTAGTAATATTGTATTATTTTTGAGATATTGTAGGGAGGTATTGCAATTTGACCTCATTTGGGTTCACATCTGCCGCAATACTTCTTTTTGCATGATCCAACAAGAGACTTGGTATTCTGGACGTTAAAACCAAATATGTTGGTATAGAAGAGCTCATTTTCAGAAAAGTATTATCGTTCTAATCACTTTCTACTTGTAAGTAGAGCATAACTACTTAAGTAATTAGATTAGTAGATTAATTAATCCAATAAAAAAAAAAAGTTTATATTTTCTAAACCTAACTGGGTACCTATATTGGTCTAAACCTAATGGCGTGGCATTGAGTAATTATTCATTTCTGTTCTAATTTTTCATCTCTTTGCGTCTCTCTTCACACGTGGTGTGTCAATTAAAAATCAAAAACACCTCGACTACCTATAGATATATAATATGGTTAGGTATGTAACTAATAAACTTTATCATGGCCTTAAGTTTGTGTTTTTTTTTTTACATACATATATTTATCTACCTGAACAAAATCGATAACTCCAGGCCCGATATACATACCTAACCGGTTTATCGAAATTAATTTTTAGGTTTCCACAGCTACAACTATACCTCTATACGTATTTAATGTACACTCAATACAGAGGCTTTTCAGTAAACATTTTCCATATTACCTACATACCTACATACATAACTACCTAGAAGTGTATTGGATAACTCCAGTATGTTCCAAGTTTTTCTTAAACAACAAAGTTTTTATTTTTTTTTTGTTCGTTTGTTTGCAAATAAATAAATTTTGAAGGACTTTTAATATTAGACTCCGTCACCACGTTCTTCAGTCAATTTCATTAAAATCATTATAATTGCTTATGAGTCATAGTCGAAAAGTAACATGTACCTACATACATACATATATATGTAGCTTTGCTGAGTAAGTATATATGTACGTATGCAAAAGTTATGCTTGAACTATGATTTCTGGTATTTTCAAATAAAGCTATTATCATCATACAAGAGTGTATCTATCTCGTACATCTCTAGCTAATTTTAGTCCCCGATGAACATGAAAATGAAATGAAATTGGTTGTCATCGAGATTTATGAACTCAACGGGAGGGGAGGAGAGGGAGGGCTTGGAGGAATCACATTCGTGTCATATTATTATTATACATTATGTAGGTAGGTAGGTATATAGGAAGAGGAGAGTGAACCCATTCTAGATTCCATAAATGATTTTATTTAAAAGCTTTCATAAAATTCACATTTCTCATGGACCACACACACACACACACACTCACCCACAAAAGCTTTGTTCTAGAGTGTAGTTGCTGTTTTAAAACAAATATAAAATTATATACGCATGCGCGGCGCTATATATAAAGCCCAAAGTTAACATCCTAAGATGTAAAAAAAAACAAAAACCCCCAAAGAGAGACAGAACTAGTTATAAGCGCAAAATTTTATGATTACCTAATTTATTAAATTAAAAAAAAAAAAAAAAAAATTAAAAACTTACTAATCCTACTTAAACTAAGTCACTTAAGCAAGGACCGTGATGATGAACTAGAACAAATTGCATGCGCATAAAAAGTAATGAATAAT
This sequence comes from Dioctria rufipes, assembly GCA_963924295.1. Lineage (NCBI taxonomy): Eukaryota > Metazoa > Arthropoda > Insecta > Diptera > Asilidae > Dioctria > Dioctria rufipes. Next base: position 21,632,230 of record OZ002740.1, on the reverse strand, counting down.
TCAAGCTTTTCTTTGCACCGCGCGCCGCTATGTATGTACCAACATACTATATGTATGTATGTTGTAGCATAAATATTACCTGCCTAAATGAGAGGAGAAAATTACTGTTTGTGTGCTGCTGTTGGCAGGCATGCATTGCATTTTACCAATTCAAGGCGAACCTATAATAATGGACGAACACGAAGTGTGCTCCCCGCATGTGTAATTAATCACTTTGTAGCACGAAAATTGGCAATCTTTCAACATGGATGAAATGCAAACGCTTCGCTTTGAATCCCCCCTCCCTCTACAATTATTTACCCCTTCTCAATCGTATTAAATTGTATGTAGATATATCAAGAAAATGCTGAGGAGCTACTTCAGTAGGTACATAAACGTGCAACGCACCTGCTTCTTGCAGCAATTGCAGTTGCATTTTACTTTTGTGCAATTGGTCAACGATTAGTTCTTATTTTACCCACCGATTGTCGAAATGCGCTAAACTAACTGTATTTATTTTAATTAATGTTGTTTGTTTGTTAGTAAGAATGAGAACAAGATTAGATTAGAAGTTTAAGTTGAGAGTTAAGAGGAAGAGATTCCATTGACGACATGCCATCATTCTTGCAACTTTATTTTTTTTTTTTTATGGTAATTTAAATTGATCTTGCAATGTGTGTGTACGAGGAGATTTCTGGCATATTTTATCGTTTGATATTTAATTTTTTTTTCTAGACTATGTTTTGTTTGATAATTAAATTTTGCGCTTATGTAATTCGAGAAAATTATTGATAGTAAAAAAAATGAAAAAATTCTATTATGAAGCTATGCAGGTCTGGTGTGGCAGATGCAACAACTTTACTGGATCACCACCACAAGGAGGGGGAGGGGGGTGATTAACGAAATAATTAGTTTAAAAAAAAAAACTTTTTTATCCCCTCGTAAACAATCAAAACCTACATTTTCAGTACTTTGAATTGGAAATTTCGGATTATTTATCAAAAAAAATAAAATTTTTAGTTTTTTATGTTTTAGTATCACTGCGATTCTAAAGATCATTAAGTGGATTAAGCGGACATTGTTACCTTCAAGACAAATCAAAATCCAAAATACAACATTTTTCCTAATATAGAAAAAAAAAAACGTCTTCAAAATCTCGGATAGACTGCACAAACAGCTTAGATTTGATAGACTGCAAGACAAATCAAAATAATAAACACTTTGCTCATAAAATAGGATGAGGTAGCCAACCTTAAGCTTTTATTGGATTACTGAAAACTACCTGTACAAATTTTTTTCACAATAAAATTTTTAGCCGCCAATTTTCTGAATTATATCCAATTTGCACCAGCTCGACCTAATACCGGAGACAACTTGCAATTTGCGTGTAACGGCAAGAAATACTGAGGAACAGCTCGGTATACGCTCGGTGTACACTCAGTATATAGTATAGTACTGCAAAAAATGTACGCGGTATACCAGTTTATTGCAATATGACCATATATATAGTTATAAACTATAATCATTTAATACACGAATCTTTTAGAACCGAATTTTATACTTTAATGTTGGCTGCAACTTTTTCTGACATTTAATATTTGCCACTTGTCTTACCATATAGACAAGTAATTTCACAATATTTGCTCGAATTTTGTAAAGGGTTTTCCAATAAGAGATGTTATTTTAATTAGCCGGCTATTTCGGTAGAAGTCACTTTTGGAGCTGTCATTTTTTGACATTTGACAAGTGGAAACTACGCCATTAACAAAAATGGAACGATACACGATTCAACAACGCATTGAAATTATTAAAATTCACTATAAAAATGGTGAAAATGTGGCAGAGACGGTTCGTAAAACTCGAACATTTTTGGGTCGTCGTGAAGCACCTTGTCGGACCGCAATACAGAAATTGGTCGGGACAAGTTAGTGATGTGAAGAATAAAACCCGTGCACGTCGCTCAAGAACAGCCGAGAATATTGCTGCTGTAGCCGAAAGTGTTGAAGAAAACCCAGGTTTGTCCATTCCTCGTCGTTCTTTGGAATTAGGCATTCCACAAACGTCATTACACGGTATTTTGCATAAAGATTTGGGTCTTAAGGCTTATAAAGTTCAGTTAACACAAGACCTCAAGCCGGCCGATTATCAACAACGTCAAGTCTTTGCTGATTGGGTCCTTGAAATGCATGAAAATGATCCGGAATTCCATCGAAAACTCATCTTGAGTGATGAGGCCCATTTCCACCTCGATGGCTTCGTCAACAAGCAAAATTGTCGCATCTGGGGCTCGGAAAACCCAAGAGTTATTGTTGAAAAGCCTCTCTATCCTCAACGTGTGAATGTTTGGTGCGGTTAATGGTCCCACGGGGTCATTGGACCTTACTTTTCGAAAATGAGGCTGGAGCAACAGTTACGGTGAATGGATTGCGCTATCGACAGATGATTAATGATTTTTTATGGCCGGAATTGGATGGTATTGATCTAGACAACGTTTACTTTCAACAAGACGGCGCTACGTGCCATACAAGCAACGAAACCATTGATCTTTTACGGGAAAAGTCTCCGGACCATGTTATCTCTCGAAGAGGTGATCACAATTGGCCACCGAGATCATGTGACTTAACACCTTGCGACTTCTTCCTTTGGGGAGAAGGTCTACGCCAACAGCCCAGCAGCGTCGATTCAAGACATCAAAGATGGAATTCGTGAGGCTATCGAGGACATAGGGCAGCCACTTTCCGATTTGGTTATGGAAAATTTCATGAAAAGGATATGGTCCTGTAGGCGTGGTCGTGGTGGTCATTTTGCTGATGTTATTTTCCATTATTAACGGCATACCTTCCTCTTCATAATGAAATAAAGATTCGATCATTTATCTCAAAAACTGGCATTTTTCTTTGAATATCAAAATAACACCTCTTATTGGAACACCCGTTACTTGCGTCAACTTTGCTTAAGTCAAATGATAAAATAGTGATAAATAAAAAAAGTTCTCTAATTAATTTCTCAGTATCGTAAACCGCAAGTGTGTCTGTTAAATTTTATATTGCAATATCAATATATCTCCGGTCTCCGGTATAAGTTGTTATTATAGTACAGGGTGTTCCAGTTTGAATATGCAATACCGAAACCCCTAAGAGATGAGGTGATTTTCAATCGAAAATTTTATATTAACTTTTTTCGAATTCATATTATTTTCGAAATTACAGGGATTTTAGATTTTTTCGAGAATATGGTCCATGCAATACTTTTTTTTGGGTGTAACTCAGCCTTGTTTTGCTTACCGAACCACCATTTTTGTCTTGCTTTATTCCTATTACTACTGGCATTCATTTATAAGAAAGTTGCTTACAAAAAAAGTTTTTAGATAGGTAAGTAAAAAATTACCGATATTGCCAAATTCACAATGCAGAGTAGAGTTGCATAGAGTGGAAACTATCATCCTTTTTTCGCACGCAGTAGTGCATATGGCTATCTCTGGTTGGCTCTAAGTACAGTAGAGTGGAGCTGTATGAAAATAGGTTCTATTCTATCACGCTGCCATTCCCGAAAGTTGACAAACTGGAATTTCGAACTACTAACACAGATAAGTTCAAGATTATTAGCTCAAGTCCTGCCCGAAATACAGGAAAAGATGTCTTGCAACATACCTCGCTCATACTTGAACGAAATTATTTCGAAATTCAAAATTTTTTATAATGATGAGAAGCATTTAGGCAAGAAAATCGATTTCAAACCTACTTTATAATTTTAAGATTTACTTTTAGGATACGCCTTTTAAATTCAGATATCGCACCAGAAATACATAGTAGATCAGCCGTGATGGCTCAAAACATAATAGTTTTTGTGTGTCATCCGTAAACCTTACACATATCGCCACCTATAATCTCGCATATACTAGGTAAGTATTTTCCACATTATTTCGGTATGTTTTTATAGATCACCCTGTAACTTCTGAACGTTACACCCTTAAGAATATAAAGACAAGAGAGTTAATTGATACCAATAAAATTCTTACAGGTGCTTCAAGTAGGACAGAATCAGGCCTACCGGGGAAATTCGATTCGATAAAATCTATATCGAATCGAATTTTTTCAAGGAGAATTTTTTACTGTTTAACACAATTGAATCGAAGATTTTCCAATTCAATAGAAAGTGATTGCCGGTTATTTTTGATTGATGCTGAAGAATATTCGATTATATGAAAAACCTTGATGCGAAGGAATCTAAATCGATTCGAGCTCCCCCCCCCTGAATATATTGAAGAAAGAGATACTATAAGAAATTTATGTTCCGCTGCTTGATTTTTTTATATTTGAAACAGCTGAGAAACGACTGAGGTGTTTGACGTAGTGACAGCGAGTAAAGGCCGCTACACATGCTCAAGTCAATCATACGACTGGATCATGCATGGTCCAGTCGTATGATTTGCATAAGCGTGTGTAGCGGAAGTCGGAGCTTGAGTTGAGACTGAAGTCTGCCATGAATGAAATCTGACGAAACTATTTTGTACAAGCCACCCTACAACTTCGCTATAGGAATGAATTAAAGTTTAAACAAAATTCGTTCCGATTGAAGGCAAAAATGAACATCCGATTTTGTCTAGTTCAGCTCTATAGCAAAAGGTCTGTTCGCGTACTAGCTTGAAAGTACAAACTTGTAAAAGTTTTTGCAAGTTTTTACTCGAAGACGTTCGCGTACTCGAAAATTGATAGAGAAATTATTTACGTCACTTTTCCCCTCCGAAAAATTTATTATTTGTTTTAGCTCGAGAAAAATCGTCGAGTAAAAACTTCGAAAGTGTCAGTTTTGATAGATCGTCGCCGGTTTTCAGTTATTTTTAAAGTTTGCAGTTATTTTTCAAGTTTTTAATTAAAAAAAAAAAAAAAAAAAAGCTGTTACTCCTCCTCCAGTAGAAGTAGAATGTTCTCCAAGAACATTTCAACGTATTCAAAGTGGAAAATTAAATTTGTTTATTGTACTATGTGCTAGGAAAATTTCACGTCGTTATTACAGATCCGGAATATTTCCAATTTGTACAAGTTTTTAATCGAAGCCGTCGCGTACTTTGTGAGTGTCACTCTTAATATCTCTCTTTATCATACATTTTGACGTTTTTCATGTTTTTACTTGAAAAAGTACGCGAACAGACCTAAAGTCATAAGTTATGCTTGTACGCAATAGTTTCGGTCGATTTCACTCATGCCCTCTCAACTCAAGTTCCGACATTCGCTACGTACGCTCATGTAAATCATAATTCGTACAATTTGTTTGACCGTGTGCAACAGCCTTAAGAGCATTTTCTGTGCGCGCAAGCGCAAATACTTTCAAACATATATTTTGTTGCCCCGCTCGCTCTATGTTGACTCATACTACACGCCTGACTGAGCTTTTACTACAACAGCAACAGATTACAACCCAGAATTTCACTATGCTAAACAAACTTAGGCCCGACATGAACAGACATTAAAGATGTCTTAAACGACGCATTATGATATTCTGAACATATTTTATTAACAATGTTTATTTCAATTAAACGGGGAAAGCTTTGGCGATCGGATGTATTTTGAGTGAGTTTTTTGGGTGAAAAAGTTGACTTTTCTACTGCTCGTGATGGTGTAGAATTGATGCGTCGTGGAAAATGACTTTCTATGAGAAAAATGTTCACAACAGAGCACTAATAGCCATGGAAGAAAGAACTATAAAAATATATGCGATATGTAGTATCTGGGGTGTATTTGACCCAAGTGCATGAAAATGGGTTTTCCGGGCTGCAATAACGCCCGCGCAAGTTTTCTGATTCGGGAAAAAAATACTCCAACCGATAGTACTCAGCGAGACCTTTAATTGGATTGTAACATGCCGTATTGGACCCCCTGCTGAGGGTATTCACCCCTCCCCCCGTTAAATGCTGAGAAAAATTTTCTTCCAGAATTTTTAGCTGGTAATGAGCTGAGACGAACAATGAAACCCGTTTTCCGATCGGATATAACCCTACCGAATTATAGCCGATTTAAGGTGCAAAAAATCTAGTACCTCAGGGAAATACTAAAAAAGTGAGTATTGGAATGTCTATTGAAGCCTCCGAGTATAGGAGTGTGGGTACTCAAACTTCTTCTCATGACTTAAGGAATTCATTGAAAACACTTGTTAACTTTTAAACTATTTATTAAAAAAGTCTTTTTATAAGAGTGCGACGCGTTTCGCCCTATCGAGGCATCATCAGGCTATCGACGATGCCTCGATAGGGCGAAACGCGTCGCACTCTTATAAAAAGATTCTTTTAATAAATAGTTTAAAAGTTAACAAGTGTTTTCAATTAATCATGAAGAAATTTAAACAAGTGCCAACAAGAAATTCAATCAATTAAGGAATTCAATTGTGTACTTGATTTTCCAAAATGTACTACATCAAACTATGATCCCCCCAAGCATTCCGCCGCTTAATTGAAATAAACATTGTTAATAAAATATGTTCAGAGTACCATTATGCATGATTTAAGACATCTTTCATTTATAAGTCATTTCAAAGTGAGGCCGTCTTTTTATACCCTAGATGAAATCATAGGGGTATACTAAGTTTGTCATTCCGTTTGTAACACCTCGAAATAATGATGGTAGAGCAAAATGGATTGGACACCCATTCATAATATTAAAAGTTATTTCGATTTTTGCATGTCCGTCCGTCCGTCCGTCTGTCCGTCCGTCCGTCCGTCCGTCCGTCCGTCTGTGCGCACGATAACTTGAGAACGCGAACACGTAGAGAGCTGAAATTTTGTACACAGACTTTAAAAAAAAAAAAGTAAAATTAAGTTCGAAAATGAGCCAAATCGGGCAACTCCTTCGTGGGGTTGCCATATAAAAATTTCGTTTTCCGCTATATATTTGGTCACTGCCTGAGAACGCGTCGACGTAGAGAGCTGAAATTTCGCACATGATGTTTTTACTACATTAGGAAATAAAATGTCAAAAATGGACTAAATCGGGCAACTCTTTCTTGGTGTTGCCATATAAAAATTTCGGTTTTTTACGTATACTTTGAAAACGATCAGTCCAAGACATTTTTATGGTACTAAAAACTTCTGCAGAATACGAAATCCTATAAAATTGGTTATAATCATTTTGTCTGTGCGACAAACCGTTCTAGAAATATATGCGAAAAACAACTTCAAAATCAATACTTGAATAGATCGGTGACCATACGAAATTTAATACGGGCATTCATCTAGGGTATCCTAAGAATTGGTCTTAGACCAATTCTAGCTTTTTTACTTGTTTTGATAAAAACCGTAGTTAAATAAAAAACAAAGCGAGTTAAAATTCCGAAATTTTACTTTGTTGAGAACTTAAGAGGAGTCAGTACCAAGATTTGCAAGTTTCATACATTTTTCAATGCGAATTTCTACCAAACTATTTGTAGCAGAAAAATAATTTATATCTTAAATTAAAGGTAACGAAGAGGTCTAGTAAATAACGTCGAGAAAAATAAAAAAAAAATGTATTGGAATGGAGATATTAGCTCGGATACTTGTAAAAAATGGTAAAAATTGATTTTTTTCAAATCAAATTCCTCTTAGTATGTATTCTCATTTCTTTATATTGTGACTATTTTAGAGAGATAAAGCCTAGATCTAGCAAATAACGTCGCGTTTTTTCAGTTTTAGTGGCGCATTTTTTAATGGGTTAACTCTAATAGTACTTGTTTTTTCTCTCGATATTTCACCGACGAGAAATTGCAATATTTCGTTGAAAGTTTTAGAAATATAAAGCAAAATAGTATATTTAGCAATTATGTGCGAAAATAAAACTCAGGAGAGTTAAATCTCTTTAAAAAATTTCAGTTTCTTTGAACTGCAAATTTTCATTTTCGTCTTAAATTTTCGCATATTGGGTTTCTGTCTTTTACCCTAGATGTCTCTAATGTGACTTGTGGTCTAGGTCTAGGCTAATTTTATATGCATTTTCATACTTTCAGGACACAAACCTACGTATAGTAAGTTTTATTGCCTACAGGCTCGCTGGTATCTAAATTGAAATTTTTGCTGAGTACTGACCCCTCTTAAAAATTGAAAAGAGTAGGGAAAAATTTAACAAACTATTGGAAAGGACCAACAATTATCTGTCTAAAAGCTTTCAAATCATCATCATAATAGGGTTCAACGTTCAGTAGTTACAGGGTGACTTATAAGAACATACCCAAATATGTTTAAGTCCTATTAGCTCGCAAACCGTAAGCTGCCCCCCCCCCCCCCAAGCACATATCCATAGCCTTCGGGTGCAAGTACACAAACGGAACACCCTGTACACTTTTCAGTACTGCTTAATTTCGCCAGTCGTAGAAATACGAATCATAAAAACATCTACACCACCACCACCACCACCACCATCACTCCTCTCCCTACCCCTTATTTGAACAAGGACAATACTGAAATGTTTGCTAACAAAATTATAAAACCAGCTAAAAACAAAAACTCACTTCATTGCAGGCAGAAGTCCAAATTTAAATTTATAAAGTCCTAAAAACTAACTGTCCGCTTTCATTACATTTTTGCATACATACATATTATATTGAGCCTAAATTATACCTACACTTTCAGCAGAGTACCTATATATGCATGTATGTATGCATGTAGTACAAATGTAACCTTTTTGTTGTTGTTTTGTTTGTTATTAAACCTTTTCCATAGCTGTGTATTTCCCGCTGAAAGAAAAGTCATTTATCTGGCAGCTCTCTGCTATTTTGTTGTTTTTGTTGTTGTTATGTTGCCGCTTCTACCAAATGCGCATGAACAATTTCATTTTAGAGACGCACAACACATGCATGCATAGAATAGAAAGTATAAACAACACACCCCCCATTCTGCCCCGCCATAACTAGAATCTTCATTAGATTCAAATGGAGGAACACATGAAGAAGAAGAAGAATTCTATTGAATTGAACAAGTGGAGAAATTCTACGTGAATTTAATAAATATGGTGAAGTTGCGATATGATACAGGTTTACGGCGGGATGATTCGGTACACCGTCGTGGTAGGTATGATGTACATACATAAACAAACACACAATCCAGTCGTGCTGAACTAAACATATAGAATATACCTATTTACTATTTCCTGCATTTATGTAGATATATTTGTTACATAAAAACCATTTAGGGAAATATCTTAAAAAAAAAAACATTTTTTTTTTGTGTTTATTACCAGAAGAAATTCTTTCGTTGTTCGTTTTTGTTGTTGATTTAAATGTTAATGTGAAAAATTAATGAATTTCGTATGCATGTGGGCGCTCATTAGCATTTGAATTATGCTTTTTGAATTTGTTAACAAAAACGAAAGAAAAAAAATCCAGATTTTACATTTCAACGATGAAATCAATATTTTCTGTATGGAGGACGACGACGACGACGACAACTTTAGAATTTAAGAAAAGAAGCAAAGCAGCTCGTAAGTATGTAAGTAGGTAGACATAATACCTTTAATAACATAAAATTCACTTAAAACATAACTTCAACTTCGTTCTCTACATAACCTATAAAACGGGATTTAATTAAATTCACCATTTTGAATGTGTTATCAATTTACTGTAAACCTCCCAGTCCAAGGAGCATTTTTATTATATTGTTTGAGGGGTGTGTGAGGAATCAATAAATGTTTTAGATACATATTTACCCACCTAGATATATGTATGTATGTACTTATCTATATACTTATGTATGTTGGTACATTTAAAAGAGGAGCAGGAGGGTGTGTAATGTAATAGGAATGTTTGTAAGTTTGTAGATGGTTGGTATGTATGTATACTAAAATTTTAAAGCTTTGTTCAAAATGGGGAGCGAATTAAATATGGCCTCCGCCCATTTGAAGAAAAAGAAAAAATATGTTTTGATGTGAAATTTTCATAGTGGAGTAAAAAAAAAATATTTTAAGTTTTCTTTTCCTTTTTTTTTTTTTTAGATAATATTAACTAGAGACGGTCAAACTTTTTCACATAACATGAATCGTCTTTAGTATAAACAAATTGTTCAAGGGATTAGAAAAGTTCATGCTAAAGGAAAATACAAGAATTTTGATTGAGCTTACTTTTTTTTTATATAGGCAGGGAGACGATAGATCACAAGCACGGAGGACAGGGCGACCCATTTTGATTTTAATTCCCCCGTTTCCTTATTAATAGCTTTTTAACAAATCATTGACAGCCGGTAAAGGTCGCTAATTTCGTCTCCTCCAGAATTAGTGTGACATTTGGTGTGCCTCAGGGATCTATATTGGGACCTCTCTAGTTTAGTTTGATTTGATCATCAACGACCTTCTAACTGTTGTCTTAAACTGCAAGATTCATATGTATGCTGATGACGTTCAATTATATCTTAGATCCCTCCCTGACGGGTCGGTACAACATTGACTCGGTAAGCAGGCAGTATGACAAGTCACTGTCCCCACTGTGTATTTAAGGCCCCTTCTGTATACCCACACAGAGAAGCTACATTTACCGAGTTAAGAAGGGAATTTTGTCGTGAAATTAACAAAATGTCTGTTGATTTAGTCCATAGCATGTCTGACCGTGAGGGAACTCTATGCGGTACGACATCGACGGGACAAATGTGGTACCGATACTACGTCGAATTCACGAGTGGTCTGTCTTCATATTGGCCTCTCATTGAACCCCACTAAATCGGTGACTTTACCCTCTCAACCCGTCACACCTACTGCCTATTCGCCTTGAAGGTTCACATATTTTCTTTATTTGTCGGGTAAAAAACTTAAGATTATTTTTGCAGAGTAGTCTACAGTTATCCTTCTAGTTACAAAGATGATGATGTAGCATTCAAATTGCTGCATCACAGTCTTATGCATCCTAATCAGTTGTCACATATCGACCGGCGGGTTCAGAGGATCTGCACAGTTTGTTCTGGTGAAGGCACCTTGTTTCACAGGTTCTTCACTTGTCCAGCTTTGCAGAGTCTAATGGAACTGGTGCGCGATATGTGTCAGTTGATCCACCCGAATTTCGGCATTACTAGCACATCGTTTCTATGGGGACCAAAGGTTTGTAGTCGGGTGAATTGTTTGATTAGCTTTGTGTTGACACTGGCCAAATCTACAATTCACTTGTACTACATGAGAGCCGGAGATGGGAATCAGAACACTGACCCACAACACCACGCACAAGCACTTAAGCGCCACTTCGTTGACAGATTGAAGAGACGTTTACGTCTTGAATATCTGGCAACGAACGCAGACACATTCAACTGCACATGGCAGCCACTATCGTCAGTTCAGGGCGGCGCTCTTGTCTTTCGCTGGTGATATCAGGCCACAGCATTTGCAACTCTAGTCCACGGGGCTTCTCCTCGCTTTGGAACCGTTGCAAGTGCTGTGGGAAGGATAAGCGCTCCGTTAGAGATGCTCAGCTGGAGGGATGATGAGGGCAGTTTGTAGAGGTCTATGATACCACAGGCTGCTCTCGCGAGACTCTATTACCATAGACAAATTAATAACATACAAACACTGGACACGTAGAACAAAAATATGCAACGCTTTTCTAGAATATAAAAATTAACGATGCCTCGACGATGCCTCGACTTGGCACTTGATGACGTGCACAAAGGGTAAGCCACCAATGCCTCGCTCCATACAAAATCACAGTTGCCTCGATCCGATGAAGAGAAGGCCACAAGTTTTTCTTAGAAATTTACTGGAAATTTTTTCCTTAGAATTCATACGCACTTTTGGAGGGCGACAACAATTTTTATGAGCGTGGACGCTAGACAAGCAATAAGCAATTGTTTTTTTTTTTTTTGAAATTTACACAAAGTGTTTCGGTAGAATTTTTATTCATTTTGGTGGCCGACTAGACTTATTTTCAGATACAGTATGTACATCGTTGTTAGATTTTATATTCGAGCGAGGCACTGCTCTCGGCCCGGCCAATGCATAAAAATTCGAAGGAAGAAATTTCCAGCAAATTTCTAAGAAAAACTTGTGGCCTTCTCTTCATCGGATCGAGGCAACTGTGATTTTGTATGGAGCGAGGCATTGGTGGCTTACCTTTGTGCACGTCATCAAGTGCCAAGTCGAGGCATCGTCGAGGCATCGTTAATTTTTATATTCCAGAAAAGCGTTGCATATTTTTGTTCTACGTGTCCAGTCTTTGTATGGATTAATTTGTCTATGCTATTACGGTATCGCGTAAATTTTTTCGTTCGTTCGGCTATTATGTTTTTAATTCGGTTTCGGTGCTAAATTTCAAAATTTTATTTTGAAAATTCGTTCGTTTAGGTCATTATTTTTATTAGATTATTTTGGAAATTGGAACTTCTTGGAACTGCCACTTACCCAATTGTCAAAATTAGGACTATTAAATTTTTTGTACATCTTTTAGATCCTTTTCAAAATTCTAGTATCCGTTTATACAGTCTCTTTTGAGAATTTTTTCTTGTTTGCTTTCCTTTTACTTGTGTCATTTTTCTTGTTTTTTAGTTTTTCTAATTGTTTTAATTGTCCCTATTGACCTTTTATAACTTTTAGATTAGCTAGCGACTTTTTGTTTACACTTTGTAGAGCCTTTTGCCACCCATTTTTAAGGAATTTTTAAAAGAACTAATGAGCCAATAAATAAAGAGTTTATCTAAATAAAAAAAAAAAATTATTAATTAAGAAATAGGTAAACAAAAGCCATTTTTCATTTTACAACAAAATATCGTTATCTTTTATAAAAACCAACTGCAAAGTAATTTTGTGCGATTCTATTTTTATAAAAATTAAAATCTTGTTTACCTACTTTGCGGAAAAATTCTAATAAATTACGATCACACTTGAATTAGCTTTTGAGTAAAGTCTTTATAATATGGAGAGAAATAAATTGAAAGGTAAATGAAGGTGCTTTAATAAAATTCGATATTGGAAAAGAATACTTTTGGTCCGGCGACGGTTTTGCACTACAACAAATTCATTCAATGCTTCTTCCGCTAGCGTTCTAATAATTAACTACTTACTTCATTTTTATGTCTAATTCTAGAAGTCAGTTTTCTACCGCAATGGACTGTTCATTGCGATTAATATCCATTATCTACTTCCTACTCGATGTACCTTCTGTTCTTCTGGAAGTAACAAATAATTTTTGGCTTTTGGTAAATCATGGAAAACTACTTCCTATGAGAAAAAACTTCACAACAGAGCACTAATGACCATGGAAGAAAGAACTGAAAAAATATATTCGAATATAGTAGCTGGGGTGTATGTGACCCAAGTGCATGAAAATGTAAAAACGTACCCAGAAAGTTTTCTGAAAATATACACCACCCGCCGGGGGCTCCTATTTTCTACCCTACAAAAATGCAGAGAAAATTTTTTTTCTACGAATTGTAGTTGAGGCAAACAGTGAAACCCGTTTTCCGATCGGACATAACCCTACTAAAAAAGTAAGTATGGGAATTGCTATAAATAGCTATTTAAGCCTTCGAGTATAGGAGTCAGGCAGATGAAAAAAGGGCTGTGTGCAGATTACGCTCATGGGGATGTTACAAGGACAGCTGGACTGGCTCTTCTCATTGCTCTCTGGCGTATGGGCTGGACTTGGGAAACCCTCTGGTCAGTATGCCACGTGATGCAATGGTACCTGAGCTTCCTTATGAGCGTCGCTTGCTTTCCTATAAGCAACTCGTGGACTGAGACAAGTGTCTTATCGAGCCTTCCCCGGTTCGCTCTAAAAATTTTCACCGACTGGGGCGGGTGTCTACTGTTTCGTGATGGGCCCAATAGGAATATCTCTGATTTTCTCATGGGGCTCGGAAAGAAACAATGTAGAACTGGGGTTGGCATCATCACCGGCCACAGTTCGCTTCATACTCATCTAACAAGGATGTGAGCTGTTGACAGCCCTGAGTGTCTGTGCTGCCTGGAAGGAGAGCCTGAGGCAACCGAACTCTTTTTGTGTGTTTGTCCCGCCTTTGCCCGGAGTAGGTTGGATACTCTAGGATCTGCCCTCCTATCTGTAGATGAGCTAAAAAACCTTCCTCACCAAAAACCTTCCTCACCATAATAAATAAACATTGCTAGTAAAAAATGTCTGTAGGTGTCGGACCTAAAATGAGCATTCCCCTATTGAGTACTGAGAAAAATTTGTTTTATTTTTTGTTGTTGAAAAGATTGAATTGTCATTATTGTTATTTTATAATACACATCTAGATAAATAATAATAAAAGCGGATTCGCACACGAATGGTTCCGTACCATCGTACAAAACTTAACACTATGAACTTTTTATTTATTTTTTTTTCAAATTAGAGTAGGCGTCATTTGAAAAGTAATTCCAACTTATGATAATAATGAAAGAACAAAAAACTTCCAAAAAATCACGTTCCTTGTATGCGGGTCCCCTTTAATTTTTAATTTAATTTTATTTTTATTATTTGTTGTTATAGCGGCAATAGAAATACACACTCTGTGGAAATTTCAACTGTTTAGCTATTAAGGTTCATGAGATACAACAGACGGACGGACGGACATCTGAGGCTTAGTAATAGGGTTCACGTTTTTACCCTTTGGGTACGGAACCCTAAAAACTAAGGAAAATTTTTTTTCATTAAGTTTTCCTGATAATATCATAGGATAACTGATATTTCGCGAAGGGGTGCTTTAGTTTTACTGTAAATCCTAAAATGTGTTGTATCTATGTGAGAACTAATGGTATCACAATTTCTTTTAACCTATTTTGCACAAAATGATAATTAAATAATTAAGAATGAAATAACACCTCAAAATACATGTGCACTCCGCTTATTGATATACGATTCAGAATTATGGACTGAAAAATATTTATTCATAAGAAAATCATTTTATATTCAAAACAATTTTATTACAATATTAATCATCGTCTGTATTTTTATTAATATAATTGTTGGTTTGATATAGGTACATAAAAAAAAACACAAATTTAATTAATTCCACATTGAAAAAGCTTTTTAAACTGGTTTTAAATATTTTTTTAAAGCAATTCTCGACCTTCATAAATGCTTACAAAAAAAAACAATAAAAAAAGCAAAAAAAAGCTTTGTATAGACAACGAATCTCATTTCTTTTTTGCTTAATATCTCAAAAAGAAACTGAAAATCACGTTCAAGACACAAAAATGAGAATTCTATGAATATAAATATTTTTCGCATTTCCATCTGTCCAATCCAGGGGCAGGTAGGTATACAAGTGCCTACATGGCTATATGCATAATGTACATTAATTTTACACACTTTAGTGATTAATGATGTCATTCTACGATTTTAATTTCAAAATTCATCACCACCACCACACCACCAACCCGATCACTGCCATCGAACAAAATTTAAATTTGACTTGATGTCGTGTGGTTCATTGCCATTGTACCATGCTCAAGCTTCTTCTTCTTCTTTTTTTCCATTTCTGGTTTTTGGAGTTTTCTTTTTTCCAAATTAAATTTAAAATTTGATTCAATTTCTGCGCTATTTCTGTAGTAACAACAGTTATTTTGCCACCATTATCATTCTCATTTTTAATTTATACTTATCGCAGAAAACATAGGCGTGCAGTGCAGCACACATAAAAAAAATTTTCCATAGTTTTTCTTTCGGATATGTGCTCTTCTTCTTCTTTTTTTTTATTATTTTTAACGAGGGCACATTATTCTACCCACAACACAACAAATCTCATCACATCTCATCTAAGTGGCTGGTGGCATTATGGCAACTATTTACCATACTTAAAAGCGCGACAATGGGAAACCTGTGAAACGTGAAACCTTATTTGTGAAGGAAGGAACAAGTTGGTTTGCTTTTATAAACTTGATCCATCATTAGTCCAGCCCAGCAGCACTCCACATCATAAACAGCCATCGAAGTCGGCTGGCTAGCTGGAGGCTCGCGCTGTTCTTCTTGGATTTAATCGTGTAAACATGCACAACACCAACAACAATAACAACAACAACAACAACATCATCAGCTGCTCATATTATGAGCCGGCTGGCTGCTGGCTGAATTGAAAATTTTGTTGGAACTAAGTAGAGAAGTTGGTACACACAGAATTGCGCGCGAGAGAATTATTGTGTGTGCGAGTTTAATCGAATCGGTGTCGTTGCTCATGGCCGCGCTATCGTCTGCTGTGTGATGAACGTGAAACGGACGACGTTCAAAGAACGAAAACAACCAAAACATTAAGAAAAACAATTTTTTTGTTTTTATTGCATTTGAATTGGTTTTTGGTTGTTGTAAATACAAAATAAGAAAAATTTCCTATTTCTTGAGTTGTTTTTTGTTGTTATTGTTTTTTTGTTTTTTTGCTTGCCTTTCTCGACAGACGGGGCACGACGCAGGAGGCTAATGTGGTAATGGTTGAATGAAATGAGCAAAAATAATTAACGCATTTTTATTGGGAAAGCGATTTCTGTGTTATGTTGCTGTTGCTGTCGGTGGTGCTACTATAAATTAGAAACTTTTTGAGAACGCGTTAACCTAATGTAGGAAATATAAAAAATAATTTGCGAAAGAACGGGTTATGTGAATTTGACATACATTTTCAGGAATATAAATAGTTTTTTGTTTTTCTTTTTTTTTTATCACATAATTTCAATTTGATTTCAAAATAAGTATAGAAAAAATAATAAAATTATGAAATGCAGCAATTTAAATAATAAGTAAGCCGTCTTTTGAAGTTGGACAAACTGTTAAGTATTTTAAAACACATTGCCCGACGTGACGCTTAATCTTGATAACACTATCAAAATATTCACAAAATTAATTATCATTCGTTTCGTATTTAATTAGATTTGTCACAATAATCACTTTTAACTAATGATTTTTTTTTCTATTTTATTTATATATAGGAAATGAGATGTTAACTACATTTGAAAGTTCATAGGACGACGCGGAAGAATTCAAGAATCATAAATATAAAATATTTTCCAAAAGGACTCACTGATTTCCGAGAGAAACGCAAAACGACGAAAGTGTAATTAACGAAAAATTCAAGGATCATCTTCTGCCATTTTGTCGGGAAAAAAAGGATCCTTTTCGAAAATTTATTCAGATATATTTTAGTTTAAAGGTCCTGCGTCAAAAGAATTCTGTTGTATAGCCCGCTCTGCGTGATTGTTCTCGATCTGTCCTCTCTCACCCGCTGCTACTCTTTTGGGAGCACACAAAAATATAGTCGCACATGAATATAATACATAACAATATAGTTTTTTTTTTCTAAAATCATTATAAAAATGACTGTTAAAATTAAAAACAAGAAAAAATGGCTTTGAAAAAAACTTAAGCTAAACTAAAAGGAGATGCAAAACAAAACAACAAATGGTATATGAAGGCTAAATAAGGCACACTAAAAAGATTAAGTTAAAAATATAAAGAAAAATGAAAGGAGAATTTTCACAATAATTTTGTCAAAGTAATGCCAAAACTTAAAATGTGCCTATATTTGCAGAGAAGTGGCAGTTTCAAGAAGAATATCCTATGAAAACTTACCAAAATAGGTAACAATAACGTTTTGTAAATTGACCGAATGAGAAATTTAGAATTTTTAAACAAATAATTTTGTTTAATGCCATCGATACCATCATAAGGTGCGAGTCCCGCAAGAGCAGCCTTTAGTATCGCAGATCTCTACAAACTTCTCTCCTCATCCTTCCAACTCAAAATCTCTAACAGAGTGTTTGTCTTTCCTGCAGCGCAGGGAGAAGCCCCGTATACTAGTTTTACAAATGTTGTGGCATATTATCGCCAGCGAAAGACCATCAACCACCGACGATAGTGGTTGCCATGTGCAGTTGAATGTCTCTGCGTTCGTTGCCAAATATTCAAGATGTAAACGTCTCTTCAACAACAATAACACCTTCAATCTGTCAACGAAATGCCTTTCAAGTGCTTCTGCGTGGTGTTGGGAATCAGTTTTCTGATTCCCATCATCAACTTTCATGTTGTACACATGAGTTGTAGATTTGGCTAACATCGACAAGAAGCTAATCAAATAATTCACTTGACTATAAACTCTTGGTCCCCATAGAAACGATGTTTTAGTTATGCTGAAATTTGGGTGGATCAACTGACACATATCGCGCACGAGTTCTACTAGATTTTGTAAAGCCGGGCAAGTGAAGAGCCTGTGAAGGGTCTTATGGATATAAGCACGTCACAGAGCACACGTATTGTTAATGTGCTGGGCTGAAATGTGTGAGGTGGTCTGATCAAAACGAAAGCATCCTCCAACTCAGTGCCACGGTCATTTGTCTCAAGTTGGCGAAATCTCTCCCGTTTTCGTTAGCGTTCGACACTTTTTCTGGAAATATCGATAATATCCCTCAGAACCGTCAGTTGATGTGTGACAGTTTCAAAACCTCGAGCATTACTAAACACTGAATCTGTCAATTGAGAATTGAACCTGATTAGAATTGCCGCAAATTGTGTATACCGTTGCGAGTCTCACTTAATGTGGAATGCTGACCTGATTCCGCCCCAGATCGAACAGATTAAATTCTGTGGCCAGTCATGAGGATAATGTGGTTGGGCAGAGAGCAAGTAGTAGCGCTTCAATATGCCGAGCCGTCGCCCTAGTACACTCAACCACATTTGATAATTTTAACAAAAAGCAACTATACATTTTGCTTCAAGAAGTTCTACAAAGCCTTCATCAAACGTCTCAGACCTTAGCATAGCTACACGATGGACGAAGTAATCAAAAAATTAATCATGACAGTCCTTCCAATTAAGGCTAATGTATAGTAGACTGCACCATGAGTCTACAGCTTTAAACAATTTCTCCCGAGAAATTAAGTATTTGATTTATTCTCGCGTCCGATATACACTTCACACACAATATTTCAGGTAAATATTTCAGTCCATTGGATGTTCAGTTGAGCATTTGTACGATCTTCCACACCACAAGCGTTGATTCTTACTAAGGTTAATTTTCAAGGCTGCTAAATATTCGTACTGCTAGAAACCAGTACGACCGGTGGGAAGAGCTTGTCACAAAAATAAAAAGATTACCTGCATATGCTAACATGAGAGGACCCACTTTGGTATATAGCAGATGAACTGAATATTCCTAGACCAGTCGGCAAAGATTCATCAGTAGCAGCTCCAGCGAAAGATCAAAAAGCATACCCAATGGACAGCTTTTTAAAAGAGCATAAGTTCGCATGGGCGCCGTCGGGCCCTTAGGGGTAATGTCACAAAAGATTTTATAGCTCGAGATGAGAGGCGGTAACAATGTTGGTATCTCCCATCTATCTGGCAGCATATGAATTCCACGTCGGAAAAACGACACGACCTTTTAGGCTATCCAAGAATCGGTACAATTTTTTGGGATTTTCATATGAATGTAACTGTTGTTCAGCCATGCTATGAGTCATCGAGCTGAACAGTAGTGTTCTTCAGTGATGGTTTCGTCAGGTTTGAGCTGCTTGGAACCATGGATATTCGTCAATGTTGATGCATGGTCGGGCTTACCCCATGATATTCTACACTTCGGGTTATCGTACTCTATCGACTATTCATCGCCACACACGAAAGGATGCAAAACAAAACCTTCCTTTTTTGCCGTTGCAGCATCTGTTTGCACGTGAAAAAACACTATTCGACATCGCTCAGCTTCACGGTACACAAATTCCTTACTTTTTAATCATTCTTAATGCTTTTAAACGTTGTAAGATTAACTCCAAATGATTCTGCAAGTCCATTTTGCATCTGACATGAGTTTTCATTGAATAATGCTTCCAATTCTTTTGTTTGCGAACTTTTTCGGTATGCATCCTTAACTTCAAAATCATTATTTGTGAAGTGTTTAAACCAATCCCTGCATGTTCTTTACCTTTTTTTTCGGAAAATAATGCAGTAAAATTCCCGCAAATATTCTTTTTTGGAACAAAACTCGACATGTTGAACACTATGAAAAAAATTGTTGTTTATGTACACCTCTGCGGAATGATATGTACACTGTTATTTCGAGCTTAATGGGGGGGGGCGTCACAATGAAGTTGGCTGTATTATTTCCCCCATACAAAAATGCGAAGATAACGCCATCTGTCGGGACACAGCAAGAACTTATTCAAGTCCCCAATAATTATAATACTACTGGACAGCCCTGTCTGATACCTAGATCTTAGAATATATAGCAAACAGGAATGGTTGAATCGTGTAAAATTCGTGTACATGAGCGTAATTTGTCAAGAGCAGGAGACTATACATAGGAGTAAGTGAGATGCTGGAATGAAAAGTTGTCAAAGATGTTGCATAATTGTCAAATGTGCTTTTGTTTTGTGAGCAGATTTAGTCAATTTAAAATTCTTTTGTGAAATTTAACAAAAGTACCGAATCAATTCTTTTCAAAACTATTTATCTTTGAACTTTATTTAGTGCAAAGTTTTATAGTGCCACTAGTGCCTGTTAAAATCTTCATATCAAAATAAAAAAAGATGTAGTTAATACACAACCATTGACATAACATGGACTGCTTAATCTTTTATTTCATATGAGTCCACTTCTGTTGGCAGGGGTGTGAAAACTATTTTAACTTCAAGTTTCATTTTCACTTTAACAGTCATGTTACAAGCTCAACAAATTCCAAATATATTCAAAATTATTATTTTTATTTGAAGCTTATATATCTCCTATAACATCAAATATTCCTTAAACTCGATTTTTAAGGAAATAAAATTAAGCAATTTTTGTCTGCCTATCTCTAAAAGTAAGGACAGAGAAAGGATTACAAATTTTGTATTGCCATCTATTTCTTTTCTATATACCTAATCATTTGGAAAATCCACTGAATTGAAACTAGGTGCACCGCTGTTCTTGTTTTTAAATGTCAAAGAAAGAAGAAGAATGCTTTTGTTAACATATTATATTAAAAAATGAAGAGGTTAGCAAAAACACGTATCTGATACTTCAGAGTTAACAATTTGTTGACATGTTTCTGACATGTCCCCTCATATCCCCAGGTGTCTCATAGTCCGGCAACATAAACAAAAAACCCTCACTATGATTTTATCCGCCAGGGTGTATTAATTATCGTAAAAACCCCATAAAGTGTTCCATGACAAACAAATATTGTAATTTTCCCATCTTGATAAAAACTAATTTAATTAGTAAAACTCCATTTAGAAAATCAAATTCTATTTATTCGCCTAGCCTCGAACGACTTAACACAAGTTTTTAACAAAATTCCACATAAAAAAAAAAATCTTTATCGATTTAGAACGAGTGAGATAAAACTTTCAAGCAAATGAAAACTATTCAAAGGAAAAGGGGAAGAGCGAGGCAGGAGAGGAGGGTGGTAGGTATACAAACATTTAAACGTGACTAAAATTATTATGCCATTTTAGTAAAATATAAGTGAAATGAGACGTTCCCAACGCATGCAAACTACTTCCAGAAGTGAGATAGAACGGGAATAAGTAAGATCGGGCCAACAACATCTATATCCCCTCCAACGAATATCTTTCAGTTTTCAGCCATAGTAAGTTAAGTTCAGCAGTAGCCTAGGCCTAACTAGCAGCTTAGCAAGCACCAACGACTCCACTGCACCTCAGTTGTTCGCACCCGTATGTTTAATTTACGCAGTGCTTTAAGTCGACTTCTAATTTCTATAACAAAACAATCTTCGTTGTCGTTGGAGTCGTGTTGTAAGTTGAAGAAGTGCCAGACTAGGGTGCAATACGATACGAATAGATAGAAAACTTCGCCTAAATGGCAAACACACAAAAGTTTCACAAAAAGAAGAAGAAGAAGACGCGCGAAACTTTCGAGTCTACAGCTAGGCTACACTGCTAGAGATTGGAGCTGTTTCAGCCTCTTCGGTGAGATGAAGTGAGGCCAAACACCGGGGAGGATGACAACGAGAAACACAAAATTGTAAAAGCCAAAGCTGAAATTAATCGCTTCAGAAAATGAAATAACTTTCCTTTGGGGCGGCGGAAATCCATGTGTGCCTGCATACGAATTATAGTTACTCCACGCGATGAATATGAGTACACGACACGACGACGGCGGAGTCCTCTGCTGCCTTGCTCTCGATATGCTTCTACCGTACCTAGTTATGTATATTTATATGTTGCATGTATGTAATTCCAACACAATACTGCCAACCGATCGGTGTACACACACATACATATACCCTAATATAATCGATTATTTCATTTCTATTTAATGTTTTTTTTTTACTGTTAAAATTATCTTTTTGTTTTTTGTTATAAATAAGATAAGCGCAACTTTGTTGTCTAATTTCTGTTTAAATTCGTTGTGTGTCGTGTGTGTGCTCATAATTCGAATTGAAAATGCTCTTCTCTGTGGTTATCTTGATTTAGTGCTGTTTAAATATTATTATTATAATTAGTAAAAGGATGTGTGTAGGTATTTATATAATTATTTCTACAGTTTAGGAATTAATTTCTATCAATGTATGCAGGTAGGTACATACATTAGTTTGTATATAAAGAAATCAATATTTTGTACATGGCCGCATTTATGTAGCTCAGCTGCTTGAAGTAAAAAATTTCGGAAATTTTCTGTCGAAAGATGGTATATATCAAATATTTAGCAATAATTAAGTCTTGTTATTGTATTTAGTTAAGGTGGCGGGATAAGAGTTATTAATTGAACCCGCGGATATCTATTAACAGAGGTTTTATAAAATGAGCTAACCTTAACCTCACTAATGAGACTGGGAAAAAAAACTGGGTAAATACCTATATAATAATTAAATCACGAATTAATTAATATCCGTAGAGTCGGATTTAGACATCTGCATATACATATACTGACAGCCAAGCAAACGGCCATTAACGTGTTAGATGATATTATTATGATAAATTAAAGCTGGTACAGGTATACAAATATTTTCATACACGCACAAGGTGGTGACGCCCTATGCATTGTTGCCTGGTCATAGAAATATTGAAGACAATGAGATATCGAATGAGCTATAAAAAAATGATTAGCTCCAAATGCAATACATATCAGAATTCCAGGTGAAATCATCAAAGACAGAAACGTTAAAGCTAATCGTAGGTGTGATGGAATAGTTTGAAAAGAGGTTGAGCCCCTACACGAATTGTCTGGAACGTAGGCCACAAATAAGGCCCATTGTTCACCCTCTAGACTTATTTCTCATAGGTCACAACCGGACACTTACAAAGTTCAATATTAGCCCCCCCCCCCTTTACCGGCTTCATGCAGTTCTTCCAGGTGCGAGCCAAGGAATCTGTAACGCTTTCCTGAGAAAGCCAAGAGAGTGATAAAGAAAGTGTGTTACCGCGTTTCGGACTCCTCTCCGCTTTATCAACAAGCCCCATCCTGTCTAGGTGACCCCTGAGAAGAGAGTACCCAGTGAGAACTGACCCTATAGAATTCTGAGATTTGGTCTGTTTAGTCCCAAAAGCTTTTTGGTTAAGTTTGGGTTAGGCTTACAGTTCCTTTATAGTTCTACCCGATTACGACTGTGTTGGCAATCAGCCCAAACCGAAATAATAGAGTCAAGGTGCAATTTTAATAGAATAGAATAGAATAGAAAAATCATTTATTGAAGAACCTCAGCTTACGCTACGTTACAACGTTAGGTACATCGAGTAATTAATAGCTAGTTGGGATACAATTGAAAAAATATACAAGTCATTTAGCAAAATAAAATAGGAGCAATGAACAGACTCATTGCGGTAGAAAACATTTACAGTAATAAAGACATACAACAGAGAGAGCACTAAGCACTCAAGATAGAAATAGAATGGCAAACGCCATTTACAAATACAAATAAAAATGAAAATTTGAAGGTTAAAGTAATAATATAACAATAATATCACAAAAATAATAATAAAATAAATAATTGCAACTCATCTAATTTTTTTTTTTTTTTTTTTTTTTTTTTTTTTTTTTTTAATCAGACATTAAGTGACACAATGCGAGCTCCTTAAATTCTCTGCAGGTACCAGCTCTTCTGATAGGTTCAGGGAGGGAGTTCCAAAGGATGGCACCCTGACCAAAGAGGTCATTGGACCCAATTTTGATTGTGGAGGAGCATGCCTCCGAGGCTATATCAAAACTAGCAAGCTAATTTGCATTTACGTTACCGCTGATATATCTGTGAACTGGCACCCAAAGAACTAGAATCCTATTACTCCCAGAGAGGGAATTCAGGGTTGTTTTACCAGTTTGGAGATTGTAAAGGGTTTCGACAAGGCCTTGACAGCAGCTTGACTATCCGAGCAGATGGCAATCTTCTTATTTGCAGTGTCTGAGTTGAGGAGATATCTTCCCGTTTCAAGGATGGCGTTCGCTTCCGTCTGGAAAACCGTAATATGGCTTTAAAGGTGCATGGCAATTACTATATGAGGCTCCTCGCAGAAAACGCCTGCTCCAGTGTTTTGTTTTTTCAAATTTGGAGCCGTCTGTGTAGTGAATAGGGCTTGCCAAGGGTTGTGTACAATAGGAAGAGTACAATGTCGAGTTCCTCAGAGGGAGCAAAGCAGTAATCAAAAAATTTGTAGTGGGTATTAACGGGCAATTGGGCTATAGGAGATTATGCTACAAGGCTAAGTCTAAGAGCTAAACTATTTTTGTCGTGCTGTAAAGCTCATGAGCCCTACTCTAGTGACCAATGCATTCTGAGTTGCTTTAGGTATACCGTACACTGAAGTGTATATATAATGAATGAACGATGAAAGATTTTCCCATGTGCATATTCTCATTCAGATAGTAGGTTCAAGTTATTTAATTTATCGACCATTCATTTGCGAAGCATGCATTCTACAATTGACGCTTCAGTGTGCGGGCTGCCTTAGGGAGCTAGGGTGGTTCTAGAGTTGCTCCTAGAGGTACGACATAGAACCCATTAGTGGCCTAAGTAAAGGGTCATCCATTATAACCTCTCAATAAATCCATAGAGAAAAATTATGAAGACTTTGCGATAAATCAATCAATTTAAAAAATGTGTAACTAATTTTATGCAAAGCCTGCAATACAAGTCGTTTCGTATTAACAGGAACCAATGCTCATCAGTACGGCTAGTTCCTACGGTAGACGCCTGAAAATAAAATGCCAAATTAACCCCATATAGGTATGAGCTCAGTTAAAGTTCTGAGGATGAATCATATGAGGCAAAATACTACGTGTTTACAGCTTTTATTGTTTTTATTTCAGACATCTGCGGCAGGCAGAAATCAGCAAAATATGTCTGTGCCTTTCCCAGAAAAAAGTTAAAAATAAGAAGAGGAATCAAATTTTTTTTTCCTCTTTTTTGCTCCAAATATTGAATTTATCGTATACCACCTATTTACAAATTATTTGTTATCGTTAGCTTGCATTAAAGCTAATATACATATTTGCCACTTTCATTACCAACTTATTTTATACTTAAAGACCTTTCAATTGAATGGAAATATCAAAGTATACGGGTTGTCACAACAGAACCCTTTTTATGTCTATCAGGGGGTACTTCAATACCCAGCTATTCGGAATATCTCGATATGAATCTAGCTAGATATCTTTAGGTAGGTAGGTACCCTCATGTTTGTCATAAGCATTAGGTACTGGAGAAGTTTCCGGCCCTTTTTTATTTCTTTGGAATTACGATGAGTTTTCTGAAAATAATTCTTCCACCAACTTCTACCTTATTTGGAATCTTTTCAATCTCTGCCATAGAGCTAAGTAATAACAAATGTGTACTATAAATAATTACGTAAAATATTCATTTAGGTAGATATATACCTACTTTCCAGAATTCCATAAAACTACCAAGATTTTGTTCTATTCATTGATCACACCTTACTAGCCATAGTTGTGTTGTTCCACCCCTGCAGCAAAATTACGTAAGATACTCTAGCCATTGACCTTAATAATATATTTCAATGCCATCAGAAATCGGTTGAGGAAGATACAGGTAGGTTAGGTAGCGGCTATTCTAAATAAATTATCACATAAATGCCGAAATCGAATGGCGCCATCGGTATCAAAACCGTATATGACTGCAAAAACGATGAAATTAAATTTGAATAGGTTTTCAATTAAAACAGGAAATTTAGAGCAAAAAATTAATAAAATTAGGTAGTAGGTATACTAAAATTCTAATTTCTCACATTATTTTTCTTTCATATCCTGCATAAATTCTGTCAATTCATTCTTCAAAATTCATATTTGCACCATTTTCCATCGAAATGTCAATAATCAAAATTTAAAGGTAGAGGTAGGTATACAAGTATTCAGTTTCGGGGGCGCAATGCCGGCCGCCATTAAGTTAAGAAGAAGCAGATCCCACCTACAACTACCTTACCCATACCATACTACACTACAGGGAAACTCTAATTTTGAAAGTCATCGAAGCAGGGATTTTTTTTTTCAAAACAAATAAGGTATTTTTGTCTTCAAAAACTTCAGTCTCAGTATTAAAATAAAATATAAAATGCTTCCTACAGGGTAGTTATACCACCAACTTTTTTATACTACCTAGGTATATACCTACCTACATACTTTACAAATATTCTACACACAATTTAAATTATCTCGCCTGCCTACTGCGCAGCAACTCAAAAAATTCTTTAAAAATCTTTTTATTATTATCATATAGCTTATCCCAATTATGCAATGACAAGTTCTAATTAAAACAGCAAACTTTATTTTACCGCCATTAAAATACTAATAATTCTCGAAAGATCCGTTATAAAATACGATCTTTTTCTAAACGCAATTTCACCCATCATTGTACAAGTATATGTATAAATGAGGTGAACCATATATACATACCAACAAGCTTCCTAGGTGCATGTATGTAGGTAAAACAAAAAAAAACATTTCTTAAAAATTAAAACCTGAAATGTAACAAACCGACGAGAATCACTCTCTGGGCAGTAAAGAGGATAGAAAAAGCAGCATTTGATGGAAAATTATAAATTTGCTTTAGTTTCAATGTGCGAAAACATTTCTAAAAACATTTATTATATGTACCTAATTTAAATTAATGTAACAAAGCAGAAAATGGCGTCCAAATATTATTCATTTCTGTAAATCTCAACAAATACCTACAGAAAAAACAAATAAATGCGAACTGTGTAAAGAAAATTAATTAAAAAATTTTCCAGTTATATTTATGAACAATTTCCATATAATTAATAATATTAACAAATTCTACAAAATATCAAAACAAGGGAAGGAAAAATAAAATTAAAAAAAAAAAGACGATCCTCGTTTTCATATACTAGAAAGAAACTTGAAGCAAAATAAAACTAGCGAGAAACGGAAATTATATTTTCCCCACTTAAATGGGGAAATTTATTATTTCAAGCAAGCAGCAGCACACAAAGTCTGCATGCAAAGAAGAGAGAAAAAAAAATAACCCGAAAAAGTGAAAAAAGAAACATGGCACACGTCATTATAAAATATTTTATTATTATTTCACAAATTTATTCAGACAATCGGTTCGGTATCTTTTGTGATGAAGTGGTTGTGTGTGCTATTTAAGCAAAGAACACAGAACATAAAAAAAAAAAAAACAAAATCTGGCAAATCGCATCTAATTAATTATGTTGTACGTAAGTAGGTAGTACATATACGAAAACGACACAGGGCAGATGATATAGATAGTCTGGCCTGCCTGGCTAACG
Source organism: Dioctria rufipes (assembly GCA_963924295.1). Lineage (NCBI taxonomy): Eukaryota > Metazoa > Arthropoda > Insecta > Diptera > Asilidae > Dioctria > Dioctria rufipes. The sequence continues at coordinate 21,604,643 of OZ002740.1, read as the reverse complement.
AACTCCACGTTATTCTGTTCTCTTTTATGACGTGTAAGAGAGAAATTCTGTAAAAGAGTTTTCGATTCTCGATTGGAAAGAGTTGAAAGAGAAAATTTAATAGGATCGCATTCGCATAGCTCTTCAGTTCAACTGACTGCTTGGTTTTTGGTGGCAGTAGTGAAGTGGCATCAACATGGCAGCAGAGCGCAGAGAAACAACAGTCATTTTCATTTCATATCATCGCTACAGCAAACTCGTACCGTCCGTAGTCGTTCTGGCTCTATGCTATCACTATCATGTATGAATGCATGTGTATGTGCAATGTGTATTCTTCTTAATACTCCACATTTCATTTTAAGGTCATCCACCAAACAATTTTGTACTTTAGGAAAAGTGTTGCCAGCCATTAATGAAATTGAATTGTTTTTTTTTTCTTTTTTTTGGTATGATTTGTAATAATATTTTCATTCACAGGAATTATTGTATTGTGAAGTAATAAAAACAAAAATTTTATTTTAAAACAGATAAATTTGTTGAAGAGCAAAGGATTGCCATTGTATAAAAGTGATTACAGTTTGTGCGACACTCGGAAAATTGAAAGACATGGTGAAATTATCCAGTTTAAAAACAACAAAATCATTTTCTTTTATTATGGACACCATGCGAACAAAATTTTTTAAATTTCCTTGGGAACACAGCTAAGACGCAAATTTTAAAATTTTATTAGTTGCCAGCTATGAAAAAATAGGATAAAAGGTTTTAGTTTTTATGTAGAGATAGAGACTTGCAGTATGGAAAATAACGTTAAGTGTTCTTTTATTCGTACGCACTAAATTATATCATGCATTTTAGGGCCACCTAATTGTTACATTTTTCGATTCGAGCAACACGAATTTGAAACTGTTTAAATTTGAAGGATTTGTAGGTTGATTTTGTTACAAAGTTTCTTTTGAAGGTGTACAGCTTACTGAATTTAATGATTTATGACATATGAAAATGTCTACATGATTGAACGCCGAGGACGCAAGTATAGACTGCGATCCGGAAGCTGGCGAGCCTTACTTTATCTGTTATTCAGGCAGATGCCAAAAGGACTGTGTGTAGATTGCGCTCATGCGCAATGCAATGATACTATAGCTTCGTTTTGGGCGTCGCTTCTCCATGAGTTTTCCTGAAAGGGATTCGTAGGCTAAGAGAAATGCTTTATCGAGCCTCCCCCGGTCCGCTCTAAAAAGTCTTCACCAACGGTTCTCTCCGTAATGAGGAAGCCTTCTTTACATTTAGCAACGAAGATAGGCCTTGATATGGAGACCAGTCATAGTCAGGCAGCATTGATGGCTCTGAAGAGCTCTCGAATAACATCTAAGTTACTGTTCGTATGAAACATTAGCAAGGATGAGCGAACCTGACCACCTACAGGTGTACAAAACTTTTTCTTGATGGGCCCAATAGAAATTTATCTGATGTTCTCTTGGAAGCAAACAATATAAAACTATGGTTGGCATCACCGGCCATAGCTCGCTTCACGTTCATCTAACAAGGATGGGAATTGTTGGCAGCCCTGAGTATCTTTCCTGCCAAGAAGGATAGACTGAGACAACCGAACGCTTTCTGTGGATTTGTCCGGTCTTTGCCCGGACCAGGCTGAAACACGCTGGGGTCTGACTCTCCTGTCTGTGAATGAGCTTATCTCAACTAGTATACCTGATGCGCTATATTAAGACGACAAGAAGGTCATTTATGCTTTTATGTTTACAACTACGTATACAATACACTTTTACAAGGTAAAATTACTTCACTTTATTCTCAAGTTCCATGCAATCCTTAACTGTTCCTCTACTATCATCTCTTTTCTACGGCATCAACGATTCTGGGCACATCTATAAATACCTATATAGTCAAAGCTACTTAGGTAGGTACATAGTTTTAGGTGTCTGACAGACATTACTTATGATGATAACAGATATAAATTTATTAAATAGATGCCTAGGTAAGTACTTCATCTTGGTTAGCTACATATTTAAATTGTTATTGACTTACATGCTTACATACATATTACTTAGGTAGGTACCCAGCAGGAAATCTGGTAAGGCCTTGCAAGTGAAGGCTTGTGAAAGCAGTAAAACCAGTGTTGGGCGTAATCAACTACATTTGTAATCAGATTAATAATCATGATTACCCATCAATCATTAATCATGATTACATCGAGTAATCTTAGGAAAATGTACATGATTACATGTTTTTTGATTACAAATGAAACTTTTCAAGAGATTTTAAAATTTAGTTCTAAGAAAACAAACAATCTGTGATCGTAAGAATTTTTATTGTAGAAAACTCCAAGGCACTGTTGAATTATGTATTAATTGAAGTCAGTGTAAAGAATGTAAGTGCTTCTATTAATAGAGACTCACACATATCTGATCATCAGCTTAAAGTTGAGGATCTTGATTATATGTGAAAAAAGATAGCGAAAAAGATTAGATTTCTGGGGCGTGTAAGAAAGTCGTTGAGCATGGAAAATGCAATAATGCCTTTTGACGCTTTGATTTTGCTACACTTTTCATATTGCTCCACATTGTTATATGCTAGTTCGAATGAATTCAAGGGCAGAATGCAGCTGTTGTAGAATAAGGCAATGCGAGTTATTCACTACCGACTTCGCGATAGAAATACAACAATGTTTGTTTTCTTTTAACTAAACCTAAACCTTTTTCAAATTTGTAATCAAAAAATGTAATCATGATTACGGTTACGATTGATCAATCATTAATCGCCATAAATGATTACTTTTCTGATTAATATTATCAATCTGTAATCATGATTACAGATTACAGCTTGTAATCGTAATCATTAATCATCAATCAGATTGCATTTTGCCCAACACTGAGTAAAACTTAGTGCAAGAAGATGGAAAAAGTTGAACAATTTTTGATCCATTTCAGGATTGATCCAGGAAAAAGCTTGTTGGAAGGTGGAACGTATGTTTTTAAGCTAATTTTTTTTTCGTTTGTGAAACCCAAGTAGGTATACCTACACACAGTTGCGTTTTCGCTTGCACAGAGTAAATAATTTGTAATTGTTGTGATTTTCACTAAAGTTTAGTTGCACTTTATGTAAGAAAATCTTTCTAAATTCCTAATTCATATAGATAGCTACCTATATGTAAAATGAAAATTCTTTTTAATATGAGTGGGTGTAGGTAGGTAGGTAGGTACCTACTAATCCAGTTTTCTTCCATTTTCCTTCCAAAAAAGCTAGGATGAAGCACACAAAAAATCTTGAAATTCTTACTCCCAAGGACGTGCCTATATATGTAAATGTCCCATCAAAAGTTTAATGAAGAGGCATACTTCCACGTTCCTTCTACGGAAGCTAGGAGAAGCATACAAAAAAGCTTGAACTGCTTCCTCCCTAGTAGGTAGGTACGATTGTTCTATAAAGTGTCCAATTCCAAAGAACGCATTCAGTTTAAATGGTGGCATAATTATATTTCACGCTGGGTAGATATACACCTACTCAGAATTCATAACAAAAAGTAACTACATATACGGTACATATGTATATATACACATACACACACTAACAAATTAGCTAAAAATACTATTGCTGGTCAATATGATTGGATTGCCCATCATCAATGACCTACTAAAAAAAGAAAAACAGCAACAGTAATCAAGACAAATTTTTTCCACCGTCTAGGTACCTACGTAGGTAGTCGGCATAGGTATGACAAAACTGCCAGAGGAGCCCTGAAGGTACAGAAAAAAACATATGTATATACCTAGAAGGCTAAAACAATTGTGGTAAATAGAAAAGTGAAAAAAACGGCGATTGAACACTAAACAGAAAAACAAAAGCATAAAAAAAAACAAGCACCACAGTGGGGGAAAAATGTATAAAAAAAAAAAAAAACAACAACCAAATTAGGTAAGCGATGAACGCATTCATACAAATCACAAAAGTTAGTATAATTAGCAAGATAATACCTACACAACACATCGCAACGCCACGCAACTGCCAATCAATATGAAATGTGGCAACCAACCAACTTGAATTCAAATTGAAGAAGAAGAAGAGGAAGAAGAATAAAAAAAAAATATTAAACACGGCACAATCAGGAAAACTATGAAAATACTCGAAGCAAATCATTAAAAGCCCAAAAGAAGAAAATCTAAAAGATAATTTTAAGTACTTAAAAACATTTAGGTAATTATGTAGATAGAGATAGAAAGATTGATAGAAATACAACTTTCAGTGATTTTTCAATGGCATATTTTATCGTTATCAACACACACACACATTTTGGATAGAAGAATAAAAGAGAAAGATAATCAACAAAACACAACAGCAAAATTCATAGCAGCAAAACAAGCAACTCAACTTCACTCTCGAACTCAGTTCGAGTACAGCTCAGCAGCAGCAAATCGTCGAGACGAGAAAAGAAGAAGATTACCACCAGACGCAACGCAAAGTTAGCGTAGTCTAGTTAGAGTTTCCCTACCAATCTGTACCTACCAACCTCCCTTCTTACCCAACATAGTACAGAAAGCCAGAAAGAAGCCCGCATGCGCTTAAAGTACAAAGAGCAAGGAAATATACAGTTGTTTTTTTAACCCCATCCCCCAAAATGAAAATGAATTTGAAAGGATTTTTGTTTTTCACTCTGATGCACAATAAGGAGGAAAAATAATAATAATAATAAGAAGAAGAAAACAACATGAGGGGAAGAAGTAAAAAGAAAAAAAAAGTAATTAGTGCACTCTTGTTTGACCAGATTTTCTCATTTATTTAGAAGGTGAGGAGAGGAGACAGGCAGGCGTAGTTAATATATATGTATATATAGGTATATAAAGTCTCAAGTGTTATGGAGGTTGCTGAATGCATGGCATGCAGGATTTCGGGTTTTGCTGGGGTTCCGGCGGAGGTGATGATAGTTAAATAAACAAAATATATTTCTACGTCAAAATAGGCTCCATATATACCTACCTACCATCCATTTTCTTATTGATTCATGTCATCATCACAACATAATTATTGTGTTATCATTAAAAATTTCAATGCCATAAATCTATATATAGACATTACTTACATATGTACATATTTACTTTAAGTCGCATACACATTGCATATGCATAACCCATACGCATATACATATATATATGCATATAGGGCGTACTCGCGGTTACATTTACCTATGTAGAAATAATCTAAACTATATATTTATTACCTATATATTACCTAGGTATATAAATATATATATATATATACCATATAATAATATATATGCATATTTTTTTTTAATCAATATAATTTTCGATAACTATTTTTTGTGTTCACGTTACACCCCCCGCCCCCCCCCCCCCCCCACCAAAGTCCAAAGCATTTTATTTTATAATATTCTTCCTCCAGAGAGCCACGTATAGTAAGATTTAAGAGTACCCCCAAACAAACCAGCAACAACAATATCGACATTTACATATGTATATACATATTTGCTCTGCTGTGCTGTACTGCTTACATAAGCTTTTTCCTCGTCATCATCGATTTAGTTTAACACCGCACTTCAAGTATGTTTGTGTGTCGTTTGTAGTCGTCGTTGATGATGTCGGAAGAATAAAGAAAACAAAGATAAGAAGAAAAAAATATTTAATTAAATTTCTAGCAATATTATTATGTATATATACCTACTTAGCTGCATATGAATATGTTAGATGTATACATACATTATTATATAATATATAATAATTATGATGAGTAATATTTATGTATATAAATAAAAGTAGGTAGGTATTTTATTTTATGCGCGCAACATGGAATTTTCCATTTTATGACAAAAAAAAAAAAAAACACACAATTTACAGACCAACGCTCATCAGACCAGACCCCTCCTGCCTGTCCAGGACTGCTGCTGTGCTGATGTGGGGCCCTGCTGTGCTAAGCAGCCGATAGAGTAAGACAAAGAGAGATAGAAAGAGATAGAAGTCAACAGCACAGAATTGATTTCATATTCCAGAATTTGGAACATGAATGAGAAATCATTAAATTATGCGAAATAAATGTATAGACATAAAAACGTATTTTGTAGGTAGGTATGTGTCTGCTCTCTCTGTCTGGCTGCATGCCTACCTGCATACATTCGACTTAATTAGGTAGGTATTTCTCGCATATATAATATAATTGTAAACATGAGAGATTTATTTTTTTCTTCATTATTTTAGAAACGTAGAAAAATTTTCAATTCAAGGTTTTTTAGATGATATTTTTCTTAAAACAATGCCTACAAGAAAAAAAAAATCTTTGTAGATATATAAAAGGTCAATTGGCGAATAAGTATATAATATTATTTACCTATGTGCTATGTAGGTATTACCTCTACTAGAAATATGGAGATATTTACATGTAGATACCTATACCAAGGTTAGATAGATAATTTAAATTTTGTAAGATGGAAAATTCTCTTCTCTTTCTCTCGTTTTCGAAAACATATCTACGTGCCTACCTACCATGTGCATATATGAGAAAAATCCACTAAAAACATACTTTTTGGCTTCACATTTTTAATCATAGCTATTTAATTTTATATTCGCTGTTCTGTACCTACTTATATATATTTATGAGTAAACTTATATGTATGCATATGCATGGATAAATATCAATATCCATGCATACATACATAAGTTTCTAGAAATTATATACCTATACCTAGCGCACGGAGAGATTTAGTTCATGCCTATCTACTTCATGCTTTTATGTCGCTTTTTAGAAAGAAAAATATTATCTAGATAGATATCAGGTATAGATGTGCGTCCATAAATACATATGTATACATGTATGTAGGTATATGAGTATACGGATGAAAAATGGAAAGCAATTAATTATGGAAGTTTTGAATTTTTGTCGATTTTTTTTTAGAGGTATGGATATTGTGTAACTGAATTGCAAAAAAAAAAAAAAAATAGTTCTATAGGAGATAGATAAATACTGATTATTATTATGAACCTAGGTATAACCACTAGGATAAATTTAATTTTTTATTTAAGTTGATTAAAAATTGAATGAATTAAAAAATATTGTTACAGAAAAGACGAGCGACGTCTATTGGTTCTCGGACAGTAAACAGAGACATCTACTGGTTCAGACATAAAAAACTGTAGGACAAGCGATATCTAGGTATATAAACAATTTTACGTTCGGAGAATCGATGTTTCTAGAATGGAACGTTCGGGAAGGTTCTGGGCAATTTTTAGAGTATAAACCACTGACACATATAAAATGGACTGCTGATACTACTGAAATTGCTGCTTACAATATTTGACATTATTATGGGATCACTTTTTTATAGTTGTCTCTTTTTGGTTTAACTACTTTATTCCGCGAACGACAAATAATAAGTTCCATACAAAATACACCATAGTCCATGAATATATAGAATAGAAATAGATGGCAATTTGTAATCCTCATCAACAACGTCGAGTCTTTGCTGATTGGGTCCTTGAAATGCATGAAAATGATCCGGAATTCCATCGAAAACTCATCTTGAGTGATGAGGCCCATTTCCACCTCGATGGCTTCGTCAACAAGCAAAATTGTCGCATCTGGGGCTCGGAAAACCCAAGAGTTATTGTTGAAAAGCCTCTCTATCCTCAACGTGTGACTGTTTGGTGCGGTTTATGGTCCCGCGGGGTCATTGGACCTTACTTTTTCGAAAATGAGGCTGGAGCAACAGTTACGGTGAATGGATTGCGCTATCGACAGATTATTAATGATTTTTTATGGCCGGAATTGGATGGTATTGATCTGGACAACGTTTACTTTCAACAAGACGGCGCTACGTGCCATACAACCAACGAAACCATTGATCTTTACGGGAAAAGTTTCCGGACCGTGTTATCTCTCGAAGAGGTGATCACAATTGGCCACCGAGATCTTGTGACTTAACACCTTGCGACTCCTTCCTTTGGGGCCACGTGAAAGAGAAGGTCTACGCCAACAGCCCAGCGTCGATTCAAGACCCCAAAGATGGAATTCGTGAGGCTATCGAGGACATAGGGCAGCCACTTTGCGATTTGGTTATGGAAAATTTCATGAAAAGGATATGGTCCTGTAGGCGTGGTCGTGGTGGTCATTTGGCTGATGTTATTTTCCATTATTAACGGCATACCCTTCCTCTTTATAATGAAGTAAAGATCCGATCATTAAAAAATGGCATTTTTATTTGAATATCAAAATAACACCTCTTATTGGAAAACCCTTTATATTTCAAATGCATTCAGCTTTTGCGTGACAACCATTAACGTTTACTCTGGCATTGATCTGTTCATTCTGTTCCAGCGGTAACACTAGAGATTAACGACTTTCGCGGTAATGGGATAATTTTGTATGCTCTTCCACAGAACACTACCCCCTGCAACCTGCGGACGAAAATGAAAAGGAATGGAAAAGTACTGTGATGAATTGGGGAAAGCAACCTAAAATGCACGCAAAGCTCTAGCAAATATAGGATTTTGCCCACTTTTGGAAACTGTTTTGGACACAGGAATTTTCCGCTTGTGGACTGCTTCAATTAAATCCAAGTGCTGTCAAAATTTATGCAGAATATAATCGATAACATTAATCATGCCTATGAAAGTGGCTGCAAAGGGCTCTTTGGTGAGAATTTTAGATAATTTTATCGACATTACCCGGGGGTTACACCTGCAAGTACAGCTTGCATGCAACTTGCACTGCCATACTTCTTGCACGTGTAATCCAACTGGCATGCAACTTTCAGCGAACTTGCATGATGAAAAATCATGGCAACTGGGAGATAGTAATTTGACATTTATACAGTTTTCAAAATGGCGGAAACGAAATGCTTGAGAGAAATTCATAAATTTATAATGGGAAAATGAAATTTTCTGGGATCAATTGCAATACGTCATTTACCAACACCTTCATCTTCCTTTTTTCTTGGGTTTTTATCATTGTGATACTTCCTTTATTGCCATAATTTCCCAATATACGCAAGAGTTTACGTGTCAATGCCATTTTTTAAATGAACTTGCATGCAAGCTGACAAGACATCAACCGAACTGTCTTCCGCTGTCAAGTTAAAAATCGTGTTGAAAGGGAGGCTTGCATGCAAGCCATGTAACGGTTTTCCAAACGGAAGTTAACTCCATCCTTGAAGCGGGTAAGGTATCTCCCAAACTCAGATACTAAGAACAACCTGAATTCCCTTTCTTGGAACAACGGGGTACTGGTCCTTTGGGTGCCAGGTCACAGCCGCATTAGCTGGAATGAAAAGGCGGACGAACTTGCTCGTCTTGGTGGAAACCTCGGACGAAGTCTCCTCCACAATTAGGATTGCACCAAAACACCTTTGCCTCTTACTATCTTGGGCCGACTGCCAACACAGTCGCCTTAGGTTGGATGACCCTTCAGGTATAACAAAGGAGCTGTGGGGCTTATCCAACACAAATGAAACGAAAAAACTATTGGGACTAAGCAAGCCATATCTGTATATATTTTTACCTAATCAATAAATATCACAAATATTTATATACATATCTTTATTTTATATTTTTGGGTTGCGAAAAAAATCACAATCATAAATGGGGTCGTCAACGAAAAAAGTTTAAGAAGCCCTGTACTACTGGGTAATTTTTATATTAATATAGTTTGTTTTCGACTGTTGATGTTGAATTGGATGGTAAAGTAAAAAAAAAGAAGAAAGAAAAGTAAGTTAAGTGCCCGGTAATTGGGCACACGCAAGTTTGTACGGTTCTTACACCGTGATTTTCCTATAAGTTGTATGTCGCCTTGCAACAACTTTTCAAATCACTCTTGGCCTTACTTTCTTACTTTTATGCTCATGATACACATCGGGTAAATATAACTGGGAAATACCCAGGGTAATTAAATTACCTAGTTTCCACTTTTCATTTCCACCTTGGTTTTGGCTTGTCAGTGGCTATGACTGAATATGTGCTCACACAAATGTTATATTTCTAGCGACTACCAGTTGGTGCTGTTATCAGGGTAATTTCAATTATCCAGCAATATTTAAGGATATAGAATAACCCGAAATTTTTTGGAGTAATTGTCAGAATACTCGGGGTAGGGTAGTTTCCCCAGTGGTCGACCACTTAACGAAAAGTTTTAGTTTATATTAATATAAATTGGTTCCCATTAAAGTTATGTTAAATTAACTAATGAAGCTAGAAAGCCTATGGGTTGGTGTTTGTGATATAAAACGTTTTCTTCTATAAAAATAAATCGGACTAGTATAATTTTGGAAAAAACGTAACAAATCCACTTTTGCCGATAGTCGACCAGGCTCATCCTATGTACGTCCAGGAGTTCTCCAGTGTTCGACCATTAAACTTTTGGCTGAATTAGTTGAATTACTGAACAAACGTAAAGGATATAAATGACTAGTAATTGAGACTAGGTACCTATACAAATAAAAAATATTTTTTGAAATAACAATTATATATTTTTAAATGTAAAATATTGCAAGAATTTAGTAGGTGTTAGAAATAATAAAATAAAGGTAATCTAATTCATAACAAAAAAAAGTTCATTTTTTTTAAAGTAAAAAATAAAATATTAAAAATTCACATAACAGGTATACCAAGTATCAATACATAAAATATATAGCTTCGTAAATAGCTTATTACTATTATAAATTAAATGAGATCATATGTAGGTATTTTCATCAGCCTATTGTATAGTAGATACATTAAGATCTTAAAAAGAATAAAACTTATGAATCAATCACAGCAAATAAAATCTTGATTTTCAGCTTCATTGAATGGCATTCCTGACAAACGAGTACACTTCAAATGATACCACTTTTCACATTTATCGCAACCTATATTTTTATATTCGTCCTCTTCAGCATCAGTATCTAAAACATCCTCGCACTTATGGCACTGAATCTTGGAAGTTAGCTTTCCTGAATTTCTCTTACATGTTTTAGGTGCGTTTTTTTTCCTTCGCGTGTTTGCCCGCTTCAAAAGCCTTTGCTTTTTCCTTTCTTCTATTTCATCAGATTTTTCTCGCTTCAAACGGTTTTTATTTATATGGAATTCTTTCCAAGCGCGCGATGAAATTGACATAGGTGGCCTTTCTTCATTAGAAAGGGTCTTACCCTTTTTTGTAATTATTTTACTTGGGTAGGCTAAATACCTATCAAAGCTTGAGGACGGGCCTGGACAGTTATTATAATCCATAAACGATGAAGGATTGGAGCAGTCAGATGGGTTAATATTTTCTATGACAAAGAAAACGAATCATACAAACAAAAAAACTGTATATCTAAATAATGTTTATTACAATTTTCGCTGTTGATTTCGTTTTGAATACCTTGGTTTGTTTCCATTTGATCACCAGGAATATTCATTATATTCTCATTTCGATTGCTTGTTACTTCAGACCCATCCACAGGAACCGTATTTTCTGGAATTCTTACAAGTTCATCATTAGTGCCAACTTCATATGTCCCTTCGATTTCGATATAAATTGGTCCTTGTGGATTTGTAGTACCTATATTTTGAGCTTGTTCTCCTGCATTGCAGTTTATAGCATTATCTACTTCACCTATTATAACATCAATAACAGAGGCCTCAATGTTGTTCTTCAAAATGTTGTCTTTAAGACAAAATATAACTTTTTTTGCAACATTATAGTCTTGGTTAGTTATGCTTGGAGTGCAGTTAGTAGAATCATAGATTTTTTGTGGTTCGCCCAGATTTTCCAAGTTGTCTTGCACGCACTTTGAATAATCTACTGCGTCCGGATTAAATGGATATATACCACACATATTTTGCGGCGTTCTCTGCCATTCCCTGACGGTCTTCTTGTAGTCAGACTTGAGGGCTTCAAAGGCTCCTACATCTGCTGGCTGCTGCTGGAGGATGTGTGTTGTATTAGGAGGGAGAGCGTATAAAATTATTGCATTGTTGCTGCAAAATTCGCTCAACTCCATCGAGAGATGAGATTTGTGGCCATCTACTAAAAATAAAACTGGACGCCTGATATTATTCCTATTCAGCCACTCGTGAAAACCATTACCAACATACTCATAAAATGTTTCCGTCCTCATCCATCCTGTTTCGGATCTGCCAAGTATCCAATCGTCCGGCATACTGCTCACTACTTTTGCAGGTGGTCGAACGTAGGGAAATACTAGCATTGGTAGCAATGTTTCACCACTTGCGGAAAAGCTCAAAAGGACAGTTAGGGTCTCTTTGTCATTTCCCGGTGTAACTTGGAATACATTGTGGTAACCTTTTGGGGCAATTACTGTCCCAACTTTTGGAGCCATGCTAAATGCTGTCTCGTCAGCATTGAAAATTCTTCTTGCATCCAATAAAATATCTTCACTGTTTTCAGATATTAAAAAATCTCTTAGGTCTTTGAACCATTTCCGAATTTCCTCTTCTGTTATAACAGCCCTAGCGTTGGAAATTGGTTCAGGCGTGCGTAAGGCTAACTCCGGGTGTCTTTTAAGGAAAGAATAATACCATTTTTTCCCTGGCCTGTTATCTTTAAAAGGTGTCGTTCTTTTTTCTTCCCTAATAATTTTTTCGACAACATTTAGTAGTTCCTCCTGTTTTAGAGGAAATCCGCATTTAGCCATTTTTATTAGCCAATCTACTAATTTATCTTCCTCTTCTTGAGAGAGGACAGTTTTTGGACCCATTTTTCCAACTCCATCAGCAATCCTGCCAGTAATTCTATCCAGTAGAGTAGTTTTTGGAACACCATACTCCCTACTTGCCTGCCGGATCCCAATTTTTCCCTCTCTAATTAATTTTAGAGCTTCTGCTAGCCCAGATTCGCTATACCGATGAATCACACGTTTCATACCTTTCAAAATAAATTGAAATTAAAAAAATTAAATTAAAATTTTGTGATTGAAACGGAGTGTGGTCGAATAAAGGACAAAACTGAATTATGTGTTTCCTATTGTCGACCACTTGATAAAACGGTGGTCGACTACTGGAAATACGACGTATTTTATAAACTTTTTATGGAAAATGCCACTTTATGCATTTAATCTTCAAAATTAATTGCTTTAACGTAAAAATAAATAAAAAATTAGTTTCCTATGCTCGTCCATGTGTGGTCGAACTTAGGGAACTAAGCAAATTTTGGTTTTCATTCTCCGACCACACAATAAAAGCTAATATTACTAAAAAATAAGTAAACATTCAATAGCTTTCATTTAAATTAGAGTGTATTTATTAGTACAACAATGTTTTTATAGTACATACCTAAAAATTTATTAAAAAAAAACACTATTTTCAAACACCAAACTCACTAAATATTTAGCTCTAATTTATCGCGTGACATACTCATCAGAAATCTCCGACAGAGTGATGCGAATTGGACGTTGATATTACAACAGTAGTAGTAAAATTCTGTTTGAAGTGACTCAGTAAGAAATTCATAGAACCAAAAATTACACTGTTGGTCAAAAAAAGCATGCTAAGTACTAATTATGACGTGTTTTTCGCTCGAGTGGTCGGGCAGTGGAGATGGTCGGACTAATGCAACTCTACCCTATTTGTTGGTAATACACATGGAGTAAAAGTAGTTTAATTTAATTATCCGGTTAAATTTACCCCATATGTATCACATGTTTTAGCTACATAGCTAAGTATGTAATATCCTTGTGTATAGAACTATAAAGTGATTGCGAAACGCAATTTGACTTGTTGTGTTGCAGAGTTGCTACTTCTGCAGAGCAAACGTAATTAAAGGGTAAGCAAGCAATAGCAATGTCTCGCTCCAAATAAAATCAACGATGCCTGCCTGATGTAGGGAAAGCAACAATTTTTTTTTAGAAATTTACTGTAAATTTTTTCCTTAGAATTGTTCTGCATTGGAGGCCGACAACGGCACACATTGTATGATACAGTCGGCGGCCACCAGACTGAATAAAAATTGTCGCGAAACATTTTCTGTAAATTTCTAAGAAGAAATGAATGCTCATCTACTAGTCTATGCTCATAAAAAATGTTAGTAGCCCAAGCAATCATTGTCGGCCTCCTTCAATAATGCATAACAATTCTAAGGAATAAATTTGCAGTAAATTTCTAAGAAAAAATTGCGGCCTTCCCTACATAAAGGTCTAGACATCGTGGATTTTATATTCTATCGAGACGAAGTCTACTTCCCAGCCTTTGTATGTTTTTCGTTTTACTCACAGACATATATAATATGGACTGATTAACTTTCTATTTCATGTGGGCTCAGTTGCTAATGTCAAAAAAAAGTTCTTACGCCGGTGCCAACATTGAAAAAAATCATTGGCGGGAAGTTGAAAAAATGAGCACGTAGCTCGAAAACGATTATAATAAAACCTTTCGAATTTCTACTGCATATCTAATGAATATATTGCGTTTTGTAAAACAATTTTATCTGTAATTAAAACAAATAATTAATTTTAAAACATTTTTCTCGACGCACCCACTTATTTATTTGTTGTTTTCAGTTCTCCTCAGTTGGTACTTGGTGCTTAGACCGAAAGAGTCAGTAAGATAGAAGTGAGACCACTTTTCGCAGTGCATTTCTACGAACGTAGTCAGTCCATATTATATACTTCGAGGAGAGAACTAAAGGAAGCGACATGTGATGAAAAAAGCGTAGCAACTTTCGTTCTTCTTCTTGTTTTTGTGAGGTGCCAGAGGAGGCGTTAAAAATTGTTGATGCCTTAAATATCACAACAAATTAATGGCGCGAAAATTTAAACACATTTCTTTGAAACTCGGCACAATCTTCCGCACCACCCACTGACATGTATATAAATGGACTGACTGATCTCCTGTTTCATGTGGCATCAGTTTTGATTACAGCAAGTATGCTCTCACTGACGATATATTTAAATTATTTGCGAATTTATTTATACATGCATGTCAGTGGAATTTACCACAAAAGTATTTTTAAAGCATTTTCCTCAACACGGCTTGTTGTATCTAAATCTTCGAGCACATATAACTCCTTTTTATATTACTATCACTTAGTTCAATAGTCATTAACCATTTCCTATAAAAAGTAAATGTTCCATTTGTAACTACGTCTCTGCGCCAAACGCACTTCGCGGCTCTTTGTTTATAGAAAAGTGACAGTCAAACACCCCGCCAAAATCAAGATGGCGAAAATTTTTGGCTACGCTGCCATACATATACTTACTATGGATGTCATCTCCTTTAGTTCTCTCCTCAAAGATTATATATGTCAGTGGTTTCACTATGCTTTTACCGCTTGTCATTACTTCAGTTGGACAACTCTGCTTTTAGCGAAGCGTCAGCAAAACTGTTCAAAACGGTACTAGTGGTGCCATCTGACATTATAACAAGGAAGCATTTTCGCAACCACTATATAGCTCTATACACAAGAGTAATATACAAAAGAATCGCTACAGTTGATTTTACTCTTGCCTAAGTATACCTACTTAGCTATATATTATAGAATTATCCAGCGGGAAAAATGGGAATGCCTGACTTAGTTAAGATTTACTGTGAACATTACCTGGAATGCATTAGTAATGAATTAATGAACATACCTTACGTTGACCTGCTTTAGGAAGGCAGACGTAATGTGTTGATGAATCATATTTTTGAGCCTGTTATGTACCTTTCAGGGAATGCTTAGAGAAGGCAGAGGTAATGAATAGATACATATATATATATATATATTCATTCGTGTTGTTATCGAAAAGAGATAGAATTTGTGCTGTTATAATTGCAGAGCCTAGTTCGGGGGAGTGCGTGCAGGTCGAAAATGAGCCATATAGTTTCATTGTTTTTCTAAGAACAATTAAGGAAGGAAATGATGAAAAATATTTTTATTTGTGCATTCTTTTAGAAGAAGTGAATTATTTTCATTCAAGTACATGATACGAATAAGTGAGGACGTGTCTATTTTCTGCACCTTTCTAAGAAAGCAGGAAAAGTTCTTCCTTTACCTCTCAGTGAAAACAGGAAGAGCGCTTCCCTCTACCGCCACCACCTAAACTTATCCTTCCGGAAAATTCATGCTTAATGGTTCCGTTCACTCTTCTGAAATGGCAGAAGGAATGCTTCCACTGAATTTAAAAGGATTACTCTCTTCAACTTCCAAAGAATTTAAAAGCAATGCTTCCTTTCACCTTCCGAAGAATTTATAGGAAGGATTCCATTCTTCTTACATGTCATGCAGAGGTAATGTGTGCAAGCCACCTTATATACTTTCCCGTCGTAGGACATCAATGCATTAAAAGAAATGAACTGGGTATGAGAGTGTATTGCTTCCATGCCTTTCACAGAATGTCTTCGGACTGCATCCGAAATTCTTCCGTTTCCCGCTGGGTATAGATTCCCGAAAATATACCTAAGAAGAATTGAAAAAAAAAAACCTTGAACGGTTTCAATATATTTTTAATATTGAAATATACCGACAAAATAAATACACTAAAAGTATGAATATATCTACATACATACATATGTATAAAACCTTATCTATTTAAAAATTATTAATTTATTTTTTTATTATTGCTGTACCTGGCGGCTACAAAATAAAAATTTATTGTGTCACATTAAATCAAAAAAGAAAAAAAAAAACGATTTGAAGGTCATTTCTATTCATAATTTATTTTTTGTTATTTTAAATTATTAATGCAAAGCTTGCTATTAGCACACACACGAAACATGGTCAACTAAATGCCTATATTTAAGTTATCTACAGGTAGGACAGGTAACGAATTAATGTCTTTTATTTATAAAATTTTACCCAAGTAATTACAGCATTCCAAGAAACGCAAAGTTGTTTGAAGAAACTTTTGTGTAGTTAAGTACCTACCTCTACCTGCTGAGAATCATGCGCGAACTGCTAATAATAAATTTTGAAAAAAAAACAAACAAAACAGTTTTTCTTTTTTTCTCCTTCTTAAAACTAAAGTCTGGATTGGGTGAACCAGAGTAAAATTTCAATAAAATCCGCCAATTTATTTTTTTGATTATTTTATTTTAAGATAATTAATTTAATTTAATTTATGTAATTAAGATGAGATATTTAACGTAAAAACTGGATTGTCATAGATAGAAAAATTCATGCGCATTGGTAATAAAAAAAATTGGGTTTAGTTGTTGTTATCAGGAACATGTTAAAATGTCAGCCGCCAACAATTAAAAACAAAAATAAATAAATATTCTACGTCGTAGAAAATATCTATTTGTGTATGTACATAACTTAGTTTTTATAATGAGACAAAATAAAACTTTTGAGAGATAGCACACCCAAAAAGCAGCAAAATAAAAAAAAAATGCTTTACAAAAAGTTTGCACGAAATAAAATTATGTTAGCGAAAATACAGCGTCGCGTAGTTACAGTGTACGCATGCAAGCCTATCCCCTCACAGGTCTGCTCCTCTTTACTTTTTTTGTAAAGAAAACTTTTGGAAAAAAATATTTCGTGGTTGTTATCAAGAAAAAAGATGTCAAGGTGAAAAAATTATTATGAAGATTATGTAAAAGAGTACCCGCAAACTAGCAAAACCTTCAAAACAACACGTTCTGCCTCTCCATAAATTTCTTTCTGGTTATTTCGCTCAACTCCAGCTATCGAATCCTTACAATAGATTACACAGACGCAAGAGATACCCAATAATGCTAGGCACATCGGGGCACAGGACATGAGGAGATACTGATGTAAGTCACTCTTAAACTTTCGCAGATTGTCAGCCGGAGGAAAGACTGAAAGAAGATGGTAAACTGTTCCACATTCGCACAATTCTGAATGAAAAACATCAACCGAATTTTACTACATATATACAGCTCAAAGTATTTTGAACTGTTAAAGAATGTGCATGGCTTGCAGCAGGAATAGATCAAATTAGAGATATTCATTTATCAGAGCATTGATCATGCATGCAGCGATTAAGGAGGGTTATTGTTTTTGACAGTAGGTATCCAATAAAGCTAAGGCTGTGCTATCAGCTACGATCCAGATTATAGGAATTGTATTCCAATTTAGATCTGATATATATTTTCAGAAATCCAAGACGTTTCGAAGTTTCTTTGGCAACAGAGAAGATGTTAATCTTAATATTCGGAAATATTATATTATTTTTTTTTTATGATGTTGCCAAAGCTCAGGGGATACTCTATGTGCCGTAGCACAGCCTTGGCAGATTGTTGTTTATTTCAATGTTTAAGATGTTTAGAGATGGTGAGTTCGAGATATCTTCACCATCGCAGAAATGGATTGAGTGTGAGTTGGGAGTACGTTTGAGTGATAACAGATAACATTGCATTTTGAAAGCATTAAACTAGTCCCAATTCGCTTTGCCCCAACCGATTATTGTTGTAAGGTCATACTTTAGTGAAACTGAACATATTGCTTCGTTTGTCCACGATAAACTTTCCCACGGGAATCGGCTATAAAGTTGAACGAGTTCACGAATTGAAGAGCGCGATCGTCTTCAAAAATGATAAAGAGAATAGAAGAGAGAACAGAACCTTACGGTACACCGGCATGGATTATAAAACGGTCAGAAGTAATTTCGTTCAATATAACTTGAAGTGGACAGCGGGAGAGAAAACTTCAATCCATTTTAAGAAAAGAGGGTCTAGCTCTAGACCTAAACCTAATGCTTAAAGTTTAACTAAAAGAGCAGGATGTAATCACTCTGTCGAAGGCCATTAAAGTATCTAATATGCGATGATTGCAGATTCAGCAAAATTATGGAGACATTAATTCCAGCACTCAGTAAGGGAATGTTAGTAAATCTCCAGTAGAATTGAAGTAAGGGCAATTAGTCTATAGTTTCGAGGGATCGCTTGCCTCTATTTTTGGTATTGACTGAACATTTTTCCATGCCGAAGAAAAAACTCATGTCGGATAGGATAATGAATATTTTTACGTATAGGTTTGACTAAAGAAGAGGCGCAGCACTTGAGTACCAAGGGTGAAATACGATTAGGCCTAGCAGCTTTAGATACACTGAGATCACATATGCACTTGCAGCTAAAGTTTGTTTTACACTGGGCGAAGAAAAAGCCATCGTAGCTGGTCTTAAAAAATGTTTCTCTAAAGTGAATGGGAACAATTTGTGCCACAGCCACAGCTTAGGTATTTTTCGATAATAAAATATAGAAAATTTTCATTTTTTTTTTTATGTAGGGAATAGATAATAGTTTATATAAACTGTAGTTACTGGTGTAGTTACTACACCTTTAGAAATCGTAAAGGCCAAAACACAGTGAGAACGACACAAAGAAGTCGCCATAAATTTGTTGCTGTCAAAGATTCGAATATATGGAAGTCCCATATACTTGACCCAATGCGGGCGACGCGATAAGTTATCAACAAAAAGTTTGGGAAAATCTCTAAATTAGTCGCCAACATAATTGACATTTCTGTGTGGATAGTGAATAATTGACATTCATGTTATGTGGATTTGGATATTTTTATGAAACATAGTAAGTAAATAAACTAGTTATTAAAAACTTGTATAAAATTAATTTTATTTATTAGTTTGACAAATTATGGGTTTTGAGGAGGAATTAATAGAGAAAATGAGATAAAAATTAAGTTGTGCAATAAACGTCATCCCATGTACAGAAATCTCTTCTTAGTCTTCTTTTTAGTTTTTTCTTTAAACTTTGAAATTTTAAGTATGCCGCATAGCTATACTAGCGATTTTCCTTAATTTTTTTCTTTTTGACATTTCTTTTATAATAAATAAAACGGATAGCTGTCAAAAACATTTGTCGAGTTGCGTTCACTGTGTTTTAAATAAAACAAAATAGTGAAAAACAATATATGACTTATTTTCAAAAACAATGTGTGAATTATATTAACGAAAATATATTTGCAAATTTTCCATAAAAAATGTAGAATAATACTCAATTTATCGAATGTTCTCTTCTTTATATCTGACAAAGCTTCAGAAACATTTCGGGAATTTTACGTACTATATAGGTTTTTTAGTGCCAAATACCTAAATTCACTGAATGTTCCATTGATTTGGGGAAATTAAACTGATTTTCCCTTTCTATCAGAGAAAATGATGTTTATTTTTAGGAAAAGGCGTCTTAAATTCCGGGAATTGTCCTAAATTTTTTTCAGTGTAGGTACCTACTGTAATAACTTTTTTTTATCTACGCATGGCTTTAAATATTAATTTCTATCCCCGGAAGACCTAGATTCCATGTTATATGCTCAAGTAACTAAGGTTTTTCAATAAAGAACATTTTGAATTTGAATATTAAAAAAAAAAAAAAACCTACGAATTTTCCCTTCCCAATAAAATATGATCACCTTTTCAATAATCCACAACCAATCTGGCAGCCCCAAATAAAAATTCCCAACAAAATTATCCAAAAATGAATTTCTTATCAAAAATAAAATAAAATCAGCTTTCGCCCAAGTGTGGTGAGTTAATTTTAGTTTATTCTCATAAATCATTCATTGATTTGCAAAGTAAGTGACTAAGTAGGTGTTTTTCTTTACCCCCACCACTCAGTCATCAGTTATTATTTTGTTTTCCTAGTTTTATCTGCATTCGTCCATGCACTTAAATATATGAAAAAAAAAAGAAAATTAAAATAAATAAATTCACGTTCTACACAGCAAATGGGAAATGTTTTTTTTTCGTGTTTTGTTCAGTTTAAGTTGGTGAAGCCCGTTAATTTAAAACGATAAAACAAGTAAGGAAAGAAAGAGGAGGTAGTGGCAGCGAGGGACGACAAACATATCACAAACAACGTAGCAAAAAAAAAAAAAATACAACTGGTTTGAGAGTATTTGTTTGCATGCCCATACATATTATATGTATGTATAGATAAAATGCTACGCGATTGAACATATTTTATGCTTTTGCGCGTACTTTTTGATTGACTTTTCAGCTGCGCGCGATTATTAAAAAAATTTAAGAATTCCCCGGCAGTGTGAACACGATTTTACCTACCTACCATAGTTTAGCAATGGTAGCCGTGTGTACTTGCGCTGTATACGCATACACATATCTATACATTTTGAACAACCACCGAACTCTAAATTAAATTATGGTTTTAGGTATAAATAATAGAGGAGAGGTGCGCAGGCAACTTGACAAAGCTCTGAAAGCTAGCTTCAGACTTTATATCAAGAAGAGACGACCGATGCAGACGGGACGGAGCACTGTTCTGTTCCCTGATCATCGCAATAAATAAGTTTTAGGGTTGTGCGGAGTGTGGTGAGGGAAGGAAGCAGAATGGATGATTTTTGTTTAATTTATACAATTTTTTGTTTTGTTGTCGTTGTCCTTTCCATTTTTGTTTGTTTTTGGTTTCTGTTTTTCCTTCTCACTCACTCTCTCTCTTTTAAACACACAACTTAGATTCGAATCTAGTGGAGTTTCTCACTCTTCTTCTTCTTTTTATTATCGATCAGATAATTCTAGATTATTTATAGCAAACAATTTTTTTTTATTTTATTTTTTTATTTATTGTTTCTTGGAAGCTTAATAGAAAAGCTCTAGCAAGGAAACTTTTGTTTTTAATAATTTTGTTTTAGGTATATGTATATATTTTTTGTACATATCTATAGTTATGTAGGTACATATGTATGTATTTACGTAGGTAGGTAGGTATATACCTAGTGTCATAAATTTTAATTAGGTATGTATAGTTCATTTGAGAATTTTTGAAATTTTATTTGATTCCGGTTGATGCGCATTATGCAGAGGAACACAAAAAAAAATCAATTTTTATTTAATGTGAGAAGGCTAATGACTGGTAAGATTCACCACAATTCCAATTTAATTTAATTTAACTTTTTTTTACACATTGTCTCTCGTTTAAGTATTAATAATTAATATGCGCGCATACTAATAAAAGAATTTATTGCGTCGCGCGCGTTTGTTTTAAATTTATTGATAATGACGTGGCTTGTCGTGGATCTATGTGCCTTGGTATGCGTGTAGTGTATATATCTCGATATATAGTTGTTTTTTTATTAGTGTTGGATTTGAAGTGAGAATCATAAGATAATCGCAGCAGTTACAGAGCGAGCTAAGGTGAATGAAATTAAATTTGATTTAAATTTTTTTACGAATAAGTTTGCAGTTTTGGAGGTACATATACATATAGAGTAACATAGGTTTAGGAAGGTACTTCGGAAGGCTCATTTTAATGTTATCTTTGCAAACATAAAAATCATAAAAAATTACCTAGGTATTTAAGTATTTTTCTTTCCTTTTTTTTAATTAATAGGTACACACACGAAGCTATTCAAGCAACAATTAAGTTAGCGAATGGCGGCTATTAAACTACCTATACGATCAATTACACTAAGCCCATAGATGATTCATTTAATGTCAACTCATCGGGACCATATACCTATACATGGAAAACTCAGGTTTAACACAATCTGCGATCAAAATACTCCCACATTAATTTTTTTCGCGGAAAATCTGCGATTTTTGACGCTCTGATATTTTTGTTGAAGTAATATCGACGAATTTTTCCGTAATTTCCTACCTACTCCCTGTGAGCTATAATAAATTTCTTACAACCATAGTTACCTAATATTCCGAAAAGTTGATATAACAATGAGAAAGGACATCTATCTAAAAAAATTTAATTCATCATCATCATACGGTTTAACGTTCAGAAGTTAAATGGTGATCTATAAAAACATACCGAAATATCTTCCTTTAAGTCCCGTTATCTTCATACAATTTTTTGCTTGTCTAAGGCTTACTTCCCATATCCCGTGGGCCAGGCCATTTAGTTCGGACGAGCTCTCGCCAGGTGTCGCCATGTCGATACACTTCCCACGAGTGGCCCGAGCTGTTTTGTGGCTGGCACGTTGCCAAGTTATAATTAAACTGGCATTCCAAAATGCCGCGTTCCGCTGTTTTTGCAACCTTTTTTGTATGAAGAAATGACACTGGCTCGGGTTATCATGGGCCGTGTAAGTACGGTGCGCTCCGTGAAAATGAAAAGCACGGGCCGTGAGAAGCCAGCTTAAGAATGACCACTGACACGTATGTATATAAATGTACTGACTGATCTCCTATTTCATGTGGCACCAGTTTTGATTTCAGAAATTATGCTCTCACTGTCAATGCGACCAACTGTCGTAAACTGGAGCTAAATTTAAAATTTGTAGATTTTCTTACCACATTAGATTTTGGTAGGAAAGGTTTGATTACCTTCTTCAAAAACAGCTGAACCTTACGCAATTTTTCGTTACCAAACCTTACAGTTCAGTGGGAAAGAAAGATCTCACGAAAAAGGACAAAAATGGTGCCATTTACTATTTTTGGTTCAACGAGCAGTCCATTTATATACCTACATAGGTATACATGTCAGTGAGAATTACCAGTCCATAGCCTTCGGGTGCCAGACCACATACGAGACACTCTGTACCCAAATGGTATTTAATTTTAGATCAAACTTTAACTTTTATTTCTTGTTACGAAATAATTCCTAGGTATCCCCGCCTATATATTTTTTTTTTAAGGTTTTAATTCTACTAATAATTTTCAGAAAAAATGTTTTTTACGCATTTTCAATTACTCTGATTTAATTCTTCTAATAATTTTCAGAAAAAAATGTTTTTTACGCATTTTCAATTACTCTGAAAGTGATTCAAACGACCCCCTCCACAATTTTATACGTGATTACACACACTCACACATATCCATATACGTAAACTGGGTTACCTAACAAAACTGATGATTCCGGTGCTGCTAGTCTAACTGCCATTTACAGATAAGGCCATGTAAATAAATTCTATATACCTATGTACATATGTACCTACCTACAAACTTTTTTTAGGTATTTAATTTAAAGAAATTCGCAAGATCTTCTATAATATTAATTTAACTAATTAATTAAGTTATACATACAAAACAAACTTCTATTAATCATGACATTTCCTCAAACTCACTTTGAACAAGTAATCAGTAACTGATCCATTCATCTGGCAGCACTAATAAAAATACAAAATCGCCAATTCTATTATTATTTTTACCACAAACTATCTAATAATAATAAAAAAAAATCTTTTTATTTTCGGTAATTGTACCGTACATAAAAAATAAAAATAGCCAACCTGACAAAAAAATCATAATTATTTAAGTACACACTTTATGAGCTTATCTATGTAGGTATACCTACGTAACAATTAACAGTTTACTCAACAAAACAAAAATGGAACTTATGCGCCTGATATATGCATGTACACCTATCTACCTACATGTGTACATAAATGTACAATGTATGTATGTATATATATATTTACAATTTCAAAACAATGGATGGAACAAGGAAAATTATTTAAAATCAAAAAAATCAAAAAAAAAAAAAAATTAACAAGAAAAACTTACACTGAATAGAGAAAACAACCAACAACAAAAACAAGTGAAATAAATAGAAGAGAAACAAAAACTACAAAACAAAAAGAGCGTAAATAGATAGCTGATTACATTCATATTCAATTCGATTTAAATTTGGATGCGAAAGTGTATATATGTACATACGTACGCCATAGAAGAATAATACATAATAAATTTCTTTTTTTTGTTATCAGCATAAAGAACAAGTAAACACACACATATATATATGCTATGTTTTTATATCAGAACAATGTGTATAAAACCGACGCTGTGCTAAGTAAGCTCTGCGATCCAAAGCGATCGCTCAGCTTACTTAGCGCGTATATGTATAACAGCAAAGTAGAAAGGCGTATAAGCATAATATGGAATGCAATTGTGTATGCATACAAACGCTTTGCTGTTATAGAGATGTGTTCGTACATATGAATTTATATATATATATTTACAGATAATTTTTTTTTTGATAATCCAAATTACACACCCCACGTATATATTTAGTTTAGATAAGTCAGATTTAATATGAATTTGGTGGCTCTGTTTTATTCGATTTTTTTTTTTTTTGTTTTTTTCAAGAGAAAACTATAAAAATTATTCTCTTTAAGTTCAATAAATAAAATTAATTAAAAAAAAAATTCTGTCTTACCTTAACCTCCATGACGTTCTCAGCACTCTTTTATGAACACCTTTTTTGCTGTAAAATTATTACAATTTGTATGTGTATACACGACCAAAAATTTATTATTTGATTCGTTTCTTGTATATAATCCACAAATGAAAAAAATAATTAATTATAATAATTATTTATTATTATTCCACTGCTCTCTCTCTCTATATGTCTTATCGGTGCGATGCTTAAAATTAAAAAACACACACTCACTTAGCGAATTATATTTTTTTCATTTCTAATACATATTATAGATATACATATATATGTATTTAGGTATATAGATAAACATATTTGCAATAGTAAATTATAATCAATTGCAATTATTATTTTATTTTAATTATTTTATATGCAAGGTAGAACTTGTCACAAAAAACTAACCCACTCACAGACACGACACACACACTGGCAAACACGTTTATTGTGTGTGGCCCCCCTTAATTTATGAAAGAAAATCAATTAATTTCTCAATCATTTTTATTCCATTTTTAAATATTATTTTATTTGTGAGAAAGAAAAAAAATCATGTCATTTTTTTTTTTACTAATTAATCAATGTAGGTATATAACACATGTATATGCACACACACGCACAGTTAATGACTTTTTAAATCTTTGATTATAACAGCTTTTTTTTTACATGATGAACTGGAGTAAGAAAAAAAAACAAAAAAAAATTCAACACTTTTTTTTTATTATTATTATTATTGATATTCGAAGTTTCACTGTTTGAAGACCGTAATTCTACCAACCATCATTTATGAAGTTTCATTTGGTACTGACTTCACGTCTCGAGTTCTCAACTCGCAGATTGCATGGAGCTTCTCTTTTATATGGTGTGGTGGCTGCCTGCTGCTCGTATGGTAACTTTATTATTTTGAATGTGCTAGCCGCTAGGCGAGCGCAAGCATAAAATGACAGCCAGTCTACGACTCTTTATACTCTTAAATTTAACAAAAATAATCTTTTCAAGCTCAACTTTATCTTTAATTCATGCACACAAGAGGCCATGGGGTAGCCCCGCCAGGCAAAGGAAATTCTTCTAAATTATGATGAGTTACGAGAGAACACAGTCAGGCTCAATGCTTTTTGTGTGTTTTGGGGGAATTTTTACTCTGCTGAAATTACTCTATTTTTTTTTTTTATGGAAACATCCATATATGCATAGATGCGAGTATTGATGAGAAGATGATTACCAGATGTGAGAATTACTTTCTTCTTCTCCTTTATTTAACTTTTATGCGCTTGGAAGCAAGAAAAATTTTAATTTTCATGTGTAGCCATCGTATAAATAGTAGAAATTTTTTTTTATTCATTAATTTTAAAAGAATTTACATATTTACCAGAAAATATAATATAAAAAAAAATTATATTGAGAATATGTAAAATTGTAAATTAGATAGGTACCTACGCACGCAACGCATGTACATACCTTTTTCTTTTGTTGCTTATTCTTCTATTCTTTGTGTTGTGCGTAAGCTTTCTAATCAGAGCATGGCACGATTCATTTTCATAAATTATGTAAAATAGCGATTATTTATGTAAGTAGTATGTATATAGGTAGTGATTATATATGAAAACTATTGTATACAAAGAGAAGATTAAGAAATGCTGTTCGTTAATAAAAAAACAAAAAATTAAGAGTACAGAAATTTGAAGAGTAAAGAATTTCAGTTGATTTGGAGAGTAGAGTGAATTGAAAGCTTTTTTGGAATGCTGCTACTACGATATCTACACAAGCAACTAAGTAAAAAGAAGAGAACTAATTGTTTTCCTCTAAATGCTCTTATACCGTTTAGTAAATGAGAATTTCCATATAAATATAGTGATTCTCGTTGTGTGTGGGCTGTGGCAGTGTGTGGGCTGTGGCAGTGTGCAGTGTGGCCAGTAGCATACGCACAGGGATTTTTATAAACAATCTCAACATTTGACATACATATGTTGTGTCAACAAAGAGTAAGTAGGATTGTGTGTATGTTGCTCAATAAACGCTTTTTATTTTCAACATTTTCGTTATCAACATTGTTTTAAAGAAAATATTCTCCAATTTTAAATGTACATATTTCGTTTGAAGCGTTTTTTATTCTAATTATTTCTTGATGACAGCATTCGATATGGATTAATGAAAATGGAATAGAAAAGAGAGTAAATAAGAGTAATGTGAATAAAAGTATGGCTGGATATACAGGGTGGGCCAAAAGTCACCATGGGGTTTAAAAATTAAATTGGTAACATATGGTAGGATGAAAAAAAGGAGGGGTAAGGTGGGGTGGGGAAACATGCTTACCTATGAATAACAGACAGTTGGCTATCATGTAAAAAAGGAATGAAGAGAAACGGTCAACAGGGTGTGGAGCAATGTACAAACGAAAAAGTTAGTTATTTTTAAACCCCATGGTGACTTTTGGCCCACCCTGTACCTACTGCCGGTCAAAAATCAGATAAAATACTGGAGAGAAAATCATAAAATTTTGAATGAAAATCGCAGAAGGTGAAATAAATAAATAAATAAAATAATTATTTCATTTTTAATCAATTTCAAAATTGCGTTTGAAAAATTATTTTTGTGCAAAGAAAATTACCAGCTAAACATTTCGGAAACGGCTTAGTAGTTTGTGTCCGTGGTCAATAGCTAACCCGGGAAATATACGAGTCCGTAGAACTAACACTAACCCAGCCTCGTGTAAACACCTACTGACTAGTCAGTACTGAGTAGATTTCTGGTCAGTCAGTATTGACTAGTCAAAATGTCAAACGTAAAATTAAAATGGCCGAAACTGAAAATAAAAGGTTAGATGATAGTGGAAATGTGAAAATTTGTGTTTGTATTCTAATCTTTGTTATGATCGTAGCGTGCTGCATGCACCAGCATACTACATGTACAATGCCGACAGAGGTAGCAGGGTTTACATAAGTCCATACGGCGAATGTGCTGCCACTGGTGACATAACTAAATGTATGCTCGTTAGAGAAAATTTATTTTTGGAATTTGCGATTTTTATTATATTTTGTAAAAGACCGTAATTTTCAAATCATTAGAAAAATTTTCCCATGTCTGTTCTCAACCATAAATCTCTGAATTTATTTAATATCTATGGCAAATCAACAAAGATGTCTGATTTCGTATATTTTCAATATAATTAAATTTATAATTTTCTCAGTTTACCAGTTATTGGCCGTATAGATAGGATAAAATAGACAGAGAGACAGACGGATAGATAACAACCAAATTACAGAGCTTTCATAAAATAATTATTTACTTCGACAGAATTAAATTTCAATTTCTTAATTAATTTGCGTCTATCTCTTATCATTTAGAGGTACTTTTTGTCATTGCAGCTATAAGATATTGTTTAAACAATCAAAAGAAACAGTAATTCCATCTCCCTGCATTACTTAATAGATATGATTAGCAAACAATGGCCTTTAAAAAAAAACTCATCTTTTGGTTCAAATTCGAAAAGTTAAGAGACTAGTTTTGAGGGAATTGTTTTTTCTCAATTGGTTGCACTGAGAAAATATTTATATCGCACTGTACTTTCAACACGCCTAAAGATATGCAATGCACCCTAACACAGCATCTACACCGATAGAGAAGGCCTCCGGGGGGGGGGGCGTAGAAAAGCACAAAAGCTCGCCACGCCAATTGTAGCCAATAGATTTTTCACCGCCCGGCGCCTACAGAAAAGGTTTTCTGGATGCAATTCATCTACGTCGATTGAGTCGCCCTCCGGCGGGACGTAGAAAATCTTATACCCCGAGTGGAGAAAAGCCGCAATATAAATAGGCATCGACGTCGATTGTTGAGTCCTCCGGCGGGACGTAGAAGAGAAAAAATTTGCGCGGAGCGCTAAAAGCTAAAATAAAAATAATGCTCAACTACAATAGCCGTAGAGACGTTACGGATTTCAAAGAGACTGAAGTTTAATTACGAAAATCTGTCATTTTTATCACATTCCGTAAAAGGTTTATTATCTTCACATTTAATGTTTTCAATTTTTCGTAAGTAAACCTCAGTCCCGTTGAAATCCGTAACGTCTTTAAGGCTATTGTAGTTGAACTAAACGTGGCATACTAATAAGATTTCGAATCTTTTGCAGATAAGCCAAGAAAATTATCTGATGAAGATACAATGCAAGGAGCTAGTGATTCTAAAGATCGTTCAAATAACATTTTATTTCTATTTTAAATAGACACGAACAGATTCAAGCTAATAAATAATAAAATGTCTTTACGGCTAATGTAGTTGAGCCTGTTGTTATAAGTTAGTGCATCCAACAAAGAAAACAACATTTTATTTTAATGCTTCCCTTGATAACCACTTCATCCCGAACATATGTATACCTGCATAGATGCAACCGTTTTTTAGATAAACTTATTTTTATGATGCATAAGAATGTTAAAAGAATAAATAGGACAAACCTTGAGGGTGTATTGGACCTTGCTGCACAATTAATGACCTTTTCAATATGTAATTTTTCACTTCTCTCAAAAATAAATATCTTCACATTTCAAAAGTTCCACGCCAGATGATATTATAAATGACTACACATATCAAAACGTGTACCAATTGCAGAAAATACACTCAATTTGACTATTTCTCAGGTTCCACTTCGTTAAAAAGTTGAAGTGAGTGGAACTCGTTTTCGTACTGGTGGCGCAAGTGAACTGTTGGGTATGTCAAGAGGAGGTGAGGGACTGAAAACGAGGTTACTTGGGACAGTAACTTCGCTTGTGTAAACTATACTTTAGGTTTTGTTTGTTTATGTATATGTGGCAGGCTTCCTTGGTTTCTCTTTTCATTCAATTGTTTTCACTGGTAATGATCATGGCATCATCAAAATTGAATCTAGGTACTACGGGTATGCATTGGACATTGTAAAATTGTCTCACTTTTCTGCCGCAGTGACAAGCTGCTAAATCTAAAAGGAAGCTGATGCATCATGCTTTCTAAAGAATGGAAGAAGACGCTTCTGAAGACACTTCATAATGTGCACATTCGTGTTGATTGTGCCCGTTGCGACGAAAAGACCGGAAATTTGGTGCATCGAAGATTTTTATACTTGGGATCAACGTCACTGCTCGTTTTTGCCACAAAAAAATTCTGATTTGAAAGCTGGTTGAAGTCCGCTTTCATTTCACATAATGCAGTAGTCGAATATCGTTAGGAAATTTTCATAGAAAATCCGATTGCCACATTCGATTTTGCAATTTGGCTCTTCTCTTGTGTTCTGTACGAGGATCTCTGAATAATAGAAACTTCGTAGGCCTTCTATTATCAGCCATATATATCAAAAACATGTTAGGATTTCGTTTAAAGTTGTCTACCACTATTTTGACCAATTTTAGATTTACTGCACATGATTTTCTTGCTGACTCAGACTTTCTATGGACACTACAAGATTTCCGAAATTTACTGAGAACATTTTAGATGTTCGTCGTTCGGATTTTCAACTTTTTAACTAAGCCTCTTTGACACATAATCGGATTTTCCATATCTGTGGAAACAACTGATTTGTGACGTTCTTCTTGGCTGACTTTCAGTGGATAAGACTCTTGCACTTAATAGCTTGCAATTATAAGTGTACAAGCATTTCATAATTTTGTTTACTTGGTGCTGAGTAATGGGAGGGGATAGGTGGTGGGGTTTTTTTTTTTAATTAGTCCTTATGTGATATTCACTGTGACCACCATGATTCCACCCAGATTCCCACATATCAAAGCTCATTGAGAGTTATTTTGACGAACTTCAGTATTTCTTTTTTAATGGGCTAACTAGTGTCAAGAAGAGGCACTGTCCAAGAAGTCTTCTGTCTGAACACTTCACATTTGCAAAGAAGGTGCTCTCCACTTTCCTCTTCGGATTCGTATAATCTGCAGTTTGATAGTGTGCACCTATGCCGATGTTTATTAAAACGACATTTCTTGGTCAGTAAGACGCTGATGCGCCTGGCTTGATGCCTGTTGAATTATAGAATTTAGGCAGAGTTATTCATTTGAATTAATTTTCCAGGAATAATTTTGATTATCTGACTCCCAATTTATTCGCTGTGGAATGAGTAAGTATTTTGAATGGGATGTCAAAGAAAGTTGTATTATTTGAGAGTGTATGTTGTCCTTTAATGGAATGTTAACAATGGCGTCTTGTTGGATCTCTACCACTAATTCTATTATTCTCGATTACCCTTTATCTTCAGTAGTCAGACGACTGTAGGTTGTGAGCCTTGCTTCGTTGTTCTGTACGTGCATGCGTGTATAGGGGTAGTAGGTTTACTAAGAAAATGGCCACTATTTTTAGAAATAAGCAACAATTCAGAGAAGCGTATGAAAAGTTCTGATATTTCTATTCCTACCAATTTTTAATTAGTTATAAATTGGTTATAAAACTCTATTCAAAATAGTCAAGCCAGTTTCAGGAATATTGGAATGTTCCCATTCAATTGAAATTTGTTCATTTAAAGGTAATTTTTCTCCATTGTACGTAAGGGAGCTGTTTGCAATATATGAACCTTAGTGTTTTGTATATCGTAGCGACAGCCATACCTTCTTACTATTCATAATTCCAAGTATCATTTGGACAAACCTGAAAGCACCTTGAAGAAAACTAAACTTGCTTTCAATTTGATTTGGTCGATACAGATATGTACCGGTGCGTGGTGGTATAACTTTACAACATTTAACCTTATTTTTCTTAAATGAATGAGAGATTTAAAATTACCGCAATATTTATTTCATGAGCCGGAAGGACAAAAATACAAACATAAATTAAAATATTCAGGCAAATTTCTTTTTATTTTATAAATTTCATTATAAAATAACTTTTATAGCTAAAACTACTCCCCTAAATTCGCAAATAAAACAGCAACCCTTAAATGATAGAAGCTTTAGTAATGTGAGTAACTGTGGCAGTAGATCATATCAATTTTCTCGCAGACTGGTATCAAACTTCCTTTTGAGTAGCAACAGAGGTTACAGCTCTGTACTAAAACTCGAACAATCCCTAAAAGATGGAGAGAGATAGAAAGAAACTTGATAGGAATTTTTTGATTAAAAAACAAAAATAAACCGTTGTTGGCTTAATTCCGTAAAATTTGATTATCGGATCGGATAGCATCACTGAGCAAATTCCAATATATCTCTCATGATCTGGTGAAGGGTGTGCAGTTGTTTTTATTGTCGGTTCAGTTACAGGAGGTGATTTTGTTGTCCTTGGTGTTGTTGTCCATTGTTTTGTGGTTGATGTTATCCTTGGTGTTGTCTTCAATTGTTCTGTAGTTGATGTTGTCAATGGTTTTGCTGTCCATTGCTCTCTGGTTGATGTTGTCCTTGGTGTTGTTGTCCATTGTTTCGTAGTTGTCCATTGCTCTGCAGATGATGTTGTCCATTGTTCTGAGGTTGATGTTGTTCTTGGTAATGTTGCCCATTGTTCGGTAGTTGATGTTGTCCTTGGTGTTGTTGTCCATTGCTCTGTAGTTGATGTTGTCCTTGGTGTTGTCTTCAATTGTTCTGTAGTTGATGTTGTCAATGGTTTTGCTGTCCATTGCTCTCTGGTTGATGTTGTCCTTGGTGTTGTTGTCCATTGTTTCGTAGTTGTCCATTGCTCTGCAGATGATGTTGTCCATTGTTCTGAGGTTGATGTTGTTCTTGGTAATGTTGCCCATTGTTCGGTAGTTGATGTTGTCCTTGGTGTTGTTGTCCATTGCTCTGTAGTTGATGTTGTCCTTGATTTTGTTGTCCATTGCTCTGTAGTTGATGCTGTCCATGGTGCTGTTGTCCATTGTTCTATGGTTGATGTTGTCTTTGATGCTGTTGTCCATGGTTCTGCGTTTAATGATGTCCTTGGTGTTGTTGCCCATTGTTCGGTAGTTGATGTTGTCCTTGGTGTTGTTGTCCATTGCTCTGTAGTTGATGTTATCCTTGGTGTTGTCTTCAATTGTTCTGTAGTTGATGTTGTCAATGGTTTTGCTGTCCATTGCTCTCTGGTTGATGTTGTCCTTGGTGTTGTTGTCCATTGTTTCGTAGTTGTCCATTGCTCTGCAGATGATGTTGTCCATTGTTCTGAGGTTGATGTTGTTCTTGGTAATGTTGCCCATTGTTCGGTAGTTGATGTTGTCCTTGGTGTTGTTGTCCATTGCTCTGTAGTTGATGTTGTCCTTGGTGTTGTCTTCAATTGTTCTGTAGTTGATGTTGTCAATGGTTTTGCTGTCCATTGCTCTCTGGTTGATGTTGTCCTTGGTGTTGTTGTCCATTGTTTCGTAGTTGTCCATTGCTCTGCAGATGATGTTGTCCATTGTTCTGAGGTTGATGTTGTTCTTGGTAATGTTGCCCATTGTTCGGTAGTTGATGTTGTCCTTGGTGTTGTTGTCCATTGCTCTGTAGTTGATGTTGTCCTTGGTTTTGTTGTCCATTGCTCTGTAGTTGATGCTGTCCATGGTGCTGTTGTCCATTGTTCTATGGTTGATGTTGTCTTTGATGCTGTTGTCCATGGTTCTGCGTTTAATGATGTCCTTGGTGTTGTTGCCCATTGTTCGGTAGTTGATGTTGTCCTTGGTGTTGTTGTCCATTGCTCTGTAGTTGATGTTGTCCTTGGTTTTGTTGTCCATTGCTCTGTAGTTGATGCTGTCCATGGTGCTGTTGTCCATTGTTCTATGGTTGATGTTGTCTTTGATGCTGTTGTCCATGGTTCTGCGTTTAATGATGTCCTTGGTGTTGTTGCCCATTGTTCGGTAGTTGATGTTGTCCTTGGTGTTGTTGTCCATTGCTCTGTAGTTGATGTTGTCCTTGGTTTTGTTGTCCATTGCTCTGTAGTTGATGCTGTCCATGGTGCTGTTGTCCATTGTTCTATGGTTGATGTTGTCTTTGATGCTGTTGTCCATGGTTCTGCGTTTAATGATGTCCTTGGTGTTGTTGCCCATTGTTCGGTAGTTGATGTTGTCCTTGGTGTTGTTGTCCATTGTTTTGTGGTTGATGTTATCCTTGGTGCTGTCTTCAATTGTTCTGTAGTTGATGTTGTCAATGGTTTTGCTGTCCATTGCTCTCTGGTTGATGTTGTCCTTGGTGTTGTTGTCCATTGTTTCGTAGTTGTCCATTGATCTGCAGATGATGTTGTCCATTGTTCTGAGGTTGATGTTGTTCTTGGTAATGTTGCCCATTGTTCGGTAGTTGATGTTGTCCTTGGTGTTGTTGTCCATTGCTCTGTAGTTGATGTTGTCCTTGGTGTTGTCTTCAATTGTTCTGTAGTTGATGTTGTCAATGGTTTTGCTGTCCATTGCTCTCTGGTTGATGTTGTCCTTGGTGTTGTTGTCCATTGTTTCGTAGTTGTCCATTGCTCTGCAGATGATGTTGTCCATTGTTCTGAGGTTGATGTTGTTCTTGGTAATGTTGCCCATTGTTCGGTAGTTGATGTTGTCCTTGGTGTTGTTGTCCATTGCTCTGTAGTTGATGTTGTCCTTGGTTTTGTTGTCCATTGCTCTGTAGTTGATGCTGTCCATGGTGCTGTTGTCCATTGTTCTATGGTTGATGTTGTCTTTGATGCTGTTGTCCATGGTTCTGCGTTTAATGATGTCCTTGGTGTTGTTGCCCATTGTTCTGTGGTTGATGTTGTCCTTGGTGTTGTTGTCCATTGTTCTGTAGTTGATGCTGTCCATGGTGCTGTTGTCGTCCATTGTTCTATAGTTGATGTTGTCGTTGGTGAGGTTGTTGCCCATTGTTTTGTAGTTGTTGTTGTCCATATTTCTGTGGTTGATGTTGTCTCTGACATTGTTGCTGTTGTCGTTGTAGAAGTTGATGTGATCTCTTCGATTGCTATTGTAGATGGAGCAGAAGTCGTCATTGTTGTTGTTATTGGTGGTTCAATGAACTGTGGTTCTTTATTCTGGCACCATGCTCTATTCACTCCAAAATTTATTAACACCAAAAAAACTAAAAATGATTTTGTTTTAGACTTTAAATAAAAAAAAAGAAAACAAAGTAAATTAGCATCCATAAAAAACTGTATTATTAAACGATACACATCTTACCTTGGAACACATTTTTGAATTTCCTTTTATACCTGCACTACTCAATTACCGACAGAAAAAACGGAAGAAAATAGTCACTTTCGACGTGTTAGGGTTAACTGATCACGTTTTACTAACAACCGCGCACAGGAGGACTGGGAGTCGAACTCTGTAAGCTCAACTTGTCTGCTATTCCTGCTTACTGAAACGAATTGCAGCTGCACATAAATGTACTACATTATGTAGTTACACGTTTACTTCCAATAATCATTTTTTGAAGAAAAAATATTGGAATTCATATAAAAAAAAAACGCCGGGAATTATTGATCTTCTTTGAATGAAATGCTTTACTTAAACAAACTTGGCGCATTTCCTTCATAAAGCTAACCTTAAACTGTTACATGTGTTACTTTTCCCGAGGCATACTTCTTAAACCAAAAGCGCATAAGCAGTTCCCCGCAATTTGTTGACTTTTCAACATCTGGCGCTTTTCTTAAACAAACATTTTGATTTGGTTACGGACGTTTGAATTGAATTTGATTTGTTCACGCTTTTCCTTTTTTTGCGGCTTATATTTTACGCGATTTAATACAAAATTCAGTAATTGCCAGGAGTTTTTTGCAATTATTTTTTGATAGGTAGGCAGCTTAGTTACAGAGTTTGTTTTCTTATCACTAGTTTCTTTTGTGTGTGTGTGTGT
This sequence comes from Dioctria rufipes, assembly GCA_963924295.1. Taxonomy (NCBI): domain Eukaryota; kingdom Metazoa; phylum Arthropoda; class Insecta; order Diptera; family Asilidae; genus Dioctria; species Dioctria rufipes. The sequence continues at coordinate 21,568,942 of OZ002740.1, read as the reverse complement.
GTGTGTGCGTTTTTTCTCTGTGGCAAAGTACTTAGAGAAAAATTATTTAATTCATATGTCAATAGCGCTCTCGGAGTGATGATATGTACCTACATTGTATATTATAAATATGTAAGTGCTCTACCTGCGCCTATTGCTTCGAAATTAAATCAAACTTAGATTACCTTGACCGAATTATCAGTCTCAGTATATTTCTAGGTTACGGTTAAGGATAAATTTCTATCGGAGAGTTCAATTTCGATCAAATCGAGTTATTTTAACGTACATTTACGAGTGAAATGAATTCAAAGCGGGAATTTTATATGATTTTTAATTGAAAATCAACAACTAATATCGATGCGTGATGAAGGCAGTTATCACAATTTTTTTTTTTTTAATTTAAATTCCACGCCAGAATAGTTGATAGGTACGTTATCGTAGAATTTATATTTGTTAAAATTTTTAATATGAATAAATTTCTTGTGGATCTTGTGTGTGTGTATACACGGTGTTTGAGATAGGTGAGCTGATAAAAAACCTTTCTACATTCTAAATTGATTTACATGAAATAAAATTACTTTATATTTTATATATTAGAAAATAAAAACAAAATTTACAATATAAAAACGATATGATGTTAAAAATAATGTCAAATGTCTTATAAAAAAGTGAATGCTTTTGCAGCTACGAGAATGCCAAATTTGGAATATAACGGGTTTTCCAATAAGAGGTGTTATTTTGATATTCAAAGAAAAATGCCATTTTTTTGAGATAAATGATCGGATCTTTATTTCATTATAAAGAGGAAGGTATGCCGTTAATAATGGAAAATAACATCAGCCAAATGACCACCACGACCACGCCTACAGGACCATATCCTTTTCATGAAATTTTCCATAACCAAATAGCAAAGTGGCTGCCCTATATCCTCGATAGCCTCACGAATTCCATCTTTGAGGTCTTGAATCGACGCTGGGCTGTTGGCGTAGACCTTCTCTTTCACGTGGCCCCAAAGGAAGAAGTCGCAAGGCACAAGATCTCGGTGGCCAATTGTGATCACCTCTTCGAGAGATAACATGGTCCGGGAACTTTTCCCGTAAAAGATCAATGGTTTCGTTGCTTGTATGGCACGTAGCGCCGTCTTGTTGAAAGTAAACGTTGTCCAGATCAATACCATCCAATTCCGGCCATAAAAAATCATTAATCATCTGTCGATAGCGCAATCCATTCACCGTAACTGTTGCTCCAGCCTCATTTTCGAAAAAGTAAGGTCCAATGACCCCGCGGGACCATAAACCGCTCCAAACAGTCACACGTTGAGGATAAAGAGGCTTTTCAACAATAACTCTTGGGTTTTCCGAGCCCCAGATGCGACAATTTTGCTTGTTGACGAAGCCATCGAGGTGGAAATGGGCCTCATCACCCAAAATGAGTTTTTGATGGAATTCCGGATCATTTTCATGCATTTCAAGGACCCAATCAGCAAAGACTCGACGTTGTTGATGATCGGCCGGCTTGAGTTCTTGTGTTAACTGAACTTTATAAGCCTTAAGACCCAAATCTTTATGCAGAATACGGTGTAATGACGTTTGTGGAATGCCTAATTCCAAAGAACGACAGCTCGAATTTTTCTACCAATTTCTGTATTGCGGTCCGACAAGGTGCTTCACGACGACCCAAAAATGTCCGAGTTTTACGAACCGTCTCTGCAACATTTTCACCATTTTTATAGTGAATTTTAATAATTTCAATGCGTTGTTGAATCGTGTATCGTTCCATTTTTATTAATGGCGTAGTTTCTACTTGTTATATGTCAAAAAATGACAGTTCCAAAAGTGACATCTACCGAAATAGCGGGCTAATTAAAATAACACCTCATAGGTCCCCTTTCACAGGAACCGCGATGATTGACTAGAGCTACCACGTGTTGAGGCCAACGGTCCCGACAACCACTGGCCTATGGGGCTAGGGACCAATCGCTCATCCTCCCATTCCGGCTTTGTATCCAATGCATGTGTCGGGTTAGGATTCCTGTTCTCAGTTGATTTTTAGATAGCCTTAAAAGATCCAGGCTCTACTTTGGTGAAGATCTTTTAATAAATCCCTTGACTTGTCTGGAAGCTATCATTGATGTCCATCTCTGGTCCATTTTTGAAATTATATTTACTATATGTATAAAAAAGCCGTGTAAAAAAATTTCAGATCTCTCCGTTGACGCGCTGTCAGGCAGTGTCCAAATATATAGTGAAAAATATAATTTTTGTATGGCAACCCCACAAAGAAGTTACCCGATTTGTCCAATTTTTTAAATTTACTCTTTCTTTTTCTAAATCCTGTGTGCAAATTTCAGCTTTCTAAGTACACGCGTTTTATAGTTAACGTGAAGACAGACCGACGGACGGTCAGACTGACATGAAAAAATCAAAACAAATTTTAATATTATGCGTGGGTGTCCAATTCATTTTCCCCTACCATCATTATTTCTATGCGTTACAAACAGAATGACAAATATACCCTTCAGATTTCATTTAGGGTATAAAAAGAACGGTAAAGGTGTTGAATACCAAGTAGAGAATACAGATTAAGAGCTAATAACTCTTTAATGGTTACAGTTAGCACATAAAGGTCAGATTAAAGAGGAAGTCCACAGTTTACAGTTTTTATATAGAGAAAAAAAAAATATGTTAACCAGATTATTGTAAAGTAAAAGGAGGCCAAAGTAAAAAAAAGGTAAGAAAATCCGAAATTTTTATTTTAGACCACAATAACTCCCGAGTGAAGAGGAGTCTGGTTGAGCAGTCGTTGGAAAAGCCATCAAGTTCTGTATATAATGAGATCTTGACGATGACCGTACACTTTTAAGATAGAGGGTATCTTGTGAAAAGTAGCTTATTTTATTAATCACTCACCCTGTAACTCTGGAACTCTGGAACGGTTGAGCTAACCCCCCCCGCCCCCCCCCCCCACCCTTCATATAATTTTTTGTTTTGCTAGGTGAGGACTATCACCTCCTGCCATATGGACAACCATGGCGGTTTTTATATCTAAACAACAATTATAAACTAGTAAAACAGTAATAATTGGTCTAAAACGAATTTTGTCAATTCACTCAAATATAAACAATGGGTGAATGCCCCCCCCCCCCCACCTTTCTGTTTGCCAAAATGTAATTCTCAGAACATTAGAAATATTTTCCCATGTCTATTTTCAACAATAAATCTCTGAATTTATCTAATATCTATGGCAGTTTAAAAAAGGTGTTGCCTGATTTCATTCATTTTCAAAATTAAATTTACAATTTTCTCAGTTTTCTAATTAGTGGCCGCATAGATAGATAAGACAGACAAACAGACCAATAGATAACAACCAAATTACAGAGCTTTCATAAAATAATTATTTACTTCGACAGAATGAAATTTTCAATTTCTTAATTAATTTGCATCTATCTATGTCCTCTTATCATTTAGAGGTAGTTTTTGTAATATTCCAATTTAATTAATGAAAAATAAATGAAACAGATGAGAAAAACGGTGAAAATGACTAAAAATAACACTGGCACTGTAATGATTCCCTTTGGTCAAGAATCATCAAATAAGTCTTGAGGAGATTTCAACAGTGTGTTGAAACCTAAACAAGACTGGTGTTGAGGCTAGACAGGGTGTCCACTCTGAAACACTGTGTTGGGCTGAAGAAGTGAAAACAAAGAAAAACTAGCGTTCTACTCGCTTCTTAGCTGAACTGTCTTTATTCTTTTAGTGTACCGCTTTATGTACGCAGTACTTACAAAACATTTATGGAAATATTTATTTCCTTACATCATAATTAATAGAAAAAATCAAGAGAAGCTACTAAAATCAGTTTGTTTACACAAATTGTGAACAACCAAAAGTACAAGAGAAAGACAATTGCGAAGCATAAATCAAATTAGTACTCAAGCGTTAGCAATTGTAAAACAAAAAATTTACTCTACATGAAATCAAGCAAGAACAAAAAATAAGAAATTCTAGATTAAATGTTACCCAGAATGAAAGCGAGTTATAATTCACAATTAGTTGAGCACCTTGCAAGCCGTAATAAAAACAATATGTGCAGCTGAGGTAGTGATTTTGCTATGTTCAATTAATTGTGGCATAATGACCTGCATCACTCTGTTTATGACCGGAGGTGACGGAATTATTCAGGTGCTGAACAGGCACAAAAAGAAAAGCTTATTTCCGTCTAATTGTATAACGAAAATGACCCCATCTAGTTGTCAAGAACTGTGCGAATTGTTTAAGTAGTCTTTCGAAAAAGTTATTGTTGCGGTTTATAAAAATTGGTTATCGATTGCCGAGTTTAAGGCGTTAATGGAACATATTTCGCCTATCCATGTGTGCTGTGCCCAGAATCATTGTCGCTTAGAAAAGAGATGTCGTTACTTGTCAATTTTCAATGACTGGATATGACTTCTGAATCATTTTTGAAGACGTAAATTATTCCGGGCACGTACTCATCACTTTTTAATTGCTCTGTTCACAAAAATCATAGTAGGTATCGTAGGTACTAAAAAATAAATAAACAAATTATAAAATTCAACGAACATAAACACACACACATAATCAAAAATATATTTATCACATTAACAGAACAGATACAGCGCATATAACTATGGCCAAACAATTGATTCTATCTAATCCAAATATGAAGAAACTCTAGTGTAAATACTCGGGGGACCTCCAGAGCAACCTCGACCGAAAGAGGTGATACCAAGTATGTACGGAACCATCACTTTGTTATTACTTCTTATTTTCACCATTAATGGACCACCGGAGTCACCTTGACAAGTATTTTGCGCTTTATTAGGATCACCAACGCACATTTGTGAATCGATTACGCTACTTGGTAGCTTGTAAGTGTCCCCTGGTTTATAGTAGCGACTGCATTCGTGGTTCGGGAAAAGATACAAAACGACTTTCATCAAACCATTACTCCCTGAACCGGCATACATTGTTTGTCCGTATCCGATAGCAGTTGCTTCAGTGTAATTTATTTCCGGTGTTTGCCATAAGCATGCCGGCTTCAGGGAAGATCTTGTACTTAACTTGAGAAGAGCAATGTCATTGTAAGATTGCTTTCTCCGATATTCTGGATGGACATAGATTTGGGCGATTGTCATATTTATGTTGAATATTTGATCTTGCAGATCGTCACCACCGATCCGGACAACCTCTGGTTCAGCACCCCGGACACCGGTACAGTGAGCTGCTGTTAGTACAAAGTCAGGTGAAATTAAAGTTCCCCCGCATAGAAAATCATAGTTTCCGTTTACTTTATTTTTCCATCCTAATGCTGCCATATGTGGGAATTCTCCAGGAGCTGTCGGAAATCCACCAGCAACATCATAATACTTACTGGTAGCAGTAATATTACTGTATAGTTCAGATGAAAAGGATGAAGAACCAGTAGCAATGGAATGTGAAGAATATTCCTCTTCACATTTTCTCTTACTTTTTCGTTGTTCACGAATTTGATCGAATTTATTTGGATTTTCTGCCTGTTGTTGGGTAGAAATAGTTGCTACAACCTCAGCACCTGGAACTGTACAACAAACAATTGGATCCAAACGATCATATTGACAGTAAATTGGCGCTATGTTATCGCTATAGAAAGCTGTTTGAGCACTTTTACACTGAGACCATTTTTGACACATGCCATAACCATCACCAACTGCAGTGAGAGTACAGCCTTGATTTTGACGAACTTTTCGTAGAAATTGCTGTGAAGATTCCTCTACTAGACTTGCTTTGCCTGTAGGGGTTTTTATTTTTGATTAAAAATATTATAATTACGAATTAATAAAAATTTACCATTCAAGAAAACTTGACATAAAACCATCAACATCAACAACAACAATACCATCTCGAACCCCTTTGAATATTTCTGTTGACGTAACACGGTAGTGGTGCGGCGCCAGTGTATTTTCAAAGCTAAATTCAATATGTGAATGAAATTGAGTTAAACCACGAACTGTTTCAGTTTTCTATCTAGGAAAGCATCTTTAGTATAAATTTTTCCCAGGACATTTAAAAACCAGTTTGTTTATCAATAATATCTAAAACAGCTGGGAAGTATTTACTTTAGAAACGAGTTAAAGTTTTCAGCGAAAAGCGGCATTTTGTTGTTTTTTGCTTTTAATGGATTATTGCGCATGCGCAGATGAATTATTTTTGTACAGTTTCGGCACCTCCTAGAACTAAGTACAATATTGTCAATTTTAAAACTATCTCTCCAAAATGAAGCAAGGAAACATTCCAGTTCTAATGTAATACGCAAACGCCATGCAAAATTTTCTCTCAGAGTCGTGCGCATGTTTTCTTGATATATTTTTTTGTTGACCAGTTACAAGAGTATGTAGTTCCACCTATACCTGCTTGCCTTGGTTGCTTGTCCTTCGTTTTGCTGCAGAACTACTGAAATTTCGATTTAGTTGTTTTTGAGTGTTAAGCAGAAAGCATTTGCAAAGACGTCATCTTACCTCCCTTAGTAGGTAATTATTTTCGCAATAATTGAACATGACGTTGGTTTCTAGACAGAGTGAGATTTGTTGTCGTTGCTGTTGTTGAATGACAATTACCTTTCTTTTGTTTTCTGTTGATATTGAATTTTGATCAACAGAACTGGTAATGTTATTTTTGACCATAGCCATAGACAATATAGTATCCAGAGTGTTTCCAGTAAGAAGGTGGTGATATGTAGTAAATTGATGCCGTTATAAGCAATTCGACAGTCCATTTTCTTTATTATTTCTTTATTTATTCTGAGATACACACAATTTATAAATCCAAACTGTCGAAAATTTCTTGATCTAATGTCAATTTTTCTTTAAGAAATAAATGGAAAAATTCCTTTGCCAATTTCCTTGGCTCTAGCATACCGTCCTTAAGTTGTTCTTGCAAGTTGTCACTTTTGGAAATGCAATTTTTTAATTTTTTTACGTTTTTCTAGATTTTTACAGTTGGAAAAAAAAGTGTTGTGTTTGTTTTAATCTATGCGCGTCTATCTGTCATTAAAAAAATTGGAATTACTTAATAAAATATGCGTAAAAATTTTCAAAGCACTACAATTAGAGGAGTAGACAAAAAACAAACAAATGCTAAAAAAATTTAACTAGACCTAGTAAACAATTTTCGACATTATTAGAGGTAGAAAGTTTTGCTTTGAAATAAATTCATAGCGAATTTAGTCAATATGAAAATTGACTACCAATTTCGTAGCTCGAGAATTGAGTGAAAAAAGCTCTTTACAAACGAAAAATCTTTGAAAACGAAATTTCTTTTGCAAAAGAGGGCGTTTCGTATTAACAGTTACCGTACACTTATCAGTTCGGCTTGGCTCCTGCCTACCATCATGCCGTATATGCCAAAGTATATAAGGACAGCTTGGCTGTTACTTTGTCGTATACAGCAGGCAGGAATCAAGCCGTACTGATGAGTATACCGTTCTTGCTAAACGAAACGCCCTCTTTTTCTAAAAGAAATTTCTTTTTCGAAGATTTTTCGTTTGAAAAGAGTTTTTTCCACATTACAGATGACCAGACTTGGATTTACCATTGCTATGAACTAGAATGCAAGTGATAATAGCAGCAGTGAATGAACCCCGATGTAAATAAAACGACGAAAGTAAAATGCGTATGGATAGAGCATTGGCAATAAAATAAATGGTTGCCACATTCTTTACACGTATACGGCCAATGTTGCCACAATTCCACTGGAAGATCGTATTGATCAGATCTTCAAATTAACGTTACATTATCTTAATTTTTAAGTTGTTTTATTTTTATTTCTATTCTTTTCTTTCGCTCTTTCTGGTGGACGGCACTGACGAGAAAATGTAACTTGGATGTGCTGTCAAAAACCCAGATTGCTGCTTGATTGAGGATCACTGGATCTCTATGCATCACGCCCACGGCGGCACTGGATGTCATGCTTAATTTATTGTTGCTAGACCTCCACTGCGGGAGTGTAGCAGAAATCAGCACTGTCAGGCATAGAGAGGGGGGTTGGTTGATCGAGACTGGTTTTGGGCATTCCAATGTACTCTAGAAGATAAGCTGTAGTGAAGAAAAAGACTACCAAATACCTTCTCTCACTTTTGGTGTGGATGTCAATGCAATGATGCCCACCACGAGTGATAGTGATGGGAAGGAGATGGTTGTAACATCCGATATCTCCAATTTTACGGATGGATCCAGGACAAATATGGATACAGGGGCTGCAGTGTACACCAGAAACTGCCAGTGGCACGCATGTTATAGACTTCTGGGCAAATGCAGTGTCTTTCAAGCAGATCTTACAGCATCTTATTGGTATTTATGTGCAGAGAGGCAGGCAGCCATTAGGATGCTGAAAGTTGTGCAAGTAATATGAAAATTAGTGCAATTAAGCAATAAGATTCTGAAATGGATAGATCCGTAGCAGTAGCTTATGTGAGGATCCCGATCGGAGCTCCAAAAGAGCGGATCATCAGGGGCGACTATCAAAAGGCAAGTCTCCGGTGGGTCAACATAGAAACCAATTATGGCCTACATATGACACGAGGAGGATAAAAGAACTTCTTAATGGTAGTAGAACTGATATCAGGAATTTAATAAGGGTCATTAGGTAGGGGTCATTGAGCCATAGGAGACCAGAGACTCAGAATAGTGGCCAACGATTTCTGCAGGAACTTTAAAGATTCGGAGGAAATCGAATTCGTTTAACAAGTACTTTGCAAGTGCTCCAGTCTGATGAATAAACGAGGTAGGCTACTTGGTAACCACTTCTTTTCAAATCCGGGGGTGGGGTTGGGGGTTTATAGTAATGTCAAGAGTTCAGCTGTATCCTGAGATTCCTGAAGGGATTCAGGGTGGATCCAGAGTGGTTTCAAAAGGTTATAACATGACGTCAAGGGGTATTGGAGGTTTAAGTGTGGCAGGCTAGCAGTATACCCTCTGATCTAACCCAGATCTCATGATATCGAGTTCTTCTGACCGTTTCAACAGTGGAATTGTCTAATTGATGACTCATCGGACCTACATACAGTCCGGATTTGCATCTTATGATTTCTTTTTATTCGCGTTCATAAAAGATAAAATGCGCAAATGGAAGCCTACGAGTTTTTTTCCAAGGTGACGGTGGAAGGCTGAGTTCAATGTCTTTAGGATTAGTTTAAGCCTGGAAGGTAAAAAATAAGATTGAAATCTTTTAAATGAAATTTAAATAAACCTACAATTTTTTTTTGTTATTTGAAAAAAATTAATCAGCAACCTTCATAGTAGCCGCCCATTAGGGAGCTCAACCTCTTTTCAGTACAATTCATAATTTGTAATGTGATCTCATGTCACAATTTTCTAACTTAAAAACTTTGTAGAAAGTTGAAAAAAAAAAAAACATAAACACTTTCAGAACTTTATTTAGCAGAAGAATTGCAAAAAAAATTTGATTACTCAGAAAAATATTAAACTACGACCAAACAATTGATTCTATCCAATCCAAATATGAGGAAACTCTTGTGTAAATACTCGGCGGACCTCCAGCACAACCTTGACCGAAAGAGGTGACACCAAAGATGTACGGAACCACGTCATCATAATCATTTGTCAGTTTCACTAAAAGCGGTCCACCAGAATCACCTTGGCAAGTATCTTTTGTTTTATTAGGATCTCCGGCACACATCTGTGAGTCAATTATTCCATTTTCCAGTTTGTAGGTTGATTTGAAATAGCGACCGCATTCCCCGTTGGAGTAGATATTCAAAACGACTTGCATTAAATTACTACTACCTTTTCCACCAAACATTGTATGACCGAATCCAATAGCAGTTCCTTCAGAGTGACTTATTTCATGAGTTTGCCATAGACATGCGGGCTTGTGAAAGGAGGCGAAATTCAACTTTAGTAGAGCGATGTCATTGTAAAATTGCCTTTTTCGATATTCTGGATGGATGTGAATTTTCCCGATTCCTATATCTGAGTTAAGAAGTTCATCCTGAAGATTTTCTCCACCGATGCGTACAACTTCCGGTGCAACACCCCTAACGCTAGTACAGTGAGCAGCGGTTAGAACAAAAGTAGTTGATATTAGACTTCCACCGCACAAATAATCATATCCGCCGCTTGATTTCCACCATCCCAACACTGTCATATGTCTGAATTCTTCAGGAGCAGCTCGAATTCCACCAGCTATTGGATATTGTGGTGAGGTTGCATTTGTCATGTTATAGGCAGCAGTTAACTCGGTAACTGGTTCTGTTGGGCTATACAATTCCTCACACTTTTTCTCACTTATTCTTTGCTCACGAATTTTACTGGACATGGTTGTATCCGGATTAGGAGCATCAGGTTCATTAGGAAATACAACAATTGTCGAACTGCAACAAACGATTGGATCTAAACGATCGTATTGGCAGTAAATAGGAGCAATATTTTGTGAGTGGTAAGCTGATTGTGCACTTTCGCACTGAGACCATTTTTGACATATTCCATAGCCTTTAGTTCGTGGTAGAGTACAAGCCTGGTTCTGTCGAGCATTTCGTAATAATTCGGGCGATTTTCCACCAGTACCAGATATGCCTAAATATTTAATAAGACTAAGCAACAACACTTTTTTAATGCAATTAATAAAAAAATTTACCACTCCAAAGAACGTGAAATAAAACTAACACCAACAGCTCCAAACCTTTAAACATTTCTGATCACAAAATGGGTGCAACTAAAGTTGGATGTTGTCGTCCAGTTTACCGGCATTGGCATACTGGTACTATTCTGTCGGCATAGGCTTTGTATAAAGAGGTGATTCAGAAAATTTCAGCAGATCTTAAAACTAGTTTGCAAAAAATTTTTATTGAGAATACGATTAAGAAACCAGAGGATGGCTATAAGTTTAAAATTCAAAACCTAGGGTTCAATAGTGTGTGCGTGTGTTTGTATATTTATTTTTTTATTTTAAAATGATCAAACCGACTCTTTCAAAAGTACTCAGTTACAGCGATAAATTAATTTAATTAGCGCGATAGCCTCGATGATTTGAATTCATCATAGGTGCGCTATTTTGTGGAGTTCCTGGGTTGCAGAAATTATTATTATTTTTTGAAGATGAACTTATTTAATTGAAAGAATCAAAAAAAAAAAATTTGATTACAGCGGCATGGGAGTGATGCAGAGGCATGAATACCTAATTCCTTGAGTGATGTAATATAGGCACCCAGCGGGAAAAAGAAGCATTCCAGATGTATTCCGAAAACATGCTATGAAATGTATGGAAGCAATATGCTCTGATACTTAGTTCATTTCTTTTAATGCATTAATGTCTTACGACGGGAAGGTATATAAGAAAGCTTGCACACCTTCCATCTGCATCACCTGTAAGGTGAAAGGAAGCCTTCCTTATTAATTCTTTGGAAGGTGAAAAGAAGTATTACTTTTATATTCTGTGGAAGCATTCATGCTGACATCTCAGAAAAGTGAACGGAAACATTAAAAACATAAATTTTCTGAAAGGTTAAAAATAGCCATTCAATTTATACTCTCAGGAAGGTGTTTCTTAGAAAGGCGTGCAAAATAAACGCCATTTCACTTAATCGTATCTCGTACTTAACTGAACATTAGGTAGTAGTAGCGCCTAAAGCAAAGTTAACCTAATAATTTTTTTTCGATTTTTTTTCTTTCTTCCTTCCTTTTCTTGCCGTGTGTATTTTAAATGTAAAACACTCGGAAATCTCACCAGCTTCTTAACTTATTATTAGGTTAACTTTGCTAAAGTAAGCAGTTCCCAGTGCTCAGCACTTTTTAGACAAAATTACCTTAAATAAGAATATGATCTCACAAATTTTCTTGCGAACAACTAATTACGCATGCCCTCAAACCTGTTCTCAAGAAATTTAATAAATGTTATTGCACTTATCCTTCGTAGTTGTATTATTATCGTCAGTATCCTTGAGGATGCTATTGAAGATGGTAATGAACAGGTTTTGTTAAAAAATAAATAGTGGAAAGGGTTGGAAATTTTGGTTACTTTCTTGTGAAATAAGTGGTAAGTTAATGAAAAAAGTATTCTATCATACAAATAGTGTTTATTTACGAGTTTTTTAATACATTTGGAAAATGTACCTACAAAAATACATTTAATTTTAAATGTGATGTGTTAAGGAAACGATATTTCATTGAGTTGTCTATCTCCAGCACAGCATGCTGGAGACTGGATCTCATTGAAAATTAGTTTAATCCAGTAGTCAGCAACCTTTTGACAATGAAGCCCTTGGTGGTGCTACTCAAAATAGGAAACTAGCCACTGCGTTACAGCGCTCTGTTTTCATCGTTTTTAGTACTGAAAACGATTTGCTATCGAAATTTATTTCGAAATGGGATCTCGCTTTTGCAATTTGCTTATGCATCTCTTTTGCTTCGTTATGTTTGCAGGGATCGTTCCTTAGTTCGAATCTAGGCTAGTTCATTGCAAGCATGCAAGCATACATCGTGTTATATATATTTTCTATATAGGTAGGTATATTGGACAATAAATTCCAAAAGACGGGTTATCCATAAGTACAGCGAGCAGGCTTTGGCTTTGAGGGCTGTGCGAGAGAAACGACTGAATATCATGGGCCCACATACAGTTCTTTCTCCTGAGGAAAAAACGAAGTTAATGCAGTGGTTGATGGGAAACCTGAGGATCTCCTCAATACGGTGCAAAGAATAATATTGCAAGGTCAAAGATCTACACCTTTCAAGGATGGAAGACCAGGAAAGAAATGGTGCTACGCATTTTTAAAACGTCATCCAGAGCTTAGCCTGCGAAATCCAGAAATCGTGTCCAAGGGGAGAGCCATAATTACGGAAGTAGGAATCAGAGAGTGGTTTCAGAACTGAAGAAATATTTGATATCTATAAATGCCTCTGATATTTTAGAAGAAGCGGCGCGAATTTTTAATGGAGACGAGACTAATTTCAGTTTAGTTCTAAAAACAGGAAATATTATTGCACCGAAGGGGTGGAAAAAAGTTTACCAATTTAAGCCTGGATATGAAAAGGACACGCTTACCGTCCTACTAGTTTTAACAGCAGACGGTCAAACACTTCCTCCAATGGTCGTGTTTCCATACGTCCGGCAGCAGTCATCAGCATCATGCCCAAAGATTGGATTCTGGGGAAATCGGAAACTGGTTGTATGCGTAGCGAAACTTTTTTCGAGTATGTCGCGAATGGATTTAATAACTGGCTTACAGCTAAAATTATAAAAAGACCCGTGCTTTTTCTGGTTGATGGCCACAAATCTCATTTAACTGCTGAACGGAGTGACTTCTGCAGAAATAATGAAATCGTGCTCTATTCGCTTCCGCTAAATACAACACATATTTTGCAGCCAGCTGATGTGGGATTTTTTAAAGGACTTAAGGATGGTTACAAAGGGGTTGTGAGGGAGTATCAACGCATGCCCGGAAATCATGGAAAAGCAATCACGAAAGAAAATTTTTGTGCAATGCTGCAAACTACATTGAGTAAAAAGGATAGAACTGAAGTAGTCAAAAATTCGTTCCGGAAATGTGGTATATACCCATTTAACCCTAATGCTGTTGACTACACCAAGTGCGTCCAAAATGCTCTGGAGACGATAAATGAGTACATTAATACACGGACCAGCGGCCTATCCGCAAACGCATATAATAATGCAATTAAAGTAGTCGAATCAATTAAAGATAACCTTGCAGAGGCAAATATTGACTACAACTTAGTTATTTGAATAATTGAAAAAGCACAGGAAAATTACCTTCCTTCTTTGGAGGAAAATATTGATGATCAAGGCCCAACCGAAAGAGATATTGATCAAGATATTATGGTCGAAAGTAATCAAGAAGGGTCTGTACAATCTGCCTTAGATATGTTGTTGGATTCGAGTCCAACTTTCCCAGCTACATTTGAAAGGCATTTGTTTTATCCAAAATCATTTTCACCTTCAAGAAAACAAACAGACAAAGTAAACTTCCCATGGCTATTTCCTCTGCGGCTTGGAAAGAAAACTATGATAAGAAAGAAAAGATAAGCGCAGATAAAAAAGCAGCAGCTGAACTAAAAAAAATTAATAGATTAAAGCGAAAGGCTGATAATACTCTACAAAAATCTGGCGCAAAACGTAAGGGTGCAAAAAAGAAGAAAAATCAGCGGAATAAAATTTTCTGTCCGAGTTGTGAGGGTGAGTTGTTTACAGATGTTGAAGAGGATGAACTTAAAAATATTGGCTGTGACATATGTGAAAAGTGGTTTCATTTAAAATGTACATGTTTGTCAGACTTAACTTTTGCAGAGGCTCAAAATGCTGATTTTCTCTGTAATTTTTGTGAAGGACAAGAATAGCGATTGTGATAATTAAGTGTAAGACCTGCCTTATTCCTCATGACTGAAATAAGTTTCCACTTTTTAGTTTAGTTTTACGATGTGGTTTAAAAACCTGAAATTTATTTATGGACGACTGAAATGAGTTGCTATTTTTTAGTTCATAATTCATAATGTGAATTTAATTTAATTTTATAATTTTAATATATTATTTTGTTAGTGGATTTAAAAAAATATTGAAATCCAATCATAAACGTCTAAATAAAATGTGATCTGCATTGTACCAAAAAAACATAACTCGATGTGATATACCTATGCAGCCTATTAATCAATAAACATATAAGAGAGATAACTTTTTATAAATCTATGCCGAAGGCAAATTTGAATCGATAATTTAATAAAATGATATCAAAATTCAAAAATTAACTGCTTTTATTAATTTGTTTTCATATAAAACTTAAATTCAAGCCGCATGCTGAAGAAAGGAAACTAGAATGCCGTGCACTGGGTTTTTTGTGCTGACCTTAGGACAATTTTCCTGATTTTCTATTTTTATTACAATTTTAATTAATAAATGAAAAATTGCGATATTTGAGTATTGCAAATTTAAAATATATATATTGAGGTTAATGTTCCTGTGTCTACTTCCCTAAAATTAATTATTTAAAATTTTTTACAAGCTATTATTTCAAGAAAATGCGTTAAGGTGCTGACCACTAGCGACTCTACCCTACTTCTTCTTCTAAAATAATGCACAAATCAGAATATTCTCCATTTGAACGCACTTTCATTCTTTCATTGTTCTGAGAAAAACAATGAAATTATATGACTCATTTTCGACCTGCCTGCACGCACTCCCTCGAACTAGTCTCTGCAAATATAGCCGCACTAATTTCTATCTCTTTTCGATAACAGCACGAATGAAGATATCTATTCATTAACTCTGCCTTCTCTAAGTATTCCCTAGAATGTACATAGCATGATTCAAACTACGACTCATCAAAACATTATGCATGCCTTCCTATACCAGGTCAACGTAAGGTAAGTTCATGTACGAATTACTAATGCATTCCAGGTAATGTTGACAGTAAACTTTGTCTAATTCTACCTTAGATAAAATCTGTAGGGTATACTAAGTTTGTCATTCCGTTTGTAATGCACAGAAATAATGATGGTAGAGCAAAATGGATTGGACACCCACGCATAATATTAAAAGATATTTTGATTTTTGTATGTCCGTCCGTCTGTTCGTCCGTCTGTCCATCCTTCTGTCCGTTCGTCTGTCCGTCCGTTTGTCCGTCTGTCTGTCCTTCCGTCTATCCGTCCGTCTGTCCGCGCGCACGATAACTCGAGAACGCGTTCACTTAGAAAGCTGATAATTTTGTACACAGACTTTAAAAAAAAAAAAAAAATTAAGTTCGAAAATGAGACAAATCGGGCAATTCCTTCGTGGGGTTGCCATACAAAAATTTCGGTTTCCACTATATATTTGTACACTGCCTGAGAACACGTCGACATAGAGAGCTGAAATTTGATACATGATGTTTTCATAGTAATAGAAAATAAACTTTAAAAAATGTAATAAATCGGGCAACCGATGATGCCATATAAAAATTTAAATTTTTTACGTATACTGTGAAAACTATCAGTCCTACACACATTTTTATTGTACTAAAAACTTCTTTAGAATATGAAATCCTATAGAATTGGTTATAATCATTTTTTCTGTCTGACGAACCGTTCTAGAAATATGTGCAAAAAACCACTGTAAAAATCAAGTGGGTGCCCATACGAAATTTCATACGGGCATTCATCTAGGGCAGGGATTCCCAAACTATTATGGGCAAGAGACCCCTTTCCCAAGATGAACTGATACCTCAGACCCTCATAGCCAAATTACTTTAAAATTCCTATCTCTAGGTCTTTTTCCTATTGATACAAAATACTTACCAATTTAAAAACTTGGGGGCATAAAATTCAGTAAATATCAAGTGTAATTAATAATTATTAATACAAATTACGTAAAAATAATTAAGTAGGTAATTATTTTTTGAAAAAAAACATTAAAATCGCTAAGTAAAGATAAAAAAAATTAAAAATTCTGTGTGATGGATGAACCTGATGACTTTCTACCAATCTAACTAAATCCGGTTCAATATTGGTGAGTTGCAGCCTTAAAACTCCGCGTTCGTTGATTTTCAAAAGGTTTCTTTGTTTTGTCAAAATGTTTCTAACCACACAGAAGCCTTTTTCGACTAGGTATGGTGATGGAAAAGCGATAAGGTATTTTTATTTTTCAGCAATGTTCCACAATTCAGGATACTGTGCTTCAATGTTGCATTGCAACCAAAACTTCTGATAGCCTTGGTTGAACTTTTGCTTAAGCTCCTCGTCGCTGTTGATTGTAATCAACTCTTCTTGCATTATCACATTGGCTTCTTCCATGGCTGTGATATTGTACGGATTTATTATCCATTGAGGAATTTGTAAATTTAAGAGATCCTCAAACCTCTTAGTACAATCCTTGTTTAATACGTAATTTTGATAAATGCCGAAACTGTGAATATTTTTGCTTAAAGGATGAGTTTACCCACAAAGGCCGATATTATTGATTTTATTTAATCAAGTTGGATATCGTTACCCTGCAGCTGCAATATAACTTTGTTCAACATACCAAAGATATCAGTCAAGTAATAAATATCTGTTTTACAATTGTTCAGATTTCCTTTCAAATTCGAATCTTTTTTCTTGTAAAAACTCCAACACAGATTCAAAAATAGCTGAAAATCTTGCTAAGCAAGAGCCTCTTGATGCAATCTAGGACTCAGATTTTTTGCTACTAAATGCTGTCTGTGAATCACGCAGTAGTAGATGAGTGTATTATCATTCAAGCTCCAACGAATTTCAAAACGCAAATGAACTTTCAGCCAAGCGCAAGCTTGTTATTTACTAGTAAAATATCAGGAGCATATTTGGACTTGAACTTGATCATGATTTCGTTCGTGTTAAATTGCGTATATGCGTCAAATACAGAGCAAGTAAAAACGTGCCTGAAAGACTTGTACGCTTGAACACGAACTTGTCCACGCTTATTGACTTGCCCAGTTTTTCATCTTGTACGAACTTGTGCACGCTTATCGACTTGTTGAGTTTCTTAAAAGTACAACAATGATACTTCCTACTAAAATATTAGTCATTCTTATAACAAGTTGGTACACATAACACAGCTTATACAGTATCTTGAAAGTTTCAAATAAGAGGGGGGTTAGGGATCGATTTTTAGACCTCGTCGACCCCAAAAATCAGTTTTCGTTTATGTTGATATAGACCCCAAGGGGTCGATGATATCGACCACTTGGGGAATCCTTGATCTAGGGTATCACAAGAATTGGTCTTAGACCAATTCTAGGTTTTTTACTTGTTTTTTTTTAAGTCCGTGTACAAAATTTCAGTTCTTTAAGTGAATGCGTTCTCGAGTTATCGTGTGCACAGACAAACAGATAGACGGACCGACGGACCGACAGGCATGCAAAAATCAAAATATCTTTTAATATTATTCGTGAGTGTCCATCCATTTTGCTCTACCATTATTATTTCTGTGCGATACAAACGGAATGATAAACTTAATAAACTCTATACATAGATTTCATCTAGGGTGTGTTTTTATAGCTATTTCTCTTGTTTTGAATTAGGGCTGTTTTGTTTTTTGTTTTTTTTTTGTTAAGCCAAGCTCAGGGGATACCCTATGATGCGAAGCACATCAAAACATGTACATATGTATGCCGAAGGAAAGAGAGAAGTTGGTAAACTATTCCACATTTGCACAGTTCGGGATAAAAAAGCATCATGGAATTTTACTGTGCGGTCGAAAGTAATTTAAAGGGTAAAACGATGAACGCGGTTTGCAGCGCGAGTATTGCATGCATGAATTATTCTACAAGGGATATGTTTTGAACAAGAATGCGATTTTGGGCCAAGACGCATGCAACTATTTCTCTCTAGATGACGGGCAGCTAATAACACCATCCATATAATGAGGGAGACGCATGACCCCATTCAGATAGAAGAGGTAGTCAACTTCAGGGAAGAGGTTTCTAGTTGTTTGCGTATCTGATGAGTGATGACAAATATTCAACAACGTATGAGGAGGAGAAGATGGACTTGCAAGAAAAAGCCGTATGAAGTGAAGAAGTAATCACATTACATCTCAAATTATTGTTATAAAAAGTAGCGACAGCCATACCTTCTTACTATTCATAATTGCAAGTATCATTTGGACAAACTTGAAAGCACCTTGAAGAAAAATAAACTTGCTTTCAATTTAATTTGGTCCATACGGATATGTACCGGTGCGTGGTGGTATAACTTTACAACATTTAACCTTATTTTTCTTAAATGAATGAGGGATTTAAAATTACAGCAATATTTATTTCATGAGCCGGGAGGAGAATAAAAACAAATATAAATTAAAATATTCAGGTAAATTTCTTTTTATTTTATAAATTTCATTATGAAATAACTTTTATAGCTAAAACTACTCCCCTAAATACGCAAATAAAACAGAAACCCTTAAATGATAGAAGCTTTAGTAATGTGAGTAACTGTAACTGTGACAGTAGCTCATATCAATTTTCTCGCAGACTGGCATCAAACTTCCGTTTGAGTAGCAACAGAGGTTACAGCACTGAACTAAAACTCGAACAATCCCTGAAAGATGGAGAGAGATAGAAAGAAAATTGTTATGACTTTTTTGGTTAAAAAAAAAAACGTTGTTGGCTTACTTCCGTATTTCTGGTAAAATTTGATTATCGGATCCGATAGCACCACTGTGCAAATTCCATTATTTCTCTCATGACCTGGTGAAGGGTGTGCAGTTGTTTTTATTATCGGTACAGTCACAGGAGGTGAATTTGTTGTCCTTGGTGTTGTTAACCATTGTACTGTGGTTGATGTTGTCCTGGGTGTTGTTGTCCATTGTTCTGTGGTTGATGTTGTCCTGGGTGTTGTTGTCCTGGGTGTTGTTGTCGATTGTTCTGTGGTTGATGTTGTCCTTGGTGTTGTTGTTGTCCACTGTTCTGTAGTTGATGTTGTCCTTGGTGTTGTTGTTGTCCATTGTTCTGTAGTTGATGTTGTCTTTGGTGTTGTTGTCCATTGTTGTGTGGTTGATGTTGTCCTTGGTGTTGTTGTCGATTGTTCTGTGGTTGATGTTGTCCTTGGTGTTGTTGTTGTCCACTGTTCTGTAGTTGATGTTGTCCTTGGTGTTGTTGTTGTCCATTGTTCTGTAGTTGATGTTGTCCTTGGTGTTGTTGTCCATTGTTCTGTGGTTGATGTTGTCTCTGGCATTGTTGTTGTTGTCGTTCTAGAAGTTGATGTGATCTCTTCGGTTACTATTGTAGATGGAGCAGAAGTCGTCGTTGTTGTTGTTATTGGTGGTTCAATGAACTCTGGTTCTATATCCTGGGCCCAAGATCTATTCACTCCAAAATTTATTAACACCAAAAAAACCAAAAATGATTTTCTTTTATACTTTAAATAAAAAAATAAAAAATAATAAACAAAGTAAATTAGCATCCCTAAAAAACTTTATAGTTAAAGGATAGACATTCTACCTTGGAACACATTTTTTAATTTCCTTTTACACCCGCACTACTCAATTACCTACAGAAAAAACTGAAGAAAATACGTCACTTTCGACGTGTTAGGGTTAACTGATCACGTTTTACTAATAATCGCGTACAGGAGGGCTGGAAGTCGACTCTGTGTCTGCTCTGCTTGCTTACTGAAACGAATTGGAGCTGCACATAAATGTACTACATTATGTAGTTAGTCATTTACTTCCAATAATCATCTTCTTAAGAAAAAATATGGGAAATCATAAAAAAAAACGCCGGGAATTACTAATCTTCTCAGAATGAAATGCTTCACTTAAACAAACTTGGCGCATTTCTTTAGTCATAAAGCTAACCTTAAACTGTTTACATGTGTGGGGGGGAATGAGTTGCTTTTCGGATTCATTCTTCTTAAACTAAAAGCACATAATCTTAGTTCCCCACAATTTGCTGACTTTTCAACATCTGGCGCTTTTCTTAAATAAACATTTTACTTCGGTTACGGACGTTTGAATTGTTTTTGCATTGCTCACGCTTTTCCTTTATTTTGCGGCTTATATTTCACACGATTTAATACCAAATTCAGAAATTGCCATAAATATGGATTTTTTTGTAATTATTTCTTTTTTGTTTTTCATAGGCAGCTTATTTACAGCGATTTTTTCTTATCACTAGTTTTGTCTGTGTGTGTGTGTTTTTTTTTCTCTGTGGCAAAGTACTTAGAGAAAAATTATTTAATTAATATTTCAAGAGTGTGCTCTCGGAGTGATGATAGATATATTGTATTATTATGAATATGTAAGTGGTCAGCATGCGCCGTTTATCAGGTGCTCTGATCGCTTAGACATTAATTCAAAATTAGAATTCCTTGACCGAATTCTTAGTCACAGTATAGTTCTAGGTTAGGGGTAAGCATAAATATCTATCGGACAATTTTATTTCGATCAAAACCAAGTGAATCGAAAATGACAGTTTTTAATTGAAAATCATCAATTAATATCGTGATGAAATATGATATCATAATTTTTTTATTAAATCTAAATTCCATGACAGTTAGGTAGATTATCGTAGAATTTATATTTGTTAAAATTATTAATATGAAAAATTTCTTTGTGGGACTTGTGCTTTTACAAGGTATTTCAGCTCAATTCAATTCAATTCAATTCGTTTATTTCAATCTACGGAATAAATCCTACAGATTACCAGAATTTATACAAATATAAGTGTACATATGTGCGTAATACTGAATTCAACAAAACAAATTAAATTAAAAGTTATTTAAAAAACTAAATTATATTATACAAATCTACAAAGCGGAAAAATTCTAAAATAAATTTCTTAAATACATGTGTGATAGGTTCAAGCAGTGATGGGCAAAATGAAATCTGTAATCTGTAATCATGATTACAGATTGATAATATCAATAAGAAAAGTAGTCATTTATGGCGATTAATGATTTATCAATCGTAACCGTAATCATGATTACATGATAACATTTTTTGATTACAAATTTGAAAAAGGTTTAGGTTTAGTTAAAAGAAAATGATTGGCTTATTCTACAACAGCTGCATTCTGCCCTTGAATTCATTCGAACTAGCATATAACAATGTGGAGCAATATGAAAAGTATAGCAAAATCAAAGCGTCAAAAGGCTTTATTGCATTGTCCACGCTCAACGACTTTCTTATACGCCCCAGAAATCTAATATTTTTCGCTATCTTTTTTCACACATAATCAAGATCCTCAAGATCCTCGAATTTAAGCTGATGATCAGATATGTGTGAGTCTCTATCAATAGAAGCACTTACATTCTTTACATTGTTTGTTTGTTTTCTTAGAACTAAATTTTAAAATCTCTTGAAAAGTTTCATTTGTAATCAAAAAACGTAATCATGTAATCATGATTACGCTTAAATTTTCCTAAGATTACTCGATGTAATCATGATTATTGATTGATGGGTAATCATGATTATTAATCTGATTACAAATGTAGTTGATTACGCCCAAGACTGGGTTCAAGGGCAGATCCAGACATTTGTTTTAGGGGGGGGGGGTCGATTATATAAAAAAATTTAAAATTGGAATTGAAAATAAGAAAGAAATCAATTGCTTGTATTATAAGTTAAGTAAAATATTCTCTGAGCTTATTTAAGTTCTCTGTCTTTCAGGATTGCTCAAAAAAGATATTTTCTGAAAAGACAGAACTAGTTTTTGATAGTCTTTGAAAGCATAATTTTGCTAATATAAGTTATGGTCGGGCACTGGAGCTAAACTGTAGGAAAATTTGTGTAAAAAATAAAAAATTGAAATGCAGCCATTGCTTTGTATTGCAATTTATTACTTTAAAAAAATTCCTACTGTAGCTTTTCTTCACAATTAAATTTATTGTTTACGCATTTTTTTAAAGTTAATTCATAAGTGAAGATTATTTCGTACAGATATTAGCTTATACTTATTACTTGCAAACAAATAAGGTTCAGCCTGCACAAATAGTTTAAGCTCCAGAGCATAAATTTTGAACGCGGCCATGGAATCTAAATTTTCACAAATTTATGCAAATTTTAATAGAATTTTTCCCTCACTCCATTAAACAACAATAATTATTTTCAATTAATTTTCTGTTCAAATATTGGATAGTTAGGAAAACTATGGAATACATAGAAAAATAGTTCAGGGGAGGTTACCGTTCATGACTATTTTTTTTACATAATTATCATCCTTAGAGTGTTTAGTGTTTAATGGGTAAAAGGATATTTTCATATCTAAAGTATTTTAGAATTCACAGCCTGTTGAGTGCGGAACCGTCCGCCGGCTAGAAAACAGGTAGCTGAGACGCTTGGAGCGCGCTTGCTGGGGAGACCTTTTCTCGCTACCTGAGGTGTCATATTAGATTTCGGGAAACCGTATTCAGCACAATCAGTTCTTGGAGGAAGAAGAAGGGCCTCTGTATGGTGCTGGAATAACTGAATTAAGCTGTCAAAGATTTTTTATACTGTTAAACATTATATTATGGGAACAGAATTTTTCAGCGCGCGAGGCGCTCTACAGCTTCAACGGCTGAATCGATTCACATGAATCTTTGCGCAATTGAAAAGATTTTCAATTTGCGGGGCTAACAAGAAGCGATTTTTGTCAAAAATTTATTTACAAATAGTTTTTTCGTCGGTTGAAAAAAAAATGTTTTTTTTTTTGTCAAACGGCTAGTATGTTTTTATTCAGAGGTTTTTTTGAAAACGAAAACAGGTAAGGCCTTCCAAATTTTATCAAGTTTAATCATTTTCAACCCTATTTGTTTCGAATGAATTGGCAGAACTGTGAACCGTCCTGCGCAGACCAAAACACGCTCTCCATTGATAGAAGAATAAAATACTTTAAAACCCATTTCCAAAAGTATTTATTTTATGTAAAAAAAAAATTCCAAAGTTCATGCATTTTTCATGCCTCTCGACGGTAACCTTCCCTTAATGTAATCTATAGTCACTCAATTTATTCCTTACAAATGAAGGACATCTCTAATAGTTATAGCAATGAAAGAATACATAAAATATTGATATTGTTACGAGATGTTTTTTTATTAGCTGTGTTCTTTTGCGTACCTTGTTCTAGAACTCCCATATATTGGAGAGAACAAATTGTTCTGTAGATTGAAGCGAACAATTTGTACTGTTCGCTTAATTTATAAATTGTAAGATGAGTGTGCTGTTGGATCCATGAATGCAGACAAACTATTCATTTAAGATAATTAAGCATAGCCCTTAAGATTATTTTTAACATGCAATAAAATAAATATATTTCGAATGTAGAAAACTACGCATTAAGTTTATGATCCTTAAAAGGTTTAGAGGTAATTATTACCAGGAAATATAAAGGAAAAGGTGCAATGAGAAGGGAACAGGTACGATATGTTGTCGGTTCCTGTGAAGAATTCTCAGAAAAATCTTCAGATGATGAGATCAGGAAAAGCAAGAAATATGAATCGTCAGCATTGAAAAAGTAGTTTTCACGGAAGAAGGAAGGAATATTTGAGTGTTTAATTAAGATTGATAAAGAGTTTGATTACAATTAAGGAATATTGGAGTGTTCTAATAAAAAGTGTTTACTTAAGATTGATAACGAGTTTTATTACAAAATCTTCTATGAAAATGTACGAGGCGTTCTTTTGTACATATATCTTTTGTTTTACCCTGTTCTGCGGACACAAACTAGTACAGCTATTAAATAATGAGAGCGGCGATATAAATAGCTACTTTTCACAATTCTATGGTGTTGTATTGCCACTGGGAACATTAAGCGGGAAACACAATGCGATGGTCATAAGCGCTGCTAAATATCAAAACGGCTTGGAGAAAACGGGCTAAGTTTGAAAAAATAGGTGTTAAGTATTTTTTTTTGGAAAGCTTGGACATTTAGTCATCATTTCGCGTCATTCCTTTATGGGTGTACAGTAAGAGTGGTACATGATGTTACATGTGGAACTATACCACAATCATAAACACCCTCTTCTCCCTCTTAAAAGACGCATTTTGCTATTTCATAGCTCTACATCCTATATCAGCTTCTGAAGTTTGAGCCGTCAAGGCCAAATCGTAATCGGCTCAGCAAGCATCATGATGCTCAGCTAAAATCCAAGGCGAAATGACGCACCAAATGGAGTATAGGAAGCTTTGCAATGCTAACCTCTTTTATAGTTGAAATTTGTTTATGTAAACATAGGGGGAGCTGCTTTGTTTAATATGTTGTGCATATATTTTTTTTTCTCCAGTATGTTGGCAGAACTAACTGTCGCAACAAACACCAAAATTTGATCTTTTCCAAACCGAGCAGCATAATGATGCTTCGAAAATGTCTTGTTCAATAAGCTCGTCTCTAAGTTACTCCTTCGAAAAAGGTAGAGCAGAAAATCTTTCTCTAGGTTACTTCAGTTCACTTTAGAGCAGACTCATTAAACATAGTTCAGTTCACTTTAGAGTACTTTGGAGCAGTGCTCTGAGTTAACTAAACACGATTTTCTACTCTTTCGTGCTCTAGAGTAACCTAGAGCAGCTCATCCTGTGCCGATTGCGACTTGGCCTTCAGTTGTGGACCGCCCTGTATACCTTTTTCTTTCAGCATGAAAATTTTATTAGCATCCATATATCACGGGAGTTCTTTTATTAATGTAATATAAATTTTGATAAGCTTAGTAAAATTTGGTACCACATAAAATAGGCATTAGATATACACTTCTTGCCTTGTCTTATTGCTGGCGTTTTTCACATAAAGCTAGCTTGCATTTCGTTCAAACACCATAATTTCCTGGTCTGTACTGCAATTTGTTACTAAAATTAAAATCAACATTTTTAAATTTCTTTTTTGCCAATAATTTCTTTTCAAACCGACACTTAACGAAATTTTCGAGGAGTGCTAATTAGGTAGAGTTAATATATGTATAACCGTCTTTGTTTTAATTAAATATTTGCATGAAAACTGAATTTGATATTAATTACCCCGGCTATGATGATTTTCCCAACTTATTACTTTTCATCAATATACCCGATTTTTGTAAGCTTTTGATTACAAAAAAATGCAAAAATTTTTCTTGTACTGAAAATTCCTTAATAATATAATTTTAAATTTTTTTTGGAATAGTTTAGAGCTAAAAAAAAAATAATAAATATAAAAAATAACTTTTTAAAAAAACTTTGCTTCAAAACCCGCACTAAAAAATAGAAAATAATTCCTCCCTTCATTTAATGAATATACCTACCTACATATAGCACAAAAGATATTTAGAGTTTCCCTTCATTTTACATTTAATGAAATATTGAATTTATATTACATTTGTCTATAAATCTTAAAATTTTCAAGGTACACAACGAAAGCAATGTAATTTAATTATGTATTTTAATAAACATTAGGATCTCCAAATTTTAATCTCGAAAATTGTTATTCACTGCAGTATTAAAATTTCAACTGCCCAGATCTTGCTTTCTTTATGTATCTTGAAAATTTTATGATTTATAGACAAATGTAATATAGTTTCAATATTTCATTAAATGATGGGAGAAATAATTTTTTATTTTTTAGTACGGGTTTAGAAGCAGTATTTTCTAAAAAAAAATTTCTATTTCATTTGATTAGAGTATTAATTTTGATTTATTAGAGCCCCCCGCTGTATACGCCCTTGGATAGGTTCACGATATCCAAAGTTCGATTTATGAAAAGGTACAACCAATAAACGTCTCGAACGAATATTTTCTTTGAGGCACATAGAAGGAAATTGAAAATAGCAGTTCTGGACATGAAATCCTACAAGTAAGTACCTATATCTTGGGGCAACATTATTGAACTCACGACTCTTCTAGACTGTAACGAATGCAATCCTAATAGAAGGCAACGTGACTTATGTATAGTCTCCAACATAAGATTACAATTTAGTTTAGATACAGCAAAACATGTAAATTTTCTTTGAATTCGATCAATATGTCCATACAACAGATCCATATTCTAAAACGGACCGTACTAATGAAAAATACAAAGATTTTAATGTTAAGGGATCTTAAAAATCACCTGTCTGCCTTTTTAAAAATCACAATAACTGAAAAGCTTTAGATGTAACATAATCGGTATATGCTCCCTAAAAGATACACCAAGATCAGTTATATTTGAAGGTCTTTCAAGTATAACATTTCTGGCACTATGACGAAAGGATATTTGATGTGCCAAATCGTAAAGCGACATAGCTTTGCATTTAGAGGCACTTAGTTCGACTGAATTTGCCATACACTAAGATTCCAGAGTACCTACTATTCAAATCCTGTTGAAGCTTCATGCAATTACTAAAAGTATTTATGGTCATAAAAAGCTTTAAATCATATGTGAAAAAAGGCAGTTATCAAATGAGAAACAAGAGATATTATCGTAGATGAAAAGAATAAACAGAATAGGACCCAAATGGCTTCCTTGTGGTACGCTAGACCTTACCTGAATGGCCTGAGACTTACAGTTACCAATTTTCATTTCACGAACTGTATACTGCCCACTAGATATGAACCAAGCCATCTTAACAAGGAAGAGTGAAAGTCAAGTGATTTAAGTTTATTAATCAAAAGTGTATGATTAATCTTATCAAAGGTATAGATCACATCAGCTTGTTTACCTGACTCAATATGTAGCTTTGATTACCTTATTTAAAAAAATTATTAAATTTTTACGGTGTCACAAATTTTTTCAGTAACTAAAGACTGTAACAACTTCGGAATTGAGTAAAGTTTCGAAATAGGGCAATAATTGTCTTTCATATCTTTTGAGCCGCCACTTTTGAAAACAGTTGTAATAAAAGAAATTTTCCATTTTTCAATAAAATACTCAGCAGCAGACAGAGATTAATTGAAGGTAACCCGTTAAAAGAGAAAAGAGTGAAGAAACACACATTTTCAGAAGTTCAGTAGATATCAAATCGTACCCCCCCCCCCCCGCCGGAAATAATTAATTTCTAAAGTAGAGAGACTTCTCTAAACATCTTCCTCTCCCAATAATATCGTACCCAAGTCCACCATTGCCAGGAGATATGTACTCACAATCTGATGAGGGCATTTTAGAATCGTTAAAAACGGATTGAAAGTAAGTAGTAAACAAATTACATATTGATTGAGTATTATTTGAAGAACTGTTTCTAAAATACATTAAGTTTGGATAACCTGTATCAGAACACGCTTATTATTTATATATGTTCAGAAAGATTTAGAATTTTTTTTAATCTTGGATTCTAACTCCCACTAATATTTCTTGTGCAGAAATCTATGCAAGAATTCAAATTCGCGGCTATGCGGGACTAACATTTCATAGAGTTTTGCTATGAAAATTCATAGCGAAATAAGTCAATATGAAATTGACTCAGTTTGCTGCTAAATCTGCACCTCGAGAATTAAGTTGAAAAAACTCTTTACGCAAACGAAAAATCTTTAAAAAAGAAATTTCATTGCAAAAAGAGGGCGTAGAGCTAAATCTTGCTAGGCATTCAAGTAAATACGTAGTATTTCGCCTCATATAATTCACACTTAAAATTTATTTTAAGTCTATATGAGGTCAGCTTAGCTGTTTGCTTTGGCGTATACGGCAGGCAGGAACCAAGCCGTACTGACGATTATACGGTTCCTGCTTATATGAAACGCCCTCTTTTTGCAATGAAATTTCTTTTTTAAAGATTTTTCGTTTTCATAAAGAGTTTTTTCAAAAGATCAATATACCAGCCGATAAACCACTCGATTCCTTGAGGTGAGCTGATAAAAAAATTCGTTCCGCATACAAAATTAGCAAAATTAATGAATTATAAAAATCAGACTCCATCTCAAAAACGGTTGCATGTAATCAATCATAACATCAATAATTAAATTAAAAGTAACATTTTGAGGTTTCCAAATCTTGTAAGAAAATGTAACAGTTATCGGGCATTTTGGCGAGAAAATCGTAAATACATATCTAAAAAATTTAGGATTTTTTTTACCAATTTTTTTATTTTGACATCCTATAACTAGCGACATGAAAGGGTTGGAGTGATGGTTCGACATTCATTGAAAAGCTTAGACGATTTACCATTTGAGCTAAAAGTCATCTTCATAGGAAGTTACGAGGTATTTTGAGATAAACTAGGATATTTTCTTTAAACAGCTATAATTCCTAAGGGAGCACTTGAGTGGAAGGGCGATATGTTGAAAGGTTTTTTTTATCAGCTAACCTGAAGGAATTGTGTGGTTTGCCGGAAGGCACCTTGATGATCTGAAACACTCTGCATAGCTACAACAGGATTAAATTTAAGAATAGATTCACTTATAACTGCAACCTGAAAGATTTATTGTGAGTAACCTTTTTTTTTATTACCATTCCTATGGTTAAGATTTAAAATTTATCCCGGGGTAATTGACCTTTGCAACGCATCCAATCCATTGACTTATTGTGCATCGTTTCCTTTATAGTTCATACAATAATCCTACTCTTCTTATGAAGAGCAGTATCTTTTTGGATGAAATTTGCTCGAATTCGGTAGGCTTTAAAAAGTATGAGCCAAAAGCCTGGAATCTACATTGTACAATGGCCTCACATTCGCATCGTGTTCCGATATTTCTTCTTCTTCCAGACATAACCAATGTATTGACAACAAGTGAGCAGAGGAAAATATTTGCAAAAATGGTTTGATTACGATAATAAATGCAAACTAAAGTTTAATATGTAGTAAAATAAAACCACAGAAATAATTCATTTAATATTTTTAATTAAAACAGTGAAATATATAATTTGTTATTTTTATTTAAATATACTAATATCTCGTATTTCCTCCTTTATTTTTCATTACGTCCTGAAAACCCCGTGTACAAAATTTTAGCGTCGACGCGTTCTCAGTCAGTATCTAAATATATAGTGAAAAACCAAAAGTTTTGTGTGGCAACACCAAGAAGGGGTTGCCCGATTTAGCAAATTTTTGAAATTTTATTTACTATTTTGATGAAATCACCATGTACCAAATATCAGTTCGAGCAGTGCCCAAATATACCGTTAAAAATCAAATTTTTGTATGGCAACCCAATGAAAGAGTTACCATTTTCGAAATTAAATTTACTTGTTTTTTTAATAAAAAGCCCATGTGCAAAATTTCAGCACTCTAAGTGAACGCGTTCTCGAGTTATTGGGCGGACGGGCAGACAGACGGACAGACAGACAAACAGAGAGACAAACAGACGCGACAGACGGACATGCAAAAATCAAAATACTTTTTAATATTATACGTGGGTGTCCAATCCAATAATAGCAAAAGAAGATGTCATTGGTACAAAGTGGTTACTCTTTGTGATTTGTAAAAATGTTTCACTTTCGAAAATTGCAGTTTGAGAATAGTTCATACACTACATGAGCCTCTTAAGTCGATATTAAATAATAGCAGAAAAAGTATACTCCAGTGCCACTTTTCCTTACAGAAGAAAATTGACACGAAGTCAAAAAATTGGAGTTTCGGATTTATAAAAAATAGAAGAATTTAATTTTCTAAAACGACATAACTAAGTTCCGTTAAATTAAAAGAAAAAAGAACAAAAACAGAATATTGTCAAATTAAAAAGTTATGATAGAAAATTCCTTTATAAAAAGTTTTAAGGCTGGAAATAACAAGCGAAACACAAGTAGCGACATCTCTTTTCTAACACGTAAAATGATTGTGAACACATCTACAGGGTGTCCCGTATGTGGTGTTATACCTGAAGACTATATGGATAGGTAATGCCTAGACAAAAGAAAATTGTACGGGTAGGAGGAGGGAGGGGGGGGGATCCCAAATTTCCGTGATAACGGGGCTTAAAGATATTTGGGTATGTTTATACAGATCATCCTGTAACTTCTGAACGTTACATCCTATGATGATGATTTGAAATTTATTAGATTGACAATCGTTGGAATTTTCCAAAGCTCTATAAAATTGTAGCCTGCTCTTCTACGTTTTGAAGTTATGACTCAACAAAGTTAAAATGTCCGAATTTTAACTCAGTAATTTTTTTAATTAACTACTATTTTTGTCAAAAAAAGACGTCATCAACTGCAATTTTTTATATTGGATTTAAGAAGCCTAAAAGCTTCGTTTTAAAATTACCTATCATTTGTATACTGAAAATGTAACCCATTCTGCGTTTTTTTGCACTTTATCTTGAACATATCCGTATTAAATTGAGTTTGTCCCCTCATTGTGATACAATTTTTTGTTTACCTAGTTTTACTTTACTACATATTACCACCTCTTTACTGGAAACACTCTACATACATATTACATTGCCTATGGCTATGGTCAATAATTTATAAAAAAAAAAAAAAGGATTACCAGTTCTGTTGATCAAAATTCAACGTCAAAATTCAATGTCAACAAAAAAGAAAAGAAAGGTAATTGGCATTCAACAACAGCAACGACAACAAATCTCACTCTGTCTAGAAACCTACGTCATGTTCAATTATTGCGAAAATAATTACCTACTAAGGGAGGTAAGATGACTCCTTTGAAAATGCGTTTTGCTTGACACTCAAAAACAACTAAATCGAAATTTCAGTAGTTCTGCAGCAAAACGAAGGACAAGCAACCAAGGCAAGCAGGTATGAGATGAAACTACATACTCTTGTAACTGGTCAACAAAAAAATATATCAACAAAAACATGCGTCTGAGAGAAAATTTTGCATGGCGTTTGCGTATTACATTAGAACTGAAATGTTTCCATGCTTGACTGTACAGAAATAATTCATCTACGCATGAGCAATAATCCATTAAAAGCAAAAAACAACAAAATGCCGCTTTTCGCTGAAAACTTTAACTCGTTTCTAAAGTAAAAACTTCCCAGCTGTTTTAGATATTATTGATAAACAAACTGGTTTTTAAATGTCCATGATCTACCTGGGAAAAATTTATACTAAAGATGCTTTCCTAGATAGAAAACTGAAACAGTTCGTGGTTTAACTCAATTTCATTCACATATTGAATTTAGCTTTGAAAATACACTGGCGCCGCACCATTACCGTGTTACGTCAACAGAAATATTTAAGGGGGTTCGAGATGGTATTGTTGTTGTTGATGTTGATGGTTTTATGTAAATTTTTCTTGAATGGTAAATTTTTATTAATTCATAATTATAATATTTTTAATCAAAAATAAAAACCCCTACAGGCAAAGCAAGTCTAGTAGAGGAATCTGCACAGCAATTTCTACGAGAAGTTCGTCAAAATCAAGGCTGTACTCTCACTGCAGTTGGTGATGGTTATGGCATGTGTCAAAAATGGTCTCAGTGTAAAAGTGCTCAAACAGCTTTCTATAGCGATAACATAGCGCCAATTTACTGTCAATATGATCGTTTGGATCCAATTGTTTGTTGTACAGTTCCAGGTGCTGAGGTAGTAGCAACTATTTCTACCCAACAACAGGCAGAAAATCCAAATAAATTCGATCAAATTCGCGAACAACGAAAAAGTGAGAGAAAATGTGAAGAGGAATATTCTTCACATTCCATTGCTACAAGATCTTCATGTAATACATCCCAAATCGATAATATTACTACTACTACTACCAGTGGATATTATGGTGTTGTTGGTGGATTCCCGACAGCTCCTGGAGAATTCACACATATGGCAGCATTAGGATGGAAAAATAAAATAAACGGAAATTATGATTTTCTATGCGGCGGAACTCTAATTTCACCTGACTTTGTACTAACAGCTGCTCACTGTACCAGTAGCCGGGGTGATCAACCAGAAGTTGTCCGGATTGGTGGTGAGGATCTGCAGGATCAAATATTCAACACAAATACGACAATCGATCGAATCTATGTCCATCCAGAATATCGAAGAAAGCAATTCTACAATGACATTGCTCTACTCAAGTTAAGTAAGAGGTCTTACCTGAAGCCGGCATGCTTATGGCAAACACCGGAAATAAATTACACTGAAGCAACTGCTATCCGATACGGACAAACAATATATGCCGGTTCAGGTAGTAGTGGTTTGATGCAAGTCGTTTTGTATCTTTTCCCGAACCACGAATGCAGTCGCTACTATAAGCCAGGGCACAAGCTACAAAATGGCATAATCGACTCACAAATATGCGTTGGTGATCCCAGTAAAGCTAAAGATACCTGTCAAGGTGACTGCGGTGGTCCGTTAATGGTGACAATTACAAGAAATGATAAAGTGATTCCGTACATTTTGGGCGTTACGTCATTCGGTCAAGGCTGTGCTGGAGGCCCGCCGAGTATTTACATTAGAATTTCATCATATTTGGATTGGATAGAATCAATTGTTTGGCCATAGTTATATGCGCTGTATCTGTTCTGTTAATGTAATAAATATATTGTTGATTGTGTGTGTGTTTGTGTTCGTTGAATTTTATTGTTTGTTAATTATCTGCGATACTAAAATTTTCGAGGAATAAAGCAATTAACAAGTAAAAAAAGTAGAATTGATCTATGACCAATTCTTATAATACCGTAGATGAATGCCCGTATGTAATTTCGTATGGTCACCCATCTGTGCAAGTTTGATTTTTGGAGTGGTTTTTCGCATATATTTCTAGAACGGTTCGTCGGACAGTAAAAATGGTTATAATCAATTTCAGAGGATTTCATATTCTGAAGAACTTTCCAGTACAATAAAAACGTCTAGGACTAATCATTTTCACAGAATATGTAAAAAATCTTAATATTTAAATGGCAACAACAAGTAGGGGTTGCTCGATTTAGTTTATTTTTGAAATTTTATTTTCTATTGCTATGAAAACATCATGCACCAAATCTTAGCTCTCTACATTGACGCGTTCTCAGGCAGTGTCCAAATATATAGTGGAAAATGTAATTTTGATATGGCAACTCTACAAAGGACTGGGCCCATTTTCGAACTGAAATTTGTTTTTTTTTTTTAAACAGCCCTTGTACAAAAAGTTCAGCTCCTTAGTGGAGTTATCAGAGGACGGACAGACAGACATGCAAAATAACTTTTAAATTTGGCGTTCATGTGGTAGGCGTAGGAATGAATTCTATACAAGTAAAATGACAGTATATAACCAAGGAAATGATGGAGAAGTGATTTTTGGCGGCGCTAGATAGACAGGATCTTCAACATCATACGATCGGTCCAACTTTTAAAGTAATTCGAGTTGACATCTAGAAATGGCCATCAACTTTTCATGCAACTCTTTGCTTATATCTAAACTACGTAGATTTTTTAAATTAGTGAAAACGGACCAAGATCCAAGATTGAATTCTCAATGATCTTCTTATATTTCTTACGCGAAACGTGATATCAAAACCAGTAGGTACTTTTTTGCTTTGAGTTGATATTTTATTTTAACTAGCTCATATGAAAGATTTATTCGAGATATATGTAACAACCGAAGAAAAGACTCTTGAAGTCTTAATCTTCAAAGAAGTAATGGTCCCAAGTACTTTTGCATGTCACATGACAATACACTTGGAAAGACGTACTAGGTTTATAGGGAATTTGACTAATACCCTAGACATACAGTACGATCTAATGAATCATTAGTACTATCTAATTATTAAAATGCCGTGTGTCACATATTATACGTCATTATGGCTCGAAAATCAGATCATAATGAAGTCCACTAATGAAGTGTTTTTATCATTCATTATAGCTATAATGAGAAAAATGTGCTAGATTTGGCATATAATATAAATCTGGAGTTCCGCTGTGCATTTGCCGATTTGAAAAATAAGAAGAAGAAATGCAAATCACAAACCATATTATCAATATTCTTTTTAACATAATGTTTTTCATTTGGATATTGTTAAATTGACAAATAACAATAAGGTTTATCGAGTTAATTCGCTTTTCTAATGTCAAAAATTATGTTAATGACCTTTTAGCATAAAAAATTAAAGTCCAAATTAAAAAAAGGGAACAAAAACCGAAATTTTCGTTTAGGCCTCCATAAATTCTTAGGGGAGAGGAGTACAGAGTTGGTTGAGCAGTTGTTTGCAAGGCCATGAAGTTCTGCATACAATCAGCATAAAACAGTGACAGTACACCATGTACTTTTTAAGATACAGGGTATTTTGTGAAAACCTAGCATAATTTCTTAATCACCCTGTACCTCCGAAAAGAAAAGATTGATATGCCCCCCGCCATACATTTTTTTGTTTGCCTAGGTGGGTACTATCACCCGCTCGATGGACCAGCATAGAGGAAACATCCTGTATATATATTTATACATATATAGTATTTGGGTACTGCCTGAGAGCGCGTCAACATAGAGAGCTGACATTTGACACACACACAGTGTTCACATAAAAATAGTAAATATAATTTTAAAAGTGGTGTAAATCGGGCAACTCTTTCTTGGTGTTACCATACAAAACTTTGGGTATTCCATATATTTAACTTTTATTTTTTTCTAGTGATCTAGTGTGATCTCTCGCCCGCACTCTCCATATATGGGTAAACAAAAATACAATCTGTGAAAATGACTACAGATACGATCTACCTATAGAAAATATCAAATGGCCTCTTGGCTCCACATATTTACACACACCCACAGAAAAACTAATAAAATTGAAAAGAAAATTTCGAATTTTCAAAAATTTTTATTGCGATAGAAATATCACATACCTACATAACTATGGCCAAACAATTGATTCTATCCAATCCAAATATGAGGATACTCTTGTGTAAATACTCGGCGGACCTCCAGCACAACCTTGACCGAAAGAGGTGACACCAAAGATGTACGGAACCACGCCATCATAAACATTTGTCACTTTCACTAAAAGCGGTCCACCAGAATCACCTTGGCAAGTATCTTTTGTTTTATTAGGATCTCCGGCGCACATCTGTGAGTCAATTAATCCATTTTCCAGTTTGTAAGTTGATTTGAAATAGCGACTGCATTCCCCGTTGGAGTAGATATTCAAAACTACTTGCATTAAATTACTACTACCTTTTCCACCAAACATTGTATGACCGAATCCAATAGCAGTTCCTTCAGAGTGACTTATTTCATGAGTTTGCCATAGACACGCCGGTTTATGATAGGAAGGCCAAACTAACTTCAATAGAGCAATGTCGTTATAAAATTGTTTTTTTCGATACTGTGGGTGGGTGTATATATTCCTAATGGTGATATCTAAGCTAAGAAAATCGTTTCTCAGATCTTCTCCACCGATTCGGGCAACTTGTGGTGCAACACCCCGTACGCTGGTGCAATGAGCAGCAGTTAGAACAAAATCTTTTGAAATTAGGGTTCCGCCGCATAAGTAATCATAATTGTATTCTCCCTTATTTATCTCCCATCCCAATGCTGCCATATGTCTAAATTCTTCTGGAGCAACCTGAATTCCACCAGCAATTTCATAGTGCCGAATAGTAGTACTAGTAAGATCATAGGCACTTATTTCAGTTACTGGCGGTGGAGTATATATTTCCTCGCACATTTTCTCACTTATTCTTTGCTCACGAATTTTACTGGACTTAGTTGTATCCGGACCATCAGGCTCACTAACAAATACTGTAATTGTTGAACTGCAACAAACGATTGGATCTAAACGATCGTATTGGCAGTAAATTGGCGCAATATTTCGGGAGTAATAAGCTGATTGTGCGCTTTCGCACTGAGACCATTTCTGACATACACCATATCCACCAGTTGGATATGTTAGAGTACAGCCTTGGCTTTGTCGAATATTTCGGACCGGCTCGGGTGATAGTTGTTCGTAGCCAGTACTGCCTAGGATTTAATAATAGTAAATTAGGCACACTTTTAATAATGCAATAATTAATTAGAATTTACCAAGCGAGAAAGTTTGGAATAAAATTAACAACAACAACATCAGCTCCAACTCCGATCTTTTAAATGTTTGCGAAAATATATTCATGGAATTGCATGCACTTTTAAACTGCGTCACAAGTGAAGTGAATGGAATGGAGTGATGGCGTATACTGGCGGTATGTGCCTATTCAATCTGTAGGGATACATTTGTAGGCATTTTTAGATAATTTCAGCAGATTTTAAAACCAGTTTGTAATAAATTTTATGTAGAGTACGTCACGGGACTAGTGATGGTCTGCAATTTTATAGCAAGCCTTGTTGAGGATTTAAGACGCCGGCGGGCGCCATGGTAACATTTTTATGTATTTTTAAACTGAGCACGCATGCAAGTAACGTGGTGATTCGCTAAAAAATTGATTGTAGTAATTAGTGTGGATAATTTCTGGCATACTTCAAGGACAATAATTGACTTGAGGAACTGAAGATGATTTTAGTAGTCCTCTTAATGAGTTCTCATCAATTTAGATTCTTTTTATTCGGCAGTTTGTAATGTAAATGGTGGTGGTTGTATAAAATATAATATGTACAGAGCTTAGGTTTCCATAGAACTATGTTCAAGTTTCATTGATATCTGCCGACGAAAATTGAGACAGTTGGCTGGCAAAAAGCTTATTCACAGCAACATAATTTGTTTTTCATCCAAGATTTTAAGGAGTTGAAAATAAACGAAAAAGGTTAAGATTATTAATTTAGACTTCGGATTAAACTAGAATTTAACTAAATACAAGCTTCTACCAAACTTAACTACCCAAGTGTGAATGTATATACTACCCCCCTTTTGCGGGGTAGAAAATGTAGAAGAATTGTAGAAAACAAATAGAAAAGTCGTAAACAAATTCCTAGAAGTAATAATCAATTTCGGTTGATTAGTGGTAAGGGAGTGTTAATCCATCATCTCAGGGGATCATAGGTCCAAATACCGACTCGACTCAACTTTTTCCCATTCAGCCTATCGTTTCACATTTTCTATAATCTCCGATTATTTATTTTCAAATCATATAGTCCTCCCCCTCTCTGTTAAGAGCAACAACAACACTATATAGGCAGATAACATTTGTAAGGTTTGTGATATCACACGAACGTATTTGCCATGCTATGAAAAAAGAAGTTTAGCAATGAAATTCTAATGCGTGATATCGAGCGAACTAAACTTCGATGATCTAA
Source organism: Dioctria rufipes (assembly GCA_963924295.1). Classification (NCBI taxonomy): domain Eukaryota; kingdom Metazoa; phylum Arthropoda; class Insecta; order Diptera; family Asilidae; genus Dioctria; species Dioctria rufipes. The sequence continues at coordinate 21,531,509 of OZ002740.1, read as the reverse complement.
ATGTACTATGCCGGGGTGTGTACGACCCTATTCGGAATTGCGGGTGTAATAAGTCTTTGGTCAAGTTAATCATATCGAAAAGTTTGTTATGCCATTCGCTTGTAACTGCAAAAGCTTTTTATTTAATGTCAAACATGCTCTATCGGAATTACTATGAGCGGGGGTTGTATTGAAACTCATTACATGGGGGCGGTTGGGTTGCAACTCATTATACGGCGGTTGCAACTATGAACGCCTTAACTATTTTCAAATAACAAAGTTTCCTTAATAAATTATAGTCAGTGTCTACCAGATTAACAGAGAAAAAAATACAAATTTGCGACCCGACAACATCTATTATGATCGCATGTAAGTACAGCTAAGATGTTCCGGTCCGTAACAAAGAATTTGAACAAATCCCTTGACAACTGGCTGTCAAAAATGAGGTCGCTATCCCCGAGCCCGAACGAAACGGGAGAAAAAAAAACACAAAGTGATCTTTTGAACTTAGTAACAAGAGAGTGAAGAAAGCGAAATTTTTTTTTGGTGCCGGTCTCTCAATAGTGAGCACGTAAAGAAACAAAATATATTTTGATTTTATGGGAGAAAAATTTCTAGTTAGGGAAAGCATAATAAAGCTAGAAAAATTTAAAAAGGGATTCGAGGACTATTCAAGTTGGAAAAAGCAAAGAAATCAAAGTAAGCGAGGCAGGAAACGAAAAATGTTGTCATTAACCTCGGGGAATTGTGAGTGGAAGTTCAACGGCCCAAACTTAGAGAGATTACTGGAAGAGCAAGGAAAAGCAATCGAGGATGAAAAGTAAATCTGAAGTGCATCACTTTTTTAAGAATGAAAAGTTTGAAGAGCGGTTAGCTCAGAAGTCGTTCTTGAAACATTTTATTTATAAGTTATTTAACATTAATATCCCCGAAGTGTGAAAACGTGAGGGTGACTTGCCGTTATGAAGCTTGCAATCCGCATAAGAAATAAGATCTGGAACTATGGTTTACAGTACTTCATGTTAGTGTGTGCTCTGCCTTTGGTACTGCCAAAACCCTGGAGAATACTTCACAAGCCATGAAACAGACTCCCTTCCTATCACATACGAGGCCCATTGGAGTCCTTGATGATATCGAATGTAGCTGCCTACAGATTCGGACTCCGGCTGCACATACACACATGCAATTAACACTCAGCTGAGAGGTATTGAGCGTAAAATGGTAAGGTTACTTTGTAATCAAAACTAATTTATTATTTTGTTAAGTAAGGTATATAGGAAGAGTAGCCTTTGGGAAGGTAAGGAACCAAGCTTTAAATTACTAGAAGACTATTTTCCTGTATGGATAGTAGTTTAGGCTCTATATCATATATAAAGTCAATGTTTGGCACTTTTCCATAAGTATCAATATAGAACATTTTAGAAAACGAACTCACAACGCATACATATAGATCTCTGTTTCATGGCTTGGGAAGTATTCTCGAGGGTTTTGGTACTGCCCACGAGGAAAAACAATACATTAACGCAACGCCACATCTAAAACTAGATGGATATAATTAAAATTGGGTTGGCTGGAAAGTAAAAATTTCTATCATAAAGGCATCCACACACACTTACTGTTGGGCGTATCAACATATAACCACTCTGCGCTTACCAAGTAAAGCTGGTGAAGCCATATACATGCCTAACAGTTGCGAACTGCTACACATGGTAACTTTAGTGGCGTCATACAGCATTGAAACAATAACGTTAAAATTGTTTGAATTAAGGAATCCGCCAATAGTCGAGGTTTGCTAGAGTGCCACCCTGCATATATACAACGCTTATCACAGAGTGATCTATCAGCTTCCGCTGATAGTCTGGACTTAACGTTTAAGTCACTCACTCACCTGCGCTGCTACACTCAGAAAAAAGCCCTCACTTAAAATTAAAAATGAATACCATTGAATTCAGAATATTTGAATGTTCCGAGAAAGCAAAGTAAAGGTCTTTCATTCAAAATGATAAAACATTGAATTAAAGCCTCCAATTTTCATAATTAAGATTTTAACTTTATTTCGAACATGGTTTCATACGTAGAATTTTGAAATGAAGTTGTCATTTTTTAATCAAGTATTCCGATATTTAATTCTGATATTTCCACCTATTAGATGAGATAATTCTTAAATGAGAGACTTTGATTCAAAAATGTCAATTTTACTTCAAAAATTCTACGAATGAAACCATTTTTGAAATAAAGTTAAAATATTTACTATTAAAATGGGATACTTTGATTCAATGTTGAAGTATTTTAAACGTAGAATGTTTTCTTTGAATTAGTTGGAAGCGTAAGCTGCAGTGTGCAAATGCGTTTAGTGATTCAGTCTCCGGTCGTATATGAAGTAGATCGCAAGAAAGATAAGTTAACCGGCGGATTACATTTTACACGTTTATAACGGGTTTATATGCAGTGTGGTGCAGTATGTTAAAGTGTGAATTAGTGCACGTGTTGTAACATAATTTTTTTTTTAACTTTACTGACCAATTTATTGATAATAACGAACATTTAGTTATTCGATAATAACGGCTCCAAAAGGTAACTATGGGATAAGGTGAAATGGTTTGAAATAAATTTGTTTTAAAAATGGCATAATTGATTGAAGTTAGTGGTAATTTGCTCAACATGTTAACAAGAACGCCAAAGTTATTTAATTAAAATTATTTCAATTATTATTTAAAAGTTATGGATGTATTATACCATATTTTTTTATACATTTTTATACAGTATTTTACCTCCTAATCTAATAAAATAATTTTTGTTGCTCCATTCGAAATAAATAAAAATAAGACTCGAATAATTTCAGTTAAGGAAGTAATTAGTTGCTTAATCCTCGCTTTTGTGTTTTTGAAATGGAAGCAGGAAATCAGAAAAACCCACGAGTGCTCACCCTTTTCGATGAAAATGGTATGCTTATACATGGAGAAATACCTTGTAATCAAGGTAATGTAGAAAGAAATGTGGTTGTCGAATGTAATTCGTTAGACAACAATACTGCATGTACTAATACTCCAAGTACTAGTATTAATGCTTCATGTAATAACGTAATTATTTACACCTTGCCTGACACCCGTGATATTGAACTTGAGAACTTGCTTAAAGAATGGAATCTTTCTCCTGTTTTGCCTGAGTTATACGGTATTATTACAAATATAAAATAATCATTAAAAATGCGAAATATACCTGCATTTTCAGAAAATGGGATAACTTTTAGAAGCCTTCAATATTTGTCAAAAGAAGATATTAGAGACGTTATTAAAAATGTTGGATTTCGTTCTGAATTTCGAGAAAAATTATTCGTATGGAGAAAAAATCATGTGAGCAAATTGACTCGATAAATTTAATATTTCATACCATTTAAATAACTTATGTTATTATAAAATATTGTGTTTATGTATTTTTTCATATATTCTCTTGTCTATTAGTTTGGCATTGATGGTGAAACTCTGTCAATCAATTCAAAAGTCGAGCAATGGATTCAAAATAATGGATGTGTAAGCTCATCTCAAACAAGTAACACCCCTAAATCTGAAAGTTCAATATGCTTGAATCTCTCTACAATACTGAAAGAAAATACAAAAGGACTTGCTTTACAGGGCTTCTATAGAAAAAACAATTTTTTATTAGAAAACTACAGGCAAGACCTTGTAACTTTAATAATTGAACACGTAACTTCTTACAATATTCAATTATCGCCGAAAGACTTTCCCCCGATTGCGAACCAAATAATTGAGTTATTTCCTACTGAAAAACAGGTAATATCAAATAATTGTACATTTAATATACATATATTCATAATATTTTTTTAAAGGAGTATTATTATACACCCAGAAAGAGGAAGGGCAACCCTGGAGGTCGCCTGTATTTCAAATATGTTAACTTAAGAACTAAATTAAAGAAAATAAATCCACGACTATCTCCTGAAAGAATATCAGAAGTCACTCCTACCCACCATTCGACTGTTCAAGAAATTGACGAAACAATAAGTGTTAGTTTGAAGAAATCACTAAGTTTAAACTTTTCCGATTGGGAAAAAGTAAAATGTGACTGGGAGAAAACTGTTGTATTAAGACGAAATGAAATTCTGAATGAAAAATCTACAAACTGTCTTACATTTTTGAGCGATTGGCCTTTGTACAAGCATTCCAAAGCACACGAATTGGTAAGACAAAGTGTTAATTATTTTACATTTTTAAGTAAAATTCATAAATTCCAGATTGAAATTGATTTCAAATATTTGTATCCCGGAAAAGAAGCAGTAATTTATAAAAAATGGGATGAATTCAAAAGGAAAATTAGTACTTACTTCGAAATTAATATAAAAGATAAGGAGTGTAAAGCAGACTTTCAAAAGTGCAAGGAGATAAGAAATTTAAGTAAGTACATAAAATATTCATTACTTGAATATAATAATAAAATTACAATATTTTCAGACTCTATCGATGCAGTTTTCACGTCATTACTGAATTCTGTAATATTACCTTCTGCTCGGTTTACAGATGAAACTGGAAATAAGAAACGTAAGATATCTATTAAAGACGCACAAGATAGTTTTATACTGCACCTGATAAATATAAACGATTATGAAAGAAAAATAAGTGAACTAAAGGAAAAATATTACAATGCAGGTCTCACGGTACAGCCTATGATTATAGTGGTAGGATCAGACATATTTCAGTTAAATTCTTTTTATGTCTTTTTTGATAGAACTCTGTATAAATTTGACTCATTTTTAGCTTGCCTTGATATTTGTTTTAAGATTTTTCAATGCCTTTCTCTCCATTATCCTAAAACTTGTTTCGCTGTATGGCAACTTATTCAAAAATATATTTATGATATTCATTACCCAAAGTATGATAAGTCCATACCTTCAGTTACTTCTCTAATTGATTTCTTACAAAATAGTTAAACTTAAATATGTATCCATGCTTTAAGTGTTCATTTGTTTCTCAAACAGTAAATGGTCTTATTGATCATATGAAATATTTACATTTAATGCCATCTAATGTAACAATTGAATGCAAGCAACTGAAATGTAATCAGTTATTTTCAAATTTTAAAGCTTTTAAATCACACTTAAATAAAGTACACAAGTATGTCAGTATATCTAAAACAAGGGAGGAATGCATTATTCAAAAAGAAAATGAAAACAGTTTAGTTGAAATTTTCGCTACCCAAGGTACAAATCCAATTCCTTTATCAGCAGAATGTTTTAATGATAGCCACGAGATTATAAAGGAACTAAAATTAAACGCCTTAAGTTTTGCATTACAATTATACGCCAAAAGTAGCTTACCACGTAAAGATGTTATTGTTATACAAAATCTAGTAAAGAAATTGTGTTTTTCTATAGCTGTTTCTTTACGAAATTTGCTTGACCCAGAGAAGTTTTTAGAATTTCAGGAAAGTATTGACAGCATTTTAGAATTTTGTCAGGATCCTTTTCAACAGATAAAATCAGAGTATAGATTTTTTAAAGTTCTGAAAGAGAACGACTTGTATGATTATCCCATTTGTTGCCGAATTAACTCAAGCATTGATATGAAAATAGTTGAAGGCAATCCTGCACTCGATGAAAATATTAGTGTTGCATATTATTTACCAATAAACTTTCAAATAAAGAAATTCCTTGAACTGCCAAACGTTTTGAAAATAACTCTGGAGAATCAGGAGCGGTTGCTTAAAAGTAAAAATATATGCAACTTTGTTAATGGTGATATATTCTTAAAAAAAAAAGAGCAATTTAAAAATAAGATTGTCATTCCAATATTATTGTATTTTGATGATTATGAAATTAATAATGCATTGGGAAGCCATACCTCTCCCGTTTTCGCTGGCTATTACTTCTTGCCGACAGTGCCACAATATCTGTTATCAAAACTAGATTTTATTTTTAATTATATTTATGTAAAAACTCGTGATGTTAAAAGGTTTGGATATCATGTAACACTCCAAAAAATGTTAAACGACTTAAGGATTTTAGAAGAGGAAGGTATATTAATTAATGCAAGCAATGGTTCCTTTAAGATTTATTTCACTTTAGGATTAGTCCTTGGGGATAACTTGGGCTTGAATGGAATTCTCGGTTACGTAACCTCGTTTAATTCGAAACGATATTGTAGAATATGTCGACGTGTGCGCAGTGAAATGAAAAATGATTGCCATGAAAAAGCTGGATTCTTAAGAGATAGAACCAATTTTCATTTAGACTTGGCTAAAAATGATCCTTCAGAAACTGGCGTGAAACATGATTCAGTTTTTAACTCTCTGCCAAATTTTCATGTCGTTGAAAACTATGCTTTCGACATGATGCATGACGTATTTGAAGGAGTATGTATTCAAAATATATGCAAAGTTTTATTGTCACTTATACATGATAAAATTCTTTCTCTACACGTTATAAATAGCAGATGTACTCTATTTCAATATGGTGAAATTGAAGTAGGAAATATATCCCCATCTATTGATATGCAAAGGTTAAAATCTTCTAATCTTAAAATGTCAGCGAGTGAATGCTGGAATTATATTCATTTTTTACCGATCATGATAGGAGATCTTATTCCACGCGGTAATGAAAGCTGGGGAATTATTTGCTTATTAGTAAATATCATAGACATTCTTTTAAAACCCGAAGTATCACAGGAAGACCTAAACATTCTAGATGCTCTAATTACAAAACACCATTCTCAGCATGTATCTCTTTTTGGTCCAACTCTTAAACCCAAACACCATTTTATGTTGCACTATGTCACTGCAATAAAACACGCTGGACCATTAAGATATATATGGAGCTTTAGATTAGAGTCAAAGCATAAAGAGTCAAAAATGTACTGTCATAATATTAATTCAAGAGTAAATATTTCCTCCACCCTGTCTAAAAAGGCTGGGTTAAAGTTTTCAAAATTTTTAGTTGACTATAAAAATGGGTTCAAGAGCGAAATAGATTTCAGTAAAGGTGAAATTATTGATTTAGCAAAAAGCGACTTTTATAAAGAACTTATTTTATTAAATGGAATAAATTACTCATCGGTTAACGTATCCTATAGTTGCATTTTTAGAGGTAAAATATACAAACAAAATTATTATTTAAGCATAGTGTCAGAGGACTTAGTACATTTATATAAGATTAAGTTGTTTATAAAATATGATAATAAGTTATTTGTGGTTTGCAGTAAAATTAAATTATTAGGTTTTGACAGTCATTTTCAATCCTACGAAGTGGGATCAGCTGAAAATAATATTTTTGATACGAAAGCTATAGAAAGCTTCACTAGTCCTCCTTTGCATATTTATCAAATAAATAATGGCAAAACATATTTAAGAAATAAATATTTATGATTAGGCTTTTTTTTGTATCGGATGGAGTTTTTATATTTTCAAAATATGCTTTGCTCAATTAGATTTGTCGATAGAATAGATTCAAATGTACATATATTCATAAGAATCAGAAATCAGTGAAATATGCGGAAATGTTTTTTTTTTTCGCAATAAGAAAACTCAAAAGCTTAAATATGATACATATCCTTATATTTTTTATATGTTTGTGATACCTTCTATTAGATATTTACTCTATTCAGATTTATGTATATAATAAATCTTTATTATTTTCTTATTATATTTCTTATATATGCAATGAGTATGTTCCTATTTTCTTAAAATACAATTAAGTGCCGCAGAGTAACGCAAGACTAATTTATGTTCCTTATATTATTTTTAAACTAAACGCAATATATATTGTTCTTTATATAAATAATCTACTTATTATTTTTCTAATTTTTATGCAATTGAATACATTTGTGCAGGTACTAAATTTACGTTCTTAAATCTACTTATGTACATACCACTCTTGTTACTTATAAGAGGCTTTTTCTAGGAAGATGTCATACGAAGCCTTCTAAATATTGTGAAACGTGTCTGAATACTTTTTAATTAAAAAAATATATATATATACGAGAAATGTTTTTCATTATAGTTTAAACAGTTCCATCAGTTTCCATAAAAGTAAAAAACTAGTAAAAGTACGACATATTTAATATAAAAATGTCACATGACATTCAATATTGCCATATTATTAAAACAAATACATAAAACTATCAATCGAAAATTAAAAGTTTTAAATCAAAGTTGTTTGGCTTTATGTTTAAGTTAATTTTGAAGCCAATATTCAAGGTGAACATTTTTAAAATTAATAGACATATAATTAAAACAATAAAACTATCAGAATCAAATTAAATATGTCATTATTGTTAACAATAATGGCACAGTTTTAGATAAATTTTAAAAACGGTAATATTGGAATAAAGTAATATGCATTCGAACCCAAATCATATTTGTTTTTCTTTGCTTCAAAGTCATTTTACTTTGATTTTAAACGATTTTTCTCTGAGTGTACCATAACCAAATTATGGACATCGCATGTAAAAAAAAAAACAAGTAAAAAAGCTAGAACTTGTCTTATGATACTCTAGATGTATCCCGTAAGTAATTTTGTATGGTCACTTCTCCGTGCAAATTTGATTCTTGAAGTGGTTTTTCGCATATACTATATTTCTAAAGCGGCTCGTCGGCCAGTAAAAATGGTTATAACCAGTTTCATAGGATTTCACATTCTGAAGAACTTTTCAATACAACGAAAACCTCCAAGATTGATCATTTTCACAGTAAACGTAAAAAACCTAAATTTTTATATGGCAACACCAAGAAATTTTATTTGCTATTATTATGAAAACATGATGTGCCAAATTTCAGCTCTCCTCAGGCAGTGCCTAAATATATAGTAGAAAACGAAATTTTTGTATGGCAACCCCACGAAGGAGTTTATCGATTTGTCTCATTTTCGAACTTAATTCTGCTTTTTTGTTTTTTAAAGTCCGTGTCAGCTCTGTAAGTATACGCGTTCTCGAGAAATCGTGTATACAGACAGACAGACGGAAAAGCGTTGCTTCCTACTTTGTTACGCTCCCAAAATCATTTTGTGTGCGTCCTTATGTGCGTTGTTCGTGTCGTTTGAAAGATTTATGATGCTTCTGCTAACTTCTTAATTCCAGAACAACAATATTCTTCACAAATTTCAAACTTCTTATGTGGGACGGATGAACCATGGCCTGCAAAATTTTGGAGATCCCATCAGTTTCGTTTATTGTAGAATCTATCTTGTTTACGACGTCCGAAATACTTTGAGTTTAATTAGAGAGAGTCGACGAAAAGTGTGGATCCTATATCGGTGTTTCATCAATATATCGTGTATAGTAACTAATATCATTGCGACTAATCATCAATGTGACAAGATTAGTAGATAAGAAGTATGAATTGTCTGTAGAGTTTGGAAGTGCTTTCATACCCGTATTACATACTTCTTCTTTGTTTATTAAAAAAACCTTCTCATTCTAATCTAAATCTAGATATGCTTATGACATATATGGGGTATCGATATCTAGATACTCGGAATACCCCGTTTATACGCCATATGTGTCATCAAATACTCCCAATATATCCAGAAAACTAGTGGGTATAGACTAGATATCTAGATATCAATATCCTCAAAAATGACTGAGTATACCCCGATCATCTGCTCTTCTTACGTTGTGCATCGCCATCTAGTTGTTAACAAATATATGATAATCTGTCAAATTAAGCAAAAGAATGTCTACGCTTTCTCAAGAAAGCGAAAAAGAAGAAGAACCAAACTGTTGTTTCTTAGAACATATAACAAACGGGAATGCTTATAAGCCAAAATAAATGCAATTTTCTCCATGTTTGTGTTGAACTCAAGTTTTGTAGTGTGGAAACTCAGTGCAGGTATGTATAAACAGCTAGAAGAACTCAGGAAGGAGCAGTGAAGTTATTCTAATTAGAGTTCAAATTTTTTGTCATTTCTATGTATGTGCTGCCATTGCTTTATCGACATTGGTCTCACTTGTTACCTATAATTTTTGTGCTTGTATCTGTCAACATGGAATCCAAAGGACCAATATGTTCACTTTCTGGGAAAAATAAAACAAAAAAATAAAAAATAAATAAATAAACAAATTAAAAACCTTCGATCACATTTTTCTTCGTTTCACATAAAATTGTGAATTGAGACACCACATACGTCGATACATTTTACACCTCACCAGGATCTTGTTTTGCAAAATAACGCATTTGTTTTATTTTGATCCAAGCCATCTAAGATTTGTGCTTTTTTTTAGAATTAATTGTTGCCGTTTAGCCTGCATTAAAGCTAACATATTTATCACTTCTATTACCAAATGTATTGCACTTAAAAATCTGTCAAATGTTTGTCACATCAATTCCCCCTTTTATGTCTCTGCCAGGGTCGTTTAATATCTAGTTATTCAATACCCATGTCTGTCATAAGAATTTATGTCGATTTGCATTTCTCTTAGAGTAATAACAGCGGCGTATCTAAGTTCAAATATTTAAGGGATTAAATATATTTAAAAAAGGCGTCACTTCCAATGTCAAAGGAAATTATTTCCATCTGCTGAATAAAAACTTTCTGAAGATGGCCGGCTTAATACTCTAAATAGACTGTCTCCATAATGACTTAATTTTTAATTCTAAATTGAGTTAAATGTGCAGTGTGTCACACAAATGAGGTACATTAAGGACCCCTTTTGCAACATTTCGGTTCAATTTCAAATTGAGAAAATTTTACCACGTACCTACCTACTCCCATTAAAATGAAATGAATTTATTGAAAAGTGAAAAGATTTTCTAATCAGGTCAGCAGCCATTAGCTAGGTGCTGAAAATTTGCAAATTACCTACTCGCAAATTTTCTTGATATCATTTAATTATATTACTGAATCTTGCCATGATCTTTACTAAAAAAAAAAGGAACATATAAAGGCTGAAATACACCGATGCGGTAGCGGCAGCGGTACATACATTTTGTTTTTGAAACAACCTACTTAAAAAAACAAAATGTATATGTGCCGCTACCGCGTCAGTCTGTTTCAGCCTTAATTGTCAATGATATTTCAAATGAGCTAATTTATGTCCACAGTCTACCAATATTTTCATTTTCTTGAAATAATTTAAAATTAACTAATTATGGAGACAGTCTGTCTCAATAGTAGTAGCAAAATCGATTTTACTCCCAATTTCTGTGTAATTTTTTGTTTCCGGAAATCTTGTCGACCATATCCATAACTAGTGTATAAAAATTATGAGGAAAATCTTTCGAAAAAAAGTTCAAAAGAAAAATGATCATCTTAGCAGTAAACAAGTAAAAAAGCTAGAATTGGTCTAAGACCAATTCTTGTGATACCCTAGAATCTAGATGAAATCCGTATCCGTATGAAATTTCAAGTTTGGTCGTTGAAGTGGTTTTTTGCAATATTTTTAAAACGGTTCGTCGGACAGTAAAAATGATTATAACCAATTTCATAGGATTTCATATTTTGACGAACAATAAAAACGTCTAGAAGTAATCGTATACGTAGTATACGTAGAAAACCTGAATTTTTCTATGGCAACACCAAGAAGGGATTGCCCGATTTTGCCCATTTTTGAAATTATATTTACTATTTTTATGAAAACGCAGCTCTCTAAGTTGATGCGTTTTCAAGCAGTTACATATTTTACTTTTTTTTTTCTAAAAAGCACGTGTGCAAAATTTCAGCTCTTTAAGTACAAGAGCTCTCGAATTATCGTGAGGACGGACAGATGGACGGACATGCAAAAATTAAAATAACTTTTAGGCCGTTTGCACATCGAAAAACGAAAACGAAAACACTAAACCGAATAACACAAATTTTGTCCTAAACTAACAGAAATTTTACGCAATACATGTAATAAAATATTGGATATTTATTCTAATTGCAGTTTCAATAAAAAAATATCCATATTTAAAGCTTTAATTCAATTAAAACACATTCTCATGTTCATTCGTACGAGAAACAAATTTTCGTTCCGAACTGTCAAGTATATTTTCGTTCCATACTATCTTCCACACACGAACGAATATTATTTTCGTTCTTACATAACCTCATTTCCGTTTATTTACATTTGATAGAAACCCAACCCAACTTTTATTCGTTCGTTTTTGATGTGTAAGCATAAACGAATTTTCGGTGTGGAACTGTTTATTCGTTCGTTTTCGTTTTTCGATGTGTAAGCGGCCTTAATATTATACGTGAGTGTCCAATAGATTTTGCTTCACCATCGTGTTACAAACGGAATGGGAAACTTACTGTAGGTATAGCCTATGATTTCTAGGAATTAGCAATGCATGCTCATAAAAATAGTTAAGGCGGGACCAGAGAACGGAATCCAATCCAACTTTTCTGAGTTGCTGTTGTCCACCAACGGCACATAAAAGTTCTGAAGAAAAATTTCCAAGAAATTTTGCAGGCAAAAATTATTGTAAATAAAAGTCTCACAGTCACATCTTTCCGATGAGGATTTCTTTCCCATGAAGTGGATGCAGTGGATTTAGGAGAGACAAACTAAAAAGGGATTTAAATCTTTTTATTTATATTTGTAATACATAATGTTGCAGCGTCGCAAAGCGGTTCCTGGGGAAAATATAGGTACTGTTACGGCTATAATAAAGTGAATATGTGTTGCCTCTAGAGTTATATAGCTACTTATTATTATTATTATTATTACCTGATTCACACGAAAATCAGAGATGCCATATATGCTTAAATTTGTATCATCTTGAATTTTGTTGTTTTGAAGACGACAGATTTATATAATGTAATCCAGGGGAGCTCCCGCCTAGATACGCTTCTGAGTTATAATAATGATTTACTTTCTGGTAAGAATTCCGAATTTAATTTTGAACTATTAAATCTCTCGGATAGTCTTGACCTTGTACTCGTACAACCAATTAGCCTTGTATTAAATCAATCAATGTAGGCAGGCATAAAGGATAAACGTTGCTTGAACCATTCCTCCTCGCCTCCTCGTGAAAGATTTATACATACATAATATAGTACATATATACATACGTAATAAACTATATAAACGAACCTGCATATTGGTCTAAATAAAATATTGGCAGCCGTTATAAAAGCGGTTGTTCGAAAGTCTCGTAAAATTCGAAAACTAGATGAAGAGGTACTAAAAAGATCTGCGAAAAATAAGCAGGCTTTCTTCTAGTTTTTTTGTTTTTTTTTGTTCACAGTTCACTTTCCGACTGGGTGAAAAAGTGGACTTTTCTACTTCTCGTGATTGTGCGGAATTGGTGCATCGTGGAAAATGACTTCCTATGAGAAAAATGTTCACAACAGAGCACTTATGGTCAAAGAAGAAAGAACTGTAAAAATACATGCGAATTGTAGTAACTGGGGTGTATGTGACCCTTGTGCATGAAAATGGGCTTTCCGGCGGCAAAAACGTCCCGAGAATGTTTTCTGTTCTGAATCGGGAAACATATACACCACCCGATTTACTTGGCGAAATCTTTAATACGATATGCAAAATGCGGTATTGGAACCCCTTCTTTCCTCCGGGGGTTCCTACCCCCTACCGTAAAAGAATTCACAGAAAAATTTTCATAATGCATCGTTTAAGACGTCTCTCATATCTGGTCTGGAGGTGTCGGGCCTAACTAAACTGGGCATTCGCTTTTGTATTGAAAAAAAAAAAAAAATCGCCAAAAAGGGAACTTGGATATTGGTATGAGTAAGACTAAAGCTACCACGTGGAGGGATGGCTAGCTCTTTGAAAAGCTAAGTACATGGTTTTATTTGCAATTTTCAATTCTTTTATTATTTTATTATATTTCGTTGATAGGTACATGGCTGGTTGGCTATTGCGAGTTAATAATTTCGTGGTTCAGTGATTTTGTGGCTTCATTTGTATTTTTCAAATTCTATATATTTTTTTTTTGTATTTGTGGCGGTATTGAAGCACCGCGATTTGTTTTATAACGAATTAAATAAACTTCATTATTTTGTGGTCTACCCCGTGGCGTCCTTCTTAACATTTCCTTTCTACGATTGTAGCCACACCCATCACCTGAGTTAGCATATACGTATCTGAGGAGTACGTAACAACTTCCCCCTCACTTATCTCCTCTTCATAATCATATAATTTTTTACATATCACAAATCAAATTCTTACTGTGCGACTCTTTGAACATCCTGTTTAATGTTAAAAGCTCGGGGAATACTTTATTATGTCGTATCATAACATAGTATTGGCATAAAATGAAAATAATTATTCATTCAAGAGCAAGTCGGGCTCGCGCAATGAGGCTTCCGCTTCCGTATAAGAATTTGATAAATGAACAGTGGATCAATCGAATTTAAGAATACTTTTAAACGTAACCAAAATTTGCTTGTGGTAAAAATGAATGAATTGAACCACATTGTTCTGGAACATTACTAAATATGTTCTTTCACCTTTATTTAGCTCTATATTTCATATGCCTTACTTTATTGTCAAATTGTAATAATATTCAAATAGACAGACGCAAGAGTGATCTTATAAAAGTGGGTATAATTAGTAAGGGTTGTCTTCTAAGTTAACACAAAATACACTTTTCACTTTTCACACTTTCCTGCAACTATAAAACTTACGAAAAAAGTTGCGGTTTTCCTGTTATCTAATCCCTGATAATATCAAAATATTAGCCTTAGAACCTATAGAAGATCAGGAGGAGGGGCAGACAGTGTTATTTTAATTTCAAGTCTGTGTGAATGATCTGAGGTTGGCGTTCTTGTGGTAGGCGTATGAAGAATTCTATACAAGGAAAATGACAGTATACAACCAAGGAAATGATGACAAAGTGGTTTTTGGCGGCGCTAGAAAGACAGGATCTTCAATAGCATACGATCGGTTCGCCTTTTATAGTAATTCGAGCTGCCATCTAGAAATAGACATCAACTTTTCAGGCAACTCTTTGGGTATATCTAAACTAGTTAGATTTTTTAAATTAGTGAAAACGGATCAAAATCCAAGATTGAGTTCTGAACGTTTTTCATATATTTCTTACAGGAAACGCAATACGTATGACCTTGAAACTTTGGGAAGAAAATTCATACGAGTCATTCAAGTCATTTGTATATGAGAAAGTCAGTTTTTCTGCATGGATTGATGATATCAAAACGTGCGGGTTTTTTTTTTTTTAAATTATCATGATTATCAAGAAAAACACCTGGTTTGAGTTGACTAGCTCATTTGGAAGAATTCTTCAATATATACCAGCTGCTAGATTATCCATTTCATACATACAGAATAAAAGGCTGTTGAAGTCTTAATCTTCAAAGAAGTAATGGTATCCCTTAGAAAAATCAAAATTCAAGTGTGCCGCATTTCCTACAATTGTTTTTTTTTATTTCCTTACACTCTCCGTAGATACGGATAAAAAACAATTGAAAGAACAGTGGGAATTACTACAGATACGATCGATCGTCACCTAATTTACCTATAGGAAATATCAAATGGCCTCTTGGCTCCACATATTTACACACACTCACAGAAAAACTAATAAAATTGAAAAGAAAATTTCGAATTTTCAAAAATTTTTATTGCGATAGAAATATCACATACCTACATAACTATGACCAAACAATTGATTCTATCCAATCCAAATATGAGGATACTCTTGTGTAAATACTCGGCGGACCTCCAGCACAACCTTGACCGAAAGAGGTGACACCAAGGATGTAAGGAATCACGTCATCATAATCATCTATCACTTTCACTAAAAGCGGTCCACCAGAATCACCTTGGCAAGTATCTTTTGTTTTATTAGGATCTCCGGCACACATCTGTGAGTCAATTACTCCATTTTCCAGTTTGTATGTTGATTTGAAATGGCGACTGCATTCCCCGTTGGAGTAGATATTCAAAACTACTTGCATTAAATTACTACTACCTTTCCCACCAAACATTGTATGACCAAATCCAATAGCAATTCCTTCAGAGTGACTTATTTCATGAGTTTGCCATAGACATGCCCGTTTATAATCGGTAGACCAAGCTAACTTCAGTAGAGCAATGTCGTTATAAAATTGTCTTTTTTGATACTGTGGGTGGACGTATATATTCCTAATGGTGATATCTGAGCCAAGAGAATCGTTTCGCAGATCTTCTCCACCAATTCGGACAACTTTTGGTGCAACACCCCTTACGCTGGTGCAATGAGCAGCGGTTAGAACAAAATTTGTTGAAATTAGACTTCCACCACATAAGAAATCATAACTGTGTTCGCCATTTTTTATCTCCCATCCTAATGCTGCCATATGTCTAAATTCTACTGGAGCAGCAAAAATTCCACCAACAATTTGAGGAAGGCGATATTCTTCCCGACAAGTTTTCTCACTTATTCTTTGCTTAGGAATTTTACTAGACTTAGTCGTATGTGGAACCGGAGCATCAGGCTCACCAATAATTGTTGGACCGCAACAAACGATTGGATCTAAAGGATCGTATTGGCAGTAAACAGGCGCAATATTTCGGGAGTAATAAGCTGATTGTGCGCTTTCGCACTGAGACCATTTCTGACATACACCATATTCACCAGTTGGATGTGTTAGAGTACAGCCTTGGCTTTGTCGAATTTTTCGGATCGGTTCGGGTGATAGTTGTTCGTAGCTAGTACTGCCTAGGATTTAATAATACACTTTTAATAATGCAATAATTGATAAGAATTTACCAGGCGAGAAAGTTTGGAATAAAACCAACAACAATAACAACAACATCAGCTCCAACTCTGGTCTTTTAATTGTTTGCGAAAATATATTCATTGAATTAAAGACTGCGTCTCAAGTGAAGTGGATGAAATGGAGTGAAGGCGTATACTGGTGGTATGTCCCATATAACCCGGCGATTAAAGATTTTACGTTATCGAAATTAATCAATGTGGTGTTAAAGATCGACTTTTATAATGAAAGTGAAAGATAACGAAATCTATAATAATATTTTGGCATTTTCTTTATAACTTGCTATAGGCAGATTTACAGAAATATTTAATGATCTTTACCGGTACTTAAAATAAATATGTTGAAAATTTCGTATATTTTACAATTTTTATCTTAACGTAATGTTATATTTTTTACATTTTTCTAGTGCGTATTGTGTGTTTTTTTATGCATAACTTCTACCTTTTTTCCAAAGTAAATTATTAGTTGTCTGATCTAGGGTTCGAACCGGGATTATATCTTGATCCTTTTACTATAATCTACAAAACTACTTTGCTTCGACGCAATTTAATATCGCTCAAAAATTATATTAATGATCTAAGCCTTTCAAAGATGAATTTATGACAAATATTAATAAATATTTAGCAGATTTATGTTTTTCACGCCAGACATGTATCGAAATAGATGGTTAAAAAATATTATTTAGACCGACCCGGAAGAGGGACTGCAATAAAATTACCAAAAAATAGTAAAATATGTGAATAAAATTTTGTATGTGAAAGTAAGAGCGGAAAGGGGAATGCCAAATTTTTCATACAATTTTAGGCTCGACACCTCCAGACATGGGAGATGTCTTAAACGATGCATTATTATATTCTGAATATATTTTATTAACAACGTTTATTTCAATTTAGAGGGGAAAAACTTTGGCGATCGGATGTAACTTGAACGACTTTCTTGGATAAAAAATGCAGACTTTTCTATTTCTCGTGATTGCGCTGAATTGGTGTGGAAAATGATTTCCTATAAAGAAAAATATTTGCAACAGAACACCAATGGCCATGGAGGAAGAAATAACTGCAAAAATATGTCAATACTACCAACTGTTATGAAAACCTGAGTATTTGGCACCATATTTAAATTATTTGGAAATTAAAACATATATCAGTGGGATTTACCGAATTAACCACAAAAATATTTAGGACTGGTCTTGTATTTAAATTTTACTTATGGATCCAAGGAAGTGTTTTTTACAAGGCTGTTTTGATAGGAAAGATTTGATTACCAAGTTGCAAGCTCTGCAAATATCCCTTAACTTTAAGCAATTTCTCATTATCAATCGTTACAGTTCTACTGGGAAATAATATGCTCTCCCGGAAAGTGACATAAATATAAAAGTGGATGTAAACATGTCACTGATTTCTATATAATATATTAAATAATTAAAAAAAAGCTAGAATTTGCGTAAGACCAATTCTTATGACACCCTAGATGAATGCCCCCATGTAATTTCGTATGGTCACAAATCTGTGCAAGTTTGATTGTTGAAGTGGTTTTTCGCATATATTTCTAGAACGGTTCGTCGGACAGTTAAACTGATTATAACCAATTTCATAGGATTTTTTTATATTCTGAAGAACTTTTCAGTACAATAGAAACGTCTAGGACTGGTCGTTTTCATAGTATACGTAAAAATCCTAAATTTTTATATGGAAACACCAAGAAGGGATTGCCCGATTTGTATAGAATTTCAGTTCTCCATGTCGACGCATTCTCAGGCAGTGCTCAAATATATAGTGAAAAACTATATCTTTGTATGGCTACCTTACGAAGGAGTTGCCCGATTGATCCCATTTTTGAACTTAAATTTACTTTTTTTTTTAATAAAAAGAGCGTGAGCAAAATTTCAGCACTATAAGTGAACGCGTTCTCAAGTTATCGTGAAGACAGACGGATATGCAAAAACTAAAATGATTTTTAATATTATGCTCTACTATCATTATTTCTAGGTGTTACAAATGGAGTACATATATCCTATGATTTCATCTAGGGTATAAAAATATTTCGCCTTCCAGACTAAAACCAGACCTCATGAACTCTACCAAATATACGCCGTACAAAGTAAACAATAAAATGACTTTAGACAAAAAAAAAAAAAAAAACACAAATTTTTATTCAAAAAGAAAATAAAAAACTATGGCCACACAATTGATTCTATCCAATCCAAATATGATGAAACTCTTGTGTAAATAGTCGGCGGACCTCCAACACAACCTTGACCGAAAGTGGTAATACCCAAAATGTACGGAATCACTTCAAAATTTCTTGTAGTTATCACCATCTTTACCATTAGCGGTCCACCAGAATCACCTAAACAGGTATCATTTGTTTTACTTTTATTAGGATCTCCGGCACACATCTGTGTGTCAATTACTCCTGTATTTTCCAATTTGCTGGCTGGTTTTAAATAGCGATTACATTCCTGATTAGGGAAGATATTCAAAATGAATTCTTTCAAGTCACTACTCCTTTTATCACCAATAATTGTACGGCCGTATCCAATTGCAATTGCCTTAGAGTAGAATATTTCGTGAGCCTGCCATAAGCATGCCGGCTTATGAAATGTAGTAAAACTCAATTTCAATAGAGCGATATCATTATAAAGTTCACCTTGCCGATATTGTGGATGGACGTGAAATCTCATGATACCGATATCTGAGTTAAGAAGTTCATCCTGAAGATTTTCCCCACCGATTCGAACCACTTCCGGTGCAATTCCATCAATGCTGGTACAGTGTGCAGGTGTTAAAACAAAGTCTTCTGAAATTAGAGTACCTCCGCACAAATATTCGTATCGTACATAATTGTATGACTTAAACCATCCCAACATTGCCATATGTCTAAATTCTTCAGGAGAATCTCGAATTCCAACAATAATTCCCTGTATTCCAGATGTTGTTGTAGCATCATCACGGGTTAATCCTGTTACAGGCGGATGACTTACATTATATATTTCCTTACACTTTATCGCACTTATTCTTTCTTTATGAATATCACTGGATTTATGTGGAATTTGTTCTGTGGTGAGATCATGATGAGAAAAGGTATAATCTTGATATTGTTTACCTTCAGTGCCTGAGATAGATATGCAGATATTGCAGATACATAGTAATATTTGAAAAAAAAAAAAAAAATTACCATTCAAGAATAGCTGTAGTAATATCAATACTAGCTGAAATCCTTTGATCATATTTCCGAAAATAATTTCACAAAAAAACTTTCGTCAGACGTAGACACTGGAAGTAATCGTGGACATGGATATTGACCTACTACTTAGCTTAGCTTAGCCAGTACTGGCAGTCACCAGAGTCAATAGTCATAGCAGTGGACATCTTTAACAAATTTCAAAAGCTTTTATGAAGACCAGTTTTTATGAAGTATTATCAAAAAGTGCGTTCAAGATTTTAGCTAAAGCTATTTTTGTGCAGTAACTAATGAAAGGGGAATGCCCACTTTTCATACAACTTTAGGCCGGATACCAGCAGACAACGATGCATTATTATATTCTGAATATATTTTATTAACAACGTTTATTTCAATACAGCGGGGATAACTTTGGAGATCGAATGTAGCTTGTTCTTGGGTGAAAAAGTAGACTTTTCTACTTCTCGTGATTGTGCGGAATTGGTGCGCCGTGACAAATAACTTCATATGAAAAAATTTTTCACAACAGAGCACTAATGGCCGTGAAAGAAAAAATTGCAAAATATATTCGAAATGTAGTAGCTGGGGTGTATATGACCAAATATGACCAAATGGGTTTTCCGGCAGCTAAAACGTCCCGAGGAAGTTTTCTGAATTGGGAAAAAAGTACACCAGCCGATAGTACTCGGCGAGGCCTTTAATTCGATATGCAACATGCGTTATTGGAACCACCTTACCTTTAAAAAATGCAGAGAAAAACTTTGTTCTACGAATTGTAGTTGGTAATGAGCTGAGACGAACAGTGAAACGCGTTTTCCGATCGGACATAACCCTACCGAGTTAGAGCCGATCTAAGGTGCAAAAAATCTAGTACCTCAGTTCGAATAAAAAAAGAGGGAAATACGAAAAAAGTGAGAATGGGGATGGCTATAAATAGCTATTTAAGGAGTGTGGGTACTCAAACTTCTTCTCAGGACCTAAGGAATTCGGTCTAGCTTTTCCAAAATGTACTAAATCAAATTTTGACCTCCTGCCCAAGCTTTCCACCGCTAGATAGAAATAAACGTTGTATATAAAAAATTTCAGAGCATCATAATGCATCGTTTAAGACATCTCCCATGCCTGGAGATGTTGGGCCTGAAATGAGCACTCCCCTTTGAAAATAAAATTTTTTGTACGTCCTTAATCGACTGACAGACATAAAGGATAAATTTTATGATCGAATAGCTTTTGATTTTATATTTTTTATGAAATAAATAATAGATGAAATCTAAAAAACAACCTCTGAACCCTTGTATTGGGTGTCTCTGAACGATCCAACTATTTCAAACGATTATAAGAAAAAAAAAAATAATTTTAAATGTTTATTTATTGATACCAAAATGTACACACAGTGAACGAAATTTTACTTTTTGAATATAATATTCGTTAAATGACGGCAGCTTTTTTTGGCGACACTCTTCAAACCTTTTGCGGACATTGTTGAAGACTTTTCGAAGAAGTCGTTGAGAAATCAAACTTATATTTTCCCCAATATTTTTTCTTAAATTGACCAAACTTCGTGGATTATTCTTGCAGACAGTACTCTTAAGATAACTCCACAAGGAAAAAATTAAGTGAGGATAAATCAGGGCTCCGTTGTGGCCATTCAATGTCACCTCTTCACGAAATCCAGTGCAGTGCTGCCAACGAGTTTTTAATGGTACCCGCCGTGGCACCATCTTGCTAGAAGCATGAGACGCGATTGTAATACTCACATTCTTGAAGTTCTGGCCAACAAAATTCCGTATCATTTCGATATAGTGCGCCGAATTCACCGTAATCGCTCTCGCTCTATGGTCTTCAAAAAAGTAAGGTTTGTCGAAACTTTGCGTCCCAAACAGTTACTTTGAGGTTATGCAAAGGGCGTTGATGTAATGTTGTTGGTTTGATCTCTGCGTAAAATCAGCAATTTTGAGAATTCACAAAATCATTAAAATAAAAATGGACTTCGTCGCTGAAGAAAATGTTGTCAAAATCGGTGAATCTCTCTAACATAATCGTTTTCGTTCAAGGCCTGCACGGTCTGGATTTTGTTAGCCTTAAGTTTCAAGTCGCATCACAGTATGCTGCTGTGAATTGCCGCTCTAGATAGTCTCAATTACTATTCTCGCTTCCTAATGCTAACACGGGACTAGCGAACTTACAGAATTCGCAACCAACTTGATATTTTCAGGGGTTCTTGCTGTTCTTGGATGACATGATGAATCTCACCTATGTATTGTGTTTTCAGTATCGTTGAATTCCTGTATCCAAGCGCATAATGTAGTCGAAATAGCCGACGAACGTGAATGAGTGACCGATCGTTCACAAAATAAGCGCGCACGCAAACGAGTGTTGCTCTCTCGTGTAGGGCATAGTAGCAAGTAAAAATGTAATTTTGTAAGAGATGCTACTCTGACCCTACCACATCGCTTTGTTTGCATCTCGTTCACTCTCGAAATAGTCGGATCGTTCTGAGACAATATAAAAATTTTAATTTTTTTACTGATGATGAATACATTTTCAAAATGAACATCATTCAGGAAATGGAGGGTTTAGAAGAGGGGACATTACAAATGTATTGATAAAGGCTCTTCACAACAACTCAAAGTGCCAATAATTATAAGGCCCCTTCAGTATGCCTTTAATGCGTGTCTAGCATCGTTCTCTTTTCCAACGATTTGGAAAATAGCCAACGTTTTATCTATTCCTAAATCTAAACTAAATTCTAAATCTAAACAATCTAATCAGCTCATGCCAATCAGGCTTTCACTCGCATCATAGCTACGAAACAGCTCTATTCAAAGTAACTACTGCCATTCGCACCTCTCTTGATAATGATGTGATATCTATCTTGCTTTTATTAGATTTCTCTAAAGCATTTGATAGTGTTGGTCATGGGAGGCTCTTGATGAAACTGTCTGTCATTCTTTTAATTAAACATTTTCTGTTCGGTAGATCCCAACGTGTCATATTGAACAATGATCATTCCTCAGATATTTTTCCTCTTTCTTGTGGTGTGCCCCAGGGATCTATTCTTGGTCATTTATTATTCATTTTATATATAAATGATCTTCCAGAGGTGACACATGACGGGAAAGTCCACATATATGCAGATGATGTCCAGCTTTGATCTCCAAAGAATTTACTGCTGCTCAATTAATGTTCTTAGTCTTAACCCTAGTAAATTCCAGTGCATTGCATTCTATCCACGAAAAATTGATCTGTCTGAATTGCCAGTTAATGGCATCAATATCCCATGTGTTAGTAGGGATTGAAATCTTGGAGTGTACCTTAATTGCCGGTTGAGCTGCTGTGATCACATAAGTGCCATACTGTCTAAAATCTATGCAGGCTTTCGTCATCTTTGGCTATATGCTAGTATCCTGCCACTAACCTTACGTATGACTCTGGTCAAATTTCGCTTCCTCCCTCATTTCACTAATGGATGCCTTATTTTCGCAGCCCTAGATTCTGTGTGCTCTAGAAAACTTCGAGTGGCATTCAATGATTGTATTAGGTTTAATTACGGGCTGCGCAGATATGAACATGTTTCCTATTACAGTCTCTCATTGCTAAGCTGTCCTCTAGAGACGTATTTGAAACGTAGGAACCTGTTTTTTCTTTATAGTGTATTGCAATTGGGTCAGCCTCCTTATCTAGCTGATTTTCTGCAACCGTTGCATTCCACCAGGGGTCGCAAGCTGCTGCTGCCGCGATGTCGTACTTCTAATCTCACTGGTTCTTATTTTGTTCAGGTTATTCGCCTCTGGAAGAATTTACCTTCCCGCGTTCAATGCGCGGGCTCGCTCGGCACTTTCAGGTGACTTCTCCTCATTTATGCGATTTGGCTGCTTCTTACTTTCTATATATGTAATTCATATATTCTTTTCAATCTCTTTATTTTTTATTTTTTAGGTTCTGATATATACACATTTTTTTTTTAACTTTTCTTAATGTTTTTGAATTTAAATTGGCAATTTTTATATATATTGGGAGTACAAATGGCAAACTGCCGTTTTTTTCTTAAATTTGAGCCTTTATTGTGAGAAAATGGTCACATAATTATTATTCAAAATATTGTCCATCGTTAAACACAACTTTTTCCCATCTTTCTGGCAGCATACGGATTACGCGTTGAAAAAACTGCTCGTATTTTGAGTCTTTCCACGAATCGATCCAATTTTTGGCTTATTCGTAAGAACAGAAGTGCTGCTCAGGCAGGCCATGTGTCATCGATCGGAATAGGTGGTAGTCGGAAGAAGCGATGTCTGGAGAATACGGCGGATGGGACAGGATGTTTTCAGGTAGGCTTTCATAACCTGAGCAACATGTGCCCGAGCGTTGTCGTGCAGCAAGATCACCTTGTCGTGTCACTGTTCATATTGCGACCGTTTTTCATTTAATGCTCGGCTCAAACTCATTAGTTGGGTTCGGTAGCGGGCTCCTGTGATGGTTTCGATCGATTTCAACAGCTCATAATACACCACGCAGAGCTAGTCCCACCAAATGCACAGCATGATTTTCGAGCCATGGATGTTTACCTTGGCCGACGATGTTGATGCATGGCAGCCGTATCCCCACGATTTTTTTCACTTTGGATTATCATAATGAATCCACTTCTCTTCGCCAGTGACAACGCGATGCAAAAAACTCTTCCTTTTTTACCGTTGGAGCAGCTGTTCGCATATGAAAAAACGCCGTTCGATGTTTCTTGGCTTCAACTCGTATGGCACCCAATTTCCCTGCTTTTGCATCATTTCCAAGGCTTTCAAACGACGTGAATTGGATTGTTGAGTCATGCCCAATGAATTTGCAAGTTCTTGTTGCGTTTGACATGAATCTTCGTCTAATAATGCCTCCAATTCTGTATCTTCAAACTTTTTCACCGGTCCTAGACGTCCCTTGTCTTACACGACGAAATCACCCATTTTGTAGCGTTGAAACCATTCGCGACACGTTCTTTCACTAGTAGCAGCCTCACCATAAGTTTCTACAATCATTCGACGCGTCTCAGCCGCAGATTTTTTTGAATTGAAAACAAGAAGCAAAACTTCCCGCAAATGACGGTTATTTGGCTGAAAGTTCGGCATATTTGCGCACAAAAAGGATATGGCGCCGATAAAAGTTCACAAATCTAATGACGAAGAGTTGTTGACAGATGCCAGACCTTACCGTGTAACATTTCTTATCCGCCATTTTCGACCAGTATTTACTGCTGGCGCCATCTATTAGGCAAAGGTGGTTTTCCATTTGTACCCCAATACATATTTTTTCTCTTAATTTAGTTCTAATTATTTTAAGGTAGTCTATAAGTATTCTAGTCCCCGTTTTTATACCTTTTTCTTTATATAGGATACTAATAAAAGATTTTAATGCTTATCTTGGGCCGTAATAAAAAAGAATTGAATTGAATTGAATTGAATTCTCCATTTCCGTATCCTGACAAGGATGTATAGTATATTTTCGCCTATATTATTTCTCATTACAATTATCAACGATGACAGTTATAAAAAATTTCGCAGTCTACTAGTCTAGCTGGTTTGAGTTTGAGTCTTCCCAGTAAAAATAAAGCAAGTTGAACAACAACAAAGCGTCCATCTCACATAAATAATGAGAGTCAGACAAAGAGACAGAGAAAGAGAGAGAGTTAGTAAATAGATGCGTGCGTTAAATCACTGGAAAAACTGGTTTTCAAATGAAGAATTGTAGAAATCTTCTGACCAGGAGTAAGCTGAAGGTTGAAGTGTAAGTGTAACTGAAAGTGTAAGTGCAAATGAAAGTGCTAATGAAATTGTAAGTAATAGTGTCAGATGATGAGCATATTAGAAATGTAAACTGAAAGCAATCTATACGCTTCAGATGGCCGAATTTAACAGACACACCATTTTTCAGATCTGCTTAATACTACGCGCACTCGCCGGATGTTGAAAAGAAACGTGTTTGTTAGATTTGAGTGATTTTGCATGAAAAATGTTTATGTCAGTTCAATGGGAATTTTTTTTAATAAGAAATAACGTGTCGACTAAACTTAAAAGATATTGATTCCCCTCTTGTCTTTCCTTTCTACCAACTTCAAAGCATGATTTTACCTGCAGGTTATGAGACAATACCTACACTAAAAAAATTCAATTAACCATTTTATGCAAATTAATAAAAATTTTTGGTAAACTAGTTTTAGTTTTTTGTAACGTAAAATTTTTGAAAGATCTGTACGACTTCATCGCGAGTCAAAGCATAATGCCAGTAGTGGCAGTGTATTGATTTAATCAATGTCTCTCAATAGACGCGCGATTCACAGGTGTGAAAGGATTAAACGCTGGACTCTATTATTGATCTTATTGGAACTTTTCTTAAATGGTATAATAGTTATTATATTTATCAATAAAGCAATAAATCGTAGTATATACTAACTCTAGTTCTAACTACATACCCTATATAGGTACATATGGCATACAAACTCAACAGGTAATACGAAAAGCTCGCCACAATCAAGTTTGTTCTCTCTCGATGTCAACAGACGAGCACAACAACTATGGAGTTTGCAAGAGATTTTCGGAATGTAAAAGCGCTCAAACAGCTTACACCACCAAAAATATTGCGCCAATTTATTGCAAATATGATCGTTCAGACCCAATTGTTTGTTGTGATCAAACAATCACACCAGACGAACCTGAAATTCCTGATCCAACTAGATCTAGTAAAATGCTTATGCGAAGAAAAAGTGAAGAATTGTGCCAGAAACAATATGACTTCTGGGCAATAGTTTCCGGTACACCAGTGGCATTCAAACCTATGGCAGCATTAGGATGGTTGACATCTGATGGAAAATATGAGTACTTGTACGGTGGAACTCGAATTTCAAATGATTTTGTTTTAACAGCTGCTCATTGTACCAGCGTTCGTGGTTTTGCACCAGCAATTGTTCAAATTGGTGGAGAAAATCTTGACATTAATACTACAAATAAAAATATTTTAATCATTGGTGAGATTTACGTTCATCCAAAGTATCGAAGAAAACAATTCTATCATGACATCGCTCTGTTACGGTTAAATACTACTGTTTTTAGCTTGAAGGCGTGTTTATGGCAAACTCATAACATAAACTATACTCAAGCAATTGCTATTGGATATGGCCATACTATGTATGCTGGAAAAAGGAGTAATGAACTGCTTAAAGCCGATCTTAATATCTTCCCGAATGAGGAATGTAGTCGCTACTATAAACCATCATATAAATTGGAAAGTGGAATAATCGACTCGCAGATTTGTGTTGGTGATCCTTATAAGATGAAAGATACATGCCAAGGTGATTCTGGTGGTCCATTAGTAGTGCATATAAAAAATGACTATGATCAAAATGTTCCGTATATCTTGGGTATTACATCTTTCGGTCAAAGTTGTGCTGGAGGTCCGCCAAGTATTTATATACGAGTTTCATCTTATTTGGATTGGATAGAATCAATTGTTTGGCCGTAGATCGTTAGTTTTTTTTTCGTTTTGAGTAATAAAATAAAATTTTTTAAATATTTTCTTATCTGTTTTTGTTTTTACCTTAAAATTATTATTTTCTGCAGAGATATCCCAAATCTTGGAATTTAAAAGTATTTAATAAGGGCCAATGATAGAACATAACTCGTCAATCATTGTCATTACTGGGGTAATTTGTAAAAAAAAAAAAAATAGAAGCTCTTACCACGGCATCTAAAAATGCTGTGATAAAGAAAAACATTTCTGGAATGGTTTCCTCTCATTTCGTTGGGGCCTTATATTATAGAGGAATGGGTTTAAGCCATTTACAATGATACAACGAGAGAGAGGGAGAGGGAGAGGAATGGGTTTAAGCCATTTACAATGACACAACGAGAGAGAGGGAGAGCTACATTTATTTAATTATTTACTTTGATAGTTATAAAGATAATAAACAGAAAGTTTTACAAATAAGTACTACCTTACACACAATTGAGCGAGTAAATAAATTTACATAAACAAAAGAAGAAGTTAAAGAATATTAAAAAGCTTAAAGTTAAAATAATGTTAAGATATAACTACAAAAAATAAATTATAACTATAGTTATAAAGAAGTAAAACTAAGAGCAAAATGTGAATAGGAACTATATAATAGAAAGATAATATGAAAAAGAAAAGTACAAAAAATACTTTAACTAAATCTAAAGAGCATGCCTGAAAATTACATGTGTGTACTTAAAACTAGAAGATAAGAGAAGCAAAAAGAAATTAACACTAA
This sequence comes from Dioctria rufipes, assembly GCA_963924295.1. NCBI lineage: Eukaryota > Metazoa > Arthropoda > Insecta > Diptera > Asilidae > Dioctria > Dioctria rufipes. Next base: position 21,503,418 of record OZ002740.1, on the reverse strand, counting down.
AAGTCATCGAAAAAGCGGAAGCCAACAATGCTGTTAATGAGATAGAAAAAGGGAAAAGAAAAGCAGCAGATAGAAAGATATGAAGAAAACTGTCACTAAATGAACTCGCGGAGGATTAATTTTTCAAATGTCAGAGGACTAGTGTTGAAGATGTCTATAGTATTGTTAAATCTTATATTAAATGATTATATAAAGGTGATAGGTAAATAGGTGACTTCTCTTTAGTGTTAGTTCTGCAAGTGCGTAGTCTGACGAAGGTCTGGAATCTCGACCTCTTCGTGTAATTCGACAATTCGTCACATTATTAATTTTCATCAGTGTATTATAATAAGTAATTAGATATAAAACAAGAAGGCATGTCGTTGATGTACAGGATGCGGCAAAAAGATCTGACGGTTTTAAAATAAAAACAACACAAAAATTAAAAGTGATACACAAATTGTTTTATTGCGTATTACAGAAGGGTGTTCATGTAAATTAATGAAAATAACATCAGAACATCCGACTTCATCCGTTTAAGATCTGAAGATAACGTCTTTTAAATAATGTCCTTGTTTGAGCAAGTACTCTTCCAGTCTTGCACTGAAGCTGTCAAACACTTTCTCGAACATTGCAGGAGGCAGGTTGGCGATTTCTTGGCTTATGGCCTCTTTCAGTTCGGCTAGTGTGTAGGGTTTGTTTATGTAAACTCTTCCTTTAAGGAACCCACCCCCACAAGAAAAAATCACAAATGCTAAGGTCTGGGGGAGCGAGCTGGCCATACAATGTCCCCAAAACGTGAAATGACTCGGCCATGAAACTTTCTTCTCAAAAAGTCTATCACCTCATTCTGCTGGAACCACACCATGGCAGAATTGTGTTACGGGTTGGGACTCTTCCTCTTGGACCCACACATTAAAACGCGTACGGAACTGCCGCTGAGCAGCAACGCAGGAATCGTCACTTTTAAAAAACGCCTCGACAATAAACGCACTGTATTCACTTGACCACTGCTCCATGGTTACTAAAAATATCTACGTGTGGCTCTGGAATGCGCCTATCCACCCCCCCCCCCCCCCTCCTACTCACTCAACAGTACGGCGGCGAAAACCGTCAGATCTTTTTGCCGTACCCTGTATATGAGAAAAATCAATGGTCCAAGTATTGTACCTTGGGGAAGTCCAGAAATTTGTTTAAACAAGCAGGATTGATGGCCATTTAATTCAACAATATTATCCCTATTGGTTAAATAGGAGCAGAATTCAGATATGGTATCTGTTTGAAAGCCCATTAGCGCCATCTGTGAAAGACAGCGTTTGTGATTAATCTTGTCAAATGCCTTGACAAAGTCAGTGTGGATAGAATCTATTTGTGTATTTTCGGCGAGCGCGGACACGATTTTGTCTGTGAATAGAGATAAGTTGGTGATCGTAGATCGCCTTTGTAAAAATCTCTTCCAAGATAAATAGTTATATTTGGAATAGGAGCTGATAGTCAACGACTTTTTCAAAAATAAGTACAAGAGCGTTAGAGATGGAAATGGGTCTCTAGTTAATTACGAGTTTAGAGTCACCAATATTTATAAATGGGCCTAATAGGGAGGAAGTTTTTAAGAGCTACTGTGTAAATTTTATTAGTGATTATTATTATTATTACGCAAGACTTTGTTCGCATCTCCGGATTTTTGTCACAATCAAGATTGCTTAATTCATTAAGAACTGATTCTGAAGTGATAGAGCTTAATATTATATTCATATTCCTGAGAAGGTGAAGAGATAGAATAAGAGAAGTAAATGGAGGAGATGACGATGTATCATCATCAAATGTTAATTCTTTAGGATACGTGTTCGATCTATATATATAGGTTTTTACTGAAAGCCTAAAATGCCTTAGGGTTGTGTTTTAGCGAATGTTCAGTGTGATTAATGTATACTTTTGATAACATATTTTCCTCAAATAAGAGAAAGTCTTATAAACGTCAGAGTGTGGTCTTTTTTGTACAGTCGTATATATTTTCTTTTTTTTACCTTAAGGACTTTAATCAGTTGGGAGCTATACCATTTCGGAAAATGATTGTGAATGCAGTTAATTACTACAGGAATAAACAACTCTATTCCACTATTAATTACTTCATAGAATTTACCAAATGATTGGTCAACATCAACGGAAAAAGCAGGAGAGAAATCAAAAATTTTGAAAAAATTCAGAGGCCGGTGTAATTGCCTCTTTGGAAATTTCTTTTTTTTTTAGATAATTGACTACAAGTATTTCTTTGAATGTGCCAAGTCTAATATAATATCGAGCGGAGGATGATGGGAGCTATCTTATGGTATCATTCCAAGGACTTGTGTTCAATCAGACAGACGCAATAGGATTTGATGAAATATTCGCGCTCACTTTTTAAATAACTTCTATTAAGTTACTAACCCCTGACTAAATAACTTTGTGGTCGATCGCCTGAGAGTGCCGTTAGTGACGAAAGAGTTTTAGGGTAGTAAACGTGGATCGATTTACATTGGGGTTTTTGACTTAAATTGAACAAATGGGGAGGTTTTCGATGGGGTAAGATTTTCTTACGTTTTGGGGGTTTTGCGGTGGGGTGGTAACTATTAACTACTACCCTTGGGGTGGTCCAACTTGGGCCAACTGTGATATGAGTGAAGATTCGAGAGTCGATTCCAGAGTCCACATTTGAACTTCGAGAGTCAACATTCAGAAGTCGATATTCGAGAGGCACGATTCGAACGTCGCAATTCGAGAATTAAGATTCGAGATTCGAGAGTGTATAGAATTTATGAAAAAAAAAGTAGAAAATAAGACCTCCACAAAAGCTTTCGCTTGAGCGTGGAAATCCGTAATGGCCTTTAGCTACTTGTTTATGAGAAAACATCAATTTTTTATATTTTTTAATAAGTACTAATTATGTAATTATTCGTAACCTACTCTTCTAGGAAGAGACTCTGAATAATAATTTCTGTTTCCAGATAGAAAAATGTTTAATTTTAATTTATAATTACTAACTGTAAGCTCATTTTAAGTCTTAGTGGGAATTTATTGAAAACTTTAGCATGTCTTTGAGTATAAGTTTACTAAGATTTTAGCTCATTCAGTGGGCTTGGTAACTGATTTCGAATAGCATAACGTGTACAATGAAGTGGAAACTTTCTTAGGTTCTTATAAACGAATTTTAAAGCCACGAAAGAATATAATTGTCTTACATTTCATTACACTGAAACTCAACAAAAACGACTGGGTAGTGGATTTATACATGTTTTGACTTTTTGAGACAAATCTTAACTATTTTATTTTATCGACTTTGCAACGCGGACTAATAATGTTAGTATTAGCTGAACCCCAGCCAATTATGCTATACTGAATAATAGCTTTGACAATTTCAAAATAACTCATTTTCATAGTTCGCATTCCTAATCATAAGAATTTTATAAACTATCTTCCTCATATACGGCAGGCAGGAACCAAGCCTTACTGCTGAGTGGTTCCTGCTGATAACGCCTGCTTTTGCATTGAGTTTTTGTTTTTATTTTAAAGATTTTTCGTTTGTAAAAGAATTTTTTCCACGAAAAATTTACAGACCATTGAAAAGGCTCAACGATTATCTATCTAACAAATTTTGAGGTCACCATAATAGGGTGTGGCGTTCATAAGTTACAAGGTGATCTATAAAAACATACCCAAATGTCTTTGAGTCCCGTCATCTCGGAAACAGTTAGGATCCCCCACCCCCCATAGAATTTTTTTCTTATCTAAGTATGACCTATCCATAGCCTTCAAGTTCCATACCAAATACGGGACACCCTGTATATATCTAATAGGCTGAACCTCTTAGTTTCACAGCACTCTTTGCAGTTATACATTTGTCATGAATGTCAAAGGGGCAGGAGATGATTGTAAATTTAATATACATACTTCCATCTGGATACGTGGCGTAGCTATAGACGTAGTAAATTTCGTCAGGATGGTTGGTCGGTGAGAGAAAAAGGGAAACAAGGGGAAAACATGGGAGAAAAAAAGAAAAGATAAAAAGCCAAAGCCAAAACTTAAGTAGCTAAGTTACCATGTTTTCACCAATCTTATCTCCCGTATCTCATATTTCCAATTGTTTCTATAAATTTCGGGAATTCTGGAAAAGTGGGGCACATGATTTGTCAGCTACGCCACTGAGTTGGCATATAGAAACGAACATCTTTTTGTTTTAATATATATGATCAACAAAAAGATTGGTATCAATCTACATAAGTATCTACAAGTGATGCTAAGCAAACCTCCAACAAACATCATCTCTTCTCCTGGTGTACTTATTAACCCTTTATAACTACCCAGCGTCGAAAGCGAACCTAAAATTAATTCATTTATGTTTTCTCTAAAAAATATTAAAAATTCTAATCGCTAATTGTTTTAAAAGCATACTATGGATAACTGAAATTCATTCGGCTCTAATATAAAAAAAAATCGGCGCCTTTTTCTACGATCCTAGGGTAAATGGAAAATTCCATTCAATACGTAGGGGAAGGAAAAGTTTTCCATGTTTTTCACAATTTTTACAAATTTTGTGGTATCTAGTAGTATCTACACCAAAGGTGGTGTGGATACTTTTAACCAATTGTGTCACAAATATAATGTGTCAAGAAAGATACGACGCGATGTGGCCAATGTGCTGTGTATTTTATGGCCTCTTAAATTTTGTAGGAATAAATGTGTTAATACATTTACGTTACAAAAGAATCTATTTCACCAGATTCGAAGCACTTTTTTAAAAAATTTAGCGTTAAGTCTTCTAAGACCATATTTAGAGAAATGTTTTCAACGCGGCACTTTACCTACTTAGCTTAAGGATAGAATTGCCGGAATAAGTGAAAAAGAAAGACCTGTTGAAGAGTTAGAAGTTCCTCGTGGAAAGAGACCAAGGTGCGCTTCTTGCCCACGATTAAAAGATAGAAAAATCTATTCGCAATGTGACAGCTGACAGCGATACATCTGCTCAATACATTATAAAAAATTGTGTATTAACTGTCTTCATAAATAAAAGAAAATGCATAATTAAGATGGCATATGTACAATAATATTATTCCTAAATTATTAAAACTTTCATACCTAAAAAAAACTTTTGAATTTCTTAGTAAAATCGCAGTAAAATTTCACAATGGGGTCATTCTTGACCCCAAGGTGGGATGTGACACTATGGGTAGTAATAAAGGCAAAACTAACACAATTCTGTGCCCCCAATCTGAAGGAATCCAATAAAAAAAAAAAAACATAATTATAGATATATTTATTTGTGATGTACAATAATAATAATTACAAACTTATGAATAAATAATTGATTCAATCCAATCCAAATATGAAGATACTCTCGTCAAAACTGATGGAATATGTACACCGCAACTTATTCCGAACGAAATTATTCCCCCGACATACGGTATATTCTTATTGTTTTTATTAACGCTCACAATCATCGGACCGCCTGCATCACCTTGGCACGTATCTTTCACTATATTCGAATCACGAGAGCCAACACAAATCTGTGAATCGATTATTCCTTTTGATAATCTTCGATTCGATTCTGTATAGTACGTCTGGCACTCTTGATTAGTAAAAATATCCAATACCACTTTCATTAAATCTTTTGATGCTGCACCACCAATCGATGTGGTTCCATATCCAATTGCTGTTCCTTCCAACTGTTGAATCTCATTTGTTTGCCACAAACATGCTGGTAGATGATCTGAAGATGACTCTAATTCCAATATGGCAATATCATTGTAAATATATTTGTTGGTATTGTCTGGATGCACAGTAATTTTTTTAATTGGTATTGTACTAACTTTAGAGCTGGTATCTTCAAGATTAGCGTCACCTATACGAACAACTTCTGGTGCCCCAGAGTGTGGTGAATTGACACAATGAGCGGCTGTTAGAACATAATTTCGTGAAATTAAAACTCCTCCGCACTTGAATTCATAGTCGCCGTCTGAATTTTTATATCCAAGGGCAGCCATATAGGGAAATTCTCCAGGTGTAATTGGAATTTTACCCAAATTATTGTCAACAGGAGAAGAGTTTCTCGTTATGCGTTCATGAACATTTCGAGTCGTCCTGAGAGAAGAATTTTCTGGGAAGTATATTTCATCACATTTTTTCTGACTTATTCTATCTGGATGCTGCTGACCATGAACGTCTATATTACCTGGATTGTTAGATTTTTTGTATTACTTAGTTTTAAAATTCATTATGTATAAGCTTACCGTTGAAGAAGAATTGTATTAAAATTAGGAACACTTTAAATTCCTTTAACATTTTTACAAAGTTTTGGGTAATATTACAGAGAACTGGAACAATTCTGTGAAGAATTAATTCAAATGTTACGACTGTAATTGAAGACCGATGGAAATAAACTGCGTTAAATTAGAAAAAAAAATTTTGACCAAGGGAAATATGAAAGCTTTTGAAACTGGTTTTATGATGTTCAACTTGATGCTTTTTAGATAATGTATTACTAATTATAAGTGAATTACTACTGGTTTTGATTATATATTCATTTGTGTGTGGTGTGTGTTTAGAATGAATGAATTTAATTATCATGTTGTTGAAAACATTCTTTCTACACGAATAATTAAAATTACAATCCAAGATACGGGTAATTGTATATGCACTTTGCTTGTTTTAGTCTCGTAATACATAAATATGTACGTAAAAAAAAATAGATACATCAATGCAATGCCGACTATAGATGAAATTGGATTTTTGTTGTTATTCATAGATTTTTTTTTAAATAGTTCATCGAAAATTCTGTCCAAGTGCGGTTCCTTCGTATACGCATAGGAAATGATCCGATATTTCATCCTTTTCGAGACATAATCTACATAGATACAACATCAGTGGGTCATATACCTATACGATGTAGGCGTTTGTAAACGTAGTCCAGTTAAAATAATTTTGACTGATTCCTAGTCAATCTCAAAAGACTCACAAGGAGAGGGTCTCTAATCATCATCACCGATTTCGTCCAAATTCACAGTATAAGTAGGGCTTGATAGAAATGAAAGTGACGCAAATGGGAGCTTTAGATGACCAAACAAAACCAAAATAAATGCATAATGTTGGGGAGCCCGGGGTTTTAGTAAGCTTACTTCCCTCTTGGAAAATGCTTAAATTTGCAAATTTTCACAGGAGTTGTCACGGTAAAATTGCAACACTATTTGAACGAAAGTACCAAATTCATTCGGGTTAAATGCCAACTACTGAGGAGATATGTAGATTTTCGATTCTGTAATCCAATGAGCAAAAGCTCCCTAATGTCATAAAGACAAGCTAAGACACACTAGTTCTACCACATGAAAAATGTGATACATTCGAATCATATATTTTTAGGACACTTTCAAGGATAACTCAATCCTTAGTACACCAGCCACCACAAACCTTCTTCTGTGTGGATCACCTTTCGTCAATTTTTTCGACAATTAACTTCAAAAAAATCAAGTGGTCCTGACAAAATATCAAATGCAATTATTAATAAACTTCCACCTATTTCTCTTGAATTTCTAGCAACCGTCTTCAACAATTGCATCAATAATTGCTACTTCCCAGAAAAATGGAAAATTTCACGCATCTTCCCCATCCCCAAACAGACTTCGTCAAAAGACATGAAGGAGTTCAGGCCATCTCCTTAATCTCAAACCTGGGAAAGCTGTTTGAGAAAGTCATCAAGCAACAGGTTATAAACACCTGTGAAGAAAAAAATATCTGCCAAGAATCCCAATTTGGTTTCAAACCACAACACTCCACTACTAAAGTTTCATACGGATGCAACTAGAGCCCCAAATAGGAACGAATCCATCGTAGACTGCTTCATTGATGCCGAAAAAGCATTCGACCAGTATGGACAGCAGGACTTGTTTTTTAGTTAAATCCCCCCACACCTCAATATGTTAATCCACAGTTTCCTAGCTTCTAGGATATTCTATGTGGAACTCGAAGAACACAAATCACCACTTAAGGCAATAGAAGCCAGATTCCCCTAGGCCCCATTTTAGGCCCGATCCTGTTCAATGTATATACTTTAGACCAACTTCCAAACGAGAATGGAACAACACTCTTTTACGCTGACGAATCCTTCACGTATGCCCGCTCTCGCTGCCTAAATTTGGCTGAAAATAAAGTCAACCTGCACCTTCAAAAGTTAGACTCCTACCAGAGAGCTTGGGGGATTAAAATAAATGTCAAAAAATCTGAATTGATTTGCATTCGGAAACCTAGCACTGGGCGAAACCACCAAGTTGCTATATCTAAGACCATTGAGGCTATCTATATCAGGGGAATAATAAAACCCACACAAAGTGCGAAATACCTGGGTATCAAATTCCATGAACTTTTAAGATTCAATGACCATGCTAAAGTGACCATTAGGAAAGCCAATTTCGCATACATCTTACTTAGTCCAATAATAAACTTCAAGGACAGCTTCTCAACTCACACCAAACTTCGGTTGTACAAACAACTTATAAGACCTGTTATCACTTACTGCTTCCCTGTCTGGCATACTATTTCTTCCACCTATTAGGAAAGACTCAGCAAGCTTGAGAGAAAGATTCTTAGAGCTTGCACGGAACTCCATAGATGATCCAACGGAAGATACTGTCCCAACAGAGTAGTCTACGAGGCAGCCAATATCACTCCAATTCAGGAGTATCTATTTGAACTTGCGAAGAAGCAAGTTCAAAAAATACCAAACCACCCAAACCCACTTATAAATAACCTGCCGGACCTTCTCATACCGGCAAATTTAAATTACCTCTCACCCGTGCTTTTAACAAAGCCCGAGGCTAGAAACATCTACCATCGACATGATGGTGGAATAAGTTTCTATGACGATAAAGGTAATTGCCACCGAGGGTAATCACATTACAGCCATTATACTCAGAGAGTGTCTCTGAAGGAGACCAATGCCTTACCCGGGGGTTACACGAGATAGTACAGCTTGCATGCAAGCCTCCCTTCCAACGCGATCTTAAACTTGACAGCAGAAGGCAGTTCGGTTGATGTCTTATCATCTTGCATGCAAGTTCATTTAAAAAATGACATTGCGACGTAAAGTCTTGCGTATATTGGAAAATTATAGCAATAAAGGAAGTAGGATAATGATAAAAACTCAAGAAAACATGACGATTCCAGAAAATCTCATTTTCACAGTATAAATTTATCAATTTCTCTCAAACATTTCTTCTCAACTATCAACAAAGAGGACGACATCAAACCGAACTGATGGCTAAAGATGAGCCCCAACGATCAAATGAAGACAATGAAGAGAACATCGAGGGAAACTACCGATATAATCGATAAGTTGTAGCAAAACATTTTGAAATGAATTTTTCAGACAGAACTTTGGCCGTTAAAAAATACATTTCGTAACTTAATCAGAAGGAGAGAGAAAATATGTTCAAAACTATCAATAGGATAATATTTACCCCACCTACCTCAGAACACCCGAATTCGGGAAATGAGGAACATTTTTTTCCCATTGGTGTATATGAATAACCTTTTGACATTGAATTTATCATCCGATTTTGATGAGATTGTTTACGAATATTCTACAGAGATGGTAGAATATAAAATAAATACCCCCACCCCTGGAAAAATAATTTATCTTTTTATTTATTTTTTTATTATAATAATATATAAGTAACCCATCATGGGTTACCACTCCGTAACCCGCTGCCGTACAAATCTCGTAAAGTTTCAAAAAATTATAAAAGACACAATGAATTTAGCAAAAAGAATTTTGAAAATCGGTTGGAATTTGGCTGACTACATAATATGCTGCTAATTAATGTAAGTTGAAAGTAATTTAGCAAACATCGCAATTTTATTTTGGAAAATGCTCCTAAACTAATTGGGGTAAGACGTCTGGTTTTGTGTATATGAAAAATAACAGATTATAGATAATTAATTTTGCGAATATACTCGCAAGATGATAATTATCGAAGTTTTCCGAAAAGTATTAATTTGAACCCCGGGTATACATTATGCATTATTTCGGTTTCGCTTGGCCATCTGGAGTTCGTAGTTGCATCACTTTCATTTCTAATCAAGCTCAACATAATACTGTGAATATGGACGAAATCGATGTTGACGAGGAGGACCCTCTCCTTGTCAGACTTATCCTTTGCGAAGGTCTTTTAACAGATCTTTTTTCTTGTCTGAATTCTTTCGTTAAAGTCTATATCTGCTCTATTTGATAGTGAATCCTCAGTTTCTTAAGGTTAGTTATGGGATTTTATATGAACTGCAGCAATATAGTTCTTGTACGAAATTATGCTCAATTTTTTGCCAGTAGGAGGTTTTATACATGTGTTGCTCCTTGTAAAAAAGCTTGTTAATGTTTGAATGAATTTCCACATTATTTTCGTCTAGATATTCGTGTTCGTTTTTTTCATTTTCACTTTTATTATCATTTTCAATCACAGGATATCTATACATATAAAGTTTATCATTCCGTTTGTAACGCATAGAAATAATGATGGTAGAGAAAAATAGATTGGACACCTACACATAACATTAAAAGTTATTTTGTTTTTTGCATGTTCGTCTGTCTGTCCTTTCAATAACTTGAGAACGCGTTAATATAGAAAACACTTAATTGAACTACTCCACTGAACATTTAATTCTGTTAAAGAAAATTAAAACAAATTTTTTTTTTTAAGAGACCGACGCGTTTCGTCTGTCTAAAAAGACCTTATCTAAGGCTACACTGATCTTAGTGGTGTACATTCATACATTGAGATAGTTAACTAAATAATAGAGAGGAACAAATATATATAGAGAGAAAACAATTAACCAAATAAAACAGAAACGCTACGTACATATAAATTTGGGGTTAAGGTGGGGGCTTCTATCCGTGAAATCTAATTGATATTTAACCTATAAACAGCCATTGTCTCTCGCTTTCCTAATTTCTAGGATTTCATATTTATTAAAGGTCGGGTCAGAATTTAATCTATGTAAAATTTCTAGATCGTTTATAGAACGATCAGCTGCGTCCTGTTTCTTTAAGATGTTTTAAGAGGCCCGAAGAAAGGGTAAGCGGACTTAGGCGATCTAATATGGGGGTATTAAAAGATCTTCTGGTTTTACCTACGTAGATTGCATCACAATTACTACAAATTATTTTATAAGTATATCCTAGCAGTGGAGAAAACAAAAATAAATAAAGAAAATTTAAAAAGTGGGCTAAATCGAGCAACTGCTTTTTGGTGTTGGCATATAAAAAATTTACGTTTTTTACGGATCCTGTGACAACCATCAGTTCTAGACGTTTTTATTGTACTGAAAAGTTCTTTAGAATATGAAATCATATAAAATTGGTTATAATCAGTTTTACTGTCCGATGAACCGTTTTAGAAATATACGCGAAAAACCACCTCAAAAGTCAACTTACTCTCAGATGGGTGCCAGACCATACAAAATTACATACGGACATTTATCTAGGGTATCATAAGAATTGGTCCTTACTAATTCTAGCTTTTTTACTCGTTTATTATACCCTAGATGAAATCTATAGGATATACTAAGTTTGTCATTCCGTTTGTAACGCACAGAAATAATGATGGTAGAGCAAAATGGATTCGGCACCCATGCATAATATTAAAAGTTATTTTGATTTTTGCATGAATGTCTATCCGTCCGTCTGTCTGTGCGCACGATTATTTGAGAACGCGTTTAGTTAGAGAGCTGAAATTTTGTACACTGACTTTAAAAAAAAACGTAAAAGTAAAAACTCGAAAATGAGACAAATCGGGAAACTGCTTCGTGGGGTTGCCATATAAAAATTTCGTTTCCCACTATATATTCGGAGACTGTCTGAGAACGCGTTGACATAGAGAGCTAAAATTTGGTGCATTGTGTTTTTATAGTAATAGTAAATAAAATTTTCAAATTTGGACTAAATCTGGCAACCCCTTGTTGGTGTTGCCATATAAAGATTTAGGTCTATTATTTATCCTTATATATTATAAATAAATAAAAAGATTACTCTTTTGGACTTTTTACCGGGTTAAACTTAATTTTGTTCAAGAAAGAATTTTTTTGGGATTCTCCGGTATATAGCAAAAGCTAAAAAATGTTCTAATTTGTTATTTTATCACACAACCCATTAATTTTTGGTGGCAAGTTTCAAGTCTTGGTTTGACTCATCAACAGGTACCAAATAGCGAAATTGGGTGATTTGAAAAACAAATGAAAAAAATGAAAAAAAGAAGAAAGAAAAGAAAAGTTTGAGAAAAATAGAAAAGACAATTTTTTATTTATTAAAAAAATTTAAAACAATTTTTGAAGAAACAGATTCATTCGAAGCGAATCGAATCTGTATACGCCACGCAGTGGGCTGAAAAATAAAGAAGAAAAGGAAGAAGAAGAAGCGTTTCGTTATATATTATATATCAGAATACGAAATCCTATAAAATTGGTTATAATAATTTTTTTTTCCTTCCCGCAAACCGTTCTAGAAATATATGCGAAAATCCACTTCAAAAATCATATACTTGCATAGATCGGTGACCATACGAAATTTCATACGGGCATTCGTCATAAGAATTGGCCTTACACCAATTCTAGCTTTTTTAATTGTTTATAAGCTGAAATAACTCTCAAGTCTCACCATGTATAATTAAACTAATACATCCATAGGAATTTCCCAAAGAATTTCCACGTATTTAATCTAAATCTTCCAAATTTATTGATATCAATTAAATCGGGCAATACATCTATACCCAACACGAGACTCGACCGGGCAATACCAGTACCGGATCAGTTTTAAGTTTTTTAACATCAACTAAAATTCTTGTTTTCTGGATAATCCTGTTTTTTTTTTGTTTCGCAAATATTTAAACTCCGGCTACTAAGTTCGTACTATGGTTAGACAAAAACAAGTTTCAATTTGATCACCCCTTTAGAGGTATTCTCATGATGACGACCGATCGAAACGACGACGACGACGTGATCTTCATGTAATTATCATTGCTCACAGAGAGTTTACTGAAGCTCTCTGTCTGTCTGCCTGTCTGTCTGTCCTTGTTTTTGTCTTCCTATATGCCATGTTGTGCTGTACTGTGCTTTGCTTTGGACTGTGGTGTGGTATTATAAACCGATGGCACTTTAGCCATCGATTGCTTCGCGATCGCAGTTCGGATTTATTCATACTAGAATCAAGTTGACCAGACTGGACATAACAACGTCAAGCATATATTTATATAGGTATATCACCTAGTGTGAATAATAGTTGGGAAAAAAAGTGACTGAGAATTTACAAAAAAAAAAAAAAAAAAGTGAAATCAAATCACGTACACACAGAATCACAAAATCTTTCTATCTGTCGGCCTTTGCAGTGAAATACTAATTGAAATTTTTGGTGAGTGTCCAGGCAGTGTTAAAACGTTTTTTTTTTTGTTTTTTTGTTTTTTTAGAAAGAAGTGTTAATTTTATTTTTATTTATTTTTTTGTTTATACGTAATTTATAAGATTTCATGATTTTTAATTTAATATAGAATTTGCATAAAGACTATGTAGAATTACCTTGAACTTCTATTCTGAAGATTTTTAGGAGACTTTTGGTTACACTTGAGTGAAATTATAACGGAGAGATAGGTGACAACTTATAATTATAATACTTGAATAGTGTGGATAAAGTAATCCAGTGGCGTAATATAATTGCTATTAAATTCCTCTATTTTTTAATTTAGTTTTTTTTTTTTTTAATTTTTGAGATACTTCATGACCATGTCGCGTCTGTGAGAATTTTTTAAATGAATCAAATCTTACGATAAATTGCTTAATGTTAATTTTTTTATTGTTATATCTAGAATAATTGGTCATAATTAAAAGTAAAATGAGAGAATATAATTTTTAATTACCAATGCCGGATAATGATAATTCAAAAATAGATTTGCTGTATAACTCTCGATTGGTAGAATATGTGATTGTGGTTATCAGTAATGCGGTTGTGAGATTCTTAAATGTACTTTGTCATGGACTAATTCATTTTATTTGCATATTATGTTATTGCATGCAAATCTATCCAAGAAAAAAAAAGGTCTTGAGCAAAAATTTCAAATTACTCGAATATCTTCTATTTTAATTTTTTAATTATTTTTCTTTGTATTGTTAACTTAGAATTTAAATTTTGTGAAATTTGTTATGTGTTGTCTCGTAGAGTAGATATTTATATGTATGTAATGATCGTCGCCAAATAAATCCCATCTGGCGAGATCGTTGTGAACAGTTAATTAAATTCAAAGTCCAAGGACAGCTCTCGACGGCTCGAGTAATAAACCGATAGTTTAGAACAATTACAAATTCTCGAGAAATTCATTAAGGGTAGATGAAGAATAGGTCACAGATATGCCACAGGTTGTATATGCCGGCTCCTGGATTATCTGTAGTGTAGCTAGAGTAGAGTACAATAGGATAAACATAATTGACAACGGCGACAGCATTTTAAATGCAGCATAGCTAAGGTTAAGTAAGTAAGGTATTGACTGGTAGAAGCAACTCATTCTTAGTTCGGAAGTATAGACGGTAAATTGGTATCGGGCGGGCAGTAGAATGACTGATTAGAATTGAGATCTTTACACATATAATTTAAACATTTCATTCTGGTTCGGTTGATAAAAAAAAATAAAAAATTTAAAATATCCTTATTTATTTGAAATATTCTTTATTTACGCTAGAACTCCTCGGTCACTGCGATCAGAGTTTCTTCTATTATGTTATGTTATTATCTTTTAATTTTTTAATTTATATTTAATGATAAATTCGCACTTAGTGTGTTATAATTTCACGAAACTTATGATGATTTAGAGTTTAAATGATTTTTTAACAAGTCTAAGGATATACATAGCAGGAAATATTGATTATTTTATTGTTCTTTTTTAATCTATACAACCATATGGACATAATTTTTAAATTTTTCAAATATTTTTGTAATCACAAATATTAGAAAAGGTATTCTATTTAATCCATTGTTTTTGTACCGCTGACATATTATCGCGGTGTTACTGCATAGTCGCGAGCTAATAATGTCGCTATACCGCGTACGGTAAAGTAAAAGTTAAGTTTTCAGCAGGACCTGAGCTTCTCTTTTTTTCCATTATAATGACAAAATTATTGCCACTGAATTGTAGGATAGGACGAGAAATATCATTATTTTTGGATTTTAGGCATAAAATTGATAAAACAAGTTTCAATTTCTTAACTACATTATCATTATCTTCGAAATTGGATTTTGCTATCTATGTACTCTATGCAGTTACGCAGTTATGATATTGCTTGTCTATCGGTTATGCAGTATCACTGACGATATGAATGAATAGATGGCATATCTTATTAAAATCTTATAATGTTTTTGTTTTGTTTAATTTTAGTACACACAAAATTTGGTGCATCTATCCTACTCTCCTCTTTAGATATGTAGCTGCCAACTAAACATAATTAAAATAATTTTTTAATGACGTTTTCATATTTTTTTCTTCTTTACAGTTTTATAATTTTCCAATTCTCAGTTAACTTCAGTTTTGCATAAAAAAAAAGGTTTTGTTATTTTATCTCTTTTTCTCTCTGTAGCTAATTCAGGTAAAACAACTTAAAGAAAAATATATGTACAATTTAGGCAGATGTCACATTTTCAGTAATTTCAGTTTACTGTGAACTTAGAATATAGAGAGTACAGGAAGTATGATAAGCCGAATTTAATCGTGCTCTTAGTCGCTGTCACTGCGCCAAACGGCACCCAGGGAGTTTCTTAGCTGTTTCAAATGTAGGCAGCTGAACATGCATTTCTCTCTTAATCGTTCTCTTAGTCGCTGTCACTGCGCCAACCAAAGTACACCCAGACAGTTTCTCAGTTGTTTCAAATGTAGGCAGTTGAACATAAATTTCTCCAATTTCCCCTACTCAAACACTCCAAAGAAAAGCCACACTCATGCAAACGAATTTTATAGCTATCAACATTCCTATTTTCGCTATATTCTAAGACTGTAAATTCCAGAAATTCAGGTTACTGAATTTAAGAAAACCGAAATACATTCACACAATCAAATCGCCCATGGTCACAAATTTTCTGAAATTCAATTTTTTCTAAAAAAATTCAGACAGCGTTTCCGATTTTTCAATTTTTAGTTACTGAATTTGTTCAGTTTGCTAATTTCGGTAAAGCAATTTGACTCGCTCTTGTTGCGTTCCTTTTCTCATTCTGAATGAATCTGTATGAATCGGCAGAACGATGTCATAATTGAACGGAACAGAGCCACTTCAACTGTTTTGACATTTCTTTCATTTGATAAAAGAAAATATAAATTCGTAAAAATTGTTGTTTATGAAAAATAAAGCCATTTTCCAACAAAACCAACTTAAACTCAACTATTACCACCTCGTACAAATTGTAAACAACACATTCACGAATCCAAATTAAAATCGTTCTGCTTGAATCCGGGAAAAGCTCAGGTGCATTCAGTACGATTCGGAGTCCGAAAAAGTGATGACAGATTGAAACTAAATCGTTCGGCCCGAGAAAAAGAATGACATGGATTAAAAAAATTCATTCTGAACGAGAAAAGGAACGCAGCATCAAATTTTCCGATTTTGAAGACTTTTGCTGAATTGTCGGTGGCGCGGGTACGAGTTCAGTAAGACGAAAAATTCCTTTAAGATACAGAAATAAATGAGTGTTTGTAAAACGTAGAATTTCAAGACTATATGCGTCTGTTAATCTCTTAAATTTACAAAAGTTCATTTTTACTAATAACAACAAAATAATTTTTTTGAATAATAACACAAGTTAGTTTATGATTAAATGAAAACAAACAATCTAAAATACAGTTTTGAGATTCAGTACTGAAATTGAATTTCAATTTACAGAAATGCAGTAAACCGAAATTCCAGTAAAATATTTCTTCAGATGATGGTGTCAAGATACTTCCCCCCCCCACTCCGTATTTTATAAAGCACCCTATAACTTTTGAATTATATATGCTATAATGATGATTTAATATTTCTTAGATAAAATAATCCTTTGAACTCTCCAAATCGTCACACTGTTCTATGTTTTATCTCTGCAGTTTCAAGGCTTAAACACAATTGCGACGAGCGACGACAAACGACGACGAAATTCCGCTGTCAAACTTCTAAAAGCACAGCGTCTTATGCGAATGCACCAAATTGCGACGAGCGACGGTGAGCGAGCAACGAAGTTTTCGTCGGGATTGATCAGTTTCTAATTTTGCCGTCGTCGCTGCAGTACTGCCAACAAAATCAATCGAATGAAATTATTTTGGTATTCAGTTTTGTCTTTTTAAGGTTATAGCACGACGCGGTAATTTTAAAATAATGAACTTTGAGGAAAAATTGATTGAAGAAGTGCAAAATCATAGAATAATTTATTATTTGCAAGACAGGCAGTATAGACAAGTGGACAAAAAAAAAACCTGGTTTGGATGAATATTTCAAAGCGTTTAATTTAGTTAATTTCTGAATTTTCAGTTTTTATCCCACTTTGGTCCATTGCATTTCTTTCAATGCAATATAAAATATTCTTGATAAAAATCTCCTTTTAAAACGCTCGAAACATTTAACAAATGAAATTTCAGTATCTTCTTCTTTCACAATCGTCCGCTCACTGCCTGTCGTTGCAATTGTGCAAATGCCTGTTTCGACAGCGTATTTTCCGCTGTCGTCTGTCGCTCTTTCGCTATGTTGTCGCAATTGTGTTTAATCCTTCACTTACGAAATAGATTAAAAGTCTGAGCATTTGAGCGTTTTAGCAAAAATAATATTAGAAATTTATAGAAAGAGGTTCAAATTTTTATTCACTCTTGGTGGTCGTCAGGAGAGCAATTTTCAAATACAATACTTTCATGTGTGCCGTTGTCGGCCTCTAATAAATGCATAAAAATTTTCAAGAGAAAAACGAAATGATATACGAAAACTAGGTATTCTGGCACTTTGGATTTGTAATATCTACATGTAGAAAATTTCATGTTGACACTAGAAAAGTGCAAAAAAAAAGAATTGAAATGAAATGACGAAATACTCAAAAGTATTCATCATTCCATCGAGCTCTCTAAGTTTTTCAGCAATTAATGCATTTTAATTACATTTTTAGAAATATTGTAAATTTACACAATTTCATTGCATGTAAAACTATGTAAATTTACACGTATTTTTACAGTATATATATACCTACATATGTATATATTCAAGGATAGACTTTTGATTTTCGATATTTTATATTTATCCATAATGTCAAAAAATTTTCCACTCATATGTCTTATATTTTTCTGTACCTATAGATTTACAATGATTGCACGACGTATCGTGACAGTGTGCCTTCTAATTGGATTGGCACACACGCAATCAATAGATGATTTAATTGATGAAGTTTTTGGAACTATGACAAGTTCAACGGATGGAAATTATCAAAATCCAAATCAAAATCTAAATCCAAATCAAAATCCAAATCCAACTCCAAATCAAAATTCAAATTCCAGTCCAAGTACAAATTCAAATCCAAGTCCAACTCCAAATCCAAATCCGTCTCCGAATTTTAATCCTAATCCAGAAGCAGCTGCAAATTTTACAGGCTGTCCAACAGGAAAGGAATGCGTTCCTTTATATCTATGCAAGAACGACCTCATTATAACAGACGGGGAGACATTAATTGATATTCGATTTGACGGTGACACACCCCAAGAGTGTCCATCGCTAGAACAATGCTGTGCAGTTTCTGATAAGGTATTACTAGAAAACAAATTTTTCTTCGATTTTTATTAAAATAATTAACTATTCCCGTTGTTTTATGCACACACACACACATATATATATTTATGTTACGTTTTGATATTTAAGGTAGACGTACCACTAATAACACCAAAGCCAACACCCGAAGGATGTGGTTATCGTAATGATCGTGGTATTGGCTTTAAAATAACCGGAGATAAAAAGCAAGAGACCCAATATGGGGAATTCCCATGGATGGTGGCGATTTTAAAAGAAGAACAAGCTGGAAATCAAATTTTCAATATCTACCAGTGTGGAGCATCACTTATTCATCCGTCTGTTGTATTGACTGCTGCTCATTGTGTAGATGGAAAAATGGCGAAAACTTTTAAAGTTCGCGCCGGAGAATGGGATACACAAACAAAAGCAGAACTTTTTCCCGATCAAGATCGGAATGTTGTCGATGTAGTTGTCCATCCAAATTATTATCGGGGCGCCCTATTCAATGATATCGCTCTACTTTTTGTCGATAAGCCTTTCGATATAATCGATAATGTTCGAACGATTTGCCTTCCACCGGCAAACACTAATTTTGATCGTTCTCGATGCTTTGCTACCGGATGGGGAAAAGATACATTTGGACAAGCTGGAAAATATCAAGTGATCTTGAAAAAAATCGAAATTCCTGTTGTACCACGAACTGAGTGTCAAAATGCTTTACGAAATACTCGGCTTGGAAGTCACTTCGAACTGCATCAATCGTTTATTTGTGCTGGTGGTGAACCAGGAAAGGATACGTGTAAAGGTGATGGAGGATCTCCAATGGTGTGTCCAATTCAAGGAGTTCCAGAACGATATTATCAGGCCGGTATTGTTGCATGGGGTATTGGTTGTGGAGATGCTGTTCCTGGAGTATATGCCAGTGTATCGACATTAAGGCCATGGATTGATGAGCAGCTTGCTTATAAAAGATTTGGTTCAGCTGATTTTACTCCATAATCATAAATTTATAGCTGTTAAAAATTTAATAAAGACGTTTTTAGAAATTTTAGATTGGTTCTAGTTTTTTTTTTTTGAAATTATTATGGTGAATTGATCTGTTGTAAGGGTTACGATGGTGATTGTGTTTGTTTGGTCTTATCCAAGGACAGTATTCAGATTTTAGTCGAAATTTCGTTCGGGGCAATTAAATTTGAATAGATAAAAGCAAGAAAATAGACAAAATTTTATAATTTTCTCAATATTAAAGAGTTCTTCCACAAAACAATGTTGGTCATCATTGACGAAAGGGTGTATATCATCGACAGATGCATTGATATACAACATGCTCAAAAGGAATTTTGTAGAAAATAGTGACGGGATTCTATCAGACCTACTATAATCGTTTCGTAATAATCAAACTTCTAGAAAATCTTTCAAATGTGGGATAATTTCAGGGCAAATTATATATAGAAAACCCCTTTTCAATCACAATTTCAACGAACAGGCAACTCTCCAAAAACGTAAATTTCTTGGGAATTATATTTGACTGGAAAATCATATGCATTCAATAAATGTCAAAGATTATGCAGATTATGCAAACAAATGTTTTAATTCAAATTTCAAAAATAGTTTATTGGTCGTTCGCTACTATCGTTAGGCTCATATGATGGACCAAAACAAAAGGAAAAAGAAAAACAGTGGAAGCAAAGTTCCAACAATCACAGAGACTTGCATGCCTCGGATAGGAACGGATTATATTTGCCTGTAAGGACCAGCAATGAGTTTAGATGCATCCTGAGTTTCCTAAGAGAAGCAGGATGAATTTAGGGCGATTGTGGAGGTTATCCCATGAGGACTAAGGACACAATGGAGACCCACTGATTGTCTAAGTAAATCAGGCTAGGTACTTCTAGTGGCATCCCTCCTACCTAACCTAGCGTAAGGAAGGATCTGTTCCCCTAAAACCAAAATCCCGAAAGCCAAAATAAAGATTTTTTGAAATCCTGATTCTTGGATATTGAAAATTTCGAAAATTTAATATCCCGTTAATTGTCAATTTTGGAAAATCTTTCTGTATTTATTTCATCCCGAAAGCCAAATTTACGATTTTTTGAAATCCTGATTCTTGGTGGTAATAGAAAATCCCGAAAATTTAGTATTCCGTTTAATTGCTTTGAAAAATCTTGCGATATTTATTTCGTCCTCTTAGATAAATTTAAGTAAGGGGGGGGGGGGGTTAAGTAATACCGGAAATACAAAATCCCGAATGAAAAATAAGGAGATATGAAAAAAAAATTTTATTTCGAAAACAAAATTCAGTAAAAATAATCGCAAAATGGAAGAAATTCTATTATTTTTTACAAAGCGCAACAGCTTTTTCGGTATTCCAGTATTTTTCAAAATCTTGTGCTTCGGGATTTTGTATCCCGGAGCATTCGTTCTCCTGACTGAGGCGAACAGAACTAACTAAGAAAGGTGTTTCTGATAGGTAGTTATACTGAAATTGTATGAAGCAATTAATAATTTTTGAAGTATTTTTATAATCTTACCCCACTTTCTTCATTGCTTTAAAGAGAGGAGGAGCTCAGGCTCATTGGGTAATATAGAACTCAATTCGGAATATGGTCTAAAATTTAGTCATGTCGAAGATAAACTCAATCCTGAATTATCGGCATAACATACATGTATATATACATAAATACAAAATTTAATGCTATCAGCATTTCGTGAGTATTAATTTACACACACACACACACACACACACACACACGTAAATTTATTCTCTCTCTTTCCGACTACTACTCGTATAACAATCTTCAGTTAATTTCTGAAAGAGTAACGAAATTGAATTAATTTTTCTTCTTCAATTTATTCATAAATTTATGTCAATTATAATAGTTCAATGAAAAATAAAATTCAATAATTGTTTCGTGTTTAATTAATTTTCAAAAAACAATAACACTTCAGAGAAAAACATTTAAAAGGGTGTTTGTGTCTGTGTAATAAAGTTGTCACACTGACAGAAACATATCAATAAATTGTCTGCTATTAAAATACAATAAATAATTTATACTGGTCTGACTAGTTTATTTTATTTAGTAGCTACCTAGTTAATTACAATCAGAATACAAGTTGTCACTTTGCGACCATCACTTGTTGCAATAATAAAAACACAAAAAAATTATAATTCAAGAAAAACCACTTATACGGTGCGGGATCCACACGATTCGGGACCATAATATATGTACATAAATGTGTTTTCAAAAGGTTATCATTAACTCAAAGTCAGATGACCTCTCTATATTTAATCGAAAAATCGTTTTAAAAATATCAAAAACAACAACAACAAAACGGAATCAATAAGCTCTTCACGTCCCTCAAAGTCGAAGAAACTCGTTTCTTTTTTTTTTTTTTATATAATATATTTTGCGTTATTACGAGGATGGGAATCACACAAGCGCCGGTCGACATTTTCATTACTTAATCCAGTTTTTAAAATCTTGTTTTACCTATTTATTTATACAATAAAAATAAAATAATAACTTTTAGGAAATTTTCTCATGTCTAACTTTAGAATTTGTTTCATTCAGTCTTCGCGTAATTCACCCGGTGCTAGTTGTATTTATGAAAATTAGATTTTCCCACTGAGAAAATCATCTACTGTTTTTGTTTATTTTTTGACAATTAACGAACATTTACCGAAGGTTAGTAATTTGCTTGTGTTGTTGTTTTTGTTGTTATTTTACCGTTTAGATATTTTCAATAAAGTGTAAATGAGTGTTTTGCTTTTTGTTTTTTTTTGTTTTTAAAGAAAAAGTGTAAATGTAGTGTGCCATTTAAAACTTTTTCATCAACCTCTATTAAATATGGTTCTAAGTTGACTTCACTGTAGTAGAAGAAAAACAATTAGATATTTGAAGTATTTACTTACGTCACATAATTTAATTATATTATTCACAGTGCACATACGAAGCTTAATTGATGCGAGTCATGAAAATAATTTTAATTAATTTAGGTGCCTTCTTATACCTATTCTTTTATTCATGGTATGTGGAGAGGAATTCATTTTGTTTTATTTTTCATGTGTTGATTAATATTTTTATAAATTAATAATTGTAATTAAATTTTTTAAATATAATTATGGTTATGATAATTATTAGTAATTTCGTAAAGAAATTTCAAATTATTTTGATGGTAGGTAATTAAAAATAATTAAATGTAGGAAGTGAATAACGTAATAATTACTTTTCGTTTTTTTTTATATATAATTACTCACATTAACTACTTCAGGAATACTTTTAAAATTACTTTCAAAATTATGTCGAATGAAGAAAAAAAGCTAGAGATAAAATTTAATATACATTCTTGATCTCATCAGTTGCAGTATAGAATGATTATTTGCGTTCGTAGCCGTATTATATACATATTCACATAAAAAACACAGTAGTACGAATTTCTGGTCCTTTGTTAAAATAGCCAGGAGCAACTTCACCAGTTCTTCGGTACCGCCAATAATTCACAACGGGGATTTGTACACGTAATCATTGTACAACTCCAATTTGTTTGCAGCTAAGTTTTCTGCGAATTCTGTTTTACTTCCTTCTTCGCACGGTGCCTCCTTCTCCGCAGACATGCAAATACAGTCAAAGATCATTGCATTTCCGAAGAAGGGAGGTTTTCAAAGTACTGGCGTGTCTCAATGTGTATATAGGGCTTGATGGTATTTCACCCCTGGTACTGAAATGCTGCACCTATTATTTAGCTAAACCCTAACGTAAACTATTTCACCTATTCTATTCGACAGGAGTCTTTCCTTCCGCATAGAAACTTGCACATATCAGCCAATACTCCAAAAAAAAAGAGAAGCTTGCGATCCCTCAAATTATAGACCAATTGCCCTTACTTAGTTTCTTTCGAAGGTTTTCGAAACACTGATCAACATCCACTTGATAAAATATCTAGAAACGAATCACTTTATTAGTGATCGCCAATACGGCTTTCGTGCTGACTGCTCCAGTAGAACATTCCATAATTCTGGTGAATCTGAAATCATCGCATTAAATATCTCGAAGGCCTTCGATAGAGTCTGGAACTCTGCTCTTTTAGCTAACTTTAGGTATTAGGTATATCTTTTCTTAAAATAGATTGAAAGTTCAAGTTCAATTCAAGTTATTTTGGACGAAGTTACTTCGGACCGTTTTATAATCCATGGCGGTGTACCGGAAGGTTCTGTGCTCTCTCCTATTCTCTTTCAATCCTATTCATAGTTTTGCAGACGACAGCACCCTCGATTTCGTGTACTCGCTCGACTCAATAGCTGATTTCCGTGGGAATGTTATAGTTGTAGAATTCTTCCTATGCGTACCACACGAGCTGTAACTGTAACCAGAGCTCACCATCACACCCTTGTAGTCAAATTTGACCGTACCGTAAAATTCCGCGAATCCTTCATAATCAGGACAGTACGAATATGGAACAGTAATGTACAGTAATGTACACCGCCACCTCCTTGACTCAACCCAATAATCTCCAATTCCTTTCCTACCAAGGCTATGCTACGGCATCATAGGATATCCCTTAAGCTCTGACATCATCATAAAAAAAAAAACTTCTTAAGAATCCAATTAAAAAATTTAGTTTGATGAAAGCATTCTGGCGGTGGATTTAAAATGAAAATGATAATGATAATGAGAATTCATTATTTGAAATTGAATGAAAAAGAACAGATTTTAATTATAAAAGTAATTCTATACGGAAATATCGATCGTCTAGTTCTGGAACAATTCGGAAAATTCGTTTTGAAGTTAAGTATTGGAATAAGTAGAGTACAATATTCACTATTCGAATCTATATTTGACAGATTCTGACTTGCTAATGAAAACAGGATACAAATCCTATTCCAGTACAGGACTGAAGTTGTTTTGAAAAAAAAAATCCATTTCGTTACAACTTAAATATCAATTATCTCGAAATATTTAATTTTTATTTGTTCCAGTATTGATCGATATATCTTAAGTTTGTATTTAAGTAATCGTAAGTATACTTAAAAAGTAAGTTAATTATTTGACATAATTTTATAAGTAATTTCCACGAAAAGAAAAATAATTACGTTATTGGGAAGCTAAATTTAATTATTATTGTTAATCATCAAAGTAATTATCAATTTATTTTCAAAATATAGTAATCATAATTAAGAAAAAATTCAAATTACTATTATCAAATTATTATAATATTAAAAACTTCTATTTTCTATACATAGAATCGTAATCATAGTAGTAACCTTGTGTATAGAAATGTATAGTGATAATGAAACGAAATTTGACTTATTTACTTGTTGTATTCTAGAGGCCATACTACTGCAGACGTAACTAGCAATGCCTCGCTCCAATACAAAATTAACGATGCCTCGACCAGATGTAGGGAAGCCCACAATTTTGTCTTAAAAATTTACTAAAATTTTTTCTTTAGAATTTATATGCATACTGCATCAAGAATACTCGTGTGGGATGGCCCATTGTATCTGAAAATAACTTCAGTCGGCCACCAGACTGAATATGAATTTCTGTAAATTCCTAAGAATTGAATGCTTAGTGCATCTACGCGTCTACGCTCATAAAAATTGTTAGTGGCCCAAGGACCCGTTGTCTGCCCCACAAATGCATAACAATTTTAAGGAAAAAAATTTTCAGTAAATTTCTAAGAAAAATTTGTAGCATTCCGTACACCATTCAGGTCAAGACGAAGCATCGTTGATTTTATATTGGAGCGAAGCATTGCTGGCTTGTTACGGCATCAAGACGTCAAGACATCGTTCATTTTATATTCTAACGAACCGTTACTGGTTGTTGTAACGGGTTTTCCAATAAGAGGTGTTATTTTGATATTCAAAGAAAAATGCCATTTTTTGAGATAAATGATCGGATCTTTATTTCATTATAAAGAGGAAGGTATGCCGTTAATAATGGAAAATAACTTTAGCCAAATGACCACCACGACCATGCCCACAGGACCATATCCTTTTCATGAAATTTTCCATAACCAAATCTCAAAGTGGCTGCCCTATGTCCTCGATAGCCTCACGAATTCCATCTTTGAGGTCTTGAATCGATGCTGGGCTGTTGGCATAGACCTTCTCTTTCACGTGGCCCCAAAGGAAGAAGTCGCAAGGTGTTAAGTCACAAGATCTCGGTGGCCAATTGTGATCACCTCTTCGAGAGATAACACGGTCCGGAAACTTTTCCCGTAAAAGATCAATGGTTTCGTTGCTTGTATGGGACGTAGCGCCGTCTTGTTGAAAGTAAACGTTGTCCAGATCAATACCATCCAATTCCGGCCATAAAAAATCATTAATCATCTATCGATAGCGCAATCCATTCACCGTAACTGTTGCTCCAGCCTCATTTTCGAAAAAGTAAGGTCCAATGACCCCGCGGGACCATAAACCGCACCAAACAGTCACACGTTGAGGATAGAGAGGCTTTCTTTTCAACAATAACTCTTGGGTTTTCCGAGCCCCAGATGCGACAATTTTGCTTGTTGACGAAGCCATCGAGGTGGAAATGGGCCTCATCACTCAAGATGAGTTTTCGATGGAATTCCGGATCATTTTCATGCATTTCAAGGACCCAATCAGCAAAGACTCGACGATGTTGCCGATCGGCCGGCTTGAGTTCTTGTGTTAACTGAACTTTATAAGCCTTAAGACCCAAATCTTTATGCAAAATACGGTGTAATGACGTTTGTGGAATGCCTAATTCCAAAGAACGACGAGGAATGGGCACACCTGGGTTTTCTTCAACACTTTCGGCTTCAGCAAGAATATTCTCGGCTGTTCTTGAGCGACGTGCACGGGTTTTATTCTTCACATCACTAACTTGTCCCGACAGCTCGAAGTTTTCTACCAATTTCTGTATTGCGGTCCGACAAGGTGCTTCACGACGACCCAAAAATGTTCGAGTTTTACGAACCGTCTCTGCCACATTTTCACCATTTTTATAGTGAATTTTAATAATTTCAATGCGTTATTGAATCGTGTATCGTTCCATTTTTATTAATGGCGTAGTTTCTACTTGTCAAATGTCAACAAATGACAGCTCCAAAAGTAACATCTACCGAAATAGCGGGCTAATTAAAATAACACCTCTCATTGGAGAACCCGTACTTCTCTTATCCGTTGAACCCACTCAGTCGCAGAACTTTTAGCGACTGATAGTGAAGTGAGCACAGGGTTGCTTTACTATACCGCAACAAATGGATTCACGTACCAACTTTACAAAAATCTCGTAGGTCATGAAAAATTCTCGTACACTAGGTTTATCGGTAGATTAATGAGAAATGGCGGTTAACATTTTATTTTACATTTGTATAACCTGTAAAAAAGTGTTATTTGATAAATTGTTTAAATAATTTCTTTCTTAAAATGAAGATGATTAAAATAAAATACATCTAGATCAGGCTGGTTGGGTCCGAGTCTCTATCTGGGTTCATCATTAGATCGCACTGCAGTAGTAGGCTTATATTATTGTCATGCGATTTATCATTTGGATGGTAGATTTTAACCCAAAGAAGCAATCTTCCGACTGTGTTTTAACTAGAGCTGCAAGTATCCGGATAATTTGCTATCCGTAATAATTAGGATCTGATTCCTAAAATCCGGGTATCCAAATAATCCGCATCCTAGTATACGGCTCTGCTTGGTTTTCTTAAATTAGCTTTTACTACTGCTTTTAGTTTGTAGTATTGCCACAGTGTGAAAATTCTGGTTGGAAAATATTTGACGCCGAAGTTCTCGTACTTTCGCGTACGAGAATACATTTTACCTCGTATATCGTACCTGAGTAGAAATTCTCGTATATGTACGAGAATTATGTTACGTCTTCCAATGTTGCGTGAGGAAAACTGCTCAAAATTGTATAAGTGGAGCCAACTGACACCATAACAAGGAAGCATTTTCGCGATCACTATGGTAGTAATCAATTGCAGCTGTCTCAATTAATTTTCAAATAGAAGAATGAATCTAAGATTGAGGTTGCCTATAAGGCCACGGATGTGGTTTTCCTATAGATATATTACCAAGTAAAACGCCGCTTTACTGGGTTGAATTTTATTCTGAGTGAAGAGAAGTTGTGGTCTCACTTCTCTAAAATTACCCATGAACTTATTTTTTGTCGAATATGTGATATAGTGTCCACTGAGAGCTCCAACATTTATCTTCTCCAATTTTAAAATCAATTAAATCCTTTTGTTCCGTTTCAGACATCATGGAGACCTGTATGTTATAAAAAACTCAGTTATCAATTCACTTGAGGATTTATCTAACATCCTGATTTCGCCCAATCTAGAGCTTTGGATCTCATACATAAAAGTGTGTAGTTGTGGACCTATATTTCTTATGTCTTCTATAGTTTTCTGGGAATTTCATCTCCTTCTAAATTTTTCTCTCGCTTTCTGATGGCCTCGTTTTACTTTTACTCTTCAGAATGTGGAGTTTTATATGTAGTTGACTCAGTTATGGGTGATTGTTGTAATTTTGTTCCTGTGCCTTCTGCTGTTGGTACTCTTATAGTTCGTTATTGTGAATTTTTATATCAAAATATTCTGTTCATCTTTGGATTTGTTCTTGTGTCGAAATTTAAGGCTAAACACTTTTATCTTTAAGATATTATTTAATATTATTATTTAATTTTTATTATTTATTTATTATTTAATATTAAATTCACTAAAATATTCTTCATTTTCAGAAGTCATGAAATACATATGGACTTTTATCCTTTACACAATTATCGGAACATATGCCCAAAACATAAGTGTTCCTGAGGAGACCAATAATAGAACTACAGTACTGCAATTATTACCACCATGTCCAGATGGATATGAATGCTTTCCGCAATTATGGTGTCGTAATGTTTTAGAATTAAATATTACTGAAAAGATGAAATATTCTGAAAAATGTATATTCAATTCGGATGTATGCTGCCGAAGAAGTCAGGTAACATTTTCGTAACATTTTAGTAACATTGTTTAATTTTGTTAATTTTCTTTGATTTTTATATTATCTTTTATATAATTTATAGCCAATAGAAAGTAACGTAAAAAATAATCTAACAATTCAGAGTCGAACAACATCGGACAAAGTTCAATGTGGAATTAGAAAGATTGCTGCCGAAACTACTGCTAGATTAAGTAATAGTGATGATTCTGTAACAAGATTTGCTGAATTTCCATGGATGGTTGCGGTACTGTTGAAAAACTATACAGAACCAAATGTGGAATTAATTATATATCAAGCTGGAGGATCCATAATTCATCCATCTGTAGTGTTAACAGCAGCACATCGTGTATCTGGATATGCAACAAATATATTGAAAATTCGAGCTGGAGAATGGGATATCTCTGCGAAAAATTCAAAATTACCCTATCAAGAGCGAGATATTGCTCAAGTTTTCATTCACGGTGATTTTGAATCAGGATCATTGAAAAATGATATTGCACTTCTATTCTTAGTTGGTCAATTGGAGTTGGCTGATAATGTTAATCCGATTTGTTTACCACCACCAGATTCAAATTTTGATAATCGTAGATGCTTTGCAACAGGTTGGGGCAAAGATGTTTATGGGATTACAGGAAAACAATCACCAATTTTGAAGAAAGTCGATTTACCGATAGTTCCTTTGAGTGAATGTGAATCACTGTTGCGAGAGACACGACTAAGTAAATATTTTGAATTGCATGATAGTTTTGTTTGTGCTGGAGGTGAACCAGGAAAAGATAGCTGTAACGGTGATGGAGGCTCTCCATTAGTTTGTCCAATCCAGAATTCTGGTAATCAGTATTATCAGGTAGGAGTTGTAGCTTGGGGTATCGGTTGTGGAGATAATAATATTCCTGCGGTCTATACAAATATTGCGAAATTTCGAAAATGGATTGATGAAATTTTAATCGAGAAGGGATTGACTACGGACAGTTATACTGCATAGAATATGTTCGGAACTCTGTGATAAAATATATTTTGTTAAAAAAAGAAAGGCAGACAATTTTTATTTATTTTATTTTATTATATATGATTTTCGTATGCCTGTTGTAATTTGTTACAGCGCCAGCGTTCCCAACTTTTATATAAGGTTTGTAATTTAGTCTTCATATGATGGTTACAGTCGTCCAATATTGTTTAGTAAGCGATTATATGGATAATGTGGAATGTAGAAGAGGTCCAAGAATAGATCCCTTCGGCACTTCACTTAGAAAATGAAAAATAACAAACAACAGGTTTAAACCCAAGCCATAGCACTGAGATTTTTCGCACTTTACAATTTTACTGGCATGGCTATACGAACTCGATGCAGCTATCAATAAATGCCTAAAATGTGCGCAGATTTGACCTAACTGTGCCCAGATCTTAGAGTTGTATAGAAATCTAAGTCTAATGAACGTAAGACTTATAAAGGAGCTATATGAAACCATATCTCAGTATTTGGTAAAAAAAACGTGTTTACGTCAGAAACAAAGCTAATGTAAGTCGATCAACACAGACTTTAAATCTACAACATGCGCGGAGAGTAAATACATTCAATTTACATAAAGCTTTTTGAATTTGCTCATCTTAGTTGGCAAATAAAACTAAAAAAATTTCAAGTATCTATAGATAATATATGATTTGCTGAATTGTTAAAGTCAATTAACTCGGAGCATGCAACCATGACAGTGAATCATGAATGATTGCTTCTTAGTAAACCTGTTTTCATGGATATTATTTTTCATATTTACTTACAGACCGCAAAGGTAAGGTAAGTACCGAGGGTATTTATCTATGCAGTAACCAAGGTTGGAAGTGAATAAATAGAGAGAAAATGTTACAAAATAATTGGTCTAAGCAGACAATAATGATTATCGATTTTCAATATGAAATGTAGATAGTTTCCTTTCTATATTGAAGATGTATATGTGCTCGTTAGATCGTTCAAGTTGCTTGGGTTTTTTTTTCAGAAAATGATCTGTGAACTGGAATAATTAATTTAATTCGCAATTTTCTCATTAAATGCGATAAAGTGTTGGTTTTTCCTATAAAAAGATTATCAGAGTTTGCATGGAGCACAAAATCCCCCTTATAACAATAAATAAAGAGTTGAAAAATCACATCAGGAGTCATCACGTCTGAAAAAAGCGTTCCATATCTAATTTTTATACAAAATTCTCTATAAGATTTGTAGTAGGGAGGAGTGGAAGGTCAACCATATGGCTACGATACAGATCTCCAGATTGATAAAAAATTTATGATGGAGCTAGATTACACAAGTACCATTACATTGTAGGTACTTGATGCAGTCTCTGGATTTTAACTGGTTAAGTGGTTAAGTTGTAGGTACTTGATGCAGTCTCTGGATTTTAACTGGTTAAGTGGTTATTCTCTCTAGGTATCTTAGTCACAATTAAGTATCTAGAAATGAATCGAGAGATGAACTTGCATGGTAGACGATAAAAAAAAATTATGAGATGAGGTGGACATCAGTAGAATCAATTAGCAGGACTCTGAACATACAGGTTTGTAGACTGGCTAACTGCAAAAGGGAGGACTTAAGGATCTGTGTCATCTTAAGACATATGCAAGTGGTATCAAAAATATGTCGCGAAAAACAGCTGTATAGAGGAGTCGTACAGATGTGGTGCAAATATGCAGAAATAGTTTTCTTTTTAAGCCAAGCTCAGGGGATACTCTAAAGCACAGAATGGCAGGAAAGAGATCGGGAAGGAATTAGGGGACATGAGGAAAACGGCGGAGGTACTGATGTATGTCACTCTTGAATCTTCACAGATTGTATGCTCGAGAGAAAACATAAGATGTGAGACTATTCCACATTCGCACAGTTCCGGACAAGAAAGCATCGATTTGACTGTACGACCTCAAGTATTTCGAACGGTGACACGTTGTGCGCGGCTTGCAGCGCGAGTATTGCGTGCAGGAATTAATCTAAAAGAAATCAGACTACATATTTTATCGGAATATTAACATAGATGGTGCGATGAAGGCGCGAAGGGCATCCAATATTGAGGCGGTGCTCGAGTGAGTGATAAGCTATTGCCAAATAGCCAATGAGCTTGAAATCTCTCCTTTAGACAACATCCAATGAAGCTAAGGCTGAGCAACCAACCCTGGGCCATATAAGAGAATTATATTTTCTATTCTAGGTCTGATGTAGGATTTATAGAGAAGCCGCTAGCTTTCACGGGCTGAAATATTTTTTACACCTTTTCAGAAATCCAAGACATTTGGATGCTTCTTTGGCAACAGAGAAGATGTGATCTGTCCACCTTAACTTACTGGAAATATTAATTCCAAGAATGCTTAGTGACGGTGAATGGGAAATTAATGCTCCATCAAAAGAAACGGGAGTGGTTAATTGATGATCTTGATTTAATGAAATGAGATAGCTTTGGGTCTTAAATGCATTGAATTCGACGATTTGATCGTTATTCAATGATCTAGTCATGCAATCTCGTTTGACACGTGCGAGTATTAAAGGAGCCAAATAAAGGGTTAACTGTCATCGGCAAAACTATGGATGGGATTAAAATTAAGGGAAAGCAGATCATTAATGAAAATTAGGAAGAGAGAGGAAGATTTAACAGAGCCCTGGGGCACCCCGGCATTTATAGGGTGGGATTCAGATATAACGTCATCTAATACAACACGAATTAGGCAACAAGATAGAAAAGTTTCAATTCGTCTGTAATAGAAGAGGAGGAGAGAAGCAAAATTGTATAAACTCTAAAAGTTTTATGAATGAAGAGAATGTGGAAGATAGTAATAGAATTTCTGGCAAACTACTTGTAGCAGAATAATGATTTATATCTAAAATTAAAGGTAATGAAGAGGTCTAGTAAATAACGTCGGCAAAAATTAAAAAAAAGTGTATTGGAATGGAGATATTAGCTCGGAAACTTGGTCAAAATTGAAGTCTTTTAAATCAAATTCCTGTTAGTAGGTATTCCCATTACTTTAAATTGTGCCTATTTTAGGAAGATAAGGCCTGGATCTAGTAAATAACGTCGAGTTTTTTTCATTTTTAGTGGCGCTTTTTATAATTATTTGACTCTAATAGTACTTGTTTTTTCTCCCGACATTTCACCGATGAGAAATTGCAATATTTGTTTGATAGTTGTTTAAATACAAAGCAAAATAGCATATTTAACAATTATGGGCAAAAAAAAAACTTAGGAGAGTTAATTCTCGTTAAAAATTTTCAATTTATGTGAACTGCAAGTTTTCATTTTTCTTCTTATATTGTACGGTTTTGTGGGTGGTTGGGTTTCTGTCTTTTGCGGTGGATGTTTCTAATGTGCTCTGTGTTCTAGGTCTAGGCTAGTAAATTTTATTACCTACAGGTTCGCTGGTATCTAAATTGAAACTTTTGCTGAGTACTGACTCCTCTTAAGTCAAAATATGTTAAATGAATTCTCGGTGAATCTAGTCTCCAAACAGTTCAATTCAGTCAACTTTCATTTCAAGTATAGATTCCAACCTAGTCAGTGGCGTAGCGTGGATTTCTGCCACTTGGTGCGAATCTTAAATTCCCCCCCCCCCCCCCCCCCCCCATGATACTCTGTCTCCATATCTAATGGATTCAAAATAAAACGTCTTTCTAAAATTAAAATTTCATTCGGCATGTTTTTTGCAACACAAACTCTTTAATACATTCGTCAATGCTAATTTTTATCTGCGTTGTTCGATTACTAAAATAGCTAGATTTGTTAATCTCAAAGAGGACATTGTAGATCTTAAATCATTTTTCATAAGTTTCACTTTGGCATTACTTATAGCAGCTGTGACGAATATTCTTAGCAACTATATTAGGCAACCCTTCTTCAAATTTGGACTCAAAAATAAACTTTAATAAACCCAGTGGGCCGGAATCAATAAGTTCTTTCTTACACTCTGCTGTAGCTACGAAAGCCCGTAGACATACGCACTCAAGCTTAAACTCTTCTCTGTCAAGGACCATGGTCGAGATTGTAATCCTCATCATCGACGCCCAATGTTGTTATTACAGCAGTTACTCTATCTAATGAAGATATCATTTTTCGTTTTAAATTGGAGCGAGGCATTACTGGCTTACCCTTTGATTATATCATCAAGTTGAAACATCATAGAGCCATATTCGGTTTTATATTCGAGCGAGGCGTTACTGCTCTTTTTTCTAATTGCACAGTCTTTGTATGTTAATAGTTTGTCTATGACCAAGGCCTGATGCTGCAGACAGGGTTTGCCATATATTTGCCGCCTGGGGCCATGGGCCCCTCTGGCCACGGAACGCTACGTCACTGACCTAGTTCATAAACTAAATTGAATTCAGTTTGCACTTTACATAGCAGTAGTCGAACATACGTTGAGAGAAATCCGCTTCCATCGAAATCAGTACAAACAGTATACCTACTTAAGAAGAAAGTAGCTATACGGCAAGGATTTCATTTTTTATTTATAATAAGAATAACTAAAATAAAAATATTCGTCATATATCCAACAAAACGTTTTTTGGAAACATCGTCTCAACTTTAGATCAGGGTTTTTATGAACGATCGACAAGACCAACCAAAATTTACGTATACTACCAATAAGAGGTGTTATTTTAATTAGCCCGCTATTTCGGTAGATGTCACTTTTGGATCTGTAATTTTTTGACATTTGACAAGTAGAAACTACTCCATTAATAAAAATGGAACGATACACGATTCAATAACGCATTGAAATTATTAAAATTCACTATAAAAATGGTGAAAATGTGGCAGAGACGGTTCGTAAAACTCGAACATTTTTGGGTCGTCGTGAAGCACCTTGTCGGACCGCAATACAGAAATTGGTAGAAAAAATGGAGCTGTCGGGACAAGTTAGTGATGTGAAGATTAAAGCCAGTGCACGTCGCTCAAGAACAGCCAAGAATATTGCTGCTGTAGCCGAAAGTGTTGAAGAAAACCCAGCTTTGTCCATTCCTCGTCGTTCTTTGGAATTAGGCATTCCACAAACGTCCTTACACCGTATTTTGCATAAAGATTTGGCTCTTAAGGCTTATAAAGTTCAGTTAACACAAGAACTCAAGCCGGCCGATCATCAACAACGTCGAGTCTTTGCTGATTGGGTCCTTGAAATGCATGAAAATGATCCGGAATTCGATCGAAAACTCATCTTGAGTGATGAGCCCCATTTCCACTTCGTCAACAAGCAAAATTGTCGCATCTGGGCTCGGAAAACCCAAGAGTTATTGTTGAAAAGCCTCTCTATCCTCAACGTGTGACTGTTTGGTGCGGTTTATGGTCCCGCGGGGTCATTGGACCTTACTTTTTCGAAAATTAGGCTGGAGCAACAGTTACGGTGAATGGATTGCGCTATCGACAGATGATTAATGATTTTTTATGGCCGAAATTGGATGGTATTGATCTGGACAACGTTTACTTTCAACAAGACGGCGCTACGTGCCATACAAGCAACGAAACCATTGATCTTTTACGGAAAAAGTTTCCGGACCGTGTTATCTCTCGAAGAGGTGATCACAATTGGCCACCGAGATCTTGTGACTTAACACCTTGCGGCTTCTTCCTTTGGGGCCACGTGAAAGAGAAGGTCTACGCCAACAGCCCAGCGTCGATTCAAGACCTCAAGGATGGAATTCGTGAGGCTATCGAGGATATAGGGCAGAAACTTTGCAATTTGGTTATGGAAAATTTCATGAAAAGGATATGGTCCTGTTGGCGTGGTCGTGGTGATCATTTGGCTGATGTTATTTTGCACTATTAACGGCATACCTTCCTCTTTATAATGAAATAAAGATCCGATCATTTATCTCAAAAAATGGTATTTTTCTTTGAATATCAAAATAACACCTCTTATTGGAAAACCCTGTATATAACTAGATCACATATTAAAACCTTAGCACGGGAGTATAACGGAGTCATATCGATCACCAACGAACAATCACTATGAATAGCAGGCAGGCAGACACTTGATAACCAAGTGTCGTACCTTTTCCATTTTATTTTATTTAAAACAAAATCCACAGGCCATCAACTTGTAAAGACCTGCAGATATTTGTTTTTAATAAAGAGTTGAGGTAAATGATGAGTGGAAATTATCGTAAATTTAACTGACATAAGTATTAAATTCTACCTATTATCCGTCCAAAAAATTCCCAGAATTTTTCATAATTTGTGGACTGAAGGAGCTAACAAGTTTTTGAAATCGTTGAATTTATTGAGAAATTCATTCAAAACGAGTTTAATGTCTGGATGGGAAAGGCAATAATAGTTTTTTTTTTTAAAACATCAAAATTTATCTTTGTAAGGGGGTTTTAGTATTAATTCTTAACTTACCCCAAAAATGCAAATCCTCCTTCTTCACTCTCCCTACCAATAATGTGACAGGATCAAGAATATCATACATATTTCTTTTTTACTCATTTCAACCCGTGCTATCTACTCTGTAGTTATTACAATTTTGGAACACCATGTACGTACGTAGAAAATTAAATGTAAATTAAGAGAGACCAATATTTTGGAAATTCCAGGACTTATTGAAAGCGATACGAGTCGCTTGTTAACTTTTTCTGCATGAGATATTTGAAATTTACGTGTATCTAGTCCGAAAATAATCTCATTTGACTTTATAATTTTGTATTCCAATTTGTATTTAGAGCTTTCATTGATTCAAATCAAATGGTTATTGGAAAAATATATACTAAAAATTCAATATAAGACCTGTAAAGAACTTTATTCAAATTAAATTTCCGACATTATTAAAAAGACTTAAATTACCTCAATGCGATTAACTAAAAATCCCCCCCCCCTCCTTTGTTTGTAATTATTATCACTGGAAATTCCTAATGCCTACATATGTAATATATGATGCATCTTTTATATTACTTAGGTAAGTGAGAGTATGATCGACTCTAATTTTACGCGCTACATTTCACTCACATTTCTACATTTCCCAAGGATTTTCATAGAAATACCAGTCCGTCATTTCAAAATAACTATATACTCTGACCACTATAATTATTAAAAATCAGTGCTAAGATGCTGCAAAAGATATTTATGGTTGCATATGTATATGTATATGTATATCTACTTCATCATTTAGTATTAGTAGAGGCCATAGCATAGCACGTGCATACTCTCTCCCGCGGTAGTCAACTATAACGAAAAAGCTCCAACTCGACTCCACCAAACAGTGTCGTCGAGATAAGGAGAAGAGCTAAAGTAAAATATTAAGAAAATAAAAAAAAGTAATAATTATTTCAGAGACAACTCTTTTTTATCGCCCGCACCGAAGTCTAGTTCAGTCCAGTCCAGTATAATCTTATTTGTCCATTTTCATTCGAAAATACCAGTAACCGACGACGGATCATACAAAGCAGCTGCTGGTCAAGCAAAATCTGAAAAAATATCTGCGAACTTTTAGACCCAGGCCTATAACTAACTACCATAAGTGAACGTACTATGCTACTACGCCTTGAAGTGGTAACGATTGTCTTTTGATTTCAATTTTTTTTTTTCGTATTGCTAGTTGCTGGTTATCTCTTGCATTTTTTATGTTTACGTGCCCGAAAAGTTAAGTAACGCCACTAATCTGGTCGGTGTCCGTGAAACAAGTTCGGTGATAATAGTCCGCCCATTAATTACAATATCCGTTGACCGCTGTTGTTGCTGCTGCTGCTGTTGCTGCTGCTACCACAGCTGCTGCTGTTGATATTATAATAAAGTAGAAAAACTACCCTGAGTTGAGGACAGTGTTGTAGTTCACGGCTACTTCATTAACAACAAGTTTTAGTTTGTTTTTGTTTTTGTGATTCGCAATAATATGTGGAAGTGCATACCAGTTTTATTCATTTTTTTAACCATCACTTGGGCCAGACCACAGGAAGAGAATAACATCGAGGATGTGGTAGCAACAGTATTCAATACTACAAGGCCAACACGTAGACGGGGAGGATTTGGTGAAATTGTGACTCCTGAACCGATCCTTGAAGTAAGTTTTCTTTTTCTTATATATATATTTTTTTATTAATAATTCTATCAAAAAATATAAAATGATCTGTTCAAATGACATTGAATATCTTTGGGGATGATTCCCTCTGTGTTGAAACTCGATCGCATTTTCTTATTTATGCATGTATATGTGAAGTAGTCAAAAGAAAACAAATCAAAATAAAATGCGTCATCTGTGACAACAAACCTCATAACATAATAACTATTATCTACACGAATATATTTCACGCCTATAGGTATGTATGTAGCTATTGACGAAATGGTGCATTACCTCTTTACTACATGCCGTGGCGCTAAGACTTTTCTTTACTTGCATATGGATAAGAAACGTGTCATTTGAAAGCTTTTAGCATTGCGCATTATGGAAAAATAAAGACGTTTCACGTTTAAAAATTTATATAAAATAAACAACGCTTCTGGTAACGATAATTCTAACGACTATTTATAGGTCAAAATGTTTACTTTTAGGAAAAAAATAATAATTGTGAGCCTTCAACAAAATTACGAAGAGTTTCTGCATTTTATTAAACTCTACACAATTCACTGTGAAATTAGAATATAGCTTTTGCTCATGAAGAAAGTGCTTTTTTAAACTAGAAGTCACCTTTCCCCTGCAAATCATGAACATGATTTTCTAATGAATGAAAAAATGAATTTAATATATATTAATTAAATTCCTTTCAATTACATTTCATTTGATTGTTAGACTTTATAGAAATATTAATTTTAAGTTTTTGACCATCAATTGAAATTCTCTAATTTTGATAAATAAAACAGAGTACGCATCGAATTGAAGCGAAAGCTTTTTTTCTTTCTCTTTTCGCTTCTAAACAACTTCTCAAATTTAGAGAATGACAAATTGGAAGTAAAAAAAAAAAAAACGTGAAAATGATTGTTTTATGAAGTCCGAAGTCTAACAAACAATTGTCATTCAATTGAAATAAATTTAATTATTATATTTTAGTCATAAGTTTAATAATTATGCATTTGAATTTTTCATTCATTAGAAAATCATATTCACGATTTGCAGGAGAAAGAGGCTTCAAGTTTAAAAAAGAACGTTCATCTTGAGCGAAAGCTGTACTCTCATTTTACAGCGAATTGAGTAGAGTTTAATAAAATGCATAAAC
This sequence comes from Dioctria rufipes, assembly GCA_963924295.1. NCBI lineage: Eukaryota > Metazoa > Arthropoda > Insecta > Diptera > Asilidae > Dioctria > Dioctria rufipes. Next base: position 21,464,518 of record OZ002740.1, on the reverse strand, counting down.
TCTTCGTAATTCTGTTGAAATACTCACAATTACTTTCTTTTTCCTAAAAATAAACATTTTGACCTATAAATAGGCGTTAGAATTACCGTCACCAGAAGCGTTGTTTATTTTATATAAATTTTTAAACACGAAACGTGTTTGTTTTTCTATAATGCGCAATGTTAAAAGTTTTCAAACGACATGTTTCTCATACATATGCATTTTATAAGGCCTGTAGTAAGAAGACAATGAATGGTTTCAAAATAAGCAAAAGTAGTCTGATTTTTGATATATTTGTCATGTTACACTCAGGCACACATTTAATAACCTAGGTGTCCTAGGCCTATGGAAGTTTGCCGCCCCCTACTCCCTGTAAATCACGAGCGGGGGCGGTGGTAATATGACGAATCCCAGGAACGATTACTTCTCTCCTTCACCGTGCACGAAAACTAATACTAGTGGCAGCGAAAATACAAAATAATCAAATACTAATATATGTAGTCTGTAGTGGAGCAAAATGAAAATCATACTTTGAACTTGGAATAAACTAGTAAGCAAAGATCCAGTGCGCTGATCTAAACTTTTAATAATCGTAGTCCCCATACGTGTAAATTTTTTTTTTGCTGGGTGCATGCACACATTTTTGAATGTTTAAACGTTGACGTGGGTTAGAGGATGCGACTTCTAAAAAAAAAAAAAAAATATCAATAAGTTTTGCCGCCCTGCCGCCCTAGGCTCGGGCCTATTCGGCCTATAGGGAAATTCGCCTGCATTTACAGTCTTCTAACTCATCAGCTGTTGTATGTTTATCTATTTAACTCTTGTTTTTTGTTTTTTTTTTATAAGTATAGAATATCCATCATAGCATCTGTAAAATGTTTTTATTGTTAACTATTAAGAGATTTGTTGACATATAGATGGCAGTGTAGTATTGACTTAACCGCCAGTGATGTACGTAAAGGGGGGGGGCAAGGATATAACGAGAATAAAGGCTGGATGATATAAAAGCTGTGTATAAACAAATTTGATATAACATTTATGAATAAAATATTTCCATGCACACCTCCACTGGCAAAACCCCCGAAATTTTGAAAAAAAAGAAGATTTACCTCTCATCTACTTTCCTCCGAATTTACAGTGCTTTAAAGTCGTAAGACTAAGAAATTTTTGCTCAATGTTTTTTTTTTATTTAACTATTTTTATTTTCGAGAAATAGATTGGTAATTTCATATCGAATTTAAGACACAAAAAAAAAAAAAAATCAGTGCAAAAATCCCCAACCAAATTATATACACAATTAAAGTCCAAAATCTTTTTAAATGTTTTTTGCATCTTTTCGAAAAAAAAAACAATAAATGTCTGAGCTTATGAAGTCGTGATGGCTGGAAATTAATGTTGTTTTCGAAATCACCCCATCCACTCCTAAAGTTTGCTTATCTAACTATAAATTTCAATATTTACCTTTATTTGCGGGACACCCTATATGTATAAAGCGCTTTCATTGAAAACTGTGAATCTCAAAGCACAGATAAACATAGGTGTCGCATGTCGCGTAAATTAATAACGAGAGACATCTCTTGTAAAAAACTGGGAAACTTGTATTTTCACAATTTTATTACGATAGAGGGCATGAGAAGTGTCTAGGGAAAAAGTACACGGAATTTTTCAATTTTAATTTCGAGACGTTAATTTTGTGAAGAAATTTCGTTTTGCCTTAAGCTATATCTATACAATTATAACGTTTAGGGCAAAATACGGGAGGGTTATTTAATTTAATATATATCAACTTGCAAATTTATGTACTCATATGTATAGTATGTATGTTGCTGGAAAATTCAAAGGGAGGCGGAAAGTAGCTTACATTAGTGACGTACTGAAGAGTTGTCCTTTGAAAAACTGGAAGGCATATTTATCTGGATTTTAAAGATCTGTTTAGCCGAATTTTAAAAAAATTTTTAAAGTTCGATCAGTTGTTTTAGAAAATGAAAAATTAATTGGAAATAAGTGGGTTAGTGAAATGGGAGATTCGTACATACAGACAATATAAATAGGTATATAATATACTTTCAGGCGGCATTGTCAGTCTAAAAAATCGTTCGTTAATTATTATTAAATTGTCATTGCAAGGAAAAATATCAATTCACAAACTCTCATTGAAGCAGATTGAGAGAACGCTGGAATGTGCCCCTCCGTCCCCTCCACATTTATGTGCACTACTGACCGGAAGGCTTCTTAACCAATCCTTTCAAACTCTCATTGAAGCAGATTGAGAGAACGCTGCAATGTGCCCCTCCGTCCCCTCCACATTTATGTGCACTACTGACCGGAAGGCTTCTTAACCAATCCTTTCTTAACAAGTCATTCAAAGATTTCCTTTCATGATTTTCAGAACAAATGAGATTAAGCAGATGGATCGCATATGACTTATGTAAGCTGCTGGGAATTAGGTATTCCTCATGCCTTAGCCCAGAGAGCACTAAAATCCTTAGAATATAGATATATATATATTTTAAGTTAAAATCAAGCTTGAGGGCTGTTTCGCCAGGCATGACTTGTTCTAAAAGTTTTAATTAAGGTTTGCAAGATCTTATTCAGACGTGCAGTGAGGCTTCCGTCTTAATCCAGTGATTTGAATAATTTAAGGGAAGCTATAGTACAATTTATTGACTGATTTATCTCTTGAAAACTTTAACAGCTGTTTCTTTCAGTTTTTATGTAATAGAGACTGGAAACACTATTTTCCAATGTGAAAAAATTTTTAAAGGTCTCTTTCAAGTACTTGTCTAGCTTCTTTTCAAAAATCTAAGTGAATTAGTAGAGAAACTTTATTTTAGCGGTATCTTCTTCTTTGAAATGTTATAACTATTGTCACTTCATTATCTCTAGGTTAAGTTAGGTTAGAGTGGCAGCCATCGTAGAAGCATGTACGACCAGCCACACTTAGACCATCTATGGGCCATTGTGATGCTACTTTATTAGGACCCTGCTTGGGAAGGATACCTACCTAAAATCTAGGGGGTGTGCTGAACTAGCCACAAGAACTAATATATCTTACCAGGTAAAATAAAATCAAATTTAGGGCATTTTCACAGCATGGGCTGAACGCTCTCAACTTCTTCCTCCCACGTAGAGCTTCTGCAGAAGTCATCGCATGGAGCTCGTATACGCTCTGCATGTTTGCCAAAGAAGCAGTGTCCCGTGATAACATCTAGAATCCTCTTCGCTGAATGGATTGCTCCGCTAGACATATATTCATAGCGGAACCCTTTTTGGTCAGATCGTCAGCTGCCTCGTTTCCAGGTATATTACTGTGATCCTGCACCCAGCAGAGAATAACTCTGTGGTTAGAACCTAGTTTCCCGAGCTCACATCGACACCGTTGCATTGGTCGCGATCTAATGTTGCTCAAGTCCAGAGCTTTGATTACAGCTTCACTGTCAATATAAATCCTGATGACTCGATCGCCAGGTACTTTACAGGTCGAAGCAGTAGCCTTGCTGCTTCGCAAATGGCGACAACCTCCGTCTGGAACACACTACAATAGTCCGGTAGGCGGTACGATTCCTGTATTTGAAGAAGTACTGAATACACTCCGACTCATACACCCACATCCATTTCCGAACCGTCCGTAAAGACACATATATCAGAGTCATTTGCCACGCGATTACCATCCCACTACTTTCTGCTAGGTATTCTAGTTGAAAACTCTTTCTGTTCTCGAAGCAATGTAATCCGTAGCTCTTCGTATACAGTCTCTAGGACAGTTCTTCAGTATTCTGCTGTGTCCAAAATTCGCTGTTATCCAGCAGCCCGACTCTTTAAGCATTTTTTTTAACTATGCATTTCACATGGATGTCTAGGAGCAAGAGCCGATACATAATCTCCATTGCTGCCGTTGGTGCTGCTCGATGAGCACCTGTAATACCTAAACAGGTAGCTCTCTGTATTTTAGTAAGACTATTCAGGTGTGTCGCTTTCTCTAGAGCATTCCACCACACCAAAATTCTATACGTGAGGATAGGCCATACGATAGCGGTATACATCCAGTACACGATGCGAGGTTGTATTCCCCATCTATTGCCAAAAGTTTTCATGCAGGCATACAGTGCAATGGCCGCCTTCATGACCCGCTCATTCACATTTATACTCTAATTTAATTTGGAGAGTAGTATTAGTCCTACTTATTTGGCTTCAGTTTCAAATTCAAGAGTAATGCTACCCAAGTTTTGGGAGTGTGAAAGTCGGTATAACTCTCCTCCGTGTAAAGAAGAGGACTAGTTCGGCCCTTGCGGGATTAAGCCCTAGACCGCGACTTATAGCCCAGCTCAGAAGTTTTTGCAATGCTCTTTAAGTTATTTCACTGATCGCCGGTAGAAATATCCCCGAGACTAGGATGACTAAGTCATCAGCATATGCTACCACTTTTATACCCTCCCTTTGTAAAGAAATGATGATACCAATAACTAACAATCAATAACCACAGTCGAAGTGAAAGTAGTCCACCTTGTGGAGGACCTCTAGACATCCTCCTGCTAACCTTATTGTAACCAAGTTCTGCATTTATTAGGCATTAGCATTGAGTTACTCCATTTTCATATATAGGATTCAACTCCTAGACTATTCAGGGCATCCTGAATGTACTCTAATGTAAAATTATTAAAGGCTTCCTCGATATCAAGAAATGCACCTTTGTATAGTGCATTCTTTTTTCTTAATTGATTTTTGGTTCCTACTACGTAATGTAGCACAGATTTACCTTACGTATCTCTAGCTACTTACTTTAGTACTCCAAGGAGAAAAAATAAAAGGCACATATCAACCATTCAACCAGTCAAAAATAACGAAATACATTTTTATTAAAATATTTTTACCTTACATAGGTAAAATATTCTACATATACATCCGTATACCTATGAAAAATAAACATTTTCAATTCATTGTTTCGAATTAACATCACCATTCCTTGCATCAACCAAGGACCTTAACGTCAAGCATCGAGCAATGTTGTACGCAGCAACACAAGGGTTGGTTTCAGCTTCTAAAAACAATTAAACCAAAAAATTTTAATTTCATTCATTTTAGTTATCCTTTTGCTGTTTATTATTATAGTTAACTTAAAATTAAAGATTCTTACGTCCTTCTTTTTGGCATACTTCAACAGAATCACCTGTTGCTGGCCACAACAACTCCTGAATTCTACTTTTAATCGCCATTCCATTTGTAATAATTCCCAATTTTTCATAATAGCAACGAATATAACACTAAAAAAAATTATATTTTTTCTTATCTTTTAAATTTACACTGTTAAAAGTTACTTTACCATGGGTGTTTTATCAGTTTCATCTGGAAATCTTCCAGTAGCGTTGAAATCGCTCAAATAATCTTTGATAATAATCGTAAAAAGAAAGAGTAAATTTTCACACACAAAAATTAGATTTTAACACATTCTCACCCTGAGATATTCTAAAGCTGTTATTACACTCCGCTATTATTTCGGACATATCTAATACGTCATCACATGATAATTGCGTAGTAGAATCATCTAATTGTTCCTGATTCATATCATTTATAGGATCTGAAGTGCATTCTTTACAAGCAAAGAATAAAATTGATAAAATCAACAAGAAAAATAGATTTTGAAGATTTTGAGACATTTTTCTGATTATTACCAACTGCAGAAAGTATAATCGCGAAGTTTGTTTTTATACTGAAACAACAAATCGATTGTCGGTCAGGTTAGTTATGTTGATCTATTTCCGCGTGCGCATGCACATAATTACTTCCATTATAAAAATTAACCATTTCCTTTGGTAAATTCAATTTTATTCAGTAGGTAATTTTTTAAATTGTTGCAATAATATGGAAAATTGCTCTAACTATAGGTAGGATGATAACGCATAAAGCATATTGCAGTAAGTAACAAATGAAGATATTTCATTCAAATTTAAAATCATCTCCGTGACTAACAGTTTTTTTTTATAGTAATAGTGAATCTGCAAAATTGCCCAAAATGCATTGAACAGTTTTAGCAATAAAGAAAAAATCAGTAAGAAATATATAAAGTGAACTTTCGCCGAAAATACCATCACGAGATATCAAAGTATGTGAATTGTGTATAGATTTATACGGTAAGGCAAGGGAAGATAACCAACCTTAACAGATTAACCCTAAAGGCCATTTTTAGGAATTTGTGCAGTACATGCGAATATTTATGTATACATATGCAGGGTGTGTCGCAATTAAGCTTGGAATCGGTGATAAGGCAAGTGTCGCGACATAAAAAAAATGTTCTGCGTTCAGAGTTATACGCGATTCCAATAAGCAAAAATTCCAATGTGGAAATTTTCTCACAGAATTCCAGCTGAAAACGTGAGAAAAGTTATAATTAGTCTAAGATCAAAAATATTATACCTTAGATGCAAATAAAAGTTAAATAAAGTGAAAAAACAAAGTTTTGTATGTTCGATTTGGTCCATTTATAAACTTGTATTTGCAATTTTTATGAAAACGCCGTGTACAAAATTTGAATTCTCCACGTCGACGCGTTTTCAGGCAAATATATAATGAAAAATCAAAATTCTCTATGGCAACACCAAGAAAAGGTTGCTAGATTTGGCCACGGTTGAAATTTTATTTGCAATTTTTATGAAAACAGCTTGAACAAAATTTGAGCTCTCAGGTATTTTCCAAATAAGTATATAGTGAAAACCCCCAAAGTTTTGTATGGGAACACTAAGAAAGGGTTATCCGATTTATTGGAGAAAGAAGATCTTTAAGAACTTTTATTTTTAATGATTCTAAATCAAATTTCTAAATGCAAGAAGAAAAAACAACCGCCTCGTCCGGGGTTTGAAACCGGGACCTTCCGCTTGCCAGGCGACTGCTCTTACCACTGAGCTAACGAGACAGATGATTTTCACTCCGATTTAGTTCATTTTTTATATTTTTTACTATTGCTATGGAAACGCCATGTACCAAATTTCAGCTCTACGTCGACCCGTTCTCAGGAAGTGTCCAAATATATAGTGAAAAACAAAATTTGTGTATGACAACCCTACGAAAGACTTGCAGGTTCTCGAGTTCTCATGAGGACGGACAGACAGACAGACAGACAGACAGACAGATGGATGGACGGACGGATAGACGGACCTGTAAAATGCGTGGATGTCCAACGCATTTTGCTCTACTAGCATTATGTCTGTGCGTTACAAACGGAATGACAAACTCAGTATACCATATGATTTCATCTATGGTTTTAAAATGACGGCATTCCAACACTATTTTTTTTTACACGCGAACAAGCAGCACAGGCGAGTTTTCAGTTTCTACATGACTTATCACTGCCGTAGCTGCAAGGTACTAACTATCTATTGGATATCCTTAGAAATTCTGTATAAAAATTGCACGGAAGAGACATGGAAATCAGTTAGATTTCCTTATTTAAAAAAAAAAAAAAACAAAAAGAGTATTGAAATCCCTAAAAATTCCATATAGAATAGATTTCCATCCATTCAATTTTCACGTTCAATTCCAACAATCAAAGGCTTGGAATTTTGGTGCAGTTCTCTTCGGCCAGATGCACGGAATTCCGTATGAAAATCGTACGGATTTCCAAATAAACTCATAAAAAATGAAATAAAATTGAAAAAGTACGAGTTACAGAATGATTAAAAAAAATGTTTGATTTTGAGCCCACAGGGTGTACGGCTCTGTTAAATACAAGTTAAATGATAAAAAGAGAATTGAAATTTTGAAATTTTTAAGTTAAAAATCTGAGCAGGAATAAGTTAGAGGTGTCAATTCTGAAAAAGGTCAACGAGTTTCATCCATATTAAATGACGTACTAGAACTAATAATAGCTGTACACCCTGTGGTTTATAAAATTCAGAGTATTGTGGAAAATTATTATAGAAAATTTGTAATCATCCTGTGAATCGGGTAAGGTAATATCTGTACATTCCTCAGCCCATACCTTTTTTTTTATCACCCGTTATTAGTCATTTGAATGTTAACTCTTAATTACAAGACACCCTGTATATAGTAATTCAAATTCAATCGAATACGACCCACAATACATGGTGAGGTTTTGTATTAGTCAAGCGAAACAAATACATAGTATTAAAAAAACTTACTAAAGTAGTACTACCCATAGGGTAATAGTAACGTTGTTGCAAAAGAGGCTGGACTAATGATGTACAGAGCACGGACAAATGGGTGTAGTGAATGGGACTCCAAAAGCCTACGCGATATAACAGAACGAATTGAAGCAAACGCAATACCAGACATATGATAACCCATATCTGCCTCTGAAAATTAGGATACCAAATAGGGAGGAAATAGATATAAATCCAGAAAATGAAGCCCTAATCTGGTATACCAACGGTTCTAAACCCAAGAAAGTAGTAGGGCAGGAATATATGGTGTAAAGCTAAGAGCTTATATCTATCAAAGACTGGGAAAATACGCATTCCAGGCAGAAGTTTATGCCATGACTAGATGTGCATACGAAAACTTAAGCCGATCCTACACTAACAGGAAAATATACAGATAGCCAAGCAGCATTGAATGCCATGTCATCACCTGAGTTCAAAATGAAGTTAATGTGGGATTGTATTCAACCATTAACAAACCTTTGCACAAAGAACCAGCTTACGCTTCAATGGGTGCCAGGACAATCGGGAATTGATGGAAATCATAACGGAGACGTACTGGTAAAAAAAGGAGCATCCACGCCTCTCATAGGACCGAAACCATTTTGCGGCATTTCTTACAACACCGTAAAACTTACCGTGCCAAACTGGAACCAAAACACAATCGACCAGAGATGGACTTCAATGATAGGCTCCAGACAAGGTAAACGATTCATTAAAGGACCTCCATCAAAGAGGAGTCTGGAGCTCCTAAGGCTATCTAGGAATCAACTCAGAATCATTACAGGAGTCCTAACCGGACACTGCAAACTAAACAAACACATGCCTACATCGGATAGGTATATCACTCACTGATGTATGTAGGTTATGTCTCAAATAGGATGAAATATCGGAGCACGTCTTATGCGAATGCGAGGCCATTGTACACTGTAGATTCCAGGCTTTTGGCTCATACCTCTTAAAGCATTCCGACTTCGAAGAAATTTCATAAAAAAAAAATACTGTTCTTGTTAGGAAGTGTGGGATGGTTGGATGAACTAACTATAAAGAAAGCGGTGCACAAAAAGTCCTAAATCTAATCTAATTTTATCTAGGATAATAGTAGACGATCAGAGAATATCCATTCTGATGAAATCTTCTCTTTCAGCTAGGTCGAAGAGTTCTACTAAAACTAGTAGGTACAAGATCTTGCCATATATTTTGGAACGTGTGCACTATTATTGAAAATCTAGTAAGAAATACTAACGGAATTCTAGAATTTTAATTTTCATTAGATTGGTCATTCTGTAAATCCAATTCTAGAGAAATTTTACTAGATTCTAGTTCGCATACTATTCGCTGGGGTTTATATGCATATTCAACGGAAGTTTGTTCTAGGCATCATCATACATGTTACAATGATTGACGTAGACATAGTCTCGGGGCTTGGAGAAAAAAAATTCAAAGGAGATTTCTCGTCTAACAGACTGAAATTTATTGAAAATAATTTACAAAATGCATTTTAAGTGCAAAAAAAAAATTATTGAACTTTTCGACCCAGCGATCAGTGAGGTCTCAGCAGTATGGTTATATCTGATCACCTACCATAGAAGTTCAATTATGGAGGTCACATACTTAAATACAAAAACTATAGACCAAATTTATTTACTAAAATTTATACCAAATTTAAAATTACATTTTCACACCTTTACAGCCAACTAGCGAACCGCAAATATTAAAAACCGACGAAGGCAACAGATGCATTTGTGTACCGTACTATCTATGCGACCCCGGAAGTGGACAAATCCGAACCGATGGAACTGTTGATGGTTTCGGTATAATCGACGTAAGATTTGATCCTATGTCCTGTCAAGATATCCTTGATGTATGTTGTACTGAGGATAGAACAAAGACTATGCCTATTCAAACGCCTCCTGTGGTAGATCAACCAAATCGTCCAACTGGATGTGGTATACGAAATGTTAATGGAATCGACTTCCAACTTAGTGGGAATTTTGTAAGTAGATTTGAAGATGATAATGAATAACGGGATTTTTAACTCATTTCAAATTTTTGCAGAATAATGAAGCTAACTTTGGTGAATTCCCATGGACTGTAGCTTTAATTCAAACTCCTAAAGAGAAATGTCTTTGTGTCGGCTCATTAATTCATCCACAGGTTGTTCTAACTGGAAGTCATTGTGTCCATAAGTATACAGTTATTTTATATAAATCACCAAAATAGATAATATTTTATGTTTTTTTTTTTATATAGTAAACAACCTCAAAAGATAAAGATAAGAGCTGGTGAATGGGATACACAAACAACAAAGGAACGTTTACCTTATCAGGAACGAGCTGTTACACAGATCATAACTCATCCGGAATATCAGAAGAAAACTCTCGCCAATGATGTTGTAAGGATTTTCTTGAGCTTATTTCTTTACCATTATTTAGTTTGGATAGTTCTCCTCCAATTGCTGTCAAACTTTTCTATTTGACGAGCTCCTAACGTGGTGGTTTTAGAAACTTAAAGACTTCTTTAAATGCTGCCTGCATGACATCCTTCCGAGATGCATGAGTAAGTCGGGTGAATTATGCCATAGAGTTTTACGTCGTTTGAGGATTTCGGACTAGACGGATTTCGGACTAAGACAATTGACTCGGTGTAGCATAATAAAATGAGAATCTTTCTGATTTACGAAGAGCCGAGTCACATACATTGTTTGTATGTCTGTGGCGTAGTCTTTACAGGGCCTTGTCTAATTAGAAAGTCAGTTTAGAGCTTCAGTTCACTTTAGTAGCTTTCCAAGAGTATATTTTCACGAATATGTGTGAGGACTTTCGTTTTCCTAGTGTATACTTCCAGTACGAGGATTTCTTCATAGTATCCCACAATCTGAGCAACAATTACAAAGCTCGATAGAGATGCCGAAGTTCCTTAAATTTATATAAGTTGATAACTTCTGTTTAGACATTTTGGCGTCTGTACCGAATTTTGTAATTGATTTTCTATCGGACATGACTTTAGATAATCTAGAGAACAATTCGAGTTAGAAAAGAGAGAAAGGAGACTCTACGAAGTAGGTCGGTAATGTGATTTCTATCGATTCTTCCATGATATGCCTGGCACCCAAATTTATGAAACTTTATTGTCCTTTTCAAGGTGTTTAAGTTCATCATCTAACTGGAGCTTAAATTAAATTTGTCTATGGTCGTCTTTCTATGCATTCTCTACCATATTAGACAATCTATGAAGATGACTTTAAATGGGCACTCGAAGCTTTGTTGCTTCGGCATTATATCTATGATGTTTTTTTTTCTATTGTCTACTTTTGAAATACGTCAAGAATTTTGAGATGACCCTTCAGGTTTTCTGGCTTAAGGTTTCTATCTTCGCAATTCAAGCCTATACAGAGCTAGCATATCTTCAAGCACTGTAGTCTGACAGACACGTATTGATCTTATTATTTGTGGACATGAAGGCGGTTGAATTTAAATTTAAAATTTGGTTTGTGATTGCTTGGGAAGCTAGCAAACGTTGCGAACGTTCAATAGATCATTTTTGACTTCAGACATGAGTTTGTTAGTGGTAAAGGCATTTCTCAAACGCTCTTGCTACTTTATCATTTATACACTTTTTCCAACAATCTAAACTCTTTTTATATAGTTTCGTATAGTTTCATATAGATTCCGTGTGAGTTTGTGATCTAGGTCAGCAGAAGGCAAACTTAGTGACGAACTTGATCTGCTTCTTGACAATGTACTAATTGTTAGTATTATGCTCGGGTAAGTTTAACTTTCTTCAGTTGTTACACTGAGTAGGTACCTATTTTTGCTGCTACTACTACTACTGGAGATTTGAACACAGAACCTCGATATTTAACCACCCATTACGCGTTCTCCACGCCAAGATATTTTACCTACTTCCCATATTCTATCGATCTTCTAGAAAATGTTGAATACCTGACCTGTTTCCGTTTTTCATTTAAATTTGAAAATTCTTGTGGAAGAACACTTTAATGGTTACCTCAATTCAGTATTTCGAACTAGTCTTACGTCATCGAATACGTTCTTTTTCAGAATTCTGTAACTTTCTTAGTTGCATGTTTCCTCAGGATTGAGCAATCTTGCACCTCACCAGTATTCCTATATAAAAGGGAAATTTATAGAAATAGAAATACTTATCGCATCGAACCTCTTTTATTCAAAAGTTGAAAAAAAAAAATGTCCGTCGGGTTTCTCGAATGGTTTGTAGAGCCGTACAATTGCTACGTCACTAAACTCCAATTTTCATGCAACTACTACGACTTTCAACAATAGGTCTGAAAGAAATTTAAATTTTGTCCCAAAGGTTTCTCCGAAAATCTCAATTTGCACATACACCATACATATACGATTAATGCGTACATATTTTTCAGGCATTAGTAGTAGTGGAAAAACCCTTCGAACTGGCAGATCACATCAATACTGCTTGCCTACCTGCACAGGATTCTGTGTCCACAAGTCAAAATTGTTACGCAAGCGGATGGGGAAAAGACGTATTCGGAAAAGTTGGAAAATATAGTGTCATCATGAAAAAAGTTCAACTTCCAATTGTTTCGCATGCCAGTTGCCAGGATTCTCTGCGTCGAACAAGATTAGGACCAAAATTCCAGTTAAGTCCAACATTTATTTGCGCTGGCGGTCAAGAAGGTGTTGACACTTGCGAAGGTGATGGTGGTGCTCCACTAGTTTGCCCCGTTGGACCAGTTGCAGAAAATCGCTATGCTCAAAATGGTATAGTCGCATGGGGTATTGGATGTAATGAGGATAGACCTGCAGTTTATGCTAATGTTGCTTTGGCAAGAAATTGGATTGATGGACAAATGACAAGTTTGGGATTTGGAACAAGCTCTTATACATATTAATTTCTGTTTTTTTTTTTTTTCAATATTAAAGATTATTTGTATTTGCAGTGGTTTTCAATAGTTCCAATTTCATATATTTTTTTTTGTTTAAATATATATCTTACCCACTACAAATCACCAAATCAATTACTTCGATCGAGTAAAATGTACCTTCTTATTTCGAGATTCCGCAGAGCAGCCAATTTGGGGCTGTATTTTTTATAATTTTATATTTTAACATTTTTTGAAAAACGTAAAACAGTGATATCTATTGATTTACAGAAATATGCCAAAATTTGTTCACTTTAGATGACACACAGAATGGAATGATTTTAGAATAAAACAAAGAACACACTTATATGCTCGTTTAAGTTCGCCATTCTATTTAGAGCAAACATATAAACGAACCCACCTTCTGATCTGTTTATTCAGAAATTGGCATCTTTTTCTGAATTTTACAGATGAAGCTTGAGGCAATCCGAGGCATAATTAAGAAAACTGTCCTACTATAAAAAAGAATTCTTACAAACTTGCAAACTTTTAAATTTATAAAACAATTGTACCGGGTGACGCGAAAAGATGTGTTCCAATATACATACATAGGTATGCCAATAGATTCTATGGGGTCCCATAACGTTTATGGGTAGACCACTAAAATGCAACATTTGAAAGGATAAAGTTAAGAATAACCCTATAACTAATACACGCTATGATTATGATTTAAAAGGGGAATGCCCATTTTTCATACAACCTTAGGCCCGACATCAATAGACATGAGAGATGTCGAAAGCGATGCATTATGAACATATTTTATTAACAATGTTTATTTCAATTAAGCGGGGAAAACTTTAGCGATCGGATGTAGCTTGGGCGACTTTCTTGGGTGAAGAAGTGGACGTTTCTTGAATCGGAAAAATGTACATTACCCGATAGATCTTTAATTTGATATGCAACATGCGGTATTAGAACCACTCCCCCGCCGGGGTTCATACCCCCACCCTAAAAGTATGCAAAGAAAAATTTTCTTCTACTAATTGTAGCAGGTAATGAGCTGAGGCAAACAATGAAACCGTTTTCCGATCGGACATACATAGCCCTACCGAGTTAGAGCCGATCTAAGGTGCGAGTGCGACTTCCTTTTAAAAAGGGTCCTATACACCATTTGAAATTAAATTTACCCAGAATATGTTTTTTATATACTATTTGATTAACTTCAGGTAGCCGAATGGTATATTGCCAATTTTTAACGGAACACTACACTTATTTTACGGAAATTCCTTGCACTGAATATAGGGAAACGTACATTATTTTTTGCAGTGTACTGTAGGTGACTAATGACGAATTTTTGTATAAATAGTATATAAAAAAAAAATACATTAAACAGGGAAGGCCTCATAGGCAAAGCATTTGCTGGACTTAAATGGACAGTGTAATTTAAGAGCCCAAAATCATGCAAACCCAGTTTTTTCAATAACTTGGGAAATATGCAATTTTGCTCCTCTATCATGTCCAAGGAGTTTTATTCACACTTTACGGGAGGTTATACCCTGTATTTAGTAGGCACAGATTTTGTAAATTTCCTGATTCCACCAAATGGACACCAGCCCTTTCATGGCCGAACACTAAATGCAATTATAAAATAAAATTTTTCAATATATTCAAGTTAACGTTTTCATAATTTTTCACTTTTGAGTTGCCTTGGGTTTTATCATTTCAAAAATCTCGGTTTTAATATTTTATATATATATTTTTTAATATTGAATCAAACTAGACCAAGGCGGATTTACATTATGATGGCATGCATTTATTTCAGATATTCTGAAGGAGATAACATATTGAAATTTAAATGCTGTCGAAGCAACACCATACATTACACATACACTCCCCTCTAGTTTTTATGGTCAAAATTGCAAACTGTTAAATAGTTAAGTTGTCAAATTAGGATATCATATCAACTTCAAGAACATATCGAATAAGGTTCTGGACGAAGGACTACCTCCGAAATAACTCCCAATCTTTCTATAAACAAATATTTAAAAACTTTCAATTGCAAAATTGATTGATTAATTACAATTTAAAAACGTACTTTTATTTTCTTCCATTTTGGGAGGTTAGAACATTTAATAAATATTTGCTATAAAATTATAGTAAAACGTGTTGTCAGTAGTCAAAATGACTGATTAGGGTTGTCAGTAACAATATTTTACTTACAGGCACTTTTTGTGAGAGTAAAATTTTTCGGACACGCACACATTGACATAAGAGGACTGTAAAATATGCAGAAGTGGCTTGCTTCTCCTGTCATTCATAAATAAAGGAGAATGCAAAATTTAGTAACTGGGGTGTATGTGACCCAATTACGAGAAAGTTTTTTGAATCTTTAATTTGATATGCAATATGTATTGGAACCACCCCCCCCCCCCCTCTCGCCGGGGGTTCATACCCGAACCCTAAAAGTATGCAGAGAGAAGTTTTTTTCTACGAATTGTAGCTGGTAATGAGCTGAGGAGTGCAGTGAAACACAAGTTAGAGTCGATCGAAAGTATGAAAAATCTAACTCAGTTCGAATAAAAAAAGAACTTTTTCTCAAGAACCAAGGAATTCAATTTTATAATAGATTTTCCAAAATGTGCTAGATCCAACTTTAACCCTACCCTCCTAAGCCTCCCCTCACTTAATTGAAATAAACATTGTTGATAAAATATGTTGCGAGTATCATAATGTATTAAGACATCTCTGATGACTGTTCCTGTCGGGCCTAATATGGACATTCCCGTTTCCGTATACGAAGCTCTATCTCACTCACATTACATAAACTATCGTTCATTCGAGACAATAAAGAATATTCGTGAAAGCAGATATTATTTTTAAAATGAGGTTGAAGTTTCAAATGATGATAATGTACAAAATTTACCTTATTTTCTACACGTATACACCGCAGTTAGAGAGAATTCTTGGAATGTAGATTTTTATTATACCTATACCTCTTCATAATTAAGGAATTTTGAATTTTGAAAATTTTCTTCGAAAATTCCAAATTTTGTTTAAGAGAAATTTTTTTTAGTCGAAATTTTTGGAATATGAAGATTTTCTTAAATTTAATGTGCTAACGACGATAAAGGTTAAAGAGTAGGGGCGACTAGGCCACTGAGATCCTGCGAGCACCGTGACCAAAGTAGTGTCCTCTCCTAAAGTGGTTAGGCTAAGTCCAGTCTCTTTACGACCTCTATAATTGTCTTTGGGGTTAACTTAAAAACCTTATTTGTATTTGTTTCTACCGTGGTAACTTGCAACCTCGCATATAATATGCTTGGAGGTTTAATTTGTCTTCGCATAGTCGGCATAGCTAGCTGTTGGCTTTGCTATCGTCTTAGAAAATAAAGGAAGGAGCGAGTTTATGACTTTTTCCGGTTTTTCTAATATATAATAAAATTAGTGATCTTTAAAGAGAAGATGAATTTCAGATAATATGAAAAATTTTCTGATTTATTACTTGAACTTGGGCCAATTTGAAAGACTCTTAAAAATATTTTCTCGAAATTAGTATACATACGTAAAAAATATCAAGAAACATTTCGAAATTAGTGAGTGAATGTACGTCCGATTGTTGGTATGATACGAACGCATTATAGCATCCTAGCGGCTCACATTTACAGTAATTTTATGAAAAAATTAAGGTGAAGTTCATCAATGGATAAAATTGGGCAACTCCCTCAAAATGTTGCCATACCAAAATTAAAAACTGTCATACTTCTTTCTTTTCGAAATTGCGTTTAGGACACGTTGAGCTGACATTTCGTCAACGCTAATATGTATTCTAAAAAAAACAAGTGTTATTTTTTTATATGCCTATTTTAAATAGTGTTAAAAGCGCCTTAACTTAAAGCGGCATAAGGCATTTATTGACAAAACCTGCCGTAAATTATGAATAAAACCTTAGATTATACAGCAAAATGGATAGGCTATGCTGTGTAAAATTCGTGTACGTGTGATAAACATTTGTTTTTGTAGACTCTCGAGGTGGGGGGAGGGGGGTGTCAAGAGGGATGGGTTATTTATTTGTTGTCAGTTCGACAGTTTTGACATTCCCAAATTTATTTGAATTTACGAAAAATAGTCCGGTGGTTTTTTAGTGATTTTCCTGAAAGAAGCGATAAAATGTGTCTCTCTCAATAATAGTGAGAAACAGTAGTGAAGTATCTCTGTAAGTCTCAAATTATGGTGAAGAAGTACGCTGTGCTGTCCTACAGAAACTAACAGAGTTATTGTCGTAGGAAAGCATTTTTCAGACAATTTTAATTGTTTCAATTATAAAGTATGTATAGTGTTTCAAATAAATTAGAAGTGAAATAGTTATAAAAATAAACAGCTGGAGCAATAAAATTGAACATTTTCCAATGCCGGTTTGTATGTTTACAATTGAATTGTTATTGCTTTTTTTTTAAGGCAGGGGACAGGCGACCCTATCGCCATAGCGGCCCATTGTACTGTCCTGTTAAAAGGCCATTCACCAAAACCTTCCTGTCCTCTCAATGAAGTGCATCAGGTCTTGATGAGGCAGGTTTTTAAGCTCATCCACAGATAGAAGGGCAGACCCTAGAGTTGTCTCGGGCTCTCTCTCCAGGCAGGACAGACACTCAGGGCTGTCAACAACTGCCATCCTTGTCAGATGAGCAGGAAGTTAGCTGTGGCCGGTAATCATGCCAACCATAGCTCTACATTGCTTCCTTCCGAGCCCCCATGCGAAAATCGGAGATATCCCCATTTGGTCCATCAAGAAACAGTTTTGTACACCTGCAAGAAGTCAGGTTCGCCCATCTCTGCTGATGCTTCTATGAACATTCACTTTAATGAGAGACCCGATACTCGAGGTGGCAATGCCTACGGCGGGTTCCGGTCCGAGGAACGCAGAACCAGAACCAGCCCTAGCTAAAAGGTCAGCCCTTTCATTCCCCATGATCTCCATGTGACCAGGAACCCACAGAAAGGACACCTTATTGTGGATACACAATTTATCCACAGATGACCTGCAATCCCCAGTAACTTAGATGTTATCCGAAGGCCACTCAGAGCCATCAAGGCTGCCTGACTATCCGAAACGATAGCAATGTTCTTCTCTTTAATTTGCACATCAAGGGCTAACTTTGCTGCCATTGATATGGCGAAGAGTTCAACCTGGAAGACAGTGATGTGTCTACCAAGTGAGTACTCCATATCAGACCCAGGAAAGTAGTCACCCGCCCCAGCTCCTCATTAGTGGGAGAGCCGTCGTTGAAAATTTTTAGAGCGGACCGGGGAGGCTTAATATGGGACTTCCTTCAGTCCACGATTCCCTTACAGGAAAGCTCACAGAGAAATGACGCCCGAAACGAAGCTCAGGTACCATCGCACCACGTGGCGTACTGGCCAAAGGGTTTTCCAAGTCCAGCCCATACGCCAAGGGGCAATAAGAAGAGCCAGTCCAACCGGCCTCCCAACATTCCCGTTAGCACAATCTACAGGCCCGCACCTTCCGGATCGCAGTCCCCACAAGCGTCCTCGACCACCATACACAGGAGGCATATTTAAGCAGGTCTAATGATCGAGGTGTATATCCAGTCGACACCTCGGTCTCATGCCCCATGTGCAACCAAAGGTTCTCCTGCATTGGGCGAAGGCCCTTGTAGACGCATTAACTTTTTCCTCTACGTGCAATCCCCATGTCAGCTTCGAGTCGAGGAAGACTCCAAGGTGCTTGACATAAGGAGAGAGTTGCAGAGTGTGTCCAAAAAGGTTTGAAAGAACAAAGTACCCAAGCTAACGTAAAACGTTTGGAAGAACAAAATACCCAAGCTAACGTCTTCTGGGGAAGAGCGCTAAGCTGGTCTTTGTTGGGTTTACTATCATACCATGACGGGTGCACCAGTCCTCAACAATATTGAGGACTCGTTGCATGAAGGCACAAGCAGCAGTCATGCTGTGCTTGGAAATGAGCAAAGGGATGTCATCCGCAAACGCTTCACATGCAACACACAAGCAACATACACCAGAGTACTGGAGAGAGCACGCCACCTTGCGCGCAGCTTTTCTCCACCAGCACACTCGGAAGAAGTTCGGCCGCCCACCTCCACATTAAGTATCGTCGTCTTAACAGTTGGTTGATTCATCGCACTACAGTGCGGTCAGCACCATGTTGACGAGATGCTTCACATAGCGACTCGGGGGTGGCCCTGTCAAAAGTTCGCTCGATGTCCAAAAAGGCTTCCAAGGTAAACAGTCCACGGTCCAGTCCCCGCTCAATGACAGTCATTATTAGTTGATGGAAAGTTTAGGGTTATTTATATGATGTCAATCATACAAAGGCAACAACAAGAAATATTATCAGAAAATAAATGGGGTACTAGAAAAATTCTTAAAAATATAAAAACTTATAAAAAAATTATTAAATTATATATTTAAAATTAATTTAAACATTTTGCTATATATAATGGAAATTCTTCTATTGAATTTCTTCAATATCTAATAAAGTTTCAATCGTTATATTATTTGCCCGGTTTAAAAATATCGTAGTTTACTACCTCCATGACTAAAACGAACACATCGATACGATTTTACTACATGAAGAAAAATGCTAAAGTTTTTCTTCCTCATAACCTATCTTTTTTGCTATATAATCTAAGACAAAAACGAACAACTTATACTTAGTGTTGCCATATAAACTTTTTATTTTTAATACTTATTTCCAGAACTGTTCAAAACATGCTTACTAATGAGATTCATAAGATTCTCAAGAAAACCAGTCAGTGAACACTCTTGCAAGCTCGAAGAGCACAAATATAAAAAATACCTTTTCTAATAAAACAGATTGGGAAACTATCCAGAAGTGCAAAACAAAACAACTTTCAGTCGATCGTCATAATATGCATAAAACTTTAAATGGTTTTGACAAAGAAATACGAATTCTACAGGTTGTAAATAGTGGAACGGTCTATAATTGTATATGAGCCCCGGGCAATAGCTACACATATCTAAAATTATTAAAACAAAATTTAGCTATTGTTGAACTGTGATTATTGCAACATTTATAATATTATATTTCGAAATATTATGGAAAAAATTAAATAAAAAAAGGAGCATATTTTTTAAAATATTTTCTTCAATATTTTCTCGAAAACAAACAAAATTCAACGCACATACAAAAACATATTTGAATTCGTCCGATAGCTAATTAACTAGACTAGGAGTTTTCTTCCTCGGTGTAACATACTACAACAATTCACTAAATTTTAAATTATAATCAACAGAATCAAAACATTCCACAATCACAATATCAAAATCCTTAGAAATTTCCAGACTATTTTGCACTTATTTAATTTACTTAGTTTCAATTACATAATGAACTTCCTCAGTGAACATCTTCAAGTACTACGTCCTCCAAAAAAATAAAAAAAGACGAAAAAAAACCCCGACAACTCCAAATCTGATTAATAATAGGATGGGGAACAACAAATTTTGATTTGGGGCACAACACTACTAACACCATAATCATGATCTGTTCAACCAACTATAATAGAATAGAAGGTGAAAACATACTACAGAGGACTCTAGAACTTTCCACCCGGCTAGTCTAAATCAGTATTAACAACAGTTTAATCGAGAAAAGGGGTCGCGAACTCACCGCTGGAAAAGACAAAATTATTGTCATTGGTATGGTATTCGACCATGATAATGGTAGTGACCAGTGGGCACGGTGCATTACGAAATTTATTCATTTATTATTTTTCTTATTTCATTTATTTTTTTTATTTTTTAAGTACATACAAAATTTTTGATTGAATAATTGGCTACACAAATGGAGAACACTCTTGTCAGGCCTCCATTCACAATTCGATTAACCAATTTCTTCTCATCTATGATATGAAAATTACTAAATAAAATACACTTGACAAAAGTTGGGAATTTGCCGAGTAGCATTATATAAAATTTCACAGTGATTGGCATAGTGATTGCTTTAAAATTGCTATGAAATGTGTGTGTGTGTGTTTATGATGGGAACTAATGTGAAATAGATTTTTTTTTTTAATTTTACTATTATTACGTTCCATGGCAGATTTCAGAAAATAGTTTTACACACGGAAAACTATCAGATAATAATTGAAAATCACACGCATAAAAAGCATCTTACAGTTGATAATTATACTTGATTGGAAATTTGATGAAATCAAAATTAATTCAATTTAATAAAGAAGAAGAGAACTGGAAAAGGTTTTTGTATTGCTATATGTATGTTTTTTTGTACGAAATAACTATAAGATAAGTGAAAATGGTTTAGATATACTTAGTTGTACAAAATTATCCAAGATACATACATCAGCGCCATCTAGATTTTTGTTTTATATTTCGATTTTGTCATATAGCGAAGCCAATGATCATTTCTCACTGCAACCATACATATATTGGTGGTCTTTTTTTTATAGCTATTGCAACAGTTCCACTCTTCCGAGAAAGAGCAGTATCTTTTTGAAGGAAACCTTCTCGAAGTTGACAGATTTGTTACCGCTTTTAATGGTGTAAAGGCCCACGGCCACCATTCCATCTTGTGATGGTATAATACAGGGTGCCCCGTATGGGGTACGGCACTCGAAGGCTATGGATAGGTCACGCTTAGACAAGCAAAAAATTGAATGTGGGGGAGGAGGGGTAATTATGGTTTTCGAGATAACGGCCCTTGAAAATATTTGGATATATTTCTACACAGATAACCCTGTAACCCTGAACGTTATATCCTATGATGATGATTTAAGATTTGTTGGATCTTTCCAATAGTTTAAAGTGGTGAAAAAATTCAATAAATGCCAAAAAGTATGCAATTATCTTTTGGGAATTAACTTTTTAAGGCGCATTTCTCGATGGATATGTTAAAGAAAAAGTGCACAAAACGCAGAAAGGGTTACATTTTGGGTACAAAGTGTGAGAGGCCATTTTAAAGCGAAACTTTTGCGCTTCTTAAATCTAATATCAAAAATTGGTTTTGATGTCGTATTTTTTGATAAAACGAGTAGTTAAATAAAAAAAACCTAATTCCGAAATTTTAGCTTTGCTGAGTCATAACTTCAAAACTGAGAGGAGTAGGGGAAATGTATAGACCATTGGAAAGATCCAACGATTATCAGAAGTTAGCATTGCCAAATATCATTAAGTCCCTTATCTCGGAAACCGTTACCCATACATGTTGTGTTTGTCTATCCATTTCGGTTGCCAGACCACATACAGGACACCCTGTATACGTCTGCCTGGAACCGATTGGTTTTTTTTTTGACACCATACATATATTCCTGCCTCTATTCTTTCCTCAACAACTAAATTAAGATGCTATTTTCTAATTTTAGGTCTATTTTCTCTACCATTTGACAGCGTTTCACATAAAAAATTGCAGAAAAAAGGCGGCTCTTTTAATTAATAGCTTGCTGTTCGATAGATTACAACTTGTATATCTGGGTGAGGAGTTTTTCCCACACACTACTCTTGTTCTGTGGGGTTCCACAGGGATCCATTCTTGGATCTCTACTTTTTATCATATATATCAATGATATGCCGTTTATAACTCGTGACGCTAACATTCATATTTATGACGATGACGCTCAAATTCATTTTAGTCGCCCCATATACATAGATCTTATGGGAGACTACGTGAATAGAGTCAACAGCAATTTAATCTAATATATATCCTAATAAGTCTCAGTGTATTGCCTGTGCAGTCACTATAGATCGCGTTGTGAGTCCGTACGTCGACAAGATGCGCAATTTGTGTGTTACACTTAATTCGGATATGAAATGTTGCGAACATATTATATCTACCTTTCCAAAATTTACACAACTCTTCGTCGCTTATGACTATCAGGTATCTGTCGCCTAAATTGCGTTATTATCTAAGAAAGACTTTAGTCCTTCAACATTTTACGTATGACTGCTTTACTTTCATGAAGTTGGACTCCAGCTGCACTAGAAAATTTTATTCAATAACTGCGTCTGGGTTAAATTTAGATTACAAAGGTTTGACCATATGTGTCTCATCTTAGGTTGGCTCTACTTGGGTGTCTGCTGGAAATATACTATGTGAAACGGGGATACTTATTTTTTATGTACAATAACAATCTTGCTACTAAAGTCAAACCTTTATATCTAGCTTACTTTATCCGGCCTCTCTATCCCCTTTGCCAAAGGACGTATGTCTTTAATATCGAGATTCCAAATATCAGTCTTTGAATGCTCTTACATTGTGTACAGGCAATTCGTTCTTGGAATGACTTGCCTAGTACTTAACATTCAGCGGGCAAATTCATTTGGAACATTCAGACGACTTCTTGTTGATTTTCTCAGGTAGCGTTCTATTAGTTTAACGCGGTAATTTACCTTATCAGCTCAATTATGGAATGCGTAGATAATTATCTGACATTATTATAATTACACTGGCATTTTGGTATAAAAAAATTAGTTGACTTCCAAATAGATAAATCGATGGGATCTCTTCCCAAGACCTTGCCCTGTTATGGAAATCTAGTGAATTCACAGAAAAATGAAGAATATTCAACTTCAACGTGATGTATTGCTTGCATCTTAATATTACAGCTTGAAAAACTAAATAAAACCAGTCGTCATTTATTGGTCTAATTTATTGAGTTTGTGTTTCAACAATTGAATACAAACACATACATACACCTTCTACATCTATATGGCTTCAAAACACTTATCCTATGGTAAAAACTGTCTAGAAACTTCATTATGTAGACGTTTTCGTCATACATACAATTTAAGATCTTTAAGGGCACTGAGTTCTGGCATGGAGTTAGTACAAAAACAAAGATTGAATAGAATTGGATTGGTCATACATACATATATGACGAAGAAAAAATAATAAAAATTATAAAACCGGCCCTCGATGAGAACTAACAAAAAACTAGTATAGGCATACTTGAAGACCTTAGATGCACTTGAAATGAATATTAGTTTCGATTAATGCTCTCGAAAATTGCGTAATTTAGCTGTTTTGTAGACGTTAGTGATGCAATACATGATTATAGTTCTATTGGGTCTGTATTTCGGTTTTCCTCAGCTCCCTCAAATCCGTTGACATGCTGTAATATGCGAGGTAAATTTCATATAGCTGAACCCTTAAGCCCACCTAAAAAAAAACCAAAATATTCATATATAACATTTACCAAAAAACTAGATGAATTCGTCCATCTAGCCCTATATTCAACATGTTATTTATATTATGATATATAACTCTAAGTGAAATGAAATCGAATTTCATGCACCCGGCCCTCAATCCAATTAAGAACTTCAAGCACCTATGTACGTACATATATAGTCCGATGTTCCATATAGAACCGATCAAAGAAGCCTGATGAGATGATGATGATGATGAACCATTTACCAAATAAAAGATTCAAAAATTAAACCAACCGCAAAAATCAACTCCTCATCGTACAGTATAATATCAGGTCATATTCAAAGTTCTAGAACGCTATAGTTCGGAAGCGTTTACGGAATTAATTAAATTATTTATTTAGTGCGGGCTTTAATCAATTTAACTTATTTGAAGCTTGAGATCAACAACTTTCAGATGCCGGACCAGGGCTGCGCGAAAATTAGCTCACCGCCACGGTATGGACCCCAAGCACTGGGCCATATATTCTAAGTTAAGTGCTTCATTCAAAGAGGAATGATGTCTATAAAAGCCTATAACTCCCTCCGTTGAATCGTTAGTTTAGTTTCAGCTACTGCACAAGCAAGTTTTAAAGTAAGACGCTTAGTAACGCGAAATAACTCACCCTATTAGAACACACTATTTAGTAAGAAACTATCCAGGTATGTAAATGAATCCTTCGAGTTATAATTTTGTGAGTTCTCTTTGAGTCCTGAAAGTGTTAAAAATTGTGCTTAAAATTAACGTTAAGTGTGAATTTTTACAAAATATAAGTGTTTTGTTATATGTGGGTATGATAAGCTGATAAGGTTTTTTTTGGAACATATATGTATGAATATGATTTCTGTCCGTTCTATTCTCGAAATATTTTTGGTGCTAAAACCATGTTATTGTTGATTCTGGCAACGTTTCCAAGCCATCTAAGTCCCCAGGCTTAAAAGTGAGTGTGCTATGTGAGCTGGAATAATTAAAAAAAAAAAAAACATTTCCTTTAGAATTCATTGCATTTCCTTACTTCGAAAATTATATAATTTTAAAGTGAAACTTTCCCAAAATATTTCGAAAATACTTTTCTGTGACTTTGATCGAGTATGGGGTATATTTGGAAAAGTAATTTTTTTGGTTACCAAACTCAACATTTTACGACACTCTTTTTTGGTTGACGAAATGATAATGTATCCCCACTTCTTTCGAATTTTGCTTATAACTTTGGCAGTTTTTAACATAAATACAATTTTTTATTGTCTATACATTGCTTAGGATTTCGGATTACGAATTTCGAAGATTAAAACATCCATTGTATATTAGATTTGCTGAGAACAATGTGAAAAAAATGTGTAAAAAAATACATAAGTTTTGCTCCTTGGTTGGTTGATTGGTAATAGGCAAAGAGGATGGTATTTTTTGAAATTTATTTTAGTCTATTTTCCTATTTTAAAAGGCGGAAGTTTTGTAGATAAAAATCTTGCCGAAAGAAGTTCTAATTTTGTTCAATTTTGGAAAAATATTTTGGTCACATGAAGAGTTAGAGTTATCTGAATAGAAATAATTGAAATTTAAAATACTGTGTAGTAGACGGCTGTTTTCAATTATGTACATTCAAAATAAGTCATGCCCTATTGAAGCCAGATCATAGACGAAATCAGTGTTAGCTTACATAATATTTACAAAATTTTGAGAGCAAGTTTACTTAATAGAAAATTGAAGAGTTTCTTCGTTATAATCACCCAATGACAACCACTTATACCGTTGCTGGTTTTCTTTGAAGAACAGAATCATATGTGAAAATTATTTTTAAAATGTATACACTTACATACCAATCTATACTTATTGCCATTTACATACATATTTCGTATAAAAAATCAGAGTTTCGCCGAATAATGCGGAATGGTCAGTAAATATGACCAGAATAAATTTCTCTTCAAAAGTTAATAAATGTGGATTTTTTTCCAGATTATTAACCATTGACCTAAGAAGACTTTCAATGAGGCCCCCCAAAGCTTATCGAATAATAAGTAGTATAGACTGTTTTTCATAAATATACCTCCCTTATTTAAGTTTGGGTATATCAATCCCTTTATGTAATTGTGGCTGTGAAAGAATAAAATAATATAATTTTCGAAATTGTGAATTAACAATTAATGCAACTTTCGAAATTCGAAATTTACCGAAATAAAATCACTATTTTAGAAAAAAAACTCGAGATTTCTTTAGAAAACGACCTTTGAATATTATTATCTATGTATGTACGATAGGTAACATAGGAGGGGATAGAGATTGTCGTAAATCAACAAAATATTTCCCGTGCATTTGTCTGACCTTCGTCAGCTTCAGAATGGATATTTTTAGATCTATTCTATTAGGTACTATAAGACGAAGTAAAAATAACATCTCTCACCACCTATCGATTTTGCGGCGTTATCAAGTGAACAGGAAAATGAATAGTATACACGAAACAGGACAGTAGATTTAGCAGTCTTTCTGAATAAAAAAAAAAAAAAGAGTAGGTACCTACTTATTAGCCAAACACAGAAAATGTTCTTTTCAATTTCGAATAAACGATTTCGAACTTTAAATTCGAAATAAAACGTTCGAATTTACTAGGTAATTCGAAAGTTATAACATTTTATTGAAATTACATACATACTTGCGATACTTATATTACCAATTTTATAATTTTCGAAACTTTTTCGATTGTAAAGCACTCCGAGATGGGTTTCGAAAAAGAAAAAAACGTTTACTAAGCTCACACGATTTAAGTACATATTATCACATTGCGTTTGTAATACCAACTTATGGTTTCAGTGTAAATTGATATTTGAATAAAAAAAAATTAAAGTTCATCCTTAACGCATCTCATCTGCCTGGTCCTAGAAATGTTGAAATTTGTATGTAATGTTAACTGGAAGATTCGAAGAGTACAAACTTAATTCATTGTCCTTTAGAAAATAAACTAATTTAAATAATTTTTGATTTATCCTATTTTATAGAATCAAACGACAAAATGTATTCGAGTCTAGC
This sequence comes from Dioctria rufipes, assembly GCA_963924295.1. Taxonomy (NCBI): domain Eukaryota; kingdom Metazoa; phylum Arthropoda; class Insecta; order Diptera; family Asilidae; genus Dioctria; species Dioctria rufipes. The sequence continues at coordinate 21,437,313 of OZ002740.1, read as the reverse complement.
AATATTACTAGCATTTACCGTGATCTACACAAGCGGAGCTACAATAAAGCCAGAAGATCGTAAATGTGGAATGTGGAAAGAAGGTGGCCTATTGAAAAATGACTCTCGAGATGTGAGTAATTCTAAACAAGCTGGTTTAGGTGAATTTCCATGGACGGTAGCACTGATTAAAGATAATTCAATCACATGTGCTGGTTCTTTAATACAAACAAATGTTGTTCTTACGGCTGGCCATTGCGTAAAAGAGTAAGTCTTTATATATATATTTGACATGGAAAAAATTTGTTTGCTTACATTTCTCTCTACAACAGCCTTAAGAAAGAAGACCTTAAAATTAAAGCTGGTCTATGGGACTTAAATTACAAAAATGATCAATATCCCGTCCAAGATAGAACGGTATCACGAATCATTAATCATCCAGAATATTCAAAGGAAAATAAATCTATTAAAAACGATATTGTAAGTATAAACGATGAAATATTTCTGAAAAATTTTATTATGTCCTCTATACTAACCATTTTTTTGTTTTTTTATTTAGGCTCTTCTTGTCCTTGACAAAACTGTCGACCTTAAAGATTACATTCGTTTAGCTTGCCTTGCAAAAAAAGAACATGAAGAGAAGTCAAGAAAATGTTATGCCGCTGGTTGGGGTAAAGAAGAAAAGGATGGAAAGTATGAAGGATCGGACAAAAAGGATTTGAGAAAAATTTTAAAACTGCATTTTTTTAGGAACCCAAATATTCTGAAAAAATTACTTTTACCAGTTGTTAAAAAAGACGAATGTGAAAGGAAATTAAAGGACAAAACTCAATCAGTTACGTTAACTGATAAGACTATCTGTGCCGGAGGAGATAAAGCAGCCACTTGTATGGTATGTGAAAAAATCATAGACTAATTAAAAAATAAGAAGATTATATCCATATATAGAAGAAAAAATATCAAAAATAGGGGAAATATTAATTTGTCGTGACGGAAGCTTTCTAAAGCTTTCATGACTCTATAATTTACGATTGTTGCGCGAAAAAAGTTTATAAGGTGCAAGATTTTTTACTGTTATTGTCTAGAGAAGTAGAATGATATACCAGTTAATGAAACCTTACAGTTCATTAATCAAGTATAGTCATTTAAGATTTTCAATGAAGTAAACCATGCTATTGTGGTATGACAATAAAAAGGTCAAAAGTGCATCGAGCTTTTGAGCTTTAATTTATTATGCAATTTCTTGTCAGATGTTCGAAAAGTTTTGCACTTTATTTGTTTTTGATTCTACATGACAAGTCTTCCTATAATTATCAACTAATCCATGTCAATATTTATAACATAATTTTCACAATCTTTTAAATCATTTATAACAGTTGCTACCAATCAAATAATCATTTCATTGTCAGCTTATTGAAAAATAATCGATCAATATGATCAGTAACTTTATAAAATTAATTTTTTTACTAAAAAACCTGCTTAATCACAATTTTTTTTTTCTTAAAATTTGTTATTAAAAATAAATAAAAAATATTTACAGGGAGATGGAGGTGCAGGACTTGTTTGTCAAATCGAATTAGAAGGTGAAAATAAGAATAGATTCGTTCAATCTGGTATTACATCATGGGGTATTGGATGCGCAAATGATCTACCCGGAGTATACACAAACGTAGCCAAATATCGTGAATGGATTGATGAACAAATTAATAAACTTGGATTGGATCCCAAATATTATACAGCATAAATTTCAAACCACACAAAGACACACACACACACCCATAGGCTGTTTTTTTATTAAAAATTGTTTTATTGGCTGCAGACGATTTGTTTGAATATATGAAATAAAATTTCTTCACAAATCAAAAGAAAACAGTTTTTGTTTGTTTATTATTTTACTGATTAATATGTTCTAGTGAAAAGTTTGTATTCTCTACTTCCTTATAGAGGTAACGTGGTATTTTGAAACTTCTATCATCTTCTAGGTTAGATATGTATTCTGTCAAAAATTTTCAATCAAAACTATCATCCCTTTCCTCGTCCTACTTCAGCAATCCATAGGCATTCTGACTACGTCAATTAAGATTGCGAACATAATTCGACAAAACTTCAGATGAATTGATGGACATTAGTTCGTGGTTTTCTGTTGTTGGAGAGACTTCTAAAACTATAAGCTTTATTGCTATTGATATGAGAAATCTGGCTTTTTCAGATGAAATAGCGGTTGACATACATTTAACATCGATTTAAGTTCCTCTATGTCAAACTTCAGGTCGGACGGTGCAACCGGAACTATGGTGAACAGGGGTAAAAAATTGGGCTTTTTTGCTTCTCAGCATCTGCTGTGCCAGTTATATAGAAATTTTCGCTTGGATCAAGGCGAAAAACATGGTGGTCCCGCGTTACCATGAACTCTTCGACTTTGGATCGTACTTCGAATGGCACAACTTTTGATTTGTCGAAACCATTTCTGACATATATTTCCGAAATTTTGTTTTTATTGAATTGTATATATAACTTCGAAACCCAGGGTGTATCATTTACATATATTCATATGGTTATTCATAAAATAAATAAAAAAATAATTGACTCCTTCCCCTTTCCATAAAATTTTTTGTTCAGCTTATTATGTGACCTATCATTGGACATTGGATTGGATTTAGCTCGGAGAGATTATGTATGTAACATTCCCGAAAATAATTCAATTGAAATATTTTGCCCTTAGTCAATCAGCGTTAGTGTTCCCCAAGACTGGATTCTTGGACCAACACATTCAAACCTACACTTATGATCAATGCTTAAATATAATCAGACCTCCGTACCTTTCTAAAGGGTTTTCCAATAAGAGGTGTTATTTTGATATTCAAAGAAAAATGCCATTTTTTTAGATAAATGATCGGATCTTTATTTCATTATAAAGAGGAAGGTATGCCGTTAATAATGGAAAATAACATCAGCCAAATGACCACCACGACCACGCCTACAGGACCATATCCTTTTCATGAAATTTTCCATAACCAAATCGCAAAGTGGCTGCCCTATGTCCTCGATAGCCTCACGAATTCGATCTAATTTGTGTCCACAGTCTACCAATATCTTCATTTTCTTGAAATAATTTAAAATTAACTAATTATGGAGACAGTCTGTCTCAATAGTAGTAGTAAAATCGATTATACTCCCAATTTCTGTGTAATTTTTTGTTTCCGGAAATCTTGTCGACCATATCCATAACTAGTGTATAAAAATTATGAGGAAAATCTTTCGAAAAAAAGTTCAAAAGAAAAATGATCATCTTAGCAGTAAACAAGTAAAAAAGCTAGAATTGGTCTAAGACCAATTCTTATGATACCCTAGAATCTATAGATGAAATCCGTATCCGTATGAAATTTCAAGTTTGGTCGTTGAAGTGGTTTTTTGCAATATTTTTAAAACGGTTCGTCGGACAGTAAAAATGATTATAACCAATTTCATAGGATTTCATATTTTGAAGAACAATAAAAACGTCTAGGAGTAATCGTATACGTAGTATACGTAGAAAACCTGAATTTTTATATGGCGACACAAGGAAGGGATTGCCCGATTTAGCCCATTTTTGAAATTATATTTACTATTTTTATAAAAACGCAGCTCTCTAAGTTGATGCGTTTTCAAGCAGTGTCCAAATATATAATGAAAAATAAAATTTTTGTATGGCAACCCCATGAAGGAGTTACCCGATTTGTCCCATTTTCGAACCTGATTTTACTATTTTTTTTTCTAAAAAGCACGTGTGCAAAATTTCAGCTCTTTAAGTAGGTACAAGAGCTCTCGAGTTATCGTGAGGACGGACAGATGGACGGACATGCAAAAATTAAAATATTATACGTGAGTGTCCAATAGATTTTGCTTCACCATCGTGTTACAAACGGAATGGGAAACTTACTGTAGGTACACCCTATGATTTCTTGGAATTAGCAATGCATGCTCATAAAAATAAAGTGTTTCCCAATAAGAGGTGTTATTTCATTATAAAGAGGAAGGTATGCCGTTAATAATGGAAAATAACAGCCAAATGACCACCACGACTACGCCTACAGGATCATATCCTTTTCATGAAATTTTCCATAACCAAATCGCAAAGTGGCTGCCCTATGTCCTCGATAGCCTCACGAATTCCATCTTTGAGGTCTTGAATCGACGCTGGGCTGTTGGCGTACCTTCTCTTTCACGTGGCCCCAAAGGAAGAAGTCGCAAGGTGTTAAGTCACAAGATCTCGGTGGCCAATTGTGATCACCTCTTCGAGAGATAACACGGTCCGGAAACTTTTCCGGTAAAAGATCAATGGTTTCGTTGCTTGTATGGCACGTAGCGCCGTCTTGTTGAAAGTAAACGTTATCCAGATCAATACCATCCAATTCCGGCCACAAAAAATCATTAATCATCTGTCGATAGCGCAATCCATTCACCGTAACTGTTGCTCCAGCCTCATTTTCGAAAAAGTAAGGTCCAATGACCCCGCGGGACCATAAACTGCACCAAACAGTCACACGTCGAGGATAGAGAGGTTTTTCAACAATAACTCTTGGGTTTTCCGAGCCCCAGATGCGACAATTTTGCTTTTTGACGAAGACATGGAGGTGGAAATGGGCCTCATCACTCAAGATGAGTTTTCGATGGAATTCCGGATCATTTTCATGCATTTCAAGGACCCAATCAGCAAAGACTCGACGTTGTTGATGATCGGCCGTCTTGAGCTCTTGTGTTAACTGAACTTTATAAGCCTTAAGACCCAAATCTTTATGCAAAATACGGTGTAATGACGTTTGTGGAATGCCTAATTCCAAAGATCGACGAGGAATGGACAAACCTGGGTTTTCTTCAACACTTTCGGCTACAGCAGCAATATTCTCGGGTGTTCTTGAGCGACGTGCACGGGTTTTATTCTTCACATCACTAACTTGTCCCGACAGCTCAAATTTTTCTACCAATTTCTGTATTGCGGTCCGACAAAGTGCTTCACGACGACCAACAAATGTTCGAGTTTTACGAACCGTCTCTGCCACATTATCACCATTTTTAGAATGAATTTTAATAATTTCAATGCGTTGTTGAATCGTGTATCGTTCCATTTTTATTAATGGCGTAGTTTCTACTTGTTAAATGTCAAAAAATGACAGCTCCAAAAGTGACATCTACCGAAATAGCGGGCTAATTAAAATAACACCTCTTATTGGAAAACCCTTTATTAGTGAAAACAAATCCATTTTGCCGACTTGTAATACCTGTCTGACTTCTTCAAATAATTCACTCAGAAACGAGAAACATTTTTTAAACTTAATTTCTCTTCGTCAACATGGTTGATGGAAGGCCAACATCCAGGACACATTAAGAAACTTGCCGCCATTCATCTCATCATGAGAACTAACGACGTTGGAACATGTTCTACCATGAAAAAAGAATACTGCAAAGTACTGGCGTAACTCCGCGCAATCAATATTGTTTCTAAATATTTGCAAGACCCAGCCATTGATATATTGACAGCAACCTCAATGCTGCAGGAAACTCAGAAAAACATCATTCAACTCAGACAGGATTTCTGGACAATTTTAAAAGAAGCTAAAGAAATCACTAGATCTTGGAAGGTAAATCCAGCTTTCAAAAAACCATGAGTTGGCCATAGATGAATTTTTGTTTTTAATGCTTGCGTTTTTGCGTTATGAAAGTATGAATAGATTGACGGAAAGATTTTCGCTGTTTCAACCGCAAGTTGGCTTAACAGATAATGAAATTGTTGAAAAAGCAAATCGCCTCTGCGAGTATTATTCTGAAGATTTATCGTCTACTTTTCCTCAACAACTTTTAAGTTTTCGGTCTGTGATGTTGGAAAGAATTCGAGAAATTTCAACTATTAGAGAACTAGCTGAACTCTTAATTGTAGATAGCTTTGCTATAACAAGCAGTATCCCGAATCTATTTTCAACTCTACAGCTCTATTTCACATTACCAATCACTAAAAAGCTAAAACTTATACAGACTTACCTTCGTAGTACCTTGTCAAAGATGCGGCTGAATTCTCGGCGCTTCGGAAAGTTGTGAAGAAATTAAGTTTTACTCATTAGTCATAGACTTATCAATGTAGAAAAAATAAAAATGCAAAAAATGAGCCAGGAGCCTAGTAGCATTTATTTGCGGCGGGGACCATACATCCTTTCTAACAGAAATCATTCCGCAATCTCAATATCCTGTATCCGGTTCATCGATGTAGCATTTCTTTACTTTTGATGCTTATTGCTTTTAATTTTTTACGGTCTTTAAAAAGAGGGCCTCCAAAAGTTTAGGTCCTTAGGATGTAGGGTGACAAAAATACGAAATATGTGTACCTACAATAGTCTTTAGACTCTACTGAATTAAGGCAAGTTTCGACAGCAAGAGATTCAAAGATGTTATTTACTGCCTTATTTGAGTTTTTTATTATCACGAAATATAAAACAATATGAAAAAAGCCATCTGTAATTTGTCGGCCGTTCTTCTTCTATTTGCTGTGTTACTTTTGTCGTTCTGAATGAATCTGTATGACTCGATGAATGAATGATGTCATAACTTAGTTCTGTGATCATAGATATGGTACGAAGTGTTTGACGTTTCTTCTAAGTATAAGTTCGTATAAATTGCTGTTTATGAAAAACAAAGCTATTTTCCAACAAAGCCAACTTAAACTCAACTATTACCACCTCGAAACCAAATTGTAAACAACACATTCACGAATAGTTCTGCTTTAATCCGGGAAAAACTCAGGTGCATTCAGAACCATTCGCAGTCCGAAAAGAGCGACGACAGATTGAAAGTGGAAACTAAATCGTTCGGCCCGAGAAAAATGATCGACGTAGATTTCAACAGATTCAGCCTGAACGAGAAAGGGAATGCAGCATTTGATTTTTGACACCGTTAAAAGCGTAAATTAAAATGGAAACATGTAAAAAAGCTAGAATTGGTCTAAGACCAATTCTTATGATACCCTTGATAAATGTCCGTATAAAGTTTCGTACGGTCCCCCATTTGACCAATTTTGATTTTTGAAGTGGTTTTTCGCATATATTTCTAGAACGGTTCGTCGGACAGAAAAAATGATTATAAACAATTTCATTTCTGAAGAAGTTTTTAGTACAACAAAAATGTCTAGGACTGATCATTTTCACAGTATCCGTAAAAACCCTAAATTTTCATATGACAACACCAAGAACGGGTTGCCCGATTTATTCCATTTTTCAAATTTTATTTGCTATTATTATGAAAACACCATGTACAAATTTCAGTTCTCTATGTGAACGCGTTCTCAGGCAGTGTCCAAATATATAGCGAAAACCGAAATTTTTGTATGGCAACCCCACGAAGGTGTAGCCTGATTAGTCTCACTTTCGAACTTAATTTTACTTTTTTTTTTTTAAATCTGCGTACAAACATTCAGCTCTCTAAGTACACGCGTTCTCGAGTTATCAAGCGCATAGACGGAGATCAAAATAACTTTTAATATTATGCTTGGGTGTCCAACCCATTTTGCTCTATAAGGATTATTTCTGTGCGTTACCAACGGAATGACAAACTTAGTATACCCTATGAGTTCATCTAGGGTATACATAAAAACTAGTACCAAGATTCAGTTGAGTCGAAATTAAAAAAATGAATGAAGTGAGGCACTTTTCTAGAAATTTGATTCTGCTAATAAATTCACTCACTCACTTAACTCATGCAATTATAAATGTAATTATCATTAATAAATTGTAACTCGCTATTTACAGACTAGAAAGTTCTGATTGATAGACTAAAACAAAATTATGATGTATTGGAGGAGAAGCTTGTTAGTGCTCAAGGGTCCCACAATGCAAAAAAAAAAGAATGAATAAAATAGAAAAAAATTTATTAAAGAATCTGAGCTTAAGCTACGTTACAAAGTTAGGTACATCGGGTAAGATAGTAATTGATATTAATAGAGTAAGTACAAAAATTGTTTACCAAAAGTGCAATGAACAGACTTATTGCGATAGAGAGCCAGCTAACTTAGAATTAGGTACAACAATGAAATGAACATATGTACATATGTATATATTAATAACATAAAACAAAATAGAATGAAGCAAGGCAACATAGAGTAGTATGCAATAAACTAAAGTAGAATACTAGCCTAAACTAGGACGAAATGCAATGCAGTACTATTGTGTGAAAAGAAATAGGACAAGATAAGATAGTATGTCTGAGAGTAGCTACTGAAGGTAGAATAACAGTAAGGAAACAGCAGGATAAAAATCCTAGACAACCACAGGGTGAAATTGAACAATAGAAGTTGAGGTAGGTGGGTCGGGCCTATGAGGGCAAGGGATTAGAACAGGGTTTGAAAGCAAGAACCAGAGTACTAAGTTTTCAGCAAGGGACATTAAGAAACTAAGTTAAAACTATAGGATACCGGGTGCGTTAGACCTGGAGCAAGCGCAGTGAGGTGACGAACTGGTAAGGAAAAGGGAGAAAAGAGTAAAGAGTAGGAGAACCTCAAGGGTTAGAGTGAAATGCAGCAGAGCAAGCTCCTTGAACTGTGTCGTCGAGGGCGTTCTCCTGATGGACTCTGGCAGTGAATTCTAAATGCAGGATCCCTGATTAGCCACTCCATTGGACCCGAAAAGGGTATGCGTTCGATGGAGGACAAGCCTGGAGCTTCAACAACTAATCCAAGAGAGAATTCACTGATATACTCCGGAAGTAATATCCACCTGGCCTTGTGGAAGAAGAGTAGAATTCGGTGTTCGAAAAGACATGGCGTGAATAGCTGCAACATTTGCAAGAGATATGAGAGTTTTGTTTAAGCCGATAGATGTATCACACGCAGGCCTTAAGTCCTCTGTAGAGTTTGGCGATTTCTGTGGCATACAGGGGATACATAGCATCGTCGGCATAGAAAAAGTGTGGCATGATGAGGGCTGTTACCAGGGTGTGCATGACGGATTGGCGTAGGTAATGTGAAACTGCATATAGAGAGCGAACACCGAAATAGATCCTTGAGCCAAATGAGGGTGTCCATGCAAAGGCTGAAATTCTTGACGTGGCTGGTTGAGAGGGCGACGATCTGGCCACGAAGAAGCAGATTAGGCAATGGGCTAGACAAACAGCCATTGGCATGAATAAAATATTTGATGGCTTGCGTTTTATAGGATTAAGGGCCAGCCCATTAAATTGGCACTAATCGGAGATGTCAGTCAGGGTTATATTGGATGGTTCGATCATAGGTTGGAGATAACTGGTAAAGGCAGATTCGAAGGTCATCTGGAGGTCATCTGCGTAGAGGTAGTATTTGAAGCTCCCTATATAAATTCTTACGGTATATCATATTATATTCCTTCTTATTATCCGCATAAAATGTTTAAAGGCAGGCGCGTTCATTTTCACACATAAGATCTCTAAAAAGCTGTGAAATTGACGTTCGAAGTTAATTTTCGAAACTGCTCATTTCAGTTTTTAAAAGGAATCATTTTTTTTATTTCAGAACTGAGTATAAGTGAGTAAAGTGAAACACTCACAATCCTGCTGAATCTCGGTACTGGTTAAAGAAAAATTGTATTACCGATGCAAAACATGTTTCCGCATTGCTTCTGCGAACGGGATGACGTCATACAAAATTTGCATTAGGTATTACCCGGGGGTTACAGCTGCAAGTACAGCTTGCATGCAAGCCTCCCTTCCAACACGATTTTTAACTTGACAGCAGAAGGCAGTTCGGTTGATGTCTTATCATCTTGTATGCAAGTTCATTTAAAAAATGGCATTGAGGCGTAAAGTCATGCGTATATTGGAAAATTATAGCAATAAAGGAAGTAGCAGAATGATAAAACCCAAGAAAAAATTAAGAGGAAGGTGTTGGTAAATGATGTAATGCAAATGATCCCAGAAAATCTCATTTTTCCAGAATTAATTTAACAAATTCTCTTAAGCATTTCTTTTCCGTCATCTTAAAAACTACATACATAATATCAAATTACTATCACCTCAGCTGCCTTGGTTTTTCGTCATGCAAGTTCGCTGAAAGCTGAGCTGCCAGAATGGCGACAGAGTTACATGTGCAAGAATTATGGCAGTGCAGCTTGCATGCAAGCTGTACTTGCAGGTGTAGCCCCCGTGTTAGGTACAAGAAAATGTCTGTATGTATGGTAAATTCTCACGTTACCTCACGACATGGTCCACTGGCATGTATGGACAAGACTGACTATGTTAATTAGAAATAAATGCACTGCAAAAAAGTGGGCTCAAGTCCAATTCAGAATCGGCGCAGCAGCAGGATCTGTTTGTAATAAGAAATAAAAGTGAATTGAATTATAAAAATTTTTTATTTACAATGCTTATTGCAAAGATCCTGCGCCGATTGTGAATTAGCCGGCCCAAACTTAGTCATAACAATTAATTATTTAGGGTTATGTTATTATAAAATTGTTTTACCAAAGGTAATAAGATGTGGATGTGAAAATATAACTTGTAATCCCTTTTTAAACTTGCCGCCAATGATTTTTTATGCGGCGGGTAATGGAACTGTTGTGGATTGAGGATTGGCTTAAGTCCAAAATGGTTTTTTTTCGACAAATGGGGGCATTCCAACGGAGGAGTCCACACAATTGGAGCTGTTCAGCCATCTTTATGCCCAGCTTTCTGCTAAAGCTGACTGAAAAAGCCGAATTGAGCACAACTGGTGTTTTTGACATTTGCAACTTTAACTTGTTTATGTTGAGAATATTTATTAAGGAACGACAGTTAATGCTTCCGATTTTCCAAAATTACGATAAATTCATACTTTTTTGGATAGTTTTGAAATGTACCAATTATATGTAAAAATAATACCGAGCTTTTTTATTTTTTTATGTCCCACACAAACTGCTTATCTTTTACTAATTCTATAAGTTTTCTTCCATTTTAACATTTTTGGTAGCTCTTTACTTCTTAAATGTGTCAACAGAAGCCATTCTCATCTAATATTCGACATTCGCATAGTTGGCAACATTAAAAATTCCTTCAAGTTGGTAGTCATTGGGCTTGAAATTTGCAATTTGATCAAATCTCAAGCCAGTTTGAAGCTGGGAAAAAAGTTAAAGCTCCAATTGTGTTCTTTTACATTGATTTATTATCAACAAATCTCAAGCTGGCTGAAAAGCTCCAATTGTGTTTCAAGCCGCAATTATGGGCTATGGCGCTAGTGTCCCACGCGACAATTTTGTTAGCTAGTGTAAAAGCTCCGATGTTCAGAAACAGCTGGGGGCTGGGGCTGACTTGGGTAGCTGCTGTCTGTCAAATCAAAGTCATTTTATTGACAATTAAATGGAGTTTTTGCTTATTACTGTCGTTGCGGGCGTTAAAATTACTTACACTAAAAACTAATCATTTTAAATGTTAATTGCTTGTACACTTGTTAATGGTATAATTTAGGAAAGCAGATCCAGACGAATTTACATTTAAATGGAAAACAATGAGATAACATCTCTGCGAGAATGGGCTCCGCTAACAGAAGTTCTGGAAAAGATCCCAGCCAGAGTGCAAAAGGGTATCTTCTCTGGTGATTTAAATGTGACGTGCGTTGATGTTGTACCAGAATTTTTGGCTCTTGGAACAGATGCTGGAATCGTTTTTTGGTACAATCGATTCACCGGAGATGTACAAAAACTTCGGGCTGAGGTAAGTGTAGGCAGATAAGGAATTTCTATGCTATATAATCGATAATTCTATTTCATGAATCATGCAGGTTACTTCACCGATTACTTGTGTTAAAATAGTATCTTCTGTCGAATACATGGTAGCTGCTGGCAGCATAAATGGGCAAGTTAATGTATTTCAGATCCAAAAAGAACTACCAGCTGACCTGAATTTAGTGGCTCCTCTAACTAAAGCGAAACCAATCGAAAGGTACACCATAAGGGATTTGCACAAATGTCCTATAACTTGTTGTGAATGGTCGAAAAATGGAATGAAACTATTTTCTGGTGATAAGCAAGGAGTAATTGTATTAACGGAGTTTGATTACCAAGCGGTGAGTAATGTACTTCTTTAGGTTTGTTTTTACACACAATCGGGGAAATCCCTCTGTAGTTTTGTTGACCCGGTTCTGTAAATTGAAGGGAGATTTTACTCCATGTTGGCTAAGTAATTAGAAGATTGATGAATACCTGTGAGACGTAAACTGAATAATGTGTGTCTTCGTTTTGTTGCCTTGTATTGTGTACTATATTTCCTGTCCTTGGCAAATTACACATGGATTTGCCTGACAGCCTGTACCTACGATATGTTCTTGGTAAAACTGAAACAATGCAAGTATTTATATTTCCTTTACAATTGTCCATCACTTTCCAGCGTTAGTCATCAGGCGCTAAGGAATTTCTCTTTCGAAAATCTTAGGAGGAGATATAATTCAATTGAATAACTCCACATGATGGATTTAATATGCCCAAGAATTTTTACTGCTCTTCTCATATAATGAAGACGAATCGGTCCATTTATCTCATTTCTCATTTGTAAGAAATCTAAGTTTTAGAAATGTTAATAGAATCTCAATTGAAATTACAGACCCGGTCTTTTTTGTTATGTATAAAGAGAAAATTTTTTTTAAAATATTTTCCAGCATTTAAGTAAGTCAATAGAAATTCTAAACGAAGCATACGGCATAGTACAGCTGGCAGTACTACAATCATTCCTTATCGTTTCGACTACCTATCGCTCAATAGTTTGTCAACGCGAACAAAACAGTCGATGGAGAGTATCACAAATTGGCAAAAAAGATCGAAAAGTAATGAGTAACTTTGGTGCAACATTTTTGAGCACTGCATCAATGAAATCACCTAGCATAATTTGTGCTCGACCAGGATTACGATTTTGGATAAGCGACTGCAATGGAAATGTCGAACAAACACTTCTATTTAAAGACGCTGTAACAAGTAAACCAACTTGGGATATTCCATTACTGAATCCAGCTAGAAAACCACAAAAATTACTAACAAATTTCGGAATAGTTTTAATGTATACAAAAAATTTTGTCATTACACATGATGAAAACGTTTTGTACATTTTAAATCTAGAGAAATTACAAATTGAAGCTGTCGCAAGAGGTTTTCGTAATATCCTGGATGTAATCGTATGTGGCAAGGAGATTTTTGTTCTTGAAGGTCCTAGAAGTTTAATCAGAGTATCTACAAGTCCAGAGCCACCTAGCAAATGTTCAAAAATTATTTTTAATCCAATGCTACCTCCTCCACTTCCCGTAATACCAACCACATCACCAGTAGAATTTGAAGCTGAAGAAGAGGCTGTAATAAATGCCGAAGAATGCTTTGAACTGCCTCCCATAGAGCATATTGACTTAGACACTCCAATTCAAGTGAATCTCGATTCACCAAATACGCAAAAGAAGAAGGCTATTATCGAACAAAATAGGCGAATAGAAGTGTTCGATAGAATAAACGAAATGGAATATGAGGAATCAATTCTATTCAAGAGTGGCACAAGCAGAAAGCACAAGAAAATTAGTAAGAAAAGCACAAAAAATTCACCAATAAATGGAATTGTTGAAATTGGCCAGGCTATTGATGAAGTTCCAATAGAAAATAATGTGAATTGTAGTATTAGTAGTAATGGTACAACTCAGAAAAGTGATACTATCTCTAGAGATGCTATTATTGAAAATAAGCAGAACGAAGCTCTTGACCGAGATGAAAGTAAGGATCAGTTTTCCATGAATTATCAAATTCAAGAAAATAAACTCCAGCTAACTACAAAGCCATTTCTAATGGATGCAAGCTTTTGTACTGAATCCACGTAAGTGCTCCTTTTATTTCAAATAATCTAAACAAATAATTTCTGTATCTCTTCAATTGCATAGTGTAATCAGTCAACCAACTGATATTGATAAAACAGACGAAGACCGCAATAGCATGCCAGAAGAAAAGATTTCATCTAACGACGGTTTCACATCGGACAACCAATTGGTATTCTTCGATGAGTTGAAGAAATCTACAAGCGAACTAAACAACTTGCAAACTATTCAATATCCAGCAGACTATCCAATTACAAATTCCAGTGATCATATTGGAACTATACCAATTCAAAATTTGGAATTTATAAACGAAGAAATGTGTCCGGCTGTCTCCAATCTTAAAATTTCAAAATCAATGGACTGCACTAATATTTTTGAAGATCAAGTAAAAGATGCAATGATCCAACCTGATAATAGTTGTAGCAGTAATTTGTTAACAACATCTGAGAATGTTATTAAAATGTCCAAGTCACTACAATTTGTCCGGTGTCAACCATCAGATACTACAGCGGCGACAACATCAACGACGGTCCCAGATCTTCAGGAAATACCTGAATACATGAAAATTCCGACTTTGTGGAATGTGAAAATTGAAAAACCTGAGGACTTCTCTGATCATTCTGAATCCCATAGCAGTGATTGGGAAGTGCTTTAGAGGCTAAGGAATAATCTATGAGTGCCTTTCTGGTTAGTGGGCATGTATTGTTTTAGCTTTGCACTTTTGTGTTGTGTCGTCTGCAATAAATATATCCGAATGGAGCTCTCTTAAGCTCCTTTTGGTTCTTTCAAGGAAATAGAAGTGATATTACTGTCGTGATGCTTTCAAAGATTTGTTTGTTCGTTTATTTTGTAATATTGTGCAATTTTTATACTTTTTCTCTTTCTGAAATAAAGTAAAAATGTTCGTATTAATTATTTTTTTTTATTCAAATGAGATAATGTTGGAGGAATGCAACTTAGTCTAACCCAAGGGAAGAGGTTCATCGAGAGGACAAACATGTATTTCAGCTGTAAGTAAAGATCCCGGTGAACAGCTACTGTCAGTTTTTGTTGTTAGTTGTTAAGACACAGAGTTCCAGCAATGGTTCCATCTCTAGAGAAAACATGGTCGATTAATGAATGCTAAATTTAATCGTAGCAATATTGGTGTTGAACATTTCTTCGAATTTTATCAACGTTTAGATTTTTACTTCTACCACTGAAAATATTTTTATTATTAAGGCTTTCCTGCTTGAAGGCAACATATCGGTGACAATGGATTTGCTTAGCTGTGTTTATATTTATAGTATTGCTGTTGGAAAGGCTAAACATGGCTTGGTATTATTGAAACAATTTTTCAATTCAATCAACATATTTGAAATAGACACTGGAAGTGATCACCAGTTAGTAATGAAGTCTGCATATTTTCAATCCATAACTGCGTGAAAGGTTCAGGTTATTATCAGCAATCCAATTAGCAGGCCACATACATAGGTGTAATTCATATCAATACAAAGCGCATATATCACATGCCGGGCTTGTAAGAATTAATATAAAAAGTTAAGGCAGTAGTTAAGTTATTTAGACCTATGTTGCTTGGTAGAATGATAATCTATTCGATTCTGCAATAAAATTGAAAATAAGTAATATGGCTTAATAAAGGTACACTAGCACAAACTCGGGATACATTTTTTTGTGGTTAGAGCTTATGTCTGCGTATACCTAAAGAGCTGAAATTTGGCATATGGACTTAAAAAAAAAAGTCAAACTAAGTTAAAAATGAGACAAATCGGGTAACTAAGAAGTTGCTACAAAAAAAATTTCGTTTTTCACTACATATTTGGACACTGCCTGAGAACGCATCAACGTAGAGCTGAAATTTTATACAGTGTCTTCATAAAAATACTAAATATAATTTCAAAAATGGCTTAAAACGGGCAACCTCTTCTTGGTGTTGCCATATAAATTGTGATTCTTACGTATACTGTGAAAACGATCAGTCCTGGACGTTTTTATTGTACTGAAAAGTCCTTCAGAATATGAAATTCTATAAACTTGCTTATAATCATTTTTTCTGTCCGCTAACTGTTCTAGAAATACATATATGCGAAATTCCACTTCAAAAATCAAACTTGCACAGATGGGTAACATACGAAAATTGATATGTGCATTCAGGGTATCATAAGAATTGGTCTTACTTCAGTTCTAGCTTTTTTACTCGTTTTTTATAAGGATCTCCGATACATGCTCGAATAATGTCAGTACTGCTGTGTGAGTACAAGAGACCAATAATAACAAATGGCAACATCTCTTATGATGGTGTGTGTCGAATTTTAATGCAAAAAATAGAAGTAGCCTGCATTAAATACATCACACAAAACACCGAGTTCCAAGATTCGCAAAGTTCATAAGGAGACTACTTGCATCTACTGATATAAAAAAAAACGGACGCTTGGAGTAGCTTATTACAAACGTCCAAGGCATCCTTTCATTTTGCATACTCAAGTACCTTGGACTATTAGTACTTTTCTATGATAAGCCGCTTTCATAATGGATGTATTCTAGCCTCCCTCATCCCACCCCTCTTATAGCAATTATCCTGTTAAGTGCGTATGACGAAATATTTTGTCATACCCGGAAAACTACATACATCAATGGACATGATGAAATTTTTCTTTATGGATATTAACTGTAATGTGTTGAACCTATTACGCTTGTAGTTCTTATCTATTAAATCATAGCGTGGTTTTATAGCATCATATTTTTGACATGTTCATTCATGTTTTTGTAATCTGTCACTTGAGCGCTATTCACAGCTGTTTCCCAGTTAAAAGGTTAATGTACAATACACATTGTACATTGCAAAAACTTCCGCTACAAGAATGGAACCTGGTGGTACTCCATATAAAGGAGGCATTGAAAAAAGAAGAATTGAAATTTCTCAAAAAAGAAATTGCGAGGACTTGAAAATTCGTACTGTGGTGGAATTTCTTATAGACTGTATTCTATGGTTTACGTTCCCCAAAAGTGTTTTAGATAACTAAGAATGCTAGAATGGAGATGATATTGTTACCACAAATATTTAATAGTCAACCATATACATAGTTCGGGCATCTACTGGTCGGATAAAACTTGGTAAATTCAGAATTTACCGTTATTCATACACATATGTGCATAGATAAATGTATTTGATTATATAAAAAAACAGGAAAATTTTAATCTCTGTCCTAAAAAACATCATTGACTGACCTTTGAGGTTGTGAAGTTACAAAACAATATTAGATATATCATAATGTGTGATACACTCTATTTCCACTTTAAGCCATTTATAGGTAGTTTCCAGCATGGTTTTATTAGGAGTAAGTCTACAACTACCAACTTATTAGAGTTTTCTAATCACTATATGTCTGCCATCGATGCAGGAAAACAGGTTGACTTTATCTATACTGAATTTAGTAAGGCATTCGACAGGATTAGCCATAAGATACTTTTACATAAGCTTACCTTGCTAGGTTTTCATCATCGGTTCCTAATTTGGTTAACCTCTTATCTGTCTAACCGTACCCAGCAAGTCTCTTTTCGTAGTATACTATCCAGAAACATCCTTAATATTTCTGGAGTACCCCAGGGTAGATATTTGGGACCTCTATTATTTGTCATTTATATTAATGACATTCAATTCTTAGTATCTCAGACCAACATTCTCTGTTATGCAGACCACATTAAGATTTTTCGAACTATCTCGAACGACGATGACTATGCTCTGATTAACTCTGACTTGAACACCTTCTATTCCTGATGTTCTAAGAATTTTCTTCCTATGCATGTTGATAAGTGTTTTGTTATTATTATTATCGTAAGCATAGTTCTTCATATTCGTCAATGGAAGTTTATTGTCCAGACTTAACAGCACTAAGGATCTGAGCGTTATTTTTGATTCGAAATTTTCATTTGAAAACAATATTATAAATATTGTCAATAGGAGAGGTGGTTTTGTGAGTTTAATGATCCTTTTATAACCATGACCATCTATTACGCTTTTTGTTAGGCCGATCTTGGAGTATGCCAGACCTGTTTGGGCTTGATTTTACTCTGTCCTTATTAATCGGATTCAGGGGATCCAGCTTAAATTTCTTAAATTTGGTCTTCGTGGCCTTTCTTGGAGTGATCCTGTAGTTTTGCCACCTTATGCTGACAGACTCAAATTACTGTCCATCGTGATGTGACTTTTGTAGGATCCTCTTTGGATTTGATTGCTTGCATGGTACAATAAATTCCCCTTAGCTACTTGGGCACCTAAATATCTGTGGTCCTTGTCACTCCTTGAGAAACCGTGATTTTTTTTATTTGCTGTTTTGTGATACAAATTATAGTTTTAATGAGCCTATTACGGCATGAACTCGAATTATATATGACTTAAGCTTACTTAAAGCGTCTCTTGAATGGTCAGCCTACTTGATGTAGCTTTTTTTCTATTCATTCTCATTTTTATACCCTAGATGAAATCATAGGGGTATACTAAGTTTGTCATTCCGTTTGTAACACCTCGAAATAATGATGGTAGAGCAAAATGGATTGGACACCCATTCATAATATTAAAAGTTATTTCGATTTTTGCATGTCCGTCCATCCGTCCGTCTGTGCGCACGATAACTCGAGAGTGCGAATACTTAGAGAGCTGAAATTTTGTACACGGACTTTAAAAAAAAAGTAAAATTAAGTTCGAAAATGAGACAAATCGGGCAACTCCTTCGTGGGGTTGCCATATAAAAATTTCGTTTTCCGTTATATATTTGGACACTGCCTGAGAACGCATCAACGTAGAGAGCTGAAATTTCGTACATGATGTTTTTACTACATTAGCAAATAAAAAGTCAAAAATGGACTAAATCGGGCAACTCCTTCTTGGTGTTGCCATATAAAAATTTCGGTTTTTTACGTATACTTTGAAAACGATCAGTCCAAGACATTTTTATTGTACTAAAAACTTCTGCAGAATACGAAATCCTATAAAATTGGTTATAACCATTTTTTCTGTGCGACAAACTGTTCTAGAAATATATGCGAAAAACAACTTCAAAATCAATACTTGAATAGATCGGTGACCATACGAAATTTAATACGGGCATTCATCTAGGTATCATAAGAATTGGTCTTAGACCAATTCTAGCTTTTTACTTGTTAGTTTGCATTATTGTTTTTCTTTTTTCGTTGTTGTTTTATCTTACTCTTATAATCTAATATGTTATCCTCATGTATTTGAGTTTTTCTTTTTTCTTTTAATTTAAACCTTATTTAAATCAGATTGTACTATTTTGACCTTATTTTGTTTTAGTTTTGTAGTAGTCAGCCATTGATGAAATTTGTGGAAATAAATAAATAAATAATCATTTTCATCTCTGCTCGACACCTTTATATAGTAGAAAGAATCCCCATAAGCTCCTCACTACTACCATTTTATCCCAGACAATATTATTCTTATTTCATAATTATACATAATAACTTTTTACCTACAAATATAGTTTTCATTTAAATTCTACAATAAATTTTACTTTTTTAATGAAAATATGTCGAAATAATCTTTTCTCTTACTATTATTCAGTGTAAGTAATGCACATGAGCGATATACCTTTACTTATAGTTTAGAGTGCTTAATCATACCAGACAAGCATATAGTATATATACGAGTATGTATGAGAGAGACTTAATTATCTCGAAAACTGGAAAAATAATTAGTTTTTCAATTACAATTTCCTGATTGTTTGTCTGCATTCGTTGCATACAAATCTGAAAATTGCTCTACTATTATACTCTAACACCATAGATAATCTACACGGGGGATAGATGAAAATGGAATAATTGAAAAAAAAAAACAACTTCTCTCTCATCAGTCTGTTGTGTCGCATTCGAGTATGATTGCATGATTATATAAAATCCATCAAGAATCGAACAATCGCACACAATTCAGTATTCAGTTAAGTAAATATTGAATTCAATCTACTTTTCGATCACGGTACACTTTACAAGTTAGTAACAGACTAAAATTATTACCTGTCTGTGGCTAATTAATAGCATTCTAGTTAGTGCCTAAATAAGTAAACAAGTTCAGTGTGAAAAGATTTGTTTGAAAAGCTGTTGGAAAAAAATGCGTCAGAGGGTTAGAAAAATTTCAATGAGATTTCGGCATATGTATGTAATTGCAAAGAATTTTTGTAACTAATACTTCTTTATGTATAGAACAACAAGGTTCATTCTTTTTTTATTACATATAAGCTGCTCATTTGCCAAATCGATTAACTCCATAAAATAAAATGTAGAAAACTTAACGGCCATAAAAATTATTGTCATGAGAGACTACACAACATGACAAGATTTTTATGGCCGTTGAATAGTAAATACTTTTTTTTTTCACATGAAATGTATACAAATTTATCAATGTTTCCTACCTTTTCTTTTATGGAGTAATCGAATTGACAAATGAGCAGCTGCTTATATAAAGGTGAGAACAGTTAGAATTTTTCTAATAGAAAAACTTTTTGCCTGTTGTACGCATAATACCTACCTACAATATTGGCGTCGAAACAATTCCAATTACCATTGATCTTGAAAATGGCTCTGAGAAATAGTGCAAAGTTTTTTTTAGTGTTTTTCATTTTGAACTTTTCATCATCTGCATTATCTCAACTTATACAAAATCTTTTTAATACTGTGGACATTTTCAATACTTCCTTGATCCCCGATTTATCTGGATTACCTGAAGAAATAACTGTGCCTGGAACAAAATGGTGTGGACCAGGTGATACTGCCAAGAGCTACAATGATGTTGGACTTTGGAAAGAAACAGATAAATGCTGTAGAGAACATGATAATTGTCCGGATATAATTGAAGGAAAAGATACAAAACATGGATTGAAAAATACTGATCGATTTACAAGGTAACATAAGACCGTTTAATATTATTCTATAAAAAAATATATATATATAATTTTCATAGATTAAATTGCGATTGTGATGAAAAGTTTTTAAAATGTCTTCAACAAGCAAGAAAAGTGACTTCAATTGCTGTTGGTAAGGTGTATTTTAGTGTTCGGAGATACTGTTTCCAATATGACTACCCAATTTTAAAGTGTAGTAAATATCAAGGAGGAATACTTAAGCTCAGATGTTTGGAATATAAACTGGATAATAATAAGCCAAAGAAATGGCAGTGGTTCGATATTCCTCTATTTACGTTATCATGAAAAAGTTGATGCATTCACCTAATAGATCATTGGACAAGGACAATATTGTCGTGTGTTGGTATACTATTGTTGATTTTAGAAAATATTTTGTTGTTGTTTTATAATGTAATTTTCCTGAATTGTTGTTAATTTATTAATTCTATGTTGTGCTGCACATTTACATATTTAATACCAGCTATGGTTGAAGATGAGTTTATGTTTCTATAGACTTCTAGTCATATTCTCAATAAATTCAGATTAATAACGAAAAGAAAAATTGTTATTCTTATAGTTTTATATTTTTAAAATACAATATAAAAAATTATTATTTTCGAAGCCTATACAAACGTGGATAATGCAAACGTTTATCTTGCAAGAGGAGAACTATGACTAGGACTATCAAGAACAGTTATTGTGCTCTGGGAAATTAAACTTTTTCACTTTTCGCATAACATAAAAATATTAATAACTTTTAAACGGAAGCAGATATGGAGGTAATTCTTTATATATTTTAAAGGATTGTTAACGGGTACCATTTTAGAAGAAAAGAAAAGAAAATTTTATACAGTATAAAGGCTAATAAAACAATTTTTTTTTTTTTTCAAAAATTGCCAGACCTCTATTGATGAACAAAAGTCTGTTCCCTAAACCCATTATGATCTTAACAATTTACTAACAAAATTTTGAGCATTAACATTTCAAATAAAATATATTAAAAAAACTTTTAAAATAAATAACTTTTGTAAATAAAATGCATTAAAAAAATAAGTAATGCTACAACTCAGATTAACTACTACTACTAAATTCTATGCACCTTCTCGACTCTGGACTCTCGAATATCGGCTCTCGAATCTGGACCGTCGAATTAAGACTATTGAATCTCGACTCTCGAATCTGGAATCTCCACTCATTTCACACACGGACAATTTTGGACAACTCCAAGAGTGGTAGTTACCACCCCCAAAACGTAAGAAAATTTTATCCCATCGGAAAGTTCGCTCTCCATTCACTCATTCTACATCAAAGAACCCCATATAAATCCATTCACGTTTACTACCCTAAAACTCTTTCGTCACGAACGGAACTCTCAGGCGCTCAGACACAAAGTTTTTTAGTCAGGGGTTTGTGAGTTGATAAAAGTTATTTAAAAATAAGAGAAATTAAAAGCTGCATTTTCAGATATTCAAGGACAAAAAATATTTTTATTATACTTAATTTTGTTTTCTTATAAAAGGCGTTCTTGAGAGGTGTTTTGGGCATTCCAATATACTCCAGAAGGTAGACTGCAGTGATTGCAGGAAAAAAACCGACTATTAAATGTAATGTAATGATGCCCACCGGGAGTGACTGGGATATTTCAGGCAGAGCTCGTAGCAATTTACCAGGCGGTAATATTTGTATCTATGTGCAGAGTCCGCACGGCACATTTACACATACACGGACAGCCAGGCAGTCATTAAGGTGCTGGATGCTGTGCTGGTTAAATCAAAATTGGTGCAGTTATGTAAGACCAACCTTGAGGAATTGACTTCACGGCACAAGGTGACCCTATGTAGGGTACCTAGCCACAGGAATATCCCCGGCAACGAAATGGTTGATGGGTTGGCCAAAAAGTGCTCTGAAATGAATAGCTCCGCAGCAATAGCTTATGTGAGGTTCCCGATCGGAGCTTGAAAAGAGGAGACCATCAGGGACGCCTACCAAAAGGCAAGCCTCCTGTGGATCAACACGCAAACCTGTCATATCGCGAGGCATTTATGGCCTGCATATGACAGGAAGAGGACAACGGAACTGCTTAATGGCAGCAGAACATGGGTAGCTACTTCTTTTCAATTCTGGGGGAGCTGCAAAACAAAGAGTCCAGATGCATCCTGAGTTTTCTAAGGGAGGCAGGATGGATGTAGGGCAATTTTTACGTTATGCTATGAGGAAAGGAGCACAATGGACCCACTGGTGGTCTAAGTGAAATAGGCTAGGTATACTTATATCGGTACGCCTCTTACCCAACCTAACTAACCTAAAGAAAGACATTCTTTATACCATTTTCCCTGAAACATTACTTTCCTCTTTAAAATAATCTACAGACCATGCCCCTGTGATAATTAGAACCAAAGTCCTGATTTTTTTAATATAACTCAGCAGTTAAAAAATCGCCAAATATTAAGGATTTCAAAGTAATTTAATTTAGGCAGCATGCATCGCAGGACAAAAGTGAAATAGTTAATTGACTTTCAACAAAGAACATCTAACAGAAAGAATGCGCATCTCATATATTGAAAAGTCTTCTATGTTGGGTTGTTCTATTACGATCCGCTCTCACAAATTGTATGAACACTCTCTGCTTGTTGACCACCCGCCACTGACCGGTGGTGATATTACGACCCGCTCTCACAAATCTAACGAAAACTATCTGCTTTGACGACCCGCTGCCAGTCACCAGTGGTGAGTGGCAGGTGGTGGGTCATCAAAGCACTCAGTACAGCACCAGAGCTTGCACCCCGCATCATGCCGATGGGCCATGCATTACATCGCCATACCGAATTTGTAGTGTTTTCGTAAACCCAATTCGAAAGCCACCTTGAGGCCTAAGCTACATTGACACGAAGATCTATTTCAGCGTATTCCTATGAACATAGTCAGTCCATGTAATATAGCTTGAAGCTCTCAGTTTCTTCGGTATGCCACATGAAACAAAGAAAACAAGATGGCTGTTCGAGAAGAATTTTTTGTGTTGCTACGTAAGAGATGACAATGTCTACTTTAATCTCAAATTCTACGCATACTCGAATTTTGCATCTTCCAGACTATCTAATGATGACGATGATTTACATTTCAACGGAATTTCTTCGTAATTACCAATAGTTGGCATCAACAGGTTAGTTTCATTTTAAAATATTATGCTGATCATTTCCTACACTTTGAAAAACCTATATAATATTACACAATATTTTTACAATATAATTGTAGAAAAATTAAAATTTTTAAATGAAAATACAAATTATATACAAAAAAATGTAAGTTTACAATATAGAAAATTACTTTAGATTATATTATCATGTAAAAAACAACACTGAAGCGGCTATGACTATCGCAGTAAGTGTTTTACTTGAAATTATTTTCACCCATACCAATAAAACAATAAAAAAATATTATATACATATATATAAATATATAAAATATTATTTGTATTCAAAAAGCAAATCTTATCTATATTATTATAAGTTTTGCTCTTTTTTTCAAATGTAATTGAGAGGCTAAAAGGCAAAGGGGTACAAGTAACATTTTGATAAAAATTCAAATAAGCTAGATATACTCAAAATATTAGTGGCAAAGAGATATAAGTAAATTCCTATCCCGTGCTGTTTTATAGCAGCCGTTATTTTAACGACTTATAAGTAGGCGTTTTTGTTCATTGGTACTTCTTACAGGGAAGGGAGTGATTGCAAGAGATTAAATTATTACCTTTTTACTAAACCAAAAACCACCGAACATTATTTTAACCACATCAAAACATTATTAAGATATGCGGACTATTTTTATTATATTTACATAAAATTAAGACTTCAAGCAGAATTAAAGATACCCAAACTTTAAATTGTTATATCTCAAAAGTATGAAAAGCGTACTTGTACGCTTTTCAGTCACTCAATTATTTTCAGGACAAAATTAGATAAAAACAACTTTAGAACAAAGTCAAGTAGAAAAAGTTACCTGTTTCGCCTTCTGTTTAGTACATTCGAAAGCAATTTTTCTGTCAGTAGGAGGACTTTTTCTCCCTGCACTATCAATATTACCTTAGGCGGCAGCAATTTTGAATTCAAGAGCATTAATTTTTACTATAAAGGGTAGTATGTTTACATTTCTGTCGTGTAATTTTACTCACTGCCAGTTTACACTACAAAGCCCTGCGGTATTTTTACAAGTTCACTAAGGAGTATTTCAGACTTATGTAGTAATTTTACACTTAATTACATCCATGTCACATAACGTTGTAAATTTACTACGTTTATTGTTTGCAAATTTTGTGCCAATGTATAAGTACTCCAAAATAGACACAACAATTTTGGCAATGTTTATGGGTTGAGTTTCATAACCAATTATGGTATTCTATGTTATGGTTTTATTTGTAGTAGTAATGCAAAGCGCAATAAGACCTTGAAATTTATTAAAAAAGTCCCTTTTAAATTAAAAATTAAATTAAAAAAAAAATATTTTGTCATTTTGAAGTAAAAACTAAATAATTTCTGATTAAAATTATTTTTTGACCTTCTAAACTCTGCAAAAATTGTCTAACCCATCAACTATATATTATATAATTACAAAATCTTTTCCAGTTACAATTCGTACTTTAATGTATCCCCTTTCCTACATATAAATTCGAGCTCTTATTACTTAGCATGAGATCAACTGATATCAATTGGACTTCGTTGAATGATTGTGTGCAGAAAATTAAAGATTTTTCACAAGTCTTTTAGTCTCCATTTAAGTAAGTTAGTTAAGAAGAAGCGAATTCAAATCTTTCCATGATGTACAATTCACACTTTGACACTGTGTCTATGGCCTGATCACTAGATTATAACGATGATGGGTTGGCAACGAAATCACCACTAAACTTCTTGAACTTCTGCATTCTAAAAATCTAATTCAATTTGGCTCAATTGACGTTTTGCAATTGAGATTTGCAATATTATTGTTTTGTATTTTTTCTTATAAATTTCTTGATTCTATCTGAAAGAAGTTTTTTTTTTTTTGTTTTGCTTGATAATTTACTATGCTAAAATTTTATTAAATTGCTTAAAAAACAAATAAAAATTCACACAACACTTACCAACAGGTTTTAGCTATTACTAACTAACACTACTAACAATAGAACATGCTATTTGATGGGCACAGCATCAATTGTACTGAAAGTAAAATGAAAACAATTTATTATTCTGTTTTTTTTTTTTTTTTTTTTTAATAAATTAGCTCAGTAAGGGGTCCCAAGTGGTTGTTATTTGGACAGTCAATATAGTGTTTTTTAAATTAATGGGGGTTGAAAAAAAGCCAGAAATAAGATTAAAAAAGAATGAATCGCACAAATGTATTTTCTGCGCAATGTCTCTTGATTTTGGTGTAATAATATTTGTTGCCAGTGCATTCACATTTATTAAAAAATTTCAAAATAAACGAAAACAAAAATAAAATTAATTTTCTCCATATGCAAATATCACACAAGCAACAGTTTTATAAAAAAATTTGCATTATCTACTATTAGTTAAGATTATTTAATACAAGAACTCATAATTATTATAATTTGTAAGCATATTGTAGCCAAAAACGCCTATTAAGGGGGTAATCTCGTGTGAAGGCTCTTTTTTATTGTTCTTTTTTTTTTGGGATTTTTTTTCGATCTAAATAAATATACGACTGCGAACTTTTCACTACATATTGATTCATATTTTGAGCAGTCTTTACAGTTTTGTCAGCCCGAAATCGTACACTGTAACTTAGCCATTAATCTTCAAAAAATTTGTTTGCGGTGACTACGATTGCGAGCGTTCTGTTTATCGGAAACAAAAAAAAAATCAAATGGCATTTTAATCTGTGTATAAACTGAGGAGTGGGCGAATAGAAGGACACATGTCCGATTCCTAAGAAATTACAGAAACCGAATAAAATTGTATAAATCAATGGACTTTCGAAATTGTCCCACTATAATTTTAACAGTTTGTGCTACATTTGGTGCCTTTCTCGGCATGTTAAGAACATAGAAAAATGTGAAATTAGGTATTCTAGAGGAAAAAAATAAAAACAAAATGGACATGTGCCTTTCTGACTGCACAAACTGCACGCATGCTAAAAAAGTTTTAATACTGGAAAAGATTCGAAAAATATATAAAATAATGATTTTTGAATATATAATAGAGATTTTTTAAATTTACAAAAATTTAAATACATAAACGCACTAACTATTGCCCGAATTCTCTTCTTTGCAGCCATTTTCACCGACTGACGATATTTATAAAATAATAGGAGCATCTGTGAATCTAGACTCTGGAGCGCACAAATTTTGCACACTCCAGATGCCATGCTTCTGAAATGAAAGCAACAACATTTTCTAACCGCATAATCTTAAATTCTAAGAATGTACGCGCATTTGTAAGAGAAAGAATGTGTGGTGTATGAACGAGGAGGCAATCCTATGGGCAATGATTCGCGCAATAATTTAGCGGATTCCGCGCGATTAACCCTTGCGTGTATGGCTTACTATTACGGACATGTGTCTTTTTGTTCGCACACTGATAAATATGTTTCCATTTTTCCGTTGGTGGCTTGAAAAAATCAATAGATTTTTGTGGAAATGTGCCGTTTTATACGCAATTCTAGTTTTAAGAATCGAAAATCTGTAAAGTTTTTGTGCTATTTTAAAGAAAAGTGATTGAAGATAGAAAAAGTTCAGTAGGTATAGCGGACACGATTCCGTCAAAAACGACAAGCGACCTCGATAACATGTCGCCTTTTGTTCGCGCACTCCTTTACTAGTTTGTGAACTAGGATTATTAAATATATTGAAAAGTAAGTTTTTGGCGTCTTGATGAACATTTTTTCGTAAATTTTCATGTTTTTCATGACTTCTTCAATAAGAAAAAAAAAAAAAAACGGCTTGATGAAGCCAAATTATTCTAGTTTGTAAAGTGTCTACAAGTCACTCAAATTTCAAAGGAATTCGTTCAATATATTTCGCCACGTCATGGTCACCAATTTGGAAAATACAGTTTTGAGAAAAATGGGCTTAAAGGTTTAAATACGATTATCATCAATAAAATTCGAATGCTTTGGGGGTGCTCAGTCTATACTAAACTACCCGTTATATTCGAAACAGGAAAAGAGTTTAGAGAGTATAACGGCTTCTCTATTGTGCATTTATATCAACCTTTGTTTGTATTAAAAGGGCTGAGCTAAGAAACCGAAGCGCAAGAGAAGGAATCCGATGTTCCGCCTCATCGAATGCTCGCGCCAGATACCTGGCACTATTCAACGCTGTAACGTCGGAACTACTCCGAAAATAGAAAAATCACTTTATCCACATATTTTACACTATATTTGGATGCTATTTATTCAAAAAAAAAAAAAAAACAAAACAAAAAAAACATTTTTTTTGATTTTTGAACCAGTCACACGGGATGACCCTTTAAGTCGCATTTATAAAAACACAAATAAATCACAACCTCAAGACACCGTAGTTTTTTCAAAAAACCTTTTTACGGCAAAACCAATTTTTTGATAAAAGTTTTATCACCTATTACAACAATTCAAAATTGAAGAAAACTTTTTAAAGTTTAAAAAAGAGTTTTCAATACGAAAAAAAATCTTTAAAGCTTAGAAATACTTTGAAAAGCTATGGAAAGCTTTTTATAACGTAAACAACTCTTCAAAACTGAAGAAAGCTTTAAAACATAGTTATAATAGGAAAATATAGGGTAATTACAAATCACTGACATGTATATAATATGAACTGCTTCATTTTCCATTTCATGTGAAAGCAATTTTGTTAGCACTGCTGTGACAATTATTTTAAATTATATTTACATTTTCGCTTTAATATTCCTAATAAGTTTGAAGATATTACAAAACGACATATAAAGACTATTATTTAAATTGTCAATTCCATTTTATCCTATTTTTATAATAACCAACAATATGATTAATCACGGTGAGTTCTGTCAACTTGAGACGTAGGGGCTGGCGCTGTAGCACAAACTGTCAAAATATAACAATACGATTTTCGTATGATAGCGACACAATTAGCTGGCGCTAGCCTTTGGTGCTGCTGGCGCTGTAGCGCACTTTTGCCAAATTTTAATTTTTGGCGCGCGCCAAGATTGACATTTGTAATTGCGGTTTGTTGAAATGAATCAACATGGAAAATTTTGATACAGTAAAGTTCATCGAAATATTGAAAAGAAAAGATATATTGTGGGATCCCCTATATAAAAATTTAATAACAAAATCGGAGATATGGAATGAAATATAAAATATCAAATTAGTTTTGATAGAACTAAGCTGCACCATTGTATTCATACCCAGCTACAAGGTAAGCGACCGACTATACACCAGCGCCAGCATCACTTTCTGTTCCAGCCTTAATGGTCACTGTTGTACCGATAGAAAAACGCTGTACAAATAAAAGAAATATAGTTTCTTTACATTCATATTATAAATTCAACAAATTCCAAATACACCCGAATGAAATATTCCTTAAACTCGATCAAAACTAAGCAATTTTTATTTGCCTAACCCTAAAAGTACGTTTGGGTGACAAAGAAAGTGTTACATATATTGTATTTCCATCTATTTCTATTCTAATACGTTACATACAATATATGTATGTATATATTCATTTGGAAAATCCACTGAACTATTGTACATTTCATACAGAGCTTATTATTTGAAGTTCAGCGGAATAGATTACTTAACCCAATAAGAGAAAACTATAGAAAAGTGATCTCATTCCCATGGTAAGTAATTTAAATAGTGTCAGCGGTCCATGTTAGACATGTGACTGGTACAAATCAATCTTGACTTGACGACAGCTTTGAATATTAACTGTGTTCTTTTGTGTACCTTGTTCTAGAACTCCCATATACCATATATTGGAGAGAACAAATTGTTCTGCAGATTGAAGCGAACTATTTGTACTGTTCGTTTCATTTATAAATCTTCTATGAAAATGTATGAGGCGTTCTTTTGTGTATCTTTTATTCTGCCCTGTTCTGCGGACACAAAAGAACACAGCTAATATTGTAATTTCTAGCAATACATTATAAGGCTGTGTTCACCCTGCAGAGGTTTGAAGCAGTGCGATTACACGCGCAACAGCCTGAAAAAGTCATACCGACATGGTAAATAATGCGAGTGTTCATGTTGGCGCGATTAAAGGCGGTGCGTTACGACTCGTTCCAGAGTGTTTAGAGACGGTTAAATAAGACATAAAAATTGTTGAATTCAATCGCGCGAAAACAGCTTATTCGATATGGTTTAGACATTTTGTGAGTTCTCATTTATGGAAATATTCGACGGCTTGGATATTGTTAAACTGATTGAGAGTATTCGCAACTGCCCGGGCTCGGCTCTATAGGATATGAAAAAATTTTAATTATTCCAATCGAGATTCAACAAGGAAATTATGGGATGAAGCTGGGAATACTGCATTCGTGAATGCTTTTTTTTACTCTCAATATTATATAAAATGTATTCAAAAGTAGCACTTGTCATTCGAAAATATGCATAAAATCTCTCTCAGGGTGTTGTTTCAATTCACTGAACAAGTGATGATATTCACCAAAAATTTCCCTTCTTTTATTAATTGGATACATACTACAATTTTCTTTCTCCTTTTTAAAAAAAGTTTTGAATTTAAAAAGTAGTTTTCATATAGAAAAACCCATGTTTAATGTTCAAACATCAACCGCTCGAAGCAACTTCAAATTGTACAGAAATCAGCGTATTACCACTTCCACGTTTTCACGCTTTATGTTTTTAGACCTTTGAAGCGGTTACTCGCGAAACCGCACGCTTCAAACCTCTCCAGGGTGAACACAGCCTAATAGTGGCAGCCGCTTATTGCTGTTTTATTGAGACTATTAACTAATTTTAAAATATGTGGTATGATTTTAAAATTTATAAATAAATACGTCAAATTGATTGTTAGTATAGATTTCTCCTCTAATTGAGATTTATCAAAACTTAACATAAGATGATTACATATACTTGCAGCCCATTGATATAAAGGGTTTTCCAATAAGAGGTGTTGTTTTAATTAGCCCGCTATTTCGGTAGATGTCACTTTTGGAGCTGTCATTTTTTGACATTTGACAAGTAGAAACTACGCCATTTATAAAAATGGAACGATACACGATTCAACAACGCATTGAAATTATTAAAATTCACTATAAAAATTGTGAAAATGTGGCAGAGACGGTTCGTAAAACTCGAACATTTTTGGGTCGTCGTGAAGCACCTTGTCGGACCGCAATACAGAAATTGGTAGAAAAATTCGAGCTGTCGGGACAAGTTAGTGATGTGAAGAATAAAACCCGTGCACGTCGCTCAAGAACAGCCGAGAATACTGCTGCTGTAGCCGAAAGTGTTGAAGAAAACCCAGGTTTGTCCATTCCTCGTCGTTCTTTGGAATTAGACATTCCACAAAAGTCATTACACCGTATTTTGCATAAAGATTTGGGTCTTAAGGCTTATAAAGTTCAGTTAACACAGGAACTCAAGCCGGCCGATCATCAACAACGTCGAGTCTTTGCTGATTGGGTCCTTGAAATGCATGAAAATGATCCGGAATTCCATCGAAAACTCATCTTGAGTGATGAGGCCCATTTCCACCTCGATGGCTTCGTCAACAAGCAAAATTGTCGCATCTGGGGCTCGGAAAACCCAAGAGTTATTGTTGAAAAACCTCTCTATACTTAACGTGTGACTGTTTGGTGCGGTTTATGGTCCCGCGAGGTCATTGGACCTTACTTTTTCGAAAATGAGACTGGAGCAACAGTTACGGTGAATGGATTGCGCTATCGACAGATGATTAATTATTTTTTATGGCCGGAATTGGATGGTATTGATCTGGACAACGTTTAATTTCAACAAGACGGCGCTACGTGCCATACAAGCAACGAAACCATTGATCTTTTACGGGAAAAGTTTCCGGACCGTGTTATCTCTCGAAGAGGTGATCACAATTGTCCACCGAGATCTTGTGACTTAACACCTTGCGACTTCTTCCTTTGGCGCCATGTGAAAGAGAAGGCCAATATCCCAGCGTCGATTCAAGACCTCAAAGATGGAATTCGTGAGGCTATCGAGGACATAGGGCAGCCACTTTGCGATTTGGTTATGGAAAATTTCATGAAAAGGATATGGTCCTGTAGACGTGGTCGTGGTGGTCATTTGGCTGATGTTATTTTCCATTATTAACGGCATACCTTCCTCTTTATAATAAAATAAAGATCCGATCATTTATCTCAAAAAATAGCATTTTTCTTTGAATATCAAAATAACACCTCTTATTGGAAAACCCTTTATTTATTCTTTACAGATCCGAAATAATGCATTTCAAGAAATCATTTATGAGACCTATTCACAAACTTAAATTAAAATTGCAATACGAAGAAACTTTTGAAGGAGTATGAGCCTAGGAATTTACTCCTGACGAACTCATCAGTAAATGGAAAATCCTCGAGAGGGTGGATCTTTACTTTTTATGATCTGCCAGATAAAATAACACGAATGAAGATAACAAATTGAACTTTTTGGGAAAGTTTATACCGTAAGCAAATATGACTAACACTATCGAAAGCAATAGAAAAATCCAATAAAGGTTGTTATAGCTCAGATCATTGAGAGAGAGAGAGAAGCATAGAAATTATTGATTTCTAAGCAAAACAGTTATAATATGCCGTTTTCAAGTACAAACAAAAATTAATAATTTTCATTAAACTAGCCAAAGTTGATTTTCCAATTTGATAAACTTTAAAATAACTGAGAGAAGGAAGTTATTGATCATTTTGTTTGTTTGTTGGTTAGTGTATGATTATATCTAAAAGATATGTAAACTAACCCTGACTTATTGTAAACAAGACGATACGATAAAAATCATATTAAACAAATGCATGATGAAGATACAATGAAGCTGGGAATAATAAAAAAATAAAAAAATATTTATTTATTTTATGTTTATTTAGTTTCTTCCGGCTGAAAGTATGATTTTAAATCAGTAAAAAAAAAAATGTAAACTTCCATGCTGGAAACAATTTAGAATTGCATGCGTCAGTTACATAAATTGATAAGTCGTCAGAATGTCAAATTGATCAGCACGTCATTCAAGTTCGTGGTAATATGATGCGAGTATACCCAAATTTTATACACCAGACATAGTCATCCATCTACAACGTAGGTAATAATAAGAATATAAGTAAACAATAATACCTCCATTATGAATTGAATTATATGACTTTGTTCATCAGATGTGAGATCGAATTTGCTCTAATTACTCTTCCTCAGAAATAATATAAACCCTAGCTGATATGAATTTTCGTTGAAATTGAGATTTCAAGAGCAACAACAATACCACAGTTAGTACCTCCGTTCCCATATACATAAGTTTGTTTATACACCTATACCTACTTCGTGAAGTATGAAATATGATATTCCTGATAAGAAAATGTGTCGATTGGAAACAATATCAATGCGTTTGTAAATTTGTTTTTTTTTTTATGTTTTCAATAACATAATCGGTAAAAATCTTTCATTGCAGAAACATTGTAATTTTCCTTTTGACATTTCCATGTATTACTTAAGGCGAATTATAAATTATAAACTGGGAACGAATTTCGTGTAATGTTATTACTATACAAAATTTTCATGTCGTGTAAAATGAGTGTAAAATACTTTCTCCTTGTAAACTTCTCCTTGTAGACTTATTTAAATATAACTTACTTTTAATTGAAATGTAATAATTTACACAGATTGAAAGAAATTTAACACTTTTTTAATATTTATAATTTTACATGGATATTATAAGCAAAATTAGCATATAAATAATGCTCGATGTACATGTATGTACATAAATACAGCGGGTTGCCAAATTATTAGGGACACTTTGAAAAAATGAAATTTTCCTGGTTATATTAAATAAAATTGATAAAAATTGTGTTTTAATGTAATGAAACTATTTTTAGAGGCTAAGTTTAAAGCAAGAAAACAGCATGTCAGTTATTAGTATTTATTTAATTTTCCGTAATGGCCTATAAATTACAAAATCCAGCAAAAATTCCTAATAGTTCGTTATTCCTCACTTTACCGCATTACTCCTCCTAGACGTCGGGGCATGCTCTCAATGCACCTTTTCGCATATTCTTTTAATTCTGGAGAGTGCTGCCATATATGTAGCAGCTTTTCGAAAAGTTGTCGCTTATTTGTAATAAGTTCCTTCGCTACTTCACTCTTTGCAAGCTCCCACAGGTTCCCTGTGGGGTTCATGTCGGGGAAATTACCTGACCATGGCAAATTTTCAGCCAGGAATATCGTAATGCTTCTGAATTTATGACATGAGGCTGAGTCGTGCATAAATACGTACAGCGTAGTCGCACAAACGAACTTTTATCATCTAAGATTTGAAAAGTTGACTCGTCGGAGAAACGGACCTGTGAAATATTAACAAAATCATGAAAAAATCATTATTCAGAAATATTACACAATAATAAATCATCCTTACTCGACTTCAGTCCTCAACAGTCATATTCGTGTGTGATTGAGCCCATTCCAATCTTTTTTTTTTTTTATTATATAAGTCAGGCGTGGCTTTTTTGCTGGCCGATGAGCAATGAGGTTCTCTTCAGCCCACCGCCTCTAAACTGTAAAGTTTGAACATAAATTCTCTCTCAGCAATAAGCGAACAAATTTCCGGTGAAAATGAAAACCCCGTACGCCCCTCTCTACGGATATGTCTCACTCTCAGAGGGACGTATTTATCGAATAAGTACCCTATAAGAGTGGGAAAAACCTCGACCTCAGCTGAGGCAAGATCGAGTACCTCGTACCATGGAAGCTGTCGGCATTCCTCAAATAAGGCATACAGATTAATATTATTGTAATCCCTGTATGAAAAGCTTTGAGAGGACCCTGGATTCATAGGAAAGTTATAGCTGAGAAAGAGTACATCATGATCCAAAGTACTGTTTGATTTAACATCAATATTTTACTTAAATAGGAGCAAGAAATAAATCTAGTAGGTAATGATGGATTAGTTGTGTTGAAGTAGGTTGGTTGAGAGTTCATGTAGTCACTGAAATGGTGTAGAAACTGGTTAGCCAGCAGGTCACGTCGTAGAACATTTACATTGAAATCCCCAAAACTTTAATTCTTACAAAACTCTATTTTGACATTTTGGAAATATTCAAGTCATAGCAATTTGATTATTTTCTCCTCTATACTTTCAAAACCTTTTCTATTTGAGACAAATTTTATTACAGTTCCAGGGTATACTACGCATCACATGTATATGATAGATGACCTAATTATACTGCATACCCTGGAACTAAAACCAGAATTGTTAAAAACAATTTGAATTTGAAACAAATAATTGTTAAATAAAAAAAGAATTTGAAGTTCAAACAAAAAGTAAGATCCATTATAGTTATTAAATGTCGTTTGAATCTCAAACTGTTTTAAAATAAAATGAAAGTAAAAAATCGTATCATTACAAATACATTTTATTTTATACTAGAGACAGACTTGAAATTTCAATATTGATATATTGATAATGCAATTATGTCAATTGCAATATAAAATTTCAGAGACACACTTGCGGTTTACGATACTAAGAATTCAATTAGAGAGCTTACATTTGATTTTTCACTTGATTTGTCATTTGACTTAAGAAAGTTCAGAGCACGTACAAAACGTGAGCAAATATTGTGAAATTACTTGTCTATATGAAAAACAAAAACGAAATAGACACTTCAATTTGACAAGTTAGTGTCAAATATAAAATGTCAGAAAAAGTTGTAGCCAAAATTGCAGTATTAAATTCGGTTCTAAAAGGTTCGTGTATTAAATGATTATGGTTTATAACTAGAGTCATATTGCAATAAACTCGTATACCGCGTACGTTTTTCGCAATTTCAATATTGAGCTCCAATATACTATATACTGAGTGTACACCGAGCGTATACCTAGTTGTTTCTCAGTATATAGAGACAGACTTTCGGTTGAGAGCAAAATGCCATATTAAAATTGCAAGTCTGTCTCCGGTATTATTAACATAAGGATAACAAATTAAAAATTTAATTATGTTAGAGATTAGTGTTTTATTTTTGCCGCTTTTCAATATAAATCTTCTTGGCTAAAACTACTAAAATTTGAGACGGTTTCAAAAAAAACTCTGGGTAGGAATTCTGGAAAACTGCCGTTCAGGTTGAAAGGATTTATCCGATTTTTTACTCAGATTCGAAGGTCTTAACTCCGGCTAAAATGGCTAAATTTAGTTGGCATAAAAAAGATTTTCTGATAACTCTGTGCTTGTGCCTATTGT
Source organism: Dioctria rufipes (assembly GCA_963924295.1). Classification (NCBI taxonomy): domain Eukaryota; kingdom Metazoa; phylum Arthropoda; class Insecta; order Diptera; family Asilidae; genus Dioctria; species Dioctria rufipes. The sequence continues at coordinate 21,401,249 of OZ002740.1, read as the reverse complement.
CTTATATTCTGTCTACATTCAAGGTAGGATTGATTGATGATGGGGAACAGAGGATTGCCAGCCACATTAGTACATTCGTTTGTACAATTTTTGAATTCATTTCATATGATACAAAGGTACAATTTGAGAATTTAGCGGATTAGTTTAATTAACTTACAGGGGCTTACAGACTTAAATTTAATAGACAGTATAAGTATAAGCAGAATTGAAAGTATGATATCAGCAAAGGAGCTTTTAGATTCCGGAAAGAAGACTGAAGTGTTATGTATGGTCTGAAAAAATTTTCCAATTCTTTTTCTAGTTTAGTTATGGGTTTAGAAGTCCGTTGTATTGCCGACCTCTTAAAACTAGCGCCCAGGGCATGTGCCCCCGCGTGCCCCCCCCCATAGATCCGGCCCTGATTACATATATCTACAAATCGATGTAAGTATGTGCAGTTATTATACTGGCCTTATTTCGACAATATTTACTTCTTAATTTAGAATATGTGCTCACTGACAATCTCACAATATGCAATTTTGAAATATTATTAGTGAATAAATACAAATTTGAATTGCCTTTTGTTATTGTTATAACAAAAACTATTCAATTTTTGCGAACATGTTTTGCATAATTACAATAAACGAAGATTTCCACAATCTAATTAACTAATTTAAATTTATTACCAAAATGGATAAATTATGCGAACGCAAAAGTAGTACTGACAGTTTGTACATTTTAACTAAATATATATTTGAAGAATAGAAGAATTTTTAAGAACTTTTATTTTTAACGATTCTAAATTATGTAAATCATAAATACAAGAGAAAAAAACAACCGCCTCGTCCTGGTTTTTAAGCCGGCACCATCAGATCAACGTGGCTGTTTTTTTTCTTTCTTGTATTTATGTCTTAATTTAGAATCGTTAAAAATAACAGTTCTTAAAAATTCTTCTATTCTCCATCTATGACTGATTATAAAAATTGTGAACTCGAGCCCCGTATGGGATAAGATAAAAATAAAAATAAATATATTTATCACTCAGGTAAAACTGTGTAAATTTACAATGTAATCATTTGAGGGACTTGAATCATAAAAAATTGTGAAAATAATTATCTTATTCGAAAAACTGTTACAATATTCTACACAGTTCTAATATTAGTCTTGTGTCTTATTATTGATTTTTCTTCTTTTTTTTTTAGTATATATTTTTGGTGCCCAATTCAACTGCTGAATGAGAATTTGGATGAAGTATCGTCAAAGAAATAAATCGATACCTACAACATCGATATTATGGGATTTACCAAAATCAGATGTCATGATGCAACTGCTTTTGTGCTAAAAGAAAAAAAATTTCCTTATATCGAATCTTATTAGTTTCGGTCAAGGTCAATAACATATGGTAAAGCCTTTATCATAACACATGTTATAAACGAGAATTATACGCCTTATGTCAGCTGAAATTTGCCGGTTTTTATTCGAAGTTGAACTCACGTGATTTTCGATTTCTAGAACATTCCTTCCACAGGCGCACACTAAAGGAAATAGAGAACGTAGATTACAGAGCGAAGTTAATTTTCCCCTTTATGATGTGTGTTTGCTCTCATTGGAAATGTTATCATTTCGATTTTAGAAGATATGTAGAAAGATATATGTAACTACAATAGTATGAATTTGCCTTCTAATTAATGACTTTTATACCAATAGTTATCCAGAATAATTTTAAAATATACGTATGTATTTTATCGACAATTATAGAGAAGCTTCCAATGGTACTTATACGGATATTATACACATAATATTCTTCCATATTGGAATTTGTAACTTATTTTTACAAATTTTCCAGAGGATTTTTGGAATAAAATCGAAATTTTCATGCAAACTTTTGGCAAATAAAGCATACACAGACTATTTTTTGTATTCATTATGACCAAATTTTTATGAGAATTAAAAGAAATAGAGACAAATCTCAAATCTATCAAGTGAAGTTTATTTCCCCTCATTTCATTTCATTTAAAATTAACGAAAAATATTGCTCCATTTAATATAAAATGGAGTAAATGTAAAGGTGACATCCACTGACATATATAAAGTGGAATGCTGACACTGCTGAAATTGACATTTAACTACTTTATTCCGCTGAACTATAAATAATAGGTTCTATACAAAATCCACCATAGTCCAATTTCTGTTCAGTACATTTTCTAAATGATATCAAGTTTAAAAAATATTTGGTATTGTGGAGATAAGCTTCCAAGAATACAAATAATTTCGAATGCATCTGTAATTTGCTGAACTTTTAATATGAATAGTAAAGCGAAAGTAAAACTTGAAATTAATATAATTGTCACACCCCTGCCAACAAAATTTGACCCATATTAAACAGAAAATGAGACAGTCCATATTATATATATATCAGTGGATTACATGCACATTGACTTAATAAAATGTTATAACTGGTGTAAGGCCAATAATATTATATATGTAGATGAAAATAAAAGTTAAATAAAGTGAAAACCAAAAGTTTTGTATGGCAATACCAAGAAGGGCTTGCCCAATTTAGTTCATTTTTGAAATTTTTTTTTTACTATTTTTATGAAAACGATATGTACAAAATTTCAACTGTTTACGTTGAAGCTACTTGAAAGAGAGTTCCATTTACGGATAGTCTGGAGAAAGTAAGATCGCTCACTATTCCGCGATACACCTTGGAACAAGAAGTTGAAGATTTCTGACCGAGTGCAGGAAATGCAGTTTCTCGTGCAAATACATTGGGGTTTTTCCTATAATTAGCTTATACAAGAATATAAGTCTACGACGATCAAGATAAGTTTCAATCGAGGCTCCAAATAGTTATGTTGCATATTCAGATACATGACCATACCGAGGAAGCCTGTAATTGTAGCGAACCATATCATTAAAAGCCACTACTAGTTTTCTTCGACATATAGTACAGAATCAAGCTCGCTGTAAATGAGACTACCATAGATGAAATGAGGCATTACAAACGTTGGGGCTAATATTTTTCGAAGGTATGTTGGTAGACAGCTAGAGCTAATCCACAATTGGTGCAGACTTCAATATATTTTCCCCGATATTTGAGTGATATAGCTACAGCAGCTGAACCTTGAGTTAAGTTGAATGCCTAAATTCTTTATGCAATCAACATATTCCAATGTCAGATTTTTCGATAACTCTTCTATACACATCCAAGCAATTTGATTTTGATGGGTTGAGTAACCATTTGTTATCTATAGAGACCAATCATGTATTTGCTGCAGATTTTCATTAATGCAATACACACAATATTCCATTAGTCTGATCGGCCTACTAAGTTATAGTTGAACATCAGCATACAGATGAATAGAGGAATTTTTCACAATATCAGGGGGGTAATTTATGTATAGACTGAATAAGAGTGGACCAAGGACTGATCTTTGCGGAACACCAGAGTGAAGAAAAGATGGAATAGAACGTGAACCTCGTACCTCTACAATCTGGCAGCGATTTAACAGATAGCTGCCAATTAATTTTACAGCTGAAGATGACAAATGAGAACTATTAGATAGTTTAAGAAGTAAATTTGAATGATCCACAGAATCAAATGCATGAGAGAAATCGAGAAGGATTATAATTGATAAGTGATCATTGTTGAGAGCTGCAAGAGTATCTGTTACTTCTGTCTCACAACTATGCTTTGGTCAAGAACCAGATTGCCATGGCGATAACATGTTGTTAGCCTCAATATGAGCCATAACTTGCCTATACATAATTTTCTCTAATACCTTTGCAAGAAAATTAAGCAGGCTAATAGGACGAAAATCTTTTATTTGTGTGGAAGTGGTCTTTTTGGGAAGTGGTCAGACAAGAATTAAAGACATGCATTAGCGGCCTGCATATATAAGGGGCTAGTAGTTTAATGAATTTTGGAGGTAAGCCACCGATGCCAGTGGCATTTGACTTTATTGTTGTTAAGATATCACGATGATCAGTGCAGCAGAAAGTGAATCTCTCTGATGAGCTATGAGGATAGATACCACTTTGAGAATGCTGACCTGAGGCCACTGAGCTTTAGAAGCTACTTAAAGCCCATATATTCCAAATTTATGGGTGTTTTTCCATACAGTTTTCGCAGGCAAGTTTGCATTTCACTTATAGTATTCCAAAGAAAAAAATGCTTTGAAGCACGAATCAAGCCATTTTGTTCTACCAGCATTATTTTTGTGCGTTACAAACAGAATGACAAACTAGTACCAGTAATTCAAATTCAAATAGTATTTATTAAGGCGCTACACAGGTAAGATAAGATCTTATAGAAAGAGAACAATAGAAAGATTTAGAAATAAAAATTAAAACTTAAACTATACAAAAAGAGATATTTAAAAAAGTTAATATGCCTTACAAGAAAAGCCATTCAAGCAAAGAATTAAGTAGTTCGCAAGTATTCTAATAAATTGCGCCGAAAACTGTGATATACCTATACCGCCTATGATATCATCTAGGCTATAGAAATGAAGTTAATCTTATGAGAGATTAAAGTTTTGAATTTAAATTCAGAGGAGGGGAGAGAGGGAAGAATGGAGCAGGGAGGTAATTTTTCGATTTTAGAAAAGTTTCCAAATGCAACAACATGCTAGTGAGTGATAGCCATAAATTGTGCAATTTCCAAAATAAAAAGAATTTTGTAAAAAAAAACCAATAAAAATCTAGAGAAATTTTATCAACAATCGCCAATATTCCTTTTTGCCTAGACACTCATCTAAAAATTTGCTAACTTTTCTTAAAATTATTATTATTATTAGACTGCGGTTTCTTCATGATTTTGGAAACCTCAAATTTTGACCCTAGGTAAATCTAAAGCCTTTGATAGTGTGTGCCATCTGTGCTCTCTTTTAGCAAAACTTAAAAGCATTTGGCTACTACCTTGCTCCTCTAGTATGGATTGATTTTTTTTTATATCTGGCCATCCAATATTATTTGTATTATACTATGGTGTTACTTCCGAACCACACTTTACTAAAGCCTGGGTACTCCAAGGCTCCGTTCTTTATACGTTTTCTTTCTGAATTTTTATTAATATTTTACTCCCGACTTTACTATTACAGTTTGATTCTTTTAATGTAGCTTGGAAAACAAATTTTAAAAAATTTGAATCCCTCGTCTTCGCTTTTGAAGAGATAAGATAGACCATAAACAGATGCATACCTTAAAAGACTTCAGTAATCAACATATGATGTATCTGATTTTTCTGTTCCTTACAGAGGAACTATCTAGTACCAGCAGGTATTTTTTTTTAGCTCCACCTATGAGTTGGTATTATATTCCTCAAAAATGGTGAAGAAATTCTAAGCTGATCTCCATTTCAAAATCCGGAAATCAAATAGCGTAGAACCTAGAGTCATATCGGCATTTCATTCTGACATAAACCTATCGGAAAGCAATGATTAAAAACACATTAAATGTAACATAAACAGACAGACTATCAGACATTTATCAGGAGAATCGACTCCAATGAGGTAGTATAGCCTTTCTAAAAAGGGCCATATATGTAGGTACCCTAGATATATTAAGATAAATATTACAGCATAAAAAAAAATCTTTTCGATGGTAGCGAAAGATAATCTATTGGAAGGGTCCCCGCTTATTTTGGACTCTATCAAAATTTTGCATCCACAGTCTAACTAGTGCCTTAAACAAATACGTAAATCATAAAATAATTTTAAATATTTTTTTTTAAACCCAAATTTAGATACGTTTAAAAAAACTTTCATGCCCTCAAATCGAATCAAATCGCTACCTTCAAAAACAAACAATTACAAATACAAAAAAAACATAATTTGAAAAAACAAATTTCAAACGACACAAATAAGCATATATCATCTAGTAGGGGTATTCGTTATAATAAACTCCATGCAAATCATCTATATATTATCGCATTCACATCAATCAATGCCATTGATTATCACCCGAAAAAGCAAATCCATTTCTTCATTCAAAATAATTGATTCTCAGGCATACGATCCAATCTATACTGGAAAGTTCTCTGGTGAATATTAGAATTCTTATAAATGTGATGGTATGGAAATGTTACAAAATTTCCAATGACACCCCAACGTCCAATCCAAATTCAACATTCAGTTAGCCAGAACAGTGAAATTCTATATTGTTGGGCTCTTCTTCTGGACTCTCATTTCCATAATGGTCTGATATACATAGATGACTCTGTGACGTCTCTGGAATTCTACTAAAGTAAGTACAGAAGTAGTCATACTTAGGCTCACGGAAAGAGAAACAGAAAGCTCATAAGTGACAGACGTTTCAAACGATCTAGACGTGTTCATAGAAGTTAGCTAGAGCTAGACTACTCTCATATGTAGAACAATTTTCGAATATTCCAAAAAAAAAAAAAAAAAAATTTATTTGAATCTTATATCTAACAAAAAAAATTGATTTTATAATTTTATTATCATCAAAGAAATCCAAAAGTCTGTTGTTGTTCTTAATACAAAAAATAATTAAATAAATAATTAAGTTGTGGTGCTTTTGAAGTGCGCTTTTATCTCTTATATAGTATACAAAAACTTTTCGGCAATACATTTTTCCATAATTAAATCGTTTCGTTTGAAATAAAAAAGTTTTCGAGTATTTTTAATAAAATTGAGAAAAATTTTACAAAAGAAATGGAAAAGTTACAAGTGAACTCAACCAAAGTACGATACACGGACGATTACATCGAGACTGACTATGATTACCATACATCTCATGTTAAGCGACATGGAGGAAATATTGTGGTAAGCAATTTTTTTGTTTTAAATTATGTTCATCTTTATAAGAAATTACGAATCATCATATATTATCATATCTCTGTAGACAGAGTAGGTATTATGTAGGTATATATTATCATGCTATCGATCGATAAATGAGCCGCTCCTTGATTTATCTTAGGACAATATGAATGCAATTTGTGTCGTGAACTGATAAAATTTCAATGTCATGCGTGCCATGGTAACTTCTCTTAAGAGGCATTTTGTCATTGATCTCGAAATACAGGTGTACAACATATACATATATATTTTCACCGACTAAAGAAATATGGGCATTCAAATCAGCTGTTGGTGCCGGTATCGTATAAGGCTTTTCTGCATCTTCTTATAACGACAATTTCAATGTTAAAAAGCTTTCATATGATGTGAAATGAAAGACGTCAAGGTCGATTTGTATAATGGAAGTATGTACTATATAGTATACAAACTGTGTATCAAGAAAAAATTAAATTCTTTTAATATATCTTATACTGTACAGTGTACAGGTGACCATCAAAATTTAATTACTATAATTATCTACAACTTTTCGCCACCAATAATAATAATAATGTCTCGTGTCTGTTCTTTTGTAGTTTATTTTTTTTCACGCGAACTGCTCATTTAAATAATAATGCAAGACTCGATAAAGAAGTCATTCACACCGTCCACTAAAATTAGGCATGTTTGGATATAAAATTCAATAATATGTATGTGCATAGGTATAGATATACAAGAAGCAACAAAGTATAAATAGATGGCCCCAGATCATAACCAGAATAAAACTGGTTGTTTCCAATTTTACATATATACATACCTATATACGTACCTAAGTAATTTTTTTTAGCATTTTCTTTTTTCATTTATTTTATCTTTTCCATGAAGAATAAAAGATATTAGAAATATTCACACTGGCTTACAAATAGAATTTATGTTGGTACTATAATGGTGCACATGCATAAAAAATTTGTCTTTAAAGAAAGTTGACCTTGATCAAGGTCAAGATTGAGTACATACATAAACCGACCAAAATCGTCCTACTTAATCTTATAATACATAATATGCTGCTGTGTTTATATATATGTATGTATGTAAGATTTATGGTAATGCCTTGACCTAGTCAATTGAATCTGTGGTTTTCTTCCCCATAGAATCCATTGAGTCAACCGGCCGGCCGGTTAGTATCAGCATTCAGCTGAAATGATGAAGTTTATAAGGCCTTACTATAAAATGAGAATGTGCATTTATGTAGTCTCGTATGTATAACAACATCACGTTTCATCTCATCTTTCATGTGGTAAAATCTTTGTTGATTTTTTTTTTTTTGTGCTTGAATAAAAATTGTTGGACAAATCTAATTGAAAAGTTAACTGTTAATTGAATTGCAAGTGGGGCTTAGTTACATCCAGTTCATTATATTACTTAATAACTTTGAAAAGTGTGTTTTTTTTTCGTAAAAAAGTGTTGGTACTAAGAAAAAAAATTTTTTTTTTATATTACCAATTGACACTAGTTATAGCTAAATTGTTATTATAGAACACACGTCTTTAAAAATTAGATTTTAATGTAAAGAATAATGAAAATTATTATTCTTGTGAAAATCACATACGAATTTTATGGTCATAAATATATAGGACAGCTCAAACTCGGTCTGTATCGCGGACGAGTCCCAGTATGCTTTTTTTTTATGAAAAATATATATAAAATATATTTTTCTCTTGTATTTATGATTTAATTTAGAATCGTTAAAAATAAAAGTTCTTAAAATTTTTCTAAGTATTCTCCATCTATGACCGATTCTAAAAATTGTGAGTTCGATTCCGGTATAAAAAAAAAATTAAAAATTGAAAAAAAAAAATTTACAATACTTACTGGTTAATGTCAGCTGAAAGCAACTGTGGCTTAAGAGGCTACATAAAATCAAGAAATACAACAGGCAAAAGCATTGGTCTTTTTACCTCAGAAATAAGAGTAGTCGCCCAGAAAGCGGAAGGTCTCGGCTTCAAAGCCCGGACGAAGCGATTGTTTTTCCTCTTGTATTTATGATTTAATTTAGAATCGTTAAAAATAAAAGTTATTAAATTTTTTCTATTCTCCAATAAAAAAAATATTACAAAAAAAAAATAAAAATAAAAAAATAAAAAAAAAAGTAAGTTAAAAAATTAAGTTAATTAAAAAAAAAAATTAAAAATATAAAAAAAAATTAAGAAACAATAAAAAAAAATTTACAAACTTCAGAGAGAATCCTGTTCTAAGAACGGGCAACTTAAGCTATATTATATTTAATAATAGGATTTGGTTTAGTTAAATTTAACTGGGAATCCAACCACAATGATAAATGGTAAAAATTTAATCAATACCTCACTAATAATATAGACAACTATGTGCTTCTAACTAGATTCTGGGAAGAAAAACCAATATTCAGTTACATCAACTAGCTTTTATCACATAAACAGAAATCTGTGAACGAATGGTTAATAATCAGTTAAACGAAATGCTATCTAGATTTTAGCAAACAAACTAGTTGTTCTAATTGTTTTAATTGTTTTTATTTGTCCCTATTGACTGTTTATAACTTAGTTTAGCTAGAGTCTTTTTTACGATTTTTGAGCCTTTTGCCATTTAGTTTTAAGAAAAATTTATATGAGACAAAATGTAAAGAGCCTATTTACATAAAACAAAAGAAAAACAAATTATTAATATTTACATCAACAGCATTTCATGAAAAGTAGTTCCTCATTATGGATGGATTTTATGCGGAATATGCGGATGTGTGTGCATGCTCCCGTTATCCTACGCAATGCGATTATATACTAAAGGTACGGTTACACATTGCAACTTTTACTGAGCACTTATTAGAATTGCTGGTGTATAAGTTGCGGTAGTGTTTACACGTAGTGGAATAAATAAGCTAATAAGCTGCAAGTTTTCAAAAAAAAAAGTTACAAAAATATTTACATATGCAGTAAGTTTTGTTGGCCGAAGTTTTTATGTCAATAGTCTCTAGTTAAACTCAGAAGTATTTCGGTGATCCAGTAGTGCAATCTGCTGCTTGTTTGGCATTAATTTTGATATAAAACCGCAATAAGAATCTGAAAAATGGATAGCTAATAAAAAGAGTGTACTGGAGATGGAGATGAAATTTTTGATAGAAATTTTTTTGGGCTTATCACCTAACGGTTTTGAAAAAATCCTACGGCAAGTGACTTCTCTTATAAAGAGAAAAGATACCTATGTACATATATGAGGAATGCAATATCTTCCAGTGCAGTGATCGGTTAGCTATAACTCTAAGATTTTTAGCAACAGATAAATCTTATAAGAAAAGATTTATGGAGAGTTATTCATATGCTATTATTTTACAAGTAAAATAATAATAAACAAGGCAACTATATATTTTGAAGATTTTGAAATTAAAATCTGTTTATTTACCCCATAAATTTAAGTAACATCTTTATAACTGCACTGTAAAAAATGTGCACAATTGTTACCACAAAGCTTAGGTATTTTTCCTTAAAATGTAGGGAATATACCCTAAAATGCAGAGAATATTCTCTATATTTTAGGGAATATTCCTTACATTTTAGGGAATATTCCCTTACATTTTAGGGAATATTCCCTATATTTAGAAAAAAAAAGTCTTAAGCTTTGTGGCAACAATTGTGCACATTTTTACAGTGTGCACGCGTAACCAAACTAATATTTGCAAGCAATTGAACTTCAAGCGCAATTTTTTTGGTTTCAGAGATATTTACAGATTACAACCCTCGAGTAGCGCAGCTTTTTCTACTACGATGCAGTAAAAATTGCAATATGTAACCGTACCTTAAAACTTAAATCTATGTAAATCGAATACTTTATTTTGTATTCATTTGTTTTAGTCTTATGATTCTTAGAGCCGTATTCACCAAGCCATTTAATTGAAATTTAATTTAATTTCTGTTTTAGTAGATACTCCCGTTAGTTATTGTTGTGGCCCACTTATATTAAAATTGAAGTTATACATATATGCGTTATTATAACATAAAATAAAACAAATATTTTTTTAATTAAATTTTAAGTGTATCCTAATCCTCTCTTACAGGAGTACTAAAACAGTAATTAAATTTCAATTAAATGCCTTGGTGAATACGGCAATCTACTATGAAAATTCTTCCAATCTTTTAGCTATTATAATAGCCGTATTGTCTTTCTAGCTGCCTAGTTTGTGTAGAACTGAACATTTATATTTTGGTAAATTTAGAATTGTACAAAGTGCAAAAAATACATATTTAGAAAAATATTTTCAAGTAGTCATAAATTTTTATACTTATAAGTACATAAATAAAAATAGGATTTTGTTTTAATATTAAAAGTATTTTTTCTTCCCGATCAACTTCTTGTAGTTTGCGCAATTCTACATTTACAAAACCGGTAAGGTCTGCATTTTGTTTTCAAAAAACTGAACTACTTCGACTAGCATTTATCAAAACTAAAAAACACAACAGAAGCATTTGAAAATTTATGCACATTCTATTTATTTCAACTGGAAATTCGCGGATTTAACTAGAATTTCTTAATTTTATATACATTCATTCCACTGCATATCTATAGTTGTACTTTTTAACTAAAATGTCCTTTAAAATTTAACTAGAAAAATGTTTACTGTGTAAATTTAAGTTGGAATCTGTCATAACAATTATTTGACGAGCTGTCATTTATCTTCTATAACCCAATTTGTGCGCATATGGAACACTTTACCATCTACTGTTTGTCTTCCTATCGGAACCTTACATATGAATATATGCTATGCATTCCATCATAAGTATCTCCTGATCCTTGGTATATATATAACAACAAAAATTTCCATCATAAATGTTTTAGCAATTTTTTATTGAAATTGATGTGAAATGGCTGAGCTGTCAAGGGAACAATAAAGTCAATTAATGAGATAAAAAACGTTTATCACTCATTTGGGTAAAGCACACACAAAAAAAAAACAAAAACAAAAAAAAACCGATTATGTGAAAACTTTCGCAGTACTTTTCCATACCGGAAAAATCAATGAATTTGTATTCTTCCATTTGTGAACAGAATTGTTTTATCGATTTCTTAAAGTTATACTATGAAATGAACGACTTTAAGGGGCGAATGCCACAAATAACAGTCAAGGTAGAAAAGAGCGGTTAAGTTTTTCTAAAGTTGCCTGTTATTGATATGCGTATTATGTATAGTATAGATTTGTAGGTGTATATGATACGTACAATCATGCATAGTACCTACATTGAGATGGGTGCAAAGAGCCAAAACTAAAAAAATAATAAAATTGGTTTGTATTATCACAAGGATAATATTCAATTGTCTCGACTAGCGGACAGGAATAAAGAGAAAGAAAAGCCTGTCAGTCAAGCAAGAATGCTAACAATTTTATTTGTTTTATTTGGTTCATGGAATATTTAGCCAAAGAGGAACAACATCACTGTATTCATTTCATAAAAACTAAAACGAAGAAATTCAAAAATTTTCTTTAACAAAAAATAGTAATTATTCTTCATTTTGAACAATTCTCCAGAATAGTTTCGGAAAACTGAATTATACATAGTAGGCCTACATAGTTACCAGCTTTCATTCGATTAACATTTATAAAAAGAACTAAAGGGGGGATAAAGAAATTGACAATTTACAAAATCCACCTTATTCTTTACAAGATGTGTAGAGAATACACAATCGCACGGGAAGGAAAATTTTATTTTGTTTTTTAATATTTTTTTTCACGCTAAGAAATTTACAATTTTCAAAATTTCCTAAAACACAATACACTAATTTCCGAAGTAGTGCTCTGAAAAACCGTAGATATCTAAAGTGAAATGCCCACTTTTCATACAACTTTAGGCTCGACACCTCCACACATGAGAGATGTCTTAAACGATGCATTATGATACTCTGAACGTATTATATTATTATTTCAATTAAGCGGGGGAAAGCTTTGGCGATCGGGTGTAGCTTAAGCGACTTTCTTGGGTGAAAAAGTGGACTTTTTTACTTTTCGTGATTGCACGGAATTGGTGAGTCATGGAAAATTACTACATATGAGAAAAATGTATACAACAGAGCACTAAAGAGCATGTAAGAAAGCACTGCAAACATATCCGTGAAGTGTATTAACTGGAGTATATGCGGTCCAAGCGCATGGAAATGGGTTTTCCGGCTGCAAAAATGTCCCGAGAAAGTTTTCTGAATCGGGGAAAAAGTACACCACCCGATAGCAACTAGCGAGACCTTTAATTTGATATGCAACATGCCGTATTGGAACCACCACCACCTCGCCGGGGGCTCCGACCCCCCACCCTAAAAGTATGCAGAGAAAAATTACGAATTGTAGCTGATAATGAACTGAGACAAGCAGTGAAACCCGTTTTCCGATCAAACATAACCTTACTGGGTTAGAGCCGATCTAATGAGCGAAAAATCTAGTACCTCAGTTCGAATAAAAAAGAGGGAAGTACTAAAAAACTTATCATGGGGACTGCTATAAATAGTTATTTAATGCTCCGAGTATAGGAGTGAGGGTACTCAAATTTCTTCGCAGGACCTAAAGAATTCAAATTTGTACTATAATTTCAAAATGTACTAGATCAAACTGTGACACCCCCCATCCCTAGCTTTCCCCCACTGAATATAAATAAACATTGCTAATAAAATTGTTCGGAGTATCATAGTGCGTCGTTTGAGACACCTCTCATGTCTGGAAGTGTCGGCCCTAAAATGGGCATTCCCCTTTAATGGAAACCTTTCCAAAACTGTTATTCAGTATTTTCAATTAAAAATTATTAACATACTCAAACCTTAAAATATTTTTTTATCTCAGTGGTATAACTACTCCATATATCAAACCAAAAAGAAGTAATAGCTTTTTTTTTATCCGTTTCGTTAGTCGCGCAATATACGCAATATACTATTGTAAATTTTACATTTTTACACTTTTTACACCATTTTACACTTTTTCAGACAAATTGCCCTTTAGCTTCCAACGGACTTTCCAAATAAAACATTTGAAATAGTAATGCCATTAGTTTTATTTCAATGCGCGGTAAAGGGGGAAATATTCGATGAACGATTAGAATTTATTTTAAACTTTATTTTGAAGGACTGTAGTTCAGTAATGTAGGTCAAATAACAAAACCTATCTGCTTTGTATTAATTACATATAATAGGTTGCGTGTCAATCAGTTGAGATATATATTTCGAGTTTGGGACAAGGGAGAATTAGGTGTATGGTGTGGGGTGGGCCTGGTTACGTTCTTATATGTCCTAAATAAATATGTGGCATTTCAAATTAAGAGGCTACTTACATACCATCTGCGGTTAAAAGGCTACTTATATATCTGCGGGCTTAATTAATTTTTCCATAAATTAGGCGACTTAAAAAAAATACACAAACTTAAATTTTTTATATAAACTGAAATGGGATAAATTTTCTGCTTAGTACTTCTTTTTTGTTTTGCAATCATATGTTTGTAATCTCATTTAGAATTAGAAACTATTAGCGAAATAAGCTTTTCTATTCAATTTAAAATGCATGACGTTTTTAGAATTTCTCGCAAACCTTTCGAAATATATCAATTAACAGCTTTTAAGTGTCAAAATCAATTTACGCCAATTTTTTGACGAACGGGTAATTTAAAATCGTGCTAAAAACTAATCATAACAAAATTGTCATAATAATTATCACCGCAACCAATACTTTTTCTTGTATAAACATATATGTACATACACATATATTTGCAAATGCAAAATAATACTGTAAATATTAATAACAATTTTTCAATAACAATTCAGGTGAAACCAGAGGTAACATCTCTTAAAATCCGAACTGAACGAAAAGTTCCAAAACTTGGTGTTATGTTAGTAGGATGGGGTGGAAATAATGGTTCAACACTTACCGCAGCTCTGCTAGCAAATCAAAAAAAGCTTGAATGGCAAACTTGTAAAGGTCAACAAAAATCTAATTGGTAACAAGTGTTAATTATTAAAAAAACTAATTATTAACATAAAAATTCACCAGGTTTGGATCAATAACGCAAGCTTCGACTGTTTACATTGGAAATGATGAGGAAGGCAAAGATGTTCATATTGCGATGAAAAACCTGGTACCAATGGTCAATCCAAATGATATCGGTATATAAGAAAAATACATAATTACGTAGATTCTTTACTAGCAATAATTACTGTAAATTATTTTTACTAAATGATCATTTTTATATATTTCACAGTTATTGATGGCTGGGACATCAGTTCTTTGAATTTAGGCGATGCTATGCGACGAGCACAAGTTTTAGATATTAATCTTCAGAATCAAGTTTATCGAGAGATGACACTTCTTAAGCCACGCCTATCAATATACGATTCTGACTTTATTGCAGCAAATCAGGTATGAACACCCCCTTCCCCCCTTTTTATATGATATAACCGAAATAATATATTTTTATCGCATATTCAAATGCAAGTCTTCATCCTTATTTATCCTTTTTTGTTGCAACATTTAATAACCAAGAACAAGTTGCCAAATTTCAGGCTTTTTTTTTCTATTATTCTGGGGAATTAGTTTTATGTTTTCAAACGAAGTGAAGAAGTGTAAAGTACATAATAAAGTAGGAGAATTATGTATAAAGTATAATGGAAACGAAACGAGGTATATGTAAGATATAAGACAAAATACTTTCCACAGACTACGTGTAGTACTGTATCATACATAAAGAAAGCATTAAGGATCTTTAATTTATCCCTGAACAACACGTACTTAAGGAAGAAAATAACCGAAATATTATTGAGAATTTTCATTTGTTACTGATGGACTAGATAGAAGATAATTTCTAATTAGTGCATTTATAGGGGAATTTTGTTGTTTCTTTATTGAATTAAATATTGTAAGCAGAATAGTTCTAGTTCTGCTTGTTTACATATCCATCCGTAAATAGAAATGAGCTTCATCACTGAAGAAATTGTTATCCGTAACCATTATACTCAAAGAAATTGTTCAAACATTGTTTGACAGAATCTTCTTTAGTTTGGGTCGTTTCCGCAGCGTCAAGAGCTTGAATTAATTAATTTTTTTAAGGATATTTGTAAACCAATACTTAAAGAATAACCAACTCGAAAATAAGCCATAATGATCAGGTCTCCGCATCGACCGTACAAATGACAAATCAATCCATTTGAAAATTTTAATATTTCGTGGTTTTTTTCGAAAACGATGTGAACTAAGAATTTGAAATTTGGCAGAATGTTAGGTTTTCATGACGCGCTCATACATATATATATCCACAGTCAAAGATTGTTTTTTCTTTATTTTTAATGAGGTTGGGTTGGGCACCATTAAAGAAAGGACTGCCTTCAAAGATTCCATGCTTTGTAAAAAAAAAAAAAAACTCCCTTTGGGGGTGATTCTGATCTTCTGCCGTACTTTAATATAAAAATATGTATACGACAAAATTAAATGAACTTTTCTACAGCTTTTTGTGTGTTTTTACTCAGCTCAGCAAGCTTTGAATTAATTACGTAGAATGAACTGAAAATGACACTTCAAATTACAAATTCAAAAATACTATTTCGAATTTAAGTCCTTATATTGCTCTAAGTTCGTGTAGAATATCCATTTATCGTAGTTCAAAATTTTTGTCACAACCTCGGAAGCAGTTGAATAATTTGTCGTATATTCTGACGTTTATTCATTGCAAATTCATTTTAATTTATTTTGTGGTTGATGAAAAGGATAAATCAAAATGAATATGGTGAACATAAAAGTACGACAAATTTGTGGTAAAATGTCAAAATATGTATGTGGCTAAAATATACGCCTAAGCTACGACAAAAGATCAGAATCACTCCTAGATCTTCACGATCTCTAAAGCTAAAATTTTGATATTATCAGGCATAGTAGGCATTGAGTCATAGATAACAGGAAAACTAGCATTTTTTCGTTATTTCATAGTTACTGGAAAAAATGTTTTTTATGTTAACTTATAAGACAACTCTCACTAATAAGACCAACGCTTATAAAATTACTCTTGTGCGCGCCTGTTTGAATATAAAAGCAAATTTTGATTAGGTTTAAAAAAATATACTTAAATTCGATCGATCGACTGGTCGCTGATAAAATTCTGCTACGGAATCCTCATTTCGCAAGTTCGACTCGCTCGTAACTGAATTATTTGTATTGAACAAAGCGGTACTAAATGTCTTATAACTCGAACCATTTGCAAAATTTTTTATGTTGCATACAAATTTTTGTATTGGTCGAAAAATTCAAATTGAAGCCAGTCTTTCTGTCAGTTGCCCAAATTTATTAAATTTTGATAATTTTACTTTTTTCTTCTAATTTTTTGGAGTCGTAAGCCTCAACAGTCAAATTTGTTGTTAAGTCCACGAATTCATTCTTTTTCTTTTTAATTTTTTTTTATATGGTTTTCTGAGAATATTTGTTCTTTGAAATTAGAAAGCGCATTAAATTTGATTTTTTTTTGTAGGTCTTCTTATGCAAAATTAATGTTGTTTTTGTTTGTACTGTACTCTCCATTCAAACAAAAATTTTTAGAGTTGATTCCTTAGATCATATAACAAAAAGGATAGCCTATGAGGAAGAAAAACTTAAGCATTTTTCTGCATGTACTAGAACCGCATCGATGTATGCGTTTTAGTCATGGAAGTAGTAAACTACGATATTTTCACACCGGGCGAATAATTTAGTGGTTGAAACTTTATTAAGTATTGAAGAAATTGCGACAATGACAATTCAATTATAAACAAACAAACCGGCATTGGAAAATGTTAAATTTTGTTGCCACGGCTGTTTTTTTTATAAATATTTCACTCTTATTTTATTTAAAACACTATAATTTATTATTAAAAGAATTAAGCTTGCCTGCAAAATGATTACCTGAAAAAATATCGCCGGTTGTTTCTGCAGCACAGCACAGCGCACTTCATTGCGATAATTCAAGACTTCGGAGTCTCGATTATATAAAATCCCGTTCACAAAACAATATTTCACTATTGTACCACACTACTATTAAGTAAAAATTACTTTTAATTAGTTATTTACTACAAAATCTCTAAATCAAACCCGAACTTCTTGTCATAAAATCTAAAATGTCAGAAATAAATTAGAATTGTCGAACTGACGAGGCGATACCCCTCTTGTCATTTCCCCTCCGTGTCAGAAGAAAAAATGCTTATCACACGTACACGAATTTTACACAGCATAGCCTATCCTTTTCGTTATGTGATCTAAGGTTGATCCGATATATTTACTTGTGTTTGTGTAGAAACGTCAAAATCAATTGATCATTTTGAAGTTCAACACTGGATAAAATAAAATTTAAATTTAAAAATCATCTATACAAGATTTAAGTTCATTGTGAATGCTTTACTAAATTTGTCAGAATATGATATTTTAAAAGATGGACAAATAGCTGAATTGAAACCGAGAAAATGTGCAGTACCTTCCAATCTACGATGATTAGCACAATGGTCTGCCCTAACCTCCGTGCTTGGTATATATTGTCCCCTGCCTACAAAAAAAATTAATGTGAACTAGGTCGGATCCAGACGACCGGATCCGTGCCATTATTTTTGGTTCAAACGTATCCTTTGACAGCAGTTAGGGCGGATCCGGATCGGAACTAAGGGTCAAACGAAAACATATAACTAAAACACTCAAAATATGGGGTATAAATACTGTAAATCTGATAGAAAAGGATATGCAATGCACTAGAGCCCTTTTTCAACTAAAACTAAAAAAAATAAATAAACATATTGATATGCACAGTTTTTATGTCTTCGAGATTAATTAAAAGTATATTTTCAATTTTTACAGTGCTCAAGAGCAGACAATATTATTCCAGGGACTAGATATGAACAGTTCGAACAAATCAGGAAGGATATAAGGTCAGTATTTGAGAAACTTAACAGATAAAAATATTATCCAATATACAATTTCGAATTTTCGAAAATCATAGGTTTTTTTTACCTCTTTTTGGATTTTCATACATTTAACGGGGTTGTGTAGTATTTTTGAAAAGCTCTCGACCAGATAAAATTTAATCTGCTGAACCTTTTTGACATTTATGTTCAGTAGATGGTGGTAAGATGGAGGGGAGGATGTTTATAATACCAAACTATTGATATGAAAATTTTTCATAATTCCACCATTTCTATTCAATCGAGGTGAAATTTTGTATGTATTATGTAGTAACTTTATAATTCTTTATCTTTTGCATATCTTTTAAGAAAATTGCTAGATCAAAACTGATGCAATGCCCAAAAATCTAAACAATCTATAATAATTCGAAAAAAGCTTTTAAATCAATCTTCATTCTTCATATGAGGGATAATATATACGATAAAAACTTTGGGTAACCATCACAGTTCTTGTGTTTATAATTTTTAAATAATTTGATTATACCACATTTTTCGAAGAAAACCCTTTGTTTTACACCGAAGTTACAAAATAAAATTCTTGACATTTGTCACTTAATATTTTATGTGATTATTGCAAGTCTAAACTCATAAAATTAAAACAAGTAATGCTGCTTTATTTGAGGAAATTTTTCAGATAATCAAAAACTCGAAATGCCGATTGCACTTTTATACCATACCACTATGTTTAATGAATGCATAAAAATCACAATAAGGCCTGCTTTACAACAATTGTGGTTGTCGTTTCGATTCTGTAACGATTTAGTTGCAATGGTAACAATTTAGTTGCAGCAGCAACGATTTAGTTGCAGCAGCAACGATTTAGTTGCAGCAGCAACGATTTAGTTGCAGCAGCAACGATTTAGTTCCAGTGTGAATTATTTAGTTGCAGTGGAAATGATTTAGTAGTAGTTTCGATTTCAAACGTTTCAAACAAAAATTATACCAATTTGGGCATACTGTATAAAGGTTCTGAAAGCTAACTTATACATACATATATGTGCTATCATAGATGGCATAAGAAATAGATGTGGCATGCAATACCAGAGCATAGTACCTACCTATACAAATTTTATATGGCTGGATGGGACATTCCGGAATGATTGATATTTTTCATATTCATATTTTCTCGCATCCACTGTGTCGAGGAGTCAATGAAATGAATATAAAACTGCTTTTAGAGCTACATATTGCTCTCGGTACGCCCTAAGACATGATGTGGTCAATTCCGGAATACACCACCTATTTCACAATCTCTATACTCTGCTCTGGTATACTATGCGATATCTAGTTCTTGTGCCATCTATGGTGCTATGTACTAAATAAAAAAAAATATTTATCAGCGATAAAGTGTTTAAAGTGCTTTTATCCACCAACAATAATTTCAATTTTAATTTAAGAGATTTCAAAGAATCATCAAAAGCTGACAAAGTGATCGTTTTATGGACAGCAAACACTGAACGATTCTGTGATGTTCGAGAAGGTTTAAACAAAACAATGACTGAACTAGAGCAATCGCTCAAAGAAAATAAGTCTGAAATTTCTCCATCGACTATTTTTGCTATGGCTAGTATTTCAGAAGGTGTAAGTACCTATACTTTAAAAAGGAAAAAACAATAAAAACAAATATATATACATAAATCAAACAACTAAACACTAATTACCCTTCTCTTTCAGTGTACTTACATCAATGGATCCCCACAAAATACATTTGTTCCCGGTGTCATTGAAATGGCAGAACACCATAAAGTCTTTATTGCTGGAGATGATTTTAAATCTGGACAAACCAAACTCAAATCAGTATTAGTAGATTTTTTGGTTAGTGCTGGTATTAAGCCTGTATCGATTGTTAGTTATAATCACTTAGGAAATAACGACGGTAAAAATTTGTCTGCACCACAACAGTTCAGATCAAAAGAGGTAACACAGCCAAGGAGTATATAACTAAAAAATATTTTTATAATGTAGATTAACTGATTTTATACAAAAATCGTTCAAAAATTTAATTTTTAGATTTCAAAGAGTAATGTCGTCGATGATATGGTGGACTCAAATAGGCTCCTCTATCGGCCCAATGAACGTCCAGATCATGTGGTCGTGATTAAATATGCGCCGTACGTTGGAGATAGTAAAAGAGCAATGGACGAATATACCAGTCAAATTATGATGGGTGGACATAATACTTTGGTTATTCATAACACTTGCGAAGATTCACTCTTAGCGGCTCCACTTATTTTAGACCTTGTAATTCTAGCAGAGCTGTGCTCTCGAATTCAGGTAATGAAAGTAAATATGTTCGTCAATCTTATTTGATTTGCTTATTAATATCTTATCATTCTCTTTCGTGATTATTTTTAGATTAAGAAAGATGATTCAGCTTCACCATGGATTTCATTTAAACCAGTATTATCACTGTTAGCATACCTATGTAAGGCGCCATTAGTACCGAAGGGTTCACAAGTTGTGAACTCATTATTCCGACAACGTTCGGCAATTGAAAATATTTTGAGGGCATGCATTGGTCTATCACCAAATTCACATATGACATTGGAACAAAAAGTGAGCTAATTGCTATTATTATTTATGTAATATGGAGAGAACATGTATATACTTACTTAATTGTACTTTTTTTTCTTATTTAATTTCAGTTCGATTTTACTACGATTACTGAACCACCGCAAAAAAAAGTAAAGGCCATAAATGGCATCATCAATGGATCCCACTAATTTTGATATGGTCATCTTTATTACATTTTTATAATAGTTGTTGTATAAAACTGTGAGCAAAACATTCAAAATGGATTTAGACTCTGTGAAATGTTCAAACTATTTTAGAATGTTTTCTTTTGTATTATTATTTTTTTAATGTTTCAAAAATATTGTATCTCAAGAATGATTTTCTTGCATGAGATATATTTTTACGAAATAAAGTGGCCGTAAAAGTATGTATAAGTGGTTTTTAAGATAATTCTCTTTTTAAAGATATATTCTCGTATATGTAATTGCGAATGATCCCATTCACATCTATTTATATAGCCTCATCATAGACAATGATGAGACGAGTACACTTTCGGCAATCTGGAGCATTCAAGTTCCGGAGATGTAGTCGAGTTGATAAAAACACAGTTAAAAAAAAATCTACCATTGTTGCAGTACGATTTCGATTTTTGGCTAAAATAATTTTATTAAAATTTCACATATAAAACTCGATGATTTGCAACAATTACCGACAATGAGTTTCTCCAGCTTTGAATGACTATGTCAAAAGATTAATTTAGACAGCATAGTTCTTACACGCCTCGCATAAATATGGATAGGTAAATGAGTGAGTTGCTCAAGGAAGCATCGCATATTCATTTTCATAGTCCAAAGCAACTCCCCCTTACCTAGTGCTTTGGCTCTTTACAAAAAATTAAACAAAAGCAAACAAAAATAATTTGCATTAGAGGAAATCTAAAAAAAAAAAATCAAAATTTAATTCTTAAGACCACAGGGGGAAATCAACTCAAAGAAAATAAAGAAAATCAAAATGCATAGCACCAGAGGGAAGTAATCAAGAATAAAAATTACAAAACAACAACAAAGAACTGGCTGAAACCACAGAGGACTCAAAGAAAAATTTAAAAAATCGCTAATATCTACGATCTCTATCTCGAAGAAAAAATTTTAAAAAATGCTACAACAAGACACAAGGAAGTACACAAGAAAAACTAAAAATGAAATTTGTTAAAATCCACAGGAGTCATCTAAAAAAACACAAGAAAAAATGACTTACCTAAGCCCACAAAGGAATCATTTCTAAGAAGAAAAAATCACAAGAAATAAGACGTTTCGTATCAGCAGGAACCAATACTCATCAGTACGGCTGGTTCCTGCCTGTCGTAGATGCCAGAAGTAAAATTCCAAGCTGACCCCATATATAATCTCGGTTAGAGCTTAGCCATTTAGGACATAGGCGGGACAACCCAAGTTCAAAAGCAAAAGTCATGGACTTTTTCGTAAAAGTTTTGGAATTTTTCTTCTGGCGTCTACGGCAGGCAGGAAATAGCCGTACTGATGTGTATTGGTTCCTGCTGATACGAAACGCCTTATTTCTTGCTATCTACGTCAGCTGCAGGCTTTGCAGTAAAATACTAAAAAAAAATCGCCAAAGACCACAAATCTTGAAGAAAAATTTAACAAAAAGAACTTTCTAAGACCACAGCATCTGGAAGCAAAAGTAAAGAAACAAGATGCATTGCCTATAGGACCACAGGAATGTCATCGCGAAAAACATTTAAAAAATATTAAAAATGCATAAGATCACAGCAAATCATTTCGAAGGGAAATTAAAATAAATTGGCGAAGACCACGGGGGATTATATCATATCTAAGAAAAATTTCTCCATAAAATTGAATACTGTGGATCCCTCCACAGCAAATTTCTTACTGAAAGAATCAATTCTCTCTGAGATCTCTACGTTCCACCTCTTATTTTAGTCTAATGAAATAATTAAAAAAAAATCTCAATTAAAAGAAGATTTACCTGAAGAGTCCAGGGTATTCAAGAAGAAGACTGTCAAAAAATGTTTTTACTAAGTGATTTCTCAATTTACCATATGCTAAGTGCTAAGACCGAAATTAGCTTGTCTGTGTTGTTAAAGCTTTTGACCGTGTATAGAGCTCTGTTATTTTACCGAAATTTTATATACGTTCAGATTCCTTCACTCCATCTGTTTAGGAACTTTTACTACCTTACCTACCATCAAATCCTCCAAGAAGGTGTAGGTTGAAGAACATCTCCTGATATTCTTACATAGTTTTCAGCAAATTTAAATATGTATTTCTTCTGGACGATGTCTGCTCTTCAGAACCGTGCGGAAGTGTATTCTCCACTCTCATCATTGACTACCAACCTTCCATCCTAGCTTTTAGTTTTTTTTCCATAAAACTATCTTGATCTCGAGCAAAATAAAAAAAATCGCAAGCTCTGTTGATAAGAGCGCTGACTATACCGTCCCAGGCGTCGTATTCAAATACTCCTATCTAGTTTCCTTTCGACTTTTATATCTTCTCGCCGTCAATATTACCCTACCATACCCATAAAAAATTGTCTTACTCCTCTCTTCAGCATTTTTAAGCTATTTGTAAAGATTTTGTAGCAAGCAGACAAGCAGCTGCATCAACCTGAAATAACATCTATGACAACAACCAAAAGTTTCCACAATTATTGTGAGCTTTTTCTAGTATGTGATTGTAATTGCCTTTTTTCACTCGATGCGCAAGGACGTGTTGAAAATACATATTGCTTACCCAACAAACCAAATATTCCGAATTCCTTTCGAAGTCGCAACATAATGTAGCAAAAATCTTCCGATTTCGGAATCGATTTCGCCCCGAGTTTTGTTCGAAAAATGTATGAAAATTAGTTACGATTTCGGTAAGAAAAGTCTGAATAATTTCGAAAAACTTTTTTCCCTTCAATAGCTTATTTCTGGGTGTCATTGTCACATTGATAGACGAAAACGTAAACGCTGAACCGAAACACTCATTATACTAATCTGCAACAACGAATCTTTCCCATTAAGTAAAAAGGTCGAAAATGTCTTATTCTTTAATATTTTCAATCTTTGTGTAATAATTTAACTGAAAAAGGTCGGTGTTGCAGAGTAGCGAATGAGTTCTTCGGTTCAGCGTATTCGTTTTCGTCTATCGATGTAACAACGGCAACCAGAAATGAGCTCCCACCTGTAAAAATCAAAGTAAAATTCAAGTTTGTTATTTTATAAAAATATGTATTTCAAAAGTATTTTAAAAGTTTTACATTTTTTTTCTGTTCTATATTCCATTTTTTTATTTATTTAACTTTTAAAAAAAATTATCACTTTTGCGCACTGAACCGCACTACAAGAAATCGCAATTCGTAATGCCTTTTAATTCCGCACATTCATTGTGCTATTATGATATAGTACCGAGAACAGTAAAAATACACGAAATGTCGATTTATTTACGAATTCGTAACGAAAGTTCGTAAAAAATTGAAATTGAATATTCGCACTTCCGACATCATCACGAATTCGTAAAGAACCATCGGACGGAAGCGAAGTTTTTTTTTTGTTTTCTTTAGTTTTTCGAAACTTTTCAGATTTGTCTGAAGTTCGGAATGTTGTGTTTGCTGGATTATGATCGGAAGTAATAGCATCAAAAAGTGGGGAAAAAAGTTATGGTGACCAATCAAGTAAAATTTTATTTCATAAGTATAACTCATTGGGACGAAAAACCAGTGCTTCTGAAAGAAGCAGCTCTTTAGAAGAATATTCACTGATCTATTCAGAAAAATAAGCAGAGACGTAATAAATTAACTCAAGAGCTTTTATCTATCACTGGGCCCTATTTCATAAAACTATTAGTCTAATACTAATAATTTACAAGTTATTAGCTCTAATAAATTATGAACTAATATTATAGTGTTTCATAAAAATTTTCTCGAATACTAATAATTCCCTTGCGATTGTCATGGGAATTTTTGGTGCAGCCTGAAATTATTAGTGTAGATTTGCTGATTAATAACTATCAATCTACGGCTGCGATAATAATTATTAGTAACTATCTCGCTGACAAATATTTATTTCCAAGAACAACAAAACTGTTAACAAACAATTAAACATTTGCATAACATTTTTACCGGTTTTGAATTCAAATTCTGCAGTTTTAAATTGTTAAGTGATAAGACTCAGAGAAGAAAGTGTTTTGACTTAATTTTCATACAAAAATCTCTTATCTAATTCGAAAATTCGATTGCAAACATATTCAAAAGAAATGAAACTTGATGATGTTGTTATTTCGTCGTCGGTTGCTTCCTCTTCTTTTGATGTTTGCTTCGAGGAGAGAACTAAAGGAGGTGACATGTGATGAAAAAAGCGGTAGCAACTTTCGTTCCTCTTCTTGTTTTTGTGAGGTGCCAGAGGAGGCGTTAAAAATTGTTGATGCCTTAAATATCGCAACAAATTAATGGCGCGAAAATTCAAACACATTTCTTAGAAACTCCGCACAGTCTTCCGCACCACCCACTGACATGTATACAGGGTGTTTCCCCTTAGGAGGTCCATAGAGCGGGAGGTGATAGTACTCACCTAGACGAACCAAAAATTGTACGGCAGGTGGGGGGGCAATATCAACCGTTTAGGAGTTACAGGGTGATTCATAAAAAAAGCTAGGTTTTTACAAAACACCCTGTATCTTAAAAACTACAGGGCGTATGGTCACAGTTAAGGGCTCACTGTATGCAGAACTTCATGGCCTTTCCAACGACAGCTCAACCAGCCCCGTACACCTCTCCCCACAGATGTTATGAAGGTCTAAACTAAAAATTTCGGATTTTCTTTCCTTTTTTTTACTTTGACCTCTATTATTTTTGCAAAAGGGTCCTTAACATAACTTTTTTTTATAAAAACTGTAAACTGTGGAGCCTCCTCTTTAATTTGACCTATTATATCCTATGTGCTATCTGTATCCGTTAAAGAATTATTAGCTCTAAACTTATTCTCAAACCTATTTTCAAACCTATCCTCAACGATAATTTGTTCCCTTAGTACGTCATTTTAAAAAATATCGTCTAATTTCGGTGTGGCCGGAATAGGTTATGAGTTAATAACTGTTTAACGGCTAAAAATATAGTTTTTATTCCTTCACGAATGAACAACTTCGTCTGACTAAACACAGTTTTCTTATTAGGCTACTTTACCCATGTAATTGGATTAATAAAAAAATTGTTATTAGTTATTCGCACAGCACTAATAATTATTAGTACGAGAGTTTCTATGAAACAGAATCTTCATGCAGTAATTATTTCCCACTAATACTTATTTGCGGTCCAGTAATAACTTATCTGTACGAAGTTCAAATAATTTAAAAAATATTGGTAAATTTGCTAATAATTATTAGACTAATAGTTTTATGAAATATGCCCTTGGAAACGCTATAAGTAGAAGGTTATTTGATGAGCTCCAGCAGAAGTGAAACAAAACGTGATTTCATATAATTTTCTACGAATCTAAACTGTGTATTTTTCCACTATTGTGCCAACTAACACATTTTTCATTTTCAATGTGAAGTTTAGGGTGGTTAGAAGTAATTTGCTTAATTGAGTAGATTTGGTTATTTAATTAACTTAAAAAAATTTAATACACAAATAATCATGAGCAAGCGCAAGAGCCTTTTACTACTGTTCTCAGGAAACAATCTTGAAAGGCTCTTACGAGATTAAGGAAAAAGTACTGCGATGATTATTCAAAATGATAACTAAAGCTTTTAGAAAGATACCTACAAAAAACTTCTTCACTCATCATTTAGCATATCACCTCCTCGCTTCTTAAAAACAGCAGTGAAGCGCTTACTTCTGCGGACATGACTATGTTAAAAGGCAATGAAGTGGTATAGGGAAAAGAAGCGCTGCGAGCTTCCAGGGAAGCGTTTCAAAAGGTTTCTTACAGCGCTATGTTTCCAAGTGGGAAGGCCCATCTAAAATCTCACCTCGATGAAACTAAATACATTTGTAGGTACGTTGTAACATTTCCAAAGAAAGTTAAATGGACGTATACTACTACTTTTTTGCCTCCTTCTGTCTGAAGCTAAATTAGCCCAGAGCTCTTTGCCACACAAATTAAAATAAAATTTTTCTTGAAAGTAGCACCGCTTAGCACAGCACAGTAATCGAATTTTAGATGCTATTCCGTTCTTATGCATATCTCTATCTTACGATATCAGTTTATATGTTGAAATTGAAATCTCTTCATCAACTTCAAATAACAGACCAAGATTTTTCATGTGTAAGAGAAGGAGTGAATAGTAAGGTGTAAAAAAAAAAGCAAATTGTTTAGAACTTCATTAGCACAGGAAAGAAATACTTTGTTCATCCCCTCCGTCTACGATTTTTCTCTAATTATTAACGCATCAGTGTGTTTGTAAAATAATTTCGAGTCAGCATTTCCTTCATACTAGACAGACTATACGTGTGTACATGCATACAGTTATGATGAAAAACAAAACAAAACTTCAACCATAACAAAATCATTCACAGAATTATGCTAACTAATGCATCAATGCAGCCAGCTATAGCATCAAGTATAGGTACTGTCAATGACAAGATTCACTTTCGATATAATGAATTGCCAATGAGAGCATTTGATAAAACATAAGTGGCACATAAAAAAAAAACCATTTAAAAACCCGCGTTATCAACAGTCAGATTAGTTTACCTTCCCCATAACTGTTATGGTTTTAGTCAGTTTCCAAGTCCACTTATCGCGCACTCTCTTTAGATATATGTATAAAGCTATGAGAGCTACTAACATCTTTTTTTCGCTATAGACTTTTTTGTTTATCTCTTCTCTATCTAACTAACCTAAATGATTCAACCAAATTATGAATAGATATAGCCAAGCAGTTGATAATTATAAAACCGCTCGTCATAAATATTTCGCGTTGCGGTGGGTGGCATTGCATTTATGGAGCCCAACCTTCTTCCCTTACGTGAGAAATTAATGTGGAATTCCCCTATGGACTTGTATCACGGACAAATAGAATCACACAAGGATGATGAGCTTGTCGGCGCCTTAAAGTCAAAAGAAGAAAAACACGTTAAAAGTGTTTTCAGTTCGATTCTTAATCTATTTTAGGTTCGCTCGCTCAGTTCGGGACGGGCCCTGATTTATTGGATTTAAAAAAGTGCGATAAACGTTGATTGTATATAGACATTTTGATTTCACCTTTTATCAACCACATTCTCCGTACTCTGTCTGATGGTATACGATAAGACCGATAAGAGCGGCGGTCGAAATTTCAATCACTCAAGAGACTTACATTTTCGGAAATCAGTTTAACAGAAATTGTACATATGTTACATATTTTAAGGTAATGATACCTATATGGGACATAAAATAACACATAATATTTAGTGCATTACTCTTGGTTTTACCTACGGTTTTAAAATAGTTAGTGCAAAATAACTACAGTGATAATTAAGACTTTCTTGGATACACATTTTGTGTTTAGATAAGTGATAAAATTTTATTAGGTTGATTAGAGTCGGAGCAAAGGTGTGGTTCATATACGATATATATATATTCAACTATACATTACACAAAGAAGGTAAGAATACAAAATTTTGATCATAATTTACTTTTATTTTTTTAATTAAAAAAAAAAGACACTCTAAACTTTCCTTCAAATCGCTTCAAATCTGTGTATTTCAAAATATTAGTTAAACATAATTTTTTATTAATCATCGAATTCGAATTTTATGGATTTAAAAATAGTTGACACTCCTTAGTACCGGCTACCGGCTTAAAAATGAACTCATCGTCTGTAGTTAAGTAATTACTTCATTTTTCAATTAATAAATGAAACTAAGAAAAAAGTTATACACACATATACTTAAATTGGTGTAGAACAAGTGTCGTAGGACTCGTAGGTATCGTAAAAGAAAGCTCTTAAATATAGTCGCGCTCCTGTCTTTTACAAATTGGCTCTCATTAAATCGTTAAATTTGTTTTATGTGTATGTTATTTACAGAACGGTTCATTAAACGATAAAAATTGTTATAAGTAATTTTATATATAGTTTTTTTATATTCAGTACATTGAAATCATCTCCAGTCTGACCGTTTGTCCAGTATATGTGGGTATACGTGAAAAAGGGTTGTCAAATTTAGTTGAAATTTTATAAAAAAAAAAAAAAAAATCAGCTTAGTATCTGTGTAAACTAGTATTCAAAGTAGCTACATAATGTGAGAATCGGAAAAAAATAATTCGTCACCGAAGAAAGTTGACTATACTGTTCGATAATCGCTGCTAGCACCTATTTGATTGTTTGATTGATTGAAAACTGAAGTTGGCCCATTGTTTACCCTCCAGACTTATGAGTAATTGCTCATAGGTTCTAAATGGACGCTTTTATCGATTTAAGTATTGACTCACAGTCCTCCTTGCCGGCTTCATGGAGTACTTCGTCCAGGAGATGTAAGGCAAGGAATCTGTAATGCCTTCCTGAGAGAGCAGGACAGTGGCAAAGAAAGTGAGTCACCGTCTCAAATTCCTCTCCGCATCGCTTGCATATATGATCAGCAACAACCCCACCCTATGTAGGTTAGGTGACCCGTAAGAAAAGGGTGCTCAGTGAGAATTAACACACCAGAGTTCTCAGGGTAGGCTTGTTTAATCCTCTTAATAGCTTTTTCGTTTCGTTTCGGTTAGGTCTACCAATAGCTCCTTCTTAGTTCTACCTGAAAGTTCATCTGTGTTGGAAGTCGACCAAAGCCGAGATATTAGAGACAAGGTGTTTTTGTGTGATCCAAATTGTGGAAGAGGAAGCACACAAAATACTATTCTGAGAAGGGAGTTCAGCGTGGTTTTACATTCCAATACAAGTTTGGAGATTGTAAAAGGTTTTAACAAGACCTTGACAGCTGCTGGGTTGTCGAAGCAGATTGCAATCTCTTTGTTCTCAGTGTCTGAGTTAAGGAGATACCTTTCCGCTTCAAGGATGGCCTTGACTTCTGCCTGAAAAACCGTGACATGACTTTCAAGGTCTATGGCAATTTCCATGTGAGGCTCCTCGTAAAAACGACTGCTCCGATGTTTTTTTTTCGGTTTATGATAGGGTTCGCCAAAATGATTGAAGTACGGAATGTGACTCCCATTCTGCCCTATCTGGAATTTTCGATTTAAAGTAGCTTTTCAGCATAGTCTCGAGAAAATGATCGCTGTCCTTGTCTATGTCAGGTACGATGGACTGCACGAATTCAAAGATGGATTCATGTGGAACTCTTGTACCAGTGTAAATCCAGCTCTGATTGAATTGAAGCCTCCACGCAGCGATTGACACCCCTTTCTTGACGTGTGTATGCACGGGGTGTATGTTGAAGATGACCTCAAGAGCCCAACAGCTGGTTGACTTGAGAACATCGCTTATACTAAGGAGGCACAATCTTTGAATCTTATCCAATATCTTACGATGATTGGCGAGCTCCATTGCCTTTCACCTTACCACAGAACCGTAGGTTAGCATGGGTCAGATAACGCTAGTGTAGATCTATAAGATCATGCCCGGTTAAGTCCCCACTTTTTTCTTATGAATCTGCGGCACATCGCAAATGCTCTAAGAGCTTTATTCGATTTCTTCTCAAGGAAAGGTTTCCAGCTTAGTCCAATATATATCTAGATATTTTACCCCTTCAGTTATAAATGTGTGGAACCTTATTTAACTCTCCGGTTAGTTTTTATTTTTCCATTGTTGGAGAAATCTTGCTCCTACATGTATACACGTTGTATCAGACTATTATTTTCATTTTTTACCTTAAGTGATTCCTCTCACCAAAACAAAGAAAAAACTATATGGAAGAATCACCCTTAAAATACTGAACGGTACACCCTATTGCGACAATTTTTTAGATAGATTAGCGTTGCGGGCCTTCCAACGATCTCTATATCCTAGGTAGAAGGAGTAAAATTCCGTAGATTTGTCCGTTTAAGCTGTTAATATGTACTATACATAAGAGTAACATTTTCTAAGCCCTGCTAAAGAATTACGTGAGGTGAAACTTTCCTCACAATGGACATACAATCATAGACCATTGCTTTTTTTTAATTTTTACTATATGAAATCTATCGTGCAATCTTACGGGAAAGAGATGATTTAGTTTTTTTCAATATAACATTTTTTAGCAAATACCAAGATGATTTTAAAATGATCTATTTTTTTATGACAATAAGGGTGAAGGAAAGTAGGGGATAAAATGAAGGTACCATTTTAGAGGTTTTTAATCTATATCTTCAGCATTTCAACTCAGAACCTAACCATGTGATTCGCGGCTCAGCGTAAAGCATGCGAATATTATCAACAGGAGCCCTTAGACGCACTTACCATTTCTGACCATTCATTCATTGTCAAAGAGTAAAATAATGCAAAATATAAATTGAATCAATGGTGAAATGCTTTATGATAGTAATATAGATTTACAAGCTAAGAAAAAGTAAAGATGAAAGCTTATAGCTGCCTTTTTAGGTCACTCAACGATCTTCTGTCAAATAAAAGGTCCAAAGTTCAAATTTTGAATAAGTCAGTGGCTTACTCTATTCGAAAATATAATTTGGAATTATTACTTTATTACATGTGTTGTATATACCAGAAGGCCATATCTTTTATTAATATTGGATAAGTGCCTTAAATCCTTTCAATAAGGATCAATGGTGCGGTTGACAGATAGATCTGAAACAAACAGTGGATAAAACCAGAACCAATTTCGAATTTTTTGGCAAACAAGGATATTAGTTTATAAGTCTAGGAGAAATCGCTATTGCATATTTAAATGGGCTGCATGAACCTCGCCAGGATAAAAACAATCATAAAACATATGACATACAAAAGAACTCACTCTTAGAAAACCAAAGCTACAGCTAAGGCTCTTCTCAGGTCACAATAGCCACGTTTAGGTCGTAGTAACCCAGCGGGAAATATGTCAAGCGCTTGTCAGGGGAAGCGCTTCCAAAACATAGCCAGAAATTTTTTTTTCGAAGCGCTCTTTTACCATAGCCAAAGGAATCTTGAGCTTAGGTTTATTCGTTTTTCGTTGTAACACGATGACTCATATGCATCTGAAAGTACAGCAGAATTTTCATTCTTTAGTAGTCAGTTGAAGTGTGCGGTTAATTAAATTTTTTTAATAATATAATATAACAATATTGCTATTTTTGTTTAGCAAAAACATGCCCTTGTAATTCGTATAGATTGAAAATTAAAGGAAGCGCAATCAGCATAAAACTGAATTTTTTAGTACGACCCTTATCTTGACTCCTTCTGTATTCCCTATAAGCGCTCCAAGAATGCTACCATACAAGCGCTCCAAAAGCGCTTCCCAAGAATCTGCATCTGCGGACATGCTCAGGTTAAAACGATATGATGATACTGTAGGGAAGCGCTGCTAGCTTCTAAAGAAGCGCTCTTGCATTCGTCTTTGAACACTTAAGCAAATAAGTGAGTTACCTATGCAGAATAAGATTTTCGGTTTATAGTCATGCAGAATTTGAGGTTGTGGTACCTACAACATTTATAGTGATCCAAGACCCTTTCTATTCTGTATAACCCACTGACTGAGCGATTTGCTATATTATGTGGCACAAATATTGTGTTTCTGTATATCTCCGTTAGAGCACCCTTTAAACCTTTTACTACATAAAAAACATGTAAAACTCAACCAATAAGATGAAATTTTACACCCGAATTAAATTAAAAAAATATATTTTCTTGTGTCCAAGTGATATTTTACTCGCTTATAAGGAATTAAACTCATTCCGACTTTAATTTTGCGTATGGGCAAGATAGACGGAGCATGGTAAACACTATCTTTTTTACCTTATTCTTTCTGCCGTGATTGCATCTGCAGCCGACATAAAAACATCAAATGGCATAAGAAAACGTTTAGTAAGAAATATTTTGTGTTGGTAGCTCCAACTCTGCCATAGGGCGAAAGAGAAAACTGTAAAACTTGTGGCATTCTTTCCTATAGAAAAATGGCAATACTTTCAGTCCATTGTTATAAGTCAGTGGTATAATCACATTTGAAAGTGGTATAATCACATTTGAAAGCGGTCTAAACTCCTTTCAAATGCTATGCCAATTTATAACCTCAATTAGTTAAACGATTAGATTTTTTCTCTAAAAAATTAAAAAAAAATTTTGTAATTAAGAGAAAATACCTATGAAGTTTTAAATGCGTAAGAAATATCGTACACATAATTTTTTTCGGGAAATACAGAGCCTGTTAGCTGACAAATATAATATTTTTACCTGTTCACAAAATTACCATGCAAATGATGCTGTCAAATTTTGCTACGAGTGCAGGACTTCCCGACTACTAAGAAACACCAGCATTATTTTGCTTCACTTTAAAATTTAATTTAAAATTAGGTACTATGAAATCCCAAAAATGTTCTGAAAACTACAGAATTCATCTTACGTCAATATTTAAACCACAGCCACAAGTCCTATAAATGAATAAATGAACTCACTGTAACATTTGGGGGAAGGACAATCATGTATTTAATACCTACAGATAATAAAATATGAAATGACTTACCTACAAGCCCTACAGATAATAGGTTATTACTACTTTTTTGTACACTTGCGCAAACACTTTAATTCATATATCTTCCCAAAATCGCGTCCTATCCGTTATTCACCAAAAAACACTAAGTACACTTCACTTCACTTCACTGCCCGCCGCGTCGTGAACGAAAGTAAATTGCAAACCGATTTTTGTGTAATATCAGCACAATATTTTTACTTTTTACAAAAGTATCTAGGTATTATTGAAAAATTGTATAAAAAGATATTACAAAACTTTCAATTCTATGCAAAAACCGTTATTAATTCATAGATAATCACTTAGTTGCTAATTAAGTTATACGCTCACACGTCTCGACCCATACTCCGGGCGAAAGTTTAACTAATTTTCAGTAATTTATTCTACTTTTCTACATAAATTTAAAGTCCATTTTATTGACTAAATGCTATTACACAAATTTAATTAGCCTTTAAAGGAAGAAACTTCAAATTCCTACCATTCAATGCTCCTACCTCACGAAATTTTAACGACAGATGAAAAAGCGCAACGAAGACCGGTTAAGGTTGTTGTGAATGAAAGAAACAAATACAGGGTGGTCGATAAAATGAAGAAAATTTTTCCTTTCAACTACTCAAATTAGTTTTTTTTTTTCAATTGAATTCTTAAATCTTCTATAATTATTTAATTAATGAGATTTTGGAAAGAATCAAGCATGTTGAATATTCCAGCGACAAACTCGTCATCGCAATATGCACAGCTGTGCACCAAGATGAAGTACATACATACATAGTTAGAATATTCCTGCCTTATGTACTTAATAGAATTTAGACTAATTAAATGTAATTTCAATGCATATATATTGTTCTTTTGTTTGATACTGACACTGTTATGAATTAGAGTAAAGCCTATTGTTATGAGTAAATGGAAATAAATTTGGTTACAACTCGGGTCAGTCTTGTTAAAAGTATTCGCTATGGCACTTTGCTCGGCTACGGGTCTTAATAAAGAATTTGATATTTTATAACGCGAGTTTTCATTACTCAGACACAATCCTGTGAATCCTCAAATCCTATACATCATAAACATGGTCCTTCGAGCCGGATAAGGATTCAGGACAAGTGATTACAAATCAGAACACAATTTAGTTATCGTACTTTAAAAAAAATTAAATAAAACTCAATTTGTGCTCTTCTACGAGATTTTTATTGCGAAATCTGCTTGAACTTTCGGGTAAAACAATAGATTTATTAGCGATCCTGTGCGCGGTAGGACAGCGTAAAAGCTTAATTTAGTGTATATAAAGACTTCTTCGATCATCGAGTCTAGCTCGTGTTGTGAAATATTATGACTGTGATACTTTGATCAGTGTGCAATTGTATGCTTCTGCAGTGAACATAAAAGTGACTTAAAAAAAAAAAAAAAAAAAAAAAAAAAAAAAAAGGTGATTTGCTGAAAAGTGAACTGTGTCATATGCTTCACGTGAAATTACATATTCTGAAACATTTCAACAAGGTCAAGGGCATACGGTTCATCATCGAGGAATATTATACATGTACACAATATGTACGTACATACAACCACTGGCATGCGATAATCAATAATTACCGTAAGTCAGAATTTGCATAGACAAAAGGTATATAATCTGGGCAGTACTCAGCAACTGGTGAGTAGATTTTTCTGTTTTTTGCTTCATATAATACCATTCACATACATTTATAAACAATATGAGTGCTAACATCGATAAACTGCTAGAACGACAAGAGCGGCTGTCCGGTAGAATTACCAGATTTATGAACAACACAGACAGAACGGCTACTGATAAGCAGACTGTAGATTATTTGGAAGCACGAATGCAACTTTTGCAGACGTATTGGAGTCAATTTATGCAGAACAATGACCTTTTATATAATGGGGACGATGAAGAAATATTGGAAAATAAATATTTTGTCAACGACACGTACTCCGATATTGAGCGGGATTACCTAGAAGCACTAGGAGATTTACGTCGGCGATTACGCGCATTAATACCTGATTCAGTGGTTGCTAATTCCAATGACAGCATCAATAAATCCGACTCATTGACGGAAGCGACAGCCAAATTACCCAAGATATCGATTCAATCTTTTAGTGGGGATTATTTAGAATGGCCTCCATTCCGCGACCTTTACAAGTCACTAATTCACACCAACAACACAATACAAGACGTTCAGAAATTTCATTATTTGAAATCGTGCTTATCAGGTGAAGCACAGAATCTCATAAAACATATATCCGTTACTACTGCTAACTATCGATCCGCTTGGACTATCTTGGAAAATCGGTATGAAAATATACGTGCTTTAACGCAATCATATATCTCGTCAATCATGGGATCTCGTGCAATGACCTCAGAGTCTTCTACAGAAATTACACGCATATTAGACGGCACCACACAAGCAGTAGGAGCCCTAGAAAACTTAGGTCGACCTACCAAACACTGGGATGATTGGTTGACATACGTTATAACGCAAAAATTAGACATTAACACGCGAAAAGATTGGGAAAATTCCTTATCTAATACTAAAGAAGTTCCAAAATTTGAAAATTTGAAAACGTTTTTAGAAGGCAGACTGCGAACCTTAGAAGCTATAACAGGTAGCTCTGTAGATAGTAAACCAAAACCGCTTACAAATCGATCATCTACGTTTTCACGTACTCATCTTTCTACAACATCAAATCAGTGCATTGCGTGCCGTGGTAAACACCTGTTAATATTTTGTTCGTTTTTTAAAGCTAAATCTGTTGAACAACGTCGAAAATTTATACGGGAAAAAGAACTCTGCTTTAATTGTTTAAAATTAGGACATACGGTATACGATTGTCCATCACAAGGCCGATGTAAACAATGTGGCCAGCAGCATCACACCATGCTTCATCAATCTGCTACAACACAAAATGATAGTCCCCGTGCTTCATCTTACTCAGATAAAACAACCACCAGCTCTCGTAATTGTATAACAACATCTCATACATCTACACAAGTCCCATCCGTTGGTGCTATCCTATTAGCTACTGCCAAGGTAATAATAAGATCCAAACAAGGAGTTACCAGACAGGTACGAGCCTTACTAGACCAAGGGTCTGAATCTACGTTTATTTCGAATTCCATCGCAAAAACGATGGGCCTCGCTCGAAAACGCGTTTCGATACCAATACTAGGAATTGGAAACAGTGATGCTGGACTTGCGCATGCGAAAGTGTCATTTAATATATGCTCTCTGAAACATCAATCAAGGTCATTTCACGTTTCTGCGCTAGTTCTATCTAATTTAACTTCGATACTTCCTACTTCGTTTATCAATGCTGAGCACTGGCCGCATTTACAAGACATAGAACTAGCGGATCCTCAGTTTTATACACCATCTCCCATTGACATCATTATTGGCGCAGATCTTTACGCAGAATTACTACTAGATGGTATTCGTCGTGGGCCACTTGGCACACCAACAGCACAAAGAACACATTTAGGTTGGATCTTATCCGGGCCTACTACTTGCAAGGAATCACAAACCAGTGTTTCGTCGCCATCCTTTCATGTAAAGTTGGGAGAAGATCTTGAGTCTACATTACGCCGCTTTTGGGAAATTGAAGAAATCCCATCTAAAAGTGT
Organism: Dioctria rufipes; assembly: GCA_963924295.1. NCBI lineage: Eukaryota > Metazoa > Arthropoda > Insecta > Diptera > Asilidae > Dioctria > Dioctria rufipes. The sequence goes on along the minus strand of OZ002740.1, from coordinate 21,363,767 downwards.
CTTAACTCCTCAAGAAAAAGAGTGTGAAGATATGTTTCAAAAAACTGTGCAACGAGACCATACTGGGAGATATATAGTGCGCTTGCCAACAAAATCTAATAGTTTGAAATTAGGAAACACTCGCGAGGCGGCGATCAGTATGTTTTTACAATTGGAAAAACGACTTGCGAAGAACTCAGAGCTGCAGGAACAATATACAAATTTCCTGAAGGAATATCAGCTTCTCGGCCACATGGAGCCGATTTCGGACGGTGATCTGCAAGTAGAAACACATCAAAAGTACTACCTACCGCACCACGCTGTACTGAAACCATCCAGTTCTAGTACAAAATTACGTGTCGTTTTCAATGCCTCACACAAATCAAGCACCGGAATTTCATTGAATGACTGCCTTCACATCGGACCAAAGCTGCAGCAGGATCTCTCCACAATTATCTTGAGATGGCGCTTTTATCCAATTGCGTACACAGCGGACATAGAAAAAATGTACCGTCAGATCTTTATTCAAAAAAACGATACCGATTTGCAGCGTATTGTATGGCGCGAAGATAGCTCATCTCCAATAAAGGAATATAGACTTCTGACTGTCACGTATGGAACTGCTTCAGCTCCGTTTCTTGCCTGCAGAACACTGCAACAATTAGCTCATGATCATCAAGATGAAAACCCAATCGGTTCACAACTGATCTTAAATCACTTTTATGTTGACGATGTCCTTTTCGGTGCTTATGACTTACAGTCAGCGAATATAGCAAAAAACGAGCTTCAAAAATTACTGAGCTGCGGCGGATTCAAACTTCACAAATGGGCATCCAACGTTGACGTATTACTAAACAATGTTCCGGATCAGGATAAAGAACTATCTTCCTCTCATCGCATATTCTCTGATGCTGATTTAAAGACATTGGGAATTCATTGGCATCCGGCAACTGATTGCTTTCGATTTGAATGTCATCTCCCTAACACTCCGTTCAAATACACGAAAAGAAACGTTCTAGCAGACATTAGCCGGCTGTTTGACCCGCTTGGGTGGCTGGCTCCCGTAATTATCGTTGGTAAGATATTTATGCAGAAACTTTGGTTAGCAAAATTAGACTGGGATGATGAATTACCTTCAAACCTCGCAGCAGATTGGCATGAATACAGAAAATACTTACCGAATCTGAAAGACATTCGCATACATCGCTGGATGGGAACACCGCACAAGGACGTCGCTCTTGAGCTACATGGCTTCTGCGATGCATCCATCTTAGCTTATTCTGCAGTCATTTATTTGCGTATTCTTCATTGCATAGACAACGCTCAAATCAGTTTGATTGCTAGCAAAACGAAAGTTGCTCCTCTTAAAACTTTATCTGTCCCTCGACTAGAGCTCTGCGGAGCTTCATTACTAATTAAACTAATGCGCATTGTATGCGATGAACTGAAACTTAAATCGATTCCGATATACGCATGGACAGACTCCACGATTGTCCTCACATGGCTCAAGGGACACCCATCGAAGTGGAAAACATTTATCGCGAATCGTGTCTCGGATATACAAACAACTCTTCCCGATTGCAAATGGCGATTTGTTCCTACAGACAACAATCCTGCTGACTGTGCTACAAGGGGTTTACAAGCATCAGAGCTACAACGTCATCATCTATGGTGGACCGGACCTAGTTGGCTAAGTCAACACTCAACTATGTGGCCTGCAGAAGCTCCGTGCAAATTACGTGAAAAAGATTTAGAAGAAAAGCTGATAGTATCCAGTCATATATCTCAGGTAACTGAACAATGGTCCCTGTTGACAAGATACTCTTCGTTGCAACGTTTATTAAGGATCACTGCATGGATTCTAGTTTTTACTCGGAACTGCAGAAATAAGACTAAAGGGAAAATTTCACAGCTCACTCCGAGTGAGGTTGAACAAGCCCTAATCTTCTGGGTAAGACAGGTACAGATCTCAGCGTTTGCTGACGAATTACGAGCACTTACAAAAGGACAATCCGTGTCCCGAAAAAGCAAACTCATTTCTCTTAATCCTATATTGGATGATAAGCAGCTACTACGCGTCGGTGGACGACTAGAAAATACATCCCTGCCTTATTCTGAACGTCATCCTATGATTATTCCATCAGATAATCATCTAGCATCACTGATCATCCAGGATGCACATGCCTCAACCCTTCATGGTGGAATCCAATTGACTTTGCAACATATTAGGACTCGATTTTGGATTATTCATGCCAGACACAAGGTTCGTTTTCACATTCATCGATGCATACGATGTTTTCGCTATCTGTCGACTAAAAGGAATCAACTAATGGGAGCTCTCCCTGCAGCCAGAGTCACTTCCTCTAAGCCTTTTGAACGTTCTGGAGTAGACTATGCCGGCCCAGTAAATGTAACCGCAATAAGACATAGAGGCTCTAAATCGTTCAAAGCATACATAGCAGTTTTCGTATGCCTTACAACTCGAGCTGTCCACATAGAATTGGTGACACAATTGACTTCCGAAGCCTTTATCGCTGCCTTCCGACGTTTTGTTTCGCGTAGAGGTCTATGCTCGCATTTATATAGCGATAACGCCACAAACTTTGTTGGTGCTGATACAATACTAAGAAAGCAGTTTCAGGACGCCTTAAACCAACAACGCGAACCAATTCGTGAAGCTTTGAGTAAAGATGGAGTTGAATGGCATTTTATCCCTCCGGCTGCTCCTCATGTTGGCGGACTGTGGGAAGCAGCCGTCAAGTCAATGAAGCACCATCTTCGGCGAGTGATTGGAGACACGATCCTTTCTATTGAAGAGATGACAACATTATTGACTCAGATTGAGGCCTGCCTCAACTCAAGGCCACTCTACCCGTTAAGAGATGACCCTGAAGATTTAGATGTCCTTACTCCCGGACACTTTTTGATAGGCAGAGCTCCAGTAGGCATCCCTGAACCTTATGTGATAGATACATCACTGCATTGTCTGTCACGATGGAAGCTTATTCAAGCTATGCAACAGCACTTTTGGAATCGCTGGCAAAAGGAGTACATTCACCAATTACAGCAGAGAAGAAAGTGGCAAAAGCAACAACCCTCAGTCAACATTAATGATCTTGTTCTTGTTAAGGAGGACCACTTGCCCCCTTGCAAGTGGATGATAGCCAGAATAGTTGAAGTCTTCCCTGGATTGGATGTACAGATCCAGCACTCTACAATCCCTGGACGTTCATGGCGGGCGGTACCACCACTATTTTGCTATTATTTCACCTTACGGCGAGGCGGGCGGCATGTTGAATATTCCAGCGACAAACTCGTCATCGCAATATGCACAGCTGTGCACCAAGATGAAGTACATACATACATAGTTAGAATATTCCTGCCTTATGTACTTAATAGAATTTAGACTAATTAAATGTAATTTCAATGCATATATATTGTTCTTTTGTTTGATACTGACACTGTTATGAATTAGAGTAAAGCCTATTGTTATGAGTAAATGGAAATAAATTTGGTTACAACTCGGGTCAGTCTTGTTAAAAGTATTCGCTATGGCACTTTGCTCGGCTACGGGTCTTAATAAAGAATTTGATATTTTATAACGCGAGTTTTCATTACTCAGACACAATCCTGTGAATCCTCAAATCCTATACATCATAAACAATAGTTGAAGATTGGTTAAGATTACCGATGACAAAATACAAGCGTCGCGAGTCGCGACGCTTTTGTTGCTTTGTTAATTTCGGCAGATTATCTGACAATTTAAATAACAACACAATTGTAGACTTTTGTAGTGTGGGACACTCGCTGGGTGAGAAAAGTTCCTCCCGCTCAAGCAGGAGAAGTAAAGAAATATACTGAAGCGAGTGTTTTCGTCCATTTAAGATACTGTTTATAACATAAAAAATTCAATTCATTTGGGTATTCCCTTTGTTCGATGGTTGTATGTGCATGTGCTGCTTCATGTAAACGCAATTACCTGTCATCATTAAATTAATTAATTAAATTATTAATTATCAAATCGCAAACAAATATTGCCAAATAGGGTGAAACAGTTCAAACGTAAAGGCTACATTTTAGCAAACCACACGTTGCAGCATGCTTCACTTTTCGTTGAAGATAGACTAGACAGTCCGGGTGAAGAAAAATCCGTCCGCCTGAGTGTCTCATTGTAACCCCCAAAATCTAATACAAAGAATGAAGTCGGCGATAACACCAACACATTAAATGGTATTAGCGGGCCGGCTACAGTCATGCATTAAGATTACAGTATATTCAGTAAGCTCTCACTTTCACTGTTTTTGTACACTCATCATGGAGGAAGAACTAAGATTTCATCTTAAACAGGTCCTAAAGCTCAAAAATATCACTCCCACAGAAAAATGAAGTTAAAACAAATTGCAGCCAAATATGCTTTCTTTCTAATGGGGTTAAAAAAATATAGCATCTAGAACAAATTTATTGAAATTATAGCGCTTGAACAAAATATACAATACAATACAAGCTACCTTTATATGAAAAACTCCTGCAGTAAAACAAGGCAAGAATTGTGTGAGGTCGTCCGCTAACCAGCCCGCTACTCTCTTTTCGAGTTCTACCTTCATGGGTTGTATATTCTGGGAGTTACGGTATCATCCACGACAAATGAAGCATACTGCAGCGTATGGTTTCGCCCAGACAGCATATATAGTCTTCTATACTCTGTGCTGCTACAGCGTAAAACTATTGCAGCAAGAATGAACCGAACTATTTTTCACAATTGAATAATTTCTGTAAAATTTTTTTATTTTCTGCTTTTGGCGCACATTTTTTATTTTATCAGTTAGTGAATTGATTTCTTGCCGATTTATATTTCATATTTAATAATTTAGGAATAATAAATTGTTATTATGACGCACCAAAAATATTTTTCCAAACAGAATGACCTCGAATGCACCGAGCAGAATTAAAATCCATAAAAGGGAATGCCCATATTAGGCCCGACATCAACATAGATGAGAGATGTCTGCATTATGACTCTGAACATATTTTATTAACAATGTTTATTTCAATTAACTGGGGAAAAGCTTCGGGGGCGGGGTCAAAGGTTGATCTAGTGCATATTAGTAAATCTAGTACAGAATCGTACTTAGGCCCTAAGAAGAATCGTACTTAGGCCCACACGCGAAAGTTTTTATGTAAAGTATACACCACCACCGTAAGCAGGGAAGTATCTATCAACAGCACAACCAAAAACCCAAAAAACCATTTGTGAAAGATATCACGTTGATAATGCTCGTGATCATGCTTTGTAGTGCTGTCATTACGCCAATTTAAATTTGCCAGAGTCGGCCACGCAATTTTGTCCCGTTTAAGATTCTTTTATTAATAGAAATCAAAGAAAATGTTTTTACTGGTGAGAAGTATTCGGGGGTAGGAAAAATTCCATGCTACCAAGTTTCGATAGGGAGTACGGGCAGTATTCCAATACTACTGCAAGCAAATTAACTCCGGCCATTTTGAAATTGCGATATTTCTGAAATTTTTCATCGGACGAGTGTAGAAATGTTTATCTGCGATTTTAGGTGATAATAATCATTACGTGCTGTGAGTTCGTAATACAGTTATTGTTTATATTAAAAACTGTAACTTAATCATATAAATAACTCCGCCTAGCAACATTATTGTGCTAGTACTTCTCAGAACAAGGGGAAGAAATTTCCTTTCTTCCCTAAAAACTTCTCGTGTGGGAAGGCCCTTAGAGTACCCACACTCCTATACTAATAGCACTGACATATATACAATGAACTGCTGACGCTACAAAAATTGCTTACATTTTTTGACATTATTCTGGGATCACTTTTCTATAGTTCTCTCTTTTTGGTTTAACTACTTTTTTTCGCTGAACTATAAATAATAAGTTATATACAAAATCCACCATAGTCCAGTTTCAGTTCAGTGGTTTTTTCCAAATGAATATATAGAATAGAAATAGATGGCAATACAGTATTAGTAATCCTTTCTCTGTCCCCCATACCTACTTTTAGGGACAGGCAGAAAAAAATTGCGTAAATTTATTTCTTTAAAACTCAAGTTTAAAAAATATTTGATGTTGTAGAAGATAAGCTTCCAAGAATAGAAATAATTTCGAATGCATCTGTAATTTGCTGAACTTTTAATATGAATAGTAAAGCAAAAGTAAAACTTTAAATTAAGATAATTGTCACACCCTGCCAACAAAAGTGGACCCATATGAAATAGAAAATCAGGCAGTCCATGTTATATATGTCAGTGACTAGGAGGCTTAAATAGCGATCCCCATACTCCATTTTTTAGTATTTCCCTCTTTATTATTCGAACTGAGGTACTAGATTTTTCGTATCTTAGTTGACTCTAACTCTAACTGATCGACTCAGCTCATTACCAGCTACAATTTGCAGAAGAAATTTTTTTCCTTGGATACTGTGAGGGTTGAGGGGTAGAAACCCCCGGCGGGGAGGTGGTACCAATACCGCATCTTGCCTATCAAATTAAGGGTCTCTCTGAGTACTATCGGGTAGTGTACTTTTTTCCCAATTCACAAAACGTTATCGGAACATTTTTGCTGCCGGTAAATCCATTTTCTTGGATTTGGGTCACATACACCCCAGTTCCCATATTTTGCATATAATCTTGCAGTTCTTTCTTCTATGGCCATTAATGCTCTGTTGTGAACATTTTTTCATAGGAAGTCATTTTGCGCGGCGCGCTGCGGCGCACTAATTCCGCGCAATCACGAGAATTAAGTCCACTTTTTCACCCAAGAAAGTCGCTCAAACTACATCGGATCGCCAAAGCTTTCTCTTGCTTAATTGAAATAAACATTATACAGAACATTCAGAAGTAATTAGAACATACACCAATTTTTCAAATATTGATTGGAAACAGCCCTCGATTAAGCTTAGAAAGTTCTTTTTAATAATTTGATGTTTTTAAAATAATTTTTATAAGGTAGGTTTGAATAAGTTTATTTTCTAAATCTTTCTTTCTTTTTTTAGCATTTACAAAAACTCTACCTTGACTTTTTTTTCTTTTCAGCGCGTCCCAAAAAGAGAAATGGAAATTCAAAATAAAAAATTTATAGTTCGCTTTCAGGACAACTTTTATGATTTATCAAATTTTGCCCTTAAACATCCTGGTGGAGTAAATACACTTAGTGGCTTAGAAAACTCAGACATGACAGCTAGATTTATGAAGGCACCCCCACATTCAAGTGCCGCCTTATACCTCATGAACGAATATAAATTGAAAGGGGAGCCAAAATTTCTAGGAGAAGATATTAAAGAAAATTTAATATTATCCAATGGACGTTCAAAAGTTACAAATGGATACACAGAAAATTTGGAAAGAAACTATGAACGAACGGCAATAAATGAGTCAAACCTTGAAGACTACCAAAACAATGATATGCCGATTCTAACTGACGACAGCATGGAGGTAATCGTTTTTGTTTTTCATAATTTTTTTTTTTTATATTAGAGTGATTAAAATATAGTTTAACACGTTTTACGTTACGAATATACAGTTTTTAGTAGGATTAGGGTTGTACAATATAGTGTGGGACGAAAAAGAATCGCTCTTCTTAGAATAAAATAGAAAAGCACTTATTAAAGAACACCAGCTTACGCTCCGTTACAACGTTAGGTACACTGCGTAGGAAATATCATCTAATTTGTATGTTGATTAACATTTGGGATGGGTAACAAAATAGCTGACATATTTTTTCCCTATATCTTAAGTCTAGTTAACGTGTGCACTTGCTCAGAAATAAAATATTAGACTTGGGCTAGGCCAATTAGTCGCTTAAAACCCAAAATTTTATAAATTGCACATCAGTTTAATTTAGATATCTCTTTCAGATTAAGAAAAGGCTCTCAGACAGACGTCCAGAGCTGGCAGAATAGATGGCTTATTTCAATCTACGTTAATCTAGTACATTTTGGAAAATCTATTACATAACCGAATTCCTTAGGTCCTGAGGAGAAGTTTGAGTACCTATACTCCTATACTCGGAGGCTTAATCCCAATACCCACTCTTTTAGTATTTCCCTCTTTGTTATTCGAACTGAGGTACTAGATTTTTCGCACCGTAAATTGGCTATAACTCAGTAAGGTTATGTCCGATCAGAAAACGAGTTTCACTGTTCGCCTCAGCTCATTACCAGCTACAATTCATTGCATTCTTTTGGGGTAGTGGGTAGAAACCCAATGCGAGGGGGGGTGGTTCCAATACCGCATTAAAGGTCTCACCGATTACTATCGGGTGGTGTATATTTTTCCCGATTCAGAAATCTTTCTCGCGACGTTTTTGCCGCCGGAAAACCTTTATTCGGGCACTTGGGTCACATGCACCCAGCTATTATATTTCGTACATATTTTTGCAGTTCTTTTTTTCATGGCCATTAGTACTTTGTTATTTTTCTCATAGGAAGTCGTTTTCAACGACTTACCAATTCCGAGAAGTCATTCCGATCGCCAAAGCTTTCCCCCACTAGATAGAAATAAACATTGTTAATAAAATATGTTCAGAGTATCATATTGCATCGTTTAAGACATCTCTCATTTCTGGAGGGCGCGGTATGAAAAGTGGGCTTTACGGCTCCCATAGTTTTCTCAGAAATCACGGTTCTGCTAGCTTTAAAAAAAAATAGCAGAATCAAACGAATAAAACTTACTGTTACCTACGATCTAAAAAGTATATAGGAATTAAGGCTAGCTTTAAGGACTTCTCTTCCAGGTTTGAAGAGTGAAAGTCTGTAAGGATCTCGATTAAAGGAAAATTAAATAAAAAATTATGAATTCAAAAATTTACCGTTAGATTTTATTCGAAAATTGTGAATCTCAGCACTGGGGCAAATCTTTGGAATAGTCTTCCTGCTGCGGGGCGAGGCACAAGCTTAGTCAACCTAAAATTGGTCATTTAACATTTGCTACAAACTTAGCCAACCTACAGTTGGCCATTTAACATTTACATAAAAGCTATATTTTGTATGTTGATATTACATATAGTCTGACACATTTGGCTAGGTAAACCGCTAAACCTAGACGTCTAAGCCTTAGAATATAGAGAGAACAGAAAGTGTTGATACCTATAAAATACATTTCTTCAATTTTCCCTGCACAAAGACCTCAAAATTGAATAAGGGAAATTGAAGAAATGTCTGTTCAGTTGAAACAGCTGAGAAACTCCCTGGGTACTCTAGCGCAGTGACAGCGCGACTGAGAGCATTTTCGGTGGGAGCAACCGTATTATTATCAACCATATATCTTGTTTCCCCCTCTCTATGTTGATTATACTACACGCCTGTACTGAACTCTCACACAACGGCAACAGATTCTATTCACACTTCCTGTACTCTCTATATTCTAAGGTCTAGGCCTAATGATTTTCATTACGTAACATATTTTTGAGGAGCTGTGGAAACTATTGCATAAAAAACTTATGGATATGAGTTAAGCAGGCGCAGAGGCTTAAAATGTTTTTATTCCGGTAACAATCTGTGCAAGATTGCAAATTGAAATCAAACGAATGGCATCACTTAAAAATGCGAATCTCAAAAATGATGGTCGCCACTCCTCATATAGGCTACATGCATGATACAAAGATTAACAAGGTATGGCCGGAAAATCTGTCAATTGATTGCTTGCCTCCTTTGGCGACAAATGTCAGAAATTTGTTCGTCTCAATTTCAATCGTCCTTTCACAGTGAAAAAAATTTTCTATTTTTAAATTTCTTTGCTTTCCCACTAGCACATAATTACTTTTCCCGAAGTGATTTAAACGAAGAAACTAATATTTTGTTAATTATTTTAATATATTCAAAACGTATTTCAGTCAATAAAATACGAAAAACTCAAAACAAATTCGCTGGAAATGACAGTAGGCACCTCATGACGTAGCAACACAAAAAATTTCTCTCGAATCGGCCATACCTTCTTATCTTTGTATCATGGGCTACATGTACTCGTCCCTTTTCTGTAACACTCAGTGGTAACACTACGACAAAACGAAACATTCTTGACCCTGATTTAAGAATAAAATTTTAATTTCTCACAGTGCCTTGATTCTTCCGTCTCGCAGAATGTCAAAAATTGTACCTCTCGGAAAAATTTTCTTTTTTAAAATTTTACTTTTTCGATTACTGCTATAAAAATTAAACCCTTAGCCTTTGGAAGTTAAACACAATATCCCAAACCAAAAGAAGAAAATATTATAAGCTTGAAAATGAACTTAATTTGGACAGGCATTGCTACATTAGTGTATATAGAAATTGCAATAGTATTTATACTAGTGTTGCCCTTGATTAGCTCTGAGCGATGGTATATTATCTTCGATTATCCAGCGTTTTCTACAATAGGCCGAGTACTTCATAGACTCGTGTATCCGCTATTGTTCATAATGTCTTGCCTTATGTTAAACTCGCTTCGACTAATGAAAAAATATTCGAATGCACATAGTAAGCCAAAATCTGGTAGTGCGGAAGATCTACAAATGAAAATCAATGAAAAAATGCTATTGTTTCGCGCTGAAAGAAATTTCTTTATTTCCGGATTTAGTATTTTTTTAATATTAGTCATTCAACGACTTCTAGTTCTTATTACAATGAATGCAGAATTGTATGTTGCTGCATTAGATAGCTCTGGAGTAAGAAGAAGAAGAAGATCTGATGGACTTGGTGAACTAAAACAATTAATTTTAGAGTTAGCCTTTCAGATGGAAATTAACGGAAGAAGTACAACAAAAGAAAAAGCTGGAGAAGTACCAAAGTCAAGCAAAACCAAAGGCAAAGCTAAAAATCAGGAAAAGTTTTCTTCAGAGGAGGAAATGGCTATTTCCAATGAGGATATGGCTACTTCAAAGAAAGGAAAGGCTGCTTCAAAGAAAGAAAAGGCAGCTTCAAATCAAGAAATACCTGCTTCAAAGGAAGAAATAGCTTCTTTAAAGGAAGAAATTGCTATTTCAGAGGAAGAAATGGCTGCTTCAGAGCAAGAAAAGACTGTTTCAAAGGAAGAAATGGCTGCTTCAGAGCAAGAAAATGCTGCTTCAAAGGAAGAAGTGCCTGCATCAGAGGAAGAAAAGACTGCTTCAAAGGAAGAAATGACTGCTTCAAAGGAAGAAATGACTGCTTCAAAGGAAGAAATCACTGTTTCGAAGGAAGATATAACTGCTTCACAGCAAGAACTGGCTACTTCAGAGCAAGAGAAGACTAATTCCATCACGAGCACAGAAAAAATTGAAGGAGATAATGCTGCAGAAGAATAATGGGTAAAATGTATTAGTAGGAAGCTAAAAAATTAATAAGTTTATAAAATAGGTTGTCGAAGAATAAAGATTATATGCTTGAAATTCATACTAGTCTTGTGAAGAGTCGTCGTAATTCTCTCCTTAGCCTCTCGGCGCACACACTACCTTAGAACCAGTGCTACGCTGCTACAATTGGTATATTGCCATACCGTTGTCGTTAAGTGTGCAGTCAGCTAATTTGATTCTATATATTTTATAAGCATGACTGCGATGCCGTTTCCATACCGTTGTGCGTATAAAATATGTAGAAAGACACCACCCGATTCCACACATTAAGACTGCATCGGCACGGCAATATAGCAATTTTATCGGCACACCGTCGTGTGTGCAAGCAGCCTTAGGTTTAATTCATACCGGACGCTTTAATCATGCTTCAGTATTGATTCAAACAAAGCGCAACATCAATTTCTACGCTATTATCCCTCTTTGCATTCACACCGGTAAAATAAAATGATTTAATCATTTGTTCTGAAAAATCATTAAAGCATGATTAAAGCATCCAGTTTGAATTCAGCCTTAAGCATTATCATGGCAAGCTATTTTGGTTCTTCTTATTGTTTAAATGTATTTTTCTTTACATTAAGGAGCTATATTGCATTGGTAGAAAATTTCAGGAACCTATTCCAACACAGTATGTCTGTTCCTTTACTTAACTGATGTTTCCTTATTTATGTGGTGGGGATATATTTATCAAAGTTATTCTATTCAAACTCACCTTACTTTTTTAAGTTATTTCGGAAGCAAAACAAGAGTATTTGAACTGATTAAATATAAATAAATATAATTAAATAAATCATATACCATTTTGGCTGGAAGAAAGTCGTAAGGTTATTCAGAGTTTCTATAAAATTCTTAATTTTCATTATGAAGAGGGAGGAAGCTGTGCAATTGAATATGCTGTAAATAAGGAAATAAAAATCACGCTTGAACGGTAATTTAGTGCTATAATAAACAATTTTTTTTTTTTAAATTGAGAGGCTGACAATATTTTTTAAGAGAATTGTGCAAAACGTTACTTGCAGTTTAATCTTAAGTCAAATTTATTGGCTACATGACTCCATTAGAAATGAGCTCTAAAAATCAGAGTCGTTATACCCTATACAGATGAGCTAAATCAATGGGCTGCATTCGTAATTAATTTTTTTCAAAAATCGAATTACCCAAGATTTTTTGAACTAAAATGAGATTCATGTCAATTTTATTTGTAATTGACAGCACATTTTTAAGGCTGGGTCTACATATGTCGGAATTGTGACAACTCTGTGCACAGTTAGCAAGATGGGGCGGGGTGCTAAGATTTTTGAATAAATCGCAAATTGATTAATGGAATATTTATTTAAAGCACCTAAAGCAACAAAATAACGTTTTCTAATTTTTAAATTTGTCCCCCAATTTTTATTGAAAATGATTTAAAAATGAAAATTCAATGATTTTTTTTTAATTTCTCTGGTTTGCGGAGCGTGGCTGCCACAAATTTGAAGTAAATTTAAAATTTCTGAAGTAAATAAGCAGAAAATTTTAAAATTCGGAAAACGTTATTTTCTGCTTATTAACTTCAAAAAGCTTATGTTAAAAATTTATTTAATTTAACGACATCACTACGAAGAGATAAATAAAATAAATAACACAGAATAGGTACAAGAGATAGACGGTATTTTTTAAAACAATTGCAGGAACACCATCAGGACCACTAGAAAAGCAATCAGCTTCAGAATTGTTTCCTCGTCGTAATTCATGCCAAGAGAAGTAGATGGAAATTTCGACAAATGATTAAAATTACTAAAGCTAATATCTATGACAATATTGTACATTCAGGTAGCTGTTGATTATACTTAGTCATTTGTATATGTTGGGTCTCCTTTTAATACCACTAGTATTATAAGGCTGCATGCACACCGGATGTTTTAATCATCCTTCAGTCTTGATTCAATCCGAACGCCACTTAAATTTCTACGCATGTCCCTCTGCATTCACACCGGTAAGACAAAATTATTTAATCAGGAGCTCTGATAAATCATTAAAGCATTATTAAAACATCCGATGTAAATGCAGCCGAACAGTTTTAGAGATCTCCACTAAGTATTCTACTTATCTAAAAAGAGTTAGTCGTCCCCTGTATTTCTGTTATCATTAAATTCTATTAACAAAAGGAGCTTTTTAAAACTTTATCCTCGAAATGTGTATTACATACCGCGATAGGGGGGGGGGGGGGTCGTTCAAATAATTCACAACTAAAGAGTGATATGACTTGGATAAGAAGAGCAAATAAGAGTTGTGTAACAAAAAATGCAAAAAGCGGGAACCGACTCAAAAAAAGATGTGGAAAACAATCAACGAGACAATAAGAAACAGTAATTTGGAAGTCAAAAAAGGCAATATTGAAGAAGTAAAAGTTGAGACTAATAACTGCAGAAACGAACAACAACCTGCCAACTATATGAACTAACACATTGTGAATGTTGGCCCCGCACTATTAAAAAACTTGGAAGACAATTTAGTCATCCTTGTTAGCCAATTAAAAATGTAGCAAGGTTAAACTGTGTATTTATCAGGCCGGTGATCAATACTGATTTAGAAGGGGTATTATCTCAGTTGAGGAAGGACTCAGCACCAGGATTAGATGGAATAAAAGTAAAAGACGTGAAGGACATCAAAATATAATCATTGAACCCTTAACGAGAATAATAAATAAACGGAAAAGTTGGAATTTCCAAACTGTTTGAAATCTAGATGCATAGTGCCTATCTTCAAAGAAGAAGATATAAGAGATCTACTAGATAGCTACTAAATAACTAACGATCTATAGCGCTCCTCAATATATTTAGTAAAATATATGAGAGACTACTTCATAATCAACTTACAACATTTATCCAAGTAATGGTGGAGTTGATAAAAAACAATATGGATTTAAAAAGCAAAGCAACACGACGGCTATTATGACTAATGTAATGGAGTTGATAATTATGTTATTGGAGTATTTGTTGATTTGAAGAAGGCGTTCAATACTGTAAATCATATGCAATGTATTAATAGAAATATTAGCCAAATTGGGAATTAGGGAAAGCAAACCAGTTATTAAGTAATTATCTGCAAACAAGGCATTGTTGTACGAAAGTAGGAAACAGCTATAGTGAGAATGAAATGATAGTCCCGCAGGGATCAATTTTATGTCGGCTCCTCTACTCTCTGTACATCCAAAATTTAATGGTAGCTGGGCTGGTTGCAAAGTATTATATATATATGCAGACGATACCCAGCTTCTGTACAATGGGAAGAATGGCGAAGATATATAGAAGGAAAAAAATTAGGATGTAATACGATACATAAGATGGCTATATGAAAATATCTTTACAATAAATACTAACTGTTTTTCAATATATAGTTGCAAATTGGAATTCATTAAAGCAGTTGACTCAATAAAGAGAATGGGAATGATAAACTGAGTTGGAACAACACACTAGATATGTGAGGAAAAAAGTGGCACCACTTATCAAAATCATGAGAGGAGACTTCTTTAACCAACAGACGAGCACCCTAATCTACACTGGATTCATACTACCAGTAATCACTTACAATATAATTAACTGGTCACAATGTAGCAATAACGCAAGCTCTATTAAGTTTATGCTAGACTTTATCATCTTATTTCTCATCTTATGATCATTTTAGCCTTTTTCACGTAAATTATTTTAAGTTCGGGAAATTCGTCGATTAGTAAGTTGTTGTTACTTTGAGACTAGTAATTTATGTTGGAAGTAATTTTTGGCAGTATAAATGCGTAGAATACGATTATCTATGTGATTATCTTAGTGATTAAAGACACATGCTCTATTAAGTTTATGTTAGACTTTATCATATTATTTTTCATCATATGATCATTTTAGCCTTTTTCACGTAAATTATTTTAAGTTCAGGAAATTTGTCGATTAGTAAGTTGTTGCTACTTTGCCGACTAGTTATTTATATTGTAAGTAATTTTTGGTAGTATAAATGCGTAGATCTCGATTATCTGTGATTAACTTAGTGATTAAAGACCTCATGATTCCGATGTGGTACCACTTTTTTCCTCACATATGCAGTCTGTTGTCTCCAAGTCAGATTAACAATTATTTTCATTTACAGGTATTTTATCGAGGCAACTGCTTTAATAAATTCTACTTTCATTTGCAGTCCAATGCCTCTGTTGAAAAACCAACCAACCAACTTGTTTTCGATGTATTTATTGCAGGTTTATTTTCATATAGCCATCTTGTATATCGTATTAAGTTCTCATTTATTTCCCTATGTAAATCAATAGTTTGCATTCATAATTATGTACAAAGTCCAGTAAGAGTCTAGTTTTGATGCATTCCACATAAAAAACATTTTTTAACCCTTTAATTTTACATTTGACTAACGCACATGCAATTCTCGCTCCCACTTTAGCAAAAAGGAATTAGAATAAAAACTTTTTTAAAACCACATTTCCCTACATTTTTATTAGGTTAAAATATCTTACAAATCGTGATATTTACTAAATAAGATTGCAAAAATAGTTAATGTAAGAATCACAAAATCATAAGGCAATTTTCTGGTGATAATAAAAATCATCCTCAACTCCACTCACTCACCCATCACTCTGCTATGCTTTAATTCTCACTTTTCACATATACCTTTGATTTGGAGAAGGTCCTTATGTTGTTCTCCAGCTCAATTAGAGCTTTTTCGATTTCCGCTTTACGATTGCGTATTCTCAAAGTTTCGCTACTCATAGGCATACGATTTAATTCATTAACAAGGTCTTGAAATCCTTAAAAAATATTACAAAAAGTTCATTAATCCCCTACCCGCGGAAAGGTAAATGTCAAAAATATTATTAATCTTTACTTTTTTCAGCGGTCTTCAGTGCTTCTTGACGATCTTTATCATCCAGTACATAATGTCCTGTAGGACAGTGAGGGTCTTTCTCCATTTCTCTAATTCGTTGTAGTTCTCGTTCACGTTTTTCTTTTTCCAAATATTTCGGTAATCGTAAATCAGAACGATCTGAAATTACAGACGTTTGACAATAATAAAACAAAATTGAAACAAACTCAAAAATAAAAGTGTATACTTCCTAAATCAGGGGCTCCTATGATTTTATGTTGCTTCTTCTTAACTTGTTCTTGATGTTGTTGAATATTTTGTACTGTAGGATTAGAGGGCAATTGTTCGTCATCGGAAATAAGATTTTTTAAATCTATATTAAATGCAGCTGAATCTGGTGGAATGTAATTTCCTTCATGATCATGATTATTCTGAATGAGATTACCAACGGAATTGTATCTATGATGAATCTGTTGAGGATGAAATTTTAATAAAAAATAAATAAATAAAAAAAATACAAAATCTTCATTACTCGTTCAGAGGATGGAAATTTTTCGGAGAGATCGATATTAGAGTTCTGCCGAAATGGTAAATCATTATCATCTTTTGAGAAACACCTTAAAGCAAAAAGTTATGTTATTTTCATCTCTCCCACACACACATCTTATACCTACCTCTTCAGTGCATCACTAAGGAAATTTTCATCATTAATTTCATCTGTTTGGATGCTTTTATCACAGTGAACTATCCGAGAATTTTGTTTTGTACTACGAATTATTGTACTTTGAGTTTTTTTCGATGAGCATGAACATCCTGAATTAATTCTTCTTGGATCTTCAGAAGAAGTTGTTCTTCTAGTTAATTTTTTGTTCCGATAAAAATGTTTATCATCTGATAAATTATCGTTGTCATTTTGTAAATGCTTTTTATTATTAGCATTATTTTTTTGTAAGTCTTTTAACTTAAGTTTATTTTCCCTGAGAAAATCTCTTTTTGGTGGAGCTTCTAAAAATGTTGATGGTGAATTATTTTATAGTTTTTTTCTAAAGTAGAAAATATACTAGCTTAGTACTCACTTGGTTGTGGAAATACTCCTTTTAGCGTGGGTAAATTTTTCATTGCCATTGGAGGAAAGCGTCATCAAAAGTTTTGGCTTAATATTACTCGGCGGTAAAATGACTTATTATTAAGAAATTAATAATTTATTAAATAATAAAATCAGATTTAAAATTTGACAGCTGTGGTAAACAAACAATCTTCTTCTTTATGATACGTTCATAAGTATGAGGTATTTAGTCCATAAAAGTTCCATAGAATAAGATAATTTTTTGTTGGTTTTGAACAGGGGTGGAGTTTACCACAAAAAACTGGACTAAGAAATGAGATTTCAATGAAAATTTTGTGGATATAGGTAGGTATGTGAAACGTACAGAATGTATAAGATATATATATTTTTTTACAAGTCCTGAATTTTTCCATATTTATGCGCTGTCAAAATTTGCGAACTTTTTGAACTTAATTAAACTGTTCATATTTCTGCGGTCCTTTTCTCTACTTGAATGAATTTGTAGAAAAATTTCAAGTGTCTGACATTTCTTCAAGCAAATATAAAATTCGTATAATTTGGTCGGTTCGATGCTTTGGGGCTGATGTAACTCATAATTTCCAAATGCAATTCTCCCCCAGTATCAGAAATCAGATGTTTTTTAGGGCTGCACTGGCAAAAGATGTAGATAACTATAGTATAAATATACCTATAGTATACTATAGTACTGACACTGTTCATTCTTTTATTGTTTTACCACAAATTAATTTAATTATTCAAATCATCGTCTCAGAAACATCACCAGCCTATCTTCAGATCTTCCCAAAATTTATCTTCTTCAACTTCTTCTCTCAACTAAGCCGATCCTGAATCTCGGTCTTCTCATGGACTCATGTCTCACTTGGGAACCACAAATAAATAAGATTTGCTCTAGGGTGTATTATGGTTTACGCTCCCTCTATGCTGCTTCCCAGCATATTGATCTGGTCACCCGTACAAGGCTTCTTTCAGCCCTGATTCTTCCGAAGTTTTTCTACCCCCGATGTAGTCTTGTTCCCCATCTCCAATGGAAATTTCTCCAAACTATTCCGTGCATTCAAGGCCTGCGCCAGATACGCTTTTGGTTTCAAACGAGGTTCACATGTGCCCCCACAGCCCCTTGAAGTGCTTCTTCCGTGTATACTTGCGAACATGTATGAATTTGGTGCTCTCAAGCTTATTTTTAAGACTAGACATATTACTAGACGTTTTAGTTGGAGTGCTCTGAACAACCACAGAATTGTCCTCCCTATGGTTCGCACGCAGTTTGGCGGAAAAACCGTATTTCTTAACGGGGCCGTTCTATGGAACCGTATGTCTTAGGAAGCTAGATGTGCTGCGACACTGAATTCATTCAAGTCCGAAGCTCTAGACTTCCTGACGACAGCTGTATGAGGGTTATCCGACATGCTGTTCTGCGATGTTCTCTACTTTTTGTACATTTTCATCATTCTCTCCATTTCTACACTTCTCACTCCAGTTGCTTCACAGCTGTTATGGGATTGGATATGTTTTCTGTTATCCATCATTCAGAAGCTTTGATTAACTGTATAGAGCATTTTTTTTTTTTTGGTTTAAATATCTATACTCAACCCCATACTAATCAAATTATTCAAACTAATCTAATTCATCTAATTCTAAATTTGTTGTACTACATTTAGGCTCCTAGTTGTATTATATTTTCATTGTATTTCATTTTTGCTTTCTATGTATTCACTATACTGTATTTTAGGCTAATGTTACTTATAATCTCTGTTATCTTTTATGATTTGTTTTGCTACAGTGTAAATCTACTATGTAACTTTCTAAGATGTGCCCAGCGCTATGCGTGCCTTTGGCACGGGTACTCAAATAAATTTATGTTTAGATTATTGAACGTACTTATTTTTACTCAAATAAATATATTAATTTCAGTTATTGACGGCATAGTTACTTATCAGATTAGATTAATCAGCTTAATCCTAGCGGGGCGAGTGCTCTTTGCCATTGTAGCCATTCATTGGCTTATTTTGCATCGCTTTTTTTTAATGTTTCATCCAGCAATTCAACTCTGTCTAGGAAGAGCAGTATTTTTTTCGCTGAAGTTTCTTCAAAGTCGGCAGGCTTTAGGAAATATGAGCCAGAGGCCTGGAATATACATTTTGCAACCCCCTCGCATTCGCATAGGCATAGGCATTTGTAAGCAGCAGTTATGACACCAGGATACTTCTATACTAAAATTTGACTAATTAATATTATCCCTTTCGCTTTCACCCCAACACTGTGCCTTTTTGATTGCATTGCTACTTGATTCGAAATATGAATTGAAAAGTCGGGAATGAATAAATTTTATCCTGAAAGAATAGTATTTTCTCAGTTTAACACAATATATTTCCACCCGCACACACACCAATTATTAATTAGAGTTTTCCTTTTAAATATATTACAGCACATCGTTGATTGGTCAAAAGCTATGTTACCACAAATTCACAAAATCTCCGAGCATTACAATGATTGGGTGAATAAACCTGTAGATCGTCCGTTACGTTTATTCGAATCATGGTACTTAGAAGTTTGTTCAAAGACACCATGGTGGGTGATTCCGACTTTCTGGATACCAGCAATTCTTCAACTAATTTATCTAGAGGCATACATCGATGGAATACTACAGATGCAGGTGAGGATATATCTATTAATATTCAACAATTAATTTTATATTTATAGTTGTGTAATTTATTTGAATTTTAGGTGAGCATAATTGCATTTTATTTTATAACTGGTTTTATACTTTGGACTCTTGTGGAGTATTGCTTGCATAGGTGGGTATTTCATATAAAAATAACCCCGAAAAATACATGGTTGTGTACTTTTCATTTTATGATGCATGGATTACATCACAAGGTAAATTTATTTTTATTGAAAAAAAAAAAAAAAAATTAATCAAAAATAAAAATTCGCAATTCTTTTAGGTGCCCTTTGATCCATATCGTCTAGTATTTCCACCAGTACCTGCAGTAGTTATTGCCAGTATTTTTTATGTACTTCTACTTTACCCTTTCTCGTTATGCCCCAAAATAATCTTAGCTGGTGGACTCTCTGGTTACGTTTGTTATGATTTAATGCACTATTACTTACATTATGGAAGTCCCTCACTATGGCATTTGTATCAAATGAAAAGATATCACTATCAACATCATTTTGTCCATCATGATAGCGGTTTTGGAATTAGTAGTCCACTTTGGGACTTTGTATGTAATACAAGAATCTACTTAAGACATTTAAAGTATATGCTGAAATGGAAGTAGGTCTAGGTACATATATATATATATGTGCTAAAAGCGATTTGCTGAGACTCCTTTATGGTTGGAGGGAGTACAAATGTATATTTTATAAGAGATGTTTACATTTTACATGACAGAAATATTAAAAATATATTTAATATTAATAATAAACAGATTTTATGAAGTTAAAAATAATTTTGTTTCCTTTTCTTTTCATTCCAACCTTTTTTTTTTGGCAAAAAATAAACCAGTTGAAAAAAAAATCTACCGCAATTGATAAAATTTAACATCAACTCCATGGAATTTATGCTGCTACTGGAATACATGCAAATAAACTTACAATTTTAGGTGGACTATCAAAATCATATTTTACAATATCTTAATATCAATAGAATGTCTTAACCGTTCAATAGTGGGCATTTCTGTTTAGTTTAAATCCAGTAATGATAAAGTAGTTTCTTTTTAAAAGCGAGTAGTAATACTGCTCTTGCAACTATATACCGGTGGAACGTTGTGCAAGAGGAAAACGTTTCCAGCAACAATTTAAAAATGGTTAAAAATTAGAGCACTGAACTTTTCATTATACATTCAAGAATCAAGACATCGTCTCCAATTTGGTATGCCATTTTTACAGTAATTTATATGAAACAAGTTACACAGTCATAATTTACAGACGTCTATAATTTTGGTAGATAGGAAGTCAGAAAAATATGCTTATTTCGATCTGGTGAAAGATATTTTAAGAAAAAAATCTTAAATCAAAAACTTAATGTCCATACATTTCTGCGTAATCACAACTTCAACTGCAAAGAAAATATCAAAATTGTAGATAATCAAAGTTTTTCTTTAAAATAAACATGCAGTGCAGCTGTTCATTCATTCACTAATCTCATTATTATTTCTAGGAATAGCAGTATCTTTTTGAATGAAATTTCCTCGAAGTCGACAGGCTTTAGAAAGTATGAGCGAAAAGTCTGAAATCTAATTTCTGCAATGGCCTCGAACATTTAAGACGTGCTCCGATGTTTCTATTCGATCCTATTTTTTATTTGGTTTACAGTATTCGATTAAGATTCCTGTAATGATTCTGAGTTGATTCCTACATACCCTTAAAAGTTCCAGGGTCTTCTTTGGTAACGGTCCTTTGATGAAACTTTTTGCTTGTCTGGGAGCCTACCTTTGTGGACCATCTCTGGTTCATTTGATTGTCCAATTTTATATGGTAAGTTTCACGGTATTATAGGAGATAGCGCAAAATGACTTCAGTCTGATAAGGGGCGTGGATGTTCCTTTCTTGACCAGTGTACCTGCCTTGTTAATTCCATCAATTTTCAAGTGTCCTGGCAATTGTAGTGTAAGGTGATTCTTTGTTTCAAGGTTTTTTAATGCTTGTATGTGTTCGCACATTTACTAACTGGTGATGGCATATACTTCTGCATGGAATATTGAGGCGTATTTTCCTAGGCTGATATATGTTAATTCTTTGCTTTACACCATTTATTCCTGCCCCCACTCCCTTGTCGGTGTTAAAACTGTCGGCGTATCAGATCAGTGCTTTGTTTTTGAATCTATTTCCTCCCTATTTGTTACTTATTTTTTTATTTATTTATGTAATCCAGTCTACAGAGATCATCTCCTACAGACTATGCTAATATAACTAACTAATTTATATAAATTAGCACTTAGTTTGACATTAGTATTCAAACAAAAAGAATACAATAGTATCAGAAAATATTGAAAATATAAAATGCGACTAAAGAAGGGTAATACATAGTATCACTAGATTACAGGAACTCTCTAAATTAGATTAAACAAGCAAGACTACAAGCACTTACAAATTATTACATCTTTAAACTTGGTGCGTTCAAGAGCTAGATCCACGTCATTGTCATAAATTTCCTTAAAACAACGAGAGCAGTAGGGAATGTTGTTAAAAGGATACAGTCAAGATAAAGAGGTATCTATCTAACTTTGAATAATTGGCATACAGAGGACCAACGACTTTTAAGGCGATACTCCTTTACTTCATTGAATGATGATTCTATTAAATAAATATTTTTGGTACCTTCTCCACCCTCTGCAAGCAACAGCCATCCCTGATCGACAGCTTACTTATCTCTTTCGATTTCCCAAAAGTGTAAGTTCTATTAAATCTAACAAATGTAGTTAGATTTAGCTCATTTCTACAATCAATAGCTGCAACAGTGTTCTTAAATTGATCTTCAGACCAATTTCGATTGATTCAAATAGGACAAAGAAAGTGTAATCAATATAGCGAAAAACTGATTTTTACATAAATGCATTAATCTCTAATAATAAATATTATAATATTATTTCCCTTAAGAATTAAAGATAAGATCTTACAAGATAAATACATAAAATAATATAAAATAATTAAGTACCAAAAAAAATCAATAGTTTTTTTTCTCCTTCTAATTATTATCACTTTTTTGAGTTTTCTGCATAACTTGCCTTAGCTGCGGAAAAGCACTTTTCGTTTGCGGAGGATGTAGACGAATGGCTAAATTAATAAACGGTTCATATAGAGAGGCTCTTTCCATTGCATTTACTGTATAATGTCTAATCTTTTCTCGGGCACACCAACTGTTTGCTCGGTTAAGTATAGATTCCACCACATCTGGATTAATTGATTTTGTTGGAGAATCCATTTTCTTTCCTTGTGCTAATTTAGATCTCATATTTGCAAGAACTATTACAGAAACTTCTTTTTTCTCTTTATTTTTATCTATATCCATTTTTATGTCAGCTAACATATCTAAACTAGATGCGTCTGTTGGATCATATACCAAAATGTATCCTTCCGGGAAATACAAGTAGTGTCTTGGAAGTTGAACTTTTCCCTGGAATTCAAAATGAAAATACACAATGAGAATTGATTCAAGAAGGTTGCCTGGCTTACTTGGAGTCCGGCTGTATCATAAATTCTTAATGTTTCTCTGGGTCCACGACCAGTATCAACACTGGCAACATAAGTATCTTCAATTGTAGAATGAATTTCCTGAATGAATATTCAATTAATTGACTTAGTTAATAACTTTAAAAAGATTATGCTACCGTTTCTGGATTAATATTTCCGTAAATAAGTTGTTCTAAAAGAGCAGTTTTTCCAACACCTTTCATTCCACATATCACAACTTTTCCAACTTTACCAACTTTTGAGGTAAGCATATTCTTTTAATTTGTATGAATCGTGTAAATTTTTAAAATGTGATTATTGTAAATACATAGAATGAAATGAAGATAGTAATCATGAATTTTCTCACAATTTATAAAATAAAAACATTGAACCGATTGCCAATTGTCACTATCACTAACTACACTGTTAAAAACGAATAAATTATTACTTCCATAAAAAAATATGTTTTGTTCGACACAAGCGCCAATAAACCTTTGAATCGCGCCATCTAAGTTCTGCGGAGTTTTGATACTACGAATACCCTGGCGCCATCATTCGGACAATTCCGGACCTTCCGGAGCTGTCGTGATCAGTTTTTGGACGCCTCCATTCCATGGAATTTTTTCTTGCTGCTGATTGGGAAGGCACATGTCGCCAGAGCAGGGCATAATTGAATGCTTTGATTTACGAACGCAACTATTTCCAACAGCGTGTTGCGGTTTGATGTGACAATTGTACAATTTACGTGATTATTTTACCTTAAATATTATTGCAATTTTATAATAAAATGCAAACCGAAGTAGAAAATCCTGGCAATGGTGATGAGAGAAGAAAACAGTATAAAAAGAAGGATAAGAAAAAACGTTTTTTATCAAACGCTAAAGGATTTGGTAAACAAGGGATTTATGGGAGAGGTACACATTTAGAGGAAGATCAGTTTACATATTTCATAAACATTTTGGATTCAATGAAAACAGGATTTGAATCATTAGATGATAAAGGTATGTTCATACTAAATTTAATTTTAAGAATTTTCATATATCTGATAACAGTATACAAAATGTAATTGTAAGGGGACATTCGTCCTAAAGATGGGTCAACATTTTAATTTCATATAATTTTTCAAAAGAATGGAATTGATTACGGTGTTTCATAGCAGTCTGTAAATATAAAACGGAAGTACATTTGAATGAGCAAAAATTTCTGTAGCACATTTTTATAATGAGCATTAAAACTGAAATAATATTAAGGGGCCCATTCACAGTCTCGTATTTCCGTGTACTCTTCTGGGATGTCCCTCTTCATATTTTAGTCTGAATTCTTTCCAATTTTAATTCAATTAATACTGCTCCAATACATTATCCATATCTGTAACATTCTAGTTTCCAATAGAATAGAAAAGCATTTATTATGGAACCTCAGCTTACGCTACGTTACAACGTTAGGTACATCGAGTAGAAAATAGATAGTTGCATCATGTCGATTGAGTACAAATGCTTTGAAAACTAAGAAAGGTGCAAAGAACAGACTTATTGCAGGAGGACCTATCTGAGCAATAGGGGTAATAATGAGGTGATTAAACATCAGAGGATTGTAAAGTGTTTGTGGTCTCTCGAAATTTCTCTTGCACTTAACGCTAACGTTTAGTGATAGATCTAGGATCATTCTTCGTTTGGTGGAAGATATGTCTTCTCTGCTCTGCTTCTAGAAGCTCATTAAGGGATCGTATACTCGAATATTTGAATGGGTCCTATTTGCACGTTGCTATTTTATTTTACATTAGCCCCTTGGTGTTTGTTTCTGTTGCGACTAGGTTGATTCAATGTTACGGCTCGTTGAGGTTGTGCAACTTTCTGTTCTTGTCTTCTGTTCTGATACGACCTTATTATAGCTTTGATGCGTCTTTCAGTCGTGGTCTCACTGATCTGGTGATACTTTTTGTATATGTTAAAGGTTTTATAGATTAGTACCTCATTTGATTTCGTGAAAGCTAATGCTGATTTACCGTTGTAATAAGAGCAGATTCATGGCCGGAATTTTGGCAAATCTAAGCTTTGAATGACTATTTAACTTTCTTCTTTAAATTTATTTTGTATTTAGGGTTTGAAGTCCACGGTTGTTTAATTGAATTAATTCTTATATTCGTGCATTTTATAAATTTCTTTTATATACTCGTAATGTATCCTAAAGTTGCCAAGTCTGGCTTTCAGCTATGTTTTTTCTACTCACTTAAGTACCTGCTTTAAGTAATATACTATTTACTTTATTTTTTGTTGTTTTGTTACTACGTATGCTAATAATTAAGTAACTACTGTTGATATATGTATCACCCACCGTTTCGGGACGTGGAAGGCCGGGTCTTTCAATAAATTATTTTTGTATTGTACATTGTAGATTTAGATTTGTGAAGGGGTGTGTACGCGTTAGCGTTGCTATCACTCCCTTTCTAGGCTCATACTGTTAATAAAGTGTAGAACCATTCTGGGATTGAGGTTCCACACGTGGTTGGTGGAGGAAAAGCATGTTCGAGGTGGAGTAGTCTCCGCCAATGCTTCGCAGTTGCAGAGCAAGTGCTCCAAGGTTTCGTGAGCATCCTGACAGAAACGGCAGGATGAAGTCTCAGCCAAGCCCAGCTTGTTTAGGTGATACGGGGCAACGGCCTAAGAAGAAGTAATTTTGTTTTTCCGCCAGAGGTATCCATAAGCTTTATTGCCTGACGAAGTCCTTGTAGCCTTTCCCAATATAGGGATTATTCTTTATTCTCCCAGTCGTTTAGGTCAGCTCTGAGGTAACACTTTGAAGTGCCACAAAATGGCTCTGGTCCGCAACTGAGTTTCCGCTTCTCTTTTGGCTAGGCCATCAGCTATTTTATTGCCTTTGTGGCCCTCATGTCCAGGTACCCACATGAGTATAACTTTGTTTCTCCTTGATAAGTTTTTGAGGGTTTGTAGACATTCCCAGACTATCCTTGACTTGGCTATGCTAATCAGCAATTTTATTGCCTTTATCGCCCTCGTGTCCAGATCCTCACATGAGGTTAACTGATAAATTTTTAACAGTTTACAGACACTCCCAGGCTATCCTTCACTGAGTAATGTAAGATTTTAAGCCCTTAAGGGCAGCTTAGCTGTCCTAGAGGATATTAATGGTTGAGCCATTTATGGCTCTTTTAATGCAGGTATTAACACATTCTATTATGGCCAATACCTCGGCTTGGAATACAGTAGGAGTAGAGCCCAGAGCTTTTGATATATGGCATTTGGGACCGTATACACCCAGTCCGACTCCATTGTTCGTTTTTAAACTGTCTGTACACCACACAATCGATCCTTGTTGGAAGGACGGTTTAGTGGAACGCTATTGCAGCCGGTCTCCCAGAATCACTTGGAATGGTCCTACAAAATTCACCCATATCTGTTTTAAGATACTTAAATGACCAACCAGATCCCCTGGCTTTATCTTTCTCTTTTTGCACTCTAATAGTATTGCAGATCGCTTCAATTTGCATCTGCAAATGTAGGGGTGAAAGGTTTAATAAGGCTTCCATGGCTTTTTTAGGACAGGTTCTCATGGCACCAGTTATTCCTAGACAGGCAAGCCGCTGGGTATTTTGAACCATCCAGTACATCAGTTTTGGCTCCAGACCCCATGCGACCACACGTGTAGAGAGATCGCACCGCTCTATCCGTCACTCTGGACAGATGCGAATTCCAGGTAAGTTTCTTATCTAGAGTTACCCCCAGATATTTGACTTCGTCTGAAAATATCAATTCCGTGTTGTCAAGAAGAGGAGCCGTTAGTGAAAGCTTCGATCTTCTGTAAACGGAACGATAACCGTCGTATTGGGGTTTATGTTAAGGCCTTTGTTTAAACATCACGTGCGGATTTTGGAGAGGGCATTTTGCATGAGGTCGGATATGACTTGATCATGCTTGCCTCGTATTGTGACTAATAGGTCGTCCGCGTAGCCTTGTACATTAAAACCCAAACTGATCAGTTTCTCTAGCAGGTCATCAATCACGATCGACCACAGGAGTGGAGAGAGAACTCCTTCTTGTGGGAAGTCGGGGCTCAAAGCCTTTATCCTCGGCAGCTGATTTAATTGCATCGAAGGAGGTGGTATCGAAGGCCCCTTTTATGTCGGCAAATGCACATAAGGCCACCTCTTTTGCTTCGAGAGCTTTTTCGAGGTCTTTGACTAATGTGTAAATGGTAGTCTCGGTGCCAGCTTGATAAGCGAACTTCGAATGTATAAGTCTAGGATTTTTTCCATGGACTTAAGTAAGAATGAGAAGAGACTGATGGGTCGGAACGATTTGGCTAGACAACTAGCCCTTCTTCGTGCTTTTGGTATAAATACCACCCTGCCGTCTCTCCAACATTGGGGAACGTACCCTAGAGCGTAACTGGCTCGAATTTTTTTAGTGTAAGGAGTATTTCTTCAGCACCTTGATGCAGTAGGGCGGGAAAGATGCCGTCCCCTCCAGCAGATTTAAAGGATTTAAATGTGCCAATGCTTCGGGCAATTGAACTATGCTATCGCAGAAGGCCCGCCAGGTTCTTCTTTTGGATCTCCTTAATTCCGTATTGTATTCCGTTAGAGCCTTTTTATATTCCACCAGATACCAGAGAGTTTAGCTCTGTTGAATAGTTTCCTGACTTCTTTTCTTTTCAATTTCAGTTCCTAATTCCACCAAGGTACCTGCCGATTACAGGTCTTTTGCTTCAGAGGGCAACTGTTTTCGAATGAAGTCATTATAGCTGTTTGGAGCTGCGCAGCGGCTGAGTCAAGCTCTTCCGGTGTGCTAATGCTACTGCCGGGAGAGTCAACTACAGCCTTAAGATGTTGTATATAGAGTTCTTCGTTAGTTAGTTTAGGGATTCGGTACTCTTGACATGTGTTAAGTGTGACGTCTATATCGAACCTAATATCACAGACAAGAAATACCCAGATATCGACGGTAGCACTAAGAAAGTTATGTATGGAAGAGCTCATAGCAAACCTCAATAACTCACTGAAATCAATGTTTTTCAATATAGGCAAAAATTCATTTCTTTCTTAGAATTTAAATCGACCATATTTCTTCAGAATTCATGTGCATTATTGGTGGCTGCTGAAGACGATTCGAATAAGTTATGAGTTGTGACTGGGCCACTGACATATAATAAGAATGTACTGAGCGTTCTTGCTTCAAAAATGGCACAAATATTGAACAGGCTGTGAAAACCCTTTATTTCGTACAATTGCACACCGATTTATAATTAGTTATTATTTGTAGATTGGAAACACTAAAGGTGTTGTAAAATCGTATTGCATTAAATGAAAATTGTTTAGGAAGTTAAACTCGTTTTAATTAACACAAAAATAAATTTTCAATATTACTGAAAAATGTGTTCCTCTGCAGATTTGATGTCAAATAAGCTTGAGCTTGTAAGAGATAGACGTATATAAATAATATATTTGTCTGCATTTTTATGTCAATTCCCGTGTATTCCAATTAATACAGCCGTACTGTTCCCAAAATTGGTTACAATTCAGTGTACATTTTGAGCTTGAAAGAGACAAATAGATTTTAGTATAAATTTGTGCATTTTTGACTATAGGAATTAGATAGGTTGGCTCAGTCCATTCTTATTATATGTCAGCGGTCTGGGCAGTCTCGGCTTCGTGGAAGTTGAATTGATTTGGTTGCTGGGCTTGTTAGCTAAAAATTAATTAGGTACCGTTATAGAAAAAAAAACTAAATTTATCTTGACGCTCGGAGGCTAATAGATCCATATACCTTTCGTATAAAAAAACTCCAACCCTCTAAATCACTACCGTTTATCTCCCGCGATTAGAACTTCTTAAACGCATCAAGTTTTACAATGTATAGAGATACAATAGAGAATAGAATAGAATAGAATAGGTAAAAAGAAATAAATAATAGCTAAAAGTAGAAGATCTGGTTGGGTTGATGATGCCCCTTAGTCAAGGTGTATTAAACTAAACAACAAACATAAGTTTTGGTCAATCAAGTTCGTTTAGAACGTAGAATCGTTGCTTCCTACCTAGAAAGAAAAGTTTGCAGTACAAAGGGTGGTAATACCTCTATTTGTGTAGACCTTTTATGCGATTTATTACTTGTCACCATTTTAATTTATATGGAAATCCCATTCCAAGTGAACGTGGTGACGGAGTAAAGTTCTTATACTTGCTGTTGTTGTAAGGCTCTTGATATTTTTAAAGCTGAAACTTCTCGGAATAGGGTTATCATCACTAAAGGATATGTTAGGGGTGGCTTGAAAGTGGGTGAGTTTACATGTGTCACTATTTCTCACCTCGGATTCCACTAAAGTTAAAATGATTTTTTTTTTTTATTTATTAATTTCTCCATCTGCAGTATAATAAACAATAACAATAAAATCTTATCATTTTTAGTTACGATGGCAAACAATGTTATTGAACAAACTGTTGGAGAGGAAATCAATTTATCATCAAATCAAATAGGCAGCAAAGTCATAGAGGCGTTAATTGGTTTTACGTCAGCTGAAAATTTCGAACGTTTTCAAACCAGTTTTAGTATGGATTTACGTCC
This sequence comes from Dioctria rufipes, assembly GCA_963924295.1. Lineage (NCBI taxonomy): Eukaryota > Metazoa > Arthropoda > Insecta > Diptera > Asilidae > Dioctria > Dioctria rufipes. Next base: position 21,333,781 of record OZ002740.1, on the reverse strand, counting down.
ACTTTGTTCAGATAGCTTTGCTTCACATGTTATCGAAAAACTGATAGATATATCATTTCTACGAGCCGTTGGCAAAAAGTCGATGATGCCAATTATTTCTTCTGAACCACCAAAGAAGAAAACTAAAGTCGATTTACTTTCCGAAAAGGAGTATAACCTAACAACTGAATTTTCAGATGAGCACAGAAAAAATTGTTCGAATTTCATTTTAAAAATTGGAAAATTCCTACTAAACAACTTGGAAGATTTCCTATGGGATCCTCATGCGAATCATATAATGAGAACCAGCATACTTTGTCTTGGTGGATTACATAAAAGCAAAGTTGCTTTCGCTCGTCGAAATGAAAAACTCCAGTACGATGATAAATACGATGTACCCGAAGAATGGATTCAGATTATTAAAGAATATGTTGAAAGGCTGCAACTTTGGCCACATTTTCCAGATTTTCCATATAATGAATTTTCTTCAACTGTATTGGCTAGCATATGTATAGCATTGCGAAAAAATGATAAAAATTTATTGAAACATTTGGGAAAGAAAATTCTAAAGGATGCATTTATGAAAGGATCATCAGATGACTGTGATGAAAAGAAAATTGATATTGAGAATGATGATAACGGAGAAGTAAAACCTGCTGAAAAAACTAGTGGACATGATGAAGACAATCAAACATCTGATATTAAACTTCATAAAGTTTTTCAAACTGCATCATCTGTAAGGTGAGTGAGTGTTGTATAGAATTTTTATGTTATATTTACTGATATTAATTTTCATTTTTTTGTTTTTTTAGATTATTGGAAACAGTTCTGTCCGTTGCAGGTCCAAAGCTTTTTACTCAAATCTATGTAATGCTTTTTACCGGACGTATAAAAGTTTTAGCCCTAAATCCGGATACAAATTTTGCTGTTCAAAGTCTTCTTACAAACATAAAAGAAAAAGTTGATTTCGAAATGATTTTTACAGAAATCTCAGAGCATATAGAAGAATTTCTTAGAATTGGTCATTCTGGTGTAGTTTTAGCATTGTCTAGTGCTTGTTTAAGACTGGCAACTAATCAAGGAGCTTTTGTGACTGCACTTCAGAAGGCTTTACATACCGTAGGAGGGGGTGGTAGTGGTTCAAAGAACAAATCTGAAGATTTTTTTATGTGTGCATTAAAATTGAAACCATATGAATTCGCCATAGAAGATAAAACACAATTCGTTCATCTTCATGGCTCTCTGATAATTCAGAATATTTTACAATTCAACAAACCGATATTTCTAGTCAATTGTATACTTGGAACTCCAACGAAAGATTTAATTTGGATTTTTTCAACTCCGAATGGTTCATATATTGCCGATGTATTTGTGAATAGTAAATCTATAGGTGAAAAATCTAGAGAGAAACTCATCCGTCATTTAGAAGGATCCTATTTGGAAATGGCAACAACAACATTCGGATCTAGAGTACTGGAGAATCTTTTTGAAGCATCTTCAGATGGTCAGAAATATAAGATAGCGAATGAATTAGCAAATAAGATAAATCAACTAAAGGGTACAATGTTTGGAAGGTTATTGTGTAGTAAGTTACGTATAGAAACATTTCAACTTAGTCAATCTCAGTGGAAGGCTTCATTCGATAGAGCCAATAAAGCTGAGAAATTGTTTAAGGATATTGTGCCAGTGAAATAGACGAAAAAAAATAATACGTAAAAGAAAATGATTTATTTTTATCTTCCCTTTTTTTTTATGTAATCCCCGTCGTAATGAATCAGTCAACTTTATCGTGAGACATGAGAACAGATGTAGTGATTTCTTTCTTCAAAGAAATGTTGCAAATTGATCTACAAATTTTAGAGATAAGCACCGATTCGTCGCGTTAGTGAAACGTAATAAAAACTATAATTTTCAATAATAAATTTCTGTCTTTGAAACAATTTTATTCAACTTAAAATTTTAGGTAGCACAAGAATCATGTTGATGTTTATTCATATTACAATTTTCAATGAGTGTGTGTGTGTGTGTGTGTTTAGATACTATTCGATTATTAGCGATGCTAATCAATCTAACCGATTAGTTGTTATTAGACATTGACGCATTTTTTAATATCATGTACGAGATGAAGTCTAGTTTCGATTTTAAAAATTACACAATTAGTAATACCTGCAAATCGTAACCATTTCTGGAACTGCAAGCAATCAGTATGTGAAGAAATGCGAGAGAATTTACAGAAAAGTGAGCCCGCAAGAACAACAGCTGTAAATACGCCTCAGAAGAGTGACAACAGGAACGATCTCACGTAGAACCAAAACAAGGTAAGGCATGTTTGAAATAATTTAGAAATTTTAGAGATGAATTGAATCCTTCAAATTTTAGGATGTGTATTTTGTGTTATGCAGTGTTTTAAATGATTTTTTTCCCCATTGGAAATGATTTATGGTACTCGTTTTACTTTATAGTCTTTAGTAACATTTTAAAATCTCCCTTTTTTTTCTTGTTCTTATTTTAATATAAGATGTAGATGCCTCTTGTGGATTCCTACTGGCGGCTTTCTTCGGGATGACATTTTGAATACCAGAAAAAATTGAATTTAAATTGAATTGAATTGTTGATTCGATTGATCGTCTCTTTGTCAGACAATACATACGCACCCAGGGCAAATGTATCCGTTTTATTGTAATGGGAAATTCTAGTAGGATATATAAATGGTCCATGGGAAATATCATCTGGTCCTACTTAATGGTAGATCGCATCCCCTTCCCACAGGATTTCCTGTGGCAACTATTGAGTTAACAGACATTTTCATCTACCTCCATGTAATTTGTTTTATATAAAAACTGGTGGATTCTGTGAACGCTCATGAGTATTTAATTTTTCATTTCGCTAAATGTAGGTTTAGGTTAGGTAAGAGGGGTGGCGCTAGAAGTGCCTAGCTTGCTTCACTTAGATCTCCATTGTGCCCTTTAACTTCATGCTATTGACCGCCCTAGTTTCATCCTGCTTCCCTATTTTGGAGCTCCCCCAGACTTGAAAAGAAGTAGCTATCTAATAGCCTACCTTTTATTCCGAATGTTTGACCCGCGTTCTGAAACCTACATGTATACGGAAATTTATTTTTGTATGACAAATGACAAGCATCCTAATCGATCGCACAAGTTTTGCGAAATATTTAGTTGAAATTTTACGAAGTGAAATGTTCAAATCCCGTGTTACTTGTAATGGCTTCTAATGGACAGATGAACAAATATTTTGGCCCATTCGCACGACATTAATACCACTAAAAATCAGTAGAAGTTTGGGAACTAAAAAATCAAACCAATGGGCACTGTGCTAGAGCTCCGCTTCCGGCTAGATTTGTCTTTCTGTTTCGAAACTTTAAAGCAAGATAATAAGGTCCTGTGATGGGCTTTTTGCGTATTGGTATCGGTATTCCCACTGTTCTTATGCTGAATATTATACAAATAAAATAAAACGCTACAAATTCTGTGAAATTTTTTTGCAAGTCTATTTAATTCTGGAATCATTCTTTAATCCTTTTACCTTATAGGGACTGTTTTTTCACTTGCTCGAAAAGTGTCGCATTTATTGCCGATGAATAACTTTCGTGCTGATTTTGCGGTGCTATTTAGTAAATTTTCTTTTTATCATGGTTCGAGTCACAATTTGGGAAGGCTATCTCTGTTTCATGTAAACTTGACATGGTCTTAATTATGCATGCACAGCGGTGACCAAAAGTAAATTGACAAGCGTAAAAGTCACAAGTTGTTCGAATCTTACACGCAATAAGAAATCAAATTGGAGTACATATGTACATATTCATAATTTATTCTAAAAACTTCACTGGAAGGAGCAGTTTCGGATAAAGTTTGTTTTTGTTGTGGATGAGTCATTATATTTGCCGCAGTTTAAAAATTAGTTCATAGGAGGCCAAAAGTAAATTGACAAGCTGTTAGTCAGTAGTGATATTCTCTGCAAAATTTGATGAATAAAGGTTTTTAAAAGTTGGACAGGGTTTAAGTTTTAAATAAAAGTAATCAAAATAGTAATTGGGTGGAGTGATAAGTGAAGGAATTCTGTAAACCGTGAACAGAACTAGTGTTCTCTCAATGACATTAAAAAAAACGGGGGTTTTTTATATGGGAAGAAATAAATTCCTATGAAGAAGTTGGTTCTGAAAAAGCCGGTTAGCTATACCATCGCAATGGCAGCGAAGATAGGCCTCGATATGGAGATCAAGGGAAAGGACAGTGCTATCCTTTCGGATAGTCAGGCAGCCTTAATGACTCTGAGTGGCCCTTGGATAACATCTAAGTTACTTGGGGACTGCAGGTCGTCGGTGGATAAGCTGTGTATCCACAACAGTAGGTTCCTGGTCACATGGCGATCAAATGGAATGATAAGGCTAGATCTAGATCTGGCTTTCTGATCCTTGGACCGGAACTATCGGGTCCTTCATCAAAACAGATGTTCGTATGAAGCATCAGCAGAGATGGGCGTAGCTGAGCACTTCTAGGTGCTCCAACAGGAATTTCTCTGACTTTCTGTTGGGGCTCGGAAGAAAACAATGTAGAACTGTGGTTGGCATCATCACCGGCCGCTGCTCGCTTCACGCTCTTCTAGCGAAGATGGGAGTTGTTGACAGCCCTGAGAGTCTGGTCTGTCTGGAAGGAGAATCTGAGACAACCGAACACTTTCTGTGTGCTTATCCGGCCTTTGCCCGGAAAATACGCTTGAGTCTGCCCTCCTATTTGTGGATGAGCTGAAAAATTTACCTCACTAAGACCTGATGCGCTTCATTAAGAGAATAGGAAGGTTTTGGTGATGGAGTTTGTAGCAGGTTAGCACAGTGCGCCGCCATAGCATACGTGCTTGGGATCTCTCGTCCCCCTGGCTTAAAAAAAGAAAACCCCTTGTCAACTTACTTTTTGCCGCCACTGTATGAGTCTTAATGTAATCTAATAATTTTTTTTGTATTCTATGTTAGACTTTAATTGGAATTTTCTATACTGTACAATTGTTTTCAATATTTTGGAGGAAGCTCTCCGTAAATCTAACTAAATGCCTCCAATTTAAGTAATTTTGTATAATTTCGAATTAAGTCCTAATTCTAATCACAAAGAAATTGTTTTTCCATTATCTGCTCTCTTTCTTTCTTCTTCCTTTGGATTTCCATAAAATTTATGTCGCAAGCAGATCCTCTACAATAAGTTTTGGTCATTTTCATGGCCAGGGTTATTTGGGTCGATTTAAATCTTCATATTACGACAGAATGGAACTGAACATTTAATAGTCTTTGTTCAGCTATTTTATTAGGAGTTTCTGGTGTTAAAAGTGCCAAAAGTGAGCATACAGGTCATAGGAAGAAGTAAATGGAAAAAACTCTAAGATTCCAAAGAAATAGAATGGCGGGAATATATGAATGAATAAAACGTCGCAAATTAATAAGAAAAATAATTTCTTATGGCAGCAGCATTCAACTATATTTTTCAATTGGTCATTGGGTGGCTTTACAATCATTTTTATTATGTAAATTCAAGCATCTTCTTTCTACTCTATGGAAATCATTCTTTAGTAAATATACTGCTAAAGCCTTGTGTGTATATCATATTACATTATGAACAAAAGTTCACAACCCATCTCGTGTCGTCTACTATAAAATATCTTCTCACATTTCCCAGAGATCCTCTGAACTACCTGAAGCTGAACCTAACCGCAATTCAATCTTCTTAACAGATTTCGTAAATCGATTACTGTTCGAAGGTGTAAATGAATTTCAGTTAACAAATTGCGATTTTGTAACAACCCAGAGGACTATTTTAATAATAAATTTTGTATAATTGATGGCCTCCCACCCCCTCTCCCCTCGTCCTTAAAGTATGCGTGTGCCATGTGTTGTACATATTCATTGATTTTTCTATACACATTTCTATATATGAAGATTTTTCTGCGCAAAGGAATACATAAGATCTCGTGAATGAAAGGCGCCTCAAGGAATTTGTTTGAACGAAACATGCGCACGCAGCTATTAATTTCTTTCACTTGTCTTATTGTTGTTTTATGAACAAGAGACCCTTGTTAGGAGGTGATTTACGATTTGACTGTCTCATGACTAATTGAATATTAGCACCTTCGTTCGATCGATTGGTCCGGCCCGGGCCGCACAGTCAAAAGGTGGCAGACTAACGTGAATTGATGACTCTAGAAATATGGAAAGGAGGTGTTTTTTTTTTGTTATCATCTTGCCTTAAATATATTTTGAAAGAAAATAAAAATTTGTTAAATCGCTCTTTTTTTTCCTTAACATTTGAAGCAATCACAAATGCAAATTTGTTATCAGCTGTCAATTTTAAATAATTAACAGAAGATTTATGAAAGATTCGTGCACAAATCAATATTTATGACTGAGGTGAATTGTCTCTCATATTAGTCTCGCCTCCCATATCATATTCTCACCCATATTGTGTCACATATCCAAAAAATGTCCATAACTTGTTCCAATCGAAAATCTTCTTTAGAGGAATTTCTTATTCTCACCTCATCGTACGTCGTCGTCGTCGTCGTAGACGCTATAGAGCGTTGTTTTCGTTTGTGCGTTTATGTCGAAGTCGAATGAGATCTTCTCAAGATTTTATCAGCGAGAATAGTATTTATCACATGCTCGCCATGTGGTATGGAAAAAGTGGAGAGACTAACAGACTACAATCTTTTCATGTAATAAGCTAAAGATATCGTCGAAGCACATGGCACCGTCCGTCGGCTTTAATCGATAGGGCGATACAACGACTGCTGCTGGCTGGGGGGAATGTTATATGCTCGAGATGTACTCGTAATTTGTTAAGTTGCCCGTTTAAGTTTAGACCTACAGGTCAGATGAAGGAAAGAAGATCGGTGGTCGATGAGGTAGGTGAATGAAAGAGTTCTACCTACCTACCTACATATCTGCATACCTATAATATTTTACCTCAGGAGCACCTGAGTAAATTACGAATGGATTTAAAGTGAAAATAAGCTAAATGGTGACGACTTAAATTGCAATTTGACATGACGTTCTAAGCAAAAATACATGTTCCATATATATTTGCACCACACAAGTTGCACCACGAGACCATGACTTCTTTCATTTGAGAACACATCAATACAACTTAAATGCTAGTGGTCAATTTCGATATTAATTTCCTATCGTTTGAGAGTAGAATGTCCTTCCTATTTATTGTACTTCTTTGCTGTGAACCTTAACACTGTGATGAAGGTTACCTTGTGTTACATGGCATTTTGTTGGTATCCTGCGAATAATGTACTTTATATTTATGGCTTGAAGACGTGTGTTATATGTTTCTTGGTTGTTTTATAAGGAATCTGATCATATCGTAAATTTTGATTATTTTTAATTTTATTATTTGAAGTGTAAAGTGATCAAAAGAGATGATAATCAGAGAAAGAGAGTTAATGACTTGTAGGAGAATGGATACTATTTTTCTTGTTTTTAGTTCTTAATTTAATTCTTTTCTTCATATTCCTTTGAGGCATATATTGATGGCAGTATTCATCAAGAATGCAAAAAAAAAAAAAATAGAACTTTTCGACCCAGCGATCAGAGGTCTCATCAGTATGGTTATCTCTGATTGCAATCGCTATACGGCACTTGGATAAACCAAGAAAAACTTATAGGTGAATTATTTTTCGTTTACAGCAGACTGAAATTCACTGAAAATTTCTAAAATGCATTAAGAATGCAGAAAAAATCGAACTTTTCGACCCAGCCACTTTTCACCAAGTCATTTAATATAAATTTAATTTTAATTTAATTATTATTAACCTTCTATTACTACCCGGGGTCGAAAACGACCACAAAAATAATTCATTTGTGTTTTTCTCTAAAATATATTGAAAATTTCTCATCGTTCATTGCTTTAAAAGCATGCTATGGATAATTGAAACTCATTCGGTTCCAATAGAAAAAAATCGGTGCCTTTTTCTGAGAAATATAGAAGGGCTGGGGTTGTTTCGACCCCTCGGTAGGAATAGTGCAAATGGCCAATTCCAGAAATTTTTTCAGGGAAAAATGTTTTTTTTTCCGAAATATGCCCGAAGTACCGGCTGTTACGATATGTACGCATGTCATTTGTTTTCAATCGTTCTGATATATTCAGATCAGTCCTTCGCCACCTACCAAAACTAGGCACGAACTTTCCGGACGCTTTGTTGAAGTGCCTTCAGAAAAAACAAAAACATTTTTATATCAATAAAAGTGATTATGAATAGTTTTGATTAGTTGCTTCCAAACGTACTTATACTCTTAATTAACATTGCGACAAATATTAAAGCATCAAATAAGAAGGGCTAGAAAAAAATAAAAAGCAATACTAGAATGTAAAAAAAGTGATGCGACAATTCTGGAGAAATACTGAATCTGCAAGAGAATTGCCGATAAATTTAATGCTAATTTGTTTTACAAAAAGGTTCGAAAAACAACCCAAAATTTGAAATAATCGCCGAAGAAAGACATTGCGAGGAATAAAAAACATTTAAAACTGGAGGTGGATCATTTATTTATCGTTGAGGCTGAAGTGGTGTAGTACATCCCCAAGACATTTATGACTCCAGGAGTAAATATCTCTTTAGTTTCTTAAATCATATTCTTAGATACCAGATTTTGATGATGAAATCGAAGAGGAATACGTCTATGAGACAGAGATGGATCTCGGCAACGAGCCATCAGGCTCAAATCTGGATAGAAGTGACACAATGCCTAGGATACTTCAGACTCTCACCAAATTGAGCTAGGGGCTGCCAAATCTAGACAGGAGTCTATAGGTGTTGCCAATACAGGAATTTGGTTTTTCACAGAAACAGGATTATTTCTTTTCAAATGAAACTCTAGTTTTCCCACTATTTCCATGACAAGACCTTTTGGGTAGTATGAATCTACACTCCAAGAAATCGTCACGTATTTTAGGAACATTTTTGGCCTTTTCGTAATTCTTCTCCTCTTTGGCGACAACGGTATGTACTCCGATTTTACTTATAACACCGTATACTCTTAATTTGAAGACTTACTATCGCCTCTCAATGTTGATGATCTTACATCTTCCATAGCAGTAACATAATTAGGATTTAATTAATTTGTATTCACTTTTTAATCCATTTGAAACTAAAAACCGTAGTTCTATTTATCGATAATCGTTATTTATCTAAATAGTTAAATTCTCGCTTCTTTAATCTTTTAACAGCTACCAAAAATATGACATTTGATTCCATGACACTTCCATATCGAAAGTAAATTTATTTAAGAGAGGGTAAGTGAGGCCGTACCCACTCTTAAATTAAATTAAAATTAAATTTAATTGAACACTTTTTTAATTTTGCTTGGTGAATAATGAGAGGAGATTTGTTTTTCTACATATTTATGTTTAACAAAATTCAAAATTATTTCCATCAATTTTAGGTTTTCGTTGTGGTAGATGTGGATGCGTGTTGTGTTGGGAACATGTTATTGATTGAGTCATATTTACATCAACTCTATTTAAAACCTATGGCGGGCTCTGAATGATTGAGTATATCTATTTATCACTTGATTTTTACGGTAATCCTAGGCGGGATTTTTGTAAGTTTAAAGGAAAACTTTGTTTTCGTTTTTGAGTTACAAAAAGTGTGGCCAGGGGTCCCATAAAAAACAAGTGACAACAGTAAAATAGATGATTTGATCGTTTGACGCAGGGAGACGAAGGATCCAAAGCACGGACGCCAGATTTGATTATTAGAATTAAGCCCATTACAATATTATTATATTACTATTATTGTAGGTGTTGAGGTAGAGGTCGGAGATCCAACCACTAAGCACTACCATCTAAAAGATATCTTGTGCTATACTCCTGCTGTGGGCTCACCCAGTTCGCCCTTTTTATTAGGAATTAGGGTCAGTTTTTCGAACGTGTGGTGTGGTTATGAATGCTTTACCCAGATATTGTAGTTTTTGGCAAGCAAGCTCTGCGCATTCGCAAGAATACGTGCCCTGTGGACTTCTTCGTTACAGAATCGGAAGTTTATCGTCTGTGGTTTTGCTCATTTTTTTAAACATGTACTTAATTGGGTAATGGCCAGTCATTAGGTCAGTGAATAAAAGTTGTCCAGAAAGGCTCTTAGACAATAGCTGTTGTGCCTTTTCTGTTTTGGACATTACTTCTCTTGCTAGGTGCTTTGTAAGAACGAAGATTGGTTCGGTTCGGGTCTGGGCCCGTTTAATGGAGCTACTGCTCTTTTTCTAAGTTAGGTTTGCCTTTGATAGTAGATCTAGTACATCTCTACAGTCTCAAAATATTTGAATTTAATGTCTTTATCGCGGCTTGATTGTCGAAGTTTATATATATGTGGGAATTCATTCCTAACTATCCGTAACTTCTACCCTACCAAACTATTTCTAACCACCAAATGAAAAACGACGGCAACACTGCAAATAATAAAAAAAGCTTCGCTGTCATTTGAAAGAAAAAGAAGAACATTCGATATTCAGCATTCAGTCAACGAAGAAGTATTTTTTCTTTAACGTAGAAAGTAAAATTAAAGTAAATTCCAGTAAATGTTAACTTTGTCATTTTTTTTATTACAATAAATTTGTTGTATCTTTTTATATAAATTTCCATTATTACAAATAATTAAATTTAAAATCAGTGAATTAATAAACATTATATTTTGAAGTTTGATTATTCGGTCTTATTAATTTTGGAAATCCCACAATTGGGGGCTCAACCAAACAACGCCAAGTGGAATTTTTTTTTTATCAAAAAAAAAAAAACTTGGTATAATTCCAAAGCAGTTAAGGTGTCATCAAGGATCAGCGTGGGATCAACATCAAAGATCAGCGTGGGATCAACATCAAAAATTAGCGGAACATCTAAAGAAAATCAAAAAAAAAAGAGGATTGGCATAAACTTTTGAAGGTTAAATACAGTGGTCAGGTACAAAAAGATAAATTCTAATAAAACCGTAAGTGGAAAATTTTCATAATTTTTTTTGTGAACAAATATATACCATATTATATACAGTGGCAATTAAACCCAAATTTCGTGGCAAAGTTCAACCGCGTGGAAATAATTTCCGCATAATCAGGTTATGTTATAATAATACCGCTAACGTAAAATCAGCAGTTTTCTTTCAATACAAAAGAAAAAAAAAAAAGTATATATACATACAATAGAATTTCAAATCGTATGTTAATACCGCTATTCTAAAATATCAGCGACACACAATTATTTTCGACATTTCAATTCTTCATAAAAACCATCGACAACATATCGCCATTTTATTATACCTACATACAAACAAAATTTTTTTTTATATAATTTTTTTTAAAAAAAAAAAAAAACAGGGAGCTGTACAAGTCGCTGAAGATTTAATTACTAATATTAATATTAAATCATTAAAATTTTTCGTATTTTATCAAAATAATCATCATCCTTAAACATGCCTGACGATGGTAATAAACAAACTGTGGAAGAACAATTAAATCTATTAAAAGAAGAAAATAGAAAACTTAAAGAAAAGTTGAGAAAACAGCAACTGGAAAGAGAATTGAAAGAAAAAGAAATTAAAGAGAATGCAGAAAAGGCTCAGAAAAAAGACGAAGAATTGAAAACATTACACAAAATAGTACAACTACAAACAGAAAATAAAAAGCTGGATACACAAATCGTAATAACAAATGAACAACATAATAAATTAACAACTAAAGAAGAAAAACCAGAAATAGACAAGTTAACTGCAGAATTAGAACAATTAAAAGTAGAAGTACAACAACGAAACGATCTTGAAAGCACAACAAACGAAAAACACGATAAAGAAAGAATTTCGTTCAAAGATATATTAAATATATTACCTGAATTCAGTGGAACTGATGAATATGATGTCGAATCATGGATAAGAGATGTAGAAAGTACATCAAAAGAATTTAAATGGAGTAACTTACAACAAACTATCTTTGCTAAAAGACTACTGACGGGAACAGCAAAACTGGCTTTACGATCGAATCCAAATCTAAATAATTGGGAAGAATTAAAAACATTTTTAAAACAAGAATTCAAAATTAGAATAACATCAGCAGAAATACACAAAAGATTATTACATAGAAAACAAGAAAGAAATGAAAATATACAAGAATATTTTCTGAAGATGAGAGAAATAGCGGCAAGAAATCCATGTATGGACGAAGAAACGATAATACACTATGTAATAAAAGGAATAAACGACAATCCTAGAAACAAAAGTCTACTATTTGAAGCAACAAATTTTGAAGAATTTAGAGAAAAAATACCAATATATATGAAATACAAAGACAGTTTAAAAAGTTTATCAAATACAACACAAGAATATACAACAAGAAAACCAGATATACAAAAACATGATAGCCAATCGAAAGTTGTACAATCAAGATGTTATAATTGTGGAAAAACAGATCACTTTAAAAATGAATGTCCACAAAATACACCGAAATGTTTTAAGTGTAATGAATTCGGACACATCGCAAAGAATTGTACAACAAAATCAATCAAATATATCGAATCTGGTAAAGATATACAAAAAGTAATTAAAATAAATAACGTAGAAATTTCGGCTTTAATCGACACGGGCAGCGACATCAGTATAATAAGAATTGAAGATTTTCACAAGATTAATGCACCAGAAGTAAACACATCAGAGTGCAAAATACAAGGTCTGTCAGGTGAAACAATTGAAACACTAGGTTCTTTTAAAGCAACTGTAGAAATAGATGACAACACATACATAACACAAATGTACGTTGTATCAGGAACGAATTTAAAAACAGCAACAGTAATAGGAAGAGATATACTGAACGGAACAAACATTAAATTAACAGATGATAATATCAAAATAAGTAAAATATACCCAGAATTAAAATCGTGCTACAACATTACAGCTGAAAAAGAAGAATTAAAAATAGGAAATAAAAATTATTTAATCGAAATAAATAATCTAGTAAAAAAGTATAAACCAGAAAATAAATACAAAGATACTGATGTTAAATTAAAAATCATTTTATCAGACGAAACACCAATTAAATTACGTCCACGAAGAATGGCTCCATTAGAAAAAAAAGTCATAAATGAGCAAATTAAAGAATGGCTTGAATTGAAAATAATACGACCAAGTGAATCAGAGTTCTCAAGTCCAATACAGTTGGCAAACAAAAAAGATGGCAGTAAAAGATTATGTATAGATTACAGAAAATTAAACAAAATAGTAATCAAAGATAGATACCCACTGCCTTTAATAGAAGACCAAATTGATTCCTTAAGTAAAGCCAAAGTATTTTCAACACTTGACTTAAAAAATGGATTCTTTCATGTCGAAGTTGATGAAGAAAGTAAAAAATATACATCTTTTGTAACTCCATCAGGACAATTCGAATTTAATAGAGTACCATTCGGATTGTGCACGTCACCCACAGTTTTCCAAAAATATATAAATAGAATATTTCAACAATTAATCGAAAAGAAATTCGTTCTGGTATATATGGATGATATAATAATACTTTCAGAAAACTACGATGAAGGAATGAAAAGATTAAGAGAAGTCATGAAACTAGCCGAAGAATATGGATTAGAAATCAAATGGTCTAAATGTCAATTTTTATGTAATGAAATTGATTATTTAGGATTTAAAATAAATGATGGTAAAATTACACCATCAGAACTAAAAACGAATGCAGTTAAACAGTTTCCAGAACCAAAATCAGTTAAAAAAATACAAAGTTTCCTAGGTCTTACAGGATTTTTTAGGAAATTCATAAAATCATATTCACTGATAGCCAGACCATTAACGAACTTATTAAAGAAACAATCAGAATTTAAATTTGGTATTCAAGAAAAACTAGCATTCAATCAACTTAAACAATTATTGTCGGAACAACCAGTACTCACGTTGTATATACAAGATTCGGAAACTGAAATTCACACGGATGCGTCGAAATGGGGATTTGGTGCAGTTTTATTACAAAAAAGAGAAGATAATCTGTTTCATCCAGTATGCTATCATAGTAAAAAAACATCACCAGCCGAAGAACGGTACAGTAGCTATGAACTAGAAGTTCTAGCTATAATTTCAGCACTCAAAAAATTCAGAGTATACGTTCTAGGAATTAAGTTTAAAATATTTACAGATTGTTCAGCATTTAAGCAAACCATGGAGAAACAAAACATACTACCACGAATTGCAGGATGGGCTTTAGCCTTACAAGAATACGATTATCAGTTGGAACATAGACCTGGCGTAAGAATGAAACACGTAGACGCATTAAGCAGAAACCCAGTCGTAATGGTCATAACAAATCAATTTTTGAACAAAATAAAACATGCTCAAAATAACGATACAGAATTACAGCTAATAAACAAAATATTAGAAAACACAGAAATCTACGACGGTTATTTTAAACAAAACGATATAATATATAAAGATGGTAAAGACGGTAAATTATTATGTATCCCGAAAAATATGCAAACTGAAGTAATTAAAAATATTCACGACGATGGCCATTTTGGGTACAAAAAAATGGAAGACTTAATAAGCCGAGAATATCATATATCTCGTCTAAAAGAAAAAATTGAAAATTGTCAAAGAAATTGTGTCCGCTGTATTTTAGCAGATAAAAAAGCAGGTAAACCAGAAGGGTATTTAAGCCCAATTCACAAAAATGAACAGCCACTAGATACCTACCACATCGATCACCTCGGTCCAATGACGAATACCACAAAGAAGTACTCATACATTTTATGCGTAATTGATGCTTTTTCCAAATTTTGCTGGATTTATCCAACAAAATCAACAACAACATCAGAAGTATTGCAAAAGTTAAATCTACAGAAGGATACTTTTGGCAATCCGAGAAGAGTAATTACAGACAGAGGAACAGCGTTTACATCAAACGAATTTAAAGAGTACTGTGAAATAGAAAATATAATTCATTTGCAGATAGCCACCGGTATTCCAAGAGGAAATGGACAGGTAGAAAGAATCAACAGAATGATTATACCAATCCTAACAAAAGTTACAATAGATGAACCAGCGAAATGGTATACATACACCGGAAAATTACAACGTTGCATTAACGCAACATATCAAAGAAGTATTGGAATATCGCCATTCGAATTATTAACAGGCGTACCAATGAGGAATAACGCAAATACAACATTAGCCGAAGCAATAGATGAAGAATTCAAAAATGCATTTATAAACAATCGTGAAGAATCGCGTGAAACAGCACGAATAAATATCGAAAATATACAAAACGAAAATCGGAAAAATTATGATAAAACGCGAAAAGCTGCAAAAAATTATAAATTAGGAGATTTAATTGCCATAAAACGTTGCCAATTTATAAATAATACTAAAATCTCTACTAATTTTATAGGTCCATACAAAATTACAAGATGTTCAGAACACGATCGTTATCACGTAGAAAAAGTTGGCACACACGAGGGGCCAAACAAAACAATCACAAGCGCTGACAATATGAAGAGTTGGTATGACATCACTAGCACCGACGAGGAGGAAGACTTTCTGGGCTTCGAAGAAGAATAGTACCAAAAAGATGTTAAAAAGTTTATACCAAGATTTTAAAAGATGTACCAAAAGATGATTTTAAAAGATGTACCAAAAAGATGTTAAAAAGTTTATACCAAGATTTTAAAAGATGTACCAAAAGATGATTTTAAAAGATGTACCCAAAAGATGTTAAAAAGTTTACACCAAGATTTACCTAAAATGAAAAGATTTACCAAGATGCTACAAAAAAAAAAAAAAAAAAAAAAATTTTTTTTTTAAACCCAAAAGATGTCGAAAATACTTATAAAGATGAAGATACCTAAGAGGAAGATTCTAAAACAAAAATATACCTAAAATGAGGATACTTACCAAAATGAAGAAAAACAATTACCTAAAATGAAGAAAATGATCACCCAGAATGAAGACTAACCTAAGATGAAATATATTTACATAAAATGATGATAACTACCTAAGACGAAGAAAAAATAATCACTTAAAATGAAGACTTACCTAAGATGATAAACAATTTCTTAAAATAAAGTTAATTACCAAAGATGAAGAATACTTACCAAAGATGTTCAAAAAATTACCAAGTTACCTACCTATGATGCCTAATAATAAATTCACGTAATGACGTCCACAAATTTCATATTTTCGAGGGCGAAAAGACTATCAGGATGGCCGATTGTGGGAATTCATTCCTAACTATCCGTAACTTCTACCCTACCAAACTATTTCTAACCACCAAATGAAAAACGACGGCAACACTGCAAATAATAAAAAAAGCTTCGCTGTCATTTGAAAGAAAAAGAAGAACATTCGATATTCAGCATTCAGTCAACGAAGAAGTATTTTTTCTTTAACGTAGAAAGTAAAATTAAAGTAAATTCCAGTAAATGTTAACTTTGTCATTTTTTTTATTACAATAAATTTGTTGTATCTTTTTATATAAATTTCCATTATTACAAATAATTAAATTTAAAATCAGTGAATTAATAAACATTATATTTTGAAGTTTGATTATTCGGTCTTATTAATTTTGGATATATGTATATCTTTTCGTGTCTATAGCCTCTTTGTAGGTTAATTCTGATGCACGTTTCTATGACGTGGATTTCTTATTAAATGCATTACTGCATACCATTGGCTTTCAGCTTTAGTCCGGTTATCAAGAGAATTACGCGCCGATTTAGAATAGTATAAAAAACATATAAGACTGCCAAATTTAACTGTAATTTCAATCTAATTTCAATTGAGTTCTCGATTAAAAATCAATTTAACATGATCTTTATATTTTTCCAGCAGCCACGACTTCAAGTCTGTATATCTCTGAGAATCAGCTAATATCCATTTAAAAAATTTCTAGCTTCCACATTCAGGGCATAAGTGTCTCTCACTTCTTCTGAGTGCTTCGCAATTTATTTTCAAAAATTATTCTAAAAATCGCGACACCGTTTATTCTGAAAACATCTCTAAATAGGTTTGATGGATTTTATAACGTTTATTATGTGTAGAGTACCAAGTTGCCTTGTCTCATTCAAAAACTACCAACAATTTTATATATTTGCATGGTTTCGTTAAACCCTTGGGTCCTCCCACGGAGACTACTTTGAAGCTATTCTGCTGTTAGTCTGATAGATTTATTATATTAAATAGTGTTGGCTGCTTCGAAGATCTCATTTAGTTCATTGTCATCTTTTACCGGTAGTCACCATATCATGTCTCGGACTTCTTGATATATAGAGAGTAAGAGTTATCCTACCGAATGTGTTTGACTTTCTTATTCTGTATTTCATTAGCACTCACACCTACGAGCCTATGTACATATTTCTTACTGGGGTTGATATGCCAAATGGAATCACTTAAAATAAGATTTTCTCTGACTCTATGTTTAGTTGATGTTATCATATATCTCCTCTTTTTTAATTATATTAGAGTTCCATAGTACGAGCGGAGTGGTCAAGCTTTACGATACCATTTCTATGATATCAGCTGAACTTCTAAAGTCACTTGTTTGGATATGTTGTATAAAGTGGACTTCGAACGATTGAGTGAAAAAATCACTCGTATATTACAGAAAGATTGGTAAGGTCGATGATAAGAGCTGTCGCTTCTGTAGGGAAGACGATCACGTCATATATGATTGTGAAGCCCTGTACCGCATAAAGCTAAGACATCTAGAAAAAGCATTCCCAATTCCAGAAGATGTTGCAAAGATGGCCCCAAGAATGTCATAGGCTTTGTAAAAGACTTTAAGTTCGAATGGGGGCCCTAAGGCATGTAGGGGTAATGTCACAAATGATCTTATAGGTCGAGGTAACTAGATGAGAGACGGGAACTCTGCATCCCTCCACCAAATAATAATAATAATGGGTGTCTCGCGTGGAGCTTCTCGAATCCAGATCTGATCATGAGCCATGGTCTTTGAAATTATACCCACAAAAGTAATTCATTATTTAGCACCCAGTAAAGATCTATTAAGTAGTTGAGCCATACTGAAGGCATGTATTCACCGGAAAGTTTCTGGCTCGCAACCCGCGTGCTAGGTGGAAACCAAGGTCTATACCAAAAGAGGAATCGCGCTGCTGCATCTTTTTAGCTTGCGTGCTAACCGACGAAATATTTCCGAGGCTCATTGGATCGCAATTTGAAGTGTATCCATTGAGCATGTTGCTTCTTAGCGGGCGAACTAAGATTTTATGCTTCCTATTTGAATTCGATGAGTATGAGATCGAGATCGAATGTAGTAAACGACCACTGTTTTGTGAATGGTATCGTCAATTAGATCAATAACATCGACGAGCAAGGGAGCAGACTGCATAAGGAAGCGCTCTTCTCGGACCTACCATCCGTGGTGTATCCACCAAAATGCTAGCTTGTGAGTTGCTTGTGCATTGCGTGCCAATTTTTTTTTCCGAGAAGCTCGCGGGTTGAATGCGAACTGTGTTAAATGCTTAATGGAGAATGCTATCGGTTCCCTAGGGGCTTTGATTAATCTCGAAAGATGCATTGAATGTTTGTAATAAGTTCCCCATTGGTACTTTTTATCATTTTAGACATTTTTACAGATTGAAGAAACTTCCAACAATCCCTTAAGTTTTAACATTTTTAATTTTACTCACCACATCCTCTTAACGTTTTTGTTTTTTATCCGCAGATGCAATTGGTTGCCTTGTGAGCTCTGCGGAACTCTTCTTTGGTGTTTTCATTTTTAATAAGATAAGATGAGATGAGATGAAATAGGCCGGACGCTAATCGGAACAGTAGATATGCTCTTTCATATCTGCTAACAGATAATAATAATTATAATAGGATGTAATGTAAGGAAAGAAATTGCATTTTCAAATAGTGAATATACTTGCAGGGTTGTGGTCTTCTATAGAGGATAGATAATAGTGCAGAAGCGATTCATCATCCATACTGTGTACAATCATTATATAAAGAAAACTATTTTTTTCCCTTCAATTTATTGAAAAATGTACAATTGAAATATTTTTAATTGCTTGGATAAAACGGATTCTCAAACCACTGCCATTGCTCTACCTTTGTTATATCAAATTTATATCGAATACATCTTTTTGAAAATAGAAACCCATTCTGGTATCCAGTGCACTTTACTATTGGATGTTCGTATTTAAAGCAATATTTCTGAAACGCAAAGTATACTACTCCGATAGCTGTGGCAGTATAGGTGTCTACATTTTGGAGACAATTTAAAAATTCCTGTTCACAGTCGCAGTGTAGTCTATGTATATATAAAGTGAAGTTATTACGTGATTTGAAAACGTTTCATTCCACAACAAACCTGGTAAATTGATCAGGATTGTGTAGTCCATGTCTATCATCATATCCACTTATGTACTCTGTACAATTGTCATGAGTTCGACAGCATATGTCGATTTCTGTGGCAATTCCCAAATCATTGTTGTCTTCAGATCCATTACCTGGACCGCACCATTTAGTTCCTGGTAGTAATATAAATGGTAATATTGCTGCGGAAGGCCCAATGCTGTGTTCATTGAATACGGTAGATTCGTCATCCTGTATTTCAGTAGGTGAATCTAATGCAAAAAATATTGATACAAGAGTTGCACAATATCTGAACGCCATATTTAACGTCGTCGGACGCACTGATTGAATTCACGAAACTGAAGTGAAAAATTGTGTGCGCGCACAGCGCTTTTTATATTGACGTCAGTGTATTGATGTATTTGTTTTTTATAATCCTGAATGGATACTATGTATCTGACGATATTTATTTTTTATATAAAATATGTCCGGTTGCATTCCTTCTCCCATGCAATTCATACCTATATGCACGGGTTGTCTATACTTGAAAATGGTAGAGAAGGATAAAGAAATGTTTGCGTAACATGATCAATTTCCTCTGGAGAAGGTGCATTCAATGATGTTGGTAATGTTATTTTCTTGGAAAATTATTTCATTCTAATTACATCTTACTACTTACTGATGATGCTATGCGTCGGCGGAGTCAATTTCATTTCGTCTTCGGAATAATATTGTCCAACAAAGTCATTTACATACTTAGCCTTGTTCTGAGTGTTATCAATATAGCCATTTTGTGGATAGATTTGGTTACTTTTTGAGTAATTCTTTTTCTATCATTTTTCTGTCTGGTTAATCACTCTCGTTTGTTTCCTAATATCTATTAAAATTTTTCTTTTTTAGGAAGTTGTCGCCTTTTTACCCAGAGTTTATTTTTTTTTCAAACTTCAATTAAACTATATACGAGCAAATGGGGTTCACCTTCTCTCCCTAATGTGACTTACTATTAAAGTTGTTTTTTATTTTATTTTTACAGCACAACAATAGCAACCGTTTCAAAAAGAAGAAGAATTTATGTTTTTCTCCTTGGCATGCCCTTTAACGCATATTTATAATTTGTCTTACCACTTCCTATTCCAAAGATATCTCGTCCGTTCCTACCAAGTGATTTCCGCCCCATTCGTGTACTTAATTTCCTTGATAATACCGGGGACATACTTGCTGTTTCAATATTGCATTTTGCACTAAACCGCAAGTGTGTCTCTATATACTGAGAAACAACTCTGTATACACTCGGTGTACACTCAATATGTAGAACATTGTAACTCAATATTGAAATTGCGGGAAAACACGGAAAGAATTTTTTACTAACATTAAATCTTCTATTTATTAAACACAGTGAATACCCTTTTTGTTAAAATCAATTCAAAAAATGATCAATTTAATCAAAATTTTCTTAATATTAAAAATTGTTGTCTAGTATCGAGAAAGATGAAGTTATCAAAATTTATTCTAATTTACTAAAAACTATCAAATTCTTCTCGAATACAATTTAGAAAAAGTTTTCTGAATTTAATCAATAATTTATTAAATATCCCTTTCTGTGTGAAAATATGGTAAAAATTTAAACTTAAATGTTGAAATCAATCATTATTTGCTAGAACTCAATAAACATCATACAAATAAATAGAATTTAGCAAACGTTTATTAAATTTCAGGAATAATTTTCTTAATTTCAATAAATGAATGACATAGGTTTTTTGCTGTTGGGATAAAATCAAACGGTTAATTTAGTGTTGTTACACATTACTTTCAAAAATATACACGTGTCAGTGGGCAACAATACAAAACATTTAAGAATGTGTGAGAACACACAAGTAAATTAGTTTTCAACTGCTTACATTTATTTTCATTTGGATGCCGACTTTATTCAAGTAAAGAAGTTAAAGAATTGCTCCAAGTCAAGCTTTATACCGTTCTTCCTGGTACTTGTGAAAAATTATTAAATTTTCTAAATATATTGTGCGTGTTTTGTGTGTGTTGATTACAATTTATATGGAAACAGCTGGTTTTTATTTCTAGATTTTCCCACGATTTTTGTTTTAGCAATAAATGATAAATAATTTGATAGATTCATTAATTAAAAGCTTTGCTCAAATAAACATAACTGCATGAAGCATAAAGATTCTCTCATGAAAAGCTATTCTTGAGAAGAGCACACCTCCATAAAGCAAATTAATACACGTGTATACTACTACAATAAATTAAATCTAGAATTAGGTTTCTTGATCTATACGTTTTATGGTATACATTTTAGCAAAACTAAAATTCAATTTATTGGCAAAATAAGATAGTTATAGACATTTCATTTACTTATATTAATCTTTCAATGTTTAATTCAAGTAAACAGGTCGCTTGAATCTGGCATAAAGGTTTTCTGAATATAGGAAAGCTAGCATCAGTATGAATTTTCAACATGTCTAGTTTTATTCTATTAATGCTAGAAGTAAGAAAATATGACCGCTTGAATTTAGTTTAATTTACTTGATAATGATACAAGCACCCAAAAGTTGAATCAAGAAAATGTTTTCTAGAAAATAATAAAAATTTACTTGGCGCAAAATCAACAGCTTTTTTACTTGATTTTTATCTACATTTGCTTAATATCAGTAAATTATTCTCTCCGTGAATTTATTGCAATTTGACCCTAGTTTTAAACCGTAATCATTTAATACACGAACCTTTTAGAACCGAATTTTATACTGCAATGTTACCTGTAACTTTTCCTGATAATATATTATACAAGGTGTCCCGTATGTGGTCTGGCACCCGAAGGCTACGGATAGATCATTTTCGCTGGATATACTTAAGAAAAAGTGCCAAAAACGCAGAAAGGGTTACATGTTGGGTACAGACTGTGATAGGTCATTTTAAAGCTAAACTTTTGGGCTTTTTAAATTCAATATGATATTGATGACGTGTTTTTTGATAAAAATAGCAGTTAAATAAAAAAAAAACGAGTAAAAATTCCGAAATTTTAACTTTGTTGAGCCATAACTTCAAAACGGGTGAGGGAAAAAAATTGTAGACCATTGAAAAAGCCCAACGATTATCTATCTACCAAAGCTTAAATCATCATCATAGGATGTAACGTTGAGAAGTTACAGGGTGATCTATAAAAACATACCCAAATATATTAAAGGGAAACAGTCCCCCCCCCCCCTCCATACAGGATGACCTATCTGTAGTCTTTGGGTGCCAGACCACATATGGGACACCCTGAATAATATTTGACACTTCTCAAGTTGAAATGTCTATTTCGTTTTTATTTTCCACATGGACAGGTAATTTCCAAATATTTACTCGCATTTTGTATGTGCGCGGAGCTTTCTTAAGTCAAATGACAAATTAAATGACAAATCAAGTGATAAATCAAAAGTTCTTTAATTAATTCTCAGTATCGTAAATCGCAAGTGTGAATCTGAAATTCTATTATTGCAATATGTCAATTTGAAACCGCCATTTTGTCCTCGGTATAAAACACTCGAAAAAATTATACAAATCATGGAGTATGTGGGCGAAGAGAATATATTGTCAGTTTGGTAAACAGGATTTCGCCCGGGGTCTCAGTTGTGATTCTGTACTCTTAAAAGTCACATTTCATATCCATAAGGTTCTTGACAATGATCATTTAGCAGTAGTGGCCCTTCTTGATTTCAGTAAGACTTTTGATTCGGGTGAGTCACGTCAAGTTGATCTGCAAACTTGGCACTAAATATGGCTTCTCCTCATCGGCCGTTAGGTTAATTTCTGCTTTCCTTTCGAATTGTGCACAAGTTGTAAAAGTGCAGAGTTCTATCTCCACTCCGTTGTCACCTCTCGCTGTTGTTCCTCAAGGTTTGGTTTTATGCCCTATTCTCTTTTTCCTTTTTATAAATGACTTCCCTTTTGTTGTAAATAACGTTTCTGTGTACTTGTATGCCGATGACGTTCAGCTATACCTTAGCAGACCCATAAGCTTGCGCTTGCAATTAATCCAAACAAGTCTTACTGCCTGCCGGTATATAGAAGCGTTTTTCCCATATGTGATTTGCTATCAGTTTGGTTGAATAATCCCACGCTAGAATATGTAGAGTCAGTTAAAAATTTAGAAATTAAATTAATTCTAAATTTAGTTGTTGCGACTACATCAGCGCTTTTATGGGGATAATTTACAGCAGTGTCAACTATTTATTTCCTGTAATTGTCTGACTGGGGATTTTTATCAGAAAATATTGGCAACAAATCTTATTGTCCCCCAATTTAACTATGGGAGCCTTATTTTTAGTTATACGTTCTATTAGGTACTAGACTTCTTCGGAGCGCTCATGTATCTACGCTTGCTTCGTCTCTACTCGAAATTTCTATCGAAGACTATTTGACTCGTCGTAGGCTTATCTTCCTTCATAGGTTAATGTATACTAATATGCATAGGTATATCTTCGAAAACCTACAGTTCTTGCGTTCGAATAGAGGACTTCAAGTTGCTCGAAAGTGTAACTCTTTTCCAAATTAAATGCAGCGCACATGTTTCGATCTGAACTTTGCTAAAATAATCAAAGATTACCCTAATTAGTATTTGATTATGATTGGTATTGATTCTTAGATCTTTAAATTCTTGTTACATTGTCTTAATGAATTTTTAATTTTATTTATTTTTTTTTGTCTTCTTTTGAAGTATATTGTTATGCAGCTTTCCCAATTTCAATCGCTAAAATATATAATATTAATATATCCATAATTTCGCGACTTACTAAAAAGTATAAAGCTACCGAAAATATTAACACGCTGCATTTGTGCTGAGGACTGCGAAAAACTATAGCAGGCGAATTAGTGCTCTAATTAAAAAAAGAACCGTCTTCGACGTCAAACAAAATTGTAAAAACAGTCTGGAGGCGCGCTTTGGAGAGCAAGTTAAGAAGTTAAAGACCAGCCAAGAAACTATTGTTAACTAAAAAACACTTGCAAAAAATGGTGAATTCAATACACAATTACGCAAGAACGATTAAATGACCTAATTCGCGATCTGAACCTTTCAATTGTAAAAGCGAAGATCCTAGGCTCTCGCTTTAAACAATGGAATCTTCTAGAGTCAGGAGTAAACATCACATCACAAAGAACCAGACAAAAGGATATGAAAGCATATTTAATTAAAAGGAATAATAAATTTACTTACTGCGACAATATGAAAGATTTTGTGATGGCTATAGATATTGATTACATACCCAAGGAGTGGCTATTCCAAAACAAGTTTAAATGCAGTACTTTTTCACAAGAGCAATATTGCTTCCGTTCCCATAGCATACGGAGTAGATTTAAGACAAACTTAAGAAAACATAAAAATGTTGCTGGAATGTGTGCAAAATTCTCAGCATTAGTGGCACATCTGTAGTAATTTAAAAATCATCAACTAGATTACACTAAGCATTCATGTTTCTTATGTGGTTGGGATTCAAGGCGCAAAGAGAATCACTACAGTGATGACACTAAGTGACTAGCAAGAGCGTCAATTTAACTAGGACAAAACAAATTTGTCGCAGAACCTTTATGTCGATTTCGATGGGACTTTGGTGCAACACCAGTATCACACTTTTTCCAGCAGTGCAACACTGAAAATGTTCGATGGGACAGTTTTTATAGCAGAAGTAATAATAATAATAATACTTTATTTGGTGCCGTACTGAAGATTACAATATCTTATGTTAGTACTACTCAAGGAAATATGTAGAAAAAGTAACAAAATAAAATAAAATAAAATAAAAATAAAAATATAAAAATATATAGAAAACTTCAATTCAATTCTTAAATATACTAAACTACTAAACTATCTGTATTATGATTTAAGAAATACTACAACTATTCTGATTGGAAATGACATGCATCAGCGGACTGCATATATAAGGAGCTAGTAGTTTAATGAATTCTGGAGGTAAGCCATCAATGCCAGTGGCATTGGACTTTATTGAATACATTGTTCTTAAGATTTCATGATGATCAGTGCAGTAGAAAGCGAACCCCTCAGTTGAGCTATCTGGGAATATACTACTTTGAACATGCTGACTAGAGGCCACTGAGCTAAAGAAGCTGTTTAAAGCATTAGGATCGACATTCACTTCCGGTGGTGTATGCCCATATATTCCCAAATTACGCATGTTTTTCCATAGAGTTTTCGCAGGCAAGTTTGCATTTAACTTATTGCAAAGATAAGTGCGCTTAGAAGCACGAATCATAGCCGATACTTTATTACGCACCATTTTGTATCTGTTAAATGCAGCTACGTCGCGTACCCTTCTTTTGTATTGCCTATAGAGAAAATCACGCTCTGCCATAGGTAATGAATGTCTCGAGTGATCCATGGACATTTATCTTCCCTGCGTCTACAAGTTTTTAAAGGAACGTATTTATCGAATAAATATAAAAGTTTACCGACTAAGATTTCAACTTTATCGTCTAATACGTCGCATTCGAATACGGAATTCCATGACATTTCACTACATTCAGTAATAAGCTGATCTTTATTTAAATTTTTGAAATCACGATATGTAAATGTAGTGTAATTAGGCAAGGCTGACACATTCATTCTGTAAGTTAAAAATAGAAAATCATGATCAAAGTTACTGGGCGGACCAATTTGATTGCTGAACAATACATTTTGCATGTTAGTTGTGAGCATGTAATCAAGTTGGGATGGAGTAGTGGCATTAAAGTAAGTAGGTAAATGATTTATTACTTTTAAATCCAACGTCTGTAATATGTATGATAAGTCATTTCTTGATGTAGAGCCGCTAAGAGCATTGACGTTGAAATCACCGCATACTATTAGATCCTGATATCGTATAACTAAAGCTGACAATGTATCAGATAACTCAGTAGTACTTTCCATGGTAAAACTGTTTGGAGGACAGTAAACACTGAATAGAATGCACTTATGTGAGCCTGAAGATATTTCAATCCCCAAAAATTCAATTTCCTGTCCAGCGGACGAAGAAGCAATGACAGAAGCTCTTAAAGAAGTATGTAAATAAATAAGCAACACCACCTCCTACCCTATAGTTAGGAATTGTAACCATTTTGCAATTAATGTTAGAGTTAAGCCAAGTTTCACATACTATTAGTGCATGAATCTTGGAGTTAGAGAACATCTCCTGCAATTGGCCAGTTTTGTTTCTTAGACTTCTCGCATTCAGACATACAACGTTCAATCCTGACGCAAAAGAAGATAAAATATTAAAAAGCGCTCTCACCTTGCCCAGAGGAGAAATGCTATCTATCAGCAACAGCAAACATAGGCAGCAGCAGAGAATAATTAAAAAAGAATATTTCACTTGTTTGACGAAAATAGCCTTCACTTCTAACGTGCAGAAAAAACATATAAAAACAATATCTAAATCTAAACATAAATATAATGAAACTACCCAGAGATGATTAATAGAATGTCCAAGCTTTTCTAAATTCGAATAAAAAATAAAATAGAAACTAAAATTAAATAATATTACTAAATTCAAGATAGGATTCCAACAAAAAAAAAGAACTATACCCTAGTAAACTCACGATCATGTACAAAATCAACAAAAACGATGATATATCCATAGATTTTTGAAGACACAACAATAATCTTCTTCTAGACACTCACTTCCCCTACTTTGCACCGGATATTTTCTTGGTGTTACAAATACATATTGAGGTCGAATTGCCATCTGCTCTGTCAAAGTGTACTGTCGCGATTATTTGTGAAATTTTGGAGTTAAATGAATTAAACATTTTTATTTGGGTAATTAGCTTTAAGTTATGAAAATATTTGTTTCTATATATCAATAAACAACATTTATTACGTTTGACAGTTCCGTGTATATAATACGTGTGCCCACAAGTACAAGGAAATTGACAGAAATATGTTCGATGGACTTCAGTTCTCGCAGTTCTCCGCTGCCAGAAAAAGTGCAAAACTGAAATGGTCCCATCGAAATTGACATTAGTAAACGTTGATAAAATTTACGTACCCCCACTTCACATAAAACTGGTAATAGTTAACAATTTTATTAAGAATAAGGAAAGAAATTTGTATATCTAAGGAATATGTTTCCGAACCTTAATTAGGCTAAAATGAAAGCAGGTAAATTTTTACACTCAATCATATGCTTAAAATAAGTGTAGTCATTTTCCATGATTTATCTAACTTATGTATTTCTTTATCTGTATAGGCATCTTAGTGGGACTAGATATTAGAGTGCTTATGGCTGATCAAGAATTTGATGTACGCTTCGATCGAATGGACAGAAGTGCATGGAAAAACTGTCTACAGAACTATCTTGACAATTTCCGGGCTCCAAAACGGCAAGAAATCGTTAAGGAACTGTTAGACGCATTCAAAGTCCTAGGAGTAAAAGATTCACGTTTTGCACAAGCACCTGAACTTTTTTCCGGAAAACTTAGAAACTGTTAATGACGAGCATGGTGAGCGATTTCACCAAGCCATCAAAATAATTGAACAATGCTTTAACGGAGAGTGTACGAGGAGTATGTTGGCAGATTACTGCTGAAATATATTTCGAGACGTCATGCAGCTAAGAGACAACGAAATTGAAAGGTAATAATATTTAAGAACAACAAGAGAAAAAGTTTCCAATTGTTCTAAGACCAAGATAAAAATAAAAATTAACCACCAGGAAAGGTTTGCATGATATGGTCCATTTTCGAACTTGTATTTGCAGTTTTTATGAAAACGCTCTGTTTGAAATTTCAGCTCTCTATGTTGACGCGCTCTCAGGCAATGCCCAAATAAATAGAGAAAAGCGAAAATTTTCTATGGCAACTCTACAAAGGAGTTATCCGATTTGTCCGAAATCGCTAAGCTCATTTGCAATAAACAAAAAATTGTGATGTGTAGTGAAAAAGCTAAGATCAGAATCGGGTTCAGCAACTCCCCGAATTACGAAATCTGAGCAGGTCAGGTTCTTACATTTTTGGGCTTGTCGAACAGGGTAATTTGTATTTCGGGTGGGTGTAATATACATATGTCTGCTAGAGCTTGGCTCATTGAACTTGATTCTGTAAATTTTATAAATGGTTGCTATATTTTCCACACCTTTTGAAGAATTGAAGGTACTCCATAGAAGAAGATTTCTTCATTGAACTACCTTAAATCTTTCGTGTGACATAACCCTTGTGCGTATATGGTCTAGAGGGGGGTAATAAAAGGAACCTTTTCTTGTTCTCAGCCTAATTTGATTTGAGATAAAAATTAAACAAATTATTTTCTTCAGAAAAGATACAATTAAAACAAAAGCAGAACTTCTCAAACGAAAATATTTATTAAAAAACCTCAAAATTTCTATAAATTCAACTAAAAATTTTATTGACTCTCTCTTCCCTTCCTTCACTTAAATCGTAAAATACGGAATATGAAACCATTGATATTTCTTTTTCTTCGTATTATCGAATTTATAGCGAACACATCGTTTTCTAATCATACCTTCCTGATAACGTACACATTCAACAGCTGGAAACTCGTTCTTGAAACAGAGTTTTCTAAGCGTAAAATAAGTTTTCCCCAAAGCTATGGAAGCATAGTTGTTAACCTTCTGAAGGCAATTTAAAAAAGCTTGTTCACAATCACAGCTCAATCTAAAAGACAAAAAAAGAAAAGAAAATGACTCAAAACTATTTTTGATAGGAGCTTGTCTATTTTGTTTATAATGTGTGTGTTGAATTTGAATATAAATAAATTTTATAAACCTTGTAAATAAATCGGGATTTTCCAAACCATGTGCTCTCTGTTTTGATAGAATCACATCACCACAATTATCATGAGCTCGACAGCATTTGTCTGTTTCTTTCTGTGTTCCCAAATCGTTGTAATTTCGAGCGGTATCACCTGGTCCACACCATTTAGTTCCTGGAATTGTTAGACCATTGCCGGTAGTATCAGGTGGTAGCTCTCGCTTGTAAATATCTTCTTCTTCAAATATTGCGTATTCCCCGAATGATAAGATTTGTTGAAATTGCGTAATAAAAATTCCGAAAATAATTATTGTTTCGTAAGTTTTTAATGGTGACATGTTGATTCTAGAGAAGTCAGAATTAAACTGATCCTCTCCTCTTCTAATCATCTAAACTGAGTCTCTGAATCTTCTGACGATCATTTAAGTAGATGGCGACCGTGACACAGTCAATAAGTTTGTTGACTAGTAGGGCGGGGGGGGGGGGGGGATTTCTAATTCTAAATAGAAAACATCTGTTTTTTTTGTTTGTTATTTGATTGTCTAAATTGATAAAGACATTAAATGTTTGTTAATACTTTTACTTTTATTTTTCGGAATACATACATATGTTGATAGCAACTACAAAAATCGTATTTGAAAATGTGTGGACATAGTTGTTCATATATAAAAATCTATGTTGCTACTCATTTTACAAAAAAGTGCATTACAAAATTGAACTTTGTTATTGATATTCACTTACCAATTTAGACCAGTATTCGTACAATATTGGTCTAATTGGATAAATATGCTTATTATTTGACATCCACTAACTAAAGCAAGCCAAATCATTTAATATATCCCATTAATACGTACATATGTATATAACTCTACATAATCTGCGCAGAATTATATTTTAGTGTTTACTATTAATGTGAGCCCACCCGCTTGGCTCCGCGCGCTACTTTCAATCAACGATGAGCTAGATAGACTACGTGTTGGTTATTTACATTTATATCAAACTTTCTAGAGAGCCCACGTACAGATTATATGAAAACGAAGAGGTAACTGAAGACAGAGCAGCTGCGTGAACTGTTAGCCTACAAAATACTTAAACTTCTGGGGCAATACTTTTTGATACCATCAGAAGTAATGTCAGTCTAGGCCTCATTGAACAAAATACTGGAATTCGTCTAAATAACACCAACGAGATTTAGAAATGAAGGAATCACAATAGGGCAATGGTGGCCACAATGAATGGCACGTAAAACCACTCTCAAAGCAACTGGTTATAATTAAAAGTAAAAAAAAAAAAATAAAGAGGATCGGAACACAAAACGCCCTAAATGTATATGAACAGTATAGCGTGTCCCGAAAATCTTGTTTTAAATTATGTAGCGAAAATATACTTAGTTATGCAAATTGTCTCTTGAAGAACTTTCATTTTATACCAAACATCAAAATATCTCCATTTCTTTAATATAATCAACTTCTCCCTACAGTACCTCTTTCTCACCTCTATGAGAGCTATTATGGTTATTGGTTATGGTTTTCACTGTAGTCCCTACAATTGTCTACGACTATAGCTATATTTTAGAACGCGCTCCGAATGTATCAAATTTTGATGGGTCGAATATCGAAAGAATGTAGTACAACTTTTTTATATGGATGATGACTGTTAAAAAAGAAATGAATATTTGCAAAATAGTCGAGTGGTGGCATTGAGGGTTTTTGTTTTGCTGCCAGAACGTGACACCTGGGCCATCCGGAAACATGTCAGAAACATGTAAAAAAAACTGTTAACTCCGAAGTGCCAGGTTCTCGTCTTTGCGCAAAGGAAACTTTTTCCTAACCTCTTCTTCTTTCTTTGACTTTTCAAAACAAGAACCGCGGTGCTCCTAGTCAAGAGCAGGACTAGATAAGGTTAACTCGGCGTTAAACCAAGTAGCAAACAAAAACGGAAAATGACATCTTCGGAAGTCACGACTGCCATGACTCTGGCAATTCGAGCACAAAATGGACTTAAGAGTTGACACCGAAAAACACCCATCGTTAAAATTAATCTAGTACATATTCACTATAATTGGAACCGTTGCGCCATTTTGAATTTTTAACTTTTCATAATTTTCAATTTTTATCTTCTTGCAAAATCAGACTCTGTATCTAAAATGCAATCAATCCTTTCTGCGTGTTTTGCACTTTTTCTTGAACATATCCAGGGAAAATAGCTTAAAAAGCTCATTCCCAAAAAAAAAAAATTGCCTACTTTCTGGCATTAATTGAGCTTTTTCGCTATGAAAAATTTGTGTTGATGATGTTTTTTGAGAAAAACAGTAGTTAAAATTCCAAAATTTTAATTTTGTTGAGCCATAACTTCAAAACGAAGAGGAACAGGAGAAAAATGATTGGAAAGGTCCAGCAATTATGAATCTAACAACTTTTAATCATCTCATCAGCTGACCTCTTATGTGTACTTTCTGAATTATACATATATGAAGCGAAATACTACTACGTACGAATGTCTAACAAGAAAACGCCCTCTTTTGCAAAGAAATTTCTTTTTCAAAGATTTTTCGTTTGTATAAAGAGTTTTTTCCACTTAATTTTCGATCTGCGGGCTTGGCAGCAAACTCGGTCAATTTCATATTGACTAAATTCGCTATGAAAAACTCTCTCGGAAACTGTTGGAATATCGCCCCCCCCCCCCTCCCCTCCACATAATTGCTTATCTAAGCATGACCTATCCATAGCCTTTGGGTGCAAAATCACATACGGAGCATCCTGTATATGTAGTTGTAGACTACTATCGCTTAATATCAAATCTGCACAAAAGAATCTTAAGCCCAAATACAATGGCAGCTACCGCAACAATGTTTCTATGTACTTGATTTAAAATTAAATAAGAATCAAATTCCCTCAGAAATATGTTCGTACACCCCTTATTATTCCAAAAAGTTGTAGGGGTTGCAATGAACACTTAAAACAGAGTGTTAATTCATCCCTTGTGACACCAGGTGGCATATGATTGGATTTAAGTTTTGATGGTATTTTTTCAATAGGAAATAGCGACATCATTCTCAATGATCTGATCAATTCTCGTGAAATATTTAATAAAAAAACTGTAAACTAAATTCTAATTCGTTCCTTTCTCCCCATAACCCCCTTTCAGTAGAAAACTACTGAACTGATAACATTTGATTGAAGATACCACCAGCGATGAAAAACCAAACATTTTCCAGTTAAGCCGATTTTGGGTTGAACAAGAGCATTAGCAAACCAACCATAGTCATCAGCCAAGCCACAAGTAGAGTGGCAGGCAAACATCATCACATACAAATGGCTTGTTCTAGTTCTTGCAGTTGACTCCTTTTCAGAGCTCTTCATTAGAAGCGATGAGTTTTTGTTTTGTTTTATTGCAAAGAAATCATTTAAGGAGGATTCGGCTGATTCCCCGAAAAATATACCTTGTCTTGTGAAGAACTTATGTTGGATGGAGATCGCTTTAAGGCTCTTCTTCTCTGTTTGATGGCATTTTATAAAGGTTTGTGCGATAGTAGAATTGGTAGTAAATGGCGGTTTGTGTTGTTTTTCTTTTCGACCTTTATTACGAAAATATCAAATTACACGAGGCACACAAGAGAGCCAACTTTGATGAACAGATTCCAAACTTCTATTGATTTGCTATGAAACTAGTAATGAACCCCGTTTGTTGCCATAAGGGTGATATCTATATAAGGAAGAAAATAAGAAAAAAAAGGGAAATAAATTTTTAGGAATTTGTTGTCTATAATATTTGGGATAAAGAGAAGAAAAAATGGAAGGCATTTTGATGTGCATTGGGCTAGCAATGATGATATGGTTCACATATTGAAGTGGTTCTATACTCGATTAATTCCTTTTTACCTGTTCCAATATTGATTGAGAGATTGTTTTGGAAAACGACAGAGGCTGAAAGTATTACCATCACCTAATTAAATGCAGTTATACAGAATATCCACACTTCACATTTGAGGTAAACGCAGCTTGAGCTACTTTCATTAAGAAAATTTCACCACCCCAGAATTTTATATTCAGTAAAGCTCAGGAAATGACGTTATTCTCCTCTGTATGCAACCAGTTTTGATATCTACATTTCTTATATTCTGAACTATTTTACTGTTATTCTTTGTAATTCGAGATTTATTATAAGTTTCCGACTATTTTCGATATTTTAAGATAAAAGAATTGAGTATGAAAAATATGTGTGTAAGATAAGTACCGAGTTTTTGGACCATTAATATAGAAACGAATCCGAATTTAAAGATCGTTGATATATTTGCAGCTGTTTTATACGTCGATTTGTCACTAAGCATGTCCACCATTATTATTCAGAGATCAAAGAAAAATTGAATCAGTGGGTTGTTCTAGTCTAAAGTAAGTCAAGTAAATTTTATCGACTTAAAATCTGGTGGCTTCCGTGTTCTGGGATAACAAGGAAATTATATCCTGATTGATTACCTTGAGAAGGATAAAACTATTACAGGTGCAGAAACAGATGAACGCAAGGGCAATTTTATAAGCCCAATGTCACATGAGCTTCAAAATGATCGCGCGTCATGATGAAAGACTCGTTGTTGTCACACGGTGTAACTTTATTCGCACAACGGAAAATTATGTTGCTCTTTTCTATTAGCTATTTAGTTTGATTATAACTTTTGATCAAAATGAATGTTCCAAATGAAGTCTTATTTTTATATTCTGTTGGAAAACTTTTAAGAAATCAAAAAACGAAAGAACTTTTTGCATCCACTAAACAACGAAAGATATTTTACCAGGCATCTTTCTTTGAAGCATCCTCTAAATTGAAGAAATTTTCAAACCTACTATTTCAAACTATTATCGTATATTTTATTATGATCTTTGTATATTTCGTTGCTAGTATCCCCAAGATTTGATCTGTGGTGTATCTCCTATATCAACATCAATTTTCCTATTTATAATTTAAAGGTATTACACCATATCAAAAACACTACGATTCTAATTGTAAATGACGCGATTTGACAACTCGTGTGGTAATGCAGATGCCTGCAGAAGTCCTTACGACGCTCTACAGTTTGTACATCTTGAGGGGAGAACGCCAGAGCAAATTGGTTGGCGCGACCACAGCGCGGCCTTTCGTGTATAGAGCTCCATTATACATATGTACATACTTTTATGGCGCGCGGTATAAGGCGCTCCTGTAGCATTGGCATTGTCTTTTTTAGAAACTATATGGGACTAACAAAAATATTAGCAGTTTTCCTGTTATCTATAACTCAAGACCTATTAACCCTAAAAATATCAAAATTTTATCTGGTGAGGGGAGGGGTAACGATATTTTTTCGCATATTTTGGGCTATAACTTTATAATCAATTCACCAAACACTCAATTTTTTTAACCTTGATAGTTCTTTCAAACCATACCCACTTGATACAAAAAAAAAAAATCACCAATCCACTCCCATTAAAAATAAAAAAAAAATAAAAAAAAAATTTTTATAATCTTTGACTATCGAAATATGTGCACGACAGATAGATCCAACGTTCTGCCAAATTTCAAATATCTCTACGTCATTTTCGAGAAGAGCGTCTGTGACGGACGCACAAGCGAACTTATAAGGGTTTCGTTTTTCCTCCTTTTGTTGAACGGAACCCTAAAAGGACTCAGTTTAGAGAAGAAGAAGGAAGAAAAAATCACCACGAGAATGCACCATCTCATAGGTTTTCGTATTCTGAAGAAGTTTTTAGTACAATAAAAATGTCTTGGATTGATCGTTTTTACAGTATACTTAAAAATCTAAATTTGTATATGACAACACCAAGAATAAGTTGCCCGATTTAGTCCATTTTTGGAATTTTTTTTACTAGTACAATGAAAACAAGATTCTCTTTACGTCGACGCGTTCTCAGGTAGTGTCCAAAAAATATAGTGGAAAACGAAATTTTTGTATGGCAACCCCACGAAGGAGTTGCCCGATTTGTCTCATTTTCGAACTTAATTTTACTTTTTTTTTTAAAGTCCGTATACAAAATTTCAGCTCTAAGTATACGCGTTCTCGAGTTATCGTGCGCACAGACAAAATAACTTTTAATACATATTATGCGTGGGTGTCCAATCCATTTTGCTCTACCATCATTATTTCCAAACGGAATGACAAACTTAGTATATCCTATAAATTTCATCTAGGGTATAAAAAGGCCCCATACGCTCTTCATATTTTTTTTACAAACCACAAATGAAAACGATAATTATTACGCTCAACATTTAGACCCTTCTTAATCAAAAGTGGGGGGGGGGGGGGGGTTTGATAAATTTTGAAGTTAATGGAAGAAGACCCACGCAAGAAATGTTTCAATCCAACATGTTAACATGTTAAGTTTACGTTAAGTTAGCATCACATTCAGTTTCCTTTAGAAAAAAGGACACGACAAACTTATGGTTTTCACGACAAATTATGAGACAGTTTCGGGTTAAGTCGGGCAATGTTGCGGTGCTAACTTTATGTACGTCTATAACCTCACTTCGTTTAACACTTGCTACTTGTACTCCAGGCTAGATTTAGCCTCTTGGGAAGGACACAATAAATCAACTCTGGTCGCGGTGTCCGCAGGGTCCGCGGTCCCAAGGGCCAAGTTACCAATACTTTTAAGCTAACCCAACCTATATTCAACTCCTTGGCTTCAACTCAATGTCCTTTTTTCTACCATTTTATTTCATTTTTCAACACCCACAAATTTGCACTATCCATTTTTTTAATCTCATAGCTCGCAATAGATGACAAAAATTGTGCATTCTGCGATAGACGTTTGAATCGCTGGTCGAACGCTGTAGAAATTCTTTGTATCGCTGCGATATATCGCGTTGGTTTGAGCGTTTACATTAAAAACTATGTGTGGCGATCTATTGCTGTCGCTTCGTTATTCCTATCACTATATTATCGCAATCGCTATCGTGGCGGTGTGAATCGGCCTTTAATCAGCTTTTTTTAGATACCCTAGATAAGAGACTTAATTGTTCCAGAGCCGGTTTAGCTTTGGATATTTTATACAAGGCTCTATTAACTCCCTTCAACTTCTGTCGGCTCTTAGCTTCCTTAGTTATCATGGCTTTTTCCAAATTCCTCATCCCAGGACTAATGACGGTATACATGAGACGATATCTGCGATGTCTAGCCTTTTTAATAACGCTCATTCTGATTGCATTGATTTTAATTTGACTATCAAGAGTCAGCTAAGAAAGTTTTTGTGATTTTTTTATTGTTTATTTATTTTATATTTTGTACTGTTGTCATCTCTAAGGAGTAATCAGACTTTGATGAACTTGAATTGAATAAATAAATAAATCTGAAGAAAGTTTAAATTTGTCGAACAGTGTACAACTGTTGAACAAATCGAATCTTCAACGAAAATTGGTACTTTCTAGGATGCAATAGAGGCTGCTAATGATAGTTCGAGGGTAGTCTATTCGAAAACGCAAACATCCATATTCTATTCAACTGGTTAACTGGTGATAGTTAATCACATAATACCTATGTCCTCTCTAGCTACATATATTTACTCTATTCCAAATCATAGTAATTTGCAACTTTCACAAATCATATATCCAACAAACTGTTTATAACAACCAACTTATTCTGCCCAGGAGGGCCTATACTAAAAGTAGGCATAAATCTATCTAAAAAAAAAAAAACTCATTCGTTGAACTCGCTACCTTCACACACGAACACATTTTTAAGCCCACAAAATTATATTTACTCAAATCCACAACTAATTATCGTCAATTATTCCCATTTAAATATGAACCGTTTTCCGCCAACTCGTTCATCCCTAATTTTCTCTCAATCACGTGATCGTAAATCAACGATCTGTCATAGATCGCAAAAGTGAACGAGAAGCGTTTATTCAGCGATCAATATCTCACCTGGAGCAATTATCGACAGAATTTCAATTAGGCGAGGCGTTATGCAGTCCGCACAGTGGGGTCTATTCTATATAGATAAGGTAAGGTAAGGTAGGGTATCTATACACGATTATGAATGGTAGGTAGTTAGTTATACGTTCAGAGAATGATGGAAACGTGCCCCATCCTTGTGTTAATGGTTAATAATTTCAGCCGCCATTTATCATTCAATTTTCACGTCTCAAAATGCGCAGAGTATAGGACTGCATGCAGTTCAGCACGCTCAACAAAACCAGGGAAGTGCGAAGAACTCCATCCAACTTGTTTTTTTTTTCTTTCTTTCTATATATTGTAAGTTGAAGACATACCGGCTCCATCGGGTAGGTATATATGTATGTAGTTATGCATATGTATATAATAACATAAGAAAAGTATTAGGGCCTAAAGGCGCAGCAGTATCAGAAGCGAATAAAAAATAAAAAATTTTACGCCTCTCTCCTCTATAGTTTTGGTATATATACATGTACATACATATATTATGACTTAGCAGAATGTGTGAGGTTATGTTTGATTTATGTCCACGTAATTGTTAGTTTTTGGTTAACAATTTGCCGCAATTTGCCGTAATTTCACCTTGCAATAAGTCTCTACATATAGCCGCCCTGCCACATTAAGTGATTTAAATTGCGCGCGGCTATATTAGTTTGGAGGGGGGGAGTACGGGGAGTCCCAATAATGAATTATAGCTAGTTAAAATGGCATGGAATAAATGCGATAAATGAATAATTGATTTCGATATGCAAGGAATTGAGAGTTAGCAAGGAGTGCCATTTTTCATAGCACAAGGCGTCAAGTACCTACCTAATGTTTGTAGATACATTTATTCACCGACCACTTCACTTTTAAGT
The DNA here is from genome assembly GCA_963924295.1 of Dioctria rufipes. Lineage (NCBI taxonomy): Eukaryota > Metazoa > Arthropoda > Insecta > Diptera > Asilidae > Dioctria > Dioctria rufipes. The sequence continues at coordinate 21,295,895 of OZ002740.1, read as the reverse complement.
AGGTCTCAGCTTATATCATTTAATGAAAAGTTCCCCTTCCGGAATGAAACCCCATCGACAAGTCATGCCTGCCACACAATTCTTCTTTCACACAATAGAACTAAATTGCACTTCAAAATCATAAAATCAAGGGTCAATAAGGAGGCAAAAGTATGTACCGATTCGGAACGGATATCATAAATTTCCTCTCCATTGAAGATGTTGTTTTTGTGCGTTTATTGTTCCTGCCTTTATTCACTAAAAGAGATGTCTCATAAAAAGGATGTTTTCAGAGATGCTTCTGGTTTGTTATCCTTATCACGCCTCTAATGATCTTGTCAAAAAAAAAAAAAAAACAAAAAAAATCTGTTCAGTGTAAATTGGAAAGTGAGAGTACAAAATTTTTATATATATAATAGTCGAATAATTTTCTTAGGATGTGGACAGATTGTGGGAATTTTTATACCCTAGATGAAATCATAGGGTATAGGTTAGGTTAGGTTAGGTAGGAGGGGCGTCGTCGATAGAAGAGTAGCCTGCATCACTTAGACCTCTAGTGGATCCATTGTGTTCCTTGACCTCATGGGATAACCTTTAAAACCATCCTAGATCCATGTGTCTTTCTCTTAGAAATATTAGGATACATCTGAACTCTTTACCTTGCAGCTCTCCTAGACTTGAAAAAAAGTAGCTACCTGATAGCTTACCTCTTTTATTTATTAGAGCGGGGCACTCATAAAGTACGTGTTGGACGGATTCAATTTCCTCTAAATTCCTACAGCTCCTGCAGAAATCGTTTGGCACTATTCCCAGTGTTCTATGACCTAGATTCCTATGGCCCAGTGACCCGTAAGGACCCCTACTAGATTGCTGGTCGTTGTTTTACTGCTATTAAGGATTTCTCTTGTCCGGAGATTTGCCTTTCCATAGGCGGCCCTGATGATCTCCTCTTTTAAAGCTCCGATTAAGATTCTCACATGAGCTATCACTCGGAGCCTTTTTGGCCAAATCATCAGCCATCTCGTTGGCTAGGTTATCCTTGTGGCCTTGTACCCAGTATAGGGTGACCTTTTGTCGTGTAGTCAATTTCTCAAGGCGGGTCTTACATAACTTGATGACTGCCTGGCTGTCGGGGTATATGCAAATGTGCCGTGCGGACTCTGCAGATATGTGTATACCAATATTAACTCCTGGTAACTTGCTGCGAGCTCTGTCTAAAAAACACTACATTTGTCTATAAGTCTCTGGATCACACTCAAGCTCCTGTGCCCGCTGGATCCATCCGTAAAGATAAAGCCGTGACACATTAAAAGCAGAAAGCACCGACAGAAGCAGATTTTTTTCTGAAAACATGCAACTCTGCGATCACTAACAAATTGAAAACAGAGGCACCGACAGCAGCAGAAGTTTAGAGCATAATTAATGGAAGTGCAATATGTGGGAGAAATGTTTTTATGTATAGTATAAGTAGTAAATCTGAAATATTTTTGAAGGGGGCTTGGGCGTAATTGTTTAAAATAAACCAAAATTGTGAACTGCCACTGACACATGGAACAGCTACAAAAAGGTGGGAACACAGGCTGATTGGGCATTCATTGGAAAGCTTAGACGGTTTGCTATCATCTGAGATGAATCCCACCTTGATAGGGTGTATATCAAGAAGTTACAGGGTGTAAAGTGGAAGAAGTACTAAAAATCTTAAACCCTCCTACCGCCGAAACGACGCGTCTTACCCCCCCCCCCCATCACCTTATAACTTTTTGCTTGTCTTCACCTCAGATATTAAACCCTTGAGCTAGGTGCACCAATTATGAAACACCCTGTATATTCTAAGAGCAGAAACTTTCTTTTAGAAGCGAGAAAATAAAATGTCTATGGAGGAAAAATGAATTAATTTTGTTAGAAATAACAAATTAATTCACAATTAACATCAAACTTTTAAAAATTATAATACCTGACATGTGTAATTACTGTTTTCAGCTTCTGCTTTCAATGTGGTTGACAAAGCAGAAATGTCGGAGTTCTGTTTCTGATTCTGCCTCTGTCGCCGCTTTCTGTTTTAATGTGTCACCGCCTATAGAAAAGTCGGATATAATCACCATCTCCTTCCCATCCCAATCACTCCTGGTGGACATCATTGATTGATACCCCCCACCAAAAGTTAGGAAAGGTAATAATCTGTTTCTACGCTGCGACCTATCTTCTGGAGTATATTGGAATACACAAAATCCATCTCCATCCAGCAACCCCCGCTCGCAACCTGATAAGGCTAATTGTAGCTACACTCCTATAGTAGAGATCTAGCGACAATAAATCAAACATGACCTCCAGTGCAGCCGTAAAAAGGATATACTAAGTTGGCCTTTCCGTTTATAATGCACAGAACATGCTAACTCAGAGGGCTGAAATTTTGCACAAGGCCTTTTTAAAAAAAATAAGTAAATTTAAGTTCGAACATGGGCTAAATCGGGTAATTTCTTCGTGGGGTTGCCATATAAAAATTTCTTTCTTCACTATATATTTGGACACTGCCTGAGAACGCTTCAATGTAGAGAGCTGAAATTTTACACACGGCGGTTTTATAAAAATAGTAGATATAATTTCAAAAATGGGCTAAATCGGGCAACCCCTTCTTGGTGTTGGCATATAGAAATTTAGGTTTTTTACGTTTACTGTGAAAACGGCTCGTCCTAGACGTTTTTATTGTCCCAGATAATTATAGGTCGACATCACATACGAAGCTTTTTCCCTTCTTTAAAAATGTTACCTACCGTCTTCTATCTGGTCCACAATTTCGGTATTGTTGCTGTTTAAAGAGAGAAGGAGGATCATACGAAACGGCGCGACTCGGTAATATGAGGTGTTGGAAAATTAGAGAATAAGCTACAATAGATAAAGAACAAACTGAAGGGCCAGATCAGAGTGAATTTCAAACCTAGAGCATTCTAGATTATAGACCAGCGGTGAGTCTCTTTACTTACGTTCTTATTTTTAAATATGTATTTACTACTGCTCCTTTAATCCCTGGGGGGACATGAAATGCTGTATTTCTAGCGGACCTTGTTTCACGTATTTCGTATCACAGATTTTAACTTAATTCATGACGACTACTCAGTTTAATGTGGCTTCTTAAGAGGAGTCAGTACTCAGCAAAAATTTCAATTTAGATACCAGAGAGCCTGTAGGCAATAAAACTTACTATACGTAGGTTTGTGTCCTGAAAGTATGAAAATTCATATAAAATTAGCGCAGACCTAGACCATAAGTCGCTTTAGAGACATCTAGCGTAAAAGGCAGAAACCAAAAATGCGACAATTTAAGACGAAAATGAAAATTTGCAGTTCAAAGAAATTGGAAATTTTTAACGAGAATTTCTACAACTTTCAACGAAATATTGCAATTTCTCGTCTGTCAAATATCGAGAGAAAAAAAAAGTACTATTAGAGTTAAACAATTAAAAAAAGCGCCACTAAAAATGAAAAAACTCGACCTTATTTGCTAGATTTAGACTTTATCTTTCTAAAATAGTCACAATCTAAAGAAATGAGGAAACCTATTAATAGGAATTTGATTTCAAATAAATAAATTTTTACCATTTTTTACAATTTTCCGAGCTACTATCTCCATTCCAATACATTTATTTTTTATTTTTCTCGACGTTATTTACTAGACCTCTTCGTTACCTTTAATTTAAGATATAAATCATAATTCTGGTACAAATAGTTTGCCAGAAATTCACATTGAAAAATGTATGAACTTGCAAATCTTGGTACTGACTCCTCTTAAGTTCTCCTCCAAAAAATTTCTAGATTTTCAAAATAATCTTTTTTTTTTTGCACTGTTGTTGGTCACTAAAAGTAATTAATTACGAGTAAATTAATAAGGGAAAAAATCTTAGTGTGGTATACCTTGGTGTATTAAGAAAATTAAGAAGACCAGCAGGCTGTTTAAGGCACCATTAGGACTATGCGTGAGTAATTAAGGCGAAATGTGAATAATTGAAAAGTCACAGCACTTAAAAACGTTAAAAGTATTTATTCACTATATCTTCCTATGATTAAATTACTCGTTGCTTGTGGTGCGTTCCTAATGCCGATCGCCAATAGACTGATAAGACGTGTCTCTCTCGATCATTCTGCACTAGTGTCATCATATCAGATGCTGTGATGGTGCGATGGATTAAATTGTCTGTATTTTGGATGGTATAGGTAGCTACTACTGAAAATATTCAGCGGCCCAGATATTCCCGAATCAATTCAACTATCATGAATAATATTATCCATAGAAAATTCAATTATTTTTTAAACTTAAATTTAATTATACACCCTGTATCCTAAAACGTACATGAACTTTCCAACGACTGCTCAATCAGCCCCGTACTCTTCTCCTCTCCTTAGAAGTTATTGTGGACTTTCCAACGACTGCTCAATCAGCCCCGTACTCTTCTCCTCTCCTTAGAAGTTATTGTGGTCTAAACTAAAAATTTCGGATTTTCTTATCTCTTTTTTGAGTTTGGCATTTTTTTTTTTTGCAAAAAGGTCGTTAACATAACTTTTTTTATATAATTTCTATAAACTGTGGACTCTCCTTCTTAATTTGACCTTAACACCTTTTATCCTAACTGTAGCCGTTTAAGAGCTATTAACTCTCAATCTATTCAGGTCATACCGAAATTAGACGATATTGTTTTTTTTTTAATGACGACTTGTCAGTCACAAAGGGATCAAATTATCTTTGGAGAATAGGTTTGAGAAAAGCTTTGAGATTTCCAAAGTTTTCAGTGTATTCCATAGCAAGGTTAGTTACCGAGCGCTGAGTGCCTAGTATGTTGACGTCCACAAATAACTGGCTGCTAAAAAGTACAGTTTCTCGACATATCCAAGGAGTATCCAGAAGAAATCTTCCATCACATTGTGAAATCTAACAAAAAATGGTTGCATTACACTGACTCCCGAGTACCTATGAAGTACTGCAAGGTTCTAATCTATGGACCAGTTTGGTTTAGCAAGAATTTCTATAAATTGTGTGTTTCTCTGAACCTTGCTGCTGTCTAGAATAGAATTGATTCTTTTTTTTTTTTATCACCATTGAACACACACTCCATATGTACATATAGGTACGTGGAAGATTTAGTTTTGAATAAAATAAACGTGAATGATTAAAGTAAGTAAATAAGTAAACAGCTGTCTTTAATTTATTCTATCTTACATGAGGCAAGCTTTAAAATTTGCTTCGAGATAGCCACAAAAAAAAACCTTAAAGTTTCTATTTTTGTTGTTGGACTGTACTGAATTGGTTTCAGTGCTTCATCAAAGCTTGCGCAGCTGTTTTATATGTATGTGTTTGATCAATTGTTTTTCGTGTTGACATTACTTTTTGCCTAAGTTCTTGAAATTATCAAAAAACAAAAAAAAAAAACTTGCGGAAACAGTTTCTCCAATTTTCTAAACTTATATTTTTTAAAAATTATTTGAATTTTCTGCAAAGCAGTTTTACAGATTTTTCAAGTTTTGTCTATTAAGAAAATAGTGGGGAAAATATAACATTAACTATTTTCAATATAGGAGTTCGAAAATTTATATATGCAGGTAGATTTCTTATTTCCCTATTCGGTTGCATTCGAAAAATTTCGAATATTATGAAAATTACTTTAAAAAAATCTTCGAATTTTCATTAACTCTTAAAATTAATTAATCGGTATGGAATTCATTAGTATTTTCGGAATCCCTTGACTTTGATTGACAATTTCGAAATTTCGAAAACTTCATTAACAAAATTTCGAATTTTCGAAAATTGTGATTTTATTTTCTATCACATTTTCCTTCTTCTTAAAAAAATACTCCTTGTGAAATTTATAAGTATTTCTCGATTTTAGTAGTACAACATTTCTTCCCATATAAAAATGTAAAAATCTGAAAGTAGCTTTTTCCAAATTTGAGTTCCTTTCTTCATTCCGGGTCGCATATTCATAAATTTTATTACTTTCAATTTCGAATTGTAGTTTTCGGTTATCCATTACAACTCACATGATGTATGTATTTCCTTATAAAAGAAGAAATAAAAAGTTTTCCTGAAAAAAGGGACTACTTAGAGAGTATTTCAAAAAATCTTTGGACATAAATAATGTAAATTTAAAATTATTTTTATTGGCGATTTACAATGTATGCTTGTCTCTCTTAAAAAAAAAAAACAAAAAACAAAATTCTAAGTGATGCCTTACAATCTTCTTAATCTCTTCTAAGGCTCCCCAGTAATCAGCTATCATCAAAATATCATAAAACTTCGATCTAAACGAGAAAATTCTAATGATCGTGCGCATCCCATCATCCCATCTCCGCAATACACCCGTACATATGTAGGTATATACACTCGTTATGATATTCCAATCCAATCGAAACCCTAAGTCCAAAATCAGATAGAGATAGATCCATGACCAATAGATAAATCTTAGGGAAAACTATCAATAAAATTGACAGTCGATAATAAATTGTGATTAACAGCAACGCAACACGTTCGAAGGAAGGAAGGAAGGAAGGAATAGTTTTAAGGGGGCAAGAACCCAAAGCATTTTTTTTTTACTAAATTTTATGAAGATACGCACGTTCTTCTCTACTAAAATCTGCTATAGTACAATCAGAAATAATTAGGTATAGCGAGGAAACAAATCATCCAGGCTCTTTGGGTGAAATATTATAAAATGGCAACATGGTGAGAATTTGACAGGAAACTTTCAGTGATTTTCAGTGCATGTGAATGTGTGTTTGTGTATTTGGATGAATGGATGTATGACTCCAGGAAGTTAGAAAAATTTACGCTTAGTGAGGAGGAATAACGCTCGAGCGCAATCAACGATGATAAATGGGTACGAAATTTTTATTATCTCACCTTGACGTCCAAAATGGATTAATCAATTTTATGGGTTTTAAGTGGTTAACATTATTAATTGCAAGCATTTTTGAGTTGTAGGTTTAACGGTTCCTGAAGGTATATTTTTATGAAGGCTGTCTAGAACAAGTTTAAATTTTGATATTTAATTTATTTTATCTTTTCGGTTTATTAGGATAAAAAATTGCTATTAAGTGACAAATTGCGGTAGTTTTTATGTGAGCTATTTTTATTTCTCAGGTTGTTCAAAATCTCTGCCAATAATAATTTTGACTTGTATGAATTGATTTCAGAGCGTTAATATTAGTCACATTATGTTAAAGTGCTTTTATTTATTTGTAGTTAGAAATCTCGACGATATATAATACCCTGAAAAATTGCTTGCATTTACCTATCACTCACTTTAACTCGTTCATTACGCTCGTCACATTCATCCGAACCTCACAGTGATAATATAGACCAGATAGGAATTCCTTTCTATCGAATAGTCTACAACAAATTAAGTTATGCAATCTTGTAATTGCTAAATTATCAGTCATCTGTGGCGTACCTCAGAAATCAATTCTAGACCCACTGTTCTTCAGTATGAATATTTGACTATTAACGATTACCGCTACGATGAAATAAATAGCAAGCAAAATTCATATTTACATCGACGCATCTTAGTGGACCCATCAATCCTAATTGCTAAATTGTTAATCTTCTGTGGAGTACCTCAGAGATCGATTCTAGACCCACTGTTCTTCAGCATGAATATCGACGATTATAGCCGGATGAAATAAATATCAAGAAAAATTCATATGTACTACATCGATGCGTCTTAGTGGACTCATTTTACTGCTAGAGAGCTGTGTACAGCGCTTCGATTTATGACCATTTTTAAATGATTTGTTGATAATCAAGTATTGCTCAACTCCATAAAATCATTAGCATATAAAAATTTTTGAGTACATTTTCAGTTTTTAGCCTTTCAAGAAACCTAACTCCTTCTATTCCACTGAAAGTCAATGCTAGCATTTTTTTATATATTCTGGTAGTCTTAACTTTGTTATTGGTGTTTGGCTAATGAATTCCATTGAGCGATTCTCCAGTTTTTTTTTTTGATATCTACATATAAGTAATTTCAACTTTTACACACAATGCTAGAGACAATTTTAATTTCTACCTTTGTACTACATATCGTCAGTATAGGGAGGGAAGGGATAGTAAGAGTCTATCGTTGTACATAATAACAGTTATATATCCCAATCACAGTGTATAAATAAGTTTTTCTTACCTTTTTTAAGTGTTATATTGAACAAGCAGCGTTATTCTTAGAGAAAGTATTTCACTTCGGCCATTCAAGATTCGTCGAAGTTTCCAAAATTACACCTCGTCGGGTACCTATGTACATATACATATGTGGTATAACAGTTAGTTACATCATAGTTTTTATAAAAGTTAAATATAGACGAAGCAAAAATGTTCAAATACTTTTCCTTACAATTTGCAATTTAGGGCCTGTCCGAATCAAGTTTTCGTCTTCGACTCGGTCCTGTTATAACAGCCAGTACATTACGCAACAAGTTCAGCTATTATAAGAATTAGACGAAGCTAACCTGTCTGAATTCGTTTGCTTATCTTAACATTTGAAGTTTTATTAAGATCTTGTGCTATTTTTACAAGATGTTTGTATTTATCGTCCCGTGCAATAACAAACTTGAAAACAAGCTCTCTTGTCCCTGAAATGCAAAATTTGATAGGGTTATATTCACAAAGCAGTCATATAACTCTTGAGCTGAGTTAAATTCACAAATTTTGAACGATATGAATTATATTACTGCGATAAGATATAATGCAAAGAATAAAGACTAAGTCTATTACAGCCACAAATTATGAGCTTAATAATTTTTTTCCATCAAGCGCAAGCTGAAACTAATTTGTCCGAATTCGTTTGTTTAGCTTGATTTCGTAGACAGCAAACAAACATTACCTCACTATATGTTGTCGATTTGAATAAGTTAATCTAACCAGATGTGTAAACTGTTATAAAAAGTAGAAAAGTTCGGTGGCATAGACATGGATTCGGATAGAGCTTGACACGGTTTAAGTCAATTCGATTCTTGACTCGGCTATCAAGCTAACCAGATATCTAAACTGTTATACAAAGTAGAAAAGCTCGGTGGCATAGACGTAGATTCGGATAGAGCTTGACTCGATGTAAATCAACTTGATTCTTGACTCTTCAATTAAGCTAACCAAATGTCTAAACTGTTATACAAAGTAAAAAAGCTCGATGACGTAGGCATGGATTCGGACAGAGCTTGACTCGGTGTAAGTCAACTCGATTCTTGATTCGCGGTGATCAAGCTATCCAGAGATCTAAACTGTTATATAATGTAGAAAAGCTCGGTGGCATAGATATGGCATTCGGATAGAGCTCAGACTAGGTGTTACGTCACAAGCCGTTATAACAAGACGAAGACGAAAACTTGAATTCGGACATTCCCTTAATATATACATAGTACGCATTGCAAAGTATCTCTCTAAATTAGAACTTAGCTAGGTATGTTATCTTAGTTATTATAATATGACAAAGGTAAAATATATGACTTTTTATTGATATGAGATTCACTATTGTTATATGTAGTATATAAGTTTAGCTGACTATTTCAACACTGCTTCTATATTTGTATATTATTAAAAGCTGCTGATGAAATGGAGTACGCATTGCAAAGTATCTCTCTAAATTAGAACTTAGCTAGGTATGTTATCTTAGTTATTATAATATGACAAAGGTAAAATATATGACTTTTTATTGATATGAGATTCACTATTGTTATATGTAGTATATAAGTTTAGCTGACTATTTCAACACTGCTTCTATATTTGTATATTATTAAAAGCTGCTGATGAAATGGAGACGCTTAAAGATGTCTACTTCATTTTTATTTGGGTATAGCAGTTACATCGTCTCAATCTAAACATTACATCTGTATAACAGCTAACCTGTCACTATGTATTGAGTATAAGTAGTAGTATTAAGTATAAACTATGGAAATAGAATAGACTTTATTTTGGAACTTTTATAACAACAACTGCAATCACACTAACTGTTATACAAAACAAATATTTGGATAGGTTAGTTAAGCTCTTAGATTGGTTACATACAATCACAAGGATAGACTAAAAATCTCACAATTCACAATTTTTTTAAATATATTTTTAGATATTCAAATCGATTGTGACCAAAATACATATTTTCACATTCGGTTGAAGAACATTTTTATTTATGAATAAAATGGAATATCAAACCATTGCCACTGTTTAGATTGTCTTTTATCCAATTTATACTTTATACATCTCTTCAGAATAAGACCCTCCTGATATTTGATGCATTTCCTAATTGGATATTCAAATTTATAGCAATATTGTCTAGCTGTTGTGTATGTATTTCCAATCAGATTAGCTGTAAAACTGTTTGTTTTCCTTAAACAATTTTGAAAAGCATGTTCACAATTGCAATGTAATCTAGAAAATTCAATAAGTATAATTTTATATATACATATATAATATTTCCTCAGCACAAAGTTTCAAAATGCAACCAACCTGGTAAAGATATCCGGATTGTTCAGACCATGTTTTGTATCTTTTGCTTCAATTATATCCGGACAATTGTCATGTGCCCGACAGCATTTGTCAATATCTTTCATTTGTCCTAAGTCTTCTTTACTATTTGCAGAATCACCTGGACCACACCATTTTGTTCCTGGTATGGTTATACCTAGTAGATTGACTGGTGGAGGAGGTACTGAATTCGTATTTACATTTTCAAATATTGAAAACTCTTCACAATCTTCACAAGTTAAAACAGTCGACAGTCTATTGAAAATAGTTAGAACAGTTATACTAAGTGTTATAGAGAAACTGAACATCATTATAGGCTAATGGTCAATAGATGAATAAATTAATTACGTTGAATGACAGATGTTCTTATGGTTTATATAAATATAGAGCGCGAGCAAACAAATGTGTGAAATGTGGTGCAGTTAAGGAATTTTTACAATAAATATTAAAATTGACCGAATGTGTGTGTGTGTGAATTGGATTTTCATACATCTTAAAGTGTTATATCTCGGTTTTGAGGAAAAAATTGCAATGAACAGAAATTTAAAAGAGTATTTTTTTGTTTGCAAACCAGTTGTTGCAGCTTATGCAACATTTCTGTAGTTGCAGGCAGAAGCACAGCAGAATTATATCATTATTAATCGTGAAATATCATTAGACTAACTATATTGTTTAAGAGCAGCTAATTACACAATACGCTTTATTCAAGTTTGACGTAATATTACTAATAAGAAAATTGTTTTTGTCCATATTTCAAAACTGGACAAGTGTTTAGGACATTTTGGGATAATTATATTTAAACGATCTATCAAATTTCACTCTATCTAACTTTTTTGTGCTATTTAAAAGCACAGAATTCAACTTTGTGGAACCTAACTAACGATGTATTCCTTTTTGTTTTGTCTCCATACTTTTATGCAATATCAGTTATCTTTCCCACGACTGATCGTCAAAAGATTTTTCAATACGACACCAGAGTTTATTCGTTTGAGTTAACAAATAATGTTTAGGGTCCACTGGCGTCTTTAAATCGTTACTTCGACTAGGGATTGAAGATATTCTTGGCCTCCAACCATTCTACCTCTATATCCAGTGGGAATCAGGGGAAAGTGTGATTCAAAGGAAAAGGTCATCTGATCAAATTTCTTCCACATCCTCGAGAAGGTTCATATTAAAGATCTAAAAGCTCCAACGGATATTATGATTAAAACATTTTCCTTTGAAATAGGTTATCAGGTAATCATTAACGAGAAAAGCCAGAGATTAGATAGACGGGTCCAGTTCCCGCATCGGGCTCATGGCGGGTATTCTAACAGATCCCCAGGAAGAATGACAGAACAGGCGCGGAAATGGTGGATCCAGAAATGGAATATCCCTTCATTCAGCTTAGATTAGATTTGTGGAGGGGTGAACATTCAATGTGACCCGAAAGTACTATTGTGAATTCCCGTTCGACTTACTCCCTTTTTAGGTTTAGACTGTTAATAAAGTCTAGTACCGTTCTTTAACTTGGGTTCCACGCATAGTTTGATAGAGGAAAAGCATATTTGAGGTGGAGTTTTGAGCTCTGTTCTCCTAAGGAGTGGGGGTTCTTTTATTTTTCCGCTATTTGCTATATTTAGGGCGGCTCTGAAGTAACATTTTGAAGTGTCACAAAATGACTCTGATCCGACAAAGGGAGTTTCTGCTCCTCTTTTGGCTATGCTAATCAGCAATTTCATGGCCTTTATGGACCTCGTGTCCAGATCCTCATATGAGGATAACTGTTTTTCTCCCTGATAAATTTTTAACGGTTTACAGATACTCCCAGGCTATCCTTCACTGAGTAATGTAAGATTTTAAGGCCTTGAGAGCGGCTTGACTGTCCCAGAGGATATTAATGGTTGAGCCATTTATGCCTCTTTTAATGCAGGTATTGACGCATTCTTCTATGGCCAGTACCTCTGCTTGGGATATGGTAGGGGTAGAGCCCAGGGCCTTTGATATATATGGCATCTGGGGCCGTATACATATAGTCCAACACCACTGTTAGTTTGGAACCATCCATATACCACACCATCGATCCTTGTTGGAAGGACGGTTTAGTGGAATGTCATTTTTGTCGGTCTCCGAAAATCACGTCGAAAGCGGTCTTACAAAATCCATCTTGGATATAATTATATCAGATATTTTCGTCATTTCTTCGAGGCATATCTGATTTAAGATACTTAAATGACCAACCAGATCACCTGGCTTTAACTGTTCCTCCTTTTGCAATCTTATAGCACTGGAGATTGCTTCCTCTTTCACCTGCAAATGCAGCGGTTGAAGATTTAATAAGGCTTCTATGGCTGCTGTAGGACAGGTCCTCATGGTACCAGTTATTCCTAGACAGGCAAGCCGCTGGATTTTTTGAAGCAGAGTCTCGGTTTTCTTCTGATTAGTTTTTGGCCATCATGCGAGGGACGCATAGGTGACCATGGGCATTTTTGGCTCTAGACCGCACGTTCTGCCAATGAAGCAACGACACGTGTAAAGAGATCCTACCACTCTTTTCGTCATTCTGGACAGATGGGAATTTCAGGTAAGTTTCTTATCTAAAGTGACTCCCAGAACTTTGACTTCGTCTGAAAATATCAATTCCGTGTTAGCAGCCGTTAGTGAAAGTTTTGTTTACGGCCCGAATTACAATTACGACTTCTCAGTCGCTTTCAGATTTGATTTTCAGTCGAAGTCGACGCTGAGGTGAAATTTGTAATTAAATTACGACTTCGGCTTTGCCAATTTCCTTCCATACTTTTTCCTTAACGTGGACTTTTCTGAACTGAAGTTGACCGCAGTCGACACCAGCTTTGCACTTTGAGCAAAGTTCAGATTCAGTGGGCCAAGTCGAAGTCGACTGTGAAGTCGTAATTGTAATTTGGCCCTAAACACCACATGTGGACTTTGGAAAGAGTTTTTTGCATGAGTTCGGATATAACTTGATCATGCTTGCTCCTCCATTCAGCTTAGTTCCTCACCTTGTGTCTTTCAGCTGGAAGTTTATGCTATAGAGCAACCCTAAGTTTGGGCTGAAACATCTATATATATTTGCTCAGGCTTAAATCGGTGCCGACAGTTCATATACGTACTGGTTCCTTCCCAATATTTGGTCTACCAAAAAGAAGCCACTTTAGGGCGGCACTACAAAATGGGAATACAGGTAACTGGATCTCCTCTCGCGTGTTTCTGCACCTGGTATGAAGCAGGTTAAGGGGCTCTTACCCCCACTCTCTCTCTCTCTCCAAACGTATAAACTAATTGGTCTTAGCAGATAATCGCTCCGGCTGTTTATTAATGCAGTCTCTGGATATAGCCACTTCATTTATTTTCTGAAGAACATAGTCAAATCCAACAGATGGAACCTCACTCTAAATAAGGTTTGTAATGGTCGGGTAACCCAACAAGACAATAATCGAGCTTGTAAAGAAGCTAAATTTAGTCTAACCACTTTAGCGGAAGCCAATAATAGATCAACTCTAATCGCGATGTTCACTCACAGGGTCCTGGTGGCCTGGTCACCCTTACTCTTAACCTTAACAAATAATGATATTCTGCCCATTGTTTCAGAATAACAAAATAAATAACAAAAACGCCCATTTTTTTAATAATGTAACTTTTATGTTGTTGTTTTGTATGTTTAGTTACAAAATGTCGGAAATCGTAACAAGTTATGAAGTCGTTACATTTCGGTCACTACATGTACGAGGGTTGCCTGAAAAGTTTCCAACCTCAACATGTAGATGGCAGCACTCGTAATCAAAGGTTTGGGAATATGTTTGCGTATGCTTTATAAGGTTCTCATCAAAATTTTAGAAATATTAGTTGTTGTTTGACAATCATTTGAGTTAGTTGATATGAGTGTTTTTGTGAACATATTTATTTTTGAAAGGCAATACACCTACGCAAATCAAAGACGAGTTGGACGCTTTGTACGGGCACCATCTGCACCATCATTTATCACCGTAGATTTTTGGGCAGCTGAATTTAAACGTGCCCGTAGCAGCTTGGATGACGTTGAACGTTCGGGACGTCCAAAAACTGTACCCACTGACGATAACATCGCTCAAGTTCACCAAATAGTGCTATACAATCGTCGAATTAAAGTTAGAGAGATAGCAAAGGCTATGAACATGTCCAAAGAACGCGTTTGTTACATTTGCATTAAGATTTCAGCGCCCGATGGACAGAGATTTTTGTCGAATGAGGAGACCATTACCTTCGTAAACCTGCAGAGGAAGACGCCGAGTACTATTTGCACGGGTTGAAGAGATTGGAGCATCACTAAGAGAAGTGTATAGACTTATAATAAGGAGACTACGTAGAAAAATAAAAATTACAGGATTTGACTAGTTGTGCTGTATGACATGCATACCTATGTATAGAAGATCTCATGATCGACGAATATTTTAACAGATAAAAGTTAGTACTCAAAATAAAAAAACAACTTCCCACATTTAAGCAACAAAAAAAAACAAGTTCCCTTACCGAACTAGGTATGTAGGTATACGTACATAACCATAAAACATAGCGCATCTATAACAGATTATCGGTTAGGATTAAAGATATCCATTTCCTCTTGGACAACCGAAAGAAAAGTATATGTAGTCGAAATCCAGAAGCAGACAGATATAAATCTCACTTGATCCGATTAGGATGAGGATTCGTCAATCGGTGAACCGAAAATAAACAAAAGGATAAAGTCGGCGCCCAGTTTTTGTTTTTTTATCATAAAATCAAAGTAAGAAAGAGAAGAAAAAACTTTTGACCCGTAATTGCGCATTTTTAACCTACGGCAGCGGATATCGTTATTAATTTTACCTCTCTCAGTTTTCCCAGCATCTTTATTTAAGAGGATAAGAATAAGTGAGCCATGACCATGGTATCAAGATTTATGCCTACAAGTGCACAAAAAAAAAAAAACATGACTATTCATCGTTGAGTGCAGTTCTTTTACAAATTTCACTGTACAATCGCACATCCCTTATCCCGCATTATATTCACATAGCTGGTAGAATTTTTTTATATCGTTATCCATATTCTAACTACCATGGCGCGTTGTTATTTATTTTAGTCCTATTAAGGTTGTAATACCGAAATATGTCACACACAAATTTACCGATGCAGCGATCATACAGCAGTTGTAGTACCTAACCTATCTGTTTTCCCTTAATGGCTTGCTCATATTATTTAGCTCCTTTGTGTGGCAGGCAAACGGATCCTTCCTTCTCCCAATCCATTTCAAGCAAATTCGAAGTTGTTTCGATGATTGCCCTTTTTATTTCATCGCATTCCATAATTGCAATATCCGGTCCTCGTATATATTTCCCCATTGACGATGGCATTTTATGTCTTTTATCAGTTGATAAAATCAAATAAACAAACTTTGCCAATTTTTCACCATCAGCTGGAGTTTTGGTATAGGTAGGCAAGGTAAAGCAGCTAGGTAGGAAATGCAATTTGGAACTTTGGCCGTTGTTTTATGTTTTCGGTATACTTTTTTGGATGTGGAGAGACGTTTCAGTCAATTTTTCCTTTTTTTTTTGTAAACCAATTTTATCAAAGTTCTAATGATATTTTCTGGCTTGGAAAATAATATTATAAACAGGTCGACTATACACGATGATGGTTTGAGGAGTTAAATAGCCGAAACGTAAAAGTTTACAGCTTAGTAAATGGTTGCTTGACATGCGATTTTGAAGCGAGGACTATTTTTTATTTGAGAGGAAGGAATCAGATTTTTCCCGAGTATGGGATAGATCTCATACTAGAGAATGTCGTCAAAATTGTGATTTGTGAATAATATAAAGTGTGGTTAGTATAAATTGCAAGCTATGTTTAGAGAAACTATTTTTTGTATTATCACGAAACAGAGTTTCCGAGTATTATGTTTTATTTTATTTTATTTTTTATTATTATTAATCCAAGCTCACGTAATTTTTTTTTTCTAGGCAGGAATGATGAAAGATTCCGAGTAGGAAGGGCAAGGCGGCCCATTGTGCTAGTCTTCTAAAAAAAAAAAACCTCTCACAAAAACCTTCCGGTCCTCTTAATGCAAATAGGAAACAGACTGAAGCGTATCCAGCTCCCGTCAGGCAAAGGCTGGAGAAGAGCACAGAAAGTGTTCGGTTGTCTCAGGCTAGGCTCTCCTTTCGGGCAGGACAGACATTCAAGGTTGTCAAAAAAACTTTCATCATGAAGCAAGCTGTAGGTATTGATAATGCCAACCACAGTTTTGCATTGCTTTCTTCTGAGCCCCAATAGAAAATCAGTGAACTTTATATTTGGTCTATCAAGAAAAGTTTCGTGTACCTGCAAGTTCTCAGGTTCGACCATCGCTACTGATGTTTCATGCGAACATCCGCTTTGATGAGGCACTCGATCACTGAGGTACCAATGTCAACAGCAGGTGCTAGTCCAGAACTAAATCCGGATCTGGCTAGCAACTCCGCCCTTTCATTACCAACCCATGATTCCCGTGTGCTCAGGTACCCAAAACGTCCTGCAACTCCAAGTAACTTGATGTTATCCGAGAGAGCCACTCAAACCATTAAGGCTGCCTGACTGAATATCAATATCATCTTCGGTGATTTTCATGTCAAAGGCCAAAGGTCAACTTCGCTGACATTGCGATGTCGAAGGACCTTACCCTGGAAGACAGTAGTGTGCCTTTCAAGAGAGTACTCCAACCCATGTCAGGATTGGGAAAATAAGCACCTGCACCGATCCCTGAACTTGTGAGGGAGCCGTAGTTGAAAATTTTTAAAGTGGACGGAGGAGACTTAGATATGGCTCACCATCACTCCACGACTTCCTGTAAGCTCAGGGGATGCCCTATGATGTAAAGCACAGCATAACAGGAAGGAGATAAAGAGATATCATAAGACATTTATATCAAAAAATGGAAAAATTGTTTCTTGGCATGTCACCATTGAACCTTCACAAAAGATGGTAGACTGTTCCTCGTTCGCCCAGTTCGGGTTTAAAAACTTGACAAAATTTCACTGTATCTACGGGCCGAATTGCCTCTTCGAATGTTGTTTTTGTATGAAAAGCTAAAGTCATTTAATCAGTCTAATTCAGAGGCTCTATTTGACAATTTGTATAGAGTACTTAGTGCTTTTTTTATGACAGAAGTTAGCCTTCTAGGAGAACCAGATCATTCGAAATTTAAATAGCGAAAATCTAAAAATTGTTTGCAAGGGCACTACAAGGAGAGGTATTTGAAAACTTGATAAAATCAAGTCAGCAATAATTTCGGAGAGCAGACATACACATTCGTTTGAAGTCGTATCCGATAACTGCGAGCCTGAGGACTGTTTAAAAGGATATTAAAAAATTGTGTAACCTTGAAGCGTCTTCATTTTAACTATAGGCAGGGCCCATTCCCATATGGCATGGTAAAACGAATGCCAGCAGATTGCTTTTTTCTGTTGAAAAGAGATTCTGATTAGAGATGGTTCAGATGGTTTTAATTTTTCACGACCTTAGGAAAGAAGAAACTTACCTATCAAGCTCATTGGCAATTTGGCAATAACTTGTCATATCGACTCACTCGAACATCTCCGCAATATTGGATGCCTTTCGCTCCTTTATGTTCCGATAAAATATCTAGTCTGACCCCTTGTAGAATGATTCTTGCACGCAATACTCGCGCTGTAAACTGCTCACATCCTTTTACCCTTAAAATTACCTTCGGCAGTACAGTAAAATTCCGTGATGTTTTTATATCCCGAACTGTGCGAAAGTGGAACAGTCTACCATCTTCTGTCTTTCCTCCGGCATACAATCTGCGAAAGTTTAAGAGTGACATACGTCAGCACCTCCGCCGCTTTCCTCACATTCCTTAATTCCTTTTCCTGTCTCCTTCCTGCCATGCCGTGCTTTGCATCATAGGGTATCCCCTGAGCTTGGCTTAATAATATATATATATATATATAAAACCAATATATATATAAAACCTCACCATAGCAGATTTTAAGGGGTCATGGTATGGGGAGTCATATCGTACTTCGACCCGATAGACCTAGACATTTTGGATGGAACACAAAATACTCAAAAATATAAGCAAACATTGGAAAGGGCTAAAATAATAATTCAGGAGGTGATGGGGAGGGTGTCATCAATGGATCTTCCAATATGATAAGGCTGTGATTCATACCGCCAGATCCGTTACACAGTGATTTCAGGAACGGAACGTTGAAGTTCTTGAATGGCCATCGTTATCACACCTGATCACAATATTATTGAAAACCTGTGGGGCTGGTTATCTCGGCAAGTGTATTGTAATGGAAGGCAATACCAGAACAGAGCCGAACTATTTCTGACGATAAAAGAGGGAACTAATCAAAATTTTTTACAAGTCTATGCCTAGATATGTATTTCAAGTTATAAATAAAAATGGGAAGAATACAAATTATTAAAAATAGCAAATTTTATTTCATACTACTAAATAAGAAATATTAAAGTTATAAAAATTTGTGTCTTAAAAGAAAAAAACGGCTTTAAAATTCCAGTGGTGGCTAACCAGTTGTCATATTTTAAAAGTCCATAAAATGGTTAGGAGTTAAAATTCCTCCTAACAATTCTTCATTTATATAAGTATAGAGAAAATATGTGTCTTTTCTTAACAATATTCTATGAAATTATCCAAGGGGTTTGGGGGGGGGGGGGGGGCAACCCAGATGTCACCGAGTGTATATAGCAGTGTTGGGCAAAATGTAATCTGATTAATGATTAACAATTACAATTAACCACGTCATCTGTAATCAGATTACTAATGTAATCCATTTCCATAATTACATAATGTAATCGATTAACGTGTAATGTGATTACAAGTTAATCTGATTACACATTAATCGATTACAAGTTAATCACAATACATGTTAATCTAATTAATGTGATTACATTTAAGATATTTAAGATATTTGTGTTCTAATTCTTCATAAAACTCCCTAAAACTAATTTCGTACGAGAACATTACTATTTTCTTTCAATTCATTTCATTATATTATTAATTACTTTTAAGTAATCTACAAAGTAATCTGTTACAATGTAATTAGATTACAAAATAATCTAATTATATTGTAACAGATTACACATTTGATAGATTACATATTCTCTCATAAGTAATCTGATTGATATGTAATCGAATACAACTTAATTAGATTACTTTGTAATTTGACTAAACTGTAATGGAATTATTAATTAAATTACACTGCAATCAGATTACGCCCAACACTGGTATATAGGTACCTAGACTTAGTTGTATAGTAATAAAGTGATAGGTTGTTTATTCTTTTAATTAGTACTCACTGTTACGTAGTTACAGTTTTCCAGTAACACTAGTATTACATGTGTATTGTGATGTCAGGCTTTGCAGAGCGCTTTTCGTGTTGCTGAAGTTTAGACACCTGTAACTAAATATGTCGAAGCTCCGGTGCAGTTATAAAGCAGGCCTTTTCCACTTGAGACGAAGCTGGTCCAATTGTGTTTTATTAAATTTAAATTAAATTGTTGCCTTTTACATATGACATAAATAACCGGAACAACAAGAGATACTTACACTTAGTTTATTTTGATGTTGATATATACCTACATACAATTTTCTAAATATAAAGATTGCCATCTAAACATATCATAGGTATACCCAATTTCCATTCCCATCATCTTCATAAATACATTCCATATAAAACTACAAATCCACCCCATCATAACTAGGTAGGAACTAATTAATTACATTAATGTACTATCTACAAAAACAAAAACTCTACAACAAAGCCTAGAGAGAACACTTAAAAATACATAAAATAAAAGTTAGCCAGGTACTACTAAACCAAAGCAAACCCTCAAATGCATTTTCCAAAAATCGTACAAAAATGCGCATCTTCAAGTCTCTCTCTCTATCTGAGAAACCATCGTCAACCGTAGCATACACATATCATCTTCTCATCTCATATCAAAACCAACTCAACCCCTAAAAGTTCGCATTATTTTGATAAGAAAATGATTATAGCAAATATTGCGCAAGCTCTGACATTTTGTCTGCTGTTTATTCTCTTTATCAACCAATCACAGAACTGCAATTACCCCGCAGCGCAACACTACAAATGGAAAAGGTATAAGATAAAAATTGGTACCTTACTTACCTATACCTTTGTTGGGACACACAACACAAACCTTCCCATTTAAAGTTGAATTAAAGATTAAAAACACCACGCCCAGAAAATTGCATGGGGGCGGAGTTGTCTATAGAGGTCGTAGTATAGTAGGCACAGAATTTGTTGGATGGTTGGGAACGCATGGATGACTATAATGCTAGTGTCATATCAAAATATATATATATGTAGGAAAAACAACAAAAATATAGCGAGACAGGTTTAGAGATTGCTGCGTTTTAGTAGTATTAGTCTCTCTAGTGCTGTGCACGCCACTGTCCATTTGTAGTTGTGAAAATTGCAAGGAAACACATGCACAACGAACGAAGTATAAATATAAACTATACTTAAGGTAAAAACGCACAAGAGAGGCGGCAACCTGAAATTTCAATGGGGATATAAAATTGAATTTCGCGGGTGTGTATGGTTGATGTATGTTTGATTATGCCAATCACACCTGGCTCTTATTCTTTAGCGCAATTAAGAACAAGATTTTTTTTTTTTTTTCAAAAGTTTATTGACTTCATTTTCGGGGGGGCTAAAAATAATTTATATTGAAAAAACGTGCGAAAAAAATTTGAGAGAAATGCAATTAGTAGTAAAAAAGTAAATCATTGCGGTAGCGACTTACAATTTTTGCCACGTGATTCAGAGCATCTTTTGGGTAGGGGTAGTGGGGGGTATTTGTTGTTCTCTCTCTGTTTTTTTTTTTTTATCAAGCCCAAACTATTGAAGGAAAGAGAGTATAATACGGAACAACGGACAAACACAGAGTTAAAATGGAAAATCAAAAAGTCTATAAATAAACTTCATTGCGTATACTAATAGAAAAGAAAACTAAATTCATCCATTACACGACAAAAACCGCACCAGTTTGCGGTAAATCCTTCTCAATACCGGCTCAATGCACACACACTCATACATCCACAGACCACAGCTGATTTTGAATTGAAAATGTTTATGTATATAACTCAGATAAGCTCTGCTGCTATGGCGCGGTATAGCCACTCAATACACTTGCAGTGGCAACTTTCATATATGTGTATTTTGTTGGTGTTATTTTTGTTGCGGTGTGTTAATGCATGACGGCGGTTGGTTTTGGTTTTCTTCTTTTTTTCTTTTTCTTTTTTTGAGGATGGGATAATGTTGATGTTGAGTTGATGATGTTGATGATGATGAAACTCAATTCCTGATCGTATTCAATTTCATCAGTTGGTTGTGCAGTGTCTTCGCGTGAGGTCGTTCGTTTTTATACCTAATAAAGAAGAATTTGGGTTTTCTTTTATTTTTTTGTTGAAAAGTTAATCGCAGTCCTGTAAAAATCTACGTCTTGATTGATTTTCACATAATATAATATATATTTTTTGTACAATAATTTTGATATTCAGAAAAATTTTTTATTTTCGAAAATCATGTCGAATATCAATCAAAAATCCGTTTATTCGTATCTATTCGAGTTTGAGTGAATATTATTATTATTTTTTTTAAGTGTTAGAAAAAGTTCGAAATTGAATTGAATCGGTTCAATTTTGTATTACCTGCATCTCTATAAAAATTTGCGCAAATTTTATTGTTCAAAAAAAAATATTTAAATATACGTGTTTGTGCAATTTCGAAGTTTCGAAGTGTGATTATCGAATTGAATTGAAAGAAGAGTTTTTAAAAGCACAACAAAGTGATATTATTGACAAAAGTTTTTGTGTTTATTGTTTTCATAATATTTTATATTTCGAAAATGTACCTACCTATCTATAAATTTTCGAAATTAAACGTATCATAATATACTCATAATACGTATAGAGGTAAAATTTCTTGAATATGTGCATACCTATGTACATATATATATGAGAAGATAATGTAAGTAGGTACCTACATACTTACATATATTCTTCTAGCCAGAGTTGCAGGAGAGTTCATCGTTGTTTTTTTTTTATATATACTTTGTCTGTTAACTTGTAAACAATATCAAATTTCACCTATTGATTTTCCTTATGCTAACATTATCGTCCCTGTCCCTTTTTTGTTGTTGTTGGTGTTATTGTATACTACGTACTACATATACTGTAGTAATACTCTGCACATTTCGGTATGTCTGAGGACTATTTAGCAGAGATGGATTTTTTTGTTTTGTAGGTTTATATCTATGCTTTTCACATTCACAGATGTATTGTAACGCATCAGAGAAAATTTAGCCGCTAGATATAATTATAAGATTGAATTTTGATCTTTCCTATATTTTTACTATTATTTCATAGTAGCACATTACCGCCGCCGGTCGGTTAGCCTTTTTTCAGGATATCTCCAAAAATGTATCATATTACAACAACTATTTTAATACCTACATTTTGGGCATATAATATGGCGTAAATGTAGATTATCTTTTACTTTATTTCTATTTTAAATTTATATTTAAAATTATCATTTTTTGTCTGTATAATTTTATTTACTCTATCAATGCAGAGTGCTTGTTTGTAATGAGATTTTGCCATACGCTAATTGTCATAAACTGTTGACAGCTTAAGCAAATATTTTGGCTTAAGATCAATTATTTTTTGGACTTTAGGGTTTTATCCGGTTGTAAGTTTGGTAAATTAGCAGGGCAAAAATACATAATTTTGGCAAGGATGGACAAATACTGTATTTTTTATGTATGTTTTAATGTATTTTTTTATATTTTATATATGACCTTATGTACGTAACGGCAGGGAGTTGCCAGATCTTTAACAGATTTTTTTTTAGATAATACTTTATTATGAGGCATAGAGAGAGAGAGAGAGCGGGAAATATCAGAGATCGTCCAGTATGGGGCGACCTTTAAAATTACCTTACTAAACATAGAACTACATATATTGACATGATCAGGATAATATCCAGAGGTCTCTATGATTATAAAGGTTCATGGATCATGCAACCTCCCAGATGTGATGGGGGTGAATCATGAATTACGTAATTTATTTACTTACTTGCCGGGTACTTTGAAGATAATCGTGATTTATCAAAAACCGTGCCAGAGTAGGGATATTAAATGGGGCTACAAGCTATGTACAAGCCTAGATGTAAACGTATTTGGTACTGATGTTTCACTGCAATCAATGGAAGGAGTGTTTGTACTTTTTATCAAAGAATTCTCTTTAAGATATAGAGGCAAAATACAACTTTTGTAACATGTAACCTATATTTCGTTCAAACTCACTCCCTCATCCTGTTGATAGGTTTTATTTAATATATAATGTAGATACTAAGCAGAAAGACTTATATCTGTGACACACACACAACTAGCACAGATACCATAGTAGATACATGCATAAACTTTGTATTTTTCCTAGCATATTAGTACGTACGTTGTATATCATAAATTTTGCAATGTGACAATATTAATGTCATTTGAGGCGATCTGACATTTCCTTCGTAAAGTTTGACATTTTTTATCATATACGTACTCAAAATTGTTTGTCATATTAAAGATATTTGTTTACTTTTTGTTGACTTGAAAATTTCATCTTGAAATTAAACTGTGAACATGATTTTCGAAGTGGCTTAACTTTTCAGCATAATTGCTGATAAATTTCAATCTATGTATGGTGATAAGCCCAACATAAAGCCACTGTATATCGCTGATTTAATGAATTCAATCGTGGTCGTACTTTACTGGCGGATGAATTTCGTGAAGGTCGTCCAAAATCGTTTGTTGTGCCAGAAAACATCGATGCTGTACACAAGGAAATTAGGCATCAGCGTGATAAGTTTGAAAAGGATATTGCATGAGCATTTGGTTGTGAGAAAGATCTGTTCGCGTTGGATTCCGCAAAAATTGACAATCGCTAAAAAAAAAAAAAACAAAAGACTCGTGTCGATTGGTGCATAATTCGTATTATACTAGCTGAGCAAACTGGTACGTACTTAGTATCAATACTAGGATTTCTTTCATGGTTTAATGATTTCAGCGCTACTTTCTGGTAGTGACAAAATTATCTAATTTTTAACATACGCCAAGTTGACATTTTTTTTTTATAGACATGGGCATCATTCGAAGAGAGATGCATACATTATACAAAATTCAGTTTTGCTTCAGAAGGTTCGATACCTTCTACTTTTGATTCTTGCCTTTATAGTGCTATATTCTTAAGAAATTCTTGCAAAAAAATGACAAGTTTTAAAAGCAGTCAAATGAAATTATTATGCAATTTATCACCTAGTATAGTTTAAAGAATTGATAACCGAACCATGGTATCTATACTAGATGGGTGTCATTGACAAATATCCCAAATTGACAGGACAATCTTTTGCTACGTTAAGCTGTGATTGTTAGAGATATCGGGCGAACTTTTGTCACGAGACATCGCAATTCTATGCGAAAATAATTCACAGCCTTAAACTATTATAATCATGGTTACACTGCTGACGAAAACATTTCGCGATGTCGTTTTTGATCGCATGATTTCTCGAGATAAATTTTTCGAATTCAAGTCAATTTGAATTTCTCAGGACTAATCGCACGATTATTCTGTGTGAAAATATGGATTGTGAAAAAATAATGTCGTGTGTACGTGCAAATTCGGCATTGTAGAATCAAGAATTGAAAGATCACGCGAATTGTCACTTCTCTGGTTACATTGAGATTCTAGATTCTGATGAAATTAAAATGAAAAATGACAATGACAAAATGACTTCAAAGGAAGGACAATGTCACTATGCCATAATTTGGAATTCTAATTGTTGGGTGACATGACATGTATCTTAAATTATAGCAGTGACAATTTGACAATTAATTTGCGCAGTGATATTCCAAACAACAAAGTATAATAGAACACATTTTATTGCGAAGGCGTATCCAAAGAAAATAAAATATTTGCTGAATTGTTATAACGAAAGTAACGTGTCCTTTTGCTGCTAAAATTTTTTTCAATAATACAGTATATAATAATAAGTATAATAAATACAAATATCTATTATTTTTATTATACTTGACATCTTTGATATTACTTGTTCCTATATGACAATATATATACCACTTTGAATATGACAAAAGTCACAGCGGCAAGGACTAACTGACTTCGGTTACAAAAATTGTCATGAAAAAAGTCAATTGTCATGTCACCCAGTGTTTTAGGAATCGGCATTTCGAAAATAAGTCATATTTTAACGCTAAATGTCACTTTTTATGGATGAAATCATGGTGTAAGAATCGCATTTTCGGAAAAAAAGTCACGAAGTCATTGTCATTGTTTTCTGATAAGAATCCAATTCCAGATATCATGAGATAACAAGCGATGACTTGGTCGCCTGGTGTCGTCTATTTTCGCGTGATGAAATCTCTCAGAATATAACCACAGCCTTAAACGGATCGGATTAAAGATAGGTGATTAACAAAGATTAAAATAATGAAAGGCGTCTAAAATTTTTAAGAAAATACTGTCAAATTCTATTAAAAAATAAGATAAAATTATTATCGTCAGCAAGAGCAAAAAAAAAATAGCGGTCTAAAATGGCTGCCTTATGGCATACCATAAATTTTATTGATTTTATTGTAAAAAAAAAAAAATGCATTGAATGTTGAATTGAAAAAGTAAAAGAATAATTGATTGACAGGGAGGGAAAGTCGGAAAACCAAACGGCAGGACAGTAATTAATTAAAATAGAGAACAATTACAAACTAAAGTTTCGAAAGCGCTTTTATAGAAATTCAACAACAAAATTTGTAATTGGTCTGTTTTTCGACATATTATCGTATTATTTTGCTTCTTTCTTATTATATTGAGCAAAAAGAATAATCACTAAGAACTTTTGGCTTCTATACTGCAAAGAAACCAAAACGAATAGAATTTCTCCAGAGATTTGAGAGAAAGAGAAAGAAAACCAATGTAGATCTTATTGCAAATATCCAAATCATCATCCAAGAGTGGTCAGCTGGTCCACACATTTTATCATGATTTTTAACAGTAAATGAAAGTTTTTCATGATGATAAAATAATTAATAAATAAATAAACAATCTTTCTACTGCGAAATATTTCGGTATTGCATAGTGTTAAGGTTCAAGTTCTTATGATCCGTACGTATGAGTAATATTAGCAAAATATCTATAAATTTGTGAGTCAATAAATCAATGTCCGACCGGGTAGTTGTCAAGTTTTCGTTACGAGTTCAATAAAGGTAACAATGTACCACAAGAGTTTTGTCTTATTTACGGTGAGAATGTTATAAACAAATACATATTTTCTCCATTGGCTTTGGAAATTCAATGAAAGAGACAACAGTTTCTGAATGTTCATCAAAGGGTTCCTGAAGAGTATTTCAACGAAGCCATAGTAAATAACGAACATTAAGCTATTGAAGAATTAAAATAAAGGTTTTCTTTACTATATTTTCCAGTAAGTTCGACAATTTGGGTATACCACATGATTCATTCGAAAAGAAATCTATTTGACAAAATGTTTAACCTGTATTTCTTTGTTTACGCGTTGTAGAAATGATTCGAGCTGATTAGTGATAGGAAGACTATTCCAAATTGTATACAGCCTTCTTCGCTGGCTTAAAGAGAAGGAAAACGGTCATGTTATATGCAAAGTTGGGATATAAGGGTGGTAACCCTTTAAGATCTCATTGGATCTACTTAAACGATTGTTGTTGTAGATTTGTTAAAAAAAAAATCAATTTAAACTTATTCGTTTGTTCAAAATAGAAGTGTCGAAATTGTACGACCTTGACGAACTCCACAATTTATATCGTAGCTGTTGAACAATCACGTTTTGTGAAAAACTCTAAACTTTTATTTGGTTTAAAGAGTCTTTAGCGAGGGACTTCTGTGTCGATGCAACACTTGTTCTATCTATATGGAAGGGAGGAGGGTTTTCACTTTTGTGCTTTCTTATGCTTCACAATGATTCGCAAAGTGTCATATATGTAGGAGCACTTGGGATGGTACAATTCAAGTAGAGTTATTGTATTTTTTTTTTTTTTTTTGCTGATGATATGTTTGGATAACCGATAGCAATTTTTCTATTGGCCAGCGATTTAGGATGGGTAGATGATTATCGTATTGATGGATAATGTTTCATATGTTTTTTTAGTAAAAGTTGTACGCTTTCATTACTAATGATGATTAAAACGTCGAAAATATGTGCTTGTTCTACATTTCGAGTTGTTCCTTCTCATCGGCTAGCGCTTTTGATCTTGCTGTCTGATTTTGATGCAAGTTGACATAGTTGTTGCCTATGTTATTCGTTAAGAAATAATTGGTCTTGTTGTAGAGTAAATGCAGTTTTTTTTATCAATCTTCATTCTCTGAACTCTTTTTTTTTTGTCAGGTTTAATCGTTGATTTATTCTTGTCGAACTTTTTCCAAGTAACGAAACCCTTTTTACACTCTTTTGATATATATAATCATATTTAGGAATATGTAGTTGGTGGTCATTTTGACGAAATTGCGCTGTAAATAGCATTTTTTTTTGTAGGTACTATCCAACAGTAGTAGATAATTGCTTCCAAAGTTTTGGACGTACTCTAAAATATTTGTCGAACTGTGATTGACGGCTTTTCGTACCTGGATAAATAATTAATCATATTTTTGTTGTTCTTGTGCTGGGGCTAATTAATTTAATTTAATTTCTCTAAGGACTTCATCTAATTTTCCATATGCTTGGTGGTAAAGCTGTAAAAAGAAAAACTGATGATGTTTAATTGTATTAAGTTACTCATACAAAAACTCATAAAAAATCATACATGTTATCCAACTTATTTATAATAATGTTGTCACACAAGTTTTACGGTGTATGTGATGAGTAACATGGTTTGACTGAAATCATTATCGCTTGAATTTTTTCACTAAACTCATCATTTTACTCATTTTCTTTATTATTGCCATTATGCATTAATAATTAAAATACTGTTCGTCAGTTGTTTTTTTTAATGCTAATCAATAGATTATGTTGGATATAACATGTTCGTCAAGTTAGTATGAAACTCTATTAAGTGCGGTTCCCAGACTAAGTCAGTTGAACAGTTGAGTAAAAAAAAACACCAGCATTGGTTACGTTTATGGAGAATATATACGCCTTCCACTGTAAGTTTCCAAATGATACGAAACTCAAAAATCCTATATCATTCCTTGGAACATTTTAACTCTGATTTGATATTAAACCAAAATGGAAAAGAAAAATAATTAAATATAGCCCCAGATGCTATTGAAATCCAAAATAAAATCTCGAAAATTTCAAGCCCCCTAAAATACTTTCGAGAGGTGTTGAATTTTCTTGCCTTGTTGGCTGGCATCAAATTTCCCGGTCAGATAAAACCGCAGACCGAAACTACGCATATATTTCGATTTTATGGACAGTGAAATAAACTAAAATAGAACTGCCACAGATTAAGTGCGTGCGTCTTCGTATGACTAGCTTTTCGAAATTGGATTCTGGCCAACAGTTTTTTAGTTTCATTTTTTCTTTGTTTTTTGTTTTTTTTTTTAATGTTTGTAACAGATACACACACTAGAAACTATATATATTGTGCGTATGCACGCGCAGGCACGCATAATATTTGGAATACCTTCACGCATTTTCAAAATTTCTGTTTTCAGATTGATGATTAAGTTTTGATATTTGCACGAATATAGAACATTCAGTCGAATACAGTATTTGCCTGTCGAAATTCCGGGATCCGGGCCAGTATACACATATATACATGGTTAAGCGGTACCAACTGTTGATTTTCGTTTAGAATTTTCTTTCCGACTCCTAAATTAAGATGCCAACAATAAAACGATGATTGTTTAATTGTGAATAAGGTAAACATAAATTTTTCAACACTAGACTTAGACTGTTGTATAAACACTCAAACACATACACACAATACTCTACTGCGCTGCAAATGTGTGTTTGTGTTTTTTTTTTATATTTCCTTTCAGCTTAGGTTTCTAATTTTGAAACTGAATCCCGTGTTTCAGATCGTATATACGCGCCGAATACCCAATCTCATGTATACGTAGAAATGTGCTATTTTAGCATTTTTTGTAATCTTTAAGAATTTCACTTGGAAATTGAATATTTTTGGAGGGAGGAGAATGATTTCATTGTTTATTTGGATAATTCTGATTTGTGTTGAAACTATTAACGTAGTTTCCTTGAGGTTTCAAGTTTTTTTTTTTATTATTATGAATCCATATTAAATTGGCCTTGCGTTAACAAACATACAACAATCAAATTTTATTGTGGACAACATAGGTATATGACAGACAACAATTGAGCCGGTGAGAACCATAGTAGCGTAAGTTAGTAATTTTCAAGACCAAATTCTTACTTCTTAACCATCACCCGCTAAGCAGCATCATGAAATAAGTCAAAGTTTACAGTTACAGCTACTGATGGCAGTGTTTCACTGTCATTTTCAACAAAATATGTCAATAATTTTTATGGGCCGAGGTAAGAAACATCAATTTACTCTAAGCTCAAACTTGACTTATTTCACTCTGATTCTTACCGGCTCAATTTTGGATCTTATATATATATGTTTTTTTTTTTTAAGTAGAAACAGCACTGATCAAATTGATATAGATTTTGCTGACACTAATAAACTGGTTGGTTGGTTAGTCTAAGCTGCACGACATATCCACTTAAAGATCACTTGGGAAAATTAAGACCACCCATCCGATCGATGGAAGTGATCTTGCAGATCCGATCGATGGAAGTGATCTTGCAGATCCGGTCGATGGAAGTGATCTTGCAGTCATGTGTCTTGGTTAACAGATCAAAAATTATCATCTTGAATCTAGTGCAGGTTCAGTTCCATAGTAGTAGATACCAATTGTCTATCTACCAAATGGTTCTAGGTTCAAATCTCGATAGGATGATTTCTTTAAGATCTTGCGAATTTGCATGGATTGGTTAAGTCTCAGAACCTATGAACTTAGGCCACTTATTTGTCATTTCGGGGTCTCAAGTAGAAACATAAAAATAATCATAGTAAAACTAAGTCTTAAGCAAAAAGTAGCAAAGCGTGCGCCTACAAAAACTTTAATCATCTGATCTTATCTGAGAATGTAATTTTTGATTGAAAATCTAATTTCCGAAGTGGCAACACCTACGGCAGGCTTTGGTTAAAGAAAGGGACTGCTATGGAACTGAAATTACCTAGCATGCTAACTTTTTAATTTCCTATAATACCTGGCTAGCTATAAGTATTGCAAATATAAAACCTATGCTATATCATAAACTAATTTTACTGCCATTATAATAGCGAAAAATTATGTATGTATGATAAGAGAATCAACGTCATAGAACTGAGAATTTTTTCTGTAAGGGAGTGAAAGTCTGTGAAATTGTCTGGAAGTAGTACACGATCCGCGGTTCATAAATCAGTCTCTGTTTTTATTTAAGGTATGCCCACTGAGAATCAATGTGTTTTCTCTGAATGGCATGCAGTTCAGAGAATTAGAACTCTTCAGTATAAATACTATAATTATGCGTGGCTATAGATCAACTTCTGGTAAAGCGTACATTGAACTTCTGCGCCAATTTGGAACGTAATAATAAGTACCTATATCCTACAAGTGACAAATTTATTAGTAATACCCAAAGGTGTATAGAATACCTATGTAGGTAAGCTGGCCTTTAATAGGTCAGAGGCATTCGGTTCAAAACTTAGACTTGCATCGTTAGTCACTAGTTAGTCTAGCTCTTTGACATACATATTTCAAGAAGAATCAGATGAGACTTGTGGTACGGAAACTCTTTAGATTGACTGATTTTATGTAATATTGTTCTGATTCGGCAAGAGAGAAACTTTCATAATTATTCTCTAAACAAAAATCGCATATTCTAACAAAATAGTTTCCTGTTAGCTTTGCTGTCTTCGTCTTTAAGAGGACTGGAAAAATATCATCTAGACGCGGAAGATTTCGATGGGTTTCATATTAGCCGCCACCGCTATTCTACCACGGAATTTACTTCTTTTCAATATCCACGGTAATGGAACAGGATATTGTAAACGCTGTATCTGCTATACGTACTTTAATACTCTCAGCCAAGTTTGCAAAACCAGAGTTTAATTATATGGAACCATTTCCAGTTCTTTCCCGTACAGCGACGTCCTCTAGTCGAAAAACTTTAACACCTATCTATATATTGCGGGGATCCAAGAGAGAGTGACAGAGAGATAGAAAGAGAGAGAGACAGTCTTATGCCAATAACGTCGCGTTTGTAAATTTCATAAAACATTATTTCATCGGAAAAGTGAAATCTTAGAGTTTAAAATCCCGGAATGGAAAACTCGGAATAAAAAATCCCGGGAACAAAAAAACTTGAAAAATCCCATAAAACAAAATTGCGTCGGTAAATTGAAATACCGGAACTTAAAATCTCGGACCTAGAAATCTCGGTAATAAAAAATATTCTCGAAAAATTTCGGAACTCGATATCTCGGCACTAGAAATCCCGGTATTAAAACATATACTCGAAAAATCCCGGAACACAAAATCTCGGACCTAGTAATCCCGGTAATAAAAAATATTCTAAAAAATCCCAGAACTTAAAATCTCAGACCTAGAAATCCCGGTAATAAAAAATATTCTAAAAAATATCGGAACTTAAAATCTCGGACCTAGAAATCCCGGTAATAAAAAATATTTTCGAAAAATCCCGGAATTCAAAATCTCAGACCTAGAAATCACGATAATAATAAATATTCTCAAAAAATCCCGGAACTCAAAATCTCGGACCTAGAAATCCCGGTAATAAGAAAATATTCTGAAAAATTCCGGAATAATTATAAAATATTCTGCATTTAGTAATACCAAAGCTACCACGAGTACGTATCTAACGAAAAATTTGCTCATACCAACCAATCTGTAGAGATCCTTCAATTTCATGGTATAAATTATTCTGCGAAATTCTTCAATTATTATGGCCTTTGCAATGTTTTATGAAGAAACTTCACGTACACAGATTTCCTTCGTCCATGTCGGTGTACCACCTGAACACATTTACACGAGATAGAGTTTCATTTCTAAATGTATTTTGGTATCTGTTGCAGACATTCTTTCCACTGATAAATTCAACCGAAAATCATACAAAATCTTGGTGGATAATGCTCTCTGCTTCTATCCAAATACGTGCAAATTTTCCATTTGATAGAGAAAAGCTACCAAATACAAATGTTAAAAATTTATTTACCGGTATACCGATAATGTTTAGTATTGCCACATCTCACAAATTTCGGTACAGCCTTTGTACATATTCAAATGATTTAGTCTTTTCCCTTGAGTACCTAATTCAAACTGTGCGAAACTTATCCTCTTCTTACGTACAACTCTACAGTAAAGTTTTGCACACTTCTGAGAATATACAATTGCCTACTTTTGATTTAAGAAGCCCGAAATTCCCGAAGAAAAAGAATATGAAAATGGGGCACCTCATTTTCGGAATTTTAATTTCCGGGATTTCAGTATCGGGATTTCTCTTAACTTTGCTTATAGTAACAATGGTTGGTTCACTATCGATACCCTGATTCAAGAGGATCAGTTCTACACCAATAGTTGCTAATCACAGTGATTAATTTCCGAGGTTTCCAAAATATATGATGAACATTGACATTACAGACCCATGTTAATTTTTGCAAATTTAATTCCCTGTCATAGGCCCCATTCTTAGTGGGAGGAGGGATAACAGAGTTGAATGGTTGGATAATCGTACACGATAAAGAGTTCCAACATATTTGAAAATGATTAAGGCTCTTGTAGTTCTTTGTCGCTTCGATCTTACTCCAGTATGTACACAAAACTTTCCTGAGATTGTTTCTATATAGTAGACGGTACTCCATATTTTCGTAAAATACCTGTAAAATGTATATTAACTAGTTTAATATTCTTGCAACATACAAAACTGATTCCAAAGTCCTTCTTTATTAATATTACTTAACTATTTTTTATTTTTCTTACTCTTCATCTTATTCAACTAATTAACATAGAAAGCTTTTCAGTAATTTTGCT
This sequence comes from Dioctria rufipes, assembly GCA_963924295.1. NCBI lineage: Eukaryota > Metazoa > Arthropoda > Insecta > Diptera > Asilidae > Dioctria > Dioctria rufipes. Next base: position 21,262,273 of record OZ002740.1, on the reverse strand, counting down.
CTAAAAATACCAATTGCAATTTCAATCTTAACCACAAAAATGTTATTTTCAATGTACTCCTTGACTTACATATTTCACCGCGCCATTAGTTAATAACACACAAATTTCGCACGTTTTATTCAACTTGGATACTCTCATTACCCGAATTAATTTGAATTTATTGTCGTCGCTCTGTTTTATTTTGCAAAATTTTAAAGCGCACAGAGATTTTTTCCTTTTAATATTCTCTTATGAAGCTTCATTACCTCCATAAATCTCAATCTCTGGTGAAAGTTTCATGGTTACGAACTAATTAATGAAAATTAATTTTTAGTCAAGACTAGTGCAATAACGTTTAAAATTAGACGAAAGAAGAGGAAGGATAAGAGTGTGTGCTTTGAAAGTGTTATATGAGAAGATAATAATTAATAAAAAATAAAAAAAAATAGAAAATAATTGTGATAAGTGTCCATAACTACGGGATCCTACATAGAAGGGTAAAGAAAAAGAAAAAAGAAAAAAGCTTCTTAAGCCAAATTGTGTTATAAATAAAAATAATTACCCACCACACACGGCTATAAAGTGAAAATGATAAATGAAATAAATCAATCAAGTGTTAACAAAGTGAAAATATTCAGAGGAATAACGTCATAAAGCGTTGAAAAGCGGTGCGCCGCAATAGCCAATAAGTGACGCGAAATTGTTGATAAAAATATGCTACAACACCCAGCGTCGGACTTTTATGATTTATCAACGAGCACATCTGTAGTGAGTAATCGACAGACGACGCCCCCTTATAGCCCTACAGGAGTTTCATCAAATCATCATAATAATAACAATAATAATAACAGCAACAACAACAATAATAATAACAGCAGCACCAGTAACAACAATTCCAGCGGTTTGGAGATTTTAGGGCAAAATGGTTCAACAGGTGTTATCGGCGCAAGCGCGGGTGGCAACAATACCAGCGGTAACGGAAGTAATGGAAATGTTAACAGCAGTGGCCGAGAAACATTACCGAGTTTTGGTTTTACACAAGAACAGGTCGCTTGCGTTTGTGAGGTGAGTTTATGGTGTTTTCTTTTTTTCTTTTTCTTCTTTTTTTTTATTTTAATTAAGTCTAGGAGTGGGGGCTATATATGTATGTATGTGAATTTGTGTATCATAATTCTAGTCCAAACCCATAATTAATGGTTAGCAATGATAACTAAATTGTTTTGTACTGTGCAATTTTAGATTTATTTGAATTTCGAAAATCATTTTCGAAAATGTTCCAAACCAGAGTAAAGTCCTATTTTTTGATTTTTTACTGACTAAGGTCGAAGGTGCCGATGATGCAGTTGGTGAGCGCCATTGTAAGGGAAAGTAAGGAGAGATGGGTATTATTATAAATTAGTTAGTAAAAAATTCTGGTGTCTCAACACTATCAAAAAAATGGGATTGCATTAAAAATTCTTCATTCTTCTTTATACTATGTAGGGGAATGTCATCAGTGTTGGCCACCCTTTTGACTTTTGTCCATGACTTCCGTTTATGGAAGAATTTTGTTAATCTAAACACATTTTTGGAAAGATCTGGGAAAAAGGAACACTTTTGCTGAACATCGCAAATTGATTGGGCGAAAAATGAAAAATTATAGATATTTAAAAAAAAAAAGTGAAATGCTATCCAGTTCGGCCAGTGCTATCTAGGTTGGGCAATAGACGAAATATATGTGCTGAAATGATTGAAAATCACCTGGAAAAGTTAATTGAATGAAATAAAAAGACGAATTTGTAGCATTTTTTAATTTTTTAGTTTTGAATGGCACATTTTTCGAAATCGCATTTCGGGCTGGTGTTTTATTGGCGGGACTTTGTTGTGACTGGTGCTGGAGGTTTTGTTTTTGCGTCTTCGAAGCACATAATCACAGTGAGCCAACCCTGTATACATCAAATGTTCCAACCTTGTTACAGCCACACGACCACTACAAAACATGTTATAGGATTGAGTTTTCCTCTTGGTTTGTTTTCAAGCATGAACCACAAAACATATTCACGTTCTACCTTGGCGACTACATATTTTCGCCTCACTTTTTGGCCATATTCAATGCTGCTAAAAAAACTTTTTGGAATTTTAAACCACTGAGCGCAAAACACATGCTTCACCCTCCAAATCTGTAATGTCACAGAAAAATTTTGTGATTTATTTTAAGTAAATAATGTGTAGAATTACTTTAAGAAGACTTCTCTGCATATTTTTTATTTTTTTTTTTTAGTAAAAACTGTAATTCTATAGTTTCCAGCTGAATTGTAACTTTCCAATTACGATTACATTATGATTATGATTCCATAAGAATTAAAATTTTTCAAATACAATTACGATTATCCGAAAATTGAAATTTAAAGTTTTGAAAATGATTATTATAGTTTTGGAAAGGAATATAGTGGGGAAATTAAGTACAATAAATAAAAATAGAGGATATTTAATTTGAATAGAATAAAACCTAATGTAAAAGTAACTTACATGATCTTTAAGGAAATGTGTATCATTATTGAACTTATATATTGATTAAAAGAAGTTAAAAGTTATCGTGAGGTAATTCTAAATCTTTGCAACAGTTTTAAATTTACATAATTCCCAAAGTAATCCAGACAAAGTAGCGAACGATTACTTTTGAATAATTTAAAGTAATGGATTTTAATTATTTTTGATAATTATTAAATTAATTATCAATTCCCTTTTAAAATATTGAGTAATCAATAATCATATATAAAATTTCAAATTACAATTATCAAACAATTATTATTGTAATTAAAAACTTTCTTGTGTTAATTGACATATCATTCTTAGCGGAAACGATTTATTTTGTAGCATTGAAATATTATTAAATATACGATTAAAAGTGGTGTGAATAATTTTTGCCCTTGTAAACATAAATTTTAAGTTATTCACATACGAGCCGGTGAGAACCATAATTTGAATAATTTCCAAGACCAAATTCTTGGCTCCTAACGACCTAAGCACTATCGTAAAGTAAGTCAAAAAATACAGTTACAACTACTGATGGCAGTGAGTCATTGTCATTGTCAACAAAATGTGTCCATAGTTTTTACGAACCGAGGTGAGAGAAATCAATTTACTCTAAGCTATGGAAACCTGACTTACGCCACTCTGATTCTCACCCGCTCATATTATGATTTACAAAAGATCCCGTTTAAAAAAAACGTTTACGTTTATAGAAAAATTCTAAAATAATAAATATTTAAATTTTGTTGAAGTGGATAATAAGTCTGACCCTCGTAGATTTTAGTTGTGTAGTGCTTACGAACTTTCAATAAATTATGAAAGTTCTACTTCACTAAATATTTAAAAGAGCTGTAACCATTTTAATTCGTACTTTCGGTCAGTCAATATACTTTAAATCTTGTGATCATAATCAAGGAGATGAAACTATTAATAAAATTGTATAAGTTGAACTCGAACTACTGAAGTTAATCTTGCTTGAAGTATCTTCCGCTACGTTTGTATGTCGCACTTAGATAGACACAAAATCATATTTAAACTGACTTTGATGGCATATTCCAACTTAATTAAAAATTTGCCATAAATCACTTTTGCTATTTGTTCCCTTATATACATACATATCTCATCTTCAATTTATTTTTTTATCCCTTGGTTACTTTTTAGATTCATATGTCTAAGACTAAAGTTGTTATTTATTGACTATAGAATAAATTATTATCAGAACTCGGTTTATTCCGAAATTCCTGATCATCGTCTATACTTCTAATAATCTTATTCTTTCTTTTATATTATTTATCGAGTTTCAAACATGAAATTCGGCGTCTGAAGCTGTTGATAATGTACATCACAAGCTCCTCGATCATCGGCTTTGCATTTCCCCTTATTTACTTTATACCTTCAAAATCTTTGATACTGTTACATCCGGTGTACCTCAAGGCAGCCATCAGATTCCGCTTTTGTTTTTCTTATATTTTTTTGTGATTTAGATGACTGTTTTTTTTTTTTTAATAATCTAAACCATTTCTATATATTTTTTTCGTACCAGCTAATTTTCGCGGGTAGACAATTTACGCTGTTGTTCAACTAGTACTTCTTCTTACCTTGTAAATTTCTAAGCTGTAAAAAACGCGAGAATTTGACAGTTGAAAACCTACATAAGTATACGGGAAACACGATTTAAGTCACATTCGAACATTTTAGTTTTTGTTATTTGAAGAAACAACGAGAATATTTTCAGGCAGAGCTTGTAGAAGCAACGTGTTTGAAAGTAAAAGATAGATTGACAGAAAGTCATGTACCATTAAGGACATGACGTCGGAGGTCACAAATTTGTTATTTGTCTATGAATGAATAAATCTCTTAAAAATTTAGTAGTCCGTTTTACTTAGGTACATCAATGCTCACATTTTCTATTATTTTATTACCTGTGCAACACAAATAGTATATTTCTGGAAAGTAAATCAGAAGTTTCGTATGCTCTGAATAGGTTAAAGAACATGATTTATCAGAAAACTTATTTTATATCAACAAAATTCAGGTCTGTTGTATTCACCAAGTGACCGTCATATAAAAGTCAACCCCCCCCCCCCCCCCCCCAACCCTAAAATTAATAATTTTTGGTGGTATGAATCATCTTGAAAGATTATTGGATAATATTTTATGAAACCCTCTAAGTAAATTATTAAGTTTCATATCGTTGGAAGGCATCGTATTAGGTACTACATAAATAAAAAAAAAATTGTTAGACATTTTGAATAAATCGCTCTGAAAATAAAAGACACATATGTCACTTTGACGACCTATTGTCATTTCGAAAGTATCAATGCTGTATAAATCGCAATATGTTTTCTTAAAGTGAAAGATATTGTAAATTAAGCCTGGTATTGTATTCATTTAGCAGCAATCGAACAAGGATTTTTTTACGGCTAGAATTATTCATTGTTTTGAACTGCTGCATTTGACAATCAGCTGTTGTGCATTAGTGATTTTATTTCGTGTTCTTTTGGATTGCTATTGCAATTACTCAATCTCGAAATATTAAGGTAAATTATATTTATACTTACTTTTTTAATTTCTTTTCAAAAGAACTGTTTAAATTAAAACGGATTTTTTTAGCAAAAAAAAAAAAAAAAAAAAATACTATATCACTCTTGTATTCAACTTCAAACGTCAAAATTTAGCCGGAAAAAAAGGTATCGAGCCGCGAATAAATGGCGACAGTTGCTTTCGAAAGTAACTTTCATAAGTAGTCTCATTTTGACGTTTCCATACAAATCTTCTACTTACGAAAGTAACTTTCCACTTTCTGGGCCCACGGAACTAAAGGTCATGAAAGTGAGAAGAAGATAACAACATGGAGAGAGCAGGACCCAATTTTATTTGTATCCATTGTGCTGAACACTACTTACGTAACAAACGGTAGCAAACGTGTAAACAAAAATTTCATGAAATTACTTGTCATGAAATTTTTTTACGAAAGCTACTTTCGCTGTGTAAATGTAGCTTAAACATAAATGATTGTGGAAATTACTGCCATCTACTAGTCACAACCAAACAAACTTTTATCTGATAAAACACAATACCACTTTCTCCCAGCGATTTGGCTAAATATTTAGTAACTAAATTTTACCGATAAATTTTCATACAAAATTTATCCGCTAAATGAACACAATATCAGGCTTTAAACAAAATTTATTTCATCATTCTAGGCTATCTACTTTCTGTGATATATACATTAATATTCAAAAGTCTACACTTTTCAGCACACGAAACAGTGTTGCCAGCATAACTCGGAAAAAAAGCCAATGTAGAACTCAACTCTATTTTTCTCTTTACTCAGTCTCTGCTACCTAAATCTAGCGTATGTAAGCATACTTTTGCAACACCTTGTACCTATATATTTGGCATTGTCTGCATCACAGGGGAAATCTTTCAAAATTCCATCTACGAATTTTTTGAGAAATTTCAACTGCTTTTAACAATTAAATGTATGAGTGTAAACCTTATCTGATAGGTACTTGATCCGTCTTGCATAAATTCGGAGATGCTGTAATAATAAATCTAAACTTAGCTCCATTGTCTCTCATTTTCACAATTCGTGGATATTAACTACTTATTACTGGTTCACTTATGATCCTTTTTGAAAATAGAAAAATCTTTTTATTCATTTGTTTTAGAAATTTTGTCCAGATATGGGAAAAGTTTGTTGTGCATTCAATAACGTCAAAAGGAGTTGGTTTAACTGTAGAAGATCTAAAAACACGTGAAACAAGCCAATTGAGAAGGATTTTTTAAATATAGAACAAAAGAACAAAATACCTTTCATTACCTATAGATACGAGTATCCACAAATTGTAAATGTAATTTAAAAATCCTTTTTTCATTATGGACAAGATGCAAAAATCAAATGATATCATTTTTATTTTGCCCAGCGTATGAGTTCGAAAAAGATTTCTAAAATTATTATATTTAGTTTATGGTACGATATCAAAAAAAAAAAAAAAAATAAAAAAAAAAAATTAGTATAAAGTGCAACATCATCAGCACCTTACTAATTATAGTTAGTCATTAACATTGGTGCCGGGAGGGGTGCAACAGGATGCATTTGACTACCCTGACTTGGAAATAAAAATACAAAAAAAAAAATATATATATATTAATTAACTATTTTTTTAATTAATTTTTTTATTCAGTAATATAAAAAGTTACGGAAGGTCACTTTTTAATAAAAACTTGAGGCGTTAGCTGGGTAAAACTGGGGGTGGTTTGAACAATCAAGGAATTTTATACTCTTAATGAAGATTTACGATTGGATAAGAAGTGATTTTACAGATACTTCCGGATAACAACAAGTTGTTTCGATGAAGTTTTAGGTTTAATTTGCTAGGATATACAGAAGTAAGAAATTTCTTACTTGTCGTCTCGATTTAACTCCGCTCCTATTTCAACCAATATTAAGGCTGAAACACTGACGCGTCAAATTTTGATAATGTCATTCATGGGAAGCGATCTTTCCCCCATCCCCCATCCCTCCTAGAGGTACTTCTGCTCAGAGGTTGATTGTGGGATCCAAGGACGACTCGTCGGCGACACAATAGAGTGTTATTATTCCTTTAATTTCAGTGCATACCTACACATTTTTGAGTGAACCTATAAAGCTCCACGCTCGCATTTGCGTGTGTATTATACACGTCGTTGTGGTTGTTTGCAATCATCAAAGGCTAGGGGCCTTATTGCTTAAATGAGTGGAATCAGCAATAGGTTTTATTTTGACGTTATTATACAAAAATTATTGTAGTATTTATTTATAGTAAGTACATCAAATCAAGTTTATGAATATAGTGCATAGGTACCTAGATGCACCCCCTGAAAATAATCCAGCCGGCGTGTATGATCATGTACTATAGATGCACTATCGTTTACAAACTCATGGATTGTGTATCGAGGGATGAATCAGAAAAAATAATTGAAATTATTTTTATTTTTGTTTTTAATTCGTATTATGGCTCTAAATCGTATCTATTAAGCTCAAAACTTAAATTATAAAAACTATTTATTTATTTTTGTTTCGTAGAATATAACTTCACTTTTCTCTCAACACCACGACGTTTAACTTTTTTATCTATTTTTGAAATTTAATAATGAAGTTGTATTGCACATTTACCTTTATTTTTTGTACGTACAAATATTTTTAACCGGAGCTTATCGTTCTATTGACCTAAAATTTTGGCAATTGGACTTTTATGTTCACGTACTCAGATTTGGGCGAACACATTATAACATTATTACCCAAAAGCTGTTCACGTACTCAGAAAATGGGAGAAAATATGCTGATGTCACATTTTCAACTTTATAAAACTTAAATTTGAGAATTGTCCAACTGATGCTTGGCACTAATTTTAAGCCCCTATTTTAGACACGAATTTGTGTTTTTTTTTTTTTTTTTTTTTTTTTTTTTTTTTTGAATTTTACAAAACTGAAATTTATCGAAATTGCATATACCTGCATATACTTGGTAAAACGTGTTTCTTTTCATTTTTATTTAAAGTATAATAATGTTAGTAACTGTACTTGTTATTTTCGATTTCTGCCCAAGAATAAACAAAGTTGTTCATCTATTTTCCAAATTTGACAGCTTTCCCACTTGAACATTTTCACACAAAAAATTCCAAGAACAAATTCACCCTAAAAACACTATTGAAAACTTGTGAAGCATAGTGGGGATATTGGTTACAAGATTCAGTCTGATTCAGTATTTTCTTTATAGAAAAACAAAGAAGAAGGTATGCTACGTTAGTCATACTGCCTACCAAAGCAACAGTTAATTTTTTCTCTCAAAAATTCTTCATGTGGAATGAGTTTTTCTGTATCTAGAACCCGTCAAAGTTTTAAAATCCTATTTAGAATAGAATTCATCATTCATAACCAAACATTCATATCTAGCTAAAAATGATTTCATATACCAATTTCTTGCTCTTTTATACATAAAAGGGAATACTCATTTTAGGCCCTACATGAACATTCATGAGAGATGTCTTAAACGATCCATTATGATACTCTGAACATATTTTATTAATAATGTTTATTTTAAGTAAGCGGGGGAGAGCTTGGGAGGTAGGTTAATGTTTCATCTAGAACATTTTGGTAAATCTAATACAGAATCGAGTTCCTTGGGTCCTGAGAGGAAGTTTGAGTACCCTCACTCCTATATTCGTAAGCTTAAATAGCGTTCCCCATATTAACTTTATTAATATTTCCTCCTTTTTTATTCGACCTAAGGTACTATATTTTTCGTACTTTAGATCGGCTCTTAACTCGTTAGGGTTATGTTTGGTCGGAAAACAGGTTTCATTGTTCGCCTCAGATTATTACCAGCTACAATTCATAGAAAAAAAATTTCTCTGGATTCTTTAAAGGTGAGGGTAGGAACCCTAGGCGTGGGGGTGTCCTCGGTTCTAGGTTCCACGGCTCCAATCGCATATTAAATGAAGGGTCTCGCCGAATACTATCGGGTGGTATACTTTTTTCCCAGTTCAGAAAACTTTCTCGAGATACTTTTGCTGCCAAGAAACCAATTTTTTTGCACTTGGGTCACATACACCCCAGTTAATACATTTCACATTCTTGCAGTTCTTTATTTCACGGCCATTAGTGCTCAGTTGTAAACACCATTTTCAACAACGCACCAATTCCGCACAATCACGAGAAGTAGAAAAGTCCACTTTTTCACTCAAGAAATTCACTCAAGCTACATTCGATCGCCAAATTGAAATAACCATTGTTAATAAAATATGTTCAGAGTATCATAATGCATCGTTTAAGAAATCTCTCATTTCTTTTCATGTCAGGCCTAAAGTTGTATGAAAAGTGGACATTCCCCTTTGGCTATATTAAGTATACTATGAAAACGACGTTTTTATTGCACTGAAAAGTTCTTCAAAATATGAAATCCTATGAAATTGGTTATAATAATTTTTACTGTTCCCCTTCGAAATCAAACCATATGAAATTACATACGAGCATTCATCTCTAGGGTATCGTAAGAATTGAGCTCACCTTAGACCTTTTCATTGTTTTTTTTTAAATTGTTGTTAGTAAGAGTTTCAATTCCGATTTATGGTTTCTTTTCAACATTTTTGTACTCAAGATATCTTTTAAGAACTGTTCGGGTCACTGTCCATCATAAAACTTTAAAGTAGGAAACATATAGTGGTAACTTTTCCAACTTGGCCAACCTTACCAACTTTAACAGTTCTGTAGAATACAAGAAATCAGGTTATCTAGAACCTAATGGCAAAATTGGTGAGTCGGCCAGGTTGAGGTTGAACTAGAGTTTCTACTCTGTTGTAGCTTTTCGAGCTTTGACTGAAAATTTTCGTTAACATTTGCTGCATGTATTGTTTACAGACAAAAATTTTACGGGAAATTTGTTAAAAATATTTGGCAAACATTTTCCTCTCAAAAGTTATTCCTGTTGACAACTATCAATTAGAAGTTGTCGAAGTTCGTTTATGTCTTGCAAAAGTTTACAGAGCTCCCGAGGTGGAAGTTCTTAAAGTTATACAGGGGTGTTTCCGTCATGATGGTGCATAGGGCAGGAGGTGACAGTACTTACAAACAAAACTTGTATGACATGATAATCGTTTCGGAGCTACAGGGTGATGAAGAAAATTTACTAGTTTTTTAACAAAACACCCTGTATCTTAAAAAGTAAAGAGAGTCTACGGTCACAAGAGCTCATTGCATGCAGAACTTCATGGCCTCTCCAACGAATGCTCAATCAGCCCCGCGTACTCTCCTCTCAGGAGTTATAGTGGTCTAAAAATTCCGGATTTTCTTACCTTTTTTTTACTTAGACCTCTTTCTTTTTTTTTTACAAAATGGTTGTTAACATAACTTTTTTCTATAAAAACTGTAAACTGTGGACTCTCCTCTTAAATTTGACCTATTACACCTATGTATTGTCTGTAGCCATTAAGGAAGAGGTATTACCCACCAAAAACTACGATTGGCCTACGAATCGCTTTTTTATGATTTCTTATTGATTTTCATTGCCAACAATAATTCATTTTTATCGCTTACATTTAATTTGACGGGGGTAAATGTTGCATCGCATATGAATCCTGTAAGTGATTCATTTTATGATCATTATGGCGATAAATATTCTTATATTTTTGGGCCTGCAATTTTTTCTGCTTTCACTGCTTTTCTACTCTATCGCACTTGAAGAAATAGCAATTTCAAATTAGGCAGTTTCCAAAGAGAGAGTACTGAAATATTGTCGATAGCGATGAAATTTCTGTCAAAATAGTTTATGTACATCTCGCTCTCATTACATCTAGTGCGAGCGATTTAGGCAATAAAAATCGTATTGTTTCCGGGAATCTAATTGACTTTAATTCTCGAGCTATCGCCAAAACATTGCCATTTCAGTAAAAGCGCAGCTCAATTTTTATTGTAGTTTTTATCGCTACAGCAATTTATCACCACAATGTTTGCTGGATAGCTTTTTGTAAAAAAAAAACTATAATATAATTTCTTACATCACCCTGTAACTCCGAAACTTTTGATATGGGCCCTCCGCTATACAATTTTTTTTTTGTATAGGTGAATACTATCACTACCTGCCCTACGGCTCAGGTTGGAAAAGTTAGCACTGCGTTTCCAGCTTGAAGCTATTTTGCTGATTTTCTAAAAAATTTCATAAAATCTATTTGATGCACATCCACAATTGAATTAATTTGATCTCATTTTGCATAATAATTATGATGTAACTGTCAAACTGACAGTTCTTAAAACTAGATGGAGTGCAACACGGTTAAATATAGTTTTTATTTGATGTACAATTTAGAACAAAAATGTCATTAGGTATAGTTTTGTGTGCAAAATTTTGTACTAATTAATATTTAATAAAATATTTTATATTATTATTTTTTTTTTTCAGGTTTTACAACAAGCCGGTAACATAGAACGATTAGGAAGATTTCTATGGTCATTACCACAATGTGATAAATTGCAGCTTAACGAGTCTGTGCTAAAAGCAAAGGCTGTTGTTGCATTCCACCGAGGACAATACAAAGAATTATATAGGTTACTTGAACATCATCAATTCTCACCACATAATCATGCTAAATTACAAGCACTTTGGCTAAAAGGTAAGTGCCATCACAACCACTACCAATCCTCAATTAATTTCTAATAATAGAAACTTTCATTATCACTCTTCAATTGAAAATTTCTTATTCATATATTTTCATACATACATACATATCTAAATGCATACATAAAAATTATACAAATTTTTTATTCCTTAATTTTTTCCCACATTTAATTTAGTCTTCCCTTTTCCGGGGATTGCTTGCTTGCTTCTTCTTCTTTTTTTTTTTTATCTATATTTCCCTTGTTGTAGCGCATTATGTTGAAGCCGAAAAACTGCGTGGAAGACCTCTAGGTGCTGTTGGTAAATACCGTGTTCGACGTAAATTTCCATTACCGCGTACAATTTGGGATGGCGAGGAAACAAGTTACTGCTTTAAGGTAAGTCATGTGAAAATTTGTTTCTTCCCCCTTTTTGTTCAGGATAAGAGAGAACCGATATAAAACTTTTAACGTCTGAATATGTGGATAGTAGTGGATGGAATATAATCTGTAGATATACAAACGTTCCTTACAGGTGAATGCTAAAGGGAAAAACTTGTGCGGTTTATCATAAGTATAGTTATATATGTGCAAAAGACTGTGTTCAGAATTTACGCATACCTGCCTTGCATATGAGCTATGGTAGGTCGGCGGTATTGTATGCACATATTTGAGATTTTTTTTTTAAATATGGGCAAGTTGGTATAGACCCTTTGTAATGAATTACGCCTAATTAGTTTTTTATACTTGAATTACTTCAAGCTCTTTTAAAGGTTTCTTTCAAAATGAATAAACCTTTCGATTTTAATGAACTATCCGTAATATATGCTTTCATATGTATGTATATGTATGTGTCTACATATATATGTGTTTATGAACATTTTTCAATCTATGTGGTTTATATTCTTTAAAATCTGTTCCCGTTCCAAATAACTCCACCCCTCCACCCTTTGTGGATAAGTGTTTGGCAGGATCATGATTTCAATTGAGATATTTTTCGACACACAATATCCTGGAATTCTTATTAATCGACTACGAGTTGATACTACGGTACCACACTTACAGGGTGTTTCCTGGTGAGAGGTCTATACGGAACGAAGTGATAGTAGGTATTCACCTGGCCAAACAATAAATTGTCTCAAGTGTTTCGGAATTATATGGTGATTAAGAAAATATATCAGTTTTTCACGAAACAACCATATTTATTTTATATTACTTATTTATTTTTATTAATATTATACTCTACATAACCAATCCCAACGCTCTTATAACTACATATAGGGATAGATGTAAAAATTGTTTAAACAAAAAGAGCTTAATCTACCTTAGGTATGCTCTACAACAAATAGTAAAATATAAAAACAATTAGTAAGAAAAATTTAAGAGAAAAATAAAAAATACATTTTAGAGAAAAAGAAAATCCTTTTTGAATTATATTTAAGAGCAAAAAAAATAATAAATAGGGAAAAAAACCAATTAGCTAGTACGAAAATTTTCAAACAATACATTTTTGAACCTCATACCACCGCCTCTTTCTCTTTACAACATCAAAGGTAAGCCATTCTAGGCTGCAACAATCCGAGCAAAATACTGTTTCTCAATGACCAAGAAGTTAGCACCAGATACAGATAGACTTACACTACATGAAAATTGGGAGAAACGAACTTCACTTTTTCATATGAATAAGTACACGTCTGCCAGAGCAGATAATATAATTAAGAAATAGTAATCGTTTAAACAGAAGATATGATTGAAGGAAACCTCCAAGGATAGTCCAAGCAAAGTCAGAAATATGGTCAAAATGACTTAAATTATAAATATACAGAGCAACGAAGTTAAATGCAATATTCAATTTACTCAGGAAAAAGAATCAGATTTGGACCAAATTTCGCTGGCATAAGTAAAAAGTTAGTGATTTAGCTATCATCATTCTAGTGGAAAGTGAAAGAGAATGTAGGAGGCCGAGACAGAGAGCTGAGATAACATTAGATACCTGATTGGACCAAAAAAAGTGTATTGTTGATAATGATTCCTAGATTCAATAATTTTTCGCGATAAGATAAGGTGACACTATTGAGCACAACACGATTATATAGATTAAAATTGCATTAGATTTTATACGATTCAAACGAAGCATATTCGGTATACAAAATTCATGTATTGAAACAAGGTCGTTGTTAAGACAAACGTCAGCATCTTCAATTAAGCCAACTGGCATTGATATGTAAATTTGTAAGTCATCCATCAGCATATAGGTGATATTGTTGAGTATTGATAATAATATTAGGCAGATCATTTATTAATAGGGAAAATCATTGTTTACTCAGTATCTAGCCTTGAGGTACCCCACTATGAATTTCAATTATATGTGACTTGCTTGAAAAACTAAAATTAGTACCTAATTTATTTGTTGACAAGCAAAGAGTGATCTATAGAATCAAATACTTTTGAAAAGTATCATCAAAAGTACGAAGTGTACGGTCACCGTTAAGATCTCATTGTATGTAGAACCTTTCTTTTTTTTATCTATATTCCCTATATATAATACGGTCTTAATACTGACCGTACACTCCGTACTTTCTTAGATATGGGGTGTTTCGTGAAAACTACTATATTTTCTTAATCATCCTGTAAGTCCGAAACGGCAGAGATGGTGTTTCGTGAATATTTTGTATATTTCCTTAATCACCCTGCAACTCCTCCTAGAGATGGCCTCCCACTGTCATACAATTCATTATTTGTCTAGGTGAATACTATAACCTCCATCTCTTTGTCCCTCTCACCAGGAATCTTCCTGTATAGATTCATTTTGGTATATTGTCAACATAAGTTCATTGACAGCTCACTCTATAAACAGTCTTTAAATCGAAAACTTACGTGGCATTTTACTCAAGAAAACAAAACTATTACTTCATAAACTTATGGGACAAATAAAAATTCTAAGACATTCACCACATCGTCATTTTGAAACAGAGTAATCCTAAAAATGTGAGCAAACAACTTGAAATATTTTAGTTTAAATATGCTCATAAAAATTTTTGTGACTCTACCTTTGTAATGTTAGCGTTTATTGGAAACACCAAAGACAAACTTTATATATGTATATTTTATGGTTTGCTGTTTGTACAGCACCCGATCTGAACCATCACCATGCTGACAAAGAAAGTACTTCAAGAGAATGATTTTGATTTTTCGTCGTACATAAATGTCAAAATATATAGATACGACAAATTGGAAAGAACTCTTCTTCTACTCCTTTTGTATTTTTATTCAGCACAGTAAGTCTGGTATGACGTAGAATGAATAGGAAATGAAAATTTACAATACAAATTAAAAATATAATAATTAGATTGAGCATCACCTAGGTTGCTGTAAGTAGGTGTTGAATATCTATTGAGCATATAGTTTAAAATTTTTATCACAACCTCGGAAACAGTTGAATACTAATTTGTCGTAGTTTTTGGTACATATTCTACCGTTTATTCACTGCGAATTTACATTTTAGTTTAGTTTAGTTTATTTTTGTCATAAATGAAAATAATAAATCAAAATTAACTATGGTGAAGACCAAGGAGGTACGATAAAATTATGTTGAAATGTTAAAATATGTGTGATAAAAATATACAACATGAAGTACGACTAAAATCAGAATCAGCACCATGGATGCAATTTATGCTGTGTCGATTGAATCGAGCACCTTAGTGTTATTAAGTTTTTTGACTGTTTATAAGCTGAGAGCTAAGATAGTATGCCTATATCACCGGCTAAATGTTTTGCTAATTGCTTCGCGTATAAGTACTAAGCTCGGTCTTACATCTGTTCAATGTTTGTAGTCAATATTAGGTAGTCCTTATTTCTCAAAAAATTTATTTCTTCAAAAAATTGCTGCGAAATAGCTTTTCGCTTTTCACTAAACTAATGAAAAGCGTTCGATAGAGTTTTCTATATACGCAGCTATCTACAGAAAGTCTTTGTGGTTTTACGTGAGCCCCTGCCAAGTATGGCTTAATCTCACGGCATTCTTCATGCCTGGATTGTTATCGACAAGCAACATCCGCATGTGCGTAACAACGAGTCCTAGTATGCCAATAGAGCATGAAATGATATCAACTTACTGGTTGAAGTGAGACCTATCCAATCTCTGCCGATCTAGGGTCAAGGCACCCTTCACCACAGCCACCACGATGCTACCATAAAGGGGCCATCCCAAGTTGAGGGGAATAATTTCAATTATTGTGGGCTCCTGAACCCCGTGGTACCAAGTTAGCTAAAGAAGGGCTACCCATTTGGTATGGCTTTCGTAAAGCATGATCAACAGACCATGAATACTCCCAGTGGCTATCTTTATGCAAGATATCCTTTTAGTGATGGGACTGGTTGCTCCATCCGGGCCTAACATCTTATTCGGAATTTCTAAAAAAGATTGCACCTATCCTATACAGGCAGCTACAACCTTAATATAGGTGCTGTCAGCACGGACCACGAGAAGGTTAAGATACGCCCGATTCTGGTCTGGAGAGGCTCTATAGTATACCATACCATACAACGTTTACCATGCATACTTGCCATATAAGAGCTACAATCGTACATGCTTAGTTTCCAAAATTATCTACTTCAACTATACTTCAAAATTTTAGTCCTCTGGCCAGAACTATGTTTGAGATCTTTTTACTATTGTCATTACATGTGTACATAGCTTCTGTGTACATGACCTAGGACGGGGTGATTATTGTACATTAATACAGTACCCAAAAAGACAGGAAATCTCATATTTAATTATCTTGCAGTGAAAACGCGCATGTAAGCACTTACTATAGGTACCTTGGTATCTTTCACCCAAGCATATAGCCATTTCCAGTGCTCACGATGGGAGATCCAAAGCGTTTATACCAACAAAACACAACTCTACAAATTTATTCTATTAGCCTGCAAGATTCACTCTTATCCACCTTTCACCTTGGTAAACCCTGTACACCTTTCACCCCAAGGTGAAACAACAACCCTGCGCATCACAGTCTTCTTTTTCGCACCACGCAGCTATCTACACTGCTATACAATCTTAATGGACTAAATACAATTTAGTCGGTGCTTTGACTAAATCTTCGAGCAACATTCATTGTCAGAATTCTTCGCCACTTACTAGGAAACGAAATATAACGGTGATAATGAGACAATAGAAATTTCTTTTTACCATTTATCACTCTCCGAATAACGACTTTTATTTTTATATTTATATATTTACATATAGACGTGATGTCAAAATTATTCATCAGTACCTATATAATCTACTACGGCAACAGAAAATGGACGAAATTCTATAGCCATTGCCCATAGCCATAATTTTATTACAGACCTACCAGAAAATGCTAAAGTTTTGACAGCCAATGGAGCTTGTAGTTGTAGTTGATGCACTTCGGAAGAGCGAAAACGGGTTACAATGAGCGAGCGAGTGGTAACTATTCGGATATCTTTTATAAAGTTTTTAGGTTTTATACAGGGTGTCCCGTATTATTACTTATGATTATATTTATTTGTTATATACATTATTATTATGTATATTGTTGGGAGGTACAGGTCAGATGAGTGCAAGTCTCAAGAAATGTTAACAATACTGCTTCCATGAAACGTTTTAAGTGCGCTAATTCGTCCTACAACATCTAGACCCGTCTCTAATAGATTTTTTAGGTCGAATGATGGCTTTACTCAATAAGTTGACTACTGACTGACATGAGGAATTCTGGAGCTTTCTGAACTCCTATACCTATGGTCTACTAATAATTTAGTTGCAAAGTTCTTTGTTCTTGGTCGATATTAGATTAACACGAAATACTATCGGAGTCGCGATGGTTATTTACCAGGATTCTTGTTCCTATTATGCGACCGTTTTTTTTTTACATTCTCTCAATGCTAACGGACGACAGCTGTTATGATATGTTTCCATCCTGCAAGCCTCTTACCATAATAAAGTACAGAGGATGTGTGAGGGAATAACCCTGATATAAAGTTAAGGATCCTATGGTTGAAGGTCGTTGACATGAATGACACAAATAAAATTTTGGGTCCAAACTCCACAATTCACGAATTTTTTTTCCAGCATTATCTAATGCTGAAATTTATTTTTGTTGGAGATTTTTTCTGTCTATATATATTTTACGTCTTATTCTACTTGAAAGGATACTTGGTTCGAAACTCTTTTCAGATTTTCCTTCATCTTAAGTTTCAATTTTGTCTGAAGAATCATCAATCGATGGGCTTTATTATGAAAGTTAAGTCGGTTATGCTCGATTCAATGTTGAAATATTTTTAATATTTTGTCAATTCATACGGTGCGAGGAGAGTGCTGGACACAGTGATAGAGAAAGTAAGTAATCGTTTCGGTCTCAGGATTGTTCAGGATTGTTAAATAGTCTCATTGTGTGGATATCCCTATACCCTAAGAGAGGTGTCCCCAGTTTATATAATACTTAGACTAAGCAGAACTACTTATGTATGCAATGATCTGCAAATAAAAAAGTATCAGGATCAGCCAATATATGTAATAAGTGGATCTCTGATTCGTAAGAGCTACCCAAAATGCCGTTCTTTTTCTGTTACAATGTGTGATCGTTATTATTCTTCTCCTTTTTTTTCTTTTGGAAATCATGAATTTTATCCTTTATCCTGATCTACGACTTTATCTGTTCTAATTTCTCTTCAAAATTGCATAAATTATGTCTCCTCATAGATAAATTTCCAATTCATAGTCATGTTCGTATGTAAATTTTTCATTTTTTTTTTTTTATAAAGTAAAATATTTAAATTTCCCGTGAAAACGAGTATTTATTTAAAATCTTGACTAATTGCTGCTTAATTCATGTTCATTTTATTTATTTATTATATTAATCATTTTCTTAAGGCTTGCATAAATTAGCTAATTTGCATTTTATTGCGGCAGTAAATCTCTAGTTTTCAAAATTTATAAACTGTGGTGGTGCTGGCTTATAAAATATGTGCGCTCTGTGCAGGAGTAGCACATCATGTACAAAAAAAATATTTTTTTGTACTTTGCAACGATTCTGAATAAATATGAACAAATAAAACAAAAATACGCCTGTAGTATGGGAAAATTGCATATTTAAGATTGTTTTTTTGTTTTTAAATATCCCAAATGTTTTTATTGATTTTAAGTACGAAAGAAATTTTGACTTATGTAAATATTCTTTAAACAAATATTTATCGATATTTTTTTTCTGAGTACCTACATACTCTGTAAAGATATCGTTTTTTATAGGCATATCGCTAAAGGCAATTAAGCATTAAATTCAGTTTAGTTTTATATCATTTTCAAAGAATCACTGACACACAGTTCAATTTTAAATTAGCACGTTTCTATACAGTAATATGATATTTCTTTCGGAGTACCGCAAGGGTGGCATCTGGGTTCATTGTTGTTTATTTTATACAAAGAAAAATATAGTTAAACTTTGCAAATACATATATTCATTTGTGTTGACTAAATATGTCAAACATTTTCATAATTTAATTTAATATCGGCGGTGCGCTGATGTAAGTTGATATGAATAAAGAACCTTTGTTTTCAAATATCAACAAGCTTGCAGTTTATAAAATTTCGTTTTTAATTTTAAATATTAAAATTTGCCAAGTAAAAACCCCTAAAAATGATAAACCTAATTTTCTGAGATTGGAGTCAGAATACGGTTTTTAGCATCGTTTTAGAATTCACCTTTTTTCTTGTTTTGTGGCTGAATACATTAGTAAAAATGAACTTGACCAGTTGTTTTTCATATTTGTGTTTTTGGGATATCAGTACTTTCATCTTGCTATTTATTTATTTTTTTTATTTTTATATCTTGACGTAGTTTTGAGTTGTTTTTGATATTTTGACGGTGGGCATGGGCACCATCTATTAGTATTTTTCTTAAGCGCATATGCACTAATACATTTCATATGGCAACTACATAATACATGTTCAAGGAACATAAATATCGGTACCAGCGTGTGATTAATTTTGTAAAATAAAATGAGTTAAATATAGTAGAAAGAATGTTAGGATGGGAAATGAGCTTTCTATTGAATTTTATATTTTCTGAGAAGTCAGTCCAATGCAGTTTGTTTATGAATCATGTTATAAATCACTTCAATTTACTAAGTGAACATTCAAGGCACACACACAACAGAAATCGTCTGTTCTGAATAAAGAATCAATTCTGCCGCAAATTGACCTTGAAAAAAATATCAGCGATATTCCAATTATTTTTCTGCCTACCTAATAACTTTCCATGACGTCCAGCTGGACCAAAAAGAAAAATTCCAGATTCCTTTTATCGTGTTAAGTAATTCAAGGAAGTTGATAACTTCTTTTAATATATTAAAAATAATAAAAATTCCGAAAAATACACGTCTATTTTTAATTGTGTTTAAGGAAATCAGGAGAGAGAGGTAGATCGACAGGATCATCGGAAAAACGATCAATCACGGATTCTGAGAAAATTGCATGTGTACAAAATAAATATGGCAATGAAAAAGGGATAGAATACTCCACAATATAACGGCCATGAATTTTCTAGACCATCAGGAAAGGATATGTTAAATCACCGATCTACATAACATCTGTCTAAATAGTAACACCGTTACAATAACTCTCGAGTTGCATAAGAAAGTGCAAGCTTTAACTATGTGGCTCTACGTGGTTTATAATCAGCCCTGAAATCCTCCGATTGCTTATGATCACTACCCTTGGATCACTAAGTGACATTATCTTTTCGTTCTTCTGTCCGACTACAGCCTCAGAATCTGCACTGGACATGCTTCCAATTCATCTGATCTATTTTATCGCGATGTAAAAAAAAAACAAAAAACGGAGAGCGCCATCTATTGGTCACGTTCTTGCACTGATTTCTTCTATACAACTTATAATCTTTTATCTCTTGGTTTTAGGGTTGAGGTTTTTAGAATTTTTTTCCTTTATTTGTGTATTCAAACCTATCTGTGGTGCGGCAAATTAAGCTTCTAACCATACCTTCCAGGTTTTGATGAGTATATTCCAAAACAGATATTTTACCCCTAAAACGTCATTGCTGTATTTTTATACCGTAGATGAAATCATAAGGTATAACATAGTAAGTTTGTCATTCTGTTTGTAACGCATAGAAATAATGCTGGAAGAAATTGTAGATCAATAGAAGGGGGGGGGGGGGGCACAGTTTTTCCAGTTTTTCGAGACCCGTACAATATTTGAGTCTACAGGCATTTTTCATATGAGCAGCGAATTTAAAATGCAAGTACCGAGGTTCCTGGCTTAATGCCGAATTTCAGTGCAGGGAGATCTCATCAGGACAGCAATGAAACCCTAAACTGAACTGCCTGCTGTCTACACTACAGACAACTCAGATGTCCAGAAGTTGGTGGTGGCCATATAAAGATTTATTTAAAAATCTCAATATGACTCATTTCATTATAGATTAAGTTCGAAAATGGGACGAATTTGGTAACTTCTTCGTAGGGTTGCCATACAAAAAACTTCTTTTTACATTATATATTTGGACATTACCTAACAACTCGTCGACGTGGAGAGCTGAAATTTTGTACGCGGAATAGTAGAATAGGATTTAATAGATTTAGTAGATAGGATTTAAAAAATGAACTTAATCGAACATCCCTTTCTTCGTGATGCCATACAAAAGTTTAGATTTATTACGTATACATACTGTGAAAACGACGATTTTATTGTACTAAAAAGTCCTTCAGAATATAAAATCCTATGATATTGGACATAATCATTTTTACTGTCGAACGAAACCGTTCTAGAAATATATGCGAAAAAAAAATGATGCACAAAGCGATGAAAATATGAAATTCCATACGGAAATTCATCTAGGGTATCAAAAAAACTTTCTGATGCACTGATAAAATTTAAAACCATCAAGCAGAGAAGTTTTTTTTTTTTAGTTTTGCTTTCACAAGATAAATTCAACAAAACAGGAATGTTGACTGCAATCTTAACATTCATCTTAAAATTGTTTGAATTCCTTTTCTCGCTTGAATTACTATAAACGAAAAAAAAAATCGTATAATTTCTGCGCTTCGTTTTCATATATTAAATTTTCTAGCATTTTATATATGCGCTGCTAATAAGCCCGGATATACGAAATGGATTAGATAGCCAATAACCATGCAAATTCAGAGAATCTTTATCCGCCAGATTAGTTCGCTTATCTTTTTCTCAATCTAACTATATTATTGACTAATATTTCCAACTTATTTTTTTGTCTCATTTTTTTTCTCTTCAATCCTTCATATTAGTTATTTGCTAGAAATTTTGAAGAAATAATTATCGACTTTAGGTGCGAAAATACCCTAACAAATCCCGTCAAAACCGTTAAAATTTATTCAAAAAAGATAAATTAGGCTATAATTATCTGAATTTTTTAATATATATTTTTTGAAACTGGACTTTTTATAGCATATATGATGAAATCGTAGGATATACTGAGTTTGTCATTCCGTTTGTAACCCCTAGAAATAATGATGGTAGAGCAAAATGGATTGGGCACCCACGTATCAAAAGCTATTTTGATTTGTCGTCCGTCCATCGTCACGATAACTCGAGCTAGAACGCGTGTACTTAGAGAGCTGAAATTTTGCACATGGGCTTAAAAAAAAGAGTAAAATTAAGTTCGAAAATGGGATAAATCGGGTGGCTCCTTCAAAGGGTTGCCATACAAAAAATTCGCTTTTCACTACACATTTGGACACTGCCTGAACGCCTCAACTTAGTAGCGAGCTGAAATATTGTACACAGTATTTTCATAAAAATAGTCAATATAATTTCAAAAATGGGCTATAACGGACAACCCCTTCTTGGTGTTGCCTTATAAAAATGTAGGACTTTTACGTATATTGTGAAAATGATCAGTCCTAGACGTTTTTATTGTATACTGAAAAATTCTTCAGAATATGAAATCCTATGAAATTGATCATAATCATTTTTACTGTCCGACGAACCATTCTAGAATAGAAATATATACGAAAACCCTACTTCAACGATCAAACATGCACTGATGGATGATCATACGAAATTACATACGGGTATTCATCTAAGGTCTCATAAAAATTGGTCTTTTAGATCAATTCTATCTTTTTTTAACTTGTTCTTTAAATGCTTGCGTTTAAATTTGAATTTTTTTGAGCAAGATGATAGATTTATGTATGCGGAGACAATTTTTCTAGATTTGAATTCCAATTTGGGTAGTTCTTTCAGCATGAAAAAAAAACATAGGATCGTAACTTCGAAGTACTGTTGTAATTATCTACAAACAAACAAAATCCAATATACATATAAGTACGCAATAGAAGCAGACAAATATTACACAGCATCATATAGCATCAACCAATCTTCCTGATATATTAATAAGTCTTCAATTTTTATTTAGACATTGTCGACTTTTATTTTGCTCTCGCCATTAATCCTTTAAAATAATTTTTTTTTTACATCCATTCATGCAATCATCTAGAATAACCCATGTTCCAAATATAGCCGTATATGCGTTGACAAAATAATCTTTTTTTTTTTTGTAATTCACACATGTCATCCTTCTTTATTCTGAAAATGTCTTTTCTAATTATGATCTTGACAAAATCATACATAAAATACTCACTTTCAATTTTCGCAAGAAAACATTATTAAAGACATCTTGCTTCTTGCAGCATACCTACAACCCCGACCAAACTGCTAATCTTCCTTTTAACCCGATAACCGCATATGCCATCAGAAAAGCCATGATTTACGTTTAACTAATTAAAATACACACAACCCCTGGGGTGATTATATAAAAACAGTCGTCAAAACCAATTAACATAAAAAAAAAAAAATAAATAAAAAAAAAACAACGAAATGACATCACAGAATGATCATGCCAAACATACTCATCCGCTTAGCATATCTCCTTCGAACCTCATTTCCGCTTCTACGATATTCTGTTCAACAGCTGTTCTCTCTGTACAATTTTCCTCTTGTCGTATATGTGAAAATATTGAACGAAAAAAACTTAAAACAACCGCGCAAACATACTCGCGCATATAAGCAAGAAGAAGCAAAAAATTTAAAAAAAAAAAAAAAACGATCATGTTGAGCAAAAAGCGACATTTCTGCATTGGCCCCGTGTGACTTAATGTTGAAGTTCATCAGGGAACTTGTGCCATAGCCGCAACGCCGCCGCCGCCAGCGGGTGGTTTAGCGCTGTATATGAAGCTGCTCATCTAATTTTATCCACATATTCAGACTCTTTTAGACGAACGGTCAGCGCACGAGCTCTCATCATCTTGTTTATGATATTTCAATGGAAAACTGTAAAATTTCTGCTTCACGTTACAGGAGAAATCTAGATCTGTTCTGAGAGATTGGTATGCACACAATCCATATCCATCACCTCGAGAAAAACGAGAATTGGCAGAGGCTACTGGACTGACAACGACGCAGGTGAGAAAGATAGATAATATCGTAGCGCTCCTCTATATAACACTAATGATAAACAATGACACAAGTTGGTAGTTCTATCATGGTTAATTAGTCTATGAATAATTATGCAAAATAATACCAAAAGTGTAAAATGGCAGTTGTTGGCCCGTTTGATTTACCGCTTTGAATTCATTCAGAGAAATTACATACGTTTTACATTTATGTGGTATTTAAAACTCTAAAAATAAATTTTTAATTTTATTTCTAGGTTTCGAATTGGTTTAAGAATCGTCGTCAGAGGGACAGAGCGGCCGAGCACAAAGAGTAAGTTTTTTTTTTTTTTTAATTTATTTTTCAACATTGGTATTTTTGTTCATTTTCTTTATTAACTCCTTGACTACTTTTGGGGTGTCAGAGACATTTCAACAAGAAAAACAAAAATCATTGTTTTTTTTTTTTTTTTGTTTTACCAAAAATATTACAAAAATGGAAAATAGTGATTTTTGTTGTTGTGATCTTCAAGGTTTGTGATCTTATAAGACCGAAAGGATCACTAAAGACCACTGTGATATTTTCAAAGGGTCACATTAAGTGGTTTGCTCAGGATGCTCATGATTGACTTTTGGGTTTTTCTAAATAAATATCTGTTTTAAAGGACATTTCATCAGAGATAAATAGCATCTGCAGATTTTTTTTTTTCCTTTCATTTTGTGGTTTTGTATTTGGGTAGGATATTTATAGGGGAAATGGGGGTGAAACAGTTTTTAGAAATTTTTGTAGTAAAACTTTTTAAGTGAAAAAAAAAATTGAATTATTTATTAATAGAAACAGAGCTTATGCGGGCGAAGTTATATTAGTTAATGAATACAATAATATTTACATATTTAGATGTAAAAATAATTGGACACGGCATGCAATAAGGTATTGCTATCAAAACATTACGCTCAGTCAAGTTGTTTTTACATTGAGCATCCATTTTTGTTTACCTCAACTTCATCCAGACCTTTTGATTGCCATAGACACCTTGCATGTAAATATCTATCACTATTATTAGTATTTTAGCATATGCGCGTAATGAAAATTTACAGAAATGTAAAAAGTAATTATTGACTCCTTACTTAAAATGGAAGATTAATTTAACCTAAAAAAAAAATAGGATCGAACCGATTAGAAGCTACTGCTAATAATATTTAAAT
This sequence comes from Dioctria rufipes, assembly GCA_963924295.1. Taxonomy (NCBI): domain Eukaryota; kingdom Metazoa; phylum Arthropoda; class Insecta; order Diptera; family Asilidae; genus Dioctria; species Dioctria rufipes. Next base: position 21,236,995 of record OZ002740.1, on the reverse strand, counting down.
AATCTAAAGCCTTTTACTTAAGCATTTGTAAAGTTGCAAGAAACAATGGAGTATCTGTATATCACGTTCGATATCTTGTTATCACTTTTCATCAGTCAACGTGACAAAAGGATCTAGAAAATTTGTTTTAAACCTATAAATTTTTCGAACACTCTGTTTCAAATATATTTTATTCGCTTTTTTTTTTTTTTTTTTAAAAAACAAACTTTTTCGATATGTCTATCGTAAAAAAAAAATAAACAACCAAGTATTAGGCAAAGGCAAATAATTCAGGCCCAAAATTACTGCTCTGAGGTACTTCGAAATTACAAAAGATTTTAAAATCGTAAGGGATGCATATAGAACTTTTCTACAAAATTACACACCATTTGAGGCAAGCACGCAGATGAAGTGTTGTATAATTGCTTTTCCTATCTACAAATGTATGTGCAAAAAAATTGTCGAAATAGAAATGAAAAATTTTCTGGTTCAGAATTAAATATGTAGTCAAATATTTGTTTTCAGTACTTACATGTAGATGGCACATAACTCAAGTGAAGACATTTGTTCCATGCCGAATATCGTATTTTCGTCATTGTTTCTTGTAGAAGTTTTCACATATCTCATTATAGATTTGGTTGACATGGTAGAAGTGATTGGTTAGTTTCAGTGTTTCTTTAGTATTTTATGTAATACGACAGAATTCGCCGGCTTAGGTTATTTTTATGATATTAATTTAAATAGACAATATGAGAATTATAGCAAAATAATAAAAAGATGGAAAATGTTAAAAGAAAAGCAGGAATACAGACAAATTATTTTTTATTTTTATTTACAATTTACTGCATTAGTTGGAAATATCACGTATACAAAAAAAAATCTGTTGACCCATTATTTATCTACATTAAATGCAAAAATTTTAATTCGAGTGACATTTAACTGGAAGAGTGTTTTTGGCGATCATGACAATGATGAAGCCATTAATAATTTTTATGATATTCTTATTTGTGTATATTTTAGTCATTATGTACCCTTGTACTTGTGTTGTATCAAATTATTCTCAAACTTGTCAACTACGGATTAACAGCTCTATAAAGAACCTTTTAGATCAGAGAATGAAGCTCCTCCAAGAACGTCGATTACTACCTTACTTGCTTCTATAAAATGAGCCTAAATAGCTCTGAAAATTCGTCTATTTTTATCAAAACTCTTTTCAATATGTTTTTAGAGTAAAGTAAATCTAACTACAACCAATTACTGCATATTTGCTAGATGTCAATAGCAAAGTAAGTCAATTACCTACATCTCACACACAAGTTATACATTTTTTCAGTTAATTGTTTTTTTTATCTGCTCGTACACGGTTCATGTTCAGCGAAAGTTTTTCAAACCAAATTAAAAACATTTTTGTGGCATCCATAAAGGCAGACATCTAGACCCATTACTTTTTGTTATTTACATTAACGATGTTTTTTTTTTTTTTTTTTGTACAGACTTATTTTGTTTTTTTAATACAAGTGGTGAGATTGTTCTTTTGAATTTTTAAACAATACATATAAATTGCCTTTACCATCCTACAGACTTAGTGAACTGTTCCTGGTAGACGAAATAAAACCTCAGCCTTTATTTGTTTTCTAAAAAAAAAAAACAGTTTACCACAGTTCAATATTTTCAAATAAACTTCACTAAACTAGTGCATCTTCATTGCATTGGATATCAAAAAAGATATCGATGTATAGTTATTTAATTATTTTTGTCTAGTGATTGCGCCATTATTATTTCTCGAATACAATTTAATTTCGTGCGTTCCATCAAAGTGGTTAAATGTTCGAGAAGATAGCTTCAAAAATCTTGACGGCCTCCAGGTATTGCATAAATCAATTCAGTCATCAAAACTCGCAGGCACACATTAGCCTGCTTCTCACCAGTACTAGGTACCTTTAGTGATCTCCGGAAAAGCTAAAAGATTTTCTATACCACCTTTAATGACTGGAACACCCACTCTTATTCATTCTTTTCTGCTGAATAATAAAATAAATGCATCCTGGAGTACGGGATGGAGAAATGTTACGCGACTGTGACAATTCTATTACTCTGGTAAACTTAAGATCTGCGAAACAGTCCACACGATAAACGTGGAGTATTGTGATCAGAAAAGCTGGAATGGTCTATGGATGTGCAACTACTTAGGTACTATATCAGGCTCCTCACAAAAGTCTACAAAGGCCCGTCAAAATGACTTACTTACTACTTAATCCATATGACTAGAAAGTAGTAATTCATAATTATTTTTTCAAATTGCTACAAAATGATAATAAACTGCTTAAAACTAGACTATTAATGTGTTGTCAAAAGTATAAATTTTACTAAAAATTTGGTCATTATTGACTATATTGTGGTCATTTTCAACTAGTTTTAAAAATATCAGCAAAACAGTTAAAAATAACAAGAAGAATTTCTATGAATGACTATAAAAATTTTTCTGACTGCATAAATACAGATGTGGTAAATACCTACATAGGAAACATCGTTTATGAAAAATATAAAAAGAAGGGACCCTAAGTGGCTACCCTGTGGAACATCGGTGTATGCCGTTATTTCTTTAGACTAAGCAGAAAGGAACTGTATTCTAAGTTTGAAATATTTAAGATAGGATGATAACCAATTCAACAAAAATCTAAGGATCTCAATTTAAATAATAAAAGAGAGTGAGGAAGCTTGTCAAAAGCCTTGCTGACGTCTGTATAAATACAGTAAGTTTCGCCAACCACGCTCAAACAATTCGATACAGGTAGGTGTAAACTGGAGCAGATTTGTTAGGACAATAAACGACTGTTTCCATAACATAAGATATTTACCGAGCCGCAGTTATCGATTAAACAAAAATGTTAACGGGTAAGAAAGTGTTCCACTGCAGTTCTTTAGGACATTTGCGGGCCCGATGGGATAGTGCTCAGTAGAATAACCAGGGTCCAGCTTGGACATGGAGTCCTCAACACATTTCTGATCAATAGTGAAGCATGGGATATCAACTGAGTGTCGTTAAGTAATTAAATCTATTTAAGGGTCATAGTTTAACCGGAGTGCTGAACAATTTTCTTCGACTAATGTTAAAAATGCGGAGTACTTTACATCTCTGATTTAGATGAAACTTTCACAGTTTGTATGAAAAGCAAAAATAGCTCACCCGTATTTTTTGTTTTCTCGTACCACGCCCCAACCCTCCGCTAGGGGGGTTACAAATTGCGTGATTTTACGGTGTAACGACATTTTCAAAAAATTATATCTCGAGAACAGTGCAACCAATTTTTCTGATTGAAACGCCAAATGAAGCCTAATACTATACATTTTTTATAAAAAATATATCAGCACCAAACGAAAAAAAAATATGTTAATAATAGTATTTTTTTGCAAAAAAATAGAATTACTAACTATTGAAGACTTCAAGAAGTTTTCTTCTGTATTTTTATTTTGAAACTAGAAATCTTGTAATGGTATTTGGCTTTGTTTTTTAGATATGAATTTTTAAACTCAGCGTATACCTAAAGTAACACACTAAGGGAGGACTGAACTGAAAGGGCATGTATTTTTTTTCTACTATGGAACTCAGGCACATTTTTTTTTTGTATTTTTATTATTAAGCTCTATGCCTTATCCATGCCTTATCCATGTGCAAAAAATTCTAATGGCGTTTGGCTTCGTTTTGAAGATATCAATTTTTAAAGTGGCCATGTATGCACAGCCATTCCACACGAAAACGATATCTTTGGACTAATTTTGTACCACACCATTTGCGATTTGATGCAATTTGCAGAATTTGTATGGAATACAAAAATAACTCGACCATATTTGTTGTTTCCCCGTACAACGGCCCCGCTAGGTGGTTAGATATTTCGTGATTTTACGGTGGGACAGCATTTTCAAAAGTTGTATTTCTCAATTTTTCTGATTCAAATGCTTGATATTTTTTAACAGCGAACGAAACTTTTCTTGTTCATCTAGTAGGTATCATAGGCATGTAAAATAGCATTACGATTAGTTTTAGTAGCATTAAAACAAAAAGTGAAATATTTCATTTCATGCGGCATGGCATTATAAAAAAAATTTTCGCATGAATTTCAGAAAAATGATTTCTTGGTCATGATGCTTTAAGATTAATCAAAGTTTATAAAAAAACAAAAAAAAAACAAAAACAAAATATTTATTACTCCACTAATAATGACCTAAGTTGTCAATACAAATCTCTAATCAAAAATTTCATATTCGCATGGAATCCCAATGGTTCTGGGTATTTATCCCCCCTAAATCCAGCAATGACATTGAATTGAATTTCGTTGAAATTTTGGCGCCGCCGCCGGCCGGCTGGTCGTCGTCTTAAATTTCATGGAGAATTTTATAGGTAGGAAAGCAATATACGAATAAAGTCAGTGACATTAGTGTGTTGCTGCTCCAAATGAGTTTTTTTTTTTTTTTTGTTATATGTATAAAGCGCATAATAAAAGGTAAAATGACCAAAATGACTAAACCTTCTTCATCTACTTAGGTTGGCACCTTTTTTTTTTTTGTTTTTTTGGTCCACTGATTTGTGCTTAGTGCGCTCGTTTATGTTTTATTATGTGCCACCCGCATCGTATGCTAGAATCTGAGCTCTCTGATCATCTGAGGAGGTACCCCAGTCTAAGTATATATTTATGTACGGTACGTATATAGTTACTACTGAAACCTGACACTTGTTTCCTTAGTGCTGTACCATCATCATCATCATCATCGACGTGAATCAAAAGAACAGATTAAAGGGGATTGAGATTATTCATACCTACACCTCTTAAGAAAGATATTACTAGGAGGAAATATAAGACAAAACAAAAAAAGGAAAAGAGGAGGAAAAAAAGAACGATAATTAATTAGAAAATCAAAAAGTGGATGTAAAAAAAAATGTCACATGTCCACCGATTCAACTAGCACCAATTAATTTATCGCCTTGAGAAGAATCGCATAAATCACATTTTCGGTTTCTTTATTGCCCGAAATAACTCGATGAAATTTTTATTATAATTTTTATTTTTATTTTAAATTTGGCCATGACTAGGTTAACTGTTCTCATTTAATTAATTTTAATAAATACATAATTTTATGTATGTAGGTAGATAGATAATGTGTCTATAATAAATAGACTATGTACATATGTCGGATTTATTGACACCTTGTGCACCAAGGAGGTGATTGGGTAAATGATAATAACAAACAAGAGGTTTCGGGATTTTCGAAGTGAGGTTTCCTGAATAAAATAGTTTGAAGGCTGCTATTCTTTTATTTTTTATTTATGTAGAAATATGGTAGTAACCATCCTTATTGGGATTATATACTAAATCGCCTCTCCAATGTTATCTGTCTCGAGGACTTTCTATAACGCTAGTTTGGCTTGGAAACTTCAAATTGGATGTAATATTTATAGCAACCAATTTTTGTTTTTGTTTGTTTCATTTTTTGCAATTCTAAGTTATACTTGATCCAAGGTCCCATAGAGAATACTCCTCTCAGTAGTAAATCTTTTGTGATGCCAATAGTAGTTACATCCAATCATAAGGTTACTCGAATACATTATTAGAATAAAGTTATCACAGCAAACAATTAATTGTTCATCGAAAAATTGAAGTAAACACTAAGAATTTGGCTATGCATTTTAACAGCAGATTCAAGATAACTGATCTTATAAGATCGTCGTATCAAAAGTCATATTAACTATAAACTTACACGTCTTTACTTGGATTAGGTAATAAATGGCTTAAGTACACAGCTGAAAGTCATTAGCGTATGTCTGAATGCTACATAGTCCAATAAAATATATTAATACATGTAACGACGAAACAAGAGAGGGCCAATTATGGATCCCTGAGGCACCCTAGATGATAAAGTTATAGAAAGCTATAGGCAAAGTAATTTTCTGCATTCATTTGTTGAAGTATTTTATCTGAGAAATTATGTAAATTTATAAAACAGCTGAATGCTTCGATAAACGCAGTCACAAAATGCTTTGAGATTCAACAAAAGTACAGGTATAAATTTCTGTGCAGATCTCGTTATGTAACCTTGAAAAGGTATAGGTACTGCTACAGTTATGAGCAGATTACAAAGCAAACTACCAACAAGAGATTAAGAAATTATTATTATCTTCTAGGTATATCCATCAATTTTCGAGTGGAGGATTTTTTATCAAAAAAAAAACTTTAGAATAGAAGCATAAAATATCTATTCTTATCGACCTAAAAATTTTGGTGCGCACCTAGGGAGAAACCTTCTACGCACCGCATAGAAATGATCAGAGATCGCTAAGTACAAGTTGTAAATAGTATAAGTGGTGCCATTTTAAATCATTAATAAAAATATTATAAATATGGAAAATAATATCGGATGAATGCCCGCTTATAAATTTTTAATATTTTCACAAAAATTCTCCATAGACCTTTTCAAACAATTTTGGCTCTATTTCCTTAATGATAACTGCTCCCCTATTGTTGTGCTTCAGTCCTGTAATTGTTTGTGGCGCATTAGCGTAATCATTGTCTTTAACATAGCTCCGTCCAACACGTGCTTTGCGAATGCCCAGCTCTAATGAATAAAAGAAGTAGACTACTGGGTAGGTACTTCTTTTCAAGTCTGGGGGAACTGCAAAGCAAGTAATTTAAATGTGTCCTGAGTTTTCTGAGAGAAGCAGGATGCATCTAGGTAAAGAGTCTTGGAGATACATATCTTGAGTTCTCCATCTGACCCATGCTAACCTACGGTTCTGTGGTGTAGTTGAAAACAATGGATTTCGCCAGTCATCATTAGATATTGGAAAACATTCAAAGATTGTGCAGTGTAAGTGGCGCTCTGAAGTCAACCACCACTCGGGTTCTAAAGGTCACCCTCAACATACATCCCGTAGAAATACAAATCAAGAAGGGGCGTCAATCATAGCGCCGAGAGTGCATGTCAATCAGAGTTGAATTCACAGTAAAACAAGAGCTCCCACATAAATCCATCTTTGAATTCGTGTAGTTTATCGCACCTAACATTGACGGGGGCAGTGACGATCTCCCCGAGACTATGCTGAAAAGCAGCTTTAAATCGAAAATTTCTTCTAGGGCAGCATGGGAATCACACATTCAGCCACTGACAAACATAAGAGCTGGCGTTTTCTGCAAGAAGCCTCATATGGAAATTACCATACACCTTGAAAGCCACGTCACGGTTTTCCAGGTAGATGTCAAGGCTTGAAGCGGGAAGGTATCTCCTTAGCTCAGACACTCACTTAGGACTCACAATAGATCTTTCAGGTCGCAGTGATTGCGAGGCTAATGCCTACGCACCCCTTCACAAATCTAGCTCAGACACTGAGAACAAGAAGATTGCCTGAGATTGTCTGAGCTTTGTAAGAGCGTCTGGTATGAGCAACTGCTCATATGTCTGGAGGGTGCACAATGGGTCTTGTTGTGGCCTACGTTAAAGGGACCCCGACGGTGTCTCAAGCTTATTTCAAACCATTCATCCATGTTCATAGTATCAACCGCAGTAAAAAAAACAATCAGAATCGTGCCAATACATTCACAGGAACGGTGTTATCAGCTTAATTTTTTTTTTAAAGGCCCAATAACGTCTTTTGCTCAAAAACTGTAACTATTTGTGGATGCAAAGACTGCTCAAAAATCATTCTTGAATTTTCTGAACCACAAATGCGGTAGTTTGGTTTATTATTCACATATCCTTACAGGTGAGAGTCAGCCTCAGACTTAAGGATGATTTCCTTGAAAAAATCGGGGTCACTTTTCTGTATTTCCAACCTCAAATTTACCACTAACATAATAGCTTTGTACGTAGTTGGCAGACCATAGTTCTTATATCTACTGGACTTTGTAGTCCTTTAGGACAAGATCCCTATATACGATGCTGGCTGCTTGTGTTTGAGATATTCCCAATTGCTCTGAATGTTTTGGATTGAACAAACCTGAATTCTATACAATACTCTCCGCTATAGCTGCAATGATTTCTGTATAGTTATGGCTGATCGAGCATGTGTTCGACTCTTTATATCACTAACTTTGGGCCGAAATGCAAAAATTAATTGATACGAATCAAAATTGCCGAACGACCGAATGCCATCCGAACGTTACGAATTGTATCCACAAAATTTTCACAATTTTCAAAATTCCTTAAACCAAGCCTCTTCTAATTTTCATTTGGTTACTAGAATAAATAATAAATAAATAAATAAACGTAATGCAAAAATGACAAACTTTTAAATATTTTGTAAAAAAACACTCGAAATAATAACACAACGAGGTTAATTCCAATAGATAGGTATAAATCCAATTCATCTTTAAATTGCGTGTGCCCTCCTCCTCGTTATGTGATCCCATAAAACAATCTTAAAAATCCATCGCTACTTTTACAGCAGCAGACTTGAAATAATAATTTCGACAATTCCGATGAGTTGTCAAGCAAGGCCATGTTTAAATGAAGACACACACTAAACGACACTAAAAAGACATTAAACGGCACAGCTTCTAAAGATAGCTAAAAAAAAAATAATAATAAAAAGAGGTATCTTCTCTGGTGCTAGTCTAAGACGTTAGGTTTATGTAGGTATAACCTCTTTATGCCGTTATCCATTCTTAACCGATTATTTCTCTTATCATATTCGTCATTCTAAGAAGAAGGTTCAAAATATTAATCGCATTATAGAAGACTTAAAATCGCTTACATATGCGCGTCGCGCCGTGCCAAGAAAAAAAATTCTGAAACGGATCGAGTGCTGGCCTATGGTGCGGGGGTTATGTGTGATCTTCTGAAAGAAATATGTAAAAAAAAAATTGTTTTTTAAGAAAAATAATAATTAAAAGTTGTCACAAGCACAGTTACAAATTTTCTTCATGTACACAAATCACCGCACCGCGCTGGCCGATCTAAAGGAACAAGAAGAATTTGTCATCACAGCATTTCGCATTACGCTTGCGCGTCGTCTTATATAAAATATTTTGCGCTGATCTTCGATGTGCGGTGGCGATTTTCTTGATAGCAGCAGCAGCAGCCAACAGCAGCTTAACCGCGAACATCCCGGACTTGGCCTGGCTGGCCTGTCCTGGCCTTCCAATTGCATTGCAAAGCGAAAAGATCTTTTGTGCGCGGGGATCGAATCGTATGCTGCTGCTGATGATGATGATGTGCCTTCACAGCTTCAACGTCACCACAAAAAGGGCTGTGTGTGTTCTCTCTCGCCTCCTTTAAAGTTGAAGAAGATGCCCGGACCGATCGCGGTAAATCTTAATCTGAAGCGATCTTTGTGCTTGCGCGATCGCGATGGTACTTCATAACTTTAGCGATATTCTGTCCTTTGGGTTTGCTGTGTGTATATGTATGTGTGATTATAAGTCGCGTCGGTTTTATGGACAATTTTCTTTTCTTTTCTCGTTTTTTGTTTTGTTTTTTCTTTTAATTTTATCTCCTTCGATAAAAATCTCAGAAAATCATCAAATTAGTACATAAATAAACACAGGCTGCTAGGGAAAAAGAGAAAAGAATTTATATAGATTTCGGGACACACACAGTTGTATCCATATGGATATATGAGGTCCATATGAGATGATAGAGAGGGTTGGTGAGAGGGGAATATAAGCGCGTATAAAAACGTGTTCAAAATTTTATTTTTATTTTCATTTTACAATTTATGTCCAGTCAAGTCAAACAGATGAAAGAGGAGTTGAAAAAAAAATCATTTCTTGAATGTTTTGGGGGGTTTTTTTTTTTTTTGTTTGTTTTGTTTACGTTCTGGGATTTGATTTCTCTTCTTAGTTTGGGATTTATGCTTTTAATGATTTTATATGATTCTTTGGGATTTTCAAGAAAATTCCAAAAATTTTAAAATGCCAATAACTTTTTTTTTTCGTTTCGTGTTTTTTTTTTTAATATCTACCCTTCACATGATATACCGTAACCTGAATAAATGGGTATGGCCTTTGGACGATGTGATGTTGAAGTATTTTGTTTATTTATTTATGTGTCATTAAAATATTTGAATAATCTGAAAATAAGATTTATTGGGAGAAAAGTATGGTTCAAAAGTCAAAATTTTAATAAATAGAATGGGTGTTCCGACCGACACCCATATGGTAGAGTAAGTAGATATGGCTTTCCATAAGGTGTTAGAGTATATAGATCAATTCAAAGCAAAAAAGTTTTTCAATAAGAAGAAAGGGGGGCTCATCTCTGCCCCTATACAGCTTGGCCCGCATGTTGTGTTACATCCGAAGGCTGTGGATAGCTCATGCTTACCCAAGCTATAAATTGTATATGGGATGGGGGTAGGAATCCCAACGGTTTCCAAGATTATGGAACTTAAATATATTTATGTATATGTTTTTATAAATCATCTTGCAACTTCTGGTCGCTAGGTACACCCTATGAGGACGACTTAAAAATTGTTAGATGGCTTTTCCAACAGTCTAAATTTTTTACCTGCTCCTCCGTTCTGAAGTTATGGCTGAACACAATTAAAATTTCTGAATTTTAAATGTTTTTTTTTTACTTAACTACTAGTTTTATTTTTTATAAAAAGACACGTCATCTACACCAATTTTTCGTCCTAGATTTAATAAGCTCGAAAGCTTTGCTTTAAAATTAAGTATCTGTCACACTCTGTAACGCTGTTAGATTGGAAAAGTCGGTTGATATCAGTTATGGTTTTCAAAACTTGCTTGCAAGGCTGCCTATAACCAACAGACAGAGATTTGGTGTTGCTTGCTATGGATTTTTGGACAATTTAATAAGTGTTCTACCATGAATGTCTATAAAAAAAAATAACAAATCAATATTTTTTTCAAATATCCACTTGAAGCTCAGGACAGACCGAAAAAAAACCCCATTTTTGCCCTATGCTGTAAATTTACCCCAACCTGGCATCACTGCACTCAAAATATAACCCTTTCTTTGTTTTTTTGCACTTTTTTCTTGAGCATATCCAGCAAAAATGGCTTAAAAAGCTTATTTATGAAAAACACCGAGCTACTGTGTCAGTTATTTGCTTTTATAGCCGAAAATCAAAATTTCATAAAGACGTTTTGAGAGCATACTGTGTGTTTCGATCATCAGTGCAGGGTGATCTCATCAGGATAGCAATGAAACCATGAACTGCCTGATGGTGGATATATATTATTTAAAAATCTAAATCTGAATCTTTAAAGGCAAATGGATTTTATTCACATTAAATAATTCTTGGACATCTCATTCTAACTAAATACAAGAGGGGAGTTTAAGTATTTCGAGACCCATATACAGACAATTTTCAGCCTACTATGTATGAGCAGAGAATTTTTAAAATACAAGTACCGAGGTACTATATCAGTTACTGGCTTTGTAGGTGCAAATAAATAAATAAGAAAATTGATAAAATCAGTTCCAAAATATACTCAATCTTCTAAGAATTACAAGGTGATTGACCCAAATTTGATTTTAGTTGCAACATATTTTATATAACCAATAAAGTTCCATGTACATTGTACATCTAGCAAAACAAAACATTTTATTTATATATTTTTTATTTTACATATGCTATGCATTCGGTGTAATTTTACAATACATTCTTGAAATTATTTTTCCTCTCTCCTCAACGAAAAGATGAAATTTTAATAATTCGCGTAGGTATCTACGAAGTATTTTCCACTTTGAATTACTTGGGCCATAACGTCATAGTTTCTTGTATAAATTTTTGAATCACCCTGTATATATACAGTCTAAATATTGTATGATACATATATTAACATGCCTATGCATATAGTATCTATTATGTGGATATTCTTCAGCTACTCTGAATTTCAATTGGAGTTCATTATATATTAAATCTGATGCTGTCGCCATCTCTAAAAGTTTTGCTGAACTAAATTAAATAAAAAACTTGAGATAAACTTTAAAACAAAAAATTAAAATATTGCCACGAATTTCAGGTCAATATCTTAAAAAGTATAATAATTATAAGCTCGGGAAGCACCCTTCAATTCATAACAACAAAAAAATCTTCTCAACTAAATCAAAAAACTTCTACTGTTCATCGTGTCTTCTTCCCCATAATAAAATCCATAATCCACAAAAATCGCAACCTAATTTTCATTTTCATCATCCACGGCATAGCCTCAGAAATTCTGAATTCGCCAATTTGTCATCAAATTTATCTTTACGTTTTGATCAAATTTAAGTTTGTGATATTTGTAAAGATAGGTAGGTACCTCGTATGCTGCCATATATACATATACACGATTTGATCGGAACCCACAGGTGGAGTACCCCAATGCTCACGATCATCAGTCGTCATGATATATGTATATGTACATAGTACCTACAACATGAACGATTGCGCTGAGGAACTTAGGAGATTGGGATGAAAACGGGCGCATAAAAGTTCCATGAAACACGACAAATGAGAAGATGACATGCAGCAAAAACAAAATTTATTAAAAAAAAAAAAAAAAAACACAAAAAAACAAAAGAAACAAATCTCAAAATTCCCAATCTCCTCATATATACACGCTTAATGTGAGAAATGAGATGAACGGACTCCGGTGATTCGGTTTATCGCGCACCATCTAAAGGTGTTGATCATAAATTCTCGTCCGAAAAATAACGCAGTAAAAGGCGACACCAACTAAACAAAAAAAAAATGTTTTCTTGTGGTGACTTTATCCCCTTTTCCCTCTCCGAGCAGATAGATATGAATAGTAGCGAGGGGAATTTATTGTTTTTGATTTTTCGATATGTGCGTTGGAAACGAAGAGTTAAAAATTGTGGATAAATTAATAATCTTATCAAATCGTGAGATGAAATTTCATATAGAGATAAGAGTTCGAAGCCACTAATTGAGTATATTTATTAGTCAAAAGTGGGCATAGGTTAGAGAGATTTGTTTCTAACTCTATTTATAGTTTTGGGTAGCTATGGAGTTTTGGTGGTTTATATTTCAAAAGAAAGGCTTACAATTCTCTCATTTATTTATTTTTTATTATATTTATTTATTTATTTTACTATGATAAACAAAATCCATTTCAAGGTAGAGCAATGATATGCTACTAACTAAAGTCTGTATACTTTACATGTAGTAGATATACCAAAAAAAAGAAAAAAAATTAAAAATAATATTAATAATAATAACGAAGAGGGCAGCCAACCAACTAAAACTAACTAAACTAACCAACCAACCAACCAACCAACCAAAGAAAAGGCCGTCCCAATCCAACCGCATAGTACTATTCCATCACATCAGAAGACCGACCCTTAACAGAGCAAAACAGCTTTGTGTGCTGCAGTGTGCACTAGTGGAGGACGACATCCATGCCATCCATCCATACCATACCATACCATACCATGCTAAGCTATCTGTACTGTATTATCCCAGTCCGTCCGTTCCAGTGAAAGCTATGAGAGAGTCTGTCTGCCGAGACCGTTTTCATTCAATTTTACAAGTTTTAATGGCGTATCGGATATCAAATTACTGGCCACATTGTGCGGTTACCAGAGGCCGTCATCGTGTTTACAATCGGTGTGGTCGGTGTCGGCGCGGTACGGTATTCGAGGAGATCCACTTCGGGGTCTGGCTTCACTCTGCTCTGTTCTGGGTCTGGGTCTGGATATAGAAGATAAACTGAATCTGAGGACTGCGGGTACTGCCTATGAAGTACCTACTACTGCCTATATAATGGTATTTCATGGATGGCACCATCTTATCATGACATCGAATAAAATATATATAGAAAAGTCTTGCGCACTAGTGCGATTTCATCGTTTGTATAGTGTAACCAGATTGTTATATAGCACTGGAGCTGGATGAGTACTTTCTTATAAGAGAGATTATAACGCCAGTTATGCTTGTATGTTTGTACTAAAGATAAAAATTATCAGATAATATGATTGCTTGCTTGCTTTTAGAGTTTGACATTAAATGATGGCGTTGCAATGAAGTGTTTTTTAAGCAATTAAAAAGCATCAAGGAAATTTTGATTGATCTGAGAAATTAAAAGATTATTATAGTCCTTCTCCTGATATATGTATATATGTATGCTTGTATTTGTAGATAGTGTGATTTCTATGTGAAACTCATAATTTAAAGAGATGGCTCTATCGAACTGTCCATTTTGTATTACGTCATAGGGTGGATGGACATTTTTCATGTTTCACTTTCAATATTGTTCTCAATACAAAGTGCTAAAAGCATATTCTACCTGAAATAGCTGAGAATTTTTCCAGATTTTCCACAATCACTTACAAACGTGTGCAATAAAAAAAAAAATAAGTGCCATCCTTCCAATAAAACATAAGCCTAGTACCTACTAACGTCCGAGCTAAAGTAAGAGCTATTGCAGATATTTATCCTGAATTTTAGTGAGACTAGTACAAGCTCAATATACTGTGAGCATATTTGATTAATAATGTTTATTTCAATTAAAACGGGGAGGGCCTGGGGGGGGGGGATCAAAGTTTGATGTAGTTCATTGAAAATCTAGTACAGAATCAGATTCCTTAGGTCCTAAGAAGAAGTTTGAGTACTCACACTCCTATACTCGGAAGCTTAAATTTAATTTTTTAGTATTTCCTTCTTTTCTTTTCGAATTGAGGTACTAGATTTTTCGCACCTTAGATCGGCTGTAACTCTTCAGGGTTATGTCCAATCGGAAAACGGGTTTCACTGTTCCCCTCAGCTCATTACCAGCTACAATTCGTAGAAGAAAAAAATTTTCCTTACAAGATTTAAGAGTAGGAATCCCCGGCTTGGGGCGGGTGGTTCCAATGCCGCATGTTGCATATCAAATTAAAGGTCTCACCGGGTACTATCGGGTGTGTACTTTTTTCGCGATATAGAAAACTTTCTCGGGATGTTTTAGTCGCCGGAAAACCCATTTTCATGCCTTTGGGCACATACACCCCAATTACTACATTTCGAATATATTTTTGCAGTTATTTCTTCCATAGCCTTTAGTGCTCGGTTGTGAACATTTTTCTCATTGTAAGTGATTTTCCACGACTCACCAATTCCGCGCAATCATGAAAGTAGAAAAGTCCACTTTGTCACCCAAGAAAGTCGCTCAAGCTTTCCCCCGCTTAATTAAAATAAACATTGTTTGGGTTATTGTTCTTGATTAGAGGTGGCACCACCAGTAAGTCTCCAACCAATTTAGTTCAAATTTTTCGGCCCAGGCCGTTCTTTAGCACTCTAAAGTATTGCTTTTTAGATTTCTAAAAAATTCCAACTAAAAAGAAACCAGTGCTAGGCTATAAATAAAAATTTAGGACGAATTACACAATGCAATTAGTGCATAATCTGTTGTTCAGAAGCAGAATTACATGTTCTAATAAACTGTCATTTCTTTGCTGAGAAACGGTTTAAAAAAATTCAATGAAAATACTGCTGCGTTCCTTTTTTCATTCAGAATGAATTTTTTCAATTCATGTCGCTCTTTTTCTAGGGATAAACGACTTAGTTTCAATATGTCGTCGCTCTTTTCCTAGTCTGAATGGCTTTGAATGCACCTGAGTTTTTCCCGGATTCAAGCAGAACGATTTGTATTCATGAATGTGTTGTTTACAATTTGGCCGAGGTGGTATTAGTTGAGTTTAAGTTGGCTTTATTTGTCAGAAACAATAATTTTTACAGATTTTATACTTCAAACTCTTGAAATGGTTCTGTTTCGTTCCTTTTCTATTAGCTCAAAACCAAATTATGACATCGTTCTGTCAATTCATACAGATTCACACCGAACGAGAAAAGGAACGCAGCATACATATACTTGATTTGTGTTTTTAAGACTGAAAACGTGTGTGCAATAAAATAGGTGTGCTTAAAGGAAAATTGAATTAAAGTGTGAAAAATATATTGGCAAAACATTAATACAATAGAGGTATATAGGGATGAAATTAAAAAATTTCCACACAAAATATTAATTTCGAGATAGTTACAATGGGCCGTGCTAAGCATTGTATACAAAGGAAAGAAGAGATTTCATCAGAAAACTCCGAGCTGATGGAAAGACGTGCAAGGAAATAGCTAGAATATTAGAATATACCAAAATATATAGTGACGAACGCATTAAAATATTAAAAATTTCATAACAGCAGAGCAAGACCTAAAAAATAAAACAACCCCGGAAACGTAACGTTTGATTGGGAGACTTGTTTAAAATGACACCACCTACGCAGATAAAAACAGAAAAAAAGAGCTATCCCTTGACGTGCGCACTCCACTATAAGGTGACGGTTACTAAGCAACCTTACCTGTAAGACACCTAAGAAAAACACCGCTCTTATCTATTCGCAAATAGCGGAATATTTTATGGTCAGATGAATCAAAACTGAACCTTTTGAGCCAGATAACTGTAAACAATATGTGAGACATCCAAAAACAAAAGAATAGAATAGAAAAGTATACAATAAAATTAATTAAGCACTTCGTACGGTGGGTACATAATGGCATGGGCCTATTTTTCGTGGTACGGGGTTGAGCCAATAGTTCTGATTAAAGAAACCATGACTCAACTTGTATGCATGGACATTTTGGAAAGAAAAATTCTTCCTTATACAAGTGAAGATATGCCAATAAAATGAGTCTTATCTAACGACCCCAAACATCCTGCAAAAAAAGGCAAGCAACCAATTATTTGAAAAAATTGTGTGGATGTGATGTTTTGGCTTCCGACGCCAAAGAGCCAGTTTCGAGAAAAGAACTGTGGTAAATTGTGCGAACTGCTTGGGAGTCTATGACAGTAGACAAATGTCAAGCTGAACCTAAAAAAAAAGGTGTTCACAATGAAGTACTAGATGTAAATAACAATGTTACGTGCAATAGAAAAGGACAAACGACATCTATTGGTTGGGACAGTAAACAATTTTATGTTAGGAGAATCGATGTTTCTGGAATAAACTCTTCATAAAGGTTCCGAGCAATTTGTAGAGTATAAATATAACACTTGTTACCGCCAGGAGTGAGTCTTGTCTCAGAGAATAAAGTGGGCATAGTAAACACACGAAAATTGTTGAAAGCTGAATTGCGATAATTTGAAATACATAGTACTAGCGATAATTAAAACACAGTACAGTAAACATTAAAGTGTAATAAAGAGAATTGTGAATTATATTTGAAATCTTGTGTTTTGAATAACGAACCAAAGCCTCGCTAATAATTTAGAGGAAAATTAAATCAAGAGAAATTTTATTCAGCATATTTGCAATAAGATTTCATTTTCTGAGCTAAACAGCTATTTTTTTTCAAATTACAAAAAAAAAAATATATAAATTTTGTTGTCAATATCAAAAATATTTGACGAACATTTTCATTTGCATTACACACTTATTTATCGATTTTCCTCCAAGCGATCAACACTTCGAAAGTGTAAGAAATCATTTTACAATTTCTATGAAAAATTCTTAAGAGCTTGCAGTCTCTTTTTATTATAAATATATTATGTAAAAAATATATGAATAATATGTCAGTGTAGTAGACAGACTAATTTATTTGTTTTAAATTATCTAAAATATGAACTTACAATTATCTTTTACATTTGCATACATATTACAGTAAAAATATTTAATTTTGCCGAATATACATAATTCCAATCAAATTAGGGAAATCTTTGTAATGTTACATGCAAAAAAAAGTTAACCGATTTCGGCATCATTTTTTTATTTGACCGAGGAACAAAAACTAGATTTGTCGAAAATAAATATTTTCCTGTAGGAACAAATCGAAAAGGAATGATGTCTGGATCTATGCGATGATTCTTGAGGTAGTAAAATCCCTAAAATAATTGTATGATAAGAAAAATATATATTAACAGATGAGTGCTTTTACATACCTTTCGAAGTGGACATGATGTGATGAAACTTTCTTGACGCATCGATTGATTTAAGATCTTAGCAAATCCTCCACGGAAATCTTTGGTCATTCGACAATAATCAAGGTTCGTGTTTTATTATCAGAATCAGATGTTAAAACTCCATTTATTAGTATTCTACTTGTAATTAATTGTTTTACAGTTATATTTATATTCACATATGTATTATTTATAATCTCCACGGTTATATCAGCGTCATCCATTGTCCCATTTATTTCGAAGGAATCCAGTGATAGTCTGGAAATGGCGGCGGTCTATTGAAATGTAATAAAAAATAAGTTAAAAGTAGAAAAAAAAAATAACACAATAAAATCAATAAAAAACAGTTAACGTACCGCAGAAACACTACACTTGAGAATTATGTTGATTGTTATTACAACAGTAACTAATAATAGGAAAATTTTCAACATTTTATTTTCACTCCGAACTGTTACTGTGACATTTTACGAAAGTCGAATTTCTGACTAATTTCTCGTAAATTGCCTTTATTAATACATTTTTAAAATGGTTTCATTTGGTTGCGTGTTCGTCGATGCGGTAATAATTTAGCTAATGGATGAGAGATTTGATTGAATCAATTAAAATAATAGATAGAAACTAGAATTTTACTATTAAATTCCTATAATTATTGCTAAGTAAATATAATTTTACTTTTATACAGCGCATGCGTAGACTGCTTAAAAAAATATGCTTTAATATTTGGTTTTACCTTTAACAGAGCCTTGCTTTTATCCTGATAAAACCGTATAATTTTCAAGTGATTTTTAGGTAGTATATAATAATCCCAAAATATCTATCATGCAGCATACGAAGGATGCACCAGTTGACTTTCTATTTATGGGGGCTAGTTTCCATTATGCGCTATTCATACCGATCATACATTTTTATGCAAGATTATTTTTATTCGGGTCATGAATATGCCGAAGGATGACTAATATCCTTGTAGGTGGATCGAGGTGTCCTCAAGCAACATGTGTTATTGATATAACGAAAATTCATTGCCCTAGCATTCCAAGCGTTATGGAATCGTTACTATCACCATTATATCACGGTTAAATAATAAAGTTTATATATGTAAGGTTTAGAGTCTTGAAACCCTCGTCTGGGGTACCTCATGGGAGTCACTTTGGCTCGGTATTCTTTATTCTATCTATTAATACCATTGTCTCTGTTGTGATGCACTGCAAAGTTTTGATTTATACTGACGACATTAAACTTTTCGCTCAGATTAAATCTTTTAACGATTGTGAACAGGTTCACAAATTTTACGATTTGGGCAAAAGCTTAATATCGACAAATTTGAGGTTATGACTTTGAACAGGAATCACTTATGATTATAGGCTCACGAATTGCTCGATTAGCAGTGTGGGTTCTGACTTGTGACTTGGGTGTCAAATGTGACCATAGATTGAATTTTATCCCCCACATTAACTACATGGTATCTAAGAGTAGTTCTATGCTGGACTTTATAAAATATTGGTCACGAGAGTTCTCGAATCCCACCATAACATTGCGTTTGTACACTTGCTTTGTAAGTCCATTTCTTGAATACGCTAGCCAGGTCTGGTTTCCATTTTACGGTACACACATCGACCGTATCGGGTCTGTTCAGCGGAATTTCCTACGATTTGCTCTCAGACACCTACCCTAGAATAATTCATTAATTCTTCCACCCTATGAGGATCGCTTGAAGCCTTTAAATTTGCACTCGCTTGCGAAACGTCCAATGGTTGCCGATGTAACTTTTGTGCATAAACTCTTAAATGCCAATGTCGAGTCTCCTTTGTTACTTAACAAAATATCTTTTTGTGATAGTAGGCACAATTTGAGAAGGCTATCTCTGTTGCATGTTAACTCCTCAAGGTCTATTTTTGACTATAGGAATTAGATAGAATGACTCGGTCACTGACATATAATAAGAATGGACTGAGCTATCCTATCTAATTCCTATAGTCAAAAATGGCACATATTTTGGCTAAAATCTATTTGTCTCTTTCAAGCTCAAAATGTACACTGAACTGTAATCAATTTTTGGGAACAGTACGGCTGTATTAATTGGAATGGATCGGAATTGACATAAAAATGCAGACAAATATATTGTTTATGTACGTGTATCTCTTACAAGTTCAATAATATTTGACATCAAATCTGCAGAGGAACACATTTTTCAGTAATATTAAAAATTAATTTTTGTATTAATTAAAACAAATTTAACTTCCTAAACAATTTTCATTTAATGCAATATTATTTTTCAACATCTTTAGTGTTTCCTGCAAATGATAATAGATTATGAATCGGTGTACAATTGTGCGAAATAAAGGGTTTTCACAGCCTGTTCAAAATTTGTACCATTTTTGAAGCAAAAACGCTCAGTCTATTTTCATTATATCATATGTCAGTGGTTTTCAGCCACCAATAGTGTATAAAAATTCGAAAGAAAAATTTATGAACATTGCTCATGGGTTTGGTTGGGGCCTACTATGAACATTTCTTGTCGTGGCCTTCGTTCAAGGGGTTTCCTCGCCCCCCCCCCCCCCCGGGACTCAACCTCTTCAATCCATCCAAGCTATCTAAGAAAAATAGCGTCTTAAAAATATATGCTAAAAGGACATCAAGGATAAGAATTTTATCGTTTATTCTTGAATATCCTGCTGGAAGACGTACTTTTATTTTTTCCTCTAAAACATATGAAAATTTATAAATTTCAAAAAACTTCCTGCCTCACCTAATGATTATGACTTTTAGGATCAATTTATGAAGAATAAGAGAAAACTTGCGAAATTCACAAAATCACTTTGACGTCATATGCGATGAAACGTTTTTAGATCTGTACAATTTTCCAAAACATATTTGTAAGGATATGTTGGACGAAGTAAGCCCACTAAACATGTTCATTTGGATACAATTTAGTGAAATCCTTTTCCACACCACCGTACAGGTAGAGTTCAAAAGTGCGTTTTATTTGTCATGCTATCCCCAATAGGCCTTATACACGATGTTTCCTCATAGCATTACATGTCGCCTATTTGTTATGGACTGACCCCGTAGTCTCTTCTTTTATGTATATAATTTATATTTAAAAAAATATATAAATAATGTCAGTGTTGTAGGCAGACTAATTTATTCCGTTTTTTTTTTTCTCTAAATCATCTAAAATATGATCTTACATAATATTACAGTAAAAATATTAAATTTTTTCAAATAAACATAATTCCATAAAATTAGGTAGATCTTTGTAATGTTACATGTATAAAAAAGTTAACCGTTTGCACCACCTTATTTATATTCGACCGAGGAACAAAAAATATATTCATCGAAAATAAATATTTTCCTGTAGGAACAAATCGAAAAGGAACGATGTCTGGATCTATATGATGATTCTTGAGGTAGTAAAATCCCTAAAATAATTGTATGATAAGAAAAATATATATTTAAAAGATGTTGTGCTTTTATATACCTTTTGAATTGGACATGATGTGATGAAAGTTTTCTGACGCGCCGATTGATTTAAGATCTTCAAAGCTAATCCTCCACGGAAATCTCTGGTCATTCGACAATAGTCAAAGTTCTTGAATTTCGTAATTACTTTTGTTTTATTATCAGAATCAGATGTTATTATTGCATTAATTAGTATTCTACTCGTAATTAATTGTTTTACAGTTATATTTAAATTCACATATGTATTATTAATTATCTCCATAATTATATCAGAGTCATCCATTGTCCCATTTATTTCGAATGAATCCACTGATAGTCTGGAAACGGCGGTCTATTGAAATGTAATAAAAAATAAGTTAAAATTAGAAGAAAAAAAATAACACAATAAAATCAATAAAAAACAGTTAACGTACCGCAGAAACACTACGCTTGAGAATTATGTTGATTGTTGTTACAACAGTAACTAATAATAGCAAAATTTTCAACATTTTATTTTCACTTCTCCGAACTATTACTGTGACATTTTACGAAAGCCGAATTTCTGACTAGTTTTTCGTAAATTGCCTTTATTAATACATTTTTAAAATGGTTTCATTTGGTTGCGTGTTCGTCGATGCGGTAATAATTTAGCTAATGGATGAGAGATTTGATAGCCGGTCAAAGATATCGCAGAGTGCATTTGTCATTAAGGTAAAATGGTTTTACTGAAAGAATTTTTTTCTTATCTGTATTATCCGGAGAACAACGTTATTTGATTGAATCAATGAAAACAATACATGAAAACTAGAATTTTACTATTAAATTCCTATAATTATACACGAATTAATATTAAATAAATGCTAAATAAATACAATTTTACTTTTATGCATGCGTAGAATGCTTAAATAAAGCCTTGCTTTTATCCTGATCAAACCAATATGTATATTTTTCAAGTGATTTTTAAGTAGTGTATAAAAATCTAAAATGTGTATTACGCAGCAGACGAAAGATGGACGAACAACCTGTGAAGTATCCAGTCGTTTCAGCCAATCCTTTCAAGCAGAACCAGATATTACAGATATTCATACTAAAGATATGAACATCAAACATGGTGTAATACCGATTACAATCTTTCAAAAGGAACTTCGTTCATGTTAGCAGTAAATCTCAGTTTTATCACTTGTCAAAATGTCTGACCACTATTTTTGAGGGGATTTGGTTGAATTTCTTTTTGCACCAGTTGACTTTCCTGAATTTGAAGCGTCTAACTCTAGAGGGGGGAGAGGTGCGGGGGTGGTTGAGCATTCATGGGATCCCAAGGTTGTGCATACAATGCCGTCTTAAAATACTTTTGAAGATATAGGGTGTTTAATGGATAAAGATCACATTTTACTAATCAGCCTGTAACGCGGTAGGGTGACTTCCTCCCCCCCCCCCCCCCCCCCATGCCATAAAATTTTTAACTTGTACTTGTCTGGACGAAACGAATCATTTGGAAAAATATAGCGTCATATTAGTTTGGGACACCCTGTATACACATTCCCACAATAACAACAGAAATAATTGTACTTACCTCATCAGCAGTCGATGGGTTACTAAAAACTAGGAAGGAAGCTACTGGTAAAACAAGAATTGAATAGCTTACGGTGGAAATGATATGAAAAGAATTAGACTACTAGCTGTCCATGGGACCGCGAGTCTATGGTTAAGGGTTAACTTTTGTCTCCACTCGCAACGAATTTTATGCCGACTTTAGTTCAATTCTTGAGCAAAGTCGTCAGGTTTCCAATAGTTTCGGCCAATTTCATTCATGTCAGATTTGAGTCCTCCAACTCAAGCTCCGACTTTCGCTACACAAGCTCATGCAAATCGTATGACTTGGCTTGTGCATGCCAAATCAAACGATTTGCTTGAGCGTGAGTAGAGTCCTTAACACTGACTTCCTCAAAGAATCAAGCTATCAGACGGATAACTTCAAATGGATAAAGCGTCAGCAGTTGCTGCTAAAGGGTTTTCCAATAAGAGGTGTTATTTTGATATTCAAAGAAAAATGCCAGTTTTTTACATAAATGATCGGATCTTTATTTCATTATAAAGAGGAAGGTATGCCGTTAATAATGGAAAATAACATCAGCCAAATGACCACCACGACCACGCCTACAGGACCATATCCTTTTCATGAAATTTTCCATAACCAAATCGCAAAGTGGCTGCCCTATGTCCCCGATAGCCTCACGAATTCCATCTTTGAGGTCTTGAATCGATGCTGGGCTGTTGGCATAGACCTTCTCTTTCACGTGGCCCCAAAGGAAGAAGTCGCAAGGTGTTAAGTCACAAGATCTCGGTGGCCGATTGTGATCACCTCTTCGAGAGATAACACGGTCCGGAAACTTTTCCCGTAAAAGATCAATGGTCTCGTTGCTTGTATGGCACGTAGCGCCGTCTTGTTGAAAGTAAACGTTGTCCAGATCAATACCATCCAATTCCGGCCATAAAAAATCATTAATCATCTGTCGATAGCGCAATCCATTCACCGTAACTGTTGCTCCAGCCTCATTTTCGAAAAAGTAAGATCCAATGACCATAAACCGCACCAAACAGTCACACGTTGCGGATAAAGAGGCTTTTCAACAATAACTCTTGAGTTTTCCGAGCCCCAGATGCGACAATTTTGCTTGTTGACGAAGCCATCGAGGTGGAAATGGGCCTCATCACTCAAGATGAGTTTTCGATGCAATTCCGGATCATTTTCATGCATTTCAAGGACCCAATCAGCAAAGACTCGACGTTGTTGATGATCGGCCGGCTTGAGTTCTTGTGTTAACTGAACTTTATAAGCCTTAAGACCCAAATCTTTATGCAAAATACAGTGTAATGACGTTTGTGGAATGCCTAATTCCAAAGAACGACGAGGAATGGACAAACCTGGGTTTTCTTCAACACTTTCGGCTACAGCAGCAATATTCTCGGCTGTTCTTGAGCGACGTGCACGGGTTTTATTCTTCACATCACTAACTTGTCCCGACAGCTCGAATTTTTCTACCAATTTCTGTATTGCGGTCCGACAAGGTGCTTCACGACGACCCAAAAATGTTCGAGTTTTACGAACTGTCTCTGCCACATTTTCACCATTTTTATAGTGAATTTTAATAATTTCAATGCGTGTATCGTTCCATTTTTATTAATGGCGTAGTTTCTATTTGTCAAATGTCAAAAAATGACAGCTCCAAAAGTGACATCTACCGAAATAGCGGGCTAATTAATTATTGGAAAACCCTTTATAAAAATTCATTCACCGTATATTTTGATCACGCCTCGTATCTCATGATCCATCTGAGAAAACTGATTATAATGAAATTCTCATTGTATGTTCAACTTTTTACTCAATTTTTGTTCAAAACTGCTTGCAAAGTTGTATATAAAATTTTCATTTCCAAAAAAAAAAAAAAAAATCACCAACTCTTTTGTAATGCGATCTCCTAAAACAAAAAACTGATGAATTCATAATCTACCCCCGATTACCCCCCTTAGATTTTTATAATATTTTAAGGGGCAGTTCTTCTTTAAGAAAGCGTACGATTCATGAAAAATTAAGAAAAACGATCGTGTAAAAGTCACACAACGAATACCTCGCTGTTCAATGGCCATTCAAATGAAATCAAACCGAAATAACCGAGAGGAGGAAACCCTCCTAAGGGATATTGAGCCACTTATGCGCGGTTAATTTCTAGTACTCTCCAATTTCATAGCCCTCCTCAATAGGCACTTGACACACGAGTGATGCCGCTGCGCCTTCGTTGCGCCAACAACAATATAATATCAAGAATAAAAGAACATAAATACCTGTGCCTCTCAAACTTTATATAATATTTTTCTCTAGAAAGAAGATTGAAAGCTGAAAATGGACCATTTGTACGTATTAGGTACAGTGGCCTATAATAATACCCGCACGAAGATTTAAAGTTTTGATTTTTTTTTTTTTTTACCTTTTATGTATGCATGTATGTTTATATAGCTATATAGAAAAAGAAGAAAACGTGCAATCACATGTTATACTTAACCGCGGAAAAAAGGGGGAATTTTCGTTAGTCTCTTGAAAGAACAAAGGAGATAGCTGCCGGTCGGGATATCAAATTTCATTGCTCTTCGAGCTTGAACGGTTTTTACTGCGCACTAACCTTAAACACATTGACAACTTCTCAACCCTTTGGCTTGGCAGCAAAAAGGGCATCTTTTTTCTGTTGCTGTTGTTGTTGTTGCTGTTGTTATTATCCATGTCAGGAGTGTTTTTTCTCTTACTCATTTTTTTTTTGTTATTTAAAAAAAAAAAAATAATTTTTATTTGGCTTCAGTTTGCATGCCATTCTATTTTATGTGGACAGTATCGTTTGAAAATGTTCAATATCTTTGCTATAACGGCTTAAGTCGTCCATTTTTTTTACATAATAATTTTAATAAAAATTAATTATGCAATTTAATCGAAATTAGAAGCAACTGGTGTAGATTAACGTTTTATGGAGGATAGTTTAGAAAATCGTAACACTTTTGTTGTTGTGGTAGTGCCTATTTACGATCTGCGTCTCTGTACTACTCACTTTTCTCTCCTTCATTGCTTAAATGTAGACTTTTATTCTCAAAGCAGAAAAAAAACGAGCTCTTTGGATCCATCGCAATAATCCGTATTCAAAACATCTTAGAAGGTATTTTGATATGGTAACGATTGGATGTTGTTAGTAGAAGCCCAGATGATTTCATAGAAATGTTAGTAAAGCTTAGATGATTCTACTTGGACTCACTGCATGGGGAAAAACACACGAATTACCTAATAACTATAATTAGACTTGGGGTCAGAGAAAACTTTAGGATGAGTAATTGAAACTTTGAGTTCGTGAATTGATTCAAAAATAGAACCCTTGCTACGATAGGGCTTTTTATGAGATTTCATCATATGTATTTCAAGAAATTAAAAAAGACACAACTAACCAAGCTCAGAGTTGTGGGTTGTAATGGAAAACAAAATTAGAGAATTAGGCTTTCTTAAAAGGATAGAGTTTTGTGCTCTAATGATAGGTAAAGTCCGAAATAGAAATGTTGCATTATATTGACAATAGATGAATAGTGAATTATTAATTGCGACCTTTGGTCCTCCGCTTTATAAACTATAGTTTATATAGTATATATACACTTAGAATCTGAGAAAGTTAGATATGCACAAAACTGATATCAATCGCAATACTTTGTTGCAATTTAATTTGTATAAATCACTTGCTTTTCGCCTTTCTTATGAATTCTCCTAACTGGAAAGAATTTTCCAAAAAATTATTAAATTTTAGATTCCAACCATTTGCTCGATTCCTTCTAATCTCTTAATTAAATCTTATATAAAGCTTATGGCGACACTTTCGTTTCGAACTGTACAACCGATAATTCCCAAATACTGCTGTAATCGTTGTAAACAAATATCTGTGAAATAATTTGGAATACTTTATTGATTACAAAAGGGGAATTAGCTAGATAAAAGTAGAATTTGAAAATTAAAAATAAGAACAATTTTGTGCAGAGTTTAATTTCACTAATCTAGCTAGCAATATTTAAAGTAAAAAATAAGTAGAAAATATATTAAGCATAAAAAGAAGGAAATCAAAGGATCTGTACTTGTAATCAGAGCCCAACCTGAATGGAGGAAAAAATATTGAACTATACAGCCGATACCCAGATCTTTTGAGTCCCGATAAATTTTAATTTTCAGGGACGACACTCTTTTAGGTCTACAACAAAACGACAGACATCTAGGTGGTGCAGGATCGAAGCCCCAGCAGTCTGACTCAATGCGGCGAAAACTTCTCAAATATCGTCAAGGCAATATAAGGTTGGCGGCCAGCAGTCTGACTCAATGCGGCGACAACTTCTCAAACATCGTCAAGGCAAGATAAGGTTGGCGTGGTGCCAAGAGCCAGTTTGTTTCCAAATATAGCGTTAACGCAGACGCTCTTAGGGACAGCCTATACTACCGAGGTAACATATAAAAAACCGGGACAGCGCTTCTAACGATTCCCAGTGCAGCAGTCATGTTGTCATAAGGACGGCTCGCCTGTCAGGTCCTACGAAGTGCTCCTAGTCACTGGGCCATCTTAAAGCCGTTAGCCCTTCATAAGAATGATTTGGTTTTTATCTTGGTATTTCAGGCCCCGAAACTACTCTTAACCACCATCAAGCTGATTAGGTAGCAATTGATTGGATCGTTTCCAGGTCCAACGACTTGTGAATCTGTTCCCGGATTGACTCTCAGACATTTGTTCCCTGCATCAGGTAACTAGGGTGATTCATCCTTCAAGCATTCAGCTTCTTGTGTCAAGCAATTTTCGTACACCAGCGGAACATTTCCACCAATGTGTTGATAGTCACCAATTAGCAAAAAACAGCGAAGTCACTACATCCAAATGAGGAAGTAGTAATTGGGACGATTTGCCACATCAAAAATAGGCAAAACGCCCAAAAGCTGTTTACTTGAACACATATCCTCTTCGCTCTAGATATATAGGTTCTCTAAGGTGTTGCACCTCTATGTAGGTTCTGATTTTGTAATTCAGTTGTAGAGTTTGTTGACAACTTTAAAAAAAAACTGTAGTCAGCTTGCTAAAGTACTAGACTGCTCAAACCCTCTGCCAAGTTGTGAACTTAAACCAGAAGTGCTCAATGCTTTCTTCACGTCTCCTATTAACATACAGCAAGGAGATGTGGATGAAATGCCAGATGATTCCAATATCACATTTTTTTCTTTTCGCGGAATTGATCGCCGCAAATTAATTGAAGCAATTTTTTCTGTCGCGTCCAGATAATATGCTTCCCCGGTTTGTTAAGTCGTTGATCCCTTTCATTGATACCTACATCCTCAATATCGTATAAATACATTTCTTATGATTTCGTCTTTTCCCAGTTACTGGAAAACTGCTACTGTGTTGCCAATACCCTAAAAAATTTCCCCTCAATCCCTTTCCAATTTCAGACATACAAGCATCCTATGTTTTTTATCGAAAGTACTAAGATAATGAATAGGCAATTATAATTAAGCATCTGGATTCGACGGAGCTCCTAGGCAAATGGCAGTCTTGCTTTCGTCGTCACCATAGCTACAAAGCCCCAGTACTGCGAGTGTCCTCTGAAATCAGAGCTGCCCTAGTCCAAAACTATTTGGTTGCCTTGGTACTGCTCGATTTTTCGAAAGCTTTTGACAACGTTGATCTTGGAATCTTGCTTCGAAAACTCATATGCTCCTTTGGTTTCAGTCCCTCTGCCGACACTCTTATGTGGGACTTTCTGAACAAGTGGTAAAAGTGGATTCTAATACTTCCAGTTCATTCCCGCTTCTGTCTGGCATTCCCCAAGGCTCAATACTAGAGCCTTTGTTATTTATTTTATTTATATATAATCTCCCTGAAACCGTTCGGGACGTCAGCGTGCACATGTATACTGACGATGTACAGGTCTACCTAAACAGGCCTGTTGGCTTGTTTGAGGACTGTATTGTTCGCATTAATAACGATTTGGAATGAATCAATATTTGATATAAAGCTAGACCCTGGTAAGTCCCAATATATTTCATAATGGCACTTTCGATCCGCATGATTCACCTCTTGTGATGGTCTTGGATGATACAATTTTAGATTTGGTACCTAAAGTTAAAAATCTAGGCATTATTTTGAATCAACATATGAAATGGTGCGATAACACAAAGTTAGTTATCGTTAATGTTTATGCTAAACTTCGTATAGGCCCTGGCTTCCAGCTGACTTATTATCTTTCGAATATCTGCTCAAAACCGTAAATCTACCGTACTTTATTTTCGGCAGTTTGATATACCCTAAACGTGACAGCGTTTGTCTTCGAAAGACGGAAGTTGCCTTTAATGATTGTATCCGTTTCATTTATGGACTTCGTAGGTTTGACCATATTTCACCTTACCGCACTAAATTACTAGGTTACTCAATCCGAGATTCAAGCAGAGAGGAGGACTGATTTACTTTTATAAAATATTATCTACGTACAAACAAACGTGAATTTCTCCTGCACACAACGTGTGATAATACCTCGTTTTCACAAATTAGTTATGGAAGTCTCTTATCCTATTTAAATGTCCCGTCTCTGGAATAGCCTTCCCCCTAGTTATCAAAACGCGTGATCTGTCGATACATTTAAGGATCTCATTAGGGTCTACGCTTTTAATTAATTTTCTATATTTTCACGATATTCTCATGTCTCACTTTCATAATTTTTATAATTCTATCATTTTCAATTTTCAGTTGTTTTAAGTATATTTTCTTTTATTTTGTGTATTTTAGCTATAATTTCTTAATTTTAGTCTCTTATTATTTAATTTTTCTGTCTCTGTTTTATTTT
Organism: Dioctria rufipes; assembly: GCA_963924295.1. Classification (NCBI taxonomy): domain Eukaryota; kingdom Metazoa; phylum Arthropoda; class Insecta; order Diptera; family Asilidae; genus Dioctria; species Dioctria rufipes. Next base: position 21,207,296 of record OZ002740.1, on the reverse strand, counting down.
ATTTTTTGTATTTGTTATTGTTATAGTTATTATGATTTTTGCTTAATTTTAGTAGGTTTTTAATTTTTAATATTTAATTTTTATTTTTTATTCTAATTTAATTTTACATTTTCTACATTTTTACTTCTTACGCATTTTTATTTATTTCTTATCAAATGTACTTAAATATAGTTCCGAAACTTTTTGTACTGAAAAGATTGTGAAATCTTGTGTGTTCAATAAAAAATAATAATAATTTAATATGGGGTGCCGTAAGGATGTATTTGTGGTCCATTATTATTTCAAATATTAATATACAAATGATATATCTTTCATTTGCTAATGAAATTATATTTTTCTAACCCTGTATCTAATCTAAAGAATTAAGAATGACCTATTTAAAACTTATGATGGGTTCTGTTGAGAATCGCCTTCAGTTAAACCCTATGAAATGGCAGTATATTGCTTGCTTTAACGAAATGAAGATATTCATTCCCTTATGATTAGCATTATGTAAAAATGTCTATCTGTCTTTTGTGAATAAATTTATCAACTTGAACGTTAAGTGATCTTGTAATCACAGGAAATCTGTTTTGCTTTTGGGTATATTATGGTCTGAATAGATTTTAATTGTTTGCTGATGTATTCCTCGTCGAAATTCATCTATGCCATTTTAGAGTTTTGATTCTTCCTGATTTTATGTCTAGGTACATGTGGTAGCCATATTTCAATTGTTTGAGATCCAGTACAGCTATTTCTATTGTTCAGATTTCCACGTTATGGAATGATCTCCTCCTTGATATTCAATGTATGATGAAAAGTTTTTTTCATATGTGCACCTTTAGCGTATTTTTTTATTTATTTTTTTTTTTTGTTTCTCATTTTAATATATCCGTCATAACAACTAAAAACATTCGCTGTGGGAAGCGCACTATACAAAGAAGAAGGCATAAATCTCTCTTTCTTTTTCTGTTCAATTTATCCATAGTGCGAATATAACAGATAAATAATTTAGTAAAATACCCTTTGTCACTGATGATAGGCTCTCAATAATTTATATTTATAAATGCATCATGAAAAATGTGATATATATGCGTCATTTCATATTCATTATATAAAATCTTCATTAGCACAAACAGATAAGATCGCTTAATTTCCGAAAAATTTTTGCATTGTGAGCAAAATATTGTGGAAAAAATAATCGTAAATCGATCTCTCATCAGTTTACAATACAAAAAGAAAACAAAGAAAAAAAAATTGTGAATTAATTTTCTATAAATAAGGTGTGCTCTCAAATTTCGAAACATTCAAAGAACATAGCAAATATATTTCGGTTAAAGAATTTATTTTGTTTATAGAAATCCTCAATTATTTACAAAATAAATTTGCCACAATGCTGAGAATATTTTGCGAGGCGAGCAATTCGATGACGTTCAGTTTTTATCGCGAAACAAAAGTAAACAATATGCTCTCACACGCAACACCGAAACCAACAACAAATTGATTTTTTTCTTTATAAAGCCAGAACGGCCGGTGCGGCGTCCGATTGTCTACTTGTTTCTTTTACAAGTGCCTCTATTATGAATTCAAAAAACTTTATCTTGAAAAAAATGGTAAATAAGAAGTTGCTGGGTTCGAATTCAATCGGCGGCATATTCAGATATGATAAACTAATGGGCAAACTATTTTATTTATTTTGTATGGACAAGGTCTTATCAATTTGTAATACTTGCAGTGATTTTTTTTCAAATAAATATTTGAAGAAGCGTTAATACAACCCCCCCCCCCTACCTCCCACCGCCGGGCATTAGTATACTACAAAACTTCATCATCAAACAATTCACACTTTTGGTGAGATTATATTTCTTCACCATCTTTATGATTTCTTAAGTATAAATGCTATTGATAGTTGCAAGATTGTTTGTTTATTGTTTGTGTTATAAGCTCCCACTGTTGCATGTTGGAATAAACTCTCCTAGCGTTTCTCTAAAATGGCTCCTTTCTGTATACCTTTATACCCTCCTTGTACCAAAGTATGTCAATTTTTTCCAGTTGATTTCATCATCCATCCTGAAACCTTGACCGCCAAGGTGACATGCACCTGTGGGAATATGTAATAGTCGCTTGGTGATATTTACCCCTCTCTCTCTCTCTCTCTCTCATCTGTTTTCCTCATTTTACATCTGATGACAATAATCACACAGCCCACATCTGACACAAACTTCTCGGAAATTGAGATCATCGGGAACAATTCTCTCGAAGGCAGTACAAAGAAACTTCAATATATTTTTTGTGATAAGGGTTAAAAGATTTCATCCAGTTAATGTTCGTCCATCTTCTTGAATTTTGCTCTGAACTTCGTCAACAATGGCTGGTTATTGGAAATAGTAGAGAGGGCTTGCCACTCTTCAACTCATCGTAAATATCTCAACGGGACACCCCCCAGAACGTAATTTTTTTAACATAATTACAAATTATGTATAAAATGTAATCTGTATATTATTATAAAGTCCAATAAAATACAATAAAATAAAATCTTTTTGGAGTTGGTTGGGACACCTATGCCCCCCCCCCTTCCAAAACCAAACTCTGAGTGCGTTACTGCAGCCACCCATGAGACATTGTGGGCATCGAATTGCACAATGTCCCTATTAAACATATCTGAAAAGCGGATCTATGCAACCTTCATCGTGAGAGGGAGGGGCTCCAGGAGAGTGAAGGAGAAACAAACGATCTTCAGCACATCATTCGTTTCGAAAGGTTTTTTATTCGTGAGTCTTCCTAAATTAAAAAAAGAAACGATTTCAGTATATTTAAACTAATAATGAATTCTTTTCTCAGACTCGGTGTAACCACCGCCACCGAATCTGTAATTTTCCGGCTCTTTTCTTCCCACCACACCAGTAGGGAAGACAAGAGCACGAGAATGTTGTAAATTAAAATTAGAAAAAATGTCAACGAATAAATTAAAAAAGAATATTAATGATGCATGTGTGGACGTTTTGGCTAATAAAGATAAAAAACAGAGCCCACATAGAAGAAGAGGTGTGTCCAAGAGCTATATAAAACTCAACCGGAATTGGGTTTCTATGCGGATGCGTTTTTTTTTTGTTTTGTATAATACGGTGACATTTTACCACCTCTATTAACTTTTCTTCCATTTTTTATCCAACCAACTTTGATATTTTCCACGGCATTGTTATTTACTGATATTTTTTATCTATCAAGTCATAAATATGATTGCAATGAACGTAACAATAAATATGAACGCAACCCAAAATCATAATTTTGCCAAACGCACCCTAAACGCGCGACAGATTTCAATTTTCATTTAAAGGCTGAAACAGATTACACTTTAGTGCGCGGCGCGACATCGCGGCCAAAATGAACGGTGAAATTGTTCTGGCGCGCTGTGACACAGATTGCAATAAGAGCGCAGCAGTGTAGATACAGCGCTCTTATATTGGTACTACAAATTTTCATGAGAAGTTGCCTACCCCAAATATAATTTTTTTGTTGGTACCACTGAAAGTGAGCAGCAAATTTAGGATTAGAAATGACTACGCGGCAAAAATTTTCGCCGCGCTATCGCGCCGCGTTCAATGCGTGATGCACAATAGGGAATACATGTTCTCTAACATTTTGCCGCGTTGTCGGGCCGCGCACTAAAGTGTAATCTGTTTCAGTCTTAAGTTCGGCGACAACGTAGAACGATGTCGTCAGCATTGTATTTTATACCATACACTTCCATGTTATTAGAACCCAATTGACAGCGTTTTTTACGGCGTTTTTGTCGTGTAGCTCACATTGTGTTTTAGCCTTATGTGTACAAACCCCCAAGCGGGAGACAAATTAATATTTCCTGTGTGTGTGATTGACACAACGCGCATACTAGTTACTACAATAATAAAAGTGATCACTTATTTATAATGTCTAAGGAATACATACTAAAAAAAACTTACAAATATAATCTATGTACATATTTCACCTGCGTAGGCTTTCTGCCACTTAATAACATAATGCGGATCCTCTCAATCCCAGCAACTTAAAGATAACAAATGCAGAGAACAATGGCTATTGCCAATTTATCTTAAATTATTAGCCGTTAGGAATATCTAGTTCTATTTAAATAGTTAATGTATTGAAATTAAAAATTTTATGTACGTAAATGAAAAGTTACGGTTTTCCAACTTCAATGGCAATAAAATGAACTATCTGAATCTTAGGTGGTAGTACATGCTGAGACTCTTAGAGTAAGCGCGGTCTTTCGGCGGTTAGCCGTTGACTCAACCACAAATTGTTTACTTGGATATTTGTAAAGTTCGAGCATACACTATAAAAAATGTGCACAATTGTTGCCACAAATCTTAGGTATTTTTCCCTCAAATGTAGGGAATATTCCTTAAAATGTAGGTAATCATATAGGTAGCTAATATTTACTATAAGGTATTGCGGAAAACGGGAATATTCAGCATCACGCTGTCTACGGAATATCTAGCGAAAATAATTTATATAATCGAAAATGTTGCGTGGCACTTTGTCTGTATCCCGTTTGGAACACAGGTAAACTATAATTAATCAAATAGTTTTGCATACTATTTGTATTCTTCTGGAAAGCCAGTCAATAGTCGATCTCGCAATGAGTGCACAAAGTGACGGATCTTCTAACAGTCCCATGGGAGCTACGTTGCTTTCCGAGCTCACTCTTGGCGACAGAAGGAAACTTGGCTCTCCCATTGGATTAACACTATTGTAAATAATGGTGAGATCCGAATTGCACCCTTCTCTTGTCCTTCTCTTGTGGTTGACTTGGAACGTTTTCAGGAAAGAAGGACAAAATTCTCTGACTTTTTGGGGGTGCTCAAAGTATTGTGACCTCAGGGCCCACCAGTTCTTTTGGACGTGGAGAGTCGTTAGTCGACTACAATTTTTATCAGCAAATGTGTACATGAGCAGTTGACTCGTTCAAACCTTTCAAATCCCCGCGCAAGGACAGCATTTTCCCAGCCCTCCTTCAATACTCGGGTGACCCTTTGATCAGCAACCTAACGCTTCTCTGTAGGGCATGCATTAAAATGGGCTATACACTGAAGCTGTGGCAAGAGGTCTGTGTTGCGTTTATACTGAAGGCAGGTCGAGTAGATTACTCAACTGCCAAAGCGTATAGACCTATAAGCTTGACTTCTTTCTTACTTAAAACCCTAGAACGCACCTGCGAGTGGGTGCTGAAAAGCTCCATTCCCAGAAGCAGACTATCACAGCATCAACATGCGTACTTAAAGGGAAAATCTGTTGAGGTCGCCCTCCACGAGGTGATTCTTTAAACAATCTACGCTGGCTGTTTTCATCTTTGCTCTTATGCATAAGTTCAGGAAAATGCTAACAAAACATGGAGTGTACCGATCTCTAAAAAATTGGATTGCGCACATGTTATATAATAGAACTGTCCTTGCCGATCTAGGCGGGGATAGCAGAGTTAAAAGGGTTCACATGGCCACCCCTCTAGGTGGTATCTTATCACCTCTTTTATGGGTGCTCATTATGGACGATCTTTTGCTAACACTCACTCGGATGGGGTACAAAGCAGTATGTTACGCGGAGACTTGACAATCTTAGTCATTGGGAGTTATGACCCTGTACTCTGTGAACGGCACTCACAGTTTTCGCAATGTGCCGCAGAGTGGTAGGAAAGAATTGGGACTCAAACCGCGGATGATCCTATGGATATACACTAGCGTCATTCGACTCATGTTAAACTACAGTTCGGTGGTGTGGTGGAAAGCAATGGACTTCGCCAATCATCGCAGGATATTGGAGAAGATTCAAAGACTGTGCCTTCTCAGCGCAAGCGGCACTTTCAAGTCAACTAGCACTCGGACTCTGGAGGTTATCCTCAACATACAACCGGTGCAAGTACAGGGACAGCGACCACCTCCTCGAGACCATGCTGAAAAGTGATTTTGAATCTCGAATTCCATCCAGGGCAGAATGGGAATCACATTCCGTGCTTCAATTGACAAACCCAATTACAATTTATAAGGATGGCACCGGAGCGGGAGTTTTCTGCGAGGAGCCTGAGATTGATTTGGCCATGCACCTTGAAAGCCATGCCACGGTTTTCGAGGCAGAAGTCAATTCTATTCTTAAAGCGGGAAAGCACCTCCTTAACTCAGACACTGAGAACAAGGAGATAACCATCTGCTTAGACAGCCAAGTAGCTGTCAAAGCTTTGTCTAAACCCTTTATAACCTCCAAACTATTAATGGAGTGCAAAACCACCCTGAACTTTCTTTCTCGGTATAACAGGGTGATAGTGCAGTGGGTGCCGGGGCACAGTAACATTAGCGGAAATGAAAGGGCGGACGAGCTTGCTCGTCTTGGTGCAGCCTCGGAGGAACCTGCCTCTACAGTCAAGATTGTACCAAAACACCTTGTTTCAATCCTTTCAAGCTGGGCTGACCGCCAACCCAGTTGCCTTTGGATAGAAGATCCCTCGGGTAGAACAAGAAAGGAACTGTGGGGTAAACCAAACCCAAATCAAACAAATAAGTTCCTAGGACTTAACAAGCCAACCCTGAAAACTCTGGTGTCCATGCTCACTGGGCATTCCTCTCTCAGGGGTCACCTTCACAGGATGAGACTTGTTGATGATCCTACATTCAGGGGTTGCGGAGAGAAGTCTGAAACAGTCATCCACTTTCTTTGTCACTGTCCGGCACTGTCAAGAATACGTTACAGATTCCTTGGCTCACACCTCCTGGACGAGTTACACGACGCCCCGGCAAGGAGGGCTAGGGGCCAATACTGAAATTTATAGGAGAGTCTGGTTGGGACCTATGACCCATCGCTCATGGGTCTGGAGGGTGAACAATGGGCCTTAGCTTGGCCTACGTTCGGGAGATCGCTCGCGGTACCAAACCTCTGGTTCAATCAAGTGTGTACCTAAGACTTGAGTTGTGAGCACACACTAGTCGTCTTGAGGTAGTTAGTCGGATACGATGGAGATTTATAGCATTGAGTGTGTACCTGAGTCTGAAGGTCTTGATATGTACCTGAGTCTTGAGTTCTCAACACACACTAGTTGTCTTGAAGCAGAAGTTTACAGACTGCGGAGGCTCTGAGTATGGTTTGAGCAGCAAATGTTCGTCAATGAGATCTTGAGATCGGAAATGACTACGGGCGACGCTATTCGATCTCGGTCGGAAGGTAGAACTTAAAGCGTAGCTCAAAGGTGCCTTTGATAGGCCCCCAATATGAAAACGGGTCGTGACTGCAGTACACTTAACAACGCAGATAATTCCTGTGTGAAGCCGGTAGTGATCTTAGTAGAAAGTAGTAAACTAGCTGTAAATAGGGTAAAAGACCAGCTGACCCTATGTCGAACTGGCCAAGGCGAATTGACTGCGTTTACATGTTAAGGCTAGTTGGTCCAATAGTACGATGTTTCTTGAACAGTTATTTAAAAGGCTGAGCTGTTTAATGTTGCACACATCTGGTACAGATGCGATGAGCCGGTGACTTCTATACAGATGTATACTATTGTAGCGTTGCTGTACTGCTTGAACAGAAGCTGCCACAAGAAGGGTCATCTGAAAAGAAAATAATCTGACCGCTAATTGGAACGTGCATGAACATGAGTCCTCTTTAAAAAGCGCGGTGGTGAATTAAAGGCCTTTGGTTTCTTGATGTTCTAATGATGTTTCCTTTATTAATATTTTTTTTAAAGGAAAATATTTTATTCGGTATAATCGTATAATGTTCAACAAAACAAACTTGAACTTCTTAAATTTGACATCAAACTGAAAAATATTTACATTGCCACAGACTTGCTCAGTCCACCAACTTCCTTTTTCGTCCCCGAGATTATTCAAGGAAAACGATTTTAAAATTCCTTCGATTTTAGCTCGTCTTATTTTGATCACCAAATCGCACAAATGTCTTACTCTTCTTCTTGTTCTAGTTTTTGACAGTCGGCTGTCGGCGGTCCGTTCAGAATGTTTTATTCCGGACCGGATCGTCTAAAGCTGTATTTTCATACGGCCATAACAAGCTACCTTTGTTGGAAAATAGCTTTGTTTTTCATAAAGAACTAATTATACGAATTTATACTTGCTTTTATCAAATGGAAGAAATCTCAAAAACTTGTAATGGTTCTGTTTCATTCATTTTCTATGAGCACAGAACTAAATTACGACATCGTTCTGTCGATTCATATAGATTCATTCAAAACGACAAAAGGAACGCAACAAACGGTTACGATGCAGAAAAATAACGGATGTAAAAAATAATTAAAAATATTTTCTCTAAAAAATGCACGCCGTCTCTTAGAACAATAATTATAAAAATTATTCTGGCAGTACCTAGTGCTAGTCTACATGCTCCAAATAGGTATGTGCTCCCTCGATATTTATACGTACAGATCGGAAACACGTGTCTAATTCTCTAACGCTATAAAAGTTCAGTAAGCTGCCCTGCTATAATAGCACAAACCTATACCTACATACGTATGCATGTGTATATATAGCTATATAGCGCAAAACTTATATATCTTTTCCTACCGAACTGAATGCTTTAAAACAGCCAAAAGGCCTCTCTAGAAATGAACAACAGAGACGAGCACAGTGTGGAGGTATCAAATTTCAAAAATAAAATAAAACTCAAACCGAAACAACTCATCATTAGGGTTGTTGTGTGGGGGGGTAGAGGATCCAGAGGGAATAAGGAAAACCACTCGTAGCTTAAGCTATATATACTATATATACACATAAATTATACATAGATCATATATGTACTTACTACACAAATGTAGAATTCTACGTTATAATGTGTCGATGTCGATTCGGTTTTCACTTTGAATAAAGACGGCATTTTTTGTTTTGCCCTCTCAAAAACACACGAAGTACAACAACAAAAAATTGCTGAATTGATGAAAAGTGGCAGCACCTCAATGTATGAATGGGGAAATCATACTTGGCATGAACATTATTATGTTGCGGCTCTATGTTCGCTTGGAACTTTTGTAAATAAGTGTACACAATGTGCCTGCCTGCTGCTGCCCTTCCGGAAGTGGCGTTGTTCATTTTATTTTTAAGCAAAGTGCAATAATGTCTGTGAGTTATTTTTGCAACGACACTAAGACGAATGGATCGCAAGTGTTGCTCGAGTTAATCGGCTTTTGCTTGGCTGGCGCGTCTGACTCTGGGTCTGATGATAGACGGACAACGATGCGACGCCCGGCTTATGGAAGCTGATCCTCCTCTTTATCTGATATTTCTATTGTTGCCGCGTGTATTAATTTAATTTACTTAAAGCATTTGCTAAAATAACATTTTTCAACCCTCCGCGATGATGTTTTCGTTCAAGTATAGAAGTTCAAAATACAAAAAAAAAAAAGAAAGAGAAGAGTTTTATGTTTAGAGGGTTTCCCAATGTTGGAATGTTTTGAATTCCATTGGGATTTGTGCTTGCATGTAGAAAACATCCGTCAGTTGTAAATTTGTTCCTTATTGGTCTTTTATACTTACCCTTCCAAGAGGGGGACTTGTCTGCGGCGGTGGTGGCCACCGTAATCGCCGACATTGGAGAATATAAGATGAAATGATGATGATAAGTTGAGTGTTAAGTAGTTATTGACAAGATTATTGTGGTATCTTTTAATCTCTTGGGATGTGGCAATGTGATAAATTGTCGCGTTGAATTAGTTAATTTGTTTCGCCCTGAATTGAATTTCGAAGAGAGGGTGAATGATAACAGATATTTTAATGTTGTTATTTAGTAATTTTTATTTTTAGATTGTACCAGTAGCAGCTATAAGTACCTACCATGATAACTATTGAATATGATGGATGTTAAATTTTATCTAACCAAGAGAAACCCAAACAAATGTAAAGAGATAGAAAAATTTAATTTAACTCTTATGTGACCGTGAAAGTGTTAAGCTTCTATCACATGAATAAGGTGCCCGGTACCTTCACATAATTTGCACGTAAATTAGTGCATGAGCAAGAAAATGTAATGTTCAAACTCATCATTTATGATCCCTACTACATACACTTAGTATAGTGTCCAAAAACCCTTAGCGAAAAATATTTCACAGTTTTTGCCTACGATAAAAGGGATCCGTCCCAAGGCAGCGAGAGGTTCTATCGTCAATTTCTGCTTTTCACCCAGAAACTACGTTCCGAAGAAAAACAAAGCAGTACTGTTGCTATCAAGTATGCATTTCTAACCGGATGTAGGTACATGATAATGCTGCACAAAAACCAGAAATAATACACTTCTATAACAAAACGAAGTCTGGACCAGTTGCTAAGAAAATACACCACCACCAATCGTAGAGCTAATAGAAGGAAATTAGCATTTTTTCTTTCAACATAATAGATGTTGCATGTTCAATAACTTTTATCATATATTTGGAAACATTTTCACACCTTAACGAAATGAATAGAACACCGCCGCTTATCCCTCACGGATTAGCAAAGAATTTGTGCCTGCCGTCAATCCTGAGCAGGTCAAAAAATCAAAAAGTAATCTCTCATTATTACATACAAATTGCAAAGTGTTGTGGCATAGGCAACACAGAATCCACCTAAGGACGCTTTTGATAGGACTAGGCATATTGGCGTATGTCATCGATGTCTTGCAGACGTCAATAGCGCCGCAATACTGTTGCACTAAATGTAAAAATCCAATAGGCAATCAGCATATATAAACACGCCAACTATCTTTAAATAAATAATTAGTTATTAATAATAATTTATTGCGTTTCTTTTAGTACGGAGATACCCTTCCAGGTACCTCACTTAGGTGATAGAAGTATAGTTTTCAGAAACAGCAAAAAAACCATATTTTACAGACTCGATTTGTATCGAAAATATTTGAAAAATCTTTAGAAATGTTTTTATGTTTTTTAGGAGCTCTCAGGGATACACAGGCCCATAGGAGCGATGTGAAAATTTTAAACCCGTAAAAAGTACCGGGTATCCTAAATAAATTTCGTACTGGATCTTATCACTTACAAAATTCCCTGAGATTTTCTTATATTTTGGTCCTTCGAGCCGAATCGAAATGACATTATAGACTTGTGGGGACTTTTTATAGTGTCAAAGAGATAGGGGATTAGATTTTATTTTCCATACAAATATAGGCTGAACCAGAATAAACGTAAAGAACTTTACGAATTTAAACGAGACTGAGATTTACTTACGGATGATTGAAATTTTTTCACTAAATAGACGGCATATTCCGAAAGGAATTAATGTTTTCAATTTTAAAAAGTGGTAAAGTAAAAAAATTAACGAATGTGGGTTGATTTAATTGAAAATCTGTGTCTTTTATGGACTTTATATAAAAAATATAAGATGAATTTGAAGAAAAATCGGCAGCACTTCCAGAAGAAATTTCTCGCTTTCTTAATTGCTTCCCAAACTTTTCTCTTATAAGGGACCACACATTATTCCTATTATAAAATAAAATAATAAGAATGTTACCGATTTCATTAATATTTCATTAATATCATTGGATAAACAGACGCGTCCGTATGTAACGGGCGACTCTTGCCGCACTTTACTTACGGAAATTTTACATTTAAACTTAACGAAAGATTCCTTATCGACTCTTTAGTTTAGGTTTTTTAATTTAAAGGGCGCGTGGGCCTTACGTAAGTACCTTTACTTACGTATGCGTCCATTGTGGTTTACCCTTATAACTGAGACAAAAAGTAGATGCTAAATTTTTCCGCTTCTACAAACAAGAGTTGGTCGCGCCATTTCACTGATGAAGATAATACCTCTTAAATTTGTTCATCTGACTTAATATACAAGAATCATACCACTTAACGCGTACTATTATAATTTTTTCCGAGCAGAAATTTTAACTATCAACAACGCAGTCATAGAGGTTTCAGATAGAACCGGGTGGCCTGGCCATTATCAATTGGTGTCGGGTAACCCGACAACTCTCGTCCGCAGGGATAAGAATTAATTCTTTCTGGGTGGTACCCAGTACCTCCCGTCCCAATCGGTCATTCGGTTTTATAATCGATTCGATTCCATCAATGAAACCAATTCCACATTGTGAATCAAATAGATTACATTTGCAAGATATAAATTTCGTCTATATATCCATCAGCATCGTGCAGTGCTTAGTCCAATTCCAGCATAAATCATATTAACAGCTTTGTTTTCAAATAAATAAGTAATACCATAGATGGCACAAGAACTAGATGTCGCATGCCATACTAAAGCAGAGTATACACATTGTGAAATGAGTAGTGCATTCTGAAATGGACCATAATATGTTTCAGATTGTGACGAATTTCAATTTCAATTTCAATTTCAATTTATTGTGGTTTCGTTATATTACATAAATTAGTTATATATCTCAAAAATTTACTAACCAGCAATTCACTTAAGCAAAGCTTGAGTGTGAAGTGCCGTGACAGAATTAAAAGTTATCTAATTAATATCTAGTTATTAATGTTTTTCTTAATACTAGTTCAAAATTCAACGTACTTAGACTTAATTTAATAGCAAAGTTGAAATAACTAGTTTCATGTAAAACAATTATTAAAGATATCGGGATTGCTAAACACAAATTGCTTAAGTACTACTTTATAATTCTCATTATTTAGGGAACCTTTAATAGAATTTGGTAAAACATTATAAACTTTAGGACCTATAGTACTTGCATGTCTATGTGATAAGCTTTTTTTGCATCTAGTTGTAGCAAGAGGACAATTAGCCTGCCTTCTAGTCTGATATCTTATCGAGTGCAATTCAAAATTTGCCAAATTTACATACATGAATTTGAGTAGAGTGTATGTGTAGATTTGCCGAACATTCATAACTTCGAATTGGGAGAAAGCCAGAGTAGTAGAATAGTATTTTGACTTTTTTAAGGAAGCTTTGACGATCTTGCTGTGCAAATTATTTAAGGGCGTAATTACTGCCGAATAAGTTGCGCCCCAAGCCAATACACCGTACTGTATTACTGATTGTATGATAGCAAAGTACACAATTCTCATATGATTAGCCTTAAGTATATTACATAAAATTCTTACTTTGTACAGCGTCTTTCTTAGTTTTTTACATAGATATATAATATGTTTATCCCACTTGAGCCTACTATCAATCGTGATTCCTAGGTAGTTATAATCAGTAACTGTCTCTACCGGTGTTCCACTAATTTGGATAACATAATGTGTATTATTTTCAAACATTTTATTTCCAAAGTATAATGCTTTAGTCTTATCTAAGTTTAATTCTAGTTTATGACATCTTAACCAGGAATAAATTAAGCATAGGCCGCGATTAGCTAGGAGAGTTGTTTGTGTCCAGTCCTTGCTTTTGAACATTGCTACAGTGTCATCAGCAAAACACACAATATGACCCTGAATGCTGTTTTGTTCCAATTGACATAGACTGTTTATGTAAATTAAGAACAATATGGGGCCTAATACCGTACCCTGTGGTACACCACATCCAAGAATTATTGGGCTACTTACTATTTTTCCTATTCTGACATATTGCACTCTACCTTGGAGATAGGAATCAAATAAAGAAAGCGCCGTATCAGTGATTCCTATGCTAGATAGTTTTCCCAATAAAATTTTATGATTGATTGTGTCGAAAGCCTTCTTTATATCAAGAAATACAGCACATGCTTTTTCCCCAGCATCCATTGCAGAGTTTATATATGTAGTCACATCATATAATGCATCAGACGTATTATATTTACTTTTGAACCCATACTGATTCTTAGCTATAATGTTATTGCATTCCAGATATCTTAACAGTCTACTTTTAATGCATTTCTCCAGCATTTTTGCAATGTTGGATAACAAAGATATTGGTCTGTAATTGTGGGGATTGCTTCGGTCTCCTCCTTTGTGCACCGGTATTACCACAGCACGCTTAAGTCTAGCAGGAAAAGCTCCTTGAGACAAGGCAAGATTGAAAACATAACACAGGGGTGTCAAAACATATTCTGAAACTTTTTTCAACATATCACTTGTGTAACCATCTTGTCCGGCTGCTGTATTGTTCTTTAAGGTCTTCAACTGGTATAGTAGTTCACTTTCGGTAATAGGACTAGAATCAAAAGACCCAAAAGTTGTCGCATTTTCAGAAGCACCATCACTTTCAAGTGTATCTGATATTTGCATCCCCACAGTCATGAAATGGTTGTTTAACTCATTACTTATTTGCAATGGTTCTGTTATTAACGTACCATCCGTTGTCTGGATTTCCTTTATATTTTGAAGTTTTTTACTAGACCCAGTTATTTCGTTTATTTTGTCCCAAACTTTTCTAGGGTTATCAGAAATCGTGTTAATCACCTGTGAATAATAAGACTCTTTTGCAGCCCTGATGATTGAAGTTAATATGTTTCTGTATGTTTTGTATCTAGTTTTTAAGATTTCGTTGAAAGGTTGCCTTTTCACTTGTCGTGCTAGATTATTCCTTATTCTAATTGAAGAAATTATCCCTGCAGTAGCCCACATCTTCACTGGTTTTACTTTAGACCGAACTTTTGTTTTATGTATATATAATGCGCCTTCGATGTAGCCATCTAATATTGTGCAAAATGTGTTTAAGGCTTCATCAGGCACCATGCTTCTATAGACCTCCGCCCATCTTTCTTGACTAACTTTTTCTACAAGTATACTATAGTTTATTCTAGATATTTGGTTTTTTACACAATTTTGGCTATTAGAATTAACCATATTTTTAATCTCGTTAAATGTCAATTTAGCTAGCGTTGAATAATGGTCAGTTGTGAACGTTTCAAGAATAGCAGGTGAAAAATCCAGATTTTTACCAATTTTACAAAAAATATGATCCAAGCAAGCCTTTTCACGAGTCAGTCCAAGCAGGTATTTATTGAAGCCATGATTTGATAAGGTATCCATGTATTCACCCACAATAGGAGTAACTTTTCCCTTTATAATATCAATATTTATATCACCCACGATAATGTGATTTGTTTTATCACCTAAGGAACATAAAAAGTCTTCAAGAGAATTAACGAAATTATTTGGATTGAAACTAGGGGATCTGTAAATGCTTGTGATATTAATGATCGCATTCCCATGAGCGTTAATTTGCAGATGCAGTGCATTGGCTTCAATAATTTGGCAACTTAACTTACTTACATGAAGATGATCTCTGACATATACGACAATTCCATCACATTTATTGTAATAGTTTGGTTTATCAAATCTAATGTAATTTTCCAGATAAAAGCAACTATAGTCGTCTTGCCAAGTTTCAGTTAACACTATTACATCAAAATCTACACCTATATTACTTAAGAGTATTTTAAGTTCATCAAAATGTTTACTTATGCTCCTTATATTCATATGAAAAATATTAAAGGTTTTATTTTCATCTAGATAAAAATGTTTAGTTTCTATTTCATTGCATAGCTCTATAGTAGATACTTCATCATAAACCTCTAATATGTCTATCAGTTCACTCATCTAATTCAATCAATATACGCAAATAAGTTAATTTAATCCAATAATAAAATCTAATTTAAATTTAACAGATCTTCTTCACTTCTTATTAGGATGGCTCTACAATTTTCCGCTTTTCTGACATATATTTTGTCATCTCTTACCCAGCAATATTTGTAGCTTTTATTCATAATATCCCGTTTTGCTTGCATCAATAATTTTGCAGTATTCGGAGTCAAATGTTCGCTTACAAAAATCCGTCCTTCACCGAGTTCTTTATTTACGCTTTGCGCTAGAATGCCCTGGCCTGTTTTATTCGCCTGAACGGAGGTTCTATAAGCTGTTATCAGATGGTCTCTAGTGGATCGTTTGGTGAATTTCACAACGATATTACTGATGCTGCCTTCTGATCGGTTTGTTTTTTTTTGTCGATAAATATGACTCAGGTCATTGTCATCAAGCTCGAGGTTAACGGCCTTTGCAACTGCCTTGACCACCGCAGCAACACACTCGTTTCTTGTTTCTTTCACACCGCTGATAACTACGTTTTCTTTTCTGATATCTCTTAGTAATAAATGATTTTGTTCCTTCAAATTTTTAATATCTTCCTTAAGTTGATTATTCTCTATCTTTAACTGCTTCAATTCATTCAGTACCTTGTCTGTCTTAGCATTACACTCATCAAACTTATCTGACATAAACTGCACACAGCTCTTAAGTTCTAATATCTCGTTATTTGTTACCTTCTTTGAATTATCCAATTCGAGTTTAAATTTTTCAAACACACCATTTATCAAGTCGTCGATATTAAAATTTTTTTCACATGCGATCTTTAGTGATTTGCATCCATCACATTTCCACTGCTCACGTTTTTGACCTAATTTTCTTAAGTTCTCAAGAGTTTTAACACTTGTGCATTTAGAATGATAATAATTTTTGCACAAAGTACACATTATAATATCTTTGGGGTCAGAAAAAATTTCTTTACAATTGTTGCATTTATCACTCATCACGATATCTTAATTTTACAACCTTAAAATTTTTAGAAATTTGTACTAGCTATCAGAAACACGTCTGTTCTCTCCGACTGTCACAACAACGATGATGATTTTATAATAGTAGTTTTGTATACATTTGATCGACTTCCCCAACACTTCAGATACGAAAAAATATGAATCACTCGTCGTATACATCATTTCAAATGTTGTGGTCCATTCCGGAATGGACCACCCAGCCATATAAAATTTGTATACTTTTTTGGTACTGCATGCGACATCTAGCTCTTGTGTCATCTATGGTAATACCTACCCAATAACTGTCCTTGCTCAAAAACCTCAAGAAATTTATACAATTTTTGTTGGCAGAAAACACAACTCAACAATCATTCTTCAATGAATTTTTGGATCCCCAAATGCCATATTACGCCACCCCTAAGAATTCTTATCTTGACAAAATTGGTTTCATCTTGTTTTGCATTTCCAACCTCAAATCTACAAACAGATGACATTGTGGATTCAGTTCTTCGATCAACTGGACTTTGTAGACTTTTATGCCAAGGGCAAGATCTCTATGCAAAATACGATGCCAGGTGCTTGTGTTTGTGATATGTGACTATCAGAAACAGCTTAACACAAGCTCGCTGCATGGACACGTTTTATAAATAAACAATACATGCGTTTAATCACTTAGTCGGTGTTAGTATTAGTATGTTAAACTAAACATAGACCAAACATCGAACGAGATGACATGCAATGCGTCATGGAAACAGAAAATTAAGTATTATATAGACGTTTTTGTAAAACAACACGTAGAAATGTCAACGACAAAATACTCAGCCTTAATATTAACAAAACAATGCACATGCGATTGTGCCCACTATCACGAAAGAGATTTTGCTACGTAGCATGGAAGAATCAATATTCGCGTTTAAGAGTTGATGCACAAAAGTTACATCGGCAACCATGCGAAGTTTTTCAAGGGAGCTTCCTCATAAGGTGAAAGAATCAATGAATTGTTCCAGTGTAGGTGCCTAAGAGTGAAGCTCAGGAAGTTCCGCTGAACAGACTCGATACGGTCGATGTCTGTATCGTAAAATGGAGACCAGACTTGACTAGCGTATTCAAGGAGAGGTCTCAGAAAGCAAGAGTACAAACGTAATGTTATGGTGGGATTCGAGAGCTCGCGAGACCAACGTTTGATAAAGCCCAGCATAGAACTACTCTTAGATACCATGTAGTCAATCTATGGTCACATTTGACACCCAAATTACAAATAGCACCCTCGCGGGGGCGAATCGTGGAATCTGAGTACGCATAATTATAAGTGATTGCTTTCTGATTCCTGTGAAAAGTCATAACCTCACATTTGTCGATATTGAGAGCCAAACTATTTTTTTTGCACCAAACGTAAAATTTGTGAAGGTCAACCTTGTATCAGTTCACAATCGTTAACAGATTTAATCTGAGCGAAAAGTTTACTAGCGTCAGCATAAATCAATACTTTGCAGTGCCTCAGAGCAGAGACAATGTCGTCAATAGATAGAATGAAAATCAACGGGCCCAAGTGACTCCCTTGAGGTACGCCGGACGAAGCTTTCAAGACTCTAGAGATGACGGAATAATATTTGATATTTTATAAATGTTGGGTGAAGCCCATACTTTTCCATTTTAAAGAGTATTTCTTCAAGAAGGCATTTTTTTGGATTCTCCGGTATATAGCAAAAGCTAAAAAAATTTTTATTTGTTATTTCATCACACAACCCATTTGATTTTGGGTGACAAGCTTCAAGTCTTGGTTTTGACTAATCAAAAGGTCCCAAATAGCGAAATTGAGTGATCAAATGAAAAATAGAACAAAGAAATGACAAACTGAACAAAACCAAAAAATTGATAAAAATAGAAAAAACCAAGCGGTACCGATGAGTGTAAGGTTTTCTGCTAACACGAAACGCTTCTTCTTCACTGCGGGCGTACACAGGTTCGATTCGTTTCGAATGAATCTGGTTTTTAAATTTTTTTAATAAATTTTTTTTTCTATTTTTCTCAATTTTTTGGTTTTTTTCATTAGCTTTTGCTATATACCGGCGAATCCAAAAAAAATGCCTTCTTCAACAAATATATAGTAAGTTTGCCCCAGTAAAAAATCTTAAAGAGTAATCTCTAATTTTGTTTATTTTAAAGAGTATCACGGAGTGAGATAACTTGTCGAATGCTTTACTAAAGTCAGTATAAATACAATCTATCTGATAGCCTTTTGCAAACCCGCCAACGGTATCTGAGACAAATTCCAACAAGTTAGTGGTTGTAGACCTGCCCGAGATAAATCCATGCTGGTTTGAAGAAAACACATTCTTGTAGGAAATTGATAGCTGCGAGTAAATGATAGATTCGAATAATTGAGGCATACAAGATAATTTTGGAATAGGTCTATAGTTAGAAATTTCACTCTTACTACCTTTTTTGTGGATAGGTATGATAAAAGAATTTTTCCATAGCTGTGGAAAACAACCGCTATTGAGCGATTTTTGGAAAATAATTCTCAGTGGATCTGCAAGGGCATGGCAGCATGACTTAAAGAAGGCTGGAGGAATCCCATCAGGACTCGTCGTGAAGTCATTTGGAAACCCATTAATATAATCGAGTATATCCTCTCTCTCAATTGTAGGGATAGTGAATGAAACGTTATGAGAATCGTTCATATGACTGAAGTTGTCATTTCGAGGAAGGAAATTTAACGAAGAAAATGCATTGTCAACAAATGAAGCAAACATATTGCAAATTTCGGATAAATCATCACTAGCAGAATGTTTGTACTTCATGGTATTGGGGGAGTTGTCCGTCTTTTTCTTCATATTAATAAACTTGAAAAAGATACGTGGGTCACGAAATAATTTCGCACGCATGCTTCGAATATATTCATCATAAAGTGTAAAGGAAAGTTCTTTGAACTCATTATAAGATGTGAGGAAGTTATATGCCCAATTGATGGGAATTTTTTTTGGAATGAATAAGATTAAGGTATCAAATTAACGTGCTTATCATCACTGTCGTCATCACAATTAGTAGTGCCACTTCAATAGACCAGTAGAAACATATAGATTGTCGTGCAACAAGCACACTCCGTTCGTAAGCATTCTCCTCCGTTTGTTTTGAATTGCTCTCTTGAGCTTTTGTTGAGTCTCACAGTAGCGTGCTGCATTAATCGTCTCCCCCTGGGGCAACAATTCGATCAAAATGATCCCTTTTCAATCCCAAAACGCGGATGCCATGATTTTTCTGTCCGAAATTGAGGTTCTGAATTTTTTTACAGATGGGGAACCAGTGTGCCGCCACTGTGATGACTATTTTTTTATCTCAGCGATGTAATGAGCCACCCATGTATCATCACCAGTCATAATGGAGCTCAGAAGATCCTTACCTTTCACTTCAAATTATCGCTCAAAGAACTTGCGAGCGCTAGCGACCCGATTCAATTTGTGTTGCTCGCACATGGCGGAATTTCTTATTGACATATCTTACATAAACGGACACTACGAGGCTATTTTTGGTACTAACGACGGTCGCCGGTGCCCGTTGTGTTCAGGAGACCCCACTACCACTTTGTGTAACCAACTTTTGAAAAATAAATTTTCACAGCGCGAAAGCCCAACAGTTCCCTTACTTTCTGCACATGCCTCTTATCTATGAACGAAAAGAAAGATGAGAGTAGATGTAGTTACTGTTTAAATACCTCACCATCGCCATACGAAGGAGAAACACACTAGAAAGTCAGATTTAGTTAGGCAATCTTGGTAAGTTTTATTAAATCTTGTGGTTGGTTATAATGTCGATAAAATATATCTGACTATAGAAACTTATTTGAATAGTTGCCTCTCTAATTCAACCAGAAATCTAACTTCCATGTCTTCCTTGCTTAACATTTATTACTCTAAAAGCAAAACAACAAATTTTTATATCTTAAACAATGAATTTGGAAGAATTCAATAGAAACGGCAACCATTTTTGTTTTTGTTTTTTCTCATATACATTCAATTAGAATCTAAACTCTAAATATTCCTATAAATAAAAATTTCATAAATTTCTATTTACATTAGCAATGGCGGCTCTGATAAACAACATTTAGATTCATCAAGTGATTCTGAAATGGATACTCCAAATTCAATGCTTCATCATTCATCATCTCAACAGAGTAGTGGTGGTCAACATCAACAACAAACATCAAGTCAACAGCAACAGCAACAACAGCATCAACAACAACATCATCATCATCATCATCATTTATCGTCCCCAGTTAATCATCCCAGTCATCATACAACAACACATCATCATGGTTTGCACACAAATAGTAGCACAACTGGAACGGACAATAGTCAACTGCAATCGCAACAACATCAGCACCAGCACCATCAAGCGGCACAACATGCAAACAATAATTTAGCTGCAATCAGCAATTTAAATGCATCTTTAGTTGGTGTAACAGCAACAACTGGAGGAGGAGGAGGTAGCAGCGGATCATTAATACCTGGAGTTGGTCTACCCGGACTATCAAATAAAACCGGTGTAGGACAAATGCCACCCCTATCTGCAGCTGTAGCATATTCTCATTTACATAGTGTCATGGGTTCGATGCCACTCTATGACATGGGAGAATATCAACATTTATGATTTTAAGCCATTTTTACAGAGCAGCATATAAATTTTGTAAATTTATTCTTAATTTTAATTAGTTTTATAACTAGGAATTTGTACACTTTTTGCAATATTTAATATGAATTTTCTTGCACAGATGATCACAAGTGATAGAAATTTAATGATTTTATTTTTTATTTTGTTTATTTTTTGTTTTGTAATTATTATCTTCGACTGCACAGTGTAAAAAATAAAATGAAAAAATTCTGCTGCTTTCTTGCCATTTTGTTGCATTTGAGCCTTTACACACACAGCCACACAAAAACAAGCAAAATTTTCCAGTGATTTGCATTCTTGAAACTACAACATTTGTTGAACACGAAATGAACAGTTTTTTTTTTATTTTTATTTTTTTGTATTTATAAGTTAATTTACTGACAAAAATTTTATTTATTTTATAAAGTGATTTTTTACTCTTCTCTTAAACTAGATTTTAAGTAAATAGATTGCGCATAATACACGATGAAATGTATCTTCGTATCTGTTTAGTCAATTTAAGTAGAGCGTAAATTATTAAAAATGATGTATTTAAACGAACAACTGAAAATTGAAAACTGTAAATATGTATAACCACTAGAACTAAGTATGTATGTAAGTAGAGCAAAATGAGCTATTAAGGGTTAAAAGAAAGAGAGAGAGACAGAGAGATATGATGATCGAATGAAAATTTTAGTAAAATTATTATTATTATAAAACAAAAGAAAACCAAAAAAGAGCCGACGAAATTTCGAAATTTGCGTAAGTATTGAGGGAAATTTTCTACTCTACGAAAAAGATATTAAAAATAAAATGAAAATAGAATTCATCAGAAAAGATTCCCAGAGAAAGTTGATTAATTTTACCTAAGTGCACGCTACTATTTATTTACTTGTAAAGTTTTAAAATGTAGACAAGACAATGTAAAAATATATATATATAAAAGAAATTTCCGCAATTGGACGGGAGCTTAAATTAATGGAATTTAAAAAATTCTGAAAAACATAAAACAGTAATCACCCATTTTGAAACTGAAATACGTGTGTGATGTTTATTTACTTATTTTTATTTTTATATATTCCAATCATGTAAAATCCAAATATTTCCTTTTCGTAACTATGTAATTTCCATATTTTTTTTTCTAGCAAAGAAAGAAAGCTTTTGAAAGATTCAAAAATGACAAAATTTCTTCATTCGGTAATTAGTCAAGTGACGGCAGTGCCATCTATTTTACAAAGAATCTGATTAGAAAAAATTCCTACCAGATTTATAAATTTTGATGACATGAACCACTTTTTTTTTTCTTATTTTTTTCCAAACAAAGATTTCACCATGCACACATTGCTTAACTCCATAAAAGAAAAAGTAGGAAACATTGATACATTTTTATACATTTCAGGCCCGGATATCAAGACTCCGGGTCCCTAAGCGGTTAATAAGCCAGGCCCATTTCTTAAATAATTGAATAAAACAAAAATGTTACCGTTATTTTTCATTTATTAAACGTACATTTACCTTAGAAAATAAACAAGTAGACTTAGAAATATCACAAATAAGAACCAAATTATATATGCAAAGAAAGTTCGTTGCATGTAAACATACGTTTAGATTGCCATGTGACGAACTTTCTTCTCTTCAAAGGAACGGATTACCTCACTATAGTCCACAAACTGCATTATTTCTGGCTCGATGTACAGTACAGAGAGTGAATTGAGCCTGATCTCTTCTGTGGTGAATCTTAAAACAATGGTTCTGCCGAACAGTTTGACTCTGGTGTGTACAACAATATCCACATTTGGTTAAATACCCAAAAAGCCTTTTTCCGGGATGTATCTCCAGGGCCGATAATTCTATTCCCGGTGTTGCCTCAGCGGACGACAAATGAACTCGCAGGTGCAAACACCCAAGGTTCCATCTAAATCTCATATAGATAAAAGGCTTTCAAGTTCCGTGCGCCCTCGTGAATATCATCAATTGAGAACTTGCCGCCCTGCTCTACGTATTCGTAAGTCCGCTCCTGTATACAGGAACAATAAAGTGAATCTGTTTTTTTATGTCCTGTGTCGTATGTCCTTCATGTATACCATTTGGGACTCTAAGCCTAGTTTCCCTGGGCAGAAGTTCGCCGTTGTAAATTTCTTGTGAAATAAAAAATATTTTTTATTCAACAGCCATATAAATATTGTCATGTTATTAGTCTCTCATGCCAACTAATTTTATGGCCATTGAATAATAAATATTTTTTTTTTCACAAGAAACGTATAAAAATGTGTCAATATTTCCTATCTTTTCTTTTATGAAGTTAATCAATCTGTGCATTGAGCGGCACATATATATACATACCTTTTCAAACAAAGATTTCAGCTATATATACATATATACCTCCGAGTATATACACCCATGGTAAAAAAAAACTATCATACCTATCCAATCAAGAAAATTGTAAGATAAATAAATTTTAAGCCTTCTAATAGCTAGAGAGATGCAATATTGGGTGTTGTCCATGAGTACATTAAGGGAAGGTTACCGTTCATAACTTTCATGTTTAGAACACATGGGTAAAAGATATTTTCATATCTAAGGTATTTTGGTATTTACAGCCTGTTGAGAGCGGAATCATCCGCCGGATGGAAAACAGGTAGCTGAGGGGCTCAGAGCGTTTGCTGGGGAGACCTTTTCTCGCTACAATCAGTTCTTGGAGGAAGAAGTAGTTCAAGTAAGTTATCAAAGATTTTTTATAACGTTGAAGCAAAAAAAAAAACAGGACAAAAAATGTTTTTTTTTTCAAACGGCTGGATTTTTGTTATTCAGAGGTTTTTTTAAATACGAAAACCGATAAGACCACATTGGCCAATCGTTACGCAAGATCTACCCATGTGGTGTGTCCGTTTCATTCTATAAGTTACGGAAAGATAGCATTTAAATTCTATTTTAATATGAGAAAAGACTTTTGTACTCGATATATTTATTTATAATAGGATATTTATTGACATCCAACTCTGCATTAGCAAATAATGATATCTCCGCAATCTCCACATCGAGACGAATGGTTTGAGCCTAATATCGTCCATAAACATTAATTTTTACGATTTTTTGTTTTTTTGTTTTTTGAAAATCTGTCCGAATGGCAGAAAATTGGTTTTCAATCACTTTTCGATCGTCCAAATGTAATGTAACCATTTCTGCCATGGACATCGGTTTTTTTTTTTAAGTTTTATAATTTTCAAATTTGATGCCTTCCGCCACCCTCCACGATTTACTGACAAGAATCATTCTTAGAGTGGGGTATAATATAAAACAAAAAGACCCTTATTGAACTCATATAATAACTAAAACCAGAAAAACTTCTTTAAAGTTGCCCTTAGTAGTGTTTGTGGATAATGCCAGCCGTATGGTCTTGTAATGACAGAAAGCTAGCGACCAAAATACTTACGTCATTTCATAAACAAAATTTTCCATCTTATCATACTCTCTAAACATCGTTGATAGTTTATTCGGAAGTTTCTCTGACTTCCAGTAATGGGGGGCATTGCGGGACAGCCGCGAAGGCCTAAAAAAATCAGTTGAAAAATGTGATATCATAAAAGCTGGTTTTTAGTGTGAGAATGATATTTCATGTTCAGTGGTAACAATGAAAGGGTGGCAGATAAAGCAATAAAGACGTGCGAAAATGTGTATAACTTACGTCATACCATAAACCTTTGAACAAAAATAAATATTTACAGAAAGTCATTAAAATGCTATATACGAAAGGGCAGACAGCGACAAAGAGGGATAAGTCTGCGCATCAGACACATCATCGAAAATCTGTTTTTTACGCTTAAACCACCTAACTAGGTACGATTGTTGGGATAAGGGGATAAGTCTGCGCATCAGACACATCATCGAAAATCTGTTTTTTACGCTTAAACCACCTAACTAGGTACGATGGTTGGTTACTCTTCATGCTAACTAGGTACGATGGTTGGTTACTCTTCATGATAATTTGATTAATGTTGATGATATCCACCCAGCATTGAAAGCAATTTTCGCTCAATTTTGCTTTGGAGTAGGACGCACTAGACTAGCCGTTCTTGAGAAATCCTGTAGACTTAATTTTAGAACAAATTATAAACTCCGCTGCGGCATGATGATTGACAGAGGGATAACAGCTATTGATGGTCCTTTTTCAGCTAATTTTCATTGAAGCCCACACATGCCCAATCGGATTAAGATATGGACTATTTCCAACCTACGGTAGTGACTCTATCCCTAGCACTCCCTTGTAAATGAATTAGTTAATTAATTAATAATTATCTTAGACCAACAAATTGTGCCGAGTAAGCCTATAGATTGAAAAATGCTGGAAGTTCACTCAAAGACACGACACCGTTTTTAACCATTACTGTATAAGCAGCAGTTTTAAGAGACCCATCTTTAAAAATTAAATGGCTAACTACGTCTGCTGAATCCCCATATCATGATTGATGTCGAATATTTTACCCTGCTTTAATAATGCACTCACCGGAATACGTCTCGCGCATAGTCTCCTAGTCACATAAAGTTAAACAGTTATACACAAATGCGAAGAATAGAGTGGCCGACGACCGACTGAAATCCGCTATTAAAACAGGCTGTCGTAAAATCGCGAACAATTATTGCAACGAACGACGGCGAGCGAGGATTGTGAATAGGAAGATTCTGGAACTCTCCGATTGCATGTAAATTTGCCGACAATATTTTTTATAAATTTCGCGGAGATTTTTCTATATTTCTCCGCAGTTATTAACTTAAATTATGGAAATTAACTAAATTTGTAAATGCAAAATGTCACAATATTAGCATTTGTATACTCTGTCCATTAAAATGGTTATAGCCATAATTATTGAGACTACAATTAGCAAATAGATGTAGCATCAATTTTTAAGATTCCTCAGGTCACATGTTTTTAGAAACCCCATCTTTTTTCAGTTGCTTGTTTGCCAACAGTCTTAAATTAAGTGAAATTCAATATTAGCTGCAGCAATAAGATTCGCCTTAAGTAGTTAAGTAGTTCTAATAGTATTCAGTATAATATTTTTACATTGATCAAGATTCATTGATTTGATGGCTTCCATCGCTTCCACACTAAATGGAAGGCTGATGTTAATTGTGAGCACTATAGACGGGTCCTTCGGTTTTAAAAGTGAAATATTTTATGGTCCACATGCATTGCTTAGGACTTTGACAAATTATTTTATCCATTTCTGCAATTCTTCTGTGATCAGTAAGGAAACTGTTCTTATATTTTACAAGACGTTGAATTTTAAAATTATTTCTTCGAAATTTGTACAAGTCTCCACTGCTTTCACTGTTCGCACTTTAATGCTATGGCGCTTTTCACGTCTCACACATCTCTGGACGCTTTCTGTGTTCAAACAAATTGCCACGACTCATAAAATTCTACAAGCAGTTCAAATTAAGATAAGGATAGATTAAGATTAGAATAAGGCCACCGTTGGTTGTTGTAGCAGGTACTCTGAATTTAGAAGCTATTTTAGCTATTGAGGGTTTACAACTGCATTGCTTTTGCACACACATACAGATATTATTGCACCATCCTTAGTAAAAAAAAACTCATCATCAATCATCACCAATAATCTTTATTTATGTGTGTAGCGTTGATCTCATTGGTTTCCATGTAAATTTTTATTTATATGATTTTGTGTTGTGATACAGAATCATCTTGATTTTATTTTATAATTAATTCTCATATTATACTTGCACGTGTCCTGTCACCCCTAATCTCAACGCAAATAATTTCCGCCCGGTAGACTCTATTGGTCAAGAAAATTATCCCCAAAAATAAGAGCTAAACATTTGTTAATGTGAATTACAATTCTGCTTGAATGGAACGGGTCTTATCAATCGTACCTACTCCGAACCCACCCTTTTAATTCATGTAGAATATGAATGCACTACACCTCAACAGATCAACCTGTATCCATTACAAGGAATTTGTTTTTTTGTTCGGAGCATCATTAAGGTATAAAGTTCGTTCTAACCTTAGGCGAAATCTATAAACGTGTGACCTTAATGAGATTACTGGCATTACAACACGTGCCTATTTTTGATATCTATAATTTTGCTAATTTTGTTACCTATCTTTTGTGCCGGGGAGATAGGGGCCCTAGGAATAAATAAATTCTTTTAAAAGTAGATGTAATTTGTCAGGACAAATTTCTATTCGTAAACTAAGATTGTAGGGGTAGCATGTACTTAAGTAGATATTTATTCGCTTACCATAATCTCTCTCCAACCCTTTCACTTTCTGCACAAATCCCTTGCGAAAAAGATTTCGACTATGCTCGACACAAATCCCTTTAATAACAAATTTTCTAGTTAGGTACATCCTTAACAGACTCGCTATATGCTATATACAAAAAAAAAAATGTAAAAATCCAATTTTAAGAAGTTCGAAAGTAAAAAAAAAAACTTCCATTCATCTCCAAGAATGAGATCAACAAAAGTGAACACTGTATACACGCATAATGAGATCCTAATCAGAATATAGTTAAAAGTCCCTTCCTATTTGCCTTTTTTTTTTAAGAAAAAAAAAAAAAACTTCAATCGGGTATTCCTTCAAAAGGAAACAGAGCAAAAGGTGGTTGCCCGGCTGCTCATGATCTCCGAACACACAAATGACCCTTTGTCCAATTCCTGACAAATAGTAGACAATAAATTTCCAACAGGAGGAACATTTTAATGTGACAAAATCCACATTTTTATTGTTCCTTCAGAAGATTTTGATAGTTGAGAAAAAAATTTCTTCTAGGAATTAAGAAATTTCCGTCGAGGGCCTTGTCTTATTATTTTGCTTTAATAGAATCTCTTATTGGGAGATGATGTGCCCCATGTCAGAGAGAATTACCAAGATTACCCTGTGTAATAAAAATCTAAATTTTTAGAATTACTGAGGTGCAATTATTATCTGTTCACGGTGTGTTTGTGTATGTGTCTGTGTTTTTATCTTCAATTTAATGATCCGAAATTTGACTCCATCGAGCTTTACTTATGGTTCCTAAGGGATGCTGATTTTATGTACCAAAAATAACATCACAAATGCGAATTTATTTAGAGGGAAGCTTTATTAACTTCATTTGTTGGGATATAGACAAAACTGAGATTTCGTTGGAATATTCATTGCATGTCTTCTTGTAGGTTTAAAATTTTATTTTTTTTCCTCATATTTTTATTCTTTCAAAGGTGATTGGATCTGTCTCGTATACTGTTGTTTCCCGCGTGAATCCAAATTTTCGTGCGTCTCCAAATTGTAAGATCTACTTTTCTGAATGGTATAATTATATGCGGACATATATAAATATACTTCCTTTGTTTTATGGAATCCCATATGTTCCAGTTTTAGTGCTACTTATGTTTTTTTTATTATCTTTGAATCCCTACTTGATGGTAATATTCACTTATATGCAGATAATGTACAAATATACGTGCGTGTCCTTTTTTTCTTATATAGGCAGTGGACGAGAGTTCCCAAGCACGCAGTTCAGGGCGGCCCATTGAGCTAAACTGCTACAAACCCTCTCACTAAAACCTAACCTTCCTGTCCTCTTGAGGAAGCGCATCAGATTTTGGTGAGGTAAGTTTTTCAGCTCATCCATAGATGGGAGGGCAGGTCCAAGAGTATTCAGCCTGCACTGGGCAAAGACCGAACAAGTACTCAGAAAGTGTTTGGTTGTCTCAGGCTCTCCTTCCTGGCAGAACAGACGCTGAGGGCAGTCAACAACTCCCATCCTTGTTAGATGAGCGTGAAGCGAACTGAGGCCGGTGATGATGTTAACCACGTTTTGCATTGTTTCCTTCCGAGCTTCAAGAGAAAATCAAAGAAATTCCAATTAGGGAAATCAAAAAAAGTTGTGTAAATCTGCAAGTGCTCATATTAGCTCATCTTTGCTTAAACTTCATACGAGCATCTGCTTTGATGTGAGACCCGATAACCTAGGTGGGATGGCAACGCCTTTGGGTTCCGGTCCAAGGAAGGGAGAAGCACAGCCAGACCTGGCTAGAAAGTCAGCCCTTCACCAGGAACCCACTGAAGGGGCACATTGTTGTGGATGCCAGCTCATCATATCACTTGTCCCTTTCTATTGCACGTAACAATATTCTAGTATCCCTAATGAGTTCCAATTTCGCTACAATACTAAAATTAATGACTTCGAATCAAAGAGACGACCAAATAAATCGGGAGTCCCTCAAGCATTGAATAAATAACTAATAAGGAAGCCACTCGGCGAAATGTATTAGTGTGCTGTGTATGTATTCGTTTCGTCATGGTAATTATGGAAGGGGGACATTTTTTATAATCCAAATTGCTATGTACAATAAACAAATTCTTAGCGCCCCCTTATTTTTAGATAATATTTCTTGGCGTTGCCTTTGATAATTTAATGCACTTGTCGGAAATCAAGCAGAATTGTCATAGGATCTGACTGTCATTGAATTGCTTAAACACGTACACTGTATTCGCACGGTACCCCGCTTCCTTATTAGTTATTTATTCAATGTCCTCAAGACACTGTATTTTGAGCCCTTCTTTTTCTCATTTATTTGCAGCAATGTTATATTCCGTTGAAAAAAGTGACGTACAAACAGCACTGGCGAGTTGTCAGCTCCTATATGACGCAACACTGCTGTTTTTGTATGGCTATAATAATATGTGTTTTGAAATTCACTCTAGTTTATTTTAGGAAAGAAAAAAATTTGGACAGAGAAGACTTGGATATCCTTAGAAATTCCTAATAAAGATTGCATAGAATAGACCTAGAAAACCGTTAGATTTCCTTATTAAAAAAAACAGTGCATTGAAAAACCTAGAAATTCCATATAGAAATACCATGGAAGTCTTGGAATTACATGCGAGAATATTACGGGAAAAACATGAAAATTGGTTTGAGATACACGATCAATTCCAACTACCAAAGACATGGAATTTTAGCCACGGAGCTTTGCAAGCCACAGGCCGCTGGATCTGAATGCATATTATTGAATCTGAAGCAATGGCATTGTATTAGCAAAGTTTCTCCGCGGCCACAAAGTGGCTTAAGTCAAGTTTGGTCAAATCTCAAATTTGTGGTCTCAATACAATCAACATTGAAGGAAAAGAAAATGGACTTTTTTTGTAATTATTCTGGATTTTGAAAGTTGTTAACATTTTATGTGTAAAAGATGTGTGGCTTCTTATGCATAGAGAATGTAGCTTACTTGGCTTCAGTTTCAGTAGTCGGGAAAGCCACATGTGGCTTTGACCTGAGGCCATGAATGTATATGGGGTCTTAGCCAGAACAAAATCTGATGTGAAGATTACAAAAAATGTTATCGAATAAGCAAAAATTCCAGATGTCGAATTTTCTCATGGAATTCCAGTGGAAAAAAGTGACGGCTACAGATAGCACATAAGGTGTAATAGGTAAAATTAAAGAGGAGAGTCTACAGTTTTTATACAAAAAAAATTATGTTAATGACCTTTTCCCAAAAATAATAGAGGTCAAAACAAAAAAGGTAAGAAAATCCGAAATTTTTAGTTTAAGACAACCATACTTCTTGAGGGTAGAGATGAAGGGGCTGGTTGAGCAGTCGTTGGAAAGGCCATGAAATTCTGCATACAATAAGTTTTTAAGATAGAGGGTATTTCGTGAAAAACTAGCTTTTTTTCTTAATCACCCTGTAACTCCTAAACGGTTGATATTGCCCCCCCCCCTGACATACAATTTTTGGTTCGTTTAGGTGAGTACTCTCTCCTGCTCCATTGACCTCCTACGGGGAAACATCCTGTATACTATGGCTCTGTGAATGGGGACTCCATAGCCGGTGAGCCAGTTTTTCGCAACAACAAAGCAACAAAGAATGTGTTCTGCAGTTTCCTCTTCAACTTCATACAATCTGCACATTTCGTCGCTGGTAGTGATTGTGTGCAGATTCTTTTTAATCCGACAGAGTTCCGTTAAATGTTAGAGGCCATACTTGATTCCTTTCTAGATTTAGTAGCTCGGAAGTTCTTTTCCTGAAGTAATTCCCCACAAATAATTTTGAATACATACAGGCAGCTATCAGTATTCCTCCAGTGGAGTTCAACTTGGTTCTTCAGCCTTCCTATTAATTTGTCTTTCACATCCACCGTGGCGCCGAAAACCTCTGAAGGGTAGGAACTTGAATTCGGATCCTTTCCTGGCTAGTTGGCCCCCTTTCCCGTTGGCTGCGATATTTCTGTGATATTATAGATATTTTGTTCCTGTGGTTTCTCTTGATATTTTCCTTAATTTATAGCTCAATTGCATGAATTTCTGCTTAGAAGGCTATGATAGTTTCATCGAAACTAGCATATAAGTCGACCCGAGGTCTAAACCATATCATCCTGCCCCAATTCCCTCTTTTGTTTTGGAGCCATACGTAAATCAAAAGAATGTTTTATCTAGACTCAGGCGTTGCAAGCACCCGAATCAATCCAACTTTATTAGATCGTTCTCAGCAACGAATAATGCATAAGAATTCTGAAGAAAAATTAAATTTCCAGCAATTTGTAAAAAACAAGTAAAAAAGCTAGAATTGGTCTAAAATAAGACCAATTCATATGATACCCTAGGAAAGTTCGTTTGTAATTTCGCATGGTCACCCATCTGCGCAAGATTGAAATTTGAAGTGGTTTTAAATATATCTCTAGAACGGCTCATCAAACAGCAAAAATGATTATAACCAATTTTATAGAATTTCATATTCTGAAGAACTTTTCAGTACATTAAAACCATATAGAACTGATCGTTTTCACAGGATACGTAAAAATTCTAAATTTTTATATGACAACACCAAGAAGGGGTTGCCCGAATTAATCCACTTTTGAAATTATATTTACTATTTTTATGAAAACGCGATGCACAAAATTTCAGCTCTCTACGTTGACGAGTTCTCAGGCATATATTTTTTTAAAGCTTTTTCACTTTCTTTCTAACAATCTCTGGGGATCTCTAGAGACCAAATATAAGTTTCGCGTATACACTTCGAGAAGTATATGTAGAGATTTTATAAAAATCAACACATTTAAAAATTGTTTTGATTAGTGACGAAACCGTTTGTAAGTTCAGTGAGTTTCTTTCTTTCATCCACCGTTGAGAAATTGTTAAAACACTATCTCTTCGTTGGATGAGCTGGTATGCAAAACAAATACTGTGCAATCTTAAATACCTCACTGCACAAATGAGCAATCAATGTTTCAAAAAAATTAAGCCAAAGTTGATTTGCTGTCAAAGGTAGCTTAGATATTGATTAAAATTTTGTAAATTCATCCATCTATCAATATTGTGTCATCAATTTCCAACGTATTTGTAATTGCAGTCCATGGAGTATTCTTAGTTAAATTAGGCAAAAACATCCAGTAAAACTTATCAATGCACACGCCTACACTTCCCCTTTTCGGTAAAACTTTGGATGCTTCTCTCTTTTAAACATGAGTTCTACTTTCTATTAAGTTATACCCACTCTTTATCTTACATAACTTTTGGTTTGTTTGTTGTTTTTTAAATGTTTATGAATATAGAGTTCTCTTTTTTATGGGTAATCTTTTTCTTTCGTGAAAGGCCGCCAACTGTGGTTACTTCCCGCATTTGTACGCTGGCATTTACAATTATTTTACTCAAATTGACGTAAGGTAGTATCGAAATTTTACATTGGTTGGGGGGGCGTGTGATACATAAAACAATACACCGGCACACAACGCAAGTTACACAAACAATGGTCGAACTACTAGCTTCGCTAAGACTGGCTGGAACCAAAAGAGAGAACTTGAGTGAGAGTTGAGTCGGTCTGACTGTCAGCATTATCAACTATACCGTACACGTATAGTACACATAAAAATTAAATATTTATTTAATTTTTTTCCAAAATTTTCAAACCTGGACAATATAGAAAACCCCATCCCTCCATACTAGGACAAATCCAGGGAAACCTGGACGGATGGCAGCCCTAGTTGGAAGGGAGTCTTGCATGCAATCTGTACTATTTCGTGTAACTCCCGGGTTAGACTTGCGCTGGTCTGGTCACTGGTGCAGTTAAAATATGCAGTCTACAGCGTAGTTTAGAAATTCCCTATATGAAGCTGAATTGTTTAGTCAGTTGCAGAAACTGAATGCATGTTGACTGCATCCATAAAGTGAATTTTGACAAACTTTCTTCTCTCAAGAATTTCGAGCTTTTACAATTCAAATGTTTTGAATTTTAAAGTTGTGTTTTAAAGAATAAATAAACTTGCCAGAAATTATTATGAATGTTGAAAAGGAGTATGTAGATTCCTATTTTATGGACAACTAGGTCGGGGCGGTCGGTGCGGCTATATGAAGTACCCAGCATTGCTAAACATACTTCATCCATGCGGGTTTCTGAACAGGATCATATGTTTGAATCAAATGGCTTTGGGAAGGCTGATTTATTCAAAAAGCTTTGATCACCACCATATTGCTTGATGCGCGCCATAAAAATGCTTTTCACAAATATACATATATCACATTCCGTAAGAGTTATTATCTTGATATCTAATGTTTTCAATTTTAAAAAGTGGTAAAAGTGAAAAAATTAACAAATGGAAGCTGATGTAATTGAAGATTTGTGTCTTCTATTAATTCGCAGTGCCCTAATGACATTTTCTGTATTAAATTTTAAAAAGTGGTAAAAGTGAAAAAATTTACAAGTGGAAGTTGATTTAATTGAAGATTTGTGCAGTACCATTTTTATTCCATTTTAATTTTTACATTGCACTTTTAATCATTTAGTAATAATTTAATTGTTTGACACATCGCGTTCTTACGGAATGAGCGATTCTTAGCGCGCTATACTTACGGAAAATTGGATATTTAAACTTAACGAAAGTTCCCATCACACGGTTTAAAGTTAATTTGTGTAGGCCTGTTAAATTAAAGGGCACGTTTGCTTTACGTAAGTAAATGTACTTACGTATACTTCTATTGTAGTTCAGCCTATTGTCTGTATGAATGCAAAATTATCACGTTACCTCACGCCATGGTCCACTGACCTGTATGGACATGGACTGACTACGTTAATTAGAAATAAATGCACTGCAAAAAAGTGGCCTCAAGCCCAATTCAGAATCGGCGCAGCAGCAGGATCTGTTCGTAATAAGAAATAAGTGAATTATAAAAATTTACTGTTTACACTGCTTACTGCAAAGATGCCTACGCCGATTGTGAATTAGTCCTAACTCCTAAAATTCTAAAATATTTTACAACGTTCTTATGTAAACAAATAAATAACAATTAATTATTTAGGGTTATTAATTATTTATTATAAAATTGTCTTACCAGATGTGGATGTACTCTGTAATCGCTTTTTAAACTTCCCGCCAATGATTTTTTTATGCGACTGGGAACGGAACAAATTGTTGAGGATTGAGGATTGGCTTAAGTTGGCTTTTTTCGCCGAATGGGGGCGTTCCAACGAGGGAGTCCTGTAACTATGGCGCTAGTGTCTTTTGGGGGTTTACGTAGCTTCTTTTCCCCACTCCCCACCCATTTCAATTTCACCCTTGTTCACATCGCACACATAACAGCAGCTGTGTGCTGTGTGAATTTTGAAGTGATGGCTGCGATTGTGGAATTGAGACTTGCGATTTTTGTGCTACAACTGCAGTGATTATATTAGCAAATAAATAATTTAATTGTTATTAGGTTCTTCCTTAAAATCTTAAATATCAAAATGTAAACAGTGTTCGTATGTAAATAATATTGTAACAAGAGTAAAAGTGCAAAAAAAAAGTATACGAAGAGTTGTGTTGTCGTGTTGATGTATGCAAGGTTTTTTGACATTTTTAAGTACGTGACGAAAACGTCGGACGACATTGGGATTGGGATTGAAGTTGCTGAGCACATATAAAAGGGATCAAAAACGTCAAAGAAACTATTTTGGTGTAATAATTTCATTTACAGAACAATTTAATTGAATTATATTACAATTGCCCTGTTCTTTAATCATCTCCGAATACTGTGAAATTGCACAAGAAAAGTAAATTTTGTAAAAATCTTTGGATAGCAACCAGTTTTGGAGGTTAGATCTTGTGAAAGTTTTCCCCTTCACAAATACGCATGCGTGCATAAAACATGCTATTCAACAATTGTAAATGTATATAATAAAAGCACATACACCAATGAAAGTTTCTGTGTCGAACATATGGTAGCTTTCCAAAGTACCTCTTGGCAGCCTGCGTCAACAATAGCAGCAGCAGCAGCAATAGCAACGACAAAAACGATTATAAAAAAACAACAATTGAGCAACAAACAGATCAAAGATTATGTTGTAATTTTGGCAATTATTTTATTACAATATTTATGCTGCAGAAATTCAATAAATTCATCGAGAAAAATATTAAATCAATCGACTACCGCAAACAATTTTACATCCAGACCGAAGATGGGTGATCGACTGAATATCGGACGTGAAGTCAGAGAACTTAAGTTGGGTTCAACATTTAATCCACAAAACTCCCAGACAGCTTTTCATACAATAAAATGTAAGATATCCTTAATGGAAATTTAATTTGGAATTGTTTTCTTGTTTTCGTTTTTTCCCCTCGAATTACTTTGTATTTTGATATATGCGCTTACCTAATCTTGTGCTATATTTCATTTTTTATTAGATGACTTCAAACCGGCTAGTGTGGACCTAAATAGGGTTGCTACTGTTGATGTCGGCTCAAATAATCAAGTTACTGTTACCGTGCCAAATTTAGGTAAGTTCAAACGACAGAAATTATGGCATTTTCAGAGACTGGATTATGTCAGCATTGGTTTCGATTACAGTTTGCTGTGGCTAAGCTTATTAATGAATAGTTATTGGACGCTTCATTCCCTTATTTAACTTTAATACATATTAAATTTTCCATGGTTCATAATTGAGAATTTTCTAATTGGAAAGGGTCTAGCAATAGTTTTATAGATTTTCACAGAGGCTCCTTCATAGATCCGGTAGTTCTTTATAGAAGCTTAAACAGTCTGCTTGCATAATAAGAAAGCTGATATGAGAGCCATTAGTCAGGTTCGTCTTAGGACTCGTTTCATTTCTCAGATTCTTTTTATGGATTTTTTTTGGCTTGAGTAGGAAAAATCCATAGAAATCGGCGACGTAAGATATTTTTTAGGTGAGCCGAACAGGAGGGAGGGTAACAGAATTTCTATCGTAATTTATTCTTAAATCGAGTCGACTCATTGGATCTGTATATTTTTAAAAGACCCGAGTCAAAATGAGGTAAGTGACTCTTCAGATCGCAAACTCGTCCAACGGCTAATGTCCCTGTCAACTCCCACTCAATTTATAACTCAATCGCATTGTCAAAGTGAGCCACTGAATTTGAAATGTTTTACAAGCTGCAACTTTGCTTTCAGCATCATCGGCTTCATAAATACGATTATACGTTATGTTTATGTGTGTGGTGTGATAAATTGATAAATATATCGTATAAAGGGATAAAATGCTTGTCATTATCAGCACCAAAAGCCCAGAAAAGGGAAATAGAAAACCAAACTACGTCCCCAGCTTCAGCGTTAATTTCTTTTTCTTACTTATTGCCTTGCCTATCTGTGCCTATAACATCGGGCTCCTCTGCCTACTCGCAGCGTAAAGTGAAGTGCCTGTGCAATACGAGATCAATACGTCACATTCACAAACTTGCGCAAGAATTATCTGCCGTCATATATTGTTATAGCTCTTGAGTCGTCTTGACTCTGGCTGAAGCTCGTGACGTTTTGCTCCTCTGTGATCAATGAATCTCACTAGAGCCACGAGTCAAATGAGTCATCTTAAAATAAAATGATGTCGGCTCGGGCGGCCTACTAATAAGAGCCAACTCAACTCAGGAGTTGTCCATCTATGAAGTGAATTGAAATTATTGGATTTGGTCTTTTGCTAAAAGATCAATTGAAAACAAACCTCACCAAGACCTGCGTCCTATTAAGAATTTAAGAAAAAATTTGTAATTACAGAAATCGAAAAAAATATAACTGGTATCCTTCTAGGTCTCTGTGCTTGAAAATTGTTAATGAATAAATATGTCTATGTCAACACGACTAAAGTAATTTTCAAAAGCATATAAAAATCCTATAAAATTTAAACTTTAAAGAAGGTTTGTCTGAATTATGATTTGTCTGTTCGCTTAAAGTTCGTATTGAGCATAGATGACCAAACAAGGCACCGAGTACAATTTAAATTTATTGAGTTTAACTTACCCACGCTTACAAAACTGCCTCTCCGAAATGTTCATGATAATGTCAACTACTTTTTAAGGTTCAACTGTTGGTTTCCGGATTTAAGTTTTTTTTTACTTCACCAATCGAAAATAAGCCTTACACAAAATTTTATCAGACGAGAGAAAATATCACAGCTGGAAATTGAAGGTACATATGTATACTGCCCAATTGTTGTTATTGTGGAAAAGCAGTTGTTTTCTTAAAATCTCTGTTGACCTTTTGTTGTAGATATGTGTTATCTCAATTGGTCTTTTGAAGCTGAAGATTATATTTGCATCCATCAACACATAACATAACAAACATCTTCCCTTGCATGCTTATAATCTTAAGTGTAATTCAATAGACCGTGTATTAGCGACGATAAAAACCTCTTAGTCCAACAGCTTCAAAAAGGGAGCTTACAGTAGCGAAAGGCAAGAGAAAGGTTATTGTTTGGTAGCAAGAGATGACACATCGGCTACCTTTGGGATAACGAAGCATTACAAGTAATTAAATTTCTTTAGTCAATAATTTATTAATTAATTTTACTTCACTATCATATTTTTTTGCTATTCGTTGAAGGCGGCATAATCTTTCGGTTTGATCAATACCACAACTTCACAACTCTTGGGTAAATAGCAGGCCAGAAATGACATTAAGGTAGTATGTGACATTTCTGAGGCTCTTGACACAGATCATATAACCATATTGGTTCTCCTTGACTTTAGTAAGGCATTTGATTCCATTAATCAATGCGACTGAATTTCTTTTCAAGCAAGTCAATCTTGCGCCGACATTATTTGCGAATTTAGATCTTTAAAAAATAAAACGGCCTACAATTTTGTATTTCCAAAGATGATAACGGATGCACCTCTCAGTGTAGTAAATTCCCAGAGGAATGGAAAGAATCTGTTATAGTTTCAATTAGAAAAGTTACTGGTAACAAAAAATCTGTCGAGTTCAGACCAGTTAATAAGCTTCCGATATATGAGAAAGGGAATAAATAAAAGAAGTAGTACAATTGGAGGAGCACATGGAGAAAAATAACTTATTTGAGGAACAGAAATCAGGCTTTCATAAGGTGCATTCTTGTGAGACAGGTATAGTGTGGGTAACATTGGAAAGGAAACAATGCCTGCATGATGGAGAAGTTACATATACTAGCTGCGTAGTTAGAAATACTAGTTAAAAAATTGGTTAAATACGGAATCAAAGGCAAGGAATTAAGATGGTTTGAATCGTTCTTAAAAAGGAGAAAAAAGCGTACGAAGATGGGTGAAATAAAATCAGCATTGCTGAAGATGAAGGTGGAGGTACCACAAGGATCAGTCCTGGGAACGCTTCTATTCCTGATTTACATCAACGATATGAGATGTATTTTAAAACATGCTAAACTAGTGCTTTTCGCGGATAACGCACTGATACATACTGCGGCTGAGAATATTAGGGTTTGTGAAGTAAAATTGCAATCAGATACAGATCGTTTAAGGGCGTGGTTGAATGGAAATAAGCTTAAAGTGAACATCTCAAAGACATAATGTATGGCAATTAATTCAAGTTTTAATGCTAATATTTATATTGATGGTGTGATAATTGAATATGTTACTGATATAAAATACTTGAGTATGATAATGAATAAGTTGAGCTTTGAGAACATTTGTGAATATGTTACTTAAAAAAATAGGAAAGAAGATCTCTTATTTTAGAAAAATAAGTAAGGAAATATCTATTGCTACCTCCAATTAAGGTTTTCGACGTGTTGATAAAACCACATTATACATATTATGCTTCAATTTTGTTTACAGCATCAAACAGTTTCAAAAAAAGATGACAGGTGCTACAAAATAAGGGAATGAAATCTATCTTGAAGGTCGGAAGATTTACACCAATACACTTCTTTTAAAATTTAAGATGGTTGAGTGTAGAGCAAAGGTTTATATATAAAATTAAGTATAATTTATTACCGAAGTACTTATCTAGAAATCTTAGGTATTGAACAAGGATATATGTTAACAAATAATGAAAATTTTCGGCTACCTAAATTTAGGAAGACCAAAACGCAGGAATGTTAATGTCTAAAAATTTTGAATAAATTATCAAGTAGCATCAGAAATTTAAGAAGTTTTAAGGCAGAAATAAATAAGTTTATAAGGGATAAATTTCTCGTATAAATGCTAACTGTTTTTTATAAGAAAGCTATATATATAACTAATAAACTACTACTACTACCTTTGCTCTTCAAACTGGGTTAATACTTCAATTTCTCGATCAAGTCAAAGTTTCTGACATTCTTTTATCTCTCCTAACTCAGCTGTGGCGTACCTCAAGGTTCTATTCTGGAACCTACCATGGAATTTCTCGACACATCAGTTCACGACCTAATTAGAATTGATGAATGGGCCAAACGTAATCAGCTTCTACTCAATTTCAAGGTATGCCACTGTATCGAAGAAGCTACTATCCTTCAGACTTACCTCCAATCAAGATGAGCAACACCTTTGTACCTTATGTAGATTCTGTTATGAGTCTTGGCGTGTAGTTAAATAGAACGCTCACTTGCTGTAATCATGTCTCTAATACAAATAGAAAAATTTATTCTTATCTGAGAATGTTGGGATTTTTTGCCAACATGTTATTCCGTCAAATGCGCACGGCACTCTCAAAAGTTATTGTATTACCCCATTTCACTTTTGGAAGTTTAATTTTAATAATACTGTTCGATTTTTCACGGTTTACTCAGAACTTCTTATTTGTCTCCTTACACTAACTCATACCTAGGTTGCACACTGGATGTGCATCTAATGGAAAGAAGATTAAAGTTTTTAAATAATTTGGTATACTCTAAAGAGTCTGAATATTTGATTGATCGTATTCAGTTTCTAGGTTCATCTCGACTAATGTACCTACTAGCGTCCAAAGAGCTAGTTCCGCTGATATATTCGGCAGGTTTTTGACTTCGATCCGCTTACCTTGCATTTTCTATTCTTCTTGATAGTATTAGCTGGCGCGCGTTTTGCTTGGTTACACTACGTCTCGATTTCTTTAATTTAAATTTTTTCAGTCTATTATTTTTATTTTAGATTTAGATTTTTCAGTACACAATATTCATTAGTTCTTCTTTTTTGCTCACTGTATTTTTATATACATACATATATGTATTTTTAACGTATATTACTTTTTGTGGCCTGTGTACATGGACTACTATAAGATTTTAAAATCTTCTATACAAAAACAGCAAATAAAGTTAAGGTAATGAGATTGCTAGTTGCTTTTCTAGAAAGGATCCGAGCCCTTCTGTGCTCTAACAAAAAGCACCGAGCAGAAAAAATAATTTTCAAAACATCAAACCTGTATCACCTACAGTAGTGGACACGGAAATGGGAGAGATTTTTACTGGCCTTAAACACGCGAAGAATCTAAAAACAAAAGTCAAATATGGTAAGCTCTGAACAGACATTAATCAAATGATTGGTCACTACCAATATAATAAGTGCATAGAAAATCTCACTCGTTAAAAGCTGATTGTGTTGCAATGAAAAGGTAGAGTCTGTGAAGTGAACGTACTCTGCTAATACGCAAGGCTTGCTCTTGAAAGATTTCTATGTCCGTGTGAGGAATTCATAACCACATCAAACATTAAGAAAACTAACCCAAATTGAAGTAAGTAATAATTTTCCGAAGAATGGGTCAACACGTACAGGGCGAGGAACAGAATAAACATTTTTTTAAAATCACGATGCTCAGAGGTCGGTTCCCTGGTCTCATCCTAGCCTATAATAATAAGAAATCTGTGTCATTTAGACTCTTTTCCTCCCAAAATTTTCGATTGAATTTGGGGCAAGAGCCGTTAATGCTCATTTCTACTAATTTTCGTCATCTATAGGTATCTTCTCGTACTATTTTTGCGCGATGTTTTAAGAAGAAGCTCAAATGGTTGGTTCTAAATGATAAGCTTCAAGTTTCTTTTCGATATTATCAAAATTGTTTAAATGATTATTTCAACGTTGCGCTGGATATTTCAAAGGCCTTTGATAGAATCTGGAAACCAGCCCCTTTAGCCAAACTTCAAGCACTTGGTCTTCCTCTTCTATTATGGGTTAAAAGTTTCTTATCTAATCGCCAAATACGGGTTTGGTTAGATGGCGTAACATCTGAACTTCATCCTATAAATGCCGGTGTGCATCAGGGTTCTGTCATCGTTCCGTCTCTCTTCTTACTATTAATCCTATCCATAGTTTCGATGATGTCAGTACCCTTGATTTCAAGTACTCTTTTGACACTTTTGCGAACTCTAGAGTAATGCTGCATGACTAAATAATAGAATGACGATCTTTACAATGTTCTTGCGTGGGACAAAACGAATCTCATCGAATTCAATACATCTAAGACTCAAAGCTGTTTCATCTCATTAAAACAAGATCAAAACTTAACCAATCCTGTTTCTTTTGATGAAGCATTAATTTCCAATTCACCGTCACTAAGCATTCTTGGCATTAATATTTCCAGTTAGTTAAGCTGGACAGATCACATCTTCTCTTTTGCCAAAGAAGCATCGAAACATCTTGGGATTTCTGAAAAGATGTAAGAAATATTTCAGCCCGTTAAATCTAACGCTCATCTATAGTTCTATATCAGACCTAGAATAGAATACAATTCCCACATCTGGACCCGGACTGGTTGTACAGGCTGAGCTTCAATATATATTGAACAGAAAAGAACCTTAAGGTTCATTGTCAGACCGACTCCATGCCAATGAACACATCCTTTTAACGCATGTGTCGATGCAAAAAAAATGTCTGTTAAGTGAGTGGAAGGCGAGAATTTGAAGCTAATCTAGCATCCAAAGTATTAGCTTTATGCAGGTAGTCAACAACCACTTCGCCATTGTTAAGTAGTGAAGGTATAGAGGAACTGGTGATGGTTTTGAAACTTTTAATGTCTTTATGGCTTGCCAAAATTCTTAGTCTAACATTCTGGACAGAAAGAAATTTTGCATTTTAGGTAATTGACTTGCAGGTTTTCGGTACAGCAGTCTTGTAGACTTGTTTCAAATCTGGACATGGGTGCAATTGATGGGCACGAACAGCAAATTCCCGCATGCCAAGATATGTTACTAAGTTATAATGTGTACTCATCAATATCCCACGAATCAAAATATAATTTAAATTCTTACGGAACGTACCTACATAAGTCCTTCAAGTGGCGGCATTCTACTGAAAATCAAGAACATTTTTAAAATATTTTTACAATATTCTTTTGATAAATCTCGTTGAATTAAATTAATATAAATAACGGTTAAAGTTATACAAAAAACTTTTTTTGTTTTTAATTTACATAGAAAGTTCCGGTGTGCCTCATACAGTTTTTAAGGGAAATCAAAGGAAATATACAAAAGAATGTCTTCTAATTTTTGATAGAAAATCAGGAACAGTGACATTAGAACGTTTAAACCATAATATTCAGGTTAAGAAAACAAGGTAAGCACAAAACATTTCTACATTTGTATCAAGGAAATGTACAACAACGATTTCTCTTTTATTCTCACAATTTCAAGGAGTGAAACTCAAGCTAAAGCCCCTGTTATCCCACCAACTACACACAAATATGAAAATAACACACAGAGGACGCAATCAAAAACGAAAGTTTCAACTGGAAGTCGTAAAAATAATATAAGTAATGAGAAAATAAAAACAAAAATATTTTATTTTTTATTAACAAAATGATTCGTCTTCTTTTAGTTGGATTTGTTCCTCGTAGTTCACCAATGCAGCCGCAACAAGGTTCTCCGTCATCATATTCTTCCACCCATAAGAGTCCCCAATCGGCACCTGTGTAAGTAAACACGTTTAATTTCCATGTGTAGTTAGCTCAGTTCTTCTTTTATTGAATTATTTTTTTCTTTGTTGCTTTCTTTTTAAAAGGAAATGCAATTCTTCTAGATGGAATGCAAATCATACGCAACCGACGCTACCAAGCATTCCATTGATTGAATTAGATGATGACATGGGTATGACTGGAGCAATTGGTGGAAATAATATTTCAATTGGTGGTAATAGTAACCATGTACCACACCACCAACAACAACAACACCACCACCAACAACACCAACAACCACAACCACCACTCATGCTGAATGCAAATTCATCATTGGGCAGCATTTCAGATTTTCACCATCCTCAAACACAATATCATAACCAAAATAATAATAACAATAGTAGCAGCATGAGCGGCAGCAGTATACCACATATGAATAGCAATTCTATCGGTAGCAATGGACCAAATTTGGGGCAATCATCTTCAACGATAGCATCATCTTCATTGGCTAGTGCTGCTGCTCACTTGGAGAGAGTAAGTGTTT
The DNA here is from genome assembly GCA_963924295.1 of Dioctria rufipes. Taxonomy (NCBI): domain Eukaryota; kingdom Metazoa; phylum Arthropoda; class Insecta; order Diptera; family Asilidae; genus Dioctria; species Dioctria rufipes. The sequence continues at coordinate 21,163,586 of OZ002740.1, read as the reverse complement.
TGTGAATTATTTTATTTTTTCCGCCATTTTTGTACAAATCTTATAATTGTTTTTTTTTTTTTCATATAATTTATAAAAGGAAATTGGTGTACTTAGCTCATCCGATTCAACTTCTGATTCAGATTCAAGCGGAAGTGGATCAGATTCGGATGATAGTGCTGATGATACGCAACAGCAGCAACAACAACATAAACAAAATAATCAACAATCCACAAATCAATTTCAGAATTATGCAAACGGTTCGTTTCCTGCACTACTGCACGATGATTTGCAGCTATCCGAATCATGTTCAGATTCTGATGATGACTGAATTGGTTTCATTTCAATGTGGAAAAACAAAAATTTTTGCAAAGAATTTAGTTTATGCTTCTTTTTGTGTATAAAAAAAAACAGACTTCTGCTGCTTCCTTCTTCCGCGCTTTATCTATCTCTCGCCACAATAATTCTTCCTAGTTGTGCTTTAAGCAATGATGATGACTCCAAGTGCCCTTTATATCTCGACGTGTGTGCGTGTGTGTGTGTGTGCGTATTGTTTCTTTTCCTTATTACTACGGCATTTACGTTTTAATTTTTAATTTTAGTTTTTTTTTAGTTTACCTATTGTAAATGAATTTTTTAATATCGTTTATGTTCCCCCTTTTGCTTCCTCTTCCTCTTATTCTCCCATCCTGCCCATCCTTCCTTCCTACCCATCCTTTCTCCTCTTATCAATTCCTCATCCATACTCCCTTTATTTTTAGAACTGCCTCTTTGATTGCCTTATTGATTGTCCTCTCTCCTTCTTACCCGATGACAACTCTTGCAGAATTGACCCGGACAATGAACTCGGATTTAGCCAATACTCTTATGTATTTTATTTATCTATTCTTGTACAGCCACTGGATGGCTTTTATTATGTAATTGTATGGAAAGCCTTACTTTTATTCTAAGTTAAATTCATATTTTTCTTGTTTGTTTATAAATAAAAAATCAAGGAATTTCGAAAAAAAAAACGATGAAAAAAAATATCATCACAAAAAAAAAGTAATAAAAATAAAAAAGACAAAAAATAATAATTAATTATATAAAAAAATAAAATATTGAAGCAATTGACGATTTGGTGTTGTTTGTTAGTAAAAGTGAGGAAACTCTGGTGATGTTGATCGTAACTTATAGAACCCATTCGAACTCCAATGTATTTATTGAAATTTATAGCCTTATTGACGGCAGCACTTATTAAATGCTCGGACAATGTTTTAGCTTTATGAATCATAGAGTATCTAGTCAATAGTTCATCTTCCATTCAAAAGTGACATTGCTTTTCATAAATGCAGATGGTGGAATAGTACATCTCCGAGTATTATTATTATTATTTTCAGAGAATGCAAGCAGAGTTCCGCTTCTCATTTAGTCATCGCGACCTATTTGATCTTTTGTGATATTACCCCTAAATTTCTTAGGGAGCCCATTTGAGCTTAGGGCTTTAATAAAGCTTATAACGTTCTTGGGGGCCATCTCTCCGACATTTTCTAGCAGTGGGAAAGCCTTTCGCATATGTCCTAGCCTTATGCGGCACAGAGCTTCACAGGACAAGCTCAGCGGTTTCATCGTCTTCCGTACAGAAGCGAAAGGTCTCATCATTGACCTTACCCATATTTTTAAGATGATATCTAAGTGGGCAGTGCCCAGTAGTAGGCCAGTTATGAGCCTAAGTTCCTTTCTACTGAGTGTGAGGAATGCATTTTTGCTCTGCTGCGAATACTTTACAAACTTCTTCGCTTATCTCAGCCCAGGAGTATTTTCCCTGGGTGCCTTTTTAATTCTGTCCTCCCACAGTCTAATCTGAGCCGAGAGGTGACTTTTTGGGTGTCTAAATACGGGCTCAGAGCGAATAAACGGAGATCTGGCTCCTCGATCAAGGTCGTTATTCAATGATCCTAATCATGGAATTTCGTGGCAGATGTAGCATTACATCTGGAGTCCGCAGGAGTGTGTAAGGAGTAAGCGAACTACTGTCACCGGCAAACCTGGATGCGACTGAAAGTAAGGGGAAGCAATGATTTGTTGAAAATTAAGGAGATTGAGAGATAACAGAGCCCTGGGGCACATCGGCATTTATATGGTGAGTTTCAGATGTAATGCTAAATACAACCCGTATTAGCCGACCACATAAAAATCTTTCAATCCATGATAGACGAGGAGGAGAGAGACTAAGTGCTTCAGTTGGCTAATAGGGCAGGAAACCAGACTATCAAAGGCCTTTGAAATATCCAGGGCAACGATTTTGGACTCATCAAAATTGTGGTTCCAACGTTCCGTAAGAAAGAGTCAACAACTCTCCAGATGAGTGTTCAGTCCGGTAGTCATATTTACGATCGCTGATGAGTTGTTTGGTTTCTAGATACTTCATTAATTTGGAGTTAATGATAGATTCAAAATCCTTTGAAAGAATAAAAGTGATTGCAATTGGTCGATAATTTGAGGAATCGCTAGCCTCTTCTTTCTTGGGAATAGGCTAGACGTGAGCTAGATTCCAACATTTGGAACGATCTTTGTCGAATAAAACAAGTAGAATAGTTTGTACAGACATTTAGCCAAGGTTGAGGCACAGCTTTTAATTAAAAGCGGGCGAGAAACCACCAGGTCATGTGGCTTTGAAGTCGATCCCCCTAAGGACCTAGAGCACATCTCTCGTGTGGATGTATATTGGCTTTTGTACACGGAAGATGCAAACACATCTGTGAAGTGGGTGGAAGACGAGAATTTGAAGCGAATCTAACAACCAAAATATTAGCTTTATCCAGGGAGTCAACTACCACTTCACTATTGTTAAGTAATGAAGCTATAGAGGAATTGGTGAAGTTGTTCCTGATGGTTTTGCCGAGAGACCAGAAACCTTTGCTACATTTTCGGGTTGCCAAGATTCTTCTCTCTGCATAATGGACTCGCAGGTGTTCCGTACCAAGAGTGAAAACTACTGACGTTAGTGTCGAAAAGGGTTTTTGTAGGCTAGGTGGTCGGGCTTGAAAAAACTGAAAAATCTATTGGTTACAGTTGGCGTGTCGACTAGGCGAGCGCTTTTTTCTTTTCTCCGCACGGAGGGCGGCCTTAGAATATATATTCTAAGAATAATATATTCTAAGAGGGCGGCTGCCGAAACGTGGCGCTAGTGTAGTTTTTGAAAAAAAAAACTGTCCTGGCGCCCTCATTCGGGAAAAGCAATAATAAAATGGTCCATGTATATGCTACAAGTGTAGAATAAAATTCGAAAATTATGAAATTGCATCGGATGAAAATATTAATTGCTGTCATTTTTTCGAAGGTGTTTTTTGCCGTTTTGTAAATAGTTGTCCCGTTTGTAGTATCAGCCATATCGAAAGTAGACATAGTACGCAAATAATATTGTGATTTAGTTCGTTTTAAAGAATTTTCTGAAGTAAAACATACATAAGAACACCATCTGTAAACAATGGCAGAAGATAGATGCTTAACAGATAAGGAGGTTAAGGAATTATGCGGAGTTGCCGACTCGTCAACAAAGGTAGGTAACTTTCTATTAATACTATGATTATTATTAGTGTAGGTCATGTTTGATTTGCAACTGTTTCTAGTAAAATCTTGAATAATTTTTTCCAGAAATGAACCGGCAATGTATTATTTTCTGAAATATGTGGGACTGGGACGTCCTTGAATTAACCTCAGATGGAATGGTGAAGTAAACTAGAAATATTACTCATTGAGTACTCACCTACAAATCATTTTGCATTCGTTCTATATTGGGCTTTCGATTAATTCTTCTGGGCATTTTTAGTCTATTTGCTTTCTTCTACATTATCAGCTATTCTAAAATTGTTATTGTTAAGGCGACCGAAGTAACTTTTGAAGAGCGTCAAGTGCGTTTGCACCTTTCACATTCTTCGCTGTATTCCTTCAATGGATATACTTGATGATTTTTTCGCATCCTACGGTTTGGCTTATTTAGGACGTTGGGGACTATCTTTGGCCCTCAGTTCAATTCGATGTCTTCTACTTTAGATCTTTGGTTTGAGGATTGATTGTCCACTTCTTTCTACAGCTGCTGCGCAAGATCAGTGGTAATAAATGACTTTCTCGCAAGAGTTTGTTAGTTAATTTGGGAGGGACTAGAAGGGAATTAGGATTAAATATGTTTAGGGAGTTTTATGAAATTTAGAGGACTGTAAGATTCCTATGCTGACAGGTTTCATTAGACACATTCCCGGGCTCTTGAGTGGTTTATTTGAGATTTCCTCTGTAATAAAATCCTCGATAATGTTATAGAAACTTATTCTACCTTCGTGGAGGTAGATGTTTCGAATATCAGGCTTTGCCAAAAGCAAGGGTGTGATAAGTACTTTAAATTTGCCGGTTTGAGAAGATCCGGCAAGTTGTTTATGATCTCCTTGATGAGAGTTATTTTGAATGCCTCGGCAAATACTTCGTTGCGAAAGTATTTTTCGTTGACTATCCTACAGAGTCCTGTGCATGCTCTAAGAACCTTTCTTTCAAGCTTACTAAGGCGTACCATATGAGAAAGCAGTTAGTGATGACAGGCCTTATTAGTTGCTTGTACATTAGTAGTTGGATGCTTTTGCATGGTAATTAAATCGTTGAGGTTCATGGAAATTTACACTTAGATATTTTGCTTTTTGCGTGGGTTTTATTATTCCCCCATTGTAGGCAGCAGTAATTCTCTTTTGGTTTTTGGCGACTTGTATGTTTCGCTCTGTGATAGGTTTCCGAATAGTTCAGATTTTTGGACGTAATTTTGATCCCCAATTTTTTGAGGTGTAGGTTGTCTTTAGTCAAATGTGGGCAACGGTATTGGGCGTATATGATAGACGCATTTGAAGAGCGGAACAAGTATATACCTATTTAGCTAGATGTTTTCGTATATACATAAGTCTAAAAAATGTAAAGATTAATTGTTTAGTTCCGAGTAGAAAATTTTAGTACTGCTATATGAAAATTGAATTTAAATTAAAAGAAAACTTGTGCAGATTTGAGTTAGAGATTTTCTGTACATACATATATAGTTTTCTGTAGATAGTTACATAGCGAACGGATCTGCGCTCGGGCTTACGGCTGCAATTGCGCTGGGATCAAAGTTTTTGATTCCAGCCCAACGTTTTTTTGTTTTTTGTTTTAAATATGCGGTTATGTGTTTTACGATGGGTAATCAATACCTATGAAGAACAGACAGTTGGCTATCATGTAAAAAAGGAATGAAGAGAAACGGTCAACAGGGTGTGGAGCAATGTACAAACGAAAAAGTTAGTTATTTTTAAACCCCATGGTGACTTTTGGCCCACCCTGTATAAATACGCTGCGAGCAATAATGAATAAGAAGTTATTGATTCCTAATCAAGCAGTTATATTTGGTTTGATTAAAGGCGTTTTTTACTAGGAGTTTATATTGTATAGGTTACTCAAACAGTACCTTAACTGGTCCCATTAAAAGATTTAAGCTTTACAGCTGCTCTAGTAAACCAACGGAGTTACAGCTACACTCAGCCCTATGTACATACCTACGCATTCAAGGGATGCACATAACGACCGTAAAAATGAGCTAATTGTTACAATTTCATTAAGTTTGCAATTTATCAGAGAAATTGCGAATCAAAATTAACATTAACATTCTTTCTCTTTAACATTGGAGTTCTTCAGAGATCAATATTGGGTCCATTACTTTTTATTTATTTTTTATCCATTTAATAGGCTACATTGAAGATTGCGTTACGTAGGTGAACAATGTTTTGATTATAAATTTGAGCTGGTCTTTCAAGAAAAAAATGTAGTTAAACCATTTGGTAAGCACGCTGCCTACTATACGCGGGGGTGGGCTCGAAACCCACCTTGATGCGGTCCTGCGTCTTTTCATTTCTACTAATATAGTTTCAGTGTTTGGGATCGTCCTACTGTAACGAAATACAAATAAAAAATCCCTTATACCTTAATTTGTTGTCTTAGATCTTAAGCTTGCATATTTTTTCAAATTTCTAGTTTTCCTTAAAATTTAATGTTGATGATAAAAGTAAAGCAAAGATTTAAAAATATGTGAAGAGCATAACTATCATAAATTTTCAACCTTTGTTTTCCTTTTAAATTTTCTCCGGTCCATTCAAAATATTTTTGTTTGGGATTTTTAGAAACCTAGCATAAAGCTGAATATTTTGTTACGTCATTGCAACTAATAATTTTATTATTATTTTTTTCCTCTTTCAGGACTATCTGTTCCAGCAGACGATGTATAGGATTAAAGATCCCCGAAAATCATTACCTTTCTACACAAGGGTCCTTGGAATGACTTTATTACAAAAATTGGATTTTGCGGATGCTAAATTCAGTCTATACTTTATGGGGTTCGTATATAAGCAACAAATACGAAGTGCTTTAATTAAATATTTCATATTTGTTTATAATTCAAAATTTAGATATGAAAATCCATCTGATGTGCCTTCAAATAAGACTGATAGAACAAAGTGGGCTATGAGCCGTAAGGCAACAATTGAATTGACCCAGTAAGTACTGCCTGATCGTATCCGTCGTTAGGAAGAAGGAATGCTGTATGTGTGTATTTGAGTTTTTTTTATAAATTTTTTATTTACAGTAATTGGGGAACTGAAAACGATCAAGAACAGAAATATCATAATGGAAATTCTGATCCAAGGGGCTATGGACATATCGGTATAATGGTTCCAGACGTAAATGCAGCATGTAAACGGTGAGTAAAGCGTAATCCCTAGATTTAGTAATATTTTTAAAAGTATTTTCTCTTGAATTGAGATTTTCATGTTTTTTTTTTTATTACAGCTTTGAGGAGCTTGGAGTTGATTTTGTAAAGAAACCTGATGAAGGTCGTATGAAAGGATTGGCATTCATTAAAGATCCTGACGGTTATTGGATTGAGATTTTCAATGCAAACACAGTTTGTTAATTTTTTCCATAATGGTATAAAAATATTTTGTCGAATTATTGTAAAGACAAGCGAAAATCTGTGGCGTTTAACAAGTTGAAAGTTTCGATTCGTAAAAATATTTTCCATAAATATGTAATTTTTTTTTGAACTTGGGTATGGTAGTGGAAGCTCAGAGTTTACAGATTATTGCATTCACAGGATTTGAGCATATCTTTACGTTTTATGAAGGTAAGTTTATTTTTGTCCTTTACCTAAATGTAGTAAATCCTTGCCGATAGTCGGAATATTCACATAAATGTTTTGTCGTCTCAAGAACTTTTGCTACGTAAGGCGTGTTCTGAATAATTAGCAGCACTTTTTTGACAGGTAGAACAAACTCTCATTAAATTTTAATATATCTAACAGCACCATAGTGTTCAGCGTGCCCAATAATTACTGTAATCCATAGAGGTTGGCTGGCCTTGGAAATACATAGAATTTGTCGAAAAAGTGATTTAAATCTTGTCCCCATACCTACCCCCTTATATCCTCCAAAATTTAGTAACTTAAAATGAAAAAATGTATTCTGGTTTCAAAGAGGAAGCTAAGTGTACATAGTTTTAGTGTTTGTATACACGTATTGTTTAATAAGCTCTATATATCGCTGGTTTCAACGACTCAGGGCTATATATACGAGGTGTGATAAAAAAAATACGGTGAATGAATTTATATAGCAGCACTGCTGACGTTATTTCCATTTGAGATAATCCGTCTGATAACCTGATTCTGAGAAAATCAGTGTATTGTTTGAACAAGTTGTGACTTGTCAGTCGGTTTCCAATAGAAAGTGAGATTTACCGTGTCAGTTGTACATCATGAATTTCGAACAAAGTGTTAATATTAAACATTAATTAATTTTGCATTAAAAGGTAAACGTTTTGACACGTTTTTCCACATTTAGAGGGCCACGACAGCAGCTGAAGGCCCTTCCAGAAACACTTTCAATCATGGAATGAACGTTGGAATAAGTGCATCGCTAGCCAAAGAGAGTACATTGAAAGAGATTAATTCAAATTTGATGTAAACTTATTATTTTTGTTGTAATAAAACCATTCACGGTTTTTTTCACACCTCATAGGTGGGAATCAGTCATAATTTCCCCGATATCTCTTCAATAAATGAAGTGCATTTGGTTCTGGTTTCTATGCGACCCGAATGAATGGCAATCCTACCTCGAGTGAAGTGTAGTTTCGTATTTCTTTTAGACCGCCTTATGGCTCAAATCTTCTAAGTTCTCTGAAGGCATTGTGTAGATTTTTTCAATGCAATGCTGTGATTTATTCAATGATTCCGGTAGACAACTTCTGCAACTGGTCTCATCGGATTTACGTTCTTGATGAGATATTGGTTTGACTTCATTAAGTCCGGTGTCATTATCGATATCTTTACCATGTTTCTATGGATTCTTCTATTCGAAGTTATTATTATTTTGTTTTTAATTTTAAAGATGGTGGCTTTTCAAACTTTTCCATATCTTGTAACTGGATACTTGGGCTACCTGGAAGCTATTTCGGTAGCCGTAACTCTAATCTAGGTATAATTGTGACTAAGTCATTTTTTACGTGATCAATTTTTTAATAGTCTTTCTTTGAATTTTATTAATACGCCCTCCCTCCCCTGCATTTTTTCCAAACTTTGGACTGAAGGTAATTATTATTCAGACTTTCGCCTTTACTTTGAAAACACATTGATTACACACTATTAGTCGGTCTACAGTTTGCCTTGTTTTGTTATAGTCTAGGTACGCAGACATCAGAAATTTGTTTTGCTGTACTTTTGTTAGACTAATTCAAGAGTATGGTAGCCAACCATATGCTGGTTGTCTTACTATGGCATTAAAAATTGATCGCACTCAAGCTGCCTGTCAATGCAGATTTCTTACGTTTGCATTCTTTGATATTCCTTGGAAAATCCTGTTATATAGTATATTGATGGGAATGATCAATTCCTCTGTCGACTCCAATAATGTGACGTTTCCTTTTTTTTCATTTTAACATGCGTTAATAGGTTTGATTTTTATATTTCTCGCTTAAAATTGATTTTTTTTTTTCATTAAAATCATACTCGCTTAATAGCAAGAACTCACATCTAAAAAAAAAAAAAAAAAATCAAAAAAATATTGTCCTCTGGTGTTATGATCCAGTGTCGATTATTAAAAAACAAATTGCTATCTACAGTTTTTGCGACCCCCAGGTGGTCTCAGGTATCAATGCTCGTATAAAACTATTATATTCACAAACATCTTTATTTGCTTGGTTCAGGCACCTGGATCAACTCGCTTGTATAATTTTTGTTGGCCATCAATTTATAGTGTATGTATAAGAATTTTTTTCTTGTTTTTTACAATACTTTCAAACAGATAACAGAAAGCTTACAGATTGGACGATAGTTTGTGTCATTTTATTACTAGATTTATGAATGGGACGCAATAAGAAAGCTGCCATTGGTCAAGAAAGTCACCTGAAGAGAGACAAAGACTGAAAAGATAAGACAAGGGTTGAGTTAAAGCCTTCCGACGGCCATTGTCGGACACTGATACTATTGAGTCACATCGTTTCAATCTCTTCTCATTATCCCTCCGATTCTTGGGTTGATATAATCAGTACTATCCTGTGTATGATCCTTCTGCTGAGAGGTAATTGTCCAATGAAGATAGAAAGCTAGGGCTATTGATAAATTTCGAAGCTCGAAACATGCATTTTTCCGGAGGCTGGATCTATGGCATAAATTGGACAGCTCGGAGCACAATTTACAAGATGGGCAGGGGCGTCGACTTTTAAATAAATCGTAAATTGATTAATGGAATATTTATTTAAACACCTAAGCCAATAAAATGACGTATTCTAAATTTGTCCTCCCAATTTTTATTGAAGATGATTAAAAAATGAAAATTCAATGATTTTTGATAATTTCTCTGGTTTGCGGAACGGGATTGTCATAAAATTTTTTAACATAATCTTTTTGAAGTTAATAAAAAGAAAATACCATTTTCCGATTTTTAAAATTACACTTATTTTTACGAAAATTTGACGCAATAGATTCAGCCCTACCGGGGAATTCGATTCAATAAAATCTATGTCGAATCGAATTTTTTCAAGGAGTATTTTCTATTGTTTAATACAATTAAACCGAAGATTTTTCAAATTAATAAAAAGCAATTTCCGTTTATTTGTGATTTACGCTAAAGAATATTCGATGCGATTAATTCTATATATATATGAAAAACCTTGTTTCGATCGAATTCCCTGGTAGACCTGATTGCTTTCGTACACATTACACGACATTGCGGCAATAAATGGAGGAACGTGGTACGTACGTTCAAATAACAAATATCAAATTCTTTCACCAAGAAATTTTTAGTCAAGTTCGGGGTAACCCCGCATAACCCTAGGTTTAAAAAAAATGGGTGCTTTTGTTTTTGCTTCGGTGTTAACACTCAAGTCCACTTTGTGTTAGATTTGTGAGTCATGGCATCGTGACTCTCTAAGCTCTCACTTTCTGTTTTAATTTGCTACTTGACTAGGAGCACCCGCTGTTCTTGTTTTAAAATGTGAAAGAAAGAAGAAGAGGTTAGGAAAATGTTTGTGCTTGGTAATTTTGACATTTGCTGCTTCCTTTGCGCAAAAACACGAACCTGGCACTTCGGACTTTGACATGGTTCTTACATGTCGTCGAATGTCCTAGGGTCACGTTCCGGCAGCAAAAACAAAAATCCTCAAGATAGTGGAACACCAGGGTGACCTAGGTTTACTCTGTGTTTTCATCGAAAAGATCTATAACTGAAAGTAAATGAGCAGTTTAAGTTACGGCAAAAAAAAAAAAACCAAGTTTCAGAATGCATTTTCAATTTAATTATAATTCCTTTCTTTTTTTTTTTTGGCAGTAAACATTGAAAATAAAACACCAAAATTATTTCTATAACTGCGGATAAAGTTTTAAATTTTCATGTTTTTTCTATTTTCTGTTTTGTTTTAAAATAATTTATAAGAAAACTGTTGGTATGACATCATACTACCACAGCGCACCTACCACACGAAAAGCTTGAAACAGCATACATAATATATGTATAATGAAAAAAAAAAAAAAAAACTTTAAAAACAATAATGGAAATGTGCTTTTTGTCTTTATATGCTACTCTAAAACAAACCTGACAAAATCAATGAAAAAAAAAATCGCGCTTTATTAATAAAATTGGTAAAATTACTTCGATAATGTTGGCTCGAATCTAAAAAAAAAAACTGAATTTTCTTTTACAAAGAGAATTGGAAGAAAGAGTGCCCTGCTGTTCTGTTTTATAATCAAAAACTGTTCTTAATAATATTATATTGAAAAAGAGAGAAAGAGATATAGAAAAAAACTTAAAAAAAAAAAAGATCTAAAGTAGAAAACTTGGACATTGATCATTTTCATCCAGCAATTGTTGTTGTTATCATCCAAATGATCATACATCCCCTCTTCTTCTTCAAGTACCCCGAGAATTGCAAGACATTTTAAAATCCCTGTTGATACTGTTTCGATTCCAATCGGGTTTGAAGCATTTCCAATTGCCGTCTAGCTTCACATTGAGGGAAATTGTTCAAATCATAATATTGTGGTGCAATTTTCAGTAACCATTCAGCTAGAAAGAGACTTGATTAGAGGAATTTATTCATTTTAATATTTAAGTGTACATTTTCTGAGTCATAAGTTTGATTTTCTAGAATTTTAATGTACATATATTAGAAATTAATTTAGCGCTAGAAATAAAACCTTACTGTATTATGAAGGATTTATGTTTTTTCTACAGTAAATAATGAAATAAAAAAAAAAAATAAAAAAAAAAATTATAGTTAAATTTTCTTACGTTTAACATCCGTTACAGTTCGAATATAATTCTTTGTTGTCAACACAAATTCATTATAGATGACCCAATCAGGTTTATGATCCAAACATGTTGATGGATGTAATTGAACATTTTGATTATCTTTAATTGTTAAATAATGTCCAGTCCTCTCAAGGTGAGCCACTTGCATAAAGAAACCTTGTACTAAAGCCTTTCTGATATTGATATAATAATCCTTCGACGTAAAATCTGTACTTGTCCTTTTCAAATTGAATCTATCCATAATTCTCGACAGCTGTTGTCTTACATTATCAGCAGATTTTAATGATCGATAATTTATGAAATTTTCATAACACCAATTGGGATCTTCATTGCCTGTTTTTGTTGTTGTTTTGTTTGTTTATTTTATTAATTAAAAAATAAATAAATAATTTTGTTTAAAAATTAATAAAAATCATATGAAAAGTGTAGATGTCATCTTTATACTTACTTTGTTTAAATGCATGATAAACATTTAGTAATGTTAAATGATCCCCATCGATGTGGGCAAACCGCATTTTAGCTTCATCTGCTGCCTTCTTAGCTTCATTTGGCCGCACAAAACACTGGGGGACTAAACAAGTTTTTGGGGCACAGCACGTCCCACAAATATAGTTGATTTGTCTTTTTTATTGTAACACCTAGGACTATGTTTTTGTTCAGTTTCATGTGCGATATATAAAATTTTGGCTTACTATTCTTAATCTTTTTTTTTTATATACATATAGCTAGCTAATATTAGGTTGATAGATCGATCTCTAAATAATAAGGAACTGAGGGAATGTCTTTTACTTAAGTTTTATGTAAAACTTAAACACAAATAATTCTCTTGATTAGGAACTAAGAACTATAAACTGTTTAAAATAATTTCCTGCTTATAGTATAACCTAGAGGAAGTACAGAGGGAGTGGATATTTTTTTATATCACCACTTTGTACTTGCATCGAATCTCCTATGTCGAAACTCAAAAAACTAACTATGTGCTATGCTTTGATATTTTTATTGATTTTTAATACAGTTAACTTAGTCTATGATTTAACACACAGTTTTAAGGTTGGATGGTTGGAAGAGAAAAAAGGAAAGGTAATTGGAGTAAGTCGAAAGGTAAAGTTACGGGTTTCAAGAGAATTCGATACCCCGCAATTGCACCACGGAAATGAACGTTTCTACTATTCACGACGCAATTGCGTTCATAAAAATGACACACACTTTACGGACGTCCTAAAAAAACCCTCTCTGTCTAAGATGTGAGATGTTTAGAATGTTACATTTCAAGAGGTGAAATCAAATCTGTAATAAATAGCTAAAATAATGGCCGATCGCACTTGAAACAAAGTAAGTGAATGGATCTTTAAAAGGAATTCATTTTACATCAATAGAAAAGTCAAAAGCACACACTTAAAAAAAAAGTATTGCTGCAAGACTACAATTTGCCAAAAAAATATAAAAATTTGATAGATGAATACAAAGCTGTTATTTGGCCAAATGAAGGTAAATAGATTTGTATTAAATAGACGTTCCTGGACATGGTTATGTTCAAATAAAAGACTACAATTGAAACATATTAAACAAACTGTAAGGCATGGTGGAGTATTGGTCATGGTTTGCGTGGGTCTCTATGACCGCTTTGGGAGTCAGTCGGTGCGTAGAATTAGTGAAATCATGAACCGTCATTACTATTTACATACTTTGAAAGAGAATTTATGGGAAACCATAGAAAATTTACTACTATCTGAGACCGATGGTATATTTCAACAAGATCGGAACCCCTAAATTAGATTAGAATGAAGTCATTTTTGCAGCTCGAGTTGCTGTTGTAAAATACCTCAGTGTGGTTCAGTTTTGCGCATCACTGTATATGAATCAGAAGCTGTAGTAAGATTACTGGTGCCCACTTAATACATGACTCCGTGACAGCACATAATCGGGCCTCCAGAAAGCAGTGGAAATCCTCCCCTCTCGATCTCAACCTCATCAACCCGCTCACACTCCTCCCGCTCAGGAAGATCAAGACTGACCATATTAGGTCTGTTTGCTGAAAACCCCAGGCTACACCGGGCTACACTATCTTGTTTTTTGAAAAACCTGGGCTACCCTGTGCTTATACTAAAAATTTCTCGAGATAATGGTTTGACAGTTGTCACTTGAGAACTGTCACTTGCAATTTGTTGTTGATTGGGACATATAAATTACTTCTTGAGTGGAAATAAGCAAAAATTAGAAGAAAAGAAATCGATGATCTTTTCAGACCGCCTATCAATGATAAAAGCGATCCGTAACATTAAAAATAAAAACACTCTGGCGGCCAATGTCAACCGCAGCAGCTGGATCGCTTGGTGTCCTGGCCATGTGAGCATACTAGGCAACGAGAAAGCAGACTGTCTGACTAAGGAAACAGCTGAAAGCGCGGAGACCACTCAACCCCCCAGCGTACAAAGCGGTCATCACGCATTATAAACGGCTGCGAGACGCCCTTAAACAACTCAGACGATTTCCTCGCCAGTCATCATAACACCACCAATTGTTCAGACATGCTCGATCTGGTCAGAAGATCAATTATCGCGATTGTCAGAATCAGGCTGGGGCATTTCCTGGCCATAAAACAACACTTGCTCAGAGGACTCGCCAAATACTTCAATGCTAGGGTAAGGGATTCGTAGTCCCATCAGACCTCCGAAAAACGGACCCCAACGTTTGTCTGGTGCTTATTGCTGCTCTTGCTCAATTGAGTATCGTCTACAGCTACAACTTCCTTCTTTTCTACACTGTGTCTACTTGTCTTTACTAGCATGAGAACATTCTTATAAGATATGTAAAAAAGAAATGGTCAGCTTTCTCCGGGTAAAAAGTACAAGCTGATCATTGTAGAATACACTGTTATTCATATTGCAGTCCTACTTGGCTTTTAAGTAAGGGAGAACTCTAACAATTATCCACGAAATTAATAAAGTTTATTTTTATTCGTGAGAAAGATCCGATGAAAATCAAAGTCGAATCTTTAGTTCTACCACATACAGTATATCTTTATGAGCACTACTACTCAGTTAACCGAGATCCTCTGATCTTAGAAGAATTCCTAGTAATATCGGTCACACGTTGTAAAGAATTACGAAAAACAAATCACCGATTCGTTGAATAAATCACAAGAAACCACTTAACAGGAGACCAATCTTCAAAACAAAAACCCCAGCAAAAGGAAGAATATCGGGAGTAGGAGTATAATGAATGGGGAAGAAGTGATGGATATGTTAACAAAATGACAGAGGTTTTCCAGGAAATATGCATATATCGCCCAAGCAACATGAACAGATTAGACTCATTTTTATACAAATTTTCATTTTTTGAGTTTCAACATAAGAAAACAAAAATTGGATCGCACATGAAACAAATTATTTTTTTTCTAACGCCAATTTGCTCATATTATTATTTCAAAAAAGAAAAAATCTAGCATTTTCTATTTAAAATCATTCCAGCAATTGAATACAAAAGAGAGAGAAAAATAAAATTCCTTCCTCATTCTATCAACCACTGGAAGATGATCAAAATTAGAAAATGTCCGCGAAAATAGTCTTAATCTCTTATGAAAAACTAAAATTTTTCTTTACGTCCAAATCTACACATAAACTTTGAATTTCAAAAATGTTTTTCTCAAAATAAAAAAATAAAAATTAAAGTAAGTAAGTCTCACCCGACAACATTGCAGTAATCGACAGTATTTCATTGGAGCAGTTATGATTGCAGCTAGCTATAAGCATCTTGGCCAATTGAGGATCAAGTGGGAATTCAGACATCACAGCACCTAAATCTGTCAAATTTCCGTCATCATCTAATGCTGCCAAGTAATTAAGTAGCTCTAGAGCACGCATAAGTGTTTCTGGAGCTGGAGGATCCATGAAATCGAAATGAACCAAATCATCGATACCTAGTTTCTTCAACTGTAGGACGACAGTTCCTGTAAAAAAAATAAAACAATTAAGATTATTACTACATTAAAAAAGGAATAAATCTTTTACCTAAATTCGATCTTAAAATTTCTGGATAGGTATTTTCTTGCATTTCATTTTTATACGCCTTTTCCGTGTACAATCTAAAACATTTACCTGGACGTGTACGTCCAGCACGACCAGCTCTCTGTTGCGCAGATGCTTTACTAATTGGAGATACTAAAAGACTTTCAACACGAATTCTTGGATTATAAACTTTTTGTTTAGCAAAGCCGGGATCAATTACAAAAACGACTCCATCAATGGTCAAAGATGTTTCTGCAATATTTGTCGATACTACAACTTTTCTACCGATTGCTCCATTAGCTTTTTTTGGTGGTGCCGGATCGAATATTCTCTGTTGTAAATTTGGTGGCAGTGTAGAATAGAGCGGAATACATTTAAGTTCACCAACTTCAGGTCCTAAATTATCAATTTCTCGTTTAATACGTTTACAGGCCTCTTCGATTTCTTCTTGTCCCGTTAAGAACATCAAAACATCACCCTCAACATCTTCACACATATGTATTTGTATTACAGTCCTGATTGCTGCCTCTAAATAATCCCTTTCCGGTTCTGGAGTATAGAATATTTCGACAGGATGTGTTCGACCAGGTACATTCATAAGTGGTGCATTATCGAAATATTGCTGGAATTTTCCTGCATCCAATGTTGCAGACATAACGACTAGTTTAAGATCTCTTCTCTGACGAATAACTTCTTTGAGAACGCCCATTAAAATATCTGTTGCTAGAGTACGTTCATGAGCTTCATCAAGGAGAATTACTTGATAGGTTTCAAGCATAGGATCAGACATAGCTTCTC
Source organism: Dioctria rufipes (assembly GCA_963924295.1). NCBI lineage: Eukaryota > Metazoa > Arthropoda > Insecta > Diptera > Asilidae > Dioctria > Dioctria rufipes. The sequence continues at coordinate 21,146,962 of OZ002740.1, read as the reverse complement.
TGAGCAACATACCATCGGTCATATATTTTAAAAATGTTTTAGCCGAAGAACAATCTTCAAAACGAATACTATAACCAACTTCTTCACCCAAGGTAACATCCATTTCTTCAGATACACGCTGAGCTACTGACATTGCTGCTACTCGACGTGGTTGTGTACATGATACACCTTTTTTACCACCTGATAGTGCATATTCAACACACCATTGAGGTATTTGTGTAGTTTTTCCTGAGCCAGTTTCACCAACGAGTACAATACATTGATGATTGCTTAATAATCGCATAAAATCTGCTCGATATTCAAATACTGGCAGTGTTATTCTTTTTTTGTATAGGTTATAGTAACGTTGAGTGAATGATACTCCAGTATAAGGATTTACTGAGGCAGAGCGGCCTACTGTTGATGGTGTACTATTGTTGATTGCCGTAGATGATCCTGCGTCATTTCTTTCATCCCTGGAAGGTGTAAAAGAACTTTCAAATTAATAAGAAAATTGCATTGAAAATAATGCAGTCATCGTTTAGGAAAATCCTGCTCAGCATTTAATGTGTACTTTCTGATTTTCTTAACCTGCAGTGATTTGTAGACAGCTACATATAGTAGCAATCGTGACACCCACCCACCGTATTAAGACGTTGCTCGTTTGCCGGGGTTGATAATAAATAAATTCTCTATTTCTATTTTAGTTATCTTGATACTCTTAGAGCATAACAAATGGACTAGTTTTTTTACCCCAATTGTGTTGTGGTTATGTAGGTCTGTTGTGTCTAGAATTTGCAACCACAATCATGCTCGCAATTAAGGGATGGGCTATTCAGTGAATTAAGAAAGCGAAAGTACATCCAGTTGAAAAGACCACAACCTGACATTTTCAGATATTGAGAAGCATGGTCAAATGTAATGGCAGGCATTTGTATCAAAGAAAATGGAGCAAAGGCTGGACCAGGTTTTTTAACGAGATTTAATTAGCAAAACTAAAACAGAAAAACTTTTTCTTATCTCTTTAGATCTTGTTAGATTTTTCAAGAAATCTTTAGCTTCTCAAATTCCCCCGACCTCGTCCCTCACAAAAATCACAAGAAAGAACATGAAAATTATCTGAGCAAAGAAAACGAGCAGAACATAAAAATGGACCTATAAAAAGAAAGCAAATAAATCAATTATTTAAAGAAAAAAAGCTTGCTTGAAGCCTTGTCCCTTTTTATTGTGACCCAAGCGCCGCATTTTTGACAGTTCAGCCATAACATGACTGCATGCATGCCAACTTACTTTTTTCTTTTCACGTATGTATCTGCAACTTCAATTCTTCTTTTCGACATTTTTTATGAAGTATTAATGCACAAATTGAATCACTACACTCCAAAATACTTTATAAAAACTTAATTATTCACAATGTGAAAAACAACCAACAGAAGAATTACTTCCGTCAGTAGAATCAGCGCAAAGAAATGTGTTTAGTTGCTCTTTGTAATTTGGTTAGGTTAAATTGGCAATTGGTATGTGAAGTTGGCTGCGAGTTTTTTATTTTCGAATTTTAACAACTAGCGCCAAGCGCGCTGGACTCGACCTCCGTTGGAACGCCCCCATTCGGCGACAAGCGGGACTTAAGCCAATCCTCAATCCTCAACACAAACATTTTTCGAATTTCGAGTTCCAGCTGGTTTTGGCCCGAAATAACAAACCAAACAAATAAAAAACATAACCTCAAACCAATTAAATTAAAATCGATTTGACAGACCGACGGCAGTGAAGATTTTTGTAAAAATTCATTTTTATTCTTAAAAATGCATTAAAAAGTCAATTAACAATTGTTTACAAGATATTAAATGTTGTAAAAAGTGATAATATGTAAAGAAAGTTATTCATTTCTTATGGTTTTTCATAGTGAAAATGGAAATTCCTATTCAAGTTGCTGTCAGAGTATATCCTTGCGTCACTAAAGAGGCACCATGCATTCAAACAATACCGATTACCCCAAATTATTCTCCATCGCATGGTCCAAATACCATTGCTACAGGAATAATACAAGTTGGAGCACATTCTTTTCCTGTAACACATACTTTACCTTTTGAATGCAATCAAAGTCAAGTCTACCATCAGACTGTGTATCCTCTTATTAGTTTATTCCTTGAAGGATTCGATGCTTCCGTTGTTACCTATGGCCAAAAAGGAACGGGAAAAAGTTACACTTTATTTGGACCAGGATTTGATTGTGTCTACAGTGAATCAGAGCAGGGTGTTGTCCAGAGATGTGTCCGAGAAATTTATGCTCAATTAGCTAACCACAGAGAACGAAGTTTCGCTATTAATATTGGATGGGTGGAAATAGTAGGAGAAGAGGTATGTTTCTAGACATAAATTTTTAGCTTGTTTAAAGTCTTTTACCATACTTCTAGGTCCATGATCTTCTGGAAGCTGGTAGTGTACTTTGCCAAAGTGTTAGTGATATTTTTCACTGGATGCAAATCGGAATGACAAATAAAACAACAGAAAGTGGGGCACATAATCTCTTCACAATTACCCTAGAACAGCAATGGGTATCTCAAGATGGTTTAATTCAACATCGCCTATCCACAGCTAGTTTCAGCGATTTATGCGGTACAGAACGAATGTTTATGATGAACAGCATCGATCAGCACAATAGCATTCCAAAAGATTTAGGATTGCAAGCATTAGAAAGGATTGTCAATATTTTAACAGATCCGTCTTTGATCTACAACAACAACAATGTCCAGTATAATCAAACAACACTTACAACATTGTTGAAAGATTCATTTGGAGGACGTGCCCAAACATTAGTTATTATGTGCGTTTCACCCTTGGAGCGTGATATCAATGAGACAATTTATAATTTACAATTCGCTTTTAAAGCACAATGTGTTCGCAACTATGTGATTATGAACACTTTTTCCGACAACAATACACCAATTTCACCGGATGTGGTGCCTGAAATCAGTCCAGAACATGCTGATAATTTTGGTTTTCAATTTGCTGCTTCTCAATGGTTTAAATTGGTATCAAATGCTGAAGGACTCTTTTCCAAGTAAGAGTTTTGTTTGTTTGGTTTTTCTTCTTCTTTTATTCTATAAATTAAGAATTAAGCTCACAAGTTGATTGTCCAACAAATTCTTGTAAATATTGAATATTGAAATATTTACGGACGAAAGATAAAAAAACTAATTGGTCTAGTTAACACTTGATGATCCGAAGAGTTATAGACGGGGCTACGAATCAGTGTATCAATCTACTGAAAACTGAACTCTGCCTTTTTACTAAGAAAAGGAATATTTTTACAATGAATCTGCACTCTATTGCCTCCATATGTTTGGAACTAAAGGACAGAATAAAATATATAGAAATTTTACTAGATAAAAAGTTGAACTGGAAATCAAACCTAGAAAAGAGAGCGAACAAAGCCTTTAGACCTTTCGCAATATGTCGTAAAACAATAGGGAACAACTGGGGACTAAAATCGCGAACGATCCTATGGATAAACACTAGAGTCTCTAACTTATGGCTCTGTATTGTGGTGAGAAGCAATAGATATTGGAAACGGTTCAGAGACTGTACCCCCTTAGTGTAAGGTATGCGCTGAAGTCAACTAGGACTTTGTTCCCTGGCGGTAATCCTTAACATACAACACGTGTAAATTTACATCAAGAAGGAGGCATCAATCGCAGCGCTAAGACTACTTCTCAATCAGAGCTGGATTCACCCTGGAACAAGAGTTTCACACGAATCCATCTTTGAATTGTGCAGTCAGTTGTTATCTGCGTTTTCTTATGTGGGAATATCTATACACCTCGAAAACCAAATCACTATTTCTAGGCTGAAACCGAGGCCATCTTTGAGGCAGGAAGGTAGCTCCTCAACTCAGATACTGGCTCAAATAGCAGGGCGGCTGTCAAAGCTTTCGACATTTCTTTTACAACCTCCAAACTCATACTGGAGTGTAAAATCACCTTGAATTGCCTTTCTCAGTGTAATGAGGTACTTGTCCTGTGGGTACCAGATCACAGCAATATAAGTGGAAATAAAAAGTGGGACAAGCTCATTTGTCACGGTGCAGTCTCGGAGGCTTCTTCCACTACAAGCGAGATCGCAATCAGCACCTCGCTTCTAATATTTCTGCTTAGTCAGATTGCTAACCCCTCTTCCTTGCTTATATGACCCTTCGAGCATAACAGAAAAAGAATTGTAGGGTAAACCTAACCCAAATTTAACGCAAAAGCTACTGAGACTTAACAAGCCAACCCTGAGAAACTGGCACTAACCAGTAGCGATATGAAAGTACACAAATAATTAATTTGTAATTTATTTCCAAAGGTTAATGAATTTTAATACTCATTCACTCGGGATTGCCCCAAGCTGTTTAACACATAGACATTTTTTATTATATGAAGGATAGTATCTCATCTTTTATTTACTCACCAGCTCTCATTACCTTCCGAAAACTCAGCCCAATTTATTTAAGTTTACCATATTTAATTTAGTTTATAATAGTGGAAAACTCCTCTTATACAGTACACTGTGCATTCAAGGCCTATAATCACAATTTCTATCCAGGAGCACAACATAAATTTTGCACACTGTAAATATGAATTTGAAATTTTTTAATTCTGATTTCTTCTAATAAATTTCTAGATTGGTGGCTAACAAATCCATTACCGATGGTGATAAGGAACAAATCGAAGAATGGTTGTTCCTTAAGCAAGAATGTGAAGAATGCTTAAGTTCGAGTGAAATTAATTTGCGATCTCAAAAGCAGCTTGGACCAATTCAAGAAGCTGAAGAACCTGATGAAACTGGAAGTGATCCAGAAACTTCTTGTTTACAGAATTCTGACAATGAAAGTGATTCAGAATCTCAACGACCAGATCTTGAAGAGAAAATCGACAGTATGATGGATGAATTGAAAATTAAGACTGATAGCTTAGTGCGTGACAAATATCAAGAATTCATTAAATCCCAACCAAAGGCTGTTATGGAAAGTAACGAAAGTTTTCGTCCGGACGATAGAAGAACATCAAGTTCTCTAGGAGGTAAAAGTTTTTTTCTACTTATCATTTGCTAATTTCTGATTGTTTTTTTTTTTCTCTTCTTAAACAGGTCGCCGCAGATCAATTCAACCAGGTGCTAGCCTAAGTAGTGCTGAAATTGCAATGCTTAATCGTGTAGCTAGTCGAGAAAAGGTAACTACAAAATCACCAGAGGATTTTGTTGATAGTTCTGCTGAATTGACACATCCAATTCGTCCGCATAATTCTCCCGCCGAAAATGTTCAAAAGAAACTGCGTAAAATCATTACCGATATCGAAGCAAAACAAAGGCAAATGAAAGAGTTGGAACATACTGTTTCACTTAAGCAAAAACTTATAACTGATCTCATTAAGAATAGCGACACACGTACCACAGCTAAGCAGCGATTTAATAAAAAGAAAAGCAAGTTGGAAGGTGAATATGAGAAAACGAAAAAACAATTATCAAAAGCTGTCGTTAATGGTAAAGATAAGGCTGAAATCGAACGCCTTAAGGCTTTGACATCGCACATTGAGCAAAGATTGCATGATCTGGCGTCTATAAAAAATATAGCTGGAGAAAGTGGCCAGAAGGTTAAGAAACTACAGCAATCTGTTCATGAATCAAAGAAACAGCTCGAAGGATTGCAGAAAAATTTGAAGAAAGAGAAAAAAATCAAAGAACAATTGGAAGGTGAGCTGAAATCCTTAAAAGAAAAGGAAAATACCAAGTCAAATTTAGATGAAAAAGGGAAAAACTTGAAACAAGTTCAAGCGCGAATTTCACACTTGGATCATGTGCTTAAAGAGAAATCTCAAAATCTCGAACAATTTCAAGATGGTGAAGAAAAGGAATCTCTTCGTCATGAAATACGCAATTTACGTCGTACTCGTGATCATCTTGTCGATCAACGTTGTATGCTTGATAGAAAATTGAAGAAAGAGAAAATTTTATCCTATAAAGAAGAAAGGAAATTACTCGAATGCGATGAAGCAATTGAGGCAATCGATGCAGCTATTGAGTTTAAAAATGAATTAATCTGTGGCCATAAATCGATTGATACTAATGAACGACTTCAACGTGAGAAGGGTGAACAAATGCTTATGGCACGCCTAAATAAATTATCCCCAGAAGAGATGCGTACATTGTTGTACAAGTATTTTACTAAAGTCATTGATTTACGAGACTCCAGTCGAAAATTGGAAGTTCAACTTATGAGTTTGGAAAGGGAACGAGACGCTTGGGAGTGGAGAGAACGTGTCCTTAGCAATGCTGTTCGACAGGCGCGATTAGAAGGTGAAAGAAATGCTGTACTACTTCAGCGTCAACATGAAACAAAGCTAACACTAATGTTGCGTCATTTAGCCGAGGAAACAAGTGCCAGTTCAAGTAGCTTTAATGATCGTACTATTCATCATCAAGCTAATACCCTTACACATGCGTCTCCGATTAGTCCTCAATTTAGTGATTCTGATTTTGATTTGGACATGTATAAAGCGGCTGCTACTAAACAATTAATGAAGACAAAACACAGTGACATTGATATGTGTCCACTTCCAGATGCATTGGCAAAATATAAACCTTTGGATAAAATTAAGGAAAAAGATCGAGAAAGTAAAAATAAATTGTTCGCTAAATTTCAAGTTCTTACCCGATATCATGGGGGCGGTAGTGGTGGTGGTGGAGGCGGCGGTGGTGGTGGTACAGGATCAGGACATAATTCTAAAAAGGCTAATGAACCAGCTATTCCTGAAGAGAATTTAAAACAGCTTCAATTGTCTACACCGTCTGCCACTAAAGTTACTAGACAGAAGAATAAAATTATTATTCAGGACTCTTCGAGGAAGAATTGAAGAGGATTTTTTTTTCAAAGAAAATCGATTTGAATCAAACATTTTTTTTTTACATTATTGTTGTGATACTCGTGGAAAATTGTGTAATTCTTAATTTATCTCAATTATTAGACGTTAGAAGAAATTGGTGTAAGGTAAGTGAAAAATACTCAAAAATTTTGCTCATCGAATTTTGTGTACGTGCGTTGATCTATTAGATTTTTAAAGATAAATGATTGTAAAAATGTACATGGATCAACCACTCTAGTTAACTGGCTTTAAAGCACTTAGGCCCATGAATGAAAACAAAGCACGTGTAATTTTTCATAATAGAACACGCAAAAAAAAAATATATATATATATAAAAATGTTTAGCTTAAGGCAGGTCCGAAATTGCATTTGACGTAGAACGATATATCTTAGGGGGTGGTTTAATCATGATAATTGTGAACGTTCTGTTACTAAGTTTTGCGGAGGTCAAAGAAAACTTCCAGAATTATTTAATTTTTTTTTTATTTATTTATTTTTTATATTTATGCTAGCCGGCAAAGAAATGTGTTATACCATTCAACATTTATCGAACCAACGATCTTTCAGTGGAATTGTGGTAGCATAGCCCTCATGTCAGAAGAATGAGGCAACAACTTTGCATATTGGCGCCTACTTGTCGAGTGCTCATTGTTGCATACTGCATTGTTGGAATTAGTATAAACCTTTCTTACCTTCAATACAATACAATAAAGTATTGCGGCTGAAAATGGACTCACTAGAGACTTCTCGAATATCTTGGTCTTTACATTTTCTCATGGGTAATTTTAAATTCAAGTAAATTTTTTTCGACAGAAGTATGATTTTACGTTGGAAAACTTAAATTTTTTTCCTGGGATGCGTTATTAGGAGTTTTACATTCATCCCATACATCCCCCCAGTTTTTTTTATTGCTCTTTATCTACTGGCCTTGGGGTAATTCAAAAGGGGTTTTATAAAAAAAAAAATTTTTTTTTGTATTCGTTTTTTACGCTTTGGTGTATTCTCCGAACTTTTTTTCAACCATTGTTGAAAGTCCATCGGTATCCGTTGCGCTCCAGTGACAACTCAAATAATCGTAAGTGATTCTCGAAGTTTCGAGCGATCCGACACCATTGTACAATTTATGGACATCTTCGTGAGAAATGTATAGCCAGATATGACATATATACAGGGTGTGAAATTCGAAGGCTATGGATAGCTCATACTTAGACGAGCAAAAAATTGTATGAGTGGGGGGGATCCTAACGGTTTCCGAGATAACGGGACTTTTAGATATTTGTGTGAGTTTTTATAAATCACCCTGTAACTTCTCCATGTTACACCCTATGATGATGATTTAAACTTCGGTAGGTTGATAATCGTTGAACCTTTCCAACGGTCTATAAGTTGTTTGCAGCTTTCCTTCTTTTTTGAAGTTATGGCTCAAGAAAATTAAAATTTCGGAATTTTAACTCGTTTTTCTTTTGTCAAGAAACACGTCATCAACACCAATTTTTCATATTGAATTTAAGAAGACTTAAATTTTAGCTTTAAAATGACCTATTACACTTTGTACCCAAAAAGTAACCCTTTTTGCGTTGTTGGTATCCTGCCCGTGTTCCCGTCCGAAACTTGATATTTCGGAATTTTTCCTCCCTCCGAATGCCTATCATCCATAAAAATTGAAGCGTGTAGGCTCTAGCAATGGGATCAGTGGAAATTAAGAATTTATAATTTTTCTAATTCTTCTACTCGGGATATCGATGTTGTCCGGAAATAAATAAATACGAAAAATCTTCTGTCGTTGCGAACGAGTAGGATTCTGTAGAGTGATATTTAACATTTGAGTTACAAAAATTCCAATTGCAATAATAATTTGTAATTTCTTTGTGAAGGCTTTATATTTCCGTTTTTGAAATTTTAAATTCATTCCTAAATATGAAGAATGCTATTTTTTGGAAATTGCGCTAAATTTGACCAATTCTAGGCTTGACTATTCAAAAATAAAATAAATCCGAAATAAAAAGTAATTAGTCGATCAAAATGGAGATTAATGTGACTCCATACACGTTCCATTTTATTTGTCAAGTAACTAGGAAAGATATTAAGCCCATAAACCCTCTATTTAACTTGAAGTTTTCTATCAATAAGCTCGAAATTGGAATGGATGCCAATAAAGTTTTATAAGTTCTGTTAAAAAATCTCAATAACACATGCGTAGATCACTCAATTTTATAATTTCATTTCATTTCTTTTCATGTTACTTGATGAAAAAATTATTCATTTTACATGACAAACAAAATGAGCCATGTATGGGGCCACATTGTGCAAATTAAGAAAACCTATAAGATTACAAGTGCTCTTACAAGCACTAATAAAGGCACCATAAAGCTGAAAACACAATGCGACGGTCATCAGCGTTCATCAGCTCAGATTTCATTCTATTCTATTATCAGATATAGGAATAAATTGTAATTTGAGCTGATGAGCTCTCATGACTGTAGCATTATGTTTCCCGCTTAAGAAAACAATGGAAGAATTAAAATTAACCCCCCCCCCCTCTGTGGCGCTCTCTACAATAATGAAGTTTTTTCATGCCAAATACAGAGTCTTGATTAAGGGACGTATTTTATTTGTCGCACAAAGATGGGTTAAGATATGAGTGGAGTTTTAAGTCAAATGCAGCTTAGGTGTGCAATTCATATCTGAGAGAAACTTCCATTTATACATAACATACATGTTTTTTGTATATAACACTATATCAGGAAGGTCCTTGCAGTAGATGGAATGAATATTTCTAGGAGAAAAAAAAAAAATTCAAAATGAATGATCAAAGATCGTTTTTTGTAACGTAATCGTAAACAATAATAATAATTTATAATCAAATTTGTGTTCCATTTCTCAATTGGTTGAAGATAGTTTCTTTGATGTACAATAATAATGAAAAACTAGTATTTTGTTGTTGCTTATAACAACAACTCATAGAAAATGCTCCAGTTCTAAACGTTTCTCCGAATTTATTTACTTATGGCCTGTTTCATAGTTCAATCTTAGGGCAGAGCTCAGCTAAAATACGGGTGTGGCTTAGGCCTACTTTGTTTCACAGTACTCTGTAAGCTGAGGTTTAGTTAAACCGCAGATGAAAATTAAGTTGTCAGGACTGCAGTAATTGTGAATTTTTTAAAGAAAAATTGCTAATGCAAAAAGAAGAAGAATTCTTTTTATTTATAATTTTTTCGTGGTTTTTATCTGGGAGGATATCAAATTCAAAATCATTGGTTCAGAAAGTTTCAACAACCTAAACCGAGTATAAAAATCCTCATCATTCCATGAATTAAAATATTGTGGGCGTCTTTTTATATTGTTTCTAGCCTGACATTTTGAGATATTTAGTTGTACATTTGATCGTCACTTATATCTTCTGCACCAGATAAATATTCTATTTTATGTCACTTTTTTTTTTCTAAAATCTTGGAATTAAAATAAACTTTTTGCACCTGGAAGATGGCAACAATTGACAATGTCGTCACCCGAATATGTTTATATTATTCGTTAAATGTGCTATTTTGTGTTACAGTTCTTTAGGTTATTACTGAAGTTGAATTAAAAATAATTTTTCATAATTTATCTCTACAAAAATTGTTTATAAATATTTCAGTAGGGTCAAAATTCGTAAAGTTAGTTCTTTTCTTTGATATACTGTTTAAGTAGAATCGGTTCCTTTTTTCATTCATTTTTAAGATAAAAAAATGGTTCATCAGTTGAGCTGCTATGGGGCAGTGCTAATAAATTTAAAAGGCCAAATCATTGAATAAGCCAAAGTCGACATTCAAATTTATTCAAAAACAAAAATTTGTACATTGTTCTAAACATGTAATTCCCTCATTAATTTTTTTTTTAATTATATTAAATGAGCCCTGAAATTCAAGGAACTTTCAAAGCGCCATCGACGACCATGTCTCATAATGAAGGGCGAGTTCAGACAGCATAAATAATGGCACTACACTTACCCTGCTACAGTGCTGAGAATTAAAACAAATAAAAATTATTGAAAATATTTTAGCCACATATTCAAAAATTCTCTAGCGTAGCCAAAACATTAGGGGGTATCCCTGTAGTCGAACATTGACCAAAGTAGCAATTTGCTACGATAGTAGCTGGTAACACTGACGCCAAGCCATATGTTTGCCACACAAGCTCTCAACTTGAACTGCATTTTTTTCTTCAAAACTATACTTTTACATATGGGGTGAAGCAATGCTCAGGTGACGAATTGTGTAATGTTAACAACCACTAACTAAATAAGTGAAGCTTAAGCCAACAAGATGTAGGGCTTAAGTTAAGCTTGGCTTAAGCCAGTCATGTAGCTTAAGTCTTGACTGTGAAACAGTAGAAAAATTTAAGCCTTGACTTAAACAAAAGATATGGCTTAAATCTGGACTGTGAAACCGACCCTTAAAGTTAAGAATGGAGAAAAACGTTGGAGCACATAGAGAAAGAACACTAACCGCTAACAGCTGAATTGTATGTATGTACGGGAAAAAAACACCAGGAATGTTTGAAAATAAAAAAAACACATTAATCAAGTAGAGAATATTAAACAAAATTCTCCCTCTATTTGTAGTAACTCGAGATTCTATAAATTTTAATTTTTTTTTAATTTTCTAGTGCGGAAAATTTCAAAATGGTTTTTTTCTGTCTTGACACAGATGCAATAAAAAAATAATAATCAAAACTACTTATAATCCTGCGCTCTCGATGTACTCTTGGATTGTGAGCGCATTTTTGTAAATAATAATTTACGATGGAATTATTTCATTTATAGAATTTCAGAACTGATTTTTATATTTTATATATAACTCTGCCAATTTTTGATGGCACACACACTATTTCTTGCTCTCTTGTTTTTTTTGTATCTTTATCCCTCCTTTATATAATTACGCATTTTTTTTGTATTTTTGTACATTATATTCTAGTTTATAATAAGTGATACAATATAAATCAATTCACCACAAACATATTTTGTGTTGAAAAAAAAACCTAATTGTATGTATGTATGTAGTATTATTGATAAAATCAAAACAAACGTTTTATGAAATATTTTCTTTTTTTGTTTTTATTAATTTCATTAATATATTATATAATAAATGTTCAAAAGTGTAGTAATTTTGTGTGTGTGTTGATTTATTTTTGCCAGGCTCTATCCATTTATTGGGCGGAAGTGAATTGAAAAGCATATCCGTTTTTTTATGTGGTAAATTCCATTTTCGAAGTTCGTAATTTAATGGTTGCCATAAAATTGTCAATATTTTTTGACAGTTTTTAATCGATATAAATTTTTGTAATTTTGAGAAATTTTTATGATAATTTGTATTTGGGTTGGCCAAAAAGTTATTGCGTGTTTCTCTGTGTAAAAATGAAAAGTGAACTGTTTTTTTTTTTGTTTTTATAGGAATTAATTTAACAATATTTGTCAAATTTTTTTCCGTTCGACTGTACTTTTTGTCATTTTCAGGCAAATTCATAATCAAAAAAAAAAATAATTTTGAACAAACTTATTGTCACCAAAAATGTTATAAATCACTCACTAGAAATTTTTCCAAAATGGTTAATTTACTTGAGGAGTATTTAAAAATTTGACTCGAAAATTATTGATAAATAAATTGCTCCAACCTTTTTTTCTTCTTGTGCAAATCTTTACAAATAAAGTTTTTTTTTACCATTCTCTAAAGTTTTGAAAAAATCAAAACTCTGCGAATCCAAGTTCTGTTAAACATTTTTTTTTTATAATTTGCAGATATCGCCACTGGACTGATCATAAACGCTGCGTTCCTTTTCTCGTTTTGAATGAATCTGTGTAGAAAAGGAACGACGAAACAGAACCATTTGAAATGTTTGACATTTCTTCCATTTGACAAAAGCAAGTATAAAGGGGAATGCAAACATTTTTGCATTTTGATTCTCTGACAATACTTTATTAACAATATTTATTTCAATTAGGCGGGGGAAAGCTTTGGCGATTGCATGTAGCTTGAGCGACTTTCTAATTTCCTATGATAAAACTGAGAACTGCAAAAATATATGCGAAATGTAGTAACTAGGGTGTATGTGACCCAAGTGCAAAAAAATGGGTTTCCCGCCAGCAAAAAAAAAACTTCCCGAGAAAGATTTCTGAGTCGGAAAAAAAGTACACCACCCGATGGTACTCGGAAAGATCTTTCACTTGATATATAACATGCTGTATTTGGAATACCCCTCCCGCCCGCCGAGGGTTCCTACCCCACCCTAAAAGTATGCAAAGAAAAATTTTCTTCTGCGAATTGTAGCTGGGTCGTTTTCTGATCGGACATAACCCTATCGAGTTAGAGCCGATCTTAGGTGCGAAAAATCTAGTACTTCAGTTCGGATGAAAAAGGGAAATGCTAAAAAACTGGGTATGGGGATGGCTATTTAAGCCTCCGAGTTTAGGAGTGTGGATAATCAAACTTTTTCTCAGGACCTAAGAAATTCTATTCTGTACTAGATTTTCCAAAATGTACTAGATCAAACTTTGGAATGGAAATAAACGTTGTTATTAAAATATGTTAAGAGTATCATAATGCATCGTTTAAGATATCTCTCATGTCTGTTGATGTTGAGCCTAAATTGGACATTCACGAATACAAATTAAAATTGTTCTGCTTAAATCCGAAAAGGAAAAATCCAGGTGCATTTAGAACCATTCGGAGTCCGAAAAAAGTGACGACAGATTGAAACTAAATCGTTCGGTCCGGGATAAAGAAAGAAATGGAATTAAACAGATTCATCTTTAACCAGAAAGGAAACGCAGCATCAGTTTTTGAGTGTATCTTTTATAAAAGTCAATCATTGGATTTTGGACACTTACGAAGTGAAAAAATCAAATCAAGTTTTTTTTTTCTAAATTTTTTTCGAACTTTCTTAAGAACTCATCACCGAAGTTGAAACGCTCATAATATGATTATGCTTTATTTGTTGTAAAAGCCAATTAAGAGCGAGTAATTTTACTGGAGCATACATAAAGGAAATGTAATAAGTTTGCTAGAGCATGGCGGCGAATCTGAATTACTTCTTAATACGGGGAGTATTTAGTTAGATTAATTTGAATCTACATTTTTTTACCTGCGATAATTTTTTTAATAAAAAGGAAAATCTTATTCTCTGCAGTTGCGCGGAATTCGCCTGGTGATACCAGACGTCGTATACCTTTTCGCCGGCTTGATTTAACTTGGCACTTACATTCAGTTTTAATTTCAAGTAGTGTTCATAGCAGGACTCAGGATCCGGATCTACATTTCTACAAAGAATGTGTCGTCATAACGAAACGGTACCTCAAAGCGGCCAAATTTAAAATCAAGTTTATGCTCACGATATACTGGAAAACAAAGTTTGGTTATGTATGTTAGGAAACATATACTCAGTGGCCAGTGTGCCAAATTCGAAATTTTTCTTAACATTTTTAAAGATTAATTTAAAAAAATTGCGAAAAAATTTCGGATTTTTAAACATTTTCCGAACACATTCTTTGCAAGCAGAATATATAAATGTAAAAAGAATTTGTCTAATCTTATGAATTCCGAATGATTTTCTAAAGAAAATTGAAGTCTTAAGGAATTCACACCAAATTCTCAAAAATATTCCTTAAGAATTCTAAAGGAAATTCCCAGATTTCTTAAAGAAAATTGTCAAGCTTTTCATCTGAATTCCGATTGAAATCCTAAGGAATTCATACCAAATTCTCAGAAGCATTCCGCACTCAAAAATGTTTTGAAAATGTTTTTTAATAAGCGGTATTATTTTTAAATTGGATATGTTTAGGAAATAATAATGTCGTCAAAACATTTTTAACATTTGGGTTTTTTCTGAGCACTTGATTTTGGTTAATTAAACAAAAAATGAGCCATCTCATTCTGGTGTTGTCGATGATACTGAAAGCTTTTTACGAATTTTATTTAATTCGTTTTTTACATTCTAAAGTACTGTTTTCAGACGCTTTTCTATGTCGTCCATACTTGCTGATGGATATAAAATAAGAGTCGCTTCTGTAATAAAATAATTATATTAAATGTTTGACATTTAACTGATATTTTCGAATACCTTTGAAAACGGAGAGATTCGAAAAATTTGATATTTTAATATTTTTCCTCAGTCCTATCCGCGTGAATTGCTTAGTAATTTCTTCCGTCATCAAGGTGTTGAACGATGTCTTGATGAAAGTGGTCAGAGCCGACCCTCCAAGAGTTGAAAAAAAATTCTTTCTGCAAAGTTATAATAGTAAAATATTTTTCATTGTTAACAAAAATTCCATGTGTACCTACCAATGCTTTGGCAGTTTTTTTTTTGAAATTGTAGGGAATGAAAGAAAAATATCACTTAAGTTGAAGGGTGTCTTTTGCGCTTTGTTCAAAGCTTTTATTTCCTCCATTAAATAGAAGATTTTTCGCCCTAAGTTTTGAATAGCGATCAGGACAGAAAGATATTGGGCTCGAAGCACTGGGTTCATTTGGGATTGGTGTGAAGTATGGCAGCACTTATCCGGAGGTTCATGTAGATCTTGAACAGCTTGTTTCATACCCAATATTTCAGCTCTTTTGATATGATCTATACCACAAACTTTTTGACGCAATTAACAAAAGCTCTGAAATATTTATTAATAATAATTCAACTATACTCACTTTTAAAATTAACGGAAATTACATAATTTTACGTTTTCACTTTATTTCTTCCAAAATCAAAACAACTACATCCTTCTGTTAAAATCAAAAAAGGAAGGAAAGCTTGCATTCTTCAAGGTAAATGTGCTCGGTGTTCGTGTAAATTACTCTCAACCGGATGATATCCGGTTGTCGTGGATGAAGTTTGACATTGCACTTGTTACTTGCTTGCCGGCACAAAGCACGAGGCGAGACGAAGTCAATAAATCTAAACAAAACTAAATAAAAAAGAGGAAATCCACATTCAACAATGCATTGCCCGCCCGAGTGCACAGTATCATGCATGAATGCGGCAGAATTACGGAAATACTCTTCTAATTACAGTCAGATCCAAAAATATCTTCCAAATGTACTGCTAAGTATATAAACCCACTGACAATCAAGAAGCACGTGTTTTCATTACTATACCGTACCGGTAGTAAACAAAACAAAACTCAATACTGTTGAACTGTTCATTCCAGCGCTATCCACACTCAGTTCCATCTCATCACGATTCACAACTCGTCAACTAGATTTAAAAGCTCCCCAATGCCCCTAATTTTAATGTTATTCCGATGAGACGCACCGACCCACCCGAATCCCCCATGATTATTAAATGTCAGTCAGTCACACTCACACGACAGCACATGCAAGTAGAATAGCAAGAAAAGATCAGAGAAGAAAACTGGAGTCGTCCAGCCAGAAAATCAGTTTCGCTCAGTTTTCTTCTTTCTCTATCCAATACACTGCACTTACGCTACTCGTACGAAAGAGTCAACAAATTTTTTGAGAAATAGAAAAAAAAACGGTTAATTCTAGCACCAACTGGAGAGGAATTAAATTGAATTTGAATGCGCGCTCTCAGACTGGAAAGCAGAAGCTATCCCCCCAATCAGCCAGACAGAGTCAGAGATCTAGGAAAAAAATTCAGCCAGATCGAACTTCTCTTCTCCAGTGTCAGTCATCGTTGAGACGTCGGGCGGTTAAATACGGTGTCTCTATACGTAAATAACTTCCGGGATCGTGAGTGAAATTTATGTGTAAAAATCAGTGTTAATCATACAAGGATTACCTCATACAGGCTCTAAATTCTCATCACAACAATTCTCAAGGATTATTGTCATTCGGTAAGTGTAGTGCAGTGCAGCTAATAAGAAAATTTTCATCATTCTGATAGACGAATTCGCCGCCGTCGTTAGGTAGGTACTACCTAGACGAACAAAGTAAATTTCCTATCCGGTCTGATGACAAAATCAATAAAAAACGTTCTTGTCTCGTTTCATATCACAGGGCGATTGTGATAGGCTCTGTGTGACTTAATATGTTTTGCTAAAAGTAATTCCAACGTTGTCTGGGATCTTTTAATTTTTGTTGTTGTAAATTGCCAGTTGATGATGATGCTTTTATTGATTTTTCGCAATAACTGTAACAATGTGAATCAGAACGACGACGACGACATCACATCACATCACAACAACACAAGTTGCGACAGAATAAGAGAAGAAAGTGCTTTTGCGGCCATCATCAACGGTGACGAGAAGAAGAGGAAAAGAAAATTCAAATATGGCCAACTTCAAATGAGATTGTGTGTGTGTGATGCGATTGTTTTGACATGGGTGGGTCGCGAATTTTGAAATTTTTCAGATGCAAATTTAAGGATTTTGTTTTGATTGAAATTTGAAATGAGTGTTGGTATAAAGTTGGTATTTAAATAAGCGTTGAAAAACAAAAAAGAAATTATTACTGATTCTCAGATAATTTATTGTAAAAACAGAAAATTAGCATCCACCCTTGTTTCGGAAATTAAACATTTTTCTGCGCAAGACTAAAAATTTTATCCGTCTTTGTTTTTCGTAGCGGATTGATACAACCCCAAATGAATTATGCGGTCTCTTTTCAATTTTGCTTGCGGGACCATATATCATCCCCTTATACTGTAGATGAGATTGTAAGAAAGGCTGTTCACCCTCTGCTTACGTATTGAGTACCTACGTTGTTTCCTTATGCCCCGTTCTTCCCTCTTCAGGATTTGAAGAATTCCTTTCATCATCGGTATTCCCAACGTTCCTGGGATATTTCAAGAGAAAAGAAAAAAGCTGTCTTGGTCTTCACACTTTTTTTTTCTTCTTAAGAATCTCATGAGCCTGCTTTGGTCCTTCCTAATACTGGGTGAATTCTAATGTCAACCAACTAGAAAATCTCGTATCACCTGCTTTGGTTGAGAAAAAACGACTCAAGCATTTCACTTGTACTAGTACCACTATCGCAGGTGAGTTTTTTGGTGTTACTTTTTTGTAGTTTTTTTTTTTAATTTCCCCCCAAGTTTTTGCATAAATTATTTTGAAAACCAGCATTTATTCATTCTGAAATCTGGGGAGTACCTAGTTGGTTGGCGATGGACTTCGACCGTGTATATCTACCTAAATCGTACCATTGGGGTTTGAAATGTTTTTTGGGTAGATAGCTGCCATTGGATTTTATAGATGGGAAATGAGTTTTGGTTGGCAGCTGTAGAACCACGTTGTCAAATTTCTATTTCCTATTAGGTTTTTGGGATATTATACGAGTGTGAGTACAAGTTAGGGGGGATGCTTGTTGGATGCTGTGTCAACTAATTTTAAAATAAATCGTTTTTAGAGCTTCAATAAATCGTGATTAGTTGCGTATAATTTAAGGGGGATTGTAAAGTTGTTGCTATGTGGTTTGTATAAATATGGCTATATTTTAGAATTAGTGTTTTTAGGAAGCTTGTCAACACTAAGGGCTATAGCAGGTCCAGATCTAATTGAGGTGGACAATTACATGGTCTCGAACAGGCGCAACCAAGATACTTGCAGGACGAATCTTCACTCCCAACAGGATTAGATGGGTCATTGACACATTTAAACTCTTTAAATCTGCTGGAGGAGATAGCATTTTCTCAGCCTAACTACACTAGGGTTAGGTTAATCCTTCCGCTAAAAAAAAAAAAAAATTCAAGCCATTTATGCTCTAGGGTACGTCCCCCAATGTTGGACAGACGTTAGGGTGGTATTTATAGCCAAAGCAGGAAAAAAGAGCTAGTACTCTAGCCAAATCGTACCGACCCATCAGTTTTCTCTCATTTCTACCTAAGTTCATGGAAAAAATTCTAGATCTACACATTTGTTGAGAAATTATGGTTAAATCATCACTTCACACTAAGCAGTTTGCTTATCAAGCTGGTAAGACTACTGAGACTGCCACTCACACATTAGTCAAAGATCTCGAATAAGCTCCCGAAGGAAAAGAGGTGGACTTATGTACATTTGCAAACATAGATGAAGCTTTCGATAACACCTCTTTCGATGCAATCAAATTAGCCGCTGAGGGTAACGACATTAAGCTCTCCACGGTTAACTGAATAGACACCATGCTAGAAGCAGGGGATAACCACATTTCAAGGAATTATTCAGTCACGATCAGCGCAGCTAGAGGGTGCCCACAAGGAGCAATCCTCTCCACCATTGTGGTCCATTGTAATTGATGATCTTCTAGTAAAGCGAACCAGTTCGGGATTTAATGTACAATGCTATGCGGATGATTTAGTGGTCACAATATGGGCCATGATTAAGTCATATCTGACCTTAATCCCTTTCTAAGGTACGCAGGTGGTGTTTGATCAAAGGTCTTAGCATAAACCCCAACAAGGATCTGTCCTACAGCAGGCATGGAAGTCCTTTTAAACCTTCCACTCCTGCATTTGCAGGTGAAAAGGAAGCTTACTCCAGTGCTATTAGTTTGCAAAAGGAGAAACACTTCAAGCAAAGAGATTTGCCAAATTATTTGAGTATCTTAAAACAGATATTCTTCGAGCAAATGACGACAACATCTGATATTATAACACTCAAGGTAGATTTTGTAAGACCATTCGACGTGATTTTGGGAGACCGACAGCAATAACGTTCCACTAAGCCGTCCTTCCAGCAAGGATCAATACTGTGGTATACAGATTGTTCAAAAATGAACAGTGGGGCTAGACTGGCCGTATACAACCCCAGATACCATATATCAAAGGACCTGAGCTCTACCCCTACCGTATTCCAGACCGAAGTATTAACCATAAAAAATGGTTCAACCATTAGCATCCTCTCGGATAGTCAAGCCGCTCTCAAGGCCTTAAAGTCCCATACTATTCAGTCAAGGATAATCTAGAAACCATTAAAACTTTATCAACGAGAAACACAGTTACCTTCATGTGACGTTGACGGCCTAGACAAAAGATAAGCGGAAACTTCCTATGTCGGACCAAAGCCAATCTGTGCACTTAAAAGTGTTACCTCAGGTCTATCCTAAATAACTAGGAGAGCAAACAAAAATAATCCCTTTATTAGGAAAGGCTAGAAGGACTTCGTCAGGCAAAAAAGGTTACCGATACCTATGGTAGAAAAACAAAAGAACTCCTACTCCTTGAGGTATCGCGTAAACAAGATGAGCTTGGCTTATACTTCATTCTGCCGCTTCTTTCAGGATAGTCAGAGAATGCTTTACCTCAAACATGCTTTTCCTCCATCAAACTACGTGTGGAACGCCAATTCCATAATGGCCCAAGACTTCTAAACCTAGAAAGGATTGTAAATTGACCGGCGACTCACAATAGATCTTTCAGGTTGCAGTGAATGCAAGGCTAACGCCTACACACTCCTCCTCAAATCTAATCTAACATTTCGGGATGGAGGTAATTGGGCTTACCCTAAGTCTCAAAAGTCTGCCATCGTTCACCAAGGGCGTTTCACTAAGAATTTGGTGAAATTACCATTTTATTGTTTTTTATTTTAATAATTTCGATGGGAACATTTCGGAAGAGCTAGAGTACCTAGGTACCTTTAGTGCTGATTGACTGTCTAAAGAAGTCGAAATAAATTTTTTGTAGTGAGATTCTCTGCGATTAATTCTCCATATATTTTATTATGGTGTCAATTTTTTTCTGAAATTTCGATAGAGCACCGGGTACCTACCTATATTATGAGCGGTATTGTTTAGGATTCAATCTTGGGTCCGATGTTATTTTAGATTGTACATAAAAATGTGTTACCTCTGCTGTACAGTTGTGTGTTTTGACCTGTTAAATTTATTGAGAGCCTAAAAAAAAATCTACACCCATAGAATAAAATTATTTGTCAATGAGTGGAATCACCTGATACACAAACCCATACTTGTATGACTCGATATTTAGTCATACGAGTATGAGTCGCCCTTAATAATTAGCTGCTTCTTTTTTTAACAAAATTTATGTTTTTGCTCCCATACCCTGTTTTTTTCTTGAAAATGGTGAATGATGGAAGAATTTCACTAAGGAGATAAGCAATTTTTTTTCGTTCACCAGAATTGCAGAAATATGTTGGCTTTACACTTATTGTCGCTGACCCCCCAATTAATTTCTTATTATTAAATAATTCAAGATTCATATCACCTCGATTACGGTTTAATAGATTAAATATATATCTCTAAGAAAACCGCGGGGTTATTAGTATTCTATTCAATTCTAGCAAGTAGTAACACCGCTCTGGTTCAAAATTGCTAGATAACATCGACCGCCATTAATTACTGTTTAACTAATTAATAACAATTAAAATTGTTCGTGTCGTACTAAGCAGCTTTGTAAAAATTCCTAAATCACTCCTTAAAGGAGCGTCGTCTCTCCTTTAAACCGCCCTTGTCTTGCAATATTATTTCTCACCCTAGTTATAGTGGTGGAGGCTATATTTAAGTTAAAAGGGCGAAAGGGATTTACTCGCACGTGTTTAAAACACCTTTGACATTCAAAACCAGTTTTTCGCTTCATCAGTTCTTGTAAGTGCGCCTTGATTATAATATACCTACGCAGGAGAATGCTAATTTGAAGGGTTATGATGAGAAGGACGCTATAGTGTCCCTGATATGTTCAGCAGCAAAAGAAATTTACTGCTTCATCAACAACACTTCCTTTTTACGTTTTTAATTACGGTGGTTGGTTGAGATTCAATTTCAAAGTTAAAATTTTTTCAATTTTCGTAAAAATAAAAAAATTAATTTCGATTGTTGCGTAATTCTATGGTTTCTCAGAGGCTATTTCAGTGTGTAGGTAGGCCGCGTTAATGGATTTCGGAGGTTTTTGTTTTTTTTTTTTTTTGTATAGAATTAATTTGTTAGACATTGTGCTTCGTCCGTGATGTGATCGAATTTCAAGGATTAAATTCAAGGGAATAAAATAAGTAAAAAAAAGCGAGTTTTCAAACAAAACTGACGCCAAGCCGCATGAAAAAGTAGAAAATAAACTTTTCTTCACACACAGAGGTGGATTCAGATTTTTTGATTGGGACATTTCTCTTGAATATTCTTTCTCTTCATAAATCAAATCACTTATTACCTCTGATTGATCATACTGAAATATATCGGTGATTGTCAGCGATTTTCCATGTTTTCCACAGACTCTTATTATTACTATGAAATTTTTTTAAAAATTTACATGAATTTTCCTCGATTTTTCATGCAAGTTTTCATGATTGTTGAAGAGAAAGTATTGATGCCAGTAGGACGGAAAAAGAAATGATTCCGCATAGCTTATAAAACTTTTTTGTCGGAAAATTTTCCGGAAAAATCGGAAAATTCCGAAAATTTTCAGAAAATTTTCCAGAAAAATTGGAAAATTCTGCATTTTTCCTGAAACAGATTTATCATTAATCATATCGATGAAAGTTTTTTTGATGATTTTCCCGCTTTTCCGGGTTTTTCATGGAGCTTTCCACGAAAGCAACTTTATGCAACTCATTTCGCTCTACAATCTTGTCTTAGGTTGCAAAACGCTCAAACGCTTCCTTGGTCGGAAAAATTCCGGATAAGCGTTTTACATGAATTTTCCTCGATTTTTTCTGCAAGTTTTCACCATTGTCGGAGAGAAAGTAATGATGCCAGTTGATAGGGAACTTGATCCTGCATAATTTAGAAAACTTTTTTACCGGTAAATTTTCCGGAAAAGTCGGAAAATTCCGGAAATTTTTTTCGGAAAAATCGGAAAACTCTGCATTTTTCCTGAAACGGATTTATCACTAATCAAATTTGTACCAAATTTTCAAATTATTTTTCCCGATTTTCCGGGTTTTCCATGGAAATTTCCGGTTCAAATTGTGATAGATTCAATTGTCACGCGAACCTGTGTGCCAAATTTCAGCTCGCTGACGAAAAGTGGTTCTACGAGAGTGTCGACAATAGTAAAAAAGAAATATACAGACAGACAAGTTCCTGTACGAATGAAAGAGACGGGCTGGCCTCAAAAATAGAGAATTTTTCAAGTTTTTTGTTTTTTTTTAAGATTTCGTTCGTATTTTTTGGCTTATTTTTATTATTACCAACAACTTTTGAGTGAAGCCATTTCATTTTAATATTGATTTTAACATCTTTTGGGCAAAACAAAGCTAATGTTAAATGATTTTCAATATCAGAAATTGACGTAATAGGGAAAATGCTAAATTTTTCTAAAGTTGTTGTAATCACAGAGGCTAAGTGGAAGGCAATATTTATAAAAGCAGACAAAAATGTGTCATTTTCCATCATTTGACTTTAAAATCCGAATCACAAAGGCATCTTCCACATAAAGCTGCTAAACGTTTTTGTCTGGGACTAAATCATAGAATTTCGTCACGTGTTAAAGTAAAAGGATGCCATTTTTATCGATAGCCAAGCGCTCAACTCTAAATTAGTAAGGTAATGCTGCAACTGCGATGAATTTGCCTTTCTGGATAATCAGTACAAGGTTACCCTCCACTATACATTTCATGTTCATAGGGAACGGATTGGTTGACGAATTGGCGGGGCAGAACTCGACTCTTCACTGATCTCATGAAGAATAAGTTCATGCCCCGCTGAATGATGTGAAGATGGAAAAATTTGAGTACCTACCTACCTGCATTCAATTCACAATGGTCTGGACTGAATTAATCAAAGTAAAACGAAGGAATTTCTTAGTACGTATAAACCGTACAGCGAGATTGCTAAATTCTTGACTGTTTTATTCAGTAAAATTCGGGTTTGACAACATACATGGGTTGAAATCGTGTAGTCTGTGTAATTAGCCTAAGTAGGTACATAGTTCTGGAAGGTTTTTCTCGGAAATTCTATAACCGTAACTACAGGGTGTCACGTAAGTGCTGTGAAACCTGAAGGCTATGGATAGGTCATACTTAGATGAACAAAAAATTTGTATGGGTGGGGGAAAGGCGATAATTCTACCCACTGACTTATAACAACGGACTAAGCGTATTGAAATTTTTCTATAGGTAAAAATGGCACAAGTTTTACAGTTTTTTCTTTCGCCCTATGGCAGAGTTGGAGCTAACAACACAAGATATTTCTTACTAAACGTTTTCTTATGCCATTTGGTGTTTTTATGTTGGCTGCAGATACAATCACGGCAGAAAGAATAAGGTAAAAAAGATAGTGTTTACCATGCTCCGTCTCTCTTGCCCATACGCAGGATTCAGTTAAGAATAACTTTTGAAAATTAAAGTCGGAATGAGTTTAATTTCTTATAAGCGAGTAAAATATCACTCGGACACAAGAAAATATATTTTTTTAATTTAATTCCGGATGTAAAATTTCATCTGATTGGTTGAGTTTTACATGTTTTTTTGTGCTCTAACGGTGATAGACAGAAACACAATATTTGTGCCACATGAAGTAGCAAATCGCTCAGTCAAATGTTATAAGTCAGTGAATCCTACCGGCTTCCGAGATAATGAAACTTAAAAGTATTTGGGCATGTTTTCATAGATCAACCTGTAACTTCTGAACATTTCACCCTAGAAAATTTGTTAGATTGATAATCGTTGGATCTTTCTAACGGGCAAATCTGTCCCTTCCTCCTCTCCGTTTTTGAGTTAAAGTTGAACAAAATCAAAATTTCGGAGTTTTTTTTTTTTATTTAACTACTATTATTATAAAGAACACGTCATCAATGCCATTTTTATACCCCAGTTGAAATCTATAGGGTATACTAAGTTTGTCATTCCGTTTGTAACACCTCGAAATAATGATGGTAGAGCAAAATGGATTGGACACCCACGAATAATATTAAAAGTTATTTTGATTTTTTCATGTCCGTCCGTCCGTCCGTCTGTCCGTCTGTGCGCACGATAACTCGAGAAGTGTATACTTAGAGAGCTGAAATTTTGTACATGGACTTTAAAAAAAAAGTAAAATTAAGTTCGAAATTGAGACAAATCGGACAACTCCTGCGTGCGGTTGCCATACAAAACTATCGTTTTCCACTATATATTTGGACACTGCCTGAGAACGCATTGATATAGAGAGCTGAAATTTGGTACATGGTATTTTCATTGTACTAGCAAATAAACATTTAAAAATGGACTAAATCGGACAACTCTCTCTTAGTGTTGCCATATAAAAATTTAGGTTTTTTACGTATACTGTGAAAACGATCAGTCCAAGACATTTTCATTGTACTAAAAACTTCTTCAGAATACGAAATCCTATAAAATTGATTATAATAATTTTTTCTGTCTGACAAACCGTTCTAGAAATATATGCGAAAAACAACTTCAAAAATCAAATTTGCACAGAAGGGTGACAATACGAAATTTCATACGGGCATTCATCTAGAGGGTATCATAAGAATTGGTCTTAGACCAATTCTAGCTTTTTTACTTGTTTTATATTCAATTTGAGAAGTCCAAAAGCTCTCTTTAAAATGCGTTCTTTGCATATATGTTAAAAAAAAACCGTTACAATTTTTGCTAGCCCAAGTATGACCTATCCATAGCTTTCGGGTTCCACATCACTTACGGGGCACCCTATGTAGTACCATTCATCGTTGAATCCTTTCTGTAATTGATTATCATAATGATTTTACTTTTATTTGACGAAGCTTCCTCTGACTTCTTTTCATACTGAAGATCTGCTATTTGACGAAGACATCTTTAAATATATCTCAGAAATGACTGATAGCTTATCGAGTAGTTCTACGAAAATGTTGTTATTTGCCCATCGTTTCTGTTTAATTTATTCTTAGTCAATAATGTTTTTCGGACAAGTGCAAACTTTTCATCTACAGATCTTTCATAAATTTTAGTCCTGGTGTATCAGGGGGGTGATTCTGATCTCTTTGTTCTAGCTTAGGCGTATATTTTTGTCACACTTTACCTCAAATTTGTCGTACTTTTATATTCACCATATTCATTTTGATTTATCCTTTTCATCAATCACAAAATAAACTAAAATGAATTTGCAATGAATTAATGTGAGAATACACGCCTAAAAGTACGACAAATTAGACAACTGCTTCCGAGGTTGTGACAAAAATTTTATATTTTGGTAAATTTATATTCTACATCTAACTAGAGCAATACAAATGCTTAAATTCGAAATAATATTTTGAATTTGTAATGCAAGGCTTGCTGATACTGCTGGATACAAACATGAAAAAACCAGTAGAAAAGTTCATTTCATTTAGGCGTATATTTTGACATTAAAGTATTACAAAAGATCAGAATCACCCTCTAGGGGTGGTTTGCCTTCTACTGCAAATCTTTTCTATTATTTTTTGTCACTATGGCTTTATACTACGACTAAATAATTGGCGTTTACTAATTTCTATCTACATATATTTTAATCTATCATTGAAACCCGGAAATAAATTGAGATTGCATTTTTAGAGATTTTCAGTAAAGTTTTCGATATAGAATTAATCCTAGAATTTTAGATCACAAATTAATTGCTTCTGATGATTCTCCTATTGTTTTTTTTTTCAATTGACTTTTGTTCTTGTTTGTTTAGTCATACGTTCAGTTCTCTTTTCAACGTAATAATAATAATAAAAAAAACAATTCGTGTTCCTCAGAGCAGCCATCTAGGGCCATTGCTTTTCGTAATTTGTATCATTTATTTATCTATGCTTTTGACTAATTCGACTTTATTTTGTTATTCTGTATACTGTGAGATTAATTAAATAATTTTAATTAATTTTATGCAATTATACGCAAAATTAAAAATTTGATGAAAATTAAAGAAATTGTGTGTAATAAAAATAAGTTTATCTAAAAAACGGTTTCATTTAGGTAGGTACATGTGTATAATCAAATTAAAGGTAATATTCCGGGGTTTTTAAATCTTGTAAAAAAACTGTTTAGTTATCATTCTATTTTGGCGGGAAAATCGTTAAAATTTGAAAATATTAGGATTTTTTTTTATTTTTTTTAATTTTGACGTCCTACAACTTCCGACACGAAGATGGTAAGAAGGCTGATTGGGTATTCGTTGGAAAGCTTAGACGATTTGCTGAATATCACCTTGTTAGGGTGTATATAAAGAAAGTTACAGGATGTTAAGTGGAAAAAGTATAAAAAATCGTAAGTCCCCCTACCGCCGAAAAGACGCATCTTATTTTTTGCTTGGCTACACCTCAGCTATCAAACCCTTGAGTTATGCAGACGCAATTATGAAACACTCTGTGTAAGAAAAAAATAATAATAATTATCTAATTTTAATAAATAATTTTTTGTTCTGTTGTAGGGTAGATGCAAGATAAACTATTAAATATTTGAGTAAATCTTATGTTTTTCATTTAACTTAAAATATATTTTTATAATGCGTTTCAGATTAAAGTTAACCTCAGTTTTAAAATTGCATCGATTCTTAACGCATGGGAAGTTATACGGGTACGCCACTAAGCTACAACATTATTTTTACATTTAGAAACATATTTCTATTCAACACTTTAATTCCATTTCAAATAATTCTTTGTTGGTCTTATTTTAACTGGAGGAATAAAAAATTTCATAAAATTTAATTACACAAAACAGTTGAAAACCCTTTCTACACAATTTTTTTTTAATTAAACTTGACTGAACCTTTTCCACTTGTAAGATGGCGGCTATATACAGTTTTGATTATCATCAAAGTGAAAACAATTTGGCTTTAACGTCCATGACCATCTGGCTAGCCAGTGGTTTGTGGTTATTTAGTTTAAACTAACTACATAACTGGCAGGGCGGAATATATGTATGTGAAATGTGCTGAAAAGCAAAAGAAAATTTGTTAAATTACTCGTACATACAGAGGAGGGGAGGATAGTAAAAATCTCCATTCTTTGTGCACAGAAATAATTCTGCTTATCATGTTGGCACGAAAGAATGTCTGTTTTTTCACCCTCCCTTAGTCATCCTAGAATTAGTTTACGTGTCCAATTCAAAATCGAAAAAAAAAAAAAAAAAATTTGCTTGATAGAAACAAGGGGTTAGAAGAACGTTGGATTACTGTAATTCATTGAGAAAACATGGCTAGGACTAAGTTTATTAAATGGTCATAAAATCGATGAGTCCACGGCTGCTGCAGAAACAACAATTTCATCAACTCCAGCTATAGAGGAAGAATGGATTACAGAAAAAAATTTTGTACAATATACATCCTGTGGCGTATGTTTGTGAAATCTGTTTTGAAAGAGTCTTCCAAGTTTATCTACTTACCTACATACATACATACATACATATATGAACCGTGGTGTAGTACCAAATATACCAAATAAATTTATGTAACGTGACAATATTTCAGGAATTCACCCCTATATGATGGGGGAAACAACAAATTAAAAATGAGGGTTATATGTAATCGAAAAAAAAAAAGAAAACTGTGGACCCTCAGTAGGTAAGGGTAGTTTTGAATAGCAGCATGAATCATTTTCAATTTAATTAAATGATTCATAGCCTTGGACTTTTTGAGGGTGAAGCTAAAGGATGGATTATATGCCTTCGCCTCTATTTTCTTTGCTTTAGTTTAGGGGCATTATAGTGAAAATTTCGAAATAAAAAATAACTCATAACTGTAGGATAGAATTTTTTATCTTAATATTATCAAAAGGTGAAATAGAAAAAAGGAAATGGTCAAAGAATTGAACCTTGAGGAATTCCGGTAGTAAACGATATTTATGCGATGAAGTAGGCTGTATTTGTTTTAAAATAATTTGTCTGTATCTATACTCATTATGATTTGCCGAAATAAATGTTTGGCAATTGATTTATGGTGGAAGGTACTGTACCTACGTTCAAATTTCACAAACTATGCTGTACTTCATAATGCAAAACATGTACTTAAAATTCGTGTTACACAAATTTGAGCTTGAAATGTTTCTTACAAAATTTATTATTTATTGTTCTACTAGCGTTTACTATTTTCAACTTATACCGTAGATTTTGTTCATATCCTTTTTTCGGACTAAGAAGGTACAATTCTGTCTTGTACCTTGGTCCATCATGATTTATACCTTGGTCCTAAGAAATAAATTACCATACATATTAAATGAAAAATAATTTATTAAATAATATATAGATATTATAGGGGAGTATCGTCGGCGTTGAACAGCTTTTCAATTTTTGTCCATAACTTCCGTTTGGTCTGGGAAAAAGGAACACTTTTACTGAACATTGCAAATTGATTGGGTGAAAAGTGAAAAAAATATAGGCGAAAAATGCGCTTTAATGAAAATGACATGGAAAAATTAATTGAATGAACTAAAAAGTAGAATTTGTTGCATTTTTCTGTTTATTTTTTTAGCAAAACTTGAATGGCGCATTATTCGAAATCGCATTTCCGGCAAATGTCGTTATATTCACGCACTTCAAATGCACTTCTCTCTTGCATTGTCTTCAGAGGGAATTTTCTGTGTTTTTTTTTGTGGGCATCCTCCTTTTGCTCGTGTTTTATTGGCGGACTTCATTGCGATTGGTGCTGGACGTTTTTAAGGCATCTTCCAAGCACACAATCACAGTAAGCCAACCCTGACTATACAAAGTGGCCACCCTTGACGACAAGCGCCATTGCCGCATCAACGTGACACCACAACCAAACATGTTACAGGATTGAATTCTCCTCTTGTTTTATTTTCAAGCATGAGTCACACAACACATTCACAATGCTTACGTAGATGATTGCATATATTCTCCTCACTTTCTGGCTGTATTCATTGCTGATAAAAAAAACTTTTTTTTTTTTGGAATTTCAAACCACTGAGGGCACAACACATACTTAGCGTTCACGCTCCAAATCTGTAATGTCACTGAGAGAAGTTTTTCTGAGCTAGGACATTGGGGGCGCTAGTGGTCAAAACTAAAAATGCCCGACCTAGATGACAGGCCAATCCTGACGACATTCCCCTATATATTAAAGGGTTTTCCAATAAGAGGTGTTATTTTGATATTCAAAGAAAAATGCCATTCTTTTTAGATAAATGGACGGATCTTTATTTCATTATAAAGAGGAAGGTATGCCGTTAATAATGGAAAATAACATTAGCCAAATGACTACCACGACCACGCTTACAGGACCATATCCTTTTCATGAAATTTTCCATAACCAAGTCCTCGATAGCCTCACGAATTCCATCTTTGAGGTCTTAAATCGACGCTGGGCTGTGGGCGTAGACCTTCTCTTTCACGTGGCCCCAAAGGAAGAAGTCGCAAGGTGTGAAGTCACAAGATCTCGGTGGCCAATTGTGATCACCTCTTCGCGAGATAACACGGTCCGGAAACTTTTCCCGTAAAAGATCAATGGTTTCGTTGCTTGTATAGCACGTAGCGCCGTCTTGTTGAAAGTAAACGTTGTCCAGATCAATACCATCCAATTCCGGCCATAAAAAATCATTAATCATCTGTCGATAGCGCAATCCATTCACCGTAACTGTTGCTCCAGCCTCATTTCCGAAAAAGTAAGGTCAAATGATCCCGCGGGACCATAAACCGCACCAAACAGTCACACGTTGAGGATAGAGAGGCTTTTCAACAATAACTCTTGGATTTTCCGAGCCCCACATGCGACAAATTTGCTTGTTGACGAAGCCATCGAAGTGGAAATGGGCCTCATCACTCAAGATGAGTTTTCGATGGAATTCCGGATCATTTTCATGCATTTCAAGGACCCAATCAGCAAAGACTCGACGTTGTTGATGATCGGCCGGCTTGAGTTCTTGTGTTAACTGAACTTTATAAGCCTTAAGACCCAAATCGTTATGCAAAATAACGGTGTAATGACGTTTGTGGAATGCCTAATTCCAAAGAACGACGAGGAATGGACAAACCTGGGCTTTCTTCAACACTTTCGGCTACAGCAGCAATATTCTCAGCTGTTCTTGAGTGACGGTCCGACAAGGTGCTTCACGACGACCCAAAAATGTTCGAGTTTTACGAACCGTCTCTGCCACATTTTCACCATTTTTATAGTGAATTTTAATAATTTCAATGCGTTGTTGAATCGTGTATCGTTCTATTTTTATTAATGGCGTAGTTTCTGCTTGTTAAATGTAAAAAAATGACAGCTCCAAAAGTGACATCTACCGAAATAGCGGGCTAATTAAAATAACACCTCTTATTGGAAAACCCTTTAGTTTCGAAGCCAAAAAAATTCATAAATTTGAAAAAAAAAAAAAAAATTTTTTTTTTAATGAAAATATACAGTGCTTGGCATAGATGGGCGAACCTAAGCTCGAAACTATTTCTTGATGGACCAAATAGGATATTTACGAACTTTCTCTTGGGACTGTCCTGTCTGTATAAGGAGAGCTTGAGATGACTGATCACTTCCTGTACGCTTGTCGGCCAGCCTTTGTTCTATGTAGGATGGGTACTCTTGAGGTTGATTTGATTTAGTTTTTTTTTTTGTTTTTTTAAATGCCTCTATGTCTATCCTTAACTCGATGTGTGCAGCAGCATATCCTTCTGATATTTATTTATATATTACATTTCATTACAAATAATTTCATTTACAAATTCATATTTGATTAATTTTCTTCTTTTTTTCTCTTTTACAGATTGCAACATTTCGTGTATAATTGATTGAAGTGTACGCAAGGACTTCCAACACACCGTCATATTGCCGTCGTCGGTTTCGACCGTCGTCGCGCCGTCGCGTCTTTTTTTCAATTACCATCGTGGTGGTTGATATCGAAGCCACCATCGATAGAAAAGCGGGTGTTTTTCAAGTAAATTTGTAGTGAAAGTTATCTCATAAGTTTTTTTAGTGTGCCCAGTGCTCTTGAATAAAATAGTGAAAAAAAAAGAAAAATAATTATCTAAGTGAGAAAAAAAAAAGTATAAAAAAAAAAGAAAAAAGTGCTGAGTGAAGTGTTTACAGTGATTAATTAGCTCCTCGAATGACCGCCAAAATGGGATTTACTATAGCTAAGTGGATTACCCTGATAGTAACAGCAATAATTGGACTAGGTATGTATTCCTATGCCCCCCCCCGCCCCACCATCTGACAGTAAATTAATTAGTTTATTAATTCCAAAATGAACGTTACATATGAACGCGCATACAATCCGGCTTGCATCTCATATGGGTGAATAATTAGAGAAGCTGGCGAGGTGTTATCTCTGCGATTGCCATCGATCTTCCACTTCGCTTGTATTTACGTCGCCTCTGTGGGGTTTTCTATTTTTGAAAAATTTATTTTTGGGACCCTTCTAGTCGTTGTCGTCGTCGTCGACTATTTGAGAGTTTGGTGAAGTGCTATTGCAGCAAGGCGCATCTTCTCTAGCCACTTACAGTCTGCATTTTCTATGGAAATTTAAATTTTTTTTGTTTGTTTTTTTTTTTTTCGTAAGATGTTCTTACGGAATGAGTAAGATTTCTGTTCTTTAGGCGTTTTGCTTTTCTTATCTTTTCTTTTTTTTTTTTTTTAGCATCTTCATCACAGCCTTGAACATTATTTGTACTCGACAAATGCCGTTATGAAAAATTTATTACATGCTTTAAATTATTTCAACAGAAATATGCGCGCTTGGTGTTGTGTGGTGAACAGTTGCGACATGGAATGCAATATGCAGCCAGTAATTAAATTGCACAATAACGACGCGCGTGGAGAATTTACTCTTTTTTAGATTTTAAAAAAATGTTTTGTATTTTTTTTTTGATTTTATTTATTTTTTTTTTGATGCTGCTCCAAATTATGTTTGAGACCATAGTTCAGATAGATGGAATGCCATTATGCTCTTATAAAAATTTATTGTTGATATTTTTTAATTTTTATTTATTTTTTTAATTTATGTGTTTTATCTTACGTGAATATGAAGCTATGTCTGTTTTGCTGACGGACGTAGAAAGTTTAAAACGCCATGACTCATAATGGAGTCTAAATCAGTTGACAGATTTCAGATTTTATTTCGTAACGTGATTGGTTACATGAAAAATGGAGAAATAAATTCTAGGCATGGATGATTTGTATGTGTGTGTGTAACGTGATAAGTTGCTATTAAGTATGACTTAAGGGGAAATTCCAAGGGCGGATCCAGACATTTGCTCTAGGGGGCGATCGCCTACATCGCTCCCTAACCGCACTTGCTATCAGTTGTGGACCGCTCTCTGTATAGCTTTCTCTTTTCGTTTCAGCATGAAAATTTCATTAGCATTCAGATATCGCCGGAGTTCTTTTATTTATATAATATAAGTTTTTGATCCCGTAAGCATGACAAAATTTAGTATCACATAAAATAGACATCATACACTTTTTGCTTGCCTTACTGTTGGTGTTTTTCATATAAAAGTCGCTTGCATTTCATTCAAACATCACTTTCTTGGGTTGGACTGCAATTTCTTGCAAATTAAATGGTTAAAGAAATTTTCGGGGAATGCTAATTAGGTAGGGTTAATATACAGGGTATTTTCCACTAGGAGGTCAGTAGAGCGGGAGGGGATAGTACTCAGCTAGACGAACAAAAAATTGTACAGGGGGGGGGGGGCATATCAACCGTTTAGGAGTTACAGGGAGGTTAAGAAAAAAAGATAGTTTTTCACAAAACATCCTGTATTTTAAAAACTACAGGGTGCATGATCATAGTTAGGAGTTCATTGTATGCAGAACTCCATGGCCTTTCCTGCTCAATCAGCCCCATAGCCCTATCACCACAAGAATTATGGTTGTCTAAACTCAAAATTTCGGATTTTCTTAGCTTTTTTTTTAAATTTAACCTTTATTATTTTTGCAAACAGGTCGTTAACATAATTTTTTTGTATAAAAATTGTAAACTGTAGACTCTCCTCTATAATTTGACCTATTACACCCTATGTGTTAACACCAGCCTTTAAACAGTTATTAACTCATAACCTATTCAATTATTGTTGAGAATAGGTTTGAAAATAGGTTTGAGAATAGGTTTAGAGCTAATAACTCTTAAAGGACTTCAGATAGCACATTAAGTATAATAGGTCATATTAAAGAGGGGAGTCTACAGTTTACAGTTTTTATAAAAAAAAAAGTAAGCTGTCAAAGATTTTTTATAACGTTAAACTTAATATGAGTTTAGTCTGGAAACAAAATTTTTAAGTGCGCGGGCGCTCTACAGCTTCAAGGGATGAACCGATGAATCTTTGCGCAAGTGAAAGGAAATTCAATTTGCGGGGCCATCAGGAAGCGATTTTTGTCAAAAATTTATCTACAACTAGTTTTTTCGCCCATTGAAGAAAAAAAAAAAGAAAACAGGCTAAAAAATCGTTCTTTTGAAAACGAAAACCGGTGAGGCTCCTCAAATTTTATAAAGTTTAATCATTCTCAACTCTATTTGTTTCCAATGAATTGGCAGACTTGTGAACCGCCCCGCACAGACCAAACCAAGCCGCGCATGGTTTTGTTTGATGGGTGCTAGAGCCGCCATTTTAGTTTTTTTTTTTTTTTATAAATAAAACTGGAATTTACTCTCCATTGATAGAAAAATAAAATATGTTAAAACCTATTTCCAAAAGTATTTATTTTATGTAAACAACAACATTCCAAAGCTCATGCATTTTTTATGCTTCTTGACGGTAACCTCCCCTTAAGTTTTTAAGGTCATAACGAAGGATATGATCTCAGATTTGACATTGTGTGAAAATGACGATAACGGAGAAACGATTTAAATTTTAACATCTAACCATGAATATCTGTTAGAATTCATGAGAATACTGGATTCGGTATAATATACTGCTGTTTAATATACCATTTTCGAAAATCCCTTTTTGTTTATATCGAAAAAACCCGTTATTTTATCTAAAAAAATCCTATTTTTATACATGGAGAGAAAAACTGAAATAAATTCACAACAAATGCGAGTCGCGTTTAAAATGCACATTCGATTGAATTCGTTTCATTCAATTACTTTTCTAACAAATCAAATGAAAAAATATTTAAATTTTTTCCAAAAACGCCTGAACTTGTATTAAAAAAAAACTTTCAATTTAACAGTTCACTTTTAAATAAGAAAATAATTCATATTAAATACTTTATAAATACTCAGTATGATTGCTTATACATTTGGGTTAACATTAATCGGTCTGTTCTTCGTTTTGAAAGTAAAACGACTTCATCTTGATCTTCAACACAGTTTAATTTATTTTTAGTTTCGTTGCTTTATTTCAGTTCTTGTCCGCATTTCGAGCAGTAACTTAAACATTTTTCTTTCAATTTTTGTATTATTTCACCTATGTTCGTTCACTCATTTGAATACCCTTCTAGAGCTGAACTTAAAATAGAGGCGTTATCAATTAATAAAAAATTTCAGGTAAAATTTAATTGATGGCAACAAAATAATTTGGTTCAATTGTAAGTATATGTATGACTTGTGATCTTGTGTATTTCTTCGGAAATAAATTACAGCCGGATGCTTGAACTGATGATACCGGGCAGCGTTGCCAGAAATAATTTGTGACTCTACCGTAGGTTTGTTAAAAAATTACCTTGTTTAGAACGTTTTTACCGTAGGAATAATACAATGTCATATACCTGAAAGAAACATTTTTTTTTTATTTTGAATAAATTATGAATGAACCCTTAAATGAATACAGAAGTAGAAATATACATGATATCTAATTATAGATTTAGTTTTTAAATACATTTTTATGCATTATTTACTCTACGTGCTCTTGGACATTCTAATTATATTGTTGGTTAATTGAAAAAACTTCTTCCAAATCTACAAAAACACTGTCTTCATTTTCTTGAGCGATCAGCTGGCTCAAAATCAACGCATACAGTGAACTTGTTACCCTTTCAGGAGCTAAAACAGCTCCATTTATACTGGTAGTATTTAATTTATTTCGAAATTTAGTTTTTAGCAGAAATATTTTAGAAAATATACGTTCGCAATTTACATTCGAGTGGGATAGTTAAAATAATTTTAAAGTGAATTGCAGAATAGCAAAAGCATTTAAATTGAAATTAAATAAAGCGGTACTTGGATCCAATTGATCCGTTTTAACAAGTTCATAAAAAGTACTTTTAATAACTCCGGAATCCGTCAAATTATCGTACAACTACAAAAGTTTTCTTCTCACTGGACATATCAGTTGCTTCGTCTTCTAAACATAAAAATTAATTTACGTTTTTTTTTTTTGTTAACTATTCAACGAGAGTTTCTTTCTAACTGAACCTATGACATTTATTATTATGCATTTGTTTCTTTTCTTTTTAATTTTTATTTAAACGCTAAATTCCAGACAGGAAAGTTACTTTTAACTAAATCTGACAAATGATCCATTGCTAAAATTGATATGTTATGTTCAGCAAAAAAAGAGCATAGTTTTATGTCTGCTTCATCAACACTTACATTAAGTTTTTTCTCTTCAACATTTTCGCTTGAATGATAATAATTCAAAATTGTTTTTCATGAGCTCACACCACATTTTGTTTCATGTTTTTTTGAAGACCGTGCCGTTTTATCACAATTTGTACCAAGCTTTGTACTTATTATTTGGAACATAGCTTAGCCAATCTTTAATTTCGTGCTGCTCAAGCCACTCTTTCCGAAAACGCTGCGTCCATCTATTTTTTTTTTCTTCAGCGTGTTTTATTTTCATTCCCAGATATTTTATAGATTTCTTAAAATTAAATTAAGTTTTTTTTATAACTAAAAAAAGATTTAACAATCTTTTTAAAATTTAGACAATTAAGTCACATTTAACACTTTCCACTGATATATTGTTTAAAAATACCTCCAATTCCTACGTGACGAGATAATCATGAAGTAGTACTAATCGGGCTGCCGTTTAGCCCGCTCGTATTAAAGCTTTGACAGTTGTCAAATTTGGCAGAACTGCCTACTATGTACATACTTCTCGAAGAGAATGAGAAATAATATTTTGAGTTTATCTCATGCATAAGAGAAGAGAATGGAGCATAGAAGATTATTTAAAAAATTTTAAATTTCCAAATTTTTTATCATCCAAAATACTTTCTTTTGACCAGTTCGCATTTTGTTCCTTCTTAATTCAACTCATTTTTATTAAAACTAAATGGAAATTTTCTCCATTAATGAATAAGATTGAAAACACTTCCTATGTGAGATTTATGTTTAATACTAATTTTTTAGGTCGATTCCGCTTCAGATACCGACATATTTAGATTACTGCATATTAGTTCTACGTAAAACTAGTCCTAAATGATTTAAACAGGCTCATTGTTCAATTAATTACTCCAGATCTTTTATAAACATAATTTCCATTTCGAGAAGAGTCCTGAATCATTCCAAGATTTCTGTGCAAACCGTTAACCAACACTAGGCAATAAATAGAAATCTTCAATTCTAACACATCTCCTATAGAGTGCGGTCTTAAAAACTACTTTTTTCTATCTTTAATTCTATCATTAGATACTTACTCTTTACTAAATATATTAGCGCATTTTGCGAATTGAATGAAATTTTCTTTGCTTAAAAATGTTTTATTTTAAAATTACCGTAGGTGTCATACAAGGTAATTGCCTTCAACCGTAGGCTAGATTTCTTGTACAATTACCTTGAAACTACGGTAATTACCGTATGTATGGCAACGCTGCCGGGCCTGCCTTTAATAGGTTTAATCACACAGTAAAAAATTCTTACTACTTTCAAAGTAGCCAATTTAGTTCCTACTCTTAAGGTAGTAATTTTCAACCAGTTGAAAAAAATTACACATCCTTCTTAATCTTAATACTCAATGTATTAAATGAATTACACACGAATTTGTAAAATTACACATTTTCATAGTAATCGAATTCAAACATACTTTGTAAAATTGCACACACGATTGTAAAAAATGCAATAAAATGCATAAAATTGAAATGAAAATTTACAACTGGTTACTTTTCTAAAGTAA
Organism: Dioctria rufipes; assembly: GCA_963924295.1. Taxonomy (NCBI): domain Eukaryota; kingdom Metazoa; phylum Arthropoda; class Insecta; order Diptera; family Asilidae; genus Dioctria; species Dioctria rufipes. The sequence continues at coordinate 21,109,291 of OZ002740.1, read as the reverse complement.
CCGCTCTGCTTATTTCGGAAGTCAATTTTTGTCGCGAAATAACCAGTGATGAAAACTCTGAAAATAGTAAAAATTTATCTTTTTTCATAACATCAGTAGAATAGTATTCTTTTGTTTATTTTATTAAGTATTGCAAATATACAATACATAAGTTTATCCATGATAAGCATAGGTTTGATTTGCATTCCACACAATACAAAAAAGAAAACAAAGCTTAATAAAGTGTGGAAGAACTAAATCAGGGGTGTCCAACCTTTCAACTTCCCTGGGCCGCATTGGAAGTAGACGAGTTATATTGGGCCACACATAAAATATACGAACCCTAAAGATAGTTAATGAATAAAAACGAGGAATATACATACATACTTAGTTAAAAATTTTAAGTAATTTAAGCTTCATTAATTCATAAATTTTTTATTATAAAATTTAAGAAATAGCAACAGGAAATTGATGTGATATTTGACATTGTTTTTGAGACAATAATGCTTCGATATTTTGCGATCGGAGTTGATGCAACTCTCAGTGAGTTCTCAAGGTGCTCATAAGTTATTTTGATCCTATTTTTATTCTTTGTGTGCTTCATCTTAGAAAATAGCTGCTCACAAATTTAGTTGCTTCCAAATAGCGATGTCATGAGTTGTGAAGCAAGGGGTACTTTTTTCTGGGAAGATAATTCTTATAAAAGTCCAGTAAAGAGAAATTATTAAATATTTCTTAAAGTTGAACATCAGATTACGGCTCTAGCCATTTTATTTGAAAATTTCCTGGTAAGCTTATGTCGACTAAAAATGGAGTCGCAAATATCTAAAAAAATTTATGATTTTTTGGAAATCTTGAAATCTTTTCTCAGATTCCTGTATCAAATCGAAAATCAAGTTTGCATATTTTTCGTTACTCTCAGGACAGTGTTTAGCCAACGTTTCAAAATACATAAAATTATTTGCTTGGATTTGTGACTACCATAGTTTCAGTTTCATTTCGAAAGCCGCTACAGTTTGAGGCATAGTTGTACTTCACTTTGAAGACGCAAATTTAGCTCAAATGAGCTGTCAAGTCTATGTACTAAAAAAAGCAAAATCTGTGAGCCTGTTTTTATCATCAAGTTCTGGCACAGATTTTATTCTTGATTTCATTTCGCAAAACATAAAATCTTTTCAACATTTTACCCCGACTTAACCATCTTACTTCCGAAAAATAAATAATGTCCACAATGTCTTCAGTGTCAATTTGACTAAGTACAATTGCACATTGAAAACTTTCTATTGCCACATAGCGCAATTGTACATTTATTATGTCGAGAAGTAACTACTCCCATGGAAATGTTATATAGATAAAGAAAATGTTTTATAAAATTAATTGAGAAAGTATTTAAGTAGATGAGTTTTGTTGGGCTGCATTCAAAGCCGTCCTGGGCCACATGCGGCCCGCGGGCCGCGGGTTGGACACGCCTGAACTAAATTAAGAAAACAAAATTCTTTTAGAATTTTTTGTAGATTTTTTTTTTATTAAAATAATTGAAAATCTCTATAAACAAAAACAAAATAAACATAAATTTGATTTTAAAGCTATTTACATTTCAAAGTCAGTTCAATATTTTTGTAGCTACACGGAATAAAATTTTTGATGGAAAAATTTACATAAAATATATTGAAAAAATAAACAGAAAAATATTCATTAATCCAGATTAATGCAAGAAAAAAGTGCAAAGTGCACACTTGAGCAATTGCCGTTATCAGACGTAAAACTTTTGCCACAACATTTATATTTTTCTTTATCCCTCGTGTTATATCTGTGTGGATTTCAAAAAAGTACCTTTTTATGAAATCCCAAGTTTGTGATGCTTCCTGGGGGTAAGTCTTATTTAGAAGAAAATAAAAACAGAATACCTGCAGTAGCCCCTCTTGAATATTCTTTGAAGTTGAATTAGCAACTTCTTTTTCAATGAAAACATAAATAGTATTTCGTTCATCACTTGTTTCTATATTTGTATTTAAAAAAAAAACAAAAAATAGTTTATAAAAATTGATTACGATAAAGAAATTTACCGAAGACTGCACACCAAGGAGAATTATTTGGAACATTAATATCTGAAAATTGAGCATCAATCTAAAAATAAATAAGTAACTATAATTGTTTGCATTTCTATCGCATACAAATATTTTATACTCACATCATAAGTTTTGCAGAAGAATTCCAAATTTTCTTGAAAATAGTCACACAAAAAATCCAGAGCAATAAGAATATCCTTCGATCGTATTTTGTTTATTTTGTTTAATATTCTTGGCTTCTTAGTTTCCCCAATTTTAATGATTTTATGATACACTTTATAACATATTTCGCACTTTCCAATAATACTGCTTTTTCTGCGCAATGTTTTCTTATTTAGGTGAGATCTAAATGAATCATAATTTTTAAAGCACTGGAAGCAATTTCCAAACAGACACTGAAAACTTGCATTTTTTCCATTGCGATGCACATATAAATGTTTGTTATATATTTTGTTTTTCTTAGAAAAAAATTTACATATTTTTTAAAGTTTCACTCACTTTTATTTTATAAATTCCTTTGAAAACACAAATACCTATAACTGCACAATGAAAAATACTTCTGCATCCCATCACTGTTTTACAAATCTGTCTCAACTTGTCTGAAAAATACTATGCCGTACTTGAAATTTCTAGAAAACCATAGCTATTTTAAGCATAAGAATTGGATTTTACTATCCATGAAAGCAATTTTAAAGAACTAATGTAAAATTTACAAACATATATGTACTTTCACACATTTAAGTTGAATTTTATCAATTAGAATTAGTAAAATTAAGCATCTTATATATTTTACACACAAATGCGTTAATTTTAATATCAATTTATAAAATTCCTACTCTGCTTTGTAAAATTTTACTACTATAATTGAAATAAAATTCAAGAAATTTTTTACTGTGCAGTTACCATTAACCGCTTTACCATAAACATATTTTTAGTGAAACACTTACAGTAAATTAAATTTTTCCATAAATAAAAAAGTTTTCAATTTGATTTCGATTGCTTAGACCCACGCATTCTTCTCCAGAAGCTGTCATGCTCCTTTAATTTCAGTACCCCCACCCCTAGTTTTCTTGATCAGGAGCTTTTTATCTTACCGTCGTCAACAAGTCAAAGTGAACGGAAAAACTAAAAACCGAAATTTTGAATTTGAAGCGTCATAACTCTGCAGTGGGGAAGGGTACGGGGGGGGGGGTGGTTGAACAATCTAGGAACGTTGGTTGTGCATACAATGCCGTCTTTTAATAGACCGTACACCCAGTATTTTTGAAGATATAGGGTGTTAAATGAAAAAAGAATATTTTACTAATCACCCCATAACTTGGTAGGGTGACATTCTCCCCTGCCATACAATTTTTTACTTGTCTGGACGAGAGGGATCATTTAGAAAAATATAGTCATATTAGTCTGGGACACCCTATTTATTTGGCCACTGTCTGAGATCGCGTCGACGTAGAAAGCTGACATTTTGTACACAGCGTTTTTAATAAAAACCGGCTAATTGCGAGCTGGACTCGCGCATGAAGGGTTCCGTACCATCGTACAAAATTTAACAACACTATGTAGGTACTTTTTATTTATTTTTTCAAATGAGAGTAGGCGTCTTGTGAAAAAATAATGCTGTTATTTGAAAAAAAAGCCTACTTATGATAATAATAATAATGAATGAGAATAAAACGAGGAAAAAAACGCCGAAAAAATCATGTTTCTTGTATGGGGGCCCCCTTTAATTTTTAATTTAATTTAATTTTTATTATTTGTTGTTATAGCGGCAAAAGAAATACACACTCTGTGAAAATTTCAACTGTCTACCTATTACGGTTAATAAGATACAACCTGGTGACGGACGGACGGACAGAGAAGCCTTAGTAATAGGGTTCCCGTTGCTACCACTGACATATATATAAATGGACTGCTTGTTGAACCAAAAATGCATGAAAGCAAATGGCACCACTTTCATATTCCTGTCTCTTTCCGTGAGAGCATACTTTCCCACTGAACTGTAACGATTAGGAACGAGAAATTGCTTGTAAAAATCCTTGTAAAAAACACTTCCTTCAACTCATAATTAAAATTTAACGATACACATAGTCCCACGTACTTTTGTGGTAAATTCGGTAAGTCCCACTGACATGCATATACGTAAATTCCCAAATAATTTAAATATAGCGGCAGTTTACGGCAGTTGGTAGCATTAACAGTGAGAGCATACTTTCTGAAATCAAAACTGGTGTCACATGAAACAGGAGATCAAGCAGTCCATTTATATATACATACATATGTCAGTGCTTGTTACCCTTTTGGTACGAAACGCTGAAAAAGAAGTAAATCGGGGAATCCTATCTTAGTGTTGCCATTTAAAATGTTTGGGTTTTCACTTTTATTTTCATTTAAGGTATAATAATATTAGTCCTAGACCAATTATAACGTCTTTCTCTTTTGTTCTCCCGTTAAAAACAAGGCGTATTCTTAAAAAACCGGGATATCGTTATGCTACTGCATTAGAATTTGAAATTCTTCTATCTCTGATGGGGCTCAATAACCACGTTTCATTTACAACATCCATATTTTTACAAATTGTGAAAGTATGGAATTTTTCGAGAGTTTAAATATCAAGATTTAAAAATCTGGGATTTCTTTATAAAGAAACTTAAAATGCCCTGTTCAAAGCTTTTCGGCCAAAATTTGAATGTACCAAATTGAGTTTATTATTTTTAGATAACGGAATATATTAAAGGAAAGAGGTACTAATACGCTATTTTTAGTGCATTCACAGCGACGTGGCATTGGCGCAATCAGCCGATTAATGCAATCGTTTGGAATTTGTTCCAATTTTTCCTTTAGATGTTCAATCTAATCGTTTTTATTCGAATGTTTTCGCGTGTAAGCTCCTCCCATAAATACTTAAACGGATTAAGAACCGGAGATTTAGCCGAATTTTTTGTTTTATGCAAGCCACCAATTTAGTGTTTAAGGTCGTTGTCGGGCTGGAAGGTCCAATCTTTCGGCAATTTATCTTGGGTACAGGACCGTAGGTGATTTTCCAAGATTTATTTATACAAACGACTATCCATAGCGCCGGAGGTCCTAGGCTTTGTTCTGAAAAAATTCCACAAACGATTACACTTCCCTCGTTGCGTTTAACAGTTGATATTTTATATTTTGTGTCATTTCTACTACCAACATTTCGAAACAACATTAAATTTGCTTTCGTCCGAAAAAGCAACCATTTTCCAGTTATCAACGGTCACGCCAGATGTTCATGAGCGATTTCTAAGCGGGGCTTCTTATTTTTTTGTGCTTTCAGAGGTTGCTTTTTTTAGCTCCAATACGTCCAACGAGGTTACATCAAGCAGTTGTTTCGTGACAGTACTGCGATCGATTTCATCGACGTTTTCAGCCTTCCACGACCGATATTACAACGCCGTTTTCTTCACGTCAGCTGTTGATTTCCTTTTATTAATACAGTCCATTCGGATTGTGGTTTTTCTTGAGCCTAACCTGACCAATAGAAAATAAAGCTATAATTTCTCTTGATGTCCTTCCTTTCTTTGACAGTTTTATTATGCGCTCAGATATCAATTGAGATATTCCGATCCATGTTTACACTTACAACGTAACTCTAAAATTTACCGATTAATTGACACTATTAGCCTTATTAGAATTAATGTAGAATTTTTCTTATATGCATACCGCACACTAGTTTCAACTCAGTCATTTCTATACCATTGACGTGAAATTCGGTTGTACATCGTGAAATGTCGTGAATTTTTCATAAATAAAGTGAGGATTTGGAACAATTTATCATCATTTCCTACGAGAAGCACCTACATAACCAAAATTTCCCACCACTTTCTTTTCTCTTCCTTGAAATGCTGCATTATGTAATTATTATCTTGTAAATTTTTGGTATTTTTAAAAAAAAAAAGAAGAGCGTTGCAGTTAAATTTGCCTGTGTTTATATTAATAATAAAAAAAAAACACTTTAAAGTTAGGTTAGAGTTTATAGCACCATTAAATATTCAATTATTAAACGGTTAGGCATCATTAAACCCCGAAAATTCAAAATGAATCTAACATCAATTGTTTAAGGCCAGCAAAATTTTATGATGTCTTGCACTATCTAGTTTAAGGAATATTTATCCATAACGGAGCTCATATAATTGCAGCACTTGTACTTAGTACTACCTTTGAGGTTCAAATATGTTCCTCTATGAATCTGAAAACTAGTCTGCTAAGAATCATATGTAGCAAAATTGAAAAATCATTAATAAATGATAAAAAAAAAACGAAAAGAGCTAAGATAGAACCCTAAGGAACACCACGAAATATTCAAATAAGTAGGTAACCGAATCTGTTGAGCTCTTTGATTAGAAATATGCAAAACAACACTTGTAACTGACGTTGAATAACAAAAAAATTTACCGGATTTGTTCATAAGTTTTAAATGTTTCGATATCTATCCAAAAATTTTGAAAAATTTCCAATTCCAAGCAATCTTCCAACTATACCCCATAAGTTTGCTGTAATTTTCAATAAGAATGAAATCAGATTAAAATCGTGCTAAATAACTATATTATCATAGATGGCACAAAAACTAGATGTCGCATGCAGTTCTTATCAAAAAAGTATACAAAATTTATATGACTGGGTGGTCCATTCCGGAATGGATCATAAATGAAATGAGTGATTCATATTTTTCCGTATCTAAAGTGCTGAGGAAGTCGATCAAATGTATGTATACAAAACTCCTATTATAAAAACACTTGCTTTTGGCACGCTCTAAAACATTTTAATGTCCATTCTAGAATGGCACTATACCCATTTCACAATCTGTATACTCTGTTCTAGTATGCAATGTGACATCTATGTAGTTCTTATGCCATCCATGCTATTATGTACCTTAGATAAAATCACTAATTTCCACTTACGTTTAGTTTCCTGTCCAACAATAGGTAAGCAGTGTTATCAGGAAGTAATGAAAGTGTGGGCTACTCTCTAATTACGCAAAACAATTTAGCATGCGTAAGTAAGTAAAACCTTTATCGTTCTGATGAAATCCTCTTATGAACATATATGTATGTATGTTACAAAATTAATTTCTAGGACAGTCACGCATGAGTCCCATTTCCTGTCAAAATAATCTTCTCATATATGGTAATCTTGCTTTAATTGAGCACCCGCAGTAGCTCTTCAAACAATGAGATTTTTTTTTGTTTTGTAAAATTTTAATGCATATATTTGATCCGCAAAAGGCGGCCTTCCAACACCAAAACAAATTCCTACATAAAAAATGCTGTATATGATTTACAACCGTTTTTATTTGAGTTCATTTAAATTCAGCAGATGCGTTCCCTCATGTACATCATATGTAGTAAGTACTTTGGCAATTTTTTTTTCCCTTTACATAAAATTATGCTCGACAGTGACAGATAAGTAACAACGCCACATTTTTAGGCTACCAAAAATTATTCTGTGGTCAACTTCTAACTGATCTTGTGTGCTAATTTTACAAGATCTCTTTCTCTTCTATTCATGCGTGCGTGACGAAGGTTGTTGTTATTCAATCTGTGTGTGGTGGGTGACTTTACTTAAAACAGATCTGAGCTGGCGGCTGCCTACTCGCGTTCATTTTAAACTTGTTCCACTTGTTTACAAATTCGATTTGAATAATGATAAAATAATTGTAACGAACAAGATAGGCGGCTTGAAATCGTTTCAATAAATTCTTGTTTTGCAATTACACACAGCATATGTGCGTCTCTATGTGTGTATACATATACACATATATCTAGTGCGCCTTGATGATCTTAATTGAATGATGACCCACTCAATCAGAACGAAATTGTCTCTTGTCTATACCCTGTCCTCTTCTCTCCTCGCTCTTAATATATTAATATTGTTGACTTCTCTCAATATAGAAACACCCACAATCATTCCTATGTAACTGCTGGATCCGATATTATTTTCAAAATGACCCTATACGGCGTAAAACACTAAATTAATTTTTAAATTTCATTACAATTTATTGTCTCTAACTACTGCGTGTAGTTTTATATATTCGTACATAGATCGCGTTCTATCTTCTAGATTAGCAAATCTAGGCTCGAGCCACCATCGGCTTAGATGAGATCTAAATCTGATTTTTACATATACATATACAAGTTGCTATGCTACAGTATGCTTGAGATCGCACATAATTTATTACTGTCCAGCTGAAAATCGAAACAAATAACGCAAGACGCGTAACCAATGCGTGCTCAACTCTACTGCCCACCACAATGGACATGACTGGAATTGAAAAAAAAAAAAAAAAAGTAAATAAAAAATAAAAATAAGTATTAAGCGCAAGTAGTGAGAGTTTTTAAGTGCATTTGAGCATGCGCGTTGTGTTGTCGATTTGTTTTTTTTGTTTGTCTGATAAGCCGGGAAAGCTGCACTTACATGGTTAATGGCTTTCTTGCTTGCTTTGCACTAATCTAATTTCGGACAAAGATCAAGAGGTTCTGCTGTTGCATGTTCATAATATAAAGGAAATTGCACAATCGGAGCACCGGAAAACACTGCTTGGATGAGTTGAGCCCTTCTTTGCTTGACATGCAGCAGCAGCTGCTTTTGTTTGTTGTTTCTCATTATTCAGAGCCAATGCTGCAATTTTAATAATCTGCACATCAGATTCGTGTAGGTACAGGTTTCATATGATTTATATTAAACCGGTTTCTTGCAAAAAAAAAACAAAAAACAAAAACACCAATACTAACTGGGAATAAGATCACCTGTAGAAAAGCCGGTTGACAGGTGAAAAAATAATAATGACAAAAAAATTAGTTGTAGTTTTTTTTTTATAGTGGAAATTGTTTTAAGTTTTTTAAGTAGTCGAATAAATGCTTAGAAAATATTTTTTTTCCTTTTCAATGAGGTAATTTTCTTGATACTATTAGTCATCATCTTTTTTTTTTTTGTCATGTCGATCGTTTATCAATAAATTCCCGCCAATTTTATTGCGCGGAACGCAGGCGCAATATGCTGCAACTTTTCTCGCGATTAACTTAAAGAAAAGTTTCAATGACGCAATGCTTTGCAAAGCGACGAGATAAGAGGTGTAACCTTGTACGTTGAAAATTGAATTTATATGAATGGAAAGCTTTGTTCAAGTAGCTTTAACTGTTGGTCATACATACATACATACATACATATACATATAAATGAAGGTTTGCAATTTGCACGTCTTATCGAGTGATATTTTGATATGTATGAATGTATGTAGATATGATTAGCGATAAATGATAAATTTTACTGGTGAAATGACATTGTTTTCTTAAATTTTTTGAGTCATATTTTATCAATTTTCTTTGGCTTAATGACAATTTAAAAATTTGATTGAAATTTAGTGGTGGAAAGAATTTTTTTTTTAAATATTTATTTATAGAATAGGGGAATGTCGTTACGGTAGGTAGGCCATCTGTGATATTTTTTTAGAGTTTTGACCACTAGCGTCACCAATGTTCGAGTGCAGAAAAATTTCTTCTCAGCGATTGCAGATTTATAGTGTGAACGCAAAGTATATATGCTCTGTACTCAGTGGCTTGAAATTCCAAAAAAAGTTTTTTTTAGTAGTAGTGAATACGGCCGCCAAAAAGTGAGGATATAATATGCAATCATCAATGTACATCGTGAATATGTTGTGTGACTCATATTTACAAATAAACCAAGAGGTATGTCGCACGTGATGTGGCAATGGCGCTTGTCGTCAAGGTTGGCCACTTTGTGTAGTCAGGGGTGGCCCACTGTGATTGTGTGCTTGGAAGACGTCCTAAAAACATCCATCACCAATCCCAATGAAATCCGAAAATAAAACACCAGCTACAAAAGAAAGATGCCCGCAAAAAAAAAAAAATGCATAAAAAATCCGTCTTAGGGCAATGCAAGAGAGAAGTGCATTTGAAGGGCGTCAATATAACGACATGTACCGGAAATGTAATTTCGAGTAATGCGCCATTCAAGTTTTGCAAAAAAAAAAAAAAACTGAAAAATGCAACAAATTCAGCTTTTTATTTCATTTAATTAATTTTTTCAGGTCATTTTCAATCATTTCAACATATTTTTCGTTTTCTGATAAACCTAGATGGCGCTTGCCAACCTTGACAGCATTTCACTTTTTATATTTTTTCACTTTTCACCCAATCAATCTGCAATGTTCAACAAAAGTGTTCCTTTTTCCTAGACCTTTCCAAAGATGTGCTTTGATTGAGCAAATTCTTCCTAAAACGGAAGTTATGGGAAAAAAGTCAAAAGAATGTCCAACCCTGACCATACTCCCATACCTATACGCTACTCTTTATTATTCATAAAATTCAGGAGGTATGATCTGACGCTATACGTATGTTTTTTGTTTGGAATACCGCAAGGATCGGTCTTAATGTCAATTATTGTTTCGAATTTTTACTAATTAGGTCATAGACCGACACAATCCAAAATATTCGAACGATACTGAATGATATGTTGTGCAAGTCTATTGAGGTTCTTAAAGAGTGTGGATATCTCAGTTTGGTGGTCATAGATGAGATGTATCAAATTTTTCAGCAAGCTGATTTACAGAATTTCTTCATGGACATAATTATTTCAGTGATGAATTCCGTGAAGGTGCGGCCCTTCCATATCCTAACCATCGAGTCGTCAACGACAACTTACAACGATATTGTGGCATCTTTGTGCATAGAGGTGACTCAAGAGTAAAAAGTATTTTACATGACCAGTCGGGTGTGAAAACGGTTTTTTTGTCGAAGAATAACACAAAAACCTGCTCAAAGAAAATAATAAAAATATTCAATCGAAGCCGCTGGTAGTAGAAACTGGTGTCAAAATCAGGATAAATATTGTTGCTTTGAGTCAGAAAATAAACGTCAGTTGCTCAATGGATTTCTCTTCATGAAGCAAAGTCACCAAATTACACTAAACACGAAGCGTTTGTAAGAGAATGATTGTTTTTTTTTGTCAATCTGGTTGTGTATATGTATACGGTTTCACTTGAAGATCATCCTACAGTCATTGCTGCTGAATGGCTACAACACAATTTATTTGACGACTCTGTTGGAGCAAAATTCGAAAAATACAACTTCAGCGGTCACGGATCATTCTAAACCACGAGAACGCCTCTTGCCTAAAACATCGCCGATTCAAAGGTAAAATTAATGTGTCATCCGATCTACAGTTTCGACATTGTATCATGTGATTTTTATATACTCGTATTTCCAAAAATAAAGGATAAATTGTGTGATTTTGACAGTACCGACCGACGTGGCCACTGGTTACAATCTACGAACAAAGTTATTTCTGAAGTGTCTTGAGTTGAGAGATGTGGATCTCGGGTTTCCTCCAGGGCTGATTGTACCAAAAACTGTATAGATTGTAATAAAGAGAGTACCTTGAAAGGAAATAACTGCTAACAAATCTCAAAATTTTATACATTTTATAATTTTTACATATTCTAAAAACTTTTTAGAACAATTTTTGTAATTTGATGTCTCCTTTTGATACTAATTTTTCCATTTACTTAAACGCAAAAAGGAGAATCTAAAGCATGAGACAAGCAGAAAAATATTATTTATTGGGGTCTTGGGGTCACAACTCTCAGATTTCTGGAAAATTTTCACAAATAAATTGCATTTATTTTTTACAAAAGTTTTTTTTCTTTTTGATCTATCAAAGCTATCAAAACATAACAAAAAAACGTAAAAAAAAACAACAAAATCAAAATTTAAGTAATAATCCTTGTGTATTGATGATAAACTTTACTCGAATATAGAAAGGTACACATTTAGTGATCAGAGGGCTTACTGAAAGATTGACAACCATCAAATATATAATTCCATGAGTACGAGATAGTTCTGATTGATGATTAGATAGTTGTAAGCCTTAATGAAAATAAATATAGAGGAAACATCTGAGATATTTAAAACATTCACTTAATTAAATAATGTGAGACTTGAGGTGTGATTAGTAATGATCAACATTACCTTATTAGCATAATTAGCCATGCTGGGACGGTAATTTCTAAGTGGGTCTGAAACAATGATTAGTACCTACCTACACGGGAAATTGTTATTAATTTAAGTAATTGGCCTAATTAAAAGTATGAATAATATTTGATTTTTTCTTTCATTATAATTTTACAAAAATTTTTACATATTATATCTACCGTAATTACTCAGAACATATAATTGCGATCTTAATTACATTAATGAGAAATTTCCATACAATAGATATTATTGTGTGATTTTTTAGTGCGTGTTTTTAAGCATTTTTGTATTTTAAATTACTTTTGGGAATTCTTATAGAATTTTTAATGCAATTATGTAGGTAGACAATAAATATTTTACTTTATACAATCGTCGGAAGAAATTTATCAAGATCAAAATTAACTGTAATAAATTGGGATTTATTAAAATATCTTTCAAACAGAGTTGAAATTGTTTCAATATCAAAAGTAATATTAGCTTAAATTCTGTGCTTAAGTAAACCCTGATAAACTCTCGACCTTAAACGAGCAAAGAAAACATAATTTGTAATCAGCTTGGTTTTTTTTTTTAAAGTACTATTTATAGGTGGAAATAAATATAATAATAGTAAATTCACTTAATACACACACATAATATTGTAAAATATATTCTTGTGCCTTTAAATAATTTAATTAAATTGAATTCTAGGATAATTAAATTACCATTAAGAAAAACAATTTTAGTCATGATTAACAGAAAAATCTTCTTTGGTATTACTTCAGGTGAAGCTACACGGTGACAGACTTTGGCCTCCTTTTTGGTCTCTGGAGACCGAGAGATTCATGTCAAAGTTATCCTAATAATAAGATAGGATACAGCCGAAAAAAATTGCAAATTGTTTTTTTTTTTTTAGAATGAAACAAGTATTTTCATAAATTTCCGTCTTTTACATGAATGGGTGAAAAGAATTTGGCTATACATTATTGTAGTGCGATTGAGACAACGAGTTAAAAACAAAAATCGAGAGAACCTAGGATTACCCGAATGACAAAATCTTATTGAATCCCTCAAAATCCTATCTACTTCAAGTCACACTACCTCACTTTTTTAAGAAAATGATAAATTTCGTTTTGGCCAAGGTGCTGAAATGAGATGTAAAATTCTCATTTTTCCCGAAAATATCAGAGAATCCAGCATGAGTGACACTCACTTAAACTCTTCAGAGTAAAATGAATGTAAACAAAAGCGCGTGCTTTTCAAATATCATAGGATTACAGCAACAACTTTGGAACCACAACATAGGATTAGAACAACAGCTTTGGAACCAACTCTATCAATATTTCAGAAAAATCTGTTTTCACAAAATCGCGGGAACATTTTATAAGAAATAAAATCTGAAATTTTCGCGCCATTTCTCATTTATTTGTTATTCGTAAATGTTTTAAAGAGAGTTTGAGTTTTTTGTTATTTTTTCTTCTTCTTCCTTTACTTTTCTAGCCGAGTACATTTTAAATGTAAAACAATCGGAAATCTCGCCTGATTCTTAACTTGTTGTTAAGTTAACTTTGGTCGTAATATCACCATAGGTGACTGGGTGGTGAGTGACGGGTCGTTAAAAAGCAGAGAGTTTTCGTAAAATTTTTGAGAGCAGGTCGTATTAATACGACTCGCCATATAAAACTTTTCATTATACGAGATGCGTATTCTTTCTGTTAGATGTTCCTTGGTGACACTACACGGTGAAAGACTTTGGCATCCAGAGACAACTTTTGTGGTCTCCGGAGACCCAGAGACCCATGAATACATTATGGAGACGAAAAAAATTTCTAAATAGACCAAATCTCTAGAGACTTTTTTGGTTTCTGGTCTTCAGTCGTGTATTTCAAATCAAACAGGTCTCCATGTTCGGTCTCCGGTCTCCGAAGTTTGTTCTTGTTCAATTTTCATCTTCAGATCTCCGGACACTATTTGTGTGTTCTGGTCAGTTAAATGTAGGTCTACTGAGAATGGAAAAGGAATAAAGTAGAGTGAGTTTGACAAATTGTTACAAAGGAATCAATAAGAACAATTAATAATTAATATAATGTTTTTAGAGCAGAAAATTTGTTTCGTCAATAGAGTTCTGGATATAAAAAAAATAAAATAAAAATTTGTTGTGTTATCTTTTATTCCGTACACATTTTTACACCAATGAATATATTTTTTTTTTAGTTTTTCACCTTTCCTTCCTATAACATGATAATATTAGTAACTTTTCAGATAATTCTTTCTAACAATCTCTTTTTCGACAAATAGCAAGGATCTCTGAACATCTCTAGAGACCAAACTTCAAATTTCGTGTATAAACTTCGGAGGCGTGTCTTTAGAGAATTTTTTCTTATGGTCTCCAGAGATCTAAATTTTTGATCTCCAGAAACTAAAGTCTCTTGCCGTGTAAGCATTTTGGACATTTTAGTATATATAAACCGGAGATCAGACCACAAGTCTCTTGCCGTGTCTTTATCTTTAGTATCTACACATTGACAGAGTTACAGCGACCATGATACTTACGAATGTGATTTAATGGTGGCGGTAATGAGAATGACTATATTCAGTGGGTTTGCTCATACTCCTACATATACATTGTATACAGTCATACTCCGGTATACGGATACTCGCGAGTACAGACATATTCCATTGACACCATTCCTCAGATTACGGACCCCCCTGCTTCACAAGAACAGACACTTAACCGTATGACGCGGCTGTTTAAAAACAACATGTTAAAATCACAAACGAAGAATTAGGTGACTATGTATTAGAATAGGAACCTTACCGGTATCGCTGCGGTTATTTCGAGACTCCTACGGCTCTTTGAATAGCATAACAATGGACTTTGAAAGTATTTGCAAAACTAACCTTATAGGGTCAGTCATTCCATAGCATATAAACTGGACTTCATCCAGACTAATTTCGTTCTTCTTTGGCTGAAAATTATTAGCTATGAGATAAGAATATAACTCATTTTTTTGTCTTGCGATGTATGCTACCTGAATTAAAGGACTTTGAAATCCTTAACATTCGTTGATTTTTGGTCTGCTGAGTTAGGTATATTTAAAAAAAAAAACATAACTTTGATATTAATTTTAACAAAGACATGAACCATAGTATTTTAAAAGTATAAATTTTCAAGAAAAATTCTAAAAAGGATGCTTTTTAGAAGAAAGAAATATAAAGGGCAATAAATATATATTTTATCCTTGAACATATCAAAATGCATCTTGTTCATTTTTTCTTATTTTATTTGTAAATTAATGCTTATAATGTTTTTACATTTTCAAGTTGCGATTTCAATGGGTTTAAGCGAGATATTTTTTCGTCAATAGAGGTCTATTTGTTTTGTAAAAAAAAAAAAAACAATCATATAAATTTTTAGTGTTATTCTTTATCCCGTAAAATTCCTACATCAAGGATAACAGTTTTTTTTAAAAAATAATAATAAAATTAATAATAATCGCTGCCTGATTCTAACCCTCGGCTGAGGAGTAACAGAGTACTTATACATATAACACGAGGAAGAACAAAGCCCTACTTCCCATAAAAAATTAAAGAATTATTAAAAAATATATTTAATTAATTAAGTTATTTGAAAAAAATATATATAATTCAACTTCAAAGAATTATAAAAAATATTTTTATTCCAAAACTAAAAAAAAGAAAGAAAAATTTAAATCAATGAATATTATTCTCTGGCAGACAAATCGTGATAAGCTCATCAATGAGTTCCTCATGAGTAATCAGATGATCGTCCAGATGAAATTTATTCGCGTTTGAATCAAAACCGAGAAAGAAATAGTTTATTTACTTATTCACAGATAGTGTGCATGAGATATTCCATCTCTTTCACTTATTTATAAATGTATACTTTGCTTCTATTTTGTGAATTTTACAATATTAGATGAGCGCTTCGATGAGTATATAATAAGTGTTATGATGAGCTTATCAATGAGCACTTTAATGAGTGTCACAATGAGCTTATTAATGAACATGTCAATGAGTGTCACGATGAACTTATTAATGAGCATATTAATGAGTGTCATGATGAGTTCATACATGAGAATTTGATTTTACGATTGATTTCATGTATTTTTTCGTATTTAAACTCCAATTGAAAATCAAACTCTGAGACGTTGAGGCGTTAGGATTTGGGCATAACGTCTTAGGCGACGGTCACACTGATGAAGTATGAAGTATGCAGCATGCAACACGCAGTATGCAGTACTTACTGCATTGCGACTGAAATTGCGTTGTGTAATACATTTTATTTTAACACGCTGAAAAGCGGTCACATTGACGAAGTAGCAGTAAAAATTGCGCAGTAGAAATCGCATGCAGCTGACGGTGCTTGTTGCACGCAGTATTTACTAGTGCAGTATTTGCCGAGAAGTTGAAGCGATAAGTCAACAGAATATAAAGAAACAGAAAAGTTTGCGCATTGTTTGTGAAAATCGCTGAAGATATTGCCTTTAATACTAAAATTTGTGGAAGTGGTGGAAAAACATGATTGTTTGTGGGATTACACAAAAAAGAACTATAGAAAAACTAATATAAGCATGGAAGAAAATAGGAAATGGATTGGGACAAAGTGGTAATTCAATAAATATTTATGATTAATTATTTATTTATTTTAACATGACGTCGCACATTCTTTGTAGATCTTATCGTGTACACTTTATACTATTAACAATGAACTATGAGCAATCGTGTGGATAATTAATACTATGAACAAATAAATTTGTCGTTTGATTAATAAAACATTACTTCTTTAACTGATTACCTTATTGTAATTAAAAGTCGTTCACTAGGTTCAATGGCACGTCGGAAATTTGTATCCTTTTTATCAATAGAAGAATGAACTAAGTCCAGCAAGACATGAAAGCTATTTTTGCTCATTCTGTAAAACCCCTTGAATTTTTCATCATGCATAGATAACTCATTAGCGACAATTGCTGAACTATGCTGCAAATTTTCCCTAAAAAATGGCAAAATTCAACACCTCCTTTTCGACAAGTGCTTACGGCGTCTTAAAAACCACCAAAAAGCTTTACTTCTTCCTCTGATGAAGACATTTTTAATACTGGTGTTGCACTCAATACTGCATGAATTTGAACAACATCGCAACCTAGAGTAAGTACTGCATACTGCATACTTCATACTTCATCAGTGTGACCGCCGCCTTACTCAGCATATGGGTGACAGCCTTTGCGCGGAATCAAAAATCAAAAAATTAATTTAAAATAAATAATTTAAAAATTTAAATAAATAAATCATACAAATCAATTCAAATTTTCCTAGTAGAAATGTCATCTCACCCGGTGATGATAAGAATAAATATTTATTTATTGCTGGTTTATAGGGAGCAGTTTCATGATATCCAATGAACCCTTCGATGAGATTTAATGTATGCTCATCAGAAGGCTTATCGGGACTATATATTTCTTCATTAATTACAAACACCTTTATGCTTTTCAGTCAAATTAGTATTGGTTTACAAAGTAAAACCGTGAACGATTTCTACCAGGAATGTTTACAAACTTTAAAAAAAAATGTTTTTTAAGCTACAGGTAACTGCAAATCGAACCAAAAATTATGCTTAATTTTGTTTACAAATTTTGTTTCTTGTAAGCAAGATCCACATTTGGAGAAAGACTTTGGTGTTCTAAAGATATGCAAACTATTAGTTAGAAGTTTTTGAAAAAGGAATGCTTATATTAAATCGAACAAAGTTCTGTGAATTTTTCGTACTGTCAACTAAAGAAGAAGTGATAATTGCTTTAAGACCAATATATTGACGGTACACTAGATAAAACCCAGTGAATTCAGTCACCCGTCTGGTTTGAAATTATGCAAATTAGAGCGGTTAAGTGCTTTTCCGCATTTATTTCTGGAACAGTTGGTCGGGCCCAGTGTTTGACAAAATGTAATCTGATTAACAATTACAATTAACTATGTAACCTGTAATCAGATTACTTTGTAACAGATTACTAATGTAGTCTATTTCCATAATTACATAATGTAATCGATTAACGTGTAGTGTGATTACAAGATAATTTGATTACACATTACATGTCAATTCCACTACATGTTAATCTAATTAATGTGATTACATTTCAGATATTTAAGATATTTGTATTCAAATTCTTCATAAAACTCCCTAAAACTAATTCGAACGAGAACAATACTATTTTCTTTCAATTCATTTCATTATATTAATAATTACTTTTAAGTAATCTACAAAGTAATCTGTTATAATGTAATTCGATTACAAAATAATCGAACTATATTGTAACAGATTATTATTATTATTATTCTGTCATAAGTAATCTGATTGAAATGTAATTAAATACAATTTAATTACATTGCTTGGTAATTTGACTAAACTGTAATGGAATTATTAATTAAATTACACTGGAATCAATACTGGTCGGGCCGTAGGTTTTTATATTCCGAAGAACTCCCCAGTACATTAAAAACGTTTGGGACAGCTGAATGTTTTGCCAATATACGTGAGATATCTGTAATTCTAACAATTTTGATATGGAAACTCTACGAAGAAGCTGCCCGATTTCGTCTATTTCCGAACCAACATCTACAGTTATTATGAAAACAAACTCCGTGTACATAATTTTAGCTCTCTATCTCACGTTATTAGCTCATAGCCTATTCAGCTATTACCGAAATTAGATGATATTTTTCTTTTTTAAATGACGTGTTTTCAGTTACTAAGGGAACAAATTATCCGTGACCTGAATAGGCTAAGAACTAATAACTCCTTAACTGTCACAGATAAAACATAAGTGTAGTAGATTAATTTAAAGAAAAGACTCTGGGATTTCGAAATTTTGTAACAGACATCTATGTTAGTGGGGATATTATTAAAAAAAAAAAAGATAATTTAAAAACCGAAATTATGAATTTGAAGCATCTTAACTGTGGAGTGGAGAGGGGAATGAGGTTTGTTTAACATTCTTAGGAAAGGTTCTGCATACAATACCGTCTTAAAATAGACCGTATACTTTTTAAAAAATATGGTGTTAAATGAAAAAATAGCATATTTTACTAATCACCCTGTAACTTGGTAGGGTGACATTTTGCCTCCCCCCCGCTACCATACAATTTTTTACTTGTCTGGATGAGAGGAATCATTTGGCAAAATATAATAATATTACTCTGGGACACCCTGTATGTTATAAATACAGAATCGTTTTTGGTAAATTAAAACACCTTATTGAAAGCTTTACTGTCCCATACTTACAAACTGCGCCAGGAACTTTTTGACCGCATTGTCAATCTGCTAAATTAGTTGTTAGTAGTCGGCTGGGGATATTGTCTGATTACCGTTGGTAGCACACTGAAAACCTAACTTGTCATGGATATTTAATACAGCCGGATGGCGTATCGCTTTGCTATGTTGAGTTGTCCTTGGACTATATGCGTACCACAAAACCAATCCAGGTAAAGTTCAATAGACGTTAACGTTACCGTTCCTGTTGAAACTCTCTAAGAGTTTAAGGTCAGCTTTTGTAAGATGTCGTTTCTTGCTTTTAGTTTCTTTGCTGCGTTCGTTGGATGTTGGTGATACATAAAAGTACGTCCAGAGTTATTCCCCAGAAAGTATTTAGGAATTTAATTATGATTTAGAAGCGTGTTATTTAAAAAGAGGGAGACATTTGTGGTCATGATTTTATTATTAAGATGGTGGCAGCCAAGATATACAGAAAACAAGGTAGTATATTGCGCCTGTCGTTATCCTATCTCTCTCTTTCGTGTGACGTCACTTGAATTCTATTGTAGAAATGAGTGCAGATTTCAATTTAAAATTGCATACTTACCTGTTGCAATACTACACGAATTCGTAGATAATAAATTCTCGAATTCTTTGTTATTAATACCCATAAAAGTTTGTGTCAAAAGATGAAGGTTGCAATAATTATAAGTGCTCGTCTCTCAACGAATAACTGCAACACCTTCAACTTACCTATTTTTTGGACATAGATTTGCGTATTTAAAAAAAAGTACAATATGTTATAACTTTAAGAACAGATTTTATTTAATTTTCTTTTCAGCTGATCCTTCTTCTTCCAAACATTGTTTATTATGTTTTGGTTTTGAATTCTGATTCTAAAATACATTTTACATCAAAAAAATGTTTTTATAATTTCATGATACAAAGAGCAGTCGACTGCCAAAGAAAACAAGCTTTGTATATATCCGTCAGATGGTTCGAGAGCGTACTCTTCCTGGATATTGTTAAATCTGTTGAATATAGAATCTAATTTCTTTAATTCCATAATAAATGATTTGTTTGGCTTCTGAAGACCCCCTTCATTGATTATATTTGTCCATGTTAAACCTGTGGTATCTTCTTTATCAGTAAGAATATCTATGTTTGGTATTTTCGATATATAGCGGTTTAAAAGGTATCCAGCAAGGTACTTCAAAGCATCGTACTTTACATCTGACATTTCATCTTCGTTGCTTGATACAGTTATGCTATTTTCGTCTTCAAGTACTGTCTCACAATCAGAAAAATAGGATAAAAGGTCTGCAGTAAGCAATTTGCTCTCCTGATCCACGTTCGCCCAGTCATTGTTCAGGTCTACATCCATTTGGACTTCTTCTTCCATAAATGACTTTACGTTTGAAGATTCTGATATGATGCCTTCATTGCGACCGAGTAAATAGGAACGTAAGCGGTATTTTAATTCAAGTGCACTTGGGTGGTCATAAAGTCCACCTTTGGCACGTATCACACCAAAAAACATTTCCAAGAGATCCTGGTTGACACGGTAAGTCAAAATGTTAGAAGCATTATGCGATGCCTTTAGGTAATCAAATAGCATTTTAAGAGATCTAATGCTCATTGAAATCCCTTGCTGGAAAGGTAACAACCTAGCCTTTTTGCCGAATCGCATCTTTAGCACATGCTTTCCATTTTATCGAGGATTTCTTTTTCGAAATCAATTTCAAGTCCATAAGCAGCTTTTTTTTAGTCTAAATCTTTCGGAAAGCGAAATAGTTTCACAGGCACATTATTAACTTTATTTGTATATTGTTTACTTTTCTTATTATTATTGGTATCACATCCAAGAACTGAACAAACTGCCATACATATTTATTTAACAAAATTAATTTATTTTCAAACACGCGGTATAAGATATAACTCACAAGCGAAAATGAAGGAAAAAAGCGTAGCTGTCAAACGACAATAATTCAGATGACTGACATGCGCAGAAGATACACAATATATCACGCGGGAATATATTACCTTTCTATTCTGAATATTTTGGGTGGCAACTAACTTAAATTTTCAGTTCAGTTCAGGAAGATTTTCCATTGTCGAAATTACAAAAATATAGCAAGGTTTTGGTCAGATAATTTTCTTAAAAGTTTTGATGCTTTAATGTTGTTAGAGGATAGATTAGTAGTAAGAAGGATTGTAGAATGCCAAAATATAGAGATTATAAGAAATATAGTTGCATAACCCGACCCCTATTGTAGGTTCGTTATTGAGTTTTTTTTATAGGTCTACCGTTTTTCTTCAACGATCATATTAGATTCGAAAAATATATAATTGCTTAGCATTTTGATATGCCAATAATCCTTGTTATTGTTCTACATGGTATTATATAATATCTGCAGAATAGGATCGTATGCAGCAGTCACGTCGCTGTACGCTATTTCTATGAAAATTTTTCAGTTAACTTTAACATTTTGAGTCAAGTTTTGGCAAGTTTTCAATACTTTGCAACTGTCATTCATCACTTTTTGCATGGTCACCGTTTGTTTACCGGACTAATGATCCTTTTCCTGCTTATCGGTTTGTAGATCTCTGGAAGCCACCATATCTGTTGAAGAGCTGTAGAGTATCTAAATGATATAATGATCTGTTCCTTTTAAATTTCACTATGAATTCTAATTTAAATATGCTAAATCTGCTAGACCTTAGTACATAGACTTGTAATGGAGTAGAGTTCAATAGCATTGCGGAATGTAACTTTATGACCGATAAGTCATATGACAAAAAAAAAAAAGAACTGTGACAAGGATAAAATTAGAAATAAAATTTCCTCAATTAAAAGTCAAATTCCTTTGCTTCTCCTCAAATACATAAAACAAATAAACAAGACTCCAATAAAACTTGCCTTCATTTCACACACATTAACCAACGCCTAACCATCGTTTTCGAAATATTTACGGCATTTAAATGAAACTCTTTGCTCTGATTATACCCGAAAAATGTCTTTCCAAAAAGATAACAACGCGGGCAGCATAGCATAAAAAAACTATCACAGATTCCTCATTCGCTCCACTTAAACATTCCGAGCACATGACGTGTGGGGAGTTTTCATAGTTCACTTTTCAAGAAAAATCTTGAATGTTTGTTAATGAATTTTTTTTTTTTTAATTTTTTCTTCTTTGACTTAAGCTTGATGAGCATGCGTGCATGGATTTTTCTTTCTTTTCATGAGAGCATGTGGTTGGTACTTTAGTGCTGTAGTAAAAGGGCTGCTTCTTGATATATTTGAGATTCTTCTCTTTATTTTTCTGTGCATATTTATGTATATAGACCATAACTTATGTACATAGGTACCTATATACATATATATGTAAGAAAGTTTGCTCGAGTTTTTATTGAACAAATAAAACCCGTTTTAAAGGTAAACCGCATCATGGACTTTTGTTGTTGATCTTGTTACGTGCGGTATTCTTTGTATTTTGTTTTTGTTTTATTGCAATCATCTGGAATTGATGAAATGGAAAAATATAGGTTTTTGGGAAGTGATGAAACTTAAAAACACTCGAATCATAAAATAATCAGAAAAGTGCTTGTGATGAATGACAATTTTTGGAAAAGAAAAGTTTTTTTTTTCGAAAATTTCGACTGGTTGGAAAAGCATTTGAAAAAAAAAACGAGATAGAAGTAAATTTTTAATTTTTATACCCTAGATGAAATCTATAAGGTAGGTATACTAAGTTTGTCATTCCGTTTGTAACACCCAAAAATAATTATGGTAATATAGCAAAATGGATTTGACATCCAAGCATAAAATTAAAAGTTATTTTGATTTTTGCATATCCGTTCGTCCGTCCTCACGATAACTCAAGAACGCGTGTACTTAGAGAGCTGACATTTTGCATATGGGCTTTAAAAAAAAAAAACAAAAGTGATATTAAGTTCGAATTAGGGACAAATCGGGTAACTCCTTTGTAGGGTTTACATACAAAAAATTTCGTTTTTCACTACATATTTGGATACTACCTGAGAACGCAAAAACATAGAGAGCTGAAATTTTGTACATAATGTTTTTATATAAAATAGGAAATATAATTTCAAAAATGGACTAAATCACGCAACTCCTTCTTGGTGTTGCCATATAAAAATTTAGGATTTTTACGTATATTATGAAAACGATAACTCCCATACGATTTTCACGTACTGAAAAGTTCGTCAGAATATGAAATCAGTATAAAATTGGTTAAAACCAGTTCAAAAATCAAACTTGCCCAGATGGGTGACTATACGAAATTACGCATACTGGCATTCATCTAGGGTATCATAAGAGTTGGTTTTAGATAAATTCTAACTTTTTTTCTTGTTTAGCCGCTGCGCAAGTCAAGAACCGAAAAATATTTCTTTCCTCTTAATCGATCTAGGAGATCTTCAATAACCGGAAGGGGAAAATTGTCACGAACTGTGTGTTTATTTAATTCGCGAAAATCAACACAGAGCCGAAGCTCGCGATTTTTCTTTTGAACCAATACTATAGGTGAGGCATAGAGTGAGTTACTCTCCCGAATAATTTTCCTCTTTAACAAGTCGTCAACGATTTTCTGTAGCTCTAACCTATGAGCGTATGGTAATCTACGAGGTATGCAGAAAAATGGTTCGTCTTTAGTTAATCTTATTACCATTTCAAAATTCTTGTTGATATTCGCGGATGTTATGTTAGGACTTCGAGCGCAAGCCTCTGTTACGATTTCACAAACTTTTGTTTTTATTTCATGAGACAATTTATCCTTAGTATTTACCGTCGGCTTATCATTCTCTTCAAAGGTATTAATGTTTAAAATTTCTTGATTAAAATCGATTTCTACATTCTTTGAAACTTGAGTGTGATTGCGAGTTAGGTCATCGTCTTTACATATAACTATTTTCATTATTGCTAACTCCTAACTTCAAATTATTTTTCTTTAGAAAATCACGACCTAAAATAGCTGGATATTTCATGCTAGAATCTTTTACGACAAACAAATCTAAACTAATACATTTATTTTTAAAAATAACCTTAGGAGTTATTTTACCTATGATCTGGAGTGGGCTGTCATTAATTCCGCAGTACTTGTATTTTTCCGTGTCAATTCCAGTAATCAAGAGTAGTGGTATGTAGCGTTCCTGTACGAAACTAATG
Source organism: Dioctria rufipes (assembly GCA_963924295.1). Taxonomy (NCBI): domain Eukaryota; kingdom Metazoa; phylum Arthropoda; class Insecta; order Diptera; family Asilidae; genus Dioctria; species Dioctria rufipes. The sequence goes on along the minus strand of OZ002740.1, from coordinate 21,084,796 downwards.
GAACTTCCAGAATCCATCAGCATCAGTAAAGAGCAGGAAAAATTCATTCCTTTGTTGTCAACCTCATCAAAGTTAAACCTAATAATGAATTCGAATTCGTTAGTATTTATAGGACATATATACTCATAACCTTGTTGCTGATTATATTGTGTTGCTCGCTGTTGTTCCTGGTCTTCAGATTTGTTTAACTCGTCTCGGCTGATAGAATCCTTAATAGTCATAACAGCAGTTTGGGTCTCACTGCACTCATGCACCTTATGGCCCATTCTACCACATCGAAAACAAGATCCTTTGTTACGTTTCGGCTTTGAACATTTGCTGCTTAGGTGTCCCAACTCGTTGCAGTTAAAGCACTTTAACTCTTCTCGAGGATGGTAGGTAGATGAAGATTCCTTCAAACGTTGTTTAAACTGACGTCCAGGCTGGCTCACTTGTTGAGATTTTATTTTATCGTAGTTCCTTAAAGCATCTTTTAACTCATCCATATTTTTTACACTGTATAGTAGCGTTTTGTTGACGTGAGAATCCGAAATACCGTTGATTATATAGAAGATTAGATCAGTTTCCTCCACGTCCGATAATGAAGCAACCTCTTGCATGGAGAATAAATATTGCTGCCATGTTTCATCACTTCTTCTTTTACGATTTCGCAGAGTATTATGAATTTCAGGACTGCTCACCTTTTTATTAAATTCCTTGATTAATGCAGCTTTCAGCTCCAACCAAGATTTAGCACGAGTTGTTCGCAAAAAGAGTTTTGCAGTGCCCGTCATTAACCGCTTTCCGTATACGAAACATATTCTGTGATCCCATCCTAAAATCTCGGCAGATTCCTCAAAATTTTGTAACCACTTCCGAATGCAATAACTGTCATCACTGTTAAATCGTGTAAAAGATTCCTCCACATCTCTAAAGTTGAAAAAATTTTGAGCACTAGCAGTATCAGAAGAGTCCGTTAACTCAGCAATTTTCTTTTTAAGTTCAGCAATTTCTTGCTTTTTTGCAAGAGTCTGTCGTAAGAATTCTAACTCATTACTTAAAGCATTGTTGTCTACGTTAGAATTTTCGAGATTTAACGCATTGGTAGATAGAACCATAGCTGGGCACCGTTAATGAAAGCATTAACTTCGTTAGTCGTTAATCCGTTACTAAAAAAGTTAACTTCGTTAAACGTTAAAGCGTTACTTTACGGAAAATTTAACGTTAGTTAACATTAATCGTTAATCGTTAACTACTAATAGTAACTGTAATCTTTATAGTATTGGACTAGTGAAATGAGCAAACCCACACGGATAATATCAACGATCATTAGCTCGTGTGTTATTGCATCATTGGCGCAATGATCATTCGTTTCGTCATTGCACCAATTACGCGTCCACAAGCTCATTCGTTTGCAATTATGCATTACTTACTATTCCATTTGTCGATAAGTGCGCTTTCAGCGGTGAGGAACTGCAAGTTATTGGAAAAATCAGCTGATTTTCAAGATATTATTGTCAGATATCATTTGTGAAAAATACTGATATATTTTTCAAGGTAAATTTTGAATATTTTCCAAAGCGAATAATTGAAATACTTTCTCACATTATATATCCAATACAAGGCTCGATTCAATTTTTCGAAAATTACTTTACAATTCACAGTTTTTAATTTACAAAATTGAGAATTGTTATCTGCCAAATCGAATTACCGTCAAGATATCGTGTGCTTACTTTACCAAGCAATGATCATTCAATTAATTACGTAATTGGATCAATGATCATTCTAGTGCATCATGAGCCTAGGGAATAATACCCGTGCTTATAAAAAAATGTTTTGTTTGGGGAAGTTTAGGTAGGACATGGAAGATAAATAAAAAAAAACAGCATATAAATCTGAGTTTGTTACATTAATTATTTCCAATTCAAATAAAAATTAGTAGAGATCATTACTCCTCGCTTTCTGACATAAGGTGCAAATTTCCCTTCATAAACATCAGCATGTTGAAATTTTCGTCTGAGAGCGAGGCTCGTTTAGGTGTCAAAATATCTTTTCCCGTAGAAAAAAGACGTTCGACTGCAGCACTCGAAGGTATACCGGTATTATATTTAATAAATAGATTTATTAAAATCTGTTCCCCAAGGAATGCTGCATCGATGAATGCGTCTTTTGATTTGATGTCCAGCCACATTTTGACCAGACTTTGGGCTTTAATTTTTAAAGATCTGTGGCTCCTAGGCTTCTCATTTGATTGAGTGACAGAATTAAAAAAATCTTCCTCTTCGTCTTCGTTGTTGCTGCTTCCGCCACCACCGCTTAAACTATCTCGGTCCTTTGAACTTTCGGCGGCTTCTTGCCTTAATGCCTCTTCTACACTTTTCTCCATGCGTTTTTTTACTAATTCAACTCGACTGCTATCATACACTTCTAGCCATATCAACCGGAACTTTGGGTGAAAAGCCGCAGCAAGTTGGCATTGTTCGTCGTCCAGAAGAGGTCCAAATCTTTGATCTATGCCCTTTAATAAGGCATTGGCTAAAGCTGCGCAATACACAAGACCCTTAGCCTTGATAAATTTTAGTTTAACAATTAAGTCAATGGAATCAAATTATTTATCTTTTTAACTAACCGGGTTATTTTTTTATCTATATGAAACTCATAATGGATGTCGATCATTGCCTGTGCCAGTACATCATATGAATGGTGACCTTTTAAACGTATACACGCCAACACTGCATGCATTCTGGCTCTTGTGACAGGATCTAAACAGTGAACGGTCATGCCCAAATAACTTTTGTTGTGAGCTGACCAGCAGTCAGCAGTTGTTGCCAACCAATCCATTTTCGCAAGTAAACTGAAATAATTTTTCAAAAATATCTACTTTAATATTCGTTAGACCACTCCGCGATACTTACTTAATCAGGTGTTGCTTTAATCGAATATGCTTATCAACGATGCGTCTGCCCAATGTTCTTCTCGATAGTGAACTTTTGCTGGGGTTTAAAGTTTTTATCAAAGTCACAAACGACTTCGTTTCGACGACATGTAAAGGAATCATATTGGTAACAAAAAAGTTTACTACAACTTGGTCCACAGTAGCTTGGGATACACCGCTACTAGTTGCTGCAATGCCAAAAGACTCTCCAATGCTTCTCTGTCGTATTTTTTTAGCCGAATTACTGCTACTATCGTTGCTGTCGATATTGTAATGAACAAGATTGATTTTCCTTTTTGGCTTTCCTCGACCGGACCCTGCCTTGACTGTTTCTTCAAACTGTACATACTGCGATTCAGGAGCTCTCCTCATGTGTTCTTTCAAATTGTTAAAGCTCGAAGTGTGAGCCTTAATTTTTGATTTTTTGGGCAGGCACAGTTTACAATCGAAAAGTAGTTGCTCTCCCGATCTGGACACAAAATTAACGTAATCCCTTAAATGCGACCACGGATTTTCATCAGTAGTAGAGCTGGAATCCAATTCCATGATTCTATAATTCTATAATGTAGTTTGCATACGCAAACCTTCATCCGCAATCAATCCTAATCAACTTCCACTAACAAAAATTAACACTTAACGTGAACTTAGTAAAGAAACAAAAATTTTAAACAAATGCAATTCTATTGTCACCGCCGGCAAGAACAGAACACTGATGAATGATGAATAGATCAAGCAAAAGAATGTCGTCGCTGTTTTTTCACTCATTCACGCTCAAACAACATTTAGTTACTCGCCACGTGCTCACTCCTTCCCGATTAAGGGAAGGCCTCAAATTTTTCTTAGAAATTTACTGGAAATTTTTCTTAGAATATATATACACATTTTAGGAGGCCAGCAACGGCAAACATTGTATCTGAAAAGAACTCCAGTCGGCCACCAAAGTGAATAAATTGTGCAAAAAAAATTTCTGTAAATTTCTAAGAAAAAATTGTGATCTTTCTTTCCTCGGGTCGTGGCAACATTGATTTTATATTGGAGTGAGGCGTTGCTGTCGGCCTCGACCATTGCATAAAAATTCGAAGGAAGAAATTTCCAGTAAATTTCTAAGAAAAAATGGTGGGCTTGCCTGCATCGGATCGACGTTGATTTTATATTGGAGCGAGACCCTTCTGCCGTCTGCACCAGCTCTATTGCTTGAGAAATTTGTGAGTGGGGCAATTTTTGATGCGTATTCTATTCTGTATGTTATATGTTTCTTTAATAGTAGGTAACTAATTAACGGTTAACGGACTTATGGAAAGTTAACGGAAGTTAAAAGAGTCCGTTAATTTTCTTAAAAGTTAATCCGTTACTCGAAAAGTTAACTTCGTTAATTAACGATTAACGGATTAACGGTCTTGTGCCCAGCTCTGGATAGAACTGTATTCTCAGAAGAAGAACGAGTCTCTTCCGTTATATCAAGCAAATTTTCGGGAAAATAATTTTCCAGCTCCGATTCGGAAATATTTGCTATAGCCTCCTGTAATCTTAATTTTAAATTAGATTTAATTCCTGTAGTTTGAAGCCCAAGTTGCTCCAGCTTCTCCTTTAAGTCATTTGCAGTAGCGTTATCAATAAACCTTGCTGCACGTGCCGCCATGTGACTACAACAATTAACACTTTGCACTTGCCAACAACAGTTATTAAAATAAAGGAATATTCACCGCAATCAAAAATATGTAGCACAAAAACAAATTATTTCTCCTAATCACAAATGATTTTTAGCTAGTTTCTTTAGTTCACAGGAATTTTCGTAAATTTATTTGTTTTTAACCGTGCCTCGACCGATCGAATTTAAATGCACCGTAACCAATTCCACATTAACTTTAGCCAATTTTGACTAGAACCTGAACCACCGATGGTTAATATATCATAAAAAGGAAATTTTAAAAAATACACAAAATTCTAATCAAGCTGGGTTGTATTCCACTTCTGATTTTTGTAGGAAGGCTAATAACTGATGGCAACGAGGAAAAATGAAAAGAATACGAGGCACGTCTGAATAGTTTCACTGATGCTTTAATACTTATTCGTACGTACATAGCTCGAATGCAATTTACTTGCAGATTAGGCAAATTGGGCGATCGACACATCTGTTCAGTCCAGTTATCGAGAGAGGTTTTATTTATTTTTTCTCTCTATCTTTTTATATACAGAGCTCCTACATGTGTATTAATCAAAAATTATTGTACTTACGCGAATGTAGTTTAGAGTACAATAACTATTAATATTCAAGTTCAGAGAGATACGATTATTAGCCACTTATGACATTTAGTTTTTTTTGCTGCATAATGAAATTTATGAAAAGAGGTGCTGGGGACGTTTGATACGTCGTCGGTCGGTTGAAACGCGTTTCAACTGATCCTTGTACTCTTTTTGAAATAAATGATTATCATCTATACTTTGTAGATGCCAAGAAATCGCGCAAAGAAGACATATCGTGGCGAGTATGGCTTAGATCAGTACAAAGATGCATATGAAGCCATAAAAGAAGGCATTTCGTTGAGGACAGCAACTGAAAAACATTGATTGAATTTCACGTCTTTGTATCGGTACAAGAAGAAAAGGGAAAAGTCCAAGGAAGATAGCGTAGTATCTGTTTCCATAGGCTATGCACCCCACAACAGAGTGTTTAATGAGCCACAGGAGAGGGCGTTATCGAAATACTTGATAAGATGAGCTGATATTTACTTTAGATTTTCAACAAAGGAGGTAAAAAAATTAGAATACGAATTGGGCAAAGTATATAACCTGAAAAAACCAGGCCCCTGGGAAATAAATGCATTAGCTGGTGAAGATTGATTCAGAGTTTTTATGGCGAGAAACCCAGAGTTGTCTATGAGAGCTGCTCAACCTAGGAGTTTAACAAGAGCTACTAGTTTCAACCGAACACTAGTGGATGCATTTTACGATAACTTGCAAATAGTAATGGATCGCCACCACTTTGAGCCCCGAGATATTTATAATGTCAATGAAACTGGCATAACGACGGTCCAGAAGCCTGATAGAGTTGTGGCGAGCCGGGGAACAACACAAGTCGGTTCAGTAATATCAGCAGAACGGGCACTCTCGTTACAGAGGCTTTTGCAGCAAATGCTATAAGGAATGCATTTCCTCCTTTGTTTGTATTTCCTCGCGGCCAATTCCAGGATCACTTCATAACAGATGAATACGTGGGTGCAGTGGGCACTAGTAACCCTTCAGGATGGATGCAAGACGAATGTTTTCTCTTATTTTTAGCACATTTTAAAAAAAACATACCAATGATTCGGCTGTCCCAAAGTATTGCTGGTGCTGGGCAAGCCCTATTTTTTATTAATTCTGTGATTTATTTCCAAAGAATTAGGAATAAAATTATTATAAGTAATTAATTGTATTTTAAGTTACAGATGTTTGAATTGACCCCAGGTACTGTTTCTATTGACCCAGGTACTGTTTCTATTGACCCAGGTATAGGGGTCATGCCATGTTTTTTTTTAATTCTTCTTCTACTTGAGTACTGCATATGAAGCTAAAACAATATTGCTCTTTTATACCCAGGTAAGCTGGTTGCAATTGTAGCGCATTCCCAAACTGATCGAAGTTGAAATGTATGTGATTTTCTCAAAAACGTTTCAATTGACCCCAGTCTACCCTACTATATACGCGTTCTCGAGTTATCGTGCGCACAGACGGACGGATATACAAGAATCAAAATAACTTTTAATTTTATGCGTGGGTATCCAATCCATTTTGCTCTACGATCATTATTTCGAGGTGTTACAAACGCAATGACAAACTTAGTATACCTATATAGATTTCTACTGGGGTATAAAAATAAGCAGAATCATAACCCCCGGAATATATAAGCCATTTTATATTCCGGGGGATACGGTTCTGCAAATTTTTCTTAAATTATCTTTTACTCCACTTTTGTTAGTAGTATTTTCATAGTGTGTAAATTCTGGTTGGAAAATATTTGACACTAAAATTCTCGTACTTTCACGTAGGAGAATGCATTTTGCCTCGTACATCGTACCTGAACAGAAATTCGCGTGCATGCACGAGAATTATCGTACGTCTAGCATCGCTGAAGTCGATTTCAAAGAATCCAGTAAAATTAATTCGAAAGAATCGTTTTCTAAAAAAATTCGATACATATTTGATTCGTAAAAAAATCGAATACCAAATTGATTCCTCAATACCCGAATTACTTGAGTTTTATACCCGTAAAATCTAAGTACCCGGATAAAACCTGTTTCCTGTTGGTAAAGACAAGATCATAGCCAGAGCTGGGCAAGTACCAAAGAAAAAGTACTTAAGTATAAGTACAAGTACCGGAGGCCGGAGTACTTCAGCGTAAGTACAAGTACCGCATGTATGAAAAGTACTTGTAACTAAGTACTAAGTCTATAAAAAGACTGAGTACTTTTTAAAGTACTTTTTTAGAATCATTCTACATTGGCAGTAATATAATGAAGTTTGTCGAGTTCAGTTAATACATATTAATAAATAAATACTTTTTGAAAACTATAATATGTGACTACTATTTATAGTGTTTTATAGTTTTCGGCGCTGCAGGTAGAGTAAAACTTTCACCTCTCATTGCTACACTCATAAAAACTATTAGGCCTGGCGCCCACTGGATTGGTGTGTGAGCAATGTGGCAGTGGCGTGGTTTTGGCGTGCGATGTGGCAACAAAGTGGTGTGGCAGTAGAATGGTGGCGGATTTGTATTAATATTATTAAGCGCGCATCAAAATGGCAAGCAGCGTATCGATTAAGTAATTCAACATCAACAGTAATAACTAAGGAGAAGTGGCATCCACTGCCACTTACCACTCGAAAATTAAACTTGTCGGAGACTAGTGGCAATCAAGTGGTGCCACGCCACTTGTCAAATGCCACGCCATCGCCACTCTATTTCAATGTGCGCTACTCTATTTGTTTTTACGGGACTAAATTTTTTCACTTACCATTTAATCGCCACGCCACTGCCACATTCCTCACACACCACTCCAGTGGGCGCCCGGCCTTAGAGGTCCGCCCAAGCACACCCATTATCGCCTCCAATAATGCATAACGATTCTAAGGAAAAAATGTCCAGTAAATTTCTAAGAAAGAATTGAGGCATCAGGTTGAGGCATCGTTGATATTGGAGCGAGGCATTGCTTGTTTACCCTTGGTTATGTCATCAAGTCGAGGCATGGTTGAATTTATATTTGAGCTAGAAGTTACTAGTTTTTGTTCTATTTGCATAGTCTTGTTTGTATGTTATTAGTCTGTCTAAGGTTCTGCCTTAACGCGTGAATAAGGCACATGCTTTGATAGTTCTTTGGGTGCTTTAAAACACAACAAAATAGGAGTTGAGTTAGAGATAGTGTTTTCTTTTCTACGAAGAGTTAGATATTTGTAGATACTTAATAGACTCAGAAATACTTAAGTAAAAATCTTGGTACTTAAGTACAAAACTAAGTCTTAAGTACAAGTAAATAGACGATAGTACTTATGTTCAAGTACTAAGTAGGGGCATTTCAAAAGTATTGAGTAATAAGTCTTCAGTAACGAAAATGTACTTTAAGTAGTACTTAAGTCTTTTTTACTTAAGTATTGCCCAGCTCTGGTCATAGCAATAGGAAAGTAAATAAATAATCAAAAATAACTGTAAACATAATTATTAGAATTTTAAATGGAATTCCATGAAGTCTTTTTCTGAAACATTAGCTGTATTCTTTTGTGTACCTTGTTCTAGAATTCCCATATACCTACTAGAGCGAACAAATTGTTCTGTCGATTGAAGCGAACTATTTGTACTGTTCGCTTCATTTAAATCTTTCTATGGACATGTATGAGGCGTTCTTTTATGTATCTTTTGTTCTGCTCTGTTCTGCAGAAACAAAAAAACACAAATATTGTTGGTCTCATCATACTCAGGCAATTAAATTCCATTCGAAAATCCCTGAAGTAAGCAATAAATTACAACAAAATCCTCATAGTCCGATCCGAGCAGTAATTTTAAAATAAATTCCATCTTCTAGGAAACATATCTGGAGAATCTTTTTTTTTTTTTTGTTTTTGTTTAATCATTCTTTAAGCACATTCCCTTCTTCCATAGATAACCGATCTCATTCAAGAGTTAAGCACAACATAAAAAGTTCTCGTAACGTAAAATTATGTTTTATTCTTTTGTAGGATGTCACATAGTCATTTCGCAGTAAAAACATGGTGGACGTAGTAAGTTAGTACATATGTATACATATCTGATGATATCTATAACTACTGAGCCTCCTAACTATACGCAGATAAAGTAAAAAATAATCACGCTGTAAATAAATTGTCATTAAGAGCAGCACACCTTGAATTTTAAAAAGATCATGTCTGGACAGGTTTCTCTGTAGTGACTCAGAATAACTTCTCGCAACGAGAGTTATGAGAAGAGAATCTTTTTATATATATTTGCTTTGTTGCTTGGAGGAGGAAATTATCATGTTTTTTGTTGGTTTTTATTTTTATTTTTTCTTCACTTAAAAACATACTGCAAAAGCCATTCATACTTTATCAGAAAAATCTTAATCAAAAAACTTTCTAAGTTTAAGCAAATATAATTATGTCAGGAATTTTGACTGGTATAGGTATTTTGTGGCGGTGCTTGTTAATATCATCATCATCATCATCATCAACAGTTCATTAGACTTTGAGCTTAATTTTAAGATTGGGTGGATGGTTATAGATTTTAGTAGATTTTGCATATGCGCATAGTTTAACAACACTATAATTAGCATGCATCTTTGGCATTTTGTTGATTTAATTTCTATTTAAAAACTGCTTTTAGAGATTTTTGTTTTTTTTGTATTGGATTTTTTTTTTATGGTTTCTACTAGTAGGTAGTATTAGTAGCGTCCAGAATGTTGCACGAAAAATATTTAAATGGCATTATTTGTCATCTTTGGCTATACACACACACGTTTAGGGTCATTAGTCGCCTTTACTCCATCGATTTAAATTTAGGATATCTCCATATCGCATGCGCATGCATCCATTTCATTGCAAAATATTTGTATTAAAGTTCTAGTGATTTGCATTGATGACCACTTTATGGCTTGTGTTGTTTTTTTTTTAACTCTTCTTCAACCCCTTGTTTTGGACCATTATTTTGACTTCTCTCCAGGTTTTTCGACTTTCGTCTATATTTTAATTTTATTTATTGTTCTTCTTCATGTGGCTCTGCGTCGTTTTTTAAGAGAGTTCAAATTTTTCGGACATTTTATTGATTGTTATCAGCCACTTTAATCTAACCTAAAAGTTTCTTGAATTGCATTTTATTCATTATTGCAGAAGATTAGTAGTTAGCAGCTATCTTATTAATGGGGCTGATATCTGTAAGTTCTTAGGAAGACCACTATGATTAAGGGACAAGGGGGGAGGGACGTGGAGAAAATGGAAATTGTAGCTATTTGTTCAAGATGATTTCAGGTAGACATCTTTGCTCATAGTAAGATTTTCTCCTTTAAATGTTACCTACCGTCTTCCTTCTAGTCCACCACTTCGGTATTGTTGACCCTTTCGGTGCTATAGACGTGTGTCCAGTAAATGGTAAATTGGTGCTCTATGGGCGTACAAACACGTCCACCGAATTGGGAACTGCGAGCGCTATAGACGTATATACACGTCCATATCATGTCGAGATTTTGTACCTGTCGAAGCTTAATGCTTTATATTTTTCATAAAAAAATATAACAGCACCGAATGAAAAAAAAAATGTTTTGTTAATTTTACGGTATACGGTGACTTTAAAAATTCATCAAAAATATAACTTTACGTGGGAGGCCCGTAGAACAATGCGGTTTTGTTTTTATTAGATTTTGTGGTGTTCAGGAGATAAAGATAGGTGACAAATATTTGGATAGAGGGCTCGTGGGTAGGGGGTTGTCCGAAATGAGGCGTGTGGGATATGAAATTAAAGAGGGAAGTGATTGGGATGGTACTTGGGTCATATACACCCCATTCCTTCATTTTGCATATGTTTTGCCCGTTTTTCCTTTCGTATGCATTAGCGGACTGTTTTGAACATTTTTGCTTTGGCTGGCAAATTTCGCCGACACGTAGCGGTTCTTCGCAAACACGAGATAAAGACAAAGCCACTCAAAAAAGGACTGATTACCTTTCTTTTTGAGTTATTTCCGAAATATTTCGATATGTTATTAGGGGAAGACGACCAAATTGAGATTTTTTTGCTTTTTTCGAATAACCTCAAATTATGTTGATACACCCAAATCGATGTTTCTATGTACATTTTGGATGGATTTCAAGAATTCTTTTTTCGGACAATACTAGGGGTGTAAATTTAAGTTTGCCCAGCGAAGTGCGAGGAAGGGAGGGGGGGGGGGGTGGAGATAAAAAGAAATTTTTTTCGGATTTTTAAAAAATATATTTTTTTTAAATCAATGTTTTAGTTCGGAAGTTACCTATGATTGCTAAGTAAGGGTAGTTTATTATTACAACCCCTATCTCTTCTAAAAACAATTCCTTTCACATTTATTTTTTGTACATAGATAGATAAGGCTTCTAGTTTCAAAATAAAAATACAGAAAAGAAAGTGCGAGAAGTCCTTAATAGAAGGTAATACCTTTTTTTTTTAATTCTATTATTTAAAAATTTTTTTTTCGTACGGTACTGTTATACATATAGTTTTGTGATAAATATAAAGTATTATGCTTCATTTGGGCGTTTGAATCAGAGACTTTGGTTGTTCCGTTCTCGAGATACAATTTTTTGAAAATTATGCTTCATCGTAAAATAATGAAATTTCTAACCCCTCTAGCGGGGGGGGGGGGGGGTTGAGGAAACCACAAATACAAACTGTGAAAGTTTCATCCAAATCGGAGATGGTCGGGTTGTTAATAGTATCATAGATGGCACAAGAACTAGATATCGCATGGCATACTGGAGCAGAGTATACAGATTGTGAAATGGATAGTGCATTCTGGAATGGACCATAACATGTTTTAGAGCATGCCGAAAGCAAATATTTTTATAATAGCAGTTTTGTATACATTTGATCGGCTTCCTCAACACTTCAGATACGAAAAAATATGAATCATTCGACGTATACATCATTTCAAATGTTGTGGTCCCCCAGCCATACAAATTTTATATACTTTTTTGGTACTGCATGTGACATCTAGTTCTTGTGCCATCTATGATAGTATTCAGCACTGGGGTATGCCACATAGAGTAGTAAGTTCCGTCCATGCGTGACACTTTAGCCGAAACTATTTAGCATCGAAAGGGTTAATGAAAGAAGGAGGACATACGAAGGGGCTAGGTAATAGGAGGTGTTAGAAAATTACAGTGTAAGCTAGATAAAGAAAAAACTGAAGGGCTAGGTCAAAGTGAATTTAAAACCTGTAGCACCCTAGATAATAGACCAGCAGCGTTTGGTTTCTTTACTTACGTTCTTAATTTTAAATGTGTATTTACTGCTCCTTTAATTACACGAGGGACATAAAGCGCTGCCTTTCTAACAAACCCTGTTTTATGTGCTTCGTATGCAGATTTAGCTTAATTTATGACTACCCATATCCAGTTTTATATGGCTTCTTTCCTCCAAGAGTTTCTAGATTTTCAAAATCATCTTTTTTGCACTATTGTTGGTCACTAAAAGTAATTATTTACGAGTAAATTGGTGAGGAAAACAAATCTTAGCATTGAAAATGTTCAGCTGCCCAGATATCCTTGAATAGATTCAACTTCTATGATTAATGTTATTCGTAAAAACTTCAATTATTTTTTAAATTTAAAGAGGAATGCCTATCTTAGACATGACACGTCCAGACATGAGAGATATCTTAAACGATGCATTATGATACTCTGAACATATTTTTTTAACAATTTTTATTTCAATTAAGCAGGGAAGGGCTTGGGGTGGGAATGTCAAAGTTTGATCTAGTACATTTGGAAAATCTACAGAATCAAGCTCCTCAGGTCATGAGAAGAAGTTTGAGTTCCCACACTCCTATACTCACTTTTTTAGTATATTCATATTTCTTATTCGAACTGTTGTACTAGATCTTTGGACCTTAGATCAGATCAAACTCGGTAGGGTTATGCCGAATCGAAAAACGAATTTCACTCTTCGCCTCAGTCTATTACCAGCTACAATTCATAGAAGAAAATTTTTCTCTACATACTTTTCGAGTGGGGGGTAGGAGTCCCGGCGGGAAGGTGGTTCCTCCAATACGGCATGTTGCATATCAAATTAAAGGTCTCACCGAGTATTATCGGGTGATGTATTTTTTCTCTAATTCAGACAATTTTCTCGGAACGTTTTGCCGCCGGAAAACCTATTCCCATACACTTGGGTCATATACACCCAGTTCTACATTTCGAATAGACTTTTGCAGTTCGTTCTTCCATGGCCATTAGTGCCCTGTTGTGAACATTTTCCTCATAGGAAGTCATTTTCCACGACTCACCAATTCCGCGCAATCACTTGAAGTAGAAAAGTCCACTTTTTCACCCAGTCGGAAACTCACTCAAGTTACATCCGATCGCCAAAGCTTTCTCCCGCTTAATTGAAATAAAATGTTAACATTAATTTTGTTATTTTAATTACAAGTAATTTTAGATTAATATTTAAAAAATGATCAGGGTTTTGAGTATAATCAAAAATTGTTATTTAGACTATTTGTAATTGCAATCAACAATTCTAATTACGATTACTGAAATAATTTTAATCGAAAATATTACTTACGATTCTTGCTGATATTTAAAGTTATACTGTTGAATTTTTTTTTGCATCTCATTATAGTGCTCGGTCGACTGTTTTGAACAAAATACCATTATATGGGTATCTAACTCATCTTTGTCCAAAGTTTTTGATTAAAAAGTGATAGGCGATCAGAGATAACCATACCGATGAGACCTCTCTGATCGCTGGGTCGAAAAGTTCAATCATTCTTTTGCACTTAAATGCATTTTTGTAAATTTATTGAAATTATTTTCAATAAATTTCAGTCTGTTAGACGAGAAATCTTCTTTCGTAAAACAGAAACCATCTAACTACTTTTTGCCATGTATAGAGCCAAGCAATAATTTTTTTCTAAAATTTATCAAAAATTCATATACCTACTGTGAGGTTTTTAAAAATAAAAAGACCAGTTTCGAATGAGTTGTATTTTACTTCACTGAGGCCTCTTAATCAACTAACTAAAATCGCAGCACTTGTCTGATTCTATTCATGGTCCTAACGGTAGCTTAAAACAATCGGTCATACAAATATAAATATTACACTGCAAGAGATAACATTGAAACAGAGAACGACAGCAGCTAGCACAGATGTGCAGTACGGTAATCGTATATTGCTAGCCCTACGTACATACAGCACTACAACTCGACCATCCTGACTATATAAATCGACCTCGATTTATTACTTATCATATAATTAATTGATCATTACACAAAAATATAACTTAAATGAAACATTGATACGTGTTATTTTTCACCCTTTAGATACGGTTTCATATTTTCAGGCGAAGATATACCTGTGTAAGGAATACGCGACAGTTGAATATTCGGGGCATCTTGAATCAAATATCTATCGTTTGGCAATTCTTTTATTACTTCGTATGGCCCTTTATATTTAGGGAGCAATTTTCTGTTGATCCCGGGCAAGTTAATGACGTTCTTTATCATGATATAATCACCTATGCTATATTTATGAGGCGGCTTATGTGCCTTGTCAAAATAAATTTTATTTGCGTCTTGACCACGAACGATATTTCTACTAGCCTCCTCTCTTACCGCACTTAAGTCTCTTGGCTTATCTGGCAAAACATTTTCTTGCAAATATTCCCGAATCCTATCGCTTGCATCACCCTTCTGGTTGACTCCAAATAACAATACACTCGGCGTGTTACCTGTACTCCGACATACGGTATTGTTAATGGCAAATTCTATTTTATTTAGGTGGTTACTCCATTCCCCAGGCTCAATTTCGGCTTCTTTAGATGACATGGGTGTTAAGGATCGATTTATTCTTTCTACCTGCCCGTTAGACTGAGGGGAGCAAGTTGCGATTTTGATGTGCTGTATACCATTTTCATCACAAAATTTTGAAAAGTCATCCGATGTAAAACAACTGCCTCTATCAGAAATAATTTTAGATGGCTTACTATATGAAGTGAAATACGTTTGTAGGCATTGAACCACTTCTTTCGTGTTAGTAGTCTTAACCGGATATAACTTCGTGAACTTGGTAAAACCGTCCACGACCAGGAATACATATTTTTTCGTACTACGTACTGAAGTCGGAAGAGGACCATAATGGTCAACGTGAACAGTTTCAAAGGGTTTGTTACCTTTAGGTATGCTATGTAATTCACCTTCTTTTTTGCCTACATGCGGAGAGTAATGAATACATTTTACACAATTATCTATATAGTTTTTGATTTTTGGCTTCATGAATGGGAACCAATATGTTTGTTTTAGATAATCAAGGCATTTCGCAACCCCCACATGGCACAATGCATCATGATGAGTTTGTATGACATTCCTCTCCATTTGAGATGGTACGTAACATAAAAGAAAACTTTTCCGTTTAGTTTTCGATAGACTAATCCGTTAATCATCTCATAGGATGAACTTTCCTTTTTTTCCAACATAGTAGCTACGTTCTTGATTATAGGGTCTCTATGCTGAGCAGAAGCCAGTGCAAGCTCAAATGATTCACTTTCCACCAGTAGGATATTATGACATCGGCTTAACGCATCTACATGAGTCATTTTCCCACTTTCTCGATGTTCGATACGATAGTCAAAATCTTGGAGCTCCAAAGCCCAACGAGAGATTCTAGGGTTTAATAATTTCTTGCTCAATGTAAGAGTTAAAGATTTGCAATCAGTCAGTATTTTAAATTTGATTCCCATTAAATAAATTCTGAACCGTCTCAAGGCATATATAATTGCCAGAGTCTCCAACTCATAGCTATGATATTTAGCCTCTTGAGGAGTGGTACGCTTCGAGAAGAAGAAAATGGGGTGGAACTTTTTATCTTCTTGGTATTGAAGTAACACAGCTCCAAAACCGAAGCTGCTTGCATCACAGTGCAATTCAGTTTCCGCGTTCGGGTTATATATACTTAGCAATGGAGATTGTTGCAGCTTATCCTTCAAATCTTCAAAAGTCTTTAGCTCATTTGGTCCAAAATGAAAAACAACATCCTTCCTCAATAGATCATATAATGGCTTTGAAATAATAGCAAAATCCTTAATGAATTTCCTAAAATAGGAACATAGACCCACGAAAGAATGGACATCTCTCACGTTTTTATGTATAGGGAATTTTCTAACGGCTCGTAGTCCCTCCGTATTTGGACCTATACCTTGAGCATTTACTTGATACCCTAAGTAATTTATTTCCTGGAGCATAAACTTGCATTTGTCAATCCTAAGTCTCAAATTATTATCAGTTACCGCCTTCTTCTAAAATTTCAAAATGTTCCTCTATAGATACTGATGCTATCAATAGATCGTCTACGTATATCAGCACCTTGCTTTCGTCTATCAGATGTTTAAAGATAGAGTTAATGAAACGTTGAAATACAGCTGGTGCATTTTTTAGGCCAAATGGCATACGTAAGTATTCGTACTGTCCAAATGGTGTTACGAAAGACGTATATTTTACTGATTCATCATTGACCTTGACATGATGGAAACCGTTTTTCAGATCTAATATTGAAAAATATTTTTTTCCCCGCAATCTATCTAAGTGGTCTTCTATTAATGGTAGTGGATAGTTGTCTTTTTGGGTTATCTTATTTAACTCTCTAAAATCTACGCACAATCTAAGCTCGCCGCTCTTTTTCTTTGTTAAGACTATTGGGGATGCAAAAGGGGAATTACTTTCCCGGATTATTTTCCTCTGAAGCAAATCATCTAATATTTTCTTCAGTTCTATTTTATGCACGAAAGCCAATCGTCTCGGAGTACATTGAAAAACATCGTTCTTGGTCAGTACTATTTTCATTTCGTAATTTGAATTTTCTTTAATTGGATAGTCGTCGTCATTAGGAATACATTTTAAAATACGCTTCAAAATATGTTTCTGGCCAAACGTTAAATTGTCATTCATACATATGTTTTGTTCGAGGGAGTTATCTAAACACGTATCAATATTTAAAATATCCCTAAAAAAATCATTTTCGTTGTTGTCGTTAAGGTTTGGATCTGGAAAGCCTAAATTCCTTTCGGTACTACTTGAGTTTTCGTCACTATTTTTAAAATTATTTATATCGTTATCTGTGTTAATATTTGTAATATTCTTATTTGTAATAGTATTACTGTTCGTGCAGCTCGGAATATTTTGGTCATTGTTATTAATAACGAGTTTTATGTTACTGGCTCTTAAAAACTCTCTACCTAACACTATAGGGTGCCTCATGCTATCGTTTCTCACTACTAGTAAGTATAACTTAATTAAATTACCTTTAAAATTAACGCTACAGTATGTTCTACCTAATATATTCAATTCACTATTGTTGATTCCGTAATATCCTCTTGATGTTGGTGAGTCCAGTTGTGAAACTAAGCATCGTGGTACATGAGCTTCTTTTATAAAGCTGATGGGACTTCCAGTATCAAGAACAGTCATGGCCTTCATGGATACGGCTGCCCTTCCTGTTGATTCACTAACGAATGAGTAGCTAAGTGAAAAATGGAAATCATTAGCATTATTAAGGAACTCATATTGATTACTTCCGTCATCCGGTAATGCTTCTTCAGCGTTGGGCTTAGTGTCCTGTACCATCATAACCGTCGATGATTGACGACAGTTTGTCGCGATATGTCCTTGTTGACCGCATCGAAAACAAGATGACCTTTCCCTCTTCGGTTTAGGGCAATTGCTGCTTAAGTGGCCAAATTCATTGCAGTTGAAACATTTTATTCTACGCTGTGGTTCTTGCTGCACATGTCTGGTCCTAGGATGTGATGTTGGTTGTGGAGACAAAACTTCAGAACTCGTGTACCTCTTCATTCTCTCATACTTCCTCAGAGCTTGTTTTAACTCTACCATATTGTTGGCGTTATATAGGAGTTGCTTGTTAACAGTAGAGTCTGGTATTCCCCGTATAATGTAAGACATGAGATCTTGTTCCTGGATATCGGAAAAAATGGAGATTTCTTGCATTGCCAGTACATATTGCTGAAGTGTTTCCTCCCGTTTTCTCTTCCGACAACGCAAAGTATCGTGAATATCTGCTGCAGTGACATGCTGATGAAATTCCCTAATTAAGGCTGATTTTAAGTCCTTCCATGATTTACAACATGAAGACCTTAAGAATAATTTTGCTGTTCCTCTTAATAGTCGCTGGGCGTAGATGAACGATTTCTTTTCATCCCATCCAAAAATTTGTTTCGAATCCTCAAAGCTCTGTATCCATCTCTGAATCGAGAAATTGTCGTCACCACTGAATGTCTGGAGAGATTCTTCAACGTCTCTAAAACTATATGAGGATTGATGTGTAGCGGCATTTTCTTCTTCTTCTTCACATAAAGCCTGTAATTTTTTCTTTAACTCGGAAATTTCTTGCTTTTTCTTCACCATTTCTCGTAGATCATCCAATTGCTGATCTAAGTTTTGCACCGCTGAATTTTCCCGCATCTCAGTATAACTGTTTTGTTCAGATTGCTCTTCCCCAGCACCGTTATTGTCTTCACCATCTTCCCTGAGTCTATTATTTGGAAGTTACCTATGATTGCCAAGTAAGGGTAGTTTATTATTACAACCCCTATCTCTTCTAAAAACAATTCTTTTCACATTTATTTTTTGTACATAGATAGATAAGGCTTCTAGTTTCAAAATAAAAATACAGAAAAGAAAGTGCGAGAAGTCCTTAATAGAAGGTAATACCTTTTTTTTTTTTTAATTCTATTATTTAGAATTTTTTTTTCGTACGGCACTGTTATACATATAGTTTTGTGATAAATATAAAGTATTATGCTTCATTTGGCGTTTGAATCAGAAAATTTGGTTGTTCCGCTCTCGAGATACAATTTTTTGAAAATGATGCTTCATCGTAAAATAATGAAATTTCTAGGTGTGGTAGCGGGGGGGGGGGGGTAGAGGAAACAAAAAATACAAACTGTGAAAGTTTCATCCAAATCGGAGATGGTCGGGTTGTTAATAGTATCATAGATGGCACAAGAAACTAGATATCGCATGGCATACTAGAGCAGAGTATACAGATTGGGAAATGGGTAGTGCATTCTGGAATGGACCATAACATGTTTTAGAGCGTGCCAAAAGCAAATATTTTTATGATAGCAGTTTTGTATACATTTGATCGGCTTCCTCAACACTTCAGATGCGAAAAAATATAAATCACTCGAAGTATACATCATTTCAAATGTTGTGATTCATTCCGGAATGGACCACCCAGCCATATAAATTTTGTACACCTTTTTGGTACTTACTGCATGTGAAATCTAGTTCTTGTTTGGTTTCTTTACTTACGTTCTTAATTTTAAATGTGTATTTACTGCTCCTTTAATTACACGAAGGACATAAAGCGCTGCCTTTCTAACAAACCCTGTTTTATGTGCTTCGTATGCAGATTTAGCTTAATTTTTGACTACCCATACCCAGTTTAATGTGGCTTCTTAAGCTTTCCTCCAAGAGTCTCTAGATTTTCAAAATCATATTTTTTGCACTGTTGTTGGTCACTAAAAGTAATTATTTACGAGTAAATTGGTGAGCGAAAAAAATCTTAACTTTGAAAATGTTCAGTTGCCCAGATATCCTTGAATCAATTCAACTTCTGTGATTAATGTTATCCCTAGAAAATTCAATTATGTGCCAATTTTAGGTCCGATACATCCAGACATGAACATATTTTATTAAAAATGTTTATTTCAATTAAGCGGGGAGGGCTTGATGTGGGGATGTCAATGTTTGATCTAGTACATTTTCGAAAATCTAGTACATAATCAAGTTCTTCAGGTCCTGAGAAGAAGCTTGCGTTCCCACACTCCTATACTCGGAGACTTAAATAGATATGTATAACCATCCTCATACTCACTTTTTTAGTATTTTCCTCTTTCTTATTCGAACTGTTGTACTAGATTTTTGGACCTTAAATCAGATCAAACTCGGTACGGTTATGCCGAATCGGAAAACGAGTTTCACTCTTCGCCTCAGTCTATTACCAGCTACAATTCATAGAAGAAAATTTTTCTCTACATACTTTTCGAGTGGGGGGTAGGAGTCCCGGCGGGAAGGTGGTTCCTCCAATACGGCATGTTGCATATCAAATTAAAGGTCTCACCGAGTATTATCGGTTGATGTATTTTTTCTTTAATTCAGAAAATTTTCTCGGAACGTTTTGCCGCCGGAAAACCTATTCCCATACACTTGGGTCATATACACCCAGTGCTACATTTCGAATATACTTATGCAGTTCGTTCTTCCATGGCCATTAGTGCTCTGTTGTGAACATTTTCCTCGTCGGAAGTCATTTTCCACGACTCACCAATTCCGCGCAATCACTTGAAGTAGAAAAGTCCACTTTTTCACCCAGTCGGAAACTCGCTCAAGTTACATCCGATCGCCAAAGCTTTCTCCCGCTTAATTGAAATAAAATGTTAACATTAATTTTGTTATTTTAATTACAAGTAATTTTAGATTAATATTTAAAAAATGATCAGGGTTTTGAGTATAATCAAAAATTGTTATTTAGACTATTTGTAATTGTAATCAACAATTCTAATTACGATTACTGAAATAATTTTAATCGAAAATATTACTTACGATTCTTGCTGTATAATCGTAATTTAAAGTTATACTGTTGAATTTTTTTTTGCATCTCATTATAGTGCTCGGTCGAGTGTTTTGAACAAAATACCATTATATGGGTATCTAACTCATCTTTGTCCAAAGTTTTTGATTACAGAAACCACCTAACTACTTTTTGCCATGTATAGAGCCAAGCAATAATTTTTTCTAAAATTTATCAAAAATTCATATACCTACAAAAAAAAAACTGACAATGAGTAATTTCTTCTATGACAGAAAAAAATATTTTGATCTTTGCCTTGCCCATCTCATCTGCTCTTCTATACGTATGGGCACAAGTACACTCATTTAAATAAAAAAAACAAAAAGTCAAATTTAAACTATAAATCCAAGCAAAAAAAAACAAAAGAAATCAAAAAACGATCAACCGAAATAAAGTTCACACCTCAAAAGTGTTATTGAATCACGCAACAACTGAAAATGACTTCATTCTCGATATGTAAAACAAGCAAAAAGTGCTCACCATGGGCTTGCATACATACCTGCGTTTTACTTTAAAAATTACTGAAACATCAATTCGCCTAATTAAATCGAAAAATTTGTGAACGAAAATGTGTCGACGATACACGTTAAACAGTTTAAAAAATTCATGCGATAATTCAACAAATTTCCTGTCAAGGCAGACAAATCATGACCTTAAAGAGTTCACCCTGTACATATACGTCTTACCGTTGTCGGTCGTCAAAGAAAATTGAAAAATTAGAGCCCGTCATGCAATGTAAATGTTTTATGATGTTTTTGTTTTGTTGTTGTTTTCCTGAGTGAAAATTTTCTCACAAACAATTCGAAACTATGAAATATTTAAAAGACTCACACAGTGCATGAAAAATTAATTCACTTATATGGATGATGATTGAAATATGGCAACATTGCATTCAATATGGATGCGTATATAATGTAATGTGACAACATCGTATAAAAGGGGTGCCAATTTACAAGATCTAAAGATAAAAAGAATTTTTCGACAACCTAACAAGGAAGAAATCGTTTTTCCATGTATAGAATTAAATGGGAGGAAAAGTCCTCCTAACTGGGTAAAACAACTTTACTAGAATGAAAACGGTAGCTATCAAGAATCTAGGTCCTTTTTAAATGTTATATGTATGTGTGTGTTCTTGGATACCTATATATATATGTACATATGTCTACATGTATTTGTGTATCATTCACGTGCGAGGGAAGCATGTGCATGTGCGATGCCCTGCGTGTCAGAACTATATAAATAAAAAAACCTGGGAGACTTTGAGGGTGAATGCTCCCTCTCGAGTGAAAATTGCCAGGGCCACCCGACTTGTTTGTGCTGGGTTCCATCTTATATGTATATTTTTCGTTCAACTGTGGGTTCATGGTTTCTCGAAAGGGGATATCTAGCAATGCTATGGGAAGTGGCTCCAATTCGTGACAGTCCTAATACGAGTGTTGTGTGTATACGCTTTTCCTGCTCATTTTGTTGTTTTTCATTTTCCGCAACTTGAGGACTGGAAAATCCGACATTTAGTAATAAATTCAAGTGAAAACGTCTCCACTGAACCCAGATTTTCTATTTAAGGGAGAGGAGAAAGAGAGAGAGAGAGACAGAAACCGTTTTCAGAGGTTTGATATTTTTCCTTGTTAAGAATGTCAATAACTTGCAAAATAATTTCCATAACGTGAATGTGCCTTGCCTATGTATACACCACAATTAAGGATGACTCGTTGCTTTTGTATCTCTATATGATCCATTTATGGAAGCAGGTATTGTTGCTCCTGTTCGATAAAATTATTCTTGGAAGTATTATCTTTTATTTAATTAGCCCAAGAGCTTTGTGTCTAAGGAGGAAGATTTACCTACAATAAATATTTATTAAAAATTTGGCTTTTGCCTCCATTTCCTTTTTAGAATTTGTTTGAAAAACGAAAAGTTGGTAAATATTTTGTTTTTTTAGCCGGTTCAAATGTTGAAGGCTCTAGTTCCGGTAAAGGAGAGAGAATATGAAGGGTACGGCTAGTGACCTTAGCTATCGTAATAAGTACCAATACAATCGAACTAATCGAAGAATCCCATCCCAATCCAGATTCCGGATTGAATCGACGACGTTGACAAATTTCGTTGTTCTTATAGGAGCCCCATATGGACCAGTGGAAACTTTTATTTAAGTAAATGATTTGGAAATTGGGGATATTTATCTAGTTCGTAGTGAAATGAGTCAACAAAATATATTATTCGAGATATTATGTACATATGTATATACATATCGAGTTGAAATGGTACGTTGCAGAGAATATGTTGTATTGCCATATTTTCAAGAATAAACGAAAAATGTAGTGGAGTACTGTACCTGATGAAGTCAAGTTTCTTGAATTATTTCACATAATTTTGAAAATGATTTGCTAAACAATTCCGAATTCGTTAAAGATTACTTTTACTTACCTTAATTACCTTCGTTCAATTCGCTTTTAAAATACTATAATCATCGTAATTGTAATCAAATATTTTTAATTCCTATTGTAATTGAAAATTTCCAATTTTTGCTAGTTTAATTTAAAATATTCTATGTTGGCATTTGTGATGATGTTTTGCGATAAGTTTAAGCATTGCTGGAATTCTGTATTATATGATTTTGCTTGTGATACCTTTATGAGTGGAGATACATATTTATTTTTGTGGGTTAAAATTGTTGTAAAGTGTTTTAGAAAAAAAAACAAGCTGTCGAAAATCTTGGAGAAATCAAAAAATGGCTCCCTGTGAATGTATTTTGATTGGACAAAACTATTTTATTTCAATAATAACATCTGTCGGCTTTTAAGCATTGAATCAACTTATTCGAAAATAAAATTTTCAATCTCTATATAGGCTCCTTTTTGTTTTGTTTTTTTTTTGTATCTGGGTATTATATCCGCCCAATTTCGAAGATTGATGGTAGGTACTCATTAGTAAATTTTTAAAAGTGGGAATATTTAAAAGAAAGATCGAAGCTCTCACATCATATGAGGAAAAAAGGCTAATGAATAAAACTTATGGTAAATAAATAGAGGATTCTATTGCTTTAAATCAATTTCAGAATTTTTCGCCATTTTGAAAAGTCGTTACCACCTTGAACAATCTAAACATTTTTATTATTTATTTTATTTATATTATATTACTTGAGAGTGAAAACCAGCTATTATTCTTTGAAATAATAATAATAAAAAAAAAACCTAGAAGACAGTTTGATTTTATTCAACTCCTCGCGCTGTATAATACACTGGTGCCAATACTTTTTTGAAAAGAAAAAAATTAATAATAGGCAAGGACCAGCCATTTAGTTAAGGTTATAATTAGAAGAAAAAACAAACATTAAACTCTAGATAAAGTTAAATTACGAAATGGGGGGTGTTTAGGGGTTGAAAGTGGTTTTTTGATATTTTCGGCGAAATGTGACTTCCTAGCGGAAAATATTTCGCGAAAGTTATAGATAATAAAAATATCTAAAATTTTCATATAAGACATTTTTCAACATAACCTCAAATTTTTCGAGAAAATGGCGGAAAACCGATTTTCAGTCTTTTATTTTTTTCTCTCCTAATAATTATTCAAATTACATGAAATTTTGTAAAAGTATACTTTTTTTTAGGGTTCGGTACCCAAAGGATAAAAACAGGAACCCTATTACTAATCCTCAAATGTTCGCCTATCTGTCTGTCACCGGGATGTATCTCATGAACCGTATAATAGGTAGTCAGTAGAAATTTTCACAGAGTATGTGTATTTCTATTGCCTCTATAACAAAAAATAATAAAAATAAAATAAAATTAAGGGGTAACGCCACTGTATCCGCTAAAAAAAAAAAGGAGTTTTTTCACGAATTTTTTCTCGCGAAATTAAAGGTGTTTGGAAAAAACCTTTTAAGAGTATTATCGGGTATACATTGAATTTTATTGATAAATTTTTTGACAGCGAAAAAAAACAAAATGGCGGCTTCACAGCCATCTTCCCGGGATATGTTTTGCTTGCAGGGCTCCGCGGCACGCAGCACCACTGGTGCACATTTGAATCTAGACCAAAACAAAAAAAAAACTATTAATCTAGTGGCTTATAGCTAGAGAATGCCGTACGGATTTTTAAAAGTATTAATTTTTGTAGATTTGGTACGCGTTTGAAAAAAAAAAATTTGATTTTTGACGAAAAAAATGGCAGGTTTTTTGTTAATAAAAAATCAACAAATAAAGTTATTGAAAATCCCGCACAGCATTCTCTAGATAATGTTAATGTTCACATCTGGTGAAAATTTCAAGTCGAAAATATGAAAATTGTTCGAGTTATGCTGCGTGCCATTTTGAAAAACCGTGTTTCGAGAAAAACGCGTTTAAAGTTTTGAGAATAGTTTTTATTGAAAAAAAAAAAAAAAAAAGTTTTCCGATAAGCAAGTTAAAGTTGCACATGTCAAAAAGGTCAGTTGTGTTCAATTCGGCTTTTTCAGTCAGCTTTAGAAGAAAGCTGGCGATAAAGCTGGCTGAAAATCTCGAATTGTGTTTCAGGCTTCAGGTAGTCGCTTCGGAGCAAGTTTGACGCGCTTTCAAAGGGAAAAAAAATTTTCTGGCACGGGACCTTTTTTTTTTATTCTAGAGGGTTTAAACTATTTTTTAAGCCACTAAAAACAAAATCGATTTCTCAAAAAATTTA
Source organism: Dioctria rufipes (assembly GCA_963924295.1). Classification (NCBI taxonomy): domain Eukaryota; kingdom Metazoa; phylum Arthropoda; class Insecta; order Diptera; family Asilidae; genus Dioctria; species Dioctria rufipes. Next base: position 21,059,372 of record OZ002740.1, on the reverse strand, counting down.
CAGTGGCGTTACCCCTTAAAAATTAGAGGGGGCCCCGATACAAGAAACGTGATTTTTCGGCGTTTTTTTCCTCGTTTTATTCTTATTCATTATTATTATCATAAGTAGGCATAATTTTTTCAAATGACTCCTACTCTCATTTGAAAAAATAAAAAAAAAATACATAGTGTTAAATTTTGTACGATGGTACGGAACTCTTCGTCCTACGGGCACTTGGCCGCATTTTTTTTTTGCATTGAATAAGCACGATTTGTTTGGAATTCGGGAAGCAAGTAGTTTCCTACATTTATAATTTTCAAAAAAAAAAAGAACCAACATTTTCCAAGGAAAATTTTATTGGTGTTTTTTTCGATTTAAATATTCTATCTGGGCTCATTTTAATCGTTGAAATGTCTACTTTGAAATGGTCTATATATATTGATGGTTTATTTTTGAAGAAACCGCTTAAAATTGAGAAAAACCAAAAATATGACTTTGCGGATCATGAATTTTTCAATTTTTTTTTTATGATTTTCAATATTTTTTATTATTTCTGTTAATAATGGATTCAATTGCAATGCAAGAATTTACTTTAATGTAATATTACTAAAGCTGAACCAATTTAATTGAAGAAAGCTTGGAAAACGTCCTTCTTTTCCACAAATCAGGCTTAGGCAATGAAAAGAATATATTTAAACATTTAATTGTTTTATACACAAAATGTACACAAATATAATAGCATTTCTTCACTCTTTTTCTGCGATACAACTTCCGGTCTTACTGGAAGAGGAATACAAAAAAAAAAAAACAATAGTAAAATCATTATTGAGTAACAAAATTTATCAAGCCTAGTAAGTTTTTTTTTTTAACAGGAAGATGCAGATGCAAAATAACCATTGCAAAAAATTGATGTCAACTGGTAGAAAGATGGATATGTCACTAAATCAATTAAGACTTGGGCAGTACCAATTAACAACTAATTAATTTACTTTCATATTAGAAAAACTTCCCTCAAAGGAGGGAGCAGCTGCATAATACTCCTATAGAGGTTATTACCAATTGCAAACTTGGCTTGGTTATTTGGATAACGCGTCCGATAACAAAAAACCTATGTAATGGGACTGGAATGAATATCTATGTAGACTCGTGCCCAAATTTAACCCAGACAGTTCAGAATTAATTTCCGAAAAATTATTAAGAAGTATTAGCTGCAGTTGGGAAAGTGGTTGTAGTAAACAAAGGAGTGGCTACCAAAAGCACGACTTAAAATGTACCAAACTATGCAGTAATTGCCATAAAAACTACTAAAATTGAAATTAAGAAATATTTGAAAACGTAAGTGATTCGGAAGAGTTTATTGATGAGAAGCCAGCAAAGAGTCATGTTATTGAAATTGTATAGCTCAAAGACGTCGATAATTTCGAAGATCCTTCGGAATTTGAAAATTTTATTGATGAAGAAGAAGAACAACCACAATGCAAAAATAATTTTTAATAATAATTAATAATAGGCAAGGATCAGTCGGATAATTTAGTTAAGGATATAAACTTAATTATCCGGCTGGTCCTTGACTGCTATTAAGTTTTTCTGTTTTATCCTTCACAATCCGTTTTAACACCAGCCTATTATAGGATTTCTAAGTTTCAAAAAGTGAAAATTTATAAAAGTGGAATATCCCCACCCTCGGAACGAAACGATTAACATATAAGTAGATATCTTTCATTATAAGCATGACATCAGCTTTTATTGCTCCCTTGTTTTTCTCCCACAATCTCCCCTCCTCCGGAACAAATTAAAAATAGGTTATTCTCCCTTTCCTTGTGGGAAATAAGAATAAGTTTATTCGTGGTAAAGTGCTATAAGAATACAAATTTCTTTTTTTAGTACAAAAACAAAGCGGAATAAATAAAAACAAGTAAATATTAATATAAAAGTACGAGAAATGAAATTAAAATATAAAAAACAAAGTTTAAATAAATTAGAAATTCAAAAATTTAAATATAAATTCGAAAAAATATGCTACTAGCAACGTAAAATAAAATACTAAAATATTACTCAAAACATCAGATTACAAATACAAATATATAACAACTAATAACTAGAAAACAACTGGAAAACACAGAGCCAAGACCACCTAAAATACACCAAAAAGTCTATCCCACGACGTGACGGTTCTACAACGTGTGATTCGCTCCATAAACCCTCGAGTCGAGCTCGTACGCTGAATTTCGGATGGTAAATTATTCCAAGCTCGAACAGCATGAACAAAGTAAGAATTTTCCATTACTGAATATTGAAAATTTGGTATCAGCAAGCCGAAACGCCTTGAGGAGTTTAAAAATGCTAAATTATTAAATAAATAGCTTGGCTCTTTAGAGTAGATGAGCTTATGAAGAGATGCCAGAAGCCTACGTAAAAGATATAGATTTGAGGAGCAACCAATGATGATGATAGATGATTACGATGTTGCGAAATATGATCGAATTTCCTTAAGCAAAATACGAAACTGGTGTACTCGTTGAAAGCCACATTTGGCTTAGTGGAACAGGATGAACACAAGTGAGGGAAAAGGATACTGCCATAGGAAAAGTACAGGACAATCAAAGATTTCATTAGAATCGAACGTGTGTTCGTAGACAAGGTTCCCGAAGACAACCACAGTCGACGAAGCCCACCATAAATCCTACCAGTCATATTATTGTCATGATCGCAGCATTGAATTCTGGAATTGAGGAAGATTCCGAGATTTTTTACACGACTCAAAAATGGTAGAACTGTGTTATTTAAAAAAACAGGTGGAAGATCAGATACCTCAACTGCTCTGCGATAGAAGGCAATGCACTGCGACTTTCCAGCATTAAGCAATTAAAGATTGTTATCAGCCCAGTGTGCAATACTGCGCAAGTCGAAATTTAGCCTGTCAATGCAATCCTCCACCAGTCGTATTGGTCGACTGAGAAGATACACTTACACATCATCGGCATACAAGTGAACTTTACAGACTAAAACAACATTGGGGAGGTCATTTATATACATGTAGGCTGAAGAGTAAAGGGCCGAGAATAGAGCCTTGAGGGACACAACATTTTAGAGGCAAAACACCGGACACACAATCCTTTACTTTAACCCGCTGCAATCTTTTGGAGAGAAAACTGCGGATTAAGGACACAGCATAGGGATGAAAAAGGAAGTTGACTGGAAAGACCTAATAAGTCAAAGACCTAATAAGTCAAAGTATTCCAAATGATCAATTATTTGCTATACCATCAATTTTTCCAGAATCTTATCAAGAAATCCCAACAGGCTAATCGGTCGAAAATCACCGGGAACCTCAGCTGCACTGATTTTAGCCACAGGCACAACTGCCCTTTCTACAGACGACTCTTCATATGACTCATGCGGAGCATAATTATAAGTAAAAAAAAAAAACAAATTTACTCGCATTTCTTGAATATCGTAAATTTTGTTTGGCAAAGAAAGTTTGAAATTCGAAAATTAACAAAAATCGCGCATTACAATTTTAAGCTTGATGAGATATTAAATGTACAGCATTACGAGAAAATTTTCGAAAAGCATGGAATTATGCTCCTCCTATCAATTCGAAAGCTATTTTTCTCGGTTCAAAATATGAGTGCCTTAGAGAAATTTCTAATGTTATCTCCAACAAATAAATTTTAAGTACTAAAATACAATCGGCGACGTAAATTCTGTAAAAAAAAAATGAAAATTTCGAACTTGAGTTTCGAATTTCGACAACATTCGAAAACATGTACAATAATATTCAAGAGCTGTACATAATTATATAAATTGATGAAAGAAAAATCACCGATTTATATATCTGCCCAAGTAAAATACGAAAAGGGGATAGGGTTACATCTCCCTTATATGTTCCCTCTTATGGCCCAGATTTCGTTTCCTGGTAAAATTATCTTTCATTTAAAACCGAAATACTAAAATTGTTCTTTTCAAAAGTCGAATAAAATTTTTTCGAACTTACAGATCAAAATATCCGAATTTCGAATTTATTCTCTTTTACTATTTAATAAAAATTTTTATTTTCCATCAAAATCTATAATTACTTTCAAATTTTTTTTTATAATTTTTCGGTTTTGAAATGGTTGGTGATGTAAACCCAATCCACATTACATTTTGGTCTGTATGTTTACTTTTGTGTAAAAATTCTGAATCAAACTCAAGTAAAAACTTTCTTTCGGTAGAGGGGATAATTCTAGATGTTAATGAAAAAAGTTAACAGACAACTTGAAAATCCATTCAACTGTCAAATTTTTTTAGTCCGAGAAGTTAACATTTACATTATGGGTAAAAAACTTTCGAATCTGTGTAAAAATTTTGAAGCCTGGGCAAAAACTTTTAAGTAAACATACAGACCAAATATCATTAAAAATTTGATTTCCTAAGAATTTTCTTAACTAATCCGTTACTCCTCACTGATAATACCAACCAACTCATACCCCCTAATTAAAATCACCCTTGATCTGATTGCAATTTGATATAATTAGTCCTCTATCCATGAAATCCAAGGGTGTGGAGCATGATTTCCATTTGAATGCCCTTTAGAACAGTTGGACATATTCGCTGCAGTGTTCTTCTTTTGTTTGCCATTTCATATTTCCTGGGTCTTTGAATAGAATGTGGATCTGATGGTGGGACTCTAGAATTGCATAGAGAGTTGAATTATTAGCTCCGATCATGAGGTTTTTTGATTTAGTATACTATATAGCTACAGGGTGGATATTAATTCCTTTATTATTTGAATTTTTATGTAGGGGTAAAAGACGTATTTATAGTGCGTAAAAAATATGTGCACAATCCAACCACAGTTTGCATTTTATCCTTAGAGTGATCTGATTAAAAAAAAAAAAAACATTAAAATACAAATGATGTGTACAGGGTGTTCCACGAAAATTGATTATAGATAGATATATGTATGTAGGACTCAGTGAAACCAGAAACATTTTTATGACTAACAGATTGCGTTGTGCGGACAATTAATAATTTGTTTATAAATTTTAATGAATTCCCTGTAATATCTGAATGATACCTACGCTCTGATTAGTAGTTAAAATTTATAGTTTCAAATGACTAATATTTTCTTCCCCTCCTCCCTTTCGTTGTGACATTGGAATACAACGAAATTTTTGTTATACAGTCTGTTTCAAAGCTATAAACGAATTTGAAATGTTCCGTTTTCTCGAGATTCGATACAACTTGTGATGGACCGTTTTTAGAATATGGAGTGACACTCGAGACTGTTCTAACGCACTGAGTAAGTTGTCTGGTTTGAGTTATGTAAAATAAATTTCAAGAAATTGGCTAAAAATGTAGGTAGTTTCATATAATTATTATAAACGAATATAAATTTATTTCTAAAAACAATAACAAAAATAACGTTAAGACTAATATTCAAATTTTTAATGGGTCCGCCATTATTTCGCATTGGGCAGGGTAAGGTATTAAACATTTTTTTTTTGCTTTTTTTTATATTTTTAACTGAATGTATAATATCTCAAGAATATTGTGTGAAAATTTCAAGTCGATTGGAGCAAAATTGACGAAATTGTGAGTATTTTTACACCTGACGGATTTTTATACCTACCCGACCCGAGCGCGCTATTGTAACCTGGCAGATGGTTCGCTCTCTATACAATACCCGATCTTACCCTCCAGTTTTATTTCTAGAAATTTCAATACAAGTACAAACGTGCTTATACCTGAACTGTATATTTTGTCAGTGAAGAGTATAAAATTGAGTCTAGCAGTGAGTGTTCTATCTAGCAGACGTACACGCGCGTTTTTATACCAGATTTTTTAGTGTTCGAAACTTTAAAGCGATTTCCCCACAACTCGTGTTTTCAAAGTCGGTGCCCCTCATAACTGCAAAACTACTGCACCGATCCTTTTGAAATTTTGAACACCATTTCTGTACATAATTTACGAGGTAACGCTGTAGAGTTTTTTTCAAATTTGTTAATAATTTTTATTTTACAATAACAAATTAGACGATTTTTTCGCAAAAAATCGCGTTTTTCCCTTTAAAGTGTTCCAAAAAAGTGAAAAATTGAAATTTCTATCTATCTAACGAATGAACTTTGATTTTTTGATTTCATAATATGATCCAGCACCAAGTTATGAGGGGCACCGCAATTCTACTTTTTTTCGAGACACGTCCGAACAATTGCTGCCATTGCCGTATTTTTAAATATTTCTTCGTGAAAATTTTATAAAATATTCTTCGAATGTCATACTTTAATGTACCATTAATTTTAATAATGAGATTTTAACTGTGTCGTCACAAAAAATTCACAAAAACATGCCTTTTTTTGTACGAATTAACCTTACCCTGCCCTTAAGTTGTTTAGCCTTTTAGACATTGATTTCCAATATGGTTTGATGACATCAGGTGTCAAAAGCTTCCAGGACTCTTTGATGGCGCGTTTTAGCTCATGGAATTGTCGGTTATTGGCGTATACCTTGCGAACAATCCATCCCCAGATGTTCTCTATCGGGCTGAGATTTGGAGAACAAGCAGGTCAGTCCAATCGAGAAACGTGAATTGTTACATTGTCCTGTTGTAAAACCAGGCTTTCTTCGGTATAACAGTCAAGAAATGGTAGGAAAGAGTTCTCCAGCACCTGTTGATATTCCAGACTGTTAATTCTGGTGGATGGAAATGCGAGTTGTAAGGTGCTTATTGAACGCTCCCCCCCCCCCCCCATACTGTAAGGTGCTTATTGAACGCTCCCCCCCCATACCACCAAAAATCATCTGTCGAAATTGCGGTTTGAAAAATTATGCGGATTCTTTCTTATATCTCGCCAGTACCCATTAAAACCATCTGGACCATCCAGGTTGAGCTACTTTTCGTCGACGAATACAGAAGAAGTGGGCTCTTGCGTAAATATGGCACTGCTTGAGTAGCTGAAATGCAATCTTTTTTTTTCTGTTCTAGTTTATACAAATATTGTTCAGAAAAGATCTATACTTCAAGTTCATCAAAATTTATTTCCTTTGTAAGATGATTAATATGGAAATTAAATAGAATCGGTCCCAGAATAGACCTTTGTGGCATGCCTTTTTTTTAATTTCTTTAAATAAGTTAAGGGCTGAAATTGGAAAAAAAAATCGAATTGAAACCTTCTTAATTAGGTTTCAATGATTTACACATAGTCAACTGACCAAGAATTCCTGAATATCTTTTACAAATCCTATTTCGTAACCATAACTTAAACGGCCATTTGATTGCATAAAGTTTGAAATACTTATCCTAATGGAGAAATAACATGGTTCGTGTATGTAATAATTTATGTTCCATAACTTGGCGGCAAATATAAAACGAGTTCACTCCATAATTAATTTTTGTGTGAACACAGATTGCTAGAATTTTTTGAATAGCACATTTTCATATAGTACCACTGCTGATAGATTATACATAGCCCGATCTGAAGTGTACGATTCAATGAGAAAATCCCATAGATAACGGTCATTACACTCTCAACTTTTTTATGTCTGTCATCCGTTCACGACTTCAGCCTGCCTGCCTGCCTAAACACAATCCAAACAATCGCTTAACCGCCAAACAGGCTATAGAAGGAGCTAATTGTAACAGTACAGCAGCTGGAAACAATTAAGAAATCGTGACTGCACTGTATGCTACCAGTAGTGTGTGGGGCTCTAAAGTCGACCACGAAGGCCATCACGATCACCACCAGCAACCGAGACGAGCCGTCATAATTAAGCCGCTTCGTTAATTGGTTTGCTTTTTACCAATTCCACTTAGAGTTGGTTTTGTTGTAACTTAATTCTGGTGGCAGCGTTTTACTGTCAAAGCTTCGTTCGCATCTCTCTAACTAAAACAACAACAACAACGACGACGACGACGCGACGGTCTGTTGCTGGTGGTGTAATTAATTAATTTTGACTGACTGTGACACAAGATGAGCTACTACCGAGTGTGTATCGCTATCGATCGATTAGGCTGATTCATTATTGGTGTTTCCCACCCTCAACAACGGCGGCGGCGGGGTAAGTTTGAATTTCTGATTAAGAATTTCAAACAAAATCCCGCATCGCATGTTTAGGAGAGACCTATTCAAAGCCGCACGGTTTATGCGCTGCTGAGAATATTTAATTGGAGTTCGTCGCTAAAAATGGAGTATGTAAGCAGCATAGTACCGCATCCAATTTAAATTATGCTGATCACTGTGCGCGTATTCCTCATCATCACTGTTGTTAGGGAAGAAGACGCGGATTGAATTGATGTGACGTCACTTCCGTTTTTCATATCGTAACAGTCTTCTTTACATGCGGTAGTGCTTCCATGACAACGTTCATTTCATTTCACTTGTAGCTGTTGCTTTTGCTCCCCAGCAATTATCCACATTCTGGGGCTCAAGAGTTGAATGAAATTTCATGCTTAAATGGCGCGAATCGGAATGTTGACATTTTCGATTCAATTGTGGCTTTGCTAGTTGTTGCTCAGTTGCCTATTGAAATGCGCATTTCTTTAGCAGAAGCAATTGATCCGTATTTAAACCAAAAAAAAAAAAAAAGTAAAAATCAGGCTAAACTTTGCCGGGTCTATTTTCGTCTAATTTGGAGCGTTCTTGGAATTATTTACAAACACACATACACACACACACATTCATACACGAAAGAGAATCTTTTGCAGAGTAAATATTATTTTTCATTGTACTGCGGCTAAATTGGCGGAAATCTCTTAGAGCCAAGTTTTAAGATTATCTTCTTTGCGGATAAATACGGACGGATTCTCATGTTTTGTTTTTTTTCTTTCGCGATCCAAATAACTACGACAGACTGGGAGCAATTCACATGTGTTGCTTAATCTGGTAGGGCTGGCTGCGGATTCTTGTTTTTTTTTTTGCGCTATATTAGAAAAATAATTCTCCCATAAACTGAAATTTTGCCGCTGCTGATTAAATCCGGCCATAAATTGCTGCTTGCAAATATTGAGAACAGTCTAGAGAAAGAGGAGCAGACGGTTTATATTAGAGGCGTTTGTGCTTGTAATGTTTATGTGGGCCTCTTTCATCATTCATTCCACTTACACCTCCTTTCAGAGCCACTCAAAAAGTAGTCTCAAATTTGATTGGGTCTGGCAGCAGATGTTCAGCAGCTGCGAGTTCTTCTTTGAAAGATGTTTTTTTTTTCGTTTTTTTTTTCTTATGTCCTTAACTATACACCTTTAACAGATTTAACAGAAGGGATAAAAATAAAAAAAAAATCATGAAAAAAAAAGAAAAAAAAAAGAAGAGTCTGAAGATAAAAGGAAGCAAAGAATTGATTTTACCTGAGTTTGTGAGGTGATCATGCACTGTGTGACTGATTTTGTATGCATTAAAAGTAATTGGGATTTTTTTGTTTTTAGTTTAATTATTTTAGCATTTTTGTTGTAATATGAATATGAATGGTAGCGGTTTTATCAAAGAATTTTTTTTGGTTTTAAATTTATTTTCTAGAAAAAGGATATAACCAGCAAAATGTAATAAAATCGGTCTAAGACCAATGATTTTTGGATACTTAAGATGAAATGAATTGTAATCATAACCGCACCTCTCTTTTAAAATATGCTTATCATAATTCCTTAATTCCTTTCCCTAACTCCTTCCTGCCACGCTTTGCATCATAGGATATCCCCTGAGCTTGGCTTAATAATCATTAAAAAAAAAAATCATCACATTTTAAAGTAGATTTGATTTGTATGTTTTTCGAAAATATTTAGTCGGGTGGTAAATATCTTCATAAGCAACATAAAACCCAATCTTTAGAGTACATACTTAAGTGCAAGTATTAGTACTTGGACTTAAAAAATTAAGTATAAATACAAATCGATGCCAACAAATTTTCAAATACATAACCTGGCGCTACTGGCTACTGGTATTAGAATTTGTAAGCTTTATACATTAGATTTAAAATAAAATCATAAATACTTAAGTACCTACGTACTGTCAAGTAATTAAGTTTTTGTTAATTATTTAAGTATACACCTTCCAATAATAAGAGGCTTGGGAGCTTTCAAAGTCTCAAATCTGAAATATTCAAGCCAGCTAAATAGCTTAAACTAGGTTTTTGTTTTAGTTTTTGAAATTTCATAAAATATTTGACCAAAAGATTAGAGAAGAATCTTGATAGTAGTTGTAATTTTTAAAGATCCAAACTTCTCTGTTCGTCATCGTGTGCTCAACAATTAAGTCTTTCTTTAAGTAGTACTGTTTTACATACAATTTTCACACACGGCTTGAAGTTTTCCAATGAAAACTTCAAAAACAAAAACGACCATCAACGTAGATGAAAGATATTGAAATAATGCGCTAAACCAAATCAATTATGATGCTGAATTTTTTGAAAAACGTAAAATTAGATGACAAGGCTCTTTTGGGTATCATGGTCAACAAACAGAATACTGATTACTGAGGTAGCTAAAAGTTTTGTTTAATCCATGAGCGATCATTATGTGTATCTCTCTATAAAGAAACAATGTGGTACAAAATTTATATTGGACGAGTCATTGGTCTGTTTAATGCTCTTAAAGACGATCTTGGTGCTCTATTTAGATATTATCTTGAAAGATTTGGAAATTTTTTGGGAGGAAGCAATCAAATTAAAGATGACCATCACGTTTCTTTTCTAAACGTGTTTAATTACGAGACTAGTGTTTGCTATAAATAGTGCATGCCGCTGTTTTGCTTTTGTAGGGGTATCGCGAAAAGTGAAGTAATCATTGATTACTTTTCAAATGGTTTTAAGAAATCGCAACTAATTGTGTAATCGGAAATATAACATTGTAGAAATTAATTAATTCTTTTTTTGTGGGAACTATTGATTACAATTACAATTAATAGTAATTGTAATTAGTAATTAAAAATTTTAAGTACGATTACTAAGTAATTAACATAATTTAGGTTTTCTAATCCTGGGGCTGAAGTCTGATAAAATAAAAAAGACAAATGACAATAATGACTTCGATAGAAATACAATCTCACTATATCAGAATTTGGAATTTTGATGGTTGAATGACATAACATCAGAGGTGTGCTGGAAAAATGTTAACAATGGGCTCGCTGCACGGGGTCGGCGCCGGGGGGGGGGGATTTTATTTCATGGTTATTTAAAAAAAACTAAAAATTATTTTTATAAAATAATTTATATGAAAAATTTAAAGAAAGAAAAACAAACGCAATACAATACAAAATATACAAATTTTGTTCAAGAAAGAATTTTTTGGGATATCTCCGGTATATAGAAAAAGCTAAAAAATGTTCTAATTTGTTATTTCATCACACAACCCATTAATTTTTGGTGACAAGTTTCAAGTCTTGGTTTGATTCATCAACAGGTCCCAAATAGTGAGATTTGGTGATTTGAAAAACAAATGAAAAAATGAAAAAAGAAGAAAGAAATGAAAAGTTTGAGAAAAATAGAAAAAAAAACTTTTCATTTCTTTCTTCTTTTTTCATTTTTTCATTTGTTTTTCAAATCACCCAATCTCGCTATTTATTGATGAGTCAAACCAAGACTTGAAAGTTGTCACCAAAAATTAATGGGTTGTGTGATGAAATTAGAACATTTTTTAGCTTTTGCTATATACCGGAGATATCCTAAAAAATTCTTTCTTGAACAAAATTAAGTTTAACCCGGTAAAAAGTCCAAAAGAGTAATCTTTTTATTTAAAATATACAAATTCAAAAAATCACAAACTGAATATTACCTACTATCAAACAAAATGTTTAATATAAAAAAATACAAACTAAAATTAACTTCTAGCTAGAATATCAACTAAAATAAAATTATTCCAAAAAGCTCCATATAGAATATTCTTCTTCCCCTATCTTTTCTGCCGATTTTCTATTTGCTGGTTCAATTGCTGAATGATGACTGCGCTGAAAAGATTTTACATAAGGGTTTGGATCAAATTGATGCAATGGTTTACCATTTAAAGAAATTGTCATAAAATCCGCAATGTGTTGGACAGTAAATGTTGTTCGTTTTTGTGTCGCTAATTGCAACAGTTTCTATAATGTTTCTAGCTTTTTTATAGAAACTGGTTGTTCATTTGATCTTCCTACTAGTTTAGTCTCAACAAGTTCTCTAAATTCATTAATCACACTTTAAAATAAAACTCAAAGTTTTTATTCTTTTTTCGCCTTCTCGCCAAGGAGATAATATTTCTTCCATTTGCCACGGATAGCAGACGTTAAAAATATTTTTAAAATCTTCATCACTAATAATTTAATTATCTTCGATTCGTAATATATCATTGTGTTGACTCAATAATCTTTCTTTAAGGGACGAAACAATACAAGTTAATAGTTTGTCGCGTGGGAGTTTCATATACTTTTCTTGCTTCCATTTTAAAACCTTCAAACGCTTTAGACTTAAGCATATCCTCGATTTTAGCTTCATAGCATCCAACAGAATCCTTCAAATAATTAATGGCGTTAATAGATCGAACTATTAGAGTATTTGCTTTAATAATATTAATGTTTCGACTTTGTAAGGCTTCTGAAAGGTAAACGAATTCCTGTAAGACGTCGATCATTAAAGCTAAATCCTTTAAAAATTCTAAATTTAAAAGTCGATTTAATAATCCAGATGTTTTGTCACTATATTCAAAATGTTTGCATAAATCGGGATAGTTTTTCCAGCTGCCCACCTAGGTCGCGTATATTGAAAGTATACAAGGACATTACGCACAGGTCGGGACTGCTCGCGTATAGTTTCAAATTGTAATAAGCATAACTATTTTTAGAAACTATACATGGTTATTACGGTCTTATCCAATAACGTACGCTCAAATTTTGTGCAAAAAACATACTGCACTAGTTTCCATTGTGGACTAATCGTGTATATTTTCTAAGCGCTACACGATACAACGTTATTAGATTCTATACGCGACTAGTTTCAAGGTAGCCATTTTTATTTATTGTTTTCTCTTATTTTCACAAGGAATTGTAATCTTTTTATTCTTTTCATAATTATTGCATCATCAATCGACACGTGCCATTGTTTTCGTAAGCAGTTTTTTTGTTTATTTATATATAAAAGGCGAATAATTAGTTAAAATTATTACGAACGATAGTTTACTCTGTTGTTTCCACGTTGCACAAGCATTTTGGAGATGGTTATGTTGCGCCGAGCATAAAATTGATATTCCCAAACGACAAATGATCATGAGTTCTTTTTCCAAGCTCATGTTTTCTAGTAATGAGGAAAGTGCACAAGAACTTTACAAACAAATTATTTCACATTCATACTGTAAATCTTTCAAAAAATTAATTAAATATCTGGAAAATCTATGGGAAAGAAGGACAGAGTGGTGCACAGCATACAGAATTAATATTATGAACAGAGGAAGTAATACCAACAATTATACAGAAGCTTCAATTCGCATATTTAAAGATGTGATTTGGCAGCGATGTAAAGCTTTCAAGGTTTGCGCTTTGATCGATTTCTTAGCAAACATATTTGAAAAATACCAATACCGGAGACTCATGAAGTTTGCAAACAGTCGTCAAACTAACTCTTCAGCCTATTTGAAATTCAGCAAACTAGCTAAAGTTGTGAACAAAATAACACGCATTAGTCAATATGAATTTTTGGTTGAGTCAACAACAGGTAAAGTATACAACAAGTATACAACTCTGTCGATATTAATAACGCGTGCTGTAATTGCGTCAATGGTCAAGGAGGAGCATTTTGCAAACATATATATGCTGTTGAAACAAAGTATGGAATGATTTTAAAAACTTCTCCCAAGCTTTCAAAAGATGACCGAATAACTTGTGCAAAGATTGCTTCAAATATCGATCTTGGTGAAGAGTTCTATCAAAATATGGACAAATTGATTGAAGGAGAAAAACAAGAGAATGTACAAGAAGTCGATGTATCTGAAATCCAAAGTACCGCACAGGCACAAGAACCTCAACGAAGTTCTTCTAACATTTCTCATAATTTTAATAGTTCAATATGCGTAGAAAAATACAACGAATGTCTCGCATAAATAGAAGGAGAATTCCACAAACTGGTAAAGGAACACCCTAGCTCGCCCAACTTGAAAGCTATGTGCTTACTATCCTCTGCATTAAAATCTATAACAACTGACCAGCAGGCACAAAACTTTATATACAACAATTTAAAACGGAAACTGTCACGTAAAATACGCGTTCAACCAACGGCATTATCCAGAAGAGTTACAGGGTCCAAAACAAAAAATAAAGTGTAAGCTGGTAGGCCTTCTACATCTGGTACATCTAAACCGAAACAAGCTCGGAAAAGAAAGAAAGAAAGCAAGATTTAGCATTCAATGTATTACAAAACTAAAACAATCCTAAGTAATAAGTTTTTTTTTTATAATTTGACTGACCCTTTTTTTTTATAGTAGTACCTATGTACTTAAACATATGTATATGTTTCTTTTATAATAAAATATTTTTGTCCCACACAAAGGACTTATTATTTTAATTGGTACCTTGAAATTACCTTTTAAACTAATACTACATGATTAGTTGATTACTAATTGCTGCATATTTTTTTAACATTTGACATTATCTAATTTTCTGAGCTTGTATACTTTACAAATATTTGTTTCGCGTTTACATCCTAAATCTATACAATATCAGAACATGTTGGTTCTAGCCTTGTATAACCTATTAACTAATTCACTGAATCAGCGTCAGAAAGTATACACGACCATTACGCAGAAATCGTGTATATTTTCTGAAACTTTATTTTGTTATACATTCTGAAATCATACAGTGTAAGAGCACTATGAATGCGTTCTGGCCTTGTATACTTTCAATATACGCACCTAGGTCCGAACACTCGACCCATTTTTATAATTTCCACGTCTATTTCTTCAGCACATGTTTTTAATTCCCGTTGATTTTTTGGTGATTGGTGGTAAAGGGAATAAAGCTTGTCAAGAAATATTTCATAGTGATTCAATTGACCAATACTTTTTATGGAATCTGATAATGCTAATTGTAGCCGGTGGGCTAAGAAATGCCAAATTATAATATTCGTATATTTTTGGACAAGCCTTGTTGAAACTCCAGTTTTTTTTCCCAACATTACACTAGCTCCATCAGAACAAAATGCAACCAAATTTTCTTTTAAATATTTGTCAGAGAAATCGTATTTATTTAAAGTTTTAAGCAAAACAGTAAGTATATATTCAGCAGTAGCATTTTCAAGTTCGATGAAATCGACAAATAGCATGCATATTATGAAAACTCTGAAAACCTACTTTTTACAATGGGCTCGCAAAGTTTCAAAAAATTTAATAATGGGCTGGCGCGAGCTCAGGCGAGCCCACTCCAGCACACCACTGAATAACATGTATCTTAAATTATAACAATGACAATTTGACAATTGCGGGGTAATTGAATATATTCCTGAAAGAAAAAGATCGTAAGTCCCCTGACACACGATGATACACATTCGAGACTAGACACATCTGAGTCTAACCTTCTGCTCTAAATTGGGCTTTACACGAAAATGTAAAAAAAAAAACCGTTTTTAGTACGGTGTATTAAATGCGTAATGAAGCAAATTTTAATGCGAAAATGTATGCAAATTTTATAACAACTTATTTAATATCTACTAGGGTCTTATTAACGGCCAGTTGGACAAGATTTTCTGTTAGCGACGTCACAGACTTCAGTTCCTAGATGCGTAGAAGAAGTTTATGGAGTTATTACAATGTAATCGCACATGATGTTAAAAAATTTCCATTTTCCGAAGAAGATCGGAACCACATTAATCATAAGAATATAAAATAAAAATAAGTATGGAATAAAATTTGTTCAATATGATTGGTTTTAGTTTTTTTCGAGAAATTTGGCATACCTATAAGTAATGTATGTTTACTATTTTTATACTTACTAAGTATCGTTTGTAAGTTTGTATTAGAATATGACAAAAGTAACAGTAGCACGGGCTAAGTGATTTCGGCTACAATAATTGTCATGAAAAAAAGTCATTTGTCATGTCACCCAGCCTTTTAGGAATCGGTCTTTCGAAAATAATTCATCGCATTTTCGAAGAAAACTGACGATGTCATTGCCATTTGTAATTTTAATTTTATCAGAATCCCAGCCACTGGCCTAATCGTTATTTGTATCATAATCGTAATTTAAAATATAAACATTAAATGCAACTAAAGAAAACTCTTAATCGAGTTCCGTGTTAGAAGATTTTCTTTTTTTAAAAATTACAAAATTTGTTTTCAGTCACCGAGACTACTAACATATATAAAATTACTCCCGAAAACTAGTATTTCTCAAGGTGAAATATCGTATGCTATGGAGAATAACCTTTTATGGCATAAAAAAAAAATTAAAATCATCGATTACTCGCAAACTTAAAATGTCAGTTACAATCTTTTACGACTTTTGGTAGAAGATTTATTTAAAGACTGAACAAAGGTGAACCAAGAATAGATCCCTGCGGGAACATCAACGACGAATCATTCATCTTTTATTGCGATGTTCGTAAATTTTGAATGGCATGTGATCCAGATCAGATGATTTAATAGAATACAAATTCTATAGAACATCTTGACCATTAGCACATCTAAAGACGAAATGTTCAGAGGAAAGCACTGGTATTATCTAGCTATATTGTCTATTGGAGCTAAGTGAATTGCAGTTCTAAAGTTATTTTAAGTTTATGAATTTTTATGTAGACCTATGCAAAGATTATTTATGTCTATGTACATTATGTGGTCATTCATTCGTAATTACGCAATAAAAATTCAAATTTCAACAATGGTAATATGGAAAATGACACTTTAAAATTTCCAATAGTATAATATGCCAGCTTGCAATACTTGCAATAACCTGAAGTGACACAGACATTGGTGTATTGAGTTGGGAGTTCTGTTATGGTAGCAGGTGAGTGAGTTGCTTGGACGTGAAGTCCAGACTATCAGCCGAAGTTGACAGCTTATTCTATGACAAGCGTTATACAGGGTGTTCATGGCCTCAAGTTGACCTATTACACGCAATGTGCTATCTGAAGCCCTTTAAGAGTTATTAGTTCTAAACTTATTCTCAAACCTATTTTCAAACCTATTCTCAACGATAATTTGTTCCCTTAGCACGTCATTTTAAAAAATATCGTCTAATTTCGGTGTGACCTGAATAGGTTATGAGTTAATAACTGTTTAACGGCTACAGTTAACACATATGGTGTAATAGGTCACATTAAAGAGGAGAGTCTACAGCTTACAGTTTTTATAAAAAAAAGTTATGTTAATGACCTTGTTGCAAAATTAATAGAGGTTAAATTAAAAAAAAAGGATAGAAAATCTGAAATTTTTAGATTAGACAACCATAATTCTTGATGGGAGAGGGGTATGGGGCTAATTGAGCAGTCGTTGAAAAGTTTATGAAGTTCTGCATACAATGAGCTCTTAACTGTGACCGTACGCCCTGTATTTTTTAAGATACAGGGTGTTTTGTAAAAAAACTAGCTTTTTTTCTTAATCACCCTGTAACTCCTAAACGGTTGATATGCCCCTCCCCTGCCATACAATTTTTGGTTCGTTTAGGTGAGTACTATCACCTCCTGCTCTATTGACCTCCTAGTGGGAAACACCCTGTATATGCAGGACGGCATACTAGCGCACCTCGGCTAATGGGGGAGAGTGTGGGGTGTGTTCACACGAAGAACCTGCCGCTGTCACGCACCATTTTACTAAAAAAAATTGTATCTACAACAACCGAGAAGAAGTACACATCCGGTCCTGATGAAGGGACTTTCTGTACCACTTACCTGCAGATAATGTGAGGATTTGGTGTTCTGTCCTCAGATGCCAATTCCTTAGCCTCCCAATTGACATTGTGGGCAGCGAATTGTATAATGTCTCTAATAAACGTGAAAAGGCGAGGCAGTGGACCTGTACAATCGTCATTAGCGAGAGATTACTCCAGGAGGGTGAGGTAAAAGCAAAGCCTTACATATTCATTACGTAACAATTAGATACTTTACTAAAAAAGTGTAAAATCTTACTCTTAACTGGAACACCCTTAAGTGGCAGGTTGTATGTAGAGTGATTGACATCGGACGTGAAATCTAGACTGTCAGCATGAGCTGACAGATCACTCGGTGGACAGCGAGTGTTGACTGCAGGGCGGCACTCTAGCTCGCCTCGGCTATTGGCGGAGAGTGTGGGGAAGTTCCACGAAAACCTGCCGCTGCCACCAGCCATATACAAAAAAAAAACGTGCCTGACAAACCAAAGGCCGTCGCACACATCCAGTCCTGAAGGGACCTTTATACTACTTACCATTAACCATGTGAAGGCGCAGATGTTCTGCCTTCTGCTGCCGTCGACCCATCCACCCAATCGACACTGAGAGCAGAGTATTTTCAGTGTTCCTGTGTTGACGTGAAAAGTGAGCAGTAGAGGACCTAGTCGACCTTCATATTAAGAGGGCTCCGGGAGAGTGAGAGGAGAAAGCAATAGACTCTATACATGTATTAAGAAAAGAATTTAATAAATACTAAATTACTTAGACCCATCTGGGCGACTTATCAGTCAATATATATACTCAAAAATCAATATAAAATAATCAAACAAACATTTGGCATCAACTTGCATGAATTTTGTTGATGAGGATCTCTCACCGAAGCGCCTCTGAGAGGTTTCACTGTGCCACTGGATTCTATTTTAATTTTTTTTTTGTATTTTTAACATTAACAATGAAGTAAATGTGTGATTCGTATGCCCACACAGTTGCTAAAATTTAAATCTACCTCTAACCTATGCATAGAATCTTTAACTGTCAATGTAGGAACTTTGCTCTACCAGGTTGAACTGCTCAAAATCATCAGATTGCGAGTGATAAGCTTTCAGTAGAGTCACGTTAAGACAGATTCAATTCTTGGATAAATATTGAATGCATTTTGTCATACAAGACATATATCGACATTAGACATATCAGCTCCAAATCCGGATTTTGTTGAACTCATCAACTATAGACCATACCGTGGACGAGCTTTCTGAATTGACACATATATGTAATTGTCGCCACAGGTACCTTTTTATTATATGTCTTTTCTGTTTGTTGTGATGTTACGGATTTTGACTAAATTTCCTGATAACTGATCTCATTTGGACCGTAATACAAGAGTTTCTAGAGTATCTTTCACTTCGACAAGATCGGCTCAGCCAAAATTTTGTCAGACGTTCTGTGAGGAGACCGACTTATCCTTGTTGATTTATATATAAATCTTTTATACCAGCCATGCTGATGAAAATTCCAATTTCGGTGATATACTTCGCTTAAACAAACTTTTCTTGTCCGGTACGGATCGAATTTCTTTTTCGATTCTTGTAAAAATACTCGATTAATTTTTGGTTAGATGTTAGATCAAATATCTCCTTTTTCCGGGAAAAATCTTCTTCTTCTTCCGTCATTAAACTCGTTTTATCTGGAAGCGCTGCTCTGTTAATTAGGTGTCTTTCGGAGCGTACCGACGCTCCGTCCATTCAGAAAGTAGTCCGCGCATACATGACGCAGCTAGCCTCAGTGTAGCATACCGCTGCATGCAATATGCTACGACCATAACAGCTCCTTATCTGTTGGGCAAAGCTGTACCCGAGCTCTAAAGTTCTAAATGCCTTGGTACCCTAGCACTATATGAATTTCAGCAACAGTACCTACAGGACTTTTACAAAAGTCTCTCAAAATTAGGAAATCTACGAGTATTATTGAAAGTTTAATATTTTCTGAAATATTTGGAGCGAATTGTTCCTGTCATCAATAAAATTTATACATTTCCCCCTTTTTTTCTTTTGGTTACTTCTGGTGAGTGGTGCTCGTCTGAGAACAAAAACCAGAACAATAAGTTATAACTTTATACCAGGGTTACCTATATAATCACTCAATGAATTCATGAATAAAGTAATAAAAAGGATACAAGAATAACTGAAGGTGTTCGCTATCTGACATTCAAAGGCCTTAACTATCCTAGTAGTTGGCCTCGAGGTTTATCGACTTAAACTATGGCAAAAATCCTATGCAATGCTACTTGATTTTATAGTATCTTCTTTTTGTCTTTCTTTCTGCTATACTTAACAAATAATATCTCAAAAGGAAGAAATTTTTTTTCTCTAACTTTCTTCCTATTATACTTAAATTAAGCCAAAATATATATATGAAAGCAATAAGAGGCGAGATAACACTTACAACAGAGCATATGTTGTTCTCTTTGGATCCAATGCAGAGGCGCCTCCTAGATGATCCGTTTCTCCTGTTGAATAAAAAAAAAATTTTCTTCTGCCCTTTACAATTTAATACTTATTATATTTGTATCCCTTCCGGATCGAAGACACAGCCGGGAAGTTGCTTGTAAGTTACTGCGTCATACAATGAGGGCTCGTGGACTTAATAAAGAGTACTTCAGTAAAATTCAAGAATTTTCACATGGCCGATGCCGATGAATTTGCTGGAGAATGAAGACAAACAAAATGCCAAGCGATTTTCGCACTCAATGCCAACTTGTACTAACGATAGATTCATCTTACCTGTAGAATCCCGTAGAATTGATCCAGTGAAAAGTTTAGATATTTTTTTTTCCCACACGGCAGATGCAAATGAATTGTCGGATGATTTGTCGAAGGATCCAGAAAAATAGAGAATCGTGTAGAATTGGTCCAATGGAAAATTTAGAATGTTTACACGGCCGATGCCGATGAGTTAGTTGGAGGATTCAGTAAAATAAGTGAATGACGGATTGAAATTATTACACAGAGGATTCCGATGAAATTCCTGGAGAAAGGACACACAACTATTTAGTGATTGTTTTGCACACAATGCCAAATTCTCTGACGATGGATTCATCTTACTTATGGAATTATGGTCGCCTTAGTGTAGCCGATTGTACCAGTTGCTTGCATCACTCACTAAAATTAATTACGTACGTAAAGTTAGCACCGCAACTTCGCCTG
Source organism: Dioctria rufipes (assembly GCA_963924295.1). Lineage (NCBI taxonomy): Eukaryota > Metazoa > Arthropoda > Insecta > Diptera > Asilidae > Dioctria > Dioctria rufipes. The sequence continues at coordinate 21,038,398 of OZ002740.1, read as the reverse complement.
ATATAGTTCGGAATTATCTAATAATTTGTCGTTAATTTGTCGTTAATTTGTCGTGAAAACCATAAATTTGTCGTGTCCTTTTATCTAAAGGAAACTGGATGTGGTGCCAAGTTGACGTCAAGTTAGCACCACAACTCACTGAACTCGACCAAAACTTGTCGGATTGGAAAATTTCACATCTTGGAATTTGTCGTTATTTTGTCGTTAATTTGTCATGAAATCCATAAATTTGTCGTATCCTTTTATCTAAAGGAAACTGGATGTGGTGCCAAGTTGACGTCAACTTAGCACCACTTCAAGTTTCCTTTAGATAAAAGGACACGACAAATTAACGACATATTCCCGGATGTGAAATTTTCCAATCCGATAAGGTTTGGCCGACTTCCAGTGAATTCCGGTACTAACTTCACGTCAACTTAGCACCACATCCAGTTTCCTTTAGAAAAAAGTACACGACAAATTTATGGTTTTCACGACAAATTAACGACAAATTCCAAAATGTATAATTTTCCAATCCGATAAGTTTTAGCCGAGTTCCAGTGAGTTGTGGTGCTAACTTGACGTCAACTTGGCACCACATCCAGTTTCCTTTAGAAAAAAGGACACGACAAATTTATGGTTTTCACGACAAATTAACGACAAATTATGAGATAGTTCCGAACTATATCAGGCGAAGTTGCGGTGCTAACTTTACGTACGTAAATTAATTAATTAATGCGGTTAAACTTTAGATCACCCGATTATTTCTGGATGGCAAAAATTCTTTTTCCGCCTTATAGTATTGTCTTCTCTTCCACTCGGCTTTTCTGACAGACACTTCGAAGACTCTTCTGCTTTTTCCTTTTTTCTTTCTTGGTGCCGTCAGCTGTATGAAGTTTGTTCGGTATTTTTTCCCAATTCCGGACCGGAACGTTTAAAACGATACTTTCATGCTACCATAACACTTCTGCTATCCTATTCGAAGTAAGAGCTTCAATAGCCACTTCAATAAAAGTTAATGTCTTTGGGTTGCTCTTCCTGACCGCAATAAGACCGAATCGATTGGGTTATCACAATAATTCCGGGGAAAAATTTCTGATTTATGTGGAATACTATAATAATTATAATTTTCAATTACTTTTCAATTATTCTTACCTCAATGTATATCTCAAAATCTAATTTCAAACAATTTTTCTTCATTTCATTTCTAGCCGAATCAGCAAATCCCGATGCCGACCTAAAAGGACCAGTTTTTCTTAAGGAACCAACGAATCGAATCGATTTCTCAAATTCAACTGGAGCTGAAGTTGAATGTCGAGCAAGTGGAAATCCACCGCCAGAAATAATTTGGATACGAAATGATGGAACAGCTGTTGGTGATGTACCTGGTTTACGACAAGTTTCGTCAGATGGAAAACTTGTTTTTCCACCATTTCGAGCTGAAGACTATAGACAAGAAGTTCATTCTCAAGTCTATGCATGTTTAGCACGTAATCAATTTGGAACGATTATTTCACGGGATGTTAATGTTAGAGCAGGTAAGATAAAATTGTTCTAGAGAGAGTGGGAGAGAGAGAGAGAGAGAAAGAGAGAGAAGCTGGTTCTGTGTGTGTGTGTGTGTAATTGTGGAAGTACACACACATGCACATAAAAAAAGAACAGCTAATCAAATTATTTTAAAGATTGAAAAAATTTATTCTCCCGCCCCCCCATGCATATAATTAGGAATTGGAGAGGAATGAACACAGGATTTTTGATGAATTTTCATTTTACCAATTTTTTTTCCCCCTTGAGCAAGAGATGAAAAATTGCGAAGAAAGTTTTTCGTCGAACTCTATAGAGACGACATTGGAATTGATTTTTCTTTCTATCTATATTCAAAGATAATTTATTTTCCTCCCATCCAGTTTTCGATAATAAATGAAAACATTTTCGGTAATTGACTCCCCTTCTTTTTCGTCGGGTTTGGACTGCCTGTGCCTATAAGAATTAACTACTCACATCATGAAATCCAAGTCACGCAATCCTTGGCTATATATGTAGTTTCACCATTTAAGAAGGCAATTTCCTTCCCTTTGCGCAATTTTTCATGCCTAGAGACTATACTTAAAGCCCATATAGACTAATCCTCGCCATATAAACACATGGGCAGCAGGATGATGAAGTAATTTTTGCAAAGTGGCTAACATTTAGTTTCATACTCTCTGTTCTCTAGTGGTCACCCAATACTATGAAGCAGATGTCAACAAAGAGCATGTGATAAGAGGCAATTCAGCGGTCATTAAATGTCTTATTCCTTCATTCGTTGCTGATTTCGTTGAGGTGGTGTCCTGGCATACTGACCAGAATGATAACTATTTGCCCGGAACTGAGTATGGTTCGTCGCAGTGATTTTTTTTTTTACTTTTGTATTTTTATGTTATTAAGGATAGTGTTATGGTCACACACCTTTTTCTTTCCCATATCCTGTTGATGTTTTGTTTTTGTTATAATTTTTTTTCCTGTTTGTTCTTCTTCTTCTTGATTTTATCTGTGATTTTTTGATATACAGTTGTCGCTCAACATTACGAGGAAGACATTCACAAAGCTTTTGTAATTCGAGGCAATTCAGCGATCCTAAAATGTGATATCCCATCGTTTGTTGCTGATTTCGTTGAAGTTGTGTCCTGGCATACGAATCAAAATGAGAATTTCTTGCCTGGAACAGAATATGGTTCGTCCTTTGTTATAAAAGTGAAATTGATGGATACAAATGTCTCCCTTCTCCTTCCTTCTCATATCCTACATCTTTCTTGATTTTAGTTTTTTTTTGTTGTTGTTATGATATGAATCGTGTATGCTCCATACTTTAGTACATTTTTTAAGGACATTTTCCCTCCCCCATAATGACATACCAAAATGATGGCGCATTTAGGAGGGAATCATATTTGAATTGACTTGGGAGGGGATAGGGTTTTTATAGCTCACCAGTCTAGTGTCCATATTTTTTTTTCTATACAATTTTAATCTTCTTCTTCTTCATCTATAATAGTTGTCGCTCAACCATATGAAGAGGATATTCTTAAAGCTTTTGTGATTCGAGGTAATTCAGCGATCCTGAAATGTGATATTCCATCGTTTGTAGCGGATTTCGTTGAAGTTGTATCTTGGCATACGAATCAAAATGAGAACTTTCTTCCTGGCACAGAATACGGTTCGTTCCTTCAACTCGACTGTGCGCTATTAATATGAAAAATGCTTTAATTACTCCCATAATCCTTATCCTTTTATTCTACGGGCCTGTCCTTATTATTATTATTATTGTTTTTTTTTTGTTCTCTCCATTTTCCTATATTTGTATGTGTGCGCACTTTAATCATGATGACTTTACTTTACTATTGTAGTTGTCACACAATACTATGACACCGACGTTAATAAGGCATACGTAATTCGCGGCAACTCAGCCGTACTTAAATGCGAAATTCCCTCTTTTGTGGCTGACTTTGTTCAGGTTGTTTCATGGCATACTGACCAGAAAGAGGATTTTATGCCGGGAACTGAATATGGTTTGTGCTTTATGCTAAGCTGTGTTTGTTTTGTGTTGACTACTGAGAGGGGAAATCCTGGAGTTGTTGTCCTGTGTTTTTTTATGTTTTGTTTTTGTTTTGAATTATTTTTTGGTTTTTTTTCTTAACTTAGTTACGGTTACTCGAAAACTGCTTAATTGAATTTTAGTATGTTGAAGAATGTTATCTAAGTCGATAAGACAATAGATTTTTTATATTTTAATGGGAAAAGGATTAGGATAATGTGGGAGTTATAGAACATGGGGGTGATATTGTTATTTTTATTGTCGTTATTTCATAAGTTCTGTGTGAACTGAGCCTTAGAAGTTGACAGCAAAGCGGGCGAGTGTTGTCTAGCTTTATACATTCATGATAGCCCTTCTGACCCACCCCTTGATAAAGTACAATAGGTTTCCCGGTGAGGCTCATGTTTCAACTGATGTTCGAGATGAACAGAAGATCTAAATATGTATGTACATATACCTGACGAGGATAAATAAACGAACAGGAATTCCTTGGAGTTGTTGTTATTTTGTTTGTTTCTATATTCTAGCAATAGGAATTACATTTTGATGAATTTGTACGACCTTGGTAAAAAGGGAATTCATTCATTCATTCATTCATTCATTTATTTATTATTGGCAATTGTACAAGTAAGATGCTAGATCTTTAAGTTTGTACAAGCTTCTAATTATAAATTCAACATTAAATAATCCAAAATTTAAGAAACTAAATAATAAACTAAAACTAAATAATTTAAGAAACTGAATACCGGTGAGGGAATAGCTATTCAGACCTGAGAAACCCAGGATTGGTGTTTTCTTTAGCTGCTCGATGAAAACACCTTCTAGATTATCAGTCACATTCATTTTAGGAAAATGAGCGTGAAATAAGTACATATTATGGTGGTAGCCATTACATATTCAGATCCAATAAGCTTTTAGAATTTACAAGCTCTAATCTGCACTGTATGAACATAAATAAGTATTTAGAGCAAATCTGTCATTCTTCATAATTTCTTGGTACTCAAGTTCCCACCGCTGACACACTTTATTTTAAATACAGATCCTATAAATAGCTTTCAGCTCTCCCTTACGACTTAAAGGTTCTTTTTGAGTCATTTGGAACATTAAAGTGGTCTAATCCTGGCTAGTTGTTATGCGCTTGGTAAAGGCATGTAAAAGCTATTAGAGAGTTTTGCTATGAAATAAATTCATAGTGAAATTAGTCAATATGAAATTGACCAAGTTTGCTACCAAACCCGCGGTTCGAGAATTAGGTGAAAAAAACTCTTTTACACACGAAATATCTACTAAAAAAAAAGAAATTTTCATGCAAAAGCAGGCGTTTCGTATCAGCAGGAACTGTACACTCATCAGTACGGCTTAGTTGCTGCCTGCCGTATACGCCAAAGTGAACAGTTAAGCTGACCTCATATTGACAAAATTTGTTATGAATTTATTTCATAGCAAAATTTTCTATAAAATGCTAGTCCCGCATAGGGCTGATAATATTACATATATATTTAATTCACACTTAAAAATTATTTTAAGTACATATATGAGGTCACTTTGGCTGTTCACTTCGGCGGGGTATACGGTTGGAAGGAATCAAGCTGTACTGATGACTATACGATTCCTGCCGATACGAAACGCCCTTTTTTGCAAAGAAATTTCTTTTTCAAAGATTTTTTGTTTTTAAAAAGAGTTTTTCTACTCAAAAAGCTATTATTTCTCTGTAATTCTCATAAATAGGGGTGTGCATTCCGAGTGAGTATCTATACACCATTTCAAACTTAGAAAAATGAAACACACTCAACCAGTGACTTATTTAGGTGTGATTGAGCTATTCATGAGAAATGTGAAGCTAATTAGAAAGAATTTGAACAGAAGACAGAAGAAATATTTCCTACACTTTTCATGTTACAAACTCGTTTTAAAAAACACGGAAAACATATTTCGATGTAATCTACTCTTCAGGTCAATATTAATTCAACTTCAGACGGCTTTGCTAAAATTTCCAAAACAAATTTTTAAATGACACAATACAAAATAAAATTACGTGGATCATTGGCATATGGAAAAATTCATAATGCGTAATTAGATTAATCAGGTAAAATAGAATAAAATAATAATGGACTCAAGATAGAACCTTACGGAACATCATATTTTAAAGAAGTAGATAAATCACTCCTATAGAATCAATTGTTGGTTCTTTATAATTTGATTAAGTAAAAAGTTTAAAAACACTCATCTTAAGCATTCAGTACCGCTTCAGTATTTCTTTTTTAATAATCTAAACAAACATACTACGTCTCATCATTTCCACAAAGTTCATTAGTCATCACCTCCACGTCTTTCAATCTTCAATCTCTTAATATATCCTGGACATTAATTTTTTGCTTTACTCACTCCAATTACGCTTTATCAACAAACGTGTACAAGGTAAATCGCTCAAATTTAATAATTCTTGTGACCAATCACAATTTACAACTTGGAATAAGATTGGTTTGGGATCCATCAACAAGACTCTTCTGAATCACAAAAGAAACATGTAGATCTGCAGATAATTTCAATTGAGTCTTCCTGTCGTCCATATGTCTGGCTGCGGTTGGTAGTAAGTAGTCTGTCCATTTATCTTTGCAGTGAAAATGTTTATCTTCACGCTTCGTTATATCTTGGATGGCAGTCACATCAGACAATGGACGTTCAAATGTTTTGTGTGCTCAACTCATATATAATTAATTGTGGCAAAAAATTACTGACCACTGACTGACCAACACTTTTTTCTTCTTACCGCGGTTTTTTTTGGTTTGTGTTTTTTTTTTTTTTGGTTTGTTCGTGCGCCATGCTTATCATAATTTTATTTTTTAATCTGTATGCGGCCACCATCATATGCATGTGCAGTCGTCCAACAATTCTATGAGTCGGAAGTTAACAACGAATATGTGATCCGTGGGAATGCAGCAATTCTGAAGTGTTCGATTCCATCGTTTATTGCTGATTTCGTTCAAGTTATTTCCTGGCAGGATGAAACTGGAGCCCTTTATGCAACTATTGATAATTCTCAAGATGGGAATGGTACATTTCTGTATATAGTACTTGCTATATTTTAGGGAATTGTTTAATTCGTTCCATTTCCAATATTCCTCATATTCTTGTTATTTTATTTTATGAAACTTTTTTTATAGTTTTTTGTGTTGTTTTATGTTTTCATTTTGACGATATTTATTTTTTCAGTTGTAAACCAATACTATGAAGCTGAAGTCGTGTCTGAGTATGTAATTAAAGGGAATACAGCTGTCCTTAAGTGCAATATTCCAAGTTTTGTAGCTGATTTTGTTAAAGTTGAAGCTTGGGTTGGAAGTGATGGTTCAGAATATTTACCAATTGATAATTTTGGTATTATACGAGTTTATACAAAGATTTATTAGGATTTGTAATTTTTATCATTTCCATCGTTCCTTATGACCTATCCTATTTCTTTGTTTTTTTTTTTTTTTTTTTTTTACCTACACATGTAGTAAGATTTTGATATTAATTTTTGTATTTTTGTACTTTAATGTCGTCTCTAAATATAGTGGTAAATCAATATTATGGAGCTGATATTTTAATGGAATATGTGATAAAAGGAAATTCAGCTGTTCTTAAGTGTTCCATTCCATCATTTGTTGCTGATTTTGTTCGTGTCGAATTGTGGATTGATGAAAGTGGAAATGAATTGAGACCATCTGATGATTTTGGTTGGAAATAGTTTTTTTTTTGTAATGTTAAAGTTTGTTCAATTCCATCGTTCCTTTTTTTGTTTTTGAAAAACTTAAGCGTTATGTTTATATTTTCGTTAAACATTTTAAAAAATGTTTTTTTTTTTTTTTGAATTTTTTTTTTTAAATTTAATGGAGGATTTGGCAGACCAAACATTTCAGGTTTTGTGGAATATTTTGTTTTTTTGTTAAATACTTTGCACAACATGGAGACATGGTTATGTATATCCATCAAACGCTCAATCAGGAGCCTTCAAACAACCAATGCGATTTGCTTAGATTTCCTGGCATGTTTTTTTTCCTGGCGTTGTAATCATTGTATAAGGAATTCGGGAAGTAATTTTGAATTTAGTTCCATCTGTGAAATCTCTCAAGTTCGTCCTCAGGGATTTGTGGTATTGTGCAATTTCGTTTAGGTACAAAAATACATAGATTCCATTCGCGATAAGACTGGCTTGTTTCCACCTTGAGTATGGATTATCAGTTCTGTCGAAGTAATGAACTCCTTCCAATGGTTGATGATCGAGCAATGTTGATACATCTAACCAAATTATAAATCTGAATTAAACTCCTAGTGTAAGTCGAGCCATAAAAAACGTTCAATACAGGAGAACAAGTTTCATCTACCTTAACTACATTCTTATTTCTTCCCGCTTTGTTCCACCTATCAGTCGTCGTTTTACCATTACCAAAAGGATTTATCGTAGAGCTTCTTTCTTCCTGGGTGCACGTAACGGTAGGGGACAGTTTTGATTATTTCTCATAATTTTTTCTCTCTGTGTACTTCCGCCAGAAATTGTCCTTTTTTTCATGGGTTCTTGCCTTGTACTTACTGGCAGTTTTAGCGCAAATTTTGTCTTGATGCTTCTTCAGCACCAAGTTTCTGCAAGTAGATTGAACCCAATTCCAAAGTTTCAGCTCTGATTTTCATATGTAGGTGTCAAATGGACCCCATCATCCAAAAGCTTTGTTGGGACAATCATATCTCGAAAACCCGATCGAAACCGAAATTTTAAACTTTATGTAGGGCACAATGAAGGAAAAAAGTTAATTTTAATTTCTAAAACCATTTCTTAAGTTAACATAAAAAAAATATATTTTTTCAAAATTTTTAGTTGTTAACCAATTTTACGAGGCCGAAATTCTAAAGGAATACGTAATTCGAGGAAATGCCGCAGTTTTGAAATGTTCCATTCCATCATTTGTAGCTGATTTTGTTCGTGTTGAAGCATGGATTGATGAAAAGGGAAACGTTCTAAATTTGTCCGATAATTATGGTTCGAATCGAATATTATTTTTCATCGTTGGAATTCGTTCAAGAATCCTTTTTCCCCTCCAAATAAAAATTTATTGATATTTAGTTCGACTATGAAACCTTTTTATTAATTTCTTTTTTTTTTTGGGTTTTTCGTTCTTTTTTTTTTGTAGTTGTTACACAATTTTATATGACTGAAGCTGAAAATGAGTACGTAATCAAGGGTAATTCGGCAGTGGTAAAATGTAAAATTCCTTCATTTGTTGCTGATTTTGTTCTTGTTGAAGCTTGGATTGATGAGCGCGGAAAGGAATTGTGGCGAAATGATTCAGATGCCGATGCGTTTGGTAGATAATTCCTTATATAAAAATTGTTATGTATAAAGCTTTGATAGATTTTGGCATATTTTTTCAACGTTTTGTATGTTTTTGCTTGACGAACTTTTCTGACTTGCTAGCCGAGTAAAGAAAAAAAAAACATTGAATAAATATGCCTAGATGCGCAGGCCTTAAACGTTTTAAATCCTTTAATCCTCTTCCATATATCACTTTTTACGAATTATTTTTTCGCGCCAAAAATTCTACTAATTTTGAAAATATCCTTTTTTTTATTTTCGAAATCAGTTGTAATTCAATCTTATGAAGCAGAAGCGGATAATGAATACGTTATACGGGGAAATTCAGTTGTTATGAAGTGCGAAATTCCTTCGTACGTTGCTGATTTTGTATTTGTTGACCTATGGATGGATTCCACTGGGCGAACTTATTATCCTAATGAAGAAAAAGAAATTGGTACTCACATATTTACATATGAAGACGAAATATACATAAATATACTACATTTTAGTTAGAGACGTATAGATTTTTGTTCGTTCCAATTCCACTGGTTCCTATGCTGCTCTCTTGTTTTTCGTCTTTTTTTTCAAATTTGTTCTTTGTGTACCTCTATTTAAATTTCAAATATTTTATATTATACCTTAAAAGTAATTTTTATGGAATTTATTTTTCGTATTTTTTTGTTTGTTTGTTTCATTGAAAAATAGTTGTTCATCAGTTTTATCAAACACGAGTTATTGATGAATTTGTACTGAGAGGAAATGCAGCAACATTAAAATGTATGGTTCCATCATTTGTTGCTGATTTTATTGATGTTGAAGCATGGGTTGCCGATGATGGTATAGAAATTGTACGAAATGGTGATGAATTGGGTGGGTAAATATGGTTATTGGTCTAAAAAAGGAAAAAAATGAGGTTGGGTGGGATTGATTCCTTTTCCTATAATCCAATTTTTGTTATTATTTTTTCAAACAAATTACAAAAAGAATTCGAAATTTTTTTCTATTAAAATTTATTAACATTTTCGAAAAACAAATTTACGTAGCTATCTACAGATAATACACGTTCTAATTTTATAGTTTCGTGAAAATATATAATGGCCCTTTTGATTATGGTGAGGATCTTTAAAGAAAAAATTTAAATTTTAAATGTGGAATCGATGATAACCCTGTTGATAAAGGTGTATCTCTAAAAGTTTCTATCACTGCTGTTCAATTTTTTTTTTTTTTAATAATGAACATAAAATAGGAGGGAGGAAAATTGCATTCTCAAAGCAACCCCACTCTGATTTTAGTTTCTTAATTCAGAATACTGAACAGAAATCGCAAGATGTGAATTTCGTTACGTAACTTCTAGGTGAGTTACGATTGCTCAGAATGTAGTCAATTAAGACATTGAATCGACCCTGCCCTCTATATACCTACTTAAAAAAATCCGATGTGATTTTTGGAAAAATATACTTTTTCTCATTTCAACTCTTTTCGAGAATAATTTGCAATTCACACAACTCCGTAGGTTATAAGATTGTATAATGAGTATCTTGCTACTTAGTAGGTATACAAGTACAAAAAAATTTCATAAAAATTAAAAATTTGATTAAAACTCGAATTTCAAAAATGTTTGAATATGAATCACTGCCCCCTATCCTTTTCCTTCGACTGATTTAGGTATATATCACGAAATTGAGAATACTGTTCGCTACCTACTGTGCATTTAGGGTATCACATTAAAAATTCGTAGGTTTCAAAAAGTAACTATTTTGATTTCTTAAGATAAATTTAAACATTTTCGAAAATGATGTTCGAATTAATTTCGAAAATTCCATGATGTTTAGTCTAACCGTTAATAGATTTTTAGATTTTATTTATTTTGTTTAGAAAAATTCAAAAGGTACGAAAAAAGAGCTTGGTAATATTGCTTTTTCCTAAGGTGCATTCTGCATACTTCACATTTCAGAGAATTGTACAAAATACCACAAAGTACCTTGATCGATTAAATGGTGATTGTTTTTGTAAAATACATTTGCTTTATTTTCAATTGATTTGTTGAACAATTTTTTATTTAAATTCATATTTGTTCCGTCACAACAGCAAAAGCGAACCCATTTGATTTTGGGTGGCGAATTTTAAGTCTTGATTTTGTTTGACGCATCACAAATAGCGAAATTGAGTGACTCGAAGAGATAAATGAAAAATAAAAAAATGGGAGGAAATGATAATATGAAATAATTGAGGAAAATAGAAAAACATTTTTTTTTATTTAAATTTTTTTTAAAAATCAGATTAATTTAAAACGAATCGAAATTGTATAAGCCCGCAGTGGGTTGAAAAAAAAGAAGAATAATTAAGCGTTTCGTAACGGCAGAAATCTTACATTCTTCAGTAGGTATAGCTTGGTTCTGCTTGCTGTAGATGATTGAAAATGACCAAATTTATCTCATCTCATATAAATTCAAAATAAATTTGGGTGTGAATTATATGAGGCAACTCTCCTTTATCAAACATAAATTTAGAATTTAAAAAAAACTTCGAACTTAAATTAAAAATTTCGAAAATGCTCTGAAATAAATATTTTCGAATCTTCGATGATTACTTTCGAATTTCGACATTAAAATCTGTGCTGCAGTTACTAAATAATTTTTTTTCTATTCAAAATTTTTTTTGAAGTTGTAAATAATATAATTTCCAAAATTTCACTTCTGTTTTTTTTCCGTTGACCAAACATAGTTATACAGGGTGTTTCATAATTGGTCCGCATAACTCAAGGGTTTGATATCTGAGGTGGAGACATGCAAAAAATTATATGGTGAACCGGAGGAGGGGGGGAGGAGGTAAGACGTGTCGTTTCGGCGGTAGGGGGCTTAAGATTTGTAGTGGTTTTTCCACTTTACACCATGTAATTTTATTCCAAAATTTTTACTTTGACGTCATACTTCCGACGGAACAGGAACGGTGACAGTTAGGCTGATTGGGCATTCATTGGAAAGCTTAGACGGTTTTCTATCATCTCAAATGAATCTCACCTTGATAGGGTAGATATAAAGATATATATAGATATAAGATATAAGCTCTCCTACCTCCGAAACAGGGCGTCTTAGCCCCCCTCCCCCTTACCATATAATTTTTTGCTTGTCTCCACCAACCCTTGAGTTATGTATTTACGAAGAAAATTCTGTCTTTCGATTTCTTATGGGAATAAGGGGTCAAATCTTAGGTAAATCTTAATTTCAGAATAGTTGTTCTTGCGTAAATAACAATTAAAATTCTTACTCAGCTTCGAACAATAATTTTTATTTTTTTTGCAGGACCATTTTGAAAAATTACAGGTCTCCTTTAATTTAAAGGAAATTTCGCATTGCCCTACTTTCAAAATAGTCTCAACACTCTCATTAGGGATTTTAGACTTTATATAATATTTCTTGTAGCCATTGTGTACCTACACAGTTTATACTTTTTAGTGAGTACATACTTCTTTGTTACTTTTACTTGTAAGAAAAGGGAGATTTCTACAATAGAAGGATCAAAAGATGACTGCCTCATACCACACTTATATTGCTATAGAATTGCTTAAATTTAATTTTTGTTTTTGTTTGATTATTAAAAATTTGTGTATTTTCTGTTTTTAGTGGTTAATCAATATTTCGAGTCACAAGTTTACGATGAATACGTAATAAAGGGAAATTCTGCAGTTTTTAAATGTCAGTTACCGTCGTTTGTTGCGGATCATGTGGAGATCATAGAATGGCTTGATACAAATGAAGGCCATTACTTAAAAAATATAAGCGGTACCTACTTCGTTATAAATTTTTATTTTCTATAAGTGGATTAATTCCTTTCCTGTTTCCTCCTTTTCTATATATGCACACATAACCACCACACACCTACTTATGTAAAATTTTCACTATGTAGATTTGCTACGTTTTTAAAATTTTGTAACATAAAAAATCTACAGAAGAATATTTAAGCTTTATCTACTTACAAATAAGCTCTTGCGTTGTAACTTAACTCTACAAAATTTTAAATTGTAATAAGAGCGGAAAGAGCGGTAGTAGTAAATACCGGTGGTATCTCATGGCGTGATAAGGTATGGTTTTAAAATATACATCGGTGCATTTATTCAATTTATAGTCTCTTATTTATTTATTTAGCCAACATATATAAATATAATATAATATATAATAATTGAGAGAAAACATTTTGCAATAAATCAAAAACGCCTTCAAAGAATTAAATTTCTAATTACTCTTGTATCAGTATTAAAATCTAAATAATTTGAAAATTTTTTGTAAATTCTACATTATTGAGGGGTTCATAAAATCCATAATTTCTATCCGGAACATTCAACGAAATAGATTTAAGAATTTCAGAAAAATCTATTAATCCAGTCAAAACACACAAGATAAACTCACGCCTATTATGGAGCGACGTCATATTAATTAAAGCTTGACGATCAAAATAAGGTAGAAGCTCAAACCAATTATTCCATGGAAGGCGACAAAGGGCAAAACGTAAAAAGTTTTTCTGTACAGATTCAATCCGATTAATATGTACACTTCAAACTTGACAGCCGTATTTCAGTATAGAACTCACAAATGAATCATACAAGGAACGCAATGTGTACGGGTCATTAAGTTCTTTAGCTCAGCGCCTAACAAACTCAAGCATTGAAAATTGTTTCTCAATAATAAAATCAAGATGGCGAAAAAAAGTAAGTTTTGAGTCAAAGATAATGCCCAAATCCTTCATCTGGTTTACTTCATTTATAGGAAAATTGTCTATATGATAATGGAAGCCAAAAGGAGAAAACTTACACCTAAAGGCAATAACATTACATTTGAGAATATTTAGAAATTAATTATTATACTAACACCACAAATTTAAAGCACATACATAATTCTGGATCAGTACACAATCATTCCGTGAATGAATTTGTTTAAAAATCTTAATATTGTCAGCATATATTAAAATTTCAGAAAATTTGATCACAGATACGAGGTCATTAATAAATAAGACAAATAGTATAGGACCAAAATGGCTTCCCTGTGGAACTCCAGACCGTTTAAACCACATTTGAAAGCATGTATCTGAATAGGACTTTAAAATTTCTGCCATTTAAATAAAATGAGATCCAATCAACCAACAATGGAGAAAAACGTATTTTTAAAAGCTTAAATAGCAGCAGCACTCTATGGGAAAGCTAGTCAAAGGCTTTGGAGAAGTTGGTATAGACATAGTCAGTCTGCAACCGCTTCTCAAGGATATTAGCAATAAAAGATGCTAAAAGGGTTTAGTTGGTTGATGTTGATCTGCCCTTAATGAAACCATGTTGTTTTGAGCTAATTAATTTTTCCTTATAGAAGGAAAAGGTTAAGAAATAGTAGAGAAAAAAAAATAAACATAAAAAAGGCAAAATTATTTTTAAAAAAAATATGTACATATAATTGAGGGGGCAAAATAGAATAGAAATCGCCCAGTTATGATATAAATACATTTAAATGCTTTGTTGCGATTCTATTTCCTGAGAATGAAAAAGCCTAGGAGTACTAATTTACCATGAAACCGGGACAAGAAAAATGCCGACTATAAAAAATCAAAAAGAATAAGTACCTATCTATAGTTATTCAACCTGGGAGTAGTCTAGGTCAACAAAGATTATTCCTCTCATCTCATCGCAACTTCATAGTACCTTCATACATATATAATTATGTTATTCGGCATGCAAGGCACTATCAATATCTCTTCATCTACTCACGAAATAACTTAAAATAAAAGAAAAAAAAACTGCTTTGCTCCACAATTTTGTTATTCGGAAGAGGTCTAAATTCATATCACGATCGACCTGAAGCAATTTTCAGGCCTGATGTCAACTAACAGGGCGGCATGGATAATAATGTGCTTTTGAATGTTGATCACGTCAACATTGTGGTTAAAAAATGTCTCAATTAGTGTGCTTTTCTGTTTCTTTTGGAAACATTAAAAAAAGAAAGAATGTGTTTTTGAAATTCTGATAAAAAAAAATATCATTTACAAAAGAATTCCTTTTGTGGAATTAAAAATACATGAAACACCATATTTTTAAATTTACAATTTTAACTATGTACTTAGTCATGCCATAAGCTCTGTTTATAGATTAAATGTCATTTATTTATCATAAAAAAAAGTTGTTTGTACGAAGAATACGTTCAATGACGTTCAATGGTATTTTTGCTGCTACTTGTTTTAAGGATCGCTTAGACGATTTCAAATTAAAAAAAAATCTTTGGTAGCTTCAGAATAGACCATAACTCATAGCGTAGATATTTTAAGTTCTGGCTAGATGATGGTAAATCATCAGCAGCTATGAAATTCCATAAACTGTTAACTAGATCTTTCCGACTAAAAAATTTACATATTCTACTGAAAAATGCATTCGGTTTGGACATCTAAGTTTACTTACCTGTGCTATCTATATACAGGGTGTTTCCACGTATTCCGCGCAGGAGGTCAATAGATCAGGAGGTGATAGTACTCACCTAGACAAAAAAAAAAATTTTACGGCAGGGGGGGGGCATCTCAACCGTCAACCTATTCATGTCATACCGAAATTAGCCGATATTTTTTTAAAATTACATGTTTTCAGTCAGTAAGGGAAGAAATTCAGGTTTAGCGTTCAGAATAGGTTTTCAGCTGTTAACTCTTTAACGGCTGCAGATAGGACATAGGGTATAGGTCAAATTAAAGTGGAGAGTCTACAGTCTATAGTTTTTATAAGAAGAAGTTATGTTAACGACCGTTTTGCAAAAAAGAAGTAGAGATCAAATTAAAAAAAAAAAGTAAAAAAATTGCGATTTTTTTTGTTTAAACCCTCGTAACTTCTTAGAGGAGAGGGATGCGGGGCTGGTTGAATAAATGCTGGAAAGGCCATGAAGTTCGGCATACAATGAGCTTTTAACTGTAACCGTACGCCATGTACTTTTTAAGATACAGAGTGTTTTGGAAAAAACTAGCTTTTTTTCTTAATCACCCTGTAACTCCTAATCAGTTGATATGCCCTTCCCCTCTGCAATACAATTTATTGTTTGTTTAGGTGTGTACTATCACCACCTGCTCTATTAATCTCCTAAGCGAAAACAACCTGTATATGTATATAAGATAAGTTGCATACCGCCATCCTCTTGTATGCTTTTAGACAGAGACAGTAGAGTTAAAAAATATTAAAAGTTTGTTCGATGAAAAAAATGAGTGTAAAATCGCAGTTTGAAGAATTGTAAATTTACACCCAATTTTGTTTAAAATAATAGTCAAGTATAATTTTTAAAGCTTTGACATGTAATTAACGTTGGATTACGTTGAAAATTTTCAAAATTAGAATCAGGTATAAAATTATCTACAAATATTGTGTCATTTTACATCCCGATTATCAAAAGCGTATGCTATTATGAGTGTAATTTTACATCGAATTCGATGTATAATTATGCTAATAACTGCATATCAATCAGTGAAGGAAAGTATTCCGAAAGGAACACGCAATATTTTCAAATTTTTCTGTGCATACTTTTAGGTTGGGGTGGGAACCTCCTGTGGGGGGGGGGGTGGTTCCAATACGGTATATTGCATATTAAATGAAAAGTTATGTCGAGCACTATCGGGTGGTGTACTTTTTTCCAGATTCAGAAAACTTTCTCGGGACGTTTTTGCTGCTGGAAATCACATATTCATTCATTTGGGTCACATACACCCCAATTACCACTCTAAAAGTATCCAGAGAAAAAAAAATTCTTCTACGAATTGTAATGAGTCGAGGTGAAGAACGAAACTCGTTTTCCGATTGGAAATAATCCTACCGAGTTCCCGCCGTTCTAAAGTGCGAAAATTTAACGCCTCAATTCGAATAGAAAACAGACTTGGAACGATTTGAATCGAATTTTAGGTATGATAGAGATATCTCAATAAATTTTACATAGAAAATAGCCAATGATATAAGGAAGTTTTTTAAATCGCCCGATTTTGGTACATTTTATTATTTTGAACATTATGGAATTTAGAAACTTCTGTTAGCACAATGCTATGACCTACAAAATCAAATCTTTTTGTGTTGGATGGGCCTAACATTCAGCTAAATAGAAAAAAATCAGCAATTTATCTGAATTATTCAAGCCATTATAACCAAAAATATCTTCGAAGTAGTAGTTTGGTGAAAAACCAAAAAAAAAAAAAAATCATAACTCGTAAACTACAAAATATCGCGGAACATATATGGGGATGATTCGGATACCCTGTGGGTGCTCTACTTCTGGATATCCGCTTGACACAATTTTTCTTGGAACATCCAGTATATTTTCGTTAATGTAATTCACACATTGTTTTTCACTATTTTGTATGAGCATGCCCAACGCCCCAGCGCTAGCACTAATTTCCATATTAACTATATCTTTTAATGAAAAAAAAAAAAAAAAACATATATGATAGTATGACACATAAAAAATGAGTTATTCAGCTCATTCTTATGTTTTTTAAAGGTAGAACAACTACACCAGCAATTTCAGTTCATTAAAACTATTACATATTCCCTACATTTTAGGAAAAAAAAATCTAACTGCAGTTTAGATACAAAAACCCAATCTACGTTTTCCAAAGTGGAGATTCACCTAATCTTATCGAAAAATACCTAAGCTTTCTGGTACAAAGTGTTACCACTCACTTTACGGAAAAAAAAGCTAAACACTTATTTATTAATTCCTTACTTAATTGATTCTCGAAGAAGCCGGTAACATAGGCGCAGAGTGATGTCAGAAGCGCATTGAAAATGTCTGGAAGCCTTCTTAAGGGAGGCTCTACTGGGCAATAATAGTTCATATTCGATACGCGCTCTCATGCGCATTAACATTCGATAACAGCAATTTGAATTGAGATTGTCGCTCTGTTTTTTTGTTTTTGTTTCGTTTTCTTCCTTTTTCATTCAGACTTGGAGTAAGCAAAGGACCTCCCTCTCCTTCCCCCCGAATCTCTGCTGCAGGTTCTTGAGTCGTATATTTTGGCTATGTCAGGTGATTAGACCGCAATAGCTATCTTAATTTTGGAGTGGGCTACTCTCATCTGTCGTTTATTAAGAAACTCGGATAGTCGCGCCATCTTGAAATATCTATTGGTTGTTGTCCCAGATATTTTGAGGTTGACTTTTTTACTTATTGAAAACTTTCTTTTGATTTTATAATAAGCCCTACAAAGCGACCCATACATTCCATTGCGGTTGTGTTCGGACTATAGGAGTGGGGATATGCAACGGAAAATTCAAGCAAATGTGATAGCGGACTAGGGCTAGGGAGAAAAGGGCGCCTGGACAACCGAGGCCATGGTTTGAAGAGAGTTGGTTTATGCAATGAAAAGGGTAGGGAATAAAAATATTTCAGCTTCTTGGTGGCATTTGTTCATTGCATAAATTTTAATCCATTTTATTTATTGTGTTCGCACAGTCAAATCATTAGCTTTAAGACGGCGAGTATTGGTATAGAGGTTCAGAAACTGATCAGAAAGTTCAGACTAAAAAATGTCGTTATAAATTTCTATATAAGTCAAGAAAGAATTTCACAGTTATGCAAAATATTAATTAAATTGAAATTGTGTTGGTAGAAGGGTTATCCATTAACCATCAACATTTTGCTGAGGATGATAGGAGCAATCGAAAGTAGCGAAGCATAAATTTTTTTGCATAGTCCAACTATACTAAGCTTTTCAACAAGTTGTTCAACTATCACTATATATTCGCTCATCTTCTTATGAACGTCAAAATATGTTATATTTGAAAAATCTGAATTTTTGTTAATTGTCATAATAATACTTATTAAAAAAAAAATTTAAATCAGATTTTGAGCCTCTGATAAAATTGGTGTCTTATAAGATTCCCATCTTTGTCAAACCTTTGTTTAAAAAATTAATATTCTACAATAAAAATACCTCAAAACGATATATGCATTGTGCATACTAAGTATTTACACTTTTTCTTTACTTTTCTCAACTTTTAATAACTTCTAAAAGAAAACACAATTTTCTATAAATTTCCAGTTGTTCCACAAAGTTACACTGTTAATGTTATGGATGAGGCTGTTTTACGTGGCAACACTGCCATATTGAAATGTCATATACCAAGTTTTGTAGCTGATTTTGTCTATGTATCATCATGGATTCAAGATGAAAAAACTGAGATATATGCATCAACCGATAAGGAAAATTTCCAAATCGGTAATATTTTTTATTTTGTTTTTTATTTTTACTTTTTAATATCTCTAGAAGTTATTTTTCTTCTTTCCCGAAATTCGGCTGCGCAAAAAAAAAAATTGATCCTTTTTGAAGAATATCAAAGACAAAAAAAAAAAAATAATAGGAAATTTTTCTTTGAATCGGTTATTAATGGTCAGAATTTGTTGTTTATTTTGCAAAGAATTTAGATGATGAGGGGATTTCATAAGATGTTGATTTGTTTTTTTTTTAATTTTATCTTTAATTTTTATATGTTCATTAATTTTTTTTATTTTGTTTTATTTCAATTTATTTTTTGAAATTTTTAAATCCATTTACCTAATATTAATCCTATGCTTCTTATTTCCATAAGCCTTACGGCTTACCTTATCCTTAATTTCCCCCTTCAGATAGTTTTATGTATTTGGAAAGAAAGTTTTTTTTAGTCGAAAAAAAAAATTTATAAATTAAAATTGAAAAAAATTTACAAATATTAAAAAAAAAAATTTTTTTTCCAGAATTTTTGCATGCTGTTGTTCTTGATGAGAGATATTCTAAATGGAAAAAATATATTGTTTTTTAAATACTAAAATTAAATTTTGAATACAGGGTGCTTCGACATTTTTTTTATATATATTGCAGACGAAAATGTTATGCGTTTGAAGGTATTTTTAAATTTTTCAGATTTACACGGAGTGTTAATAATTTTCAACCAGTTTTTTTTTTGTTACACAACCAGTAATTAAAAAAAAAAAACCATTCCCACTACTACTTTTGGTTTTATGTCGTTTAAAAAATAAATTTTTTTGAGCATTATATCAACAGTTTCGACAATAAAGACGTATAAAGCGAAGTAAAATTTGAAATGTCAACGATGGTCTTATAAAACTGGGAGGTTTGTAATAGCTTTTATTTAATATTTCATGCAATTATACAGGGTGATTCAATGATTGCATTTATATGTAGATTACATCCAGCAATGGATACTCCGATTTGGTTGATGCCTATCAAGATTATACTTGTTTTAAATTGCAGATCAAAGCTTGAACTTGTTCTTTTTAAAGAGTAATATAACTTTTGAGTCACCTTATCGGTTAACTTGACGAGACAAAAAACTTTTGTATTTATATAGTTTTTCAAAAAAAAAAAAAAAATATCAAATCCGAATTGTGGGAATAATCCATACAATTTTTATTCTTTAAAAATTTCTTAATATCTCTGGACAGTTTCGAAAAGGTACAAGGATGACTAATTTTCGCATTATTGTTTTTAACCTCTTTGGTTTCGATCAATCACCATCGTGGACGGAGATCGAAAACGCCATACATACGTGAATGCCAATTACCTGGAGGTTAAGTCTTTCATGTAGTTTGTCGTGACTGTAATAACCTACATATATAGATGTACATATTTATTTGTAACAGCGGATATTCGCAATGGGCAGATCTCGGACGAAGTTTCACTCTTCGACCACCAATGTTAACATACATCAGTATGAGCTGAAAATCATATCTAAGGGTACCGATCGATCGCATTTGTGCAAGGAAGCTTCTATATACAATTGGGAGGTCATATAATAACTGTGAACTTCCGTGACTGACGTTGGTACTCTATTACTTAAGGTTCAACAAAAATCGATAGGCCAGTTTTTAAATAAACCGTAATGGACGGACGGTGAAAATGCGTCTCGCCGGTGCAAATATTGAAAGACAGTCGTTACAATTCTTTCTGCAATGTTAGGTTAAAGTGTCGGCCATCATAAAAGTATGTACGACCAACCACACTTACTTAGACCATCTATCGTTCATTGTGATGCGACTTTATTGGAGCCCATCCTGGAAAAATACCTAATATCTAGGGAGGGGTGGGGCGCTGAAACCAACCACAAGAGTTAATGAACCTTATCAGATCCCCCTACTCTTTGTTTCCTAATTCCCCAGTTCGCAGAAAAGTAGCTATCAAGGGTATTCCTCCTACGCTTAGCAATGTTAGGGCATCTGCACAGCAGGTGCTAAACGCCCTCAACCTCTTCTTCGTTCATATAGCCTCTACAGAAGTCATTGTTTGCGAAGGAGTCAGTGTCCTGTGATAACTGCAGTAATATTACGCACATCATTCTGGTTCCTCCTCAGCAGAGATTCAGTCTTCTAAGGACAAATATCGGGCCAAAGCTGTCTTGAAATTGCACATGAGGTCAGTTATCCGCATGTGAGATCTGCCAGCTTACAGGCTTGTACATCTAGAATCCTCTTCGTTGATTCTATGGGCCGATCTATGGATTCCTCCGCTAAACATATATTCATAGAGGAACCCTTTCTTGCCAGACCATCAGCTGCCTCGTTTCCAGGTATGCCATTGTGACCAGGCACCCAGCAGAGAATGACTCTGTGGTTAAAACCCAGCTTCCCGAGCTCAAAGCCTGACCGTTCAACTAGGTTTGATCTAATGGTGTTCGAGTACAGAGCTTTGATCGCAGCTTGGCTGTCAATACAAATCCTGATGACTCGATCGCTAGGAGCTTGTAAGTTGTTCTGAGCAGCAGCCTTGGTGCTTTGCAAATGGCCAGGACCTCCACCTGGAACCCACTATAGTGGTCCGGTAGGCGATACGATTCCTGTATTTGAGGGAGTGCTGAGTACATCCCGACTCCCACTCGTACATCCATTATCGAACGTCCATAAAGACAAATATATCAGAGCTATTTGCCACGCGATTACCGTTCCACTCCTCTTTGCTTTGCTAGGAATTCTAGTTGAGAACGCTTTCTCAAGGTCTAGTCTTGGGACAATGTATATAGTCTCCAGGACAGGTCTCTTTAGTATTCTGCTGTGACTGAGGTCTGCCTGTCTGTCTAAGTTTTCCTGCATTATTGCTGCTATACATTTCCCATGGATGTTGAGGGACAAAGGACGGACCATAATCTCCATTGCTGCCGTACGAAGAGCACCTGTAATGCCTATAGACAGGTTCTCTGTTAAAAACGGGCATACGGACTCCGATTTCAGCATTTTTGTCTTTTTACGAAGAAAAAAGATAAACCTGCATTAAACCGGCCCCCTATTGGTGCTACGCTTTTGACACTAAATGACAGGGAATGACATATCTTGGAATTATACTAGAAAATCAAAAGCTAGTCTGGATATTCCATATGGAAGACAGGTATCTAAATCGAAGTTTAACACAAGGGTGAGAGTTCAATATGAGTTTATAAATTTAGTATAATTTTCCACACCAGGGACAGTGATCACCGCACCTTCAAACTATGTCCAAGGCTGTTGTAATTCTAGCTAGTATTGAATCAGCGAATCAAACTTAGTATGGTAGCTCTGCCCATAACACATTTTATTTATTTATTTATTTTTATGGCTCGGTTCAAATTTGCAGATAACACTGAAGAAAATGTTTTGCACAAGAGCCTAAGTTTAAAAATGTCAATTTAAAAATAATTTCACAGTCATTGGGGCTGAAGTCAAGGATATTATTTTGGAAAATGGGAAACTATCTTCTCTTCAAACTGACTAAATATTAAATTAAAAAAAAAATTAGTTCCATTTTGGAATAGAACCAAGAACAGGTGCGGTGAATAATTAATATTTGTGTGCATAAGAGTATCTAAAACTTTTTAAAACAAATATTAAAAAAAAAACAAAATCGTTTGCTTTCTGTACATAAATAAAAAAATAACTTTTTATTAATCGCCATCACTTTCGTCTGTAAGAAATTAAAAATTTCACGGAAATCTAAAAAATTTATTATTTGTTTTTGATAAATTCAAAGTGCTTTAATTATTTTCAATGAATTTTTGCATAAATCTTTTGTTTTTAAATTTTTAAATAAAATCTCGCTCCATTTAGAATGTCTCAATCAATTTCTAATTAAAATAGAGGTCATATCATGATTATTGGTCTCTCGACATTTGTTCAATTTGCATATAAAGTAGCAAATAATGTCGATGACGATGGATGAGAAAAAATTATGATATGGCCTAAGAGAATTGAGTAAAAAAAAAAAACACTAATATACATGTATGTATGTGTGTACACATATCTGAAATTCTTTTATTTATTCAATATTGTATCGATGTATTTGTTTCATTCGATTTCTTATTAAAAGCATCATTGATTCAAATACATGTATGTTTTTTTTTTCGTATTTTCATATTAACAATTTCTTTTAATAGCAAACATCTAAATTTGAATTGATAATAAAATTAAAAAATTTCTAGTTATTTTAAATTTACCTGTAGATGTCGCTGGTTATGTTACAACTCGATACAAATAAAAAAAAAATTTTTCACTCAATTCTTTTCAAGTAATTTTTAAAATTATAAATAATGTTTGCATGTTAATGTTTTTTAATTGAATTTAATAATACAATTTTCTAATATATTTTTTTTTCTATAAAATAATTCACAATTTAGATGGTAAATACCTTGTACTGCCATCTGGTGAATTACATATTCGAGAAGTTGGACCTGAAGATGGTTATAAAAGCTATCAATGTCGAACAAAACATCGTTTAACTGGTGAAACACGTCTTAGTGCGACAAAAGGACGTTTAGTGATTACAGGTATGTTTTATGGAACAAAATTTAAAATTTTGTTTTTTTTTATTTATAGAAAATTATATAAAATTATATTTAATATTTTATATTGAGCACAAAATGGAAGTATTTTCTATTACTTAATAAGATAAAAAAAAAACAAATTATTTTTTTGAGAATTTACTTAAACTTAGTAATTAAAAAGAAAATTTAATTAAAAATTCTATCTACTTAAGATCATGTAGCATCAATAATAATAATAATTAATCCCATCTGATGGGTCTCGATGCATATCTAAATAAATGTACGGTCATTGGTGATGAAAATCATATATATTAAAAAAATAATAATCTGTACTTTTTTTGTGAGGATCTAGTGTAGTTTTCAGTTTTTCATTACTTTAATTGAGTATTTATTGTACACAGTAAAAAATTCGGAGTTCCATGAACACCGAAAGGGTGCTCAATAAGGTCCGTACATTTTCGGAATACATTTGTCCCTTTAAAGTGGTGTAATTATTATTACTCATAAATAAAATTTTACCAAACATAGGATAATTATTATTGTGTACGGTGAATATTTAGAGCTTCTCCAAAAGTGCGATATATACCCCGATCTGAAATTCATTCGAAACCCCTATTTTGTGTAATTTTACACCAAATCTGATTTTAATTTTTCCTTCGGACAGGAATTGCCAAATAATTACAATTACAATTATTTATTTCAAAAATATCGAATAATCATGCATTATTGAAAAATAAAAATATTTTGATTTTATATAATATCCAAAACTGTTTACTGCATCGAAATGAAATAATTTTGAATATGATCTAAAATTGAAATGTTTTTAGTCTGCTATCTGCAACTCCACTCCAAACAAATTTTCGAATATGTTTTACGTGTAAAAAAATTAAAGCTAAATACAATCTTGACACTTGCGACTTGCACTTGTAAAACATTTGTTTGTAGAAGCACGATAGAATCTGTTGGATTTTACACGGAACGTAATTTAGATGCAATTCTGTTTACACCGAACGGAGTTTTAAAATAAATATTTTCGAAGTTTTCGGCTAGATAGAGCTCCGTTGGGTATTTATGTTATCCGGGGATAGATAATAGTTTTGAGTTTTTCCTACAAAACTAGTCTCATTCGGATATGGAGGGGAATTTTTTTACACCATTCGGGTTAAAAAATTTAAAACTCAACGCTCATGGCGTATAAACTATTTAAAATTATCCGAAATCGATTCAAAATTCATATTATTCAGCAAACGGGGTAAATTTACACTGAGTTTTTTTTACTGTATATGTATAACTGTCATGGGTGTACTACAATCTTCAATATTATTTTTCATTCAATATATAATTATTTTCAAAGCTATTAACGAATTTGAAATTTTTCGTTTTCTACAGAGCTTATATACAACCTGTGTTTTTGCCATTTGCTTGAAAGTTCAGAGTACGGAGCTCAAATATCGATTTGGTCAGACAACTTATCTAGTGCGTTAGAGCAGTTTTCTGTGTCAATCCATATTTTGAAAACTGTTGTATTCGTTCTCTAGAAAACAGAAAATTTCAAATCTGTTTATAACCTTCATAAGCGTGGTGTATATTTTTTTTTCCAAAATGAAGGTCTTCTATTAGTTATGAATATTTTGATCATAAGCTTTGGTTCACCCTATATATTCGTGCATTTAAATACCCTACCGTCTTGTGTACGAAAAATTTAGAATTTTGAAAATTGTTTTTTTTTTTAACAAATTGAATTTTAATTTCGAAAATTTTAAATTTTTTGTACAGTTTTTTATTTCATTGAACATCCGTGGAATGTTCTTATTCTGAGAGAAGTAGGTGGGTGTCGAAGTTTCAAATTATACTGATATGAAAATATCCAAAATTTTCGGCATTTAATATTTTATCGAACGGAATTTTTACCTACTTCTCTACTCATCAACAATTTTGAAAATCCATCAAAGAAAAAAATAACATCGAAAAATTTGTGAGAACTATTTCCCTAACCCGATTACAAAATTTCGAACCACCAAAAAAATTATTTTTCGAATATAACCAGTGGCGCACCGAGAGAGGGGGGGTGGGCAAACAGGACCGATCCCCAGAAGGTCAGTTTTTATAACATAATTTACAAAGTATATATAAAATGTGATCTGTATATTATTACAAAGTCCGATAAAATACAAAAAAAAACCTTTAAATATATAATAGCAGTTCTTAAGTGGTCAGGACGCGAATTTAGAGCCATATTTTCCGATTCCTTTTAAAATTGGGACAACTATGGTCCCCCTCAAGCTAAGTCTTGGGTACGTTACTGAATATAACACCACACTCGATCATATTTGAAAACATAATTTTCTAAAAATCGGCATAACGTAAGTTTTGAGGTCACTAAAATCTTATTTAGTAACTTCGTCCACTTATTAATGTTGTCATTAAAACCTTAACCATGACTTCCTTATACATAGTTCGATACTAGAGCTCTTACCGATACTGTTGAAGGTTCGCCCATATACCTCTCCTAAGGTCAGCCATATCGGTGTTGTATGAGGTCAAATGTCAAATGTCCCAACTACACATAGAAGTGTACAGCGAAATTTTTTCTAAATATCCAACATTTCTCTATGCACTTGGGACATGTGTTTGTGCTTAGTGTATGGCTTCATGCATGCATAGGGATTTGTCCATGTTGGAGGTCTTACCAGGTCTGCAAGATCATTCGAGATATGGAAAAAGTGCGTAGAAGGAAATTTTTCTTATTATTACTATCCATTTTTTTTCGGAAGGTCAAATACTAGGGTCATTTATCAATGATCGCGTCGAGGATACCATTTTTGTTCAGTTTTCAAATGCCTCGGATAACCGCTGTAGAAAGCTCTTCAAGCGAGGGAAAAGTGTCCTTGCATAAATTTTCTTCCCACTTGAATATACTTAGGGTCTTGCCTAGGTGCGAGAGTACACAAAATGCGCAATGTCATAAGGGAGATATTTATTTGTTTTTTTCTCCTAATCTTTTGACAAAATATGGAAAACTGATGGTAGTAAGATTATGGTAGCTTGATGAATTGCTTTAAGAAAGTCCCCCACATGTTTCATACTTTTTTCTTCCGTTTTGTTGATTTCAGTTTTCCTGGTTTTGAGTCAGCTTTTATGGTGATACTGCCTTAACGAAATCAAGTATCGTAAAAGGAAACCATATTACGGTCTAAAGTTCGTAAGTCATGCAAGGTACTGTGAATTTCTGTAGGCTTTTTCTAACGTAAAAATACAATTTTGACGTACAATTTTTGATTCACCAATCTAAATCACCTCCAGACGCCATTTCTAGATTAGATTTGTAGAAGGATCTGCAGGTGTTGGCCTTGCATTCACCGTGACTTGGAATATCCACTGTGAATCCCTATTAAATTTACTCCCTTTCTAAGTTTAGACTGTTAATAAAGTCTAGAACCATTCTGGGACTTAGGTTCCACACGGATTTTGGTAGAGAAACAATCAATTCATCAATTTAAAATCGCGAGAGGAACTGAAGACATATGCTATACTTTCTCAAATTTTCAACTTCAACTACGTATGTTGTCAGATTATGAATTATTTACACATAGACAACATATGTATATATGTATATACTATGTATATACATAGTTGGTCACCGCTTGTGTTTTTTAATGCCATCCTTTTGTCTGTTTTCTTATCTCAAACTATGTCCTAATGACTAGTTGGTGGGTAAGGGCGTAATAAGTAATTTCACTTGTACGGTGCACGGTTCAATCATTCTTTATAAATCCATCTGGGTTTGAAAATCGAAAAAATATTGGTAATAACCTGAATTAATTTTTGGCAACTGTCCTTGAATTTACAGCTGATTTTATTTTTTGATCGAGCTACTTTGATGAGAAGTTTTGAATTTTATTTGACAGCTAAACACCGATCGTTTGGTTGTAAAATTTATAATTTTTATTGCATTTGTAAACAGCGTTTCGAATTTAGGCCATAATTAGAAGATACAAAGAGTTCCTGAAGAGTGGTCGCGCCTGGATCCGAAACTTTGAGCAAATGCAATAAAAACCAAACTATCAGTGTTTTCCTGAAAAATAAAAATTCAAAATCCCTCATTTTGTACATGAAATCATTAATATTGCGGTGTTGTGTAATCATTCCGAAAAATCAGTGATGTGTTACTAAATACATATATTGGTCACGTGTCCATTTTAGCGACTTAATACTTGGCTGGTTCATTTAGAAAGGGGAATAGAAAGATAGTAAAATACGGCAGCAGAGTCTATTACCTCTCTATTGTACTAACCCAAACCTTTGTCCTTCGATCCTTAGAATTAGTTTCAATATGTTTTTGGACACGGGCTATATACCACTTAACTGAGTTTGAATTGTGATTTTTGAGGGGTTACAAATTATTTCCAGGCATAAAATCCTCATTTTTATAGATTATGTAGGTAGATTAGAGCATCACCAATGACGTAATAGTTTTGAAATTTTAATTTTAATCTTAATTTAATATTGAAAAAAATTGAATATTTAACTTTGAATTTGACTAATGTATAGAAAAAACTTCCTGTTGCTACTTCATTGCCTGTGCTCTTTTGTCTGTCATTATCAATCTAAGAGATTATCGTAATTATCATTCCTTTTTATCAAGAATAAATAATTTATACAATAAATATTATCAATTTACACTTGCGTACATATAAAATAGACAAATAAGCACAGTGCTACACATTGGAAAAAATTCACTTAAAAGCAGTCAAAACAATTTTTATAAAAAAAGAAAAAAACCAAAAAATTTATTACCAGAAATTTTGTACACAGTGAAATTTTTCCAAAAAATTTTATATATAATATTTAAACAATTAATTAATAATAAAAGAGCAACAATATTTTGAAGTACAATTTTATATCAAAAAAATTTATCCACACAAACACATTTACTTATACATTTTGAAGTATTTTTTGAATAAACAATTTTCAAAAAATTGTTGCTTTTGACTGCCTGAATGTTGGGATAGGGTACCCTGTTGCGCGCGATTAAATTCAATTATAATTCGGGAAATGAAAACGAGGCACACGTTTTTTAATTTTTAGTGATTTTGATATATAAAAAAAAAATTTTTTTAATTCGATAACATAAAATAAAAAACACTCGAAATGCTTGACTTGAACTTGGCAAAACGCGTGTAGTTCTAAAAAAACAAAACAAACATCTTTTGACACTGTTCTTCGCCTTATAAACTATTACAACTACATGTGAATGTAGGAATATAGAAGGTAAGTGTGGATTTCTTCTTCTGTTATTCTACTTTTGTAAATAGTTAATAATTTTATGAATAATAAAAACAACAACAATTTTTTAATGTAATTTTGTTTAAAAAACAAAAATGAAAAAATTATGAAAATGAAAACAAAAAAACTTTTACAGAACCAGTTGGCAGGGTTTCACCAAAATTTCCTACAATGCTTACCAGCAGTAGTTTTCGAACATCTTCGGCTGATAGTGTTACTTTACTTTGTCCTGCGCAAGCATATCCTGTTGCCATTTATAGGTTAGTTATAATTACAATAATTTTTTTTTTTTTTTTTTATCATATTTATCATATAGAGTCCCCCATTCCAACTAGGCTGGTACTTTTTGAATTCAATTTAGCATTTTTTTTTTTAATATAATTTATTGAAAATGTTTTTGTATATCTTTAAAAGAGCCTGTTGGAAGCGTAGCACCACGTTTAAGCTCTGGAAATGATATTAAAGTTTTAATGCCTGTAATTAATTCTTCGGTGACATTTATTTGTCCTGCACAAGCCTATCCAGTTCCAGCTTTTCGGTAAGAACTGTTTCGAGAGAAAAACAATTGATTAATTTTATTATTTTTATTTTATATGGATTTTTGTATGTATGTACAAATTTAAAGTCAAAGAGCTGGTATACCACAAGGTACTCTTCTTTATACGTACCTTTTATATTCTATTGGCTGTGTAGGGTGGTTTTGGATAAATAAAAGATTTAATCAGATTTATTACTAGTCTAGAGGTAATTTAATTGTTTTTTGAGATGATTGTGATGGGAGGAGGAGGAGGGGTGGGGGCTATATATTTACAAAATACTTTCAAACTATTCGAATTATTCAGAGTCGAGGTACCTATATTTTTATACACAGCTATATCCGCCAATCTTTTCTGTGTATAACAAATTAAAAAAAATTTAAGAAATTTGATAATAAATGGAAGACAAATTTAAGATTTGTCATATTCAACATGACCATCTAGTTATACATATTTAGGTCAGTCAGTATATGAAAATTCCTCCTATTTTCTATCCTTACCCTTGCATTCCATATACTTGTCATTGTCTCTCTTCAACCTTCAATTTTTTTCCCTACTCACTTACTTAGTGGATTCCTTTAAACTTTCGTGGGACTTCTGACGGAAACATTATGTTACCACCGCAGTTGGTTTAATTTCTTCTCGATGCTAGACAATAATTTCCTTTGCAATATTGTCGTTGTTGCATCGGTGCAGGTGATCTATCCAATTCCAATGTGGTTTTCGAACTTTGATTGTTGATTATTTCCCGGATTGGTTATCACTGGACACAATTGATGTTTTCATTATTTCTTTAGAATACAATGCAATTACTGATTTACATATGTTTGCAAATGGTATGTTATAGAGTTAGTGTCATAGTTTTGGGTTTGCTTTCAACAGCTTTATCAAGCGCTTTATGTTTGTTCTAGATCAATATTGAATGTTGACTATAAAAGTGTAATCGTATTTTGTGTATTTTCCGATATAATCGTTTACATACAGAAGATGATATAGTACTCACCTAGACAAACAAAAAATTGTATGGCAGTGGTGGGGGGGGGGGGGGTAGCATATCAACCGTTTGGGAGTCACAGGTTGATTAAGAAAAAAATATAGTTTTTCCACTAAACACCCTGTATTTTGAAAAAGTACAGGGCACGCGGTCACAGTTAATAATAGCATGAATCAAAGAGGAGGGTCTACAGGTTTTATAAAAAAAAGTTGTCTTAATGACCTTTCTCAAAAAAACAAAACAAAAATAATAGAGGTCAAAGTAAAAAAAAAGGTAAGAAAATCCGAAACTTTTAGGTTAGACCACCATAACTTCTGTGAGAGGAGTTCCGGGCTGGTTGAGCAGTACAATGAGATCTTAACTGTAACTATACGTCCTGTACTTTTTGAGATACAGGGTGTTTTCTTAATCACTCTGTAACTCTGAAACGTTTGATATGCCCCCCCACCCTGGCATACAATTTTTTGTTTGGCAGGGGAAGTACTATCATCTCCTGCTCTACTGACCACCATGAAGAAGGAAACACCCTGTACATTATAAGAAATGTTTTTTGAACAGTCGACCATCCTATAGGACAATGAGTCCTGTTTAAAACTATAACTACATATCCCCCCCCCCCCCCCGCCTTAAGCTTAGGTTGTTTGAGCATACCTATGTGACGTCGTTTGCTCGGGCGCCAAAATTTCGGTCCGTAGCAAAACTTCGAAATTTGAATCTGGGTAGCTTCAGTGAAGTAAGGGGTCCAAATGACAATGAGTTCTATTTCTTGCTTTATTGCTTGCGTCCTTACTCCCTAATATAAGTGCAAAATATTTAAAGTAATTATTAGAATGACTAAAACAAGCTGAGAGATCGATGGGATAGTTTTCCGTTGCACACGTATACTGCTGACTAGATGGCTTCCGTTGCTCATGTGCTACCACTAGCTGTCCGTTTTTCGCGTTCCAGCAAGAACAGGATGGCTTTTCTTTGCACATCTACTAACTAGTGGGTTTCTTTGTTCACGTACTACTACTAGCTGTCCATTTTTCATGTACTGGCGATAGGATAGGCGGGAACCGATACTCTAGATTTCCCGGACAAGCCAGTTCAACTTCTAGAATATTTGGATCGGACAGTCAGTGACAATACAGTAACTATGAATTATATGCGGCGGAAAATTTCATATGTTTTTCCAAATGGTCTAGGATTTCCGAAAAGGTGTAAGAAATATTTTAGCGCATCGAATTTAGCGCTTCTCTATAAGTTCTATATCAGACCTAGAATGGAATGTAATTCCCACATCTGGACCGGGGCTAGGCGCTCAGTCTCACCTTCATTGGATATTGTCCAAAAGAGAGCCTTCAAGCTCATTGGTGATTTGGCAATAACTTGTCATAGTTACAGCACCACTGCAATGCTGAATGTCGCTACATGCATGACCAATGTTCTATGAAATATTTAATCTGATCCCTTGTAGAATAATTCCTGCACGCAATTCTCGCGCTGTAAACCCGCCCACATCCTTTTACCCTTCAAAATACTTTCGGCTGTACAGTAAAATCCCGTGATACTTTTTATTTCGAACTGTGCGAATACGGAACAATCTACCATCTTCTGTCTTTCCTACGGTATACAATCTCCGAAGGTTTAAGAGTGACTTATGTACATCATGTTCCCTAATTCCTTTCCCCTTTTCCTTCCTGCCGTGCTGTGCTTTGCATTATAGGGTATCCTCTGAGCTAGGCTGAATAATATAAACCAAAAATTCACAGGTATCGTTATATACAGGTTCATTACACATATCCCCTACACTGGAAGACCTTCCACTCAAGAATTCTTAAAGTCCCATGGGTCTCTTCTTCGTTAGATCATATACCTCCAAGTCATATGTATGTAGGAGGTAATCGCAGATTTCCCGTTTAAAAATAGTAGTCATGTAGTTCACTGCTTTGTAATTGGTGAAGGGTATGGGAGGATGAAAATGGAGGTATTTTGTTTTCAGACATTTAGGATAGCAGTCACAATTTAAAGATCTAGTCACGTATGACAAAATGTCAAACAACTAGGAACGAGTTTCGAGACAGTTCCAGTATACTCGAAATTTCATTACGACCGTAAGATACTATGTTGATTAGAAGCTTTTAAAGGAATGTCGAATATCGGTCTAAAAAATCTATGCATAGATGAAAATCGCTGATGCGACATCGATACAAAGATCAATTTATTTTTCCTCCAATTGTATCGATTAGATATTTTAAAATTTAATTCTATAATTGGCGTTTATTTAAGACTACAATTAAAGTGAAAAAAAAGGATAATTATAATATAATTATCCCGTTTTGTATATATATTACCTTCGAATCCAAACAATTTTCAGAAATGTTTATTTTGATAGTTATGGCAGTTCACATGATAAAATGAGCGGAACCTTCGAAGGTCATTTCGTAATACATATGGCCCCAAATATGGATACTCGAGTACAATACATATGTATAGACCAGAGAGAGATAGAGAATTCAGATTTCAACACACAAAATAAAAATAAAATGATCGTCCAGTAAGCATGAACCGTTTTATAGTCCAACGGACGTCAGGACTCGAAATTTCGAAAAAAATTGTAAATCTTCTATAACTTGGAAAACATTTTCGATCGCAAATGAGCTAAACTTCGATCCTTACAATTTTCGACCATCTCGAAAGGACACCATGTATATTCATTTGGAAAATCCACTGAACTACATATATATAGTAGATTTCATAAGCAAACTTATTATTTGAATTTCAAGGGGGAATTAAATGGGTACTTAAATCAAAAAGATAAAACTATATAAAAGTGATTCCATGTCAATGCAAGCAGTCAGCAGTAGTGACAGTCCATGATATATACAAGTCAGTAGTTGTGCTATACTTGTCACTTGCCTCTTGCATAATTTAATTGCTGAAAATATTCGGCAGTGTCTAATTCTGGCATTTTTGAATAGTAATTTGTGGCATCTCGACAGACATTATAATCGGCCGGCTTCGATAAGCTTTGACCTTTGTGTCGGATCTTCGGAAACCAAATTCGAAAGGCACCTTGAGAATTTGGAAAGGGTTACGTGAGTGCTGGTCACGAGTTTAATGTTCAGGACAAAAAAAACAAAAAAAATGAGAAATTTATTATTCTGTAAATCATTGGTTCCAGCTAAGTCTGAATCTTTTCATAAAAAGTTGTAAAAAAATAATAACCATTGTTAAGAAGTAATTTCAATAAAGAGTTTGATACATTATGCAATTAAAGAACAAAGAAACTGATAGAACAGCCATTTCCCATCGGATACCTTATGCACGTAAACTAGATAACCTTGTTTCAGGTATTCATTTTTAGGTAAACCGAAGAGCACCGATATCTAGGTGTAGGCTAAAGTCCCGGAGGTTCGATACGCGTAGAGTCTGCTGTTGACCAGGATATAGCAGAAGTTAAGTAATCCGTTCGCTGCGCAGTTTTAGCGCAAGTGAATCTCGTGCGTGATTGTTCAACACCTCAAAAACAAGGCGTGGTTCTGGACGAGACGTATCACACAACCGCTAATTCTTTCGCCTGCCCGACACCGGGTCAACTTGGCTAAACCGCATTTAGTAAACTGCAACCATGCAGTGTTGTGATTCAGCAAGATTATCTCTCTCTCAGTTTCAAGTGTTCATCCGGACTGTCTGTCATAGGGATAGTCTGGATTTGGAATGCTTAACCATTTAACCACAACAAGAAGACAAGAACTAGACCTACCTGCGACGCTTGGCCAGGACTGCCATAGGGATAGTCTAGGTTCCCAAAAACTAGTTTTCTCAACTTTTCAGAGTTTCAGAAATAGGTTCAACTGTTCAACGAATGTTCATCGTTGGTTTAATCAACTTAAATCAGTGATCAAAACTCACCACTGAGGTTGTGAATTATCCGCACGAGCCTTGGCTGACTGTCATCTCAGACAGAAGGGATACACCTCTTCTGTTGAGGACACGCAGGCGATTCTCACATACCAATCAACTCAAAATTGACCTATAACTACCGCCAAAGATTCATTTTCCATATTTATTCATATACAGGGTGTTTCGCCTTTGGAGGTCAATAGAGCAACAGGTGATAGTACTCACCTAGCCAAACAAAAAATTGTATGTTGGTAGGAGGGAGGGGGGGGGGGGGCGATATTAACCGTTTAGCAGTTACTAGGTGATTAAGAAAAAAAGCTAGTTTTTCTCAAACCTAAATTTTTTCCCTTACTGATTGAAAACACGTCATTTTAAAAAAAATATCGGCTAATTTCGGTATGACATGAATAGGTTTTGAGCTAATAACTCCTTAAAAGCTGCAGATAGAACATAGGGTATAATAAGTCAAATTAAAGAGGAGTGTCTACAGTTTATAGTTTTTATGTTAACGACCGTTTTGCAAGAAAAATAGAGGTCAAAGTAGAAAAAAAGTAAAAAATCCGAAATATTTTGCTTAGACCCCCGTAAATCCTGAGAGGAGGGGGTATGTGGCTG
This sequence comes from Dioctria rufipes, assembly GCA_963924295.1. NCBI lineage: Eukaryota > Metazoa > Arthropoda > Insecta > Diptera > Asilidae > Dioctria > Dioctria rufipes. Next base: position 21,003,421 of record OZ002740.1, on the reverse strand, counting down.
ATTGAGCAGTTGTTGGAAAGGCCACGAAGTTTTGCATACAATTAGCTATTAACTATTACCGAGCGCCTAGTACTTTTTAAAATTTAGAGTGTTTTGTGAAAAACTAGCTTTTTTTCTTAATCACCCTGTAACTCCTAAACGGGTGATATTGCCCCCCCCCCCCCCTTTAAAGCCATACCATGTTTTATTTGTCTAGGTGAGTATTATCACCTCCTGCTATATTGACCTTGAAACACCCTGTATACATTTGACAATTATTCGAACTTAATCCATCTTAAAAGGGATCTTTAAAGTGATCCGTTTTTTGTTAAAAATTTCTATCCCTATCAATCCCAACAATTTTTAATAAAAAAAAAATTGTGCAGAGCTAACTCCTTGTGTCAGTAAAATGAATATTCTTAACATTTTATCAGAATACCCAATCATCATACAATATGCTAATAAGTGGTTTCCTAATTATATATGGTTATTTAGGACCAAAGTTAGATTGGGAAAAGAAGTTCCAATTAACACAAAAAAAAAAAAAAAAAAAACAAGATTCCACCAAATTGATATTTCGTTAATGAAAAAATTTTGCTAGATGTTAAATTTTCTCTATCCCAACATTAACAGTGCTCTCCTCTGTTGTTTCATAGAGTTACAATTTTTACTTCTTCTTATTATTTTTATTATTAAATTCCTAGAACCAGTAGGCAGTGTCGGTCCAAGATTAACATCCGGAGATGAATCACGAATTGTTCGTGTGCAGGGAAAATATAATGCAACTTTACTATGTCCTGCTCAAGCATATCCTGTGCCTGCTTTTCGGTAAATAAATTTATTTTTTAATATATTTTCAAAATTTATTCGATCATCTCCACTTCTTACTCCAACCACAACATTGGGGCGGTTTTTTGTTTGTTTTTCTTTAATGTAACATTTTCATAGAAATGAAAATGATGATATAAAAAAAAACAAAAACGTTTTTGTTTTGTTCATCTATTGTCAATTTAGAGCCAGTTGGAAGTGTAAGCCCAAAAATAAATATTGGTGATGAACTTAAAGTTGCTCGAGCTAAAGCGGGTCATAGTTTGAGTATTTTATGTCCAGCTCAATCTTATCCTACACCAGTTTTCAGGTGAGAAATATTTTGTTTAACTGTTAATTATAGTCTGATCCCCAATATATATATGTACGTATGTACATGTGTTATTTCGTGGCTTCCATGGGTAGAATGTACAAAAACAATTTATTTTATACAAAATAATGCATTTTTCTTCGATACGGTTTTTCTTTTTCATCTGATTACAACAATTTTGTTTAAACAGAAAGCATTTACTGGTTGTAAAAAAGAGATGGAAGTCGTATGGCGTCCAGGGGCCGGATTCTGTAACACGGAGAATTAGGAAATTTGGGAGATGAGAATTTTCGTTTTCTCCGATTAAAATTCACTCCCTAATTCTCCATTTGCAATTCACTCATTTGTTTGGAGAATTAGGGAAGACTTAAGAAGTGTGAAAAAGTGCCTATCGCCAGGAACGATAAAGGGTATCAGTTTTTGGTGTAGAGGGTTTTTTTTTTTATATTCAAGGTTCATGGGTCTTTTACCTCTCGATTTCGAGACAATTGAAATTTTTGCTTAGTGCGGTAGATTTTGATGTAGGGGGTAGGTTTTTTGGAAATGTATGTGGTATCAAAAAAAAATTAGAACTCGGGGCAAATATGATAGAGGAATGAAGTTGGGTAGAGAGGTGGCTCATATACACCCCAGTTCCTGTATTTTGCATATATTTCTTCCGTTCTTTATTTCACATCCATTAGTACTCTATTGTGAATATTTTTCTCATTTGAAGTGAATTCCCACTATTTTCCCAGCTCTTCACAATGATGAGTTAAAAATATTTCCATTTTTGTACAAAAAAACAAAAACAAAAACAAAAAAAAAACAGTCTTCAACCTTTAAAAAGGACTAATTCATTTCTTTTGCGGTTATCTTCGAAACTATTTATCGGTCTCAAAAGCTAATTACATACATACCTAATTCGGTGATCATTAGAAGCGATTTCATCCTACATACCAATCTTTAACGTGCATATTTATAGCATCTTTTCTGTACTGGAAGACGACCAAATTTTTCTTGAGTCACTAAAATACATATACATATCTCTGTAAGTATTGTATGGATTTCCATAATTTGTTTTTAAATATAGCCAGGATATGCAGTGAATCCATAATTTAATGTGAAAAATCTAGGTACCTAGATACTTTAAAAAAATGCAACAAAAACAGACATTCATACATACTGTTAGTTGAGAATTTTTCCTCTTACTTTTCTACTTGCAAAACACCTTAGTGGAATAGAGAATTCGGGAATTCTTAAACGAAATTCGCCGAGTTACAGAATTTCAAGTGGAGAATTAGCTGTCAAAACAACTCCCATTTCCCGAATTTCCCAATTCTCCGTGTTACAGAATCAGGCCCCAGGTCGGAATTCTATCGTGGAGAGTGGTAGGTTCATGATGAGTTAGTCATCAACTCCACAGGCTATAAAGGCCCATTAAATTTTTCTTCATGTGCCTGGAATTTTTAGAACAGATTTTGGTAAACAAAACGATTAAAAACTCTAAATTCGGCAATCAATGCAATTTTGAACACGTGACAAGAACGACGAAAAAATTTGGCACCCTTTCTTTTACTAACACTTGGGGTTGGATTCATTTCTGGAAGATTCTCTTCATTTCCGAACACGTACTATGAAGATTGGTATTTGCTTTGAAATTCATAGCTGTAAAATGGTTCTTTACTATATCTATAATGGAACTATATCATATCCATTTGATGTATCGTTAGGGAATTTCTGAAACATTTTTTTGTGTGTTTTCTAATCTGCTCGAGCGCTTTTCTAGTATTTTTGTAAAGTAACACACATGGGCAAAAAACATTTCTCAAACATTTGACAAACAATTTATGGGTAGTTGACAAAAGTTTGATAAATATTTGTCATATGTTTGGCAAATGTTTGTCAAATATTTGTCAAACATTTGATAGGATATTTGTGTGAAAAATGTTTTCCAAATGTTCAGTTTTTCGTGTATGTGCATTGAGGAAATTTTCGAAAAGGCGATGGTGGAACAGAAAATTTCGTGTCGTGATTTACTGAATGATAATGATTGACGATCGTTCTGATTTCGAAATTTCACAAGAATCTAATAAGTCTATTAATTTTATCCCAAGACTTTATTATTACAAAATTCCAAAATCAACTTTCACTATCCACAGGTGTTGAAAATTGACTGAAAGTACTGTAAAAACTTTAACAAACATCTAATATTTTCCATTTCATTTGGATTAAATTGGAACTTTTTTATGAATCCATAACTATAAGGTTTGCGTCCAACACCCAGCAAGCATTCCACAAATGCTTGGCCAATGTTTGACAACCGTTTGGAAAATGTTTGACAAACAAATGTTTGTTAAATATTTGGGGAATGTTTGTTGAATGTGATTTTTCATTGTGTGGACGCACCTTTTATCTATACTCATGAATCCTCGAAATTGTTTATAAGTGATACGACTTTCTTTCATAATCATTTTTGATTGGTGAATAACATATGTGTCGGGTATAGACGTATCTACCTAGTTTCGATGCCATACCTGCATTTTATTCCTGGTACCGTTTTAATTGTTGTTGTTCGAATATTTATTTCTATATCGCGACTAGTAATTTTTATTTATTAAAATATGAGTAAAAAACAGAAATGTCAAGTACTCAATCTAATGTGCATGCGCAAACAATACACACCTGCCATGACGAAAGCTGTGCAAAACGTTCCAACACAACAAAAAGAACCATGGTTATAACAGATGCTCCTTTCCTTGCTCTCATGCTATCCTGACCATTAAAGCAGACCTCTACTGAAACCAAATCCTTGAACACTATCGAAGTGAGTGCTAATGTACTTAATTGATGGATGAATTCATTCATTCATTTTACAGGATATTTAGTTCATGGATTTACTTTTAGTGAAGCCTATATAAAGGATATAACTATTGTCCGTCCTAAGTAGTTCGAATACCTATCTAAATTAAACAAATGAAGAATTCCCAATATGAATCCAGCTTTAATATTAGTCCATAATCTTCTACAAGTTGAAAGTTTTTTTTTTAGGTCATAACATAATAAATGTTGAGATGATTTCCGTCCTACTCTTCTTCTTTCTTGATATCTATCCCAACATTCATAAAATATACTTAGTTGGTCAAGTGATTATCCTCTTTTTTTTATGCTTTTTTGTATCCTTACAGAACCTGTTGGTAGTGTTAGTCCTAAGCTTAGTAATAATCTGGAAAAATTTAAAATGCTAAGCGTTCCTTTGGGTGGGCGAATATCTATATTATGTCCTGCTCAATCTTATCCTGTGCCAAGTTATAGGTAGGTGAATGAACATATTTTTAGATCCATAAAAAAAATATATTTTTAGTTTTTTTTTTTATCAATTTACCTCACTCAGTTTCAATTTTAGAAATGAAAATTCTCCTATCCCAACATTTTAGTCAGATTTAGATTTTGAAGAATTACACGTGTGTACAGGGCGTCACAGAACATACGCATATTCGACTCAGTATGTGATAGATAATGTCGAAGGGAACAAAAATTTGTAGAGAGGGGTATTTTCGGAGATGGGAGCGGTTACAGATTTTCCTTCGTATTTTATGAATCATCCTATAACTGCTGAATTTTTTACCTTTTATAATGATGATTTTTAAAATTTGTTAGATAAACAATTCCTGGAGCTGTCTATTGGTCTAAATGATAAATTTACCCTTTCACCACCCTTCTTTTATGAAGTTATAGCCTAAACAAATTAAGATATCTGAATTTTATTTAAGATTTGTTTTAATTACTATTTTTTATCCTCCAAAAATGCACTTCATCAGTGTAAGTTTTTCATATTGGATTCAAAAAAATCCCAAGGCCTTCACTTTAAAATTACCTATCAAAAAAATGCACCAAAAATTTTTACAATTTCTTTTCTTTTTATCCATAAGAAGAGGCAGCTTTATAATGCGAATGATTTCTGCAGCAGAACTTTCGGTTGCAATTGAGGCATGAGACTCAGTGTTGTGCACTGGATATACATCTCGATTGTAAGACCTGCAAAAACTTGCTTTCCTGGCAATTACAGACTCCATGCGATCTATGGCTACTGCTTCCCTTGAGGTTTACTTAATCTGCCCAGTCCCCCACCCCCTGGATCCTGACATTCAGGCTATGCCAAAGGGCTGTGTGTAGATTGCCATCGTGAGGATGTTGGGAGGACAGTTGGACTGGTTCTTGCCTTTGCTCATTAGCGTGTCGACTGGAACGGGACAACTCTCTGGCCCGTATGTTGCTTGATGCGATGGTTCCAGAGCTTTGTTTTGAGTTTCGCTTCTCTGTTGGTTTTCGTGAAAGAGTATCTGTGGACAGTGAAATGTGCGTTGACGAGCCTTCCCCGGTTCTCTCTAAAAATTTTCACCGACGATTCTCTCACTAATAAGGGAGCCGGCGCTCGTGTTTACTTTCTTGGACCTGACAATGGGCTGGAGTACTCACTTGGAGGGCATACCACTATCTTTCAGGCTTAAGTTTTCGCCATCGCAATGGCAGCGAAGATAGGCCTTGATAGGCCTTGATAAGGAGATCGGATAGTCAGGCAGCTTTGATGGCTCTAAGTGGGCCTCGGATAAGATCTAAGTTACTAGCATAAGCTGCGTATTTACAATAAGGTGTCCTTCAGTGGGTTTCTGGGCATATGCCTAGCCAGGTCTGGCTCTGGTTCTCCTTCTTGGACTAGAGCCCGCTGTAGGCGTTGCCACCACGACTAAAAGGTCTCTCATCAAAGCTGATTTTCGTATGAAGCAGAAACAGAGATGGGCGAACCTGAGTACTTGTAGCTGTATACAACCTTTTTTCGATGGGCCAAATGGGAACGTCTCTGACTTTTTGTTTGGGAACTGGGAAGGAAACAATGCGGAGCTGCGGTTGGCATCATCACCAGCCATAGCTTGCTTTACGCTCATCTAACAAGGATGGAACTTGTTGACAGCCCTGAGTATTTGTTCCACCTGGAATGAAGTAGAGCCTGATACAACCGAACACTTTCTATGTACTTATCCGGCCTTTGCCCGGAGCAGGCTACATTAAGAGGAGAGATAGATTTTGGTGAGAGAGTTTCTATCAGGTTAGTACAATGGGCCACCTTGGTCTCCGTTGCTTGGGATCTGTCTCCCTACATTTGAATAAAAAAAAAAATGCGAATGATCTTTTTAAGCCATTTTGGCTAGATGTGTTTAGAAAGACTTACAAATAAAGGTTGTATCATTTTGAATACACAGTTGGCATAGGTCTTTTTAAAGTGAAAACTTTTGGGGTTTTCTTAAATTCGATATGAAAAACTGATCTTGATACTCTGAAAGAAAAGAAAGGAGTGTATAAAATTTATACTCATATTTGAAGTTTCCAAGGATTTTCTAACAAATTTTATCATCATAAAAGGAGTAATAGGGTAATTCATATAACCTGAAAAAAAAAACCTAAATTTGAGGCGATACACTTATCCCCTTCCCGTCCTCACCTACGATTCATCATCATTCTTCTTATACAATTTTTTGTTCCTCTCTACATCCCGGATATTCTTGGACACCCTGTACATACATACTACGTATATCTATAAATTATTTATGAAATTTTATTCACAGAACCTGTGGGTAGTGTTCGTCCAAAACTTACGACTGTTGAAAGATTTAAAGTTTTAGACGTTGAACTGAACAAAGGTATTTCTATACTTTGTCCAGCGCAGTCATATCCTGTACCCGTATTTAGGTAATTCTTCAATTACTTTTTCATTACTTTTTTTGTTTAGTTTTTTCGTATAGAAATTAAAAACCGAATTAATCTCGTTTTGGATGGCATTAGTTATAAAGATATTTTTCAACTTTTTTTAGACTCGTGTTGAGCTAGTTATATCCAAGGGTGGAAAATATTATAAATATTATAATTTATAGAGATTTATACGTATATAAACATCGTCATATAAATACAAAAAAAAAGGGTTGATTTTGGGTATTTTTCGCATTTTCAGAATTTCGTAAATAAAATTCCAAAACTCAAAAATTCGGAAGGAAAATTTCTAAAAACTGAAATTGTCAATTTTGTTAGGTTAGGTTAAGAGTATAGGGGTGATTAGACCACCGGCATCCTGCGAACACTGCGACCAGATTTGATCTATTGTGCCTTCCCGTAGAGTGGTTAGGCGAAATTTAGGCTTTTTCCCAGCCCGCTTATTGCCATTGGGCACAGACAAGAAGCGTGTGTTTTGGGGTTAGCTTGAAAAGCTTTGTTTTTGAGAGATAAGTAAATTTTCAAAAAAAAATTTCAAATAATCGAATATGCACAATGAATTTTTTCAAGATTTTTTTCTTTAGATTTAGAGGCATCACAGTTATAAATGCTGATAATGTGAAAATCTTGCACTATAGAAGAAAAAAAAAGTTCCTTCATGAACAAATATTTATATTTATATTTATTTATCGAAAAGAAAAATCACAAAACTAGAAATTCGGGAAAAATGCTTAGTGGCTTTTTCCAAAAGTTCGAAAAAATTAAATTATTTGATATTCCAGAATCTTGTGCTTCCTAAGCTCTGATTTGTTTTTTATTCCGAAAAGTGAAATAGTATTTTTTTTAAATTTATTTTTTTATTTTTTACATTTTGTTTCATATTGGATTGGGTTTTTTTTTTTTTTTTTTTGAAATTATTCCATAAAATAACCAACAATGAGAAATGTGTTTTCTGTTTTATTCATTTACCATTCACTAACAGTGCCATCTTTATGCATGGGCTAGCTAGGCCCAGGCACAGAGCCAGTGATACATGGGGCCCTTTAGCCCAAACGATAGTAGACCAACCGATGATCAATTCTTCAACCAGTAAGACAACCTATTATAAGTTAATTTATCTGTTGGAGTTTGGCTACTGAAAGTATACTGTGGAATGGTGGCAACAAATTTTCATACAAAGTAACTTAGAGTTTATTATTTCATGTGATCACGGGTACACGGGTACACGTGAATACGTGAATTTTGCAAAATTGTGTTTTAAGCACGTGAAATTAAGTACACGTGTTTTTATTTATTTTATTTCAAAATTAAGCACAGTATCACTTGTATCGGACAAAATAAACATACTACTTATTCCAAATAAAAGTTCGAAATTTATTTCAGGTAATAATATAACAAATATTATTTTTACATTAAGGTAAGGAACTTAATTAAGTCGTGACCTGGTTTGGTACAAAAAACTAACATGTCGTCATTTTGTCAATATTTTCACCCGTAGAGAAGCAACGATCTGAGCTAGTAGATGTTTCCGAAATAGCCAAATATTTGTGTTTGTCAGCATTGATATACATATCTGGATATTTCTTTTCGTCTGATTTCCACAATTCATATGGATTCAAATCGAATTTAATTTGGGGGTATGCAAGATAGTCTTCGAATTGTAAGAAGGATCATTCTTTCTACGTTCTATCTGGTTTTACAACTCTACAAGAGTGTTTGGACCGAATAACTTAGTTGTTCTTACATAGATACTAAAGTATACTTGGCTAAAATGGCTAACAATCTTATTTCCTTTTTCTATTACATATTCTATTGTCCTTTATTGATAATAATTTGAATGGTATTAGCTGCAAACACTTTCCAATGATTTAATTGCATTCAAAATATTCGGGGCATTATCCGTCACAACTCCAAAAACTTTGGTGTAAATTTTCCATTCGTGAAAAATTTCAGCAATGCAATAAGCAAGATTGGAAGCCGTGTGATGTACCTCATTTTTCTTATTATTTAGGGTAAATCACTACTTTTTCTACTGGGACTTTTGGCTACGTGTCGACCAGGCAGTCCGAGAGCGACAATCCAAAGTAGCAGATTTCTTGTCTGCTACTCTGTTCATCTAATGAAACCTACTGTAATACGTACATAATTATAATGCAGATTATATTAAAACAAGTGTGAACACGACCAGTTGTAGTATCTTCCTACAAAATGAACTATGACTAGACTCCTTCCTATATATACACATATGTGTACATATATAGTTTTTGAGATATTGTCTTTTAAAAAAGTTTAAATTCGCAACTTTTAAGCCAATATTTCTCGGAAACGAGCAGGAAATCCAAAATTTTGATACAATACATATCTCTTCTATATATAACATAAACACATAAAATTAAATTTGTGCGTGATATTTATGCCATGATCACGTGTACATTAAATTACATTTGATTACGACTTCTTCACGTAAAATACACGCGTGTCCGCGCACGTATATTTCATATCACGCCTTAAGGTTGGAGCTCGTAAGAAGTGACTGTATTTGCAGTCCTAGTATTTTTTAAATTTCCGGCATTTTTTTTATAGTATACTTTTAGTAGCCAAACTCAATGTATATAGTGATCAGCGAAAATTTGTATACTGTTGGTTCATGTTAGGCCTAACACTGGAGATTTTTTGTCACGTAACTTTTTGGTTACTGTTGCCGTCCTGTCTCCCTGGGATAGTTTAGTACGCACACAATGAGAGTAGCTGTCACCCGAAAAATTTATGTTTTATATTACCATTCATCAACATAAATTTCGAGGAGGCAGCTGTAATATGTGTATTTATTTTAAGGACATAGAAAATATCAACGAAAGACAAGCTTACTGGGCCCTTACAATTTGGAGCGAAAGGTTGCTTAAAGGAAAATTTCATTAATGTTTGATGAACTGCGATCGTATCCTGAAAAATTCCTTTGATATTTCCATATGAGTGTTGAAAGATTTGATAATTTACTACTACAGATCTTGAGATATGCTATAACTTATCAACGTATCAATATGCGATCATCAATTGAACCCGAAGAGTAACTCTAAGGTCTATAAACACTTTCATGGATATTCTCCACACATTTTTATTCTCAAATTGCTATCAGAGTATTCCTTCAAATTTTTCTTGTATAGAGTTGGTCCTATTTGTACTTTTTTTTATTAATGCTTCATTATTTATGTCTTCCTCTCATACTATTGTTGCAGCAACCATTTTTTTAAAAAAGATGCGTAACATACTTCCATGCTCTTTAACGTCTCCCAAAACAATGGCAGTGAAGTGGCGACAAAAATATTACCAGTGCGTGCACATCCATATAAACATGAAAGCGCGGTGATAGTTTCGTCACCAAAAAGTTGCTAGCCAGAAGAACCAAAAAGTCACCTGGCTATCACGTCACTTCATGCGCGCATTTACATTAGAGCCCTATGTGACAAAAAGTCTTTAGTGCGCAATAGGCCCTCACATACTTTACTTTATCATTCCAAGAGGTAACCCAGAGTATTTTAGAAAATAATTTCTGTTACGGGGCCCCATATCCTAAACTGGCCATGGCCCCCACTTGGCTAAAGACAGCCATGTTCACTAATAATTCTGAATTGTTGGAATTGGTGAAAAGTATTTTTACAGAAATAAATAAATACTTATGAAAAAATGCATATAATTAGATAAAAAAAGAAAAAAATTATATGAGATGAAAAACCTCTCGATCTCTTTCATTTTCTCGTTTGTTTTTTGTCTACGGAGATATTACGGTTTTATATTACTTAAATCTCAGCTGAGGCTTTTGCTTAAAAATTAATTTCTTGTGAAATATTCTTTTTAGAATTGGTTCGAGCTAGCGTTTTTGTACATTTATAACCTATGCACTTTGTTCATTATCCAGGCCCACAACGAGGAGATTTCACCCTCAATAGAAAATAGAAACAGATATAAAATTTCGGATTATCGAATGAAGCTTAAATCGATCTATCCTGACATAACATGGCATATACCTGGTATATATTTAAATTTATAGTGTTTCATATAGATTTCTCATTAATGTTTGTATATTTATCTCTTTTATGAATATTAAATAGAACCTGTTGGAAGTGTACGGCCAAAAATCAATATCCATGACAAATTTCTTATTATGGATATTGAATTGAATGCAACTTTCTCCTTATTGTGTCCAGCACAATCTTATCCAATTCCTGCATATAGGTAATTAGAAAAAAAAAATGGCAAAATATAACTAATACATTCTATTATCTAGCAAAAAACTATTTGTCAAAGAAATTATTTTTCTATCTGTTATATTTTGTTTGCCTAACTAATTTATTTCGTATAACAGTTGAGAAATTTTTGTTTGATAATCAAATTAATGTTCCGCTTAAATAACAGATTTTAGATAGGTTAATTTCGTAATTTGATTTTGCCTAACTATTATATATTGAATTGAGGTGAACCACCTCCATGGTGGTCCATAGAGTGAGAGGTGATAGTACTCACTTAGATAAACAAAAAAATGTATGACAGGCGGTGGGGGGTGACATATCAACCGTTTCGGAGTTACAGGGTGATTAAGAAATTATGCTAGGTTTTCACAAAACACCCTTTATCTTAAATAGTACAGGGGTACAGCTAATTGTATGTAGAACTTCATGGCCTTATCAACGACTGCTCAATCAGCCCCGTACTCCCCTTAGGAGTTATTGTGGTCTAAACTAAAAATTTCGGGTTTTATTACCATTTTTTTACTTTGACCTTTATTTTTTTTTGCGAAAAGGTCGTTAACATAATTGTCCCCACCCCAGCAGTAGCCTTTAAGGAATATTTACAATCGGCTTTAGAAGGTGACCGTACACCCTGTACTAAGATACAGGGTGTTTTGTGAAAACCAAGCATAATTTCTTACTGCAAATCTGAAACGGTTTATATTCCCCCCCCCCCCCCCCTCCACCTTGCCATACAATTTTTTGTTTATCTAGTTGAATACTATCGCCTCTCGCTGTATGGACCACCATGGAAGAAACACCCTTTATACTGTTATATTATGGTATATATGATCTTATTACTTGTTAAACAACACGAACATAATTACCTTTCAGGATATACATATCCCGCCAAATTTATCTTCACTTTCAATTTATTATAACAGTTATTCAAGTGATACCTATAGCTAAGTTCTCTGCACCAGTATTTTTCTTTTCCCTTGTAATCAAGTCAAAATTTTATTACAAAGAAATTGGAACAAGATCAAACCCTTTATACAAAAAATCGTATAACAGTTGTGATGTAACTAACTGTTATATAACAAAATATAAAGAACAGAATCATAGTGTTCTCATTAATAAATTAAAAACGTCTCAAATTAGAGACACAAATATAAAAAATAATTTTCAAGTTACTTAAGCAGGGCAACAGACTGAAAATTTACTCGTTAACTCTAACCCAACATTCACTAATTCCAATAAATTTCGTTAGCAATTATTTCGCTAGTATCTTTACGAAAATTTTCGATTTTCGATATCTAACAATTTTCAAAATTAGAACCAGTCGGTAGTGTTGCACCAAAAGTCGATGCAAAGGATAAAATAAATTGGGTTACTGCACGCGGTACGGATAGTATTAGTTTAACATGTCCTGCTCAATCCTATCCAATACCAGCTTATAGGTGGGTAAATTTCAAAAATTTATATCTCAATTCTCAAGTGTATCCTATCCCAATATTTATGTATAAATATTATTACAAATCACATAAATTTAATGATAAAAACAAAAAAAAAAACTTTCAAAATTAATTTAGAGCCTGTTGGAAGTGTGTCTCCACGGGTTAGTAAAAAAGATGAATTCAGTCATGATCGTATTCGCGAAGGACATACAATTGCTCTAATGTGTCCTGCACAATCATATCCAGTACCAGCATACAGGTAGAGTCTATAGAATCTATGAATAAATTTAATGTTAGAATTATTTAAATTTTATATTTACTTGGTAAAATTCTTACACAATTGTTTGCACATTTTTCTACTATCACTTGACTATCCCAGCATTCATTCAGAGAAATTTTGATACTATTAGATAAAAAACTACGAAAATTTATTCTTTCCTTGCAAATTTTATTGACAGAACCTGTTGGAAGTGTGGCGCCAAGGGTGAATCGTATTGATCAATTACAAAAGGCTACCGTTGATATTACAAAACCACTTGCACTTTTTTGTCCTGCCCAATCTTATCCAGTGCCTGCGTACAGGTAAATTTTCCTTGTAAAAAAGTGTTGAATCGTGTTTTCCTTCCCAATGTTCAGGCTTTTATGTATATGTACGAGTATATATACATATAAAAAAAATCATTTTTATTATGTCTTAACTAAGTGGTTAGTGACATTTTACAATTTTTTTTTTGTTTATATAGAACCTGTTGGAAGTGTTGCTCCTAAAGTTACTGTTGCAGAAAAATTACACAATGCGGCTGTTAGTGTAAAAAATTCAGTTGCACTTTTTTGCTCAGCTCAATCATATCCAGTGCCAGCCTACAGGTACAGATTACTATAAAAATTCAAAATTAGTTCCGAATGGGGGAAAAGAGGGTCTCCTGTGTTTTAGAATTTTCTATTGACATTTGCCCATCTGTCTATAGATTTTTGTTTTTTTCAGATTATTTGTCTCATTGCGTTATAACTGCTACCATGTCGCGCTTACGACAATGACACACAGTGAGTTTTGATAATTCAATTTTCAAAATCGAATCTCCTTATAGAATGGAGAAGTTGAAGTTAATGCATTTCAAAGAATTGTTTTTGTAATTCTCCAATCTTTTATGCTTGGCAAATTTTGCAACCAAATCATTTTAAAAAACAGAGAGTTGCGTCCTATTAGAGATTTTGTAAAAAAACATAAATATAAAGTAAATCAGATGTGAACACTAATGTTAAAAAGAGACGCAAGTTTAAATTCATCCTAAACGGACGTAGCCATTTTTGGACATTTTCTATAAAGCACATTTTTGGAGGAAGAAAATTTCATCTATTTTCATGTCCCAATGGTGCATTTGTGGTTAGTAAAGTAATGATGATAATGTTCCTTAAACCTGGGGTTTTCGAGTACCCGGTTCTTACCCGGGTGCCCAGGATTTACGGATAAGAGTTGAGTAGCCCGGGTACCCGATTCTTTGCAATTGGGTTGTTATGAATCGATTCTTTGGAATTGGGTAGTGAGGAATCGATTCCTTGGAATCGGGTATAAAAAAAAGAATTTGGTTAGCTGAATTAAATTCTTTTATTATAGCTGAATTCACGGATTCACTAATGTACCGGAGTACAAAAAAATTGGGAACCGATTGTACCCGGACACCCGAATAATCGGAATCAAGAATCGGTTATATCCGGATATTCGGGTAACCCGGTATAGGGTACCCTGGTACCCGAGTAAACTTGGAATCGACTACCCGGGTATCCGATTCCACTTGAACCCGGATACAAACAGGAACATTAAATGATGAACATGTGTCGATTACTAAAAATAAATTCTTCTATTCTCTATCTATGACTTAATGCTAGGCGATGTTTTTGATATTTTCAAAACATCGATGTTTGGGCTCGCGATGTTCGATTTTTTACATCGATGTCGATGCACTAAGGCATCGACATAAATCGATGTTATCCTTTGGATGTTAGGGAATTATATGCGTCTTTCCGCAAAGGAATGAAACCAAGAAAGGAATAAATGCATACTGTAAAAAGCAAATAAAATTCCAAAAAATTTATATAGATTTGAAAAAAGAAACACGTACCTATTTCAATAAAACTTTTGTGATAAAACGGAAAGAGACGTGATTGTTCATTTCATTTTCAAAGCATCTTTAAAATTGATCATCTTTAGTTCTTAGAATGATTTAGGCTGGGTGCACAAAACATCGTTCGGTGGAACCAATCAGAATTCTTTTAAATGGGATGAAACAATCAGAGTGACCTTAACGTAAATACAGGGCTTTCCAATAAGAGGTGTTATTTTGATATTCAAAGAAAAATGCCATTTTTTGAGACAAATGATCGGATCTTTATTTCATTATAAAGAGGAAGGTATGCCGTTAATAATGGAAAATAACATCAGCCAAATGACCACCACGACCACCACGCCTACAGGACCATATCCTTTTCATGAAATTTTCCATAACCAAATTGCAAAGTGGCTGCCCTATGTCCTCGATAGCCTCACGAATTCCATCTTTGAAGTCTTGAATTGACGCTGGGCTGTTGGCGTAGACCTTCTCTTTCACGTGGCCCCAAAGGAAGAAGTGGCAAGGTGTTAAGTCACAAGATCTCGGTGGCCAATTGTGATCACCTCTTCGAGAGATAACACGGTCCGGAAACTTTTCCCGTAAAAGATCAATGGTTTCGTTGCTTGTATGGCACGTAGCGCCGTCTTGTTGAAAGTAAACGTTGTCCAGATCAATACCATCCAATTCCGGCCATAAAAAATCATTAATCATCTGTCGATAGCGCAATCCATTCACCGTAACTGTTGCTCCAGCCTCATTTTCGAAAAAGTAATGTCCAATGACCCCGCGGGACCATAAACCGCACCAAACAGTCACACGTTGAGGATAGAGAGGCTTTCTTTTCAACAATAACTCTTGGGTTTTCCGAGCCCCAGATGCGACAATTTTGCTTGTTGACGAAGCCATCGAGGTGGAAATGGGCCTCATCACTCAAAATGAGTTTTCGATGGAATTCCGGATTATTTTCATGCATTTCAAGGACCCAATCAGCAAAGACTCGACGTTGTTGATGATTGGCCGGCTTGAGTTCTTGTGTTAACTGAACTTTATAAGCCTTAAGACCCAAATCTTTATTCAAAATACGGTGTAATGACGTTTGTGGAATGCCTAATTCCAAAGAACGACGAGGAATGGACAAACCTGGGTTTTCTTCAACACTTTCGGCTACAGCAGCAATATTCTCGGCTGTTCTTGAGCGACGTGCACGGGTTTTATACTTCACATCACTAACTTTTCCCGACAGCTCGAATTTTTCTACCAATTTCTGTATTGCGGTCCGACAAGGTGCTTCAAGACGACCCAAAAATGTTCGAGTTTTACGAACCGTCTCTGCCCCATTTTCACCATTTTTATAGTGAATTTTAATAATTTCAATGCGTTGCTGAATCGTGTATCGTTCCATTTTTATTAATGGCGTAGTTTCTACTTGTCAAATGGCAAAAACTGACAACTCCGAAAGTGATATCTACCGAAATAGCGGGCTAATTAAAATAGCACCTCTTATTGGAATACCCTGTATCTTGGCTTATCATGTCTTGCAGAAAAAATTTTGTCCATTGCGGCTACCGCCGCGTGCCAACCGAACGTTTGTTCTCTAAGGAAGGCGAGACTATGACTCAAAAGAAAAACACTTTACAAGTAAAACGTATTTGCCAGTTATTGTTTCTTCAGTCTATAGAAAGGAAGTTTTCGCACCTGTAATTTTACATTTTTATTTAATTCATTTATGCATTATTTTTAGAAAATTTTTCCTTTAGAATTGATAATGAATGAAGTACTTGTTTTGTTTTTGTTATTTTTATTAACTTATAAATAAAGAAGAAAGCAACAAAAATTCTAAACTGAAAAACATAGCATTTTTTCTATAATTTACCAGTCAGACATTTGTGTTTAAAATTCATTAACATCGATGTTGTTTGTGCATCGATGTGATATGATCGATATTATCGCCACATCGATGGTTGTTGGGCGATGTCAACATCGATGTTTTGTGCAGATGTCCCAGCACTAACCGATTCTTAATATGTGGGTTCGAGTCTCGTATGAGACAAGATAAAAGTAAATAAAAATGTGATATTTTTAGGCTACGCCTATACTTTATACGTCGTCATACCTATAGCGAATGGTAAATTTTTTATGGAGAATTAAGTTCCCCTCAAAAAGTAGATAATAAAAGAATCGGGCTACATTTTGATGCACTTACTTAAAACCCCCCGTAGCTCCCTTCATGTGTAATAAATTGAGCCCCATCCCCCCTCTATCTGACATAATTAAAAGTTTTTCATTTATACATCAGATATGTACACCTTTAAATTTTGTCATTCTTATTGAAGATAGATAACAAATTCATGTATTAAATGGGAATTTCTAAGCTTAAATGTAAAATATGCGCCATCTATGATTTCATATACTCAGTTTCAGTATACGGACAGTGCCATCTACAATTTTAATTATGTACTCAATTTTAGTGTAACTGCAGTTGTTTAATTTCCTAGTAAAATACGTTTTATTTTATTATTGCAAAAGTTCATCCGGAAATTTTGTAGTTTGTTCTTTTTTTCATTTTTTTTGCAATATCTGGTAGGTTCCGAAGATTATATGCAAAAAACCAAAATAAAAAAATTTATGAAACATTCAGGTAGTTACAATAGGCTTTTTCGTTAGGTTATTTTTCTTCTAAAATAATTTTAATTCCATTGTTGTAGAGCCAGTTGGTAGTGTCTCTCCGAAAATATCTGAAAGAGATCGCCTTATAAGTGCCGCCGCGAAAGTCACAAAATCCTTTAATTTATTCTGCCCAGCGCAGTCGTATCCAGTCCCAGCTTTCAGGTAATCATTTTTTCTAATTCAAATCTTTATTTATTTTATTTATCTCAGCAACATTCAGGAAATTTTTCATTTAATTAAAATTTTGATTTTAATTCTAATTTTATTTCACATTTATATAGAGCCCGTTGGCAGTGTTAGTCCAAAAGTTAATGCCAACGATGAATTAAATATTGTTCGATCACGCTTGCGTAGAGAAGTTACTTTACTTTGTCCAGCGCAATCTTATCCTGTGCCTGTTTTTAGGTGAGATTTAATTTTACTGCAATCCTTATTAAACTATCTACATATGTATGTATGTATATCCCAACATTTATGGTTATGTCTTAAATTTATTTAGTTAGGTATGAAATAATGAAATTTACGTGTAGTTTTTTGTTTATTTTTAATTTAACTTGAAAGAGCCCGTTGGAAGTGTAAGTCCAAAATTAACATCAGGTGATAAGACACGAAATGTTGATGTTAAGGAACAACTTAATTCTACACTTTTATGTCCTGCTCAATCTTATCCTGTTCCTGTATTTAGGTGAGATTAGTTGTTTTTGCTTTTAAGAATAAAAAAAAAAGTTTCTTATTTCTAAAAATACTGGCTTTGTTAGGAAAAAAAAACTGTTGTCTTCGTTTTAATAAAAGAAAAATGAATCCGGATTAAGTCAATCTCTATATTTCAGACTGTAACATAAATTTTACGGAAGCAGTTTTGATTAGAGGTCTAACAATCCTTCCTTTGTATTTGTTAGGTACCATGACGTCTAGTATTGTCTTGAAAAGGATGGCTTTGCTCTAATTTGCAGCTGACTTGTCCTCTTAAAATTTAGAAGAAATCCATTCTTCATAGCTTATACGTTCCGCTACGTTTTTCCTCTGATTTGGAAGTTGTAAGTTTATTATTTCGATGTCCTTACAGCCTGGTTTTAGCCGTAAATATAGCTGTAAAGTCACTCCAAATTCATCGCAAATATTTCCATCAGAAAAATTAAGCATGGTCCTGATAAAACTTAGCCTGTCTTTTAAAAACTTAAGAATAATCCAGCGGGAAAAATGGGAATGCCTGACTTAGATAAGGTTTAATGTTAACATTACCTGGAAGGTATTAGTAATGAGTACATGAACATACCTTACGTTGACCTGGTTTAGAAAGGCAGAGGTAATGAATAGATATATTCATCGTGCGGCTATATATGCAGAGACTAGTTCGAGGGAGTGTGTGCAGTTCGAAAATGAGTCATATAGTTTAATTGTTTTTCTAAGAACAATGAAAAGGAAAGTGCATGCAGATGGAACATATTCTGATTTGTGAATTATTTTAGGAAATGTGGACTATTTTCATTTATGTATATACCAGATCCGAATAAGTGAAGACGTGTTTATTTTCTACACCTTTTTAGGAAAGGAGGAAAAATTCTTCCCTTCACCTCTTAGTGAAAAGAGGAAAACTGCTTCCTTCCATCTTCCTGAGAGTATAAATTGAATGGTTCTTTCCAACCTTCCGGAAACTTCATGCTTAATGCTTCCGTACACTTTTCTGAAATGGCAGAATGAATACTTCCAGTGAATTTAAAAGGATTACTCTCTTCACCTTCCAAAGAATGTAAAAGTAATGCTTCAAAGAATTGTTAAGGAAGGTTTCCTTTCACCTTACAGTTCATGCAGAGGTAAGGTGTGCAAGTGACCACCTTTACGTTGTAGGACATCAATGCTTTAAAAGAAATGAACTGGATATGAGAACCTTTTGCTTCCATACTTTTCACAGAATGTTTTCGAAATGCATCCGAAATGCTTCCATTTCTCGCTGCGAAATAGTTTGACTTTTAGGTCGCGTACATACATCAAAGTTTTGGATATGTGGTGCCATAGCGATGACGAAATTACGGTGTGGAATATTATGAATTAGACTGAGCACTGCATGCATCTCTGGTTTTTCAGTCTCACTGGCACCACACGTGCAAAACGGTAATGTGTGCATCGGGCCTTTATGTAATCTTATAGTCGAAATTCCATTTTAAATTTCGAATTTCGAAAATGTTTAGTCAGCTATGAATATTCCATCTCAATTGGTTTCGAATTATGCTGAAGGCTTAAAAAGTTAAATACTGATGTTAGAAGTTAGAACTAATTTTAGCGATAATCTCTATTTACACTAAATATAACCCCTTCTTTTCCCTCCCCTCCTTCATTTCAAAAATATACTTGGATTGGAAGAGCTCCTTTTTGAATTTCTTGTCTGAGAGTCAGTCAAATAAAATTTTTATATTATCTTTATATGTAATCTCTGAAACCGATAGATGACGCTGTTGTCGAGATTTCGAAAACTTCGACCTGGAAAGCTGAAATTTTGTACACGGCGTTTTCATAAAAATTGCAAATACAAGTTCAAAAAAGGTTTAAATCGGGCAAGTGCTTCATGGAGTTGCGATATAAAAATTCGGTTTTTCACTATATATTTGAAAACTGCCCGAGAACGAATCGACGTGGTGAGCTCAAATTTTGTACTCGGCATTTTCATGAAAATTGCAAATACAAGCTCAAAATGGTCCAAATCTGGCGACCACTATTTGGTGTCGCCATACAAAACTTTAGGTTTCACTATATATTTGGACACTGTCTCACGCGTCGACGTAGAGAGCTGAAATTTTGCAAAAAAAAAATGTAAATTAAGTTCAAAAAGCAAAAAAAGCTAGAATTGGTCTAAGACCAATTCTTATGATATTCTAGATGAATGCCCGTATAAAATTTCGTATGGTCATCCATCTGTGCAAGTTTAATTTTTTATGTGGTTTTTCGCATATATTTCTAGAACGGTTCGTCGGACGGAAAAAATGATTATAACCAATTTTATAGAATTTCGTATTCTGAAGAAGTTTTTAGTACAATAAAAATGTCTTGGACAGATCGTTTTCACACTATATGTAAAAAACCTAAATTTTTATATTACAACACCAAGAAGGGGTTGCCTGCTTTAGTCTATTTTTGAAATTTTATTTGTTATTACTATAAAAATACCATGTATCAAATTTCAGCCCGCTATGTCAACGCGTTCTCAGGGCGTGTCCAAATATATAGTGTAAAACGAAATTTTTGTATGGCAACCCTACGAAGGAGTTGCCCGATTGGTATCATTTTGGAACTTAATTTTACTTTGTTTTAGAGTCCGTGTACAAAATTTCAACTTTCTAAGTTAATGCGTTCCCAAGTTATCGTGCGTACAGACAGACGGACGGGCGGACATGAAAAATCAAAATAACTTTTAATATTATGCGTGAGTTTCGAATCCATTTTGCTCTACCATCTCATTATGTCTGTGCGTTACAAACGGAATGACGAACTTAGTATACCCTATCGGTTTCATCTAGGGACAACTCCTTCGCAGGGTTACACTTCATGGAATGACTCTCCGTCTCACTCAAGCTAGAATCTTAAAGTTACGCTCTTAAGGCAAACTTTGGGTACACTAGAATCAATTTTAGTAGGTCAAAAGAAATTTTTCGAAACTGGGTTTCTTGAAGAAAAAATTTTTTTTTCCCGTAATCTAAGAAATAATGTAGCAAGTGTTGTACCATTTTAGAATCCTTATTAAATGCGTCAACTTTTAAAGTTACTTGCCAGACTGGCGTAGTACATTTTTTTTTTTTCAGTACAGTCAGTTAAAGTTCAACGAATTATTAATTTTATATTCTTGGTTCGGCAAAATGTGACATTTTCTTCCAAGCTGGAGCAGTTGGCTTAGAACTTAAAGCAACAGGTTACATAAGCACTATTCGGGATTACATAAGAAAAATAAAATTGAAAAAAAGTAAAGATTTGTAGCAACAGGAGCTAAAAAACCATCACAAGGTGTACATTTTCTCGAAAACAAAAGAAATGCCTATAATTTGAAAAATACATGACTTAGATTTTTTTTTATATTTTTCTGGTAACTGTTACGATTTGGTCTATCACCCGGTTTCGGATTGACGTCGACTTACGGGACACCCTGTATACATACCTACTACAAACATCAAAGTGATGCATTTCGAGATATTTATGGATAAAGGTAGAAAAAACGTATCTGTGATGTCCTGTTTGCGTCATCCTTTATTGTATTATCTTTGATATCCTCTCAGGCAATATTTATACAAAAAACTGTCACACAAAATTGTCTCCATGATATGTGTCCAGCTCAGGCTTACCCTATTTCCTATATAGATTACCAATAAGAAATATTTTATATGGCTTGCTTTCACTGCACAATACACGCATACAGAGCTCTATCCCAACATACGATTTTCTCAAGAACCAAAAAAAAACAAAAAAAATTCTTAAATATTTTCTGGTATTATATAAATTTACGCAGAACCTGTAAGTAGTGCAGCGCCAAGAGTTTCATCATTGTCAAAATTTGATATACAAATTGCGCCGCAAGGAACAACAATTTCGATACTTTGTCCAGCACAAGGATATCCAGTGCCAATTTTTAGGTATGATATGGAAAAATTGGAATAATTTTTTTATAATTTGTAATGCAAAAATTGCAAAAAAAAAACTATTAATTTCCCTCATAATTACTTAAAGACGTTATAATGATCCCTGGGTCATCTCTATTGCCTACAGTAATGCGCATATTTAGTCGTGCATCTGGAGTGCGTTTCAAAACATAGCTACAGTTGACTACAGCTGACTTCAATCGTTTCAAAACCCATTAGTCAACTGAAATATGTTAGCTGAGTTAACTTTTGTACGCTATGAAGTCAACTATAGTCAACTGCGGCTATGTTTTGGAATGCACTTCAGGTAGGCGTTAGAGGATTGCATATAAAGTCGTTCTATGAGACACATTCCGTACACCTATGTAACGTTTATAAGATCAATTAAAAACTTAAATACGAATTTTAAGATACATCGCAATACAGTGTTTTTGTAAGCTTGGTCGTAGCGACCGTGTTATGTGCGACTTTTCTTTTTCTGATTCAAATCTTTTAGAATACTTAAATTCCATTTATTTTTTAAAATCCTATTATCCCAACTGTAGGTAGTCTTTGTAGTCTTTGCAATAAAAAAACTAAATTAAATTAAATAAGTAATAAAAAAATAAATTTTATTTTCCGAAATTAGAGCCAGTTTCAAGTACTCCACCAAAAATTCCACCTGTCAGTGCAAGACCAATAACAGTTTCACAAAAAGTTGCTGTGTCTATTTTATGTCCTGCTCAAGGATACCCAGCTCCGAATTTTAGGTTTGTAAAAAGATTTTTATTTATATAATTTTATTGGAATTTTACACTTCACACTTACTCGTCTATATAGAGTAAATTTACAGTGCTTCAAAATGTTATTTTACACTCTTTTCTTACAATGCATCCAGACCAGGTAGTTTTTACCTTGACCTTTTACCTCTCCTCTGATATTACCTAGGAGGATTCTCCATACTAGTTTGCATTTTATGGCACAGATCTTATAGAAAGAAGCAAGCAATTATTGATTAAATGTAAGCTTGTGACATCCAGTGAAGAAGGCCTCCAAAACGGGTTTCCTTCGAAGGAAACCTATGTAGCTGCTTAGTTGATGGCCCCTACTCTCTTCTTTTATACTCTCTGCGTTAATCGATAGCTTCTTCAGTTATTTTCTTTCTGAATCTTCTGAATTCTTGATTATCTTTCTCAGTTGCCATCTAGCTTTTATGAAGGAATGGTCACCATGCTGGACAATATGTTGGTTGTTGTCCCAGATGTTTTTAAGTTTACGTCTTTGCTTAAGGCGAATATTCTATTTCTCTTTCCTTAGACTCAATTCGGGTTGTTGTTGTTGTTAATAGAAAGGGCAAGGGTCAGGGGAATGGGAAGTCCTAGAAGAATCAAAAGAAGGTTTGGTAGGAAAAAGCACAGAACCAAATTGATCTGGAATGAGAACTCACTATTATTCGGAAATTTTGTACCATTGGGCTTACAATGGGACCACCATGGCCTCTAACAAAATTAGCTAACAGAAATATCATAACATCTAATTATTAGGGCTTATAGATTCTGATGTACATATATCTCAAAGTCTTCATAAACACTACTGATGGAGGGTGGTAGGTCTGATCTCTGATAGTGAAAAAAATTATGATCTCAGAAATCTTCTAATTTTCCATACTGAAAGATACTTTGACTAATCAATGGAATTCTTTTGATCATAATCACAGTACCCAGTGGTCTTTTAGATCTTTTATCCACACCCTGACCGCAGATACTGTTTTCTATGCATCGGGGTGCCTGGATTTTGTTTATTTGGAATAATTCTATGTACCTTCCTGACTGATTATAGATAAGTGATAAATCGTGTGTAAGCCCATAACATGTACATAAAAAATCATAATGGCCAAAGAATAGAGCTCTGAGGTATCCGCAATTTGCTAAAATAATTCGTTTTTCGTGATTTAGATAATTCTAACTAGACTCTGATGTCAGCTCATATTTTGGGGATTAAGATCTATGTGTAAGCTAGCGGTTAAGCGGGAGTAAGATTGACAGCTAATATCGAATATGTGCTTGTTGTATAGGTTAGATTACCACCGCATGCGACGCTCGCGACGTATAAATCGGCCGAATTTCTACTTTTCGTCACGTACGCGTTCAATGTAACCTAACACTTAGGAGATTGTACTACTGCTGGATTTGTTTTAGATTTTTTTTTTTTATTTTGAAGGCAAAAAAGGGCTTTGAGAAAAGTTTCTTGAGGAAGTGTATAAATAACAGAAAGTTTAAAGCAAATTTGGCGAATCGCAAATGTCAACGCGTTCTATCTGATAGCATATTTTTTTCAACTCATCACACGAGACGCTAACCTTGCCTTACGTGCCATAAATAAAGGATAAGCGACATCTACATACTTTGCGTGGAATGACTAATTTAGTGCGGACATGAGCTACTTTCGGAGAATTGTATCACAGAAAGGGAAAGCAACATCTTTAGGTTCAGAGTATCGATGTTTCGAGAACGGAATATTCGGGAAGATTGTAGGATAATTTATAGAGTATAAATACGGTGCTTCCTACCACCAGGAGGCGAGTCTTATTTCAGACAGTGGTGGGTGCGTTCACCGACAAAAAGAAAGCGTGCTAAAAGTCAATTTTTGTCACTACCAAACGCTTTCGTGCGTTCACGGAGCACGAAAAATGACAGATAAACGCTACCGAAACACTTCCCTTTACTTTCTTCTGCGTTCACTGAGTCCACTGAGAGTGACTTTTAGCGCGCTACCTTTTACTATCGTATTTTGGAGAGTAAAATGTAGCGAAGTGATGTGTTACCATCAGGGGCGGATTTGATCACTTGGCCGCCCTAGGCCTATGGAAGATTGCCGCCCCCCTACTCCCTGTAAAACACGAAAAATTGAATGATCTATATCCAGTGAAGGGACCCCAGGCTAGAATTAGCGGAGTAGGCTGCCTCATAAATCGGAGTAGATTTGAAAAAAATGGAGTAGAATTAAAAATAACACTTTCCAACGAATTATTTTATTTAAAAAAACGAAAAAGTATGATGATTTTTTTTGCTGGGTGCTATGGACACATTTTTGAATTTTTAAACGTTGACGTGTGGGTTCACAGAGGGCGCGTCTACTAAAAAAAAAAAATATTCCCACCAAGTTTTGCCGCCCTAGGCCCGGGCCTACTCGGCCTATAGGGAAATCTGCCCCTGGTTACCATGGCAACTTTATAGGTTATCTTATACAGTTCGTGCATTTATTATATTTTTCTCAATGATTGTTAGTAAGTTATGTAAATAGAGGCAATTAAATGGTCTTGCCAAAGTTAAACGTATTATTTTATACAGTTATAAAGGCTATCTTATTTTATTTTAAATGAAAAAATGTTCGTTAAAATTGTTGGAATGATAACATGTCTATTGGCTGCCTTTATGATAAAACGGCATTAATAGGAGGCCAACCACAAAGCATCGCAGTTTTTTTTTTCTTATTGTTTTGCCTAGTACTAGTAGGATTGACTAGTTTTGTTCTCTTCATGCTCTACATAGAACGATTCTGTTGGTTCAGTGTTTATTATTTCTTTAATAAATTTCACACATTTTTATATCTATGATTTATGTAATCTGCCAGGAATTTACACTATATTTAATGCCTTTAAGTATAAAGGAATGGATTCGCTAAATAAAATCTCTGTTAGGTTAGGAGACAGTTTGCCAGATTGGGAAATTATAAGAAAATAGCAATATTAAATCTTCTAGGATCATTGTATTGTATTTATTCGTTTTAAATGTCTCTTCATACATTTTCGTACATACATATTTGATTATTTTATGTTAAAAAAACTCGAATTCTAAAAACTACACTACGCAACGCTTTCTTTCGTTCACCGTGGCAAAGTGGGTAGCGTAGTAATTAATTGTCAAAGTAATTCTTTTGACATATGTTTACTACGCTACAAGACGCTATCGTGTCAGTGAACGCACCCAGTGAAGTGAACGAAGTAAACTATAGCTGTGTTCTTTTGTGTACCTTGTTCTAGAACTCCCATACATTGGAGAGAACTATTTGCTCTGTGGATTGAAGCGAACTATTTGTGCTGCTCGCTTCATTTAAATCTTCTGTATGCATCTAGTATGCTGTTCAAGCGAAAATTTCGTTTCCTATACAAAATCTATGTAAAAAAAATATGGGCGAAAAGTGCCACGAAAATTTCGGTTTGGGATTTCGTAAAGTAGTATGCTGTTCAAAAGAAAAAATCAATGTTTAGATCATGGAATGCAGATGGCGCTAATATGAAGCGGAGACATTTTTCCGCAACGATTTATATATCCAGACATATATTTCAAACGGAAAATTTGACAGATATACTCTTTTATGTTTTGCGCTTTGCCACATATATGTAATTTGTGATTTTACGTGTATTACTTCAGTCAATTTAATGTTATTTAATTTGTGATTTTACATATTCTCCACAACTTTTTTCCGTGTAGAATTATATGCCCATAATGCAGGCGAAATTTTCGCGTGAACAGCGTACTAGGCTTTACATTTTAATTGAAATATTTTTTCTACTTTAAACTTAGGTGAAGAGTTCCTGGTGCCAACAAAAATTTGCATAAGCGCAATAAAACCTCTGCTTGAAAAGAAGTGTATAAAAGCAATGGCACATATTACTGGAGGTGGATTAATTGAAAATATTCCTCGTGTCCTCACCAAAGAACTCGAAGTTCATCTGAATGCTAACAATTTTCATATTATTCCTGTTTTCGGTTAGTTAGCAGAAAGTAGTAATATTACTCATCATGAAATGCAACGAACGTACAACTGTGGTCTTGGAGTTGTCCTAATTGTCGATTCCAAATTTGAAAACCTAATCATGGAACATTTGCGTTTTACGCATAAAGCAGTAAAGATTTCAAATAAGCTTGGCGTCTTACGTATGCAACGTGCTGAAAGTGCTAAAATTCCTGCTCTGTATATATCTCACGAAGATTACAAGAGTAGAGAGGAATTCGATGATGCTATGACGAAAAAGTTAGATGAATACAAAATTGATATAATTTGTTTGGCGGGTTTCATAAGAGTTTTATCAGAAAAATTTGTTAAACGATGGAAAGGAAAACTGATCAACATCCATCCGTCTCTTCTACCTAAACATCCCGGATTACATGTTCAAAAGAAGGCTATTGAATCTGGATAGCAGTAGATGAAGTGAGTTCATAATATCGAATTTATCCAGCTTTGTTTTTAAATGGAAATGATTTCAATATTCAAGGAAAAGTACCGATTTTGCTTGGTGACGATGAGGATGCGCTTACAAAGAGAATTCAAAAGGTTGAGCATTATGCATTCCCTAACACTCTTAAGCTGGTAGCTACGGGAATAGCATCATTAAGTGAGACAGGAAATACAATTTTTAACTATTAAGTCTGTGTAAATGCTTTTAATCTAGATGACGTACTTTTTATTATGGTTTTTGTTCAGACTATCAACATAAATTTATTTCTGTTATGATTTTAATCTTATTTACTATCTTTCGTCAGTTGTTATACCTTAGATGATGAAATCCTAGAGTATACTAAGTTTATCATTCCATTTGTAACGCAAAGAAATAATTATGGTAGAACAAAATGGATTGGACACCCTCGAATAATAATAAAAGTTGTTGATTTTTGCATGTCAGTCCTCACGAGAAATCGGGTAACTCCTTCGTGGGTTTCCATACAAAAATTTCATTTTTCACTATATATTTGGACACCGCCTGAGAACGAGTTAACGTAGAGAGCTAAAATTTTGTACACGGCGGTTTCATCTAGGGTATTCATCTAGGCATTCATCTAGGGTATTATAAGAATTAGTCGTAGATCAAATCTAGCCATTTTACTTGTTTTTAATTTTAATTTGTTGGTTGGCATCCGCTAGCTTTGCCGCTGTGTTGGTGGGGTACGTCTTTGGTCGGGGATAAACTTAGTAGAAGTGGTAGAAGTTTAATCAAATGCGATGTAGAGAACTGAATAGGTACTATAAATGCATTTTCATTCATGTCCCTGCCACGAGCAAAATAATTTTTTTACCGATGATAATGTGCACCTACTGCCCAGTTTGTTGTGGTCACCTTCTGCCGCTAAAATAATACACATTTCTGATTATTATCTTTCTGGTCTTTTTATCAATTGACGTCAACAGTTTGTTTTTCTAAATTAATCCTACGTTGCTTAACCGAAAATTGTCGTTACTGTACAAACATCTGTAAAAAATGCAAATTTTGTAATTTTGTTGGTGATTTTGATTCGTTATACGCTGTTCAACCGAAAAAAAAATTTTACTTTTTACGACCCCCCGAGGAATTGTAGACCCAGACATATATTTTCCATAGGAATTTTGGCATTTGATTTGTAATTCTGACATTTTTACAACTCAGCCAGTATCCTATCTACTACTTTTCACCACAATTCATACTCTTCCTCCATATGTGGCCAGAGAAGTTTCATTTAGTTTAGATATTAAAAATGTAAATATTTCGTAATTAGTGATTGCGACATGATTTCAGAATGTGTGTTAATTAAAGCAGCCCCATTATATTTTTTTTTTCACCTGTTAACTTTTTGACAAGAAGTGAATCTATAAGCAGTGCCAACTGCTGGACATAAAAATCTGGTTCTCTTGAGGTGTTCTTTTGTGTATCTCTTGTTCTGCTCTGTTCTGCGGACACAAAAGAACACAGCTTATTTGTGTTGCGATAATTTGAAGTAAAATACAAGCGATAACTAAAGAGTTGATCTGATAATTGTTTGTGAATGTTATAAAAGTATGTAAACAGTAAAGTTAAATAAAGGAACAACTTTTGTATGATATCTGAAATATTGTGTTCTAATCACGAATTAATGGCACGCTCGTTACAATACTATGCTAATGTGATTGTTTGGTCAAGCTGCTCATAAGTTCATATTAAGTAAAAATTTATTTATTCTGCATACCTTTTCGGTAGGTAAGTGGCATACCAAAGTTATTAAAACAATTATCAATTCCTCTTAAATTCCGTATATTACTTGAACTAAGCTAAAACAATCCCAATATTGGCAGTCCTTATTTACTTTATTTCGGGAAAAGACAAAAAAAAAATAAAATTAATTCACTTCACTTCTTCAATAATTTTCTCATCATTACAGAGCCAGTGTCTAGCTCTCGACCTTCAATAAATTCACTAACGTACAAACCAAACATAATAAAACAAGGTGAAGGCACGTCAATATTGTGTCCAGCTCAAGGTTATCCAGCACCAAATTTCAGGTTTGTTAATAATCTAAATTAGATTATGCATCAACACTACCCCACCAACATATTCAGGCAAATCATCACACTTCCTTTAACTAGTACTAAGTATATGTATATGAAAAAAAAAAAAAAAATTCTAAAACCTTCTTTAATAATAATTCCAGAGCCAGTATCAAGTGCTGCTCCTCGAATTCCATCTATAATGGCAAAACCCTATAATATGCCTGGAGGAAGTTCCCTTTCGATTCTATGCCCTGCTCAAGGTTATCCAGCTCCAAGTTTCAGGTTTGTTTACAGACCTTTTTGACTTAAGGCTCTTTATTAATAAGCGCGCGTCAAAAGTTTCGCCAGCGATGATAAGTCGAGACTTGTGTGTGTAATTGAACGTGTGATATTCAAGTGGCTGGGAATGGAAGGCAAAATGGGAATAGTTCCGGCTCTTCATTTCCTTAAGCAGCTGAAAGTCTGAAAGTGCTTTGATAGCTTCTTCAAGTCAATTGTGATGCATATTAAGACCTATACCTAGGATGGGAAGAGGCAAAAGAGGTTGCATAGAAACAAGAGAAAGTTTCACTGCATTTACAGGGCGTGTATACTTACTTGCAGGAAACTTACTCAGACTATATTGAAATTTCTTTGAATTAAGTTTGAATGAGTTGGTTGCTATTTTGGTCTCTTTCTCTCTGATTAGGAAAGAGACTGTTGCAGCATCTTGTTATGCATCTGTAAAAGGAAGCCATGAATTTTAATTACAATTTCACTTTCAACTTGAAAATAAAATTCGGATTTGTATGTGTGTCTTTACATGAGAGGAGCGCAATTATGAAAGTGCTCTCAGTCGTATCAGTTTTAATTACAAAGTGGGCTAGGATGGCGTGTACATGAGGATTAGAAATGAAAATTTCCTCCGTCCCCGATTAATTCAGGCAGTCTTATCAGAAATTGTTTGATTTTTTGTTGTTGTTATGTTGTGTAGGTAATCACAAAGTTTTTTTTTTTTTTATTATTACTACTCGTACAATAGAACCGGTGTCAAGTACTGCCCCAAAAATGCCGTCTTTAATTCAAAAACCAATTGAAATTCAACATAGTCAATCAATTTCACTTTTATGTCCAGCACAAGGGTACCCTGCACCAAATTTTAGGTAAGAATTTTTGAAATAAAAAAAAAACAATTTTTTTTTCTTTCCAATTAAAATAGAACCAGTTGGAGCAAAAGCTCCATCATTATCATCCATGGATGGTAAACGTACATGGATGGAAAGGCATCAAAG
Source organism: Dioctria rufipes (assembly GCA_963924295.1). Classification (NCBI taxonomy): domain Eukaryota; kingdom Metazoa; phylum Arthropoda; class Insecta; order Diptera; family Asilidae; genus Dioctria; species Dioctria rufipes. The sequence goes on along the minus strand of OZ002740.1, from coordinate 20,972,948 downwards.
TCATACTTTTGCAATATTGTGCCCAGCTCAAGCCTATCCTGTCCCAGCATTCAGGTTAATAGATTCTAAATTAAGTTACTACTTAGAAGAGATTTTATTTTTTATTCTCAATTGTTGTTATGCTTTTTTTTTTAATTCAACTACAGAACCAGTTGGAGCTAAGTCACCTACCTTATCGATTGATACAAAATGGTCAGGTATCGAAAGGCGTAAAGGTCATAATTTTGCATTATTATGTCCTGCTCAAGCTTATCCTGTACCTGCGTTTAGGTAAAAATAAAAGTACAATTCTTGAGTTAAGTTTTTAAGAAAAAAATATTTTTGGGGTTTGTAGAAATTAATATAAAAAATATTTAAGAGGGGGCAAATTGGGAGGGGCAGAGTAGAATGATGGCAAAATATATAAAGGAGTATGGTAGAAGGAGTCATAATAAGGTGTGAGTATGGCGGTAGGAGGGGTAGTTTACGGGAGGGTAGAATAGGAGGGGGCCAAGTAAAGTATATGTCGGGGTAAGAAAGGGTAGAGAGTCATTGAATAAATAACTAATATAATATAGAGGAAGTAGGATTATTGTAGCAGAGAGTAAATATAGTTGATTTCAATTTTAACAGAAAGTAGGTAAAAGCCCCTTAATAAGATTTCACTCACTCTCTATTTGCATTGTAACTGTTAATATAATTTTTATTAAAATCTATTTATTGGAGAGGGAATAAAAAATTCCAAGAATGCTCAGCACTGTTTGGGCCCTTTATATTAAATTCTCACTCTAAACGATTTTTTTGTTCTTCTCACGAACTGAGGGAGATTTCGGCTAGAAAAGTGTGAACTATGGTCATGAAGATTATATTTTCGAGCTACTTGCGCTGATCTGGAGGTAGCTATCTGTAGTCTACCAGTTCCAGCAAACTCAGGATTTGGTATGGGAGGACTGGCTTCCTGTCGGACACTTTTGGAGCTTTTGGAACTATTTTCGACAAAAGGCAGGCAGGGACATCTGGCTTCTGGAATCTAGAACTGGAGTTATAAAGGACAGCATGTGCCGGATAGCACCAGATATCCAATCCTTGGGGCTTAGTGGAATGTCCTAAGAAAGTACGATCCTTGAGGATGAAACTGCTGATTAAGGTCGATCGGGGAGCATGAGCTTCTGCAAAGAAGGGGTATCCAGAAACTGCTGATAAGGATCGATCCTGGAAAATAGCATCTGCGTAGTAAGTCCTTGGGGAAGGACGATCCTTGAATATGAACATCTGGACAGGCAGCTTGAATGTAGTTGGCTTCTGGAGCGGTTCCTAATCTAAGGAAGGAAGGAAGATTAAAGCAGCCCTGTCTGAAAGAAAAAGCCGTCAATGGAGTTCTTCAATATAAAGGTCCTTTATTGAGGTTACTATCTTCTAGTGAAGCTTATGGAAATTTACAATCTGGAACGCCTTCTGATGATTCGTCTGGGAGTTGGTCTGCTCGAGTTGGCACTCTAAACTAGACTAACTTACAAACAAACAATATTTCCCTTTACAATTTAATATGCATTTTGTGATTTAGAAACCACCGATTGATTTGAATCGGGCATTTGCTGTGACAAAATTGTGGCCGTGTCACCACAAGGGCAATAGCAGATATTTTTCATTCTGAATATAACGGTGCGGAACTTTTTGTGAGGTAAAATATAAAACTTTAACAGAGAAAATGCTCTGTGATACCCTAACACTTTTGGCGAGAAATATACCACAGCTCTACAATAAATTCGTACCAAATTTGGGACCTTTTAAAAAGTATTTGGTGTTTCTGCAAACAGAAAAGCTGGACTATGATGAATAAGAATCCATATATAAGGTAAAACGGTTGAGTCTGTCACTCTGTGTGCATCTTGCTTGTAACTACAGATATCATTCCTCATATCCATGCCATCCTTTTTCCAATCTTCATCTGCTTCTTCGCTTAGTATGAAAAAACCTATCGTCCTTTACCTATGCAAAATATAGCACCGGTTAATTGATTTCTTCGTTCAAACATTAATTAAAATCTATAGAATTAGAAGAGGGTCCAGAGCCATCTATATAGAAGACAATTGTTTATTCTTAAAATGTACCAGAAGGATTCTTCTAGTATGCTCTAACTGGGTATTCAATTAAAAAAAAAATTTCGAACTATTCGTCTTGATCTGCAAATGTCTCTCTATTTGTTATGCTAGCATCCAACTTTTTTTTTTCTTCAATCGACAGTCAGCTTTTATCGCTTCTTTCTAATTTGTGGATATAATAAAATAAAAGTATCGCTTAGATGCTTTGCGTACCTACTTAGAAATTAACGAACTTTCTACATTAATAAATAGCTACGGCTATTTCTAGCTTCCTCTCTCAACATCAGGGCGCCATCCATTGATAGACAATTCCAGACAATGATTATGATAACATAATGGACCATCCAAAGGTCTATCTGATGTTGGCAAATTTTTGTAATTTTCAATCAGAACACCTGGAGCTTCTGGAAGCTCCAGGTGAGCTGGAAGTAATGTAGTACTACCAAATGTTATCAACTTCGCTCAACGCGGGATTGTATCTAGTTTCGAAAAATGAACAAATATGGAAACTCCCCTAAAACATTTTTCAATATTCACTAAATTCCTGAATGGACTGTTCAAAATGAGAGGAAAAAAAAAATATTATTGTAAATCCAAAAAGCAATTCGCCTTTCTCCTATGTTTCTGGTTGTAGTTACAACAAGGAAGTCATTTATCCAGACCTGGACATAAAGATCTAGGGCTCCTAGGTGCTTAACAGAGTTTTCATTTAAGGTACATCGACCTTAAAAAATAAACAGACAGATCTAGAAATGTTGTAAATAAATACGAAATTATATGCGAAAAAAGTTCGTTGCGTGTAAGCATATCTACCCTTGGACGAACTTCTTCTTTGCAAAGGAACGGCTTACCCCACTATAGTCCACATACTGCATTATTTCCCGACTATCATGGAACAGGTTATGGCCGATTCATCTGTCAATTGGTGACTCTATGTACAGCACAGAGAGTGAATCGAGACTAATCTCCTCTCTGATGGATCTTAAATAGTTCTTCACTTGTTTTAGCGCTGAAAACAGACCATTCGGCCAAACAATTTGACCCTGGTTTACACAACAATATTTGGAGCACTGTTTCCACAATTGGATAAATGTCCAAAAAGCTTTTTTCCAGGATGTGTTTGTATAACTCTAGAGCCGATATTTGTTTTTTTCTCGTATAACCTCAGCGAACAACAAATGAGCTCGCAGATGCAGACATTCACTTTCCAAAGGTCCGTCTAATATCCTAGATGAAAGGCTTTGTTCTTGTAAACAGAACCACGTCTTTCTAGTTCTTCAATGAATCTGTCGATAATGAGTTTTTCGTGTATAATGCATAAAAAAATGTCTACGAAAAAAACGTGATCAATTCGGCTTTTTGTCGCCTCAAAAAATTTTCCGCCGTGATCTGTTTAAATCCGATCCTGCATGCAGAAACAATAAAGTGAATTAATTTATTTTATTAATGTCTGTCCGGTGTTGTATGTCCTCCATGTAAGCCCCTGGCGAGGTCCTCCTACAAAGTTGGACCCTTCATGGTTAGGCCCCCCCCCCCCCCGGGTAATTGCCTAGTGTTTGCTTGTTAAACATGCAGTCCTCGTTTTTATGGCAGCTTACGTTCCAGGAATATTTTACGTAAAACGGAACGACGTAAAGCAAACCACTTGTTTTTTTTTGTTATACATTTTTATACAAAATCATCTAGTTCGGTTTTTAGGTATGAAAGTGCAACCCTTACCAGAAGAAATAAACACGTTTTATCAATAAAAATAGCAAAATAACTGTCACTCAATCATAACAAATGGGTTTTTTGTTTTTTTAATAGAAAAAGTCCCCCAAATGTTTCTCTTTTCGGATTTTATTTAAAGTTTCCATGTACGGTCCTATAAATTTGTATATAGGCGTACCTCGGAATTCCATTCAAAATTAGGAAATTTTTCTCGAATATTTCCATTGTTGCTCTTTGTAGATGGTAAAATACTTCAATTAATTTTTTCGAAGCCAGTTGCTGTTGCCTCGTTATTAGATTGATTCTCTTTTAGTCTTTGTTTTTGAATTCCACTAAATCCTCATCAGTCAATTCTTGTGAAGTTATTTACTATGTTCTCGGCTAACTTTTTTCCAAACTCCTGTAAAGTTGACTTCTCCCCATGACGTAGCTTCATACTTTATAAAATGTTGAAATTTTTCCAGGATGTTTTGAGATCTATCCCAGGGCGGATTACTCTCGTATTAGCAAAAGCAATAGAGTGTAAGCTAAGTTTTTCAAGCACTGACTTCAGGTATGTAGTTTCGCGTAAACCATTCTTCGAAAAGGTTTCCAGTATAACCCAAGCTTTTGATTAGATATCCAAATAACGTATTTTTTAATGCCTTTGGGTTTTCTTTGTGCTACCGACGTGAGCTTGTCACATGTCGCTCAGCTAATGCGTGTGACGTAAAACGATCAAATCGAGACGTAAATATGAGTATTGGTCTGAAAATGTTACTTGACGTAAAACGAAACTCCGTAAAGCGAGGATTGGTGGCATTAACAAAATAAGCAAAAATTCTATAGAAATGACATTAATTTTATGTCAGTACTGAGTTTAACCCCCCCTCCCCCTCCACAGTAACGGTTGATTGAAAGATTTAATATGCAGTTGAAATCACCTCCAAAAATAATTTCACCATTAAATTTACGCATCATTGCGGGGTATCAAAAATAAGTCCTTTAATATCTTGGTCATGAAGGTACCCTACAGATTAACTAACCACCTTAAAAGTATATCCTGGAAAGATAATTAATGTGTTTAAAAATGAAACTTAAAAGATGAGATACCTGAATGTTTCCTATTTGCTAAAACGATATCTCTTCATCGTCATCAGGGTAGCGATTTTTTAATTTTTCATACAAAACTTTTTCAGTTTAAAAAAAGAATTTCTAATTGCATAAAAAATGCATAAAAACTATTTATGGGATGAAAAGGTTGCCTTGACCTGGAAGAGAAATTCATTATTAATTCCCATTAAGGATTAATATTTACAATAGAATTACTGCGCCTTCTACATTATCTATTTGCACTAAATTATTAGTAAAATTTTATAAACATGTAGGTAATTACAAAATTTCTTGCTGATAATTTATATTTACACACCACGCACCAGAACTTTCCCGATCAAAATGTTGTCCAAGACTGAGTTGGTTCTCGAAAGTCGTGAGGGGAAGTTGAAGTTGGTGAGAATGCACTTTTCCTTTTCTCATTCTCATCTCATTTCATCTCACTCTGTCTAGTCTATTTCTATTTCTCAATTTTTACTCTCTGGTCTGGTCACTCATTGTTCCTCTCCTCTCATATTCAATTCTCATGGAAATGGAAGTCGATGACATTGGAAATGCAGAAATTGTATTGTCTCTTTTCCTCATCGTTATTAATAATTAAAAAAAAAAGAGAACAGAAAATTCACTTGTTGCATATTTCCAAGAAAATATATAGAAATTTTACAATTTCCAATAATGGAAAAGAGTAATTAGAGTAGAAAAGAGAGATATTCCAACATTCCAATAATTTAATCTCATTGATTCACTCATTCTCATCTTGTTTCCCCTGGCCGGTGATATGAGAGAAAGAAGCGCAGCGAAATTTCGGTTTTTTCTTTTCGTTTCTCTCTTGTACTGCTATACAAAACATAATTTTTATGATTTAAAACCACGTGGGTTTTGTTTTGTTTACAATTCACCCACACTACACGGCAGTTTATGCAACGCAATTGTATGTATAAAGAAGAGCTAAAAATGATACTGGAAGGATGCTGCTGGAGAGAAGAGCAGGTTCTAGTTTTTGGCATATGCAGCTTTTCATTCATTTAAGTGTTGGTAACATTGGACGGAAGTGCTTTTTTTTTCATAGTATGCCATTAAAATTTCTTTCTTTTACTATCAAACTTTATACGACGATGTTGTGGGGTCGACGAGTTTGTATTCCTCTCACACATAACTTGACGACTTCATTCATAACTGCATAGAGTAGAACGCACGTGAGTCAGCCATAGTCATTTCATTAATTTGTTAGGACTGTCACTGTCTGTCTGTCTGTTTGTCTAACACGCGTCCCGTTCACATTGCACTTGCGTGGTTGTACTAACAACAATCAGCTGATTGCAAGTTTTCACTTTCTTTTTGCAATCTGCTGATCCGGATTACTGTTATATGTGGGTAAGTTAGATGGTGTCTTACTTACGTTATGGCATGCAGATAAGAACACCTGTTGACTGGGGGAAGTCACTCACCGGTTGTGACGTAAATAGTCGTCAAGTTTTTCACACAACAAGGCAAATGAACTCTGAAGAGGAGAAATATTTGCGACTTGTGACTTGAGACTATGAGTCGGTGCGGGTGGTGGTGGGTGAGTTATGCTGACAAATCCTTTATAAGTGAAAGGAAAAGTGTTTTTTTTTATTTTGGGAGATGAAAGTGATAACTTTTCGTGCGCGAATTTCAATTGAAATTATTCCAGAGGGAAGATTAATGTTGAAATCAGGTCAAGCATTTTTTTTTTTTAGATTTTGTGAATGAAAACTTTTATCTCAACAAAAAAGGTGGATAGAAAAAATAATTTTAAGTGACAAGAGTTTTTTTTTTCTTCGTTTTTTTACTAGAACCTGTTGGTGCTAAGGCTCCCACATTTACCTTGGAGTACAAATTGATTCAAGTACAGAAAATACTCGATTCGAGCTTTGCTTTACTCTGTCAAGCTCAAGCGTATCCTGTTCCTCTTATAAGGTAGGAAAATTATTAAAGTTAAATTATTCGCTCCTTCTCCTGAAGGCTTTGCTTTCTTTTTCATAAACGTGAAAAACTGGTAAAGGGTGGTGTTATAGTTTGGACGGATGTTAAATGTGGACGTACCTAGCATTAATTTTTTGTTTTGACATCTTCAGTCATTTACAAATTGAATCATGACAAAATTGAGCATTGAACAACGTGTTAAAGTTATTGAAGACTATTACGAAATTGGACGTCGTTCAAACAAAATTGCATTTCGCGCTCTTCATGATTTTTTCGGCCTGCATAATCGACCAAGCCAGAGTCCTATTGGCAAAATTGTGAAACAATTCCAAAAAAAAAAAACCGGGTCTGTGGCAAATCTTAAGAAGCCAGTACGTGCTCGTGCAGGACGGTCACCCGAAAACATTGCTGCCGTGAGGGAGAATGTGGGCGCGAGAGCACAAACACTTCCATGCGACATCCAGCACAGGAATTGTACTTGTCCACGGTCACTTTGTATCGGATATTGACGAAAGATCTGAAGCTGCACGCGTACAAAATTCAATTAACACAAAAACTTAATCCGACGGACCATTTAAAGCGCCGTATACATCTGCCGATTGGATACACGAATAAAGGCAAGCGAATAACGAATTTTCCACCAAAATTCTCTTTAGCGACGAAGACCATTTCCATTTCAATGGCTACGTAACCAGAATATGGGCTAATAAAGATCCAAGGGCAATTGTCGAAACACCAATGAAATTCATAAAAATTCACTGTGTGCTGTGCATTATTTGCTGGAGGATTCATTTGACCATTTTTTTTGAAAACGATGCTGGGAATTCGGTTACAGTGAATGTCGAGCGCTACCGCGCAATGTTAAACTACGTTTTGTGGCCAATATTGGAAGATTATGATATCGATGATATATGGATTCAAGGAGTTGGCGCCAGTCCACCTACGCCATAGTGGCTCTCCTGTATGAGATGTTTCCCGGGCATATAATCTCCCAAAACAGTGAAGTCAGTTTGCCAGCGAGATCTTGCGATTTGACACTGTTCAAATTTTTTCTTTGGGGCCATCTGACGAGTAAAGTCTATGTCAACAAGCCAACCACCATCCACCCCAACTCAAAGACGAGATTTCACGGCGCATTAATAAGATTGAATAGCAGTTTTTCCGAAATGTTATAAAATTTTTTGATATGTGCATCTACGTGTGCCGCCGGAGCCGTGGTAAACATTATTTTTCACACTGTAAAAAATGTGCACAATTGTTGTCACAAAGCTTAGGTATTTTTCCCTAAAATGTTGAGAATATTTCCTACGTTTTTGTGAACGTAGGGAATACGTTTTTGTGAATATTCCCTACATTTTAAGTAATATTTCCTACATTTTAGGGAAAAATACCTAAGCTTTGCGGCAACAATTGTCCACATTTTTTACAGTGTAATGGATCAAATCACATGTTTCATTAAAGAAATCTTCAGTTTTATACATCACTGATTTTTAATAACGTTTAACATCGATCCGTTTTATTGTACAACCTTTATAAAAAATTTGAATTTATTTTAAAGTTCATTTGACAGATTTTTTTTATGAATAGAAACCCTGTGTAATTTTCCTCTTCCTTTTTTCTCTGTCTTTAGCTGGTTGTGGCGACAATAGTGTCTAGGACGTCTTGAATTAGATGAAAGGTGGTAATCCATCGTTTGAATTTTTTTTTTGCACTAGAATCTCTTATTAGGGGGGGGGGAGGTAGATTTTTGTTTCTGCTATTAGGATGATGATGATGGAGCTTTCTAGGAGAACCAGAAACGTCCATCATACATCTTGTTAAATCTGGATAAATACATTGCTACTCAGCGGGAAATGGAGTCATATCATCATTCAAATCGAATGCCTTCTTTGGAAGATATGTATTTATGATGCATGCCTCCATATTGAACACTGCAATTCGTACAGTATATCCTCGGGAAGAAGCAGTTCAAGATTTTTCGTATATTTTCCACTAGCTTGCTTGGAAGCAACGAATATGCATGCAGCATGCCTCTTCAGTATGGACACTTTATGGGACATTTGTATAGGCATGTCCTTGGGAGGAAGCAATTCAAGCTTTTCCATATGCTTCCGTCTAGCTTCTTTGGAAGAAAAATGGAAGCAAAAATGAATTAGTAGGTAACACCCACGCATACTAGGAAGAAGTTCTATTTTTGCATACATATACTATGTTTTATTTAGAAAGTTCATTTTATTTCTTGTGTAATGTTGCACTTTAGTAAAAATCACAACAATTAAAGTTACTGTGTGCAAGCAAAAACACAACTGCGTGCATTTGGTTTCACGAATTAAACAAGAACGAGCTTGAAAACATACGTTGCACCTTCCAACCAACTGTAGGGAAATTATTATGAAATCACAAATACTCATCCGATCTCTTATAACACTTTATTTAGAAGACTTTAACAATAGGTCATTCGTTAGCGCTGAGATTAGAATCGATCGATCGTTATCAGCGATCACGCACATAGAAAAATACAAAGATCTCAGCTCTCAATAGCTAGATTGGCTGACAAGAACTGGGCGGTTCGTTCTTTCACAACAATATTATACACTATTAGACAGCATCAGAGAGCATTTACATAGTAGGTATGTGTATATACTTATACCTACAAGTATAATAAAATGAAAGCGATCAAGATCAATATGAGGCTGAGTACAAACGATTGATATTAATTTAAAATCTGATTAAAATTGCATCGACTACACAACTTGCTTCTTCTGCAATCAATATGGAATAGATGAAAAATGTTCCGCTTTTTCATCTTTTTGCACTAAGTTTTACTGATCCCTAAACCCTTCATATGAAAGGCCTGACCAGATTTGTTTTTGTTATCTAAAATGTATTTTCCTGACAATACAAAAATTCCGTATTAACAATTTCAGGATGATAAGCGTGAATCATTCTGTAAGAATTTCAACACGACTATAGCCTGAAATAAAAAAACAAAAATCTCAGGCCTATTCTTTTTCTCATCAAAGTACAAATTGCTGCTCCTACGTATTCTTAGTTCAGTAGAAAGTTGTTTAAGTTTTCTTCGATAACCTCCTTATTGAGTAGTAATGCAGTTGTTATTCCAATTATGGGGCTGCCACATATATGGCTTATTAGGATTGTATTCGGGGAAGTTTTTGGTGGGTGGCATAGCTATGCTATGGGTTTGCGCCTCTGCTCACTCTGAAAACCTTGCAATAAAGCTCATAAATATTTCTCCACTTCTCTGGAGTACATATTTTGCTGGTACTGGAAGTAACGAGTGAGCGAAGATGAGAGAACAGAAGTTATAAAAATTGATAGGAAACTAGGTAGGTGGAAAATGAACGCACGACCCCTAAGTCCTCTCGCTTACCAACTTAGCTACCAAAGACCACATACGACTTATAATATGCTGGCGAAGTACAATTCACATGATGGTCAACTCGCAAGTTTATGTAGGAACATTTTACAAAACTCTTTTAAAATAATTCTTTTTGGCTTAGTAGCTAGTATTCGGGTCCATGGTCCTCATAAACTTTAAAATAAAGCAACTTTCTTCATATACAGGAAACTTGAACACATTTCAATACGATGCACGTTCTGATGTTAGGGTTTAGGTTAGGTTATGTTAGGTAAAAGGGGTGCCGCCCGACAGCTAGCCTGCATCACTTAGGCCTCTAGCGGATCCATTATACTCCTGTGCCCCTTTTCAAGCCGCCCCAGATCTATCCTGTATCTCTTAGGAAACTCAGGATATCTCCAAAACTCTTGACCTAGATCCATCCTGCTTCTCTCAGAAACTTCAGGATATATCTAAATAATTTGTTTTGTAGCTTCCCCAGACTTGAAAAGAAGTAGCTACCCAATAGCCTACTTTTTTATTCATCAAAGCGGGGCATTCGCTAAATACGTGTTGGACGAATTTGATTTCCTCCGAGTCCTTACAGATGTAAGGGTTTATTTCTGCAAAATTCAACTCAATGTTGAAGGGAATTCGCAAACTCTTGTCTAGTAAAATGTTATCGAGAATATGAATTCCTTTGATAGAGATTTATAAAAAAGTTCGTGTGATGTTTGATGATTTTCCCTGATGTATCTGTAAATTTCGTGGTGATATAGGAATTTTCAAATTGGCATCAATGGCTAAGGTGGTTGTATATATGCAGTTTTGATGTCTATTGGAGATAGATCGTCGAATCTAGTAGTCCTTCACAAGTCTTTTATCAGACATAGAATATATCTGGACTGGGGAAGATTGCAGCTATATTAGACACCGTCAAAAAGACAGCCCTTAAATTCATCGGTGATGTCTAAATAACATTTCATACCGATTCCCGTGAACACCGCCACGTCTTATCACTACATGCATGGTCTGCATTCTGATGAAATATCTAGCTTGATCCTTTGGTGATTAATCTCTTCAAGGATCCTTTATACTTTCGGTCATATAGTAAAATTCCTCACCATAGCTTCCTCTTATGAAGCATGGCAATTTACAACCCAACTAATTTCTTGTAAATATTTTCGTGTGCCTCGTTAAAAAACTATTTTCGTATTGACATAGGACTCTACCCAATATTCATTCAGGCGTGTTTATTGAAAAATAACCCCCCCCCCCTTTTTATGCATACCAATTTTACTATTTTCCTTTTTTTTTAACTTTCTTTAGAACCTATAGGATCTAAGGCACCAGCATTCTCAGGCGAAGTGGCATTATTTTCTCACAGAGCAGAACATAATTCAACTTTGGCTTTAATATGTCAAGCTCAAGCATTTCCTGTTCCTGTTTTTAGGTGAATATTTAAAATTATTATGTACCTCCTCTCCTAAAATAACTAGTTATAGTGAAAAGAAGCATTCAGGTAGTTTTATACGCATTTTGAATGAACTTATACCGAAAGAAAAATTATGTTTTTCTCATTTTATAGAACCAGTTGGCTTTAAGGCTCCAACTTTTCCTAGTGTCGCTTCGACTTTTACAATTAGTAAACAACAAAGTAGCACTTTGGGACTTTCTTGTGAAGCCCAAGGTTATCCAGTACCAATTTTTAGGTAAATTTTAAAATTTGTTCCCTCTATTTAAAGGGTCGCGTGCCTGATGGACAAAATACTGTTTAATAAATGATGAATGAGATATTTTTTCTAAAGCAACAGAAACTTGTTGTTTTCGGCCAGCAATGTAGTCAGTCCATTGTCCTAGGCACTTAAATAAATTCAATTTTCAAGCTTGGTAGATCTTCACTATAGAGAAAAAGAAACTGTGTAATTTTACTACGGTAATCGTTTACCACAGTGCATTTTTTCTCGACGTGTAAAATTACATTTTTCTTGTGTAAATTTATGTAACCTTTATTGCTAAAAGAAGAAAGAGCTTACTTTCCACAAAAATATGATAATTTGCAAACAAGGAAAACAATATAATTTTACACCGGTGGTGATTGCAATTTTGTTTAGATACATGAAAAATATTACATTTTTATTCTTCTTGTGTAAAATGCTCATTTCAGTGAGGTAAGATTCCGTCAAAAATCTGAGTGCAGAATACCTATATATACAACATATACAGAGGTTTTTTTATTTATTCCGGACTGGAATCGAACCTACACTTTTAGAATCGGTCAATGATGGAGAATTGAAGAATTTTTAAGAATTTTTATTTTTAACGATTCCAAATCAAATTACAAATACAAGAAGAAAAAACAACCGTCTCATCCGGGGTTTGATACCGGGACCTTCCGCTTGCCCGGGCGACTGCTCTTACCACTGAGCTAACGAGGCTAATTACAAATTGATAAATGCAAGGGGGAAAATCATCTATCTCGTTAGCTCAGTGGTAAGAGCAGTCGCCCGGCAAGCGGAAGGTCCCGGTATCAAACCCCGGATGAGACGGTTGTTTTTTCTTCTTGTATTTGTAATTTGATTTGGAATCGTTAAAAATAAAAATTCTTAAAAATTCTTCAATTCTCCATATACAGAGGTATTTCCGCCTAGGAGGTCAATAGAGCAGGAGACAAAGAAAAAATTGTATGGCAGGGCGCAGGGGGTGGGGAGGGGGGCATATCAACCGTTTAGGAGTTACAGGGCGATAAAGAAAAAAAGTTAGTTTTTCACAAAACACGCTGTATCTTAAAAAGTACATGGTGCACGGTCACAGTTAAAAGCTTTTTATATGCAGAACTTCATGGCTTTCCAACGACTGCTTTTTTTCTTAGTCACCCTGTAACTCCTAAACGGGGTATATGGACCCCTTGCCAAACAATTTTTTGTTTGGCTAGGTGAGTACTATTTCACCTCCTGCTCTATTAACCTCCTAAGCGGAAACACCCTGTATATTTAGTATATACATCATGGTTGATTTTAGTGCTGTTACAAATTTTGTTGTTGTAAATATTTGCTTTTAAATGGGGAAATTTACACCCATAAGCTTTGTATGTAAACTCCTTTGGTGAAAAATATATACTTAAAGGGGAATGCCCATTTTAGGCCCGACATGAACAGAATGAGAGATGTCTTAAACGATGCATTATGATAATCTGAACATATTTTATTAATAATGTTTATATAAATAAAGCGGGGGAAGGTTTGGGGCGGAGTCAAAGTTTGATCTAGTACATTTTGGAAAACTCAGTATAGATTCGAGTTTCTTAGGTACTGAGAAGAAATTTGAGTACCCACACTCCTATACTCGAAGGCTAAATAGCCATCCTATACTCATTATTTTTAGTACTTCCCTCTTTTTTATTTGAACTGAGGTACTAGATTTTTTGCACCTTATATCGGCTCCAACTTCATAGGATTATGCCCCATCGGAAAACAGATTTCACTGTTCGCCGCAGTTCATTACCAGCTACAATCAATAGAAGAACATTTTTCTCTGTATACTTTTAGGCTGGGGATAGGAACCCCCGGCGGGGGAAGGGTGGTTCCAATATGACATGTTGCATATCAAATTAAAAGTCTCACCGGGTACTTTCGGGTGGTATACTTTTTTCTCCGATTCAGAAAATTTTCTCGGCACGTTTTTGCCGCCGGAAAACCTATTTTCATGCATTTGGGTCACATACACCCCAGCTACTACATTTTGCATATTAAATATTTTTGCAGTTCTTTCGTCCATGGCCATTAGTGTTCCGTTGTGAAAATTTTTCTCATAGGAAGTCATTTTCCACGACACACCAATTCCGCACAATCACGAGATATAAAAAAGTCCACTTTTTCGCCCAAGAAAGTCGCTCAAGGTACATGCGATCCCCAAAGCTTTCCACTGCTAGATAGAAATAAACATTGTTAACAAAATATGTTCAGAGTATCATAATGCAACGTTTAAGACCTCTTTCATGTCTGTTGATGTCCGGCCTAAACTTGTATGAAAAGTGGACATTCCCCTTTCACTTTGTTGATCATTCATAAAACTTGTGATTTTTCCTAATTAAGAAAGGCTTAAGTATGTAAATTAGTGGAGATTTATTATATTTAATTGCTTTCAGCCAAGGTTCTGCAGTTAGAGTGAAATATGATTTCTGCTAGACTATTTCTCCCGCGCGTTGTGTAAGCACTTTGCTGATTGCCAGAACTTGGAAACGGTGTCAATTGAAGTTTTTTTCTTTTTTTTTAAATATAGATGGCGCTATGGGTACAATTTGAAATCTCAAAATTCAGGCTTTTAATTAGTTATAATTAATGCACACATGCAAATATTCGCGAGAAAACCACTTTTATAGTAGTGACAAACAATTTTTTACGTGTGCTCTAATAGATATGTGGCCATGTTCTTGCCTTTAACGCAGTGTGAAGATAGGTCTTAAAAGTATGCGCTCCCAGTAATCATCTGGTTATGGTACGAGTTCACTAGTTTAGATCAATTAGTATAAGGCAATTGCTCTAGACTTTTGTACTAGTAATTTAGCACATGATTTTTATAGACCATATCTTCATATAGTAGTTAGAAGATTAGAAACGCTTTTTTATTTTATTAATTTTTCCTTCCCGATATTTAGAACCAGTCGGTGCTAAGGCTCCAACATTTTCATCCGACTCCAAAGGAAGTATATTCGAACGTGGTGTTAATTCTAGTTTTGCACTCTTATGTCAAGCTCAAGCATATCCAGTTCCATTAATTAGGTAATTGTCGTTTTGAAAAAAATAATAATAATAATAATAAACGCAACAGAGACAATATTCGTTCCCTTAATTCTTAGCGGCAATTATAATTCCAAAAGAAAAAAAGCTAATATTTATCAATTACGTCCCAATAGAACCAGTTGGTGCTAAAGCTCCAACATTTGCGTCAGCATCACGAACGAGTAGTTTTATTGAATCACAAGGGAAAGATCTATCACTTTTTTGTCAAGCTCAAGCATTTCCAGTTCCTTTAATTAGGTATGAATTGAAAAATTTCGAAACATAAATAAAACAAAAATTACTCAACATTCAGATCCTTTGGTTATAGCTATATCTCCTTCTCCCCCCCAGCCCAACTAATTTATATTATTTTTGTATATTAATTTATAGAACCGGTTGGTGCAAAAGCCCCAACATTTTCAACCGACTCAAATGTGTTCTCCTATACTCGAACCGAAAATCAAAGTTTTGCCCTACTATGCCAAGCTCAAGCATATCCCGTGCCATTAATAAGGTAATGAAATCAATTTAATTATTGAATAGCGGTGTAACCCTGTCCCAACTAGTTCTTAAAATATTTAAAATAATTAAAAAAAAAAGTTTAATAAAAAAAAAATAAATAAAAAAAAACAAAAATTACACAGAACCAGTTGGAGCTAAACCTCCAACATTTTCAACAACAGCGAAAAGTACTACTTACGTAGAACATAAGGGAAACAGTTTTTCACTCCTTTGTCAAGCGCAAGCCTATCCAGTACCGGTCATAAGGTAAAAAAATCTATTGTTTTTAAAATTAGTTAAAAGTTAAAAAAATACAAAAAGAAAAAAATCAAATCTTCCAATTAGCATTTTCAAAATTATGCAAGTGTTGGTGTGCCTCGTTTTTTTTTTTGTTTTTTACCCGATTAAGCTCTTGCCAAATTTATAAGTCAAATACCTTTCGATTAAGTCTTACCAATATAAGAAAAATTGAAAATACATTTTTTTCCATTCCATTAATTTTTAGAACCGGTTGGCGCAAAAGCACCGACATTTTCGTCAGAATTCAACAGTTTTTCACTAACTCGTCACGTTGGACAAAGTTTTGCACTTTTATGTCAAGCTCAAGCATTCCCTGTCCCACTAATAAGGTACCTAGCAGTTTATTCGTTTTTGTTTTTTTAATAAAATAATTTTACAAAAAGTTTTTCAAATATTTTTCTTAGAACCAATTGGAGCAAGAGCTCCAACATTTTCGACAGATGTAACAAGTCTCGCTTTTAAACGTCGTTCCGGTGATAGTTTTGGTTTATTGTGTCAAGCGCAAGCGTATCCTGTCCCAAATTTTAGGTGTGTGTTTTAAAGAAGTTTTTTTGTTTTGTTTTAAAAAGAAATTTTTTGTCTCATTTTTTTTTTGTTTCCTTCTTCTCTAATATTAGAACCTGTTGGAGCAAAACCACCTAGTTTTCAAACCGAATCATTTGGAAGTATTTTTCGTAAAAATTCTGGGCAAAGTTTTGCATTGTTGTGTCAGGCGCAAGCATTTCCTGTACCATCAATAAGGTGATGGATGTGTTTTTTTATTTTACTGAAATAATATAGTTAGGTATTTGATAAAAAAAAATTTAATTAAAATTTTTGTAGTGAAATATTTAGTTGTTATATCCATGAGGAGGGATTTTGATAAAATTTAAAATGTTTTTTTTTTTTGTTTTATTAACACTTAGCCGATCACGCGCCACAGTAAATTACACATAATTTCCACCGCGCTCGGGCAAGTCAAACTACTTTTTGGATGAAACTTTCACAGTTTTTAGGGAATACTAAAATAGTTCACCCATAAAGTTTCCCCCTATCGCCCCCCCTACCTTCGATAGGGGTTAGAAATCTTGTAATTTTACGATGAAGCGTCACTTTCAAAAAATCATATCTCGAGAACAGAGCAACCGATTTTTCCGATTCAAACGCCAAATGAAGCTTAATTCTTTACATTTTTTATAAAAAAATATAGCAACACTGAACGAATTTATTTTTTTTTATAATAGTATTTGTTTTTTTTCAAAGCGAGAAGACTTCTAACACTTTTTTTCTATTTTATTTTGAAGCATTTTGAAACCATACCAATCTCTATACAAAAAATTGCGATGGCGCTCGTCTTCTTTTTTGAGATATACGATTTTTTAAAGTCACCGTATATTCATAATTCAAAATTTTTGTACATGGAAAGATAAGGCTACTAGCTGAAATATAAAAATAGAAAAAAAAGTGCTAGAGGTCCTCAGTTGCGTATACGGTGATTAAAAATTCTAAGTATCTCAAAAACGAAGCCGAACACCATCGAAATTTTTTGTACATAGTTTCTAGAATAACAATAGAAAAAAAGTGCTAGAAGTCTTCTCTAATGAATAATACTATTTTTTTGAAAAAAAAAACAATACTATTATTAAAAAAAGTTTTTTTTTTCGTACAGTGCTGAGAATATAATATAGAATTAATCTTCATTTGGCGTTTGAATCGGAAAAATCGGTTGCTCCGCTCTCGAGATATGATTTTTTGAAAATGGCGCTTCCTTGTAAAATTACAAAGTTTCTAATCATCTATAGGTGGGGGGGGGGGGGGGTAGTAGGGGAAAACGAAAAAACTATGGGTAAGCCATTTTGGTAACAAACTGTGAAAGTTTCATCCGAATCGAAGATGGTCGGGTTCCAAGGTGATCGGTTTCATGTGAAATGTCTGTATACGTATTATCCCTTGAAAACTTTTCAAAATGGTACAAGTGGAGCCATCTCATATTATAAGAAGGAAACATTTTCGCAATCACTACATAGCTCTTTATACAAGGGCTAAAGTAAAGGTGGCAGATTTCCCGGATCGGTCGTCCACCGACTTACTTTAAAGTGGGGATATCACCCCGATCGATCGGCTAAGTGGCAGGTTTGCATTAGAAAACACATTTTCGAATTTCGAACTCGAAATATGGATTTAGGAAATTTTTGTTTTTAAATTTTTGGTTACGTAAAATTTTAAAATTTCAGTTCGCATAACGGCGATATCGGGTCCAAGCGTAATTGGTGTATGGATTATTTCGATTAGAGCCACAATTCAAAATTTTCTAACTATTGAATCTTTCATATCTGGCAAATTTTATGTAATTTCGCTTCGCATCGGATATGCTGTTGCTGTTGGTCTGTTACTTTATTCAAACCCTCACCATACTACGAAAAGTAAAAGGGGAGTGAATACAGTCAACCCTAGGTCTCACTCCAGCAGTTGTTGTATCCTTAGCTTACTTATTGTATTATTGTCCATTGAACTTACTTAACCGAGTGATGTGATGGGAGTTCACATCATACTTGAGACAGAGTATGCATTTTGAATCAGACACCCTCTTTTTGTAATTATGAGATATCTTCTGTGATGATGTTAGGGTGGGATTTAATTATGGTTCATGTACTTCATAGCATATGTCTATGTTTCTTTTATGTTCATGTACACATCACATATGAAGGCTCTTGCGTGAATTTGTCATTTTGAGATTTTTTAGTTATTAATATGGAATTAACCAGAGATTCTTATTCGGCGATAATTTTAATTCCGATGTGAACAGATTTATCTGCCGTTTCATGATTGAGGATGATCGTTTGGAATTATATTTTGTCATCTGTGGAAGGAATTTGTGTTCGTCAAATCTATCTAAGTATAGGTGAACCATTTTCAGTTGAAAAGTATCAGATTAGTTTTATTAGGATTAAAAATAAATCACACAACATCCTGATACTATTGTTACCGCACCGGTAACAATGACGGTAATGTCATCTGAAAGTCCAAAGTTATATGGTCTAAGATCTAATTATATTGAGTTCCCCAAATCGATTGACTGATTCAATGCCCAAATATGTATAAAGCTTGAAATAGTAATTTGTTTTGAAAATGCTTGTAATATAAATACCTATGTAGGGGAGTCCGAAACAAAATGAGAACTTTTGTTTGCAAGAGAATTTAGAAATATTAGTCCATTGACTACAAAAATTGTATGCGAAACTTTTCCTTTTTGCTGCTGCTTGTTCAGTCTCTAATTATTAAATTTTGCACGTGTCTGTTCTATGTTTATGTTTGCTGCCTATGCAGAGATTTCGGTAAAGCCCATATATCTTTCAGGATAGCACTTAAATTACTGTCATCTATAATACAAGGTGGGGCAAATGTAAAGTCATAATGTGAATGTGTCACAATTTTTGCCAATGGCGTCAAATGTCATTGTGATCTGACATTTATGTTGTAGACAGATAGAGAATTAGTTAACAACAACGAATAGAGTGATACACACACCTGAAGAACGCGGAACTATTGTTACAGCTTATTCGATCAATTTCCAGTATGTTGTTTTAACGCAGTGTGAATTTCGTCATCGTTTCCACTAGAGATGTCATATGAAGTGGCTGGCCCCGTATTGCTCGTTCGACCGATAATATCGCTGCTGTGGCCGAGGATGTCCTAAAGAGTCCACAAACAGCGATTTAATAACGGTGCACACAATTTCGCAAAGTGCAAATCGTTCACCAGTTGCTGCCTGCTAACGGTCAAGTAACTTACTCCCATGCACTGTTAAACTAGGTGCAAGAAGAGGATGATTGATTTCGTATCCAAAATCATAATGAGCGGCCGACGAATCCCATTTCCACTTAAATGGTTACGTGAACAACCAAATTTGGTTTTTCTGCGGCACGGAAATTCACATGAAATGCACGAAAAGCCATTGCATCATCTCAAAATGGCTGTTTGGTGCGGCATTTGCAGTGAAAGAGTGATTGGCCCTTATTTTTTTGACGACGCTGATGGCACCACCCAGACTTTTTTTGCCGTTGCAAATTGCTGAATTAGGTTTCGAGAATTGTTGGTTCCATCAGGGCGGAGCAACCGCTCACATAGCTCGGGCAACGATGGAAATTTTGGAACACAAATTTTCGGGGCAGTGCGATCTCGCGTTTTAGCGGTTTAAACTGGCTGGCAAGATCGCCAGATCTGACGGCGCCAGACTTCTTACTTTGAGGCTTTTGGAAATCCTGCGTTTACCACAAACTTTGCAAGTCTTGAAAGCTAACATTAAAGAAGAAATCACATAATTGGAGCTAATTATTCTGCAAGCAAACAAATGTGCATCAACTCAGGAGGTGGTCATTTGACCGATATGATTTTTTCAACTTAATAGCTGTGTTCTTTTCTGTCCGCAGAATAGAGTCGAACAAAAGATACACAAAACAATACAAATAGTTCGCTTCAATCGACAGAACAATTTGTTCTCTCCAGTATATATGAGAGTTCTAGAACAAGGTACACAAAAGAGCACAGGTAATGTCATCAATTTTACATCCACAAGTTTTTTCATTTCTAACAAAATGGCAGCCAATTCACAGTATGACATTACTTTTGAGCCTGTTGGAGTATATAAAGTCATTGAAATTTCCCTCTATTCACAGTGAGGGGAATAAGATGCAATTGGGGCATTTGTATCTTCCGAATTATGAAAGTGCGATTAATTCCTACTGCATTTTCACCGGGGTGTTGGAATAATCCGATCCGTGATCCACTTACAAAATACTTTTTGGTTTTTGAAAATATCTGGGTTGAGTGCGCAAATTCCATGCGGTACATATTTTACATTTGTTTTTACGGTATCAGAACTTTTTTTTTGTTTTTTTTTTTTTGCTAAGAAAATTGTTATAGATATTATTTATTTGCGATGTTGCCATGTTGAACGCTATGCTTCAATGGCTTGTTGCTCATTTTGCTCCGGACGTTTAAAAAATTTAAAAATTTCGCATAATTGAAAAAAAAAAAAATCGAATTTGTGTCCAGCGGAAATTATTCCACAAAAATTGCTTGTAAATTCGAAGGAACAAAATACATTTGTAAAAAATGGAAGTTTTGGTTGAAAAGACAAATTATTTTCGACAATCAAAAATATGCTTGTCCTTTCTCAATTCAGTACTGTCATTGCCATCAAACTTTATTGTAATTATTTAAATCTTTCCAAAAGCAACAACGAGTTTATATGACATGTATATTTTCAATAAAAAGTCTAATTTACATTTGGCCCTTGTCTCCCCTATATACATATACACATTTAAGTATGAATTGAAAAAAAAAAATTTATCACAACCTTAATACTGTGATTTATATTTCCATTTCATACCCGCTTGAAAACGATTCTCAATTTAAGCTCACTCTTGATTCATAGAAAAGCCTTGACCCCATATGGTTTCCTATGTAAAAACTAACTTTATAAAATACTTAGTTGATCGCGGATTGGATTTGTATTTTTGTTATAAAATTACAAATATTGCGTTATACACATTGAGGATAGTTTTTCGATAATTTCTGAAGCTGGTAACAATATTACCCTTTCGTAACTATTTAGTTACAATGTTTTTTTTAATATGTACTTATTTATTTGATTTTTAAACATTGTGTATGATATGTTACTAAATATTTCGTAGTAATAGCAGTAATGTTACTCTAATCGTAACAATGTTACAATTTCAATCCTTTCACTTTTGTGTGTTTTTTTTACCTCACTAACACTGTCACAAAATCGTAATCTTTTTAAGGAAATCTTTTAATAAATTCAAGAGTCTAAGATTTTGTGTCAGTTTAGTAACATTATTTCTTAAAATGCTGTAGGTAATAACTGCTATATGTATAGGTACTTGAAATGTTTAAAATAATGCTAACGGTATAGCTCAGTCAGAGAATTGTGACAATTGTGTCAATTTTAGAAACATTATATACGTTGTTTTGGTAACAATGTTACAACTTTTTCAATATTCTATCTTCAAACATAAAAAATAATTTATGTGACGATGTTGCCATATTTTTAAGAGTTATAACACAAAAATTTCGTTCGTATATATCGTAACAATATTTTACATTAACCACACCTTCAATATCCTCAACTGAAACGTATAAATTTATTGTTTTTGTTGTAATTAAAAGTAATAAAATCAATAGTTAGTCGATTTTCAATTTTTGTTACAACTACTACTGTCAAGTTTAGTCCTCCGTGCTTGGAATCTCTCGTTTCCCTGCCTATAAAAAAAACTACTGTCAAGTACAAGTCAAGCAAGGTGAAAAAAATAATAACAAAATGGTGCCCTATTTCTAAGCATTATGTTCACATTTTAATTATTATTTATTAATAAAAACATATAAATGCATTAACATGTATATATATATATATATATGTATGTATGTGCATGTACAGAACCAGTTGGAGCAAAAGCCCCAACATTTTCGACAGAATCGAAAAGTTCGACATTCATAAAACAAGTTGGACAAAGTTTTGGACTTTTATGTCAAGCGCAAGCGTATCCTGTCCCGCTAATCAGGTTGGTTTTATTCGTTTTATTTATTTTTGTTTTTTTTTCTTTTTCTCTTCTTAAACTATATAGAACCAGTAGGTTATAAGGCTCCAACATTCTCAAATGATGCTAAAAGTATCACTTTTATACGAGAAGTTCATCAAAATTTCGCCCTACTTTGTCAAGCTCAAGCTTATCCTGTTCCGCTAATCAGGTTAGTTTTTATGTGGATGAAATGGAATATGATTTTTTAGTGAGCCATTGTATAACTTGTGTATACTATTACTGTTATATTTGTTGATTTCTGTACTTTAAAATAGTTTAGATATTGAACTTAAGGCTAAGCCGATTTTTTATGATGCAATGAACCGATTTGCATTACACTAATTTGAAAGAATAGAATTTTGGTAACATATAGAATTAGAAAAAATTAGATTTGTACCTGGCCCCTACCAAAGAGAATGAAATGGAAAAGGGAAAATGAGGAATGGAAAATATATTGATGGTAGATTGTTCAAACACTTTTCTTTTTAATATTTATCCATAGATCGTTACGTAGTCAAACTTATGGATAATTTATGGATTTCGGTTATCTTAATAGGAACTTCGTATAATATGCACAAATTATGTATCTACTTAACCTATTTTACAGGCATTAAAGTCTATTTTTGTTACTGTAGACTATATCCAGTCATATAGTTGTACTTCTGATATTTATTAGAGTCTTGATTATTATAAACCATTTCAAGGCCTCGAGTTTTTAATTTACTGTAAGTTATGTTGGAAGCTCGGTACTGCTAAAAATCAGTCTGGGAACTCATTAGTAGGTCGCTGCTCCTGGGTAGGTCGAAACTTTCTAGTGTGGAAACTTGATGTACCTCAAGGATCTGTTTTAGGCCTTCTTTTTTTCCTTTCAACTAAATAATGTTCCCCTTGTTCTAAATAATGCTGGTGTTCAGTTGTATGCTGATGAGGCTCATTTTTCTACATAATTGAGAATGATATTGCGTGCACCAATGAGGTCACTGGATAATCAGTTCGTCAAGAAAAAGAGTTACTTACATATCACTATTGAGAAAACTCATTTAAAAGGTAATAGGGGGTATGGGGAGTAAAACTATTAAACGAGAAATTTTTGTATATTTTTATAAATTTTATCTTGAAAACGGTTCTAAAGATTTAGAGCATTCCCAGGTGCAAGAGAGCGATTTAGTTAGGTGTCCATATTCAAGAAAAGTCATTTAGAAGGTTAGAAGTTTGTGGATGGGGGGGGGGGGGTATGGTGGAGAGATACTAATAATCAACTAATAATAAAATATATATAAGCTGGCACATTACATTAATGAATCTTTGCTTATTTCCTCAATTACGCACAGCGATTTCATATACTATAGTTGGCTTGTAGCGGATATCATTAATCCTGTCGGTTGCTATCAATTGCCAGTGCTCAAAAATTCTTTTCAAAAGCTAAATTTCTACTAGTGTTCCCAAAAGGTACTCACCTAGGTCCTCTGGTGTATTCATTATATAATTTATGTTGATGATGTTAGAATCGTTCCTTATTAAGGACCTTATATGAGTAAAAGATTCTTTGAGCTAAAAATGGTTGACTTCATCAATGTGCATATTTTATGTCGTATTGCTCATTTTAATAAAGACATTGTCGAGCTTTATAAAAATTTTCAAAAGTGAGTTTGACAGATAATTTCTGATGTGAACCTACTGTATAAACTGACTGCTTTGCTTTGTCCTGGTTTGGATAAATTTTATTCGACTCCCTACTATGATATAGGGTTTGGAACAAAAGTGAGTCCTTTCAATGTTATTTTGTGCATTGTATATTGTATATATTGGGTGTGTCTCTTTTTCAGCTCCATAGATCGAACAGATTTTTTAGAACGTTCAGGTCACTCTGGAAAAAAAAAGATACAAATCCGGAGTGCTTTGAGTGTTCTGATAGTTTTTTTTTATATTGGCAACACTTATGATTCGTAAAATATTTTTTGATAATACAAAATTCTTTATAAAAATAAATAAATAATAATAAATAAGTTATAAAAGTAAATAAGGGGTGAAGGAAAGGAAGGAAATATGGAATTTAAAGAAGCATTCACATTTTCAATAGGATTTTTTTGCTGACGGATTGCTCGAAATGCTCCGAGGTTTATCTATGATTAGTTAGAGCACTCTGAGCAATAATAAAGAGAATAAAAGTTCAGAGCGCTCGGAGTTCTTTGAGCAGAATTAACATACACGACCATTGTATGGCAGGGGGCCATCTCAACAGTTTTGGAGTTACAGAGTAATTAAAAAAATATGTTAGTTTCCAAAAAAATACTCTGACTGGGTGAGTACTATCACCTCCTGCCCTATGGACCACCATGGCGGAAACAACCTGTAAATCAAAATTAATTTCTTAGAAATTACAATAGATGTCGTTTATTAGATTCATTAAAATGTTAATTGCGAAACATGACATTATCATCCAAAAGACCCCCCATGCATTGACTCAACTTTTGGGTCTTTTTTTTCTGGCTTGTTGAAAGATGTGGCGCAATATTTTGTCGGAAATGTTGACAATTTTTTTTTCCGAATATTGGCTTATAGAGCAACAAGATCTTTTTTCTTCACAATTGATGTAAATTTTGCATTTTAGAAAGCTGCATAGAAATAAAAAGAGTCCGGGAAGTGGTAGATCTGGCAGTTTTTTAGAAAACATTCTATGCAAAAAGTTGATTTTACTTCCATCCTATTAAAATAAGAGGCCGCTTGGTAGTTGCAAGTTCAGCCACTTATGGTATGCATTCCATTAACATGCTAACCTCGTGCTAGCTTCGTCATTTTCGAAAAAGTGCGGTTGGATGATCTTCGACGAGGAAATTCCACGGACATGATCAACATTCTTATGCAAGCGACTCAAATGAGGTTTGCCTCTAAACTACAACAATAGTATTAAAAAATGAGCCGATAAATATCGTAGTATCTTCTTTGTATCAGATGCTATTACAAAACTTTCCTCGAAATGCTCTTTCCGTCGCGACTACGCCAGAATACAATAAAAAAATTTCTACAGACATTAAAAAAAGAAAAAAAAAAGACAAGGAAAAAAAATTGCGAAAATTTCCGATAGGGATTTACAATTCTGGTCCAGAGGCTTACGGATCTGTTTTCTAGTCCCATCGATGCTCATTAATATTTGCGGCATATTGCTCATGTAACATAAGTGTAACATTTCATTCAATTGTTGCTCGGTCGGAGCTAATCTAATACCAAGTACAATCACGACTTAAGCCTAGTACTAAGGTCTGCGCTAAACTAAATTTTAGCAGGTCTCCAATATCGGACCGTTCTTTAGCAGCTAAAATATGGCAGCGGAGACTCAGAGAAATGATATAGTAAAAATAAGAAGAAGAAGTATTTTGCAATTTTTATACGGAAATACAACGCGCGATCATAATATTTCTAAAAACAGGTAGTTAAAATTATTTGGAAATATTAAAAATATAAAAATAAAATAACAATGATATTGAAAATACGGCCACGAGAAGAAATCCAAATCATCCATACTTACAGCAAAAACTACGTTACCCCTACAAAAATCCAGTCAATAAATTTATCAAATCTCAGAACTCTGAAAATAAATATTTTTAGAGCGCTAAAGAACGGCCCGGGTGGATAAATTCAAGCTAAAATTTTTTGGAGACTTACTGCTGGTGCCATCTCTAATCAAAAGCCAAAGGCAAATTTCGCGCGTACCTTAGTACTAGGCTTTATGCAATAAACAACATTTGTCAAGAAACAAAATTTATTCTCAAATCATTTTGCTGAACTTTTTTTTTTCCTTTTCTGTACCTATTCACTTTCACTCTTGTAAGTCAAATGGTATGGAAACTAGAACTGAAAATCGGACCCGGATTTGTTAATATAATAATCTGCAAACTGTTCGATACCTGAAATCTCGATCCAAACTATCCGGATCCAAGCTATCCGGATTCAAACTATCCGGATCCAGACTTAGCAAAAGAGATTCAAAATTTCATCCAGATTGCATTGTTTCACTGGGAAAATATAAATTTCATGATATTTCCATTTTCCCAATGAAACAATACAGTCTGGAGGAAACTTTGAACATTTTTTGCTTAGTGTGGATCCGAATACTAGGATCCGGCTTTGTCGAGTCGGATTCGAGTTATTCCGGATAATCCGGCTACTTTCAGCTGTAATTAACGAGTGACTAAAAACAAAAACCAATATTGAAAATATGCCACCGATTATGTACTTAATATAGTAAAATTCCAACATATTTTTGTACACCTTGTCTGCTAGAACTTTTTGAAGTAAGCTACCATTTTTGAAATATAGATGACACTGATCTATCATAGATTTTTTTTGACGAAAATTGACAATTTCTTTTTATTGTACTTGCGTAAAAATATTCACAATCTAAAAGCTTTTAATTAAAAAAAAGAAAAAATCCAAAAAAAAGCTAAATTTAAATATTTTCACTAAAATCGTAAAATATTTTTAAGAAAATTATTTCCTTTCCATATTTTTTCTTCTTCTTATTTTTAGACTAACCCCCAATGAACAGAAGCAAAAATGAGCGTGAAACTACTACATGGGTCCCACATGGCCTGCTACTAGGGGATCATCGATAAATCGCCCAAAGTAGCAGGTAAGTGGGTGCTAAGGCACCTATGTATATATTTTTGGAAATAATTATTTAATTTAATAATTTTTTGTTTCTTATATTTTCGCAATCATTTTGGTGGTTGACATAAATAAATACGAACTCATAACGCTTCTCACACACTCATTGCTGCTTTGTTCATCATCTGCTCGGCTTCTTACAAGATATTTATTTTTCTTTATGTGATTTAGTTTTTCCTTTTCCTCTTGTTCTATACACGTACCTTAGCAGGGCTTAATTTTTGTGATTATTTAAAATAAATTAATCGGGTATTTTACAAGAAAAGTATAATTTTAAAAATTAAAAAAAAAAAAAAAAACTCATAAAAATTCTTTTAAAATAAAAAAGATTTGATTAATGGAGTTTCATGAATATCCCAGCATTCGGCAACATTTTTTCGCAATATTTATGTAATATG
The DNA here is from genome assembly GCA_963924295.1 of Dioctria rufipes. Lineage (NCBI taxonomy): Eukaryota > Metazoa > Arthropoda > Insecta > Diptera > Asilidae > Dioctria > Dioctria rufipes. The sequence continues at coordinate 20,945,534 of OZ002740.1, read as the reverse complement.
TAGCTAACCAAAAACTATTTTGATTAGAACCTGTGGGAAGTGTTTCTCCAAAAATATCTGGTGGTCGATTACAAGAGTTGACCATAAATAAAGGTCAAAATGCAGCCGTTCTATGTTTAGGGCAATCATATCCAACACCAGCTTTTAGGTAGGTAATTTGTATGTGTATAGCTAAGAATCTTATAAAATGGTAAATTTGTTGATAATTCTGTCAACTGGTTTACGAAGTTCTATTGATAATAAATAACAATTGTGAATTAAAAAATTGAATACAAAAGGGAAATTGTGCATATTGTGTGCATATTTGAATACATCTGAAGGTACCCTAATACAGCATTCTATAGAAGAAAATTTAAAAAAAATATATACATATGCATAAATATGGATATGTATCTAAACTATTTATTAAAAAAATAAAAAAAAAATAAAAAATATGGTTTAGAACCTGTTGGTAGTGTTGCACCAAAAATTAATGGAGATCGTCTTCAAGAGCAAACCGTTGAAATGAGCAGAAATTTATCAATTTTATGTCTTGGGCAATCATACCCAATCCCAGTCTTCAGGTAAAAAAATAAATAAATATAAAATTATCTATATAAAACATATAAAAAAAAAAGTATATATGTAGAAGAAAAAAAATATATTTTTTTTCCATAAACTTTTGAAGAACCTGTTGGAGCTGTAAAGCCTCGTGTTTCCAGTAAAAGTATTGAAGTTAAAGAAATTCCTATCAATGAGACATTTGTTGGGTTATGTCCTGGTCAGGCATATCCTGTACCGTTTTATAGGTTAGTCTTTTTTAAAAATTATTTTTCTTTTTCTTCTTCTTCATTTCTAAGGTAAGTAATGTGACATAAAAAATAATTCAACAAATTTAAGATAATTAACAAAAGACACTGTAGATGTGCGCCGATGTTTTGCGTCAATTATTTAAATCTCATTTTCCGTATAAGTTACTTAGAAAATTTTTCCATCCGAGTCTTTTTGGTGTTTTTTTCAACAATAAAAACAAAACAAAATTTTATGGATTTTGAAAAATCGGTAAATTTTACTCAAATGTGAAATTTGGCACCACTGAAATTTTTTAAAAATATGTATTTCGAAACAGATGTAGTTTTTTTTCTCTATCGGATTAGTTAAATGTGCAATTTTTGTTTTTTGATCAAAAATAATAAACTTGTTTTGTGGATTATTCTTCACACATTTTTTTATTATTTTGACACAGGTGAAAAAACAGCGTAGTCAAGGAAAAAAGAAAGTAAATTATGCATTTCTGAGGTGCTATGAATTTTATGCACACTCCTATTCGGCGAGCGTATAATCATTGGCGTAACTAGGTAGGGGCCAGGGTGGGCCCGGCCCCTCCCAGAATGCCGAGTGGCCCTCCCCAGGAAATTTTGAAAATTATCAAAAACATTCGTTAATTCGTACAATCTTAAGCCTAATTAAATTGAATTCTTTCGGATCGGAATTAAAAAAGCTTAAACAAGTTGCTTTCTTCAAGAAACCTATTATAATCTTTTTAAAATTTTAAAAACTATTCTGAGATAGCTTTGATTCCACTGAATTTTGACAAAGGCGTGATTCGTAGGAGAAATCATGCAGAACTATTTTCAGTTTGTGTGGAAATTTTAATTGATAATTTCTACACAGAGTGTCCCGTCGAGATGGTAAAAAATTTTAAGAGTAGAAAGTACAACCTATTTGCGATCGAAAATGTTATATAACATTTTTTCGAGTTTGCACTATTTTCGAAGTTATAGGTGATTTTCGATTTTTTCGAAATTTTGAACCTTAAGTCACATTTTTGACCATAACTCAGTTCAAGTTGCTCACAGGACGACCCTTTTTCTTGTGTTTTACTTGTAACATTACAGGCTCTCATTCGGTATAACTCGATTTTGAAAACGTTCACACATAATGGAAAAATTGGCGATTTGTTGCCAAAACATTTTTTTCGTCAGAAAATTCATTTGTCTTCAAAGTCATAAATCTCGAAAAGTAACCATGCCAACAGATGATCCGGTTCTCATAGAAAACATCCCCCATTTATTATATTTTATAAAAGTCCAACACGATTAGTCCACCTTAAGTATTGCCAAACTTTCCTCCAACATACATCTCATAACTTGAGCAAAATTAATTCGAATTGCTATAAAATCCGGAAACGCGTTTTGTGGGAACTCCATCTCCTCCGAACCTGTTTGACCTACAGCTAAGTAGGAGATACCGTTGAATTTCGAAATTCGAACATTTTCGAAAATCTAGAGAGGCAAAGTTGACTCGATTTCCTGAATTTTTGTGCATAATTTTTGAAGATATGCAGAATTTTTTTTTTAATTTAATAATTTTTTCGATTTGCTCCCTGAAACTGGCAAATCGCGTTCGAAAATGCCCAATTTGGAACATATTATTCATTATAGCTCGGGTAGTTTCGAGTGGATTTTAATAAAATTCGGTGTGTATGCCGGATTTACAAATACACAACTTTTGCCATTTTTCGATTTTCGAAATTCGAAACTATCATTAAGTAACTATTCGAAACTTGAAAATTTTCAAAATTTATTTTTTATTTTTTCGAAATTTCATATCTAATTACATTTTAGGCGATTTTCTTTCCCCCTATTCTCTAGATCATTTTAATCTGCAACTTTTTTACACTGCATGTTATCAGCCAAAGTTTTATCGAAAAAAGTTACAAACGGTTGAAATTCGAAAATTCAAAATCACAAAATTCTGTATTGCATTTTGGATTCTATGCTGGGAGACTTACAACTTTGTAGTGATATGCTCATTTATACTCCGCAACTTCTGCATACCAAAAATATAAATTTTCGAAAATTTTCACTACTAAATCTACGATTTTCGAAAAAAATTCACTTTTTTCACCCTTCAATATTAGTACTTTCCTTCCACAAAGTGCAGACATGTGGGTACTCTATGGAAAGCTTGCAATCTCTACTTTAAGAATCTGGAAAAAACATTTCACATTTTCCAACTTTAGGTAGAATGTTTCTTCCATCCTTGCAATTCGATTTAATTTATTTTGCTCAAGTTATGAGAGGTAGTTTACAAGCAAGTTTTTACTGTAACTCTGGAAACACTTAAGGCGGACTAATCGTGTTGTACTTTTATAAAAGATAATAAATGCGGGAGGTTATCTATAAGAATTGGATCATCTGTTGGCATGGTTACTTTTTGAGATGTATGACTTTGAAAACAAATGAATTTTCTGACGAAAAAAATGCTTCGGCAACAAATCGAAAATAGTGCGAACTCGAAAAAATGTTATATAACATTTTCGATCGCAAATAGGCTATACTTTCGACCAGTAAAGTTTTTTACGATCTCGACGGGACACCCTGTATATGTATAATAATATAGGTATATCAAGGAAATTTCGAAAATTTCGTAGAGCTTTGCTTAATTTTCCGGAAAAAAAGCTTTTTTAAGCTTTTTCGATTCTAATCCCAACGAATTCAGTAATAAGACTGATTATCTTTATAAAAAAGAAAATTTACGCGCAATTAAAAATTCAATAATATTCTTATTACGTTACATTATGGAATTAAACTATATTAGCACTCTAGACAATAAATATTTCGGGAAACCGAGAAATTCACACACAAAAAAACGTTAAATTTGTCTAGAACCTAACAAAAGGAGAAGGTAACCGGAGACAGCAAAAGACTTTCTGATAAAGTCTACTCTAGGAAAAAGTAATTTAGTAGAATTTCCATCAGATACAAGACCAAGGTCATCCGAATATTGGAAGATACATATTTACAACCAAGTGATGGACAACATTATCACTAACTTCAAAAATAGGTTTGAAAATGTATCTTTGGCACAGTTAGTTGACTCATTTATAAAGTTGGAACTCAAACATGGAGAGGCATTTGTATAAAATTATAAAAATGTTTTCAATGTTGACATTTCCACCTTACAGGGTGAAACAAAAATAATAAATAATGTATTCTAAAACAACAGCATTGTAGTAAATTTGGAAAGACTGAAAACAGAAATTAATAAAACTTCTGTCCAAATTTATACAAGTAGCTGGAAGCAGCTCTGGGTCTCCCTATCAGCTCGGCTGGCTGTGAACAAAGCTTTTCCATCGAGTTAAAACTTGGTCAAGAACAACTACTTCTGGAGAGGTTTACGAACATGGCACTCCTAAACATTGAAAATGAGATAATTAAAAAAAAAACTAATATCGCAATAGGTGCTAAATAAATTTGCAGAAAAAAACTAAACTAAAGCATATACAGACTTTAACTATCTTTTTATTAGTGCTTAATAAAAACGTAAATAATTGATCTAAAATGTTTATTTAACTCCAGACCTGTAAAGTACATAAGTATTTTGGTACTTAAGAATTAGTACTAGTACCAGGACCTGGATTTAAATGGTTTTTAAGTACAAGTACAAGTCCCGGTAATGGGACTCAAAAAAATCTCAAGTACAAGTCTCAATAGTGGTACTTAACTACAATTACCCATAACTCGACAGTGCTTCAAGAAATATTACCGCCTTCAGTAAAATTAGCGCAATATATGAGTAACAGTAGGACAGAAATTGACATGCTGAATCGATATCCTTTGTAGAGAAGGTTGGCAATCAAGTGTCACAATCATCTCTCTTCCTCTGCACATGTGGATCGTTCATTTTTATTTGAAGGTCTTGTAAATGCCATGAAGGAGATTTCTCGTCTAACAGACTGAAATTTATTGAAAATAATTTCAATAAATTTACAAAATGCATTTTAAGTGCAAAAAAAATTATTGAACTTTTCGACCCAGCGATCAGAGAGGTCTCATCGGTATGGTTATCTCTGATCGCCTACCATAGAAGTTCAATGTTGGAGGTCAGTAAATTTCAGTCTGTTAGACGAGAAATCTCCTTCATGTCATTTTTACTTGGTTTGTCCATATGCCGCCAGGCAAAAAAGGGGGAACAATCACATAATTTCAAAGCGCAATGAGTTATCTTGCCACCATATAATTCACACATACTTTTTAGAAAAAGTATTTATATGGGCAATTGGTGTGACCTCCAACATTGAACTTCTATGGTAGGCGATCAGAGATAACCATACCGATGAGACCTCTCTGATCGCTGGGTCGAAAAGTTCAATAGTCTTGTAAATGCTGCACAAAGGCAATCATTATTATCTGATGTGACATTTGTTTTGCTGAAGGCAAACCCAAGTATGGTATGAACAACTTCCAAAATTATTTAGAAATTAAAACAGCCAAAGCTTATACGATTCTGTTTCATTTTTTATGTTTTTGCAAGATATTTTATGCTATTTCGTAAATGGAAACCTCATCCAGTTATTTAACTGACCATAGATTTTTCAAAATTTCTGATTTGAGTTTTCAAAAGCTCTTGAACCTTATAAGTACCAGTACCGGAACTTGTACTTGTACTGAAAAGATTTAAAGTATGGTACTGGTACTTGGAATAAATACTGGGCATTAGGGACGGGGTAACTATCATATCAGTTTCGTGTATGGAGCTTGAGGATTCTGAGGGGAATTTGGAAAACAAAAGTCTCTGTTAATAAATGACACCACTTTCTTTTATTTTATTTTATTTTTCAAATAAACGCTACTTCCTATGATTTAAGGAAAATTTAAATTGCTTTGGATGTTTGGAATGGACTGTAGGGAATAGGTGAGTGTCGCTTGGGCTCATTTGTAGTAAAGAAAAGAATACACTTTCACTTAATTCGCTAATTACATTATGTACTTATCTATTTTTACAATAATTTAAATCTACGATTAAAACTATTTCGTAAATATTTGTCGACGTTGGTCTCGATAAGCAATATCGCCCGATCGATACTAAAATAAGACAGACAACTTAGATAAATAAAATCAAAAAAACAAAAGATAAGATAAAAAGAAATAAAAACAAACTAATACGAGCTAAGCAACTACTTTGTGCAATTGATGAGAAATGCCACTCTACAAGTTAGTATTGATAAGACTCCTAAAAGCACCTACGGAGGTAGCGAGTTGAGCAGTGGCCGGTAAGGTCTTCCACAAGCGGGGGATCTGAACGAAGAAAGAAATCTGAAGAACATCACGAGAGAAATGGGGGATCAATATCATACGATGCCGTTGAGATTGTAAAAATTGTAGGAAATCGAATAGCTAAGAAGGTTCATGTGACTGCAGAAGCTTAAAAGGAAAGATAAGTGCCCTCCGTTTAAGATATGAATCCAGTGATTGCTGAAGAAGAGAGTTTCTAAGAGATGAAACGTGATCAAACTGACGTAGACCATAGATGAAACGAACGCAGTCATTGAAAGCAATATCCAGCCTTCTCGAGCAATCACTGTCTAGCTTCGGAAAAATCAGATTTCCATAAGTAAAAAAGAGGCAATAATAAGCTTTTTACGAGTTTCAAGCGCGTATCAGTAGGTAGAATACACGCCGATAACCATAGCCTACGAAGGCCCGAATAAATTTTCTTCAAACAGTCGGAGATATGACAACAGCACTTCATGCGAGAATGGATTGAGATTCCCAGACTTTTCACGTTATTCATGTAGGGTAATATAGCGCCATTAAGCATCACTGGTGGTAAGTCCAGAGAACAAGATCAGTAATATAGAAGGCTATACATTGCGACTTAGTCGGATTGAGCACAAGACCATTACGCAATGACCACAGGGATATTCTGGCAAGGTCTAGATTAATACGTTCAATGCAATCTTCTTGGTAAGATAATGGCCGACTAAGATACAGCTGAACATCATTTGCATATAAATGGATATTAGCATCCTTAACAACATTTGCATATAAATGGATATTAGCATCCTTAACAACGTAACAGATATCGTCAATATATAGCATGAATGGAAGAGGACCCAATATGGAGCCCTGGGGAACTCCACTCTTGACTGGTGAGAGGCTGGAGAGCTGATTACCAATCTTCACCTGCTGGAGTCGATCATAAAGAAATGATTGATTGAATTCTGATGACTTATACTAACTGGTAAGAGATGTACCATGCTTTTCTCTCTCCGGGTGCTCAATAACATTCAACGAGATTTATAGTAAAAAATGAGAAACAATTGAAAACTGTTCGTTATTCTTCTGACCTTAACATCGCAGCCTCGACAAATAATGAAATATTTCAAAAGCTTTTCTTATTAAAATCATCCCGAATGAGCACAAGTACCTGCATTTGCAGTAGATTAAAAGTGCTGATCTAGTTTTTTGGCGTTTTTGGGAGCGGAGGAAGACTACATATTACAAAAATAGTGACGTGATGTCTGCCACTTGTAATAATGAGAATTATTTTATGAGAATAATTTTATTTTATGTTGTGCAGAACTATTTTAGCAGAAATTATGTTCTAGAATTTAGATGATGTTTCTTGTGGGTTCCGTAGCTTATAGACTCTCTGTATTCTCTGTAACTTGAGAAACTTTATGGTTTTTTTAATCTATGCAATTTCATTGGCTTTAGGCATTATATCAACATCTTGTAAGTTTCGCCAGTGTGTAAAAAATAACAGTGAACCACTACACCCTTAGTCACCAGTGTGCAAAGAACAACGTATTTGGTTATTGAAAAATGTAAACATTTTTCCTTCAGAAAAAAAAACAAGTTATATTTCTCTTTGTCACACACATGCTCAATTTCTTTAAATGCTACATGCAATTCTTTCTTTCAAAATTTGGATTATTTTTTTTTTCAAATTGCGCCTACTTGATGGGTAATCTCTTTCTATTGAACAGCTGTTTAAGTGTATTCTCTTTCAGTATACGCTCGCTGCTCCTATAGTCCTCGCCATGAAAAGGTCAGGGAAATTTCAGTTTGGGGTTGCAGCTTTATCAATTTAACCCTAGCAGAATTTTGTAATTTTTCAATTTAAATTTAGTTATTTTTTTGATTTTCTACAAGGTCAGAAAAGTTTCATCCTCGCAAACATGTTTTATATTGTGTTACTTAAGTTAGAGAGAGTTTATTTACAAATAAATTTACTTATTCTAATCAGTTATATGTATATATATTTCTAGGTTTGGTATTTGATTACAAAAAATCCCTGATTGAACTTTATCCTCAATTTCTATGCTAAAACCTGTTGGGATTTTATTGATGAAGCTTTTTTCTTCAAAGTTTGTTTTTGAGAAAATCATGAAGATTTCCCTTTAAAATATCTCTCCAGGTGTCGTCGGATTCACTAACTCGGACAAATGTGGAGGTGTGGAGATGACAGTTCTTTTGACACTAAGTCTCCACTCGGAATTCTGTAACTTGAGGAATTTGTATTGAGAAGTACCAAACTCTCTATTTCACTCGACAAAACTCTCGGCTGTGTTAGTTGTGGAGAAGTAAGAAGAAGAATATTTTTTCAATTGACTGCTTTGTTGTGTTTTGTGAAGGTACCTAGGTACTTAGGATTATCAAATTGAATTATGGATTCCCTTCATATCCTGGCTATGTTTACAAAAACAAATTATGGAAATCCTTGCAATACTTACAGAGAAATAAGGATTTTGGTGTCAAATTTTAAATTACGCGAAAATGGTCAATTTGGTCGGCTTCCAGTACAGAAGAGATGCTATAAAAATTTTAAATATGTGTATTAAAGCTTGTATGTAGGATGAAATCGCATCTACATTTTGTCCCCTAATTAGATATGTAATTAGTTTTTCATTCCAATAAATGGTTTTGGGGGTAACTGCAAAAGAAGTAAATCAGTCCTTCTTAAGATGAAAAAATGGACGTTTTTTGGTACATAAATGGATATATTTTTAACTCATCATTATGAAGAACTGGTAAGTCGTGGAAATTCACTTTCCATGATAAAAATTCTCACAACAGAGTACTAATGGATGTGAAACAAAGAACGAAAAAAATGTATGCAAAATATAGAACTGGGGTGTATTTGACCCACGTGCAAAAAATTTGTCTTTCAGTTTCCTCTTTAATTTGATACCAAATATGACTTATTTTGGACAACCACCACTAGGGGATGGTATGACCTCCCATCCCCAAAAGCCCCTTCCCCAGAAATTGATCACCTATATTTTTCTACTCTAGACCCTAAATCCGTGGGAAAGAACCCCATTGCTCTACGACTCTCCCACATAGATTTAAATATTTCGTTACTTCTTAGTTTTTCTTTAACTTCCCAAGTATGTTAGAAAATCTCAAATGGAGAGTTAGGGAGTTTTAATCTGGGAAAACGAAAATTCTCATCTCCCAAACTCCCAAACTCTTCAAGTTACAGAATCCGGCCCCAGGTCTTTAAGAAACTCCACAAATAATAGAAGTATTTCATAAATTAAAATATTTATAAAAATTTTCATTTTTATAATTAAAGCTGTCCAAATAAAGCGAAAGCGTTTAGTTTAGACACAAGCCATTTAGGATATTTTATTTGTCATTCATATTACGCACTTTTATTTGAGACACAAACCAAAAACCATATCGAAGTTTTTTATGTTGCCGCATCAAACTAATTTATATTCATTCTGGTCGTCAAGTAGAACTAGAAATTACTGGTAGAAGTTTTGTGACGAAATTTATTTAAAATAAAAAGAATAGAAAGTATTATGAAGTGAAAAATATTTATTAAAATTACAATAAAATACAATTTTAATTTAAAAATATCAAAATTTAATTTGTTTTTACTGGCAATGCTGTTTGAAAGCTCTTTTGCCTTTGGAAATATACACAACGTCAACGGTACAAACTTATAAATTTCCCTCTGGTGACCTTGATAGCTCATTTTTCGTGGTGCGGACAATAGTCACGTTGCTCAGATTCGTTTTTTTGTCGAATAGAATATTGGTAAGATGAAGAGATGGCAGGGGGAAGAGGATGGCAAACCAATCCACATTTATATTGTTCTGCTTATAAAGGATTCGCGGAAGGGTGTGGTGTGAGGTGAATTCTGGTTCAGCTCTTATTGTATGCATAGGAGAATTCTACAAGGAATCAGGCTAGAGATTTTGTCAGAGCAATACCCATAGAAATAGCGATAAAAGGGAGATAGACTTCCGATTTTACGCTCTCGCTCTAGGGAATCAATATTTGCTTGTATTGTTGACCGTTTAATTATTAAACGTGTCCATGCAATGAACTTGTGTTAAGTTGGTTCTGATAGTCATATTATTATGTCGCTAGTAAGCCGAAAGGCCTTCTTTTCGACCTTGTTGAACATAGACAATGCATTGCGTTCGGCATCTGCCCAACCCAAATATGGGAATTATATTCTAATCTAGGCCCAATATGAAATTTATAGATTTGCGCTAAGTTTGATGGAGTAAAATATTTCTTGCATTTTTGCAAGAAACCCCCAATCATCTGAGTAGACCAACTAAGATTGTTGGACATTTCAATGCCTAAGATATTTAGGGATGGTGCATTCCATTGACGGAAATGGGTTGAGTGTTTTAGAGGTTGTGAGACAACATTGTGTTGGAAGCATTAAACAAGACCCGCTGAACTAAACATGTGATACGTGTTTCAACTACAACACTCCCGTGGGAGTCAGATATATAGAATCGAACGAGTACACGAAATCAAGTTTGTGATCGTTTGCAAAACTATGAATAGGATTGAAACTAAGATAACTAATAAAAACGAGAAAAAGAGTAGGAGAAAGAACAAAACCTTGCGGGACTTCGGAATTGATTATAAAATTGTCAGACTTAACTCAATTAACTTAACTTAATTTGAATTTAACGGCGTGAGAGAAAACTTTTAATCCAATTTAGAAAGAGAGGGTTCTAGATCTATAACCTAGGTTTAGCTAAAAGTGCAGGAAGCCAGACTCTATCGTTGTCTATCTATCAAATTAACCAAAATTCTAGAGATATTGGTTCCAACGCTCGGTACGGAATGTTAGTAAATCTCCACAAGTAGCACGAAAGCTTTATTGGTGGCGCTAATAAGATGGTTCATCAATTGGGTTTTGATTGGTGGTTCGAAACCCTTGGAAAGAATCGAAGTAAGCGTAATGTGTCTATGTATAGCTTGAGGGATCGCTTGTATATGTTTTTTTTTTTTTTTTTTGGTGCTGGCTAAACATCTCAGCGAGTTTATATGCCAAACGGAAGACTCCTGTCGAATAGGACAGGTGATATATTTTGCGTTGTACTCGTATCATGCGGTAGATTTTTCGTTGTTCGTTTCTCGATATGTGAACGAACGCGAGTAGGTACTTTAATCAATTCTCATCAGTACTCATAAGTAGTATAGTAGGTTTAGTAGGTATATATTTTTATATGTCCAATTTCGTGACAAATGTTTGCTTTTAGTTGTTGGATTGTTTTCAACTTGTTTAGGTATTTAGCACAAAAAGAAAAGTCTAGCCCCCTTAAATCGGGTGAAAGAGGTGGCCAATTGATATCACCTCATTTCGAGACACTATTCTTTCTGGAAAATGCATTTTTCAGAATTTCGATCTTAGCTCGATATGTTTGTCATATGGCGCCATATTGTTGGTACTACATGTACTGTAGATATTGTCCAACTACTTTCGAAAAAAAAAGAAAACAGAACAAGAACAGTCATGGATTAAACGTGGGTTCTTCGTTGTGCTTGTTTACGTATCCGTTCATTGTTAAATAAACTTTGTCACTCATCATGATTAAATTAGGTAGGTTACAAAAATTTTGGACTAACATACTCGTACATACATATTCATGATAAAATCCATGGTCATATCCTTGAAGTTTTTGTGTGAGATGAATGTTGTACGGTGCTTGGCATCTAATTGTACTGTTTTCTTCAAAGGATAATCCATTTTTCTATGCACTTAACAACAGTTGAAACACAACTAACCTCAGACAGATATTCAGAGAAATAGAGGTGCTAAAATAAAATTGTGTCCGTACCGTACATAATTAAAAATTTATTAAAACAAATTTTTATTTTGACGGTTACCGTAGTTACAGCATACAGCGACATCTACTATCAATTCAAAATAATATTATTCGATGAAATATATTCAGATTTGTAAAGTTTCAGGATGATTCGATAAAAATAAAAAATGTAGATAAGAATAGAGTTATTTTTCGGTCAACAAAAAATAAGGATTAATTGTGTCCAACTTATTTAACTTAAGTTAAACCTTATTAAACCTGGTTAAAACTGGTTAAATTTGACATGTTCTATTAAATTTTTCACAATTTTCGAGCCCAACTATGATAAAAACTCCTTGTCAATTTATTCCAGGATAAACACAAAAATAATCCTTCTAACCTCCATACATATTTTGTGAGAATCACAGATTTGAATCATCACTCATATTATAATATGTTAGTAACTTGTTAGTAAGTATTCTTAGCAGTTACTTCAAATGTTGGTATACCCCAGAATGGCGCTTTAATCAAGACCCATAGAACCATTGAGCCATTGATTGCGTCCAATACGTATCCCACCGTTGACACTAAAATATTGCGGAAAAACTTTTGGTCAATTATGTATCACATTTTTATCGAAAATTTTGCATCCATTATTTATCGCTTTTTTATCGTAAATTTCATGTAAAAAATGTTGCTGCATTTTACTGGACTATGGTTGTCTGATATCAAATTAGGAAAGGCATTTTGGTATGGTTTTATCGAAAGTATCATAGTTTCCGAGTTATCGATAAGCTTTCACCCAGATATGTTAATTCTGTTGGGTATAACCTTAGTAAAGCCAATGGTACATGTAAGTTACTGAGCGACTGCAGGACGTTTGTGGATTAGCTGTGTATCCACAACAAGGTATCTTTTCAGTGGATTCCTGGGCACTGGGCTCTGGTCTTCCTTCCTTGGATTGGAATTCGCTGTAGGCATTGTCGCCTCGGTAATGAGGGCGAACCTGAGACTTGCAGGTCTACTGAACTTTTTCTTGATGGGCCTAATAGGAATTTCTCCAACTTTCTCTTGGGGCTTGGAAAAAAATAATCCTGAACTGTGGTTGGCATCATAACTGGTCACCGGTCGCTTCACGCTCATCTAACAAGGATGGGAGTTGTTGAAAACCTAAATATCTGTCCTGCCTTAAAAGAGAGCCTGAGGTAATCAAACACTTTCTGTGTGCTTGTCCAGCTTTTGCTCGAAGTAGGCTGGTATGCCTGGGTCTACCCTCCTATCTATGGATGAGCTGAAAACTTACCTCACCTAGACCTGATGCTCTTAATTATGAGGAAAGCAAGGTTTGGGTGAAAAGGTTTTTATCAGGTTAGTACAATGGGCCGCCTTGACCTACGTTCTTGGAATCTCTCTGGGGGGCCTATAGAAAAACAAAAAAAAAAAAAACTCTTTCAAGGTATGGATGCCATTAAACAAAGTCCAGCGTTGAGTTAGCAACTACTATTCTTTTTTAATTATAGGCAGGGGGACAGGAAACGCAATCCCAAGCACGGAGGCCACAGCGGCCCATTGTGTTGTAGCTTCTACTTCTACCATAAAATGTAATTTATGTAAACGTTGACGGTAGGGCGTAAGTTGAGAATGACCCCAAACTCTTTAATTTGGTCTAGTATAGCTACCTTCGTGAGTATAATTTATATGAAAAGGGATCTTTTACGCATGTAAAGTAAACTGTCGTGCAGTTATTCATATTTAAGGTAAGAAGCTTACATTAGCAATGCTTGAGGAAATTTCCAATTCAGAGTTTAAAAGAGAATTTTTTTAAACTGCGGAATATTTTAGGATCTTCTGCGTAAAGGAAAATCTTAATAGCTGGACAGGCGAGAAAAAGCATCATTTATGTATACATATATAGAATGAAGAGAAGTGTACCGAGAATGCTGCCCTGTGGTATTCCTGATGATTTTCTTTTTAGTCTCAAAATAAAGAAATTCCTGACACAAAACTCGATGTGTGCGGTCGATCAATTATGAGAACTGCCACTGAACACCCAATAGAGGAAATCAAATTAAGAAGTGTTTGTAGAATAGGATTCTGTATATGATTTTGTTGCAGGCCTCGATAAAATCGGTAAAAATATTGTCGACTTAAATGTCTCTCCCAATAGCTTGTGAAAAAAAATCACTATAATTTGAAATATTTGGATGAGTAGAATACTGTTTCCACCTTACTTAAAAAGGAGATACAGTGGGAGAGAAAAGGAGACAGTTTTTGAGCACTTGCTATACTAATGCTAAAAACGTTATATCGGAAAAGAAAGATGTGGTCATATTTTTTCAGACTATAAAAAAATCCGATACACTCAATAAATACCTGCTTTTATATTACTACCATATTTTGAGCTTAAATGCTTCCAAAGGTAAGATGAGTGACCTCACTAATTTCATTAGAACGAATAAAGGGTATAGAATTTTGGCAAGCAATCATTGTCTGCGCAGTATTTCCTAAGTAAGAGATATAAAAAAAAGGAGATATGAGGCTAGATTTATTCATATTAAAAATCACAATACTTCTGACCGACCAGTTGGTCATTCTCAATTAATCCGTGCTTAGTCTGTAGATATTACTGCCCGGTTAGATCTATATGACATCAGCGTACATGTGAAATTCAAAATCTCGAATCACTTCAGGCGGGCTATTTATATACATAGAAAATCATATAGGTCCCGAAATAGAACCCTGAGGAACACCGCAAACAAGTATTTAATCCCTCTACGATAAATTTCTTAATAGAAGTGCAATCGTGTAGGTATTAAGAGTATCTGTATCTCAAGATGCAGGTCACAATCTGAAGTATTTTTTCAAAAAATATATCGAAAAATTGTTGTAGCCATTGATTTTTCTCAAAGCTGAACCATTCGATAAACAATCTAATTCTATTACTTTCATCCGAAAATGAATAAAACTATTATAAATTGGAAGGAATAGAGAAAGTTGAAGGACTGTAGAATGATATATTTCATCTTAGGTAGTAAAAAATAACAATAAATCGTACCCTAAAAATTTTCTTTTCCTTCCCTACATCCAAATACAATTATACAAAACCCACTCCAGTCAAATGCAAAAAATTCAATATTCATTTCAATTCCAGGTGGTATAAATTTATTGAAGGAACAACACGAAAACAAGCTGTCGTCCTTAATGATCGAGTTAAACAAGTCTCAGGTACTCTAATCATCAAAGACGCCATTGTCGAAGATTCAGGAAAATATCTATGCGTTGTTAATAATTCGGTTGGAGGAGAAAGTGTCGAAACAGTTCTTACAGTCACCGCTCCATTATCAGCAAAAATCGATCCAAATACGCAAACAGTTGATTTTGGACGTCCGGCTGCATTCACTTGTCAATACACAGGAAATCCAATTAAAACAATTTCATGGTTAAAAGATGGAAAACCACTTGGACACAAAGATGCTGTTCTACGAATTGAATCAGTGAAAAAAGAGGACAAAGGCATGTATCAATGTTTCGTTCGTAATGATCAAGAAAGTGCTGAAGCTAGTGCTGAATTGAAATTGGGTGGTCGATTTGATCCACCTGTTATTCGTCAAGCGTTCCAAGAAGAAACACTTCATCCTGGACCAAGTGTATTCCTTAAGTGTGTTGCCGGTGGTAATCCAACTCCGGAAATTTCATGGGAACTCGATGGAAAGAAGATTGCCAATAATGAACGTTATCATGCTGGACAATATGTAACTGTTAACGGTGATGTTGTTTCATACTTGAACATTACTTCGGTACATGCTAATGATGGTGGTCTATATAAATGTATTGCCAGCAGTAAAGTTGGAATTGCCGAACATTCAGCTAAATTGAATGTTTATGGACTTCCGTATATTCGACAAATGGAAAAGAAAGCTATTGTTGCTGGTGAAACTCTTTTTGTTACATGCCCAGTTGCTGGATATCCAATTGAATCGATTGTATGGGAACGAGGTATGTTTTATTGTATATGTAGTAGGTATGTCTGTGTGTAGGTTGCTTGAGATATATATCTAAACTTTTTTTTTTTGTTAGACAGGTTAAAATTTAGTTTTGATGATTTTGTAATACAGATTTTTTGTAATGATTTCAGATAATAGACCGCTACCAATCAACAGGAAACAAAAAGTTTTTCCCAATGGAACTTTGATTATTGAAAATGTAGAACGTAACTCTGATCAAGCTACTTACACATGCGTTGCGAAAAATGCTGAAGGATATTTGGCTCGAGGATCTTTAGAAGTTCAAGTCATGGGTAAGTTTCAGCATTTTTTTGTGATTTTTATTTTTTTTTTAAATGGCATCAAAGTTTTGTAATTAAAGATTCGTTCTTGGCCACTTGTAATTATTAAACAGCCATAGTCGGTGAGTATATGGCACAATTGTCCACGTTGTCCTATACCGTCGAAATAAGGCCACTATGGCTGTCCGCATAGCGAAACGTCGTTATTTTAGCACCAAATTCAATAGCGACTTGCAACCAAAACTTTTGTGTTAGGACATAAGAAAAGCAGGAGTTTATGGGAAACACAAAGCTAACTGCGAGCAAGATCCCAATAAACTAAATAGATTTTTTATTACTCAATTGAACGATGAGCATGCTAGGACTGCTGTCCCGAGTTATATTGATCCTACTGTAAGTGGCACCAGGTGCATTAGCCCCTGTTTTTCTTTTCGCGGTGTAGATCGAACTGAATTGCTACTGGACCTGATTATCTATCGACACGTTTTATTAAGATTTTGCTTCTAATAATCGACACATACATTCTAAATATCCTGAACTCTTGTTAAATGTCCACTTGTTTTCCTAACTCTTGGAAAGCTATTTTGGTATTGCCAATGCAAAAAAAAAAAATATTTTCGGAACTCCTGGTGACTTTCGGCCAATCAGTATTCTAAGTTTCTTATCTAAAGTTTTTAAAAAACTATTTAGCTTCCAGATTTTTGATCAATTGGAAAGTAACAAGCTCTTGTCATGTTGACAGTCTGGTTTCCGGTGTTCTCACAGCTGCAAAACTGCTATACTAAAAGTGTCTAGTGATATAAGAGTAGCCTTAGACCAGGATAACGCTATCATTTTAGTGCTGCTTGATTTCTCAAAGGTATTCGATAATGTTAATCATAGTTTGTTACTGCATAAGCTATCTAATTTTCTTGGCTTTACTGCTTCAGCTTCTGCTCTAATTGGGAGTTTCTTGTCAGAACACCATCAACGGGTGAAAATGGAAGATAAGTTGTCAGATTCACTACCTCTTCCGACTGGTGTACCTCAAGGCTCAATCTTGGGGCCGTTGCTATTCAGTTTATTTCTTAATGCCTTCCTCTAGTTGGACGTGATGTCAGGATTCACTTATATGCAGGTGATGTGCAGCTATATCTGAACAGACCTATTGGCCTGTTTGAAGATGGCATCGCACGTATTAATGACGATTTGAGCAGATTCAATGCATGGTCCAAGATTAATGCATTGAGATTGAATCTCTCTAAGTCTTAATATATATTTTTTTTCACAACTGTCCACTACATTTGTCTGATATCCCACCCGTAAAAAGCCTTATCTCTTGCTAGTAATGTTAACAATTTTGATATCGTGTTGAACCAATATATGAACTGCTGCGACAATACAAAATCTAAAATTAGTAAAATTTACTCAGGACTCCGTAGGTTCTGGCTGTCTGCCTATATGTATTTGCCACAAGCAACTCGCTTAAATTTGGTTAAGTACTTCACTTACGGAAACTTAATTTTTCCTAGGCTTGATAGTGTTTGCACCCGTAAAATGGACATCGCATTTAACGACTGCTTCAGTTTCATTTTCGGACTTTGCAGATATGACCATGTTACGCCTTATCGCGATAAGCTGGTGGGGTGCCCGCTTGCTATATATCTCAAGAAGGGAGTCTTAGCGTTCTTCTTTAACATGCAAAAAAATAATGAATGACATTCAGTTGTAGTCGAATTTAGTACAATTTTGTGAACATATTCATCACAAAATTCTATTAACAAGTGAATTTGGGTCAATTGAACTGTACTCATCTTAGCTAGTTTATTCAATGTGAACCTCTAATTTTTACAGGCAGTTATTTCTTTTTTTTTTAACCATTAAATATCTACTGTCTGCTCTTTTTCAATCTAGTTCTCTTAAAACGCGGCCTGTTTTAAAAAAAAAATGTAGATTCAAGTTCGAAAATGGCACAAATCGGGCAACTCTTTCGTAAAGTTTCCATACAAAAATTTCGTTTTTTACTATATATTTGGACATTGCCTGCCAACGTGTTGACGTAGAGAGCGCTGAAATTTTAACAAATACTATTTCAAAAATAGACTAAATCAGACAACTCCTTCTTTGTGTTTCCATATAAAAATTTAGGTTTTCTACTTATACTGTGAAAACGATCAGTCCAAGACATTTTTATTGTACTGAAAAGTTCTTCAGAATATGAAATCCTACGAAATTGGGTATAACCATTTTTACTGTCCGACGAGCCGTTCTAGAAATATATGCGAAAATCCACTTCAAAAATCAGATTTGCACAGAACGAAATTACATACAGGCAATCAGCTAGGGCATCATAAGTAGTTTTAGACCAATTCTAGCATTTTTATCCTAGGAAATATTTTCTTGCAAGTTTTGTTTTTGCTAAAAATTCTCGTGAAACTGGACACTTTTTCATGTGATTCAACTAATCCCAGTCCATTCATATGATTCGTGGAAAATAAAAAAAAAACGAAAACGGTTAAGTTACTCAATTTGGACTGTAGTAGGCGATGGATGAATATCGATTCATCTGTTGGAATGATTAGGAAAATGAAGTAAGAACAAATTATGCCTACGATAGAACTCCAGATAAACCAGTGTTCTTCAGCGGCCATTGATGGTTCTTCATTGTCAAATAATTATTTTAGTTAGTTTTTCCGAGCACTGTTATTATACCAATTTGGTCCTTAAAAAAATAAAAAATGACAGTTGAAATAATTTGCGTGCTTCAGTTCTTAAATTTTTTTGTTTGATCGTGTTGAGAAAAAAAAAGACAACAATTTTTCTCTATCTGTCAAAACTGTCAAAATATAAAAAAAACGTTGAGAGCGACACCTTGCAGAAAATAGCCTCACCACAAAACTTAAGTAGCAACCTTTGCGTTCGTATTACATAATCTATGTACATATTTTATGTATTATGTAGAGCTGATTATTTCAAAAAACTATTTAAAAAAAAAAGCAATATTTTTTGACAAAAAACCAATTTTATTTTACATCATAGTCTCCTTTGAGGGCTATAAACACTGATTCAATCCCGCTTAAAAAATATGATTTTTTATAGTCTGCAAAATATCCGTTATGGTGTCAATGATCTCCTTATTCATTGGAAATTTTTTCTTTGCGAGCCAACTTTTTTAGACTTTATAAAGAATATGTAATCGAACTTTTTTGCCTGCCAATCTTGTCCATCTTTCCAATAAGGCCATTTTCAAAAGGTGCAATAATACTGTATAATTGGCGTCCTCCATGATTTTACCTTTTTGCGCTAAGTTTAACAATACCATAAAAAACAAAAATACAAAAATTATTGCCATTACTTTCTCAGCCAAAGAAATGATCTTCTCCTTCTTCAACGCATCTTTAAACACCTCTGGCAAATGTGTTCTTTGAGTTTATTGTTGTTTGACTATCAATAAACGCCGCACCTATGATTCCGGCAGCTTGTTCATAGGCAAGAATGGTGGCTATCGAAATATGCATCTACGGTCAGTCTCACTTAGACCCTCAATGGTCCATTATGGATAAATTTTTTTGTTCAGGATTTTATCCACTAGTTTGAAATGCCTGATACATTCTTGATCATATGTAAATTCGCCGGTCATCCATTATGATTTCATGGACTTTTCCAATGATTTCTTCTGTGGTGGACGCTATTGCATGCTTGTACGTATTGTAAGTTTGTATTGTGATGCACCAAATGTGTTTGTACAGCCATGTAACTCTGTAAACATTTTAGCGAAGAACTCGCTTTTTCGAAGTAATCTCGAATTAAGCAATAAATGAGAGTTTTGATTTCCCCAGAGATTCCTTCGTTTCTCTGATTCTGTCACTAATGAGAGGAAATTAAAGAACTCACCACAACAATTCCGCTTTTGCCCGAGATTTTTCCATTTATCTGATTGCAGCATTTATCTTTGCTTCGAATTTGCTGCGAGATTTCTTCGTTTCTGTGAAAAAGATTTAAATGACTCATCATCATGTATTGATATGCTCAAAACAAAAATAAGTGATCTGTTTACTGGCATGTGTAGGTATGTCTAGTCTCTAGTGTTTATCTGGTTTATCGGTTTTTCCTTCCTAAGTTTTACACAATTCTACAAAAACTCTTCGCAAAAACAAAACTTCCATAAAATATTTGCTGAGGCGTAAAAAAAATGTATAAACAGGCAAAAATCGACAAATAAAAAAATATTATTTATATATATATTTTTTTATTTTTGTTTTTTAAAGCAGCAGAATTTACAAAAGTGCTTAGCATTACGATTTATTTGAATTTTTAATTTGGAATATGCTGTCGTTTTTTTATCGTAAATTTATCTTTAAAAGAGAAACTTTTGCATTTGATTCAAATTTAGAAATATTTAACTGTCTGTTCTTAAATGAAGATCACTGATCAAATATTAATATATAATTATGTATATTATGTAATGCTAAGAATAATTATAAATAACTCGCTTTTTTAACGGGAAATATATATATTTTTTTGTGCATTTTATTGAAACACAAAAGAAACATTTCTGCTAATTTAACTTTAAGTTTATAAGGTTACACATTGCAACAGCGAAAAAATATTGTTTCAATAAAAATATTGAAAAGTGCGTAATTTGTTGTATTTGCATCGTAAATTGGTCGTGAAAAATATTTCTCACCTTTTTATCGTAAATTAGGTGTGAGAAATATTCCTGTCATTTTTTATACAAAAATAAGTGTTAATGCTGGTTGAATATTTATTTAATACAAACACCAATGTTAGTGATAATAATTATTATTAAATAATTCTAAAGAGAAATATTATTCACTTTTTTGTCGCAAAAAATATTGTTTTTGTGAATTTTAATTTTATAACAAAAACCAGTCAATTCGGGTATAAAAAATAATTGCTAAAGATAGCCGAAAAGGTTTAATGCAAAATTTATCACATTTTTTGTCGTAAATTTGTCGTGAAACAATCTTTTCACGATCTATTTATTTTTAAAGACCAAATAACTAAAATGTTTAAAACTACTTTCAATCAATGAAAATTTTTAAAAAGTGGCTAAGACTAATCTTAATAAAAAAACATTATGCAAAACATTATAAATAAATGAAATTATTATTATTTTTTACTATTAATTTAATAACTTTGATGCCATTTTTATATATTTGATATTTCTTTTTTTTTTTCAAGGAAAATTGTATTATAAAAAATTTATAAAATTGAAGAATGATCATCGTTGGTTATTGATTGGAAAAATCATCGTAAATTTTTCATCGTTGGTGTAGTTGACTTACTAGTCAAATGAAAAAAACAAAAAATCATGTTAATTTTTCTTTTTCACAATTTCCAATATAATTGAACAGTTCCGCCACAAATAGTAGCTTTTGACTTTGGTGAGGAGACGATTAACATGTACGACATGGTCTCTGCCACGTGCACGGTCAATAAAGGTGATTTACCCATCGATTTATATTGGACAACGGCCCCATCTCCTCAATCTGGTAGAAAATTGACCACCAACGATGGCATTTTAATAACAAAAACCACTCAGCGTATAAGTATGCTAAGCATTGAATCGGTAGATGCACGACATCGAGCCAATTATACATGCGTAGCACGGAATTCAGCAGGAGTTGTTACCCATACGGCTGAATTAAGAGTCAACGGTTCGAAATTTTTTGCGTAGTTTTGTAGTTTCTTCCTTGTTTTTTTTTTTTTATTAATATAAATAATTATGGAATGTGGAATTTATATTAAGAAAAAAGAAATTTTTTATTTTTATTTCCGTTATACTCACAAGTTCTCCCACAAATCGTCCCCTTTGATTTTGGTGAGGAAGATATTAATGAATTGGACATGGTATCAGCGTCTTGCACTGTAAATAAAGGTGACACTCCACTCAATATAATATGGACGAAAAATGGTGGTAAACTGTATACCAATGATGGAATTGTTATAAGTCGCACTAGCCAAAGAATTAGTGTGCTAAGTATTGAATCTGTTCGTGCTAGACATACTGGAAATTATACTTGTGTTGCTCAAAATTCAGCCGGTCTTGTCAAATATTCAGCGAATTTAGCTGTTAAGGGTGATTTTGAAATTTTTGTTTTTTCATAGTGTTTGTCTGTTCTTTTTTTTACTTTGGTATTTTAACAAACATTATGTTGATGTCCTCCTGCCTATATATACATACTATTATAAGATTATAAAATTTATTACAACAACAATTTTTTTATCCTGTTCACTGTCAATCAGTTCTTCCTCAAATACTTCCCTTCGATTTTGGTGATCCAATAAATGCTCTCGATATGGCTACAGTTAATTGTGCTGTTGTAAAAGGAGATGTACCGATCGATATATTTTGGAAATTTAATAATTATAAAATTAGTTCGAATGATGGCATTTTGATAACTAAAAGTGGACAACGAATTAGTATGCTAAGTATTGAATCGGTACGATCTAGACATCGTGGCAATTATACTTGTGTCGCTTCAAATTCAGCCGGAACTGTAGAACATTTTGCTGAACTTCGTGTTAATGGTATTTTTTCACAGTATAAATTGTTATAAAATTTGAAAAAAAAAACAAATTAATTAATTAATTTTGTTGATTTTCATTTTTCCTAAAAAAGATTTTTCTTGTGATCTATGTCTGTACATTAGAGATTACTTATTTGAAAAAGTAGATTTTTGAATTCTGAAGAATTTTTTAGACAAAAAAATTAATTTCTTTTTTATTTGGATCTACTATGTTTAGTTGGTGCAATGAAATTTCGGATTTAACTACCCAGAATGTTATTTTAATAATATATTGTTTTTCTAACAATTTATTTCTGTTTTTAATTGAGAAAGCAGCAACTATAATTGGATTTTATTACCAGATGTTGTGGTGCTAAACCTAGAGCATGATTTCCATTAGGTTCCAGTATATCTGCTACAAATTCGCAATTTAATTTTTTCATACTGGTGGAAGTCTTCGAGATTGTTATGGATCTATATGGATTTATCTAATTATCTAGTTCCTGATAACGCTGATGGTTTCTTGTGCCTTTCATATTCGTTGGGTGAATTTTTGAGGAAAAATGTTATTAATACGATATTTTTTAAATGACTGTCAACTATCACATGTCTATAGAATAGAGGCTCAATCCTAAAAATATTTTTGATTCTTTCGAAGGACTTCGAATCTTTCATAAATGCAGAACTATTAAAATATTTGGAAACTAATCACAACGTTTCTCAATTAAAATTTCATTTATCTGTACACACTGTATAGTCTGTAATGGTAGCCTTCACTATTTTTAAGGCTTTTGATTGCATTTTCCGTCTTCCTTCCTATTCTAGTTTGGAATTTAAGTTGTTTTTATCTTGGGTCGTTTAATACCCATATTCACTCAATTAATGATGGTGTACCTCAAGGCTCTGTACTATGTCTCTATTTGATTATTATTTTTATTTTCTTCATTTTCTCTCTGTTAGTTTCAATTCTATTAATAGTTTTGCTATTGACACTGTAGTCATGATCTACTTACACCTTTTATGCTCTTGTATTGATTGATCTTGATTGATTTTCGATTACTCTCAAGACACCAAAATTTGCAATAAAATAAGTTAGAATCATTGTTCAAGAAAGTCTATATTGCCTTTCATTAAAAAAAATAAATTAAATTAAATTTCTACCAATTCCCTCACCCTTTTGGCAATATAATAATATTGCAAAAACTGTTTTTAATTCCTGAATTTTCGAATGTGAAGCAGTTTATGTTTACACTTAAAATCTACAAAAGTTCAAATGTGAGATACGTAGACGTCTTCGTCATTTTCTCTTAAATTTTTTTATGCTTTGCATTATACGATCTTTGCAAAGATAGTTTTTTATGTGAAGGTGATTTGTTTTTTCTCTTTTTTGATGGCAACTTTGCCAAAATATTAATGACTTCTTGAAGTATTCTTCAAACTTATTTCAGCTTGATCGTATCAAATTCCTAATTCCACTTAATATTAAAATTTAATTTGAAAGCCTGAGTTTGCAAACATTCTCATGTGAGTCCAGTATATTGTCGAAAACGTACAAAAAAGCAAAGGTTTTGTGGTGCGCTAAACAATGAGTTGTATTGAAAGTATAAAATAAAAAAAAGGTGGGAGAAAAACTGAACCTTGTGGTACACCAGCATTTATTACGTGTAGGTCTGAAACACCAATTTAAGAAGGCATAGAACGAAACTTATTATCTGAAGTGTGGATAAAAGAGCAATTTTGTAGAAGACCTTCGTAAAACACGTAGTTCAACAGTTTCATACTTGACGACATTATGAAGACTTTGGCTTTCAGAAATGTTAGAAATCAGCTTCGGTTGAGCGTAAACACTTCAACGGATTTAACGTGTTATATAAATATCTGAAAAGAAGACGAAGGGAATAATCTACTTCTTAAATTCTTTAGGCTGAATCTAAGTTGATAGATGCCAATAATATACAATTTCACAATCGATGGATTGATTGAACTAAGGTCGAGCCTCGAGAAGCTTCTAAATTTCTACTGCAAGGTTCATTGTTCAGCCAACATATTTACAAGTAGTTTTTAGGTTTTTTAGGATTATGAATGGCTTCTTGGTCGCTTGCTTCATATAAAAAGTGTGTCACTCTTTCGGTCTCGTCCTCGCTTTCTCTGCATTGTGAGTTATCAATTCCATCTTCTGTAGATGTCCAGTGAGAGACGAGTTCCAGCACCAGTGTTTTTAAGGAGGACTTGTTCAGTTTCATGTTTTCTATTTGAATTTCTATTAAATTTACCCCATAGTTGTTTTGTTGTTTTGATCGTGCTGCCATCGAGTCAGAGTCGATTGTGTTGGCCAATTATTCCAAGACATAAGCCGGAGGTAAAATACCTTTATTGGACTACATTTTCCTATATGTTAAAAGACCGGGTTGATAATTCCTATCCACAAACCTGTGTTTGCTAAAAATTTAATCAGATCAAAACTTGAAACCATTTAAGATAAACACAAGTCCGCTCAAAACTTAAGACTGTTAAAAAAATGTCAGTCCACTCAAAACCTAATTTCACTAAAAACGTTAGTGTGCTCGAAACTTAAATCCGCTCAAATCTTAATTCCGCTCAAAGCTTGAGTCCATTCAAAACATAAGCCCCCTAAAAACTTGAGTCTAAGTACTCAAAGCTATAACCCGTCCTCATTCAAAACTTAAGTCTGGTAAAAGTCTGAGTCCACTAAAAACCTGTGTCCGTTAAAAACTTCAGTCCGATCAAAACTTGCAACCATTTAAAGTGCGCTCAAAACTTAAAACTATTAAAAAATTTCAGTTTGTTTAAAACTTAATTCCACTCAAAACTTGAGTACATTCCATTAATTACTTGAGTCTAATCAAAAATCTTGTCAGCTCAAAATTAAAGTTCATTTGAAACTTAAATCCACTCAAAAATTTTGTCTACTCAAAACTTGCGTCCGCTCTCAAAATTCAAATCCATTCTCCGCTGATAACCTGAATCCACTCAAAAGTTAAATCCGCTCAAATTGTGAGATGCAATATGAGTGAATTCTTTGCTTGGAGATGAGCAATAAGTTTATATTGACGAATAAGGCAACCCTGCGCTGTAATTTACTGGAAAGCTTTAATATCCAATGAAGTGTAGGATGGGGAAATGTAGAAATAACCATTCAAAATTTGAGAAACTTCTATGTTGCTTATTTTTCTGCACAGCGAAACGAAATTTCATTAAAAACATGTTTGTAGTGCTATTCCTTTTTTGCTGCAAATCCTATACCGAGATTCAGCTAATTTTGTTAGTATTTCACGTCAATCACTTTTGAAAATAAAATGATTCCCGTAAAAAAGTGAAGTGAGTAGTTTGAAAAATTAAGCTCGAATGTCAATTTCACAGCTTTTTGGCTTTTTTTAAATAGCGCGGCTGCGAATTATTATCCGCTAAACATTTTGTGCGGATAATAAGGAGAAATATAATATAATCTATGCCAAGAATTTAATTTTTCCGCTCTTTCCTTCCATGCATTGGGGTCCTTGTGCACTAACAAGCTCAACCCATAACTTTATTTTAATCCATCAATTAGAACCTTCTAGTATGAAAATGGTGAGTTTTATAATCACATTAGTGATAATTATTAATTATATGTGCTTACTATTTCTAAAATTAAATCGCGGCTCGAAGATTTCACTCCCACTCACCGCAAAATTGAATGTGAGTAAAGTGAGTGAGTGAATTTATTAGCAGAATCAAGCTTTACAAAAATTCGACTCACTTCACCCACTTTTTGTCAATATTGACTTAGCTGAATCCCGGTATTGGCCTACACAAGAATAGAAGTCAGGTTTGAGCAGTGGTAAAATTTTTTGCTATCACTTCGGCCATATACGGATTCGCGGAATTTTAAGTAAAAAAAAAAATATTCACCAAGGCCTACCAAATACTTGAGTAGAATCAATGAAGGTACAACTGCACAATCCCATCTAATCATGAACTTTAGGCTATGGCACGCACTATCAACTTTTCTTTTTATAAGTTATGCATATTTCTCCGTGTAGTACGGCCTATACAGGGTGTTTCATAAGTGGTGGATAATAATGAAGGAGGCGATAGGTCATACTTAAATGAGCAAAAAATTTTATGCGTGTGGGGCGGAGGAGTCCTAACGATTTCCGGAGATAACGAGACTTAAAGATATTTGCGTATCATAGATCACCCTGTAACTGCTGAATGTTACACCCTATGATTATGATTTGATTATTGTTTGATAAATAATCGTTGGACCTTTCCAATGGTCTATATATTTTTCCCTTCTTCCTCTCCGTTTTGAAGTTATGGCTCAACGAAATGCAACCCTTTCTGCGTTTTTTGCAATTTTTCTTAAGAGGAGTCAGTACCAATATTTGCAAGTTTCATACATTTTTCAATGCGAATTTCTGGCAAACTATTTGTAGCAGAAAAATGATTTATATCTTAAATTAAAGGTAATGAAGAAGTCTAGTAAATAACTTCGGGTAAAATTAAAAACAGTGTATTGGAATGGAGATATTAGTTCGGAAACTTGTAAAAAATGAAGCCTTTTAAATCAAATTCCTGTGGGTAGGTATTCATTCTCAGTTCTTTAAATTGTGACTGTTTTAGAAAGATAAGACCTAGATCTAGCAAATAACGTCGAGTTTTTTTTCATTTTTAGTGGCGCTTTTTATAATTATTTGATTCTAATAGTACTTAGTTTTTCTCCCGACATTTCACCGACAACAAATTGCAATATTTATTTGAAAGTTGTTTAAATACAAAGCAAAATAGCATATTTAACAATTATGGGCAAAAGAAATTTAGGAGAAAGATTTTCAATTTATGTGAACTGCAAATTTTCATTTTTCGTCTTAAATTGTATGGTTTTGTCGGATGTTGGGTTCCTATCTTTTACGGTAGATGTCTCTAATGTAGTCTGTGATCTAGGTCTAGGCTAATTTTATATGAATTTTCTCACTTTCAGGACACAAACCTACGTATAGTACAGGTTCGCTGGTATCTAAATTGAAACTTTGCTGAGTGCTGACTCCTCTTAAGCATATACAACAAAAATGGCTGAAAAAGCTTATTTCCAAAAGAAAATTGCCTACTTTCTGGCACTTATTGAATTTTTTCGCTGGAGACTTTTCATGCATTAGTAAAAATTTTTTTGTGTCATAACTCATAAACGGTGAAAGATACAAAAAATAAAACAATCTTAGTTTCTAACAGGAGTAAGACAGAAAAAAAAATGATAAGTTAGATATTCGGCTTCAAACAAGTGAATTATAAAAGTTGAAACTTGAAGTTTGGCAGACCACTTCTTCTAGACTGTAGAGGAATCATTGACATAATAAATCAAAAGGCAGGAAATTTTCTATAAATTAGCACCGCGCCCATCTTTCTACTGTTTGTCATTTGGGAAATATAACGTTTAAGCACAAACCTACGTTTCATGCATCCTTAGTCCTTTAACCCCGATTATCTCAGAAATTGTTGTGAATGCACACACCCCCCTGGAATACATTTTTTTTTTCATTTCTCGACATGACTTATCACTTCCTTTATTATTATCCAACACTTATGAAACACCCTGTATATATAAATATTTGTTTTTTAATAAAACCAAATATCTTGTGTTTCGAGATGCATTTGTTCGTAATAAAAGAGCTTAGTACGCATAAATACTCATTTTAAAATCTCATGACAATAATTGAACACAAAAAGTGACAAACAAATAAAAAAATAAATAAATAAAGAAAACAAAGGAATGTTTTCTTTCTTCTACTAAATATAAATGAATAATTAAAATTTTCATTAAAAATTTTGTATTTAAACATCATCCGTGTACAGTTGCACCACAAATAACTCCATTCAGTTTTGGTGATGATCCATTAAATGCTGGTGATAATACTGGGGCACAGTGTATGATCACAAAAGGTGATCTTCCGATAAAAATTAAATGGACATTAAATTCACAACCAATTGTAACGGGTGAAAATGGAATCACAATTCTTATGTTGTCACCAAAAACAAGCGTTTTGAATATTGCATCGGTACAGGAACGGCATCGAGGAATTTTTAAATGTATCGCAGAAAATATGGCTGGCCATGCAGAGTATCTATCTGAACTGAAAGTGAATGGTTGGAGGAAAATTAAATTTTTCTGTGCATGTTTTCTAATTTTTATTATTAAAATTTTTATTTCACTTATTTTATCTTTAGTTCTTAATTATATATTTCCCTTTCACCTCGATTAGTTAAACTTAAAGGATTACGTCTCCCATGTCCCTTTATGATTATTAAAATAAAAAAATAAAAAAAAAAACCACCCCACACACACACAGTACCACCGCAGATGATGCCATTTTCATTTGGTGATGAACCAATAAACACTGGGGATATGATTGGAGTTCAGTGCATGTCACCGAAAGGAGATTTACCCATAGAGATCCGATGGACTCTTAATTCTGCCCCAATTGTTAGCGGTGAAGATGGCTTTAGTCTGGTGAAAGTGAACACTAGAACGAGTTCGTTGAACATTGATTTATTGGAAGGGAAACATAGAGGGGTTTATAAGTGTATTGCCAGCAATAAAGCTGGAAGCATTGAATTCGCCTCAGAATTGCATGTTAATGGTAAGATTGAAGATAAATTTGGTATAAAATTTGATTTTGATTTTTAATTTCAATTTTTCTTTTCTTATTCGCACGTTCCAAAAAAATCCAATCCAGTTTTTAATATCCTGACCTTAAAAAAAGTGGGACTGATTGTGACGTCGAAATACAATTTAGTTAAATTTCTTATAAAAAAAAATATTTTCATGCAGTTTTTCCTATTATTATTATTTTTTTTTTGCCAATCAGTTCCTCCTCAAATAATGCCATTCAGTTTTGGCGATGAACCATATAATTCTGGTGATAGCATTGGTACTCAGTGCATGATAATGAAAGGAGATTTGCCTATAACTATAAAATGGACCTTAAAATCTCGTCCTCTTATAACTGGTGAAGATGGAATAACTGTGATGAAATTATCACCGAAAACTAGCGTTTTGAATATCGCATCTGTTCAGGGTGAACATCGTGGGGTTTTTAAGTGCATCGCAGAAAATTCAGCTGGTTACGTTGAATATTCATCGGAATTGAAAGTGAATGGTGCGATAAATGTGTTTTTTATTTATTTTACTTTTCCTTTTTTTGTAGTAGTAGTAGTAGTAATATTTTTATAATTAAAGGTGCCACTTAATTTTCTTTTCTTTCCTATCCGTTCCTTATTCATCACATAATGATTGTTTTTTTTCATACACTTAAATTTAAGTGTCAGGAGTTGTTATAGATTTATTTTGGTTTTGATTGATTACAATAGAACTGCTTATCACACATAACAGAATTAGCTCAGAATCGCTAAAAGGGTCTTGTTTGTATACAATGGTGACTATGAGAAACTTCTCAAGGGTAAATGGAAGCATACAAAGACGCATGAAGCAGCAACTTTTTGAAGTTTGGAAGCGCTTACCCTCTTTGTTCCCTATCCGTACCTTTTTAACCATTGGATGTCATTAAAAGGAGGCAGATTTAGATTTTTTAATTTCAAATCTTCCGAATGCAGTTGTTGCATAGAAGCATTTCCAATTTGGATGGATGGATTAAAAGAGGTTGAGACCCCAAGCGAGATCCCAGTCACGCAGGCCACAAAAAGGCCGTCCAGACAATTCCTTATGGGTTTCAATCGGACGCTCTTATGAAGTTCAATATTGGCGCCCCCAATCCTCCTTGAGGGCTTCATGCAGTTCATCCAGGAGGTGTGAGCCAAGAAATCTGTCTGTTACCGGTTCGGATTCCTTTCCGCATCTTCTGCATACAGGATCATCAAAGAAACCTATCCTGTGTAGATGACCCCTGAGAAAAGAGTGCCCAGTAAGAATTGACAATAGAATTCTCAGGGTTGCCTTGTTTAGTCTCAATAGCTTGTTCGTTAGGTGTGGGTTAGGTTTACCCCACATTTCTATAGTGGTTTGACCCTAACGGTCTCATTCAACCAAAAACGACTTTACTGTCGGTCGGCGCAAACCGAAATACTAGTGGAAAGGTGTTTTGGTGTAATCCCGATTATGAAGGAGGATGCCTCCGAGGCTGTTATTCCCAGAGAGGAAGTTCAGAGTGGTTTTACACTACAAAACCAGGTTGGAGGTTGTAAATGATTTTGACAAGGCCATTACACCTGCCGAGCAGATGCCTTCCCACTTCCAGGATGGCCTTGATTTCTGCCTGGAAAACCGGGACATGGTTTTGGAGGTGTATGATAATTTCTATATGAGGCTCCTCGCAGAAAACGCCTGCTGCTGTATTTTCTTTAGATTTGGTACCGTCTGTGTAAACTATAGGATTGGTCAATAGCTAAAGTACCGAATGTGATTGCCATCTTGCCTTAGATGGAGTTCTCGATTTAAAGTTGCTTTTCTGCATAACCTCGAGGAAGTGGTAGCTGTGCCTGTCAGGTTCGATATATTACACAAGATGGATTCGTGTAGAATCCTTGTTCTAGTGTGAATCCAGCTCTGATTAAGAATCAGTTTCAGCGCTTCAATTGCCGCCCGTTTCTTGATGTGTATTTGCACGGGGTGTATATTGAGGATGACCTCAAGGGCCAGAGCACTGTTTGACTTGAGGGCGCCACTTACACTCATTTGGGGGGACACAGCACATATCAAACACCTAGATCATATGCAAATACATATATATATTATAACTTAATAATATTATACTTAAAAAAAAACCCAAAACAAAATTAATAAAACTTGTATTCATTTCAAATTTAGTCCCTCCACAAATAATGCCATTCACTTTTGGAGAAGAATCATATAATTCTGCAGATAGTGTCGGTGCTCAATGTATGATAGTCAAAGGTGATCTACCGATTATAATTAAATGGACTCTTAATTCTCGTCCACTTATAACTGGCGAGGATGGTATCACAATTTTAAAATTATCACCAAAAATTAGCGTTTTAAATATTGCGTCAGTCGAGGGTGATCATCGAGGCATATTTAAATGTATTGCAGAAAATAATGCTGGACTTGTTGATTATTCGTCAGAATTGAAAGTGAACGGTGTGCAATGGATTTATGTATTTTATTTATTTTACATTACATTATTTTGTTGTTGATATTGTATATCCATATTACTAAAATTCCCTTCCTTTAAAAATTCCCACAAATAAATTTCCTATATTCTAAAAAAATTTCCCACTATATACAGTTCCGCCACAAATTACACCATTTTCATTTGGAGAAGAAACAGCAAACACTGGAGAAATTGCTGGTGTTCAATGTATGATACCTAAGGGTGATTTACCAATAGAAATTCGTTGGAGATTGAATTCATCGCCAATTATTAGTGGAGAGAATGGGTTTACTCTTGTGAAAATGAATTCGAGAACAAGTTCTTTGAGTATTGATTCCTTGGAAGGACAACATCGTGGTGTTTATAAATGCATTGCAACTAATAAAGCTGGCACAGTCGAATTTTCGTCAGAGCTTCATGTCAACGGTTAGACAATGCGAAAATCTAATAAGTTCAAGAGTTTTGTTTTTTTTTTTTATTATTTTGCTTATTTTTCGTTTTGTTTTTTCTTCCACAATTTATCCAAAAAGAGTTTCGCTATTTTGCCAAGAGATTTTTTGTAAAAGACTTTTTCTTTCTTTTCTTTCTTTTCAAAGTTCCTCCACAAATCATGCATTTTACATTTGGTGATGAACCAATGAATATGGGAGAAGTTGCAAGCGTAAATTGTGTAGTACCTAAAGGAGATTTACCTGTTGAAATTCATTGGACATTAAATTCTGCTCCTGTGGTGTCCGGTGAAGAAGGATTCACTTTAGTTAAAATGAATCCACGAACAAGTTATCTTAGTATTGATTATCTTAATGCAAAACATCGAGGAATTTATAAGTGTATTGCTATCAATTTAGCAGGAATTATAGAATATTCTAGTGAACTACAAGTAAATGGTTTGTTTTTGTTTGTAATTGTTTTTTTTTTGCATACCTTTTTGGTATTAACTAATTATTTTTATTGCTATTTTTGATGTTGAAATCACGCTGTTTCGCCATTTACCTATATTTACATTTGACCAGAAAAAATTATGATTTTGCAAAACTTTACTTATAATACATAAAACCATTGAGAGAGGTTGCATTTGGAATAATGTCTTTTAGAATTATTATTATTATTTTTTTAATATTATATTTTACTTTATTACATTTTAAGTACCACCACAAGTTTTGCCATTTTCATTTGGTGAAGAGACAGCAAATACAGGAGAAGTCGCCACTGTTACATGTGTCATTCCAAAAGGTGATCTTCCTATTGAAATTCATTGGACACTAAATTCTGCACCAATTATATCAGGCGAACAAGGTTTCACTGTAATGAAAATGAATCCAAGAACAAGTTATTTAAGTATTGATTCTTTGGATGGTAAACATCGTGGTGTATATAAATGTGTAGGAAAAAATTCAGCTGGTTTTTCGGAATATTCAAGTGAACTACAAGTTAATGGTTTGTTTCCTGAGATTTTTTTATTCTATTTATTTTTCTTTTCTAATTTATCCCAACCCTACTTAAATACAGTCGCTGTTTCGTCATTATTTTTGTTTTCATATGAATTTCAATAATTGAAGTAAAAAAAAAAAACAATGAGGGTCCTTGGTTAGAGCTTTGAGGTATACCAAAAAAATTCGAATTTTAGATATGAACTAGAATAATACAAAATTATTTTATACATTTTTTTTTTCTTGCTTAAAAATTACAAAAAAAAACTTTTCTTTGCATAACGCTTTTTAATATTTCGGTAAATTTTCTATACATGTATATTTAGTACCACCACAAATAACAGCCTTCACTTTTGGTGATGAAGCATTAAATAGAGGAGAAATTGCTAGTGTTACTTGTATGGTACCTAAAGGTGATTTACCATTGGATATTTATTGGACATTAAATTCAGCATTAATTGTAAACGGTGAAATTGGTTTTAATCTACTTCGAATGAATAAGCGAGCCAGTGTTCTTAACATTGATTCCCTTGATGGCAAACATAGAGGAATTTATAAATGTATCGCAAATAATTCAGCTGGTTACTCGGAGTTTAGCTCAGAATTACATGTTAATGGTTTGTGTGTTTTTTGTTTTGTTTGCTTTTTGTTTTTAATTTGGTCTATACCTATTTTTCCAAAATTTTCCATTGACTATATAAAAAAAATTTCCTGATTTATGGTGACAAATTTATCAAAGAAAAATACTAGCCAATTGGGGATGTGAAGCTGTGCGGTTTTTTTTTTGCGTGTGATTTTATAAGTCATTTTAATTATTAGAAACAAGCAAATTAGTTTATTTTTTGTTTTTGTATATAGTCAGTTATCTGATATTTTGTTTGTTCTTAAACTCCATTATGAATTGTACCATTTTCCTTGTAAATTAGTGGATATTGTCCGTGCCAGGGATATACTAATATCGGAGAAAGATTTATATCGATGAAATTTAATTCTGCTTATAAAGGAGAATTATTGCCGATGATGTAAAGATTGAATGATATTATTTTAGGTGCTTTTTATTATCAACTAGCTGAGCCGACCGACAGACGTTGTTCTGTCCAAATTTCAATAAATTTGTTTGTGATCGTTTTGTGAATTTGTGAAAAGCTATTAAAAATAATTTGTAACCAAAGTAAAAATGAGAAAAAAATGTATATCTGAGTGATCATTGTATATATTAACGATTTTGAGTTAAAGATTAAAAAATGTTGTATGGAATCCAGAATTAAAAGTTTCGCATACAAAATCTCGGTAGTGCAATATATTTGAAATGGGCGTAAATATGATTGATGATAGAGTTAAAATACTCGAAAATGTGATGTTTTGAATTTACGCAAATTTTTATGAAGGAATTATGAAAATGATAATTCTGAAATAAAAAGTATTCATACAACAATTAAATAAATTTTGGAAATTTCCCTCCAGTTGTTTTCAAGAGTCCCTTCGATATGCATTTTCACACCAAATGCTATGCTTTTTGTTTCCAAATTGCTTTTCCGTCAGCTAACAGTGAGTGTTGGTTTCGTAAAAAGAATTTTTAAACGAAACAATAACATAATTTAAATATGCTTAAATCATTTAGTGCTTGAATATTTTAAGCTGGAAATTTTTCCTCCCAATTAGATTGAAATTCGTTGAAAGAAGAAAAAAAAATCCCAATGATTCTACAAAATGCATTGAGATGCAGAAAAAATATCAAACTATTCGACCCAGCAATCAGAGATCTCTCATCAGTGTAGTTATCTTTGATCGCCTACCTCTATCATCGAATTTTTGTGGTGGGTGATCATAAATAACCATACACTGGTCAGACCTCTCTGATTGCTGGGTCGAAAAGTTCGATATTTCTTCTGCATTTGAATATTGAATATTGAGAACTTGTGTTCCACAATTTTGTGCTTCCTAATTTCGTACTAAGGAATTCTGCATAAAGAGTTTTTCAGTTTCAGTCCTTCAGGGTCTTATACATATTTTGGACTTTTCAAATGCATGCTATTTGGATGTTATCAAAATTACAGAATACAAAAATGAGAATACCTTGGAAATAATATCCCGGAAAATAATCCACTACACTCGTGAAAAAATTAAGAATTTTTTTGTCAAAAAGTCAAAGAAATACATTTTAGTATATTCCACTACGAATTTCAAAAGTCCGATTACGTAATCCTGCAAAATATAATTCCGAAAAAATAAAATTCGATAATACAAATACATATGTATCACCCCCGTAGTATCACAATTTCTAAAAGAAAATACTGGAAATATAATCCCAAAAATAAGGATTCCATAAAACAAAATCACGAAACACAAAATCCCGGAGATTTTGAACTTTTCGAGGATATTAGATAAGCTCTGACAATATGAAATAATAACGGGAGAAATGGAAATCTATAATTTTTCAAGATTGTTTACAATACGATTTTGTATTTCTAGATTTTAAAAAAATATCAAATACAATTTTATACTTTCGGAAATTTTGATGCCTACTGCCAAAATAACTACTAGCTACTACTACTGAAGTTTCTGGAATGTATGTCTGCTTACTCTTTTCTGATCACCGCCGGTTAAACTGATCTTGGCTATTATTTTAGTGAAAAATTCAATTTTAGTAAACTGTCATTTTTATGATTATTTTTATTGACGAAAATCAGTTCTTTCTTATTCTGTAATGTTCAAAGTATGCTGATTTTTTTATTGGAACCAA
This sequence comes from Dioctria rufipes, assembly GCA_963924295.1. Lineage (NCBI taxonomy): Eukaryota > Metazoa > Arthropoda > Insecta > Diptera > Asilidae > Dioctria > Dioctria rufipes. Next base: position 20,909,606 of record OZ002740.1, on the reverse strand, counting down.
TTTACTGGTTGTTATCTAACCATTATCCGGAAGTATGCTCAAGAAGATAGGTTAAGTACGAAATACCTTCTTGCTATATTCCGTTTACCAATAAAACGTTTACTACAAAAGTCTGTGAATATAACTCTGAAATCGAAATGTAAGATTTCAATTTATCGACGCCATTTTGTAAAACACATTTTGAATATTTTGAATCTCTAATCAAGTCGTCTACTCCATAATAAGATAAAGGAAAAGTCGATTCACCTATTAAACAAGGTATGTAATTAAAAATTCGATTATACATAACTGGAAAAATTACTTCTAAATCCTTTTTGCGCAAGTATCATATGAGTGTTATATGAAAACTGTGTAAATCCTTCCCCACCATTCTATTGGTGGAATGAAAATTTAATGTAGCAAATCTGTCGTTACGAGTAAATATGAGGTAGCTCTTTTGTAAAATCAGTAATCTTTTAAAAGATTCACGATAAATACAATAAATTTTTACCTTTTTACCATAGTTACTAACACAGAATAAATTAAAGAAAAAAAAAAGTTTTGTTTTTTTCAATACTTGACTATACTTACTTAAGCAAAACGAAAGACTTAAGCGACGAACTTTATTGATATGTTCACAAACCGATACCAACTCTTCATTTTTTTTTTTTTTGTTTATTTGAAATTAATAATTATATTTTACAATAATTTATGTCATATTTCCAAAATATATTAAAAACTAATAGCACAAAAACAGTTTGTGTATATTGGGATTTAACGTGCAGTCATACACAAGTAAACCTATGTACAAACCTAATCGACGTCGTTAGCACTAATTTTCGCACAATTTATTAGGTCCGTAGAGTTGGATTTACTGACCTGTGCACACGGTATATATAAAATTGTTGTTTTTTGTTTAGATACATAAATTTTCTTAAGGTTTTAAGATATTTTGGAAGTTATTAAAATGTCTTAGAAAAATTCGTTATATTACGTCTCATCAATATAAAAGTTAAAAGCAATGCTGTTTTTGTTTTAGGTGTTCTCTCATCACATTTAGTTGTTAACGTTAGATAGATTAGAAAAGATATGATCAACTTTCTTTTCACACTGACTGTCAACGGTAATGGAATTGCTTTCATGAAACGTTCCTGTATCTAATAACTTCAGAACTGAAGTTTTCCATTGTTATTGTCGATTTTTTTTTTTAAATGAATTTTCTTGCTTTCTCCGGCACGAAAATTTCTTTTTGTGATATTATACACAGAAACTTAGATCCTTATCGGATAAGATCATTTGTTGGCACTGCGTAATCTTATTATACGTGTGATTACTTGAGAATTCTAGGCTAACTACAAAGGTAATTTTTTTTAGATGCCTGCATTTAAAATTTTCAAACTTCTAAAAATATTTTCGGAAAATTACTTTGAAGGGGCACCACTAGTGTAACACTTTCAAAAAATCGTTTTGTTTTTTTGTTTTGCATTTTTCGGTAGTCTATATAAAGCAGCTTCTCGTCGTTCAGAAACGTGCATAAGTTGAGAGGGGCGTATCTCGACCTCTAGGTATACAAATATGTATATGCCAGTCAAATCTTTCGTACATTGCCTGGAACAGCATATTAGCTCTAGGTACGATATTTATCAATTTACAACAATGAAATCAGTATTTTTGTCTTTCAACGCGTTTTTTTTTTTCAAAACGACATTTTTCAAATTCGCTGCAAATCTAACTCGAATACAAATCACCGATCGACTTCAATATTGTTTTAGCGTATTTAGTATTGTTATCTTTATACAATGACCACACCCAGTTTTTCGATTTGATAAAAAATGCCAACTTGCCATGCAAAAATCCATCAGATTCTTAAGCGTAATTTGGAACTTTTCTTCAAAACTCCGCCATTTTGTTGGAATTCTAATTTTTATTTTTCACAATCCTGCGTCATTCTACAGGCAATATCTTCTAGTTTAACAGACTTTTTCTATTTTTGTTGATTTCCGGTAATTTTCAGGTCGCAATAACTGCAGCAGTGGGAGAACTTTTTTTCTTTTTTTTAAAAGTCTAGAGACGGCGCATAAAAATGAATATTTCCATTCAAATTAATTAAAAAAAATTTTATTTATTCGATGCAATACTTTTTTTAATCAATAAATTCCCTAAAATCACTTTTTTTTTGGGTAGTCACCAGTGGCGTAGCAAGAGCTTTTGGGGCCTAAGGCAGACCGTGAAAATGGTGCCCCAATTTTTACCGTACTATAAAAAATTTCAATACAGGAACTGGCGTGAAAAATTTCAATTATCTAAATCTGTATTTTGACATAGGCTATGCTTAAAGGATAAAGGTGGTTCAAACTGGAACAACCATTTGTGTTCATTAAGATATCCCAACGGTAAGTTGAAGAGGAAAAGAAATCGAAAAGTCGATAAAGTGTCCCGAAGAAAGTGATGAAGTTGACTTCAGCGAGGTTGAGTGAATGGTTTGTGCAAGCAACAAATTCAACTTTTGGATAAACATCCAGAATAAGCTGTTGTACTACAACCTTCTCGCCCCCCTTCATCACACTGTTACACGCCACTTGGGGTATAACTTATTTTTTTTTTCGTTGTAGACAATAATAACCTCCCCTTTTTTTTAGTTGTAATAATGTTTTATTATTCACTTTTGAGCAAGAAAACTCTTTGCACAGAACAAGTTATACAATATATTTTAAAAGAAAACTCACTGGATAACACTGGAGGCCTTACCTTGGGTAGGGGGACTCTCCAGGTTGAACTTTGAAAAACTTCTCTTCCTCGACTTCGCTTCAACACGTTATTTATTCAAAATCGAACCAATTCCTTAACCAATTGTTGGATAGGCAATTCCATATGCATGCATATGTTCCAATTTTTGTCCAAACGGAAACGGTCAAATGACAAAAATCGAATAAACAATTGAAAATCACAATTCTGATTTTTGTTTAAACGGAAACGCTCAAATAACAAAAATCAGAAATAATAATTGAAAATTGGCTTTTCGTTTTGAACGGAAACGCTCGAATTTCAAAAATCGGTCAACGATTGGGATATCACGAAAACAATTAAAAATTAAAAGAAAAGAAAAAACAATCAGAGACAATTTTCAGGGTCACCAGTAGCATATGGAAAATGATAAACAAACATATAATTACGTAAGAGTACTAGACCGACACGGTCAGTACTCAGAAGGGATCGTATATCATGTTTTCGTTCTTTTGAACGGTAGCTACTTCGCGGTGACGTGTTTATTTTATTGTCTTGCGGGTGCCCCGAGGAATGTTGAGACATGACACCTGTTTCTGAGTGTGTTAATGGGTGAAAGTTTTTTCGTATATGAAATGAAAAATTTTTGTATATGAAATGAGTTTAAGATTTATTTTTAAGTTTTTGTGAAATGATGCATAAATAATGCATAGATATTGCATTTAGGTAATTAGGGAGTTATGAATCTGAAGAAGGTGATGTGGATTCATGACATAACTTTGCCCTCGGTAGTTATATTGATATCTAAACCATCTTCTGTCAACTTCCCCATTATCATTTTCGTGATATCTTCTGCGACCTTGCTTTTAGTTGGTGGGCAATATCTTGCAGATTGAAAATAATTTCAATTAATTTACAAAATGCATTGAAAATGCAGAAAAAATTGAACTTTTCGACCCAGCGATTAGAGAGATCTAATTAGTATGGTTATCTCTAATCGCCTATCACACCTACTTTTCTTTTAGTGTCGATAAAATCAATAAATGACTCATGTACTGAAATGGGTGATCTTTCCAGCATGACGTAACGAAGGACTTGGGATGTTTAGTCTTTATGTGAGGAATTCAGAGTGCTGTACACTATTATGGAGAAGTACTTGGTCTTTTTCACATGAGCAATTATCTGCTTGGGGACGCGGTTACCAAAAAGGTTGATGAACTCGTTTTGGATTTCTGGCGACAAATATGTTGTTTGTCCCAAGTCGAACCGCGAACATGTCATCATAAAATCGAATTTTACTTGGATTGTACTACATCGTTTCCAATAAGCTTCCTCGGTTTCCGCTAGACCTGCTCTCCCTTTTTCCTCTGAAAGCTAAATTCTGTGGCGGGCTCTACTATTTACTATGACTATTTGAAATTGGTACCATAGAGTCAGTTGTGAAAATTGAGATACCTGCCCTTTTTATTAGAACTAACTCACAATGATTTGTTGGCAAAAATTTGTAATTCACCAAAATATGAGATAATCTTGTATTTGCTTCAACAAAATTAATGTCCCCTCTCCAGCCTCCCTATACTTGTTCCGCCACTGAGTCACACTAGTGGTGCCCCTTAATAATAATCACAAAGTCTCCTTCGACGTGAGGATTGGTCTCAACTCCTGTCATAAGTAAAAATCATCTTCTCGACGGAAAATTCTGCATACCGATTTTGTTTTTTGTACTTTTATTTTTTTAACTTTTAAATAAGCTTTTAAATGCGGGTTCTGACCAGGAAAGGGATGGTAACGATATTATATAAACACTTAGAGGAGAATGGGGATTAAAAAAAAAAAACAAAAGAACAAAATACACTTATTCGACTTCAACATTCCAGAAGTGGTCCGAAAATATTCTCTTACCTTTTGTCCACGTTGTCCACGTTTATTTTAAGCCCGTATCTACGCTACGTTGGTGGAGACCATGTGTAACAAAAAGAAAATCGTCTAAATGCATACCAGAAAAAGAAAAAAAAAATATTAATCTCTTCGTTGTTGTTTTTGTTATTGTTATCATTGAAGTGCTTCCAATCATCAATCCATTTACATTTGACGGTGAAGCAAATTCTGGTGATAGTGTTCAATTGATGTGTCATGTCTCCAAGGGTGACCTGCCATTAATTATAAAATGGCTATTCCGTGGTGAACCAGTAAATCGGGCAATGGGTGCAACACCAACAAAAATCGGCGATAGAACTAGCGTTCTCTCAATATCATCAGTTTCTGCGGGAAATAGCGGTGAATACATGTGTGTTGCCACAAATGATGCTGGACAAAATCATCATTCAGCAGTTTTGAATGTCAATGGTATTTCACAGTTTGGCAGAAACATTTTCATTATACAAACTTAGTTGGATTGTGTTTTTTTTGTTTTGTTTTTTTTTTTACAAAAATTCTATTTTTTTTCTCTTATTTCTTTTCTGTAACCTTTTCCCTATAGTTCCACCGCAAGTAATGCCATTTTTATTTGGTGATGAACCATCCAACTTTGGTGAGAGTACAGCTGTTCAATGTATGGTGAATAAAGGTGATTTACCTCTACAAATTCAATGGTCCTTGAATGGACAGCCTATTACTAGTGAAAATTTTGGTATCACTATTGTAAAAATGTCCCAAAGACTTAGCTCGTTGTCAATTGAATCAATTAGTGATGTACATCGAGGAATTTTCAAGTGTATTGTAACAAATTTGGCTGGAGTCTCTGAGCAAACTGCTGAACTAGTAGTGAATGGTATTCATATAGATTTTTTTTATAGGAAATGTTTCTTGCGAAATTTATTTTTTAATTTTTAGAGTTTGGATTTTTATTAGTTAATAAATCAATTTCATGAAATTCCTAATCAATCCAGTTCCACCACAAATTATTCCTTTCACATTTGGTGATGAGGCCACAAATTCTGGTGATAGTATGGGAGTACAATGTAGTGTTACAAAAGGTGATCTACCTATTAACATTACCTGGACACATAATGATCGAATTATTCAATCTGGTGATAATGATATTGCTCTAGGAAGAATGTCATCGAAATCAAGCACTTTAAATATTGACTACATCTCAGGAGAGCATCGTGGAATTTATGCTTGCATAGCAAAAAATCCGGCTGGAATTAGTATTTATCAAGCTGAGCTGAAAGTTAATGGTTATTGAAAAACAAAAGATTTGATTTTTTCATGTTGACTATTTAGTTTTTGTGTTTTTTTTTTATTTCATTTATTTTTTTATTTTCTCTAAAATCTGTAGAAATCCACCTTTTTACACTTCTTATTCCTTAATGCCGTGCCAAGTTTCATAAACCCAGTTTAGACAGGGGTCAATAAAATATGCCACCTCTGCCGTCCGAAATCTGTAGGTATGGTGATGTTTCATTCCTATTCCCAATCATCGTCTTATCGACTAGCTTTCGTGCAATAGAGGTAGCATACTGATTCGTCTAAACTGGGTCATATAGGTGCCAAAATTAGTTTTTATTTGAGTAAACTGCTGTTTTTGTCATTCGAGTTGTTACTGTTTTAATACCTGTAAACAGTAAAACATTTTGATTTTGTTAAAGCCGAAATGTCTTCCCTTTCTATGTTTTTAATATTTCCAATAATCAGCGTTTCAATTTGACTTAAAAAATTTCTTCACGGGGCTATTATTACAAGTATAGGGTGCTTCAAAAACAAATACTGGTTATCCTCGATTATACGTTATAAAGTCCATTAATATATCTCGTATTAGTAGTTAACACAAGAAGTCTGATGGCATGAAGCAACCTTTCAATTTCAATTTAATTATATTCAAAAAACACTATGGTAGAGTACACAAGACTAACAGTCTTTTGAAGTACAATTTAGTTACAGGAAATTGAAAAAGTAGCAGTCCCATTGGTAGCACGTTCTACGATAGCGGGGAATTAGAATATTACGATGGCGTGACGAATTCAGGAGTTGGATATTATTCCCAAGGTAATCAGGTTCTCTCGTGTTAATGAGTTTGTGGAGGGAGCGAAGTGATCTGTACTTTAAGTATATATCGAGAGCAGGCGCGCATCCAGACCTGTAGCCTGGGGTGTCACAACTAAAATGTTCGAGGGGAAGTCGAAAGAAATCGCTTATAAAATTTTGTAAAATGTAAATGTATGCTTGCCAGACCAGCCAAGGCACCTGAATCCATATAACCCTTTGGAACCATGGTCGGCCATCAATAGTGCATGAAAAATCTACAGAAAAATTTTGTCAAATCATTCTCTAAGAAAACTGAATGCTTGCGCCCTTGTGGTCGAAAGAGTGAACCACAAGAATTAATTCACCAATTCGTTTAAACCATTCTCGGTGAATAGTTATTCATTCAAATACTTAAGAACAATTTGCAAATCAATTTCTAAGAAAAATATAATTCTTCCCCACAATCGTAACAACTCAGACTTGAATAAATATCGCTATGAAAAATCAACGGGTGGCTATTCGTTGATTGCATGGAACTAAGGTTCTACTGGAAGAACCCTAACACAAAATTTGTTAAGTCAGTTTGTATGCTCCTATTGCGAGATCCCCACCAAGTTGTCCTGCCATCGATTTTATACCGAAAAATTAGATAGGTAAAAAAAAAAATTCTTAGACACAATAGCTGTGTTTTTTTCTCATTATGGGTCCGGGACAGGATCAGAAGTAATTTTCGTATTAAATTATTTCGATAGAGCTATGATTTAAATTTTTTTATCAAACACTCAAATAAATATGTATTCCAAAATTACTTAAAACACAAGAAATTTATAAAAAATTCGTACAAGTTTCAAAGACGAAGAGCTACGAGCGAATGACTAATAGCTCCAATCTACATCGAGAGCTACACACTATAAGCTACAAGATACATGAAGCTCTATTTCAGCTACATGAAACGCATTTACTACAATGAGCGCTACAAGCTTCACATTCGTACTGATAACTTAACATGAATAAAGTGAAATTTTCTTTGAGAGTTTTTCAAGTTTATAGTACCATTATATCGTATTTCCTTTTATTTTTTCACTATAATCGTAACCACAGAATGTTTTTTATATGAAACATGACTTTTACTTCATTATCATATTGGTATTATTGTAGCTACAGCTACAAAAGTAGAAATTTATCTAAAATCAGCTACAGCTTCATGTATTGTTACCTACACCATGTAGCTTGAAGCTCTCTATGAAGCAGTTTCTACGGTATGCCATGTGCACACGGACATTTGTAGCTTGAAGCTTGCAGCGGGTAGCTCTGCATGTACTATTACTACTCATAAGAAAACAAACAAATACCCAGCCGTCGCCGCAAATTGGCTCTGTTGACGCAGCAGCGCTAAAGTTAAAAATTATGAAAAGTACGCATCAGCACAAGCATTTAATGCCGGCATCAGCTACAATACGAAAATCGTCCTGCTAAACTTTTACATCTCGCTCTACAGTCCAGCACCACATTGTGTTTCCCAATTCAATTCACCGCGTAGGTGAGGTGACGATTTGGGGTGGGTCATGACCTTCCGTGACCCTCTCCCTGTATACGCCCCTGATTGAGAGTACATTCGACTAGCCTAGTCTTAAAGACAGAAAGTTGGTCAAATCTACGAAGACCGAAGGCCAATCTCAAACAATCGTTAGCAACGTTCATCTGCGCAGGCAGGTATAGGCTAATTCTGGGAAGATTAGGCTACCAAAAGTAAGATATGGCAAAATCAGAGCTTTGATGAGGTTCAGTTTGGTGTTCGAACTTGGAATTTGTGCGGAAAGCCAGAGCCTGCGTAGACCTTTCTCAGAACCGATATAACATGACCACAACATCTCATATCTTCATTGAGCCTAGTTCCAAGATTTTTGACTTCATCAACATATGTTAAAGCTTGTTCCCGAGAAATACGGAAGGGATAGGTCTGGTCAAAATACCACCACCTTAAATGAGACATTGAGACTTGTGAGGATTAGGCTATTCGGTGTAGACCAGTCATATATTCCGGTAAGATCTTCATTGATTCGCTCCAAGCAGTCCTCGAATAGCTCAAACGGTCCCTAATATGAGAAGAGTCGAGTGAATAGGGAAGTCCGAGTGGATCCACAAAGCAAACCAACTCATTTGGGCTGCGTTAAAAGGTAATCTGAATGCAATTTCGATATTTCGATGAAATTTAAACAAGTAGTTGAATTTCGAAAATTAAAAACTTTATTCATAGAAAGTTATTTTTGCATAATCAAATAGACAATTTTACTAGCGCCATCTACATTTGTTTGAAAAATGTTTAATTTAAATAAGTTTTTCGAAATAATATTTTTAAAATTTAATCCTCCTCCCCATGCACCAGTGAAGAAATTTCTAGTATACTATAGTGTGAGTAGAAAACTATAGTCTTCCGCAAAATGTTTACCCTACACCACCCGAGAAACCCGGAAAAATTAATATTTTTTTTAATTTCAAACTATAACATAATTATTGTTCGAAAACTAGAAATTTTCTTTAACGAATTTTCGAAATTCAAAAATAACGCTATTGGATACAGAATAAGACAGTCTAGCTACAATAAAAATTTCATCGAAATCAGTTCAGAAATGACCAAGTTATTGAAAAATATAATATCTTTCAACCGATGACCCAATCAAATCAAAAATTGATTTCTCAACCCAACAAAAGCATCTATTGTATTGTTATGCTGGTGTTGATATGTAATATTACTTCGAAGTCCTCGTAGAACTTTCGAACTCGAAAGATTGAAATTCGAATTCGAAATTTCGAAATATTGTTATTTTAACCAGTATGAAATATTGTAGAAACATATTTTGTTTTTTTTTTTTCAATCTATTAACTTTAGAGCAGCAATAAAACGTTCTGATAATATCATTTTAAGGATTAGTAGTCCATAACCTGTCATTATTACCATCTTCATTCTCTTGCCCAATAAATATTTATAATATAACCAAGATCCGACAAAAGGCAACTTTCGAAGACATTACTTTCTACATTATAGAATCAGTGTTCGAATGACTTGTCACTTGTAACTCTTTTGTATATCTAACGTACATATATCAAAAGTCCTCAACCAAATAAGTAATTACATTTGAAACACCCTGTAGAGTTATTTACAACATACATACAACTCAACTTAATTAGCAGCAGAGCCATTATTTTCAACCCGCAATTAATTGCTTCTTTTAATAATTTTTATAATTTTCTACTTTTTTTATCCTCATATTTTTCATCATAGTGTCCCCACAAATAATACCCTTCAGCTATGATGATATTGTGAACGTAGGTGATTCCATCGATTTAATATGTCAAATATCGAAAGGAGATAAACCCATACAAATCCATTGGAGCTTTATACGACTCATTGATAATAATACGCGACGCAAATCAATTCATCCGATCATGCGTACAAATCGAATAAGTGACAAATCTAGTGTCCTTTCAATTCCACGCGCAACAGCATCACATTCTGGAACGTATATTTGTACAGCTACAAATCTAGCTGGAATTGCAATATTCAGCACTAATTTAACAGTGAACGGTATATTATACTATAGTTACTCTTACTATATAAATAAAAAAATAATAAAAATAACAGTAATAATAAAAATACTAATTATAACTAAAACACACAAACAAAAAAAAACTAAAGTTCATCAAAACATTCACATTACCAAAATATTTTATTTTTGATACAACTCAGTTCCACCTCGCATCACTCCCTTCCAATTCGGTGATGAACCTATGAGTTTTGGTGAACCAGCTTCTATTCAATGTACTATAACGGGAGGAGATTGGCCAATGAGTGTTGCTTGGCTATTGAATGGCCAACCGATTCCTGAATACTTGGAAATTGCAACATCGAAATTCACCCGCCATACTCACGTTTTAGCCATTGAAGCCGTTAATGCTAATCACGCTGGAAACTATACTTGTGTTGCTAAAAATAACGCTGGCAATGCTGAGCATACTGCTAAACTTATTATTAATGGTTCGGTTTAAAAGTAAAATTTAATTTAATTTTTTGTTTATTTTTTTTGTTGCTTTCAAAAATCAAAATTTGCTATCCATTTCCTTACAAGGGGAGTTTCGCTGATGAATGTTTTTAATTATTTTATTTTTTTGTTTTTATATATTTGTCCCGGATTTTTTTGTTAACTTAAAAAGTGTGATGAAAGAGTGAAATATTAAATTAGAAAAATTAATTAAAAAAAAAACAAAATTTAGATTTATGGTGCATTGTAGAACATCGATTTTTGATTTTCATTTTCTGTCTCTATTTTTTCAAAGATTCAGCTCTAAATATTCTTCGTATTTTGAAGACATGTTCAAATCATGTTCCAGGAAACACCGCCTAACTCTAAAAATAAATATTAACATACGATTTGAAAACAAGGTTATTAGCAACAGACCTGTAAGATTCCAAGTACAAGTACCAAGACCTGGATTTAAAATCTTTTAAGTACAAGTACCGGTACTGGTACTTAAATAATCTTATTTCTATGTACAAGTCCAGGTGCTGGTACTCATAAGTCCCATATATAAGTTTAATATGCACTTACTACAAATACCACCATAACGCGAAGTACTTAACCTTTGTCCCTGCTCCTAAACCTCTATTATTAGAAGGGGTATTTAAGTAATTTACACGAACTGAAGTACTCGTACTTCGTGTTATGACGGTATTTGTAGTAAGTGTGTATTTCTGTACTTATAGGGTGCTTAATCTTATATATAGGACTTATGAGTACAAATATCGGGACTTGTACTTAAAAATTTTTTAAGTACCAGTACTCGTACTTGTACTTAAAAAAACTTTAGTCCAAGTCCTGGTACTGGTACTCAAGTACCAATGCACTTAAGTACTTTACAGATCTGACAAGTAAAACCCTGTTATTGATTTTCGATCTGATCGCTCATTACTCAACTTCTGACAATTCTCTGACCGTATGAATTCTTCCCTTGTAAGCCTGAATTCTCATCATAGAAATGTTCGATGTTGCTGTTAGATAACTTTCGAAATGTGAATTTCGAATTTTTTCGGCAAATTTTCATTTTTAAAATCGAATGTTCAAAGATTTTTTTAAAGTCCCAAACACGTTCAATTATCAGAATATATAGTCTCGGGATGATAATTTTTGGTAGTAGAGGGAAGTGGAAGATAAGTCACCGCAAATAAATATTTTCGAATTTTAAAACTACATTTCGAATTTTCGAAAAGAATGAATTGTATTTTGCTTCAATGATAACGCTACTGTCCCATCATCAATTCTGACCACATTTGATAAATTATAGTAGGCCTGGGATGAGTGGTAGTCGCATGATTAGCTCTGATAAATTTCTCCTACCTAATGTTCACTTAACTAGAATTAAAACAGCTTTTCGGTACTGCATATTTAAGGTGATCTTAGATTAGATTAGATTTGTGGAGAAGTGTATAGGCGTTTGCCTCGCATTCACTGCGACCTGAAAGATCTATTGCGAGTCCGCGTTCAAATTACTCCCTTTCTAGGTTTAGACTTTAATAAAGTCTAGAACCATTCTGGGATTGAGGTTTAACACATAGTTTGATGGAGGAAAAGCATGTTCGAGGTGGAGTAATCTCTGTGCAATCAATGCTTCACAGTTGCAGAGAAGGTGCTCCGAGGTTTCGTGACCATCCAAACAGAAGCAGTAAGATGAAATCTCAACCAAGCCCATCTTGTGTATAGGTGATACCTCAATGGACAATGGCCTGAAAGAGCTCTGTTCTCATAAGGAGTAGGAGTTCTTTTGTTTCTCCGCCAGAGGTGTAGATCAATTTTTTGGTCTGACGAAGTTCTTGTAGCGTTTCCCAATTAAGGCATTTTTGATTATTCTCCCAGCTATTTAGGGTAGCTTTGAGATAGCACTTTGAAGTGCCACGAAATGGTTCTGGACCAACAAAGAGAACTTCCGCTCCCTTTTTTGGCTAGGTCGTCAGCAATTTCATTGCATTTATGGCCCTCTTGTACAAAGTGCCCCCGTGAGAGTAACTTTATTTCTCCGAGATAAGTTTTTAACGATTTGTAGATATTCTTAGACAATCCTTGATTTGATTGAAGGCCTTGAGAGCGACTTGTCTATCCGAGAGGATATTAATGGTTAAGCAATTTATGGCTTTTTCAATGCAGTTATTCGGGCATTATTTTATGGCTAATATCCCGGCCTAGAGTACGGTGGGGGTAGAACCCAGTGCCTTTGATATATGGCATCTGAGGTCGTATACGCCAAGTCCAACTGCACTGTTCGTTTTGGAACCGTCTGTATACCATACTATCGATTCTTGTTGGAAGGCTGTTTTGATGAAACTCTATTACTCTATTGTTGGACCTTAGTTGACCTTAGTTTTTTGGTTTTTTTTGTTAAATTATACTTCAAAAACTTTCATAAAGCTGTCAAAATGTTCCGCATAGAAATTTACACCAGATAAAGATAGGTTAGCATCTCCTCTTATCAGAATAATTTTCAGAGATAAATCTGGGAATTTTTAGCGTAAATGTGAATTTAAACATCTACTAAATATTGGTGGTCCTAGTATCGCGCCTTATGGAACTCCATATGTAAGTCAATTAATCCGAATGTATGCTTACATATTCTGCATTATTTAGTTCCCAAAAATAGGTACCAGCATAAAAACTTTATTATCGAAAACTGTTGAACGTTTATGCAATAATATAGGCACTTAGACACAGTTATATACCCATACTACTACATCTTACATATAATTTTTAAAAATATTTTTCTTTAAAAATCATAAAATTTTCTCCCCTCTATTATTATTATAGTACGTCCAAAAATAGCACCGTTCGATTTTGGTCAAGAACCATTAAATTTTGGTGAACCAGCATCAGTTCAATGTACAATTCTTGGAGGAGATCTTCCAATAAATGTTACATGGCGTCTTAACAACGCAACAATTAATCTATTTCATGATATCACAATATCGAAATTAGGAAAACGTGTTCATGTTTTAACAATTGAATCAGTTGCTGGACATCATGCAGGCGTGTATTCATGTCATGCTAAAAATCATGCTGGAATCACTGATCATTCAGCTAGACTTATTGTTAATGGTTAAATATCAATTTTTTTACAAGTTTTTATAAATATTTATATTTACAGTTATAGTTAAAACACATATTTTTGTTATTAATTTTTATTTTTCATTATTTTTTATTATTATTATTATCCACTTAGTCGCTCCAAAAATCACTCCATTTTCCTTTGGTGATGAACCGATGAATTTCGGTGATCCGGTGTCAATTCATTGCACAACTGGTGGAGATTTACCAATTAATATTATTTGGACGCTGAATAATCATCCAATATTACCGGGTTTGGATATAATAACAGAAAAACGAGGACAACGTATACATAGTTTGATGGTTGATTCTATTGAAGCTAAACATGCTGGAATTTATACTTGCATTGCATCGAATTCAGCTGGACTGTCAGAACATTCAGCTGAATTGATTGTTAATAGTTAGTTGGTTTGCTGAATATGATGATTTGTTTTTTTTTCTTGTGTTGTAATTGTTTAGTTTATGTTCGTTCGTTCGTTCCAATTTATATTTTTTTGCGTCTTATTATATTCCGCTGTTTCGTCGTAATAAATTATAGTATATTATTAAAATCTGCTGAATAGCTGATAATATTTTATTTTATAAAAATATTTTTTTAAACTAAAAAAACTCATACACACGCACATACTTATATAGTTCCCCCAAAAATTGCATCATTCTCTTTTGGCGATGAGGCAATGAGTTATGGTGATCTAGTGTCAATTCAATGCTCAATAGCTGGTGGAGATTTGCCAGTAAATGTTAGTTGGATGCTGAATAATGCTAAAATCGAATCTTATCTACAAATAATCTCTGAACGACGCGGTAAACGTATTCATGTCCTAACAATTGATTCTGTGTCAGCAAAACATGCTGGCAATTATACGTGTATTGCTGAAAATCATGCTGGACGTGTTAATCATACAGCTGAATTAAAAGTTAATGGTTTGTGAAATTATTCATAATTTTTCTAATACACACTTTTTTTTTCTCTTCTCTATTTTTTCGTTTCGTATCCCACACAAAATCATCCAATCCAGTCCCACCGAAAATTGCTCCTTTCAATTTCGGCGATGAACCGTCAAATTTTGCGGATTCAGCTAGTGTGCAGTGTTTAGTAACATCTGGAGATTTGCCTGTAAATTTTACATGGACATTAAATGATAAATTGATTTTTTACAACGAACATTATGGTGTATCTACGGCGAAATTGGGTAAAAGGACATCTGCATTGACCATTGACTATGTACGTGGCAGCCATGCTGGAAATTATACATGTATTGCAACAAATTCCGCTGAATCTGTTAATTATACAGCTGAATTGATTGTTAATGGTATTTTAATGCTAGAATTAAGTAACACTTATGTAGGTGCTAGTAGTTTGTAAATATTCTAAAATAATTTTTTATTTTAAATTTTTTTCCTATATTTTGTTCTATAGTCCCACCAAAAATTGCTCCATTCAATTTTGGTGATCATCCTGTTAACTTTGAAGAATCTGTTTCGGTTAATTGCTTAATTTATCTCGGTGATCTTCCTATGGATATTGAATGGCTATTTAATGAACAACCAATAAATTCATATTCAGGAATTGCAATTGTTAAGGGTGGCAAAAAAGCAAGTATTTTGACAATTGATTCAGTTCATGGTGGTCATGCGGGAATATATACTTGCAGAGCTAAAAATCAAGCTAATTCTACTTTATATTCGGCTGAATTGATTGTAAATGGTAGATAACATAAAAAATTTAATTATATATGGCTTGTTTAAATTGATTTTCTTTCATTTTTATTGTTGCAATATTTCCTAAATAATTTTCATTCTGCACAAGAAAGCGTTGTGTTATGTATCTAGGTCCAATTATTAATTTATTTCTTTTCTAATTAAGTGTTTTTGTTGTTGTTGTAATTCTATTTATTATTTATATATTTGTTAAGGGGATTTAAGATGATGAATTGTTTATTCATGCAACTGGTCTAATTTATTATTTAATTTATGTCTCAAATTGAACGCATATCAATTTTTAAATGTTGATGCGTTAATTTAATGGATTGGACTAATAGTATAAATTGACTGGTGACTATAGTCGCCTAAATTGTAGATTGCCAATTATATATGAAATATGAGATAAGCGTGTTAATGTGTTGTCGGTCAGTTGTCGTACTTTACATATTGTACATTTAATCTGTTCGTTTATAAAACTTAACTGTCGAATCGAAAATTCAGTAAATTAGACCAGTCATTCTAGTGTACTAGTCTAACCTAGTAATTTACCGTTTTAAACAATTAATTCCTGAATTAGATTTGATGTGTTCATTTTTCTATGCACGAGTCCCAATATATTCATTTACAAAAGCAAAAATTCAGTAAATTAGACCACTCAATGTAAGTTATTGGTCTAATCTAGAATATTGATGCCTTAAAAAATAAATCCTGAATTGAATATGATGTCTAACCAATCTAAAATCTTTGGAAAACTCTCAATGACATATAAAGCCTTGGAATTTAGCAATGTTATTCGATTTCCAACAATTCAGCTATTATGGAAGCATTTCTGAATTACTCGAAATTAAATTGCGTGTCGTACTTTCATGTTATTTTGATTTTAAGTAATTCAGCTATGATTCAGGTAAGTAGTTCTGAACGAAATTTTATCGTCGATTATATAATTCAGCATTTCGAGCCCCGCTCACGTAATTCAATATCGAATTTTCCAGCTATGTTTTCTCATGGCTGAATTATACAACTAAGTTTTTTCAATAGCTGAATTATTTAATATCGAACCCCGTGAACCGAGATGACGTAGTAAAAATATTTCGGTGTATTTTTTTGGTTTGTTTTTAAAGCTCCAAATTGGATCAATTGTTTTGGACCAACCATTTCAACATATTTTCCTATACATTTAATAAAATTACTTGCATTTCGTTCACTTCTAATTGTACAGAAACAGAAATATTATTTCGAATATTTCGATTTTCAATTCAATTCAGCTGTTTTGAAAGTACGGCTGAATTACTCGAAAATAAGTAGCGCTAATTGCCTTATTGGTTTTTCTGTTTATTAGTTCAATTTGTTCATATGAAAATCGATTTTTGGGTAGTAATTCAGTTATGATCATGTACTGTGAGAAATTGTAATGCATGAAATTTGGCAAGTGGAGCAAAAGTCAATGACATCATACAGCACCATCTATTTAAATACATTCGGACTTAATAATTATAAGAAGCATCTTCTGGAGCCTGTTTTAGATCTAATTCTCCAGGATAGTTTCGCTAATTCAGCAGCTATTCTTAAATTTTATATAAAAATAATTTTTTAATAATTTTTCGTTATTTACAAAAAAAAAACACAAATTTAATTTAAAATAGCTCCGCCAAAAATTGCACCATTTGATTTCGGTGAAGAACCAGCAAATTTTGAAGACTCTGTTTCGGTTAATTGTCTTATATCATCCGGAGATTTACCGATTGACATTGAATGGCTTTTTAAAGGTTATCCAGTAAATTCGTTTTCTGGAGTTTCAATTGTAAAAGGTGGTAAACGAACAAGTTTACTCACAATAGATTCTGTTCATGCTGGGCATGCAGGAAATTATACATGCAAGGCGAAAAATTTAGCTGATTCAGCAACTTATTCAGCTGAACTAATTGTTAATGGTTAATGTATATTTTTTATTATTATTTAAATTAAGATTTTTCTTTTT
This sequence comes from Dioctria rufipes, assembly GCA_963924295.1. NCBI lineage: Eukaryota > Metazoa > Arthropoda > Insecta > Diptera > Asilidae > Dioctria > Dioctria rufipes. Next base: position 20,892,107 of record OZ002740.1, on the reverse strand, counting down.
TGGTTTTTATAATTCATTAAAAATTATTTTCATACAGTCCCTCCTAAAATAACATCCTTTGATTTTGGAGATGATTCAGCGAATTTCGAAGATTCAGTATCAGTGACATGTCTTATTTCAACGGGAGATTTACCAATTGATATTGAATGGTTATTCAATGAGAAACCGGTGAATTATTTTTCTGGTGTTGCCGTTGTAAAAGGTGGAAAACGAACTAGTATTTTAACAATAGATTCTGTACATGCCAAACATGCTGGAAATTATACATGCAAAGCGAAAAATACCGCTGAATCAGTTACACATTCAGCTGAATTAGTTGTTAATGGTTTGAAAATTTAATATGATTAGGTTTTTTTTCTCTTTCAATTGTGTAGAAGTTAAAAAAATGTTTTTTTGTTTTTGTTTAATTATTTTTTTTTTCTGCTAATTTTCCTTTAGTCCCTCCCAAAATTGCACATTTCGACTTTGGAGATGGACCAGCAAATGTTGAAGATTCTGTATCAGTTACATGTCTTATATCGTCAGGAGATTTACCTATTGACATTGAATGGTTATTTAATGGTTATGGAATAAATTCATTTTCGGGAATTTTAGTATCAAAGAGTGGCAAACGAGCTAGTATTCTTACAATTGATAACATTCATGCAGGACATGCAGGAAATTATAGTTGCAAAGCAAAAAATTCAGCTGATTCAGCAATGTATTCAGCTGAATTAATTGTTAATGGTTTGATATATTTTAAAGATGTTTTTTTTTCCTTATTTATTAGATGCATGAGATTTTAGCATTTAATTACTTTTATATTTCTCGTCATTTTCCATTGTATTTTTAGTCCCTCCTAATATCATCCCTTTCGATTTCGGAGATAAACCTGCAAATTTTGAAGATTCTGTATCCGTTACTTGTCTAATATCATCCGGAGATTTACCCATAGATATTGAATGGTTGTTTAATGATTATCCAATTAACTCTTTCTCTGGAATATCTGTAATGAAAGGTGGTAAAAGGACAAGTATGTTGACTATTGATAACGTTCATGCTAGACATGCCGGAAATTATACGTGTAAGGCAAAGAATCCAGCTAATTCAGCAACATATTCAGCGGCATTAATTGTTAATGGTTTGATTGAATTTTTTTTTTTCATACGATATTTTAAGATATTTTCATATGTAATTCATTGGTTTTTATAACAATTATCTATTTTGTTTTTTTATTCCACTCCTATATAGTACCTCCCAATATAACACCCTTCGATTTTGGTGATAAACCAGCAAATTTTGAAGATTCTGTTTCGGTAACATGCTTAATACCATCCGGAGATTTACCAATAGACATTGAATGGTTATTTAATGATTATCCAATTAATGCTTTTTCTGGAATATCAGTAATTAAAGGTGGCAAACGTATTAGTATGCTAAATATTGAAAGTGTTCAAGCTAGAAATGCCGGAAATTATACCTGCAAAGCGAAAAATATTGCCGCCTCAACTATATATTCAGCAAAACTTATTGTGAATGGTTGCGTATAGTATTATTACTAATATTATTTTTCTGTAGTTTTAATGTGATATTTATTTTTTTATTTTTATTTTTATTTATTAAACTTTCCTTAAAATCCATCAAAATATATAATTCAATTCCGCAGTTGCACCAAAAATAGCACCATTTGATTTTGGGGAGCCTGCAAATTTTGAAGATTCTGTTTCTGCCAATTGTTTAGTATCAACTGGAGATTTACCACTTGATATTGAATGGTTATTTAATATGAAGCCAATTAATTCATTTTCCGGGGTGTCAACGACGAAAATGGGAAAACGTCTTAGTGTTCTTATGATTGATGCAGTTTATGCTGGGCATGCTGGAAATTATACATGCCGGGCAAGAAATCATGCTGCCATTGTTAATTACATAGCTGAATTGATTGTGAATGGTAGTAACATAACATACTTATTTGAGAATTATAATTTTTTATTAATTATTATTGATGAATTTATTTATTCAGATATGAATTTTTTTTGTCCCTGATACATTTTAACCCTTTTGATTAATTCAATGGCTTTTGGCTTATATTTATAAAGGTTTTTGTAGGTGTGCGCTTAGAAGCTTCTGTTTTTTTTTTTTTTTTTGTACTTACATAGTAGGATTAGAAGGAGGCAAATATATTTCTATTAATTATTTTTTTTTATTATAAATTCAGTAAGCTCTATTCAATCATGGGTAGGTTTTTTTTTTTTTTGGGTAACATAAAATTTGAATTTCTTCAGTAGATTGCACAATTCAGCTTAATGTATAGAATTGTTGGATTGCACTTAAACTTAAATATTTGAATTCACACTTATTTTTGTATAATAGATTTAAAAAGAAAAATTAATGATTGAGTGAATTCAAGTCCACTGCAGGACATTTAATGCATTTAAAATTATTCAGCAATTATAGTTATGTAGCTGAAGAAAATCTACTGCTTAAATACACAATGAAAAAATTTCAATAATTTAAGAAAACTTTTTAGATTATTATTGTAAATTAGGAAAAGATGAAGAAGGGTTGAACTTATTCAGCTACATATTTCTACTTGCTGAATAACTTAAATGTATATTTTATCTTACAATTACAAATGGACTAATTTACTTGGGTCATAGAAATTATCAAACATGTAAATAGTTTAAAATGTAAATCGAGCTCTGCAACTAAAACAATTTTAGAGACTTAGTCCTAATCTCTATAGGTATACTTCGTTTCTTGATGTCTTTTTAAGTCTTTTTATTTTTTCTCAGAGCTGACCATCCTTCCCATAATCTTAATGTATAATGATTCTGGCAACTACTAGTAGATTTTGATGAGTAAAAATGCTGTACCACCATATTGCATTACGCATAGTAGCTCGATGCCTTCGTACTTTACCACATACCCACAATTGCTCATTATCTAAATTAGACCAAAAATCAAGGGCCATTGGTATAATATTAGAGTATTGACCTGTGCCTGTATTAATACAAAGATATTATCATATCATGTTGCTTTGTATACAAAACCATTAAATTTATATTTTAGACATTGAATTAGACCAATAATTATAAGATAATTGGTATAATCCAATGAATTGATGTCTTTAAATTAAAATATTAATAAACATTTAAAAATATATTTTAACAGTCTAAAGAAGAACTTTTATCAATTCGTGTTCACACCTTTAATTGGATTTATATCAATAAACCAAAGAAAAAAATTTTCACCAATAAAAATTACAAAATTATGTTCACTGGATTCCTTAGTTAGAGCAATGTTAGTGTTTCTAATTTCTATAAAAAAAAACAAAACAAAAACGTTTTTCTAGTGATATCTTTAAACGTCTAACCTAGGTTCTAATGAAGGTGGATGGTTTGACAAGCATTACCTCATAAGAATAGTCACATTTTTAATGGTTCATATATCTACTTGCTTTTCTAGTTGATTTTCGGTAAATTATTACCAGAGTTAACTAATTTTATCTGGGATTGTTTATTTTCATTGGGTTACCTACCAAACATCAGCAGCATTTTTCTGGGTTCTTATTAGTTTTCATTGTCAGCATATTTATTTATTATTATGATCATCCAAAGATTATGTACAGATGAAAAATACAAAGATTAACGGAGCTGATTCTTTCAATGATATTTAAATGTTAAGGAATATGTAATAAGTCATGTTTCCTCAAGGGGTGATCCGGAACCGGTAAATTCAAAGCCTTCAATAATTGAAGGGAATTAATCGCGCTTTGTAAACAATCAAAAGAAAAAACAAATTTTGGAGTTGTTGTGTCTGACTTTCAGAGGCTCCAAAGAAATAAGCTTAAGTCAATCAAGATACGGAGGCAGTCAGACAGGATCAGTCCAGGGTAGACCACAAATGGCAAATCGTTCAAATTCTACGCTGGACAGACTCTATGAATCACAAAAGAAGAGACGTACTGTAAAATAAGTCGCATAAATGTACAATGTAAAAGCTTTATAATATATGGCTCATATAATTCCTTAAATCATCTTTTAATGAAACCGAAAGACGAATTCGCTTCGTTTGTTACTGCATCAATATGATTATCGAAAGAAGAGCTAGAACTATGCATAAACCACAAGTCTCTGGTTTTGTCAAGCCGAGCTAATGAGCTACCGTCGATAGTGAAATTAAACTGTAGAGGACTTTTTCGGCGACAAAGTGGTACACTTACTAATGTTCAAAGGAGCAAAGTCTATCGAGCACCAATTATGAAAGACTTCTAAGTCCGAGTTTAAAAGAACACAGTGATTCTCACTAGAAATGATACTGAAAATTATTTTGGCGTCGTCAGCATAACAAAGAATTCTCGAGTTAGACATAGTCATAAATACATCATTGATGTAAATGATGAAAAGTAATGGTCCTAAATGGCTTCCTTGAGGAACACCTAAGGTATTTTCAATTTCATTGGAAATCGCATCTCGAAATAAAACATGCTGCATATGGCCTCACAGATAAGAACATAGACATAGATGGAAAAGAAAATTGAAAATAGCAGTAAAAATAACATGAAAATTAGAGTAAAAACAAAAATAAAAGCGTAGTGTTTGGGAGTGTGAGCACAATGTCAACCCACATGACCCTCTGCAATGCCGCCAAATGTTACAAAAGTAAGCAACAAGGTGAGAGCGTTCTAAAGTTTGATTTGATAACGGGGAATACGCAACGTTAAGTTCCTATCAGTGTTTAAGAAGCTGAGATTGGAAAATAGATACGCGGGACACTTAGTGTAGATGACTTTATGAAGAAACATAATCGTATTTCCTCAACCCACGAATAAAGCGGATGCAGTAATCATCGAAAGCGACAGTCACCTTTCTGCTACAGATCGAATCCATGTGCGGGAATACAATGCTTCCACTTGTGAAATAATTGGTCTTCGCCAGCCAAGAACGAAAAGCAAGAGACGGAATTTTGCCGACAACCAAAACCTTCGAAGTATGCCATAAATCTTATCCAATATATTTTAAATGTGGTCGCAGCAAGTCATAGAAGTGTTGAGGATAATTCCTAGATTTCGAACACAGATAAAGTAAGATAAAGCTGTACCATTCAGAATTACAGTTAGAAACTGTGACACATCAAGCCTCTTACGATTTAAAATCATGTAATTTAATTTATTGGGATTTAAAAATAAATCGTGCCTCTTGAACCACACAGAGATTCTTTTCAAATCTGTGTTACTTCTCTCGACACAATCCTTTATCAGGCCAACCGGCCTATCTAAATATATCTGGACGTCATCCGCATACAAGTGTATTTTGGAGCCTTCTATTACGTTGGGCAGATCATTTATGTACATATTGAACAATTGGGGACCTAAGGTTGAATCCTGAGATAGCCCAAACGTGATATAGTCCGAGAGCTAGCAACGTCACGAAAAAAAGAACTTTAGTTCGGCTGATTCTGTGCTATCACCCCTCTTTCACTATCTCAATAGGCATGCGGTCTATCTGGCTAGTGAGACGCGTTGCGTTGACTTGTGCGCAATCCGTTTCACATGTAAAAAAAGCAGTTTTCAAAATGATTTTAGTTCGATTTTTGTTTTTTTCATCTGTTTTCATAAGTATCGGACAATATAAATTCACTATTCCCAGACAATTACCTCGTTGCTAGCACCGTACCAGATTTTCTTTTTTCATTACAAAAACAAAAATATTTTATTATGGCTGTAATTTTTGGACGAGCTAGTTTAATTATCGAACCACATGAAATTAATTTGCCAGGCGATAATTCGGTTGATTATCAATAGCCAGATCGATTTGAGTGTGATCGGGAATGGGCCATCCCACACGAGTATTCTTGATGCAGTATGCAAGCCGGTTTTCTAGGGAAGACGTAAAAGAAGCAAAGAAATATCTCTCCCGAGCAAACCTGCTTGCAGGGGAGTAAATGTAGCGGCTATACATAATTATGCAAGGAAATTTTAAACGGAAAATTTGGAAAAGCTTTGAAAGTAAATTGTATCTCAACTGAAAGAAACTGGCGTTGATGTTTTACACCATCAATCAAAGATAATGAACGTAAACGCCGAGATGAATCGGCTAGTGAGGATTCAATATGACCAAATCAAATTCGTCCTCATAATTTCACTGCTCAACTGAAAAATGTTCAGTTCAAGGAAGCATTAGTTAAATTTTTTATCAACCACTGGACTGATGATATGGCGTCTTATATTGGTGATATAATAATTCACTTAAAATTCAACAAATGCTTCTTTTATCGGGTTGAAAATAATAGAGTCATTAAAGCAACGGAAGAGTCATTATCATGTGAAGAACATGAAGAAGCAGGTTCGAGGATTATCTACCATATTTGCCAAATTGACATCGACGACGAAGTTGTAATAAAATGCTCAGATTTTGATATTCTCATTATACTCCTTGGTAAAATGGACGATTTTAATGCTTCTTTAAAACTTTGGATCTACATGGGCGTGAATAATCTTGAAAGCTACTTCAACGTCAATGAACTGTACAAAACACTGAGTCCTTCCGTCCGCATCTAGAGCTTTTCCAGGCTTCCACGCCATGACAGGTTGTGATTGCACTACAGCTTTTTTTCGCAAAGGGAAATTGAGGCCTTTCAAATTACTAGAAGAATCGGAAGATTATCAGCTTGCATTTCAAAATATTGCCACCGATGATGAAGAATTACTGAAGAGTGCCTTCGTCACCTTGGAAGATTTGTTTGTCATATATGTGGAGTTCGGCAGATTAACAATGTCAACGATTTCAGATTTGATTTATTTTCTAATACGTAGAAGTCAAAAAATTTCAATGAAAGCTTTGGGTAAAGATGCAGAAATTTCAATCTATCAAGCTTACCACCGTGCAGAGCTGAATTACGGCAGCATTTAATGAGAGTTCAATACGTGACCACATTTTGGAGAAAAGCTCACTCTAAATCTTCTAGATCTACAGAATTTAATGTATTCAAAGTAAAACTTATCATTTTTTATATTCTAAATAAGTGCTTTTATTAATTTTTCCGTGGAAATCTATCCAAGTTCTAACTCAATAGCGGATCTGTATAATAGTGAATATTTCCAGTATTTTTTCAAGAATATCCTCAAATCTGAGCCAGATAACTCAATTTTGCCCAGAAGCTTTTCTGTAGCTCCTGAAATTCTATACAAAAAAAGAATAGGACAAAATTGTGCTATCTCGCTGAGTTCATGAAATATTCTCAAAACAACATCGTGAGAAAAAAAAACCACTTTACCAAGTTCAAATATGTACTGTACCTAATGAGCAACCGAATTATCGCCTGGCAAATTAATTTCATGTGGTTCGATAATTAAACTAGCTCGTCCAAAAATTACAGCCATAATAAAATATTTTTGTTTTTGTAATGGAAAAAAAAAAAAGTCTGGTACGGTGCTAGCAACGAGGTAATTGTCTGGGAATAGTGAATTTATATTGTCCGATACTTATGAAAACAGATGAAAAAAACAAAAATCGAACTAAAATCATTTTGAAAACTGCTTTTTTTACATGTGAAACGGATTGCGCACAAGTCAACGCAACGCGTCTCACCAACCAGATGGACCGCATGAGTATTGATATGCTGTAAGGAAAGGCATATCAAAAAACTAGGCGAACTAAAGTCATTTCTCGAAAACGTTGCTAGCTCTTAGACTAATAGTCAAGCTTCTCGGAATTATATCATGGAATTTGAAGTGGCAAGATCGTCCAGTAAGAAAGCTTCCAATAAGTGCCGCCAAGGATGAAGAAAATCTGAACTTGTCTAATAAAATGGAAAGGAGGTTGGAATAGTTGATGCTGTCGAAAACTTTTGAAAAATCCAGGAGTATCAGGACTGTTAGGTGACTCTTATCGAGAGCTCTACGAATGTCGGACATTACGTTCAATAAAGCAGCATTATAGCTGTGCCCAGATTTGCATCCTAACTGCCACGGGGTGAGCGTTTGATTTGATTCCAAGTAAAGTAAGATCTGTTCATGTATGAGCTTGGAAAAAAACCACAGAATATTGATTGGTCGAGAATCGATTGAACCATTAGGAGATGAGGCTTTAGCAACTAGCAGCACAATTTCCAAATTTTAGGAAATTTCGAAGATATCAAACTCCCAATGAAAATGTAGAGGATAAGATAAACGAGCCAGGGCAATATAATTTTTATAAAATGAGGCGAAATTTAATTGGGTCCCACTGCCTCAGACTTGACAGCATTAATGGTGTTAACAATTTGAAGAGCATCAACACAACTAAAGCTGAAATAACCTTCATGTGCCAGATAATCTTAAAGAGTCAGAAGCAGTAATAGGAGTAACATCTGAATTAGCATGGAATGAGATTTTCGAATTTTGAATCAAAGTAACTCGAATTTTAGTAGTAGTAAAATTTTTAATGTGTTTGTAAAAATCATGATTGAGTAACATACTGAATATTAATATGACACTCAATATCCGCAAACGTAGTCCTGAACAAGTCACCAAGGAGATTAATTATCAGTTGTCAGATAGTTGTCATTAGTTTCGATGTTGTTAAGACATCTAACGTGGAGGGAGAACTGTCACAATTAAGCTAAGAATTAACACATCTCCAAAGCCGTTTAGGATCAGTTCCGTACAATTAACTTATTTCTATCCAAGAAATCATTATAGGAAGCTTCAAGAGCAGAAATAAATTGGTTGCGTAACATAGCTTAGGATAAATAGTCCAGATCGTACTTTGAGGAGGAAACCCTCTTTCCCACTTTTTACAGTTTTACTTAGTTTATGTGTTCTTATGGTTACCTTAGTTAAATTTATCTCATCAAAATATGCGATCCATTGTAAAAATCTTGTCTTCTGCAAGCCTAACTGAGACTTTAGGAATTCACAACGTTTCATGTAACTTAAAGATTAAAGAATTTGTTTTATTTAATTTTCATTAGCTTACATAACACGAAAAACAAAAACACTTATATTCTTGTAATTCTTGTAATATACCACTGCAGTTCCACCAAAAATAGTTCCATTTGATTTCGGTATTGATCCAGCAAATTTTGAAGATTCAATGTCTGTCAATTGTCTTATATCATCCGGTGATCTACCAATTGATATTGAATGGCTTTTTAATAATGAACCAATTAATTCTTATGCCGGCGTATCAACTCTTAAAAGTGGCAAACGAACAAGTGTTCTAACAATTGACTCAGTTTATGGACATCATGCTGGAAATTATACATGTAAAGCTAAAAATTATGCAGAAGCTGTTAATCACACAGCAAACTTAATTGTTAATGGTATAAAAACAAAAAACAATTTAAAATATTCGTTTTATTTTTAATTAATATTTTTTATTTTTTTTGTATTCTTTTTCACTCCTTTCTTATTGAAATAAACCTTTTCCTGTATACTACAGTTCCTCCTAAAATTGCACATTTTGATTTCGGTGAGGATCCAGCTAATTTTGGTGATTCTGTGACAATTCAATGTACAATTTCTACTGGTGATCTACCTGTTGATATTGAATGGTTGTTCAATGATTATCCAATCAATTCATTTTCTGGAATATCAACATTAAAAATTGGCAAAAAGGTGAACGTTTTAACAATTGACTCTGTGAATGGTAACCACGCTGGAAATTATACTTGCAAAGCGAAAAATCGTGCTGAAACAGCTCACTACACGTCCGAATTGATCGTTAATGGTTGCGTTTTTTTTTATATATATATTTAAATTTTTTTTATATAGTATTTATAGTTATAGTTCTCCTAACTGTTTTTCTTTTTCCTTTTTTTCTCATACCCCCACGCTTTCATATACATAATATGTAGTCCCTCCGCAAATTTCGCCATTCTCATTGGGTTCAAAGCCAGTCCATCGGGGTCAATATATTACATATCAATGCACGATCACCGAAGGTGATCTACCTCTCAGCATACTATGGACATTGAATAAAGAGCCTTTAACAGCTAATATGGATGTCCTAATATCGAAACTTGGTCATCGTAGCAGTGTTTTAACTATTGAAAATGTTAGCGGTCAACATGCTGGCAATTATACTTGTCAAGGCGAAAATCAAGCTGGCCGCACTACATACTCCACTGAACTGAAAGTTATAGGTTGAAAATTGAACTCCTCATTGTTGTTTATCTTAATTGATTTTGTATAATATTTCTCTGTAAATATTTATTTATTTTTTTTTTTTTCAATATGTAAAAAATTATTTTACTTTGTTTCTAGTCCTTCCCCGTATTATCCCATTTGCATTTGAAGAAGGACCAGCTCAAACTGGTCAATATTTAACCCTTCAATGTTCTGTGCCAGAGGGTGATCTTCCATTGAATATCAAATGGAACCTTAATGGTCAACAAGTTAGTGAGAATTTAGGAATTACTACGGCAAATATTGGACATCGAAGTAGTGTTCTTACAATTGATTCGGTTGATGATCATCATGCTGGCAATTATACATGCTTTGCTGAAAACAGGGCTGGAACAACGCATTTTGCTACAGAATTGATGGTTTATGGTTCGATTTGGTTTTTTATTTTTATCGCTGTTTTTTTCTTTTTTTTGTATTAATTGTTATAGAAAAAACTGGAATATTTATGACATTTTTCTAGTCCGCACCACCTTCTTTATAGAACTTCCTTAAACGAAGTGATATTGAAAAATATGCATGAACACAAGATGATGAAAATTTAGTTTTCATTCTTCCAAATAAATAAATGGAAATTGAAATGAAAATGCCAAAAGTGTACACATTTATAATGCTTTTACACATAAAATAGCAGCACTATTGAAAAATGCTTGTAAATATTTATACTAAAAATTTATCTTTGTAAAAAAGTTGCGGCTAATGCAACTTGGGATCTTAGAAACTGATTTTAGTGGCAGCAGTGGGATTGGGGGTAAATGTTTATTTCTAATTTGTTTTTACGATTTTTTTTTTTAAGTAGAAAATTCGTCAATACATGTGTTCAATTGAAAACAGCATTAGCTCGTCCAGTCAATAGGCACTAAATAAGGCCTTTGGAGTAGTTGTGATTTTTATATATGTTTTTCAGGTGCGGACCCCGATGAAACATCTAAGTTTAGACCCTTGGGGGAGGAGGGGGGGAAGTATTTTAAAAAGTACAGAGTGTACGGCCACTTACACAGCTCATTGTATGCAGAACTTCATGAGCTTTCCAACGACTGTTCGACCAGTCCCGTACTCCTCTTCCCTCAGGAGTTATGGTGGGCTAAACTAAGAATTTCGGATTTTCTTACCTTTTTTTTACTTTGATATTTCTTTTTTGTTTATAAAAAGGTGGTTAGCATATTTTTTTTTTTATAGAAACTGTCAATTATGGGCTTTCCTCTTTAATTTGACCTATAAGACCTATGTGCTCACTGTAGCAGTTAAGCATTTATTAGCTTATAAACTATTCCGGTCATAGCGAAGTTAGACGATATTTTATTTAAATGAAGTGCTTTTAGTCACTAAAGGAATAAATTATCTCTAGTTCAGACCATCATAACTCCTGAGGAAAGAGGAGCACGGGGCTGGTCGAGCAGTCGTTTGATAGGCCATGAAGTTCTGCACATAAAGAGCTCTATAAGTGGCGGTACTTTTTGTACTTTTTCAAATACAGGGTATTTTGTGAACCATGTAACTCCGAAATGGTTAAGATGTCGGCCCCTCCTTGCCATACAATTGTCTGTTAGACTAGGTGACTACTATCAAGTCCTGTCCTATGGACCACCATGGATGAAACACCCTATATAAATGGTACTATATGTATACATTTTTTTGGAAGAATGTTCACGTTTCCACCGCTGTAACTCGTTACACATCAGACTTACAAAAAAAAGCGTTTTTACAAAAAAAAAATGTAGTGAATTTAGTCTTCTTCTCAAATTTATATTGTTACATTTTTGTCATAGGATCAACCATTGAGGAATTAATTTTAAAAAACAAATTTTTGGTACCTTTAATCCAAGATGGCAGACCACGCGGTGCCCCCAAGGGTCTAAACTTAGATTTTTCATCGAGGCCCGGAACTGAATAACACATACATATAAAAATTACAACTACTCCACCTTTTGTAGGTCAAAAACCCCTACTGACTGGACTATATAGTAGTAAGGCCTTTTGGTCCTTCATAAACTTCATAAAAGTCAAGCGTACGACTACTTCCATTCTTAAGGTTTCAAAATTATGGTTCTAATAAGACGTTCGATTTGGACACTAGTTGCAATCTTTTTGCCTACTACGTCAAACCTGTTTATAGTAGTAACGAATTCTTTGATGAGTCGAACCAAGAATATCCCGTTAATACTGATTCATTCCCTTTGAATGTTGATTATTTATTGATTAATGCTGATAATATCTTGAAGGGTCTCAATGATCTTGATTTCATTGAAAGGCCAGATTCTGATAGGTTACGTTATTCGCTACTGAAAAATTGCGTGGCTTTTCTGGCCGATCCTTTATGTAAGATTTTTAACCTATCTTTAAGTATCGGTACTTTTCTTTTTGACGAGAGAAAAATCTCATTTATCACTTCTATATTTAAATTAGGTTCCAAAAGTCCTCTCGAGAATTACAGATCAGTCTCTGTAATGAAAAATTACTTGATTATTAAGGGTGTCCCGTAAGTGGTATTTTATCCAAAGGCTATGGATAGGACATATTTAGACGAGCAAAAAATTGTATGGGTTCGAGTAATCCTAACGGTTTCCGATTCCGAGATAGCGAGACTTAAAGATATTTGGGTATATTTTTATAGATCACCTTGAACGGGTGTAACGTATTATAATTATTTAAAATTTATTAGATAGATAATCCTTGGACCTTTCTAACGATTTTTAAATTTGTCTAGTAGTCCTTTCCGTTTTGAAGTTATGGCTCAGCAAAATTAAAATTTCGGAATTTTAACTCGATTTTTTTATTTAACTATTTTTTTTATCAAAATATCCGTCATCAACGTCAATTTTTCATACTGGATTTTAAGAGCCCAAAATTTTAGATTTAAAATTAGTTATCAAACTCTATACCAATAATGTAACCCTTTCTGCATTTTTTTGCACTTTTTCTGAAGCATATCTAGCGAAAATTGCTCAAAAATGTTATTTCCAAACGATAATTGCCTACTTTCTGGCGGTTATTGAACTTTTTCAGCCATTTTCGCTGGAGATGCTTAAGAAAAAGTGCATAAAACGCATAAAGGGTTACATTTTGGGTACAAAGTGTGATAGGTCATTTTAATGCTAAGCTTTTGGGCTTCTTAAATTCAATTGAAATTCCGAACTTTTAACTTTGTTGAGCCGTAACTACAGAACGGATAGGAGGAGGAAAGAAACCATTAGAATGGTCCCAAGATATCCTCTCAATCAAGATTTAAATCATCATCATAGGGTGTAACGTTCAGAAGTTACAGGGTGATCTATAAAAACATACCGAAATATCTTTTGGTCTTGTTATCTCGGAAACCGTTAGGATCCCACCCCTCTTCCCACCCATAAAATTAGTTCTATAGTTAAGGAATATATAGTCCCTGAGCAACATGGCTTTATTAAATAATCTTATATTATTTTCGAACTATACTACATATATAAGTGTTTTTGAAGATAGTGATCAATTTCTCAGATTTCTCGAAGACATTTGATAAGATCATTCATACGTTGAAAATTATATAAGCTTCCACTCCTCTTTTTGAAGCTGGATTGTGGCCTATGTATTTTCGGATATTTCTGTAGTTGCTTCATAAGCATTCGAAAGAATGATGGTGCAAGTACTGAGCCCTGAGGAACACCATAATTGAAAAAAATTGTAGAACTAAATTGAATATTAGGTCACAGGAACGTTTTCCATTTCATAACCAGAAAAAAAAAAAATAAAATCACAATTAAAAAAAATTCTTAATATTTATTTTTTATTTTTTTATTATTTGACTCCATCAAAATTATAGCTAGCTACAATAAAATGGTGATTTAATTGAAATTTTCAGTTTTACCAAAAATTGCACCATTTGCACCTGGCTCTGATGTTTATTATCCTGGAGACTATTTCACATTACAATGTTCCATTATACATGGTGATCTTCCATTAAATTTGTACTGGGAATTCAATGGAAATAGACTAAATGAAAATGATAGTGATAAAATTGGAATAATAGTAGGAAAAATGGGAACTAGAAGTAGTGTGTTAACCATAGAGTCGGTGAAAGGTTCTCATGCTGGAAATTATACATGTTTCGGAAAAAATTCTGCTGGAATTTCAAATCATAGTGTACAACTTTTTGTTGATGGTTAGAGAGTTTTGTTATTGTTGTTTTTTTTTTACAGATAGTTACATTTAAGATTTTACTATTAAACCTACTAATTTTTTTTATAATTTATACTCTTCCTTATTCCTAATATTCCATAGTTCTTCCGAAGCTCAATCTTATGAGTCCTAATGAACCACTTTATGTTGGTGAATATTTTCAATTGACATGCGCTATTGTCAATGGAGATTTCCCATATAACATTAGTTGGTATTTTAATGGAAAACCTGCTAATTACATGAATGAAATAATAATTTTGATGATTAGCAAAAGAAGTAGTCTGCTTAATATTGAAAACGTATCCAGTAAGAATGCTGGAAATTATACGTGTGTTGGAGCTAATAGAGCAGGAACAACGATGGTATCCAGTTTATTGTCTGTTAAGGGTTTGTGTCTTAGATTTTATTTTGTGTAAAATAATTTCAACAGTTCAATGATCATTGGTGTGGTGAAAACATGCATTATTTTAATATGTTACTAATTTTACTACTCTAACTTTAACAATTTTCTGATCTTTTATATATGTATTTTTTTTTTATCTAAAGAGCTACCACAAGTTGAACAATTCAATTTTAATGCAATTGGTGTTAATGGGGGACAATCTGTTCGTGTTGTATGCATGGTAACATCTGGGGATCTTCCGATGACTCTTTATTGGTTAAAAGATGGACAACCCTTAACTCGTGCAATTCACCATAAAATTGATGAATACACCACAATTCTATCAATTAAGCAAGCATCTATTTCGGATGCTGGCAATTATACTTGCCTTGCACGTAACACTGCTGGTGAAATAAGAAAATCGTCTATATTAAAAGTGAAGGGTTCGAAACTATACATATACAATCAATAAGATATAATTAATTTTTATTTTTTTATGAGTATTTTTTTGTTTGTTTAGACATTTTATTGTGTTTTGCCTCAAATCAATTTTGTAAGCCAGTGTCTTATTTTGTTATTTTAAAGAACTTCCATCCTTGGCTCCCCTATCCCTGTCGGCCGATATCAGTCGAGAAGGGGAATATGTTCAATTGACGTGTATTGTCAGTAAAGGGGATTATCCCTTGGAGTTTAAATGGACTCTTAATGGTGAGATATTAACGAATTCTATGGCGACAATAATGAGCATCGGCAGGCAAACAAGTCTTCTTATAATTCAACGTGTTTCATCATATCATGCCGGAAAATATACGTGTATTGCATCCAATGCAGCCGGAAATGCTAGTGAATCTGCTGCATTAGCTGTTAAGGGTATAATTTTGAGATTTAAATTTCTTTCAAAACCTTCTTTATCTCTTGTTTTGTTTTTTTTATTTTATCCCTTTTAAATCCAAGTAGAAGGTGTTCCTAATTTAAACGACGACATTAGTTTTGGGTTTAATTTAAGTTTAAATATGTATCGGTATTCACACGATTAAGAATTACTATGAGAGCCATTTTAATAGAAAGGGCCATGGAATCTTCAGTCTCTTTTTTAGTAAAATATAACTAGGACAGTTTAGCCAGAGTTGACCTTGAAATCACCCGTGAGGGCTTGCTGAAGAGGACTAGAGATTTTGCTCCCAAGGTTATTATGGTTACCATAAAGTATATCGAAGGATAAAAGCTAATATATCATCCTGAAGGTAGATTCAATATATCGAAAAACTTTGTATAAAGTTTCACATAAATTCGAACCAAAGTTCGAAAAATTTAGTCGAAATTCATATATAGTAAAAACTTTGTATAAAGTTTCACATAAATTCGAACCAAAGTTCGAAAAATCTAGTCGAAATTCATATATAGTAAATTTTAAAGTTATTTTTGTTTTATGAAAATGTGATCTTGTCAGACATCAAATTTCTTGTCGATATTCAATTATATATTATAACTACACCCATTTCTTGTGCTTTTGTCTTTCTGGTATTAGTTTCGTAATTATAAACCCATGATAGACAATAGCATTTCGATATTTATTAGAATTTTGATTCACCTTTTTTGAGTTTTCGAAAATTTTCGAAATTCGAAATTTAACTACAAATTTTCATGAATTTCATATAAAGTCTATAAAATTAGACCTATAATATGGCATAAGAGTTTGTTGGAAAAGTCTTTGGCGATGTATTTAAGAAAGTGAATTTAATACAATTTTTGAAACCTGCAAGTAAAGTCGTATTTTCTAGAAATCATTCGACACTATCCTAGCAAGCTCGAATTTGGCATTTACGAAAATCTATAGATGTATTTCGAAAACCCAATTTAAAAAAAAAAAAAATCCTGGGTAGTTTGCGTGTATATACTTATGGTGGGAAAATTTTGAAATAAAAATACTTCTTATCTCCTCGGTGTCCCCAGGCGAACCAATTTTTTTCATATAACTTAGTTACATTAAGGAGAAGGGGAAAATACTTATGCGATATTTCGAGTAAATGAGTTCGAGAAGTGAGTATTGAAAAATGGTGTGCTAAATTTTCGATTGAAAATAGGGTCATGGGCACCAAAATAGGTAGATAGGGAACGCACATCTTATTAATTAAATCATAATAAAATATATGTCATTAATTTTTCGGTTAAATTTGATAATTCTGTCTGTCATTAACTGTGTGATTTGTTACTTTTAATAGCCACAGTGAAGTGAGAAGAGGTCTCCTTGTATGTGCCTGTGTAAACTGCAACGTATGGCATCATATAATTTTCTACATGCTATACTTCATACGTTAATGAGTCCTTCACTGATTGTGCTGGGTTGAAAAATCCAATGGTAAATCATTGGGTTGCTCACGTTTAGGGAAAATTGTTTGTTATTAAATTGAAGATAAAGACAACAAAATTCTCCATGTTTTAATATTTTCTTTTTTTCTTTTCTATTTTATTGATACGACCACATACATAGCTGAGCATTTAGCTATGTAGTTCATAGCATTTTTTCTCAAATGGGTCACACACACCCCGTTACTACATATGTATATTTGGATCGCACATTGTTTTTATAATGTTTTTATCAATTTCAAGTTTTTTTTTCCAATTTATTACTAAATGTTAATTTGCCTATTAATAAGAGTCAGACAAATACAATCGGCCATGACCTTCTCTCTTTTATACTTAACAAACTGATGAAATCAGAAATGTTTTTCCAGCACAATGATGCGATTGGTTTTTCTTATGAATGAATGAAAGAAACACTGAAAATCCTTCTAAGAATATTTTTTCAGTAGATTTTTAAAAGTTTTAGTAAAACAAAAGTTTTTATACTAAACTTCACTTACTATTAGACCGTAATTTTATATACGGTAATTGTTGCAATCAATTACTGTGAGTGAGCAAAAATTTGAACTTGAGTTTTACCGCGAAATTTTACAGGTTAAGGCCCTTTCAGGCTCGGCAAGTTACTTGCACAAGTAGAGATCCTCTTCACTTCTCTATCCCCATGGTCCAAATGCTTACTTGCGACAAGTTGGAAATCTTGTTCTACTTTTTTCTACTTTTTAGAGCAAGTCCACACTTTCAACTGAAAATGTTATGTGAATTTTAAATATGGCAGATGGTGTGAATTGTCAGATGAACTATATTTGTGGAAGCTGTCAACCTTGCATCACATTAAAAAAAAATTAGTTAGTGTTTGTATTCTTCAAAATGAGTAGTAAGAGGTTGATCCACAAAAGGATTATGGAATTATCTGAAGTAATGAAAGACAAAATTGAGAACACATTTAATGAAAGAAAAAACAAATGTATTTGGGTACGAAAATGGTTAAACCGAAGATCTGAATTAGGTACTTCTAGCACTCTTCTTAAAGAACTATTTCTTGAAGATAGGCAAGCGTATCGAAATCTTTTACGAATATCTCCGAAAATTATGGCTGTTAATATAATTTTGAAAGGAGTAACAACAATTATTTTTACCATAATGGAAAAATGTATCGTTTGCAATTTCCGGTACTAGTCAGAAGCAATTACAAAATTTAAATATGTTCACCAAAAGTGATTTAAAATTTTTAAATATTGCTTTTGGTGTTCCGTATTGCAGCACGTATCTGACTATTTTCTGTTTATTATTAGATGATGGGATCTGCACTGAACTATCTTCACATTTCCCTTTGCGCTTCTATGTCACACTAACATTTTATATAATAATCGTTAGGTCTCAGTAGAGCATTGTGAATACTTCTAGAAGAATTCAAATAACTGACCGAACACATTTGCTAGAACCCGTCGTAGATTTTTCTAATATTGACGAATCTTTAGACTCCTTCTCATGTTATGAACTAATCCGAACGATACTGATTAGCTAAAAGCAATAGTGTAGGTTGATGTTGTTATTCTAAATGTTATATGATTCCTTGGCGAATTCCTTCCCCGTATCTCGTCTTAAAATTCTTTAAATATTAAACATAAAACAATGAAAACATAAAAAGAAAAAAACAAAAACAAAATGGCGCAGTTCACAAATAGTTCATAAAAAAGATTACTTAGTTTAAGAGAAGGTGAAAATATCAAAAATCTGTATATATATTTGTGTAGATTTATGGAAAGGGGAGGGGGCGGGGCTTTTAATTATTTTGGAAAGATATCGTGTGTAATTACATTTTATAAAACACTTTATAACTTCAAAAACTACATCAGATACTTGCGGCTCTTCATAAGAATATCAACAGTGGCTGTTGCATGTCAGGTGTATAATTTTAAAGTTAAATGAGTTTTTTTTTTTTGTAAAAAAAAAATATTAAATGCCCCTTCTCTCTCCTTCTTTTAATTCAAACATTTTATTTATTGTATAAAATACTGTTGAAAGTCAACAAAATATGTCAAAACATTGCAAAAAAAGAAATTCAACAAAATTTCAAAATATTGAAAATGAATTTTTGTAAAAAGCTTTCAAAAGTTGTACTACGTCTAATTTAACCAAAACAACCATTATCATCTTGATGACTTCTTTTTTTTTTTTTGTATTAAAATTTTTATTTTGCTTTTTGCATATAATACCTATATAATATGAACACACAATGGGCTAAAATTGTTACAAAAATAAAAATTATGAATGAAACCATATGGACATGCGCACTGATGGAAAATGGCTAAATATTTTTTTTTACATTTTTTTTTCTTAGTTATTATTTTTTTGGCAGAAAAATATTTTTATAATTATTGTAAATATTTGCGCAAATTGTACGAATTGCATTTTTGAAAGTAAAGTACTCGTAAAAACAAAAAATATATAAAAAAAAAAATGGCGAAACAGCGGAACTCCCCATTTGCTATGTGTACACTACCACCCACACACCCATATACACACACACACTCCCACTCACATTCAATAGAAATAAAACAACTTTCCACTGCAATTGCCTCTGTATCATAAATATATATAAAAAATATGTATAATCACACAGCAAATATACTCACCATTATCATCATATTTACTCTCTACACACAACGCTTTCTATACTTGTGTCGTGCATAAAATAATCACAAGAAAAATAATCCGTCACTCCAAAATTATTCCTTCATTGTCCAACTCCTAATAAACCTTAGATCATCCTATCACTTCATTTAAGACTAATTTTGAGGTTAGAATTTTGTCAAAAAAAAAAAAAAAAAAAAAACAATTAATACCTATTTATGAATGTAATATTAAAAATATAATTTTCAAATATTTCTTTGATTTATTAATGGAGTTGTGTTTTACAAATTTTTTGACAAATTTCTCTCCGTGCATGTTTTATGATAATTTTTTTTGTTTACTTTTTATTTTTTACACCAATTTTAAGTTGCCCCATTTTAAAATTTTTTTTTTGTTAATTTTAATTTAATAGGCTTTAAGATGTAAAAAACAAAAATATTGACTGGCTTATCTACTATTTATATTTTTTTATATATAATTGTACTTTTAAAGCATACTACTTGCCTTGTACATATATATTATTGTATATACAAAATACATACTCTGAAGAATGATAAATATTGTAACTCTCTTAAGCAAAATTAGTGATAATGACTTAGTCAATAAACGTGGAGCTTTCCACAATTGTCTTGATGAAACAAATGAAATTTTGCAATCCTCCGATGGCAGATTTTCTTTGTGTGATCTGAGTTAAATCCTGCACTAATAATCGAGGAAAACAAAAATTTAAATGGTGATGGTAGGGATTAGACATTTTTTCTTCATATTTTATGAACCCTATGATGATAATTTAATAAATAAAATTACTTGAAAAAAATAATCTTTCATAGCAGAAAATTGCCTATCCGAAGGCATTTACTGAAATTTTTACTGGAAGGTGGGGAAAACGCAAAAACTGTTACATTTTGAATAGCTAGAGAGTATGATTTTAAACTGAAGGCTTTTGGTGTTTTAAGTTCGATATACATTTTTCATATTCATTTATTTTGGTAAAAATATTTGTTAAGTGAAAAAAATAAATGATTAAAAATTCCAAAAATTTTGGATTTTACTGAGCTCTAGATTCAAAACGAATATTAGGATGTTAGGACACAAAAAAAAATATTATACAACATTGAAAAGCTTGAATGATTTATCTATCTAAGATATTTGAAATTTTCATCATACAATATCAGATATTTGTTATTTAAAACCCAAGTAGCTATTCATGAACTATTCAGTTGTGATGAACTAAACCACTGTTATACAAACTTTCTCACAATAACAAGTTTGGTTGCGAATGGTTGGCAATTTCTTAGTTGCGTTTCAGAATCAATTTCAATTTTTATAAATTTGTGCGAACCATTTTTCAGAACTATTTAGTTGCGGCAACCATTTGGTTCGCGTAAGGAGTTCTAAGAGCGATAAGCCAATCTATTTTTGCAACCAGTTAGAAACTATCAGTTTTGAAGTTGTGACAACTATGTGCGAACCTATCTCCTTATCCACATACGTACCTTGACCATTTTATTCGCTTAATGACTAGTAAGGACTCCATGTGAACTTGGCCTGGTAACCAAATGCGAACTACAAGCCATACTTGTTAAATCTGGTTGGCACATATTCCTTACAGACATTCTTGAATTCTGGATAGAACCAAATTTTTGGTTTTGTCAAAAAATTCAATGTCGCTGTCGTCTCTTAGTCTCGACGATCTTATAACTATGTATTCTGGTCTGTACAATTAAATTTCTGAATGATATTATATACCAATAAATGGAAAAAAAACGTGTCTAAAACAATATACTCAGTAGAACTGCAATATATACTTTCGAAATCACAACTCTATAGTTTTCAGAACGACCATGTGGTTGTGAATTACAACTCTATAGTTCTGAAAAGAACTACATAGTTGTGACGTACAATTCAGTAGTTCTCAAGTGCACTACTTGGCTGTAATTTACAACTCTGAAACTTTCAAGAGAAACACACTATTCTTATACAGCGTGACTGTTTGCTACCACTGTATAGTTCAGCACAAAACCGCATGGTTGTTAGAGATACCCAGGGGCGGACTTGATAACTTTGCCGCCCTAGGCCTATGGAAGATGTCGCCTCTCTAATCCCTGTAAAACACGAAAAGTGCCTGCGAAAATACCAAATAACCCAGTACTAAAATATGTAGTCCAATAGTGGAGCAAAAATTAAAATGATGCGCTTAAACTTGGAGTAAACTAGTAAGCAAAGATCCAGTTCGATGATCCAAAATAATTTTCATAATTATAATCTCCATACGTGTAAATTTCTTTTTCGGGGTGCTATGGACACATTTTTGAATTTTTAAACGTTGACGTGTGGGTTCACAGAGCATACGACTACTAGAAAAACAAATCTCACCAAGTTTTGCTGCCCCTCCTAAATTTGCCACCCTGGCCCGGTGCTACTCAGCCTATAGAGAAATCCGCCCCTGGAGACAACTGTGTCGTTTTGACTGAGAAAATTACATTTCGAGAAGAATTCGAATTCACTACAAATAACAAACACAAATTCATTTAAATACTTTCAAGTGGATTCATCTAAAACTGGTCATTACGTTTTATGAATATGATTAACATATTTCACGTCTTTAAAACACAGTTTTGTTTTTCCAAAAAAGACACCAGAATCACAACTATTCCTTTGCAGATCGTAACTACTTACATAGTTATGTCCCATAAATTATTTTATTACTCAAAATACGTATCTGCCTATACAGGGTGTTTCCCCTTAAGAGGTCAATAGAGCAGGAGGTGATAGTACTCACCTAGGCAAAAAAAAAAAAATTATATAACAGGAGGGGGAGGGGCAATATCAACTGTTTAGGAGTTACAGGGTGATTAAGAAAAACAGCTAGTCTTTCACAAAACGTCCTGTATTTTAAAAAGTACAGGGCGTACTGTCACAAATAAGAGCTCATTGTATTAAGAACTTCATGTACTTTCTAACGACTGTACAACCAGCCCTATACCCCCTTTATATCAGGAGTTAAGGGGTCTAAACAAAATATTTCGGATTTTTTTACTTTGTTTTTTATTTTGACCACTATTTTTTTTTGCAAAACGGTCGTTAACATAACTTTTTTTATAAAAACTATAAACTGTAGACTCTCCTCTTTAATTTGACCTATGATACCCTTTGTGCTATCCGAAATATTTTGTTTAGACCCCCGTAACTTCTGGGAAGAGGAGGGCGTGGAGATGCTTTAGCAGTAGTTGGAAAGGCCATAAAGTTCTGCATACAATGAGCTCTTAACTGTGACCGTACGCCGTGTACTTTTTAAAGTACAGGGTGTTTTGTGAAAAACTAGCTTATTTTCTTAATCACTCTGTAACTCCTAAACGGTTGATATCGCCTCCCTCCTGCCATACAATTTTTTGTTTATCTAGGTGAGTACTATCACCTCCTGCTCCATTGACCTCCCAATGAAAATTGAAAATACATTTTACGGTCGAAATAAATCCGTTCAAACTGTAATCCTCGTATCGTGTTCGAAAATGTACAGAATTTCATTAAAGTCTTTCCAAATAATAAAAGTTGCCCATCATAAGGCGGGCTATATTTTATGTTTTTGTAAACATTTTAGAAAAGATA
Source organism: Dioctria rufipes (assembly GCA_963924295.1). Classification (NCBI taxonomy): domain Eukaryota; kingdom Metazoa; phylum Arthropoda; class Insecta; order Diptera; family Asilidae; genus Dioctria; species Dioctria rufipes. The sequence goes on along the minus strand of OZ002740.1, from coordinate 20,868,819 downwards.
CACGAAAAGGGATATTGCCCATAATTTATTTCCCTTTCATTTTAATTGTCTCTTTGTTTATAACGTCAGTCTGCCGTTTTTAGTGAAATAAAAATATCCATTAACTTTCGGACTTCCGAAATAAAAAAGAAGATCCGGTTCCCTTTTTTTTATAGTAGGTATTAATAAATATTTCTTATGTACATATATAGGGTGACTGGTTTCTCATCCGGAGCATTTCACAGGGTGATAGTTCTAGTTCAGACAAACAAAAAATATTTCGAGGGGGCCGGGGAGTTAAAATGCTTGGTTTGGCCGCTAGGGCTTCACTTATGTTTTAAGGTGCTTCCATCACAAAATTCAAGAATTGCTCAAATTTATTGGGACTTTTTTCAAGTTACCACTATTTCCCCGGCTAAATAATTTATTAATTTAGCAGTTGAATAAATCTTTATTGGAGGGTTAGAGGGACAGGTTTTGCTACACTACTGCTGTAGTGGAAAACCTATCACCGATAGACCGATTGCGATGTTCTCTACCATCTTCTTCAACATACCAAGAGGGGATAGTCACCCCAAACGGTATAGTGCTCTGAAGCACTTGTGTTAACCTTAAAAATAACAAGTCTGATGCATTTTGGGGCCTAAGCGTCCAGAAGGATTCGGAGGTCAGGTTGTCCATATGTTAACCTGCATAATTAGTTTGCCCTACGGCAATAGCGCGGGAATGCTGTATGCAATGGCTTGAATTCAGACTGTCTGATAGCAATCTGTCTTGTTGTCTCGAAATTTGCTTCAAGACTACATATAAGATTAACCACGTAGTTAGTAGTCCTCGAGAGGATGAATTCAGGCTGTCCAAATGACAGACGGCCTTAAGAATTAGAATCAGCATGATTGCGTAAAGTCGGTGTACTACGATGTAGCTGAATGCAATGGATATGGGCAATTATGTAGTGGAGCCATCCAAACCAGCGCTATCGTCCATTAATTCGGGGTGAAAAATCTAGTTACCAGCGAGCTAAATTCAGGGCATGTCCTTGTTAGATATTACAATAGAAGCTGGAAATTTTTCGTCTATAGCAGACTAAAATTCACTGAAAATAATTTCAATAAATTTGCAAAATGCAAAAAAAATACCGAAATTTTGGACCCAACGATCAGAGAGGTCTCATCAGTGTGGTTATCTCAGATCGCATACCAGAGAAGTTCGATGATAGAGATTGTTAAAAAGCATTTATATGGGCAATCTGGTGACCTCTATCATCGTACTTCTGTGTTATGCGATCAAAGAAAACCACTCTGATGAGACCTCTCTGATCGACGCTGGGTCGAAAAGTTCATTACAATAAAAGTCCTTGTTATTTAGTCAGCTGACATTAGACTAATAACATTGTTTTTTTTTTAATTCATTTATAAAATCTCAAAAGCCTAAATAGCTAAACCTTCCTGGGTTCAGTAAAGTGTTTCTAGACGAAAATTTCGAATTTAATTTTGCTAGGTTTATAGAGTAGGTAGTTGGTTAAGAGTTCGAAAATGTGCGACCCGGAGCAGAAGTGTCATCACAGATTGTATGGAACAACAAACAAGTTTTCTATCAAATAAAGTTAAATTTTACCTTAATGTAATAAAGAAGCTGCAGGGTAATAAGTGATGAATATGAAAGCAGCCAAAAACATAATTGACCCCCTAGAATTGTCCACGACCAAATACAATTTATTGTTTGTTTAGGCGAGACCTGTGAAATATTCGGGACGCGTAACCCAACACTCTATATATGTAGTGAATAGTGATGATACATTTTCCAATATTATTCAAACCACTTCTTTTTTATAATTCAGAATAATTCCTAGTATGACAGTTGTCAGTTAATCAAATGAGCTACATATAATGAGAGGAAATTTCAACAACAACTAAAATTCCTTTTAGAATGAGTTCAGTAAAAGTAAAGTAGCAAACTAAAAACTTTTTTTTAATCATTTAAAAATTATTTTTTGTCCCTCTCCAGATTTATCATTTATGTAAGCCTGCACTGAACTCTCAACCACAACCAAAAAAATGTTTGCAATATATTCTAAGAGGTTCTCACTAGTCAGAACTTCTGACGTTAGTGAATTTATTTCGTCGTCTTATTTTTGGAATCGTAAAATCCTTAAAGAACAGATTTTATGTAGTAGCTTGATCTTCTCACTAATTCAAATCCTGTTGTGAGAATATTTAGTCCTACATAATTTAATATAGCAGAAATAGGTACAAATTTATCATTCTTCCAAACTTAAAAATAATATTAACTAACTGTAAATAGATTTTAAAAATTGTATACATAATGAGTAAGTTAAAGTTCACACATGTCCTCAGGTCAGGTATGTAATATTATTAATGCCGGTCAATATTTTTGTTTTAAATAGAATTGTTTCTGCAAAAAAAACAAAAAGGTAATTACCACAATAAAATCTCAAAGTTATTCTCTATTTGTTCAAATCCAGATAAAAAGCATGCAGAACCAATTCTATAGTCGTCCGTCTGAACTCATAATGAGTTTTTTATTAAAACAAATACTCACATCCGCATGTAAATGTTTTTTTTTTGTTACACAACAACAATTAATCCTGGATAGATTCTAATAAAAAAATATTTTCATATAATAACCACAGTTCCACCAAGATGGATCTTGGAACCTACAGATAAAGCTTTCGCTCAAGGATCTGATGCTAAAGTCGATTGTAAAGCTGATGGATTCCCTAAACCACAAGTAACATGGAAGAAAGCTGTAGGTAAGTGTGTAAATGGAATAATAATTGAGAAAATATTATGCTAAACCACATCTTCTAAATTAATCTTGTTTTTTTTTTTTTTAGGTGACGCTCCTGGAGAATATAAAGATCTAAAACAGAATGACAATATTCGAGTAGAAGAGGGCACACTATTTATTGATAATATCCAAAAGACTAATGAAGGTTATTACCTATGTGAAGCTATTAACGGAATTGGATCTGGATTGAGTGCTGTTATTATGATTAGTGTTCAAGCTCCACCAGAATTTACAGAGAAACTTCGAAATCAAACTGCCCGACGTGGTGAACCAGCTGTTCTACAATGTGAAGCTAAAGGAGAAAAACCTATTGGAATTTTATGGAACATGAACAATAAGCGATTAGACCCCAAGACTGATAACAGATATACAATTCGGTTAGTTTTTAGGGATAGTGTCCTTGAGATGGACATTGAAATCTGTATAGTTTGTAATTGTCATTAAGTAGTAATGCGCCTTCTAGGATTAGTTTGTATGGATTTTTTTATTTTAGAAGTGGAGTTATCGTATCATTTACGATATGGAAATGTCTTAAAACGAATTTTTCATAATTTCTATGGTCTAACCCTAGCTGAAAATTAAAAGAGCAAGATATCAGAAGCTATCCAAAGTTCCTGCAAATATTAAATGCAATGTTTCACTCGGTGTAGACTATATTCTAAGACTGCATTTTAGTTTTAACACATTTCTAATAGGGAAGCTCCCATATTCGTCAAACCACTAGAATCGCATTTGTTTTGTTTTTATTACAAACTTTACAGTCCTTTGTTTCGCATCAGATTAAGAGCGACCCCCGTGTTACATTTATTCAATTTTTTAACAATTTCTATTTTTTTTTTTTTTTTAATTTTAGAGAAGAAATCCTATCAACTGGTGTCATGTCAAGTCTATCAATTAAACGAACCGAACGATCTGATTCCGCTCTATTCACATGTGTAGCTACAAATGCTTTCGGAAGTGATGATACCAGTATAAATATGATTATTCAAGAAGTTCCAGAAATTCCCTATGCCCTTAAAGTCTTAGATAAATCTGGAAGATCAGTACAACTTAGTTGGGCGGCACCATACGATGGAAATTCACCATTGAAAAGATACATGATTGAATTCAAGCGATCTAGAGCATCATGGGATGAAGTTGATCGTGTTATCGTACCTGGTCATACTACAGAAGCTCAAGTACAAAAACTTAGTCCTGCTACAACGTATAATATTCGAATTGTTGCTGAAAATGAAATTGGTACATCAGATTCATCGGAAGCTGTAACTATTATTACTGCTGAAGAGGCACCATCTGGTAAACCACAGAATATTAAGATTGAACCAGTTAATCAAACTACACTGCGAGTTACATGGAAACCACCACCAAGATCAGAATGGAATGGAGAAATCTTAGGCTATTATGTCGGTTATAAATTATCCAATACGAATAATTCGTATGTTTTCGAAACTGTTAATTACTCAACTGAAGAAGGAAAAGAACATTCTCTGGAATTGACTAACTTAAGAACTTATACTCAGTATTCGGTTGTAATTCAAGCATATAATAAAGTTGGAGCTGGTCCAATGTGTGAAGAAAAGAAACAATACACTGCCGAAGGTACACCAAGTCAGCCACCAAGTGATACTTCATGTACAACATTAACATCACAAACTATTCGAGTTTCATGGGTGAGTCCACCATTAGAATCTGCAAACGGTGTTATCAAGGCATATAAAGTTGTTTATGCTCCCAGTGACTTGTGGTATGGTAAGTATATAGATTTTTTCTTTTTATTGACCTGCTATACTGTATTAATACCAAATTCTAATATACATTTAGACGATAGAAAAAAGGACTACAAAAAGACTGCAGCCAGTGATACTGTTCTTCATGGATTGAAAAAATACACTAATTATACTATGCAAGTTTTAGCTACAACTGCTGGAGGTGATGGCGTTCGAAGTGCACCAATTCACTGTCAAACTGAACAAGATGGTAATAAATATGATTTGTTTTTTTTTTTTTTTTTTTAATTAATTTAATTACAATCAATTCTCTTCACGAATATAGTTCCTGAAGCTCCGACTGATGTAAAAGCTTCGGTAATGGGAAGCGAAGCAATTTTAGTATCATGGCGGCCACCAGCACAACCCAACGGTGTTATTCAACAATATTCTGTTTACATAAAACCAGAAGGTACTGAAGGTGAACCGAAAAGCCAAAAAATTCCACACTATCAAATGAGCTATGAAGCATCAGGACTAGAAAAAAATAAGCCTTATGAATTTTGGGTAACTGCTAGTACTGTGATTGGTGAAGGACAACCGTCAAAGAGCATTACTGCCACACCAAGTGATCAAGTTCCTGCCAAAATTGCCTCTTTCGATGATACTTTCACAGCAACATTTAAGGAAGATGCAAAATTACCCTGCCTTGCTGTTGGATCACCTACACCCGATATTACATGGAAGATTAAAGGAATCGAATTTACACCAAACGATCGAATGCGACAATTGCCTGAAGGATCACTGTTCATTAAATCTGTGACTAGACAAGATGCTGGAGAATATACTTGTACAGCTGAAAATTCGATCGCAAAAGATTCGATTACACATAAACTTATTGTTTTGGCTCCACCACAATCACCACAGGTTTCTCTCTCAGCCACGATGACTGATTCATTGACTGTTAAGCTTAAGCCTCATGAGACTGATACGGCTCCACTTCATGGATACACTTTACACTATAAACCAGGTTAGTTGGAGTAGGATGGAATATTTGAAAATTGGTATGCTTTCACATGTATATTTTGTTTATTTGATTCTAGAATTCGGTGAATGGGACACAGCTGAAGTTTCTGTTGATGCACAAAAATACACAATTGAGAATTTGTTGTGCGGATCTCGCTATCAAATTTACGCTACAGGTTTTAACAAGTAAGGGTTGTACAAAAATTTTTAGAAGTGTGTGTTCAAGACGAAAAAAAGTTCAAAATTATGATATGGGTGGAAAGGGGGGTACTTTTAAGGTTCGATAATTGTAAAGTACCTCCTCCGTGTTCCAACTTTCTTCTAGCAATACATTCGAACTCAGGGATTCAAAGCTTCCATTTTTATGGTATTACATCTTTAACTCCGCATCAACTCTATTTCCTTTCAACTCCGTAAATTCGTCTGATGTAATTAATGCTATCCGGTTAATTCAATCTGAATCAGCTGGACCGGATGAAATGTTTTTCCCGTTTTCTTAAAATCCTATTAGTCGTAATTATTGACCATTTAACTTACATCTTAAATTCGTTTTTAACTCACTCTGTTTCCCCTGCACTTGGAAAATGGCTACTATATTGGCCTTACAAAAAAAAAAGCATCCCTTGTTGACATGAAGTATCTCCTTTCAAAAATACTGGAAAGATGTAATGAAAATGTATTCCCAGATGCTAAAATTTTTAGAGGACAACCGCTTTTTAACCAGATGGCAATCGGGATGACTTGCGGAAGAAGCTTTTGAGAAAGTTAACTATAAAATGCTTCTCCAGAAACTACTAACCTTTTGCGTTCTCCTCTTCTGCTGCTCGACTCATTCGTAGGTTTTCAATTCGTACCAGTACTTTGCGCCGTTCCTCAGCAATACTTGGCCCATTACTTTTCAGCATCTTCAGAAATGATCTTCCTGACATGGTTCATGATGTTGACATTCAGTAAACCGATCGGACTAGTAGATGACTGCTTCTGACGTTTCAAATATGATCTGATCGAAATCAGCAAATGGGCGTCACTTAACAACTAACTCTGAATCCGATTAAATCACGATTATGATTATACATAACAGCAAATGATTTTCGCAGTAGTTATTCGGCTTGACAATTCTCCGTTGACTTTAGTCAAATCTGCAATAAGTCTAAAAATATCAAATTTAAAATGCTCCGACCACTTTAAATTTACTCTTCGTAAGATCTGTGGTGGACTTAGACAACTATGGTTTACTGCTGACATTTTGTCGGTGAGGGTGCAGTCGCGATTTGTAAATACTCTATTACTACCTTATTGCACATCTGGCAATAAAATCTATCCAAAACTAGATAGTGTTTGCTACCACAAACGACTTAGCCGATTTTTCAGAGATTTAAACTGACATAAACACATTTCTCAGTTCTTACATACAAATAATTGTGCGGTTATATGATAGCATCTCTAGTGCGGAGATAACAAATGCAGAAATTGCATGCGGCATTTTTATTTTTTTCTCCAGCATTCTAAAAGACTTTTATATCCGTCGCCTAGGAATTCCGAGTTTTTGTGATTCGGGTTTCAGAGTTTCGTGACTGATATCTCTTGAGTTTCTATTTCTAGGATTTATATTTCGTCTCTTTGAGTCCCGGGATATTTTATTTGTTAGCAGCTCCAAAGATCTCTTGCAGTTCAATCATTCTCTGTTCATTGGCTATGTACCATGCCGTAAATATAAAAAGTTGAAAACATTTCTCACAATTAGTACTACAGTCTGGACCGTTATAAATATCTACACAAAAATTACAATTTCTAACAACTTTCTGTGACAACTTTTTAGCATTGGTGCTGGTGAAGCTTCAGATATTCTCAACACAAGAACAAAAGGATCAAAACCAATTTTACCAGAAAAATCTCGATTCATTGAAGTTTCATCAAACTCTGTTAGTCTACACTTTAAAGCATGGAAAGATGGTGGTTGTCCAATGTCACATTTTGTTGTCGAAAGCAAGAAAAAGTAAGTGGACAATAACAATGAAATTAAATTATAAACATATACTTGATAACATTAATTTTTTTTCTTTATTTAATTTTTAGAGATCAAACTGAATGGAATCAAATTTCAAACAACGTTAAGCCTGATAATAATTATGTTGTCTTAGATTTAGAACCTGCCACATGGTACAATCTAAGGATTACGGCACACAACTCAGCTGGATTTACTGTCGCTGAATATGAGTTCGCAACACTTACCGTGACTGGAGGTATTATCCCTAACCCAATTCGTTATCCTTTGTATGATAAAAAATTAAATAGATTTATACTGCAATTTTTGGAATGAAGGACGTGGTTGAATTGCTCTCGAACACGTTCCAAAGAGTCTGATAATTTAAAGAATTTATTTTTGTTTAGTTGCACATTTGTAGCTTTTAACATAAAAGCTGGTAATTAATATTATGTATTATACGACGAAAAAAAACAGAGATCAGACTTGTTGTAAAAATATCATGCATGCTCGTAGTAATCCCAGAATGTTGCACATAAGACGTATTTGAAATTCATTAGGGTTTCCATTTAGTCTAAAAGCAGATTGAGATCACATTTTAGGTAACGGTCGACATAAAAGAATAATAATGAAATACAAAAGAAATTGGTAACAGCGTTCAATTTGCGTGACTGAAATTTCTTAATCGTTTCATTTTAACGTCATCGTAACAAAAATTTCTGCAGACACGGCTCAATTGCCTTTAATTCCAGATTTTGAACCACTTGACGATGATTCAAAGGTCGCTAATGATTCAACTATAGATTTTTGACAGAGATACATATTTCTTTGTAGATTCTCCGGTACAAATTTGTATTCGCAGATGACTCAAAAAATTCGCAGATCTATTAATTTTCTAAGATTCGACGGAAAATCCCTCTTATAACTGAGACACTGTTTAGTATGAAAATCCCTCTTATTGCAAAACTGATATCTTTGTCGTTATTTTGTAGTACAACATTTTCCATACGTTCGTTATAAAATATCAGAAATACGAAAATTTTGGTATATGGTGGCGACTCCTCAACTCTAATAAAATAAAAAAAAAAAAAATATATATATATATATATAAATATATAAAAATATATATATACATGCATCTTTAAAATAGGAGAACTAAATAATAGCGTGCCCGATATAATTTTAAGAGTTCGATTTTAAAAACCACCCTAAAATAGAGTGAGAAGAGACTAGGGTTTAAGACTGAACCTTTAGATATGCCAGCAAAAAAGGGACAAGAGAGTAGATATTGAATTTTTGTTCACAATTTGAAACGATAGCGACAGTTAACCCAACGCCAGATTAAGAGAAGCCTTCGTTTCCCTAATGTTCTTTTTTTTCATACTTTTCCATACTGTAGAGCGTGATAAGCTTAATTGTTTTAAATATTGTTTATTAAAAGTAGTCTTCGATTACACATTCACGAATACTTTACATATTGTCCTGATTGAAGTTTGCAGCCCGAGCATGATCAGGACTTGGTGTATTCCAATTTTTGCCTACTAATCAATAAATTGTATTTTATCTTCCATGTGATTTCTATCGTCAACGGAACTTATATAATTGAGTCCGGTCTCTTATTATCTTAAGCAAGTAAATTTTAGAATGTACATAGAAGGCTTGCTTCCATTCTATGTGAAAATGAACATTAATTCCATCAATGATTTTTTGCGAAGGCTTCTTAGATTCACTCTTCGTTATCTTCTTTGGGAGGCTCTGTTTTTTTTGCGACTCCATATTATCGTGATAGGCTTGTGCAAATATTCATGAAAACTCTTCACTCTCCAGAATAACTCTAGAATTGTCTTTGGTCTTGATTGCTTTCAAATGTTTGCAAATTCCCATGTAGGTACTTTTAGTTTAATTTAATATCTTCTGGGACGTTTTCTAATGGTGAAAAGATATCGAGGAGGTCACGATCTCAGCTTTAAGTTGAGCTTGTCAAATTGTTTTTGTTATTATAGTTAGAGGAAAATGTTTCAACAACGATTTGCTGTATCACAACCTGATGGTTTGATCGTGACCTACTAGCTATGTTTCTACTCTAAGATACAGGATTTCTCTCCAGGGTCTCGCATGGCTATATCAATTGCTTTCTTCAATTGACTGCTAAATCATCGGAACGGAAATAAATAAATGGCCCATAATAGAAATTTACCCAATCAATACGTGACACATTTTTTGTCCATTCTGTACATATTAAAATAAAATACATCCCTCCTCCTCCTCACCACTGTAAATACCTTTGACTCTTGGGATTGTATTTGTATATATTATGATGATTGTTTTTTAATAGCGTTATTGTATTAGTTTAGTTAGTTTTATTTTTAGTAAAGTCTAATTGTAAATCTGCACCCAACGAAAACATACAGATAAAAATTATAAAAACTTGCAGTATAAATCTATTTCATTCCATAATCAGTAGAAAATCATTCTTGCTATGTAGATGGCTTCTTTGTTTTATTTTTTTATTTATAATTTTATTTTTCTTTAGTAATAATATTTTCATTTTTTTTTTGTTGTTGAGCTTTTTTAAACAGATGATTTGAAAATATTTTAATTTATTTGATTTCTCACACAATATTTAATCACACTTCGTAAGCTTCAAAAAAATTATTAGTAATTTGGCCCCCTTATTCCACATATATAAATACACACGAAGATCTAATAATTTTGTCGCAATTTTAATTTTGTTTTTATTTCGAATCCGTTCTCTTTGATTTTATTGCGTAAATGCAATTTGTTTTTCTTTTTAATTTTACTTTTAGTTTAAGAAAGGGTATATAAAAATGCTCAACGAATATTTTACAACTTACATATACTATATAAGTACGTACAAGCTGCTACTACTAACTAACAAGTCCGCACATATTTGTAATTCTTTTTTTTTATGTATTTTCGTCAATGTTTAGGTATTTTCCAAATCATAATTACTTTTATTTTAATATAGTAATATCTCACTCTGAATACTAGTAATAAAAGTTGATTATAATGTATGTGTACAGCATGATAATATTGGAATCTGTACATAAAAATTAACAGTAAAAATCATCGAAGTGTCTTAAAGTAAATTCCTGCGTAAAAAATACTTCATTTGAGAAAATTTTAAACTAAGCGAATAAAATCGTTTGTTTGAAATTCGAGAATAGCGAAAAAAAATTTTCACTTTCACGTTATGAATTTATGGGTTAAAATTTTCCTTTGAAAGTATTTCACTGTGTAACTAACTTTTAAAGGTTAATAACTTTTCACTGTGACAGTTTCTAACTGAAACCCATCATAAATTATTTCGAATCATAAAAACTCAGTCGAAAACAATGTGTGAGCTCGGTACCAGTTTTTTTTAAGAAGTTAACGCTTTTCGCATTGTTCGGTGAAGTATGCAAGAAGGACTTTTGACCATCCAGATGAATTTTTTTTTTAATCCAAACCCAAAAACTGCAATTAACGTGTACAAAAAAAAACTTACATATTTGTTTACGGAAATGATTAGGTATGTAATAATAGCCTTACTACAGTTGGCTGCTCTTTATATTACGATAGTCATACAAAATAGACGTAGGAGGCAAAATTCTTTTATATTTCTTGAAAATTAATTAAAAGTTAGCTTCTTCTCCATAGAACGATCGTAAAGGGAAATGCCCATTTTAGGACCGACTTCAATAGATATGAGAAATGCCTTAAACAATGCATTATCATACTCTGAACATATTTTATTAATAATGTTTTTTTTTTCAATTAAGCAGTGGGTGGCTGGGCGGGAGGGGGCGGGTTTCATTGTTTGATCTAGTACATTTTGGAAAATCTAGTACCAAATCAAATTCCTTAGATCCTGAGAAGAAGTGTGAGTACCCACACTCCTATACTCCGCGGCTTAAATAGCCATCCCCATACTCACTTTTTCAGTATTTCCCTTTTTTATTTGAACTAAGGTACGTATATTAGATCGGCTCTAACTCGATAGGGTATGTCCGATCGGAAAACCTGTTTCACTGTTCGCCTCAGCACATTACCAGCTACAATTCGTAGCAGAACATTTATCTCTGTATACTTTTAGGGGGCTCCAATATGGCATGTTGCATATCAAATTAAAGCTCTTGCCGAGTACCTACTATCGGGTGATGTATTTTTTTCGATTAAGACAACTTTCTCGGGACGTTTTTGTCGCCAGGAAACCCATTTTCATGCACTTGGGTCACATACACCCCACTTACTACATTTCGCATATATTTTTGCAGTTTTTTCTTTCATGGCCATGAGTGCTCTGTTGGGAACATTTGCAACAATTTCGCACAATCACGAGAAGTAAAAAAGTCCACTTTTTCACACAAGAAAGTCGCTCAAGCTATATCCGGACGCGAAAGCTTTCCCCCGCTTGATTGAAATAAACATTGTTAATAAAATATGTTCAGAGTATCATAATGCATCGTTTAAGACATCTCATATATCTGTTGATGTCGGACCCAAATTTGTATGAAAAGTGTACAAACAAGTATAGGGGACATGAGCTTTCGTACACTTGAATCCTTTAGGATGAACTCAAATTTCAGCTTAAAACTTTTACGCGCGGCACGTTCAAAATTAAAAACTTGGGAAAATGTTATAATTCGTCTAAACAATTTTTTTCGATAACCTAAATGACTGCCCGAAAATATAGTTTCCCCTTTTATTTCAAAAATATGCTACCTAGATTCCTAAAATGAATTTCACATTTCTTTCTAGAGCAGTTTGTTGGACAATAAAAATGGTTATAACGAATTTTATAGGTTTTTATCATTCCAAAGATATTTTCGTCACATTAGGTTAGGTTGAGTACTTACTTTACACCTACAGTGAGTCCATTGTGCCCCTTGACCTCATGGGATAACCTTTAAAACAGCTCTAGATCCATCCTGGGGCATTCGCAAAGTACGTGTTAGTCGAATTCAATTTCTTCCGAGTCCTTACAACTCCTGCAGAAATCGTTCGTCGCTATTCCTAGTCTTCTAGTCTAGTCTTCCCTAGTCTTTGCTACATTAATACTATCTAGGATTGATTATTTTCTCAGTATACGTAAAAATTTTCAAATCTAGAATTTTTTTTTAGCAAACCTACGTAGGAGTTTCCCACTTTCATCCATTTTCGAAGTTAGATCTACACTTAATATAAGATTGCCATGCACAGAATTTCAGCTCAACGCTGCCTGAAATAGTGTCCAAATATATTAAATTAAAACTTTCATTTGGCAACGCTATGTAGGAGTTTTCCAATTTTACCCATCTATAATGTCGAGATTACTTTTTCTTATATAAAAAACGAAAATATATTTGCTGTAGATATTTACCTCAGCACAGTAAATTATTTTTATTATGTGCGAAGCTTTAATAGTTTTATTAGCGTTCCCGTTTTAAGTTAGAATTGTACTGATATAGGTTGTTGTACGAGATATTAAAAGCACATCAGTGCCATCTAGGCTTAAAAAGAAAAAAAGAAAAATACAATCGCAAAGTACTTTCACAAAAAGCTTTGATATATTATTATTTCTTATGTGCATTGATAAGACTTTAAAAACTATGTTTTCATTTTAACAATATTCCAAGAAATTATAGAAAATGTAAAATTTAATTTGAGCATTTTTATAAGGTCTCTATAGAGTCTGAATTATGTTAATTTCATTTTTAAATAGAATTAATTTGTCTTACAATATATTTTCAATGAGTATTTTCCGTTCTATTGAATTTGTCTTTAAGAATAATTTCATATAAGAAAAAAAAGTTTTATTGAAAAAGAGGATTTCAAGTTCAAAAGTGGATTTGTTCCTGAAACAACCGAAGCTCCATCAAAGAATCTCTTCTTCGTGTTTTGTGTTCTGATTTTAATATTTAGTTTATAGTTTACATGTATATTCCGTTTTCGACATTTTTTAATATTTTTTTTTCTTTCTTTTTTTTGTATTTGATTTATTTGTTCTTTTGTTTTTGTTTACAATAATTGTATCTGTAAAAATGTTAAGCGCTTTAAGCTTCTTGCATTTATCGTTCGTAAATACTCTTTCGGCAAAAATGTTTCATCATGAAGTGTTGTTGTTTTTTTGGTTTTTCTTTCTTTTTTTGTTGTTGTTATATTTACAAATAGCTTTATTATCTGGAGTTTAGAATGACAGAATAAGTCTAAGCTTAGATCACATAAACAAATTCATGTATGACTAGATGTGATGACCAATTTTAAAAATTCAAATAGCTTTCAAACAAGAAAATTTCCAACGTGGTCATGTACCAAAAGGTTTACGTATCTAAATATTTTACGTTTGCGCTCCAACTTCAGATTGGAGTATGAAATTCGACGCGTATAACAACTTAGTGTACTTTTTACGGACCACATTAAAAATCTGAAGTACAACAAATTGGTGTGTATGAAAATTTAACCAATTAGAATCCATATCGAATGCTTTCAACAATTGCAAAGTCGCCACTCAAAACAGCAAGCAACGAAACCAGTTACACTCAACTTACCCATTTATTGAGCCAACAATTTTCCTAGAGTTTAATTTTTTTATTTTCAAAAGTGTTGAGTAGGTTTTCGTCAATCTTATTCACATTAGTAAAACCTTCCAAAACTAAATTTCATGGACTGTCCTTGAAAGTGAGTAAAATGTTTCCATCGTTCTAACTCTCAAACTAAGATTGCTACAGATAAATAAATTTTACTAATTTCAAAGTTTTGAATCGATTCTTACGCAAAAACTTTATGATAATTTTGTTATTTAACCCGTTTTCCAGGTAAAGCAACAGCTCCAAGCCTAGTTTTGATTTCTTACCACAGCATATCTCTTCTGCCTAGACCTAACCCTTTGCACGATAATTGTTTTCTTAGTTTGTTATCGGCCAAATCTGATTTAATTTGCTGGTTTTGATATTACATCACATAATTTCGAGTATTTTTTAAATAAAACTTCTTTCCAATAATTTGTTTTATAACCTGTATGAAGCGTCACGGCATAGGTGACTTAAGAGTTTTAGGGAAAAATAGTCTTGTCACGCTAGAAGTGACCTAATAGTGTAGATGACCATTATTTTTGGGGATATTAGTTTTAGAAATCGAATATTTTTTCCTTTTCCGAAAAAGAAGAATTTCATTCAACTGTGACTACCTACGACATAATAGGGTGCGTTTCGCAGGACCATTTCATGGGTTGTAATTTTAGAAGGTCTTTACATTTGTCTCTCATATGAGTTACTCGAAGATATTTTATTTTATAATAATATGTTGAAGAAGCAGATATCCCTATTATTTCGCAATTCAGCAGATCTCATTTCCCTTTTGTAAGGAACATCTCCAGTATTTGATCTTTTTATACTATTTTCATCATTCGCTTGTATCAATTTCTTTCCGTCTGTCTTGAAAAGTTCTGCTAGGATCCCATATATCTATCATCAGTTTTTGTTGTTGTTGTACAGATTTTTATTGAATTCTTCTCTCTTGCTAAAGATAGATACGTTTCCTGTGTTCATGATACTTTTGCTAGTCTTAATTTACTAGTTTTTTTGTAAATGTGATCTTAGTATCAAGCATAATTCTGTTTTTATCCTTAGTGCAACTACTTCCGAATAGTATTCAAGGTTTTCTAACATTTAAAGTTCTACTAAAAATGTAGGCCCATCATAATTGTTTGAATTCACTAGAATTCTATTTAACAAAACAAAAAATCCATTTGACAGTTACGAGGGAATTTTGAAAAGTTTTCAATCAGAGAAACGATTCATTTTTTGACAAATCTCTTTTCAGCTCAATACACTTATTCCAACAATATTCTAAGTTTTTTATATCGCCTGCATAATACGATTTATCTTAACCGTCAAAACAAGTGTTTTAGAATTTTTGCCAAATTTCGAGCCATTTGTTTCAAGTTTGGAAAAAAACAAAACGTTAATCAGGCTTAAATCTAGTAAATAAGAGGATTTCTATGCATTCACAACAGGTGTCCCTTCAGTGTGTTCCTGGTGTTCACATTAGTATCATGGGGAATGAAATTGCTGACCTTCTAGCCTAGTCTGGCTCTGGCTCTCCGTTCCTCGGACCGAAACCCGCTAAAAACTTATTATTTTCATCGTGGGCACGCAAACCTGTTAACGCGTCGCTACTGTTCAGTGGCAGGTATTTCGCGGCTGATTTTCAGATTTACATAATCATATAAAAATGCTCATGTAAATTAGAATAAACGTGATTATTTGATATGCTTGTAATGTTAACCCTTTCTCTTATTCATCATTCAACAGTTTATTATGGAATTTTCCAATAACTTCATCTGTCGTATCAGCACTTTTTTCATTACCTGAACGTTCATATCATCATTGTATGGACTGATGACTACATTTAAATTCACCAGGCCATTTTTTATGCAGAATTAAATTTTTTGTATTTCTGGCGCCATCTCTGTTCTAGGGCGAGAACTTTTCGAAATATGAGATGTAGTGAGGCAAAACGTATTGTTTTTTTTAAACATGATACGAGTCTCGATTTTCTGTTTTAAATTTAACGCGGTCTCCAAATATTTCATATTAAAATCGCTAGTAAAATTTTGACGTATGTTAATTTTGAGTAGACAAAATAATTCATTTTTACATTTTAATAAAAAAAATTTAACTCTGCAATCAATCAAAAATAATGCAAACTGTCATAGAAATAGTAAAGTGAAAATTTTATCACTCATTTAATGTTTAGTGTATTAAATGCATAGTAAAATGTGTGGAGAATTTATAGTGCCATCTATTTTATTATGAAGGAACCATAATATATTTTTGCATTAGTAAAATCATCAGTAAACATTTTGCTTGCGATTTTACCAGCGATGAAATTTGTACGGATATGTCACATTTTACTCGAACACGATACTAGTCTTAAAGGAAGAAAATTATGTGAATTCTGTAAGCGCCTCTCTCTTCTTTGAATAGATTTTTATCTTGTTTGCTGTATTCCTTATAAATATCTAAAGTAAAAACCAAAAAGCCAATCAGCCAATAACACTAACCAACCAACGAGTATATACGAACAAAATAAAAAAAACCAAACAAAAAGTAGAAAATATCATTTGAAAGAAGCTTTAACTCGCGCCTTTGTTTCTAAAATAAATTTTCAAAATTCATAGTTTTTCCAGATCACACATATCAAACAACATTTTTGAATTTTGTTAATTTTATAATCAATTAATAATTTTTGTTAAGCAACAAACTTTTCGAAATTCTTTTAAGACCAGTTTTTCTATGTATTAACTCTAAGGTCCGTATTCACCAAGCCATATTTAATACAAATTTAATTTTAATTTAATTATTATTGAAGAATCGAAATTAATTTTTTGTAACTATTCACACTAATCTTAATAAAATAAACAATTTCGAAAATTTCGAACTGTCAGCTGCGATATTTGTGAATTTGGCAATTGACAATTCTCAGGAGAGTTGATGAAATTTAATTATTATTGAAAAAGTACTAAATATTATCTTTTGATTTTTTGTTGGCCATCAAATATATTATATTTACCGATATTGTTATTTATTTAAACAAGTAAATTCTAACTTCTTGAATTTTTAAACAGCATAACATTTCAATCAGCAGCTGTAATATCGAAATTAAATTTATTTAAGAGAAGCTAATTATTAATTAAATTAAATTAAAATTAAATTTTCATTAAATCGATTCGGTAAATGTTGTTGGTGAATAGATTGAATTAAAAATTTATTTAATTTTGCTTGGTGAATACGGCCCTAATTTATTTAAAAAACAAAAAACAAATCAAGCGTTTTTGTTATTGTTTTCAATTAACGCTGTTTTTATATATAGCCTTTATACATTATACATAAATATTATAAAATAAGACAGAAAAAAAAAATAAGAAAAAAAAAATACAATTTTTGTTATGCCAACTGTAGTGAGTTACTTGCAAATATTTCTAGCATAAAAAATTTAAAAATAATTTTTTGTTCTCCATTAAAACTACTACATATATACTTATATATAGAAAAACAAATTGCATTTTGTCTTACACAAAATACAGTAAAAAATATACACATCAGCAATAAAATAATAAAAAAAAAATAGTAATAAACATAGAAAACTTCATCTCAGTTTCACAAAATAAATTACAAAATTTTATCAAAAAATCAAGAAACAAAAAACAAAAATTACAAAACAAAAAAAAAAGCTTTTTTTCAGTTGTTACCATTATCCTTTGGTTGTTTCAGGGACAATTGCACCCTCGCGCGAATTACCCGATTTAACCGCTGAGGATACAATTCGCATCATCTTGTCCAATTTAAATTTAATTGTACCGGTGGTAGCTGCCATCCTAGTTATAATAATTGCCATTATTGTTATTTGTATTCTACGTAGCAAAGGCAATCATCACAAAGGTATATAAAATTTAACTAATTTCACTTTTTTCTTTCTTGTTTCTTTGTACTACTACTACTACTACTACTCGTACTACCTAATCGTACCTACTCGTACACCTACTCGTACCTACTCGTTACTATCTTATTGATGGTCGATCTGGGGATGCCTACCACCATGTATTTATTTAACATGGTTGTGTAATATGCTGAAAACATGGTATGTATATTTATATGTAATAATTAATTGTGTCGAAAGGCACAATTGCCCCACCTGCCAATGGTGAGACCGATAGTAATGGAAGTACAAGGATGGCAATGCCGGCATGGATGCCTGAATGGTTGGATCTAAATTTCATGGTACCATTGATTGCAACCTGTATTGTAGTCGCGGTGGGTATTCTAGTTATTTGTGTAGCACTGTCAAGACGAAGAGCCGATGACTTAAGAGGTGGACCCAAGGATGTCTATTGTAGGTTTTTTGACATTAATGGATATACTATCAACTAAATATAAGTATAAAACAAATTTTTTAACTATTAATTATGAATCTTACAATTATTTACTTTCGGTGTTTATATACATTAGATAATTATCGTATATCGATGCTATACTTTAAAATGTTTTTAGAGAATGTTCTGATGCATTCTTATATACATATACACACGTTTCTTTATATATTCAATTTAAACTTTTAGAAGCATGTTTGTTGATACATACATACATACATACATATATGTATAGTATTTATATATTATATACCCTGTGAAGCATCTTCCCTTATTCACAAGTTCTATTTGCTGTTGATTGGAAATGTTTCTTTTCAATTTGGTTGGATTATTTTCGAATTAATTATTATGCCTGACGCATCTATATTTACTAAATATACTTATTATCAGTAATTTACAGTTTTTATTTAATTTAAAATTCATATTAAAAGAAGTTTCAATAAATATCGCTATTATTAAGTGAGTGGTAAGTACATAGATACATAGGTTGGTTGCTCACTCCAAACTCTATCCGCATTTAAAATCATTTTTACGCCTGTAAATAACTAAATAGAAATTAAAATATTAAAAATATTAGTAATCTAGAAAATTAGACTAGGATTACAATACATAATACAGGGTGGCGTAAAATTAACTTTTCAATTTGTTTCTGTTGTTTTGATTGTAAAATCTTTTAAAACAAAATGAAATAAGAAACTTATGACAGTAAAAAATCTAAAATATTAGACGGAGAAAATGAAATCACTTAAATTTTCACCACGCTGTTTAATATTTTTCTTGTTCTTTAGTTCTTGTAATTTTTGTGCCTTAGACTTTTCTTTAATGTAGTTCCATTGGAAATATCTGATGCAGTTTAATGATAAATCATAATTTTTAGAAATATTTCGATCGATTCGAATGGTTTCTTTAATTGTCAGTTTCACAGTCGAGTTAAACCAAGGTTTATTTTAAACCATCCTCCAAGTTTAAAGGTAGTTTAAACCAAATCGGGTTTCACAGTGCATTCTTTTAGTAACTTTGGTAAAACTAATTAAATTGTGAACTAAATTTATTATCGCCGCCACTGTGAAGCAATTTTTCTATCAACCAATCTCTCAATCGGAAACGTCAACAGACCAGAAGGTAAAAAAACAGTAAAAAATATAATATTAATATAACTGACTTATTTTAAATGCAAAATGACTGCTAGTAGTAGTGAAGTTGATATATTCCTTTCCCTAGTCCATTAAAAAAGACGTATAGTAGAATGCAAGAAAACGAACAAATATAGCTTCGAAGTCAGTGTGACAAAGTTCTTTACTTAAACGGAATCTATCATAAAAATCATTAAAATGATTTGGCCGATTTCTAATTATTCTCGGTCGTCGACAGAGTTTTAAATTTAACTAAAAAAAAAAACTTCTTCATAGCTAAAAATATCTAAATCTGAATACACAATAAAATTATTTTCTTGATACAAACAAACAATGCTACTGTCAAAATAAAATGTCACACTTATAAAATACTTTTATTTTGAGTTTAAACCGAGAGATGGCACGGCTGTGAAACCCATTCATCGAGTTTAAACTCAGACTATGAGAGTTATACCTACGATACACATAAGGTAAATTTAACTGGGTATTTGCTTCAGGGTAATTGAATTACCTAGTTAATTGCATACCCCTGATATACTTAAATCGATTCGCATGTCTGAAGTTTCCGTTCACTCTGCCAAATTTTGCAGTTAATGACTACGCTTGACTACGACTATTGTTAACTCAGCACTTTGTATGTACCAAATAGTTGACTATATTTGACTACGGTCAGGAGGATAGTCGAGCGTTGTGGATTTTATATAACTACACTACGGCAACGAATACGCTACCAAATTAGCAGTGAACGCACTCACGAATATTCGCTTACTTAAGTTTTACATTTCTAGCAACTACCAGTTGGCGCTATTATTAGGGTAATTGCAATTTCCCAGAAATGTTTGAAGATATAGAGTCAAAGTGGCTAATTTAATTAACATTAATTAAATTAATTAACCCGATGTGTATCACAGGCATTACATCCATTATGGACTTAAGGACTGATTCAGAAAAAACAACGTCCAAATTTGAAAGATATAAGCACAAGAAAAGCCTTTCTTTTATCAAATAATTTTTATTGAACTATACTTAATGATCTGCAGTATACACAACCGACATGATATAATCACTAGGTGCTATAAAATTTGTGAACTTTTTTCTTTAGACACACAGCACAATCTAATAAATCATTAGTACTAATTATTCATTAAAATGCCGTGTGTCACATACTTAGTATTCATAATTATTGCTCGAAAATCAGACCATAATAAAGTACACTAATGAAGTGTTTTTTTTTCCTTCATTAGAGCTCTAATGAAGTGAAATGTGCTAGAACTGAATGTATTTTGGCTTACAATATAGATCTGAAGCTCCGCTGTGCATATGCCCATTTGAAAAATAAGAAGAAGAAATGCACAGCATAAACTATACTTCGAGGAGGGAACTAAAGAGGAGACATGTGATGAAAAAAGCGTAGCAACTATCGTTCTTCTTCTTGTTTTGTCGAGGTGCCAGAGGTGGCGTTAAAAATTGTTGAAGCCTTAAATATCACAACAAATTAATGACGCGAAAATTCAAACACAATTCTTAGAAACTTCGCACAATCTTCCGCACCACACACTGACATGTTATATAAATGGAATGACTGATCTCCTGTTTCATGTGGCACCAGTTTTGATTTCAGAAAGTATGTTCTCACTGACGATATATCTAAATTATTTGCGAATTTACTTATATATGTATGTCAGTGGGATCTACCTAATTTACCACAAAAGTACACACTTCGCGGCTCTTTGTTTACACAAAAAAGTGACAGTCAAGCACCCCGCCAAAATCAAGATGGCGAAATTTTTTGGCTACGCTGCCATACATATACTTCACTATGGAATGTCGTCTCCTTTAGTTCTCTCCTCAAAGAAACTGTATTATCGAAATACTTTTAAAAATAATGTTTTTCATTTCCAAATCGTTAAATTGAAAGATAATATAAAAAAAAATACTTTATAGCTTCGATTGGATCCATTTAGCTTCTTCACTGTCATAAGTATGTCAAAACCAAATTGACAGTGAAACTTAATTAAAGAAATGGCTGTGTGTCTGCAGTTGCCTAATGAATTATTATGATCTAATGAGTCGTTAGTTAATTATTCATTAGGAACGCTGTGTTTCTAGGGCATTACGTTTTTCATTGAATTTTGTATAGAGAAGGTATCGAACATATCGGATGCTCTTTTATAGTGCCTCTTAAAAGTGTCTATGTTTGACGAGTGTTTTTTTTTCTTTCATTTTTTTTTTGATTGGCTTGAGCTCCGGACAATATGGAGAATTCGCTTCCTTTGGGTACTATGGGTATGCATTGAGCATTATTGAAGTCTCTCCCTTTTCTACCGTAGTAGAAAGTTGCTAAATCCGGCTAAAAAAAAACTGTGATACATCATGCTTTCTAAGTAATGGAAGAAGGTACAAATATGTGTTGATTATGCTTGTTGCCACGAATAGTGCTGATTTCTGGCAAATTAAGTATTTACTGAGAGAACCGAAGATTCTTAAACATGGGATCTACTTTACCGCTCCTTTTTGCCATATAAAATTCCTGTTCTGGAAATTCTGGGATTGAAGTCCGCTTTCACCTAAGTTTCATCATCCATAATGTAGCAGTCGAAATTCGTTAGGAAAGTTTCAAACAAAATCTGGCACTTGGATTTTGCAACTTGGTTCTCTTCGGTGTTTTTTGAACATGGAAATTTCGGAGGCGTTTTATTCTTTTAAATCGATGGACCGTAGCAAATGACGTTCCAGTCTTATCAGCTACATCTTTCAATGAGACATTGGGATTTCGTTTAAAGTTATCTACCATTTCTTTGGTCAATTTTTGGTCTACCGAACCTAATTTCCTTCCTAATCCAGACTTCCTCTGGGCACTATAAAATTCATAAAATTTACTGAAAACATTTTGGATGGTCGTCGTCGGGATTTTGAGCTTTCTACCTAAGCCTCTTTGAGACATATTCACATTTTCCATATGTGTGGAAAGTGTTAATTTGCGACTTGGCTGACTTCCATTTTCACTGCATAAGAACTTTGAACTTAATAGATTGCAATCAAGTCAAGTGCGTTTGCGCTATTTTCCTCTTACAGTCGTTTTCTCTCGATGCTCGCTTTATTGTCCTCTTTGTTCCTTGAGGCTCATCTTTAGCCCTCAGTTCGACTGGATAGCATCTTTTGTCCTCTTGATAATAGTTGTGCTTTGATCTTTCTTGGAACTTTTCGTTTTGTTGTCGTCTTTTTCTTTACGGCTGATACGCTATATCAGTTGGACAGGGGAGGGTGATAGGAGGGATGAGAAGTGTATTGTTGGGAAAGTTTAAGAATCGATGGTTCCTAAAAGTTAGTTTTCCTGAGTAAACGTGACTGAAATGTGATTACCCGCGATAGTAATCACTTTTATGGTCGTAGAAACTTTTTCTACCATCATATGGATGGTAGATATTTCTCCTCGGACTTTGCTAAGAGGAGAGGTAATTAAAGCTTGCTGGTATGAGAAAGTCCGGCAAGTTATTTATAAGTGAGTTTGGGTTGTTTGATATTTTTTGAATTTGTTTGTTCGCAAGTTCGAATAATCCTAGATTGAAGTGAAGTTGGCTGCCTCGTAAAATACTCTGTTGGGAAATTATTTTCCGTTGACTCGTCTATGGATTCCCGTGCAAGATCTAAGAATCTTCTTATTGGTCTTATGAGTTGTTTGTACAACAGAAGTTTGGTCTGAGTTGAGATGCCGTCCCTGAAGTTTATTATTGGACTGAGTAAGCTGTATGGGAAATTTTCTTTGCTAATGGTCGCTTTAGCGTGATCATTGAATTTGATATCTAGGTATTTCGCACTTTGTGTGGGCTTTATTTTCCCCCAATTGTAGATGGCCTTAATGTCCTTGGACTATGCTGCTTGACGTTTTCGTCCAGTGCAAGGCTTCCAAATGCAGATCAATTCTGATTTTTGGACATTTATTTTGATCCCCCATTTGTTGTGGTACGACTCTAACTTCTTAAAATGCAAGTTGACTTTATGTGTAGCCAAATTTGGGCAATGAGATTAGGGTTACGCGAGGAAGTCATCAGCATATAAGAGTGTTGTATTATTCTCGTTTGGAACTTGGTCTTAAGTATAAAGATTGAAGAGAATTGGAACTAAGATAGAACCTTGGGGGAGACCAGCTTCTATTGCATTGAGTAGCGATGTGTCTTCTTCATGGCTTGCAATTATAAGTCTATACCTTTTTATGGATGCAATCTTACTAGCGTTCCCTAATTTTGTTTATCTGGTGAAGAGTAAGGAGAGAGATAGGTGGTAAGTTTTTTTCTGCATCAGTCCTTATCTGTACCATATATTCCTGTAATTGTGGCACACATTTTTTGTTATTACTGCTCATAATGCTCTAATGTGCAATGAAACAAAGGCTTTTTCTGATCGGTAAAGAACGACATTCAATAGTCGCCACTAAATAGACAATATTTAATATTTCTATTCGATCGACTGATCTGTGACCTTTCTGTAAATCTTATAGCTGCCACAGTTATTAATCGCTCACCATTTTTACATAATCTTCAAATTGGGTTGCTACTTTAATTCTTTTTCTGTATTCTGATAATACATATGATTAAATATTTGATCGTGTTAGTTTTCAAAGTAAATTATGACAATATTTGAATATCTTTCCATATTAATTCGCACAGTTTTTACCTGCGTAAGTAAAAAAAAAGTTACTGATAGCAATTAAAAAAAAACACAATTACGAACTTGTGAAATTGTAAAACAATTATTGCGACACCCTGTATTTTAGTGGAAAATCTAGTGAAAATATAATTACTAGAATTTTGTTTATTTCTCTTACTAGATTTTTAACTGTAGGTATGCACTGGAATTTAAAAAAAAAAAACTACAATCTCTAGAGAATTAACATAGACACTTCTCAGGTTTTTTGTCGTATTTATGGGATTTGTTGGAAATAAAAATATATTAGAGACGGTTTCTATTTGTAAGTAGAAATAGCATTTCCTTATCTATCTATCCCAAAGTATTCAGATTAAATAATCTTCGTTCCTTATATTCCACAACTCACTCAATTTTACTTGTGCTACATGGGACAGATGGAGAAATTCATAATATGTTTTATACAAACAACCTGTTATTTTAGGTAAAACAATAGTAGCATTTAGGTGTAAAATCTGTTATCAGCAGAATTGATTGGGAGGCGAATCCTTTACCCTTTATCTTATCTAGTAGCTACAACCACTAAGATACATATTTCATGACATTAACCCTTAAGTAATATAAGGTACTCAATCGAACTTGAAAAAACTCTTGTGTGAAATCTTTGTTAGGTTAGGTTAGGTAGTCTATAAGACTTTTGCCACTTGCAGTCTCTAAAGTACGCTACAGCCCTTATGCCCGCACTCGTCTTGGATCCATTCGTAAATATAGAGATATCGGAAGTTACTATTATCTCCTCCCCATCCCAATCACTCCTGGTTGGCATCATTGTATTGACACCCCCACCAAAAGTTGGGAAAGGTATTTGATATTCAGTTTCCTCACCGCAATCACTGCAGTCTATCTTCTGGAGTATATTGGAATGCCCAAAACTCTTCCGTCCTCCAGCCCCCGCTCTGAGGACAGCTACACCCCTAATTGCAGCTACATTCCTGTAGTGGAGATTTAGTGACAATAAATCAAACATGACCTTCAGTGCCGGCGTTGGCGTGGTGGGCAAACACATAGTTATTCCCACATTCAGATTAAATTTCCTCGTCAGTGCCGTCCACCAGACCGTGGAGCAGTAGCAAAGGATCAGCCGAACTATGGCTGTATACATCTAACGTACCATACTGGGTTTTAATCGCCAATTACCACCAAACATTCTCTTGTACGTGTAGAAGGCCACACTGGCATTCTTAACACGATCTTCTAAATTAACCTTGGGAATTGAGTATGATTCCAAGATACTTTGCTTCGCTGGAGAGAGTAAGATACCTTCCACCCAACATAGGAAGTCTGAAACTTTGCTCCTGCAATTTTCTTGTAAAAAGCACTAGCTTTGTCTTCGAGAGGTTTACTCGTAGTAATCCACTATTATTGGCCCAGAGTAAAGAGAAATTTGACATGTCATCTTCATAGGCAACCGCTTTAAAGCCCTCTCCCTCTAACTTAATGATGATTTCATCCATTACCAGTACTCAGTAGCCACAAGAGTGGTAATAGGGGACCCCCCCCCCCCCCCCAGCGGCGTACTCACCTGACCCTGACCAAGAGCTAATCTTTCTGCTGGAAAGCCTTGAGTTGATCCAGTCACATAGACCCTTATCAACTGTCACTCTTGGTCCGCGGCTCACTCTACCTCATAGTGGTGCGGATATGACTCCCCTGTAACTCGTGAACTGATTCATCTGATTGAAAAATGTTTCCTACAAAAATTAAAGGAAATTTCATGCTCTATAATTTTTGTAAAATCTATTTTTTGCCACCTAGGTGGCGCTGGGGAGAAGAAAATCTCGAAAAATTGGTTTTTGGTACCATTTTTAAAACATGGTCGCGCAAGGAAACTAGGAATATTAATGCGAACACCGAACTGTACAAATCTACCAAATTAGAATTTTCCTTAATCTTTTGTACCGAAAGCCCCCATTTTATATCTTCAGTGCCTGGACTATATGCCTTGATGATTTTTATAAAATTATCTGTGTAAAGAATTTTTAGATTTTTAACCATGGGCGGAGACAGTTTTTAGAAAGCCCTAAATTATATGTAAAATAATTAAATTTGTATAATACAAAGAAAATTTTGGTAAAAAAAAAATAGAAGTATTGTCATTTTCAATGGATCACGATACATAGAAACCTGCCTTTGTAACCATTTGCGATCAATTAGACCTTTCTAACTAGATAGAATTATGTTAGCAAGAAATTTTCTAGCACCTTGCATTGTTATCAATGCAGCAAAAATACATGTTGTATAATATAATGTAAGCAAATTATAGAAACTTCTTTTAATATATTTTTTTTTCGTATTTTCTTTTTTATCAATTCACTTTACTTGTTATTGTTGTTATCACAAAAATCCATCACAAATCATGAGTCATTTTGCGATAATAAAAATAATACAAAAAGAAACAAAAACTAATAATAATAATCAAAAAATTATATATAAACCAACCAAAATTTAAAGAAATAATTAAAAGGAAAAAAACATCAAACTATTAGTGTTTCCTATTAAACTCTCTGTCTACCTCTAATCTCTTTATCTGTATCTTAACTCTTAACTTAATGTGCTGTCTATACATAAAACATATATATAAAAAAAAAACAAAAACAAACAAACAATTCACTATCTGTCTGTCTTCTATGACTTTATATGTTTTCTTCATATAAAATATAAAAAAAATATTTTCTTAAAATGAAATAAACAACAAAGATGCTTTCATTATCGCAAAAAAGTAATAAAAATAATATTACAAAAACAAAAAAGGATGATAAAAAAAATCACAACTCACCGTTTGCACCATTTCATAAGATTTCGTTGAATTTGCTTTCATAATTTTGCAAGAAGTTGTTAATAATTTAAAAACAAAAAGAAATCATCATGAATTTCTTAAGAAGTCCTTTAAATATTTTTAAAAGTTATTTCATCCTCATTCCTCTTGCACCAAAGTAAACATTTGGAAGATTTGATCGAGAGAGTTAATTAAGGCAAAACTCAGGGTTTTTTTTTAAATAAAACAAAAAATTTAAAATCATAATCATAAGTGCACTTTTTGAAAAAATTAAGCTTTTCGCACATTTCACAAAAAAAAATTAAATTAAAATTAAATAAAAAATTAAAAAAAAAAAAAAACAGTTAACGCAAAAAGTTAAACTTAAGGAAAAATGGTAACAAAAGCATCTTCTTGAAAATTGAGAACACGATCATCGATTAATTCTAGACGATGTAGTTTACAATCAGTCAATGGGACCCGGCGCCACGTTGGACAAAAGACGACCCGATCTGAGGGATGAACTGGGATATATTGCACCACCAAACCGGAAGTTACCACCTGTTCCTGGCTCCAATTACAACACCTGTGACAGAATCAAACGAGGTACAGTAATAAGTAAGCATCATTTAAAAAGTTTAAATTTTTTTTGTTCTTTTTTTCTGATTTTTTCCTTTTTTTAATTGACCAAACACTCTTAGAATTGAGAAGAAAAAATTGTTTTCCTTTTCTTTTCAATATTGTATTTAAAATTAAATATATTTTCTTCCGTAGAGGTGATTTTGCTTTTATTTTACAATTTAGCGCAATTTGTTTTGAGTTTTAAATTTAAGTGTAATAAAATTATAAAACAAAAATTATATATAGTTCAATTTGCATGTTTGTCTGTGTCACTTGAAATTTTTCTATAGATGCAATTTATGGAAAATACTGAAACAAAAAAATTTAAACTTTCAAAATGAGCGTTTTGAGAGTGTTATATGGGAGAAATTTTCATGTACATTTTCAAAACAAACAAAAAACTAAATTTTTGCTTTTGTAATTACTAAAATTTTTCCAATCTTTGTAATTTATTTTTATTTTTGTTTTTCGTCCTGTTTTCTATGTACTTAACTCCTTTTATTGCTTAAAAAAAATACAAAAAACAAAAACCTCCCACAAAAAAAACAAAAATGTGAAAAACTTAGGCCGAATAATGCGCTCGAATCATTCAACATGGGACCCAAGAAGACCAATTTATGAAGAATTGAGAGCACCACCTGTACCAAGAAGGCATCCCCATGGGCCCAATGATTGCTATCATACTCATCCAGGTAGTTTGGGTTTAATTTTTGTTGGTTATGAGTTTGTACAATTTCTCAATCACTTATATTTTTCTTTGCAATGATTTTTTTTTTATTTAAGTATAATTTTTGTATATTTTATCGTTAGTTTTAATTTAAGGTGCCACAAGAATGATCAAGAAGAAAATTTTTATTGAAATACGAAAACAAAAATTAAGTAGCTCTCTATCGGATTCGATCTTGAAAGACTTGTTTTAAAGTAGTCGAAGATCTCTTACCTGCTGCGATACCTAGTGAATTGTTTCACTCGTTCTCCTTCAAGTGATCCTATATATTTCTTATTCAACGAACATCTTCTATTGGTTCCTGTCGAGAATCTACTTAATAATATTCTCGTCAAATATCATTTTTCAAGCCTGGTGGCTTTTTCTTATTTTTTTTACCAGTCATTTTTGGGTCGAGCGACTCCACTCCCCCAAGGAGCTAAGGTACAGGGGTTGAAAACTGTGCTCTCTTTTTGTTTTTGTTTTTTTTTTTTAATTAAAACATAATTTATTTTCGAAACTGTTCAAGCTAGGACTATTATTGATACATACAGAAAAATCAGGAAGACTTTTCATAGAAAAATGTTATCAATTTATAAAATTGATAACAAAAAAGATTGTTGTTAAAACTGCAACTACAACTGATGAAAGTGCAAAACGCGTTTCGTATCAGCAAGAATTTAATACTCTTCAGTGCGGCTGGCTCTTGCTTGCCGCCTGCAAAAAAGTTATGTTGACTTCCCCTATTTTTTGTTATCAATTTTTTAAATTGATAACATTTTTCTACGAAAAGTCTTCTTGATTTTTCTGTATGAATTTGTTTAGTCCGGCTTAGGGCGAAACTGCTGAGTATAAAGTAAATACTTTGTATTTCGCCTCATATAATTCACACTCAGAATTTTAACTTAGTGCATGTGAGATCAAGTTAGCTTTTTTTCCAGGCGAATACGGGAAGCAAGAATCAGCCGTACTGAAGAGTTTAAGTTCTTGCTGAACTTTCATATTAGTGATACATTTTTAAATTTAAACTTCCTTACCACTTCCTATTACTCTAGGTAGAATCACTTCCAAATACATTCCCACCACTGGTTTATAAGGTTTTAATATTTTTTTCTTGGTTTTAATTTAACTATGATTTTTTTTAAGAACACGTGATCATAATAGTTTTTTTTTAATTTTTTTAATTAAAATTTAAAAATCCAGATTGCTTTCTACTAAATACTAAACAGAATTACTCTGCACATGATATGGATAAATATAGATGTAATGGAGTGCATTTTTGAAAAGTGAAGTCATGTGCAGAGTTTTCAGAATTAGCTACATTCAGCTTACTGAGTCTTTCAAGTCCTACTTGTATTCTGTATGCATTCACAAAAATTCCACCATAAAATATAGTTGGCTGTTTTTTTTGTGGAGGTTTTATCTTGCTTTTATTATTATCATTATTTGTGGGGGAATGTATACAGAATTCCCGCCTCTCATTTAGTCACCGCGACCTATAAGATCTTTTGTAACATAACTCCTAAACGTTCTAAGCCGCCCGCCCATTCGAACTTAAGATCTTTTCTAAAGCCTATGAGGTTTTTGAGAGCTATTTTTGCGACATTTTCTGGCAATAAGAATGCCTTTCCTAGATATCTTAACCTTATATTGCACAGAGTTTCACAATCACACAGGACATGTTCAACTGTTTGATCGTCTTACCATTTTTTTTAAGATAGGCAGTGCCCAGTAAATAGGCCCGTTATGAGCCTTAACTCCTTTCTGCTATGTGTGAAGATGGCTTTTGTCCTCTGTTGCGAGTACTTTACTAATATTATCTGGTTGTAGGCCAGCAGTAAATTTTTTTCAGTAATCTTTGTCAATTTTCATTTATTAAATAGTTTCGGACCCCTTTACCTGAATGTGCACCTACATCTTTTATTACATCAAAGTGGATAGAATTTTTTCGAAAATCTACATAGTTGAGCTTTAAATAAAGGTTACAAGACTTGTGTCTACTATATCGGCATACTGGGTAGAATTTCACATATCCTACAATAAATGAGGATATTGAATTTGATGATACATATCTGAAAGACCTTGGGATGAGAGATTTTAATTAAAGGGTATCGTAACAATTATCTAAGATAAATTTTTAGTGTCGATTAAATCCCAATTCTCTACCCTTAGATAGCTCGATAAAATTGTGGTATAAAATCTTATACTTCTGCCAGTATAATGTGGTTGGAATTCTTCTCAATATTCACATTAAATTTTAAGATAAGGGGAATCTGCTCGCTCCATTTTCTAGTAATGGTCAAGTAATGTGAATCCAACGAAGGTGTCGTCTTAATA
The DNA here is from genome assembly GCA_963924295.1 of Dioctria rufipes. Taxonomy (NCBI): domain Eukaryota; kingdom Metazoa; phylum Arthropoda; class Insecta; order Diptera; family Asilidae; genus Dioctria; species Dioctria rufipes. The sequence goes on along the minus strand of OZ002740.1, from coordinate 20,838,145 downwards.
TCAATTTTCGATTTTACGTTTTTAAATTTGACTTTCCAAAATTTTTACTGTATTTTTGGGTAGGTTTTTGTCAAACATAATTTTCTTTTTTATTTTCTACATCACTTAAAAGTGGTATTTTTCCATTTTAACCATATTTGTTTGCCTATAAGCCAGCATTGCAGCACCGGTAGCCTAATCCTATTCCACCTTATGGGCTTTTTCGAAAAAATCTTTCTTGTGGTATCATAAATTAAGTTTTCAGTGATGAATGTGATGAGAAACATAACTGTTGAGATTTTTAGGATTCCGTATATCAAAAGAAAACAAAAAAACAAAACTCTTATAACATCGCTCCTGGCCTGTCCGTTTGTCACAGACGTTTTTCTCAAAAACTACGTGACGTAAGAATTTGAAATTTGGCAGAATGTTAGTCTTCATGGCACGTACTATTTTTTTTAATGGGGGCCTCAAAAATTATTTTTGTTTGAATCTTTTGTAGAGTACTTTCAAGTATTCAAAAAAAAAAATTAATTTTTAGTGAATTGGTTATGAAGATATAGCCCAAAATTAGCAAAAAACGTTCCCCTTCATCTTCTAGGATGCTAAAGCCCAAATTTTGATGTTATCATAGTTAAGTTGAGTCATAGATAACACGAAAAATACCGCTTCTTTATCTCAGTCTCATAGTTGCTGGAAATAAGATTTTATTGTGAACTCTTACTAATAAGATCAACACTTATAAGATCACTCTTGCCTCCGTCTGTTTGAAATATTATTCAGTTAATACATTTTTCTTTACTAACTTTGCTCTTTTTCCTCTAATATTTTTTATATTGTATTATATTGACCTTGAACTTGTGTTGACCATATATTTAGCCTATTTAACCACTTTTGTTTTCTTGATGCTGAGCATCTACAGATTCGGCGTCGAATATATGTAAGCTTTCCTGAAAGGGAATCATGGGCTGAGGGAAGTGCCTTATCGAGCCTTCCCCGGTCCGCTCTTAAAATTTTATTTTCACCTACGGCTCTCGCCCTAATGAGGGAGCCGACGCGGCTGTTTATTTTCTCAATTATGATGTTGGGTTGGAGTGTACTCATTTGGAAGGCACACCACTGTTTTCCAGGCTGAAGTCTTCATCATCGAAGTAACAGTGAAGATAGTCCTTGATATCGAAATCAAGGGAAAGGACATTGCTATCCTTTCGAATAGTCAGGCAGCCTTGATGGCTCTGAGTGGCCCTAGGATAATATCTAAGTTACTGGGGGACTGCAGATCGTCCATGGATAAGTTGTGTAGTTGTGTATCCACAATAAGGTGTCCCTTCAGTGGTTTCCTTGTTACGTGGGGATCATGAGAGTTCGGCTAGCCAGGTCTGGCTTTGGCTCTCCGTTCCTTGGATCAGAACCAGGCGTAAGCATTTCCACCCCGGTTATCTTGCTCTCATCAAAGTGGATGTTCGTATAAAGCATCAGCAAAGATGGGCGAACCTGAGCACTTGTAGGTGTACCAAACTTTTTCTTGATGGGTCCAATAGGAATTTCTCTGATTTTCTCTTCAGGCCCAGATGGAAACAATTTAGAACTGTGGTTGGCATAATCACCGGTAACAACTCGCTTCACGCTTATCTAACAAGGATGGAAGTTGTTGACAGTCCTGAGTTTCTGTCCTACCTGAAAGGAGAGCCTGAGACTACCGAACTCTTTGTATGTGCTTGTTCGGGCTTTGCCCGCAGTAGGCTAGATACGATTGGGTCTGCTCTCCTATCTGTGGATGACCTGAAAAGTTTACCTTCGTAAGACCTGATGGGCTTCATTAAGAGAGGACAGGAAGGTTTTGATAAAAGGGCTTCTAGCAGGTTAGCACAATGGACCGCCCTGGCCACCATGCTTGGAATCTCTCGTCCACCTGCCTTTGCAAAAAAAACACCCTGAGAAAACAATTTTTGTATTTTTCTGGAAGCGATACTTCAGAGATTGTAGCACTAATGTATTGCTGTTCGATTATAAACAAAAGTTGCATCCATTTTGTGGCTGGTTTTACTATTACCCAGTTTAGGTAGGGTGATGCTTCATTCCTGTCCCCAACCATCGTCTTATCCGGAAGTTTTTGTGTGGCAGAGGCATCCGTCCAAACAGGGTATATACACTAAAAATCTATGTTCTACTATAATATACCATCGCCATCTATACTTCATTTCCAGAACTCTTTCAATGACAATGCTATAGAACGAACTATAGAAATGCCCCTAACTTAACGCTATAAAAATCTTTAAAAATATCAAGAAATAAAAACTGCAAAAAGCTAACTAATTTAATCAAAACGTTGCTTTCTTCCACATTCATCCTGAAGAATAAAGTAATTTGTTTTTTTGTTTTACTTTATTTTATTATTAATTAACTCGGAGATTTAAACGCTTTCTGGATTTGTGTGAGCTACTAACCATCAGGTGTAAAAATTACAGGTAAACGGGTAATTTTGCATGTTTCAGTGTTTCTATTTTCAACCAATCCTATATTAGTAGCGTACCTAAATATATTATCGTAAATTGAAGCATGTTGAAAAATAAAACAAACAAACAAAAAATTTAAATAAAATTTTAATGCGGTTTCGTACCAACTTCTTGCAAGGTATGGAAGATGAAATTTGCCCCTACGCTACATTCCATTTGCTCGGCTTCCGGGAAGAAATGGATCCAACAAAAGCTATGAATTTCCAGACTTTCCCTCATCAAAATGGTCATAGTGCACCTGGACATGCTGGAACGATGGGACCAGCTGGACATCCCGGACATGTACATTCAAGATCTGGTTCACAATCAATGCCACGACAAAATAATCGATATGCCCGCAAAAATAGTCAAGGTGGACAGAGTTCAATTTATACACCGGCACCAGAATATGATGATCCAGCAAATTGTGCTGAAGAAGATCAATATGTAAGTTGTTTAGCTAGACTTGAAAATATGTTATACCTAGTAATTAACATTTTATTATTTATTTAATTAATTATTTTTAGCGCCGATACACTAGAGTAAATTCACAGGGAGGAAGTCTTTATGGAGGTCCAGGACCTGAATACGATGATCCTGCAAATTGTGCACCAGAAGAAGATCAATATGGATCACAATATGGTGGACCATATGGTACACCTTATGATCATTATGGATCTCGTGGATCAGTTGGACGACGAAGTGTTGGTAAATATCATAATGAAAAAAAAAATTATTTATTAACCAAAATAATAAAAAACAATTTTTTCTTTTTAAAGGATCTGCCCGAAATATGCCAAATAATGGATCACCTGAACCACCACCACCTCCACCACGAAATCATGACATGAGTAATTCTTCATTCAATGATTCTAAAGAAAGTAATGAAATCTCAGAAGCTGAATGTGATCGTGATCATGGACCACGAGGAAATTATGGCGGTAAGAGATCGATAATTGAATTAAAAATAACAAATCTTATTTTTACTAATTTTTAATTAATAATATTTATTGAATTCGAAAACACCTGTGAGAACTTGTGTATAAAATTATTTTCTTTTCCTTTTTTCCGTTTGCGGTTCTCAATAAAACAAAACACCCCCGCGATTACAGAAGACTCTGCTGAGGGTGAGTGAAAAACCTTTAGATCTGCCATCGTGGAATTGTTTTGATTCAAATTTTTCCAAGTTTGGATGGTTTCAGTTTTTTTTTTCGATCCCTCTGGTTTTGTTTATTTGTTTTTTTTTTATTTTTTTTGAGTTGTTCTGTGACAATAGCTAATCTATTTTGTCTTAGACACTTTGACAATGGATGAATTTTATTAAAAAAAAAAATCTTCAGATTTTCTTTTATTTTTTTCTTCATGACGTTTCATCATAGTTCATGCATTTATATCAACAATATCAATATCGTTAACATTTATTAGGAAGACATTTATATAGAAGATAAAAACATTCTATGATGATATGGTTTGATATGGCTCACAACAGTCACAGGCACTGAAGTTATCTCCATCGGACAGTTGTTCGACGCGCAATCAATTCACCTCCCTCTGATGATAATTTTTAAAAATTCTACAAACTCAGTTTCTAAATGAACGTTCCATAGTTTTCCCCCATTTTTATTTGCGAATATTTTCAAGAAAATACAAAAAATCTTTAGCTATTTTACTAGTTGTGGATGTAGGCTGTCACCTATAGTACTCAACTCAGGGAATAGATGGTAGGTATTTATATATATTTGTTAGTCCTTTTACTCCGATATCGAATCTAATGTAGTTCCAGACAGTAGGAGGTCCCCAGCGGACTATGGAATCAAACTCTGAGAAGAAATTTCCCTAAGACGCTTCTACATACATATGTCAGGAGTCGAGTTCATCAGAGTATTGATAGAGGGCACCTATTGGTTATAGTAATTGCCTGAATCAGGAAAACTATCTTCGTCGGAGCAATTTGTTCTTTTTGTAGAACAACAATATTGACATAATTATCTGGCAAAAATTGTCAAAAGTTGTTACATTTTGCTCTTCTGTACACTATTCAATATTCGGTGGGCAGATGCAAAATCAGGGTTTTACCTCCTACATCTTCCAATTAAATGGTGCTGAAGAATGCTATTTGTGTGGTTGAATTGCTATGGCCTTTTCATCATACCTTCTTATTCTTATTAACAGCAATACACATGCGATTAATAGGTTCGTACATGCTAAAGTTAGACCTTGAAGAATTAACATGCAACAGAGATAGACTTCTCAAATTATGCCCACTACTATCACGGAAAGAGATTTTGTTAAGTAACAACGGCCAGCGTATTCAAGAAGTGGTCTCACAAAGTAAGTGTACAAACGCAATGTTATGGTAGGATTCAAAAACTAAGGGGCCCAACGTTTTTTTTTTAATCCAGCATAAAACTACTTGATACCATGTAGTTTATATGGGAGATAAAATTCAATCAGTGGTCACATTTGACACCCAAGTCACAGACAGAGCCCACACAGTGAATTCCGAAAACTCATAGTCATCAGTGATTTGTGTCTGTTTGCTGTGGAAAGTCATAGCCTCACATTTGTCGATATTGAGAACCAAATTATTGCTTTTGCACCAAACGTAAAATTTTTGACGGTCACCCTGTACATGTTTGCAATCGTTAACAGATTTAACCTGAGCATCGTCAGCATAACTCAAGACTTTGCAGTACCTCGCAACAAAGACAATGTCGTCAATAGATAGAATAAAAAACAACCAGCCGAAGTGACTCCCTTGAGGTACGCCGGACGAAGCTTTCAAGACTCTAGAGATGGAATGGCGGAATAAGATTTGGTATGATCTGTTATCTAAATAAGACTCCGTCCATTTTAGAAATGATGGGGAAATCCATACTTTTCCATTTTAAACAGTATCACGGAGAGAGATAATTTGTCGATTTGCAAACCCGTCAATGGTATCCAAGACAAATTCCAACATGTTGGTTTGAAGAGAGAAAATTCTTACAGAAAGTTGATAGCTGAGAGTAATTGATAGACTCGAATAATTTGGGCATGCAAGATAATTTTGCAATAGACCTATTGAGAGAGATTTCATTTTTACTACTTCTTTTGTGGATAGGTATGATAAAAGAATTTTTCCATATCTGCGGGAAACAAACACTATCGAGCGATTTTTGAAAAATAATTGTCAGCGGTGCTGCCAGGGGAGATAGCATGACTTAAAAAAGAATTGAGGGCTCCCATAAATTTGATCGAGTATATCCTCCTCTGAAATTGCAGGGATAGTGAATGAATCGTTATGAGAGTCATTCATATGACTGAAGTGGCTATTTTGAGGTTGAAAATTTGACGAGGCAAAGGCATTGTCAAAGAAATAGCAAACATATTGCAAATTCAGACGAATCATTACTAGCAGAATCCTTTTACCTCATGGTATTGGAGTAGTTGTCCTTTTCTATCTTCATATTAATAAACTAAAAAAACATGCATTGATCACTAAATAATTTCGTACGCATTCTTTGAATATACTCCCCATAAAGTGTAGAGGAAAGTTCTCATGAGTTCATTATAGGGATGTAAAGAAATTGTTGTGACTTTAATGTCTTTGTCCCTCATATAACTTTTCCATAGTTTATTCTTTCTATTTTTAAATTGTTTCAGTTTTTTATTGAACCATGGCGGAGATGTTTTAGAGAGTCGTTGACGCTCACTGGGAATATGAGAAGAGAATAAATAAAAAACAAACTTAGAAACGTCTTCGTCATATTGAATGAGAAAAACTGAGTCCGCTGGAAAATATAGACCACATGTTGTCGTTGTATTGAATTTAAGTTACCATAAATTACCTAATTCAGAGTCGATTACGGACGAATTAAAGGTAGCTAATGAGACTATTTCGCCCAGTACACAGCATCCTTATATTTAATTAAAATAAATTTCAAGAAGATTTCTTTACTTGATCGTCGGGACTTTTATTACATATGTACATTTGTATGTGCTATGGGTAGATATCGTCTGTTATCTTAAGGCAGACAATTAATTGATAAAATCTACTTAAAAAAGATATTAATAGAATCATAACTGGAGACTGGATGTAAATTATGCGAGGGAAACACCAAATCCACTCCATTTCTTGAAGTCAAGTTGAAGTTAGAAATACGACTAGAGGTCTTTTTTTTTTCTAGACCTAACGTGATTACATTTGTAGAAACTTCAATCCAACGAATTTGCTTTAATTCTGTAAGTACCATACCTGTATATGTATATTTATGGCTTTATATGTACCCAATTTCGTTGGATTCTATATTTTAGGAGTTTAAAATTTCATATCATGATCTTAAGCGCAATCGTAATATCAGTCACCATCCTTTCATAATCATCCCTTTCATGGTTTGAACTCACTATTTTTGTGTACTCAACTAATTTCCTTCTTATACCTGTGATAATAATTTTATTTGTGTTTTTTTTTTTAGTTTTGATATTTGTTTTTGTGTTTAACAAAAATTAATTGTTAAAATCTGTGTGTGTGTTTTTGGCGCATGATAAAAAAGAAAAAAGAGATTTGGTTTAATGAGTTTTTTATGGCTAACATTATGAATTTAGTTAACGTTTTTATCGTGAAAATTGGACTGAGTACTCTGCCTATGAATCTTTTTCGATTTGCATTGTTCAAATATCTTCTTCTTCTTCTTTCTTTTTGCATTGTTCTTTCTGAAAAATTTTATCAAAATTTTATAAAACGTTATTCATTTACAGAGTTTTTTTTTTGCATTTAATAAATAAATAAGTTTTATGTGTTTTTGTTTTAATTTTGATTTAATTTAAAGAAAAAATTTGAATTTTCTATTTTTAAAGAAAAAATTAAATTTAACTCAATTAGAAAAATATTATTTAAGAAATTTTTTTTTTAAGATCATAAAAGTATTCTAGATTTAAATAGAAAACACAAAATTATAAAAAATAATAAATTATATATTGTTTGATTTCTTTAGCTCTTCGCGCTAATTGGCAAGAATTTATTGATTTAAAATATGTTTTACACGTTTTAATATTATTAATAATTGTAAATTTGAAATTTTTGAACTCTTTCCAGTTTTTTTGTGGAATTTGAATTTACCTTATTTTCTTCCCTTAAAATTAAACAGACTATTTGGATGACTATAAGTTGTCTGATTCTTATTAGTGTGGGTAGTGATTGAAGCTAAGTTATGTTCAACATCGTTAATTTGTATATCTGATAATTCCCTTACGAATGGTAAGGTAAGAAATTCTGAAAATAACAATCCTAAAATCCAAAGTTTTTACGGATCAAAAATCTCGTCAATGAAAATCGGATTGTTGGACATAGTTTGCTAACTAAAATCTCGTTTTTAAAGATTCACATTTTGTAGGAAAATTTCGATGGGAAAAAATTACTGGTTTTTAAGAGACGTGCAAAGAATCGGTGCCGTGAGCAGTTTTTTTGGTCTAATTTTTTATCCAGCAAATATTTGAGGAAAATTCTTTTACATATTTTTTCTTTATTTTATTTCTCATCAAATGAGCTATCCCTCGTCAAGATCAGTGACATTTCAAATTTTCATGAAAAAAATCTATAAGTCCATGTTTTTGAGTGATAATTTTGGATGAACCCATTATGTGTCAGAAAATATTGAAAATTGTGAAATAAATATGGAAGGTTAGTTATAGACTGGTTAGATATGATTTTGAATCAAAAATAACTGGTGGTATCGTAGTTCATCTGTGCAATGAGTCGAAATTTGAAGTGATGACGAGAACTGTGATAAATTAAGATGTGTGGTGGGTATTAGTTAAATGCTTCTTTGCTAATACTAGTTATCTACAGATCACCTAGTTCATCTCAAAGAATATTTTGTACCTATTTTGCGAATTATAACGGGTGATTTTAACATAAATTGCGTAGGTACGTAGGAATACGTACTATTCTACCAAAATTAGGGAAATTGTTGTAGATAATGGATTAAGGTAAATGAATACATAAAAAATCACATTCTTCAAAGACCTTAGATTAGATTTGTGGAGGGGTGTGGAGGGGTTAGTCTCGCATGTACTGCGATCTGAAAGATCTATTGGGAGTCCCCGTTCAATTTACTCCCTTTCTAGGTTTAGACTGTTAAATAAATCTAAAACCATTTTGAGGTGAAGTAATCTCCGCCTAGTCAATGCATCACAGTTCCAGAACAGGTGCTCCGGGGTTTCATGCGCATCCTGACAAAAGCGGAAGTATGAAGTCTCAGAAAAGCCCATCTTGTTTACGTAATACCACAAGGGGAAATGGCCTGAGAAGAGCTTTATATTCATTTTGAATTCTGTTCTCCTAAGGATTAGACCGTGCCTAATGCAACGACGTCGCTATAAAATTCAAGACACCACAGAGGTATTCTCTGATCACAGTGACATACCTGGAAACGAGGCAATTGATGCTCTGGTTAGAAAGGGTACGGCTATGAATATATTTCTATCGCAGGAATCCATAAGTCGGCCCCTAGAATCAGTGAAGAGGATTTTAGATGTACAGGCTGGTAAGGTGGCTAATCGCAGATGGGGAGAACTGACCACATGATTTCAAGGTAGCTGTAGCCCAAGATTTGTAGTGGTATGCTTGGTTCCCACTTTTTCTGCGCATTAGGAGAATTAGCAGACAAGGACCTTGCGGCTAGTTTCAGTGCACCCCCTAAATCTGAGGAATCTTTTCCAGTTGGGTCCCAATAAGGTGTCATCACAATAGACCGCAGATGGTTTAAGTATGGCTGATCGTATATGCTTTCACGATGACCACCTTTCTAACCTAACGTCCTTTTATGGGACATCAAATGGTTTCTGTACCTTATTAAGAAAATATACGTACTTTAGTGTAAAACGTAGAGGCTCTACCTTAAAAGATTTGTATAAAGAGATTGTAACTAAGCTGGTGCTGTGTTTGTACGTTCAAGTATTTATATAAGCCCATAAATAAAAAAAAAATTATTTGAAAAAAAAAAAAACAAAAAAGTCTTCACACAATTGTAACCTATCATAGCCAAGATAATTCTGTCAGGAAGGCAAGAAATGCTTTTCTCAAAGCTTACACCTAACAACTCCAAAGATAATTTATAAATGAAGGTGTGTTTGTAGATCATATAATAATTGTATACCTTCAAAGTTTTAGCTTTATCGTTCAATAAATTTGTTTGCTCGTTTGTAACTGATATGAACTGGCTGGATTCCATTCAAAACACAACAATTAATTTCGAAAGTTCAACATTGAACTTGAATCATTCATAGTTTCTCACGTTGATGTGTTACTAGAGAAATAACTTCAGTCAAACATGTAAATGTGTAAAAAAGGTTTAGCAATGTTCGAAAAGGTTTTAAACGAGTCGAGACATATTATGCTCGATTGATTCCATATACTATATAGTATATAGTATTTACCATTTAGACATGGTTTTTTTTGTTGATTTTAAGTATAGAGCACAATAAAATTTGACTCGTTTATAGAAACTTCAAAAGTATAGTTACGAGGATTGTCTGAAAAGTGTCCGACCTAACAAAGATACAAGATATTTTTTCTTCAAATTAATTTTCATTTTTCTACGCAGTCCCTTGTAAGTCTATACACTTCTCGCAGCGATGCTCCCATCTCTTCAACCCATCCAAATAAGCATCTTTCTCTGCACAAATTAGTTGTTTACGAAGATGATGGTCTACCCATTTCACAAAAATCTCTATCCTCCGAGCACAATTTTTAGGTAAGGGAACAACAAAATGTCGCTTAGGGCTAGATTTGGTGAGTAATAGGGTTGTCAATGAGTTAAAACTGTAATTCGTGGATTTCCGCCATGGCAACCGCTGAGATGTGGGACTGAGTTTTTGGTCCAAAGGGAGCAAACGCGGCACCCAACACGCGAACAGCTTTCTCATGACTAAGTCTTGATGCAATATGTGACAAAAACTTTCTTTGGACATGTTCATACATTGCCTCTGCTACCTTTCTAACTTTAATTAGACGGTTGTCTAACACAATTTGGTGAACTTGAGCGACTTTATCGTCAGTGGTTGCAGTTTTTGGATGTCCAAAACTTTCATCGTCATCCAAGCTTGTACAGCCAGTTTAAAATCAGCTGCCCAAAATTTCACAATGGTAAATGATGGTGCAGGGTTCTCGTACACAGCGTCTAACTCGTCTTTGATTTGCGTAGGCATATTGCATTTCAAAAACAAAGATTTAATGACAGCTCGATACTTGACTTTTTCCATTTTCACAAAGACACTCACATTAACTCACTGAAATGATTGTCAAACAACAACTGCAAAAATGGCTGAAATTTTGGTGAGTACCTTTCAAAGACATGCGCAAACGCATTCCCCCCAATTTTGTTTACGAGTGCCTCTCATCTTCATATTGAGGTCGGAAACTTTTCAGACAACCCTCTTAGGTTACTTGTTATAGTTTCGAAATAGGAAGAATTGCTACTACACCTGTTACTACATGTGTTATATCTGATCGAAAAAACTTTTTTTTATCGCTACTGAATTATTGTGTAGAAGCATATTCTCAGGAAATATAAGAAGTTTATTTTTAAGTAATGTTTTCACACAGTAAAAAATAATTCCCTTCCTACAGTGGCATCTATTTGTGCCACCAATTTTATGTTCCATATTTTTTATGTAAAGAAATAATATTTTCAATCGTCTAAAGTGAACTGAGAATATCACCAAGGACGGGTAAATTTATCCTGAATATAGATAATTTTATTTACGCTGGAATGTACATACACTCAGAGAAAAAATACAATCAGTTCAACTATATTTTTTAAAGAAGTATAATATAGTTGGACTTTATGGTTGGAACTACTATATTACATTTATACTATAGTTGAAATTTTTTATAACTAGACAATACATAATATAGTAACATTCCGCAAACTTTTATTGTGACTGTGGTCATCATTTCCTAATAATAATTTATGTTTTTGCTAATCATCCTTAATGTCTTCAATACGATAATAATGATTAGTATAGTTGCTTTATTCAAGATTATATTCTTGGATCAATTATAATATATTTACCTCAAACTTAATGTTCAATCTTAAGTACTAAAATTATGCAAAAACAACCATAGCATAGTTATTCAGAGCATGTAAAGTTATTGCAATCATCACGGATTATGTTCTATCAATATGTATTCTATAGAATATGGAGATTATTCTATAGTAAGAATGTGAAGAATGTAATAAGACATAATGTACCTTTCAATAAGGTAATACTATATTGACATGGGATCCGATACATTTAATGGATGTAATCCAAAAACCTCCTAAACAATATGACCTTTCACATATTCAATCGAACCAAATATCACCTTATACTCAGGGAATTATCCTCTACATAGGTGTCGACAGTGGCGCCACTAGGGTTGGTGTCACCCAGTGCGGTGACTCATGATGTCACCCGCCTCACGACACCCTATAGACCTCCTCAGAGTCCGCCAGTGCGAAATAACGGAAACATACAGAATCCTTAGTAACGTTTATAAACATAGATCGTATATTTACAAAGTCAATAGAAGAAAAAATTAATTCAAGGTCGGTTGGTAAAAGATTGTAAGAAGTTAAGAACTAAGAACTACATAGAAAATATGTTACTTTTTTAATTGTTATTTTGACATTAAATTTTATGTGATATTAAGTCTCGACTAAATCAAAACTTTCCTTTTCCGGCCTTTAGAGCTACAAACTTGTTAATTACTTCATCGAAATCAACTCCTTTCGCCAAATCACTTTCAATTGATAATACTGCAAGATCAGAAAGCCTTGACTGTTCCATGGTAGATCGCAAATAGTTCTTTATAAACTTTAGCTTTGAAAAACTCCTCTCACATGAAGCCACAGACACACAGATCGTAAGAAATAATTGTAGGCTCACTGAGAGATAAGGGAGAGATTCTAGGAAGTCCCATTCAGCTATGAATTTCAAAACTTCAAGTACTGACCAGTCTTTGACTTCTTCGAGATCAGTCTTTGCTGCCATCAGGTGCCTTCTCAACCTTAGTATTTCTGATAAAAGCTCTTCCTCTGATAACTCATCATAGAAAGTGGCCAATTTTGGAATGGACACCAGTAACTTTTCTTCAGTGGCAGATATCAAACTCTTGGCTTGAACAGCCTCAAACACGGCTGCTACTTCCTTGATGGCTCTTAATCTGATCTGGAGTTCAGAATGGACACGATCAATACACTCAAGCATCGCTCTCTTGTTTTCTTCTTGGTGAGTTAGTCCAGCGTCTCTCGTCTTCTCACCTGTCATCCTCTTCTTGAACCTAGGTCTGCTCTCTACTGAAATTCCATATTGGTCTGATTTTAAAAGCGCCTGTTCAATTGCCTGCTCCACAAGATGATTGCGCTATTCGTACATAAAAAGTCTTAGTGCCTCTAGCTTTGTCACCACCTTGTCAAGAGTCAAGCCCTTAGTCTGAAGGTACAGCTGTATAAGATTAACTTCTTCAAATACATCACACCAAAAGAAGAGGTAGCACAGAAACGTGAAATTGCAGACAGCAGGTAAGAGACCCCGGGCTGTAACTCTTGTGTCAAAGTTTTCATCTCTATGTGATGCTTCAATTGCCACCACATATTCATCGAATTTTTCTTTCACTGCTTTTACTGCAGTATGATGAGAACTCCAGCGTGTTGTTGATAAACTTTTTACTGAGACTCCAGTGTGGTTCAATAAAAAATCCCATCTGTGAGTGGAAGCGGCAAAGAAGGAAAACATTGTCTCAAGAGTTCCAAAAAAGTGACGCATGAAGCATTTTCATCAAAAGAGTGTTGCGCACAAGTTAAGCGAATGGTTCACATATCCATTAAAAATAGCTTTCCTGTTCTTTGTTTTCAAAATGGCTTGTACACCCCCATGGATTCCAGACATAATCTCAGCATTATCGTAACCTTAAGCGCGGCACTTCATAATGTCGAGTCCATAATTTTTCAGATTTCTGACAATATCAGAACTGAGGTAAACAGCTTTTTTCCCCTTTAAAGGGAAAAATTCCAGAAACACTTCTCTTACTTCAACTTTGTGAATTTTCACATATCTGATAACTTCGGACATTTGGTCAGTGTGTGATGTGTCAGGTGTGCTATCGAACATGACCCCAAAATACCTGGAAGATTTTATATCCATGAAAGTTTCTCCTTCACATGATTTGCTAGGACATGTATTCATTCTGAGTTTTTGGTGCAAGAGAAGATACTGATGACGAGATGATACTGATTTTACATGTGCTTCGCTTTAATTTCATTAGGTGCTCTTTCAGCACTGGGTCATATTTAGAAAGCGTCTCAAACATTTCAAGAAAATTTTCGTTTATTCAATGAAGATTCATCTTCATTATGGCCCCTAAATGCCAGATTTTGCTTGGCGAGAAACAATGTGAAAAAACTTTTACGAACCGCCCTAATTTTGGTGTCACCCCTTGTGATGGTGTCACCCGGTGCGGTCCATTCCCCCCGCATCCGCCTAGTGACGCCACTGGGTGTCGATTTGATGATTGGATTTCGGTTATTTATTTGAATGTCAGAACGAAAGGCAAACTTATACCATCTGGTATAAGTAAAAGTCATGTTTTAAAGATGTATTTATTTGATAAGCTTAATTTTTAATAGATAAGACATTTTGAGCATAAAATTGAATTAAACACTTTTAGGCATCTATTAAACAATGATACTAAATACAGGGTGTTTCATTCATGGAAAGCCATAGGAGGTACTCAGCTAAACAACCAAAAAATTGTATAGCAGGGGGATGGAAAGCTAATAATCCTTAAACAGCATTAGTTAGGACATAGGTCTAATAAGGTTTCACAGCTTACAGTTTTTATAAAAAAAAGTTTTGTTAAGTGTTAGAAGTACGGGGCTGATTCAGCAGTCGTTGCCGAAATGAGGTTGTTCATATAATAAGTTCTTAACGGTTACCGTACACCATGTACTTTTTAAGATACAAGGTGTTTCGTGAAAAACTAGCATATTTTTTTATAAAAATCCTGTAACTCCGAAACCGTGGAGATGTCCCCCCCCCCCCCCGCCTGCTGTACAATTTTGTTTTCCCTAGGTGTATACTGTGGCACTTCCTGCCCTTGTAAAGGGTTTTCCAATATGAGGTGTTATTTTAATTAGCCCGCTATTTCACTCTTGGAGCTGTCATTTTTTGACATTTGACAAGTAGAAACTACGCCATTAATAAAATGGAACGATACAAGATTTAACAACGCATTGAAATTATTAAAATTCACTATAAAAATGGTGAAAATGTGGCAGAGACGGTTCGTAAAACTCGAACATTTTTGGGTCGTCGTGAAGCACCTTGTCGGACCGCAATACAGAAATTCGTAGAAAAATTCGAGCTGTCGGGACAAGTTAGTGATGTGAAGACTAAAACCCGTGCACGTCGCTCAAGAACAGCCGAGAATATTGCTGCTGTAGCCGAAAGTGTTGAAGAAAACCCAGGTTTGTCCATTCCTCGTCGTTCTTTGAAATTAGGCATTCCACAAACGTCATTACACCGTATTTTGCATTAAGATTTGGGTCTTAAGGCTTATAAAGTTCAGTTAACACAAGAACTCAAGCCGGCCGATCATCAACAACGTCGAGTCTTTGCGGATTGGGTCCTTGAAATGCATGAAAATGATCCGGAATTCCATCGAAAACTCATCTTGAGTGATGAGGCCCATTTCCACCTCGATGGCCTCGTCAACAAGCAAAATTGTCGCATCTGGTGCTCGGAAAACCCAAGAGTTATTGTTGAAAAGCCTCTCTATCCTCAACGTGTGTCTGTTTGGTGCGGTTTATGGTCCCGCGGGGTCATTGGACCTTACTTTTTCGAAAATGAGGCTGGAGCAACAGTTACGGTGAATGGATTGCGCTATCGACAGATGATTAATGATTTTTTACGGCCGGAATTGGATGGTATTGATCTGGACAACGTTTACTTTCAACAAGACGGCGCTACGTGCCATACAAGCAACGAAACCATTGATCTTTTACGGGAAAAATTTCCGGACCGTGTTATCTCTCGAAGAGGTGATCACAATTGGCCACCGAGATCTTGTGACTTAATACCTTGCGACTTCTTCCTTTGGGGCCACGTGAAAGAGAAGGTCTACGCCAACAGCCCAGCGTCGATTCAAGACCTCAAAGTTGGAATTCGTGAGGCTATCGAGTACATAGTGCAGCCACTTTGCGATTTGGTTATGGAAAATTTCATGAAAAGAATATGGTCCTGTATGCGTGGTCGTTATGGTCATTTGGCTGATGTTATTTTCCATTATTAACGGCATACCTTCCTCTTTATAATGAAATAAAGATCTGATCATTTATCTCAAAAAATGGCATTTTTCTTTGAATATCAAAATAACACCTCCTATTGGAAAGCCCTTTATATGCATAACCTTCTCTTAACACAAACCAACTTCCAGTTCGAATATATCTAATCATTAAACCTATAAAAACTTCCACAAACCATTCCAACATAAATACTATATTTAGGTATATACCCTTTTATAAAGGTTTCGGAATGTGTCTATTCTGAAACCTTTATAAAAGGAAGCAAACAAAAATACATTTTATCGTATTCAGAATTCCCTTTTGGGAGGCGTGTGCTCGACTTCGTGAAGCAGAAGGCATATTCCATTGAATGAAATGTAAAATTTTAATTTTCTTAACGTAATTTTACATTTAAAAGTAAATTTTCCTACCGTAGGTGTAAGTCTCCACAAAATTAAAATTTATCTTATCGAAACGTCTTTCTCCTCAAAAGGTGCCTATTTACATGCGGAAATGTTTTAGTGTCAGCATTTTAGGGAATGAATTTTTTATTGGGTCATTGGAAAATTCGTGTTGCAAACAAAGGGAGTACTGCACCATTTTTTACTGTGTGATATGATGCTATACAGAATATGGCTACAATAATAATAGATATATCATGCCGACATGAGGTATGAGGTAGCGTCAAAGTTATGAATACTGTTATTGTGAATTTCGAAAATACTGCTATACACTATGGTGATATTAGTTATACAAAAGTGAATAAAATAACATAAAAATATGTAGATATGTCATATGTGTCACTTTTCAGAAATTTGCATTTATTGATCGGATAACAATCAAATCGAACTTTTCAATCTAAAGTTCATATTTTTGTTCTTTTAAAAGATTAAACTTAAGATTCATACTGAAATTTATTAAAATAAGGTTAAACTAGTATGAAAAACAAAATTTACAATTCGTATTGATCAAAAATGATCTCAAGTATAAATTTGAATTGCTCCTTAATCAAATCAACGAAATACGTTTAAAAAAATTAATCACAAATGAGTTTTTGTGCTCCAATCAATTCAATGCGACTTTACATATAAAGTATTAATTAAATTTTAGTATTTATGTTTATTTTTGATTTTTCTTTTTATTTTATCATTTTCGAATATATTTGTAGCAGCCAAACGTTCACCACATCCAAAGGATCAGCGCACCACTGAAGAAATGCGAAAACTGATCGAAAGGTAAAGTATCGTTAAAAACATATGGAAAGAACTAAATGAAAAATAAATTCCTAATTAATTACAAAATCCTAGTGTATATCTAACTCACAAGAGTTAGTAAAAAAAAAACAAAAAAAAAATATAAAACTTTTTCAAAATTCATAATATTCCGAATCTATCTCAATCCGGCCATGTAATGTAAAGTGCAAAAAATTTATAAAATTCTTATTAATAATTGCTACCTATTTACTTAAGTATAAAACTACTACTAACTACTAACACATTGCTTAATTAATCCCCCAAAATACGCTCCATTTCTGTGTTTTGGCTAGCAGGAAGCAGTAAGTTTTGCATGAAGTCTAATTATAATAATAAAAAATAATAACATTTAGAGCATTAGTAGGTATAACGGTAGTGGCTTTGCCGAAAATATTTATGGCCTTATACTATAAGCACTAAGCGATATCATTGGATGGCTTCTAACTTTGATTTGGTTTTTTTTTTTTGTAACTAAGCGGATATTTTGAAAAATAATGTAATTTAATTTAATTTCTTTTATTTATTGTTTTTATTTTGACTTTTGTTTTTGTTTTCAGTATCCTTAAGTCCTTCCTTGGCAAACTTAATTTTTGTGGCATTCCTTGTAACTTGTGTAAAAACTCATAACAAATATGAAAATTATATCGCAACCATGCAACTTATAATAATTGCTGCCATAACATGACTGAGTGTGAAGAAACTACATTTTTATGGTTTTTTTTTCTCTTATTTTTTTAATATTATTCAAAAGTTTTATGTACTTATACATTAATTTTTGTGCTTAACATAAGTCTAAAAGGCCTAATGCCGAAGAGAAAATTAAAACCAACAATTGCTTTGGAGAGGAAAAAATCAATTTTCTAGATGAACATTTTGTAACGTCGGGTCGTGGTCGTGTATTGCTTGCAACGAGTAGTCAGGAAAATGTCCAGGGTTAGAATCTCACGACGTTGGAAAAAGAAATGAGAACATCGTGAATGTTCTTATTTCAATTCACTCTTTCTGTCCCTCCTAAGGTAGTAGTACAAGAGTTGCCATATTCTAACTTATTAGCATATTAACTATACAAGATCCTGATTTTATCCATATAAGTATTATCTTAATACTGGGGATTGGGATATATACGTTGGACCACGCACGAAGCGAGAATACATCGTAATGTTAGCACGAGGGTCAGAACAGGAAAAATCTACAGCGTCAGCCAAGCAAGAAGCGAGAATACGTCTTTGCGATAGTAACGGAAGATGTTCACGGTCGAGTTGCTGGGAGACAACTGAGGAATTCTGTACTAATCACTGACTTATTTATAAGTCGGCGCCCAGCGACGTGTAGATCCTTCAGCGATGGAAAATGACGACAAAGTTAGTTCACGATTAGCTGGGTAGCTCGGTAACTTCCTCGGTACGGACTGGAAGTTCTGGTCGGTGCCGCGGCCGATCGAAGTCTACCTTTACTGCTCTGGTGACCCATTATTTATACGGTTTTGAACACTGTGTGTTCGTTTGCAAAAACTACGGTTTGGTGTGCTAAAACCCTCGAGAAATACACTTTCTAAGCCATAAAACAGAAATGTATATGTGTGCGTGCTAGTCCGATTCTCTAAAATGTTCTATTTTGATACTTATGGAAAAGTGCTGACTTTATATATGCTATGGAGCCTAAACTACTATCCATACGGGAAAAAAGTCTTCCACATAACTTTAAGCTTGGCTCCTTACCTTTTCAAAGGCTACACTTACTATAGACCTTGCTTAACAAAATAGTTTTGATTAAAAAGTAACCTTACTATTTTACGCTCAAAAATAGTTGCAATAGTATATGTGCGGCCATAGTCTAAATCCGTAGACAGATTGATTTCGAATTCATCGGACCACGACACATTCACATATACAATGATTACTCAGCTGAGAATTTTTGTTTGGGGGATTCGTAGTAATTTTGTTAAGATACATTTTTTTAATTAATTTTGTTAGAAAAGGTATACAAATTTGATTAAGGTTGGGAAGACAAGAGAGTAAGCTTAAGATTATCAGAAGACTAATTTTTCTGTATGAATACTAGTTTAGGGTGCAGGAGTTATTCAAAGTAATATTTTTGTCAGTTTTACAATATAAGAGCACTGCAAATATTTTAGAATGTTAGGACTATGTTAGGGGTTTCATGTAGTAGTGAGGGATTCCATTTCATGGCTTGGGAAGTATATTTAGAGGGTTTTGCGTCCTCGCGTTATGTTGCCATTCCACTGTAAAGGAACACTTATAGCTGGGATGCTCTACTCTGTGGATGGAAATCGCATGAGTAATTGTAATTACATTAAGAGCCCAGTACATGACAACGTGTACCTGAGCAATGTAAGCACTTACGTGCAAAGCGTATAGAGCTTACCATGTCTATGTGACTTCCTTACAGTTTTAACTTAGCGATCAGAGAGGTCTCATCAGTAGTATGGTTATCTCTGATCGCCTACCATAGAATTTCAATGATGGAGATCACTCAATTCCACCATTGAACTTCTATGGTCTATAGATGATCCTATTCAATCTTTAGGTCGAAAAGTTCTTTTTTTTTTTTACATTTTTAATGCAATTTGAATTTTCTTTGAAATTATTTTCAATGAATTTCAGTTGTCTCCACCGATAAACAATTTATTTACATAGAATTACTTCAAAATTTAAGTAAATTTAGGTTATGGAAACTTTTGAAGTCAACCAAGTTTAAGATATCCATCAGAGTTTTCTGTAGATGATTCTAACTAACTAAGCCATAAAAAATGACGAATATCTATAATTATATGATGATATGGTTTAATAGTAGAAAATTGGATGCATGCTCTTGGATTTATCAATAAGTTTGATAATTTGATTCCAGATGAGATACATACAATCTGAAAAACTTCGTTCAAACAGAATATCCACCTGTGTTTCTTTGCTGAATTGAATCTGTACTGGGATGATGAAAAATTGATTGGTCTCTTACGAAAATATATAGCCAAATTAGAGAGTCCATTTTATCGACTTCAAGAAGAGTGAACTATATCCGAGAAAAATTTTGTTATGTGTATTGTGGGATACAGCATTGCGGATGGCGGTTAAAGGTGGTGGAAAGAAATTCACTAAATGCCTTCTATGGTGGAAACTACCATTGAAATAGGTAAAGAGGTAATCTCTTCCGATGACGTCTTCAATGCAGATACTTGTATTGTCCGGTGCATTTAGGAAATCCATTAGCCAAACGTTTTTGTTGAAATGAGATATGATGATGGATGTTTTTGAAACATTCCGGGTTCATAAAAATGTAAGGTAAATTAGCGCTCTAAAAAGCACTTGCGGTAATAATTCGAATTATACAAAACTTGGTTATCACTATAAATAACAACTATACTTAACATGTTCTCTAAACGGGGCGCGGTTATTACAAGATAATTTACAAAACTATTATCTGTACATATATACAATAGAGTATGTATGTAGCTTGGAAAATATTTTCTGATTCTATTAAAATTTCAAGGCTAATCAGACAAAAGTGTTAGAGCACCAAAAATCTGGACGATCAAAATAGTTCAAATTATTACGAAAGCAATTTATAGACATTCAATTCAATTCAATTTATTTCAAATGTTGACATTGTACAAACGAAAATGCAAATTCTTTTGTGATGTAAAAAGTAAAAACAATACAATATCTAAAAGTCTTATACTAATTATTTAAACTTATATCTAGACCTACCAAAGTACAGAGCTAAGAAAGAATTGGGAATAAAATATATATACATAAGTAAACAGAAATATAAAAATATAGAATTACTCTAGGAAGAATAGTGAATGAAAGCGTTCCAATTGAACGTGGTCAATGTACCTGACATTAGCGATCTTCGTAACGAAGCTGCCAATGAAATCCATAACTTGATAGCTTGGATGAAAAACAGGTGTCTACTAACAGGGCAACTAGTAGTATTGGGCAAAATAAGAGTTATTGTCCGGTTGGACTGAGCGAAAGTAAGTAAGTCGAAAAAATATTTTGGCCACTTATGCAATCAGTTGAAGCTGCAAGTGAGCTTCAAGAGTAGAACCGAAACTGAAGAAGCATGCTGTGAGACATGATCAAATCTACAAAGATTATATATTTACTTACCTAATCCTCTAGCAAACAGAATCAAGTCTACCATAGATCTCATACCCATATGTTATTGAGAGAACCAGTAGCATGCGCAATAAATGCAATCTGGTCTCCGTAGGTGTAAAGAAGCTTATCACCCAAGGTGAACGAAGGCCACCGTAGACTCTACGCATGATAAACTTCAATACATTATCCACCTCAAGGTCTTATTAACAATTACCCCAAGATTGCGAGTGGACTTAGATATGAAATTGTGTTATTATTAAGAATAATTGGAGGGAAGTATGACATGTCAATAGAAATCCTGTAAATAATTTACTGGATTGATGAGGAGATTACTTAGGATGATCCACTAGTGGATTCTGTCGAGGTCTCTATTCAAGCAACTAACGTCATCCTCAATTAAATCAATCGGCCTGGAGAGATACACCTGCACATCATCTACAAAGAAATGCATTTAACAATGCTTAAGACAGGTAAAAATATTATTGATGAACATTGAAAAGAGTAATGGACCAAGGATTGATCCCTGAGGAATCCCAGATACAATATCTGGAAATGAGTATCTATTAGCTGAAAGCAGTATTTGCGCACGATTAGAAAAGTAATAATAGACAAATATTGTAGACTGATACGAGAATTGAAAACTATCTACAAGATTATCGCAAAGCAAGTGAGTGATCAACAGTATCAAAGGCTTTGGAAATATATCGAGAAAAATTAAACTCGTAAATTTATCCTCATCAAGAACTATTCGAATATCAATTTGTCACTTTCAGCTAAGCAGAGGTGTCGAAAGTCAGATTGAAAATCATGTAACAAGTTGTGGGCAGCAAACGTGTTCAGATATTTGAAGAAAAATTACTTTTTCAAATATTATGGAATGAAAGGGAATATTACTGATTAGACGATAGTCAGTATGAGGAGAGCCTTTTGGGATGGTGTGATCTTTGAAAGTTTCCAGTATCTCATAACACATGAATTGCAAACATGAGCGAGAGATGAAAGAAGATGACGATGTAGAATACATGCTTTTTATGTTTTTTTTTTCGAAATACATATGTACTTAAATTAGTTAAATAAAAATATTAAATATACTCTTTCTCCCGTAAAAAGTTTTACGCCATTGAATGAAGTTAATTTTTCCTGCACATTAGAAACCAGACCTAACTATACCAGAATAAAAGGAGAAATTTTTTTTATATAAAATTTGAAAACTCAATGGTGTCAACTTTTTTTTCTATAGGGGTCAACATATTCAAAAAGTAGTTATTAATTTCATTTAAGAATTTTTTTTTAAATACAGTACAGTGACGTGACAATAACAATAGTACTTTAATACGGTCAAATATAAAAAGATTACAAGTCTTAATGAATACAGATCTACAGGATAGGGTAATGATACAAAAATGTTCTTTTAATTAGAAAAACGATAGTGAATAAGTACATTGAGCAAATTAAACTAAATGTACTAAATCGAAAAAAAAAAATAGAGGAGAAAAATAAAAATAAAAAACAATTAAATAAAATCTAAAAAAAAAAAGAAGGCAATGTATTAAATAAAGATTAAGAACAGCTATGAAGTGTACGTAATAAAGCTCCAAAGAGCTTAACAATTCAAGAAAATCTTCGCACTACGAACATTAGAAGGTAAACTACTCCAATTATGTGTAGTTTAGACAAAATAAGATCGCTCCCCGGAATTACAATGACAGCGTGACAGAAGAATGTTTAAACTTCTTTGAAAGCGTAAGAATTGCAGCTTGTTGTAAAGATATTGTAGCCTATTTTTATGAATTAATTTATGTAGAAAGTACAAGTCGCGATGAGTAAGATGGGTATCAAAAGAGTATTCAAGGGCAGAATTGAAATGTGGGCACTGCATGTTAAGTTGTAAATATATCTAGTGCAACTGTCAACTTACGACGGCAAAGTGAATCTAACATGGAAAATAATATTGTGCCATACATAAAGTTGGGAAAAATCAAACTATGAGCCAGTTTTCAAATCCATATCTGTAAATAATAAATATCCACTGGCTCTCAACTGCCGTAAAGTGCCATATACTTTGCCTAAGATATTGATAACATGACTGCATCAAGCAAATTGTGTGTTCAGGACTACACCTAAGTTTTTTACAGTGCTAGATAATGACAAAGTAAAGTCATTTAAAATAACCCGTTGTAGCTCTGACGCCTCTAGGTTATTTTTCTAGATCGGCATACACACGAACTTGCAGGATTCAGTAGCAATTTATTAGCTATCGACCAATCATAAATTCTCGGTAAGTCTTTTTTGCAACCCGATTGGTCTGTTCAAGTAAATCTGCACATCTTCAACATATAACTGAATATTCACATCCTTTATTACCTCAGGCTAGTCATTGAAAATTCAACATAGAGTCTTAAACTTTGAATGCTTATTGACTACAGGTATAGATGAGAATTGCAGAGATACAAAATACATAGTTCATAAACTATTACTGAACAAGTGCAATAAGTCAACGACCGTAATTTCATTCTAATGTGTAATTTCTACCTTCACCTATTATCTATGCAATTCTTACGTTCACCAAATTTTCTATGTCAGCAATTTCATGGAGGTGCAAGTGAAATTACGGTCGGCGACATTGCCTACGAACTAAATTTACGCTGATCTTGTGATTTTAGTTTCATTGACTTTCGTTGATATAAATTCTTTTTGTTTTGTTTTGTTTGTTTCTTGTCATTATATGCATGTAAATAATTGTAAAAATAACCGAAAACAAGTAATAACATTTTTAATTGTTTATCAGAGAGTAATTGATTATTTAATTTTATATATCCGGCTCGAAGGACCAAGGTTGGTATTAAAACTGACGGATATATAAAATTAAACTCAATCAATTGTTATCTGAGAAACAATTAAAAATATTATTACTTGATTTCGGTTATTTATACAATTATTTACATACATATACATATGATGACAACAAACAAACAAAACACAACAAAAAGAATTTATATCAACGAAAGTCAATGAAACTAAAATCACAAGATCAGCGTAAATTTAGTTCGTAGGCAATGTCACCGACTGTAATTTCACTTGCACCTTCATGCAATTGCTGAAATAGAAAATTTGGTGAACGTAAGAATTGTATAGATAGGTGAAGGTAGAAATTACACATTAGAATTAAATTACGGTCGTTGACTTATTGCACTTGTTTAGTAATAATTTATGAACTATGTATTTTGTATCTCTACATTCTCCCGCATCGCGTTATTAAGTCGAGGTACTTCCAAGATGATACCCAGTTGTCAGTTCTCAATACCAACAGAAGTAATTCGATAATTTATAAAGGAGCCAATTATGATTTACTGAATCAAAAGCCTTACTAAAATCGTATAACAAAAGGATAGTTAAATTATCTTGATTTAAGGATTTGATAATATCCGTTGAAACTTTCAGAAGAGCAGTTTCACAGCTATGTCCACTTCGAAAACCTGATTGGTAAGATGATACAAGCTGATATTTGGTGATCTCATTGTACATACATGACTTTTTCGAGGACTTTGCTGAATTAACACAGCAAACTAATAGACCTGTAATCATTAATTCCATTAGGACGAGGCTTCTTAGAAATAAGGACAATGAAGATATTTTTCCATAAGGACGGGAATTGAGAAGTTGCAAAACAATAATTATAAATATGTACTAGAATGCCATTAATAGTAAGAGTAACCATCTTGAGGAATCTCGTAGAGGGAGTAGATCATGCCCAAGCGCATTAGATTTTACAGCTGACATTGTAAAGAGAACATCAGTATCATCAATGCGTTTAAACGCAAAACCTTCGAAACGTCTATAATCCACCTCTAGATTACTATTAGGGACTGTAGGAATAGAAGATGTAAAAAACGCAATTAGAGTCTCAGCGTCACCGTGAACACCAAGTGATCTGATGTTGCTAGAATGTTTTTTTATTGGAAGATCAGGATTCAATTTAGTGCTATAGAAGGATTTCTTAGCAAATCAAAGTTTAAGCGTCATAAGTTTTCGAACTCTCTTATAGCGTTTATGAATTAGAGGGTTGCGCTTGCGGCTTTATATTGACGTAGTAGTAGATCCCTAGTTAGATCTTTAGTTAACCACGAACAACGCTGTGATAAAACCTTTCGCCTTTACAATGGTAGATACATGCCGAGCTGTAGGAGTAGATTGCGTAGAGTTAAATTTTTACTATTTATGAATAGGTACGGGTCCTATGAATTATAATTAAAAATAGAAATTTATTAACTTTTTAATATTCTTGTTCAGTATTATTCTCTATCATCCCTGAAACTATTAATTTTTCATAAATATGTGCATAAATAGATGTTGCGTGTGTGATTTCACTTTCACTCAATGGTATATAAATGCGCTATTTTTATTTGATTTTCTAATAAAATTATAATTTTTTCATATATCGATATTTGACGAAATCTACTCAAAATTAATTAGGTATATATCGCCATTCACACAGGACTGTATGTTGTGTGTGTGTGTGTGTATGTATGTGTATTTACACTACACGATTTCATCAATTATTATTGTTATTATTATGAGAATTGCTAAGAATCTGAGCATCATATAAGCACAAAACAAAACATGTTTCAGAATTAAGTGCATGTATAACAATACCTACATAATGCACTCGAAATTATTTTCAGCATTTTTAATTCATCTCATCTCAAGGAAACACTGAACATTTTTTTTGCTCTTTTGCTAATATTTGCGGATAAAAAACAACAACAACAACAACAACAGCTAAACTATAACACTCTTCAGTAAGGATTTGTGTATGATCGAACCTAAAAAAATGTGTCATGGAGCCATAAAATGCTTTTGCTTTCAATTTACAAAATAATACATAATATGTTTGCTAATTAATTTATTCCATCACTGACAGCTAAAAAAATATTTACAAAAACAAAAAACAAACAGATTTTTTTGTACCACCAACATATTTCATAAAAAAACAAAAATCTTCTTCTCTTGCATTCCACAGAAACGAAGCCGGCCCAAAACAACTCCAACAACAAGGTAGCGCAGGATTCACAGCCTACGATACTTTGGCAGTGTAATTTGTAAGCGTTTTTGCCGAACTTGACTGCCAGCAATGACTCTTCTTTTCGCGATTTTTATTAAATTATAGTACATATGAGGTTAATTCTAACTACTTTTAACGACTATTTGATGTGTGTGTTAATGGAAACGAAACAAGTCTTCTTCTTACCAATTAAGTTTATTTTTGTCGTTATTATTTTAAGCTGACATCAACGCATGCTCCTTCTTCTTCCTCTCTATTTGTTTTGTAAATTGTTTTTCTACTAATTTTAGGAAGAATGTCTTTTCTTCTTCTTATTATTACTACTTTTATTATTATTATATGTTGTAAATTTTGTGGTTTGTTTGTGCGGGATATACTATAGTTAACTGTTTATAAAAATAGTTTTAATATCGTAAAACTTGGATATTTTATGAGTCGCAGATTTTTATTTGTTTATCGCTATGGTTTCATTGATAAGCAGTTAAGTAAAACAAACATATTTTAGTTTTGAGTCGAAATGAAGATGGCGGTAGTTAACAAATATGAAAAGATGGATTTATAATATGCCCAGATATATGTATGTCATAGCTGTTAAGCGACTAAGTGCTAAGTTTATTGTATTTTATTTTCCATAGAATTGTTTTGCATAGAATTGTTTGTGTATACGAACTGTCACACTTAGACTATCTATGGTCCATTTCCATTATGATACCACATTATTGGGATCCTACCTGGAAAAGATATTTAAGACCTAGGGAGGCCACTGAAACCAGATATAAGAGTTAATGAACCTTACCAGGTCTTCCAATTCTTTGTCTGCTAATTCCCCCAGTTCGCAGAAAAAGTAGCTACTAAGCGTAGGTATTTCTCCTAGGCTTAGAAAGGTTTCTGCATTCGCACAGCAGGTGCTGAACGCGCTCAACCTCTTCCTCATCTATACAGTTTCTGCAGGAGTCATTGTATGGAGCTTGCATGTGCTCTGTATGTTTGCCAAATGAACAGTGTTTCGTAATAATTGCAGTAAGATTACACACATCATTCCGGTTGCTGCACAGCAGAGATTCAGTCTTCACAGGACAAATCTCGGTCCAAAACTGTATTAGAATCGAGCAGTCAGTTCTCCCCATTCGCTATTTGCCTGCTATATGTAATTGACAGCACATTTTTAATAATTAAAATTCAAATTCAATGGTATAGCGATTTTTGAAAAATTGAATTACGAACTAAATGATCATTGATTTTGCTCGTCCGCCGAGGGTATAATTTCGTGCATCTCCTGCGTATAAATGGTAGCCAAAAAGAAGCTTCCGCGGGGATACTGCTATATACAAATGCTTGGAAATTTTAAAAAGCTTGCCTAGATAAATGATTCTTTTACTTTTCATATGAAAATGGGGCAAAAACCAAAGTGGTTCTGTTAAGTGTTTTTGTTTGTATTTCAAGTCTTACTTTATTTTGATACAGAGCCGCGCAATTCCAAGTATTTCATTTTCATAATTACTGAAACTTGATGTCCCAGAGGGAAAATGGTCATGTATGAAAGTAGGTTTGCAAAAATTCATCGATTAGTATCAATGAAAAATATGTGTACATTTCCTGCAGAAAAGAAGCGAAACCCGACTTTAAAGTTCAAATCATGTTGGGACCAGAGTGCCTGCATATACGGGATTTTTTTTTCTTTTCTAGATGAAATTTCATTAATGTGTCATCTGCGTAAAATTTCAGGTTAATTAGAATATGCCGGTGACCTAGAATTTAGAAATATTTCCAAATATTTTCCTGATATTGCAGTAACGGATTACACTTTTCTATTTAAGTCCACTTCTTTCTGCTGGGGCGCTACTATGTAACTTGAATCGATTAAAGTCGAAACGACTTCTGTTATTCTAATAGCTGAATTACAAAAAAAGTCTAGACGTCATTCATGACTCACATGTCTAAGAATGAAAGGATTCTGTGTAAACAAATGAAAAAGAAAGTGCTTCCACATAATAACTTCCATACGAATACGGATATGAAGAGGAAGTTCATATTCCTCAGTTGCCCAAATTACACAACTTTTCCCGCTGGGATATGAAAATTTTCGCTGCATATGAATTTGTGACACATGTCTCAGCGGGAAGTGGGTACAACACTACATCGAAACTGTATTGCATCTTTGGCATCCATCAGCGATCCATTTCTGCACGAAAACTTCGATGAATTTAATACACTATATCCTAGGCAGGGTGTGATGTTTTTCTGCAGGAGTAAATGTCCTTGTCATCAAGGATTTCCTTGATGAACAAAAACCTCGATGAATATAATACATATAACATATTTTTTTTTATGTAATTCAGCTATTAGAAGTCGTTTCGACTTTACTCAATTCAAGTTACATAGTAGCGTCCCAGCAGAGATGAATGGAGTTTAGATACCGGAAAAATATTTGGAAGTTTGGAAAATTTAAAAAAATATTTCTATAAGAGTTACCGTACTATACATATAAAATAAGTTTTTTTTATGTAAATAGACTCTTTTATTGATTGGCTCATATAAACATATTATCTTAAAATAAATAGCAGAATGGAAAAGAACTTATAGTGACTTCTTTTCTGCGACTCGGTGTAACCACTACCACCAAATCAGTTATTTCCTGACTCTTTTCTTCCCACCATACCAGAAGAAAGGAGCACGAGAATGACAGATTCGGTGGCAGTGTTAACACAGAACCGCAGAAAAGAATTCACTATTAGAAGCAGCTCCAATTTTGACAATTGGATAAGTGGCACCTAAACGTTTCCTAAACGTAAGAATTTTCAACATGAAGACTCAAGCCGAATTAAAAATAAGAAATCGAGTGAATGAGAAAAATTACGCTATACGGGTTATAGCGTCCCGCGAGAGTAGCCTGTAGTATCATAGATCTCTAAAAACTGACCCTATCATCCCTCCAGCTAAAAATCTCCAACGGAGTACTTGTCTCTCCCACAGCACTTCCAACGGTTCTAAAGCGAGGTGAAGCTCCGTAGACTAGTGTTACAAATGCTGTGGCCTGTTATCGCTAGCGAAAGACAAGAACACCATCCTGAACCGATAATAGTGATTGTCATGTGCAGTTGAATGTGTCTACGTTCGTTGCCAGATATTCAAGACGTAAACGTCTCTTTACAATCTGGCAACGAAGTGCCTTTTAAGTGCTTCTGCGTATGGTGCTTTGGGCCAGTCTTTTAATTGCCATCTTTGACTCTCATGTAGTAAATTGTAAATTTGGTCAGTGTCAATACGAACATAATAAAATAATTCACCTGACTACAGCTCTTAGTCTCCATAGAAACGATGTTCTAGTAATGCCGAAATTCGGGTGGATTAACTGGCACGTCATATCGCGCAGATTTTCCATAGTCGAGCAAATGGAGATCTTGTGAAACAGACTGATTTAATTTAAAGCGAAAGTATAGCTTTAAGAGTCGTATCTTAAAATCATCATCATGGCACTTATTCCGCCAACTTCAGTTACAATTTTTCGTTTAGTAAAAAAAAACTCTGCCTCAACAGACTCATATCCATGTTTTACATTTTTTGAAGACTTTCAGTCGATTAGATATTTTCAAATTCGTTTTTTTATTATTAAATAATAAACCTTAGGGGCAGTTTCGTATTTATATTTAAAAAAACATACAAAATTTCGTATTTAATTTTAATAATAATTTAATTTCCTTGCTTTATCCCAAACCCAATAATAATTGTATTGTTATACGAGTATCTTCCAAATCTTTTGTATTTATATTATATTATAAAAAAAACAAAACTCCCCTAGAAATCAACTTTAGTCATATTTTTTTATAATAATTATAATGATAAAAAAAAAGATAAAAACAAAAGGAAAGAATAATTTTATAAGACGGTCAAGTGAGCACAAAATTACTTTAGTGTTACCAATTAATTAATTAATTATTATAATTAATAATAATACCATGCTTTCTATGTGTCATTTTATAGTGATTATTCTCATAAATAATGATATGCTTATTGTAATAATTATTTTTATCTTTTAATAATACTTCAATGTCGTTGTGAATTTATTTTTAATGCTATAATTAGTAAACACTTTTTTTTCTTTGTTTTTGTTTTTTATATAAACTTAGATTTAAAGTATAGAGAGAAAATCGTGTGAAAAATTAGTGTGTGGTGGAGAAAATCAGTTTTTGAACTGATTATTTGTAAATTTTTTTTTTGGTTAAATCGATCTTCCATTTTAATGCAAAAAAAAAAAATTTATTCTTAAGTTTATTTATGGAATATTCATACTTACTTAGTTATTAGCCTCTATAATTTCTTGTGAAATATATGCCCACAACAGTTGCCCTTCAACTTATTAAGATATCCGGTAGGATAACGTTCAACTTAGTTTTGGACATAGATATTTAGCATAAGGCTGTATTCAGCCTGGAGAGGTTTGAAGCGGAGTGGCTGAGCCCGTAGAAGTTTCAAAACTCTAGAAACAGAAAGTATGGAAACATAGTAGCGGTAGTGCGCTGATTTTTGTTCAATTTGAAGTAGCTTCAAGCGTTGATGAATGTTGGCTTTGCTATATGAAAATTCATATTCAAATTAAAAGGATTTTTAAAAGTGCAGTGCATCCAGAGAGATTTTATGTGTATATTCGTATGACAAGTGCTACTTTTGAGACATTTTACTTCTATGCATATTCCTTCCATAATTTTCTAGTGTGATCTCACTTGGAATAATTAATAGTTGTCAGTTTACCAGTACCCATATCATCGAATATTTCCACAAATGTGGATTCACAAAATGTCACTCACCGAATGCACAAGTGCCTTAACGCGACTGAAATCAAAAATGTTAATCTCTCATTTAACCGCTTCTAAACGCTTTGGAACGATTCGCAATGCTCTGTCTTTAACCGCGCCCTTGCATTGTTAACCATAGCTGTGACTTTTTCAGGTGGCTGCACGCGCAATTGCACCGCTTCAAACTACTCCAGGCTGAACATCCTCTAATCCTGCTATACGACTAAATGTAAATTGTACATTTTGAGGTAACCATGGTAATTATTCTGTACTTAGATTTCGAGCCACCTATTTAATATATTTCAAAACAGAAGTTTGCCATCAATTTAATTTCATCCAATCCTTTACGAATAATGCAGAACTAACACTTATTAATTATCGGTCCAGAAATCTTCAATCCTTATTTTGGTAAAACATTTGATATCTCATTGCATATCTCCTGGTGACCAGAAACACATATATAAATGTACAAATATGGGAAGCGTACTTGTGTTTGCCAACTAAGTAAATATATTATATTCGCCGACTATTTTCGAATAAGTAGCTGGATTCTTGAGTGATATTAGGTGCAGCCTGCTTATCACTACTGATACCAATCATCTTATTACGCCACCTCTTATTATATAACCTACTGCTAGCTACTACTAAATAGTGAAAATCTCCATTTGTAAGACTATTAAAGTTTTATGTTATATATTAGGACAGCGAAAGGAATTGAAAATAATACATGCAGTCTGGCAATGCAAATTTCTAGAAAAGTTGGATTATTCTTACTATATTTTACCATCTAAGTCAAATGATAGGCAAGGAAGATATATGCTATAATTCACAACAATTTCCAGAGTATCATCTGAAGTGCTCTAAGTAATGAAGATGTTCATTTCATGTAGACCTTATCCATTATAATATTAATTCTTGTTTTTTTTTTTAAGTGGGTAGGTTCTGTAAATGCCAAGTATTTCAAGTATCATGTACAATCTCAATTATAAGATAGTTTGACTTGAAGCTTATATATTATTTTCTAGGGCCTTAGTTCTCAAATTTTGTCTTCCTTTCTCACCTTTCTTATAGTTCTGTTCGTCTATCCAGAATGTAAGCACAGTCTATTGGTGAATTAATTTTCAACAAAACAAGAACAGGGACTGAATTGAATCAGAAGCTGTCGGATCTATACTGAACCTGTCCGGAACAGGGATAATCTGAAAAGATTGCAAGAATTTAGAATACCTAAAAGGCTAAAACGGCACACTAAAACCACTTTAATAAAATAATATTGCACTTTCTGACAAAATCTTTACACATCTACACTTTAATTACAAATAATTTCGATTTGATTTTTTTATTTCCGGACCGTAACCACAAATTTTAATGGTGTTAAAAAGTTTCAAAATATCAATCATTTCAAAATATGTGTGTTAATTTTTCTTGATAAGAAATTTCATGGCTAATTTACTAGTAGTATTTAATAGCTCCATATATAAACAATGATTTTCTTTTTATAAATTCAACAAAATTCTGCAACAAACCTAAGTCCACTCCCGTCTCACGGAATACAAAAAAAAAGAGCAGATTTTTTCCAATCACTCATTTGGCTAGGATGTTTGTATTCAATTTCGTATGTATTTCAAGATAGGTCTTCTACGATTAAGTACTTCACATACACACATAAACGTTCCACCACATCACAAAATTTAAAATAAAAAAAACATATTAATTTTAATTTTCATTGTGTTATAATTTTACTTAGCTTTAATAGTTTTTAAACAAAATAAATTTTACTTGGGGAATTTACTAAGAGCCGAGTGCATAAGTCGCATCTAAAATGGATTCAAACATTTGTTAGTCAGAGTCCTTAAATTAATTGCATACAACACATCTATACACAATTAATAAATTCCCCAATTAATTTTGTGATTTACATTACTATAATATTTTTGTTTTTGTAAGTATAATTTTATTAATTGTATAAATTATTCATTTGTTCACAATATTAACTTTTACCTAAATAATTGTGTCATTTGATCTCGGTACGTTTCACTGGTGATTCAAACGAAAAAAAAACCTAAGTAATTTAGTAATTTACTGATAATACTTGTAGCGCATATGCTAAATACATACTAAATACTAATAACTGAATACTGGAATAAATTTATCTTATCTGGAAAATTATTAAAAATATGTTTTTGTTGTTTTGCTTGTTTAAGCTTAAAAATTAGGTGACTGGTGTTAATGTAGTTTGCGCAGAAATTAAAAAAAGCATTCTATTTGATCACTCCGAGCCAAGCAGTGCATTCGTGTATTTTAAGCTACGAGTATACGAGTCTAATGCAGCTTAAACTTTCTTGTGGATACTTTTAAGTTTTTTTTTTTTGCTCTTATGTTCCTATAGAAAATCTATCTTTGTGTTGTGTTCTCTTCTATTGTTATTAATGTTGTCGGTTTTTTTAATATTTTGTTTGAATTATATTGTAATTTTTAAGAAAATATATACACTTGGAATTATATTGAACATAAAAACAAAAAGATTTTCGAGATCTCCAGAAAGGATGATTTAGAAAACGTTAGATGTCCCATTATTATTAACGTCAATCACGTTTCGAAAATTCATGAGAGCTCTGTATATACACTATCCCAATTCTAACCCGAAAATTTTCAAAACATTATTGGATCTGTCTACCCTAAATCATTAGAAGATTTGTACCTTTACAAAATGCTACAGTCTTTGATGAGTTTAGTTTGTCTGAAAGTCAGAGCGAATGAATTCTAGCAGTTCTTGTAAAAATGCCATTTTCGACTTTTCCCTTTGCCTTTTGCTGATGGATGATGAAAATCAGCATAAGGAGCAAATTTTAATTATAAGAATTTGCAGATTAAATATTTACTATAGTAATTTTTGTAAAATGTTCGGAAATTCTAGGAGAATAATTTCTTCTGCTTTACATAGCCTTTCGCTAAGTAAAAGAGCCCCGCCCTTCTACGAGCTATATAAAGCGAAAACGATTTTTGGATGATTTTTATCGTTCGATATGATATTACATGATTCGCGTTTCAAAATATATTTCTAGATTTGTCTAAACTTATGACGGAAACGGCCTGCGAATTCAGATTCATTACAAAACCGTCAATTTGATGTTTTAGACAGATAATTACGCACTTTGATTCCGTGCATTGGAAACTAATAGATTTTTTTTTTATATTATGTAAACCACAGAGGACTTTCGAGTATATTTGTTGGGCCTTTTCTATAGTATTGTCCTTACTTCATACTGTTAAAAGTCTCTAGAATAGTTCGGGTCTGATCAAAACGAGACTCTGCCTTCTAGTTTTGGTTAGCTGGGCAGCAGTTTCATTATTTTCGTGCCTCTTATATTCCAAAATCAATGTCTCCATCATTAGATCTAAGGCATTTTAGCGGTCCTAAGCTAGCTGTGATATGAAGTCACACTTGATTTTATTGACCCTAGGGCAGTTTGGATTTCTGTATTTAAATAAATATTTGCCTTACCTTGAATATTTGCCCTATTTTCCGTGTCGATGAGATAGATTTCTGCGTCCCAAATGCCGCCCAGGGATTCATTTATTCTACATGTTGCTCCGAAAAACTCTCATTCCCATAATAGCTTCTCTTCTTGATCCACGTCTGTATATCGGATGAACGATCAACATCAAAATCGTGGATCGCCATACATATTTGTTACGTTCGACAATCAATGATCATTTCAAATCGACGCCTAAATTTAAGTGCTTTTGGATACAATACCAAGAGTTGAGTTCGGTATAAAGCTTTTTAACGATCTTGAGATGTTTCAACTAAATCTACTGTCTTTTCATGCCTGTTTATGGGCGTTTGATTGGAGTTAAAAGCGTTCTTTTTCTTTATATAAAAATACAAGGGAACAATTCCAGCATTACTTTCAAATCCGAGATAGGATAAGTCCCTACAGCACCTGGTGTACAAGTCTGCAAATTTCGTAACCTTATTTGTGTTTTAATTTCTTTTGCAACCTCGTATGGATGTGTATTTCTAGAAAATAGAAAAATAATAGGGTCGGTCGGTAGATGTGTAGCACAAAAAGTTTCCTTCCCCATTTCTTTTGTTATTGTCATCAAAACCATCAAAATATAAGAGAAAACTATAATTTTAAATTTAAGTTGAAACATAATTTTTGATTGCGTTCACAAAAAAAAAAGAATATTTACTAATTTGTGTTCTTTTCAACATGTTTTCCATTAGGAACCTACTGGCTATTGCAATGTTGGTGTTGGTATTGCATCTATTTCGACTCAAATGAGCTCTTCTGAAATTTACGGCTTATATGTTAGGTTAGGTAAGAGGGGTGCTGCTAGAGGTAACTAGCCTGCTTTACTTAGACCACCAGTGGGTCCATTGTGTCCCTTGACCTCATGGGATAACCTTTTGAAATCGCCCTATATTTATCCTGCTTCCCTTAGCAATCTCAGGATACATCTGAACTCTATATTTTGCAGCCTCCCCAGACTTGAAAAGAAGTATCTACCTAATAGCCTACCTCTTTTATTCATTAGAGCAACACATGTTGGACAGTTTCGATTTCCACTGAATCCTCACAGCTCCTGCAGAAATCATTCGTCACTATTCTCAGTCTACTATCATGGTCTCATATGGCTAAATAACTCGTAAATTCCTAGTAAATTCCTGGTATCAGTTCTAATACCATTAAGGAGTTCCTTTGTGTTCGTCCTGTCATATGCAGGTCATAATTGCCACCGGAGGCTTACTTTTTGATAAGTGCC
Organism: Dioctria rufipes; assembly: GCA_963924295.1. Lineage (NCBI taxonomy): Eukaryota > Metazoa > Arthropoda > Insecta > Diptera > Asilidae > Dioctria > Dioctria rufipes. The sequence goes on along the minus strand of OZ002740.1, from coordinate 20,802,362 downwards.
TCTGAAGATCTTTTAAAGCTCCGATCAGGATCCTCACATAAGCTACTTATGCGGAGCTATTCAATTCAGAGCTTTTTTGGCTAACTCATCAGCCATGATTTACGGCTTATTAGCATAAGATTTTTCTTTTAGATTCATACCTACCTAGCCCAAAAACAGAAACATTTATGCTGACGAAACCAAGGAGATGGAAAATTGGTTTCGCCATGCATCACAATCAAAACCTCTCTTGAATATTAGGCGGACGTAATTCGTAGGCCAATTAGGTTTAATTTTTGAACTGACTGAATTTTGTAATGAGTAATTTTGAAGTTCTTTGTCAAAATTCTGCTCAATGATGGCTGACTAATGCCCAATTTTTATTTGAAGCTATTACACCCCACTGCACTTTCCATTATACGAACTCGATATTGTCTCTATTCCTTGAACATCTGGCCTGCCTGATCTTTTGTCATTTGACACTGCCAAAGCCTTACACTCATTTTTAGACAATTACTCGGGTGGTTGCACCAAAGAGCGAATTCCTAGTAGGTACTGTAAAATCTTCTAAATTGCATTTGTATTTGGGCATGTGACTGCCGAGGTAAAATTTCATTATTTTACCCCTTTCTTGTGGCGTATTGCGAATTTTGCTTTCTGGGCGTATACTTTAATATGTAAAAAAAGAAGAAAAAAAAAACAAACAAAAAATTAATAACAAAAAACTCTCCGAATTAATTTTTATAGGAAGTAGCTTTTTGATACAACTGATACGTATAGTTTCTAATCCGATTTTATAATCAATTAAATCAATAAATCATTTTTGTTTTTTTATATATAAACAAAAAAACTCTTTCACCGCTATCAAATTGTATATAATCAAATAAAATCAAATGGCACAACTCCGTTTGTATTCTTCCACACATAAAACTTTTTTTTTATATTTATTTTAATATAAACAAATTTAGACATTTCGTAAAAATTAGTCGTTTTTTTTATCCGATATTTTTTTGTTACATTATTTACTGTCACCAATGTATTTTTTTCTTTTGGATTAAAAGACTGAATTAGAAAATTGCTCATATAGCAGAAGAAGATACATTACAGACAAGAGGACACACTTTGCACTTTAAATTATTATTTTTGTTTCAATATTACTTTTTTCATTTTTTTTGTGTTATCATTCATTATTTACAAAATGCTTAAATAAGTAATTAGATTCATATTAACCTGCATCAAATGTTCGTTGTAATATTTCATTTTCATATTTCATATTTCTTATTACATTTTCATAGATATACTTAATATAAACACTTCCTCTAAACTATACAATACAAATATATAATTTATTATATATACATAAAATAATGAACATAACACAAAACTAGATATTTATTATTTACTAAGCGATTGTATCAAATAAAGATAAAAAAAACAAAAACACAATAACCAAGAACACATCAGGAACACTAAAGCATTGCTAAATAATAATAATAATAAATAAATCATCAAAAGAAACGAAATAGTTTTTACTACAAAAATTAAAAAATTTAAAAACTTAATAATATTGCTTAGGTAAAGTTTATATAGTATATATATATATAAAAAAAAACGATATTCACTTGCAAAAAAAACACAGAGTTCATTGTAGCGGTTTTAAAACGTATAATACATTATATACATATATAAACTATAACTCTAATATACATATATACATAATAAATTCTAAACCTTACTATATATACATATATATATATAAATATATACGTATACAATATACAAAAAAAAATTTATATACATAATATAATAAGAAACGTTCTAAGTGAAAAGTAGATATTACAAAAAACAAAAATTCTCTTGCCGTTTAGATGTGTTTGCTTCTCAACAACGTTTTGCATATACATTTTAAAATAAAATAAAATTAAATTAAAAACAAAATAAAATACAAATCAACAAAAAATTATACGTCACTACAAAAAATAAGACTTATAAATAAATACTGTGTGTGTGTATGATGTTTTTGTTGCTTTTCAATATTTCAATTAACAACTTATTTACTGTCGTAATCAGTAGTAGAAATATTGATAGAGAAAAATTTCATGATGATTTAGAAAAATATTGAAATTTATTCATAGCAACAAAACAAGAAAATAATCTTAAATGCGAACATTTTCGTAGATTAATTTTATATTTAAGATATAAGATGCATAAAAAAATTTTGGAACGAGAAAATCAAAAACGGCAAAACTATCCTCTATTATTTCTCACTCTTTTTTTTGTTAATACATTTTAGTTAGGTATATTTACAATGTCTTCTTCTTATCCCATTATTGTAAGTTTTTTTTGTTTTTTTTAGCTTCTGAATAGGGGAGATCAGAAGGTTAGTTTTAAGATTTTTTTATATTCTGGCTAATGCGACGTTAAAAAAGAAATATTTAAAAAAAATGCCCAGAATTTTTATTTTTCTCATAAAATATTTATTTTTTTATCAATTATTAATTTAGTGGATTGGGTATGAAATTCAAAAAGACAAAATCCAGAGTGATGAATTCCAAAAAGACAAAATCCAGAAGAGACTATATCCAAAAAAGACAAAATCCAGAAGTGACAAAATCCAAAAGTGACAAAATCCAGCATCGACAAGATTCAGACGAAATCCAGAAAACATATTCACGCGCGCGAATATCTTTCCTGGATTTCCTCTTAGTTTGAATTTTTCATGATGGTTGGTACATTGGAATTCGGTGATGGTAGATTTACATCTGATGGAACCTATGTCATCCATGGTGAAGTTCTGATGCAACCCAACTGTGCCCAATTTATATGTATATGAAGAAAGTTGTGGCTCAAAAATCAGCTTTTACAACTTAACAATCGTTAGTCACGGACACATTTAAGGGAGTCCTTATGTATTTGGCCGTTTCTGAATTTTGTAACGTCTGAATTTTCTCATTTCCGGATTTTTTCAATTTTTATGGATTCTATACTTCTGGAATTTGTCATGTTACCGATTTAGTGCCCTTCAAAGTAGTCTCAAATAGAAATAATATACTTATGCCAGCGCTTTTTACAATCGTCAAAGCACTTCTGGGATGCAATTTTTAGTATAGCGGTTAATTCCCTATTTCAAGCCTAGTTGATATTTGTCTTATTGAGCAACGCTGATGCAAAAGTTAAATTCGTTTCACTTTCTCGATGCTGATAAAATCACCACGTGAGAAGTGCAGCATTAAAATTGACACTGTGCCTATGATACACTGATTCTAGCTGCTGATGCATCAGTGCTGGTCAATTAACATAATGTCAACTAGGCTTCAACGATTCTGTCTTTATGTTCTCAATGTTCGCAAAACGTCGTCCATTAGGGCGATTGAAACTTAGTGTCAAAACGTCATATCCACATACCCATGTTTCATCATCAGTTCTGATGACCTATTTGAGCATTTGTGGACCGTCGTTAACTTCAGTCGAGCAAGTCCTGAGCAATATGTCTATTCGGTACTGATTTTGATCGAAATTCAAGATTTCGGAACAGATTTTACTACCACATGTATCATGCCCAAAACATCCGACGAAATTGCTTGGTATGAATCAAATGATATTTCAACATCCGTCATAAGCAAAACCTCTCTGATAGTAATTCGTCATAGTCTGAAATCTATTTCTTCAGTTTTTAGACGTTAGCATCGTTTGTTGATGTACTGAGGTGTCCGTCCAGGATGCTAATCTTACCTTCAACGTCTAATCGCAGCCCCATTGAAAACGTTTGTTGCACCACTTGTGCTGTGCACTTCATTCCAATTCTAAAGCAAAATTGAATGCAAATTCTATCCCATTTTTTTTTTTTTCAAATTCAGACATTCCGGGTATTTTTGATCTCACCCCATATGTAATTGTTATCGTTTTTAAAGTTTAAAATTTTACATTTCATACTAAAAATGAACATAATTTTTCATATAAATGGTTCAGCAGATAAATTTTACACTAATTCTGATATTAACCTTAAAACCAACACTTGTTTACATACTCTCTCTCTTTTCATCAAAACTACAGCCCTACAATTTTAGCCATATTATATTTTTATGGAACTCTGCCTTGTTATAAATTGTGTTTTGTGCCAAGGGAATAAACATAACTCACCATATCACTTCTTAAAGATAGTTTATTTCGGATCAACCGTGGAGAGGTGTTAAGGATGGAATTCATGTTCGTCAAAGCTGAAAACTTTTATCGTGATTGAAATTAAGTCGACGTTTTATTTCAATCGTCTCAGGAACCAGAGGAGTATAATAAGGCTCACGAGCCAGGACTTCTGTCTTTTCAAAATGAATCCAATGATGTTCTATTGGATGGTTCAAAATGTGCTCGCAAATTGCTAATTTTTCCCGCTGATTCTTGCTTACAGCTCAATATATGTTCTTTCAGGCGGGTAGCAATACCTCTTTGTGTTTGCCCAATGTAAGATAACCTACAGCTACAGGGGACGTCGTATACGCCTGGTGTTTGGAAGGGAAAACGATCTTTTGGCAATAGCAGGTGGTTTATCATCTTCTTTTGCTGGTAAAAAGAAAGATTTCACACCGTATCGCTTCAATATTTTCCCACTCTATCCGTAACGCCTCTAACTTTCAACGAGGTAGTTTGACTGACCCAAGAAATTTTGTAACCTTTAACGCTACCTTCTTGATTAAAGGTCTCAATCCATCTATGAAAAACAGACTTAACCAAAGATGTCCCATTAGTGTATGAAATCAGGCAAATTTCGATTTTTTTCGAACATAATGTTTATTTAGGGAGAAGGCAAAATTATTTTCTTTTCTGTAACTACAAAACTAATTGAGTGGCAAGTTGGAACCAAATGTCGTCGAGATCACAGGGCTCATTGTCAGGTAGCGAATAGTCCGTTATCGTGGTATAATAGAGTGCCATTCACAGTTACATTCCGGCCGACCTCATTCTTGAAGAAATATGGATGATTCCACATTAAACCGTTATTTTGTCTGAATGTAATGGCAGCTCTTGAATCTCTTCGAGTTGCTCTTCAGCCCAAATACGATAATTTTGCTTATTGACGTAGCCATTAAGCCAGAAATGGGCCTCATCGCTGAAAAAAATTGTGGTCGAAAACAGTGGATCTTCGTCAATTTTTCAAGAATCCAAAAACTGAATCAATGACGATTCGGAAGGTCAACCTGTTTCATACTCTTGTATGAACTGAAGTTTGTATGCTTTCAGATCAAGATCCTTACGTAAAATACTCCAAGTTGCTGCATACAACAAGCCAAACTGTTGAGAATAGCGCCGAATCAGTAGTAAGGGTTCCACCTCCCTATACTTTAGCATTAGGTCCGATAGGGACAACTGCTTCGAGGTTCATCACGGTCATCACGTACACTTTCAAAGTCTCTACTACCATCGCAATATTTTGTTTACTACATGATGGTTGTGGTCTATTTGGTCCAGTATTATCCAATAGGGTTTCAAATTTTTCTATGGCATAGCGAATTGTGCGTTCGGTAGGCCGATTATGTGTTACCATTTGCTGCTCTAAGCGCACAAAACACATGCCCCGTAGAAAGCTCATTTTCGTAATACAAATGAATAATCTGCAGACGCTGTGCCGGACTAAATCTTTCCATGATGAAATGTGTAAAAATACCATGACAGTTTGGCAGTACTCACGCCTGGTCTGTAATAAAATCCCTACTGAAAAAAGTACCTTAAAAGAATGTCAAGAACTCCATGGGTTTCTTAGTTAAAGCAAACGAACAATATGTAATTGTAAAATTTAAGATTTATTTTATATTTCTTTCTAATGTAAAATATTTTAACCTAAACATGCACAGCATCATCTTTAACTAACCCCGATGATCTCCCCTACAAGTTTACACATGTTTTTATTTTGTAGTACTAAAAAGTTTTTATTCTTCCATTTAATAGGATTTTTTACAAGAAAACAAATTTAGGAAAACTAATTTTACGCAAAATTTCTACAACTCAGAAAAAGAAAAAAAAGAAAAACGAAACAAAAAGTATAAAGAAAAAAGTAGAGACAAATGTGAGAAACATTTGACATATTTACCATTAACTTATGATATCAATGTAGTGTTGTGATTTGAATGCTTAATTTTATATAGTATAATAGAATCTAAAGAACAACAAAAAAAAAAAACAAATTGTCATAAAAAAATTAATCTCTAAAGCAAAAATTATGTAAAATTAATAAGTAATACAAAAAAAAAAACAACACTAAAAACGAAAAACCTTACTTTACCTGTTCTTTAAAATAATAAAAAACAAAAAAACTAAATTAAATCAAAAACGTATAAAATCTAACATCTTTTTGGATTTGAATTATCTATATATAAAAAAAACATATTCAAAGAGAAATACTGCGTTTACGAATATGTATGTACAAGCGCCACACAATACATTCATACATCACACTGACACATATATATTTTATAAATGCATATGGCACAAAAATGAGTTTTCGAAAAACCTAAGTACATTCACATACAAACACTTGACATACGAATAAATGACGAATCTTAAACTGAATAAATTTTTGTACACGCAGATATTGAGATAAGTAATAACTATAAATTTTGAAAATTTTACCTTTGTACTTGTGGCTTTGGTTTTTTTGTTTGTATATTTTAGGGTTACTAGTCAACTAGATGACTCGTTTTAGTAGAGTTAATGATGATTTTAAAAAGTTGCTTACCGAAATATTGAATGAGAAATAAATTGATAAATAAACATAAATATTATGTTGACTTGAAAAGTATTTTTTTTTTCTATTATTCGTTGTCAATTAGTTCACTGAGTTTCGAGATATACGATAAATCTCTTCAACGGGCATTATCCCTAAGTATCTAAGGGCGCCCATTCAAACTTCAGATATTTTACGAAAGGAGCGCCATCTTCGCAACGTCCTCTGGCAATGAGAATGCCTTTCTATATGTTTATACGGCCCACAGCTTCACAGTCACAAAGGACGTGTTCAGGAGTCTCATCGTCTTCCATACAAAATCGACCTTAGTCATGTTTTAAAGATGATATCTAAAAGGCCTATTATGAGCCTAAATTCCTTTCTGCTGAGCGGGAAGAATTCTTTAGAATACGCAATGAACTTCTTCGTCCTGTCGCAGTCCTGGGATATTTTCCCAATATACCAATTTAATGCTGTCCTCCCAAAGCCTGACTTGTGCCGAAAAGTGCCTTTTTGGGTGTCCAAAAATATGCTCAGGACAAATAAATAGAGATCTGGCTCTTTCCTTTGTAAGGCGGCCCGTGATTTCATTTCCTTTAATGCCATCATGTCCTGACACCCAAATCATCGTAACCTTGGATTGTTTTAGTGAGAAAGAGGATTTAATTCGAATGGAGACAATCAACATTGAAATTAATAATGAGAGCTACTTATTTTTTCCCGAACGGGAATCAAACCCACACTTGTTGGAATCGGTCAAAAATGGAGAATAGAAGAATTTTAAGAACTTTTATTTTTAACGATTCTAAATCAAATTACAAATACAAGAGGAAAAAACAACCCAGACGAGGCCATTGTTCTTTTGTATTTATAATTTGATTTAGAATCGTTAAAAATAAAACTTCTTAAAATTCATCTATTCTCCAAATGAGAGCCTGTGTTGCAACTGCAGCAGAAATCGAAATCGAAATCGATTCTCACACATAAAGTATGTCAGTCCTTAAAAACATTTGTTCTAAATTTCCTGTTTTTGGAGGCTCTTAAAATGATTTCAAATTTATGAAAATGTAAATTCTGTTACATATGATGCAATTATGTGCAAAAGCCGTTCCCATGAGTTTTTTTCGTCTGTTTTTTGATCTAATGAGCAAAATTCCTTTACACATCTTTATCATTCCTCGTCTAATGAGCCATCTCTCGTCAAGATCGGGGACATTTCATAATGTTCATGAAAAAAAAAAATCCAAACGCCTATCTTTTTTTGGAAATTTTGGCCAATTATTTTGTCACCGATTTCGACGAGTGAGCCCTTGGTGGACACACAATGACGACATTGTATAAATTCTTTCCTTGTTTTAAGAGTTTTTTTTATTTTTATTTACATGAAAAATTTTATTTACATTTACAGTTAGAGTAATTCACCACACATTAGGTGTTGGAACTTTGTCGTTGATTTCAGGGCATATCGTACTCAAATTGAAATTCGCCAAATTTCCAGATGCTGAAGGCTGAACACTGTTTTGCACATGATCGGAATTCATCTGTCCTAGATCGGTAGATGGCTGAAAATGTTGGCTCTGATTCGGATATCCACCAGGTAGTGTAGATGCCTTCGTAACCCAAGAATTGCTTTGATAGTTGCCAGTTGAATGGTTGTAATGATGAGAATCGTAGCCATCTATAGAGGGTAATGGATTTAGAGGAGAGGTAACTGCAAGAGGAACTGGAAAATAATTGGAATCATAGGATATTAAATTAGGAGGTGGTGGAGGAGGAGCGGTTGGTGGGGGAAGCTTTTTTTGTTGTTTATTTGTAACTTTTCCAAATTGATTATCGCTGGTATATGCCCCAAGATAATCTGAATCTTGTCCGTAATTTTGATTGCTTGGATAATTATAGAAATAATTTGAATTGTAACTTTGATCGGGCTGGTTATACATGCCAGACACATCCATAGGATTATAAAATTCCGCAGCTCCTATGCCGCCAAAGTTTCGGTGTTTCTCTTTTTTTGAAATTAATGCTTCAGCGGAATAATTGTTTGATAAGGGCGCCTTGGGTGGAACACTATATGTTATATTATCAGAAAACACAGTTTGGGGCGCATTGTTCAAATATGGCGGCTTAAAGTCTTCCGATTTATGAGTATCTTTCGATTTGTTTGAAGAAATTTTCTTCTGGTATCCATCGAACTGTTTTGAATTTGTACCTTGGTCAACTAGTTGACTTACTGAGAAAAAATTGGCCTGATTCCCATTGCTTATTGGAGGCTTGTAGGCAATTTTGTCCACTTTTGAAGATGTATCTAGAATGCCAGATGTAACATTATACGTCGGTGTATTAAAATTAATGTCACCGTAATAATTAGGAACTGTTGCCACCACCGTCGCTGGTGGCGCTAGTAAATGAGAAGTATCGTATATTTTACTTGGTGACCACGATGGGAAATTTTCGTCACAAATTGCATACGGATGATATGAATCAGTGGCCGTGCGATACGATGAGTGATGACCATAATCTGATGAAGTTGGTTGAATTTCAGAGGATGTCATCCAGTTAACGTGTGCTCTTTGTGTAAATTTTTCCGGCTTTTGATTACATTCGTAAAACTGATTATTATTAGAATGAACTGGGATGTGGGTACTTTCTTCAATTTTATTCGGCAATTTGATGCGATTTACAGGAATTTTAGTATCATTCGGTAGTCCAGAAGAACACAAGGTGCTTGTTGTTGGTGAAGATTTATTCCCTCCATCCAAATAGCAAGTGTTGCTGTTAACTATCCCCAAAGTAGCATCAATTGTGAATGGATTTCGAGATTTTTGAGCAGTAGTTACAGTCTTAGATGTCTTTGTTAAGGCAAACGTGAAACACAAATCGTTTTGATTGCTTTCGGGTTGTTGAGAATTTATATTGAAAAGTTGCTGATGAGACGTATTGGACTGGAATTTGCTGTCGAAATTATTATTGAACTGCTGTTGAGCTTTTGGTACCGATGTTGAAGTGAAGGGAATTTTCGATTCAGCTGTCGTTATAATAGAAGACTTAGGATTTGTTAAGGAGAAAGTAAAACTTGTGGATGAGGCGAATGTATTTGCAGGATCCTTAATGTTCGACATGTGTGGGGGGGTCTTATATCTTGTTGAGGAATCGAATGGATTAAATACAGGTTTCGATGTGATTTTAGATTCTTTCGGCATAGAAGGAAAATTGGAAAAAGTTGATGTTGAAATAGATGACGACGACATAAGCGATGAATTTGAACTTGATTGCTTGCATGCTGTTGCGGATGTTGGAGTAAGACTAAAAGTGAAAGATGGTTTATATTCCTTAGAAATTGGCGGCATCCATGATATATCCGGTTTCAATGGAGAATATGGTAGAACACCTTGAGATGATACAATTTGTGATGAAACATTAGACGGTGTTGTCAAATTTAGAGTGAACGTTGAAGGTGCTTGAGGATAGTAATAATTTCCGGCAGATACATAAGAATGTGTAGACGTCAAGTTTGTGCTTAGTATACCTTGAGAGGTACTACAATCAACGTAAGTCGATGGAGCCTTTACAATTTTCGTCACAGAATTACTTGTTTTTCCTGTCTGAGATGTCATAAGAGATGAAACCGTTTGAGATTTTGCTGTAGCAGAACATAGAATAGTAGTAGAAGGTGTAGTTAAGGAAATTTCATCTTTTTTATTATTTATTACAGACATACAGGAGTGGGACATGTTGTAATTTGATAAACATGGCAGTGAAACATGCGGCATACACGTAGATGCAGAAGATGTTTTTATTAATGGACAATTTGATTCTGTAATTGATGTAGGTAAAGACATATTAAAAGTATCTCCCGATGGTATTGGACATGAAAACTTTGGCATGCTACTACTCTCCGCCATGGAGCCGGGAACAAAAATACAACTAGGAACAACACTGGCAGTAGATTTTTGCATTAAACCTGTCGATGGTGGTAAGTTATTACAGCTATTTCCATGCCTTTGGTAAGTATTTATTGGTATTGAAGGTTTTTTCAAATTCCCCAATATTCTGTTATCAACTTGATTCTCTCGACTGGTGTTTATCTGTTTAACAGAACTATCTAAAGGCAAAGGAGTACATCTAGGCACCATATGAGGTGTGAATGAGTTTAGAAGTGTATTCATCGGTGTACTAGTACTAAATAAATTTTGTGTTGCACTACGTGATGAACTTTTAGAAAAACATAAACTTGGAAATGTCGTAGCAGTAGAAGTGTAAATAGGAAGGGCTGTTGAATTTGTGCTACTACTAAAGCAGCTGGAGGGAAAAGAGACCGGCCAAATAGTACTAGTACTTGATACAACCTGATTCGAAAATATTCCCTTATTGGTGAAATCTTCTCCAGTACAGGAAAAATTCTTTAATCCCTGATAGTTTAATTTCGAGGCAGCTGAAACGATTGATGCCGGCAAAGTGGTATTGAGCGGCGTTGAAATTGAAGGGGCATTCATAGCAATGGGAGCAATTGAAGTAGAAGCGATTGGTACTGAAGTAGTGGTAAAAGTTGAAGTTAATGATGCAAACGGAAGAGTTGGGGGTCCTAACGTAACAACTGCAGTATCAGCAGCAGTATGGAATACAGGGACTGTAGGTTTAGTCATAATTGTTGTAGTAGACGCAACATGAAATGAAGTACAACTATTAACTGGAAAGTTATTTGTTTTGGATACTGCAACTGATGGCCGTGTACTTGCAGTACTAACTACCATAACCTTTTCTGGTTGAGATGGATTTGTTAAGGTGTGTAATTCATTATTGAATAATGTATTCACTGACTTTGCTGATTCTTCTGTATTATGAATCAAATGTGATGCGATATTTGTGCGATTATTAGAATATGGAAATTTTGGTTCTGTCTTAGGAACATCGATTTGAGGATTCGAATTAACAGAGTTCATATATAATAAATTCCCCAACATTTGCTGCTTAGAAGCAGCGGATAACAACTGATGTGGTTGTTCAGAGATAATATCATTGAATGAACATGCGATTGGCTTTGTTAGAGATGCCGTTGAAGTCGTATTACTAGCAGCAGTACTGGTTACAGAAAAAGGATTAAAAAATGTGCTAGAAGAATTATATGAAGGAATTTTGATATCTTCCAAAATCATAATATCTTTTCTATTTTTTTCACAATTTCCATTTTTCTCAGAATTTTCTCGGCAATACTTCGTGTACTCTTTTGTTGTGAAAAAATTATTTAAATTTTCTAAGCTATCTACTCCAGAATCTTTTCGTTCTAAATTTTGTGTAAGTATTTCACTGTCTTCTACGATACCAGAAAATTTTCCATTTGATGTACTTACAACTGGGAATGACATCAAAAATGCTGCCGTTGGTGAAACTGAATTCGGATTTGTTTCACTTTGAGGAATCTCAAGCTCTGAAAGATAATCCGATTGTACTACTGCAACCGGAGGAGCTTCATTTAAAATATTTGAAATGTTTTTTGAATTTTTCACTTTCTCATCGGCTATGTTGTATGGTGACTCAACAATATTTTCATTTTCGCGTATACCTTCAGTATTTTCTACTGTTTTTGCTTCTTCGTTTGAATCTCGATTTTCTTTTTTTGATTTATCTTCTTTACTACATTTTTCCACTTTACGTTTTTTACTATTTAAATGTGTTGTTGATGTTGTTGTTGATGTCGTCGCCGGCGGTTTATATTTTCTTTTTCGTTTCTTTTTAACTGATTTTGTACGTTTCTTTATGACGGCTATTGGAATTTTCCCATCAGCACGCCTAAAATAAAGTTTTACTTGAGGTCTTGGAAGAATTTTTATTTTTCCATTCTTGTCTTTGGCGTAATTGAAAACTTGCGTTGAAGTCGTATTATTTACAATTTTTTGTGAGGATGATGTTATATTTGTTATATTAATTACGGGAGCTAGGGAAGATATAGTTGAGATCACAGGAGGTGGGACCGATTTAGGGGAAATCACAGATTGATTATTGAGTGGAGGCTTCGGTTGTAGTGGGATTACAGGAAGAAGGATACCTGTTTCCATTAAAACTGAAAGAGATAAACATTTTTATTTAGAGTTTTTTGTGTATTATCAATAGTATAAAAAAAAACACAATGAAAAGCAAAAAAGATGAAGGTTAAAGCTATTTAACAAATTATTACGTCTCTATGTCTAATAAAAGTTGTCAGATTAAAGCATTACAAACGCCGACTGTAAGTATCGCACGTACAAAGTAAAGGCTATGTTGAGTTTGCGTAGCTTTGCTTTATATATCTACACTTGGATAGACTTCAATTCTAAGATATTATCAGGACAAGTATAAAAAACACAAAAGCTTCTCCGACTTCAAGAAAGGTGTTGTTAACGCGAGACACATTATGCTCACTAGGAAAAGAAAAGTATAACAAAGCGGCCATATGAAAGACTCTTAATGAATTTCTTTCGCTCAGTCGACAAAGAGATTTTATATATGGTCAAAAAGCAATTAAAATTCAATTTATTGTAAAGATTTAAATTATTCAGGATCAGTAATGGTTGACAAAGGTTAACAGGACTCTAAACTCTCCCCGACTATAAGAACCAATAAAAGTACGCACAATCTATTCAACAAACTAATTTTCCTGAGCCTAAAATCTTTACCAGTCAACCAATAATAAGAAGGAATGCTCAGCGTTCCAAAATGCTCAATATCCCATACGTGTATGAAATGAGGAATGCACCAACGATATTTATTTAGGACAATCTTGGAAAGAAATGTATAAAATTCAAGTTTTTTGGACCTTGAGGAATTATGTGGCTATCCAAAATAACCACCGTTCAGCAGGAATTAAGCTATCCTACAATTAAAATGGAGATAAATCATTCCAGGCATTCAGCAATCCAAAACTAAAATTTGTACTTAGACTGATAGTATTCCCTAAAAAAAAACAGACAAGGTTTAAGGCAAAATTAACCATTTTTTTTTTTATATATATTTATATATTATTAAGCTAAGCTTACATATGATAGGAAGAGGACAAAAGAACTCCTTAATGGCAGTAGAACAATTACCGGGAATCTAGTAGAGGTCATTAGGGATCACTGAGCCATAGAAGACCATGCTAGTAGACTGGGTATAGGGCAAACGATTTCTGCAGGAGCTACAAGGACTTGAAGGAAATCGAATCCGTCCAACACGTACTTTGCGAGTGGCCCGCTTTGATGAATAAAATAGGTAGAGAGGCGAGAAGGATTAGGGGATATGAGCAACATGCCGGAAGTGCTGATATAAGTCACTTTTGAACCTTCTGCATTGAAATATGAAACAGCGAATTTTATTCTCTTCGTTGACGTAGTCAAGAATGCCAAAGCGCTCCTGACAAACTGAGTAGATCCCCGGGCAATCAAGCTACACTGGCAACGAAAAAGCTGATGAACTTTTTTGGTAAGTTTCAGCTACACCTGCCGAAGGCCCAGAGCCGAATTTTAAGTGGCCTCTGTGTGCGGCAATGAAGGCCATTCGCAAAGTGGACCAGAGCATGTACTGAAGAACCATCGTGAGATAGAGCCAAGCTAAGGATTTAATGGCGATCCCATTTATGAAAATAGCAGGAGAGCTTTTGATGTACAGCTGGATAGATGCTATTCTCTTAACTGGTGTGATTACCGGGCACTGTCCACTGAGGAAGCACCTTGTCACTATTTGCATGGTCTCTGATCCTTCCTGCAGACTATGACTGTGGCGTGATAAAACTGCTTTAGATGTTTTAAAATGGCAACGTTTGATAAACTACAGCTAGACTCTCATCTCCCTTTTTAACCGACCATTAATTATAGTAACCAGGAAGACTAACTCTTACATCACTATTGCCCTACAGAGTATTATATACCTCTGCACGGATCTTAGCCCCTCTTTAGTGATTTAACACTTAAAATTCCCCTATACTAGCAGTAGTAGCGTAACAACACTATATTATATCCTGAAAAACAACTTACCACTCATTTCCACGTTAACATGAGAATTAAGCGGAACCACTGATGCTGTACTAATAGGTGAGGTGGTGTTCTCTTTTTGTTTAGCAGAAGTTTCACTACTAATTTGTTCCGTCCCGATGCTGGATGCACAATCTTTGTCCGCATTTTCTGTCTTAATACCGCTAAATTTTGTTTTCTCGTATTCAAGTTTATAACCATCACTTTCATTACATTTTTCATTTACAAATTTCCCCGGCCTTCCGACTGGCTTTATATGAATTTTGTTGAAATTATTGCTTTCTTTAAATTTTTCAATTACACCGGATGGCAAAGGTTTGCATGCTGGCAATGATATTTTCGCTTTTCCCAAAAGATCAGCTAATTGTCCGTTTCTAGATTGAAAATATTTAACAGCCGCAATCAGTTCATTGTATTCCGCTAAAATTTAAAGAAGCAAACATATATATATATAAAACACGCAAATCAGGAAAATTGCTATGAATAAATTAGAAACTTTACAACTCACTCAACGTTTCGGGGCCCGTTGATTTCAGGAATTCTTCATTTTTCTTATGTAAACTTTCAATATGTTCTATAGACTTTTGTATAATTTCTACTTTACTCCAGGTCACAGAAGGATCATATTGTGGCAATAACTTGGCTAACTGCACGAAGGATTTATTTAATCTATCACGTCTGTCCTTTTCCCAGGCTTTGTTCTTCCTGAAAGTGAAACAATTAATTTCGGATCAATTATAATTTTTTTTTTTTAATGTCAACTTACTCGGATGGTTTCTTCTTAGGCATAGCTTCTTTTTAATTACGGTCAACTCATTGCTGCTTTTAATGTTTGTTAATTATTTCCAAAAGAAAATAAATAACTTCCCTTCAAATCTTGAAAAAAAGCGTTGTTTGTGTTTTTACATTACATTTTATTGTCAGTAGAAGAGTTGTCAATATCATATGATGTCGGTACTGCAGGTTCAAATCAAATATGCAAATTCTGACAGATAGATGTCGCCACAAATAACTGATTAGCACAATTTGAAATGTAATGATTGTTTTTTATTTAATAGACGTTAAAACTAGTTATTTTAAAATTTAAGCTCACAATTCAAAATTATCTAACACAATCTACTAAAGTTCCACTCATTTTGTTTTACGATATTTTGCTTTTAGTAATTTCTTGGTTGCTTGCATTTTGGATACAGAGTGTACTAAAGCCTAGCTTCTTAAATTGATATTGAATACTGAGGACGTATTATTATATTTAAACAAATAAAAAACTTAGTTAAAATTCCAAGTTTTTAACTTTTTTAACCATAAATTCGAAACGGAGGAGAAGAGGATAAATAGTTATGACCAGCTTCCAGAATTCTTTATCATCATCACCGGGTCGGTATATCATGTAGATATTATAGGATGATCTATAAAATATGAATGTAAAATGTTTTACCACTCCTACCTCTCAAATTATACAATTTACAGCCACTCCTTCCAAATCAAGTTTTTGTTCCTCTCGAAATACCATAATTGAATTGATCCAGATCAACCTTTATATGGGCATAGGGTAATGATCCTTTTCTGAACACAATAAAGTTTGCATTTCTGTTGAGTTTGAGAGAACGAGACTTTCAAGCTCTGCAGAAATCCCTAAAGGATGGACTAGTAGAAATGCAATTAAGTTAATTATTAAAAAGGAACTCAGTTAAAAACTGGATTTCAGGATCAATTTTTTTGAAAAGACTATCTCAACGTATCGTAACTTTGTCTAGTCTATGGAAGAACACCAAATTTGTTTTTAATATTTGTGCGGATCATAGCTTTTAAGGCTGGGTCTACATATGGTATAAATTGGACAGCTCGGAGCACAATTTGCAATATGGGACGGGGCGTCAAGATTTTTAAAATGAATCGGAAATTGATTTATGGAAAATTTATTTAAACACCTAAGCTAACAAAATAACATTTTCTAATTTTTAAATTTGTCCCCCAACTTTTTATTGAAAGTGATTTAAAAATGAAAATTCAATAATTCGTTTTGTAAATGCTCTGCTTTGCGGAACGGGGGTGCCACAAATTTCAACCAAATTAAATAAATTCTGAAGTCAATAAAAAGAAAGTAACGTTTTCCGATTTTTAAAATTCCACTTATTTTTATGAAAGTTTGATGGAAGAAGACAGCTTTCGTAATGGGTAAAATGCAGGTAAAGTTCAAAGTCATTGAATTTTCATTTTTAAATCATTTTCAATAAAAATTAGCGAACAAATTTAAAAATTAGGAAACGTTATTTTGTTGGTTTAGATGTTTAAATAAATATTCCATTAATCCATTTGCGATTTACGTAAAAATCCTGACGCCGCGCCAAACTTGCAAATTGTACTCCCAGCTAGATAGGAACTATGTCCAATAAGGTTATAGTCCGTCAGTTTGAAAAGAGTTGATATAAATTGAATGGATTCCCATATAGACCCCTTGAAGCTTTTAAGAGACTCGCTTTTTCCTGATTGAAGAGGTAAAGGTAGTCCTAGGAACTGAAATGTCCAAATGTCTTGTCAATGTAGTTGAACTTTACAGAAATAAGGATCGCCTGGTCGGTAAACAGTGTCATGCTTCCTATGATTTCTCTTAAGGTGAAGGAAAGTTTGTCATTTCTTCGTCTTTAATTTTTTTTATTTTTATTTTTTTTTCTGCTTCCATTTTTAATTGACAAAACAGATGCTGAGCTGAAACGATAAATTTATACCGCATGATAATAGGAAAGACAGCAATACAACTATTTACTGCGTTCACTAATTAAAGTTACCGATTATGTAATTGAGAAAAAAATCGATGATAAAATGGATACTTTCACCCGAAAGTCGATTATTCGACTTTTTAACATATTATCTAACTTTAACTCAACTCGTTTTACACCATAGTATATTTTTCTATCTTTAGAGAATCCGCACGCACATCTGCATCTGCAGCCAGGCAGCCATCATGGCGCTGGATGCTGTGTTGGTAAAATCAAAATTGGTGCGGTTATGCAAGACTACCCTTGAGGAGTTGGCTACATGGCACAAGGTGGTCCTATGCTGGGCACCTGACTAAAAAGATATCTAAGGCAACGAGGTGGTTGATGAGGTAGCCAAAAAGGGCTCTGAAATGGATAGCTCTGCAGCGATAGCTTATGGGAGGATCCCAATCGGAACTTCAAAGGCAAGCTTCCGGTGAATCCTCCTTATGGCAGTAGAACCAATACCAGAAATCTAGTAGGGGTTATTATGGGATCAATAGGAAATAGGAGACCATGCTAGAAGGCTGGGTATACCGAGAAACGAATTCTACATGAGCTACAAGGACTCGCAGGAAATCGAATCCGTCCAACATTTATTTTGCGGGTGCCCCGCTCTGTTGAATAAAAGAGGTAGCCTATTAACGTAGTTATTCTTTTCAAGACTAGGAGATTGGCAAAGTAAAGAGCTCAGATGTATCCTGAGATTCCCAAGAAAAGAGAAGCAGGATGGATCTAGGACGATTTTACAGGTTATCCTATTAAGCCAAGGGGCACATGGGACCCACTGGAGGTCTAAGGCTAGTCTTCTAGCGGCACCCCTCTTACCTAACCTAACCTATACAGTATCTTACGGTCGTAATGAAATGTTGAGTTTACTGCGTTGAAACCATCTGTAAGCTCTGATGTTTGTGAAACAGACCTCTCAGGTTTCTCTTATTCCGTGTGATCATAATTTTTTAATTACAACTTTGTCATCCTTTGTACAACCGGTCGGAAGCGAAATGTATGGTAAAACGTGTTGTCAATTACTTATAGAGCTATGAGTAGTTGGCTGCTGATAAAATTGGAATTCAATTTTTTTATTAGACGACTGTCAATCTAATATTTATTTATTTGTGATTGCAGAATCGCTTAAGAGTAATAGAAATATTAGCACTTCTGAAAAATCTATATTTTACGGGTTAGAATTTTGATTAACATATTAATTTAAACATGTTCTGTGTAGCAGTTAAAATGTGAACTAGGTCTATGTCCATTGGAATGTTTTGGTATTGATGTTCTATATTCTACACCAATACCAGAAATCAGTGTCAGACTTGTCACAGAGTTTTGTTACAAAAAAAAAAAGAAAATAAATAAAAAATTTATTTCATCTAAATTCATACTAAGCTTTAATAAGTAACACGAATAACTTAGACCTTCTTAAAGCAATTTGGATTAGGCACCTCAACTCAGTTTCGGATTACACTAAACAAAACTCATCGATTTTTATAATAATAGATCAAGGGTCCTAATCAGTTATAATCGATGCTCTTTTGTAAGACATGAGTAGTCCAAAAGTAAATCTCATTGGAGGGAGGATTGCATGGCAGTTAATAATCTACCTTAGTTTTTGTTTTAAATCATTTTGATAGCGGTATATTAAAGTTATGGGAACAAGCATACCAAAATTGTGGCGTATGATTCCGCACGTTTGCACCACAATCCACCTTGGTGATGCGATTTTAAACACTTTGAAGTCACTTCAAATTCTTCATCTTTTCAATTGTAGATATATGTTACCATGACCGTCTTTAGCTACGTGCGGGTCTGGGCACTTTGGGATATTGGGGTCCTCTAACAGAAATTATTTTCTAAACTATTATGGACTATCAACAGGAATACATAACAAGCTAAAATATAATCACAAATATACCACGGGAGATACTCCGATTGCAAGATCAAAAGCGAGTAAACTGATTTTTAGTTCCGAGAAGAAAGATATCGTAAAGTGGAGCTAATGAGAATCCCCGTCCGAATGCCGTATTTAAAGTAATGCCTTAGGGGAATAATCTTAGCCAGAAAGAGCTGCCAGTATTATGTTCACATGGACTAACAATATAAAAAATTTCTCTGATTACTAGTACAGTTAGATTACTAAATTATGCCATAAAAAATGCGGGAAATTTAAAAAATACTGCGGCTTCAAACACTGTAACTTTACAAGCCAATGATGTTTTTAATATGTATGAAAAATTTATTGTCATGTATGAAATTTCGAATAAATCTCATGGTCTGCTTTCAGTAGCTAAAATCTAACTGCTAAACTAACTTGTAATAGATTGTTTTACTGGTTGAAAAGTCGGTCATCAGTTGGTCTACTGTCGCAGCGATTAGGAGGCCAAATGGTACTCGGGCCCTGGGCCCAGGCCCATCGAGCTCATGCGTAAAGGTCAAAACCCGAGTTTACTAGAAAATCCTAGTCCTAACAAAGCTCTCTCGGTAATTCTTCTCTTTTACTCAACATTACTCCAATGTAAATTGTAATTTACTCAGACAGGGCACACTATCTGATTCCTTTTTGTATAATAGGTCTGCTTTACACTTAAGCCCTGTTAACTCTTATCCCACTTATTACAACTCTGCCAATCCTTCCCTTTTGATCTTGTTCCTTGTCTCTGATCCACACTGAATTCTATTTTTCAATCAATTGTGCCTAAGTATTTTGGACCACGATATTATTTTTATGTCCTATAATTTAAGAATCGAGTGCAATTTCGCCAAAAAATGTATTCATAACAGGAATTTGGATAGAATTAATCTGGAGTGAGTGTGTAGGTTTTTTCCTGGAACTACATATATGACCTCGAGTCGGTTGATGACTAGGTATGTTTTATTAACGGCTCAATTGAATACATGTACAAATACAATAGACACATACCTTTAAGATGAAAGGTACTGAGTGCTACATCCTGCCCGTGGCTCTCTGTGGAGATCGAAAGTATGATTGCTGCGCGGGAATATTTATATTATAGATTTCGAAGAATTAAAACTACTAAAGTCGAAGATTATAGATCGTTTTAAGAAATAAGGTGAATAAGGTTCGAGCGGCTAGGCGATCCTAAAAACGCAAATTGTACCCTATCATACCCCCGAAAATGCTTTGGCGTAATCTGCGAGGCGCTGTGTATGCGGTAGTTAGACTCTAAAGTCCACTCCACGTCCCAACGAGTTGAATAAGGACTTCGTTGGTAATCAGCAATTGGCAGATTCCGATCAATATAAGCCAATATTGGACATATTTAATGATCATATGAGAGATTTCAGTTTTCATGGTGTGGACAGGACTGAGCTACTTAATGCTATTTTTGCCATCAAATCAAATGATATTGGTTTTAATGGTATGTCCCTCAAATTTTTGAGGAATATTTCTCCAACTATTATTGGTCCATTGTTTCATATTGTTAATACCTTAGTCTTTCCTATGTCCTTCTGATGAAGTTTCCATTCAACAAAAAAAAAGGGACATGGTTTCGTCCTCTACTCCGTCCTCTACTCTTTATCCTATATATCAACGACTTGTCGCTACTAACACGTGACTATAATATTCATATTTATGCCGAATTATTATTATTATTTATATTAGTCGTCCCATAGGTTTGATGGAAGACTATGTGGATAGGATCAACAGCTATTTACTCTAAATTAGTAAGTGGGCATTAATCTTAAAATAAATCCAAATAAGTCTCAGGAACAGGTCAAGGGTTTGTCTGCTGTTGCAATAAGTAGTTTCTATAATGTGCAAACGAGTAATAAAAGTTATGTTCACATAATTATAACTAAAGAGTTTCAATAAACATCAAGGTTTAACGATGAAAGATTTCAATTTTAACGCAAATTTACTAAGAGCAGCAGCAAGTCAGTTCTATTGTAGATTTAATTAAAAACTGTGCTAAAATTCAGCCAGAAGCAGAATTAACTAAATAATCTGCAGTTAATACTAGTAGTATATTTACTGAGTTATATTAGTTAAAATTATTGATGTTGTAACATATGCACTAAAAACATGAGAACGTTGCCAATCCAATGAGATTTCAGCTGATTGATTTTGATATTGTATTGTACTTTAATGTCAAAATATATACGACAAAGTTGGAGTGAATTTTTTCATCTGCATGACGTAAACTGAATTGAATTGCAAATGAAAACTTGAATTACTTACAAGTAAAAAATATAAGATTTAAGTTTGAGCTCCTGGGATTCTGTAAGTTAGTTGAGTATTCACAATTACCATATAGTTCAAAACTTTTGTCACAACCTCGAAAGCAATTGATAAATTTGTCGTATATTCTGACGTTTATTCAGTGTAAATTCATTTTAGTTCATTTTATGGTAAATGAAAAGGATAAATCAAAATGAACTACGATCAAAAATAAAGCACGATAAAATTAAGGCGAAATTTCAAAATGCGATAAAAATATATACGACAAAAAGTATAACAAAAGATTAGAATCAACACCCACACCCAGGTCTCCAAAAGTTGATTTACATGCAAGACAAAAAAGCTTTCTTCCGATTTAAAGGCAAATCAATCCCAAATTTTCATCATTCAAATTCCTTAAATCATCAAAATTATTTTATAATTTAACTCATAAAATGCTCTCATTAAATTTGGAATTATTAACTAATATTATTTACAAAACAAACAAAATATTATATAATTACTGAAATGAGTAATTTTAAATAAATTCCATTTTTAACAAACAAAAAATAAAATCAATAAAAACCTCTCGGAGCTTCTTCGATTAATGCCTTGTCAAAGCTGCTAATGCAAGTGAGATATTTTTCTGGCCTAAGATAACCTCTTTCAGAGCTCGAAGTCTTAAAGATGTTTGAACAGAGAAAAAAAAAACATCGAAATTCTTCAGTTAGCTCACGGTCTGTTTCCAAAGACTTCAGTAATCGTTAATATAGGAAAAATATTTATTTTTAACTTGAAGAAATCATTGCACGTCTTCAAGGGGTCACCAAAAATCGCCTCTTCTCTGAAGGTTATCGAAGTGTCACATGAATGTGTTCCACATTAATTTGCCTATTATGGCGAAAATTTATGATTAAATTGTAACGGAATGTAATATCATATGTAATTATGCCGTTTGATTAGAAATGATTATTTTATGCAGAATGTGGCAGCCATTGTTTTTTTTTTTTTTTTTTTGTATGCCATTACCAACACACAACGATGCGAGATTTAATTTGCCTATACATCAGCCTACATGAGCCAATCTCAATAGACCCTGAAGGAGGTACATACATAGGTACAAGCAAACACAGCATCCCTCGTATTTGAGATGCGCATGTTTAAAAAAGTTTTGAGGGTGAAAAATAGAAATGGTGCGAATATATACATCTCGCATAGCCCCCCCCCCCCCCCCCCACAGTTATGCCATTTTGTAATTTGCGTTACTACAACCATCATTGCTGAGAGATGCCATCTTAACAAAAGATACGCCCAATTAAAATATTTAAAAACACACGATAGAAAAATTTAAGAAACATTAAATAAAAATGTTTCGTACTCCCTGAGAAACCATTCGAAAAAATTTTGTTTATAAGAAAGAAAAAAAAAGAATTCGAAAAATGTCCGAAAATAAAATCCGTGTAAGCGATGCGATGTCATTCGGGAGAGGAGTAGGTGACAGAAGCCAATTTCACTCACATCCAGGAAACCGATTTAAAGCGATTATTTAAGATCCCGAATTCCCGACCGAGAGTTGTTCAAGTTAAATCTGGAAGAAAATCCAAGATAAAAATAAATCTTTGTTTCAACAGAGGAAAGAGTTTTTTGTTTTTTTTCTATTTTCACTTAAAATGACAATTTTTGAAGTTTATGATCTCTTCCCAGGCACATTAACATAATCAGTTAAAACAGAGAACGAGAAGCTTTTTAAAATTCGAGGACATTTCAGCGATTTTTTTTTCTTAGTCAGATATTAGTTTGAAATCTACGAAAAAAAAAACAAAGTATCTCTTAAAAAAGTAGATACAGTTCATTAATTTTAAATTAGATTTAATGGGTTTGTTGAAATCGATAAACTGAAATATGCTTTTATTTTAATTAAATCGTTTAAAGATGATATCTTGATTAACATCTGTTTAGGATTGAATATTTAAAGTTTAAATTGAAATTTTCTATCATTATTATGTTAACCGTATTCGATTCGACTACCGAAGTATCTATACCAGAATCCGAATGTTAAAAACTCTGATCCTTCTATAGAAGTAGTTCAGCCAAAGATTTATGACTTAGATCCACTGACAAACTGTCATATAATCCGTCGAAACACGATGTTTATAGCTTTGGTTTCTCATACCAAGAGGGTACATATAATACTAAATGTTTATCATAAGTAAATGTCAAAATGTACGATAAAATCAAATGAATTTTTCTTCTGTTTCTTTTGTGTTTTATTTTTATTTAGTAGGTAGACCAAGTCTGGTATGACAAATGAAAAATATTATTTTCTGTAAGGGGGTATTATATATTCGCTTGGTATAGTTCAAATCTTTTGTCATAATCTCGGCTGTCGTAACTACTAGTTTTTGTATATTCTGAAGTTTATTCATTGAAAATTCAATTAAGTTCATTCTGTGGTAAATGCAAATGATATTAAATCAAAAATGAACTATGATGAAAACCAAAGTCCAATCAAAATGCTGTGAATTTCAAAATTTGTGACAAAAAAAAAAGATAAAAGACCTGGGGGTTAAATCTGATATATTTGTCGTAGCTTAGGCGTATATTTTAGTCACATATTTTGACATTTCACCTCAACTTTGTCGCACTTTTATATTCATCATATTCATCTTGATTTATCCTTTTCATCAACCACAAAATAAATTAAAATGAATTTGAAATGAATTAATGTCCGAATACATGCCTAAAAGTACGACAAATGAGTCAACTGCTCCGGAGGTTGTGACAAAAATTGTATACTATGTTGTTAAATGGATTTTCTACACCAACTTAAAACAATACAAGTGCTTAAAATCGAAAAATATTTTTGAGTTTGTTATGTGAAGTGTCAATTTCAGTTCATTCTACGTAATGCAAGGCTTGCTTAACTGAATAAAAACACGAAAAAATCAGTAAAAAAGTTCATTTCATTTAGGCGTATATTTTGACATTAAAGTACGACAAAAGATCAGAATCACCCTCCAAGAAAATTGCTGATATTGGACTTAATCCTGGGTGCTAATTCTAGGGGATGATTCTGATCTTTGCTCTTAGCTTAGGTGTATATTTTAGTGACATATTTTGACATTTCACCAAAAATTTATCGTACTTTTGTATTCACCATATTCATTTTGACATATCCTTTTTATCAACCACAAAATAAACTAAAATGAATTTGCTATGAATAAACCTCAGAATATACGCCTAAAAGTATAACAAATTAGTCAATCGATATTCCACACCAACTTAGAGCAATACCAGTGCTTAAATTTGAAATAATATTTGGAATTTGTAGTGTGAAGGGTCATTTTCAGTTCATTATACGTAATGCAAGGTTTACTGGGCTGAATAAAAATAAAAAGTTCATTTAAATTTGACGTATATTTTGACATTAAAGTACGACAAAAGATCAGAATCACCCCCAGATAGTTTGTCATACTTAAATGTCAAAATTTACGACAAAGTGAAATAAACTTTTTTTCTATTTTTTTTTTAGTTTTTATTCAGTTCAGCAAGCCTTTTGTCTCAGCCACGGAATCAGTTGACTACTTTTAGGCGTATATTCTGAGGTTTATTCATTGCAAATTCATTTCACTTCATTTTGTGGTTAATAAAAAGGTTAAATCAAAATGAATATGGTGAAAATAAAAATACTACAAAAAAAAAATATCAGGAATTAGTCAATTTACTAAATAAGGAATTTTATATAATTTTATTGTAAAACAAATAATAATTCACCACCAAAACCATCTATATTCACATCAAAATGTATGAAAAGATTCAAAAGCAAAACAAACAAACAAAAACCATTTGAGAGTTTTGTCTGATCGTCAATATGCAAATGCTTCATGAAATTTGCAATTCAAAATTTGCGAAAAAAAGCACGAAAAGAATGCCAAAAACATTTCAACACGGAAGTGATTTTACAACGGAAGTAGGCTTTTCGGTATGTTTCTTAATATTCAATCCCGTGATCGATTTTACATTTATTCGAATTTGGCATGTTATGCTTTAAGTGATTCGAAATATTTTTAGAAGTCACGCGTCGCCAACATATTGCATATGAATTGTGCATAAATATCGATGACTCTTGTAAATATATATGAAGATAAATGTATGTATAAATGAGTGTAATGCATTGCAGCATGTCTTGATAGTTAAACAAATTATGTCTGTTACAAGTATCTACATATATCCACTAATGAGCTACAACTTGTAAGCAATTACAGTTAATGCAGATGATTATGCTCGTAATTTGTTTGAGGTATTATGAAATAGGCACACACTTTTGAATACTAAGTCGAGTATTTATCACATGCATTAGGGAAATGCTAGACTTAATGGATAGTCATTTGCGATTATTAAGACATCAATAAACATTCTTTTTTCTATAATAAAACGATTTTTCTGATGTGATAAATATTAAAGTAACAATCATAGAACTTTTTTTACCTCATGCTAATCAGTCGTACCACAATATCTGACCCGAAAATGAGGCAGCTTTATACAGTTATGTTTTTCTATTGATATAATATTGACATAATCTAGAATAAAAGTATTTTATTTTTTATTTTATTTTCAGCGATTACACAATGGTATTGCTCCTTATGACCTTCATTAGTAACGTGGTACTTACACACAAATATCAGTTAGTATAAATCTTCCTAAAGATCAGTAGGTCGACTATCAAAATTAAATTATTTTCTATCATCTAAAATAGAATGCTCCACTTAAATATTGGGGGTTTGTTCAAGCTTTTTCTGCTTAAGCAACGGGTCAGAGATTCTTTTATTTGGCTCTATCCAAAATACTTAAAAGATCTAATCCCTGTTTTTTTTTGCATGTCTAAAATTTAGGGAAGAATTAAGTCTCGAAACTGATTCAAACTGGTCGATTAATAAAATTTGGAGCTTAAGCAGAAGGAGCAAATCAGAGCTCTTAAAATTAAAAGAAAGGAAGATTGAAAGTCAAATATAAAATTGACTCTAATATTTTAATGGCAATCATTGATGCAGTTTTACATCAGACATTTTGAAGATTCTTAGAAGATAAAAATTAAATAATTTAATATATGCGTTTTCGAAATACTCAACCCCCTCTTCTATTTAGTTAGAATGAGATGTCATTTAATGTGAATAAAATCCATTTTCCTTTAAATGATTCATATTTAGATTTTTACATAAATTTTTATATATCCACCAATAACTTTAGGACTACTCAGTTCTGTCCTGATGAGATCGCCCTACACTGCTGATCGAAACATGCAGTATGCTGAAATTTTGATTTTCGGCTACAAAGTCAGTAACAGTACTTCGGTACTTGTCTTTTAAATTAAATTTTGTCGATCTATTGCGATGTTATTGATCCTCAGAGTTTCCTTTGAGCAATTAAACTTTTCGTTATTTTTTCTACTTCGTTCTGTTTATGATACTTTTTATTTTTAGGCTAAAAGTTTGTAAAAAAAAACTTAATTCAGCAACAAAAACTGTTGATGCATATTTACCTGATTTTACGTTTATATTAATGGTATTTATTATATATAGTTTATTGCTAAGGTAAATGTAACGCAGAGGGTAAATTAATGCTAAATCGTATTGACATAATGATTTTATTTATTTATTTTTTATCTTGTCTCATACGGGACTCGAGGTCATAGCTTTTAGAATGGGTCTATAGATGGAATAGAAGAATTTTTGAAAACTTGAGAAGCGAGGTGCTTTTTTAAAAAGTTTTCAAAAATTCTTCTATTCCAAACAGAAAATTGTTTAGTTTACCACAGCCAATAGCCAATGAAATAAGCCACGAGAGAAAAAAGTTAAGATGGTCTCAATCGAAATATAAAAACTTGCAAAATACAAAAGCTCTTGCTATCATATCTTCTATGTAGCATTCCTCCTTGATAATCTTGGTCCCTTACATTTTCTTTTGCACTACTCAATATAAATAATATAATAAAGAATCGTCGACTATATTTTTTCAGATATCTTCCTGCACACAGATTATACAACAATTCAAATGGTGCCAACTTGTTAATGACGTTCAAATTGTACCAAAATCAAGGAACAGCCTAGAATTCTTACGATAGCCTAGATGAATGTAATTTCGTAGGATCACTCCTTTGTGTAAGTTTGATTGGTTTCTCACATCTATTTCGGAGAGTAAAAATGATTATAACCAATTTTATAGGATTTCATGTTCTGAAGAACTTTTGTGTATGGCAACACCAAGAAGAAATTGCCCGATTTAGTCCATTTTTGAAATTGTATTTACTATTTTTAGCTCTTTAATACCTGTGATTCATATGGGGTATATTTAACCGGTTAATTAAATTAGTCTAATTTTACTCCATGTGTATCACCCCAAATACCCCGAGTATTCTGACAATTACCTCAAAATACAAGCGAGTAATTTCGGGGTATTCTATGTCCTCAAAAATTGCTGGGTAATTGCAATTACCCTGATAACAGCGCCAACTGGTAGTCGCTAGAAATATAACATTTATGTGAGCACATATTCGACGATAGACAGTGACAAGACAAAACCAAAGTGGAAATGATAAGTGACAATTCGATAATAATTATCTGCATCGCCTGCTGACATTTCGATAGAAATAATGCAATTATACATCCATACTAAACGTCAAGCATGCGCATTACCATTCAAATTGCCCCGATTAATATGTATCAGGGGTCTCTAATTAACTAGTTAATTCAATTACCCTGAAGCAAATACCCAGTTATATTTACCCTATGTATATCATAAGCATAAGTGAACGAGTTTTCGAGTTATCGTGGACAGACGGACAGATATACTGACAACTGCCAGACCGACAGACAGGCAAACAGACTAATAGACAGAGAGCCCAACAGACAGAGAGACATGCAATAATCTATTTTGCTCTACCATCATTATTTCTATGCGTTACAAACGAAATGACAAACTTAATATAGGTACCCTATGATTTTATCATCTAGTGGTTATAATTATAACAAGAAATTCTAGGTTATGGGTTCAAATTAGAGCTGAAAGTATTCAGATAATTGCTATCCAGATTATCCAGAATAATTAAGATCCGATTACTCAAATCCAGGTATTTGACCCGGATAATAAAAGATCTTTGTATCCGGATCTGAACTATCCAGATCCAGACTAAGCAAAAAAATTCAAAATTTCCTCCAAACTGTATTGCTTCGTTGGGACAGTATAAATTTCATTACATTTCCAATTTCCCAATAAAACAATGCAATCTGGAAGAAATTTTGAAGGTTTTTTGCTTAGTCTGGATCTGGATAGTTCCGATCCTGATACTAAGATCTTTATTATCCGGATACTTGGATTTGAGGAATCCTATCATAATTATTCCGGAAAATCCGGATAACAAATTATCCGGGTAAAATTGATCCGGATCCAGATAGTACAGATCCAAGTCCGGATAGTTTAGATCCTGATCCGTATAGTTTGAATCTGTATTTTAGAAATCGGATAGTTCACAGAACCAGATGAAAAAAATTGTATTGCTCCAAAATAAAATCAACGATGTCTCGACCTGATGCTAGGGAAGCCCTCAATTTACTGAAAAATTTTTCTTTAGATTTTTTATGCATTTGAAAGCCGAAAACAGGTGCTGGATCACTAGCAATTTTTATGAACGTAGACATGCAAAAACGGAAATAACTGCTGTCGACCACCGAGAGTGAATAAAAATCTGCAGAAATATTTTCTGCAAATTTCTAAAGAAAAAATGAATGCTTATGGTTTATCACCACGTCTACGTTCATAAACATTGTTAGCGACCCAAGCGCCTGTTGTTGGCCTCTAATAATCCATAAAGGTTCTAGAGAAAAACTTTCCAGTAAATTAAAAAAAAAATTGAGGGTTTCCTTGCACAGGTCACAGATTAGCCTCTCCAACCAATCCATCCAATCTATATGTCGTGCGCGTTTGTGTATTGTGTTCGAGTCGCGTGCGTGTGTGGGGGGGGGGGTGTAATAGCTCTGTGCGCGTCCACCCCTTTCACCGCTCATCTCCCACTCATAGTATTGGGTTAATCGGTTGGTATTACACTACCGCCCGCCGTAAAGGCTCATAGCACTTCATAAAAAGACTAAAAATTTCAGCCACTTAGTGTAAAAAGTCATTAAGCGTAAACTGTTACACTATCTGCCTACAATTCATGAAGTGTCTAGACTTTTATGAAGTCATAAGTTACATCAAATGTACGTTCCTTTCAGTTTACAAACGAAAATGACCAAAAGAAAAACGATTTCAGTCAATGAAAAAGTTTTGTTAGTTAATTTACTGGTTCAAAGCTTCGCTAAAGTTATCCAAGACTTGTCAGTTAATCTTGGCGGGTAATATGAACTAAGTGGCATCGCATTTAACTATAGGCTTTGCTTATCTGTTATTAGTTGTCTGTGCTTATAGATAGAAAATGACTGCGCGTATTGCACACAGCAGAAGCAATATGCGGTTTGTCATTTACTTGTGTATATTACAAAAGTCTAGCTACCCAGCCCGGCGCTGTGCTGTGCTGAGTTTAATGTGCTTCGGCTTTACGGATGGTGTCACTATGATGGAACCCACTTTAAGTCCATTCAACTTCCAAAATTTACCCCAAAAAAAAAATCCTTTAGAATATTTGAAATAAAAATTAATAAAAGTCATCAGTGGTGTCAATAGATCACACATTGGTTCATGATATAGTACATATGAGTATAGGTCTAGAGCTATCAACTTAATCATAAAACTACATCAATCATGGAACGCAAAAAAATTCCGAAGCCTTACAAGAATCATTACAAAAAAAAAAAAAAAACAAAAAAAAGAATAAATCCCAACCATAAAACGCCAAACAAAAAAAGTGCCCCGAAACCAAGCTTTATTTAATGCTCGTGGTAACATACTAAAGAGGAGGCCTTACACAGTCATTAGATCCTTTGAGGATTCTGTCAACGCTAGTTACTGCCGGGCGTATATTCATTTGTTACATAATTACTGAAATTAACTAATTAGAACCATGTGACATTTTTAATACACAACGCTTAATTAGAGTAATTGAACTCGAGACCACCGGAGCTCAACCCTCCCACTCAAGCTCATCATCGCATCGTTCGCAGGATGGGCCACAGAAACAGAGGAATCGTTTGGGTTAAAAACTAACAAAGCGACAACAAATTACTTCACGACATGAGCCTCATGTGAATTTTTCATTAGCAGAAAACTGTTGGAATATTGAGCGCCCCAAATGTACCGTTTAAGCTTGAAGGGCTGCTTTCCAAAATGCCTGCCATACCAGTATGCCACACCCGTCTATACGCTGGGGAGCAAGAAACTCTCAAGATAGTTCCAGGAGGGGGGAATATGCGGGGAATTGGAGGGAAGGAGAAGTTGTAAACGTATGCATATTTATTACCGGGTAAATTTCTGAAAGCGAGTTTATTTTTAGGCAGTTAGGAAATATTGTACCCGCATCAGGATATCGAATCAACGGAAGTAGTAACTATCCTCGTCAATATGTATTGCGCTCATAATTTCTACGTTATAATAGAGCCTCCTCCAGACAGACCCGCAACGTAGACCCTTGTTTGAATTTGAAGAAAGAAGCAACAATTCCTCACGTTTTTTTATTTATTTTTTTTTTCTCTTAAACATGAACGTGCTAATAGACCACTTTCACCCTAAAAGCTCTAGAATGTTACTTTGTGGGGTTTGAGATGGTGAGTAATACCCGGCGGTAACCCGCCGCTACTCGATAGAAATATTTGCCTATGTAGTGAGTGAGTTTGGCGGCTGCGCTAATATTCTCCTTATGTTTCGTTTAGTGATGAACCATCGGTCAATAAAAATATGACGTAAACTGGGTGTGTACCTTGTCCATCCACCTGGTTGCCTGTAGGCATTCACGGTCTATGTACGTTTGAAAGACTTCGGAATTGCTCCCCGGCATCAAATTTCCGGGAAAATACTTGAAGGTGAATTCGACTCTAATCTTTAACTTTGAAATTTATTTATTATGGCGGGATTCGCGTGTCATCACATTGTTTACAGGTTAATGGTCGATTCGTCTATTATTCTGCTACTGCTAGTGAGTGATATTTCTATATACCTATTTGGTGGAATATTTTATATACTTTTGGGAATTCCCTGCTATCATTTATAACTATTGCTAAGCGACGACCGACTTTTGGTATCATGCAAGAAATGTAAAGCGACGTATAGGGAAATGATACGTAAAATAAATTTGTAGTTTTTTCAAGAGTAATCTTTGTTTCAAGGCTAGTACTATTTCATAGTGTATCTATACAAACGTTCCAAACCTTACTTCGAAATTAGTTCGTCACTATTCTAAAGTAAATCGCCGGTTTTGAATTCGCCTTTTTGATCATACTACCCAGGCATTGGAGTCATTAAGTGGCTATCAAGTAAAAAAAAACAAAAACACAATCGAAAAAGACGTGATCAGTCATCATGTCATTAAGTCCAATTTGCATTGATTTTTGTATAAATTAAATTGAAAATGATGCTAGAGTCGATGTGATCTATACTAATTTTTTTAACAAGTAAATAATTAATGGAAATGTATGTTTTTTTTTCATTTGTCATTTCTTTGATGGATTAATCCTGACCAAAGCATTCTCCCTAGACAGCTGTATGAAATATTACCCAGTTGAGTAACGCAAATTTATACAATTTTATATCTGGTGTGCCTCAAAGCAACCACTTAGAACCCTTATTGTTTTTAATTTAGATTAATGATGTTGTTGAACTCTTTTGAAATATAAATTAGATTTAGCAGAATGGTTTCATCTTCAATATGAACTAATGTGAATTTCATTTTTTAATGAACTCACAAAATTTTGAGTACCTTTCCAGGTAACTGTAGCATTTGCTGGACTTTTGTATCGGTATGGAGACGTAGCTTTTTAGTCAAAAGTCTATGTATGCATGGAGGACTTGTTAGCATACAAAATTTCTTGCTTTTATATTATAAATCCATGTTTGACTATTACCTGGTCGTTTTATTCGAATCATAAAGATCATTAGAATTATTTATTAGTTTTTAGCTTCTTATTCATTAGTCCTAATCTATAACCATTAGTTTCTAATTTCATTAATATACCAATTGAAGGTGGGTGAGTCATCAATTATACTTTAAAGTGGTCAGAAAATTGGTAAAGGTATGTGATGGTTGATGGAGACAAGACTATTTTTTGGGCACTTTTTAAAAGAAATATCGACAAAGAAATGGTGTGGTGTATCATTCACAATTTACCGTACGACAATCTTCCAGTGGAATTCTTGCTTTATTTATGGCTTGGCTTATAAAGAGTGATATAAAGAGTCTATTTCATCGCTGGCTCCTTGAAATCTATTTTTTTATGGAGAAGGATAAAAAATAAAGGTAACAATTTTTTTGTACCGCCAAAGCTGTCGAAGCAAAAAAAGAAACGTACAAAAATTAGAAAATCACATTTCCAAAAGCAACACTTTGCAGGAATCAGCAAACCTCGTGTAGTGTGCAATCTTTTCAACCAAACCCCTCCCGCTCTCCCACCCTGCCTATTGCGGAGAGAAATAATATAGTAACTATTAGAAAGCTTAAAAACAATAAAGCTGAAGACACTGACGGAAAAGAACTGAGCGATCTACTAAAATTCAAGTCAGGTCTCAGGTGTAAAATAAGACTGTCCTCCCTCCACGCTGTTGCTAATCGCCACACTAGATAAAGTAATTGAAAATCGAACTCAGTATCAAGTACCTAGAGGAATCAGATGAATATATGTACTAACAATAATTCGACTATAGAAAAGCTAGAATACGAAGACTACTAGTACCAACTATGTTACTCATTCAACTATATTCAGAAAATAATCAACACACTAGAGGTATGCGCAAGGAATGTTAATCTAAGTAAGAATAAACACAAGAAAAACAAGAAGTATCACAAATCAATACCATAAACGCTAGCCAAATCGCTATCAGAAAGAGGAAGTCATGTAGTCAAATTGAAAAAGGCTTTTGGAAGACTCCGGGAAAACTGTCAGAGATCCTCAAACATTGCCTGAGGTACAAAACTATGTGAAGTCAAACAGAAGCAAAAAAATTGCTTGCAAAAAAAAAACAGCATGAACAGAGTGCTGTGGTTAATTATGCACCATAAGCCTCAATCCATGCATAAAGGGAAGAAATTAGAAATCGATAGACCAGACAGAAACAAGAAGATGGGTACTAGAGTTTGGAACTCACAGGAAAAGATACAAGTGGGAAAAGCGCCAACAAATTGCTTTTTTTCTTCACTCGTCTTGAGAGCACAGAGCTTCCACATAGTCTCTTACCCAACGACGTAATAACTTACTTAGTTTTACCTCGTTGCTCTCACCTGATTCTGTTCTGAGTCATTATTCGAAACTCTGTTTCAGTTTCTAGAATTATTTTTATTCACTATACTAGACAGTAGATATCCCAATTATGTGCCTACAATCTGTAAGTAGGCTTATAAAAAAATTTAGGAGAAGACTATAAAAGTTAAAAGGAAACTGGGCAGAAGGAATATGTGGTGGCAATGATGGGATTGAAGAAGGATGAAAAAATCTCTCAAATCTTAATAGCATTACTAATTGTTATTTTAAGTTTTCAAAGTTTTAATTATGTTTAAACAATTATTTGCGCAACTTTTGTGATTTTAAACTTGATGATTTTTGCTTTTTATGTATTACTTTATAACTACTAAGCAGAAATCTACTAATAAAAATTTATGCCATGAACTGTTAAATAAACATTAATTAAATTAATTAATTAAAAACTAATTATTAAAAATTCTAATTAGACTATTACATATACGTCAACTTGCAAAGAAAAAAAAACACATTTTTACTTATTTTATATCACTCAGATTCATTTGTGACACAATAAATTATTGTGACTCTCCGTCTTATTTCAAACATCAAAAGCATCAGAGAGCTGTAAAACAGTTTTTATAAACAGAGCTCATGTCGAAAAAACTGTAATTAAAAAGCTCTCTAATATAGTTAGCTCCACACTAATAGGAGTCCTAGTTTAAATTGGAAGACTAACCATCTCCACCTCCAGGCTATCCGAATTCCCCGTAAAATAATTTAATACTACTCTTGACAACAACAGTGTTGTAAAAATAAAATTTTATTGCCATCAGAAGAGAAACGCTGCTGAAAAATGTCTTGAGTAATGTTACTAAAACGGCCGTAATCAATCAATCTTGTTAGGAGGGAGTGATGTCCCAAGGACAAGATAGATTGACAAAGGGGAAAAGGTGTGTTACAATATATTTTTTTATACCGTTTTTATATAATTATTGCAGCATGGGACTACATTTTCTATTAAAAGAAAAAAATTAACATAGAAAAACTTTGTGCAGTGAAAATTAGGTCAAGAAAAATAATGTCAATTAACATTTTTATTTAATGAAATTTTTTCAAATTTCCATCGTATAGTAGAGAAGACCGGAGAAAAGTGGTAAATTATTTTTCTGTGTCCAAAAAAGTTTTGACGCTTTCTTTAGGAAGAAATGAAATAGTCATGGAACATCAAAATCTGAAATTAAAAAACGCCCGGCGAAATTGGGCATCAATTTGTGATAAAATAATCCAGCCCCCCCCGTATTTTTAAGTTGAAATTTAAATTAGCACAAAGTTTTTGGGTGATAATAAAAATAATAATGATAAAAATAAAATGTGGGAAAATGTTGTAGAAGTAATCCAAATTGTATAAGGGCCTTTTTCGAAATTTATATATTTTTCTTTAAAATGACGTTTGAAAAGCAATTTTTATAAACGAAATCATTGTTGAATTTGCACAAATATTTTTCTTGTGCCTTCTGCATGCATTCTATGCATAGTTTGTCATTATGCATTGGAGTGAATGCAGTTAGAGTACATATTTAAAAATCCCTAGACCAAAACCACCTAACCATCATGGTTTTTTTAGATTGCCCGAAAGCATTTGATAATGTCAGTCAGAATAATTTTCTGATAAATAACTATTACCATGTATAATCAATCCCTAATTACTTCAGGACTATATGGAGTTCCACTGGAATCTATTTTAGGTCCTCTACTTTTCTAATGATTTGTCAAGTTGCGACTCGTATATTTACTCCATGCTAATTTGATCATACAGAGTTAGATTAGCACTTTGTTTGGACTATTACTGATATTCAAAGTTGTTAGACTGGATGTATTGCAAATTATCAATGAAGTTCAAAAAGTCGACTGAATAGGAAAATCTAATAAGATTAGTTCGGAAAGAAATCTTAATAGGATTTAATTTTACCTTCTTATCAACTCAAATTTCGTTCATCATCACGGTATATATTTCTTACTAGTGAAAAACCTCATTAATTATTAGCGAATCATACCTCCGACTATTCAGACTATTTGCCTTTTTTAAGGCTTACAACTCTAGCTGTATTCTTTCGTGTAATTTGCTCTAGAACTCCCATATACTAGAGAGAACAAATTGTTCTGTCGATTGAAGCGAACTATTTGTACTGTTCGCTTCATTTATAAATCTTCTATGAAAATGTATGAAGCGTTCTTTTGTGTATTTTTTGTTTTGCCCTGTTCTGCGAACACAAAAGAGCACAGCTTCTGTAAAATAGAATATACTTTAGATAACCTCAGCTTCGCTTCATTCGAGGTCACCACTTTCATTCCCTATGTGTGGCAGCAACGTAAGTCTCTACAACTCATAAGGGGAGGGTAGGTGAAATAAATTGCCCCGTTGTTTTTAGTATTCTTTTGGAACTAATTGTCGCTCAGTTTACAGAGGATTATCACATCAGTCCCAAGTACTTTAAAATCATTCATCAATTAGTCAAGGATAACCTTGAATATTCCGCGAATATCATAACGACCCAGGAAAGAGAGAAAAATGTTGTGGTACTTTCAAATCTTATCTTAAAACTGTTCTAAAATACTAAACTACTACTACTACTACTACAAAAATCTTAAAGTTTCCTAAATGCGTCAGCCTTTCATTTAACTATTGCCAGATATTCATACATGACGTGAAAAACAGTCTAATATTGATCCAGAAAAGTGGCTATCGATCTAAGCACCAGATCCAACAGTTGGCAAAGTTTTGAACTCATCCGCTTATCGGACAAGCTCTTCTTTAGGAGTATTCAAAGAATTACAAATGTTGTTATTTTTCACTATTATTTTTGGTAAAAACAGAATTATGAAATTCTCTCAGTAAAAAAACTGAACTCATTGCCAGTTTAGAAACTATATGACATACTAAAATTCTTCATAAGCTCTCACGCCCTGAGGATATGTCTAATTTTGAAAAGTAGTCTCTCTGTCAATTTACCTTTTCCTGATAAAAAAAAAAGCATTTGTCAGTATGTTACAACATCTATAGGTAGCCTGTTCAAGTGTTCAAGTTCCCAAAAACTGACGGTGTGACGGTGTGCCACTTCTAAGCAGATTAGTAAGTGTAATTAAACACCTTCTCCGATCTGAGCAACGAATCCACCCATCGATATACGGGGTTTCATCTAATTCCCTTCTTCTTATTATACACTCAAATGTTTTCAAAAATTATCTTATCAAAGCTACATCCGTACATATCTCTGAAAATGGATTCAGTCTATTGATCTTTTTCAAAATTGCAACCCGACAATCAGATTAGATTACAAAAGGTTGCTATCGTAATTTGTCAGCTAGAGACACTTTCGATAAAAGGTAGGTATGAAGGAAAATTCGAGCAAGTAAAAAAGCTAAAATCGGTCTAAGACCAATTATTATGATACCCTAGATGAATGCCTGTATGAAATTTCGTATGGTCACCGATTTGAGCAATTTCGGTACGTCGGACAGAAAAAATGATTATAACCAATTTTATAGGACTTAATATTCTGAAGAAGTTTTTAATACAATAGAAATGTTTAAGACTGATCGTTTTCACAGTATCCTTAAAAAACCTAAATTTTTATATGGCAACACCAAGAATAGGTTGCCTGATTTATTCCATTTTTTATATTTTATTTGTTATTACTATGAAAACAGTATATACCAAATTTCAGCTGTCTATGTCAACGCGTTCTCAGGCTGTGTCCGAATATAGCATTCTCAGATTTATTTAAAACATTAACAAATGAGTTTAAACTTTAAGCAAATAAATTTAAACCTTGAACAAATGATTTTAAACCCTTAACAAATAAATTTAAACCTTGAACAAATGATTTTACACCCTTAACAAATAAATTTATACCTTGAACAAATGATTTTAAACCCTTAACAAATATATTTAAACCCTTAACGAATGAGTTTCAACTGTTAACAAAAAGACTTAAACCTTTAGCAAATATATTTAAATTCTTAAAAAAATTTACATTCAAAATATTTTATTTCAAATTAAGTAAGCATTTCATACAATTTTTCTTAAAATTTGGGGTGCATATATGTATAATCTACAATACTTTTGACTTTTCAGTGCAACGGTTGATCATCCACTACCCTAGGAGTAAGTAAAACAAAATCCATTATAGAGTTGGAAGAGGTGTGATTTGTTGCAGGCTATCTTCGATCACTGAAAGAAGATTATGTTCCCTACTCATGTCACATAAAAGTGAATGTGTATGTGACTTCATTTTAGAAAACGACTTTTAGATAGGGTTTAACATAGGCGATTAAGGAGGCCAAACTTTTAGTGTTAAATTCGTAGTTTTAATCTTTATTTTAGAAGATCTCAAGCCCGTTCAAGAAGTGGCACCCATACTCGAGTTATAGTTCCAGCAAAATGTGGCAAAAACGACACACTTATTGCTATGAAAATTAATCAAGGAATTGCAAATTCTTCTTGCGATAATGTGAGAATACACAAAACACAACAAGTTCGCGAGGTGTTATATCAAACTAATTTAATACAAAAGTTTTGCCTCCTTACTCGCCTATGCTAAACCCTATCAAAAAATCGTTGTCTAAAATGAAGCCATATGCACGTTCATTTTTAGGTAACATCAGTAAAGAACATAATCTTCTCTCAGTGATTGAAAATAGCCTGCAACAAATCACACCTCTTCCAACTGAAAAGTCAGAAGTATTGTAGATTATATATGCACCCAAAATTTGAAAAAAAAAATTGTATGAAATTCTTACTTAATTGAAATAAAATATTTTACATATAAATTTGTTAGAGTTTAAATATATTTGCTAAAGGTTTAAGTCTTTTTGTTAACAGTTGAAACATATTCGTTAATGGTTTAAATAAAGGGTTTTCCAAAAAGAGGTGTTATTTTGATATTCAAAGAAAAATGCCATCTTTTGAGATAAATGATCGGATCTTTATTTCATTATAAAGAGGAAGGTATGCCGTTAATAATGGAAAATAACATCAGCCAAATGACCACCACGATCACGCCTACAGGACCATATCCTTTTCATGAAATTTTCCATAACCAATTCGCAAAGTGGCTGCCCTATGTCCTCGATAGCCTCACGAATTTCATCTTTGAGGTCTTGAATCGACGCTGGGCTGTTGGCGTAGACCTTCTCTTTCACGTGGCCTCAAAGGAAGAAGTCGCAAGGTGTTAAGTCACAAGATCTCTGTGGCCAATTGTGACCACCTCTTCGAGAGAACACGGTCCGGAAACTTTTCCCGTAAAAGATCAATGGTTTCGTTGCTTGTATGGCACGTAGCGCCGTCTTGTTGAAAGTAAACGTTGTCCAGATCAATACCATCCAATTCCGCGCAATCCATTCACCGTAACTGTTGCTCCAGCCTCATTTTCGAAAAAGTAAGGTCCAATGACCCCGCGGGACCATAAACCGCACCAAACAGTCACACGTTGAGGATAGAGAGGCTTTTTAACAATAACACTTGGGTTGTCCGAGCCCCAGATGCGACAATTTTGCTTGTTGACGAAGCCATCGAGGTGGAAAAGGGCCTCATCACTCAAGATGAGTTTTCAATGGAATTCCGGATCATTTTCATGCATTTCAAGGACCCAATCAGCAAGACTCGACGTTGTTGATGATCGGCCGGCTTGAGTTCTTGTGTTAACTGAACTTTATAAGCCTTAAGACCCAAATATTTATGCAAAATACGGTGTAATGACGTTTGTGGAATGCTTAATTCCAAAGAACGACTAGGAATGGACAAACCTTGGTTTTCTTCAACACTTTCGGCTACAGCAGCAATATTCTCGGCTATTCTTGAGCGACGTGCACGGGTTTTATTCTTCACATCACTAACTTGTCCCGACAGCTCGAATTTTTCTACCAATTTCTGTATTGCGGTCCGACAAGGTGCTTCACGACGACCCAAAAATGTTCGAGTTTTACGAACCGTCTCCATTTTTATAGTGAATGTTAATAATTTGAATGCATTGTTGAATCGTGTATCGTTCCATTTTTATTAATGGCGTAGTTTCTACTTGTCAAATGTCAAAAAATGACAGCTCCAAAAGTGACATCTGCCGAAATAGCGGGCTAATTAAAATAACACCTCTTATTGGAAAACCCTTTATATTTTTTAAGGGTTTAAAATAATTTGTTCAAGGTTTAAATTAATTTGCTTAAAGTTTAAACTCATTTGTTAAAGGTTTAAATAAATCGTGGAAAACCCACGAAGGAGTTTCCCGATTTGTCTCATTTTCGAACTTAATTTTACTTTTTTTTTTTAAATCCGTGTACAAAATTGCAGATCTCTAAGTACACGCGCTCTCGAGTTATCGAGCCTACGGATGAACGGACGGACGGCAGACAGACGGACATGCAAAATCAAAATAACTTTTAATTTTATGCGTGCGTGTCCAATCCATTTTTCTCTACTAGCATTATTTCTATACGTTACAAACGGAATGACAAACTTAGTATACCCTTTTGATTTCATCTAGAGTATAAAAAGATATACCTTTCCCTAATAATGTTGTCATTAATTGTGACTTGTTCTATTAATCTTAGCTCAGAAGAGCCTTTAGTCACATCTTCAATCTCCAAAGCATCATGACTCTATCAGTGTGCTTCTTAAGATTCCTAAAAAAAAAAATACATCCCTAAACCTTTCTGATCAGCACCCTGATAATATTATATAAATTACTGCTATCACTAAATTACTTTAAAGCTAACTGTTTATAACGACTGTTATTAATAATCAGCCCCGAAAGGTTATGCTTCATTAAAATTCGACCTCCCCAACGGCATACATGCATACAAATATGTATTCTATCTATTACGGCACTTAATCGATTCTCTGGCTCTTATCACCCCTCATCATTTTTTCATTGCCTTCGAAATGTGCATATTCAGGAACGAAGGAACTTAACATTTGGCCCTTAACCTTTGCCCATATATACATAAAGTTCACTACTAGGCCTGCGCGTTTTACTTTCAAATGTACACTGTATGGTATTATGTACATATGCGCGTCTGGATTACGCAGACAATTTTGCCGCTCGGTTCAATCGTTGAAACGATGACAATATTTATTTAAGTGCTTTGCGCATGTTCCGTTAAATATTTATGGGCCACTGAATATACTAACTAACTACTGAGCTTGAATCACTTCCCTTAATTTCAGTTTTGTACTCAATCTTACCCCGCAACGTTTGGTTTCCTTGAGAAAATGTTTGACCATTTCCTCATACATACACACATACATATATTAAGTATTCATAGATGGAAAGCATAATCGGATTTGTGGAGGGAAATTAAAATATTTCCATTCGTTTATTGAAGCTATGCGCTTATCATCAGAAAGTATGACGGATTTCGTTTTAGCCGCGATAAACTTTGACCGTTCGCTTATCCGTTCGCTATCAGGGCTTATGGGGTTTTCGTTTTGTGGTCAAACAGTTTATATAAGGCAAAACTAATTAACTTTGATTCGCTCCAATGCTGTTGTTATGTCAATGAAAGCCATTCAAGATAAGAGCTAATTTCTGTATGATCATAGAAAATATATTGATCAGTAATGGTTAGAATAGGACTGAAGCTGATATCTTACCAGATTCGGATGCATGAATTCGTAAACATCACATGAACTTTGAATAATGAATAGGTTTCAGAAGTATGTAACTATGAAATCGTTACATTTAAGGCGTGCCTATAACATTGTTGTGGAGTTGTCGAGTCGCTATTATCTTGAGAGAATATAAATCTTTTTAGCATATATATTTAGGATTTGAGATTTTTCTTCTAGAATGCCATTGTAATTTTGTAGACGTTTATTCTAGAGATTTGATAAATGTAAATTAATTAACCAATATTTTAGCTATTATGAGAGCTAAAGAATTAATTTTGAATGATGGGTCACAATAATTCTCCTAACTCAAAACAGAAGGATTTTGAATGAATTTTCTATCTAGATGTTTAAATTGGTCTAAGTCAACACAGTTTAGGTTGTTTGTTTTCTTTTTCTTTTTTTACTTATGGAAAGGAAAGCAAGAGGTTGGATGATACTTTCCTGTCCTCGTGATGTTCGAATGATGTTTCATTTATGGTAGTTTGATAAACTCATAAAAAAATACAGATGAATATTACAAATTCTACTTCATGTCACACAAGGGATTTAATAGAATTACAAAAGAAAGAAAAATTGATGTTAGTGATCTAGCAGATAACCAGCTGCGAAAATGTTCATCATATACGTCTGGCGATGACCGTAAAAAACTCAGGACATGTCTCAATGATTCCTTCCACGCAGCATATACAGGGTGTCTCAGTTGAAAGAAAAAACATCGTTCCACATCGTTCCTTTAGGAGCTATAGGCATTTAATGATTTCTCTAATACTCGACAACCTTGGTAGGAATAAATGAGTATAACTTTTAAACCACCCTATAGATTTCAGTAGTTGATGAAATTTTGTTAATACTTGCTTTTCACATGAAGTATTATATTTTCGTTTTTCTTTATGCATATATATAAAATCCAGACATAGAAGGGACGAGAGTAGACCCTGGTTGAATGCCGATGATTATAAAAGTGTGATTAGAGCAATCCTCTGATGATGAAATCATAAAAGAAGTGAAATAAACAAATAATTTATATTAAAGACTAGGAGGGTTTTTGTTTTTGCTTCCGGAACGTGACTCCTGGGTTATCCGGGGACATGTCAGAACCATGTCAAAGGCAAAGGAAGCAATAAACGTCAAACGTACCAATCACAACCTAACCTCTTCTTCTTTCTTTGACATTTCAAAACAAGAACCGCGGTGCTCCTAGTCAAGAGCAGGAGCAGCTAGGGTTAACCCGGGGTTAACCCAAGTAGCAAACAAAAACACAAAGTGACAGCTTCGAGAGTGACGAGTGCCATGACTTTGGCAAATCGAACATCAAACGGACTTGAGGGTTAACACCGAAGCAAAAACAAAAACACCCTAGGGAAACGCGCTGGCGTTGCGCGGTGATAATATAGATGCCTAAATGGGTGGTGGTGAGGGTTGAAAGGGTTGTGGGTAGTTGGAGATGCATAATATTAAAACTATCATCTGACTCGATTGCCCGATTCTGTACTCTAAGGATTTTACTCTGTGGTGTGCGGTGTGTGTGTGCATACGTTAGGATGTGTGGGCTCTACGTCTACGCGTTCTCAGAAAATGCCCACTTATATGGTAAAAAAAAAATAGTTTTATATGGCAACTCTAGGAAGAAAAAAATGTCAGCTCTCTACGTCCAGGCGTGATGAAGTGTCCAAATATATAGTGAAAACCCAAAGTATTCTATGGTAACACTAAGAAGGGGTAACCCGATTTAGTACATTTTTGGACTTGTATTGGCAATTTATATGAAAATGTAGTGTACAAAATTATTTGAGCTCTCCACGTCGACGCATTCACAGGCAGTGTCCAAATATACAGTTGAAAACCAAATTTTTAAAAAGGCAACATCAAGAATGGGTTGTCAAATTTAGTCCATTTTTGAATTCGTATTTACTATTGCTATGAAATACCATGCACCAAATCTTAGCTGTCTACGTCGACGCGTTCTCAGAAAGTTCCCAAATATATAGTTAAAAACGAAATTTTTGTATGGCAACCCTACGAAGGAGTTTTGAACTTAAATTTACATTTTTTTTTTTTTAAATACCGTGTACAAAATTTGAGCTCTCCACCATGACGAGTTCCAAACTTTTGTATGGAAACACCAAGAAGCGGCGGCCGTTTCCAATTTTTCTTTCCCTAACAACTTTTGTTTTACTTACTTGTAGTTACTAACCTAGTAGAAAATGCTCTTCGGTTTCGAAAACTCTCTTCCCCGCTCGGGGTAATCCTACATATCTCTGCTTTTGAATGCGGGTGAAGTTTTCTGATGAGTTTCGATGAGCATACCATGAGCGTTTTCATATTCAAAATTCATGTGCATTTCCATGAAATTATTATGAATAGTATAATGTATTCATTAAATATACAGTAAAGTTTTAATTATCACATTCAGTTGAAAATCGTATTCCTTTACAGAGAGTTGTATAAAGTGCTGTGAAGTTCATTGCTATCATCAGCTCCTCTAATCCCTCGTGAGACAAAGAATAGAGATAGATGCTCTTTTTAGTATACATTCTTTTATGTTGATGTGCCTTCTGTTAAAAAAATTTTTCTTTTAGTTCTTCATGGTCTCCTTTAACGACAGGCTCCCAGACGAACGTTTAAAACTTTGAAAAATACCCTCTCTACCACTACGTAATTCAAAGTCGTGGGCATTTCCATTATTTCATCATGAATTGACTGATGAATATATCAATGACTATTTTGATTATGTTAACAAGAAAATAATGTAACAACTCATGGAACTGTTCATCATATATATAATGAGTTCAGTACCAGGTTCAGAACAGATTTCATTATTACTTTCATCTAAGAGCTCATGATGAACTCATGGATGAAATCTTAAAATCGTGTCTGCAAAATATTCGAATAATTTAATACAAAAGACTCCTTGTATCGTTTCGAGTTTTCTAATGAATGATTAGACT
Organism: Dioctria rufipes; assembly: GCA_963924295.1. Taxonomy (NCBI): domain Eukaryota; kingdom Metazoa; phylum Arthropoda; class Insecta; order Diptera; family Asilidae; genus Dioctria; species Dioctria rufipes. The sequence continues at coordinate 20,757,756 of OZ002740.1, read as the reverse complement.
GGAACGAAATTCTAAATTATTTCCGTGGACTCCATGTTGACAAAAATGTTTTGTTCTTCTTCATCTTTTTCGATTTCTTGGGAAAGCACAGACACATTTTCTGGTTAATTTTTCAACAACCGATGTCATTACAGTTTCTGGATAAATATAACATTAATGACTTCAGCGCGGCAATTAGTAATACAAATAAAAAATTTAACCGCCATTTATCAATCTTCAAGATTTGTTTTTGTTTTTGTTTTTAATAATTGCACCTCAATACAAATAAGCCTCTGGCAACACCCGTAATATATAAATTATCTAACCCCCGTGGCTACTTATAACAACGAAATGCATGTAACACCATTAAAGGGTGTGCCATGTTAGATACCCTTCAGCCGGATAAGCCCTTAACTATAACAATTCTCTACACACCATCATCGGCTCACTATTTAATTCTTGTGCAAAAGATTAAAGCGAGGGTGTGTCCTGTCCAACAAAACTCTTTATTAGCAACCAAGTGTACAAGAGCACGTCACGTACCTACATATATAAGTATATCACCTCTAAAATATCCCCTTGAGCCCCGATAACAAAACACTTCGCCCGCTGGTGCTTGTAATCCACCAAGGAGGATTACGGCATGTGAAGTGTTAATTCGGGGATGGTCAGGTGAATTAGTGGCAATTAATTTCCCGTATAATTACAACTAATGGAAAATATTTTATGCAATTTTTCTATGTACTTCGTATGCCTACTTTATGATGATGAATTAATTAGAACAACCAAAAGTATTCCACTCGTAACATTTTTCAAAGTTGTGCTTTAAATTGGCTAAATATTTCAATTTCTCGGAATATGAAGGGGGTGGGGGAGAGTAATGAGCTTAACCCAATCCATATCTTCGTCATGTTAAATAAAAAAATAATATCAATAACATCAGATAAAGGTAAATGTTGTACCAATAAAAGTTTAAAAAGGTTAAGGTTAGTAAGTAGGCGCGACTAGGTCACTAGAACCCTGCGGACACCAAGTCTGATTGAGTTGAGTTGAGTTTTCCGGCTCTATAGTAATTAAAAGTTAAAAATATTTCTATTGGCTTTATATCTAAATAAACGATTTAATTAATTTAACTTTTATAATATAGATGGCGTTGTTTTATGTTTGCGTTACTTCGTCAAATTTTGAACTTTGAAAGTGAATTTATGAAGGTTGATGTAACTTTCTATTATTAACTAAATGAAGTGTCTAAGTTCAAGGTAAATATTTGGGTTACTTGGAATTTGTTTTGCGTGTAGAAGAGCTATAAGAAAATTTAGATTTTAATTAAGATGGAAAATATTTTGTTACTATGGGCTGCATTATAGGGACCAGCTTGATCTGTTTTTGTATTACTACTTAGTCAACCGAAAAGTTTATCGCCATTTTAATAAATGATCTACTTTAAAACTTGTCGTCACTCTCAACTCGCTGGATTTCTTTGAACATTTATAGAGCAAGTATGTATCTTCGTTCTTCATACAGATGTTAGCTTAAAATTTTCGTAAAACAGGAAATTCGTAAAATTATGAAATTAGTACCAATTTTTCAAAGACAATTTAAAATGTCGTAAGAGGTCTCTATTTAAAAGACCACTCACATTGTATCCAAATGTTCAAAGTATAAATACAATAGCAGAGCCTTCCTGGACTAAAACACACGAAAAAGTTCATTAACTTCCATGCAAAGATTAAAAAAAAAAACAATCATCAATTGTTGATAAGCATACTTAAGAAAATGGACAAAACCGCAGACGATAATTGCCGGTTCTATAATGAAGAGGTAAAATATGCAGAGCACGTTACTCTGCGATGCGAATACGCAGGACTTGTTGGCCAAATATTCTAATGTCTGGGTACGGAATTCGTAATCCCATCAGACGACCGTTAAAGTGATCTTAATGAAGTAATAACCTTTCTAAAATAGACGAACGTGAACTAAACATATCATATGGTAGGGCACTGCACAAAAGATCTTTTACGTCGCAATGCTTAAAGGTCAGAAACTCCGACCTTTACTCCAATTTATATAATAATAATAAACTCAACAAAAACCCCAATAAATTTCGAAGATTCGTAAAGATATAGCAAAGTTGCTTCAAAAAGTAAATCAAGTACGAATCACAAATCGAAGTACCTTGTAGCAACTTCCAGATTGTCAATTTTAGAACTTAACTTGAAATTCCTTAAGTCCAAATTATGTTTAAGACAGAGCATTGAAAGAATGGAGTTTCATGCAAATATTTTACGTGAACCTGAAAGAATAAAAGTATTTCTTAAATACAAATAATTCCAAAAATGACAATGTTTCAAATTTACATAAATTAACTAAGTTATGATCAACCAATGAATTGGATATGATTCTATGGATCTCGTCTAGCATTTCATAGGGTTCATCAATGATGAGGAAGTTTAACCAAAAAATAATTCAACTAAAAAGCGGATGAGACTCAACTTAAATCTATAGGTCCAACGTCATTTAATAAAGAAAGAAATAATTAAAGAGTATTGAAGACGAAAATGATCAATTTTCGAAAATCGCTGCTTCAAAACTATTATGGAAATGTGGCATCAGTGTAAAAAATATTAAAACGAAAGACTTAGGTGTGTTGGCATTTGCTATTTTATTCCAACTGATCCAATAATTGTTCGTTGTAAAATGGATCCTATCAATCTGTCTATATGGGTCCAGTAGAAGAATTTCGATTTCGAAAATATCTTTAACAAAATATAGAATTTTCGAAAATCGCATTTCTATTAACCTTTTCAGCTTCTATATTCTAAATTAGGTATATAAGGCAAGTTGTGAGTGCGGTATCTTAGCAACACCTTGGATAAAACGTAAAATTATAAAAAACTGAATTATAAAGGAAAATGTCATTGCAGGACAGCTGAATTGTGGGATCAAATCTTCTCCATTAAAACAAATATTGTTTTCCAATTTATGAGTGAGAAACATAGGCTTTAACGAATTTTTATTTTAAATATGGTTTATTATAATAAAAATACAACTCCATCGATATTTATCTGACTGAGTTAAGGTTTACACACATTCACAACAAAAGCAGTACAATTAGCATCAACTTCTAGTTCTCAGGAGATAAGCTTATCGAGAATTAATTTATCAAAATTTAATAGTAATTATGAAGCGTGACGTTCTTTCCACGATTTATTTGAAGCGTTAGTCCATAAAAACAAAAATTTATCTCCAGTCTAAAGTCTACACCATTAAAAAAAATTAAAGATGATGCAGACAAAGTATTACGGCTCATTACAAATATGGATTATACTCTGGCGTGAATAAAATTAAAAGAAACTAAAAAATCACAGAGATCTAATAAAGAACCTTGTGGCACCCCCAAGATAATGGAAAAATTATACAATAAGTATTTTGGTTTACGTATTACAAGTCATATAAGAAATAATTGATGGACTTAGGTAGAAGTAATTGCCATTGCTGTTCTAGATGAACTTTCTTAAGTGGATAGAATAAAGCCATTCATATGCCGGTGTTTATTTTCTCGAGCCTGTGATTGGATTAGAGTAATCAACTGTCTTCCAGGCTAGAGGTCTCTGCCATAGTAATGGCAGTGAACTTAACGCTTTACATGGAAATCAAGGTGAAAGACAGGACATTACTTTCCTTTCAGACAGCCAGGTAGTCTTGAGGGCTTTTAGTGGCACTCTAACAATATCTAACATACTTTGGGGGACTACAGAATGTCTTTAGATAAGCTATATATTCATAGCACGATGTCTCTAAAGTGGGAACCTGGGCACATGAGAACCATTGGGAATGAGAGGGTGGACTCGCTAGTCAAGTGCGGCTCTAGTTTTCTTTTGGTTGGACTAGAACCTACTTTTGGCGCTGCTACTTCGGTGATCGGTTCTCTCATAGTACAAAGCATCAGTAGCGATTCGACAAACCTGGTGTACGAAACTTTTTCTTGATATGCCAAATAGGAATTTCTCTGACTTTTTCTTGGAGCTGGGAAAAAAACAGTACAAGACTGTAATTAGCATCATCACTGATCACAGCCTCTTTCATGCTCTTCCACAGCTCGCTTAACGTTCATCTAAAAAAGATAGAAGAGAGTGTCTGTCCTGCATGAAATGAGAGCTTAACACAGCCGAACACTTCCGGTGTGCTTTTTCCGGATTTACCTGATGCAGAGTGGATACTCTTAGATCTGTCCTTCTATCTGCAGATGAGCTGAAAAGCTTACCTCCCATGGGCATGATGCACTTCATTAAGAGGACAAGAAAGTTTCGGTTTCTTTTTTCTGGCAGGTTAGCATAATGGGCCACCTTGGATTCTGTACTTGGAATCTTTTGCTCCCTTTTCCATCCGAAAAATAGGATTATTTACTTCAAACGTTCCCAATGTTCGAAGTGTGCCATACCTACCCTCCACTCATACAATTTTTATTATTCATATGATCTATATCATCCAAACCTAACTAATTTCTTAGTATTCTTTTCATTTGTAATTATCATTAAGATTGGAATGTAGTGCTAATAAATCTTTAAAAAAAAATCATAAACTAATCATTTTTTCCTCTAAATACAACAATAAAACGAAAAAATAGAAAACCTATTAAATTAGTGACTACACAACATCAAAACTTAACTCCTTCCTGTACTGCCTTAAATCTATAAAGTTTCTACTATGCTAATGGAGCTGATCGCTTATTAGCATTTATTGGCCCAATGGCCAATGACTTAAAGCAATTTCTCGGTTTTGATTTTCTGGCAACTTTCGTCTGTCGGATTTTTTTCAATAGGATCTTTCTCCTCTAGACCCATCAGTGTTCAGTCTTAATGCGGTTATTTATGAGGAATTGGCTTAAATGAAATAAGAAAAAAAAACCTCATCAGAGAGAGAGGAGGTATCTCTATATAAAAAAAAAAAAAAAAAAAAAAAATTCAAGTTAGCGACACATGTGCCTCATCCCGTCAAATGTATTGTCAACAGCTGTTCATATTTAAACAAGTTGCCAGCTAGCGGCACGTAAATCACCAGTTCTGCTTTGCTTCGCTGCTAGAGTCTAGAGAGCCATGATAGTCCGAGCAAGATCGTATTATTCTTCCAGACGTGTCTCTCTTGTATTTTACCTTGATTTTAAAATTGCTACATCACATCGTCTATAAATCTAGGGACTACTATCCTAGTATAGTCTAGAGACATTCTAGAATCGACATAGTTAGTATACTTATGTAGTATACCTATGTGTATTATTTTTCTGCAAGTATGTACGTACATATGTAATCCTCCTCCTACTTGGACTGCTTGAACCAGCAGCGAGCTCTGCAAACATGTAGTGACATAAGATGCTACACAAGATTATTGCTTTCTTAAGTAAGACTCCGGGATAAGTGAAACATAAGCAAACGTCCGGAAAAAGAAACACTTGTCGCCTCTTAATTGAACATTAGGTATGGAGGGTGAATTGACACATCTTGTGTAAACGATGCGGGCGGCCTTATACTTTAGTTGGAATTTTAATTATACGAAGAGAGTAACCAGTTTCGGCTTGTGAAACATTTCGAAGTATTTTTTACAATTTTGTTATAAATTTGGAAGAACCGATATCTCGATAGATCGCTAAAAAAAATTTATTTTATTTTATTTCTACAATTTTTCGATACAAATTAGTTTGAGTGACCGAAAAAATATTCTCCGGCGAACTAATTTTCCTAGATTCAGGTGGAAGATGTAAAGTTTTACATCATAACACAGATTTTACTCGATTTTAAATTGAATTTAGCACAAGACAATTAATAAATCGTCGATCACTCTTACTATACTTTATCTAAAAGCATGTTTCATAGATGGTCGTCGCTGTGTCGAAACTGTTCAGTAACTGTGACAACTTTTAAATATTTTGTTTTGTCTGTAATTGTGTAAGTAATAATGAGTTTATTTATTTATTTTTTTTTAATTATTAAGCCAAGCTCAGGGGATACACTATGATGCAAAGCACAGCGTGGCAGGAAGGAGATAGGGAAAGGATTAAGGGATATGAGGAGAGCTGCGGAGGTGTCGATGTATGTCGCCCTTAAACTTTTGCAGGTTGTATGCCGGAGGAAAGACAGAAGATGGTAGACTGTTCCATATTCGCATAGTTCGGGATAAGAAAGCATCACGGAATTTTAGTGTACGGCCGAAGGTAATTTGAAGGGTAAAAATATGAGCGCGGGATGCAGCGCGAGTATTGCGTGCAGGAACTATTCTACAAGGGATCAGACTAGATATTTCATCAGAACATTGGCCATGCATATAGCCATAAAGGAGCGAAAGGCATCCAACATTGCGACGGTGCTCGAGCGAGTCGATATGACGAGTAATTGCCACATCGCCAATGAGCTTGCAGGCTCTCTTTTGGACAATATCCAATGAAGCTAAGGCTGTTCGACCAGCCCCGGCCCAGATATGGGAATTGTATTCCATTCTAGGTCTGATGTAGGACTTATAGAGGAGCGCTATATTTGATGGGCCGAAATATTTCTTACACCTTTCAAAAAACCAAGACATTTTGATCATTCTTTGGCAACCGAGAAGATGTGATCTGTCCAGCTTAACTTACTGGAAATATTAATGCCAAGAATGCTTAGTGACGGTGAATCAGAAATTAATGCACCATCAAACGAAACGGGAGTGGCTAAGTGATGGTCTTGTTTTAATGAGATGAGACAGCTTTGGGTCTTAGATGCATTGCACTCGACGCGATTCACTTTGCCCCGTGCGGAAATATTGTCCAGATCATTATTCAATGATCTAATCATGCAATCTCGTTTAACACATGCGGCGTTCCTTCTGGAATCCGCAAGGGTGTCAAAGGAGTATGCGAAATCAAGGGTACTGTCAACAGCAAAGCTATGGATAGGATTGAAAGTAAGGGAAAGCAGATCATTAATGAAGATTAGAAATAGAGTCGGAGAAATAACAGAGCCCTGGGGGACACCGGCATTAATAGGATGAGGATCAGATATAACGCCATCTAATACAACACGTATTTGGCGACTAGATAAAAAACTTTCAATCCATAATAGAAGAGGAAGAAAAAGACCAAGTGCTTTGAGTTTGGCTAAAAGGGCTGGATGCCAGACTCTATCAAAGGCCTTTGAAATATCTAGAGCAACGATTTTGGACTCACCAAAATTGTGAAGACTACGATTCCAACGTTCCGTAAGAGAAGTCAGCAAGTCTCCATGAGCGTCCGTGCCGGAAGCCGTATTGGCGATCGTTGATGAGCTGATTGGTTTCCAGATACTTCATTACCTTTGCATAACCTTTGAAAGAATCGAAGTGATTGGAATTGGTCGATAATTTGAGGGATCGCTACCCTCTCCTTTCTTGGGAATAGGCTGAACGTGAGCTAGTTTCCAAGCAGTTGGAAATTTTCCTGTCGAATAGGACAGGTAGAATAGTTTGCGCAGAGGTTTAGCCAAGGATGAGGCATAGCTTTTAATTAATAGGGGCGAGAAACCATCAGGGCCTGCGGCTTTAGAGACGTTGATTCCTTTAAGGACCTTGAACACATCCCTCGTACGGATGTGTGTATTGGCTCTTGTACACATCCGCGCGGGGGATGCACGACAGGTGCCTGTGAAGTGGGTGGAAGAAAAGAATTTGATGCGAATCTAGCAGCCAAAATATTAGCTTTATCCAGGGAGTCAACAACCACTTCACCATTATTAAGTAGTGAAGGTATAGAGGAACTGCTGAAGTTGTTCCTGATGGTTTTGACCAGGGACCAGAAACCTTTACTACCTTTGCGGCTTGCCAAGATTCTTTGTCTAACATTCTGGTCAAAAAGAAATTTTTCTCTCTGGATAATGGACTTGCAGGTGTTCCGTGTAGTCTTGTAGATTCCTTTCAGTTCTGGACAAGGATGCACTTGATAGGCGCGAAAAGCAGACTCTTTCGCTTTTATAGCTTGGTTGCACTTATCGTTAAACCAAGAGCGATTTTGCTGTTGTTGAGATCTGCTGTAAGAATACGGAATATATTCACGCATGCCTAGACTTAGTATGTTACTAAGTTCTAATGTGCATTCATCAGCATCCCTCGAAGCAAAACAGACCGACCAATCTATATCTCTAAGATACTGTTTGAGACTTTCCCAATCAGCGTTCTTATAGTGCCAGAGAAGCCTACTTGTAGGTGGAGAAGTAGGGCGGCGCAGAGTTGAGGTGATAAATTGAGCCGTGATTAGACAGTGGTCTGAATTACCAAGAGGGGAGCCGACTGAGATGGAATATTTGTCAGGGTGAGATGACAGAAACAAATCTAGTAAATTGGCCCTATCTCCAGCTGCATCAGGGATTCTCGTCGGTGCATCCACTAGCTGATGCAAATTGAAAGATTCACAATATAGTTCAACGAATCGGCCAGAAGGACTTGTGGTAGAAGAATGTCTGAGCCACGGCATGTTATGGACATTAAAATCGCCTGCCAGGACGATTTCGGAAGAGGGGGAGACAGAAAGCAGATGATCAATATTGTTGGAGATATTGTCAAATGCGGATACCGTGTCGACATCAGACATATTTGGGCTGCGATAAAGGAAGCAAAAGTAGATGATGTGCCTGTGAAGTTTGAACCTAGTCCAGATGTAATTAAACTCAGGATTGGCAGAAGGTGGAAAATCTTTTAGAATGGTAAAGGCCACATCATTCCGAATATATATTGCGATCCCCCTATGTCGAGAAAAAAGAGGCACTAAGCTATAACCAGGGACGTGATATTGATTAGAATCAGCATCAGAAACGACCTTGGTTTCACTTAGCGCAAGAATTGCCGGATTTTTTTATTGAAGGTGGCAGTACACTGAAAAACGATTTGCCCCCAATCCGCGAATGTTGCAAAATTCTAAAATAAAATTCTGCATGTTCCAAAGCAAAACAAAAAAAAAAAGAAGAAGAAAGAGCGACACACAACAACACAAATATTTATTAAGGGGCAACCAGCTGCAGTCAACGACACAGCGAGGTAAAATTCATTTAGTTAATGTTCTATTTATCAGAATAATATTATATTTCACTATTTTTATGATGTTGCTAAAGTTCAGGGGATACCCTATGATGTGGTAGTGCAGCCTTGGCAGGAAAGGAATAGGGGGATAAGGGGTAGGAAATTGAGGATTATTTGGTTGAGCCAAGTAAATGACGGCGCGCATTACTCTTGAATGTTTGTAGCTCATAGCTTTAGGTGAGGGGGGGGGGAGGAAACAAAGGATTTCAAACTGTTCCACAATCGTACTTTTCGTACTTTTCTGCTTATAAAGGATTCGCGGAATTTCACGGTACGGCCGAATTAGACTTCAAGGGTGTGAGGATGAGCTCGGATTACAGCTCGTGTGGTTCACATAGGAGGAATTCTACAAGGGATCAGGTTAGAAATTTCGTCAAAGAAATGACCATAGAAGTAATGATAAAAGAGAAACAGACATCCGACATTACTTCGGTGCTCTAGGAAATGAATAGTTACTGTTGATTTGTCATCGGTAATAAGCGGGAAAGCCTTCTTTTGGACTTTTTCTAACGCGGACAAGGCAGTGCGTCCAGACCCTGTCCAAAAATGTGGGAGTTACAGTCTAATCTATTGCTGATATGAGACTAGTAGATTTGCGCAAAGTCTGATGGAGTAGAATATTTCTTGCATATTTGCAAGAAGTCCAGACATTTCATCGCGTTTGTGGCAATACTAAAAATGTGATGAAACCAACTAAGATTTTTGGATATTTCAATGCTTAAAATGTTAAGAGATGGTGAGGTCGAGATATCTTCTCCATCGACGGAAATGTGTTGAGTGGGAATTGAAGTAGGTTTAAGTGATTAGAGACAACATTGCGTTTCGGAAGCATTAAGCAAGACCCGATTCGCTCTGCAACAAGCGAGTATTGATGTGAGGTCATAGTTTAGTGTACTGAATATGTGACTTCGTTTGTCAGCTATAACATTCGTACGGAAATCAGCTATAGAATCGAACGAGATCTATGAATAGCATTGAAAGTGAGAGGTAGCAGATCATTAATTCATTAATAAAAATTAGGAAGAGAGTAAGAGAGAGCACAGAACCTTGCGGTATACCGGCATGGATTATAAAATGGTCAGAAGTAACTCCCTTCAATATAACTTGAATTGAACGGCGGGAAATAAGCTTTCAATCTATTTTAAGAAATATCTTATGCGATGATCGCAGATTCGCCAAAATTATGGAGATATTGCTTCCAACGAGCGGTAAGGAATGTTAGTAAATCTCCAATAGAGTGGCCAGCACGAAAGCCGTATTGGCGATTGTTAATAAGGTGATTAGTTTCTAGATATTTCATCAATTTAGTGTTGATGAGTGTTTCGAAAACCTTCTAATGAATCGAAGTAAGGACAATTGGTCTAAACTTTGAGGGATCACTTGCCTCTCCTTTTTTGGGTATTGGCTGAACATGTGTTATATTCTTAAAGGCAATCGTAATTATTGCAGTTAAATTTAAATACACTATATTACATAAAATTTATAGAAGAAGAGATAGGAGAATTAGTTATGGACATTTATATGTCAATAGGTATACGTCAGCCTTTTACGGAAACCAAAAACAATAATAAGCAAGGCGAGACCCAATAACTCGTGATATACAGGGTGTCTTAAAGTATACTGCGTTATACTTCCTTATGAGCTGATGAAATAATTGTGTAAGCACTTTTCTAGGTGACACTTGATTATACTTCCTTATGAGCTGATGAAATAATTGTGTAAGCACTTTTCTAGGTGACACTTGATTTTGGGGTTACAATGCCTGTGCAGCGCCTCTAAGAGTTTTTTTGAAAAAATTTTCACTACCAGCTCATACAATTGCTTCATCAACTTATAAGAAGGAATAACATTGTATACCTAATAATAATATGATCCGGAACACTCTGTATAGCTGAAAGAATGAGAACCACCCACTACTAATCGGATGGGATGCATCGTCAATTCTAATGGGAGTATCCTATTTGACCGAATTCTGTTTCCCAAACAGACATTTTTTCTAAAGACGATTAGTCGAGAGTACGCTTTTCCAAAGTTTGTTTGCCAAAACTAGTCATCTTTCAGAAATATGATTAACAAATAAAGATCTTTACCAAAAGATCATTACCAAATAGACATTTCTCAAAACATTGAAAAATTTAATAATTACACTATAAAAATAATTTTCTTTCGTTAAAGGTAAAATTGAAAAGGTTCAATGAGGTTCTAAAAATAAAAATTATTTGCAAAATGACCGAATTAAAATAATTTTGAGTAAAAAATCCGACTATGAAAAATGTGATTTTTTATTAGTTTTCGCTAAAAGTTTAAATAAAATATTGATGACACATCTATCTGCATGAATTATATTCCTATAATTATTAAGAACATTCTTGCAGAGGTGTACTATTAAAAATATAATTATGATTTACATGAATTTGAAAAACGTTTGTATTTTAAATTTCAAGATACCGAATTCCATAAAGATATTTGAACTTGTGCAAATTGCGCGTACGCACCTCATTTAATGCAACATATTTGCCATTTGTAGACACATGTTTGGCAAAGATCTTTTTGGCAAAGAGCTTTTTGGCAAAGATCTTTCTGGCAAAGAACTTTTTGGCAAACGACCTTTTTGTCTTTGGTCTCAGTTGGAAAAGATTGCTTTTGTAAAATGTCCTTTTGAGAAATGAACTTTCTGTAAATCGTCTTTAGCACCCAGATAACACAGAACATGTTGTGATCATCTTCTCGATATGCTCTACAGGATATGATAACATGTTCTCTGACTACACGTATTGATATCAAAAAAGATATTTTTTCCATATGCCTTTTATAAGATTCATGTCTACCCTGTCGAGCGACATCTTCGGACTTCGTCGGTTAAAAATGATCGTGTGATAATCGGTACATATCCAAAAGAATATATTCAGAGTGTATGCTAAAGGATATAAAATCGATATAAATAAGCATCCACAGAAACATATTCAAAACGTATTCAAAAGATATGAAATAACTATGGATAAAACCCAAATTGCGGATGTTTTCAAATGAATATAAAATTGAAAAAAGCATAAACTAACTACCAAAATTACTCTACTAAAAATCACCACAAACTAGACATTATTACTGACTGAGGACACTAACCGAGATTCCGTTTCGAAACGAAAATTCGATATAAAATAATGTATCGAAAACGTATCATACTTGTGTCCGACGGTACACAAACCCGAACGCTCCTGTACCGAGACAGGAACGAAAATTGAATTTTCCGAAATGCATGTTAAAAACATATTCTATTCATATCCAGTGGAATACTTTTACCGAAATTGAATGAACCGACTTGGAGCCGATCATCTATGTCCAAAAAGTATCTTTTTAGAACATATTCCATTTTGTTATCTGGGTGTAAACGTCCTTTTGGCAAACGTCTTTAGAGAAAATGTCATGGACCCAATTCTAATAACACCATCAAGGGATGTAACCACACCAACAATAATTACGAGGATTTGGCTTAAATCTAAACATTTTCATCGACATACATAATGCCCAGATGGGTGTATTTTCGCGTCAGTTACCTTACAATTCTTGATTTTATTCTAGTTACTAATAACAATAAAGATTCAGTAACTCCATTTAGTATCATAGACAATGATAATACATTTCTCAGCGGTAACTTTAATGCGATTTCAGTAGTGCAACTTCATTGCGACTTCACTGCGACCTGACTACGAATTTACTGCTACCGTACAGGGACTTCATTGCGACTTTTTTTTTTAAGCCGAGCAAATGTAAAACAAATTCAATTCATTCATTCATTTTAAGTCATATTTAATTATGTTTAATTAATTTTTGGTATACTTGAATTAGTAGAAAAGACCGATAACCGTCACAAGATGTAAAAAAAAAATAACAGTTTTAGTAGATTTTTTAACTCATTTCTAGTCTCTCAACAGCGTGCTAAAATATGGCATAAAGGACATAAATAATACAAACCATGTTACCAACATATAAAGAATTTCCAAAACAAAAAGTCTACCCTGCTAGGAAATTATTGAGTAATTGAAAATCATTAATTTTTAATTTCATTCCGTTTTTATTCAAATTATTTTTATGCATATTACTTAAAAGCATTAAAAACCGTTTTAAAACATCTACATAATAATTTATTTATGATTTCTTTTCATATCATAAAATAATTCCGGTTTGCATAAAATATAAGAAAAATTTTTTGAAACATTAAAACTTCAAAAATGGCCACCAAATTAAGGTCATCAAAATCTGCAAGTAAATTTCGATTGTGAATAATAAAAATACAAAAAGAAAAAATTTAAGACTAAAACTAAAACAGATTCTCATTGAATTTATAACTCGTCGCTGGCGTTTATAAAATACCGAAACGGAATGAATGAATGATTTGGAAAATTTTAAATTTATTAAGTTGCTTCGATTACATAAAGGAACGAGCACGAACTGCGAAAAAATGCTTTTAGATTACACAGGAAGTATAGTGCTCTGCCCGCTCACCTCATTGACCTCCGAATAATAAAATCGAAGGGGCAAAATAAGACTTTTTAATCAGAATGCAACCGTCTTAACGTGTACGTACATATGTATGTGCTGTATAAACTTATTTGAAAATCGCGTTTCCGGAAATGATATTTTTTTATAGATAGAGTCAAGAGTTTAAAACGTTTTTCGTTCAATTCTATTGGACAATTTTTATAAAAAATAGTAATCTAGGTAAAAAATGAGCTAATTATTTTATAACTATTTTTCATGACATCGAAATATGGATTGAACCATTTGAGCAGTGTTGCTTCTAATTTTTTATCGCCTGTAATGATTTTCTTTTGCCAAGACTAAAATATGTTGACTCCTCAATTGAGTTTCTAATTCTGATTTCGTTTTCTTTTATGTTTACTTACACAAAATATTTTTAAGCCGAAATGCATCCACTACCTCCCTTTAATTTAGGAAATTTCATGTTAAAGTTTCGGTCTGCACCCAATATAACCAACCGTATTCTGTTATGGCTAGAAAAGAAAATGTGTATTTAACTAATGCTGCAAACGACAATCTGTAGCAGCCGAAAATAGTATTTAAAATAAAATAATGATGACCATTAAATGTCACAAGCGCCATCTATTAGGAAAATATCACATTTTGAAATGAAATTAGCAATTGAGTAGGATTTAAGCCATCAAATAAAGTTTTAATGATCGGCGTCTATTACTCTTTAGCTAATTAGCTGTCTGAAAGTATTGATTGATGATCATTAGAAGTATCAAATAAACCTATCTAAAATCGTTGACACATAGGTACCATGGTTTATTGGGAAAGGCTACAAGGACTTCGTCAAGCAAAAGAGTTTATTGACACCTCTAGCGGAAAAACAAAAGAAATCCTACTTCTTAGAAGATCAGAGATCAAAATGATTACAGAGCCCTTCTCAGGACATTGGCCCTTGAGGTATTACCAAAACAAGATGGGCTTGGCTGATATTACATTCTGCCGCTTCTCTCAGGATGCTCATGAAACCTCGGATTGGCCAGGCGCAGATTACTCCACCTCGAACAGGCTTTTCCTCCACCAAAACACATGTGGAAAGGGAGTGAATTTAACTCACAATAGATCTTTCAGATAGCAGTAATTGCGAGCCTAACGCCTACACACCCCTTCACAAATTTAATCTAATCTAACATAGTTAGGATACCATTATATTGTTTTTACCATGCTTTGACAGCTTCCAAAACTTGCAAATTATGCTTGTCAAGACAGGCGGTGTTTTTAAAAATATCAACTTGGCGTATGTCATAAACTAGTAAATATAATTTTATAATTTCCAAAAACCGCCTACTTAAACAAAATTCATAAACTAGATAAACTTGTCACTACCTGAAAGTGGCGCTGAGATCATTAAAAAGTCCTGTACCACATGGAAAAACTCAAGTATTCTTTCTAACCTCGTATCAGTTTTCTCAGCTTGTATTATACTGTTATGACCCTGTTTAGACAAGTAGTATAAAGTGGACTTGAGGTGCCTCAAAATACCCCTATTACATAAGTGAAATTACTGCCCTTGCTGCCTTTCAGTCGGTGGAACAGATACAGTGATAAATTGTGTAAAGTGACATACACTGCAATTCTTGAAACACGAATGATTGCATGACTTATAATAGCCCATAAAAGCAAGTAAAAAGATAGAATTGGTCTAAGACCAATTGCTATGATACCCTAGATGACTGCTCGTATGTCATTTCTTATGGTCACCCATCTGTGCACATTTGATTTTTGAAGAGGTTTTTCACATATATTTTTAGAACTGTTCGTCGGACAGAAAAAATGATTATAACCAATTTTATAGGATTTCATATTCTGAAGAACTTTTCAGCACTTTAAAACCGCATAGAACTTGTCGTTTTCACAATATATGCAAAAATCCTAAATTTTTATATGGCAACACTAAGAAGGGGTTTACCCAATTTAGTCCAATTTTGAAATTATATTTACTATTTTTATGAAAATACTATGGACAAAATTACAGCTCATGACGTTGACGTGTTCTCAGGTAGTGCCGAAATATGTAGTGAAAAATGAAATTATTGTATGGCAACCCTACGAAGGAGTTACCCGATTAGTTCCATTTCCGAACTTAATTTTACGTTTTTTTAAAAAGCCATATGCAAAATTTCAGCTCTCTAGATACACGATGTCTAGAATTATCGTGTGGACAGACGGACAGACGGACATGCAAAAATCAAAATAACTTTTAATTTTATGCATGAGTGTCTAATCCATGGGTGGCCAACCTTTTCAGTAGCTGGGCCAGATTTTAGAAATGAGATTTCCTACCGGGCCGTACAACAAAATTTCGTTTATTATTCAAAGCAAACAAGAAATATAGTGTTTTTTTTTAAGAAGATATAACAAAAATGAGAATCAAACATATTTATTAGATTAAAGTTAGGTAATACAAAAAATAACAATAAAAAATAAGCAAAATATAATAAATTTTAGTGAGACGTCTGATATTGTTTGTGAGAACTAAGTGCATCAAAGTTGATAACGATTGATGTTATTGCTACACGCAAATAATTTTCCAGTGCTCATCAGTAATTCGTGTTCTTATTTGAGATTTAATAGGCTTCATTCGACTAAAAATTTGTTCAAAAGTGTAAGTGTTTCCAAATAGCGAAATCATCGATAGAGCATGTTTGTAAAATGCAGGATATTTCTCCTTGTCCAAATACGTTTTTTAAAACTCTTCCAAGCCAACCTGATTGAATTTCTCCTTTAACTGTGCATCACAACATATTTCACATTCCATTTGTAAAATGCCTGGCAATAAATTCACGTCTACGGAGAATGGCGTTGCAAATGCAGCAAAAAGGACACGATGCTTTTTAAAATCTTTAAATCGGTTTTAAAATTCCAGGTTCAAGTCGGATATCAACGAAGCGTATTTATCCGCCGCTATTTGTGTGACGTCTGGCAGCAATAGAAATGTAGGAAAGTGAGTGAAAATTTTTGTCCTTAACTGTTGTTCCCAAAGCCCAAGTTTCATTTGGAATGCGGAAATAAGAATCCACCTGCTATTAATTAGTTGATCTTTCCCTTATAGACGAGTATTAACAACATTTAGGTGGCTAACTATATCGACCAGAAATGCAAAGTCGCTAACCCACTACTTGTCTTCAAATTCTGGGATACTTTTTGACTTGCTTCCGAAGAATGATTGTATTTCTTGCTTCAAATCAAACACTCTTATCAACATTTTGGCATGGATCAGCCATCTTACTTCTGCATAAAATTTAACATCATTATGCTCTGAATCCAAAGACTTAAGAAATTCTTGGAACTGACGGTGATTCAACCCCTTCGACTTAATAAAGTTCACTGTTTTGATGACCACCTTCATGACATGATCCATTTTAAGGGACTTGGAACATAAATTCTCCTGATGAATAATGCAATGAAAATTTAGCATCGAAGTATTACCAACTTTCCAGGCATCGTTTTCAATCAATTTTACTAAACCTTCGTGTTGTTGAGTTGTAACGAAAACCGATTCAATGTCGATGTAACAGCTCCCAACAAATCTCGTGAGCAAGTGGTGTCCTTAAGTGGATACAGTGACGCTAATTCTTCTAGTTTATTAAAATGGACATTAACACCCCTGATAAAAATTGCCACTTGGGCGGTATCTGTTAAGTCTGTGTTTCGGTCCAATGCTAGAGCATAAAATATGAACTTGGATGCTTGATTTTTCAAATTATCTTCAATATGTTTTCCAACGTCGTCCACACGCCTAGTAATAGCTTGACGAGTCAGGTTTATTTTTGAGAAATCCGTTTTCTTTTCTGGGCACAGAATTTCAACGACACTCTCCTTGTAATTGTAAAAAAATTGTAATGCCATTAAGAATCTGATGCGGGCTAATTCATTAGTAAAATAAAAGTAAAGTATGTAAGTAAATAAAGGAAAATACTAAAGAAACACCTTTTATGTTTTTGTACTAATAAACTTAAAAGTGGGTAATAAATTAAGGTCAAATATCATAGATTAATAAAAAAAACTCGGACTCGGTATAGTATTAGACAGGATACTCGGTTATAGCAACTTGTATTCTTATCAATGTGTATTTAAAAGTCGATCGCAGAATCTCACGAGACAAATGGCGATAACAACACAGTGGATGCGACCACTCTTCCTACGGCTTTGCGAGCTTGCAACAGACTATCGGTCGTATCCCGCATTCACTCACACGACTATCCAAGCAATATCGACGTGCGCGCTTTTTTAAATCAACTAAAGTTTTGATTGTTTGTTAACACGAATATATGTAGTATAGAAGAAATTGTCATGATAGTTGAATCAATGTATTGAGATACCCATATATGGGATATGATACGAACTACGCACGATGGAATATCGTTTTGGTGGTTTTATGTCGTACACTTAATGAAAAAAATTTGTGCATATGCTCCGCGGGCCACAAGTAGACTCTCAGCGGGCCGCATGTGGCCCGCGGGCCACGGGTTGGCCACCCATGGTCTAATCCATACCATCATTATTTCTACGTGTTACAAACGGAATGACAAACTTAGTATACCCTTTAGATTTCATGTAGGGTATAAAAATACGTGCTGCCTGTGCTGCCTTCGCTCTATGACCCTGCTTAGACGTGTCAGTATGCTGCCTTTGCTTCACAAAAACTTGTTGGTAAGATGATGGTTGGGGGGGGGGGGGGGTCGGAATGAAGCAACACCCTACCTACAGATTTCGTGCGACAGAGGCAGCATACTGACCTGTCTAAACTGGGTCTATGCAAAGTCACACACGTTATTTATGCGTGTACTATGATGTTTGCACTAGCTGTGTGTCGTAGGTATACGCTGTACAAAAATGGCGGAAAAGTATAAAAAAAATTTAAAAACCTTGAAATTTTTTTTTTCGTAGTAATCTTTTTAACAATTTTTTGTTTTTTTTTTTTTTTAACATGTGTCCAGCTCGTAGGTTAGACCGAGACTAGTTAACGTTGTGCTTTGAATTAATTCCGTAATTGCGAAAGAGATCTGGTGACAATGTAGAGCGCGCTCATCTAGTCCTAGTGCAACTGAACATTCCATATACTTAAAATTTTCTAAAACTAGAAAGATCGTTTTTAAAAACTATTATTGACCGACCTTAAATTGACACCTCGCGCTTCAAAACATATGGAATATGGGTGAAAATGGTATAACAACTCTGTCCAGAAGGCTGATCGTGTGGTTGCAAGAGAATGTTTAAACAAACAGTGAGAAGAATTTCTGCCGAACGAGGATCTATTTTTCGAGTTTCCTCGAGTGAATTATATTCAACTAATTTATTAATTATTTAGGTTCAACAGGTACTCAGGGAGTTGAAAATGGATGGTGGAAAACATTTCTATAAGATTTTTCTAAACATTTTTTTGGTTATTGTGAGTTTCAAGAGAAATGTCAGCCCTCCTTTCACTGTATAAAACACGATTCCAATTTTGCTATCGTCTCTTTAGTTTACTTTACGAAATAGTGTTACATTTTTGTCCTCCTTGCAGGCTACAGCCTCTTGACAGTATAGTATTTTTGTGATTATGAAAATACGTAAAAACAGCCTCTAAAGCTTGGATCACTAATCGCCCCGCCCCTGGCGATAACACTGCGTCCCGTTCATTTGTCCCTAAGTGTCCTAGACCACCCATTCGAACTTGAGGTCTTTTACAATACCTATACCATTCTTGAGGACCATTTTTATAATATCCTGTGGCATGAGAATGCCTCTGCTGTCACACAAAGAACTTATCTATAGTATAAAAGAAGAAGAAAAAATTTTTTTTTAAGCCTCTCAGCTCTCATTTTAATTATTTTGTATTTAATGCTTCGCACTCTGTTTTCGCCGATAATATGACATTAGAAACTAATGAGCAACTTTCGGTAATAGCTGGCAAAAATCAAAATTTGATTCTTTCGGACTGTACAGTTTAGTTCCATCACGTTGTAAGTCCTTATGTAGTAAAGAGGGAAGGTAATAATTATGCACTATACTGATTGGTAGGCTGGAGTGCAAAGGGTCACAATTGAAGACACCTAATCGAGACTCCGGCTAAAAACCGCCAGAAAAATTAAATCACCGGTCGACAACTACCAGCTAATTGAAGTCACATAAATGTGACTCCGGCCATCAAAGTGAATTATATTTGTCTCAGCCCAGCGGTGTTTTCCTAGTGTACCAATTTATTTCTGTCCTCTTAAAGAATGACTTGTGACGAAAGATGGTACTTTGTGGGAACGGGAGGGGGGCAGAAATAGACTCAGGACTGATAAACAGAGACCTATGTCCTTACTTTGCAACGTGGTCCGCAATGTCTCTCTTTGTCTTAAATACCTTTATGTCCTGGCGCCCAAGGTAGAGATACTAAATTCATGCCAGATTTCATGAAACTATTTTACAAAACCAGGGCCTTCCAGTATGACACTATTCTACCCTTTTTACAGACTAGCTTTAAACGCATAAATAAAATGAATTTGATAATGTATACAAGGAGTTCTAGGTCAGGACTTAGGAAATTTTCTAAATTTTCGAATGTCTGTGCATCCCGAAGCTGTAGGCTTTAACTCCTAAACAAGTAAGGTCCTCTTCCAACCAAAGCAGGACCATAAAAGAAATTAAGTCGCTTTTTCAGACTACCCTGTTTGTGGGGCAGATTGGAATAGTTTGATAAAGGGAATTCAAAAATGATTGCTTAAAAAAATACTAAACCAATTTTCAGAAATCAAATGCGAACGACGTAAAAAAGTTAAAAAAAATGGTTAGGAAGAAATTTATTCCAACAACCCCCGATCTCCCCTATCATTATTGAGAAAAACAAGAAGCATTAGATGGCGTTTGCGATGCTGTAGAGTTACATACCTATATAATATATTTATGGTCAAAATTGCTGAGTCTATCAAACTTTCATTACAAAAAAAAAAACTGGACCACATATCATAATGGGCCGTTCAGATAACAGAACACAAAAATATTCCAAGGCTACAATTTTTACGATAATAATACAAAAAAAATCTTGCTAATGTCGATACTACACATTCCACTATAATTACAAGCATAGATTTGCACCTTACCGGCAGCTATAGATATTTTCATAATAAAATTTTAAAACTCCAAAGAATAGAACAAAAAACTCAATAGGTACTAATTTTGACAAGAATTTAGGTCGCATTTAAGTCATTATCATAATTTAAAATCATTCAAGAATTCGCCTCGTTTTTCATTCTGTCCTCCATTTAATGAAAATCGATGAAACTGTACTTCTGTTAGCTTCTAATCACCTCACTTAATATATTCAATAAAATGAAAATGACTTTCTTCTACACAACATCAAAACGTAAAAAAAAACAAAAAACAAAATGTAATCATTTAAAATGAACAGAAAGAGCTCGAATTAAAAATCATAACCAGAAAGATATTGTGAGTGTGACCCAATTTTCAAAATTTTAGAAATTCAGAAAAATGTCAACATCGCTTTTTTTAAGTGCCTGTGCTCCGTGTGGAGTAAGAGGTCAGTAAATTTAAGAATAGGAGGAGACTCTTTTGGTGTGCGCTGCAACAAAAAAAATAAATAAAAAAATAATGAAAAGAGAGATAAAATTTGTCACACACTGTAGAAAAAAAAATGCTTTTCGGAATAAAGTAGAAAAAAAAAGAAAACAATGATGAAAATCTTGGCCACTTTTTTGCCTGGGAGAGCAATAAAATCTGAAAATTTATGCATTTGACTTTGAGAGATGGTCGTCTTACCTCATCGCTAGATTTCTTAATGAACTTCTTGGATATACCTACATATTACTTATGGCTAAAGTTTATGTATATAATTTTTTGTATAGCACTAGCACCAATAGAAAAAAAAACGATGGCATCCAGCCCAAGTCCATAGACTTTTCTGCCTGGAATTTAGTTTTGGTTGATCGCACTTTAAAACCAACGATCACATCCCAGTTACGATCGGAGTCACAAGATTATTACAGTACTCAATGGACCATTTTATCGGCAAGCTTTTGTTTTTAATGGGTTCACTGTTATTGCTTTTTGTTTTTTTGCCTTGAGCGTCATGCGGATGTTAGATAAGCATTAGATGCATAAATTGCATATGATCACGTTTTACGATGATATCGGTGAAATCTTGTATTAATCATGTTTTGGATATTATTGATCAACAGAAAAAAATAGATCACACGATCTGGCACCTGTTTAAAAAGGTTCCAAGAGTTTAGAGTAAGGTGAAGGTCGAAATTAGAGGTATACTCGATTTATTACATTTGGAGAATGCATTTTAAATGAATGTTAAAAAGATTATGATCTGCAGAAGGGAGAGAGAAATGGTGTGGTATTTATGTCATGCATCTGTACCAAATTTTGATACAATTCAGAAATTGATGACATTGGAAGAAAAATTACATCCTGTTCGAGGTGTTTCTGTATAGAGACAATATTGACACTCATATCAGTGAAGGCCGTGCTTAATTGAATACCGCAGTTCTAGAAAAGTAAAAGTCGTCAAAAACGGAGAAGCCAGAAGTTTATTAGAGCAATCAAAAGAAAAGACTGAAATGGCTACTATAAAAAGGCCACATAGAAAAAGATATCCGCCGGATTTCAATTCCCCTAATTGAAGAGAGTAAGGAGAGGAATCTACAAGGTCAATGCAGGATCAATCTATTCTTGTATGTAGTATGTAGATAATTGTAGATAATTCCTGTACGTAATATTCGGGCTACAAATCGCGCACATCCTTTCATCCTTCAAAATGCTTTCAGCCGTACAGTAATTCTTCTTTATCCCGAATGTGGAACACTCTAACATCTTCTGTCTTTTCTGCGGCTTACGATATACGGAAATTCAAGGGTAACATACATCTGCACCTCCGCCACTCTTCTCATGTCCCCTAATCCTTTTATCATCTCCTTCCTGTCATGCTATGCTTTACATCATATGATAGGCCCTGAGTTTTACGTAATAATATTAAAAAAAAAACCCTGATGACTCGACCTCTAAAGGCAGAAATGAAAAATCTCTAAAAGGCACGTCCTCTGGGCTCTATTTTAATCTACATTAAAAAAATTCCTCGAAAGTCTACGATTGGGAATATCTCTCATACATTATCCAGAAGTAGCTCTTAGTGGGAACTTAAAAGGTCATTCCTATAGGATGCAATTCTTAACAAAAAAAAAAAAAAAAAAAACTAACGGAAAGCACAGAAGGCTTCAAATTATCCTCACATTACCCAAATTTCCCGGTTCCACCTTTAGTCTACACCTGGAGTAATTAAGGCACTTCAACCATGGAGAGGAGAAGATTAGAAAGCGGATTAGGATAGGTAATTTCCCCACCCTCAAATTCTAATTTACTACTTCTTCAATAGTACTGAAAAACGTCACGGATCTGATTCTCGATTAAACACAGAAGTCAGGATTTAAGATGTTCTAGAGGATAGTCTTGTTGTGAAATCTACTAAAACCGTCGGTTACTAAAATTACGCTTTCTTCAGAAGAACTGAAGAAGGTGCACTGCAGGATCACTTTCAATGTTGGTACTGTCCACCAAAAACCTAAATGGGCGGCTGAAAATTGTATCAATTTTCGATAGGTAGTTAATCGTAGTTCAGACGTCAAGTCAATGCAGATAACCAAACAGGAATCATCTTAGGCTTGGCCAATCCAATTAGGAAAATTTGGGTATAAATTCCTAGCTGAGAAGGCTAATGATCTAAAAATAAAATAAATAAAAGCTCCCATCAAAATAAAATGTTCAAAATAGTAAAAGAAAGTTTGGAAGGAAACCACCTCAATGGCTGATAATTGTCTTAGAAATTAATCTTAGTCATGACTCGAGACCATCTAAGTCATCCTTAGATAAATTTCTAGCTAACATGTATACGTTAAGCACAGTACTACTAAAACAACTCTAACAACAATTTAAAAGATCCAAGAGAATTTTAATTTATTATTGCTATTTTATGGTGTTCCACTGGAATCAATTTTAGGTCCGTTGCTTTTTTTTCTATTATTTACTGGATATCATATAAAATAGAAGTAAGTAATTCGCATTTAAATACGCACGACATTTTGCATTACCTACATTATCCAACCCATAAGAAGTACTTGTCCTAGTATATAACAAAGCTTTGAAAGAATTAAAAAATATAAAATAAAAAATATAAAAAAATATTAAATTCAATAAACGTAACAGCAAGACCTGCGCGAAAAGCATAGTTGCAAAATTTTATAAGAACAAAACTTTATCATCTAAATCCAGATGATCTAGGAATAGCGGTCATCATATAACACACAAGATGCATGTTCATCTCGTTTAACACCCCTAAAACAAATAAGTCAATGAAAAGATCCACTGAAAAAATATGACGCTAATGTCATTGACCCACTCAAAGGCTACAAAAGTCCTTAATTAATTTTCAACATTGTCGTCTCGTCCAACATCTGATGGTATGGGAACAGTAAAATTATAATTTCCAGGGATATGAAGTTAATGCCTAGTTGAGCGGTTTGACTTTTTTCCCTGTACGCTCACTTTTGTACGCAAATGTCAAATAAATTTGTTTTATGGGCGTATTTCGAGACGCGGTCGTTTATACTCCTTGTCTGCTTTAAGTTTTCCCCTTTTTGCTTATATTTTTTTTTTCATAGTTTAGTTTTTTACCTACGTTTACTACAAAACTGTAGCGTCCCAAAAATTATTTAAAATTCTTTACCTTTTGGCCTGCTTTGCTTCTTGTGTAATAGCGCGCTCTCTGATCTAGTGACACCCTCACAGTTGGAAAGAAAAAAATATTCAAATTTATTGAATGGCGCTGGAATTCCTTATCTCTTCCCCTGCGATCTTCACTTTCATTTGAGAATTTCTTAACTTAGCTGCAAATGAGCTTGAATTACGGATGATTTTCAGATATATAGGTACCAATATAGGTGGTGGTGGAGGTGGTTTACCATAAAGGAGCCAGTATCAATTAATTAATTCTATGTTTAAAACACTTTGTAATGTTATTGCTAGATTTACATGAACGATTATTCTTATACTTCAGAGCAGGATGCGTCCCTTGTTGCGTAATTTCGGTGTTGTTCAAATATTATAGTATCCAAATAAAGATATGCCAGCGGAATAAAATATTGAAATTGGCAAAAGGGTTTTTTTAAGAAGCTGGTTATTGTTTTAGAAAAGGTTATTCCTGTTTCATTTACAACACTACTTGCGTACAACCATAGATAGCACAAGAACTAGATGTCGCATGGCATACTAAAGCAGAGTATACAGATTGAAAAATGGGTAGTGCATTCTGGAATGGACCATAACATGCTTTAAAGCATGCCGAAAGCAAGTGTTTTTATAATTGCAGTTTTGTATACATTTGATCGACTTCTTCAACACTTCAGATACAAAAAAATATTAATCACTCGCCGTATACATCATTTCAAATGTTGTGGTCCTTTCCGGAATGGACCACCCAGCCATATAAATTTTGTATACTTTTTTGGTACCGCATGCGACATCTAATGTACAACCTAATAAGTTGATATAAAAACCTCCAGAAAATATTGTACTTTAGTGGAATATCTACAGGATAAATATATCTCTATAAAAAGATACACTCATAAATAATATTTTAATAATACTAATTTTAGTAATTAGTGGCAAAATATCTTGTTTTGTTTAAGACAAGAATAGCCTGGGTGGATAGGCTATTCTTGTCTTAAATTACAAATTTTCCCCTGCGCTAAATCTTCTTTTTTTACAACTTTCAAAATAAACTGCGTGCAACATTTCCCTAGGTTAAAAATTTCTATCAAAACTCACCCCCGTCCATTTATGAAGACAATTACATACATAGGAACTTCGCCCCTATTCTCCAAAATACTTGGTTACTATTATTATTTAGTTTTTTTTTTAATCTTGTTTTTTTATCCTTCCAATTGGTATATCTCTTACTAGCTTGGTACAAGTACAAATACCACATTTGTTGTATCTTATTCGGCACGGTGGTATTCAAATTTTACCATCAAAAACATATCTCTCCGATGCTGCATGAGTGCTTAACAAACGTACCACTTACTTTAGAATATAACTTATTGTGTTTTTCAAATTTATGCATGATTGAACCTGTCGCATATATGACGTTGGAACGAAGACATTTATTAAGAGTTTTATTAGACTCAGTATACGTATAACGTTGAGTTTGAGTAAAATAAAAGTGAAAATTATTTTGTGTTAATATAATAATCAACAACAATTTTGTTGAGTACTTTACATTGAATTTATATTATAATTTAATTTTTCTTCCCTTTTTATATCCTAGATCAGTGGTTCCCAAACTTATTTGGACTACTGCCCCCTTTTCAGAAAAGAATTACTCAGCGCCACTTGGAAATCAACATTATTTAAGTTAACAAACAGTTTAAAATATAGTAATGAAGCATGTTGTAAATAATAAATAATAATATTATTTATTAAAATCAAGGAGAATTAATGTAATGATAATATGAAAATAAAAATTACGAATAGCATTATAAATGATTCTGACGAGAAGGATGAACCTGGTGCGCTGCTATCAATGTATCAATCCTCGGCTCAGTGTTTGTCAGCAACATTCTTAAATAGCCGCGGCTAGCTGTCGAAGTCGTTTTTTTTTTTGTTTTTTTCTGTTTTATATAAATTTGGGACCGCACTGAACTAAATACAGTGAAGGAAATGCAATTAAAAACTTTTGTATTATAGCCCATGATCCAGGATAAGCTGTAGGAATCTGCTTTTGAAGCCAGAACTGTTGGTGGCTGTCGTTGAACTTAAATATTACTTCGTTATTTGCTGTTACTTGTTTTTATTCAACGCCCCCCAGATCGCTCCAGCGCCTTGGGGACAATATCGCCCACACTTTGGGAATTACTGACCTTGATGATGAAACCATAGAGTAAATATAAGTTTGTCATTCCGTTTATAATACATAAAAATAATTATGATAGAGCAAAGTCGATCTTAAAAGTTATTTTGATTTTTGCATGTCCGTCTGTCCGTACGCCCGATACCTCTAGAACGCATGTACTTAGGGGGTGAAATTTTGTACATGGGCTTTTAAAAAAAAAAAAAATTAAGTTTGAAAATGCTACGAATCGGGCAACTCCTTCGTAGGGTTGCCATACAAAAATTTTGTTTTTCACCATATGTTTGAGCACTGCCTGAGAGCGCATCGACCGACGTAGAGAGCTCAAATTTTGTAGATGGTGTTTTCATAGAAACGATAAATATAATTTCAAAAATGGGATAAATCGGGCAAAATTTAGGTTTTTTACGTAGACGGTTTTATTGTACTGAAAAATACTTCAGAATATATGACCTTATGAAGGTGGTCATAATCATTTCTACTGTCCGACAAACCGTTCTAGAAATACATGCGAAAAACCACTTCAAAAATCAAATCCACAGATGGGTGAACATACGAAATTACATACGGGCATTCATCTAGGGTATCATGAAAATTGAATCGTTTAGAATTGAAATGGCGTATGTCTAAAGTCCAAAAGTGTTGGACTAAATTGAGATTTGAAGTGCCACAAGTCCTACACCAAATCGGTCCATTAAAAACAAAAATCATAAAAATATTGACCTACGCACTTGCAATTCTAAATAATTCAATTGATCTTAGACCAATTCTAGCTTTTTTATTTATTTTAATTTTTGATTGGTGTGTTATTATTTCTACCACTATAAAAGTTGACATATACGGAGTACGCCAAGAAGATGTGCAAAATATACCACCAAGAATAAACAAGTTCGCACAGAATGGATATGTACTATCTGTCAAGTAGTTACCATTATGTTTATCAAAAACAAAAACATGCTTTCAGGATTATCATAATGAAGTAAAATTAAAAAAAAACACATATTTTCGAAAAAAGATTGCAAGGAGACGATTTCGTGTTTTTTCATAATGTTTTTTGCATAGTTTTTCTTAAACCAATAAAAAATATAAAAAAATGTCAAGTTTCATTTCACGTGCAGGTTGGGTTAAAAATAAGTGAATTTGCTATGCCTGTAAGAGATATACAAGAATATCTTCTTAAATTTATTTTAAATTTGAATTTGTTAGTTAGATTTTTCAATTTGACAGAAGTTTTTGGAATCCAAATTTTTTTTTTGAAAATAGAGCGATTTTAGATTTCTATTTCTGACCAACATTTTGCATTTTACGTTTTCATGTATCGTCGGAAATATTGGATTGGAATGAAATGAGGTTCAGAACCGGACTGCTCCATAAATATAAAATTTCAGCCAAAATATTACATTTTATTTATGTTATGTTATTTTGATCAGCTTTTGGTGGCAATGGTCAGGATATCCTAGATCAGGTTAGTTGAAAATAATTTATATTAATAGTTTTAGCTGATAAAATAAATAAATACTATCTGTTGCAATTACCTTCTTGACATCATCTTGGTCAGTCATAATATCTTCGATTATATTTTAAAAAATTTTAGCAGAAAATTTGAAGAAAGTGCACCACAAAAGTACTTCTATTCGTTTCGGTCAGATAAATAAGAATTAAGCTATAACAACCACACAAATCGAAGCGTGGTGCTTAATTCTATCTATCGGAAACAACAAATATATTTATTTCATCAATGTTTTGTAAGTTTAAAGATTTTTTGACGAAATTATAAAATTATGTCTATGCTGAATAAGTTTTGAGAAACTGCTTAAAGTTTGTACCATTTTAGAGGCAAGAATGCTAGCTCCATTCTTATTATAATTTTTTTTTAAATAATAACAAAACCGAAGCCTACGAAAATTTCAAAATTATAAATCCATGAAAAATTTGTGAAAGCGTCAATATCAATAAATTAGTTTAATTGCTTTTAAGTTGCCAGCCATGAAAGTGACATCGGGGGAGCAGGACAGGAATAAAATATGTGTCAATTAAATGCTTCTTAAATGCATGATTTTTGACACTACAAGAAGTCTATTTAATTACATATATGTATGAAAATCAGTGAGTATGGAACATATACTATATCAAATATCAATATATATTTCCACCATGACCCCGCAAATAAACTTTTACTGTTTAAATTAAAAATGGCGGAAATAAGTCTTATTTAAACCAAAATTATTGATTTCTATAATGCAAAATTTTTATCAGTATAAGCATTTTACAAAAACCGAAGATCTGGGTTACCGTGAAAAGAATCAAATAACATTTTGAAATTTTTAAATTAATGTTTTTTTTTCACTTCTGACATTCATTTTCGCCATTTTGAATAATAACTGTCAAATTTAATATCACGCTCATGGAGACAATATTTGGTAAGCAAAATTTTCGACCATCTATTGCAATAATACATGGCATAGAGTGAAGGTAAAAATGCATTGAAATTAATATTTTAATGGACTCCTAATAACTAAATTGTTAAAAAAATAATAGAATAATTTAACTGTTATAATACGTACAAGAACTATGATTTATTACTTGGGATAATCCAAAAATTGCCATCCATCCGGCTTGCCTTAGGAAACTCAGGATGCATCTGAATTTTTTATTTTGCAGCTCCCCCAGACTTGAAAAGAACTAGCTACCCAGTAGCCTTTCCCTTTTTTCATCAGAGCGGGGCACTCGCAGAGTACGTACCGGACAGATTCAATTTCCTCCGTGTCGTTAAAGCTCCTGCAGAAATCGTTCGCCGCTATACCCAGCCTTCTAGCATGGTCTTCTATGGCCCAGTGACCTATAATGACCGCTATTGGATTCCTGGTATATGTTCTGCTGTTCTCTTGTCCTCTTCCTGTCATATCTAGGCCATAATTGCCTCACGATACGGCAGGTTTCCCTGTCGATCCACCGTAGACTTGCGATAGGCGTCCTTGATGATTTCCTCTTTGAAAGGCCCGATCGGGATCATTACATAAGCTATTGCTGCAGAACTATGCATTTCAGAGGAGACCTTTTTGGCCAATTCATCAGCCATCTCGTTGCATGGAATATCCCTGTGGCCAGGTACCCAGCATAGGCTCACCTTATGTCGTGTAGTCAGTTCCTGAAAGCTAGTCTTGCATAACTACAACAATTTTAATATAACCAGCACAGCATCCAACGCCTTAATGGCTGCTTGGCTGTCCGTGTATATCTATTACTGGGTAAACTTTTATATTTGTTCAAGATGGCTACTTTTTAGGATTCTTCGGTACAACAGAAAAGTAAAAATTTATTTATTATTCTATCATACAATCTTTGATTTAGGGCTGCAAAATTTTTAGTCTTGGTTTGATTCACCAACAGGTCCCAAATAACAAAATTCTGTGTAGCCATCTTGAACTAATATAATATATTGTAGAAATGGGTTTCCTAGTATGATGACTGTAAATTAATACGCAACCATTTATATAATTATTGTGTATTGCGCAATGTAGGTATACACTTGCGGGCATTAAATTTGAGTTAGTAAAAGAGAAAATTTACAATAAAAAGCGAGTAATTTCATACTTCAACCAAACACCGAGATTTTGAACAAATTTTTTAAAAATACCTTGGGAAAGTGTAAGAAATTCAGGCAAAATAAACATAATTAAAAAAAAAAATATATTACAAAGTGGTAAAAATTTAGGAGAATTGCGATATAAAGTAAATTTAAAATACATTTATACTTTAAGCAAAGGAATTTGTAATAGATACATGTTGAAAAAGTACTTAAGAAGAGTGTTATGATGGCGTGTCACCGCGATCTTAAATTCTAACTAAGTTGCAGATGTTCCTCCAACTACACAACTATCATATGTACGTCAAAGCATAGATGACTCTGCCGTGAGAAAAAGTTGGAGAAAAAATTAAAAAGGAGGAAGGAAGAAGTGGCTGTCAAAGATACGTGAAAAAATTGTGACGAGTTGGAAAAGAAAAAAAGAAGTAAAAAAACCAGAAAAAGAACCGGTTAATCGAATTGTATAGTTTGATTTAATAACCCAACATAAAAACAGGGTTTTGATTTTTTGAAAATGTGGCTGAAATGGCCCAACAACTCAAAAAGTTAAAATAAAAATCTCGGCGAAAATTTCAAATTGCGTTTGGGAATAGCTAATCAGTGTTGTGGTCTTTGAGACGTTTCCCGTGTCCAGCGTCTACAAAAGAAAGAAAATTGTCCAACAAAAAGTCCAATTTCTAAATAAAAGTTCAGAAAATGTCTATGAAAAGTTTCGAAATGCAGTCATAGACCAAAGGTCTGGCATTCCCGTCAGAGCTGGGGAGTCTTATCTCTACGTTTCAAATCCATTGGAGACTGTTTCAACCAAGCTCAACACCGTTAGGATAGTTAGTCCCCATAACGGCTAACTAGGTTCGCTCCTCTATACTTTGCAGGTAAAATAAGGGCATCAATAAGCAATAAACATCGATTTATTTGAGTACCCGTGCCAAAGGCATGCACAGCGCGGGGCAGAAAGTTACATGGTAGATTAACATTGTAGCAAAATAAACAATAAGAGTACAGGTATAGGCACTTAGAACATAGCAAAGTCTAGTGATATAGTATCTATGTTATATTATAACATATAAAATAACATTGTGTATCAATATTGTAGCAATAAATAGAAATATATAATTATAGGCTCATAGAGTGCAGCATAACGAAATAGCAAGTAAGCAAGTAAATAAACTGAATAAAATAAAATATACAACACGGTATAAGTATGAGCCGCGAGTAAAAATTATTTTTTTTATTTATTTATAATTTATTTAATAGTGAAGCGCAAATCAAGTTAAGAGGTCAAGTTCAGGAAATCCCGGCCGCGGGGGAAACTGTTCCTCCCACCATATTGTTAATTCTAGGGAAGACAGGCCTGAATCTATTCAGGCTGCTCCAATTGAAGCGATTGATGATATATCCAGGCATTAAGCCATGTCTAGCCTTGTATATCAGCTGCGGCGAGCTAGGCTCATACATGTTGATCAGCGGGCACGGGAGAAGTAGTACAAGGAAATGGAGGGGGTACATGCGATCCTCGTTTAAAACCGAAAACATATCTGCCGCATGCCATATATGCACGAGACAGTTTAGAGAGGTTACTATGGGAGATGGGAAACAGTACTACATCAGCATATAAAAAGTGTGAACGGAGTGGAGCAGAGAAAAATCTCATGCCGGTGACCACATCAATGTGATGAGAGGCCGCATAGAGAGAACGCGGGCCATAGTAGATCCTTGAGCAAATCCTGTTTATCTGTGGCTCCCACGTGAGATCAGGATCCATTAGAAGATCCAGATTCAAGACTGGCTTCGTTGAGATCGCAATGTTATGACCATGAAAAAGCAGGTTAGGAAGTACAGACAATTTGGTGATGTTTCTGAAGCGAATGGAGTAGACGGTTGTTTGAGTTTTCGAGGGATTTAGGGACAGACAGAGTCTCATTGATTGTTGCAACAGATTATCCCTAGGAGCAGCAGAGTAAACCTGGAGATTATCAGCACAATTATTCAGTACTAACGTGACATCAGCACAGCGCCCTGTGGCACACCATCAACTACAGGTCTCAAAGAAGAGTAGGAGTCGTTGCATCTCACCAAGAAATGTCTATGACTTAAGTAGTCCTCAATCAGTCTGCAGGCAGAATCAGAGAACACAAAACGTGTGCGAAACTTGGTGATCAATAGTGCATGGGGACAGAGTCGAAGGCCTTACTAAAATCAAGAAGAACATGAACTACACAGCTATCATTATCACATAGATCGCGAATGTCCGCGGCAACCTCTAGCAAGACTGTGCTCGAATGTGATCTCCTAAAGCCTGATTGCATGTTAGAGAGTAAGTTGTTCCGGTTGATATATGATGTAATCTGGTGCACCATGAGGATTTCAAGTAGTTTAGATATGGTTGGTAGAATAGTGGTAGAATAGCCCCCATTCGGACATATCGGAGGGGGACTTAGGCAGGCTGGTGCAAGGCCGTCAAAGGCTCATGATATCTGATCCTCCATCAAGTTCGAAGGTAAGCGGTGTATAGTTCCTTGAGGACTCAGTGTATATTTGCTTCATTCTTGTTTTTTTTTCCCCTAGACACGAATTTATTTTGTCTATGATGAGTAGTGATGCAGGTCAAATCCTTTTACCCACCCCATACTCTCTGCACATAGCCGAGATACTAGCGTATCTACCTGCACCACAGGTCACCATGGAGTGATCTACCACCTTCGGCTTATAGTTAGGACCTCCAACACTCGGTCGACTATAAAATCAAAACAAAGAGAATTGCAGTATAACACGAGTAAATTTACACTCCAAACTTCCAAACAAAGATACTTCAGAAAAGTGTAAAAATACAGGTGGATTACAATATAAATTGAGTAATTTTACACATTAAACAAACAAATAAATGTAAAAATATACATATGAAGTAAAATAGGATGAATGAAAACTTATGACCTCGGAATACCAGCTTTCCGTATTAAATTTTGAAGTATTGAATATAATATTAGCATAACACGTGTTACATGCAAAAAGTAAAATGCCACAACACCTCTGATAGAGCTTTGAAAATAGCAAAAACGCAAAATTTCTTGTTGGGGCTGTTTGTTTTTTGTTTTTTTTAGCATTTCGCTCATTGAGCTCAACAGTTGAATTATACACGTTTTCAACAAAATTTAATTAAATTAACCTATTCTCGTTATTTTAGGAATGCGATTACTTCAAATAAAAAAAGGAATTAACAACTATTTCGTTGGCACTGTATGTTTTCTTCTTCTCTTCTTCTCGTCTCTCTCTCTCTCTCTCTCTCTCTCTCTCTCTCTCTCTCTCTCTCTCTCTCTCTCTCTCTCTCTCTCTCCCTCAACCTTCACTGTAAAAAATGTGGACAATTGTTGCCGCAAAGCTTACGTATTTTTCCCTAAAATGTAGGGAATATTCCTTAAAATGTAGGGAATATTCACAAAAACGTAGGGAATATTCTCTACATTTTAGGGAAAAAAATACCTAAGCTTTGTGGCAACAATTGTGCACATTTTTTACAGTGTATCCAAATCGCTTAAATTGTCTAAATCGTTCATATCGCTTTACTGATATCGCTGATAACTCTAATAATTTCGTTAATATCGATTCCACACACACACACTTCACTTGTAGCATAAAATTCGATGTTCTCGATAAATCTTCGATTACTTGAATAGCTGCGCAAGTCTGATCGGATGATCTACATATGTATTGTGTCTAAAAAATTAGTTCATGAATTTTATAGATCATAGATTCTCGAATATAATCGGCGCCCATCAATGATCGATCCAGATATACTCCAGCCAACAGGATATTCACTATAAACTCAATCGCATAATCGCGGTGTTATTTAAACAATTCCAAATATCACCTCGTAACTAGCGGTAATCTTTAAGTTATTCAAAACGAAACAGAGTTGAGGTATAGGGGGTACGTTATTCACTGACCTCTGGTCAAAAATTCAGCACCACTTTTGTCCAATCCATGTGGAAATGAAGTACATATGTATATACATGAAGCGTTTTCCTGCTGTATATTTCTGCCTTAATTATTGTACAATACGATCGTTGATCAATTTTTTCTAAATTCAAAACACTCTCCATAAAGGTGTTTGTGTATAAAAATTCATTTGTTATCAACTTCGCATAAAATGTGGAACAACAACGAAATAATTTGATTAAATTTGCAAAAAGCTGAATAAAGTTGACGCATGCCGGTTATTTTTAGTAATTGGTTTTTTTTTCTTCTTTTTTTGCAAGATCCGATTGGATCTGTTTTTGTAGTCTGGAAAATTTTGAAAACGGCTTAAGTCTCTAGTGAATTCATGAATTCTATTATGTTTCTTGGAAGATGCTACTACTTTCTTAAGATATGTACATACATATAATTTTTTTTTTCTTACTAGAATAGTAGGTTTATAGGACAAATGGTAATTTCTATTATTTATACATATTTCAAATGCATACAAACTAACAAATTTCGTAGCTATTTCGAACTATTTTTAAAACGAAATTTTTATAGATTTTTATTTTTTCAAATTGTATTTTTACAATACGCTGAAATTAATACAAATTAGTGAAATGACGTTATAATGATTCGCGCAATCTAAATTAAATGTTGTCTTGGTCACCCTGTAATTCAAGGACGATTCAGAAAATTGTTTTGTTTATTTTTTTCAATTGTCCTTTTTATATCACCTGCAGTATCACACTATGTATATGGATGGATTGGAAATCCTAAGGATCTGTAGAACTTAGGCAACCAGAAGGCCCATAGTTCACACTTAAAAGATGAATGCCCAATTTAGGCCCGACACCTCCAGACATGAGAGATGTCTTAAACGATGCATTATGATATTCTAAACATTTTTTATTAACAATGTTTATTTCTATCAAGCGGCGGAAAGCTGGGAGGAGGGGGGTCAATGTTTAATCTAGTATATTGTGAAAAATCTAGTACAGAACCGAATTCTTTAGGTCCTAAGAAGAAGTTTAAGTACCCATACTCCTATACTCGCTGGCTTAAGCCATCCCAATGCTCACTTTTTTAGTATTTCCCACTTGCTTATTCAATTGAGGTACTAGATTTTTGACACCTTAGATCGGCTCTTACTCTGTAGGGTTATATCCGATCGGAAAACAGGTTTCACTGTTCGCCTGGGCTCATTACCAGCTATAATTTGGCAGGGAAAGGGATGGTTCCAATACCACATGTTGCATATCGAATTAAAAGGTCTCGCCGATTCAGAAAACTTTCTTCCCGGAAAATCCATTTTCATACACTTGGATCACATGCACCCCAACTACTACATTTCGCATATATTTTTGCAGTTCTTTCTTCTATGGCCATTAATGCTCTGCTGTGAACATTTTTCTCATAGGTAGTCATTTTCATTTTAGAAAAGTCCACTTTTTCACCCAATAAAGTCGCTCAAGCTACATCCGATCGCCAAAGCTTTCTCCTGCTAGAAATAAATATTGTTAATAAAATATGCTCGGAGTATCATAATGCATCGTTTAAAACATATCGTACATCTGGTGGTTTCGGACCCAAAGTTATATGAAAAATGGGTATTCCCCTTTATAAATCATTGTTCATAAGTCCCAGTCGGATGTTCTGACGAAGTTTATGATTGACCCCAATCATCCCTTCCCGGTAGTTCATTTAGGAGGTGGAATCTGTATGTGTATCGCCGGATAGTACTAGACAGTGACAGAGAGCATTATTCACAGTTTCGGTTTCCTCTCTGAATCTTCTGGAAACACGTTTGTCAACAAATTGCATCCTGTTTAGGTGACACCCCTGAGATATGAGTATCCAGTAAAAATTGGAACGAGGGTTATTCAATATCAGTATTTTTTTTTTTTTGTTTAGCTTGGGTTAGACTCCCCTTACAGTTATGTTATGTTATATGCCTGTGGGGTCGTCAATTAACCAAAAACAACTGTCAATGGCATAGCGTAGATTTCTACCATCTGGTGCGAACCCTAAATTTGCTGCCCACCCCTATTTTCGCAATTAAGCAAAAAGTGAATTCACAATAAAACGTCTTTATTAAATTCAAATTTCATTCTGTGGGTTTTTTGCAACGCAAATTCTTTAATAGATTTATCAATGTTAATTTTTACCTCTTGTTCGATTGCCTAAATAGCAACATTTTTTAATCTAAACATGATTATTGTTGATCTGAAATAATTTTTAGTCAGTTACAATTTAAAGAAGCTTCTCTCACAACTGGCATTACTTATGGCAGCTGTGAGAAATATTTTCAGTATTATAAATATATTAGATAACCGTCCTTCAAGTTTGAACTGAAAAATAAACTTTAATAAGCCCAATGGGTCGGAATCAATAAGTTCTTTCTTACAGTCTATTGTATGTACGAAAGCCCGTAGACGCACAGAGTGAAGCTTAAATTCTTCTCTGTCAATATCCTGAGGAGCCTCATCATCGACACCCAATATCATTGCGGGCCTTTGGAGATGCTGGAAAGTTTTCGAATTTCAGCAGTTATTCTATGTAATGAAGAAAACATTTTTCATTTTAAATTATTGATTTTATGAGCGAGGCATTGCTGACTTACCCTTTGATTACGTCATCAAGTCGAGGCATTGTACAGGCATCGTGGGTTGTATATTCGAGCGAGGCGTTACTGGTTTTTGCTCTACTTGCCCAGTTTTTGTATGTTATTAGTTTGTCTATGACCATGACCTGCAGACAGGATTAGCAATTTCGGCCGCTCCTTGCTGCCCTCACATCTCTGCCGCCTGGGGCCATGACCTTCTCTGCACCTCGCATACTACGCCACTGACCACTATATTTCCAATCACCGCAAACCAACATACATAACAGAGATTAGATGTTTTATTGCAACAATCCCGCTATATTATATTGTGTATACATTTTTGAATCACTCTGTGTGTATATTATAACTTCTCCACCTGTCAAAGAAGTCAAAATATTCAAGTTTAATGCTTATACCGATTTCCATTGATCACATTTTCTAGCAGAAGTGTTACACTTTTTATGCAATGCTGCACTGAAATTGTTCCATTGACCTGAACTGCTAGAAAAAGTGTACGTCAAAATGACTCTGGTGCTTGAAAAATCGGCAGTGTTACACCGGAAAATGCACACATCTAGCACTAAGAAATGTCTTTGCTGAAAGTCAAAACATATGTCAAGTGAAATTAATTTTAAAGCAAAGTAATTAATAAAATAAAATGGAAAATCCCGTTAAAAATTTAATTTCTACGCTTAGAATTATAATGTGCCATACTTCGCTCGGTGCTGTTTTCTCAGAAAATATCAATCTGACAAATTACATGGATATGAGCTACTATATACGTTCTCATGGCGTTAAAAGATGTTCCATTGAACTCGTTTGTCATTGATTGGCGTGGACTTTTTGTAAAATACCAATAGAAATCGACATTAATAACTATAGACATGGCATTATGCTGGGTTTACATGAAGTAATTTCTAAAAACCTCAAAAATTCACACTAATTACTTATTCGAATTGCCCTTAACCAAAAACAAATCACAGCCTGTCTTTAAAATATTAGAAAATTTTATAAAAAAAAAAAACAATAGACTTATAAACTCAAAGACACTCATAGAATGAACAATCACAGGATCAGAAGAGTTATAGTTCACACGAAAACATTCTCCCAAAATCATCAAAATGGATCTCCTGAATTGAATGAAGGTTAAAAGGGACGCATAAATTCTACTTATATAAAATTAGCAATACTACAAGGCATTCCATTCTTTATTATAACAGAAAAAAGATCGTTAATTTTATCTGACATCTTTAATCTTCCCAGACAAATATCTTTACGAATTTTCTATGTAAAAATAGAAAGAAAAACTTTAATAAAATCAAGAGTTTTCATATATCTCAGAATGTTAACATAAAATTAAATTACCGAAACATTATTACACCTTCACACTTAAATAAAAATTAAAAAAAAACTGATAAAAGTAATAACAAAATTTATATAAAGCCAAGGACCTGGGAAGGAGGAATACACCAGTAATTTACTTTTAAGTATGAAAAAAATAAATAGAAAGTGAAAATCTTTACAGAGATTTTGAATAGGTATTTTTAGATATATGGAAAATCGCGTGACAAATATTTGTGTAGGTGACCAACTAGACTAGCAAAAAATCCGCTAATTTATGGATATGACGCGAATTCATTTTGAGCCAACCTTGTCTAAAGCCATCAACACAGACTAACTGTCACTCCAATATAGTATATTTCGGAAATTTGCGGCTAAACAAAAGCCCAGGAGAAATTTTGGCACTGGGTTGACACGTTTTGATAATTTTTTTATTAGTTGAATAAACTAAAAGTTATGTTAAAAATAAAATTTCTTCCGTTTTAATTTTTTTTTGCTTTTTTTTTCGTTCCTTAGTCACGGAAATGAAAAAAGTCATTCATTGCAATAAACAGCTATCAAGAATAATGTTGTCGTCTCCAACGGTTAACATCTATTCAAGAAAATTTGAATGAGTTTGGCGGAAAAAAAAAACGTTTTTATATATGTATATATAAAACTCATCAAATGATTTCTAAACAGAAATATATCTCAAATAGTTTAGCAAAATAAAAAAAAATAAATAAAAATAAAACGGAGAAATTTTGCATAACCTTGAGTCTTTCGATGGCAAATTAAATTGATGCGATGAAACACTAACAACCAACAACAGACCACGTCTAGTTAATATTATTTAAATTTGATTTTGTATATGTATACATATGTCACAGAAAATTAATTTGTAGACATTCCATTGGTAATTATTAAAAAAAATTATTAAAAATTAAGCACACGCTACCACATACATACATATATATACATAGAGGTCACTTGAGGGTAAAAAAAAATTTTGAGTGGTGATCATTAAATCATAAGAGACATCAATGATCTTTCATTAGCACATCTATAGAATTCGCTCAGATATTTAGACTCGTCATCATCACACAGTTTAGTTAGACTGGGTTATAAACAACCTTATCAATGCGCGCCGTCGCCACAGTTTTGACCCTTGGTTTCAATAATTTTTGATAAGAGGCAATCGAATAGCTACTTAACACTGAATATTTCACAGTTTTCTGCTACTGTATATGAAATTTAATTTGTCTTTTTCGCATTTGGAAGATATATTTTTGTTTGTTTTTGTATTTGTCACTGATAAATTAATTACGTAACGCAAACAAAAAAAAAAGGTTCATTTCGATAATCAGTAATAATATAAAAATTTGAAATGTTTTGAATTGCTTTAATAGGAAAAAATTCGATTACATTTTTATCTTGAACACTGTCAAATACAAAAAGTCTCTATCAGCAAGTATATAAATAATGGCCGTAGTTTAAGATATATATGATAAAAAAACAAAACGAAATTTTATTTCAATTTTTGAGGAGACTCTTGAGTTTTCTTGGAAAATTTTGTTAATATCAAAATGGACGCCAAATCAAAATAAATCAAGCTAAATGTTGGTATGATTCACTATTTGACTAAGGTTGTTTGTTTTGATTGGATAAAATCTATATTCCGTATAAAATAATTTTTGGTATGCCTCAAGGATCTGCTTATTCTCCCACTTTATTTTTAATATTTATTTATTAATTAATTATTATTACTGATTTGGTAGGTATTTCTCTACTTTGGTAGTATATCTAGGGGAGAGAATGGAGAGTTGTCGGTGCCTCTTCAACATAAGCAAGAAACTGTTATGGTCGTAGCGTTCTGCATGAAGCAGCATTCTACATGTACGATGCCAACAGATGTGTCAGTATTTACATTAGTCTCCACGACGAATGTGCTGCTACGTTTCGCACGACCGAACGTTTTAACCCTAATTGTGACTGAAAAGTGGTAAAAAGGAAAAGGTGGTTGAAAAAAAAGAAGAAGGGCCGGGATTTTCTACGACATTTAACAAGGCGGCATACTTCCTGTCAAGAAGAGCTGGCAAATCGAAAGGCCTAAAGTAAAGAACGTTTGTTCGTGGTAAATAAAATCCGAAGATCGGTACAAGAACAAAGACAATGTGAAAAATCGACGATTAAGAGCGAAGTAACCAAGCTCAAGTCAAGTTTTTACCAGAGATTCCTTGGATAAATATAGAAGGAAACCATTGGAACTGAAAGCTCATTTTCCTGAACTAAAATTGAAGGAATTGTGTTGAACGGACGGGAGGAGTCCCCATAGCCGAATCTTAGCTGAAATTGAAGGAAAAAGAAGAAACGGCATTAACCTAATGAATGTATAGCACCAAGGAGAAGGTAAAAAGGAATTGCGGATTTGAATCTGCATACATATCCGGAATATTTTTGTGAGTGTTGTGAGTGACAGAATAAGTTCTGACCCAGATTAAATATTTAGAAACTAGAGTTCTTAGCGTATATACTATATATCACTTTTCATAATAGAACATCCAAATGAACATACATGGACACTAGTTTTCGTCGTGGAAAGCCTAGAACAAGTTTGTGAACACTGTCAGAAATCAGAATTCCTACCTCTAATTCTTAAACGATATCCAGCAATTGTACGGCGGAAATTCATATACCAGCCAGTGGAATGACACTAATTAAGTGAAATGAAGGTCCGTAGTCGGTCCAATATATTAAAGCATAGACATTAGTAGTACAACGACTCTTATTAAAATAAGTGAATAGCTTAGGAGCAAGATGCTCACACAGAACTAGGTTAACATCATTGTACACATGTACACATAGCTAGTCAAAGATAAAAATTCAATAATTGTTGGAATTTAACGCTAACTAAAAGGAATCAGGCCCACTTGTGACTAGTGATGATAGGAAATTCATCCGCAAATAAGAGAAGATTGATGCTTTAATGCGCGCGCGTATGTGTGTGTGTGTGTGTGTGTGGGTGTGTGTGCGTGTATGAGGGTGTGCATTCATTTCTGTGGGAGAGTGTAGCTCTCTACGCGTTTTCATGTAGTGCCCAAATATATAGTAAAATACGAAATTTTGGTATGGCAACCCTACGAAGGAGTTGCCCGATTAGTCCCATTTTCGAACTGTATTTGAAATTTTTATGAAAACTCCGTGTACAAAATATGAGCTCCCCACGTCGAAGCCTTTTCAGGCAGCTACCAAGTTCATAGTGAAAAACAAAAGTTATGTATGGCATCACTAAGAAGGGGTAACCCAATTTAGCCCATTTTTTAAATTTTATTTACCATTTCTATGAAAATACCACATAGCAAATTTTTTGCATGGGAACTCTATGAAGGAGTTGCCTGATTGGTCTCATTGCTGAACTTAATTTAAATTTTTCTTTAAGAAAATCCCGTGTACAAAATGTCAGCTGATTATATCGACGCGTGTTTCCAAATATACAGTGAAAACCTAAATTTTTGTATGGCAACACCAAAAAGTGGTGGCCCGATTTGGTCCATTTTTGAACATGTATTTGCAATTTTTATGAAAACACCGTGCGCAAAATTTCATCTCTCCACGTCGACGGGTTCTCAGACTGTTTCCAAATATATAGTGAAAAACCACAATTTTGTATGGCAACACCAAGAAGGGGTTGCTCGATTTAGTCAAATTTTTAAATGTTATTTACTATTGCTATGAAAACACCACGTACCAAATTTCAGCTCTCTACGTGCATTCGTTGTCAGGCAGTGTCTAAATATATTCTAAAAAACGATCTATTTGTATGGCAATCCTACGAAGGAGTTACCCGGTTTAGTCCATTTTTGAACTTGTATTTGCAAATTTTATTAAAACTCCGTGTACAAACTGTCAGCTTTCCACGTCAACGCGGTCTCAGGCAGTTTTTCAGATCTCGATAACAGCGCCATCTATCGTGTCCAAAACTATTTTATTTTTAGAATTGGGGCACAGCAGTGAAGGCAGACCATCTCCGCCTTCATGTAAATAAGGGTAAGTGGCATAATGGTCCCTTCAGGACCGAATGTGGTGCTTCTGTTTTTTGGTGAAAGGCACGAATTTTCATTTTGTATGGACAGTAACAGCGGCATGATTTCTGGTACGCACCCCACTGTGTTATCGCTGGTCACTGAGTGAGCTGTCAGCTCACGCTGAGAGAATGGACTTCACGTCCAAAGGTACTCACTTGAAAGTACTTCCATAACAACACATATCGGTATATACATCATTATATGTATGTAAAAAGGAAAGAAAGAGAGCAGGAAACATGAAAAAAAAACAAGATACAAGAAATAACTACCTAAAGTTAGTGTTAAAACTAAATAAAAAATAAATAAAAGAAAAATAATGAAATTAATCACAACTTAACTTACTACATAATGTAACCTCTATGTATTTGGCTCCTAGATATTTAGTTACTGCTGCTTGAAGACATGATTTCAAATCAAAGATTGTTTTTTTTTTCTTTGTGCTACCAAGAGAACTCGACTTAATCGATATTATAACACTGGGTGGAAGGAATTGTAAAGTTTTATGGCATGATTGAAAAACACT
This sequence comes from Dioctria rufipes, assembly GCA_963924295.1. NCBI lineage: Eukaryota > Metazoa > Arthropoda > Insecta > Diptera > Asilidae > Dioctria > Dioctria rufipes. Next base: position 20,715,180 of record OZ002740.1, on the reverse strand, counting down.
CGCTTAGTAATCAAATCTGGGCAGAATGCAATTGATTAATCTAGTAGATCTCGCGAATTAATGGATGCTGTACAGGTAGATTGGGCTGCGATAATTGATAAATTTAACTAAAGGGATTATCGATCGGAAATTCAAGAATGTTATTTATCTTCTGAGGTGATATATTTATATATCTAATAATGGAGTTAAACGCGATCAGCAATTTGTTTAAGATAATTAACCTTGCCATGCGCTGGGAATTTGTGATAAAAAAGCTCGAACTTTCCAAAGAGCGCAGACAACCGTATACTTTACAAATTATTGATATGATGTGATCACCACAAATGAACATGTAATTGATAAGTACACCCAAATTACGAGCGGACTCTACTCAAGGTATGACAGTGTCATTAAGTCTAATAGCAGAACAAGTACAGGTATCAAGTTTATTTCGATACACAGCTAAACAACATGATTTTCCAGAATTCAGCATTAAACCATTGGTAACTGTCCATCGATATATTGAATTTAGGTCTTCATTGATGCAACTAATTCAATTTTCATAAGTTACATTAACGTAGAGATGCATTTCACTGTGTGCAAAACAAGTGAACAAATCATTTATAAGTATGCAAAAAAGAAGCGTGCCAAGAACACAGCCTTGCGGAATACCGCAATTAGTTCTAAAGAAGATAGAGTAATTACCATTAGAAAACACTATTTGCGAACACCCTGTTAGATAACTAAATATATGCTTTCTAGATCTTATGAAAAAAATAAATTTAGTAATGAGTTTTCTACAAAGAATTCTGTGATCTACAAAATTGAAGTCAAGGAGTATCAGTAGCATTATTTTATCCAAATCTATTACTTCTTTAATTATATGGACTACCTTCAATAAGGCAGTGATGCAACTATGCCAAGGACGAAAACCTGATTGGACGTTATGAAGGAAACTATTGAAGCATAGATAGTGAAAAATTTGCAGGAATAATAATTTTTCAAAAATCTTAAATAAGAACAGTTAGAACAGATGATGGGGTGGAAATCGGAGCAATTACGTCCAGGGTTTTTAGAAACACATGTATTACTTTAGAGACTTTCCAGCTTTGCAGGAATATTGAGATGGTAAAACAAGTGTTAAAGATGTGAGCAAGTATCAAAACCAAATAAGGTGCAACTATTAGAACCAACCTTGGAGGGAGAAATCCCGTCCATACCTAAAGAATTAGACTTACTACTACAGCAAGCCACATAAACTTCATCCGTAGAAACTCTGAAGAAAAGGAAAGGAGATAAGTTACTACTGAATTAAGAAAATCACTGCCATTAGAAGGGTTCGAACTAAAAAATAAAAATTAGAGATTTAGCATGTCAATATCCAAAGTGCAGCAACAATGCCCACCTTTTCGAGATTTTTCCAGAGAACCTTATGTGGTAGCCCAGTGTTGAGATTTCGATCACATTCTGAATAAGTGGAGCCTTTTCAACGACGAAATCCAGATAATGCTAGACAATCAACTACAAATTTAGAACGAAATGTGAAGATTTCCTTACGTTTTGTATGAAGAAAAATGGAAATCTTCTTTAGCGATCGTGCTATACATATGTAAATTTTTGAAGGTCTCTTACAGTTAAGATAGTTATAGAAATGACCAAATTTTTTAAACACTACAGCTGCAGTACAGGTATTTATGTGATTTTATTTTTTGTTCCATATTTTATTACTTTAGATTCAGTTCTACAATTTAAGATGATATTGATACTACAAAAGCGAGAAAAACTGATTTACTAAACATAGAAGCGTCAAAATTTTAGTAGCCCTGTTTATAAAAAAAAAAAGCTATTTTTCTTGATAAACATCAAGTTTTTTTTATTCTAACATTTATCATGGTTAGAGAGATGAGTGCAATAATGGGTCATTTGTTATCCATGGGTGAATAAAGATTTTTTGGGTAGATTATACCCCATTCTAGAATTTTTTGTAAATGAAGGGTCCATATCAATCGTGGAGTCGGTGTAGGGCATCAGTTTTGAAAATTAGAAAAAGACGTGATATCCATGGCAGAAATGGTTGCATTTACATTTGGATGGCCGAAAACTGATTGGAATCCAATTTTCTGCCAATTCGATCAGTTGTGTCAGTGTTGACAGAATTTTAAAATATAAACAAAAAATCGTAAAAATTAATGTCCATGTACGATATTAAATCTACTTCTTGAAGGGGTGAAATTTACCTGCAAAATTCGCGCGCGGTATAACTTAAATATTATTGGATAGCTGTACTCTACTATCCTATATGCAGGCCCGGCTCCTAGCGAAAAGGCGCCTACAAGAAATTATGAAATTTAAATTTAAACAATAAATATTTACAAAAGAATTTTTTTTGGTTTTTAATTTTTAAATCATCTCTTTATTTCTTTTTTTTTTAATTTATTTAAGATAAGCTTTGTTGTATGTATCACAACGGTATATAAAAATATTGGCAGTTAATCTTCATTTTCAAACTTTGGAAGAAAATTTGAAACTTATAGGTAAGTGTGAATTTGAATTATAATAGGAAAAATTATTAGAAATTAATTATTAAAACTTACTTGTAGTAATATTGGCGGAACAAAAAAAATCGTGGAAATAGGCTGCAAGAGCAATTTAATAATCAAAAAACCTTGCATAGTTTTCTGCCAGTTAGACAAAATGAAGACCATTCTAATAATACGGTTGAAGAAATGAATACACATGAGCATGCTTACGATGAAAAAATTATAACTGATGAGGGATCTGTGTCTAAAACTGACGAAATTAACTTTAATGTTGAATTAAATGTTAGTACTAGTCAGAGCTGGGCAATACTTAAATGCTGAAAGACTTAAGTACCACTTAAAGTACATTTTCGTTACTTAAGACTTATTACTCAATACTTTTGAAATGCCCTACTTAGTACTTGAACATAAGTAGTTGCTTCTATTTACTTGTACTTAAGACTTAGTTTTGTACTTAAGTACCAAGATTTTTACTTAAGTATTTCTGAGTCTATTAAGTACCTACAAATATCTTACTCTTCGTAGAAAAGTAAACACAAAATCTAGCGCATACCCTTTTTTGTTGAGTTATAAAGCATACAAAGAACTGTAAAAGCATGTGTCTCACTCACGCGTCAAGGCAGAACCTTGGTCAAACTAATAACATACAAACAAGACTGAGTAAGTAGAACAAAAACTAGTAACGTCTCGCTCGAATATAAAATCGACAATGCCTCGACCTGATGTCGGAAAGGCCTCAATTTTGTCTTAGAAATTTACTGGAAATATTTTTATTCGAATTTTTATGAGTGTAGCAATGAGAAGTGAAATATTTACTCTACGTGCAGCGCCGAAAATTGCAAAATACTATAAATAGTAGCCACTGTTTACTATACATATTATAGTTTTCAAAAGGTATTTACACGGTTAGAAATCTTGGAGTATATTTAAATAATTACTATATTGTATATAAGTCCACACCAAAATTGAATTAGCTTTAAAAATGTAGGTTTTATTGAAAGTAATCTTCAATGTGACCCAAAATTTAATTTTAATTCAATTGTATTACTTTATTTTATATTAAATTAAAATTTTTAATTATATTGCATTATAATATAAATTGATTTAAAATTATAAGTTGCCTTTAGAATTATGTTCCCATAAATTTATTTTAATATAATGTTGTAGCACGCCACTGGATTTCCCTTAGCTACGCAGGAAGCAAATGGTTTGCCTTTCTATATAAACAGAATACAATGTGCAACCTTTGTCAGATATTTTCATAAATTGATGATTGGAGTATTGAAAAAATATAATTTGTTAAAAAGATATTCTTTCTTTATTCTACAATGTGTATTAAAAATTTTTAATCAAAATATATTGAAACTTAATATACTTACTCCCATATGAGAAACCAATTCAACCCAAGTTCAAATAGAAATAAAAAATGCAATTTAAAGTTCATGATTTGATTTATTTAGTTTTGAAATTTTATAATATTATAAAAAAATGACAGCACAATTAAAAAAATTTGTATCATAGTTCTTAAATGTTATATATTTGAAATTTACATAGTTTAAACCTTTATCTGTATTTATATGCTCAATGACAGATTTGTAATTCATACACGTCATACATACAATTCTGGGATATTAAAGAAAATGATTCACTCACTTTAAATCGAATTTTACTGAAGCCAATTTTGCACGGCAATTTTAAACTGCTAAAACTTTAATCTCAAATTCGAGAAAAGAGTTTCAAAAATTTCACGTGGAACTGTTTGCATGAGCTGCAATATTTTTTCAATTATAAAAAGCTTCTTTCTGTTCACCTTTATTAAGATAAAATTCCACACTTTATTCACAAAAAAAACGCAAAACTTAAAAACTGTTCGGAAAGTTTAGATGACTTACGACTAATTACCTTGTAGTTGCATCTGATAGAATACGGTTCACGGTACCTCTGATTTTACTTGACTAATAAAACTGCCAGATTTGTTGGGACATATTTGTTAAGAGAGCACATTTTAATATATTTAGTTGAAATGAAATTGAATCAAATTTGTATTTAATTTCGATGCAATATGCTACTTTGAGAAAATGATTAAGAATTTATTCGTCAATGCAATATAAGCCTGTTGTATTGAGTTTTAATATAACATTTACAAAATTAGTTTACTAATGCCCAAAAAATTTAAATTAAATTCAAATTGTATTTAAACTATTTTCAATTATTGTCCATAATTTGTTTGTAAATCGCTGTGTATTGAAAATAACACACAATTTTACATTTAGGTGAAGGTGGATAGATATGCACCACTTTTTTTCGAGAAGACATTTCAGCTGATGAAATGCATGAAATTGAAGCCTATTCTTTTAAATATGTATTGACATAAACATTTCTTAGTCTTAATGAGCGTATTCTAAGTTATTGACAAAAATGCAGAACAAGTACTTTGGTTCATTTCTCCCCACATGTGTGGTGAAATGAACCAAGAAGGTGGATATATGAGCCAAGTGCAAATTTTAATAGAAAAATAGCCAATAAGTTAAAGTTAAACTTTTCTTTTATAAAATAAATAACAAAACATAACAATTCAGTTAATGAAATAAAAAAGGAAAATAAGAACGTTTCAATTAAATGGGTTAACGCATGTTAAAATGTGAGAAGGACACGGGCAGTTGATAGCGGCCTTGTTGCCGCCTTGTCAACAGTCAACTTCTGCTATCGTCCACGAGCAATGGTGCATTTATGCACTTTATTTATTCAAATAATTTTTTTTTAACAAAACTTTTAAATTTACTAAATTTGTTACTTTTATTTAAATTAGGGCTTCATGTTATTAACATTATGTTGGCATTATAAATAATTTGTTATTTACCAGTCAGCTAAACACAAAGATATATGGAGACTCAAAAATAGTTTCTATGTGGTAAACTTAACTCACTCAACTAACACGCCTGCTCTCGAGCACAGTTTGTGGACGACTGAAATAAATGAAGCAGTTGTAAGACTGTTTCCATTTTGTCTTTATTACATATCTCTGCCTATTCGCATTTAAGTTATACGGCCTTGGTTCATCTTACCCCACGATCCATTTCTACCCACCTCCCGTATATTGAAATTGTATTTAAATATATTCCAAGACTGCTAACCGTGTATTTATTAATATCTATTAACTGAGCTCTATAAACTTCATTATATTACTGCCAACGTACAAAGATTCTAAAAACGTACTTTAAAAAGTACTTCAAAAAGTACTCAGTACTTTTAATAGACTTAGGACTTAGTTACAAGTACTTTTTATACGTACGGTACTTGTACTTATGCTGAATTACTCATGCCTTCGATACTTGTACTTCTTTGGTACTAGTACAGCTAATCAAGATGATGGGATGTCAGTCGAAAAAGTATGTAATGTTGAAATAGTGAGGTGGAAACAAGTACTGAGAATATATCTAGCTGTAATGACTTTTATATTATATTATAACAAATTGGCCAGAAAATATAGTTTCCAAAGTTCCAATACAAGCTAACATTAATCAATTCCCAAAAGACAGTATAGGGCGATCATTTAACAAACAAAATACATTTCCATAGAAAAACAGCAAATGGTGAATCATTAGATAGAACCTGGCTTGTATATTTATTTATCCAAAGTAAATCGAGTGTTCTGTGTTTGTTGTAAAACATTTAATAGAGATGAATTTTCCTTAGCAAAAGAAAGTACGAATGATTGGGGCCACATGATAATAATTTTGTAAAGACACGAGCATTGCTATGGAAAGTGGAACAATTTATAGTCAGAAAGTACTATGCCTGGAATGCATCAAAAGTGCCCAACCAAACTCTCGAAATTTTTGACGGGTCATCGACTGTGGCTGGGCGTTGTTGTCGTGATGGAAAGAACACAACACCTACATATTATTCAATTCGGGACATTTTCTATCCATTACCTGGCATAATCTCTCTAATTGTCTACAGTAGAGTTGAGCATCAATCGTCTGATCAACAGTTTTGTGGTCAATACCGAGCTCCATACAAATATCGCCACTGCCGATATACTTTTCGTGCTGAACTTTTTTAAGAATTTCATCAGCTTTCTCAACAATTGGACGACCAGAGCGTGACTTATCTTTCACATCCAAATTACTTAAACCATTTTGAAAAAAGTACCTTCACCGTATACAGGAAAAATTTATTTATAAGCCTGCACAGCGTTCTTCCCATTGTCGTAATTATAATGCAAAATATAGCGTAGTTTTCATTATTTTTCTCTATTTTCAAACGAAAAAAACTTTCCAACCAATACACCAATTTCGATGTTTATACACTCAAAGTAACGCTCGACATGTCGCTAGTTGTAATGATGTCGCTGCGATCAGTGGTCGCATTAAAATTAATTTTTTTGATTTTTTGAAATTCCGTCAAAACTGCCACGATTGATCGAATTGACAGAAGATTGGTATCAAATCACTTTTCGGTCGTCCAAATGTAATGTAATCATTTTTACCATAGATATCGCATTTTTTTTTACATTTTTATAATTTTCGAAACTGACGCTCCCCACCGCCCTCCACAATTTATATGGACCCTTCATTTACAATAATATTTTTAGAGCGCGGGGTTATAATACATATATCCAAAATAGTTTTTCTATTCTTTTTTCGAAAAATTGCCGTCCAATATGCAATAAATATTTTTTTCTTTACGTTTTTATACCCTAGATGGTAGAGCAGATAGGATTGAACACCCACGCATAATATTAAAAGTTTTTTTTTGCTTTTTATTTGTCCGTCCGCATGACAACTCAAGAACGCATTCACAGATGGGTGAACATATGGGCATTCATCTAGGGCAGCGGTCAGGGAACCGGGGTAAATTACTCCAAATGGGGTAAAAATGAAATTATTGGGGGTAATAAGGACATTTAAAAAAAAAACATATTTTATAACCTGTTATAGTATTTTTTTTTTTTTTTGTAATAATATTCGGACTACGCTATTGTTGATGCGACTAACGTGATAGTGTTTCCAGGAATTCAATATAATATAAAGATGTAATGAAACCACAGTGTGTTGTATGTTTGAAAGTGCTGACTACAGAATCTTTCAAAAAAAGTCAATTGAAAGAACATTTGGATAGTTTGCATTCACATCTGTCTTCCAAACCAAGGGAATACTTTGTAAACTTAGAAACGTCTGTCAAAAGGTAAAGACTGAACAGTAAACTTCGGAGGTACCTTCGATCAACGTTCAGCATCAAAGGCTTGCTTTGAAGTAGCCTAGTTGATTGCCCGAAACAAAAAACCGTATACTATTGGTGAAAATGGCAGAGATTATGTGTGGTCAGAAAGAGGCGAATAAACAGAATGCAGTGCCCTCGTCTGCATGAAGTATAAAAGATAGAATTTCTATCTTAGCAGAAAATGTGAATGAACAGGTTATTTTCTCACTAAAACAGGCTAAATATTTTGCTATTCACAGGAACTGCTTATCTTTTACTAACTCTATATAACTCTATAAGTTGTCTTCCATTTTAACATTTTTGGTAGCTATTTACTTCTTAAATGTGTCAACAGAAGCCGTTCTCATCTAATATTCGACATTCGAACAGTTGGCAACATTAAAAATTCCCTCAAGTTTGCAGTCATTGGGCTTGAAATTTGCAATTTGGTCAAACCTCAAGCCAGCTTGAAGCTGGCAAAAAAGTTAAGGCTCCAATTGTGTTCTTCTACATTGATTTACATTGACAACAAATCTCAAACTGGCTGATTGTGTTTTAGGCCATAGTAGTAATTCACTGCTGATGGTTTGCTAAGAAGGTGCACATGCAATTGAACAGGAATTGTTATTTTGTTCTCCTCTCGAGTTGAGATCTCGTAGAATTGATGTGTATTATAAGATTAATAAATACTTTAATGTTAAAAGCATTAATCTAAGGTAGGAAAATTGTATTTCTGTGTCAGTTGGATGGAGCACCAGCTTTGTTGGATCATATTAATACATTTTCGGCCTTAACCCAAAAATTAAAATCAAACATTGTATGATCCATCACCAGGCACTTGTTGTGAAACCGGAAGCCGTCATGCATGATGTCATCAAAATTGTTAATGCTGTTAAAGGACACGCACTAAACACACGGCTCTTTCGTGAATTATGTCAGGACAGTGAAGCTGAGTATTCTAACCTACTTTATTATACAGAGGTGAGATGGCCTTTCCGGGGAAATGCTCTGAATCGAGTATGGGCTCTCAAATCTGAACTTGAAATTTTTATGGTTGTTCAAAAGCAGATAAGTTTAACAATTCTTCATGGATTTCATATCTGGCGTATTTAGCTGACATTTTTTAGCATAATAATGTGATGAACAAAGAATTGCAAAGGAAAAATAATAATATCATTTCAGCCAGCTTCTGTATTGGAGACAGAACGTAGAACAAAACAAGATAGCTCCTTTTTCAAAGCTAGCTTTTTTTGGAAGATTGTTCCAATATTACTTTTAAAAACGTCAGGGATACAATTATCAGGCATCTTACCAAACTCATAGAGCGGTTCTCTGATTACTCTCCAGATTTAGACCTGCATACTGAAGTACTTAACATACCAGAAGAGCCTGAAGGCTTAGCCGAAGCACTTCTTGAACTTCGTTACAATAATGATGCTCGCATACAATTTGAGAGCAAAGCAGATCTGACGTAATTTTGGAAGTCAGATGTTGCAAAGGCTTTCAAAATAGCACATGAGGAGGTGATAAAAAAGTTGCTGACATTTGCAGCGAACAAGGATTTTCCACTTTATTGAACATAAAAACGACTAACAAAAATCGATTGAACGCCGAAGACTGTATTCAAATTTCCCTTATTTATTGAAGTTATTCTATCAAAGATGAAAAACGTGTAGTCGTTTGGAATGATGTTGTTTATAATTTTTAATTACTTATAAATAATTTTCATGTAAATTCCAATAAATTCAATGAATAATAAATAAATCTAATTGTACACAAATAAAATTTTGTTAAAGTATTCAGCGTTGTCATTCATCGTTGTCGAATTTGACAACTTTCCCTGCCCTGATGCCAGTGGTAATATAGTCTTCGATATCCGTGTATCCATTCTCGAGAAACGTAAGCCAGAATAGAAATCAAGGATCCTCCTATACTTTCTCACCCTTAGTTCTTTTAATAACCATAAAATAAATAAAATCCTTGATATAATTTTAAAAAATTTCAAAAACAAAAAACAAATTCTCATATTCTAAAGGTCAGTGGCGTAGTAAGATTAAGAGAAAAAATCTGTACACATTTCATTTTTGCCGGTGACTTAAGTAAATTTTTTACTTTTGCGCATAATTTTGCATTGTATTAAGATAGGACACATCCCAATTTACGACTATTAAAATCTCCAATTGGCATTTATTGGTGATTAACCATTTTATGTAAATTTCCTTAAAACCAAAAAAAAAAAAAAAAACAACTTGAATCTATGTATAAAAGAAAGCTGCAGAATTAGTTTTTTTTTCATCTTCCCGAATATACAAGTTAAAGATCTCATTAAAATCATAGAGTTCAACCAAGAACACGTTACATAGCGGCAAATTTACATAAGATTAAGATAAAATCTCTTCAACATATTTAGACAGACTAGCTATATCTAGATAATTATGTAGTTAATTCACCAAATTCCAGGTCAGAGACTAGTCTCAACACTTAAGCTAGCCAGACTTCGTCAATTGTGCAACTTTTGATTTGACAATGAAAAACCGCACATTTCAGTAGTATGAAAAAGGTGTGGCTGGCTGTAAGTCTCAGGAGGGAAGGTGTGTTATGAAAAACAAGAAGTGAGAAATATCCGTCATCAAGACTCAATTTGTCTAAATTTGATGATGCGACCAATCAACGTTACATCATACATACATACATAGGTATGAGATGAAATGAGAAATGACAATTCCGTTCTTATCGTTGAGTGCAAATATTTCGCGCATATACGTGGAAACCACGCACAGCAACATTTTTATTGGCTAAAGAATGAAGCATTTCTTGCAATTTTATCACATTTCACACAAATTTTTTTTCTATCCCAGCTAATTTTTAGTTGGGTGAAACCTGTTGCTCGTAAAAAAAACATTTTTTTTCTTCTTTTTCTTTTTTAAATAAAACTTGAAATGGAAATTTGACATCTTCGAAGAGCCAGGCATATGCCTTACCTAAGTAGGTATACCTACCTTGCCTACCTACATAAATATAAAGACGAAATGTAGTAAAAATTTAGATGCGCGATGATGCAGTAAAATATGACAATTCTGCGGTGGACGGACACTGGACATTCGAACCTTAGAAACTTGATGTGGTCAGCAGCGCGAAGCTAATAAATATCTACTTCTTTTGCATATAGGGGAGGGAGGGGGAAAGAGCGACGCGCGTCGATCTTATTCATTTGTTGAACTTAGCTGAATTGAATACCCTCTAAATTATGGTCACCACATATGAATCTTCAAATTACACAGGGAGCATAATAATGTGAAAAAGTTTCTCTTCTATGGTTTTCCGTTGAAATGCCTAAAAGCTGGGCATAGTCGCAGGAGAATCGTGTCGCGTCTGCGCCCTGCATGTGTTGCTGTGACAAAAATTTTTATAATACCGCGAGGAGTGATGATCATGAATGTGTCGTTGTCGTGTCGTATTTTGTTGGGCTCTGCTCTGCGTGGTATCATTTTTTTTTTTTTTTTCAATACACTGAATGAGACTGAATGTGTTTTTTGACCTACGCAGAGTCCACCAGAGATGAGAGAAATTGCGGATGCGCCCTATTAGTAACGACGTTTGCTTTGCCCTTTACGAAATTCCAGAGGATTAAGTATTTCTTATATAATTGAGGAGCGAGCAACCCTTAGCTACCGCTTAAGCTACCCAGATGCGCTATAGATTCTTCTTGAAGGGAAATATTAGAGAAACTGTGCGAAATATGAGGAATTTTTACTAATTATATTTGTTGTATTTAATTATGGTGATTTGTTTAGGCGAAAAAACTTGTTTAAAATTATCATCATATTTAAGAATTTTTATACATATTTAACGGAAGAAAGTGGATAGGATGTCGTAAGCTCCAATTTGTCTTTGACAGTATTGCATATATTACATATATATATATATATGTGAGAAATCTAATTTTGTCTTGTCGATCGAATTTTACTGGAAGGAACAGATGTGCTGAACTGAAAACGATCTGAAGTTTGAGAAAAGAAGGGTAAAGTTCTATGTGTGGAATATAATCTTAAGAGAAATAAGAAAAAAAGAAAAATCCTTGAAAATTGTCTTCAGCTCAGAGGTGATATGTACTTAAATGTGCCTATCAGAAGGAGTGCCTTAAGGATCTATTCTTGGTCCATTATTATTCAGTCTGTGTTACTGACGACATTTCGAGCAGTCCTTTTCTAGCCCTGTGGAATTGAAAAAGAAAGAAAGAAAAAAAAAGCGAAGAAAGATGGTGAGAAGGATAGAGGGTAATACAGACAGAGATGAATACCTGTACCAATAATGGTGGAGGAGGCACGTGTTTTATATAAAGGTGTACACAACAAGTTCACTTCAGAAATTAGGCGAGGCAAAACGACTATATTTCAGCCCCAAATTTGATCAGAATCCCAATCCTAACGATTTGTGGCGAAATTTACGACATGCAGGTAAAAGAGATAAAATTAGTTTTGATTTAAATCTCGAAGGCTTAAATATATTTTTCACGTCTATCAGCTCTGCCTACAGTGCTTCTTATATTATATCTGCTGATAGTCCGATAGGAGATATCTCATCAAATATCAATACTGTCGTGAAGCCGACTACAGTGAGCTTGTGGATGCTGTAAGTTCAATCAAATCTCAGGCAATTGGGCCTGACAATCTTCGAGCTAATTTTATTAAGTTTTTATTTCCATTTATTGGTAAATTTGTTTTGCATATAACTAACTCAAGCTTTACGTCATTTTATTTTCCAGCTACCTGGAAGATGGCAGCCGTCCTTCCTATTGCAAAGAATTCTTCTCAATAATTTTATTATTATTCATATCCAAAGTTTTAGAAAAGCTATTATATAAGCAGATAGCCAAATTTGTCGATGCCAATAATTTTCTTGCAAATTACCAATCGGGCTTCTGATGCTTCCACAGATATGAGATTGCTTTCGATAGTGTACATCATCGTATCCTTCTCCAGAAACCTGGTGACTCTTTTAATTTTAGTAGTTCTACCATTGCTCTAGTAAGGGATATCTTGGCAGATCACAGCCAACGAGTATATATTAATAATAATTCATCCTTTGCACTGCCTTTACTTCTTGGGGTGCCTTAAGGTTCAATACTGGGACCTATGCTGTTACTTTTTAATAATCTGTCAGATGTATTAGTTCAAAATGTATAGATTCACTTATATGTCGATAATATACAACTCTATTTAAGCCAGTCGATCGGTTTTATAGAAGACTGTATTGAACGTATAAATCATGATTTAGATTGAAAATATACCTGGACCAAATGTAAACGTTTGATACTTGTTCCTGCAAAGTCTCATTGTATTTAATTTTACAATAATGATTCAATTGAAATCCCACCAGTGGCTTTAAATAATGTTTCACTGCCTAATGTGAGTAAAGTTGCAACGTTTGGAGTTGTCTTGAATCAATACATGAAATGTTGTGATTATGCTAAAACCATGGTCATCAAAGTTTATGCAGGGCTCCGATGACTATGGCTTTCATCGGGTCTGCGGTCTGTTGGCATGCGCTTAAGTTTGATTAAAGCTTTAATCTTGCTCCACTATGGTAGAAATGTGTTTCCTAAGAAAAAAAGCGTCTGCGCCAGGAAAGCACAGGGTCATTCGGTTTGTTTTACGACTGTGGCGATTTGATCATATTTCGTATTTCCTTTCGCGTTTGCTCGGATTCTCCCTGGCTACATATTTAAAAAAGTAAGGTTTAGTTTTCTTGTATTCTTTACTTAATTTGAACAAACCAGGATATTTACGTGAATTATTTTAATTTACAACGTCCAACATAATAGGAACATATTGATTCCACGATTTCATAAGTCTTTCATGGAAGGTTCTTATCTTGTTTATGGAATAACCTTCCGTATAATGTTCAGAGTATTGAGACTGTATGTCGGCGCTTTTAAGAAGTACATACCTTTTCACACTTAGATACTCTAGTTCTTCAACTATATCTCTATTGTTCACTTTAATTATAAAGTGATCAATATGACTTCTTATAACAGCCATCGGTATCCATAGCTGTAGTTATGACTTCGGTAAAGGTAAGTTGTCTAAATTTCTATTTTTACTGTAGTCTCTTTCATATTCACAATCATACGAAACTTTTCCAAAGTATTTACCTTTAAAATAAAGCATATTAAGCTCGTCGCTTAAATTTGGTGATTGCGCCCATAACACTTATTATAACCTATAACTTCTTAAGGGAATACCTCAAGGATCTATTCTTAGTCCCTTACTATTCAGTCTATAATAATAATAATCTTTTTATTCATATGCTGATAACGGTTTCATCTGAAGTTTCTAGCTTTATGGAACTGATGGAAGATTCTTGCCTAGAATTTTTTGCAATTGGACGATAATTTCAGCGATCGTTACCCTTTCCTTTTATGGGCATAGGCTGAATATCAGCTAGTTTCCAAGGAAATGGAAATTTTACTGTCGAATAAGCTAAGTAGAATAGTTTTCGCAAGGATGAGGCAGAGTACTTAATTAACAAGGCAAGAAGCCATCAGGACCTGCGGCTTTGGAGGCGTTCACTTCCTTAAGGATCTTGAAGACATCTTGCATTCGGATGTTTGTTGGTTTTTGTACACATACACATAGGAGATTCAAAACCAGTGTCTGTGAAGTGAGTGGAAAACGAGAATTTGAAGCGAATCTGGCAGTTAAAATATTAGCTTGATCCAGAGAGTCAGTAAACACTTCACCATTATTAAGTAGTGAAGGTATAGCGGAACTGGTGAAGTGGGTTCTAATAGTTTTGCCTAGGGATTAGAAACTTTTGCTGCCTTTGCGTCTTGCCAAGATTCTTTATCTAACATTCTGATCAAAAGAAATTTTTCTCTCTGAATAATGGACTTGCAGGTGTTCCGTGCAATCTTGTAGATTTTTTTTCAGTTCTGGGCATGGATGCAATTGATAGGCGCGTAAAAAGACTGTTTCGCCTTTATTTCTTGGTTGCACTTATCGTTAAACCATGTAATTGTGTTCTATTGCAGGAATATTGAATGTATTCACGCATTCCAAGACTTAGCATGATACTAAGTTCTAATGTGCATTCATAAATATCCCTTGAAATAAAACAAACCGATCAATATATTTCTTTAAAATACTAATTGAGACTATCCCAATCAGCAGATTTATTTTGTTTTTATTTAAAGTTTAGGCTAAGTATTCTACTAAAACTATTGCACATTTACCGAAATAATAAAAAATAGTCCAAAATAAATCTTTATCACTACAACAATATACAATGTTTTTTTCCGTATTGTAGTTTCGCTTTTTTTTTAGTGTTCTTCAGGAGATGTAACCTCCCCGCGTCCCTAGTTGGATCCGCCCCCGTTATACCAAGCCATGCCATTCATACGTTTCAATAAATTTCAAAATGAAGTATTTATGTGTAAAATTTGGAAAATTTTAATACTCATCTCAATGGAAGGGGAAATGTATTATATCTGCTGTGTGCCTGGGACTAAAGAAATTGCTAAATCCATCACTACATAAACTATGCGCGCTGGCTATTCAAATTCTCTCATCCATTTAGAGGACCAAATAAAAATTCCAGAAAATTTTAATGCCGGAGAAAACCTGATTTTTTTATATGTTCAATTAAAGCCAGAACCGACTTAATTAACGGTTCATCGTATCAATAGATTAGGAGACATATAATCTCAGAGATAAGTAAAAAAAAAAAAAATTAAAATTCCCCAAAATATCGCCGAAAAGATCTTTCTCTTTCAGAAGAATCAGAATTCATTTTCATTTTTCTGCTGAGAGTTTTAAGTGTGGTTGGTTGGCTTTTGCTGGCTCCATGAGAATTTCTTGTTTTCACCTGAACACATAATTTGTTACCATGAAATGTTTATAAATTAACGAATTTTTTTGTTTTTTACTTTTTTTTTTATTCTATAGATTAAACGTAGTTTCTTCTACATATGCATATTATGTAAATATCAGTAGCAACATTGTATCAGAAATTCTCTTCACTCTTCACACACAACCACCACGCAATTGAAAGCTTTCAGCAGAAAGTTCGTGTCGCAATTTATTTGAAATAAGCCTCAAAACTTCTGGTTGGCTTCTTTTAATTACGCATGCATAATTAATATTCTTCTTCTTTTTGTATTATTTTTTTCCCAAAAAAAAAAAGTACTGCATAAATTCGATTGAACCACAAAAATAAGGTGCCCCCGGTGGCCTTCCGATTTTTTGATTAGGTGGCATTTTTTATTCTAAAGCTTGGCAAAAAGGCTTTCACGGACTGGAATTTATAGGTGAAACAGGTGTTCGCGTGCGGACTACCATATACAATACAAACAAATCGACATACATAGATACATACTAGTAGGCATAGGTACTACACCCTGATAGGCTTCTGTTGTGAACTAAACAACTTTTAAGCTGCTGGAGAAAAAGTTATCGTACAGCGTATGCAGTTATTATTATATAATCGTTATCTAGCTTAATAACGGTATAGGTTACCTGTGACACGAATATTTCTTAATCTGCATTCTGGGAACTATCTAAATATATATATATATGTATGCATGAGTATGAAATGGTATGTATGCGGACTTATAATTAATCTATTTCATTGCGAACTAACTCAGTTAACGTTGCACACTTTATAGGCATATGGTTATGTAGCTTTCAACTTTTCGATTAATTAACTATTTATTCACCTGTCCGGTGTCCAGTGTCGATCAACTTAAGTGCATACACCCATGCATACCTGCATAGAAGTCTGTAGGCATAATTTTCAACTGGCTGTTGCTGTTTGCTTTATGTTTTCTTATATTGTATTTGTTTTTTTTTTATTTTTTATTTTTTTACAATGATTCCTCAATTCTTTATGCATTTTACGTGGGTGAAAAATTTTATGCATTCCTTGCTAAATTTCATAACACGTGAAATTTTCCTACCAATTTTTATAAGTTCAAGTTTTTAGAGAAATTCATATTAAGAAAAAAACAGCTTGAAAATTTTTAATTAATTATTAATAATGACAACTTGACTTTGGACAACCATTACTGCAGAAGGATGAATAATAATTCATTATATGATTTTCAAAGTGCTTTCACTATTTCGTACCTCCAGTAGCGTAGATAGGTTAGGTTAGATTAGAGGGGCAGCCATTGTGAATATGCACAGCTAGGGCATTCTTACATCAGTTGCTGAACGCTCTCAACCTCTTTCTCGTCCATACACTTTCTGGAAAAGTCTGCAAGGAGATTACGCCCATCATTCCAGTTCCTTTTCCTTAGCAGAGATTCAGTCTTCCCAGGACACATCTGGGGCCAAAGCTGTCTGGAAATCGCGCATGTGGTCAGTTCTCCCCATTTGTGATTTTCCAGCTTACAGGCTTGTGCATCTAGAATTCTCATCACTGATTCTAGGGAATGACCTATGGGTTCCTCTGCTAGACATATATACATCGATGAACAAAACATTGTACGCAGGAGAACACTCGGTATTTTCAAAAGTACAGTGTGTACGGTCACCATCTAAAGCTGATTGTATGCAGAACTTCATGGATTTTTCAACGGCTATAAAAATCCGTTAGATTAATGACCCTTTTACAAAAAAATAGAGATCAAAGTAAGAAAAAAATTATGAAAATCCGAAATTTTTAGTTTAGACCACAATAACTCCTGAGATGACAGGAGTACGGGACTAGATTATTTTCTTAATCACCCTGTAACTCTGAAACGGTTGATATGGGCCCTCACCCTGCTATACAATTTGTTATTTGTCCTGCTCTATGGACCACCTAAGTGGATACACCCTGTATTCATACCGGAACCCTTTCTAGTCAGACCATCATCCCCTGCTCTATCGACCACAGGTGGAAGCACCCTGTATTCATAGCGGAACTCTTTCTAGTCAGACCATCAACAGCCTCGTTTCTAGGTATGTTACAGTGACCAGGCACATGGCAGAAAATAACCCTGTGGTTAACTCCCAGTTTTCCGAGCTCACAGCGACACCTGCACTAGGAGCGATTTAATGGTACTCCCGTTGAGAACTTTGATTGCTGCTTGGTTGTACAAATCCTGATAACACGATCGCCAAGTACTTTATAGTTTGTACTCAGTAGCCTTGCTGCCTTACAAATAGCCAGAATTTCCGCTTGGAACACACTACAGTAGTCCGGTAGGTGCTACGGTTTCCTGTATTTGAGGAAATGCTGAGTACTGAGATACTCCGGCTTCCATTCCCACATCCATTCTGGAACCATCTGTAAAGGCACATAGTATATCAAAGTCATTTGCCACGTTATTATTATACCATTCCTCTGTACTAGGAACGATAGTTGAGAACGCTTTCTGAAAGTCTAGCCTAGGGACAATGAAATCCGGAGCTCCCCGTATACAGCCTTCAAAACAGATCTTCAGTATTCTGCTGTGACCAAGGTCTGCTGTTAAGTAGCCTCTAAAGCTTAGTGCACTTTTTGTAGTTATACATTTCCCATGGATGTCGAGGCGCAAGAAATGGAGCATAAGCTCCATTGCAGCCATTGGTGTTGCTCGAAGAGCACCTGTATTACTTAGGCAGGCAGCACTCTGTAGACTTTTCACGTGTGTCGTAGATACGGGCATCCGCAGATTCCGCTAGGCGGGGAGCTTCCAATTTCAGGAGCCCCAAACGTCGTACCTACTTGTAAATAACAATATTAATAATATTTTCAAAGAATTCCAGCTGGTAAAACAATCTAAAAATGTCTGAAAATGTCAAAGATATATATTTTCTTTCGATTATTTTTTTTTAATTTTTTTGTTCTTTCCTCGCGTTTTTTAGATTATATAGGGTCCGCCAAATAACTTTTTTTTTTTAAACAGGGCGCAAAACATCGAGTGTAGCTTCGGCTGTGTGGCACGTATCGCCGTCCTGTTGAAACCAAATGTTGTCAATATCCTCCTATTTTCGTTCAACATGGCCCGATAACGATTGCCATTGACTGTAACGGCCACTCCTTGCTCATTTTCGAAGAAAAATGGCCCAATTATGCCTCTGGACCAAAATCCGCACCAAACAGTGACTCGTTTTGGGTGTATCGGCTTTTCAATGTATGCATGCGGGTTTTCTGTGCCCCAAATGCGACAATTTTGCTTGTTTACATACCCGCCAAGATCAAAATGAGCTTCATCCGAAAAGATGATTTTTTTGGCAAAATCGGCATCTTCTGTAAGTCGATCGCAGGCAATATTTCCCAGCGTTGTTCAAGCGTATACACAACCATATTCGTTCAGCGAAAGAATAAAACTAATTATCTGTCCAATCAGACATGAGCTAAGTGTTACCATTCACGAAATAAGCACTAGTTGAAAAAAAAACGTTAGATGGCGGACCCTATATAAATCTACCGTTCCCATTTCCGAAATGTTTTTGATTTTTATATTGGCTATTAAGGAAAAGAAACACGGTGAGACACCTTTGATCTCTAATCTCCGGTTTACAGCGACTAAAATCTCCAAAATGTTTACATCACAAGAGACTTTTGGAGATCAAACAACTAGGTCTCTGGAAACTATAAGAAAAAAGTCTTTAAAAATACGCCTCCGAAGTGCATATACGAAATGTGTGTGTATGTTTAGTCTCTACAATAGATCTCCAGAGATCTTAAGAAAAAATTTGTTAAAATCTACAGTATCGTGATGAAATTCCCTCTGTGCCACAGCGAGAGCAAAATAAATTTGGTGTATTATAATTGGCAATCAAATTGTCAATGCCCACGTTGTCCACACCTCCAACAACAAATGCTGCTGGAATATTATATCTTCACAGGAAGCGTCTTAAAGTTCGGTTTTTATCTGACGTTTTATCGCCAAATACCAGGGAATGAAGATACATGCATGCTATACCTCCGCTCCTCAAGCCTGTAGTTCTCCTGCGATACCTACAGATACCTCTGCTGTCGCAGTGCAGTGCTTCTTCGAGACAACGTAGCTGGTCAGCAGGTGGACAATTGTCTAGCTCAAACAGAAGTTTCATCATCCTTCGATTGAGGACAATGGACTTCACTACCAAGAATTAGCACACACCACCAAAGATAATCCTAAAAATACAGACCGCTCGAAAAATAAGCTTGGGAAAGTATATCTTTATGGCCAAATACTAAAACAAATTGGTTTCTCAATAAACTATTACATGATGCGGACTCTGTTCTCGAAGCTAATTGACTGAAACAACCCGCTGTTAAAAATAGATGCTGTTCCTTGTCTTATAGTGCATCCACCGTTGAAATGAATTCTATTGCAGAAAGGAGTCACCAATTTTTTATAACAGTCAGCATTGTTACTAAAATGCCATAAATAAATGAAAGCAGTTTTGTAATGACACCATTCGATACTATGAGTCATTTATTTTCATAACGAACAACATTTTACTAAATGGCCACCTAAAAATTTTACGAAAGTTCCGAAGTCATCTTTATTACTGCATTTTATCGGGTTATGTAAGGGTAACAACGAATACCACAATAAATGGTCAGAGATAACCATACTGATGAGATCTCTCTGATCGCTGGGTCGAAAAGTTCGATTTCTCTGCATTCTCAATGTATTATACAAATTCATTGAAATTATTTTCAATAAATTTCAGTCTGCTGTAGAGAGAAATAATACCTCTAATTTATATCGACCGGTGATTGACATTTTCATCACCAACTTATAAAACCTTTAGTAACTTACTTCCACGATAACCATTAGTTACCTTAAAAAACTCTAATATAACTACGTTACCAATTGGTAATATTATAAAACTCTTATATAACCGCTCGAGTTTTTATGTAACCCCTTTACCATTATATACCCCTGTATAAAACAACACATCACCTTCAGTCACCGAAAATTTGAAAAATTGTTTCTTGGGTGTCTACACTTAAGAAAACAACTATTTAAATTATTTACTACTAAACTCGATATACTTTTTAAAGTTCAGTACAACAAAATAAAAAAACTGACATTGAAATTTGAGATATGGCGGAATTCAAATTCAAATTCATTTATATTCGACATCAATACACTTAAAGCCTGGCTTTTTACTTAAATGTTGGTAAAATTACCAAACAAATTTCTCCTACACTATGAACCAGAATAAAAAGAAAAGAAAATAAGAGAAAAAATAAAATAAAATAGAATAAAAATGCTGAAACGATATCTACATATTAATAATAAAAGAAAATAAACTACTAAAAATAGAAAGATTATTAATTAAATTCTTATCCATAAGAAAAATAATCCAGTATTTTGTCCCGGAAATCACCGCTTCCACTCTTCCTGATCTCCAAAGGTAACGTATTCCCCCACATCCTTGTTGCATAGGAAGATATAAACTTGACGCTCAGTTACACAATAATTAAAACTTGGCACATTCAATGCCACAGTTCTACTAGTCTGAGAAAACAATAATTTTTCAAATAAATAGCTAGGCGCATTTTTCACAATTAAATTATACAAAAATAAAATTACCCTGGAATCAACATACGCTTTTAAAGTGCATCCAAAGAAATATAGTCTTATCGTCTCAGACCGTACACGTAATGAACAGTCGAATTGAATGCGACACTGAATTTTCCTGCATTTTCCTGCAACAAGGAATCCAGCTGACAAAATAATTCGCATCCGTAGGTTATCAAAGCATTGTCTTCCGAGGAGTCACGACAGAAGCAACGGAAAGCTTACGAAGCATTGCTTAAATCTTACGCACAATACTGTTGACATGGTCAGATCACGTAAGTGTAATATAAATTATGTCAAGATTTTTTGCCAACAAAAATTGTATGGAATAGGAGTATCATCTAACATGGCTTCAGGAAAGTCTGTGATGTCCAGATTATTTCCGTACAACAGAATTACCTTTGATTTAGAAGAAGGTTATTCTGTTTTACCCACAAGAATATTGTCCAAGGTCTTCATTCAACCCAAATTCAGCCACCTCCATCAATACACGCGGTCTTGAAATATATAGCAATCATCAATATACAAGTGAAACTTACAATTTAAAATGACTAAAGAAATATCATTCATGAAAACTTAAAATAGCACAGGCCCGAGGATTGAGCCCTGAGGAACCCCACTACATACAGGCAAAAATCCAGAAAAATACACACCAAAGCAGACCTGTTGCTGACGGTCTTCCAAATATGACCAATTAAGCTTGCAAGCATCATTAGGAAAATTAAACAAGCTTTTAAGCTTGTATATTAGTAGTGAGTGATTAGGTCTGTTCGATGAAGACCTCGGGCAAACCTAGGGCACCCTAGGGCTACATTATTTTGTTTTTTTTTTTTTGAAAAACCTAGCGCTACCCCGAATTTACACCAACAATTTTTTGGGGTAATAGTTTAACATTTTTCACTTAGAACTGAAACAGAAACTGAAATTTGTTGCTGATTGGGGCATATAAATTAGTTCTTAAGCAAAAATTAGAAAAAAAGAAATAAAGAAATGGCTAGAGCATAAATAAATAATATTTCACAATTAATTATACTCAGGAGAACTGTCAGAGAAATGTCATTACACTAGGTTTACCCTAAATTCAAATAACTTGTTCGATTAGTGGAAAAACCCTGGGTAAATATTAGAGGGAAAAACTTACATGGTGTTTTACAAGGTGCTTTCATCGAACAAATCTATTAACTTTATTGACAAGTGAATATCATCAGATATCTTTATTAGGGCTATCGTATAACTGTGTTTAGGTCTAAATCCAAATTGAAAATTGGACATTAGTGTATTTGAGTCAATATATTTCAAGATTTACTGATGTATAAGCCATTCAAGGAGCTCGGATAAGAAAGATGAAATGAAAATAGGTCGGTACTCCTGGAGATTCTGTTTAGAATTATTAAGGATGGGCATGATCTTGGACAGTTTCGAAGACTCAGAGTAGTGACGTGAGTATTATTTTGGTTTAAATATGTTCGTCAGATTAGGTAGAATAATGGGCAATAACTGTTTAATAAATTTGGGATGTATATTATTGAGACCAACAGCATTAAAGTGACCGAAAAAACGGCTTTAAAATCGACCTCGCCTTTGTAAACCTATGCAAAAGAAAAACCATCATAAGGTGAATCAAAGGCAGGACTTTCAAAAGCATCGAAAAGTGCATCCGGCATTGTACCAACGAACATATTATTGAGATCATCAAGGATTGCTAAATCTATTAAGACAAAAGTTCTTAAAATTTCTCCACAATATCTTAGTAGGAAGCTTACTATTAAGCTTGGAACCAAAGTAGTGTCTTTTAAAATATTTATTCTCCATATTCATAGCATTATGCAAAACACTATAAAACTCCCAGCACTCTGGTGTTAGAAAGCGTTTTCACTTTCCGTAAGCAATTTTTCTCTGTAGAATTAATGTCCGAATTTGAGATGTAAACCAGAGACAGTTAGTGTCTGCAACATAATCTGTCTTTAGAGGGACATATTTCTCAAACAGATAATTTATGAATATTAAGTCTTCATGACGCGACAGTCAGCAATTATTAAATATTTTTTTTTTCTTTTTTAATGAGTTTTGGGTCTCCACAAAAAGGAATTTTAAAAAGTCTTATTAATATCGTTTGGAAAAGCTACTTTCAAGGATTCAAAAAAAGAAATCAAAATTTTTGATGAATTGGTTATAAAGATACAGTCCAAAATGTACGAAAAATACTGCCCTCCCCCTCCCCCTGAGCTTCTAGCTTTCTAAAGCTAATTTTTTGATATTATTAGGGTTAGTGGGCATTGAGAAAACTGCAATTTTTTTCGTCAGTATCTAGTTGCTGGAAAAAAAATTTTTTTTGTATTACCTTATAGGACAATTCTTATAAAATTACTTTTGTGCCCGTCTGTTTGAATATTAAGTAATCAGTGATCATAGGCAAATTTAGATTAGATTTAAATATAATTAAATCGACTGTTAGTTGATAAAGTTCTAGTAGGGAACCAGGATTGTGCGAGCCTAACTCGGTCTTAACTGAATTTACATTCTATAAGTAAAATAAGTTGAGACTTACCAATTTTATTATGCCCAGCTTGTACGTACATATAAATTTTCTCCTTCATTCTTGTTCATTCGCTCTTCTTTATTTTTTTTTTTCATTTCCATGTTTCTAAATAGAAATTTTAATTTAAGAAATAATTTAAATTTAAAATTTAATTTTTCAAATTTTTCTCGTATTTTATTAGTTTTATTTTTATTAAATATTATTATTAATTCTTATAACTTTTTTGAAATTTTTACAATTTGCTATTCTATACAGATACTTAAATTTATGTATATATATATATTTATAGCATATCTAATCATTTTTTTATATTAATGAACCGAAAAAGATTTACAATATATTACGAAATAAAAAAATTGTAATAATTCTTAGATAAAAGTAATAGGATTAGTCATAACAGGAAGAGCGTACGCTTAAGAAAAAATGATAATAATAAATAAATAAATAAATAAATAAGAAATATGTAGTACATACATATGTACATTCTTATTATAACAATTGTGGCCAGTGTAAATGAGTAAAGTTTTATATTCCACACTTGAATGAATTCTTATATAATACACGGCCAATCGAGTACTTTAAAATTCCATTGTAGAATATATTTAAATATAAATAAATAAATAAGTGAGTAATTATGTTTATAAAGTCTTAGACTTGTGCACTACTAAATATATACATGTTATGTTAAATAAACTATAATTTTTTTTTTTTTTTTTAATAGAGTGTACTTTTATATGATCTCTTCAAAAATTGTACAACTAATCATTGATAATTCTTTTTCATTACATAAAACCTAAAAGCAGAAGTTTTCGGTTATACAGGATACCTCCCTCCGTTAAACAACGACGTTTTCAAGGAAATAATAAAAAAGATCAAGATAAACAAGGAAACCACACAATTTGCTATTTAATGTAACGCACATTTTGTACTCACAGTCCACAAATGGGGAAAGTATCTTCTGCTAATTCTTTTCAATTCGTAATCAAAATCAGCCAACCACAATTAGTTGTAAGCGCTGTCAAAATGTTTTTGAAGTTTGCTCCTCTGAACACAAAATTTTGTAACGCTATATCGAACGAAAATTATCGCTAGAGTATGGCTTTTGCTTCATGTAACTAGATAATAATAATAATAACAATTTATTTACTGCCCATGTACAAAGATTGCAATCTTATTATGTTCTTCTAATTCGGTAGATTATTTTAGGAAAACTTAAAATTAGGCCTGGATACTTAGACAAATTAAAAAGATTAACCAAATAATTAAGGAAACATGAATGAAATAATAATGGAGAAATAAATCATTGTAAAATAAGAAGAGAGGGTAAAAATACTAATGCTAAAATAAATAATAAATAAATATGTATGTAAGTACGAATACAAAAAAATAATAAATTAATAAATAAATAAAAATATAGTGTTCTATTATAAAAAGAGAGTTACAAAAAAAAACAAAAGCAAAGCGTTAAGTATACAACAAATTCAGACTAACAAAAATCAAAGAGAAGAAAACACATTAAAAGACAAAAAAAATTACAAAAAAAAGAAATATAAATTAGTTAAAGAAAAAAAAACAAAAAAAAAATAAAGTAATAGCAAAATATCAGAGTTAGGTATATACATAAAGTTTTACTTAAATGCATTAAATTGATTAATTGCTACATAGTTTGCATCATTCATAACTAAAGGCTAGGTAAGTCCTTAATAATATTAGAAAAGGCTCTGCCAGAACTCGCACGCTGAGCAGCACCAGGAAGAGGGTTCCACCTTCGAATTGCTTGAACAAGGTAAGAGCGGTCGCCAAATCGTGCAGAACATCTAGGAGCAATATGTTTAAGATGTCGCGTTGAATTTAGAAATTGTAGTTTTTCATAAAGATATTCTCGTGTTTTCTCATAAATCAACGTATCCAAGAATGTTAACTCGCGACGTGCTCGGAACATTTCGAAGGAAATACCAAGGTACAAACTAGCATACGCCGACACATGACAATGCCTAAGCAATTTATAGACATAACGAATTAAATGCCACAGTTAATTTTATTTGACACTGTGAGTCAAGTTTGACAAATACAAGGCTGCCATATATGAAGTGGGGGAGAAAAAGCGCTCTTGCTAATGCAGACATATAGTCACAACAGGTGAATTTGGAATTCAATTTGACACCTAGATTTTTTACAGAGTCTATATACGCCAATGGCGTATTGTTCATTGTTACAGATGGTAAGTCAATGTTTTCAGTATTACTCCTGTACACAGCTAGGCACTTAGACTTTGAAGGGTTGATTGAGAGCATATTAGTTAGTGACCATTCATATATGTAGTGTAGATCCTCATTGATACGTTACACACAGTCTTCAAGTAGATCAATTAGTCGACTTAAATAAATCTGTACATCATCAGCATATAGATGTATGGATGTATTCTTCACAACGCTTGTTAAATTATTGAGATACATGCCGAATAGTAAAGGACCAAGGATAGAGCCTTGGGGAACCCCTTGATAAAGGAGCTTTACATTAGAAAATGCATTATTCGATTTAACGACTTGATTTCGCATCGACAGGAAATTACTGATTAATCTTAAAGCCGATGTGGAGAAAAATAAATTATTCTTAAGTTTAAAAAGTAAATTAGAGTGATTGACACTATCAAATGCTTTACTGAAATCAAGAAGAACGAGTATTGTTAGAAGATCGTTATCAAGAGCTTCATGAATATCAGTTGTAACTTTTAAAAGAGCAATTTCACAGCTATGTTTTGCTTTGAATCCAGATTACCACTTTGACAGTAGATTATTACATTCAATATACTCAGTAGCTTGATTATATATTATTTTCTCTAACCCCTTAGCAAGAAAATTTAATAAACTAATTAGCCGAAAATCGCTGGGACCATTAGGGCGAGCTTTCTTATGAATGAGAACAACAAGTGCACACTTCCACTAAGTGGGGAATTGTGATGATTATAAATGTGCGTTAACGGGCTTATTATAAATGGAGAAATTAATTTCACGAAATTCGGAGAGAGTGTATCCGGCCCGGAGGCATTTGACTGGATAGAATATATTACATTAATAACATCAACTCCAGTAACACACACTTAAACGAGAATCCATCCATTTGAGGGCTGCTCATGCTAAAATCAGGATTGGGTCGTCTCCATAAATACCCAGATTGCGAATGTTCTTCCAAAGTTTCTTGGCAGGTTGATTTGGGTCCAATTTCAATCCAAGATACGTACGTTTAGAAGATCGAATCAGGTTTGTTACCCTATTACGGGAAATCCTATATCTATTGAGATCTATCTCATTATGATATGTCGAACAACTCAAATCGAATCCTCAATAAGGACAGTAAAACCGATACCACTTAAGCTATCGACTTGTGCTCAGGCGAGTGTTAGTTGTGTAGTTTGTAAAATCATAGTGTTTAATCTTATATTTAATGGTGTAATGATTAACAAATATTGGGCGCCATTGAGAGTCATATGTAAAATAGTAAGGTTAGGTTTTTAGTGGAATTCTTGGCTTAAAAGTAATGGACCACCTGAAAAGCCTGTAAAAGCGTGGTGGAAGGTTTATACGCTATTGTGGAAGCAAATTTTGATAATATTTAATGTACGATTTTCAGGTACGGACAGACTATGAGTATGCTTGTCAGGGCGAGCGCTTCCACAACATAGCCAAAAAATATTCTTTTCTGAAGATCTCTTTTACCATAATCAAAGGAATCTTTGCGGAAGTGGATGTCGTCCCTGAGTTTAGGCTAAAGTGCCAAACACAATTCTGACGTTTCGATCAAATTTAATCCAACCAATTTCGATCCAAACGGATACATGAGCACAATTGCTCCGTTCGGTTTCAAACACTTGACTTCAAAATTTTGCCAGATTTTGTCTTTCCGCTTTACATCCATCCATGAAGACATTCTTTTTGTGTCATATAATTCATGTCTTATTTATTTCCTAAACAAAAGCCTTTACGTGCATCTTTAAGTATAAACAAATGTTTACAGATGATTTTTCTAGGTTATGTTATCCATAAAAGTTGAAATGTACTCAACTTGTCCGTTTCGATTCGATCCATTTCGGTGTAATGTGTCCAATTGCACGTATGTCTCATATAAGCAATTTTGACATTTGTACGAATCGGATCGAAACGATGGAATTGTGTTTCCTCCTTTATTCGTTTTTTGTTGTGATAATATGACTCATATGCATCTGAAAGCGCAGCAGAATTTTCATTCTTTAGTAGGCAGTTGAAGTGTGAAGTTAATTGAAATTTAATTTAATTTAAAACTAAATGGAGCGCATTCAGCATAAAGCTAAAATTTTTAGTTAAGCCCTTATCTTGATTGGTTCTGTATTCCCTACAAAGCGCTCTAAGATGTGCTACCCCACAAGCGCTCCAAGAGCGTTTCGCAAAAATCTGCATCTGAGCGCTTCCCTCTGCGGACATCCTCACGTTAAAACGATATGAACAAGGATACGGCAGGGAAGCTTTGCAAGCTTCCAAAGAAGCGCTCTTGCATTCCTCTTTGAGCGCTTCCATTTCCCGCAGGATAAGTATGAAAAATAATAAAACTGACAACAAGTAAAATTATCACATGTAAGATTAGCTGTGTGATCCATATGAAGGTATTTCAATTTCTAATTTAGAGAGAACTACAGGTTGCTGAAGTGCCAGATGCTAATGTATTTGGAGCAGATCTTGGGTATTCTTCAAAGCTGGATGAATTCATAGAATCTCATGTTATAACTTGGTCAACCTCTCCCCACAAAAAAAAAAGGAAATATAAAAGATGTTGGCTCAATTAGAAGCTGAGCCTGAATCTATACATTTAAAGTCCCGCGTACAACTGACACAGGTATTTTTAAATAATTATTAATAACGAGTGTTTTGATAAAAATAGTAGTTAAACAAAAACAAAAAAAACGATTTAAAATTCCAAAAATTTCATATTTTGCTGAGCCATAACTTTAAAACGGAAAGAAGTAGGAGATATATTTGTAGACTGCTGGAAAAGTCTAAGGATTATCTACTTAACAAATTTTAAATAATCATCATAGGGTGTAATTACAGTTGATCTATAAAAACATACCCAAATATCTTTAAGTCCCGTTATCGCGGAAACCGTTAGGATTCTCCCCCCCCCCCTCTCACCGATACCATTTTTTGTTCGTCTAAGCATGACCTATCCCATAGCCTTCGGGTTTCACACCCTCATGGGGCACTCTGTATGTACATATCTATTACCCCGTTCACATGGAGCGGACTGGAGTAGATTAGCGTACTTCGGAGTGAGATAATTCACCATGTGAACACTAATCGGACTGGAATTATCTACACCAGCGTAGCTTGCATGCAACTTGCACTGCCATCCTTCTTGCGCGTGTAATCCAACTGCCATGCAACTTTCAGCTAACTTGCATGATGAAAAATCATGGCAGCTGGGAGATAGTAATTTGACATTTTTACAGTTTTCAAAATGGCGGAAACGAAATGCTTGAGAGAAATTCATAAATTTATACCGGGAAAATGAAATTTTCTGGGATCGTTTACTATACATCATTTACCAACACCTTCATCTTCCTTTTTTCTTGGGTTTTTATCATTGTGATACTTCCTTTATTGCCATAATTTTCCAATATACGCAAGAGTTTACGTCTCAATGCCATTTTTTAAATGAACTTGCATGCAAGCTGATAAATTAAAAATCGTGTTGGAAGGGAGGCTTGCATGCAAGCTGTACTTGCAGGTGTAACACCGGGGGTTAGTTCGGTATTGGATTGGAATTAATCACATGTGAACACTTGAGTGGATCGAAGTGGATTGACGTTTGGATATTTTTCGGTATACTTTCATCATTTGCTTCGAGTCCCTTCATGCTTTCATACAGTATCTTAGAAATTGCAAAATTACACCTCTTTTCATGATCCTCCATTTCTCAATATCTACAAAAATAACTTCTGATGCCAGGTGAATTTAAATTGAGAACTGTTAATAGAAAGATGTCTCTCGCGTCGATTTAATCCAGTCCTTCGCATGTGAACAATTGGTACTATGTGAATTAGGACTATTCCAGTCCATTGCAATTAAGTCTGCTTCATATGAACGGGGTATATATATACTATATGTCAGTAGAGGAAATAACAAAAAAATCTGACAGTTCTATTGTCGTCTTACCAGCAAATAGCAGGAAGAAAAAAATATGAAAATAGGGAAAATTTTTAATTCGATGAAACTTCTCTGTACAGGGTTCGGGAAATAAATAGGATAGATTTTAACGATATTTAATACATTACGATTTATGGTCAAAATGTCTTAATGAGCCCTCCAACTGAATTATTGGAAAAAAATATCGCAATCAAGGATAATACTACATAAAAATTTTAATTTAAGGCTCAATACCTGAAGCATTTAACCATAAATTTTAACATAATGAATATCGTTATAAAGAATGAAATGAGCCAGTATTCAGATTTGATCCTGTGATATCCATGAAAGGACTTATTTAAGTGACTACACTTTCTTCGAAAAATGTGAATTTGAGGTGGAATGAATGATTTTAATGATGGAGTCTAAGTAAAATTGTGATCAGGACAGTATAAGAAATCCATTGATATACTCTATTCTATTTATTTACCGAACGCACTGTATATATACATATATGTATGTAATCTGACAAATCAGGACATTTTCATTTCAACAATTTTCGATCAATGTTTTCTTAATTGCATATATTTGAAAAACAACTCCATCCAAGAAGTTCCAGTTACTTCCTTGTACAGCTTCCTCATAACCCATTAGGAATTTGTGGCGACGTAAAGGCACTTTTGAATGAACCTGTATCTTACCTATTTTGGCCGCTGTATTGACCTGCGTAATATCTAAGGACGTTTCCAAATTATCGTAGCTCTTGAATTTCTACTTTTGTTCTGCATCAAGGCATTTTTGTTTAGTGTTAGTCAGTAGACATAAAATATAAGAAATCTAAATGATGTAGGCAGAAATACTCAAGGAAGTCTGGATGCCCCGGTCAAAAGTTCCAACATGGGTTTTTAAATGAAACAACATAAAACCAAACCAGCAGCTAGCCTCAAAGCCTAGCCGCAAGGTGCGCTTTGCTCAATATTGGAAATTTTCTCTCTCAGGCCTACTTCTGTCATCAAATTTCTTTTTTTTTATTTTGTTCTGTCAAACGTGATATTTGGCAAATAAGAATTACTTGAAATTTATAATCAACATTTTTGAAAACCGATAATAAATTATTTCTTCCCAGAATGTAAAGGAATTGTCGCAAATACTATCAAAATTACAATGATAGCACCGAGCCCGGTGTTTTCATTTTATTTTCAATTCCGCAGCAAACATTTGAGTGAATTTCGTTTTCAGCGAAATATTCTCAAACTCAAGATTTCTTCGAGAATTATTCGTTTAGCGATTTGTCTTTTCACCCTTACTCAATTCTGAAAAGCAATTAACGCCTGATTTCTTGTAATTTTATTGGAGATTTCTAGTAAAATGTTATTTGTGTTCTAGATGTGCAGTAAAGTGGACATTAAATAAAAGTGATTAACAGTTCGTGTACTCAAAATTTATTAAGGATACACTCAAAAAGACATTCACAGATGACATTGCTCAGGAGATCTATTGACTTAGCAAAAAGGACAAACAGTCAGCGAAACAGCTTACGAATGTTACGGCTGTAAAAAATAAGTGTAAAAAATGCACTAATAGATTGCATTTATAATTGCTCATTTTCTGCAGATGCATTTCACGAAACATTTCCAGGCCTTCCCGAAAAGTACTTTGAGAAAACTGAAATGCGTCATTTTCATTACGCGAAGGACAGCCTGACAAAAATGCAAATTATAAGCCGAAAGTGTAAATTATTTTCAGTATTTTTTTTTTCTTCTTTTAATTGTCTTCTGAAGAGGTTTTACTTAATATTTTTTTTTTAAGAATTGCTTTATTTTTATTAATTTGTAATAAATCACATTATCCGTGAGTTATAATATTTTCAATATATTGCAAAATATTCCTTCCAAATTTAATAAATTTGTTAGACAATATTTATTTTTCAGCCCCACAGAAAAGTATTAAATTTATCAAATTTGAAAAGAATTTTCTACAACATATGAGCCGAGTTTCCATTTACTTCTATTCCTTATTTGACCAACAGGATTTCATTTAATTGTGAGTTTACTGAAATGTTTTAAGAGCTCTACGAATGTCCGTCGATTTTAACTTAAGACTACGAATCAGTCTCGAATCGTTATCGAATCGCTATTACGAATCGTTATCGAATAGATATTACGAATCGTTATTGAATCGTTATTACGAATCGTTATCGAATCGTTATTACGAACTAGAATGTTCCCTTTAGTCGTGGACGGATCGAAATCGAATCGAGAACGACATCGAGATCGATGTCAAACTTCGTTAAAACGAATCGTTTTCGATTCGATTTCGATCGCAATGTTTGCTGGGTCTCTGAAGCAGGCCTTGAAGAGAGCTGTGTGGAAGCCCGCGAGAGAGGTCAGTCCTGAGGGTCTGAGGCCAGTGATGCCAGACTTAGCGATTTTCCGCAAATTACGCTATCTTTTTACAAAATCTGCGGTTTGATTTTCATGAAAAGCGCCTAACGCCCAATTGAGCGCGACACTGTTTTTTCTGCACTTTTTGGACTCTATTTAAACATATTAAATAGAATGGAAAGTGGAATTTATTCACATTAAATGATTCTTGGACATGTCATTCTAACTAAAAAGAAAAATGTTTGGAATTTAATTAAGGCATATTTTATATTTGTTCAGAAAATGTTCAGTTCACAGCAAAAACAAAAGCATTTATTAACATTAGGTAAGGGTGGCCCAAAAATGTATGGATTTGCAAAAGTGTTAAAATATTCATTTAGTATTTATTAGAAAATGTAATTTGAAACTTGTATTCAAAATTTCAATGAGATTCAGTAATGTTTACAGCAGCTTAAATCAAAAATAGTGATTTTTTGGCTGTTGGTGTAGTGTTGGGTGGATTGTCAATAAAATCGTTCCAATATTTCTTTCATAACTTTTTAAATTGACAATATCGTTTTTTTTTTTTTCATTTTAAGGGAGCTTAGTTATCAACTTATTACAGTAAAAGCAGTTTTAAAAAATTGAATATTTCTATTTTTTATAAATTTTTTAAAACAAAAATTCGAACCTAAAGTGCCATTTTTTTGATTTGGCCGCAAATTTTTTTTTTTTTTTTGTAAAGAAAAGTAACGCGCGGGTATATATTTTCTAGTGGAATGCAATATACAATCGATTAAATCGTTAAAAACTAATCAAATAGCAACCACTTTATCAGAAATTCACCCTAATTAAAAATAAACATTTCGGCGCCTTTTGGGCGATCTGATTTTTTTCATTTGGGCGGTTAGTCCATGGCATAATCTGGCATCACTACCTGAGGCTTGCTTGGACGTGTTTCTGCTTTTAGTTTTTAAGTCATTCTAAAATTATTCACTGTACACACAGCTAAGGAAGCAGCCCACGTAAAAAATATTTATTCCTATAATCGGTGTAAATTCATTAAACTTTAGAACGAAAGCCAAAGAATAATAATAATATTTTCATTTTATAATAAAAACACCACATTTTTATAATCTTTCATTCCATTGAAGTCTAGTGTCTATAGGTGACTGAACCGTCTGGAACTTCAAAACGGAACTACTCCTTGTCCTTCTTACCTCAAGAAGCGGAACTCCCTGGAAGGTTAAGACAGGAACACTCATTGACCTTTTCTTACTTCAAGTGCCGCCTCCCTGGAAATTCAAATCAGGATCACTCCTTGACCTCCTTACTTCAAGTGGCAGAACCTTCTGGAAGATCAAACCAGGACCACTTCTTGACCTCCCGACTTCAAGCGGCGGTTACCGTCGACATTTCCAATGACTCAATAGTGGTTATAGGTACTATCTATAAGATATGAATCCTATAACTATATTCGGATTTGGAAGCGATATCCATAAGAGAGAAGCCAATCTATCGTTTTCACAAGTAACCTTGAATTTTCAGGCTTTTACTCCTGCAACAGCACAGCAGTGGTTATACGTACTATCCATAGGGGATTAGGCTTATAGCTACAGGTTCAAATAAAAAAGTATAAAAAATTGACACTAAACATTTTGAGATATTCAAGGATAACCTGTAAAACAAATTCTCAGAAAAAGGACCTTATTAATTTTTTTCGAAAACTTCAAAATGCATGGTAACAAAAAATATAAAATATTTCGGAAAAGTCCTATACAAAATATATTGGAAATCTTCCTGTGAGGAAATTTTGTTAAAATCAAAGATGGGTCTGATCTATTCACAAATTTACACAAAATTGGTCGATTTTCTGTGGAATGACCTAATCCCTCTAATCCTCTGACAACATTAAAAATTTTTGTCCAAAAGTAGTCTTAAAATACATAATTTGGTATCAAAAATTTAATAATCCTGGACTCCCCGCTCACCTGCGATGTATTTCATACTTATCATAACACACCACCTGGTATTCAGGCCCTTCTCTGTATGGTAGAGGCTGGTATAGAAAAGTCTGGACATGAGTGCATAAACTCTAAACCCGGTCATGTGAGGACTTATATGACTTCAATTTTTCTGATAATTGAAAAACTATATAATATGATTGGGCTAAATAGACCCCAGAAAATTTGCCTGTTAAAGCTCCCAAAATTCTAGAACCGGAGCCTCAGCCTCATTATAGAAAATCTATCGAGATCTATCCTAGTATAAAAACTATTTATGGGAATGTGCGTCAAAATATGAAAATATATTAAAAATTTCATAAAAAGGCGTCAAAGCATTCAAAAATTGAACAATTTAATAAAATTCAAAGCATTTTGGAACTGATGAAGGCCACTGACATATATATAAATAGACTGCTTGATCTCCTGTTTCGAGTGGCACCAGTTTTGATTTCAGAAAGTATGCTCTCACTGTCAATGCTACCAACTGTCGTGAACTGTCGCTATATTTAAATTATTTAGAAATTTACGTATATGGATATCAGTGGGATTTACCGAGTTTACCACAAAGGTATTTGGGGCTATTTGTATCGTTAAATTTTAATTATGAGTCGAAGGAAGTGTTTTTTACAAGGATTTTTACAAGCACTTTCTCGTTCCTAATCGTTACAGTTCAGTGGGAAAGTATGCTTATCGAGAAAATTTTGTCAAATATCATAATTCAGTTGGGTTACAAATTTGTTAATTGATGAAAAAATTCATTTTTTTTAAAGATTATTTAATAACAAATTTCGAAAATTAAAGGGTTTTCTATGGGAAATTCATCCATAAAATTATAATAAGTAACAATTTAAATAAAGGGTTTTCCAATAAGAGGTGTTATTTTAATTAGCCCGCTATTTCGGTAGATTGTCACTTTCGGAGCTGTCATTTTTTGACATTTGACAAGTAGAAACTACGCCATTAATAAAAATGGAACAATACACGATTCAACAACGCATTGAAATTATTAAAATTCACTATAAAAATGGTGAAAATGTGGCAGAGACGGTTCATAAAACTCGAACATTTTTGGGTCGTTGTGAAGCACCTTGTCGGACCGCAATACAGAAATTGGTAGAAAAATTCGAGCTGTCGGGACAAGTTAGTGATGTGAAGAATAAAACCCGTGCACGTCGCTCAAGAACAGCCGAGAATATTGCTGCTGTAGCCGAAAGTGTTGAAGAAAACCCAGGTTTGTCCATTCCTCGTCGTTCTTTGGAATCAGGCATTCCACAAACGTCATTACACCGTATTTTGCATAAAGATTTGGGTCTTAAGACTTATAAAGTTCAGTTAACACAAGAACTCAAGCCGGCCGATCATCAACAACGTCGAGTCTTTGCTGATTGGGTCCTTGAAATGCATGAAAATGATCCGGAATTCCATCGAAAACTCATCTTGAGTGATGAAGCCCATTTCCACCTCGATGGCTTCGTCAACAAGCAAAATGGTCGCATCTGGGGCTCGGAAAACCCAAGAGTTATTGTTGAAAAGCCTCTCTATCCTCAACGTGTGACTGTTTGGTGCGGTGGACCTTACTTTTTCGAAAATGAGGCTGGAGCAACAGTTACGGTGAATGGATTGCGCTATCGACAGATGATTAATGATTTTTTATGGCCGGAATTGGATGGTATTGATCTGGACAACGTTTACTTTCAACAAGACGGCGATACGTGCCATACAAGCAACGAAACCATTGATCTTTTACGGGAAAAGTCTCCGGACTGTGTTATCTCTCGAAGAGGTGATCACAATTGGCCACCGAGATCTTGTGACTTAACACCTTGCGACTTCTTCCTTTGGGGCCACGTGAAAGAGAAGGTCTACGCCAACAGCCCAGCGTCGATTCAAGACCTCAAAGATGGAATTCGTGAGGCTATCGAGGACATAGGGCAGCCACTTTGCGATTTGGTTATGGAAAATTTCATGAAAAGGATATGGTCCTGTAGGCGTGGTCGTGGTGGTCATTTGGCTGACGTTATTTCCATTATTAACGGCATACCTTCCTCTTTATAATGAAATAAAGATCCGATCATTTATCTCAAAAAATGGCATTTTTCTTTGAATATCAAAATAACACCTCTTATTGGAAAACCCTTTATCATATCAGAGTACTATAAAACCTTCTCTTCCCGCCTCCCCTCTGGAAAATTTTATATAAATAACAATGGAGGATAAATTAAGGGCCGAAGAACGAGTTTGTGTACGGAAGGTAAAATTACCATGAACACGTTACCTCAAAATAACAACAGTAAAAAAAATCATTTCCTAATGGATATGTTTCCAAAGCCATTCATGAAGACCGGAAAATTGTCTAAAATGCGGAAAGATTCAATGATGACTCTGATAATTAGCAGTAAAAAAAAACCTCAAATAACTGTGAAGATTTCGAGGCCAATCAATGCATTGTTGCGTTGTGAAAAAATTCTGGAAGAAGTTGTACATCAGCAATTAGAGGCCTAATTGAAAAATATGAATATTATCGTTGAGATTGACAACCAATCGAGCTTCTGGAATTGATTGGCTATTAATTAATATGGTGCTAAATATATGGAAGGAGCAACTAACATGTACCTTTCCTTTTAGATCTTAAAAGAGTCTTCGAAACGGTGGACAGGAACATACTACTGCAAAAGTTGAGGATAGAAATGAGGAATTGATTTGGGGTGGGAACTACTCAATTAATCGGAAACAAAGAACTAAGGTTAATGGACACTGATCGAAGTCATTACAGATAGATCTAACGTCTTTCAAGGTCCTGTGTATAGTAGTATAGTCATACTATTTATTTTACTGTATATCTGTATCGAACAGCTTTTTGGGTATTATTTTCAGGAAAAGCACCGATAGTTTTGTTGTAATTCATTTGCTCATTCATTTTCTCGACGTTTGGCGTCCAAGTACAGCATTTCTTTAGAAGCTCTTCTTTGTCTACACGTTTAAATGTTTTTTTTTTTTATACGTAAGGCAGTTCTCATTTTTAATGGATATACTATAATTATTTTTTATCAAATTTCCTCGTACTTGCACTGCGGTTACAAGCGGCCGACTACTGTTCTCAGGAAGCAATCTTAAATGCCTCTTATGAGTTCAGGAAGAAGCACTGCGATGATTATACAAAAAGCTGGTTAAAGCTTTTGAAAGAAGGACACTTTTAGAAAACTTCTTCTTCTAGAGTGCTTCTTAAGAATAGCACTGAGATAGAAAAAAGAAATGTTACGAACTTCCAGAGAAGCGCTTCAGGAAGTTTCTTAAGGCGCTCTTTTTCCTAATCGGATCCTATTTAGGATATATGGTAACTTTGAAAAATCATATCTCCAAAACGAAATCGAACACCAACGTAATTTTTGGGCATGTAGATAGATAAGGCTTAAATATTTAACAAAAAAAAACAAATATACGAAAAAAGTGAAAAATTATAAAATTAGTTCTCCCATATTATTTGCGTTACTTTGGTTATATGGAAAAATCTAACAATTTCGGATGATTTTACATGAAATGACCAAAACGTAACTCTGACTCGAATCTACGACACTGACATGTGTTCTGAACTGATTGTATACAGAGAATTCCAAAAGAAAAACTAATGATATGTCGAATGGTGGGCAAAATGTAATTTGATAGATGATTAATAATTACGATTACAATCTACTATAATCTGTTATATATATTTTATAGTTTTTTCTACACATAATCAAAAAGATCTCCGAAATTGAATTGATGATGAGATACATACATACATATATGCAAATCTCTATCAATAGAAGTACTTACATTCCTTACACTGACTCCAATTAATACATAATCCGGCAGTGCCTTGGAGTTTGGATTGTTTTTTTTTCTTAGAACTAAATTTTAAAATTTCTTGAAAAGTTTCATTTGTAATTAAAAACATAAAATCATGGTTGTTTTTTCTTCTTGCATTTATAAATTTGATTTAGAATCATTAAAAATAAAAGTTCTTAAAGTTCTTATTTCTCCATCATAAAATCATGTAATCATAATTACAATTACATTTTCCTAAGATTACTCGATGTAATCATGATTATTAATCTGATTACAAATGTAGTTAATAACGCTCAATACTGTGTATATCACGTTCGGTAGGTTCAGGGAAAAAACCGGACAGGTTTCGCCGTACGAGATAAACATATCGTATGTCCCTACACTTGGGATCGTATACGCCAAGCCATTTAATTGAAATTTAATTTAATTTGTTTTTTAGTATACCTGTAAGAGAGGGTTAGGGAACAAATAAAATTCAATTAAAATTTAATTTGCGTTATTTTATGTTATAATAACGCAAATATAATTTTAATTTAAGTAGACGGCAGTATACTAAAACACAAATTAATTTAAATCTCAATTAAATCGCCTAGTGAATATGGCCCTAAGTGTTAATTTCATTTTGTTCTTTTAATAATTTTTAGTGTCTAGTTTATTTTTGATGTTCCTATATTGATCCTGTTACATTTGTGACTTTTAAATTTGGGGCCCACAGACGATACATGGTACTTGACATGATACTTGACCGTGTGTAAACAACGATCGAGTAAAAGTTCAAGTAACATTGAAGATTTGAAAGAAATCAAAAAAATTCTGATTTTAATTTAGTATCATTGTGAAAGGGCTACTAGAACTTGACAAGAAACATTGAATAGTGTTTGGGCTATACCACTATCAATGCTCCTTAACATAAAAGTTCATACTTTTTTCTTGATAAATATCACTGACCGTGTATGGGCCCACATTAGTTAGTGTATTTTTCTTTTATATGCTTTTGCCAAAAAAAAAAAAAACAAAGAGCCTATTTAAATGTTACATTTTTGTTAATAATAGCGCAATAACAAATATATAAAATATAGAAATATATTTAATTTTAATATATACTATTTAGTAAATAAAATGTTATATAAAAATTTCAAATCTAAATAAATTTTCCTGTAATATAAGAATATGTAATTTAAAAACAAAAAAAGAAAGTATAAAAAGAAAATCAAGAAAATCTTAATTAACGATCGAATTCATGTGTGATTCATATAAATTAAAAGTAGGTGGTAGGTGCCGTTTTTTTTACTCTTTTTCTCAGCTCTACCAAAAATGCAGATCGTGTGAAATTTAATCGGTATTTCATCGACTTCAGCCACCCACAAGAGGAGCAAGCTTACCATAATAAAATACATTTCATCAATGTACGTTTTTGGAATTGAA
The DNA here is from genome assembly GCA_963924295.1 of Dioctria rufipes. Lineage (NCBI taxonomy): Eukaryota > Metazoa > Arthropoda > Insecta > Diptera > Asilidae > Dioctria > Dioctria rufipes. Next base: position 20,675,651 of record OZ002740.1, on the reverse strand, counting down.
TAAAAAAGGTAAAAAAAAAGAAAGAAAACAATTAATGTCTCCTGTTGGTATGACACTTTCCAACCACACATAGTAAAGTCATTCTTTTTCGTATCTTTTCTACATAAAATGTTGTAGGTAGTTAGGTATTGGTACATACATAGCCTCACAATCTGTCTTCTTGTATATACCTACATTAGTTCAAGAAGACAAGAGAAGACAAGAAAAAGAGCCACTTTACACTTTTTTTTTCTATTTTTTTATATTACTTATTTATATAAAACTTTTCAAATAATGTTTATCTTTTTGGTTAAAAAATAAAATGAAATTTTATATAGATAAAGTAAATGAATTTTTGACGAAATCACTTTTTATCATCACACTATTTTATATACTATTTAATATAATATTTTCTTATACAGTTACAGTCACTTTTTTAGTGGTTTTTCATGAAGTTACTGAATAAAACTTTCAACAAACCGTTGTAGGAGAAGAAAAAAAAGTTGATGCTGCTATTACTGCTATTTTTGCTGCTGCTGCTGTTGTTGCTGCTGCTAATACTACTGGAAATGTTGTAAAAGGATTCGGACGACATCTTTACCTGACAGTATTAGAAATTTTTTATAATTGAATCTAATGCTGCCCGGTAAGATGTGAACAGATATCCTTGATGGTAGACAATAATATATGCTGTGCAGAATCAGATCCAGTTTGAAATGCTAATCAAAATTTATTAACATTATATACATACATATTTTATTATAATATTTTATGGTTAAATTAAATAAATCCATAAAATCGATTAAGTTTTATTCGCAAATCTTTTTGTATCAAATCCACTATTTTTTTTTTTTCACACTTTTCGGCACATTTCACATCAAACTGTCAAAAATTATTATTATTATCATAATGATTTACGCGCGCACACTTTAAATGATTTTTTTTTTTTTACAAATAAACTTAAAACCTTTTCAAAATTTTTATATGTAGAGATTTGTGTGATCGGTAGAGACATACAAAAATCATTTATATACTGTCTATTGTAAATTGATTATAACGGCAGACGACATAATGTAAATAATTATTATTCCGGAAGTGTAGCAGGCGCTAACGTAAAAACAACAAAAAAAAACCAAATACAGAGAAAAAAAAAAGAAAATTACTTAACCGTTTTGGCTACCGCTGAGAACACGATCAATCGATCACATCAGGACAAATGATTTGAGACGAATGTGCGATCTTACAAAGCTCGATTTAATATTGTACAGGCAGACGATAGCAACGACTACGACGATCACCAATATTTGATCGCGCGAATGATCCACGTATACAAAGAAATAAAATGAACATAGAATAATATAAAATAGCGCACGATCGTTGGTGATGATGATGATGTTGTTGATAAAAGCTTACACCCAAACTCCAATATGTGGATTCACATACATAGTGTAAATGGGCTACTGTAAAATTAAATTTTTTATAGATCATCATCATGATCATGTCCGACTCTATGCAATGACCGCGTGTTAATGTCCTATACAAATCGCGTGCCTTGCATAGCGAAAAAACAGTAACTGATCTCTATAACGGATTGTTAAAAGAAATGAAAGAAAACATATGCCCGACATTGATCACACCTTTTACTAGTCTACCAAACCAAAAAAAAAAAAATTTTTTTATATAAAATATTAAGTTCTACCAACAGCAGCCAGAGCACTATTAGAAGGTTTTTTTATTTTTTTATTTCTCAAAAAGTCCAAACTTCCACGTAATACACAAACGGCAAGATCAACACATGTGTGTTTGCACGATCATTACCCCGGACCGACTGGACTGTTTCGTGTGCACTCAACTTTAACGTATAAAAGTGAAATGGAACTGAATCGATCGCTTCAACTCAACTAAACCAGCAGCTCGTCCTCCATCGGCAAAGCCATACGACACGAAAGCGCGACACGCATGTCCAGTTGTCGCCGTCGTCGTGGATCAGTCACATAAGCGCCAAATGATTGTGTGCCATTTGATGTGCAATTAGAGACCAATTTCTTATCTCTCTTTCTTTTTTCTTGAGTGTGTGAAATTAGCTGACAGCCAATCACTTATGGATTATAGAGTTTTCGTTGAATAAAAGAGATCTGACGATAACGAAAACAAAAATAACAAGGAATAACCGTTTCTGTTTTTTTTTTTTTTGGTCTTTTGCTTTGTTTGACAGTAGCGCATTATTTAATTTGAAGTGATCAGACATTTTATTTACGTTTCGTCGTGGTGGTGCTCTTTCTGACCCATTTAAGAGTATAAAATTACAATTTAAGAGAAAGCAAATGATCGCGCTTTCTCTTTTTATCAACTTGCAAGAGAAGAGAATAAAATATTTATCTGATTTGCGCGCGAACAAACTAATTTGTCTTTCCGTTAGCAGCTCTTCTTCTTTGTTGGTGCGAGGGCGGGGCGCAGACGCAGAGTGCTTAACTATCATGACAAGATCACTTAATTTCCGACTTCAACCATTCAAGCTTGCTGTAATTTTACACTAGTGAACCCTGCGTAATTCGAAATTTTTTTTCTCTCTAACAGATCAGCGGTCATCGTTGTCACAAGCGCGCTATCATCCTTAATTATTGTTGTGTTATTATTATTATTATGGTATTGGTGTAATGTCATAATCCTATAAGATAATAATTTCGTATTTGTGGCGCCGGATTTTTTTTTTTTTTGTTCCGCAAATCCAATGTAAGCCGGTTGATCGGATCGCGATCGGTTTTAAACAAAATTTTGTTTTCGTCCACCGTTTTAGTTTAGTACTGACCAGACTTGACCTGTCCTCTAATTTTTGCTAATGCTGAATTAAATTGGGCTAATTTCTCTTGATGAAATGGATAGCAGATGCAGATCAGCAGTGATCTCTTTTCTCAGTTCTTTCTCTTTAGAAGATTTTTCTTCCTGTTTTGTTTTTTTTTTTTTTTTTGGGCGCTCAATGGATAAATTTTCTTTTGTAAACGAGTTATTTTCTTCTTGATTTTTTCTACACCAAACACATTTATTTTGTTGTTGTGGTTGTTGGTTTTTTTGTTATCTTTAGTTTGTGGTCATTTTATTGCATTCTACCGGTTCTATTTATAAACTGTCACACCCTGTGTGGATCGATGACGAAATGTGCCGTTAAGTAGAGATATCCCCTATCGACATTCTCTTCTTATACCGCGCACAGTTTCGTTCGTTTTGATATGTTGAGCAGAGTTGATGTGGAAATTTATTTTTTTCGACGTTTCTAGGTTGTTGTTCTTTTTTCGCCGTTTCTTCTTCATCTTGTTCTTTCTTGGATTATTTGTCACATTTTAGCAGTGCGTTTTGTTTTTTTTGTTTGCTTGCTTGCTTGCTTTTGCTTGCTTTTGCTTGCTTGCATGCTTGCTTACTTGTTTAATCGTCCGGCTGCGATGATCTTTTTTAAAAAGGGGTTTCGGTTTTTTTTTTTTTTTTTTTATATTTAAGTTCGGCTTCGCAAAACTTTTCAAATGAATTAGGTAGATCGGTGGCGATGGCGCAGCCAGCTTAGCAATAATGTGGGAAAAAATTAGAGCAATGCGGTTAGGATATCATTCACACTGTGTTGGTTTAGTTGAGTTGTATAGGCACATGTTTGTTATTTTTGCACAAGTTTTAAGTGAGTACTCATACTCACGACTTTTTTCCGATATTTTAATGGTTTTTTTATGTACGAAATTTCAGTGAAAAACTTTTGTCACGAATAGTGGAATTTTAAGATTATTGCTTTTAATAGAATTTTGTTGTAGATATAATAATAATTTTAAGTAGGTAAAGTGCCATGAGAATTAGAAACAGTGGATATTGGTTCTTGACCTTAATGGTGAAGTGTGAAAGACTGTGGACAACGGCGAACTTCTACCTAGGCCTAGCCTAATGCGGTCGAAATGTTATATCTACATGGAGAATATTGACACCGGACATAAAAAAAATGTAATTCACTTTATTGTTCCTGCATACAAGGAAGGACTTACCAATAGACAGAGCCGGGTGGCACATTTTTGGGGGTAGCAAATTTTCAATTGATGAAGTAAAATGAAACGAGATCGAAGTCGCACTATTCGGCATGGACGGATTCAGATTTACCGTTTTCAACGTCATTATTGACAGGTTGATTGCAGAACTATCAAAACGTGGCTCTGGTTACGAGAGATTGAGTAAAAAGTTTGACTTTCTCATGAAGCTCCATAGCTTAGGAGGATATCAAGATATCCGCGAGGGCAGACGAAACTTGAAGGCATTCTATCTAACAGATTTAGACGGGACTTTGGAAAACGAGTGTCTGCACCTTCGAGCTCATTTTTATCTGCTGAGGTTACATGCTGAAAACAGCTGTCGGCTCTGGATTTATACAAGTACAGCCTGGAAAAAGGCTTTTTGTACATTTATCAAAATGTGGAAATAGAGCTTCGGATGTTGTTATGTACACCAGAGTAAAACTGCTCGGAAGAACGGTCATTTTGAGCGCTAAAACCACCACAGAGTAGATCAGGCTCAATTCACTTTCTATGCTGTACATAGATTCAGAAATAATTCAGTCTGTGGACTATAGTGAAGTAATCCGTTCCACTTTTCGTGGATGAGAAACATTCGGGGGGAGGAAAAATTCCATGCTACATTTTTCTAAGCTGCAGTACGAACAGCATACCAATACTAATGTAAGCAAATAGTTTCGACAATTTTAAAATTTTTAAATTTGTGATCGGACGTCTGTGTAGCTCCTTACCTGAGATTTGAAGTGGCAATAAAATAAATTAATTTTCATTACGTGCTGTGAGTTTGTGATACAATTATTATTTATATCAATAATTGTAACTTAATGAAAGACGCACACAATTAACCTCGGTAATGATAGTATAAGGAAATATACTGGAGCAAAATTATTGTAATGACACGTTTGGGAAAAAATGCAGCAAAAGGTCGGTGCTTTGTGCTGCTACGTGTGGCTTGGCCCTAAGATCGATGTACATTAAGTAAAAGAAAACTAACGATAATATTTTTGTTTTATTCAATTTTTTAAAAAGGGGCTATGACTCTGTTAACTGCTTAGGGGTCCTGGTTCTTTATGTCTGAGACCCTTACAGAAGATGCTCCAAATATGAACATAACACTGGAGAACATCCAGTGTTATGTTCATATTTGGAGCTATTTGTGTAAAAAGTAAGATAGGTAGGTATATCATAGATTGGAGAGGAGCATGACAGGATTCCTGGTATTTGGTAATTATCACACATAGTTTCAAGGAATTGATCATTATCCCTGTTAATATCAAATTATATTGCATTTACACAAATTCCAAAATCGACTCATACCTACATATGAAGTACTCGTTCCAGGGTGAATCCAGCTCTGCTTGTGCAGCAATCTCAGAGTGACAGTGGTCCCCTGTTTTTTAATGTAAATTTGTACGATTGGACGAGTACCAAAACACCACTTTATGTGCCACAAACCAAAGGAGGTCGTATTAACTTTCCACCACACTACACATTCCTAAATTAAGATAGGCCGGATGATAATTGTGACAATGGTTGGTAAAAAAATTCTAAAACTGTAAACCATATTGAAAATGAGAACTAGGAATTTAATTCGAAAAACCATTGGAGAGTGAACTGAACCTTGTGGTACACCGCCGTTTAGGTATAAGTTTGTCTCATATCACTTGAATTGAATGGGGTCAGAAGGATAACTTTCAATTATTTTAAGGTTGTTAGCATCTACATCAAGTGACGTTTGAAATTTTATTTAAATAGCAGAATACAAGACGATCACGAAGATCTGTGAAAGCAAGATAGAAAAATTGGCACTTGAATTTTTTTTTTTTTATTTAATTGATCAAGAATTGGTTTCTTATATTAATACACAGTAACACTACTTGAACCCTACCTACTTATTACATTCAACTCAGACTTCCTTGTGTTTCATTATCAATTAATTTCCCCATTGCCTTTTGACGATGATTTTGTCTATTTTGTATTTAGATCAAAACATGGATGCTCGGGCTATCGGGAAATGGTTTTCCTCCACACAGTGACTGGACAACGCAGTCTTGTTAGTCTGTTTATTTTTTTTATATCAGACTTGTGACCTGCTAGCCGATTTTTAAAAAATTGGCTTATGGTACCCACATAACTTAAATCACAGTAAACTGAGGTAGCAAAATCTATTGCGCATGGCAATGAATTTAGATGCAACTAATTGTTGTAATTCAAGCTACAGAACGTCATTTACTCCATACAGTCTGACGCGAAATATTCTTCAAACTTCATCTCTGGGCGTGGGTAATTTTTCCGATGTTGCAAAGTTCAAAATTTCCTTAGTCTTATATCCTGACAGTTTTCTAAAATAGGAAAAACTTCAATTTTGTGCTGTCTATGCTTAAGATCATATCTCTTAATGAGTCAAGCGATTTCTGATATATTGTCATTTTGCTTTTTTGTCTAAGGCACTTGAGACGCTCGGAGATAAATTGATATGATTACATTAAAATGCACACGTAACAATGACAGTCTGGATTTCGAGTAATGAAATTCAATGACAAATCTAATTTCTAAATTTAGATTTTTTCCATTCTTGGCAAAGATAATCAAAATATTTCTTATAAATTACGGGATACCACAGGAATGAATTTTAGGTCCCCTATTGTTCAGCTTGTATGATTTCTTTGATGACTTCGAAATGCATTTACAGCAATCTCTAATGGCATGACGTTCACACCTATTTAGATAGAATAATTAGGCTGATACCAGACTGTGTTGAAGGGATTTAACTCAAGCTTGAAGAAGATATCTAACTGGTTTAAGACGACCGTTTTTTTCTTTTTTTTTAATCAAATGTTGTAATCATATACATATATGAACAATCATTTGGGAATCATGTGAGGAGGGCACAGGGAGTCATGGCCTCGAGCGGCACAGTTGTGGAGGGGGCAAGAAGCGTCCTAACTGGCTAACTCTGTCTGCAGCATCAAGCCATGGTCATAGACAAACATACAAAGATGGCGTCAGTAGAACTAAAACCAGTAACGCTTTTAGTAGTGGAATTACTTATAGATTTCATTGAAACGATACAGTAAACATGACACAAAATCATTAGAAAGAAATTTTAACAACGCTAGAGAAGCTAATAGAAATAAACGAAAGCTTAAACACACGAACGGACGCAAGACTTTGTTAGTCATGTTGCAATCATTTCCGTTTCGACGTTTCTCAGGTCTCTGGCAACCGGGACTGCGTGAATCAAATGATGCCCAAAACTACTTGCAAAAGGACGGACTTAACAAGCATCAGTGTACACAGAAAATAAGCGCCATATAGACCATATTGGAAGAGAATCGAGACGAATCCGTAGACGAGACTTTGGGTTACGCTAAAATCATGTGTGACAAACTTGACATTTCTATTGAACCTCCCAGACGAATTAGGAGGAGGAGCACATTGTTGGCGACGGAAGTAGAGATGCTGGCATATCGCATAAAGGCGATTTAAAATGAAAAATATTTGCTGAAATTCGAGGATTCAAGCAGTTCCATAATTTTTTCGAAAATTATGTCTTTCTAAGGCCTGCAATAATATTGGATGTCGATGATGAGGAGTGTAACCTCGAGCAAGCTCCTCAAGATATTGAAATAGAAGAGTTTAAGCTTGCGTGCGTGCATTTACGGACTCGTAACTACAGAAAAGTGTAAGGCTATATGTACAACGAAGCGAGGCAAGGCGAGGCCAGGCAGTTGAACGAGGCGAGGTGAAGATATAAGAAGAAGAAAAAATTTTGTGTTTGTCAAGTAGGTACTGCAATTGTATGATATTTTTCACATAACTGTAATTTCCGCTGTTTTGCTTGCTACCCGATAAATACGATTTACATACTAATCCTCATAGATCCTTCCTGTATATGAAAATGTATAAGGAACCCTTCGATTATATCAAAGTAAAAGCATATAAGAATATGCCAGCGATCATAATTAGAACGCTGTACCTCATGAAAAAGTTAAATATTTCATTCTCGAGCGAGATACCTCAAAGTGCCTCGCCACAGCTTTATTATAAACACTCTCATAGTACAGCGTGCAATCATTTTATATCATAAACTCTTAATATAGCTTCCCCTCTCCTTGCCACGCCTTGCTGTGCCCGTACCCTAAGGGTATGTGCACAACAAAGAGAGGCGAGGAGTGGCGAGGAGAGGCGCGAAGAGGCGAGGCGAGGCGAGGCGAAGCTATATCAAGGCTTTAAGAAGTGAAATTATTGCACGCTGTACTATGGGAGTGTTCATTTTTTCGCGAGATGCAGTGCACTAAGTTTGATAGCTGCCATATTCTTATAGGTTTTCTCTTTGATATAATCGAAAGGTTCTTTACTCATCCTCATGTACTGAGAGAATCCCTGAGGATCAGTAAATCTTCATATATGTGGATGAAATTCACCTAATTAATTCCAGACATTTCGTATTTATCGGGTGGCAGGCAAAACAGTGGACGTACACTTATGTGAAAAATGCCATATAGTTGTACTACTTGACAAACACACCACGAGATATATCTCCACCTCACCTCGCTCAACTGTCTATTCTCGCCTCGCCTTTCCTCGCCTCTTTGTACACGTACTCTAAGAAAAAAGTTATTTATTCCGACCCACTGGGTTTTTTAAAATTTATTTTTGAGTCCAAACTTGAAGGAGGATTCCCTAATATAGTTATAATGCTAAGAATATGTCTTCCAACTGCCATAAATAATGCCAAAGTTGTAAGAGAAGCTTCTCTAAATTGAAACTGATAAAAAATTATTTAAGAACAACAATGGCCACGTTAAAATCAACAAATCTAGTTATTTTAGCAATCGATTAACAGATACAAATTAACATTAACAAATGTATGAAAGAGTTTTAGTTGAAGAAAGATGTTTTATTTTGAAACCATTTGAAATAGTTACTCTGTCATTAGGATTGTCTTGTTTAATTATGAAAATAGAGGACGACAAATTTGGGGTAGAAATCGTCGCTGCATCACTGATTTCCCCATCCCTTACATTTGAGACTAGTGAAAATTCTCCCCTATTTTACTATAGTGGAACCATGTTATATATTTTCGCAAATGTACATTATTATCACCATCATTACCAGTAATTTAACTTCGAACGAAAGACTCACTATTTTAAATTGCACTCTCACCGATTATACAAAAAAAAAAAAAAAAAAAAAACAATTTTTTTTTGTCATATCTTGCTACTCTGAAAGTCTGACCAGCTTTTAGCTTCCCTGCTCTTTTGTTCAGTTCAAAAATAATTTCTTCTATACTTGTCAGAAGAATTGAGGACTTCTAAAAGTGATGCAGAATGCCTCAACATTAAATTTACTACACACTTCCATGACGATTTGAATAACTGCCAAAATTTAAATCTAATTTAATCGAAACCCATATCTAAATTGGCTTATAAACAAAATTGCATAAAATAAAGTTAACTAGACTATGAGAACCATCACCGCTAGCCCACTAGCTATTTAAATTCTTCTTTTTATACGTAAATATCCATCGAGAGGCAAGAGAACATCTTAATCGGGAAATGAATTTCGCGGTCGATTAATCGACAACCCATCAACGAGCAATAAAAAAAAAACAAACACAAAAAAAAAAACGTAAAGTATCACATTTGCGCGCCATTACAAAACCTTTTTTTTATCTTACTTACAAATCGCCCAGAAACGACTTAAAGCCACATCAATTTCGCTTCCGGAATTTTATCGAATCGCTTTTCTAGAGTGGAGTGCGCAGTGTAATTTGTACGCGCGCGCATATACTTACTTGGATTTAAGTTTCTGCCATAGCCACTATGCTATAAAAATGATGCTGTTGCGCTGCTGGAGGAAGAAAAGACGCCACCACCCGAACGATCTTAATCGAGAGCCTCCTGAATTATAAAATTGAGACAGACATAAATCGTCACATAGATGTCGCATCAACAGTTGTACAGTTCGTACCGCGCAGACGTAAACGATCTTCGATAAAAACATGTCTGAAGAGCTCTGCTGAACAGAGTTTACCCCGCATTGGAATGTATAATCGCGGGTACAGATTTCCCCCTTCTCGTACCCGTGCATTATGTACGTCGTCTATTAGACACCATTGCGATCGTATACTACACAATTCAAATTTTTGTGTAGATCGCCGTTGTTTTCAGCCGGTACGAGGATGGCTCAAGTGACCGAAGTCTACGCGTAAATGGGTAGAAGAACTTCTCAAATTATTTTGAATGAACTTTTTTGTTTTTTAAATGTTTCCAGTTGGTGTCCAAATGCTACTCTGTTCCTCCTCTTTACACTATACCTCCTCCCGTACGGTGCTCGTCTGTGGAAATTACAAAAGAAATGTTTATCAGCAAAATGATTATGGAGTAAATAAAAATTACGGTAAAAAAAAAAAAACTGAAAATTTTGTGTGAGAAAAACTCATTCATTTCCGAAAATATGTAAATAAAATGCTAGGGCTGCACAGAGGCAAGCTACGGAAGTGTATATGGCGCGGCGGCGCAGGGTACTCAGGCTATAAAACCACTCGCGGAAAGGAAAGGGAATCGCTCGCTTGTAATTTGATTAGGGATATCTGGCGGCTGTTGATGGAATCGCGGTTTCTGTTGGTTGACGGTGGGAACTTATATTGCAATGAAAAATTTCGCCATAGCATTGTAGAATTTCTGCCTACGGTGATAAAAATTTTCAACGAGACATATACCAACAAATTTTTGTTTTTGTACTAAAATATTCTTTTGACCTCTGATTTGGGAAGGAACTGAGGAAGACATTTGTCTCTATTTAATGGGAAAAATTTAGATATATTAGCCACGAGAATTTAGTTCTATATTAGGGGGGGGGGGGGGGGATATGTAACAACTAAATTTGACATGCCAAGTTTTTTAACAAACTGTACGGCAATCATTTCAATGCCTGTTTTTCATGTCAAGCTGAAATGAGATTATTTTGCGCATAAAACTGTATTCCACCATAGAATTCGATGAACAATTATCAAACAAAAACTTTTAGTAACTTATGATTGGTGTCCTTCCAGGGGTTTTTCGCAGCAATTGTAATTAGCACTAAGTTCACATCGGAGTTGAACAAGTTCAAATTCATCATTATACGAAACTTGACACTTTCTTCAATCGATATCATCAATTGGATTGAAACGAGGTTGGGATCCAGGACTGCATCACTGGAACAGGCCACTATGATGTCCACTGTTCACCAATCGGTGTCATAGAAGCAAAAATAGTTCATGCCTTAACACGGAATTACAATGGACGCAACGGAACGAAACTGAACGGAGAGAAATGTCAAATTTACGCAGTAAAACGGACGTCGAGGTTAGCTGCTTACAATGGACGCATGATTAATTGAAAGTGATGGTGACGTTTCACCCAAAATTTATAAACAAATATGGATAAAATCAAAAAACTCTTTTCATTCCATTTCCTCTCTGCTTATTACACACTTACCGCAGCACAGTTTCACTTGACGGAACAAAATAAACAATCCCAAAGCTAATTTGAGGTTATGTTCATCCGTTCAGTTGTGTTAATTTCAGATTTTATTAAACTTGCTGCGTATAAGTGCGTTTTCGTCCGTCCACTGTGCGCACCTCCATTTGAAAAGCATATAAAACAAACCGGTTTGACATTTCTCTCCGTTCAGTTGCGTTCCGTTGCGTCCATTGTAATTTCGCCTTTAACCTTATTAAAATTGACTTTAGCAAATGACTCGGTATATCGTATATGACAAAAATATATCCAACTCTACCACTACCAAGTTAGTAGACAATAGCTATCAACTTCGGCTAGTCGGCTTTTTTTTTGTATAGGTTGTATAATATCCGCTGTAAGTGTTTAGTTGGGTGATAACTCCCAAATTTGCTAGGTTTAGAACAATATTCTATCCCCTCTTCGAATTTATAGAAATCTACAGCTGCGACTTTATTATTTATTTTTTATATATTACAAATTACGGTTTATATTCATATTCTAAGATATGTATACTTTGAACGGATTGGGGTGGGAAATGGTCAATTTCCACTGATTACATCAATTACTAAAGCCTCAACTCCTAGGAGCTAAAGGAATATCTGATAAGGAGAATAGAAGAATTTTAAGAACTTTTATTTTTAACAATTCTAAATCAAATCATAAATACAAGAAAAAAAATGAATACCTAATGTTAAATGTAGACCCCTGTGGTACACCAAATAGTACAGTGAGTAAGTTACCTTGATGACGATATGACAAAAAAGGGTAAGAGCTGAAGTACTGATATTAAAAACAGTAGACAGTTTATGCAAAAGGATGTTGTGATCAATGCTATCAAATGCCTTAGTAAAATCTAGCAGCGCTAAGGTATTAAAATTGTTATGATCCAGAGCCAATCTTATGTCAAGACCTACACTGTCAAGTCAAGGATAGTCTGGGAGTGTCTAAAAACCCTCAAAAACCTATCAAGGAAAAGCAAAGTTATCCTCATGTGGATACCTGGACATGAGGGCAACAAAGGCAATGAAATTGCTGATGGCTTAGCCAAAAGAGGAGCGGAAACTAAGTTTGTCGGACCAGAGCCATTTTGTGGCACTTCAAAGTGTTACCTCAGAGTTACCCTAACCGACTGGGAGAATAAAAAAAATCCCTCCACTGGAAAAAGCTACAAGGACTTCGTCAGGCAAAAAAGTTTATCGATACCTCTGGCGGAAATACAAAACAACTCCTATTCCTTAGGAGAACAGAGCTCAAAATGATTACTGAGCCCTTCTCAGGCCATTGCCCTTTAAGGTATCACCTAAACAAGCTGGGCTTGACTGAGACTTCATCTTGTCGTTTCTGTCAGAATGCTCGCGAAACTTCGGAGCATTTGCTCTGCACCTGCGTAGCATTGGCTAAGCGGAGACTACTCCACCTCGAACGTGATATTCCTTCACCAAGCTACGTGTGGAACCTCATTCCCAGAATGGTTCTAGACTTTATTAACAGTCTGAACCTAGAAAGGGAGTAAATGCAACGGGGATTCACAATAGATCTTTCAAGTCGCCGTGATAGCGAAGCTAACGCCTACACACCCCTTCACAAATCTAACCTAATCAATCTTATGTCAGTGGAATATCGCAATCTCGTAACAGCATGTCTAAAACTTAATTGCCAACGTGTGAGCACCTCATTATTCTCAAAATACTCATCAAACATGTGGCGTTGCACGTTGCCAAATTGTGGGAATCCTCCCATTTTTAAGGAATTCTGAAACCAAATTTTACGGAATAGGAAAAAAAGAATTTTAATATTTGTTTTAGTACATTTGTGGGAAAACAAAGATTTATTTTCTTTATTGATAAGCTCTTATAACTGTTACTTACACATTTTCACTGTCAAATTTGTACTTGACACTCGACAGCTCTAGTTGAAAATAGGACAAGTAAACACATTCCCAAAATATATGAAGGATGTGAAAGAGTGATGTAGTAAATTTTTTCTTAGATAGTCCTAAAAGTCTTGCTTTTTTAGCAGAATATCAGGAATATTTTGATGCTGAGAAAATAAAACTGTTGAAACAAAGCCAAAACATTATGTCAAAATACGAAAAATAATCAGTATCGAAGCGAATTTTTACTTCTTAATATTTTATGTATTTTTTTATACATTTAACACTTTATTTCAATCGCGTAGAGTTCTCATACACAAGTTGCGTAGTGAGTGCTTAGTAATCTTCTCTTGTCAAAATGTCGTCAAGTAGATCTTTTGTCTGCACGTGTATATTATTTTATTAAATTAAATTTACTTGTTTTCATTGTTTTTAATTTTAATATAATGGGAAATAGAAGGGAATTTAAAAATAAAAATTAGGGAAAATTGATCGAATTTCAGGTTCGACCATCTGGCAACGCTGCAGTAAGTTTTCCAGATCTTTACTTCGGCATTGCTTGTACTATCGTAGGTCTTCCAGTTTATAGGAAACGTTGATGTCATTAAACATGTATTAGGTTTGTTCGATGAAAACACCGGGTAAGCCCCGGGCTACACCGGGCTTCACTATCTTGTTTTTTGAAAACCCTGGGCTTACACGGGGTTACAGAAACTTGTTCGATGAAGGCCCGGTGTTTCTGATTTCGTGCCCCGAACTTGCACTAAAAATTCCTAGAGGTAAACGTTTGACATTTGTCATTTGTGAACTGTCATATGGAATTTGTTCGGTGATTGCGGTGGAGTGCTGTATATAAAAGTGAAAAAATCGTGGAGCTCATACCAAATTCAGATTATATAAGGAAGTTGGATAAGAAATTAGATGACAAAATACCCATCGATAATATGCACATAGGAAATTCGAATGAAAATTATAAGGAAATATTTGAGGAGGCGATTAAGGTCGTAGAACACGGATGAAATCTTAAGATCTGCCTTTCTAGTAAGAAATTTGATCGTAAAAATGTTTTTTTCCCATTATTAACAAGTAATTTTTATAGACTTCACGTTATCCCTGCAGCTACCAAGCAAATAGATTTGAAGCAAACAACATATAAGAAATTCTCTAAATTCTTAAATGAGATGTCAGGAAAGGGTTTAATAGTGGCTCGAGAAGAAGCCAACGGGATAGAGAAAATCATTTCTGTAGATTTTGATCATCCAAACTATTAATTTTATACCTAGAGACAAAACATCTGATGATAAAAGTGAAAATAGTGCTGCACAACTGTTTCTTGCAGAAATTATAGAGCTATATCTGGTCACAGATGAACCAAATGTCATTTTTTCAAAGTAAAGTTACAGAAAAGGCGATAATATCGATGTAAAAAAGCTAATAAAAGAATACGTAACTAAGAAAAAACTGAGAAATATTTTTCGTGCATTTTAATATTTATTTATTCTTAAATTTTTAATTATTTCACTTATTTTATAAATATATTTTCACAAATCACTGGAAATTAGTAGTTAAATTATGCTCAAGAGAACTGTCAGAGAAATGTCATTACATTAGATTTACCCAGTGTTTTAAAAACTTGTTCGATGAGTGCACAAAACCCCGGGTAAATTTGGGGAAAATTGTAGGGGAAAATTTACACGGTGTTTTCATCGAACAAACCTATTAAGTACATGAAGAATGTACTTACCACAAAATGGAAGCAATAGCCTAATAGATTGTGGTCACCAACCAACAGGCCCCCAGTAGCAGTGGCGTAGAAAGTATGAGACAGCTGGGGCGGGCCACCTGGACACCACAATAAGGAGGAACTAAATATTTTGGAAAAAATGACAGTATTACCGCATATTTTAATGAATTAAAAATGTTGACCCACAAATCATTGTGACTTGTGAGTAGCTGTTGATTCTAATAAAATGGCCAAGTAGCTCAATTTTTATAACTGACACTATCGTTCCAATTTCAAATACCCATAGTAGGCTTGTAGATTCACAAATCTGGGCATCAAACCTTGGACTTGGACATCCTTGAGCTCGTAGAAATGAAATTACAAAGGCACAACTAGTAACTTTTTAACACTAGTAATGAAGGCTTCCTTTGGTAGTGGATAGAACTAAAAAATCTGGTGTAATTCTTAATTTCCTACTTTATGTTTCAGTGATAAAATTTCTGGTGAGCTTCAACAGATTAAATTTGTGAACTTAATTTTGAAGAAATTTATCTTATCTGTGCTGCTGTTTTTACAATAATGAAGAGACCGCAGGAAAGTGGAGCTGAAAAGCGAAAAAAAGCGAAGCCAAAGAAAGTAATGCTCGATACTCAGATTTGTGAAACCACAAGCCATTGCCAGTAATGATCAAAATGATAGTCTAGCACCTGTCTCTTCGGAGCCCGCTGAACTTATTCTTGTTCACGACACTCCTTCTACAACTCACCTGAATCGTTTGAATGAAACGAAATGAAGCGCCAGAGAAGATGCAGTAAAATGGTTAAAACGAACTTCTCAAAAATTTTGGAGATTTTGGAGCAGTTCTCAGGAAGGAAGTAGAACGCACATATCAGGACTGCTGCCGTTACGCTTTTGATGGTCATGCAGTATATTTCTCTTTCTTCAGTTTTCTGGATTTTGGACATAAATTTTGGTCGAGGTGAATACCGTCCAAACGTACTTGCAAACGCGAGGATTTAACCTGCAAAATTGTGCTCAGAAACTAAAAGTCCTCCAACATTATCTGATGGAGAATCGAGAAGTCATTTTGCAAAGCAGTGAAGAGAATTTTAAAGAGCTTAGCATTTCAACGCAACCTTAGCGTCGTATTCGGAGAGAGAAGAAGATGCATGGCGAAAATTGCGAAGATACCGGGCTTGCTTTTACTGAATGTGGAAGGTCCATTCTTGCAGTGCAGCTTCTGCGCTTTATTCAAGAGTTCAGCCTACCTGATTCAGTCCCTGAATGTCGTCGTTATTCTACAAATCCTCATTATCGTATCTATCATCATCGTCCAAGTCGAAACTTATAAAGAATTATCTATGGTTAACGAGCCTCATTGTGTGATATGAACAATCTGGCGATTTTGTACATTCAACGAGATCTGACTATCTCAGTCGACCCCGAGAGTGCGATCAACGACTTTGTTAGTCAGAAAGCTCAGAGTTTTGTGAACACTCTTAACTTTATCCATTTAGCATATAGCCTATGTCAAATACAGATTTTGGTAAATTAAAATTTTTCACGCCAGTAGGCTCCAAAGGTCCTTGCTACGCCACTGCCCATTGGCATCAGATTGGCTTGAATTGATTGAAATTGTCAGTTCATTATGGTCAACACAACAAAAGGAAAAGGCATTATGATTGGTTATTAGAAGTTAGACCTAGCCAAATAAATCTTCACGGTGATCTCCGAGCATTTCAGCTTGATTTTCTATTGAACTTTGACTTAGTGATCTGAAGCATGCATTAAATTCATCCGAATTGAATCCACAATCGACTTCATCTTTTCCATATACACTTAGCATATCCTAGGTTGCATCATTAGACCTTAGGTGGTTAATGACACTTCAATTTAGAACAAAAGTACTGACGCTTAGCGTAACGAATGGCCGCGGTTGCTATATTGCGTACCCGTTTGGTATAAAATACGGGTATCAGAAGCTTTAAAGTTTTTGTAATGTCGACATAAGAACTCACGTTCAGCATATAATGACTGAACTCGAGATGAAAACCAAAGACTGCTATTAACTATAATATATTTATATCTAACATCACGTCATGCATATTTATCGTATAGGTGAGTGATTAACGATGATAATATTTCAACTTGGCAGTTAACAAACAAAGAACTATTTATTGACTCCCAGAGCGAGCTAGGCACGCCTCAATCAAAACATTTACATCAATATGATTAAAATCACGCTAAGAATAAAAGGTGGGTGGACACTGACTCAACACAGATATATCAATATAACTCGTGATCCAATATACTAGGAGGGCTCATTTGGTTGTGAGAAATCATTTTACTTGCATCAGTTGTAAGAAACAAATCCAACAATAAAGGACATCAACGCAAGACAAATTTAAAACATTACTGAACACTTTCACTTGTGATGACGACAGAAACTTCTTGTTTCAATTGCCTGTACGAAGCTAGAGTTATGTAATTTCAAATATGAGGTAATTTATTGTAATTTACCTTAATATGAACTTTCTTGGAGACTCCGACTTTGAAAGCGATCACAATCATATAGGAAATGTTTCAGGGAATATTTACATTATATTGCCTGGTATTCGGGATTAGAACCAACTTCAAAGTCTTTAAGGAAATTCGCTTTAGATTTAGAAAATTCTCTATTTTTCCTCAATCCTATGATGTATATTAAAAAAAAATGTTTACCTTATTTTTCACTAAACAACAAAGGTAAAATTACTTTAAGGGCCCCCAAGGAGAGTCATTCAAATAGTTTTGCGAGTGAGTTGTAGATGGCGGTACTAGAGGTGAAGTGTAAATGGCGGTACTAGAGTTGAACAGTTTAGTGTAGAAATTTGAAGTCATTCATTCTTTCAGTTACGTTGACATTTATTCAAAAGACTTGTTTTGTTTAATATCATGCGGTTTTTTTTTTAAAAAAAAGGTGTATCAGCGACGGAAATCCATAAAAACATAATGGATGCTTTAGCAGACTCTTCTCTATCTTTTGCAACAGTTTGTAGGTGGACCGATGAATATAAACATATCCATGGAAGCTTAGAGATGATTCCAGCGATCGAAAACTCTATCAGCACCATAAAGCATTGACAAAGTGCCCGATACTGTTCTGAAATATAGACGATTAAAAGTGTCAGATATTATTAATGCTGTAGCAATTTCTGACGGATCAGCATTCCATATTTAAATAGAAGTATTAGGTATGAAAAAGCTACCAGCAAGATGGGTGGGTGCCCCACGTTTATTAATTACCAACCAAATCGAAATGCATTTCCCAATAGTGTTTTGACCGATTCAACGAAAATATAAGAAAGTTTGTAGAAAGATTTGTTACTGCAGACGAAACTTTTTATGCTGAGTGGAGAGTATCTTACTTTCTCCAGCGAAGCAAAGTATCTTGGAATCATACTCTTGGAATCGACTAGGAAGGCTAATTAAGAAGAATGTGTTAAGAATGCCAGTGTAGCCTACTACACGGGCAAGAAAATAGAATTTTCGGGGGCAACTGGAGATTAAAACCTAGGATGGTACGTTGGATATACACAGCCATAGTTTGGCCGATCCTCTGCTACGGCTCCACGGTTTTGTGGATGGAACTGGCGAGGAAATGTATCCTGTGCTGTGCTGTCAAAAACTCAAAGGGCCGTTGGTCTGGGAGTAACTGGGTGTTTAATCATACTACGCCCACGGCGGCACTAGAAGTCATGTTTGATTTATTGCCGCTAGAGCTCCACTACAGGAGTGTAGCAGCAATTAGGGGTGTAGGCTCAGAATGAGGGATTAGTGGATGGAAAGGGGTTTTGTACCAGCAATTAGGGGTGTAGGCTCAGAATGAGGGATTAGTGGATGGAAAGGGGTTTTGTACCTTCCAATTTACTCCAAGAAATAGACTGCATTGTGTTTGTAGGGAAGAATCAAACTATCAAATACCTTTCCTAATTTTTGATGGAGGTGTGAATGGAATAATGCCCACCATGAGTAATTGGGATGGGAAGGAGATAGTTGTAACATCCGATATCTCTATTTTTATGGATGAATGGAAAACAAGGGCACAGGGGCTGGAGTGTACTCCAGATACTGCCAGTGGCACGAATCTTATAGATATCCGGACAAATGTAGTATCTTCGAGGTAGAGCTAGTAGCAATTTACCAGGTGGCAATATTGGTATCTATGTTTTTGCAGAGTCCACACGGCACATCTGCATACATGTACACTGATAGCCAGGCACTGCAAGACCAGCCTTGAGGAATCGACTATATGGCATAAGGGTACCTGGCCACGAGGATATCTCAGGCAATAAAATAACTGCTAAACTGACCAAAAAGGATTTTGAATTGGACAGCTCCGTTAGAGCATCGTTGAATGAAGTGTGTTGATCTTAGAGAAGATTATCTTTAAAAGAGATAAATCGTTTTTCTACTTTACTCTCAAAACTGTTTTTGAATGGCTCCCGTAAGTAATATTTGTTCATAGTTGAATAGAAAAAATACGCTGTTATAAAGTTCAATATTGACCACCAACCTTCCAGCTTCATGCAGTTTTTGCTCATACTTAATTTACCACAAAGGAGATTGACCTTTAAGATTAAATTCTTAAGGCTAATGTACGTAATTTTAACCAAATTAGGTCGACCGGCCCTGCCCTCGATGATAGGAAATTTAATCTTCAATCATGATTGTAAATCAAAAACCAGAATTTTACAAATCAAAGCTTATCTAAAAGTAAGAATGAATAACTCCCCGCAGTTTCTACAATCTAAATTTTTTTTTGCCCTTCATTCTTATTTTCCATTAGAATCAGCAGCAAGTTTTAATCAGACCTTTATAGAAAATGAAATTTTTTCTTTAATCATTTTCATTTTGGACAACATACATAAAAAAAAATTCCTATTCCCAACCCCGTAAAATATTTATTCTTGTATCTGGTATCACCCTACAAACCATCTAATTTATAATTATGTAATTAAAATTATCCGAAAATTTTGTAATCAACCAAAATCCTAGATACAGATTTAGTGTCAAGGAATTATCATTATCGACGGGTGCGATGTGATAAGGTTGCATGTACACGTTAGGGGGAATACTTACATACATCGATATCGTAAGTGCCTAGTTTCCATAGGCATTGAAAGTGAAGCATGATTTTATCATCTTCGAAAAGTAATAACGAAGAATTATTGGGAACTTATGTTATATTTGACTTTGAGAGGTAATTGAAACTTGGGCTATCTTACATCAGCACAATCGATATGTTATCGGACATGAAGCACTCAAATTTCTACATAATCTCTTCCCGCTGTTACTTGTGTTGTGGTGATATGGTTATGTTTTATACTCAGTAAGTAAATACACAACTTTGTACAACTTTTAAAATCTTCCATTAATATTTTATAAGGCTGTGTGTATTATACAGGCACACGCACACGCGCACGTACTCGTAAAAGTCCAAAGGAAAGTAAGTGGGCTTTTCATCATAGACATGTTTTGTAAAATTAATTATTTCTCTAAAGAATTTCAAATTACATTTTTTCAATTCCCATTAAATACTAGAACCCCCAAAATATTTAATACAAATTACAAGAATCTGGTACTACGTAGTTACCCCTGACAGATTACTTATAACATGGTGTGCAGAAAACAAGGTATGCTACCTAGGGGAAACACAGTCGTCGATAGTGGAGCCAAGAAAATTGCATGGTTGCCTCTCACATTATTATTATTTGTGGGGGATGCAGATAGAGTTCCCGCCTCTCATCTTGTCACCGCGACCTATGTATAAGATCTTTTTTGACATTACCCCTAAATGCCCTAGGGCTCCCATTCGAACTTAAAGTATTTTATATACTCTATGCTGTTCTTGACGGTCATCTTTGGCACATCTTCTGGCAGTGGGAACGGCCTTTTCTAGATGTCTTAGCCTTATGCGGCACAGAGCTTCACAGTCACAGAGGACGTGTTCAGCAGTTTCATCGTCGATCTTACCCATCTTTTTAAGATGATATCTAAGTGGGCAGTGCCCAGTAAATAGGCCCGTTATGAACCTTAATTCTTTCCTGCTGAGTGTGAGGATTACTTTTGTCCTCTGCTACGAATACTTTACCAAGCTTTTTCGCTTGTCTCAATCCACGTATATTTTCCAAGTCTTTCTAATTCTGTCCTCCCAAAGCCTGATCTGAGCTAGGAGGTGACTTTCTGGATATCCAATGACTGGTTCAGGGCCACTAAACGAATATCTCGCTCTTTTCTTTGCAAGGCGGTCCACCATCTCTTTGCCCGTAATATTTTCATGTCCTGGCACCCAAATCAGCGTCACCTTGTTTGCTTCGGCCAGTTGCTTCAAGACAGTTCCGAACCAACTTGCACTCACAGGTAAACGGGATTAACGTTTTAAGTGCTGCTTGGCAGTCCTAGCAGTTTTAGCTCTACGCGTATTCGTGTGAATTATTTCGCGAGCACTTCGGCCCATATATGCCCACGTCTTCTCTATCTTCCAATTTGAACCCATCTATGTATCATTTAAGAGATACTTTTTCAAAAAGTAGGTTCCCAGTGTGCCACTGTTGACGAACCCTTAAGATCACCTTAAATAGTATTTCAAAGTTATGGCATTGGCCACCGAGTACTCTAGGAATTCTTGGAGAACTTTCAGCAGGTGGCCAACCAATTTGTTTGTGCTCAGGGATTTTCCCTCTGTAGTCTAATTACACGGATTACCTAGTCTATACAGATAGTGCCGTTGGATTCCTCGTGAATTAAATATGCCTGATCGGGTTTTCATTGCTTCTCCTTTACTTTCTCAGCAATAATATGAGCCATTCTCAGGGAAAAATCCAAATTAATGTCAAGTAGTTCACCTCCTGCTTTGCGAAGGCTAATTTACACCCAAAAAAACCGTAATATTTTGCATTTGGTGGGATTGTGCATTGGGAACTGTTACAACCGCATCAAACTGTCATAGCAGACCTATGTAGTATATTGTGAACAGCTAACCCGACTGGATAAAAATACGCGAACTTTGTGCGACACTATATGACCGAAAAGATTATATCTTCCAACAGGACAATTCCAGGCCTCACGTGGCTATAAGAATGGCGATATGGATATGAAGTTTAATCACAACCTCACCTGACCTGGCTCCATCTGACTACCATTTTTTCCTCTCAATGCACAATTTTCTCAGGGTAAACAAATTTCAAAATATTCCGGATGTTCAGAGGGCAGTGGTAGATTTCTTGGCATCGAAAGATATGACCTTTTTTACAAGCGGCATAAATGACCTTGTTGACAAATGGTGGAAGGTCTTAGAAATCAGTGGGCAATATTTCATAGGTTTGTATTCCTGTGGACGCTTATCTCTGAACAGGCGGGTTAAAGTTGAGATACCAATTAGCTCGTATTTCTGAGAGAAGACATCGATATGTTGACGTCTAAACAACCGGAGGTTTTAAATTTAAATATTTTCTCAATTATATTTGTTCTACAAGAGATGTCAATTAATTTACAGAAAAAAATTCAACTGCTTTCTACTGTTGAAGTTATAGCTGAATAGTTTTCACTTCACTTTCACTGGATGAAGACAGATTTCCGCCATTGATCTATGTAGTAACTGCAACCTGTGAAATCTGTGTGTAATATTATGCCTAAGTGCTATGGGCACCCCCATTCGAACTTGAGGTCTCTTACAAAACCTATAACTTTCTTGAGGAGGGGAGGAGGGCATCTTTGTAACATTCTCTGGCAATGGGAGTGCTTGTTTTAGATATTTAAGCCTTATGTTACCCAGAGCGTCAGTAGTTTTGTTGTCTTGCATACAGAAGCGACAGGTCTCGCTATCGACATTAGCCAACTTCAGGATAGGATCCAGATAGGATCCAGACAAGCCAAAAGATTCATCAAAAGACTTTCCGCAGAGAAGAGCCTAGATCTTTTAGGGCTATCTAGAAATCAACTCAGAATCACTACAGGAGTCCTAACAGGACACTGTAAACTTAACAAAACATGCATCGGATATGAATCTCACCCACTGATTTGTGTAGGCTATGTTTCGAAGAGGATGAAATATCGGAGCACGTCCTGTGTGAATGCGAGGCTATTGCACAATGTAGATTCCAGGCTTTTGATTGATACTCTTAAAGCCTGCCGACTTCGAAGAAATTTCTTCCAAAAAAAATACTGCTCTTCCTTGGAGGAACAGTAATACAAGCGGTGCACAATAGACCAATGATGGCTGCAGTGCAAAGGATACTCGCCCCGCTATAAAATCTCATCTAATCTAAGATGATAAGGGCAATTTCCAATAAGTAGGCCCGTTTTAAGTCTTAGTTTTTTTCTACTATAAGCGTCAGGAATATTTTACTCCTATATTGCAAAAACGTAGAGAATTTATGTCCTAGACACACAGCGCTCTTAATGAAGACATAACTAACCACTCATTATAAACTGCAGACACACAGCCATTTCCTTAATTAAATTGTACTGTCAAACTGGTTTTGATTTACTTACGACATTAAAGAAGCGATATGGATGGAATCAACACGATAAACTTTGTTTTTATCAATTTTAATTTTTATTTATTTTTATTTTATTTCATTTAACGACTGAGAAATGAAAAAAAACATTTTATTAAGAAATATTTTGACATAATTACTTTGTGCTTTGCATTTCTTCTTCTTATTTTTCAAATCAGCAGATGCACAGCGGAGCTCCATACTTCAATTATATGTTAAATCTAGCACATTTTTCCTCATTTTATCTATAATGAAGGAAGAAAACACTTCATTTAGTGTACTTCATTATCATCTGATTTTCGAGCCATAATGACGTACACTGTATGACACACGGCATTTTAATGAATAGTTAGTACTAATGATTTATTAGATCGCACAGTGGGACGAAACCCCGAAAAAGTGGCCAAAAATCGGAAACATGAAAATTCGATTCGGGGTATTTTGACCAGTGGGTTGGGTAGAGAAATGATTGGTGCATTCAAACCTCGAAGGGTAAAGCCGTCCCTTCTATACCTAGCTCAATACGTTAGTTCAAAGTCAACCTTCGTTCAGAGTGCACACGTCGAACGAGTATCCGAAGCAAAAACAGCAATCTTTGAAATTCCGTATCTGGATAGTGAATTGACCGATTTCAATTCTTCATAAAAATGGATTCTATTCCTGGAGGTATGTAGAAAATATTTCTATATAAGTTAAATTGAAAAGTCATATTTATCTGCTTAAAATACGGCCATGTTCGGTACTATCGCGAAAACGATATGATTTTAGAGACTTCTACTTTCAAATAGACAAAAAGTATAAAATTGTTCACTATTGTCCAAACTTCTAGGTGAAAGGCTTTAGGTGAGTCTATTAACAATTGAAAATGCCGAGGAGTACCTGCGGGATCCTGCGCAAAAGTGTAGTTTTGGCTGTTTAACATACCTTGAGCAGGTACCCGGGTAGAACTAATACCGATGGAGGTCTTAGAGTATATAGGGTGTCCATAACAAAGTAGTACAGTTATTTTAGATTCACATTGTTTATGAGAAATGTTATTCATGGATTTGTTTAAATTTTAATGTATTTTAGGCAAAAATTGGTTTATTCAATGAGTTTTATGGTGCCTTATTCATTATAGCTTACGTTAATTATTTCAAGTTTTCATATGCAAACCAGTTTTTAATGTCCTGTGCCTTTGTTACAGGGTCTAGTACCGACGTTTTACTGTACACGCGGAAGGAGGTTTTCGTTATGGTGAAAGGGCATTTAAAGGATACCCCTAACGCTTTATTGGAACACCTTACAGCTGAAATTTCAAAGAACAGTGGACGTTCGGTGCTTATACGGGACGATATGAAGCAGTCTTTTTCATACCTATTCCACAAAATGAGAACAATGTGGCAATCGGTCAGTAGGCATGAAAATACGTTCTACGAGAAATACGATAAATGGCTCAATGTGAACGTGTGCTTTCCCGTACCTGTTCATTCTCAGAAGGCACCTGAACTGACCGGGACCGTTACACGTGGTCGCCTTTCTGTGGAGTTGGAGACATTAAGCGAAAGATCGAAACGGAGAAAAACTGAAGAAGTCCGTGCAACGTTGACTACGAACGAGTTGGCATATGCTACTCAAATGAGACTTCGAACTTCACGACAACTGGATGCTGCGAAAGTTGTGAAGGATGCAACACTGACGACTCCAACGAGAGCTTCGAAGTACAGAAAATCTTTGGAAACAAAACCCGAAGTTACATTATCTGCAGATGCTGCCCTTTCCTATTTGGTGGACCGAAAAATGTCGAAGAATGATTACCAAGCACTGAGATCACTGAGTATTGGACAGCATTGTCGTATGGTTCCTCCTTACTCCAAAGTAGCAGAAGCAAAAAAACTGTGTTATCCACCCCAAACGGCTATTACTATTACAGAATGCAAAGCAGAAGTTCAGTTACAGGCTTTACTGGACCATACGGTTCAGCATATTATATTACTTCAACGCGAAGTTATTTCGATCATCGTGCTGTGTCTAGGGTATTATTCCCTTATCTCAGCCCCCTGAGGTGTTTTTCCAGTGTTCCAATTTATTTCTGCCTCCCCCCAAAACTTAACTTGTTCTGAAAACTGGCACTTTGGGTAGCCATTAATTACTTACAATGAGACTAGAAAGATTTTAAGAGTCTGCATTTGAAGAAGTTTTTCATAAGTATGCTAAATAAATGCAATTAAGTTTCATAAAATTGAGCCTTATAGGTAGATTTTTCATGTTTGAATATTTAACCTAGCCATAAAACTTTCTTCAAGTCGATGCAATTATCATGTTTACTTTGCGCATAAATATCGCCGGTTTCTCTAGGCTTCATATGCCTTCTTTTCTTTTATTTTTTTTTTATTTTTTTTTTGTTATTGCAAAATAACAAGAAATAAAGGAAAAAACAAAAAAAAAACACAAAATTTCCATAATCTACTTCTTGCCAATCGTGCAATCAATTTGCATCGTTTAGCGTAATGAGAATGAGTTTCACAAATCGCACACAGTGTATTGGTATGGTATATGGGGTTTGGTTTTGTGTGTAGTGTAGGTACACCTGTAATATATAAGGTAAGGTGCAGTGCATACACGTATTTTAATCAGAAAGTGTTGCTGAAGGCATAATCACACCTGGTACAACAAGTTTTTCTAATTAAGTTTCTTGACGCAGAAAAACTAAAAAAACATGAAAAAGCACAAAATTTTAAATTCAATTCACGTGCCAACTACATTACTTATACTAGGTGCCACTACATATGCATATATCTATGTATGTATTTATGTATTAGAATTAGACATATATAGCTTCAAAATATTTGTAGTTAAGCAAAAATCATCTGTGGTGTGGCTATAAGAGTCAAGTCAGCGCCCAAGCCAGCATAAAAGAGTTGCGAAAATTATCTATTGCTGCAGGCGGAACCCTATTTGAAAACCCAATGCTCAAACTCAAATCCAACTATGCTCGATTGATAGGTACTGTATACAGTATAGGGTTTGTGTTTGTTATATGTGCGCGCGCAACTCAATTTGAAAAACCAATAATTCTATGTTGGTATGACGAGTGCTTAATGCACAGGAAACCATGCAAATGACTGATCAAATATAATAGCTAGCAGCTATGTAATATCGCAAGAGTCACTTGTGTTTACATTATTGCAAGTC
Source organism: Dioctria rufipes (assembly GCA_963924295.1). Lineage (NCBI taxonomy): Eukaryota > Metazoa > Arthropoda > Insecta > Diptera > Asilidae > Dioctria > Dioctria rufipes. The sequence continues at coordinate 20,648,811 of OZ002740.1, read as the reverse complement.
GAAAGTGCAATCACTCATATACCGGTTTAGGATTACCTTGAAATGCATATATCTAGTATAGTAGGCCTGCGCTGCAGCGCAGCAGCAACTAAGTAGATATTGCTGCATAGTGCATGCGTATATGCATAGTCAAGCTTAGCGTTGATACTAAGTATATGCAACTTTGACTTTTATTTTATTTTATTTTTTTGAGGTTATGTTATATCATCTTTTTACTGGTATGTTTTCATTTACACTGTCGCCGTTTATCTTCTATTCCATTTTATTTTTTTTTTCTCTCTACTAATATCACTTTTTTTTTAGTTGTATTTATTATTGCATAGCTCGATTAGAAGTTGAAAAACAGACAGATAGACAGACATACATTCAGTAATAATAATAGTAATTAACATGTAATTAAATGTACTTTGTATGTAAATATATATAGGAATGAGACTTGCATTTCGGCTTTTCCCTCCCGTTTAACATATATTTGAATTTCATATCGACGGATCCAATTGAGGGGAGAGCCGGGAAACGATTGCGACTAACTTGGGTTTTCTCTTTTTTTTTTTTTTTTTTAATGAAAAGTTGATAAATATTGAGTTCAGGAGATCACCTCCGGATTGCTGCCGCCATTAAGACAAGTGTGTTTCAGGAAACCTGCGAAACTTGTTTTATCGGTTTCAGATATGTCGAAATGCCTTCATATTACATACTATGTGTGGTTGGGTGTGTTTTAAATCGTTGTTCGCGCGACATATGCACTCTAGTCAATATTATTTATATACACACAGAATTCCTCGCCCCTTTACCCCCGGTTTTTCAAGTTTCCGACTTGATATGGATGGACTACTTATTATAATTTCACATCTGATGGTAATTTTATTCTCTTCAATATGATTTTTGTTTTGTCGTTTTTTTTTTTTTTAACATTCATACCTACATAGAGGTAGATACATGCATGTAGAATTCTGTGGTATTATATAACTACAACTCTCATTTGCATATCCGATTCCAGGTTAATATTTTTATGGAAATTTTCGTAAAAGAAGTGAAAATGTGTTAAACTTCATTAAAGCCTTGATAATAATTTTTTATAAAAGCGATGATTTTGTTTTTTTTTTTTTAATTTTTCTTTTTTTTTCGTGATTGGCATTAAATTTTCATTAGTGTTAATTTTAAATTGAATATCATAATTATGGAATGCATTTAAAAAAATAAGAAAAGATACAGAGAAGGGAAAGAAGAAACTGATATAGGGTAAATGCACCAATTCGGGTCCACTACCCAATTCGCGTTCACTTAATTTTATAATGCAGATATTTCTACATCCACATGATCGTGGTGTCTGCTACCCTTAAATTGAGCAAAGGGATCGTTGAGCTAAATCTGAGTCGTCAGGGCTCAGTTCATTAAGAGTCGGAATGTAAATAATGCGAAAATGCAAGAAAACATGTTTTGAGTTTAAAATGTGTTTTTTATGCCATTTTTTTTCTTGAGAAAGTTTTTTAAGTAAAGGGTTTTCCAATAAGAGGTGTTATTTTGATATTCAAAGAAAAATTCCATTTTTTGAGATAAATGATCGGATTTTTATTTCATTATAAAGAGGAAGGTATGCCGTTAATAATGGAAAATAACATCAGCCAAATGACCACCACGACCACGCCTACAGGACCATATCCTTTTCATGAAATTTTCCATAACCAAATCGCAAAGTGGCTGCCCTATGTCCTCGATAGCCTCACGAATTCCATCGTTGAGGTCTTGAATCGACGCTGGGCTGTTGGCGTAGACCTTTTCTTTCACGTGGCCCCAAAGGAAGAAGTCGCAAGGTGTTATTAAGTCACAAGATCTCGGTGGCCAATTGTGATCACCTCTTCGAGAGATAACACGGTCCGGAAACTTTTCCCGTAAAATATCAATGGTTTCGTTGCTTGTATGGCACGTAGCGCCGTCTTGTTGAAAGTAAACGTTGTCCAGATCAATACCATCCAATTCCGGCCATAAAAAATCATTAATCATCTGTCGATAGCGCAATCCATTCACCGTAACTGTTGCTCCAGCCTCATTTTCGAAAAAGTAAGGTCCAATGACCCCGCGGGACCATAAACCGCACCGCACCAAACAGTCACACGTTGAGGATAGAGAGGCTTTTCAACAATAACTCTTGGGTTTTCCGAGCCTCAGATGTGACAATTTTGCTTGTTGACGAAGCCATCGAGGTGGAAATGGGCCTCATCACTCAAGATGAGTTTTCGATGGAATTCCGGATCATTTTCATGCATTTGAAGGATCCAATCAGCAAAGACTCGACGTTGTTGATGATCGGCCGGCTTGAGTTCTTGTGTTAACTGAACTTTATAAGCCTTAAGACCCAAATCGTTATGCAAAATAACGGTGTAATGACGTTTGTGGAATGCCTAATTCCAAAGAACGACGAGGAATGGACAAACCTGGGCTTTCTTCAACACTTTCGGCTACAGCAGCAATATTCTCGGCTGTTCTTGAGCGACGTGCACGGGTTTTATTCTTCACATCACTAACTTGTCCCGACAGCTCGAATTTTTCTACCAATTTCTGTATTGCGGTCCGACAAGGTGCTTCACGACGACCCAAAAATGTTCGAGTTTTACGAACCGTCTCTGCCACATTTTCACCATTTTTATAGTGAATTTTAATAATTTCAATGCGTTGTTGAATCGTGTATCGTTCCATTTTTCTTAATGGCGTAGTTTCTACTTGTCAAATGTTAAAAAATGACAGCTCCAAAGGTGACATCTACTGAAATAGCGGGCTAATTAAAATAACACCTCTTATTGGAAAACACTGTAGTTATATTTCACATAAATATAATATTGTTTGAAATTTAAGTTAAATTTCGGAATAACCACATTAATTTTAGTGGCCGCGAAATGGATCAATGATTACTTTCATGAGCCAGTTCGCGTGTACCGCAAATTAGAGCTGCATTTTTTTACCTTGCCTCAAATTGCTGCCTATATAAGGAGCTTTTCAAGTCTGATTTAATGCATTGCATATAAGGAAATATGGAATTGGAGCCCACATTTTTAAAACAGTTCGCAACACAATTTGGATGGATACTAGATACTGAAGTACTTCGCGTTATGACAGTATTTATAGTAAGTACGTACTTTGGTATACTAAGAGGGTACTTATATGGGACTTTTAAGTACCAGTACCAGTACCTAGAGTTGTACTTCACAAATTTTTAAGTATCAGTATCGGGACTTGTACTTGAAAATTTTTTAAGCACCAATACCGGTACTTGTACTTAAAAAATTTTAAGTCCAGGTCTGATTCTGGTATTGGTAGGTATTTGTACTGGAAATTTGACAGGTCTGAAAGTTTCTATACCAACAAACCTATGTACATAAAAAAAAAGCGAACGTTATATAAAAATGTATAGTTACCAGTATTAAAATGTAGATGGCATTTACCGAAAGTGGAGACTTTTCCATGACATTTATTATACATGTATTATAGGTATATCCAAGACCTATATAGAAATTATTGTGTTTCTTTCATTCATTTTATTCATAATCAAAATAAGACCTTTCAAAAGCTTGTCTACACATCTCTTCATACTTCATTTTTACGACGATTTATATTCAAAAAAGAATGCTTATAAGCCAGATTAAGTGAAACTTCACCAATGTTGTGTTGAATTCATGTTTGCTAGTCTGAGAGTACAGTGAAGGTATAAAGAGAATACATGCCCAATCCTCTAAGATTTGGGTGCCACTTTGAGGTGGTCATAAAAGACCACCAAAAAACGGAAAATTATGGGACTGTCATTCCTACGCGAATTACTTCTGTGGTATACAGATGGGCTCCTATTCAAGGTTTTTCAAGCAAAAATCCACACCATAGAAACATTCATTAGAATCAATATATAAAACGTTCCGTCAGCCAAACTACGATAACGGCATTAAATTCCAATGCATTCACTTCAAAGCAGGTTTTGGACTGTAGGCATATCCTAAATTTACTAAGAAAAACTAATAAAGTAACCCTTAGAAGCGTGCCGGGACACAAGGGCATGAAGGTAATGAAACTGCTGAATACTTGGTTAGAAAAAGAGCAGAATCTACATTTACCGGACCCGAACAACCAAATCCTTATTCGGACTTACAAAAAGACATCTAGTACGAAAAATAATGTCCAAAACGGAAAAGGCTCACTAGCTAAAATGGCAGAGAGATTTTCTGGGCTAAAGACACAGGAAAAAGTTGTTCAATAATTTCTCATAAAAAGACTTTAAAAAAGACATCAATTGCGGCAATATCAGGATATCCCCTACAGGATATTGCCGAGGAAGTAGAATCTGCAGAACACATACCCTGCGAATGCGTAGAACTTGCTCGTCAAACAAAAACTAATAATAATAGTTTCTTTTTATTTGTATTTGCTCTTTATTTAGTGGCTCATTGGCTCTTTTAAAAATTTCTTAAAAATAGGAGGCAAATGGCCTCCTACAAAGTGTAAACAAAAAGACGCTAGCTATTCTAAAAGTTGTAAAAAGTCAATAAGGACAATTAAACAATTAAAACAATTAGAAAAACTTATAAACAAGAAAAATGACACAAACAAGCCAAAATTCTCAAAAGAGACAAAAAAAACGGATACAAGAATTTTGAAAAGGATCTAAAAGATAGACAAAAAAAATTGAAAAGTCTCAATTTTGACAATTGGGTAAGTGGCAGTTCCAAGAAGTTCCAATTTCCAAAATAATTATCTAAACAAACGAATTTTCAACAAAAAATTTTGCAATTTAGCACCGAGACCGAGACCGAATTAAAAAAATTTACGCGATAGCGTTATAGAGACCCGCGAGGGCAGCCTGTAGCAGGTATCATAGACCTCTACAAACTGCCCTCATCATCCCTCCAGCTGAGCAGCTCTAACGAAGCGCTTGTCCTTCCCAAAGCACTTGCAACGGTTCCAAAGCGAGGAGAGGCCTCGTGGACTAGTGTTGCAAATGCTGTGGCCTGCTATCACCAGGAAAAGACAAGAGCACCGCCCTGCACCGACGATAGTGGCTACCATGTGCAGTTGAATGTGTCTGCGTTCGTTGCCAGATATTCAATATGTAAACGTCTCTTCAATCTGTCAACGAAGTGGCGCTTAAGTGCTTGTGCGTGAAGTTGTGGGTCAGTGTTCTGATTCCCATCTCCGACTCTAATGTAGTACAAGTAAATTGTAGATTTGGCCAGTGTCAACACAAAGCTAATCAAACAGTTCACCTGACTACAGACCTTTGGTCCCCATAGAAACGATGTCCTAGTAATGCCGAAATTCGGGTGGCTCAACTGACACATACCGCGCCTTCACCAGCACAAACTGTGCGAATCCTTTGAACTCGCCGGTCAATAGCAGCAATTTGAATGCTACATCAGCATCTAGCATAACTAGAAGGATAACTGTAGACTACTCTGCAAGTTATCCCTCCCATGACGCCCATATTCACCCCGAGGTGTGTTCGCCATCTGTTGTATCCTGTATACTCCAGGAGGTCTTATGGACATAAGCACGTCACGGAGCACACGTATTGTAAGTGTGCTGAAAGGTGTGTGAGGTGGTCTGTTCAGAACGAAAGCATCTTCCAACTTAGTGCCAGGGTCACTGGTCCCAAGTTGACGAAATCTGTCCCGCACAGAAGCAGCCAGGTCATATAGTTGTGGAGTGTTAGTGTTTATTAGACAGTTTCCAGAGATATCAATGATATCTCCGAGAACTGAACTGAACTGAACTGAGACAGCAGGTAGTAATACTCCCTTATGCCGATCCCTCCCAGTACATTCACCCACAGTTGAGAAATTAACGTGTCTCTCTGGCAAAACACTCTTTGGAATACACGCACTTGAAGACACCTTGATTTCACAACCAAGTTAGTGAGACTCAATCTACCTATCTTGACTGGCAGACAGAGCGTGCTTTCAGCAACCCATCGTCTATCGCTTTTGCTTGAAGAAGACCTACGAAGCCTTCATCAAACGTCTCAGACTTTAGCAGATGAACGATGGACGTGGTAATCATCACAACTGACCTTCCCATTAAGGATAATGGAAACAGTCGATTACGCAATGAGTTTACAGCTCTAGAGAGTTTCTCAAGAGCGATGCTGATAGTAATAATCTTCATAAAAATGATGAACGCGCACTGGACTTACCAGGATAGGAGCATAGCAGAAAAGATCTTTTAGGTCGCAGCGCTCAGAGGTCGAATCTCCTAGCTTGCTCCCCACCCCCAACTTTTATAAGAATAATAATAAGCATAGTTTACAGTAGTATGCGTTTTATATTTCACTGGCTAACTTTACTTAAGATACTTCTGTCTTGCCTTCTCTAAGTAATCGCCGTTAAATTTTTTTTGCAGTTTCACTTCTCTTTGTTTTTTATTTTCTTGTTGATTCATTTTTTAAGAAAATATATTTTATTCTAAATAAAAACTTTAATTCACACAACATTTGTGAAATAAATCAGACATCATCTCTGTTGCCAAAGATGCATCGACAAAATGTCTTGGATTTCTGAAAAGTTGTAAGAATTTTAGCCCTTCGAATTTCCTCCTCTACAACTCATTTTTCAGACCTAGCATGTAATACAATTCCCATATCTAGGCTGGAGCTGGTCGTACGAAGCCTTATCTTCATTAGATATTGTCCCATAGAAGAGAGCCTTCAAGATCATTGGCGATAACTTGCTACATCGACTCGCATGACAATGGATGACCCGCGCGTGTGCTAGTTATTTAAAAAAAAATTATTAAAAGTCTGAGAAATGGCGGAATCAGTTAATGTGCATTTTGGAAAATGTTTCGCAAACTAAACTATGTTTCAAAAAATAACATTTATTTTTTTTTATTTTTTTTATTTTTTTTTTATTTTTTTTTTTATAATTCGATTTGCGAAGTATTTTTAAAAATAAAGTTTCTCTAAAATTATTTCATTTCAGTAGGATAATTACAAAGATGAGCATAACTTGGGCATTGGGATGTAGAAAGTAAACCTTCATTTATGATCATGCTGAGCTAAACAGGATCATTTCGAAATTCAAAACGAGTGCTCCTCTCTAATAACTCTCCCATGTTAAAAAGGGGTGAAAGGGATAAGGAGGCTCCTATCATCCTGCAAGCGCGCCTCTCCCGATTTCTCGTAAGAAAATCGCCTTTCCTACTGAGTAGATCTACATAATATAGATACAATACATATGTATGTATGTAAAAGGTCAACAATATCATTGAAATTGAATTTAAAAAAAATATTTATTCATACGCTGATACGTGGAGAAAACAGCTTGTTCCACTTATATTAAATACGACGCTGGATACAAGTGTTCAAAAGCCAACAAAATCGAGTTCAACATATTTTCCGTGTGTACATAAAGTTTGCTTACTTTCTGGTGTCAGTCTTTTGTGTCATATTTGTTTAGTGTTCTTTTTTCCACCCCAAAAGTATGTTCTAAACAAATTTTATCTCAACAATAGATTGTTGTTGTTTCCTGTTTTTTTTTTTTTTGCAAAACAATAAAATTCAGGTTAACCCAATTTACACGATAATAAAATTTTAACCTATGTACATATATAATATAAATTTGTATGTACCTATATTCTTGTCAAATTCTATATTTTATTCAAAGACAAATTATTTCAAGTATTTTTCATGAGCTGATATTATTATAACGCATAGAGAATCTGTTTTCTTCTCCTTCTTATTCTATTGAAATAAGACTGATAACATCACCCATCCAAGATAGACGAGCATTTTCAAACAAACACTCTACCGATATTTCCAAGGGATACTGTTGATCGCTCACTTGTTTTGCGAGAATCTTGTAGATAATTTTCAATTCTCGTATCTTCCTTTGTAATCGTGTGAAAATACTGTTTTCAGCTAATATTTATTCATCTCCGCATTCTGTTGTATCTTGGGTTTCTCAGGGCTCAATCCTAGATCCACTACTATTTTCAATGTTCATCAAATGATATTTTTACCTGTTCTAAGCATTGTCAAATGTAGCTCTTTGCAGATGATGTGCAGGCGTATCTCTCTAGACCTATTGGTTTAATTGAGGATGGACCATCCTAAATAATCTCCTCAGCAATCCAGAAAAATCGAAGGCTTTGGTTATTTACAGGACTTATATTGACACGTCATACTTTCCTCCGATCATTCTTAATAACAACACAATTCCATATGCAGTATCGGCTCAAAATCTTTGGGTAATTTTAAATAAGATCTTAACGTGGTACGATCACATTAAATTTATTATGCGTGGAATCGATGGTGGCCTTCGTGCGCTTTGGGCTACAAGCTTCTTTACACCTACCGAGATCAGATTGCATTTAGTGCACACACTACTGGTTCCTGTAATAAGATTTATGGTAGACTTAATTCTGTCTACTAGAGGATAGTTATAGCCTCATTTAATTCCACGTTTAGGTATTATATAACCTTCCTAGATTTGATCATGTTTCACAGCATGCTTTTTCAGTTTTCGGTTGTACTCTTGGAGCTCACTTGCACCTTAGACAAATTGCAGATGTGGCTAAAATTATCAAGCTTGAGCACTATAAATATTTGTTAGACTTACTAACGTTCGCTCAGTCCAACCGGATAATAACTCTTATTTTCCCCAATACTAGTTGCGTTCTTAGTAGACGCCTGTTTTTCATCCAAGCTATCAAGTTCTGGAACTCATTGCCACCTTCATAACGAACATCTCTTATGTAAAGTACATTGACCACCTTCAATCGGAATGCTTTCATTCACTAGGTACTCTTCCTAGATTAATTCTATATTTTACTATATTTTTATATTTCTGTTTACTTACTTTTTCCCCATTCTTTCTTATAGTTTTGTAGGTCTATCTAGATATAAGTTTGAGTAACTAGTATAAGAATTTATTTATTTATTTTTTAGATATTGTATTCTTTTAATGTGGACATCACAACAAAAAATTTGTACTCCCATTTGTACACAAAATAAATTGAAGAAATTGAAATTAAATTGAACTGTAGTGTGCTCGCGCGGGAAGGGGGGGGGGATACAATAAGAAATTAAGCACAATTTGTTTAAACTTTATATACCCTGAGATTTTCAATATACTTGTAGTAAAAATGTTTTTTTAGTTTTATTAGTTTTTGTAATAATATTTGTAGCATATAACTAAATAGTTACTAAATGTAACTAAATAGTTTCTAATATTTAATTGCATTCATAGCATTTAATAACTGTTTTTGTGTCTGTTCCCTTGCTCCAGAGTTAGGTTTACTGTAATAAGATAGACATTTGACTTTTTACTTGGTACGTTCAGTGTCCGCTAGAAATAGTTGCTCCAATTGGACTGCACAGCGTTCACTCTCAATTTCAGTCTCGTAATTTTTCGTAATATTAATATTTGTAAACCAAATAGTTTTATTTACGTCGTACCTATGGATTACATAGCCGAGAGCTGGTACAATAGTTGTTTTTAGTAACAGAGCTTATATCTTCGTTTTTAAAACCACTGGGTTGTATTTCCAGTAAAATAGTGTCGGGGAAGGGTGGCATTTATTACTATGCGGTTAATTGTTTGATGAATTGAAAACTTCTTCATCTAAACTATGTGTCCACGATTGATTCTTATTCGATTCAGCTTACACCGGTTGAAACGCGTGTTCAAGATAAAACTACTTCAAAACCCCTCCCACTTCTTACTGACTTTTATAGCTCCGTAACATAATTAAATGCGGAAAGCTACCACGTCTTAAGTCGGTGTTGTTGCCTGGTGGTGTCAATATCACTATGAATGGATAAATGGATTTTGTTAATGACTTTATTCTACTTTAGCAGAAGTGCTTTAGAGCATCTAACCCGGGGGTTACACCTGCAAGTACAGCTTGCATGCAAGCCTCCCTTCCAATACGATTTTTAACTTGACAGCGGAAGGCAGTTCGGTTGATGTCTTATCAGCTTTCATGCAAGTTCATTTAAAAAATGGCATTGAGGCGTAAAGTCATGCGCATATAGGAAAATTATCGCAATAAAAGAAGTAGCAGAATGATAAAAACCCAAGAAAAAATGAAGAGAAAGACGTTGGTAAATGATTTAATGTAAATGATCCCAGAAAATCTCATTTTTCCGGTATAAATTTATCAATTTCTCTCAAACATTTCTTTTCCGCCATCTTGAAAACTGTATAATGTCAAATTACAATCACCTCAGCTGCCATGGTTTTTCATCATGCAAGTTCGCTGAAAGCTGTACTGCCAGCATGGCAGTAGAGGTTATACGTGCAAGACGTATGGTAGTGCAGCTTCCATGCAAGCCGTACTTGCAGGTGTAACCCACATGGAACAAAGAAACCTTCCGTGCATCCCATGAGCTTGATGCTAGTCTAGTTTATCGGAAGTTGTGTATTGTTTTCTTCAATTTAGCTACAGTATTTTCAGTGAAGCTTAAATGTCAGAGATCTGTCCATAGTGCGATACTAACATATTTCGGAAGCATAGTATGACAAAGTACGCCATCCGCTAAATGTCAAATGCACATTTCGTTCATGTTTGACAATAGTCTCAAATGTTTAAAGTAGGTTTTCCGTGGTTTGAGGTCGTAATATATCATTACAATGTCAACTTATTACAACCGGACGGCATATCGATGTATAAATTGGAAAAAAAAAACTAGGCTAGAACTGAGCCTGGAGGTAACCCATTATTTAGTCATCTAGTGCTTTATGTAGATCCATCTAAGATGGTCTTTCGCTTTTCCCTCTCTCCCATAATACTTTCTGCCTTACAACTATCAAAAATTCCTTCATCCCAGCACCACAATATCAAATACACTAGAGAAGTAGCGGGGGACATTTGCAGGGTTTTAAGCATTTGTAAAGTTTTCACTGTGAGCAAAGGTGTTATCTTTACTGCAGGCTTTTTATAAGTACATAGCATATAAAAAACAAAAATGTTTCAAGAAACTAAGGCAGAGCCTCTGATAACAGAGTCAGACAGATTGAATGCTCCCAAAAGGAGTTAAGAAAAAAAAATATGGATTATTGATAAATTGATAAAATTTTTGTATGTCGACTACCGACTATCTCCAGATTCTACAATTTCAGCAAAAGCACCCTACAGATAGCAAATCTAGGACCACTGCTTTTTAAATGCTAATTTACGTACTACTTTATAAAACATTGTGTTACGCTCATCGTTTCTTTTTTGTGTTGTTATTTATTTAATTTATTTTTAACCTGAGGTGTTTTCGCGAAATAATGGAAGCTTTCTGTGATTATTCCTTTGCACAAGAAGGCCAACAAGTGCTACATTTCTAACTACAGACCTGTCGCTAATTTAAGTTGTATTGGTAAGATATTTGAAGTCCTGCCATGCGATGTTTTGTACTTCCACTATGCAAGCCCTTCCTATATTCTTTTCAGCATGGCTTTATCAAATATAAATTTACTACGAATAATTTGCTAAGGTTTACTAATTTTTGTATTTCTGCTATTGAAAGTAATGGTATTAATACCATAGTCTATTACACAAATGTGACGGACCTGCAGATCATCTACACTGATCATTGACCCCGTAATATCATGACCTCGTGAGAGATTCCACCAAGCAATGCATCAGTACGAAAGAATTTTGCTTACACACTTTTCGCTTAGCCATTAGATATAGACGTTTTATTTTATTACTGTCGTCTAGTTTTGTGTTTTTATTTTTTATTTTTTTGTCTACGTTACATGTGTCGACCTAAATTATTTTAATTAATTATTTATTTATTTATTTTCAACATGTGTTTTTACATAATTTTCTCGTTACTTATATATATATATTTATGTGTGAACTACATTTTTAAACAAGATGTAAATATTTCTATCATCATCACCAGATTAGCTCTACGTAAGTTTTTAGTGTATTGTGTAGATGTCTTTTTAGTTCCTCAGAGGATTTTCTCACATTTTTACAATTTATATATTTTTTACATTTATATATTTCTACTTCATGTATCCGATATCCATAAGGTTTCTCATTCATTTCTTTCTCTTTTACGCCTTTTTAATTAATTCAATTCACATTTTTCTGTTAGCTCTATAGTGTACAATGAAATAAAATATTTTTTTCTATCTTTGTTAATTTAACACAGGGCCTGATGATGTGTCAAACCTGACCCAAAACGTTGCTGCCCAAATAAAGCTACATTCAAAAAAAAACAAGCCTTTTTATACAGGAGAACCCCGAAAAACAACCATTTTCTTAATTTTCTCCTAGCTATTGAAGCGGTAAGCAAGTCAATTGCATTTTCATGGATTTCAGTAAAGCTTTTGACCGAATCAATCACAAAATTTTTATTCATAAGTTGACTGTTCTTGGTTATTCTTCTGTTTTTATTAATTGGCTTCGTTCTGATTTATCTGATCGTATACGCAGCGAATATTATATTCCATGCAACTCTTTCTGACGAAATAGATAATACTTCTGGCGTTCTTCAAGGCAGCCATCTTGGACCACTCCTTTTTATATAATTTACATCGATGATGTTTCTCTGATTTTGGTTAATTCAAGAATACTTTGCTATGCCTACGATGCCAAAATCTTCCGCATTGTTTCTGATGAAAACAAGTGTGGAATTTTAAACTCGGACTTAGACACCTTTCATAAATGGTGTGTTATTAACTGTCTTTCTGTTAATATCAGCAAATGCATTGCTATATGCTTTTCTCGTAAAAGGAGGCCTTTGGACTTCAGTTATATTTTAGATGGATGCTTATTAACTAGACTTAACAATATCAAAGATTTGGGTGTCTTCCTTAATTCTTGTCTTTTCTTCGAGGATCATATTAATACAATTATTTCTAGAGCTATGCTATTCGGGGTTTTGTAAAGAGATGGTCAAAAGAGTTTAATGATCCATTTATAACAAAAGCCCTTTACTGCACATTCGTCAGATCCAATTCGGAGTATGCCAGTCCAATCTGGTCTCCCTTCTATGCTGTATACTATACATAAATCGCATCGTGGCTGTGCAGTGGAGATTCGTTCGATTTGTCCTACGTGGACTCAATTGGGACAATCCTATTATTCTACCTCTATATGTTGTCAGGCTTAAATTCTTTCCATTAGATTCTCTTGAGAATAGACGAAAGAATTTAAATACTTTCCATATATCTGTTCCTGTGCGCTCCTTGAGGAACTGTGACTTCTTTGTTGTTTCTCAGCATAGTACAAACTATGGATTTCATCAATGTCTCGTCTGGTGGTGGTTAAAGCCATTTGATTGCATTGACTTTCATCTTTCAAAAAGTCAAATTATTGTTATGTATACATAATTTTGCTATTATTATTGTCATATTTCACTCGTCTTTCTTCGAGGATCATATAAGTATTAATGCAATTACTGCCACCTCTTAAGTTGTTCAGTGTTTTGTAAAGAGATGGTCCAAGGAGTTTGATGATCCACTTATAATAACGAAGCTCTTTTACTGCACATTCGTTAGTTAGACTCATCTTGAATTCTTCTAATGTGGTTTGGTCTTCCTTCTATATATGCGCTCTATGTATGTACATATAAAAAGCATCGAGACTCTATATACAAAGTGTGATAACTTCTCTTGAGCTCTTACCCGGGGATTACACGAGATAGTACAGTTTGCATGCAAGCCTCCCTTCCAACGCGAGTTTTAATTTGACAGCAGACTGCAGTTCGGTTGATTTCTTATCATCTTGCATGCAAGTTCATTTAAAAAATGGCATTGAGGCGTAAAGTCATGCGTATATTGGAAAATTATAGCAATCTAGGAAGTAGAAGAATGATAAATACCAAAGAGAAAGTTAAGAGAAAGGTGTTGGTAAATTATGTAATGCAAATGATCATAGAAAATCTCATTTTTCCAGAATAAATTTATCAATTTCTCTCAAACATTTCTTTTCCGCCATCTTGAAAACTGCATAATGTCAAATTACTATCACCTCAGCTGCCATGGTTTTTCATCATGCAAGTTCGTTGAAAGCTGTACTGCCAGCATGGCAGTAGAGGTTATATGTGCAAGAAGTATGGCAGTGCAGCTTGCATGCAAACTGTACTTGCAGGTGTAACCCCCGGGTTAAGTACCTACTTTCTTTTTACTATATTTTTTATGGTCTTGTAAATTACGAATTAATTTCTAAGAAAACACACAAGATACTAACTTTCAACGATAGCTTCATCTTCTGACATAAAATGTGTTTTATGTTTAAAAAATGAAAAAAAAAACAAAAGAAAGGCGCGACAACAAAGTGAACATCTGCGAGTTCCACACAATTAAGAATTGAATGCCCACAAATTCTTCTAATTGCTTAAGTAAATCACTTAGACTAAGTCCGGTCCTCCGAGCTCCACCGCAGGTCTATCCACTACATTATACTGTAGGTAGAGAGCATGAATGCTACAATTAGAATTTAGCATTCTTTGCCTCTACATAAAAATAAAAAAAAAATAAAAGAAAAGTGAAAAACAAAAGTGATAGAAAATCCATTCGAAATGGGGTTGTTGATCGAACTGTAAAACAAGCATCGAAGTCTGTCTAAGTATGCTTGATGGGTTTTCTGTTGTTGTGATGCATCTAAATTTTGCGCTGCATAGAATTTTCAAAGTGCGGAATTGATCGATGTAACAAGAGCAAATTTTCACCTAAGAAGATGAGATGGAGAAGGGAGCAGAGGGGAGGGGAGAAAGCAAAGCAGTCAACATATTGGCACTAGTAGCAATACGCAAAATAATCGAAGATTTCAATCATTTGACATTTGACGGCGGCGCGGCAACATTAATCTTTTTTCTGGCAGCCGCGTTTTGAGCATGTTTTGTCGTTGCAGAACAAAAGACGTTTGGGGAAAATTAGTTCATGAAAGAAAATATTTTTTCTTTTTTCTTTTTTTTTTTATTTTATTATCTAATTTGAAAGGAAGGAGGAAAACAATAAAATTAAAAGAAGAAAAAAATTTACTTAAAACTATGCCTGCAGATCTAAATTTGATCTACTGCGAGTAAAGAACTCGCACTCTCGTAAGATCATTGGGCGAACTCTTTGGCATCGAATTAAAAATAGATTGCGAGATGTGTTTGGTGTGATGGCGATTTTTTTTTTTTTTTGCTTCAACATTTTATGAACAGTGGGCGAAAATGTGAATCATCGTCGTCTAACTAAATAACTTTCCATTTCACATTAGTTTGGATTTTTTTTTTTTTTTGTGGTTGATATGAAAACAGTTTTTAACTATAGATTAGAATTGAAATAAATTTTATTTGGTTTTGGTATTATAGAGCCTGTCGAACTTTTTGTAGTTCACTGAAATCACTTAATTAATAATAATCATAATCTGTTCGAAAAAACACATATATATTTTTTTTATTTTATTTAATTTTTTTCATTTCTCAATGAATGTATCACGCAATACAACGTTGCCACCATTTCAATTTCTAACATTTTTGATTGTCATAGAACATCGTGTTTAATTTAGAAAAAATAAATAAGATAAAAAATTGAGAAAAATTTAAGAAGCAGTCAAAGAAATTTGTAATTTGGAAATTTTATAAATTGAAAAAATTAAATTATATAACTTCCGCAAGTATATTTTGGCAACGCAGCAAATTAAATATTTTCGAAAACTTACATATTGTTTCGAACATAAATGCGTGTGCTTCCTTATCGGTAAGCTCTGATAGATGCACATGACTTCTTGAGTTGATTGTGCTTATCGAATTTAATATAATTTGATTTTTTGACAAAATTACATTAAAAATGAGAATATAAATAAATTTATTTTATTTTTTGAGTCTATAGTGAAATTTTTAAACACTATATGTATAGTTCATTTATATAATACTTCAAGGTCTTTTTGGAATGGGGTATAAGTATAGTTTTTCCTCCTGTAGAAACAGACACTCTCACTAATGTATGATAGCCTTAACGTTGGATTAACTTTTTTTACCGTAGGCTTTTTTGAAGTATGGCAAGATGGAAGTGTTTTTCTTTTATTTTTAAGTGACTGATTATTATGTGGGGACAACAGTAAACTTAATTGAGGTCGTGACTGTACCTGACATTTCAACTTTCGTCGCGAACATTTGACAGGTTTTGTTTTCGAAGTTAATTCAAAAGTACTTGAAGATTTCGCAAGCCAATAGATAGTAGGCTACGAAATTAAACAAGACAAAAGAATTGTTTTTGTCATTCAGTCAATTATTATTATTTTTCTCGAGAGATTGACTATTAAATAATTGAGGATTATTGCTTTTGCTAAAAAGATTGTTCTTGTCATCCATAATTAAATACAATCGTTATACTTATTATTATTATTGTCACGTGAAGTTTATAAAAGAATAGTTTATATGCTTACTCTATATAGCTTTCATCATTTGCTTGTGAACCATTAATACAATTGTTACACAGTGATGGCAAATAAATTTTATCTATTATACAAAGAGTCTGTTTAATTTATAACATAAAATTTAACTGGAATTTTTTACTGCACCCAGAACAGGTCCTGATCCAAGTAACAATTTTTCCAATTTTTGGTGACTGAAGGTGATGGGTAGTTTTATAACGGGTATATAATGGTTAGTCGGTTATATAAGAATTTGAGTGGTTATATAAATGTTTTATAATAATACCAATTGGTGAGGAAGTTATATTATAGTTTTTTAAGGTTACTAATGGTTATCGCGGATGTAAGTTACTAAAGGTTTTATAAGTTGGTGATGGAAATATTTCAATCACCGGTCTATATAACTTAGAGTAACCATTACTAGAAAGTATATAAGAAAGTTTTATAATTTCTTTTCATCACCACGTTATATAGCTTATTGGTAATAAATGTTTATTGCCGTATCCGTGGTTACCCGTATATAACTCGACAACATTCAGTAATTTAGGTGACTTTAATAAAAATTGGGAACTTTCGGTAATACATATACCCACTATAAAATATCGTAACATTTTTTTTGGTGACGCTTTAGTAACTACGGTGATCGTTATAAAAACAAATTACTTTTAGTGTCAAATGGAGCCATTATAAAACTGTTATTATTTATTTAACACAATATAACTAAAGGATGTATAAGAACACTAATGTCTATTTTTTTGTCACTATAAGATATATAACATTACCAAAGGTTACATATTATGACTAAAGGGTATATAAGGACCATTTTCGAGGCATGGTAGTTCCTTTAGTTTACATTATATTTCTAGAAGTTTTATAAGGATCATTCAGCTTATAAAATAGACCCAGAGTTTATATAAAACTACTTGAAGTTTTATAATGGTAATTTGTTCATTTACGTACAAGTCACCCATATTTTCATCTGTGTATTGCAGATAAAAAACAAAATGCCGGTTAAGCTAAATTTTCAAATTGCAGATATATGGCTTTCTTTTTATTTTTATATGAAGAAAATACATCATTTTAGGTATATAACATTTCTAAATTATGTAATGTTACTTTTATGAATTAATATCACCTAAGTGAAAATTGTAACTTTAGAAATATTTAATTAAAATTATTAAATATTGCGTATTTTTGGAGGGGTCTGTATTTTTTTAGAAGTATATATGATGATATCCACAGTAAAATTTTAATTGCAACCGCTGTTAAGGGCGGATCGTTAAAAAGCAGAGAATTTTCATACAATTTGTAAGAGCGGGTCATAATATCACCACGCAGGTGACTATGGGTGGTGAGTGACGAGTCGTCAAAAAGCAGAGATTTTTCGTAAAATTTGTGAAAGCGGGACGTAATGTTACGACCCGCCATATAAAACTTTTCAATATACGATAGATGTTCTTTGGTAGACCCTAATCAAAACGGTTATATAAACGCAGTATGTGATCATTAAATTAGACGCCCTCCTCGATTTCAATAATTTGCAGCAAAATCATGATTTATTAATGGTTTTTCTTTATGCAGATAATTTTTTCTTCCAATTATTATAGATGTATTTGTCTGCAACCCTTCAGAGGTAGGTAAAGGTCATAAATAGTCTGAACTATATTTTTCAGGTATATATATAAATGCAGTTCGACCCTTTCTTATCTCACTTTAGTCGTGTTGTTGTACTGTGAAAGTTGGTTTTAAAGTGGATAAAGAAATACGAGGAAAGAAAGTAAAAGTGATATTAGTTGATTTACATTAGTTATTTGTTTTATTCTTAATATAAACTAAATTCGCGAGGTTGTTAGTGCACTTATACAATAAGAAGAAGAAAAGTGGCTCAGTATGTTTTGATATTTAACGGAAATGGGACGCGAAAAAGACATTTCTAGTGAAAAATAAAATATATTAAAAAAACTTTTAAAATAAATAACTTTCATACATAAATTGTATACTAAAAAGTAAAAAATAATTGTTTCTTTGTCATTGATATACACAAGAAAACTTTCACTGAGAAATAAGATTAAGTCTTCAAAGCTTGGACATGAGTTGCAGTTAGACAATTGTGATTATAGTTATGGATGCGAAAACTTTTAAGATTTACTCAGAATTGTAGCATATTTTATTTTGTAACGAAACTTTTCTTGTGTATATCACTGAGAAAGAAAAAAATTATTTTTCTACTTTTTAGTCATAAATTGTATACACTCTCTCGCCTCTCGAAACCCGGCTATCTACTCTCGAATCTCAACTCTCGATTCTCAAATCTCCACTCATATTATATCACACACGGCCCAAATTGGACAAATCGAAGGGTAGCAGTTACCATCCCCACCCCAAAATCCCCCAAAACGTAAGAAAACTTTATCCCGTCGAAAATCTTCCCCATTCACTCATTCTAAATCAAAAACCCCCATGTAAATCTATCCACGTTTACTATCCTAAAACTCTTTCGTCACGAACGCCAGGCGCTCAGACACAAATTTTTTTAGTCAGGGATTTGTGAGTTGATAACAGTTATTTTATAAAAAAAAACTGTTATTATGACATTATTGCATTCACAAGATCTTTCAAATAGACAAATTGTTCGCCAAGAAAACGTGTCGGCATCAATAGTCGACAGAATATCGAAATCTTTAAAATTAAATGCATCTTTTTCTGTTAGTAAGCATGCAAATTGCGGAAGATCACTCCAAGCATACTTTTACAATGCCGGGCACCATATAGCAGGCGCGTATACAAGGGTAGGGTCACGGGGGTCATGACCCCACCCAAAGCACTCCTCACCTTCGCGGTGAATTGAACGCGGAGCTCGACGTAGATTGAGTTATAAAAGTTTAACAGCCCGATTTACGTATGGTAACGGACACAATGTGTAGCTGACGCCGGCGATAGCTAGAGCTGGGTTGGGCGTTTATTTGTCTTCTTTTGAGTAGTAATAGTTGATTCTGGTGTGGGTATACCAGTCATTCGCTCGTAGCTCTCAGTCTTTGAAAGATGTACGATTTTTTTAGAATTTTCTTGTGTTTTACATAGTGTCACAAAGTTATCTATCATACAGGATAGTAAGTAATTTTGGAATACATATTTACTTATATTGTTTTTTTATATTTTTATTGCGCCGATTAATCCTAATCTAAGAAATTGGTCAGCGATCATAATTTTTTTTTTTTTACCTATCTGATTTTTCGACATAAAATCGCTGGCAGGAGAAGTTGGTAAGGAGCTCGCAACAGAAACATACAAACTGACTTAACGAATTTTGATTTGGGGTGGCTAATTTGGTTTTCACAAGTATTCTCGTTATAAAGCTTCTTTCGTAAAACAACAAACTTTTTCTTATTAATTCTGACATTGAACTGAACTTCTCTGTTTTTTTTTTTCAAAATTCAAAATAAAAACTTTAGCCTACTTTGCTAAACTCCCTTGGGTCGTCAGCAAGGTATCTCAAGGTATTTAAAACTGAATTTATTTACAGCAAATACAGCGGTGCTTGTGATCTATCGAATGTACAGCTCGGAACAAAAGCGTCGCTACAAGTCCTTAATGTCCACCCTGAGATTGATGTGGATAATATTATCGATAGGTTTTCCAAATCAAACCAAAAATTAAATATAATAAAAAAAAATTAAAAGCGACTTCTTTCGACTTTTTCCTTTCCCACGAACATTTTAGTTGTGACCCCCCCCCCCCCCCCCTATGCTGCAGGTGTGGATACGCGCCTGTCATATAGGACCATTCAGCCCCAATTTCAGTAGCAAGGAGTGCAAATATCGCTGGTTACATTACAACAACGGCTGTATGAACAAAATTTCAAATGCAGGCGGCCAGAAAAATAAAAACCAAAAATGAAAAAACGAAGGGTGCAATGGGCACTCAACTCTTTTCAGTTAATGATTGGAAATAGGTAAATCGAAGTTTAATCGTACAAAATCCGTTATAACTGAACTTACAACAAATTACATGGGATTAATGCATTTTGTTAAGGTGCCGTCTAGAGGCGGTAACTGAATCGGTTTTCTTTTGTATGCAGGCGTCCTGGGGAACGGTACAATCCCGATTGTATAGAGCAAATTGTGAAACACCCACCTTCGGTGATGATATTGAGCTAAATTAGTGTGGAAAAGGTCCGGGTTCCATATATTTCGTCGAGGGAACTTTACACCAGGACTAGTATAAAACGATTTTATTCGATGCCCGTGTTCCATGTGGTAATGTTAATTCGTTTTCATACACCAGAAGCAATTTTACATTTATGCAAGATGGAGCGCCTTGTCATATCTCGAAATTAATTATAGATTTCTTAAATCGTGAAGACATTGAGGTTTAGCTATGGGCCGGCAATTCTCCGGATTTAAAGCCTATTGAAAATTGCTGGGTATACCTCAAGTCAAAAGTTTATATCCGTCTCAATCCTACAATAAAAATTCTAAAGGAAAATATAAATAATAAGTATTTGGAATAATAATACAAATTTACGAACAATGATAAATTGATGTATAGATAGTTGGTACCTATGCCACGAAGAATTAAGAAAGTAATTCAAACAAAAGGAGATGTAACGAAATATTGAACAATTTGCTGTTCAAGTTAATGTAAACTGAATCGGTACACTATTGCACAATAAATTGTTTCCTTCTAAAAAACAAAAGTCTTTTAAGTTCTATAACTTACGCATTACTAGAAAATTTCGTTCTTTTGCAAGCTGCGTCTAGCTTTTTGATCACAGACTAAATATTATGACTATTTGGTGACTTATGGTGACATCTGATGGACTAAATGTTGACATACTACCAATATCGAAAAAAGAAAATTAAAATCAAAATAGACTCAATGAAGTGCCAACATTTATTTATGTTATACCATGAGGGGACACTTATAGGGCTTCCCTGCTTATTTGAATTCTATTAGCTTTGTATATCGGTAAGTACTCCTTTCCCTTTTACTCACCTCATGCATCGTTCAACCAACCACCCTAATCCAGCAGTGCGATATAATTATTTACCAAGTAGTATGTAACTCAGCGGTTTCGACTTGATTAAATGATGATTCTCTTCGGTTAAGTCTTACTCATAGGTTGTGGTATGATTACCATCGGATACTTTCCATTTCAATAGATTTTACAAGCTATTTACATGTAAACGATGTACATCATATGTCCCCCATTACCATTCGCAACGCCTGATAATGGACTATAAAAACGTAGGCAGACAACTAGTTAGAGTTACTGCTTTGGTTGCCTTGCCCGACAATATGGCGCTGGTCAATTAATTAATTATTTGTGAAATCGTGCACAAGAGGCTGAAATTTAAGAAAGCATAAAAACAATAACCACGTGAAAAAAGGCATAAGGTAGAAAATTATGCAATTAGCGCTCATTCCAAAAAAAAAAAAAAAATCACGCCAACAATTGCGCATAGTTTAAAATGAGTCTCGTTATTGTAGGGACTAAAATCACTTACCCACCACGGGAAGTTTTCTTGTTAAACTGCACATTGTACAAGTGTGGGGAGTCAATCTAACAAACAAAAACAAACAAGGGAATACCATAAAATCCACCTCCTCTTCTACTTTTTCCTTGGATGGTAAAATTGGACAAATTATTTCTCCTGGACGTAGTTGTTACACAAGAAAATATTTTCAGGTGGCTTTGGCTACACTTTTGGAAACGGCGGACGACAAGTTATGTCCCTGCTGCGTTTACTGCAACGCGATATATTTGTGCGCGTGGGAATAATCATAAACAAAAAACAAAAAAACAGAAACGGTGCCAAGTCGGGAGACCCCATGAAGTAATTTCTCTATAGAGTCATCCTCAGTAGAATTAATAAGGCGCGATGGTAATGTGGTAGGCGCAGAAAAATACGCGGTTGAATGCTATATCGACATATGGTTTGTGGTGGCAATGGTCGTGTTCATATAATCTTTAGCCACCAATTTCCATTAACTTGACGAATATTTTTCACAATAGAAACACATTTGCTTGCTAACAACCACCTAGAATTTCTTATAGTGTCCATTATCAAGTTTTTTGTATGCGCACGGCATAATGATGAACACAGATCACAGATTGGACGTCGAGGTGGCTTCGGCTGCTATGCAAGTTCACCATAAAAAATGCAGGTAAAAAGGGCGTTGCACGTTTTATGCTTTTTATTGATTTTACAGAATGAAGAATAAAACTAAAAGGAAACTTTCGCCGACTGCATTCGCTTTTTGGATATATACTTAGGACCGGTGGACGTTGAGTAAAAGGGGGGGATTTACACAAGCAATGGACAGACAGCCTAGTTATATGTTGGATATTCGTAATTGTAATAAATAAGAAGTACATGTCGACAATATGGCAAATGTCTGAATTTTAATTAGATTCACATTTACATGTGGTGGATGGGGCCACAAAACTCAAATGCACCCAACTAGGAGACCTCCCCATTATTATAACTATGTCTACTATGGTGATCCACTTAAAATATGACCAAGAAGATTTTTGTTGCTATTTATACAGAAAGTTTTATGGCTTCCTAAGAGCGGAATAAGAATGAGCTTTTATTTTTATTATATTTATTTTTTTGTAGATTCAATGTGTCCATTTCAGACTGATTGTATAACAGTTGGCTTATTTTAAATTGGAACTAGATAGATAGAGAAAAAAATTTAAAATCCAAACTGAATCCAAGTCTGCGTTTTCGTCTTCATCTTATTATAAGAGCCAGTGACCGAATCAAGGTCTATTCGAATTAATGTCTACGCCATCGAGTTTGATTACTTTGTAAAACAGTTAAAATATCTGGTTAGCTTGATCCCCGATTAAAAAATACGAGTTGAGTTATTCTCAAATATACTAGATAACATATTGTGAGGTTATGTTTGTACGCTAGCTGGCTATTGAAACCAAGCCTAAACAAATGAATTCGGACAGGTTAGCTCCTTTTTGAGTTTGATGGAAAAATGACAGACACTGAAAAAGTGGACTGTTAAGCCCAATCTACATCGAGCTAAAAGCAACACGAAGCTCTATTTTAGGGTATTCCATATGAACCACTAACATATATACTATCAAAATGTACTGCTTACCTTTCTATTTAACGTGTACACAATTGCTTATGTCAAAAAAAAAGTTCTTACGTCGGTGCCAACATTGAAAAAATCATTGGCGGGAAGTTGGAAAAGTGAGCACGCAGCTCGAAAAGTGATTTTAATAAAATCTTCCGAATTACTGCCGCGTATCTGATGAATAAAAGCAATTTAATAGAACAGTTTTTATCAGTAATAACCCTAAATAATTAATTTAAAAACATTTATTTCAACGAACCCACTTATTTATTTGTTGTTTACAGTTGGTGCTTAGACCGAAAGAGTCGGCAATATATAAGTGTGAGCCCATTTTTTGCAGTGTATTTCTATGAACGTAGTCAGCCATATTAGTGACATATGTCAGTGCTATGAACATAGTCAGTTCATATAGCTAGCTACACCATGTAGCTTGAAACTTTCTATGCAGCAGTTTCTAGGATATGCCATTTGTGCAAACTGAAATTTGTAGCTTGTAGCGTGTAGCTCTCCATGTAGATTGGGTCTTAGTATAGCATACAAATCCTATTTTTAAAGTATTCTTTTAAAGGAATCACTGGGAATAATATGAAATGTTGTAGGTACTTCGAGCAACATTTATGATTAGGAAAACTTCCATATAGGAGCAGCCAACTGCAAACTAAGAGAGAAATAGTATCACCTCTATTTCACGACTTCAATTGTGTGTGTCCTTTAACTTCCAGGATGTTAAAAAAAACCAGAAAATTTTTTTAATTTACACACTCAAGGCAAAAATTTCTTGCAAGTAAAATTCCGTGGTATAAAACAATAGAAACACTCTTAAAAAAGTTCGAGCAGATTATGTTCGTATTCGAACTAACTCTTATAATAGTTGAACTTATTGTATGACGTCACTAGATGTTATAAAAACACAAAGACTTGGATTAGAATAGGGTCTAAAAAGGTATACAAAAAAAATATGTACATTTCCGTCTAATTCTATGTGCTGTTATAACAGTTCAACTTAGCTATTTAAGTTCTGTGAGTTAAGTATAACAGTTTGATTATGTTAACTTAACTTCATTTAACTACACTGGTAGAGTCAAATATCAACCAGGCCCTAAAGAATTGAAACAATTAACATATAATATACCTATATCTATTCTATATATAACTGTTATAATATGTATGACACTAACTGTTATAATGAATTAACACTTGGTTTTGATCTGTCCTCAAGTTTTTGTAAATCTAGTATTCATCTTCATGTTCTTATAACAGTATAACAGTTAAGTAAGTAATTTCTCTTGATTTAGTCAATAACTAACTTAAATTTATAAAATGAATAATGCCATATTGTGATTATGTTGTTTATGGACATGTATGTTAAACAGCAGCAAACAAATGCCTCAAATGGGAAAGAGCTTTACTTGCAGGGGAGGGGCTGCATAATATCTATCGCACACTTAAAGGACACTATTTTCTCCAAACATTTTGTAAATCGGACTCCATGTAAGAGCTTTACTTTGATCTCCACCCATGTTGTTCCCGTGTATTCAACTTCCTAACTATACTACTTGGAAGTAGATATAGTTTTTGAAATGCAATCAGAGAATGACGCCATAGTTGTTGTGATATTATTCGAAATTATAGGTATAAGGTATTATATCAGATATTATTGTCTGCGGTTTTAATTTGAAAGTCCAATTAATTTTTTCCGCAAAAAGTATATATCCTAACATGTGTGAAACCATTCCAGGAGTCGAGGTTTCAAATCCCGTCTCAACACGATCGTGCGTTTTTTTTCCTACATAGTTTCCATTCGACGTTGATAGCTTCTCCCCTACTTAGCAGATTAATTAACATTATTGGAAGTGTCGAGGTGTCACTTCAAGATGTGCTGAAGATAATTCTGGTAATGAAAATAATTCTGTCAATCTTGAATTTGAAGGGCCAATTGTGTATTTCATAGTCGAAGATAGTATTTTAGGTGAATTTTACCTCAGAGAACTGTACAGATAAAAATGCCATCAAATAATTGAAAATATTATTGCCTATCAAGAAAATGCCAGTGCAAGCATTCGACACAACTAAGTCAATACTGGTCTAGTCCTTAAGAGATATTTTCAAATTTATTTGTTCCCTCATCTATAAAGATCATGCATCTCTACTATAAGTGCTTTTAAATGCTTTTGCAATTTATGAGTGATAGTGTTTGGCGGCCAAACTCATTATGTGAATATTATGAAAACGAGAAAAAAAGAATCCTGTCCATGCCTTTAAGACAATCACGAGTATTGAGCTCACCTTTTACTAACTTCAATTTGGTTCACCCCGAGTCCAGTTTTATTATATCCATCCAATCCATTGTCCGTCATCCATCAAACAAACTGCCTTCTGGAGCATCTTTCGTAAGGTTTGACATCAATTCTTATATTTGAGAATATAATGGGAGAAAAAAAATGTTCGCTAGAAGCATTAATGCATAGAAGAACCCTCCTCCCCTAAAGTAAATTTTCTAACGTAACATTTTATTTCCTTTAACTCGCATAACTTTGAGTTGATAAGAATCAAACTAACTCAGCGTTAAAAATTCCCGAAGAAAATAATATAAATATTTCTCCATAGATTCAGGCAATCGTTGCAAGTCTGTAGACCACAAACTTAAATCTAAACATATTTTTATGAAATTATAATTAAAACCATTCCGTTGTTTTTGATTGAATGAAAACATGTTTAAGAATTTTTAAGTTAAGGTTAAGTTAAGCTAATTTTTCAGAAATTTTAGAACTATTTCCTATTTAAATTGATCAATTGGGAAAAAGATAAATTGAATTAAAATTCATTTAGTTACTAGGTTTGCAGAGTTTAAACAGATGATTATTTTGTGACCAGTAACAAATATGGTTTGTTTATATAATCCTTAATCCAGACAATTAGTTTAGATACCTATGTAAAAAGTAGCAATCCGAGTTAGAGCCTTGTAGTACCTACCTACTACAGAATAGATACATGAAACGGGTGATAAATTGTATTGACCACCTTCACATTTTTTGTATGCACATACGCTTTAATAGGAAACTGCTTATAAGCTTTAATGTCAATACACTCTCTAAAATTTGTTTGCTAATTGAAACAATCAAACACTTTAAAGAACTCCAACAAGTAACAATTCTTCTAATAAACTCAATGTAAAAATTGAGGAAAGAAAAATGCTGAAGCAGAAATATCCAAAAAGAAGAAAGAAGCTACAAAAAAAACCTATCACCAAATTATTACGGGTTTATGTTTACTCAAAAAATTGTGCACAAAGTCGAAAATTTGACAAATTTCAGAATTGAATGAATTTTCCACTCATAAACAAAATTTAATTTTTAATCCATGGTACAGAGAGGAGGATGAGAAATATTCCTGTAATTCTTATTTATGTGAGGTTAACGAACATTAGAAAAAAAACAGATGGATTATCGGGAAGGTATTTTTTTTTTTTTCAAATGTAAAGCGGGAAACACAATGCGACGGCTATCAGCGTGCATCAGATATAGGAATAAATCGAAATTTGAGCTGATAAACTCTGATGACCGCAGCATTGTGTTTCCAGCTTAACTTCTCTCTTAAATCCTCATTCTCTTAACCACAAGAATGTGATTTACACAACACAAAAGTAAACAGAGGCCTATACCGGATTTTTTCTTTAATGTTTGCAAAGCTCTAAGATGCTGTAGCACAGCCATCGCTAATAAGCCGGAAGGCTTTCTTTAGGACTTTATCTAAGCGTACGTGCACAAAAACGCGAGGCGAGGCTAGGCACTAGGCAGTTGAACGAGGCGATGTGAAGATACATCTCGAGGAGTAGAGCTCACAACAAGGCGTTCAGTTTCTTGGTAAATCGCGAAATGAGAGCATAAATTATGTCATCAGATTCTGAAGAATGAATTTTGTGTTTTTCAAGTAGTGCAACAATATGACACTTTTCACATAAGTGTACTTTCCGCTGTTTTGTTTGGCACCCGATAAATACGAAATGTCTAGAATTTGGTGAATTTCATCATCTATATGCAGATTCATGGACTGGTCCTATTACATTCTTCCAACATATGAGAATAAGTAAAGAGCCCTTCAATTATATCAAAGCAAAAACCTATAAGTATATCAAAACTGGCACGCTGCACCTCGAGAAAAATGAAAAAACTCATTCTCGAGCGAGATACCTTAAGGTGTTTCGCCACATCGCGCGAGTTACGTACGTAGGCATGTTGCCTTGCAACATACCAAATAGCCAACATATGCATACGAAGCATATTTAAAATAAAAGATAATTTAATATTCCCATAGAATAACTAACTAGAGTAAATTCTCAGACATCATATGAAAGCGGACACCTTCCTGTTATTCAAAAGAACAGAAGGCACGTTTCGCAAGGTAATGACTTCTAGAAAAAAGGTAAAAGCACTTGTGTAAAGAATAGGAAGAGTTTTTGAATCAGTTATAATTTGGATTAGTACGAAAGCAGAAATAAATTTGATTGACAAACTTGAAGTGTTTTACTTAATTTTTCTTTTGATTAATTTTATTTTTTTTTTATGAATTCCTCGAAGGGAATCCATAACTGGCGCAGTCGGTAGGATAGTCGGAAAACTATCTTTTTCTCAAAAATTTTTACGGTGTTGTTGTGTCGTGTCGAAAATTTCGCGACGGTTTATCGCTGAAATAATCGCATTATCGAAGGTATATCGGTAAAAGTGGCATAACCCTGTTTAATTAGAGAAAAGTGGAACACAAGAATTTTTTTTTAAAAAAGACTTGGTGAGTTTCAACTCTTTAGCTCCAGACCTACGTGAGATAATCAATTCGCGAAGGAATATCGTGTAAAATACAACAATAGTGATTAATCAAATTATAACCACAAACAACGAGGGAAACCACAGATAATTAAAATATGAAGAGAATTTTTATCTGGTTGATTATGTAAGTCAAAGTTTGAATATTTTCCTTTATATTTATCCTAAATGCCAAAATTTCCAAAATTTATTAAGCCTAAGCCCGAGAAAAATAAACTTTTATTTGGAAGAAAAGTAATTAATACAAGTGAAAGCGATAGTGAATCTGATACCGAAATTTTTAAGTCTGACGAAAAGTTGAATAGTAAAATAGAATCAAGTAGTGATTTAGAAAATTTTGACGAAGAATTGCTTGTAAAATTAAGTCAAATCAATTTATTAGAAAAATACGAAAATACAAATTCACCGAATCTTTCTGAAGGACTAAATATAACACGTAGTGATAAATCGTTCCCAATAAATCTAGGAGAACCTAAATTTGAAATTAACAAAATCAATAGTACCAGTGTAAAGGATAAATCTATAAACAGTATAAATTGCATTGCTAGTAACAGTTTCTTAAATAACGAAATGTTAAATGCTGAAGGAAATCCTATCGTAGGAAATCCTAATGTAGGAATCCCTACTTTAGTAAACTCCAATAATGTAAATTCAAATCCGAAAAATACAGATGTATTTAATGCATTAAAAATACCCGACGCTATTAAAGATTTGCCAAAATTCGACGGCAACCCAAGACTACTCTACGATTTCATTGAGAATGTCGAAGAAATCCTTTCTCTTATATCCGCAATTGACGGTACACCTCACGGCCGAATATTATTGCGTGCTATAAGAAACAAGATTGAAGGACCAGCCAATGAAGTCTTAAATGTTTATGGGACACCGCTTGAATGGGCTCAAATTAAAGCCAACCTCATACTACATTATTCAGATAAAAGGAACGAAACGTCCCTGATAAAAGACCTGCACAACCTTAAACAAAATAACAAAACAATTGAAAAGTTCTATAGCGAAATTGTAGAAATTCTCGCTGCTATGAGTAATCATATCCAAATTCACGAAGAAAACGATAATGTTATCAAAGCAAAGAAGAATTTATATTCTGAAATGTGCTTAAATACTTTCTTAACAGGATTAAGAGAACCATTTGGCTCTACAATACGAGCAATGAAACCCACGACATTAGCAGAAGCATTCACTTACTGTATTTCTGAACAGAATATTTTCTATGTAAAATCCGAAAATAACAATCATAATCAAAACCATAAGTACCCAATAAATAGAAGGTACATACAATCAAGACCAATATTCCAACATAACATTAGGACCGTACAACCCATCCCACAACAACAAATTCGGCAGGTGCAAGCACCTAATAACCCAACAACATTTAATAATAATTTCATGGGTAATAGAACACAATTTACGCGACAACAACAATTCAATCGTCCTCAATTTCCCAAACCTGAGCCTATGGATACCAGCTCAGGCTATACATATTTGAAACAAAAAGCTTCGAACCAAAGTCAACAACAAAGATTCCCACAAAATAACTTCTTTAGATCAAACGGTCCACCAAATTTTGTGAGTAAGGAACTTCATAATGTCTACGAACAAGACCATACAGCACTAAACAATGAATCTTGTGGTGAAGCAAATCTCCCTAGTGAGAATTACCCCCAAGGGTTTTCTCATATACCAGAGTTAGACCAATATTACGACTACGATTCAGACGTACATCATAATTACGAACAAGATAATAATAATCCCAGTATGCCACCTGAAGTAGATGACACAAATTTTCTTGTACCAGCCTCGACAGACAAATCGGGTACTTAGACATAAATAAACATGGATTTATACTTCCGTATGTCCATGTATCATCACCATTTGGACGCCCTTTAAAATTTCTTATTGATACCGGAGCTTCATCTTCATTTATAAATCCTGAATTTACACACCCAGAAGACCTCGTCCAAACTGAACCCATAGTAATAACAACCATATTAAGCAAGCATAAATTAGATAAACAAATAACCTTACCAACCTTTCTCGAATTTCAACAACCTGGCAGTTTAAGATTTTTAGTCTTCCGATTCCACGGATACTTCGACGGTCTACTTGGCCTTGATGCATTAACAACGTTAGGTGCAAAGATAGATCTATCAAATAAAATGTTAATAACTAAAAACGCAACTCTACCATTGGCCTTCAAACCAAACTTCATGTCCAACCGGTTCAACGTCCCCGCTAAATCAAAATTAATTGTTAAATTACCCGTTGATATACAAAATGGGGATATCTACATTAGCCCAATCAAAATCCAACCAAACCTTTATATCTCCGAAGGAATATACAAGGCAAAAGATTGGTTCAGCGCAATTGAAGTAACAAACATTGCAAACATAGACCAAACGATTTTCCTCGAACAACCGTTAAAGGTCAAACCAGTGCCCCAAGCAGAATTTCTCGAATTAAATAACTTTAGCCTACAGTACGAAGACTTAGAAAACACCGTCCCTATGGTAGATACACCGGGCAGTATAACACAGCTAATACGGGTATCACACCTAAATCAGGAAGAAAAAAGGTCAATATTGAAAACGTGTAGAGACTACGAAGAGATATTCCTCAAAGAGGGACAAGAATTAACTTTCACGAACAAAATAAAGCATAGTATCCCCACAACAGATGATATTCCAATTTATACTAAATCGTACAGATACCCCTACGTGCACAAACAAGAAGTGCGAAGACAAATGGATGATATGTTGAGCCAAGGCATAATAAGACCAAGCTATTCCCCATGGAGTTCACCTGTTTGGATCGTCCCAAAAAAACGGGACGCAAGTGGGAAACAGAAATGGCGCCTGGTTATCGATTATCGTAAACTGAATGAGAAAACCATAAACGATCGGTACCCAATTCCCAATATTAGCGAAATACTAGATAAGCTGGGCAAAAGTATGTATTTTACAACACTTGACCTAGCAAGCGGATTCTACCAAATTGAGATGAATCCAAAAGACATCGAGAAGACAGCTTTTACTGTAGAGGGTGGACATTTCGAATATGTAAGAATGCCATTCGGTCTGAAGAATGCGC
Organism: Dioctria rufipes; assembly: GCA_963924295.1. Classification (NCBI taxonomy): domain Eukaryota; kingdom Metazoa; phylum Arthropoda; class Insecta; order Diptera; family Asilidae; genus Dioctria; species Dioctria rufipes. The sequence continues at coordinate 20,617,435 of OZ002740.1, read as the reverse complement.
CATCTACATTTCAAAGGGTCATGGACAACGTCCTAGGTGACCTAGTAGGAAAAATATGTCTTGTATATCTCGACGACATTATAATTTTCTCTACTTCTTTGCAAGAACATATCGAGAGTCTAAAGAAAGTATTCGACAAACTCCGAGAAGCAAATTTAAAAGTCCAAATAGACAAGTCTGAATTCCTTCATAGAGAGATTTCCTTCCTGGGACACATTGTAACAAGTAAAGGTGTCAAACCAAACCCAGAAAAGATTCAGACTATCAAAGAATTTCCAATCCCACGAACCCAAAGAGAAATTAAATCCTTCCTGGGATTACTAGGGTATTACAGGAAATTTATCAAAGATTTTTCAAAATTAACCAAGCCTCTAACCCAATGCTTGAAGAAAGGAACTACAGTAAAATTAAGTGAAAGCTACAACAAAGCCTTCCAAACATGCAAAGATATACTCATGAACGACCCTATTCTGCAATATCCAGACTTCTCGAAACCCTTCTTACTAACCACTGATGCTAGCAACTACGCTGTTGGAGCAATCTTATCTCAAGGACCTATTGGTAGTGACAAGCCAATATGTTATGCTAGTAGGACCTTAACCGAATCTGAAATTAACTATTCTACAATCGAGAAAGAGCTACTCGCCATTGTATGGGCGACAAAGTACTTCCGGCCATATTTATTTGGTCGCAAATTCAAGATCATCACCGATCACAAACCCCTTCTGTGGCTGATGAGCTTAAAAGACCCGAACTCCAAACTAATTCGTTGGAGGCTTAAGCTTGAAGAATTCGATTACGAAATAGTTTATAAAAAGGGCAAGCTTAATACGAACGCAGACGCATTGAGCCGAATTAAACCAATAGAACTCACAAACCAGGATGAAATAGAAATTAATTTTAACGAAACTGAAACGCATAACTCAGATCAAAACTCAGCTATTACTACAGTACATTCAAGAGTAGAAAATCTTAACGATGGCATTTATATATCTGAACGACCTTTGAACGAGTTCAACCTTCAAATTATCCTCGAAAAAACCAATAAACAACCACCAGTATCGCTGGATGTACCCTTTAAGAACAAACAAAGGCGCACCTTCCGTATGCCAAATTACACAGAGGAATCCATTACTAGTATCTTTAAACGTTACCTGCCACCGAACAAATTAACAGCCATATTTAGTGACGATGATACCTTCAAAATCGTCCAGAACGTCTACACAAAATTCTTCTCTAGAAGTAAGACATTCAAAATAATCCGCTGTACCGAAACCTTATCAGAGATTACAGACAATGACCAACAAGACAAATTAATTAATGACTACCACAAAAACAATAACCATAGAGGCATAACTGAGACTCTACTTCATCTAAAACGCGAATACTACTTCCCACTTATGAAAAATAAGATCACAAAAATAATTAATGATTGCGAAGAATGTCAGTTACTAAAATACAATAGAAATCCTCCCAAATTAAAATTTGAAATCCCAGAAACTCCAGAGAAACCTCTAGATATCATTCACACAGACATTTATAGCATAAACAACAAACAAATCCTCACCATAATAGACAAATTTTCTAAATTTGCCGCCGCATATACATTACCAGCTAGAAATAGTCTGTCCATCATTAAATCTATCAAACATTTTATAAGCCTCCACGGCATCCCCAACAAATTAATATCAGACCAAGGATCTGAATTTACCGCATCAATATTCAGAGACTTTTGCAAACAATATAGTATCCGCCACCATATAACTTCATTTCAACAAACCAGTAGTAACGCTCCAGTAGAACGTATGCACTCTACCCTGACCGAAATATACAGACTAATCCACGACAAACAAAAAGAAAAAGACCATGACGACATTTTAAACGAAACTATCATAACTTACAACAACGCAATACACTCTACAACAAAATTAACTCCATTCGAATTATTTAACGGGAAAACATATAAATTTAACAATAAACTAAAATTCAAAGACGAGCACGAATACCTAACAAAGCTACATGAATTTCAGGCACAATTATACCCCGCAATTAAAACCCAAATTCAAGAAATTGTTAACAAAAACATTGAGAAACTAAATCAAAATAGGCAAACACCCAGTAAACTTAGAGAGGGTACCGTAGTCTTTAGAAAGGAATGTAGACGCAATAAATTAACACGCAGGTTTAGCAAGCACAAAGTTAAAAGAGACAACAAAATAACACTCATTACTGACAGAAAACAAAAACTACATAAATCAAAACTCAAAAAGAAACATAATTTACAGGTTGACGATAACATACGGACAGAAGATAGAAATACAGGACTTGACGAACAGCCAAGGACTACTTCCAATGAAATTGGGAGAGGCGAAAACCATACAGAGACACAACAAACTGATCCACATCATAAACCTGGACAACTATGAAAAAAGCGTAACGAAGATTGAAAATTCATTAACTACATTTTCCAAAACTAACGAGCCACACAAATTGAAAGACTCTATAAAGATAACCAACCTTAAGCTTAAAGAATTAAAACATAAATTACAGACATTAAAACCTAGAATAAGGAATAAGAGAGGGCTAATCGACGGATTAGGGACAGTAGTAAAAAGTATAACAGGCAACATGGACGCAAACGACGCCCATCGTCTAAATAAAGAAATAGAGAGTCTACAAACAAACCAATTGAACACAAAAAACGAACTAAACAAACAAATAAGAATGAACAATCAAATGATAGAAAGATTCAGCAATATTACTAACCATATTAACACCCAACAAGAAGTCATAGAAAATTATCTAAATCACTACCAAGATCAAATGAAGAATAGAATCAGGTCTGAAGACGATCTCCTTATACAAATGCAATATCTAAATCAAATCAATTACAACATAGACCTTTTGAACAATCATTTAAGCAATATAGCTGAAGCTATCACTTTGGCTCGATTTAATATCATTTCTAAACACATACTGAGTCCAGATGAACTATCAGAACTCTACAATATCTTTGAAAATCAAACTATACAAATTAAATCAGACGAACATATATATGAACTTCTCGGCTTAAAAGCTTATTATAACCACTCAAATATAATCTTCAATATTGAAGTTCCCATAATCCCAAACGAATCCTACTCCCTTTTTCACCTAATACCCTTACCAATCAACAAAACAAAAACAATAGTCACCAATCCTTATGCCATCCTAAATCAAGATAATATTCAATACTTAGACGAGATCTGCCCAAAAATAGAAGGGACATTCTACTGCAAAATTTCGAACAACCGAGAGAGGACATACGAATCTTCCTGCATCGCCAGACTAATTAACAACAAACCAGCAACATGCAAACTGATAGAAACCAAGGAAGAAGAACTAAACAACATTTTTCAACCAGAACCCAACTACATCCTATTAATCAATGCTCCTGAGACCATAGTATACTCAACATGCGGAGTTAAGGAAAAGATGATTAAAGGAACCGTATTAATTCACTTCGAAGACTGCCAAGCAGAAATAAATAAAATCATATACGAAGGAGTCAGTAACACCTACTGGGATGACATTAACATCTACCCATCAATATTCGGTCAAATCAACGCTTCTGAAACAGTCGAGAACCTAAATTTGGAAAAACTCAAAACATATTATTTTGAAAACCTGGAATCAATTCAACTCTTACAAACAAACGTCCAATACAAAAGTTATGCAATATACATATCCATCATACTCATCATCGCCATCTTAACAACCTACATAATAAGCCGAACGAAAAACCGAAGATCTGGAAATCAAAATGTCAACCTATCATTGCCCTTAAAGGACATCATCCCTGGAAAACCGGAAGACGCTCCTGCAAAAGAAACTTCAAAAATTCAGTTCCTTTGGCCTTCGCTTCACTAAGGGGGGAGGAGTTACGTACGTAGGCATGTTGCCTTGCAACATACCAAATAGCCAACATATGCATACGAAGCATATTTAAAATAAAAGATAATTTAATATTCCCATAGAATAACTAACTAGAGTAAATTCTCAGACATCATATGAAAGCGGACACCTTCCTGTTATTCAAAAGAACAGAAGGCACGTTTCGCAAGGTAATGACTTCTAGAAAAAAGGTAAAAGCACTTGTGTAAAGAATAGGAAGAGTTTTTGAATCAGTTATAATTTGGATTAGTACGAAAGCAGAAATAAATTTGATTGACAAACTTGAAGTGTTTTACTTAATTTTTCTTTTGATTAATTTTATTTTTTTTTTATGAATTCCTCGAAGGGAATCCATAACTCGCGCTGCGACAGTGTTGCTATGGACACTCTCAAAACACAAACATTTTATTCCTTAAACTCTTGATGTAACCTCGCCTCGTCTCACCCCACCTTGTTGTGCACGTACCCTGGGCCTGATATCAGACTTTTAGATTTGCGCCTGAAGTCGGATGGAGTAAAACATTTCTTGCAACTTTGATAACAGACAGGATTGCGTTTCGGAAGCATTAAACAAAACCCGATTCGCTCTGCCCAAGCGAGTAGTGTTGTAAATTCATAGTTTAGTGAACTAAACATGTGGCTTCGTTTGTCAACTATAAACATTGCCACAGGAATCAGCTATAGAGCCAAATGAGTACACGAAATCAAAGTTTCTGTCGTCTGTAAAACTATAAATAGGATTGAAAGTGAGAGCTAGCAGATCATTAATAACAATGAGGAAGAGAGTAGGAGAGAGCACAGAGCCTTGCGGTACACCGGCATGGATTATAAAACGGTCAGAAGTAACTCCGTCCAGTATAACTTGAATTGAACGGCGGTAGAGAAAACTTTCAATCCATTTTAAGAAAGGAGGATCTAGACCCAATGCCTGAAGTTTAGCTAAAACAGCAGGATGTCAGACTCTATCAAAAGTCAGGGGGGGAAAGTAGTCTGTGAAGCGCAATGCTGAACAAGGTGAAACCTATATAAGAGGAAAGCATGCATACTTGATGGAAGAAATTTGTTGGTTTGTTGTTTAGTGTTTGAAGTTGTACTGAAAATCGCGTTCGCATATCCTGCTGGAAAATAGCGTGAGCACGTGGAACGGTATGAATGACATTGAAGTCATTATATTTGGAATGATGTGCACGCATTGTTGGGTACAAGGAGGATACTATTTATATTTATAAATAGGCACATTCTTCTGAGAGATAAATAATTTTTGACTGTGTGGGTACTGTAGTAATGCTAGGCAGATGGCCTACGATGCAATGAAGCTATGTGCTCAGTTAAGTCAGAATAATAAAATCTCAGACATAGTAGGGAGAGGAGTGAGAGGAGAAAGACAGACATAGCCTCTTGGGCAGGGGCGAAAGGATGTCTTAGTTGATGAATAACTTGATAAATTACGGAAATCAGGTATGTATGCTAGTAGTGCTTATATGGTTAGTATGCATGGTCAGCTATAAGATCCAAATAGTGAATCTCGAAGCCTATCCAGACTGAATTGGGCATATCTTAATCTTCACGTGACAGCGCCCATAAGGGTTGTATTACCTGTATAGGCCAAGTACAATTCTTTTAGACGTTGCAAATACGATCTAGGCCTGAACGGAGTTACCAGTACCGTTTAAAAAAGAATATCTTGCATGAAGATATGAAACTGGGAGTATTCATAGTCCGTTGATCATGTTTTACGAAAGCTATACCAAATGGGCGGCCCGACATTGGCTAACTTGGTACTACGGGGTTAGAGGAGACCTGGATAACAAGGTTTTATCCACCTCAACTTGGGATGGCTCCTTTATCGTAGTGGCTGTGGTATAGGGTACCGTGACCCGAGATCGGCAGAGATTGGATAGGTCTCGCTTTTACCAGTAAGTTGATGTCATGTCATGCTCTATTGGCACACTGGAATTCGTTGTTTCGTACATGAGGACGTTGATTGTCAATAACAATCCGAGCATGAAGAATGCCGTGGGATTTAGCCATACTTGGCAGATGCTCACGTAAAACCACAAGGAACTTTCTATGAAAAGCCTTCAATATATCAGACCAGTTTAACTCTCTAATGAATTTATTGAATGAAGTCCAATCAGCTTAATCATAGTGCCACAGAAGTCTATTTTAACGAAGGGGAGGGGGGGGGGGGGTATTAATGATGATATGGAGAATTGGGCCGAGACGAACCAATGATCTTAGCTGCCAAGAGGAGATGACACTGAGGTTGAATATTTGTCAGGATGGATGACAGGATGAGATGTTAGAAACAGTTCTATGTCCAATTACATCTGGCAAATGAGTTAAGCTTTCTACTGTACTAACTGGTACAAGTTAAAAGACAAAATTAAATAGTTCCCCACTGGACTCGTAGTTGAAGAATGTCTGAGCCACTGCATTTAATTGACATTGAAATCACCAGCCAGCAATAACGATTTTGGTAGTAGAGGTTTGGTTAAAATATTTTCTATATTAGAGGATAAATTGTGGTCAAATAAGAAGTTACCTACCCCGAGTTACAGTTGTCAAATCAATCCAATATAAACTATTATAACAGGTTATTTTGACAGTGGGAAAGAGAACATTACCTACTATGAAATTTTTAATTCTATTTAAAGATAGAATGTTGTGTCATAAAGACAGATTGCTCTCAGAATAATTTCTGGAACAGGCTTCTAATTTTTTTACAAATCCATTATATTCCAGACCAACTACCTACTTACTATTGATTCCTTGAACTGTTTGAAATAATGTCATTGAAAATGGAAAAAGTTCACGTTCTGTATTCTGAAAGCACTCATTAATTTCATACTGCTCGTTAACTTTTTTTTTCCAATTTTGCTTTCAATTTTATCATTTTTGAAGCACGTGAAAGCCACAAAATTAGTTTGACGCCATTTCAAAATCTTAAAAAAACAACTCTTAGTTGTTGTCTTCTTTATCTATTCTCTTGGGAAAAATTGCGACAACGATGGCAAAATTGGCATGTTTATAAAATTTTTAATCTCCACGTGCTAATTTGCTGACTAGTTGTTCATGTAGTGGTGCACCAAAAAAAAAATCTAAATGCAATATCGAGATATCGAGTTGGAAAAGTCCTCAACCTAGCATCATTAGGTGGGCGAAAAATTCTAAATCTAATGAGTATGAGCAATTTTACAATCTCACAATCTCAATTCTAGGATGTATTATAAAAAGCATTATGGAAGATAACATGGGAACGAACTAACTATAATGAATGTAATTTTCGAATTTCGAAGATAGATTTTCATAAGATCTGAATGCTTCCACTATGAACATTCATTTTGGTAGATGCATTTATCTATCTGCACGATATGATAAAAATTGTTCTAAAGTGGAATATTCACATTTTAACCTCCCCAATAAGATTAGGTTAGATTATTTAAGACGGGTGCCGCTAGAAATGCCTAGTCTGCTTCACTTATACCTCCATAGAATAACCTTTAAAATACCGCCCTAGATCCATCCAGCTCCCCTTAGAAAACTCAGGATTCATCTGAACTCTTTACATTGGAGCTCCTCCAGACTTGAAAAGAAGTAGCTACTTAATAGCCTACCACTTTTATTCAACAGAGCGAGGCACTCGCAAAGTACGAGTTGGACGGATTCGATTTCCTCCGAATCCTTACACCTCCTCCCCAATAGGTTTAAAGCATAAACCATGTGCTAATTCAAACCACATAAATTTCAATAAGAAACAAATTAAAAAAAAAAATTTTCAATACCTGTAAGACATTACGTCTGCCATAGTCTTATTGAATTGTCAATAATTATTATTTACCGGTTGGTAGAAAAAAATACATAAATGAGATGAAATTACGATCTTTATCAAAGTAACTATGTATCTAAACAGGTTCTCCCCACCTCCCATACCTACATATTTGATCAAGCTGCAATTAAAAATATTTTTCCCTTTTTTTTTACACCATCATTATAAAAATATTAATAAACGCAGAAAAAAAGACGAAGTAAAAATCAAAAAATAAAAAAAGCCCAACTTACCATTTTAACATCAAAAAAATTCAGGTTTCCTGTTTCGGAGACAAAATCAGTCTTCACCAATTTGTGTGTTTGTTGGATTTGTGTTGTGTTGTGCTTTGCATCGAAATATCCATGAAATGTCTTTAATCTGCATATTTATTGCACAGCGAGCTAAGTAGTAAACAAAAATAAAAAAAAATAAAACAGAAAAACTGAAAAAAAAGACCACAACGTGTGAAAAAAATGGCGTCGTTTGCCTTATGCTGCTTCTTTCTACTACTGTACTGTTGCGTTGCTGCTGGTGGTTCTAATGCTGCCTGTTGTTGTTTACAAGAAAACTGAAAGGCGCCAAGGTTCGTTCCGTTTCGTTCTATTATTTGCATTTTTGAAACAAGACAAGAATTTTCTAGCGGTTTTTTCTTTTTTTTAAATATTTGTGTGTTGTTATTGCTAGATGTGTATGAAATACAAAAATAGCAACTTCTAGATTGTTTCACTTTATTACTAGAAGACAAGCAGAAAAGATTTACGGCTTTTACCGATTATTTTAATTTTTTTTTTTTTTTTTAAAGACACTTCACGAATATTTTGTTTGTTTTTTTGTTTTTAATTTTTACTAATTCAGTAGAGTGTCGGTAGTTTGAAAGCCGGCGAAAGACTGCATGTAACCAAGCGAAAGTCTTTCTATGGAAAATTCATTTTACCCTCGTCTATTAGCAGCCCCCCATAATATGTCGGTGAAATTTAGAAATAGGCGCAACTCCAAAAACAAAAAAAAAAACAACAACAAAATGTTCAAAAACGACTATAAAAGCTCCCCACAAAGGCCTGCTGCTGCTGGTATACAACTCACTTGTCAAGAGTCAAGAGTTTTCCTGGGCGCACATGATACCACTACCACTATCGCGCGCCGCCGCGACTATACACGAAATTTTCCCCATTGAAACCGCAGTTTTTTTTTTATTTAGTTTTTCGTTTACAGTTCTATCTCTATACACACGCTACATAAAAAAAAAAAAATAACTAAAACGATAAGAATTTTCGCGTTTTTCCACCTTTTCAACACCACCTGCCATAGTCAGCCATCAGCACAACAACACCAACTCTATAACTGCCTTCCGTTCCTTCTATGCTGCCTGCTTGTCATCAATACTTTGACTTACCGCAACATCAAGCCAAGTAGTTGCCAGTTACCTTGCCACCTTCTTCCGCCCAACCATACTCTCTAACAAAATCCGTTGCCCATTGAAACCGCCAGCAACAAAAAGTGAGCTTTTGCTATGGTCGTGACGCGGCGGGCGCGGTAAAACTTCTTCTTATTACAACAAAATACAAGTCGCCACTCGCCAGTTGAGTAATTTTATTTATTATCGTGGTGTCGTCGCCGACGCCGTCGCTCCATCGATAAAGATTCTTTGCTCATTCTCACGAAGAATTGGTGGAATGCTCCTAAATACAAAAAAAAGAACGACGGATGTCGCCCGGGCCGGTCCTGTTGATTAATAAAATTTTGGAAATTTTCTCATCTCATTAAGAACGGAACTAGAATCTTCGTCATCTCACATCATATGGCATGCCCAAACTCTATCTAGCCTTCCATTGCCCCCATTGAACTGTGGTGTGGTGCTGCTCTATCGTGTTTTTATCCCATATGGGCCCCATCGTCCATGAATGAGGCACAAATATGGAGGCGGTGAGCTTTTTCACCTCACGATGCCAATTACTACCATTCCGGCAAACATTTTTTTGGTGGCATGACGCAGTTACTGTAAATTGAAGTAAGGAAGGCGCACCAATTCCTACACATAACAAAAATATTCGCGGTTTATTTCATCTTTAGTGGGCGGGGATTTGCAGTTAAGTTGATATTGGACCACTTTCTACGCGTAGAATTTCGAAAATCTACTTTAGATGTATGCTAGCAAGCTTTTCATGGTAGTAAAAGGGGTTTAAGAAAAAGAATCAGTGCCATTTGGTGTGTAATTTTGTTTACAAGCGAATTTGATTCGAGAAAAATGAATAAGGTTTTGATGAGAATAACAAAGAAAAAAATAATAAGAAAATCTTTTTGCACTTTGAAAGGAATATATCACCATGTACTTGCAATTGAAAACAAAGAAATAATACGTGACAAATGAGTTGCCGTACGTTGCCGCTATTGATGAGCATTGTGTGTTAGTAAGAAATTGTTTCGTTAAAACGACTTGTAATTTTGAAAATACAGTTACAAAAAGATGCTATAAACATTTTAAATAATATTTAAATGGTGCCATCTATGTGTCACAAAGGAGATCATTGGTTTGAGTAATTGATTTTATTTAATATCGTCATAGTATAGCTATTTTCAAACAGATGCCACTGAAAGCATCGCTGACAATTTCCAGTGTTTCTCTCTTTTTAGAGCTTAAATTATCAAAAATAAACAAAATCCTTTTTGCAACGCTTTCGTTCGTCACATATTACGTTTTTGTTGTTATTAGTGGAAAACAAAAACAACATAATGAGAACGAAAACCGATGCTGAGTTCAATTCACTTCAATTCTAATTTTTAATACACATTTCAAGCCTTGTCTTGGGTGAATTCAAAATCGTCAAAATTTTGAACATCATAAGGTCCATTCATTCGTTTGTAAGCTTGGTGTAGTCCGGAACTATACTCAACTACACCAAACCATTCGCTTGTCAGGTGTACACTAGATTGAATTACTCAACTACACCAAGCCATTCGTTTGCTTTTCAAAATGTGGTGTAGTGTACACTGAGTATAATTTTCTGCACCATCGAAATTATAGGTGTAAGCAGTGTAGAAAAGATGATTTCACAATTTTAATTTTCTTATATTATAGACCTATATAATCTAAGATCGTGTGCGTTCAGTATTCTAGATAATTAAATTGATTTGAATGAAAACAAGTGCGTTCAATAATTTAAATAATTAAATTGGTTTGTGGTGAAACAACAAAATAATGTCAATTACGTTTGAACATCAGTTTCGCTCTAGAGGCAAGCAAAAATGACATCAGGTTCGTTCTGAAAATTTGTTTGGGTACACTATGAGTTCACTCACACAAACAAAGTCTAGTTGTGATTTGATATTAATGTCATTTGACATTATTTTAAAGGCAATTGTTATTAAGACCACTCTACTATTATTATATCATATTATCCTCAAAATTATTCCGCAAACAAATTACCAACCACTTTCCGCACAAAATTCATACCGTACTTTGACGTTAGTATATAGTACATACACAAGCGAACTTTTTCAGGTACACTCGGAAACCGAACACATTTGAATCTTCTGTTGTGACAAAAAGTGTTGAGAAATCTCCTGCTGTTCCGTCAACGTAACAAGACTTCAGTCTAAAACGATTATTTATCAATTCGACAAATTTTTACTTTAGGCTTAGTCTGCTTGACCGAAACATAACTGTGTGGGAAGATCACTAATGAAGAGCTATTTGGTTCGAAGTTTTTGTAGTTGTTCACTGTGACCGTTATCTCCTCTTTGTGTTTGGATGTTTCTGTTTGAAGTGCGATGTTATTCTGCTCGTTCAAGACTCAGGATTTCTGCACGATCGATAACCGTGATTGGGTTATATTCGATAGACTACAATATTTTATAATGAATAGGTGCAGGTAAGGTACAGATATTTTTTTTTTTTTTATATATTATTAAGCCAAGCTCAGGGTATACCCTATGCTGCAAAGCACAGCATGGCAGGAAGGAGATAGGGAAAGGATTAGGGGATATGAGGAGAGTGGCGGAGGTGCCGATGTATGTCGCCCTTAAACTTCCGCAGATTGTATTTTTTACGATAGATATAATCTAGACTTGATATCACACGAGTTGTAACACTTCTGCTGACACAGTTTTATATTTTATTTAAAAAAAAAAATTTACCCATCTTGGATGTCTTCATCAATTTTTTTAGCTTCCTATATTATTTCCTCTCAAGTTTCGTTTAATGCAATTTCATTTCTATAATGGGTCTTAGATCTACAATGTCACTTAATCAGATCTTGACATCCTAGGAAATCACTAAAGTGACGGACAAATTGTTTAAATAGAAACAATGACAGTAAAAAATCAAGCCAGTGCAGACAGATCACCATCTAGAAAAAATAAGAAATGCTCACTAATTGTAATACATTTAATAAAAAACAAAAATTATTTATATTCTAAAAATTACGAGCATAATAACACTTTAAATAGATATTTTGCATTGCTTTTTCTCCAAATAAAAGCTACACACTTTTTCAACTACCATCAATGATTCCATTACACCACCAAGATACAGGAATAAAGTAATCCACCAATGAATCACCTACAGGACAATTTTGCCGTGCATAATACTCAATGGTATATAAAGCCACTAAAAGTCCATTTCCCACGCCTAATGACCACCAGACGAAAAAATTTCCAATCGATGTGTTCGTCTTGCCTAGAAGGCGTAAAGCAGTTAACCCAACTCCTGCGAAAAACACTAACAATACAGGATATGCAAAACGTAATGCAACGGCAATCAGATATTCATGAACGATAGCTGAAATCAAAAACACTGCCATTTGTGCAGCTGTTTTTGATCCTTTAAAAACATACATATAAATATCCTTGTAGATATACTCATAGAGCCAATCATGAACGATAATATTCCAATCTCGATAGTAGGCTTCAAAATTATTCGCCGTCCACCAATCCTTATAGAACATTCGATCAGAGAATCTTAAAATCTCCGACATGAAATTCTGCCAAGCGTGTAGAATGCAATAGAAGCCGCACAAGAAAATCATTAAACCTGGCGCAACCATACCAAACAAAGTTACAACCAAGTGTCCGACAGTGATTTTCTCTTTGCCAAATTGTCCAAAATATGGCCGTAAGTAGCGTTCATGAATGAAACTAATGAAAAATATTACAGCAACCACTTCAAATAGATTTTTCACAGCGAAACCCCAATGAATTTGTTTAGTTCGTGGATAATTGTCTCTATAAATTAATGTCGGTGCAAACACGAAGAACAAATACGAGGAGAAAGATGGCATATGAACTGCAGACGAATCATTTGCGGTGGAATCTTCTACTTTTAATTTCTCGCTTATTTGTAGCGGTGCATTAGTACGAACAAAAGCGTGCATTTTCATCATAAATCGAGCCATCTCTAGAAGTACAACTGTCGAAGATATGAGCGGAAGATTAAATCGAATACAAAACAGAGCTGGTATATAACCGAAAACAAGTTGAAATAATACGAAAGCAATTACGCATGAATAGCTCCAAAATCCCTGTAAAGACTGATCTGAAATAAATAATCAGAGAAAAATAAAAATGGTAAAATTTTTGAAAATTCTTAAGCCTAGGTATATAATATTCTCTTACGTTTTCGTAAATTGAAACGAACTTTCGCCCATAATTTAAAAGCAAAGTATAATCCGAGTACAACGACTTGCATACAACACCATACAACTATTGCAATATGAAACTTTTCACATCCTGTCCGAATCGTTCCGAATCCGAAATTTAAACTAAAAAAGTGAAAAAATCAATGTTGAAATTGAATCGTAAACCACACATATAATACATACCTTCCCTCAACGATGTAATCATGGATGAAAAGATTCATAAAAACTACGGTAAATATTACGAAAAATATATGATAGATACCCCTCATGTGATTGACTTCAAGGAGGCTGGTAAGATAAGACTGTCGCGGTACAAATACTTTTGCTGGAAATGTTCGTTTGGTACTACTCTTGCCGTCTGCGCTATTCGTTTTAGCTCTATTATTCCAAATCTGGTGACTTTGGTGTTTTGCAAAATCTTTAAATTGACTCGAATTTAACTCATATAATCTCATCTCTTGGATGACATCCTCAACCATTTGGTCCATCTTCTTTTGAATTTCGCCGACAATGTTTATTTGAAAAGTCTGCAATAGAAGTGCGGAAATAATAAGTAAAAACTGGAATTAATTAATATTTACAGAAAGTAGCAAGGGGGATCATGTTCTCGGAACAACAGGGTACTGGTGCTTTGGGTGCCAGGTCACAGCTACATTAGCGGGAATGAAAAGGCGGGTCTTGATGCAACCTCGAAGGTACCCTCCTCCATAATTGAGATTGCACCAAAACACATTGCCTTTACTATTTCGGCTTAGACCGACTACGAACACAGTCGCCTTTGGTTGGATGACGCTTCAGGTAGAACCCCAACGGAGCTGTGGGGCAGACCCAAAACAAACGAAATCAAAAAGCTATTGGGAGGACTAAATAAGCCAACCCTGAGAACTCTGGTGTTAATTCTCACTGGATACTCTCTTCACAGGGTCACCTACACAGGATGGGACTTGTTGACGATCCAGTATGCAGAGGATGCGGAGAGGAATACGAAATGGTTACTCATTTGCTTTGTCACTGTCCGGCTCTCTCTGAAAACGTTACAGATTCCTTGGCTCGTCACACCTCCTGAAAGAACTGCATGAAGCTGGTAAGGAGGGTTGTGGCTGTGGACCAATTTTAAATTTTATTAAACCGTCCGGTTTGGACTTATGAGCGGATATGATCATAAATCTGGAGAGTGAAAAATGAACCTCGATGTGGCCTATGCTTAGATCAAAAAGGATAGACTATGTTGTGATGTAAAATTCGTGTTCGTGAGATAATCATGTTTTTTTTTGTAACATGGAGGGAGGGGGGGGGATGACAACAGGGATGGTCATTATTTTTCAACAGTTCAACATTTCTGCTTTATTTCTGACATTTAAGATTTTATGAAAACAAGTTCGGCTTATTTTGTGAACGAGATTTTATATAACCGAGACTCCGGAGCCTTGAATTAAGGAGCTGAAGCGCGCTGTGCTGTGCTACAGAAACAACCGACATTATTCTCGTTGGAGAAAGCATTTCTCAAGCAAGTTTAATAGTTTTTGCTAATAAATTATAGTGTTTTAAGTAAAATAAACGTGAAATATTTATAAAAATAAACAGCCATGGCAAAAACTTAACATTTTCCAATGCCGGTTTGTTTGGTTGCAATTGAATCGTCACATGAGCATTAAATTATCTTAGTCATAGAAATGCAACGCCAAAAAATATTATCTGAAAATAAATGGGGCACTAGGATAATTCTTAAGAATTTAAAAAGTCATAAAAAAATTACAAATTTAAAAATTAATTTCAAAATTTTACGATATAATGGGATTTCTTCTATTAAATTCCTTCAATACTTAATAAAGTTTCAACCACTGAATTATGTGCCCGCTCTGAAAATAACGTAGTTTAACTACTTTCATGACTAAAACGAACACATCGATGCGATTCTATACTATATGAAGAAAAAGACTTGAACTTTTTTTCTTCATAGCCTATCCTTTTTGAGGCCAACCCGTCCCTTTAACTCGTACACGAATTTGTCTGTCTGTATATTTCTTTTTTACTATTTTCGACACTGTCGTAGACCCACTTTTCGTCATCACAGCGAGCTGAAATTTGGAACACAGGTTCATGTCGCGTGACAATTGAATCTATCAACCGGAAATTTCCATGGAAAACCCGGAAAATCGGGAAAAATCATTTGAAAATTTGGTAAAAATTTGATTAGTGATAAATCCGTTTCAGGAAAAATGAAGAGTTTTCCGATTTTTCCGAAAAAAATTTCCGGAATTTTCCGGGGAAAAAGTTCTCTAAATTATGTAGTATCAAGTTCCCTATCAAGTGGCATCATTACTTTCTCTCCGACAATGGTGAAAACTGGCAGAAAAAATCGAGGAAAATTCATGTAAAACGCTTTTCCGGAGTTTTTCCGACCAACGAAGAGTTTGAGCGGTTTGCAACCTAAGACAAAGTTGTAGAGCGAAATGAGTTGCATAAAGTTGCTTTTGTGGAAAACTCCATGAAAAACCCGGAAAAGCGGGAAAATCATCGGAAAAATTTTCATCGATATGATTAGTGATAAATCTGTTTCAGGAAAAATGCAGAGTTTTCCAATTTTTCTGGAAAATTTTACGAAAATTTCCGGAATTTTCCGACTTTTCCGGAAAATTTTCCGAAAATTTCCGGAATTTTTCAACTTTTCCGGAAAATTTTCCGACAAAAAAGTTTTATAAGCTATGCGGAATCATTTTTTTTTCCTGTCCTACTGACATCAATACTTTCTCTTCAACAGTCATGAAAACTTGCATGAAAAATCGAGGAAAATTCATGTAAATTTTTAAAAAAAATTCATAGTAATAAAAAAAGTCTATGGAAAACATGGAAAATCGGGAAAATTCATGTTATATGTGATCAAGTTGGAATACAGCTAAAAAGCGCTGTTTAAAACATAATTTAAATTTCAGAAAACCCTTGCAGTAGCTTCAACGATTTGATGCTCGAAAAATTTTTGTTTTCTGATCGGCACCAAACACGACTTAAAATGTCGGTAATGATAAGCTGAAGAAAAACTTCCAGGCAACCACAGTGCTGACTTCCAATCATCTCATCGTAACTGACTTCAAAATTTCAAATTTTTCGAAACCTCGGTGGTAAACCGTAGTCCGAGTTATCAAAACTGTTCGGATTGTGTTTGAAGTACGCTCAGTCGATTGGAAACTCTCGAGTCGTATGGACGCAAAAAAATTTCACTGCGAATATTCAAAAATTTACTCAAAATAAAGAAGAAAGAAAGAAATATAAGGATAAATATAAGAAAAATTAAAGGAAAACGGAAAATTAAAAAAAAAGTAAGAAACTAAAATTAAATTAGAATTAAGTAAAAATATAATTAAGTTCAGTTAAATTGATATTAGAACAATTTAGTTAACGTGAAAAAGGCAGAAAATAAAATAAGTAAAAAAACAAGTTTTCAAACAAAACTGAGGCCAAGCCGCATGAAAAAGTAGGAAATAAACTTTTCTTCACACACAGAGGTGGACTTAGATTTTTTGATTGGGACATTTCTCTTGAATATTCTTTCTCTTCATGAATCAAATCACTTATTACCTCTGATTAATCATACTGAAATATATCGGTGATTGTCAGCGAATAAAATCTGAGTCCACCTCTGTCTGTGAAGAAAAGTCTATTTTTAACTTTTTCATGCGGCTTGGCCTCAGTTTTGTTTGAAAACTCGTTTTTTTACTTATTTTATTGTTATATGATCTAAGGGCCTACGTTCCAGGGACCCAGTTCGAGCTCCAACCACATTTCAAAGCATTCATCCAAGGGGGATCATCATAGCAGGCAGAGATAGAAGGATGTATTATGACGAGTCGAGAGTTTTATGTAAGATTGTATCAAATCTCTCTCAAAACATCTCTGTCCATTAAAAATTTATAAAATAAACTATTTTGGGGTCTCATTATTTTTGACCTCTCAAGGATTGACAGACTCGAAGCTGAGACCAAGTTCATATGTCTTTGAAATGACAAATCAACAAAACATTGGTTTTTTGTTTTGCATGTGAATTTCTTTTCGTGGTTATTTTAATTTGAAATGTTCATTAAATGACGTCGAAATAGCCTTAGTGCTCTTGTATATCATACCAGCAGAAGTCCGTAGGCTTCAATTCCAGTCTCACTTGGTCTGGCAATTTTTTTCCCTACATAACTTCCTGTGGAATATTCATTTTTTTTTATCTAACTCATCATTCTTAAGATCCTCCCCCGAGTGAAGGGACTGAGGTTTAAGAATAACGACAAAACTTTGCACCATAAACCAAATCCGTTGTTATCTGATGACCAATCCACCTAAGCCTTCTCTCTTTTTTCTTCTAACATTTTCAATGAAGAGACCGCATTGAATGGATAGGAATAGCTGGATAAAAATTACGCAACGGATTAATTCCTTAATCTGCATACAAATCTATCAATTAAGGTATAACTATGAAGGCATTTTAAAAAGTCTCTTGGAGGAAGTATTTGAGGTGAAAAAAAAAACATTTTATTTTTCAACATAGTCTCCTTTGTGAGCTGCACTATCGTTCAGCTGGATCCTATTTATTTTCATCCTATCTAATAAATATGATTTCCTAACTTAGAGCCAGTTTTTTTAATTTGGGAATAGAAAGAAGTCGCAAGTGGATAGGTCCGGGGAATACAGTGCTTGAAGAATCAATTATAAGCGCAATTCATCCAAATTTGACTTGCGACTATTAAAGTGTTGCGCCGGCGCATTATCTTAGTGTGAAAAAGTACTTTTTTATGCATTAATATTAGCTGTTTACTCAACAATGGTCCAATAATGCTACGTAAAACGCGCGTTTTATTTTTATATTATTAAGCCAAGCTCAATTGCAAAGCACACCATGTCAGGACGGAAGAAGGGAAAGGAATTAGGGAGCATGAAGAGAGTGGCAGATTTGCCGATGTATAAAACTCTTAAATATTCGCAGATTGTATACCGGAAGAAAAACGGAGGATGGTAGACTATTCCACATTCGCACAGTTCGGTATAAAAAAGCATCACGGAATTTTACTGTACGGCCGAAAGTAATTTGAGGGGTAAAAGAATGTGCGCGGTTTGCAGTACGAGTATTGCGTGTAGGAATCATTCTTCAAGGGATAAGACTAAATATTTCATGGAAACATTGACCATGTATGTAGTGATGAAGGACCGATAGGCATCCAACATTGGAGCCGTATTTGAGTGAGTCGATACGAAAACTTATTGCCAAATAGTCAATAATAAGCTTAAAGGCTCTCTTTTGAACAATAACCAGTGAAGCTAAGACTGTGCGACCAGCCCCGGCCCAGATATGAGAATTGTATTCCATTCTAGGTCTGATATAGGACTTGTAGGGGAGCGCTAAATTCGATGGGCTGAAATATTTCTTACACCTTTTCAGAAATCCAAGACATTTCGATGTTTCTATGGCAACAGAGAAGTTGTGATCTGGTGTATCGTAAATTTGTGCTCTATCAAAAGAAACGGGAGTGGTAAAATTATAATCTTGTTTTAAAGAGATGCGACAACCTTGGGACTTAGATACATTGAATTCGGCGCGATTCGCTTTGCCCCAAGCGAGGATGTTATCACGGTCATTATTCAATAATCTAATCATGCAATCTTGTTTAACAGATGTGACATTCCCTCTGGAGTCCGCAAGAGTGTCAAGGGTACTGCCATTGGCAAAACTATTGAAAGTAAAGGAAAGCAAATTATTAATGAAAGTTAAGAAAAGAGATGGAGAGATAACAGAGCCCTGGGGCACACCAGCATTTATAGAGTGAGGATTTGATGAAACGTCATCTAATATAATCCGTATTAGGCGATCGGATAAAAAAAACTTTCAATCAATAATAGATGAGGGCTTTAAGTTTGTCTTAAAAGGACTGAATGCCAGACTCTATCAAAGGCCTTTGAAATATCCAGGACAATGATTTTGGACTCACCAAAATTATGAAGACTATACGGTTCCAATGTTCCGTAAGAAAAGTCAGGAACTCTCCAGATAAGTGTTCACGCCGAAAGCCATATTGGCGATCGTTGATGAATTGATTAGTTTCTATATACTTCATTAATTTGTAGTTGATTCAAAAACCTGTGAAAGAATCGAAGTGATTGCAATTGGTCCATAATTTGAAAGATCGGTACCCCCTCCTTTCTTGGGAATAGGCTGAACGTGAGCTAGTTTCGAAGCAGTTGAAAATTTTCCTGTCGAATAAGACAAGTAGATAAGTTTGCGCAGAAGCTGAGCCAAGGATGACGCACAGCTTTTAATTAACAGGAGCGAGAATCCATCAGAACCTGTGGTTTTGGAGACGTTAATCTCCTCAGGGACTTTGAACACATCTCTCGTACGGATGTATAATAGCTCTTGTACACAACCCGATGGGAGATGTGTGGAGGGATGGAAAATGCAGGGCAAATGAAATGTAAGTACACACAAAAAAAACAAGTAACAAGAGGAATTGATGATAAATGAATGGCAGCCTGTAGAAATGTCAACAAATTTGCACTCTTATTAGAATAACTTGATTGCTCCTCTTTCATGAATTCCGCCAACTATTTTTCACCTACACTGTACTTTCATACTCTAGAAAACTTGAGCTCAACACAAATTCCTGCTTATCAGCATTTCTATCTGTTATATGTTCTAATATCCTAGATAGACTGGCCTCCATAATGGTTTATTTTTTAATGAAATGTAGTCAAATGTGCAGTTTGTCACACAAATGAGGTGCATCAAGAACCCTTTTGCAACATTTCAGTTCAATTTCAAATGGGGCAAATTTTACTATATAATTAGTGAAATACTTTTACTGAAAATTACTGCCACCTACCGTCACTATTCTTTAAAAAAAAATTATAGGAAAGTGACAGCCATTAGCTAATCATGAATGAAATCTTTCTGCAGTTTTTTTTTTCGTCCCTTTTTGGGCTCTTTCAAAAACAAAACTTTTTCTTCTGTCTAAAATGCTTTGCAACTACGGCAAATAATCACAAAGGGGTATGCCTACTTTTCATACAACTTTAGGATGAACAGGCATGAGAGATGCCTTAAACGATGCATTATGCTACTCTGAACATATTTTATTAACAATGTTTATTTCAATTAAGCGGGGGAGAGCTTTCGCGTCCAAATATAGCTTGAGCGACTTTCTTGTGTGAAAAAGTGGATTTTTCTACTTCTCGTGAAATTAGTGCAGTATTGAGGCGCCATTGAAAATGACATCCTATTAGAAAAATGTTTACAACAGAGCGCTAATGGCCATGGAAAAAAGAACTGCAAAAATACATGTTAAATGTAGTAGCTGGGGTGCATGAAAATGGAAAATTTCGGCTGAAAAAACATTCGGATAAAAGTACACCAGTAATACTCGGTGAGACCCTTAATTTGATATATAACATGCCGTATTCGAACCTCCCCCTGCCGGCAGTTCCTTCACCAAACCCTTTAAGGGCCGTATTCACCAAGCCATTTAATACAAATTTAATTTTAATTTAATTATTATTGAGGGACCGCAATTAAATTTTTGTAGCTATTCACCAACCTTAATAAAATAAATAATTTCGGACATTTCGGACTATCAGCTGCAAGATTTCCGAATTTGGCAAGTGACAGTTCTCGTGACAGTTCATGTAATTTAAATATTATTAAAGAAGTTTTTTAGTATTATTTAAATAAAGACGTTTTTATGTATTATTAAATAAAATTTATAATATATGTACAATTCGTTTTAATTAAAAATAGCGCATATTAAGCAATTCACAAAAGAAAATTGCAATAACTGAATTACGGCCAGAAAAATCGGTCTGAGTATCCCTTATATTCATTTGAGGTTGCTGTAAGTTGTCAAATAAAATTTCGATTGGTGGAATTTTCCTGTCTCTTAAAAGATTGTTTAAAACAGCTGTCGCAACAATTACCCTGTTGTGGGCGCTACTCGCATTTCTAAAAAAGAAAAATCAAATCAAAATCGAATAATATATGATTTCCACTGACACGTATATAAATGGACTGGTCATTGAACCAAAAATCCATAGCACTGATTAAGATTAAATTAATTTGTATTTACTTGTTTTTAATGCACTTGAAACTAAAAACCGTGGTTCTATTCACTGAAATCGTAATATATCTACACAGCTAAATTCTTGCTTCTTCAAACTTTTAACAGCACTATTAAAAATATGACATTTGACTGCATGACACTTCAATCAGCTGACATCGAAATTAAATTTATTTAAGAGAGGGTAAGGCCTCACTTAAAATTAAATTAAAATTAAATTTTCATTAAATCGACTCGGTAAGTGTGGTTGGTGAATAGCTTTAATTGAAAATTTTTTTAATTTTGCTTGGTGAATACGGCCCTAAGTATGTAAAGGAATGAGTATGAGCTGAGGCGAACAGCGAAATCCATTTTCCGATCGTACGTAACCCTACTGAGTTAAGGGCCAATCTAAGGTGCGAAAAATCTAGTACCTCAGTTCGAATAAAATTAAGGAAATACTAAAAAAGTGAGTATGGGGATGGCTATTTAAGCCTCCGAGCTTGGTACTCAAACTTCTTCTCAGGACCTATGAAATTCGATGTACTAAATCAAACTTTGACGATTCCCCCCCCCCTCCCCTTCACAAGCCTTCCCCGATTAATTGAAATAATGCATCGTTTAGACATCTCTCAAGTCTGCTGATGTCGGAGCTAAAATGTACATTTCCCTTTATAATATTTATTTAAATTATTTTGCTCTGTCACATCTTCATTTCTTTCAAATGACTATATTTAAAATTGTGTCATTATGGAGTCAGTCTATCTAGGTATACGATCTGGCTACCATTTTGACCGAACTTATTTGTAGGATGATACTTACTGGCGGTGTAAAGCCATTTAATGAATTATGGTTCCATTTCACAGAATATAATTTTGAACTGAATGATCGGAAAGAGAAAATGAGCATGACGACGACTTCAATCAGAATTGGTTCAGAATGAGAAAAAAAAAAGAGGTTCTAGTATTTATATCGAAAAATATATGGATAAAAGAATGTCAAGCTGATAATACGGTAATGAGCTTAGAATACGAAGAGTACAGGAAGTGTTATAGGCCAAATTTAGCATAGTCAAATTCTAGTTGTCTTAGAATCTTTTGCCGGTGTAGTGAGAGCTCAGTGCAGGCGTATAGTAAAATCAACATAGAGAGCTGAGCAACAAGATATATGGTAGAAAATATTGCACTAGCTTCCACCGAAAATGCTCTTAGTCGCTGTCACTACGACACCCAGGAGTTTCTCAGCTGTTTCATATGTAGGCAACTGAACACACATTTCTCCAATTTCCCCTATTCAAGGATCCCAAAGAAAAGCCACGCTCATGTACACGAATTTTATAGGTCTCAACATTTCTTCTTTGTTAATTGAGTGTTTAATTAAGTGTTTAGTTACCAACCTCTAGTTTTTCCTTTATCCTGTGTAGAGCAATTTCACGGCCAATATCAGAGGACCCATTATTTAGATCTAAAACAAAGAAAAAAGTTTAGAGTCAGAATATTGAAATAGTAAATAGAAAAAGTCGGTTGTATCAAAAGACAAGTTTTTTTTTAACTATTGTGTAGTAGCAGTTGTTACCTTAATTAAACTTTTTTCATTCACGACCCCATTTATGATTGTGATTTTTTCGTAACCCAAAAAATATAAAATAAATATATGTATTCATTTTGTGATGATTTATTGATTAGGTAACAATATATATAGGGTGTTAAGGGGGGGGGGGGGGGGTGGTAGCATATCGACCGTTTTAGAGTTACAGGGTGATTAAGAAAAAAAGTTAGTCTTTCACAAAACATTCTGCATCTTAAAAAGTACAGGGTGTATTGTCTAAGTGAGTACGATCACCTGCTCTACTGACCACCATGGAAAAAAACACCCTGTATACATATGAAAAAATATAGTTTTAGAATTTGTTTAAAAACATACAAAAATATAAAATCAAAAATTGCACAAAAAGTTCTAAAATTGTATTTATTAAACCCCCCAAGATTTCGCTAAGCGACTCGATTTGGGGTCACGACCCATAGTTTAAGAAGCTCTGCCTTAAAACATATAACAAACAGGAATGCTTATAAACCAGATTAAGTGAAGATTCAACAATGTTTGTGTTGAGCTAATGTTTGCTAGTGTGACAACACAGTGCAGGTAGAAACAGCTAGCAGAATTTATGTCAAGTTATTCTAATCAGAATATTTGTTGCCATTATCAAACGCTGCCATTCATTTATCACTTATTGTACACTTGTTACTTGTTTTTTGTTTTTGTGCTTGCATCTCATTTGCTCTGCATTTTCCATCCTTGATTATCACTTACTGCTTCGTGATTTTATAACGGCCTTTCGGCTTCACCCTTGTACACGAATTTTACAAGATACTCACATTCCTGTTTCATATACATATGTTCTAAGGTTATTACATTGAATTAGTTCCATCCATGTGACAGGATATTCTAGCAGTACTGTTATAACTGTAGGTCTATTCGCATATACTAGCTTGAAAGTACAAACTTGTAAGACTTTTTGTAAGTTTTTAGTCGAAGGCGTTCGCGTACACGAAAATTGAGAGAGAAATTGTTGACGTCAATTTTCCCCTCCGTGCAATTTAACGGGTCTTCTAATAAGAGGTGTTATTTTGATATTCAAAGAAAAATGCCATTTTTTGAGATAAATGATCGGATCTTTATTTCATTATAAAGAGGAAGGTATGCCGTTAATAATGGAAAATAACGTCAGCCAAATGACCACTACGACCACGCCTACAGGACCATATCCTTTTCATGAAATTTTCCATAACCAAATCGCAAAGTGGCTACCCTATGTCCTCGATAGCCTCACGAATTCCATCTTTGAGGTCTTGAATCGACGCTGGGCTGTTGGCGTAGACCTTCTCTTTCACGTGGCCCCAAAGGAAGAAGTCGCGAGGTGTTAAGTCACAAGATCTCGGTGGCCAATTGTGATCACCTCTTCGAGAGATAACACGGTCCGGAAACTTTTCCCGTAAAAGATCAATGGTTTCGTTGCTTGTATGGCACGTAGCGCCGTCTTGTTGAAAGTAAACGTTGTCCAGATCAATACCATCCAATTCCGGCCATAAAAAATCATTAATCATCTGTCGATAGCGCAATCCATTCACCGTAACTGTTGCTCCAGGCTCATTTTCGAAAAAGTAATGTCCAATGACCCCGCGGGACCATAAACCGCACCAAACAGTCACACGTTGAGGATAGAGAGGCTTTTCAACAATAACTCTTGGGTTTTCCGAGCCCCAGATGCGACAATTTTGCTTGTTGACGAAGCCATCGAGGTGGAAATGGGCCTCATCACTCAAGATGCATTTTCGATGGAATTCCGGATCATTTTCATGCATTTCAAGGACCCAATCAGCAAAGACTCGACGTTGTTGATGATCCGCCGGCTTGAGTTCTTGTGTTAACTGAACTTTATAAGCCTTAAGACCCAAATCTTTATGCAAAATACGGTGTAAAGACGTTTGTGGAATGCCTAATTCCAAAGAACGACGAGGAATGGACAAACCTGGGTTTTATTCAACACTTTCGGCTACAGCAGCAATATTCTCGGCTGTTCTTGAGCGACGTGCACGTGTTTTATTCTTCACATCACTAACTTGTCCCGACAGCACGAATTTTTCTACCAATTTCTGTATTGCGGTCCGACAAGGTGCTTCACGACGACCCAAAAATGTTCGAGTCTCGTCTCTGCCACACTTTCACCATTTTTATAGTGAATTTTAATAATTTCAATGCGTTGTTGAATCGTCTATCGTTCCACTTTTATTAATGGCGTAGTTTCTACTTGTCAAATGTCAAAAAATGACAGCTCCAAAAGCGACATCTTCCGAAATAGCGGGCTAATTAAAATAACACCTCTTATTGGAAAACCCTTTATTACTTGATTTAACTAGAGAAAAATCGTCAAGTAAAAACTTGGAAAGTGTCAGAAGTGATAGCTTGCCGCCGATTTTTAGTTATTTTTCAAGTTTTCAACTTATTTTAAATAAAATGGAAAACTTGCTACTCTCCTCCAGTAGGAGTAGAGCTTTCTCCAAAAACATTTCTATGTATTCAAAGTGGTAAATTAAATTTGACATTACGCAAGTTTTTACTCGAAGCCCTATGCGTACTTTGCAAGTGTTAAGTATAGTTCACACAAGCGAAGTTACTGTCCCAAGTAGCCTCGTTTTCAGTCCCTCACCACCTCTTGATATACCCATCAGTTTACTTGCGCAAGTACGAAAACGAGTTCCACTCACTTCAACTTTTTAGCGAAGTGGAGCCTGAGAAATAGTCATATTGAGTATATTTTCTGCAATTGGTACACGTTCCATAGTTCAACTTGAATCCAGGAAAAACTCAGGTGCATTCAGTACGATTCGGAGTCCGAAAAAAGCGATGACAGATTGAAACTAAATCGTTCGGTCTGAGAAAAAGAAAACGACATGGATTGAAAAAATTCATTCTGAACGAGAAAAGGAACGCAGCAACTGACAGCTTTGAGAGTTAGAGTCAGTTACGAGATACTACTACAGCATCACATGAAATATTGAAGCGAAATTCAATGGCTCTTTTAGAGCCGTCTGGTGCCTAAAGTAGGAACCGGTTCACTTGACTCACTTTAGAGATCCGGATCTTTGAGTCGACCCAGATCTCAGTTAATCATCTCTAATTTAGAGCGGCTTTATTACCAGTAACATACAGTACGATCGTCGTATAAACGTCATAAATACGTTAGGTTTAGTTCACCGAGGTAAGAACTAAAGGAGATGCAAATGAGAAAATATCGCGTACCCAATTCTAACACAATGACACTGATATTGTTTGTACATAAGCGCCGTAAAATTTGTACACCTGTACATAATTGTACAACCTATGCGCAATTTTAATCGCTTTTATTTTCATATACTCAAAAGTCTTTACTGAATTTGCAAACGTGATCGTAAAAAAGTTAATAATTTTGAAGAAAAGTTCAGTGGTAAAAAGTTTGTGAGTAATATTTGCTTCGTGGCCCCTACGGTTATTTCACGGGTTTTCCTGCGTCAATGCACCAAGCCCAAAACCATCCAAACCTAAGTATGGATTTGACAGCGAAGACCAAAAATGGCGGAGTGAAACATACACAAATGCAGGGCAATTTTGGGTACGCTCATGTACACGGATCGTACATATGATTGCATCTCCTTTAGTTATTACCTCGTTGGTTGAGTTTTATTGGGTTGTGTCGAATAAATTTTTCGCCGAATTATCATTCGGTGAATTTTTTTGCGAATTATTTTTCAATTTATAGATTAAATTGTTTTTATTTTGTTAAAAAAAGAAAAATCGCGAGCTCCCCGGCCGCCTTCACGGCACAGCGCCTGGGGCAGCTGACCTTTTGCCCCACACCTAGGCACGGCGCTGATAACAATTGCCACAGAATTCAATACTTGACCGTGTCAAAACAATTAAAAAGAAGATGAAGAATTTAAGGAACTCATATCATATGACGGAAAGAAGAAAAATTTAAAAGGCTCAAAAAATAAGAAACCGAAAGCAATGATATTTATGAATCGAAAAATTATTTTATTTCAACGACTTATAATTTCTAGATTACACCATTGTGCTTCCGCAACGGTACGAGTATTGAGAAAAATAAAATCGGAAGTGGAGACGCATAGTCGCACAGTTATAAATAAGTACACTTACATGCGTTTTTGCTTAACAGTCAACTGCTTTACAACACCTCGAAGCCTCTTTGCTTTCGTGGTAATCCAGAAAATAGCTATACAATTAATCGAATACAATTTCTGGAGCTGGAAGTTTTGTAGCCTCATATGCTTCCTTGGATTGCCTTAGTGAAAAAACGACGATCTTTAACTCTAATTCGAAAGATCCAATGAAATTGTTCTGATCTTGGAGGTTCATCGTGTTTTTAGATCTTGTTGATACTTAGCAACAAATTTTTAATCGTCATAATTTCTTCATGGAAAATCATTCGTAATACCTAGTAGAATCGGCATGAATCTTATAGTAGATAAACATCTAATAAAGCTCCCCCCCCCCCAATGTTTTATTGTAAATTTTCAGTGTACATACTTCACATTCTTCTTTTCCCATTTTTCACTTTATCTTTTTGCAATGCCGTTAAATTCGAGGCAAATAAAACTTCTTTATTGTCGTACCATTTTGTTGCTAGTCATACATTTTTGTCATCCTCAGATTCTGACACCAATTGTGAGTAAATAATGAAAGAATTCAAAAAACAAAATGACTGCCGGAGATATAATTGTTAACTGAGTTAATGTATGTATAAATAAAGTTTATGTCCAATAATAATAATAAATACGTTTACTTAGAACGAAATATTTTACGATATCTTCTGTCAAAAATAAAAAAAAACTAATCATAAGACCCATTGACTTATATTTACTAACATCCGATAGATGATACTACTGTCGAGATCCAGATTTTAGAGGATGCTCCTAGAACGTAATTAACATTTTTCCTACTTTTTATTATTTACAAATTCAGTTGATGAGTTTACAGTGCTTCTATGCGACTCGTAAGTTCGTTGTCTTGGACGAATTCCCTTAGGACATATTTCTCAATTAAATTTACACTTGTTATTGAACATAAATTACGAAAATATAAACATCGACTGGTCCTGAGACATTTTTCTATAGAAAATAATGTCGAATTTCCCCCTAGAATCTCAAAAGCTCAAACATAACAAGAAAATTGTATAAAAAGGTTCAGCAGAATGAGACCACAAAAATTTGTAACATTTGAAATAATAAATGAAGCAGTCTATGTACATATGTTATACATGTCAAAGAATCAAAATGGAAGTTACTGCCATGATTGGCTCACTATCGGAAATCTAATGAATAGAAAAATAGAAGAGCATAAAATCTAAAGAGCTATTGCATCACATTGAAGCGTCAAGCATCGAAATGCGAAATGCGAACTTCAATGTAATTCCGGTTAGTCTCATTCTGAGTTTAAGCTAAACTACAAAATTTTATGATAAGATTTTTTAACAATATTCTACTTTTTAATAAGTATTCAAAAAATATGCTTTACGTTGATAATCTCCATAGTGAGAACAAATTAAATGACATTTTAATTAAAAATAATCTCATCAACACGAAAACAATAACAAATAGTGCAAATTGAAACTGTTTCTCTTCATGGAGTACCAAGTATTCTTTTTACCTCAGTGAAATTACGCAATTTTTATTACGCTTTTGAACTCAAAGATAAGTAAATAATCTTATCATGGTCGTGTGTTGCAAACTTGAAAATATTTGCACTTATTTGTACAAAGTTATTTTGTCATTTTTTTTTTTATTTTCAAACGTTTTATTTTTCTCCCCCCGACCAGACACTATCAATTATCAATTCCAGAAGAAATGGTATGACAACATCTAATAATATAATTTCGTTAATTTTAATGCAAAAGTGTCTTACATAAATCTCTTGATAAGAATAAGCACACGATTAGTGCGTAAAACATTCGGCATTGAAATTAACGAAGTTCGATCTGGGGGGGGGGGGGGGGGGGGGCTGAATCTAATCTGTCGTATAAAATGTTAAAATAACGACAATTTGAGATAAACTTTTCTTTGGCTTGCGACAAAATATGTACGATAAAAGTTCAGGATCAACACCCAGGAACCACTTTGGTAATATCATTTTATATCAATAGATTTAAGTTTGTTTTCAAAAAAGAAATAAAAACTTTAAAACCTTTACTCAGAAAAAACAATAATGGATAGTACAAACAACGCTACCTACTGGAGTGTAGGAAAGTAAAATAAACTATCGTTATAACTGAAATTCATTGTTGACAAGCTAAAACGAATTTCGGCTGATAAACATTATCAAATCCCTTTGCGGATCAGATGGGGAGCCAACCCCGAAAGCCTGCTAAATATCTATAAAGGCCTAACAAAACCAGTGCTAGACTACATGCCCCCCCCTTTTTATGGATTAATATTAAGTTTGTCTAAGGTTATACAGTTGTTTTTACAAGATTTAGAAACCCCGGAATGTCACCTTTAATTTGACTATTCAGATGTACAATATCGACCAAAACAAATGTAACTCAAATTAGTTCCATGATGTTGGGCAGCGAAACCCCAAGTTTTAAAAGCAAAGTGTGTTATTTTTATTTCATTAGTATTGTACAAGTCATTTAAAAAAAAAACACCAACAACAATCTACAAAAAAGCGCTACATTAAGGAAAATTTACGAAAACTTCTCTTTTTTATCAGACAAAACAAATGCAACTTTGGAAACTCAGTTTTATAACAATATTTCTCGAAATCAATTTGTAATTTTTCCATGTAACTGATTATTATTGAGGTTAGTTAGATTGTAGCTGCTAGTTGTGTACATTATTTGCTAATAGAAAGAGACGATTCATGGTGTAAAGTTATTTGTACCACCTAAATCCTTCAAAACCTAAAAATGGCGAATAAAAAATTGTTAAATATAAAGGATTTTAAAAGTGGTGTATCTTAAAAGATTATTACTCGATAGCTCGATATCGTTGCACCGGGAGTGTTGAAACTGTATATAACGGAGGGAGACCAAGGAAAACAACTAAACAAGAGGACAATCTAATTTCCAGGAAAATTAAAACTAATCCGATTGTCTTATCTACAACTCTAATAAAAGATCTCGATTTAAATGTATCGCAAAAAACCGTTAAAAGACGCGCAGTGGAGCTCAGATTACCTTGTTGTCGACCAGCAAAGAAACCTTTTATTTCAATTCAAAATGGAAAACGAAGGTTCGCTTTTACACGTTCCCACATTAACTGGACTGTTCAGAAATGGAAGACCATTCTTTTTAGCGATAAATGCAAATTTAATTTGAAAGGATCGGACGGAATAAATATGCCGTGTAAGGCGTCCTAAAGAAAAGCGTTTGGATCCAAAGTACTGCAAAGCCACCATTAAACACGGCAGAGGGTGTGTAATGGTCTGGGGGTCCATGCCAAGACAGAGTGTAGGGCGAGTTCATAAAATTGATGGTATAATGGACCGCTTTTAATACAAATCCATACTGCAGGAGGTCATGTTACCGTATGCAGAGTGGAATATGTCCTTGAAATGGACATTCCAACATGACAACGACCCAAAGCACACGTCGAAAACTGTGAAAGAATGGCTGAACGAGAGTGGGATTCAGCTATTGCAGTGGCCAGCCCAGTCGCCCGATCTGAACCCCATAGAAAATCTATGAGAAATTGTTAAATGAAAGTACAGGGTGAAAATATTAGTTAAAAAAGTGAATTGTTTAAAGAAATTAAAAGAGTGTGGAATAAGATCCCACAAACAATAATTGATAATTTAATTGACTCCATGCCTCGCAGGTGCCAAGCTGTAATTAAAAATAATGGATTTGCCACAAAATATTAAGTAGCTTATTAATAATTAAAAAAAAAAAATTTTTAAACCACGAAGTTGCATTTGTTTTGTCCCATCAAAAAAATAAGTTTTCGTAAATTTAATTTATTTCGTAGGTAGAAATGAAAGATTGCTTGAAGATTGTGTTTGATTTTCTTTTAAAAAGTTTGTATAGCAATAATGAAATAAAAATAATTTACTTTCCTTTAAAATTTCTGACTTTTGTTGGATAATATCGTGAGAGTGATTTGAGTTGCATTTGTTTTGGCCGATACTGTACCTACCTAAATGCAACCGTTTTTGAGAAATTCACGTTTCTATGATTCATAATTTCATTAATGAAACACATACCACGTGCAACGTGCTTTGAAATAAATTTACATACATAACATTTGGGCATTTTGTGTTAACGTAATAAACTGAAATTTGGTTATTGGTGTTTTTAAAAAAATGGTATACAAATTTAGATTTTTTATGTGTACTGTGAAAACGATAAGTCCTAGATGTTTTTATTTTACTGAAAAGTTCAACAGAATATGAAATCCGATAAAATTAGTTATAATGAATTTTTGTTGTTTGAAATAAGTTGAACACAACAAACAACAAAGCTTGTTTTTCATTTTACGTTTTGTGTATTGCTTGCTCCGCACTAAACATGAATACGAAGCCCAAGCAGCCAAACCCTCGGAGCCACATTGCAGTCTGATAGCTTCGGTACTGACAAACTCCAATGTTTTCGGAGAGCCATAATCCCAAAACAGAAAAAATAGCACCAAGTGTTTCAGGGGTATTAAAGTATACTTAGGCTCGGAAATTGAGAAAAGCGTTGAAATTTTGAATTTTGTTAATAATTATTAGCGCTCTTGTTTATTGCCATTGCAGTTTCCACATTTATTTGATAAAAAAAAAACCTTATCATAGGTATAACCATAGATGGCATAAGAAGTTCTTATGCCATCTATGGTATAACCCACTCGCTTATTCCGCTACTAACCTCAACCAAATTTTAAAAGACAGTTTGTTTCTATTTGATTGTAATACTCCATTATTGTTTGAACATTCAATTTATTATTCTCTTTTGTATTTTAGTATAATAAAACCTAACATTTTGTGCATTTTGGTGTGTTTTTCTTGTCTTTTTCCAGTAATCCGGCATTTTCAATAATCCGGCACTACCCTGGTCTGATATTTGCCGGATTAGTGAAAATCTACTTCAGAGATGGGCGTAGTACAGTGTCAGTGCATTAATTATTTCAATAGCACTAGAGGCCTCTGCAATAGTTAAAATCCAGGTTGCACTATCACTAAATGATTAGTGGTAGTGCACATTTGTTATCACTATCACTAAACGAATAGTGGTAATGCAGACTCTATTGCATTATCACTAAACGAACAGTGGTAATGCAGAGTTTTTGCATTATCTCTAAACGATTATGTGCAGAGTCTATTGCATTATCACTAAACGATTAGTAGTAGTGCAAATACTTTTCACTATCAATGAGTGATAATGAATTCGTGCATTGGTAGTGCAAACACATTTCACTAGCACTGAACGACAATTTAATAGTACACATATGCAGCACTACGCGTAGCTCGTTCGATCAAAATTAGTGTTAATTGTTAATGAATCATCTCCATCTCCGCAAAACAGAAAACTGAACGGAAGATTTTTATTCTGCATGCTGAATTTGAATTCTGTGTAATATCAAAAACTTAATCGTCTTTCAAACTTTTATTTCCATTAAATTCACTTTTTCAATGTAATTATTTCATGTACAAAAAATGGAATTGGCTTCTCTTGTAACTAATTTTTCAAAAATTTTGTCAGACAAGTTCTGCCGTCTGGAAGTATTAACAATTCCTGCAAAGAAAAATATTCTTTCCACAGGAGCCGATGATGGAATAGGAGTATTATACTTTATGAATAATTTTTTCAATATTGGATATTGATGCAAACACTCCCAACTCTCGTCTTGGTCCATCAAGAAACGATTGATTTCCCTTGAAGCTGGATCACAGCCCAAAGTTATTCTAGCAAAACAAAATGCAAGAAGAGTAAATAGTTTGAATTTGTGCAATAGTATTTTTGTTTTTTATTCATTGCAGAGATGCCATACATTATCCAGTGAAAATATAACCAGTTGGGCAATTTCTGGTGGATTTTGTATGGAATTATATATGAATCCAAAAAAACACGGCTTGCATATATGTATGTATGTATACATATAAACAAGAAATTGTCTTCTTTAATAAATAAAAAATAAAAATCAACCAGCTTCTTACCCATTGTAATTGTATCTTTCATAACATAGTGTATATTAAAAATTGAAAAAACTGAGATTCAAACATATGCTTTAAATGCATAGTAGGTATGTACGTAAAATATGCAATATTTGTTGGATTTCTTGGCTTATTTACCTCAGTGCAGATTTTGATACGTTATATGGAAATTATTCTCCAAAGAAATAGTAAGTAAATGCTACGGTGTTCGTTAAATAGAGGTTCCACTGTATACAGGGTGTTTCCGCTTAGGAGATCAATAGAGCAGGAGGTGATAGTATCACCTAGGCAAACAAACAAAAATTGTTTGACAGGGGGGGGAGGCGTATCAACCGTTTAGGAGTTACAGGGTGATTAAAAAAAATAGTTTATCACAAAATACACTTTTTTTTAATTACATGACACGTACGGTCACAGTTAAGAGCTCATTGTATGCAGAACTTCATGGCCTTTCCAACGATTGCTCAACCAGCCCCCTTCTCCTTTCCTCTCAAGAGTTACGGATATCTAAACTAAAAGTTTCGTATTTTCTTATTTTTTTTTTTTTTTTTTATTTGACCGCTATTATTTTTGCAAAAAGGTCATTAACATAAACTGTAGACTCTCCTCTTTAATTTGACCTATTACACCCAATGAGAATAGGTTTGAGAATAAGTTAAGAGTTAATAACTCTTACAGATAACACATAGTGTGTAATTGGTCAAATTAAAGAGGAGAACCTACAGTTTACAGTTTTTATAAAAAAAAGTTATGTTAATGAACTTTTTCCAAAAATAATAGAGGTCAAAGTAAAAAAAAAAAGTAAAAAAATCCGAAATTTTTAGTTTAGATAACCATAACTAATGAGAAGCTATGGTTACGAAGCTAGTTGAGCAGTCGTTGGAAAGGCCATGAAGTTTTGTAAACAGTGAGCTCTTAACTGTGACCGTACGCCGTGTACTTTTTAACATACAGGGTGTTTTGTATAAGACTACCTTTTTTTCTTAATCATCCTGTAATTCCTAAACGGTTGATATGACCCCTCCCCCGGCTATACAATTTTTTGTTTGTTTAGGAGAGTACTACCAGCTCGTCGGTGATACTGCATAACCGCGAGTCTACTAATGTCATTACCGCTTAAGACAAAGTCAAATTTTCAGCAGACACTAAACTTTTTTTATTAAAATGACAAAATTATTGCTACTGAACTCTAGAATATCAATTTTTTGGATTTTAAACATGAAATTGTTAAAACAAGTTATATAATTTCTCAGCTTCGAAATTGGATTTTTCTAATCTATGCAGTACGCAGTTCTAATCTCACGGTAATGCAGGATCACCGACGATATCTAATACATGATAAAAAGTTCAAATGAATAGATGGAATAGAAATATGTAGATAACAAACAATATTTGTAATATCTTCTCTGTCCCCTTATACATATCACGGATGGCGCAAAAGTACTGGCACTATAGAAATTATACTTATATTTTTTTTTATGACATCTCCTGTCATTCTGATATTGAGAATTGTGTAGTAAACAAATGTAAAATTACTAAAAATAAACATGGACCGTTATACTCCCCAAAAACGTGGAATAATCACGTCAATGTTTTTACGGAATAATTCATCAGTGATAAAAACACAACAAGAAGATGTGGAACAGTGTCCAGAAACATCAACGAGGCGACGTGGCACGCAATTGGGTATTTCCACGCGAACTCTGCAGCGTATTTTGATCAAAGACTTGAAGATGTTTCCATATAAAACTCAGATGACTCATCAACTGCTACCTACTAACCAGGGTTGTTAAAGAATGCATTATTTCTGAGCTGCATTCCTATACATTTTCTCATTCAAATGAACGAATTGGAAGCTGCAGTCAAAGTATGTTTAAAGAATTGGAATGGAATTAAATGAATTCTATTCCACAAAAAAATAATGCCGAATGCATTCTTTTTCCTTTTAGAAAAAGAATGCATTACTTTGAGCTGCATTACTCTGGAATGCATTGCATTCATTGAAGTCTGTGTGAATCCACTTGCATTCACTTGCATTCAGCATTCACTTGAATTCAGTGAAACTATTCCATGAAATTATTTTGTGATTAAGAATGAAAGAACAAATAAAGCACTTTTAAGCATTTTTTTTTAAAAAGAATTTCAAATATTAATTAATTTGTCGAATTCTACCACATAATGAAAGTAGATGTATTTTGTTCGCATAATTTAATTCATCTGCTTCTCCTCCTTAAATGATTTTTTCACATAACAAATGAAAAATAATCATTATTTTCGGTGTCTGGAATAAATACTTTTTGATTTGATTTGAAATTCTTTAAAAAAAAATGCTTAAAAGTGCTTTATTTGTTCTTTCATTCTAATCACAAAATAATTTCATGGAACAATTTCACTGAATTCAAGTGAATGCTGAATGCAAGTGAATGCAAGTGGATTCACACAGACTTCAATGAATGCAATGCATTCCAGAGTAATGCAGCTCAAAGTAATGCATTCTTTTTCTAAAAGGAAAAGAATGCATTCGGCAATATTTTTTGAGGAATGTGGAGTTGTATTTCCTAATTCCTAATACTGAAGAGGAATGAAAGAATGCTAAATATGCATTCCTCATTCCTTTGAATTAAAACCAAAAAAGGCTGCATTCTTTAACAACTCTGCTACTAACTACCGAGCTCGTCTAGAGTACAGCCAGCGCTTCATAAATCTCAACCTTGAAGAGGATGATTTTTTTTTTTAATTGGTTATGAGTGACGAAGCGCATTTCCATCTCTCAGGGCATGTCAATAAGCAGAATACTCGCTTCTGGGACACTGAAAATCCGCGTATTATTCAAGAAACACCTTTACACCCACTATAAAAGTTACTTTAAGGTGTGGCGTCTGTGATGAAAGAGTGATCGGACTCTATTTTTTCAAAGACGCTGCAGGCAATGTGATAACTGTCACTGGCGAGCGCTACGGAACCATGTTACGTGAGTTCTTGATACCCAGTTTGGATGAATTGGGGCTGAAGCACATCTGGTTCCAACAAGATGGCGCCACGGCACACACAGTGCGCGGCACTATGGACTTAGTGAGGGACGCTTTTCCAGGCCATGTTATCTCTCGTTTTGGCGATTTGCCTTGGCCTCCAATATCACCCGATCTGACCTGTCCAGACTTCTTTTTTGGGGTTATTTGAAATCACTGTTGTATGTGAACAAGCCACAGACTCTCGCAGCCCTAAAAGAAAACATTCATCAAGAAATAAGGAACATATCGCAGGAAGTGTTACGGCAAGTAATGGAAAATGTCATAAATAGGGCTAAATGTGCATCAACTCTGAAGGTCACCATTTAAGAAACATCATCTTCAGTTCTCCCAATGCGACGAAATTTCATGGCACACATATACATTTATAAAAAACTAATTCTAGTTTTCTAATTTAAAAAAGAAGTTTACCTGGACCAAATGGGGTCATTACTTTTGCGCCACCCAATACTTTTAGGGTCGGGAAGGAAAAATTGTTTAATTTTATTTCCTTAAAAATCGAATTTAAGGAATATTTAATGTTATTATAGCTTTCAATAAAAGTAATAATTTCGAATGTAACTATTTGGAATTTTTTGAACTTGTAATATGAATATTAAAGTAAAAATTAAACTTGAATTGAAATGACGTACATATGTTCAAAGTCCAAAAGTTCTGGACAAGGTTAAGAATTTAAATGTCACAAGTCCTGGACATCAGTTGTTTCAATACTAATTGTTGATTTATTGTTTGGATAACGTTACTTCAGTTATGTCACATGTCACGTTTCAACATCGAATTGGTCTACCTCTATACAATTTATTTCCATAAAAAAAAAAAAAATTATAAAAATATTTACATATGCATTTTCAATTCTAAACAATTCAATTAAGATAATTGTCCCACATGATATAAAAAATTAAACTTTGGGGAATTAGCATAAATTTGAATGGAAAATATTGTCAAATTGATAGACTTCAATAATTACACACCAAAATACAACCAGAAAAAATATTGGTTGACGCTTTTATGATCCTTTAACTGGAATACTCAGACTACTTAAAATGCTATTTCATGTGGGCACAATTTTGTGTGTCAAAAAGAGTTCTACATAGGCGGGAAGTTGAAAAAGGAGCGCTCGAAAAGTGTGTTTTAATAAACCTTTCGAATTTCTGCTACGTATCTAATGAATATATGTATTGCCTTTTGTAAAACAATTTTTATCAGTAATAACCCCAAAACAATTAATTTAAAAACATTTCTTTCGACGAACCCACTTATTTACCATATTTGTTATTTACAGTTCTCTGTCAGCTGGTACACAAATGTGTGGCAATGCACTGTTATTTTTTTTTTTAACAATTTATAAATTTTTGTAAACGTTTCTTTTTTATTATGCCCAGGTTAGTTGGACGATCTTCTAGATGATACAAATCAGGAAAAAAGAAACGCAACCACTTTTTCAAGGATATATGTACCTACATAATAACAATATCCTCAAAATATGCTTTTCCCTCCTATCCATTTTTCAAAAACTTTCTATATGTTAGAAAACATTCCGACGCAGCCAATAATTTTTAAACATGGCTACAAATCTTACAAAAATTCGTTAAAGAATGTTTAAAACAGCAACAAACTCGAAGTTTTTGTTTTTTATAAGGGAAAATAAGTATAAATGTGTTTTGACATTAATGACGGTGTCAATGCAAAACACCAGCATGATGTAATCACTTCAAAACATAAGTATAAAAGTAATCTCACAACGTAGATGATAAAAATAATCTTAGAACTTAAAAAATTTTGAGTGTATTTTAAATGACTGCATATAATCTTCAAGCGTTTTGTTGCGTTGCATACAGGCTATAGTCTACAGATCACAATTAATATCCAGAACCGATTTATCAATTTGCGGGTTATACACGATATCACTACAAGTATAGAGGAACTGATTTTAACTATAATTGATACTCTTATCGCTCAATTCAATTTACATTCGTCACTGAAATGATCCACACTTTGTTTTGAGTAAAACGTATCTCATTCCAAGAAAACACCTTGCTCTCCTACCTGTTGTTTGAGGAGCTGACGAATTACTTTCATTATTTGTATTCACTTTCACTTCTGAATTTTTCTTCCTTGAATTCTCCGCTAAACGTTCCTCCCCCATTGTTGAAATAATGGAAAATAACGAATATAAAAAATTTTATTTCCACGAGAAAACTGTAAATAATGATTCTAAAAAGCCGGACTTTTTCACTTACTTTCAACGCGAAATTTAAGAAGTTACTGAAACTTGCACAAAAGAGGGCATGTCATTTTAAGCAAAATAAATTACTCTTCTTTAGGTCCACTGACGCATACGTACGGATACGACGGATTGCAGGCAGAGCAAAGCTCCCGCTCAATGAGTGCTGCTAAAATTGATAGCTGCTAGCTGCTTGCTAGCTAGCTCTTTGTTGTTTGTCTTGTCTTGTCGTATCGCAAACAAAGCGTTTTGAATTGATAACGACAACGTTAACATGCCTCGGCTACTCTTAGCTGAGCTGTAATAAAATTGATAATGCGCTGGAAGCAACCAAGGACACTTGCACCCAGAAGTAATACGATAGCAATGTACTGGACTCAACCTACCTAAGTGAAGTTCATTTATACTCAGATTAGCTGTTCTGGCTGTTCTCTGGCCGCTAGCCCTTATCGGATTCGGAATGACTGATCAAGTTTTTGTGCTTTTAGATAAAGCAGGCAGACCATGGCTGATTAAAAGAAACGAGGGCATAGTCTATTCTATAATAATGAAATATTACAGTTGTTCAAAAATTTTATTTATATATTGCGACATGCTTCTGGGGATTTGGAGAACAGTTTATTGATTGATATCCGACTACAGTGAAATAAATAATAAAGTAATGAGTAGAGTGATGGTAATTGGCAAAACCGTCTTACTCGTAATCGGGTAACCGGTTTTTCGAATGATTGTGCAACACTGAAAAACGATTTTACTTGCAAAAGAGACCGGTTTTTATACCCTTGATATAATCATGTAGGGTATACATACTACGTTTGCATTTCCGTCTATTCGTCCGTGCTTTCGTCTCTCTGTCTGTCCGTCCACCCGATAATTCGAGAACGGATTTACTTTACTTTATTTTACGTTTTTGAGAAAAAAAAAATAGTTCGAAAAAGGGACCAATCGGGCAACTCCTTCGTAGGGTCGCCATGCACAAATATCGTTTTTCAATATATGTATATATTTGGGCACTTCCTCAGAATGCGTCGACGTAAACTAAATCAGGCAACCACTTCTTGGTGTTGCCATACAAAACTTTGGTTTTTCACTATATATTTGGACACTGCCTGAAAACGCGCCGATGTGGAAAGCTGAAATTTTGTACGCACCGTTCTCATAAAAATAGTAAATAAAATTTCAAAAATCAACTAAATCGGGCAACCCCTTCTTGGGAGGGAGAGGGGGCTTTTCGAGAAGCCCTATACACATGATTTTGAGGAAAGATCTTAGTTTTCACCCATTCGTCGATTGCGTACTAGAAAAGCAGTAAATGAACGGTGATTTTGCTAAGAAAATCATTCTTAGCGGTGGATTGCATTTGAGAACCAAAATACATTCACGGCTTTCGGCCACGGATCACAACCCACTTGAGGCTCGTGGCCGACTGCTGAAGTCAAATAAGTTACATTCACGGCCACTGGCTACAAAAAGCCAAGCATTATACTGGTGAGAAGTATTCGGGGGGAGGAAAAATGCCGAAATGCCAAGTTTCGATCGGGAGTACGGGCAGCATACTAATACTACAGTAAGCCGGCCATTTTGAAATTGCGAAATTTCTCATCGGATGGCTGTACAGATGTTTATTTGCGATTCGAGTTCGAGGTGATAATATAATAATTTAATAATCATTACGTGTTGTGAATTTGTGATACAGTTATTGTTTATATCAAAAACTGCGACTTAATTGTATACTCACACAATTAATTTCGGTAATCATATAAGAAACTAGGCGAAGGAACATTATTGTTTAGCACGTCTAAGCCAAATTCCTTCCTTCCCTAAAAAGTTCTCGTCTGGGTCGTCGGCCCTTACTTCAAAGTTGGTCATACTGGGGCTACGAGCCACAAAATTTGAGATTTGATCAAACTTGGCCAAGGTCACAGCGTAGCTTGTGGCCTGTGGCCGCGAATGTAACTTTCCATTGGTTCATGAATGTATTTTGGGCCTCAACCTTAATAAGTATGCCACATGCCAATAAGCAAAATTATCTGGGCTTCCAGATTCACCGATTTATCGTATTTGCCCCAATTTTTAGGTTATATTTGCAATTTCCGGATTTTGGCTCCTTTTACTTCCAATATTTTACAGCTTCTTCTGATTTTAGAGATTTTCACTATTAGCCCATATTATTATATGAACACAATTCTGACGCTATCTGACATTGAAACTAAATAAACATACAACACTAACACCTAACGGCGAATGAAAAATTGCTAAAAGCAATGAAATAACGCCTACAGACATGCAAAAATATATGAATCAGATGCACGAAACTATGAAGAAATATTACTAAAAAACGAACGTACTATATCCAAACATTTCAGATATTTGCAGATTAGAAGTCAGCTGTGAAATCTGACATAATTACGCAAACTTTACATTGTTTGCATTGCCACCTTTTGTTCAGTTGATTTTACTTTTACCGGCTATTTTTCTCATATTATCTCCGTTCTATTAGTTCTCTAAAGTGATGAACAAAGTTTTTTAATAAGTAAAAACTCAGTTGGATAGTAACCACGGACACTGAGACGTGTCCGAAATGTTTAGCAGGTAATTTTTCTTTGCAAAAAAAGATTTTTTTAATAACAATTCTATCCGAAATTGATTAAAAATGAAATAATTATGTTATTTAATGATTTCACTCCTTCTTCAATTTTCATTCATAATTCATGATTTTCTCTCCAGTATTTTCACGATTTTTAAATATTGCCATCTGGTAGTACTGTTCGGAAAATTCAAGTGGTGATCCGGTTAAGTGATCGCCAGTAATGCAGTGACCGTCAATGGTGTATACTTTAAGTTCTGGATGATATCAAAGTTTGCATGGTCGCATTTGGACAGCATGGATATAGATGATATGTGTTTCCACAAAGATGGAGCCACCTTTTGTATGGCGCACGAAACACCCAAAATGTTACTGCAGAAATTTCGTGGATGACTCAAATCGTACAACTTTTTTCTCTGTAACTACATAAAGTTCAAAGTTTGTGCGAAAAAATTATAACAATTCGAAAAGAGATTGAAGATTTGTTTAAAATAATACAAGAAGTTGAAACAGCCATGGGGTACGGAAGCCAAGTTGTCCCATTGTGCTAAAATCTCTAGATACACTTTTTTTTATAAACAATTTAATATTCCATACATGAATTTTTGTGAGAGAAAATCTGTTGGATTATGATTTCCTAAATTCCCTTTTCTTGTATATTCACGCCACTGCTTCAATTAGGGCAGCGACATTACGATTAGTGGTTTTTCCCGTCTGGCTGGCCATCTACGGTTTTTACCATCGCCGTGATTACACGACATACAGGACAGTTATTCTCGATTATTTTGTGGATACAAGTCAGTGAAATCAGTTCAGTAATTTTTAGGGGTGTTATAAAATATGTAAAACATTAGTGATATTGAACTTGTAATTATTTTACTTTTAATTAAAATACCATGCACAAAAAAACAACAGTACTTCTTCTTTTACCAAAATTTAAGTTTCAATATTCAAGAGATTAAAATAAATAATGCTCCAAAATTCTAAAGTTTTTTAATAAATTTTCTGATCACCCGTTCACCATGAAATTTTTAAATTATTTTAAAGCCTAAAAGTATGCAAAATAAAAAATCTAATGATTGTTGCAAACCGTTAACATTCAGTACGTTTACATGAATACTTGAAGTATAGATCAAGTAATCAAAATATCATGCAAAACGCACATTGACTTCAAGTATACTTGAGTCAAGGAAATCACAAAATTTTTGTTCCATTTACTTAAAAGAATTCATATAAACGCAACTGCAGTACTTGAACATTTTTCATGTTAGCGAATTATGCAAACGGCAAAGAGGAACAAAAAAAAGATTATTGTTAACAATTAAGGTTGTGATTTTTGGCAAATTTCAAGAAAATTTCAAATCAAGTAATTGAAATTAAATCGACCAAAAACCCTACTTCAAGTGGATTTGAAGTCAAGTACTCAAGAATTCAGGTAAACGTACTGATTGATTATATAAATATTCAATAACGAGGCCTAGCACTAGGAAACTGTTAACAAAGGTAAAATTTATTTCAAAAAACAATATCTTCAACTTTAATATTAAGTTTAAACCAAGAAGACAAAATAAAGACGCAAATTGCAATTCAAAATAATTTCCGAACATATTACATAACGATTTAGCAAATTGAACAGGGTTACGACTGCGCTAACTCAATCCAACTAAGTAATCTTTCACCATTCACATTGATTATTTATATAAAAAGCGTGCCCAGAGTTATTTACGTGCTAGAAAGGAGATGTTGCAACTTTGAAAAAAATCTGATAGATATTAATGGTACCTGCAAATAAAATCTTCGAGCATATATGTATAAGGTAAAAATAGTTAAAAACCAAATCAGAAATAATATTGAAAATTCTTTTATTAGAAATTTAAAAAAAAACTGAAAATAACAAGCGAAAGAGAAGTAGCGACATCTTCTTTCTCACATGTTAATGATTCTGGGCACAATTATGCTCTTACCATGACCATATACCATTTATATGAACGCTCCAGTCCAAAGTCACTCTGCATTCAATTTTACTAATCGTATTCCGTATTCGTTTCTCAGTAAACGAAAAGACAGAAAATCTAGCAGACTGCTTGCCAAGCCAACCATGCAGGTCAGACGATTTTTTTCTTTACGCACCCGCACGCAGTTACACTTACAAATATAATGACGACATCTCGAAACCATGACAGCATGCACAAACATATGTGTATCATATGTATGTGCATGCATCCTACAGTTTATTGTGATGTCATGATGTCGTACTGATCTTGTGAACTCTTATACGAAAAAATCATAAAATGATCGGGCACGTCACGAGCACGACTCACGATAATAAAAGTCTTTTAAATCATAAATTAAACACACCGCGCCATGCCGCTGACTTTAGTTTACATTCTTCGGTGCATAGATTAAGACGTGTAAATATTTGAACGTCTTCTAGTGGCACACGGCGGAGATTGCGTGTACTTCTGATAGCGTGTGCTAATTTTGTTTTGGTTTTGCTTTTCTGCTCGCAATTTTATATTATTAACTTAACCTTATGCAATTC
Source organism: Dioctria rufipes (assembly GCA_963924295.1). Classification (NCBI taxonomy): domain Eukaryota; kingdom Metazoa; phylum Arthropoda; class Insecta; order Diptera; family Asilidae; genus Dioctria; species Dioctria rufipes. The sequence goes on along the minus strand of OZ002740.1, from coordinate 20,573,928 downwards.
GGCCGACGATAAATTAAATAGTGTGTCATTGCAAAACTTTGATTTTGTGTGTTTTGTGAAAACTTGTTTTTAACTTTAAAAAAAATATATATATATATATTTGCACCATGACCACCGACGACAGGTAAATGAGAAAAACAAAATCTAAGCTAACTTTTATGTTAATTTTCTTCGCGGTTTTCACCACAACTATAATAACTTCATAAATAAAAATTAAATAAAACAAATTAAAAACAAGTGAAAAATATTTTTAAATGAAAATTGGATTGAAAGCTGAAGAAGATAAGAAAGTCGTGGGTTTTATTCAGAACTAATAATTCATCGTTACCACAACACATGTCCACAATATTTTGAGTGGTGATAAGCGATCTGTTGTCCGTGAATTTGCAAAAAATACATAATACTTGAGAAGTTTTTGTTTTTGTCGACGGGCTGACTTATAATCTTCTGCAATTAGGTATCTGACAACTTAGTGAAGCCGATGAAGACCAGTGATTTTTTATTTATGTAATCTTAATGACGATCAACTAAAAACCGGTTTATTTGAATAAGTGGGGAAGAAAAAAAATTTCATCTCATTTCCTTTTCCCAATTATATCTTGATTTTGCAAATAATTACAATAGAAATTAGTCACGATAATAAAATAAATAAATAAATAAATTAACAGAAATATCAGAAATAGGAAAATAGTATCTACTAAACATAAAAAAGAAAAATAATATTAAATATCAATTCAGAGTAAAACAAAAATGAATGAATCTTCCTATATAAGAATAGGGGAGAGGGGATAGCACTGAACATTAGCATACGATTCAAATTTGATTTTCAAGTTTGATGCACTTTACCCAACCGTTTTACAATAATTTAAACCTCACAAAAAATGCGATTTCAATGACAGTTTCCTCATTCGATGCGACTTTGTTTTTGTCACCGAATATGTTTACTTCATGTTTGGAAAGAAAAAGAAGTCACAAGGTTTCTCCTATACCAAATTTAGTGAATAGATGAATGGGGGGGGGGGGAGCAGTTTGTAGCGCAATTTGAAAATTTTGACCACGGTACCTATGTAATTGCAGAAATTGTCATGGTGGAAGAGATTTTTATTTATTTATTTTTTTTTTTTTTCAAATACCCAGTGATCTTAGGAAATCAAGGTAAGTCGCGAATTGCTAAATCTCTCCTTGATTTTAGTAAATTACGAGTGTTAGCACAAAAGTCCTTCTGAGTGATCGTAGCTTTTTGTTACCTTCCACTTCCCTCTTTAACCAATCACCCAATCAACCAACACTCATTACTTATTAAGTAAACCTAGATGTCCAGGATAATTTGACTTTCAAATTTTATAACACATTGCGTGACTTTATTATACTTCTAAGTCTGAAAAACAAAAATTCATACTAATACTACTACATAGTACAAATTCGCCTGCTCCATTAGTCTACCAACGAATTTATGCTAAATTCCAGGATTTTATTATTCTGTGGGGTTTTACATTGCCATATTCTGCACTCCGAGATTGTGTCATTTCACATTTCAAGATTTCAGGATTCTGCATTTCAGGAGTTAGTTACCATCCCTACATGAAGTAATAAGGAATAGAGAGCGTTCTCGACTTGAATATGGAGTCCCGGCACTAAAAAATCCAAAATACAAAATCCCAGGATTAAAAATACAGGAATATTTAATATTTTAAATCTATGCACCTTTTCTTAAAGATTAGATTACGTAATTTAATGATATCACAGATGTAACATCCTCAAAAATTAATTCTAGCAAACATAATTACATAGGTGAAAGAAATCCGGAAATATGAAATAATTTAATTTTTCCTACGTACACTTTTTGGAAAAAACGCAACTCACTATCCGGAATTATTGAAAAATTTAGCATTATATTTTCTGGAAGTGAAAACTTTATCTTAATCGTAATGTCTGGAATTTTATATTCCATGATTTTGTGTTACGCGATTTTTCATTCGAAGATTTATTTACCATCCCAGGAATTTCAGTTCTTAAGGGGGTATTCTAGTCTAGAAATTCGAAAAAATATATTTTTTTTTGTTTTCATATTTTCAAAGTTTAACTATTCAAGAATATGCTTACAAGAGGATTTTTCAAAATGGTGGCTTGTATCTTTTATATTTAGTGTTCAACTGCATCCAGCTGCTAACAGTTGAATTCTAACTTCTAAACCACTTGGACTTTAAAGGGTAACGCTACTGTAACGGCTAAAAAAAAAAGTTTTTTCACGAATTTTTTTCTCGCGAAATTAAAGGTGTTTGAAAAAAACCTTTTAAGGGTATTATCGGGCATACATTGAACTTTATTGATAAATTTTTGACAGCGAAAAAAAAAACAAAAAGTTTAACGCGCTTGGTGGCGACCTCCATTTTCAAATTAAAAAAAAAATTTTCTCGCACGGGACCTTTTTTTTCTTATTGTAGAAGGTTTAAACTATTTTTTAAGCCAATAAAAAAAAACGATTTTTCAAAAAACTTACAGTGGCGTTACCCCTTAAACGCGTTTTTCTCGAAACTGCCTTTTTCAAGACGATGCCCACGATTTCTCAAGTTCTACTGGACCGATTTACTTGAAATTTTTTTCAAAGTCTTCTTTATAGACTTGTCTATGTCCGGAACTAGCCGCATCCCCAAATATCAATTTTTACTATTTTTAAAAAATTCGAAAAAGTCAAAAAAATTGGTACAAATTTGCTTTTTTTCAGGCAGCGGAAATTTGGTGAAAAAAAATTTTTTCAACTTTTCCCTAGTTCCGGACATAGCGATATTACTCTAGACTAATAATCTTTTTTTTTCGGATTGCTAGGCGGGTTGGAATCGTGGGCATGATCACGCGCCAATTTTTTGAGGCCCCCCACTTCATCAGCTGCTAATTTTTTTAATTTTCAACTTTTTTAATTTTTTAATTTTTTTCTGTATTCTAGTAATGTTAATAAATAACTCATAAAAAAATGGATAGAAAGATATTGATTGCCATTTTTTTACGGCACTTCAAAAATCACCTAAAATTCGGGCCTCTAGACTAGAATACCCCCTTAAAAGAATCAGCCCGATTGCGAACAAATCGATTAGGAAATCTAAACTATACAGTACTGCTATATAATTCATCTACTTTCTAAATGGGAGTTATCCTTATCAAGAATGACTAAATTGAATAAATACGGAACTGTAACACAACGTGTACGGTCAAGAACTAATAGGGCGTGCGGAGCACTACTTTCTAATGTTGAAAAATAGGCGACGCACAGTGGTAGAAAACATGAATCTAAACGAGCGAAAAGGTCAAAACTAAAAGTTGTAATTAAAATATATAAAATAAAAATATACACACCAAACGGCACCTTATTCCATACCCAATAAAATCCCTTTACAATTGTTCCTGATACAGATCCTTCGAATACAGTCCACCGTAACAACCTTTTCAGTCCGACAACAAAAGTGCTCGAATTGCCGTCAGTCGCGATGTTGAGGGGCGTTTATAAGGCTGTGAGCTCCAATAGACGTAAATAACATCTCGAAATTGAACGAGACTGAGGTTTACTTAAAATTGATATTTTTTGCCTAAATATACATCACATTCCGTTAGAGTTATTTTCTTGATATTTAATGTTTTCAATTTTAAAAAGTGGTAAAATTGAAAAAATTAACACTTGGAAGTTGATTTAATTGAAGATTTGTGCTTTCTATTAATTCGCAGTACCATTTTTATTCCATTTTAATTTTTACATTGCACTTTTAATCATTTAGTAATAATTTAATTGTTTGGACACATCGCGTTCTTACGGAATGAGCGATTCTTACCTCACCTTTACTGACTACAATTTGACTTTTAAAATTAACGAAAGTTCCCCTCACATTCTCGATTCTTACCGCACCTTTACTGACTGCAATTTGACTTTTAAACTTAACGAAAGTTCCCCTCACACGAGTTAAAGTTAATTTGTGTACGCCTGTTAAATTAAAGGGCACGTTCGCTTTACGTAAGTAAGTGTACTTACTTATACGTCTATTGTAGTTCAGCCTATAGTTTGCAGATTTGTGTTTCTAGCGATGAAATCAAATAATATAGGTAGGATAGTTTTAATACAGCAATAACTTTTGTTCAGTTAATTTAGAACACACTTGAGATTAGTATTAGAAGAAACTAATAATTTCTTGTCGTTTTTAGTAATTTGTCTTATATTTCTTGGACAGCCAAAATTTTAATAAATCTTAATTGGCTTTAAATGTCGTAGGTATATTCTAGTTCGGCGCTCCCTTCACTACTCATTCATGATGAATTTGAGTGCCAATACTTGTTTTTAAGTTCGTGGAATTACAAAAAAAAATTAACTGTTTCGAGTTTGGCTGAGTGAACAAGATGTTTCGATGAAAAATGAAGCTGTTTTGAATGCAATTGGAGAAAGTAGTGATGTTAAATGACTCGACGAAAGCTCGCAAAGTGTAGTAAAAAACATTGAATAAATAACTAATAAGGAAATGGCATATGAGGCGAAAACCAAAGCCAAAGTTAACTTAGTAACAAGTTAAGAAGCAGGCTAGATTTTCGAGTGTTTTACATTTAAAATGCACACGGCAAGAAAAAGAAGAAAGAAAAAAAAATAAAAAAAAAATAAAACTCTCTTTAAAGCTTTTATGAATAAAGATAAAAAAATGTGAAACCGCAAATTGCATGCAACGAAATGATTCTTTTTCGTAAATACATGAAAAGTTGCGGAGTTTTCACGTTTTGCTCTCATAAAATGTTCCCGTGGTTTTGTGAAAGCCGGTTTTTGCTAAAATATTGAGAGAATTGATCAATGTTTATTATAGCAATGCCAATGTTTGTAGTGTAATTTCTATGCTATTTGAGCAGCATGTGCTTCGGTTTACATTCGTTTTGCTCTAAAGAGATTAAGTGGGAGAAACTCATTTCAGGAAAAATGAAAATTTCATTTGAGAGGAATTTTATATCTCCTTTCAGCACCTTGGCCACCTTGGAGAAATTTATCTTTTTCTTAAAAAATAGAGATAGTGTGACCTTATGTACCCACTGACTTATATCAATGGACTGAGCGATATGCTATTTCATGTGGCACAAAAAATATTGTGTTTCTGTATATCACCGATAGAGCACCCTTTAAAACGTTTACTACATAGAGATGAAATTATACACCCGTAAATCGAATTAAATTAAAAAAAATTATTTTCTTTTGTCCAAGTGATATTTTAATCGCTTATAAGCACTCTTATAAGAAATTAAACTAATTCCGACTTTAATTTTCAAAAGTTATTCTTAACTGAATCCTGCGTATTGGCAAGAGAGACGGCGCATGGTAAACACTATCTTTACCTTATTCTTTCTGCGGTGATTGCATCTGCAGCCAACATAAAAACATCAAATGGCATAAGTAAACGTTCAGTAAGCAATATTTTGTGTTGGTAGCTCCAACTCTGCCATAGGGCGAAAGAGAGAACTGTAAAACTTGTGCCATTCTATCCTATGGGAAAATGGCAATGCGCTCAGTCCATTGTTATAAGTCAGTGGATGTACCTTATTATGAATAGTTTAAAAGGATTTTGAGGAATTCAATAAGATTTTGTCGTTCGGGTAATCTTACATTCTCTCGATTTTTGTTTATAACTTGTTGTTATAATTTAAATTGCTATGTAAAATAAACAAATTTTTAACTCCTCCTTATTTTCAGATAATATTTCTTAGCGTTTCCTTTGATAATTTAATGCACTGTTCAATTGTAACTAAACAAATCGGCATTGGGAAATGTTAAATTTTTTCCCATGGCTGCTGCTTATTTTTATAAATAGTATACTTTTATAATACATAAAACACTATAATTTATTAGTAAAACTATTAAACTTGCTTGAAAAATCCTTTCCCGTGACACAAACTCCGATTGTTTCTGCAGCACAGCACAGCGCAATTCAACACCATAATTGCAAGACAAACGGAGTCTCAATTATATAAAATCCCGTTCACAAAACAATATTTCACTTTAATATTTCACTACTATTAAGTAAAAAGCACTTTTAATTAGCTATTTATCACAAAATCTCTAAATCAAACTGAACTTGTTTTTCATGAAATCGGAAATGTCAGAAATCAAGCAGAATTGTCAAATAATGCACAGCCCTCTTGTCATTTCTCCCCCCGCTCAATGGATCTGACAGTCATTGAATTGCCTACATACGTAAATTGTATTCGCACGATACCCGTTTCCTTATTAGTTATTTATTCAATGAGTAAAAAACGTTGATAAACTTTTGTGGGCAGTTACGTCAAAAATGAGTGAAGTGTCGACGCTACGAAAAAATATTTAAAAAAAAACATAAAGCAATGGCTAAATGGTAGGATCATATTTCCACATTTTCGGCATTCCCATCACGATCGTCAACTCACGGACGCGGACGACCAGAAAAACATTCACTGTAAAAAGGAGAAACGGACACCCGCTTATTGAACAGGTAAGCTCCGAGGAACTGAGCTTTGCGGCTAGAATGAGCTTAAGCTTGGTGGAAAGAAAAGATGCGATTTGTATTGTAAAGGAAGTCACGTGTTTTACGACAAAGCGAACCACTAAACTTAAGAAACGCTTAAGTTTCTCAGAACCCACAAAATGACCCTCAAAAATTAAAATGACAAGACAGCAATATATAGCTAATCCAGATAATGAAGCTAATAGTTAACCGTCCTATGAGCACTTGCTATTAGCGAAAAAAGTTGTTACCCGTCTGATATTATAGTAACAGAAATATCAGCAGAGATCAAACTGCAATTGCTAGTATATATCACAACATAAAAAAACTTATGCTAGCTCAGGTTAACTGTACTGAGTTGAAAATTATTTTCAAAATGGGTTCTGACGGTACTGCAGAACAAAGCCGGTACAAACAGACATTTGCCAGCGCGAGTGATAATGATTGTTTTCTTTTTGCAATAGGTATCCCTAGTTCTTTTAAGGTTAGTAGCAAATAAAAACCTCGAAGAAATTATTGTATGCCAAAATCCATCGACTTCGTTAACAAAATATTGTCGTCCAATAAAAATTATTTTTAAAAAAGAGACACAAGAGTTTGGGAAAGTGGATATTGAAAAAATTCAAGCTAAAAAATCAGAAATTGTTCCATATGAAACAGAACTAAATGGAAACACGATTACTTGCTTTCCCGAGCTTTATTGATATAATGATAGATGGGGAAAATTTGCAATTGATTTGTTGATGCAGCTGGTCTGTGTTGCCATATTTGTCGAGCAAAGCCGACAGAAATGATCAACTTATCGAATATGTCGCGGAGGCTTATAAATGAAAACAGTTTGTCATTTGGCATATCCAGCCTTCATGCGTGGATAAAAGTTTTGGAATGTGCTTTCCATATATAGAGGGTTAGAGGGTCTGATAATTGTGAAGATTATAGGCCCATAAATGCACTACCTACTTGCGAGAAAGTATTAGAAAAAATAGTGCAACTTGAAAGCTATTTCGATAAAAATGATCTTTTTATGGGGAATCAGTCAGGGTTTAGAATGCGACACTCATGTGAAACTGCATTAAACCAAGTAATAGTCAACTGGAAAGAAGAGTTAGCTGAAAAAAATAGGGTCATTGCAGTCTTCTTGGATCCAAAAAGAGCATTTGAAACCATAGATAGAAGTATATTAATACGGAAATTGGAAAATTACGGCATTCGAAATACAGAATTGATGTTATTTGAATCATATTTGGAAAATAGGACACAAAGGACTTCGGTGAATAATGTATTAGCTAATTGTACAATGACATCGTTTGGTGTTCCACAAGGAACTATTCTTGGACCTCTTCTGTTTATTATATATATTCTATATACTTAAATAAAAAAAAACTTAAGTACTACTTAAAGTACATTTTCGTTACTTAAGACTTATTACTCAATACTTTTGAAATGCCCCTACTTAGTACTTGAACATAAGTACTTGCTTCTATTTACTTGTACTTAAGACTTAGTTTTGTACTTAAGTACCTAGAATTTTTATTTCTGAGTCTAATAAGTACCTACAAAGATCTAACTCTTCGTAGAAAAGCAAACACAATCTCTAGCGCAACTCCTTTTTTGTTGCGTTTTAAAGCACGCAAAGAACTGTCAAAGCATGTGCCGCACTCATGCGTCAAGGTAGAACCTTAGTCAAACTAATAACATACAAACAAGACTGGCAAGTAGAACAAAAACCAGTATCGTCTCGCTCGAATATCAAATCGACGATACCTCGACTTGATGATATAACCACTGACATATATAATATGGACTGACTACGTTCATAGAAATACACTGCAGAAAGTAGGCTCACTTCTATATTGCTGACTCTTTCGGTCTAAGCATGAAGTACCAACTGAGAGAGTACTGGAAACAATAAATAAATTAGTGGATTCGTCGAAATACATGATTTTAAATTAATCATTTAGGGTTATTACTGATAAAAACTGTTTTACCAAAGACAGACATTCATTAGATTCACAGAAGAATTTCTAAATGTTTTATTAAAATCACTTTCCGAGCTACGTGCTCACTTTTTCAACTTCCCGCCAATGATTTTTTCAATGTTGGCACCGACGTAAGAACTCTTTTTGACACAAGCAATTGTGCCCACGTGAAATAGAAAAATAAGCAATCCATATTATACATATACGTCAGTGGACATAACCAAGGGTAAGCAAGCAATGCCTCGCTCCAATATAAAATCAACGATGCCTCGAACTGATATAGGGAAGGCCTAAGTTTTTTCTTAAAAATTTACTGGAAATTTTTTCTTAAGAATTGTTATGCATTATTGGAGGCGATAATGGGTCCTTGGGCGGACCTCTAATAGTTTTTATGAGTGTAGCAAGGAGAGGTGAATGTTTTACTCTACCTGCAGCGCCGAAAACTATAAAAAACTATAAATAGTAGCCAATGGTTACTATACATATTATACTTTTCAAAAGATATTTATTAATTAATATCTATTAACTGAACTCGATAAACTTCATTATATTACTGCCAACGTAAAAATATTCTAAAAAAGTACTTTAAAAAGTACTTCAAAAAGTACTTAGTACTTTTTATAGACTTAGTACTTAGTTACAAATACTTTTCATACATGCGGTACTTGTACTTACGCCGAAGTACTCAGGGGCTCGGTACTTATACTTGTACTTAAGTACTTTTTCTTTGGTACTTGCCCAGCTCTGAGTGTAAAGCAACGAATTATTATGAATTTATTAATTTTTATATTTAGAATTAAGTCAGGTGATATTCCGAGTTATTTAAGTAAATTAATAAATTATGTTGGAGACTTACATACAACCTTACGGATTAAGAAATGCTAATGATTTTAGGCTGCCACTGTATAGAGACAATTCATCGCAGAATAGTTTAGTATATAAGGGCTTTCAAATATTTAATAGGTTACTTTTAGATGTAAAGCTTGAGAATAATTTTAGGGTATTTAAGAGAAAAATTCTTGAATTTGTTGAAATTACCTATTAAATACGAAAAGTAATGTAGAAGGTAAGGAAAAGGAGGAAAGAGAGCTATAGACTTATGTATAGTAAAATTACATGCACCGTAAAAAATCATGAACTAACTTTGTGGAAAATTACTATGGTTAAAATAGTCATTATCCCTTAAAATGTATGTATATACACATAATCATTAAGAAATTAAATACTTTTCACGCGTAATCTGCAAACTTCCTACTTTTAATTGCAAAAATAAGTAAAGTAAGTAATTTTTTAGATAATTTATGTGATTTTACATTTAATTACATAGGCGTTTTGTATCGTACTGTAAATTTGTGTAAAATTACATACAGTACTGTGATTTTACATTTAATCATACAAAACTGCAAATTTGTGTGAAATACCGCAAAATACTGTAATTTGCATTGAATTCCAAATATTTCAAAAGGAAACTTCAATAAAACATAAGTAGTGACGTATGCATTTATCTCTATTCTTTCCTTCAGTACTCTGCTCATGCTCATACATTTATCAGGATGCGTTGCTATGAATTATTATACGGAAAATTTTATCAGAATGCGGTCGCCGGTCATTTTGTGGAGTGCAGTCATAAAACATGTAAAAAAATGTTACTAGTTTCGATCCTAACAGTTACCTTACAAACCGTTTTAAAAATCAAAAAATATTTTTAGGTACGCAGTATTTTTATAATTGGATTTCGCTCAAAAAAACTCAATCATGGAAATACTGCATACCTACAAATATTTATTGATTTTTAAAATGACGATTTCTTAGGTAGCTGTTATCATCGAAACTAGTATTACTTCTACATATTACGTGTTGATTGTTAATCTATAGTATACTTATTAGTGGTCATAAGAATTAGTCTTAGACCAATTCTAGCTTTTTTACTTGTTTATGTATGTAATTTATTAATTTCCGGACAAAACATTACATTGGCAATTGATAAATTATATATATATATGTATATAATTACAAAACTATTGGTAAATTTACATATTGTGTACTTTACATACGGAATTGAAGAATTCATAAATAATGTAAAATTACATTAAACTTATGTAACTTAGTTCCACAGCATGATGTAAATTTAAATATCGCATTTTACATCGGAAATTGAAAAATGCATAAACAATGTAAAATTACATACAATGCGAAATTGCTTTACATAAATTCATTTACGTTCTTATCGTCTTGAAGACTTTTCATCCAAATTTTTGCTGACACATATCTCCTCAGAATCAGATTATGGTATATGTAAAATAGTGTTGGAATAGACCACCCGACCCGACCTTAAGTCATATGCAGGATGTATACAACTGCAGAAATTCATATGGAAAGAAAATATATTTTCTGTTTACAAGATAGCACACGTTTACTGCTTTCATAAATAACCAACACGTCAAATAATTTGACAAAAATAAAATATTACTTTTATATATATGTTTTTAGGTAAATAAATATTGGCAAGCAAATTAGTGTTATTTTTAAATTCTAAACATTTCCTCTTTGCTTTTATAATAAATAAAAGAATTTCTAGACTGCAATAACAGAACAATGACATAAGAAATTTCTTACGAATATAAGTAAATTTTTCAGCTCCATTTTATTTGTAATGTAAATATAGTATATATGCAGATAGTACTATTGCATAAAAATTCATTAACACAAAATTTAATTTATATCTTTAGGAATAATGAATATTCGAAAATTGTGCACAAACAACAGGACTACTGCCTGCTACCTTTAAGCGAAAAAAATGTCCTCCAACAGAAGCCATTCCCTACCACAACAAATTGTGATATAAAATCAACAAAAAGAGGAGTTTTTAACCAGGTGAGTTGAAATTTTTTACAATTGTTTTATTTTTTATTGTTATTTTTTTTCTATCTGTAAAAATTATATTCAATCGGAAAGTGATATGAATCCGATTTCAAAATATAATAAGTAAAGTTTTGTGAACTATTGTTAAGGACTCAAAACTAATTAGTGTGGAACAATTTAATGACAAAGTTTCCCCCGTTTTTAATTATGATATTCTTAACAAAAAACAAAAATAAACAAGTTTCAGAAATATTGATAGAAAAGGGTAAGACAGAGCTCAACAGAAATGTGATGCGGTAGAGAAAAATTACTTTACAGAAAATAAGAAATAACAAAGAATTTTTTTTTATCTCCGAAGCTTACTTACGCAAATGTGCAAAAATTAAAACTTTTAATTGAAGAACATCTTTGCCTATTTCGAGCTACCCCGTTTTTGTAGTTACAATAATGCCAAAACTTTTAAATAAATAATAAATAATATGTGAATTCTGTTACTTCTATTTCCGTTTACTTTTTCGAGTCAAACAATTTCGCTATTTGGAATCTGTTGATGAGTCAAACCAAGACTTGAAACTGGCTGCCCAAAATCAATGATGAAATAACAAATAAAATAAAAATTCGCTGTTGCTATTGTACCGGAGAATCACAAAAAGTAGCCAACGGTCCTTACCACGATTTTACCAGAAGAAAAGCGGAAACGCAATTTTTAAATATCACTCATTTTCTGATTTATAGGCAGAAAATTGATAAGGAAGTTATAATCTCATCCAGCTTTTACACATCAATTTTTGTATGAAAACTTTATTGCATCTAAACAACTGGCACTCGTAAATATAAATGACTCCACCCAGCCAGGGCCGTAGCTAGGGGAGGGCATAGAGGGGCAATTCCCTACCTTAAAATGACAATACCGTACCTTAAAAATTGCCAACTTATTCCGTATTCTGTGGCGACGTCACGTCATAAAAGTCGTCGAGGCGAGTCTGTATGATCGGCAACACTGACCAGCTAGCCACTACTGTGTTGTTTACATTCCACCTCTTACTGCCTTTTATAAAGGTCGACTGTTTGACATTTGGCTGTTACAAATGTCGTGTATGAAAATTATTCTCTGATTTTTACAAAGGCGTTATGTTAAACATGGAAATTCTACTGGCAGAGATAGTAGCAAAATAAAATAGTAAAAAACGAGTTTTCAAACAAAACTGAGGCCAAGCCGCATGAAAAAGTAGAAAATAAACTTTTCTTCACACACAGAGGTGGACTCAGATTTTTTGATTGGGACATTTCTTTTGAATATTCTTTCTCTTCATGAATCAAATCACTTATTATCTCTGATTGATCATACTGAAATATATCGGTGATTGTCAGCGAATAAAATCTGAGTCCACCTCTGTGTGTGAAGAAAAGTTTATTTTCTACTTTTTCATGCGGCTTGACCCCAGTTTTGTTTGAAAACTCGTTTTTTACTTATTTTATTTTCTGCATTTTTCACTTTAACTAAATTGTTATTAAGTTCTGCATGGAGATATTTTAAAACAATTTTATGACGGCTGAAAAGACACTGATTTACCAGTTTTTCAAAAAATTTATACGAGTATCAAACCGTTGAAGTACTGCAACGGTTTTCTGAAATTCAAATTATGTTTTAAACAGCGTTTTCCACAGACTTTTCCTATTACCATGAAATTTTTTTAAAAATTTACATGAATTTTCCTCGATTTTTCATGCAAGTTTTGATGATTGTTGAAGGGAAAGTATTGATGCCAGTAGGACGGGAAAAAATTGATTCCGCATAGCTTACAAAACTTTTTTGTCGGAAAATTTTCCGGAAAAGTCGGAAAATTTTCCAGAAAAATTGGAAAATTCTGCATTTTTTCTGAAACAGATTTATCACTAATCATATCGATGAAAATTTTCCGATTTTCCCGCTTTTCCTGGTTTTCCATGGAGTTTTCCACAAAAGCAACATTATGCAACTCATTTCGCTCTACAACTTTGTCTTAGGTTTCAAAACGCTCAAACGCTTCCTTGGTTGGAAAAACTCCGGAAAAGCGTTTTACATGAATTTTCCTCGATTTTTTCTGCAAGTTTTCACCATTGTCGGAGAGAAAGTAATGATGCCAGTTGATAGGGAACTTGATCCTGCATAATTTAGAAAACTTTTTTACCGGAAAATTTTTTCGGAAAAATCGTAAAACTCTGCATTTTTCCTGGAACGGATTTATCACTAATCAAATTTGTACCAAATTTTCAAATGATTTTTCCCGATTTTCCAGGTTTTCCATGGAAATTTCCTTTTCAAATTTTGATAGATTCAATTGTCACGCGACATGAACCTGTGCGCCAAATTTCAGCTCGCTGTGATGACGAAAAGTGGGTCTACGAGAGTGTCGAAAATAGTAAAAAAGAAATATACAGACAGACAAATTCGTGTACGAGTTAAAGGGACGGGCTGGCCTCAAAAAATTGTATGTGTTCTGCGATCGGCTGATGCGGCATTACAGGGTCGACAAACGATAGTCGGTATGTTGTAACACTTTCGACAGGCAATCATTTCGGTAAAACATCACTGCGTTTTGCTGAGAGTAATAGTACAAGCGAAGATTATAAAATGTATGTAAAATTTAAGAAATTAGATTTAAATGTTACATTTTTTTTTTTTTTTATTTATTCATTATAAATGATTTTATATATTAATTATATATAGATTCTTCAAATTTGAAGTTATAAAACTTGTAAGAATATTTCTTGAATTCAAAAATTAATAAGGCAGAGCATTTTGTTAGGCATATCCTTAAAAATTTGCTTTTGTCCCGGTAATTAATTATTTCTTATCCTCCACAAATAAAGCCACTGCGATTGAAAAATTCATAAAATTAAATTTTATTACATTAAAAATTATCAATAACTAAAAAAATAATCTATAAATGTTACTTATGATAGGGGGAAAAAATCGGAAATAGTTATGAAACAAGCAAAATCGTCTGTCGAACGAAAATCTTATAACATACCTCCAGAGCGATATCTTCGCTTCGATTATCACTTTCGATGCGAAGTTATAGCATGATGCCACAGGAAGAAATTGAGATCCAGAAGAGATGTATTCGACAATTTTGGCAGAAACTGAGAGTACCATATTGTAGAAAAGAATCTCAAAATAATTCCCAGAAAAAAAGAGATAAGTAAAGGCAAGACATCTGGAGGATTAAGTTCATTACTTTCTCGTCAAAACACTGCAGGCATAATTCAAGCTCCGCCATTTAAAGCGGAATACATATTATGAAACTGTAGACAGCTGAGATGAAAAAAAAGATTTGCAGACAATGGGAAACTACTAAATTCAATTTTGTGTCTTGATGAGTTGAACAAAGTTTAAGTCTGTTCAACATTTAAATATATAATTATTGTAAGGAAATTAATGAGAAAAAAAAACAAAACCGTAATTGCAATTATTTTTCAGGTACTAAAAATCCACCATTGTGAAAAGGTACCTACTTGAATGAGTTGAATGGTCGAGGAGATCAGAGCGAATAGAGTACTGCTTCGTGTGAATATTCCTTTTCGACACTAATTGCTATCAATAAGTCTCAAAGAATATTAATGGCTCACGAGATATCATGTCAGGTTTGGTGTTTCTTGCATTTGAAAGGAAAAGATCAGACAAAATAAATATTGACGAAGTGCTAAGAAAATTCCACAATATGGTATTGAATATTTTCAATATGATGTCTTTCTTGTTTGATCCATTTATTTCTTTTTATTGTGTAACGTACCTGTTTTAGTTCATCTATCAAATAATGTAAAAAAGTGAGGGTTCTAGAAGCTTATTATATCATAGATGAAATCTAAAGGGTATACTAAGTTTGTCATTCAGTTTGTAACACCTATAGAAATAATTATGGTAGAGCAAAATAGATTGGACACCCATGCATAAAATGAAAAGTTATTTTGATTTTTACATGTCCGTCTGTCCATCCTCACGATAACTCGAGAGCGCGTGTATAATTTCAAAAATGGACTAAATCGGGCCACCCCTTTTTGATGTTGCCATATAAAAATTTAGGATTTTTACATATCCTGTGAAATCGATCAGTCCTATATGGTTTTTATGTACTGAAAAGTTCTTCAGAATATGAAATCCAGCCACACCATTTACTATAAAATCATTCTAATTGCTGGCGACAGCTGGCGTTAGTATTACTGGCGAGGTGCGTAACCACAGCTTTATACAAAGTAGCAGAACTCGATGACATGTAGGCATGGATTCGAATAGAGCTTGACTCGGTGTTACGTCAATAGCTGTTATAAAAATATGAAGACGAAGACTTGAATTTGGACAGGCCCTTTGTTTAATATTTGATCGAACTTCTGTAAGTTGTAGATATTTCCAGTAATTAATTTTAACTAATTTAGTTTCTTTTGACTGTATTATTGACGTAAAACTGTAGTCGTTAAAGAATTATTATAGATTCATTTTTTTAAGTGACATGTTTTCAGTTGCTACTATGGGAACAAATTATTTTTCACCTGATTAGATTAAGGGCTAATATTTCTTTAACGCCTGCAGTTAGGACATAGGTGTAATAGGTTAAATTAAGGAGGAGAATCTACACTTTACGTTAATCAGTTTTTCTTATTTCTTAAGAGGTAAAAGTAAAACAAGGTATAAAAATCGCAAAGTAAAGGAGTAGTATTATAAAAAAAAAAATAAAAAAATTAAAAAACATGATACTTAATAATAATACACTAATAATTATATATATTTAATTTAGCTATATTTAGAATTAATATTTGTACTAAGTATGAAAAAATATTATCAATTAAAATACAGTAGACTCGCGATTATATGAACTAATTAATGTTTTGTGCGTTCATATAAACGAGGTTTTCATATAAGCGGAGTTAATATAAATGCAATTATTTCATAATTTATATATGTATTTAATTCACATAGAATTTGAGAAAATTAACAAAATAATAATAAACACATAAAGAGCATTTATTATGGAAACGAATATGGCATTATTATAAATTTATGTTAATTGACTTGTCTTTGGAAATATTTGAAATTTTTGCCTGAATTTGATTTGCGCTCAATGTTTTTAGAACTGCCTTTTCCCTCAGCTTTCGTAGAACAAGAACGTCATTAAAGTTATCTGAATTATCCGCAGCCCATTCTATTACTTTGGTCATAGCTTGTATTGCCTCTATTGCGGATATTTTCTGTCATTCATTGTCTTCTTTAGCATCGATATCACTGCCTTCATCTTCTTCGTCATCTTCTTGTTGATCATTATCAGCTATATCATTGTTCCACCTGTCGATATTTTCTGTAGTTAAATCAATCTGTTTATATTAAATGATGCCATAATTTATTAGTCTCATATTTGAAAATTAAGTTTACATACTCCAGGACTGCAGATACTATTGAGTACTCGAGAAGTTTCTAAAATAGTCACTGTAATTTCCTGATCCTATTGAGCTCTAAGAATACTGAGCGGTATATCGTCTTCTGAAAGGCTTTCGGCTGTACACAGTATGGGTTTTCAGTATTTGGCTATTGTTGCTTTCTCCAATCGATTCCATGCACAATGTAAGTTAGCAACAGCATCTTTTAAGGTAAGATTTTTCAGAGTTTTTGATGGATCCGACGATTTTGCAATGACAGACGTTAATAAACTTGTTCTGTAGTATAGTTTAGTAATTCTTATGATGTTTTGATCCGTAGGATGAATAAGACATGTGACATTTGGCGGCATGAATACCGTTGAAATAAGTCCATCGGATGATTTTAGCATGTGTGCTGAAGGATGTGAGGGCGCATTATCTAAAAGAAGAAGCGCATTTGGCACCATATTGCTTGATTGTGAAAATTGACGCACCTACATAAAAAAAATCATTTCTGAAAATCAGTAGCAATGATAGTTTCTTACCTGCTTTACAAATGACTTATGGAACCATTCAAGACAAATATTCGAGGTCATCCAAGCTTTAGGAGAATTTTTGTATTCCAGAGGACAGATAAAATCTTTAAATGCTCGTGGGTTTTTCGCTTTTCCAATAACGAGCATTTTAACTTTATGACTACCACTTGAGTTAGTGCAAGCCAAAAATGTCACCCTTTGCTTCTATGATTTTCTTCCAGGAGCCACTTTTCTGATGCTGAGACGTAAGTTTTTTCCGGCAGCAACTTTAAAAAAAGACCGCTCTCATCGGCATTGTATATTTGATCAGTAGATAAACCAAGTTCTTCGACTAGTTTCTGTAATTTCAATTTGAAGGACTCCACGAGTTCCGGTTGAGCTGAGAGTTTTTCTCCACAAATTTTAATAAATCTAATTCCAAATCGACTTTTAAATCGTCTGAGCCATCCGTCACTTGCGTTAAAACCAGAATCATTTTCTTTAATTTTCGCGTGCAGCATCTTGGCTTTTACTTTAATGAGTTGCCCGTTCACTGGTAGGTTTTTGTCACGTTGATTTAAATCAGTGGTAAAGCGCCTTTTCCATTCTGGGTAGTTCCAACCGTCTAAGGATCTTTCTTTTTCCCGAGCCAATGAAAGTGGAATTTACAGCTTTTAAAACTCCGGAGCTATTTCCTCTTATATTGCAGATTGTAGATTTTGCAACATTGCATTTCTTAGCTAAATTTGTAACGCACGTTCCTTTTTTTAACTGCTCAATAATGTTCATCTTCTCATTTAGAGTTAAACAATTTCGCACTTTACGAGGCATGCCTGCATGGAAAATGACTAAACATTAAGAGAAAATAATCTACACTATACAAAATGTAACTCCAAAATGCTGTGGAATGAGTTCTGGCATTCATTTAATGGATTCTAACGGTGTTAAAATTATGGAATATATACATCAGTAAATAGAGCAAAGAACACAAGGAAAGAAATACATATCGAGTTCGGAGGTTCATATAATGCGGTGTTAATATAACCGCGAGTCTACTGTATATTGTATATTGTTGAACTAAGTTATATAACAAGGATCGGAAATTACGTCCATTGCTGCGTCTCTTTATGTTATTTGGGAGAGCCTTCAACAGTCTCCCGGATTGTACTAGAAATTGACGTTCAGTAGTGCGATAATTAACAGGCGCGTTTTAATCATCAACAACACCATTATACAAAATTAATTTTATTAAATAACTAAATAGGCTTTTGGTTATGGAAACAGTAGTATTCTTACTTTTACATACGACTTAAGTGTACATCCAAAAATCAAGTTTAGGGGCATATGGAGAGACATGGTCAAAGCGCTTCAAACCAAACCTATAACGAATTGGCAGAGTTAAAAGAAACATTTACTTTTCTCCAGGCGCGGTAGAATCAAGTGCATAAAAAATCTCCAATCCATAAGAGGCACTACAAGTGAATTTTACTAAAAACATGCGGGTATTTTTAGAAGTACATACTGCAGATGCTGGGAGCTTGCGGAGGCTCTAGAAATAACACGCACAGTTAATATGAGCGCTCTAGCTTAAAGTTTGATTACATACTATACCCAGGTTATTAACTGATTTGCTACACTACATGACATAACCTCATCATTAATCACCAGGAAAAAAAGTCGTATCAAACTCAACCTTAAATATGACTATATTGAAGCGGACTTTGAAGCGCTACGATTTAGTTTATTCTGGAGTGCTCAACAATGTATGTGCATAAGATCCGAGTATTGACGCAGTGTACTGCATCATCAATTGATTCCAGTAGCTTTAAAATATAAAGTTGAAAGTCATCAGCATTACACATGAAATTTACAATGTTCCACTACCAAGGTTAAGTCATAAATAAATATAGTAAATAGTAATAGGCCTAAAATTGATCCTTGAGGAACCCCAGCAAAAACGTGAAGGCTCTATTTCCACTAACAAATTGCTGCTGGCAACCAGAGGAAGAAAAATTGAAGTGAGCTCATTAAACTAAAAAGTGTGACAAGCCTTAGAGAAGTTGGACAATACAAGTATTGTCGCCATATTATAATCAATTAAACCATGAATGCCACCGGAAATTATAATCATCTAATATGCTGATGAAGATTTCTTAAGAATTGGTACAATCTTATCTAATTTCCAATATTTGGGGGAAAGCACGAGGAGGTTATGATAGCGTTTAAGTTGTACGTTAGATATGGTAGTTAAATAGGTAGAAAAACTTTAACGAAACTAGGATGTATGTGATCGAGGCCCATTACGTTCGATCTTACAACAATAACTTGCGAATACAGCTCTTGTTCGGTCAAAAAGGGTAACCTCCTGAGGGGTTATATGATGGATGTATTTAGCATATCTACTATTAACCACCGGACAGTTTTTCCCGGGTGTGACTTTGGCGCGGATTACGTTCGCACACTGACGAGCCCGAGTCTCGCTCAGGCAAATCTAGTTTCGACTTGCTAGAAAGGTGACGGAAGATTTTGCGCGGGGAGCGGGAAAGCCTGTTGCATTGCAAACGTAGGGGTCGTGCGGGGTGGCGTTGGGACCGCAACTAAACGAAGGGTTGACGATAATAACTCGAGTAAATCAAGTCCGATTCAGGAACGGGTTTCACCGTTCGACTCGCTTACCAGCTACAATTCGTAGAACAACTTTTTTTTTATTGGTGTACTTTTTGGTAAAAATGGGGGGCGCACAGAAAAATTTGTGGCTCCCCTCCCCCATGTCACATATCAAACTAATAAGAATTTGTTCTGATAATATGTAAAAAATTAAACTTGTAAAAATTTTTACTAGGAAATGTTATAAAAAGACTCACAATTTTTATAGACACTCTTTCTCACCAAAATCGGACTGATAAGTGGTTAAATGTATATTTACTGCCCTAATTCTATACAGTTTTCGGGCCCGAGAAATTTATTTTAGCTAGGTCTCGACTTTCAGAAATAATTTATTTCTGATATTACTAAAACAAAAAAAAAAGGGATTGAATTGTACTTGCGCTTATCCAAATTCTTCACTGTCTTCCTTCTATGGATTTAATTGATGATTTTCCTCATCCTACAGATTTGTTTTATTTAGGGCGTTGGAGCTTTTCTTTGGCCCTCAGTTCAATTTGTTGTCTTCACTTTTCTTCTTTTTGATCCTTGGTTTGGGTACTGTTCACTTTTCTTGTTGTTGTGTGTTCTTTTTCATACAGCTGCAGCGCCACATCAGATGTAAAATATGAATTTCTCGCAAGAATTTGTTATTTATTTTCGGAGGGACTGGGAGGGAGTAAGGATATGTTTAGGGAGTCTTAGGAAGTTCAGGACTGGAAGGTTGCTATTTTGACAAATTTGCTCAGAGACATTCCCGGGTTCTAGAGGGATTTATTTGGTATTACCCACTGTAATAAAGCACTTTAGTGTAAAAAAAAAAGGATTTACCACACCCAACTACCTCCTTAACTAATTCAAATCAATTTCAATTTGCTCCAGATATTCTACATATTTAACTGTGACTGAATACCTACAGTAGAATGACACATACATAATTTGTTCTTGTTTTAAAAACAGATACTCAGCTTAAATTTTATGCACACATATTTTTATTTGTGACTCTGTTCTAAGCCTAGTAAAGATTTCCATAAATTGTGCTAATTAAAAAATAATGGTCATGATCCACATATTTTACGCTCAATTTAATCAAAACAATTTTAATAAAAGAATAATAATAATAAATAATGAATTGCAGTCAAGATTAGCGAAAAAAAAAAACGATAAAACGTTTTCAATTAATGCAAATCATCATTTCAAATTTCCGATGACTTATTGGTTTCTTTTCTAGACAAGATTGAATAAATGCACAAACAATTATAGATTATTTTACCCCATTCCTTATCAAATACAGATTTTCTTATATGTAACAAAGCAACCGAAAATATAGTTTATGATTGAAACAAACAACAAATTGCTCAACCTTAGCATAATTTTTCAAGATCGACAGAATCAATTTAAGTGCGTGGCGAAATATTTTATGGAACTTAGAAATCAAATCAATTGACCTCACTTAAATCAATATATAGTATGTGTACATACATACATAGCTGGAGGTCAACATTGACTCCATGTGTATACAATAAATAGAAGAAAAGAGGTTGCTGACCAAGCCCACAATCATTTCTAGAAACAATATTGATACTGCTCAGAACTATTCACCAATAGAACTGCCTCGCGCACAGCACCTTCCAACATTCTTTTGTCGGGATGAATACAAGAAATTTTGGTGCAACAAATTGTGTCAAATCGGAAGTTTAAGGAAAGTTTCTCGATAGTTTGTGTTCGTTGTATTTGCCAAAATCTAATTCACATTTTGAAAGAAGTTTTTAATTTAAAAAATCAGTTGTTTATGTGACCGTAACAGCATGTACTTGTACAGAGATTGTATGACTTAGATAGCAACAACGAATATTATTAATGTTTCTTTCAGATTTAATAAAAGCTGGGGCTATCTCGATTTTGGGTTATCTTCAAATTGACTAATAGTCATCCTAAAAATGCATGAACCGGCGTTCACATCTTTAAATAAAATCCTCGTTTTCTGAAAAAACACCTTTCCCAATACAACTGAGCATTACTGCACATGCGCTTTATAGTGACTTAAAGAATGCATAATTTTTAAATGTAAAACCAAAGTTAAAGTTAAAAATAGGTGCAAATAGACCACTAAGACCCCCGAGCATATCGCGACCTGGGTTGATCAATTGTGTCTTCCCCTAAAGTGGTTAGCCTAAGACTAGCTTCTTTACGAGCAGGATTATTATATTGAAGATTATCTTGCAAGCTTTATTTGGAGTGATAAATGCTTCTCCAGTGATTTGCAGCCTTGAAGCTATTGGATTTCCAATAATCTTCAGAAAATACCGAAAAAAGGGGCCATGCCCAGTGACTTCAATTAATAAAGCGCTTGAAAGATTGTCTGCCAAGATAAATTAGTATGTACATCTGGAGAGGAGTGGGTGTGGAGAATATCTTCGATTGCCTCATACTAATGTTCCTTAAACCCCGGGTTTTCGAGTACCCGGTTCTTATCCGGGTACCCGGGTTTCACGGGTAAGAATCGAGCTACCCGGGTACCCGATTCTTGGAATCGGGTTGTTAGGAATCGATTCTTTGGAATCGGGTAGTGAGGAATCGATTCCTTGGAATCGGGTATTGTGAAAAATTAATTTGGTGTCCGAGTTTTTGGATCCCTGAAATTAAATCTACGTTTGTAAAAATATTATGTCTGGTAGATGGTTCCTCTTTGGAGTTTTTATTATGTAGATCAAAATAAAAAGGAAAATATGTACAAATGAATAAAAGATAATAAAAGCTTAGAAATTTTATTAAAATATTGCTCTTTATTATATAGACATGATATACATCTGTAGATCATTCTTTAATGTATTAAATAAATGCAAGTTTATCTAATATTGTGGTGAAGAGAATCAGCTTAACCATCACGTACGTTATGGTATCATCTAGTAGATGTTTATTTCGTGCAAGGAAAACAAGCATATTCACATTTTCTGGCAAGTAACGATTCTTTTTCTTTGTTACTGTATTTCCAGATGTGGAGAATGATCTCTCACAGCTGGATGACGTAGCTGGAATAGCCAGCATTTTGTGTGCCAACTTTGAAACATAAGGAAACTTCTCGTGATTGTTCTTCCACCATTTCAGAGGATCAGCATTGTGATGAATGGTTGGTTCGCCAATGTACCTCTCCATTTGCGCAGTCGCATCGAGCGCTTCCAAACGATCTGTTGCACCCAATAGAAAATCCAAAGCAGTGTTTTTATCCTTTGGATCACTATGTACTCTGGTCTGTTTCGTTAGTTTTAACACAGATGTCATTATTATTTTCAAACTTCTTTCATGTACTGCACAACTTTAAGAATTTGTCCCCTTTCTTGTTCACAAGCATCTACTCGAAGAATGTCTTTGTATCGGGGATCAAGGTAAGATGCCAATTGGTGTCCCGTTAAAACTTCAGTATCATTTGAAAATGGAGAGCTCTCTGGTCAAATAATGAATCGCTGGCGTAGGTCAGTCATGACCCTCGACTTGAAGTCCTTTATTGCTGAATTATCCAGCATACTATCCTTCAAGTGGTTCTCAATTATACCGCATATTACAGGTCTAACTGCTGATAGAGTTACGTACGATGATCCTGAAAGATACTTTGTGGCAACCTGTAAAGGTCTCAGAAGTAGAGCTAGATCCTCCATATTCACCCAGTCTGATTCGTTAAGCTCTAAGCTTATAACAATTGCAGCTTTCGTTATATTACGATCACTGAGAACTGCTGCTATTGCATTTTTCTGCTCCAAGACTCGCTCAAACATATAAAAAATTGAGTCCCAACGAGTAGGAACGTTAGGAAGAAGCTTTCTTTTGTTCAGATTTAAAAGTCTCTGCTTCCCTGTAAGTGCATGTGTGGCAATGGTGGAAAAACGAATGTAAACAGAAACAAGTGCTGTTCAAATATCATAGGATTACAGCAACAACATGTTTCCATTTACAGCAACAACATGTGACCAAACATTATCAATATTTCAGCAAAAACCGGTTTTCACAAAAGCGCGGGAACATTTTATGAGAGTAAAACGTAAAAACTCCGCCCCTTCTCATTTATTTACGAAAATGAAACATTTGCCATTTTGTTTCGTTGCATGCAATTTGCACTTTCACATTTTTTGTCTTTATTAATAAAAGTTTTAAAGAGAATTTCATTTTTTTTTTTTTTATATTTTTCTTCCTTTTCTTGCCGTAAGCATTTTAAATGTAAAACACTCGGAAATCTCGCCTGCTTCTCCCGAATTTTGAGGCTCATACCGGGTGCGCTACCCCAGAAGAGATCCAGTTGCCTGTCTTCGCATTTTTTTAGTTCCTCAAGTGTTTTTTTTTTTTTGTAGGAAAAATGTGGTGTAGGGACAAGTAAGCAGACTGTCTACTCCGGATTTAGCTAGATCGTCCGCTTTTCCATTTCTGTCCACTCCTTCGTGACCAGGAACCCAAAACAGGGTTACTTTGTTGTCCTTAGACAACAGGTCATACCTACGACTAACTATTACGTGGAGAAAACCAAACATTCAAGTATTTTAATTGGCTGGCCTTATTGTATAATTATGTATAAATTAAAAAAAAAAAAGAATAGGATCTAGTGCTGAACCTTTTAGTGTCGCCATTATCTTACAAAATAGCGCAGCTCTTAGATACTTCCCCATGCAAACATACACAGTTTATTTACACTCAGATATGGAAGACAAAGGCATGTTTCCAATCTACAATACAATATTCAAATAATGGCTAGAGGTCAAAATAGATGTTTCATTAAAGCAGCTTCGATAAAAATTGGTTGGTGGTAAGACCGTATAGGGTAAAAAGTCGATTACTATCCATATTACCCTCCAACTAATACTATAAACAGCCAAATTTATGGATATAGTTAAATGCAACAAATGTAGTGCCCCATGCTCGTAGGCCTCTAAATTTAGAATTATATTTAAGTCAAATCTAGACTAAATATAGCAATGATATACTAATTACATATTCCACGATTCGAAGGGAAGAATAATTTTTAAATTTCTAAAATAGTCTATGGTATTTCATTGAATTTTTTTCCTCAACTGAAAATGTATCATCAGTTAACCTAAAGTTTGCTAAACTTTGATTTAAAAAAAAAAACTTTTTGAGCCCTTGCTGATGTGTATAATGGATTTAGCCGAAAATTACAAGGATGAAATTGATAATTTTATTAAAGAATTTACATCTAATGTACTTACCAATTAATTTTCCATCATTAGATGGTTCCACGCTCCATAACACTTTCTTCCGAGCCGAGATATCACCAATTAGATCAAAATATGTGTTTCTTTTTTGTTCAATAAAGGTGTAGATCAGGCGTCACCCTTGATTTACTAAAACTAAAATAGAAAAATTAAAAATATATGAAATCTTCAAAGGTTTATTTTAGTCTTTATCAACTTTTTTTCATCTAATTCCAAATTTTTTGTTCTACAAACAAAGCAAATACTACACAAACTAACGAAAAAATATAAATTATATTTAAGCAACCGTTACCTTTCTTCATCCCTTCCCTTTTCGAAATAAAATACATACAAGGTATACCAAAAGTCTTTAAATGTTTGAAAATGTAAAAAAAAATCTCCCAAGTTTCTGCCATTTTTCTTTTTTGACAAACGCTCCTCTAAACGGGCGCTCGGTGATTTGTAAGGGCGTTGACTACCATCCATATGGAACCTTCATGGAGATCAAAATTAACATCACCCCCCCCCCCCCCAAACATTTCTTTTCCCTAAAATGGCTGCCATGTGAACTCTTAGTTGTATGAATTGTAGCTCCATCTAGTTGAAACCAGGAATTCTTGGGTTCAATCTTTTCGAAAGCGCATCCTTGATGGTCTTATAAAACAAAAACAACCCTCCAATGAGAACTTTAAAACTTTCCAAAACAAAAATTGCTAGTTTTGAGGATTTTCGTTTCCCCAAAAACGACAATTCTAGTTTTAATTTTTGGACTGCTTAAATATTGAAGGCGTATTCAAATGTATGTCGTTTATAAAAATTCTTTACAGAGTAGATCTAGAAATGTGTACCTCATGTATTTGTCGTACTAAGCGTCGAATAAGCTATATATTTTTCTCGTTTCTTGTCTATCTCTTCAAAGGCCGGTTTCGCTTATCAATCAATGTTTATCTAGTTGTTTCAAATATCTAAAATTCAATTATGAAAAATATTTAGCAGTAGTCGATAAGTAAAATCATGTAATTTCTATTCAAGCATAGGAACTGTATTGTAATAAGCACGCACACAGAAAGCGCGTTATTCACCGGTAAAAGTCATTATAAATATGTACTAACTAAAACCCCAAAACTAAACAAAAACCGTGTGGATGAAGCTCAAAACAATATTTTGAGACATATGTATAATAACATAACTTGGACATTTTTCTAATGATTACATTAATTTCAGTGCTGTATGTTTTTTGAAAAATGTCCCCCAACACAGGAAGACATATGGCCAAAGCCTTCTTTGAAATATGTATCTGCAAAAATGTCACTCCCAATTATCCAGTGCAAGTCAGGATAAAATTAACTTTGTTAATTATAGATTACAAAAAATGCATCTTAGAATTATCGAAATTCGAAGATCCTTGAATATACTTTTACGATATTGTTACACGCATGGCTTAGCTCGTTATTCAAACACAATATTTCAAATATTATAAAGACAAGTTCTTCCTTTATTTAACTATACTATGGGCGGATCCGAATCCAAGTCTTCGTCTTGTTAGTACAGCTAGTAACGTAATACAACAAGCTCAGCTATTATAATAGTTACACGAAGACGAAGCTAACCTGTCCGAATTCGTGTGCTTAGCAACGAGGTAAGAACTAAAGGAGATGCAAATGAGAAAATATCACGTACCCATTTCTAACACATTGACACTGATATTGTTTGTACATAAGCGCCGTAAAATTTGTACACCTGTACACAATAGTACATCCTGTAGGCAGTTTTAATGGCTTATATTTTCAAATACTCAAAAATATTTATTGAATTTGCAAACATGAACATAAAAAAGTTAATAATTAAGAAGAGAAGTTCATAGATAAAAAATTTTTGAGTAAATTTGCTTCATGTCCCTACGGTTATTTCACGAGTTTTCCTGCGTCAATGCGCCAAGCCCAAAACAAACCAAACCTAAGAATGGATCTGACAGCGATGACCAAAAATGGCGGAATGAAACATACATATTTGCAGGGCAATTTTGGGTAAGTTCATGTACACGGATCGTACAAAATGATTGCATCTCCTTTAGTTATTAGCTCGTTGGTGCTTAGCTTGATATTTGACGTTTAGAACCAGTTCCTACTGTTTGTCATAATTAATAAATGTAATTAATTATAATATTTTTATTAATGATTTAAGATTTAATTAAATTTGAAATAAAACTGTGTTAAAATTATCTCTAATTGGTACATATATAACTGCTTATTTTGCACAGAAGAATTGAAGGAAAACAGTAAATATGAGGCGAGCACGAGACGTAAGGACCGAGATGGCTATAATGCAAATTGCTAACCGGTTTTGGGCAAATAGCAATTCAATTTTAGAAGATGACGATGAAGACGAATATGAAGACTTTTGTGTAAATATTGATTCGATTTCAAATACAAGATTGTGACGTATGAACCAAATCAGTATCCAGCAATCATACTTCCATGCCGCCTGATTGTTGAACGATTTTCCTTTAAATAGGTGCCTACAATCCTAGTCCCGTGCTTTTATTAATTTAAGTACAAGTTCTTTTGTCCCTAAAATAGATAATCATATTATAATAATTACTACAACTGTAAAAATCATGCGCAATAATTACACTTCACTTTTTCCGCGTCCGCCATAATGTCAAAATAAATTCAATCAAGCTCAAGACGAAGCTAACCTGTCCGAATTCATTTGCTTAGCTTGATCTCGATAGCCAGCGAATAAATATAACCTCAAAATATGTTGTCTATTTAAAATAGTCAACTCGAACCTTGACTCGATGATCAAGCTAACCAAATGTCTAAACTGTTATACAAAGTAGCAAAGCTCGGTGGCATAGACATGGATTCGGATAGAGCTTGACTCGATGTTACGTCACTAGCTGTACTAACAAGACGAAGACGAAGACTTGGATTCGGATCCGCCATATGTATTTACTTTTATAACATTCACAAACAATTATCAAATCAACTCTACTATAGTTATCGCTAGTAGTACTGTACTTTTAATTATTGCAATCCAAATAGTTTAGTTTATTCACTTCATTGTCTGAAATAAGACTCGTCTCCTGACGGTCAGAAATACCTAGAACCTTCCCGAGTATTCCGTTCTCGAAACATCGATACTGCGAACCTAAAGATATCGCTTTCCCTTTCTGTAATACGATTCTCCGAAAATAGGGGAGATGAGGGATAGTTGTAAAAAAAATTACTATATATTATAACTCCGAATTTTAGATCATAAAAAAAAATATTTAATTTTATGTTGGGAAATAATAAAAATTAAGACACTTCAGATTTTATGTTTATTTTTTGCAAAATACATGGGACATCATATTGAAGAACTTCCCATGTTACAAAGTACCTCATGTTAGAGGTTATTTGCAACACTAGATGGGGTATATTGCAACTTCTATTACTGTTATGTAACTTAACAAAAAGTGGATTTTATAACTGAAATTTATTTATATTTACAGTCACAAACTATGTAAATAGTTCTATAAGTTGTTTTGACTTGCATATTACCCTGAAGGTTAATAATATAACAACTTTTAATCTTGGCCACATATGTAGGCACTTAGTCATTTTTACATATATTACAGAAAATAACAATAAATAAAACTTAACAATATTTCAACGAAGAAATAAAAACTAAATCATACTTTAGTGTTTTTAGCTGTTTGTTGCAACTTGCCTCACATCACACTCCAGAAAAAAAAATACACTATAAAACAATGAATCACTGCATCCATACACTCTTCCACAACACTAATCCATAGAATACATATTAGGGTGTAATAATGTGTAGCAAGAACTTTGAAAGAAATAATGTTTACTTACTTGCAAAGATAACCTCATTCTCATTGTTAGACAATTTTTATAAAATTATTCCAAAAAACAAGTTTTTCCGTACTGGTTATTGTCATGGTCTGTGAGAGACTGAATAAGCACATTGAATGAAACATGTAAAAGATATGCTTGACATGGGCGGCGTATACGACTTTTGGTTAAAATTGTTTCCGAGGAGCTAAAATCAGACTGTTTCTAGTTGCCCTTGTTACAAATATCCCCCATTTACCGTAGTTTATGTCCGTACTTAATTAGTCATTTCAATTGAAGTATCCACTTTCAATAGATGTCTCATTTTTCTATTGCACGCAGCAATATGTTTCGTGGCAAATCGACGAAAAATTAAAGATTCCAAACACGGAAGCCAAAACGGTCCATTGTTCTACCCTGTTAACTAGGAGAAGCTATATATAAAGGTATAAAAGTCGAAAGGGAAGCTAGGTAAGAGGAAAGAGCGCAGGACCGAGATGGATTTCGAACACACGAGGATGGTACGACCTTACCAAGTGATCTACCGATGCTTCTTTTGATATTATTTAACCTCGATATCAATTTTTACCGACTCTTTCAATCATATAGGATTGCGAAACTGATAAACCTTTGCAAAAAAAAAATATTATCTTCTGAATGACTCAATAATATATGAAAATATCATTTTCGAATCGAAAATTTTTTCGAAGTTCGAATTTGAGTATTTTGTTTTATTTACTTAAAATTCGAATCTTTCTAAAACAATTAATTTAATTGAATTCATTCAGTAGGAAATAGATTGAAAATATCCCATATATGAAATTCAAGATGATCCCAGCAGAAAATGTAGGAGGCTAGTGGAAGCAATAGAGCTAGGGTACCGACCAATAGCATTTCATTGATTCCAAAGAAGTTATGAGGAAACGTACAAAAAATCTTTAAATTTACTCCCTCTACAGACATGCAATTTAAAACGACTTTAAGTGCTAAATGAAGAGTCATGAATTCACAACTTCCAAGGAAGGCTTCCATTATGCTTGATTGTTTGTTTCCATTTCCTGCTGTGATCTAATAGACATTCTATACATATATGAAAATAAATACAAATACTACTGATCCTTAATTCCAAATATTTTCCTAAAAGTAATCTACCGCAAAATACAATTTTTAACTATTCATTTTATTTAGATTCTTGTAACTGGAGCTATCCTTATACTTGGTGCTGCTTGTGGAATGCCAATAGGATATTCTGCTGTACTTCTACCTCAGCTATATAATTCATCAGACAGCTTAAGTCTAGGACTAGAAATGGGTTCATGGATTGGTAAGTTTAAAAAAAAAGATTGTCTATGGTAGATATACATAGATGTTAAGATAATCATTAAATACCCCGCAATTTTCCAACTGAAAGTGTTAAGTGAACGGGTGGCTATCGTAATTTTTTATTTTCCCTTTTAAATAAAGAAATTATCCAATCAACAATGAAATTACATCGTAAAAAATAAGCCCATAAACTGGGTCAGCATACGGGAAGTATTCAAATGTTTTAAGATTCTGAGATGCCGCCTCCCAACTAAAACAGTTTCAATTGAATTCAGAGACTCTAAAATGAAAAACAAAAATTGTTATTGTTATTAAGTTCGAAACTTCATAAATCTTCTAATTACATATTCTTTCCAATTGTATTTGTTTGTTTGTTTTTTTTTATCGAATATTCTAACCGAAAATAGACAATGCGTGTATGCGCATATAATTTCTAGAAAATTTAATTCTCAACTTTCATCTTCTGATCTTATTGTGTAAACAGAATTAATATAATTTTGCCGACAAGCCACTCGAACGGACATTGAATTCGCCGGAACACTATGCCATCTGCTTTTTTTTTTTTTAGCTTTAATTTGGGAGTCCTAAGATTTCCTACTTTCGCCAATTATTCAATAAGAAAACAAAAATTATGCATTGCCATATACAGAAAGCGAGTTCACGAAAATTTGTCATCCAAGATAATTTATGATCGTCCGTTACCCGCGATGGGATATTTATGTAGACATAAATAGGAACGTGACCGCGTAGTATTACACTCTCGATCTTATCCAATAAAAATATTTCGCGGAGTAGCCGCAACCACTATATATATGGTCAATGGCCTTTTGAACTATTTATTTTGACGAGTTTTTTGCACTAAGTACATACATATATTTATTATGATCATAATTTTTTGACGAGATACAATCAAATTGGATAAGAGTTTGTAAGAAAAAATTAACATTATTATGATGACGACACATTTTTTGATGATACATGAGAATTTTCGGAGAAATGTGAAGATGTGAATTAATAACTAAAATATTGGGAAAGCAGTGAAAGTATATAATTTCTGAAATTTAAATGATCTTATTAATCTTAACTGCGTATAGGAAGCTTATTACAAACTCTATTCTAATTCTAACAAAAATGATTGGATTACAATTTATTTATTTTTTTTTAAACTAATAATAATAATAGTGGACTATAAGAAAGAAGGTTTCATAGACACATTCATCTACTTTTTCGAATTTTAAATATATCTAATCATATTTATCTTTCCTTCCTCCGAAATCATCTTCATTGTCCAAAACATTTTACTATGGGTGTCAGACAACCCTTCTACAATAAGTCCTGCAGATCGATTTGATCGTGAATATCTTAATAGCGGCACCTAGCGGATACAGCAACGCGAATTTCTCATGTAAGTATGTGACTCGGGAAAAAGTTAGCTTATTGATTTTTCGTTATTTTCTTACCCGTATAATTACTCCATCTCGATCGGGTCGGGTGCCCTCTCTTATGTCGATTTCGATGGGACTTCAGTGCAACTTGCACCTTTTCCAGCAGTGCAACACTGAAAATGTTCGATGGGACAATCTTTATAGCAGAAGTGCAACACGAGGTTTGCACTGACTTCCCTTAGTTGGCACTGTGTTACAGATGCATATTCAAATTGAATTGTCATCTGCTCTGTCAAAGTGTACTGCCACGATTATTTGTGAAATTTTGGAGTTCAATGAATTAAAAGATTTTATTTGGGTAATTAAGAAAAAATTTGTTTCTATACATCAATAAAGAACATTTATTAAGTTTGATAGTTTCGTGTATATAATACGTGTGCCCACAAATACAAGGAATATGACAGAAATATGTTCGATGGACTTAATTGCTCCCAGTTCACCGCTGCCAGAAGAAGTGCAACACTGAAATGGTCCCATCGAAATCGACATTAGTGATTCAGACTATTGACTAATTGCAGTTCAATTTGCAACTTTTCTAGCGCCATCTACCTTCGCACTATGAAATAGAAACCAGTGTAGAATTTTTTGTTCCACTCAACTCAAGATACAACTGAGCATTCTTTATTATACGTTGATCCGGAACACCCTAAAAATGTATGTGATTCAATTTATGATGTAAATGTTGATCTTAAACATAAATGTATTTACGCCGTAGAATCAGTGAAGAAGATTCTACACATAAAGGCCTGTAAGCTGACAAATCGGAAATGGGGAGAATTAAACACGTGCGCGATTTCAAGACAGCTGTAGCCCGAAGTTTGCCCTAGGAGGATTGAATCTCTGCTGAGGAGGAACCGCAATGATGTGCATAGCCATATCTCAGTTATTACGGGCCACTGCCTATTTGATAAACATTCAGGGCCGTAAACTCCAACGAGGATAATCCTATTTCCTGTGTAAAGATTATTCCTATCCGAGAATAATTCTGCTTGCTTTGGTCGTAAACACCAACTCGTGTAAAACAATGAGTTTTTTGTTTATGTGTCATTACTTTCGGATATTTTCGGTATGTCGAAATAAAAGAGTATTTTATGTTTTAAAATAAAAAATATTGAATTAGCAATATAATGAACAAAACTAATTTAATTTTCAGTTTTCTTTTTTACATAATATTAAAAAAAAAATTAAGTAGAGAAAGAATTTAGTAAGATCAGTGCATTCAACCGAAATATCGTTGCCACGGAAACGTGCTATTCTTTGCTATACTTAAATTCAAATTTTGCTCATCCGTCATCTATTCGGCATAATCCTCGAATAGAAATTTTACCCCCGGAAAATCTCGGATAAAGTATTACACCGCCGGTGTAATACGATGGATTAAATCGCGAGTAATCTTGGTTGGTGTTTGTGCATTACACGTGAATATGGATTATTCTGGTTGGTGTTTACGACCCTCAGAATACATGCAAACTCCATATAATGACTTAAGCAGAAGCTGTATTGATGAGGAAGAGGTTGAGAGCGTTGCCCTAACCTTGCCAAGCGTAGGAGAATGCGCTCGGCAGCTATTTCTTCGGCCAATTAGGGAGCTAGCAGACAAGGAGTTGAAGAACCTGGTAAATTTCATTAACTCTTGTGGCTGGTTTCAGCGCATCCCGTAAATCTGAAGTACCTTTCCCAGGTAGGGTCTCAATAAGATGGTATCATAATGAACACCAAATAGTCTATACATAAGGCTAATCGCAGGGGTTCGCGTGATAGTCGCCACTCTAACCTAACCTAAACATAAATGTAAAAAAATTCTTAAAACATAATTTAAATATAAAAAAATATATATATTTTGGGTACAACAGGAACAGGCCTGCCAAATATTAGCCTTCTCCTCCTCCTTCTCCACCTTCTCCTGTAAAATTACTTTGGGTACTACGATTTTAAAAAAAACATGTAATACATACTGTCTTTCTCGGCTTCCGGGCATTTTAAAGAGAATTAAATAAACATGTAAGTGGTTGGAAAGCGTTGCATAGGAGCGTTGTTTATTAAATCAACACTATTTTTGATAAAATTTTACAAAGGTATTTATTTACTTGTGTAGTATTATAGCATTTAACTTGAATTTAGCAGCATCATAGTTTCTGCCTGACTAAAATTGAACTTCGGATCCGTTAAGGTCTCTCTCGATGGCCGTTTGAGCGTCGAGTTATCAGATATATATATATATATGTAAATATGATTGCGAATTTTATATATATGTTTAGCTTGACCTATGTACTTTCTTTTGTTCGGTTCATGTACCTCTCTACTGTTTGTTGATTTTTTTTATACACGCCGACAGTACCAAGGGGCTTTGGAATCTAATAAACTACTAGGATGGCTTTTTTTACGAGCCCATATAATTTCATATTTTTATTCTTAATAAATACGTTCAAGAAAACCTCTCTGCTTAAATACCTCCGGAGTCCTATGTAATAATTCAACACTTAACCTATGCATGCAATAACCAGGAATAAATAAATACTACAACTAGACAATGTAATAAACTAATTAAACAATATACGGCGAAATCACTTCCTACTTTAATATACGATATATAAAAGGAGACTTAGCTGCGCCCTACAGTGCTCCCAATTTAGTGTAAGGTCGACTTAAAGTGCCCATCCACGTGCTTGCTTGAATCCGCGTTGACCTTGAGTGCGCTGTGCATGCGCCTGCACTTTTTTTTTGTAAGTCTTTAGGCCACGACTTTTAACCCTGGATTTAATAATTGTAATAAACACTTATAGAATTTGCCCACATGTATACAGCTATAAAATATTCCTTACCCGTAGGGTTATATGTAAGTAACTCTTTTTAAAATATAATTGTCCTGTTGTTGCGTGAATTTTATTTCCTTGATTCACTCGCGGATTTAGTTATTTCTTTGTGAGAATTGTTTTTCTTTTTGTTTTATTTTAAATATCACTGTACTCGATACACATTTAACTTCACATAGAAAATGGCGTTGCCCTTATCGGAAAAGTACTGGGTATTCCTCCACTCCCTGGTAGCTATATCGAATTGCAAACGGAAGTCTCCGGCCAACATCTTATTTATCGACAATAAATTGAAGTCGATAAGGTAGTTGATTGGTTGTGGGATTTGGAGATTAAATTTGAATTTAAAAGTTTTATACAAGTATTCATATACATAATATACGCACATAAGTATATACACAATTTTTGTTAATTATTTTGTGTGTGTCAAAATTAATACGTTACAGTATTTCTTGCGAATAAAAATAAATTAAAAACTAACGCAGTATAATAAAGTTTCAAGTAAAAACGTAAGTCTCCGTGGCCCGTCTTATTTCTCAAAGTTTGTGGGCGAATATTGAAGTTTATTTTAGATATTTTAGATAAGCGGAGCGTCTACAGCACATGTAATTATTTGGACCATGGTAGTCTTCATGTCACCTCACTTCTTCTAGTAAGCATAGTTATAGCTTAAGAAGATTTAATCTCTGCTCATAACAAGGAAACATGAGAGAATTATCACATGGAAGTCGCCTAAGTACGAAACGAATAAATCTCCTCTGTATAGATTCCAAGCGTCTTAGATGAACACAAAAGCTAGATACGTTGGCCTTTAAGTAAAAGGAACATCAAAATCAGGGGTATATCTTCTTACAAGTCCTAAATGATCATTAGCTTTATTGATTGTCTTGTCAATATGTAGTAAAAAGCTAAGTTTACTGGAAATTTTTTTTTTTAGATCTTTTATGCATTATTAGAGCGTGTACTTTTAAACATCCAGATTACGTTCAAATCTTACGTTCCATCAGCCCTATGACTTAAAATACTAAAATTTCATTGAAAACCATTAATTTCTCTTATTTTCTGTATAAAGAATAAAATATGATCATGTTTACTTATGATTTGCAATTCGAAAGGCATGTTCGTTTAGTCAGTAGGATCCTCCTAGTAAGTCCACAATGTCCTTGGTTTTCAACACATATTCGCAAACTTATATCAATTAGAGATTTTGCTTATGCCAAGTGGAAGAGATATAAATTAATGGTATTTCTTCAGGAATATCGCACTCTTCGAAATCGAACATCTTTAGCAATAAGAAATGCTAAAAGACAATACTATGTTTCCAAGCTAAATATAAATCTTTCTACCAAGGTCCTTTGGAATAATTTGAGGAAGTGTGGAATTGCCAAATCAAGTAAAAATGGGTGCACTCCTGATCTACATTCTTTAAATGTTCAATTTACATCAGCTCGAACAAACAATGATACCAATGAATCGGATCTGGACTATTTGAACATCGATCTTAAATCAAATTTCGAAATTTACTGAGTTATTACAAGTGATGTGACGACAGTAGTGTGTAGTATTACTTCCAATGCGACCGACTTAGGATGTCTGAATACCAGATTTATCAGATTATGTTCGGTTTATATTGTTCAACCTCTTGATCACATCTGTAATACTTGCTTTTCCATCATGACTTTTCCAGCTACTTGAAAATTATTCAAAGTGTTCCCAAGAACATGGTTGGAGGTCGTATAGAGTATCGCCCTATTAGTATACTACCATTTCTCTCGAAAATTGTAGAAAAAATCATGTACCTTCAAATCTCTCAATTTTTATATTTAAATAAGTCTTTACATGACTATCAATCGGTGGTCATGGGTGTACTACGGCTCTGCTTTCTCGCAGTATTGACAAGGGAGTCTAAAGTTTCTAGTTTTTCTTGACTTTACAAAAGCATTTGATTCGGTTAACCATCATCTACTTTGTTGTTACAAACTTAGAAGGCTTTTCAGATTTTCTTCTCAAACATATCTTAACCGGTGTGCCACAAGGATCGATACTCGGATCCCTATTATTCTCAATTTTCATCAATGATATTTTTTCTTAAGTTAATCATAGCAAAATGCATCTCTACGCTACTGATGTGCAATTATACCTCTCCAGGCCGCTTGGTCTTATTGAAGATGCTATTAGCTGCATTAATGAAGATCTTCAATCCATTTACTTCTGGTTCGTATCTAATATGCTAAAGTTTAATCCAGCAAAATCCAAATATTTGATCATAAATCGCACAAAACTCTGCACAGAGGTGTTTCCTCCAGATATGATTAATAACACAGTTATTTCCCTTGTGCACTCTGTCAGGAATCTTGGAATGGCTTTTAATTGTTTATTTACGTGGTATGAACACATCAACAATATTGTTAGTAGAATTTATGGTGATTTACGTGCGCTGTGGATATCTAGTGATTTTACCCCGCTTTAAATAAAGTTGAGGTTGCGTTTAACTCTGTGGTGAGGTATGTGTATTGTCCTCAAAGAATTATATATATATTTCTGGAAAAGATAATAATAAATTGTATAGTCCATTATATCTATACGAAAAATTCCAATTTGCAAGATCAAGCAGGACATTGAATCTCATTGTACCACAATCACAATTTTTAGTAACAAGACACCTGTTCTTCAACCATTCTATTATAAACTGGAAACCACACCTCGCGAACAGAGCGAATAAGGCCCTTAGAGCCTTTGCAATGTGCCGCAGAGCTACAGGTAAAAGTGGGAACTCAAACCATGGATGATCCTATGGATCTACACTAGCGTCATCCAACCCATGATAACCTATGGTTCTGTAGTGTGGCAGAAAGCAATGGATTTCGCTAACCATCGTAAGATATTGGAAAATATTCAGAGACTATGCCTTCTTAGCGTAAGCGGTGCCCCAACCAGCACTCGGGCTCTCGGGGTTATCCTCAACATACCACTCGTGCAGATACATATATAGAAGGGGGCATCATTCGCAGCGCTGAGGTTGAATTTCAATCCGAGCTGGTTTCACGCTGGAGCAAGAGTTCCACATGAATCGATCTTTGAGACCGTGCAATCCATCGCTTCTGATATCACCATAGAGACAGCAACCTCCTTCTAGAAACTATAATGAAAAGCGAATTTAAATCAAAAATTCCATCTAGAGCAGATTCAGGGTCACACTCTGTGCTTCAACCATTAACTATTGTTTACACAGACGGCTCCGAAACTGAAGAAAATACCAAAACAGATATTTTCTGTGAGGAGCCTCGTATGAAAACGCCCAACACCTTCAAAGCCATGTTATGGTCTTCTAGGCGGGAAGGTATCTCCTCAACGCGGATACGGTGAACAAGCAGATTGCCATCTGCTCGGACAACCAAGCACCTATAAAAGCTTTGTCAAAACCCTTCGTAACCTCAAAGCTGGTACTGAAGTGCAAAACCACCCTAAATTCCCTCTCACTATGTAACAGGGTACTCGTTGTGTGGGTACCAGATCACAGCGATATTAGCGGAAACGAAAGGGCGGCTGAGCTCATATTGGTGCAACCTCGAAGGAATCATCCTCTTCAATTGGGATTACACCAAACATTCTTGCATCTAGAATTACAGCCTGGGATGACTGCCAACACAATCGCTTTTGGCTAGATGATCCCTCGGGCAGAACTACTAAGGAGCTATGGGGTAAACCTAACCCAAATTTGACGAAAAAGATATTGGAACTGAGCAAGCCAACTATACAAGCACACTCGTGTCAATTCACACTGGTCACTCTTTTCTCAGGGATCACCTTCACAAGATGAGATTAGTTGATGATCCTATATGTAGAGGATGCGGAGAGGAGCCCGATACGATGACTCACTTCTTGTGTCGTTGTCCGGCTCTCTCCGGAAAGCGTTACAGATTGCTTGGCTCACACCTCTTGGTAAAACTCCACGAGGCAGGAAGGGAGGGTTGGGAGCCAATTCTGAATTTTGTTAAAGCTTCCGGCTGGGATCTGTGAGCTATTGCTCATGAATGTGGAGGATGAACAATGGGCCTTGCTGTGGCCTAAGTTCCAGAGTCCTCCCCCCGGGGGACTCAACCTCTTTTCAATACATCCATTATAAACTGGAACAGCTTACCTATTTCAGTTAAAAATTTGATCCAGTCCCACTCACTGATTATAATAAATAGTAGGATTTTTAACGCATCAATGCCTATATAGTAGTTAAAACAAATGTAGTGTCCTAATTGCTTACTCCATCTCTCTTTCTTTGTTTTAATTATTCATTCTTCTTTTGGTAACACATATATTTTAGTACTAATTGAATTGAATTGAAAAAAGCTATAAATACTTATAAAAAATCAAAATATTTTCTTATTCTATATAATTCCAGCAAGCGTACATAGTTTAGCAACCCCTGTTGGATCATTTACTTCAGGACCAATAGCGGATAAATTTGGACGACGTCCAGCACTTTTGTTATCAGTTCTTCCACTTATTAGTGGATGGTGCCTTCTAGCGTTATCATCTTCTCATATATACCTTCTAGTGGGTCGAATAGTAGCTGGATTAGCTGTAGGATTTATAGGAGCTCCAGCACAGGTAAGCTTGTTATTAAAGTATTGCATATATCATGTCCAAACATTTTTTTGCAAGTTATTCTGAGTTTTTGTTTCAAGGATAAGAAATCATTTTTGCTATGAAAATCCTGTCATTTCTGGACTTCTTTAATGTCTTGTGGGCAAACAAAACATGCCTCCAGACTCAGTTATGTATGACAACTTTCAATTGAATACAGAATGATATTCTGTAAAACTGTTCCTCAAATCATCTAAATGGGCAAGCTGCTGATTCTAATCAAAGGCTTGCTTAAGCAATGTTATCCTTGTTTTTTTTATATATATGTTATTTAGCCAAGCTCAGGGAATAAGTTTGAAGGCTCTCTTCTGGACAATATCTAATGAAGCTAAGGCTGTATGACCAGCCTAGGCCCATATATG
This sequence comes from Dioctria rufipes, assembly GCA_963924295.1. Lineage (NCBI taxonomy): Eukaryota > Metazoa > Arthropoda > Insecta > Diptera > Asilidae > Dioctria > Dioctria rufipes. The sequence goes on along the minus strand of OZ002740.1, from coordinate 20,534,423 downwards.
TAAATTGTATTCCATTCTAGGACTAATGTAGGACTTGTAGAACAGATTTGACGGCCTGAAATATTTCTTATACCTTCTCAGAAATCCAAGACATTTCGATGCTTCTTTAGCAACAGAGAAGATGTGATCTGTCCAGCTTAACTTGCTGGAAATATTAATGCCAAGAATGCTTAGTGACGAGGAAACAGAAATTAATGCTCCATCCAAAGAAATGGGAGTAGGTATGTAAGTGATGGTCTTGTTTTAATGAGATGAGACAACGTTGGGTCTTAGATGCATTGAATACGATACGCTTCGGTTTGCCCCAATCGAGGATATTATCAATATCGTAATTCACATTAATACATGTGGTATTCCATCTGAAGTCCGCAAGATTGCCAAAGGAGTAAGCGATATCAAGTATACTGTCATCAGCGAATCTATAGATCGGATTGAAAGTAAAAGAAAGCAGATTTTTAATGAAAATTAAAAAAAAGACGGAGAGATAACAGAGCCCTAGGGCACGGTACTTACAGGATGAGGTTCAGATGTAGCACCATCCAATACAACCCGTATTTGTCGATTAGATAAAAAATTTCCAATCCAGAGTAGAAGAGGAGGGGAAAGACCAAGAGTAGGATGCCAGACGCTATCAAATGCCTTTGAAATATCCAAGGAAACGTTTAGCCTATCTTATTTCTATCATGACTTCTTTAAAAATTACTGTCATTCCTATCCCCCTGTTGGCTTTTTATTTCACATTCGCTCTTTATCTTTAGTGCTGCGTTCATTTTCTCGTCCTGAATGAACCTGTATGAGTCGACAGAACGTTGTCACAATTTAGTTCTGTGCGCATAGAAAAGGAACGAAACAAAACCATTTCAAATGATTGACATTTCTTCCATTTGTCAAAAGCAAATATAAATTGGTATAAATTGTTGTTTATCAAAAACAAAACCTTTTTCCAACAAAAACAACTTAACAACTTAACTATTACTAGCTCGGTCAAATTGTAAACAACACATTCTAATACAAATACAAATTAAAATCGTTCTGCTTGAATCCGAGAAAAACTCAGGTACATTCAGAACCATTTGGTTTTGTAGTCCGAAAAAAAAAGCGAGGACAGTTTGAAACTAAATCATTCTGAACGAGAAAAGAAACGCAACATATACCTACATAAATAAGAAAAGAAAAACAACACCATCAAAATCGATACAACTCTAAACGTAGCATCTTTAATTGAATAACTTAATCTGCATAATATACTACTCGCAGTATTCAGTCAAAACATAATTTGCATAGAAGCTTCCCACCACCAATCCAATGCCCGCTTATCTACATAATATGCACTCTAGGCCATATATAAATACGGCATTGACCGTGGACTAACGAGTGCGCTATTATTCATAGTACAATTCCGGGTTTTCAAGTGGGTGAAGAGGGCATGCATGATGGATGAATGCATGCGCGAAAAGTGCGCTTCAATTTAACGCACTCTCCGGAAGAAATTTGAACTTATGTGCGCTCTCAATTTTGCAACGTGTAGTAATATTGTGGTGCTTTTCAAAATGTAAATTAAGTCAACAATTGAGGGCCAGTCGAAAATTGTTTTGTGCTTTCACTATATACGCGAACGAGTATAAGACGCCCCCGCTCACTTACCCTATTCTGTTCTGAGAGATGCTCTAAAAAATCGTCTTATTTTGATGTGGTCCATATTCGAATTGCCTTAAGTAAGTAGGTCAGGGCTGTTTGGATTATAAAGTTCTTCTTCCGGTTGAGGACTGGCCAATTTTTAAAGTCCAAAAGATCCTATTATGGTTCTTTCTAGACAATTCAATGGTGTGTGTGTGTGTGTGTTTGTGTGTGTGTATAGAGACAGTATGTTATGGGCATTAGCTGAATTCAAATAGTACCTACACGAAATTTTTAGGAATGCCATGTCACCTTGATATTAGAGCCCATAACAAAAACTTTCTTATGATGTGTATAAAGGTGAAATAATCTTTGGTTAGCAGACAACAACACAGACTTAATTGAAAATGGTCCTATAATTTATGTATAGGTAGGTTTTTAGAAAATATATTCACGAGTAAGATAGCCATAAAAGAGAATTCAAGTATATAAGAGATTTGGTGTGATTAAATTCATCGAGAGCATAAAGATTTCTTTCTGAACAACGGCCATGAGAAGTGATTAAATCCATTTTAAAGTAAGCAAACATTGTAAAACCATGATGGAAGGGGAATTTTATATTAAGACAAACATTTTAAAACTTTACTGAGCGAACTAAGTGTTTCTCGTTCGGTATCAGTTTTTTTTTTTTTCACCTGAAATCTTTGAAAAGCTTGTATTATGGATAAATAATAGCCTATGGGAGCATAGGTTTTCCCGCATAATCTTTTTTACCCGAAGACCTACTTCAGTTTCTTCCATCACATATTTTTCGCTATGCAGCAGCGGCGAACTTCTGCCTAGGCAAGCTAAACAGGGATAGAATCGGTATACATGGAGGACATACGATACCGGACATTGAAAGAAAAAAATTTAATTCACTTTATTGTTCCTGCATACAGGGGCAGATTTATCAATATTCAACGCAGGGCAACAAACTCTCAATTGATGAAGTAAAACGAAATGAGATCGTAGTCGCACTATCCGGCAAGGACGGATTTAGAGAGAAAACAATTATCAGCCCTGGAGTTATACCTCTTGGAAAAACGCTTTTTGGAAATACCGCTCCGGATGTTGTTGTGTACACCAGACTCAAATTGCTCGGCAGAATGGTCGTTTTCAGCGCTACAGCGTATGCTTAGACGCAATGAACTTTCTTTGCATATAATTTCATACTTATTTCTGATATTTGAGAGCCCTAGTATCAAAGGCGGCAATCTCCACCATCTTTACTTTTTGTTAATGCGCAAAAAACTGCTACACTCTTATTATTGCTTATTTCAAAGCGAGCATAGTTTCTAATTGAAGAAAATGCTAAACTACATCTGATTTTAAGATCAATATACCTAATTTTTTTATATTTTGTGAAAAAATAAACAAAAATAAATGGAGAATGCCGTGTTTGATACTAACAGTTGGATTTTGCCGGATTTGATACCAAAGGTTGCATTAATTTGAGTTGTAAAATGAATACCAAGTATTTTGGAATGGATTTACGGACAAAAAAATACAATATTCAAATTAATCCAAGAAAACGTATAATCAAAAATATTTGATTGAACATAATAATATACATTATACAGGGTGGGCCAAAAGTCACCATGGGGGCCAAAAGTCACCATGGGTAACATATGGTAGGTGAAAAAAGGAGGGGTAAGGTGGGGTGGGGAAACATGCTTACCTATGAAGAACAGACAGTTGGCTATCATGTAAAAAAGGAATGAAGAGAAACGGTCAACAGGGTGTGGAGCAATGTACAAACGAAAAAGTTAGTTATTTTTAAACCCCATGGTGACTTTTGGCCCACCCTGTACAATGACCTGGTTGCTCTGACTCAGGAATCCTATTAGAGATAATAGTTGCATTAAAACTGAGTTCTTCCAGGGATCTCCAAGTAGCCCCAAATTGTTTTGTAAGAAGTTTGTCAACATCTTTAAGCTTCAGCGTATTGACTTGTTGGAAACCACCTTTTATATTAGCAGGGTCGACCATGTGAAGACTTTTTCCCTTCCTTAAGACACTTTTAAAGGTTTGTAAATCAGTTTTGTAATATAATTCACCTCTAATCAAAACATTTCCAGTTTTACATTTCTTTAACATATTCTTGAAAGAAAAATGCCATGTTCCTTTGGGTTTCAATACATGAGATGGTCTCTTTCCAATTAAATACGTTGCAATTTTGTCCCAAATGGATAACCGTCCCATTTTTGGACATTTTTTCGACATTTTTTCTATAGACAAATCCGAAGACAAATAATGTCTACGTGATGAAGAACGACAATAATGAGATTCGATGCTTTTAAACGAATTAATGAATCTTTGGAAAGCGCTTTGTTTCCCTTCGAACTTTGCTGTTTTTCTGTAACCTCCTCTTTTCTCTGAAAGTGCTTCACCTGTTCTTAAGAACGATTTGTTAACGTATGATAGACGATGTTTCGTAATATGCAATACTTTCAAAAACACCTGTTGACATACCGGAACATGCTGTTTTGACACATTTTTTTCTAATAAAGCATTTTACAGATGTTTCTTTTGCTGTATGTCCGTATTTTGATGGACGGCGACGTTTAGGTAGTTGAACAGTGCAAGATTTTAAAATAAATACATCCTGACTGATTTTATTTTTTACTGCATAAAATGCATTATGAAACTTTTAATGTCTGCCATTATTAAAGTACTACTTTGATATGACTTTGAATTATGTCCACAAGAAAAATATTGCGGTAACTGATGTGAAGAATATCTGAAAAAAATCATGTGTCGTAAAACATTTAACGCAGTTTCAAAACTCAAAGAACATAAAGCAGATTTTAAAAATGTAATAATAAACAGGGTGTTCCATTTAAAAAAAAAATAATTTTCTTATATCACGCATTTATGGGACACCCTTTATAGAATAATTCTATGCTGCAAAAAGATTCACATTATGCCCTTTAATTTTTGCATTTACAATTTTTTCCTAATCACAAAAATAAAAAAATTAAAGGGGGGTCCATTTATAATTATACTGTTCAAACTATAGCATTGGTTTTAATTAAATTTGGCTTCTTACTGTATATCAAAAATAAGCACCAAAGTAAACAAACAAAAAATAAACATTCTAATCTAACATACTTTGTCTTTTTACGTATGTTTTGCTTCCAAGTAGAGGGCTCTCGAAGTCTTTTACGAGCTTCATTGTTCTTAACAGGTGTTGTAGCACTTTCCATTTAACTTTTTAAATAAAAACCTCAGCAATATCTCAACAAACCGCACACTCGATACAAAGAAAACGGACTAAATAATAATAAATTCCTCACTATCTGAAACAATATTCAGTGCGTCACACGTCACGTGATCGCTGCAAGCCATCTGATTGGCCATAACGGATATTGCCGACTCTGATTCCAAGCGCGGATTTGATTCTCAGGTGATATTTTAATGCAGTTTTGTAATGGGATTAAGTCGCTTTCGATACTCGTAAACCATATATTTAGATAGAGCGCGAAAAACCGAAAAATATCATGTATCTAACTCGATTTCGTCAAAAAGTGGAGATTGCCGCCTTTGATATTAGGGCTCTCATTTCTAAGTCTGCTTGTTTATTTTCTAAAGTCAATATATGTTAAGTAAATGAAAAGTAACGGTAATATTTTTGTTTTATTCAATTATTTAAAAAAGGGAGCCTGACCCTGTTAACCACCTAGGGGCCTTGGGTTTTCATGTCCGGGCCTGAAGAGCAGGACGAGGAGTCTTTTCCGTCGTTGTCCCAATGTTTTCGGGTTGACATTGTTATAAATCCTTTCGGGTGGAGGTATGTTATTATACTATTAATAGAAAAGAGAAGGATTATAATATAATGGAATACGAACCAACGCTGACCGCTTGAATTATAACCAGCATCACTAAGGCCAATGCGTTAACAGAATTGGCATAATAATAATCTTGGTAGTTCATTATTCACCTATCTAATAGCTATGAGACTCCTCTACTAAAAACTACATTTGATATAATACTTGACTTTAGCAAGTCCTTCGACGTTATAGATCTAACTAAAGCTTCTAAGAAAATTTTTAAATCGATTTTTATTCATTTCATCTGCCTTTAAATTAAAATAAAATTTTGTGAAAGGGCATGACCATCCACTAAAAATTATTACCTTTGGTGTACCTCAGGGATCTAGCCTGGATCCACTGTTTTCTTGCCTATAGTTTCTGACTATACTTGATGCATCTGTTTATTTATATATGTGTACAAATCATACATAAATATCGAGCGTTGCAAAGTTATAGACGCACCATGCAATAGTGCGGTAGCCCATCTCGGCAGCAAGAAAGAGAGAAATGTGTGATGGCAAAACACATCTGCCTTTTCGTTATCGCTGAGATTTTAATCTCTTATTGGATTATCTTTATGGCTAGCCAACTACACAATCAACATCTTTGAAAAATTTTATTTTACATCTTTAATTCTTTCTGATAATAAAAAAAAAAAAAAGTTTTACTAACGATTAACTTTCGTTTAATTTTTCAGGTTCTAATCGCAGAAATTGCCGACCCCCACCTAAGAGGAATTCTTATTGGAGCACCATTTGTTTCATATTCACTAGGAATCTTAATCGTTTATGCCCTGGGCTCAAGTCTACATTGGCGTGCAGTTGCATGGTGTGGAAATATTCTTCCAATTTTATCTGGACTTGCTCTACTATTCATACCAGAGAGTCCTGCATGGCTTGTAAGAAATGGAAAATTAGAAAAAGCTAGAAAATCTCTAGTAATACTAAGAGGAAATGAAATTTACGCTAAACGAGAACTTAACATTCTTGTTCAACGAATCGAACAAGAGAAGTCCACCACGAAATCTACAGACAATTTTTTCCGACTAATCCTAGCCAAATCATCTTTAAAGCCGCTAATTATAGTGAACATTTTCAATATTCTTCAGATTTTATCTGGAACATTCTTAGTCGTGTTCTATGCAATCGACATAATTTCAGCATTCGGTGAAAATATCGATAGCATGCAAGCTGCTATAACATCCGCTGTAGTTCGAATAATTTGCACCGTGATCTTTTGTTTTCTCTTACTAACAATGCGACGACGTAGTATGCTAATCTATTCTGGACTTGGATCAGGAATTAGTTCCATCGCCTTGTCGGCTTTTATTTTGTTTCGAAATGGACAACAGAAGACAATTTTTGATATTTACTTTACAGCTGTGTGCATTATAAGTTATATCGCGTTCAATACTGGTTTTATGGTGATGCCTGGCATCATGATTGGTGAACTTCTTCCGGCAAAAATCCGTGGACAAGTTGCAGGATATATTTTTGCCTTTTTCAATATTGTTTTGTTCTTTGTTGCCAAAATATTTCCAATGGCACATTTGGCTCTTAAAACGCAGGGTCTATTCCTTTTATTTGGAGTAGCTAGTTTTGTTGCAACAGGTGTTATGTACTTGATTCTTCCAGAAACTAAAGGACGAACACTTGGAGAGATTGAAGACTATTTTGCGCACAATAATTGGATTTGGTTATCGCGAAAGAAGAGCATTCCGATGTTAACTGAGAATTCAAGCCAGAAAAATGCACAAACCTAGCGTTTAGAGAATAGGCGTTATTTGAACTGAAACTGAATCGTGATATTGTACCTAGTTATCTTCTCCAATTAAGTATTGTATTAAGATTTGTACATAAGCAATAAGATGTTATTTTTAAGAAATAAAAAGTATTTTTATTTAATCTATATGACGTTTAGGAATTATTACCCTACTGTTGCTATAGTTCCAGCGAGTGTCTGTTTTCGGGGGGTTGGCCTTCAGCTCGTTGACGATGTCTAGTTGCTTGCACACTAATAAATAGCAATGTGTTAACTTGGTGACGAACTCACTCCACGATGGCCTTACTAGTTCCAGTCAAGTACATGGCGGTATTTTGTTTTTTGACAGGGAATGACACTTTACGATGACGAATTTGTATGCACAAATTTCATCGGTGAGTGATAGCCCTTGTGACATTTCATCCAGCTATAGAGTAGCACCAACTTGCGACTTGAATGGTTTGCTCTCCAAATCAATCTCATAACACTCAAAAACATTTCATAACTTGTAGATCTTTACTTCGAGATCTTCTTCAGTACAAAAAACCTCCACAGTGTTTAAAGCGTTGAGATGCATAATCTTCGCCTCATTGATATTGTTAATTTTTAGGATAGCTTCTCCGCTTTTCCCCCACAGGTTTTCAACTTTTAGAGGCTATATGATGTGATGTGTACTTAGTACACCAACCGGACTCCCCTAAGCAAAACTAAGGCAGTAACAAGAAACAATAAGAACAATAAAAATACTCGACTGCAACTATACGATTACAACTATATGACTACGACTACCACTATACAACTACGACTATGACTGTGGCTCCAACTCCTAGTGTGACTACAAACTCAATTACTATTCGCCCTAGTAGAAATTGCTCACAGTTTTACCTTGTCTCCTGCCTCGCAAGGGGCAGTTATTATGTAAACCAATACTAATGTGACTGAAAAGTTTCAAGGTGTTTGCAATTCATGAAGAAACATATAGAAAATTAAGTCCCGATGAGCCGTCTGATGAGCATTCATTAAATCTCATCGAAGTGCTCATTGGATATCATGAAACTGCTCACTAAACCAGAAATAAATAAATATTTATTCTTGTCATCACCGTGTCAGATGACATTTCTAGGAAAATTTGAATTAATTTCTGTGATTTATTTATTAAGTTTTTAAATTATTTATTTTAAATAAATTTTTTGATTTGTTTCCTTCAAAAAGACTATCACCCATATGCTGAACAAGACGTTATGCCAACATCCTTACGCTACAGCATCTCAGAGTTTGATTTGCAACCGTAGTTTGAATTCGGAAAAATATATGAAATCAATCGTAAAATCAGATTCTCATTTATGAACTCATCATGACATTCATTGACATGCTCATTTATAAACTCATCGTAACACTCATCGAAGTGCTCATCTAATAATGTAAAATGGACAAAAGAGAAGCACAGTATACATTTCTAAATAAATGAAAGAAATTCAATTCTCATGCCCACTATGTGTGAATAAGTAAATAAATGAGTTTTTTCCCGGTTTTGATTCAAACGCGAATAAATTTCATTAGTATACGTTCATCTGATTGCTCATGAGGAGCTCATTGATGAGCTCATCGTGATATCTCTACCAGGGCGATTTCGACTACTACTATGACATGAACCCAACTACTATTACTACTACGAACCCAACTACCATTACTTCTCCGAACTCAACTACTACTACGACTAGAAGCCGGACTACGACTATGCGACTACTACTGTACGGCTACGACCGACTCTCCATCATTTCGGAGCTTGACATAGACATTGCGCTTCAGATGACATGATAATTTTAGACGAAGCGCAACTACATCTATAGAAGGGAAGGCTATTAGAGCATCGAAAAGAGAGCAGGACAAGACTATATAAACTAAATTGAACTAACCGCGCCTCCGACATTTTACAAAGAAGGAACTGAATGGAATTCATGGATGCTTCAGGAAAACTATGTTTCAAATAACGCCCAACTTAGTAAAAATTTACCACAGCTCATATATAGAGTGGTTAACGAAACAAGAAAAACTCACCTAGACCTTACAAAAACTATGAAAAAGTCACCGACATATCAGATATTTGTGAGCAACTGAACTAAGGACTATCTGTCATACTTAGGCATCAGATCACGAGCCTGTATTATTTACAACATATAATTGGGAAAGTTCATTTCAGTAAGACACACCTATCGGCTAATATCTAATCAACTACAAAACTATAATAGACGCTGAAACAACAGTAAACAATTCCTTCAGGCGATGTTTTACTACGTAAAGTCGTGCGTGAGTTGTTAATATGGACTAAGTCATCAATGATAGTAGAAAAAATATAAATTTGAGGATGAAGAATATGCCAAACTAAACTGTTGGTCTTATCTTTGCGCGAGGTCCACGTTTTAACGTCCCCAATGTGAATAATGTGCAGTAATGAATAACCTAACCAAACGAGAGTAGCGAAATCTAATCGTAGACCATTATTTGACTACGACTAAAGTCGAAAGAACCCTCTCAATTATATAATCTATGTGATGCTCGAAGAAGGAGCGAGAATTGAGAATGACGCCTAAGTTTTGGATTTATAAAGTCTGTATAATGAGTATTCATCTAAAATAAATAGAAATAAATAATTGATCCATAGACCCACAAGGTAATACCATTAAAAAAGTCGAAAAACAAGTAGGCATCGAATAAAAACTTCAGCATAATTCCATAGATGTGAATCATTTTTGAATTCATAAATTCCATAGGTACAAGCGGCACAAGTTTCTATTTAAAATCGTAAAAATGGTGAAATCTCTTAGTTCGGATATCTCAAATTTGTCTAGCTACTGTTCAATAAAAAGTATACAAAAACGCGATGCACTTCGGGTGCAACAAAATAAGGCAGGAGAAGATAAATCTATAGTTGGAAAATTTATGCGAAAAAAAGATTTACCTGGCTGGTATCGAGGACTTTCCGGAAAACAATTGCATGCTGCGAATTCTCTACTAGATAATATACGAGATGATACGGAACAGGGCACATCACATCGATGTCGATATGCGCTTCTCATTCTTGGACTATATCCTTTAGAATCTTCGCATAATATTAAATTGATTCTTAAGCTTTGTAGAGGTAATGATTTAGCGTTTTTATGGTTCCTATTGGATCTATTTTACAAAGATACTTGTGATGAGTGTTTACATGCAAAAACTGAATTCAATGTGAATCAGCAGCTTATAATGACTACAATTGCACATCTGGATATGGTAACGACAATTCGAGAGTTGAACAAGATTGTTCCAAAACAGCCAAAATTAAAAAAACCTAAAGTTCCTATACCAGCAAAAAAGGAGAAAATTGTCTATGCTTCACCGTACTTAGAGCCTCTTCCGAAGCCAAAAATACTGGATAGTTTCAAAAAGAGGCCACCATTTATAAAGCCACCTAGCTTGGAACCTTATTGTATTTACAAGGATCCCACATATGTTGTACGAAATGAAGCTAATCGATGGTATGCTTTGCCTGAAGAAGAACAAGATGAATTGGATACGACTATGAAAATTGATAATTCCGGTCCAAAAATTATCAAAGGAATTCTCAGAAGCTTGATAAAGGCTGTATGCATGGAAACTATAGATAGAGAAAAAGTTTTTACGGCTTTATGTCAAAGGCATAAGCTATTGAAAGAGAAAGAAAAAGAATTGGAAAAAGTCGAAGAAATCGTTAAAAGAGAGCAATTTAATAAACATTTCAACTTAAAAGATAAGAAGAAGGTGAGTAACTTTTTCTAGAATGATTTATTTTTTTTTTAACAATGGGTAACGGTTATCCTTTTACTTTAAATTCTCTCCTAAGCCACTGTGAAATAAGGATTACCCTGGGTGAGTGTGCGGTAGTCGTCATGTATGTCTCTCTCTCTATATGATCTAACGATTCTGCTAAAAAATTTCTCATCCAAGTGATCTTTCATTCATGACTGGTTTCAATTGATGCTCTGCTACAAATTTTATTTAATCCCCTATCATGAAAATCTAAATTTTCGCAGACGATATTTCTGCTTCGGGAAGTCAAATTTTTGCACACAAATTCCTGGAATATAATATCAAAATCCCGGAAATGGTGAAAACTGTTTGCTTTTTTTTTTAATTTAAGGTATTATTCCGGGATTTGGTCGGCCGAAATTTTGTATTTTCTGAGACCTTGCACCTAACCCTCATCGCGCATGGTCAATTAAATTCTACACTTGTTTGGCTATCCTCTCCAATTTTTTATTCATATTTATTCTTAACATCACTAACTTGTCCCGACAGCTCGAATTTTTCTACCAATTTCTGTATTGCGGTCCGACAAGGTGCTTCACGACGACGACCCAAAAATGTTCGAGTTTTACGAACCGTCTCTGCCACATTTTCACCATTTTTATACCCTAGATGAAATCATAGGGGTATACTGTCATTCCGTTTGTAACACCTCGAAATAATGATGGTAGAGCAAAATGGATTGGACACCCATTCATAATAAAAGTTATTTCGATTTTTGCATGTCCGTCCGTCCGTCCGACTGTCTGTGCGCACGATAACTCGAGAACGCGTATACTTAAAGAGCAGAAATTTTGTACACGGACTTTATAAAAAAAAAAAAGTAAAATTAAGTTCGAAAATGAAACAAATCGGGCAACTCATTCGTGGGGTTGCCATATAAAAATTTCGTTTTCCGCTATATATTTGGACACTGCCTGAGAACGCATCGACGTAGAGAGCTGAAATTTCGTACATGATGTTTTTACTACATTAGCAAATAAAATGTCAAAAATGGACTAAATCGGGCAACTCCTTCTTAGTGTTGCCATATAAAAATTTCGGTTGTTTACGTATACTTTGAAAACGATCAGTCCAAGACATTTTTATTGTACTAAGAACTTCTGCAGAATACGAAATCCTATAAAATTGGTTATTACCATTTTTTCTGGGCGACAAACTGTTCTAGAAATATATGCGAAAAACAACTTCAAAATCAATACTTGAATAGATCGGTGACCATACGAAATTTAATACGGGCATTCATCTAGGGTATCATAAGAATTGGTCTTAGACCAATTCTAGCTTTTTTACTTGTTATTAATGGCGTAGTTTCTACTTGTCAAATGTCAAAAAATGACCGCTCCAAAAGTGACATCTACCGAAATAGCGGGCTAATTAAAATAACACCTCCCTTTTGAAAACCCTTTATATACTCCCATAATCAAAAACTAGATTCGCTTGAATGAAATTTGCAATCTTGCATGTGCACGGTTTATTTTGGTTCACAAAAATGTACTAAAATTTAGTACAAATGTAGAATGGCAACTCAATACGAAATAAAATATGAATTTAAGACGTCACTTTTTAAGATGCCCTCGTCCCATTATAAATTTTTTTTAAAAATGGTTTGACAATTGAATGCGCAACTAGCTTGCGAATTGAATTTAGGTTCGCTCCGAATCCAACGTTGTTTCAACAAACAATTTCAGAGGGCATCTGAAAATATTAGCTTGTAATGAGAGCTTTTTCTTTGTAAGTGAATTCATATTGAACCAGAGAAGGTTTCAAGAGTAAGGGCCGTATTCACCAAGCCATTTAATTGAAATTTAATTTAATTTCTGTTTTAGTACTCCTGTAAGAGAGAGTTAAGGTACACTTAAAATTAAATTAACATTTAATTTGGGTTATTTTATGTTATAATAACGCATATATAACTATAATTATTATTTAAGTAGGCGCCAACCCACTGTAACGGGAGTACTAAAACACAAATTAAATTAAATTTCAATTAAATGGCTTGGTGAATACGGCCCTAAATCTAATGCTTTTTGGATTGCCTTCAGAACAACCTGTAACGTCATACTTATACTTCAAACGGAACAGTTCGTCATTTTGTTTAATTTTAGAGCGCATCGCTAACAATGTAAAATATTAAAAATTCGAATCAAGCGACCAGCAATACGCCAAAAACCTGTTCTTATTCTTCCTAAACATGTCTTTCGACATGGTTATGTAAGTAAGATATTACAATATCAGATTGGTAACATGCTGCCTTATTTAAATAATTTATGCAATTCGCACTCAGTTAAAGAAATAATAAGGCGCAGACAGTAATTTGACTTACCTACCTAAAAAGGACATTATAGCAGCACCCACCCGAATCAAATCAATAAGACGATTAAGATGGAGATTTAATGTGACTCAAACACGAACGATTAAGAGATTCCGAATGAGATATACGACAAAAAAAGCAGCATACAAATTGTGCATAAACAAGAGATAAGGCGCCAGCAAATTAGGAACGCAATCAGATAAATCATTAATACATATATGTTGTAAATTTCAAAAAGTAAATCCAAGGACTGAGCCCTGTGGTACACAACGTGAAAAGCTATTAAAAACACACAGTACGTTTACATGAATACTTGAAGTATACTTGAAGTATACTTGAAGTATGCTTGAAGTAATCCAAATATCATGGAAACGCTCATTCAATGCGTAAATTTCAACTTAAGTAATTGGAAAATTGAAAAATTCAAGTCAAGTAATTGGAATTAATTCAATCAATCGCCCTTCCTGAGCTTCAAGTGGATTCCAAGTCAAGTACTCAAGTATTCATGTAAACGTACTGACAGACTTCTTTCTTCCAGACATGTATGAGTAAAGAATGTCGGAAGCACTGAAAGGGGGAAGTTAGAGTTAGTGAATTAATTGATGGATCGAATCAAAGGCCCTACTATGTACATTGGGGATCTCGTAGAGTCTGTAATCCCTAGTGCAACAGATCCAGTATTATCGTATTTTATTAGTTTTATTATATCCTAGATGAAATTATAGGGTATACTAAGTTTGTCATTATGTTTGTAATGCTGCTAGAGTAAAATGATTTGGACAGCCACGCATAATATTAACAAGTCTGTCTGTCTGTACGTCCTCACAATAACTCGAGAATGCGTTCACTCACTTAAATCTTGGTTTCCGATAGAATTTAACAGCGCATTTGCGCTGCAATCAAGAATAAAAAAACTAGTAAAGATGGTTTCCAAGGAACAGCGTGAAGGAATTGCGCTCGGGTTTATTGCCGCAATTGTTCTGGGATCAAACAAACAGTTTTTGATTCCCACGCAATTCTGTCTGCGAAAAATCCTAGTTTAACGTTATATTTTTTACGATGGGTAATCGAGTGTTTTAACAATTAGAGCATAATTTGTAGGAAAGCACATTTAAGGAGACGAGGCAATGAAGTGAATGCAATCTGTACGAACGCAATTGTAGGAAATCACACTGAGCATAATTGCGCTGTGATCAGCGCAAACGTATTTCAGTCGCTCAATTGCGCTGCGTAATTGCGCGGCTGCATTCTCTTGGAAACCAAGGCTTAAGAGTGCTGAAATTTTGCACACGGGCATTTTAAGAAAAGAATAAAGTTCGAAAATATGACCAATCGGGCAACTCCTTTGTAGGACTGCCATACAAAAATTTCATTCTTCACTATATATTTGAACACTGTCTGAGACCGCGTCAGTATAGGAGCTGAAATTTGATTTGGTGTTTTAGCAATAGTAAATCAAACAAGCTAAATCGAGCAACCACTTCTTGGTGTTGCCATACAAAACTTTGGGTCTTCACTATATATTTGGAAAACGTCTGAAAATGCGTCAACGTAGACAACGCTTTCTTGGTGTTGCCATTCAAAACTTTTTATTTTCACTTTGACTTTTATTTTCATTTAGGGTATAATATTATTGGTCTTAGACCATTTATAACTTTTTGTCTTGTTATACGAGTATTTCAGTTTGAGGAGTTTTCCTCTAGATACAATTGATTGGAGTTGTCCTTTTTGATTATTGGCACACAATAAACTGCATTTTTCATACCTCAAGGAATGAGATAAATGTTAAAAATTATTGTAATGAATTCTATGACAATAGGTGGAAGATTTTTGATAAATTTATTTGTGAAGAGTATTTAACCCAGATGACTTGTAACCCTTGATTGTCCTCCCTGCCAGAACAATCAAATATGAAGATGATTTAAAAAGAGTTTTAGGTTTAAAGAAATATTTGCTACCGAGGGCCACAAATCTTTATTGTATTACCTAGGCTTAGTAATAAGAGAATAAAGAATTTTTCAATTTCAAATTTCAGTAATATTTATGGAATTTGAAGTCAGTGACTCTAGTGCCTTTTTATTGTAATAGATAATGTGTTCAACGAATGCGTCTACGGTAGTACGATATGCTAAGTATGTCGTTAGGGTTGGAATCGTACTAAATGATATTTGCACTTTCTACCCCCTCTATATGTAATAATAATTTTGAGGAGTAAGATTTTATGTTGTATGAACTGTTGCATCTTGAAACATTTTCATCTGTTCAGTCTAATTATTTTTGACAGGCATTTATTTGGTCTGCTACAAAAAACTGTTTTATATAAAGACTATAGACTGTACAACAGAAAATACCTCCGTCCCTGGAGAAATTAGATACTACAACTTTGTACGAGAATTTTTATTTAAGGAACATAATATTGGAGAAATTAAGAATACCTACTGCACTCTTTCCTACCTTACAAAAATCATTTTTCTTATTCTGTAGAGATCACTTCAACACAGCAAGATGCACTTTCATAGTATGGAATTAAAAGAAAAATAATTTCTCCTTGATATGACCATATATTGTTAATTAACTCTAATAATTCGTGCAGATCTTAAATGGCCCATAATAGCTCCAAGAATAGTATGGTAAACAAGTTGTCCAAAGAATATTTTCTGATTCGGTTTTATCTTTTTTTGCAAACAGATAGGATTGGAAAAATGCTGTACGTTTTCTGGCTGTAAACTTTGGTGAATAGTTGTATATTAAACTATTATACTCTTCAGTTTTATTGGAAAATTTATTTGTACTCTTTCTAGTCTCGGTGACAAAAAAATCAGCAAAATATTGTGCAGTTTTGATTGCATTTGGTGTGTGGGATATATTTTTGTTCTCAGCCCATTCATAAATATTCTTCTCTGGATGAAATTGAACGCCATAAAATGGGTACTTTTTGTGTTCTATTGTTGAAATAAATTCAAGCCCATCCCAATCGTGGTTTACAGATAAAACTTTCCACTCTTTATCCAATCCAAATTCTATCAGATTCTGCTCCGTAACACAGAACTCATGAAAATTGGCGGTAACAGACTCTTTTCTGAGAATTTCAATTATATCCCTCGGTGCCGATCCAAAAAGCCTACTCGAACTAAAGTTCATCTTGAATTCCAATGGCAGTAGTTGTTTAGTTGAGCGGCAATGACTTCTGTGATCCGTTCTATTTGCCGTGAGATAAATAAGTAACTCAAAACCAAGGCAGACACTCCAAATAGTTGCCTCTATCATTCATCTGTTTAGCGGCTTCATAAATATAAGCTCCAGCATCTGCGTATCCGTTTGACTTGTTAAAACTTGCAGTTCCGCCTGGCAATAGCACCCCATTTATTTTCGATAACAAACTAACATAGTATTCCTTTGGTTTACCAATCCAAATTGGTGCTACTTTTGCTCCTCCACCTTCGACAAATTTTACATAGGACGCCGCTATATAGCTTTCATATTGATTTGGATACTTCTTGTTTAGATAGTTAGAAGTCTCCTGTGTTAGAATTCCAATGGTAGGAGTTTCATTCAAGATCACTGATGATTTAGACTTCACTATACACGAAACTCCGCACAACACCAACAATAACAGCACAGCCGCACTCATAATTTAAATGGAGGTTTCGATTGCTTTTCTAAGGCACGAGACTTTCTACAAACCGATCGAATCCTCGCTAAAACCGTAAGTAGACTGATTCAGTGTTGTCTGTTATATAATTAAAGGCTGAACCACAATAGAAGTAAACGTAAGTACATTTACTTACGTAAAGCGAACGCGCTCTTTAATTTAACAGGCGTACACAAATTAACTCTAACTCGAGTGAGGGGAACTTTCGTTAAATTTAAAAGTCAAATTGCAGTCAGTAAAGGTGCGGTAAGAATCGCTCATTCCGTAAGAAAATGAAGTGTCAAACAGTTAAATTATTACTAAATGATTAAAAGTGCAATGTAAAACTTAAAATGGAATAAAAATGGTACTGTGAATTAATAGAAAGCACAAATCTTCAATTAAATCAACTTCCAATTGTTAATTTTTTCACTTTTAACACTTTTTAAAATTTAACACATAAAATGTCATTCGGGCACTGCGAATTAATAGAAAGCACAAATCTTCAATTACATCAACTTCCACTTGTTAATTTTTTCACTTTTACCGTTTTTCAAAATTGAAAACATTAAATATCAAGATAATAACTCTTACGGAATGTGATATAAATTTAGGCTAAAAGTATCAATTTTTTGTAAGTAAACCTCAGTCTCGTTTAATTTCGTAAAGTTATTTACTTCTATTGTGGTTCAGCCTTAAGCTGTTCGAATTGAATCAATTCTTTGTGGAAGCTAGTGATTACTAGCAAACGTGAAGTTTATATTATGTTGCTTTCGAAAGCGAATTGATTGTCGAATTGCAAATTATCGTAAAAAAGCTTTCTTGCGTTAAGTGTCTCGAAGTGATGATAATCGCGAGGTTATCAACTCTTTATTATTGTTGCTGCTGCGCTACTTAACATTTTTATTTCGGTGGCAAAAAAGAGTTGTAATTTACTATGTTCCCATACAGAGGTCAACCCGAGTTGCACCCCACCTAATGCGCATGAAAACTAGAGTTGAGTTTTGTTGAATCCTTAAAACTCCACCAAACCAGTTTGGTTTTGTTTAAGTATTTGTTTGAAAAATGCGACTCTGAGAATATAGAGTAGAAAACGGGAATGGGTCAAATGTGTATAATTCGTGTACGTAAGAGTAATTTTTCACGTGAGGGCATCATACAATGGAATAAGTGAGATGTAGGGGAATTCGACAGTCAAAGCCACAGTACACGGTATTCTATACCTTGGTCAAAGCTGGAGTTGTCAAAACTAGAGCTTGATTACCAAATGTGCTTTTGTTTTGTGAACAGGTTTACGCAATTTAAAATTCTTTTGTGAAATTTAGCAAAAGTACGAAATCAGTTCATAACAATTGAAAAAACAGAAATGAAATGTTCTGTCAGTGGCTTGAAAATATATATCGGATTATAAACTAAGGAAATCGTGTTTCAGGAAAGTACACTATGTAAATTATCTTTTTTTGTTAATAGAAGTAAAGATTTATATAAATTAAATATGTGAATTATTTCAAAATAAAGTAGAAAAAGAATACACAAAAACTTTGTTTACTTTTTGAAAATTGACTAGTTGCTTAGAATTGCAATGGTGTGTAAAAACATGGACTACCAATACAACCAGAGTTCATTACGCGAAATCTGGCTTATCACCATTCCTGTTTGCTATATATGCTAAGATGCGGATGGGTGTTTTTACAAAACAAATATCGCTTGTTTGTGCGCAGAAATATTTCAGCTGTCAACCCAACTCAGAAGAGTGTTGCCAACTTAACGGATTTCCTGTCAGATCTATCAGATTAATATGAGGGAAAACGGGAAAAAAGGTATTCTAATACCCTAGACAGACGGGCAAAAGCAATGATCATTCGTTCGTAATTGAATTTTTCAAAAATCGATTTACCTTTGAATTTAAATTTTAATTATTAAAAATGTGCTGTCAATTGCATACAAAAATTGACAGGACTTTCGTTTTAATTCACAAAACCTTGGGTAACTTGATTTTTGAAAAACTCAATTACGAATAAATGATAGATGTTGTCTAACGGCTGACGGATTTTTTAACGGATCGGTTTTTTCAGCGGAATCGTGAGATTTTTATTCAATTGTAGCGTTAATGGCTGAACGGAATTGAATATTTTTACAAATTGAATAGTATCGGGTGAAAATGTTGTATGACGATAATCCTGGTAAGTAGCATGTGCATAAAAAACCCACCGCATGTTTGTTGGTATCTACGTCTGTATGTATTTCTTCTGTTTTATTTCTATTTCAAATTATTGGCACTTTCAGCATTACCAATCAACACTCTTTAATTTGTCTCTGCTTGGAGTGTTTGGGTATAGCTTTGCCTCCGCACTACAATTGACGGTATAGAAACAAAACTCGCTATGCCCATATTTTGCCAAAATTGAGTTAGCATTGGAATTATATGGAATATGAATGGAGTGAAATCAAGACTAAGAAATAAAATGAAAGCAGATGATTGGAACAATTCAAAGTTATAGTCAACCTTCGACCTCTACAGGTCCTACAAGTATAACGGCCACATCACAGCACCGAAAATCACGACAACTTTTGGTTAATTTAGAGTGTTAATTGATTTAATTATAAAACTACTATAAAATATATATTGTACTGTAGTTATAATGCCTTCTATTTTAAGAAACTATGTATTTTAACGGATTTTATTGACGGAGAAAAATAAGTTTAGCGGATTTTTGACGGAATTTTACTATATTTCGACGGAATTTTAAAATTATTATTGGCAACACTATTAGCCGTTCATGAAAACATTAGTTAACTCAGCCAGCAAAACTTAACGCTAACTCATGGAAACGTACTAGCTTTGTTCTATGAAAACACCGGATAAGCCTAGGGCACCCCAGGGCTACACTATTTTGTTTTTTTTTTAAAACCCAGAGCTACCCCGAACTTACACTAAAAATTTCTTGTGCGCCTTCATGGTGTTACCATATAAAAATTCATAGTTTTTACGTATACTGTGAAACGATCAGTCCTGAACGTTTTCATTAAGGTTCTTCAGAATATGAAATCCTATGAAAATGGTTTTAATCATTTTTACTGCCCAGCGAACCGTTCAAGAAATATGTGCGAAAAACCACTTCAACAATCGAACTTGCACAGAGAGGTGACCATACGGAATTACATACGGGCGTTCATCTCTAGGGTATCATAAAAATAGGTTTAGCTTTTTAAACTTGTTTTATTTACGTTTTAGAATGAGCTTATTAAAGGTCAAAACCTGTTCATCAATCGACAAGAAAATTGACAATTTCCTGCCCCGAGCATACTAAATCGTGATCAGAAATACCAGGAAGGAAGAACTGAAATAATAATTTAGAAACATCGCTAGAAATAAGCAAATCGATTAAGAAGCTACTAATCTCCTCAAACATGGTAAGCAGGGTATTTACAGCTTGCAGGTCAACACTGGATTATCCAGTGAAGGAATGACTATTGACGACAAGAAGATTTGTATTAAAATCACCAGTCAATAGAACAAATAGCGTTTTTTATATAGTATAATATATTAGTGGAAAATTAACGTTCATACATACACTCGCCTGATTCTCCTCCATTAATCTCTCGGAAATCATGATGCCCACAAATCTGGTCTGCCTACACGGTTAAAAATATTGGGTTAAAATACAATAATTATTGGGTTACATATAAGTCCACACCAAATTTGTATTACGTTTTAAGTTTTATCTGGTATTACATTTCTTTTTCAACCATACGTAGTATTAGCTTTTAAGTAAGAACTACTTCAAATAATTTTTATTATTAACACTTCAAATTTAAGCCTGTCGTCTTAAATTTTAAGACAAAAATTATTTAAATTGCAACCCTCTGATCTTAAAATTTAAGTTTGCGACATTTAAAATCGTAATTAATTTGTATTTAGTTTCAACCTTTTTCTACTTTGAATACAAACCAGTTTGTATTGAAATTGAAGTTTAAGTAGCATTATATTTGAATGTTTATTATATTAAAATTTAATCAAGAATAAATTAAAATTTTGGCCAAAATGTATTTGGAGTTTATTAAAATTCGTATCTCCCCTTAGATAATGAGATACCTACTACTTTTTTCGCTTTTAATATTGATCCAATTATGATAATTATACTTAAATTTTTGAATTTTATACCCACCTACCATTATTGGCGTTATAATAAATATTCGGGATATAAATGAAAGTCATGATAAGATTATTAAGTAAATATGTAATTAAAAAACATGTATAAAATAAAAGTATCTAAAATAGTATAAAAGGAACAGCTACGTACATTTTCTTGCTTAATAAATTCATTTCTAAAGTCATCTTAAAACTTAATTCAGTCAGTTTTACAATGAGACTTATTTTTAAATTTTCTACCTCAAAGCAATTAAGAACTTCATCAAAAACTTTGTTAGTAAATTTAACACAACTCAAATAAATTTGATTATCAATGTAATATATATCGCTTATTTGTGCAAAACAAAATTGATCATTTTCTTTTCTCAAATATATTAAAAAGTCAGGTTTATAATGAAAACTATAATTAAACTCAACCCAAGCAAGAGAATAAATATCGGAATCAAAGATTATTTGAAAATTTAGAAATTTGTTTTGGAAATTATATTTGTTAACATGCTCCATTTTTCCAAAGTTGAATCTGTCTTCTAATTTAATATAATTCCACATATGAGACATCATTACTTGGTGCCGAAGACTTAGAGTTTGATAAATATTTACACAAACATTGAACTGCACTAATGCACGCCGATACCGAAGGAAAACTTATAGCGAACAACAAATAAAGAAATATTCTCTCTTTCTTTTTGATTTACGAAGAAGGGCATGACATCGAACTATACCAACTATACCAATAGTATTTAAATTTAATTCGAACTGTATTGAATATTCTATTTCTAAGTCTTTTGGAGTTAATTTTAAGGCACAATGGTTTTAAAGCTGCTGGATTAAGATTCGAAGGAAGCTTGCATTTAATAAATTTGTATTAAAAATTAAGAGTTTTGGGGATAAAATCAAGATTTTTGTTCCTTTAATACTAAATTATTGAATTTTAATGCACATTTTCTTTAAAATAATTTTAAGTTTTGTGAAGGCTTAAAATGTAAGAATTTTTGAATTTAATGAACTTGTAAGACAAGTGCTGACTTAAAAAATATGCCTACTTTTTTAACCGTGTACCAAAGTATCATCTGTTCAGATGCTGCCCCTTAATAATATTCATTACCGAACTCCCTTTGATTTTTTTTTTTTTTTATTACCGAACCGATTTTAATTTCAGGTGCGCGCGAAAAGAATATCTAAGCTAATAGAAGCAGATGCGAAACAATACTACGACAAATGCCAACGAGAAAAGGAAACAGACGAAATTCATACTTGGGTGAAAATACTAATCGATGAACTAATCGACAAGGCTGAAGAAACGGTCCCTGAACGCCCAGCATGCAGTGAATCCACTCCATGTCCTGCAAATAATGAAATCTACAATAATATCAAGGATCCTCCTCAATGTGGATGCTGTTTAGATTATCATTATTATGACTATGGTCACTTTGGAACTCCGAAGCCCAATGAAATTTACTTTCGTGCACCGAGAAAATACAAGCCATACATATTTCACTATGATAAAATTTTTAACAATGATCTTGGAAAAGATGATCCTGTCAAGAGAGCTGTTTACTACGCATTAGACCTTCATGATCATGCTAACGAGGATGAAGCCATCAAAGATTGGATTAAAGAAAGCTGGATAAAACAAGTTCGCAAATTTAACAAGGAATATGAAAAGAAGGGTGAACTTAAGATAGAAGAAGAAGAACAGCAGAGATATAATCCAAGAGATGATGAGCTCATGGATTCTATATTAACAAAAGCAATGAGAACAATGAGAGAAAATCCAAAATTCGTATTGGCTACATTGCCTGATGCGCATAAGCATCCTATGCTAAAGGAATGGATAAGACAACGCTTCGGTCTTGTATATACGAAAAAGGAAAGGAAAAACGCTATGAAAGTATCGAGAAGTATTTTTGAGGCTATGCGTAGAAGAAAACTTCGTTTAAAGTCGCCTATGCAAGAAGATATTGGCATAGAAAAAGTTGTATCGTACGTTTGCAGAAATTACGTATATCACAAGGTAAGAAAATTTAAAACGTTCTCATTGCATATGTATATTGAAAAGGAATTTATTTTAAATATGATTTCAGAGCAATCGCATTCTAGCCACATTCTTTCATAATCTCAAAATGCACATTTTGGAAGATACTAGAGTTTACTGGATGGCAATGGAACCATTTCACTCTCACAAAGGAGCACCTAGGGATACATTTTATTCATATATGCCATCTCGAGAATATGATGTAATGCCTTTTAGACCATGGCATAGTCATGAATATATGGAAGCAGCAAAAGAATGGGAGCAGCGAGTCAAAACTAGGAAGGCAGAAGAGGAAGCTAGAATTTAAAATCACGCAAAACATTTATATTTTTGTTTGTGTGTATG
Source organism: Dioctria rufipes (assembly GCA_963924295.1). Classification (NCBI taxonomy): domain Eukaryota; kingdom Metazoa; phylum Arthropoda; class Insecta; order Diptera; family Asilidae; genus Dioctria; species Dioctria rufipes. Next base: position 20,510,888 of record OZ002740.1, on the reverse strand, counting down.
TTCAAAAGTTATTGTTTTCAAAAATGCTTGTCTCTGGAAAAATATACATACATAGGTGGGCATAAAATGATAATTTGGATGTTTTACAAAATTCACAGATACGTCTGAACTCAACTTTAAAAAATATCTGATAGATTTTGAGTTGGAGATTATGTATGTGGAGATTACGTTAAATTTATTTATCCTACAAGGGTGCATATAAGATAAGTCCTAGCCTGCTTTACTTAGACCACTGCCCCTAAATTCATGGAAATCTACCCTTCTACAATTCACCCTATAAATCCACCCTGCTACATATAAGCTCTGCTCCTTGCGGCTATCCTAGTTCGGAAATATGTGTCTAACAAGTACCTATCTTTTGATCGCCAGAGCCAGGACCACTGGCGTAACTAACGGCCCCGCAGGCCCCGCCACACTGGGATGCCACAGTTTCTAGGGGCCATCAAAAGCCTATAAAATTAATATTTTCGTATGAAGTTATTAAGCTTAAGATAACGCTGGATTAATAAGCAGTTACGATTCACTTAATTAAAATTCAGTTGTTTCTAAATATTTACAAGACCCAACCATTGATATACCTATTGACAGCCACCTCAATGCTGCAGCGAACTCAGAAAAACATTGAGCTAAGAAAAGATTTCCCCACAATTTGAAAAGAAGCTAAAGAAATCACCACATCTTGGAACGTAAATCCAGCTTTCAAAAAAACATTCCAGTGCCATGTTCAGTTTTTTGATGATTTAGCTATAAACGAAGGTATACAGAATCCTGAAAAAAAATCCGAGTTTTTGTTTTTAAGTGTTACCTTGATATCATAATTCAACAATTGACAGTGCGCTAGGAAAGTATGAATAGCTTAACGGAAAGATTTTCGCTTTTTCAACCGCAAGTTCTCAGTGGCTTAACAGATAATAAAATTGTTGAAAAATCAAATCGCTCTGTGAGTATTATCATAGATGGCACAAGAGCTAGATGTCGCATGCAGTACCAAAAAAGTATACAAATTTTATATCTGAAGTGTTGGGGAAGTCGATCAAATGTATACAAAACTACTATTATAAAATCATTTGCATTCGTCACAATCTCAAAGATATTATGGTCCATTTCAGAATGCACTACTCATTTCACAATGTGTATACTCTGCTTTAGTATGGCATGCGACATCTAGCTCTTGTGCCATCTGTGGTATTATTAAGAGGATTTGCCGCCTACTTTTCCTCAACAGTTTTCGGTCCGTGATGCTGGAAAGAATTCGGAAAATTTCGACTATTCGAAAACTAGCGAAACTCTTAATTGTAAATAGCTCTGCTATAACATGGTGTGCCGGATCTGTGTACAGTCACATTAACAGTCACTACAGCAACGCCCGAACGTTCATTCAGTAAACTAAAACTTATAAAGGCTTACCTTCGTAGTGAAATATCACAGATACGGCTGAATTCTCTGGCGATATTGAGCATCGAAAATAAAGAAAGTCGGAATATTAATATTTACAGAGTCATGGACGAATTCTTGTCATCAAAAGATCGGCGCTTCGGAATGTTGTGAAGAAAGTACGTTTTACCCATTAGTCATAAACTTATCAATGTAGAAAAAAAATGATCCGGTAGCCTAGTAGTATTTATTTGCGGGGGGGGGGGGTTACATCCTTTAATACGCCAATACGCCACTAGCCCACTGAGCAGATGTCGAACTGATTTGATTTCGTCAGGAACTTTACAGCTCGACAGAAATTGTTACACTGTACACCCTGTCCCCTAGCATAGTTACCTGTCCTCCAATGACCGAATATCACCCCTAATAGTTTCTTAGTGTCCATTCTGCTCTTCTAAGGAGCTCCATTGTTTTCTTCTTCTTATATACAAACCATAATTGCCTCTCAATACCGGAAGTGTCCTGATTGGCTAACCGATAATCAGCCTTTTTGTAGCTATCGTTGAAGATGTCGCCCTTTAGCGTTCCGATCTGGATTATCGCATACAATATTGTATCGGAACTATCAAATTCAGAACCCTTTCTTCCCATCTCATCCGATATCTCGTTGTCCTCCATATTGTGCTGTATGAATATCTCCTCTAGGCTGCCTTTGTAATTCAGAAAAGAATTGAAAGTAAAATTGATTCCACAATGAGAACGCAGCAAACAGGATTTTAGAGTAAACCGCTGCATAGATCATAGCAAAATAAAGGTCGCATAGAGAAAAGAGAAAAAATAAAATCAGAATCTATGGCATTTCTTACATTCTCCTTATGTTTACTGCTAGCTGTGATTAGAGGATAATGGTAAATCACTTTAAATACAAAAGACAGATTCAATGAAAACTTTAATTGCTTTTCTAAGTTTTGTGAGAACTTTTTCGAGTACATATTCGTTTTGGCCCGAATACCAGACGCAGTATTGAATTGCTATAATATGCATGTAGAACCTATTTGGAATTTTGTACATAAACTGAACTCTGTCGGTCTTTTCTTTACTTCAATATTACTTTGTACTACTATTGCTGGAGCCCCCACTGCTCTTAATTCTATATGATTTGTTTTATTATGATATGTATCTACTATGTAACTTTCTATGATGTGCCTAACGCTCTGTGTGCCTTTGGCTCGGGTACTCAAATAAATAAATGTTATGTTTACCCATTTCATTTCGCAGGGGTCAATTAATTAGATAATTTTTTAGAAAACCATCATTTAAAAAATAACATTCATTAAATATACTTATTTAGTTAAAATTTTAGTACTCACGCGTAAGTAGCCAAAAGATTCTTGATCGATGGGGGGGTGGTTCTTTTCTCTGGTACCCTTTTGTATTAAACATCAAAAATGAAAACATACCAAAGACTAATGAGTAATGCAAAACCCACGCATGAAGAATTCTATAAAGATTTTTAAAGTATTTTAACGACAGCTTGAAATTTAAAGCATTACACACTTTGTGACGTCAAATTAGAAAAAGATCTGGTATTCCTTTACAGCGGATACTATCGTTAATACGGGTTTATACGAACAAATTTTTATTTTTATTTCACAAAGGTTGGCTACCATTATGTTTGACATTTATCGGTGAAAGATATTGACGGGAGACCACGGCAAATATAATTTCACAAACGACCAAACATCAGCTGATGGAAGAAAAGTGTAATTTTCCCTAAATAAAAATCAAAGAAATTAAAAATGAATAAACCAAAAATTACTTTTGGTAAAATCAATCTGAATTTCAACAAACCGAATGATGATAAGGTGCATGAAAATGAAGCAATCACCCAAGGTAGGAAAGTGGGCAAGGAACATTTTTTTGTTTGTTTGGTATCGAGTTAATTTCTTCCAAAGGATTTAAAAAATTCGGCCGGACTCATGGAGGAGAAATTGTCGACGAAAGGATTGATGAGGTATCAGAGGATTTGGAAAATCAACATATTAAGGATATTATGGGCATTACCGGCTTTGGCAGAAAAGCAAAAACTTTTGATATCAATGTAAGTAACTTGGTGCAAGAACAAATCATTTAAATTTAGAAGACTACTCCCCAAGCAGCGTAATTGCTCTAGTTCTGTAATTCACAAAACTACATTAATTTTGCTGTTAACTTCAGTAAAATACGGAATTAATTTTTTATATTAGTTAACCCGAATTTTCTTACTAGTTGCTCTCTCAATGAATCAGCAAGTCCACTGCAGTTTGGATAGAGTATGCAATATGTACCTACCATAAAAATTTTGTTCATGTTATGCATGCATTTAAATTCTACTGCAGGCTTTACCGTATACTAGCAGTAGTCATTACTTTGCTCTCATCCTGCTTTATCTTCACCGGGTATACAAAGACTGATCAGCAACAAATCTACTGACCAAGCTGTCGTTCCGTTGTAAGTGACCTGATCTCGCCTCTAACAACTACAGAAAAAATGTCTAGTGACATTGAGTTTTTCAAGCCTCAGTCATCGGCTTTGAATATAGAGAACACAGGAAGTGTTGATATCTATAAAATTTGTGTACAGGAGCGAGGCTTTACTTTGGGGTCCTTGAATAAGGGTTTCTCCAATTTAAATGTATGTTCAGCAGAGAAATTCCCTGACTACCTTGGCGCAATGACGAGACTAAGAGGATTTTCGGTGGGAGGAACTGCAGTATTGTCAACCATATATCTTTTTGCCCTGCCCTCTATATTGATTCTACTAACCGCCTGTACTGAGCTCTCACTACAGCAGCAACAAATTCTAACGCAACCAGAATTTGGCTTATCACACTTTCTGTGCTCTCTATATTCTAAGGTTATCAGTAATATTCCCAAAACTGATTGTCTTGTGACTCTGAAGGACAATATCTTAAATGCACTTTGTGCCAGTATTTAAAATCAAGAATTTTGCGATTAACTAACTTTGCTCCCAATTCAGAAGACTAGCTCTTTACAATTAAGTTAATTTATTTTTGGTAATTTCTCTAAAAGATATTAGAGCCACCTTATCAGTATGTGTTGAGAAGATCCTCAATCGGCGGAATGTAGCTCTCTGATATAATTAACATTCTTCCTACACTGCTTATATATTCCGATTCCGATCCATTATTGACTCCAACAACTTCCATATCTAGGGCAGATTTTTGCAACTCAACTAAATTAGTCCCACCGTAACCAATTAGGGCCTATAATCACTTCTCATACCATTTCTTTCAATACTAAAACGAAATTTAAATAAATAAATAAACTTAGGAACAAATTGCAAAAGCTAAAGAAATTGCGCCAGCAAAACCAGAAATAGAAGAACATTCAGACGATGATGAAGAAATAATTGGACCTCTACCACCGCAAGCAGAGACAAGTAAAAAATCCAAGAATAAATCAGATGATGACGATGATAGTGATGATGATGATGACGATGACGGCGAAGATAACATTGAGAGAAAGATTACAGATTCACATGAAGTTTCTATGCAACATGGACATCGTGCAGTACTTGCTTTGGCTGGTGATCCATCTGGAGCCAGATTAGTTTCAGGATCAATTGATTATGATATGTGCTTTTGGGATTTCGCCGGTATGGATACATCAATGAGAAGTTTTAGATCTATTCAACCCTGTGAAAATTATCCAATACGAGGTATATATTAGACTAAAGAAACTATAAAACTTGAGCACTAATTTTTTTTTCTTCTCAAGGCTTGCATTATTCTGTAACAGGCGATATGATTTTAGTTATATCCGGAAATTCTCAAGCAAAAGTGCTCGATCGAGATGGTTTTGAAAAATTGGAATGTGTTAAAGGTGATCAATATATCACTGACATGTCCAAAACTAAAGGGCATACAGCACAATTGACTGCTGGTTGTTGGCATCCATTTACAAAGGAAGAATATTTAACAAGTTCCTTGGATGCGACAATACGGATATGGGATACATTTTGTTCGAAAACACAACGAATCGTGATCAAAACAAGAGCACAGGGTGGTTTGAGAACAACACCAACATCATGTACATATAATCGAGATGCAACATTGATTGCAGCCGGATGTGTGGATGGATCTCTACAAATGTGGGATACAAGAAAAATGTATGTAAATACAACGAACTTAGTGAGGAATGCACATCAGAAGGGTAGTGAAATTTCATCAGTATCATTTTCTTATTTGGGTATGATGAAAATGCAACAACAAAATTTCGAAGAACGTTTTTAATTTTTTTTTTATTATATTTCTTATAAAGGAAACAATATTGCAACTAGATCTTGTGATGAAACTATGAAATTATGGGACTTGAGAGCTTTAAGGAAGCCTATTCATGTATGGGATGATTTATTTTCACGATATGATACAACAGACTGTTGCTTTAGGTATTGTTCATCTTATTGTTTTACAATTTTTTTTTATTTCATATCAATATTCTAGCCCAGACGATTCAATCCTAGTAACGGGTGAATCTCTTAATAAAAATGAACAACAAGCTCATATAAAATTCTACGATGTAAAAACATTTGATCTTATTAAATCCATTCCTGTTACGAATTCTCACATCATAAAAACATTATGGCATCCAAAATTGAATCAAATTTTCGTTGGTTGCGGAAATGGTATAATAAAATGTTACTACGATGATAAAAGAAGTTTCCGTGGAGCTAAATTGTGTGTGGTTAAAACTTATCGAAAAAAGAAACAAGCAGAACTTGTTGGTGTTGCACAAGTAATAACACCGCATGCACTTCCAATGTTCAGACAAGAGAAATCTAGATCTAGCCGTAAGAAATTAGAAAAAGAACGAATGGATCCGGTTAAATCGAAACGACCAGATTTACCTATAACAAGCGGTCAAGGTGGACGTGTGGCATCTTCGGGAGGTACTCTAAGTTCGTATGTAATACGAAATTTAGGTTTAAGTAAACGAGTCGATGATGATCAGGTATTTAATATAAAATAACTGACATTTTATTTTACACTTAAAAAAAAAATCTTTTGTAATTCCGATTATTATTTTTTCTCTAGGATCCTCGAGAAGCTATTCTCAAATATGCCAAAGATGCTGCAGAAAATCCTTATTGGATAGCACCAGCATACGCAAAAACACAACCAAAACCAATATTTGCCCAATCATCATCATCATCGGATGAACCTGATGCAAAAAAACCGAAAACTTCATAAAAAGAAAGAAAAAACAAAAAACTACATGGAAGTTTTAATAAAATGTCTTTATATTATATTCTAACTATATTTTTGGTTCTTTATTAACACTCAAAGCATCCTGTAGTCTATAACAATCACTGACAATTTTCCACTTGTCCTCCTGAGCCGTAATAATGAATGTCTGTTGGAATGGCTTCAATTGATGATCTTGATATTTCACTGTACCTCCAGCTTGTATAAGAAACGTCAATTGTCCTGAAACTGCATCATCAATAATCGGCTGAGCGTCTAAAGTTGTTAAATGATGTTCGGAAGAGGGCAATTCTAGGACGTATTTTTGAATGTTATCTTTACCGTTTGCTCCATTACCATTCCATACAAGAAGGCCGTGATCGAGATAAAGGCGAGCCATTTGCTGTAAATGAATTATTATTTTTTTTTTCTAGGAATTACACTTGAAATATGTATTTTTATAGAAATATAAATGTAGATAACCTTTTTTGTGCCGTTCGTTGCTTTAAACTCAACCAACACAAAGAATTTAACATAAATATGATAGATGTGTATCTACAGCGCTTTAAGATGGCTCTTATTGCCCTATTTTGAAGTGTCTGTAGTCTTACAAAAGAATTATTGTCGCACATAAACATGACTGGTTGAAAGTAAAATATCATTCAACACTTGCAGAGCTGAGGCCACATTCATACTAACTAAACTAGACATCGCGACGTGAGTCTACTTTTTCAGGAACTGTACTTTATATATTTTGCCGCAGTATTGACCTGTGTGATAAAACAAGGCCAAGCCAAAATACAAATTACAAATCAATAAAAATAATTACTGGAAAATATCAACAAATAATACAATTTAAATCAGTTGATAATAATAATAAAAACTTTCGATAAATCAATCGCAATAACTGTGATACAATAATAATTCACCCAAATGCATGTGTCAGTTGTAGTCCGGGAGGTAGCGTTGCAAATGGAAAAGTCATAGTATGCCGGCTGATTTTGATATCGATAATTGATCTCGTACAACTAATCAGTGAACCGACCGTCAGCTGCTCAAGTAGCGGTGGGTGTGTGAGGCTACGATAGTGGTAAAAAAAAAATTTTAAAGTAATAGTATGCCGGTTGAAACTTTTTTTTATATACACTTGACATCATAGTGAGTTGAAAAAAAATCGTCAGCTGCATCGCGGAGGGTGGATTATTTGTCAGCTGCTCGCATGAACTTGTAAAAATAAACACGTAAAATAAAGTAATAGGAATAATCTGAGAACGCGTCGACGAAGAGAGCTCAAAACCGTACATGGTGTTTTCATAGCAATATTAAATAAGATTTCGAAAATGGACTAAATTAGGCGACCCCTTCTTGATGTTGCCATATAAAAATTTCGGTTTTTTACGTATACTGTGATCACGATCAGTCCTAGACGTTTTTATTGTACTAAAAAGTTCTGCAGAATATCAAATCCTATGAAATTTGTTAATAATTTTGGCTGTCCGACGAACCGTTCTGAAAATATATGCGCAAAACCGCTTCAACATTCACCGCGAATGTGTCAGCTGACGATTTGTTCACTTATTAGTCATACCAGATCTATCGAAAAAGATAACAATCGATCTTCATAAAAACTACCTAAAATGCAACGTTACTTCCCGGACTATTAAGTTATTACGTCAACCTTAAAAGTGACTGCGTTTGTTTACATGCTTTGCGACATGCTTAATAGAGGTCAAGCGAGTTACATCAAACCAAACGGCGTCAAGCACATAAGTGCATGTAATCAATTTAGGCATATATACATAATTAGTATTGATAATTTTTATATAAATATGCTAAGAACATTGGAATAAACAGCTCATAGTCACTACAGCATTCGAGAGTATTACTTGGCGACTATATTGAGTGTCTGCTAATATTAGCTGCGAACTATCTGCTAGAGGAGACTTGCTCTTGTAGCTTACTCCATAGGATCTCTGCCTTTTTGCTGCCTCCACTCTTCAATATTAGCACAAAGCGCTTTAGCATGCAGATGTTACTAGCTTCCAACGCAGATTACTCAGTAGCAACATAGAATACTACATGGCGACCGTTTCAATATAATTATTACATGAAGATGGATTCTCAATATCACTCTACATTACCGCATCAGTAATAAAAGAACATTATTATTATTATTATTATTATTATGTTTATTTACATATAAACTATACATTAACATAATACAGCACTCTTTTCCTAAAATTAAAGTATTACCACTCTATGTGCACAACGGGTTTTAGCATAAATTTTAGCGCTAAATAGAAAACAGCTACAAAATGGAATACAAAAACTACATAAAATAAAAGAAAAAAGGAAATAAGCTACTGTACAGAAATAAAGACAAAAACAAATAAACTAAGACAATGACTATGGTGTCGTCTGTCCGAATCTGGCAATAACGTGCTATGCAAAATTTCCAAATTATGAGTCTTTTCATATGCGATAGATCAGTGCGCTTTAAATGATACGCGACGATTCTGAAGGAGAGCAGACTGTAATAGGAGAAAAGTGTACGGTAGTTATGATAACTATATCAACATGTGGGCCTCTATGCATTATATTCCGCAATTAGCATATTTCTGTACTTCAGAGCTGACTTCGTATACCGGTATAAAACGTTCCCAGTCCTCCCCGTTTAACAATGCTATTGTTTCGTTATTGTTCAGGCGATCTTTTTGGAAGTGTATTCTTCTGAATTCAGCTAGGATAGGGCATACTGCCAGGAAATGTGTCAGATTTTCTTCTTCAGACATGTTGCATAATGAGCATAGCGAACCCACTGACCTGCTCCATGGAGAGGCATTTAGTGATATTAATCCCCCCCTACATTTGAAAATATACCTTATCTTTTCCATGGGATAATTATCCTTGAAATAGCGTCGTCCTGCGAGCTCATAGTCTAAGGTGCTATATAGTTCGTGCCTTATGCTCTCTCTGCCCTTTGCAATTTTCATTTTCACAAGAAAGTCCTCCTCCTTATCTAAAATGTCCTGTAATGTTTTCGCAACATTATCTAAATCTATGTCTACATTGAACTGAGTTCCAAAATCCTGCCACTTTTCAAACCAAAGAATCTCAGTTGTTATGATTTTACCAGCCAAGATTTTAGGCAGTCTATTATCAGGTAGTTTTGTGAGTACTTTATGCACATACTTAAAGTGGGATTGCAGTGTGTAAACGAAAAGATCGGGTGCACTCAACTCCAGGCTAAGCATATAGTTCGGCGTAGTTTTTGGGAGACCCACAAGTTTTTTAAGAAAATAGCGTTGCAGTTTCTCTACTTCCTCGAATTGACTGTACCCCCATACTTGGCTTGCATAACACATTATCGAGCGCGCGACAGCGTCAAATAATTGCAGTTTTGCCGTATGCGGGATAGATTTACTACACATGAAACGACCCCAGGCCGCATTGATCGAGTTTTTGGCACACTCAAGCTTGTCTGCTAAATGATTCTTGAAGGATAAGCCCGGCGTCAAGCAGACACCCAAATACTTGTAAGAGCTTACAGTTTCTATTGGTATTTCTCCCAGTTTCCAGCTTTCATCCCTTCCCAGTCTCCCTCCTTTGCGGAATACCATTGCTTTAGTTTTAGCGTGATTTATTTGCAGGGACCATACCATGCAATACCTCTGCAGATTGTCGATCATATTCTGCAAGACGTGGGGGCTGTCTGCAAGCATTAGCAGGTCATCAGCATAGAGGAGAATTCTTACATGCAAATCATAAAAGAACATTATTACTACACCTAAATATTAGGGACTGACACTACTGATAGTGCTTACATTATCATGGGATCACTTTTCTATAGTTGTCTCTTTTTGGTTTAACTACTTTCTTCCACTGAACTTCAAATAATAATTTCTATACAAAATCCAAGATAGCCTAGTTTCAGTCCAGTGGATTCTCCAAATGAATATATAGAATAGAAATGATGGCAATACAATATTTGTAATCTTTTTTCTGTCTTCCATACAAAACTTGCTTAATTTTATTGCTTTAAAAATCAAGTTCAGGGAATTTATCGTAATTCAAAAGCACTTCAGGTGGTATTTATAAGAAATAAAGCCGATAGGGTTAAGTAAAGACTTATCAGTCTGCCTTCGTATCGCAATCGATCAACCAGACCCTATAAGCAGTATTCCCAAGGGATAAAACCCGGATACCTTTTCCTGTGTATCAACTTCTGATAGCTCATTCTGGAGCGACCAGTGCTTATGGTTACTGACATACGTGTGGCTAGAAACGATACCCAAAAGTGGATATGTCTTATTCCCCCAATTTAAGTTTTTATTCCTTTCAGTCCTACTACATATAGCAATTGGTTATACACTATATTCGAAAGGCATTGGCCTTATATCCATAGACCTTTCTATATCTAACTTGTTTACAAACGTACATTTTTAAAATATCAATAAAAGCATAAGGAAATTTTCTTCGATTCATCATGCTTTTCTTATCAACTTTCAAATCTGAATAAGACTTCACTTCGCTGAAATTTACAAACCCGTGCGAAGGCCACATATCCATGAACCATGAATAAATAGATCAACAGTAGAAATATTGTCTATAATGCAAGAATAATATTGGCAAACGAATCTCTTATAAACGAAATATGTAACTGATGAACTTAGAAACGTGAATTGGAAATGTTACTGTTCTCTTCCCCAACGTTTTGATTATTAAAAATTTCAAAACATTGAACATTAGAGTTCTATCTAAATACCAATCTATCTTCCGACAACTTGACCCTCAATGATATTTCCGTCTGGTGTCATTCGTTACTCTGTACGAGCCAACGCCCCTAGTTTTATCGACTCCCTCATGAATCTGCACCTCCATGACCTGATCATCCCCCTCGCGAGCAGTCAGGTCAAGAACATTGGCCTCCTCATGGATTCCCAACTCACCTGGCGGCCTCAGGTGAGCAAAATATGCTCTAAAAGCATGTGTGCGGTACATTTATCGTCTCAGGAGGCACTCTCATGTATCTCATTCACTGCACATGTTCATGCCGGTCCCTCTTACTAAACTAACCAATCTATTTGAGCTCAGAATTCTACGTCTAATTGACAAGCCTGCTTTCTAAGTAAATTTGTGAGTTACTCACATGGAGTACTCTCAACGATTCCAAGCTGGTTTCTCATCGAACGCTTATCCGCCTTGGATCTAATTGCTTATTTGAACAGGGAATCTCACTTTGGAACTCACACTACCTGAATCAATTAGAAAAGCGCACTCCACGAAACAGTGCAAGGAAATTGCGCTGACTCACCTTTTGGATTTATAATGCCCTCTCGTGAACATATTATTCTTTCTGTTTTTGTTTTGTTTTCTACTTCATTTTACTCTCACCTCCTGTAGTCAGTAATCTTGTTATTTAATACCTACCTTGGTCTAATTACAGTCTTACCCCAGCCCATATAACTTAATGCTATTATGCTATTGCTTTTCTCCCTCTAGAAAGGGGGAGTGGGAATATGGGACAAGGGAAGGAGGATGTGAAATGAAATGAAGAAATTAAGACTTTGGAAAACAGTGCCACCCAAAGTCAATGGGAGGATGGGGCTTGGCAAGGAAGGCATGCCATCTGCGCCTTCAGTGGAACGTAGGTAAGTGACGTAAAGGTCCCTTCAGGACTGAGTGAGTGCCCGTTTTTTTTGGTATGCAGGCATGATACTTTTTTGTTGATCATGGTTGGTAACAGCGGCAAGTTTCTTTTGGGAACCCCCCCCCCCCACTCTCCGCCACATAGCCGAGGTGCTAGCATGCCGCCCTGTGTTATCGCTGTCATCGAGTGATCTGTCAGCTCATGCTGGCAGTTTGGACTTCACGTTCTAACCAATCACTCTCTTTACATACAACCATAACATTTTCTATTCTTATGTAGAAGCCAAAGAGTGCTCCAAAGAAAATCGGTTCGAAGTGTGTGCTTCCAATTAACCCAGAAGAAAACGTAGTAGAAACATTACGAGAATTTATATTAATTGCACTTAACTGTTAAGCAGTTATTTTCCTGGTTATTTATTTCGCAATTCATGAAAGTTATTATTTAAAATCTTGTAGTTGAATGTACTGTGTGCAATTGATTAGTTTAAAAAAATTGTGATTTTTCTATTAGAGAAAGTTCTGGGATGTAGCTATTCTGAACAATTTTTCCTATGCTTCCTTCTAATTGCGCGGAGCTCAAACTGATTGCTACCCTATCAGTGGTAAAAAATATATGCAAAAGGTACGAAAAGCAGGTTTTTCCGAGTGCTCTATTTACCGTTCGGGTTTCACACTTTAAATATATGTAAACACATCATTTATTGTGTTAAAATTTAAAAGTTCAAGGCGTATACAAATATGTCTATTCAATTGCTTACATGCCGCCTTTTGTCCAAACTCTGATAATACAATTTTGTGAACTCTTCAGCTGTTCTGCAACATTGATCAATTTTACTTTTTAATTCCTGTAGAAATAATACTTTTAAGTGATTACTATTATTATCTTTTAATTATTCTTACGCTATCCATGTTGAATTATCAAAAACAAACAAAAACAGAATAGTAGTACAAGCACAATGCACCAGCAGTTCGCAGTTTCTTGTGAACTCAACTCAGTTGTCAATAATTGAAGTAGCAGAAATCAGTTGAACGGTTTGTCTTCTTCTTTAACCGGACGTGTTAACAAGCACGTTTATGTTAAATAATCTAGACAAATATACTTCGTTTATAAGCTAACCAATTGTGTAAACTGAGCCAGGTATCGTAATTATTAAAAATTACACTCATCTTTCGACTAATTTATTTTTTTGGCTAACCTTTAACCATTATTTCACAATATCATCTTTTTGGTTATAGAACAAGGGTTATCGATAGCTTTTTTAATTCTTCTCAGTCAATTAGAGTTATTTGTCGTCGATTTATTTATATTAGTTATATAATAACCATTATTTAACAATTTAATTACTTGATTATACAAGTAAGTTATGATGTTTTGTAAATAGCGTTTCCATAAAAAAAAAAGTAATTACAAATGGACTCAATCGGGCATCCCGATCTATGTGTTACCATACAAAAATTGATTTTTCGCGTATACTGTGAAAACTATCAGTCGTATACGTTCGTTTTGTACTGAAAAATTCTTCAGAATATAAAATCCTATGAAATTGATACAAAATATCCCAATCAATATCACTTGCCTATTAAGATATTCCATCAATAGCATCAATTGAGCAATCTATTGTCAGCAAGAATATCACAACCATTTCTTAATTACTCATTTCTAATTACATACAATCAATTTACCCCATCTTCATAATTTTCTCTACTAAAATTATGAAGGATATTCAAAAAAACAAAATAAAAAAACTATGTTGGTGGTTAGTTTCCCCTGCAAGCCCGATTTGAATTTCTTCTTGGAGACTCGAGGGACGGCTATCGTTTAACGTCTGAATATGAGAATATCTTAAAACAGGCAGTACGTTTACATGAATACTTGAAATATACTTCAAGTAGAGATCAAGTTATCAAAATATCATGTAAACGCGCATTGACTTCAAGTATAGTTAAGTCAAGTAAATCACAAAATTTTGTTCGATTTATGTGAAAAAATTCATGTAAACGCAACTTCAGTACTTGAAAATTTTTCATTTGTGCGAGATATGAAAACGGCAAAGAGGAACAAGAAGATTATTGTCAAAGGTAAAATATCATTTCAAGTAAATTTCAAGTTAAGTAGATAATTGGTATTAATTCAATCAATCCTACTTGAGTTTCAAGTCAAGTACTCAAGTATTCATGTAAACGTACTGAGGGATATAAGCAATTATGTTGTCCATATATCAATTTTTTTTAAAAAGTTGTATTGGACGATTGGCTTGATACTGTTCAATTATAGAATTTCGGTTAGAGTGGTTTTCCAGGAACAGCTTGGATTGTCTGCAACCCTTAATTTCCTCCTGGATGAGGCTCCGCATAGGTTGATTGTTGCCGTGGTCAGGCTCGGGATTCAGCAAAAAGGCATCGGGTCTATGAAGCTCAATTTTGATCCTTTTTTTAAGCTTTGTGGTTGTCTGCCATGTTTCTATGCCCAGACGGAAGTCAAGACCATCCTAGAAGCGGGAAAGCATCACTTCTAGGAGCTATAAGGAGATCGCCATCTGCTCGGACAGCCAAGCCGCTGTCACAGTATATATCATACAGTAGAATAGCTTAGAACTAACTACTGAAAAGTGAATTTTAGAATTTCAATTAAAAAAACATAACCTTAAAATTTCTCCCACAAGAGGGAACTATTAAGTATGATACGGACATAAATAGGCGAACAGTAGCTAGCTGCACGACCGTTGACGGAAGTATTAGTTTTATGTATGTACACATATCGGCAATCGGCGACAAATATATTGTTCCATTACTAAACAGCTGTTTGACGGTAAAGTGGTGTCATTTTGCCTTTTTCCCTCTAGTAAAAGTTTAAGAATGCCATCAGTTCTCTTTCTTCCACTTTAGATTTACATAGGAATCCATGTATTAAAAATTGACTAGTGTGTTAGTTAAAACTGTTGAAAGAGAAAGTATAGTCTCTTTATAGAAGCATCCTACTCACTTGACAGTTTTGACAGAGCTGGGCTACTGTATGATATATACTGTGCCGCTGTCATAGTCTTGTCAAGACCCTTTACTTCCTCCAAGCTGGTTTTGGATTGTAAAACCACCCAGCATTCCCTCCCTCGGAATAACACGGTACTCGTTCTTTTGGTGCCAAGTCACAGCGTTATAGGCTAATGAGCTTACTCGTCTTAGTGTAGCCTCGGAGGCACCCACCTCCACAATTGGGATCGCTCCAAAACACCTTACCGCCAATACAGACGTCTTTGGTTGGATGACCCTTCGGGTCGAGCTTCGAACGAACTGTAGGGCAGACTTAACCCAAACCTAAGGAACTAAACAGTGAGTGACTATCATTATCCGGCCCTCTCAGGAAGGAGATACAGATTTCTTGGCTCGCACCCTCTTAAACGAATTGTATGAGGCCGGCAGGGAGGGCTTCTATCCATCCATTCATGCACAGGCACTCAAATTAGAATAGCTATGTTTCAGTGTGCGCTAATTTTATTATTTATTTATTAAAAAGTGAAAAAACATCTTTTAATAGCAGCTGCTTTTTAATTTTCAGAATATTTTTTCTAAAAGATATCTGAAAAATAGTTACAAACTTGCTTTATTTCTATGTTATGCAAAAATATTTAAGGGAGCGGCAATCTGATTTTTGTTGTCTGAAGAATTACGAATAATCAGATCTAGAAAACCAATTACATTACAATTTAAAATCCAGTTCCCTGGAATTGTAATTTATACTTGATGAATTTTCACTTTAGGGGAGAACGCTCTCAACTCTAGGCCAAATTCTATAACACGGAGAATTCGGGAGATGAGAATTATAAGATATAAGGAATTTCTTTAAACGTTTAATAAATTTATTTCCATATTATTTAGGTATATTTAATTTCAACTTAGTAGGAATGATTGACCCAAAAACTAATTAATTCTCTAGCTAAAAGATAATTAGCTCACCAACTTCTCTACTGTTTTATTCAAAGTATTTAATAACAGGTGGGTAAAAATCTGGGAGACTTATCTTTGGAAATAGTTCAAGGCGAATTGGGCTTTTCCCTAAAGGCACGGTTACACATTTCTGCTGCAAAAGTTGCAGTGGTGTTTACACGTAATGGAATAAAGTAGCGCACAGCTTGCAACCTAAAAGGCGTTTACACAACCTGCAGGTTTCCCTGCACGCAATTTTTGTTGTCTCAATAATCTCCAGTTAAAACTCTGAAGCGTTTGGTGAACAAAATTCCGCAAGTACAATTAAAAAAAGAGATAACTTGTATTTCGATGATCAATAAGTGCAAGCTGCCGATTGTTTGTCATTAATTTTACTAAAAAGTAGCAATAAGATTCTACCGCTACAGCTTTTGACTTCCTCAAATTGAACTTCTAATTGCCCCGCTTCGAGCATACCACACGCATTCTTTCGCATGCACCATCTCGACCAAGCGGAAAATATGCTCCCTTTTCCAATTTTCTTTTATTTATTTATTTGTGATAAGCAACATAAGCTGTTAATCCCAGCCCTTTGTATGAAAACAGTGCTAGTTAAGTAAATAATAAGAGTGGCAGGATGATCAAAACAAAACAAAAAGAAAAATATACTAAGATTAACTAAATTAAAACTCTAATTATGCTGACAAAACTCATGCCGGTCGAAATCTATCCCATGTTGTACAAAAAGAACTTTACAGAAATAAGAACTGAAGGTGCAGGTGCACTACCTATTATCACATCAAACAATAGAGGTGGGTGTATCAATGCGCAAAGGATCATGAAAAACTCAAGAAGGCGCGATTTAAATGCCATTAAACTAAGCGAGGAGTAAGCGAAATCCAATCAGTTCCAAATGGTTAGCCTAACACGCACAAAGAAAGTTTTTCAAAACGTTGGAGGAATGACGAGGGATAATTAGATTAAGTGGAACACGTGGGGACCTAACAAACTCAAATCTAGAAAATAAATGTTGTGGTGAAGATTGAACTAATTTAAACAAAATAAGTAAAAAAGCTAGAAGTAGTAAGACCAAATAAGTCTATATATCCACCAGCAACTTATTGGATCTGAGTTCATTGCTGTCCTGATGAGATCGCCCTGTTACTGCTGATCGAAACACTTTACACACAGTACCCATACTCCCAAAAATTTCTTTATGGAATTTTTGGTCTTCGGCCTTTAGGCCAGTAACTGACAGTACCTCGGTACTTGTTTTTTAATTTTCTCTGCACATATGCAGTAGGTTGAGAATTGCCTGTAGACTTGTATTTTATACGGGTCTCGAAAGAGTAAAAAAACTCATTACCACTTCCCACTTATTAGTAAGACCAATTTTTATGATACGTAAGATGAATGCTCGTATGTGATTTCATATGGTCGGTAACCAATCCGTGCAAGTTTGATTTTGAAGTGGTTATTCGCAGATATTTCTAGAACGATTGGACAGTAAAAATAATGATAAACAATTTCATAGAATTTCATATTCTAAAAAACTTTTCAATACAATAAAAATGTCTACGACTGATCGTTTTCACAGTATACGTAAAAAACCGAAATTTTTAAATGACATCAAGGCTTGCTCAAATATGTAGTGAAAAACAAAATTTTTGTATGGCAACCCTACGAAGGAGTTATCCGATTGATCCAATTTTCGAGCTAAATTTTACTTTCTTTTTACAAGTCAGTATGCAAAATTTCAGCTCTCTAAATACATGTGTTCTCGAGTTATCGTGAAGATAGACACGCAAAAATCAAAATAACTTTTAATTTTATGCGCAGGTAGGTGTCCAACCCATTTTTCTCTACTAGCATTATTTCTAGCTGTTAACAAACGGAATGACAAATTTAATATACCCTATAGATTTCATCTAAGGTATAAAAATGAGACTGCGGAATATGATACCTGTCGAAGGTGGTATTAAGAAAATCCGATGCATAAACACGTATATCATGCACCCGCCCGGGAAGACCTCACACTGAATTAAAGTGAATTAAAGGAAGTGCGTAGTATGACAGTGTTATCTGCGGAAGATGCAGTATATAGTCGTTCTACACCATAGATGAAGTGGGAAAATAACAAGGCATGGGCCAGCTTCTTCCTTATAAACGTAGACAGACACATATTAACACTTCCTTTAAAAATACTAAAAAGAAATTAAAAGGAGAGTTTCAACTACATTTTTCACAATTTTGAGATTAGTTCATTTCGTTGGATATCCCAAATTCTGTGTAGTCTAAACTATGTAATTATACTAGAAATAAGCTGAATATCTTAACATTTTTTTGATTTAGTAAAAAGGTAATAATTTAATCCCTTGCAATCACTTATACCCCCTCCTTGGGAAAAGTGCCTACTTGTTAGACTTCTATCAAACAGCACGGAGGTATGAATTTAGTTATATCCCTTGCCACCAACAGTTTGGGTATATCGAGTTTTCATTTATGCATTTATCTCAATTTTCAACAAAATGTTACTTGTATCCCTCTCCGTTTAGACCCCTCACTATGGATTTTAAAGAATTCCAAGTTAAATTTGGTTATTTGCAGCATAAATGTAGTCTCATAAAAAAAAAAACCTGCACGCTAAACCAAACTAAAATTTTCATACTGCGTCTGCAAACTTCTCTTTAGAAGATGTTTCCACATGCAACTTCCAAGACTGTGGCAGCACGAAAAACCTGCATGCAAACGAGCTGCAGACGCAACCATTTGGGTTTACACATTGCAACCCTTGAGTAGTGTAGCTTTTTGCTCTGAGCTGCAGCAAAAGTTGCAATATGTAACCCTACCTTAATTTATCCTATCGTCAACAGGTGTAATTCTAACTAAGCAAGCAGTTATTCTTAAAAAAAATGTATATAAAATTTAATTTATAGAAATCCCATATTTTCCATTTTTCCAAGTACTTTTTATAAATTCCTTTGAATATTGGAGAGAAGTGCGAAATTACAAGTACAATTCCTAAAAGAATCATTACTGCCACAGCTGTGCGAACAAAATTATACAATAAGTCGATTAAATTTGTTTTCCTCCAATCTATAACAAAATTCCTTTAAATTATTTAAATAAATTAATGCATATACATACATATATAAATATGGGATCAATCCATGCAAAGTATTACGTTAAGCTAAGAATCTGCATTGGTGGCTCCTTGTGGCTTATTACCTATAGAATATCAATTTTCAAGTTTCGATCATATTTAGTGAACCAACCTATACTTTTTTTTCACTTTAATATAGATTTATCAAAAACATTCTCTAATCCAGTTTTATTTTATTTTATTTTTATAATACAAGCTGTACGTTGTACAACTTGACCAATATGGTACAAAAAAAATTTCCATCTACACAAAAGAATTTAAAAATTAATCCTCGTTATAAATTAATCTATTTATCTATAATAATATTATAATAAACATTCACAAAATCTTCTGACAAAAAACCAAAGTAGTGATATGCAGCGGCAGACTCAAGTCACACAGTATTTCTTCTTCAGCGCAAAAGTTAAATAAAAAAGTTTAGATAAAATTTATAGCAAAAGTAGAGAGAAACACCAAATTAAAATTAATTCAAAGAATAAATGAAAATCATTTTTTTTTGTGGTGCTTGTAAGAAGATAATACGTACGTCGACCAACCTCTGCCACCACTAGACTGCACACTTTAAAAGTTCATCCAAAAAAACTTTCGACAAATCAAAAATTAAAAGAAAAAAAACTGGCAGACACAAAGATACAGTTAAATTCAAGTGCGGATACAAAATCCTAACCTATTTGATGCTATTTAAAAGGAAGGTACCAAATATAGCGCAAGATCTTAAATTTCTTTTAAAATGTTCATAAACAATCGAAAAGTGTCTAAGGCCCCTGAGCGATATTGTTTTTTACATTTGCTTATTATTTTCTTTTATTTATTTTTGCTGTAAATATATAGAAGTTCTTCAATTTACATTTAATTTAATTTGATTTTTTTTCTTTTGTTCTTTATAATTTTAGCTTGCGTACTTTCCCTTTAAATAATAAAATTAATAAAAAAAAGAAACGAAACGAAGTCCTTTTGGTTGTGTATTTTTTTTTAATATTTATGGAAAATTCAAAAATGATTTTCTCTGTCATATTTTGTATGTAGAAAAGAAGAAAAAAGAAAACAAACAAAAAACAAAATGTTGAAATTATAAACGAGGTGTGTGAATTCTTGTGCAAAGAGAATAAAGAACTAATCCTGAAGGGAAAAAAACTTTATCCAGTTTGCAAATAAAGATATTTCTCCTATGGACTAATAAAAACAGATTTTCAAAAAACTTCTTTTTAAAGAATTTGAACTTTTCTTTTTATGAAACTTAAATTTTAAAAGTATTTTATTGTTGTGTTGTTTTGTTGTTGTTTTTGTTATTGTTGTTTTTAATTTTATTTTATTCACTCTCATCCTCTTCCTCCTCTTCAGAGTCCTCTTTCTTTTTACTCTTCTTTGCTGGTTTCTTTGACTGTTTGCCACGCTTTTTTCCGCCAGTTTCGGTGCCACCGTTCGCTTCATATTCCTTTACAGCTTTTGCGTAATCATCTTTAACTTTAGCTGCTTTTGCTTCCCATTCCTTTAGTAAAATTGTAATATGAAAGTATTATTTTTGTTTAGTTTTTTTTTTTTATACTTACTGATTTATCTTTCATTCCTCTCCATAATTCACCACCTCTCTTTGCAATTTCTGTCACTTTGATTCCTGGATTTTCCTTCTTGATCTTTTCACGATTCTCATTGAGCCAAATCATGTATGCGGATAGTGGACGCTTTGGTCTTTCTGTCATTTTGTTGGTTTTTTCTTTCTTTCTTTTTTAGATCAAAATCAAGTCTAGAAATATTAAGAAAGAATTGTTAATTTCACTAGAAAAAAGATAAAATTTTATTTTATAAAAAATACAAAACTTTTTACACTTGACGCGTAACAATTAAATCTTCTAAAGTTATGAAAAACATCAATTGATCTCTATGTCTGGGGGGTGTATAACTACTAGTTTAGCCTGGTGTGTAGGTAAGTTACTAGTTATAGAATGTGGCATTTGTACATATATTCAAAATCGTTGTATTTTTTTAACTAAAGAAATATCATATTTGCATCATCCTAAAATTAAGCCCCCCAGATTCTTGGGTGGCAAATCCTTTTTTGTATATTACTGAGCCAAACTTAGGGGATGATGCAAAGCACAGCATGGTAGCAGATAGGGAATGGAAAGAATGGCAGAAGTGCTACTGTATGCCACTCTTACCAGATTTTATGTCGGAGGAAAGGAAGAAGAGAGGTCGACTATTCACATTCGCACAATTCGAGTATTGCATGCAGGAATCATTCTACAAGGGATCAGACTAGATATTTCATCAGAATGTTGACCATGCATGTAGCGATAAAGGAGCGAAGCCATCAAACATTGCGGTGGTGCTCAAACAGTCGATATGACAAGTTATTGCCACATCGCCAATGAGCTTGAAGACTCTTTTGGATAATATGTAATAAAACTAAAGTTTTGCGATCAGCCCCGTTCCAGAGGCCGGATCCTGTAACACGGAGAGCTTGGGAGACGAGAATTTTCGTTTTCACCGATTAAAATTCCCTAACTCTCTTTCGTGATTCTCTAAAATACTAAGAAGGACTGATTCACTTCTTTTGCAGTTATCTCCAAAGTTATTTACCGAACTCAAAAACTAATTACATATCTAATTAGGGGACAAAATGTAGATGCGATTTCATCCTACATACAAGCGACCAAATTGACCATTTTCGAGTGAATTACAATTTTTAGCGGGTACCTTGAGACACCCAAGTCCTTTTTCTCTGTAAGTATTGCAAGGATTTGCATAATTTGTTTTTGTAAACATAGCCAAGATATGAAGTGTATCCACAGTTCAAATTTAAAATACTAGTTACATTGGTACCTTCACAAAGGACAATAAAAGCAGACAATAATTTCAGTTGAGAAATATTTTTCATACTTCCCCACAACTAACACATCCGAGAGTTTTGCCGAGTGGAATAGAGTTTGGTAAATCTCAATGAAAATTTCACGAGTTACACAATTCAAGTGGAGAGTTAATGGCAAAAGAACTATCATCTCCACAACTCTCCGAGTTAGTGAATCCGGCCCCAGATGTGGAAATTGTATTGCATTCTAGGTTTGATGTTGGACTTGTAGAGGAGCGCTAGATTCGATGGGCTGAAATATTTCTTACAAGTTAACTTATTAAACTTACTTAATATCTATGAACTTTTTGTGAATTTAAAGTTTGTTAAACTAATAAATTTATATTATTATTATAAATATTAATGCCAAGAATGAAAAGGGACGGTGTATCGTAAATCAGTGCTCCATCAAAGGAAACGGGAGTGGAAAAATTAAGATCTTGTTTTAAAGAAATGAGACAGCTTTGGCAATGCATTGAATTCGACGAAATTCGCTTTATCCCAAGCCAGGATATTGTCAAGGACGGTATTCAATAATCACAATCTCATGCATTCCCTCTGGAGTCAGTGGAAAAGAGTGTCAAAGTAGTACGCTCATCGGCAAAACTATGAATGGGATTGGATTGAAAGTAAGGAAGGTTATGATGATCCCATATTAACCGACTAAATAAAAAAAAACTTTCAATCCATAATAGAAGAGATGGAAGAAAGTGCTTCAAGTTTGGTTGAAAGTGCTGGATGCCAGACTAAAGGCCTTAATATGCAGGGCAACGATTTTGGACTCACCAAAATTGTAGAAACTGTGATTCCAATACTCCGTGAGAAAAATTAGTTTCCAAATTAGCGTCCAGTCCGGAAGTCATTTTGGCGATCGTTGATGAGTTGATTGGTTTCTAGATGCTTTACTAATTTAGAGCTAATAATATGTTCAAAAACTTTTGAAAGAATCTAAGTGATTACAATTGGTTCTTTCTTGGGAATAGCCTGAACGTGAACTAGTTTCCAAACAGTTGGAAATTTTCGTATCGAATAAGACAAGTAGAATAGTTTGCGCAGATTCAAAATTTGTTATATAAATGGCAATAGGAAGGCAAAGCGACCATGGAACATAAAGGTTCCAATAATTTATTCATTGTTTTTTTTTTTATTAAATACCTAAATGAGATAAAATGAATATTAAAACAAATAATGTTTGTATACTTACTCGTCGCTATCATTTATAATAGAAATGTAACAATAAATGAGTAATTAAACATTTTTATTCTGCGATTTATTTGGAAATGAACTGATCATAATAAATCAAAACATTATGCCGTAATAAAATCACATGCCTAACAAAAAAAAATATACATATGTAAAGACTCTAAAATGTTGTTTGATCTACCAAACGCAATAATTAGATAAAACCACCTATCTTTAGGTGGGGGAGCTCTTGAAGATGAAAATTACAACGTGTGGTTACACATTGTAGGTACCACCAAGAGAACACTAGATTTATTAAATCGATAGCATATATTTTAGCCTATAGGCCTGCTGGAAAGTCATTCTCGAAAATAACAATGTGTTGTCGAATTTTTGTGGAAGTTTTCGTTCGATATCGAGTTACGTGATTTGGTCCCCGAGTGTGGCCTGAAGAACATTTGAAGATCCTAACATTTTTGGACCACTATTGTTTAGCCTGTACATTAATTGTCTTCCCGATGTCATCCAACAATATAATGTCCATCTGTACGCAAATTATGTACAACTTTACCTTGAAAAAACTGATTGGTCTTATAGAAAAGCCTGTTAACAAGATGTGTTAATCTTGTGAAAGACTGGCCTAATTCTGACTTGGAGCATCAAGATGGGCGTCCAAAAACACCTCACATAAAAAAAAACTATATATAGACTAGATAGGATAGATAGATAGACTATATATAGACAATATACATTTGTGGGATTTAATTCCTGCCAACTTACAAAGAGACTTATGCCAATATTTATATTTAATCATTCAATCATGCGAAACACACACACACCTAATTGCTACTGTCAACGATCTTAATTTCATTACATTTTCTTGAGGTAATACTACTATGATGTTCTTCTATTTTTTAACAGCCATTCTTGAGTTCAGAGTTTTTTTTCATATAGATTTTCTTACGGTTCTACTATCAATTTTTTTATCAAAGTTTATTCATTAGCTTTAATTCAAAATATTTATATATACAATAAATATAGATTTAAAGTCCCAAGCCAAATTGAAATAATTACTCCCCTTATATCCTGTACAATTGCATTTCTCAGAAATAAAGTCGAGGTAACCTATCTTGTTTTGTCAGTCGAAGAATTATATTCCCCCTTTGGTTCTTCAATTAGGTTTATGGTAAATATAAAAATAACATAAAAATTTAAAACTCGGTATGTTCCAGTAATAATTTAAAATGAAGAAACCAATATTTTTGCTGTAACCGAAATTCTGGAGTTTCAACCCAAAAGAATTTATTTCCAGGAAAAGATATGGTACGTACTAATGTGAATGAATCCAGGGATAACTAAGAATTTGTTGCTACATAGTGTAATTTTGGTAGGACATTTACATAGATTTTAGCCGTTATAACACCAACCAATCGGTACTTTTTTTTATGGAAATGTAGTGTTGATGGACCTCATTTATTACAGTTACCACAAAAGTCATATAAAAAAAATATTTATAACGAAAATCACTGCAAGAAAAGTCAGCAATTGAAGTCCCACGCAATTCTAATTAAGACCTTCATATTCTCTGTGTGGAGCTTGTTGCACTTTTCACATAGTAGGTACGTCATTTTTACAAAACATCATTTTCCGTTCTTTACTGCCTACCTACGTGAAGCACATTTTATGCCAAACTGAGTGCTAATGTCCACCGAATGCATTATTATAGCCTTGGTATGTAACAACTTTGGTCAATAATTACAAATATTATGCAGATATGACGTTATTTGTAGTTGGTAATGAAACTTCCAACGGAACTCCACTTTGAAAGATGTATAAAAACAAACCTATCCACAAGCCGCGGTCAACTAACAGAATAAAACAGGGAGAAGCCTGAAAAATACAAGGATCCTGCCATTTTATTTCTACATGTTAGGTAGAAAGCTAACTTTTGGAATTATATACGAGGAGGAAAGGTACATACGATCACCACAGACTGTAAACTACACCCCCATCCACTTCTAACATGGAGCCTGAGAAGTAGAGTTAATTGCAAGTAGTAAAAAAATTCATCCTGATCGCCGCACTTCTATAGATTTTTTATCGCATTTTACGATCGCATACCTAGGTGTTCTGGTTTCAATTTAACCCTAATTAATAATTATTTGATCAAAACTGTTTACACTTGTAAAAAATTCAATTCCATCCAGTTGCTGAATTATAACCTAAACTAATGAAAAGCAACCTCATTAAATTCGAAGCGTCCTTTCCGTGATGCTTTTTTTTTTTTACAATTAATCGATTACAAAAATTGGACCTGGATTCACCTCCAGAAGCTTATGTTTCCAAGGATTTTAAAGTAAACAGAGGGAATGGGTCGATGGCTTGCTGGATTAACAATTTTGAGAAATATGATGAAAATATATTTTTAAAACAATTTTAGTAATATAAATCTTCCTTATGTGACCCAAAACTACTTTAGATTACAAAAATAAAACAAACAAAAAATGCTTCAATTTCGATTCGAATTCCTAAATTCATACAACGCAACGAAAATTTGAACAATACACACGCGCGCCACTTTTTAACCACAAGCCGCCGAACAAAATATATGAACGCTTCTCATTTTTTTTTTTTTACATTAAAAAAAAAATTTATATATATATATTATTGTCATTATGGAATAGAATTTTAAATAAAAATTTAAGATTATATTTTCTAATGAAAAATAACATAAAGCCATAGAAATTATCCCCAGAAATAAGGTCAGAATGGCTTTCAAAATACATGTGATGCCAGCCATGCCAGCAAGCCATCAATGTGGCGTCAGTAGAATATCTCAATGGACGCAAATTAACAGTGTACAAGCCAAGTAGAGAAGAATAACACCGGCTATAAAAATCTACATTAGAAATAATTTTTTACAATAATTTACAGTAGAATTCCACATGAATCTCCATTTAGAGTTAAGATTTATTAATCAAAATTAATAAAAAAAAGCCTAATGACGCCAACATAATGAGAAATCAATGCTTGGAAGGAAAATGGGCGCGCAGTCATACAATACATACCATGAAATTTTCTAGTTTTTTTTTTACAAAAGAATACATATTTAATGATGACTAAAGCTTTATCTTAATTAATTAGGAAAATAATTAGTTATATGAATAAATGCCTGTGTTATGTGGCCATAGTTGTAAAATGACATTAAAACATATTTGAAAGCAAAAAAAATCGAATATTGTATAAAAAAAGCACTTAAAACTACTTTATACTGTACTTGAAGGAATATTTACAATTAAATTAGCTGCTTTGCTGGTTTTTTTAAGTTCACTGGATAAAAAAAATAATCACTTCACACTTTTTAAATTCAAACAAACTCCACTAGTTTTCAAAAACAGGCGATCAAGACGAAATACGAATCAACTCTGCTGCTGCCTTGGCGTTCCTCAAGAAATGAAATTGAAAGACCGTTAACCCAGCGATACAACACTACACCAAGCAGGAAGGAGAGAATTTTGTCAACACAATCCCAGCTGCACTCATACATGTTTAAATTGTCGCCTCGCGAACGTCATTTTGCTGCACACATAAACAGAATTTTAAAAATGATGCGTTGTTTTGCGAATTTTCTGATAAGATAGGACAAAGTATGCGTTGAAATTGAAGGGAAATTTGTATATATCCGATGATGTGCGATGATATCATTTGTAGAGAAAGTATTACCAGATATTAGATTAAAAAGAGCCAATGATTTTATATTAATATATTTTGTTTTTAATAGAATTGATTGAAATCATATTTATTTTGAAGATTCTAATTAAATTCTAAGAAAACAATTGTTTTATTAAATCAAAGGGAATTAGGAAAAAACTTTTTATTGTATCTCAATTATGTTACGCAAATAAAAATATTGTTCTCTAAAATTTTAGAATTCGAATTTAAACTTCTCCTGCCTGTGTGAACCTGGAAATGAAGTAAAAATATACATTACACTATTTTCGGAATTGGTAAATATACTCGAAAAATCGCGAACGTCTTATAAACCATCTAACTCACCCCCACCAACCGAGCTATGCAAATACAACATATACTCTAGAAATCGGAATAAAAACCCACTAGTGAACTCTGTTTCACACCCTATGTGGAACTTTAGAAAAAAATCTTCTTCCCAGAGCTGGATTCCATCATACGTCTGATATTTCCAGCTGTATATCAGTGGGATTGGGTGGAACATTGAGAGAATTCCACCGATCAAGCCGTACAACATGGATCATCATCCTGATCCTGAAACATTCTGGGTAACCGTCAAACAAGGAGGGTTGAGCGAACGCTACACGAAACTTATCTGAATACGTACTCTAGCTCAAGTGCCATTAAAAATATATTTCAAAAAATAATCGCCCGAATTCTTATCAGAACTCATTCAAACAAATATTGCTGGAACAGGAACCTGTTCTACAAGCTAACATTAACTTCGTGTGGTACTTTATCCGAGAGACTATCATTTTAGCAACCAATCAATGAAATAACTCAATTCGACCAAATAGAACAATACGTTTTGAGAACATTCACTTTCAAAATTATGAAAAACTAAAATAAGAATCTACCAATTTGCTAGATAAAACTATCGCTTAGCTACCTCATAAAAAACAACTTTTCCTAGACTGCGTACAAGTTTTCTATATCTAACGAATATAATTTTAATGAATACAAAAAAGTACCATAACAAGAACTAGAAATTCTGTGAAAAATTGCTATCTGCTCTCTTGAAGAGACCAACTTAGCTTTTTTAAAGGAAACTACCCCTATAAAAAATCTATAAAGAAAAAAAAGTCAATTTAATCTGAAACTGTTTCCAATAATAATCAAAACCAAAATACATTCGGTATCGGAATATACTACTTTAGATGACGTATCTTTTGATTAGAAGCATTTTACAAACAAACAAAAAATGTTTTTTTCTCGTAAAAACCGATGTTCCAGTTAGGATTATGTCGCCATTTCAATCCTCCCTGAATGAATATGGCAAAATACAGCAAATCCAGCATTGTTTCTTCCCTTTTCAAAGCATATATGGAGCTCTCAACCGTTCACATTTATTTAACAAAAAAGAAAAAACTGTTTAATGAAATTAAACAAAGAAAAAACAGGAATTTTTACAGGAAAGAAATGGTTTATATTAATATATATTATACTAAACACACATTCTATATATGACAATATTTCTTTACATTTTATAAAAAGGGTTTTTAAGTCTGAATTTAAATTTTCCTGAATGTATTTATAACACGGTTTTATATGAATACTTATTTCTGAATATTTCAATTACATTCGGCGCAACTGTACACTGGTAGTAGTAGCATTAGTTATAATAATAGTAGACTGCCTCAACAAAACTGTTCACTTTGTTCGAAAATATAGCTAAAAATCTGCAGTTCTATGTCTAATAAAAACCCTTTGTTCAATCAACTTTTTATAATAATAGTAATATTTTCAAAAGGTAAAACACAAATTACTCGGCTGCCATTCTCTTTGTTTTGATTGATGAAAAAGTGGTTTTCAACATTTGGCTCGCGTTCGGGTGGTAGTATTAACAGAAAAATCTTTTTTTTCTTTTGTTTTTTTACATACATAAAGTATTTTGTCTATGTTTATAAATTTGTAAAATTGCTTACACACTAAGCAATTCGTAAAATGAATTTAGGTAGAATAAGAGTAATAAACTTAAGGTTGAACTTTCTTGTTTTTTTTTTTCGTAAAAAAAAAACCATTTAATCGCTCTCATCACCACCAGATTCTTCTTCTGATGTGTCCTTCTTCTTCTTAGCTTTCTTTGCGGGAGCTTTAGTCTGTTTAGTCTTTCGCTTGTTACCTGCATTAACACCGCCGTTAGCTTCAAATTCCTTGACAGCTTTTGTATATTCATCTTTTTGTTTGGCAGCTTTTGCTTCCCATTCCTATTTTTTTTTATATATATATTTTAATTAATAATTTAATTTTTTTAAAAAACAATAAAATAATTATAATTATATACTTACAGATTTATCTTTCATGGCTCGCCATAATTCTCCACCTCTCTTTGCAATTTCTGTAACCTTTCCTCCAGGATTTTCCTTCTTTATCTTTTCACGATTCTCATTGAGCCAGAGCATGTACGCTGAAAGTGGGCGCTTTGGTCTTTCTGCCATAATGGATCTCACTGAAAATATTTCAATTAATTTGAAGTTATTCATTCAATTGTCGGTCATATTTCATTCAACACAAAATTAATTGAATAAAATTAAAACTAATTACCGCGATTTTCTTCACCGCGTTTAGGAGCCATGATGTCTCCTTTAATGTAATTGAAAAATTTCTGTTATATTTTAAATCCTCACGTTGAACATCTCATGTTTTTTTTATTTCTAAAAATAATTTCTTAGCTAGCTGACTTTCGATTTTTCTTTACAAAAATTTTTTTTTAGTTGAATAGGCTGCGATTTTTTTTGTATGGTACAGTACTGATGAAAATTTATTTTGAAATACCAATGAAGCAGTAAATTTATATCTTCAATGTTTAAGATAAAACTGCAGATTTGAGGGATTATTTCAGATGTTCTTCCTCAGTGGCTTATGTTTTTGAATAAAAATCGGACTCGAGTAAAGCTGCTAGAAAATTGAATTGTTTAATAAGGGTTGGAGAGTTAATTAAGAAGATTTGATATAACATCAAGTCTATAACTATTGGAAAGTTTAACGAAAGTTTTAAAAACAATATATGTAATATCTTTTTTTTAAAATCACCTACAAGCCCATTATAACTTATTATCGCACGTATACTGTATTTTTCGTCGCAAAGTTATGTAAAAATTGTTAACTATGGAAATGTGAATTTCATTTTTTAAGCCTGCTTCTCATATTAAACTTCTGGTTTATATTGACATGATGTGGAGATTCTTAGGCTGCCTTAAACCGAACTTAGTATGCCAGTATATTAGCTTGGATTTGGTTTTGTAGGACAGACCTGTAAAATTCCAAGTACAAATATACCAGTGTGTACCAGTACTTGGACTTAAGATCTTTTAAGTACAAATACAAGTCCCAATTACGCACGTAATACTGCCATACCGCCAAGTACATACTTAAGTTTTGCTAAAGTTGTTGTTAAAGTACATCTTCTAATAATAGAGCTTTCGAAAACTCAAGTGAGAATTTTTGAAAAATCTATAGCAAGCTAAATGCCTGGATGAGGTTTTCAGTTACGAAAATCATAAAACATGTTGCAAAAAGAAAGAAAATGAAATGAAACGAAACAAAAACCTAAAATCTTTTTCTCTTTTAATTTCTCATTTTTGAAGTTGTTTATACAGTATTTGAGATTGCCTTTTGTAAAACAAGCTATTCAAATGTCGCATCAGATAATGGTTACCTTTGTGAGGCAATTACAAGACCTGCAATGAAAAAAAACGCTTCACAAGTGCGGGGGAAGAGAGCGGGGAGCTCCACTTGATTACCAAACTTCTCAACAAAGGATATCGAATCAGCATTTCAGTTCCTGTCCTACTGTCATTCATACATATATAAAACAGATTAACTAATTCAATTTACTAAAGAACTTAAAATTGAAAACTATATTTTAATTTGTTTTTTGTGAAAAAAAAAAACTGTTGCTACTACTAAGCCTCTTATTATTACTTCCCGTTATGGTGATTTTTACAGTAAGTGTATACTTTTGGTACTTATACCTAGGGTACTTAAGCTTGGACTTATGCGTACAAGTACCTAGACTTACACTTGAAAAATTTTAAGTCAGTATCGGGACTTGTACTTTAAAATTTTTTGAGTTGTACTGGCTACAGGTCTAGTTTGAGTTGTGAAGTCGTTGTTAATTAACCAAACAGTTTTTAACATAAACCGAACGAAAAACAATTGAAAAACAAAAACCGAACGAATTTTTCAACATTAGATTATATACCGATATGTATATTGCTAAATAATCTAAGGCTTCAATATACAATATTATTTGATCCCTATAGAACTAGGTATATAAGATAATGAATGACGGATGCTGTCCAACTATCGGCACACCTAGTTATTTATTCAAATAAATCGTAAGAGATAAATTCATGTTTTTCTGCTCGATTGAGTCTGATTCCCAAATTTCTATTAATATAATTTTCAAAAATGATAGGTGAGGGAGTACATACGTGCTGATGTTTAAAATTTCGCTGACATTCTCAAACCTCGTAACTGACTTCAACAAAATTGTACAGTACAAGAACAAAAAAACTGTTTATGTAGAGTCAGTATATATGAAAATCCTATATAGGTATTATATTGGTTTTTTAAATATTTTTAAAAGCCAAATTTTATTATAAAAAGCTTATTTTCAAAATCTGTTAGTCAAATTTTCATGTCAATCAAGTTTTGTGAACTAAAATTCCAAATAGTGAAGTTACAAGATTTGGGAACATATGGTAGATGCCTACTACTTATTTACAAAAGTTTAAGTAAAATATTGAGTTTAATATGATGTTTCAAAAATAATAATTATATTAAAAAAACAAGCATTATTTGCTAACAGCTTTATCCATGTAGTTACAGAAATTGCTCCTCCCGAAGAATAGCAAAAAATAGCAAAGATATTTTACATAAATATCAATATGTTGGAAATGGCCAGTAATTTGAAAAGGACAGATATTTTTAATTTACTACCAAATATAAATTGTAGGTAAAGGTACTGAATTTCTGTTATTAAACTTGAAAGAATCAAAGAAATCGGTACTTAAAATTTGTACGAAAATCAATTTAAAATGGCAACCATAAAACACGAAATTAAAACGGAAAATTTGCTTAAAATTTCCCATTGAAAGATATTAAAAAAAAATCTATAATTACTTTATAGGTATACACAAAAAGAATCCTCTTCATTAGTCTAAAATTAATTCTATAAGAGAAAAAAAATCTTTTCTTTCCGCCAAATCAAGATTTTCCCTCAATTCCCAAAGTATCCATAATATTTCTACACAATCTCTCAAGCGAAAAACACCCTTATCACTCACACACGCTGAAAGTATTAAAGCACAAAATGGCTTCACAAGGCTTGCCCAAATAATATAATTATTACACGAATAAAATGTACCCCCAAGTAGAGCATTGCGCACGTATCCATCCATTCCCATTGCCTACCGTACCAAATCGACATAGTTGTAATAATGCTCAGCAGAAGCAGCAACAGCAGCCATCCATATAATCATACAGCTATACCATACCAGCGACCAGCCAAAGCTAAGCCAACAACAACACACATATATATATCCCAGGCAGGAACATAAAATGAAACCGAAAACTGATTCTAACAAAAAAATTTTCACAGTGTAGTGCTAATACAAAAATGTGAATATGAATATCATCGCCTTTGGCCTAGCTGCCTGCTTCTGCCTATGCTTGCTATACACGCGGGTACACGGGGTATTACGAAAAACGCTTTGGTTTGGCTGGCGCTGTTTAGCTAACTTTACTACTATATGCCGCACCGCCTGCCTTCCTAACCAATATGCCTTGCTTTCCTACCGTTTGCTGCTTCCTTCCATATTGTTGTTGTGCACCATACAAAATGTCTTCGATATGAGAAAGACGACGACGACGGCTACTACGAAAAATGTTCGGGCAAATATTTTGGCGCGAATTAAACAATTTAACAAAATTTCTACTGGGCGTACGGAGATTTATATGCCAAAAAATAAAGAAAATTATTTACAGAAAATCATAGAAGACCGTTTCTAAATTCGATGTATACTTTTGCTGGAATTTAATTTTTAATTTTCACTCCCATACAAAACTCAAGTGATGCTTCCTCAAAGCCATTTTTATATGGAGAAATTTCGAACATCGTTTTTATGATGACGAAAACATAATTGAGACGTAATTTATACCACTAAATACTTAGATTAGGTATATAATTTATCGTAGATTTACGAATTTCTTCAACATTTTATATTTTTCGAGTATTTAATACGATTCTGATTATTACCAGCAATATGAAACCCCATATAAATGCTTAGAAGAAAACTTAAGAAAACCCACGCCAAAATGGGTCGATGAAATTCGTAAAATTTATATAATAAATCAACACTAATTTAATCTGACTTTAGAAAATAAAATTCTACAAACCTATAGTTATCTTTCGTAGAATATGATAATTAACTCACCTGAAGAAATTTTTCAAGTAATTTTAAGTATAAAATGGACACGAAAAAATTTTTCAAGCCACCAGAACGAATATTTTCTTCCACTTAGTAAGAGAAATTTCACTATACACAATCAAAGTGTGCGCGATTTAACTGCTAAGGTGCCAAGCTATTTGTGGTGCTTGCTCGCATATATACCATACGTCATATGTGTATTACATGAATTTGGAGAATATTCACACCGATTCTATGTTTACATGCGGTATACACTAATACTACATAAGAAATTTTATGCGTTACTCTACGTTGAATTCAATTAAACGACAAACACCGGAATTGATCGCATAATATTGGTCGGTCTTCTTTCTATACATGAACATGCGATACTATGAGCAGACGATGCATCGCATCGCAGCCTGTCCTGCCTGCACTGTAAAATGAGTGAATATGGGATTTTTTGTACGCACGTATAAATGACAACGAACACAGTTGGTTCCTATAATCCTATCCTGCCATAAGCTACAGCGTTAATTTTTACGAAGGAATATTATGATGTGAAAAGTGAACCCCTCGTGCTCTTGAGCAGAAAAATTTGTTGAAGGCATTTAATTTAACCATTACAGAAAGCAGTGCTGGCAGCTGGGCTGGGTTGTATAACGATGAGTTTTAATTTTAATTTAAAGATGGCTACGAAAATTAAATTTAAGGCGTCGCTTTAGTAAAAAAAATATTGAAAAGTAAAACATTTATCCTATAGGTATAAAGTAAAATTTGAAATATACATAGATATATTTTATAGATAAATTTCTTTCTAAATATAAATCGAATAATGCAATGAAAATGCATAGGTATATTTATTTATTTTAATAATCAGTTTATTATTATAAAGAGGAACGATTTTTTTTATTTATATTTTTTATGTGGGAATTAAATAAAAATAACTATTATTTCCCTTTTACATATTAAGTGAGAATTCCTTGAAATAGGGAAATCTTTTACTAAACGTAGCACTTTATGCTGCATTTGCATGCAGATGTTGATCCTTAAACAAATCAAAATAATGCATGAATTTAATCGTTTAGAGATTTCAATTTATAGAAAATTCTTTTTTCAAATCAACGATGAAAATAATCAGAGTTTTTAATAAAAATTTATCTGAAACTGTAATGAATCGTACATCGCCTTTAACATGTTTCATTTCCGTTTCGTTTGCTGTAAGCAAAAGAAGGTTGCAGCAGAGCAGATGCACGAGATACAAACAATACTTAGGAGCCCCCTTGCGATCTTGGATTTCCCGCCAAAAATTTCCGGTAACATTTCTGAATGGAGAGTGTAGTCTGGCTGGAGTGTTCTTCTCGTCTTGTTACTGAGTTATAATCGCGTTTCCATTAATCATGATAATTGCCCATTTTATATGGCAAGGGCAAACATATGAGAAAAGAGAAACACTTTACTTCAATTCGTGTTAAGTAATTTTTGATTGAACATTTCAGTTTAGGTTTATACTTTTTTGTTGAAGTTTAGAAATGAGCGAATGATTTTTATTTTACGTTATAATTTATTGGATTACAATCGGACGAGACAGGGGTTGGTAAAAATCTTTTTAATGAGATTTTAAGACCTAAGAAAAAGCTGTAGATACATACATACTTAATTCGACTACGATCAAATTTTATCGATAACCCAAATTGAATGCACGTAAATATAACTACCGCCCTGTTTTTGAAATGCACTTCTTAATTAGATGCTTAAAGTTTTTCGAATTATTTTATCAGATGGTAAAACTGGTCCTACTTGTTTTCATTACATATAAAAACATTGAGAATAAAATAACTGTTTTCTCAGTTATACCTGAAAAATCGACATTTTTCCATTGCTGACTAAATGGCCCAAATCAGGGTTCCATACAAAAATTTAGATTTGTAATTTCCCTTGAAACTAAATTTCAAAATAATTGCTACACCCAAAATCTATCAACGCTCTCCACTGATACAAAAAAAATTTTTATAGCAACGCTACAAAGGAGTTGTAAAATTTTGTCCATTTTAAAATTTAGATCTATAATTTTCAGTAAACAAATAAAAAATGATTATCACCAATTTCATAGCATTTCATATTCTAAAGAACTTTTCAGTACCATAAAACCGTCTAGGACTAATCTTCACAGTATACGAAAAAAAGCATTTTTTTATGTTAACACCAAGAAGGGGTTGCCCGATTTAGCCCATTTTTGAATTTATGTTAATTTTTTTTTTAAAGCCCGTGTAAAAAATTTTAGCTTCTAAGTGAACGTGCTCTCGAGTTATAGTGAGGTGTGGATATACAAGCGGATGGATAGACAGATGGACATGCTAAAATCAAAATAACGTTTAATATTATCCATGCGTGTCCAATCCATTTTGTTCTATCTATGATGAAGTTATTTTTTTATTCGTCCGCACTATAACACGAGAACTCTAAGTAGAACTGAAATTGAGTACACGAGCTTAAAAAAAAAAAAAAAAAAAAAAAAAAAAACCAACTTATATTTACAAATCGGGCAACCATATGAAAATTTCGTATTTCATTATACTATATACTACTGAGCTTAATCTCCTCTGTGGTGAATCTATCTTAAATAGTTCTTCACTCATTTCGCTGCCGAGCAGTTTAAGCCTATTTCCACATTTGGATAAATTTCCAAAAAGCTTTTTTTCCAGGATGTACTTGTATAACTGCCGATAACTGTTTTCCGTGTAGCCTCAGCGGCGAGCTTGCAGGTGCAGACACTCGTTTTCCAAAGTCCCGTCTAAAACCCATAGATAGAAGGCTTTGAAGCTCCACGCGCCCTCGCGGACATCTTGAGATTCCAAGTGGTATTACCTTCATTAGAAAGCATAACTTTCTATTCAAGTTCTCGTAAGCAGAATCAGTCTTTGTAGTTCTGCAATCAACCTGCTGATAATGACGTTAAAAACGGTAGCTGTGAATGCGTCTGTGCCGGATAGTGGGGCTTCGATCTCGTTTCCTTTTTCTTCATCAATTGAGGATTTGCCACCTTGTTCTGCATGTTGGTAAATCCATCCCTGTATGATGGGACGGAACAATAAAGTGATTTTTTTTAATGTCCGGTGTCCTATGTCCTCCATGCATACCATTTCGGACTAGGCAACTGCCTAATTTGCCTAGGTAGAAGCTCGCCGTTGATTTGGGCACTGCCGAGAACACGCTGAGAGCTGAAATTTTGTACACGGCGTTTTCATAGAAGTAGTAAAAAAAATTCAAAAATGGATCAAATCGAACAACCCCTCCGTGGTGTTGCCATACAAAAATTTGGGTTTTCACTGTATATTTGAAAACTGCCTGAGAACACGTCCACGTGGGTAGAAATTTCTCAATTTTTCCATAAAAATAGTAAATACAATTTCAAAATGGAATTAAATCGAGAAACCTCTTCTTGGTATTGATAGAGCTTTGGGTTTTCTTTTTATTTAACTTATATTTTCATCTAGGGTATAATATTATTGGTTTATTGTTTTATTCTGGTTTTGATTTCTTATTTTTTTTTTTTATGAAAAGTTTCGTAAAACTTTAATAAACTTTTAGACAAAAAAAAACATTTCGTCAATGACACAAATCAATTGTTCCCAATTTCTAAATCAAAATCATGAACCTTACAAACGCGCGCTTCTGTTTACTTAGCATAAGATTATCAAAAATTGTATCATACGCATACGCACCACCATACCTACATAATTCAAGGATAATAATGTTCATAATACCAACGGTATACATATATATAAAACAGGAATAATTATGTACATGCGCAGCCGTCTTAACCCTCTTCCTTTTATTCAAGCCAGAATTCGTTCTTTTTTTTCCCCTCATTCATTTAATCGAGTCTAATCACCCCTGCCTATGGTACATATACATATTACCGAAAACAGGAGCTGTAATGTTGTTTGTGATAACATTTCGGAAAATTGCTTGTTTTTGTAATTTTGTAGTTGTTTTCCATAAAAAAATTGCTATCTTATATTACGTCTAACATCCCTTTTACTACTATGTATATCTATCGTGCGGTGCTTCAACCAACAAAAAGACTCGATTCAAGGATAACTGCCATGGTAACTTACCTACTTTCAAGAAATAGAGCAAGATATGTATGAGTTGGAAGCGGATCGTATACAAGATGTGTGATATGGTGATGTCCCTGTGATACCTGTCTGGCAGCATCAGTAAAAGTAAAATAAAGCCATAAAGGCATGGGTACATCTGGGCTGTGTTCAACTTCTATATATATAGCCAAATTGGCATGTGCTCTGGAGGTGAAGCCAAAGTAGCTTGACGGTTTTTTGAGCTGGCTATAGCCGGTGTTAGCCAAAAGTTGAACACATCCCTGTATTAACACATTTGTGATCTTACGATGTCGACGAAACAGCATCTATAGATATAAGTGAATCCAACTAGAATTGGGATTTGCTACTTAATTGTAATTTTTTGTCACACTTTAAAAAGGGGAAAAACTTGACAATCCATTTCAATCATTTTCAAACATTATTTTCTCGAGTGCAGTTGAGTGAGGTAGGTTGACAGAATTATATGCCACATTTATGTGTATATATGCTAAATTGAAAATAATTTTTAAATGATAAGAAAACTATAATTGAATTCATAGTTGCACTCTTAAAAAAGAAAAAATACAATACGTGACTTACAATCCTAGTAAACAGCTGCGAGTTATTGTTTCATTTTTTTCTCCTTAATAACAAGAATTTCAACAAAATTGCTGTAAAAAGCATATTCGACTCGGGAGCACTTTCTCTAATAAGTTCATCTACAGTAATTAATATTTATAATAATTATGAAATCCGATTATTAAAGCTTAAATTAAATGAAACTTACTTAGATTTAATTTCAGATCAATTCATGTGGTGGTCAAACACAAAGGTATAAATTCTGAGACTCTAGATGAAATTTGGGGGAAGGGGGCGGCTCTCATTGGATTTTGTTGTCGAAAAAAACGTCAGAATAACAAAATTCCAGCCGTTTGAAAAAATCAAATTTTTTTTTGCTTCAACAGACGAAAAAACTATTTCTAAATCAATTTTTGACAAAAATCGCTTCCTGATGGCCCTTAATTTGAATTTCCTTTCAATTGTGCAGAGATTCATGTAGATCGGTTCATCCGTTGAATCTGTAGAGCCGGCGCTCTCAACAGGTTTTGAATTTTAAAATACTTTAGATATGAAAATATCCTTTTACCCACGTGTTTAAGGATGAAAATTATATAAAAAAAAATCGAATTTTTCATCGTCATGAACGGTAACCTAGCCTTAAGGTGTATATCACCTCAGTTTCCCATGTACTGCCGATAAAAAGGAATCCACACCACCTAGACCATATTCTATATTCAAATAACAAAATATTCAACGTAATCAACACAATAGTCACTGCGACTTGTAAGATCTTTGGTGACATTATACCCAAGCAGTGCCATCTTTACGCATAAGGCAGCAGTGCCCATGATCCATGGGACCCCTGCGATAGTAGACCAACCGATAACCAATTTTTCAAGCAGTAAAACAACCTATTACAAACTAGTATAGCTACTGAAATTAGACCATGGGATTTATTCGAAATTCCATGCATATGGTAACAAATTTTCATACATAGTAACATTAAAAAAAGAG
Source organism: Dioctria rufipes (assembly GCA_963924295.1). Taxonomy (NCBI): domain Eukaryota; kingdom Metazoa; phylum Arthropoda; class Insecta; order Diptera; family Asilidae; genus Dioctria; species Dioctria rufipes. The sequence continues at coordinate 20,471,665 of OZ002740.1, read as the reverse complement.
CGTCATTGTCATACAGCCCCAGTATTTTTTAAATTTTCCGTCTTTTTGCTTGGTTTACCTTCAGTAGCCAAACTCTATTTGGTAATCAGAGAAAATGTTTATACTATTGGCAACTCTCTGTTTGGGAAGATTATTCCCCTAAATCATTTGATTACAAAATAACTAAACCAAATCTCACGTTCGGGACTTTCCCTCTTAGCACCACTTTACGTTAGCTTTCTTCACGGAAACTGGACTGAAAATTAGTTTACTCGTCTTTGAGCTTGGAATTAATGTGTTTCCCATGTTGTGTTTGCGATTATATTTTACGTTATTATTTCAGTTGATAACCCAAAGTAGTTAAGAAAATAAATTTTGGTAAAATAAAATGGGCTTGACTTAACACGGCCCTGTGATCTAGGGCGCCCATTCGAACTTGATAATAAATCTATTTTGTTGTCTCAGCCCTGGGGGTTTTCCTACCCAGAGTATCAATTCAATTCTGTTCTCCTAAAGCCTGATTTGACTTGTGCCGAAGGGTGGCTCTTTGAGTGGCCAAAAACAAGCTGAATATATCAAATTATCTTGGCTTTAACGAATATGCCTTTTTCTTCGTTAGAAATGTAGTCCCTTTTGCGAACATCACAGAAAAGTAAAGAATCTGCCGTCCTAAGATATATGTTTAGAAAAAAAAGCTGATAATTTTTAACAAATTTATTTTTAAATAAATCTACAATGGGACTTTTTTTTAAATGTTTCTGTAACGTACATGATAAAAAGGAATGAGTTAAGTCCCAAAAGCAAGTTGCTGCAACTTAATCACTTTCACCGCCTCCCTTGCTGGAATTTCCATCACTATCATCGCCAGACGCCTCTTCATCCGATTTCTTATCCTTTTTCTCAGCTTTCTCATCCTAAAGATTGTATGAGTGTTTTTTTTAAGTAAAATAAAAATTTAGTTATTTAATCGCGCAAAACTTACCGTTTTTGCTTTCTTTTTTTCTCCACCAGACTCTGAAGATGATGAATCATCTTCTGAAATGTATTCCTTACTTTTATAACCAGTTCCAGCCATTGATCCAATTGCTTTCTTTACTGGAGATTCCTTCTTTCTTTTTGCAACAGCAGCAGCAGCACCACCACTACCACCACCGCCTCCACCTCCACCACTTTTAGCATCTTCGCCAGCATCCCCTTTTCCTGTTTCTATGTAAGTTTTCATTTCTTCAAGATATCTTGTTTTATCTTTTGCTGCTTTCTCTTCCCATTTCGATTTATCTTTCATCTCTTTCCACATTTCACCAGCTTTTTTAGCAATCTCAGTTACTTTTATGCCAGGATTGTCTTTTTTAATTTCTTCACGATTTTCATTTAGCCAAATCATGAATGCTGTTCCAGCACGTTTTGGTTTATTTGAATCTCGTTCCTTTTTCTTTGATCTTTTCGAGGTCTATAAAAAATATATAGAAGGAAAAACAGTTATTTTTCATAAATTATTAAACTTCAAACATTTTATTGAGATTTTTAATGTGAAAATAAAAACAAAATCGAAGGAGAATAAAAAGAGCCTTGTGTTACTCCAGAAAAAGGAATCAGAACATAATGCGTAATTGTACTGCGGTTAGAATGAAATAGTTTTTTTTGTGTTAACCAGAACCGAAAATCGTGATTCGGAATTTTGTAAAATATTCTCGTACAAAAAACTTGAGAAAAAACAGAAATATTCTCGTCTAATTGAATCAAATTATTATTAAACATGAAATTCTTGTATAAATTTTATCTTGAAAATGAGACCTAAGGAGTAAATCAACCGTTTTAGTTTGCGCAAAAATAGAGATTTATTTAGGTCTTGACATTGGAAAAATTTATTTGGATATATTGGGGGCTGGGATTTTTAAAGGTCTGTATTTTGATGAAACGATAGAAATCTACTGTCTTCGGGTGCAAGAAAGCCAATTAGCTAGGTCTCGATTTTAGGAGAATACATTTTTAGATGTAATTAGGTCGTATGCAATTAAACGAGCAATTGTGATACACGCCATTAATATTACCTTGTATAATTTTGCTCATTCATAACTAACATTTTTAAGGTGAAGAATAGAAGAATTTTAAGAACTTTCATTTTTAACGAATCTAAATTAAATCATAAATACAAGAAGAAAAAACAACTGCTTCGTCTGGGTTTGAATCATAGACCTTCCGTTTTCCGGGCGACTGTTCTTACCTCTAAGCTAGCGAGACAGATGCTTTTCTCCTTGTATTTCTTTATTTTATCTAGCCTATTAAACCACAGTTGCTTTCAGCTGGCGCAAATAAATTGCAAATTTTTTCAATTTTATTTATATTTCCGATGCAGAATTAGAACTAACTATTTTTTTAGAATCAGTCATAGATGGAGAATAGAAGAATTGTCTTTATTATTTAATTTAGTTCTTAAAATTCTTTTTTCCCAATCTATGACCGATTCTAAAGAAATTGTGAGCTCGATTCCAGCATGCGAAAAATAAATAAAATTTTTAATGTGTTAAATATTGAACAAGAATACGAGTTGACTGTATTTTTGAATGTGATTCTAGGTATCAACAGTTTTGTATCCATTTCTAAAAGATCAAAACGCAAACATTCCTCTATGATTTAATCGGGAAATTTTAAGGTACAAAGAAAAAAAGGTGCAAAGAACAAGGCATATAAGGCAAGAAATACTTCAAAAAAATACAACTACATAATTTGAAAAGTCTAAAGCGGGAATATGAATTTTTTTACATAGGTACCTTTTTAAGAAATATATTTGATCTGCTGAAAGAAACTAAAACTAACAGCAAAATTATGTATGTACGTGTTCTTCCTTCCGGGTTTCATATTCAAATGGAACTTGATAAAGTGATCGATCTCAAACTTTTATTTGCTGACTACTTCGAGTCGATTTATGATTCGGATCACTCTCTTTTGCTCCACTCATCATTTGATCTTGGTTTTATGTTTTTGAATCTTAATGAAATGCAAAACTCGCTCAGCTTTTTAAATAATGATGTTTTTTTTATGATCGCGATTTATAGTTCCCAACATTTTACTTGCAACGCTTCACTTGCGTCTACTTCAACAAAAATTTTCAATATGTCATTTAGACAGGATCTTGGCATTTAGTTAAAAACTATAGAGGAATTGCCAAACTTAAACATATTACCAAGTGTTTTGAAAGCATTGTAATTAACAAGGCATGTTTTTTTCACACGTAAAAGAATTGCTTAGCTCCCAGCAGCACGCTTTCATGAAGGGTAGGTTAGGTTAGAGTGGCGGCCATCGTGTGAAAGCATATACAATAAGCCACATTTAGACCCTCTATGGTCTATTGTGATGCCACCTTATTGGAATACTACCCGGAAAAGATTCCTCACAATTATGAGGTGCACTGAAATCAGTCAGAAAAGTTAATGAACCTTACCAGCAGGGCCGGACTGGGTCTTCAAATCATCCCGGGCTAATGACGACAAACCAGAGGCAAAACATCCATATTATTAGGCTTATTTCTTACAGAACCGAGCATAAGCAGAACAAGACTGTGTTTTATATTCGAAAGTTATTTTTATACTCCGTATACGTGTGGCTCAAATGGAACCTTTCCCACTTAACCGAGAAAAACAAAGTTAACATGTTTGAATTTACCCATTTGACAAAGCTGAGGTTGGTTCGTGATTCTGACACATTGAATAAATAACTAATAAGGAAACGGCATAACGGGTGAAAACCTAAGCCACTCGGTGAAATGTATTAGTGTGCTGTGTTTGTATTCGTTTCGTCATGGCAGTAGTGAAACCGTGAAATTTTGAAGGGAGACATTTTTTATAATCCAAATTGCTATGTAAAATAAAGAAATTTTTGGCGCCCCCTTATCTTCAATTAATATTCCTTGGCGTTGCCTATGATAATTTAAGTGACTTGTTAAGCAGAATTATCAAATAACTGACCAGCCCTCTTGTCATTTCTCCCCCCGCTCCGTGGTGTGACTGTCATTGAATTGCCTACTCACGTACACTGTATTCGCACGAAACCCCGCTTCCTTATTAGTTATTTATTCAATTTTCTGACATGGTAGAAATTTTTGACAGTCTTGCAAAATTTACTGAAGATATGGATGTAAGAGCAAACGTTAAAGAAACAAGAACAAGAAAATAGAAGCGACTCGTTCTTTTTGAATCACAAGATGATGACCCCCCGCCCAAGTTTGTCAATAAAACAAAAGCTTCATGCACCAATTTTTGAATCCATTGATCTTCTTGTTCTAATTGACGTGGAGGTATGAAACATTGGCACAAGTTTCCGAAGATTATGCATTTTTCCGACGATCTTCTTAGCAAATTGGACGCCGAGAATCTGAGAAAAATCGTTTTTGAATATGCTTCAATCAATTCAAGACTATAGCCTGCAAGAATCCTATCTAAAGGAGTTTTTCTGACATTGCCAATGACGATGGCTTCACGTGAATGACGTTTGGGCAAATTGAAGTTTATAAAAAATTAAGTCCCATCTACAATGGGCCATTGTGTGGTGGTTTTTTTCCATCGAAAAAGAAATGATAAGCATTCTGAATTTCGAAAATATCATAAATTAGTTTACGGCGAAGAAAGCTAGAAAAGTCCATCTACAAAATCTTTCAAATATTTCTATCGAACTGGTTTCTCTCAATATTTTTAATTGTACGTTACTTGCAAGAAATAAATATAAACTAATAATTTTGTGTACAATAAATACTATTTACTTTACTTTACTATTTTATTGTACGAATGGTTTATTATTATTATCAATTGTTGCACAACTTTGTTCAGTCAGCTGATGGATAAATTTATACGTTTGCTTGAGGCGTCAAAACGAGTCTACGTAAAGGACATGAGGTGAGTTCTTAATCCCCTATTCTTTTGCAAATTTTTTGTAACTGGTTAGAAATTCAATCGCTCCTTCATTTACTTATATGTTCCTATATAGTAACAAATACAATGCCACTGCTTCTTTAGTTATGCTAAGCTTTCACCCTGACAGTAACTTTCATCGAAGCCAATTTTAATGATCAATTCTTAAGTATTTTGATTACTGCCAGTCAAAATTTTATATTAATACGGACAATATTATGCGTGAGATCAGACTAAATAAACATTTAACCACGCATGTAGCGATAAAGGAGCGAAAGGCATTCAACATTGCGGCGGTACTCGAGTGAGTCGATATGACAAGTTATTTCCACATCGCTAATGAGCTTGAAGGCTCTCTTCTGGACAACGTGTAATGAAGCTAAGGTTGTGCGACCAGCCCCGGCCTATATAAGGGAATTGTATTCCATTCTAGGTCTGATGTAGGACTTGTAGATTTGACGGGCTGAAATATTTCTTACACTTTTTCAGAAATCCAAGACATTTCGATGCTTCTTGGCAACAGAGAAGATGTGATCAATCTAGCTTAACTTACTGGAAATATTAATACCAAGGATGCATTAAGACGGTGTATCGTAAGTCAGTGCTCCATTAAATGAAACTGGAGTGGAGAAATTATAATCTTGCTTTAAAGAGATGAGGCAGCTTTGGGTTTTAAATGCAATGCATTGACTTCGACGCGATTCGCTTTGCCCCAAGCGAAGATATTGGCAAGATCGGTATACAATGATCTAATCATGCAATCCGGTTTGACAGATGTAGCATTCTCTCTGGAGTCCGCAAGAGTGTCAAAGGAGTGAACGAAATCAAGGGCACTGTCGTCAGCAGCCAAAATATTAGCTTTATCCAGGAGTCAACAACCACTTCACCGTTGTTAAGCAGTAAGGGTATTGAGGAACGGCTGAAGTTGTTCCTGATGGTTTTGACAGAGACCAGAAATATTTGCTGCCTTTGCAACTTTCGAAGATTCTTTGACTAACATTTTGGTCAAAAAGAAATTTTTCTCTCTGGATAATACACTTGCAGGTATTTCGTGCAGTCTTGTAGACTACCGGCCCATCGGGCTAGCGCCCGTTCGCCGGCTCTCACCCTACCAGGTCCCCAACTCCTTGTCTACTAATTTAACTAATTCGCAGAAAAACTAGCTACCAAGCGTATTCCTCCTATGTTTAGCAATATTAGAGCATTCGCACAGCAGGTGCTGAATACTCTCAGTCTCTTCCTCGTCCATGCAGCTTCTGCAGAAGTCATTGTATGGAGCTTGCATGAGCTCTGCTGGCAGTGTCCTGTAATAACTGCAATAAGATTACGCACATCATTCCGGTTCCTCCTCAGCAAAGATTCAGTCTTCGCATCCCAGGACATATCTAGGGTCAGAGCAATCTTGAAATCGGGCATGTGATCAGTTCTTCCCATCTAAGATTTGCCAGCTTACAGGGCTGTACATCTAGAATCCGCTTCACTTATTATAGGGGGCGGCCTATATGGATTGCTCCACTAAATATATATTCATAGCGGTAACTTTTCTGGCCAGAGCATTAGCTGCCTCATTTTCAGGTAGGTCACTATGACAAGGCATCCAACAGAGAATAACTCTATGGCTAGCACAGCGACACTGTTGCACTAGGCGTGATCTAATGGTGCCCGAGTTCAGAACCTTTATTGCAGCTTAACTGTCAATTCAAATCCTTATAACTCAATCGTTATAAGCTGTTTCCAGCAGCCTTGCTGCTTTGCTAATAGCTAGACCTTCCACTTGGAACGCACTACAGTAGTCCGGAATGCTGGGTACACCCCATAACCATTCTCGAATCGTATGTAAAGACACATCAGTATTCTACTGTTACCCAGCAGCCTGAAAGGCTTAGTGCACTTTATGCAGCTATACATTTCCCATGGATGTCAAGGTCCAAGAGCCGGACTATAATCGTGAAGAGCGAAGAATAATTCGTGAAGGGTAAGCTTCAATAAGCAATTTGGTATATGTATTTAAAAATGTTTGTATTAATGAAGTAAACTCACAAATGTTGTCTTCTCTACAAACGGTGTGTAATTTGCTTCCTTTCTATCACATATTTTCTATGTTTCAGTACTGAAACTGTTTAGAGGGGTAATTTTTGTATAATTTCATTGTTTTTGATTAGAACAGAGTGCAATACACACACACACATCGAGACTGATATTTTGGTGGTCAAAAACAATTTCAATTACAATGTTGATTCAATCTATGTTTTATAAACAACAAGAAAAGAAGTCACGCACTGCTAATGGATTAAAAAAATGATTATAATCAAAAGCTTTTGTTTAATTATAATTATCATCAATATTAGAAATTACATTAGCCAAGTCTCCGCCTCTACTAACTATTGTCCTTAGGTGTACAATATCTTTCAAATAGTTACAGATAGCTTTCGTCATAAGAATAATGTCGCGACATATAATAAATATATTTCTGGAGATTCTTCTCACATTTTGCTTCATTTATTCAACATTCTTTGGTCTAGTAACATTTAACATTGATCGAAAGCGACTAAAAATATTACCAAGTAAATTTTTTAACGTATACAGTATTACAGTGAAAATAATAATTGTCCTACTAGTTCCGTTATCATTTCACAATTCAATATCAGAAATTCAAGCTGTCCACCAGAATAACCTTGTTCGTAATGTTTACTATTGCAACACTATATTCAAAATGTTCGCAACATTTGCAACATTTTTTATTCAATGGAAGGAGAAAAATGATTTAATCGATATTAGCCAAGAGATGATGAAGTTGTGTGTAATTTTTTCAAAATGTTGGCAAAACTCCAAGTATAACATGAAAAAAGTTTTGTTTTTAATGGCATTAAAAGTTTTCGTTATAGTTATTGTTGCTATTAATACCACATGTATTCCCGGTGAACTAAATCCAAATGCTAGTTTTATGTTTTTGTTCATATGGATATATCAACTGAACATAACAATTCTCCTCTACGTTGTTGTGCTTCATTTCTACATAATAATTTTGTATGCTTCGACGTTTTTCGATTCACTTAATTGGGAACTTATAAGAATTTTGGAACATATTGAAAAAACTCTGATTGATAAAAAACGGCGGCATAAGGCTATGCTGGATCAGTGCATATTAAGTGATCGAATAGATGATGTAAGTGAACTTTATGGTAAAGTTTTTACCGTGGTAAATCGAATAAGTGAAAAGTTGAAATTTCAAAATTTTGCTGTAATCCTTACGACTTATATGAATGGTATAACGTTATTATTTTATTTGTATATAATCGACAAAAGTAATTATAATGGTATAAAACTTTACATTTATATGTGTTTAATAATTGCTGCTGCCTACCTAGATATGTGTCTACTGATTTACGTTAGTAACTTGATGATGAAGAATTCACAGAAACCCCGAAAAACACTTGAAAAATTTCTTCTCGATGGAAGAAAATTGGATGAAAGGCTTGAGCGAAGGGTATATACATTTTTATTTATTTTTTTAAATATTATATATTTCTCTAACTATGTGGCGAGTTATTTTATAACCAGTTTTTTTCACTTTATAGATGAATATCTTCAATTCTCAAGTATTTTCAAAAGATCTGCATCTCAATATTTGTGGAATGTTTTCACTCAACCATGAATTAATACTTTCAACATTTGCCTCAAGTGTAACAAATGTGATTTTGTTGATTCAATTTGATAAAGCTAAAATTTAGCACGAACGTTGAAAGAGCATTGTTTTCAAATATATGTATATTCTGTAAATTGTTAGTTATAATATAAATGAAAAAATATGTATGCCTAAAATATAAAAGCTGTGCAATTTTTGGTGAATAGAAGACTTTCTGGAAGGAAATAAATGTGCGTTTGTTTTACCCTTAAATTGTATCCACTTCCATCTGATATGATGAATTTATATTCGAAATTCGTTTAGTTAAATCTACACAATTAAGAACACATGAATTTAGTATTTTAGTATGTTCCGTGCTCACCTGAGCGTAGGTGGATTCCATAGTCTAGTAGCCTCGGAAAAGAAACTGACGCTATCTGATATAACACTACTACTGTACTGTAGTTAAAGTAGAAGTTAGGTTAGAACAAGGGAAATGAAAAAATTATACAGATAGTTCCGTTTTTCTATATTTAAGGGTATTTCATAGAAAGATTAATATTCTTTAATGAAAATAGGACAGAAAGTCCTTGGAGTTTAACATGAGCAGCTGCTAAGTATGACTTAATCTCACGGCATTCTAAATGCACGGATTATAGACCAGGAGATGATGACAGAAAAATCCAAGTCATTTGTTACAAGTATGGCGACCCTTAAGGCTGCATAAATTTGCAAGCATTTTGTTCCTCCTTCTAATTTTCCACAATTTTTATAATATTGATTTGAAATCTTCGGCAAAATATCAGAAACTATTCAGTTCAAATGCTACCGGACTTAGATTTTTAAAAAAGATGTTGGTCTTTCTTTAGGAAATCAAAAACCTCAAAAAACCGTGTTATTTTTCTCTCCCCCCCCCCCCCCCCCCCCCCCTTAAATACTTTTTCATGTACACACCAATTTTTATTATTTTTCATACATACATAGGTTTTCCAAAGATATTTGTAAATGCTACCAGAGCTGTTTTTCCAAATTTGTTAATATTTGTCATGTCACAAAACCTTTTATAACATTAAAATTGAAACCCCTGTAACTTGAATAAAATTTATTGCTGTACGTTTACTTTAATATGAGAATGAAGATTGAGATAAATTTATTCAGTAGCCCAAAAACCGGATAAATTCCTTGAGTAGTTTATTTTATAAAAAGCAATTTGTAAACTTGATAAAAAGTGAATGATTTATTCATTTCAATTTCCAAAAGCTTCTCGTAGTGACGACACGATCCAGTAATCCAAGCAAATTCTCGGTTTTGTTTATATGTATGTAATTTTAGGAATTATTGGTAAGCATTGGTAATGTGATTAAAACGAAAGTTCACGTTACTACTACATAGTCAAAATTTTGGAAGTTCGGAACCGAGAGCTTTATTTTCTGGCATTCAGCCGAGTGTTGTGCATTGGATATACACCTCGATTGGAGGACCTATGCTCACATATGCCTCTTGTGTATATTGACCGAGGACGCAAATGGGGATTACTTGCCTGGAAATTATAGGCTCCATCCGATCCACGGCTACTGCTGCCCTTGAGGTCCTACTTAATCTGCCACCCCTGGACCTTTCCCCGGTCTGCTCTAAAAATTTTCACCGACGGCTCCATCACTAATGAGGGAGCCGGTGCTGATGTTTACTTTCTTCAACTGACATTGGGTTGGAATACTTACTTGGAAGGCACACCTCAGTCTTTTAGACACATTATAAGACCCATGGTCACATCAGTGCTTCACTCGTTTGGTGGCCAAAAAATAAACAAAAGACAATTCAATCTAGTTTACAAAAACGAACACGACTTGAATGTCTAGGATTAACTGGTACCATGCGTATCTGCCCAACTGCAGCCTTAGAGGCTATGATGGTCCTACTCTCTTTACATTTGTATGCTAGGAAGGAGGCCATCCTCAGTGCAATTAGACTCAAGAGAGCAAATCTCCTGAGTACAAACAATTAGATTGGTCATTTGAAACTCCTCCAAGAATTCGTAGACGATCCGATGGCCAATCCAATTTCAGATGCTATGCTAAAGCGGCAGCAATTTCAAACAGCATTCAAGATGATCTTAGCGGACCGTGAACAGCGACACACTGGGGACCTACTCTTTGAAAAAGGATCTATTATGGTACTCGGATGGATCCCAAAGGTAGAGTAGGCGTTGGCATATATGGGCCAAAGTGCCACCTCGCGAAGGCACTGGGAGCCTCACCAACCAATTTCCAGAGAGAAATACACGCCATAGAACTCTGCGCTCGGGAAATAATTCACATGAATTTGCGAAGAGCTAAAATATACATAATATCAGACAGATAAGCAGCACTAAAAGCGTTACAACCCGTTTACCTTTGAGTCTAACCTGGTCTGGAACTGCCTTACTGTCTTGAAGCAAACAAGGTGAAGTTGATTTGGGTAAAGCCATTAAGGGCAACGAGATTGCGAACCGTCTTGCAAAGGAAGGGGTGAAATCTCCGTTTATTGACCCGAAGCCTGTGTTTGGACACCCAAAAACCACCTCTCAGGACATTTACTGGGTATTGCCCACTTAGATATCATCTTAAAACGGTCGGTGATGAGACCTGTCGCTTCTGTATGGAAGACGATAAAACTGCTGAGCACGTCCAGAGCGACTGTGAAGCTATGGGCGGCATAAAGCTTAAAAAGCCTAAAAAAAGCATTCCAACTGCTAAAAAACTCACCAAAGATGACGCCAAGACCGTCATAGGCTTTGTTAAAGGGCTGATTACATAGCGCCCGTTCCGTTTCGGCTCAACTATAAAGTGATTACAACACCACGGGCCGTCACGATATTTGGCTGTTATCTTGACTTTGTTTTTGAAGAAGTTTTCACAAACTATCACAAGCTATCAACTAAATGGTGGATTTATTTGAAATATTTGACATGTTTATAAATCTTTATAATCTCTATATTGCATATAAATAGTTTCGGAGTTGCAAGAGGAGTGGTGGGAAAACCATTGAATATGAACAGGGATATTTCTGGGTATTTCGTAGCAACGTACCAAAGGAAATATCATATTAGATACATGTGATATTATCCATTATATATATATAAATCACTCACTTTTAAATTATAAGTTAGTTATTTTATTTAAATTCGACAGCAGTCTGCAATTGTAAAAAAAAAAAACAAATGCCGAATCTTGGAGATTATGTCTTTCATCGTAAGTAAAATTTTCTCAACTTCTCCGTCCCATTTTGATTCGTTTCTTGCAATGTGAGCAACTGCACAGCATTAGGTAAGTTCAAATTTGACAGTTTAACAACGTGACGGAATGGAACGGGCTCTATGTAATCAGCACTTAAAGATCTAAAGTTCGAATTGACGCACTAGGGTACTTAGGGGTAATGTCTCAAAAGATGTTATAGGATCAGATGAGAGGCGGGAGCTCTGTCTGCATCCCCCACAAAATAATGATAAGAGCACACCTCTCATTAATAGCTATGTAATGCCGCGCGTATGTTACAGATAAATTTCACCCCTTCCATAATATAAACGACATTTAACTGAGTTAAGTTGATTCGTGCCGTCACACACCACAGGACGAGATCATGGAGACTTTATTAAGGGTTTAATCCACTTCCAGCGATAAGGTATATGTTTCAACTACTTAAATTGGAATGAATATTTAAAACAAAACAAAAAATATCGATTCCAAACGATGTATACGGGAATGTACATTCATTTCAATTAGAAAAATGTCAAAGAATTCAGAGTTAGATTTTATCATACAAATTCTACCACAAAACATCATTATTATTATTATCTTTTCATGAATAATCCCACATAACACACAATACATATTATTTTCTTTTTTCGGATTTAAGTCCACCTACTAAAACACATTATCATTAATCTCATCATTATTGGTGTTACTATTTTCTTTGCATTTATTGTTTTAGTTTCGAACTATGAGCAAGTGCTTGTGATGCTTATCGCCCTAATAAGAAAATATGTATATCCATTTACACCTCGTTTCAAAAATAGATTAAATAACGACTACAATCAGAAGTTCGTGTAAGCGTCATTAATAATTAATAAAATTACATTATACCAATTTACTGATTAAACAAATCCACATTGTTGTTAGACTATTACAGAAGGTTATCAATACCTTTTTAGCCATGTTGTCGTCACGACATGTTAATTTATTTCTGGATTATATTCTTATATTTTGCTATTTTCATATGAAATTCTTTGGACTAGTAACATTCAATGTTGATCGTAGAAACGGGAAAATAATATCGAACAAGATTTCCGCTGCGTACAGTGTTACAGTGAAACTAATAACAGTTATATTGGTGCCGATATTATTTAAAAATTTCGGTTTAGAAATCAATTTATTTAAACAGAATATCGTTGCTCGTAATGTTTTTTACTGCAATACTGCATTTAAATTGTTCGCAACATTTACAATATTCTATGTTCAATGGAAGGAGCAAAATGAATTGAATAAAATTAATCAAGAGTTATTAAATTTGCTTAAAATTTTCTCTAATTGCTCACAGAGCGCCAGTTACAATAAGAAGCTACTAATTTTGATTGGATTGAAAATTCTCGCGGTTGCCATTTTTGGTGTGAACATTTTATTTATACCGCAAGAAATTAATTCGAATGCCAGTTTAAGTTTTTGGTTGAAATGGTTGTATCTAGCATATTTATCAACACTCCTGTACGTTGTTGTGTTCCATTTCTACATTGTGATTTTATTCGCCTCGAAGTTCTTTGAATGTCTTAATTGGGAATTAATTAGAATTGTGAAAGAAATTGAAAAAACTCAAGTAGACAAAAAAATGTATAAAGCTATGCTAAATCAATGTATATTAAGTGAACATATAGAAAACATAAGTGTCGTCTATAATTCTGTTTTTGCCATGGCAAATAGAGTAAATCAAAAGTTACAATTTCAAAATTTGATCCTGCTCTTGACAACGTATATAAATGGAATAGCCCTTTCATTTTACTTGTACAAAATCGGACAGGGTGGTAATAGGGATAGTTTAAAAATTTTCATTTATATGTTTTCTATTATTATGGCTGCCTACATGGATATATTCTTGGTCACTTATGTTAGTAACTTGACGATGAAGAGTTCACGGAAATCTAGAAAGACACTAGAAACGTTTCTTGATGGGAAGAACATAGATATAAGGCTTGAGCGAAGTGTAAGTATTTTTTATTTTTTTTTTACATATTTCTAATATAATAATAACGGAATTATTTCTTTGTTCATTTCAGATAAATCTCTTCAATTGTCAACTGTATACAAAGGATCTACGCCTCACCGTTTGTGGAATGTTCTCATTAAAGCATGAGCTGATACTTTTAATTTTAGCCTCAAGTATAACAAACATAATTTTACTTATTCAATTTGATAAGGCTAGGATTTAACAAGCATAAATTATTTACTCTACCAATTAAACAAAACTCATTTATTATTATTATCAGATTTGCACTTCACATAATTGTTATAAATGTACAAGTTTCCCACATATTGTATAAAATAAAAGTTAAATTCCAATGGTTTACAATATCTATACTTTAATTTCCTTTTTAATTTTAATTTCCTTTCCACTTGATATTTACTAATTTATTATGACTATCTACCACTGACATATATATGTCGTAGACATTTGACGTAATTCAACACTTCATGAAAAGTCTAGACACTTCATCAAATGTAGGCAGATAATATAACGGTTTTTGCTTAATGCTTTTTCACACGAAGTGTCTTAAATTTTTAGTCAATTCACGATATGCTATAATCCTTTACGACGATAGTGTAATACCACCCGATATAACCAATACTATGGGGAGACAGATAAGTGGTGAATGGGGAGCACAGCCAGGCATGTGACAAACACACACACACACACACACACACACACGCGCGAGCGCAAGTCATTAAGTAAAATGAGGATGAGAATAGGAGAGAGCACAGAGCCTTTCGGTACACCGGCATGGATTATAAAACGGTCAGAAGTAACTCCGTCCAGTATAACTTGAACGGCGAGACAGAAAACTTTCAATCGAAAGAAAGTCTAGACCTAATGCCTGAAGTTTAGATAAAAGAGCAGAATGCCAGACTCTATCGAGATATCTAATGCGATGATCTTAGGTTCATTAGAACTATGGAGGCGACATTGATTCCAACGCTCGGTAAGGAATGTTAATAAATCTCCAGTGTTGATGAGTGTTTCGAAAGAATTGGTCTATAATTTGAGAGGTGCCTTGCCTGTCTTTTTTGGCTATTGGCTGAACATCTAACTCTCCTATCTAAGAGTACAGGTGAAATAATTTGCGTAGAGGTTTAGAAAAGGCACAACACCAGGGGCGAAATACCATCAAGCCCAGCAGCCTTAGACACATTGAGACCTTCCTTGTGCGGAAATGTAACGGCCTTTGACTGTAAATGCATGTTGGTGGAGAAGGAAGAGCTTTCGAAGAAGGTGGCAAGAAAGAACTCGCAGCAAAGTAAGCTGCAAACAAATTGGCATTGTCAAATGTTTCCGTATTCACATCCCCGTTGTGAATTAGGAGCGGTACCGCAAAACTGGTGAAGTTTTTCTTGGCTGTTTTAACAAGAAACCAGAAATACTTACTACCCCTTCGACTGGTAAAGATGTTCTGTCTAATGCTTTGGTCGAATTGCAACTTAGCTCGCTGTATAATGGATTTGCAGGTGTTACGTGCCGCTCTATAGATCTGCCTCAATTCCGCTGAATGGCAGTTTATATGCCTGAAATGCAGCTTCCTTGTTTTTAACGGCTGTATAACAGTCATTGCTAAACCAAGAAGTATTGTTATGTTTAATATTGTATCTATGTGGAATGAAGCTCTCTAATGAATTTGTTGAATGAAGCCCTTATCATAGTACCACAAAAATCGCTTTAACCGAAGGCAACTGGTGGGTTTCAGCGATGATATGGAGATTTGGACCGAAAGGGGACAATGTTCCGAGCAGCCAAAAGGAGATGACACTGACGTTGAGTACTTATCAGGATGAGATGTTAGAAACAGATCTACAAACAACAGATCTGCAAACGAGTTGGGCTATCAACAAACAGCTGCATTTTATAGGACACGCTAAATAGTTGAACATGTCTCCCCACTGAGCTTGTGGTTGAAGAGTTTCTGAGCCACTGCATGTTATGGACATTGAAATCGCCAGCAATAACGATTTCGGAAGTATGTATAAGAGATGTAGCATAATTATATTTACTTTCAGTGTCCTTCCTTATTTACAAATAAATTAATTTATTCCATCATTTTCTGAAGCAGAAATAAGTGCAACAATCTCTCGTATAAATTTTGATAAATTGTTTATGTTTTTGATGTCATCACTAAGTTCATTATATAAACCAGGGGCACTATTTACCAAACTTTACATTCCTCGTTCAGTTCTTGCACTGGTTGTTCTTAGGTGATTTCTTGTTCTGGTATTATACATATGTATGTACATTAGAGTTGGTGATATATGTATATTATGTTAGCCTTCGTTAATCCGTGTAGTATGTTGTATATGAATTTAAGTTTTTCCAAATACATTGCTGCGTGCTTTTTCTTGTTCAGAATGAATTTTTTCAATCCATGTCGTTCTATTTCTCGGGCCGAACGATATAGTTTCAATCTGTCATAGCTTTTTCGGACTCCGAATCGTTCTGAATACACCTGAGTTGTTCCCGGATTTAAGCAGAACGATTTTAATTTGTATGCGTGAAAGTGTTGTTTACTATTTGGACGAGGTGGTAATTGTTGAGTTCAAGTTGCTTTGTTGGAAAATGGCTTTATTTTTCATAAACAACAATTTTTACGAATTTATACTTGCTTTTATCAAATGGAAGAAATGTCAAACACTTGAAATGGTTCTGTTTCGTTCCTTTTCTATGAGTACAGAATTAAATTATGACATCGTTGTCGATTTATACAGATTCATTTAGAACAGGAAAAGGAACGCAGAACATTAGATATGAAACGGATAGTTATTTGGCTGGATACAAGATATCCGGCAAGATTCGAAGCCGAATATTCGACTCATTGTTGCGTTAAATGTCGTGACCAGAGTTGCCAACCAAAATTTAAAATTAATTTGAAATCTTGAATTTATGCCAAAAAAATCTTGAGCAACAGTAAAACTAAATATCTTATTCTTATTTTTAATACAAATTACGACTCAACAGTGCTACTTAATAGCAGTGTGTAAGCCTGTTGAAGCCATTTGAGAAAATAACAAAAATTACTAGTTCAGGTCTTTCCTGCATATACGAGGTAATACCGCATATTGCTGCATTAAAAAAATACTTGGACAAGGATGACACTTCCAAAAGAACACCTATTGGAAAGTCGTTTCAACTCCTTAAGACAAGATCCAAAGTACCTTATTGAAACATTCCTAGACCCAAGATTTAAGACAAACTATTTGGAAGCACTTGAAGCTGAAAGAGCACGGCAAAAGATTTTATTAGAAATTATAAAAATATCTTGTGACGAGAACTCTAATAGTAACAGTTCATCGCTATATCCATCTTCAACGCCTGCTAAAAGAAAAACCGGAGATGATACTGAATCAAATGTCACTTGCGAGGCGCACGACATCTTTTGGGATTGTTTTAATGAAGTGGCAAATGTAAATAATAGTCAATGTTACATTCAAGAAAAAAAAAATTTATTGCAAGTGAGATTGACTATTACTTAAAGACAGTTCGAATCGATCACAGTCGGGACCCTTACATTTGGTAGTCAGCTTATTTGATACAGTACCCACATTTGACAAAGTTGCCAAATTTCATCTTTCAGCTCCTTGCGAATCCATCTTTGAATTCGTGCAGTCTATCGCATCTGACATCGACAGGAATTTCGACCACATCCTCGAGACTATGCTGAAAAGCAACTTTAAATCTAGAGTCACAACCAGGGCAGAATGGGAGTCACAATCCATGCTTTAGCCATTGACAAACCCGATTACTGTCTGCACTGATGACTTTAAATCCGAAGAAAACACCGGAGCAGGCGTTTTCTGCGAGGAACTTCACATCGAAATTGCCACATTGAAAGCCCATGTCACGGTTTTCCAGGCAGAAGTCATTTAAGTATAAAAAATTTCTTGTAGGTGAATATAATTGCTGAATGGACACGAGTTGTAAGTACATATTGTTATCGAACACGCACACACACTTAATATGCAATTAAGTCAAGAAATCAATGTAAAAATTAAAATAATTAATGAGTATACGAATCTAGGCTTTCTAACCCCAACAGACGACATTAGCTCATTGCTGTTTTTTTTTTTTTTTTTTTTTTTTTTTTTTTTTTTTTTTAAGAAAAGAAGTTTATTGTTTCCCATTAACGAGAGTAGATTAGCTTGTTCAATCAGAAATAAACATTATTATTATTATTAATCATGATTTAATGTTCGACTTCGTTAACTATTGAAGGATTTCTCCAATTTAATACTTTCTACTACATTGCAGTTTAGCTTAGTGCACACGAAATAAAAAAAAAAGGAATTATCAAGATGACTACAGTATATGTTTATGATAATATCGATGGCCGACAAACAAAAGTATTAAAAATCGTACTTACCGTCCTCTCCTTTTTCTCCACCTTTTCTTTTTTCTCTTTCTTTTCTTTCTTCTTTTTTGTACTTTCACTCTTATCTTTGCCTGAGTCATCTGCACCACTTTCATCTGATGAATCACTTTGAACATTACTATCGTATTCATCTGCAACATCTGATTCATCCTTTTCATTTGGATTGAAATCTTCATCCGTCGATTCCTCTTCAGAGCCTTCATCATCTATTTCTGAGTCTCTTTCTTTAGCTTCAGCCTTGACACGTTCCAAATATGCATCCGGTTCATTTTCATTATCAGAATCACCGAAATCATCTTTATATGTTGCTTTATCATTCTTACCAGTATTTTTAACATGCAATTTCTTATCAGTTATGAAATCAAAAAGTTTCGCATATTCCTCTTTCTCAATACTGCTAAATGTGTGAACTGTTCCTGATTTTAGTTCAATTTCAAAATCAAAACTACGCGTAGATCCACCACTTCTGGCAAAATTTACTGTTGCAATTTCTTCAAAACGTATGTGAATCGGTGGTTTATGCACATAAATAAAGCCTCGTTCAAGAGGATACAAATATCCTGCAGCAGCTTTAAATGAACATCCGATAGCAGGAGTTTGAGTATGACTAGAGAATAATTTCAGATTACATATTTTATTTACTTTTTTTTTAGTAAATTAACTTATTACTTACCCGACAAAACTACCAGGTCCTGTAATCTTTTTATTGAGCAATGCTTTCATAATTTTACCCAAAACTTCATAAACCGGTCCGGACAGCTCCTTTGTGAGCTTATTATCATACTTGTCTTTAAGTTCTTGCTCACTGAATGGCAATTCTATGCTTATCTCTTCCTCATGTCCAAAAAGAAGCACCAAATAATGATATCTGGTTTGACCTTGCTTAATCGGTGGATCTAATGAGAGTACAAAAAACATTTGCCGACTGTCCTTGTGGGGTAACAAAAACAGCCTCAAAACGGTCGACATCGGAATCTTATAATCAAACGTTTTACCATGAAGCTGGAAAAATGTCTGGAAAATTTTAATATCGTATCTACCGCGCGGAGTGAGACAATGAATTTCACGAAAGATTGCAAATGCATCTCCAGAAACCGATATGACTGACGCCTTATTCATAACATTCGAATAGAAGCTGTCCACTGGATCATTGTCAGTTTCGGATGTTGGTATATGAAAGCGCATTTCCATTAGGCCAACAGGTGCATCATCGTTTTGATGAAATTCAAGAGTGACCTCGTTTTTTCCAGTGTTACACTGTGAAACATGATTCAATGGGATTTCAAAAGTAGTTTTGCTGTCAACATCAAAGCTTAGCACGGATCCATTGAATTTAGCTGTACCCCAGTTCCATCCTTTTAAGCATAAATCCTTTTCAAGCATATCTTTCTTGTAATTGGTTTTCAGGAAATTTGCAATTTTATCAATATCATTTTCTTTTAAACCAGAGAATCTGTACAATGAGCCATTCTTTGTAAATACCCGAATACCCCATGCTCCGACAAATTTCTGTGAGCTTACTAAATCTATATCTGTGGCGTTGATTTGTTCTACTTTTCCTGTTTTACTGTTTTTGAAGGCGATATTTTGGTCAGTCATTTTCAATCTACCGGGAGTCTGAAACGTGATTATTTGTTGGCGCTTTAGTATTTGAGTAAAATTTCTTTGCCTTAGAATATCTCACCATTAATCCCTTTATCTCTGAACTAATATCAGAAAACTCAAGAAAATCCATTTTAATTATTGAATATTTTCTTTCTTATTTAAATATTTTCTTTCCAAATTCTTTTAGCAAGATTCTGCACACACCACTGTCAACAACAAAACCAAACTCTTTTGACGTTAGAAAAGGGTGGTTATGTGATGTGTGTGAATGGCGATGCGATGCGACTTCGAAAAGCCTCAATGAATTTCAAAGTATATGGAATGTGTTAATCTAATGCAATCAAATTTTTTTCATTAATCGAAAAAATACTTTAGCTTTTATATTAACCAACTCATACTTATATCAGTTTTTTGAGAACGGTATTTCTCCTTGGATATTCTACTACGTTTGAAAAATTCTTACCAAAATTCCCAGAGAGGTTCGTCTTTTCGAAACACCCGACCACTACTTCCATTCTTGGACGAGAGCAGCATATCATTCCCAGAAACTCCTAATTTTGTCATAGATTACTGGCATTGCATAGTATTTGGACCTATAATTAACTTAGGCCGTTTAAACATCGGAAACGGAGAACGCTGTATAAATGGAGGAACAGATTTTCTATCCCAAAACATTTAATTCATTTTCAAATTCAAAGAGTATTTATTTATAAGCCACTACTTAAAGCAACCTGAATAATGTTGGAAAAGAACATGATAACAGCCATTTAGATTCTTGCATTTGTGATACAACGAACTCTCCATTTACGTGCATACAGGTCAATGGTGATTACGTATCCATACTCCATACGCTGGACAATTTTTGCAGCTGAAATGGACATCATGCATTAAAGTGCTAAAGTATGTTGTAAAACATGAAGAGCCTCTTAACTTATTCTTATGACACATGTTTTTCTGGAAGTTTTTACCAGCAGAGCTGGAAATGATGTGAAACATTCAGTACATATACATGAATACTTGAAGTAAACTTCAAGTAGAAATCAAGTAATCAAAATATCTTGTAAACGCGCATTGACTTCAAGTATACTTGAGTCAAGTAAATCACAACACTTCGGTCCCAGCCTCTGAGTTGGTAACAACTCATTCAATATACTGAACCTAAATAACTAAAACCAAAAAGGCTGCCACATGGAGCCTGTTCTATCAAGTGCAAACAAGTCCTACATTAGACCTAGAATGGAATGCAATTCCCATGTATGGGCTGAGACTGGTCGCACAGCCAGCTTCATTGGATATTGTCCAAAAGAGAGCCTTCAAGCTCATTGGCTATATGGCAATAACTTGTCATATCGACTCACTCGAACACCGCCGCAATGTTAGATGCATTTCGCTCCTTTATCGCTACATGCATGGTCAATGCTCTGATGAAATATCTAGTCTAATCCCTGGTATAGTGATTCCTGCACGCAATACTCGCGCTGCAATCCGCGCACATCATTTTACCGTTCAAATTACTTTCGGCCGTACAGTAAAATTCCGTGATGCTTTTTTATCCAGAACAGTGCGAATGTGGAACAGTTTACCATCTTCTGTTTTTCCTCTGGTATACAATCTGTGGAAATTAAGGGCGACATACATCGGCACCTCCGTCACTCTCCTCATATCACCTAATCATTTCACTATCTCCTTCCTGCCATGCTGTGTTTTGCATCAAAGGGTATCCCCTGAGCTGGACTATACATATATAAAAAAAAAAAGTGAACAAGTTTTAAACTGTTTTACAATTATAACTAATTAATAACTTAATCATTATTACTTTTTGGCGTTATATATTGGGTCAAGTCAGGAAACTCGAGACTCCAGTCTACGCATAAGTGGGGCCCACAGGATCGGGTTTTAATCAATATAGAAGAATACTTGAGTACTTGACTTGAAATTAATTTGAAACTCAAGTAGGCTTTTTGGTTGAATTAATTCCAATTACTAGACTTGATATTTTCTTAAAATTTACTTGAAGTGACATTTTACTTTGACAACTCTGCATTAAGTTCAATACAGAATTGCGGATTTTTAGATAATTATCTTGAGTCAGGCGTGAATTACAATTACGACTGATCAGTCGACTACGACTTTGCCCAAATGGTAAATGCATTTGGCAAGATACAATTGCAACTTCGACTGAAACTAAACTTTGTGTTGGCTGCGGCCAACTTCAGTTCAATCACAGAAGTCGGGACTTCTGGTTTGTTCAAGCAGTTGAAGCTTTAATTTAATTACATCTCAGCGTCGATCTCGACTTAAAATCAAGTCGCAGTCGACAGATCAGTCGTAATTGTAATTCAGGCTTAAAGTGCTAAAAACACAGTCTGAATTATCAACATCTTGTTGTTTCTCTTTGCCGTTTTCATACCTCGCACAAATGAAAAAGTTTCAAGTACTGAAGTTGCGTTTACATGAATTTTTTCAAGTAAATCGAACAAAATTTGATGATTTACTTAACTCAAGTATACTTGAAATCAATGCGCGTTAACATGATATTTTGATTACTTGATATACTATATACTTGAAGTATACTTCAAGGTAAATTTTACAAAAAGAGGCAAATCAGTTTTGTCGAAATTTTTTTCCCAAGATGATAACAATCTAAACCAAAACACACTCGGTATCGGAATAGACCACTTTTGATCACGTATAGAAGATTTGATAGAAGAATTTTAGAAAAAAAATGTTTCTTTAGCGTAGAATCCGATGTTCCACAGTCACCGTTAGGCCGCCATTTTCAATCCAACCCGAGTAAATAATTTGCCAGAATAGAGCTGATATTATAGCAAATTCAGCACTTCTTTCTTCCCTTTTCGAAGCATATTTCCAGCTCTCAACAGTTCTCATTTATTTCACAAAAAAGAAAAAAAACTGTTTAATGAGATTAAACAAAGAAAAAACGAAAAGCAATTCTTTATATTAATACATATTATATTAAACATATTCTATATATTTCTTTACATTTTATGAAGGGTTTTTAAGCCTGAATTTAAATTTTCCTGAATGTATTTGCACGGTTTTTTTTACGAATACTTCTTTTTGAATATTTCAATTACATTCGCCGCAACTGTACGCTAAAAATCTGCAGTTCTATGTCTAATAAGAACCCTTTGCTGTTCAATAAACTTTTATAATAATAGTAATATTTTTAAAAGGTAAAACACAAATTACTCGGCTACCATTCTCTTTCTGATTGGTGAAAAAACCCCCATCAAAAACAGTACAAAAATAGTAGTATTAACAGAAAAATGTTCTTTTCTTATTATTTTTGTTACATATATACATAAAATACTTTATGTGCTGCTTATAAATATGTAAAATTGCTTACATGTTAAGGAATTCGTAAAATTAGGTAGAATAAGAGTAATAAACTTAAGGTTGGACTTTTTTTTCTTTTTTTTTAACAGCCAATATGCATATTGTAGTACATGCAAAGATGCGGACAACCGCTTTTCATAATGGTTTCGCAATGGAATTTATTACTTCAAATAAGTTCAGCTTTTTTTCAGAATTAAATTTGATGTTTACACATATGTATTGTCAAAGAAATGCACAAGCTATTTTTATCGTTCAAGATTTCGTGCAGATATTAGCTTATTTTGAAATTTTTCATCTGCAAGCAAACAAGCTCCAATCTGCACAAAATAAGCTAAAACTCAAGTCATGGACGTAGCCCTGTATTAGCAGGACCGTTAGCTTCAAATCCCTTGAGAGCTTTTGCTTTTGCATATTCATTTCTCTGTTTATCCAATTTTTCTTCCCATTCCTATTTTTTTGTTCACATAATTTTATTAATCAATTTATTTTAAACTTTAAAGACTACGAAATAAAATCAAACAAAAAGCATATGTATTAAAAGAACAATTATATACTTACAGACTTATTATTCATTCCTCGCCATATTTTTCCAGCTCTCTTGTTAAAGTCGCCACGATTCAACTTTTTACCAGAAATTTCCTTCTTTATCTTTTCACGATTCTCATTTAGCCAGAGAAAGTACGCTGAAAATGGAGGCTTTGGCCATTTTGCCATAATGGATCTCTCTGAAAATATTTTAATTAATTAAAGTTATTCGGAAGTTATCCTCTTCTAATATACAGGGTGTCCAGTCTTTCGTGTTACACCCGGAGGCTATGGATAGAACATACTTAATGCTTAGGCAAGCGAAACATTCTATTGGTTGTGCCCCCCCCCCTCCCCTATTTTTTTTATAGATCACCCTGTAACTTTTCAACGTTACCCTTTAGGACGAAGATTACTTAAATTTGTTAGATAGATAATCGTTGAAACTTTACAATGGTCTAACTACATTTCCCCCTCTTTCCATTTAGAAGTAATGGCTCAACAAAGTTAAAATTTCGGAATTATAACTCGGTTTTCAGCTTCAGCGAAAAAAGTCAATAAATACCAGAAATTAGGCAATTATCTTTTGGGAATGAGCATTTTAAGCCAATTTCAATAGATAAGTTCCAGAAAAAAAAAACAAGAAAAAAAACGCGTCAAGGGTTATATTTTGGGTACAGAGTGTGATAGGTTATTTTAAAGCGAGGATTTTGGGTTTCTTAAATCCAATATGAAAAATTGGTGTTGATGAAGCGATTTTTGATAAAAATAGTAGTTAAATAAAGAAAAGTTAAAATTTCTACTGGACACCCTGCATAAAAATTTATTCTTTCGCTTAGTACCTGCATTAACACTACAGTTATCTTGGAATTCTGTGACAACTTTTGTATATTCATCTTTCTGTTTTGCTTCTGTTTCCTATTTTTTTATATATATATTTTTATTAACAATTTTATTTATATCTTTTAAAAAATACGAAATAAAATAAAACAAAATAAATATAACTTTAAATAATTATATACTTACAGATTTATCTTTCATGGGTCGCCATAATTCTCCATTTCTTTTGTCAGTTTCTGTAACCTCTCCGGAACTAAGATTTCCCTTCTTTAACTCTTCACGATTTTCATCGATAATCGAAATCTCTGAAAACCCACCGTTAGCTTTAAATTCCTCGACAGCTTTTATGTATTTATATTTCTTTTCGACAACTTTTGCTTTTGCTTTGGCATATTCATATTTCTGTTTGGCAGCAATTAGTTTTACTTTTAAGTACTCATACTTTTGTTGGGCAGCTTTTGCTTCCCTTCCCTATTTTTTTTTTTGTGTTATATATATTTTAATTAATAATTTTATTTTTAACTTTAAAGACTACGAAATAAAATAAGAGAATAACTGTATACTCACTACAAATTTATCTTTCAGGGCTCGCCATAATTCTCTATCTATGTTGTCAATTTCTGTAACCTCTCTACCAGGATGGTCTTCCTTTATTTCTTCAAGATTCTCATCGAGCCCGACCGTTATGCACGGTGAAAGTGGGCGTCTTGGTATTTCTCCCATAATGGATCTCTCTGAAAATATTCCAATTAATTAAAGTTATTCTCTTACAATATGTAACTTATTATTTCGCTTGTTACCTGTATTAACACGACCATTAGCTTTGAATTCCTTGGCAGCTTTTGTATATTCATAATTTTGCTTGGCAGCTTTTGCTTGCCATTCCTATTGTTTTATTTTTATATATTTTAATTAATAATTTTAGTTTTAACTTGTAAGACTGGGAAATATAATAAAAAATATATATGAAGTAAAAGAACAATAATATACTTACAGATTTATCTTTCATGGCTCGCCATAATTCTCCAGCTCTCTTGTTAATGTCGCCACGTTTTACCATTTCACCAGAAAATTCCTCCTTTATCTTTTCATGATTCTCAACGAACCAGAGCCTGAATGCTGAAAGTGGGCGCTTTGATCTTCCCGCCGTAATGGATCTAGATCTAACTGATGTTATTCGGAAGATTTCAATGCATAACACTTATTTTTTCGACTGTTACCGTAACCCCCGGAATTACAAGTCATGAAGTCGGCGATGACACCAACACATTAAAAGGCATTAGCGGGCCGGCTACAGCCATGAAGTAAAAGTTCATTCTCACTGTTTTTGTACACTCATCATGGAGGAAGAACTAATATTTCATCTTAAACAGGTTTTAAACCATAAAACTATTGCTCACACAACCAAATGAAGTTAAAAAACTAATAGCATGTAGAACAAATTTATGGAATTTATAGCGTTTAAACAAAATACAAGCTACTTTTATATCAGTAACTCCTGCAGTAAAAGAAGGCGGGAAGACTAGATGTCATTCGCTAACCGGCGCGCTACTCTTCTTTTAAGACTTAGGCCTGAATTACAATTACAACTGATCAGTCGTGGAAGAACTAATATTTCATCTTAAACAGGTTTTATACCCTAAAACTATTGCTCACACAACCAAATGAAGTTAAAAAACTAATAGCATGTAGAACAAATTTATGGAAATTATAGCGTTTAAACAAAATACAAGCTACTTTTATATCAATAACTCCTGCAGTAAAAGAAGGTTTGAAGACTAGATGTCATTCGCTAACCGGCGCGCTACTCTTCTTTTAAGTCTTAGGCCTGAATTACAATTACAAATGATCAGTCGACTACGACTTTGCCCAAATGGTAAATGCATGTAGCAAGATACAATTGCAACTTCGACTGCGACTCCGACTGAAATTAAACTTTGCTCAAAGTGCAAAGTTGGTGTTCGCTGCGGCCAACATCATTTCAATCACAGAAGTCGGGACTTCTGGTTTGTTCAAGCAGTTGAAGCTTTAATTTAATTGCATTTTTCACCTCAACGTCGACTTCGACTTACAATAAAGTCACAGTTGACAGATCAGTCGGAATTGTAATTCACGCTTAAATTCATGACTTGTATATTCCGGAGGTTACGCTGTTACCTGCATTCACACCACCATTAGCTACGAATCCCTTGCCAGCTTTTGTATATTCATCTTTCTGTTTGGCAGCTTTAGCTTCCCTTTCCTATTTTTTTATATACATATATTTTCATTAATATTTTTTGCTTAATAATAATGAAACAAAATAAAATAAAACAAATAAATATAAATTAAGAGAATAATTATATAATTTCTGTAACCTCTCCACCAGGATTTTCTTCGTTGATCTTTTTACGATTCTCATCGAGCAAGACCGTGATGCACGGTGAAAGTGGGCGCTTTAGTCTTTCTGCCATAATGGATCTCTCTGAAAATATTTCAATTAATTAAAGCTATTGAATCGTCCTCATATTTCATTTATCACAGAATTTATCGAACAATATTTTCAAAATAACTAATTATCGCGATTTTTTCGTCAGATACACGGTCAGAGATTTTTGGTTTCTAGTCCCCAGTTTATAGAGAGACTAATATCTTCGAAATGTTTACATTACAGCAAGAGACTTTTGTCTCTGGAGACCAACAAAATTAGGTCTCCCGACCCCGAGATCTTAACAAAAAAAAGTCTCTAGAAACGACATGTCTCCAAAGTGTATTCACGAAATTTGAAGTTTGGTCTCTAGAGATCTCTGGAGATTGTCAAGCAAGAGATAGCTATGTTTATGTTATGGGAAAAGTAAAAAAGCTTTAAAAAAATATATCCTTGATGTATTTTACGGGATAAAAGATAACACAACAAATTTGTGTTCTTTTTTTTTTTCTTTCTAAAATAACCACTCTATTGACGAAACAAATTTTCTGCCCTAAATCCATTATATTAATTATTTATTTTCTTTTTAACAATTTGTCAAAATCACTCCTCTTTATTACTTTTGCTTCCCTTATAGACCTACACATAACTGACCAGAACACACAAATAATCTCCGGAGACCTGGAGAGGACAAATAAACAAACTTCGTAGACCGAACCTGCAGACCTGTTTGTTTTAAAATACACGACGGGAGACGGAGGCCAAAAAAGTCTCTAGAAACTAGGTCTCTTTAGAGATTTTTGCATCTCCAAAGTGTATACACGGGTCTCTGGGTCTCCAGAGATCAAATAATTGGTCTCTGGAGGCCAAGTCTCTTGCCGTGTAGATCACTATTAATGTAAATTAAAAATTTCTGTTATATTTTAAATAGTACGTTGAAGATTATTTCTAAAAATAGTCTGTTTGCTAGCTGGCTTTCAATTATTCTTAAAAAAAAATAACACATTAATAGGTTGGAAATTGCCAGTAATTTGAAAAGAGCAGATATTTTTAATTAAAATGCAAAATATAAATATGTAGCTACTTAAGCTATTTAAGATAGAAGCAAGCAAATTTAAGTTTAAATTGTAACGAATTTGTTATTAACTTGAAAGAAGAAGCATAGAAAGCATCTAAAATTTATTAAAGAAAATGTGAAAGAATAATCTATTAATTTACCAGAAATCTCATCCTGCTATGCTCACATTATTTAATAAAATAAAATAAATATCGGTCTATAGTGAACAACCAAAATCCACGGTAGGTATACAGCAGAGTACACTGCGGCCTGTTCAAGATGCTCTGAACTCTTTTAAGCTACTTATCTGCTATTTTCTGATAAGTCAGAGCTATTTTATGATAGTTTTCAAGAGCATAGTTGTAACGAAACGAGTGTATATCATCGTGTGTCAGTGGAGACATAATAGCACTCATATAGTACCTTCTTACTGTCAGTATACCATGAAAGAAACAAATTTATTCCTTTTACTTCGGTGACACGATGACACACCTTACGAAAAACTGTTTTTTAGCAATATTTTAGAACATTTTTGTGCATAGCCCAATTTAGAGCAGAGGGTTAGACTCGGATGACACACGAGTGTTTTATAACATATGTATGTATGCATGTACTCAGTTTGTATGCACATAGGCAAAACCCTCGAGAATTCTTCCCAAGCCATGAAACAGAAAGCTTTATGTGTGCGTTCGGAGTCCGTTCTCTAAAATGTTCTATATTGATACTTATGGAAAATTGCCAAACATTGACTTTATATATGCTATAGAGCCTAAACTACTATCCATACAGGAAAATATGTAGTCTTCTAGTAATTTAAATCATGGTTCCTTACCTTTCCAAAGGCTACACTTCCTATATACTTTACTTAACAAAATAATAAAATAGTTTTGATTACAAAGTAACCTTACCATTTTACGCTCAATACCTCTTAGCTGAGTGATAATTGCATGTGTGTATGTGCAACCAGAGTCCGAATCTGTAGGCAGCTATATTCGATATCATCAGCCCACTGCATCCCATGACGGCAAAGCGATATTACAGTAATTACTCAGCAGAGAATTTTTGTTTGAGTAATCGTAGTCATTTGTTAAGATTAATTATTTTAAATAATTTTGTTAGGAAAGGTATCAAAGCTTTATTACGGCTCGGAAGATAAGAAAGCAAGCTTAAAATTATCACAACACCATTTTTCTGTGAGAATAGTAGTTTAGGGCGAAGGAGCTATTCAAATCAAACTTTTGTCAGTTTTATATAAGAACACTGCAAATATTTTAGAATGTAAGGACTCCGTTGTACCTCGTATGTGGTAGCGAGGGAGTCTGTTTCATGGCTTGTGAAGTATTCTCGAGGGTTTTGACATAGGTCATGTAGAAATGGTGAATTTTGTTTGCTGTATCAAGTGTATATCAACTACGTGGGTTGAGACACTCGATAGATACAAGAGCCGGTTTTTACGCCGTGCCTAGTCTGGAGCACGGTACAGAGAATACAAGATATTCTCATTAAATTTTGACACATATGATGTGACGTATTTTTGTCCACTAATGTACTATATACATTTCTATAGAAAAGCCAGAGAGGAGACAGAGTATTGTATTCTCTGTATCAAATCAAATCAAATCAAAGTATATTTATTTCAAAGCCCCTGCTTAAAGCAACGTATAACGCTGGGCTTAACGAGGATACATAGTCTGGTAATCAGTTTACATAAATAAATGATTGAAACAATCAATCAATAGCAAAATAAACAATATTAAATTAAATTAACGAGACGAGAATTAGTTCAGAGTAACATAGATTACTGTGTTTAGCGAATTAACAGTCATATAAAGTCTTATCTTCTATAACTTAATTAAGGCAGTTCAACTGCATTTGAACACATTTGGTTATATTAAGTCATTAACAAGGACTAAGACTAAGACTAAGATTAGATTAGATTAGCCTAACATTACTAACAAATATATAATAATAATTATAATAATTAACACAATCTCAGACTAAAACGACCGTGCTTTTCTATACATTACACATTTCCGTCCAATAATGATGGAAAGTGGTTCGTACAGAGAATAACTTGTCTTCTCTGTACCGTGTTTTATTACATATAGTGGCGTGTACTCATACTCAGTTTGTGTACATATAGATCAGAATGGAAATTACTATATTTCCATGAGCCAGAGTTGAGTTAAGATTTAATTAGCGTTAAGTTTTGCTCTCATCACAAAAAACGATGTAAATCCATCCGTTTCCTTTACGAACGGCTGTCTCAGATGCTCATGCACACAGTTATTCAGTCAGGGGTTAGTCGTCAGTGAGTAGATAAAAGTTATTGAAAAACATGCTATTTACTAGCATTCAGAAAGAGCTTTAATTTGGTATCACACACGGCCCAAATTGAACAATCCCAGTAGTTATCACCGTACCCCAGATTCCCCAAAAACGAAAAAAAATTACCCCATCGGAAAGCTCCCCATTCACTGACTAAAAAAAAAAACAACAACAACAAATCCATGTAAATCCATCCAACTCTTTCGTCACGAACGGCACTCTCACACATTTTTTAGTCGGGGGTAAAAAATAGAGAAAATTATATACTTACACCGTTTCTAAATGGAATTTAATTTTTTTAATTTTCACTTTGATACAAAACTCAAATGATACTTCCTTAAAGCCATTTTTATATGGGGAAATTTCGAACATCGTTTTCATGATGACGAGAACATAATTGAGACGTAATGTAATATATACCACTAAATACTAGAATTAGGTGTAGGTACATTTACGTACATTTACGAATTTCTTCAACATTTTGAATTTTTCGACTATTTAATACGATTCTGATTATTACCAGCAATATGAAATCCCATATAGGTAAATGCTTAGAGGAAAACTTAAGAAAACCCACGCCAAAATGGGTCGATGAAATTCTTAAAATTTATTTAAGAAATCAACACTAATTTAATCTGACTTTAGAAAATAAAATTCTACAAACCTATAGTTATCTTTCGTAGAATATGATAATTAACTCACCTGAAGAAATTTTCCAAGTAATTTTAAGTATAAAATGAGCACGAAAAAATCCTCAAGCCACCAGAACAACGAATATTTCCTTTCCCTTTAAGCGCGAGCTGAGCTACATACATATATATTCTCGAGTCGCAACGGTCGCAACCAGCTGGAGCATGAGTGCAAGTGCTAGCCAAACCAACCACAATCAGTGATGCAAGATAGACAGATTTATCTTCATCTGGCAAATCTTAGACACAATAAAAGATTCTTTTACAGCGTCAAACATCTGCGATGAGCGATTTTTTTTGCAATTTAATGTAAACAAAACAAAGTTTAATAGACTAGAGGTTGAAACCTTTAAAGAAATGCTTTTATCGAAAGATGTAATGGGAATAAGTAACCAAAATTTTTTGTAACTTCATTATTATCAAGTTCTATGATAAAAAAAAATTAATAACGGTATATACGAACAAAATGTTTGAACTGGTGGTGACTAATATTTGATACCAAAAATGTAAGTTTATGAATCATAAGGCCCGCCCACAATGTGGCGCGGTAGCTCGTAGCTGGCGCGATAGCTGGTGCTGTAGCTTGCCCTGGCGCGCGCCATGTAGCTAACATTGGTTACAATGATGCAGCTTGTAGCCAATGGTACGGATGGTGAAATACCTCATTATTTACTTTTACTTTGATCTATGGAATTTGAAAATATTATTTAATATGGAAGAATTACAAGAAATGGCCTTTTTAGAATGTGTAGTGCAATTGTGCTTTTTCACTTATAAATATTTAAGGACAAAAAACGCAGAAAGTGGTGGGTTAAACCTCTTTATCAACAGAAGATGAGTTCAGGATTCTACGAAAAAACATTTAAATATATTAAAGGAGAATGATGACGAACTTTTCAATAAAAATATTAATTTCCAACGACTGTCAGATTTGGCGCGCGCCAAAAATGAGCTACAGCGCCAACGCCACGCGCCAGCGCCAGCTACACATTGGAACGCCATCATAGACTTTCTGTGCTTTCAAATTTTGACAGGTCTGGCTACCGTGCCACATTGTGTCCCGACCTTTAGTTATCATCGAAATATTGCCAAGGCAGATATCTTTTGGAAAACGAAGATTTAATATTTGTGACAGTTTGATATTTCTACCAAGCCGAATGGCATGGGAAGTGGAACAAATTGTTTTTAGCTATTGTTTTTTCTTGGAGAAATAGTTTTGGTTGTCATTTTGTCTCTCTTCCTCTAGTACAAGTTTGTGCATGCTGTAAGTTCTGTTTCTTCCACTTTAGATTTATATAGGAACCCTTGCATTAAAAATTTACTATTAGGTCTGTCTGTTTACTTTTGAGTAAAAATCTTTGCGTAAAAATCAAGTAAAAACTTTTATGCGGTAGAGGGGATAAATCAAGAAAAGTTACCAGACACTTTTCGAGTAAATTTTGTTAGCTTGTCATGTGTCAAATATTTGGCTGCTACCTTTCCGTCTGAAACAGAAAACAATTAATTAATTTGAAATACGTTTTAAAAAACCAACCCTCTTGAATATTTTTTGTTTAATTTCGACTCTTTAGATTATCATTTTACATTCTTTCGATAACCCAACAAACGGCTTAACCTCAAATTTAATACTTTTGACAGTCAGCTGATTGCATATCAAAGTTACACATCCTCTTGATCATGAGTAAGAATGTGCAACTTTGTGCAAGAGGGGAAACGTATAAATTTACTCGATTTTTACTAGTTAAAAGTAAACAGACGGTTTGTGAGTAAAAATGCGTAAAAGTTTTTACACCGAGTAAAAACTTTCGAGTAAACAGACAGACCTATTGTGTTAGTTGAAACTGTTGAAAGAGAAAGTATAGTCTCTTTATAGAAGCATCCTACTTGCTTGACAGTTTTGACAGAGCTGGGCTACTGTATGATATACTGTGACCATGTTTACATGCAGAGTTGAAGGACTGAGTCGAAATTGAGTTGAGTGTTTCTGCTTAGAATAGCACGCAGGGTTGAGAGATTGAGTTGGAAACAGGTTCAAACATAGTTGAAGTGACAGTTAAACATAACATATTATTTATGTTATTGATGGAATGATGGAGCTATAAAAGTTATAAATTTTGTTTAGATAAACAAAATAAGCTCACAATAAATACACAACCTTCAAAACTTTGCGTAAAGAGCAAACGAAATAAATCCCAACTGTTAGCTGCCAACTCGACTACTCAATCCGCGTTTATAGGACACCATTTCGATTCGACTACGCCATCCAAGCGCGGTCGAGTCGACCCAATTTCAACTCGAGCCTCGTATACATGGTGTTAAACCCGAGTTGAACCAATGTTCAACCCTGCATGTAAGCATGGTAAATGATTCAGATACCACAAAGGCTACAGAACAAGGATGAGAATGTTCATTGGATGTCTTAATTTATGAATATTACATAATGATTGGTATTTAACACGCTTTTGTTCAATTTTAAAATGATGAAATATCTAATATTATCAAAATATTTAACAAAAAGTCTAGGCTTTGTGAATGAAGTTCAAACATATAATTTAAGGAATACCATGGATTTTAGAACAAGTATGTAAATAGAAACCAGAAATCACGAATTTACAAAGGTTTACAAATATTCAATAGTCTTTCAATGTATATTAAGTTAGAAAGGAATATTACTGTTACCTGCCATCTGAAAACAGCTCTTGTTTTTTTTTTTTTTTTTTTATTTGAATGCAATCGGGAGATCACCAGCGTTCTTGTTGTACAACAAAAGCCCTGATGATTTCCTGATAAGACGAAATCCGTTGGCGGTACATTACATTATATGTCAAATAAAAAAAATATATATGCATATACATATGTACCTTGTGGAAAGAACAAGAAGAGTTTTCTTTTATAAGATGGCAGTTAAAATAAATTTATTCTACCAAGTGTTATCTATAAAATCTGAGAAAATATTAATGTATTTAAAATGAATATTTATAATTATGTAAAATTGAATTATTAATTATAGGACTCAGGTATGTTAATTGTCTGAAATACTTATTTATAACTAGAAATATACTAAAGAAATATCTTCTGTATCCTACAAAAATTCCAAGTTGAAAAAGAGAAAGGACGTTTGCTGATTTTGACCTGTATCACATTTTTGTAATTTTCTAAATAACGGTTTTCTTTTTTTCTTTTATTCTTTAGATACTAATCAAAAGTTAATTCCATTTAGGTTTCATACAGAAGTCCTATATTTTTTTTTAAATAAGGATGGTGACTAGTAATTATACCGTTATAAAGAAGAAAGTCAAAACATGAGTTTCTGGCAAATTTTCAAGTGCCATTAGATGAATGGGGAGTTTGTTCATTCTATATCATGAAGTTCAAAGTATGTACCTCTACCTAGTGGCAGGATATCCGATGTTTTAATGCAAAGCTTTCGGACGTGTTTAGTAATCCGATCACTGCTTCAATTCTTGGGTGAGAGCAGCATTCCCAGAAACTCTTAATCATCTCATATGTATATCACTGGAATTACAGTATTTGTGAAATAATTAATTTAGGTCGATTGCACATCGGAAACCGAAAACGCTGTATAAATGGAGGAAAAGACTTTTCATCCAAAAACATTTTATTCGTTTTATACATATAGGTATAAATAAAAGAACGTCGACGATATCTGGATCTAATTTTACCTACTACTTTTTCCGGCGTAAGTTAAAAATCTCAAACTGCATGAGATTAGATTTAATTTAGGGTCTTTTTATCCTGAATAATGCTAGGAAGGAACATGATAGTAATATAATAGAGGTGCCATTTGGATTCTTGAATTTGTGATACAACGAACTGTCCATTTATATGCATTACAGGTCAATGGTGAACACGTTTCCGTAAGCTGGACACAGTTTTTGCGGCGGAAATGAATATCATACATTAGAACTTAATATACTGTGTGCTGTAAAATACGATTAGCCCCGAACTGATGTATAATGGACTGCTTATTTCTGTCGTTTCCCAATTCAATTGTATCGTTAAAACTCTCAATTAATTAGCTGAAAATAATTAAAACTTTTCGAATAACTAATAACGCTCGAAATAATTTAAAAACTTATACACTTCGTTAACTTTTCCTGACCTATCTTAACACGTTTTCTAGTATTCCGAATCGAACTTGATATTACTTATAACAAAACCATACGCACTGCTCCCTGAAGACTGTGAATAACTAACGGGCACTCGCCAGTCCAGTCATTAGTCTTTTATGCCCCCATATTCGGAAGCAAACTGCTCACAACGCGGATATGTAAACAAACGACACAACTTGTCGTTTGCTCTACCGGTTGCAACATCTGAATCGCTTAGCAGTAAACAATCGCTTTAAATAATAATTACCATGCGAGGTTAATTATTATTGTAATCGTTGATTGCTCCACTAAGCGCTCATCGCAGACAGCTGTTGGGGTAATTAGCAAAACAACCGATGCTGTAGAACAATTCCATGCGAGATAATTGTTTAGCAATCGCTGACTATGTTACCAGAATATGCCCTTGGCTGCTGGAAGAACCTTCCGTATATTGGGCCATAACAACACCCGTTTTTCTGGATATTTTTACCTGAAGAGGCCACGGAGAGAAGCGATAAATGACAAAATCGTAATTCCATCCATTTTTTTTTATTTATTCATCAAAAGCAAATAGATCTTAAAAATATTAAAACGGAAGTGCTTTCGACACGATTTTGTAACAAGTTTGTTTTCTTACATTTATCATTATTTAGTAAACATCCAACCGATTTGTAGAACTTTTCCTTTTGTCCTAAGATAAACTCTTTATAGAGAATTGACGATATTGTCTTCTATTCTATTACCTTTGCAGGAAATGGCCGTTTTCTTACAGTCCCAAACCAAAAATTCCGTAAAGCCTAGATTTTTATCAACAGTCCAGAAAACTCGAAAAACCAAGTACAGCAAATATTTTATTTCAACTTTTAACAACAAAGACATATTTAGCCTTAATTACTACCGTTCTCTAAAAATTTATTAAAATGAATTAGTAGAGAGAGAGAAATGTGCCTCGAGATCATATACATCTTATAAAGGCATAATTCCAATTTACAATTTTTCTAGTTTCTGTTTAGCCAGAAAATAGCTTTCAAGAAAAAATATGCTAATCCAAGACAATAAATAATCTTTTCTCGTTGTTGTCTCTGGACATTTTCGATTTCGATAGATAGCACCCGCCGATTAATTTTTGCAAGTTGCCGTCGCAAATATAAAATCTCTTCGTGGGGAGTGGTCAGTTCACTTAAAGGTGGAGTACCTTCTCTAAGTTGGCTTGCTACAGAATTATCTCCATAGTTTAATGATTTTCTAGTTGTTGCAGTAACTAAACGTCTTTCAGATTCAATATCAGCAGGATTACCTGTTGGATTGAATCCAATTGTTGTGGGACCATTTGCACGATAAACTGTCGGAGAGCCAAAATCACTTTCACCACCTGGCGAAGATAATTCTGGTTCATCATCAGCTGTTGGAAAATGATGCTCATTTAAAGTAATAACTCTTGGGGGGGTTGCAACTCTAATAAAGCCTGGATCTTTTGGTAAAATTGAATTTTCAAGTAAAATTTCACGAGGAGCTGAACGTGTACCCAAATGTTGATTCTGTCCTATAACCACAATTCGATCTGGTACATTCATATCAATTTTATCAGTATAATTCCATGAATTCATTATTCCATTTTGATTTGATATTAAATGATCTTCATCAGAATATTCTCCCGTTGCTGTAATGCGTTTTGGTACGCGCATTTTATCATTAATGCCTTGAGTAAAATTTGCTTCAGCAAACGAAACATCTTCTTCGTATCCATTAAAACGTTGTGGACTGCGTGGTGCTGCCATTTTATGTTGATTTTACTCTGTGATTTTTAAAATTTAAGTTATAATATTTCTTTGTTTGAATTTAACTTACTTTTCTTATACGAAGTTTTTAAGTGATTTCATAGTTGTCTTGTCAAAATGGAAGTTTCCATCTGTCAAATTTATAAAAAAAAAACAAATTACCTTTTTGGCAATTTTCACCGCTATATTAAAACTATAACAAGGTAATTATTTATAGAAGCAAAAAGTTACAATACTTGAATTTCGTATTTCTTAAAAGTATTAATTTAGGTTTTTCTTATGTCGTTTTCGTTTGAACATCCAGGTTCGCTCTGGAGGCAACCCCGTTCAATTGAACGGTTTCAGAGTGCACCTGAAAAAGTTTGCTTGTATATGTATACTAACGTCAAAGTAGCTATGAACTTTTTGCGAAAACTGGTTGGTAATTAGTTTGCGGACAAATTTTGAGGATAATATAATAATAGTAGAGGTCTTAATAATTATTGTTGACTTTAAAATTAATTAAATAATATCAAATAACAACTAGAGTTTGTTTGTGTGAGTGAACTCATAGTGTACCCGAGTAAATTTTCAGAGTGAAACTGATGCTTTTTGGGTTGCCACCAGAGGCAACCCATGACGTCATTTTTGGTTCAAACGAACGCTTTGACAGCATTTAGGTTGCCTCCAGGGCGAAACTGATGTTCAAACGAAAACGACATTATTCTTGTTTTTAAGAAAAACAAAATATTAGGATAATTAAAATTTTGTCTTTTTATCATAGTTCTGCATGCACCTGGGCGAACACCCCTGACATGTATAAATGAACCACCGACGCTACTGAAATTGCTTACATTGACATTGTACACTTTTTATATTTGTCTCCCTTTGGTTTAACTACTTAATTCCGCTGAACTTATAATAACCTCTATACAAAATCCACCAAATCCCAGTTTCAGTCCAGTGGATTCACCAAATGAATATTTATAATAGAAATAGACGGCAATACAACATTTATAATCTTTTCTCTGTCTCCCATACCTAATTTTAGCATTGGGCAAACAAAAATTGCTTAATTTTATTTCCTTAAAAATGGAATTTAAAGAATATTTGATGTTATAGGATATATATGCTTCCAATAAAAGGAATAATTTCGAATGTATTTGGAATTTGCAGAACTTGTAATATGAATACTAAAGGGAAAAAGAAACTTGAAATAAAGATAATTATTACGACCCTGCCAACAAAAGTTTGTCCAATATATGGAGAAACCACACGTCGAAGTAGCTTCACTTTTCGTTGAAGAGGCGAGGAATTTTTTCCCCCTCGAGTGTTCCCAACACTGAAAGGTAAAGTATACTGCAACGTGTGGCTTCGCCCAATAGAAAATGAGCAGTAGCGTAGCAGGCTGATATTATACACATACGAGTGGTCGACAAACACATTGGGCCTTCCCACACGAGAAGTTTTTAAGGAAGGAAGGAATTTGTTCCCCTTGTGCTGAGTCGTGCCAGCACATTAATGTTGCTCCGCGAAGTGCTTTATATGATTACCGAAATTAATTGAGCGCGTGTTCAATTAAGTCACAGTTTGTGATATAAACAGTAACTGTATCACAAATTCCCAACACGTAATGATTATTAAATAAATATATTATCACCTCAAATCGTAGGTAATCAACTGTACAGCCGTCCGAACAGAAATTTCGCAATTTGAAAATGGCCAGAGCAAATTTGCCTGCAGTAGGATTGGTATACTGCCCGTACTCCCGATCGGAACTTAGTACTGTAGCACGGAATTTTTCCTACCCCTGAATGTTTCTCACCAGATAAAACTTCCTGAAAGCTACCACGTGTGCGCTATGGCATTTGTAGCTCACGTGCTATTTTTTTTATCATTATATATATCGTGATTAAGCATTATTTTATTTCATTTTAACATAATTATAGTTATAATTTAAACTTTAATTAAATTTCATATTGGTTTTTATATAATTGGAAATGTTTTTTAACTATGCGTTAAAAGTAAAAAAGAAAAACGGGAAATTTTCACTTTCTGTTCTTGACTTCATGAAGGTTTGCTGCACCTGGGGCTGGATTCTGATCAGAAAAAAATGACAAATGACAATGACTTCGTGACTTTTTTCCGAAAATGCGATTCTTACACCATGACTTCATCCATAAAAAGTGACATTTGGCGTTAAAATATGACTTATTTTCGAAATGCCGATTCCTAAAAAACTGGGTGACATGACAATTGACTTTTTTTCATGACAATTTTTGCAACCGAAGTCACTTATTCCTTGCCGCTGTGACTTTTGTCATATTCAAGTGATATATATATATTAGGTCTGTCTGTTTACTTTTGAGTAAAAATCTTTGCGTAAAAATCAAGTAAAAACTTTTATGCGGTAGAGGGGATACCTCAAGAAAAGTTACCAGACACTTCTCGAGTAAATTTTGTTGAGCTTGCCGTGTGTCAAATAAGTTTTCTATGCAAAACAAGGTTTGAAAATAATAATGATGATTAAGTAAAACATCTTTCTCTAATTTAATTAAAAAATGGAATAAATGTGCTTAAAAGGTCGCTTATAGCCATTCTGGCGGATTCGAGTAGCAGTGATAGAGTGATAGTACAAGCGACAGTTGTATTCTAATCACAAATCAAATTAATTTTCACTTCATATCACAACAAGCGTGTTAACGTCAAATTTAATACTTTTGACAGTCAGCTGATTGCATATCGAAGTTACACATCTTCTTAATCATGAGTAAAAATGTGCAACTTTGTGCAAGAGGGGAAACGAATAAATTTACTAGATTTTTACTAGTTAAAAGTAAATAGATGGTTTGTGAGTAAAAATGCGTAAAAGTTTTTACAGTTTTTTATGCATTGTATTATTGAAAAAAAAAATCGATTTTAGCAGCAAACCGCAAAAGGATAAGTTACTCGTTATAACATTTCAGCAATTATTTTACGTACTGCCTCCTTCTTTGGATACGCCTTCGCAATAAGATGTGCTCAATTACTTTGTTGTTCGGAACATATTCAATCACAGCGTAATTGTCAAATTGTCACTGCTATAATTTAAGATACATGTCATGTCACCCAACAATCAGAATTCCAAATTATGGCATAGTGACATTGTCCTTCCTTCGAAGTCATTTTGTCATTGTCATTTGTCATTTTAATTTTATCAGAATCCAGCCCCTGGCCACACTGTTATATATTTATTGTAATAAAAAAAAATATTTTCTTTAGTTGACAAGTGCCAAGTAAACAAGGGTTATATTGTGCGATTTAATTTTTTCCATGATTCATTATCCTTAATGAAAAGATAAACGTTGTGGGTGATAGATAATAAACAAGTTTTAAAAAAATAATAATACAAAATTCTTTCCTGAAATTATTTACTTCTACAGAAAAAAATATGCTCGGAAAAAATGCGATAAAGGTCTGTTGTCAAGCTTCTTTGTTTTTCTTTTAATTAAAGTGAAAAAAATCCAAATAAATATATTCGCTGCACCTGACAAATGCCATGGTATAAAAATACTGGATACATTGTTTAAAATAGATTAATTTAAGCTTAGTTGTTAGCACATGCGAAAAAAAAATAAATATAAAATTGGACAAATCGCAATTTCGATGTTATTTATCCGCTAAAATTGAGCATTGGCACATAAATTCATTTGATTCTAGGTCATCTAAATAAAAACGTATTTCATTGAATATTGTGTACCTTTTTTCCTTGATGTATTAAACAGTCAAGAGTTGTATATTTCAGAATTTTTTTTAAAGCCAGTAAGTAATTTCAACATGCTACTGGGTTTAGATTGAATCCGTATGTTTTTTTATGTAGTTGTTTAAACTAACTAAAATGCTAATTTATATACAAATACGGTCCACAGCCCTAAATTTTAAGCGGAAGTTTATCAATTGAAATCACATGTTGATGCATTCTCCTCCCTTATTTTCTGTAGAAATAAAAGGTTCCTTTGTCAGCGAATTTTAACTTCTGCTTAGTCATCATCATCATCCGCCCATCGACAATTTACTCGGTAATTTGTTTCGCTAGAATATTCTTATTGTAATTTTTGAAGAAACCAGACCCACACAAATTCTTGACACATCTGCTGCGCTGATTGCAAACAAAAAAAAGAAGAAGATAGTGAGCAACACGATTTAATGCTGATTTTGTTCGTTTAAGAGAGTATTTTAAGATCATGCTGCAATACGGTAGTTAAAAACTTCTAAAACTATAATCCATAGTTTGGTTTTCGATGCCTAATGCAGAATGGTAATTAAAGATGCGGACGTCCTAGGGACTTATAAGTGTACTTATATTAATTAAAATCTTGAATACTCTTTCCAATCGATTGTCATAAAAGCGGTTCTGTTCAAATGTTTTAAACACCGAAGAATGTAAGTAAGCTGGATTTTATTTTTAATACAGTTAAGAAAAAATATCTACATCTTTGAAGGAAAATGTAAAATTGAGCTTGTTTTAATGGTCCACCCAGCAGTGGAAGGGGATGAAAAATGTTCAAATTTTGGTGCATCTTCGAAACAAGATTTAAGGTAAAAAAATGATCAATTGAATGGCACACGGATGCTTCCAAAATGGTAGGTAGAGCAGGCATGGGCATATATGGGACACAATACTCACTTGGCTAAGTCACTGGTGATATTTCCTCCTATTTTCCTGAACTCTACGCTCGTGAATTTATTTATAAAAACATGCATGAAGCGAAAATATTTATAATAACAGACAGCCAAGCAGTACTCAAAGCGGTCAATTTGTATATCCTTGAATTTAAGCTGGTTTGGGACTGTCTTATTGTCTTAAAGCAACTAGCCGAAATAAACAACCCTACGCTGATTAAGGTGCAAGGTCACTAAAGCATCAAAGGCAACGAGATATCGAACCGCCATGCAAAAGAAAGAACAAGATCTTTGTCGGCCCTGAGCTTGTTTTTTTTTACCCAAGGCTACCATTCGGCTCAAGTCATGCTTTGGGGGAATAGATTATATTGATACACAGGAAGAACTACTCAGGACTTAAACAAGAGAAGAATTTCATTTCGTATTCACAACATGGGACAAAGATCTCGAGTTCTAATAGCCACCCTAGGACACAAAGGGGTAATGTCACGGAAGATCCTACATGCTGCCGTGACTAGATGAGAAGCGGAATCTCTATTTGTTAATAGTAATAATATGTATAACACTTTTTCTGAATTCGATTAAACTCATTAATAACAAAATCCAATCCACAAGCTCTATTGAATCGGGCTATAGAATAAGGGCCCAGGCATCGATGAAATTTTATATAAAATTTAATAAATTCATTACAATTCTTTCTTTAACACTCAACCAACACAAAGAATTTACCATAAATATTATCTATTACTATTACTGTTCTGATGAAATATCTAGTCTAATCCCTTGTAGAATGATTCCTGCACGCAATACTCGCGCTGCAAACCGCGCACATCCTTTAACCCTTCAAATTACTTTCGGCCGTACAGTAAAATTCCGTGATGCTTTTTTATCCCGAACAGTGCGAATGTGGAACAGCTTACCATCTTCTGTTTTTCCTCCGGCGTACAATCTGCGGAAGTTTAAGGGCGACATACATCGGCACCTCCGCCACTCTCCTCATATCCCCTAATCCTTTCCCTATCTCCTTCCTGCCATGCTGTGCTTTGCATCATAGGGTATCCCCTGAGCTTGGCTTAATAATATAAAAAAAAAAAAAAAAAAAAATTACTGTCCTATTTTGAAGTTTTATAGTATACAAATGAATTAGTGCCACACATAAACATATCTGTCGAACAATAATCAAAGTGGGGTTAATAAGTAAAATAGAGGAGGTGCGAGAATAGCTCATTATGGGATACCAAACGGTGTCATTATACTAGTGAATAACACATTTATTCACTGAAGTCCTTTGTGTCCTATTTTTCAAATATGATTAGTGTTAACTTCTGTATTAAAATGCTCTATTTAGATTCAAGAGCACTCTACTGATCCAATCTATTTTTATCAGAATTAACTCTTCTTTCCAAATTTACTATTAAGTACTTGGTTTAATGCTATTTCAAATGAGTGTCGCGTTCTAAAATCTGACGGACTCTTCATAATAGTATTCGAGTTGGTTATGATTTTTTTTTTTCTAAAATAGAGAGATCATTTATGGGTTGACAATCTTCGCAGTTATCAAACCTCCTAATCTTTGCAATTAACGTAACACGAGAATCCTTTCAAGTATCGGCGGGAAAACACCCAGTACGTAATGATTGATTTATGACACGCTAAAAAAATGGCCCATAGACTAAATTGTACCTTGAAATTATCATTGAATTTTATTTATAATAATGATAATTCATAAAATCATGAAAGTAGAACCACATCGCATAAAATGATTGCATAGATATCCATCAAACTTAATGATCACGGAAAAAATTGCTCGGTCAAAGCCATAAGACGGAACATGTATAAAGAGATGAAAGTTAAATATTATAGTTTTCAAGCACATCTTTGCATCTGTTAAACTTTGAGACTGGCGTGTTTATGGATTTAATTTCAACATTGGCATTGTTCATCGACCCAGCCGTTGATTGCTTCAGAAACAATACGCTAAAATTTATCGATTTCACACAAGGTTTTGGTATGAAAGTTCTACAATTATTTCAACCCGTTAACATAGAAATTTCTATCTCTATCGCCAATCGCCATATATAACCCAGTGGGCAAACCTTCTCTAATACCATGGAACGCAATTATTTTCCAATTTGTAATCAACTATTTTCATTGCAACTACCTTTTATCCTTTAAACACAATGGGCCCTATTCTGTCGGTAAAATTTTATCATTTTATGTTATGTTATGCCTTAAAATAAAATATTTCCCTAAAATCCTATTCTGTACCAGAAATTTTATTTTATTTTATGCATCGTAACATAAAATATTTCCTGTTATGGAGCATAACATAAAAGAACCTAAGCAGCACATTTTAAAGGTATTTTGACACATTTTATGAAAATGACATGCGTCAATGAACATTCGTTGTGCGAAAATTGTTTTAATTATAAACTAAAATGTCCACCGCCATACATAAAAATTACAATTTTGTTAGAAATTGTAGAAATTCGCACCAGTGCAGTGTATGATAAAATATAAAAAGTTAATTATATTTGCCTAGGTTTTAATTTTATGCAGAAGATAGATCATACGATATCTTCGCGATTCCTACGATCCATGTGAGTTGCCCAGCCTTAGGCTTCAAAAGTTCTTTCGGCTGGATAATTAATAAACTTCTTATATTGTGATTTGTAAAGCTATTTTGCAAATGTTTCGTTTTATGAAAACAAATTCAAATACTTATAGAGTAACTATAGCCTCATACCGGAAAGACATCTATTCCGTTCACTTTGAGTTAGGAATCTAAAATTGAACGGAAAGGACGTTTTTCTGCTGCTTTGCATTTCTACGGATATGGTTCGCATCAA
Source organism: Dioctria rufipes (assembly GCA_963924295.1). Classification (NCBI taxonomy): domain Eukaryota; kingdom Metazoa; phylum Arthropoda; class Insecta; order Diptera; family Asilidae; genus Dioctria; species Dioctria rufipes. The sequence continues at coordinate 20,427,308 of OZ002740.1, read as the reverse complement.
ACTCCAGTCAGGAGTTGTCATATTTTAGAACTTTTACACCCAAAGTATCTCAAGAGCTATTAAGAAAGCAGCTGCTTTCATAAATGATTATTTAGTGGGTGATTTGATAGAGTATCACGCAAATGTCAATTGACCAGCTGTTCAAAAAGTAATAGAAAACATAGCGGAATGTACTAAATATTTTATGTTACGTGTTCATAAAAGAATTCATAAAATAATTTTATGGAACCACGACAGAATACGAATTTTTAAAATATTTTATTTTCATTTTATGAAGAAGGGATTTTTTCGCCATAAAATAACATAAAATATTATTTTATGAAAAATTACAGAATAGGGCCCAATATCTCTAGCTCGATGTATACTTGGGAATCCAAAATGAAAAATGGATAGTTTTCATTGCTTCGATTGGGTAGGCTCCGTGCTAAAAGCAAATAATTGAAAGTAAGTTAAAATATCGCTAATTAATATAAATTTTGTTGACAACTACTATAAATAAGCGTATGCTAGATTAGGTTAGGGTTAGAGAAGGTACGACTAGGCCAGTAGTACCTTGCGGGCACAGCAACCAGAGTTGATCTATTGTGTCCTCCCCTGGAGATAGGTTAGTCTAAATCCAGCCATTTTACGAGCTCGATTATTGCTTTTGGGGTTAGCTTGCAAACCTTACTTGAAGTGATAAATGCTTCTCCAGATATTTGCAACCTAAAGCAATATAGAAATATTAAACTAGGCAAAAAAATGATAGCACGCAAAAATGTAGAAAACAAAGTTGCGAGGGTGGGAAACTCAAATATGATATTCTTCGAGGTTTCATCTTCTTCTTCGCACAGTCGACACAATTCGTTATGGCATTTACTTATTATTCTTCAGAAAATACTGGAAGAAGCCATGAAATACATCTAAGTCTTGAGGTATCTTCAAGGCGCTGTAAAAATTTCCAGCACTTTAAGCTTTATAATAAATTATGTATTACCACAATTCTTCAAATTTTAACTAACATTTTATCTCTTCTCTTTCAGGTTGAATTTCTGAAATGTTCGCAAAAACTTTAAACGTAGCCCCACAGGAAGTACAATTGAAAATAATAAAATTATAAAAATCGTTGCACGTGCCACATTTAATGACAACAACAATAATAATTTGCAAGATTGCTTAAAAAAAGTTCTAAGAGCTAAAAAAAACTCTTCTTTCATATTCACCGGGCCTTGGAGTTAAGAGTATAAGAAAAGATAAAAGATAACAGAAAAGCCTCTTAAAATCTAAGCTTTCTGCAATGACAACATGAAACTACGTACGAGTCTCTGTATCACCGCCAGTTTAGTTTAAAGTTCATTTCAGATTGATGCGTTTTGCGATTCAAGTTAAATAAGACACAGTTTTTACGATTTTCCATCGAACTTTAGCTTGATGAAGTGCACATGTATGAAAAGAACACACTGAGCAGGAAAAAATTGCAATTTTGCAAAACAAAACAAAAAATATATATATTCAAAGTCAATTAGTAATATGCTTCTGACGCGTAGAAGGAGATTTGTAAGAAGGTGAATTTTTTTTTTTGTGAAAGACCACGTCAATCCCAACAACCAATTATTAACACAGTTTTTTTCCGTTTTTCTTTTCCCCTTTAAACTTAAAAGTGTAAAAGTGTAAAAGTTTTGCCTATATTTACATCATGTTTGTATAAAATTTTATAGAAAACGAACAAAGGAAAAAAACATTATTTAGAACTAGTGTGTTGTTTTTAGTAAGCTAATCAAAACTATCATCGCATTTTTTTTTAATTTATGTATTTATTTTAATTATTTTCACTGTTCAACCTTAGTTGCTTTGGGATCACGTGCAACAATTGAAAAACATATTTATTGCTCGGCTCATAAATTTTGTGTATTTATTACTACCACAATTTACCTTCGCTTTACATACGGGCAGCAGACAAATTTTATCAGTTTTGGTTTGCGAAAATTTAATTTTGTTGAAAACTGTTTAAGAGCTGTAAAGAGATTGATTGCTACTATGTATGAAGTTCATAAAATTTTGAATAACTTATATCACGCCACTCTAATCCCTGGAACCTTGACATTGCTTTGGCTGTATGGCTTGTAAGTACTCTCATTAAACAATTACCAGCTGTACAACTTAAGACATATTTATATATTGTTTAGTTTACTTTTAGTATTAACTTTTTGCTTTCATTGAATGACTTTTTTCTTTGTAGTTTTTGGCTTTATTTTATTTGTTATTTTTTTATAGTTTTACGCAAAATTTTTACACTATTTTTGTACATATTTACACTTTACATACATATGCAAAAGAGTATCGATGCAGATTTTTGATTAAGCATTTTCCTAAATAATTTGTTTTTTGTAGTCAACGCACTAGGTTTGCGCCTTTCAAATTCTTCGCTGCCTTCCTTCTTTGGATTTAATTGATGATTTTCCTCATCCTACAGATTTGTCTTTTTTTTAGGGCGTTGGGACTCATTAATTTCTCGCAAGAGTTTGTTACTTATTTTCGGAGGGACTGGGAGGGAGTAAGGATTGGATATATTTAGAGAGTTTTAAGAAGTATTGTGACTGGAATGTTCCTATGTTGGCAGGTTTTATCAGAGACATTCCCGAGTTCTTGAGAGGTTTATTTGGGATTACCCCCTATAGTAATTCCCTTTAGTATCATAGAAACTTATTCTACTTTGGTGGAGGTAGATGTTTCTTATATCAGGCTGTGCCAAAAGCAAAAGTGCATACGTATTTGAAATTTTCCGATATGATAAGATCCGGAAAATTGTTTATGACTGTTTTTGGTAGAAAAATTCGATATGAATTGATTACAACCACGTTTTTGTATATCTAAACAGACTGTTATATACCATACTCTAGTGGTGACTGTGCGTCTTCATTGGAGTCTTTTCTGCATTCAATGTAGTATTACCTTGTAGCCTATGTCTTAAAGGTGCGATTTTCATCTAACTGAGGGTTTTAATCGAGGATACTAATAGATTAATAGATAAACTGTCTACATAATGACTTAATTTTTAATTATAAGTGGTTTCAAATGTGCAGTGTGTCACACAAATGAAATCCATCAAGGATCCCTTTTTAACATTTGGAATCATTTTCAAATGGATCAAATTTTATTATATAGATTAAAATTAAGATGAGTTAAATTTATTAGAAAGTGGAAAGTTTTTCCAATAAAAGTTAGCAGTGATAGCGAATCAGCTGATCATGAATGAAATTTCTTTGCAGCTTTCAACAACAAAAATTTCCTTCTGGTTAAAAAATAATTTAAGGCAAAGTAATTGCTCATCTCTTAACAGAGAATGCCAATGAATGTATCACTATTTTGGTCTCTTCCCTCTCCTACTCTTCCTCCTCATTTCCTCCTTCCCGTCGTACTTTCAGAATTCTGGGCGTTGCAGCCGGTTTCAGCATTTGCAGGTGCCTCCTGAGAGAGAATTTTTAAAGACAATTTATTTAACTTCCAAGAGTTTCCTTGCTGTTGTATTAACCTCCTCCCCCCCTCGCCTTCTAGTCCTTTGGTTGGTTACATCTGGAATAATCGAGTTAGAATTGACTGGTGCCTATAATGGTTGATGTAAGATATTTTGAAGCAATCCTGATAGTGGAAGCAAAAGCCTCTGAGTTTGATCCGAGCCGTGCAAATTCATTCGCCATTTTATTAATCGTGATGTCGCTATAACCTGGCATCTAAAGAACAAAAGAACCTGAGAATTCTATGAGGTAGAGCTTAGGGTGGTGATTTTACACTTTTATTACCAATTTGGATGTGAGAAAAATTTTAAAAGCTTTCACAGCAGTTCGAGCATCTTTTTATTTTATTTCATGACTTTATTTTCGGTACGTGTGTTTATTTCTATACCAAAGTTTTAGAAGACGGCCGGACTCCAGAGTTATCTTCTGATTTGGCGTTGAAGTACACAGAGTGATTTAAATTCTATCCCAGCTGGAATTGCCACTAACTACGCTAACTCGGTTATCATATAGTAGTTTCCTGAAAATGGTTACTGTCTCTGCTAGTGGAATCATAGTGAATCCTTGTCCCAATGTAGATTCAGTTAAGATTAAAGTATAATTTACAAAACCGCTAATCACCTCCTTTTTTATGTTAACCGTGTACTGGATGAATTTTGAGGATAAAATAAATTGCACGAATCGCGATGAATGCTCAAAATGCACTAAGAAGTCACAGCATCTTGTGTCCAATATCTTGCTATGATTAACAATCAGACGGGTCCCGTTTTATAACACTCATTTCTTTCAGGCCATATCGATATCGATTAGAAGTAGAATGAATGAATAGGAATGATGATAAACTGCTTAAAATCCAAAAATATGTGGTGAAGTTTGAGATTACCTTTGGTATTTCTGATTATTTTTATTTTTCAGATAGTGAAATCTGGTCGGTAGTTAACTGACTTGTTTTCAAGCTGCACTGATATTCGCTCAGGAATTATTCTGTGGCGCCCAGTGAAGATATTACTTTGTACACAGTATTCAGCGAAGCAATTCTTTAGTAATTTTTTTTATGAATGGGAAGGAAACTAGAGCAGATTACATCCAATTATTTTGTATTATATTTCCTGATACTACAGTAAGGAAGTATTCTGGGAAATCGGGCCTGCCCTTCGCTTCCAGGAGATTTTTTTTAGTCCATGAATTCCTCAAAAATTGACGCTAAGCATTCTCGAAAAACTGTATTTGTATATGATTGGAAGTTGTGAGTTTTGATTTTGTTCTAATAATTCTTGTAAGATGCTCTTACAAAGTTCAATATTGGGCCCCACTCCAACCCTCCTTACCGTCCTCATGCAGTCAAGGAGGTGTAAACCAAAAAATCTGTAACGTTTTCCTGAGAGAGCCGGACAGTGACAAAGAAAATGAGTCACCGTTTCGGATTCCTCTCCACAACTTCTGCATACAGGATCATTAACAAGCTCCAACCAGTGTAGGTGACCCCTGAACAAAGAGTGCCAAGTGATAATTGATACTCGAGTTCATAAGGTTGACTTATTTAGTTCCAATAGCTTTTTAGTCAGTTTGGGTTAGGCTTATCTCACAGTTCCTTTGTAGTTCTACCCGATAGGTCATCTAACTAAAGACGACTATGTTGGCAAGGTGTTTTGGTATAATCCCGATTGTGGAGGAGGATGCCTCCGAGATTGCACCAAGGCAGGCAAGCTCCTCCGCCTTTTCGTTTACGCTGAAATCGGTATGACCTGACACCCAGAGAACGAGTACCTGATTGCTCCGAGAGAGGGAATTCAGGGTGGTTTTCCACTTCAATACCAGTTGTAAAGGATTTTAAAAAGATCTTGACAGCTGCTTGACTATCCGTGCAGATAGCAATCTCCTTGTTCTCAATATCTGAGTTGAGGAAATACCTTTCCGATTCCAGGATGGTCTTGACTTTAAAAGTGTATGGCAGTTTCCATATCTGCATACATACTTAATAAAATGCTTAATCAAAGATGACTAACCTACAGACTTTCCGTAACACATAGAATGAAAAAAAAAATTTTTTTTTTTAATTTCAAAGTAAAACTGTTCTATGTTTCTTTACAGAATTACAGTTACCAGTCTCAAAATATGTTTACTCCTGTCTGTGCTTATTTTCATTATATTTCCACTCATATTCCGATATTCGGTGACTCTGCAGCGTGGGATACTATTCCTAACTTTTAGTAAGTAGACAATAAAAAGAAAATATAATTTAACAAAAAATTAATCATTTTCTCCTTGAATAGTTGCATATCCAAAAAATTTAGACTACACAAAACCTAGCAGTGTCGGTTTATTCGGCAGTAGAAATTTTTACGTCCAAGTCAAGGAACCTGATGAGACAACACTCAATGTAGGTGTTTGGCATGTTTTACCTATTCAAATTGTTAAAAAATTTTCCAAGGAATTACAACTGAATGCGGTAAGAGTACAAGAGTGGAACAAAATTGTTTATTTTGTTGTTGTTCTTTCATATTGGATTGGTGACCAATATAGAAATTTTATCTATTTCTAGGATGAATTAGAGGAAGCCTCAAACAATACAGAAAATAATGACCTTCATTTAGATAAAATGGATCCAATACTTAAATCTGAATTTCCGGTTGTAAACGAAGAGAATGAAAAACTTTTTTTTGAACGTATGCTACGGCAACCGGGTACTATTGTCCTTTATCTTCATGGGAATACAGCATCTCGAGGATCTGGACATCGAATTGAAATGTACAAAGTTCTTCGAAAATTAGGCTATCATGTGATATCGTTAGATTATCGTAGCTATGGGGATTCTGATAAAGTTTCACCAACTGAAGATGGTGTTGTCAGAGATGCTCTAGCTGTTTACAATTATATTTGTAATTTAAGCAATAATCCAGTCTTCCTGTGGGGCCATTCTCTTGGTACAGGAGTTTCAACACATCTTTTAGCCAAATTGAATAAAGAAAATATCCTCGGACCAAGAGCAGTTGTATTAGAGAGTCCATTTACAAATATTAAGGATGAAATACGAAAACATCCTTTTGCTAAGGTAAAAAACCAAGAAAATTGTTTTGTTTTATAAAAGTTTAATTTTTTTTTTCTTCTATTTAAAGCTCTTCAAACATCTTCCATGGTTCGATTATACGATAGCAAATCCTATGTATGAAAATCAACTTAGATTTGAATCGGATCAACATATTAGCGAATTCCGACAACCAGTTCTAATTCTACATGCTGAAGATGATTTAGTTGTACCATTTCAATTGGGTTATAAATTATATAGAACTGCTCTTGATTCTCGTGGAAAATCTTGGGGTCCTGTAGAATTTCATCGCTTCGAAGCAATCTCAAATTATGGTCACAAATATTTGTGTCGAGCACCAAATCTTTCTGGAATTGTGAAGAAATTCTTTGACACTTATTGTGATGTACTATACTAAAAAGAAGAAGAAAAAAGAAAAATATGAAAAAAAATCGATCTTATAGTAAATGTGCGAAGGAATTTCTCTCTGTATGTTGTTGCTTCTCTTACTAATGCATGTGTTCGAAGAACTAATGTTGTCCTTTTGTATTATTATGTAACTGTCATAGATCAAATTAATATCTACAAACATTATGTCATTTAGAGTGAACAAGTAACTCATTTGGAGCTTTTGATTTGATTTGTATTAAGTATCCGATGATATCTTAACCTACCATCATTTTGTCAAAAACTTACAAAAAGCTAGAAGAATTAGTAAGGATAAAAAAAACCCTAACCAGGAAAAATATTAGTAAAGGGTAAACACCGCTATTACTACTACCCTGCTAGTTAATATGACAACTTTTTTGTTTTTATTGTTAATTTGGTCAATATATATCTCCTGCTACTAAATTTCTTATATCCAAATTGGTGGAGCGAATTACTGGAGGACATAATCTTTCGTTTAAATTTCATCGATCCAGACCCTATGATAGCTCTTGATTTTTTAAATTTGGTAATCTTAGAAATGCCAGAAATGTAGGGTGCGCTCTCGTCTTTTCTTGCTCTACATAAATAATCTTTGTATAGTTATTAATTTTTCTATGATAATCTGTGGTATCCCTGTCCATTTGTTTAGTATTTATGCTTAGAATTAATAATTGTATTATTTCTCTATTTAAGGAAGCACTTTATGCGTGTTGACAATTTATAGAATATTTTCTTTAATAAAAAAATATTATTGTGATTTATTATCGGTAAATTTCTAATCTGTAAATGTCGTCATTTCTATTAAATTATAATCGTGATTTAATTACAATTAATATGACAACATACTTGAACTTCACTAGACGATGAATAAGTTTGTTTGGATTTGTATATAGAGGAGTAGAAATTGTTGGTCAAGAGTTTCCATCAATTTAAGCAAAAAGTCGTTTAAGAGGATTGGTCTCTACCCCCCATCCAATAGGTGATATAATGATTTTTTTTAACATAACCTACAAAAAGGGAAGGTTTTTTCTTATTTGGGTATAACTCCTGAAATTCATAAGCTAAATGAGTGCAACTTTTTTATTTGACACTTCTCATTCAAACTTTCCAATGGCATACACACCATTTAGAAATATACAAATATTTGAATTCATCAATGTTGGAAATTCATATCAAAGCACTGCAATTTCAAAGATCGTTCGTGCCATGCTCCTACCGTTTTAGGTCCAGTCCAGTTCGCCCTTTTGGGAAAGTTATTATTTATTATTTATCATAGCATTGTTGTTTTCTTGCAAAGGGGTTTTGCGATATGCTCGGAAAACCCCATTGCAAGAAAACAACAATGCTATGATTTTAAATTAAAATAAAAGCCTATTTAATTTATCCTTCCTTCTTCTCGATTGAAAATTTCGTACAGATTTCTCGATAGTGCTGGGACTTCATGCGAACCGAAAATTGTTTGTCACTTTGTAATTCATCCTGAGAAAATATGAAAAAGTACATTAATGCATTTAATAAAATATTGTCTTTCTTACTTGATTCTGCCAATTTTCTCCTCCCGAAATGTTACTAAAACTGAAATTATATTGGCACTTTCCTCTATTAAGGGGTTATCTACTGGAACAGATAACATTGACTCTAAGTTCTTGAAACTTTTACTCCCAATATTGCTACCTTTTATAATGCACATTATTAATACCTGCATTACAACCTATACCTTTCCTTCAGTTTGGAAAGTAGGCAAAGTGCTTCCCGTTCCTAAAAATCGACGCCCGTCTAATGTTCAGGATTACAGGCCGATTAGTATTCTGCCGATATTATCGAAGGTTTTAGAAAGATTGCTTGCTAATCAGATGAAACTTTATTTATCCAAAGCTAATCTCCTTTCCCAATCCCAGTCAGGGTTTCGTTCTAGACACAGTACTACATCTGCACTTCTCCATTTATGTGATGAAATTCGTATTAATGTTGAGAAACGTGATGTGCTTGTGATTTTGGATTTCTCTGCGTTTGACTCTGTAAATTGCGGGATACTGATTCAGAAACTCTCCTATTACTTTGGTTTTTCTTCACCTGCGTTACGTTTAATGGAAAGCTATTTAGCTGATCGTTTTCAAAAAGTTATATCTAAAAATCGTACATCCCATTTAGTAAGGCTTCTTTCAGGTGTCCCCAAGGGATCTATTCTGGGGCCAATTCTATTTTGTATGTACATTAATGATATTGAGCTAAGTGCAACTAGAGCTTCAATTCAGCTTTATGCCGATGATGTTCAATTATTTCTGTTATCTCAGTTAAATAGGCTCCAAGATTGTGTTGCCATACTTAATGAAGATATTTCTTGTTTGGCCGCTTGGGCCAAAAATAATCAGTTGGTTCTCAATCCTTGCAAGTCTAAATCAATTGTAATTTATAAGAATTCCATTGATACATCCTGTTTGCCTCTTGTCCTACTCAATGGATCCCCTATTACCTTTCAAGATACAGTTAATAATCGTGGTATTATTTTCAATAAGGAACTAAAGTGGAGTGAGCATGTTAATGGTCTTACAGCTAAGATATACGGTGGCTTACGTTCACTCAGGCAACAGGCAAGATATCCCCACCTGCATTGCGTAAAAAGCTCATTATTAGTCTAATAATCCCTCTGATTACTTATACAGATGTGGCCCACTCGACCATAGAAGTAGATTAAAACTGAATGTTGTTTATAATTGTTGCGCTCGTTATGTTTATGGTATTATAAATAGATATCCCATAGTGTCTTGTTACGCCTTTGGCAAAAAGTATTTTGAATTGCACGTTGGAAAATTACCTCAAATATCGCGTATGCCTGTAAATTTTTAAAATAATTCATAACTTTTTACCTGAATATCTCCTTGCTAAAATTAAATTTTCTCAATCTCCGCGCTCGAATCAACTTGTAGTTCCACGCCATTTAACTTGTTTTAGTTCTAAGTGCTTCTTCATCTATGGCATCCAACTTTTGAATTCTTTGCCGATTTCAATTAAACGTCATGGTGCTTTCTGCAGGTTCAAACAATCAGTTTTTGAGTATTTTTCGAATTTATAACTCATTATAATTTTGCAATTTTTTCAATTTTATATATTCATCTTCACTTTTCTTATTTCATATACATATACAGGGTGTCCCGTAAGTCGACGTCAAGCCGGAACCGTGTGATAGACCAAATCGTAACAGTTACCAGAAAAATATAAAAAAAAAAATCTAAGTCAATTATAGGCATTTCTTTTGTTTTCGAGAAAATGTACACCTTGTGATGGTTTTTTAGTTCCTGTTGCTACAAATCTTTACTTTTTTTCAATTTTATTTTTCTTGTGTAATCCCGTATAGTGCTTATGTAACCTGTTGCTTTAAGTTCTAAGCCAACTGCTCCAGCTTAGAAGAAAATGTCACATTTTGCCGAACCAACAATATAAAATTAATAATTCGTTGAACTGTAACTGACTGTACTGAAAAAAAAAATGTACTACGCCAGTCTGGCAAGTAACTTTAAAAGTTGACGCATTTAATAAGGATGCTACATTATTTCTTAGATTACGGAAAAAAAATTTTTTTTCTTCAAGAAACCCAGTTTCGAAAAATTTCTTTTCACCTACTAAAAATAATTCTAGTGTACCCAAAGCTTGCCGTAAGACCGTAACTTTGAGATTTCAGTTTGAGTGAGATGGAGAGTCATTCCATGAAGTGTGAGTGAGACAGATAGATCTCGGGATTATCAACCTCGGGTTGCATTTTGCCAAACGGTGCTACAAAGACAACGGGAAGATCCGAGATTCTTCGAGAAAATTTTGTGGTCGGATGAATCGACATTTAAAAAAGACGGTTACATGAACCTACACAACTTACCCGAGTGGCACGTAGAGAATCCGAATTTAATGAGACAAAATAGATCTCAATATCGTTTTAAAATAAACATGTGCACCGGAATTTTAAACGGAAAAGTCATAGGATCTTTTGAGTTGCCAGAGGTCTTTAATGCTGAAGTTTATTTAGATTTTTTGCAAAACCATTTACCTAATTTACTGGAAGACATGCCACTAAGTATTTATAGAGAGATGTGGTATCAGCAATACGGCTGCACAGCGCACTATTATCTTTCAGTTAGAGAATATCTCAATGAAGAATATCCGGACAGATGGATAGGGCGGTCTGGTACGATCTCGTGGCCAGCCCGTTCACCTGATCTAAACCCATTAGATTTCTTTTACTGGGGAGCAGTAAAAGAGAAAGTTTATAAGAAGTCAATTGAAAATTTAGCTGAGCTTCGGCAAAGAATACGGAAGCAGTTGAATTTGTCAACAACGGAAGAATTGCCCGTCGGATAACCCGATCTTTTTAAAGAAGATGTCGAGCTTGTATTGAAGCTGAAGGAAGGCAGTTTGAACATCTTTTGTAAATAATAAATTTTAGCATCCAAATAATTGGTGTTTAATTTTAAAATTAAGGAAAATTTGTCCTAAATTTAACAAAAAGTTAGCATCTCTAACTTGAAAGCGTCATTATCTGTCTCACTCACACTTCATGGAATGACTCTCCGTCTCACTCAAGGTAGAATCTTAAAGTTACGCTCTTAAGGCAAGCTTTGGGTACACTAGAATCAATTTTAGTAGGTGAAAAGAAATTTTTCGAAACTGGGTTTCTTGAAGAAAAAACATTTTTTTTTCCGTAATCTAAGAAATAATGTAGCAAGTGTTGTACAATTTTAGAATCCTTATTAAATGCGTCAAATTTTAAAGTTACTTGCCAGACTGGCGTAGTACATTTTTTTTTCAGTACAGTCAGTTAAAGTTCAACGAATTATTAATTTTATATTGTTGGTTCGGCAAAATGTGACATTTTCTTCCAAGCTGGAGCAGTTGGCTTAGAACTTAAAGCAACAGGTTACATAAGCACTATTCGGGATTACATAAGAAAAATAAAATTGAAAAAAAGTAAAGATTTGTAGCAACAGGAGTTAGAAAACCATCACAAGGTGTACATTTTCTCGAAAACAAAAGAAATGCCTATAATTTGAAAAATACATGAGTTAGATTTTTTCTCCTCTTATTGTTATTATTATTAAGAGTAAACACAGGAAAACGAGTTTGTACTCATATGTGTTTTAAATAAAGAGCTTATTATTATTATTAAATGTCGTAATTCCAATTAGCAAGAATTACTATGCACTTTAAGATATGATCAGTAACACAATTGACCAATTTGAAGATAATAATTATCAAAATATAGAGATGTGAGCCAGTTCGAAAATTTGAAAACCCTATATTCTCTGTTATCTCACTCTTATTTTTTCAGTTGGGTTACATGAGCTTCGAAGTTTAAAAAAAGCCATATTTTTTTTATTTAATAGTACAATATGTCTAGAATATTTTCCCAAAGTCTAAAGTCAATCGGAGTAAAAGTCTAGGAGAGAGCAGCTTTGGAAGTTACTCTCAGCGAAGCAAGTCAAAGTATATTGAGGCAGTTGCTTAGCTCTTGTTTGTCTGTCTCTCTCGCTCGCTTCTTTTACTTTCTAAGGGTCACCTATTTTAATATGCCCTGGACATTGCAACTGCAGCATGATCTTTGCTTATGGAGCTGGAATCGACGATTCTATGTAAGTTAAAAAAAAACTTTTTTGTTTTGTTTTATTTCTACTTAAAACTTTAATTGGTTTTTTTCTAAAAATACTATTTTTGAACTCGGTGGACACGATTTCTCAAAAAACTAATGCACCGATCTTATTGAAATTTTGCACACTTTTTCAAAATAGGATTGACTAATGACTGAACGAAGTTTTTTTTTTCGATTACAATAAATTTTACAAGACTATACGTTATCAAAAATTATACTTTTTTGCATACAACTCTGCCAAAAATTCAAGTTTCATTCATTCAGTCACGAGCTATACTTATGTACTATAACGAAAAAAAAAATGGTTTCTTAATTTCTGATAAGGCTATTATGAGTTATCCTGACCAGGTCCCACCGCCTGAAATTGAATGACAATTTTATAAAATATTAATTAAATGTTGCTCTTTTATGTGCTTAAAATTTTGAATAAAACTATTTATTATATAAAAACAAATTGAGAAAATATGTTTTTTTTTTAGAATTCGAAGCCCATGGAACCCCTTAAATGTTTCATTGCGAAATGTCTTTTGCCAAAGAACCAGTTGCAAAACAATTTTTTGTGAAACATCTTTCTTTGCTAAAGGTGCTTTCGAAAAAAGTATATTTTTCCATGTCTTTAGGCAAGGTTAGGTAAGCGGGGTGAGACTAGAAGACTAACCTGCTTCACTTAGACCTGGGTCGATTATGCTCCTTGACTTAATGAGATAATTTTTAAAACCACCCTAGATCCATTCGCATCCGGTTTTCCTTAGAAATCTCAAAATACATCTGAACTCTTTATTTTGCAGCTCCCCCAGACTTGAGAAGAATTAGCTACTGAATAGCCACCTCTTTTGTTCATTAGAGCGGCGCACTCACAAAGTACGTGTTGGGCCGATTCGATTTCCTTCCAGTCCCTGCAGCTCCTATAGAAATCGTTTGTCGTTATATCCAGCCTTCTAGCATGGTCTCATATGGGCCAGTTGCCCATAATGTTGGTAGGTATTTGCTCTATTGCCATTGAGAGATCTCTTGTTCTCTTCTTGTCATATGCAGGCGACAATTGCCTCGCAATACGGCAGGTTTCCTTGCTGATCCATCGGAGACTTACCTTTTGATAGGCGCTTTGATGATTTCCTCTTTTAAAGCTCCGATTGGGATCCTCACATAAGCTACCGCTGCAGAGTTATCCATTGTAGAGTCCTTTTTGGCCATCCCGTTGCCTGAGATATCCTTGTGCCCAGGTACCCAACATAGTGTCACCTTGTGCCGTGTATATACAATTCTTCAAAGCTGCTCTTGCATAACTGCACCAATTTTGATTTTATCAGCACAGCATCCATGTCTTCAGGCGAAATGAGTAGTATACTTTTTGAAGACCAGATTTCAAAGATAAAAAACAAAAAACCTAAGCCATTTTCTTCTGATAGCAACAGTAAAAGCCGCTACACACGCTTAAGCAAATCTTGTCGTTTGATTTAAATGAGCGTGTGTAGCGATTGTCGGAACTTGGGTTGAGAGAGCATGAGTGAAATCGGCCGAAACTATTACGTACAAGCAAAACTTATGACTTTGCTATGAAAATAAACTAGACAAAATCAGATGTTATCTTTTACCTCCACTCGCAACGAATTTTGTTCAAACTTTAATTCATTTCTATAGCGAAGTCGTCAGGTTTGCTTGTACGCAATAGTTTCGTCAGATTTCATTCATGGCTGACTTCAGTCTCAACTCAAGCTCCGACTTGCGCCACACACGCTCATGCAAATCATACTGCTGGACCATGCATGAGCATGGCCCAGTTGTGATGATTTGAGTGAGCGTGTGTAGCTGCCTTTAAGCGTAGTACTTTAATCGCTTCATATGCAATACGAGAAAAAAGTCATCAGATCGGAATTTGAGATCTCTAACTGCTTCTGAGCTAGAGGACGCACTTATATTTTGTATTCGAGACACTCAACAATCGAGCTACCCATCAGAATACCGCCGACTATCAAGTGGAAACTCCGTTAAATCTACAAGTCGACTCATACGACTGTCACCCTTTTTCGATCACTCCACCAAGACAATAAGGGTAGGAGGACGACTACAAAATTCTAATTTGACCGCAGATGCTAAGCATCCATTTATTCTCTCAAAAAATTGCCGGCTTAGTGACTTAATCATAAGCGAGACTCACAAGAATACTTTGCATGGAGGAATTGGACTTACCTTGAACACAATTCGTCAACGATTTTGGATTCTGTCGTGTAGGGATAAAGTACGCCGATATATTCAGCGATGCCTTATTTGTTTCCGACAGAGAGTGTCGGCACGTACACAACTAATGGGTATCCTTCCAAGTGATCGCGTTAAAGCAACAAGGCCTTTCTTGAACACTGGAATTGACTACGCTGGTCCTATCCTCATTCGTTACGGACCTGGAAGAGGCAGAACCGCGCACAAAGCTTATATAGCAATTTATGTTTGCCTGGCGACAAAAGCGATACATATCGAATTAGTGTCGGACCAAACTACATCAGCATTTCTAGCAGCCTATAAACGCTTTACAGCTAGAAGAGGATTTTGCAATAAGGTATATAGTGACAATGCAAAAAACTTTGTCGGCGCCGATCGAGAGCTGCAAAAATCTTTATTTCTTCTAAAAGCTCAGCTGCCAGAGGAACTCCTGTCACTCCTAGCCTTTCAAAGGACAACCTGGATTTTCATTCCGCCTAATGCACCAAATTTCGGTGGACTCTGGGAAGCAGGTGTCAAGGCGGCAAAACATCATCTCAAAAGAGTGATTGGCAGTGCTACGCTTACTTTTGAGGAAATGTACACTCTTCTCACCCAAATAGAAGCCTGCCTTAATTCCCGGCCACTCTGTCCAATCAGCTCAGACCCTAAAGATGAAGAAGCATTAACGCCTGGACATTTTTTGATGGGATCAGCACCGTTAACACTTCCCGAACAGAGTACACATGGCATCAGTATGAATCGCTTGGCCAGGTGGCAAATGATTCAACAATTGTATGAGAACTTTTGGAAAAGGTGGTCGCTGGAATATTTAAACAATCTTCAAGTTCGCACTAAATGGACCACGACAACGCCTAATGTTGAGATTGGCAGTATAGTCCTTCTCCGTGACAACAACCTCCCACCATCTCAGTGGGCTCTTGGAAGAATCGTACAGACTCATCCTGGAATCGATGGATTAGTACGTGTAGTATCTATCAAATGCAAAGATACCATCATCAAACGTCCAATTACTAAGATCTGTCCTTTACCCAGCCACGATTCAGTTTAATATCTAAAGACTTCACGGCGGGCGGAACTTCGTCGTAAGGACGAGGCGGGCGGTGATGTACCAAAGTGACGTCAGTATAATTACCTACATATATAGTCGCCTTTGTATTTTAATTAGTTTCATTACTTGTATACATTTGTACTTTTCTTAATCCAAGCAATCCAATGAAATTACTTGTCAAGCAATTTGTTAAACTAGTTTCAGTTTTTTAATAAAGCAACCCAGTTAAGCAAACAAAAGTTTTATTTCTCTGCGAAACACTGTTCAAGCGAAAATTTCGTTTCCTATACAAAATCTATTAAAAAAAAAAAATGTGGGCGAAATGTGCTACGAAAATTTCGGTTTGAGATTTCGTAAAGTGGTACGCTGTTCGAAAGAAAAAATCTATGTTTAGGTCGTGGAATGCAGATCGCGCTAATATGAAGTGCAGACATTTTTCGCAGTGATTTATTATATACCCAGACATTTATTTCGCACGGAAAAGTTGACAGTTTGATTATTGATACCGTTTAAAATTTGGCGCTTTGGCACATAATGTATATTTAATCTGTTATTTTACGTGTATTACTTCAGTCAGTTTAATGTTATTTAATATGGGATTTTACATTTTCTTCACAACTTTTTTCCGTGTAGAATTATATGCCCAGAATGCAAGCGAAATTCTCGCTTGAACAGCGTACTAGGCTTTAAGTAAGAAATCGAATCCCAAACAAAATATCTAAAAATGGGATAAGATGCAGGGAAAATGACGAAATCTGTGAAGACTTCCATTTCTGATTATAAATCAAAGATTTTATCGAGCAATTAAATTCTCTACAAAATTGGTTCTCGAAAACGTAAAAACAACAAAGAAACAATTTAAAAAATCCCGCCAATTCCAATTCATTTTCGAATTTCCGATAGGAATATTTCGGGATGGGGCTTTCCAATGAATCAGAATGTTCAGCTGTTCAGCCACTGACATATAATAAGAATGGACTGAGCCATCCTATCTAATTCCTATAGTTAAAAATGGCACAAATTTTTGCTAAAATCTATTTGTCTCTTTCAAGCTCAAAATGTACACTGAACTGTAACCAATTTTGGAAACAGTACGGCTGTGTTAATTGGAATGCATTGGAATTGACATAAAAATTCAGACAAATATATTGTTTTTATACGTCTATCTCTTACAAGCTCAAGGAAATTTGACAACAAATCTGGAGAGGAGCACATTTTTCAGTAATATTACAAATAAATTTTTGGGTTAATTAAAACAAATTTATCTTTCTAAGTAATTTTAATTTAATGCAATACTATTTCATAACATCTTTAGTGTTTCCAATCGACAAATAATAATAAATTATGAATCGGTGTGCAATTGTACGAAATAAAGGGTTTTCACAGCCTGTTCAATATCTGTGCCATTTTTTAAGCAAGAACGCTCAGTCCATTCTTATTATATGTCAGTGTGTTCAGCGCAATTATAATAACTAATAACACAATCCATGTAAGTCTGCTAGTGCAGCCAAATATCGTAGCGATATAAAGATAGAAAGTGCCCAAATACATTTATACTACATACTTCTTGTCAGAACAGAACAGCTGGAAAATTGGGGGATTTTGAGAAAATCACACCAAACATACATTCCGTCTCGTTCTCGCTGTTATAATTTCATTCTCATCATAAACTGATCTGATCAGAAGTTACGAAGGGGAAATATATTTCCATTTCCATCTGACAGCCGGGACTTTTGAAAGTGTGCTTTATTTGTTATAAAAAAATAATAGACAAAATAACATACACTACAAAATGCAGTCTCATCGTATATATATATATTTATCCCCGCGCGTTATAAATAAAATAAAATAGCAACAGCTGTTGCCGGTGTATGCGAAACAAGCGAACACTCTTTTCTCTCCTTCACAACACAATTCGAAATTATAAACAACAAATGGCGGGGTAAACGTAAAATAGAAGTATAGAGAGAGAATTGTAGAACGATGTCAGTTGCATGTTCGAAAATTTTATATTATTAATTGGAGAAATTTTATTGTGAGTCTCGCGCACACAAATCAAATATGGCTGACACTGTGTGGACGGTGTAAGTTGGTAATTTTGTTGTTTCGCGTCTGATTTTTGCAATTTTATGTGAAGTATTTAATAGAAATTTTATAAAATTAATAGAAAAAGGTACGCCGGTTTGTTTGCCGTGAAAATATCTTCGGATTTTATTGAAGTTTTTGTTAGAAACAACGAAATTGTGGTGTTTTGTTAAAGATCGGAAAAGTTTTTTTTTTGCATTTTTTTTTATATTCAGGAAAAAAGGTGGAACTTGTGCAAAGAAAAGGTTTTTTTTTGTGTGTTTTATTTTTAATAATGTGTGGTTTTGTATAAAAAAAAAAATAAAAGTCAAAGAAATAAAATCGTGTTTTTAAATTGGTTTGAAAAGAAATACAATAAAAAGGAATATATATAGAGATATCTACCAAATCTCGGAACGAGAGGATACACATTGGGTTTGGATCATGAAGAATTTTGCTGAAAATATGTGGTAAGCTGGAAGATTTTTGTCCTAGATCCAATAATAATATATGGTCGCCTGAATTAAGAATATGATTAAGAATGAATGTAGGTACCTGGGGGTGTATATACATACATATATGTATATATGGGAGATAAGAAAAAAAACGTCTGAAAAGTTGTCTACTCGCAGACTAGAACAAAGATATTTTGAAAGTAGCCTCTAGCCTTACGAGCGGCTTTTTTTTTTTCTTCTCTTTTGCTATGAATAAGGGAAAAAACGTAAAATCACATCTGTCACCTCGGTTGTTTTTTTGTCTTAACTTAATTTTATTGCTGTGCTGTGTGTCATCGGCGGCTCGGTGCTCCGCATGCTGGAGACATTTTTTTTTTGTTTACAAATTTCCCTGTTGCAGATTTACAATGATGTTGGAAACAAAGGGAATTGTTTTCAGCAGATTTTGCAGCTTGATATGATATTTTTTCCCTAATTAATTGATCAATATAAAAAACACTGATAAGGAGACTCTGGAGCTTCCTTAAGTAGTATATAATATTATCACTTAAAAGCAAAAATATATTTTCTGTTCAGATCAACCAAATCACTTAGTGAAAGAGAAGGGGGAAAAATGAAACTTTCGTAACCACACACGAAAAAGTTTCCTTTCTTGACAAAATATCAGAGAAGGCTTGGATGAATCAATACCGCATCGCTGCTGTAACAAAATTGAATGGTGGGTCTTGGTCTGGTGGAGCTCAAATTAATTTCATTTGCTTCCTTTTCTTTTCTTAAATTATTATTAGTTAGATGATAAGTAAAAATCGTTATTTTTTACCCACATCTATTCTGCTGTAGACTGATTAGATTTGTCTGCCTGGGGGTTGAGACTTATTTCAAGATTTAATATAAACATTTTTTAAAAAATGTCCTTACATGTCAGTGAAATTGTCATCCTGCCTTTTTTTTATTTGTGACTGTGAATGCAAGATTTCTTTTTTAAAATATTCTTCGAATAATTAATACCTATTTGCTTAAAAAAAAAATTCTAATCGGTTGCTGTTAAAGATAGAAAGAGTTGTTCGCGTCTCATTTGCCTATGAGCACTTGAAATTATTAGTTTTTTTTTCTAGAATCTAGGCAGTGGCTAGAGTCTTAAATTTTTTGTTTGTTTACTTTGATTATGTTAATAGAATTAGGTTTTGCGGAGACAAGATAAGCCAGTGTCGCAAAGATGATATTCATCCTACCATGGGCTTATTGCAGGTGTGAATTTAAACCTAGAAAGAATAAGCAACTGGTGCATGGTTAATGGACTTGCACGCAATCCTTCTAAAACCTAGGCAATTTTATGTTCTCCTAACGGTGGAAAACAGATAGCACTAGACACACTACCTCCGGTTCGTCTTCATGATCAAATTATTTCGTTAGAATTCCCACGTCAAAATTCGGGATTACTTATTGACACGGGCCTCAACTAGCAAGCGCATGTTAACCTGATATGCTCAAGGATTTACTTCGGAGTACGATCTTTGTATGCTGTCTCGTAACACTTGCTTCCGCGGATTAGATCTCAATTGGTACCAGCACTTATCCTACCCTTTTTTGTTATGCAGATGTGGCAATGTATCCACTGAAATGCACATCCTTAGTAAAACTAGAACGTGCATTAAAAGCATGCCTGCGCTATGATTTCAGACTTGGATGACATTCCACTCACTAACCTTCTACTTCCGGGGCCGTTGGATAATGTCCACGAGTTCAACGCCTGGTTTTTATTTTTAGGGAGAAGCAGGGTCTGTTGCCCACATACATTCAAGAAAACATGGTCTGTAGTAGCCATGACAGTTACAGATTAGTCCTGCCATTCAGGACACATTTTGGAGGCAGAAGTCTATACCAAGCTGGGGCTAGTTTCTGGAACTCCTTGCCTGGCCGGGTCAGGTCAGCTGGTTCGATTAGCAGATTCAAAGAGCTGTCAATTAAATATAGAACTTTAGGGCAACAAGCACTATGACTTGGTGGTCCACAACATTTGAAATGATGTAGGTATATGTCGAGCGTTTCATATTTTTCCGTTTCTGAAGTGTTGAGGAAGTCGATTAAATGTATACAAAACTGCTATTATAAAAACATTTGCATTCGGCATGCTCTAAAACATGTTATATGATGCATTCTAGAATGCACTACCCATTTCACAATCTGTATACTCTGCTTAAGTGGGGCATGCGAGGTCTAGTTCTTGTGCAATCTATGCTATTAGACACCAACCTTTCAAACTCCGGTTCAAAACACTCATTAACGTCACTATCTGTCTCACTCACAGTTCATGGAACGACTCTCCGTCTCACTCAAACTAGAATCTTAAAGTGACGGTCTTGAGCCTGAAATACAATGAATGCGACACGAAATTGTCGACGCCAATTGGTTGTTGTCGTTTGTCGCAGACGTAATACAATGAATACGACATTATTCGTCGTCATTTCAAGATAGTTGAGTTGAGTTTTGCTGTTTTGTGATGTCTACGGATTTTTTTTTTTACATTTTTTAAGAACAATTATAAGTTACATTAAAGCTTATATGCAGTTATGCCAGTTTTAAAAGAAAAGTATGTACGTGAAATGTACCAACACACGAACTGTCAAACTCAAATGTAGCACTGCGCAACGACAATTTTAGAAATTTGCTCTACTTTTTGACGACGACATTTTCGCGTCGCAGCATTTTCTATGCCCTAATGTCGTAGCATGTATTCGAAAATTATTTTGGCGTCGACAAATGCGTTTCGCAGTCATTGTATTTCAGCCTTTAAGGCAAGCTTTGGATACACTAGAATCATTTTTAGTAGGTAAAAAGAAACTTTTCGAAACTGGGTTTCTTGAAGAAAATTTTTTCTCTCGCGTAATCTAAGAAATAATGTAGCAAGTGTTATACCATTTTAGAATCCTTATTAAATGCGTCAACTTTTAAAGTTATTTGCCAAACTGGCGTAGTACATTTTTTTTTTCAGTACAGTCAGTTAAAAGTTGGGCGAAGTATTAATTTCCTATTCTTGGTTCGGGAAAATGTGACATTTTCTTCCAAGCTGGAGCAGTTGGCTTAGAATTTAAAGCAACAGGTTACATAAGCACTATTCGGGATTACATAAGAAAAATAAAATTGAAAAAAATAAAGATTTGTAGCAACAGGAGCTAAAAAACTATCGCAGGATGTACCTACATTTTCTAAAAAAAAAAAAGAAATGCTGATAATTTAAAAAACTATATTTTATATTTTTCTGGTAACTATTATGATTTGGTCTATCACCCGATTCCGGCTTGACGTCGACTTCCGGGACAACCTGCTGCATAGGTATATAGGT
The DNA here is from genome assembly GCA_963924295.1 of Dioctria rufipes. NCBI lineage: Eukaryota > Metazoa > Arthropoda > Insecta > Diptera > Asilidae > Dioctria > Dioctria rufipes. Next base: position 20,405,595 of record OZ002740.1, on the reverse strand, counting down.
ATGTATAAAAAAAAAAATCAAAACTGAAAGAACAAAGATAGACTGTGAGAAGATGTAGAAACAATTAGTGAATTCGGGTTGTGGAAAATTCGTAATTATGGATGAATGCAATGAAATTCCTAATGAAGTCATTTCTGATTACTTTAAAATGAAACGAAAAGAGAAATTTCCGGGTAAATTTTTAATTTGACAGGCAATTAATCAAAATGGTGACATCAGTGAGTGTGTTGTAATGAAGTCAAATTTGAATCCGGAAAAATACTCAAAGAAGAACATCTTTTAAAAAATGGTTCATTTTGACAAGTTTGTTAAATTACATCAAACCAAAGTAAAGGAAGTGCTATTCTAGCTTGACTTGGTAACAAGTCATTATGCTTAAATAGTTACAGTAATTTTTGTTGAACAATAAAATCTAATTTGTACCAAAAAGCAAGACAATCCGCAAAATCTGCCTCACTCAGTGTATCCCAATTAAGTAATTTTGGGCACTTTGGAATATGGAACATTTTAAATGGGCAAAAATTAAACCACACTAAAAAAAATTTTTCCTAAAGTCAGTGGCAACAATTTATGCCACCAAGCTTAGGTATTCTTTGATAAGATTAGGGAAAGCTTATTTTGGAAAAAGTATGTAGGTATTTCCAAATGTCGAATATAATACCTAATTTATTGAATGCTCTCTTCCTTTTATCCGAAAAAGCTTAACATTTCGGTAAATTTACGTCCTCTATTGGTTTTCTGGTACCAAATAAAATTCATTGAATGTTCCATTGATTTGGGGAAATTAAACTGATTTCCCCTTTCTATTAGAGAAACTGACATTTATTTTTAGCAAAAAACGTGTCTTAAATTTAGGGAATTGTCCTATTTTTTTATATTGTAATGTTACTGCATTCACACGTCAATGGGCTAGCATTTCTAAAGGTGGTACCTAGTAGCTCTTAAGGTGAAGCTACACGGCGAGAGACTTTGGCCTCCAAAGACCACTTTTTTAGTCTGTGGAGACCCAGAGACCCATGCATACAATTTGGAGATGGAAGAATCTCTAAAGAGACCTAGTCTCTAGACTCTTTTTTGGTCTCCTGTCTCCTGTCGTGTATTTTAAAATAAACATGTCTCCAGGTTCGGTCTCCGGTCCCCGAAGTTTGTTCATTTGTCGTTTCCAGGTTTCCAGAGACGATTTGTATGTTCTGGTCAGTTAAGTGTAGGTCTACTCGGAAAGGGAAAGAAATAAAGTGGAGTGAGTTTGTCAAATTGTTACAAAGAAATTAATAAAAAAACTAATAATTAATATAATGGATTAAAGGTAGAAAATTAAGTTTCGTCCGTAGTTTTGGTTATAAAAAAAAAAAATGTGTTTATTCCGTAAAATTTGTACATCAAGGATATAGTTTTTTAAGCTTTTTCACTTTTCCCATAAAATAAAAATATTAATAACTTTTGAGATAATTCTTTCTAACAATCACTTGCTTGACAATTAACAAAGATCTCTGTAGATCTCCAGAAACTAAAAATCAAATTTCGTGTATATGTTACAGTCAAAATATGAAATTTGTCAAAACCCGATTTTACTAGGAAATCCTAACTCTAACATTGCTCTCTCGGTAATTCTAGTTTTAACTAATATAACTCATTTAAATCTAGAATTAACGAAATGCAATTGATACTACAAGTATTAACTGAGGATTATTTCGTTGATTCTGGTTCCGGCTGAATTTTCGCTCGGTTTTTAATTAAATCTACAATAGAACTGACTGGTTGCTCTTAGTACATTCGCGTTACGATTGAAATCTCTTACCGTTAAACATTGATGCTTGGGAAACGCTTTAGCTATAATTATTTAAACATACTTCTATTACTCTTGCACATATAATGTACACACAAGCTACATATTGCAACAAGGCATGCTGTTATGACATTTTGAATTGCAAATAGTTCCTGTTTTAGGGTTTCGTACCCAAAGGATAAAAACGGGAACCCTATTACTAAGGCTCCGATGTCTGTCTGTCGGTCTGTTTGTCTGTCTGTCGCCGGGCTGTATCGCATTAACCGTAATAGGTAGACAGTAGAAATTTTCATAGAGTGTGTGTTTCTATTGCCGCTATAACAACAAATAGTAAAAATAAAATAAAATTAAAAATTAAAGGGGTCCCCCATACAAAAAACGTGATTTTTTCTGCGTTCTCTTGCTCGGTCTATTCTCATTTATTATTATTATCATAAGTAGGAATTATTTTTTTAAATGACAACATTAATTTTTCAAATGACGCCTACTCTCATTTGAAAAAAATAAATAAAAAGTACGATGGTACCGAACCTTTGTGCGCGAGGCTGATTCGCACTTGGTCGATTTTTTTTTTATATAAAAATATCGCTAAAGATTACCTAATTAGAAGATAGGAAGCAGTAGAGCAAAATAGGAAATATTTGGTGTTTTTTTTTTTAGAATGAAACAGGTAATTTCATATACTTTCGTCTTTTGCATGAATGAGGGAAAAGAACTTGGCTATACACTATTGAGACAACGATTTAAACACAAAAATCGAGAGAACGTAGGATTACCTGAAAGTTAAAATTTTAAGGCGGAATTACAATGGATGCAACGGAACGCAACTGAACGGAGAGAAATGTCAAGCCGGTTTTCTTTGTATGGTTTTTAATGTAGTTGCGCACAGTGGACGGACGAAAACGCAGTCGTACGCAGCAAGTTTAATAAAATCTGAAATTAACACAACTGAACGGATAAACATAACCTCAAATTAGCTTTGGGATTGTTTATTTTGTTCCGTCAAGTAAAACTGTGCTGCGGTAAGTGTGTAATAAGCAGAGAGGAAATGGAATGAAAAGAGTTTTTTGATTTTATCCATATTTGTTTATAAATTTTGGGTCAAACGTCACTGTCACTTTCAATTAATCATGCGTCCATTGTAAGCAGCTAACCTCGACGTCCGTTTTACTGTGTAAATTTGACATTTCACACCGTTCAGTTGCGTTCCGTTGCGTCCATTGTAATTCAGCCTTTATTGAATGCCTCAAAATCCTATCAAACAATTCATAATAATGTACTTCGGGTCACACTAGCTACCATTTTTAAGAAAAATATAAATTTCGCTTTGGCCAAGATGCTGAAAGGAGATGTAAAGTTCCTCTCAAATTTAAATTCTCATTTTCCCGAAAATATCAGAGAATCCAGCATGAGTTTTCCCACTTAATCTCTTCATAGCAAAACAACGAATGTAAACAGAAGCACGTGCCGTTCAAATATCATAGGATTTACAGCAACAACATGTGACCAAACATTGTCAATATTTCATGAAAACCGGTTTTCACAAAAGCACGGGAACATTTTATGCGAGTAAAACGTGAAAACTCCGCCCCTTCTCATTTATTTACGAAAAAGAATCATTTGCCATTCTGTTTTGTTGCATGTAATCTGCGCTTTCACATTTTTTATCTTTATTCATAAAAGTTAAAGAGTTTGATTTTTTTTTCTTTTTTTCTTCCTTTTCTTGCCCAGTACATTTTAAATATAAAACACTCGGAAATCTCGCTTGCTTCTTAACTTATTATTAAGTTAAATTTGGTATCGCTTTGAAATACAACTTTTTTTTTTCAAGCGCACCGTACGAACCCTCGACCTGTACCTATGGTTCCTTTCTTTGCTGCAGTCCTAAGAGAAATTTCATGATCTTGTGGGACCTGTTCTGCAGTCAAGAAAACTGCGAATATAACTACATCGAATTCAGATCTGAAAGAAATATTAATTATGAAAAAGAAATATATCCAATTTAAATATCTGCTTATTAAATTTTAATGAATCTACCTGCAATATAGCTTATTCAAAAATCCATCTTTTATACGAATTTTTTACGGAGCGTCTTCGTTTCTCTTGAGCAAAGACCAAGAAGAATAAAGGTTTGTTTGAAAGGATATTCTTCACTCAGAAATGAGTAGCCGTTGTCAGGTAGATCTAATTGACATGCAATCTCCTTTGTTAGAACCAGGAGATTACCTTATTATGATCTCCAGAGACAAAAGTCTCTTGGCGTGTAAACATTTCGGAAACTGGAGACTAAACGTCTCACCGTGTATCTACTTAAACATAGGAAAAATTTGTTTACACGCTTCAAACAAAATCTTCGGCTGATTGATGATCACGGTGTCAATGCACTAATTTATACATTGTAAATTACATGCTAATAAATAGGTCATAAGTTCAGGTTCATCTTTTATTGGTCTGGCTTCACTTAATTTGCCTTATCAGAATTTCTGTTTGTTATAATATTCTAAGGTAAAGACTAAAGACCTTGTTTTTGATGAAGTAACAATTCTTATTTAATAGTGAATTCTTTTCTGTGACTCGATGTAAACACCGCCATGGAATTTGTCAGTCATTTCCCGGTTCCTTTTTTCCCATCAAACCAGAAGGGAAGGAAAGAGCCCGAGAATGGCAAATTCGGTGGTAGTGTTAACACCGAGTCGCAGAAAAGAATTCACTATAAGGTTTTTCTCTAGTTGAATAAGAGAAAAGTTATAAAGACCTTTACAAAAATGTTAACAATTTATTAAAAAATTGATAACTAAAATGCTGCAAAGCCTGCAGTTGGCGCAGATAGCAATGTATAAGGCGTTTCGTATCAGCAGGAACCAGGTATTTACGGCAGGCAGGAACTAGCCGTACTGAAGAGTATTGGTTCCTGCTGATACGAAACGCCTTATTCATTGGTATTCTTTCTTCTGACAGTTTTCCTGTTTTTGTACTGTAAAAGCTCAGTGCAGGATAGTCTAACTCTATATTGTAAAATACATAGTTGGTACATAAAATAATAGGGCATCAGTTTAGGGAAGTGGTGGAAATTTCAATTTGTGTCGCTCTGAAAAACTATAGTTTTTCGTAGGTTGTGTAAGTCCACAGTAAAAACAGTGGTTAAGAACGAATCTCAGAATTTGACTGTACGGGCATCAATATTTTGAATAGAATGGATTCAGGAAAAAAAATGAAGGAAAAGACATATATAAGGTAAGCTGTAGATTGTAGATCAAATGTATTGAGAGTAGTATAAGTCCAATTTACTGGGATCATCATGGGACTATTTCGATTTCTGCTCCACAATTTCAGACGTTCCTTTCTATATTTCATATCCACAAAAAACTCTCGCTAGGTCCCAAAATTCTTCAATGATGATCTATAAATTTCCTCTACAGATATTTTTAGACTTTGACGCATAAATGATATGTAGCTACGAAATCAATTATTCAATAAAGAACTTATTGATGAACATATTTAGCACATTTTATCTACAAAAACCGCAAACTATGAGAGGACGTATTCTCATTCGAATGATATGTATGTAAGAAAAGCTCAATAAGGGATCAATATTGATTCAGCAAATTTATCAGTGAAATAAATGATAAGAAAATTACCTGAGAAATTTATCACAAATAAATTTCCGTCATATTCACACCTTCTGCTTAGAATCTTAAGTAGTTCAGTCATAGTAGTTTTCTTTGAAGAATTGTTGTTGTGAGTAATATTGCTGAGCTTCCATATTTTTGTGCTAGACTGAATGCGCTATAGCGAGAGTAAGTCTAACACATTTAAATACTATAATTTGTTTATGATTACATTATTAAAATAATAGATCTAAATGAAAGTGTTCACGTACTACAAAATGTACTTGAAATTTTTAGACTATAAAACGGCCTTCATAATTTTTGTAATGCTGGAAAGCGAAATTTTGCAGAAAATTACTGATTTCTTCGTAGAATTTGACAGGAACACAGGACCAATTCGTCAGCATAAAGTTTAATGGACAATTGTGTGGTAGATGAGTTCTAAACGCTTGTCGATCAATTATAGTGATGGTAGAGAAAGACTTCACCCTCTATTCCGTAGCATTCTTTTCGATTCCATTATTACGGCGATAATTTTCTTAAATGAAGGATTGCCATATAAATGATCTGCTGAAGATGTTTTTCCATTTATTAACCAGTTGCGGAGAGAACCTTTCAAGTTCTCACATTTTCTGTAGTTACGTCATATAAATCTTCCAATTTTTAAACATCGCGGTGCACATACATAGAGGTGAAGCTAACGTAGACGATACAATGTAGAGAAAAATATGACTCAGCTACTAGGATCTTCGCTCAGTTTGGCTAGAAGAACATTTAGCCTTATATAGTATAAAATGAGAGGAGGTGCATTACACATACAAAACGAAATTAGTATTTATGCTTACCCAAGGTATATAGAATATAAGTATTCCCCTTACGAACCACGTTCCACCATTACGTGACGAAATATCGTGAAATGTATAGGAAAGTACGGTACAGAGAACACAATACTCTCTCTCCTCTCTCAGTCTTTCCTATAAAAATGTGTATACCTTTTGCTTACCTACATATGTCTCTCCGGTGTTTGATTGCGTCGATTGGTGTCTCGGATAAAAAGTTGACAGACTTGGAAAGTTTAGCTATCCTGCAAATATTACGAGTTCCTTGAACCACTGTTGGGATTGTCGCCTCGTAATCTGGCTAGTCACTCTGCTAGGGTGGTCAAACCTGGGCCTGAAGTGAGTTTGGTAAAGGATCGTTGATATTTGGGCTAAAGGGGGAATCTATTTGTCACATTGGATAGATGTATAACCTCTCAGATAGCAAAAATTTTTCTTCTTAAGGAGTAAAGTTAAGAGTTTTTTGACAATGCAAGCTACGTTGATGATAATTCGGAAAATTCTGGGTGAGAGCTTAAAATTACTGAACACTTTGTGTGCGTGTATTCAGCCTACACCCGAGGAAGAGGATGGAGATTTTTGGACGTGATTTTCTGTTTAAATATAAGTTAAAAAAATACTTTATTACAACGTACTGCACTGCATTTCGTCAGTAGTTCGCAGGAATATTTCATCAAGAATACACAGAATATTCGGCTGCTTTGGTCTCTCTTCCTGGCATTTTGCTCCTCTAGATTTTTCTTATCTGCGTGTTAGTGGAGTCAATCCAGCACGTAATTTCATATATTTTTTTAAACCCTATAGATGAAATCTATAGGGTAAACTAATTTAGTTATTCTGTTTGTAACGCATAGAAATAATGTTTGTAAAACAAAATGGATTGGACACCACACATAATATTAAAAGTTATTTTGATATTTGCATATCCGTCCGTCCATCCGTCTTTACGATAACTCGATAACGCGTTCACTTCAGAGAGCTGAAATTTTGCATACGGCCTTTAAAAAAAAAATTGTAAATTTAAGTTCGAAAATGGGACAAATCGGGTAACTCATTCGTGCGGTTGCGGTTTTTCAATATATATTTTGACACTACCTTAGAACGTGTCTACGTAGAGCATTGAAATTTTGTTTACGGTGTTTTCATAGAAATAGTAAATAATAACTAATTTCAGAAATGGGATAAATCGGGCAACTCATTCTTGGTATTGCCATATAGTCCTATGGTCCTAGACGTTTTTATTGTAGTGAAAAGTTCTTCAGAATATGAAATTGGTTAAAATTTTAACCATTTTTATTTTATTTATTTTCCATTGATTCCAAAAACAACTAAATTTTTTAAACCACCGTAATCACCTGATTTAGCACCGTACAATTTCTGACTGTTCAACAAACTCAAAAGACTGCTCCAGGGATATCATTTCGATTAAATTGAGGAGATGAAAGCCAAATCGAAGAAAAGTATTCTTTGACTTTTTCAAGGATTGGAAAAAAACATTGGCATAAGTGCATTGCGTCGGTTGGGGAGTATACTTTGAAGGCAATGAAATTGATTTGGATGCATAAATAAAGATTTTTCATTTTATAAACAAATTCACTTTTATTTTTTGATCACAGTAGTAAATAAAAAGATTACGTTTGGACTTTTTACCGGGTTAAACTTAATTTTGTTCAAGAAAGAATTTTTTGGGATTCTCCGGTATATAGCAAAAGCTAAAAAATGTTCTAATTTGTTATTTCATCACACAATCCATTAATTTTTGGTGACAAGTTTCAAGTCTTGGTTTGACTCATCAACAGGTCACAAATAGCGAAATTCTGTGATTTGAAAAACAAATGAAAAAAATGAAAAAAGAAGAAAGAAATGAAAAGTTTGAGAAAAATAGAAAAAAACAATTTTTTTTTATTATTTAAAAATTTTAAAGAACCAGATTCATTCGAAGCGAATCGAACCTGTATACGCCAAGCAGTGGGCTAAAAAATAAAGACGAAAAGGAAGAAGAAGAAGCGTTTTGCTATATACCGGAGAATCCCAAAAAATTCTTTCTTGAACAAAATTAAGTTTAACCCGGTAAAAAGTCCAAACGTAGTCTTTTTATTTATTTTCCTCCTGGGCTTGTATAGGAGTGTTTTTTCCTCATATAATTCACAACCAGAATTTATTCTGAGTTTATATGAGAAGAGATCAGTTTGATCTATTTTCAAGCGTCTGCAGCAGGCAGAAAACCAAGCTGCACCGATGAGTGTAAGGTTTTCTGCTGACACGAAACGCTTCTTCTTCCTTTTCGTCTTTATTTTTTAGCCCACTGCGTGGCGTATACAGGTTCGATTCGCTTCGAATGAATCTGGTTCTTTAAAATTTTTAAAATTTTTTTTATTAAATAAAAAAATTGTTTTTTTTTCTATTTTTCTCAAACTTTTCATTTCTTTCTTCTTTTTTCATTTTTTTCATTTGTTTTTCAAATCACCCAATTTCGCTATTTGTGACCTGTTGATGAGTCAAACCAAGACTTGAAACTTGTCACAAAAAATTAATGGGTTGTGTGATGAAATAACTAATTAGAACATTTTTTAGCTTTTGCTATATACCGGAGAATCCCAAAAAATTCTTTCTTGAACAAGATCACAGTAGTATATGCGAAAAACCACTTCAAAAATCAAATTAGCACAGATGGGTGATCAAGAAATTACATACGGGCATTCATCTAGGGTATATCATAAGAATTGGTCTTCCCTTTTTTGCTTGCTTTTTGTTTTTTTATGAGACAGAGAAATTCTTCTGTTACTTGGCAAATGCCGGTAGATTAAGTAGGCTTCAAATTACCGCTCCGATTGTAATAAGTATATCTCTCTAGCACATAACAATAATCTTGTTTTTAGCAGAATGCCTTCATAATTAATGAATACCGGTGAGTTCGAACTCAGTACCGCATATAATCCTAAGTCAATTTGTTATTCATTACAACACCAACAAATGTGTCTAGCCTTGCAAAAACATAGATTTATTTACTGCGACATTTCGTTATTGTTTTTCCCACGTCCTAGAGTATTTTTTCTAAATATTAATTAAATTTTTTTGTTTTAAACATATACATAGTGCAGAGGAAGAATTTCATTTTGTGGGTTACTATAAAATATCCCCGATCACTTCGAATTTTAATTGGGTAACGCTACTTCATACATACATATATTGGTGAACTCAGAGATACACATTGGGATTCACATCTAATGAATTGATTGTTGCATAGAATCTTAGTAGAACTCATAAAAATCTTCAAAGTTTGATACGATTCCAAAATGAGCAGCTCTATAGAATCCTCAAAATGGCACTTAAGGGGAAAGATGATGCAGGAAACATAGTAATCTCAGAATGAGGTAGACCAGTAAAGACGAATAGATTTTGTAGGTACATAATTTCAATTTAAAATTATTCAATTTGTTCGTTCTAATAAGGAATTGTACAATTAAGATATAATGTTTTTTAGTTGTACAATTTAAATACAACATAAGCAAGAAAATAAAAATTTTTAAAATTTAAAAAAATGTATATACAGGGTGATTCTGATCAAGATACCTTCCGGTATACCATGCGATTCCTTGAGGTAAGTCGATAAAAAAATTGTTCCACATACCCCCTGATAACTTAATACTGGGCGGTAAGGATTTGTAAAAACTTTGATGGTATGACTGAAAAACATGCGTTTAGTAATTAAGTATTCAGATCTGAGCTGAATGCAATTAACTGTTCTAGAAGATCTTGCGAATTGAAGAATGCTGTATACGTAGATCGGAAATTCAAAATGTTAAAAGATTACAACCCAGAAAAGATGTAGCATAAGCTGACACGTGATCGTATCTTCTGAGCTGATATATATGTATTTAATAATGGAGTTAAACGCGATCTGCAGTTTGGTAAAATTAAGATAATCAAGTTTTCCATGCAACCCTACATTATGACAGGAATAAGCAGAGAACGAGCAAGAAACATGCGCTTGGAAAGCGTTGTAAAATACCTCGAAGTCCACAAGGAGTGAAGATTACCGTATATTTTACGTATTATTGATTTGATGTGATCACCCTAAGTGAGAGTGTTATTGATAACTATGCCTAACTTACGGATAGACTCTACCCAAGAAGGTATGACAGTGTCGTTATGTACAACGATAGAATAAGTAGACGAATCAAGTTTATTACGATACATAGCTAAACAACACGATTTCCTGGGATTCAGCAACAAACCATTGTCAATCGTCCATAGATATATTGAATTTAGGTCTTCATTGATACAACTAATTCCATCTTCGATAAGTTCCAAGGGTCGGGATAAGAAAAGTTGAGCATCATCGACATAGAGATGCATTTCATTGTGAAGGAGACAGTAAAAAAAGTCAATAATAAGCATGCAAAAAAGCAGCGGGCCGAGAACCGAGCCTTGCGGAACACAAGAGTTAATTCTAAGAAAGGTAGAGTACCGTAAAACGGGGTGACATTGGCAGGTTTTGAAGGTTTTTTCGATTTTTTTCGTATAAACTTTCGAAAAATTTAATATATTTTGGTGTCATCATAGCACTTGACATCTTGTTTATGTAAGCTAGTAAATAAAAATGTCATATGGCTTAAAGCTTTAGAGAAAAATGCTCTTAAAGAGCCTGCCAAAGTCACCCCGGGTTTGGGGTGACTTTGACAGGTGGATAACTTTAGATATTTCCATAATTATTAAGCAACCGGACCACCAATTTTTTTTTTGTGTACACCACTTAGTCTATTCTGAATAGTTCCACGTGACACTTTCCACTTTTTACCCGCACTTACTTGTGACATGCCCCTCTTAATATCATCAAGTGCTCCCGTGAGGTCATCGTCGGTATAGTCTCGGTATACACGCGTTCCTAGCGGCCGAATATAATTTCGAGGCATTTTAATATGACACACGTGCACCTGCTACCGAAATGTACAACACACTGAACTATTCAGTGCTCCGCGCCTCTTTGCGAGCACGTCAAACGATCAGCGGCACTAGGTGCCAAAGTCACCCCGCATGCCAAAGTCACCCCGTTTTACGGTAATTACCATTAAAAAACATTGCTTGATAACGTCCTGTTAGATCCTGTTGATCTTATAGAAAAATTAAATTTGGTAATAAGTTTTCTACACAGGATTACGTGATCTACAGTATCGAATGCTTTGGAGATGGCAAGGAGCATCAGTAGAATTAATTTATACAAATCTATTGGTTCTCTAATTACATTGACTACCTTCAATAGGGCAGTGGTACAACTATGTCGAAGATAAAAACCAGATTGGGAATTATGAAGGAGACTATTGATACGTAAATAATGAGAAATTTGCAAGAGCATTAATTTTTCAAAAACTTTAGATAGGAACGGTAAAATGCTGATGGAAGGGGGGTGGGGGAGTCGGAACAATTACGCCCAGGCTTTTTTGGTACAGGTATCACTTTAGAGTGCTTCCAGCCTTGCGCGGGAAGGTTGAGATGGTAAAACAGGTGTTGAAAATGTGACCATGTGGCACAACTAAAGGGTTTTCCAATAAGAGGTGTTATTTGATATTCAAAGAAAAATGAAATTTTTCGAGATAAATGATCGGATCTTTATTTCATTATAAAGAGGAAGGTATGCCGTTAATAATGGAAATTAACATCAGCCAAATGACCACCACGACCACGCCCACAAGACCATATCCTTTTCATGAAATTTTCCATAACCAAATCGCAAAGTGGCTGCCCTATGTCCTCGATAGCCTCACGAATTCCATCTTTGAGGTCTTGAATCGACGCTGGGCTGTTGGCGTAGACCTTGTCTTTCACGTGGCTCCAAAGGAAGAAGTCGCAAGGTGTTAAGTCACAAGATCTCGGTGGCCAATTGTGATCACCTCTTCGAGAGATAACACGGTCCGAAAACTTTTCCCGTAAAAGATCAATGGTTTCGTTGCTTGTATGGCACGTAGCGCCGTCTTGTTGAAAGTAAACGTTGTCCAGATCAATACCATCCAATTCCGGACATAAAAAATCATTAATCATCTGTCGATAGCGCAATCCATTCACCGTAACTGTTGCTCCAGCATCATTTTCGAAAAAGTAAAGTCCAATGACCCCGCGGGACCATAAACTGCACCAAACAGTCACACGTTGAGGATAGAGAGGCTTTTCAACAATAACTCTTGGGTTTTCCGAGCCCCAGATGCGACAATTTTGCTTGTTGACGAAGCCATCGAGGTGGAAATGGGCCTCATCACTCAAGATGAGTTTTCGATGGAGTTCCGAATCATTTTCATGCATTTCAAGGACCCAATCAGCAAAGACTCGATGTTGTTGATGATCGGCCGGCTTGAGTTCTTGTGTTAACTGAACTTTATAAGCCTTAAGACCCAAATCTTTATGCAAAATACGGTGTAATGACGTTTGTGGAATGCCTAATTCCAAAGAACGACGAGGAATGGACAAACCTGGGTTTTCTTCAACACTTTCGGCTACAGCAGCTATATTCTCGGCTGTTCTTGAGCGACGTGCACGGGTTTTATTCTTCACATCACTAACTTGTCCCGACAGCTCGAATTTTTCTACCAATTTCTGTATTGCGGTCCGACAAGGTGCTTCACGACGACCCAAAAATGTTCGAGTTTTACGAACCGTCTCTGCCACATTTTCACCATTTTTATAGTGAGTTTTAATAATTTCAATGCGTTGTTGAATCGTGTATCGTTCCATTTTTTATTAATGGCGTAGTTTCTACTTGTCAAATGTCAAAAAATGACAGCTCCAAAAGTGACATCTACCGAAATAGCGGGCTAATTAAAATAACACCTCTTATTGGAAAACTCTTTATATATGGTGCAACAATTTTAGTAAAACTTAGATATCCCATTCATACCTGAAGAATTAGACTTGATACTATACAAAGCCGAATAAACTTCATCCGTAGAAACTCTGATGAAATGGAAAGGAGATAAGGTACCTGCAGATTGTACTGAATTAAAAAAATCCCTGCTATTAGCAGGGTTAGAACTATGAGACAAAAATTTGATATTCAGCACATTAGGATCCACAGTGCATCCGAAAATACCAGCGGCAACTACGCCCGCTTTATTGAAATTACTCCAGGGAAATTTAGGAGGTAGCATAGTGTTGAGACCAGTGTTGGGCGTAATCTGATTGCAGTGTAATTTAATTAATAATTCCATTACAGTTTAGTCAAATTACCAAGTAATCTAATTAATGATTAATTGAAAACACTTGTTAACTTTTAAGCTATTTATTAAAAAGTTTTAACATCCAAAAATATTAATCCCGCCTTTTTCTGTAAAAACACATTACAAAATTGCATCTTAAATCATAAAATAAAACCAAAAATTGATGCACTAGAATAAAGCGGGGTGTATCAAATTAAATGTAATGATTGTTCTGGAATTTATGTAGGTAAAACGAAGCGAACTCTAAAGATTAGATTAACTGAACATATTGCGGGAGCTCGAAATATGATGCCACAGTCTGCTATATCCAAACACTTAAAAGAAAATCAACATAGCATAAATTCAAACAGCATCAAAATTTTACATAATATAGACGGAGGAGAAATCTTGACTAGGGCAGAAATTTTTGAAATAAAAAAAAGCCAAATATATTGGACAAAACATAATTAATGATCAGCTAGATTTTATGAACAATAGTCCATTTTTAAATCCTAAAAATTTTCTAACCGGCGGGAATATTCAGTCGATAGGCTGATGATGCCTCGATATGGCGAAACGCGTCGCACTCTTATAAAAAGACTTTTTTAATAAATAGCTTAAAAGTTAACAAGTGTTTTCAATTAATCATGAATAAATTTAAACAAGTGCCATCAAGAAATTCAATTAATCTAATTAAATTGTATTCGATTACATATCAATCAGATTACTTATGAGAGAATATGTAATCTATCAAATGTGTAATCTGTTTCAATATAATTAGATTATTTTGTAATCTAATTACATTGTAACAGATTACTTTGTAGATTACTTAAAAGTAATTAATAATATAATGAAATGAATTGAAAGAAAATAGTATTGTTCTCGTACGAAATTAGTTTTACGGAGTTTTATGAAGAATTAGAATATAAATATCTTAAATATCTTAAATGTCTTAAATGTAATCACATTAATTAAATTAACATGTAGTGGGATTAACTTGTAATCGATTAATGTGTAATCAGATTAACTTGTAATCACATTATACGTTAATCGATTACATTATGTAATTATGGAAATGGATTACATTAGTAATCTGTTACAAAGTAATCTGATTACAGATTACATGGTTAATTGTAATTGTTAATCATTAATCAGATTACATTTTGCCCAACACTAGTTGAGACCCATTGAAAAATGTCGTCTTTTTGCTTCCCGAATAGCATGAGTAGTACGGCTTCTAAGTATACTGTATTCTTCTTTGAAACTAGTGGTTTTATATCGCTTTCACTTTTCGTATGCAATATTGCGAGCAGATATCAGACCTTGGAGGTGACTATTAAATCGGCAACTCTGATTAAGTAATCTTTTGCGAGTGAGAGGAACGTGGTTCTCATATAAGTAGTTCAAATCATTTAAGAACTCAACTTGATCATCAATATCAGGCATAAACTGTACCGAGCTCCATAAGTTTTTGATTAGCAGGAATGAGTCTCCGATTGCAATTAATGCAAAAAAAAAAAAAAAAAAAAAAAACGATACAGCATAGATAGCAATAAGCTAAGGGGTTGAATCTACTAGCCAATAACTTTTTGATTGTGAGTCACATAGGTACAAAAATTTCTTTAATTATAATTTTCTTAAGCTAAAACACCCAAAAGTTCCCATATATTATAGTCATCATTGAATTCTTTCACATTTCTTTCCTCTTTGCGTAAATGAAAGCAATCAATTGCAGCGCTATTAACTTTAATGGAACAGCCTTCATTTTATAAAGTCTCCGCAATTAATTACGCTTGCAGCAGCAGCAGCAGCAATGATATGCATGCAAACAATGCTATTTTACAATATAAACTCGGCGGCGGCGGTGAATTTGTGCCTTTGCTGCTCTGAGTCGAGCTTAGCTGATGCTGATTTGTTTACTTATTTTTATTTAGAAGCTATCTCATTCCGTTGGCATTCTATTCTATCTCTTAACAAGATGTCTGCGTACTACAATGGTGCTGACATTACAGACCGCAATCAAGTTAGTGGTGGAGCTTACTCTTGTTTTGTTCTGTTCTGTGTTCTTTTACTTAGTCATAATAAAAAATTTTCTTATCATTCGTGAACACTTTTTCAGATTTTCTTCGGTCTTTTCAGGTGGTGAAAAATTTTACTATAAGAAACTTTGTTTTTCTGGCATTATTCTAGGTAGGTGTATCGATAGAGGGTAGGTAAGTCTTGAAAATTTCCGATGAGTAAGCATTCTTAGAAAACTTCATTCTCTTCCGAATAATTTTGGTATGCTCTAGTTCATCAACGATATGGACTTGAGCTATCAAATGCCATGCTTACTTGCACTAAAATTCTCACGTATTTAAGGGCCCCCCTGCCCCCTGTACGGGAACTTAAATATGCTTGTGAATGTGATTGCTTCACTTCTCCAGTGACATTCCATGAATTTATGTAAAACGAACTATTTTTTTTTTAAGTTCACTGCTTTATGGCACGATTTTGCTGATGCTTCTTGCCTCACTGCTTCTATTGTTGTCTGTATATACAAATTTTTTACTATAAGTAGAGTTAGTAGGGAATACAATCAGTTTCATAGGGAGCGAACGACGACTAGTAATGTAGATACATACATAGTTGTTGTTGTTTTTTTTTTTCCATCTTCATTGGTTCGGCAATAAAAAGCTTTTCACTTTTTTTATGGTATTTTGTCTGCTCGTATACCAGACTAAACTGATAAAACACGGCATTTTACCACCAATCCCAAGAAAAGTCCCCCCCACTCATTAAGAACAGAATAGGGCGTTTGGGTTTTAATTAATCCCACGCGGTAGGTGTTCTACTTTTGTTTGTCCAAGCTCTAATTACATACTTCTCCCTTTTAAGTTCTTTTCTTATACCTTCTAAGTTACGCGCCTTTTATTCAACTTCATACTTTTTAGGGGGGTGCAGAGCTTGATGGCAGAGTTTGCCTTATTTAGGGATATTAAAAGTCTCAAAATTTGCGTGAACTGTATTCTTTAGGAAAGAGTTGTTGACCTTTTATAGCAAATCGATTTCTGTTGAATAGAATCACTTTTCTTCTGACAGTGCAACTCCGTACATTTTCTAATCATTTTGTTTTTTATTATTAAAACGAGAGAAGATGTCTGATGTAATTCACTTTCACTTTTCTATACTATTTGAATAGTCAATTATAAACTGCATAAGACTTTTTGCTTGTTCAAGTCTTCTTTCAAAGAAAATCTTCTCACGTATTTCGAATTGTATTCATATTGCTTCGTCATCTTGCAAAAAGATTATCTATAGAAAAATTCAATTCCTTCAAGCTCGTAAAATTTCTATAGAATCACGGAAAACGAGTTTTTCTATTGGCGGTGCCGGGCGCAAGGATTGTATAATAAATTTACCTACATATGTGGCGTTTCTGGCCATCTGAGAATTAGCGTAATTGTGGTAAGTATAAATGATCGAGCGAAACAAATCTCTCTACGTCTACTACTTATAATTATATTATTATTAACAAAGACTTTTGGTCTTATAGTAGAGGAATGATGTGGAGACTTAATGATGCATTGCTTAAGTGGTGTTTCTTATATGCCTAAAATGTTGGTTTTCCCCCCGGAATGTATGTATAATTGCTTCATACAATAAGTGGGTCAGGTATGTTTGAAACTACACAAATAAATTGGAAATCTTTATATTATTAAACAGATGTTTTAGCTGACTGCTTGGTCTGAATGACGACCGATTTCTATGAATATCTCAAGTGTTTCAAAGTGATCAGGAAATGTATGTATATCTGAATAGTACTAGTTTACTTATGTAGATGTGATGAACAGTAATAAGGGGAAACAAATACAAAATCATGGTTATGAGACTCACGAAATAAAATGACGTACTTGTATTCTTGAAATCCGTAAATCATCGATGAAGATTTTGTTGTTGTATTTTTTACGAACTCATAATTTTTTTTTTTTATATATTATGCCAAGCTAAGGGGATATCCTATTATGCAAAGCACAGTATGGCAGGAAGAAATATAGGGAAAGGATTAGGAGACATGGGGAAAGTGGCGGAGGTGCTGATGTATGTCACTCTTGAACCTTATCAGATTGTAAGCCCCAGCAAAAACAGTAGATGGTAAGATGGGATCAGAAAGCATCACGGAATTTTACTGTACGGCCGAAAGTATTTTGAAGGGTATTGTGTGCAGGAATTAATCTACACAGATATTTCATCGGAACATTGGCCATGCATGTAGCGATAATGGAGCGAAAGGCATCCAATATTGCGGCGGGGCTCGAGTGAGTCGATATGAAAAGTTATTGTCAAATCGCCAAATCTTTTGGACAATATCCAATTAAGCTAAGGCTGTGCGACCAGCCCCGGCACAGATATTCTAGGTCTAATGCAAGACTTTTAGAGGAGCGCTAGATTTGATAGGCTTAAATATTTCTTACACCTTTTCAGAAATCCAAGACATTTCGATGTTTCTTTAGCAATAGAGAAGATGTGATCCGTCCAGCTTAACTTACTGGAAATGTTAATGCCAAGTATGCATAATTAATAATACTTAATAAATAATTGCGCGAGTTTTTATTTGGGGACACGACAACGGTGTATCGTAAGTCACTGCTCCATCAAATGAATGAATGATCTTGTTTTAAATAGATGAAACAGCTTTGGGTTAGATGCATTGAATTATTCGCGATTCGCTTTGCCCCAAGCAAAAATATTGGCAAGATCATTATTCAATGATCTAATCATGCAATTTGGTTTGACAGATGTGGCATTCCCTCTGAAGTCCGCAAGAGTGTCAAATGAGTAAGCGAAATAAAGGGTACTGTCGTCAGCGAAGCTATGGATGGGATTAAAAGTAAGAGAAAGCAGATCATTAATGTAAGTTAAGAAGAGAGTCGGAGAGATAACGGAGCCCTGGGGCACACCGGCATTTATAGGATGAGGCTCAAATGTATCTAATACGATCCGCATTAGGCGGCATCTGGATAAGAAACTTTCAATCCATAATAGGAGAGGAGGGGAGAGACCAAGTGCTTTAAGTTTAGCTAAAAGGGCGGGATGCCAGACTCTATCAAAGGCCTTTGAAATATTTAGAGCAACGATTTTGAACTCACCAAAATTGTGGACACTACGGATCTAACGTTCCGTAAGAAAAGTCAGCTTATCTCCAGGGGCCTGATTCTGTAACTCGGAGAGTTTGGGAGTTTGGGAGAAGAGAATTTTCGTTTTCCCCGATTAAAACTCCCTAACTCTCCATTCGAGATTCTCTAACATACTTGGGGGGAGTTAAAGAAAACGTGAGAAGTATATCGAAATATTGAAAGGCGGCTAACTCTGTGTGGGAGGGTCGTAGAGAATTGGGGTGTTTTTTTTCTATGGATGTAGGGTCTATTGTACAAAAATATAGGTGAACAATTTCTGGGGAGGGTCTTTTTGGGATGGGGGGTCGTACCACCCTCAATTGGGGGTTATCCAAAATACGTCATGTTTGCTATCAAATTAAAGAGGGAGAAGCCGGTAATTAGTGGTGTAGTTTTTTTTGATCATTTAAACTTCATAAATGACTTTTTACCGCCCAAAGACGGATTTTTTGCACTTGGGTCATATACACCCCAGTTCCTATATTTAGCATATATTTCTTCCGTTCTTTGTTTCACATCCATTAGTATTTTGTTGTGAACATTTTCCTCATGGAAAGTGAATTTCCACGACTTACCAGCTCTTCATAATGATGAGTTGAAAAAATGGCCATTTTTTGTACCATAAGAAGGACTGATTCAGTTCTTTTGCAGTTCTCTCCAAAACTATTTACCGAACTCAAAAACTAATTACATATCCAATTAGGGGACAAAATGTAGATGCAATTTCATCCTACATACATACAAGCTTTAATGTGCACATTTAAAATTTTTATAGCATCTCTTCTGTACTGGAAGACGTCCAAATTGACAATTTTCGCGTGAATTATAATTTTTAGCGGGTACCTTGAGACACCAAAATCCTTATTTCTTTGTAAGTATTGCAAGGATGTCCATAATTTGTTTTTGTAAACATAGCCAGGATATGCAGTGAATCCATAAATCAATTTGAAAATCCTAGATATGTACATTGGTACCTTTACAAAGGACAATACTGTCAGTTGAGTGAGAAATATTTTTCTTACTTCTCCACAGCTAACACAGCCGAGAGTTTTGCCGAGTGCAATAGAGAGTTTGGTAAATCTCAATAGAAATTCCACGAGTTACAGAATTGCGAGTGGAGAGTTAAGTGGCAAAAGTGCTCTCATCTCCACAACTCTCCGAGTTAGTGAATCCAGCCCCAGATGAGCGATCAGTCCGGAAGTCATATTGGCGATCGTTGAAGAGTTTATTGGTTTCTAGATACTTCATTAATTTTGAGTTAATGACAGATTCAAAAACCTTGAACAGAATCGAAGTGATTGCAATTGGTCGATTAGTGGTAGAAGTTACTTCTTCCATACAGAAAGATATCTAGGTATCGTCGGATGACAGAATAAGAAACCAGATGGATTATGTATAAGTTTCAGGTGTAGATAATAGAAGTATGTTCATAATTTTGTAATAAGGTTTATTTGTGTCTTAAAATCGTCAATGTCAGAAACGTTCATAAATCATAGGACGATTTGTGGAATCCTCTTGGCATTTGTACTAAAGATCTGACAAAACC
This sequence comes from Dioctria rufipes, assembly GCA_963924295.1. Lineage (NCBI taxonomy): Eukaryota > Metazoa > Arthropoda > Insecta > Diptera > Asilidae > Dioctria > Dioctria rufipes. Next base: position 20,385,473 of record OZ002740.1, on the reverse strand, counting down.
CAAGAACAGCAATATTTCTAAAAATATAGAAGAATTGTGGAGTTCAGGAAAGAGTGCTTTATTAACATGCAACAATAGAAGACAGCATCGATGATTAATTCATAAGAAGTCGATTCCAATAGATTTTCAATGAAAATAGAATAAAAACAATGAACTCCGCACATGATGAGGAATGGCTACAATAATAACAAAACGAAAACTGTCAAATATACATATACAAAGGGATACAAGGAAATGCGTGCGCTGAGGTAAAAAGTTGTAGACATAAACGAGTTCACAAAACAAGTGAATAATGCTGTAAACACCGCCTGGGTAAGGCTTTTAATTTGAAACTCCAGCCCAACAGTTTTATACCCATAGCATTTAGTAGACAAATTCTCCGATGTAAGAAATTTGAAGTGCTCTGATCCTCCATTCCATCAATATGTTGGGTATTTGGAACGATGATAATTTCATCAAAATATGATTTGAAGCAATTACCAGTTCAAGGATTCTTCAAGATGTTTTCTTAAGTTTTTATTTACATAGAAGATCTACCATATGCATTCTGTATGCAGCACTTGGTGCTCCAACCTCGAGATGTTAGGTTCAGCAGGGCTTTCTTTGTCTGTACTGTGAGATGATACCCGTGATGCTTAGGCCGGCCATTCACTGAATACTTGGACTTAACCATATTAAGCTTCGCCTTAAGCTACGATCATTACAGATTGCCAAGAAATTTACTGTTTGTCCAGCAAACAAAAAGCACCGAATAACAGGGATTACATTCCACTCTGAAGAGGCAGCCTCCGGTTGGCAGTGCCTGTTAGTGACCTTCAAAGGATATTCGGAAGAAATTTGGTCAGCTGAACATCAAGTCTATCTAACAACAGGTTATCTACCTCAAATCCTTTCTGATTAAAACTCCATCTTGATAAATAAAGGTCAGTACCGCCAATGTTTTTTTTTTATCGAAAATACCATCTACAATCTTCTGAATCAGGTTATGGAGTAGGGTGGGGTGGGCCTGGAATTGCAACTTTTTGAATTGTCATTCATGCTATATATCATAAACTTGTAGGTCAAATTATATGATAATTTAAACCTACAATCTTTTGGGTTTCATGTACCAATACCAAAAAAAAGTATATGTAAAAAATTTAATTATTTTCGTTATTAATTGATTTTAAATGAGCAAGTCGTTCGGTACTTTTTACCTCTCTTGCGGGTAAAAAGTTCCACATGTTGTAACCTGGTAAAAAAGAATAAAAAACCGGAATCTGTAATGTTGTTATCGATAGTTCATAACTTCAAAAATAATCATAAATATTCAACATAGACGAGCATTCTAATTTAATATGATAGTCTAGCCTTATTGCAACAAAAATAAGGTTAGACTATCATATCACTTTAAAATGTTATTTTTATATTTATTTTTTGGAAAAATCTTTGTAGCCGCATTGCAATCTAAGTTGCGTACGGAACCTAAGCAATTTTGGAAGTTTGTGAACTCTAAGCGCAACTGTGATGGATACCCTTCATCGTTGCGACTTGGAAACATAGATAGTGTTGATCCCTTGGAGACTTCCAATCTTTTTGGTGACTTCTTTAAAACTGTCTTCTGTGATAACCACTGTGATATTAGTTATGACGATTTTATCCATTTGACGAAGCTTCCGACGACTTCTCTTCAACCTAAGGACCTGTTGTTCGATGAAGCGTCTGTCTTCAAGTACATTTCAAGCATAGCTGATAGTTTTTCTAGTGGTCCGGATGGCGTTCCTTCCACGTATCTTTAACCTGTGGTGTTTTTCCTAAACAGTGGAAGCTTTCTTTGATTATTCCTTTTCACAAGAAGGGTAATAAGTGTGACATTTCTAACTATAGACCCGTCGCTAAGTTATGTTGTATTGGTAAGATATTTGAAGCCATGGTTTGCGATGTTTTGTCATTCCACTGCAAGCCTTTCCTGCGCTCTTTTCAGCATGGTTTTATGAAGGGTAAATCTACTACGACTAATTTGTTAGAGTTTACTAATTTCTGCATTTCTGCAATTGAAAGCGGAAAGCAAGTTGATTGCATATTCACAGATTTTAGTAAAGCTTTTGACCGAATCAATCATAAAATCTTGATTCATAAGCTGACTCTTCTTGGTTTTCCTTCTGTTTTTGTCAATTGGCTTCATTCTTATTTATTGGATCGTACGCAGCGAGTTATATTTCGCGAAGCTCTTTCTGACGTAATAGATAATACTTCTGGTGTTCCTCAAGGCAGCCATCTCGGACCACTCCTTTTTATTATTTTCATTAATGACGTATCTCTGATTTTGACTAATTCAAGAATACTTTGCTATGCTGACGATGCCAAAATCGTCCGCATTGTTTCTAATGAAAACGAGCGTGGAATTCTAAATTTGGACTTAGACACCTTTCATAATTGGTGTGCTATTAACTGTCTTCCTCTCAACATCAACAAATGTACTGCTATGTCCTTTTCTCGTAAAAGGAGTCCATTGAACTTCAGTTATACTTTAGATGGATGCTTATTATCTAGACTTGACAAAACCAAGGACTTGGGTGTCTTCCTTAATACACGCCTTTCCTTCGAGGATCATTTTAATACAATCGTTGCCAGGGCCAATGCTACTCTGGGGTTTGTAAAGAGATGGTCAAAGGAGTTTAATGATCCATTCATAACGAAGGTCCTTTACTGCACATTCGTTAGACCTATTTTGGAGTATGCCAGTCCGGTCTGGTCTCCGTTTTATGCTGTATACATAAATCGTATTGAGGCTGTGCAGCGGAGATTCATTCGTTTCGCTCTGCGTGGACTTCATTGGCATAACCATATTATTTTACCTCCATATGTTGATAGGCTTAAACTCTTTCCATTGGATTCTCTCGAAAATAGGCGAAAAGCTTCCAGAGTTGTTTTTGCGTTTCAGTGTATACAGGGAGCGACAAATTCTCCTGAGCTCTTAAATACTTTCAATATATCTATTCCTGCGCGCTCCTTGAGGAACCACGACTTCCTCGTCGTTCCTCATCATAGTACGAACTATGGTTTTCACGAGCCGATTTCATCAATGTCTCGTCTCTTTAACAACCAGTTTGATTCCATTGACTTTCATCTTTCAAAAAGTGAATTAAGAGATCAGCTTAGTTAAGGTTACTTTTCATTTTATTAATATTGTTTGTACACTGTTGGTGAATATCATTGTTTACATATGTATAATCATTTTTAATTTTTTTTTTTTTTTAATTTTTCTTTTGTAAACTTAGTAATCAGATTTTTGATGAAGTTCTAAATAAATAAATAAATAAATAAATAAATAAATAGGTAGCTATAACATTTAGTCTTTGTTATCTGTCTTATACCTAAAATTTACCCCCGCGGCACTTTTTACCCCGAACAGTGACAACCAAAATTTATAGTTTTAAGTAGTATCAGAGTGCTCACAAAGAAAATGGCAATATAAAGGTACTTACATTACGAAACCATGATGAGCACATTCAGTTCTTACTAAAATGTCCGACACGATGGTTTTTTACTTTTTGCCAAATTAATAGCACTATTAAATGTGCATTCTTACCTAATGCCTGGCAGCGACTGGATATGTGGCGAAAGTTACCCCCCTCTTTGCATTCACGTTTATTTTTTATTTCCCTTTTATTGTACGAGATATTAAAGGTAGCACTTTTTACCCCACCCGACCCCAATATGCCCACAGATTTTTTTTTTTGAAAATCATGCTGATGGGGCATAAAGAAGAAGATGTGGGGTATTGGGCGAAATACACACGGCTGTAGGTATAGTTGGGATCTTTTGAGAATTCTCCACCACAAGCTTCTTTTTGCGATATTTTACAGACTTTTAGTAGGATCTGTAAACGTTATTATTGTGGGCCTTAATAAGGTTGGACTGTGCTGCACTTAATGCCTTGGAAATACTAAGAGAAATACTAAATTTCTAAGCAACCCTCGGAAATAGCACAATGGCTGGCCTCCGTGCTTGAGATTTATCGTTCCATTGCCTTTGAAAAAAAAAAAAAAAAAAAAAAACCCTCGGTATAGTATTTTACAAAGAAGTATGCCGTAAAGAGTGTGAATTGAAGGCTTTCTTTCACATTCCAATTAAACATCTGTTTAGACATCGAAAATCTTTATCAAGAAAATCATTACATATTCATTGATAAATATTAAAATCACTTTTACTAACATTTTTCTCTACCCATTTATCAAAGATTTCTATCATTTCTGGAGAAAATTCATTCTTATATTCTCCCACTTTACCTTTTCGAAAAAATCTAAAAATAGGGGAAAATAAAATAATTATCTTCAAGTTATAAGAAAATATTCAATTGTATAGAACCTACTGAAAATTTGATGAGGCCATCATTTTCTCAAGTTCATGATTACACATTTTGTTATCTGAAAAGATAAATAAATTAGAACCACTGTAAACATATAGGAAAAAACCTCCATCGATTATACTTTTCATGCTATCAAACGAAAGATGTTGTAACATTTCTTCAATTTGTTTCTTCATAATTATTGGTTTATCCAGGAATTTGCAAACCTTTCGTATTACACTCTCTAAATCCTGCTTCATTTCTTCGTATGTTAAAAACAGAACATTTGTTATATGCCTAAGTTTCCAGAATTCTAAGACATGATCCCAATATGGTCCCCATACAATTTTGTCATTAGCAAAGTAATTCAAGAAATTATCTTTACTTCCCACTTCAGCACCGCGCATTCCAAACAAATGATGATAATTAGATAAAGCTGCGTCTCTAGGATTTCTAGTGACGTAAATTATCTAATTTTATAAAATTAATAATAATAATTGTTAACTGTGTGTGTGTGTGTGTGATTAGACGCAGAAGAGTTTATAGAAATAACTGCATATATACCTACCTTTGAATTTGAATTCCATAATTGTTTTGGAAGTAATGCTATTGGGAGATGTGTTTTTATAAGTCGTGCATTTTTTAAATTTTCAATCACTTCAATTGTGTTTATATCAAAATTTGGAGCAACTACATTTAATCTAAGTTAAAAAAAAAACACTTTGCTCAGTAATAGTAATGTAAATTAAAAAAAAAAACACCAGAAAAAACTTACTCAAAAAATGGTGATCTTAGTTCCAAAGAAATTCGTTTTGCATTTTGGAAATCATAATTATTCAGAATTAACCAACACATTTCCTGTATCCAAGTTGTTCCACATTTTGGAAATGTTACAATCCACACATCATCTTCCCGAATATTAAAATTATAAAATCGATTCAGATATTCCTGTGTTATATGCTCTGTCATAATGCAAGCTCGAGGATTAATGATGATATCCTTAATTTTAGTTGGTTTTTTAGGGATTACGTCCGTAAGTTTCCTCCTCCATGGATTTTCAACATTTTCAGAAATTATTTCAATTTCAAAGTTCTTTTCACTTGTTTCACTCATTGTGTGAACTGAACTCGTGTAATGTGACGACGTGACTAAAAATGATGATAAACCAAAGAAAGAGATAAAGACTTTTATTGAAAAATGATAATAAATTTGTCCCAAAAATACTTTATCCCGTGATAATTCCTGGGAAATATAAAAATTTTCTCTAGACGTATGTATATTTAATATGAAATGGAAACTTACCAAATGTACATATATGTACATATGCAGGCAAATATTTCTTTTTGTTTTCATACATATAAATTAGGGTCGATTGAGACAAAATTTTATCCCTGAGTTGTTACTGAATTGTTACAAATTTTAAAATTTAAATAAAGTAGAGGGGACGATAAGATTATGGTAATATTTGGTGTGTAATTAAGGAACGCCCGTGTTTCGTTTAAAGAAACAAATAAATTTTAATCTAGCTTCTAAAACAAAAAAACTTCAATTCATATTGAGGCCATTTAGTGGATTCGTTTTGCGTTCACAAACTATTTTCGTAATGATTTCACCATGTGAATTTCTATTTGTTTGTGTTATGGTTGGGTAGAAAAATCTCCAAAATTTTGTAAGTTCTGTAAAATACTTGAGAATTAGGTTGATAAGGTCGGTCAAGTTGAGATTGAACTGGAGTTGGTAGGTCAGTCTACTTTCTATTCTGTTGTATGTTTACCAGATTTGACAAGCATTTTGTTTTTCTTATTTGGTGCAGGGGAAATTTGTTAAAAATATTTGGGAAAATTTTTTCTCATCAAAAAAGTTCTTCATTACGGCGGCGAGTCGATAATATTATAATTCATTGCAAAGTAATTGGAATTTTTTTATGCCATCAGCTTTGAATTATAGAAGTTGTCAAAACTCGTTTTGTATCTTGCAAAAGTTGGCAGAGTTCACAAGATTGAAGTTCTTAAATTTATATAACGTGTCGAGGTTGGAAAAGTTAGCACTAATGCACTAAAAATAGCATACGCTAAAATTTCTTAAAGACATTAAGAGCATTTCCAAATGAAAAAATTTGAAAAAATCGGTCTCCGTCACCTTCTAATCAATTATGCGTTGTTGTCAAATGTGATTCGTAAAAGGACTACTAAGCAAAATTTGACCTTGTACTGCTCTCGCTAAAATTCAGCATAAATTTTCCCCAATAGCTCTTTGGCGCTAAATTTTCATATAAAATTACGCTTAGCGCGGACCTTAGTAAGTACTAGGCTTTAGCGCGTTACAAATATTTATTGTCAGAGCTCTGAGATTTGATACATTTATTGACTGGATTTTAGTAGTTAACGTAGTTTTGTACGTCTTTAGGCTGGACCACAATTGCCGAAAAAATTTAAGATTTTAACGAGACTGAGGTTTACGTACGAAACATTGATATTTTTAGTCTAAATAGATATCACATTCTTGATATATAATTAAGGGTTTTCCAATAAGAGGTGTTATTTTCATATTCAAAGAAAAATGCCATTTTTTGAGATAAATGATCGGATCTTTATTTCATTATAAAGGGGAAGGTATGCCGTTAATAATGGAAAATAACATCAGCCAAATGACCACCACGACCACGCCTACAGGACCATATCCTTTTCATGAAATTTTCCATAGCCAAATCGCAAAGTGGCTGCCCTATGTCCTCGATAGCCTCACGAATTCCATCTTTGAGGTCTTGAATCGACGCTGGGCTGTTGGCGTAGACCTTCTCTTTCACTTGGCCTCAAAGGAAGAAGTCGCAAGGTGTTAAGTCACAAGATCTCGGTGGCCAATTGTGATCAATGGTTTCGTTGCTTGTATGGCACGTAGCGCCGTCTTGTTGAAAGTAAACGTTGTCCAGATCAATACCATCCAATCCCGGCCATAAAAAATCATTAATCATCTGTCGATAGCTCAATCTATTCACCGTAACTGTTGCTCCAGCCTCATTTTCGAAAAAGTAAGATCCAATGACCCCGCGGGACCATAAACCGCACCAAACAATCACACGTTGAGGATAGAGAGGCTTTTCAACAATAACTCTTGGGTTTTCCGAGTCCCAGATGCGACAATTTTGCTTGTTGACGAAGTCATCGAGGTGGAAATGGGCCTCATCACTCAAGATGAGTTTTCGATGGAATTCCGGATCATTTTCATGCATTTCAAGGACCCAATCAGCAAAGAGTCGACGTTGTTGATGATCGGCCGGCTTGAGTTCTTGTGTTAACTGAACTTTATAAGCCTTAAGACCCAAATCTTTATACAAAATACGGTGTAATGACGTTTGTGGAATGCGTAATTCCAAAGAACGACGAGGAATGGACAAACATGGATTTTCTTCAACACTTTCGGCTACAGCAGCAATATTCTTGGCTGTTCTTGAGCGACGTGCACGGGTTTTATTCTTCACATCACTAACTTGTCCCGACAGCTCGAATTTTTCTACCAATTTCTGTATTGCGTTCCGACAAGGTGCTTCACGACGACCCAAAAATGTTCGAGTTTTACGAACCGTCTCTGCCACATTTTCACCATTTTTATAGTGAATTTTAATAATTTCAATGCGTTGATGAATCGTGTATCTTCCATTTTTATTAATGGCGTAGTTTCTACTTGTCAAATGTCAAAAATGACAGCTCCAAAAGTGACATCTACCGAAATAGCGGGCTAATTAAAATAACTCTTCTTATTGGAAAACCCTTTATTTACAATTTGAAAAGGTGGTAAAAAAAATTACAAATGGAAGTTGATTTAATTGAATGTTTGTGCTTTCTATTAATTCGCAGTACCATTTTTATTCCATTTTAATTTTTACATTGCATTTTAATTATTTAGTAATAGTTTAATTGTTTGACACATTGCGTTCTTACGGAATGAACAATTCCTACCGCACCTTTACTGACTACAATTTGACATTTAAACTCCTCTAACGCTTTAAAGTTAATTTTTCTACGTACGTCTGTTAAATTTAAAGGGTGCGTTTGCCACACTTAGGTAAATTTACTTACGAATACTTCTCATTTATTTACGAAAATGAATCATTTGCCATTCTGTGTCGTTGCATATAATCTGCGCTTTCACATTTTTTATCTTTATAAATAAAAGTTTTAAAAAGAGAACATGATTTAGTTTTTATTTTTTCTTCGTTTTCTTGCCATGTACATTTTAAATGTAAAACACTCTGAAATCTCGCCTGATTCTTAAATTGTTGTTAAGTATACTTTGACAGAGGTCTGTGCTAAACTAAATTTTAGCGAATCTCCATTATCGGGCCTTTAGCAGCAAAAAATATGATAGCGGAGACTCAGTTATGAGAGTTGCTACAAAGAAGAAGAAGAAGAATTTTTTTTTCTCAATCTTTTCCAATATGTTGATGTTTTTAAAAATTTGTTGTTTTTTCTTATTTGACATTTTTCAGAACTCTGACAAGAAATCGGCCCGGGCCGATAAATTCAAGCTAAGTTGGTTGGAGACTGAGGTACTGGTGGTGTCACCTCTAATCAAAAACAAAAAGCCAAATTTAGCGTGTTCTGGCCCAGATAAGTAATACCCAGATTTGGAAACCAATGTTAAAAATCTGCATCTCATGAGCCAGCCATGAAGGAATACATCAGTCAGCCTTAGCTTTTAGCAAAGACAAAATCTCTGAACATTAACCAGCCTGCTGCAGGCCAGCTGAACAAAATTGGTTTCAATCTGCGCTTGAAAAATAAGATATAATTGTGAAAACTATAGAAGTTTTGTCAAGATATTCAAAAGCTTTAGCAAATACTTTAATCAAAAATAATGTCCAAGAAACCTTGAAGATGTCCTATCTCCTTCAATATCTGGGTATTATACTTATCTGTGGTACTGGTCTCGTTAAACTTCAGGATAAATTTTCGCCATTAGCTCTTACAGCGCTAAATTTTATATGATAATTTAGTTTAGTGCGTTGAGTAGTTTTAGCATACTACAAATATAAAAAGGCTTCTCCTTTTAGTATCTCTCATCTCTGAGTTTTAAGTTGTCAAGTTTTAATTTAAAAGAAAGGCCCGATAATAGAGACTCGTTTATTGTGTGCACCTCAGTACTAGGTAGGCTATAATGAAAAAGAAAATGCCACAGAGCCAGAATAGGTGCGTTTCTAAATAAAAAGATATTAAAAAATATTGCGAAATATTGTGAAAAAATGTCTTCGAATAATACTCATATTGTATGCAAACATTTATTCATTTTTTTTTCTAATGAAAAACATTTTTATTTTTCCTTTTATTAGAATAATTGAATATTTTTTCCCATAATTTATAAGTAAAGATCACAATCGGTTCCTCTTAAACTTTTTTTGATCCAGTCTGCAAAGAGCTGCTTATAGTTTTCAGGAAATTCATCCTTATAACTGCCAACTTCTCCTCTTCTTATAAATCTACAAAAAAAAAAAAAAAAAAATGAAAAAAATTTTGAAAATTGATCTTTTACACATTTAACTGAAATGCTTCCTTTGTTCCTTCTGAAAGTTTATCGAAATTTTTCACTTCCTCCTCTAAGTTGCATTTTGGATTTTCTGCAATAATTTTTGAAATTTTGTTTTTACGACATATACATTATTTTTTAATTAACCAAAATGCTTTATTACAATTGTTATACTTACTTTGCATATTTTTAAATGACAAATGCTCCACAAGTTTTCCAACTTGCTCGTCAGTAATTGATTTATTTAGAAATTTCGAAACCTTGATTACAATTGATGCCAAATCTTTTTTCATATCTTCATAAGTAATAAACAGAATATTCGATTGATATCTCAGTCTCCAGAATTCTAAAACATGATCCCAAAAAGGTCCAGGTGCAATTTTATCTTCGACAAAAGCTTTTAGATATTCCTCTTTATTACCACTATATCCTCCCAAGCCTTTCCAATGGTGATAAAATGATATGGCAGCATCTCGTGGATCTCTGGTAACATAAATAATCTGCAAATTGTATCAATTTTGTAGTAAATTGGTCGAGACAAATGAAAAATTTACTTTTGGTTTTTTCATCCATAATTCTCTTGGAAGCATAGGCAGAGGAAGATGAGATTTAATTAGCCGAGGACTTTTTGCATTATTGACCAAATCCAGTGTGTTACCAGGAAAACTTGGAACTATTGTACTGAATCTGAAATTTTCATATATAGAGTGCTCTAAGTATGCATTTAAATGTACATATAAATTATTATATTATATATTATAGGCCTTGTGATTTGATTAGTTTTATTAAAACTAAATTTTAACTAGATCAATATGTATGTATGCTGGTGCTAAAAGCTAAGTTTCTATCAGAGGATCAGATGTTTGTATTTTGAAAATATTTTTGTATTGCCTTTATCATTTTTTGCCCTTTATTTATTAAAATCCTATTAGTTTTGCTGATATAATAATCCTTTAATCCTCCACCCTATGCCGATATTCTATCTATCTGTCCGACAATTTGAAGCTCCTTTCCTGTTTCAGTTTATACGGTTTGCCTTAGAAAGCAAAATCAAATTCTCTTCATAACTTAATTTGAAAGAAATTTTATAAAAATTGTAGATCTAAGTTTTAAATGATACCTTCGTTTAGGCTGTTAGGATTACAATAAAAAAAAATCGTTTATTCCCCCCCGTTCCCGTGATGTTACCTTACCGTTTTTTACAACCCTATATTACCACCAATGAAACTGCAAAGAATAGCAAGCAAGCCGAAGTGGAAATCTTAGTTTACTTTTATTGATATTAAATTGCAAAAAAAAACCATTTTTTTTTCTATTTCCAAAACTATGTATACAAGAGCCTCGTACACTAGAGATTTCATATTAAAAAATGAATGTGCGAATTAGGTTCTATTTTTTATTGAAGGTAAAAAGCTAAAATTGATCTTAGACCAATTCTTAAGAGATCCTAGAGCGCTAATATATGTAATTTTGCTTGGTCGCCCCTCTCTGTAAGTTTGATTGTTGTAAAGTGGTTCTTCTCATTTATTCCTAGAACGGTTCGTCGGATAGTAAAAATGATGATAGCCAATTTCATAGAATTTTCTATTATGAAGAGATTTTCAGTACAATAAAAACGTCTAGGACTAATCTTTTTCACAGTACACACAAAAACTTAAAGTTTTGTATGACAACATCAAGAAAGGGTTGCCGGATTTTGCTTATTTTGGAAACTATATTAACTAGATTTATTGGAATGCCGTGTACAAAATTTCAGGTCTCTACGTGTCGACGCCCAATGTCCAAATATCTGATGAAATACGAAATTTTTTTATGGTAAGAAGAAGCTACCCGATTTGTCTCATTTTCGAGATGATGGTAATCGCGCGTACTATTATGCAATTCCACACAAAATTAGCAAAATTAATGAAATTCTGAATTATAGAAACGGAAATATCTCAAAAACGGTTGCGTTTAGGTAGTCAATTTAATGGTAACATTCCGGGGTCTCTAAATCTTGTAAAAAAACTGTATAGTTATCATGTATTTTGTCGGGAAAATCGTTAAAATTTGAAAAAATTAGGATTTTCTTCCCAATTTTTTTACTTTGACGTCCTACAACTTCCAACGGAAGGTGACAGGAAGGCTGTTTGGGCGGCACTCGTTAAAAAGCTGAGACGGTTTGCTATCATCTGAGATGAATCCCACCTTGAAAGGGTGTATATCAAGAAAGCTGCAGATTATAAAGTGGAAGAAGTACTAAAAATTTTGACCCCCCCCACCGCCGAAACGACGCGCCTTACCCCCCCCCCCACCTTTTAATTTCTTGCTTGTCTCCACCTCAGTTATTAAACCCTGTATATGTATAAATAGCTATTCAGCTCAGTCTTATGTTTTTTAAAGGTGTAGTACTATTCTCTATATTTTAGGGGAAAAAAAAACGAAAAAACAAAAAAATTGAAAATTCCGTACATTTTAGGAAATAAACAACAACAAAAATTTGAAAATTACATACATTTTTGGGAATATTCCCTACATTTTACGGAAAAAATCCAACCTGCATTTCAGGGATAAAAACTTAATATGTATACGATTTCCAAGGTGGAGTTTTCCCTAATCTTATCGAAAAATATCTAATCTTTATGGTACAAATTGTTGCCACTCACTTTAGGGAATTTTTTTTACTGTATACATATAAAAAAAATTATAATTTTTTCAAATAACTCACTCAAAAAACGGTGATCTTTCAGTCAATGCAACATTTTTAGCTGTTTCATAGTCGAGATCATTAAGAATTATCCAACACATTTCTTGAGTCCAAGTTGTTCCACATTTTGGAAATGTTACAATCCACACATCATCATCTCGGATATGACATTTCTTTAGAAGTTCGAGTGAGTTCACTGTATTTTTTAATCCAATACAAGTTCTAGGTTCGAAGATGAGTTTTTCACTGAATTTAATTGGTTCGGTTAGGGTAAATTTTACGGCACCTCCTCGCCAATTTGTCAATGATATATCTTCATCCGGTTTTAGATTTTCCACTTTGAACATTTTTTTTAGTCCAGGAACTACGGGTAGGTATATGTTGATTATATTCACTGCAGAATATACTAACTGACTGTGTGCTATTTTGCTTGATAAATGGTACTGAATTTAAGAAAAAAATTGCTAAAAGAATTTCTTCGTGAAACTGTGTATACAGGAAATATAAATATACAATATCACATGAAATTATTTTCTATGTATATGAATTAATCAAAATACAAACACTTTTTTTTATCAGAGTTTATAGAGCAATTGTCAGGATTAAAGTCTTAAGAAAATTATAATTTCATGCGTATAGAAGTACATAAACAAGATTTAATTGTTCATAAATTTTAGCGATAGTAAGATGTGGATAAATACTAAAAAAAGAAGTAAAACAAACAAGAGAATAGGGTTACAAAGGTAGCTGAGATTAAAGTAACACTCTCTACTAGAATTTCACTAACGAAGATTACACTGCTGTGTGTGATAAATAAATTGCTGAGATAGGCCTCAAGAAACTCTGTGGAAAGTTGTGAAGTTACTTTTGTTTAACTGATAAAAAGTTACGAATTTAAATTAGAAAATTGTTGTTATTTTAGTTAAATATTGTTCGCAGATTTTTTATTATTTTTACTTTTGTTTGCAGGGTTTTTGTCTGTAGAGTTTCATATGTCAATTTTATGGCAATTTTCAACTCAGCTAACGAGTTAAATTGCCCACCAAGAATTCCCCAAAGGCTTCCGTTCAGGTTAAAATCGGGAATTCTTACAACCCAATCGAGAACCTTAATATTTCTTTCTTTAGTCCTCTGGAGAAGGGAATTGATGCATTTACTAGCTGAGAGTAAAAATCTTGGCCTCACAATTCCTCTGCTCTTTCGATCATGCATCATGTTGTCCAATAATTCTATATATACACTATGGAGTCCATTCTTCACAGAACCCATACAATATCCGTCTTTCTACCTTCCGTATATACTTCCTTGATGAACTTAGGAATTTACTCTTCGAGATGTGGAGAAATTACTGAGTTATAATCAAGAAAAGCCATACAACGCAAGCTTTAAAATTTCTTGTAGAGGTTCAAGTTTATCTGGAGATAATTCCTAAGGTTATCATGCGGCGCTGTAATAGAAAAATATATGCGTTAGGGAAAAAAAAAGTATCACATAGCCAGAATAGGTGTGCTTCTAAATAAAAAGATTATAATATTGCTTTTGTATAAAAAAAAATGCCACGGTATCCTTGGTGTTTCTGACCTGCTGAAAATTTGAATTAGATAGGTTCATATATTGTATGCAAACATTTATTAATTTTTTTTCTAATTTAAATGAAAAACATTTTTATTTTTCCTTTTGGTAGACTAATTGAGTATTTTTTCCCATAGTTTATAAGTAAAGATCACCATCGGTTCCTCTTAAACTCTTTTTGATCCAGTCTGCAAAAAGCTGTTTATAGTTTTCTGGAAATTCATCCTTATAACTGCCAACTTCTCCTCTTCTTATAAATCTAAAAAAAAAAAACAATTAAATTTAGTTGAAACTATGTAATTTTGGCACATTTAACTGAAATCCTTCTGAAAGTTTTTCGAAACTTTTCACTTCCACCTCATAGTTACATTTTGGATTTTCTGCAATAATTTTTGAAATTTTGTTTTTACGGCATACATTTTTTTTTTCAATTAACCAAAATGCTTTATTACAATTGTTATACTAACTTTGCATATTTTTAAATGACAAATGCTCCACAAGTTTTCCAACTTGCTCGTCAGTAATTGATTTATTTAGAAATTTCGAAACCTTGATTACAATTGATGCCAAATCTTTTTTCATATCTTCATAAGTAATAAAGAGAATATTCGATTGATATCTCAGTCTCCAGAATTCTAAAACATGATCCCAAAAAGATCCATACGGAATTTTATCTTCGACAAAACCTTTAGATATTCCTCTTTGCTACCAGTGTATCCTTCTAAACCTTTCCAATGGTGATAAAATGATATGGCAGCATCTCGTGGATCTCTGGTAACATAAATAATCTGCAAATTGTATTAATTTTGTAGTAAATTGGTCGAGACAAATGAAAAATTTACTTTTGGTTTTTTCATCCATAATTCTCTTGGAAGCATAGGCAGAGGAAGGTGAGATTTAATTAACCGAGGACTTTTTGCATTATCGACCAAATCCATTGTGTTACCAGGAATTATTGCTCTGAATCTGAAAAGAAGATTTAAGTAATACAATAGCCAGCTCAATCTACAGACTTAAACCCGATAGAGAATCCCTGGGATATCATAAAACAGAAGACAATATGGAAAATTCAGAAAAACTGATAAATTATACGAAGCAGTCAAAAGTGTAGTAGGGTAGGATGGGGCTATTTGAGCAATTTTTTCCAAGAACTAACATAATTCGAAAATTTATGTGTTGGATAAACATATTATTTACACCAATATAAAGCCCCTTTAATCTAGAATCGATATAATGACGTTAAATATACCAAAGGAAAAAATATCACATTTGTCAAGAAAGTCAGAGCTGCTCAGCTTACCTCTACCATGGGGCAAATTGAGCAAGTGTGTGGGGCACGTTGGGCACTGGTCATACTTAAATTATTATCATATCGCGAAATAATGCAAAAAAATACCGTTTTATGATTACATATTTATTTGAAATCAAGAATTACAATTTTACTGGGTTTTAACACTATGGGTACCCTAGTCTCATAAACATTCCAAATACTTGAAGGAATTAAATTATTGGGCTCTGGCTTTCTGATAGACAATGCGGTGTTCCTCTTTAAGAACATCGTAAGCTATTCCTTGCTTGCAATTTTATTTGTAGTCCAAATATTGGACATTTTAATTTTGTATCCCATGGCAAGACGACGAACATCTTTAGGATATAGTCCGTAAAATACAGCGGACATTTGCAAAAAGCAATCTCCTAAGAGAACTTTCCTGCTCCGTAGTAAGGAGTTTTATAATCCATTGTTGGCGTTCCATCTTTAATTTAGCTACATATATACCTTATCAATGTCACACGTTTTATATTAAACTCTTTGACACCTTTTGATACCTTTTGCTGCTTCATCCAATTGTGTTGGAGTGGCTGAAGTTGGGTTTTCTTTTATAGATTCTGGAACAAAAATTAGCAATAACAAAATTTTTGTTTTGTATTGCAATTTCGACGGGGTTAATTGAGCATCTTTGAAAATGTCGTTACACCGTAAAATCACGCAATTTGTAACGCCCCTAGCGGGGGGTTGGGACGTAGTAAGGAAAAAAAAAATATGGATGAGCTATATTTGCATTTCATATACAAACTGTGAAATTTTCATCCAAATCAGAGATATAAAATACTCCGCATTTTTAGCATAAGTCGAAGAAAATTGTTCAGCACTCAAACGGTATACTTGACATTTTACCAATCTTTATTTGAAACAGTTAACTTAAAAATATTATTTTTAAATGTTATATTATCAATAAAGAAAAATCAAATAAACCGAATCATACTTGTTGTGCTCACAACCAACTATAATGAATTCCAGATTTATACTAACAAACAGGAGCGCGATCGCGCCCTTCGCATTTTTAGCATAAATCGAGAGGAGCGCGATAGCGCTCCTCAGCACTAAAACGGTTGCCCTAGCGAAACATGCAGTTTTAATTTTTTGTGGATTTGCTATTTTACGAAAACTTACATTCGGATTAATAAAGAGCAAAGTAATTAATAATAATATTTTGGTTTTGTATTACCCATTTGTAATACAGATTACCTAAACAATTGGGTTTTATTGCTCTCAGTTACCTTTGTTTTTACCGATATTGTAGTATGTATTTTGGTGCTCTAAGCAAAGTTTGCATGAGAGGATCAGATGTTTATATTTTGCAAGTATTTTTGTATTGACTTTATAATTGGTTATCCCCTTTATTTATTAAAATCCTATTAGTTTTGCTGATATAATAATTCTTTAATCCTCCATCCTATGCCGAAATTCTATCTACATATCTGTCCGACAACTTGAAGCTCCTTTCTTGTTTGTTTCAGTCTACGGTTTGCCTTACACAAAATCAAACTACTCCCTTCATAACATGATTTGAAAGAATTTTGTGAGGTATTTTATAACAATTGCAAATCTAAGTTCTAAAATGATAAAATTGGGCTACATCGGGTTAAAACAAAAATCCTTAATTAGACCAGTTCTTACTATATCCTAGAGGCCTAGATTAGAGCTGAAAGTATCCGAATAATTTGATTTCCGGATTGTCCACAATAATTAGGATCCGATTCTTCAATATCTGGATAATGTGGATCCGAAAAACCCGGATCCGGATTCAAACTAACTCCGAGCTATCCGGATCCTCATTAAGCAAAAAATGTTCAAAGTTTCCTCCAGACTGCATTGTTTCATTGGAAAAATGGAAATATCATGAAATTTATATTTTCCCAATGAAGTAATATGCAATCTGGATGAAATTTTGAACCTCTTTTGCTTAGTCTGGATCCGAATAGTTCGGATTCGGATTTTAGAAATCAGATAGTTTGCAGAACCGTTACGTCGGAGAAATTATTCACCGTAACAAGAAATGTTCACATAGACCGGTAATGCATATAAGCTGTGTTCTTTTGTGTACCTTGTTCTAGAACTCCAATGGAGGGAACAAATTGTTCTGTCGATTGAAGCGAACTATTTGTTCTGTTTGCTTCATTTATATATCTTCTATGAATATGTATGAGGCGTTTTTGTGTGTAGCTTTTGTTCTGCCTTGTTCTGCGGACACAAAAAAAAACACACCTATAAAAGAAAGGACGGGTGAAATATATACAAAATTTAAGAACGAGGGTGTATATAGCACAAAGCCAAAAAAAGCCTTTTTTTAACGATAAAAACGTCCGTAATTAGTTAACGCGATCAAAAAAATAATCCCGCCACTCGACTATACTCTCCACCTCTTTTAATTTGATATCACACACCACCCATGACGTGCAACCCGTATGAGGGTTACCCCGAGCCCCCAACTAAATTTTTATATTTTTCTCCCGAATATCACAAATACAAGCAAAAAACAGTATTGTTCTACTCCCCTTCCATGGAAAGTTATGTACGTAGAAATACACGAAAAAATGGCCGTTCACAGGAACATGTTACTTCTAATTTTACTCCGGTCATACAAGCGTTTCTGCATTAAGCTATTCCGTACCTACCGAAAGGGTTAAAAAGGCCGTGTGGAAAATTTCAGCTCTCTCGGTAAGTAAACGCGTTCTCGAGTTATCGTGAGGACAGACGGACTTGCGAAAATCAAAATAACTTTTAATATTATGCTTGGGGTAGTAACCCTATGTTTTCATTTAGGGTATAAAAATTACATTTATTTCATATAACTCACTCAAAAAACGGTGATCTTTTAGTCAATGCAACATTTTTAGCTGTTTCATAGTCGAGATCATTAAGAATTAACCAACACATTTCTTGAGTCCAAGTTGTTCCACATTTTGGAAATGTTACAATCCACACATCATCATCTCGGATATGACATTTCTTTAGAAGTTCGAGTGAGTTCACTGCACTTTTTAATCCGATACAAGTTCTAGGTTCAAAGATGATTTCTTCACTGAATTTAATTGGTTCGGTTAGGGTAACTTTTACGGCACCACCTTGCCATTTTTTCAATGTTATATCTTCATCCGGTTTTAGATTTTCTACTTTAAACATTTTTTGTTTATGGTGATTTTATTCACTGCAAAATATATTTACTGACTGTGTGTTTGGCACTGAATTTAAAAGAAAAATTGATAAAAGAATTTCTTCGTGAAACTGTGTATACAGGAAATATAAATATACAATATCGCATGAAATTCATTTTTATGTATATGAATTAATAAAAATAGAAACACTTTTTTTTATCAGAGTTTATAGAGCAATTGTCAGGTTTAAAATATTAAGAAAATTATAATTTCATGCGTATAAACAAGATTTAATTGTTTACAAAATTTTGCGATAGTAAGATACTAAAAAAAGATTAAAGTTTCACTTTCTTTTAGAATTTCACTAACGAGATTACACTGCTGTGTGTGATAAATAAATTGCTGAGATAAGGCATAAAGTATCTCTGTGGAAATTTGTGAAAATTTTGTTTAACTGATAAAAAGTTACGAATTTAAATTAGAAAATTGTTGTTGTTTTAGTTAAATATTGTTTGCAGATTTTTTTGTAATTTTTAGTTTTGTTTTATTATCGCGTTCTGTTTATGAAATGTTTTTTGTTGTAATTTTAAAATCATTTATTTCAAATATTTTTAGCACACGTACCTACAATTTATCATAGCACATATTGAATTTAAAAATATAAGCTTGACTTCAACTTACTATAGTTTAACATTTCAATTTGATGAAAATTTTCAACTCAGCTACCGAGTTAAACTGCCTACCAAGAATTCCCCAAAGGTTTTCGATTAAGTTTAAATCAGGAATTCTTACAGCCCAATCGGGGACCTTGATATTTCTATCTTTAAAAAACTTCTTTAGTGCTCTGGAGAAGGGAATTGGCACATTAACTAGCTGAGAGTTAAAATCTTGGCCTCACAATTCCACTACTCTTTCGATCATCATGTTATCTAATATATAAGTTGAAAAAACTTTTTATGCAAACGAACAATCTTTATAAAAGAAATTTCATTGCAAAAAGAGGGCGTTTCATATAAGCAGGAACCGTATAATCGTCAGTACGGCTTGGTTTCTGCCTGCCGTATACGCCAAAGCAAACAGCCAAGCTGACCTCATATATAGACTTAAAATAAATTTTAAGTGTGAATTATATGAGGCGAAATACTACGTATTTACTTGAATGCCTAGCAAGATTTAGCCCTATGCGGGACTAGCATTTCATAGAGTTTTGTTATGAAAATTCATAGCGAAATAAGTCAATATGAAATTGACTCAGTTTGCTGCTAAGTCTGCAGCTCGAGAATTAAGTTGAAAAAACTCTTTATGTAAATGAAAAATCTTTAAAAAAGAAATTTCATTGCAAAAAGAGGGCGTTTCATATAAGCAGGACCGTATAATCGTCAGTACGGCTTGGTTCCTGCCTGCCGTATACGCCAAAGCATTGAATTTTCATAGCAAAACTCTTATCTAATATATACTATGGAGTCCATTCTTCACAGAACCCATGTAATATTCGTCTTTCCACATGCCGAAAATCCAACCCAAATCATACGTCTCCGCCAACTCCTTTTGGAATATTTTATCGTGCCAATAGTCCCAGTAACCATCAGTATAGTCTAGATTAAACTACTTTGCGTCGTTAAAAAGGGCGGTATATTCTACTCGTTCCTGGTACTGGTTCCCAAGTAATTGAAGATTTCTTAAGATATTTTTTTGAAAATATAATTTTATTTTTCGACAAGATTTGTCGTCGAACACATCGTCTAGTGACTTGAAGAGCTATAGTTTTGTCACAATTTGGGTAGACGGCTTACTTCGATCGGCGAATTATGGTAATTTTTTCTCATGTTGTAACCCCAATTTGAGAAAATGACAAATGACTACTTGGAATCTTCTAATTTTTTTGAGAAATTTTCCTAGTAGACTTCACCGCAGCTCTATAGGAACTAGTGATGTGAAAATACAAGACCAAGACTATAATGGTCTTGGTGTTGGTCATGGTCTTGCAAAATTAGTCTTGGTTTTGCGCTTGGTAAAATTGGTATAATATTGGTCTTGGTCTTGGTCTTGGTCTTGCATAGTCAAGTCTTGGTGTTGGTCTTGGTCTTGTTCTAGCTCTTGGTCTTGCAATTCAGTCTCGGTATTGTCTGTGATCTTATAGTAGGTTTTAGTTTTGGGCTGCACAGCCAACTTTTGGTTTTAGTTTTAATCTAGGATTTCAATTCTATAATTGATGTATCATACCATAAATTTATAAATATTTAAAAACTACCTTATCCCCGTCTAAATAAATCTTGTCTGTACACGGGATGTGTTATTTGTGTCCTTTTAATCTTTATATAAATAAAATACAATAGTGCTATGACTTGTGCATAATGTGGTCTTGCATGAGTCTTGGTCTTGCATAATGTGGTCTTGGGCTTGGTCTTGTTAACGTACACATGGTCTTGGTGTTGGTCTTGTGAGCATGTTTACAATCTTGTTCTTGGTATCGGTCTTGCATATTCTGCAAGACCAAGACCAATTTTGCTCATCACATCCTTTTTCGCAATACACTTACTCATGGCGTTCTTAATTCTAAAAAATTCAAATGTGACAACTCATCAATTTCGTTCAATCGTGATAGATATTATGAAAAAGTATGTTTTTTCAGTACGGCTATAACTCTGTTTATTTTATTTTTTTTATTTCAAATTGTAGATAGTAAATAAAAATTAAGGGGGAACACCCGTGAAGAACTCGAAAAAAATCGATTTTTAGGAAGGTGACTTAAACACCTCTATCGTCTACTTCAGAACTTCCGATCAGGCTCTGAAGTGAATAGCATACTGGAAGAGAACACTGACATGTATAACATGGAACGCTGACACTACTGAAATTTCTTACATTATCATGGGATCACTTTTCTATTGTTGTTTCTTTTTGGTTTAAGTACTGTATTCCGCTGAACTTCAAATAATAAAATCTATACGAAATCCACCATAATAATTCAGTTTAAGTTCAGTGAATTTTCCAAATGAATATATAGAATAGAAATAGATAGCAATACAACATTTGTAATCTTTTCTCTGTCCCCCATAACTACTTTTAAGGATATGCAGACAAAAATTGCCTAATTTTATTTTCTTAAAAATCGAGTTAAGGGGTTTTAGCCTCTCTAGGTTTTTTTAAAGGTACCTTGTGGCCGGTTGTACAGTCCGAGGCCTAAGTCAAGGTTTAATAAACATTCCAGTTTCACAGTCAAGGCTTAAGTGACATCACTGGCTTAAGCCAAGCTTAACGTAAGTCCGTCATATCGAAGGCTTAAGCCTCAGATGTTGCTGTGAAACACATATAAACATTATTGGTAAATATACATTTTGCCTAAATATTATAATTTGTGTTATTAAACGAACGTACGTTTCTTATTTTAAAACTAAATTGAAATTTTCCAAGCGAAAAATAGTTCAGTAGTTACCAGTTTTCAGTGCTATCAGATAGCTAGTGTCTGCCTTCCATTTGACATTTTTAGGAACAAAGCAAACAGTTTGAGACAAACATGAATTGTTCATCTAATGCTGAGGATATAAGCGATGAAAAAACGCAGTGCTGACAACTTAAAAATGTTCATCTGCGGCTTAACTAAGCCTCAGCTTACAGAGTACTATGAACAGCCATGGCTTAGCTGAGGTCTGGCGTAAGCCTGCACTGTGAAATTTCGTTTGTTCAACATCAGTGGTCAGTATGCGTCGATTTAAAGATGGTGAATTTTTTATTGGGTCAGCAAAGTACATATGTATACAAAATACCCCTGTTTACTCTGTCTTTGGGACAGTCGTGCAAGAGAAGATCACTGGAGTAGAAAAGAATGGCCGCTGAAATAATGTATGGCTATGGGAAAAGCTAACATCATTCATGAACCATTAATTTACTGCGAAAAAATCCTTCTTTCACCACTTTATATTAAGCTTGGGCTAATTAAATAGTTTGTCAAAGCTTTAAATAAGAGTAATGATTGGTTTAAATATATTTGCCATACATTTCCTGGCATTAGTATAGAAAAATTAAAAGCAGGCATCTTTTACGCTCCACAAATCGGTACACTTATAAAGGATTGTAATTTTACAAACAACGTGACTCAGATAGAATCTGATGCCTGGAAAAGTTTTGTATCAGTTATCAAAAATTTGTTGGTGAACCAAAAAGCAGCGGAATATTCCGAAATTGTTGAAAAATGGCTTGAAAATTTTGGAGCTAACATGAGTGTCAAACTACATTTTTTTTAAATAGCCATTTGGACAAATTCCCTGACAACTTTGGCGATTACAGTGAAGAGCAAGGATAGCGGTTCCACCAGGACATGAGGATAATGGTGGAAAGATACCAATGGTAGTGGAACGGTCATTTGATGGCGGAATATTGCTGGACCTAACAAAGGGACTGTCCTGGCCAAAAACACAGTAGATTGTTTTTCTTAATTATTTTTGCATTTTTTTATTTTTCATGTAATTTATTCTATATAAAATATCATTTATAACATAATTTTTATTTGAAAATAAAGGTCTCGATATATATTTAATATTTTTTTACATCCTTATGTTATTATAAAGTAAGTTGTTGTTATCTAAAAAACTAGAGCCAATTTAGCAAATATGATATTATTTCTGTATTTAGCGAACTAAATTACTCTAAATCGGCTCTCAAACCTCGTGCCGCAGAATCACTGTTCCTCATGTTATTGATCAGTAATGGTTTCAATTAGCATCGCCTCCTGATACTGATGGATTTTTAGAGTTTCGAACCTTATTAAATCGCTTCTCGTCCATCTATCTGCCTGTCTGTCACAGACGTTTTTCTCGACACTACCTGACGTAAGAATTTAAAATTTGGCAGAATGTTAAGTCTTTCTAACGCACATACTATATATTTCCACAGTCCAAGATTATTAAATATTTTTTATACAGGGTGTTTCCCCTTAGGAGGTCCATAGAGCGGGAGGTGATAGTACTCACCTAGACGAACGAAAAATTGTATGGCAGGGGGGGGGGGGGGGGCAATATCAACCGTTACAGAGTGATTCATAAAAAAAGCTAGGTTTTCACAAAACTGTATCTTAAAAACTACAGGACGTATGGTCACGGTTAAAGGCTCACTGTATGCAGAACTTCATGGCCTTTCCAACGACAGCTCAACCAGCCCCGTACTCCTCTCCTCTCTCAGAAGTTATGAAGGTCTAAACTAAAAACTTCGGATTTTCTTTCCTTTTTTTTTACTTTGACCTCTATGATTTTTGCAAAAAGGTCGTTAACATAACTTTTTTTTATAAAAACTGTAAACTGTGGAGCCTCCTCTTTAATTTGACCTATTACACCCTATGTGTTAACTGTAGCCGTTAAACAGTTATTAACTCATAACCTATTCCGGTCACACCGAAATTAGACGATTTTTTTTAAAATGACGTGCTAAGGGAACAAATTATCGGTGAGAATAGGTTTAAGAAAATCCGAAATTTTTAGTTTAGACCTTCATAACTTCTGAGGGGAGAGGGGTACGGGTCCTAAACGGTTGATATTGTCCCCCCCCCCCTGCCATACAATTTTTTGGTTCGTCTAGGTGAGTACTATCACCTTCCGCTCTATGGACCTCCTAAGGGGAAACACCCTGTATAATATAATTTTTATACTTAAATTCGGTCAATCGACTGTTCGTTGATAAAGTTGGGGTGCGGAGCCCTAATCAGCTCGACTCGTCCTTACCAAATTATTTTTAATCGAAAGAAAAGAAACAGACCTAAATTTTGAATTCTGATGTAAGGTAAATTTATTGAATACCTAGTTAGTTAGCATCAGGTTGCTCCAGTACATACAGTATATTTTCTTAACTATAGCTAAAGAGTCTCTAAATGTAAATAATATATATGTATATCACATCCATAATAATTCTGTTTTTTGTATTCTAAAACTTTCTGCTACAAAAATTATTTAGTTCAACAATACAGGTAAGACGGAAACCTCCCAAGTGGCTTAACATAATATTGGACCCCTGATGATAATTATAAAAGAAGCAATCCGTACTCTGTTTATTTCTTTTCTTCTTGTGCATTCGTAAAATCTATGCTAAATGATTCGCATCAAAAAATTCCATAATTGTATTCAGGCTAAAAAACAGAAAAAAAATAAAATAAAAAAAAAAAAAAAAATAAACACTGTGAAATGTGTCAACTAATTTTACTTTTTAATTTCAGGTAAGTGGTCTTGACTTGGCGTGGAATAACATTGTCATATACTCCTCATTACTTAACTGCCGTTGTTCCTGTTCTGTTCTGTCGAATAAATAAACGGGAATAGAAGGGAAAAGAAGGAAGAAAAAAAACCGAAGTAGTATGTAGGTATTCCCTGAAAATTTTCATGGTATCAAATCCAACCAACATCTTAGCGCACGTCTCATATCTGAAAAAGAATCGTGGGAATAGCAGGAAACTCGAGAAATGACTCAGAAATTTTGCTCTGCTGTTGCTAGCTATATTGGAGCTGCTGAGGTAAGGTAAAGAAAAAGAAGTTCACCAGGTGACTGACTCATATTCATTTCTGTTTTGTTGTTGTTGTTCTTGTTGTTGCTCTTGCTGGAGTTGGGAGTTCTTTTTTTTTTCTGCTTAGATGCAGAACACTTCTTTCTTATATTCTCGTATTTATTTACATAAATGAGACTTTCTAGAGCATAGTGGGCGTGTGGGGGGGGAGGCTTTTATCTTGTGATGTGGTCTTCTCAAGATAGAAATATGCGTCAAATTAAGAAAGTACATATAAAAGATGTTTTTTTTTTCGTCAAACTTAGTTCCAAAATTTCAGAGAAAAATGCCTTTCGTGTTGTTAATTTAGCTGAGTTCTTTTGTGTATTTTGTTCTAGAACTCCCATATACTGGAGAGAACAAATTGTTCTGTTGATTGAAGCGAACTATTTGTACTGTTCGCTTCATTTATAAATCTTCTATGAAAATATATGAGGTGTTCTATTGTGCATCTTTTGCTCTGTCCTGTTCTGGGAACACAAAAGAACACACCTTTTGTCTAACATTATGATGAGTTCGTAAAAGGGTATAGTTACTTTTGTCATATACATACCTTCATAGGTATCAATTAAATATTTTTAGTGTAAAAAATTGAAAAATATATGTTTTTTTATTATTTCATATACGTGGAACATCTTTTTTAACGAGCACCTCCCATAAGCGGACTCCTCTTTTGACCGGAGAAATATTTCTCCTAAATTTAAGGGGGTATTCTAGTCTAGAGGCCCGAATTTTAGGTGATTTTTGAAGTGCCGTAAAAAAATGGCAATCAATATCTTTCTATCCATTTTTTTATGAGTTATTTATTAACATTACAAGAATACAGAAAAAAAATAAAAAAGTTGAAAATTAAAAAAATTAGCAGCTGATGAAGTGGGGGGGGCCTCAAAAAATTGCCGCGTGATCACGCCCACGATTCCAACCCGCCTAGCAATCCGAAAAAAAAAAAAATAAAAAAGATTATTAGTCTAGAGTAATGTCGCTATGTCCGGAACTAAGGAAAAGTTGAAAAAATTTTTTTTCACAAAATGGCCGCTGCCTGAAAAAAAGCAATTTTTGTACCACTTTTTTTGACTTTTTCGAATTTTTTAAAAATTGTAAAAATTGATATTTGGGGATGCGGCTAGTTCCGGACATAGACAAGTCTATAAAGAAGACTTTCAAAAAAATTTCAAGTATATCAGTCCAGTAGACCTCGTGGAAATCGTGGGCATCGTCTTGAAAAAGGCAGTTTCGAGAAAAACGCGTTTAAGGGGTAACGCCACTGTAAGTTTTTTAAAAAATCGTTTTCTTATTGGCTTAAAAAATAGTTTAAACCTTTTACAATAAGAAAAAAAAAGGTCCCGTGCGAGAAAAAATTTTTTTTAATTTGAAAATGGAGGTCGCCACCAAGCGCGTTAAACTTGCTCCGAAACATGTCCCGGGAAGATGTCTATGGAGCCGCCATTTTGTTTTTTTTTTCGCTGTCAAAAATTTATCAATAAAGTTCAATATATGCCCGATAATACCCTTAAAAGTTTTTTTTTCAAACACCTTTAATTTCGCGAGAAAAAAATTCGTGAAAAAACCTTTTTTTTTAGCCGTTACAGTAGCGTTACCCCTTAAAGTCCAAGTGGTTTAGAAGTTAGAATTCAGCTGTTAGCAGCTGGATGCAGTTGAACACTAAATATAAAAGATACAAGCCACCATTTTGAAAAATCCTCTTGTAGGCATATTCTTGAATAGTTAAACTTTGAAAATATGAAAACAAAAAAAATATATTTTTTCGAATTTCTAGACTAGAATACCCCCTTAATCCAAATGGCATGAAAAATTAAATTAAATTACCCTTTTTAACCGGACACCTCTTCTAGATATGAATGGAGACATTAATTTACACGAACTTTGGACGAATATACTCTCAGAATATGCAGACGGTTTCTTTGCAATTCTGTTTGTCACTTTAAAGCTTTTCTATACGCTGGGAGTGAAATAAATTGTTCCAAGAGTAACAATAGTACAAAGCTTATACAGCTTCAGTAGTACGAAGACCATGATCTCATAGATGCGGATAAATATAGTAGAAATAGCAACATGCTGCGAGTTTGCAATTTAAATTTAATTTTTAAAGGGTAAATAAATGTCGTATAAACTATACTTTAACTCAAGTGTATCATAACAATCTTAATATTAGCTACCTGTGGTGGTCCATCATAGCATTATAGACCAATGTAGTTAAAATTTGTGTACATTGAAATATACGGGACTGCTACATCTTTATAGTTTAGTTTTTTTGTTATTATTAAATTGATCATCAGTGCTTAGTACCTGCTACAAACAAAAATAGCTTGGTAAAACGAATAAGAATTCTTTGAGTTGGGCGGAACCAATAAGAATCCCCTTGCGGGCGCATTTTAAACTTAAAAAAAAAAGGGTCTAGTGAGAACAATTATCTGTCGTCCATTTTACTCTTACTTATGAAATTTAAGTGCCTAACATGTGTCGGCTTTGTTTAACACAATTCGATTGTTCTAACTATGTTGTCATAATTTTATAAGTATACAAAAGGAATGAAATGATTATACATTTCTAAGTCTTTTTATAAAATTGTCAATTCAGTATCCATCTACTTTTTTTTTTTTTCAAATTTACTGTTTTCGAAAATGATAGTATTTATTGTGCTAAGTTGATAAGTAGAAGAAGTTATAAAGTCAAAAAGCCAAAAATAAACTAAGTAGGAATAAAAAGCGCAGAACCGTGTTGAGGTGGGATTCGAACCCACGAAATGACTCCTGGGATGATAATCAGCGCGTTTACTAACTGAACTACCGAGGGCAGATTGGTTGTGACCAAATTTTCGTCAACTTTCAATATGACACATTTGATAGTAATCTTAACACACATGAAAAATTGTATTGTTATTCTGGACAGGAGACAGTGGATATTAAAACTGATAATGGGATCTACGCTAAAACTGATGCAGAAAACGACTCTTACAGAAAGACCCACAAAGAATGTCATTCTTTATAAAATTTTGCTCTAAAAACAGGAGATCACGATGCTCTTAAAATGATTTCAGATTTACGGGTGGGCACATTACAAAAATGTGATTACTTCTGGGATACATCATAGTGTTTTTATTTTTGATTCCCCCAATGACGGATATTCCACTGAACGGATAATTTACCATGGTCCCATGCATGACCGCCTTAAAGAGATTTCACTCGAGTTTTTCGTAATTACGCGTGAACCTTGAAACGGATGATATAAATGGGATGTCAAACCAATTTATTTGGTCATACTAATTCGATCATTCTCTTTCGATTAAAATGGTCCCCAAAATTATTCTCCAATGATTTAGGAGAGCATTAAAATGCTGTCTAGTTCTATGTGAATCCCAAACGTATATCAACTTGGTGCAATAAAGTTGTAACTGTTATATTTTGCTCATATAGAACCATGGAACACAGAGCGTTAACCAAGTTATGCAGATATAATACATATGCATCCAAATTTGGGCGTCTGGTAGTTGAGCAGTAGGCACTTCTTTATATTTAGTCGCAGTAGTTCATAATGCTTAAGAATTTTTAAGCTAACAAGTTTTATGTTTTGGGTGATGAACTTTGTAGCTGGCATAGACTTTGAAGAAATAGCATCACATCCTGTTTTAATTAATTAACCAGAACCGGGTGATGAATATGACAAAGATGTTGTACTTGGAAGATTTGGTATTCGAAAATACTTCAGTTGGAAAATCCACAGTAGTTTCTATCAGCAGTCTAGTAGAAATAATCGAGAAAGCTTCACAGGATAAGAACGTAAGGTTCTGTTATTTTCCTTCATGGGCATACAAGACCCCAACGACAATCCTATTTGACCCGAATTAAAATCATAATAGAAGATAGAAGTATATAAACCTGTATCGTTAGATGGATTAGCATTTTGCTGGAAAAACGTTGCATAACAACTACCATAACCAGCGAATCTCCAACAATCAAAACCATTAGAGACTGCCCACAATGCGAAGTTTTAATGCCACTACTATGGTTCTTGGTTGTGGTCTTATCTATTTCAAGAGCCGACTTTAAGGTGTAGCAATACGCTGATGACATTATCGGGAAATTTGAATCAATTTTTACCCGGCCTTATATAAACTGCCTTTGGAATAGTCACTAGATGGTGGTAGAATATGGTGCTCAATAAACATGGGTAAGATGGTAATAGTCCCTTTCACTAGGAAACGGAGCCCCCAGTGCCAAGCTACTGGATTAAGGCCAGGTTACCAGATTTATGACGATGAAAAATTAGATTTTTACTTTTACATAATTTTCATCCTTAAAGTGTTTAGAACACGTAGGTAAAAGGATATTTTCATATCTGAAGTACCTATTTTAGAATTTACAGCTTGTTGAGAGTGGAACCGTCCGCCGGCTGGAAAACAGGTAGCTTCAGCGCTCGGCGACTATTCGCTGGGGAGATCTTTTCTTGCTACCTAACGTACCCTCATAAATTTCATGAAACCGTTAACCTTCAAATTCAGCACAATGTGTTCTTGGAGGAACAAGAAGGGCCTCTGTATGATGCTGGAATAGCTGAAGTAAGTTCTCAAAGATTTTTTATATACATTTTTCAACGCGTTGGACACCAAAATAATAAGAACTTTGTATTCTTACGAAATTTGGGAAATGATATCCCGAAGTGTTAAGTGACAGATACAAAATAGGAAAATTGATGACTTACAGAGCATTTTAACATATTTTTTTGGCATCCTTCTACACGCAGCATTTATGGCATCCTTGAGCTGTTCAACATTGGTATATTGGCGCCCTCCAAATCCGTGAAAGATGCCCCCACGCATTCTCAATTATGTTTAGGTCAGGGGAAACCACTGGCCAGTCAAGGGTCTGGACTCTGGACTCCGTTACACTCAAAGTATTCTTTAATTTTTCGTGCCGTGTGAATTGTGGCGTTGACCTGTTGAAAATTGTAGTCGTTTCCAAACCGGTTGTTTGTGGAATGGGCTATCTCTTCGTCTACGAGTTTGATGTAATCATCGCTGTTCATACGGCCATTCATGAAATGAATATTCGTCCTTTGACGATACCCAATGCCTCCACAGACCATAACGCTACCTCCATTTTGCTGTCGCCGTGTTGAAAATAACTCGTCTTTTCTTAGGTCATGAAAATAATGTTGGA
The DNA here is from genome assembly GCA_963924295.1 of Dioctria rufipes. Lineage (NCBI taxonomy): Eukaryota > Metazoa > Arthropoda > Insecta > Diptera > Asilidae > Dioctria > Dioctria rufipes. The sequence continues at coordinate 20,355,225 of OZ002740.1, read as the reverse complement.
AGCCATCAGAACCATCAAGTCAGAACCTCTTTTCATTAGAAAAGATGAACTTTCTCCAGCGTTTCTTCAAAATTTTCCTTTTGTGTTTTAATAAATTGTCTCTTAATGCACTCCACTCAATGATTTAAATGCAAACTGCAACTTAGGATTATGCCAGATCGAAGAAAACTGGGTTAAAATAGTTTGTGCTATCCACTTGTCGCACTCTAATTTTAGGTAATTGGGATTTGCCAGAATATGAGCGGGGTAGGAGAGGTAGAAAATTGCTAATTACCTTTAAGCAACGGAGGGAATGCTCCCCTGCAAAAACTTGTATGGCCTTCTATACAAAAATACCTCTAAATCGTGTTTTTGAAGGGGTGTGTACTATCCAGTTGTCGCGGAGTGTATGTGTGTATACAGTTATATAGATATATGTATATAGTTTATGTATGTATATAGTATATATATACAGGGTGTCCCAGACTAATAAGTCAGTATTTTGCCAAATGATTTCTCTCGTCCAGACAAGTAAAAAATTGTAAGGCAAGGGGGGGGGGCAAAATGCCACCCTGTCGGGTTACAGGGTGATTAGTGAAATATTCGTTTTTTTTCATTAAACACCATATATATTCAAAGTACATCCTGTATGGTCCATTTTAAGACGGCGTTGAATGCAGAACTTCATAACCTTTCCAGTGACTGCTCAACTAACCCCGTACCCCTCCCCACTCCAGAGTTATGACACTTCAAATTCAATTTTTTTTTTTTTTTTTTTTTTTTTTTTTTTTTTTTTTTTTTGTAAATTACCCCCACTAACATACATTTTTGTTACGAAATTTCAAAAGCCCAGAGTGTCGTCTTTAATCTAACTTAGTACACTTATGTTGTATCTGTGACAGTTAAGGAGTTATTAGCTCTTAACCTATTCAGGTCACAGATAATTTGTTCCCTTAGTGACTGAAAACACGTCAAAACACGTCATTTTATAAAAATATCGTTTAATTTTGGTATGACCTGAACAGATTAAGAGCTAATAACTTTTTAACGGCTACAGTTAGTACATAGGGTGTTCTAGGTTAAATTAAAAAGAAGACTCTGGGCTTTCGAAGCTTTGTAAAAAAGGTGTACGTTAGTGGGGGTATTTAAGAAAAAAAAAAACGGAAAAATTAAGAAAAAAACAAAAAATAAACCGAAATTTTGAATTTGAATCGTCATAATTAATGGAGTGGGGAGGAGTGCGGGGTTGGTTGAGCAGTCGTTGGAAAGGCCATGAAGTTCTACATACAATGCCGCCTTAATATAGACCATACAGGGTGTAGTTTTGAAGGTATAAGGTGTTTAATGAAAAAAGAATATTTTACTAATCACCCTGCAACTCGACAGGGTCTGGACGAGAGGAATCATTTTGAAAAATATTGACGTATTAGTCTGGTACATCCTGTATAGTGTATGTATGTATATAGTTTCTGGAGCTCTTACCTTATAAAAGGTTCAAAATCGGAACTCTTGAGCCATTTATTTCTCGGAAGCAAGTGGGAAATCGAAAAGTTTGAGATACCATACTGTATATCACTTTTATATAACGTGAACACATAAAATTTAAGGTTCGACCTCTACTTAGAACCCACGATTTGGCAACATTAAAATATAGTAAAATTTATATATCGATATAAGTACTTATTGTGTAAACTGACCAATTTTAGAAAACTAGAAGATAATTCGATTAAGAGCAAAATATCTTTCCAGGGTTACAAAAAGCTTTTTCAAAACTTCTTCGTTTATTTTTGAATTTTTAACAATTTAAAACCTAAATTTTTTACTACTTTTATTATGGTTTTTTTTTTAGAGTAAACAAGAAATTTCCAGTTAATCATAATTGCAGCAATAATTGAACTGCAGTACATTAATTAAATGCAATTAGTAATTCATGTAACTGGCAGAGATATATGTAAGATGTTCATCCGTTCCGCTATAAAAAAAAAAGAAATCTGTTAAAATGTAACCAGCTGAGACGGCATTCATACCTATGTGCCTTGCCAACCTGTGTTCAATTCAGACTAGGTACCTCATTCGACTGCAATTTTTTCATAATTTTCAAACATCATACGAAAAAGAACTGGACAATCGTTTGTCTTTAATAACTGAAATTAAATAATGTCAAGTGGCCCCACTAAAGAAGAAAACTTTTTCACATCGTTCTCTTAAAGCTTTCTGGAATTTCTATGATGGTCTTCTCATAAGCACAGACGGACGGACGGACGTGTGTCATTTTATTTGTTGATATCCCTCCGGCTATCAAAAAAAAACGTAAAATGTCTTTTTATTTCATATATGTTGAGCTGCTGTGTCTTCAAATTGCTTCTGCACTTAGCCAATTGATGGAAATAATAAGGAAGACATTTCTACTTGTTGTTTTGAGATATCTATAGTGTTGCCAGAAATAGTCTTCGTTTATTTATTCTGAGCTAGTTTAGAGGTATTCTGTTTGATGTTTTTTTTTTCTTTTTCATAGAAACACAGGGTTTTTATAATCACGCCAATATTAAAATTTATGAACAGTAATCAACGCTTGTTTGTTATTTTTTAGTCATATAAAAAAAAATATTACAAGTTTCGGATCTAGGATAATTTGTGAATGCGATATAAATTTGTATTGTGAGCAGCAGCAGTTTTCATTACTATGGTTTGTTTGGAGTTAGGAAAAACGAACTGATGAATTCGATACAGATTGCTTGCTCTCCCTATTTCTCCTATCACAAAAATCTCCGATATCAACTCAGACAAGGTATTCCGTCGAAATCAATTAAAGAAAATTGAATTTACCATGACAATCTTGTCTAGAATTTCTAATATCTGAAGTTTTCTAATATTATCAGGGAATTTTATATGAAGGGGTAAATAAAAAATATGGGTGAGGTATTTTCGTGTTAAATACTAATTAGAGTTCCCTAATACACGTGTATACATGTTTTACATGTTTTAGACAAATATGTAGCTAAAATCATGAGCCTAGACTATATCTATGTACATACTTTTTTCTAATTGTCACGAACTACACGTCTATTTAAAAGTTTGTGTTCACGTATTTTGTCTGCATGACCCTCAAACAGTTTTAAGCCTTAGAAATGATGTGAGTAGAATTGTCGGTTTCTCTAGAAATATGGACATGACGATGACAGATATCTTTGGAGGGGGGGGGGGGGGGGGTTGCATGAGGGGAGAATGAGTAGGTGTATGAACGTTAGAGATTGTAGCGGCCCTGAGGACTCCTGTGCAAGGCCCATTACTTTCTTTTTGTAGGTTTTGTGTTGGATAAATATGTGTAAATATAACGCCCGAAACGCCCGAACTTTTGGGTTTTTATAACTTTTATTCTTACACAACTACCCAAGAAACATTTTTTTTATATAGTAGTAACGGTGAGGTTTCCATTACCAAATTATATAACTTGAGTTATATAGACTAGTACTCGAAACCTCTTTGTAACCACTATAAACCCCTCTAGAGCTTAAATGGAGGATTATATAAAGGTTACCGTGACTTGATTTAGGTAACGTTATATAACTAAAAGTTTTATAAAATGAGTAACCAAAATATTCTGGTTACCTTAATATAACTTCTTATAAAACCCTTATATAACCCAAGGTGCTCTCGATTAATTTATTTTGGTCATAGCAGTGGCGGTAATGTTTCGGTTACCTTTATAAACTTTGTTTATAATGGTGATGGTAACGTTTCCACAACGCTTGGAATTCTCAGGCTGATTACTTTCAGTGATTGAAATGTTAGGGAAATTATTTTTCGTTACCTTTATAAAACAATAATATGCAAATATTTACGAAACCTATCTTGACATAGAATTTCGATTTTTTTTTTTTTGTATTGCATTTTTATAATGGAAGGGTTTAATATTTTTACATTTCAGAAGTACAATTTTTCGACATATATGTGGTGAAATTCAGCTGCAATTGAAATTTTATTGTGAATATCATCATAGATACTTCTAAAAAATACAGACCCCTCCAAAAATAAGCAATTTTTAATAATTTTAATTAAATATGACAAAATTAAAAATTTTCACTTAGGTGATATTAATTCATAAAAATAACATAACATAATTTAGAAATGTTATGTACCTAAAAAGATGTATTTTCTTCATATAAAAATAAAACGGAAGCCATATATCTGCAATATAAAAAATTGACTAATCCGACATTTTCTTTTTTATCTGCAATGCATAGATGAAAAAAATGGCGGCTTGTACTTAAATGAACTAATTACCATTATAAAACTTCAAGTAGTTTTATATAAACTCTGTCTCTATTATATAAACTGAATGACCCTTATAAAACTTCTAGAAATATTATATAAACTGAAGAAACTACCATACCTCGAAAATGATCCTTACATACCCTTTAGTCATAATATATAACCTTTGGTAATGTTTTATATCTTATAGTGACAAAAATCAGACGTTCGTGATCTTATATACCCTTAAGTTATATTGTATTACCTTTGGTAATATTATATATTTTATAGTAACGAAAATCAGTCTACTGTTCTTATATACCCTTTGGTTATATTGTGTTACCTTGGTAACGTTATATATCTTAAAGTAATACCGAAGGATGTGTCAAGTTATTCTTAAAATAAGTTTTGTTGGGCGCGCCGTGTAGTGTTATAATGGCTCCATTCGACACTAAAAGTAATTTGTTTTTATAACGATCACCGTAGTTACTAAAGGGTCACCAAAAAATTTTACGATATTTTATAGTGGGTATATATTACCGAAAGTTCCCAATTTTTATTAAAGTCACCGAAATTACTGAAAGTTGTCGAGTTATATAAGGGTAACCACGGATACCGCAATAAACCCTTATTACCAATAAGTTATATAACGTGGTGATCAAAACAATTACAAAACTTTTTTATATACCTTCTAGTAATGGTTAGTCTAAGTTATATAGACCAGTGATTGTAACATTTCCATCACCAAGTTATAAAATCTTTAGTAACCTACTTCCACGATAACCATTAGTAACCTTAAAAAACTCTAATATAACTACGTCACCAATTGGTAATATTATAAAACTCTTATATAACCACTGAAATTTTTACATAACCGAGTAACCATTATATACCCCTTATAAAACTACCCATCACCTTCAGTCACCAAAAATTGTTACTTGGGTAATCTTCTACGCGAAGTGAAAACCACCTGTTCTGAAGCTGTAACTCACTCGTTATTTGCGCGTTTGTGTATTTCATACTCATATTTACTACTATTGGTTTTCTTCGGTGTTTTGATGTGCTAAAGAATGAATCGAAAATTGTCTTTCTTAGCTCTTCGGGTACATGGGGTCTATTTGTAGTTGTGCAGGTTTTGCACCAAATCTGGTCCTCTGACAAGGGTAATGTGATTCTCGAAAGCTTATAGTCAGAATTACGCTGTTCGTTGTTTACTATATTTTTGAGTTCTTGGTCACCTTTTCGTAGTTTGTTGAAAGTCTGTACAAACATGATAGTGCATCTGTTACTACATTACTTTTTCCTGTGACATCTCGGATTTCTGAGGTAAATTGTGTGATGTAGCCAAGCTGGCGCGCTTGCAGTGAACTACGATCTGTTTTTGCCAGGACTGCCTGCCTGAAGTTTTCTGTTGAAGGCAGAATACTTCATTTCGGTAGGTGTTAACTTTTTGGAAAAAAGCTCTAGTGCCTTTCAAGAATTGTTTGTTAACTTTTGCAAAGATGCGCCGACATGTGTGTTTATTGCGTCAGTGGTGATATTAAAAATGGTATTATCCAAAGGGTGGGATAGCAGAGTATTTTCTGCTAATGCTAGTTTGATTTTTTCGAATGAGTCTTTGCATTCCTTTGGCCAAGTGAACTTATGTTTCGGTATGGTGCACCGTTGCAGTAATGTCTGATGTGCGTAGATTGGGGACAATGATTCCACTAAGGTGAGGATAAATCTGTGGTAGTAATTTACCATACTCACCAATCCTTGGATCTGTTTAACACTAGTTGGGTCTGGTAGGTCATTTATGGTCTGTACTTTTTCTTTTGAAAGCAGAATACTGCGCTCATGTCTTTCTGAGAGTAGACAAAATCCGTAAGGGACTAGCACCACCGCATGAAAGCTGCTACAAGAGTGACTGAGTGCGGGAGGGTAACTGGACGATAATGGATGAGGTTGGTGGTTATGTGGATATAGGGGAGGTTTTGCTCGTAACGGTGAGAGTGTCGTTATCAAAAGTCATTGTTGCTTGTTAGCATGATTCCGGAATCTATGTGATCTTAGGTACAGTTGTCGGGTCAAAGGGTGCTCAGTGATTTTCTGAAAGTATCTAGATAATTTGCTATCTGGATTATCCGGAATATTTGGGATCCGTTTCCTTAAACCCGAGTATCCGGATAGGATAATCCGGATCCAGACTAAGCAAAAAAAGTTCAAAATTTCCTCCAGATTGCATTGTTTCATTAGAAAACTATAAATTTCATGACATTTACATTTTCCCAATAAAATAAAGCAATCTGGAAGACATTTTGAAGCTTTTTTGGTCAGTCTGGATTTGGATAGTTCGAATCCAGATCCGGATAGTACGGAGCGGGATTTCAGGAATTGGATAGTTCGCAGATATTTGCAAATCCGAAAACAGTTTTCAGCTCTATTTCTAATATCACCACGCTATAAAACGTGCTTTTTCTCCTAAACTACTACACCTTTACCAACCATCTTCCCCGCAACACCATAAATAAAAATAAATATATAAATATTTAGTAGGTTAATTATGCCAATTTTGCACTTTATTTATTATAGGGTCATTCCACAGAAAATCGACTAATATTGTGTAAATTTGTGCACCGATCATCTTCAATTTTAATGAAATCTTACAGGTAGTTGGTTTTATTATTAAAAGTATTTAGCTGAAATAGGGGGGTCTGAACAAAAGTATAATCAAGACACTCCAAAAAATCCATTGGCATACTCCATCTTTCTTATTTACCGAACAAATTGCACATAATCTGACAACTCAGCACCCGTCATTAATTTTTGTTGAAAGTTTTCTGAACTACATATTTAAAAAAAATAACTCCATCCAAACTTTAAGGAGTTCAATTTTCTCCGTTCTACAGCTTCTTCAAAATCGATTAAGGATTAAAATAAAAAAAAAAAATAACTAAAAAAAATTTGGAGAATTCACTTTTTGAGATATTCAAGGAAAACGGACATATTCATTATCATTGAAAACAATTTTTTAGAAAAAAGACCTCCACTAATTTGCCAGCAAGCTTCCTTAAATAAATAGCGTTTGTTTCATGAGCTTGCGATGGATACGTCCTGAGATATAAACTTTTCAGATTACACCTACCAATCAAAATTTGCCACTTTTTACAAATTTCAAAATACCGTATCTCCATCAAAAATGGACAAAAACGAAAAATATTTCAGCAAAATATTATTAATAATAAAACCAACCTACCTTTAAGATTTCATCAAAATCGGAATTGATCCATTTAGAACATTTGTCAATTTTCTGTGGAATGACCCTCATTTACATCAGAATGTAAAAAATACTGGCCCAAAAATTGATCTCTGAGGTACACCGGGCATTTGAATACAGAATTTTAAGATTCTCTTTACAAAAGTAATTGTAAATTATGATTAACAATTACATTCCAAATGCCGCCTTTAAGAAATCTCACCACACCAATTAACTTGAATAACAGAACTGGTGCACTTTTACGGATATATTTTTAGGAAGTTCTGCATCATAAATTAAGAATCATCATAGCAACTGTGTCAGTACACACAGAAACAACAACAACAAAAACTGAAGTGTTCAACCACAAATCAATCCATCAAAACGGCCTCTTCTCCTTTTAATTAGCTCTTGTCTGACCTCCCCGCTACCTCCCCATCAGACTTTTATAAATAGTTTCGTCGTTGTTGTGTCGTGTCGTGAGTTCAACAAATCGTAAAGAGATTGTTTTTTTTTTAATTAATTTCAAATTTTTGCTTTGCAACTTTCCTTTATGGGGCAACAATCGAGAGTACCTACTTAGCCATTACGTGCTAGCTAGCTAGCTAGCTTAGCAGAGTGTTAAGACGTGTATAGACATCTTGGCGCGCGCGGTGGTGACTCTCTCATCAGAGTATCAGTACAGCACCCAGATGAGTTTTTAATTTATTTTTTACTTATTTTTTTTTTTTCTTAACGTTTATTCAATGAGAATGAGAAGTACTTATTTATGGGCAGAGGAAATACATAAATTTATGTGTGTTTGTCATATTTGGAACGGGCCGACACGGGACCCAGTCGTCGACTCTTTTATGTTACATGTATGGAGCGATATTATTATTATTATTATGACCATGTTAATGACCTTTATAAACGCCTTATAATAGTGTGAGTTTGTGTGGTTTTTTTTTTGTTCTTTTATTGTTGGTGTTGGCGGGAATTTTATCTCTAGCGGCCGTTGCCTGCGTGTGATAACAATAAATCAATCTGGTGCACTCGCGACGCGATAGTAAAAGAATTTGTTTGGATCGGCTTACACAATTTAGTTTCAATTTTTTCCTTCTCAGATTTGTGGTTTATTTTTCGTGTCCCCCATTAAGGGTTATCTCTGTGATTTCAGTCATTTGGATTTGGAATAATTTATGCAATATCATCCTAGAAAATTGGGAATGTTTTCGTAATTTATTAATGTTTTATTCATATGTATAATATGATATATGTATACAATATGAATATAAGCAAACGACATACATACATAGATTGTATATAAATTGATTAATCCGTTTGGACACAAAGTTTCAATTGGTTCACGATGTTGTCGAGTCTTGCAATATCAGCTGTGTTCTTTTGTGTCCGCAGAACATGACAGAAGAAAATATACACAAAAGAACGCCTCATACATTTTCATAGAAGATTTATAAATGAAGCGAACAGTACAAATAGTTCGCTTCAATCGACAGAACAATTTGTTCTCTCCAGTATATGCTAGTTCTAGAACAAAGTACACAACTATCGTGAACGATTTTCCAATATTACTTCGAATTTCGAATAATGAAATTTTTGTTTTTCTTCCATATTTTTCAGTTGTGATGCAGTTTGTGTTGTATAGATATAATTGTATTTTTGAAAAGCTCTCGACAAAGAATATTTTATTCGTGAAGGCATGGAGGAGAGGGAGGGGTTATTTTTCAAATTATTGATATGATATGCCATATTTCTTATCAAATCCCGCTTAGAGGTTTTTTTCTGTATCTATATACATCTTTTACCATTCAAAACAATTTTCGAATTTCGAAGGTTTTCTTTATTGGAATTGAATTTTTTTCTTGTAAGTTAAAACGTTGTTATGGCGTGGAGAGAAAAATAATGCAAAGCGCATCTCACTCCAAAAGATCCCTACCATGTTAAACACAATCAAAATTACACAGATTCGGGGTCATATTATTATGTATGGGAAACCATCCTCTAGGAGTTGTGGCCAGTTGAAGATATTCGTGAACCTTGATGGGAATAAATGAGTATAACTTTTGAACCACCCTATAGATTTTGGTTATTGTTGGCTTATTAAATAGCCAAGAATAGTAGCTGTCGAAAAGTGTATTTCTCTGTATTTTTTAATTAAGCATCTTGAAATTATTCTCAAATATTTCCAAAATTTTGATGTTTTTACACACAAAAGTTTTTGAAATAAATAACGGTATTTATGAAATTTGTGTGTAAAAAAAATCCATTTTTTGGACATATTTGAGAATAATTTAAAGATGCTTCATTAAAAAATATTTAGTAATACACTTTTCGACAGCTATTATTCTTTGCTATTTAATAAGCCAACAATAACCAAAATCTATAGGGTGGTTCAAAAGTTATATGTACTCATTTATTCCCATCAGGGTTCACGAATATCTTCAACTGGCAACAACTCCTAAAGGAAGGTTTCTGGGGGGGGGGGGGGGTATGTGGAACAATTTTTTGATCAACTTATCTCAAGGAATCGCGTGGTATACCGGAAGGTGTCTTGATATGAATCACCCTATATATATGTATATATGTATATATATACATACATATATATATATATTTACATTTTTTTTTTGTAAAAGCAAATCTTTATTTATAAAATACATCTTTTTTGAACATAATTGAAATTATGCTCCTTCGGAAGCTACGTCGTTTGCCCATCTTTCCGGTATCGTGCGGATTCCAACCTTAAAGAATTGCGCGTCTCTCGAGGAGATCCAATTATTGAGCCAAATTTGAAAAGCTTCAAAAGAATGAAACCGTTCTCTACTAAGGTCTGACTGCATCGACCGGAACAAATAGTAATCGGAAGACGGTAAGTACGGCGAGTGCTGTAACACTTTCCAAGTAGTTTTCACTGGTTTTGCGCTATATGAGGTCTTGCATTGTCATGTAAAAGTAATATCTTATCGTGTCGATTGTCCCATTCTGATCGTTTTTGTTTTTCAATAGCTCGCGTTAAACACATTAGTTGACGCCTGTAGACAGCGCCATTAACAGTTTCAGATGGTTTCAGAATCTCATTATAACTAATACCTTTCATATTCCACCATATACAGAGCATCACCTTGTCACTATGAATATTCCGTTTTGGCTGCGATGGACCAGGTTCACCAGGTTTATCCCATGATTTATTATGCATAGTGAATCGACTTTTCATACCCAGTAACAATCCTGTGTAAAAAGCCCTTTCTTGATTGCCTTTGCAGTAGCATTTCACAAGTGGTTTTTCGGTTTTCTTCTTGCCTTTCGGTTAGCTCATGAGGTACCCAATTTCCTTGTTACTGGTTTAGTCCCATTGCTTGCAAACACTTTTCCACAGTTGATTGATCAACCTATAATCTGCTGCCAATTCTTCTTGAGTTTGGCATGGATCTTCGTCCAGTTGTTCATCAAACTTTTACGGTCTTTCTTCACGTTCAGCGTCGTCAACATCGAAAACGTCATCTTTAAACTATCTAAATCATCTTCTGCTTCTGTTAGCAAACGATGACCTTCAGCAGCGGATCTCTTTAAATTATAGAAGTATAGCAATACTACACGCAAATGTCGATTATTTGGTACAAAACTCTGACATGTTAAATTGAAAAAAAAAAAAAAAAAATCTGTTGTAAACACTTTAACTGATCGAGATACAATGGATTCTGACACTGACATTAGACCTGTCAAATAAATGTCAAATCGATTCAGACGTAATACATACAATAATGTCGATTTCGATGGGTCTTCAGTGCAACACCAGTGTTGCACTTTTCTAGTAGTGCAGCACTGAAAATGTTCGATGGGACAACTTTTATAGCAGAAGTGCAACCCTGATTTCCCCTACTTTGCACTGAATATTTTCTCGGTGTTACAAAAGCATATTCAAGTTGAATTGTCATCTGCTCTGTCAAAGTGTACTGTTGCGATTATTTGTGAAATTTTTGAGTTGAATTAATTAAAAGATTTTATTTGGGTAATTCGCATAAATTTTAAGAAGAAATTTCTTTCTATATATGTCAATAAAGAACATTTATTACGTTTGACAGTTTCGTGTATATAATACGTGTGTCCACAAATACGAGGAATATGACCGAAATATGTTCGATGGATTTCAGTGCTTCCAGTTCTCCGCTGTCAGAAGAATGCAACACTGAAATGGTCCCATCGAAATCAACATAAGAGTTACGCCATCTATTAGAAAACGGAACTTACTTTTTTTCATACCCAATAATTTTTGAATTCTTTAAACCAGTTTATCAGAAATGCAACTAAAAGTTGATAAATAATAGTCCGGTAGGTAATAGACAAATTTAAACTCACAAATCCATCTGATGATAAGAATTTTAGAATTACCGCTTAGCAAACATCAGTTAAAAGTTCCATATTCTCGTTTTTAACTGTGTTATATTTTGTTCGATGTTATTATTTCCGTTCTTTTACGGAAAATGGAAAAATTTATTAAAATTGAATCCATTGAAAATTCCGATTTCAAATAGTAAAATTCTGATAAAAGAATTTTTCAGAAATTTTCAAAAGTAATTGAAAGTTAGTACTATGAAATATTTACCGCGCGATGATTTGCTTTGAGTTTCTTAGCGTAAGACATATAAAAGCGTTACGCCATCTATTAAAAAGCGCTAACGATTATGAAGACTTGTTTGATCATAAGAGAGGATTTGACGTTTAAGTACCATATAGAGACTATCAGGCTGCCATCAGATCGTTAGAAACATCGACTATATTCTGTAAACTGACGAGAAATGTTCCGATGAGCTCGAAGTATTGGAGAAATGATATATCGTCACTCTTCTTTGATATATGATCATAAGAATAAAAAAGGGCTAATGAATTAGGAAGAGGCATCTTTCCGCATTTTTTTCAGGGTGGAAAACTTAACAACCTACATTACATTTAGAAAGATATAAACTCTTCCTGTAATACAAACAAAAAGTTCCCGCACTTATGAAGAGCTTGCAATGACATTGTCTGAATTTTTGCGTTCATTACTGTTCATTGGCTAATCGGGCCGTGGTTATAGTTTGAAGTTTAATTTACGCTATTGTAGCTACAATTTGTTAAATAGTTAAATAATATGTAATTCAAGATAACCTATAGATAACATCATCTTCGATGCTATTAAGAAATCTCTCAAAAATTTAACATGCGAAAGATAATCCACCTTTTAAATTTTACAGGCTAGCATCAAAACGACCCTTATTATGGTGTTAATTTGAGCTTTAACAAGGTAGTGTGAGCTCACCGCCTAAATCAGTCTTAATAAGCTTTATAACACTTTTCTCAATTTCTCCAGTCTTAATAAACTTGATAATACTTCTAAATTTCTCTATTCACAATGAAGTGATGTACCGCAAGGATCCATTTTAGAACCTCTGCTATTTTTCATTTTCATCAACGATCTTCCATTGGGTATTTTATTTTCCACACAATTGTCAATTTCACTTTGTGCATTGTATGAATGAAGACCCATACATACATCTGCGATAAATGAATGATCCAAACTAAATAAACAAGCACTTATTCTCTCCTTACTTACTATTGTTCTAATATCCCTGAAAACACTTAGTCCCCTTATACAGTTTTAGCAGCTCATTACTCGGGATATCCAAAATTCTGTCACTCTATGCCTATCTCTTGTCTGGTATTCTCATAAAATGTGTATAGAAGTCTAATCATCCAAATTATTCCACGTTGATTATCTCTTGACCTGATCAATTCCACAGTTCTTTATCTGAAACTTGATCACTGCAGTGAATTGTTGTATGATCTTCAACGTTTCGAAATCATATACCTGGGACGGTTATATGCATTTGCTTCATAATTTTCTAGAGCGACTTGTGAATGTTATAGAAAAATAAAAATATGTTAAGTGTCGGCACGAACTCTGCTTACCTAACTTTCAATAATGACTTTCACTAAATGAACAGAAATGTTAGCTATCCAAGGTGGAGGAAACAAGTGTCAGTGTAATAGAAAGACATGGAAACAAAAAAACAATATTAATGATATATTTCTGTTAAGCTAAGCTATAATTTTCCGCCCTAATGACCTTCTGATATCAAGCACCGACAGGTCTACAATTATTTTGAAAATGATCGAACGTTTTTTTTTCTGTTCGTAATTTAACTAAGTCTACTAGAAACGATGACGCAAGACCACAGAAAAAATAAATTTAGCTAAGAAGATTAGGGGATATAAGGAGGATGACGGAAGTGTTGTTTTCATTTAATTTTGGCTATTTTCTTTTATGCACGAGGTTGATAAATTATAGTCACAAATTCTCACTCACTTAGGCCAAGTATTCATTATTCATTAATCAATCCCATGGTCAAAAGGGTTGGCACAATTTGCAATGTCTATAATTAGTTGGTCTATTGTAACTAAAAATTTATGGGAAATCGTCTTAATTGCACTTTTTTATTTTACTATGGTTGCAAAAAACCGTCATATTGAGTCTAAAAATGGTCCTGAAAGACAAAAAATAGCAAATATTAATGGAATGTGAAAAAATTACCAATTTCCAGAGAAAATATTTCTTCAACAGGTGATGAGTCTGGATTTTCTAATTTTTTTTTTCGAACACAATTATGAAATAATGAGAATTCAATAATATTTTATTCGAAATTGAGCCGAATGATTATCAAGGTAGATTTTGTTGTTAGTTTATTTAAATATACGGGGCATGGTGGGAGAAAATATACATGGAGACCCTTCCTTTTCCTTTTTCTCTTATAATCAGTAATGCCTCTTTTGTACTTCTGAACCCAGTGGATGTAATTTTTACACATTTGGTATAGATTTTGCAATTATCTAAACACTGATTTTCGAATATTTTCTAAATTCGAAACTTTAAGTTCGAATTTATACGCAATTCCTGCTGTAGGTACTTTTAAGATTTTTCATTATTGAGGTTACAATGCCAGGCAACAGCCTGGAAACCCTTTTCAGATGTTGCTGAAAAGAAAGGGAAATTTAAGAAAAACAATATTCTTGGAAGGGTAGGTACATATTTTTAATTTCGAAAATTTCTCAAGTTGAGGTTAAGATTTTCGAAATATATTTTTTTATTTCTTCGCTTCGCGAATGGGTCACACATAAATACATCCATATATAAGGTGTCTTAGGAAAATTAAAATACATATCTCAATCTGCAAATCATTTATTCCCTCTACTCTTATTGGAAGTGCCACATTTTTCTTAACGTAATCTTTATATCCATGAAAGGTGAAACTGAGAACGAGAAAAGGCTTCGACGAATACAATCCAGTCACCATAATTTCTTATCTCTTTCTCAAAATTACGGTTCTGGTTGGATCTTCGATGATTGCAGGATGTGCGGGGTAAAATTCCAAGACATTTTCTTTTGATTATTTTGTCGGGGGACTTTAATGGTACAACAGCATCACAAGATACGGTGACATCTGCATCGAGCACACCTTCACGGCATATCAGGCTCTCACCAGACGTTCAAACAAGTATATCTGTACGAACCACATGAGCCGGACGAATCACAAGACCGCCTCGACGTTTCTTTTGTAGCGCTAAAAACTAAGGTTTTGCTGGCAGGGGAGTATATGTGGCGACGCGACTGACCTGTTTCTATTATTTCCACATTCTAGTAAAGTCATCATGTAAACTAAGAAAATCATTTCAGGCTAGTAATACCTTGCCGAACACAGACAGCCGTAGATAGGTAGGCTTTGTTTTTCTTTATAACGTTGTTTTAAAAAATATTATGTTTTTGTTCAGAAGTTTTGTGACAGCCTTCATGAGAGACGAAAAATAAATCGATTTTCTTTTCAAGACTACCGGTAACAAACATCAAGGAATTTTCTTTATTTTGCTTTTAATGCTTTAGGTTCCCTAGGTCTCTTCCCACAGTATCGTCGTTTAAAGAAACGTTGAATATTGACATTTTAAGCACATTGTATATTAAATATTTATAGGTATCCTATACAGGTTGTCCAAGCTTTTATTGCACTCCCAATACCCGCAGATAACAACTCATGGTAAGATTGAAAAAAAAATCTCATGTGCGAGGAGGAAGAGGAAAATTCCTAATGGTTTGTGGTGCGGAGCCAGAAAATTGTTTCTCCATATTTTATGAATCACCCTATAACTTTTGAATGATTTTTTTTTTTAAATTTAATTGAGAGAAATCGATTCTTGGAGATTTACATGTCAAAAAATATTTTTTTCTTTTCTCCTCTCCGTTTCGAATTGCAAAAAAATTCGTCATCAGCAGCATCAGTTTTTTTATGTTTGGAATTTAATAAGCTCAGTTTAAATTCATTAATCACACACAGTCTGTACTCAAACTGCATGTTTTTTTTTGTTTTGTTTTTTATTAATACAAGTAAAAAAGCTAGAATTGGTCTAAGACCAATTCTTATGATACCCTAGATGAATGCCCGTATTAAATTTCGTATGGTCACCGATGTATTCAAGTTTGATTTTGAAGTTGTTTTTCGCATATATTTCTAGAACGGTTTGTCGCACAGAAAAAATGATTATAACCAATTTTATTGGATTTCGTATTCTGCAGAAGTTCTTAGTACAATAAAAATGTCTTGGACTGATCGTTTTCAAAGTATACGTAAAAAACCAAAATTTTTATATGGCAACACCAAGAAGAAGTTGCCCGATTTAGTCCATTTTTGACATTTTATTTGCTAATGTAGTAAAAACATCATGTACGAAATTTCAGCTCTCTACGTCGATGCGTTCTCAGGCAGTGTTCAAATATATAGCGGAAAACGAAATTTTTATATGGCAACCCCACGAAGGAGTTGCCCGATTTGTCTCATTTTCGAACTTAATTTTACTTTTTTTTTTTTAAAAATTTCAGCTCTCTAAGTATACGCGTTCTCGAGTTATCGTGCGCACAGACGGACGGACGGACATGCAAAAATTAAAATAACTTTTAATATTATGAATGGGTGTCCAATCCATTTTGCTCTACCATCATTATTTCGAGGTGTTACAAACGGAATGACAAACTTAGTATGCCCCTATGATTTCATCTAGGGTATAAAAATCACCATCGAAATTATATTTGGTCACTGAAGAAATTACAATATATTTTCTACTTCCCTCTCATGCCAACTGGGCCCCACCAATACGTTGTCCGATTCTTCATCATATATACGTGGTGTAATAAAAAAATACAGTGAATCTCAATGTACTCTCCGTGGGTAGCGGTGCCCTTATACCAGGGTTGATTCCATGATTGGAAGCATTTCTGGAAGGTTTCTTTCGGAAGGGCTTTCAGCTGCTCTGTCGTGGCTCTTTAAATATCGAAAATGGTGTGTCAGAACGTTTTGTTTGTAGTGCAGCTCTTATTTTTGGGAACAGCTTAGAAGTCTTATGATGCTAAATCCGGAGAGCACAGTACTCTCCGGATTTAGCAGACAAATTTTTTTTCGGTCAAAAGCTCAAGGTGTAGCACGGGGCGTTATCATGATGAAAAAGGAAGCCATTAAACCATTTATCTCTCCTTGCGCGGACCCATGCGATATGTTCAGCTCTTTCCTAAGCTCTCGAATAGTCAATCGCCTGTTTGAACGAATCCGTTTTGCCTATTTTTACATGTTTACATGTGTTTTTTAGGTCTTGCCTTTTTTTGCATGTTTACGTGTGTTTTTTAGGTCGATGGACGTCCCGACCATTGCTCGTCTTCATTCGACTCATTCTCGATTTCAAATCGCTCATACCACTTGTAGATACTGTTCAGAGTCACAAACATTATCGCCATACACTATAGCTTTTATAATTTAAGAGCTTCTTTGGCAATTTTTTTGCAATTTAAAATAAAACTTAATATTAACACGATATTCAAAATCCATGATGTGCCACAGACCTGATAAACATGACCTCACTAGTTACTGCTATAAAAATTCATTCACCGTATTTTTTTATCACACCTTGTATATGTTATTCTATCGAGCTTTCATTTTATTTTATGGACATCAAGTAGAGAATGAGGGGATATAAGTATATAATTAGATCGCAAACGGCATAGGACCCAGTACGGAGCTTTGTGGTTCGTCAGACTTATAATCGATATTAATTCTGACTGATTATCAATCCTTTTGAGTTTGTTCATAGACTCAGAAGACTGTATGTATGTATGTGAGATCAATAACCGTCCGGTTCAGCTTAAGTTTATTGAAAATTATGGTGGCGTACTTCCAGGTAATATTATAGGGAAATTAAAAGCCATTAAACAAATGCTGTACACGTGCGCGTAATAAATTATGTTGTGTGGAATTAGAATATTAGGTAGAAATTGAAAAAAGAGCTATATGTACTGTTGTCCGAGTTTATCACCAAATTTTACGTTATTAGAGTGTCTTGTTTACTGTATTAATATTCCAATTAATGGAAATAACATACATGCAATTTGAGTGAATGAAATGGCAAGCGAATTGCTGAAACATGCGTTCCAAAACATATTCTGCAACTCGCATTGCTGCACTACGGGCCTATTAACTTATAGTTTTTTTTTTCAGCGATAGGTTGTTTTTAAAATAGAAGAATTCATGCTGCACTACCATTTACTGTTTTATGCATGAAAATAATGGAAATTCATCAAGCTTATAATCGGCTTTGTATAAAATAACATACAAATAGATTATTCTTGATATTCGGAATTCCCTAAAGAATTTTTTATTCAAAATTCTAGACAAAACAACAAAATTAGCAAAGTTTAAAAGTCCGATAAAAAAAACCGTCAAAAATGTAAATCAAATCACTTCAACCAAATGTCAACTTTTTTCCGCGCAATAAATATGATTGAGAGAGACTTGAAGGGAAAGAATGAAAGGTCAAATATTCAATTAAACTTTTTTTTTGTGTGTATGTTGACCATTAAGTGAGTTTAATAATCGCGAGAAATTGTCCCTTTATAATTCTGGTCATGTCATCTTTTATTGCACGGATAAATTCTGTGTCTCTTCTAAAGGTAGCATAATAAGAACCAATTTATTCCAAGTGTGTTCTTATATGTATGAATTGAAGAAAGATTTTCTGAGCACACAAGCGGAAACAGAAAAACTAATCATGCTGCGCATGTGTTCTTGGACTAATTATTATTAAAGAGAAAACCTTTTTCAACTCGATTACTTTTTTTTTTTTTTTAACTGACGCCTACATGAATTTGTGTTTAAAGGCGGATTTTTTTTTTTTTGTTGTTTAATAAAACCTCAAAACCGGAAACACTTGAATTTTTCTTCTTTAGTGGCATAAAGAATTATATTCGGCCCAAATTTAGAAGCAAGACATATACATAAGTGCATGGAGAGTTCTTGATTGAAAGTAAGTAGTAGCTATAGGGTAGGAGGGCACTGCTCGTATTTCGATTTCAAGTATTTTGTTCTTTGAAATTTAGATACATACGTATGAAGCAATAATTTTGGGCTTATACATATAGATACATACAGTGTTGTGCAAAACAATAGCAAGCATTTCAATAAAAAGAAGAATTTATGTGTTTTTCTTAATTTGAATTCACTTATAACAACAAAAATAATCCATAATAAACCAAACATCAACAAATTAACATACTTCATAAAAAACTGCATTTTGAAGTGTGCAAAACAATAGCAACTTTTTATAAATACGAGCTGCTTCCTCAGTTACGTGCTTGCAGCTACCAGGCTCCATTAGGTACTTTCGAAGGATCACACGAATGGTATAGAGGTTCACTTCAA
Source organism: Dioctria rufipes (assembly GCA_963924295.1). Taxonomy (NCBI): domain Eukaryota; kingdom Metazoa; phylum Arthropoda; class Insecta; order Diptera; family Asilidae; genus Dioctria; species Dioctria rufipes. The sequence goes on along the minus strand of OZ002740.1, from coordinate 20,335,989 downwards.
AAAGAAGGTAGACTACACCGAGAGTTGGGAGGAAACAGTCAGACTCATTTTAGAAACTTATTTTCTTGACTGTTTCATTGCCGATCAAGGAATAGCAGCTCCATATCCAATTGAGGTAGACAATGACCAGGGTCTCTAACATAAACAAGAGCCTTTCAGGAAGAATTATCACTCCCAAGAAGGGTAGATGGGCCATTGGAACATTTAAACTTTCCCGCCTTACTACAACAGGGTGTTGAAGAAATACTTTTTCCTCTACAACAAATTTGTCGAGTCAGTTACGCTCTAGGGTATGTTCCACGGAGAGACGTCAAGGTGGTATTTATACCTAAAGCAAGAAAAAGAAAATTGTTCTGACCCTCATTTTTACTTAAGTCTATGAAAAGAATCCTAGACCTACACATTCGAAGTGAAATTTTGATTAAATCACCACTTCATTCTAAGCAGTCTGTTTATCAAGTCGGCAAGTTAGACTGCTACCCACACATTAGTCAAAGACCTTGTAAAAGCTCTCGAAGCAAAAGAGGTGGTGTGTTCAGAAGGAATCTTTGATAATACGTCCTTCGATGCAACTATGATAACCACAACTCTAGAGAACTGTTCAGTCACTATCACTGCAGCTAAAGACTGCCCACTAGGTGTAGTCCTCTCTCCACTCTTACGCCGGATAACCTAGTAGTCACAATACGGGGCAAGCATGTTCAACTCATATCCGAATTTATGCAAACAGCCCTTCCGCATGTGGTGTTTAAACAAACAACTTAGTATAAACCCCAACAAAACGGTTATCGTTCCGTTTATGAGAAGAACAAAGCTTTCAATAACGACTCCTCTTCGTGATGATACGGAATTGATATTTTTAGACGAAGCTAAATTTCTTGGGGTCACTCTAGACAAGAAACTTACCTGGAATTTTCATCTGTCCAGAATCTCTCTGCAAGTAGCGTCGCTTCATCAGATCCATAGTCACCTATGCGGCTCTCGCATGGTGGCTAAAGCTAACCAGACAGAGACTCTGCTTAACAAAAACCAGCGGCTTGCCTGTCTAGGATTAACTAGTGCTATGAAGACCTGTCCTGCAGCAGCAGACATGGAAGCCTTATTAAATCTTCCACCCCTGCATTTGCATGTGAAGAAGGAAGCGGTCTCCAATGCTATCTGAGTGCAAAAGGAGAAAGAGTTAAGGCGAGGCGATCTGGTTGGTCATTTAAGTATGTATCTTAAAACAGATATGCTTCGAGCAAGTAACGACAATATCTGACATAGTTACACCCAAGGTGGATTTTGTAAGACCATTCGACGTGGTTTTGGGAGATCAACAACAATAGTGATTCACCAACCGTTCTTTCAACAAGGATCGATGGTGAGGTATATATGGTTCCAAAACGAATAGTGGGTATATATGTATGTATGGTCTCAGATGCCATATATCAAAGCGCCTGGAAGATATTACTCATAGAAGAATGAGCCAATATCTGCATTGAAAGAGCCATAAAGGCTCAACCATTAATATCCTCTCGGAAGTTCAAGCTGCTTTCAAGGCCTGAAAGTCCTACACTATCAAGTCCCCCCCCCCCGCAAATCGTCGTTTGAGAATTCTAAAGAGGTTCTCAATGGGACTAAACTCTGAAGATTGGGCCTGCTAATCAAGAACTGGAACCCAATTGTTATTAATCCATTCTCCATTCTCCATTGTTTTAAAGAGATGAAACAGCTTTGGGACTTAGATACATTGACTTCGACGCGATTCGCTTTGCCCCAAGCGAGGATATTGGCAAGGTCATTATTCAATGATCTAATCATGCAATCTCGGTTGGCAAATGTGTCATTCCCTCTGGAGTCCGCGAGAGTGTCAAAAAAGTAAGCTAAATCAATGATACTGTCATCGGCAAAGTTATGGATGGGATTGAAAGTAAGGGAAAGCAGATCATTAATGAAAATTAAAAAGAAAGACGGAGAGATAACAGAGCCCTGGGGCACACCGGCATTAATAGGATGAGGATAAGATGTAGCATCATCTAATACAACCCGTATTTGGCGACTAAATAAAAAACTTTCAATCCATAATAGAAGAGGAGGGCAGAGACCAAATACTTTAAGTTTGGGTAAAAGCGCTGGGTGCCAGATTCTATCAAAGGCCTTTGAAATATCTAGGGCAACGATTTTAGGCTCACCAAAATTGTGAAGACTACGGTTCCATCGTTCCATAAGAAAAATCAGCAAGTCTCCAAATGAGCGTCCCTTCTGGAAGCCATATTGGCTATCGTTGATGAGTTGATTGATTTCTAGATACTTCAATAATTTGGAGTTAATGATAGATTTAAAAATCTTTGAAAGAATGGAGGTGATTGCAAGTGGTCGATAATTTGAGGGATTGCTACCCTCTCTCCTTTCTTGGGAATATAGGCTTAACGTGAGCTAGTTTCCAAGCTGATGGAAATTTTCGTGTCGAATGAGACAAGTAGAATAGTTTGCGCAGAGTGTTTTAGCCAAGGATGAGGCGCAGCTTTTAATTAACAGTGGCGAGAAACTATCAGGACCTGTTGCTTTGGAGACGTTGATCTCTCCTTAAGGATCTTGAATACTACTCTCGCATGGATGTGTATTGGCTTTTGTACACATTCACAAAGGAGATGCAAAACAGGTGGTGGGTGGAAAACGAGAATTTGAAGCGAATCTAGCAGCCAAAATATTAGCTTTATCCAGGGAGTCAACAACCACTTCATCATTATGTAGTAGTGAAGGTATAGTATAGAGGAACTGCTGAAATTGTTCCTGATTGTTTTGACTAGGGACCAGAAACTTTTGTTGCCTTTGTGGCCTGCTAAGATTCTTTGTCTAACATTCTGGTCAAAAAGAAAATTTTCTTAATGGACTTGTAAGTGCTTCGTGCAGTCTTGTAGACTTGTTTCAGTTTCATTTGCATAAATGTGCAAAAGTTACATAGAAAAATTCCATTAGCTGAAGATTCTTTGCTATAGTTGGTTGCATAGTTGCTTTTGTTTTGTACAGCATTGTATGTAGAAATATTTTTAAAAAAAAATTATTATAGTTCCACAAAAACATTAAAGGCCTTCACATACCAAACGAAACCGCGGGAGCGTGAGCGGTAGCGAATTTTGGCGGGACTTAGTGGGAACGAGAAATTGGGAAAAATTTCGTCCCATCGTTGTTATAATTGTTTTCCTTCTTGCTGGAACTACGCGAATGACGGGAAAAATGCTGCATGCTGCAAACCGAAAAAGAAACTCTGCAGTCCCACGTTTGCTACATAGAAAAGACGCGTCAGATCGAGTGGTTTCATATCCCGCCATAGTTTCGCGTCCCGCAAAAATTTTGCTCTCATTCCAGCTCCCGTGATTGGTCTGTGAATGCCTTTAATCTATTTTTTGGCTCTTTTGTTTTTTATCCAAGCTAATCAATATTATTCTACCAAAAACCAGCGACTCATTGGATGGAATTATTTCGTATTTCGCATTTCTACTATTTTAGGAAACTGATTCCGTTTGATTTACAGTGTGGCTGCTTTGTGTAGCAAGCACACTTATGCAAATCACTCAGTTTGCTTTCATTGCATATTCTGAGCAATCAAGGACAAAAATAGGTTCCGCAGCAACTGAGTTATCGCACAAAATTAAAATAAAAAATACCCAGAGCTCTGACAAAGTTCTAAAATGGATTTCTATTAGTTCTGATATTGCCTGAGTCTGTGTGGGCATTTGAATCTGGTCTGGTATAGTGTGGGTCTAGTAAACAAGTTTTTTTTTTAGTCCAATTTGCAAAAAATAAGAGAAAACAGTATCAAAGAAGTTTTTATTCACATTGCTCGGCCGTAAGCATTTCACCATCATGCAGACGACTCCTTGTTAAATCCAGACACCTGGAAAAAGTTCTCTCTATGTCGGCGCCACATCGATAACTTCCACCTTTTTGGCGATATAGTTGTTATTCGTTTTATTTTATTTATTTTTTGTTCCTTTATTTTATTTTTATTTCAAATTTCCATTTCTCATTGCGAAAGTTTTACTCTTGAGGTCTAACTATAGTAAACGAAATCTTGTTTGGATTTGATCAAACAAAAATAAAAGGAAAAAAGTTCATTTTAAGTTTACCTAATTTTGTAGAATGAAAGGGTTACTTCCTCTCCCCCCACACTTTCATTGAAACGTATAAAATTCTGGAGTTGACTGTTGTGTTTACATTTGAGCAATTATGGTTGAAAATTTTGTTTACTTTTATGAAAAGCATTTGTGTTTTGCCTACCAACGAGCCTACTAAATTTCAACATTTCGAAAATTGTCGGCATAGCATGGGCATCAAACAGAAGATTGTGCGAATTTTAAAAATGAAATTGTGTTTATATTTTGATGTACGGTGTTTGATAAGGAAATAATTAGAATTTTCATTTTTATCAAAAAGTATTTATTTAATTTTTAATATTAATATTGATTTCCTTTAAGGGAAAATTACCGTCGAGAGGCATGAAAAATGCATGAACTTTGGGAATTATTTTTTTCCCATAAAATAAATACTTTTGGAAATCGGTTTAATGTATTTTATTTTTTTACCAATGAGAAGAGTATTTATAAAAAAAAAAAAATCAAAATGGCGGCTCCAGCTCCCATCAAACAAAGCCGTGCACGGCGTGTTTTAGTCTGTGCGGGGCGCTCCAAAGCTCTGCCAGTTCATTCGAAACAAATAGGGTTCAAAATTATTAAACTAGATGAAATTTGTGGACCTTGATTTTCGTTTTCAAAAAAAAAAAAAAAAATGAAAAGATGAAAATTATGTAAAAAAAAATCGAAGTTTGCATCGTCATGAACGGTAACCTAGCCCTGAGCATTCTCCCAAAAAAATTATACGTATAGTACCCCTTATACAGGGTGTTTCATCCATGGTGGTCCATAGAACAGAAGGTGATAGTAGTCACCTAGTCAAACAAAAAATTGCATGGTAAGGGGGCATCTCAACCGTTTTCGAGTTACAGGGTGATTAAGAAAATATGCAAGTCTTTCACAAAATACCCTGTATCTTAAAAAGTTCAAGGTGTACGGTCACTGCTAATTGTATGCAGAACTTCATGGCCTTTCAAACGATTGCTCGACCAGCCCTGTACTGCTCTCGCCTAAAAAGTTATGGTGGTCCCTTAGTGACTGAAAACACGTCGTTTAAAAAAAAATATCGTCTAATTTCGGTATGACCTGAATAGGTTATGAGCTAATAACTGTTTAACGGCTACAGTGAACATACTGGTATAATAGGTCAAATTAAAGAGGAGAGTCCACAGTTTACAGTTTTTATAAAAAAAAAAAATTACGTTAAGCACCTTATTGTAAAAAAAAGAGGTCAAAGTCAAGCGATAACTAGATGAAAGAAAAAATATACAACTTTTCTCAAAGGTCATTTCTGGCACTTATTGAACTGTTTCAGCCATTTTCCCTGGGGATGCTTAAGAAAAAGTGCAAAAAAAGCAGAAAGGGTTACATTTTGGGTACAGAGTGTGATAGGTCATTTTAAAGCTTTTGGGCTTTTTAAATTCAATATGAAAAATTGATATTGATGATGTGTTTTTTGATAAAACTGGTAGTTAAATAAAAATAAAACGAGTAAAAATTCCGAAATACGGAACACCCTGTATAGTGAAAGGTTGGATTTTATAAAAGTGTAGTTTTATTGGACATTTCTTCCCGATAACTGCAATATACAAAAGTGGAGTATATATAGCGGTCTATAATATGCTCGAGTTTATTAGTAATTAGGAAGTCTGAAGATGGGTGTGGGTGGAGGCAACTATGGACCTGAACAGACGTTTCGCTCCAGCCACGAAGCTCTTCAGCGGTGCTTAAGCTTCGCCATAAATAACCTCTTTGCAGGCAGTTTCTATCACATCTTTAGATTTGTTCGATCTTTCCGTTTTTCGTTTGTGGGTCCTAATTGTTCTGAATGTAAGAAAAGCAGTAGTAGTCATCTGTAACTTAACAGATTAGCAAAATATAAACGAAACAGTGGGTTAGTTATTGGGGCCATATTCTTTTTGAAATACTCACAACAACAAAAGTTATTCCAATGACAGGAAAATAAAGTTAAGAATACCATTAACTAATGCATACACTTTCAATTTAAACCACTAGAAAGGTCAACATCATAAGCGTGTAAGCTATAAGACAATTTAAATATCAAACATTTTACTCACGTGCTTGTAATTTCGTTTTTTTTTTCCTATAATTCCGCGAACGGCGTGCGCTAGCTTCGACAATTATTGCTACACTGAGTGTACAGGGTTGTTATTATATTCTGTCAGTAAATAAAATACGTGTAACTTTTGAACAAATTAATTAATTTTATTTATTTGTTTGAAAATAATAAAAAGGCTTATTAAAATTTAAAATATAGAACTTATAATTCAATTTGACCAGCTCTTAATATCTTTGGGAACGAAGAGCAAGCGGCACGCACTACCTCTAATGGAATATCGTCCCAAACTTTCAACGAAACTTTTTTAAATTCACTAATATTTCTGACGTCCCAGTTGGTTAGACGTCCAAGCATATAACCAAAAGTCTAGTGGGCTCAGATCGGGGAAGGATGGAGGCCATTCGTCCTTTGGTATAAAATCTGGCAAATTTACTTTACACCAATCTTGAACTACGTTTGCTGAGTGAGCTGGTGCTCCGTCCTGTTGAAACAAAAAAGTAGTCTTCACCGAACAATCTTCTGGCATGAGGCACCATATGATTTTGCAAAACATCCGTCAAATAATAACTGGAGTTAATTTTAACACCTTTATCGATGAATAGCAATGGCAATTTTCCCCTGCTACAAATAGCTCCTCAAACCATTATTGCGATATGAAGATTGAAAGTTGTCAATAGCGCGTTTTTCTCTTGGAATGTCATTGATATTAACTGCATAGCACCTATCGTTTTGCGAATTGAATGTTTCTTCTAAAACAAAAAAGCTTTTTATCTGAAAAAATTATTTCGGAATCAGCGTGCCATTCAAGCAAAATCTTGGAACGTTGATGTCGTTTTGCTTCCCGCAATTTCGTTATACCATGAATTTTTCTTTTTTTATATGGTTTTATTTTCAGATCCTTTATTAATATATTTCTGGCTGTTGATCGACTGATTCCATGTTGTTTAGCGATTTGATTTTGTGAACGATTACAATTTCTTCTAATTTTTTCTCGAACTTGTTTGATAACCGCTGGTGTACGAACCGTACGCTTTCTACCTGATCTTCGCCTTACTTTCACTGAACCAGTTTCTCGAAATCTCTTTATTGTACCAAAAACAAATCTATCGGCAATTCCCACTTTTCTGCACTCACGACAAATTGCCTTCGATTTCAAATTTCGCGAATATAACGCAATAACTAACACACGCTTTCCTTCTAGATTCATTTTTTTCTGTTACAAATTACTACGGAAATCGAACTGTCAAAATATTTCTCCCGCACTCTTGGATGACTTAATAAAAAATATTAGTTACCATTGTTTACTTACCGCAAAGGATTAATACGCAGTTGAATTTTACTGACAGAATATAATAACAACCCTGTATACCTCGACTGAATACACAGTCAAACTCATACAGCTTCGTTGCTTAGTTAATCGCAATGAGTGTGCATACCCCTATAGTCAACAAAACCCGGTCTACTCTAATTATTAAACTCTTTTAAAATATAACAAAAAGTAATAAAAACTGAAGAATTATCAAGAAACTTTTAAGTATCCATGCTACTTGAAATCAAAAGTTTACACATAAATTTAAAAAATTTTCAAGTTTCGTGCTTTAGGGAAAAAAAAATTTATCGCCCAATAAAAAGGATCAAAGACTAATCGGGTACAGTAAATCTTTACTTTATCCACTTTTTATAGAAGAGTAATTGCTATTACAGGACATTACTCGTTATAACGACCCACACATATATCCACATACTTATTTATACATATATATGTCTCCAAGAAAAAAAAAAAAACATCTTCTTCTTCACCTTTAATTCATATAAAAGTGCCCATATATTTGCAGTGAAATGGGCAATTTTCTCACCACTTAAAAATATGTTTTTTTTTTTTTTAACTTAGTCTATTTTCTCAAGCATTCATGCGAATTCCAAAAGCGAAATAAATTGGCGCAATGACCCGGTTCCTTTCTCATTTAATAACCGAAAGGGAATTCCTGAATTTCTCTTGATGCTTTTTTTTTTGTTTTTGCTTCCATACAAATTCTTGGCAATGATACGCCTAGTTTTGGTGAAAAATCGATATCCCGACTCGGGTTTAATGTTCTTCCATCTTTTTTCCTTTATTTCTCTGTTAGGACTCGCCTATATAGAACAGGATAACAGAGAGTATGTATTACGTACTATGTATATACATAGCTTTGCCCAATTCATTCACATAGTTTTTTTTGTTGTTTTGGAGCAATAACCTCTTTAAATGGAGAAAAAAAATTGCTGTATTTCTGCTATTATTAATTTTTTTCTATACTGAAGAGAACATCTGCTGAAGGAGAACTTATGATTTATGCCAAATATGCTTAGATTAATTGAAATTTTACTGCTAGAAATAAGTTTTAATGGAAAGTGACACAAAAAACTTGCCTAAAATGAAAACGGATGAGAAACAGTAGATTTTTTTTTTTTTTAACATCATATGGCTTTCGGGGATTTTTTTTCTTCTCTCTTTTATGAGGACCCACTTAATCAAGGAAAAGTCTCAATTCTTATTTGTATGAATGTGTGTGTTTATGTGTTGGTGTAAAATTTATTTATTGTGTTTTGACTCAACAGAGATTCAACAGAGCCTCATCTGCTCATAATTTATGTGACAGCCAGACATAATGCCAAGATTATGACGTGCCAATGATCTTCGTTTCAGAATATTATGAAGAGGATTTTTGTGTATTTGCCCAGCTGGAAATGGGAGCATAATTAGATGCATCCGGGATGCCTCTTAAAAGGGGGTGAGGAGTAATTTCTTTTGGCTTGCCCTTCATTGTAATTTAACACGGCTATGTCATTAGAAAGGAGTAGTACTGCAATATTCTATTGCTCTTTTAGCCCTCTTCAGATAAGTTCAAAGCGAGCGTTTGATATCCTAGACTAGATGATGAAATCATGCGGTATACTAAGTTTGTCATTCCATTTGTAATGCATAGAGCAGAATGGACGGGTGTTCAATGCATGATATTAAAATTTGTTTCGATTGTCCGTCTGTTTGTCTGTCCGTCCTCACGATAACTCGAGGATGCGTGTACTTGAAAGCTGAAATTACATTGGCTTTAAAAAAAAAAACACAAAAAAAAAAAACAAAAAAACCCGAAGGCTATGGATAGGTCATACTTAGGGGGCAGGGGATCCTGACGGTTTTCGAGATAACGGACTTGAAGATATTTGGGTATGTTTTATAGGTTACCCTGTAACTTCTGAACGTTATACTCTATGATGATGATTTAAAGTTTTTTATTTAACTACTACAGGGTGTGTCCGGAAAACAAGTTGAATAAATTCGTAACGAACAATTTATTGAAAATAAAAGTGGGTACAAATGTTTAGTATTCTTCAAAATAGCACCCTTGGGCGTCAAAACACATTTTCCAGCGATTCTGCCAGCTCTGGTAGATTTCGTGCAACACGTTGAGGGGAACCTATTTCAGACACCTCATCGCATCTACTTTAACTGCATCTACCGTCCCATAACGATAACCCTTTAGCTTCTTTTTATACGAGGAAACAAAAAGCCTGGCCAGGAACTCGCTAACAATGAAGGCGATATGAGATGGCGCGTTGTTGTCATGGAGTTGCTAATTTTCATTGATCTCCTTCCTGACGCGAAGCACCCGGTTTCGGAGCCTTTCAAGGGCTTTCAAGTAAAATTGATTGTTGGCAGTTTGGGCCTGTGTGTGACATTTTCCGCATATTCTCGTCAGCACCAGAGGTGGATGGGCGTCCAGACCGTTTTTCATCATCAACGTCCTCTCTTCCCTCCCGGAACACCTTTTGCAACCGGTAAATCATGTTTTGGGATATCATATCGTCCCTGTAAGCTTGCTTAAGCATTGTAAGGGTCTCGGAGCCAGATTTCCTTAACTTAACAAAAAAATTTAATGGCATGTCGCTGTTCAGTGAATCGTGGCATTTTCATTTCCCGACGCATCACTCAGGTACATACTACGAGCAATCTGACGATTAACGCATTGCCTTCCCAAGACTTTTCCTACTTTCCCTAACCAATCGCAACACAGCAGCCTTCCGGGTTTGCAAGAAAAGATCACTCAACTTATTTTCCGGATAGACCTTGTATTTTTATAAAAAAAAAACGTCATCAATACCAATTTTTCATGTTGGATTTAAGAAGCCCAAAATCTTAGTTCTAAAATTACCTACATTTTCGGTACAGAATGTATTAGGTCATTTTAAAACTAAAGTTTTGGACTTTTTAAATTTAATATGAAAAATTGGTATTGATGACGCGTTTTTTGATAAAAATAGTAAAAAAAAAAAAAACAAGTAAAAATTCCGAAAGAGGGAAAACATTTATGTATAGAACATAGAAAGGTCCAACGATTATCTATCTACCATTAAATCATCATCATAGGGTGTAACGTTCAGAAGTTACAGGGTGACATATAAAAACATACCCAAATATCTTTAAGTCTCGTTATCTCGGAAACAGTTAGGAATCCCTCCATACATACAATTTTTTGATTGTTTAAGTATGATGACCTATCCCAAAATCCTCGAGAATACTTCACAAAAGCCATGAAACAGACTCCCTCCCTACCACATGCGAGGCCCAACGGAGTCCTTACATCCTAAAATATTTGCAGTGCTCTTATGTAAAACTGACAAAAGTTTGATTTGAATAGCTCCTCCGCCCTAAACTACTATTCATACAGAAAAATTGTGTTCTGATAATCTTAAGGTTGCTTTCTTATCTTCCGAACCGTAATGAAATTTTCATACTTTTCCTAACAGAATTATTTAAAAAAATTGATCTTAACCAGATGACTACGATTCCTCAAACAAAAATTCTCAGCTGAGTAATCATTGTAATGTCGCTGTACCGTCATAGGATGCCGTGCGCTGATGATATCGAATGTAGCTGCCTACTGATTCGGACTCCGGCTTTACATACACACATGCAATTATCACTCAGCTGAGAGGTATTGAGCGTAAAATGGTAAGGTTACTTTGTAATCAAAACTATTTTAATATTTTGTTAAGTAAGGTATATAGGAAGTGTAGCCTTTGGGAAGGTAAGAAACCAAGCTTTAAATTACTAGAAGACTATTTTCCTGTATGGGTAGTAGTTTAGGCTCTATAGCCGATATAAAGTCACTTTTCCATAAGTATCAATATAGAACATTTTAGAAAACGGACTCACAACGCATACATATAGATTTCTGTTTCATGGTTTGGGAAATATTCTCGAGGGCTTTGCCTATCCATAATAAAAAGAACTGGAAGGTTTTGGTGATGTAGTTTCTAGCATGATAGCACAATGGGCCGCCTTGGCCTCTGTGCTTGGGATCTCGCGTCCCCTCCCTTAGAAAAAACATTACCTATTCATAACCTTTGGGTATCACGCCGCCTACCGGACACCCTGTATATTTGAACATAGAAATAGTAAATATAATTTGCAAAATGGGCTAAGTCGAGCAACCCCTTCTTGGTGTTGCCATATAAAAATGTAGGTTTTTGACGTATAGTATGAAAACGATTAGCCTTAAAAGTATCTATTGTATTGACAAGTTCCTCAGCATATGAAATTCTATGAAATTTGTTATAATCATTTTTACTACCCGATGAACCGTTCTAGACATATATGCGAAAAGCGACTTCAAAAATCAAACAAATGGACAGACCATACGAAATTGGGCATGGGAATTCATCTAAGGTAACATAAGTATTGGTCTTAGACCAATGCTTTTTTACTTGTTTTATACTAAAATTTTTCCTCCCTTTTACTTTTCTCAGGGAGTGCTCGCAATATTTCCAGCTGGTGGTTAAATAGGTTAAAAAATAAAATATTAGGAAAGAGAAATAAAAATTTCTGTTAATCCCATTTGGCGTGTTGGGATGGGAGTTACTGATTATTAATGTTCCGTAACCAAACGGTAAAAACGGGAACCCTATTACTAAGCGTCCGATGTCCGTCCGTCCGTCCTTCTGTGTGTCACTGGGCTGTATCTCATGAGCCGTAATAGGTAGACAGTTGAAATTTTTCCACAATGTGTATTTCTAACGCAGCTATTATTTGTTAATAATATAAATAAAATAAAATAAATAATTAAAAGAAGGCCCCCATACAAGAAACGTGAATTTTTCTGCGTTTTTGTTCCTTTTTTTTCTCATTTCATTTAAAAAATCAATAAAAAGCATATAGTGTACTGCGTGTGCGAGTCCAACTCGCACTTGAACGCTTTTTATAATTGTATTGAAAGTTCTAGTAAATATTTATTTTTGAAGGCCTCTCCTCTATACATATGGTACATATAAATGTTCATGGCGGGGTAGTATAAAGGACTTACAAAGTTATTTGTCATTGCACCATCAAAAAGCAGATTTTAATACACCAGCAAATTAGTTTAAATTTAGAAAATATGCAAGAGATTATACGATGAAAACACCTATATTGAAAAAAAGTGCTAAAAGTAAAGCTTTGGGTGTGAAGACTAAACTAATTTTTAACTTTACAAAAGTGGATGCCTTTTGCACCGATTTAAAAATTAACTGGCAATGCTTACCCGGATATAAAAAGTGAAAATAGGCGGTAACGGTGACGGTTTGACGTATACAGCTCAATGAATCCAGATTTAAACTTTGATGGATACGCAGGTTGTCTATCCCCATGATTCTCTGTAAGAGATAAGAGCTCTTATCCTCTTAATTGGGCTGTCAAAGCCCGTTAGCAGAAATTGGTATTCTCCGTAAAGAGTTGAGAGATGTTAAACGTCAGCTGATCTCTTAACTTTTGTGGTGATTTTTTATTAAAGAGATTTGTATTCTAGCAAACAAAAATAGCTGTCAAATATTTCTTAACATGCGAGCTCCTCACCGAGGTACGTTTAAATCTCTTATCGTGATAGTTGCAGAAATTGTTTTGTTTCTAATACCGAAATTTTAGATTAAAATGCTGTAAAGTTAGTGCATATTTATATAATATGTATTTTATATATAAATAATGTACAAGTTTTTGAAGTATAAAATAATTATACAATATGAGCCGTGCACAGAGGATAGTTCTGAGGAGTATGAGGGACGACTTGGATCCGTTTGCTATTTCTGAGGCTGTATTCCTTAGGAATTTCAGAATGCCAACATTTTTTTGCCTTTAAAATGATTGAAATAATGACATAACCTTACGATAATCTACATTACTCGACAATGGTATCGTCGTCACTCTAAAGTTTTGACAACACTTAATTTTTTTGCTACAGACTTATACGAAAATCCTGTTGGACGTAATGACGGCTGTGGAATTTTTTACCTCCGATTTAGGTAATGAAATAATAATTCAGTTAACATTAGGTGCTGAAAATTTTTCATACAATAATCAATAATTGTAACTTGATTAACGTCAATAATCATATATAAGGAATTGCAGCGTAGCGAAATTATTCTGATGACATGTCTGGGCACAAGTGCAACAAAATGCCTGTACTTCGTTCTAGCCAACATCGACTCGCCGAAAATTTCTTCTTTATCTTCCGTTTTTCAAAGTGATCAAAAGTGGATGTTGTTTTTTTTTTAATTAGTAGAGGATTTTCTGTTAGAAACGTCAGCTTTTCCTGCTAACAAAACCCTTTTTGTATGTAGATGAAATGAGCTTCATTGTTCATACTTAATTTCTTTTTATATATATATATATTAGGGTGGCTAAAATAACAAAAGTGTTAAAATTTCCAAATGCTAATGTAATTTTAAGCTTCTATGCACAATTTCAGTGAAATTCATTAATGTTTAGAGGTCGCTCAAATCGAAAATAGTATTTTTGTGACTGTTTTGGACTTACAGGAAAAGTGTTTCAACATTTTCTGTTATAACTTTTTAATTTGACAATATTTTTTCTTCATTCTTTTTTTAAATTTTAGGGAACTTTCTTGTGAACGAATCGATATTGTAGATTACATTATAGTAGAAAAAGTATAATTGGGTGCCACTTTTATTTACAAAAACATAAACGCGAAATTAAAAAATAGGAGTTCCGGGTGGGTCTAAATTTTTGTTTTGAAAAATTTATAAAAAAATAGAAGAATTCAATTTTCTAAAACTACTTTTACTGCAGTAATTTCACAAGTAAATTCATTAAAATTAAAAAAAAAGAATGAAGAAAAAATATTGTCAAATTGAAGTCCTTATATCGAGAAAGGAAGTCCTGGGTTCATATATATCATATATATAGGTATTTGACCATTACAAGATCGTTTTCAAGGCGTTTTGCTCTCGATTAAATCAAATTTAATCTGTCTCCATGATATTTCCCAAAGATATTTTCGAATGTTCGGTCGTTCTGTTTTGGGAGCTTTGGTAACTGTGTTCTAAAAATCACTATTGAGCTTGATCGTCGGCGGACAATATCAGATGTTGCCAAATTGGTTTGGATGTGCAAGATCAACAGTATTAAATTATCTTCAAAAATTTGTTATATCGATTTCTCATGTGGTCAGTCGTTAGTCATCAACTCGATAAAGCCAGATGTCCTGACATTATAAATTTCGGTGGATGGCTTGCACTTTTAACACCCATCTTCCATGCTTTGAGTTCACTTAGCTTTGTCGCTCTATTTTAAGAGGTTGTTCCGCAGGGCTCGGTATTTGGCCAACTTTCATATAAATTTGTTTTAAACTCAAACGTAAATTGTAGCCTTCTTTCTTTTGTGTATATATTTTTCTTTCAAGCTTATTGTAAAATCATCGTGGTGCTTTGATTGCATAAGTAAATAAATAAAATGAATAAATGAAATACGAAATGAAATTCCTGTGAATCAACATACACATATTCTCAGTTTGCTTAGCAGCTAAGCAAACACAGTGCTAATCGACTTGAAAAGGATTCTCCCCTTTTCTCAAAAATTTCAACTTCTTCCTTTACATCGCAAAAAAAAAAACGCTTTCTTTACTCATTTGAGGAGAAGATTTTCTTGTATTTTTTGCTTTTTTATTGTAGTCTTTTGAAGATATTATCAAAGCGGGTAAAATTTAGTCAGCCAACATAAAGGAGAGCAAAAAAAAAAAACATAGAAATTCCTTAGTAATAATTGAAGTTTTCACCAAGCTCTCATTCATAGTCGAACAATTAACTTTGTTTGCCTTTTCTAGGATAGTTCTTACCGTCGTCGTCATCGTGCTAAATCTGCTTGTTTCAAAGCACACTTTGTGTAGAATTTCTTTTCATACTTTGTGAAAGTGTTTGCATAATTTTTAAAGAGATGACTACAGCGGGAGTAAGTAAAATTCGAATCGTTGAGGTGAAAAAAAAAAAAAAAAAAAATAGAAACAGCTTTATTTTATGTTATGGTTTTAAAACTAAGTCGATTTTTCGATCTACATAGATAGACATAATAAATTAATTGTCATCTTTGAATAAATAAATCTTTTTAAAAATAGCCATTATAGAGAAATGCTAAAGTGATAGAAATTCCTTTAACTTTTTTCTAACCAAAAACTTCCTTTTCCCAGTTTCAAACAAAATTTTTTTAAATTTAATCTTCAAATAAGTTTTCAAATGCGCCATCTATGAGACAAACGATAACGTCCATCTTATGTTAAACTAGAAAAACTTTTTTCAAACATCGCACCTCTCTCTCGAAATATTGACAAGTTTTTATCCAAAGTGGCTGCTGTTGTTATGTGTTCAATAAAAATGTATTTTTCAATTAAACTGAGTGGAATTAAAGTCAGTTTTTCTCGAAATTTTAGGTTCCTCGATACCAGAGTGGTTTTGCCCCCCTCATCGAGTTTTATATGTAAGGCGACTCAGAACTGCCTCTTTCAATTAAAAATTAAATGACATATAAATAAAACTTCCAAACTGCCACCTATGAGATAAACTAACAGCCCCACCTTACGGCCTTCTTAAAAATAAAAGGAAAAAACATTTGTGTAAATCATTTTCTCGTATTATATATTTTTCAGAGGGTAGTCCAAAATTAACGGAGCTGATAGGGTTATGATTTTTTTACATATTTTTTTACATATTTCTCCTACAGCTGTATTTGGTCATTAAAGATTTTCCTTTATATTTTATGCATCAATATGAATCATAATATCCCAGAAATCACTTTGTGTGCCGCAGCAAGAAGCCATCTTAGACCAATAATGTAAGCTGATTGGTCTAATTTGATGGATTGGTGCGTCAGCAGATGAATTTTCAGACATAATCTAGCACCGAATATGGCATGTGGCAATATTTAACTATTGACGCATCAATGCACCAGATTAGACTAATTGTCTTAATTTGTATCTACTATTGGTCTAATCTGAGATTCGACCTTACAGAGTTACAGGCAGTGTTGTTCCTCTACGCGTAGACTTTCATTGTCTACTCTTTAGCGTAGACAATAGCGTAGACAAACTTATTTAGTGTAGACAATGTCGACAATGTAGACTATTGTGTCGACAATGTAAACTTTGTATTCTGTCAAAAACAGAACTGGTAGTTGTACGTGACCATCGCTAAGTGAAGTTGTTCTTAATAAAATAAAGATAAGCTATAACTATAAAATGCCAGCCGGGCCGAAAAATAAAGCTTTTGACGAGCTCGGATTCGATCTCGTAAGAATTAATAATAAATATTCCGCTGTTTGTATACAATGCAAAAAGAATTTGCTTAATACTGCTGAAAGTCGACTAAGAGGACACAGGTACGACAAAATAAAATATACAAATCTGTTCTGTTTTAAAACGAGAAGCTTATATAGTTTTTTAAAATATTTGTAAATTTTTGTTCTTTGTTAAGAAATGTTTGCAAGCAACAAAATATAGAAGCTGAAACAACTACTCAATTGCAAACGGAAGAACAAGACAAATCTATTTACAATTATATTATTTTGGATGATGCAGCAGTTCAACAAAATGAAGCGATTATAGACTTAGCTTCGGATCCATTATTAAATGCTTATGCAGAGGTGACGGTGAGTACTTAGTATTTCAGTCATTTTATTGTACACCAAAAAAAATGTGATCATACTCATAATATTACAGAATGTGGATTCTTTAAACTACGAAGGTATGTCTAGCGAAAATGTAAGCTCTTCACGTCCATGCTCATCTGCTTCAGCATCTTCATTAGAAGCCACTACGTTTTGCTTTCCAAAGTCACATCCGACTGATGGATCTTCAAAAAAAATTCAATTTTCGTCAGCTTCGTCTTCGACATCAACAATCAACTCTGGAAATACATCACCATCATCTTCTTCACTTTCACAAAGTAAAAATAATAAGAGGTCGTTCTACAAAAACAGTTCGAATTCAATGTCGAGTTTTGTTGACAAATTGAACGATAAAGAGGAAGAGGAATTAAATGAAGCCCTTTCAAAATTAATTTTTGCGTGCAATTTACCATTACGGTTGGTGGATTCTATTCACTTCAAGAATTTCATTAAAAAAATACGGCCTGCATATACAGATAAAATTCCTGGCAGAAAAGCACTTTCAACCACATTACTTGATAATGCATATACAAAGTGCATTTCTTCAGCAAAGGCTTCTCTGAGTGCGGATTCAGTTTTATTGATCGATGGATGGAAAAATTGTTCTATCAATGCGAAAACTGTTGTTTCGATGTTGCACAATGCTAACGGGGAGCAAGCTTTTTTACAGGCTTGGAACCTTACTGGTGATTCTGAGACAGCTGAAAAATTGTTCGAAATTGTTGTAGAATCAGTGGACCTTGCAAAAGAGCTATACTCAACCAATGTTTATGCTGTTGTATCCGATAATGCTAGTGCCATGGTTAAAATGGGGAAACTGTCACAGCATTTTATATGGCATAGCAACTGTAGTAGCCACACAGGAAATTTATTTGCCAAGGATATTCTAGACCAACAATTAACAAATAAAGTGACATCTATATTAAAAGTGTTTAAGCAAGCCGACTTTGAAAAGCATGTTATTGAGAAAGGTGGAAGTAGGATTAAGCTGCCATGTGATACTAGATGGTGTTTGGTACAAAATTTGTCATATATGAAATGTATAACAGCTGAATCAAATAAAAAAAAAAATTAAGCAACATGTTGCTAAGTTACTTTTTGACGATGAATTTGTAGAAGATGTTAAATATAACATAAAACTTTTTGACCCCATATGTGAACTTATAAATACTTGTCAATCATCTGAATGTTCAGCTGCAGATGCTGTAAATCTTTGGCTTTCCTTAACACTTCCGGACAAGTTTGAACTCAAGTTCAGTGCTAGCTTAAAATCACGAGTAGATATGGCATTGAACAAATACGCCTTGGCGGCTTTTTATTTGCACCCCACGTATGATAATGCTAAATTGAGTAATGGTCATAAGGGGAAAATCAACAACTTTTTATTCAAGGAATTGAATTGTATGGGAATAGAAGATTGGGATAATTTTCAAAGGAAAACTTCATTCTTCAAAAATCTATACGAGAAAGATATAAAAAAACCATTAGTATTTTGGAATATGGCAGCAATGCATCACCCAACTCTGTCCCAGTTGGCCATAAAATTGTTGCAGATTCCAGCATCATCTGCCCAAATTGAAAGACTTTTTTCAAGTTGGTCACACGTGCATTCTCCAAGCAGAAATCGGTTAACCTTTGAAAGGTCTAAACGATTGCTGCATATTTACTATTCCCTTAGAATTAAGGATGATGCATATAACGAAGATGATGATAATTCTAATTAATTTATTTTAATCTGAATAACGTTTCCTAATTATAACTCAGTTTATTTGGTGTAAATACAATTAAGTTTATTTTTAGTGTACTCATAATCTATTTTCTAACTAAAAAATTATAATAAATCCATTTGAATTTCTACCAATTTTTTATTCTCTACATTGTCTACGCTTGTAAAATAAGTGTAGACAAGAGATTATTGTCTACAGATTATTGTAGACGTGTAGACAATAATGTAGTCTACATCACGTAGACTACGTCGCACAACACTGGTTACAGGATGATTAAGAAATTTTTATAATTATTTTACACATTTTCTTAAGAATGTTCATCGAAAATTACTTGAAGAAAAAGGAAATTGCCTATCTTTTGGCATTTATTGGGATTTTTTCTGCTTCAGTCTTAAATAGAATCTGTATACCTACAGATTAAAAATAGAGTTTATTTTAAATTGAAGGCTTAAAATTGATAAAAAAATCAAATAATAACAAATTTGTAGTTAAATAAAAAAAAATAAAGAAAATTTTCAAACGTCATCAATTAGAGGGGAGTCATATGGTTCTATACAGGCCCCTTGTGGTCTTGCATTCTAAAGCTATGGATAGGTTATGATTAGACAAATAAAAAATTGTATGGGTTTGGGAGGGAAATCCTAACGGTTTCCGAGATAATGGGATTTAAAGCTATTTGGGTATGTTTTTATATATCATCCTATAACTTCTGAACGTTACAGCTTGTGATCATGATTTAAAATTAGTTAGATAATCGTTGGACCTTTCGAATGGTCTATAATATTTTCACCTCCTCTTCTCCGTTTTTAAGTTATGGCTAAACAAAGTCAAAATTTCTGAATTTTCACTCGTTTTTTTTTCTATTTAACTACTATTCTTCTTCAAAAAACTCGTCATAAACACCAACTTTTCATATTGGATTTAAGAAGCTAAAAAGCTTCGTTTTAAAATGAACTTTCTGCATTTTTTGCACTTCTTCTAGAACATATCCAACGCCACCCTCTCAAACAGGTGAATTTTCGACGAATAAAATGTTTCAGCCATAAAATCGTTAACTTTTTCAATTCTTTGTGAACTTTTCTAAAACCGAGTTAAACTGATTGAGAGCCAGTAATGATACGAATAAAATAAAAATAAAATGATCGTCCAGTAAAAATAAACCGATTTATAATCCAAAAGGCGTTAAGATTCATAATTTTGAAAAAATTGAAAATAGTCTATAACTTGGAAAATAATTTGAATTCGACAGTTTTTACTTAACATTTTCGATCGTAAATGAGCTATACTTACGATCCTTACAATTTTCTACCATCTGGTTAGGACACCCTGTGTATTCATTTTGAAAATCCACTGAACTGCATATAGTGGATTTCGTAAGGAAACTTATTACTTGAAATTTAGGGGGGAATTAAGTAGGTACTTAAATCAAAAAGAAAAAAACTAAGTTAATGCAAGCAGTCATATGTAGTGTCAGCGGTACCATGTAATACATGTAAGTGGTTGGGCTATACGTACCACTTGCCTCTTAAATAATTTAATTGCTACAAATATTCGACAGTTGTTAATTCTGACATTTTTTAATGGTAATTTGTGGCGTCTTGACAGAGGCACCTGTACGTTATAATCTGCCGATTTCGGGAAGCCTTGACCTTTGTAGGATTTTCGGAAACCAAATTCGAAAGGCATCTTGAGAATTTAGAACGGGTTACGTGAGTGCTGGCTATGAGTTTAATGTTCAGGACAAAAACAATGAGAACTTTATTACTCTGTCAATCATTGGTTCCAGCTACGTCTGAATCTTTTTATAAAAAGTTGTAAAAAAATAATAACCATTGTTAAGAAGTAATTTCAGTAAGGATTTTGATACATTATGCAATTAAAGAACAAAGAAACTGAAAGAACAACGATTTCTCATCTGATGCCTTATGCTCGTAAACTAGATAATCTTGTTTCAGGTATCCATTTTTAGGTAAACCAAAGAGCACCGATATCTAGGTGCAGGCACAGCTTTAGCCCAAGTGAATCTCGTGCGTGATTGTTCAACACCTCAAAAGAAAGGCACGTGTTTTGCTGTTCAACACAACTTGCAGCTAAGTTGTACCTTAGTGGTTCTGGGCGAGACGTATCACACAATCGCTAATTCTTTCGCCTGTCCGACACCGGGTCTGCAACCATACAGTGTTGTGATTCAGCAAGAATATCTCTCTCTCAGTTTAAAGTCTTCATCCGGACTGTCATAAGGACAGTCTGGATTTGGAACTCTTAACCATTTGACCACAACAATAGGACAAGAACTAGACCTGCCCGAGGCGCTTGGCCAGGACTGCCATAGGGACAGTCTGGGCTCCCAAAAAGTAGTTTTCTCAACTTTTCAGAGTTTCAGGAATAAGTTCAACTGTTCAACGAATGTTCATCGTTGGTTTGATCAACTTAAATCAGTGATCACTGAAGTTGTGAATCATCCCCACGAGCCTTGGCTGACTGCCATCCTGACTAGAGTTTGCTTTGCTTCCGGTACATCTCGGACAGACGCGATACACTTCTTCTATTGAGGACACTCAGGTGATTCCTACATACTAGTCAACTCAAAATCGATCTATAACTACCGCCAAAAATTCATTTTCCATATTTATTTATATACAGGGTGTTTCGCCTTAGGAGGTCAATAGAGCAGCAGGTGATCACCCTAGACAAACAAAAAAATGTATGGCGGGTGGGGGGGGGGGGGGGGGCAATATCAACCGTTTAGGAGTTACTGGGTGATTAAGAAAAAAAGCTAATTTTTCTCAAACTTAAAACTGATTAAAAACACGTCATTTAAAAAATATGTCGGCTAATTTCGGTATGACATGAATAGGTTTTGAGCTAATAATTCCTTAACAGCTACAGATAGCACATAGGGTATAATAGGTCAAATTAAAGAGGGGAGTCTACAGTTTATAGTTTTTATGTTAACGACCGTTTTGCAAGAAAAATAGAGGTCAAAGTAGAAAAAAAAGTAAAAAAATCCGAAATATTTTGCTTAGCCCCCGTCACTCCTGAAAGGAGGGGGTATGTGGCTGCGGTTGAGCAGTTGTTGGAAAGTCCATGAAGTTCTGCATACAAGTAGCTATTAATTGCGACCGTGCGCGCAATACTTTTTAAAATATAGAGTGCTTTGTGAAAAACTAGCTGTTTTTCTTAATCACCCTGTAACTCAAATGTGTGATATTGCCGCCGCCACCCACTCCCCCCCCCCCCTCCCCCACCCACCGTCATACAATGTTTTATTTGTCTAGGTGAGTATTATCACCTCCTGCTATATTGACCTTGAAACACCCTGTATACATTTAACAATTATTCGAACTTAATCCATCTTAAAAGGGATCTTTAAGGCCAAGCTAAAGTGATCCGTTTTTTGTCAAAAATTTCTATCCCCATCAAATCCAACAATTTTTAATAAAAAAAAATGTGTGCAGAGCTAATCTGCTTGTGTCAGTAAAATGAATATTCTTAACATCTTACCAGAATACCAAATCATCATACAATATGCTAATAAGTGGTTTCCTAATTATATATGGTTATTTAGGACCAAAGTTAAATTGGGAAAAGAAGTTCCAATTAACACAAAAAAAAAAAAAAAAAACAAGATTCCATCTGACACCCCCAAACAAAAACTTTGGAATCATGTAAAAGCTGGCAATGCGTATACAGATTTCATTAACGCTAAATATTAAGAGGAAATGTGCTAGGATTATATAGGAAGATTACACGTTTAGGGGGAGTGAGTGACTAATTTTATTCAGAAGGGAGGAAAGGATATGAGTCAGAGAGAACATTTTTCAGTTCATGCCATACCAAAATCGATAACTCGAATTGTTAGGGGGATCAGGGAAGACATGTGTTGGTGATTCCTTGTACATATTGAATGTGGGTATAGATACAGATCAGATCGTCACCTCTGATGCGGGTACTTATAGTCGTTGAAATTCTTGGAAATGTACATATGTATATATCTATGTATATTTTACATGCATTTACACTTTTCTGTATAAACTTATACAAACACATATATTTCCCGCACTTGATTTGATATCGTTGATAGGACGATGAATGCTCATGTTGAAATAGGTCAGGGAAGGAAAGGACCCTCATTTCTAGTTGAATTACGCTAAAATAATTCCTTTTTAGAAGAATTTCATTTGCTATATTTTAATCGAATACGGGAGAAATCCGCCTATTTACTTTTATTTTACCTATTTTGTTTTTTTTTTAGCTAGCCTCTTCATTCAGAAATATATTTTCCATCAAGAACGGCAGCAGTAACCACAAAAACAAAATAGAATACTTGTTTTAGTCCTAAAATAACATCTTTGGTATGTACGTAAATTTCACATTAATTTCTTGATGTTTCAGGATGCTTTTGATAATTCAATTATTTGTTTTAAACGGCTCTGTCAATGATGTAAATTTCACGGTATAGCATAGGGTTGCTTTCCTACTATGTATAGGATGGATCATTTCACGTTGAATCTAAAATGCCCATATTGTCAGTTATAAAGGGTTTTCCAATAAGAGGTGTTATTTTGATAATCAAAGAAAAATGCCATTTTTTGAGATAAATGATCGGATCTTTATTTCATTATAAAGAGGAAGGTATGCCGTTAATAATGGAAAATAACATCAGCCAAATGACCACCACGACCACGCCTACAGAACCATATCCTTTTCATGAAATTTTCCATAACCAAATCGCAAAGTGGCTGCCCTATGTCCTCGATAGCCTCACGAATTCCATCTTTGAGGTCTTGAATCGACGCTGGGCTGTTGGCGTAGACCTTCTCTTTCACGTGGCCCCAAAGGAAGAAGTCGCAAGGTGTTAAGTCACAAGATCTCGGTGGCCAATTGTGATCACCTCTTCGAGAGATAACACGGTCCGGAAACTTTTCCCGTAAAAGATCAATGGTTTCGTTGCTTGTATGGCACGTAGCGCCGTCTTGTTGAAAGTAAACGTTGTCCAGATCAATACCATCCAATTCCGGCCATAAAAAATCATCAATCATCTGTCGATAGCGTAATCCATTCACCGTAACTGTTGCTCCAGCCTCATTTTCGAAAAAGTAAGGTCCAATGACCCCGCGGGACCATAAACCGCACCAAACAGTCACACGTTGAGGATAGAGATGCTTTTCAACAATAACTCTTGGGTTTTCCGAGCCCCAGATGCGACAATTTTGCTTGTTGACGAAGCCATCGAGGTGGAAATGGGCCTCATCACTCAAGATGAGTTTTCGATGGAATTCCGGATCATTTTCATGCATTTCAAGGACCCAATCAGCAAAGACTCGACGTTGTTGATGATCGGCCGGCTTGAGTTCTTGTGTTAACTGAACTTTATAAGCCTTAAGACCCAAATCTTTATGCAAAATACGGTGTAATGACGTTTGTGGAATGCCTAATTCCAAAGAACGACGAGGAATGGACAAACCTGGGTTTTCTCCAACACTTTCGCCTACAGCAGCAATATTCCCGGCTGTTCTTGAGCGACGTGCACGGGTTTTATTCTTCACATCACTAACTTGTCCCGACAGCTCGAATTTTTCTACCAATTTCTGTATTGCGGTCCGACAAGGTGCTTCAGAACGACCCAAAAATGTTGGAGTTTTACGAACCGTCTCTGCCACATTTTCACCATTTTTATAGTGAATTTTAATAATTTCAATGCGTTGTTGAATCGTGTATCGTTCCATTTTTATTAATGGCGTAGTTTCTACTTGTCAAATGTCAAAAAATGACAGCTCCAAAAGTGACATCTACCGAAATAGCGGGCTAATTAAAATAACACCTCTTATTGGAAAACCCGTTATAAATTTCTTCTCTCGGAATAACAGGTACTCGTTGTTTGGGAAAAGGTCGACGACCTTGCTGGTCTTTGTGCAGCCTCGGAGGCATCCTCCACAATCCGGATTGCACCAAAACACCTGGCCTCTAATATTTTGGTTTGGGCCGACCGCCAATACATTCGTCTTTGGTTAGACAATTCTTTGGGTAGAACTACAAAGGCACTGTGTGGTAAATTTAACCCAAACCTAGCGGATAAGCTATTGGAACTAAACAAGCCAACCCTGTCAATTATCACTGGGCAGTTTTTCTCACTGCATGGTCACATATACAGAATGGGACATGTTGATGATCCTGTATGCACTCTTCGGCATTCTCAAGAAAGCGCCACAGATTCCTTGGCTAACACCTTATGGACGAACTGCATGAAGCCGTCAAGGAGGATTGGGTCCAATATTTAACTTTGTAAGAGCATCCGGTTGGGACCTATGAGCAATTGCTTATAAGTCTGAAGGATGAACAATGGACGGGGTCGGGATCTCAAACTCTCTTCAATCCATCCATCACTGAACGAAATTTCCGATACTATTTAGAAATGATTACGAGAATTGGGGTATGTTCGATTTAAGCTTCATAGTTACCCTACTAATTTTTCTTGCTGTAAAATTACTGATTTTGAAGTTTCGATTCGAATTCTAATAGTTGGAATAGTCCGAAGTATCGAATCATTTCAGTTCTAAAGTATATCGACAATAATATTGGACCTGAACCAATTAAAGCATTTTTCCTAATTATTAAGTAAAATTTATTCTTTCCCAAGGAATTATTAATGCTAAACGCAATTATAATACATAATTACACAATTTCTATCCACTGTCGATGAAGCAAACGTCGTCGAAAATATTAAATATTAGCTACACGATGAAATGTGTACTCCCCTTCGATTGAGTAATATAAAAAAATCCCCGCTTAATTGTAGAAAGGAAACACAACGAGCAACCCCAAAGAAAAAAAAAAAAAAAAATTGATTCAATCCCATTAAACCAAAGCCCCTTGTAACCTTGAAGACAACTTCAAATATCATTCAGAATTAACCTTAACCACCACACCCTCTCCCTCCTTTGTATCCTGTTGAAAAAAACCTGAATAAAGGACTTTTGATACAAAGTACAAAGGCAATAAGCAAAAAATAATCGATTTTATATCCATCATAGGAAAATCCAATCCAGGCTAGAGGATTAACAGGAAAAGCTTTTCCAGCTCGCTCCATTAGTGGCGAAATGACTTTCACTTTCATAAGTTGCATACCTCTACTTCTATAGACCGAAAAGGGAAGCAGTTTTTCGACGAGCCGAGAATAGAAGAACAAGAAAACTTACCTCGATGATTTTACAGTTTTTTTTTTATGTTTTCTTTTGCAGTAGACTTTAAGTTAAAAATGTTTACAATAGCGACAAGAAAAAAGGAAAGAAAATATTTATGTACTACTTGAGAAGAATTTTTAGCCATGTTAGACATAAGTTAATGTTCAGACAGTGGTAAGACGAAGATTTTGATTTGAGAAAACTGCAATCTTTATAAAACACATGCCTCCGGTGTAACTGGAATTGTTCGATAATTTTAAGATGGTGAGACTATACTCACTTCGAACGATATAATTTTTTGAGGCCAGCCCGTCCCTTTAACTCGTACACGAATTTGTCTGTCTGTATATTTATATATTTCTTTTTTACTCTTTTCGACACTCTCTTAGACCCACTTTTCGTCATCACAGGTTCATGTCGCGTGACAATTGAATCTATCAAAATTTGAACCGGATATTTCCATGGAAAACCCGGAAAATCGGAAAAAATCATTTGAAAATTTGGTACAAATTTGATTAGTGATAAATCCGTTTCAGGAAAAATGCAGTTTTCCGATTTTTCCGAAAAAAATTTCCGGAATTTTCCGACTTTTCCTGTAAAAAAGTTTTCTAAATTATGCAGGATCAAGTTCAAGATCAACTGGCGACATTACTTTCTCTCTCTGACAATGGTGAAAACTTGCAGAAAAATCGAGGAAACTTCATGTAAAACGCTTTTCCGGAGTTTTTCCAACCAAGGAAGCGTTTGAGCGTTTTGCAACCTAAAACAAAAAGTTGTAGAGCGAAATGAGTTGCATAAAGTTGCTTTTGTGGAAAAAATCCATGGAAAGCCCGGAAAAGCGGGAAAATCATTGGATAAATTTTCATCGATATGATTAGTGATAAATCTGTTTCAGGAAAAATGAAATTTTTTCCAATTTTTCTGGAAAATTTTCCAATTTTTCTGGAGAATTTTCCGGAATTTTCCGACTTTTCCGGAAAATTTTCCGACAAAAAAGTTTTATAAGCTATGCGGAATCATTTTTTTACCGTCCTACTGGCATCAATACTTTCTCTTCAACAATCATGAAAACTTGCATGAAGAATCGAGGAAAATTCATGTAAATTTTTAAAAAAAATTCATAGTAATAGGGAAAGTCTGTGGGAAACATGGAAAATCGGGAAAATTCAGCTAGTTTTACTTGATCTTAATTTTGGTACGAACGAAACGCGACCGCTTAACTAGTTTGATACTAACACATTCCGAAAGCAAGCTCGTCGTCTTTATAACCAAAAGCTGAATATTATATTTTAATGAGTGGCCAATTAAGGAAAGCAATGTTCCAGTAAGAATACCAGTTATCAGATCCATTTTAATAATTGTGCGAGAAAAGTAGTCTTCACTATAACAATTTTAATTTTTCAAATAAGGCGACTTTTTATAATAAATAATTTCCTGTTCCGATAGATAACAATGTGTATCCCTGGGTGAGGACAATTTTTCCCATCTACTTCCCTTAATCTGAGGATTTCCACAGAGATCCATTCTGGGACCTTATCTCTTTATCCTAAATATCAAGGACTTGGGGCTTGTACATAGCTCGTGACGTTGACATTCATATTTTTGACGATGACGTTCAAATTTATCTTAATCGCCTCATAGGCCTGTTGGAAGACTACGTGGATAGAATCAACAGCGATTTATTCGTAATTAGTAAATGGAATTTTGCACATAATCGAAAAATAAATTATAATTACTCTCAGTGTATTACATTTTCTACTAGTTTCATTAATTTCTCAAAACTACCAGCTGTCACTATGGATGGTGTTGTGGTGTTTCCGTATACGTGAACAAGGTCCGCAATTTGGATGTTGCACTTAATTCGGATATTCTAGTCTGAATTTCCAAAATTTACGCAATTCTTTGTCCCTTCTGACTATCAGCTAGTTTTTTGTTGCCCCAATTGCGTTATCATTTAATAAAGATTCAGTCCTTCAGAAGTTTATGTATTTGCTGCCTTGTTTTCACGAATTTGAATCGAGTTGCACTACAAGATTAATGTCGCATTCAGTGACTACGTCCGGTTTATATTTTGGATTACTAAGGTTTGACAATGTTACTCATCTTAGGTTTCCTCTGCCTGGATGCCCGCAGGAAATAGATTTCAATCGCGGAGTTTTATTTTTTAATGTACATTATGTGTTGACTACTACAGCTTAACCCCTATATCTAGCTAACTTGATTCGGCTATAGGAAGTAAATTTTTAATATCTAGATTTGGAGAGTTCATTTGGAACATTATATTTAAACAGTTTTAAAGATGATATCAGGCAGATGACGTCCAGTATTCTCAATACACTACGTTAATCGAACTCGGAAGTTTCGGTCAATTCTTTCCAGCATATCGACGGGTATGTTGACGAATGTTGTTCTTCAGGTGGTGAACGATCGTTGTAGACAAGCGATTTTAGATAGCCCCATAAAAAATATATGGAAGTGAGCCTCATCATTTAAGAAAAGAAGTGTATCGTGGGGCATGCTACGAAGCGCCTCGCATACATTTTTTCGAATAACAAAATCTCGTGGATTAAGTTCCTGCACCACACCCAATTTGTTGGGATGAAATTTTAGTTCTTCATGACATAATCCTGCAGCAGCTGCATGTTTCTGGCTAGAGCGCGGAGGGAATCGCAAAACAGAAAGCCTTAACATGTTGCAGCGACCTTGCTGTTCGTGGAAGCCCAGTTTTTTCTTCTTTACATCACCTGTTTCCCTGAAGTTGTTTGTCCTTGAAACATTGACTGCCGGCTAGGAACACGACCACTGGGATTGAAATCGGTATGTTGTGTAGCTATGATTAAATGACTGTTAGTAAAGTATACCTGGATAGCGAACGAGCGCTCAATCTTCGTCCACTCCATGATGCTAACTAAACCAAGCGCGGAGCTAAAACTTACGCCCCGCCCTCTCGAATACCCCCCCCCCCCCCTCCTCCCGAGCAACCATCCTTTCAGAGCGCCAAATTCAAATAAACTAGTTTCTCTTGTCCCACCCTCTATTATGTATTTCAATTAGGTAATAAATCTTCCCCTGGAACATGGTGGCATGGAATTGAGTTTATCCTCCTATGCTTTTTAAGTATATTTTTCGTAATCCCAAAAATGTATTCTGGACCAACGAAAGGAGATAGCCGAAACGAGATGGATACACTTTGTTCCCAACCTCCATAAGATGTTTTGTTCTTCTCCACATGGCCTATCTTTGGTTCACATCTCCATCGAGCTTATTTGCATCGAAATAAATTCTAGGTAGCATCTGGCATCTTAACTTACGCGGTGAGAAGTAACATACTTGGTACACTCGATACATTCCAAATCTGCATCGAACGGCAGTTAGCGCGCGAGCTAGTAAGATGCTGGAGCGCGCTGCATCTTTTGGTGTAGACGCTTAATTTCCACTTAGCACGCGGGTTGCTCGCCAGAAACTTTCCGGTGGATACACGCCTTAAGAGTATACACTTAAAAAAGCAAAAAATAAAAAATAAATCTAATAAATTACCTTTATCCAGCTTTTAAAGTCAGCTGAAGTTGCTGTTTCCACAAGCGCAGCGAAGCTTGTAGCTGTCAAAAGCATATATGTAAAAAATTGCGCGAAATTTTCAAGAGACATTTTTCACTGCGATTTTTTTTTTATCAAATTTCATCTGATTCCCTACTAGGTAGGTAGGTAAGTAGGTACGTCTTACATTAAAAATTAAATCTCATTTTAACTTACTCCCCAGATGCTGTGAATATGTTTGATTACATACATACTCGTATGTGTGATGAGCTGTAGCATCTCCATTTCATCCTATACACAAAACTGCCCTATTCGCTGTCTCCTCAATATTAAATTAAAACTGAATCCATCCGCTGCGCCGCGCTTACTGTGCTGCCTGCATACCGATGATGCCAAGTTAGTTTATGCCTTCCGTTCTTTCTCTTATTGTTGTTAGTCATCGGCATAAGTCTGTTTGTTTTTGTTGCAATTGCAATCCCCTTAATGACAACGCTCTGTGCTTATCACGATTATGTTGATGCTGATGATGATGATGCCTATGACAACTATGATGCCGGTGATTATATTGTCAGCTATATAGCTATGCGCTGTCACGATATGCAACATACTGTGATTATGTGAAGCTGGCTGGCTTGGCTTTTAAAGTGACACAACGAGAAGAACATTAAAACTGAAGAGGATTCTGTTGACCCAGATCTCCTCTTCATTTCTGTGAATAGGGCGGCGCGCATCCGACAAGCATCCATCCACAAGAGAAGTGCACTGTGTTACCAACGCGAAATAGATTTTGCGTTTCTTATCTTTACTTTTCGCGAGTTGGGTAGTGTAGTTGTTCAGGGATTATATTATATGCTTTTTATAAACACACACACATACATCCACAATAAAGGGATAACTTCAACTTGTTTACGAGATTTAAATTTATTTTGGAGGTAACTTTTCATATTTTAGTTAGGAATAAATGTATTTTGGGCTTAGCTTTTTATGAAGATGAAGATAAAGAGAGAAAGGAAGAAAGACAAAACAAACAAGAAGTTACTGCGAAATTCCTGAAATAGATTTAAATGTAAAACATAGAGATAATTGCCTACGCTTAGAGATGTTCGGTTCAAGGAGCTGAAAGTCTGAGATCATCCTTTTTTTGTGTATATTCTTGTCAAGTAAACATTTGACGTACTTTTAGATTTGTTTGGTTGGCAAGAGATTCATTTTGATAAAGGCCGCTAAAGAAAAAAACGGCAAAAGGTAGAAAATAAAGGCCAAAAGAATTTAACTTAAGTGAAAAAGGAAAATTAGAAGTGAAGTGAAATAAAATTGCTCCACCCCTTACCCTCTCCATCATATACCCATACTCTTGGTGAGTTGATGTTTGAAGAAAGTAACAAATGGAGTCTTTTACTTTTGTGGGTGTGAAAGTGTTGATGAAATTTAGTTATTTGTCGTGATTCATCTTTATTTAGAGGTGATAGCTTGATTGATGGCTATTTAGATATTAAGTGAATTTCAGGTTGTTTGTTCTTTTACATAACCCATAGAATATAGGCTCACTATCAAAATAAGGTGAAACCTAAAACTTTTATTGCAGGTCTTTGGTTCTGTTAATTTGACAGACATCTAATGGGAGTATTTATTTTATTGGTAATACTTTATTTATTTATTTCTTAATTTGTTTATTTGTTCATCAAAGCCTGATTACTACATAGCCTTAAAACAGTTCTTGGAAATAACAATAATAACTAATAAAAATGTATACATAAATATAATAGAGTAAAAAAAAAAAATAATTAAAACTTTCTTATCTGACTTTTGATTTTATAAAAAGCTAGACATTGCAGATATCGGCTCATGCATACTGTAATTAGTGCTGTGATGAGGAACTCGAAAAAAAAGTAATGATCCCTAAGGGAGCAAGGATCAATTGAAATTCTAAGAGCCGTCAAAAGTTGAGGGGAATTAAAAAGCCCTGTAAAATAACCAAATCGAAAAAGACTCTGGAACAGTTATGTCTTTTATCTATAGGGTGCCCAAAGAAAGCAGATTAAGCCTTTGCGAGTATGAGGGCAGAACAATGGGATCGCTCCAAGGAAGTTTATGAAAAGCAAACCTAAGGAATCTTCATTGAACGGCCTCAATCCGAGCAATATGTATCGCGTAAAAAGGAGTCCAACCAGGACAAGCGTACTCCAAGATAGGTTTGACAAAGACACAGTAGAGAGATTTAGGTACATAAGGATCGTAGAATTCCTTAGACTCTCTTCTCACAAAACATAAAATGGATGGAGTCACGATGGAGTCAGTATGATCCTCGAAAGAGAAACGAGAGCTTAAAACGACTCCCAAGTCTTGAGTTTTGTCGAGTCTAATCAATAAATTTCCATCTACAGAATAATAAAAATACATCAGGGTAACTTTTTTCTAGAAAAGGATATAGTAGCACTAACTAATATTTAAAGATAGAAACAAGATTACTATGATTTAGCCGTACTGAAGGGTATAAGGCTTCTGCCGATATGAAACGCTTATTTTTTTTTTCTTTTTGTTTTGTCTTTTTTCAGCCCACTGCGGGCTTACACAGGCTCCATGCGTTTCGATTTTTTTTTCGTTTTTTCTTCTATTTTTCTAAATTTTTTTATTTTTCATTTGTTTTTTCGAGTCACTCAATTTCATAATTTGGGACCTGTTGATGAGTCAAAATCAAGACTTGATACTTGCCACCCAAAATCAAATGGGTTGTGTGATGGAATAACAATTAAAAAAATATGTATTTTCGTTTGTGCTCTTGTGCCAGAGAATCCAAAAAAATGCCTTCTTGAACATGTTAAAGATAGAAGAATCGTGAAAAATGGCTAAATCGGAGTTTAGAAGAACACAGTCATTTTCATCGGAAATTATACGAACATTTTTGGCGTCATTAGCATAACAGAGTATGTTGGTCAGAATTGAGTCTATATCAGTATTATAAATAATGAATAGGAGCAGACCGAGATGTCTACCTTGCGGAATGTCAGAGTTGTTTGTAAATGCAGCGGAAAAACTTCCTCGAAAGAGAACGCGCTACGTACGGTCAGACAAGTATGACCATAACCATGTAACGAAGAGAGAAGGAAAGCCAAGATAGGTGAGCTTAATATTCAGAATACGGTGAATAATTTTATAAACACTTTACTGAAATCGGTGTAGATACACTCACAACCTGCGCTTGCCAGCCTCAATGGCAGGAATGTAGAAGTTGAAGAATTCTGCTAGGCTTGTAGTAGGAGATTTACTTTTTTTAAAGCCATATGCTGTATAAGAACCCAATTAAGGGCTTACAATGAAAAGTAAGAATGTCAGAAACTATGGCTGCAAATAGCTTGGCAATACAAGATAAATTTGAGACTGGCCGATAATTAGAAACATCGTTCCTCCTTCCTTGTATAAGTGAATAAAAACAGGAAGTTTTCATAAATTAGGAAAGACACCCCTACGAATAGATAAATAAATAAATAACACAGAATAGGAACAAGTAACAGGCGGCATTTTTTTTTCTTCTTTCTTCTCAAAACCGAACACCATCAGGACCACTAGAAACTCTTAGCCCTTAGTACACTTCAGAATTGTTTCCTCGTCAAGTATAAGGTCCCCCCATCTCAAGAGAAGTACGTGCAGTATCGCGTTTAAAGGGATTTTAAAAACAAATAGAACTGTAGGATACACGTAAGTAGTATAGCTATGCCGATTCTAACCCAAAACCTTGAAAATTAATCCAAGTGCAGATTTTATAGTATTTATGTAGATTATGACCGGAAGTGATGTCAGGCCAGAAGTCTGGTTTTACTAATAAGGTTTGACAGTTCATGTCCGTCTACGTAGACTTAGACCGAAAGTGTGGTCATGGTTATAATTTTGCCATTGGCCGGAGGTGTGGTCTTGCTGAAAAGGGTATTGTTGTTGGTTGAAAATGTGGTATTGCTGATAAGGGTGGTGTTGACCAGAAGTGTGGTCTTGCTAATAAGGGTGTGATTTGGCATAGCTATACTACTTACTTAAATTGACCACATTATGACGTATCCACGAACTTTTCCAAATAATTCTTGGTTACATTCTAAATTTTGATATGGCATCTTGCTAAAGGCAAGAACATTACCAGTCTTAGACATACATACTGAAATTGGGAACGAGGAGATACATAGTAGTTTATCATCTATAGGCAATTCGGATATAAATACATGCTAGATTTCATTAGATTTTATTTGTTTGAGGTTGCTTATGAAATTATTGGGTTCATGAGAATAACAAGTGTTAGAATTCGAGAGATCCAGTGAGGCATCTTATAATATCTGCCGAAAAGCAAAAATAAAACGAAAAATATTGAAGAATGGGGTGAAGAAAATTTAACAAAGTGGCTGAGTTTTTTTCAATTATTCATAAGAATTTGACATAAATCCCTCCCAAGGACTAAGTTATAGGACTACATCAAAAGTGACCCTCAATCTGTTCTGAAGACTCTTTAAAAAGAAAGCCGTCCAACATTATCACAACTATTAAAATTAAAAGTTACCCACCGACAACTTTTGACAACGAAATCATTGCTTGTGTTGAAATAAAAAATTAAACAATAAGACCGGGTTTTATGGAATTCTTTTTACGAACTAACTAGACTATATAAAGGGTTTTCCAATAAGAGGTGTTATTTTGATATTCAAAGAAAATGCCATTTTTTGAGATAAATGATCGGATTTTTATTTCATTATAAAGAGGAAGGTATGCCGTTAATAATGGAAAATAACATTAGCCAAATGACCACCACGACCACGCCTACAGGACCATATCCTTTTCATGAAATTTTCCATAACCAAATCGCAAAGTGGCTGCCCTATGTCCTCGATAGCCTCACGAATTCCATCTTTGAGGTCTTGAATCGACGCTGGGCTGTTGGCGTAGACCTTCTCTTTCACGTGGCCCCAAAGGAAGAAGTCGCAAGGTGTTAAGTCACAAGATCTCGGTGGCCAATTTTGATCACCTCTTCGAGAGATAATACGGTCCGGAAACTTTTCCCGTAAAAGATCAATGGTTTCGTTGCTTGTATGGCACGTAGCACCGTCTTGTTGAAAGTA
This sequence comes from Dioctria rufipes, assembly GCA_963924295.1. Lineage (NCBI taxonomy): Eukaryota > Metazoa > Arthropoda > Insecta > Diptera > Asilidae > Dioctria > Dioctria rufipes. Next base: position 20,301,287 of record OZ002740.1, on the reverse strand, counting down.
AACGTTGTCCAGATCAATACCACCCAATTCCGGCCATAAAAAATCATTAATCATCTGTCGATAGCGCAATCCATTCACCGTAACTGTTGCTCCAGCCTCATTTTCGAAAAAGTAAGGTCCAATGACCCCGCGGGACCATAAACCGCACCAAACAGTCACACGTTGAGGATAGAGAGGCTTTTCAACAATAACTCTTGGGTTTTCCGAGCCCCAGATGCGACAATTTTGCTTGTTGACGAAGCCATCGAGGTGGAAATGGGCCTCATCACTCAAAATGAGTTTTCGATGGAATTCCGGATCATTTTCATGCATTTCAATCAGCAAAGACTCGACGTTGTTGATGATCGGCCGGCTTGAGCTCTTGTGTTAACTGAACTTTATAAGCCTTAAGACCCAAATCTTTATGCAAAATACGGTGTAATGACGTTTGTGGAATGCCTAATTCCAAAGAACGACGAGGAATGGACAAATCTGTGTTTTCTTCAACACTTTCGGCTACAGCAGCAATATTCTCGGCTGTTCTTGAGCGACGTGCACGGGTTTTATTCTTCACATCCCTATCTTGTCCCGACAGCTCGAATTTTTCTACCAATTTCTGTATTGCGGTCCGACAAGGTGCTTCACGACGACCCAAAAATGTTCGAGTTTTACGAACCGTCTCTGCCACATTTTCACCATTTTTATAGTGAATTTTAATAATTTCAATGCGTTGTTGAATCGTGTATCGTTCCATTTTTATTAATGGCGTAGTTTCTACTTGTCAAATGTCACAAAATGACAGCTCCAAAAGTGACATCTACCGAAATAGCGGGCTAATTAAAATAACACCTCTTATTGGAAAACCCTTTATATATCGGTATGGAATGTTGAAAAATAAAACAATATGTGATTTGAAGGGATCTGTTGTCTTGTATAATTAGGTATAATTGCTAGACATCACGATGCAAAGAAATCATTTATACCGATAAGATTTTCTATGTCCGCCAAATAATGCAGTAATGCTAGGATTTTAACATTAAATCAAAGATAAAGACTTCTTCCAACATTCTGAACAGGACTTATCTACAAGATTGGGATTAATATCAATAATAACAACGAATTAATGTTCGAATACTACTCAAAATTGAAAAAAAAAAAAATAAACGTTATAAAATCGTTAGCCAATGACATATTTACATATAGGATATAGTGAAAGTTTATGATCCAAGTATTTCATCAGACATCCTCTTACCAAAATTCCTATTCTTCAAAAATAATGGAACACGTGTTCCTCACTGGCGGATTGGTGAACAAACGTATCATTGTAAAAATTTGAATCAAAGGTGAAAAGAAATCTGTTTAAAAATCCACACAAATCTTAACTAGATAGATGGTCATTCTCGGCAGTGTTAATGCTGCAGTTGATCAAGAAGTAGAATACGACAGGCTGCTGCTGGTCATGCATATCATTCCAATATCTTGGCGAACCATTTCGTGAAACATAATATACGCAGGTAGTCTCCGTATAATTTTAGCTTTTATTCATTATTAGGAAAGCCTTCCATTTGTAGGCTGTATTCGAATAATTCTCCCAAAATATACTTAGTAGAGTTGAAAAAGCCAATTTTACTCCAACTCAAGGTGTGTAGAAAATCTAAAATTCCGAGGTTCCTCAAGGATGCATACTTTTGTCGATTTCATTCATACAATCATAACCAATTAATGATGTACGTACGAATTTACTAGATAAAAACCGGGGCAGTGCCTATATAGTCGAGGTGCCATCAGACTCGGACCAGCAATAACACAGATACATAAAAAACCGACTACCCTCCCGCTCTCTATCACTATCATCACTTCACTTAGGTAAGTCACCAAAATGCGTAGGAAGTAAAAAAGAAGACGTTTGTGAACTTAAAGGTAAAGATACACGGTGAGAATCTCTTGTTCTCTGATCTCCAATTTACAGAGACTAAAATCTCCGTGATGTTTATACGGCAAGAGACTTTTGTCTCTGGAGACCACAATAAACAAGTCTCTGGAGGTACATCTCCGAAGGGTATACACGAAATTTGAAGTTTGTTCTCTAGAGATCTCCAGAGATCTTTATTAGTTGTCAAGCAAGAGATTGTTAGAAAGATTTATCTCAAAAGTTATTAATATTTTTATGTTATGGGAAAAGTAAAAAAGCTTAAGAAAATATATCCTATAACACAACAAAGGGTAATGCCCACTTTTCATACAACTTTAGGGCCGACACCTCCAGACATAAAAGATGTCTTAAACGATGCATTATGACATTCTGAATATATTTTATTAACAATATTTATTTCAATTAAGCGGAGGGAAAGCTTTCGTGATGGGATGTAGCTTGAGCGTCTTTTTTGGGTGAAAAAGCGGACTTCTACTTCCCGTGTTTGCGCGGAATTGGTGAGTCCTATGAGAGAAAGGTTACAGAGCCACTAATTGCCATGGAAGAAAGAACTCGGGATCACCCCCTCAGCCGTGGGTTCTACCCCGCACCCTAAAAGTATGCAAAGAAAATTTTTTTTCCACGAATTGTAGTTGATAATGAACTGAGACGAACAGGTAAACCAGTTTCCGATTGGACATAATCCTACCGAGTTAGATCCAATCTAAATTGCGAAAAATCTAGTACCTCAGTTCGAATGAAAAAGAGGGAAATACCAAAAAAGTGAGTATGGGGATGTCTATAAATAGCTATTTAAGCTTCCGAGTATAGAAGTGTAGGTACGTAAACATCTTTCAGCACCAAAGGAATTTGATTCTGTACTAGATCAATCTTTGACCCCCCCAAAGCCTTCCCCCGCTTAATTCAAATAAACATTGTTAATAAAAAATGTTCATAATGCATCGTTTAAGACATCTCTCGTATCTGGAGGTATCGGGCCTAAAATGGGCATTCTCCTTTGTGTCCATTTTGAGATGTGGAGACTTGTTTGCTTTGAAATACACGAGTGGAGATCAAAAACGTCTCATTTGGTCTTTTTAAAGATTTTTGTTGTCTCCAAAGTGAATACATTGCTCTCTGGGTCTCCAGACACCAAAAAGGTGTTCTCTGGAGGCCAAAGTCTCTCGCCGTGTAGCTTCACCTTAACGACATAATAAATAGCCGAATCTGACGGTACATAAGTAGACTTCAATTCTCGTATCAATGCATAAGTCAAAAAGTCAATTTTCTTAGCTATTGGCTCGGATATGAAAGTCTAATGAGATATTAGTAAAAAAACAAAAAGCTGTGACTTTTTTTTTGTGAACTTTTTTTTTCCCCCATAACCAGACATGTCAAGTTATACGGAGTGACGTCACGACTGCAATGTATACCGTAATCCAATCGCAACCACCATCAATTAGAAGGTTGACTTCTATTCTTTCTCCTTGGAATATAGGGGATTCTTCGTTTACGGTTATAGTTCTGCTTTTCACTTGTTTTTATCTGCTGGTGTTATTCTTGTTTTTCTTTTCTAGTATTGATTTCGTAGAAAAGTATTTTTTCCATTTGCTTTTAAGTTTTTGAGTAACTTATTCTGTGATTTTTGTGTTGAATGAATAAAATTCAGATATGGTAAATTGTTCCATATTCGTAGAGTTCGGAACAATAGACATATCCTTGTCATTGTTTGAGATAAATTTCTTAAAAGAAGATGATATTTTAAAAGTTTTAAATTGCAATAATTATAAAATTTTCATTTTTTTTATTTTTTTTTTATTTCCAGAACCTGCAGCATAAATTACATACAACTTTCTACCATCGAAACGTATACACACACAAGTTTCATAGTCTGATATTGGATTTTTTAAACGAATATCTAACTCTGCACATCATTTTTAATTAGTAATGAGGTAAGAACTTTTTTTCTTTCTTTCTATCTGTCTCTCTCTCTCTCCCTTCAATTTGAGGTATTTTGAAATTTAGCAATTGGTTTCACCATTTCAGTAATTGTAATTGTTCCTCCTTTCAATTCAACTCTATTCAGCTCCGATGATTGTTTGTTTGTTTGTTTTCCTTTTACATAAAATGTATTACCGCGTTCACTTGTAAAATACGGCTCTTTTGAATGTAGTCATTAATTCGTGATAGTGTGAAAAGCACTGGCGGTATATCGACAGTTTTCCAGCTTTTGTATTTGCATTTATGATTGTGTCTTGTACGTACTGTGGGCGATACTTTATACCCATATGGTATGGAGCTATGTAACAAACGGTAGTTGCTAATGTTATTTCAATACGCCGTTGGTGAAGGTTGTATGTAGTACAAATTAATTGAATCAATAAAATTACTCACACATAATTTAAAATGAATTGTAGATGGAAATGTTCAGAAAGGACGGAAGGAGGTTCATATGGAAAGCCCTTGAAGGGAACATTATTTATTAAGTAGCGAGAGTTTATGATTTGTCGTATTATTCGAAAGTAGGAATCAAATAGTAAGCTAAGGTCCTCCTATCACACACTCGCTGGGGTAGTTACAAATTTCGTTTTACGAATCCAAAGTAATGCAATAAGTAGGGGGCACCACACTTATGTTTATGACAGAAATGGGGTATCGATACCTAATTATTCAAATCGAGATATTCCGAATATCTAGATATTAAAGTACCCCTGACAGACATACTCGTAAAGGGGGTATTGGGGTGACAAATCGTATTTTAACATTTCAATTCAGTTGATGGGTTTTTAAGTGTAAAAAATTTGGAAACGAAAGTGACAATACATAACATTAGCTTTAATGTAGTCTAAACGACAACAATTAATTGTAAATATACAACAAATTCAAAATTTGGAGCGAAAAGGGAAACAAATTCTTTGATTCTTTTTCTTCTTTTATGCTTTGTTGGGGAAAGGACAGACATATTTTTGCTTAATTTGAGATATTATCATATGATTGCTAACAACTAGAGGGCGCTGTGCAAAGCAAGAAGTACCTTTCGATGATCAGGCTATATCCAGTAATTTATGGGGGTATTGATATCTAGTCTATGCCCACTAGTTTTATGGGCATATAGGGATTATTTGATGACATACATGGTGTACAGACGGGATATACCGAATATCTTGATTTTGATACCCCGTGTCTGTCATTAACATTAGGAGAATGTATTTTTTTTCTACTGCGGACCACTGTCACTTTTTATACCCTAGATGAAATCTATAAGATATACTAAGTTTATCATTCCGTTTGTAACACATAGAAATAATGCTAGTGAGACAAATTGGATAGGACACCCATGCATAAAATTAAAAGTTATTTTAATTTTTGCATATTTGTCCTCACACATAACACGAGAACGCCCTCACTTAGCGTACTGACATTTTGTATATAAGCTTTTAAAAAAAGGTAAATTTGAGTACGAAAATTACACCAATCAGGCACCTCCTTCGTTTTTCACTATATACTCGGACACTGCATTAGAACGCGTCAACGTAGAGCGATGTACACGGTGTTTTCATAGAAACGTAAATTCATTTCAAAGATGCTTTAATTGATGAACCTCTTCTTGGTGTTGCCATATAAAAATTAAGATTTTTTACGTATATAGTGAAAACGATCAGTCCTAGACATTTTTAACGTACTGAAAAGTTCTTTCAAAACAATAATTCCTATGAAATTGGTTATAATCATTTTTACTGCCCGACGAACCGTTCTAGAAATATGTATATGCGGAAAACCATTTTAAAAATCAAACTTGCACGAATCTAGGTCACTCAGATCTAAAGGGGTATCATAAGAATTGTTCTTAAACCAATTCTAACTTTTTTACTTGTTTTCTATATTTTTGCTTTAAAGGTCTAAGCCTTATGTGCCTGTACACCAAAAATTTGCCGAGATTTTCGGCCTCGTTTTGGAGATATTAATTTTTAATGTTTTCTGTATCTCAAACTCGGTTGCTACAAATGGAATGTGTAACAGGTTGCTGCAAGTCTAGTTGTCAAAGTTATATGAAGAGTTCGATTGGTATATTTCGTGAAATCGAAAATTATACTTTATTTAGCATGCTTACATTTCTCAATAATTGAAAAATCTTGATTGCTTGATTATACCGAGTGTTTACGTTATGGAGGAGAAGATGATAATACTCACCTAGACCAGAAAAAAATTGTATGGCAGTGGGTGGGAGGCATCTTAACCGTTTCGGAGTTATAGGGTGATTAAGAAAATATGCTAGTTTTTCATAAAAATATCCTGTATATTAAAATGCGGAAAGTCAGCATTTAGGAACCTCATTACCTTTTCAACGACTGCCAAGACAGGCCAGTACTACTTTCCTCTCCGGAGTTATGGTGGTCTACAGTTAACAACTAGTAGTAATAGGTAAAATGAAAGAGGAGGGTCCGCAATTTAGAGTTTTAATAAAAAAAAATTTATTTTAATCAGCTTTGTGCAAAAATAGTGGTAAAATTAAAAAAGAAAGTAAGAAATCCCGACATTTTTATACCCTAGATGAAATCATAGGGGTATACTAAGTTTGTCATTCCGTTTGTAACACCTCGAAATAATGATGGTAGAGCAAAATGGATTGGACTCCCATTCATAATATTAAAAGTTATTTCGATTTTTGCATGTCCGTCCGTCCGTCTGTCCGTCTGTCCGTCTGTGCGCACGATAATTCGAGAACGCGTATACTTAAAGAGCTGAAATTTTGTACACGGACTTTAAAAAAAAAGTAAAATTAAGTTCGAAAATGAGACAAATCGGGCAACTCCTTCGTGGGGTGGCCATATAAAAATTTCGTTTTCCGCTATATATTTGGACACTGCCTGAGAACGCATCGACGTAGAGAGCTGAAATTTCGTACATGATGTTTTTACTACATTAGCAAATAAAATTTCAAAAATGGACTAAATCGGGCAATTCCTTCTTGGTGTTGCCATATAAAAATTTCGGTTTTTTACGTATACCTGCTTTGAAAACGATCAGTCCAAGACATTTTTATTGTACTAAGAACTTCTGCAGAATACGAAATCCTATAAAATTGGTTATTACCATTTTTTCTGTGCGACAAACTGTTCTAGAAATATATGCGAAAAACAGTTGGTATGGATCAGAAAAATTTTGGTTTTGTATTTTCCCAATAAGCAGAAATTCCAGATGTGGAATTTTCTCACGAACTCCATTTTCAGCTTTACAGATGTGTTGGAGGTATACGAAAAATTGTTAATGGCTTATTATATTAGCTGTGTTCCTTTGATTCCGTGTAGCGTTCTGTAAAACACAGGTGATTGCGAATTGAATTGATTTGTAGAGTGCATTACAGTAGAAAAAGTTTTAAAAGTATAGAGAAAATAATCAAGGTGCCATGACTTTAATTTTTACAAAACGCTAAACCTGTCAAACTTTGTTCCCAGTCTATCAAGCTCTATTTTAACATTTTGCAAGGATTCAAGTCATGACAGTTTGATTATTTTCTCTATACTTTCGAAACTTTTTCTACTGCTTTGCATCCTACAAATTATTTATGTTCTTGTTTAATTAAAAAAAAAACAGAAAAAGCTTTAAAATCCCTATGAATTCCTAATAGAAATGCCACGGAAAAGTCTGGGAATTCCATGCAATAATAACAAGGAAAAAACATTGAAATCTGATAGATTTCCACGTTCAGTTCCATTTACCAATACAATCAAAGACGCAGTTCCCTACGGCCAAAGAAGCGGAAATCCGGGCGCAAAGAGTACGGATTCCAGGTAAACTCGTCAAAAATGACAAGGAAAATGACCGGAATTCCATTCGAATTGCTTATTGGGTTATTTTATCTAGTTTCTCATAACCTATTCTATATTTTCCAATATTCTATATTTTTTGTTTGTTTTTCATTTTTGTTTTGTATGGTTTAATTAATTTTTTTTCCTTCTCTTATTTCTTAGTTTTTATACGTGGCTATACATTTTTTTAGTCTAATACCTACACAGAATAATTTCTCGGTTTAGTTTATTTTATTTTTTCTAATTTTATTTATTTTTTTTAATTCGCAGTCACAATTATACATTAAGATCCTTTAAACTAGAAGTACTAATATAAGATTGTAGATCTTGTGTACTGTTGAATTTCATGAAAGGAGAGGAGTACGTATCTAGCTGAGCAGTCGTTAGAAACGCCATGAAGTTAGTTCTTCATTCAATCCGTTCTAAACTGTATACGCTGTACTTTTTAATATACGGGGATGTTTTGTGAGAACTATCATATTTTCTGAATCACCCTGTACTTGCGAAATGGTTAAAATGACCACCCCCACCTGTGACACAAAATTTTTTGTTTGATGTCATCTTCTGCCCTATACCCGCATGGCGGAATAGGTTAGAGTTCAGCATATTATATACTATTTGAACAGCAATTATTTCCCCTTGGTGGGGCTCACCTTGATCAAAAAGTTTCAGGAATGACCACTCAGTCACTCTCAGTCACCAGAATTAATTTTTTTTTTTTTGTTAGGTTGCCACATACATATATCATTGACATTTCCGTGTAAATTTTAGCGTCATAGCCTTGTTAAAGTATTGGGTACATCTGTGCGTGTTTTCGATTTTATTCGATTTTACTTGCATCAACGTGTTTGCATTAAGTTTTGTGTTCAAAACGGATTCAAACAACGTCGTTTTCAGTCGGGAAAAAAAGGTAATGATTACGGTTTTAATGACTAACAACGGTGTTGAACAACATCATGAGTTCTTGCCTGAAGGTCAGACAGTCAACAAGGAGTATTATTTGGGCATTATGAGACGTTTGTGTGAAGCCATTCAAAAAAAAAAAAACGGAGTTATGGGCAACCACCTCGTGGATTTTGCACCATGATAACGCCTTGTCGCATAATGCCATCATTATCCGTGATTTTTTGGCCAAGAACAGAACGAATACCATCCAGCAGCCACCGAATTCACCTGATTTGGCTCCCTGCGACTTCCTTTTTTGGTCAATTCAAGAAACCGCTCCGGGGAACGCGTTTTAGCCGCCAAGAGGACATAATGAAAAAATCGAAGACGGCTCTGATGGCCATACCGAAAACCGAATATTAAAAATGTTTCGAGTATTGGATCAAGCGCTGGCATAAGTGCGTTGCAGTTGATGGAGAGTACTTTGAAGCAGACAAAATAAACTTTGATGAATAAACTTGGTATTTTTAATTTTCTAAATAAATTCCTAAAACTTTTTTATCAAGGTGGTATTTGTGGTGTTAAGAAGAATCTTTGTCGATCTTGGCATTCTCTCTACAAATTTGGTCAAATTGTTTTTTTTTAATTCTTTATTTTAGAAAATTTTTATTTTTTCGTTTTGAATTGTAAATTTTTTTTTTATAAAAATGGTGATGGATTGATGGAATGAAGTCTATTTGATGGAATGAAGTCTATAGATATATATATATATATATATATTAATATATTAACATCAACAGATTTTTTTTTTTTTTTTATTTATCATTTTTCCATCCGGATACAGTGTTGTGAGTGGCTTTCGATTATTTGAATACGGCCAAGAACAAAACTCTTTTGCTCATAGAACACAACTAATTTTCTGTAATGAATAAATTTTCACATTTCTGCCTCAAGGCGGACTTTAGATCTCCATCGAAATCACAATGTGATCTTTGATCCTCCTTTTTAAAATTTACCACATGTGTTCGATTCGATGGGAGATTGAACAAACCAGTTAAAAGCTCAGATTACCTCCTTTCCAAGCCATATCCTTGTGACGCGAGAAGTATGGCAGGAAGCGTTGTCCTGTCGAAACATAATCGAAGAACGATTCGTTTTTGCAAACATCAGGGTAATTTCAAATTATTTTCGATTATTTTTTTTAAAGAAAATAATATAACTAAAAATCCAATTGTCTGACTAAACCACTTTTTGCCAAATACTCGTTAGTCCAGTCCTTATGCTTCCGGGCGAATTCGTACCGTTTTCTCTTGTTGCTCTCTGAGAGTCACGGTTTTATTTCTGGCTTTGGAACCTTTCAAACCAGCTGTGAAAAGTCTTCTCATAACACTTGACGGAAAATTGTAAAACTTTAAGTTGGGCTAAAATTTCGATCTTTGTTTTGTTGAACGAAATATCCTGTGATTTACTGTTAGCACAAACTAGCGGCGCTCACTCAAACTATAAGCACAATTTAAAATAGCTAGGTAAGTAGGTAATGTCGAGTATACCAATTTTTGGTCCCTTCATGAGAAAAAGTATTCGTCAATTGTCTGTCAAACCAAGGGCGAAACATAATTTTAAAAATTTCAGTAGGCCAATGTTTCATAAGTATCCAAGTTCATCATTTTTCATTGATTTTTTGTTTGCGTTTATACAAAACTTTTCAGATAATTACATACAATTTACTAATGGCTATATGAACATTTACGTGACCTAATGTATTATGCTACATGCATACATACATACATAATTTACAGCTGTGGTTCGGTGAAATGAAGAGGAAAAGGGAAAAGTCCAGAGAAATTTCCACTTTACGTGTGTGTGTATACCTTACGTATGGAATTTAATGGATCCGAATTGTGTTTTTTTTTAATTTGTCTTCCTTTTTTGCGTAAAAGAAAAAGGAAATTTCATCAACGCACCTAATATTGGTCTTCCAAAGGGACTTCACTAATTAATGAAAGTATTCCACTTCACCACCAACGCCACCAACATTACTACCACTATACTACCAGCAACTATATACTCTTTACTGCTACTTGTTCGTCGGTATAGTATTTGCACACGAAAGAAATATGAATAAATTACGTTGGTAACGAACACCTTTTTTCTCAATTTGTTTTTTTTTTTGTCACCCACCTTATAAATTTCATTGTCACCCTTAGTTAAGGGCTTGAAAAATGCTTTCTGGATGCATCTATCGCGTGAACTTTTTTGTTCTCATTAATCCCCTTTATTTATGGTATTTGCACCGGGCACAACTGGGTAATTGTGCATTCTTGCACACAAATGTCATTAAGTTAGTGGGTAACCTCGGTATTAAAGTTTGTACTAGGAAATTTATTTAACTCCGTTTTAAAGTAAATATTTAATTTTGTATGATTTTATGTGTTAACCTAAACGGTAAGGATGGATGGGTAGTAAAAATTTAATGAGTTCTTCTTTTAGTGAAGTTTGCAAGACCAACTATAATCGTAACTGTGGTATCTTACTGGAAACTGTGGAGATATTTTTTTTATAATTCAAGGTAAAAAAAATTCAGTGTCTTTCACGATAACAATCTATATAAATTGGAGTAGTAAACAAAAGTAGCAATTTATATTTTTTCTTAAGAAATTAAATTAAATTTAATTTAATGAAATACGGTCAATTTCGAATTGAAATTTGGTTATTTTCGAATTTTTTCCAGAAGTTCATTTATTTCGAAAAAGAAGTGGAAACAGTTCAAACGAAATTATAAGAGAAATTAATGATGAGCAATGTTTGGTTTTTGGGGAAGCTGTCCATAGTGAAGAAATATTGTGGAATATTTGAAAATTCATAAAAAACTTACCTACTCTTTATATTGTACACACTCTACACTGACAGATAGAAGCTTAATTCATTGTAAATAATTCTTTACAACTGTTTTGAGATCTATGGAATTCGGGCACATTTTATTGAGATTTTTCTGCAATATTTTTCCCCATTATTTAAAGACTTTTCGAAAATCAAAAATAATGTTACATATGGCTTGGTCCAAAGTATGAAAGAATAGTTTCCAGCAGTTCCTGCAATTAAAAAATCTTTTGTTTTTTTTTCTTCTCTTCCATCTAGCACCTATAGCAGAATGTTCTTCTTACTTTTGAACAACCTTTAACTTAATTGTTTTTAAAGTGCACCCAATAATTTTTTATTTTAATTTAAAGTCATCTCAAAAATGGTGAGCGAATAGTAAGATTCTTGGGATTATCACCATATTCGAATTATATTGGGAGTATAATATAATACCTTTATATATACTATATATACAGGGTATGTCGAGAAAATAAGTTGAATAAATCCGTAACAAACGATTTATTGAAAATAGGACAAATGATTAGTATTCTTCATAAGTTAAGTGATTTTTTCCTGGAAGCCCGAAAGGCTGCAGTGTTGCGATTGGTTGGGAAAAGTGGGAAAAGTCTTGGGAAGGCAACGCGTTAATCGTCAGTTGCCTGCTGGCCGTTGCCCAGTGCGGATTGCTCGTAGTGTGTACCTGAGTGATGCGTCGAGAAATCAAAATGCCACGATTCACTGAACAGCGACAAGCCATTAAATTTTGTGTTAAGTTAAGGAAATCAGGCTCCGAGACCCTCACGATGCTTAAGCAAGCTTATAGGGACGATGTGATATCCCAAAACATGATTTACCGGTTGCAAAAGGTGTTCCGGGAGGGAAGAGAGGACGTTGATGATGAAAAACGGTCTGGACGCCCATCCACCTCTGGTGCTGACGAGAATATGCGGAAAATGTCACACACAGACCCAAACTGCCAACAATCAATTTTACTTGAAAGCCCTTGAAAGGCTCCGAAACCGGGTGCTTCGCGTCAGGAAGGAGATCAATGAAAATTAGCAACTCCATGACAACAACGCGCCATCTCATATCGCCTTCATTGTTAGCGAGTTCCTGGCCAGGCTTTTTGTTTCCTCGAATAAAAAGAAGCTAAAGGGTTATCGTTATGGGACGGTAGATGCAGTTAAAGTCGCTGCGATGAGGTGTCTGAAAGAGGTTCCCCTCAACGTGTTGCACGAAACCTACCAGAGCTGGCAGAATCGCTGGAAAATGTGTTTTGAAGAATACTAAACATTTGTACCCACTTTTATTTTTAATAAATTTTTCATTAAGAATTTATTCAACTTATTTTCCGGACACACCTTGTAGTAGTTAAATAAAAAACTTTAAATCATCATCATAGAGTATAACGTTCAGAAGTTACTGGGTGACCTATAAAACATACCCAAATATCAAATAACAGTCAGGATCCCCTGCCCCTTAAGTATGACCTATCCATAGCCTTCGGGTTTTTTTTTTGTTTTGTAAAGGCAATGTAATTTCATCTTTCAAGTACACGCATCCTCGAGTTATCTTGAGGACGGACAGACAAACAGACGGACAATCAAAACAAATTTTAATATCATGCATTGAACACTCGTCCATTCTGCTCTATGCATTACAAATGGAATGACAAACTTAGTATACCGCATGATTTCATCATCTAGTCTAGGATATCAAACGCTCGCTTTGAACTTATCTGGGTGATTCTGACAGCTCTGGTAGGCTTCCTGGAACCCGTTGAGGGGAACCTCCTTCAGACACCTCCTCGTGGCCACTTTCACGACATCTACCGTCTCATAAAGATGACCCTTTAAGCTTCTCTTTATTCGAGGAAACAAAAACAAGTCCGCTGGTGTCAGATCGGCACTGTATGGTGGCTGGGGCAGCGTTGCCACACCGTGCCTGGCCAGGAACTCGCTAACAATAAAGGCGGTATGAGATGGCGCGTTGTTGTTATGGAGTCGCTAATTTACATTGATCTCCTGCTTGACGCGAAGCACCCGGTATCGAAGCCTTTCAAGGGCTTTCGTGTAAAATTGGCTGTTTGAAGTTTGTCCCTGTGGCACACTTCCTTTTGCGGCATTTCTGCATATTCTCCTCAACACGAAACGCGTCCAGGCTGTTGTTCATCGTCGACGTCTTCTCTCCCCTCCCGGAACATCTTATGCCACCGGTAAATCATGTTTTGGGATATCACATCATCGCTTTCTTCATTTCCATGTTGTTGTTTTTATTCACCACTAACAGTTGCGTTTACTGCGTAATTTTAGTTAAAGACTCCCTTAAAAAAACTCTAAAACTTTTAGTAAAACTTACAAAAAAGCTTAGGATGGGATCGTTATACCTTTATATTAAAAACCAACCAAGTCGAGTTTTCCCAATAATGCTATTGTTGCAGAACGAACAATGAAAAGGATGAAATATAGAAAACCCCGTGTGCGTTTTAGCGTTTCTTTATTGTCTGACTTAACGTTACATGAACTGTGTCAATCGACTGCGTACAGAGGACTAAAAACTGATTCAATGTCGGCATAGCGCCGTACATATAGCTATAAAATACACAACTACATATTCCATTAGATTTACTTCACGATAATGCAGTGGTAAGCGTCAACAGCTACATATGTTCCTTTTCTCGTTCTGAATGAATCTCTATAAATCGACAGAACGATGTCATAATTTAATTCTGTGCTCATAGAAAAGCAACGGAACAGAACCATTTCAAATTTTTGACATTTCTTCCATTTGATAAAAGCGAGTATAAAATCGTAAAAATTGTTGATTATTAAAAATAAAGACATTTTCCAACAAAAGCAACGGAAACTTCAACTATTACCACTTCGTACAAATTGTAAACAACACATTCACGAATTCAAATTAAAATCGTTCTGCTTGAATCCGGGAAAAACTCAAATGCATTCAGAACGATTCGGAGTCTGAAAAAAGCGATGACAGATTGAAACTAAATCGTTCAGCCCGAGAAAACGAACGACATGGATTGAAAAAATTCATTCTGAACGAGAAATGGAACGCAGCATAAGATTCTGCAATATACAACAGTTGGCAATGTTGCCAAATAATTTTTTCAAAATCCAAAAATGTATCTTGATAAGAGTAAAAATTATTTTAAAGTTTTGCCACAAGATTTTTATTTTATTATTTATTTTATTTAAAAGAATTATAATTTTATCGCTCAGATTCTTCAAAAAGTCGTCAAAAGAGTCGTTATGATATGACAGATATAAGAGGAATATACAGTAGGTTCTTGCTGCATGTCGAAAATCAGGCATGGCTCAGTAATGAATGCGGAATGACATCTACAATTTAAATACGGTATATACAGACTATAAGATATGCCTAATATGGTTTTATTATAACAGTTGTGACATAAATAAATAGAGACTCTAAAACGGCCACTGAGCTTTGCCATCGAAGAAATAATAAATTCGTCAATTTGGCAACACTTGTTTCTGTTGGTAATGACAATGTATTTTACCCAAATATTTCAAGCAGATAAGATTAGCGAATGAATTATAAGTAGAGGTACAAGCCTTTTGAATACAACAGTCTGTTTGTGTATTTCACTGAGCTATGCTAATCGCAAATTTTAGTTCATTTTGTTTTTTTTTTTAAGGCAGAGTCTTACGTCATTTAACCTTGTTTTGTTGATAAAACCTTAAGATAAACGGAAAGTCAGTGAAAAGATAAAATGGTATTTTTTTAATGTAATCCTTCCTTAGTTTTTTTTTAAGGAGCTACCAATAATAAATATTAGACCTATAGTGGCAGTAGATCTCAGATTTTTCTTTGTCAGTTTTGTGAGGCTGGTGAGTCTCGGCGGGGAATTTCGGCCATAATTTATAGAACAAAAATTTCAAAAGATTTTAAAAGTCGTGTAAATGTTTTTTTTTTTTAGGATGTTTATATTATCTTGAAGCATTTAATATGTTTTTTATTAATTAGTTAATATGAGCATGTCTTCAAATAAGTGGTAAAAGGCTCAAAAAAGTTATAAAAAGTCAATAGGAACAATTAATAAAATAAGTAAAAAACGAGTTTTCAAACAAAACTGAGGCCAAGTCGCATGAAAAAGTAGAAAATAAACTTTTCTTCACACACAGAGGTGGACTCAGATTTTATTCGCTGACAATCACCGATATATTTCAGTATGATCAATTAAGAGGTAATAAGTGATTTGATTCATGAAGAGAAAGAATATTCAAGAGAAATGTCCCAATCAAAAAATCTGAGTCCACCTCTGACATTTCTCTTGAATATTCTTTCTCTTCATGAATCAAATCACTTATTACCTCTGATTGATCTTACTGAAATATATCGGTGATTGTCAGCGAATAAAATCTGAGTCCACCTCTGTGTGTGAAGAAAAATTTATTTTCTACTTTTTCATGCGACTTGGCCTCAGTTTTGTTTGAAAACCCGTTTTTTACTTTTTTATTTGCTGCCTTTTTCACGTTAACTAAATTGGAAAATTCTGCATTTTTCCTGAAACAGGTTTATCACTAATCATATAGATGAAAATTTTTCCGATGATTTTCCCGCTTTTCCGGGTTTTCCATGGAGTTTTCCACAAAAGCAACTTTATGCAACTCATTTCGCTCTACAACTTTGTCTTAGGTTGCAAAACGCCAAACGCTTCCTTGGTCGGAAAAACTCCGGAAAAGCGTTTTACATGAATTTTCCTCGATTTTTTCTGCAAGCTTTCACCATTTTCGGAGAGAAAGTAATGATGCCAGTTGATAGCAAACTTGATCCTGCATAATTTAGAAAACTTTTTTACCGGAAAAGTCGGAATATTCCGGAAAATTTTTCGGAAAAATCGGAAAACTCTGCATTTTTCCTGAAACGGATTTATCACTAATCAAATTTGTACCAAATTTTCAAATGATTTTTCCCGATTTTCCGGGTTTTCCATGGAAATTTCCGGTTCAAATTTTGACAGATTCAATTGTCACATGAACCTGTGTGCCAAATTTCAGCTCGCTGTGATGACGAATAGTGGGTCTACGAGAGTGTCGAAAATAGTAAAGAAATAGACAAATTCGTGTACGAGTTAAAGGGAATAGCTGGCCTCAAAAACAATTAAAATAAACAAATAGAAAACATAATAACACAAAATTCTCAAACAAAACTAAAAACGGTCAAAAGATATTTGAAAAATATCTAAAGAAAAAGAAAAAAATTTAAAATTTCAGGCAATCTCACAATTCAGGTAATTGGGTGGGTTCTAAAAAGTTCTAAATTTTCAAAATAATTTCCCAAACGAACGAATTTTCAACATGCATAGAAACCGAAATAGAATTGAAAATTTGAAACCGAACAAAATTTACCTGAAACCGTTATATTCACGCGAGGGCAACCTTTTAGTATCATAGTCCTGTACAAGCTGTCCACATTATTTCTCTAGATGAAGATCTCTAACGGAGTGCTTGTTCTTCTCACAACACTTTTAACGGTTTTCCAAAGCGGAGAGAAATCCCATGGACTAGTGTTGCATATGCTGTGGCTTGCTGTCACCAGCGAAAAACTACAAGGCCGTCTTCATCCTGCACCGATAATAGTGGTTGTAATGGGTCTCCGTTCGTTAATAGATATTCAAGATAGTCTGTTTTTTAAATCTGATAACAAAGTACTTGGTGTGGGTTGTTAGCGCTAAGTGCTCTGATTCCCAACTTCGACTCTCATGTGGTACAAATGAATTGTACATTTCTTCTATCAGCACGAATCTAATGAAACCATTCACCTGACTACATACTCTTGATCCCCACAAGTCGTAAAGCCGAAATTCTGGTGGATCAACTGACACATATTTTGTAGGATGTTCATTAGATGTTGCAAAGACGGTTAATTTAAGTGCCACATCTTTGTAATTAGATACATAACTAAAGACTACTCTACAAATTTGCTCTCCCATCACTCCCATATCCACTCCGACGTATATACGACATCTGATGTATCCTGCAAGCTCCGAAGATCTTATGACTTTTTGGTTTTATGAATTTTCCAAAGAAATCTTTTTCGGGTATTTCTATAATAGTTCAAATTTTTAGGAATAAAGGGAATAAATACTAAATATAGTCAAAATATTTAATCCGACCGCAAACTAAGATGATATTAACTTTTAATTATAATCATAATGATATCTCCCAAGAGCATTCAGTCCTTTCAATAAAAATGACAAAGAATACATGAGAAATCAATAGTCTCAACTGACTCCACCCCCTATAATGGAAAAGTTCTTTCTGTAAATTTGATTAGACCTCGTCAGCCAAATCCCTATATCTTTCGGTCAATTAGATCCCATTCAATAATCATTAAAAGAAAAATCCATTCGAATCCATTGACTTTTGATATCTCTATTATGCTTCCATAAAATTTGAGGGTATTCAATTCAAATTTTGCTGATGCTATGGGAAAAGTAATTGCTATGAAAGGTCTATAGATATCAGGTCATATACGTATAGACATAGATCTATTGATTGTTCAAATTTGCTAAGGAAAATTAAATCTCTTAAGGAATCAATGTACCGAGGTGGGCGGTATCACTTTGATGCCCTATTTTGCCTGAGATACATATTACGGGAACTGCAGGAACTTGAAATTGAAAGACTGAAAGGCCACTCTTCTCTCTATGGAATATTTACCAATTATAATTGATTTTCAATTAAGGCTTATATTTGAATACATATAACTTTACTGAAATCTGAATTATTAAGGAAACTATCTAGTGACAATTCATATTTATGAACTAGGACTTTTAAAGGCAACATATTTATCAAAAATGCAGCTTATCAGCATTTAAACAAGTTTCATTTCTTCATCGATTGGTGGCATTGTCCTTCAATCCAGAGAAGCAGTTTCTGTCAGAATATCTTTCGCGGTACCACTCTTTAAATTTCTAAAATAATTACGTTGTTGCCATATTTCAAGGGGATATTACATATGTATGTATGTTTGTATGTATGTAAAATAAAAAACTACCCTAGTAGAGTAGAAATTGCTCACAGTGCTCATCTAATATTGTAAAATGCACAAAAGAGAAGCCAAACATACATTTCGAAATAAGTGAAAGAGATGCAATATCTCATGCACCCTATCTGAGAATAAGTAAATAAATGGTTTTGGTTTTCCCGGTTTTGATTCAAACGCGAATAAATTTCATCAGTACGTTCATCTAATTGCTCTAATTGATTTGTCTACCAGGGTAAATCATTTTCGAAAAAGCATGCATTGCGTGTGTGATGTTATAAAGGGTCCGCCAAATAACTTTTTTTTTTTTTGAAAATGCTATAAAAACATCGAGTGTAGCTTCGGCTGTGTGGCACGTAGCGCCGTCCTGTTGAAACCAAATGTTGCCAATATCCTCCTCTTCAATTTTCCTGAACAAAAATTCGTTCAACATGGCCCGATAACGATTGCCATTGACTGTAACGGCCACTCCTTGCTCATTTTCGAAGAAAAATGGCCCAATTATGCCTCTGGACCAAAATCCGTACCAAACAGTGACTCGTTTTGGGTGTATCGGCTTTTCAATGTATGCGTGCGGGTTTTCTGTGCCCCAAATGCGACAATTTTGCTTGTTTACATACCCGCCAAGATCAAAATGAGCTTCATCCGAAAAGATGATTTTTTTGGCAAAATCGGCATCTTCTGTAAGTCGATCGCAGGCCCACTCAGCGAAGCGAAAACGCATTGGATGGTCAGTTGGCTTCAACTCCTGAACCAATTGGACTTTGTATGGCGTCATACCAAGATCTTTATGCAAAATTCGTCTCAATGATGTCTCCGAAATGTTCAATTGTTGAGAACGACGGTGAATTGATGTTGATGGCGCTTCACGCACACTTTCTGCCACACAATCAATATTCTCGGGTGTACGCACTGTTTTTGGCTTTTCACGCTTTGGTTTATCGATGAGGATGCCAGTTTCTTTCACTTTTTTCACAAGATAACGAACATACGGAGCTGACGGTGCTTCTCTTCTTCCAAAATCCGTACGCAATTTTCGCACACATTCTGCAACATTACCATGATTTTCAAAGTAATGTCGCAATATTTCCCAGCGTTGTTCAAGCGTATACACAACCATATTCGTTCAGCGGAAGAATAAAACTAATTATCTGTCAAATCAGACATGAGCTAAGTGTTACCATTCACGAAATAAGCACTAGTTGAAAAAAAAACGTTAGATGGCGGACCTTTTATTATTAAGGGAAACCAGTGGGTGATTCTGATCTTTTGTCGTACTTTAATATCAGAATATACGACAAAATGAAATGAACTTTTGTACTCCTTTTTTTATGTTATTATTCAGCTCAGCAAGCCTTGCATTAAATAGAATGAAGAAGAATGAAGAATGACACTTCATATTACAAATTCAAAAATATTATTTCGAATTCAAGTGCTTAAGTGCTCTTAGTTTGTGTAGAATATCCATTTGCCATAGTTTATAATTTTTGTCATCACAATCTCGGACGAAGTTTGCTAATTTGTCGTACTTTTAGGGGTATAGTCTGACATTTATTCATTTCAGTTATGTCAAATCGGGATGTGACACTTCTCAAAGCTTGCAACTGTCTGACATTTGATTTGAGTTATGTCAAATCGTGATTTGACAACTCTCATGTTTAAACTGTCTGACCCTTAGAACATATAACTAAAGGAAGCGCAATAAGCGCTATATATATACCACTATGTGGTACAATTCTGTTTGTGTATTCGTAATGTCATGGAAGTAGTTAATTTGAAATATTTTTGAAGGGTCGTTTGGCGTAATTATTTAAAATAAAACATACTTCTGAACTGACACTGGCTGATTGAAGAACGAAAAAAAAAAAATTGGGAACACAAAAACGTAAACAAAGAAATATTTTGAAACAATAATCTTGATATTTTCGTTTTTCCCAACCTTTTTTCGTTTCTTTTGCACGTATTTTGCAGAAAAAGAACTTTCTATTTTAATTTCAGGATTTCAACTTGCCTGAAAAATGTCTTTCCGGGATTATTTCGCCGATTATTCCAACAGCACCGCGCAGCACAATTCATTATTGATATATTAACAACACTTTTATGAAGTTAAGTCCAACGCTTAATCAATAAATTGTTACTTCAAATGTTTTTATTTAAATTTAACACAATTTACTAAACAATTAAAGGTTTTTTATTTAAATAACACAATAAATACAAAGCTCGGAGCAAAAAAACGAATGTGACGTTTAATTAGAATTGACTAATGTCAAGTATACTTGGCTAGACTTGGTTCAATTCTTCTTGCCTTTCCACCCCTTCTACACAAAAACCGAGTTTCCCTCACACCGATAGGGTTTTTACACGATATTTCGCTTTCTTTAGTTATATGTTCTAAGGTCTGACCTTTGCGTTATGTCAAATCTTGACCTGACAGTTCTTAAGCTTCACGCGAGACAACAAACGAAACGGTAATCTACTAGGAAAATTAATGCAACTTAATTGAAAGTTGCGCTATCTATTATGCTGAATCGGTATTTATATAACCAAAACGGAATAAGTAAGTGTATTTATTGGTGTCATACCTAGCGGAAATTGTGCTAACTAGCTCGTCCTGTGCGTGTATGTGTGTGGGCGGGGGGGGGGGGGGGGTGTCGAGATATGCGCTTGCAGTAAATTGCATGCCTGACGTAATAAAAGTTATATTACAGACGGACGGACAGCAAAAAAATAATCTATACCCCTCACATTTCAGAAGATGAAAAAGAAAGAGAGGTTTCGTCGGTTTTTCTTTCTTTGTTCTTCTCTTATCTTTTCTTTCCCTACAAATTCCTTTAATTTCCGCAAAGAAATTCTTCTATTATTAATTCATTGCCAATTTCTATTCAAGCACTCATTTTTCTTTATTGTTTTACAATGAACCGCTCTCATACTCATCCTTCCTATTTTATAATCTTTTTCTAAGACCAGTCCATCTTGCTGAAAAACTGATGACACCCATGCGTATAGAGAAGAGGCGCGCATGTCCCTGAATATTGTGGAAGTTTCATTCAGCAGATAGCGGGCTATCGATAAAGCCGGTTGCCAAGCTCACTCTTTCGGATAAGTTCAGGGAAGGACATTCCGTTACACATTGGAAACACATTTTAGGTCATTTTGTGGTAGATGAAAAGGATAAATGAAATCGAATTATCGTGAAAACCAAAGTACAAAAAACTTGTAGTGAAATTTCAAAATATGTGTTATGGCAGAAGCCGGGAGAACCCACCGCTCAGGAAAATCCTTATAATAATAAATCCGTGGATAATAAAGTCCAATGTCGCCAAAAGTCAATTATAGTAGTTAGCAGGAGATGAATGAGTAGAAACTAAGTGCAGACCAAGGTATATAGAAGACAAGGTATTCCCATTAAAATTTTGACACATCACATCTGATAGCCCGTGACGTAATTCTGTGACTATTGTATACAGAGAGTATTGTGTTCTCTGTACCGTACTTTCCTATACATATCACGATATTTCATCATCTAGTTGTGGAACATGGTTTGTAATGGCATACCTTGTATATATATCTTTGTGCAGACTACAGATGCATGGTTTCTCTTAGCTGTCAAGTAAATGCCTGGAAATCGTAGTGCATGTTAATAAGGATTAAAGACTTATTTATTGAGGTTAAGGTTGGCTCCACCAGTAAAAAAGTAATTGAGTAGGTTTGGATTATTTCTGGTAATTATCACTTAAATGCATGAAAATATCACAATGTAATTTAAAGGTGTGTGAATGCTGAGAAAATGGAACGATTGGGAGGAGGAGTTATTGAGGTAGGACCAACCCACACGAGTATCCTTGATGCAGTATGTAAACAGGTTTTCTAGAGAAGAGGTAACAGAAGCAAAGTAATATTTGAGAGATATTTCTTTGCTTCTTTTACCTCTTCCGTAGAAAATCGGTTTGCATACTACATCAAGAATACTTGTATGGGATGATCCGTAGAATAGAAAAACATGTAGAGAAGGCTCAAGGACTAGAGATTACATTATCGTCGGGCGCGATGATGACTTGACGTGTTGTTTAGAATTTAGATTTTTGAAAAGCGACAAAAATATGCAATAAAAAGTACGACAAAGGATCAGAGCCTGCACATGTGGTAAAGAATGCGTTTATCGAGCATTCTGTCAGTAGGACAGAATATAGAAAAAAAAAAAAAAAAACGAAAATCGGTAACATAAATTTAAATTTTTGAATATTTTTTGTGTCGTAATAATTTAATAATTTTTATTAAAATCCCAGTAAAACACAAAAAAACCTCACTTTTCAAAATATGTATTGTCTTATAAAATTCAGTTCAAAGTGAACCATGCGACTTTAACTCCGCCCTCCCCTCCTCCCTATTTTATGAAAAAATATATATATTTTTTTTTTAAATAGAAACAACTGTATTTAAAAGCAGGATATTAAAAATTGATAGATGTGCAAGTATTGTAAGCCGTGCACATTCTTTCACCCTTCAAAATACTTTTGACCGAACAGTAAAAATTCGTATCTTTCCTTGGGCTTATAATCTGTGAAGATTCAAAAGTGACATACATAATAGCATTTTCAGATTTAATTAAAACTTTTACAGAAAGAATTGAAACCTTTTCCACAAAGAAAATTAAACCTTCTCCATTAAGAATTAAACAAAATGCACAAAAAACTAAACCAATGATTTTTTTATTATTTGTTCTGCTCATTCCGAACAGAGCTTATAGGTGCAATTTCACATATAGAAGTTGCATGGTTAATTTTGGATAATGCCGCGATACACAAAACAAATGCTGTTCGAGAGGTTGTTGCCACCGGTAATAACCAACGATTTCAATTTCTTCCATCATATTCACCTATGCTCAGTCTTATAGAGGAAGCATTTTCAAAGATTAGAGCAGCTGCTCGGAGAATTCTTGCAGATACACCTGTTGAGCACAGCCTCAAGCTGATCCTACACAATGTGTGCATTTGTCAAATATTTGGCAATGCGTCTCGTTTACACACACCTCGTCAAATGAGACGCATTAACAAATATTTGATAAATGCATATATTGTGTGGGACCGACTTAAGGGTACGTGCACAACGAGGTAAGGCAAGGCGATGCGAAGCTAGGTAGTTGAGCGAGCCGAAGTGAAGATACATTTCGAGGTGTAGTGTTCACAGCAAGGCATTCAGTTTCTTGGTAAATCGCGAGGTGAGAGCATAAATTATATCATCAGATTCTGAAGAAGAAATTTTGTGTTGGTCAAGTAGTGCAAGTACATATGTATATGGAATTACCCACATTAGTGTACTTTCCGCTCTTATACTTGAGACCCAATAAATATGAAACGTCTGGAATTTGGCGAATTTCATCATCTAAAGGATTTTCCAATAAGAGGTGTTATTTTAATTAGCCCGCTATTTCGGTAGATGTCACTTTTGGAGCTGTCATTTTTTGACATTTGACAAGTAGAAACTACGCCATTAATAAAAATGGAACGATACACGATTCAACAACGCATTGAAATTATTAAAATTCACTATAAAAATGATGAAAATGTGGCAGAGACGGTTCGTAAAACTAGAACATTTTTGGGTCGTCGTGAAGCACCTTGTCGGACCGCAATACAGAAATTGGTAGAAAAATTCGAGCTGTCGGGACAAGTTAGTGATGTCAAGAATAAAACCCGTGCACGTCGCTCAAGAACAGCCGAGAATATTGCTGCTGTAGCCGAAAGTGTTGAAGAAAACCCAGGTTTGTCCATTCCTCGTCGTTCTTTGGAATTAGGCATTCCACAAACGTCATTACACCGTATTTTGCATAAAGATTTGGGTCTTAAGGCTTATAAAGTTCAGTTAACACAAAAACTCAAGCCGGCCGATCATCAACAACGTCGAGTCTTTGCTGACTGGGTCCTTGAAATGCATGAAAATGATCCGGAATTCCATCGAAAACTCATCTTGAGTGATGAGGCCCATTTCCACCTCGATGGCTTCGTCAACAAGCAAAATTGTCGCATCTGGGGCTCGGAAAACCCATGAGTTATTGTTGAAAAGCCTCTCTATCCTCAACGTGTGACTGTTTGGTCCGGTTTATGGTCCCGCGGTGTCATTGGACCTTACTTTTTTCGAAAATGAGGCTGGAGCAACAGTTACGGTGAATGGATTGCGCTATCGACAGATGATTAATGATTTTTTATGGCCGGAATTGGATGGTATTGATTGGACAACGTTTACTTTCAACAAGACGGCGCTACGTGCCATACAAGCAACGAAACAATTGATCTTTTACGGGAAAAGTTTCCGGACCGTGTTATCTCTCGAAGAGGTGATCACAATTGGCCACCGAGATCTTGTGACTTAACACCTTGCGACTTCTTCCTTTGGGGCCACGTGAAAGAGAAGGTCTACGCCAACAGCCCAGCGTCGATACAAGATCTCAAAGATGGAATTCGTGAGGCTATCGAGGACATAGGGCAGCCACTTTGCGATTTGGTTATGGAAAATTTCATGAAAAGGATATGGTCCTATAGGCGTGGTCGTGGTGGTCATTTAGCTGATGTTATTTTCCATTATTAACGGCATACCTTCCTCTTTGTAATGAAATAAAGATCCGATCATTTATCTCAAAAAATGGCATTTTTCTTTGAATATCAAAATAACACCTCTTATTGGAAAACCCTGTATATGAAGATTTACGAACTGATCCTAATAGATTCGTCCAATATATGAAATGAGATAAGAACCCTTCGATTATATCAAAGAAAAAGCGTATAAAAATATGCCATCTATCATAATTAGCACGCTGTATCCACGGAAAAATTAAATATTTCATTCTCGAGCGAGATACCTCGAGGTGTCTCACCACATAGCGCGCTGCCACAGCGTTGCTATGAACACTCTCAAAGTATAGCGTGCAATCATTTTATATTTCTTTAACTCTTGATATATCCTCACCTCGCCACGCCTCACCTCACTTCACTTCACCTCACCTCACCTCACCTCACCTCACCTCACCTCACCTCACCCCACCTCACCTCACCACACCTCATCGCACCACGCCTCGTTGTGCACGTACCCATGCTTCGGTTATAGCAAGGAAGATAAATGTAACAGATGGTGTAAATTTTATAATGAATATGATAATGAAAATTAGTCCTGCATCGCGTGACGAACCCCCTTCACTAACCAAAAACTACTTACAAATGTAAAAAACAAATAAAAAAATCATGGTTTAATTTTTTATGAATTTATTTGATTTTTCCCTGACGGGAATCGAACCCACACTTGGTAGAATCGGTCAAGATAGAGAATAGAAGAATTTTTAATAATTTTTATTTTTAACGATTCTAAATTAAATCATAAATACAAGAAGAAAAAACAACCGCCTCGTCCAGGGTTTGATTTAATTTAGAATCGTTAAAAATAAAAGTTGTTAAAAATTCTTCAATTCTCTATCTTGACCGATTGTAACAAGTGCGGGTTCGATTCCCGTCAGGGAAAAATAAAATTGAATTTACAAAATTTATTTGTGCGCTTTTAATGGTTAATGCCAGCTGAAAGCAAAACGTGGCTTAGTAGGCTAATTAAAAATTGATAAATGCAAGAGGGAAAATCATCTGTCTCGTTAGCTCAAAACAGTCGCCCAAGCGGAAGGTCCCGATTTCAAACCCCGGACGAGGCGGTGGTTTTTTCTTCTTGTATTTATGATTTAATTTAGAATCGTTAAAAATAAAAGTTGTTAAAAATTCTTCAATTCTCTATCTTGACCGATTGTAACAAGTGCGGGTTCGATTCCCGTCAGGGAAAAATAAAATTGAATTTACAAAATTTATTTGTGCGCTTTTAATGGTTAATGCCAGCTGAAAGCAAAACGTGGCTTAGTAGGCTAATTAAAAATTGATAAATGCAAGAGGGAAAATCATCTGTCTCGTTAGCTCAAAACAGTCGCCCAAGCGGAAGGTCCCGATTTCAAACCCCGGACGAGGCGGTGGTTTTTTCTTCTTGTATTTATGATTTAATTTAGAATCGTTAAAAATAAAAGTTGTTAAAAATTCTTCAATTCTCTATCTTGACCGATTGTAACAAGTGCGGGTTCGATTCCCGTCAGGGAAAAATAAAATTGAATTTACAAAATTTATTTGTGCGCTTTTAATGGTTAATGCCAGCTGAAAGCAAAACGTGGCTTAGTAGGCTAATTAAAAATTGATAAATGCAAGAGGGAAAATCATCTGTCTCGTTAGCTCAAAACAGTCGCCCAAGCGGAAGGTCCCGATTTCAAACCCCGGACGAGGCGGTGGTTTTTTCTTCTTGTATTTATGATTTAATTTAGAATCGTTAAAAATAAAAGTTAAGTAAAAAATTCTTCTATTCTTTATGAATTTAGTTTTACTGCTTGTTGATTTTGTTTAATTCTATATGGAGAAGGTTTAATTCTTTGTAGAAAAGGTTTAATTCTTTTGGAAAAAGTTTAATTCTTTTGTAAAAGTTTTAATTCTTTTTGGAAAATTTTTAATTAATTTTGAAAATGGTATCCTACATACATCAGCATAACCGCCACTCAGCTCGTGTCATCTATCCTTATATCCTTCCTGTCATGCTATGCTTTAAATCATTAGGATATAAAAATAGAATTGTACCCTTTTTTGGAATATGTCTAGGAATTAGAATTTTGTTGCCATACCCGAACTTCTAATATAATTAAATTTAAATTAAATGAATAAATAGTAATTAAATAAATTCAATTAGTAGATAATGGAAAAATATTTAATTCCTTTGCCACACTCACTATTTTGTAGTGGTACTTATTAGATATTTAATTACCTATAGAATTATTATTCAACCCTGCACTTGTACAATTTTAATTAAAATCTTATTATTAATATAAATAGACTTTCTTTAGAAAAAAAAAAAAACTTACAAACTATGTCCAATTCCCATACCAATCCGAATAGAATTATATACTCATCTCTCACCTAAATTCTACCTCTTCATAACCAACCCTTAGGTTTCTATACCTACCTCTATACCATCTATAACCTCATTGACAGAAGTAAATGTGCATTTATGCATAGTTCTTTCTTAAAGCCTAACCAGCAGGAGCAGAACCACCACCACCACCCAGTCACAATAATAAAACGCATAATGAAAAGCGCGCGCATTCATTTACTACAAAAAAAAAAAAAAAAAAAAAACAGGGCAAATCCTTAACATCATATGTGTACCGCGTCACGATTATTTCAACAGTGAATCACAGTTAGTTTTCCCATTTCTCCATATACCTACCATTCATCTAGGCTAGGATAGGCCGACGTAACTAATTGCTACTCGGCTTCTCTAGCTCGTTGTGGAATTTAAATCATGTCAGTCAGTTAGTCAGACACGTATAACTGTTAATTTTTTATTACATTCGAAATGAAGTTGTTTTTGGCCTCCAGGTGATTTAGTGAAGTCGATAAAGGTGCATTCACTCCTGGCACACATTTCAGTACCTACCTACCACCATGATTCCTGAATCCTGCGACCCGGTCCGACCACCCCGGTATACTTCAATGATGCGCCAGCAAGGATATATGAATGAAAGTTATGCGACCGCACCCATATTCGAATACATTCAGCTCAGCAGTAGAGCAGCAGCATGTCCTGAGAAATATAAGTTTTCTCTATTCCTTTTCCTTAGCGCACAGGAAACGTATACGTACTAACATACATACATACATATTGCAATGGATATGCTGTATGGAGATGTGTGTGTGTTTGTTTGTTTGTTTATAGTTGTTGAATTGTTGGTGAAAAATATTGCATTGAGTGCGTCCTATAAGAATGAAAGTCATCAGAAGGTAGGCGAAGGGATTTAGGGAGTTAAACGGAATAAGGACCTGCCTGCATGCATGCTGTTTTTTTCCATAGAGAGTTTGCATGCAAAATGATATTTTGCATGTCGCGACAAATTAATGCAATTTCTCTGGGTCTTTATCGGGGGAGAGGACGTAGGTACAACAACAATAACAACAACAAAAAACATATTTGATGTGAATAGCTTTTCAATTTGTCATGGGGAAAATCTTTAATGAGTTGTTTTTCCCTTACTTCCCAAAGGATACGTGTTTTTTTAAAGGGATCTGAATAAAAAAAAAAAACCGCGGATCTTGTTGCTCCTCCTCACTGTCATTTCTTTCGTCTTCCGTTTTTTTTTTTTTTTTGATTAAAGGATTTTGCAAGAGAAAAGATGATGTAAAAAAATTCTTTTGAAACTTAATTTGTATACCTACCAACGTTTGTAGGTAGTAGAGATAAGGTTAACCAGGTCTGGTGTAAATATTTTAAAGAATTTAAAAGGATAAAATGTCATTAAGGAATTCAAACAGCAGGAGAATAAAAATGTTATTGCTGTTGTTGTTTTTGATGTCACCTTAAAGTTTGTTTAGTTATGAATGTATGCTTAGTAGAAGAATTCATAGGTAGGCCAGTAGAATTAATGAAGAGGATTCTAGATTTATAGGCCTGTAAGCTGGCTAACCTAAGATGAGGAGAGCATGTGAGGTTTCAGCTATGGCCCAAGATATTTCCGGGGAAGATAGAAACTCTGCTTAGGAGGAATCGTAAAGACGTGCGGAATCTTACTATGTAATTAATTACGGGACACTGCGTCTTTGTCATACATATGAAATCCATGCAAGCTCCATACAATGATTCCTGCAGAAGCTGTATGGACAAGGAAGAGGAATGTGTGAATGCCTCAACCTTACCAAAGTTAGAAGGAATACGCTTGTTAGCTACTTTTTTACGCGAATTGGGGGAAATAGTAGACAGGGAGTTAGGGGAACCTTTGAGGTTTATTAATTCTTGTTGCCGCTTTTAACACACCCCTTAAAGTAAACAGAAGTCCTTGAGGGCTTAAGGTGGGCACCTGCCAAGTATGGTTTAATCTCATGGTGTTTTGACACTCGGATTGATTTTGTGACGTCAATCATCGCCCTTCAGAAACATTTCTGTTCCTGAAGTATCAGTCAACGCATGCTTGGCGTCATCACTAATAAGAGCGAGACCTATATAATATCTCTGCCGTTCTATGGGTCCCGATACTTGGTTGTTTGTTGAATCAACCCGGGTATTGCATTCTGTCCGCATTTGGAGGCCAATCATAAATCATAGCCACCACATTACACCCTGAAGGGTATCACCAACGTCGACCTGAAAAAAAGCTCCATTGGCAACGGACCGCATGGTACCACAAAAAACCTCTGTTCAGGTTTTGTAGCCAAGACTACTTCAGTTTAGACTTCATGCAAGCCCGGGACTGATGACCCTCTCTTCTCTTTATTTCATCTAACTCTTCTAAACTGAGGGTATGCCAGGCACCTCCTGCCTGGCATATCTTCTCCTTCTCCGTTTGAAGACTTCTTTCGCAGAGTGCCCAGATCCCTAAATTCTTCGTATATAGGGCATTCACACAGTACGTGCACCCAGTCCTCACATTTAGCGAGGAAACTCAAGCGAAAATTGAATTCAAAGTTAGGCTGTTCCTCAACGAAAGATACCTTGCTAATGAATTCAAAGATTATTTTTCCCTTTTCACTCTCATTCCATCTGGCTTGCCATCTGTCCATAATACACTGCCTGCATTTCCCCTCTCTTTCTTATTTAGCCCTCCTATTTCTCCATTCGTCACCCATTCAAGGTTTCTCAGGGCAATTCCCCTCTTGATCCTGAAGGATAAGCTTTTGCTCATCACTATAAGATCAAGCGGAGCTCAAGCCATTTGTTTCTCTTCTCTTTGGTTATTATGTAGTTGGGGGTAGATGAAAATAACAAAGTTAACAAATATAAACGGCAGCTGACCTTTTTTTATTTTGCGTACATAAATAAAAAGAATTGTCCTTCTTGGGTAAAAAAAAAAAAATCCTTGGAAGATCTTGTGATCCTAAAGTGATCGTATGAGCAGCAATGTCTTCCGGACCTATGTACTTCAGCAGCCAAAACAAAACAAAAAGTCCTGGTTCCAACTAGATGAAGCTACTATGTATAACCATACCTAAATTTACGATTTTCGAAAAATCGAAAATTAAAGAAATTTTCGAAATTCCGTACATACAAAATATTAGCTTGATCCGATTGAATGGAAAAAAATCAAGATAAATCCCTATGAATGAAACACTTATGTACATACATGTCCTACCTTACTCAACATGATTAGATTGGAGGTTAAGGTATCATTCATCAAAATTTCAAAAAGGGGATTCACTAAATTGTAAAAACAAAATATGAATCTGCTTATTGTTAACTATAAAGAGAGTCCTGATTATTATGGCATTGGCTTCAGTTGATTTGTACTAGTACTAAAGTTTTGTTTGCTGAAAGTTTCCAGATCCATCATAAGATTGTGAAAAATTCTAGTAATCACATTCAGTCTTAATGGCGGTATCCATCATAGAAATCTACCTATGCCTATTTAGGTTTAAGGCATATGTGTAGGTACGATAGGTTTTTATAATTTTTCACAATAGATTCTGTTTTGAATTTCTTTTAAAGAAACAAAAAAATTTTCCTTGTGACTGTGTGATTTGATTTTGAGAAGAGGTGTATACAGGTGCGCTAAAAAATGTTCATTGCTTTATCTTTTTATGGCAAACTGATCCAAAGTGGTTTTTCTTTCTCTTCTCTAAAAAAAAAAAAAAATCTTCGCCCACATATCAAAAACTCTCAAGTCGATTTAACTACAATCACTTTGCATCCATACATAATATGTATGCTGCCCCTTGGTCAGGAAAATATAAAAGAAACACTTTAAAAAAAAAATGAAAATAAAAAAGCAATCTTAGATATGAAGTGGAATCCAACAGCCACCATACTATAGCTAGACCTTATTCTAGCAGTTAGTTACATGGTCATCCACTATTCAAGTATAAATATAAAGCCAGACTCTTAGTGAGGCTGCAAGTGCTTTAGCACCCGAACTTCCCTCGCTGTTATTGCTCAATTTATAAACTGTAGTGTGGTGTGGCGATAGTACAAGATAGAGTCTCCTAGATTCTCTTACACTGTTTGTTACTAGCGCGTTGGTTTTATTATTATTTTTTTTTTCAATTATAGCTGCATTTGTAAATCGTGTCCGAGAATCACAAGTCCACACGTATAGTAGATATCTCCATTGCTTTTTTTTTCAATTGTTGTGTTTCGGTTTTCTTTTGTTATAATTTAATTTTTGATCTGCTTCCATTGTTTGCTCTGCTTTCCCCGGGGAAAATCTTGGAAAATC
Source organism: Dioctria rufipes (assembly GCA_963924295.1). NCBI lineage: Eukaryota > Metazoa > Arthropoda > Insecta > Diptera > Asilidae > Dioctria > Dioctria rufipes. The sequence continues at coordinate 20,269,549 of OZ002740.1, read as the reverse complement.
TCGATTTAAGTGAAATTGTAATTTCGATCAATAAACGAGGAGAAAGATAATTGTGTTCACCAAGACTACATAGTACGTTGGTGCAGATAATGTGAAAGTGCAAAGGAGCATTCTTTGTATAATGCGCCCTGAACATAAAACTTTTATTCTGCTGGTTTCTTTGTGTGGATTCTCACAACCCCAGGAGCAATGAAGAATAATATCAAAGTGTGAACTACTACGATTTTCACATTAGGAAAACTGAATACTGTACACATAGGTATCACAATATGGAGAGGACAACTCATTCATATCCGTCAATTTTACTGGAAGATGATGAACATCATTACTATTCCATTCCGGAACTAAGATTCCTGCCTTCTGTAGTTTCTACTAACTTCACACCCGAACATCCAGCTATTCCGACCCCATCGTGTGAAATGACATCAGCATCTCATAATAAGGGGGAATATGAATTTGCAGAGACAGATATAAGATGTAGACTCAGCTGGAAGGAGTACTGGAATTGGTATATCATGTTCTTACTTAAATTTTCTTCATTCGCTTTTCTCACATTTACAAGCATATCTATTTGCTATATAGATAACTAAATAAAAAGAGATTACTCTTTTGGACTTTTTACCGGGTTAAATTTAATTTTCTACAAGAAAGAATTTTTTGGGATATCTCCGGTATATAGCAAAAGCTAAAAAATGTTCTAATTTGTTATTTCATCACACAATCCATTAATTTTTGGTGACAAGTTTCAAGTCTTGGTTTGACTCATCAACAGGTCCCAAATAGCGAAATTGGGTGATTAGAAAAACAAATGAAAAAATGAAAAAAGAAGAAAGAAATGAAAAGTTTAAGAAAAATAGAAAAAAACAATTTTTTTATTTATTAAAAAAATTTAAAAAATTTTAAAGAAACAGATTCATTCGAAGCGAATCGAACCTGTATACGCCACGCAGTGGGCTGAAAAATGAAGAAGAAAAAGGAAGAAGAAGAAGCGTTTCGTGTCAGCAGAAAACCTTCCACTCATCGGTGCAGCTTGGTTTTCTGCCTGCTGCAGACGCTTGAAAATAGATCAAACCGATCTCTTCTCATATAAACTCAGAATAAATTCTGGGTGTGAATTATATGAGGAAAAAAACACTCCTATACAAGCCCAGGAGGAAAATAAATAAAAAGAGATTACTCTTTTGGACTTTTTACCGGGTTAAATTTAATTTTCTACAAGAAAGCTTTTGCTATATACCGGAGATATCCCAAAAAATTCTTTCTTGTAGAAAATTAAATTTAACCCGGTAAAAAGTCCAAAAGAGTAATCTCTTTTTATTTATTTTCCTCCTGGGCTTGTATAGGAGTGTTTTTTTCCTCATATAATTCACACCCAGAATTTATTCTGAGTTTATATGAGAAGAGATCGGTTTGATCTATTTTCAAGCGTCTGCAGCAGGCAGAAAACCAAGCTGCACCGATGAGTGGAAGGTTTTCTGCTGACACGAAACGCTTCTTCTTCTTCCTTTTTCTTTTTCAGCCCACTGCGTGGCGTATACAGGTTCGATTCGCTTCGAATGAATCTGTTTCTTTAAAATTTTTTAAATTTTTTTAATAAATAAAAAAATTGTTTTTTTCTATTTTTCTTAAACTTTTCATTTCTTTCTTCTTTTTTCATTTTTTCATTTGTTTTTCTAATCACCCAATTTCGCTATTTGGGACCTGTTGATGAGTCAAACCAAGACTTGAAACTTGTCACCAAAAATTAATGGATTGTGTGATGAAATAACAAATTAGAACATTTTTTAGCTTTTGCTATATACCGGAGATATCCCAAAAAATTCTTTCTTGTAGAAAATTATATAGATAACGAATCCACCTTATTATATCTTCTTACAAGTATCTAGTCTTTTTGTTAGTTTTATTGTTTTATCGCACAAGATTTCTCTAGTCTCGCTAGTTTTATAGAACGATAGCTTAGTTCAGGAGTTCAGCTAAGGAAAGGAAGAGGCGAGAGTAGTATTCGTTACCATAAAATGTGCTTTCTATTCATGTCTTAAGTTCATACTTAATCTCTTCTCTTCGAGATATTTTCCTTAAGACCGATTTTCCTGCATAACGTCTTATTTGAGAATTATAATTTTTCTTCTTTTTCTTCATTGAATTACAAAGAAGATTTTTCGTTGGCTTTTATAAGATGTATACATATACGCCATTCTCTGATAGGACAAATTTTTCTTGATAATTCACAGCTGCTGGTGTTGCTGCTGTTGCTGCTCCATAATATCTATGTCAAGATAATTATGTAGCACATGTACAATTTCCTCTTGGCTTTATTTAGAGGTTGCAACTTTTTCCGGGTTTAAAGAGAGACTGGATAAAAGAGGATATTCTAAAAAAGATTTTTAAAAATTGGGTGTGGCCAAAAGTCAATATTAGCGTGGCAAATATGATTATTCATATCTATCTATCATTCATCAGAACAACAAAAGTATTCTCTAGGATTCGTTAACTTATTTTGAAGTGCATGTATAGAATTCATCCTTCACTTCGTCTCTTTCTCTCCTTGGTCTCCTAGTCCCCTCCCACTCCTCTCTTTCGTCTTTTGATGATTCAATACGATTGAATATATTCTTTGCTGAAGATCCAAATCACTGATTTCGCAAAGCCTACGGCATGCTTTGTGGCAACGATAGCAATGAAGATCTACAGACTTGACCGTAGGCCACCTGGTGGGGTTACATTCTCAATATACGTTTTCCTTTTCTCGATATATGATTAGCAAAAATAAACGGCTGAAATGTATCATTCTAGTAGATTTCACTAATGACAATGCAAACCAAGAAATTGTTCTCCTCCACTCTAAACGCCAATGAATTCGTCATCAGTTCCACATAAACCTCATTATCAGCATCCAAATGAAGAAATACTTCTTACAAACAACACATTATTAGTTAAAATTCAGCAGTGAAACGTGAGCGACTGTTACGATAAGCCACATGGATGTTGTATGTAAGCATGGGTCTTGCTATAGCTGTGTTCATCTAATACTTTAACCTCGGTTTTAAAAACCCATGTGCAAGCATTAACGACCTAGATGCCCCAACAGATATTATTGCCAAAAAACTTTCCTTTGAAAGAGGTTACCAGGCAACCATTAATGAGGGAAGCCAGATACTAGATAGAGGGCTCTAGTTCCCGCAACGGGCCCAAGTCTGGTATACTGACGGATCCCGGAAAGATGGCAAAACAGGCGTGAAGGTGATTGGTCCAGAAGTGGAACTATCCATTCCACTTGGTATCTCTATAGAGGTTGGAGCTCAGGAAAACCTAAAAAAGGGCTGCAAGAACTCCAACATCTACATCTGTTCAGACAGCCAAGCTGTGCTTTCCTCTCAAGTCTTTGAGTCGAAACTAGTCTGGAGCAACTCGAAATTCCCAACTACTGTCTAAGGACAACCAAGTAACCTTGGTTTGGGTTCCTGGACACGAAAGAGTGGACGGTAATACAAAAGCGGACGAACTGGCTAAAACCGAAGCTGAATGTCCATATAATGGTCTCTACCCGACATTGGCCTACCAAAAATCCAGTTTAGGGGGGAACTGCTTAAGTGGGAAAATTGGCATCTGCATCTCCTTTGGCGTTGCGCGCCAGGTATGAGGCAAGCGAAGAAATTCTTCAACTCCTCTCTTCTCCAGACGCGCCATCTTATTGGACTTAGCACACAGTCGCTCAGACTGTTTACTAACGCAGTCAGTGGTCACGGGGCCTTCCGTCACTTTTTGAAGAAAATAAGCAAATCCGACAGTAAACAGAAGAATATGAAACTTTGATGCATGTTATATCTGAGTGCCCAGCTCTTGCAGGTCTCTGGCTGCAAATCATTGGAGGAACACTTATCTCTCCAAATAAAGTTGCAATCTAACCCCGAGAGCAATAATCGAGCTCGTTAAAAGATTCGATTTTGCCTAACCACCTTAGGGAAAGACACAATACTCGTAGATCAACTCTGGCCGCTGTGTCCGCATGGTCCTGGAGCCCTAGTCGCCCCTACTCTTAACATTCACATTAACCCATGTACAACCCTAGTTTATAATACACTAGGAGAATACTCGAGTAGTCGCCTTTTGATAGATATCATGATGCCCAACATTGCAAGATAGATACACAGAGTGTATTCAAAAACCTGGGATGGATAGAGTGGCCAAAAATTCGTCATCTGGTGAAGAGTATTGTAAGTTTGTCTCCGTTGACTCATTTATCTTCAACATACTTTAGGTAATATTGTACAAATGTAAAAACGGATGCCATGCTGGACTTGATGATAAGCACAGTAACATCATTCGTATGGACGTACCAGAGTGGAGGAAAAAGAACGTCATGTTTACCATCATTTTGACTACCCATCTCCACGGATATCATTTTTAGTCTCAGCATTATGTCACCTGGCCCACCGACGAGATGCTTCGCCCAATGAATCGGCGGGGGTGGTATTATAAAAATCCTAACAATATCTATAAACGTTTCTATAGATGCAGCCTCTGTTCAATGACACACCAGCCAGTGAATTGAGTACCATCTCTGTCAATTGTTCTTGTAACGAGTTCAAGGGAAAAGCTTTTAACTTTACTCTCTTTATATGTTCATCGACAGACGAATATTTCATATTCTTTGCTCAGAAGTAGACCGAGGTGTTCGATTTGAAAATACTTAAAAAAAATATTCGCGTGTTCAGACTTTAAAAAAAAAAAAAACTTCGCTTACAACTAGCCTTTTAATACTGTACCTCAACCCTCTTAGTACCAAACTGTTTAGCGAAATTTATTCACCTCGTGATAAATAAGTAATGAGCCTTGTTAAAATTCCACTAAATATCATTACACGCCAACTTCTGTTGGTTATACCACTCAATTTCCCTCGTGTATCTTATGTTTACATTATTTTACCTCACCTAAGATACAAGATACCGTGGCGGTACTCATTATAAGGTGCATCATGTTAATCTTGCACTTAAGACCCAGAATAACGATGATGAGAAATTATGTAGGTTGGGCTCTTATCACAAGTGTTGTTCTTGGGTGTGTAAATATAAATCTAGTCTTTTCGCTTAAGTACAGCACTCTTGATAATTAATTAATCTGTCGTCCTGGTTAACGATGAAATAATCTTTAATATAATTTTCAATTCGTCAAGATTTTAACATTCGTGTTTGTTTCTTTTTTTTTTCAGTGAACAAAGTATTATAGGGGCGCGAGCCTCTGTTATGGTCTATGATGATGGTCAAAAGAAATGGGTTCCTTCTGGCACATCGTCGGGACTCAGTAAAGTTCAAATCTATCATCATCAACAGAATAACACATTTCGCGTTGTCGGTAGAAAACTGCAGGATCATGAAGTCGTTATTAATTGTTCAATACTAAAGGGACTAAAATATAATCAAGCCACAGCGACATTTCATCAGTGGCGAGATTCAAAATGTGTATACGGACTTAATTTTTCCAGTCAACAGGATGCTGAAGCTTTTGCTAGAGCTATGATGCATGCTCTTGAGGTAAAATGTGTTTTTGTTTTGTTTTAATAATAAAATGAGCGACATATTGAATTTTGTATAATTGATAATTTCAGGTCCTAAGCGGTAGAATGATTCAAGCATCTGTACCACCGCCAACAAATGGAAATGTTTATGAAGAGGATATGGGCTATAGAACAATGACAAGAGAAGATGCTGCTATTTTACAATCAACACAAATTACCGGAAACGTTACACCGTCAGCACAAACACCAACTTCACAAAGTAATCAAAATATTCCACAGAGTCCACCGACACCGCAAGGCCACCATCGCACAAGCAGGTAAATTTCTACAGATTTTGGTAATTTTAACAATAATCGTAAATGGAAAAAAGTTCAAATTATAGTGCACCGCCAGCACCTCAGCCGCCACCGATGTCAATGCCACAACAATTAATGTATAATAACCAGTCAAGCGGTGGTAGCGGTAGCAGCGGCGCACCCAGTATTATGCCACAAAATCAAACGCCGCCCCAACAACAACAACAACAACAGTCACAATATCACACCCCCCAGGCTCCGACACAGCATCATTCTGTCTATTCTTCACAGCCAGTCAATAATACTTATTCAAATCAGGTAAGGTTTAGCTAGTAGCAATTGAGAATATTCTTTGGCTTCCTACTTTTGTGTTCAGCTTGCACTACTTACTTTACTTTAAGTATATGTATAGTAATGCGCTCGAGTTCAATCACTGTGTTATGGCTAATATGGTTTTCTGTTACCATTTTTGGTTTTTCGCTGTTATAGTATCAGCAGCCAATTTACGTGTCATCTAGTTCTAATCAAAGCTTAAATCAGCAGTTACAACAAGCGCCTCAGCCACCTCCCCATCAGAATGGTCCAATTTATGTATCTTCGACAGCCCAAGGAATTCCGACGTCAGCTAGCACGAACAGTGTAGTTTACGCTAGTCAACCGCAACAACAGCAGCAGCAACAACAACAGCAGCAGCAGCAGCAGCAACAACAACAGCCTCAGCTACAGCAATCGTTACAGTCAACACAACAGAGTATCGTTCCAAGCTTCAGCCAAACTAATGGACCATCATCAACGAATCTGGAAAGTCAGTATGTCAGTCAAATTCCGATTGCTCCTCCTATGATGCCATCGATGATTATTCCTGGTGCCGGTAATGGTGTTCCTATTGCTCCTTTAAGTGGCCCAATGGGGCGGGCACCTCCTCAAGCTCCACCGCCACCACCAGCTTTTGCAGCACAGAATTTTTCTAATGCACCACCTCAACCTCCAGCTCCACCTGCACCGCCTACAATGATGAATAATATGGCTCCACCACCTCCACCGCCTCCTCCTATGGGTGGATTAACAGCGAAAAAAGATGATTCAGGTGCTGTAGATATGATGAGTTCCCTTGCTGCACAGCTTCAAAGCGCCAAACTTAGGAGAAACAATAAGGTAAGAAGAGTCACCAAACTCTTATTATTTTTTGGCCATTACATTAAAAGCTACAAATTTTCGCCATTTTTAGACTACACCACCTCCTGCCGAGAATAGTGGAAGCAGTACATCAAGTGGTGGCAGTGGTAATTATGGTACAATTGGACGAACTTCAAAAGGTATGGCCTCAATGATGGATGAAATGGCAAAAACTTTAGCAAGACGAAGAGCTCAAGCCGAAAAGAAAGAAGTTAGTATATATAGGATGTGAAGTTTCTTCTTTTGATATGGTTTGAAATAAAATTTTCTATATTTAGCCTGATCCTCCTGAGGATAATCAACAAAATGCACGACAACGACCATGGGAGAAATCAAATACTTTACCACACAAATTAGGTACCGGTTCCAATATCAGTGCTGGTTCCACAAGTTCCGGTAATAATGTGAGTGGGAGTGAATCACCACGTCCAATACGAAAACGTTTTGGTAGCGCTAGTGAAGAAACGATACTTAAGGTGAGTCAGTGAGAGGGAGAATAATGGTTAGCTTCTTATTAAATGAGATGAAATTTCATCTGACCTCATCCTCTGTGATCATTAAATGTTTGTTTGTCATTTTGAGAGATCCCGTCGACTTGAATTAAAATCGGTAGATATCGTAGAGACTTTTGATTGCACGGTACTCAAATAAAAAAAAAAAGTTTTTTTTTTTCATAATCTCGTTCGGTTACAGTTCTGATCCTCCTCAACTATGCATTTTAGATTCAATAACAGCACACTTGACTATCTCTAGATCCATATGTCCCTTATATCAGCAGTTTTAGTCAGAATTTCTGTCAAACTCAAAAGCCTTTAAGGTTCTGACCAACATGCTGAAAATCTCTATTCCTCCATCTGCATTTCACCACAATGATTTTTTACTCATCGGATATTCAACCCTGCTCAGCGTGTGTCTTAAAACACATAACTGTACAGGCCAATTCAACACAACACAACACGACACAGTTCATCACAGTTAGACAATGTGAACTGTGGACATAGTTCAGATTATTATTAGATTGCAGACAAAATATAGACTATATTGTGACTGTGGGCACAGTTCAAACTGTGTTACATGGATAAGATTTTGTACATAGGCTAATAGGATCTAAGACATTAAAAAAAATTTTTTTCTTTCTTAGGTAGAGAGTTGGAGTAACAATATATTTTCTTTTACGGTTTTCCCGTCCAATCAAAGCTGTAGAAAATTAGACGAACAGTTCTGGAACGTGACGAAATTCTGTAGAAATTGATAATCATGTCAAATATATCTGCACATCCCAATCTTTTGATTGTACTGCATCAATTGCAAAATATTTTTATTTTTTTTTTCTTCGCTACCGTCTGCAATTTTCTTATAGGCTCTTTTGAATTAACAGATGATGCCAAGATGGGCTGATTTGTTAAAAAAAAAAAGAAAAAAAAAACATTTTAGACATGCAACCTGAATAATTATCAAATGAAATGAGACCAGTATCCTCAATTGATTATCACAGTTTTAAACCAAGTGTTTTTGGGTATTTTTTGTATTTTCAAGATCTTCTGTTGCCTGTTTTTAGTATACATAAATAGGTAAATTAGATTTAGATTCATGGAGGGCTGGCTCTAGATTCATGTTCACTGAGTTCTGAAAGATCTCTTGTGAAGTCCCTACTCAAATTATTCCCTTTCTAGGTTAAGACTGTTAAAAAAGTCTTGAGCCATTCAGGGATTGAGTTTACTCACATAGATTGGTGGAGGAAAAGCATGTTCGAGGTGGAAGTGTTCTTCATCTGGTTAATGCTTCAGAATTACAGAGTAAGTGCTCTGAAATTTCATGAGCATCCTGGTAGAAGCGGCAGAATGAAGTCTCAGCCAATCCCATCTTGTTTAGATGATACTGCAAGGAGCAGTGACTTGAGAAGAGCGCTCTAGTTATTTTAAGCCCTGCTCACCTGAGGAGTAGGAATTCTTTTGTTTTTCCGCCAGAGATGTCGATAAACTTTTTGCCCTGACGAAGTACATGTAGCGTTTTCCGATAAAGGAATTATTGTTTATACTCCTAGCTATTTAGGAGTGCCACAAAATGGCTCTGGTTCGACAAAGAAAGTTTCTGCTCCTTTTTGTGGATAGGCCGTCAGCACTTTCATTGCCTTTTATAAAAGGGATAAAGGAAAATTCCGGAAGAAAGATTGTGACTAAACACATCTTTTTTTTTTTTTGTAGCTACTGCTACATATTGCATACGTCGGATTGTAGTAAGTAGCTTACCTACTAATTAGCTGCTGTTATCCGAGAGCTGTGGGAAAAGGAGAACAATGTTTGAGTACATAACTCAGTGAAATACAGCAAACATTTATTTTATATTCACGCACGCATATACATTTAATCATATCTTCGCTACATCCTTAACACACACATATACATTCAATAATATCTTCGCTACATCGTTCACACACAGAATCATAAGTTCGTTACATCCTTATTGTTTTCCGTCAAGTTTAATAGAGCATTCATGTGTACCGTCAGGTTGAAGAGCTCATACTTTAAAATGTAATTGCGACGCACGCATAGTGAACAGATCTAATGTTTAGGTCAGTTTCTTAAGGAAGTAGAGTGCGACATACTCAGAAGCAAAGCAGGTATTTTGCGACTCACGCAGCACAGGCATTCGCTACTTTAGTTAATCACTCACATTCACATTCACAAATTATCTATCCTAGGCTACACAGTACAATTTAGAATTCCGGAACTACTCAGCTTAACCTTAAAGCGCGAATTACAATTACGACTTCGATTTCGGCTTCGACTTTGCTCAAATGGTAAATACATGTCGCAAGATACAATTGCAACTTCGACTTCGACTGCGACTCCGACTGAAATTAAACTTTGCTCAAAGTGCAAAGTTGGTGTTCGCTGCGGCCAACTTCAGTTCAATCGCAGAAGTCGGGACTTCTGGTTTGTTCAAGGAGTTGAAGCTTTAATTTAATTACAAATTTCACCTCAGCGTCGACTTCGGATTAAAATCAAGTCGCAGTCGACAGATCAGCCGTAATTGTATTTCACGCTTAAACCTACGATACCATTTAATACAAATATGCTTGTCTCTCACTATGTTTCTTTATTAACACTTCACAAGAATTTTTTAATTACGACTTCTTCATTTCGGTCATTACACTGACTACCTGAGTGTATACTCTCTCCAACTTGGCACCATGTAATTCCTACGCTTCTCAACATAACATTCGCACCAGTGCCTACCAAACTAAACAGATACTTATGGTAAATTCTTTTCAACAAAACCGAACAGGCACTGAACTGAACCAGAATATGTCAGATCTACACCGAATATAATCCTGTCCCGAACGGGGACAAGCTGAAAAGAATGCAAGAAAGTAGAATATCCGAAAATGTTCGTCCCTTATGATTTTAATAAAAAATAAACCACTTCAATAAAATAATTGTATTTTCACAAAATGTCCACACATTCACACTTTAATTACAAATTCTTTCGATTTCACGTTTAGCTCCGAATCGTAACCATAAATTTTCATGGAACAACAAAGTTCAAAACCGGTGTAGAAACCGAACATAGAATCGCTGTGAAAAGAACATGCGCGCGGAACCAGTTCTGTGTCAGTGTGGTGAAAACACTTTAAGTTTAGGAACCGAACGAGTTACGGTTCAGTTCAGGTGAAAAAAATTCACCATTAGTTTACAGACTTACCATATATTCCTAACACTTTATGACACAATGTTGAATGATCTTGGTGTTTTTATTGCTGATTAGATGCTGCAAAAACATCGATCTGATAATTTTTCAGGTTGTTTCTCCAGACTCTTACCTGACTCAGAATAGTAAACTTCTAGGTGGTCTGGTACAAAATTTAAATACCCGGGAATCTATATCTTACAGATTCATCCAATCACAATTTCAAACTATCAATAAGTCTAGAAAATTGGCACGGACCACAATGTTATATTTTTAAATAGTGGACCATATTTTGCTAAGAATCTCTTGTATTAACATAATTTTGGGTTTACATCCATTCGTAACTGTAAAGGCGAAAACCCAATGAACGCGGCAGGCGTCGCGTCGCTTTGACAGTTCTCCGCGGCAGACGCGTGTAGGTTTTGAGCATGGCCCAATGGACGCGTCGCGTTGGTACTCTTAAGATTTATTTATAAAAAGAAAAAGTGATAAAAAAGCTTGAATTATTATTTAAAAGTGAAATAATGGATATATCAGAGTTATTAGATGTGGCAGCTCTTGCGTTTGTAGCTTACCAAGCATATAAACAGTTTAAAATCATCCCAAAGAACTGTCAAAACGTCTGCCGCGCGCTAAAAGTAAAACATTGCTCTACTTTCGCGTCGAATCCGGCAAGAGCGGCAGCCATTTGGCCAGCACGAACTTAAACACGTATATTCTATTGAACTGTCAAAGCGACGCGACGCCTGCCGCGTTCATTGGGTTTTCACCTTAAGGAACACAAATAGAAAATGTGCCCTATATGGGATGGCTGGTTAAATTGTCAAATACGATTGATCAACGAAGCAAAACTTCCAACTGTTTTTACTAACACCCCTTTGCGCCGTATCGCTTGCTTGAAACTGATACTCATAGTCCTGGAGGTAGCGTTGCATTTTAAGTAGTGTTTTACCCGCCGATCGATTGTTATCTTTTTCGATAGATGTGGTATGACTAATAAGTGAACCAAGCGTCAAATGACGCACGTGCGGTGGAAGTGGGTGTGCGAGGCTGCGAAAATGGTAAAGAAATTTTTTTTTAGTAATAATACAATGACTGAACCTGTTTTTTATAAATAGTTGACATCAAAAAATGGTCAGCTGCATCGTGGAATGGGTATTAAAATAAAATCATAGTACGTCGGATGATATTCAACTAGGTGGTTGTTTACATAATTTAAAATGCGAAAACAACAACAATGTTTCATCAGAAAACTTGTTTTATGTCACCAAGTGACCGTCATAAAAAGCAGTCAAATAAACCTTAAAATGAAACATTTTTGTGGTATGAATCTAGCTTGAAAGATTATTGGATATTATTTTATGAAACCCTCTAGATACATAATTGAGTTACAAGCTATCAAATAATAAAAAAAAACAGAAAACGTTATTATGAGAAATTTTGAATAAATCGCTTTCAGTAAGAAATTTGTAAAACAAAACACACAAATTCTACTTTGACATTTTGCTAAATCGAAAGTGTCAATGCTGGATGAATGGGCAATATGTTTTCTTAAAGTGAAAGATATTGTAAGTAAAACAAAATGTATTTCAGCTTTCTAGGCCATTTACTTCCTGAGATATACATTAAAATTCACAGTCTAGTAAACAAAACAGTGTTGCCAGCATAACTCGGAAGCAACGCAGTGTGCGCAAGACTCTTTCTTTTTTTTTTCCTAACTCGGTCCCACCTACCTAAGTTTAGCGTATGTAACTATACTTTTGCAACACCCTGTATATACATATGAACTTCTAGATTTGAACTTTTTAATTTTTGTAACTTTTTGGTTATTTTTGTTATAATGTTATACACATTAACACACCCCCCCCCTCGCAACCCCCAACATTTTAATAGTATTTAATAGCCGCCACCCCTTTATAATCATCTCCAGTTTTCATTTATTTTATCTTTTATTTTAATAAATTCTTTTAACTTAACTTTTACAGCAAGTAAATGGCGAAGCTCTATCATTAGCTCTATCTGCTATAGATTTTGAGGCTTTAAGAGCTGACATAGTGAGTGATGTGCGACTTGAAATACAAAAAGCTAAACAAGAAATAATAGAAGGTATAGATAGTACTAGGAAAATCCATTTCATCGTAAACTAATTAATAATATTTTTTTTTCAGCTATTAAATCGGAATTTAACAGAAGGTAAAATAAGAGTAAAAAACAAAGGGTGAGAGAGAATTATATAATTAATTATAAAGAAAAAGAAAATGAAGAAAAAAAAACATAAAAAATAAAAAAAACAATGAACTGAAATCATTCGCAAGTAAGTAAGCATTAGATATTTAATCGAATCCAAAAAGACATCGGTAGTGTCAAAAATAAAATTAGGAAATAAAACACAATTAACCAAATTATTAATGAAGAAGAAGAAAAAGAAGGAGGAAAAGAAGATGAAGAAGAAAAATAAAATGAAATGAAAAGTAACCATAGGAAGATGAAGAAAAAGGAAACGTCAAATTCTTATTACATAATAAAATTTAAAAGAAGAGAACTAAACTAAAACTCTTTGGAATTATGCAAATTAACTGGTCAGGATCAGTTGAAAATCTTAAAAAACTTTTTGAATTGGAAAACTTTTTTTTTTTATTAAGGAAACATGTTACTGCTATAATACTACCCGGAAGTAATTTAGATAATAAGCTTTAGAAAACGTTGAAAATATCGTTTTTAAGAAAACACAAAACAAAACAAAAAAAGCAATTGCGAAAACAAACACAAAATCATCGACTATTATACACAATCGATTTAAATCATTCAAAACAACAATAATACAAAGACTATATTTGGATTTCTGTGTATTGCGCTCATCAAAAAATTATTTCGATTAAAAAGTTCAATAGTTTGAGAGTCTGATAAACAAGAACTAATTGAAAATATTTAACAAGATTCGATTCCTTGATTCAATTCGAACGTATTTTCGTTAATTTGGATGGCGGATGGAAAAAATGAGAACAAAATCAATAACAACTACAACAACAGCAATAAAAAGATGAGAAAACTTAAGGAATTATTTCTTTTACTCCTAAAACAAAACAAACAAAAAAATGATAAAAAAAAGTTAGAAATAATTTTAAGTATAATTTTATAATAATTTAACGAATATCTACGTAATTAAGCAGAAAAAAGGCGCAAAATATAAAAGAGAAAAATACACACACACAAACAAACACATCTACACATACACACAGTAACAGACATAAATTACACTAAAATTAATAATAAAAAAAAAATAATTATATAAATATAATAATATTGAAAAAGCGTTGTAGTATAATAATATCGAAGCATTTTTTATTGAAGAATCTAACTTAATCGATATATTTACGATAAATGAAAGAATTACCTAGTTACTAGATATATTATTATTATATGTAAAATTAATCGTTTTATTTTTTATTTTTTATTTATTACACTATTGATAATAATTATAATAATAATATTAATTAAAGGAAATTCCTGTTTTTTATAAGAATATCGTATTTAGGTAAGAGAAAGTATTTGTACTACATACATACATACATACTTCCATTACTTATTGTATTCCAATTGATTTACATATACATATGTACACACTCACACCAAGTGACCGCGAAGTGACTGTTATTTATACCTAAATATTTCTTTTCTTTTAATTATTTTTCTTTTTTTCTTAAACAAAATGATTGAATTTTTTTTTTTTTTTGTGTACTTGATGAATTTTATTAATATTTTCTACTACATACATACATACATACATATACAGGGCGTTTCAGATCAAATAATCTTATTTCTTCTTATATGAAGTGATGAAAACATTATATGAGTACTTGGATAGGTGATGTTTAGTGTGGGAGTTACGCGTGGTTAATGATTTAGCCGGCATCTTCCTAGAGGTCTCAACGATTTTAGATTTGTTGTTAACTTTAAATTATAGTTTTTTTTTTAAATAGCTTTCGAATTATGTATAACTTATTGCTACCTGTTTTATTCCAATAAAATTAATTGTATGGTTTTCCCCATGGTTGAATTTTTTAAAAAATGTCGTCACTACAAGCTTATAAAATTTTTTCATCAACTCATGATGAGGAATAACGTGGTATATACACTTTAATATGTAAACAATAAAAATAATTATTTGAACAAAATAACTTTTAGTTTATGTAATTTAAAAGGCCACACATATGTCGATTGTCTCAAACGTAAAAATACCTCTTACTGTGTGGACTGTAAAATGTATAATCAACTTTGATCTGGAACACCTTTGTATAATTCTTTTTATAAACATTTTTAAGTATTATTTCGTCAGGTATATGCCTGTACAGTATTATATAATGGGCGGGGGGTCATTTTATCATCACAGGTAAATGAAGATTGAAGATATTTCAAGTTTAATCCTATGAAAACTTGAGGAGTGGGAGAATTATAGTATATACTATGCATTTTAATGTATATATTTTTATGTATATATTTTGTTGTCAAGATCTAAGAGAATTGCCATTAGAGCGGTTAAGTGCATTATACAAGTTACAAAAGATAAAGGTATTAAGAAAACGAGAAAAAATAAAAACAATTTTAAATTATGTAAAAGGCAATAATGCAAGATCAACTCACCACCGGTTCCCTATAGCACAGACAAATAATAACAGATATCCAAAGCTATAGGATAGGCGAAAGTGATGTTCTGTAGTATTCAAGAAGAAGAATAAAAAAACTTTCTAGTGTCGTTTGCTATCTATCTTTGCTACGAAATGACAAAAATTATATTCCTGCAATATAAAATCAACGATGCATCTACCTGGGCCGGATTTACTAACACGGACAGTTATGGAGTTGTGGGGATGAGGTGATTTTGGAGATAACTGCAAAAGAAGTGAATCAGCCCTGCTGAAGATGAAAAAATGGCTTTTTTTTTTGTACAAAAAGGGACATATTTTCAACTTATCATTATGTAGAATTGATAAGTCGTCAAAATTCACTTTCCACGAGAAAAATGTTCACAATAGAGTACTAATGGATGTGAAATAAAGAACGGAAG
Source organism: Dioctria rufipes (assembly GCA_963924295.1). Classification (NCBI taxonomy): domain Eukaryota; kingdom Metazoa; phylum Arthropoda; class Insecta; order Diptera; family Asilidae; genus Dioctria; species Dioctria rufipes. The sequence continues at coordinate 20,253,807 of OZ002740.1, read as the reverse complement.
AAATATATGCAAAATATAGGAACTTGGGTGTATATGTGATCCGTTTTTCGGCGGTATAGTCAGTTATGACAAACAAAATTATCTAAAATAAACTACACCACTCGATTACCGCTCCTCCTTCTTTAATTTGAAACCAAACATGACGTATTTTGGATAACCCTCAATGGCGGGTGGTACGGACCCCGCCCCAACCCCAAAAGCCCTCCCCCAGAAATTGTTTACCTATATTTTTGTACTCTAGACCTTAAATGCGGCGGAAAAAACCTCAATGCTTTATGTGATCCTCCCACACAGAGTTAGCCGTCCTTCAATATTGCGACACTTCTCACGTTTTCCCCAACTCCTCAAATATGTCAGAGAATCGCGAATGTAGAGCTATGGAATTTTAATCGGTGAAAACGAAAATTCTCATCTCCCTCCCAAGCTCCCCAACTCTCCGTGTTACAGAAACCGACTCCTGATATAAGGAAACCTTCAGTTTTTCCTTAGAAACTTACTGGAAACTTTTTTCGTTAGAACTATTATGCATTATTGGATGCCGACAACGGGTACTTGTGCAGTTAACAATTTTTATGGCGTAGACGCGCAGATCCGAAAATAATTCCTAACGGCCACCAAGAGTGAATAAAAATTCTACCGAAAAACTTTCAGAAAAGTTCTAAAGAAAAAATTTCGAGAAAGTTTCTAAGAAAAAATTAAGTAGTTCCCTACATTGATTTTATATTGGAGCGAGGCATCCGTATCCATGGCATAGACATCAAGCCTATTGAACTAATCCATCCAATCTATACACCCATCCGTTCTTTTCATTTAAACAAAGACAAAATTTTACTCAGCTGAAAACAAGAATTGCTTCGTACCTACGTCAGTAGTTTACAAATGAAAATTATCAAAAGAAAACGATTGTAGTCAATGAAAAAGTATTTTCGGTTCATTTCATTGTTCAGACTCGGAGCTTCTCTAAAGTTAGCCAAGACTTGTCAGTTAATATTTTGTCGGTTAATATGAACTGAGTGGTATCACATTTACTATGGGTCTTTCTTATCTGTTATTAGCATCCACTTATTCTAATCTAGGGTTATTTTTCCAAGTACTGTATTTACTTTAACAAACCTCATAAAGAAATATTCGCACTTTGTAATATCCACGAATTGTTTGTCAGTGTATCTTGTTTCAATGTCATAGATAGCAACGATACAGTTTCCTTCAATAGTCACAATTTTGTGAAACTCATCTCTTATCAAGGATATATCGTCATATGTTGTCGTTATGTTCTATGCTGTAAGTACTGGAGGACGTGAAGTCTAGACTATTAGCCGAAGCTGATAGCTCACTCCGTGCGAAGAGGGTGAGGTTGGTTAACCGAAAAGGACCGGCGCTAGTAAGCGCTTTCGATAAATAAGATTCGTGCCAATATCAAAGGGAGAATATATACAGCTTTAGTCCTAAAGGGACTATATACTAGTGATGGGTGATGTTTTAAATTAATCGATGCATGCCTGCCTAACACTTGATCATTCCGATTATTAGACAAAAACTAATCGAATACTCGATTTTCCATTATTGCGACCTAGTAAGATATTTTGTCAAAATATCTTACTAGGTCGCAATAATGGAAAATTTTTATGCACCATTAACCGTTGTCCAATTTAGTTCATCGTAGTTTATCGTAAAAGTAATATATCATGAGCAGACAGAAGTAAACTCATATTATTTATAAATAATTGCATACAAACAGTTGTAACTTCCTAAAAAAGCAAACTCTTTAGTTGTGCATATATATTTTAGTTTAAAAAACAAAACAACAAAATTCAATATTCAAAAACATGTGTATGTACATATCCACTCAACTAATTAATTCTTCAAAAACACTGGCGCTTGCTTTATTATTTTGTATTATAAAATCACTTTATACAGCTTAGTATAATTAAATTCCATTTATAATAGAGCTTGGATGACTGTTTAGAAATAGAATCTTTTCAGCGCGTTTTCCTGATAACCTATTTCTTCTTTTAGTTATCACTTGTTCAGACTATAATCTTTCGGTTGATACACAGAAGTTGCTGGTGCTAAAAAGAATTTCTCAGCAATTTTGGCTAAGTGTTTGTATTTGTACACATTGAAAGGATCGCATTCTAAATTCTCATGCAACTCACACAGATATTTTTTTAGTTCATCATTTAACGGATGTTCCTCATATTTGTTGTTTTTATTTTTTAAAGATAGATTTGTGTGCTGACCATAAGGAGCTGCTATTTTGTTCGATATTAGTAGTGGAAGACTTTGCATTTAATTCAAAAGTCCGTAAGTGCTCTTCCTGTTTGCTTGATTCCTTTATCAGATTCATTATTTCTTCATATCCTCGAGCCACACATTGACAGAACGTTGAAAATTAAGTTTTTTGAACAGAGGATTAAGTAAGGCAGCTACGCTGTATATGAAGTTATTCTTAATATAACAAAATCGCTAGTTAAGTTCCTTTTCCAAATTAAATTTCAATAATCTAGCAATCTCTAATCGCAAAACTGATTTTTTCAACTCTTCATTTAAGCAAAATACCATAGGAATAACTTTACTAGAAGTAATATATTTTTGACCATTAATTTCTGACGTAGCCCTTTGAAAAAGTGCCAAACATTTTAATATTTCTTTTATAGTATCTATTTCATGTGTTGGTAGAGGTGGACTATTTGAAATTCTAAAGCAAAGTGTATTCACCTATTCTGTTATTAATAAAAACCATTCAAGCATAAAATATACCGAATTCCATCTTGTTATAACATCCTGTTTTAGTGAAAAAAGGTGGATTTCCTGGGCCTGTCTTAATTCTCATAAAAATTGTTACAATTGTACTGACGACCTTACTAATTAGATCCAGTAAATTAATTTATTCCCAGAAATATGTTTTATTGTATCAGTTACAATTAGATTTAAATTGTGTGCGAAACAACCGAAGTATGTAATACTTTTTTTTTCATATTAGAATCATTGTCTGTTGCAAGCGCATGTGTTTCATCAGTGCTGAAATCCTATTTCTTATTTGTTTTTAATAATGCAAGTGATATTTTCTGAAGTGTAGTGGTCGGTAATCAGTTTGATTATAGTAAAAGAAAAAAGTTCAAATTCGATCCAAAAGTGGAATGTAATGCCTGTGTAGCTTGCAACATTGTAAGTGTCGGACCATATATCCAATGTAAGTGCAACGCTCTTAACATTAGATAGTTTTATCTTGCACATTCTGAAATGAAGGTCTCTTCAATAACACTATTCATTTTTCGCTCCCAGGAATTTGGTAATGTGGAACAGCAACCTTTAGAAAATTCATAAAACCTTGATACTCCACTATGCTTCCAACAATTTTTACATATCGTAAATGCCAGCGCGTTTGTCAACCTAGTAGCAAGTCCACCTTTAGCTAGAAGTTGAATATTGTCACGTTTTTTAAGGTTATAACTCTCGCACGATGAAGTAGGTTACAAAATATAAAAATATTTAAACAAAGTGGTCTACATACTAAAAGTAGATTATTATTTCTACATTCTTTTGCTCTTTCTTCGCCTGAAGAGAAAGTGAACGATTTTGGATCTTTATTTGTTATTCCACAGCGACCCTTTAGATGATTGATCAAATTTGTGGTATTTCCACTTTTGCATAGTTTTAAGCAAAGCAAATTGTTCATCTCACGTACTTTTCACTGGAGCTTGATATATCCTTAAAATATTTCCAAACAAAACTTTTCAACTTTAAAGTACTCATTTCTATTGGCATACCAAATGTAAAAGCTAAATACTTTATTAAGCTAATATGTATGTAACACTGTGTAACGTGTGACTTGTATCTACTAAGGGATAAAATCACTTTATGGACTCTATTTTTAATAAAACTATCAAAAGGCCGGGAATTTTTCAAATCTTGTCCTTTATTTTGACATTTCCTTACATGCAAATTGCAAAGCAGCATCATCAGTGTATGGCATACCAAAATCAGACCAACCAATAGAATAATTTTCTATGTACACTCTTGTCCGAACTCCGAATACGAAGTATGCAAGGGTTAGCTATATTTACGGTGTGAAACCTTTTTAATTTAATTTCTGAAAGTTAATTGAACAACACTTACCTTGGAGAAGATGATGATGATGAGGTTCCGATGACGACGATCCTCGGTTGCCTTTCCCCGCCACCCATGGTACCGCTGGCACATGTTGACGATACCCCTATTGTATCTGAAATTGAGTGGAGGAGCGAACCTAGCTGACTATCATGTTAAGTGAAAAAGGGCTCGGGAAGAATGAGGGAAATGAGAACTCTAGTGGTCCATTTCGTTATAATGTAATAGTACTTCCATCCTTTCTTTTTCTTGCCACTAGATGTGATTTTGCATCGCATGCCTTGTCAAATAGACGCTGATGATGTCCTGAATATCTCTGGTACTGCCGATGATGCGCGGAAATGTCCATGTGTAGTATAAGCGCGAATGCATCAAAATTAAATAAATTTTTCCACTGGAAGTACTTGTGACGCTCTCAAGGTAAAAAAAACTCAGCAGCTCTTACAGTCTACTTCCTACCCAAAAAACTCAACAACAAAACTTTTTTACCCGAATTTCGCCGGAAAACTTCTGGCAAACTCCCGTCCAAGAAAAACTCGTGCAAAGTCCCAGTCTTCCTACTACTTTTTGCCCCCCTTCTTCTTCTCTCATTATTTCACGTCGAATTTTGTACCTTGCTCTGCCTTGCCTCACAAAGGGCAGTTTCTCCCCTTCTTCTTCTCTCATTATTTCACGTCGATTTGGTACCTTGCTCTGCCTTGCCTCACAGAGGCAGTTTCAGCGACAATAAAATGTATTTAATATGAACAAATTTTTTACTTTACATTTTCTAGCAAAATGACGCGGCTGATTATAACGTTTTCTTCCTGTTGGTGGTGTGGAAGGGCAATTATTTACTATATGTCCCAATTCACCACATAGGTAACATCTCATTCACTGAATTATTCCTTTATGATGAACCCAAATCCTCTGACTAAATTTGTGTGTAGTGAGCGCATTTATTTCGTCAATCTTTTAAAAGATTGTAGCGTTCCTAAAGTTATTCTTGGAAGTGTGTTGCTTTAATCATATCCCAACAAAATGTTCCGTCTACGAAAAATCTTGACTATGAATTTCCTCATACTCATTTATTTTTACTAAAAGGCTGGCTACAGTTGCGCAATTTGATATCGTCAATACATTTATGTGGTTTTAATCATGCAGGCCTGATATCATATATTTTATCGTTGAAGACAAAGGAAAGTTGAGTTTTGTTGCTAAAGAAACTATATGATATACATATATATTCCTCTTGTTTGTTTTTTTTTTCGTCACATTACTAGAAAGGGAAACGAATCATACTCTTGCTCGTCCGGAAAAAGTTGAGTTAATTCCATTTAAAATTCTTGGCAAGTTTTCATAATACTTTGACGACTCTAAAGCCAGTAATTTTTTTATTCTGTTTACGCAGGGCATCCAGCTCTTGGAGTTACAAATCACGTTCACGTCTTAATAGCTCCTTCTCGTACCTTAATAGCTCGATTCTTTCAATCTCCTAAGGCAGGCCGCACACTGCACAATCACCGACTGTAGTCGGTGACTAAAAAGTCAGTTGACTGCTCGTTACATGCAACTGCGTTCGGTACCGTTACCAGTTTTATTTTACGTCAGTCAGCAAATAAAAAATCAGAAAGGAGTTGACGACTGGCAACTGACTGAATCGAACCGACTATTGTGCTCAGTCTGCATCAGCAACCTTAATATCATCAATCAGTTGATTTTTATTGATCACAGCCGCCCTAAGTGAAGTTTTTTCTTTTCTTAAATCATAATAAAGTTTGTCCAGACTAAAATATTATTTGTGAATTTCGTCGAAGCCGCTAGCAATTTAGGATTATTTTACAGCTTTGATAAAATTTTCCACTTTTAAGTAAAGTTCGGTTTATTTGATTAGATTTTAAATATAATCATATCTAAGTATTTATCTTTATGCTCAGAAAGGATGAATGGATTCCTCCACATCCTTTTGCAATTTTTAAATCAGTTACCTAGTGTTTAACAACACTGGGAATCTTTAACAAACATTGAAACACCACTCACACTCCACGTCTTTGACTCGATTACTAATCTGACAGAGCACGATTCAATATGCGCATATGCAACTATAGTCAATCAGCAACGATTAAAAATCAATAAGTCAGTGATAAGTCAACAGACCAGTCGCTAACTGGACTATCAATTGACTCAACAGGGTGCGGTCTCCCTAACACTTTAGCTTAAGCAATTTTATCTCACTAGTACAATTGAATTATAAAACACTAATTAAAAATCAATCAAAAATATTTCAAAATACCATGAATCTACCTCCATATTGGAAAACATAAATTAAACGGACACTACAATGTAAGATCAACTCGCCACGTGCCCTATAGTTATCTGAACCGGTTTTTTCTCAGGCACATCCTCCTACTCTATGCTTGGAACAGAATGCATCGCAGCCAGCCCGCACAAATACGGTGATGAAGTGTCAAAATCGTAGCCACCAACATGGTGAACACAATGGCCGTTGGTGACTGCGTCAAGATAAAATTTCATTGAATATTGTTAACTGTATTAATAATAAATTGGGACCACAATAATTAAATTTTCTTTGAAACTCATTATGTCAGCATACAAAGTTCTAAAACGAACAAAATATTAATCAGCTGTAAAATGTCAACGCAGGATAATTGCGGTAAAGTTGAAAGTCGACAAACTTCTGCGTGGTGGCTAGATGCCTACGTTCATTGCGGTCACTTAATGGCATTGCCTTATAACTTACTTCTGCGTGACATTTTCCTGTGTGGTGGCTACTTTCATTCTGTTCCAAGGGCTAGGCTACTTGAGGGTTAAGCATGTAACTGTGGAATTATTACGAGCAAGGGAATTCCAATTTACATATTATTACCATGCCAACGGTAAGCACTTCCTAGAAGGTATCCTTGATACCCATCTACTCTAGATTTATTACCTATTTCTTACATTACTTTAAGGAAATAATCTATGATGGTTTCCTTCAGATACAGATTTTTATCACTTAAGGCCGAGAACACCGATTGTGACAAGGAAGAAACTTTCATGTCATGTTCTGAAAAATTCTCATTGACCATGACATCAACTGATTCCACCAGCCGAATTTAAAATGTATAAAAAAAAGATGTATTAGGTTACATATTGCGCGGCCTTTTTGGCCGGGATGAAGTGTTTTTTTCTTGTTAAAAGTATATTGCCTAGCGTAAGATTAAGACTGGGCTGATTGATTATGTCTGAATCAGTAATTGATCAAAGGTTATACTGTGGAATTACCATATCCTACTTCGTGGGAGGCGGTTGACCTTTGGTGGCTCGACCTGTAATAATCCCCAGTAACCAGATCAAGATTGATATCGAAAAGCTATACAATTATGGATTAAATTATAAACAGTGATTGACTGTCAGACGGGTTGCAAGTTTTATACGACTTGTAATAAAGGTGAGTTCGTCTTTACGAGCTTGGCAGCTCGTCGGAGGAGTTAAAGTAAAATCGTGATCTTGAATGACTTGTACGTAAGACGGTGATTATCTTTATAAGCCTGAGACGATTGATGGAGATTTTCTTTACGAGCTTCTTCGTTCATTAGCGAAGCAGGTGCAGAGCTGTTATAATTGACGGAGACAAGAGAATTAAATCGACCCTATGTCGAACTTGACAATTTTGTGAAGGGGGCTACCGTTCAATTGTGGAAGTGCAGTTATAACCCTGATACAGTTACAATATGGCAGGTATGGGATCAAATCGATCCTTTGTCGATTTGGAGACCACCGTGATGACAGTACTGCGTTGACGTGTAAGTTAGCATAGGTGGAGAGAATCTCTGGAAGCAAATATTTATTTAAATATGAAATAAATGACATTCGTTTTCTTGTGTTTTTTTTTTAATGAACTATGCAAACAATTTACCTTAAATTTTTCAAATTAACCACAGACAAGCCTTATTTAAATATATATTTATATATATACAGATGGGCAAAACCTCATAAAAACGCGGTCCAACTAAAACGAGCTAATGGCCCTCTAATAGAAAGCTCTACACATTCTCTCTCTCTCTCTTGCTGTATTATGCCACATAAATTCTTCGCAACGATAGCTTTCTTTGGTTGAAGTGTTCCGGGTTTATATGGAGTTTTGCACATGTAGTTGTAAGTTGTCTTAGCTGTTGCACTGTTATAGCACGAATGCTAAATGCAGGTCGGTTACTTTTTCCTGTATATGATTAGCACTTTCCGTAAATGCAATTCCTCGAGTACTATCAACTGGGTTTTTCTTAACACGATTTAACACAACACATGTTCTTTTATGTGCAATGTTTTTATAGTTTGTGGTCTGTCTTGACGCGATCTGGGGATTAGTAGCGGTTTATTAAAAAATTCTGTTTGATTTAGCCTATTGTGTAGTGTTCTGAACATTTTCTTATTTATTAAACAGCTGTTGGAATGTATAATAATTTACATCAAATGCATGTCTGACATCGTTACAAAATAATAATCTTCCAATTTTTTTATACAAATAATGACAAAACTGTATTAAAACAGTTATTTTTTCCACTGTCACACTAACAAAAACAAGCACGGATTACTAGTCAGTTCACAATTTGTTGTTACATCTTATATACAGCAACTATTGTCACCAGTTTGGTCATAACTTATTCCCTAAAAAAAACAAGCAGTAATAGCCACATCTGCCAACATTAACTTTGCCACAGTTCTACTGGAAAAATAACTGTGTAAGAATTTATGTTTCCTTAATATTAATTTAAAGGGTTTGCTTTTTACCTGCACCACATTTTTAGAAAACTACTTATCACATTAAGGAAATTATTACTAATCGAAATCCTCGCATGCGCTGAGAATGCATGTTATCACTGGAAATTTTCATTTTTAACTAGTAATAACATAAGAAAACAGTATTCCACATTCAAAAAGAGGAATTCCCGTCTATTATGTTGTTATGCGTTACAGTTCCATGATATAAGGAGCGCTATCAACGTCTCTTAAGCACTTGCGCTTGCGGTGCCTCTAAAAGTGCTTAGCCTGCCTCACTTAGACCTCCAGTTGGTTCGTTGTGCCATTTGACCTCATGGGATAACCTTTAAAACTAGCCTAGATCCATTGTGCTTCCCTTAGGAATCTCAGGATGCATTTGAATTCTTTGCTTTGCAGCTCCCCCAGACTTGAAAAGAAGTAGCTACCTAATAGCCTACTACCTCTATAATTAATCAGATCGGGGGCACTCGCAAAGTACAACTCCTGCAGAAATTGTTCGCCGTTATTCCCAGTCCTCTAGCATGGTCTCCTATGACCCAGTGACCCATAATGATACCTACTAAATTCCTGATATTTGTTCTGCTGCTATTAAGCAGTTCCCTTGTCCTCTTTCTGTCGTATGCAGGCCACAATTGCCTCGAAATACTGCAACTTTCCCTGTTGATCAACCGGAGGCTTTCTTTTTGATAGGCGCCCCTGAAGATCACCTCTTTTAAAGCTTCGATCGTTATCCTCACATATGCTACCGCTGGTAAGTCTGTTAACCCCGGGAAGAGCAGTAAATTTTTATATATTTTACTTTTCATCATTATTATTATTATTATTTAAAAGCATATAGTTACCTTTTTGTATTAATATTCATTAATAAAAGCATTAAGTACACAGAGAAAATCATCATCCAACTGAAACGAATTTTCTTAAATGAAAACAAAAAACCAACTCTTTGCACATTCTATTTTCTTCTGTTATATATAAATAATTTTATGTTTTAAATAAATCTTTTCTACTTCACATAGTTATAAAATTTAATGATAAAACAACAACAAAAAACAATTCTGGGTTTTTCTCTTTTTTTTTTTTTTATATATATATATACATACATATAAAAACTTTTTTATGTATTTAAATATCGAAACATCTCTTTTTATATGTATTTGTATGCATTGAAAACATTTTTGTTTTAACGATTTATACAGATATACGTTTTGTGATAAAAAAAAATAAAAATAAAATAAATAAAATAAAATAAAAAATGAAGCATTATATAGACATACACACGAAGAAGGTTATAAATATTTAAGACAACTGAAGATAATTAAAAAAATTGAAAAAAAAAGAACAAAAAACAAAATAAATGCAAATTTATGTAAAAAGATTTTGCAAGTGGAGTTTCTTTTACCTTTTTAATATTACTTTTTTCAGTGCATATTTTCGCATAGGTATGGACTTAGTATGACCTGTTTGATTTTTGTTTTTTTATTTTGTTTTTACAATATTTGATTTGAGTATTATAGCACGTGATGTATACTACTAACTAGAGCTTGTTTAAAGTCAAAAGATATTTGTTTAAACATTAAGCGTGAATTTTATAATATTTTTATAATATTAACGTAAACTTTTTTCAATTTGTTCGAGAGATTTGAATAGTACAGGGTGGACCAACTTGGACTGACTGATATAAAATGCATATAACTTTTGTATTTTTAAAATTTGTTATTTGTTTCTTGTTTTTTTTTTTTTTTTATGAAAGTGTAATTCATTAGAATTATTTTTAATCTAAGGCCCTTCGCATATGGAGCTACTCAGTTGTGATGGACTGGTTGTTAGTAACTGATGACTCGCACACAGAGCTACATAAATGATAGAACTCGTATCACTTTGCTTCAGTAGTAAGCCAAGTCTCAGATTTTTATAATAAATATAATATCGAGTTAATCAAGTGACGAAGAGAATTTCTTCCTCTATTATTTTTACCAATACAAGAAACGTGAGCAAAGAAGATTTTGAATTCATCCCTACAATGAAAGGAATAGAAACTGTAGACTATACGTCGCGGTAAATTAGTTGCATTAAGGGGTTAGGGTCAATTAGGAGGCAACAAAAATCGCCTTTTTTATGATTCTTGTTTTGACGGCTGGTTTATTTATTCTCATAACAGTATTTTTTAAATAATACATGTTTGAAGAAGTTCGAGACATTTTTTCAAGACAAAATATTGATTTGTAGCCGAGTTATAAGCGATCTCCGAGATATCGAAAAAAAGGCATTTTGCGGTATTCACACCTGGCTCAAGACTAAATAGATCATCTGTAATCGAAAATTTTTATGGGATCATCAGTTAACAGCACTAGCTTTCGGGTGGACGAAAGGTTTAGGGTAATTTTGATTTTTTATAAAATAGCGGATGTGCAAAAATTATTATTTTTTCGCTGAAAATAGTCGCTCATTTTTCGGTTATAAAAAAAAATAAAATTCGTCATATTAAAAAATTCTTCGTCCACCCGTGAGCTTATTATATCCTAACTAAGTGATCAAAATTTGAAAGCAATAGGATAAGCGGTTTTCAAGATATTTAGAACACTGTCTCAAAAACGTTGTTTTGAGAAAAAATGGATTTTACATGCAGATAAAAAGTGTTCTCTTGTACTTACATGGTGTCATCGACTGCTTTTTCAAAGCAGCTGCTGTTCCAAAATCAACGTACAAATATTTTTCACAACTTTAAAACTTGCATAGAGTATAATAAGACACATGTATATTTCAGTGTTTAACAATAGATTCACTATAAGTAGGTCAAGCGCAGTTTACCGCTTTTATACCTGTCCGAGACCGCCTCACTTGAAATTGTATATCTCCATACATTATGGTCGGATCTTTATGAAATTTATAGAGAATACTTTCAAGATATTGTATACTTTCGAAATTAGGAATAAGAAAGAAATCGATTTTTTGAAGTTTCTAATTGACCCTAACCCCCCTTAAACAGATAGGTTCAAAGGTGTAAATTGTTGCTCCACGTCATCAAAGGACGAATACAAATATGAGAGAATGCGTGAGTGCTGAGGAAACCGGTTTGTAACTGATAGCTTGGAGATCAGTACGACGCACGTGTCGAAAGTGACTAATCACAAACGGGTAGCAAATTGATTACCAACTAGCAGCGCCGTGAGCGGACTTCCATTGAAATGCATAGGCAGTGACGCACAAGTTACTAATTAGAATCTAAAAATAAATTTTCATCACTTCATAGAATTTTTTGAATAGCTCCATGTGTCTAAGTTTAAAAAATAATATCCCATAAATGACTTCTATTTTCTTGTTGACATGGCACGTAATGGCTCTTTATAAGGCATTTTGCATTACGGTGCGCAACATTTCTGGCTGCAAATTTGCAATTTCTGTACGAATATTCTGGTCACAAAAAAAAAAAAAAAAAAAATCGGGGAGAGCGAGCTGGCCATGTGAAATATGGATATTTATAAATTAATCGGTCATCGAAGAATCGCTATTTTCGCTCTCGCAGTATGAACTGTAACTCCATCTTCCTGGATTATTTCGAATTGCCAGACGTAAAAAATTTCTAACAGGATCTGGTATACCGCTTCAGAGATGGTTTGCGAATATTCACTTTCATCTTCGAAATAATATGGCCGATAACTCTATTCCATACCAAACAGTGCATTTAATTGACGCCGATGAAATGCTTTCAGATTCATCGTACCCCAAATTCGTCAGTTCTGTTTATTTACATATTCATTTAAATGAATATATGCTTCATCGCTCGTAATGAGATTATTCAAAAATTTGGCGTTATCTGTCACAAGCTGAATGAATCTATTGGCATATTGTAGTCGTTGTATTGCATCCCTCGGCAATAATTCTTGGGCCAATTGAATTTTGTATGGAAATAGCCTCAGATCAATTCTCCAAATGAGTCGTAGCGATTTTCTGGAGAAGCCCAATTGAGTAGCACGTCAACGAGTATCTACAGATGGATCATCGTTGACACTTTCGCGTACAGCGTCCACATAGTGCCATCTTAATGCATTGGCCCGCTGTACCCAGGGCCCCGCGATCCATGGGATCCCCTAGCCTTATTGGCAGAGATGGGCGTTTTTGCATTACCACTAAAATGGCAGCAACACTAAATTTTAATGATAGTTAAAATATAGGTTGCACTATCACTAAATGATTAGTGGTAGTGCAAATTTTTTATCACTATCACTAAACGAATAGTGGTAATGCCTAGTCTATTGCATTATCACTAAACGATTAGTGGTAGTGCATAGTCTATTGCATTATCACTAAACGATTAGTAGTAGTGCAGAGTATATTGCATTATCACTAAACGATTAGTGGTAGTGCAAATACTTTTCACTATCAATGAGTGATAATGAATTCGTGCATTGGTAGTGCAATCATCTTTCACTAGCACTGAACTAGCAACGAGCGAACATACAGAATAAAAAACCTTCCGTTCAGTTTTTTGTTTTGCGGGGATGGAGATGATTCATTAACAATTAACACTAATTTTGATCGAACGAGCTACGCGTAGTGCTGCATATGCGTACCATTAAATTGTCGTTCAGTGCTAGTGAAAGATGTTTGCACTACCAATGCACGAATTCATTATCACTCATTGATAGTGAAAAGTATTTGCACTACCACTAATCGTTTAGTGATAATGCAATATACTCTGCACTACCACTAATCGTTTAGTGATAATGCAATAGACTCTGCACTACCACTAATCGTTTAGTGATAATGCAATAGACTATGCATTACCACTATTCGTTTAGTGATAGTGATAAAAAATTTGCACTACCACTAACCATTTAGTGATAGTGCAACCTGGCTTTTAACTATCACAAAGGCCTCTAGTGCTAATGAAATAATTAATGCACTGAAAATTTAATGCACTACGCCCATCTCTGCTTATTGCAAAGGCCGATAAGAAATTCTTCAACCAGTAAGACAAACCTATTACAAGTTAGTTTAGCTGTTAGAGCTTGGCTACTGAACGTACACCGTGGCATTTATTTAAACTTCTATACATACGTGGCAACAAATCATCATACAAAGTAACGTATAGTGACTGTGCTTGGAGCCCCAGAACTTTTTAAATTTCCGGAATTTTTTCATGGTATATTTTCAGTAGCCAAACCCAGTGTATTTGGTAATCAGCGAAATTTTTTTTTTCATGTTCATGTTAGGCCTAACGTCCACGTCATGCAACTTTATTATTACTATCGCAATGGCCTAGTTTAGTGAGGTAACTGTCACCCAAAAATTCACGTTTTATATCACCACTCATCAATATAAATTTCGTGGAGGCAACTGTGATATTGATATTTGTCATAAGGACATAAAAAATATCAACGAAAGAAACGCAATTGGGTCCTTCCAATTTGGAGCAAAAGGCTGCTTAAAAGAAAATTTCACTTAATGTTTGATTACCTATGATCCCATCCTGAAAATTCCTTTGATATTTTCGTATGAGTTTTGAAAGATTTGATGATTTACTACTACAGATTTTGAGACCTGCTATAATTTATCAAAGTAAAAAATAACCTATCATCAATTGTGTACCCGAAGAGAGACTTGCTGTAACTCTAGGATGTATAAACACTTTCATGGATATTTGTCCCCGCATTTTTATCTTCAAAATTTCTATCAGAGTATTCCTTAGAATTGTTGTTGTATACGGGTGGTCTCATTTGTACTTCTTGTATTAATGCTTCATTATTTATATCTTTCTCTCACACTATTGTTGCACATAAAAAAACAAATGCGTAAGTTTATTCCTTGCGTCTCCCAAATAATGGTAGTCAAGCGGCGACAAAAGTGGTACCAATGATAGTTTCGTCACCCAAAAGTCACCTTGCTGTCACGTCATACGCGCATTTACATTAGAGATTAGGTGGCAAAAAGTCTCCAGTGCCCGATAGGCCTTAACATAATTTACGTTATTATTCCTGTTAATAACCCAAAGTATTTGAGAAAATAATTTCTGTTCGGGGTACCATATCCTAAAGTGCCCAGGGCCCCCACTTGGCTAAAGACAGGCACGCGTCCACAGCTTCTTCATTGCGGTATTTTCTTTGTGTTGTAAATTGTAACAATAGATCGTCTGAAAAAAATAAATAAATATATAAAATTCAACAATTTTGACACGTTCTTGCACTGGGTATGAGGACATTAAATTTTATAAAATTCTTTATTATCCCGCAAAAAATAATTTTTTTTATAAATATGATAGTTATATGTATTTTCAATCAGTCAATCCAAGTTGGCCCACCCCCTGTACATCTGAAAGATGCTGCAAGAAGAGATTTTCCCACATAGAATTTAACCAAGCTCTAACAACCTCTTGGAATAATTGTTGAGAAATATGTTATGTTAAAAAAAAAATTATATCAAGACAATTTTTAGGTTGACAAATTTTTATAAGTTTAGTGGTGAAATGGTGTTTCAACTGTTGTCCTGTGTGTCCTGGTTTAATTTTTGTCTTATTGAGTGCTTATTGCTTATGTACCTGTGATGAAGCTGAAGGTTAGGAAAAATATATCGTCGGTGATACTACATAACCGCGCAACTGCAATTTCGTAGTTGATGGTAATGTAGGTGGGTAACTTGTTTTATCAATTTTATGTTTAAAATCCAAAAATATGATATTTCTCGTCCTATCCTAGTCTTCAGTATCAATAATTTTGTCATTATTATAAAAAAAAAAGAAGTTTAGTGTCTGGTGATAATTTGACTTTGACTTTAATTTCCACGGCAGTGACATAACCTTAGAATATAAAGACAACAGGAAGTGTTGATACCTGTAAAATTCCTGTGCATGAGCGGATTTTTTTCAGGGTATCGTGAAGTAGGTCAGAATTATATTGAAGAAAGTGACAAATATATTTTCAGCTGTCAAACGAAGTTTCCTAATTTTCAACAATTTGAATCTGGTGAAAATATAAGTGGGAAATCATTTTTTAGGCAAGTATAGTTATAAAATATTATTTTGTGTACTTTACACACATTTTTATATTAAATTAAATTGAAATTAATAACAAAAATGATGAAATATTTGTTTAATGAAGACTTGTTTACGTTTTTGACAGCTGAGAAACTACCTGGGTATCTTGCGCATGGCAGCAACTAAGAGCACGACTAATGTCGTTTTCGTTTGAACATCTGGAGGCAACCCACTGACATATATATAAATGGACTGCTTGATCTCCTGTTTCATGTGGCACCAGTTTTGATTTCAGAAAGTATGCTCTCACTGTCAATGCTACCAACTGTCGTAAACTGCAGCTATATTTAAATTATTTGGGAATTACGGATATGCATGTCAGTGGGATTTACGGAATTTATCACAAAAGTATTTGGGACTATTTGTATCGTTAAATTTTAATTATGAGTCGAAGAAAGTGTTTTTATCAAGGATTTTTACAAGCAATTTCTCGTTCCTATCGTTACATTTCCGTGAAAGTATGCTTTCACGGAAAGAGACAGGAATATGAAAGTGGTGCCATTTGATTTCATGCATTTTTGGTTCAACAAGCAGTCCATTTATATACATGTCAGTGAGGCAACCCCGTTCAATCGAACGGTTTCAGAGTGCACCTGAAAAAGTTCGCTTGTGTATGTATACTAACGTCAAAGTACGGTATGAATTTTTTTAGGAAAGTGGTTGGTAATTTGCTTGCGGAATAATTTTGAAGATAATATAAAATAATAATAGTAGAGTGGTTTTAATAATAATCGTTGCTTTTAAAATAATGTTAAATGACATTAATATCAAATCACAACTAGACTTTGTTTGTGTGAGTGAACTCATAGTGTACCCGAGAAAATTTTCAGAGTGAACCTGATGCTTTTTGGATTGCCACCAGAGACAACCCATGACGTTATTTTTGTTTTAAACGAACGCTTTGACAGCACTTAAGTTGCCTCTAGAGAAACTGATGTTCGAAGGAAAACGACATAAGAGCATTTTCGGTGGGAGCAACTCCAGTATTTTCAAACATATATTTTGTTGCTCCGCTCTCTCTATATTGATTCTACTACACGGCTGTACTGAGCATACTACAGCGGCAACAGATACTAACACAATCGGAATTTGACTACGTCTAATTTGGCTTTTCACACTTCCTGCACTCTCTATATTCTAAGGACATAACTAGTCTCGCGGTTATGCAGTAGTACTGACAATATATTGCTACCAACTGCAAACTGAGTCTTGGTAAAAGGACTCACCCAACGTTGACAATGCTAGATTTTTCATCACGAACACGAATTAGATTTCTGAAATGTTGAAATTCTGTATAGGTACGAGTGTAAAAATGAATGTGATCCTAAGAGAAATGAGTCGATACGTTATGAGACTTACAAAACTATAAGATGGCATAATATCAAATTTTTAAAGTGGGTGGAGAATTCTTCTTGTACTCTGGTACCAGGCCAAAAAAAAACAACGTTAGCATAATACTAACTAATAAATTCATGTTCACTTTGATTAGCAGTGATCACCTAGTTCTGAAAGGACTATTACTTGTTCACATTCACAAATAAATTGCGATATATAATTACATCCTAGAATGCTGTGCTCCCCACTTGAGAATATGAACAGTATACTAAGGATAAGTTCTACATGCGATAGGAGTTATTGCCTTGTTAATGGGTGATTTAAATAAATAATCAAATCTGCCATGAATATTTATTGATTTTGTTTATTTATTTATTTATTTTTAGTTCTCGTCATCTTACTGTATGTGGGACCTACTACAATATATTCCTATCTACTTTACAATCTTGTCGTAGCTAACTTAAAACTAAGGATCATCATAAGATATGTATAATGTAACGTGATTAACCGGAGGAGGAGATTAAATTTATACGACTTTTCGGGATTATTATGAAAAAATTATTAATCTTAGATAAGTTCCATAATGTTAAGTCTTCCAGATTACTTCGATATTAACATAGAGTGTAGAGAATGGTGCCCTCTCGTTATAATATGTAGCAGTGGAAGAAAGTCTCGGTTGTGATCGAAAGAGATCGATAGGTATGACTAACAGACATAACCTCTAAAAAAAAATTTAACGCGGAGAAATCAAGAATAGCGGTAAATCCACCAATGATTCGTATCTGCGGTGACAGCTAAAATATGAGTGCACCCTGGATCAGAAGCAGAAAACTTGGTAAACAATGATAACAGGAGTTACACTGTTCATTCATTAGACAGCTCCTTGGAAAATACTATATGCCAAATGTAGCTGAGGTGTGTGTGACCGAAGGGCATGAAAATGCGTTTTCCGACGGTAAAAACGTCTCGAGAAAGTTTTCTGAATCGGGAAAAATATACACCACCCAATAGTACTCGGCGGGACCTTTAATTCGATATGCAACATGCGGTATTGGAACAACCCCCGCCAGGGGTTCTTATCCTCTACCAGAAAAGAATGTAAAGAAAAATTTTCTTTTACGAATTGTAGCTGGTAATGAGCTGAGGCAAACAGTGAAACCCGTTTTCCGATCGAACATAACTCTACCGAGTTAAAGTCGATCTAAAGTGCGCAAAATCCAGTAACTCAGTTCAAATAAAAAAGAGGGAAATACTAAAAAAAGTGAGTATTGGGATTGCTATAAATAGCTACAGGGTTTTCCAATAAGAGGTGTTATTTTGATATTCAAAGAAAAATGCCATTTTTTTAGATAAATGATCGGATCTTTATTTCATTATAAAGAGGAAGGTATGCCGTTAATAATGGAAAATAACATCAGCCAAATGACCACCACGACCACGCCTACAGGACCATATCCTTTTCATGAAATTTTCCATAACCAAATCGCAAAGTGGCTGCCCTATGTCCTCGATAGCCTCACGAATTCCATCTTTGAGGTCTTGAATCGACGCTGGGCTGTTGGCGTAGACCTTCTCTTTCATGTGGCCCCAAAGGAAGAATTCGCAAGGTGTTAAGTCACAAGATCTCGGTGGCCAATTGTGATCACCTCTTCGAGAGATAACACGGTCCGGAAACTTTTCCCGTAAAAGATCAATGGTTTCGTTGCTTGTATGGCACGTAGCGCCGTCTTGTTGAAAGTAAACGTTGTCCAGATCAATACAATCCAATTCCGGCCATAAACAATCATTAATCATCTGTCGATAGCGCAATCCATTCACCGTAACTGTTGCTCCAGCCTCATTTTCGAAAAAGTAAGGTCCAATGACCCCGCGGGACCATAAACCGCACCAAACAGTCACACGTTGAGGATAGAGAGGCTTTTCAACAATAACTCTTGGGTTTTCCGAACCCCAGATGCGACAATTTTGCTTGTTGACGAAGCCATCGAGGTGGAAATGGGCCTCATCACTCAAGATGAGTTTTCGATGGAATTCCGGATCATTTTCATGCATTTCAAGGACCCAATCAGCAAAGACTCGACGTTGTTGATGATCGGGCGGCTTGAGTTCTTGTGTTAACTGAACTTTATAAGCCTTAAGACCCAAATCTTCATGCAAAATACGGTGTAATGACGTTTGTGGAATTCCAAAGAACGACGAGGAATGGACAAACCTGGGTTTTCTTCAACACTTTCGGCTACAGCAGCAATATTCTCGGCTGTTCTTGAGCGACGTGCACGGGTTTTATTCTTCACATCACTAACTTGTCCCGACAGCTCGAATTTTTCTACTAATTTCTGTATTGCGGTTCGACAAGGTGCTTCACGACGACCCAAAAATGTTCGAGTTTTACGAACCGTCTCTGCCACATTTTCACCATTTTTATAGTGAATTTTAATAATTTCAATGCGTTGTTGAATCTTGTATCGTTCCATTTTTATTAATGGCGTAGTTTCTACTTGTCAAATGTCAAAAAATGACAGCTCCAAAAGTGACATCTACCGAAATAGCGGGTTAATTCAAATAACACCTCTTATTGGAAAACCCTTTATTTAAGGGTGGTACAGAATTGTGAGTACGCTTCAATGATAGCTAACTAGATGGACTGACAACTGCTCTTGGTAAGAGTTTTGACCATATCTCATCATTCAATCATCCGGTGTTAGACCTACTAAATTATTGGAAACAGTCTACAAATAAACAGCGAACAAATTAGTTTCATAAGAAGAACTTACGACCGCATCACCGTTGCATAGTTTTTAAAAAAAAAAAAAAATTTAAGAACTGATGAAGTTTAGTTTGACTGTTTAGACAGGGAGGGACCAGAGATAGCTTTTACTACCTGTATAGGTTAGCCTAATTTCTTGTATGCTTGATGGTGGACTTAAAGTTTTTTTTTTAGGAATTTCTGTAATATGTACGGGAAAGGATAGTGTTGGCGCGGGGGGGGGGAGGACATTTTCCGTGCTTATACTGCTTCTTTTATTCAGATATTAAATTCTTTTTCAAAAGTTTTGGAATGAATAAATTACTCGCAAGACTCTGTAGATAATAATAATGTTGGTGTAAATTATTTATTATTTTGAAATTTTCTTAGCTTTACGTTCCAACAACAATGAATAAATGAAGAAGAAGAAGAATGATCCATTTATTGAGGATGCAGTAATATCCTGATCGATTGCATATTAGCAGAAAATACAAGGACAGCCAATCTCTTATTGATTATAGAAATCCCAGCATAATGAATTTTGTTAATTAAGTGAGTGCGAAAATTTTTATCTACATATGAACTAAAATTAAGTGTTCACACCCCCTCCTCTTATTGTTTTTTTTTTTTTTTTTGCAAATTCGCTAAATTTCAATCATTTTTTTCTGTTTTTTTTTTCAGCTGGGTTATATTATAGTGAGTGATGTTTATAAAGATTAAATCATTCTAGTGGAATGATCTCACCAGAAGTTAGAGAATTAAGTGTTATGGAAAACTCTTTAAAGGTAAGAGATGACTTTATAGAATACATATGTTGGGCTTGTATTGTATTTGTTATATATTTGTTATATAACGAGTTTGATTAAAAAAACAATTTTGTATTTTTACGATTGATAACTACACCTCCCTACCGAAACTAAAAGTGGAGAAAGAATTGTACGCGACTTTTAAATGTTAAAAGCGAAAAACCAATTGAAGTATGCTTCAATTTAGCCATGCCAAGGTCAAGCTAATTAGATTTTAAATTTTGCTTGCCTCCCACGAATGATGTCCATCCACTGTACTAATTTTTTATGATTTTTTTTTTTTTATAAATATACATGCGTGAGGAGACGGATGATAGTCATATGGAATCCAGGAAGAATAATTAAAAGGTCTTCAGTTATGGTGAGTGGTTCTTGTACCGTCTGTTAGTTGATAATTAAGATTGTTCAATTTTTTCACTACCTCCATCAAAGTTCACAATATAATCTCCGTCCAGATGTTGGTTCCTGATTAACATTTAAAATATGCCCGCCTAAAAACGTCGGTAATATCATAGGAAGACAAGACAAAACAGGTTCAAAAAATTATATTTGTCTACTAGAGTTGCATTTTATATCTCGAGTGTGGGAGTAAAATAATTATGGAAACATGATTTCTTCAAGCAATTTTAAAAACATTTAAATTTCGTTTGTGAGAATTGCGCCCCGCCACAATCACTAGAATAGGGGTAATTTTAGAAGATGGCTCGACTCGACATAATTTGGCAGATCTTAATATCATAATCGCTGCACCCAACGTTTATTTACGTAGCGCTTATGCTGCGGTTTGTAATAAAGAAACTTTGAATTTAAATTATAGTTCTACTAGACAACAGTAGACGGCGCACATACTGATGGGGTTTTATTTTTTAATTTTGTTTACATATTTGAGTTTGTTTTTATTGTTGTATGAGTATCGAAAAATGTTAAGGAATGAAAAAATCCAACTTCATTGATTATAAAAAATTTTAAATATGAGAGAAGCTTTCTTCTTAAACTCTTTTTTTTTATACTTACTTTCTTCTCCCTTACTCTGCCTTAATAGCTTCCATCATAATTTTATATTTTTCTTAACTCGTATTTTAATAGATAAGCTGCATCCACAATAAGGTGTCTCGTCAGTGGGTTCCTGGGCACATGGGGATCATTGGGTATGAACGGGCTGGACTTCCAGCCACGTCTGACTCTGGTTCTTTATTTCTTGGACCGGAACTCGCTGTAGGCGTTGCCGCATCGGTGATCAGGTCTCTCATCAAAGCGGATGTTTGCATAAAATATCAGCAGCAATGGGCGAACCTGAGCACTTGAAGGTGTACAAAACTTTGTCTTGATGGGCCTAATACGAATCTCTCTGACTTTCACTTGAGGCTCGAAAGGAAACAATGCAGAACTTTTGTTGACATTATCACTTGCTACAGCTCACTTCACGCTCATCGAATAAGGATGGGAGTTGTTGACAGCCTTGATTGTACTTGGGATCTTTCGTTCGCTTGCCTTTAGAAACAAATCTTTTAGGCAACACTTTGTAACCCCAATGTACGGTATGCCTATAAACTACGAATAAAACCACAATAAAAGCCTAAAATTTAAAATTTGCAAATAAATATCATTAATTGATAAAACTGATGTTTTTTTTGGCACTTGTTAGAACACTTTGGTAATCATCTTTTTTTTAAACAAATTTTTTAAAAAATATTCAAAATAAAAACTCATCCAATACTGTTCTACAGCAATTTTATTTAATTTGAGTCGCGACGCGTTTCGCCTTTGCTTGATAATGCCCTAAGAAGGCGAAACGCGTCGCGACTCAAATTAAATAAAATTGTTGTTCTACAAGTACTACAACTACTACTCAAATTAAATAAAATTATTGTAGAACAGTATTGCATGAGTTCTTATTTGGATTATTTTTTAAAAAATTTGTTTAAAAAAAGATGAAATAAATATCAGCCCTTTCATTTCCCATGATCCCCATGTAACCAAAAAGCCGCTGAAGGGACACCTTATTGTGGATATACAGCTTATCCACGGACGACCTGCAGTCCCTCAGTAACTTAGAATTTATCCGAGGGCCACACAGAGCCATCAAGTTTGCCTGATTATATGAAAGGGTATAGCAATGTCCTTCCCCTTGATTTCCATATCAATAGCTATATTCGCTGTCATTGCGATGGCAAAGACTTCAACTTGGAAGACAGTTGTGCGCATTCCAAGTGAATATTCCAGCCCAATGTCAGGTTCAAGAAAGTAAACACCCGCCCCGGCTCCCTTATTAGTGAGGAAGCCATCGGTGAAATTTTTTAGAGCGGGAAGAACCATTCCTCACAGCATCCCCATGAGCGAAATCTACTCACAGTCCAGTTGGCATCTGCCTGAAAGACAAGATCCAGGGGTGTCAGATTTAGTAAGACCGGATGGGCAGCAGTAGCCATAGATCGCATGGAGTCTGAAATTTCCAGGCAAGCAAGCCTTTCAGGCCCGCCAGTTTCCAGATCGCAGTCCATGCTTGTGTCCTCGGCCGCAATACACAAGAGGCATATGTGAGGTACATCGACGTGTACATCCAGTGCACAACATTCGGTCTCATGATCCTAAGTACAGTCAAAGGTTCAACTGCATTTCGCGAACACCCTCATAGCCGCTGCTTCGATTCTAGGTAGACTCTGAGGTGCTTGACATGAAGAGACAGTTGCAGAGTGTGGCCAAAGAGCTTTGGAAGAACAAAGTCTCCTAGAGAAGAGCACCAAGCTGGTAGAGAACACCATACTACCATATGTGAAGTGAGGGACCACTAAAGTCTTTACTAACTTCATCCCCATATGAAGAGATAGAGAAAACTAGAGTTTAATCATAACTGCTGCAGGCACCCATATATTTCTCCTATTGAACTTTGAGTTATGTTCAAAGGCAAGGGCCTTAACTGAATTAGCATATGATAGTACGTTGAGACAATATTAGCATCAATTCCATTTCTATAAATCTCTAATCAATTTGATTTATTGGGACTTAACTCCAGATTATTTTCCCAGTGACCAATTTTATAGGTATACACGCTGCAGGTCATCATTGAATCGGCATACACAGTCGTCCATCAAGTAGATACATGTGCATATCGTCAGCATATAGATGAACGGAAACTTCTGGTATTACGTCAATAATGTCATTTAAGTAGAGCCAGAATAACAAAGGGCCGATTATGGATCCTTGAGGAACCCGAAATAAAAGAGACATTTCACCTGAGCATACGTTATTCATCATAACAAACTGACTGTATCCACTTAAAAAACTCTAGACAAGTTTTACTGTAGACAAAGAAAATAACAATTCTTTTGAAAGTTTTCTCAGCGGCTTGCAAGGATTCATAGAATCGAATGCCCTACTGAAATCAAGCAAAGCAAGAGGTCTTTATCTAGAGTGCATAGTATAGAAATTTCGTAGCTATGATTCGGTTGGAATCCAGATTGTCAATAGGTCAAATATCCGTTGAGATCGATGTAGTTTGCAACCTGCAAACATAAGACCTACAAATTGTTTTGGGTTTTTCACATGGAGGTGTATTGGATGTGGCGGGAAAAACTTTTGAATATCAAAAATGTTATGGAAATAAGAAAAAATAATAATTGGGTGCCAATACCATATCGCAAAACAGTTTTGGTACAACTCTTCTGGATGTCAATCATTTTCTTTACAATAATCACATCCGGGATCCAAAAACAAAACACGATTCCAGAACACCACAGATAATTTCGAAAGACTTAAACAAAACTCAAGTGAAAGTTAGGAGTTTATGCATAAAATCAAAAATCATAATAATCATCAATGATTGTAGACAAGTTGTCTATGAGTTTTTTTGTTTAATCTCTGCCTCTTTAATACCTAACCTTATATTATTGAGGTAAAAAAAAATCTTGCGTCACATAAGAATATGAAACGAGATCTTTTGCATACCAGTTTCAGCATAAAAAAATGGTTTTTTTTTTGCTTTAGTTTTTAATGATGCTAAATACCTGATTTTCTCAATCAAGTCAAGACGACAACAAGACAACGTTTGAGAGCCACAGGTAAAGCGTTGATAGGTAACAACACGTCGCATATTAAGTTACAGCAGAAAAATCATGATCTCATACACATGACGTACTCATTCTATTTAGAGGAAAGTGATGCCATCATCCATTTCAGTAATCACGTTCTCCTCGGAAGCTTTTCTTTTATTCGCTGAACTATCTGTCCGTCCGTCCCTCTGTTCCTCCTTCTTTTCATAATGCACATATTTCTCTCAAATCTCAAGATTTGAGTGAGCTTTTATAAAGAAACATAATCTGTGGTGATGGTGAAGTGAAGGTAAAATGTATACATAAACATAAGCACTGAAAAGAAGGTGAGAGAACGAATGAGTCTCTTTTTGGGGGAATCAATTTTTTTTTTTTTTTTTTTTGTAGATATATGTAGCTGTACGTAACGACATATGTATATACATAAATACATAAATGACGTAATACACTTTCCCCCTCGAAGTTTCTTATATAATAATTGCAAAAAGTTGTTGGCCTTACAGTGGGTTGGGAATTTATCCGAGAATTAAACTGAAAAATTTATCATAACCAACAAATAGAACCAAAACCTTAAAATATTTTTTTCTGACTTTTACTAGGAAGGGAGGGGGGCGTTATAAGTTAAAAATTAAATGAAAAAACAATCCGACGAATGTTAGTGTCTTAATACCCAGGATGGCCTTTAGCCAAGTTGGAGCTCATGGCACTTTAGGATATATATGCCGCCTATGGCTTTTTAGGATATGAGGCCCCTCTAACAGAAAGTATTTTCCAAATTAATTTGGGCTATCAACAGGAATAATAACCTAAAATACATTCGCAAACACACAATACCGGAAACACATCGATTGCAAGTTCAAATGCGAGTAAACTGATTTCCAGTTCCGAAAAAAAAGTTAATATAAAATGGCACTAAGGGGAATCCCCATCCGAATGTGGTATTTAAAGTAAATGGAAAGTTCCGATCGAGCGTGTTGGTTTAGTTGTTTTAAAGAAAAAAACTCTTTTTTCATCGAAAAATCTTTGAATTTTTGCAAAAGAGGGCGTTTCGTATAAGCAGGAACCGTATACTCATCAGTACGGCTTGGTTCCTCCCTGCCGCATACGTCAAATTGAATTAGTTGTTTTGTAATCAAACAATTTAGGAAAATAACCTTAACCAGGCAGAATTGACAGTATTTAGTATTATGTTAACATAAAAAAAAAAAAAACAGTATAAAAATTTTCTCTGATTATGAAATAGAGTCTGGCTACTGGAAGTAAATCATGAAAGGGACGAGATATTAATAAAATGCTGGGGCTGCAAACGCTGTCACTATGCAATGATTGAGGTTTTTTTTTTTTTTTTTGTAAAATTGAATAGGTTGTCTTACTGGTTGAAAAATTGTCCATCATGGGTTGGTTTACTATCGCAGGGGCTAGAGGACCCCCATGAATTGCAGGGCGATATTGTACTGATTTTTCTTTACGGTATCGTGTCAACCACTTCATACAGATTTTTTTTAGGCATAAGCAGCGTCCTAATTCGTAAAGAACACCTGAAATGTCTGCATGATTTCTTACAGAATTCGGAGGATTGGAGGTTTACTGGGCTTTCAGTAGCCAAAATTTGTCTACTATCGCAGTGGCTAGGGGCCCCATGGATCACTCACAGGGTAGATTTGGAGTGGTGGATACTGAAACAGCTTGCTATCAGCTACACTTAGACCTAAGAATTATCCGTTGTGTGACAATATCGCGTTGGAGGAGCCTCCTACCTGAAAGTTGGTTGAACTTCGGGAAGACTAAAAAAAAAACCATTCACAAGAGTTAATGTCTTCTATTTCCTTCAATTCACGAAAAAAGTAAGTTTCTAGAGACTTTCATCTTCGCTCACGTAACATAATGTTGAATGCTTTACAGACTTCTTTTGCATCTATATAACTTCTACGAAAGTCATTGAGAACAAGACCCGATTCAGTCTCATCCTTTTTATGAGGGTCTTTTTGATGAATCGTTTGGTCCATTTGTAGTCCGAGAGCTAGCAACGTCACGAAAAAAAGAACTTTAGTTCGGCTGATACTTTGCTATCACCGCTCTTTCACTATCTCAATAGGCATGCGGTCCATCTGGCTGATGAGACGCGTTGCGTTCACTTGTGCGCATTCCGTTTTACAGGTAAAAAAGCAGTTCTCAAAATCATTTTAGTTCGATTTTTGTTTTTTTCATCTGTTTTCGTAAGCATCGGACAATATAAATTCACTATTCCCAGACAATTACCTCGTTGCTAGCACCGTGCCAGACTTTTTTTTTTTTTTTTCATTAAAAAAAATATTTTATTACGGCTGAAATTTTTATACGAGCTAGTTTAATTATCGAACCAGATGAAAATAATTTTCCAGACGATAATTCGGTTGATTATCAATAGCCAGATCGATTCGAGTGTGATAGGGAATGTGCCATCCCACACTAGTACTCTTGATGCAGTATGCAAGCCGATTATCTAGGGAAGAGGTAAAAGAAGCAAAGAAATATCTCTCCCGAGCAAACCTGCTTGCCTGGGAGTAAATGTAGCGGCTATACATAATTATGCAATGAAATTTTAAACGGAAAATTTGGAAAAGCTTTAAAGTAAATTGTATCTCAACTGAAAGAAACTGGCGTTGATGTTTTACATCATCAATCAAAGATAGTGAACGCAAACGTCGAGATGAATCGGCTAGCGAGGTTTCAATATGACTAAATCAAATTCGTCCTCATAATTTTACTGCTTAACTGAAAAATGTTCAGTACAAGGAAGCATTAGTCATATTTTTTATCAACCACTGGACTGATGATATGGCGTCTTTTATTGGTGATAAAATAATTCACTTAAAATTCAACAAATGCTTCTTTTATCGGATTGAAAATAATAGAGTCATTAAAGTGACGGAATAGTCATTATCATGTGAAGAACATGAAGAAGCAGATTCGAGGATTATCTACCATATTTGCCAAATTGATATCGACGCCTCCTTAAAATTTTGGATCAACATGGGCGTTGATAATCATGAATGCTGCATCTACGTCAATGAATTGTACAAAACACTGGGTTCTTCCATCTATATCTAGAGGATTCTAGGCCATAACATGTTGTGATTACACTCAAGCTTTTTTTCACATAGGGAAATTGAGGCCTTTCAAATTACTAGAAGACGCGGAGGATTATCAGCTTGCATTTCAAAATATTGCCACCGATGATGAAAAAATACTGAAGAGTGCATTTGTTACCTTGGAAAGATTTGTTTCGACAGTTCGGCAGATTAACAACGTCAACCATGTCAGATGTCATTTATTTTCTAATACCTATCAGTCAAAAATTTCAGTGAAAGTTAAATGCAGAAGAAAGTTAAATATGCAGAAATTTCAATCCATCAAGCTTACCACCGTGCAGAGCTGAATTACGGCAGCATTTATTGAGAGTCCAATACCTGACTACAAAATAATTGTTTTTATTAATTTTTCCATGGAAATCTATCCAAGTTCTAATTCAATAGCGGATGTGTATAATAGAGGATCTTTTCTTCCAATATTTTATCAAGAATATCCACAAATCTGAGCCAGATATCTCAATTTTGCCCAGAAGCTTTCCTGTAGCTCCTGAAATTCTCTACAAAAAAAGAATAGGACAAAATTGTGCTATCTCGCTGGGTTCATCAAATATTCTCAAAACATCATCATGAGAAAAAAAACCACTTTACCGTGCTCAAATTGGTCCGGTACCTAATGATCAACCGAGTTATCGCCTGGCAAATTAATTTCATCTGGTTCGATAATGAAACTAACTCGTATAAAAATTACAGATTTTGAAAACTGCTTTTTTTACCTGTAAAACGGAATGCGCACAAGTAAACGCAACGCGTCTCACCAGCCAGATGGACCGCATGAGTATTGATATGCTTTAAGGAAATGCATATCAAAAAACTAGGCGAACTAAAGTCATTTCTCGAAAACGTTGCTAGCTCTTAGACTATGGGTCCAGTCTTTTACAGTCACTCATTTTGCAGTGTTATAGGAGATTCGTAAAATGTTTCCCGTCCGAAAAGGAGGTTGGATGCTTACTTTTTTATCACTGTTTCTACTTTATTGTTTCCATCAATACCCAAATGTGCTGACATCCACTGGAGTACTAGGTGGTTGCTTGTACATAACGCTTGTTAATTTTTGAATGCACTTCCATATTAAATTCGTTCTGACTTGACGTTATGAAATCGGTTTCAGTGCCGCCTGATTGTCAGTAAATATTTTTGTAGAATGGCTGAAATTTTCCGGACTCTTCTCGGCCTTAGAATTGTCGGGATACCAAATTAGAAAATAATTTTCTAGATTTGTATCTATTTCTTCCCTATTTGGTATTCTTATGTTACGTACCTATATTTTGTAATACCATCAAAAGTTATTTTAAATTTTTGTATGTTCGTCTGTCCGTCTCTCCGTCTACCAGTCCTCACGAAAACTCGAGAACGCATCTACTTAGAGAGCTGAAATTTTGCACACTGCCTTTTTTAAATAAACTCTAGATTTTAGTAGCGTTGCCATACGAAAATTTTGTTTTTCACTATATGCCAGAGAACGCATTGACGGTAATTATAGGTAAAGTCATCACTTCTCGTCCAGTCCCATTGGACGCAGATAAGCCTCGGCCTAAGACCAGTGCGAATCTACAGGCATTTTTCAACGTGAGGTGGCAGGATGAGAGCTGAAATTGGTGTTTTCATGGAAATGGTAAATACAATTTCAAAAATAGAAAAAATCGGGCAACCATTTTTTGGTGTTTTCATATAAAGGTTAACGTTTTTTACGTATAATGTGAAAACGATCAGTCCTAGCTAGACGTTTTTATTGTACTGAAAAGTTCTTCAGAATATAAAATCCTATGAAATTAGTTAAAATCAGTTTTACTGTCCGACGAACCGTACTAGAAATAAATGCAAAAAGCCAAAAATATGGGTGATCTATTTTCGTAATCCATATAAAAAAAAACTCTGAAAGTGCATCAAAATCAGTGAAGCTGTTTGATCCTAAATCACCTGAGGAATGGTTGAATAGAGTATATCTTGTCCGATTGAATGTATAAATGTCCAGATTTGATAAATTAATACCCCAGAGCTGTAACAAATGAATCAATTCATAGCGTATTCAAAAGAGAGGACAGAAATATTCCTAACGCTCAGCAAAGAAAAAACTAAAGCTCATAACGGTCCTACTTACTGGATCAAAAATCTTTTTCATTCCTCCTTTTCTCTATCTCCAATAAAAATAATTGAACAAGTTCAAACACATTTGAAATTGAAACTTTCTCGTCGCTTGTCTTTAAAAATCGAATTTCATACCGCTTTTTGAATTTTGAGAGCTAACCAGTACCTACTTGCACGGAATTCTTCTGGTCTTTCTTTAATTTTGTTATGCAGATATTTTAGGTTTACAAACTCTTGCTAAAATCTAGATTTTGAGTTCTTAGAATCAAGACTGACGCACATTGACGTGAAAGCGAATGCGACTGCGATTGCGAAATGTGTGGGTCTTATTGTGATGTCACATTTCCGTAATTTTTTATCGATTTCGATGAGATTTCAGTGCAACACCAGTATTGCACTTTTTCCAGCAGTACAACACTGAAAATGTTCGACGGGAAAATTTTTATAGTAGAAGTGCAACACGAGGTTTGCACTGACTTCCCCTACTTTGCACTGGATATTTTGTCGGTGTTACAAATACATATTCAAGTTGAATTGTCATCTGCTCTGTCAAAGTGTACTGTTGCGATGTGAAATTTTGGAGTTAAATGAATTAAAAGATTTTATTTGGGTAATTTGCATAAAGTTTAAGAAGGAATTTCTTTCTATATATCGACAAAGAATATTTATTACGTTTAACAGGTCCGTGTACATAATACGTGTGTCCACAAATATAAGGAATATGACAGAAATAAATATGTTCGATGGATTTCAGTGCTCCCAGTTCTCCGCTGCCAGAAAAAGTGCAACAATAGGTCTGTTCGCGTACTTCTCGTGCAAAAACTTTCTGGGTAAAAACTTACTCGTGTGGTGGGAGAAGAATGTAAAATGCATGAAAAAGTACGGGAACGCTTTTCATGCAATTTCGTGAAAACAAGAAGAAGAAGTGTAAAATAACATTTGCGAATGAGTATTGTTTTGCTTTTTGTAACTTGTTGCAGTCTTGAAATGTCCCATGAGAGTATTGAATACTTAAACTATCTTCATTCGACATTTTGATTGCGCTTTAAAAACTTTTCAGAAAATTCCAGAAATGATGTTTTCCTATGACAGTTGTCAATTTTCCTTGCAAGAATTGTGCAGTAACTAAAAACTTCGGGTAAATTCATGCAAGAGGGGAAGCTGTGACGTATGCAAAACTCGTGTAATTTTGTGTGCACGAGAAAGTACGGGAACGGAAATTGGGTAAGTTCATGCAAATTCATTGCAATGCATTGTCCCAAAACTGAGTACGCGAACAGACCTAATGAAATGGCGCGATAGAAATCGACATAAGAAAACCGAAATACACGCAATAAAATGGGCCATGTCACAGTTTTCTGGAATTCAGTTTTGCAGAAAAAAATCAGAGAATGATTTCGATTTTCAATTTACTGAAATATTTCAGTTTGATGAATTTTTTCAGTTTGCTAAAAAAAAAAAAGCATTGTGACTTATGAATGCTGTCACATTTTCCGATTTTAGATGGTTTCGTGAAAATGTTCAAGACTGAGAAATTCATTTCAGGGATTATGTTTGTGGCTCGTAAAATATCAAGATTATATGCCCCTAGTAGAAATTCCTTACAGTTTTACCTTGTCTCTTGCCCCGCAAGGAGCAGTTATTATGTAAACCTATAGGTACTAATTTGACTAAAAAGCATCAAGGTGTTTGCAATTCATGAAGAAACATATAGAAAATTAAGTCCCGATGAGCCTCCTGATACTAAACCAGGAATAAATAAATAATTTGTCCTTGTCATATCAGATGACATTTCTACTAGGAAAATTTGAAATGATTTTTGTGATTTATTTGTTAAACTTTTTAAAACATTTATTTTAAATCAATTTTTTTATTTGTTTTTCCGCGGAAATATTGTCGCCCATATGCTGAACAAGACGTTATGTCCATATCCTTACGCCTCAGCGACGAAATCGGAAAAATATATGAAATCAATCGTAAAATCAGATACTCATTTATGAACTCATCATGGCACTCATTGATATGCTCATTAATAAGCTCATGATGACACTCATTGATATGCTCATTAATAAGCTCATCGTGACACTCATTATGTACTCATCGGAATGCTCATCTAATATAATTCTTTGTGTTGGTTGAGTGTAAAGCAACGAATTATTATGAATTTATTAATTTTTATATTTAGAATTAAGTCAGGTGATATGCCGAGCTATTTAAGTAAATTAATGAATTATGTTGGAGACTTACAACCTTACGGATTAAGAAATGCTAATGATTTTAGGCTGCCACTGTATAGAGATAATTCATCGCAGAATAGTTTAGTATATAAGGGCTTTCAAATATTCAATAAGTTACCTTTAGATATAAAACTTGAGAATAATTTTAGGATATTTAAGAGAAAAGTTCTTGAATTTGTTAAAATTACTTATTAAATTCGTAAACTATTGCAGAAGATAAGGAAAAAGAGGAAAGAGAGCTAGACTTATAGTATAATTATATGACTTTTGTAATGAATAGCAAAAAATGCTAAATAAATTCACTTACTTACTACTACTTACTTACTACATTTCGAAATAAGTGAAAGAGATGCAATATCTCATGCACCCTAACTGAGAATAAGTAAATAAATGTTTTTTTTCTCAGTTTTGATTCAAACGCGAATTAATTTCATCAGTACGTTCATCTGATTGCTTATGATGAGCTCATTGATGAGCTCATCATGATATGTTTACCAGGGTGCGTCTGCTAATCTCTTAAATTACTAACAACAAAATAATAAATTTTTCGACTCATACCTAACACTAACACCAAGAAGGTCTTCTATTCAATTAAAACCTCTGCGCCACTGAACAATGTAAAATTTTTGTTTTCAGATTCAATAAAATTGTGTCATTCTATACTGAAACTGAATTACAATTTACTGAAACTACTAATTTCGAACTAGATAATTTCATGCGTGCAACTATAGCTGTGTTCTTTTGTGTACCTTGTTCTAGAACTCTCATATACTGAAGAGAACAAATTTGTTCTGTCGATTGAAGCGAACAATTTGTACTGTTCGCTTCATTTATATACTACTGTGCCCAAAAAATAAGGTGACATTTGAATTTAAACTGCGCGCGTCAAAGGAGTTGGTGAATTGGTTTCTGTTCTAGGTTGGTAGGACTGTCTTTGACATCCCTGCCAAATCACACGTCAAAATATTCATTAGTGTTTGAGATACGCTTCGTTTTGTGAGCTGCTAAAAGTGAATTTCTCGTTTTTTGCGATGTCGAAATTTGTTGAGCAAAGAATTTGCATTAAATTTTGTTTGCGGACTATTGACTACATTGACAACACGAAATGCATGATCACTGGAGACGAGACTTGGATCTATGCTTACGACCCCGAAACGACCGATCAATCGAGCGAATATCGTGCGGGTGTGCCGAGACCAAAAAAACCGCGCCAAAGTCGCTCAAAAATCAAGGTTATGTTGACTGTCTTTTTCGATTATCGTGGTGTTGTGCATTCTGAGTTCCTTCCCCCGGGTCAAACAGTCAACAAGGAATATTATCTGAACGTTATGCGTCGTTTGCGTAACGCTATCCGCCAAAAGAGGCCGGAATTGTGGAAAGACAACTCTTGGTTTTTGCACCACGATAATGCGCTGTCTCACACTGCACTCGCTATTCGTGACCATTTCGCCAAAAACTCGACTCATATCGTTCCACAACCACCGTATTCACCTGATTTGGCGCCGTGCGACTGCTGGCTGTTCAGCAAGCTCAAAAGACCGCTCCGAGGACACCGTTTTGAGACGATAGAGCAGATTCAAGCCGCCCCGCGAGGAAGGAGCTGAAGGCCATCCCTGAAATCGACTTTTTCAACTGTTTCGAAGATTGGAAAATCCGTTGGCATAAGTGCATTGCATAGGGAGGGGATTACTTTGAAGGCGATGAAATTGATTTGGAAGAATAAATAAAGAATTTTCAATATAAATTCAAATGTCACCTTATTTTTTGGGGCACAGTAGTATATCTTCTATGAAAATGCATGAGGCGTTATTTTGTGTATCTTTTGCTCTGCCCTGTTCTGCGAACACAAAAGAACACAGCTTATGTGTATGCATATGTACCATACAATTTGCAATCATAAAGGTTCTTTTTAAAAATTACCAATGAAATTGTAAGAATCGAGATAAAAAAAGTTGCCAAAATTTGCAATGTCATATAAATTTTTTTCCGAGTTCGAACTATTTTTTTTTTCGAATTTACAGGCAATTTTCGATTTTTTCGAAATTTTGAATCTTATATGTCGCCGTTTAGACTGTAACCCTGTTCAGGCTGCTCACTATTTTTGTTTTATTCATATCATATGTAAATATTCTGTAATACGCCTGTGGATAAGATGATAAGAGGGGGGGGGGGGGGGGGGAGGGGAACATTTTGTGTACAAATTTTATATTATTTATTATATATTATTATATTTTATATCAAAAAACTTGTTTTAATGTGCAGAGAATAAAATTGTTCTTTCAGATTTCTTTCAATTCACAATTAATTTCTTAGCATAACTTTTCTTAAACACATATGGGCGATGATAATTGATAATTTTATAACTCACTGTTATTACTCATTTTATTGAGCTTACATTACTTAGTCGCTACTAAGTAAGCCTAGCCTAGATTATTTTATATGGATACGAAAATTTTATGTTCCCTTTTATCCATAATCATTAAATATAGAATTCGTTCCAATAATAGCGCTCGCTTCCACGATATCCGGCTTGCTAGAAATGCATAAAGTTGTCTACCATATTTCACTTACAAATTTATTTCCGCGTGAACCGGGAGAGAGCACCGCTATGGCTAGCTGCAATAATCCCTACATATATATATCTACGCATAAATGCAAAGAACTTTGTTGGCGCCAGCTATAGAAATGAAATAGAAAACTGATTAGAAATTTAGCGCGCATTATTTACATACATACACCGACGTGATTAAGTATAGTAGAAGTTTTTCTTCAATTTCTATATAGTAGTATATGTATGACCCCACCTTAAAGGTCAATTTTCCTCTAATAGTTTATTATAACAATACGTTGCTTCACGAATAGCGGTTATGTATACGCACTAAAAAGCATGCAGAATGCATAATATATGTATGTATGCATGTAAGCTTTTCTATGGATTACTACTTCCATGTTATATGTATACCAACATAAAAAAGGGGTGCAGATTTATTTAAAGCTTTCTAGATGCTATTCTACTTAGTAAGTTGCCCCTTCAACAAATATATGTAGTTCCGTTTGAAAAGAAAAAAGCTTTTTTTTCTCTACGTACCTATACATATTTTCATACAACCACACTTAATTACATATGAATATGACACTAGTATGTATGTATGTATGTTTGTAGCAAATTTCTATACTTTTGGCTTGATAAGCTGGTAAAAGGCGCCAAAATTTTTATATTTGTACGTTACGGTTGCATTAATTTTTCACATACTCTTTAGAAAATGCTAGCTTAAGTCCATCTCTTGGATGAATTGAATAGGACATAAGAACAGCGTATCTAAGTATATAAAAAAAAATCAGATTCAATTCAATCCAACAGTGGGACCAGCAAGGTATAGGGTATAAGAAATAAAGAGACTGCGCACGCACAGTGCGAGCTTTTTATATTAACATACATACATACATATATACAAAAATACATTTCGAAGAGGGGATACATTTTATTCTCTATAGCAGCAGCTTTTATATCGTACTCTAACTTTACTCTACGATTATACATAGAGGTGAGAGGAATACCTACATACAACAACAATAGACCGACTTTACTAACCTAACCAAACCAACCAGCTGACGATAATCTGTGTATTTACTTTTTTACCCAGAGCGCAGTAAAAGTAGAATCGAATTTTACTTCGTCTGAAAAAGTCGTAGAACGCGTTTTTAATTTCTATACCTCAATACAATATCTTACCATCACTACCACCACCATCACCTACTTTCTCTCTAAAATTTTTTTTATAATTTTTACCCCAAGTGTATGTGTATGTGTGTTTTAATAATATTTTTTGACCGTGCTTTTTATAACATTACGAAAAATTCTGTGGGGGGATAAATATTAAGCGAGGCGCCCCCCAATACGGATATCGCTGGGCTGCATAATATTTTACGAGAATATAGACGGGATAGTTAGTTAGTAACTGTTATTGTGCAGACCGAACGTTATTCCGTTGTATACTGTTTATTGTTGTTGGACTAACGTGTGTTTTGTGATGCCGTGATTTAAAATTTCGATATAATAAAACAAAAAAAAAAACGAAAAATATAAAAAAATAATAAAAAATAAAAAATTAATAAATAAAATAAGAAAAAGATCCTATAATTGGCGACAAGGCAACAACGATATAAACCCAATTTATTGTGCTATCGCGGAATACGAATTAACCTACGACATATAGTGTGACCTAGTGCGGCAAATTATAAATATTTTTTTTTTTTTTGTTGTTTAATACATATTTTTCCTTATACACAAACTTTTTGGCAAATATTATTTTTTTTCTTAAAGTAAATATTTATTTATTTATTTTTTTTATTCCAAATTTAAATATTAAATTTTATTTTTAATATTATTCACAAAATTAGTTATTATTATATTTAAACCAAAAAAAAAAAACTAAAACAAAAAAAAACAAAGTTAAACGATAATTTTACCCCTATTTTTCTAGTTTTTACCAGTTTTTCAAGTAAAAAAAGAACTTCACACATGACTACTACTGCTTAGAACAAAAATAAAAAAAAAAAACAGAAAAAAAAGGAAATTTCAAAAGAATCTTACTAAAAATTCGAGTGAGTTTTCAACAATTTAATTTTTCCCGTGTAGAAATAATATATTTTTTGTGTATGTGTGTGTGTGTGTGTTTGTTGGTGTTTGCAAGTTAAATTTTTATTTATATTTTTTTTTTGATTTTTTTTTAATGTGTTTTGCCAAAAATAGAATGAGAAATTGTGTCTTGGAAATGAGCATAATAATTTATTTTATGAAAAAGTAAAAAATTTACAAAATTTTGAAAAAAAAAGAAAAAATTATTGAGAATAATTAGAAATGTTAAAAGTGTAACAAAATTAGTTCAAAAAAAAAAAAAGAACAAAAATCCCAACAGAAATGAGGTAAAATTGTTTTAAATTTTGTTTTGTTTTTTTTTTTTGTGTTATTTGAAATTTCTTGAAGATGATGTTCATTTTTGCGCTAAAATAGAACAAACAAAATCTC
Source organism: Dioctria rufipes (assembly GCA_963924295.1). Taxonomy (NCBI): domain Eukaryota; kingdom Metazoa; phylum Arthropoda; class Insecta; order Diptera; family Asilidae; genus Dioctria; species Dioctria rufipes. The sequence goes on along the minus strand of OZ002740.1, from coordinate 20,216,488 downwards.
TTCCAAGTTTTATGCTTACTTGCCGTAATGCACCAATGCAAAGATGGTGGGTGATGAGGGGGGGGGGGGGAAATTGTGTTGCTTTGTATTAAAAAAAAAAAAAAACAAAAAAAAAAATATTTGTTTTAAGCGAAATCAACTGCATTTAAGAAAATTTATCATTTCTGTTCCGCAACGTCGTTCAAATGTGCAGTATAAAATAGAAGGGGAGAATGGAGGAAAATTAGTAAAATTTTTGCTACAAAATTTGTTTTTTTTTTTTAGTTTTTTTTTTTAAATTTGTAACCTGTAGCATATGTATATTTTTACATAGTGTCATAATATATCTAGCTACCGCGAAAATAATGTCTATATATGTTTGTGTGTTTGTTGTGTGTCCGCCACCCTCAAGGCAATTCAACTTGGATGAAATATTATTTTATTATAGCTACTATTTACTATATGTACGTATGTTTATATATATATATAAAAACATATAGAAATTATAAACAAATGATGAAAATAATCATTTTAGTTCGTATAACTAGCTGTAGGTATTCACCAACTATGCAACAATGCACATTTTTTGCAAGCAAAAATAATTGAAAATAGAATTCCCTGTTTTCTGTCTGTCGTCCGGCGACTATAATCAGAGGACAGTGCGGGCAATTAATATTGCGCAGATGCTTAGCTATCCAAAGGAAGAGCAAAAGAATGACTTTTATTAATGACAAACACCACGTGAAATTTAAAACCCTGCTGTTTTTTTTTTAATCTCTCTCCTTCTCGGAGAAAAACCTTTTAGTAGGTATGTAGATGTCGTCATGTTTTGAACAATATTAAAATGCCCTGCAAAAATGTCAGTCACCTTATGCTTGCCTCATTTTCTTATTCCATTTACATGTGGTAAAGGAAAAAATAAATGAATCAAAATTAAATCATATTTCTCATATTTCTCTCCATCTATCAATTTATCTATATATTACTAGGTACAGTTATATTGCTACGACAATAAATTCAATCATGCCTCCCTTCTTATCCCTTATCACTTGTGTCTTAATATAATTAATTGCAAAAAAAAAAAAAACAGGGAACTAACTAACTAAGTAAGTAACTAACTTTATATATGTATGTATATAGGAATGTCAGTCTAAATTGATTGTTCTTTTCATTATCGATCCTATATAGAGCTACTAGAAATTTTCTATAGTATATTTTTGGGGTTGGTGTTGTATAAATGGAGCAGGAGAGTATTGAGATGATGGTAGTTCAGTATAGAGGTTAAAATGTAAACGACCGACCCCTTTTCCCAAGTGAAAGCAAGCAAAATGTGTGTTCGCTACTATCGATCCAAAAGTTATTATACTTCTTCCAGTCTTTGGTTGGCGTTGAGAACTCTTGCCATTTTTATAAGAAAAAGTATTTTGAGCAAAAAAAAAAATAAAAAATAAAAAATAAAGAAATTCAATTTTAGTGGCGCCGCTTTGTCTATAATATAGTCACAATTTAGTTGTTGGTTGTGTTGAGGACAGGCACAAATGTATGCGTGTAGTTGGGAACTATGCTTATGGGTTTGTGTTGGTTTTACATATGCTTATGAGAAAATCTAGAAATACATACAGATATAAGGTGGATGCAATTTATGTGATGATTCTATACCATCCATAAGTAAGAATTCTTAAAAGTGAACTTTAAGGAATTTGAAGAATTTTTGTCTATAGACATATCTTATAGGACATGATTAATACAAATTCGATATCGAAATTCGGAAACTGTGTTCGAAAAAGTGTTTCTTATTTTGAATTTATAATAGTAGGTAACTTCAATCTCAACGAGTGTGGTATAAGAAAATTGAAGGAAATTTGATTTTAAGTAAGACGATAATCAATTTTTTTTTTGTCAATTTTTCTTTTGGATAGGGTACATAGAAGGAGACGTAACCACACTTTTTTGTTTGTTTTTATTATTTTATTATTTAAAAAATCCAAAATTTCTGATTATTTGATCGTTTCCCTCTCAGATGCAACAATTTAGTAACTTTACTAACTATAAAGTTCGCTTAATTTTACCTTCTTTTTTATAAAGCTTTTGTACTTAATTTTGCTCAAGTTATGAGAGGTATGTTGCAGGCAAGTTTTTACTGTAACTCTGGCAATACTTAAGGTGGACTAATCGTGTTGGACTTTTATAAAAGATAATAAATGAGGGATGTTTTCTATGAGAACCGGATTATCTGTTGGCATGGTTACTTTTCGAGATTTATGACTTTGAAGACAAATGGATTTTCTTACGAAAAAATTTTTTGACAACAAATCGCCAATTTTTCCATTATGTGTGAACGTTTTCAAAATCGAGTCACACCAAATGAGAGCCTGTAATGTTACGAGTAAAACACAAGAAAAAGGGTCGTCCTGTGAGCAACCTGAACTGAGTTATGGTCAAAAATAAGACTTAAGGTTCAAAATTTCGAAAAAATCGAAAATCGCCTATAACTTCGAAAATAGCGCGAACTCGAAAAAATGTTATATAACATTCTCGATCGCAAATAGGCTGTACTTTCGACCCTTAAAATTGTTTACCATCTCGACGGGATACCCAGTATATATCTTGGTATTGGCCAATTATTTATAACCAAGCTACGTGCTCAGTTGTGTGACCTCAACAGAAGGAATATTGAACAACTGTTGCCCTTGCGGCAAGCTATGATGCCTTAAAGGATCGCTTACGAGCGATAGTCAAAGAATCTGCTTATCGCAGGGAATTGGTAACTTGAGGAGCTGCACAGTGTCTTGATCTCCTGGCTACTAGATGATCGAACGTTTCCTGAATTACCAAATTAAAACAGTTAGCTCCTGTATCTGAAAAGAGTTTAAAAGCCCTTAGCTTACCTGATGTGAGTAAGACAGTGATTGAAGCGAAAGTTCAACATACCGAACCAGTTAGGTTTCCAAATCCAGACTGTCCCTATGACAGCAGCCTGAACGAGTGTCCGGATCAAGTCGAACCTATATATTACTTTTGATGACTGCGACCTGAGGAACTGACTGTATCAAGGATATTGCTTACTGGCTAGCAGGCGATAAGTTAGTCAGGTCAATCCTATGTCGATATGTCGGAAATAATAATAAAGGGTTTTCCAATAAGAGGTGTTATTTTGATATTCAAAGAAAAATGCCATTTTTTGAGATAAATGATCGGATTTTTATTTCATTATAAAGAGGAAGGTATGCCGTTAATAATGGAAAATAACATCAGCCAAATGACCACCACGACCACGCCTACAGGACCATATCCTTTTCATGAAATTTTCCATAACCAAATCGCAAAGTGGCTGCCCTATGTCCTCGATAGCCTCACGAATTCCATCTTTGAGGTCTTGAATCGACGCTGGGCTGTTGGCGTAGACCTTCTCTTTCACGTGGCCCCAAAGGAAGAAGTCGCAAGGTGTTAAGTCACAAGATCTCGGTGGCCAATTGTGATCACCTCTTCGAGAGATAACACGGTCCGAAAACTTTTCCCATAAAAGATCAATGGTTTCGTTGCTTGTATGGCACGTAGCGCCGTCTTGTTGAAAGTAAACGTTGTCCAGATCAATACCATCCAATTCCGGCCATAAAAAATCATTAATCATCTGTCGATAGCGCCATCCATTCACCGTAACTGTTGCTCCAGCCTCATTTTCGAAAAAAGTAAGGTCCAATGATCCCGCGGGACCATAAACCGCACCAAACAGTCACACGTTGAGGATAGAGAGGCTTTTCAATAATAAATCTTGGGTTTTCCGAGTCCCGGATGCGACAATCTTGCTTGTTGACGAAGCCATCGAGGTGGAAATGGGCCTCATCACTCAAGATGAGTTTTCGATGGAATTCCGGATCATTTTCATGCATTTCAAGGACCCAATCAACAAAGACTCGACGTTGTTGATGATCGGCCGGCTTGAGTTCTTGTGTTAACTGAACTTTATAAGCCTTAAGACCCAAATCTTTATGCAAAATACGGTGTAATGACGTTTGTGGAATGCCTAATTCCAAAGAACGACGAGGAATGGACAAACGTGGGTTTTCTTCAACACTTTCGGCTACAGCAGCAATATTCTCGGCTGTTCTTGAGCGACGTGCACGGGTTTTATCCTTCACATCACTAACTTGTCCCGACAGCTCGAATTTTTTTACCAATTTCTGTATTGCGGTCCGACAAGGTGCTTCACGACGACCCAAAAATGTTCGAGTTTTACGAACCGTCTCTGCCACATTTTCACCATTTTTATAGTGAATTTTAATAATTTCAATGCGTTGTTGAATCGTGTATCGTTCCATTTTTATTAATGGCGTAGTTTCTACTTGTCTAATGTCAAAATGACAGCTCCAAAAGTGACATCTACCGAAATAGCGGGCTAATTAAAATAACACCTCTTATTGGAGAGCCCTTTAGTAGCCGTGATGTTCAACTACGAAAATAAAGACTCGCTTTTACTGTAGGTCCCTGGTATGTTCTGGATATATTTAAATAGAGGAAATCAATAGAAATGGCAACAAATTTTCACTTTTATTAGAATAACTTGACTGCTCCTGTATGAGTTCTGTCTGCTATCTATTTATACCTACACTGAGCTCTCGCTCTAAAAAACTTGAGCTCAACACAAACATGGAGAAGTTTCACTTAATTTGCCCTATAATCATTTCTGTTTGTTATATGTTCTAAGGTCTCACTCGTTTCTTCTCATTTTTGTGCTTGCATCTCATTTACTTTGCATTTTCCGTTCTTTGAGATATTATGAGAGGAAGGAAGCTTCACTCATGTACACGAATTTCATACGATACTCGCATTGCTGTTTGTTATATGTTTTAAGGCCATCAACGTCTCTTGCTATTTCGCCTTCTCTACCTTCACTGACAGGTTTCGGGCGGCATTACTAGAGACATACTTTCAGCTAAGCCGGAATTCCTAAGGCCAAATTTACATGCGACCATAACAATTCAGTCAGCATTTTTATACAAAACTATGGTTTATGTAATGAAGATCCGAAAGTGATTCTCTTTTTGCAAAATTATGCAAGACATACTTATATAACGGAACCTAATTAATATGCTCGTTATCTTTTGACTTATTACCTTCGGCTTCTAGGCAACACATGTTAATTGATTCTCAAACATTCAAGATATTGTATTTAAGTATATTATAATTAACTTCCACACCCCACCTGGTTGAAATCATAAAATTAAACTATGAGATATCAAGTTTTCCATAGCATAGGTACTCAATGGTTGGCCATTTTCATACTAAATCTTCAAGCTAACTTAGACCCATATTAGTAGGAAACTGAAACTATGGAAGACACAACACGAAAAAGACCTTCGTGAGATTTTTTTTTTTTTTAATTTTTCTTCTAGATGAGGTCTAAATGAATAAATATGAAGAAAAGGTGACAAATTTATTGTTATCATCATGGTCCATTTGTTGCTTATTTGGCATATTACACGAAATTTATAACTCTTATGGCTAAAAATTAGTAACCAGACCTTGTGCAAAGCTGTGGCATTCACTGCCAAGAGCTATGTTATACTTTCAATGATAGTATAGATAATATTCTTGACACTTTGCCATCCCTGAGAAGGGCTTATCTCTAGTATAACTGACTTTTGTAATAAATTATGGCCGTTGGAGTTAATACGAAATCCGAATTTCTGACAAAATTGACATTGAATTATTGCGGAAAAAACGAATTTCCTAATTGCTCTGCCACATTAAGATCGGAGCTGTGTTACGTATGTACATAAAATCTTTATGTTATATTTGATTATAAAGCATAAAAAAAAAGAAGAAAATAAATTGCATGAATTTGTTCACATTTAATCGGTGTTTTTTGTTTTTTTTTATTTTTTTTTTATTTTTTGTTTATGTATAAAACTCTTTACCTTCTGCTGGGTGTCATGTTGTGACCTTGAACTGGGGTTACACATATAAGTTTTTCAAAGCACACACAGAATCAAGTCAAATAAAAAATGTTTTCAAATCAGAATCGTACCATAAACGAATATAAAAAGCAAATTCTATACAAGAATTGTCTGTGCGTAATTTGAGTTCTCTCTAAAACTCTTTTTTAGTAATAAAGAAGAAAACTTCAAAGCTGACTGCCTCGGTTCGGTTGAGTGACCGATGACCTCGGTGGAATGATAATTCTTTATTTGATGGGTTTTAAGCCGTAAACTTGTTTCTCATTTAGAGGACGTTTTTTTTTTTTTCATTTTATGTCCATCAAATTTCAATTTAAATAGCAAACTGCCGCCCCCCATCTTCGCTCCACCTTTGTAATTTTTTCAAGTTAAGTGTGGTCGCTAATGCGCGATTTTATTTATTATTTTTTCTAGTACTTGTAAAAATGTGACATAGTAATTTATGAAATCATTGCAAAATAGCAAGATGTTTCTGTGTGTACGTATACGTGTTTTGGTATGAGTGAGAATTATAAAGACTACTGAAATCACTACCAGCCCCCCCCCCCATTTAAGGGATATAAATGAAAAGGCACGGCATGAATAACAAACAATAAGCAAATTGGAGAAGGAAATGTAAAAAGCGCGTAGGGATACTATTTCAAAAATGAAAAGCCCTTGTGGATCGATATACTCCTATTCCTCCAACCATACCTCTCACTTCTCTACCTACATATTACCATAGACTCGTTCATATTCTGGAATTTCTATTGTTTACTGTTAGTTGCCAGGCTCAAGTACTTTTTTGTACTTTGGGTGCAGTGTTGATAAACTTAAGGATTGGAGCTTAACCCCTTTAGGGTTGTATCAGGTCTACCCACGTTTACATATTTTTACAGCTTTGCGGAATTATGTTTGCCTTATACATGTAGCTTTTAGCTGCAAAATTGTACGCAGTAATTTAAAGTTAAAAAAAAAAGTAATTTTTTTGTATAGTCAAGAAAAGAAGAATCTTATAAGACTTCTCTTAGAGGGGGGAATAATAAAAATATACAAAAACATTTTGGAACATGCGTTCTCAATTGGGGTGATGATGTAAGATTGATTTGAATAGAACTTTTGAATAGTTTTCATATAGATGAGGCTATAATTAAAAAACAGTAAAACATTGTATTTTACCCGACAGCAGCACGAGCTGTGGAATTTGTTTTTTATATATGTTTACACAGCAGAGCATAGCTTGATATGATTCACGTTTTAGTTTGCAATGTGGCACGCTTAAAAAAAGCTTTACAGAAATACTATAAAAACAAGAAATGAAATGTTTTCTTTTTGGTTAAGAAAATTATTTGGAGCGATAAAATAAAACATTGGATTGCTAAAATGTTGGTGGTAATAAAATGAAAACTTTCTTGTGCGTCTATTTTGAAATGATAATTTGGAGAAACAATGTTGTATATATGATATGTAAATGAGCAGAAATTTTTTCCATTTCATGATGAAAAATTATATGGACATTTTACTTGAAAACGCTGTAAAGTGCCATTTTAAGTTATCTATGAAGCTAAAAGCTGGTCGGCACAAGAAGCTAGTTTTTCAGAGGAAAATCTATTTTCCCAGGATAAATGATTGCGGCACCTTACAGAATTCCATTCTTAATGTATTCTAGAGCTGTTACTGAGTGCAATAAATTACTGCTTCTTTTTTTTTCTTTGCCTATCTCTTTACCCCCCTATTTACATATCTGTATATGTCCCTATCTATCCCACTCTCTCTGTCTCCTGCTTACATGCATATGAGTATTACGGCTAAGGCCTATTCCAATCCACGGCTTTGTCTTGTTATAGAAATTTCAAAATAACAAACAATAAGGGACCAAAAATAGATCCTTGAGGTACCCTTACTAACTAGATACATAGCTTTTAATTAGTTGAGAATGAATTAAAAAAAAATCTATTAACTTTATACTAGAATTACTAACAAAAATATGTTACAATACAATTTATTGGCTTTTAAATGCCTCAATGTGTATGCATTTAACCGGCCATAAAAATAATAACTTCTATACGACATTTTCATATAAATGTTAGCTTTGTGCTGGCCTTAGTACTAGGCTGACTCAAAAATACAATTTTGCCACTGCCGCTGGCTCGCAATAAGTTTGCACACTTCAATAAATGAAGCTTTTGGCATTCTAAAGTATTTGTAATCGAACTTCATCCCTTTTTTCTGTTTTTCTACTACTAATAATAGAACTTCTTCATCGGAAATAGAGTACATTTGGATAAAATTCGCCGCTCCTGGTGTGAACAGAAGTTGGTCAAAATACCGATTCCAAAAACGAAATAAAAAAATCCAATAAACCAAAATGCAAAAATATTGTAAGTTTTTTTGGAAGATAATCTCCAAACGGACAAAATCTCGAAACATGTTTGAAATCTCAAAATCTCGTATGTGCAAACAATTACAAACAATTTTAATACAAAAAAAAAAAATTTCCGGGGGAGGTCATCATAAACCAAACACCACAATAAGAATTTTCCGTAAAATCAGAATTTTCCGCATTAAGCGGAATTTCAATATTGTTCGTCAGTAATTTTAGAGTTTTCTGAAATTTTAATGGCAAAATTTTGTTTCTCAGGATATCTTGGACTATTCTAAAAATCCCGCGCTTTCTTAAAATCTCGTCTCTCAAAATATCGAATATTTTAAAATTTCGAAAAAACGCATTTTGATGATAAACGGGGCAACAAAAATCCTGACTTTTCTAAACTTTTTGAATGGAAATGGTTTAGAATGATTTAATGATTTATTAAAATCGTACACTTTTTCTTTAAATCCCTTTAAAAATCCCGTTTCGTACAAAACATATGCCTTTTACAAAAATGGATATAAAATATTGTTATGAGTGTGGCCTTAGCTAGCTATTTCAAACACAATATTTCAGATAAAACTTACAAATTTTTTTTTATTCCAGTATACTGTTTACCAATCAACTCTACTTAAATTATCGCTAGTACTGTACTTCAAATTATCGTAATCTAAATAGAATACTTTCGCCTATTTATTACGTTCACTTTACTGTCTGAGACAAGGCTCGACCTGTCCTGTATTTATACTCTACAAATTGCCCAGAACATTCCCGAAAATTCCATTCCAGAAACATCGATTCTTCGAACCTAAAATTGTTTACTGCCCGCACCAATAAATGTCGCTTCCCCTTATCTATTGCACGTAACAATATTATTGATGTTGGGATTTAGTCGCAATTTGTTCCGCTACCGTTTTAAATCGAAACGATACTAGACACGGAGGTATCACATAAAAACTGCATTTTATAATATGAGATTTTTTAAAAAGCGATATTTTGATAGAATTGGATTTTTAAAAATGGCTTATCGTAAGCGTTCCCTCTTTTTTTTAAGTTTTTTCGGGATTACATATATTGGGTCTGGGAAAAAGTTCATGACGTTTTCCCCGATAGATGGCGTCAATTGCAAATAGCTCACGAATCGCAGCGACACCTCTTGTTTGACAGGTGACACTTCTAACGTTACTTTAAGTGTCCAAACATCGAAATTAGTGCAGTGGTCGGAAAGTTTTTTTATGTTTGAAAATGGAGAAAAATAATGAAAAATTACGCTATATTTTGCAATATTATTACGACAAAGGGAAGAACGCTACGCAGACTTTGTGCTGTGTACGGTGAAGGTACTTTATCAAAATCTGATGCGCGTAAATGGTTCGCTCGCTTTCATTTTGGTAATTTTGATGTGAAAGATAAGTCACGCTTTGATCATCCAATCACTGAAAAAGCTGATAATATCTCCAGGGTCGATATTGGTATGTAGCTAGGCATTGACCACAAAACCTGTTTTGAACCATTTAGACAAAGTTGGATACAAAAAGAAGTTCGATGTATGGGCTCCTCATGAGTTGAGCGTGAAAAACATTATGAACCGAATTAACATTTGTGATGCGCTGTTGAAACGAAATGAAATTGAGCAATTTCTGAAACGTTTGAAAACCGGCGATGAAATAAGGGGCACGTAAGGCAATCGGAAGCGTCAAAGATTATGGACAAAGGATGGTGAGCCGTTACAACAGTTCGCAAAGCTAGGATTGACACTGGAAAAAATTATACTGTGTGTGGTGAGACTGAAAGGGAATCGTTCACCATGCGGTACTGCCAGTTGGTCGAACGATTAATTCTAAACTCTATCTCTAATAGGAAAGGTGTTGTCTTCATCATGATGACAACGCCCGGCCACACATTTCTTTGATGACCCGTAAAAAAAAAAATTGCGAGAGCTTGGTTGGGAAGTTGTTGATGTATCAGTCGTATAGTTCAGACATATCACCCTCTGACTATCACTAGTTCCGATCTCTGCAAAACTCTCTCAATGGAATTATTCCTGGGAAAACCACCTGATTTAGTTTTTCAACCAAAAATCATAGAAGTTCTTCACCGATTCCATCATGACTTTTTCTCGGACCCAATATTTTGGCATTCTTTTCTGTGAGGATTTTGATGTTCGAAAAATTCGTTTTATAAATGGATTGTTGTTGCTAATTTCTCACATTATTTATATTAATTTCGAAAAAAAAATGGTTTGATATCAAGATTGACGTCAAATCAAGATAGCCAAATGCAGATCCACAGAAGACACAAAAAATTGCAGAGTGCATGTGATCTGGACAGAGGCCGTATTGATCGTATAGCTAAACCTAAGTTCGTAGCCTTATTAGAAAAGCCTTCTACTACATAGTTGATACGAACTTTATAGTTTACGTTCACCTTTCGTTATAAGCTAGCCTAATTGACGGTCTTTTTTAGAAAATTTTTGTGACATTTTGAGAGTATCTTTGGGAAATTATCTTAACTTTTTTTTTCCCAGATACTCTCGAAATTATTGAGTTGGAAAATTATGTTGGTAAAAATGTTTTTGTTTTGTATGAAGTACATAAAAGGTTACCACGGTTAAAATCAGTTCATGTAACATGAAAATTACCATTGTCCGTGCGCTGCTGCCGCTTACTCAAGCATTGAATTTTTTTACCGTCCGTTTTCAAGAAAACCAATAAATTTTTACGGTTGTTGTTGTTGTTACGATTATACTTCTTTTTAGCAATTTACTTTGCTATCTGCAATTATACTTCCTTGATTACCTTTCTTTTGCTTGCGCAGAGTTTCTCTTTTGTAATAACTGTGTAGAAGAAAAATTTTAATCTTTAGGAAGTAAAATTTTATTTATTTAGTTTTTTTTTTCAATTCAGAAAGTTTTTAATGCGTTCGTAACTATTATTGCTAAAGAATATTACATGAAAGCATTGGTCCCTTACTAAAAAATAAAATGGCACTATCGTTTTTTTAATTATTCTTCATTTTGTAACTCTCAGTAGTGTTTATGCATACACATACATTCTACCTATATACTCAGCAGTAATGATTTCCACATATTCATCTTTTCTTGATCTCTCTAACTTCCCAACAAGAAATCTGGTCAGGCCTTCCACGGGAAGACTTGTGGAAGCAGTAAGGCATGTACAAAAAGATGAAAAATCTGAAAAATTTTTGATCCAATCTAGATTGATTTCGGAGAAGGTACAATGATGTTCTCAAGCTCATTTTTGTTTCGTTTGTGAAATTCAAGTCATACAGTTGTGATCTCGCTTGCAGTGAAATTGTTGTGAATTTTACTAAAGTGAAACTACACAAGAAAAAAAGATAAAAAGAATATTTTTCTAAATAATTTTTCATATATGCAAAAATTGAACTTTTTTTTAATGTGTGTGGGTGTCTAATCCATTTTGCTTCCATTTTCCTTTCAAAGAAGCTAGAGGGAAACATACGAAAAAGCTTGAATTGCTCCCTCCCAAAGGCATGCCTATACAAATGTCCAATAAAGTGTCCAATGAAGAGACATACATCTTCGTTCCTTCCAAAGAAGCTAGGAGGAAGCACACGAAAAAACTTGAACTGCTTCTTACATAGGACATACTTGTACGAATGTCTTAGAAAAGTGTCAACTGAAGAGGCATGCATCCTCGTTCCTTCCAAGGAAGCCAGAGAGAAGCACGCGAAAAATCTGTTAGAACTGCTTCCTCTATAGGACATACTTATATGAATGTCTTAAAAAGTGTCCAATATATGTATATGGAGGCATACATCATATCTTCCCAAGAAGACGTCTAGTTTCAATGATGGTATGATTCCATTTCCAGTTGGGTTTTTACCTCATATATGCAATCTAGGACCTTACACTCAAATCTGTATGACTAATGGTGGCTCCAAGTCATACATATTTTAAAGAAGGCTTTTTAATATTGCTAGCTCGGTAGATATTGTTTCTGAGTACTCTTGTGGAAGAAGGTGTGATGTAAGTAGAGAGTTAATGCTAATAAATATATAAAAGAATCTACGCACTCGAAGCTCCAATCGCTGATATGCCGATCGTTTCTCTTTAAAACTTTCTCTGTTATCTGGATCAGCAAATTTATTTATACTTTTTATACACATGAAAATCGTTATTCGGCATTATTGGCTCTAAGCTGTTGGAGTAGAGTTAACGCAAATTTCAAAGAGTGTCGACCATTTTTGGTTGATGTCTTGGATATTCACAATAAGTTTCCCGTTCCCATTTTTGACAATATTAAATCTGTGATGAATTCCTTGTCTTATATTTCGTTAACTGGAGTGTTAGAAACTTCTATAAGATTGTCATGAAATCTTACGCTTTATTCCATTTACTTCACCCGAAGTGAAATTCAAGTTTAAGCTTGCAAGTCGTGATGTGCAGTGCGGACTTTTTTATTTTTTTTTTTCATGTGATTTTCCGTCGTTACCTACAGGGTGTTCTGTATGTGGTCTGGAACCCGAAGATTATGGATATGTCATGTTTAGATAAGCAAAACGTTGTAGAAGAAGTAATCCTGACGGTTTTCGAGATAACGGGGCTTAAAATTATTTGGGTATATTCTTTTAGATCACCTTGTAACTTCTGCACGTTACACCCTATGATAATGATTTAAACTTTGTTAGATAGATAATCGTTGTACTTTTCCAATTTTAATTTTTTTTTTCTCGCCTTAGTATCCTGCAGTTAGAAGTTATGGCTCAACAACGTTAACATTTCGAAATTTTACCTCGGTTTTTTTATTTAACTACTATTTTTACCAAAAAACACCACATCAACTCTCTCCAACCATATAATTTTTTGCTTGTCGCACATAATCTGCATTCGTCAAATATTTGTCAATGCGTCTCATTTGATGAGGTGTGTGTAAACGAGACGCATTGCCAAATATTTGACAAATGCACACATTATGTGGGATCGGCTTAAGTATGACCTATCCATATGCCTTCAGATCCCAGACCACATATACGTTACACCCTGTATATATTATTATGTCTATAATGTCAGTCTACGACTTTAGAAAATTTTACTTCAAATTTTATTGGTTAGGTTCCACTCATCAATATTTTCTCTGTCCTCGAAAGCTGCAGGTGATTAACTTAGTCATTGTACTGAATGTTTATCTATATGTTTTATGGCAGGTCCTTAAGAGACTTGTAACAATGTTGAGAATTCATCTCTCTCTCTCCCACTCTCTCGCCCTCTATCTATCTGTCTTTCATTCTCGATTCTATCCTGAAGGATTTCCAGTTGTTTTTTCTGCTAGGACTCCAGAACATTTTCGTTAGCTTTTTAAATCTGCTTATATCAACACAGATACATAAATATGTTCGTACATAATTTCTTATCATCTCGTTTAACGACCAACATATCATTTAAAATTCTTCAGTGTTCCCAGTGTCATCTTTATGAATGGGACCGCTGGGGCTCAGCCCACCCCACGATCCAGGGGTCTCTCTAGTCCCTGTGATAGTGAGCAATTTTCAAATCAGTAAAACAACCTAATACAAGTTAGTTTAGATCTTAGATTTTAGCTACTTTAAGTAGATCATGGGATTTATTCGAATAAATAAATAAATTATAATACAATAAATTATAATACAAATACAATAAATTATAATACAAAGTAACACATACACATAAAAAAAACGTCTCTGGTTTGTGTAGGATTTGCAGCTCTAATATTTTTTTCAATTTTCTGCATTTTTTCATGGTCCACTTTCAGTAGTCAAACTCTATCAGAGAAATTAGTTTATGTTAACATGATATTGGCCGCTCTGCTTGGTTAAGGATATTCTTCTAAATCATTTCATTATAAAACAAGTAAACTACGATCCCGAGACGTGGATTCGCCTTAGCGTCACTTTACGTTATCTTTCTTATCCAGACCGAATATTCGTTTACTCGCCTTTGAACTTGCAATTGTTGCGTTTCCCGTATTGACGGCCATGACTGTTCCCTATCTATGTGTATTTCCAGAGATTAGACCAATCACGGAATTTTCTATAATCTACCTTGATACTTGGTAGAGAGAAAATACTTAAAACCTCTTAGGCCTTTTGCATATCAAAAAATGAAATACTTAACAGAAAAACTCACTTTTCTACCACGCAACAGCGAATATTTCCAATTAAACTTAACTAAAAGGTTGACAAATTCTTATTTTTTCATTATTCGCAAGAAATTGTTATTTTTTTTACTTTGTTTTTCGAAAAAAGCATTTTTCAAAGTTTTCGTTGATTTTCGTTCAGAAAAACAAAGAAATGTACTTTTTCTCAAGAAACAATGTAAAAAAATAAAAATTTCTTACGAATAATAAAAAATAAGAATTTTTCGACCTTTTAGTTAAGTTTAATTGGAAATATTCGCTGTTGTGGGGTAGAAAAGTGAGTTTTCCGGTTCAGCGTTTTCGTTTTCATCTTTTCATGTGCAAACGGCCTTATGTTCGTATATATTAAGTGCATGTCAATAGTTCAACTGCAATTTAGAGCAAAAATCTAAGTCGATTGGTCTAATTTGATGAATTCATGCTTCGAAACTTAACATATGATATGGGAGTGTCTTTTCAAAAGGGGATATTTACAATTTTCATTTTTTTTTTAAGTTAAGTATGAGATTATATTCTCTATTCTGAATTTCAACATTTCGTCACTGTAAACCGAAACAAAACGCGATAAACTCATAGGAAATCTTACTTGAAAGCACTTGTTCCGATCAAAAGGGGATATTTACATTAAGAAATATGACATTATTACTGTTACTTTCGTTTCATTTTAAAAAGGGATATTTACAGTACGATTTCAATGGTCGAAATAAATTTTTAAGGGAGAAGTTTCTGTTTTACATTTTTGAGTAAAAATAGAAGTAAGAATTAAAAAATAAAAACTGATAAGAATACTCAAAATATGCTTTAATAATTTTATTCTAGTATAATGTACAAATCAAAAGAGGATATTTACAAAAACGTACAACACAAAAAGGGATATTTACAAAATGGTACAGAACAAAAGGGGATATTATAAAGATTTTTATTCAAAAGGGGATATTTCCAAACTTTGCAAGCCAATATTACCGGAAGTAATAGTCACATTTTTTTTAAAATAATATATTCTAGATAACTTATCATATCCTTTCCATATATTCCTCCTATTATTCTGTAAAGCTGTTGGTATTTCTACAGTCAGTTTTTTCGATTTTACGAAAAAACGATTAGGACGTAAATATCCCCTTTTGAAAAGACACTCCTCATATGTTGTTATTGCTACATTCCCCGACATACTCGTACCTATTAATAGACACTAGTTTCATATCTTTCGATGTTATCAGTAATAGTAGCCATTCTCTGTTAAGTTGATACGCTATGTTATACTGGGTGGCGCAAAAATACTGGCACTATAAATATTACTTATATTTTTTTTTATATGACATCTCCTGTCATTCTGATATTGAAAATTGTGTAGTAAACAAATTTAAATTACTAAAAATAAACATGGACCACTCCGCAATAACGTGGAATAATCGTGTCAATGTTTTTACGGAATAATTCATGAGTGATAAAAACACAACGTGAATTTCGTCGATGATTTCCCCGCCGTCCGGCACCGGTTTGTTGCACAATGCGACGATTTTCCACACGCCTCGAAGCAACTGGCACAACATTGGATAGACCTAAGTCTGTGCGCGAAGATGTGGAAGAGTGTCCACAAACATCAACGAGGTGACGTGGCACGCAATTAGGCATTTCCTTCTACTCTGCAGCGTATTTTGGTCAAAGACTTGAAGATGTTTCCGTATAAAACTCAGATGACTCTCAGCTGCTGCCTACTAACCACCAAGCTCGTCTAGAGTACAGCCAGCGCGTCATAAACATCAACCTTGTTATGAGTGACGAAGCGCATTTCCATTTCTCGGGGCATGTCAATAAGCCAGAATACTCGTTTCTGGGGCACTGAAAATACGCGCATTATTCAAGAAACACCTCTCCACCCACTAAAAGTTACTTTATGGTGTGGCGTTTGTGCTGAAACAGTGATCGAACCCTATTTTTTCGAAGACGCTGCAGGCAATACTAACTGTTACTGGCGAGCGCTATAGAACCATGTTACGTGAGTTCTTGATATCCAGTTTGGATAAATTAGGGGCTGGAACATATCTGGTTCCAACAAGACGGCACCACGGCATACACAGCACGCGACACTATGGACTTAGTGAGGGACGCTTTTCCAGACCATGTTATCTCACGTTTTGGGGATTTTCCTTGGCCTGCAAGATCACTCGATCTGACCTGTCCAGACTTCTTTCAAGCCACAGACTCTGGCAGCCCTAAAAGAAAACAATCATCAAGAAATAAGGAATATATCACAGGAAATGTTACGGCAAGTTATGGAAAATGTCATAAATAGGGCTGAAATTTGCATCAACTCTGGAGGTCACCATTTAATCCTAATGCGACACAAATATACATCTATAAAAAACTAATTCTAGTTTTCTAATTTAGAAAAGATGTTGTAGCTAAACCAAACAGGGTCATTACTTTTGCGCCACCCGTTATATATGTTTTCCACTACATACACATAAGTTCATATATTTTTTCGTCTTCTATGTACAATGATTTACCAGATTAGACCAGTCGCTATACATTATTGGTCTAATTCGGTAAGCTAGTTTATCGTCTGTTTAATTGTATCATTTAGGTACCCGCTAATTTGAATAGAAATATGTATGTGTACATATATTTGTGCAGAGAAAGCAGTTCCCGTAAGTTTTTTTTCCCACAGAAGTATACTTGCCTCGAACGTGGGATATACCTACATAGATACATAACAAGGTAAAGAACTTACGTCACTTATTGAAAAATTCATAAAAATTATTAAAAGATAATTACCGCAATAAGTCTCGTTCATTTGTTTTGCAAATTCAACCTTCCCCAATAACCCATGCATCTATGATTATAAAGTCGCTCCCACACATGTGTGTGTACAAAAAGTTCAACTATTGTTCTAACGATGACGTAGTTCTTTTGATAACTAACATTTCCAGCAGTGATCTCATTTCTTATTAGTCAAAAATAAAAGAAGAAGAAAATAAATTGCCCGGAATTAAGTGAGAGTGCGCGCCATGATTAAATGATAAAGAAATGATCAAAACACCCGGTCAGCGCGATTCCAAATTAAAGTAGTCGACGAGCTCACACTAAGCTAATTGAATCGTCGATAAAATGGAAATCAGCCCTGGGTCTTACGAGGTGATAAAATTGCCTGACGTGTGATGCATTTGGACTTAGCATAGCAATTAAGGTGGAGTGGACTATTGCAATCCGGCTACCATATTTAAAGCTAAATCTAAATGACCAGTCAACCGTGTAATTTCTAGGTCAATCTAAGTTACGTGGATCGATCAATATTGTCGCAATTAGTTAGAAGGTCTTTTGTTTTTTTTTTTTTTTTTGGGTGGGGTTGAGTATGATATAATCGAAAAGCGTAGAATTACTTAGATTTTTTTTCTCTTTGTATATGAAAGTCTCTTAGGTCACGTGAAGGAGTAGATTTTGGATTTTTGGGGGTTAAGAATTAATTATAATTAAAAATATTTTTTAAGAGAATTTTTCCGAATTTGGTTTCGTACACTTTAAATATGATTTATAATTTTGATTTTTTTTTCTTGGCCAATGATGCAGACATTTCAAGGTGATTTCTGATTTCTTGTAGAGATTAGTTTATTTGCGTTGCATTCAAGGTAAAGTCTATTTTTAGTTTTGGTCGTAAATAAAATTGTATTTCTTTTTTTTTTTTCTTTTTTTAGCATAAGTCCATGTTAGATAAAACATTTCTCTTTCGACATTATCAATTGCATTGAATTTATTTGTTGTCTTTTAATGGTTGTTACGTTAGTTCCTTGCAATTTTAAAAGAGTTCGTATGTACGAGTATATGTGTAATATTATTGCTAATATAAATTATACTAGATTGCAAGTTTTGAAAGCATTCAATTATAGAGGTAATAAAAATTCACCAGGTTAGACTTGTCATTAAACTTTATTGACTATACTTTTTTGTTCAATCGATGTAGCCAAAATGAGGAGTGGGCCACCTGTTAGACTTGTCGTGTTGTGTTTTAATTTCTTTTTTTTAATCGCATGAACTGACATCATCAGACAAGAAGGTGTATTATAAATATACATACAAGAAACTAATTCTATTAGGTAGTCATAATTATAACGTTGGTTTCAGCAGCAGCGGTCGACTTTCATCTAAAAACAAAGAGAGAGAGTAGTCCTTCATTTTTTTATCATTATTCTTTTTTACTCTGGTCAAGATCGCATAAAAGAGCGCCATCATTCTTCTAATTGCAAAAACAAACAACACAAATAAAAAAAAAATCATTTACCTAATAATTGCTCTAACTCTAGTCCCAATAGCTTCTTGTGTTTCCTTTTAAGCATTTAATAAAAAATTAATGCACAACAAACAAAAAATGCACAAACTGCAATAGATACTTCAACATAGATGGCACAAGAACTAGATGTTGCATGGCATACTAGAGCAGATTATACAGATTGTGAAATGGGTAGTGCATTCTGGAATAGATCATAACATGTTCTAGACTTACTCAACACTTCAGATACGAAAAAATATGAATCACTCGACGTACATTATATATCATTTCAAATGTTGTGGTCCATTCCGGGATGGACCACCCAGCCATATAAATTTTGTATACTTTTTTCGTACGATATGCGACATCTAGTTCTTGTGCCATCTATGCTTTCAATCTCGTAATCTCTAGATCTTTAGAGGCTATTTATAAAACTTTTTACTATTTTTAGGTTTTCTAACTTGCTTTCAAGCTCGTCGAAGAATTCTTTGTTCATAGTATAGTAGTAGAGCTGAATAATTATATTCTACTCGTGGTGTCTGTCTGGGGGGTAAGGCGTTAGCATAAACCCCAACAAAACGGTTATCGTTCCGTTCACGAGAAAAACGATGCTTTCACTAACTGCTCCTCTTCTTAATAACATGGAAAAAAAATGGTACATTTGTCGTCGCTTCATTTGCAGAGCATGGTATTTGAAGCCAGAAATGTAAAGGGTTTTCCAATAAGAGGTGTTATTTTAATTAGCCCGCTATTTCGGTAGATGTCACTTTTGGAGCTGTCATTTTTTGACATTTGACAAGTAGAAACTACGCCATTAATAAAAATGGAACGATACAAGATTCAACAACGCATTGAAATTATTAAATTTCACTATAAAAATGGTGCAGAAATTGGTAGAAAAATTCGAGCTGTCGGGACCAGTTAGTGATTTGGGTCTTAAGGCTTATAAAGTTCAGTTAACACAAGAACTCAAGCCGGCCGATCATCAACAACGTCGAGTCTTTGCTGATTGGGTCCGTGAAATGCATGAAAATGATCCGGAATTCCATCGAAAACTCATCTTGAGTGATGAGGCCCATTTCCACCTCGATGGCTTCGTCAACAAGCAAAATTTTCGCATCTGGGGCTCGGAAAAGCCTCTCTATCCTCAACGTGTGTTTGTTTGGTGCGGTTTATGGTCCCACGGGGGTCATTGGACCTTACTTTTTCGAAAATGAGGCTGGAGCAACAGTTACGGTGAATGGATTGCGCTATCGACAGATGATTATTGATTTTTTATGGTCAGAATTGGATGGTATTGATCTGGACAACGTTTACTTTCAACAAGACGGCGCTACGTGCCATACAAGCAACGAAACCATTGATCTTTTACGGGTAAAGTTTCCGGACCGTGTTATCTCTCGAAGAGGTGATCACAATTGGCCACCGAGATCTTGTGACTTAACACCTTGCGACTTCTTCCTTTGGGGCCACGTGAAAGAGAAGGTCTTCGCCAACAGCCCAGCGTCGATTCAAGACCTCAAAGATGGAATTCGTGAGGCTATCGAGGACATAGGGCAGCCACTTTGCAATTTGGTTATGGAAAATTTCATGAAAAGGATATGGTCCTGTAGGCGTGGTCGTGGTGGTCATTTGGCTGATCTTATTTTCCATTATTAACGGCATACCTTCCTCTTTATAATGAAATAAAGATCCGATCCGATCGTTTATCTCAAAAAATGGCATTTTTCTTTGAATATCAAAATAACACCTCTTATTGGAAAACCCTTTACTGGATGTACATCACGGTTATTAGACCCATAGAGACCTATGGGACACTCGCATGTCGGCCTAAAACTAATCAAGAGAAAACCTAGCGGCTTGCCTGTTTAGCAATAACGTGCCATGACGACCAGGCCTGCAGCAGCCTTGGAAGCCTTATAAAACTTTCCACTGCTGCATTTCCAGGTGAAAAAGCAAACGATCTACAGTGCTATCAGATTTTAAATGGAGAAACTGTTAAAGACAGGTGATCTGGTTGGACATTTAAGTATCTTAAAACAGATATGTATCCAGCAAATGACGACAATATCTAATATAATCACATTCAAGGTGGATTTTGTAAGACTAGTCGACGTGATTTTGAGAGACTGACAACAATGACGTTCCACTAAACCATCCTTCTAACACGAATCGATGATGTGGTATAGAAACGGTACAAAAACGAACAGTGTAGTCGGATTGGGCGTATATGGCCCCAGATGCTATATATAAAATGCACTGGGCTCTACCCCGAACGTATTATAAGCCGAGGTATTAGCCATAGACGAATGCGCCAATACCACTTGTTAAAGGAGCCATAAATGATTCGACCATCAATATCCTCTTGGACAGTCAACGCGCTCTCAAGACTTTAAAGTCCTACACTATCAAGTTAAGGATAGTATGAGAGTATCTGGAAACCCTTAAAAACTGTATCATGGCAAAACAGAGTTATCCTCGTATGGGTACCAGGACATGAGGGTCATAAAAGCAATGAAATGGCTGGCGGCCTAGCCAAAAGAGGAGCGGAAACTCCCTTTGTTTGGTCAGAATCATTTTGTGGCACTTAAAAGTGTTAACTCAGAGATAATCTAAATAACTGGTAGAATAATCGAAAATCCTTTTATTGGAAAGGCTACAAGAATTTCGTCATGTAGAAAAAATGTTCGAAAATTCTGACGGAAAAACAAAAGAACTCCTTGGGACAACAGAGCTCAAAATAATTACAGACCTCTTATCAGGCCATTGCCCTCTGAGATATGACCTAAACAAGATGGGTTTGGCTGAGGTTTCATACTGCTCCTTTTATCAGGATGCTCATGAAACCTTGGAACACTTGCTCTGCAGTGGTAAAGTATTAGTCAGGCACAGTTTACTCCACCTCGAACATTCTTTTCCTCAACCAAACTACAATTGAACGGGGACTTTACTCATTGTAGCCATCAGGGGTCAATCTTGGAACCTCTGTTTCGTCTTTGAGTTTATCAATGTTAAACTACATGCCAAAATTCCACCAAATTCGACCAATTATGTATGGTAACTGGTCTAACATAATATGATAACCTGAGATTTTATTCGATTAATTCGAAAATTTGACGTATGCTTTCAAATGTTTTACTCAGAAAAACATCATTCATTCATTCATTCTGAATAGACCAAAACGGGTAAAATAATTTTTTGTCAATTACTTACTTTCGTTTAAATATCAGATGGTATAAAAATATTCTCTTTTTGGACGATTTGAGTAAAAATATCTTTGACACTTTACTTTTATACGATCGTAACTTATATTTCCGATTAATATCAAATAAAATGTTCAGTTTACAACTTTTCAAGTATGAATTCATTAAATTAGTTCAATAATGTATAAAAACTGGTCTAATACATTTTTCTACATCACCCTTTATACCAGTGTTTGCGGGGGGGGGGGGGGGGGTTTGAAGTACTTGTCCTAAAGTAAAAAATTCTCCTTATTAGACCAGTAATGTAAGACGATTGGTATAAGAGAATGAAATGAGGCCTAAGGTTAGGTTAGATTAGAGTGTCGACCATCGCGCGAGCCCTCTAATCAGCCTAACTTAGACTATTTGCGGTCCATTGTAATGGTGTCCAAACCATTAATTACATAAGCCACACACTTCCCTTTCCATACGTTTTTACTTCATATTTTGTGAGAATTTCAAGATGTTAAGCATCCAAAGTATACACAAAAAGATGTCCATCATCAAGTAACTGGTAACTTTCATTAAAGGAGGAAATCTCCACAATCACAAGAGTTGTAACCTAGTGTTAATTTCTTCTTCTTCTTTAATTATAAATTCAAGTTTTATGATAAACGCTGGCGGCCGTACCATATAGAATTACGTAATTCTGTAACCATCAAGTTCATTCCACTCACTCACCTGAAAACAACTGCCTGCAGCCATAGATATACATATGTATATGGAAACCCTGACATTCGTTACGACCGCGACCACCTCTAATGATCATCGGCCAACAAGAAACTAGTGTGTACAGTTCAGTGGACGTTAAATAGATACTTTGAGAAATGTATTCCAAGAAGTTCATGTAATTTCCGGTTGTATAAATATGAAGAACAAACAAACAGGCCTATACCCGGCCGCCGCCGCCTGCCTGCCTGCTTGACCTAGTAGTACCTACCTATAGGTAAATATAAAATCGTGTATCCATTCGCATTTCGTCTCGCTTAAAAGTCTTAAGTTGCAAAATTATTACCTGTGCGCAGCTTAAGACGAGTTAAGGTAACCGCGAGGCGAGTATATCTCGAGTTTTGCAGGAGGTTAAGCAACTTTTTCTTGTTTCTGCTCGAAAAATTTTCGCAACATATACCGGCCAAAGGTAGTACCTACATAGGTTGATAGAGGTATTATAGAGGTGCTACAATGGACAGTTACAGTTGCAGTCATTCAAGCTGAACGGATTCATGAAAGATTTACTCTTTGTGTTGGATTTGTTGTTGTTACGTTTTGTGAAAAGGGAACAAAAGAATAGATGAGAAAATTATGCAATGCAGAGACAGGTGTATCGTAAAAATAATGCAAAAAGGACAATAGTAAAAATTCAGATAAAAAAAGTATTATTCGTTCTTTCATTATTAACAATTGTCAATTCTAAAAACTATAAAATCACTTTTCTGTACGGTCTGCGACTGCGATGCGCCGGTTGAGCAATATTTTAAAATAAGATCGCTTGGATTGTCAAAAAAACAAGAAAAAAGATCTGGGAAGCAGAAGACACCTAGTCCTGTGAGAATCTTCTCAATGATCCCTAGGCGAATGCCCTTTTAGGACAGAGAGAATTGGTATTTTTTGTAATATTTTTGCCTAGTCTGAAAGAACAACTCAACTGACAGAGACTTTACTTGAGTTGACTTTTTTTTTCTTATAGAGATCGGCACTATCACAAAAAGCACATCTATATGCTCTTAGTTCGACATGGTATCGCATGTTCGGCCATCGCATCGACTTTCTTTAGTCGAAGATCTTGATCTCACAAATTGCCACACTAAAACGTTTATGTCGCAACAGTCTATATTTATTTATCATGGTTCGCCATCAATTCTCTACGAAGGTGTTATTTCATCGATAGACATATACATAACAGGCTTTATTCTGCCGTCTACCGACCTGATGGTCTTCATCGACTTTAATACATCTTCTTTGATACAGCAATGATGCTGACAGTTTTCTACATTCTTGTTTCTCTGTCCATAATCGTGTTTCATCTTTTCTGGATAGAACAAAAGAAGGGTAAAGACATCAAGAATGATTTTAAGTGGCTGTTGAATTTGGTATTCTCTACTGGCTGCAATTGTACTGAAGTGAAGATATACCTAAATTTTTTAGTTCCCGAGAAGAGTCATTTCGTTTTATATTCTGAAATTCATACTTCATCTTTATCAAAAAAATGATTTTTGAATTCTCAATGAGTTTATAGGGCGAACTGGGATTTGTCGAACGTTCTAAATGACCGAAATATCGACAAAACTTTGCAATTTATCCATGAAAAGTTGCGTTCCGTTGTCTTGTCTACAGAAGTATTTATTCTTGCTATCCCCTGGGTTCTCTGTTCAATGACCGTTTTTTGATGGTCAATCTTTTTAGTGATTTCTTTAGATCAACAATAATAACAATAATTATTTATCTACATACAAAGATTACGAAATCTTATTGCATACAAAGTGGATTGTAAAAACAAATATTCTAAAACAGAAGAGTATTTTTTTTATTGTTTGTGACGTTCTAGCTTTTTATAGGGTTCTTTCAGCCCAGGTACATAAATCGAAGCTACTAACTACGAAAAAATCTTCAACTTCTGTATCCTTGGTTAAGTCATTGAGATTGGTACCTAGCTTGACACTGACTTCAATATTTTGACTCACAACCAACTCGGCTCTCCTTCTCTATTTATTACATAGTTATAGTCTTACCTGTCTGTCTGCCTGTGTAGAGCATATTATTTTTTGGAGAGCCATTTCAATTGAATTAAAACACATTTTTTGGTGTACCACAAAGTAGCCATCTAGGCCCACTCCTATTTATAAAAATAAAGTGATTTCTCGATGATTTCAAAATTCTTTCTTTAATTTCGGATAAAAATTCATAAATATTTTAGATTTTATTTTGAGGGTCATATTGATTTCATATGTTACCAACAACGTTTTTCATATAATTCCTAGTTAACCCTGATCAATGACATTTATATGTTTATAACCAGCTTGATGGAAGTGATACAGTCCATCAAATTTATAATGTAAGGGAGAGGATGGGAAGAAAAATATTAATTTACCTTCGTTTATGAATTTTTTTATTTCTGATATAAATCAAGGCATAACAACGTGAACCGGATTTGTTTTTTTTTTTTTCTTTCACAATTTTGTCAAACTGTAAGGACAACAGAAAGTACATATTAAAGTTGTTCACATAAAATATTAAGAAGGTACGGTTAAGCCTCTTACCTTGAAATAATATTTCCCTTTGTTAGAAGGACTTACAACAGTTTATTGAGTGCACATAATTAGTTTTGTTCTTGAAGTTTATTTAATATTTATAATCGAGAGGCTTTTTGTCCTTTTTGTCCATATGTATGTATGTAATAATAATTGTAGGCCCAAAGACCTGGGTGAGGTCACCCACTTGCTTTTGTTTATGATTACTAATTTTGGGTCTTTTGGAGACATCCATACGAACTCCTACTTTGCCTTAATGTGAATATTATTACGTTGATGAAATTATGGTCATCAATGCTGGCTGACGGTTCCGGAAATAATTTTATCGGATTCCATTGATGGTGAATCGATAGCGCCTCCATATAAATTGCCATCAATTGAGATTTGTTGGGATTTTTTTTTCAACAATCTCCCCAGATTAGAGTTAACGCAATCATCTATGGTCGATTCTAAGAAAAATGGTCTCAATGTTCGGCAAAGAACTAAACCAGCCATACGGTCCTGCATTTATTTGGCAAAACCGAATTCCTATATTCAAAAAAATACAAAATCCCGGAAATGAATTTTGTTGTTTTAAAGTCCAGAATGGAATCGTTTCCACTAACGATTCTGGTTTCATTTGATGGAGCGAAATACCTATATTCAGAAATATTTTAAAATCCCAAAACCGAAATTTTTTTACGATTTTAAGAAAACCGGCTTAGTCCAAGGTGGACCCAAATACCCAAACGATCTTTCATTTGTTGAATTTTTTAACTTGAAACCCAATTCCAGTTGGATTTGTGTTTTTATAACAAAAGCAAAACTCCCATTCTCCTCAAAAGCAGGCGGCTGGGTTAGTTTCTGTTTTTTTTTTCTAAATCACCAGGGAATACCGCTTGATGTAGCTCCACAGCTTTGGTGGAAAGGAAAATAAGGTAAGGCATTTAACTGGTGAAACTAAAAGTTCAAATTCAGATTTCAGTAACATGAAAAAACCAATGAACAACAATAGTTTTACGATTATTTGCTACTAATTGAGTCTCAAAAGTCTTTCTAAAAGAAAACCCGTTTTGGATTCAAACAGGAGCGAAATAAAGAAACAGAATGAAAATATTTTCGGCGAAGGGGAAACTCTTCATCATTTTCTATGTATATATGAACAATGTCCGTGTGCTGGACAACGCAAGCATACCTACGAGTTTTGTTGAATCAAAATGGGGCTTTTCTAAAAAATTGATATTTTTGGAGCTCTTCAGTTTCAACCAATCAACCAGATATCGTCGACTGGAATCTCCATACACAGGCCGACAAGTTGCAAGAGTTGGCGAAGTTAGAAAGTTAGCGAATATTGGGTTAGATTAGACAAGTTCATTGCGCCCCATGGATTTATGGGAATCTATCCTTATAAGAACAACACTAGATCCATACTGATTCTCTAACGAAACTGATAATGCATCTAAAGTCTATACCTTGAAGCTTTCCCCTATCTTCGAGAAGAAGTAGCTATCAAGCAGCCCACTTCTTTTGATCGCTAGAGCAGGCCCACATGTCGAACACATTTCAAAATAATACGATTTCCTCATGAGCTTTACAGCTTCGACAAAAAAATCGTTTGACTTGGGTATAGAGTCAAACGATTTTTCTGTCTCCCTTCTAACATGGTAATCTATGACCCAATGGTCCATTAACACCCCTACTAGTCAGATCTGCTCACCCTAAGAACCCCCATTGGTTTTCTTCAATATAAGTGTTCTGATTGATTCACCGATGAATTAGCCTTGACGGATAGTTGTCGTTGATTATGTCGCCTTTTAGAGTTCCGATCAGAATTCTCACATAGGATATTGCATCTGAGATATCCATTTAGAATATTTTCTTGGCAGCTCATCCGCTTATCTTATTGTCCTCGATATTTCTATGGCCCTGGCATCCAAACTTGTGCCGTATGAATATCTCCTCTAGGCTGTCTTTGCATAATAGCTTCAATTTTACCACAACAACATCGAACGTCTTAATGGTAATTTTTCTTTCAATATATTATGGAGGTGTCTAAATCCGACTCACTACGCATAATAACATCAGTATTGGGCTTGGTAAATCCACCACCTATTCTTCCAGAAAAACTCTACATTTGTCAGGCAGTCGATATGATGATTCATTCTAGTGTCAAGTAGTAACTCCACTTCTGCTCCTGTACCAGTACTTGCCTTCATGAACTGTAAAATCTGTAAAAATAGATATGTCTGCTTCCGTTGCAATTATCTCATTCTTCTCATAGTAGCTTCTAGTGGAATGTATTGAACCCTCCACTAAAGTTGAGGATAGGACAGAGACTTGGGAGTCTGTTAATACATTGCTATCAACGCAGTTCTATTGTCCGAAAGATGTAAAGTTAGCGAAAGTTAGCGAAAATTAGTGAAAGTTAGCGAAAATCAGCGAATATCGGTAAAAATTTCCTATTGTCAATATTATATAGTTTGGCTACCATCGTATAAATAATTTCTTTTTCATGAACGATAGATACCAATTAAATCTCTGTTGTTCTTAAAAGGTCTTTACAACAACGTTTTCAGTAATTTTTCGTTATTTTACAAATCTATGTTGACACTTTCCTAAGTAATATTATATATCTCATGATATCACAAATGAAATGTATTCCTTGCAGTGTTGCCCATAGAACAAATCACATCGCACACATCACAACAAACATACATAAAATTTAATACTCCTCAAACTTTTTTCGCTATAAATCCATTCGCTAAATCTCAACCAAACACTTGGATTACAAAAATAAATACAATTTAAATTTTCACAACAAAACACAGCTCAATTTGTTGTTATATTTACACGCTTGACCGAGAGAACACAAGGGGCCAAATATTTACAGGAGGAATTCTTGAAGACTGTCAAAGTCTAAGACTTGTGTGTACATACTACAAGCATTCATTCATAGCGCGCATATCAGATAGAAAGTGTTACTTTAAAGACGTTCCCTGTTTTATTTACAAAAAAAAAAAAAAAAAATCTCCTATCAGTATATAAATGGCAATTTAAAATGTATTTGTAACTGTGTGGATAATAGTATTATAATTGGGCGTGCAGCAGATAAGCATGAGAGCAAGCTAAGCTAGAGCTAGCTTTTAGCCTCTAACAATATATTAGAAATCGATAAAAGACCGACAATATTAGAGGAACTATCGCGAAAATATACTTAATATTCGCTTCTTTACCGTGTTATCAGCATTACACAAAATCATCTTATTCTTACTTATATACATACTCTTTTCCATGGGGAAAATTATTATATTCGAAAATAATTTCTTTTTCGAATTCGAATTCGGACTAAAATAAAATTTTCAATTTTCGTCACACCGCCGCCGCGCACCAGCACCGCAGCATCACATTATCGTGCATTTTTTGCCGATCAGTGAAAATCTGACGTCGACCGACGGGTTATTGGAGATAGTTTCATTCCGGGATTTTGTGATTTTCGAAAAAACTGAAGTATTTTAAAATCGAAATTCTTTAATTCATGAAAGGCGAGTTCAAACAAGTTTCAACTGCTTCCGCTTAGAAATTTTTGAAACAAATTAAAAATATCACACGAAAATTTCTTTTCAAATTAAAGTGAAACAAAAAATAATGAAAAATAATATGAAAACGAAAAGGTGTCATCAAAGTGTGCTTATTCTGTTGTTCTTCTACTAAAACTGTAAAACTGTGTGTGGACGGACTCTAAAAATATCTCCTCAATTAAATAGACTTTTGTCTGGGGCCAGATGTTAGCAGCTGTCAAATGGTTTGAATATGGTTGGTTTTCTATTCTATAATGGAATCAAAATTGTAATCAAATCAAAATGCTCTCAAATTTTATTTGATAGTGCGCGAAAAGATGATGTTTTTTTTTTGTGATTGATGAATATAAAAAACTATTTACTTACAAAATTTTTGTTTACATAATTCATACGTCAATTAATGATGATATTCAATTTACATATCACGGATTCAGCTTAAGTGTACTTTTAGTTTAGTTTTAATTTTGAGATTAATGATGGTGTTGAAAGTGAAAATATTTACATATATAAAAACACTTTTAAAACTATGCGCTAAATATGTTTTTCTGCTCGTCCGTCTTGAGAGATAGAATCATCTATCCACAAGGGGCTATCAACACGTTTCTTTTTTATTAATGTAATTGAATTGAAATTGAATCTGGATAAAATTTGCTTAAAAAATTAATAAACTTAATCTTTATGGGCGGTCGTACGTAATTAATCACCTTTTGGCAAATATTTATTCTTGAATGGAAAATTTATTGCTACAAAAAACACGGCCACTGCCGGTGATGAGATACCTAATGAAGATATAAAGCGAGCGATTGAAGTTTTGTTATTATTATTTTGCCTTACCTTTGTTATTGCAAAAAAAAAAAATTATAATACAAATGTTTAAAACCTCAGAGACTATCGTTGAGAATGTGAAAATTTGTTGAATTATAAATGTGCGAAGTCTCCACAGTCTCGACGGTGAAATATGTTAGCATGATTACATGTAGATTTTTTGGAGAAAAAAATTCTAAATTGTAGTGAAATAATAATTCAATTACAAAATACATACTTCAACTTTAAATATATTTAGTGTGTGATCAGTGATCAGTTGATCATCAGGAAACTGTCAAAGCTCGTTTCTAACGTACCTCGGTGCGTATATAGAATGTTCTTGCGTGAATTTATGTAGTGCAAAGGATTAATAGCAAATGACATTCACTACGTAAAGGTCTTTTCGAATCAACGTTTTTTTTATATATATATAGAAATATAAAGGGGTAACACCACTGTAAATTTTTCAGAAAATCAATTTTTTTTTTTATTGGCTTAAGAGATGCGTTAAACCTTCTAGAATATGAGGCATAAAGCTTTATATCTGAAAGGAATTTTCATCATTGAAATTTTAGGCTACTCCACGAGCCCGTCGATCTGCTCCGAAATGACTACCTGCGTCAAACAAACCCTATTGGAAACGTGCTTTCTTACCTTACTGACGCTAACACAGTAACATATGTTGTTAGGAAGTGTGCATGTTCAGTTAAAATCATTTTCAAGCAAAGTACGTTAGTTTAGCGTCAGTACCTGTAAAATTTATACAGTCCAATTTTTCATGTCAATAACTCAAAACTTTAAACGTGTTTTTCTCGAAACACGATTTTTCAAAACGGCACGCAGCATAACTTCAACAATTTTCATTCCTTTCATTTGAATTTTTAACAATATCTTTAAAATAACATTTTGAAGTGAAATACGTACGGGATTCTCGATACGTCCTTTTAGACATTATTTATTAATAAATGATTACCGCTTTTTGTGTCGAAAATTGAACGATTTCATTTAAATACCCGCCAATCATACAAAAATTAATATTTTCAAAATCCCACACGTACTTCACTATAGCTATGAGCATGTAAACTAAGCGATTTTTTTCTTTTTTCTCCAAATTCAAAATTGCACCAGCTACACTGCGTGCCGCAGAGTGCTTTAAATTCGACAAGCCTTGCGAGAATGGCTCTGGTGTCACCATTTACTAATATTTTTTTTAAATAATTTTTTTCTTGTATACTTAAAAATATGTTTAATAACTTCCATGAATATTATTATTCTATTACCTTTCTTTACATAAAAAAATGTTTTTCCAAAAAACGCTATTTCTAAGGCTACTACAGTGGTTTAACCCTTAAAGTCTCCAGGATATGTTTAATATTTTTAATAAAAAAAAAACGAAAGGAAGAAACTATGGTAAAGGACTACAAGTTGGAAGAATCAGCCAATAGAATTAGATATGCGGTGTAGTAAATAATTTTCATGTGCTTCGACCTCCAATTAAAATTTAAAATCAATTCTTTGATTGTTTGCAATTGGAGACTTCGAAAGTTCACAATTATAAATTGGTATAGAGATGTAAGAATTTTCGGAATTGGATCCGGATCATTTAATTTGGACCTGATTCCGCAGACCTGTTCCATCGTTTCTTTCGTAATTCAATTCAAAGAAAGGTGTTGTGAGTTCAGCTGAGTTTTTATTATAAAGAACTTAACAACAACATAGTTTCCAATTAAAAATATAAGCATATAAAATTGTCGATTCATTTCATCATTTGGATAAGCTTTGGATTAAACCTTTCACGTTGAACTACCAGCAGCTTGGAATACAAAGCTTCATTTTTACCAATTGTAATAGAAATTGAACGTATAAACCACCCGCCTGAGTTTCACCAACAAATAAATAAAAAAAAAAAAAACAAAGCCAGTCGGCGGAGATTTCCGATTTGGTTTTACACAATTTGTAAAGGGATGGTAGAGGTGATACGCACTTTAACGTTCCATTATGCACATAACCTAAATTAAGTAAGACCATACCAATTTTTGTGTTGGGTTTAAACTTGCTAGTGTAAAAGCACATTGCAAATTACAGGTATAAACATCTAGCATCATCAGAATTCTTGATGGAGCAGTCGATTCATTTCAGGTGTGCAAATTTATCGACATTTCTATACGTCGTTGCCATTCATTCATCACTTAAGTTTCCACTTGTTACTGTTTTTTTTTTTTTGCATTCATCTAATTTTTCTCTGCATTTTGTTCCCTTCGTTACTACCTTTTGATTTTCAGGGAGTTAATTTTGGATTTACTCATATACTTATGGCCGATTTCACAGTCGAGTTTAAACAAACGTTTAGTTTAAACCATCCTCCAAGTTTAAATGTAGTTTAAACCAAATCGGGTTTCACAGTACATTCTTTTAGTAACGTTGCACAGTAAAAAATATTGGTCTAAAATTTAAACTTTTTGGGGTTACATATAAGTCCACACCAAAAAAATATTAAATTCTTATATTTATTATGTATTAAAATATCTTCTTTAATACCATGGAGATAAAAAATTAATCCTTAGTGAATAATTTGAGTCGTCAGTTTTTAATAAAAAAAAGGTTACAAATCAATACAACGAATATTAGATATTAAATCTCGTGCTATTAATTTATAACCCTCAACAGATTAAAGCGTAAATTTGATTTATTAGAAATTAATACAATTG
Source organism: Dioctria rufipes (assembly GCA_963924295.1). Taxonomy (NCBI): domain Eukaryota; kingdom Metazoa; phylum Arthropoda; class Insecta; order Diptera; family Asilidae; genus Dioctria; species Dioctria rufipes. Next base: position 20,184,224 of record OZ002740.1, on the reverse strand, counting down.
AAGAATAAGATTTTTTTGCATTTAGCTGTAAGGAATACATACCCTCAATTAGTGTACTTCACCTACCCCACACCCACAGGCAGCCTGAAAAGCTTTAGCTTAACTTGAAAAACGGGCAGCACAATATTTAGTAAGTAGATACATAAAAACAGTGTTTTTTCTGTTAAACTATTTATTTCACTTAATGTTATCATAGCATAACAATTCGTTTCAACAGCATATAAAAACAAAACAAAAGAATTCGCTTCAATATAAAAAAAAAAAAGAAACAATAACAATCCTCGGTATTTAAGTCTTCCTGCGTTTCTATGGGTAATAAAGGAACAGAAAGCTTTGTTTTCTTCGACGACGAGCACTCGCCCTCTATTCGATGCCTTTTGACATTGAAATATTTTAGCTTTGACAGTAAATATCCCTTGTTATTTCTAGGATCGTAAAATATATCCTAAAAATAATTATACAGCAATGCTTAATACTTAAAGCTTAAGTGATAAATTACTTTTAAAAAATATATTAATTTCTAAAAGTACTCACTATTCCTCCAATATCACTATCCGTTTTTTTGTAGGTAGGAAAGAGTGTTATGAGAGCAGTTGCTACGGCTATTTTTTCTTCCTTGGTTGGATAATTACCGCAGTTACTCCGTAAAAAATTTGCTGCTAATGAAACCAAAAACCTTCGACTGTTATCATTCAAAGAATTTTTCCTTTTGTATTCTTCTAATAAATGGTTCCCATCGGTATCGCGAATAAATGCTTCCAGTGTCTTTAAAAGATCTTTATTGATTTAAGCTACTTAAGTCTGCATGATATTTATGTCTCACCTGACTGTTAATGTTTAAGCTTGGTCCAACTACTGCGTTGCATCGCCTAACGACTCCGGCCTGATTATCTTCTGTGGAAGGTCGAAAGGGTTACTATATAACCTTAAGCTCTAAATCACTATTTAAACTATATTATTTATACCTTTTGATGAAGTATCTGTACTCCGGTGCAAATTAATTTGGAAATAATTACAGCACTTATATTGATTTACAGCTAAACCCAAGTCTTCGAATTCGATTGTCGCTCCGTCTCTATCCGAAAATGTCTTCGCTCTGCAATTCATCTCCTTCATTGTCAACTTGCTTCTTTAACTTGACAAGTTTTATTAATTTTTCCTTCAAAAAATTAACTTTTAACAAAGTGTCCTCTCGCAAAGATACCATTGTTTATTTAAGGAACATCTGCTGCAAAATTAAGCTTCACTCTCACTTTAAAGACATAATGTAAATGACGCGGCACGTGCACCTAAACTAACCCAGTGTAGATTAAATTTTAATACAAGCAAGTTACTTTTTATTCCCAACGAGAATAAAATTCGATCTTACACAGTTAAACTTTAATACACCGACAGTTAATTTTTATTCCGTGCAGAGTTGAAATGTGATCCGGGATGATCAGATTTTAATAATAATTAAGTTTTAATTCCTAGTCGATTAAAATCAATCCATTAAGAAGAAAATGTAATACATTCTTGAACAAAAGTTATACGCATATTGTATACGGCTACAGTTTTAGATCGGACAAAAATAAGTTAATACATTGTTGTGTAACTGTTAACTCTAATTTTATTAAAGATATCTTTAATACTTTGGAATATACAAAATTTAATTCCGAAGGGTTACAAATTACAGCTTAATACTTTCGTTGGATTAAAAATTCAACCCATATTTTTTACCGTGTGGTAGTACTGATTAAATTGTGAACTAAATTAGTTATCGCCACCATTGTGAAGCAATTTTTCTATCAATCAATCTGTCAATCGGAAAAAGTAAACATCAGAAAGTAAAAAATAAAAAATATGTAGTTATATTTGCTAATTTTAAATATGCCAACATTCAAAAATGATGCATATTTTAGCATAAGTGAAGTTGAGCTATTGCCTTTCCTAGTACATAAAGAAAGATTATATAATAGAGCGCAAGAAAAGTTATAGATTCGAAGATAAAGTGACAAAGTTCTTTACTTAAACGGAACCTAGCATAAAAATCAACGTCGTCCCACTAATTAAAATGATTTGGCCGATTTCTAATTACTGTCATTTGTAGACAGAGTTGAAAATTTAACTAAAAAAAATCTTCTTCATCGCTAAAAATGTCTAAATCTAAATCCATGATAATATTATTTTCTTGATACAAACAAACACTTTTCAAATACTTTTATCTTGAGTTTAAATCGAGGGATGGCATGGTTTAAACAAAACTGTGTGACTCATTCGTCGAGTTTAAACTAAATATTTGGTCAAACAAATTCCTATAAAATAAAAGACGAAGTGTAATGTGCTCAGATCAGTATACATTTGTTTTCATAAATTGGTTTAAACATAGGAACGAGTGAACGACAGCTCCACTAATTATGGACCCGTTCCATTCATTCTTTGTATGAATCCTCCGTTCGTTCCGGACCGACACATTTCTATAATGGTAAAAACTTTTTAAGCCTTGATTTGACTGGTGTTGTAAGGTGTACTTCCAAATCTCTGCACAAAAATCCTTAATTCCCTACCCCCTTCCTTTCTTGGCAAGAATGTGCTATGGCATCATAGGGTATCCCTCCCCTAAACTTTGGCAACATCATAAATAAAAGTTATCTTTTAGCAAAATGTGGACTTTTGCCAGAATCTTTTTTTTTTTTTTTTTTAATAAATGACCGATTAACAAGAACTGCTCTTCTTTTCAAAGAAAGACAGAGAAAGCAATCGATTGCACCAAGCATTAATAGCATTATAAAGTTGTTTTTGTTTTTACACGAGACGTACCCTCGGCTCTTCAAGGTATAACTCGAATTATTTTAGATAAGCATTTATCCACTAAATGACAACTTCCGAAACTACAAAAATGTCCTTCATACAATTAGAAAACAGCATGGATGATATGAAACGCTTTAGATAGGAATAGATTTTTTCATCCCTAGTATTGAATTTTATGACATTCAGAAATATTGCATTACACTTAAGTAATCTCCTTAGGCAAGAACACTAAAGAAAATAGTTCTTAATGTATGTCTTTTTTATTAATTCTATATGATGAAATATGTGAAAACCAACTAAACAGATAATATTGAAAATAGCTTAGGTCCCAAAATTGATTCCTGAGCAACACCATTAAGATTGTATTGATGTGGTCATACAAAAGAAAAAAAGTTGATCTACCGACCGATGACCAACAAGATAAGCAAGCCTTAAATTCAAATCGATATTTCGTATCACATGCATATATAGTTTGACAGTATGGAATACGTCTCCCGCAATTGCGACTACTCTTTATCAGCGATTATTTTTAAATTTTCAATAAAAGATAAGCTCAAAATAGAGGTGATCCAGAGCTCTATAATTCCGTATAAGACATAAAACGTAAACCCCATTGCACTGCAAATAATTTTTGTAAGCAGACATCAATCACAACAAACCTTGTGTGAATTTATAATATCTGATTGACAATAGAAATTAGCATAGCGCACATGCGTATGGGTATAAATTGCGAATCTCCTTCCTTTGACTTGGATTGAACAGGAAATCGTTTTTACATTGACCTAGAATTTTTCTTGATAAAATGTTACGATTTTTCTTCTGTATAAGCAGCAGACAGGTCAGATAGGTCCCAAACTTTTTCTCATAACAGTAATTATAACCATTTTTTTTGTTGTCGTACAAATTTCAAATAAAAACTTATGACTTAATCTTTTGCTTTGTGTGTATTTTATTTTGATAATTATGCGTGTTTTAACAAAAAAACTTGTTTACTTAAAAATAAAAGTAAAAAAAAATTGCGTTCTTTTCGAGAAAATCATGTTTCACTTTCAACATTTTCGAAACACAAATTAGTTATCTACAAAAAAAAAAGGAATGTATGTGTATGTGTGCTAATTAAAAATTATAAAGTTCAACAAAATATTAAAAAAAAAAAAAATAAATAAAAATAAACAAAGTGAAAAATTGTTTTATATTTATTGGAATTTTTCATTTGCCTTTAAGAAATGATGTCGATCGAACAACAAAATGGACTTAGCGGATCAAATCGATGATTATATCTGCACATTTGAAGGAATTGGTGATTTAACAATGGATGCATTAGCAATGTTTATATTTGTATGGGCTGTATTGGCCCTATTTTTATTATGGCTGTGTAAATTTTTATATAATAAATATATGGTGAAAAAAGATAATATAAATCAAACAGTTACAAATAAAACAGCTAGTGGTAGTAGTAATAGTTTATTAAGTGGTGCTAACAAAATTGATTCAATTGCAACTGGTGACAAATTAAGAAGAGGATCTGAACCAAGAGAAATTTTAGCAAGTAAAGATATTAAGGTGAGTACCTTTACTTTATGCTTATATCTATTTGTATTTCATAAAAACAAAAAAAAAAAAAAAAGTAGTGTACCTAATAAAGAGCCTTGTGCGCTTGGATTTACACATATAGTATGTTACGCATGATTGTTATCAATTTGGTTACTAGATGGCGTCATATGCGTTTATTTATTTATTTACAAATATGACATTTTTACAGATGATTTTTTTAAGTATTAAAGTCAATGTTCTAAATTAATTTCAATGAACTTTTATATATCACGGCAGCTGTAAAAAATATATTTTTAAAAATTATAAAATTTTAGCAATACCGCCATCTATTGACCTACATCCATAGATGATAACACTCAGCGTTCTATATACTTTTACACACAATAGTCTTGTAGATAAATTTTTTTTTTTGTTAACTCTAAATTTGTAAAAACACTGAAACAGACTGTACTCAATCAAAAAAGAAATCCACAAACTCTTCGGTCATGAATAAATTAATTTTATTTCTTGTTTTCGATTGAAATTTTATTTTAATCGGACGTGACGTTTCGGTTGATGGATTTCAGCTAATTTTTAAGAGTAATCATAGTGACAATACATATGTATGTATGTATGTATGATTGTTGGATATTTTTGGTATTACCTAATTGTATGTGTGTTTTAGACCATTGAAAAATGATCTTTTAACAATATGCGCATGCTCATCATAGCGCAATTCGCGAATCATTATATCCTGGACAGACGGGCAAAATCAATGATTATTCGTTCGTACAGGGTTTTCCAATAAGAGGTGTTATTTTAATTAGCCCGCTATTTCGGTAGATTTTACTTTTGGAGCTGTCATTTTTTGACATTTGACAAGTAGAAACTACGCCATTATTAAAAATGGAACGATACACGATTCAACAACGCATTGAAATTATTAAAATTCACTATAAAAATGGTGAAAATCTGGCAGAGACGGTTCGTAAAACTCGAACATTTTTGGGTCGTCGTGAAGCACCTTGTCGGACCGCAATACAGAAATTGGTAGAAAAATTCGAGCTGTCGGGACAAGTTAGTGATGTGAAGAATAAAAACCCGTGCACGTCGCTCAAGAACAGCCGAGAATATTGCTGCTGTAGCCGAAAGTGTTGAAGAAAACCCAGGTTGGTCCATTCCTCGTCGTTTTTTGGAATTGGGCATTCCATAAACGTCATTACACCGTATTTTGCATAAAGATTTAGGCCTTAGTTTAAGTTTTCAGAAATCGCTTTACCTTTGAATTTGAATTTTAATTATTAAAAATATGTGACAGGACTTTCACTTTAAGGCAGTCACCATGTGATATGTGGAAAAAATAGATTTTTTTTTTCATAAATCGATTCCTAAACATGTGTAGAATATGCTGGTTAAGTGATTTTCCAATATCCAAAGTCGTTGAAAATTACAGCAGTTAGAAGAACTGGTGTTCGCAGCGTTTGATCGTGCGATCGGCAGGACGGGGTATCGGGTCTTTTGTGACCTTCGGTTTCATACCTAAAACTTTTCGCTACACATGACGTACAATCATATATACATATATGTATAGAACCAAAGAGAGATTCAGAGGGTCGCTTCTTTTCCCAAAACTTACTTTCAAATATAACGGTTAGTTTAGTCTTGGCTTGCCACCGAAAGACCGTAAGAAAGAAGACCGAACTTTTAAACGCGTTTTTCTTAAAAATGCATTTTTCTAACTGGTTTTCTAATAGTATAGATTCGCCACACATATAGTCATCGATTAAATTAAAATAATGCAAAAATTCCGTGTTTTTTTTTTTCGTAGCATATTAATCCAGAAAAATCATGAAATTTGAAAATTAATTATTAAACACATGTCAATTATTCAATTTTCAATATTTTCGAATGATTCTAGTTCATTCGATTGTCACAGCTTCACAGATTAAAATGCTGTTTGGTTTTTGATTTTAGATAAGCCGGAATCATGGAGACTGTCGACAAACTTTCTCAAAAATAAAAATTATAAAAAAAATGAAAAAAATAAAAACCAGCCATCACACTGGGTGACTGCCCTAATTCATGAACTCTCGGGTAACTATAGATTTTTGAAAAATTTAATTACGAATGAATGATCATTGATTTAGTCCATCTGTCTAGGGTATTATCCATGAAAAATTCTTGACAACTCCCAAGAAGGATAAAATATACATATACATATGACTTTGCTATAAAATCAGTTCATTCAGTTTTGGATCTATTTATTTTATAACTTTTCTCGATTCTCTCCAAGATGAGTCATGCTTAAATTAGAATTTGCCCTACAGTGGACAATAATAAACAGGATCTTTTACAGTTGTCATATTTTTTAGGGTCTCCCTTTTTAAGAACAAATTCTGTAAAATTTGTAAGGCATTCTTGAGTTAAAAAAAAAAAAACTCGGAGTATAACAACATAATCTTGCATATGAAAATACAATAAAGCTTTTAAAAATCCCAGCAATGCAATGTTTTCAAATCGAAATCCCGAGAAAAGTAAATCCTGTAACTTAAAATCTTCAATCTCGTATTATTTCAAATTCTTAAAACATAATATAATCCTTTAACACAGAATTTTGGTAAATACTGGAATTCTAGAAAGATTTTTTTTTTTTAATTAGATATTTCGGAAATTCGTGTTTTGGAACTTTATTTTCCGGAATTATGTCTCGAATGAAATCCGGGCCTCTTAACCCACCCAATTTATGCATATTTTTATGAGTTTGATTATGAAATCCTAAATTTAAAAAATCCCAAATTTCCTTGAATATATAAAATAATAAAAAGAATTTCGGTAAAATGAAATCCCGAAGCATAAATTCCCGGAGCATGAAATCCCAAAATATTAAATAATTTTTTTTTTTTTTTTTTGATTTTTTGGTTCTCGGCTTTCAAAATTTCACGTGCAAAATTCTCAAAAACAAAATATAGAAATATTTTTCATAGACACTTTTTTGAAAAAGGCGCAATGTATTTTGACAAGATTTTATGTTTCAAGATTATTATTTTCGCAGCTTTCGAATTTTTGTATTCTGCGATTTTGTCACTATGACCCAGTTTAGACTGGTCAATATGCTGCCCCTGTCGCAAAAACCTTGTTGGTAAGATGGTGGTTAGGGGGATGAATGAAGTATCATCCAATCTACAAATTTCCGTACGGCAGACCCATCTAAGCGCTAGGCTTATGTAACATACAAGGTGTGTCCCAATTTTATATGTCCCAATTTTATATATATTATTTTAAAAAAAGTTTTATTGACAATACCGCTACAAATTGTTATTATTCTTCAAAGTGTACTCTCGACGAGCTTTTACACATGTTTTACATCGACTTCGCCATGTCCGCTACGCCCTCTCGAAGGCCTCGGCGGGACCTTCTTCAGATCTCTCATCACGGCCGCGCCTTTGCCTACAAAACGGCGGCCTTTGAGTGCGGTTCTGACAGTCAGGAACAAAAAAACAAAACCTCGGTTGGAGCTAGGTCGGTACAGTTGTACTTCACCTAGAACGCACGGAAATTTGTGGCTAGGCACATTGTCATGATGTAGCACTCAGGTAATCTCAATCAATCTTTCTAGATAGGCAACGTTGACGATCTGTCCTTGAGGTACAAACTCTTTGTGGACTATACCCTTGGCGTCGAAAAAGAAAATCAACATTTTTTCACTTTCCGGAATGCTGAGGTGTGTCACTCGGCACTCTGGCAATTCGTCTTCGGGTCGTACTCAATAATAACACTGGCCAAAAAATCAGGATTAATTTTCACACATTCCTTCAGTTCACTTGCAATCAACACTCGATTGGCTTTTTGGTCGTCCGTCAACAGTTTTGGGACCAGCTGAGCGCACAACTTTCGCATGTTCTATTCATCCGTAACGATGCGATGTACAACAGTTTTCGGAATGTTCAGTGTGTCAGCTAATAACCGCCCGAACACTCATTCGACAGTCAGAATTCAACAAATCACGCAAACGAGTCACATTTTCATTGGTTTGGCGTATTGCTGGCCGTCCGAGCAAAGTTAATCGTCCAACCCTTCCTGACCCTCCTTGAAACTTGCATATACGATAGAGCAGACTCCCCGTAAATTTGCTTGAGCAATTCGTGAGTTTTCACAGCTTTTTTGTCGAGTTCTGTGCCGAACGTTGCTCAGAAGTATCTGTCATCCCGAGTCGTGATATGTATGATCTCGAAACAAGAATGCACTCAATTTGTTATCCTGATTCTGCTGATGCTCGCTACAGACTTTGGTGTACTTAGGGGATACCCTATGATGCTCTAGAACAGCCTTGGCAAGAAAAGAAGAAGGGGGTAAGGAATTGAGGATTATTGAGTTGAGACAAGTAGGTGACGGTACGCAACACGCTTGAATGTTTGTGGCTTGTAATTGGGAGGTAAATAGAGGATGGCAAACTGTTCCATATTCGTACTGTTCTGCTTATGAAGGAGTCACGGAATTTCATGGTACGGCCGAATTTGACTTCAAGGGTGTGAGGGTGAGCTCGCGTTACAGCTGGTGTGGTGCACTAATAAGCCGGAAGGCCTTCTTTGGACTTTGTCTAACGCGGAATCTAGTTATGATATGTGACTTGTAGATGGAGTAAAATATTTTTTCCTTCTTTGCAAGAAGCTCAGGCATTTCATCACATTTTTAGCAATACTAAAAATTTGATCGGACCAACTAAGATTGTTGGATATTTCAATGCCTAAGATGTTAAAAGATGGTGAGTTCGAGATATCTTCTCCATCGACGAAAATGGATTGAGTGAGAGTTGGAGTACGTTTGAATGATAAAAGACAACATTACGTTTTAGAAGCATTGAACAAGACTCGATTCGCCCTTCCCGAAGCGAGTATTGTTGTGAGGTCATAGTTTAGTGAACTGAACATGTGGCTTCATTTGTCAGCTATAACATTCCCACGGGAATCAGCTATAGACTCGAATGAGTACACAAAATCAAGGGTGCTGTCGTTTGCAATACTATGAATAGCATCGAAATTGAGAGCTAGCAGTTAATTAATAAAAACAAGAAAGAGAGTAGGAGAGCGCACAGAGCCTTGCGGTACACCGGCATGGATCATAAAACTGTCATCAAAATTATGGAGGCATTAATTCCAATGGCCGGTAAGGAATGTTAGTTAGTAAATCTCCAGTAGAGCGGTCAGCACTAAAGCCATAATGTTGAGGAGTATTTCAAAACCTTCGAAAGAATCTCAGTAAGAGCAATTGGTCTATAATTTGAGCCATCGCGTGCTTCTCCTCTTTTTGGGTATTAGCTGAACATGTGCAAGTTTCCATGCCGAAGGAAAGACTCTTGTCGAATAGAACAGCTGAAATACTTTGCATATAGGTTTAGCTAAAGAAGGGGCGCAACACTTTTGGGGCGAAATACCATCAGGCCCAGCAGCCTTAGACACATGGAGACCTGTGAGCACTTTGAAGACCTCCCTTGTGCTGTGCGAAAATGTAACGGTCTTTGCCTGTAATTGCATGTTTGTGGAGAAGGAGAACCTTGCAAAGAAGTTGACATAGTTAGCATAGTTAGCTACAAACAAATCGGCATTGTCCAATGATTCCGTGTACACATCCGTTGTGAATTAGGGGCGGTACCGAAGATCTGCAGAAGTTGTTCTTGACTGTTTTAACAAGAGACGCAGAAACTCTTACTACCCTTTCGACTATAGTAAAGATTTTCTGTCTAATGTTTTGGTCAAATTGGAACTTAGCTCGCTTACCTTACCTTACTTTACCTTACCCAACCGCCTAGAACACTGCAACCAGTAGGGGGTGCGGTAAAAAAATATATTTCAAGACATTTTGGGACATACCCTGTACGTATCCCTTCAGAGCGCAAACAAATTTTCCGAGTCTACAAGATTTTTCGACATCATGAACTCCCAGTTTTTGTGTTTTGTATACAAAGATTTTTTATTTAATTTTGAGATTCGGAATGCCGCAGGCGAAATCCAACACGTGAAATTCAGATTTGTAAAATCATCTCTACGAGTAACAACTTGGAATACACAATTCCGCATCCGCCGCCAACCAAATCTAGTTAGGTATTTGAAAATCCCGAAAATAAAATAGCCTGAATTTATGCGGGATAGCCTCGAAATTCTGAAGAAGTATGTAAATCCCATAACTCAAAATCTCGAATCCTGAATTATTTCAAATCACGGATAATATAATCCCGGAACGAGAAAACTCAGAAAACTCTGAATTCTTGCTGAAATTTCTTAAGAGAAAAAAAGTAAGGAATTACATTTTTAGGTAATCTGAGGTAACCAACCCAATTTATGCATATTCTTAGTAAGACTAGGTCACGAAATCCCGGAATATCTGGAAATTCCGAACAAAATCCCGAAATATGAAAAAAATTAATTCTTTTGACATTTTGAAATTTTGATTGCAAAATTCTGACAAACAAAATCCCGGAAAACAAATTCCTCAAAAAAAAAAATCCCGAAATATTTTTTTTTAGATTGATTACTTTTATAAGTTGAAATACAAATGGAAAATAAGCCTACAGAAAAAAAAACCAATTACAAAAGCAAAGAAGATATACTAAATTGTTTTTTTTTTGTATTTAAATAATTTCAGGAACTTTCTGCAAAACCGCAAATAGGAGGTTTAGGATTAAAATCGGGTCAACGTGGTAGATCTGGTGGAGTATATGTTCCGCCAACACCACCAGTACGAAAAAGGTTATCCCGAAGAAGTCCTGGTCCCGCTCCAGAGTTACGTAAAAGTCGCAGTGTAGCACCACCATCAAATGTTGTTGGTCCAGAAACGGTAAAATCTAATTAAGTTGCAATTTTTTGAATTAATTAAAAGTAAAATGTTTTTTTTTTGTTTCAGTCATCAGTGACATGGACAAGTCAAGTATTTCGTTGGCTCTACAGCGATTTGGTTATTGTCAATGAACTTCTCAATGTCTGGGTTATGTCCTTGAATGAAAGCTTAAGAAAAGCAATGGTTGAGGTAAGTGAAGTTTGAGATATTTTTTTTTTTTTGTATTGTTGAATTGAGTTTATTATGAAAAAAAAAAAATCAAATTCCACTAATTTGCAAGTTTATCGCTGTAAAAAAAAAAACAAAAACAAAACTTATAAAAATGACGACGCTCCATTAAAACGTAAATCAAAGTTGAAAAACTTTATTACATATCGCCACCAGTACGTGGCAATTTATCTATGTTTCTTGAAAAGATAATAATTTTCAGAGCACTTTTGATTCATGATTAAGTCATTGCTCAGAAAAAGAAAAGATTCTCCAAAGACTCTCAACCCACATGTAGTGAAAATAGAGAAATTAGGTGATGCCAAGCATGCGATCAAGTTCATTGCGTAAATGAAATTAATTTATTGACCCCTCACCCGCCCCATGATAGTTAGTGGCGGCCTCTATTTTTTTTTCTTGTGCTCTGCTATCGTGCAAAGAAAATTGTGCCAATCCAATATATCAGGCTTATGTACATCCAAACATACATAGATGATGACTAAGGAGGTTAAAGGTTAAAGCAATTTGAGCACCTCACACCTACATATGTATTCTCATGTCAGTTGTGACTGTGTGTAATGGAATTTATTGAGTGGACCTAAAGAAAATTTCTAGCACACTTTGTAGTCAAGCAGCGGTCTTTGGATAATTTACGTACTTAAAAAAAAAAAACATTTTTTTCTTTTCAACGAAATTAATTCTCTTTGACACGAACCTGTGTGAGACATTTTAAAACTGTTTTATGGCTCCGCAAAGTAATTGTCTTAATGAATGTAATTGAATTGCGAGTGATAAATTAATGTGCGCGAGACTCTTTAAGTTTCAAGTCAAAGATACATGATTACATTAGAGTAGAAGTAATTTTGTAATCTATATGCAGTTTATCTAGGTAGAGGAAATTGCATTGAATTAATGAAAATGTACTGCGTATTGCGGATACATTAGATTATCTGCATACAACTCTTTATAAGGTGCTAAAAACGGTTTGATAGCAGGTTTTATCTAGGTACTGAACGTTTTAAAAAGTATTACAAATTCTGTAGGTATTCCCCTCCCCGCCTCCCCTCTCATTGAAGTTAATATTGCAAGCTTGTTAAATTCTAAATAATATCAGCACACACGAAATTCTTTAATTTTAGATGTTCATCTCCGAACTCGTCTGCAGCAAAATTATGTATCAGTTCAAAAATAAACTTCATAGATATGAGATTTGAATGCAGTACAATAGGCAAAACACTGTTGCTATTATTCAATTTCGATGTGATAAGAAAAAAAATTTGGCAAGAAAGAAATCGTTTATGAATAGTAGTGAAACAAAAAACACAGATACACTAAAATGCAGCCTTGAGAAACCCCACAATTTACATTAATTAATGCCTTTTAAGAGACATTATTGATGATTGTGTTGAATATGTGTTCAAATATTTTTTTTTTCTGAATTCATTTGACAGATGAAATTGTTCTATTAATTAAGTATAAGTTCTCCATCGAACATGGTAGATAGTCGATGGTGGCCAATTATCTGGCTGTAAGATATTTATCATGAATTCATATAGAGGGCACAGTCGACTAAATATACTAAGTACACAGTCGACTAAATCGACTAAGATTAAAAAGATAGATCAACTACTAAAACATCGCTAAAAATCGCTAAAATGATTGAAACTATACTAAAATCAAGTAAAAAAGCTATTGTAAAATAGAAGCTGGAAATTTTCCGTCTATATTGGACTGAAATTCACTGAAAAAAAAATTTCAATGAATTAACAAAATGCATTGAAATGCAGAAAAAATATCGAACTTGTCGACCTAACGATCAGAGAGGTCTCATCAGTGTGGTTATCCTTGATCGCGTACCAGAGAAGTTCGATGAAAGATGATTGCCCATATATGTAAATATTTTTTAACAAAAGCAAGTATAAATTATACGGTAGCAAGATTTCTCATTGCAATATTGTAGAATTGGTACCCTAGATGAATGCCTGTATAATCACCTCTCTGTGCAAGTTTTATTTGTGAAGTGGCTTTTCGTGTATATTCTAGAACTGTTCTTCCGACAGTAAAATGATTTTAACCAATTTCATAGGATTTCATATTCTGAAGAACTTTTCAGTACATTAAAACCGTCTAGGACTGATCGTTTGCAAATTATATGTACAAGACTTAAATTTTTATATGGCAACACCAAGAGGGGGTTGTTCGATTTAGCCCATTTAGAAATTATATTTACTATTTCTATGAAAACGTCGTGCACAAAATTTCAGCGCTCTACGTTGACGCGTTCTCAGGCAGTGTCAAAAAAACGAAAATTTTGTATGGCAACCCTGTCAAAAAAACGAAAATTTTGTATGGCAACCCATTTTCGAACTATAATTTACTTTTTTAGTTTTAAAGCTCTAAGCACATGCATTCTCGAGTTATCGTGAAGAGCAGACAGACGGACGGATAGACAAATGGACGGACGGACATGCAAAGATTAAAATAACTTTTATTTTTATAAGGCTAGCTCACCCTCCACCACCCCCATTAAAAAGTAAAAAAAAAAAATCATAGTCTTTTGCTGCGTTCATTTTCTCGTTCTGAATGAATCTGTATGAATCGATGGAACGATGTCATAATTTAGTTCTGTGTTCATAGAAAAGGAACGAAACAGAACCATTTCAAGTGTTTGACATTTCTTCCATTTGATAAAAGCAAGTATAATTTCGTCAAAATTGTTGTTCATAAAAAACAAAACCAGTTTTCGACAAAGGCAACATAAACTCAACTATTACCACCTCATCCAAATTGTAAACAACACTATCACGAATACAAATTAAAATCGTTCTGCTTGAATCCTGCAAAAACTCAGGTGTATTCAGAACCATTCGGAATACGAAAAAAGTATTGACAGATTGAAATTAAATCGTTCGGCCCGAGAAAAAGAACGACATGGATTGAAAAAAATCATTCTGAACAAGAAAAGGAACGCAGCATTTGACTGTCGAGATATGTGCGCGTCACAAAGACTTAACCTTTTCCGTGAAAAACATCTACGACACACAAACAGTCAGACGGACGAACTGAAGAGTGATCTTATAAAGGTTTTGTTTCTCTCCTTTGAGGTATGGAACCGTAAAAAATAGAACAGACTAAAAATTTTGGGTCGACTAAACAAAAGAAATCGACTAGAAAGGTGGGACCGACTAAAAACTTGGGACTGACTTAACCGACAGTAGTTTTAATAAAAAATCGGCCAAGTGCGAGTCGGACTCGCACACAAAGAGTTCCGTACGATCGTACATAACTTAACACTATGCATACGTAAAAAAACACGTTTCTCGTATGGTGGACCCTTTAATTTAATTTTAATGTTATTATACAGTCTGTAAAAATTTCAACTGTCTCCCTATTACGGTTCATGAGATACAGCCCGGTGACGGACGGACGGGCATCGGAGGCTTAGTAATATAGTTCCCGTTTTTACCCTTTGGGTACGGAACCCTAAAAACTAGTGCAAAAATCGAGGGATCTTCTACCTATCAAACCAGCTATCCGATTGGATTCATATTTCAAATATTCATTAATAATTAAAATTCTCGTCATAGACTATGTTTTTATTTCGATCGGGGTGGACGGGGAAAGCAATTCAACCTCAGAGCATAGGAGTTATGGGTACTCAAACTTCTTATTAAGATCTGGGCTATTCGATGCTAAACTAGATATTTAAAAATGTACTAGATAAAACTTTTACCCCCACGGGGGCGTAATATATTTTCTAATTTTTTAAAAAAATAAATGTGTTCTTTATTTAAGGAGAGCTTTCGATCCCTATACTCAATTTTTTAGTACTTCCCTTTTCATATTCGAGCTGAGGTAGTAGATTTTTCGCACCGTAGATCGGCTCTAACTCGGTAGGGTTATATTCGATCGCTTTCGATCGCTTTCGCTATTCCCCTCAGCTAAATATCAGCTACAATTCGTAGCAGAAATTTTTTTTATCGAGTGGTGGTTAGGAACCCCTGGCCAATACGGCATGTTCCATATCAAATTAAGGGTCTCGTTGAATACTATCCACTGATATTAATTTTTATTCCCGATTCAGAAAACTTTCTTGAGACGTTTTGCCGCCGAAAAACCCAGTTTGAGGCATTTGGGTCACATACACCCCAGTTACTACATTTTACATGCACTGTTCATACTTCCAAAGCCATTAGTGCTTTGTTGTGAACATTTATTTCATTTATATTTTAAGTGTATGAAATGCCGGCTCACATCCCTTTTCGCTTAACAACAATACTTGTATTCAATTATATTTTATTACTTCACTTTTTACGAAGTATTTCCACAACAAAATTACTTGTTTTGGTAAACAAATATCGATTATACAATTTCACATTAATATTTATGCAAGGGAAACGGAAATTAGCTAAGCTTGCGCAATATAAGAGATATAGATAATAATTAGTGATAGCGCCTCTCAAGCGCTGTTCGAGTTGAAGTAAAGAATAGAATGGCACCCGAGAAGGTTAAAAGATAGGACCAAATAAAAAGATCTGTAATTTTCTATTTTTCCACCAATTGTCAATTGCCCGTGGTCACTTGTCACCAGCGGTATAATAATTCCGTATTCTAGTGCATAATCAATTGTGACAGGCATTCAAACACTAAAACAAAGACAAGCGATAGCCTATTGAAGTTCTAAGAAACTTCCGTGCTTCCCTGAAAACTCGCAGCACTTTTTTTCGCTATCCCAGTTCATTGCATTTTTTCAGAGACAAGCGTTCTTCAAAAGAGCTCTAGAAGTTATGCTAAATGATGGGGAAAACAGTTTTTTGAAGGTTTCTTTTCAAAAGCTTTATGATGTTTTTTGAATAATCGTCGCAGTGCTTCTTCCTAAATCTCATAAGAGTCAATAAAGTTTGTTTCCTGAAAACAGTGGTAAGGTGCTTGCCACTGCAAGCATGGCTATGAGGCAAGGCGCTGAAAAAACTGTAGATCACAGCTCTAATCACTCTTTACTCCACATTAAAAATGAGAAATTCATTACTTCGCGCAATAGTGGAAAAATCCACCGTTTAGATTCGTGGAAAATTATATGAAATCAGCCCCTTGTTGCATTTCTGCTGGAGCTCATCAAATATCTTCTATAGAGCTTTCAAGTGATAGCTATAGAAACTCTTCAGTTATGTGCTTATGTACTTGCACCTTTGTTTATTTTTCTGGATAGATCTGTGAATATACTTCTAACGTGCTTCCAAATGATGCCTAGGGAAGCGGCTTCTTTCAGAAGCGCTGGTTTTTCATCCTAATGAGAGACGACTGTTGATTACTTGTGAGTGCGGTATCTTGTCTACAAAATTGTCTATCACCATTGTCCTAGTTGTCAGTTTAATTGTAGGTCAGATATCTGTCCCTTTAAAATTTCCTACCATCTGATCCTCTGTCATATATGGTAGTCCTAAAATAACATTTTACTTTTCTGTATTAAATTTTTAGTAATCTAAAGATGTTTTTTTGTATCTCTCTAATTCCAATCTAGCTAGCAAAATCCAAAAGAACACACCTACAATTAATTAGCTATAGTGTTGAAGACCTCTATGCCGCCTTATCGCGTCATCACCAGTTCACAGGTGGCTTGTGGCTATAAAAAGGCAAAAATAAATCGCGAGATAAAAAGAAAAACCTAAACAATGTCGTCGCGTATCGTAAACCTCATTGAAATGCCGAAATTGATTGCGAAATTTTTGTTTTGACGCGCATTACGTAATCCGATAAAATTCCATCCAAATTCCAGTACCGGTCCGGAGTAACACACACAGGGTGGTGGACTTGGTAGTTTTGTTGTTGGTTATGCCGAAATAAAATTACGAGCGCGCATTCGCTAAAAATTTCTCTCCATGATTGGTGATGTGTCGTGTTGTGTGAAAGGAACTTAAGTATTCATAAAAATGACCTATGCGACCGACGCGACGTGCGTGACAAAATCGATAATAAATTATTGGGTCACGAATATCATGCTGCCGTTTCTTTACGACATTAAGCATATTTTCATGTATATAAGAGTCTACCTAGAGGGATGAGATAACGGAGTTATTAACTCTATTAAGAGTTGCTTCTATATCCACCAGACGAACGAAAGACATTAAGGGTTGGTTTCGTTTTAGCGTGCGATGTCATTATTAATTCGATAAAAATGTCAAAACATCAAGATACAGTTGGGATTGGTTTAATCAGAGCTATAAATTCTTGTTGCCTCCTTACTGCTCTGTAATGTTATATATAGAAGATATGGAATAGGAGTTGATTTCAGGGCTCTATGGTCTAGTAATCTTCTAATAGATTAGGAGGAAAAAAAAAAACTATATATATTTTTTTAGGTTTGATTGTGGTGCTATCGAATTGCCTTGAAATTTTTTTGTGATATGTATCAACGTGCGTAAAGGCAGCCAAAACAGAACATATTTTTTTCGGACATGAAGATAACTACAAAATTATAAGAAAAATAAATAAAAAAGTGTTTATTGCCTGCCTAGTAGAAAATTTTATGTAACAAATATTTTACAACTGAATGTCAAAAGATATCATTATCGAAAAGTATAAAAATTGAAGGAGAATTTTTTGTTTATAATGCGTTTATTCTTTGTCGTTATTTAAAGCAATTAGTTAAGATTAGTCTATCCTCAGATGATCTTAGTCACCTCTAAAATATGTTTTTAATGGATCCACCTTGATATGATATGATGATGCAATCGACTATCGGATGTACTTTGATTTGCGGTCATTAAATAAGTAATTGGAAGCATTCAGAGTCTCTCTGTGGTTATATATGTATAACCATGTTTTTGACCAGTATATGTATGTAGCTTGTTGGAAGATTTTTGTCTTATCGAATTCTTTAAAGAGACTCTTCTATTCATGGACGAAAATAGCATCAGAACATGTATGAATGTACTGTATGTTACTTCCATGATGTTGAAAATTACAATATACACTACTCAAAACAATTAAAGCTGGTATCCCCCAAGGTTCTATCCTAGGCCCAAGGCTTTTTAACTTATATATATATTGTACTTCGATCCAACCTCTGAACGAGAATTGGATGACACTTCTTTCTCGCTGCTAATTTTTGTCTATAAACAAAGTCAACCTAGACTTCCAATAAGCTCGACTCCTAACAGAATTGAAAGAAAAACATCGAAAAATAGAACTAATCTAATGAAATTACTAATTGGATGTGGATATTGAGAAATAGATGGCGTTATCACAATTGAATTACATTAAGAACTATCAGCAAATGAATTTATTTGGAAAAACATTTGTGATATGGCTCATAGATTTTTTTTTTCGATATTAATGAGTTTTTGATTCTAAATATCGGATTAAGTTTACCTAGACTACTATAATGGCAATAGCAGATCGAACACCGAAAACCGAAAAGTTATACACCAAAAATTCGCTTGTGAATACACGTCAAAGGCCGAAATAAAAATTTTTTTCGGTTAAATAGAAGTGGCATTTAATTTTCATAAAAGTTGTATGAAGAGAGATCATACAAAAATGCGTATTTTAATGATATCTCTTAAGTAGTGGTCCTTTTTCCCGGCTATTTTAAAAATGTTGCTGTAAACAATGAGGTTAAGTAAGACCGAAAAAATTTTTCATCCCGAAACGTTTCAGATGCCCACCAAAATTTCGTTTTTCGGCTGATACAACATAAAAGCTGTGTTTTAAAAAAAAACAAAACCGAGATAAATATACTATTTTTAATAATACTAATACTCTCGCGAAATCATTGAAAGCAATATTCAGCCTATTAAGGCATACACAATCCAAGAAAGAGTATATTACGCTACCATGAGCCAACCCAAACGCGTCAGGTTGAAGCGGGAGGATTTTCTTCCCCTTGTACTTACAATTAAACGTTCCTTATATGATTTCCGAAATTATTTGTGTGCATATTCAATTAAGTTACAGTTTTTTATATAAACAATAATTGTATCACAAATTCACAGTACGTAATGATAATTAAATTATTATATTATCATTTAAAATCGTAAGTAAACAATTGTAGCCATCCGATTACTTTCAGAATTTTTCCTACCCCCGAATGCCTCTCACCCGTAAGAATTAAATTGTGTGGGCCCTAGTCATAGGTAAAGTACGGAACTAATAATGCCTTGACAAGTTTCTTACGTAACTCTGAAGATAGCAAATTAGCCGATATTCGAAGCTGTCGGAGGCCTCCATAAACCTTACAAATAATATTTGCAACATGATCAAAGCAGCTCAGTTTGTGGAGTTAAGATAAATACCTCAATTTTTTACTTTTTGCTGATATGTTCAAATGATATCATTCAATATTATCGCTGGTAATTCGGAAGTGTCCACTCTGGAAATGAAAATGTAGTTAGATTTTCTGGGATTTATTTTGAGTTCTAAACATACTGACCACTCAAAATCCTGCTTAAATCTAAATTGAGTTGATATACATACTCTTGCAGTGATTCTAAAGAACCACTCACATACAATTGGACATCATCATATATGCAGATGATGATGATGATATTTGTTAGATACTCTAATATGATTTTGTAGATCGTTTATGATCAAACTAAATAAAATAGGACCCAGTATCGATCCTTGAGGGACTCCAAATTTGACAGGTAAATTGCTCGAGTTAATATCGTTAAATTTAACTTGTTGTAAGCGATTAGTTAGAAAACTTGATATAATTTGAACTGCAGAATAAGGAGAATCTATATTGTGAACACAGTTTACAAAGCAAAATCGTGTGATGTACACTGTCAAATGCTTTGGAGAAATTAAGTAATGCTAGAATAGAGAAATTGTTCTTATCAAGCCAGTCACGTATATCCGAGATTGCCTTCAGTAGAGCCATTTCACAGCTACGATACGCTCGGAAACCAGACTGCATACTTGTTATGCATTTTTTACCTTCAAAATATGGCATTATCTGTGAAGACATTATTTTCTCTAGGATCTTGGACAAATAGCACAATAGACTAGTAGATTGAAAGTCCTCAGGAGAAGCCTTCTTAGGCTTTGCAATTACTAAAGCATTGTTTCAAGTCTCAGGGAAAGTTCAAGTAGAACAGGTATTTTCTTAGTAAAATTCTTAGTTTATCCTATTTCCCTTGATTTTATTAATCATTGGAGCAAAAAACATGTTTTAAAGGGGAATAAATTCAGTTTTTCGGTTTAAATTTGTTGGCTCTTGTTTTTTATGTGCAAGTCCCTTTAATATATAAATATCGGAGACACATGAGCGATATCTATATTTCAAAATATATTCCATAAACGTACGTTTTAGTTTTATTTTACTCTGAGAGGTCATGGTACAAAACAAGGTATATATAATACAAGGTATTTCCATTACGAACCATATTCTACCATTAGGTGACGTAATATCGTGAAATGTAGAGAACACAATACTCTCTCTCCGCTCTCTGTCTTTCATATAAAAATGTATATACATTAGTCACAGAATTACGTCACAGGCTATCAGCTACAATGCGTCAAAACTTTAATGAGAATACGTTGTCTTCTATATACCTTGAGTACAAAGCATGATACCAAGGCTAACAATGTATAACCGATTCATCTGTCAAGTTAGTGCTCACATCATTGGAGACAAATGCCACAAGGGGGAATGGCCACTTTTCATACAGCTATAGGCCCGACATCAATAGACAAGAGAGATATCTTAAACGATGCATTATTCTAAATATATTTTATTAACAATGTTTATTTCAATTCAGCGGGGGAAAGCTTTGGCGATCGAATGTAGCTTCAGAGATTTTCTTGGGTGAAAGAGTGGACTTTTCCACTTCTTATGACTGTGCGGAATGGTCATTGAGAAGAAACTGCAAAAATATGTACGAAATGTTGTAATTGGGGTGTATGTGACCCAAGTGCATGAAAAAAGGTTTTGCGGCGGAAAAAACGTTTCGAGAAAGTTTTCTGAATCGGGAAAAAAGTACACCATCCGATAGTACTTGGCGAGACCTTCAAATTGATATACAGCTTGCCGTATTGGAACCACTATCCCCCCCCCCCACGTCAGGAGTTCCAACCCCCACCTTAAAGATATACAGAGAAAATTTTTCTTCTACGATTTTTGTAGCTGGTAATGAATTGAGGCTAACAGTGAAAACCATTTTGCGATCGGGCATAACCTTACCGAATTAGAGCCGATCTAAGGTGCGAAAAATCTACTACCTCAGTTCGAATAAAAAAGAGGAAAATACTAAACAAGTGAGTATGTGGATGGCTATAAATAGCTATTTAAGCCTCCGAGTATAGAAGTTTAGGTACTCAAACTTCTTCTCAGGACCTAAGAAATTGGATTCTGTACTAGATTTTCGAAAATTCACTAGATCATACTTTGATTTCCCTCCCACTAAGCCTTCCCCCGCTTAATTGAAATAAACATTGTTGATAAAATATGTTCAGAGTATTAAATGCATCGTTTAAGACATCTCTCATGTCTGTTGATGTCGGGCATAAAATGAGCATTCCTCTTTGTTCGTCTCAATTTCAATCGTTCTTATCAAAGTGAAAAATATTTTCTAAGTGGAAATTTTTTTGCTTTCCCACCAACACATACGTAATTATTTTTCCCGAAGTGATTTACACGAAGAAACTAATGTTTTTATTAAATTTTTCAATATACATAACTATTCAAAACGTCTTTCAGTCAATATAACATGGAAAACTCAAATCAAATTCGCTGAAAATACATAATAGGGGTGCTCACGCAATGTTGTATCAAAGAGTGTATCATTGTAAAAGATGTATTTGCTTACAACCCAGTAAAGTCATACAAGGCTTATGCATATAAAATGCAATACAAGGGTCTTGTATTTTTACATTCACAAATAGGCAATGTAAACTGGGTTGTATAGTTGTACTTATGTGCTGAGATTGAATGTCAAATGTCAGCGGGTGCACCTGCGGAGGGAAGTGTCCTAGGGAAATTTCCAGTGTGCCAAATGAAAGATCTTTTTGAGGACTATCGACTGGTGCACTCGTATTTTTTCTAGGTGGTACTCGGTTGATTTAGCAGGCGCATCATGGTTTTCCGCCCCAAAAAAAGGTATTGCAAATTTGTGAGCCCAAAACATCAGTAATGGCGCATCAAAGAGCATGAAACTTTCTGGAAAACTTAATAAAACATCACCGAAAAACAAATTGGTGCGATCGATTTTCTTTTTCCGCCCTAAATTACTTAATAATAGTATTTGAAGTTCAGAACTTAGCTTTAATTATTTTCAAAATTTGAACCTTTCTTGCTGGATGAGGAGGGGACCGTTCAAAACAACGAACTTGATATTCGTCTTTAGTTCGACAAGGCGATTAAATTTATCGAAAAAAAAGTTTCGAGTGGGGGTATTTTGGGGTGCGTGGTTGTTACCCCCGCCCTCCTCAAACGGCAATATGATATGTGGGGCGTCTATTTAAAGCCCTCGCTGTGCTCTATCGAATGGTGTTTTTTAAATTTCAATCCGGTATACTCCATAGTATATTTTTTCCACCCTCTAAAACTTGATTACGTTTTAACTGAAAACCACTTTTTTACTTTGTCGGACCTTGCATCATAAGGGATGCACCTAGAGAAAAAAATTTTGCATCTAAATTAAAGGTAATAAAATTTTCTCTCTATTAGAAGATTTTTATTTTCAATTCGAGATATTTCCACACTGAGCTTTTACTCCCGAAGTTCACTGTTTTTCCCCCATATACGCCATTACTACATATGAGTTATTTTTCTAATTTTTTTTCAATCATAGGCATAAGCGTTCGATTACGAAACTTTTTCATCTTTACAAAAAAAAAAAATTCTCCGAACCACTGTTATTCCGTAAAGGTAAATTGTAAATTTTTACATTTTGTCACGGCAAAAAGCGGCAAAGATAGCCGTAAAAGGAGGTTGTTCTACTATTATTAACATTTCTCCTAAACTATTAGCCTGAGCTGAAAACTAATTAGAAATAACCGTTTCCAACAAAACAGGCTTCATTTTATCCGCTGACATTATACTGAAATAGTGTATAATTAAGTAGTAATAGTAGAAATAACAAATTGGGAAACAACTCAAACGATTAAAAAATTCTATGAAAAACCGGCTTTTCCTTAATTTAAGCCGTTCTTTTCATAAATAGTTGAGATACTTTAGTTTTTATCTCAGCTATTTTTAACCAGTTCTTCACAATTCTTTCTTTCTAGGATAACTATGAATTCTAGGAATTTTGTTCCCATAATTACATTTCGAAGAGTAAACTAAAGGCTAAAGAGTGTGTTCACTCTTTGTTGTAAATTCTTGTTGTATATTTACATCGGTTACACTGATACATTAAAGAGTGAATACCCCTAATATATTTGTCTCGAAATCCTCTCAAATCGGTCATACCTTGTTAATCTCTACATCATACTGAGAGTTGGTATCTAAGTTTAATTTTAAATAAATAATAAAAAAAACATCCATGGAAAACAATTTTACAAAAAAATTATCTGCGAAAATCCTATGAATTATAAAAAAAAAACTATTTATACATTATTTTCAGTAGTTGATTATTTTATGTATTATCTGTCGAATTCTAAACTAATTACATAGAAAATTTGCGATAAAGTCATAACAGAATAGAAACACTTTTTCTTTCTTCTCTTAATATTCAAATTAAATCAGTTCTTAAATACATACTTACTACACAGAAGAGGGTGAAAGGTCAAAATCATTGACCCAGACGACCCAGACATGATTTCAACGTTGTTGGTTTAATTATTCTCAAGTAAGACTAGCGCGATATACATACATACATACTTGTGAATGATATGTGTGCATTATTTGTACACTTTGTATGTAATATAAAAGCGGGACTATGGTTGACACCAATAATAGTTCGAAGTCGATTCTTTCCTATATTCAAGAACACAGAGCTGTTGACTTTCAACACAAACTCGTGTGAACTGTTTTGTACCGCGGGCCGGGAGGGAATGAATAATGGATTGTATCCTCTCTGAATTTGTTCTTCGCTTCTTTTTTCTCATAATTTTAGATTTTGCTTTATTTCTACTTTTTCAAGGGTTAATTCCATTACAGCAAAGTACAAAGCGATTCATTTTACATAATTAATTGGCAGTTTTTTTTTTTTTCAATTACATAAATTAGAAAATCTTAAGTTGCCTTAATTATATCGCTTATAATTTCCATGCAGTCAGTATAATGGTGGCGGGCGTCTTTTGTATAACTTAGCGTGTGGAGTATTCCGATATGACGCCAAGACCTAATTATATCTCTGTTAAAGTGATTAACCACCATGACTTGTCTGATATCTTTTAATTTACTTTTCTTGAATAATAATATCATTTGCGATTCTCATGTCTTTGTTGTTTGGAGCATTAAAGAACTGCTTATATCAGTGCCATGGCAATTAAAATTGTTATATATTGGATTCTTCTATTTTTTTTTTTTTTCAAACTATAAATTCCTCTTAAAACGTGGGTGTACTACTACTTTTGACAAACACTGTAATATTGAATTTAGAATTTTAGATGGGATTCGAACTAATGAGTGAAATATTTCTAACAAATTATAGAATCTATAGAATACTTTTACCAGTCTGACTGATTTCGAACGCCTTACAGTGCATTACCGTTCAAATAGTCTTCTCTGTTTCTTAGCCAATATTTTTGAAAAGGTGCTCTATACGCAAATCACGGAATATATAGACCACAAGAGGGGTCTCTTAACTTACTGCCAATCAGGATTCCGCTGTAATCATAGCTGTGAAACTGCGATTCTTAAAGTAACATCAGACATTCACGAGGCTTTAGATAATGACTATCTATCAATATTATCACTACTTAATTTCAGCAAAGCGTTTAACTCTATTAACCATGGTGATTTACTGCAAAAGCTATCTCGCTAATTTTCTTTTTCATCATCAACAGCGAAACTCATTTGCATCCTTCTAAATAGGCATAGCCAAGTTGTAAGAGTACATGACCAACTCTCAGATATAACATTCCTACACCGTGGTGTTCCTCAAGGATCTATATTAGGTCCATTATTATTTAGTCTTTACATAAATGACTTTCCTGATGCCATCGTGAATGCATCTATTTATATGTATGCCGATGATGTACAGATATACTTACCTAACCAGACACATAGGCTTCATGGAAAACTGTGTATGCCGGTTAACGATGATCTACAACGCATTTATAACTGGTCTTTGGGTAATAAATTAGGATTTTTAAATACTGATAAATCTACATGCCTGGCAGTTTATAGGAATAAAATCGATTCTCTCTCTTTACCAGCCATATTTCTCAATAAAACGAGACTTGTCTACATTGATTCTGCAAAAAGTCTAGGCTTTGAACTTAATTCAAAATTTTCCTATTGTGACCACATTAGTGCTTAAGGAGACTATGGCTAAAGTCAGACCTGCTAGCGTTCCATGTTCGGAAAAAGCTTGTCAAGTCCCTAATTTTCCCCTACTTTACTTAGGGCTGTATAATATTTTCCTCGCTAGACTCCATCCGCCGGAGAGGGCTCTTAGTGACTTATAATGATGTACTTCGCTTTATATACGAACTATGTATCTCGAGGTAGTCATATCTTCCATACATAATTTCTTTGCTTGATTGCTCATTAGAAGCCTACTTAATTCAATATAGGCTAAAGTTTTTACATCAACTCATATTCAGCCAGCAGCCAGAATACCTATTTGAAAAGTTGAGTTTCTTGCAGTCGAATAGACACAAGAATCTCCTAATACCGCGATGTATAGATCCCAATAGGGGCAGCGTTCCTACTGTGCCCAATGTGTTCGCAAATAGAAAATCTTACCACATGATATACAACTTACTAGGATCAGAGGAACCTTCAGTAGACAATTAAAATCAATTGATCCACCTTAAAAAATAAGATCGGCTCGTTTTGGATGACCTCTTGTTATCTTAGTACTATATACCAAATTATTATTATTGGGTAAAGTGAACAATCCAGTAAAGGGATACTAACTATTTTGTAGAACGCGCTCAAGAATATAAATGACGTTTTAAATACCGCCTTTGTTGAAGTCTGCCTCCTACGTAAACCTTCAAGGAAGTCCTACCAACCTTGATAGAATGGGGACTTTAGTTTCCTAAGGAATAGCGCACGGAAACTATTCAACAAAGTGAAAGCGAGCAGAAGTCAGGAAGACTGGGGGCCCCAGTATAAGGCAAGCTTCAGAGACTGCAAACGCAGATATCACAGTGTCAATATCTATCAGTCAACGTTTAAAGAAACATGGGGAATTTACTATGGGGCTTTGTAGCATAGCCTACTTGTGCCGCCACTTAAATTCTTTTCATGGAGGAGCTACTGTAAATCCATAGAGAATACAAGTTAATCCACCGGACTTAGGAAAGCTTAACCAAGGATGCTAGTGTTTCCTCCTTCCTAAAAAGGGAGGACGACATATGGACCAAGACTGGTGAACAAACTTTAGAGTTGCTTATGAGTACCAATTTTCCTGGGAACTCTGAAGCCAACCACACATATAACAATAACGAGTACGCTGGTACTTCAAACTTACAGGCTATACGGTGCATAGTCACGAGGAAGAAAATGGAGTGGGCAGTTCAATCTTTTGCTTCCTATAAATCACCAGGAATCGATGGCATCATTCCTATCATGCTGTAGAAAGTGCAAGAAATTGTAATTCCATATCTGATGGTGATCTATATAAAAGCTGCCAAAGTGATCTTCATGACTGCTAAGGACTTTAGACCCATCAGCCTTACATCGTTTTTCATTCTGAAGCCTTTTGAGAGGTTGTTGGAGGCGTTCATGGACAACCTTCTTAGGGCCAATGAGATTACTAGATCACAGCATCACGCATACTTAAAAGGTAAATCGGTGTCAACTCAACGTCTCAATACTAGAGATTTCAGAAATACTTTTTCTTTCTAGAACGAAGTTCGCTTTATCGGCCCTTTTCTTCTTTCCCATTTCTTTATCCTCCCCCTTTCCCTCTGTATCTCTTTTTTTCTTTCATATGCTATCAGGTGGTGCGCTAAACGTATAATTGGATTAGGCAGGTAATGTGAAAAGAAACGTATCTGAAATTTGAATATTAAAGAAGTACTTACACGTTTTTCAGTGCTCCACTTTAAACCCCAAGAAAGGAAGGAATTAGGTGGGTGTCTAAAGTATATTTACCGGTGTATAGCTCAATCTCCTATATATCTACCAAAGCATTTTTTAAATTATTGAAATCAGTCATGAAAGTACCGAAATATAAGGGAAAGTGCACAATATTTTTCCAACAAAATCGTATAGTGTCGATGATTTCGTGATTACGCCTGTAATTGCTTCCGCGTCTAACAAATATTTTGTGTATCAGGGTGGGTCCCAACTCCATCCTTCCAACCTACCCCCGTGAATTGAAGTAGATAGCATATTCGATGCCGGAATTTCCTCCTTATGTTTGAAGCCAGAAACACATCCTTCACAGGCTTCCTCGAGGCATTGTCAAAATCTCCAACACAGGTTTTTAAATGAGGCAACACAAAACCAAGCCTAGCATCAAGTCTCAAGGTCTAGCCGCATGGCGCGCTTTGCTCAATGTTGGAAATTTTTCTCTCTCAGGCCTACTTCTGTCAACAGTTTTTTTTTTTTAATTTTGTTCTGTCAAACGAGATATTTGGCAAATAAGAATCACTTGAAATTTATAATCAACATTTTTGAAAATCGATAATAAATTATTTCTACCCAGAATGTAAAGAAATTGTCGCAAATACTATCAAAATTACAATGACAGCACCGAGCCCGATGTTGTCATTTTATTTTCAATTCTCTGAGGCTAGCCTTGAAATGAGTTGCGAGGAAGCCCGAGAGAGGCCAGACCTGAGACTTGCTTGGTTGTGTTTCTGCCTTGACAGTTGAATCGAAAATTTAAAGATTGATCCTTCTTCTTCCGGTGTTACATATGTAGCTTCCACGTCTTAAATTTTTTTTGCATATCAGCGAAAAAATGGGAAGTAGGTCCTATCCAACATAGAGAAAATTTTTAGAAAATAATAAACAGCCACTTAGTGTTATATAACATGGTCAAAATAGTTCGAAAAGGTATCGATAGATGTCAGCATTTAGCAGAAATCTTCTTTCGCATATTGAAAAAAAAAGAATAACGAATAATTTTTTTTGCGCTGATTCAACCAAAAAAAAAAGTGGGGAGAAAAATTAACAATATTGATTTTTTAATATGCTCGCCGAGATCTTTCAAAAAGTACCCACAGACTGTCGTCGCATCGTGGTAAGTGAAAAAAAATCAGCTTAAGGTTCATTACATAACTAAAAAAAAAAAAAAACAAAACGCAAAGGTGGGAACATTTCAAAGAGAATGGGATAAATAGTTAAATGCCTAAAGCTGTTATTCAGTTATATACTGACATTTGCGCCTGCGCTTTAGTAACTTTTTTCAGTTTAAGCAATTTTGCAATTAGCACAATTTGATTGTTGCCTCATAACCTAATGATAATAATGGTCGATGGAGTACTTAGACAGCTAAAAAATCCCACTGAATATACGAACACCAACAACATGTTCAATTACAATTATTATTTTGATGATGATGATGATGACGATGATGACGATGATGATGATAATCACATTTCCTGTCTTTGGTAAATTATTTACGTTGACTTTTAAAAACGCCACTCCTTATGCACAAATGTAACTGTTGTGAGTATCTACACAGGCACATCATTATCCTCAATAGGAAGAGTGGGAAGTAAATGGAAAGAGCTGAAATGAAAGTAGCTGACTATAGTCTATTTGTTAATTGATTTAACAATCGCCCCTATGCTATGCTAAAATGACGTGAACACAACCATATAAGAACTGTTGGTAAAATAAAAAAATAACTATTTGCAGAAATCACAATTTAAATGCCTTTCTGTTTTCAATATGTCTGGACATTTAGAACGGCATCCATTGTTTGTTTTACTGATTTAGACTTGCTAGTTACATATATACCTACAACATAGAAATCATTTCACTAAAGACATGGCATATCGGTCGGTATATCATTATTATCTGGTTAGAAATCCTCATTAGTCTCATCAGTTGACAAACTTAGAAATATCTTGGACCGTCGCGTTTATCTTTGACACACGGAGGTGATGGAATATCAAATGATCATTGCAGTGTGGGCGAAGCAGTTTTAGATGAGAAATTTTCTTTCTGGATATACTATACAGATAGTAGGCAAGCACTATTTCTTTTATTGTTTATGTTGAGCTCTATTGATGGTTTCTTACGATTGATGTTGTTCTCTTGTTGATTTTGATGAATGGTCATCCATTTTAAGAACTGATAGCTGTAGCTGTTAATGTTATTATAACCTACTACCTGCTTTCTGTTCGACCACCTTATCCTCGTGACTGGCCACAGGATCTAATCTCAACGATTCAGACCCGGGACAGAATCAGGTCAGCATTTCACCTTAAGTTGACTGCTCTACGGTACACAATTCGCGTCGATTCAAATAAGGTTCAATCCTGAATTAACAGATTCAGTATTCAGTAAAGCGTGAATTACAATTACGACTGATCTGTCGACTGCCACTTTGCCCAAATGGTAAATGCATGTAGCAAGATACAATTGCAACTTCGACTTCGACTGCGACTGCGACTGAAACTAAACTTTGCTCAAAGTGCAAGCTGGTTTTGGCTGCGACCAACTTCAGTTCAATCACAGAAGTCGGGACTTCTGATTTGTGCAAGAAGTTGAAGCTTTAATTTAATTACAAATTTCATCTCCGCGTCGACTTCGACTTAAAATGAAGTCGCAGTCGACAGATCAGTCGTAATTGCAATTCAGGTCTAATGCTCGAGGTTTTGAAGCTGACACACATCCACTGACAGTTCTCAGAGATATTATTGATATCTCCGGAAACTGTCGAATACAGACGAACACACCACAGCTACACGACCTGCGGCCGGATTCTGTAACTCGGAGAGTTTGGGAGTTTGGGAGATGAGAATGTTCGTTTTCCCCGATTAAAACTCCCTAACTCTCCATTCGAGACTCTCTAACATGCTTTGGGAGTTAAAAAAAACGTGAGAAGTATCGAAATATTGAAAGACGGCTAACTCTGTGTGGGAGGGTCTAGAGTACAAAAATATAGGTGAACAATTATTGGGCGAGGCTCTTTTGGGAATAGGGGGCTCATATCAGCCTGAATTGGGGGTTGTCCAAAATATGTCATGTTTAGTATTAAATTAAAGAGGGAGAAGCCAGTAATCGAGTGGTGTAGTTTTTTTGTTTGATCATTTTAACTTCATAACTGACTTTTTACCGCCGAAAGACGGATTTTTTGCACTTGGGTTATATACACCCCAGTTCCTATACTTTGTATATATTTCTTCGGTTCTTTGTTTCACATCCATTAGTATACTCTGTTGTGAACATTTTTCTCATGGAAAGTGAATTTTCACGACTTACCAGTTCTTCATAATGATGAGTTGAAAATATCTCCATTTTTATACCAAAAAAACGGCCATTTTTTCATCTTAAGAAGGACAGTTATCTGCAAAACTATTTACTGGACTTAAAAACTAATTACATATCTAATTAGGGGACAAAATGTAGATGCGATTTCATCCTACATACATGGTTTAACGTGCATATTTAAATTTTTTATAGCATCTCTTCTGTACTGGAAGACGATCATATTGACAATTTTCGTATGAATTACAATTTTTAGCGGGTACCCTGAGACACCAAAATCCTTCTTTCTCTGTTAGTATTGCAAGGATGTCCATAATTTGTTTTTGTAAACATAGCCAGGATATGCAGTGAATCCATAATTCAATTTGAAAATCCTAGTTACCTAGGTACCTTCACAAAGGACAATAAAAGCAGACAATACTGTCAGTTGAGAAATATTTTTTTTTTACTTCTCCACAACTAACACAGCCGAGAGTTTTGCCGATTTGAATAGAGAGTTTGGTAATTCTTCTTAAACCCCGGGCTACACCTGGCTAGACTATCTTGTTTTTTGAAAAACCTGGGCTACCCCGTGCTTACAATAAAAATTTCTCGGGGTAATGGCTTGACAGTTGTCACTTGAAAACTGTCACTTGCAATTTGTTGTTGATTGGGA
This sequence comes from Dioctria rufipes, assembly GCA_963924295.1. NCBI lineage: Eukaryota > Metazoa > Arthropoda > Insecta > Diptera > Asilidae > Dioctria > Dioctria rufipes. The sequence goes on along the minus strand of OZ002740.1, from coordinate 20,152,698 downwards.
CATATGTATTATTTCTTGAGCGGAAATAAGCAAAAATTAGAAGAAAAGAAATAGAAAAATAGCTAGAGCATATTATATTTGTATTCACCCATTTTATAAATAACTTTTTACAATTAATTATATTCAGGAGAACTGTCAGACAAATGTCATTACATTAGATTTACCCGGTGTTTTAAAAACTTGTTCGATGAGTGCACAAAACCCCGGGTAAATTTGGGGAAAATTGTAGGGGAAAATTTACACGGTATTTTACACGGTGTTTTCATCGAACAAACCTATTCTATTAGAACTAAGACTATATACACAAATAAGTTAATTCTTATTAAGCATCTTATTTTTTATCTAGTATCCAACATGTTCTACAGTTTCCTAATTGACAGATACATAAGTTTGGTCAATACTGGTAGCAATTAGTCTTGAAATATTTCTGTAGATCTTTTCGATAACCTAAGACCACCAAAATAAAGAGCAGTCATCATTTTGTCGACGATAAATAATAGTAACTTAGCTATATAAAAATAACTAATAATTCAATTTCTTTCGAATAAATTATCTTTCCCACCACTCTTAATGCCTACATCACATCAATAACTCTCTCCCACTCTCCTTTTCAAGTTGATTCTTATCAAAACTCGATTTATATAATCGGAATTCAACTGCCATTAATCATCATCATAACTAGCCATCAAAACTTTTTCGCAAATCACCGTCTAATTTCACTTTTCTTCGAATTTTTTCCGTCTCGTTTATTTATTTCTTCAATCATTTCTTGCTTTATTCACCGAAGTAGGTTAGGTACTTGTGTTTGGATTAACTGTGCTAAACATAATAAGTACGAAAAAAAAAATACTCTCGCCAACTAATGCCTTATATGCTTATGCTTATATCTAGAAAGTTTCATGTCACGTAATGCAAGCAAACAGCTTACATACTTGCTTACTTAGCTGTAGACTTATTTGGTAAACGGCAAATTGATGGGAAAAAAGAAAAACCTCAATTGGAAATGTGCAAGCATTTCCAATAACGCAAACAACAATTGACGCCATATTTTGAAATCATTCAATCTTTCTCATAAATGATGTAAGCGCCTGCCTAAATAATCAGTAGCCTTGTGTACATATTATTTAATAAAAATATTTTCTTGAATGAAGGAACTTTGGTAAAGTTTTTCTATTTTTTTTTCTTCTAATTTCAGCATGGAATCAGCATTGAAATTGTTCGTGTTCTTCCGGATAGCCCACCACCAGGTTTGGCAAATTTATTTTGTCAAAGTGATGAAAGGAATCCAGCTGAAATGGTAAGAAAAGCATTTTTTTTTCTAATTTAAACTAATTAGATAAGGAGTGTACGTCTATTAAAAAATTTTGATGCGAACATTTTTCTAAAAAAAAAAAAAAGAGAGAGAAGAGAGACGGCCAAAGCAAATAAATGCCAGACTACCTATAATCAGCATAATGCGAATTGAAGTGAGCACACCTACGAGAACGCAACTCCCTTTAAGTATCTATTGGTGTCACTGACATATAATAAGACTGGACTGAGTGTTCTTGCTTCGAAAATGGCACAAATATTGAACAGGCTGTGAACACCCTTTATTTCGTACAATTTTACACCGATTTATAATTAGTTATTATTTGACGATTGGAAACACTAAAGATGTTGTAAAATCGTATTGCATTAAATGAAAATTATTTAGGAAGTTAAACTCGTTTTAATTAACACAAAAATTAATTTTTAATATTACTGAAAAATGTGTTCCTCTGCAGATTTGATGTCAAATAGGCTTGAGCTTGTAAGAGATAGACGTATATAAATAATATATTTGTCTGCATTTTTATTTCAATTCCCGTGTATTCCAATTAATACAGCCGTACTGTTTCCAAAATTGGTTACAGTTCAGTGTACATTTTGAGCTTGAAAGAGGCAAATAGATTTTAATAAAAATTTGTGCCATTTTTGACTATAGGAATAATATAGGATGGCTCAATCCATTCTTATTATATGTCAGTGATTGGTGTGTTCCTTTTCTCGTTCTGAATGAATCTGTATGAATCACTGACATATAATAAGAATGGACTGAGCTATCGTATCTAATTCCTATTGTGAAAAATGGCACAAATTTTAGCTAAAATCTGTTTGACTCTTTCAAGCTCAAAATGTACACTGAACTGTAACCAATTTTGGAAACAGTACGGCTGTATTGATTGGAATGCATCGGAATTGACATAAAAATTCAGACAAATATATTATTTATATACGTCTATCTCTTACAAGCTCAAGCCTATTTGACATCAAATCTGCAGAGGAACACATTTTTCAGTAATATTAAAAATTAATTTTTGTGTTAATTAAAACGAGTTTAACTTCCTAAACAATTTTCATTTAATGCAATACGATTTTACAACACCTTTAGTGTTTCCAATCTACAAATAATAACTAAACTAAACTAAACGAAACAGAACCATTTCAAGTGTTTGACATTTCTTCCATTTGATAAAAGCAAGTATAAATTCTTAAAAATTGTTGTTTATGAAAAATAAAGCAATTTTCCAACAAAGGCAATTTAAACGCAACTAATACCACTTCGTACAAATTATAAACAATACATTCACGAATACAAATTAAAATCGTTCTGCTTGAATCCGGGAAAAACTCAAGTGCATTCAGAACAATTCGGAGTCCGGAAAAACCGATGACAGATTGAAACTAAATCGTTCGGCCTGAGAAAAAAAACGACATGGATTGCAAAAATTCATTCTGAACGAGAAACACTGATATATAATAATAATGGACTGAGCCATCCTATCTAATTCTTATAGTGAAAAATGGCACAAATTTTGGCTAAAATCTATTTGACTCTTTCAAGCTCAAAATGTACACTGAACTGTAACCAATTTTGGAAATAGTACGGCTGTATTGATTGGAATGCATCGGAATTGACATAAAAAGGCAGACAAATATATTATTTATATACGTCTATCTCTTACAAGCTCAAGCATATTTGACATCAAATCTGCAGAGAAACACATTTTTTAGTAATATTAAAAATTAATTTTTGTGTTAATTAAAACGAGTTTAACTTCCTAAATAATTTTCATTTAATGCAATACGATTTTACAACATCTTTAGTGTTTCCAATCGTCAAATAATAACTAATTATAAATCGGTGTAAAATTGTACGAAATAAACGGTTTTCACAGCCTGTTCAATATTTGTGCCATTTTTGAAGCAAGAACACTCAGTCCATTCTTATTATATGTCAGTGACGAGAAAAGAAACGCAGCATATAAATTGGTCTGTTTGGTAACTTTAGAGGAAAAATCTTTGCGTAAAAATCAAGTAAAACTTTTAGACGGAAGACATAAACACTCTTCACTATTTTTCAGGGCCTTATACCCTAGACAGACTTGCAACTTTCTTCTCTGTTTGGTCTCTTTCAAACACAAAAATTTTCTTCTACTAAATGCTTTACAATTACACTAAATACTCGCAAATTTTCATGATAGCATTATTGAACTCTGCCATGATCTTTTCTCACATTGAGGACCTGTCAATGACATTCCAAATGAAATAATTTTCGTCCATATTCTGTCACCACATATCCTTGAAATAACTGAATTTCTAATTAAGTCATTATGGATATGGATCTAGTCTGTCTAGGATATTTACACATGGTGCGTAAGTTCACATGCCTATTTTCAGTTAATTTTGACAGTCCAGTATCTTCTTCTTCTTTTCTTCTTTTTTTACTTCTCTTTCTTCTTGTATAAGTTAATTGATTGATTTAGAACACTACAGATAATTCTTCCTACCTACTCTTCTCCATACAACTTCTACAGAAGCTATTAGTCGGGGCCCTTACGAGTTCCGGAAGTTTACCAAAGAGACATTATCCTGTGATGATGACACCTATATTGCGCATGTCTGTACAATTAATTCTCAGCTGACATATTTTTGCTATATCAATCTTAAGATTACGTAGGTCATTAATTCCTCTCATCTATAGTTAGCCAGATGTAGTACCCTTCATTAATTTCTAGATGTGTGCCTATGAATACTTCGTCCAAACCTGACATTTAATCTTTCCTCGTAATTTCATCCATAGTGAGTATCATTTTTGATTTAATCTCCCATATCAGAAGAAGCTAAAAGTTCACAAAAACGCTATGGAGACCTATTTTCAGCTGAAAAATTCCATTTTATTGATCCAAAAAAATACCTAAAGCAAGATATCTCGCATCATTATGGCATTAATCCGAAGCACATAAAATCTTTCTTATGGCTGTTTAAATAAATTTCAATCTTCCTAGAGTTTCTAAGACCAAATGAAGGAAGTTGATTTTTGATTTACACATAACTGGCATTTGTAGCATATCTCCCAATGTTCAAAGATATTCGAAATTCCACAATCCTGACAATTTCGAATACATCTGTATTCCAAACTAATTCACCGCTAGGGATAATTGAGAAATTCCCAGCGGCCGTCCTCTCGATTGATTCATCATTACTATATTGGATAATTGGAACAATGATAGTCTCACTGACGTAAGGAAAAAACCAATTAAAATTATCATAACATATGACCATTACCAAGAATCTTCTCTAAAAGACCTGCCGAGTGCCTTATTCATATACTAGACTACGGATCGAGCATTAAACCCAGATATTTCGCAACTTAACCACTCCCATCTCATTTGACGGAGCATTAATTTCCTATTCACCGTCGCAAAGCATTCTTGACATTAATATTTCCAGTAAATTAAACTAACAGACCACATCTTCTCTGTTGCAAAAGTAGCACCGCACTGTTTTGGATTTCTGAAAAGGGTAAGAATTATTCCAGCCTGCCAAACCTAGTGCTCCTCAAGCTTCCTTCAAGCTCATTGGCAATTTGGCAATAACTTGTCATATCGACTCACTCCAGCATCGCAGATGCCTTTCGCTCCTTTATCGCTACATGCATGGTCACGCACATTCTATCACCCCTTCAAAATACTTTTGGCTGTACAGTAAAATTCCGTGATTCTTTCTTATCCTGAACTGTGCGAATGTGGAAGAGTCTACCATTTTGTGTTTTTCCTCGGGCCTTTAATCTGCGAAGGTTCAAGATTGATATACATCAACACCTCCGCCACGTTTCTTATGGTCCCTAATCCTTTCCACATCTCCTTCCTGCCATGCCATGCTTTGCATCATCGAGTATCCCTTGAGTTTGGCTTAATAATTTGTATTAAAAAAACTATTGATTTTGCGTTAGAGAATAAGTCTTATTAGTCTGTTTTTTCTAGTTGTTATTAGTAAAATGTATCAGGACTGTCATACTTAGGTTGACATTAAAATCAACCTTGCTGCACCACGTCTTTAAACTAAGTAGATCTAAATTTTGCTGAAAAGTTCCACAAGACCTCGTTATCAGAACTGTCCATAGTTACGTTTATAATTTCATCAGTGTAGGATTCCGCAAACTTTTCTGTGTTCAGTTATCATAACCAGCACTTCGTTCACCGTAAGTCATCAAACGTGGTGAGATAAGACCAAGCTCAGATGCAGCCTCTAATTTCCGTGCCTACAAATGCCCAGAGAGAAAATTTTTAAGAAGTTGCGTGTTCTAACTAGCTAACGACAGAATGTCATACCCAAATCTCTTCTTCTGGAAGCATGAAAGTCTAAATAAACTTGTTAATTCTATAGTGCTCCCCAGTTCCACTTTGTAAGCGCAAGCGCCCAAGTTAGATAAATTTCTCACATACTACCACTGATCTATGCACATATACAAAGTCAGTGCCAGGTATAAAAAAATTCCCTGCAAACATTACGATTGGAGATCGAATCGGAATCGACTCGCCCAATCAAAGTTAACTTCGATCTCGAGGCGAAAATGAAGGAAAAGGTACGCAAACTCGATTTAAAATAACGACTCGATTTCGATTCGTCTTTTCAAAACTATTTCGAAGATTTTTCGTGTATTAGTGCTAAAGGTCATATGTATTCGAGATTTCTTCGTAAAACCTATTCGATCTCGAATTGGATAAACGAGTAAACTATGCTTTGTGGAAACTACTCGATATCCAATTGAAAATAAACAACCAAACTATGAGAAACATTTATCAAATGCAAATTTTAATTTCTCAGCACTCACTTTTTTCGGGCATTGTGCATTGTCATGCACAATCTGAAAAATCATGTACTGATAATTCTTTTAAAAGACTTTATAATTTATCGAGGAGATTCGTAAAAACGAAAAATTCTCTGATTATACTGCAAGTTCTCTGAACCTAAGGGCCATATGTCGAGAAATATTCGCAAAACCGAAAAATTATCGAATTGTTGCGCTCTTCGAGAATTTCTCGCAAATGCGAAACCCGGAGAAAATGTTTGCTGGGTTTACACCAAAATTTTTCATTTGTATAAGTTGGCGTTCACTTATCCTTTACGTTTGTCACAAAAATTTTAATTTCACTCTCAAAATCTTTGTTTATCTGATTTAAATTTAAAAAAAACAGTAAATCTGAAAGAACTAAAAAAAAAATCTAATGGAATTTTAGGTAATAACATGTGACTGTGACGCAACACCAATCCTTCAAGTAAGAGCATATCGGGAAAAATTGGGAAAAACTGAAACATCACACTATAAAGTAACAATATCCCGGTTTCGAGCCCGCCTATCCACAAACATGAACTACAACAATCTCAAGGGTGAAATGAAGGTTGAAGGATATCCGGATGTAAGTACAAAAAATAACACAATTTTTGTCTTCTTCTTTAACAGAATTTTACTAAATTTTTTTTTTATATGCATATTTACAGATTAAAATCGCAATGAACAGTGTTGGTGCCATTAAAGCCATCGATCAAGATGAACAGCAAGTGCAGGAAATTATAAGGTATCTATAAGGAAGAGCTGTAGCAATTGAAATAAGCGATAATTAAAAAAATTTTAATTTCAGCGAATCTTTAACGAGCGCTTTAAGGGACACAATATATCCGATAGACTTTTCCATCTATTCAACATGTCCTCGTGCTATGGAAATGGAACCAACCGATGCTTCTGTAAATTATTATGATTATTATGATTCTCTTGCGGTGAGGGGAGAAATTCTCAAATTTATAATTCGCTCGTTTTGGTGGATTATGTGAACACATACGCATGGTGTTTCCCTATGCGATATTTTTGTATCTCTTGTCTTGTTTTTAAGTCCTAAAAGTAATGTAGAGGTTTGCATAGAATATTGACAGATCATCTTTCATGGAACACACAATTTTTCTTATAAGTAGATATTTACTATTACATATTTGATTGAACTCTATAGTTGTTTATGAGAAGATTCATTCTCGTTCATTTTTACTTGAAATGCTTATAGAGCCATTTGGACTATGAAGTTGAGTCAGTATCTTAATCGAAAGGGGCTCCGTACAATGTGGTGAAATTTTCCCAGTACACTGTAGCATGTTGATTGATGTGATTAATAAATTGAGCTACTTTTATACGTCAAGAGCATTAATTGCATCCCGACCCTGGATCAAGAGTTCCACACGAATCTATCTTTGAAGGTGCAGTTAGTCATCATACCTAACATAAACAGGGACAGAAATCATTCAGTGTGCTTCAACCAAAGCACAGAGTGGGATTTCCATCATACACAGACGGCTTCAAATCGGAAAAGAACACTGGGGCAGACAGTTTCCGCGGAGAACCTCATTTGGATATGACCATACACCTCACGGGCATCCACATCACGGTTTTCCAGGTGGAATCAAGGCTGTAATATCTGCTAGAATACCAAGCGGTTGTCACAAAAGCTTGTCAAACCATTGTCAAAGCCTTTTACAACCTCCAAACTGGTACTGGAGTGGAAACCACCCTGAATTCAATTTCTCGGTGTAATGAGTTAGTCGTCCTTTGAGTACCAGGTCACAGCGATATAAGCAGAAATGAAAATTCAGACGAGTTCACTTGCTTGGTGCAGTATCGGAGGTTCCCCCTCCACAATCGGATTTGCATAAAATATTTATAATATTTCGGATTGGGACGACTGCCAACACTCATCTTTAGTTAGATGGCCTATCGGGTAAACCTCACCCAAATTAATAGAAAAAGTAACCCTTAGAACCCTCGCGTCAAGTTTTACTGGACACTCATTGTTCACCTATACAGGATGAAACTTATTGACAACACTGAGTGCGAAGGATGCAAAGAGGAATCCGAAATGGTGATTCACTGTAAATGTTACAGAGACTTTGAGTTTAGATGAACTGCATGAAGTGATTATGAAGGCTTAGGGGCTAAGAGAGCGAACAATGGGCCTTGTTGTGACCTAGCTCTAGGTTTCTCAATTTTCTTCCAATCCATTCATCCATCTATAAATCTTATACGAATAATGTGCACTGACTTAACTATTGCTAACCCAAGCATGCGTTGTTTCAGATTTGCATTATGAAATGAAATGACCTACAAAAACGAACTTGTGATCTGTTTGCTTAGTTCGATATTTAATGTGAACAGTGTGACTTTACAAAAAACTTAAATTATTATCAAAGCAACTATTATATTGGTGCTTATTGAAATTTGTACAATATTTTTTAAATATAATTTTGTAAGCCTATTGTATGCATTCGCAGAAACTGTCATACCATTTGCAAGCGAAAAAATGAAAGAATGCAGAATAGATTCCTGCAAAGCTCCAGCTTAAGTGAAGTCTTCAGCCCCATGAGGATCCAGGATCCTCTAACAAATTATTTCCTAAACTACTTTGGGTTAACAACAGGGATAAAAACATAAAATACAATCGCAAAAACAACACGGAAAATACAAAGGTTACAATTCAAAGGCGGGGTATACTGATTTTCATTCCCGAGAAGAAAAATATCGTAAATTGTTCCCATATGAATGTCGTATTTAAAGTAAAGGGAAATTCCTGATCGTGTATGGCGGCTTAATCGTTTTTTAATCAAATGATTTAGGGAATAACCTTAGGACTGTCTGCATTATGTTAACATGACCCAACAGTATAAAAATTTTCTGTGATTATCAAATAGGGTTTTGCTACTGAAAGTATCCTATGAAAAAATGCGGGAAATTTAAATACTGAGGCTGCAAATACATAGTGACAGTATTTGCAATGACAATGACGTTTTTTAAATGTTACTTTGTATGAAATTCTGTTGCCACGTATAGAATTTCGAATAAATCCCATAGTTTACCTGCAGTTGCCAAAATCGAACAGCCAAACTAACTTGTAAAAGTTTATTTTATTTGTTGAAAAATTAGTCATTAGTAAGTCTACTATGGTAACTAGGTAACTAGGTAACCCCATAGATCGCGGGGTCCTGGGCCCATACGTAAAGATGGCACTGCAGCTCTGAGGATTTTTAGACTTTTAATGAATTTTAACCACTTTATACATACAGTACACAATACACATAAAAATCCCCCCGCGTAAAGTTTCATTCTCGAAGGGTATAAGAAGCACCGATAAGATGAGTCCATACCTAATACAGTTTGGTAAAACCAGTAATGAAAAAATCTGCTGGCAGAGGGAGTTCTCACGGGTTAACAGGTTTTTCAGACGATAAATGTATCACCTCACGATGTAATAGTTCTGAGCATTTGAATTTGATATGAGTTAAATTGACGATCGAATATGGAAAACAAGAAGATAATTGACAGAAAATGCTAATTTAGACGATTGAAACAAGAATATTTTTCGGTCGCTTTATTACCACGGTCAGGCAGAAAATCGATGATCAGCTTTTCCTTTGAATTTCAATATTACTCTTCTAAGCAATGTACTGCCACCTATATTTGAAAACTAACAGTAATTTGATATTGATTTTAAGATATCTTGGGTAACGAGATTCTTGAAAAATTTAATTACGAATAAATGATCATTGGTTTTGCCCTGTCTGCGTAGCTCTAGGGTTTACTTTTATTTTGTTTTATGAGATTTTTTTTTTGTGTGTGTTCTTTTCTTATATACGTATTTATTTTGGTTTTATTTCCGTTGAATTTCTTATTTAGAAATTGAATAGAATTTGTTTTTTGTTCATAAATTTTCTTCAATTAAAAGAAAAATATTTGTGTTCCATGATTTGATCTTAAGGCGTGAGTCATAGATTGAATTAGATTTGAAAAATGTTTTTCCCCTTGTTCCGTGTTTTTATGTTTAAGTGAAAAAGATTGCTTTTTGTGCTGTTGTAACTGTTGTTAGGAGCCATATACCCACCAGTTCTTCAAAATTATAAATTATAAATAATATTAAATAGATATTGATTGAAAGCACATAATCAATCCTTCAGTTATTAGATTACACTAAAAAAAATTGCATTTTTCCATTTAACTGATAGCAGACTAAATTAATACCAGATATCTACGGTGAGATTTGAATTTTTTTCCTGAAAATAGAAAAACGTTAGTGAAAAATGTTGTTGATATTAAAATATTACGGTGGCTTTCACCCCGTACTTTGTAGTTATTAGTTTAAAAACAAAAATTAACGCTATACTATTGATGTATATATATTGTTTAATTAATTAAATACTTAATGATAAACAGTGTTTAGGGCGTCTGCTATTTTCCTGTTATAAGTATTCTACTTTTAGCTTGGTAATTATTATAAAGCTAGTTTTACATAAAGTCGCATACGCCTTGCGATTTCCATGGATGACAAAGCAGTTCACCCGATGTCTTCCTGTAGCTTTGAAGCAGAAAGCCATTGAAGTTTTCTAGTGGCATGCCAATTTTGTTATAGGAAAATATGTCTAACGTAAATCCCTGTAATTGTTCTGATTTCCGATTTTCCAAGGAAAAGGAACATTTTTGCCCTTTAGTTGTGTTTTAATGGTAGACTAAGTTATTCTTCTTCTCAGTTCATAAGAACAATTTTAATGCGATGGCATGGTCACCTTAAACATGCACCAAACTAAGTGCGGAACCAAGGTCCCAGAATGGCTCTAGACTTCAATAACAGTTTAAACCTAGCAAGGGAGTAAATTGAACGGGGATTAAGATCGCAGTGAATGAGAATGAACACCCCTCCACAAATCTAAATCTAACTAGCACATATATTTAACAAATTTGTATCGCTCTGTGCATTTTAAATAATTTTTATATTTGTAGAATATAATTATAACAATTCTTACAATTTCCGGATTTAGACATTTATGTATTTTGTCGTTTCTGAATTTTGTCACTTCTGAATTATCTCATTTCCGGATTTTTTTTTCAATTTTTCTGGATTTTGTCTTTTCTGGATTTTGTCATGTTCTCGTTAAGGAGTTATCGGTTTGTTAGATGAGGCTCCTCCCACCATCCCTCCCCCTTTAGAATTCTTCCTTATTCTGCAGGCTTTTTACAATACGCTCTTTAAGTCTTAGCTTCACTATTCCTATGGTAGATCTATTCCAGTTTTACATGGCTCCGTGTTTCGATTTCTTTTTAAAGCGGATGTCATGTACAATCTTTATTAAGGCTGCGTTTATTCCACTTTTAGGATATTTAGCGGAACTATCACCAGTCTAATACTCTCTAATCATTCCTTGAATCAGACTGAAGTTTGATCTAAGAGGCTTTGATTTTGATTGTATTTTCCATTCCGTTTCCTATCTCACTTAGGTATATATTTGGGGGCATTTGAATTGAACTCGTTGTAGCGAGTCCATACTTCTATACAATTCTCATCCATTTTTTTTACTACCTCTTTACCCATTCTCTTTTCATGTCATGAATTAGAACCTGTTCGTTGACGTTAGCCACATTTTTAGTCATTGACTAACTCGACTATACAAAATCGCGATTGAGTAATTCGCGATTCTATTCAAACCACCGGCATTTTATATTCTAGGATATTTTATAATTCCATGATTTTTTATTCAAGAATATTTGCTTGCTATATATGCTTGCTATAATTTATTTAAAAAGCTTTAGTTTTTTACATATAGATCGTACAAATGTGTTTCGAATAATTATATGCAATTGCCCATTTATGACAGGACCATGCTCTAGTAATTTTCTGCACTCAAAGCAATTGGGATCAGTTAAATATTCATAATAGCGATTCACTGATTTCCATAGGAAACAATCTTATTATCATTCTCATTAGTCTCAAAACTTATTCTTTTGGATAAATCATTTGTTTTTTTCCTCTAAAGCAAGCATGTTTTAAGCTATATTATAGATGAAGCGATCTGCTTGTTCCCGTGAGACTTATCTAATTACAAAATTTCTCGGAAATACCGAGTTAGGTGTACATAAATTGTTACCCTAATTTCTTTTTCTCTTTCCAGAGGATGCGTTATGCATAAGCGCATAGCTGACATCAAAATTTAAGTGTTTTGAATTTGACCTTCTTTTAGTTTTGGAATGTTTACAATAAATTTCCTCTTCGATACATAATATTTCTGCTTCTTCTTCTTCTTCTTAATGAGTTTTATTTTAATTCAGCATAAAATTTTATTTACAAAAACTACCTATACTACTTAGGCGGATGATAGTATTTGTGTGTAGTACGTACATATATGTGTAGTTATACAGCAATGTAAAACTGTAAAAAGCAATCTTTTTCTAAATTCAAATTTTTAAAAATTCTTTAAAAAACAAAACATATTAAGTGAAATGATCTGCAACAGATGATGGATGGCTTTACCGCACAAACTCGATTCTCCGGTCTTGGGCAAGCAGTATCAACTGGCAAGCGTTTACTAGTTAAAATCGTCAAAGGTGAAGGACTTGTAAATGCCCGTGATCCTTATTGTATTGTTGAAATGGATGAACCTCCACAAAAAAATCAAACAGGCGCACGTCAAGGAAACACACCATATTGGGATGAACATTTCTTATTGTAATTTTTTTTTTATCTTGACTCATTTTCATCTTTCTTTTTTTATAAATTCAATTAAAAACAATTTTCCTTTACAGTGATATCTCACCACAGTCAGCTGAAATTCTATTCGAAGTATACGATCGTTTACCAAATGTAAATGATCCACCAAAATTTTTGGGTCTAGGATTAGTTGGTATCGATGAATTATCAGTAGGTCCGGCATCTTCACAAATACTCGCCTTACAACCTCGTCCATATGAAACTGAAAATGTTAGCGGTGCTATTACAGTGGAATTTGTATTTATAGAGGGAGCTGAAATACCTTCCGGTCCACGACCATATAAATTGAAAGAAGCACTCAAAATAAGTACACCATCGATAAATGAACATCTTAAGAATGGTGCTGATTTGGCTGATGCCGCTGTTCGTGCACTTCAAGATGGTGTCTTAACTTCTAGTGGAAATCCGAGCAAAAGTACCTTAATTATTCATAGTGTCCAAAGGGTAAGTTCATAAGTTCTTGATTTTTGTAATAGAGTCTATTCAATATCATATGGGGAGAGAAATCTCATTTTGGGTACCTTTTTATTACTGTAGTGTAAGGATGGTTGTAGGGTAGGGGGGATCCATTGAAATTCATTCAAGACATTTCCTGGCTTAACCCGGTGTTGTCCATTTTGTATGTTTTAAGCTATATCATTTTTTTTTTATAATTCCAATTTATCCTGTAACCATCCAATTTTTGTTTTTATCATATTTTCACAAATTTTTTATTCATTTTCGACATTTTCTTTTTTTGTTTTGTTTATTTTTAGAATAATCGATCATCACCCTTCAAGGTAAATCATCACAAAGTCAATTGGGTTTTCATTTTTTCTGTCTCTCAATTTATTGGTTTTTTTTTTTAAGTTTTACATTAAAATAATTTTAATAATTTTAACTTTGCTATTAGTTTTAAGAATTTTATTTCTGTATACATACACATAAATTTATTAGTTTACAATTTCTCATACGAGACGGCATGACGATATTGGTCAAAAGTACATCAATGTTTTCATCTGTGATATTTAGAGACTGCATAATTTGCTTCAATTTGAAAATTTTGACTAGTTTAGCTTAAAAGCCCAGTTGACGTCTAAAAATAGCACTTAAGCCTGTGCAATATTGAATTTAATCGTTGTGTGATCAGTGTGGTATCAAATGTTTTGATCAGGAATTGTAGATAAATCCTGGAAAGCTAATGTTAGTGGAAAATTCTCCCCAGAAGGCTCACACCTTTCATAAAGGAGAATACAGTGCAGATCTTTACGGAGGTGCATTCCATGTTTCGAAATTTAAATTTAATTCCTTTCTCAGCAGTTAAGTTCAGTTTTATGTACATATATGGATAGTATAGTTAGTGATTGGGTTAGGTTTGCTTGAGGGAGGGGTGGAGGTGGCCGAAAAGTGGATTACTTCTATCTTTTGTTCGTCGCGTTTGAGGAAGCCAGAAGGATTATTGTTCGCCATGTGCGAAAAATTATTGCTAGAAGTTTACCAGAGTATAGGTTAGGTTAGGGTTAGGTTGGCCTGTAGTTGAAGGGTGGGGAGGGGAATGGGTGTGTTCGCAAGGTCTGATGCTTTTACTTTTAATGCGGATAAGTTTCAAAAAGACGAGCCAGAAGTAGTATGGTGTTAAATCGTGATGAAAAAGGAAGCCATTGAACCATTTTTCTGATTTTGCACGGACCCATGCGAGATTTTTAGTTTTTCCCTAGGCTCGCGAATAGTCAATCGCCTGTTTGAACGTATCGGTTTTCCCACTTTTTGCACGTTTCCGTGTGTTTTTAAGGTCGAAGGATGGCCCGACCATTGCCAGTCGACTCATTTCTGCTTTTAAATCGTTCATACTACTAGTAGGCAGTCTTCAGAATTGCCACATTATCGCCATACACTGATTTTAACAATTCATGATCTTCTTTGGGACTTTTCGGCAACTTAAAACTTAGCTTGATATTAACACGTTATTCGAAATCCATGATATACGACAGACACGGTAAACACGACCTCATTCTTCCTATTCTGGAAGCCGACTAACAAGCCACAACTTGCTCAAACCTAACACTGACTTTCTCAAAGAATCAGGTTATCAGACATATTACTTCAAATGGATATAGCGTTAGCAGCAGCTGCTATAAAATTTCATTCACCGTATTTTTTTATCACACCTTGTAGAAGTTAGGTTAGAGGAATGTTTATCGAAATATGTACCTTCGAGCAGCCACACTTAGGACCATCAAAGGTCGATTGTAATGCCACCTAATCGGGACCCTACCTAAAGATGATTGCTTAATTTAGGGTAAGCAATGTGTTAAAACCAGCAACAAGAGTTAAAAAGCCTTACTAGATCCCTCAACTCCTGACTGTTATTTCCCTAATACGCGGAAAAAGTAGCTTCTTCTTCTAATTTTGGCAAGGCTGAGACATTCACACAGTACGTGTTAAACATTCTCGATCTCCTCTTTTTTCATATAGCTTCTTAAAATTTGCATGCATTCCGCATGCTTTCCAAAGAGGCAATGTCCCGTGCACTAAGACTCCGCACATCATTACGGTTTCTCTTTAGAAGAATCTCTGTTTTCATAGGTCTTCTCTTGGGTCATAGCTGTCTCGAATGTGGTTAATTTTCCCATTTGTGAATAGCCAGCTTGCAGGTCTGTAAATCCAAAATTCTCTTCGTTGATACTAGGGATTTTCCAATAGATTCTTCCGGCAAACATATATTCATAGCTAAACAAATTCCTGGCGAGAGCATCAGCTGCCACATTTCCTGGTACATCACTGTGTCCCGGCACATAACAGAGAATAGTTAATTCTGTGGTTGGCACAAAGCTCACTGAAAGCTGGTGCAGATGCAATATAATAATATTCGAATCCAGAGCTTTGATTGCAGCTTGGCTGTCAATGTTAATTCGGATATCTCAATTACCCCATTACAATTTTCTGGAAAAATTCAATTCAAACAAAGGATAGTTGCCAAATTTCCTATTTTCATATTTCATCATAGCAACAACACTGATCACAAAATTCTATACAAATATCACGAGATATTCGACATACATGCATTCACCAATCAATTCAAGAAACACTTCTCGATAAAAATTAAGTATTACGAAAAACAACAATAAAAAACCACATTCACACATATCTATAAATGTTTCATATTTTTTGTGTGTATGTATTCAGAAATGATTTTTAAAACTTTTAAAACTTACTAATCTCCTCGCTTTCATATTTGGCATAAAACTAAAAACAAGAATGAAATTAGATCGAAAAACAAAAGAGGACATCTACATAACTAGGCAAAAAAAAAAATAAAAAAAAAACTCCTTCATAAAAGCGTACAGCAGTTTTTTTTTTTTGTAAAAATAATTAACAAAATTGAGTTTTTCTTCTTCTTCTTTTTTCTTATTTTGTCAACGCTAACATTGTTAACATCAAAAAATAAAAAGGTTGAATTAAACAAAGATGGTCGGATAGAAGTTAACGAAAACGAAGTTGATAAAGAAAATATTGAAGGTGATAGCCAACAGGAAACCTCTATAACAACCGATTTAACCACCGGAAGTCCAGATAATAATAATTATCCACGAAATGATGATGCATTTATAACAGCCGTTTCAGCTGATATTCATACAGAAATGGAAGGTAAAGGACTTAACGAAAGCATTGAAGATGATGTAAGTATTAATTTTGTGAAGTTTTTGTTTCTCTTCTCTATTATTGGTGAAGCTTTATTAAATCAACTACATACTACCACTTGTTTGTGTGCGTGTGTGTACTATAATATGTTTTGTAGGAGTTTTTAAAAAATTCTGTCATTAATGAAAAAAAAGAATGCATACATATAGAAACTCCTTCAAAACTCCTCCATTAGATATGTTCCTTTACTTGAAATCAGGGATAAAATTTCATACGATTATCTTTAATAATTTTTCTTGTTTAACGAAAAAAAAAAAAAAACATTCAATGAAATTTTAAACCGCTAAAATTATGACTAAAAGAACATATCTAATAATAATAACATTATATCACTCTATTACGCAATCGATTTCAATTTTTCTATTTTAATTTTACATAGAAATTTGGCCGGCCAATCGCCCAATCATCCCCACAACATCAAACAAATGGAAATGGTATGCCATTAAATCATACCGGCAATTTAAATCATCATCAACAACAGCAACAACTTGAAGATGATGATCGTGGTCGAAGTCGTAAGAAACGTGATTTTCTGGGAACATTAAAACGTCGTCTTGGAAGGTCAAAGACACGAACAAAATCCATGGATCGTGGAATGATTCCAATTGATATTGAAAATCCTAATGGAGATGCAAGATCATTATCAGCTGATCGAGGCCCAATCACTAATAGCACGTCAATGGGTAATTGTAAACTTTTATACATGAAAAATAATATCATTGGATGTTGGTTGTGTAACGCTAATTTATTTTTTTTTCTTTCTTTCTCTCTTTCTTTCTCTTTTTCTTCAATCACTTATGTATTGTATTATGTTCTATGGTAAAAACAAAAATATGTACACACATATACACAATTCCTGCACGTTAAATTTAATTGAAATATTACCACCAATCACGAAAAATATTTTATAAATGTTGTCCACAAAAACAAATGTATGCTTCCACAACAAAATAATTCACCAATATTAAATTTCTTGGCGACACTAATTTTAACACATGTTCTTCTCTTTGTTGCTGATTAACATTATTTTCCACATTTATATTTTGGTGATTTTGTTGGGGAAACTTTCATTTATCAAAAAAATTTCAAAAATGCTTCAAACGTGTGTGCAAAATGTTTATGTGCACAAACATACACAAATAAAAATGTATTTATTGACACACACAAACACACACACAAAACACTGTTATCAATCTCAAAATCAAAACACTTTCAACAATTGTGTATGTAAACATTGTATAGGAGCGCGATTAATAGTGCCAACACTTGATCAATCTAGACGATCCTCACTTTCAGAGTCATCAGCTATCTCAGGTTTTTCAACAGCAAGCACCAAAACATTTTTACATGAAGCATCAACATTAGTACTGGAAACCATTGAAAATGGGGTTAAAAGGTGAGATATCCATACATGCATAGCTCAAGTGAATGAATTTTGAATAATTTTTTTTTCTTTTTTTCTAGGCATTTCCTAGTTCCGTTAGCTATTGCTATGCGCCCAAGATGGCGTCGCAAAGGTACCAAATTGCACATATACAATGATCATACTTTTGTCGCAAAACATTTATCCGGGTAAGTACCTCTGTATGTATGAATAGTGAATGTTCGTTTTTTTTTTTAAGAGAAAATTCTTAGATTTACAATTTCATTATTTTCAGCGATTTTTCAATTCGAGGGATTTTGTACTCCGGCAGATATTGATATAATTCATTTAGAGAATTTATTCTGTAAAATTTTGATATCGAGTCGGGCACAAAGTCCAAAAAGTAGTGATGGGTCGGTGGCGAACGATTCGATCGTTTTGACCGGGTAAGTCAGTACACTGACTCAAAAGACCTGTGTCACCCTTTTCAAAATCATATCGGTCGATCGGTAACTTAGATTCATGAAGAAAAGAAACTGCTTTGCTTGACTTATTTCTTAAAGCCATATATTCGACCGATCTTAAACTTTTTATTTACAGGGCTATGCATGCAGCTAGATCTTTAGTTAATATTTTTTCACATTAAAATAAAACTTTTGCATCTAGTTCACATTGTATACCATATTCCACCCACAACACTGTTTCGGCAGCAACAAAAAGTTGCTACTAAACAGACATCCAGAAATGTATCCTTTCTGAATATCGGAGTTTTGGTATTTATCTCCCTTCTGCATATCGACTTGGGAATTTAAGTTCCATCATGCACGCGCACATACTTAAAGCCAACTAATTTAGATTTATGTTATAGATTTGTAATTTTCATTTCCTTAGAAGGGTTTTTCTTAAGGAAAAGTTATTTCTATGATTAAAGAATGAAATAAATTGAAACGAATACAAATTTCTGCAGCACTGAAGGCTGATTTCATCATTCACATTTTTGCTGTTGAGTAGATACAAAGGCACAATTTTGATTCATTTGTTAAATGCTTGCTTTGAGGACAACCGGGTTGTCTTGCCATGCCACATTTCAGCAGTTGAGTAGTTACTGTTAACGCAAACGAGTTTTATAATTATTGAATAAAATAATTTATTCAGTTAAATGAACTGCTTAATAAAAATTACACGTTCAGATGTTTTTCCTAGACTGACAGCAGAATTTAAATTAAAGGAACATTGTGTATTCTTTACACAAACATATTAAGTTCTTAGAACTAATACAGATATAATGTTAATCAAGTACTCTAAGGAGAGTAAGTGTAATATAAATTAATAGAATGAGGCGTACACCAACACCCCTTCTCGCTGAATGACCTTGCTACTTATCGAAATGCATTCGCATTGCATTTGCAAAATTCCTTAATGTGTCCTTTGGTAAAGGCTTAGTCATTATGTCCGCTATCATGGTATCAGTTGGACAATATTTCACATTGATAATACCTTTCTCACACAAGTCACGTAGTAGATGGTGCTTGATGTCTATATGTTTTGTTCGTGGACTGGATTTATCTGATTCAATCATTCCAATGCATCCTTGATTGTCCTCAAACAATGTTGTAGCAGAAGTCATTGATAGTCCCATATCTGCTAGTAATTGTCGTAACCATAACAACTCTTGACAGGCATAAGCTGCGGCAACATATTCAGCTTCAGTTGATGAAATGGCAACCGTTGTTTGTTTCTTACTGGACCAGGCCACTAGTCCACTACCGAAAAAAAATATATAACCACTAGTAGATTTGCGATCTCTCTTCTCTCCTCCCCAGTCTGCATCAACATAGCATTGAAGTATTGGTTCCTTTTTCGCTGATAATACTAGTTTAGTATTACGGGTCCCCGATAAATACCGCATCACCCGTTTGACAGCTTTCCAATCTCGTTCCGTAGGTTCACTTACACGACGACATAGTATTCCAACAGCTGCTGCAATATCTGGTCTGGATACAGTTCCGATGTAGAGAAGTGATCCTATGGCTTGTCTGTACATTGTATTGTCGGATAGTACTTCACTTAGTTCATCTACACTCGAAGGATATGATGTTTCCATAGGTGTAGCGACTGGCTTTGCGTTGTCCATGCCATATGTTTTAAGCAAATCTAGAATCTTGTTTCGCTGATGCAGAAGAAAAGTTCCATCGTCTTCTCTCTCTATTTGAATTCCTAAATAGTACGATACATTTCCAAGATCTTTAGTCTCGAAAGTTTCATTGAGGCGTTTACAGATTAAGTCGATAACGTTGGCATACTTGCTAGCTACCAATAAGTCGTCTACATAAAGCAGAATATAAGATGTCGTTTTATCTTCTTCCTCTCTTAAGTATAGACTCGTATCGGCTTTGCTTTGAATAAATCCCTGATTTATTAACGCTGTAGTTGCTTTCTTATTCCAAGCACGTGCTGATTGCTTCAAACCATAGATACTATGATTTAACTTGAGTACAAGCTGTTCTTTTCCCTTTTGAACGAAGCCGGGTGGTTGTTCCATGTATATTTCTTCTTCTAAATCACCATGAAGGAATGCAGATTTCACGTCGAAGTGTCTCACATGGAGCCTCCGATGTGCACTAAGTGCTAGTAGAACGCGAATAGTCTCATGCTTTACAACAGGAGCAAATGTTTAGTCGTAGTCTTCTCCATATCGCTGAGAAAACCCTCTTGCAACAAGTCTAGCCTTGTGAGTAGTAATGTTACCTTTACCATCGTATTTTGTTTTAAAAACCCACTTCGCTGTAATTGCTTTACGCCCAACAGGAAGTTTCGTCAAAGTCCAGACTTTTCGTTCTTGCATAATATTTATTTCTTCCTTAGCTGCTGTAATCCATTTATCTCGTTCACGAGGTGATAGAGTCATCATATCCTTCCAAGATGTAGGTTCCTGTATACAGTCGACTTCTACTTTGTATGAAAGTCTCTTTGGAGGGATGCCCTTATTCTGCCTCTGTGAACGACGTGGTGTTTCTTCTGTTATCACTGGTAAATCAATTTGCGTAATTGTATTTTCAATATTTAATGCCGTGATATCCTCTTCTGGTTTGAATAATTCAACCTCTATTTCATTTAAGTTCGTTACCTTCCTTTCCATATTTTGAATTACCCCTTCTGTTTCATTACTAGAGGGAAGCTTTTGATACTTAGGAGTTTGATCGGAATTCTCGATGATGCGTACCGAGCGACTGATCCAGACTTTATATGTTTTTGGATCCAGAATTCTTTAACCTTTTACTGCAGTATCAAAGCCGATGAGGACACCAACAGTAGCTTTATCATCCCATTTTTTACGTAACTGGTGGGGTACGAATGAATAAACTTTTGATCCAAAAATCCTTATGCGACTGACATCGGGTTTTGAACCAAACCAATGCTCAAATGGTGTTTTCAAGATATTTTTACTTGGCAGCCTGTTTTGAAGATAAGCTGCAGTACATATTGCCTCTCCCCAATATTTGTTAGGAAGTCTTGCATCCAATAACATGCATTTAGCCATTTCTAGTAACGATCGATTCTTCCTTTCTGCAACTCCGTTTTGTTGAGGAGTGTATGGAACTGTGAATTGATGTTCGATGCCTTCCTTTTTCAAGTACTGTTTTAGATCTTCGTTTACATACTCTTTTCCATTGTCAGTGCGAAATATCTTTGGCTTGTATCCAAATTTGTTTGAAACCATAGCCATGAATTCCTTGATTAGTTTTGCCGTTTCACTTTTGTGTGTGAGCAGACGTATCTGCGTAAAACGAGAAAAATCATCGATAAGAGTTAATATATAACGATATCCACTTGAAGTTGCGGTTTGCATGGGTCCACATAAATCACTATGGATTAAATCAAGAGGTTGATTTGTTGTTGTTTCATTAGTGGGAAATGGAAGTTGTGACATTTTTCCTTTTGCACATTGTTCACAATCCTGTAAACTTGAATGTTCAATTTTATCTATGCCTTCCGCTAATTCGTCAGTATATAGCTTTCTGATAGCATCAATATGCCTGTGTCCCATGCGTCGATGCCATAATTTCGCTCGATCATATTTGTTAATATTATTTGCCAAGTTAGCATACTCATTAATGCATTGTAATTTGAAAAGCTTTCCTTCCAATATAGCTGTAGCCATGACTTCCTTCCCTTTGCTGATAGTGCACAATTTATTTTTAAATTCTACCTTATAACCATGTTTCGTTAACCTGCTCACAGATAATAAACTGCTATCCAGTGATGGAACATACAGTACGTCTGTTATCAAGATCTTTGAAATTGTCTTGTTCGAGCCATAACATTGCAGCATGCCATTTCCAACACCATTAGCTGGTATACATGTGTTATTGGCAATAAAAACATTTTCTTTGGTTTGATTAATTTTGGTAAAGAATTCACGACAATTTGTCATATTGGAGGTAGCACCTGAATCTACGTACCACACTCTATTGCCTTTTCTGCAATTTTCTTCGCGTGTGTTAAACATACAATGATAATTATAATTCTTCTGAACACCGTTCGATGCCATTTTACCTTTTTCTTTACTTTCCAATTGCCTTTTTAACTTCCAGCATTCCATCTTGAGATGTCCTCGCTTTTTAC
Source organism: Dioctria rufipes (assembly GCA_963924295.1). Taxonomy (NCBI): domain Eukaryota; kingdom Metazoa; phylum Arthropoda; class Insecta; order Diptera; family Asilidae; genus Dioctria; species Dioctria rufipes. Next base: position 20,130,150 of record OZ002740.1, on the reverse strand, counting down.
AGAATTTACAAAATTTGACGTTTGCATTCTGTTTATTTATGTTACAATGTTGAGCAACCTGCAACGCAACCTCAGTGGTACCACTTGATTCTACGCGCCTGTTGTACTCATCAATGAGTTTACCTCGCACGTAATCCACTGTTAAGTCGCTTTCAGAACGACCCTCTAATGTTGTGACCAATGTGTTATACGATTCGGGCAAACTACATAACATTGCTGCGACTATATCCTCGTTAGAAAGTTCCTTACCTAATCCACGCAGCTGATTTACTATTTCCTGCATGGCTGTAATATGAGCTGTCATTTCACCAGATGTAAACCGCATTAAATATAATTTTCTGATCAAGTACAGCTTACTGCACATGGAAGAACGTTCATGAAGAGATTTAAGTTTTAACCACATCTCTCGGGCTGTTGTTAATGTAGTCAGGTGTATGAGTTGGCTGTCTTCCACGGAGAGACCGATTGCAGCTATAGCCTTATATTCACGCCGATCCCAGTCATCCTTCAATTTATCATCTTCTGGTTTCGTTTCATTTACATTTGTCCATACACCATCACGCATTAATATCATTTGGATTTTAATTTTCCACAATTGATAATTGGAGTCATTTAATTTAGTGACGCCAACTTTTTCATTCAAGTCAACCATTTCGTCCACACAATAATTGAAATCTATTTTCAATTAATAAAATAAAACTCAATTGAAAGTATTGTTACACAACTGGGCCCATAACCTGTTAACGCAAACGAGTTTTATAATTATTGAATAAAATAATTTATTCAGTTAAATGAACTGCTTAATAAAAATTACACGTTCAGATGTTTTTCCTAGACTGACAGCAGAATTTAAATTAAAGGAACATTGTGTATTCTTTACACAAACATATTAAGTTCTTAGAACTAATACAGATATAATGTTAATCAAGTACTCTAAGGAGAGTAAGTGTAATATAAATTAATAGAATGAGGCGTACACCAACAGTTACAAAGGCACAATTTTGATTGTGACTGCTTAACACGTATTGATATATATCAGTCGCGAACGGGTGCAAAATTGATAAACTAAGCGCACTTTTAGCTTCGAGCGTTTTTCTGACATGAACGTTTCGCTGAGGTGCAAAAGACCCAAATAACCGAATTTTTACATGATTCACTTATGCCAAAAGACTCGTATGACCGTATGATGGGCAATCTGAAAAAATCATTTACTAGAAAGTTAAAATGCAGGAAAGATAAAATTCAGAATTGATAAAACCCTGAATTGAGAAAATGCAGATAGAATTTAGAATTTTTTCTGGATTTTGTCTTCAAATTCATAATCACGGAATTTAAGATTCCAAATTTAAAAATCCCTGGAACATATTCCAAATTTCAAATTAAAAACTTCTGGCTGTTGCAATTCTCGAAAATGCGATAGTTTTAATACAAAATCCCGGAATTGAAAATCGCAGGAAACTTAAACCCGGAATATGTACCTTTTTATAAAATTCACTAAATGATAAAAAACAAAATTTATATTTAAAATATAGAATTTTAAAAAACCCGGGATTTTGTAAATGGTAGAAATGGGATAACGCAACGCATTTTTCCAAGGTTCAGATTTTTTTCGGGGATTTTGTGCTTTGGGAGTTTGTTTGAAATAATCCATACTCGGGTCTTTTTAATTTCGGGATTTTGCTCTCCAGGATCTTGAAGCTTTAAAAAAAATAAAAGTTTTTATTTCTTTGCAAATGCTTTAATTTTGCAGGTTGGCTGTGTACGAATTCCCGGATTTCAAATTTCTGCGACAGAAAATTTCGTAAAGCAAAGTCCCAGAATATTGAATAATTTTAAATCTCTGAAATTTTCGGTGAAAATTCAAGCAATTCTCCGGCATTCCATTATTTTCGAGATTGTTTACTTAATTCCGTGATATTGCATTCCGAAATTTTTCTTTTCGGGATTTTAAAGTCTGGGATTTTTATACTGAGTGATTAGGTACGATATCTGAAAAACCAGTTTCCAGAAGGGCAAAATCCAGAAGTTATATGATCCAGAAGAATTCAGAAAAAAACCCTAGAGAAAGAATTTCACGTGAAATGAAATATTTCCGGGATTTTGTACAACCAACCTTTTTATTTTCGAGACTTTCGGGGATTTTTACTTAAGGTTTTTACAGTTCGAAAATTTGAATACTGTGAATTGTGCACGAAGTCCAGAAAGACGAAATCCAAAATTGTTATTTCTACGATGATATGCATGCAATATGAAAGGGGGGAGGGGTTTCAGGGTCGAGTTAAGTTACATAGAATATTGAACTTGACCTCAACCATATTTCCATTATCTAAAATTTGGAGTTCAACATGAGCGCATGGAAACATGCGTAATAATTGTTCGAAACTGAATGACAGCAAAAAAATTTATTTTATTTCTCCACAAATATTAAATTTATTTAGTTTTACACTTTTTTGTCAATTCTGGATGATGTCAATAATTCTGTATTTTATCAATTTCTCACTTTGGGGGTAATTTCTAAATTTTAACATTTTAATTTTCGTACTGATCGTTTGATATCATCTCTATAATTGGGACCAACAATTTTAAGTGTGCTCCGAACCACCGAAAAAAATATTCCTCGCACATTGCAGCATATTAACAGGTTTTAATTGAACCAATACACCATAGATTCCAAACGTCGGTTTATAACTAAAATTCTGGAGTATCAAATAACTCAATTCTTTGATTATCTAGAAAAAGAGCATCGCAATTTCTTGGGATTTTTTTTTTATTATGGAATTTTGGCAAGTTGTGCGATATCATTACTTACACCCGGTCTATCCAACTCAAATCTCTCGATTAAATTTAAGTTTAAATGTAAAAATACCAAAATTATATTTATCAAAATTATTTAAAACAAACTTTTAATTTTCTATTCTTATATCTTTTTCCAGTGGCGGATTAATATGTGCAATTTGCACGAAATCAATACCACGACGACCTGGTAAACAGGGCTACGAATGTCGGGACTGCCAGTTGATTTGCCATAAACAATGTCACATCCGAGCACCACAGGCCTGCTCAAATCCAACAATTCTTTCAATGGAATTGTAAGTTATTCTATTTTTTAAAATTTAAATTAACCTCTAAAAAAAAAGAACAAAATTAAAAAAAATATATATATTTTTTTCTTTCACGTGTCTCTCTATCTCTTTTGTCTCGATTTTTTATATAATGATATAAAAAAAACAAACAAACAAAACAAGATCGTCATTTCCAATACTCGCAGACAACCAGATTTAATGATAAAAAAAACTGAATTAAATTAAAAATTGCTTCGCATTCAAAATTCCCATGCGCTACCATAAACTTTTTTTTATTTTTATTTTATTTTGATGTATTTTTTTTTAATATTTCGCATTCACAAAAAGATATTAAAATTTTAATTTTGGCTTACAAGAAAAAAAAAACAAATGGCTTTCAAAATTTTTTTTATAAATTTATCATTATTGGTTATAATTTGGCAACGCGTTTATTCAGAAAAAAAAAAATAATAATAAACTCATTAAATTACTATTAAAAATATGAACACAAAAATTATCCGAGATATTGAGACAAACACCTTAAGAAGGCGTGTGTTTTGTGCCTCGTTCAGAACGGTTCATATACGATAAACTTCTAAGCTTGTTTGAAAAACTGGGTAAGCTTAATATGGGAATAATTTTTTTTTATGTTAAATGTGAAATTTATAAGGAAATTTTTATCTATGAATTTGCTTTTGGGCTTTTAAAACAAAATTCTGCTGCTCGTAGTTTTATTAATCCTGATCTCAACTAACTTGAGTATGTATTGAAAAGCTTTTTGCGCGCATGTACTGAGAGCTTATCCATTTTCTTATATTGTTCGTTATTCTGATAGTCACGTTGTTATGTACATATATGTGGCTTTTATCACTTGATTATTTACTTGATTCAGGGAGTCCCTGGTATGGAATGTTTGCAACTCGAAAGGGAAAATTCCTTTTCATTTTCGAACTATAAAACTCATGCTAGGAGTACTGTAAAAATCATGTGACAACAGTCACACATAAGTGACGTGACTATCAGAAAAAAAATCTATAAATTCTAACTGGAAACCAAATTTTGTGTCCGCGTTTTTTTTACCTTAATCATGCTTGAAATCAGTTATTAATTTATGGCCCTAAATTATTTCGCTTTGTATAATTACCTAAATAATTAGCCGCTGCTGCTATAGTTATGAATTTGTAAATATATGTCAGATTAGACTAAACTGTTGCGCAACTAATCTGCTGATATTATTCCTTTATCTATTTCTATTCACTCGTAAAAGCTGTACCAACTCAGCGCTCTTAGTGCATTCTGACTATCTGATAAGACGTATATATATTTTAGTCCTATGCATATCTTTTTATATAATTTAACGTGCGCAGAGTTATATGCATGGAAAATGGTAGGTAAAGCGTCCGATGTACTATCGAGTCAACATCTCTAGGAATTGCTTAGGGATTTTCAAGTGGTCAGCCAGTTTGATGGGATTAGTCATTGGCAGTCTCATAGCATTCGTGAATACAAGGAAAAAACATCCAATGAAGCACCTAAGGCTGAAGTTAGGCGACTACGTATATAGAATCAGTTATTCCTACATACGTCAGCCTTTGCACTTTTTAGAAGTTAGATTAATGCTGTATTTTCCTTAGTGTTGGGCCACAATACGAGTTGAGTAAATGTAACCATGAACTATATTTTCGATAAATATACGCACAGGGTTTTTATTGGTTTCAACTGAAAATTCGATTTTTCCTCGTATATGGAACCATTCAGGATTGGTTTGGAGGCGGATCCCTCTTATATAGACTATTTATGTTTAAATTAGTCTTGATTTAAACCTTCTCCTGACAGTTATAACCAGATCATCTGCATATTCTTAAATATTGTATGTTGGTTATTAACTTTTGTGGAATGTATGGACCATATCAGAGGGGATATATGAAACCATCCCTGAGGGCATATCTTGGGGGGCGTATACTGTCCCCAATTCTTTTTGTAAATACCTTTAACCATTTAATCAATGACGGTTCTATTCCTCTTTTAGTAACTGCACTCTCTATGGAGAGAGATTTTCAAACACTCCTTCAATATTCAAGAAGACACATCTGACATATATGTAGTCTCTTTTGTACTTTTTCTAATTCTGACAACAGACTGTAAGGCAGTTGTTGTATGTAGATCTGCCTGCATAGTAAACATGCTGATGTGGGTATACGAGTGAATTCTTGAGCATTTCAAATATGATTATCTTTATAATTTGTCCACCAGTTCCATCAAGGTACCATTCGCATTGTTTTCAGTTTAGTTCGTGGTGGTCTTCTCTGCATATTAAAACGGATGACCCTACTGCTGGTTTCTTTGAAGGTCTTGATTCGGCCACTTCCATCAACCCAGAATCCTTGCTACAGTCATGGATATAGTTCCAAGGTTAAATGTACCTCAGCTTTTACTTCATCTGATGGACTCTCCACAGTCCGATCGTACTTCTTTTCGATCACCTTAAATCTGAGCAGTAATCCACTGAGAGAGTGAGTTGAGAAGTGGAATAGTCGCCCTTCTTTAGTTGCGTTTCTAATTTCCATCTAGTTTGCCTATTTGGGATCATTGTTTTAGGTGCTGACAAATCTTGTGTTTTCAGAAGCATTAAGATCAGAGCTATATCAAAAAAATTTGCTGTCCTCTACAAATTTATCCCCCTCCCACAGAACCAAACATTTTTTTTTTACAAGATGAACTATTTAAGCATGACATACGTGGATTGAGTATTAAATTGCAATAAAATTATTATCTTCAGTCTTATCTAGATCAAGATATCTCTAAATGTTGTTAAGCTTAAAGGCAACTCTTGATGTGGTCACTACTCTTACCTATAAACTATATTCTAACCTAACATAGTGTGTAGGAACATCCGTTTTATTTATTGCGCGACTACACATGCTCTATCGAGTAATTAGTAAATAAGCTTTGCATATTTATGATCTCAGAATGATCTATTTGGACGAAATAAACATAAATTCGCATGTTTTAGTTTTATATATTTAGGAAAATAACTGCAATTGCTATTAATCTTGTGAATGTATTTCATTCATGTAATTAACATTAACGCTAAGCGTAAAATTATATTTTTGCAGTGCTCCTTTTTTAGCTCTTAATAATAAGTTTTTTTTTCATAATAAATTGTTTTTCTTTTTTTTTTCCTTATGCGTATCATCTAAAGGTATCAGTTAAATTTTTTCTAATGAACTTTCCTTTTTAAATTTCAGATCAAAAATAAGTTCAGCAGCTGCTGATCGAAGCATACGAAAACTTTAGGCGTAACAAAATTTTCAATCGAGTTGTTGTTGGGGTCAATATATAAAAAAAAAGAAGAACTAAATCACGAGTTGGGTAGAGTTAAGTTGTTTGTTTAAGAGTAAGAAAAAGAGCCTTAAAACACAATTTTTCACTTAAAAAAAAAAGAGAAAAAAAACATAAAAACAAACAAAACAAATTATAAACAATTGTATCTTTCTAACTCTGTCTAAGGATGTGCTTTCTCTATATTTCTCTCTCACACACACTCTCTCTTTCTATCCATTTTTATACTTTTGCACAATTTCAAGAAATATTTTATTTTTATTTGTTTTTCTCTATAAAGTTGACAAAAACTATGCTTTTTTTAAAGCTTGTTTTATTTTTTTAGTTTTTATTTTTTATATTTTTTAATAAGTACATACATATGTACATAAGTGGCTGACGCATGTAAATTCTTATAATGTCAATAAGTACCTATTACCAATACACAACAACATGATGATATCCAATGGTTCCTTGATTTTTTTGTAATTTAAAAAACAAAACATAAAAATTGTAAAATTATTGAAGCAGGCGTAGAAGTTTTGTAAAATTTTTGCTGGATCCAATCCACTGACATGTATATAAATGGACTGACTGATCTCCTGTTTCATGTGGCACCAGTTTTGATTTCAGAAAGTATGCTCCACTGTCACTGCTACCAACTGTCGTAAACTGGCGCTATATTTAAATTATTTGGGAATTTACTTGTATGAATGTCAGTGGGATTTACCACAAAAGTAGTTGGAACTATTTGTATTGTTAAATTTTAATTATGATCCGAAGAAAGTGTTTTTTACAAGGCCGTTTTGGTAGGAAGGTTTTGGTTACCAAGCTGCCAGTTCTGGAAAGACCGCTGAACTTCAAGTAATTTTTCGTTCCCAAGCGTTACAGTTCAGGGGGAAAGTATACTCTCTCGGAAAGGGACATGAATATGAAAGTGGTGCCATTTGCTTTTATGCAATTTTGGTTCAACGAGCAGTCCATTTATATACGTGTCATCCTATCTACTTGCCAATGTATTTGCTTTGATCACATGTTAACTCTCAGCAATTTTTCGGTTGATTTAAGTTTTTACTATATAAATTTTTGTACTCTTTAACTTCAAATACCTTTCAGGTATAGATATATTCCCTCTGCACTGCTTTTGAATTTATGTGTTCATTCTCTGCATTACTATCATTTTGTTTTTGTTTTTTTTTAAACCTGATAGAAAGCAAATACCGTTCACCGAAACTTTCCTGTTCTCCTAACGAAATGTATCAAGTCCAGGTGAGATATCTTTTCACCGAGATTCTGTGGTTGTGTGACATGAGTGGGAAAGGATTCTAATAAATTCAAAGGAATATATATCTCATCAAGGTTAGTAAGGTAGGATTGAACATTTATTCCCATTCCGTCAAATGACTCAATGAAAAGTGATAGTTCTTTAGTGAATTTATTAGCAATCATTACCTGTGTATTGCAGAAGAATGGTTTTGAATTGTATTAAAATTAAAGTCAACCTAAATCGATCGGTGTTCCGTCCATTCAAACATCAATATTATAGGAATAGATGGCTCAGATCCTCAGTAATCTTAACGGATCAAATTAAGGGGAGGTTACCGTATAGAGGCATGAAAAATGCGTGAACTCTGGAAATTTTCTTTTACATAAAATAAATACTTTTGGAAATGGTTTTTAACGTATTTTATTTTCTATCAATGGAGAGTAAATTCCAATTTTATTTATAAAAAAAAACCAAAATGGCGGCTCCAGCTCCCATAAAAAAAACCGTGCACGGCGTGTTTTGGTCTGCGCGGGATGCTCCACAGCTCTACCAGTTCGTCCGAAACAAATAGGATTAAAAACGATAAAACTAGATAAAATTTGGCGGCCTTACCGGTTTTCGTTTTCAAAAAAACCTCTGACTAACAAAATGTCAGCCGTTTGAAAAAAAAACATATTTTTGCCGTTTTTTTTTTGCTTCAACGGACGAAAAAACTAATCCTAAATCAATTTTTGACAAAACTCGCTACCTAATGGCCCCGCAAATTGAATTTCCTTTCAATTGCGCAGAGATATTCATGTGAATCGGTTCATCCGTTGAAGCTGTAGAGCACCCCGCGCGCTGAAAAATGTTCGAACCATTCTTTAACATTTCTGAAAAAGTAAAGGTTGAGTTTTAGCACGGTATACTAACAGTATCAAGGTATGACTTCTATGAACCACGGCCATCTTAGTCATCATGGATTTTAGATTAAAGATTTCAACGCCTCAGCGTCACCTTCTCGACGAGTTGAGACGTGTCGAATTTATTTTATAAATTATATGTAGTTCGTATTTTTCCACTTTCTCAATCAATTTTTAATCTAATTCTATTTTTGCCTTCGGAAATAACAGGAAAAAACTACTAAAAGAAAACCGGCAATAGAAATAATTTCCCAAGATCTTGAATTTTTATAATCTTCTGATTCCGTACGTTATATTATACACTCGTTATTTCTAATACATACATAATTAGAAAATGAAACGTACACAAAATGTTTTTTTTTATTTTCCCTATTACTTTTAGTCTTTTTCAAAGGTAAAAGCTACACTTTTAAAACAAACTGTTACTTTTTTTTGCAAATGTTGTTACAACATGGTCATGCCAATAAGAATTCTGTTCTAATTTGTAAGCAAAATGATTGAAAACAAGACAAAATAGAAGCAAGATATTTCGTTGAATTAACAGAAAGATTTATTTAGGGCGACGATATCACATTTAGCGTACAATCTAAAATTCTGATCAAGGGAATTTATATTTCAATCGGATATCGCTCTAAATAAAGTGAAAAAAAGGATTTCACGTCTGCTTCAATATGAACTAAAATTAATAATTTTTTTAATTATGTACATTGAACAAGCAAAATGATAAAGAAAAACCCAAAAATTGAATTTTGAATATAAACATCGTTTTAAGTATGAAAATTTTAAAACAAAACAACAGCAATACAACCATAGTTTACATTATAACTTTGAAGCACAATAAAATCTCCAGTTATATTTGTTTTATTATTATAATTTATATATTTAATTTAAATCTTTTATTATTTTTTTGCTGTTATCAATCAATTTATTAAAATTTATTAAAATAGTTTAAAAAATGTTTTTACATAATTTATTTTTAATTATTATTAACAAAGCGCGTGATGAAAATATTTTTGATAGCATTGCAATCATAATTTTTTTTAACTTTTTCATAAATTTGTAATGATAATAATAATCATAGTTACTTTGTTAATATATACAACTTTAACGGCGTTTTATGTTTTTTTTTTATTTATTTACATTATCCACAATAACTAAGTCAATTTTTACGAGAGTTTTATAATAATTATTATTTTTTAAAGAAAATATCTAGGTACTACTATGAAAGAGACACTTCCTGTAATGGATGACTTTTAGGTATTTAAAAAAAGAGAAAAAAAAGAAAAAGAAAATTTTTATTCATATTTATATATATATATAGTTATTATATACCTACTACATACATATATACAATGTTGTATATACAAAACAAAAACTGTTGAAGGTTCATAAGTAAAAAAATAAATCATAAAGCATTCTATATACCTAACCCCTCTATTACAAAATTTCGCTTTTAATTAAAAAATTTTAAAGTAAAAAAAACAATACAAAGAAGAAGAAAAAAAAACAAATTTTAAAAATCATGTTACAAAAAAAACAAATCTCTACTCGAAATATAACAGTTAAACATTATGTTTTAAGCACAATTTAATATTTATATTGAAATCAAACAAAAAAAATAAAAGAAAAGGAAATCAAAAAATAAATAAATAAATGGTGGTCAAGAACTGAATATGGTTTTTAATATGAAACTTTAATTACTTTAATTAAAACTCCCACATAAATTGAGTGAAAAATTATGAGATAAAAATTGGAGCATTGGATACTATGGTGGTGAAAGACGAGCGATATTAAGAAATGATTATCGAATTGAAAAAAAAAGAACAATAAAATTTTAACATTTATACTATTCCATCTCTTGTAGAAATCAAAATTGATATTAACTCTGACAATAACACAATTGCAACGTTTCAGCCACTGTTGTTGAGCTTTGAACTAAAATGGTGAAAAACGAATATGTGACGTCTCTGCAAGGAGAACTATTACTTCCAAGGAGATATCTTACCTACAGCAAAATGGTTAATTGGACGAACTTGAGACCGCCGCTGGCGCGACCATACTGGAAAAAATGATACCGAAACCTAGCTTTTCAAGAATATCTTCTCTCCAGCGCCACCTAGGTTAAAAATAGCTCTTACGAAAATTATAGAGCATGAAATTTCCTACAACTTTTGTGGAAAACATTTTTCAATCATATGAATAGTTCACGAGTTACAGCGGAGTCAAGCTCATAATAGGACCAAAACAAAAGATCCTTGGAAGGTCTGCTATTCCCTCTCTCTTTACGAACATCTGCCGTTTCCAAAGAAAACACTATTACTTTGGGTTCACCACATTATTAAAATTTCGCATGATCCATGACTTACTGCATTACTGCATTGCTGCAAGAGAAGCTGTACAACAACATTCCCTTTGGACCTATACAAAGTTCAGGCTTGGTATGATATACACGAGAGTCCCGAACAATGGGGTTGAGAAAGAAGCAAGATTGGGCTTACTCCAATGAAAAAGATCCGCCATCCGAAGTACTCCTAAAATTCATTTCGTGCAAGTGCAAGAAGGAGTGCCGTCGATCCTGTGGAAGTACTAGGGTTACCACATGAAATAACACTACTCTAATTTTACCTCATTGGGTGCGGTGTGAGAGTACTGGGGATACCACATGAAAAGAACACCCCTCCCATTCTACCTAATGGTGGTGAGGAAATGAGTAAAGAATGATAGTAGTTACATGTTGAATTTCGAGAAAAAATGTAGCGGTTTTGCGAATTGTAGAAATTTACTAAGTTTGACTCTGCTGTAACTCGTGAACTATTCATCTGATTGAAATATGTTTCCCGCATAAGTTGCAGGAAATTTCATGTTCTAAAATTTTTTGTAAGAGCTATTTTTAACCTAAGTGACGCTGTGGAAAAGATATTCTAGAAAAACTGGTTTTGGCGCCGAGAGTGGCGATCGCTCAAGGTCGCAAACTCGGAGTATTAAAGTCACCAAACGGTACAAATTTACCAAACTAGAGCCTTGACCTTTTTTAAGTCAGTTAGGTTGTGCCTTGCCTATTACTTGAAAGAACAATTTGCAGAAAAGAGATGATATGAAGAAAAAAAAACTATTAAATTCAACACAGTTCATTTTAAATGACAAAACCAAAACCTACTAAGAGGAGAATTCAATCCGAGTTGAATGAGCCTGAGTTAGTTAGTTTGAAAGAAGGTTGGGTAGACCAAAACAAGGCCCATTGTTCCCAATGAACCAGAGTTAGTTCTCATGGAAACGAGAATGGATGGGTGTGTTATCCAACAAAAATCTGCTGGCTACTTTATACGAAATATTTCACTTGTCAATTCAACTCAGGAGCCGTCCATGGGAAACAGCATCGAGTTAATTCAGCTAGCAAAACTTCAAGTTAACTCAACTCGTAACTCAAATTTGGCTCACGGAAATATCCTATTGAAAATTAAGCACTCCATGTGCGCCTACTCTTACTGCGTTATTAGCGGACGTTCATTCTTTATATATTATTTCTTTCAAACATCATGAAGACTTTAGAATCAGTTCCATTCCACAGGAATGTCTATAAAGTTCGTGATCAGTTTAGTTTTTCCCCATCGGCCTGAGCTCTTTTTTCCGGGGTTTTTTTTTTAAAGAGGGGTCTGTGATCTGAAATGATGATTTCTAATGTTGAAGAGTAAAGATCTCACTCACTCCCAACTCCCAAGTTAGTAAAATCAAAAGTCCTTATGAGACTTACTTATTTTAATCGCATCTGCTTACGAATTGTATTTTTGTGTTTGTTCCCTCTATGCACTCACCGTATTATCCGAACTAAGTTCAGATACTAATGAGCCACTTTTCTCTTATGTTATCCTCTGCGGTACTTTTTGTAAGATTTATTGTTATGCAATAGATTAAAAAACAAAAATAACAATAAGCTGGAAAGTATAGAAATGAAAGTTTTCTCACAATTCTATAGATTAAATTAAAATTTTAATTGTTTTGAATATCAGTTCCGAAATAATAATAACATTTTAGATTAAATTATTCGATTCTTTATTATTTTAACAGTATACTCATTTAATTTCAATAATTAATAATAAAAATAAATAAAAGTAGGCATAAAACGCTCCCCTGAGTATGCAATTACCATTTTTGAAAATAAAAAAAAAATATTTTTGTTTTTTCACTTGATAATATCTTAACTCTGGCAGTACAATCTTAAGATTTTAAAAAATTTAACCCATTGAACTTCAAATTTTATTTTTGACACTTCAATTTTCACCACGCATACACATTTTTTATCTGACAGCCGGAGAGTCAATTTTTTCACCTCAATTGTCTTCGAAAAAATGCAAATGGCGTTAAGTCGAGTTTTGGAAGTTGTCAAAAGCGGAGTGTTTTGCAAATGTTAGAGCAACAGCGGACGGGAAGCAAATTTTCAAGTTGCGTATGGATGTGATGTAAATATTTAATAAAAACAAAACCACACAAATCGTTTCGGTTCAACAAAAGCTAATGCGCAATTGAATATAAGCGAAACACCCAATTCTGGAATTTATCAATGATTTTCAACGATTTACTACCATAAACGAGGCGAAAAAGTCGAAAGAAAAAAATCGCAATTGCATTGGTTACTGGTTTTAGGAAGACGACGGAAGTGTCCGCTCTCCACCAACAGGCAGAGCAACAACACCAAAATCAAATCAAGTGAAATGTCGCGTAGAATGAGTGAAAATTGACGAAATTTATTTTTCAAATGTGAAATTTCTGTCAATTTGTAAATGTTGCTTTTAGTTTGTAGTGTAATTGAAAATATTTAATTGAGTGAAAGGTGAAAAAAAAATCATACAAAAATTGTGTGTACGTGTTTAAAAAAAGAAAAGGTTTAATTCTATTCTATAATACAAAAGCAAGGCAGGTGTTGCGCTGCTGCTAAGGTGTTCTCGTCGCGAATTTCTTGTTTATTTATCTCACTATTGTCGGTACACGTCTGCAATTTGTCGTTCCCGTTGTTGTTTATTATTATTTGGATTAGACAGCACTGCGAAATAAATCTGTAAACAAGTTTTTGGATTTGTATTTTTTTTCTGCCTAAATATGGCACATGGAGCTAATTTACTTAGTTCGGATATATCTAGACGTAATCCACAGGATGAATATGAGCTAATCCAGAAAATCGGATCCGGAACATACGGAGATGTTTACAAGGTAAGCGAATTTTAATTTTGACCTGATTTCCTTTATTCTGTCAGAGTCGTTTGGGGGGAATCTGATGAAGAGCCAGCCACCCCTGAAGATTTTTCAATAAGGGCGTACCTATCTATTTAGTGTCTACAAGACGTCTCTGATGTATTTTTTTTGTTTGTTTTAAGGTAACCAACTTGCGCATTTCATTGCTATAAAGGAGACAAGACGAAAGACTCAAATGAACGCTTGAAAGTACACCCTTTTTAGTTTAGTCTCCCCTTTAGTGGGGAGGACATCATCATTCCGTAGATCTCAAGGAATGGCATGCGTGCGATTTGTTTCTGTTAATATACGCCAGTGGGTCAACCAGGGCAGGATGAAAATTCAAGGTTAAATTGCTCTGGATTTTGTGTATGGGCGTTCAATTAGATATATGTAAAATTGGTAGTGTTTAGGAACGCGTGTGTCTGGGGCTTCTTATTATCTTTTGAAATTTCGTTTTTAATTAAATAGTTAAAGCACCTCATGACCTTTTTAATATGTTAAAAACACCGTCGCAACTATTTTCTTGTCTGATGTTCCATTGTTGTTTACTAATGGAAATTCCTTACAAAATCATTACTATCAACAACAATCAAGCATTAGAGTCAATCAGAAAAATTATTCTCGGCTGCTGCTAAGCAAATTGTTTCACTCTGAGAATTGAAACAAGCCAGCCCCTCCCTTCCCCCCCGTCAAGAATTATAGTAGTCTGTCATCAGTCTAAATAGGTAGAACAAGTTCTCCTCTGTAGTCTGTTTGTATGTATGTATATAATTGATGCAAGCTGCTCCTCAGTTTAAGCCCACTATGATATCTGACTCCCCGATATGTTTTTGTTGGAGTTGTCCTATTCGTTTTTCACTTGCCTTCTCTCTGGTTGGCGGTGAAAATAATTTTCATGTTTCTCTGTAGTAATGTGAATCCTGGTGGCCTTGAACGAAATCAGAAGCGCGTAATTGAAGGCTCTTAACCCTGTTAAAGTTCATTTCAATTTTTATTTTATTTATTCTATATAAAACAACAACAACAAAATTGTGGGGGTTATTCTAGTTCTACTAGAAAATAAAAATCTAAACTGTATCGCTTGAATGATTTTGCAGACATTTCGAATGCTGACTTGATTGAGAAACTACTTTAATTGTTCGCCACGGCTTGGCTCCTCTTATCTCTAAATGATTTCGAAACCGTACGCGGTTCATTAGTCCAGATGTAAAAATGCATTTTAGTATGTAATATTTCTACAAAATTCATTTATTTTTAGCGGTTAAATAATGAATGCCCACTTTATATACATTTTTACTGGAGAAGATGAGAAAATTACTATTTCCAGAGATGAATTTAATCGCATGCCCATAAACCGGAAACATCTGTTTTAATATCAGAGAGAGAGAAGTTTGATGTGATGAAATATAATGCATTTCCTTGCACATATGCTAATAACAACAGTCAACATTTTATTATATGAAAATTAAATTTGCGCTAACCACCCAGCATTACCTGTCTTAAGGACACTTCGGGTCAAATATGTGCTTAGCTGATTTTTGATAAGTGACGTACAGTAAAAGGAATGTTGTCAACAATAAATTCTCGGTAAAGTTATTTGTTTCTTCAGTTGAGAACTTTTTTCCTTCTTGATAAAGCTACTTGTATTCAAAGTCCTTGAAGAAAGTTGTCCAATTTCAAGCTGTCTCAGCTAGATTTGATGGGTAGCCACTGTGCCTACCATCCATAATTAAAGTAAAAAAAATATAAGAAAAATTGTTTGCTTAATCCTAAAGAGTATAGACATTGAAAAGGAAAACAAAATACTTGGAGCTTCACATGAAAGTTAAAAAGAAATGAAACACATTCAAAACTAAAAAGTCTCAAAAGAAAAATACCCAGAAAAAAAAAAACAACTGATAAACTATAGGTATTTATCCAAACATCACGATAGCTCTCGTAAGGTGTATTGAAAAATTTACAAAAACACCGTAATGGGCAATGAAACGTATAAATGTAAAAATAGGATTTATCGGCACTATAACCGTGTCCTGATTTTATTCCTGAAACAGTTTTCGATGATGCCAAAACATGATGATAAAAAAATTAAAACTTTACAAAAAATCTTGCTGGCAATTTGCCAATGTAGAAATTTGGAGCCGTCTTTTTCCGTTAAAAATACAATCATATCTGAAATTTCGCTACATAAAAGGGCGCATTAGAAAATTACTTTTGAAAGTTCATGGGTATCCTGCCTACACACATTATTCAAATATTTACCACCATTGCAACGTGCACAATATGAAAATTATGTTAATTTCGTATTAAAATCTTCCACAGCTACATCTTATGCTCAATTGAGAGTAAGAAAATCAGAGAACTTTTAAAACTGATAAAATGTAACATTTTATTTTAAAAGTTTGTTTTTATCAGTTACCGGTGAAATGGTATCAAAGGAAAGTGTTGGTTTTGTGAATTCTGAGATGGTATTGAATGAGAGTCAATTTCAGAGACAATTCACATCTAGTCCAACCAAAATTATTTTGCATCTTAGAAAACGTGCCAATTACAAGAAGGCTAGTTATTGATGGGTCAATCGAGACACATGGTGTATTGTGAGGCAGTTATGGCATGTATTCAATAGGAAGATAACAAGGGAGTTCCTAAGGGGGTGCAGAATGGACACCGAAGAACTAGTAAGGGTGATAACGGGCAATTGGGTCATATGTAGGTAATCATGCTAAGAGACGATTTCTGTCGAGGCTGTAAAACTTCTGTTGAAATGGAATCAGTTGGACATCTGCTCTGCGATTATCTTGTTTTGGAGATTAAAAGAGGAGGTCGCCACATCTTTCCGAAACTAAGAAAACTGCAAGTTTTAGAGCTTAGATGTATCCTGATAGGGAAGCAAGGTAAATCTCGAGTTGACTTAAGAAAAACATATGCTCATGAATCTATGGTGCAAAATAAATCTTATCTCTGCACCCCTGCAACCTAACCTTAGGTTAGGTTCCAAGAGTGAATAAAATCGTTAGATCGAATTGGTTTTAACTCTGTAAACACATCCAGGGAATCACTGCTCATTCAATTTCTTGACCTAAGATTTGGGTAAATGAAATGTGCGCTTCATAACGTACTCGCTCACGGTAGATAAAAAGGAATCCATAATCGAATACTGGAAAAATAGAGCGGCGGGCGCTATGAATGCTAATTTCATTCAAAGTATCGCACGTAACGGGCGAAAAACATAGTAATTTTAATAAATATGACTTACATTTAGAGGCGTCGAAAATGCAAAGGGCGAAAAAAGAGACTCCCTCAATTTAATTATTGCTCGTACGTCATTATTTTCAATTCAAAAGATATTTTTCAGAAAGAAATCATCTTGGAAGGCCAAACGGTAAATTCCAATTACTATTTGGGTGTGTTCTGAGCTGTTTTTGGACTTGATCTAATCTATAATTTTGTGTCTTTATCAAAACTGTAATCGTTTACAATCATTATTGTTATTATTATTATTTGCCGCTCGCTTACGATTTTCTCTTATTTGACATCGATGAGTTGCCTAGTCTTAGAGAATTTGCCCGTAATAATAATAACGTAGGAACCAATCAGCTGAATCAGGATTCATCTACATTTTACAACTCGAAACCAGCTATAAATGAGATCCCATAAAATAGCTGAGTCAGAACCCACCCATCTACATATTACACCTCGTACGCAGCTATGAATGAGAATCCTATCAAATAACTTCGGTAAAATTCTACTTATAGGCATGCAGTAAACAGAATTGGTCCCTAAATCGATCCTTGCGACATTCCTAATTTTTCGTTACTAACTGTTCTACATATTATTATAGTTGATTTTTTACTAAAAAAAAAAAAAGAAATAAATAATAATATTTTGTTTTTTTATTCAGAAACCAAATTCTTAAAGATAAGAAAACAATATATCCATAAAAAACACTTCCCCGGCTTTATTAAAATGACTGTGAATACACAGTGAAACGATCATTAACCCAAGATTTTAAAAACAAAAGGAAACATGTGTGAACGGAAGAAGAAGGTAACAATTAAAATCATTTTTCATTTCAAAGCGTTGGCGAGGAGCAATTCCAAAGAACTTTCAATATCAACGTCCGATCCAATTAAATATAATTTGCCAGACTGGCAGGTGCGTTTTGTGGCAACCTCGTGCATTGTGCCATAATCAGCAAATTATATATGTATGTGAAATGTGTGCTGTCTGCTTTCTACATTTTATTTTGCTGCGCCATAGACTTTATATTCAGATATTAAAGTATAGAAAAAGAAATTGTTCAATATGCGAATCGGTTATCGTTTATGCCTCACTCATCCGTAAAATCTGCGAGCAAAGTTCAACGAAACTTACGAGATAACGTTCGCTAATACCGGCCAGGTGAAAAAAATCACCATAGAATTTTCTTATCAATAATTTATAAAATTGCATTAAGTGCGATTCGATAAGTGTGTCAGACTTGATAAGAAAATGAAATTTCATAATGTAAAGGAAGCAATATAAAGTAAACGTCCGCCCCACTCCCGTCCCAGTGCGGAGATTTGCTATAAGAAGGAAAATGTTCAAACTCTGAAACGAAGTCTAATAAATGTCAACTGTTCTGAAATCACTTTAGGTCTGTTCAATTAACCATGACTCGTGACCCGGCCCAAATTGTTGTACACTCAGCGCTTACAGCTTTTATTACATTACCATCGACTTGAGTGAAACTTGTGCAAAGTTCTAGGCCACAGCTAAAAGTGGAGTGGCTGGCTACATCCCCATCGTTATTATTTCAGATTCTATCTCACCTATCCAGCAGCAGGTGAGAGTTAAATTGGAGTTCGTTATAAGGAGGTATGAGTGGCGACATTATGGTGGTGGAGGAAGGATTGACAGCGTAGAGGGAGAATTATTGGAATCTTTTTCGTGAATTTTTCAGATTGGGAGGAGAGGGGATTTAGTAATTTACATAGGCTGTATAGAGGAATTAATTTAACCATGATAGAAATTCAATGTAGGGTCATTGGGGGAGGTTTAAATTTTCCTGAAATTCAATGGATTCAGGTAACTTCTGTGATGGGAGTCTAATGGGGAATGGGTGTCAGGGTGATATATATTGTAAAACTTTTGAGTACTTTTAAACGATTTTCAAGAATTTTTGTAGGCTTTTAAAGACTTTGTAATGATTTTTTTTTTATCCGTAATATTTGAAGGATTCAAGCACTTAAAAATCCAGTCGTAGTCAAACAAATGTTCCTACATAGTTCCATGTATATAGGTAGACATTATTAATTTGAAGTCCCATTCAGTTTTGGATTATTCCTATGAGTTGAACTTCTATCAATAAGAGCCAAAGAGCCAAACCATTAGCCTGTCTAAAAACTTGCTTACAGTTGACAGTGTAAATTTCGACGACATTCTGCACCAAACAATGGTGACTCGAGGTTTCTTTGTGGGATTCGATAAATGTTCCCCATCTTTCGGGGTACTTCAATACTGGATGATGAAGCACACAGTGGTTAAAGTTTATGTAGAATGGTGGAAGTAGTTTTTGCATTATATTGTCATTTTTGGAAGTTTTAATCCGTCATATTTCTTCTGTGTATGATTTGAGGAGGTGCACCACGATAATATACGACATGTCATAGTATCAGTTCGTACAGAGAACCATCAAGTGATGGTATTGCATCCCTATTTAATTTTGCTCGTTATTAGAGTTCATGATATGGGGATATACAGCCGTATAAAATCTGTGACACTATTGTAATTTTCCCTTAATTATTGTCTAATTTCATTAGCCCCCACCCCCTTGTTACAGCCACTAAATGGGTACATTGTGCTAACCTTTCAATCTGCTTAAACCACACCACAATGATGCCCGAAAAGGGTACTTCCAACCACGTTTATTGGGATGTCTATTGGTGGATTAAATTTTGAAGCGTTACATAATATTAAAAAAATTATTTATGTAGAGAAAAAATTCAAAAACAGTGCGCATCTCTAACCGAAGCATCAATGCCACGGAAACGTGCTATTATTTGTTGTCTGTTGTCATTGCCGCTTAAATTAAAAGTTGGTTCATCGATTACCTGTTCGAATAATCCTCGAATAGAAATTATATCCCCGGCAAATCCCGGATAAAATATTACACCGGTGTAATACGATGGATTAAATCTCGAGTAATTTTGGTTTGGGGATTGTGCATTACACGTGAATATGGATTATTCTGGTTGGGGGCCCTTGGCCCTGAAAGTATGACACTATCGATAATTTGAAATTTAGGGCAAACATTTTATTTCCCATATCCTTGTATTCCATTGCTCTCCTCTGCTCACCGATGATGATATACATACATAAAACCTCGACACCACAATGGAAATTAATTGTTCGTCATCTGTTGAGAATGCTGACCGAACCGACACAGACCCTATTGTAGAGCAGCAGTAGCGCGGTTTTTTATAAAATGTAAAATCAGTTAATGTTAATTAAAGTTATTCATAAGGTCTTCATTACCACCTACGAGATCTCAAAAAGCGGGGGGGGGGGGGGGTGGTATCAAATCCGCTAGAACGATGGCGATAAAAAAAATATTCGTCGCTTAGTCTGAAATTCCTTGAAAATTAATATATCAATGAATTTACAAAATACAAAAATGCAAAAAAATTGCCTACCTCCACTGTTGAACTTTCGCGTGAGACCTTCCCTAATCGCTGGGCGTCAATATTAACCAGTGAGTGCACGATGTCGCGAAGTTAGTAATTTGAAGTTACTTAGGCATATAGAAACTCTATTTTATATATACTCAGGAGTAGTAGTGATAGTACGACATAATCCGTAAAAATGTTAATTTCCATTAACTTGGTTCCATTTTCTTTCATTGCTCTCGCCAGTGATTAAAAGCAGGTCAGCTCTAACTTGTTCACGATTTTTTTTACCTTTAAATTATGTAAGCCCTTGAGCATTATAAAAATTCAGCCCCTACCAAGATAGAAAACAAAAAGTCGTCCTCTCTTTAAGAGGAGTCAGTACCAAGATTTGCAAGTTTCATACATTTTTCAATGCGAATTTCTACCAAACTATTTGTAGCAGAAAAATGATTTATATCTTAAATTAAAGGTAACGAAGAGGTCTAGTAAATAACGTCGAGAAAAATAAAAAAAAAATCTATTTGAATGGAGATATTAGCTCGGAAACTTGTAAAAAATGGTAAAAATTGATTTTTTTCAAGTCAAATTCCTCTTAGTAGGTATTCTCATTTCTTTATATTGTGACTATTTTAGAAAGATAAAGCCTAAATCTAGCAAATAACGTCGAGTTTTTTTATTTTTAGTTGAGTTTTTTTTAATTGTTTAACTGTAATAGTACTTGTTTTTTCTCTCGATATTTCACCGACTAGTAATTGCAATATTTCGTTGAAAGTTGTAGAAATATAAAGCAAAATAGTATATTTAGCAATTATGTGCGAAATAAAATTTAGGAGAGTTACATCTCTTTAAAAATTTTCAATTTCTTTGAACTGCAAATTTTCATTTTCGTCTTAAATTTTCGCATATTGGGTTTCTGTCTTTTACCATAGATGTCTCTAATGTGACTTGTGGTCTAGGTCTAGGCTAATTTTATATGCATTTTCATACTTTCAGGACACAAGCCTACTATAGTAAGTTTTATTGCCTACAGGCTCGCTGGTATCTAAATTGAAATTTTTGCTGAGTACTGACTCCTCTTAAATGATGTGTTCGGTGTCTAGATGCCCAGATCATGTTGATATAACTGAAGAGAGCTAACCCTTTTAGTAACGCCTCATCAAGGCACTAATAATTATTCTCTCAAAAGTATAAAGGAAAAGGAAAACAAAATTGCAACATACAAGATACCGCATACACTCAAAGCGACCGCATAAGGATACAAATTGCACTATCCTAGATAAAGGCAGACTAATTTTTATCATTATTAAAACAAAGGCAAAAAGAACATCCAGACTAATAATAATTAAAGCCAGAATGTAA
The DNA here is from genome assembly GCA_963924295.1 of Dioctria rufipes. Lineage (NCBI taxonomy): Eukaryota > Metazoa > Arthropoda > Insecta > Diptera > Asilidae > Dioctria > Dioctria rufipes. Next base: position 20,108,363 of record OZ002740.1, on the reverse strand, counting down.
ATTTCTACTACATTATTTACTATTAAAAATGTTTTTTCCCTACAATCAAACCTCGCCTTTGATTTAGAATTGTTGTAAACATCAATTTCCTGCTTCCTTTATATACCACCTATTACCAGCTCTTAACAACTCAAGTCCTACAAGCATATTCTCATTCCACATGAGGCTTTCGACTGATTTCCTCATTCACTCTGTGATGGATTTGTACATGCTGCAAAGTAGTTTTCACTCTTTGTAACGCCTTCTGTTGAAACCTTATACCCTGGTATTTTTGAGACAACAGCGGCGGCTTAAGGCAAAGGGGCTCATATGCTTTTCCATTGTGTACACAAAATATCAAAGCTCTACCACTGTCACTATGACGACGACGACGACGACGTTTCGTGAAGCTGTGTGATTTCATCAGAGCCAGTTATTAATTAAAAGTTTAATAAATCATGTGCGTATGTGTGTATGGTATATGAATGTTGAAACGGTTGGTTAACTGCCAAAGGATATTACTTATATGTATGTATGTAAGGCATACAGGCAAAAGTATATTATACAAAATGAATGAGAAAAATGCGACTCCACTCCCTACGGGTTTGAAACTGAAAATGTTCTTGTGAACTCTGGATTACCACTTTAATGAGAAATAAACTTCTCCGTTTATATGAATGGCTTTCAATTTCCCGTTCAGGTTAACACGATGCGAGGACTTATTTTTGTTGTTGCTTGATTCCTTTCTGGTTTGGTTTTTTTTTTTCTCTTGTAATGCGTTATATGTACAGTCGTAGAATTCATAGGGGATTAACAGGGTAGCAGAGATTTGTTGAAGAAATAAATTCCTTTGCGTCTCAGAGAATTCTTTGAAATTGGTATTTTGCGGATAAAATTCCGGGAGTATATTTGCTAAAAACATCCAAAAGTAATTTAAAGCTCTTTTCCATCACATCACATTTTCATTTGTTATTGTGTATGTCCCAAAACTTCCAATTAGAAAAATTTAAAACATCACTCACCGAGTCAGAAATTCCTTCGCTGTTAACCAGAGACTTTAAGTTTTCTTTGTATTCTCAAAATTTTACCATTTAGGGAATCGGGCAGTTGTTCATTCTGAAAACATACACAAACACAATCAAAGTTTGCCAGACTTTGTAAAGTTTATTATGTTTCGAGCCCCGAACATTTCATGGGTTATACACTTTTCCGTTAAATACCTTGTACTTTTCGTGTTTTGCTAGTAAACATTTTTTTTTTTTAATTAAAAGTTCTTGTGAAACTTATGTTCGTAGGTTAAAGATTTTTCCTTTTTTTATAATTTGAAGTTCGAATAGGGATATAAACATTTCACATTGATTTGAAAACACCAATCGTTGTTGCCCTGAGTTAACCTACTACATACAAAAGTCAAAGAAAGTTTATCTACATCTCTTGTTTGCTGGTGATAAATCTTTTCATCTGTTTTAATACTGGAAAATTTTCTCAGTATGACAATTTAACTTTGTCCTTTAAAAGTCTTATTTTTGAGCCAAAACCAAAAGATTACACCGATGATCACAAAACTGGCCAGGATTTAAGTGACTTGATAGATTTTCTTGTTTCTTCGAGTAGTTTCTTTTGTTTCTGTAGCCAAATTTCAGCCATTAGCTTCAGCTATTACCTATAATTGTTTTTAAAAGGTTCATAAATTTTCAGAACTGCTGAGGATCATTACGCAGAATCGAATTCATTCTATATATATATACTACACATAATCAAAAAAATCAGTCAAACGTGAAATGTAGTATATTAAAAAGGATAATCTTTTTCAAACCTGATTTTTAAAAAAAAAAATTTCTTCAAAATATCATTGATACATAGTTTGCACGATTACAGCCAACGGGTGGTACACAATGAGAAAAACAGAGAATTAGAACAGGATATAACGAGTTATAAGCCTTATTAATGTCGAATCGTTAACCTATAGAGCTATCTAGTGATTGCGAATTGAAGTTCGACTTAGTAACTTGTTGTATTGCAGAGGCGCTACTACTGCAGACATAACCAAAAGCAAAGGAAAATTTCCGTGTTTTTTAGACCGAAACAGGTAATGTCATATACTTTCGTCTAGTGATGAGCAAAATTGGTCTTGGTCTTGCAGTCTTGGTCTTGGTCTTGCAGTCTTGGTCTTGGTCTTGCAGAATATGCAAGACCGATACCAAGACCAAGATTGTAAACACGCTCACAAGACCAACACCAAGACTATGTGTACGTTAACAAGACCACGCCCAAGACCACATTATGCAAGACCAAGACTCATTATGCAAGATAAAAATCTGGTAATTTGTGCAATAGCGAAGCATAGTTATGATCGGTACGTACTTTACGGAATTTGAGAGAAAAACTGGGCAAATAATGTAATAAATACATTGGATTCACAAAATGTTGTTTCTGTTGCTTCCTTTCTCTTTCATTTTCATAGTTCAATCACAAGTCATAGCTCTATTGTATTTTATTTATATAAAGATTAAAAGGACACAAATAACACATCCCGTGTACAGACAAGATTTATTTAGACGGGGATAAGGTAGTTTTTAACTATTTATAAATTTATGGCATGATACATCAATTATAGAATTGCGCAAAAAAACGAAATCCTAGATTAAAACTAAAACCAAAAGTTGACTGTGCAGCCCAAAGCTAAAACCTACTACAAGATGACAGACAATACCAAGACTGAATTGTAAGACCAAGAGCTAGATCAACACGAAGACCAACACCAAGACTTGACTAGGCAAGACCAAGAACAAGACCAATATTATACCAATCTTACCAAGAGCAAAACCAAGACTAAATTTGCAAGACCAAGACCAACACCAAGACCATTATAGTCTTGGTCTTGTATTTTCACATCACTACTTTCGTCATTTGCATGAATGGGGAAAATAACTTGGCTATGCATTATTGTAGTGCAATTTAGACAACGAGTAAACACAAAAATCGAGAGAACGTATGATAACCCGAACGACAAAATCCTATCAAACTACATATTCATAATAATGTACATTGAGTGTTTTAAGAAAAAGATAAATTTTGCTTTGGCCAAGGTGCTGAAAGGAGATGTATTATAAAATTTTTGTCAAATGAAATTTTAATTATTGCAGAAAATAACAGAGAACCCAGCATGAGTTTCTCACACTTAATCCATTCAGAGCAGAATGTAAACAGAAACACGTGCGTTCAAATATCATAGGTTTACAGCAAGAAATTCGGAACCTCAACATAGGATTACAGCAACAACTTTGAAACCAACTCTCTCAATATTTCAGAAAAACCATAAACACGCGAGAACATTTTATGAGAGTAAAATCTGAAAACTCGGCCCCTTCTCATTTATTTAAGAAGATGAATTATTTGCCGTTCTGTTTCATTGTGTGTAATCTGCACTTTCACAATTTTATCTTTTTTCATAAAAGTTTTAAAGATAGTTTGATTTTTTTTTTTTTCTTTCTTCCGCGGCAATTCATTTTAAATATAAAACACTCTGAAATCTCTCCTGCTGCCTGTTGTTAAGTTAACTTTGTCGAGGCCAAAGGCCTTTAAACTTAACAGCGGAAGGCAGTTAGTTCGGTTGATGTCTTATCATCTTGCATGCAAGTTCATTTAAAAAATGGCCTTGAGACGTAAATTCTTGGGTATATTGGAAAATTATAGAAATAAAAGAAGCAGCAGAATGACAAAAACTAAAACTAAATTAAGAGGAAGGTGTTGGTAAATGATGTAATGCAAATGATCCCAGAAAATCTTGTTTTCCCAGTATAAATTTATTAATTTCTCTCAAGCATTATTTTTTCGCCATCTTGAAAACTGTATACTTAATGTCAAATTACTGTCACCTCAGCTGCCATGATTTTTCATCAAATAGTGCAGTGCAAGTTGCATGCAAGCTATACCTACTATCTCGTGTAACCCCGGGTTAAGTACACACGTTCTAGAGTTATCGTAAGGACAGATCGACTGACGGACGGACAGACAGACAGACGGGCATGCAAAAATCAAAATACCTTTTAATATCCAATCCCATCATGTACTAGGGTATAACAAGAGTTACAGGCGCGTATCCAGACCTGTAGCCTGGGGGGGGGGGGTCACAACTAAAATGTTCGAGTTTGGGGGGGGGGGGGGGTGAAAAAGTAGGAAGAAGTCTCTTTTAAATTTTTTTATCATATATATACGAGTATATACGAGTAATCGGCGCAAAAAAAATATAAAAGCATTTCATTCCTTTTTTCAAACAATCAAACAATCAAATAAATAGATGACTTTACGTTCGACACTATATAAAATCACAAAAAAATTCACAAAAAATTCGTACGTGTTTCAAATATGAAGAGCTATGAACGAATGGCTATTATTGCCACTATTAATACTCATAAGAAACTCAAAGAAACACCCCCACCGCAGGCAAAGTTGAATAACTAAATATAGGACATAGAAGATATTTTCGATTGTTTTCCATTTAAATGTACACGGCTAGAAAAGGACAGAAAGAAGAAGAAAAAATAACAAAAAGAAATCGAACTCTCTTTAAAATTTTTATGAATATGGACATAAAATGTGAAAACGCTGATTACATGCAAATAAACGGAAATGGCAAATGATTCATTTTCATAAATAAATGAGAAGGGGCGGACTTTTCAGGTTTTACTCTCATAAAATGATCCCGCGTTTTTGTGAAAACCGATTTTTGCTGAAATATTGTGAGAAATATCCAATGTTTTTTATAGTATAACCAATGTTTGTTAATATAATTCCTATGATATTTGAACAGCACGTGCTTCTGTTTACATTCGGTTTGCTCTGATGAAGTGATTAAATGGGAGAAACTAATGCTGGATTCTCTGATATTTTCGGGAAAAATGAAAATTTTATTTGACAGAAATTTTACATCTCCTTTCAGCATCTGGGCCAAAGCGCAGTTTAAATTTTTATTAAAAAAGTGAAGTACTGTGACCGGGAGTACATTATTATGAATAATTTGATAGGATTTTGAGGGATTTAATAAGATTTTTTCATTCGGATAATCCTAGGTTCTTTCGTTTTTATACTCTACATGAAATCTAAGGGTATACTGTTTGTCATTCAATTTGTAACACCTCGAAATAATGGTGGTAGAACAAAATGGATTGAACACCCACGCATAATATTAAAAGTTATTTTGATTTTTGAATGTCCGTCCGTCCGTCTGTCTGTGCGCACGATAACTCAAGAACGCGTATACTTAGAGAGCTGAAATTTTGTACATGAACTTAAAAAAAAAGTAAAATTAAGTTCGAAAATAAGACAAATCGGGCAAGTCCTTCGTCTGGTTGCCATACAAAAATTTCGTTTTCCACTATATATTTGGATTGGACACGGTGTTTTCATTGTACTAGCAAATAAAACTTCAAAAATGGACTAAATCGGGCAATCCCTTTTAGGTGTTGCCATAAAAAAATTTAGAGTTTTTTCGTATACTGTGAAAACGATTAGTCCAAGACATTTTTATTGTACCAAAAATTTCAGAATACGAAATTCTATAAAATTGGTTATATAATCATTTTTTCTGTCCGACAAACCGTTCTAGAAATATATGCGAAAAACCACTTCAAAAATCAAACTTGCCCAGAAGGGGCATCATCTAGGGTATCAATTCTAACTGTTTTACTTGTTTGTTTTTAACTCGTTGTCTCAGGTCAGTAGCACTACAATAATGCATAGCGAAGCTCTTTCCCCCATTCATGCAAAGACATAAGTACATAAGTATATGACATTACTTGTTTCCTTCTAGAAAACACGAAAAATTTCCAATCTTCTTCGCCTCTGTCTTAACTTATCATTAACTAAGCTTTGCCGCAGATTATCTCTGTGACACAGCAGCGCTAAAGTTATAAATTTAGAGAAGTGCGCTATATCACCAGCATTAAACGCTGGTGTCAGCTAAACATTGTGCCCGTACCATACAAAAATCGCCCTGTGAAACTTTTACAACGTGCTCTATAGTCCAGCGCGATTTGCTTCAATTCACCGCGTAGGTGAGGTGGCACTCTTTGGGGGGGTCATGACCCCCGTGACCCCCCCCCCCCCCCTGTATACGCGCCTGAGTTAAACTAGTTAGTAACATTACAGATGATAAAGTTGCAGTCCAAAAATAGAACGGTATTAGGTATCACCGAATAATGACATGTTTCAAAAATCACAGGAGTTAAGCAACGCTTCAATTAGGATAAAAGAAAAATACCTGGCTTATAAAAAATCACAAACTTTTATTAATTATAATTTTTCTTAAATTTTGTAACTTAAAAGTGTTTTTTTGCAAAATCTATTTTATCAATGAAGGCATAATATCAGATTGTGTAGGTTATATCGATAGTATACAGTAGACAAGTATGCTGCTACCTAGGAAACAATAGGCTAGCTATATTGAAACCAAGAATTGTAGTGTTTGTTGATGTTGTTGTTTTGCTTTCCATATAAAATTTAGCATACGTCAACATATCTCCTTTATATACCATATCGCGGGCAATATGTATACATAATTCAAAAACAACCACTTGTCTTTGGCAAAAATCAATACAAATAGAAACACTACGGCAATTACCATAAGCGTTACTCATTCAGAATAAGCAATTACGCTGCGTTGTAACAATGAAAGAGAACACTTTTGGCTACAAATGTATGAATTAAGCAAATTTCCATTCATCAATATCGAACTTTTTTTTTGTTCTAGCTTCTCAAGAAAACGCGATTAAAATTTGATTTGCCGTTTAATACAGGAATTTATGAAAACCGTATTCAATTGTTTTGTTTGAAGCCGAAGTGGGAATTTCATTTATGGACCATCCTCAAATTAGGCTATATCCTTGAGAGCTTACATAAATAATCTTTGAGAGTTAATACGAAATTTAAATTTTTCAACCACTATTTCCGTCATTTTCTATCTGGATCAGTATAAAAAAAAAGTGAAGAGCATAAAAACATGTTCGTAAATAAAATGTTGACTTACTTCTGAAATGTACCTGCGCCTAATTATAGCTTGTGATTAATTAAAGTTGTTTTTGCAGCAACTGCTGCTGAAAGTTTTTAAATCAAGCTAACCAAAAGGGTTTTTTTTTTTTTTAATAATAAAATATAAAAACATTTTGGCTTAGCCATTAAAAATTTTTTTAGGTAACTATCAAAGTAGAGCATGAAAAGTTTCGTAAATCCCCCCACTCTTTTATTCATTTATTAACACCATATGCATTAAGGCATGCCTTAAATAATTTGTAAAGAAGATTTCGTTCTGAGTCATAACTAAGCGCTGTGCTGGGATGATTTTTCTAAAAGAATGAGATAAATCCAAATGGATGAATTAGGCGCGCCATTATTGTCTCTTGAACTTTAGTATGATTCTGATAATGAAACACGAGAAAGAAAAACGAAGAATAAAAGGTGCTTGACTTTTGCTTGCTGCAGAAATTTTTTCATTCATTTCAGAGTTGATTGAAACTTGAGCACTTTGTAGAAATATAAAAAAAAATCTAAACTGAGTGGCAAACATTCGTAAAGAAATATGCAAATCAAATGCAAACAAAGTGGATTTTTAATAAAAAAGAGTGTTCAAGTTTAACGGAATTATTCAGTCATGTAAAAAAAAAATAATCATAATAATAATTTTTAATTAATGAATGGATGGAAAATCGTAATCTCCATAAATATTGTATTTTTAAAAGTTTTTATTTGGTTCTGGATCTCTCTGGGGTATGCGATGTGCTTCTTGAGAATTTTCATTTGGTTTTGGATTTCTCTGGGGTACGTGATGTACATACATACTTCTTGAGAGTTTCATGGAAGTTATCACGTTAAAGTAAGAGGTGTGCGGAATTAAAAGTGGTCGGAGAGTCGTAGTTATAAATTTGTAAAAAATATATTTATTGGAGTAATTTTTTCTTCTTCACATAATAATCAAAGTCTTAACTGCAAAAAACTTCAAAATAGTATCAAATTTATTTGAATTTCTTTTATCCATATAAAAAAAAAATTTACTTTTTTATTTACAACTGCCATTAAGTTTCGTACATAATCAAAACTCATCCTTTTTGCAACATTTTCGTATTTTTTTTTCTGGCAAAACAGGCGCAGGGGTGGTTCGTCCAGAGATGGAACTATTCATTCCGCTTGGTGTATACTATAGAGGTTGGAGTTCAGGAAAGCTTAAGGATTATTGCTGATAGAACTCCAACATTTACATCTGTTCAGACAGCGTTCCTAGCTCTTTCCTCTCAAGTCTTTGAGTCGAAACTAGTCTGGAGTACCCTTTGGTTTGGGTTCCTGGAGATGAAAAAGCGGATGAACTTGCTAAAACCGGAGCTGAATGTCCGTATACTAGTCCTAACCCGATATTTGGCCCACCGCCTTTTGGTAGCGCGCCCGGTATGAGGCAGGCGGAGAAATTCTTCAACCCCTCTCTTCTCCAGATGCGATAACTTATTGGACTTAGGAGACATCCGCTCAGACTGTTTGCTAACGGAGTCACAACTCATGGCCGCTTCCGTCACTTCTTGAAGAAGATAGGCAAATCCGGCAGTGAACTGTGTCGACTGTGCGAAAAGGAAGATGAAACCTCGATGCATGTTATGTGTGAGTGGCCAGCACTTACAGGTCTAAGGCTGCAAATTGGAGGAACACTTTTGCTAAAAAAAAAGTCTTCAATCTAATCCCAAGAACAATAATCGGACTGTTTAAAAGACTCAATTTGGCCTAACAACTCTGGTCGCGGTGTCTGTAAGGTCCTGGAGGCTTAGTCGCCCTTACTCTTAACATTAACATGATTTTTTTTTTTTTTTTTTTTTTTTTTTTTTTAATTTCAACAAGAGTCCTCGATTGTTTCTTTGTCTTTTTCAGTTTTTGTTTCACATGTACCCAGAAGCGTTCGATAGGTCGAAGCTCTAGGCAATTCTGAGGATTTGCTTCCTTAGGCACAACATTGAAGACGTTTTAACGGTAAAATTACATTGCTGTCTTGCTATAATGGGATGTTGCCAAATCAGGCTAAAACTTTACAGAAGTTCTGCGGGACCGTAATGTACGGAAGAAGCCTTTTCTTCCAACATTCATTCAAATAAATTTGACCATTGACACTCCATTTTGTGATGAATGGTCTGGATTTCTGGCCACAGGACCACTTGTCAGATAAGATATTTTTGTGGGAATTTTGAAGTTCTGCACACTCTGAACTGTTGGAATACTCTACTCCTCAACGATGTGTAGACTGAAGTCTGCTTTATAATAACTTTCGTCATCCGTGACACAGCAGGAGAACTTTGTTAAAAAATTTATGTACAGCTTTCGGGCATGAGTGTGTAAACATTTTTTGCTTCGCATCATCGCGATCAAGAACCTTGGTTGGACACCTTGAAACTTTTCAGCTTTAGCCTTTATTCCGTGTCCTGAATAGGAGACTTCGGGATTTATTAAAATAAGTTTAATCTTTTGCTCCTTCGTTGCATCACGTGACCCTTTTTTTGCCCCCGTTTCTTGTTTCCAATGAGTTGTTAGCCTTTCCTTAAAAATTTTTTTAATACCTTTTGTACGGTGTTCTTAGGAATTTTAAGAAGTTCTCCTAACTTTGTTTGATTCAAATCTGCGAATTCGTTGTATTTAGACACAATAAATTTTCTCTGCTTTTCACTTTTAGATCCTATTGTTGTGTTACTACAGTACCAAATGACTGACTGGGAAATATATATAAAGTAACAAGTGTCGGGAAGAAATGAAATAATGAACGCGATCGATCTGTTTTTTACATTTTGGCAATCTGAAATGTATGACTACTTTTTATTCCGGACCCCTCTTGTAATTTATATTTTTTGAAATTTTTTTTTTTTTACAGAAGCACTTGTCCAGTCAACGAATACTTTTTTTAATAGCTAAGGAAAAAAAAGTTTGCTTTTTTATGTTTTATGTAAAAAGAAAACCATTCGTACAACGTAATACATAATGTGTAGAGACCTAAGCAATTTCAGGAGCAGTTGCAGCAAAAACTCTTTTAATTAATCACAAACTAATTAGAAGCAGGAACTTTTCGGTAGTAAATCAACATTTTTTTTTAACGAAAAGGCATAGTTAAATATGCTCTCGATGTATATTTATGCACTTCACCGGATAGATACTGGCGAAAATACATATAGCGGTTGAAAACTTTAATTGCAAAAACCTTAAATTACCTTTCCTTGAATATTATTCCTTTTAATTCCCAATGCAATTACCTCTCATAAATCAAGTAGGAGTTGGTCTCAAGGATATAACCTAATTTTAGATTGAATGCAGTTTTACTTCCTTTAATTTCTATGCATCGATTAGTCTTAACCTGGCTGTTTCTAAAGTTCTTCATTTCAAGGAATTTTAATAATTCAGCGCAAATACCTATTAATAAATATTTGTAGTAGGGAAATCTTCTTGATGACGCGATTGTTTCACATTGGATTCGAAAATTGGCATTTTTTATACTATGATCTCATTTGAGTTTCATATCCGGGAGAGCTTAGAAAATATGTATGCTCTATAATTTTTGATTTTATAGGAATTATTGATTTATTTCCTACCACCAAATTGGATATTTATTTTTACCTAAATAACAAAAGTTTTGTACTTTCTTCATATTGTTGGATATTGACGTAGATGGCGGTAGTATAGTTAAATTTTAACTGTATTTTCTTTCGCTTTCACTTGATTGAGCTTGATGCATTTTTTTAAAGATATTTGCTAATATCGTGTTAGGATTCTAGTGTCGCTTGGTCAACATGCGCAAATACATAAAAAAAATCCAAATCACAATAAATCAATTCCAATTGTATGCTGCAACAGTTTTTCTCGAATACAATCGTAAGGATTACCAGAAATAGTATCGGTGCAAGTATGCATCCTTTGATGATTTTTAGGAAAATTTTACAAAATTCTTAAGATTTCTACATTGACGTGGAGCTTTTAATATGCATTAGTCGCTCTAGTGGATGTTCGCAGGCTTTTTGAAATCATGCCAAGTATAGGGTGGAGGAGCGAAGCATCTACTTTTCTTTTCCCGGCGATAATTTGCAAGAGACGTATATCATAAAAAATATTTATAACCATAATACTTACCTACATATCTAGGTGGTCTCTAAAAAATGGCTTTTAAATCAATCAGATCGGATGCTTCGTTTAGGTTTCTTGTAGAGTTCTTTGAAAGTGTATGAGGACATGGATTAATGGAAATCCTGTCTACACAAAACACCTACCTGCCATTCAAACGACGCATTTTAAGCCCCTTCCCCCTCCCCATCCTTCACCTTTAAGTTTTCCTTGACAATGGGTTGGATTCCGCAACTGTCAGAAATTTTCCAATGACATAAATTGAAAAATTCACCGTGAGAGCAAGTGCACATTTTTCAATCTCAAACAATTCTTTAAGTAGCTATATGTGTAGTGGGTACACTTAAGTGCTGAATGAAAATTTTTCTGCTGAATGCCGTTTGAAAATTATTGGTGACAAAACAGTAATTTTGAAAGAGTTGAGTTTAGTTGAAAGAAATGAGTTTGTACATAAATTCACTAATATTAAAACGACTGTAAATAACAAATTTATTATATTTGAAAAATTTTAGACATTCTAGACAGCATTTGATTATAATAAGAATGAAGTTAAGGGATTCCCAAAATCCTCTTGAAACTGTGAGTGAGGAACGATTTTTTGAATTGTATCGGGTACAATCAAGCCATTCTTTTGTACAGTACAGAACGATTCGGTAGGATTTTATGTTTTTGTATATGTCGCAAATGGTGAGTATACACGAAGTTGCAGATATTATCAATGAATTCTTTAGGCAGTATATTTACTTTCCGGGACAGTAAGAAGAAGATGCCGTCAAAGAGGCACGTCGTTCCAGAGAATTGTGAGTCTAAATGACGGGAGCCACATCAAAATTTTAATCGAGACAAAACTTCTCCATTTATGTCCACCCTTAATGGCCCCATAAGCTATTGGTCTGCTAGCTCTGACCATTTATTAATAAACCTTGTATGAGCTGCGTCATTCGGTTCGAATCTGATAATAGAATATTTGTAATTAAAAAAAAAATAAATAAATAAAATAAAATAGAAATAGAAATAATAAAAAAAAAAATTTGTATAAAGTCATCAAAATGTTATTATTTAACATATTTTTAAAAGAAAAATAGAAAAAGACAACTTGTCGTAATTTCGACATTTATTTCCAAGAAATTAACTAAAGGCTACTCCTCGCTAGCCTTCTTCACTTGAATCGTAGCCATTTACATCTACAAATTTTGAAATATTATAAATAAATAACATAATAGGTAATTTTTTAAATACCGCTCGACAAAAACTGACTGGTTTCAGTGGAGTTACCTCTCCAAAATTCACCACCAAAATGGCCGTGCGAAAATATCAGTTACCGTGTACCCAGTTTAGAAAAAAAAACTCATTTCCAATTTTGCGGAATTGGAAAAAGGTGGTGTACAAAAAAAATGCTGTGTACACGCGTAAACTCACAGTTGCAGTATCCAGCCCCTGATCTCAGATATCAAATCTAATATATAATGCACACTTTCTAAAAGTCCTGTATATGACACTTATTTGGCATAGGTATAAAATTCTCTTGTAGACTCCTCCCTTACTAAGTTGTAAGCGCATCTATCCTCAAAAAGGATCTGACCAAGAGATACTTGCAACGCTGCCAATTCTTTTTTATTGATCTGGTAAGATCTACTTAAAAAATGGGCTAAAATATTCTTAAAATCGGTTAGATTTTCGGCTAAATTTATTGAGACTTCTTAAACCCGAGCATTGACCACAAGTCGCCAATCCGAATTACACGTCAGTTTTAAGATCATCAACACGTGTACGTAATTTATAAATCAACCTAGAATGCTATTTCCAAGCCTATGCTCTTTGGCTCTTAAATTTGTAAATATCACCGTCAATTTAAAGGGTAATTGTGAATGTGGTTAGTGTACAATTGTGTTTTTCCTTCTTAATTTGAGAATAATTCATCGGTCTTGAAATTAATTTAAAAATTTCAACAAAAGAACTAATCGGATGCATGATAGCATAAGTAAAGAATTCACCTCGAAGAATTATCTGTAGATAAATTTTGACAACTTTTTCTTGACACTTAACTGCACGCAAAAATTTTCCTATTACGTATTCTTTTTTTAATAATTTCCTTCCCATAAGAGATAGGGATCAAAGAAGCTAATCTATCCTTTCAGGAAGAAATTTGCTGTGTATAGTGGCCATAAAGAAGAAAACTGGTATTTTTTATTTTTTTTATTTATGAATTCTCTTGCTTAGTGGTGCAACATTCAGAAAATGTCAGTGCTCTTTCGACGTAATGGCATTATTTATATACTAAAAGAACTCACAAATTTATCGCAATAACACATTACAGGACGGTGAACCAAACCACTAACCTAGTCCATCGAGCGACCAAAGTTTGATATTCCCACACCATTGCATTTGGGGCCCTGCTGCGAGCGAATCAATTTGGCCTGGCCACGTTTTTTTCTCGGTAGTCGTTCGAAATCAACACTATTAGTTGTAACTAAGCTTAACCTAAACTGAGCAAGAATGCAAGTTTATTCGTACTTCGTTGTCGTTCATTCAGAACTTGAAAAAGAGGAACGCTTGTTGCTGATCCATTCCTAAATTTTTTCCGGCTAAAATGATAGAAAATCGGCTAAACGGCGAATTCTTCCGGCTAAAAGTATAAGAAATCGGCTAAATTGGCAACTCTGGGTACTTGAATCAAAATTTGAGCAAAAGTTTTTTTTTCTTTCTCAAAAATCTCTCCTACCAGAGAATTTTGAAACCGGTAAGGATTGTTTACAAAGTAGAATGAAAACTGAATACATTTTCCTTCCTATTCTCAAGCTTGAACTTTAAAATGAGTTGTTCTGGCTTCCTACGTAATGTTAGCTCACTTTAGTAGTATCGAAAATTTACAAAATTTAGGTATACTGTTATTAAATTAATTTTGAATTGAAGTTTCTCTTTATGTTCGAATTTATTCCACAAGGAAAATTATATATGGCGGTAATTAATTTTAAAAATTCATAATAAATTTGAATTTGAGTTTACAAGTGTAAAAAAAGTACTCAAAAAGTGGAAGTATTTTACTAATTTTATTAAGACAAACTTAAGAATGTCGCATACATTTTCATGGAAGGTTTATAAAAGGAACGAACAGTACAAATATGCAGTTCGCTTCAATCGACAGAACAAATTGTTCTCTCCAGAGCTCGAGAAAAAGGTACACAAAAGAATACAACTATTAAAAATTAAAGATGAACAAGTAGAACAAAAGGAAAGCCATAAAGACCTTTACAAAAATTTAACAATTTTTAAAAAAAAATTGAAAACTAAACGCTGCAAAGCCTGCAGCTGGCGCAGATAGCAATGAAAAGCGTTTCGTATCAATAGTATAACCTACTCTTCAGTACGGCTGGTTCCTGCCTGCCGTAGACGCCAGAAGAAAATTAATGAAATAAACAATGTTTAGAATTTGTAGAATTTTTCAATATTAACAGTTTTTTTTTATCTAATAACTGTGAACGACTGACTATATCCGATGTAGTTTTCAGATTACAGGATGATTTATAATAAAAAACAATAAATATTGAATTTCTTGTATATCAATGAATAAAATTGCTTCTTCTCTATGCGTAAACTTTCCACTCATCAGCTTTACTTATATATTTTTTTTTCTTATTCATATCGCCTAGAACTATCTAATTCCGGTATTGATTTTTCCTATCCAGTTATTCAACACCGTGTGCATGTCTAGCTGAAAAGTAGTTTCATAAAAAATATTATAAAAAAACTCTTGACATATTTAAAGGTATTTTCATAGCTAGCGTGTCATATATTTACTTTATAATTTCACTAATTTACATTCGTAATAATAGGGGGTTAGTTAGGAAATATAGGTATAAAAACTGGTAATTTAGTAGAGAAAATCGATAGTAACACACGAAAAAAACAACTGTTGAAAATTTCAGTTTTTCATGAAAATTAAAATAGAAAAATAATAATCGGCTAAAAGAAACCTAATCTGATGACCACACTCGTGTTTTCCAATATTGTTTTAATAAATGAAATTATTTGATTGCTCAATGTACATATGTATAAGATCCCCGATAAGAACAAATTGATTTCTTCCAAAATTTTTTTAGGCAACCTACATACATATACGTATGTCCTCTCCCTTATATAAAATATCATTCAAGGACATTGTTTCTGTCTCTCCCCTAACAATAAACTGATTTCGTCAATTACCTGGAAGTAATTTCATAAACTTGGATTTCCCCCTAAAATTGTTTGGCCTCAAGTTGAATCTTTAACTGAATAGGATGGGTACTACTAGGTAGTACTTTCCTCTTGTTAAGGGAGTAATATTCTCTGCATTCAAAAAGACAATAAGTCCATAGTGGAGTGCCAGCAGTTTTGGAATTCGAAAAAATTGAAAGGTTTGCTTAATTTAATTTCACATCCAAGAGTGTAAGTAATAGGGGGGAAATGGGAAGGAAGGAGGAATTTGAAATTGGCCTATGTAGAAAGTGAAATGTTAACAGAATTCCATCGATCGCTTCATTAGAGCAATACCACTTCAAGCATGGAATGAGTTTTGAAAGATACAAGATGATTAGAAATAAAAAACAAGAAAATAATTCTTGTACTTGTTGTTGATGTTGATGTTGTAGTTTGTATACTCTAGATTAAATCATAGGGGGGGTCATTCCATGTCAAACAGGTGTGACATGACCATCATCAATTTTTTTTAAATTTTACATACTTGCAGGGTTTGTGAAAACAAAAGTACAAATTAAAAATTTTCTTTCTACCCAAGAATTTCCTTTTAAAACGATCTATCACATCCTGTACCTAAAACGTAGCCCTTTCTGTGTTTTTTGCACTTTTTCTTAAGCATACCAAACGAAAAAATCCAATAAATGCCAGAAAGTAGGCAATTATCTTTTGGTAATGAGTTTTTGAGCCAGTCGATGGATATGCTTAAAAAAAGGGTCAAAAAACGTAGAAGGGGGCTACGTTTTAGGTACAGAGTGTGATAGGTCGTTTTAAAGGAAAGTTTTTAGGATACATGAATCCCATATGAAAAATTGGTGTTGTTTTTATAGATATAGTAATTAAAAAAACCGAGTTAAAAATCCGAATTTTTAAATTAGTTGACTTCAAAATGGAGAAGAGGAGGGGTAATATTTGTACACGATTAAACAGGTCCAATGGTTGTGAATATACAAAACTTTTAATCATCATCATAGGCTGCAACCTTAAGAAGTTACAGGGTGATATATAAAAGCATACCCAAATATTTTTAAATCCCGTTATCTCGAAAACCGTAAGAATTTTTATCCCACCTCGCATACAATTTTTTGCTTGTCTAAGCATGGCCTATCCATAGCCTTCAGATGCAAAACCACATACGGGACACCCTGTAAAAAACAAGTAGTTATAGATGTATATTGGTGAAGCTTGCTTGAGTTCTTACTCCTTGATCCTGTTGAGATTCCAAGTTAAAATTTTATGTTTTAATGGATAATATAAGGTATAAAATATAAAAAAATGAACAAAATAAAAAGTACGTCTTCCAGGATATTCAAGGATAAAAGATAAAATCCTTATTCTTAATGTCCTTTTTCAGGTATATGTCTAAGTTTCTTTTTTTCTTAAATAGCTTGAGATCCTATGTTTCAAATGAGCCATACTTCACTGACCTAGCATAAATAGGAAAATATATATGACTTTTTAAAGACCAGGACAGCATTTTTGCAAAATATTGAAAATGCCATAACTCGTGAAAGAAGGGAAATTTTCAATTTTTATTTTTGTTTTCACAAACCCTCCATGTATGTAAAATTTCATATACTAAATTCATCATTCCGTTTGCAACACCTAGAAATAATGATAGTAGTCCAAAATAGATTGGACACCCAAGTCTGATCTTAAAAGTTATTTTGATTTTTGCATGTTCGTCCGGCTGTCTGTCCGTCCGGCCTCACGATAACTCAAGAAAGCATGTGCTAAGAGAACTGAAATTTTGCACATGCACTTTAAAAAAAAAAGAAGTAAAATTTAGTTCGCAAATGGGAAAAATCGGGTAACTCCTTCGTAAGGTTGCCATAAAAAAATTTTGTTTTTCACTACATATTTGGACACTGCATGAGAACGCGTCAACGTAGAGAGCTGAAATTTTGTATACAGTGTTTTCATAAAAATAGTAATTACAATTTCAGTGGGCTAAATCGGGCAAACCCTTCTTGGTATTGCCATATAAAAATTTAAGGTTTTTACGTATATTGTGAAAATTATCAGTTCTAGATGTTTTTATTGTACTGAAAAGATCTTCAGAATATGAAATCCTATAAATTTGGTTAAAGTAAAAATTCTGTCCGACGACACGTTCTAGAAATACTCGTATATGCGAAAAACCACTTCAACGATCAAACTTGCACAGATGGGTGGGTGACCAAACGAAATTACATACGGGTATTCATTTGGGGTATCATAAGAATTGGTCTTACATTGGACTAATTCTAGCTTTTTACTTGTTTATTAGTAGATAATTGAAATTTTTAACAAAATTAATCTAAAACATTTAGCCTATTTTTTTTATCATTTATAATTATCGCAAATCAGAAACAAACAAAAAATTAGTTCCACGATTACTTGCAGTAAAAAAATTGCTTTGTCTTTTGTTGGTTTCGCCATCACGTGTTTACCGCTCATAATTCCATAATAGACAATTATAGACAAATAAAGAAGTTTACACAATGGGGCTGCTCCATACCCTAAGGCAGATGCCTTATAAGGTTTCATAATCTCAACGGTTGTTTACTTCTTGATTCCACCCTAAGAGAGTGAGATTTTCAACAGTAGTTCAACCTTGAGTTTATTCCTTTCGAAATTTTCGTGGATATATATATGTAGGTATATATGTACAGGCCAAAGACCAGGATCAATGCAATCAGACAGATTACAACACTTGACTGAGTTAAATCGTTGAGAGGAGACGACATGGAATAAATGTAATCTCCTTGCCTTGCCTTGCCTTGCTTGGATATAGTTGACTTTTTTCGGAGTCTACGATGCCGTAGAATCCAATTAAAAGTCAATCATTGAAGTGCTCGAAATGATGCATTTGCACAGAGAGAAGGGGGTGGGTGTGTCAATGTCATTGATCTGCGTGAATGGAATTTACTTTAATGTTGAATTTTTGTTTAAACTCTTGGAATTTTGCCAAAATGTAATTATTATCGAACTCGCAAGTTTGGTGAATATTTTCAATAAAGTTATAAAATGTATGTATGTATATGTGTGTGTTTGTAAATAAATTATGTTTCATTTTCTCGTTGAGTTGGCTATGGAGGTAGATATAGTTAAAATTTCATGTCACATAAAATATTGTTACAATTAAATCGTGTAACATTTTATGTAATATTTCTGTCTACGTATAATCGTGTATCATCATAAAAAATGTTAACTTTATTTAACCCTTCCTGATCATCGTGGGTCAAGTTGACCCGACTTTATTTAGAGTTTTTTTTTATAAATTTACGCTATCAGAATTCTTTTTCTTTTTAGCACTTTTTGATTTTATTTCTTACGTAATCGCAGTTATTCCATATTCTATAATTTTCACAGTATTGATTTTCAAAACCTCGAATATCGTAAAGTTATTTTTACCCATTTCCCTTAGTGTTATTAAACTAAAATTTCACACACTTCTAGATCCTGTATGACAACACATTTTTGCACTTTTATGTACTAATACAAGACGGTCGAATTTTGTCATTAAGATCCAATTCGCTCAAAATCGATAGTTGGGTCTTCACAAATTTAGAATTTGTGGTCAATATTAAGAAATGTAAGATTGGGGACGAGTTTTAATATTCGACTCAAAATCGATATCTGAAGCCTATAACACAAAATAACAAATGTTTGTGCAACATGTATATTTCCACAAGTATACGATACGAACAACTGCAGTATCATAAAACAAGGCAGCAGGCGATATAGTTTGAATTTGTTAGCTACAGCTTCTATTAATGAAGTTAAATTTAATATTCAAATGCGTTGGGTGGCCTGCAAATATTGCTTCAGTTATTCAAAAAGGTGGGATGCCAGAAGTCTGTGACAAAATTGAAGGTATTCTCATAAATATTGATGCTCCATCATAACAATCAAGCGTGTTTTGTGGATAGGCATAGAAACTATTCTCTCAATCAATTGTATGGCAGTATATAGTCCTGACCTAAGATTTTCCGTCAGTACCCACTAGCCAGGCAGTGTATGTGCATCATGCAAGGGTGTTACGAAATATAATGAGTACATCTCTTTTCCCATCAAGGTGGAAAAAAGGTACGGTGCTACCAATCCCGAAAAAATCTTTGATTTCTTCCTCATCCGATTTTCGTCACATAAGTTTTCTGCTTTTTCTGTCTAAAGTCCTCGAAAAACTTATTTTACCAAATCTTTATCATTTTAACTAATTATCATTATATTCATATATTTTTCCCCTCTGCTATTAATTTAATCTTTATTTTCCTTTCTGGACGATTTCAGAAGATTCGCTTTAATGAAATATTCTCTTAAATGCTTTCTTTTCCATCCGGTGTACCTCAAGGTTCTGTTTTGGGTCCACTATTATTTACTTTAATTATTAATGATTTGCCAGATGCCATTCGTGATACTAACATTCGCCTCCTATGACAACGATGTTCAATTGTACTTTTAGAGATCAATTAGTTTCATTGAAAACTGCATTTCACGTGGAAAGAGTTTTTGGATGGTCAGTTAATAACGATCTTATATTTAATCCAGATAAGTCACAATGCCTTGTGGTAGGTAGGCCACGACTCCTTAGAAGCAATATCAACTCAAGGCTGAGCTGTTGTGACAATATATCTTTCCCGATTGGCAAAATTTATGGTGGCTTTTTACTCAGATTTTCAGCTCCAAGACTAAACTCAAACTCGTCAAAACCCTGACCATACAAAATTTTTCAAATGGAAGTTTGATTTATCCCCGTTCAGTACAGATCTTCTGTTGTTTTTTACAAGCTAATACGTACGGGCGTCGCGAAGTATTTGACGCTACCTACATTTCTTTCCTTAAATCATCGCGACACCGTAACATCTTGATTCTGCGATATAATAGGCGAGTATACTTTGTACGAGTATATATTGCCCGTAGTTGGAATAATTTACCGAGTACCTACAATAAAAAGTGCGGGTACAGTTGGACAGTTCGGAACGCTGCTTTACTCCCATATTTCTTGGTGGTGATGAAATTACTTCTGCTGATTATTTGTAGTTTTATTAGTATTATTATTTTTTATTGTCATATCACTTTTCTGCAAATGAACAACAAGGTACTGGCGTGCATATTTGTAGCCATTTTTTTACGCACTTTTGTTGAAATAAGCTAACAAGTCAGGGTATATTTGAATTTGCAACAAGTGTTGGGGATTTATTTCGTGCTACAGAAATTATAAATTTGAAATAACCTTGTTAGTTTCTTGGCGTGTTGTTTTGTATTTTATATGCCCCCGGGGAATTTCCAGAGTAACGCATTACAAAGCTTTATCCAAAATCTTGAAATTTAAGTGGGTGTCTTGAATTAAAATTTAAAAAAAAAACGGCAGACTAATGCAGTCATATGAAAAATTTTCTCCAGGAACGTTTTATGGAACGTGTATACATAGGAATCTGCAGTTGCCGTCGTACGTCGGCCTCTTCCGCCGTTGTAATTGAATTAATTGAATTTCGACATCGACAACGAGCGATATCTTGGGTTGGGGACTAAGGATTTAGAAATTTTTATTATTAACTTCACTGAAAGGCTAGAAATGACAAAATAATAAATAAAAAATCTCTTCAAAAACAAATTTTTAACAAAATTTACTAAAAGGGCAAAATGAGTTTTTCTTAAGTTTTTCGATCTCAGAGGATATGATATCATCTAGGGCTGTAGGATAGGCCGCGAAGCAACTAGTTTAAATTATTTGAAGCTTGGAGTCGCGAACCCTTCGAAGCATGAATGTTTTATTAATGCTTCAAAGTTCTTGCAACATCAAAGTCTAAATGATTTAACGAGCAAATTCGAATGCACACAGTTTGGTAAGAATTTTGAATGGCGCAGTTGCTTTCTTCGGTGATATATTAATCTTTGGAGCAATCCAAGGGCACATTCAACAGAATTAATAAATATTAAAAGAAAACTCTAAAGAAATGTTTTTAAGTTTATCATGATTTAACGTATAAATTTATTTGAAAATTAATTAAATTGGGATTTAAAATCCCCGAAAAACTCCTGAAAACTGACACTTTTTAAACTACTCAAAAATAATTTCAAGTCAGTTTGAAGATTATAATATTTAACCCTTTCGGTACTATGGGCGCATTATGCACTTAGAAAAATATGTCAATTGTGACCTATGGGCGGGCGCATATATGCGTTCAGAGACTTGTCGAACTTAAACGCTATAGAGTTTGAAGAAAGTGACGGAATTGGATCAAATAAATTTTGTACGATAAAACTGACATGTTGACATGTGGAATGTTGTTTCTGGAAATACTAGGTCCGTGCGGTTTTATTGGCCGCCAACAGGTGGCGTTTAATAGGAATGTAAACTTTTTACATTTTATCTTTTACAAAACTCAATTTACTCGTCTTCCAGCACAGAAGAGATGCTATTAAAAAAAAAAATATTATATATAAACGTTGAGGCATGTTTGTAGAATGAAATCGCATCTACATTTTGTCCCATAAACACATATCTAAATAGTTTTTCAAGTCGATAATTAGTTTCGTAGATAACTCGAAAAGAAATGAACTAGTCCTTTTTAAACTGGCAAATGGCAGTTTTTTGAGTGAAAAAAAAAACAAATCTCATCTTTGCGAATAACCGTAACGTTAGAGAAATTTAGAGAAATTTGCCACCTTAATAAAAAATGTTCGCAATAGACTACAAATGCATATGAAAGAAAGAACGGGTAAAATTTATGCAAAATGAGGGAAGGGGGTGTATTTGATCCAAGTGCCAAAAAAACATTTTTTAACGGTAAAAATGTTCGTATGAAGCTTACAGGATCAAAAAAATAACCCCACCACTCAATTTTACTTTCCACCTGATTTAATTTGATACTCCATACGCCCTATGGGTTGCCATCAACAGCGACATGTTACTTCTAATTTTGCTCCGGTCATACAAAGCGTTTCCGCATTGAGCTATTCCGTACCGAAAGGGGACCTTAACAACACTGCAGTGTAGTCTCCGGAAAGATTCGAAGTTTCTAAATCAACAGTTCCAAATACATACTTACATATTATGCCTCATATTTTTTTTTATTCAATTGTATACAGGACGTCCCATTCGTGCAAGATCAAATTTCAGAGTTAGAAACTAGATCAAATTTTATCAAGAAAAACCCGAAAAATTGATTGTCTACCTTTCTTCGTTAGTGAGAGGTACCTGTAACTTCTTTTGAATTTTTGAGTCACTGATTTGTACCTGCACACACGTCAGGGTGGTTTTTCCAGATTTCGGTCCAGTTCTCGGAAGTAAATAGTAAGGCGGTATTTTCTTTTCATTTTCTGTAGCCTGATTATTATCCCCCTGTAATCCCCTATTGTCTTGAAGCAGTAAAAATTTTCCAAAGATACCTCTTGCCCCACAGTTACCTTATCGTTTTCCTCGATCGTCACATCAGATAGGTACAAATTTCTTAGAAAATAAACTTTTCTCTTTTTACTTACAATTTTTTCATTAAAATAAATTAACTGTCGGAAGTGAAAAAGAATTTAATATTAATTTTATTTTTGTTTTTGTTTTTGTGTATTCCTATAGAGAAAGTAAGCTTTAAGTTTAGTTTATAAAAAAAAACTATTTATTTATTCGTTTCCTGAAATATGTATAACTTCACTTTTTTTTTTGATTCTGCAAGACTTTTGTTATAGTCGCGTCGCGGAAGTTACACATTTACCTTCTTTACGAAAATATTTTTAACCACAACTCAATATCTTTTTTAGGAGTGAGTTCTGGAACGTTAGGCTGATTGCCACTTCAAAATAACGCTTTTGACACCTACTATTTGACTTTCAAACCATTTTAAGTTTTGGGAAGTGTAGGGTGGTACCTATGATGTTGTCACAAGATCCGTTCCGTCAAATTTAATGGAAGGCAGTAAGTTTTTCTCCCTTACCATTTTTACCACAAAGTTTTTGTACTTTCATAGAAAATAAAAGCAAGTCCATTGACCCCACTGATATATTCCCTGCCAAAACAACAGGTTTTGATTTCCAAATTTATCATGTGGTTTGAATTTGTCTGTATTCGGAATATTTGTTTTAAAATCGCATTTAATATAGGATTCATCATCCATAACCAAAAATTCACTCATTTGTAACAGTTAACAATCGATTGTAAAAGTTTCTCGCTCTTTTAATTGTTTTTTTTTTCGCATTTTTGCTTTTTATATATTTTAATGATTTTTCTTTTCTTAGTAGTTACTTTGTACAGTAATAGCATTTGTTTTCACTTTTCTTATTATATCCCGTGCATAAGTGTAAACTTGTTTTTGTTTATGTGATTTAGTACTTTCCTTTCTAAATTTTTGTCAGTTGTTCTTTCCAGTCTTCTTTTTCCTGGTACATTATTGAACTATAAATTGTGAAATTTTTTTGCTGTACTAGAATAAGATCTATTTTGATTATCTAAAAATTTTCACAAAATTTTTTGTCGAATTTTTTTCAATTTTTTTCTGCATTTTTTGCAGAATGATCTCATAAATTTGAATGGCATCGATTTTGAGTCGAATCGGATCATACATAAATGATAAAGTTTTAAGTGCATCAACGGTACAAAATGTATGTTCCGCTAACGCAACCGCCATTTCCTCGAAATGACTGAATTTAAAATTAAATAATTATGGAGACAGTCTGTCTAGTTGTAGGCAAAATCGATACACTATACTCCCAATTTCTGCATAATTTTCTGTTTCCGTAAACGTTGTCGATCATACCATAACTAGCCCCTTACAAATTATGAGGAACATTTTTCAAAAAAAGTTCTTAAGAGAAATTATAATTTTAGCAGTAATTTAGCAAAAAATGTCTACGTAACCAGATAACCGAATCGAATCCAACCTTTTTGGGCTGCTGTTGGACAGTAACACACATAAAAATTCTGAAGAATAATGTCCACAAATTTCGCAGGAAAAATAAAGTGCTGACACACAGTCCCATCTTTCCGATGAGAATTTATTTTTCATGCAATCTTTAAGGCTGGAACAGAACGTGATGCTGGCGCTGGCGCGTACTCTGCCGCTTACCTTATAGCTCAGTATACAATGCTGCAGCTTAGCTCTGTCAAAACTACTTTGATAGTATTTGATATATTATTCCATACTTCTGCTTTTATTCTTAAATTTTTATATAGGTTATGCCATAGATATACAGTGGTGGTCATTAAAATAGAGCCACGACTTTATACCGAAGACAGACTTGCAATTTCAATATTGAATTTTGCGCTAAACTGCAAGTCTGTCTCTACACATATACTGAGAAAAATGTACGCGGTAGATGAGGTTATTGCCATATGACCCTGGTTATAAACCATAATCATTTAATACATGAACCTTCTAGAACCGAATTTTATACTGCAATATTGGCTGCAACTTTTTCTGACATTTAATATTTGGCGCTTGTCAAGTCTCTATTTCGTTTTTATTTTCCATAGACAAGTAATTTCACAATATTTGCTGAAATTCTGTACGTGCGCGGAACTTTCTTAAGTCAAATAACAAATAAAATGACAAACCAAGTGATAAATCAAATGTAAGTTCTCTAATTAATTTCTCAGAATCGTAAACCGCATGTGTGTCTCTGAAATTTTTTATTGCAATTGACATAATTACAAAATCAATATTAAAATTGGCAGTTTGTCTCCGGTATTACATACGTATCTTGTACTCTTCCGCCATCTATGATATGAACTGAACATAAGTTAGTACAACATACTATGACTATTTCCTTTAAAGTGCATTTCCATTCGTTCGCGGAAACGCATTATCTGGAAACCTGTCAGTTTTGCCTGGTCAGATTAATAGAGCCATATATATATATATCCATGTCGAATTTGAGCGAAAATAGGACGCGGAATACATTGTTCTTTGGAGGAAAGAAAATAGTTGAAAATGCATTCAAACCAAAACCAACTGTAGAAAATCGTGGAGAAAAAAAAGACTGCCCACACTCACATTGCTCACACCTCAAAAAGAGATCCGTTCAAATCTTCTAAAAACATTAATATTGAATTAAATCTTGACGTAAGTGCACGTACTGTTCGCAGAAGACTTCAAGAGCATAGTTTAAATGGAAGAGTTGCCAGAAAAGCTCCTCACTTATCTAAGAAATATATTAAAAACCGGCTTCTGACCATAGGGGCTTTCGGCAAGCACTGTCTCAGTGAGACAACTGAGACAAAACTTTGAGCAATCGTCTCAGTTGTCTCAGTTCAAACCAATCAGCTGATTTGCCAATTTTGACATTTAAATAATTTTGAACACAGAATTGGATAGTGATAAATTGTGGAAAGTGTTGTTAGTTTATTCAAACAGCTCACTAAACTTTTATTTGTAATTAAAATCACAAAATAACGAAACTGAGTCAACTGAGACAAGAAAATTCAGTTTCACTTGTCTCAGTTGCTCAGTGGTTGCGTTCGAAATTGGTAGCTCAATATGGAACTGAGACAGTTCCCCGAAAGTGCAGTCTCAGTGAGCCAACTGAGAATATCTCACTTGTCTCACTGAGAATGTGCTTACCGAAAGCGCCTCATATCAACTGGGATGGTCCTGATGGCCTAAAACGGTGGAGAAATATCTTATGGACGGATGAAACGAAATGATTTGGTTCTGATGGTCGAAATTACGTTAGAAGACCTCCGAACAAAGAATTCCTCCCACAATATACAAAAAAAAAAAACTGTAAAACATGGAGGAACGAACATAAAACTATGGGGATCGTTTTCTTGGTACGGAATCGGACCAATTTATTGGATAAAAGAAAATATGGATCAACATGAATTAATATACTCGAAAATACTATGCTCCAGCTTGTTGAAGATAATATGCCATTAAAATGGGCATTACAACAAGACAATGATCCGAAACATGCATACATCTCGGAGGGCAAAAAGTTTTTCTGTTGGCAATTACAACGTAAGCAATAAATCACAATTATGAGAGGCTGTTCAAAAGGAATAGGCGTTCATTTCCATCAAATGGTGTCTTCAATTATTCGTATCTCGTACTTAACTGAAAATAATCTTTTTCTTCTTTTAAAATAATACACAAATCAGAATATTTTTCATCTGCACGCACCTTTCTTTCCTTCATTGTTCTTAGAAAAACGCATTTTCGATCTGCACGCACTCCCTCGAACTCGACTCTGCAAATAAAGCCGCACAAACTTCTGTCGATTACAACACGAATGAATGAATATATCTATTTATTATCTCTGCCTTCTACGTCGCATCAATACATTACGCCTGCCTTCCTAAACCAGTACAACGTAAGCTCATTACTAATGAATTCCAGGTAATGTTGACAGGAAACCTTATCTAATTCAGGCATTCCCATTTTTCCAGCTTGAAAATGCATTTGGAAATAAAACTCCATCTCGTACGAATCTGTTTAAATTGTACAGTTTTAAGTTGCACATATGATACATTTCAGGTGATGAATCTCATGAAGGTCGTCACGTTAGTATGCAATTATCCCAAGAAAAGAGTGAAACTGTGATAACTTTGTTGAAAAGTTTGTTAGTAATAGATTGAATTTCACATTCATTAATACAAGATCAAAGAGACGCTCTTCGTGTGAATTGGTGCAATAAACCCAACCATGAGGGTGATTCTGATCTTTTGTCGTACTTGAATGTCAAAATATACGAATAAATGAAATGAACTTTTCTACTGATTTTTTCGTGTTTTTATTCAGGTCAGCAACCCTTGCATGACGTAGAATGAACTGAAAATGACACTTCACATTACAAATTCAAAATAATATTTCGAATTTAAGCACTTGTAATGCTCTAATTAGGTGTAGAATTTCCATTTACCAGTGTAAAATTTTTGTCACAACGTCTGGGATCAGTTGACTAATTTGTCGTATATTTAGTTGTGTTTTTTGACGTTTGTTCACCGAAAATTCATTATAGTACATTTTGTGGTAGATAATAGTGAAGACGCAAAATGAACTGTGTTAAAAGAAAAAGTGACAAGATATGTCAAAATTCACGTCTAAATAGTACGACAAAAGATCAGAATCACCCTCCAGGGGTCGGCAACATTTTTGGATGTAAGAGCCTTTTTTTTCCCGACGTGATAAATTATTTTTTAAAGAGGCAAATATAAATACATATATCGGTAATATGTATTAGAAAAAATAAAGGCATTCCTATTCATTTTCATTTTTTGTTTGTATTATTGTTTTTCTTTTTTCGTTGTTGTTTATATAATCTAATATGTTATTCTCAGGTATTTGAGTTCTTTTTTCTTTTAATTTAAACTTCATTTTAAATCGTATTGTACTATTTAGACCTTATTTTTTTTAATTTTATAGTAATCAGCCATTGATGAAATTTGTAGAATAATATGTGTGTGTTAAGAGGAGTCAGTACCAAGATTTGCAAGTTTCATACATTTTTCAATGCGAATTTCTTGCAAACTATTTATAGCAGAATAATTACTGATATCTTAAATTAAATGTAACGAAGAGGTCTAGTAAATAACGTAAGGAAAAATAAAATAAAATGTATTAAATTGGAGATATTAGCTCTGAAACTTGTAAAAAATGGTAGAAGTTGAAGTTTTTTAAATCAAATTCCTGTTAGTAGGTATTCTCATTTTGTTAGATTGTGACTATTTTAGAAAGTTAAAGCCTAGATCTAGCAAATAACGTCGAGTTTTTTTTTCATTTTTAATTGCGATTTTTGTAATTATTTGACTCTAATAGTATTTGTTTTTTCTCCCGAAATTTCACCAACGAGAAGTTGCAATATTTTGTTGAAAGTTGTAGAAATAGAAAGCAAAATAGTATATTTAACAATTATGTGCAAAAAAAAAAAATTTAGAAGAGTTAATTTTCGTTAAAAATTTTCAATTTCTTTGAACTGCAAATTTGCATTTTCTTCTTAAATTATCGCATGTTGGGTTTCTGTCTTTTACGCTAGATGTCTCTAATGTGACTTATGGTCTAGGTCTAGGCTAATTTTATATGAATTTCTCACTTTCAGGACACAAACCTACGTATAGTAAATTTTCTTGCCTACAGGCACGCTGGTATCTAAATTGAAACTTTTGCTGAGTACTGACTCCTCTTAAAAGACGCTTGCATATTTATAATGGTTGTGACAAAAAATATACTTTAATATTACAACCTGAATTGTTTCTATAATCTCTTAAAGACGATATTTTCAAATCTTCAATTTGTTGACTTGTTATATTTTTCGCCAATGGGCTTTGCTGACATATTTAGCATATTCTCCATCCGTGAAGGGTTTACGATACTTGACTATATCCTGAGCAACAGCAAAACTGGTTGGGATAATATTAGCTGTGTTCTTTTGTGTCCGCAGAACAGGACAGAACAAAAGATACACAAAAAAACGCCTCATACATTTTCATAGAAGATGTATAAATGAAGCGAACAGTACAAATAGTTCGCTTCAGTCGACAGAACAATTTGTTCTCTCCAGTATATGGGAGTTCTAGAACAAGGTACACAAAAGAACACAGCTATAAGTAGAAGAATGCATGGTAAAAATTTAACCCCATGAATTATGAAATTTTTAGCCTAAGGTGTTTATACGATATACAGAGCACCTAAAGGCGCTCACCATAGTCAAAAGGTTAACTGCCACTAGTATGATTGGAAAAAAAGACATTATTATTATTATATATAGTCATTCGTGTATACAGGACTAATTGTCTTTTTGAAAATTATCTTTCATTGTTTTACTACATATTAAAATGTATTACTTGCCAATCATGTTACGTTTCTTTGATATTAAACTTAAAAAACAAAAAAAAAAACGCTCTTAAAACAGTGACTAACCCATCACCAAATTTGTCAATTCCGTTTTTGTTATTTATAGTTGTCGTGGTATACAAAAAGGTAACTCACGATTACTGCAGTAATGACCGGCAGAATCTAGCGGTCAATTGTTAGGGAGTGAAACCATCAGTTTCGAACAAAGTGAAACCACTCAACGCTTTCAGCGGTTGGTCGGAGAAAGAGCAAAGCAGAGAAACCACGATACAATTAAGAAGATGTAACTGGGCTCTATTATTGAATCCGTTCAACTTAAAAAAGCGCCCGTTGAATACAAACTCTTTTTAGAAGGTACCTAAAATACTCGCTAAATATAGGTTTACATGCATGAGATTGCATTTTGATGTGTGCGCAGGATTATTATATTTGTTTTGCAATTGCAATATTGCAGTTAATTTTTCAATATGTACTATTAAACTACTCACGAGCCACAAGTATGATTGTACTGACTCGCAAGCCGCAGGTTGCCGACCCCCTGGCATAAACAGAAATATTCAAACTCATATCGTCATGAGTGACGAAACCAAACTGTCTACCCTTATTATCGTTTAACATGAAACAATGCCAACCCTCCCATTACATTATAAAACATATACACTCACTGATATCACTAGAAGCAGAAATGAGGTGTAAACTATTTTAGTTATCGCTGACTCTTAGACTGATATCAACTGTATAATTTATGATTAGATTCTTAAAATTTTATAAAAAAAAAAAAACTTCATACTCTCACCAGAACATTTGTACCTTAGTACCATGTTGAAAAACCTCATAGAAAACAAAAAATAGTCTAGAAGAAGATATCAATTTCCGTATCAGAAAGTCATCTATTCCGGATATTAGAACTCCAATGAGATCACCAATTAAAATAAGAAGATTATCCAATTCATAATATGCTGACTGTAAACATTTGTTAATAGTTGTTTACGTCGAATCATAAATTTGTTTTTCCCTGGAATACTGGAATCTGTAATGATTTGAAGACAAACGGTCAGGTCAAGAACTTATCACATTGACATGATCAATTTAATATTGTAGAGCGAGCCCTAAAGGCACAGTAATAGAATACGTAATAGATGAATTTCATTCAGAATTATATTAATACAAACCTCGCATAAATAATGGAAGTCAGCTTAAAACTATCACATGAAATAAGGAATCAATGGAGAACTTTGCTGGGTATAGATGCAGCGAGTGGACTGTTCACCATATGCCCATTAACCATTTCTGAAGAAAAAAAAAACAGATAAATTCTAATGTCTTTTAGTAATCACCATATTAGCCTCAATATTTAACAAATAAAATCGAAAATCTTTCCACCTCGACATTGTGTTTGTTGGTTGTATAAAACGCATCTTAAGCAATCAATCGACAAAAAGCTTATTAACCTCAATAACATGCGTCACGCTATACGATGTACAAAACTTCAGCCACCATATACCTACTAGAAAAAACAATCAATTCTCTTCTTTGTAAGCAATAATTATTCCGGGTTGTTCCGCGGATTCCATGTTCACTTTTTGTGATTTAATCTATTTTTGATATCAAATACAGCAGAAATAGCTGCTGCCTGTTTTATAGTGAATTTTCCTTTCCACTATTCTCTCAGTCTAGTATAGCCTAATGATATATGTACATTTACAAGTACATAGGTATTGTGTATTATTCTGGGTCACAACAATAGGGGAATCATCTGGGACTTCTTCGGTATGATCGGGTGCATGCTAAAATTATTACTACATATTTAGCTATAGGTACTACATCCAAAGTGCCTACTCTCTACTCTTTTGCTACTCGAATTCTTCAATAAATAAATTATTTGGGAGGAATCTGCTAAATTGGGGACCTGGTACTTCTGCTAGGTCGTCGTCGTTGCGGGGCGACAAAAGTGACAAGAAAATTTCACATTAAAAATGCTCTATGACTCCTTTGGTATGCGACACAAGACCAAGCCCGCTCGGTGCCCAGAATTGCGTAAGAAAAAATCTAAAGCACGCGCGAAGTTATTTAGCAGCTTTGAAGCGGCACACGATATAAATTTTGTAAATATGTAGTGTGCATGTATGACATAGCTAATGCACGTACAGAAACAAGTGTAGTGGTGGTAGTCCCTTGCTTTACAACTTTTTGTTTTGATCTGCATGAAAATTGTATTACGAGTGGAAAATTATGCAGGCAGGAAAACTTTTGCTGTTTTTTTTTTTTTTTTTGCAGGTGAAAGTGAAGATTTCTTTTAGAGTCTTCAAAATTATAGATTTGAAATGAAATTCGTTTTCATTGGGTTTTGTTAAAAAAAAAAAAAAAAAAAAAATTCAAATGTCCATTGGCCTTATAATCTGAGGTGTGCTCTAAGCCCTAGTTACATAGAAATTAATATTGAAAGTTGATAAATTAAGAAAACTGTGTTTTAAGTTTTGAATTGTAAGCCTGTTTCTATATAAGACTTTGCGGATAAATTTTAATTTTTAATTTATTCTTTCATAGTTGTAGTAGCATTATCGTTCGAATATCATCTCAACTGTGAAGCAATAATAATCATCTGACATGCAAATAATGACAAGTTAATAGATTTCAAGTATTGTGTTGGATATTTTTGAGTCAGAACTTGTTTGGTTCTGTATACCGGCAGAGAGGACTTAATAGAAATTTTAATCAAAACATTTTGCAACTGTAATTTTATGTACAGGTCAGGTTTCTCACGATAGAATGATAGAAAAGCAAGCAGTCAATGGGATGAGCAATTTACATCTTTTCTTGTTTCATCAAGGATGGGCCTTAACATTAAATCTTGTCTTCATACATGTATGGTCCATAATGCTGAGTATATAAGCCATGACCGTTCATATAACTTATCAAACTGTAAGATGTAGCTTTGCGAACTAGAAATCTTCCACCTGTTAAGTCTCAATGTACACAGCACATAAAATTCACACTTATGGGAGATTCGTAATCTATACAATGACCTTTGAGTGAATATTCTTTGGATACCATTTGAAATCGAACCCATCCCCATGATATTATAAGGGATGAATTTGAATCCATGAGATACTGAGTGTATGAGGCGCCAGGTGGATTTGAAACCTTCGCAATAGTTCGAAAAGCTTATTTCCTATATCCATCCGATTTTCGCCATATTTTTTATTTCGACAAAACATTCATATATCAAGGAGCTTAGAGACACCCTGGGTTTCCATGTAGAACTAGGGTGGATTTAGGCTTATTTCTAGTAGATTAGATTCTCATGCATTTATGGGGCACAATAGATCCACCAGTAATCTTAAGTGATGCAGAGCAAGCTTTCATACTTTACTCATGGTCATCCATAACAGTCGTGAATTTTCGTAATTTCTTTATAACTTGAAAATGCGTATAGGGAACAGTCTACCATCTTCTATTTGTTTCCAAATTTCATATGATCTCATTGTTAATTGTGAAGTTATGATAATGTGGATATTTTCGAAGATCTAGGTGGGAACCTGAAATCATATTCATCTAGGTATGTATATGACCCTGTGGAGGTTAAGATGGGATCTTGACAGATATCTCTTTAAAGTCGTCGAAGGAAAAGTTACTTAGTTCAGAGAAAATGAATTAGAGTTTCTTTTTCATTAAGTACTTAACAACTGCGAAACTATAAATTGAATGAAAACTTATGTTTTCAGTATTTGACCAATGACTTGTACTGACTGCTGCAGCTCTGATGATATCTAGGCCAGTTGCTAAGCTTTTCCACATAGAATTAGGGTCTAAGAATATAATGCCGCTCTTAACTATGTCTATAGTGGGTAATATACATTGTACACTTATTCCATAATGCAGCAGATAAAAGTTGAACCACGTCGAGCTAGTTCATCAGTCAGTCAGTTCGTTTGTCTATGTTCCTGTGGTTTGGAACTGAATTCAGAATAACTTTGTGTCAACTTTCCAAATAAGAAATTTTGAAGGATATTCTGACCAAATTGAGGCTTTAACTGCATTTTCGAGGGGAAAACAAAAGATACTTGCACTAAAAACCATATTCGATTCTTGAACTGTCGATTCTGGAAGTTAACCTCTGGCCATAATACTTTTCACAAATTCTGATGTACGGGTGGGTGGGTATTGCATGATCTGTAGAAACTGTGGCCGTTATTCTTTGTTAAAGAGTTGAGAATGTTATTATGGATATATTTGTAGCAGACGAGCACCCAAAATCTCTTATTGTTTTAAATATTTCCCGGGTTTTAACATTGAAGTTAGCACTTCCAGTTTACGCTCACGTTAGTCATTGGAATATTTTTAGTACCTTTACACGAACTTTTTTTGAATCCCTTGATTATATTTCATACTTAAAGATAGATACCA
Source organism: Dioctria rufipes (assembly GCA_963924295.1). Classification (NCBI taxonomy): domain Eukaryota; kingdom Metazoa; phylum Arthropoda; class Insecta; order Diptera; family Asilidae; genus Dioctria; species Dioctria rufipes. Next base: position 20,074,845 of record OZ002740.1, on the reverse strand, counting down.
AACTAGCAAAACATTAATAGGTGAGATTCGGACATCCTACAAAGTTTATGTATAGTATAGTAGGTACATCTATACAGGGTGTTTCCGCCATGATAGTACTCATCAAATCAAGGCAAACAAAAAAATTGTATCGACTTAGCAAGAGCTTTTTTTTGAGAATTTTTGTCCTGTTTCTTTGTATGTGTGAATGATCAAATTTAGTTCATATAATTAAAATGTATTTAAATTGAACTTAATCTGTCATGTGCGCCAAGATGACGAAACATGAAACTTACTTCAATTACATTCATTAAAGTTAACATAAGTCAAGTTGTTCTTTCTAAGGTCACATAATTCGTAAGTCTACTTAAAGCTATCTTCATACATAGAATCGTAGAAATTGAATACGAAATCATGATACAAACAAACATGCATATATAAGTATGCACTTACTACCGTCCTTTAAAAATATATATATATATAAAAAAAAATCTCCCTTTCATCATCACGTCTATCATGTTTTCTCTTTTTTTTTTTTCGTTTTTCTCACAGGCAAAACGCATCCAAAGTAACGAGCTAGCTGCCATAAAAGTTATTAAACTTGAACCAGGTGATGACATTCAAATAATTCAACAGGAGATAATTATGATGCGAGATTGCCGACATCCCAACATCATTGCATACTATGGATCATATCTCAGACGTGATAAATTATGGATATGCATGGAATACTGTGGTGGCGGAAGCCTACAAGATATTTACCAAGTGACAGGACCTTTAGCCGAACAACAAATTGCATACATGTGTAGGGAAACACTTAAAGGACTCGAGTACCTTCATTCAATGGGAAAAATGCATCGCGACATCAAAGGTGCCAACATTCTTCTCACTGAGAATGGAGATGTAAAACTAGCAGACTTTGGTGTCTCAGCACAAATTACGGCAACAATTAATAAAAGGAGAAGTTTTATTGGTGAGTAAAAAAAATTTATATTTTTTTATTTTTATTTTTGATGGTATCTTTTCAAATGATTCACATGAGATCATTTCCTTGTTTGATGAACTCATGAAAGATTTTTTTTCTTTCTTTCTTGGATAAAGATCAACCATCGAAGGCTAAGAATTTTTGTTTTTATTTTTGTTTCTAATTGATAATTATGTAAATATTTAATTATTCTATTTGTATTAAAAAAATACAAACATACACCTTTACACAGCTTGAAAGCATCCGCTAAGTGGCAAATCTTTATTTGGTCACTTTGACATCTCACATTTAGGTGCGAGTAACAGTGTCGTTCAGAAGATTTTTAGCATTGATATTTCAAATACCTACAATACAACAACAAATCAGAAAATAGTTTCATAACTAAATAAATCTCAAACTCTTATTGTTTTTATTACAGAAAGATCATTGTTTCACGTAATCTCATATAAATTTTCTCGGCAATCTATAGAGATTTATAAGAAATTAAGATTTTAGATGAGAATATTTGTAGTAAGCCATTACCACAGATATTTTTCTTATTTGTGTCATTACCAACTGATCCATTTCTAATGGTTTTTTTTTTCATAGGCTTAGGATTTGTCAGCGGCACCAAAGACTATACTTATTTAGAAAACAAGTCGACCTTAAAATTGAATGGTTTAATGAATTTACTCGTCACAAGTTTTGCTTTTATTTGTGTTAACTGAACTGAAAATTTCATTTAAAAGTTTACGCATAGAATAGGTAGGTACCTTTTTTGCAGAATTTTGGATTAATTTTCTTTACTACAATGCCGGTTAAAAATAAAATCCATCTCACTTGTACTGCCGGTCAATAATAGTTGGATTCTATTAAAAAAAAAAAATCATGCAAAACTCTAGCATAAGGACTGTTCAAGTAAAAAATCTAGTAGTTTTATTTTCTTCGCAGCTGTAATGTTTGCATGTGATATTTAACGGTATTTTACTTTCTGGGTACAGATTTAACTAAGCTTTGAAATTTATTACACTTGGTGCTAGTTATTGAGTGAGTTTAGATTATGGAGTGCAAACAGTTGAAAGTTTGACGGGATTTCTCAATCTCAACTTGCAAAGTCAATAGGAATTGCTAAATCTACGGTCCAAAATGTAAACTTTGACAATACAAATAAAGCCAAGATCAGGATGAAATCGTGGTTCAGTGCACAAAAATTTCGAAGCTGCTGTCATCAGGATTTTTAAAACCAAGCCAAGTATTTCCGTCGTAATGCAGTAGATAAAGCTGAGATCTCGAAATCTACGGTTCAAAGAATTAAGGAAAGAAAGTCCAGAGAGCTCCGGATAAAGACTAAATTAAGGATAAAATTTCTAAAACCAGGCCAAGAAAACTTTATGAAAACTTTTTTAAAAAATTTGATTACTGTGTTATGGACCATGAAACATATTTAAAAGCAGATTTCTCATAATTACCTGGACAGGAATACATATTATGTTGCAAAGAAATGAGGTGCCATTCCAAAAAAGTTTAAAGTCAAGAAAACATCGAAATTTCCCAAGAAGTATTAAGTATGGCAGGCAATTTGTACTTGTGGTAATAAAACTGATTACTTCGTTAGCACAAGAACGATAAAGGGTGAAATTTATATAAAAGAAAATTTTAAAAATAGCTGTTACGGCCGTTTATTAAAAGACATAACAGTTCTGTTCTTTTTTGGCCCGATTTAGCGTCATGCCATTACGGTAAAAACGTTCAGGTGTTCTATGAAGCTAATAACATCAACATCGTGCCGAGGGAAGCGAATACTCCTAATTTCCCTCAGCTTCGTCCCATTGAAAAATACTGGGCTCTTGTCAAGCGTAATTTAGAGAAGACCAAATGTAAAGCTGCGAATATCAAACAATTTAAAAATAAATGAAATAAAAAACAGCCGAACAAGTGACAGAAGAAACTGTGCAAGGCTTGATGTTGGGCATAAATAAAAAAGCTTGTGATTTTTCAAGAAAAAAATAATGGTTTTCTTCATTTGTATATTATGGGTAAGATAGAAAGTGTGATAACAAAATCAAATAATACAATGACATTATATTTTTTACCTTTTTTCATTCATTCTTTAATATTTACTTGCGACCAGTTTTTTTTCTGGGACCCTCCTTACTACATAAAAAATGTCAGCTATGAATAACGAACATAAGGCAGGTACGCGGTTACATTTTGCAACTTTTACATTGTAGCACTGCAACAGTTGCAACTGTTGTTTAAATGTAGTGTAGACAAAAAGTAGCGTGTACTTCGCAGTTTTGCTTCACTTAATCACTTCTGATTAGAAGAATTTCATGCCAAAATTAAGAAATTGATTTTCTTTCCATCATGACAACGCATCGGCGCTAGTACATTGTCATGTTGGAAGAGTTTTTTTTTTCTTCTCAAAATCGGAGCATTTTTTCATCAATTCAACATAAAATCCATTCCATAAAAATTCATAATTTTGTTCTTTGATCGTTTTCCCCATTTCCTTATAGTCAGAGAATTTAATTTTCGTCCTAATAAACACAGCAAAAATTTTTGACACGCCTAGAAAAAGTGGCAAACAAATATATTTAGAGTAACGGGTGAGAGATTAGAGAGCATAAGATAAGATCTCTACGATGAGAGACAATACACTGACATTTGCATAAATTCAGTTTTAATTAATTATTAATAGCTCAACAAGAGATACTCCCGAATTGAACAGTAATGGACATAAAATGGACTCCTGTCGTACTCGACTATTTAACAGCCAAATACCAGAAAAATAGAGGAACGTTTACGTGTTGAGAATATTTACCTGATCGGAAATTATCGATGAATACGATGAGTGTGAAAAATTAATGTTAAACTATCTATCTCGTTTAGACAATAATTTTGAATGATTCAACTAAATCAAATGCTTTAGAGAAATTAAATAAGGCTCAAGGTCAAGACACATAGTAAATTGTTCATGGCAAGCAATTTTCTTATGTTTGATTTGAACTCAATCAGTGTCGTTTTGCAACTATACAATCGTCTTCGTTGTCTGAAACCAGATGGGTAAAGACTGAGCAAATTTTGACCTTCCAAAAGCGAAAAATGCTTATAGAAGCGATAGTGAGCTAGTTTCTTTTCTTTTTGGGATTTTAAGCCATGACAAATCTCTTACAAGTTTATCATTTTGAAAAGAACTTAGAGGTGGTCAGACAGCCTGTTAAAATTTCGTATCAGTATCTCCATAATCCATGAACGAAATTCCGTCAGATTACTAAAATTGGTCATACTAATAACATACTAAGACTGGGCAAGTAGAACAAAAATCTGTAATGTCTCGCTCGAATATAAAAACGACGATGCCTCGATTTGCTGACGTAAGCAAAGTGTAAGCCAGCAATGCCTCGCTTCAATATAAAATCAACGATGCCTCAACCTGATGTAGGGAATCCCTTGATTTTTTTTTAAAAATTATTAGCGGCCCAAGCACCCGTTGTCATCTCCAATAATGCATAAAAATTCTGAAGAAAAAATTTTCAGTAAATTTCTAAATAAAAAATGGGGCCTTCCCTACATCAGGTCGATTTTATATTGAAGCAAAACATTGCTGGCTTACCCTTTGGTTACGTCAGCAAGTCGAGGCATCGTCGATTTTATATTCGAGCGAGTGTTTTTGTTCTACTTGCCGAGTCTTTGTATGTATTAGTTTGTCTATGGTAATGCCTTTATATGGCTACTGGATTACATTGGTCCATTCAACCTGCCCGAGCTGTGGAAATAGTGATGATTTGTACACCATGATGATTTCTGTAAGCCTACACAAGTCTTTCAATATTTGCCTAACTATGTGTGTCATGAGAAGTTGACTAAAAATTAATAGCTGCTTGATTCTGGAGCGAATTCTTGAGGATTCTAAGTAGGGGACTGTTTGACATTGAAAATCACATCATAAAAAGTACTGAAAGTGATTGGCTGGAGAATACATAAAGAGATATTAATTTTTTTCGGAAATATGCCCGAAACATAATCGATGTCATTACAATCCGATTGAAACGGCTAAGAATTTAAATATTTATGCAAACAATTCCTTTGAAGCTATCAATTTTAAAATGAAACACTTTTTGCTCAGCTTCAGCAGATGACTCTCTCTCGTACGATAAACACGGTAGTTATTGAAAACTCAATCGAAAATTATCCTTAAATAAAAAGAAAATAGTCTTATACTTAGATAATCCTTGACACAAAACAAATTCCCAGCTTTCATCTTGTCAAGTATTTTCCACCACTACTCACTGCTTCATTTCTCACTTAGATACCGTAATTCATAGAATTCATCTTTCAAGTTTTTCTCTGCAGCAGCAGTACTCTGAATATTTTTGAATTGAAAGTTCCCTTGTAAAGCTTACAGACATTGTTCGTCATCTCAGTGAATAATAATTACCCCGTATAGTCTCGGTATGGTTACTAAAAGAAGAACCACTCCAGAAATCTTGTATTTGTATAAAAAGTGCCTTAAAACAAAGGAATACTGCACCCGGCGATCCATAAAGAAGTGGTTACAAAAAACGGGGGACAGTTTTCAGGGATACTTTGAATGCAGTATGTTATGATATGCGCGCCCTCGTTATTCGATGGTTACTGATTATGCTGAGACAACAAACAGGAAGTAAGAAAAGAATTAAAGCACTACACAAAACCGGTAAGACTTAGAGTGGCTACTTGAATATGTCAATGACAGCCAACTATGTACCTTGAAACCGTGCCAAAGATGAAAACTCATCTTCTCTGATTAAGAACGAACTGTTAAATGTATTTAAGCTACCACATGTGTTGTTACCGATGAATTCCATGAATTTGTTTTTTTTTCTTCAGGTCATTGATCGTATGCCTATGCAATAGGTGAACGCACCAGAATGGTCATGTGTGGGTGGCCCTTCATCTCATCATAAAAGCAAGCTATTTTATCATTAATCGTGAATTTTCTTTATTTCCAGGTACACCATATTGGATGGCGCCAGAGGTAGCTGCTGTTGAACGAAAAGGTGGCTACAATCAATTATGTGATATTTGGGCATGCGGTATAACTGCAATTGGTAATAAGTTCATGGAAATTTTTAATTTTTTTACGTTCACACGTTCCAATTTTTTTTTCTTTTTTTATTCACAGAACTTGCAGAACTGCAACCGCCCATGTTTGATTTGCACCCTATGCGTGCACTTTTTCTTATGTCAAAAAGTGGATTCAAACCGCCAACATTAAAGGATAAGGATAAATGGAGTCCAACGTTTCATAATTTCATAAAAACAGCCCTAACGAAAAATCCAAAAAAACGACCAACTGCCGAAAGACTTCTTCAACATCCTTTTGTACAGGGTGAAATGTCTGTTCGGGTGGCAAAAGAACTCCTCCAAAAATACCACAGTCCTAATCAATTTTACTTCTATTCTGACGGTGACGATGATGTAAGTCTTCAGTTGATTTTTTATTTTTAATTTTTTATTTTCTCACAAAACATTTATTTTCCTCACACCTTGCTTGACCAGTACGGTGGGTGGAAGGGGAGGGGGGTGGTTATAGAACCACTATCATGCTCGAAATCTCTTTCGTAGGCATGATTATTTCGCAATGAAAACATTCATGTCATCCATCCGCTGCCGTTCTATTTATGAATTTTTCTTTTCTTTTCTTTACTTTTCATTGTCGACGGACACCTCTTTAGGCCATCGCCAGCGTACCACAACGAATAGCCAGTAAAATGACGTCAAGGCCGAACGGTGTTTCACCGCATAATAATCACACGCTTAAATCAGGTAAGTTTTACACTAAATTTTCTTTTATTTTTCTCTTATCACGCTATCTTTAAATGGAAAATGATCGGCTAATGGAGATAGCGGAAGGAATTCAATCAAAATGATTGAAGGTTTTCCCGTCCTGAATCAGAGTCCCCTGGGTGATGTATTGCTCGATGTTGCTAATGCTATTGCCCGTGTGATGTTTTTACTTGTGTGGCCTTTAATCGAATTAGTCCGGAACTCTACCGTCGCACCACCACTTGCTGGACTGCTACAATCGAATGGAAATTAGCGTGTAATTACTTATTTTAGTGGTGGATGCGCGGTGAGAAATTCGAATAATGAAGGGATTGAATCCGGCTAGGGGGGAATTTAGCAGGAAAATTTATCGTTTCAATTTAATGATTGATGACCAGTGAATAGGACTAGTTTCCGATGTATGTAGTTTTTTCTTTTTCTTTTAATTCCGTTAGATATGTACCTCTGTAGACATATGCATGACTGTTAAATCAAGAGGAGTAAATTCAATGTAACTTGACACGCTTTAATTTCTGCACTATTTTGTTACGTCAGCAATAAATTTTTCGATTTTATCTGATTTAATTCAGTGAGTTAAATTTTTCTTTATAGTAACTAACGCGTCGAAATAATTGATATTGGGATGGTTGTGTGAGTTGCAGCGCCATCTGATGGTATTGATTCATTAGAACTCAAAGTTAAAATTATCTTTTTGTGCATACTCATAATCAACGAAATTACTGCAAACGGGGAATTACATAACAGACAACTCAGCAATAACCAACGATTTTTCCAGGCTTTGAACCTGAAACTCTACGGAAAGTTATGCATAGTACAATTTCAAACAGAAAGTTGAAGTTGTAATCACCAAATAATGTTAGATGAAGTTCTCCTAACAATAATCAAAATATTGGAAATGCTGTTGAAGGATTAATGTACGATAGCCGCTCTAAAATAAGAGATTATGAAATCAAAATCAAAGCCAAACAAGGCTTGCTTCTTAGGTATTTCTTCTCTTTCGGTGTCTATTAGTAACGAACTTCTGTCAGTAGGCTATGCCGATGTTCTTATTTTGAAGTAAATTCTCAAATATTCTTTGCAGCAAAGAAAAGAACACTGAATACACCGTAAAAAAGCTGAGCTTAGAAAGTAATTTGTCTATAAATCCGGATAAAATTTCTGCAATGCTTTTCAAGTATCGTCAAAAGCATGTTGATTTAGGACCCCTTAAAATGTACGGCAAAATAATCGATTTTACTGATAAGATCAATTCCTCGTAGTTGCAACAGCTATTGAATTTTAGCGAATTTTTTTCCGCTCATGCTTAGTAAGAAAAAGAGTTGGCAAAGGGCCAAATCTAGAGAATATTATGAATGGATTGGGGGAACAATTTGTAGCGCAATTTCTCAATTTTGATCATTGTTATTGCAGACCTATGAACTGGCGGCATTGTCGTAGTGGAAGCGAATTGTTTTTCTATATCCAATGAAGCCACTTTGCCATCAATTCAGCATGAAATAAATCCAACAAAGATGCATAATACTGTTTTCCTTTCTATTCCAGGTAGTCGATAAAGATTATAAATCCCAGATAAATTATTGTAACGACTTGTTCCGAACGGTGGAACATTTTTTTATCTTCTTTGGAGGATTTTGACTTCGCTCTCATTTCTGAAGTATAATAATGTAATGGTTACATAATGACGCTTCACTCGTTTGGTGAACAAAAACAAAACATAAAAGACAGTTCAAGTGGTGTCATGCTTACTTGCACAACTGCAGCCTTAGAGGCTATGCTGGATCTACTCGCTTTACATTTGCATGACCATACTCAATACAATCAAACTACAGAGGGCAAATATTTGGAGGACAAACAATTTGGTTGAACACCTGGAAGTCCTCCAAGAATTCCTAGAGAACCCGATGACCAACCGAATTCCAGACGTTATGGCGAAACGACATAACTTTGAAACACTATTTAAGTTGACCTTAGGCGACCGTCAACAGTGGGTACACCATTTGAAGAAGGATCTCTTAAATGGTAAATGGATGGGTGCAAAATGGAAGGTAGAGCAGGCGTTGGCATATATGTGCCATCTCGTAAAAGCACTGGGGGCCTCACGAACCATTTTCCAGGTAGATAGCTATACATGCCATAGAACTCTGCGCTCGCGAAATAATTCACGAGAATATGCGTGGTGATAAAATATACATAATATCAGACAGCCATGTAACACTTAAAGCGTTAAAGTTTACCTTTGCGTTTAAGGTGGTTTGGGATTGTATTACTGTCTTGAAGCAACTGGCCGAAGTAAGCAAGATGACGCTTATTTGCGTGCCAGCAAACGAAGGCATTAAGGGCAACGAGATTGTGGATCGCCTTGCAAATGATGGACCCAGATCTGCGTTTATTGGACCTGAACCAGTTTTTGGACACCACTTCTGAGCTCAGAGCAGGCTTTGGGAGGACACATAGTACACTGGGAAAATATCCCGAGGCTGAGACAACCGAGGGAGTTCATCAAGTATTCGCAACAGAGAACAAAAGTATTCCTGACGCTCAGCAGCAGAAATGAATTAAGGTTCATAACGGGCCTATTTACTGGACATTGCCCACTTAGATATCATCTTAAAAAGATGGAATGACACCTGTCGCTTCTGTATAGAAGACGATGAAACAGCCGAGCACATCCTATGTAACTGTGAAACTCTGTACCGCATTGTGAGCAAACGCAGCTTCCACCTTACCGATAGACATTTCATGCCAAAATGTTTATGCAGGATATGGAAAACATGTGCGTCTGAGATGTTTATGATCTTATATATTTCGCATATCTTCATTCGACGATCATATATGGATTTGATTGATCATCTCTTCGGTTGGCACAACTCTTTCGAACCCACCAAGCGCTTGGCATCATTCATGCTTGTACGACCACAATGAAAATCAGTTAATTACTTGTGAAACATCCTATGTGACGGAGCAGAGTCACCCTTTTTTTTTACCTTTCATCAGTTCCCTTAATAGTCTTTCTTTGCTCTGTCAGCACACAGAATTTAATTTTTTCCATTATATCAAACAAATGTTGCATGATCTATCTACTTGGAACTTTGTGTGGATAGACCCCGTTTAGACAGGTCAGTATGCTGACGCTGCCGTACGAAATCTGTAGGTAAGGCAATGCTTCATTACCGTTATCTTACCCACAAGCTTTCGTGAAGCAGAGGCAGCATCCTCACCCGTCTTAAACAGGGCTATATGCATAAAAATATGGGAAATTTCAAAAATAAAATTACACTTGCAATTTGAGCGCCATCTATTATCAAAGTCACTGATGTATCAAACACCATCTATCTGTACTGGTTTCACCTATGGAAGAAATTTTGAATTTTAATTTTAAAATTTCTTATTCAGTAGTTATTTTAGGCCAATCAAAGACCAACTGTTTGAATATACGAGGATATTCTCATTCTCGATTTCATCCTTTTCATATTGAAATTCTGCAAGCAATTCTATATTGTCACTAAGCAAAGCAAATCAATTTTCTTAGGTTTTGTGCGCAGTTCATTACTAAAAGCAAGTTTTTCATTTATTTTTCATTTTCGAATGTTTTGAGACTTTCTTCATTGAATTGAATTTCGACCGACTGTTCATGTTTTAAAAAAATTGAATTAATATTTTCTTTCCATTATATGTTGTGGGGGGGGGGGGGGGGGGGGGGAGAGTTATTTTTTTATAAATCCATCCATAAAATAAATTCTAAAATTTTTCCAATTTATCTTCTTTCCAGCGATGCCATCAACACAATGGAATGATCGATCATCTAGTCCAGAAACTCTGCCAAGTGACATGTATGTAGAAAAATTTCGTTGTTTCATTTTGTTTTTTGTTTTTGTATCAAACTCCATTGCTGTTACACATCTCTCAGAATTTTTATTAAATCTCTATGTAAAATTGTACACACCTCTGGCAAATGACAACAGAAATTGCAATCAAAAAGAAAAAAAAAACATTTTTTTTATTCGTACTTGTTTGTTGTATTCATTTCGTTATGTTTTGGTCTTTTTGTTGTAAGAAAAAAGATAAACCAAACAGTCTAACCTGTTATGGTTATTATCGATTTAAGTGCATTTCCATTTTTATGATTACATTTAATTTTTAATTTTATTTTCCTTTATTTTAGTTTTTCTCCAATAATTCCCATTTTCTATTACATATGCCTACTACCTAGATACCTACCCCCAAACCTAAACGATATTTTTTTATTTATCCTTTTTCTATTCATTTTTATTTATAGAAAATTGAAAATTCGCCCTAAGCTAACCGGGACTATGATTTTCCACATGCCCTTAAGGTTAGGTAGTGCTGTTATTGTAACGCCCCCACAATGTCTGGCGCGTGCATTTTTATTGTGATTTTCAGTTTCGAAATTTACCTTGAATGGCTTTTGTTATTAATAACTTAACACCTTAACCTGGGCTGTGCTTTGTATTATATCTTTTATCCTTTTTTTTTTTTGCTTCGCAGCTCCTGCTAATTTATTTGTGCAAAATTACTTGCTGTATGTAGGTTGTATACATATAGGTATACCTTAACCTTTTTCTCGTCGTTTTTCTATAATTTATCGATGTTGCTTTTAACTCTAATAGCAACAAATGTGCACATATCCATTAGAATTCTTGGCAATGCTCTACTTTGCCTGTGGTTTGTGTGTGCTTTTTTTTTTTTTTATTTTCTTTAGTAAGGTCAAAACTTTTAAAAGGGTTAAAACAAAAAGTTCGATAAAAATCTTTGTTGCGTCAAGAGAGTTTATAAACTTTTTAGAATTCTTCAAGTCTGATTCTATTTTTTCTTATAAAATAGATAAAATTTAATTGTTTCAGTATCATGTGAGTAGGAAAGGATTTTTATATTTAAATGATGAAATTATGATCCTTTCTCTTATACCTCATAAACTAAAACAGACAACATTTTTTCTAAGTTTTCCGATTCATCTGATCATTGATTTGTACGTACACACAAATAAATGTAAAAATAATCATTCGAAGTGGAAACACGTCATGATAAATTAATTTTTAATATTAAATCGGTTTGCAAAATTTAAACAGATATGAAAATCAAAAGTTATATAATATTTTTCGTATTTATTTAAGCATAACCTTGCAATGGTGATACGTATAACATCTAATTTCGAGAGCTTCACGTTGCTTGATACTCAGATATGCCGAATTTCTTATCAACTCATTATTTATCATTTGCCGGTAAGCACTATTTTTAGGTATGAACCGAGGACAATTATTATATAAAATATCAACATGCAGATGGCAATCAATTTTACAGATATCTTTTCTAATCTCACGTATTTTGAAGCTATCCAAAATCGACTCATTTTTCTTAAGAGTGTAACTGCAGTTCAGCCAAGCAATGAGTCATCGATCTGAGCAAGTGGTAATCGGAAGGAGCAATGTCTGATGAATTTGAATTTTCCAACTAGGTTTTGATCGAAATATGGCCGAGCGTTATTATGCAGCAAAATCACTTTGTCGTGTCTCTCCTCGTTATGCCGCCATTTTTTTCTTCAATGCTCGACTCAAACGCATCAACTGTAGTCGATGGTTGGGTTTGAACAGCTCATAATATACTACATCCAAATAATCCCACCAAATATAGAGCATAAACTTAGAACCATAGAAATTCGGTTTCTCCGTTGATGTTGATACATGGCCCACGATTTTCTACGCTTTTAGAGCGTTTAAACCAATCTCTGCATGTTGTTTCCGACAGATCAGGGTTGCCGTAAGTTGCCACAAGAATTTTATATGCTTTAGTGTCAAGTTTTCTTTTTTTTTTAAGCAACGCAGTTTAATTCTTCACATATACTCTTTTTTTGGTACAAAATGCGACATATTTAATTCTATGAAAAAATTAATTGCTTACATTTCCACAGAATGTTTCACAATGAAGTTGGTTATGGTATTGCCCCGTGCAAAAAGGCAAGATAAGGCCATCTGTTCGGAAACACCGAGAACTTATTCAAGTCCCCTGAATGCTTTGTGATGGTTGTATAGCCGTGTTTTTCTGCCTGCCTTGAGAATAAAGATTGCGTGTATCTGTATCCAAGCAAGAAGGTCATGTCAATTGTATAGTTTCTATAAATTAAATACAAGACACGAAGTTAACAGTTCCTTGAACTATTTCTTCATTCCAACCAAGAACCAGATAGAGCTCCTGTAAATTGGCATTCTCCTTGCCGTATCACCTTAAAAATACTTATTCATATCTATTTCAGCCAATTTTTAACACCATAGCTTACCTACACCGTTTTAAAAGTAAGCAGTGTGTAGAGCTCATCCGTTAAGTCCTGAAGAGCGACATTTCCGACCTAAGGCTCCTGAATAAGGGCTATATCAATATTTATTCCTGTCAGGAAAAGCAAAGGACTCACCATATCATTGCCCTTGCGGATACTTCGGTAGCTGTGTGGTGTTAAAGGCTTCTCTAACCTTGATCATATTGTGCTTTAGAAACTTTATAGAGAATTGGTTGGTATTTTTTCCACTTCTACACTAGTCAGATTTGTCATAATGTTCGTTCAAGTCAGTTGTCTTGCTACTTATGAATAGGTAGCCAACTTTCTGACCTTTTTGCTAATCGACAACTGACCTCTTCAACAATTATTTCTGAATCTTATCCATAGTTTCGAATTAATGCAGAACCTCTCGAATATATATCAACTTTTTCAAAAATAAGGACAGGTTTGAATCGTTTTACCTTATGCAATCAGCTGATGTCGTTTTACATTCGATGATCCTTCCGGGCATCTATCTACTCAAATACACCTAACGGTGTAATATTATATTTCTATATAACCCATGACCTTGAACTATAAGTACTATAATCTTTTACTCTCGAGTACCATAAAGAAGGGGGTTTTTTGTTTGTTTTTTTCAATGCGTTAGTAAAAGTAAAAGCAACACCAGTAGATCTATTTAGACCTTCTGAAACTCTTTCTATTATTCTGATAAGAAATAATTAAAATATAATTTAAAACTTCCACTTATGGCCTCCTACTTATAAATCGGCCGCAATTTATCGTTGGCTGTTTCGAATGCTTGCACAATAGAAACTTTGCCTAGATGTTGACAATATTACAAAAAAAAAAAGAAATCACAAAAATATGAAGTGCCTAGATGTTTAAATTATCGCAATTTATAATTTATATCTTATCAGAACTTTTGGTAGAAACAAAGAAAACATGATTGGCACATACCCTATCTTCTTGGTCGGTCCGTCTTTTTAATACATAGACTGTGTGTGGGATGCCCTATGAGAATCCATAATGAACACTATTACCGTCAAATTTTTCTGGCGTGTAATATGGTAATTCGCCTTATTTTTGACAAAATTTGATGTCCTTTTTTCCAATATTGCTGTTATCACAGATAAATTCTACGTAAAGAAATCTCGAATCACTTCTTCAATCCCATGTCCATACTTCCTCTATATTCTATTACGCCTTAACTATTAAAAAATAAAAAGGAGAAGAAGGGAAATTTCCTGTGAAGATCACAGTAGAAGCTCAAGAAGTAGACGTACAATTTTGCACCGATTTTTTAAAATTACTATTAAATTTGAACAAATGATTTTACCATCTGTCCAATGTAGGATTAGGAATCAAATTTTGATCGTTATTTGCTTTTCGAAATATCGCTAATAAATATTTTTTTTTCGTTTTACATCTACTTAATCCTCCGTGTGATTTGTGAATTTTTCGTTTTGTTTTTTTTTAGTGTGTTTATTTATATAAACCACAAATGCACGTAGTTTTGTAAAAAGAGTTTCTCCTATTTTTCAATGTAGTATTTCCGTTTGCATCAAGATAGTGTTTATTTTTTCTCTTAATCCAATAAAACTAAATTATTTTTCTAAAATAATTATAAAAATAAAAACACTGATATTAAGTAGACTACTTTGTTGTTTTACTTCTGTTTATTTTGTTTTTTGCAAATTACTATTAAAATTTTAATTGTAGGAGTCTCTTACAATATATTGATGAGGAGCTCAAGCTCAGGTAATTATTTTGTGACAAATTTAACAAAAAAAAAAAAATCACTCGTGAATCTTGTATTATATGTACTATTTAGTTTTGTTATTAATTGCACCCATTTATAGTTTTAGTGAAAATAATAATGTTTTAGAAAATGTTTTTCTTTTTTTTTTCTTCCTATAACTGTTCTATGTTACGTCATCCTACTCTTTCTCTTCTCTCTCTCTCTATCTTTCTTCATTTTAAGTAATATCTTGTGTTTTCGTGTTTCTCTCTTGTGTACATATATACCTACACATACAAATATACATTAAATATTCAAAATTTTTCAAAAATTTATTATTTTTAGGATTTGTAAATATACATAAATGAAAAACACGCAGTAAATTTGTGCATGTATAAAATTCACTTACATCACATTAAAATTTTGATTAGAAAAAAAAATTATAAGTTAAGATCCCCCCTCCATCATACATATATTTTTGTTTTGTTTTTTTTACTATTTTAAGAATTTTTATGAAAAAAACAAAAAAAAACATTTTATTTCAATTTACAAACATCTTTTCAGAGCGACTCTTCCTATGTCCGATACCAAAGATTTACTCTCAACAGACTGTTCGTGTCCACATCCGATTAGTAATATTAACCAAAATGGTGGTAACCTTAGGACAACAACAAATGAGGATAGCAATGGTTTAATGATGACTGCCAATGAATTCATCAATTCAAATGATTCACATTCAGTCACACAAACTTCGTCTAATGTTAGAAATAATTATGTTAATAGTGAGCTGTGTAGCGTTGAAAACTGTGATTATAGAAACGAAAGCAATCAGGTGAGTAATGGAATTGAATATTTCTTTTTATTTCTTTTAGTGTTTGTTTTAATCTATAAGCTTGTAAGTTTTCATTGTCTCTTAAACTGTATATATAAAGTATGTATGTATGTGCATACTTAGGTCACTATTGAGCGTATTTTCTATACCAAGGAAAATTATTGAGTGGCTTCAAGAGGATTTACATTATGATGGCATGCATTTTTTATTAAAATTTAAATGCTACCAAGCAATACCTCACACGTACACTTCCCTCTAGTTTTTATGGTAAAAATAGCAAACACTGTTAAACAGTTAAATTGGAATATCTACTTGCAAATCATCTCCAATGAGCTCCGAAAAAGAATCTGTGGATGCACTACTTCCTGTTTCTACTTCTGAAATAACTTGAATCCTTTCCTTAAAAGAATATTTAAAAACTTTCAATTTTAAAATATTTAATTACAAATTAAAACCGTATTTTCTGTTATTTCATTTTGACAGATAATTTAATAAATATTTGTAATAAAATTATAGTAAAACGTGTTGCCAACAGTCAAAATTGACAGATTAGTGCTGTCAGTACAGGTTTTACACATTAAGTTCACCCTTTTGCAATTTGAATTCATCCTTTTGCAAATGAAATTCACCATTTTGCAAATAATATTCACCCTTTTGCAAATCAATTACTTTTACATGTATATTACATTTAAAAAACCACTAATATTAATTACATATTAAGAAATCAAAATTTTTTATTCTAATTCATAATTATACATATGGATATGAAAGTATGTATGAAAATAAAATAAAATTCAATAATGTAGTATAACATAGTCTATAACGGTTCTCCTGCAGCAGCAGCTGATAACTTAACATACATATTCATGTAATAATTATAAGATTTTGCTGACGTAATCGTAATACTTCTTCAATACGGTTTAGCATTGGAGATTATGGTGGGAGAAAACGTAGAGTATGCCTTGTCTGGCCAACAAGATCACGCACTTCCTGTGTCTTGTGGATACTTGCGTTGTCCAAAATCAGCCAAACTTCGATCACATTATCGTCTATCAATTTCTGAAATAACTCCTTAAGAAAGTTGCAGAAAATATTTGAGT
Organism: Dioctria rufipes; assembly: GCA_963924295.1. Taxonomy (NCBI): domain Eukaryota; kingdom Metazoa; phylum Arthropoda; class Insecta; order Diptera; family Asilidae; genus Dioctria; species Dioctria rufipes. The sequence goes on along the minus strand of OZ002740.1, from coordinate 20,058,108 downwards.
TGACTGTAGACTGCTGAATTATTTCATGGCATACTATTCCCCGTCCTCTAATCGTTGGCACGGTCACGCGAGCCGGTGTGTTAACTCTCGATCGTGATTTTGTCCGCCGAAGATGACAATTGAACCCAGACTCATCAATAAATATAATTTTTTTCGCTCTTCTGAATACACTTTGCGCTCCTCAATTGTTCTTTGGGGATTACGACGATCAACTTCTATTGACGCACATTTTAATGTAATCCGCAACCGTTTTAATCCATTCCTAATGGAACTAATGCTTAATTGTGTATGTTCAGGTACTAAAAATTTTTGACTAATCTTTTTTTAAAGTTATGGAACAATTTTTTGATCAGCTTACCTCAAGGAATCGCGTGGTATACCGGAAGGTATCTTGTTCTGAATCAGCCTGTATATGTAAAAGTACTTGATTTGCGAAAGTGGGAATTTCATTTGCAATAAAGTGAATTTAATTTGCAAAAGGATGAATTCAAATTGCCAAAAGGTGAAAAACCTGTAACAATGTTTTAGTTTCAGCTTGAGAATGGGAATGAATTGTCGGGACACGCACACATTGACAAAACGAGGTGTTAAAGAAATTCAGAAAGCGTTTGCTTCTCTCGTCACTCATAAATAAATTTCCGTATACGATGTACTATCTCCCTCATAATATCTGGAAATGCCTAAATCCTCCTTGAGGTTGTATAATTAGCGTCATGCAATTTCAATTTTCTGATATATATCCAATTCAAAATTTCGTTAATTTTCTTACTCTTTATAAATTTTTGACTGTCTCTCAAGGTTTTGATTGGTAACACTTAAATCGCGATTAGCTATAATCTGATTGTCATACATATATGTATTTGAATCTCATTTAAAGTAATTAGGATCTGGTACTTCTAAAATGGAATACTGATGCAGAATGACTGAAAATACTGCTGTACTAAAGTTTATTATATGCAGGGTGTTTCCGCCTAGGAGATCAATAGAGCAGGAGGTGATAGTTTTAACCTATACAAACAAAAAATTATGTCAAAGACTATATGGTAAGAAATGGGGCTTAAATCCCAAAAATAATAAAGTAGTCCTATATTGTACTATCATTAGGTCCATAATTAACTACGGTGTTATCGTATGGTGGACCAAAACACAGAAAACAACTTATATGGTGCTGAATTACAGATTACTTGAGGATATGTCCTATTTCATGCATATAACAACTGAGATTGGGTCTATCTTGTTTATTTATACCAATTTAGCAACTTCAAAGACATAAGCCATCAAAAAATATTTGAAAAGTTTCAAAATGACTCAATTGTTTTTAAGCTCTCAGATACAGTACCCAACATCTAAAATATGGTATAAAGATTAACAAGGCATGGCCGTTCCCAAAAGTGTCTACAAGCGAATTTTTGTTCACTTTTTTTTTGTGTTATATCGACTGCACTTTTGTGCTATATCGACTGCACTTTTGTGCATTGGTAAGTTGTAAAAGCAATCACCCAGTTAGAACCATTTCCGCTTTTCTAAGGGTAAATCGCTTCAGGAAAAGTGAAGATTTTCCAGCCCATTCAGATATATTAAAAGCGAAATGTTCATCATAAGACACGGATATGTGTGTGTGTCACCATAAGATATAGAAATATACATCATAATTATCCTAGAAAGGGTTATCGATATGCAAACGTACGTATGAAGTCAAAGAGCCAAGCCGCTAAAGTCTGATCCGAGATTGTAGGAGTGTCCTGGGTGTACTATGAAGGGCAAATAAAGTAATTTTTATGAGGGCTCCATAAAATAAGAGTGAAGACATTGCTGACTGGCTTGGAAGAAAGGGTACATATAACTGCAATCACCGGAATAGACCCTTCTGTAGGTTTACGAATACAAACATTAGTTCAGGATATTCACTATTCCAATTTTATATTTAAAAAAATAGGCGAAACCAATGTACAATAACTAATAAGTTCATAAAGTTGCAGCTCCAAAAAATTTTACTATTGCTGGAGCCAGAAGATTCTATTCGTGGCAAAATAACTTTGCCAAAAAAAAGCTTAGATTAATAGAAAATAGGTAAATATAATAAAACTATTTGTATTGATCGATTTTGTCGTGCTTACTGCACTTGAGGGTCACCCAGCTCTCGTTGTGCACGTACCCTAATAGAGTGTAAGTGCCGAGCAAGTGAAGAAGCTTTGAAATTTGGGTGCCTGTTCAAATCATTCGAACTCGCAGATAAATACGCAAGACTATTTTTGTAATTGGATGGATAGCTGTAGACTACACTATTAGTTACACCTTCAATGCCACGCCTTTAGCACCTAGGTGTGTGTGTGTAACACCTAGCGTGTCCTTTATGTTCCGGTAATCTCACGGGAAACGTTACATAGCAAGTACGATGTAGGGTATGTCAGGTAATCTATTTAACATTAAAATACTTAGAACTAGGGCTACTGGTTCGAAGAAGTTGTCGAAGTCTCACTCGTATGTAGCTGTGAGGTTTGTGGTTGTATCCAACAATCTCCGGGAATATCAATAACAACTTTGAGAGCTGTAATATTAGGTATTGTGGATAAATCCTCAAGAATTCTAAACACTGAATGCTCTAATTCTGGGTAGTTTCTATCCGGAATTTACGTGTATTCTGTGTATCACAGAAGATTTCACTTAAGAACTTAATTTTGTCTCAGATCTAAAATAAGATGTCTTGTCTCTCTGGAATGCACGTACTGGTAGACGCCTTTATTTCAGACACAACCAAAACAGTAACCCCTTCTTATGATAGAAAGAAGAAACCTTGACGAGAGGATTGTTGTAAAGTGCTTGCTCTTCTTTATTACCTTTATTATCATTGAGCTGTTTCAGGGAACACAAAAATTGTGCCTACTCATAGCAGTTTTTTTTATCAAATTTTAAGTAACCAAAATAGTCACACTCTGAGCAAAAGTAGTTTATTAAAATCGCTGAATTAGCGGTTTGTATTGTAATTTATATGTCCTAATGTGTGCATTTTAGATATCACACTTGACGTATTATTGCCTATCCCCAATTTATTTAAATACAATTTAATATATTTTAACTCTTCTAAACTTTTATATTTTTCCAGAATGGAGTTGAAGAATCCCCTCGCCGACATAGTTCTATGGACCAATTGATGGGATTACTTAATGATATGGGTAAATCATCGCGTACAAGAAGCCTTAGTGATAGTGGAAAAGATGAAGGTATAAAATTTTAACAATAAAGAAAACATTTTTTAAATTATCAAAGTCCACCACCCACCCACTACCAATTTATTTGCAATTTTTCTAGTTGAAAAAGAAGCTCAACCAGACCTGTTAAATAATACACCTCCTGTGCCTCCGAAACGCTCTCACCGACGACGGCATACTCCACCACGGCCAATATCGAATGGTCTCCCTCCGACACCAAAAGTCCATATGGGCGCATGTTTCTCAAAAATATTTAATGGTTGTCCATTAAGGATACACTGTACAGCATCTTGGATTCATCCAGAAACAAGAGATCAACATCTTCTTATTGGAGCTGAAGAAGGTATTTTCAATTTGAACATGAATGAATTACACGACGCTGCAATTGATCAGTTATTCCCACGACGAACAATGTGGTTATATGTGATTAAAGATGTCCTTATGAGTTTATCAGGTAAATAATGTTCGTTCATGATTTATATGCCATGCTCTTGAAACTTTTTTATTTTCATCGTAGGAAAATCTTCTCAATTGTATAGGCACGATTTAATAGCTCTACACTCAAAACAAACGCATAGGTTTTCATTACATATGAACAAAATTCCGGAAAGACTGGTCCCAAGAAAATTCGCTCTAACAACAAAAGTTCCCGATACAAAAGGATGTACACAATGCTGTGTAACAAGAAATCCTTATAACGGTTATAAGTATTTATGCGGTGCAACACCGGTAGGAATATTTCTAATGCAATGGTATGATCCGTTGAATAAATTTATGCTGCTGAAGCAATGTGAATGGCCTTCAATGACATCGAATGTTGGTGGAAACCCTATACAGAATGGAGGACAAATGCCAGTTTTTGAAATGATTATAACTCCAGAATTAGAATATCCCATTGTGTGTACAGGTGTTAAAAAACATATAAACGGTTGTCTTAAGTTGGAACTCATCAATATGAATAGTGGTATAGTGCAGTTTCAATTGTTGTTCATGATGACTAAATTTTATCTTCTTGAATTCAGGCGCCAGTTGGTTTCACTCAGACGAACTGGAATTTGATGGTACGGCGACTATGGTACCGAGACGGGATTTCATAAAAGTCGTCAAAGTATATCAAGTTGAAAAGGATGCAATTCTAGTGTGTTACGGGAACACAATTCAAATTGTTACGCTTCAGGGTAATCCGAAACAACATAAAAAAATGGTGTCACAATTAATATTCGATTTTACTGTCGATAGTATAGGTATGAATATGATTTTTGTATTTAATGTGATAAAAAGATTTATGCTTCTAATTTATTATGTAGTGTGTTTACCTGACAGTGTATTAGCATTCCATAAGCACGGTATGCAAGGAAAGTCACTTAGAAATGGAGAAATTACTCAAGAAATTAAGGATATGAGTCGAACGTATAGGCTGCTCGGATGTGATAAGTAAGTAAAAATTTGAAAATTTGAAATTTTTTTCAGTTCATCTCTAATCTATCGATATACGATTGGTTATCTTTAGGGATTCAGAGAATCTTTTTTTTTGTTTTCTACGTAACGTGTGGATTACACAAGGAATTACAGCTTGCATGCAAGCCTCCCTTCCATATTTTACAGCAGAAAGCACTTCGCTTGGATGTCTTATCACTTGGCATGCAAATTCATTTAAAAAGATGGCATTGAGACATAAAGTCTTGTGTATATTGGCAATTATAGAAATAAAGTAAGTAGCAAAGTCGAAAAAACAGAAGAAAAAAGAATGACAGTTAAAACAGTTGCTTCTCATTGGAGGCATTGATATCACGGTGTCTCAATTTTGTAGTTCGTGTGTTTTTGCGTTGTATTCAGCGACCAATTTCTTTACCATACCAATCCACTGATAAGTTCCATTCAAGGTGCATACAATCTGTACTTCCTCGTGTAATCCCCACGTAATTGGTGAAATGATGTTTTACATTTACACCGCAAAAGCTACTCACACTTAGTGGTCAAATAAGCTCGTCGTAGGATATCAGTAAAGCATTTCAATTCTAGTTTTAACTTTCTTTGGCGAATGAGTGATGAACAATTTTACAGGTCGTTCTCCAGTCGCACTATTTCAGTATGAAGATTTTTCTTTTTTCTTTTATAAGATCACTTTTAGTTAGTCGGATCTGATTGAAGAGATACTTGACAGCAAAATTATTACCATCAACGCCTTCATTTTCTATTATATTGTTGACCCTGTAGCTTAGAGGCCAGTCAATCAGGGCATCCTTGAAAATGCGAACAAAATTGTCACTTTTGGGATTTTAACTTGAGCTGAATTTCAGTTCATCAGGAACTTTGCGGCTGTGTTTTTCTCGAAATGTGATCAAATTTTCTCTTTTGGGAGTTTGAAAATATAAATTTGACCCTTTTGAATGAAAATAGCATCGTGAGGGTAAGGGCAGGCTTTTTTCACTGTCCGGAAATATTTCGTTTTTGGATTTTTCTTGGAAAGGTTGAAAATTTCATTTTCTGGATTTTGTTGTAGTTTGCAAATAGAAATTTCGCTATTTTGAATGTAATTAGGACCGTGGGGGCTTATTTCGGTATATTAGGGTCTTTGAGCTTTTCTCGAAAGATCAGAAAAAAATTGTTTTCGAATTTTTCTCGAAAAGATTTGTAAAAATTCCGGTCTTTCGAATTGGATTACAAGATTTATTTTGGACTTTGGGTTATACATATATCCATGGCCTTTGAGGCTGCTTTCTCGAAAAACATGATTTGATTGGATCGTGGAATAGGAATTCCTCTCTTTTGATCGTGGCCATTATTTCGGTCCATCAGGATCTTTTTTCTGGAAATGCGTCGTTGGAACTTAAAATTGAAATCCAGTTATTTTAAATGAACATAAGATTGTGGAGTTTATTTGGGTTCATCGCATCGAGATATTTTTGAGGCCTTTACTCTCGAAAAAAGGAAAAAAATTTGTTTACAGAATTCTGCAATAAGCTGAATACAGAAATTCTTCTTTTTCGAATAAATCTAGAAGCGCTTTCTACTTTTTGTTAATGGTATAGTAACCTTTTTGTTGATGTTAATACTAAGATCTAGTGTCAAAGTAGAGTTGCAGGCAGTAATGCCTTATCATAATATTTTTGCTTCCGAACTGTCCACATTCAAAAATTTATTTGACTGCATTCTCATCAAGTGCACGCACTCAGTGACTCAAATTACTTTACCCCCGATAAACCCACAATATTATATTTGGTTGATGTGAGCATGTTATTTGAATTGACTGGAAGAATTACATATTCACCAAATACAGAAATGGAATCAATCTTTGCTTGAATTATAAAATATCAACATCCACTTTTATCTGACAACAGCTGTGTCCCTGTGTGTACCTTGTTCTAGAACTCCCATATACTAGAGAGAACAAATTTTTCTGTCGATTGAAGCGAACTATTTGTACTGTTCGCTTCATTTAAATCTTTCTATGAAAATGTATGAGGCGTTCTTTTGTGTATCTTTTGTTCAAAAGAACACATCCAATATTAATAAAAAATTTTTTTTTTCTTTACAGGGTCGTGGCCCTAGAAAGTCAACTATTACGTACTGGTTCTTTAGGCAGCGAGGAAGGACACGATCTGTATATATTAGCTGGTCATGAGGCCAGCTACTAAATTACAATAATTTAAAAGATGAAAAAAATTATAATAAAGAAAAAAAAGTAATTTAATGAAAACAAAAAAAAAAACAATTAGCCCTTAGTAGTAAGCATGTAAAATATTTAAGTTAGCTCTAAAAAGTAATCCGTTATTTTTTTCTTTTTTTTTTAGGTGTAAACAAATTAAAAGTATATTTTTAGTGAGAAAAACCAGAACTAATTATTAATTGTAAACAAAACAAAGCAAAAAAGAAAGAACAAATTGTTTCTGACGAGTCAGAGAAAGATGTAGGATGAAACGATATGCTCGCATTTTTCAGTAAAAAATATATATATACATTTATATTAACTCACAAACCCACACACATATACACGATAAACTAAAAAACCGTATCTGAAACAGAAGAAGTAAACCGATTTATTAATTATTGTAAACGTAGGAAGAAATATATATAGAAAGTCTTGGTATATATTTTTTAAAGTGAACATTAGAGATTTCATAACAAAGAAAAAAATACTAGAATTAAAGAGAAATTACGTGAGAAAGAGAATGAAAGAGAGAGAAAGAGAGATGAAATTATTTTTTAAAAACAGTACGTTTAAGGTAAATTGAGATAAATTTAGTGAACGATGTTGAACTTTTGCAGAGCAAAAATCTAAGCCACTTACTTGGAGATTTACATTGTATCAAATGTAACCAGAGTTTTCTGATTCATTCTTTTTTCTTTTTGTAAAGTATTTTATTAATTAATGAACGTTTTGTTTTATAATTTTTGTTTGTTGTTTATGCTTTTGACATTATTTAATTTATTTATTCTTTTTTATTGATACTTACTTTACGTTTTCGCGATAACAACCATCAACTCTAGGACACCTTAAAGCACTATGAATTTTGTGGCACACGTTATTTCATTCCTGGCCTGGGTAATATTCTTATTGTGTGTCTGTTAGGCTGCATTTACAACCATAGATGGAAAATTTATCACTAAACGGTTATTAACTTGTATTTTATTCATAAAATTTAAATTTGAGAATAAAGCAGTTAAAAAACCAAAGTTAATGTTCAATGCAACAAATTCAAAGTCGTTTACAGAAACCGCTGTTAAACTTACTTGAAGTTTGTTTCATTCAAATTTGGCTATTGTTAATTGCAGTTGTCAATATAAGAATTGGATGTTTGGAAGTAGGTCAGAGAAAGTTCGTAAAGAATTGAGGAGAAAAGAACTGATTAAGTTTTAAGTATTAATTGAAAAAAAAAATTCTTGCTAAAGGCAAAAATAAATCCACAACTATAGTGAAAGTAAAAAAACCAAACAAACTTTTTCTATTGAACTCGAATTGATTGTTACTCTGCAGGCTAGAAAATAGGGGAGCCCGAGTCGTAATGACGAACTTTTTTTTTTCTTGATTTTTCTTAAACCCCTGAATCGATTTTTTTGAATCTTTAAATATACCAATATCAAATAAGATCAATCAAGGATAAAATGCGATATAAATATTTAGTTACCGTCCGTTATCTATATGAAGTGCGCCATTGACCCAAGGAGAATGATGACGTTCGTAACTATTCCCCATATGTGGTATAATGACGATTTATTTTTAATACATGAAATGACATTTTATTTTTATTTTAATTTATAACCATAATGAGCCTTCCAGGAATAAGGTTTTTACAACGAATTGCTATTCTAAAATGAGTTTCAAGTTTCGAAATGCAAACTGAAAACACAGATATTTTATAAGAGAACCAAACTTCCGAAAACCTAAAAACTCACACTTCTTGAAATGCTAAGCACTAATTACATATTAAATTAATTTTCCTAATTTTGCTATTTGTATCTATAAGAAGAAATTTTCTTCCGATGTAACATTATGGCTTTTCCGGATCCGAATTTCATTGAACCCCTCAGAATGTGAAAATCGAAAAATTATTCCTATTCGATGACTTCATCTGAGACTGACATTCATCTGTGCTGTCAATACAAATATATGTAAACTGTTGGAACGGATGTTTGTATACAAGCGCATATTTTTAACATGCTTGCATTAGATGCAATCATGATAATTCTTAAGGAATTTCAGCAGATGTTGCTGAGAGTGTCGGTAGCTCCAATTTGTCTGAATCACTAGAAGAACACATAACTCTCATTCTTTTATTTCGATTACAGGATCTTTACGACAAACCACGACTACAAACTTGACCTACTGAAGTATTTCGATTACAGGATCTTTACGACAAACCAGGACTACAAACTTGACCTACTGAAGTTGACGCACTGATCCTTTTTTTTTTACTAATATTATTTTAACGACGTTTTTTTCATTTTTTAGACTACTAGATGTGAGGATTTATTTTTACGTCTTTCTTCAATGCGGTTAGCATCGACATTCAAACGCTCTCTCATTTGTGACTCCGGCAGAGTCTCAGTTATTCGATTTTTTTCCTCTTCTCGATTTAAATTTTAAGCCGGCTTGCGATAGTGTACGCAAATCCACAATGGAGTAGGTTTTTGGTCCACCTAAATCTATATTGGTATTTTCCATATTTTCTTCTGTGGTTAACTGTTCCGATTTATGTGATTGTAGTCTATTGGTGGACGTGCTGGGCATGAAGTCAAACTCAGTGAATATGTCCAAGTTAAAGCGTTATATGATAATAGCAAAATTTTCAGTTTGCATCCAACCAGAGCTGTTGGCATCTCTGCTATAACTTGTTGGGCCACCTGAACGAAGTGATTACGGAAGCAAACATGTGGAGAAACAAATAACGGTAGAGTTTGCACTCCTGTAGCTGAAACAGCTACAGACCAACTGCAATTAGCTAGCTTGTTTAACACCTTTACGTGACACAATTTGATTGGCCTATTTTAAAGTCAAATGTAACCAGATTCATTCATATTAAATATACCCTTGACTTCATTCGTTTCAAAATTGTTCCAAGATTGTTGAAAAACAAGACGACATTTGTCCTATTGAAATTAGACGGCCTCGCCTAGTATGTAACTTGTGGCTTTTTTTGATAGATTTGAATGCCTCTTCAAATAGATTGATTCAAACCAATTTGATTCAGCAGTGGGTGTTACTCATGCTGGATTCTCTAATGGTTTTGGGATAAATGAGAGTTATTTTACACAATTACATGCCCGTTGACCAAAACAAAATTTGTTTTTTTTTTTAACATTAAGGTGGTGTGACCCGATGTAGAAAAATTAATTATTATGAATATTTTGAAAGTATTTTAAACATATTCAAGAAGATTTTATCATTCGGGTAATCGTAAGCTCTCTAATTTTTTTAACTTGTTGTCTCAATGTAGTTTCATGAAAAAGATAACATTATATGCTACACAATTCTTTGATATTAAATTTGAGAAAAAATCCACTTTTGTTCGGTCGTAATTTATTTTTATGTAACTTTGGTACCCTCAAGAAAACTACTTCCCAAACCATGAAACAGACTCCAATACTACATGAGAGCTCTAACTTAGTCCTAACATTCTAAAATATTTGCAGTGTTCTTGTAAGACTGACAAAAGTTTGACTACGACAGAGGGAAGATTCCAGATCCTTGTACCTATCCTAACTCGGAATCGCACTAATCATTTTCTGCAACGGAAAGTCTTTTACGTAAACTACTATTTATACAGAAAAATGGTGTTCTGATAATCTTAAGCTTGCTTTATTATCTTCCCAACCGTAATCAAGTTTTTATACCTTTTCTAACAAAATTATTTAAAAAAAATTATCAACCAAATGACTACGATTTCCAAAAATAAAAACTCTCAACTGAGTAATAATTGCATATGGAAATGAGCCTCCGATGAATTCAAATCAAGCTGTCTGCAGATTCGGATTACGGCTGCACATAGATACATGCAAATATTGCTCAGATGATAGTTATTGGGCGTAAAATGGTAAGGTAACCTTTCAACCAAAACTTTTTTATTCTTTTGTTAAGCAAGATCTATAGTAAGTGTAGCCTTTGTGAAGGTAAGGAGCCAATCTTAAAATTACTGGAAGACTATTTTCATCTGTGGATAGCAGTTTAGGATCTATAGCATGTATAAAGTCCATGTCTAGTCACTTTTCTATAAGATACAATATAAAATATTTTACAAAATCGGACTAGCAAGCACACATCGATGGTCTAGTTCAATACTGGAACAAATAAAAATTAACTGTTTCGAGATAATTGACATTTGAGTTGTACATATAATGTTTTTTTTTTGGTATTGGGATAGGATTTGTATCCTGTTTTCATTAGTAAGGCAGAATTTGTCAAATATAGATTCGAATAGTGAATGTTGTACTCTACTTATTGCAATTTGTAACTTCAAACCGAATTTTCGGACTTGTTCCAGTATTGAACTAGACCATCGACATATGGATTTCTGTTTCATGGCTTTGGAAGCACAGAATTGCACACTACGCATTCAGTTCGTGATCTACTTGGAAGCTTTGGAAAAACTTTGCATCCTAAGTGTATCCACCGAAAGAGGAAAACAAAACATTCACATACAATACACGTAATTCGCAAGCTAGCATTTTATTGGATATCACCTACAGATGCTACGTTCAAGTAGCGCATATAATGCATGAAGGCGATTAATTTATGGCATTAATTCATATTTTCAATAATTAGTTGCTAAAATATCTTCTGAGAATGAAATCTACATTGTTTTGTTTATTATGTTTGGTAGCTTGGTAATAAAAGAAGAAATTCATCTCTGATAGAAAAATCCACAAAACAGTCGTCTGCATACTTCTGTGGATTTTTGTTGTTAGATTTCGTGTATCATATTTATGTTCATAAAGGGTAGAAGAACTTTTATGCTTCTCCTCTACTAAAAAGAACGATGGGGGGTGGGGGGGGGGGGGGGGGGAGGTACACGAAGGAATATGTATAATTCATTAATTGTACCGCCCGTAGCCTTTTTTTCCTGGGTAGCTTAGTTTATAAGCGCTCTGACTATATCATCCCAATAGTTTTGAGCTCAAATCGCACCTTGATACGGTCCTGCGCATTTCTCTTTACGTGGTTTCCTTTCGACTCGTTTACCTTATCAGATTAGCATAATGGACTGCCGTGTTTGGAATCTTACGCCCCACTGCCACCACAAAAAAAACCTTTAGACTTCTTACGTAACACTCTAGCGAGTTTAGAAATTTCTCTTAATTTAAGATATTGTTCATAAAGGTTAATATGCTGAAGTAGCCCCAAAGACTTTATGGTAAAATAAAATTGCAGATTTGAAGTTTTAGTTTAAGATTATAATCGTCATCTCACTTCAAGTGATACGACTGTGTAAACTTCATAGGAAGACATCACAAACAAAATCAAAAATCGTCAACAGTAGCAACCGAAAATAGAGATAAATGTCCGGTGAGCTCTTGACTCTTGTTACCTGCTTTTTCGTATCGATAATTCTCACACAATTCTCAAAACTTTTTCAGTACCAAATCTAGCCATTCTTCTTTTTTTCCTTTTACTCTATGAATTTTTCACAGTCGTATGCCGTGCCACTTCGACTTGAAGGGTGTATCTTTCTCATTTATTTCTATCGCATCCATCAGACCGGGCTCTTCAGTTTTTTTAAAATTACATTACATTAAATGGAAAACTCTCTGTATTTGTTAAGTTATTTTATCTTTTTTTTTTTTCTGGCAACAAAATACTTTATAAAAAATGATAGACTTTACACGATATTTTTGGAAATCAATTTGGAAATTCAATTTAAATTGAGAATTTGGATTATAATACAAAAAAAATAAAAAAAAAAAACAAAAAAATTTGTAGGAATATAAAGAACGAAATCGATTTAAATGCATAGACTTACATTATCTGTGGTACAAATTATTTAAAAACAAAAAATTTAAAAACTAATTAGTAAATTGCGGAAATTATTAAGGGTTAACGCGGTAACTTATTGTTTTTTTAATGTAAGTAGACCAGTCTTCTTTTTTTGTCTTGGCAATTAAAGTGTATTCTAAAAATCGCGTGATTTTGATATTTATATTGTTTTGATGACAAAACATGAGAACATCCGTGTAATTATTTTTCAATATTTTATTTCCCGTTTTGTACATTAAAACGATCCACAAATTTTTTGCCACTTAATTGCCTTTTTCAAAATTTTCATTTTGGCCTAACAAAATCAAAAACCCTTAAATAATATTCTTGCAACAAGTAAATGTTAAAAAATTTTAAAAATTTGATAAAAACAAAATACAAAAAACACAAAAATTCTCTTTTCTAGGAAAAATAAAAAAAATAATCAAAACTTTTTCTCGAATTTTTGGGAGAAATCAAATTCGTAGAGGTTGTTAAGCATTAAAAATATTTAAAAAAAGAAAAACGTAAAAAAAAATTTTGAGTGCGAAACTAAGAAGTTAGCGAAGAATAAAAAAACAAAAATGAAAGAAAATTCAGTCACAAACTTAAAAAAAAAATATATACATACACTCAGAACCAAAGCCCACACATACATAGAACTATGAAATACGTCGAAATAGTTATGAAAGAAAATATTTAAAAATATAATTCAAAAACTAACAATGAAAAAGAAAAACTGTAAGCAAACCGACATTACATCAACAGACAACTTTTGAAAATAAAATAGATCTTAAACAAAAGAACTTTTGTGGTATGTAAATATTTCAATTAATCCGTTATCAAAGTAGCAAGAAAAGTAATGGCAAAAATTTAAAAGTTGTGATTTGTAGCGGAATTGGGTATGTTTACGGCATCCGGTGGTCTATATTTTGAGTCACTTATGTTTACTTTGCATTTTAACAAGATTATAGTGTATGAAAAAAAATTTTGCAGGGGCTGGATTCTGTAACACGGAGTTGCGGAGATGATTGACATTTAACCCTGCACTAGAAATTCCGTAATTCGGGGAATTTGTATTAAGAATTACCAAACTCGGCTGTTTTAGTTGTGGGGAAATATAAAGAAGAGTTCTCAAGAGCTGCCACCGAAATAGTGACTTTTTGTCGACTACGAGTCACTACCAAAAACGATTTTGCGTTCACTCTGCCAAATTTTGACAGTTAACAACTTCGCTTGACTACGACTATCGTTCATTCCGCACTTTGAATGTAACAAATAGTCGACTAAATTTCATTACGGTTAGGAGGATAGTCGAGCGTAGTCGATTTGACACAACTACACTACGGCAATGAGTACGCTACGCAAAGTGGAAGAAAATTCACTCATTGTAAAGAACTGGTAAGTCGAGGAAATACACTTCCCATATGAAAAATGTTCACAACAGAGCACTAATACATCTGAAAGAAAGGAAGGAAGAAATACATATATACAAAGTTGTGAACTATAGGAACTGTGGTGTATAAATGACCCAAGTGAAAGCAATCTTTTTCAGCTGTAAAAAGTCATTTATGACGTTTAAACGATCAAAGACAAACTACACCTCTCGATTACCTTCTCCTTCCTCTTTATTTTGATACGAGACATGACGTATGTTGGCCAACCTCCTTTGGGGTGTGGCAACGACCCCTACCCCCAAAAATATGTTACCTATATTATTGATCTTCAGACCCCAAGTCCGTCGGAAGAAACCCCAATGCTCTACGCCTCTCCCAACAAAGTTATGCACCTGTCAAACTACCGCCGAGTCAACTCAAATCTGCAAATTACGGTTAATCGAAATAAAATATAGCCTAAACATGCATTCCTAATTTCTCAGTCTTTTTTGATTGTTCTTACATATCCTGAGCTAACCCCTGCGACTTTTGCAACCACTGAAATTTTTTTAATTTCCAGTAATCCCCATTTTTATCGCTGCACCCTCCCTGCTCAATTTCCCCTTATCATATTCGCCCCGTGCTCCCACTTTTATTATACCACATACATACATTCCTCTCTTCTCCATTCTTCCGTCATACCGGAAAAACTTGAAAAAATGAACCCATCTATATCCCTCAAAAGCTACCCTTATAAAAAAATCAATTTATCTCGACGTTGGAAGGTAATAGACATGTGTACCTCAAATAAAAAATGGCCAACCATCTACAGCCAAAACTGATATCCCTAATCGTGCCCGGCGATTCACACTTCTCACATTTTCTACAACTCCCAAGTACATATGTTAGAGAATTTCAAAGAAGAAAACGAAAATTCTCATCTCCCAAACACCCCAATTCTCCGTGTTACAGAATCTGGGCCCAGCTTGGAATTTATACTTTACGAGAACCTAATTTTAAGAAATATCGACATAAAGATGTAAATAACAAAACTTGACTTGAAGAAATATGTCATTAATAAACATGGAAAGTAATAAGGGACCCTGGATCGATCCTTGAGGCACACTACAGGATATCAGTAAAAAGGAGGAGTAGGTTCCATTTTCATCACGTTCTACTGCCTTAGAAAGTGTAATTTTGTGAAAAAGTCTTGAAATTTAAAGGATCGTTGGTAAGACTAGATTTGAAGAAAAGCATCTAGCCCAGACTCATGATTTGACCACCACCATTTTTCTTTTTTAGTTTATGCAGTTCATTCAGGAAAAAAGGAGGGCCTGCGATTTTTTACCTAAACGTGTTAGGCAGATAGCAAATGGGTAATTTTTGAGGAAATGGCCACCGAGTAAACGACAGAATGGAACCATTTTGACTCAACACGATTCGGAAAAGACTTTCAAGAGAAATGAGTCGGAGAACTGCACTACAATGAAAAAACCGTTATTAGTAGAAGTTTACACTAAAAAAAAAATTACAGTGATCATAACAACTTGGGTGTATTTTCATGGGAATAATGTTATCTTCACCGAAGAGCGTTATTTTTTTTGCAAAGTAATCTATTGAGGCGTTGGATTTTTGGAAAGGTGTGTTGGAGTCAAGCAAAATGTTTTTTAAATTCCACAAAATCATGACAATCCAAAACTCATTCATGGTGCTCCGATGTTTCATCCTCTTCGATACATAGCTTAGTAAGAGCCTTATTAGTTGCGTTCTTAACGACTAATGAGTTGAAGGCAAAGAGCATTCCAAAATGCTCTCAATTGGATACTAAAGTGTGATATTGCACGGTAGAGGATAATTTCAATTTTTGAACTCCAAAAACTAGGTAACTAGTTATCTACATCATCTCTTCAATGAAGAACTCAAATCACTGAGGTGGCATTGTCTATGACTAGCTCAGATTTAAGAAAATGAGTCGAATGCAATATTATCCCATTCTTTTGGGCTGGTCAGAGAATTTGCATAGCTGTTTTCTTATAGGGTACCTCTTTACCATTTTGAACTTATCTATAGAAACCAAAATTTTTGAAACCGGTTTTGTTAATTAATCAGTAGATAAATCTTGTTGCCTTGGAACAGTATGGTTAGTTTGTAGGTATTCAACTGTAGCCAACATTCACTTTTTACAGTTGTATACATTTCCAATGACTATCTACAGCCAGAAAGTAAAGCATTTTTCTATGACCGCCATTGATTTTGTATGTAGAGATTTGCTGAATAGCAAGGCAAGTGGATCTTGGAATTTTGTTTAGATTCATGAAGTGCGTGAGCAAGCTTTACTATGAAAGTGTATACTACAATAATGTTTTTAACGTTTTCGTGCGGACATAAAATCCTATGAGCGCAGTTACTCTTCTGGATTAATTCATCAACAGCGATGTATTCGAAGACCTTCTACCTTAGGACCTTGAAGCATCACAAATTGTCTGTTTTGATATTGTTAAAAACTCCCTTTGAAAGTAGTACATGATTCAATGCGGTTCCCACAGATGTGTGTACCGCCTTTGTATACAGTCCTGGCCAGCATGTCAGCTATTTGATTTTACATAACTTTCCGGTGTCTCATTGTAATCGGTCAGCCAGGTTAGAGAAGTTAAACGAAGGATACGACTGCCACTTCGAACAATTAGAATGACTTTGCTAACTATAAGATGATAACAATATGCATGCCTTCCTTAATATTTTTTTTTCTATATACATATATGAAGAGTTAAGTGTTCGCTGCCATCCCATTTACATGAATACTTGAAGTATACTTCAAGTAGAGATCAAGTAACCAAAATATCATGTAAACGCGCACTGACCAAGTATATTTGAGTCAAGTAAATCGCAAAATTTTTGTTCGATTTACTTGAAAAAATTCATGTATGTAAACGCAACTTCAGTACTTGAGTATTTTTCAAAATATGAAAACGACAAAGAGGAACAAGAAGATTATTGTTGATAATTCAGGTGGTGATTTTCAGCACTTTTCTCAAAATTTTATTACGACCATTAGAAAGAAAACATTTGGTTGCAATTTGTTTTAACTTCATTTGTCAGTGGGAGCGATAGTTTTAGGCTTAAGGACCTGTTTAAGATGAAATATTAGGTCTTCCTGAATGATGAGGGTACAAAAACAGTCAGTACGTTTACATGAATACTTGAGTACTTGACTTAAATCCACTTGATGCTCAAGTGGGGAGGTTGATTGAATTAATTCCAATTACTTGACTTGAAATTTTCTTGAATTTAATTTTCCAATTACTTAACTTGAAATTTACGCATTGAATACGCATTTTCATAATATTTTGGTTACTTCAAGTATTCATGTAAGTAAACGTACTGAGTGAGAGTGAACTCTTACTGCATGGCTGTATCCTTTTAATTTGATGGTGTCATCGCCGACATCATGGCTTGTATTTTATTTCGGGGGCTACGATAGATGGGTTGGATGCGAAAACACACATATTTATGGACAATTTTAGTATAAAACTTTTAAAAAATTCCTTATCACATGGAAAGCAGAATAACTATTTCGTATTATTTGACGCAAACCAATAAATTTTCTTAGCAAAATAAATGGTAAGAATTTTCGGTGAAGTTTGTCCAAAGCTCCAAACCAAACGACGCTGGCGCTAATTGTTTTACGCTTCTCCCGTTGCAAAGTCGTATGGCGCCCCCAATCGGGGAAAAAAAGATATATTCAAAGACAAATACCAATTTATCGCTAAAGTGTCCTAAAAAAGCCTATATGCGGCGGAAGTTGGAATTTTATAAAATTGTGTCGAAAATATCCGAGATAATTGAAAATTGGTTGTTAGCACTCCGGAATTGTCAGAATGAGGGCGCCAGCGAATTGTAGTATCAAAATTTCGCCGAACTTAGATGGCGCCAGCGTATTGTTGTATTAAAGTTTGCAAAAAATTATTTGCAAACTTTAATAACTTTATGAACAGTCTAAACTAGAAAGGGAGTAAATTGAAAGGGGACTGACAATAGATCTATCTTTCAGGTCTCAGTGAAAGCGAGACCAACGCCTGAACACCCCTCCACAAATCTAAATCTAAATCTACCTTAAATTTGAGGTGATAATATAATAATTAAATTCTCATTATCTGTGAATTTGTGATACAGTTATTATTTATATCAAAAACTGTAATATGTTTGAATACGTAAACATTGGTAATCATATACATAATTATTGTGGTCTGGGCACAAGTGTAGCAAAATGTGCGTTCCTCCTGCTACAACGTGTAAGGTGATGTCAGTACGGTGCCGTACGACGAAAAAAAACGGCACTGCGTTGTGATGCGGCAATATGTCGGAAGACGGCCGGGTACGTCACGAAGCCATTTTACAATACGGCGCTGTCGCTTGTCGCTCTCCGCTCATATAGTAAAGTTACGTCAGACCAGACGGTTCGGATCGGTCGGTCGATTGTGTGTGCTGCGTTAAAAATTTGTGCGAGGAAATTTGCGAGCGCGAAGTAGCGGAAAAAAACTTGCGAAAAAATTAATAACATTCTATTTATATGCATTTTTAGTAAAGCGAAATGTTGAATGTTTTGTGTTTAAAGTGGAAAATTCAATTCAAGTGACGTCATGTTTGTTTAATTAACGCGAAAACATTGGGCCAAGTTTGAAGCGAAGAAATCAATTTTCGGGAAGGTTGACGGCCACTCAAGGTTAAAATTATCAGAAATTCTTGTGTGAGATTTGGTTTAGCGAGTGAAAAGTGAAAAGAAAACGTTTTTCAAATTATCTAAATTAAAGTTGAATTGTGAAAAAGAATTGATTACAAGAAGCTTTGTTTTTTTTTTCTTTTTATATAAAATGAAAACAAAATGACAGTCCCCGGAGACGTCAGTGTGGTGCTCCCTTATCTTTAGAACTGTCAATTTGTGCCAAGGCAGGGACTCCCTTTGAGATTTTATAAGTGGAGTTGGAGTTGCTTGAATTAAAATAAAAAAAAGTTAAAGTTTTGTTTATGTAGACCTTCTCGTGTATAGTGTGTGAAAAATTTGTTTCTGTACAATCTTATTCTCGAGACATCACAGTCAAAAACAGGTACAACACCACCTGCAACAATAAACACCAACATGGGCAGTGTTTGGAAACGCTTACAGCGTGTTAACAAACGAGCTGCAAAGTTCCAATTCACTGCATCTTACCATGAGCTTAGGCTGGAAACTACGGCCAAATGGTAAGTACTTACCTAGTTACTTAAAAGATGTTTTTTTGTGTGTTGTTGTTTGTATTCCTTCATCCTTTCGTCCGGCTGTGCATAATTTTTTTAGAGATTTCTAGCAT
The DNA here is from genome assembly GCA_963924295.1 of Dioctria rufipes. Classification (NCBI taxonomy): domain Eukaryota; kingdom Metazoa; phylum Arthropoda; class Insecta; order Diptera; family Asilidae; genus Dioctria; species Dioctria rufipes. The sequence goes on along the minus strand of OZ002740.1, from coordinate 20,038,724 downwards.
TGATAGGTGGCCCTTATCGTTTCCTGTTTCCGGACATGGTAATTGAGATTTACTGAACATATATACATTGATGCAGTGATTTCTAGAGTTAACTAGTATGTATGTAGCTACAGCAGTCCATCCAATCTTTTTATCAAAATTGTTTAAAATTTATCGACTGAAACTGCATCCATTCTATGTGGTGTGGTGGTCTGCAGCAGTTATGAAGTAGCCCTTCCTTAAATTACACAAACGGGAGTGAAGTGAATTTTGTTAGCGGAAACTTGCTAAGAGAACTAGAATTTATGATGAGTAGGAAACAAAGATTCTTTTCAGATAGTAGGAAATCTTAATTTAATTCTTTATTACTAGATAGATTGAGCCTAATCATAAAGCAGAGATTTTGATGATCGAATGCACATCATATTAGTTCCAAGGTCGAATCCGACTATCAGTCACCAGTACAGAGAATTAAGGTGAAATTTTTTCGGTGCATATTTTAAGCGTGTCTTCGTATGGTGGAAAGGTTAACTAGTTGTTCTAGAATAGAAACCGTAAAGTGAATATTCAAAAGATAACACTGTAACGGTAGCTCTATATCACACTTGGCTTAGTTTTTGCACACTTCATCATTTCTCAGTTAATTCGTTTTCTGCTAAACACATTCTCCTAAAACTAGCTCAGGATCTCCATGAACTAAGTGTTTCTAGCTGGTTTCACCATGCATACACCTCTGATAGTACAGAAAGCAACGAAACATGTGCCAATATGCAAGAGAGCATGCCTCAGTGGGAAAATGATCGGGTATGAAAGTAGGTATACAAGAATTCATCGATGAAAACAGTATCAATGAAAAATATGTGTACAGGTCCTGCAGAAAAGAAGCGAATTCCGACTTTGCAGTTCAAATCATATCAGGACCTGGGTGCGTGCATGTATGGACTTTGTGATGTTCAAGTTACCATCGACGTGGTGTTGCTGTTTCTAATTTAATTGTATTTTACTGTTTTATTTCTACATTGGTTCAGTCCTGTCCAGACTATCTTCTAAGCTGTTCGTTATGGCTCAGTAATTCTACTTGATTTTAAGAATTCGGTGTAGAAATCTATAAATCAAGGTTTGCAATTTGTGAGTTATGAATTCGGTGACCTTCCACTTCTCGCAGTCGAACTCTATACAAACGTCAAAGTAAAAAGTCGTAGTTTTGTTTATCAAATTAAATGATCTTGATGACCTTGTTATCATTATCATAGGCAAATATGAGCGCTTGCTCTCTAGAAAGCTTCAAGAAACCCTAAGTTTTGTTCAAGGCTGGTGTGCTGTAAACAAGTTATTAATCAACCCGAGCAAAACATCAATAATACCGTTCATCAGAAAACGGATAATGAGGAATAAAACTAGTCCTACCCTCTTTGGTAAGGAGGTTTCAATGTCCAAAATGCTAAATATCTTTTGATAACTCTCACCTATACTACAGCAGCCTGGTGGAACAAATGTACACAAAAGGTAAGCATCAGGAAGCTAAGCAAGCCTCGAGGGATGGCCTGTCTAAGTGTAACTGGTGTCATGCGCACTAGAGCTAGTATTGGACCACCTACCAGTATTCAACAACGTTGTTGAAAAAGAGGTCGGACTATTGGTGTACAGAGCCATGACAGATAGATATAGTAAATGGGAGACCCAAAGTCTACTCACTTTAACCGAACGAATAAAAGTAAATCCAGTACTGGACATGATGTCAGACAGGATGGCCGTCAAACACAACCTCTGTCTGCCATTCAAAATAAAGATACCAAATAGGGAGGAAATAGATATTAATCTAACAAATGAAGCCCTACTCTGGTACACCGACGGTTCTAAAAGACCAAGAAATGAGTGGGAGCAGGAATATACGGTGCAAAGCTAAGAGTTTATATCTATCAAAGCCTCGGAAAATATGCCTCGATATTCCATGCAAAAACTTATGCCATCACTGGATGTGCATACAAAAATGAAGTTAATGTTGGAATGTGCATTAACAGATCTTGGCACAAAAAACAACCTAATAATTCGATGGGTGCTGGGACAGTAAGGAATTTACGGAAATGAATACGCAGACGTACTGGCTAAAAAAGGAGCATCCATGTCCTTCATAAAACCGGAACCATTTTACGGTATCTCTTACAACACCGTAAAACTTACCATTCAACACTGGATCCAAAACTGAATGGACCAAAGATGGATTTCAATGATAAGCTTGAGATAAGCCAAAAGATTCATTAAAGGATCTTCACCAAAGAAAAGTCTGGATCTTTTGAGGTTGTATATGAATCAACTTAGAATCATTACAGGGATCCTAACCGAACACTTCAAACTAAACAAACACATACATCGGATAGGTATATTACCCATTGAGGTATGTCGGCTATGCTCAAAGAGGATGAAACATCGGAGCATGTCCTATGCGAATGCGAGGCCATTGCACATTGTAGATTCCGGGCTTCGAAAAAATGTCATCCAAAAAAATACTGCTCTTCCCAGAAAGTATGAGATTGTTAGATGAACTATAAAGAAAGCTGTACATAAAAAGCCAATAAATGGCAGCAGTGCAAAGGCAACTCGCCCCGCTTAATTCCTTAATCTAAATCTTAATCTTGTTAAATGGAAATCACACTGAGTTCCATAAAAATGGCATAGCTGTAAAAAGAACTCAATTGTACGGGAATCGATGTCTATTTCTAAAGGGTCCGCCAAATAACTTTTTTTTTTTTTGAAAATGCTATAAAAAAATCGAGTGTAGCTTCGGCTGTGTGCCACGTAGCGCCGTCCTGTTGAAACCAAATGTTGCCAATATCCTCCTCTTCAATTTTCCTGAACAAAAATTCGTTCAACATGGCCCGATAACGATTGCCATTGACTGTAACGGCCACTCCTTGCTCATTTTCGAAGAAAAATGGCCCAATTATGCCTCTGGACCAAAATCCGCACCAAACAGTGACTCGTTTTGGGTGTATCGGCTTTTCAATGTATGCGTGCGGGTTTTCTGTGCCCCAAATGCGACAATTTTGCTTGTTTACATACCCGCCAAGATCAAAATGAGCTTCATCCGAAAAGATGATTTTTTTGGCAAAATCGGCATCTTCTGTAAGTCGATCGCAGGCCCACTCAGCGAAGCGAAAACGCATTGGATGGTCAGTTGGCTTCAACTCCTAAACCAATTGGACTTTGTATGGCGTCATACCAAGATCTTTATGCAAAATTCGTCTCAATGATGTCTCCGAAATGTTCAATTGTTGAGAACGACGGTGAATTGATGTTGATGGCGCTTCACGCACACTTTCTGCCACACAATCAATATTCTCGGGTGTACGCACTGTTTTTGGCTTTTCACGTTTTGGTTTATCGATGAGTATGCCAGTTTCTTTCACTTTTTTCACAAGATAACGAACATACGAAGCTGACGGTGCTTCTCTTCTTCCAAAATCCGTACGCAATTTTCGCACACATTCTGCAACATTACCATGATTTTCAAAGTAATGTCGCAATATTTCCCAGCGTTGTTCAAGCGTATACACAACCATATTCGTTCAGCGGAAGAATAAAACTAATTATCTGTCAAATCAGACATGAGCTAAGTGTTACCATTCACGAAATAAGCACTAGTTGAAAAAAAAAAACGTTAGATGGCGGACCCTATATATTCTAGATTTAGTATTTGTCATGGTACTGAGATAAAATACGGGCCTAACAATTCTTCGATTCATTTGGTGATTTACGTAGGTGTAGGGAGTGCTTGAGTTTGAGTTAATCCAGATTTTGTTATTGTTGTTATCTCTAATCAATTGGATCACTTTCTGGTAAATATGCAAATATTATTACAATTAAAATTGGAAACAAGAATTCGAGTTTTTAAGCATAAATTAATAAAATTCATAAGTTTTTTAAAACTAATAATTAAATACAATACAATTCAATACTGTTAAGAGGAGGATGTCGTGCTTGCTTCGGCAGAGCATATACTAAAAAAAACCATACCGAGTAGATTAGCATGCTGTGGTAAACAATGGGTCTCATTGTGGTCTACATTTCTGGGGTCCAGTCCGGATCCCAACCTCGTTTCCATCCATCCAAGAAGAAGAAGTCTGTTGATATACTTTGATTTACTCGTAGCAGCTTTCGGTTGAAAATTTATCATTGGTTAGGATTTAATACAAACTATTTTTTCAGTTCTACTAGATAACGCTCGAACATTAATTTCTTATATGTAGATATACCGGGAGAAATTATAGATAGGTTCTAATAACAATGCTGATTAAATACCCCTTCCACCTGCTGACCTCTTCCTTCTCATTGGTCAGTACCATACCATTTTGTCTCTTTATTGTCCGTAAATTTTCCGATAGCGGTTTGGTCATTTGTTGTTGTAGCCAAACGCAATATATATTTTTAATTGTTATAGATAGAAAGTGGAAGAGGTAATAATCTTTACAAGGGATTTTCCTGCAAGGTTTTCATTGTTCATACATTCCTGTCGAGCTGTTTTATTTCGCTGTTGATATTATAGCTCTATTCAGTATATTCCACGTGGAGTCTATGTCGACATATACCAGATGATATGGTTGTTGTACGTTTTAACAGAATCTCTCCGAAAACACTGATCCTCGGTTAGTAATTTTGTGTTTTGTGTCTCCTTATTTTCGCTGGCAAAAAATTGTATGAATGGTGATGGGTAAATCCCAACAGTTTGGAAGATGTAGACGGTTAAAAATCTTTTCTAAATGAAACACCCTAATAGTGAAAAAAAAAACTCTTTTTACAAACGAAAAATATCTTTGCAAATGAGGGCGTTTCGTATCAGCAGGAACCGTATATTCATCAGTTCCTGTCTGTCATATACGCCAAAGTGAACAGCCAAGTTGACCTCATATATGCACTTAAAACACTTTTTAAGCGTGAATTATATGTATATGAGGCGAAAGAGTGCGTTTCGCGGGAACCAAGCCGTATTGATGAGTATACGGTTCCTGCCAATATGAAACGCTCTTCTTTTGCAAAGAAATTTCTTTTCCAAAGATTTTTTTTCACTCCATTCTTACGCTGCGGATGTAGCAGCAAGCTCGGTCAAATTCATTTTGACTAAATTCATTTTGGATGTACTTTATAGCAAAACTTTTCACCCTAATGGCAATGAATTTAGTAAATCGAGCTTGGTTTACCAAAGTCTAATATTGTTTGTTCTCAACCTCCCTTCCTCCCTTCCTCCTTCCCATTTTGAAGTAAAAATTTCAGAATTTTGACTACGAAATTATTGCATCCAAGTTCTTGATGGATTCTAAACACGCCATATTTCTTCAACAAATTGAACGAATTTCAGATATGACAAAATCGCTAATATAAAGCGAAAAAATAGTTAGAGAAAGAATAGAGCCTTGTGGAACACCATTAAAAAGGTTTTAATAGCGCAATAATACAAATTTGGTGAGCTCTAAGTCATGATTATACCATGGGATGAGTAAATTTTGAGCTCAGTTTTATAAAGTGACGGGGGAGGAGGAGAGTTGAAGTTGACTTCAATTAATGTTGGTCTTATAATAACGCTATTCAGAGCTTGCACTACAGATATCGTTAACAAACCTATCGAAAATAGTATCTGGATTTATAGTTATAATTGTATTAATATTACCACTAGTTCCCCTCAATACCGACAACAATAATGCTCTGTTCAAAGCATACAAACATATGACCATCTTAGGACAAGGGGAATTAAAAGAACACAAAACATTTTATAATTTCTATATTGTTAAAAGCTTTCGAATACAGGCTTCGTCAAATTTTCTTAAACCGCATCAAGAATTTCTTTTTCTACTAAAAAAATCTGTTTCAGGATGTACATCCCCATTAAATTTCTCCCGATAATACTAGACTTCCTGTCACATACATATGTAGATAACCATGACTTGAATATAAAATTTCTTACAGGTGTGTCCATTATCTGCCACAGCTAATAAAAGAAAGAAATTGAATTCTTCTCTTTTTTCAGTGCATCCTTTCTCGAATTGTTATGATCTCTCCACAGAATAGCACAAGTAAAGGAGGAAAAAACAAAAAAAATAAAACAAAAATTTTCCACCGCTATCTCATTCACCATTGTGGGACGGCATTGCAGATTTTCATCATCATCCTTACTTGTGTACTGCATTATTCCCGACAACTATTTTATGTTTATGTTGCTGATATTCCCGACGGGTACCCCCTACCCAACATTACCCAGCATTGAAATCATGCCAGAGAAGCTCAACTTTTTTTTTTTTTTTTTTTGTTACGTTTTGATGTAAACAATTTTTAGTGTTGTGAAAGGGAACACTTTTTATCACCTGAAGAATTGGATTGCTTTCAACTCCAGATGGTGTGTGCTCAATATTTTTGTCGAAAGTTTTATTAGTAGGACCATTTCAGGGGAACAGTGCTGATGGAATGAGTTCTCTTTTTGATATCAGGAAAAGTTTTTGTTTGTTTTTGTTTTTCTTCTCTTATATTTCGATCTGGATTTTATGGTGTATATGGAGTTGAAGGTTATTTGTGTGATGGGGTTTGTAGCTAGTTGAAATTGTAACATTTTCAAAAATCTTTTTTTCTTTATATCTAAAGTTTTTAAGTGGAATTTTCAATGTGTTGAAAGTCTGCCAATATAAAATAAAATTTGTAGCCCTCTAAACATCTTATGGTTTGGGTTCGATCTATAGCGGTGCCCACTAATTTCTTTATTTACCATGTCCATATGTGTGCGGAGATACCTACTAGACCAAAAAGATAGTTTGATGTGCCTCTTCCAGGTTTTAATCGACCGACTACCTTTAGATTTGGGAGATATGGATGGTGTTGAAGTTTATGAAGAATCCAATTCCATTTTATTCTTCTTATTTTTACGTTGATTTTATCTTCTCATCTTGCCTTGACCACCTCCAAAGCTCTTTCTCATGGTAGAATCTTATCAATTTTATTTAGAGTGGTCATTCCGAATGATCTCTTACTAACGCTCACAATGGTATCCTATGCGAATGACAAGATAATCTTAAGAATCTGCTCAACAAGATACTTTCTATGGATCCCTCGAATGGTATAGGTTCAATTAAATGGCGATGAAACGTGTAGAAAGATCCTACACCCTGTGGCGGTAACCGTGAAATTTATTTGTTGAACCTCTGTCCGTTTTGTTTGGCATCACTTATTGTGGATTCTAGCATCAAAACGTTCGATAAATTCGCTATCGTTTAATCTAGCAGATTGTTGCAGGTCCAATTACAATACGACCTGGATGTATCCAGATAGGTAATAAAAAGTCGAACGTTTTTAATAACGCAAATGAATATTTTATTTAAATAAAAACGATTAACTTTGTTTCACACACAACTTGACTTTTTATAAGGAAAGAAACTAATTATTTTAAATATTATATTTTTTGTTAAATTCTTTCTTAATTCATTTTTTTCTGAAAACTAAAACAAAAGTATTTTTACATATTACTCAGTCTACTCAAAACACATTAAATATATCTCGCAAATATAATCCACTCTGTTCAGCAACAATCTGCTAGATTAAGCGATAGCGAATTTATCGAATGTTTTGATGCTAGAATCCACAATAAGTGATGCCAAACAAAACGGACAGAGGTTCAACAATCAATATCACGGTTACCGCCACAGGGTGTAGGATCTTTCTACACGTTTCATCGCCATTTACTTGGCTGAACATGGTATCTGAAACCAAAAATGTTATATTGACTATACACCATGGTCATCTATGCGGCCTTCTCATGTTGGCTAAAACCTATTAAAAAAATAACTAAGTTTCTACTGTGAAAAATCAGCAACTGGCTTGCTTAGGAATAACTGTTGTTATAAGTGACTTTCTTACAAAAACCATGGAAGAGTCTTACTGAATTTTCCACCTCTGCATTTGCAGGTGAAAAAGGAAGCAATCCTTAGTGCTATCTGTACAAACCCTGAAAGCTATATAGAGGAGAAATAAAATGATTTTCAAATGGTTACTGAGACAAGAAGGCCATAGAAGCAATGTAATTGCTCAGGGTCCAGTCAAAAGAGGAGCGGAATAGAACCATTTTGTGGCATTTCCATATGTTACCTTAGAACTACCCTAAGTATATGGGAGAAAAAAATCTCTATATTCTGAAGGGCTACAAGAAGTTTGCCAGGTAAAAATATTTATCGAAAGCTCTGACAAAAACAAAAGAACTTCTTCTTAGGAGGACAGAGATTAAATAACAGAAATAATGGAGAAAGAAGAACTTTAAGAACTTTTATTTTTAATGATTCTAAATCAAATTTATAAATGCAAGAAGAAAAAACAACCGCCTCGTCCGAGGTTTGAAACCGGGACATTTCGCTTGCCGGGCGACTGCTCTTACCACTGAGCTAACGAGACAGATGATTTTCCCTCTTGCATTTATCAACTTGTAACTAGCCTACTAAGCCATCATTGACCGATTCAAACAAGTGTAGGTTCGATACCCGTCCGCGGGAAAAATAAATAACAGAAATAGCTCAGTCCAATTCCTGTTGGAGCTCATGTAAACAATATGAACTTAGCTCAGACTAATTTTGCTACGTGACTTTGGTGGACATTACTCCACCTCGAACATGCATTTCTTGAACCAAATACATGAAACCCCAATCACAGAAAAGCTCTAGACTTTCTCAAGTCGTACACGAATCTAAATTTAAATCTGTTATTTGTGAACGGGTGCATTTATCTACAAGCCAGAGCTACGGATTTTGGTTTGAGCATAAGAAGAACATAGTCTTTAACATATAGCCCTAAATAAAAAATTGTCACCGTAAAAGCAAAGCTACACGGCGAGAGACTTTGGTTTTCAGAGACCCAAAGATAAATTTGTTGGTCTAAGGAGACCCAGAGACCCGTGTATACATTTCGGAGATGCAAAAATCTTTTAAAGAAACAGCCTCTAGAGATGTTTTTAGTCTCCGTTCTCCCGTTGTGTATTTTAAAGCAGCTTCGGTCTCCTGTCTCCGAAGTTTGTTGATTTGTCGTCTCGAGGGTCAGTTTTAAGTGTAGGTCTATTCGGAAAGGAAAAGGAATTAAGTGGAGTGAGTTTGATCAATTGTTACAAAGAAATTAATAAAATGGATTTAGGATAGAAAATTAGTATCATCAATAGAGTTCTGGTTATTTTTTGAATCACCCAAAATTTGTTGTAAAATTTGTACACCAACGATATATTTTTTTAAAGCGTTTTCACTTTTCCAATAACATAAAAATATTAATAACTTTTGAGATAATTCTTTCTATCAATCTCTTGCTTGAAAATTAACAAAAATCTCTTGAGACCACACTTCGATATTTGTGCATATCAACTTCGGAGAAGTGTCTCTAGAGACTTTTTTCATATGGTCTTCAGAGACCTAATTCTTGGTACTCCAGAGATAAAAGTCTTTTGCCGTGTAAACATTTTGAAGATTTTAGTTTTGTAAACCGGAGACTAGAGATCAAAAGTCTCTCATTGTGTATCTTTACCTTAAGGGAAGGTTACTGTTCATGACGATGAAAAATTATATATATTTTCTTTTTACATAATTTTCATCCTTGAAGTGTTTAGAAGACGTGGGTAAAAGGATATTTTCATATCTAAACCGTCAGCCGCCGGCTAGAAACAGGTAACTGAGGCGCTCTGAGCGCGCTTGTTGGGACGACCTTTTCTCGCTACCTGAGGTACATGAAAAGTAGTTGCAACTAAGTACTAAGTCTATAAAAAGTACTGAGTACTTTTTAAAGTATTTTTTTAGAATCTTTGTAAGTTGGCTGTAATATAATGGAGTTTATCGAGTTCAGTTAATAGGTATTAATAAATAAATACCTTTAGAAAACTATAATATGTATAGTAACCAGTGGCTACTATTTATAGTTTTTCATAGTTTTCGGTACTGCAAGTAGAGTAAAACTTTCACCTGTCCTTGCTAGACTCACAAAAACTATTAGAGGTCCGCCCAAGCACGCATTATCGCCTCCAATAATGCATAACCATTCTAAGGAAAAAATTTCCAGTAAATTTCTAAGAAAAAAATTGAGGCCTTCCCTGCATCAGGTCGAGGCATCGTTGGTTTTATATTGGAGCGAGGCATTGCTTGCTTACCCTTGGTTATGTCCACTGACGTATATAATATGGACTGCTTACTTTTCAATTTCACGTGGGCACAATTTCTTGTGTCAAAAAGAGTTCTTACGTCGGTGCCGCCAACATTGAAAAAATCATTGGCGGGAAGTTGAAAAAGTGAGCACGCAGCTCGAGAAGTGATTTTAATAAAACATTTAGAAATTCTTCTGTGTATCTAATGAATACATTGTCTTTGATAAAACAGTTTTTGTCAGTAATAACCCTAAATGATTAATTTAAAAACATTTATTTCGACGAATTCACTCATTTATTTGTTGTTTTCAGTTCTCTCTCAGTTGATACTTGGTGCTTAGACCGAAAGAGTCAGCAATATAGAAGTAAGCCCACTTTTTGCAATGCATATTATACATGTCAGTGGTTATGTCATCAAGTCGAGGCATCGTCGATTTTTTATAGCGAGACGGTACTGGTTTTTGTTCTACTTGCCCAGTCTTGTGTGTATGTTATTAGTTTGTTTAAGGTTCTGCCTTGACGCGTGAGTGCGGCACATTCTTTAACAGTCCTCTGCGTGCTTTAAAACTCAACAAAAAAGGAGTTGCGCTAGAGATTATGTTTGCTTTTCTACGAAGAGTTAGATATTTGTAGGTAAGGAGTGGTCCAGAAAAAATTTACCCATTTATTTTTGTTTGCAGTAAAAACACTAATGGTAATTTTTTTATAAAATTTCTATATTTTGTTTCTTACAACTTAAACTTTAAAATACAAAAGTTATTTCTAATACATTATTTGTTTTGGAAGAATGTTTTAACTTTGTTATTCAAATCGCGCATTAGATTTAGAACAGTTATATTAGTAACATTTCTATATGCTCTTTTCCATTTATTTCTGAAATCAACATCATTTTTGGCAAATTTCTTTGTTGTTCTAAGCTCCTTTTTCATTAATGCCCAGTACCTCTCTACTGGCTTCCCTTGGCACGATATTGATCTCATTGGTTCTGTACCATTACATCGTTGCTTTTGCGTAATGACTGGTAGCCAAATCTGGCCAGAAAATAACAGACCCTTGATGCTGTTGAATAAATGGTAGAAGTCTTTTTTGAAGGTACTCTTTGATGTACACATCTGAGTTTATTGTTCCTTTGATGATAAATTCACTGCTTCGTAAATCGCAAGAACAGATCGCCTGCAAAATCTTGTACTTCTTGGGAAATTTTGTCATTCCTTTTGTTGAAAATTTTCTGGATACTCCGCTTCGACTTTTTGCAGTAAAATATTCGTCACCTGGTATCTGCGAAAAGTCAGCTTTGCAATAGGTTTCATCATCCATAACGACACAATCGTATTTCGTCAGGTAGTTCTCATAAAGTTTTCTCGCTTTTCTTGTTGCTGTTTTTTCTTCTTCTTCCTTCCTTAGCGGCACTTTTTGAACCTTATAGCTCCTTAATCCACAGATTTTTTTTATATCTGTGCACTGTAGACTTTGATGTTCCTGCCAATGTCGCCATATCTCTTTCCGAAGTTCCCGGTTTCCGAGAATAAGTACCCTTCATCTGTTTTATGACGTCTGGACGGGATGGCTCTGGTTTTCTACCTGACCAACGTATCCTTTCTATTGACAAGCCTCGCCTATACTTGGCTATTGTCCTTTTTACCGTGGAATAACTTGTATTCAGGTCTTTTGAAATTTTTAACAATGAAATTGTGTCATTTTCCAAATATTTGGACAAAATCATTTCACGCACTTCTTTTTCGCTTCGAGACATTTTAACTATTTCACTTCCAATACACGAATGATTCATATAAACTCAGAGTTCAGTATTTATGGAATATTTTAACAAAAAAAATCCGGACCTGGATTATTGTAATTTTGCAGGTATAAAAATAACTTAATGGGTCAATTTTTTCTGGACCACTCCTTAGTTAATAGACTCAGAAATACCTAAGTAAAAATCTTGGTACTTAAGTACAAAACTAACTCTTAAGTACAAGTAAGTAGAAGCAAGTACTTATGTTCAAGTACTCTGACGGTAACCTTTCCTTAAGGGGTAACGCCACTGTAACGGCTAAAAAAAAAGTTTTTTACACGAATTTTTTTCTCGCGAAATTAAAGGTGTTTGAAAAAAAACCTTTTGAAGGTATTATGGGGCATACATTGAACTTTATTGATAAATTTTTTGAAAGCGAAAAAAAAACAAAATGGCGGCTCCACAGCCATCTTCCCGGGACATGTTTTGCTTGCAGGGCTCCGCGGTACGCAGCACCACTGGTGCACATTTGAATCTAGACAAAAACAAAAAAAAAAGTCATTAATCTAGTGGCTTATAGCTAGAGAATGCCTTACGGATTTTTAAAAATATTATTTTTTTATAGATTTGGCGCGCGTTTTAAAAAAAAAAGTTTGATTTTTGACGAAAAAAACGGCAGGTTTTTGTTAATAAAAAATCAACAAATAAAGTTATTGAAAATCCCGTACGGCATTCTCTAGATAATGTTAATGTTCACATCTGGTCAAAATTTCAAGTCGAAAATATGAAAATTGTTCGAGTTATGCTGCGTGCCATTTTGAAAAACCGTGTTTCGAGAAAAAACCCGTTTAAAGTTTTGAGAATAGTTTTTTTATTGGAAAAAATAAAAAAAATGAAGTTAAAAAATAAAAGTTTTCCGATAAACAAGTTAAAGTTCCAAATGTCAAAAAGGTCAGTTGTGTTCAATTCGGCTGTAGAAGAAAGCTGGCGATAAAGTTGGCTGAAAAGCTCCAATTGTGCTTCAGGTAGTCGTTTCGGAGCAAGTTTGACGCGCTTGGTGGCGACCTCCATTTTCAAAGGAAAAAAAAAATAATTTTTTTTCTGGCACGGGACCTTTTTTTTCTTATTCTAGAGGGTTTAAACTATTTTTTAAGCCAATAAAAACAAAATCGATTTTTCAAAAAATTTACAGTGCCGTTACCCCTTAAGGAAGCTTATCGTACACTTAAGGCATTCAAAAATAATTGCAGCACTGGGATATCCTATTCGAAATGTATTAGTGGAAATATGTCAGTACATATGTTTTTCCCTAACGAAATACATACATAGACGAACGATGATATAGGGTACAGTCAACAAAGACTCCTAATTGTGGTAGATAATGATAAAAAATTCTCAATACAGACTTTTTTTTCTTTCTCGCCAACAAAGCTAAAAATATCTTTTTCTTTTTTTAATTTTATCATTAAAAGTATAAAAAAAAACAAAACAAATATAAGCAATTTACAATTTTGTGGTCGCCAATCATGAATTGACCAAAGTTCATTTAATTTAATTTTTTTCCTTTAAATAAAATTTATTTACAATCGCAAATCAAAGTACGCCACCGAAAACTTTGATTAATGCTAATTTAGGAAGAAAGAAAAATAAAGCGCGAAATTTTCCCGATTACACTCTCCACTTGAGAGAGTAATTAGCAATCAGCAGAGCTGACCACAGACAGACATACATAATATCGATGCATGGGGATGAAAACAAAATAATTAAAATGTTGCACAAAATGTATTTATAAGCAACCAATTTGGCAGATACAGTAAAAAACCCAAAAGAAAAAAAAAAACAAAAAACCGTGAAAATTTCGCCAGAAATGCGTACTCTACGAGTTTTAATTATATTAAAATAATCATCCTGTAGTCAGGATAAATAAATAGAAATAATTGCGGATGATATTGAAGGGATTAATAGCTTATGGGATTATATGGGAATAATTGAATTAAAGCGTCCATAATTTTTTTTTAGTACATCAGCCAATGTCAGCCAGCCTGGAATGGTAGTGCACACTGCTAAGAGCGCATCTACTATAAATACCTACGTAAGTACTAAAACTTTTCTTGACCGGATTTATTTTCGTTTTGTTGCAAAACAATTACAGAACGCCGCGTTTGAATTGAATCGCAACGTTATCACCGACTTGACATCGGACGGGTGACGGCACCGCTCAAAGATCACTTCGCTTCGAAGAGTATATTATTTATAGAGCGAGTGCTAACAACAACGCAGCAATAATAAACTTCTGTTTAATGCTAACTTAAATCGCACAGCTTAGATCTGCGCGGACGGCAATGCGCGGTGCCTGCTCTAAAAAAATTCTTATTATTTTCTCAATCATAGTGAAACATTCTAACGTCATTGAATAAAACTGAGAAAATTATTCTATTTCTGGGCATTGAAATCCCTCTCAAATTGAATCAAAATAAAAAATGCCAATCTCAAGTTGTGGTGTTTAAGGCGTAGTTTTTGAATTGACCGAAGTCTAGTTGCGCACGATCACGGAGTAGCCTGGATAAATTAATTCGTTCTTGTCGTCGCGACGTCTTAAATATTTTCTGTAATTTCTTGAGTAAATCTAGGTGTAAGCGCATCTATTTCTGGTGTTTGTGTACATGCTTTAGAGTAAGAATCTTATGAACAATATCTAGAACGATATTTTTATCCTTTCAATTTCACGTGTTATGAGCTTGCAGCACGCCACATAACTTACAAATGAGCTTTAGTTTACGTTCATAGCAGTCGTCCCCGTATGACTTACTCGTAATTTTGTTTACTCTTTTCGGTTTGATATGATCATCATCACCTTTTACGTTTCTTCTCACTGTCAAGTTGTATTTTCCATAGCTGGAATGATGGGAGGGAGGGAGAGTGGGGTTTGTTTTCAACAGTGCGTCATGTCAGGTAATCTTCAAGGCGGTATTTAATTCTGTTTCGAGCACTTGCTTTTAGAATCGTAAATCGAATGCGCGGTTTAAGTCAATATGAGGAGGTTGCTGCGATATCCGATGTGGGTTGAATAGTAGCTCTTTGTCCAATATAAGAAAATAAACAAGGAAATTGATTTCGTTTTCTTGGGCCGAGTGTTGTGGTTTGTCATATGTTCACAGCTTTCAGTGATTTCGTAATTTCCATTTTAGAATACACATGTCACTTGAGAAGTAGAAATTGATAATTATTGCGAATAGAAAGAACTTTGATTTTTTTCTTGCCGCCTTTCCATATGGTTTGAGTATGATTTTGATAGGTACGAGGCAAAATTGATTGGCATTTGGCATACTTATAGCAAAATGAGATGAATACATATGTGGTAAACAGACTTTTAGTAATAAAGAAGGTTTGATTATGAAATCCCGACAATATTCTGGGAATTTAAAATTTAGTAAAAAAACAATCAAAACACTTTTTGGAAAAGTTGCAATGCATTTTTCTGCAGTAGGTACTTATTCTAGATTTTGTACCTACTTTGGTATATTGTGACCCTCTAGTATCTGCTTGATTGAATCCATACTCTTGAGAAGAAAACCAAAATGATTTTTTATTTTGTGAAATTAAAAGATGGATGAATTGTAAAGAGGTTGAGAACTCTAAGGATTCTCTAGAACTTAGACCACTGTACAAGGTTCATTAGTCACCCTTCAGATTTATAAACTATTGTTCAAATTTCCCAGCCGAACGCTATAACAAAGTTCAAGACTGGACACACTCTCTTCCCGCCTCATGCAAGTTCATCAAGGAGGTGTAAATGAATCTATAAATCCAATAGGCAAAGATTAATCTCCACAATTTTGTATTCCACGATTTTCAAATTTTGTATTTAGTTAACATCAGTAGCGGTTTCGCCTCAATGGTTAGATTAAAATATCCACATAAAAGTATTGAATTATTTGAGCGTCCTTAACCAGTATACCCTGAAAAAATAGAATCTACCATTAGTCACAAATTTTTAACATGGCCAAATACAAGGGGAACAAGTCTATGATGATGGTGAAAAGGATATAAAGAATACAGTTCTATCAAATTCAGCT
The DNA here is from genome assembly GCA_963924295.1 of Dioctria rufipes. Lineage (NCBI taxonomy): Eukaryota > Metazoa > Arthropoda > Insecta > Diptera > Asilidae > Dioctria > Dioctria rufipes. Next base: position 20,022,793 of record OZ002740.1, on the reverse strand, counting down.
TGATTGCATAAATTATAGTCGATTTGAGAGAGTAAGTAACATAAGCTAGATTCAGATTCTAGAGAATCAACAAAGTCGTAACGAACAGAATCAGATGTACATAGCTGCATATATCTGGAGTTCATCCGCATACATATGATATGGTAACTTATGTTGTGGATAGATTTGGTTAATAAAGACTGAAAAGCAGAGCAACTAGTACAGACCCTTGCGGAACACCTGCTACATAAGAGCTTTCAGTTCAGATCTTTGCCCATTACTAGTAACAACTTTCAACTTTCATTCAGTTTTAGGCAATATGAACGACCATACGGAATCCATTTAAGATTAACTGTAAAAACGTTTTAATGTAATTTCTTCTATAACGCAATAAACGGTTTTCCTCTGAACTATAGTTTCAGAGAGATGCTTTAAAATTTTTTAGCCGTTTTCAGAAATCTTTTAACAACAATGGTGTTTATTTGGCTTCAAACTTTGTTGGAATAGTAGATGTGCCGGATAAAGTGCAGCAGTATGAAAGAAAGGAAAAGCGGTACATTGAAGTCGATAAATCTGGGGTTCTGTAGCTATTACAACAGAGGAATGGGACGTGTAGACCTTAGATATTTTTATTAAATCTAAAAAAATGAACTTTGCTTATAATTATGCATTTCTTCGACTTGCTTGTGTTCAAAAAAGGGCTGGCTTATACTCTCGTTAGCGTTTCGCCAATCCCACATCAGTTAGCTGATTATAAACGGGGCGACCCTCGAACTTGGTTGGATTTTCTCCTCCAGAAGGGGAGGAAAATATACACGGATCGAAGCGACAAAATTACTATTATTCACTGCCAATTAAACCAAGTCGCTCACATTCCATGCTTCGATTCAATGCAAAATACAGAAGTTCGATGCAAACTACAAGGATGCAAGCTGTTCGAAGTTCGGAGTTTGACTACCATGACTACCCATGTACACTCAAATGTAGGTACATTTCTCATTGACACATTTTTACAGGCAGGTAACAATTTTCTACCGCAAAGTAGAGTTCTGTGACTCATATGACTAAAACTCATCATTCAAACAGTTTTTCCAACCGCGCGTTTAAGATGGTTGCTGAAACAGAGATGAGTGTAGTGCATTAAATTTTCAGTGCATTGATTATTTCATTAGCACTAGAGGCCTCTGTGATACTTAAAAGCCAGGTTGCACTATCACTAAATGGTTAGTGGTAGTGCAAATTTTTTATCACTATCACTAAACGAATAGTGGTAATGCATAGTCTATTGCATTATCACTAAACGATTAGTGGTAGTGCAGAGTCTATTGCATTATCACTAAACGATTAGTGGTAGTGCAGAGTATATTGCATTATCACTAAACGATTAGTGGTAGTGCAAATACTTTTCACTATCAATGAGTGGTAATGAATTCATGCATTGGTAGTGCAAACATCTTTCACTAGCACTGAACGACAATTTAATGGTACGCATATGCAGCACTACGCGTAGCTCGTTCGATCAAAATTAGTGTTAATTGTTAATGAATCATCTCCATCTCCGCAAAACAGAAAACTGAACGGAAGGTTTTTTATTCTGTATGTTCGCTCGTTGCTAGTTCAGTGCTAGTGAAAGATGTTTGCACTACCAATGCACGAATTCATTATCACTCATTGATAGTGAAAGGTATTTGCACTACCACTAATCGTTTAGTGATAATGCAATATACTCTGCACTACCACTAATCATTTAGTGATAGTGCAACCTATATTTTAACTATCATTAAAATTTAGTGTTGCTGCGATTTTAGTGGTAATGCAAAAACGCCCATCTCTGGCTGAAAGTTAAATTATTGTGAAAATATATTAGTACATAATGTAATTGGTGAATGGAACCCAAGCGACACTCGTGTATCCCATACAGTCTACTCCAAACATCCGATTCGCTTTAAATCTTTTTATACCCTAGATGAAATCTATATCTATATACTAAGTTTGTCATTCCGTTTGTAACACCTCGAAATAATGATCGTAAAGCAAAATGGATTGGACACCCACGTATAATATTAAAAGTTATTTTGATTTTGCATGTCCGTCCGTCCGTCCATCCGTCCGTCTGTGCGCACGATAACTCGAGAACGCGTATACTTAGAGAGCTGAAATTTTGTACACGGACTTTAAAAAAAAAAGTAAAATTAAGTTCGAAAATGAGACAAATCGGGCAACTCCTTCGTGGGGCTTCCACTATATATTTGGACACTGCCTGAGAACGCGCGAATGTAGAGAGCTGAAATTTGGTACATGGTGTTTTCATTGTACTAGCAAAAAAAAATTCCAAAAATGGACTAAATCGGGCAACTCCTTCTTGGTGTTGCTATATAAAAATTTAGGTTTTTTACGTATACTGTGAAAACGATCAGTCCAAGACATTTTTATTGTACTAAAAATTTCTTCAGAATACGAAATCCTATAAAATTGGTTATAATAATTTTTTCTGTCTAACAAACCGTTCTAGAAATATATGCGAAAAACCACTTCAAAAATCAAACTTGCATAGAAGGGTGACAATACGAAATTTCATACGGGCATTCATCTAGTCTAGGGTATCATAAGAATTGGTATTAGACCATTTCTAGCTTTTTTACTTGTTAAATCATAGCAATTAGTGTTTATTTGAACAATAAAATAAAATTTGCACGATTTTAAAGTAAACATAAAAGAAACGGATGTTTAATTAACAGAACTCTTCATTCTCCACTTCCCCTCCTTTCCTTCTCTTACGTATTAAGAAAAATAAATCAGAATTCTCAAGTTCCATACACGAAACTGATACGAGAGTGACGCTCTACCTAATACCCAGTATGTATATAACAAGTACCAGTACAAGGACTTGAACTTAAAATCTTTTAAGTACAAGTCCCGGTACTGGTACTTAAAAATTTTCTAGTATAAGTCGATATACTGGTACTTAAATTTTTTTAAGTACATACAAGTGAGTATTAGTACCGGGGCTTGTACTTAAAAAATTTTATGTCTAGGTCCTGATACTTGTACTTGTCCTTCAGTACCAATGTACTTTACAGGTCTGATTTATACCATCTGCATGCGTTTCAAAAAATAAAGTGAGAAACACATTTTAGAAAAATTATTTACGTTTTTATTAAGAATTAATAAAGAGATACCTACCTATAATTGAACTCCATTTAAGCTTTAGTTTACGGTTTTCTTCTGCAAACTTATTATTGAATCTTTTAATTCAGCACTAAATATTACTTCCTTATAAACATAATCAGCCTTATTATACGGATTCACCGTTGGGATCGAAAACTAAAAAGCTTAAAAAAGCCTTTTTTCCGGATAATTAAGCGAAGTTTCAAGAAATTTTTCAAATGGGAATGCCCACTTTTCATACAACTTTAGGCCCGACACTTCCAAACATGATAGCTGTATTAAACGCTGCATTATGATATTCTGAACATATATTATGAACAATGTTTATTTCAATTCAGCGGGGGAAAGCTTTGGCGTTCGGATGTAGTTTGAGCGACTTTCTTGGGTGAAAAGTAGACTTTTCTACTTCTCGTGATTGCGCGGAACTTGTGAGTCGTGGAAAATGATTTCCTATGAGAAAAATGTTCACAACAGAGCACTAATAACAATAGAAGAAAGGTATTGAAAAAAAAAATGCCTGATGTAGTAACTGGGGTGCATTAAAATGGTATTTCCGGCGGCTAAAACGTTCTCGCGAAAGTTTTTTGAATCGGGAAAAAAGTTCACCACGCGATAAGTACTTGGCGAGACCTTTAATTTGATAAGCAACATTTCGTACCACACCCCCCACCGAGCCGGGGCTAATACCCCCCACGCTAAAAGTATGCACAGAAAAATTTTCTTCTATGAATTGTAGCTGCGTTAATGATCTAAGACGTACGGTGAAACCCGTTTTCCGATCGGACATATCCCTACCGAGTTAGAGGCGAACATCTAGTATTTCAGTTCGAATAAAAAAGAGGCAAATACTAAAAAAGTGAGTATGGGTATGGGTATTTAAGCAATCGAGTATTGGTGTGTGAGTTCTCAAACTTCTTCTCAGTACCTAAGGAACTCGATTCTGTACTAGATTTTCCAAAATGTACTAGATCAAACTTAGACCCCCCCCCAGCCTTCAGCCACTTCATTGAAATAAATATTGCTAATAAAATATGTTCGGAGCTTCATATTTAATGCATCGTTTAAGACATCTCTCATGTCTGGAGGTGACGGCCCTAAAATGATCATTCCCCTTTCATTGATATCAAAGGTTATCAATTAAAATTTCCGCACAAACTGTCAAAATAGTTCCTCATGATTTCTACTACGGAACAAAAATCAGTGGAATTTGAGCAATCTCAGAACAGTTTTTAAAATTTTTAAAAAGATTTCAATATATTTTCCTATAGAAAAGAACTTGTTTATACTGCGATGAATTTACCAGACAAGCAATCTGCTCAAACTTTTACTCTGTGCAGCGCGTAGGTTGTTGATTAGAATTGGTTGCAGAACCTATGCCTTTGTTGATAATCCCAGCGGGAAATGGAACCATACTATCACCCAAACCGGATGCCTTCCTTGGAAGTTGTGATGCATGCCTCTTCATTGGACACCTTGTAGGACTTTTGTACAGGCATGTCCTAGGGAGGAAGCAGTTTAAGCTTTTTCATGTTTTGCACTAAGGTTTTACTGCTTTAGCAAAACAAGGATGAGCTTGAAAAGTGCACTGCTCCTTCCACCAAGCTTCTTACGGGATTAATGTGGAATGGATCGACAATTTTTAGGCTTTTTCATATATTTGCACAATAAGTTTAACTGCTTCCACAAGCCTTCACGTGAAAGGCCTGACCAGATTTCCCGCTGGGATGTTTCTAGGTACAATACCTATGCACAATTCTAAAGAACAAAACTTAAACACTTTTCTGATTGGAAAAATCACTGAATGCTTTATTGTCAATCCTTTAGATATTTATAAGAAATGAAATCGCTACATAATCAAATTGATAAAATGGATAATTAAAATTCTTAATACATAATAAAAAAATTTAGGGAAACTTGCTGTGTCATCGGTTTGTGTCCTCATCATCTTACGGCGGATGTGACATAATATGTTAAGAATTTACAAAAGAAATTTTATCTTGAATTGCATTTAAATTTTATAAAAGAAATTTTGCATTTTGCTTTGAATTGCAATTTGATTATCATAAAAAACAGGTGTTTTATGTTATTAATGTCACTATGACTTATGTTTACAGGAAATTGAGAAATTGTAGCTTAGCTTATTATGCATTTGGGTTTTAACAGAACTTTTTAAAGTCTTTTCGATTGGGAACCGAACTGATTCAATTTAATTAGGCTAAAGATTGTACGAATTGACGAATGTTTTTTAGGAATTTTTATGATTTTCAGTAAGTACCAACCACTTTGCATTCTAGGGGGAGGGTTAACACCTTGGCCCCTACCTAGTTACGCCAATGTTCTTCCCGTATAAGTATGCTATATCATGGAGCTGACATGTCACATCAGGTTGATTGAGAATTCTATTTCTAATTGAAGTGAAGTAAAGTGATCCGTTTTAAGATGAACATGTAGTGTCGTTACTATATTGAGTTGAATTCTCATGATCAATCTCAGATTAGTCTTTGTTATCCAGTTCGGCAGTCGGTATGCTTTTTATTGAATGGCGAAAAATGTATTTCATGGAATGTTTTAATTTAATGAATGAATAAATAGATTGAAGGGTGGTTAAACTGCATAAGATCATCTGAACTACCACTACGACTTCTAAGTCCATTGTTCATACTTGTGATTTATAAGACCTTACTCATAAATTCTAGCTAAACGCTCTAATGAAATTAAGAATTGATTCTTAATGCAGTACATTTAGGAAGTGTTAGCTATATGAGTCTATTATGATTTAGCAGATACTGCCGGACAGTAATAAAGTGATTCTATACATCCTCGACACCTTAATAAATAAAAGACCAACGTACGACGACAAAAGTTCAATAATGCTAACTTTGAAACTTTAATCTTAAAATTGAAAGGAAATAAGGACTGTCCCAGAAAGTGCTGCATGGTTTTTGAAATTTTAAAAACAGACAAAACAAACAGATTTATTTAAAAAAAAAATTTATTTATATTTATTTAAATGTATAAAATTAAATTGTATACCCTTATAGTGCTTTTCACTCTTTTCTAATAAATGCTCGCACCTTCCGTTTTACCGAAGCCATTAATTTTTGCACAGTATTGTCTTCGACTTTTTTGCTGACCGCTGTCCACATTTTTACAAAATTTTAAAGCGAAGTGGCACTTTTACCTTTCTTTCGTAGAATATTTTTTACGAGAGCCCAATAACGTTCAATTGGACGAAGTTGTGACACATTTGGTGGGTTGGCCAATTTGTGAACAAAATTTATTTTGTTCTGTTGATACCACGTTATTGTCCGTGTGGCATAGTGACTTGTGGCTAAATCTGGCCAAAATAATATAGGCAAATTGTGTGATTTAATAAAAGGCAACAAACCTTTTTTTAAACATTCATTAATATAAATATCTGCATTTATGCATCTTTCAAAAAACAAAGGCTTGCTCTGCGCCCACATTGACAGATGGCTTGCCAAACAAGAACCTTTTTGCCGTATTTTTCTACGAATACGTATTTTTCATCATCAGGCACCTTCTTTTTGTTTTTTACACTATAATATTGAGGTCCGGGTAAGGTCGAAAAATCATACTTGAAGTAATATTCGTCGTCCAAAATCAAACAGGCACAATTTTCTTCATACAACGTCGCGTATAGTTTTCTTGCACGTGTTTTTGCGGTATTTTCATGTTTCTCTGGTCGTTTTGCACTTTTTTGTTTCTTAAAAGTTTTTATATTATTACTTTTTTTAATTCTGTCCACAGTAGATTTCGAAATATTAAATTTTTTTGCCACATTCCGCACAGACACCGACTTGTTCTTTCCAATGAACTTAAGCACCTTTTCTTCCACAGTTTTGTCTGTTGTCCATTTCGGCCTGCCAATTTTTGATTTTTCCGCAATTGTCTCCGTTTCCAACAATGTTTTTATTGTTCTGCTAACTGTCCAACGCGTTGTTTCAACTTCTCTTGCAATCTGGAAAAATGATTTTTCTTTATTTTTCAACCACTTGTGCAAAATTGTACGGCGCACGACTTCAGTTTTCGAACTCTTTGAATACTTGCTGATGAAGACTAAAGAATGCATTTTATATTGAAAGTAGGTAGCTCATTTATTACCCTGGTTTTAGTTTCGAGGATTCAGGTAGCAAAAATGAGATTTTATGATTTATTAAAAACTGTGCAGTACTTTCTGGGACAGTCCTTATATAAACTATGCTAAAAATTATATCTATTAGTCTATTTTATTTGATACTAGGGGGAACACGCTGACGTTTCCCGGCGATAATATAGATGCCTAGATGGTTATGGAGAGGGGGGGGGGGGCGGATTGGTTAGAGATGCATAATATCTAAGCTATCATCTGACTTGATCACGCGATTCCGTACTCTAGGCTTTCACTCTGCGCGGCTGTGTGTCTGTGTGTGTGGGTGCGTGTATAGATACGTTCATATAAACGGGAGTGTAGCTCTCTACGTCGACGCGTTCTCAGGCAAGCCCTAAATATACAGCAAAAAACGAAATTTTTGTATTGCAACCCTACGAAGGAGTTGCCCTATTGGTACCACTTTTGAACTTAAATTCCCCCTTTTTTTTTAGGTCCGTGTACAAAATTTCAGCTCTCTACGTCGATGGGTGAGGCAGTGTCTAAATATATAGTAAAAAACTAAAGTTTTGTATGGCAATACTAAAAAGGGGTCACCTGTTTTGGTTCATTTTTGAACTTGTATTTGCAATTCTCATGAAAACGCCGTGTACAAAATTTGAGCTCTCCACATCGACAAGTTTTCCAAGTATATAGTGAAAAACCAGTATTTGGTATTGGAATAACAAGAAGGGGTTGCCCGATTTAGACCATTTTTGAAATTTTATTTACTATTGCTATGAAAACACCATGTACCTAATTTTAACTTCCTATGTCGACGCGTTCTCAGGCAGTGCCCAAATATATAGTTTAAAACGACATTGCCGATTCCAATTTTTCTTTGCCTAAAAACCTTATTCGGATTAGACAATATTAAGAATGGGTTGCCAATTACATTTTCTTTCCATAAAAACCTTATTTGGACTATTACGAACATATAAAAAGCCAAATCGATCCAGCCGTTCTCAAGTGATGCGATTACAAACGAATACAATTCATTGTTATTTTTATAGATTATTTTAACGATTTTAGGTAATTAAAATTGTTTTTTTTTTTACAATTACTTGTAGTTCAATTAATTCCAGAGTTATCGGATTATATCAAAATTATTTCTCAATTTTAAGTAAGTAATTGTAATTGTACCAATTTCAATTAAAATTACTTTTATAACAATTAAAGTTTTCGTTTTGAACCTAAATACAATGACTTGTTATAATATAAAATTGGATGTGTAAATACTTTTGAAATGTAATTGATTACTTCTAAATTTTATCAAAAGATTACTCTCCTCAATTGCTCTAAATTAGATGTTTCCAAAAGAGCTCAACAGACATATACGTATACCTAACATACCTATGTCAACTCTGGATGTCATACTGATTTATATTCGTCCGGCTTTAAAGATCTGATTTAGAAATTATAGAGGAACTGAAATATTTCTTAGACATTAAGGCAAGAACAAAATCCAAGCACATTAGACTAGTCTATGTGCAATCTTAACATAATGGATTACAATCGATTGCACACTATACCCAGGCGATAGACGTAGCACTTTATCTTTATTTTTACAAAATCTGTCATAAAATGCAGTTGAGGTAGTTAATATTGGCTATTTTAAGAAAATTAAATGGGAATAAGTACGTCAATAACTTTGCAAGCACCTCTTTACTAATTTCTCTTCCCTTAGGTATAATACGAACATAATCACCCTACTTGACTGAATCCTCATTTCAAAGATAATCAATTGAAAGCACTTATCTTCACGGATATGATAAAAACAGCATCCCATCATATATGTATATGCTTTATTGGTTTCTATTCCATTGTTGGATGACCGTACCCCTACATATCCTTTCCAAATAGCACACGAAGTTTTCTTTTGTGCAACAGACAACAATAGTCGTCTCAAGAGGAAGGTGCGGTAGATTACATGTGAATTGTTCATGGAAGGAACTCTATGTACTATATATGTAGATGTCCTTTGTTCTGAGGACATAATATACTTAGAGGGTCAAATCGATAAACCGGGTAGTGAACAGTTATAATTGTAACATTAAAACTATATATGGCAAAAGAAATACCACAGTTTTTTTTTTTTATAATATCAATATATTACCACGCCAGCATGGTGCCAAATATTTTCTAAAGAAATCCCGCACTACTTTGTAGTTGTAAAAAACCAAATGCAAAAAAAAAAAAATAACAAAAACTGCGTGCTTATCGACATCCTTCTATCGCCGAGATTTGTCCTCCCCCAGTAGTTGGTAGAGTCTTGTTGTTTACTTTGGAGATAAACATAAATTTACATGGTTGTAGAGGTTGAAAGGAAATTCGTCACAAGCTCGCTTTATATCCTTTAAATCCTTTACAACACGAGGTTCAAGTTAATCCCGGATATTGCAGAATCAAAATTGAATTCATTTTGTGACACCACATACATTTAATTGTAAGAAAGTTTCCTGTCTTTACGAAACTCGTAAAATTTAATTTCTTTGACATCAAGTAACATGAAAATTTCATTTCGCACAAAGTTGTGAGGGAGGCAGTGAGAGGAAGGAAATTCCTTTCTCTTGTAAGGAGAAATGAAAGTTTTATTGAGATTTTCATGATTTCAATTTTATTGTACACATTTACGCCATTCACCAAAGATTCGCTCATTTAAAATATTAAATTTTAAGCAAAGAGTTCCACTACAGCTATATCATGGATATATACATTATCTTCTCGTAAAGGTTGAAGGGTGAAAAAATCATTAACGGAAATAGAATAGAGCCTTGAGGCATACCGGCAGATAATCACATATGTACAGGGTATTCTAGAAATATGTAATTGACAATTTGACAGCTATTAATGTATGTATGTATAATAATATGTTTATAAATAATAATATATAATATGTGAAACAAGCAACAAATTTTTATGATAGGAGTAGGGGTCTCAATGAAATCCTAAGTTGGAAATTTATGTAGCACATCATTTCATAGCAAACCATACCATTTTTAATTAGTCAAATTTGATAAGATTAATTGTTCAATGGTCTTCTTACAACTTAAACAGGGTGCGTCATCATATTGACCCCCCCCCCCCCCTCCCCCGAAAAGAAATTTATAAATTTTTTTTGCCTTTCGATTCTATGTTTCGTGCAGAAATGAAATAATCTAAACAATGTATGATCTCCCCTAATCTTTACAAGCAGGCATGGTAATTTATTTTATGTCTATCGTAGACATGCCGCATTCTTGAACAGATCATTAACAACATAAAGCAGCGTCTATTGAACGCGTATATGCACAAAGTATGTAAATTAATGAGAGAATTTTTATGAAAGCATCATAAAATCATAATGTGAGAATGAAAATGAAAATTGTGTTTGGTGGTGTTCGGTGAATGAATGATCAGATTTTATCGCCGATATAGTTAGGGTTTAATGTATGTGATGATGTTTGTTTGTAAATATATCACTCAATTTAAAAGAGTAAAATTATAATTTATATGTTGCTCATAAAAATTTTGAGACTGTCAAGTGTGGATAGTTTGAAAAATTATTTCATTCTTAAGTTCTGCCGTCACATGCATTTAATTTTGCTATTGATTTTATTTCCGAAATCTGAAGATAAGCACGTGATTTTTTTTCTACGTTTGCTAGTAAGGTGTACATTGCATATTTACAACAAATTACAACAACAAAAATTTCGAACCATCTTAAATGGCTAATTAGGTGAACCAAAAAAAGTTTCTGCGGCAATTAATCTCAGTATTGGGCGTAATCAAATACTTTTGTAATCAGATTAATAATCATGATTACCCATCAATCATTAATCATGATTACATCGAGTAATCCTTAGAAAATGTAACCGTAATCATGATTACATAATTACATTTTTTGATTACAAATGAAACTTTTCCACCAGGAATTTTAAAATTTTGTTCTAAGAAAACAAACAATCTGTGATCGTAAGAATTTTTATTATAGAAAAATGTTGTGATTAACAACTTGGATTTTGACCCTTGTTTATTAATTGGAAAGTAATTAGGTTAGGTTAGGTAAGAGAGGTGCCACTAGATGACTAGCCTGCATTACTTAGACCTCTAATGGGTCAATTGTACCCCTAGGCCTCATGGGATAATCTTTCACGCCGCCAAATATCCATCCTGCTTTCCTTAGGAAACTCAGAATATCTCTAAGACTCTTTACCTAGATCCATCCTGCTTCTGTCAGAAAGCTCAGGAAAAATATGTGAACTCTTTATTTTGCAGCTCTCCCAGGCTTGAAAAGAAGTAGCTACCCAATAGCCTATTTCTTTTTTTTTTTTTCATTAAAGCGGGACATTCGCAAAGCACGTTTTTGAAGGATTCGATTTCCTCCGAGTTCTTACAGCTCCTGCGGAAATTGTTCGCCGCTATAAACAGTCTTCTAGCATTGTCCCCTATGATCTAGTGACCCGTAATAATCCCTACTAGATTCCTGGTATTTGTTCTGCTGCCATTAAGACGTTCTCTAGTCCTTTTCCTGTCATCCGGCTACAATTGCCTCGCATTACGCCAGGTATCCCTGCTGGTTCACCGGAGCCTTGCCCTTTGATAGGCGCCTTTGATGATTTCCTCTTTTATTGCTCCGATTGGCATCCTCACATAAGCTACCGCTGTGAAGTTATCCAATTCCAAGCCCTTTTTATCCAACTCATCAGCCATCTCGTTGCTTGAGATATCCTTATGGCCAGGTACACAGCATAGTGTCACCTTGTGCCTTATAATCAATTCCTCAAGACTGGTCTTGCATAACTGCACCAATTTTGATTTTACCAGCACAGCATTCAGCGCCTTGATGGCTGCCTGGCTATCAGTATATATGCAGATGTGCCGTGTGAGGGCTCTCTGCACATGGATACCAATATTGCCGTTTGATAAATTGTTGCGAGATCTGCCTGAAAATCACTGCATTTATCAGTTAGTCTATAAAACTCGTACCACTGGAGATTTCTGAAGTACACTCCAGCCTCTGTACCCGCACTCGTCTTAGAACCATCTCTTTTCCATCCCAGTCACTCCTCCTGGTGGGCATCATTGCATTGACACCCCCCAATCCAAAAGTCAAGATGGCTACTTGGTAGTCTGTTTCTTCCTACAGTCTATCTTCTGGAGTATATTGGAGTGCCCAAAACCCCTCTCCATGCACACCCCTATCACCCCGCCCACTGACAACACTAATTACCGCTAATACACCTCTGCAATAGAGGTCCAGCGGTGAAAAGTAACTAACAATATAATAATAAGTTAATGCTTGATGCTCTGGTGATTATCGATTCTGATTTGGATGGATCTTTTTGCTAGATTTGTGTTGATAATTTTCAGCATTAATAAAATACTAACAGTCCAGTGATTTTTTTCTTTCGGAAAACACGAAAAACATATGATTGCGTTTGAAACTATAGTTTCTATGAAATTTTAACATTTTTTTTTCCATCATATTCAACGGTAGGTCGAATTTATTGCATGAAAAAGTGTGATGCGTACGTGCAAAAAAATAAATATGAGTTGCAGTACTTGCGGCAAACCAACAAGAACAACGGTATCGGTATTGTGTCAGGGGAGTGTTGTTTATTTGAGATGTGTGGACATGACTGATTATATTAATCAATACAGATTGTTAAATTAGGATATTGGCAAGATCAAGGAGAATTTGGTAGATATAAACAAAAAGTTAGATCAAGGCAGACAGGATGATAAGAATTCGGCTGGAAAAATAAAAAGATTATTACAGAAATTAAAAAACGAATAGGTAATAGTTTAAATAAGAAGGAATCATTTCCATCTATGGTGAAAAAAAATCACCACTAGAGATGAGTGCTTACAAACTTTAGTTTATGTGTCACTACCGAATTCAATAAGCATTACGAAGACAAAATACAATAACATTTTTTTTCTTTAATTACAATTTTAAAACTCTTGGAAATTTTCATTTATAATCTAAAAATGTAATCTTTAATCGCCAAAAATGATTACTTTTTCTAATTAATACTATCAATCTGTAATTATGATTACAGATTGTAATCGTAATCATTAATCATCAATCAGCGGCCAAAAGAATGAATTTCTCAGGACTTTCATCATGCCTCTGTACAACTCCATAAAGCAAACAAACAACATTTAATTAAACTCCAGCGGTCAGAAGCTATCAAGAGATTCCGATTTCCGTTTTGTTTTTATCAGGAACGTGCTAAGTTTGTTTATTGTTCTAGAACATTTGTGGAGCCATGGAATGAATTATATTAAATCATTATAAAATTAACAATCTTGTTATGGTTAAAAAAACGGTAGTAGTTCATAGATAGTATGTAAACGATAATTTTATTACTTTATGTACATGCTCCCACCGAAGTTTGATGTAAGTGAAAACTAGATTGAAGCTCACACATGCCCGATCCCTTAAGCTTCGAAAATTTTGAACTAGCAAGGTCATGACTTTTTCAATGTTTTTCCAAGAAAACTTATTATTATATAAGAATTAGGCGATCTATATAATTGGATAAAAAAGTGGGAGAAGAGCGCAGGTGAGTCGTGGTAAATTTTGCAACTGTTTAAGAAACTTGCTGAAATTAGGCAACTGTTAAGGAAACTTGCTGAAATTCGGCAACAGTTAAATAAAAGTTTAATGAGCTGAGATTCATACTAGGTGTACAAAAAGTCGTGCACTATATTTAACCCTCCGATTGGTGAGAAGGTCCGTAGGGACCTTTTACAACTTTTTCGTGTTCATAATTTTGTGGTACCATACGCTAGAAACGTTTCACTGCATGTATTCCATTTAAATGGTACTCTGAATCATTAAAATAAATTTCAGGCCTATTCGAGCAGAGGTTCGCAATTTTGTTGTTGTTTTAAGGGATTTTCTACATAAACGCAGGTACAAGGTCCATACGGACCTTGTGTATGATAGTGGCGATTTAGTATTTGATATTGTATTTGAGTCAGCTGCCAGCCAGTTTAAGACTGCCGTTTGATTATTAAACACCAATTTTTGAGTCCTTCTGAGTTAGGTTGTTTGATTTTTTCGAGTATACAGATTTTTTTGGCATTTATTCCGGTGTATAAGGTTATTTTATTAGTTTTTCGGTGTATAATTTTGTGTTTATAGATTTTTGTTATTGGACAATGGCGGACTATGATTGGAATATTGTGAACTTAGTTCTAAATAATAAAACACGTTACCAATGTTTGTCTGCGGAGGAAAAACTTAAGGCCGATGCAAAATATCGGGCTTATATGGAGGCTGAAATGAGCGACAACGATGAATATTTTGACAATGGTGATGACGACACTAAACTTATATATCGGGCAGAATGTAGGAATGATATGTCCGATGTCGAAGGCGCAGCTATTGTGGAAATCGAAATGACGACCAATTCTATGAAGACGACGATGATCAAGTTGATATGATTCGTCAAGAAGCTTCTGCTGCTATTGCTGCTTCTTCACAGGCTGACCCTACTGCTGCTTACTTCATGTCCAAAAGTGGCACGAAATGGTGCAAGGATCAACCACCGAGTACTCGTATACGTGTTCATAACGTTATTGACTACAAACAAAGTAAACCAGGGCCATCTTTCGTTCTTTGATCACCGAAGACATTGCACACATAATTATACGTGAAACGATTCGGAAAGCCAACTAAGTAGCAGCTACCTGGAATCAAGGAACGAAGCAGAAGCAATGGGAAGCATTGACCCTGAAAGGATTTGATGCATTTGTGGCGATTATTTTGTATGCTGGGCTGACCAAATCCAACACCGAGCCTATAGAGGAACTATGGGACTCAACTCATATTCCAATATTCAAAGCTGCCTTATCGCATGATCGTTTTATGTCTATAACAAAATTGATTCGCTTTGATAATGCAAATTCACGGCCGCAGAGATTACTCGCCAGCAAAACTGCCGCCATCGATGATATTTGGCTTATGTTACAGGCAAATTTAGAAGCAGCATATACTCCGTATAGTTCGATGACCGTGGACGAGGAATTATTTCCCTATCGAAACCGCACACGCTTCACGCAATATATTCCATCTAAACCAGACAAATATGGAATAAAAGTATGGTAGTTATGTGACTCGAAGTCTTTCTACCCGCTCAAGGGTATAATTTATGGTGGAAAAGTGCCAGGTCAAGAAAGGGAGAAAAATCAAGGTATAAAAATCGTGATTGATTTTTTATTTTTTATGCCTCAAATGGTCTATATATATAAAAGCAATTTATATAACTAAAGGTACACACGCAAAATCATGCGGATATATATTGAACACAACTGCATACTTATAATCCAGGTCACCTCCGTACAATTCTTTAAAGGTCCTTAGGGACCTTGTAGCCCATTTTACAGCTCGCGGACTTGTTACCAATCGGAGGGTTAAGAATTTGATAGCTGAGATATACAAAATAATATAAAGTGAAGATGGGAGGAGGGGGTTGTGCATATTGTTGCACGTTTTAATGTAAGACATTTTTGATATATTCAATGAATGCTGGCTGGTTAGGGTTCTGTAAAGTTTTAACCTTGGATTTCAAGCTTTTATATATGTTTTCTATAGCGTTGAGATATGAGAACCAAACTGGGACTTGTTCACCTTCAAGGAATTTCTTAACTTTTTTTTGCCGTATAGCATTATAATCCATGAACGAAAACGATCCTGCATGTTCCCGTACAGATGCTAGAAAGGCAGGAATATGTCTTTAAGGACATAAATAATATATAATAATAATATCATCAACTCTAAAGGATTATCAATATATTATCAGAACATAAGAGGTTTGAGGACTAAAGTTAATCATTTCTATCTTTCTGTAATTGAAAATGACTATGACGTCATTGTTATCACAGAAACTTGGCTTATGGAATCAATTCTTTCTAGTGAATTATTTGACGAATCAAAATATAATGGTTATAGAAAAGTTCGATGCCCTTTGGTGACAGGCCTTTCTAGAGGAGGTGGTGTAATGATTGCGCTTAAATCTTGTATTTCTAATGATAAAATTTACACTAATCATATAAATAATTTATTGGAGTTATCCTTCTGTAATAAAAACGATTACTTTTGCTATTTCGGAGATTTTAACTTGAGCAACGTTCAGTGGATCTGGGATAATGATGAAAAGATGCTCATACCAAAAAATGTGTCATCAGAATCTGAAAGGATAGTTGTTGATAAATTATTAGGTGTGGACTTAATGCAAGCAAATCATATATCTAATATGTTTGTTGTGTTGTTTTTAATTTTAATGGAGCAGATTTTGTCAATTTAAATGATTACTTTTTTAACATAGATTGGTCCTTTATAGATAGTTTTAACCTACATGAAGCATATAGCAAGTTACTTGACGTGTTAAGAGAAGGAATGATTAGATTTATTCCTTCAAAACATTTACAAACAACGAATCATCCTAAATGGTTCAATAGAGGTCTATTAAGACTTAAGAATGCCAAATCAAAGGCACATAAAAAATTTAAACTGTCTGAAAGTCCAGAAGATTTAACTAACTTCCAAAAATTACGAAGAGAATATTAATTTTTCCATAGGTTTTTCTATAGTCAATATATTTGGTCTGTAGAGGCTGGTATAAAATGTAATAGAAATACATTTTGGTCTTTTATAAACTCGAAATGAAAAACATCGGGCTTTCCTAAAGTTTTGCATTATAACAATAATAAATCTTATGACCTTCAGAGCAGCTGTAACCTTTTTGCAGATTATTTTGAATCTATATATGATAATACTACTTATGGTTCTTTAAATAATGCTACCCACTCTTTTGAAGGTAATTCATTAGAAATCGGCCGCATTTTACTTGATGATGCTGATGTACTTAATGCCCTTAAAGATTTGAAATGTAGTTCCAAGGTTGATGCTGAAGGAATTTGCTCATCTTTACTTCTTAATTGCGCTAATTCTTTGTCTTGCGGTCTAACCAAGATTTTTAATTTATCTCTGAGTACTGGTCAATTTTTAGATGAATGGAAATTTTCTTACATAACTCCAATACATAAGTCTGAACCTAAAAACCTGGTATCCAATTATCGGGGAGTATCCATTATGAATAATATTCCGAAAGTGTTAGATTCCTTGGTTAATTCGAAATTATTCTTTTTAGTTAAAGAAATTATAGCGCCACAGCAACACGATTTCGTTTCTGGCAGATCATGTGCATCTAATTTAGCCATATTCTCGAATTACACTTTAAATTAAATAGAAGATGGTAATCAGGTTGATGCAGTTTACACTGATTTTACCAAGGCATTTGACAGGGTTTGTTTATCGGTGTTGATTTTCAAATTTGGGTTGCTTGGTTTTCATTCATCTATGCTTGACTGGATTTCCTCATATTTAAGCGATCGGAAACAATATGTCAAAATTGGTCACCTTAAATCTAGAATAATCAATGCCAACTCAGGTGTTCCTCAGGGTAGCCATTTGGGCCCTTTACTATTTGTATTATTTATTAATGATGTAGTTAATCATATTCATTTTTCCAACTTGCTAATTTTTGCTGATGATCTTAAACTTTATACTAGAATAACGTCTACAAATGATTTTATACTGCTTTAAAGTGACATTGATAATTTTTTTGTTTGGTGTGCTAATAATAAACTTGACCTTAATATTTCAAAATGTAAGATCGTGTCTTTCCATCGGAAGTTAAATCCAGTCATATTTAATTATAAAATCAATAATAATCTTCTTCGGAGAGTAAGTGAGGTGAAGGATTTGGGGGTTACATTTGATAGAAAATTATCTTTTGTACCCCATATTGAAACGATTGTTTCTAGAGCAAACAGAAACCTGGGGTTCTTAAAACGGAATTCTAAGGAATTTAGTGATTTGGGTACTTTGAAAGTCCTTTATTTTTCTTGTCCGTTTTATGGTAGTCATATAGACCGAATTGAGTCTGTTCAGAGATCATTTTCTAAATTTGCTTTATTTAAATCTCATTTTCGAACTAATACTACTCCTCAGTATCGTACAAGATGCCTGCTTTTGGGTATGTCGACTTTAGAACTTAGAAGCCAGCTTCTTTTTATTAAAGATATTCTCTCATATAAAATAAAGTGCCCCCAGCTCTTATCATTAATTTTTATATACTCTCCAGAGAGACTTATACGTCCGAGGAACTTGCTTTATGAATCACATCATAAAACTAATTATGGTAGTTACGAAGTAATCTCAAATTATGTTTCTCAATTTAATTCCTTGTATCATCTTGTTGATTTGACAATGTCTAGTGCAACTTTCAAAAAAGTCATCTATGAGAATTATAACTCTTGAGTTATGTATGCATATTTTATACTCAATTTTTTTTCTCTTCCTTTTATTTTTACACTGTTATTATTATTTTTAAAGTATTTGTCACTTGCTAAGATTATAGTTAAGTACATCAAATGTCTGTAAGATTTATACCTTTGTGGACTATAAATAAATAAATAAATAAATGAATATATTGGTTCTGTCTCATGATGCCTTCTACAATGTAGAGTGGTCCTGGTCCTCGCCACTTTTTGAAGCCCATACCATTACAACAGGTAATGAATATTTTGACGTTCTTAATAAGCAGCGTTTTTTATATCTCTCACGGTTTCCTCCGAACGAACAAAAACGTTTTGGACATCGCTTTAATGACGCACTCATCGAAATGAACATGTTAAAATTACGAAGAATAACTAATTATCACGGTTGCTCCTTGCCTGCAGGGCAAGTTTTCAGCTAAAAGTTTGCGTTGAATGGTGTTCTCAGATACATATATCAGTACCGCTCTCCAATACAGGGTTTCGTATTGCTCTTTTTGTAATAAAAGGATTCTGTTTTACTAGCGAAACAATTTTTCTATCTGCCCGCCCGTGGAGTTGTTTTGCGAATGTCTTCCCGATTTTCCTTTTGTTAAGTAACGGGTCACGTTTTCCTTTCAGCCTTGCAGTACTGTGGGATGGCTTACGCCTTCTAATCTTGCGATCTCTAGACTAACAATCCTTTCTTTCTGTGTCCCAGACAAATCTGATTTTGAACCCATTTCTAATAATATCATAAAAGTATAGATAAATTTTTACTATGAGAGGAAAGTTAAAATAAAACATTTATAAAAATACTTACGAACCCGTAAAAGTATTGAAATGGTCACACAAAGAATTTACCTACAAAGATCATTAACCAATTTATTTAAAACAAATTATTTTTAGAAAATTTTTAAATTTTTCGTTGCAAATTCGTACAAGGAAAGAATTGAAGTGATACCTTTGCTTTTAAAGCCGATCGAGGGATCTTACGACATGCAGCTTATATAATTAGACAAGTAGGATTTACAAGCCATTTCAAAATGAAATTATGATTAACCAAACCAATTATGAGCTTCCCTGGCAGGCAGGTAGTAAATAGTGCAACATTTTCTGTTCGTATCTTTAGGCTGTCCAGGGACTGTATATTTTGAGCTCCAACAGCATTAGAATTAATGGAATAAATAAATAGGCTCAAAGTGGTCTATCCACAAACAAATAATAATAAAACCGAAGAAGCTATAAGAGGAGGAGAAGAATTTTATTATTTTATTTCATCATTAAACTAACATTCTGGCGAAAGGTCTTTATATATGCGTCATAACACTTAAGCTTAGTAAAAAATTATTACTGTTAATGTTAAGCGCTTACACAAAAGTTTCACACTATTTTGTAGTCCAGCTTTGATAAGGACACCAAGTAGGACATCTGCATAATATCCGGCGTCACCACAATAATATTCAGAATTATTACAACGAACTAATAATGGATTGCATCACGTTTTGTTGATTTCCTAATTTTTTTTACCATGCTGCTTTCCACAACATTTTGGCAAACACGATTTTTTTTTTGCTATTCTTGGAATCTTCGAGTGGCGACAACGTTTCATAATAAATCTCACTTTCAAGGTGCACTTTCCGTTGGCAGTGAAATATTTTGTTCTGAGGAAGCAATAGGAAATTACCTGGTAAGGTGTACACATACCTATTCATATATGTATAAAGCCAAGTATCGCATACATATAGTGATGAATATAAGATTTTCACTTTCATTTGTTCATTGGTGGGCGGCAAATGTAAACATTTCCCCATCGCTTTTGAGAAGACAACAATTTTTGTGGCGTAGATTGTTTCTATTTTGGTATCATTACATGCCTGACATTTCAAAGTTTATTTACAGAAGGTCAAATGTAATTTAGTAAATAATTGTGTTAGTGGTGATTTTATTTAGAACAGGGCCGGTAGTAAACAGCAGATAAATACAGGGTGTTTTAGGATTAATCTATAGATTTACTTTAGTTATTAGAGAAAATTTATAGCGATCTACAAATGGACAGGATACATAAAGAATTCTAGCTAGATTATACTAATTCTAAGCTCTATGAAATTGTTTTTACTAAAGTTTGATTGTAAGATGGCTCTAAATCATGCTAACCACTTTATAATAGATTTTTCTTTTCTATGTAGAGGAAATTTTAAAAATTTTCAAATTTAAGTTAGTTAAAAAAAAAAAAATGCTCGGTTGAAATTGAAATACAGAAAGCATCATCAGCTTGTCAAATTTCATACAATTTTTACTACTGTCGGCCATTAATAGTGCATTAAAATCGTGAAGAAAAATTTTCACTTGAATTTTTGAAATTTCTACTCAAGGAGGTAGATTAAAAGAATTTTTCTATTATGTTCAGAAAAATGTTTAGTAATGAAAGCACCTGAATCAATCCAATATCATTAGATTTTTTTTTGAACTTTTGTAAATTTTAGCGCGCCGTAAAATTATGAAGAAAATATGTCAATTAAATTCCTAACAAAAATAAGTTTTTTCTACGTTCAGGAAAATGTTTAGCGACGCAGACACCTGAATCAATCCAATATCCAACTTTGTTTTTTTTTTGCCTTTATCGGGCATCAATTATTATAGAGGATATTAGAATTCTAAAGAAAATTTGTCAAATAAATCCATGAAAACAAAAATTAACTTTAAGCGAGTAAACGAGTGGATTTCACGCACCTGTGCATGGTGACATTTTCCCAGTTAGATATGTTAAATTATAAGTTATGTATTACGGTATCTATTTATAGGTGATCTACTTGGTTCTTGTGTAGACACGTTCTTCTATCATCTGAACCTTTGCTGTTGGAATGTTTCATATCCAGAGCAGAGATGGGCATCTTTCAAGAGAAGGGCAATGTATAGAGCTTTTTTGGGCTCTGTAAGTTAAACTATTGTAGCGTAGAGTGGCAACTGGTATCCTTGTTTTCGCACGCTCTAGTGCATATGGCCAACTCTGCTTGGTTCAGAGTAGCGCATAGTATAGATGCATGAAAATAGGTTCTATTTTATTTTCACGCTGCCATTTCGAACGCTTAAAAATTGGAATTTCGAAATACTGGCATGTAGATGGCGTGCAAAAAGCTTCATACTTATTTTTATCATAACTAACATATTTTAATGTTATTTTGTGATTTAATATTTTTTATGAATGCTAATAAAAAATAGGAAGTATTGTTTGCAAACTTCATGGTTTAAAATCCAAAAAAAAAAAAAAGTACGTTAATTCTTAGTTTCGAAGCAATCTGATGGTGCAACAGGTGTCTCCTTTTTCGTATTCATTATCTTAACAACGACAGTTGTTTGCCATTTTTGTTGATTTGGCGTTGCTATGACATTTTATTATATTAATTTCAAAGTTCGTTGTTGATTTGGCGTTGTTATGGCGATTTGTAACGCTGTATTTTGAACAGCTTTGCTCAGGCAGGAATCAAAGCTCAATTTGCTCCACTCTGCGTTGTGAATGCGGCATAACATAAAAATATTAAGAACTTTTGAACGGAAGTAGATATTGAACTAATGTTTTAAAAGGCTGTTAACGAGTCAAATTTTACGAAAAAATTATATCCTTGGTGAAGTACAAGTTTTACTTACGTGATAAAGAATAACACTACAAATTTGTATCTTATTTTTCCTTCTCAAAAGTAACTAAAAAACGCTAAAAATCATTCCTCTGTGATAATAAGAAGTAAAGCAGCAGACCAAAAATCTTTGAACTTTTATGACTTTCAAAGTCCTTTTATTTAGACAGCATCCTTTGCGGAACAAAAAAAAAGAACATCGTTTTATCTGGTAACAACTTAACTTTGAGCAAAAGAAGACCGAAATTGATGATGGCCAGGTAGAAATTCAATTGATTTCCTACCAATAAATAATAACCTTTTCAAAGAATGGAGTATCTCAAGATTCATTTCTTGGTCCGTTGCTATTTATTTATTAATGATCGAAGGAATATGTAAGTCTCATACTGTTTTTTTTTTTTTTACTTAGACTTGATCGTGTGTTGCTTTGCTATACAAACATAAGGCACTGCTTTGTTTCGTCGTAAATACATTGGCGTAAGGCTGCTTATCTTGAGGAGCGAGTGCGCTTTTTGGCTACCCCGTGAAATCATATTTAAATTAATTTTCCCAAGTTTTTCAAGGACAGTATTGGAAAATACACGTTTATGGAATTCTCTTCTATATATAGTTAATTTTAAAAGTTTTAGAACGATGTTTACGAGTGTTCTTAAAATATTTTCTGCAAGAACGAATTCAAATAATCATTTTCAATAAAATAATAATAATAATAATAATTACAAGGTTCCTAAATAACTTCGCATTAATATTAAATATGTACCTAGACTGTTGACCTACGTAGAAGGATAAATGCGTATTTCTAACAATTTAACTAATTACTTAATATATTTAAAAATGTTAAAAACAAGGCTTCCTTAGAACTTCCTAAGCACACGAAAAAAGAATCATCTCTCTGTTGTCGAAATATGCGGCTGACGAATTAGTATTCGCCCAGTTAAAAAACCATTTTGCATCGCAACAAACAAAACCTTCGCTTCATCCGATAAGAAACTTTCCCGTCTTTTTCGTAAGAATCGATATTTCTAACTTACATATGTATGTACATAGGTAGATAGATTACATACATACGTACTACCACAACTCATAGATGACAGAGTGGATCGTAAACATATCCCACAAGGGAAAACACATTGTGGTTAAAGAAAAAAAAAAAAAAAAGAACACGAAAAAGAAGTAAAACTCGAAAAACTTTTCTGCATGGGAAAATCAGTCGCATTTATTTCACTATTAATCTGACCCCGTTCACCTTATACCACCTGGGTATAAACCAACATACACAAACACATCCAATCAGAAAGTTTAGTTAGTAGTTTAGTTAGGTAACAGTACGGAAACCACTAGAAATTCGAGATTGGCTTGACTCTCAAATTAATTCGAGATTAGAGGTATAGACCAGAACTCCACAGAAATTGCTAGGTATAAGCATTCTTTAGAGATTTTATCAATATAAAACTGATGAGGAGAGGTAGTGGATTAAGTTTCAGGAGACCGACGCACAGGACGAAACCCATGAAAAAATCCCCACAAGGTCAGGTCATGAATTTTTCAACAGTTCTATGAAATTGTTGCGTTTGGAATTGGGAATTTGTAATATAATTTTACATAGCCGATATATACGTATTTATGTATGTAAATTATGTTTGTAGCATAGTTTTAAAGGGCAATCTACACGCGATGTTATTCCTTCTCTTTTCGGGGGTTGGGTTCGGTTCAAATCGATATTTACAAGGTAAATTGACTGAAGTTGAAAATGTAAAGGTGCTAATAATTTTTGTGAGGCTTGGTGATTTCTTTTTGTTTACTTATGTTATTCAAGTCCAGATGGATTCAACACTATCACAGAAATTATATAGGCAACTATGTGAAATTCTATATATTTATATATATATACATATATAAAAAGAGCTAGGCAATTTTTATGTCAACTATAAACAACGCTTTGATGAGGGTAAACTGAAGACCATGACTCTCAGAGCCTATTTTTGTACAACCAAACCATGACCTGTTCTAATGAATGACCTTTGTTTTTTATTCCAATTTTATTATTAAGAAATTTTGTAATGACTTCCATAGAAAAAATAATGATTTTGTTCAAGAGCAGTAGCTTTTTAACCTTTTTTAACGGGAGGTAATGTTGAACATTATTGTTAAACACATCAACAAAATACATTGTGACGTACAGGATGTCTCTGCCAAAAAACGAAGATTTCTTTGAACTAAAAGAAGGGGGGGGGGGGGGGGTAATGGATATTTGGTTGGTTCAAGACTTTATATCAAAGTGGTCGAATGAATCACCCTGTAATATTTTTCTACAATTGTCCTATACTGATGTTTGGGTTTATTGGAAAATATATACATACATAACTACATTCGGATATCAGCAGCGAACATCTTGTTAGTTGGTATGTCGATTGATAAGAACTAAATCTTATATGACAACTAGATGGCGTTATGATCGCTATGTGTATGTATTTTTTAAGTTTTCACTTATTGACCTTATTTAGACGGGTCAGTATAAGGTGCCCTTTGAGGTGCCTCAAAATGCCCTTCATGATTATATCTGTCAACTTGCTGCCCTTGCTGCCTTCAGTCGGTTGAACAAATACATCGACATATTATGTAAAGTAACAACTACACACTGAAATGCTTGAAACTGGAATGATAACGTGACTCATAATGCTGAATAAAAATACGGGCTTCATTCCTGCCTCCGACCATCATCCTACCTAGTATCTGGACGGGACTTAAGTGTTTCTCATAGAATTACTCTTTGCTGGATATCTATATTGTTACAGTAAGATACCAGAAAACGAATCAGCTGGAAGAATTTGCTAGAAAAGGCTCAGCCACGAATTCAAGTTTTTCGCCGGGATCCATTACTAGTCTCCTAGAATCGGGTAAAATAATTCTAAACTTACAGAATTTGTAGACAGGTTAATTGTAAATGGGAGAAACTGATAAGAAGAACATGGAACCAGAGAACTCCTATTTAGTGTTATCATACAAAAGTTTTTGAACATTCCTTGAGAAAAGGCGTTGAGCTAGAGACCTGAAATTTTGTGCATGTTGTTCTCGTAAAATTGCAGATCTAAGCTTAAAATTAGAAAAATTAGCAACTCCCTTGTAGTGCTGCCATTCTGGATTTGAAAATCTACGCAAAAAATTCATCTCAGATCAATAAATTATAATTTTTTTTTCTCCTAATTTGTATACTTTCTTACGTAGATCAATAGTCCAGTCAAATTAGAAAAAATAATTGGTAAAAAGCTATATATTGGTGGAGACCTTTACTTTGGCATATACTTTTGAAGACAGTTTGAATAAAATGAATTATACCTTTTTTATAGAGAATTTAATGAACTTTTAATTTGTATAATAACTCATCGCGATTGGATCAAAGATTACCGATATATGCTGAAAAAACTGGATTGGAACACTTTTTTTTTCAAGATGGTGGATCGAACCTTGGAAACTAATTCACAGAAGAAAATTGCATATCCTTAGGCATTTATTTGCATTTCCTTTTCAGATTTAGATAATATCTTTGTAAAATAACCCAATAAAAGACTACCATTATTTCAGTGTTAGCACCGTCTACAGTTGGCTATACTAACTCTACATATAAACACCCCCTGTATACATATGTATCTATGTACACTATACTACACATAAGTTTAAGCCATAGTTTCTACCCAGGTAGACATATCATGATGAGCTCATCAATGAGAAATCAGATGAACGTACTGATGAAATTTATTCGCGTTTGAATCAAAACCGGGAAAATAATCATTTATTTACTTATTCACAGATAGTGTGCATGAGATATTGGATCTCGTTTCACTTATTTAGAAATGTATGTTTGGCTTCTCTTTTGTGCATTTTACAATATTAGATGAGCATTTCGATGAGTATATAATGAGTGTGACGATGAGCTTATTAATGATCATATCAATGAGTGTCACGATGAGCTTATTAATGAGCATGTCAATGAGTGTCACGATGAGCTTATTAATGAGCACATCAATGAGTGTAATGATGAGTTCCTAAATGAGAATCTGATTTTACGAATGATTTCATATATTTTTCCGAATTTGACGCTAAGGCGTAAAGATATGCACATAACGTCTTATTCAGTATATGGCTGACAGTCTTTAAACGGAAAAACAAATCACAAAAATAAATTTAAATTTTCCTAGTAGAAATGCCATCTGAAACGGTGATTACAAGAATAAATATTTATTTATTGGTGGTTTAGTATATAGGGAGCAGATCCATGATATCCAATGAGCCCTTCGATGAGATTTAATGAATGCTCATCAGGAGGCTCATCGGGACTTAATTTTTGTGTGTGTTTCTTCATGAATTGCAAACACCTTGATGGTTTTCAGTCAAACTGCCACTTGAGGGGCAAGAGACAAGGTAAAACTGTAAGCATTCCATATTTTCCCCACCACAAACTAAAAAAATATTCCCACAAATTTATCATAAATGCCAAATTCAAAAACAACTCCTACGAATTCCTTCTAACAAGGTTTTCTATTAACTCGAAATTTATCTTATCCAAATTTATATGCTTCTTCCTTTTACAAATTCCCTTTAAAATGTCCCTCGGGGTTAAATAAATGAAAACATGTCGAACAACTTGAACCGACCTACAGCAGAGACTTCACATAGAAAATTCACCATAAATAAAAAATGTGAGGAAAAAGAGTTTTTCCAATATGAAAAATGGGTTTGACGTGATCCGAAATTTTTTTAGCTACTTATCACCTTGTCTGAATTAATGGGCTCGTAGAAAAGGAAAATCGAAAATAATGGGCGTGGAAAATCTACATAAATGTAAATACATACATGTGATAACTACATAGTATCATGCATAATGGAAGAATATTTTCGTTACATATTGTTATAGTTTCGCTCATCTAGGCCATCACAGCGATATTCTTAATCTCTTATGACACCTTCACTTTCGAATTAGGGACAAATTAAGAATTAAAAAAAAAGATTCCCCATGAAATATATTTTGGTCGTCTCGTAGTAAGACCACTTTATTCGGTAATTTTTTATAGTATAGAAGCCATTGTTGGCATTCAACTTAGTAACAGGTACGTTCTATTAAATAAATGGACGTTACAAAAGGAAATCCATCAATCAAAGGATATAGGCACAGCTTCCTACGAGAAATCCTTTATTTGATTTTCAATGAAGAATGAAATTGCAAGTTCATTGTTCAATTGAGGGCAACTTTTATGTTATCGATATATTCGAAAAATGATTTTCATTTTAACGACAGTAAACGTCTTTCGACCTCCCTTCTGGTCTGCCATCCGGAATAGCTAAGTAAAAACTTAACTCACACAACATAAAATATGATGGAGGAAAATTGGGCGTAGACTTTCCTTTTGTAGATTGTATATAGTCTATCCCAGAATGCTACATAATGGTGCATTAAAAATATATTGAAAAGAGAGAGTCCATATAGGAGCTAGGAAATGGACATTTCTGGTTGGGTCTGATTGGAAAGAAATCAAAGTTAGATAAAGGAACCAATTGCGACTTCCAATTGAGTTATTTTTGTCAAGTGGAAAATTTTTCTTGAGTAAGAAAGTTTGTTTGAGAAATGTTCTTGAAACGGATGACAAGCGGTAAAATTTTAGAAATATATGGAAGGAAATAAATACATATATACTTAGAGCTGATATAAACAGTTTCGAAAGATTAATGTTATCTTTACGATTCGGCGGATTATGTTTAGATTATTATTTATCAACAAAATAATGTGGGAATGCATTTTTTTTTATACGACTGTTTTGCCATTACGACTTTAAGATCTTGAGGGCCATCATATGAAAATGTTTTTAAAGAGTAGTACGCCCGTTGCTGTATATATCAAATTGATAGGGTTCTACGAGAATCGATAATTGAGACGGATAATGCAACGTGATGTCGAAAT
This sequence comes from Dioctria rufipes, assembly GCA_963924295.1. Taxonomy (NCBI): domain Eukaryota; kingdom Metazoa; phylum Arthropoda; class Insecta; order Diptera; family Asilidae; genus Dioctria; species Dioctria rufipes. The sequence continues at coordinate 19,994,595 of OZ002740.1, read as the reverse complement.
CATTGGGTTTTATTGGGTCTGTCATTAATTAGTTGCCAACCACTGAAGAAAAGAATCATGCAAATTTTGGTACCCCCTTCCAATAGGCTTGTGTAATACATCGTTGGATAGACCTTTTTGAGTTGAATAGAAGTTAGTATTGCACCTAGTTCCAAATCCTAGTTCGTTCAGGGTTACAGTACTATACATGTAAGTTTTATCAATAGCCAAATAACGTATTTTTTTGTTTATCTCATAATTCACTTCCATTTTGTACATCATTAGGAATGAGTAAGCGTCACATGCTACCTAGAAACCGGTCTTAAGTTCACTCCTTTCTCCCTCTGCTCCCTCCGCTAACGGTTAGAAGCAGGACCTAACACTCCCAGGCATTTTGTATTTTTAGCAACTGTCCTAATCAAACCCGTCATAAAATACCAGAAGTTATAAAGATACATACATTCTGTGAATACAAACTGTACATTCCAAAGGTGCTAGAGTGTGTCGAGAACACCTAGAGAGTACTAACTAATTGGGCCGAACTACTTTAATTCTGCAATGTCAATCATGACTTCAATGCAGCCCACCTTAGTGATATTAGCGATATGATGAAGAACTCTGACTAATGAACAGATGAATTTTTGGACCGGACATAATTGCGATCAATTTGATTCCATGTTGGAGCAAACTCTCTCACTAAGCAAGGGATGTAAAAATTCAACAACTGCTTTAGGTATATTTATCACAAAACTGCGAACTGCTGATTTCAACGAGAGACTTACGACATTGTTTAATATGTCCAAGTGAAACCTTGAGCGGTAGATTTCTATAGCACCTGGATGCCTTATAAATGAATACATTGTCCTTCATGTAGGACTGGACACTGTCCACAGAAATGATATTATATTATTATTATATAAATAAAAGTGTATTACTCTGATCGGACAAGGAATCAAGACAAGAGCCATCGGAATTCTTGTTCGAAATGTTAATACATTTCCGGTAATCATGAAAAGTAGCCAAATCTGAACTTAGGGGATCATCTCGTGTGAAGGCACTTTTTTGTGTCTTTTTGGGATTTTTTTTTTTTGTGAACTAAATAAACATACCTACAACTACGAATTTTCCACCACCAAAATCGTCGCTCATTGTTGAAAAGCACGGCAACTAAGTCCTCATTTAATTTAATCTGTGAAGTATGAACTAGTTTGTGAACTAAGATTATTAAAAAATTTTAAAAGGTAAAAATTTGACATCTTGTTGAACATTTTTTCGTGAATTTTGGTGTTTTTTGTCTTCAACAATAAAAAAACAAAAAAGACGATCAATCAGAATTATCCTAGTTGTCAAGATGTCTACATTAGTATTGAATAAGAATAAGGAATTCGTTCGATATATTTCGAGATATCGTGGTCACCAGTTTTGAGAAAAACGCGATTAAAGGTTCTAATTCGATTATCACCAATAAAATTTGAACGCTAAACAAGGCTAAACTTAATTCGAAACAGAAAATGAGTTTAGAGAATATTATGGCCTCTCTGTTGTGCATTTATATCTATGTTTGTATTGAAAAAGCCCAGGTAAGAAACCGAAGTGGAAGAGAAGGGTCAGATGATCGAGCGTGCCCTCCAAACACATGTCCTGATCAACGGAATAACTTCCGAGCGACTCAGAATATCGGAAAATCACTTTATCCACATATTTTGCACTATATTTGAATGCAATTTATGCAAAAAAGTTTTTGAATCAGTCACACGGGATGATTCCCTTAATCCTCCTCTAGCAGGATAATTTTTCTTGATTTTTTTTTTTTTTTAATTCACTTGAAATGATAAAAAAATTTCAAACGAGTAGTACGACACTATTAAACTTAAATCAGTGTGTAGGTATATACACGATAAAAGGCAACGCAGTATGCTAAAGCAACCAAAAGAATTACATTAAGTATAACAGGATCAAGTGTTGCCCGCCAAAAAGCGGTCAGTCCTGCTAGAGGGTTTTAAAGGAGCACAGTTTTTATTTTTATTAGCTTGACTCATCTCTCATAATCAAAATGCACAAAATAAAACCATACTTAAATTGAAATAGTAAAGGATCGAAATGACTACTTTGCGGAACCCCTGAAATTTTGCAGTTACCTGAGATATATCTGAGGGGGTCATTAAAATTGTTTATTCATCAAGTACAAAACTTTTTTTTTTTTTAATATCGTCAAGTTGATAGTGGACTGAAAAATTTTATTAATAATATTGAAAATCGTTGGAAGAGTGAAATTTTTAACGTCTTCAGCCGGCACTCTATAACCGTTAAAATCAAAAATTTCTAAAATTGTGAAGGTTTCGACCGCACCGTAATCGTAGGAAAAAAAAAGGAACATGTTACTCTTCCTTGTGGCTTTGTAACAACTTAAAAAACCATCTCAAATAAATATACAATGATTGAAGGCAAGTAATTTTTTTTCTTCTGAGTAATATATAAAATGCACGATTAAATTTTACTCAATCCTTTTGCTTCCGTTATGTAGTTAGAAAGTAGAAACCTCAGCATATTAAGTACTCTCATAGCCTTATACCCTAGGCAGACGGACAAAATCAATGATCATTCGTTGGTAATTGATTTTTTCAAAAATCAAGTAATCCAAGATTTTCTGAATTAAATCGAAAGTCCTGTCAATTTTTATACGTAATTGACAGCACATTGTTAATAATTAAAATTCAAAGGTAAAGCGATTTTGGAAAAATTCAATTACGAACGAATGATCATTGTTTTTTCTCGTCTGCCTAGGGTATTAGCTAGTCTAATTTTATTATTTTTTTCATATACTTGAGCAATGCTAACAAAGTCTTATTAGTCGGAATGCTATAAAAAAGAAACATTTTATACACATTCTTACCGAATGAGCACACAGTGATCAGAAATATGAAAAACCGTGACAAAACTGTATCAAATAGGAAAGATTTTTACGTCGAATTATGATGGACTGTGACTTTTTCTTTTTTGAACAAGTATTTAATTAAAACTTAATTAATTAATTAATTTAATTCTTGGCAAAATGTGTGCGATTTTCTTTGCTGTTGAACATTTTTCAATACAATACCCATATCTGCGTCGGGGCTGGCCGCACAGATGTGTACTGGAAGTGTGATAGTTGTATATCTTCGGTCCACTTGTGCTGGTCTGGATGTTGCTATCTGTAGCTCACAGCTTTCAGCAAACTGAGGATTCGGCTGTTAGAGGACCGTTCTGGAGGACTGGCTTCTTGTCGGACAGGCTTCGGGGACTATCTTCGGCAAAATGCAGTCCGGGACGTCCGGCTTCTAAATGGCCTGTCCTGGGGAACTTAGATATTGCGTTAGAAAGTAAGTATATGATGTTGGCTGGCACCGGACATCCAGTCCTTGGAGCTTCAGGAATTGCCTGAGCAAATACGATCCTTAAAGATGACCGTCTGCACAGACAGTCCTTGGGAAACCAGAAACTGGATGAGCGTCTGCACGGGCAATCCTCGGGGATTCAGAAACTGGTTGATCGTCTGAACAGATAATCCTTGGGGAAGGACGATCTTTGAGTGTCTGGACAGACAGTTCTTGGTGATTGGATTCAGCTTCGAAAGGAAACAATAATTAAAGGTGGAAAATAAAAAGTCGTCAATGGGGGTCTTCAATACAATCGTCCCTTTTAGTAGGAGTTGATCTGCTCGACTTGCCAATCTAAACTAGACTAACTTACAAATTAACAACATTTTCCTTTACAACTTATTGCCTAGTGCCTACTTTATAATTCTGTTCAAAATACTCGTACCCGATGAACAGAAGCCGGCAATTTTTTCTTAGAAATTTAATGGAAATTTTTTCCTTATAATTTATATGCACTTTTGAAGGGCGACAACAATTGTTATAAGCGTAGACGCGTAGACGCGTAAGCAAGCAATAAGTAATGTTTTGCTAAATAACTAATATTGATTTATCCAAGTATGCTCATGAAAGATACCAAGTATATCGTAGAGAAATTCAAGAGTTATCAAATTTTGTAGATTTTGTTACAGCTTAAATTGACAACTGCAGATTATTTCTATGCATTATGCACATGGAATGACAAACTTAGTATACCTACTCTATGTTCATTATTTCATCTAGATTCAAGGGTATAAAAAAATCTACTTGACGTCCGTACCTTATGATAATTCCCGTATCATATTTTTCAACATTCACGTACTTACGTGGGACTAATTTTACCTGAAAGATTTTGTATTTTTTATTAGTATGTTAATTACATCATATAATGAAAATATTGTACCTGAAAATAACAAGTCGGCCACCAAAATGAATAAAAACTCTACCGAAACATTTTGTGTCGTCGCGTCTACGCCACTGACTTATAACAATGGACTGAGCGTATTGCCATTTTCCTATAGGCAAGAATGGCACAAGTTTTACAGTATTCTCTTTCGCCCTATGGCAGAGTTGTTGCTACCAACACAAAATATTTCTTACGAAACTTTTTTATGCCATTTATGTTGGCTGCAGATGCAATCACGGCAGAAAGAATAAGGTAAAGATTGTCTCTCTTGCCCATACGCAGGATTCAGTTAAGAATAACTTTTGAAAATTCAAGTTGGAATGAGTTTAATTCCTTATAAGCGATTAAATATCACTTGGACACAAGAAAATATATTTTTTTAATTCAATTCGATTTTCGGGTGTAAAATTTCATCTGATTGGTTGAGTTTTACATGTTTTTTATGTAGTAAAACTTTTAAAAGGTGCTCTAACGGTGGTATACAGAAACACAATATTTGTGCCACATGAAATAGTAAAAAGCTCAGTCCATTGTTATAAGTCAGTGGTCTACGCTCATAAAAATTATTGTCGCCCTCCAAAAGTGCGTATAAATTATAAGGAAAAAATTTCCAGTAAATTTCTAAGAAAAAAATGCTGCCTTCCCTACATCATGTCGAGGCATCGTTGATTTTATATTGGAGCGAGGCATTGCTGGATTACTCTTTGGGCATGTCATCAAGTGCCAAGTCGAGGCATCGTGAAGGCATTGTTAATTTTATATTCTAGAAAAGCGTTGCATATTTTTGTTCTACGTGTCCAGTCTTTGTATGAAATTAGTTTGTCTATGGCCCTGTCATTTGCTGACGTCTTGTATACATTTGCACACAATTATAATGCTTCATTCACGTACAAGAACTTTGCGGTTCGCTTCCTTGAATTCTCTATTCGCAGATTATGCTCGTCTCCAGTCGCCACACCGGCCGATGCATTGCCTGCATCTATTGAATGAAAATCGCTCTGAGTGCGTCTATGCCCCACCCACCGCACAAAATTGCTGTGCCTGTGCATCATTCCTTCACTTTAAAGGCCGGAACACAATGTGGCGCGATAGCTCGTAGCTGGTTACAATGAAGCAGCTTGTAGCCAATGGTACGGACGGTGAAATACCTCATTATTTACTTTTACTTTGATCTATGGAATTTGAAAATATTATTTAATATGGAAGAATTACAAGAAATGAACTTTTCAGAATGTGTAGTACAATTGTACTTTTTCACTTATAAATATTTAAAGACAAAAGCGCAGAAAGTGGTGGGTTAGACCTCTGTATCAACAGAGGATGAGTTCAGGATTCTACGAAAATCATTTAAATATATTAAAGGAGAATGATGACGAACTTTTCAATAAAAATATTAATTTCCAACGACTGTCAGATTTGGCGCGCGCCAAAAATTAAAATTTGGCAAAATTGAGCTACAGAGCCAGCGCCAACTACACATTGGGACGCCATCATAGACTTTCCGTGCTTTCAAATTTTGACAGGTCTGGCTACGGCGCCACATTGTGTTCCGGCCTTAAGGCTTAAACACAATTGCGACGACAGAGCGACAGATGATAACGAAAAGTTCGTTGTCGAAACAGGCAGTCGAATAGGCGATGAGCGACGATTGTGAAAGAAGAAGATATTGAAATCTCATTTGTTAAATGTTTCGAGCGTTTTAAAAGGAGATTTTTATCAAGAATATTTTATATTATACTGAAAGAAATGCAATGAACCAAAGTGTGAAAAAAAAACAACTGAAAATGCAGAAATTAAATTAAACGCCTTGAAATATCCATCCAAACCGCGTCTTTTTTGTCCACTTGTCTTGCCTGTCTTGCAAATCATATATTATTATTTGATTTCGTATTTCCTCGATCAATTTTTCCTCAAAGCTCATTATTTTAAAATTACCGCGGCGTGCTACCACCTAAAAAAGACTAAACTGAATGCCAAAACAATTTCATTCGATTAATTTTGTTGGTAGCACTGCAGCGACGGCGGCAAAATTAGAAACTGTTCAAACTCGACGATAATTTCGTCGATCGCTCAACCGTCGCTCGTCGCTATTTGGTGCATTCGCATAAGATGCTGTGCTTTTAGAAGTTTGACAGCGATATATTGTCGTCGTTGTTGTCTGTCGTCGCAATTATGTTTAAGCCTTTAATCAGTACAGCGACATGAAAGAAAAATGATGAGAGATACGTCGAGTGATTCATATTTTCCCGCATCTACTATGCTGAGGCATTCGACCAAATGTATACAAAACTGCTGTCAAAGCAACATTTGTTCTCGGTGCCTCAGAAACATGTTGTGGTCTATTCCGGAATGGACCAGCCATTAAAAATCTGTATACTTTTCTGCGGTATGCTATGCGACATCTAGTTCTTGTTCCATCTATGACGGTATTCATATTCTCTGTATCGACACTGATCCGTAACCGTGACCTGATTTAAAATTTTTCCTGTTGTTATTATTGAAAACACAAAGCTATGCATAGGTTGAACAAGACTTATATATTATTTATATAGTTTCGGGTAATTCCATAAATAATAAAAAAAAAAACGTATAAAAGTGGGGATGGGGGCCTTAAATGCGTAGTTTGGAAAGTAAAAGGCGTTTTCGAATTTTCCTTCAATTATTTTATATTAACCCTTCGCACTGAGTTTCAAAGCCGAATCAACTGAAAGGAATATTTCTGGAAATTCTCGTATTTTGATTAAAATTCCTCGCATTCGAACTGTCTACAAAATAATATAAAATCCTTTGAATAAAATTTTCTCTAAATTCAAATATTTGGAGTACGCTATAATACTAAAGGTTGCGTCCTGTTCATTTTCGTACTAATGAAAAAAAAAAAATGAATATCCAGTTTCTGTCGTTTTTAAAAAAAATTCTTGCAGAAGCATAATTTACGGTTGTAAGGTTTGAAAAAGGCAGACTACGACACAGATGTGCCATACAAGGAAGCTATTTTCCTTGGTCAATATTATGTCTACATCGAAGACGTGTTTGGAATAAATTCTCTAGATTTTTATGGAATAAGGAGATGGTGTTGACAATTTGGAATTTTTTTTCCTACCCTTCGTACAATAATCTTGTCTACTTAATCTTTGTCTGACCAATCATTTCTTCATCTTTAAAACAAAGATAATTGAGAAATTTTAATTTATTTGCGATGCTAATTACTAATAATTCGTATGTCTACCGTTACTATTTTTAAATACGTCGTCCAACACTATCACATAAATCTTTTAGTTCGTCCTCAGTGTAGCTGCTCTAATCATCCTGTACTCTTGCAATTAATGGTCATTTATTCTTCGACATCGGATGTTTAAATAATACACTCTCTTGAAGTATAGCCCAAACGTGTTCGATTAGGTTAAGGTCAGGAGAGTTTCCAGACTAATCTTCCCAAATAGTTGAAAACATCGATTTAGCCAGTTTTAATGCTGCCTTTCCTTTTGCTCCATCGTGCATAAAAATTACGAAATTTTTATCTGGAAACTGTCTTCCGTTATCCTGGCATTTTGCGTAAGCAGGTAAATTGCTGTTCCATCGACGCGGCAGTTGTGTTTTCCTCAATAACATGAAGTCTCGACCTTCCACGTGAGCTGATTCCTCCTGCAACCATTATCTTGAGGTCAAATTTCGGCTTTTGTATGGGTTCAATAGAGCTGGGATCACTTATTCTTACTTCATGTTTTGCTTAATCGGGCGTTGGGTTCAAAACAACTGGGAATTCATTCGTAAACAGCACGCTTAGACCTTCTAAGAGCACTATCATCACAAGAATTCTTCGTTTTGGAACCTTCTGCGGAAGTTAAGTCTATTTGTGATATCCGTTTCAGTAAGAAGCGGTTTTACTATTCTCACGAAAGCGTGTTTTCTCCAGTTCGTCGGTTTAACGTACCGTTGAACCGTTGATCGAGACGTTGTCTTTCGCCGTTGTGCGTAATTTTTGGATTGATTTATCCCTTTGGTCGCTAACCTCGTTCCAATGGCTGACTTTTTTCTATCATCTTCCTTATATTGATTTTTGTAGGTGAAAGAGTTTTCGGACCACTGGCCGTCTGATGTTCTGTACATCGCCTCTTCGAAGCCATAAAGAAGAAACGAAAGTCCTCTAACAGGCTTTAAAAAAAAAATTGTTTTTCAGATAAAGCACGTATAAAATGTTCTAATAAAAATCACTGTTTACGATAAAAACGGCAATAAAAAAGTATGCTTGAGGTCAGGATCAATAAAATTTCACAGTTCGGTTCGCAGAAAGATTTTAAGTACCCCGGTAATTCCAATTAGATTTATAAAGAGTTTGTCTTTCTACCTGAGTATAGGGATAAATGATTTTTATTTTTTCTTTGCGGAAATGCACTTTATTTAATTAGGTGGGGTAAAACTTTTGGGTCACCCTGTAGGTATATACAACAGCTCCTCAAGTCACCATATTCGCCAGAGTCAAGATTAAGCCATTGGTCTAGTCGTCATTGAACTGAATAATAAGTCAGAAAAGTAATTTTATCTAAAGCCGCACTTACGTGAGAATATTTTCCTATTATTAATTAATGTGTCGACCAACGTCGATATATGAATCTAAGTTACTGGAGGCTGCAGGTCGTCCGTGGATAAGCTGTGTATCCACAACAAGTTGTCCCTTCACTGAGTTTCTGGTCACATGAGGATCATGGGGAATGAAAGGGCTGAACTTCTAGCCAGGTCTAACTCTGGTTCGGAGCTCCTCGGTTCAGAACCCGCCATCGTAGGCGTTGCCTCCTCGGTTATCGGATTTCTCATAAAATCGGATGCTCGTATGAAGCATCAGCTGAGATGGACGAATCTGAATACTTGCAGGTGCACAAAAGTTTTTCTTGATGAGCCCAATAAGAGTTTTTCTGATCTTGTCTTGGGGCTCGGAAGGTTTCCCGCTCATCTAACAAGGATGGGAGTTATTGACACCCCGGGGTGTCTGTCCAGTTTGGAAGGAGGGCATGAGACAACCGAACGCTTGCTGTGTGCTTGAACGGCCTTTTCCCGGAGCAGGCTGGATACGCTTGGGTCTGCCCTACTATCTGTGGATGAACTGAAAAACTTACCTCACCAAGACCTGATGCGCTTCATTAAGAGGACAGGAAGGTTTTGATGAGAGAGTTACTAGCAGGTTAGCACAATGGGCCGCCCTGGCCTCCGTCCCCTGGCCTCTCGTCCCCGTGCCTTTCTACTTTTACACTATAATACTAAATTTTGAAAATTGCATACTATTAAGAAAAAAAAATGCATATTTAGACATAATGCTTTTTCCCACAATAATCGTATATGCCATTCATATGTAAATAAGTTATTTGGCCATTGACGGTTTATTTGTAGAATTTTTCTTCAGTTTCGATATAGATTAGACTATGTCTGTACGAGTATTTCTCTTCAGAGACAAATTGTAATATTTGTCTGCCAAGAGTTTTGTTTTTCCTTAATTTTGAATTACCTCCTAATTAACCATATTTGGGCAGTAGACCAAATTAGCTGGATAACTTGGGAGTGCCCATCTTACGTTTGTCATGCCAACATCGACCTGTCCCCCGTGTATATTGTTGTCCCACTAATGTACGTAAACTTCCTCATCGTGATGAGGTGCACACACAAATTCAAGTAAGGTATGCAAATATTTCCACATACCGAAAAAATAAGAGTTCAATGAAATTGAAAATACTTCAGAACAACTGATCTGTCACAAAAACATAACCTCTAAAGAGAATGTAAAAAAAAAAAAAAACTCCTCAAACACCACACAGTAAATAGGAGAATTACATTAAGAAGCTTTTGTCTACACCAGACATAATCAATTGATGGGAAGCACTGAAGGTTCATGACGATTATAAATTCAAAGCTCGTGTCGAATTCAATTAAATGTTTGTAGAAAAAAAAAAGCCACTCCAGCAATAATCCCTTCGTAGGATTTTGTTTCAGAGGGCACCCAGGAAACTCATACGGCGGAGGTATGACTTCAATGGCTTCAGTTTAAAGGGTGGGTCACATCACAGATATGCAATTTGCAAAATACTCATTCCTTTGCTATACTTTTACTCTACTGTAACCCACGACAAAGAAGTGTCCCCTACTATTATTTCGATGCTGCGGATGGAAGTTAAGGAGCGCGGCTAGCATGTAGAAGCTCTTGGTTAATATTATAAAAAAAAAAAAAAAAAAAAAAAAAATAGAAGAAAACTTTCAGCTATAGCTAGAACATGGAATTAAATTAAAAAAGAATAAAAATCCAAATGCACATTTTTTTTCAAATCCTTTCAACAAGAGTTGACATCGATTTTTTTTTTTTTGCGCAAATAGCCCACAATGTTCGCCATTTCGTCCAGTATCCATGAATAAATTTTTTTTATTTTCATTTATACTTTTCAAAAGGAATCTACTGCTGCTGTGGGGAATATAATGGAGCCTAATGAAAGTAAACGGTACATTTTAATGGAAGAAAAATATTGAGGTCATTCTACAGGGAAAAATATCTCCTTAGGCAATGAAGACTGTGCTCGGAATCTGTTGCCCTCCTTGTGCTCACATATTTTATTCATTTAAATGAATGCATCCTGGCGGAACTTAAGTATGAATCTCCTCAAGTATTTTCCTCGAAATTGAATGTGACCTTTAAACGACATCATCAATCACATTCAGGAAGTGCAGGAATGCAGGCCAGACATGCACACCAGTGATGTTCCTTTAATGAATAAATAATTTCAGGGATTCGAGGAAAATAACTTCAACCAGCATAAGTACATTTGGCAAATGCACCGTAGACGACGATTGAAAGGCAAGAGCTAGGAGAAATATGTACTTGAGTTGAGAGATTATTTTCAATTTATTTCAATGGAATTCTACTGATTTCTGGCTTGGTTTTGAAAATTTTCTTTCAATGGTTTTGTAGCTTTCCTTGTTTTTTTTTTCTCAACATTTCTCTCTCTCTCTCTCTCTCTCTAAAGATATCGAACATTTTTTATCTTATTATTTAATAGAAGTGGAGTGATCTCTAATTGATTTGATAATTTAGTAAATTTCTGGATAACTCAACCCAACAGGTCATTAGAATAGCTATTGCTGTCTAATTATCTGCCATAGTGAAAATAGACGATTTAAGGCTAGGTTGGGATTTAAGGGCAGGTTCATGACGATGATTTTTTCTTTACATAATTTCCATCCTTAAAGTGTTGAGATCACGTGGGTAAAAGGATATTTTCATATCTAAAGTATAGGCATGTGCAATATCGTTACTTTTGTTACCCGGTACTCATTCGTTACTCCACGAAAAATATTCGTTACTTTTAATTCGTTACTTTCTAATTCGGTATTTTAGGTAAAATACTCTTCAAGCAGTATACTCGTACTTATTAATTAAACAATATTTTTGTGAAAAGGAGTATTTAATTAAATATGAAAACAATAGTGCCCAATTAGAGTACATGAATTGAAAAATAAAAAACCAAATATTTCAGGAGAAAAAAATACCATTTTTCAGAAGTAAATTAATAGTTTTTAAGAAATATTTTGATTAGCATGGAGGAAGATTAATTTCTCAACATTTTCAGGAAAAAATCGATTCCTTCTATTTTTTATAATTGTTCTGCCGTAGTCGAAAATATTCTTTCAGAAGAAAGAGAAGTTGCAACTGATCCCTAATATTTTGTTGCAATTGCCCTTTGCTCTAAAGAAATTAAGTGGGTGTAAATCATGCTGGATTCTCTGATAGTTTTGGGAAAAGTGAGAAATTTATTTTATGGAAATTATAGAAATTTCAGCACGTTGCCCAAAGTGAAATTTTTGTTTTTCTTAAAAAATTGCGGTAGGGTGACCGGTTGTACGAAAAATTCATTACTATGAATAATTTGAAAGGATCTTGAAGCTACTGAAGAAGATTTTACTATTCCGGTAATGATTTTCTCTCTTAATTTTTGTTTTTTATTCGTTTTCTCAGTCGCATTTGGGCAATGCATAGATAAGTTCTTTCATTCATCAGAAAATCGCCTGCATATATTTCTTTGTTTGTTCCAAACGAGGAATTTTTCCAGTTTTGGGCGGCTGTTTCCTAAAGTCTAGTATAGAGTTCGAGTAGAATGTGACAATTCCATAGCAATTTTAGTGACAGTAAAATCACAAGCGAAAGTTTTACTGATGCTTTTACTAGTGCAGTACAGAGTTTTCAGGTAAAAACTAAAAGTTGCCTCTATGTAAAATAAAATAGAAGGCACTATAAATTCTCCACCCATATTACTAAGCATTTCAATGCACAAAACCTTATCGAGTTTGGGCATAATAAAATTTAAAGGGTTCTTAAAATATTTCGCACTAAAATCGCGAATAAATATTAATTTATAGAAAACAAAATAGTCATTTTTATATTTTGATAAAACAATTTTAACTTTCAGAAATAGAAAATGTCAAAATTTTACCAGTCATTTATTGCTTTGCGCATTAAAATGCCTAGTAAAATGAATGGAGTTTTTACAACTCCGTACTGCACTAGTAAAATCTTCAGTAAAATTTCGGCTTCCGTTTTTACCAGCTCTAGAATTTGTATGGAAAAGTCACATTTTACTCGAATTCGATACTAGACTCAAGGCATTAAGTGACTGGTAAAATGCTGGCATTTCCTATTTCTATGGCAATTCTCAGTTTTTTTTTATTATTGATTGGAGAGTTAAAATTGTTAGTCTGGTTTCTCCAAATTAACATACATCAACATTATACTAGCGATTTTAATGTGAAATATTTGGAGACCGAGTTAAATTTTAACTTGCCCAAACTCGATACTAGGGTTAACTTCTTATTAAGTTAACTTTAGCACCACCACCGCAGTTTATTGTCCACTTCTCACCCCCACTATCATACTAGTGATGAAAAAAAAAAAGATTCGGTACTTACTTACGTGAACAACTGGGAAAAAAAGTGTGATTAATCCTGTTTGGTAATCGTATAGGTACAATACTCAATGGCATGAAATTTTATCGAAAACTTTAACCGGGTACCGCTGTAGAACGAATTGTAGTTATTTGATTTCCATCGTTACACTGTATTCGTATAGGTAATAGAATACCGAATTTATCATGAAATGAAAATTTTGAATCAACTGAATAACTATGAGTACAAGCAACGAATAATTATTTAGGTATGTATTCGGTACCCAGTTTTTAGGGAAGTAACGAATACTTTTGTACCGAATGATTACTACCCGCACATCTTTACTAAAGTATTTTAGAATTCAAAGCCTGTTGAGAGCGGAACTGTTCACCGCGCGCCGGCTAGAAACAGGTAGCTGAGGCGCTCGGAGTGCGCTTGTTGGGGAGACCTTTGCACGCTACTTTAGGTACCCTCATAATATATTTTGTGAAATCGTTAACCTTCAGATTCAGCACAATGAGTTCTTGGAGGAAAAAGAAGAGCCTCTGTATGGTTCTGGAATAACTGAAGTAAGTTGTCTACGATTTTTTATAATGTTAAACTTTAAATGCATTTTTCTGGGATCAACATTTTTCAACGTTCGGGGCGCTCTACAGTTTCAACGGATGAACCGATTCACATGAATCTCTGCGCAATTGAAAAGAAATTCAATTTGTGGGACCATCAGGAAGCGATTTTTGTCAAAAATTGATTCAGAAATAGTTTTTTTTAGTAGTTTCAGAGGTTTTTTAATTTGAAAACGAAGACCGATAAGCCGCCCCCCCCCCATTTCATCTAGTTTAATTTAATTAATTTTGAACTGAATGAACTGAATTTTTTTTGCGATGAACTGGTGGAGAGCCGCGCCCAAACCAAAATACGTCGTACACGGCTTTGTTTGATTGGAGCTAAAACCGCCATTTTGGATTTTTTTTAAAAATTACTTTTAGAGAATATCGACGTTTATGTGTAACGTTCTGTATCTCGCTTTTCACGATCGGAGCAATCGAATCGAAATTAGATGGGTTTACCATTTATTATAAGTCTATTTATATCTTTCAATGTGGTCTCCTTGGCTAGCGATGCACTTATTCCAACGTTGATTCCGTGATTGGAAGCATTTCTGGAAGGACCTTTGGCTTCTCTGTCGTGGCCCTGTAAATGTCGAAAAAGGTGTCAAGACGTTTTCTTTTTAGTGCAGTTTTTATTTTTGAGAAGAGCCAGAAGTAGCATGATGCTAAATCTGGAGAGTACGGTGGATGGACAGACAATTTTTTTTTTTTTTTTTTTTTTTTTTTTTTTTTTTTTTTTTTTTTTTTTTTTTTTTTTTTTTTACAAAAAACCTGCGTATCAAAAGCGAGGTGTGGCACGGAGCATTGAGAAAGCCGTTGAATCATTTTTCTGGCTTTGCACAGACCCATGCGAGATGTTTAATTCTTCCCTAAGCTCTTATATAGTCAATTGCCTGTTTTAACGAATCCGTTTTGTCATTTTTGTACATTTTCGTGTATTTTTGAGGTCGAAGGACGTCTCGACTGTTGCTCGTCTTCAGCCGACTTATTTCCGATTTTAAATCGCTCATACTACTAGTAGGCGGTCTTCAGAGTCACCACATTATCGCCATGCACTGATTTTAACAATTTATGAGCTTCTTTGGCACTTTTTTGCAACTTAAAACAAAACTTAATATTCGAAATCCATGATGTGAGACAGACACGGTAAACATGACCTCACTCTTCCTACTCTGGAAGCCGACTGACAAGTCCCAACTTGAACTTGTTCAAACTTAACACTGACTTTCAAATGGATATATTTAGCGTCAGCAGTGCTGCTATAAAAATTCTAAACAATTTTTTATCACGCCTCGTATAAGTTTTGCTATTTCAAGTTAGAAGATATCTGAGTACTTATAAACTTATCGACATATTTATTACTTACCTGTTGAGATGAAATATCAGGTCCACACGTTGGTCAATTAAAATTTTTATCGCACACGTGTAATCTTGCTCGATTTTATATTCTCCATGGATATAAAATTTGATGCACCTTGTTCCGTTACTATTCGTTCTATTTTTTCTCCCTAAGATATAAAGGATATACTAAGTTTGTCACTCCGTTTGTAACGCATAGAAATAATGATAGTATGGCAAAATGGATTGGACACCCACGCATAAAATTAAAAGTTATTTTTGCATGTCCGTCTGTCCGCCCTCACGATTACTGAAATTTTGCACATGGACTTTTTAAAAAATAATTTTAAGTTCGAAAATGGACAAATCGGTAACTACTTCAAGGGGCTACCATACAAAAATTTCATTTTCACTATATATTTGGACACTGCCTGAAAACGCGTCGACGTAGAGAGCTGAAATTTGGTACACAGTGTTTTCATAGCAATAGGAAAAAAACTTTTAAAAAATTGACTAAAACGGGCAGCCGTTTCTTGGTGTTGCCATACAAAACGTTGGGTTTTCAGTTTATTTAACTTTTTTTTCATCTTAGGGTGTAATATTTATTGGTCTTGGAGCAATTTTTTCTGTTGTTTTGTATTGAAATGATTAAAAAACATTTCCACTTTTAACAACAAATTTATTTCTCTAATTTCTATTTCACTCCTAATCTGTGGTTGTGCCAGTGTCTCAGATACCATTCGATAGGCTATAGAGCTCGTGAGTCGTAAGTGTATAACATAATGAAGCAAAATGTTTAATTGTTCCTAATGTTGAAAAAAAAAACCGATTTTGAACATACTTTTGCGACTATTTTAGAAATTTAACAATTTTCCAGAAAACCATTCTTTGTTAACTTGAGCGAGCTATAATTCGGTAAGAATAAGAAAATGAAGAAAATATGAAAGGCATGCTATAACTCAGTTGAGATAAATTCAATCGAAAAACGGATTTAACTTTTAACTACATATGAGTTAATTAGCTGCTCTGATTCGTAGAAGAAATTGTTGCTCTTTAAAACATAAGGACTGATTTAGAAAAAAACAGACCACCTATCCAAAAATTAGGGAATGCTGCTAATACTGCATCTATAAAATGGCATGCACTTATAATTGCAAGCGATTAAGTGCAAAGATTTTATTCAGTGAAAATGGAAGTCAACCAAGAAGAACGTCGCAAATTAATTCTTTTCAAACATATGGAAAATTCGAATATGTCTCAGTAAATTTCGGGGATCTTGTAGTGTCCAGAGAAAGCCCGGATCAATAAGGAAAATTTCCCAACGAAATTCGACTGTTGCATTATGGATGATGAAACTTATGTGAAAAAGGGCTTCAACCAGCCTCTAGGACATTTTATGTGTCAAAAAAGAGCTGTGACGCAGATCCGAAGTTAGGGAATAAATAAATAAATACTTAATTTGACAAGAAAAATGTTCGTGTGGCTAGAAATCATTACCTTTCGTGACCACAATCAATAAAGATCTGTACGTAGTGTCTTCAGAAGCGCCTTCTTTAGAAAGCCTGATCCATCAGTAACTTGCCACTACGGCAGAAAAACGAGAGATTTCTACGATGCCCAATGCATATCCGTTCAATAAAAATTATTTAATAAAAAGAAAAGGGTTTTTCTTGTTGTTGTAATCATTCATTGGTGGTTAGCTTTTTTCTGAATCAGTCCTCATGTTAAAGCACAGTTCGATCGGATTATAATTGAGCCGTCTAAGAAGATTTTCATGAAGCTTAGAAAAAACAAGTAAAAAAGCTAGAATTGGTTTAAGTTCAATTCTTATGATACCTTAGATGAATGCCCGTATGAAATTTTGTAGGGTCGCCCATTTACAGTTTTAATTTTTGAAGTGGTTTTTCGCATATATTTCTAGAACGGTTTATCGGACAGTAAAAATCATTATGACTAGTTTCATAGGATTTCATATTCTGAAGAACTTTTCATTAAAATAAAAACGTCTAGGACTGATCGTTTTTACAGTATACGTAAAAAACCAAAATTTTTATATGTTAACACCAAGAAAGGGTTCCCCGTTTTAGTGATTTTTTTTAAATTTTACTTACTATTGCTATGAAAACACTGTGTACCAAATTTCAGCTCTCTACGTTGACGCGTTCTCAGGCAGTGTCCAAATATATAGTGAAAACGAAATTTTTGTATGGCAACCTATTGAAGGTGTTACCCGATTTGTCCCTTAAATTTACTTTTTAAAAAAGCCCGTGTACAAAATTTCAATTCTCTAAGTACAGGCGCTCTTGAGTTATCGTGCAGACAGTCTAGTATACAGACGGACGGACGGATCAAAATAATAATTTTTAATATTATGCGTAGATGTCCAATCCATTTTGCTCTACCATAATTATTTCTATGCGTTACGTTACGTTATGTACTATATACCCTATAGATTTCATCTACAGTATAAAAACAGTTATTCCGGTTATCTAGAGTCCAAAACTTGTATCGGCGACATTTATTCAAAGGTTTACGAGATGAATCTTGAGATCTCATTACATGTACCACTCTTCAAAATTGCAAAAATTCCATGGAATGGTGAATACTTTTGCATTCTCATAATATTTCTCTATTTCAGATGTAAATTTCTATCAATTTACGTCGTAAAATTCCACTTTTATTGATCTGAAAAAGTCGATAATATCCGATATACCTGTACCTAATCAGAAAAGTATAATTAAAGGCGTGTATTTTACCACTAATAAGTAATTATTGCAGAAATATAAACTATGAATAAAAGAGATTAAGGTCAAGATAATGCTGAGAAATTATGTCCTTTTAATACTTCAATTGTTGCATTAGCTGTTTATTTATTTATTTATTTGTTGCTTGTGAATCACGGTCAAGATCAGGTTTCCTGCAAGCATTACACAATCAAATTTAATCAGTTTGTTTTTGTATTACATTAAAAAAAATGTCATCTTCACTTTAACACAGGTAAATAAAATTACATCTAAAGTACGGGATTTTTCCTAATATCGATGCAATAAAATTGCTTTTTTTTCTTTGTAAATTATTACATTTACGAGCTAAAGTTGTCCATTCTTAGAACGGGGTCACATCTTTCACATTTATATTACTGTTCAGAAATGGAAAACCACATTTCCATGTGAGAAAACGGCAATGGTTAAACTCAATGCTTAACCATGGTCTAATGTTTGTCCATGTGATTTGTTGATTGTCATCCCCCATAGGCTGGGATCACCGGAAATTGTCGTCGTCGTATAGGATGAATGGCAAGGGAATGTCTAATGGAGACAAATCGATTCGTGGGATGAGAACTATTTCACAACAGCATTATGATTACTCCTTCCTTGAATAGCAACACATGTGATAGCATATCTGATGGCGTTTACTCATAATTCTGCTGGAAAGTTCAATGCATCGCTAGGATCTTATGAGGCGACAGAATCTACTCTATAGTATATGGTCGGATCTGCTGGCATCATAGGAGTTATTATCTTGTTCATTTTCGGCGTATCATGAGTATTTGTTGGAGTTCGTTTCGCTAACTCCTCAACAGACATTTGTTGAATTTTGTCGCCGTAGATCGATGTAGCAATGAGGTTACTCCCATTAATCATTGCTTGAGGGATTTCGATTATGTCGTCGCACATTTTAGTCCAGAAATTGGTGAATGGTTTCTTTTTTTAACATCTAAAAGCCAATTGCTGTGCTCCTTCTGTCCATCGCTACGCATGTTTGTTGTGAATGATAGTGTTGTCAAATGCTGTCACAATCTATTTGATTTAATGCTGTTTTCGATAATGTCCACGCGCATCCCTTTGACAACAACTGATATAGTTTTTTGAAAATCGCCTTCCACAACTATCACTTTTCCTCTAAATGGCAACATATTCGCGGAAATATCTTGCAGTAACTTGTTGTTGCATCTGAGTCCGTGCTTTGAAAGTATTGTTATCTCACCTATGAAGATAAGGGCGGACTGTCTCTAAACTTCAGCTTCAGAGGAATTAAGACGCATCAATGAAAAGCGATGAGAAGCAGAACTGGAAATTAAAAACCGCTGTGTACTCTCTGTCCACCTTTCATCAGAGTTGCGGCTATAGTTATAAAAAAAAACCCTGCTAGATCTATATTTTTTAGCGATTATATTTAATCAGAGCTGGAAAGGTAGCAAAGAAAAATTACTTAAGTACAAGTACCGAAGGCCTGAGTACTCCAGCGTAAGTACAAGTACCGCATGTACAAGTATCAAAGTACTTGTAACTAAGTAGGTACTAAGACTATAGAAAGTACTGAGTACTTTTTAAAGAACTTTTTTAAAATCGTTGTACATTGGCAGTAATATAATGAAGTGTTTATAGTAACCACTGGTTACTGTTTTATAGTTTTCAAAAGGTATTTATTTATTAATAGCCACCGGCACTGCACGTAGAGTAAAACTTTCACTTCTAATTTTTCGCTTATAAAAACTGTTAGAGACCCAACATCCCTTGTCGCTTCCAATAATGCATAAAAATTCAAAGGAAAAAATTTCCAGTAAATTTCTAAAAAAAAAAAATTGATTCCTTCCCTACATCAGGTCGAGGCATCAAACTCAACAAGAAAGGAGCTGCGCAAGAGATTTTGTTTGCTTTTCTACGAAGAGTTAAATATTTTTTTTTTATGTGTAGGTACTTAATAGACTCAGAAATACTTAAGTAAAAATCTTAAGTACAAGTAAATATGTAGAAGCAAGTATTTATGTTCAAGTACTAAGTAGGGCATTTCAAAAGTATTAAGTAATGAGTCTTTAGTAACGAAAAACGAAAATGTACTTTAAGTAGTATTTAAGTCTTGTTTATTGCCCAGCTCTGTACTTAAATTTATAAAAAAAAGTCTGCTGGGATTCGTTCGTGTTACAGACAGAGTCTGGAATTTTTTTTATATTTAATAATATAGAAAAAATAACTTCCCAATTTATTTCAATGAAAGTTACATACTAAGTTTACACAACAAATTTTATGCGTCATTAAAAAAATGCATTACCTACGATTTTATGTCAACGATTATCGCAGTAAAATTACATGATTTTTTTTTTTACATTGAAGTACCTACACGTTTCCACATTAATGAGTACGCAGGCATTATGCATAGATAGACTCTAATAAATTGAAATTATCTAGAAAATTACATGGACACACGATTTAATTGCATACGAATGAGATCGAATTGAACCAAACGAAAACTGCGTTGTGCTATGAGGAGAGTATGGTTTTTAGTACCTACTCTCCCGAAATTCTGTAAGCTTTGATTGCATTGCATTGCAATTATAAAACTTAGAGGCAGCTTTTTTTGTTTTTTGGTTTTTTAATTTAATGAAGAACAAAAACTTGCCACAAAGTGAGAAAAATTTGCATTTCTAATTAGTACAAAAAACAAAACAAGAAAAAACAAAAAACTGTATAAACGAGCAAATATAAGGTATTTGTAAGCTGTTTCCGTTTTTTTTCTTTTCTTTTTTTTACCTAACTTCAATTAAGGTATTTTTTCAAACTCTAAAGACTTACGATGTTTTCACTATCGCACCTCCATATATTCACATCATTGCGGTTAACATCTAATAAAAATGGAAAATTACGAGATGGTTGAAAGATTTCCAGAGTATTTGCCAATTTTCATCATTAAATTTGAGTTATTGGCCGACGTTTTCATTTTATCTGAGGTTGTAATCTAATCTTTATCTGTACGTATGAATGCCTATGTAATTCTTTACCACTTTACCTTGAAAATTTTTCTTCTTCTCTTCCAGGTAAAATTTAAAAGAAGTAAAAAGTAAAAGAAACAAAGTGCCTGCCATTATTGCTCCATTTGAAATGAATGTCCGGTTCACTTACAATATGATGAACATTGAACGGTTTTTGAAATATTGCGCTCGCATGTGCATATTTACATGTATATACATACACATACATACATAAAATGAAAATCAATAAAGACTGCATTCCCTCTCCTCATGTTGGATAAAAAGGGGCAATAACAAGAAGATTCTAGTGCTACTGTTTTCGTGATGACAAATAAATAATTTTTCAAAGCTTAAACCAACCACATCATGATTTGGTCTATTCTACATTAGCGCCACTCCTGCTCGTATGTTTCTTTTTGCCCACAATTTCTGATTTATTACCGGTGAAAGACTAAATTAAAGAGATTCTTTCAGCCAGCATGAAAATAATGAGACTCACTCACCTTTTATCATTTCATTTTCTGTTTAGGGGGGGCGATAGGGGAGGCCTTTGTCAGCGGACAAAAGCTGTGTTCGTGATTCATATGATTTCATTTTTCCATAAAAGAGTGTTATTAATCAAAAAATAATTTTTTTTTTTTAAATATTGAAGGTCGATTGAGGTTACGTGTATATTTGAGAGAAATTTTTTTTTTGTTTTTGGAATAAGAATGCCCTTTTACGGAGATAAAAAAAAGGATATTTTTGGTTAGTGAAAGGATTTAAGGATTTTCGACTATAAAAATCGTTTTGCTTTTATTGTGTAAATAAATCACGTTTAAAGGAGTTTTTAATTTTAATTTATTTACCTTTTTGAAAATCATAAAGGTAGAAGTAGTACCCGAGGTTTTTTTTTTTTTTATTATTATAAAAGAGCGCGCCTTTGATCTCTTGTATTGTCCCAAAATTTTATAGGTAAATTCTTATTTTGGGAAGTTAATCGTATACCAGCGATAATCAAATCGACTGAATTGAAAATAAACATGGTAATCGGTGGAACTTGTACTTTCTTGAACAACAGTTCCTGTTTGTAAGTATCCGCTTAGCTTCACTTACGAAAAATTCAGTCTTTCTATTATGTGAGTAAATGTTGAGGGAAATTCAATGAAAAGCTTTTGTTCGTATGTTAATTACCTAGTCAAGATTCTTTAAACTTGTGGAATCGTCAATATGACTGAAGATAAAGTCCTATTTTAAAACATTAGCTGTGTTCTTTTGGTGCCGAGCAGTGTTCTGCAGAACACAGGAGATTGCGAATTGAATTGATTTGTAGCAGAGATGGGCGTTTTTGCATTACCAGTAAAATGGCAGCAACACGAAATTTTAATGATAGTTAAAATATAGGTTGCACTATCACTAAATGATTAGTGGTAGTGCAAATTTTTTATCACTATCACTAAACGAATAGTGGTAATGCATAGTCTATTGCATTATCACTAAACGATTAGTGGTAGTGCGGAGTCTATTGCATTATCACTAAACGATTAGTGGTAGTGCAAATACTTTTCACTATCAATGAGTCATAATGAATTCGTGCATTGGTAGTGCAAACATCTTTCACTAGCACTGAACGACAATTTAATGGTACGCATATGCAGCACTACGCGTAGCTCGTTCGATCATTTAGTGATAGTGATAAAAAATTTGCACTACCACTAACCATTTAGTGATAGTGCAACCTGGATTTTAACTATCACAGAGGCCTCTAGTGCTAATGAAATAATTAATGCACTGAAAATTTAATGCACTACGCCCATCTCTGATTTGTAGGGTGCATAGATGTTTTTTTTTTTTTTTGTATAGAGAACATAATCAATGTGCCAGGACTTTAATTCGTATAAAACACTAAGCCTGTTCAACTTTGTTCCTTAGAATATAGAGAGATCAGGAAGTGTTGATACCTATAAAATTCGTGTACATATATGTATGTGCGTGACCTTTCTTTGAGGCCTTAGAATAGGGGAAATTTAGAAATGTATGTTCATCTGAGAAATTCCCTGGGTACCTTCGCGCAATGACAGCGACTAAGAGTATTTTCGGTGGGAGCAACCGCAATATTATCAACCATCTAGTATATCTATATCAAGCATTCAAGTCATTACATTTTTATTATTTTCTCTATACATACTTTCAAAACCTTTTCTACTTCTATGCACCCTACAAATCAATTCAATTCGCAATCTCCAGTCTGTTGCAGAACACAAAACAAAACAACACAGCTATTATGTACCCTATATAAGGTGACCCCGACTAATATGACTATATTTTGTCAAATCTGGTGAAATGGAAAAATATGTGACTAAAATATACGCCTAAGCTACCCTGATTCTAATTTTTTGTCGTAACTTGGCGTATATTTTAGTGACATGATTTTACATTTTACCACAAATTTGTCGTACTTTTGTATTCACATTCACCGCATTCATTTTGATTTATCCTTTTCATCAACCACAAAATAAACTAAAGTGTATTTGCAATGAATAAACGTCAGAATATACGCCTAAAAGTACAACACGTACGATCGCGCGATTCCGTACTCTACGGTTTCACTTTGTGCCTGCGTGTGTGTGTCTGTGAGTGTGTGTGCGTACATACATTACATATATAGTAAAACACGAAATTTTTGAATAGAAAACCTACGAAGGAGCTGCCAGATTTGTCCCAGTTTCGAACTGTATTTGCAATTTTTATGAAAACGCCGCCCGTGCACAAACTACATATGAGCTCTCCACTTCGACGCCTTCTCAGGCAGCTATCAAGTATATAGTGAAAAACAAAAGTTTTGTATGGAAACACTAAGAAGAGGTACCCCGATTCGGCATTTTTTAGAAATTTTATTCACAATTGCTATGAAAAAGCCACGTACCAATTTTTTTGTATGGCAACCCTACGAAGGAGTTGCCCGATTTATCCTATTTTTGAACTTAATTTACATTTTTTTTTTTTTAAAAAAAGGCCCATGTACAAAATTTGAGCTCTTCACGTGACGCGTGAGGCAGTGTCCAAATATAGTTTGTATGGCAACACCGAAAAGTGGTCGCCCGTTTCGTTCCATTTTCGAACTCTTATTTGCAATTTTAATGAAAACGGCGTATACAAAACTTGAGCTCTCCAGGTCGACGCATTCTCAGACAGTTTCCAAATATCCATCGTCTAGCTCAATACTGGAACAAGTCCGAAAACACATTTTGAAGTTAAGTATTGCAATAACTAGAGTACAATATTCACTTTTCGAATCTATATTTGACAAATGCAGACATACTAATGAAAGTATTCCAGTACAGAACTGAACTTGTTTTGAAAAAAAACCCCCTTATATGTACAACTTATATGTCAGAGACGATCGATATGTGTGTATATTGAAAAGCCAAAATTTTGTATGGCAACATAAGAGGGAGATGCCCGATTCAGACCATTTTTTAAATTTTATTTGCAAACCCCAGAGTAGCACCGCGTACAGAATTTCAGCTTTCCACGTCGACGCGTTCTCAGGCAGTTTCTTAGATCTGAAAAACAGCGCCATCTATCGTGTCCAAAGCTATCCTATCTCTCAAGCTGGAACCAACCAATAATATTCACAAAATTTCATTGAAATCTGTTGAGCGGTTTCGGAGATTAGCAGGCATTTTTATATATAAAGATGGTAAATAGATATTCTTCTACACCTAATTAGAACACTACAAGTGCTTAAATTTGAAATAATATTTTTGTAATTTTGTAATATGAAAAAAAAAAAAAAAAAAATGGAAAAGTGGAGAAGTCCATTTCATTTTGTCGTATATTCTGATATTAAAGTACGACAAAAGATCTGAGTCACCCCAGGATCGTCAACAGATGTCAATGATGAAGTACTACGCAAGTATGATGAGGGTAAATTCCAGATAAATTTCCGCAGAAGTGACCTTCAAGCTTGTAATTATGTAGATGGATGCTTATTAGACTTGACAAAACCAAAGATTTGGATGTCCAGTGGAGATTCGTCCGATTTGACCTGTGTGGACTTTATTGGAACAACCCTATTATTCTGCATATATATATGCATATGTAGACAGGCTTCAACTTTTTCCATTAGATTCTCTTGAGAATAGACGAAAAACTTCCAGTGTTGTTTTTGCATTTCAGTATATACAAGGAGTGATAAATTCCCCTGAGCTCTTAAATACTTTCAATATATCTGTTCCTGTGCGTTCCTTGAGGAACTGTGACTTCTTCGCTGTTCCTCAGGTCAGCCTAGTAGATATAAACTATGGCATGTACGAGCCGGTTTCATCATTGTCTCGTCTTTTTAACCGCCAGTTTGATTGCATTGACTTTCATATTTCAAAAGTCAAATAAGAGATCAGCTTAGTTAAAGTTACTTTTCTTTGTCATTATTATGGTTATATTTCACTTTTGTAAACTCAGTAATCAGATCTTTGATGAAGTTCTAAATAAATAAATAAATTCATCATACATCTGCTTTGATAATGAAGGCTTGGCTTTGTGTCAAAACTCTCTATATGTGTGCCACCATACGAATTAAGTGAGAAATATTTACTTATTTATTAAAAAAACAAAAAAACATTGATTACAAAGATAATTAAGCTTAAATGTAATCAATGTGTTAGTACCACAGTAGTTAGGCCGAACAAAAAAAAAATTTATTTATTGAATATAATAACTTCCATATGTGCTTCAAATCATGTTCGTCACAAATGGAGTCGTTTTGAACCGCTTGATGTTTGAATATAAAAAGTGAATATAGTATGTCGTATACAGAAACGTAGTAAGAAAAATATATATTGTTGGTGGGACCGCAAAGGTACCTATGTATAGTGTACTAGGAGTTGATTAAAGAAAATGCAACAATTATTGGTTGCTATTGTATGAAAATTATGCTTTGAATACAGAAATTCGTGACGTAAACATCCATCTTTGGGAGAACAACAGAAAGGGTGTGTAATTTTGCAACATTACAACAACGCTAGATCGCACGTAGCAAAGAAAGCTATCTAGAAACTTACATAGTTGGGTTAGGAATTTTTACTCCAACCCCCATATTCCCCTGATTTTGCACAATCGGACTACCCCATCCATACAGCTAGCTTCAAAGCTTTCGTGATGTACGTAAATTTTTAGGGTGTCCAAATGGCAATGGAAAGTTATTTTCACTTCCAAAAGCGAGGGATTTTTTTCTCCAAATGATTGGATAAGCTACCAGAATGCTAACAAACAGTTTTAACTAAAGCATAGTACTAAGGTCCGCGCTAAGCTAAATTTTAGAGGGTCTCCAATATCGGGCCGTTTTTTAGCGGCTAAATTATGACAGCGGAATTTCAGAGGAAATATATATTAAAAATAAGAAGAAGAAGCATTTTGCAATTTTTCTACGGAATATTTCTAAAAACAGGTAGTTAAAATTATTTGGAAATATTAAAAATATAAAAATAATATGCATAATGTATACAATAAAAAAAATTAACAATAATATTGAAAATACGGCCACGAAAAGAAATCTAATTCATCCGTACTTACAGCAAAGACGTACAAAACTGCGTTAACTACAAATATTTATAAAATCTCAAAACTCTGACAATAAATATTTTTAGCGCGCTAAAGAACGGCCCAGGCGGATAAATTCAAGCTAATGTCGATTTCGATGACACCATTTGAGTGTTGCACTTTTTCTGGCAGCGGAGAACTGGGAGCACTGATATCCATCGAACATATTTCTGTCATATTCCTTGTATTTGTGGGCACACGTATTATATACATACATGAAACTGTCAAACGTAATAAATGTTCTTTATTGATATATAGAAACAAATTTCTTCTTAACTTTATGACAATTACCCAAATAAAATTTTTTAATTCATTTAACTCCAAAATTTCACAAATAATCGCGACAGTAACTTGGACAGAACAGATGACAATTCAACTTGAATATTTACAAAATATTCAGTGCAAACCTCGTGTTGCACTGCTGCTATAAAAATTGCCCCATTGAACATTTTCAGTGTTGCACTGCTGGAAAAAGTGCAGTACTGGTGTTGCACTGAAGTCCCATCGAAATCGACATAAATATTTTGGAGACTTACTTGTGGTGCCATCTCTAATTAAAACCCAAAAGCAAATTTAGTGCATTGACTTTAGTACCGCTCTCGCTAAAATTCAAGATAAATTTTCGCCAATATCTTTTAGCTTGCTAAATATTCATACAAAATTTAGCTTAACGCGGACCTTAGTACTAGGCTTAACGAAGAAAATTTTATTTTGGATTAAAGTTTAAATAAAAAATGCGGCTAAGTGCAAGTCGTACTCGCACACGAAGGGTTTCGTACCATCGTACAAAATTTAACACGGTGTACTTTTTGCTTATTTTTTCAAATGAGAGTAGGCGTCATTTGAAAAAAGGTAATAATGTTGTCATTTGAAAAAATTATGCCTATACTTATGATAATAATAATAATGAATGAGAATAAAACGAGGAAAAAAAAAACGCCGAAAAAATCACGTTTCTTGTATGGGGGCCCCCTTTAACTTTTAATTTAATTTTATCTTTATTATTTGTTGTTATAGCGGCAATAGAAATACACACCCTGTAAAAACTTCGACTGTCTACCTATTCCGGTTCATGAGACTCAGTCCGGTGGCAGACAGACAGACGGACATAGGAGGCTTAGTAATAGGGTTCCCGTTTTTACCCTTAGGGTACGGAAACCTAATAAAACGAGAGAAACTACAGCTTTACACCTAATATTCTACTAGGCGCGCCCTAGTAAAATTTTGACTTAGGGTGAAGTTTCCCTACTTTACCTGTTTCTTTTCCTATTGTGGAGGAATAATAATAATCGCCTTACTGATATCAGATTTATTTAGTTTTATTACCGAAATAATAATAAAAAAAACTCTGTTAATTTATGTATGTACATTTTCCTAAATGATTCCACTTTTTCGGCTGCCAGTCCTTGGGATTGCTATACTAAAGCCGCTAAAAAAAACCTTTCTTTTGTCCTTCACGAGCTCTTAAAGAAAATTCCTTTTGTTCTTCAATTAAGTACTTCACTTTTTCATTATATTTCAGAAGAATTTTCAAGATTCTATTGTTTTACTATATTTAGGGGAGACTTTACCAAGTATAGATTGTTCTCCATTTTTTTTTACTCCTCCTCCAGACTTGGAGTAATTGCTTAAGATAAAGAGGGCGAGCTATGAACGTAAAATAGTAGAACTCTTCCAAAAGTTAAAGTGCAAAAAAAAAATTGTATGCGAATTTCCTTTTGTAAGTTTTTCTTATTTTTCCACTTCTGTCATTATTTAACTTGTATATAAGTCGTCCTATGCCTGCCTATGTATGTGGCTTTTGTACAATGATTCCTTCACAAAAAAAAAAAACCGTGAGAGCAAAAAACTCAACCTAAAATAAAACAATCTTGCTAAAATATATTCAAAAAGGCATCGCTATATGGGATAAATAAAAAAAGAAGCTTTTAGCAATCGCCTCTTGACCCATAAAGATATTCATACACAGTCTCTTCTACATTTGTATGGAAGTGTGTGTGTGTGTGTCTATGGTCTAGGGAAATGAAAAGTATACGAGGGCGCATACTTAATCGGGACAAGAACACTAGAGAAAGTTTTTTCCGTGACAGAATTAATTTTCCTCAGAATAATATATTTTAATGATTTTTGCGTAAAAGACGCAAGCAATTCCTTTTATTATTCTTTTCTGTTTGTCTGCTGCTGTCTGACAAATGATAATTTAAAGACAGTTTTGAAATGAAAAGGACAACAATTGAGTTGTGGGCATAATGGCGATGATTATATGACAATTTATAGTTAAAATTGCTGTCAGAGAATTTAATTAAATTTTGTTTTTCTTTAACCGTCGTAAACTTATTTATACTCTCTGATCAGTCAAAAATTATTTTTAATGGTCCTATAAAAGTTTTTAGGGCTGTCCAAAAGTTGTTGGGCTTCAAGTGAACATTCTTTTTTATGTGCTAACCTTTACGATACTCGTTGGTTGGGGATGGGAAATGTTATATAGGAAGATCTAGATAGCAGGGCAGTTCCGTTTAAGAGGATTTGTCATTGACG
The DNA here is from genome assembly GCA_963924295.1 of Dioctria rufipes. NCBI lineage: Eukaryota > Metazoa > Arthropoda > Insecta > Diptera > Asilidae > Dioctria > Dioctria rufipes. Next base: position 19,965,585 of record OZ002740.1, on the reverse strand, counting down.
GAATCGTTGAGTTTAAGGTGAAATCAATTCATAAAGTATATTAATTATTATTTTCTACCATTAACTTCGAATTCGGACAACTATTTTTTATAGCTTTTCTTAATCAAATCAAAATTAAATTCGACTGATATATAAAATATTAGAAAACAAAAGCATAATCATCACACAGTTGCCACAAGTTCTCTCAATCCTCCATATATCCTTGGTGTCCAGATAGATGTAGGGCATAGGAGTGTAGTCTGGATATCTGAAAGAATATCGATATGAATTTCTTGGATATTCAACTTCATTACCAGTCAGAGAATAATCGCAGATCTGGAACAAAAGTTTTATATGCTCCAAAAGTTCGTCATCTCAATGTTAAGATGTGGGTTGCTCAAAGTTGAACTAGTAAACTCACCGTTACGGAGAGTGAGAGAAACAAACTTTTTTCTTCTGATATTCAACATGATTGCATGACAGGCGCAGAAATTATTCTGGCCAAAAAATTGTGCTATCTTTTAACAGCATTTTGAATACGCAAATACGCACAGTTAGTATTTAGTATTCTTCATCTTTCCATTTGGTTCATTCATCACTCATGCCAAAAATCTGGTAGACGTATCTGGAATAGCTATGTATTTGCAAAGTCTCTTCAATATACAAAAACGACCTTAAACTGCCCCATCCAATAACCGTAACGAGTAAATTATATTACGTCCACTGTCAATTATTCTATCCGATACATGTTTGCCGAGGATTTCAAAGTATGAAAAAGCAGTCAGGAAATTCCATCTGGATATTCAAATCTTCCATTTCACCTCTTAGGTTTTAATTACAATGAAAGCAGTATACCACTTTTCATCTGCGTCGGCGTATGATGATACTTTAACTCATTACTCAAAAACGGGACTGCTTTCTGTGAAACTCTACCCTTGACTTAGTGTAGTATCCCATGGAACCTTACGTTTAAGTTCAAAACGGCTTATCTTTGGTTTTTTCCCGCAGATAAGTTTTCCTGGCCATTTTTCTTAGGGTCCATCCAATGCTCTGGTAGCTCCAAATGTTCGTAGTGATGGAGCAGAAAACATATTGCACTGCACCGACCACTGCAGACTATATTTTACTATCTTTTCAACAGAAGCTATGTCCTTAATACGCACCGACAAGCCGCGAGATTAAAGATAAATTTTGTGTTTTAGTCAACTTTAATTCGGTGAACTTTGATAGCGGGGATACAAGAGGATACTCCTCTCACCAGTCAGTGACAAGATACGAGACATTTTAGAATGCATTGTTACCTTCGACTAGTAACGAAATTATCACTCTCAGAATTGAAGAATTAGTTTTCTACCTTTGTGGTTGACTTTCGATCTTTCTCAAGTCATATGATGTGTATTAGCATCAGTGTTGGGCAAAATGTAATCTGATTCATGATTAACAATTACAATTAACCATGTAATCTGTAATCAGATTACTTTGTAACAGATTACTAATGTAATCCATTTACATAATTACATAATGTAATCGATTAACGTGTAATGTGATTACAAGTTAATCTGATTACACATTAATCGATTACAAGTTAATCCCACTACATGTTAATCTAATTAATGTAATTACATTTAAGATATTTAAGATATTTGTATTCTAATTCTTCATAAAACTCCCTAAAACTAATTTCGTACGAGAACAATACTACTTTCTTTCAATTCATTTCATTATATTATTAATTACTTTTAAGTAATCTACAAAGTAATCTGTTACAATGTAATTAGATTACAAAATAATCTGTTACAATGTAATTAGATTACAAAATAATCTAATTATATTGTAACAGATTACACATTTGATAGATTACATATTCTCTCATAAGTTATCTGATTGATATGTAATCGAATACAACTTAATTAGATTACTTTGTAATTTGGCTAAACTGTAATGGAATTATTAATTAAATTACACTGCAATCAGATTACGCCCAACACTGATTAACATCACATTCAGACAAGACGACTAGACCTCACAAAATGCAACGCCTACATTGGATCTACATATAATGGAAATTAGGGAAACATAGTCCTGTGGTAGGTAGGCCCGAAAAAATAGGATTTCGTAATACTTGGCTCCAGTATATTGTGTGAAATGGTTTTGCCGAGAGCCTTAATGAAAAATATTTGAATGATTTTCACATAAACCTAGCATTTTTTTGCCAGTCTGTCTATTTGTTGCTTTAAAAATAAAGTTCTAAAGACTGCTCGCAACATAAATATAGAAAGCACACAATAAAAGGGCTCATAGTCATTTTCAAAATAAAATTGCTGAGAAAGGGTAGAGACATAATTTTTGTACCCCTTTTTAAAAAAATTATTTAATTTAATTCATGCCATCCTAAATTAAAAATAATATTTCTTCTCTTTATATGTATATTTCAGGCGTCCAACAAATCTCTCAATAGTATGGACGAGACGATCACGACGTGTAGCATCATCTCCACTTCCTTGGGAACCGGACATGATGAATCCATTAGTCGGTCACATATCCTGGCCTGTTCCAGATAATCATACAATTTCGGTAACACTTTTCAAAGATCCTAGAACACATGAGCTCGAAGACAAAGATTGGACATTTGTGATAGAAGACGTAAGTATTTATGAGCATATGTACATGTATGTATGTAATTGTGTGTGTAACATAAAATTTATCTTTCCATAAAATTGATTCATTTAGTAATCTACGTCCCACATAAAGTTGAAATTAATGGTAGAAAATGAAAATTACTATACCATCTCTTGCCTCAACTTGCTGCTGAATTATCTATCAAGAAGATACAAATAAGGAAATTTTCCATACGGCAACCCATACCAAAGTACACGTCCGTATGAGATCCCTATTTAGTAGAAGTGACATATAATCTCATCATCGTAGTAATTTAGTTATGCACGGAAGGTGTTTAGACTTGATTAAATTAAATTCATATTTTACTTCTAGATTGCTCTTATTAGGCGCACATCCTACCCCTTATCCCTTTTTATTCTGAAAATTACATAATGAAATTATAATTGTGGCAACCGACCTACATAGATCGGAAAATGAACCGAGATAAATTCATTTTCCAGGGAATTAGCGCCTTTAGGGAAGATTATTCTTGGTGAAATGTAAAGAGATTTTATCGCATAACTGTGTCGATTTCTTGAAAAATTTTCATTATGGTTCTTAGTAGGTCTTTGGGGAAATGATACTGATACTGATTATATGTCGGTGAATAAAGTTTAATTAATTTTAGATAAAAGTTTATGCGAGGTGAGATATTAAAATTTATGCGATTTACGCTGCTTTGTTGATAAACAGACGACGAAATAATGGCGGGGGACATTACTTTTTTTTTACTATGCGTAGAGAGCAAGTTGTGTGCGTGAATTTTGCAGTTAAATTTTTGATTTGCAGAAATATTAATAGTAAGTCTACTAACCCAGGAGGTTATGGGTTCAAATTCCCACCTCGATTTAGTTTTGCACTTTTTACTACCTACGCATTTTCCAGAATCTCCCTTTATAGATATCTCACTATCAACGCAAACTACAATTGCAGTGGACTCTATCCCACATCGAACATTCGTGAGATTTAAGGCCGAAATACAGTGTTAGTGTGAGCGCACCCGGCGTTTGACAGTCCCTGTAGAATACATGAGAAGTTGGGCAAGTTCTAATGGTAAAGTCGGCTGCTCCCACTGCGCTGAGCAAACCCTGGGGTAGCTCTAGTTTTTACTCCAGCGCAACTTTGACAGTTAGTAACATTATAGGTTTGTTCGATGATAACACCGAGTAAATTTTCCCCTCCAATATTTACCCTGGGCTTGAGAGTTCATTGAACAAGTTTAAGACACCGGGTAAACCTAGTGTAATGACATTTCTCTGACAGTTCTCCTGGATATAATTAATTGTAAAAAGTTATTTATACAATTGGTGAAGACAAATAAAATGTACTTTTAATGTGATTAATTGTATTAACTGTTGGCACTTGGTGGAAGTATTTTATGATAGACATATTGGATTTTTGAAGAAAACACTTGTTTATCTACTCCACTGAACGTTTAATTATGTAAAAACAAAATTAAAACTAATTACTTAAAGAGGCCGACGCGTTTCGTCTGACTAGGACATTATCAAAGGCCGAACTGATCTTACTGGTTTACATGTATATAAATATGTTCTGAAGTACCTAACTAAATTACAGAGAGTAAAAGCATAGAGAGAAAAAAAAAAAAAAAAATTCACAATTAAACTGAGAGGCTACATATAAATTGGGGATTAAGGAGGGGGCTTCTATCCGTAAAGTCTATTTGATCATTGACCAAAAAACAACCATCGTCTTTCGCTTTTCTAATTTCCAAGATTTCAAATTTGTCCAAAGTCGGGTCAGAATTTAATCTGTGCATAATCTCAAGGTCGTTTATAGAACAACTGTGTCCTGTTTCTTTAAGATGCTTAGAGAGACCCGAAGCAGGGTTAGCGGACTTAGAAGATTTGATGTGCTCACTAAAACGCGTATTAAAAGATCTTCTGGTTTTACCTATGTACATCGCATCACAATTACCACAATTTATTTTATATATCCCACTACTTTCGTATTTATCTAGTTTGGGCCTTATTTTGTTGTTAAAGATAAAATTTTTTATATTATTTTTATTAAAGAAAGCTGGAGATATATTGCATCTTGCCATGGGTTTTCGCAAGAGTTCAACAGATTTGTTGATATATGGTATTTTCTTCCAAGTATTGGCCATGTCAGTACCAGCTCTTTTATCAGGAAAGACAGACTTAACAGCACCTTTACGTAATTTCACCTTTAGTAAGTTATGAATTATTTTAGGTTTATATCCGTTATTGATGGCTATTTTCTTAATGGTTTGAAGTTCAATTTTAAATTTTTCGGAGTTCAATGGAACATTCAACAATCTATTTAGCATAGAGTGGAATGCCGCCATCTTCGTGTTCCAAGGATGTGCTGAGTCAAAGGGAATTACGTTATCACAGAATGTATTTTTTCTAAATATGTCAAATTGGAGTTTATTATTCTCTAGTGAAATCGTCAAGTCTAAGAAATTTAGTTTCTTATTACCTAATTCTATTGTAAATTTTATACAGTGGTCTAATTTATTTAAAACAAGATTAACAAAGTTTTGTAATTGTCTGTCTGTTCCCAACCAAATACAGAAGACATCGTCTACATACCTTATCCAGGTAAAGACGAGCTTCAGTAAAGGGTTTCGAGAATTAAAGAGAATGGTCTCAAGAGAATCCATGAAGAATTCAGCACAAAACGGAGAATACGCTGAACCCATAGCAAGACCATGGTTCTGAGTATATATTTTGTTGTTGAACATAAAGTAATTTTGCTTAATGCAGAGATTAGATAAATTTATCAATTGCGATGCTTTTGCGGGGTTATCCACTTTTTGAGAGATCTTATCATTCAACATATCCATCAGTTTACCAACGGGAATTGAAGGGAAAAGGCTGGATACATCAAATGACACCAATTTTGCGTTCAGAGGTATGGTAAGATCTTTTGTTCTATGGATAAGTTCCGTATAATTCTTAATAGAAAAGTTTGGTTTGAAATTCAACACCATAGGGATTAGGGTGTTCAATTTTTTCGCCTTCATCCGTTGGAATTCGACCACCTACACTACAAGTGCAATGAGAGAGCCAGGTTATTGACCTACAACCAATATCTCAGGCAGAAATCAAAATTTTCACGCTTGCGTAATAATGCGATAAGAGCTACAAGCAACTCAACTGATGCCAGCTGTGATGTGATGTTCTATCCCCGTCTCGTAAATATGTCATCGTTTAGCTTCTCTACCCGTGAGAATAATCTTTTGAAGAAAGGAGGTAAATTTGCGCCAATTTTAAAAACAAATAGCTCGGAGCTTATCAGCCTTGCGGTCCATGCAGATGCAGCTTTTAAAGATGACGATTTAGTTGGTAAATCTGAATGCGTTAGGGTAATTAAATCTATTAAAGATTATGATCAGGCCGACAGTAGGGATTTAATAATTTTAAAATCAATTAAGAAGAAAATATCGAACAATAATTTAATTGTCAGTAAAGCAGATAAAGGAAACTCTTTAACCATTATGGATAAAGCTGATTACCTTAAAAAAATGAATGATTGTTTAACATCAATGCATGTTGATGAAATTAATTCAGACCCAACAATTAAATTTAACCGAGATATTTTTAGTGCAATTAATAGCTCAACCCATGTTTTTGATAATAAGGATAAGTTTAGACTGAGAAACAGCCACCCGTCTATTCCTCTACTGTACGGTTTACCTAAATTGCATAAAGCTGGCATTCCTCTGCGTCCTGTTTCTTCTTCGTTTAATGCCCCTGCTCAGAAATTGGCTAAAAAATTGAACACCCTAATCCCTATGGTGTTGAATTTCAAACCAAACTTTTCTATTAAGAATTATACGGAACTTATCCATAGAACAAAAGATCTTACCATACCTCTGAACGCAAAATTGGTGTCATTTGATGTATCCAGCCTTTTCCCTTCAATTCCCGTTGGTAAACTGATGGATATGTTGAATGATAAGATCTCTCAAAAAGTGGATAACCCCGCAAAAGCATCGCAATTGATAAATTTATCTAATCTCTGCATTAAGCAAAATTACTTTATGTTCAACAACAAAATATATACTCAGAACCATGGTCTTGCTATGGGTTCAGCGTATTCTCCGTTTTGTGCTGAATTCTTCATGGATTCTCTTGAGACCATTCTCTTTAATTCTCGAAACCCTTTACTGAAGCTCGTCTTTACCTGGATAAGGTATGTAGACGATGTCTTCTGTATTTGGTTGGGAACAGACAGACAATTACAAAACTTTGTTAATCTTGTTTTAAATAAATTAGACCACTGTATAAAATTTACAATAGAATTAGGTAATAAGAAACTAAATTTCTTAGACTTGACGATTTCACTAGAGAATAATAAACTCCAATTTGACATATTTAGAAAAAATACATTCTGTGATAACGTAATTCCCTTTGACTCAGCACATCCTTGGAACACGAAGATGGCGGCATTCCACTCTATGCTAAATAGATTGTTGAATGTTCCATTGAACTCCGAAAAATTTAAAATTGAACTTCAAACCATTAAGAAAATAGCCATCAATAACGGATATAAACCTAAAATAATTCATAACTTACTAAAGGTGAAATTACGTAAAGGTGCTGTTAAGTCTGTCTTTCCTGATAAAAGAGCTGGTACTGACATGGCCAATACTTGGAAGAAAATACCATATATCAACAAATCTGTTGAACTCTTGCGAAAACCCATGGCAAGATGCAATATATCTCCAGCTTTCTTTAATAAAAATAATATAAAAAATTTTATCTTTAACAACAAAATAAGGCCCAAACTAGATAAATACGAAAGTAGTGGGATATATAAAATAAATTGTGGTAATTGTGATGCGATGTACATAGGTAAAACCAGAAGATCTTTTAATACGCGTTTTAGTGAGCACATCAAATCTTCTAAGTCCGCTAACCCTGCTTCGGGTCTCTCTAAGCATCTTAAAGAAACAGGACACAGTTGTTCTATAAACGACCTTGAGATTATGCACAGATTAAATTCTGACCCGACTTTGGACAAATTTGAAATCTTGGAAATTAGAAAAGCGAAAGACGATGGTTGTTTTTTGGTCAATGATCAAATAGACTTTACGGATAGAAGCCCCCTCCTTATTCCCCAATTTATATGTAGCCTCTCAGTTTAATTGTGAATTTTTTTTTTTTTTTTCTCTCTATGCTTTTACTCTCTGTAATTTAGTTAGGTACTTCAGAACATATTTATATACATGTAAACCAGTAAGATCAGTTCGGCCTTTGATAATGTCCTAGTCAGACGAAACGCGTCGGCCTCTTTAAGTAATTAGTTTTAATTTTGTTTTTACATAATTAAACGTTCAGTGGAGTAGATAAACAAGTGTTTTCTTCAAAAATAAAATGTGCTTTAGATATTTATCTATTTCTTTTCTTTGCTTATTTTTTTCTCAAGAAGTAATTTAAATGCCCCAATCAGCAACAAATTGCAAGTGACAGTTCTCAACTGACAAATCTTCAACCATTACCCCAAGAATTTTTTTTTTGTAGTCCTAGGTTTTCCAAAAAACAAGATATTTTAGCCCGGTGTAGCCCTAGGTTTACCCGGAGTTTTCATCGAACAGAGCTAAGGTCTGTCTCTTTACTCGAAAGTTTTTACTCGGTGTGAAAACTTATACGCATTTTTACTCACAAACCGTCTGTTTACTTTTAACTAGTAAAAATCGAGTAAATTTATACATTTGCCCTCTTGCACAAAGTTGCACATTTTTACTCATGATTAAGAAGATGTGTAACTTTGATATGCAATCAGCTGACTGTCAAAAGTATTAAATTTGACGTTAACATGCTTGTTGTGATATGAAGTGAAAAGTGATTTGATTTTAAGTACATTTTTTTTTCCATTTTTTAATTAAATTAGAGAAAGATATTTTACTTAATCACAATTATTATTTTCACACCTTGCTTTGCATATGTAGAAACTTCTATGTCAAATTTTTGACACATGACAAGCTGAATAAAATTTACTCGAGAAGTGTCTGGTAACTTTTCTTGAGTTATCCCCTCTACCGCATAAAAGCTTTTACCTGTTTTTTACTCAAAGATTTTTGCTCAAAAGTAAACAGACAGACCTCTAATTTTCGTTGTTTACAACCAGCAACTGATTTGGTTTTAGTGAATTCGGAAGTGTCATCTTAAGAAAAATTGATTACTTTGGTTTGGTGCGAGATGTGGAATTAATTCATAACTTAAAATGCCGGGATTATAAAAATCCAAAAAAAGAAAAGATAAAAGTCAGGAATAACAGTTGTCAACGCTCATACTGTGTTAAGCCTAATATTAGCTGTGTTCTTTTGTGTCCGCACAATAGAGCAGAACAAAAGATACACAAAAGAACGCCTCATACATTTTCATAGAAGATGTATAAATGAAGCGAACAGTACAAATAGTTCGCTTTAATCGACAGAACAATTAGTTCTCCCAGTATATGGGAGTTCTAGAGCAAGGTACACAAAAGAACACAGCTATTGTGTTCATTTCGCGGATAAATTTTTTATGGAAATTTAGCGGTGAAATTTAGTTGCGAAATATTTAGCCAAATCGCTGGGGATCATATTTATTGGCGCAATACCTTTTTTCCACGCTAAAATTTTGACGTTTGAAGTTGAATGAAATTGAAATACAAGAGTGGCAGTGTTTTTTAATATTTTTTTATTATTTTCTTCTGCTAAAAAAATCCGTCTTCATTTAGACAATTCTTTTGAAAAGAAATTCAAATATAAGTACAGGGTGGGCCAAAAGTCACCATGGGGTTTATAAATTTAATAACTTTTTCGTTTATATATTTTTTTTATTTTTTTTTTTTAGATTATAAAATATACAAAATGGAAATTTTTTTACGCTAAGTATGGAAAATAATGTCACTTAAATGACCGCCGTTATTAGCTTCGCAATGATGGGCTCTTTTTAGAGCATTTTCCATAACATCTTTCAACATTTGTGGCTGTAGCGCTCGAATTTCTGCAACAATGTTGGCCTTGAGTTCAAGGATTGTCTCGGGCTTGTTCACATATACTCGCTCCTTCAAATAACCCCAAAGAAAATAGTCGGGTGCTGACAAATCTGGCGAACGCGCTGGCCAATTAATTTCCGAATTTCTTGAAATTATTCGCTGTCCAAAAATTTGCCTTAAAAGTGCCATTGTGTCTCGGGCAGTGTGGGCAGTGGCTCCATCCTGCTGAAACCACATCTCAGGTCTGTTTTCAAGAGCAGGACGTAAAAAATTTTCTATCATAAACCGATACCGCTCTCCATTTACGGTTACAGCACTTCCATCTTCATTTTCGAAGAAGTAAGGCCCAATGATATTTTTAGATGTAATGCCACACCGTACTGTACACCTAATGGGGTGCAATTGGCGTTGATGAATGGCTCTTGGATTTTCAGAACCCCAGAACCTACAGTTCTGCTTATTAACAAAGCCATTCAGATGAAAATGAGCTTCATCACTCATAATCAGATTTTCAATAAAGTTGATTTCATTTCTGGCCAACTGTTGAAATTTAACTGCAAAATTTAGACGTTGCCGATGATCTGCGGGTTTCAATTCTTGCACCAATTGCACCTTATATGGGAATAACAGTAAATCTTTTTTTAAAATGCGCCGTAGTGACGTACGAGACATCCCTAGCTGAGCAGAACGCCTTCTGGTAGATGTTTCTGGTGTTTCGTTAACACTTTGCTCTACACGTTCAATATTTTCCGCAGTGTGAATTATACGCGGTCTACCGGTTCGAGGCAAATCACTTACGGTGCCATGTTGGTGTTGACGATCAACTAAGCAACGAATCATGGCTTCAGAGGGCGAAATTCTGACGTTAAAATGGCGACGATATGCTCTTTGCGTTAAAATAATTGATCGCTGATTTAAGTAATAAAATTCTATTATTCTGGTTCTTTGTTCAGTTGTGAATCTCTCCATTATTTATTCTCCAGATGTTATTTATATAATCTAAAAAAAAAAAAGATAAAAAAAATATATAAACGAAAAAGTTATTAAATTTTTAAACCCCATGGTGACTTTTGGCCCACCCTGTATAAATATAACTTTCCTTACTATTCCGAGATCAATCGAAAAGAACCCGATATAATAGGTCTGTTCGATGAAAACCCCGGATAAACCTAGGGCTACACCGGGCTACATTATCCTGTTTTTTTGAAAAACCTGGGCTTACACGGTGTTATACCAACTCGTTCGCTGAAAACCCAGTGTTTCTGATTTCGTGCCACGAACTTACACTAAAATTTTCTAGGGGTAAATGTTTGACATTTGTCATTTGTGAATTGTCACTTGGAATTTGTTCGGTGATTGCGATCAATTGGTCGATTACGGTATATAAAAGTGAAAAAATCGTGGAGGTCATACCAAATTCAGATTGTACAAAGGAGTTAGGTTAGAAATTGGATGATAAAATACCCATCGATAATATGTACATAGAAAATTCGAATGAAAATGTTAAGAAAATTTTCGAGGAGGCGATTATGGTCGAAGAACATAGATCTGCCTTTCTAGTAAGAAATATGAACGTAAAAGTGTTTTTTCACCATTATTAACAAGTATTTTTTATAGACTTCACGTTGTCCTCGCAGCTATCAAGCAAATAGGTTTGAAGCAAACAACAACGGCTCGCTATTATTTGACATCATAATCTAATTATATTACTATCATATTCTATCGCAATGAGTTTGTTCGTTGCTCCTTTGTTAGTTTGCAAAATAACTTTGTACCTTACCAATTATGCCAACTATCTAATACTCGATGTACTTACCGTTGTAACGTAGCTTAAGCTGAGGTACTTCAATAAATGATTTTCTATTCTATTCTATATCAGAAATTCTCCAAGTTCTAAAACGAGATGTCAGAAAAGGGTTTAATAGTTGTTCGAGAAGATGCCAAGGGGATAGAGAAAATCATTTCTGTAGATTTTGATCATCCAAACATTATTAATTTTATACCTAGTGACAAAACATCTGATGATAAAAGTGAAAATAGTGCTGCAGAAATAATGGAGCTATATATCTGGTCACAGATGAACCAATTGTCATTTTTTCAAAGTTAAGTTACAGAAAAGGCGATAATATTTGACATCGATGTAAAAAATCTAATAAAAGAATATGTAATTAAAAATAAATTGAGGAATATTTTTTGTGCATTTTAATATTTATTTATTTTAAATTTTTTAATTATTTCACCTATTTTATAAATAAATTTTCACAAATCACTGGAAATTAGAAGTTAAATTATGCTCAGAAGAATTGTCAAAGAAATGTCATTATGCTAGGTTTACCCTAAACTGCAAAGATTTTGATGAGTGCACAAAACCCCGGGTAAATAGCCGCCATATTGTAGGGGAAAAATTTACACGGTGTTTTACACCGTGTTTTCATCGAACAGACGTAATATCACAAATGCACGACAGCTAATGGTCAAAAGCAGCCACCTATAGTTCAAAACAATGAACAATTTTATCCGCAAAAAAAGGTCCCTGTTATGGCTGATTTACACTTCTCGAACATTGCTAGAAAACAGACTAAAGAGTTTCGCCTTATCTGAAAATACTTTAGAACGATAAAGACAAAAGATAATCCAGCAAAATTTTACTGAGCAAAATGTCAAATTCCCCGACGAAGTTTTACTGCCATAATTAGCCATAAGAAGTTCTACCCAGAAGTATATTTTATGGCAGTAAATTTTGCTATTATGGCAGTAAACTCAATATATATAACTACTAGCGTGTACGAATATATTGTTTACATCCACACAAATTAAAAATATTTGAAGCAAGCTGGAATGTATCAAAATTTTAATGAGAACATTTTGTATTCTCTGTGTACCGTGCAATGTTCTATATTCTGAGGGGAATTAAAATTAAAATTAGCGATTCCAGGATAAACTGTTCTTGAAAATTTTGTAAGCCATGAAGATATGATACTTTTGGAGGTTATTCTCAGTGGTAAAGGAAATTCAACCAAGTTTTCCTAAAGCGGAGGTTGTTTTGCCAATTCTTATGAATAGAACACAATTTCAAGAACAGGATGTATTTGTGCCTTGGAAAATGACATGAAAATGTAGCAGCGAGGTGAATGATTGCACTTTCTGCGTTATTATGTATAATGTTTCTCAAGAAAATGAGTTATAAGTTGTGTGAAAAAGTGAATGGAATTAAATTGTTAACTGTTATTATGATCAAGAAAATTGGTGTGTAATTTTTAGCAAATTGTAAACAAAGAAATAAAATTTATATTTATTTAAAACTGAATTTGAAAACGTGACTTTTTCTGCTTTTATATATTTTTTTAAATAAAACAAAATATGTATATGTGAAATTGTCTAATATATTACCTAAGAAATTTCCTCATATTCATAAATTTTCTTCATTTCTGACGTCTAATTTTTGCAATTGACAATTTGATGAATTGTCAAAAGTGATACTTCGCTATAAAAGAGTGGGAAATAATGTTTTGACAGTCGACCACCTCTTCCTTTTTTTCTAATAGTAAAAAGTAATAAGACCCTCTCACTCACTTCGTCAGTAAAATCGTATGATCGAGTAATGTAAATCAGCCATTAGATTGCTGCTAAATGAACACAATACCGGGCTTTAACTAAAGTTCTCTACGCCGAAGTTATCAAACGTCGAAGTCGTGTGCGGTCGCACTGTGTCTTGGCCTTTATAACATCATAATAATAATAATAATAATAATTTTTTATTAAGAGCACAATTGAGATACAATTCTCATTAATTTGCGCAAACTCTGAGTTAGAAAAATTCAACTGTTATAATTTCATATAAGTATGTACTTAAACTACAATTTAATGAAAATTAATCAAGATTAATCAATCAATCAAATAAGCAAGCTAGGAGTTAAGATCATTGTTAATAAAAATATCACACATCACACGATAAACAAAAATATCAAACGAGAACTTCTATCAGCTATGACCCAGTTTAGGCGGGTCAGTATATACTGCCTCTGCTGCATGAATACTTCTTGCTAAAAAGATGGTTGGGAGCAGGAATGAAGCATCACCCTACCTACAAATTTCGTGCGGCAGAGGCAGATACTGGTCCATTTAAACTGGGTCTATGCAAAATCAATTAGTGACACTCGGAAATAATGTAATAGATGAAGTTGTATAGTCATTTAAAATTACGGTTCATAGAAGTGATCATTAGACTACGATTTAAACCTGGAGTAGCGATAGAAACTGAAACAGAGTCCTACATTGGAGAATAGGCTATATGAAGGTCCTATGTACATAAGTTATGCATGCATCATGTGCCATGATCTTCTCTGTATCGCTCCAAATTACTTAGTTTAATTTTGCACATTTTGGCTATTTCCTGAAACGTGCCGGTTTTGAAAAAATTTCCTCTCTTTCTCTCTCTCTGCATTTTTGATATTTTTTTATGTTTTGACAGCTTTGACAGATAATGGTTGTTGCTTTATTTTTATTAATTTTGCATAAAATATTAATACGTTCTGCATGTAAGAGCCTATCAACAATATTCCTTGCTTTCTCCAGTTCCGACTTGCAGCAGATTTTGTTGTTGTTAATATAGCCGCCGAGGTCAAAGGGTGGTTGAACACATAGCATGATTTTCTGATGGAAATTGAGATCTGTTTCCATTTGCGACCATACTCCCGGAACTTTTCACATGTGAGCTGAATTTTTTAGGCATAAAGAACCAAATCCTTTTTCAGCAACGCAATGTTATGTTATTTATTCACTACGTTTCGAATTGTTTGGTCCATCGGATATATGAATTAACGGAACGAATCAGAATTGTGTGATTCGTTGAAGTGTACCAGCACGTAGACGAGCCTACACCGAAAAATTTCCGCACAATATGACCGCATTGCTTCAGGTACGACGTCATGAAAAAAAAGGAATGTGTTGAGAGATTGAGAATAACATTTCGTTTTCCACCAAAATGACGTTGAGAACTTTGTTAACTGGCAATACAGAAAAATATGCAGAAAAAATATATTTTACACTCTTGTCGAAGCAATCAAATGTAATTTTGTTGAATTTAGTGTAAGTAGAGACATCTTTTATTTAACATAGAAAATCTACTGGAGTCTATAATCAATGCCAGCAAAATTGTTGTTTGGAGTCGCTCCTATGACCGTATCATTAAAAACATACATCTTCAATAGTCATTCCTAATTGCTAATATAGATACAGCTGCAATAGTTTATTGGCAATAAATATGAGTAATGGAGGCTGAGAGTTGTTGACTTAGCTTTGAGTTCCCTCATAAAACTTACCGTTCATTAGTTACTCAGTCCGGAAGGTATTGAAATGGAAACTCCGAGGGTTAACCTCTACTAGACTCAATTTGACATTGTCCACTTAAAACATAAAACATGGTAGTTTGTTCATTTTGTTGTACATTCGGCAGAAGAGAGTCATTTTTGGCTGGCTTGCTTGCAATTCAGTATTTCATATGATGATGTCTAATTAGTATAATCATCTCAAATTGAAAAACATGAAAACAAAGGTAAACAATAAAATATTATGAGAGTTGCACGACATCTCACAATTATTGTTTTTGTATATTGTTCACCATTCGTATTGTGGGCAGATGTTTATAAATTTATCGTTGTGAGATTAAAAAAAAAAGTCTCACAGCAAAAAACCTGAATATTCAGGGTGGCAATCAAACCAAAAGATTTCCTTTTCTTTTTTATCTTTTTCCACACAGTAGAACGTCGCCAAAAACACTGCTTCCAAATGCTAATATAACTTGGAAATGTGTCATCAATAAAATGTGTTACTCTACATACCCTCCAAGTCCGTCTACCTCGAAAATGTAAATTGTTTTAGAAGAGATAGATGTTCTCCTTTAGTTTGTTGTCAATTAAAAACTGTAGATCGCCTCTGCCGAGTCGGGCCTTCTTAAGACCTTAAGGCGGTATTGTCCAATACACACATTCAACGCATAAATAAATCGTATCAACAAAGTACAAACAAACTTGATCTGCTCTATGTGAGTATTTTAGTTATATGCGGCATTACTTGTTTTAACTGTGTAACTTTCATAGTTTATGCGGTTGTGAACCCAAGATTGCTATCAATTGACTTATGTCATCATCCCCGTGAAATTTACTCTTTTCCCTTGTGTTGTGACTGGCTGGCGTTCTGCTAACTCGACTTCAGACAATCCAAACAAATGTAAATGTTGCTGTTAGCAGCGCATTAAATCCATAAATGCAATCAGTCTTACGCCTCTATAGGTCCATGATTGAGAAGGCAGTTCCGTAGAACGAAGATATTTTATAATAGGCTTTTCAGGGCACATTAATCGCCAGACCTGTAGTAAATTGATTTTGTTTGCCCAACAAATGATATGTATCGCAAAAAATATGGTTGTTGCTTTGTGTCATATTAATATCTCTAGAGTTACATCACACTGCAATCATTGTTTGAGTGTCAGGCATGCAGTAAAAATATAATTATTTTATTTTATCTTGTTAATGTGCATCTATGCATGCATGTGTGATTTAGTGCAGCAATGGATAAGAGCCTGATAATTCAAAGTACCTACAGATGGAGCAGCACTTACATTAACAATGTTTTTTTTTTTTAATATTAAAACTAATGTTCCTTAAACTCCGGGTTTTCGAGTACCCGGTTCTTATTCGGGTTTTTCGGGTAAGAGTCGACCAACCCGGGTACAAGATTTTTTGGAATCGGGTTGTTAGGAATCGGTTCTTTGGAATCGGGTAGTGAAGCTTCGAGTATAGAAAAATTAATTTGGTTTATTAATATGAAAAATCAAGCAAAGCGAGATTCGGGTAGCAGATTTAAATTGTTTTATTATAACTGAATTCACGAATTTAGTAATGTACCGGAGTATTAAAAAATTAAGAACCGATTGTACTCGGTTACCCAGATATTCGGAATCGAAAATCGATAAGAGTAACTTGGAATCGGATACCAGGGTACCCGAGTAGACTTGGAATCGAAAATCTTGGAATCGAGTTCCCGGGTACCCGATTCCACTTGAACCCGGGTACAAACCGGAGCATTAATTAAAACGTACTATCACTAGGATTCATTTCTTTATTATTTCCAATCTATTCGCTCAAATTCGCTTACCAAATTATATATGGAGACCATTATAGAAGGCCCCCAGGAGACTGTTTGAATGTGTTTCAGCTGTCCAGTTAAGAGCTGAAAGTATCCGGATAATTTCTTATCCGAAATAATTAGGATCAGATTCCTCAAATCCGGGGATCCGGATCTGGATTTGAGGAATCAGATAGTCCGCAAATCCCGGTATCCGGATATTAACAAATCCGAATCAAATTTTCAGCTCTAGTCCATTGAACCTAAAAAAACATGTGAAAACTTCTTTCGAAAATTTGTCTACGAAATATCCAAGACCATATAAAAAATGTTGTCGCAGCTCTATTCTAAATAAATAAATTTCAATAAATATTATACAACCCTTTCAATCCACCCTCCCCTTTCCCTCTAAGCAAAACAGATATTCTGCGTAACACATTTTTGGATAACCATAATGATAAGGAAATAAATTTTCATATTTAAAAACAATTTTACAGACAATTACAAAATTCCATCAAACCACAATCTTTTATCGCGATCGAATTGCCGAAAAAAATTGCAAAAATCGAAAAGGGATGGTCAAACATATTTCCCTCTTCTACCGTTATTAGTAATGTCGTCAGAAAGCGCCAAAGAGTTGGTGTTCTAGTCAGCGCAATTTAAGTTTTTAAATAACACACCTTACCTACCTTACACTACACTACACTACAGATAATATCTGAAAATATTATTTTCGAAAAAAACTTCAAAGTTCGAATTCGATTATCTTTTTTATTTTATTATTCAAAATTCGAATAACTCAAAAGTTGGCCGTGTGTGTAATGGCGATAAAATTTGCCAGATTTTGTGAAATTTTTTAGAAACATTGGACTTGGAACTACTATTTGGTATTCTACTATCTTTTATCTGAAAGCTAACGGTAGTACTATGAATGTGCAAAAGAATTACAATTCTTTTTGCTATGGTCTTTTAGAAAGAAAGCCTTCCTAAGCACTGATTTGTTAAGATTAAAGAATTTAGCATAAGAATTAGCAAAGATGCTGGTGAATACAAGCATTATTAGTCATAGCATAGATAACGAAAGAACTAGATATTGCATGGTATACCAGAGCAGAACATACAAACTGTGAAATGGTAATGCATTCCGGAATGGACCACAACATGTTTTAGAGCGATCCGGAAACAAATGTTATTTTAACAGAAATTTTGTATACATTTGATTGATCTCCCCAACATGGTAGATGCGAGAAAATATGAATCACTCAACATATTCATCATTTCAAATTTTATGGTCCATTCTAGAAAGTACCACCAGCTATAGAAAATATTGTATATGAACTCTGCTCTGGTATTGCATACGACATTAGTTTGTGTCCCATTATGGTCATAGCTCTCAAAATTGTATTCGGAGGATCGTGAGTAGACCTAATATGCTATGTTTATATGACAAAATTATTGATGACTGTCCATTTTACGGTTAAGCATCTCAAAGTATGGTCCACAATGGTCGTAATCTGATACTTCGGGGTATCATTATGGTTAAACATTTCTTTGGAAGCGAAGTGTGCGTGTGTTTTTTTTTTATTGTGTCCATTTAAAAACAAGTCTACTATACAAAGTTGCAAAATTTATTGGAAATTATCAGAAATCATGATAAGAACTACCCTGATCATTACAAAAATAAAAGATGAAAAAAAAAATATTTAAAATTTCGTTGAAACTGTTAAAATTAGCATGAAATTTTTCTCACACGTCTTATCTATTTCGTTTTTGTAAGTTTTTTTCTACTAAACATTCAAGCATTATTATGCTTACAAAGATTTCTTACGCTTAATGGTAGAATTATTTCTACAGCCTGCGTAATAAAGTAAATGAAATATTTTGTTGTATTCCTTGTTTATTGTTTTATTCCTATTTTTTTTAATGTAAATCTCCTTACCAAAAAAGTGAAAGAAAAATCTGAGAAACTTACAGTTGAAAATTGAAAAGTCTAGAAACCTTTCACATAACCATATTTAGCCCTTTGAGCGGTATCGCCGTACATGTACGGCCAGCCTCTGGTGATCCAGATAGAGTATCGCCGTACATGTACGTCCAGCCATGGTCCAGCCCATTTTGGGCGGGTTTTTCTTTTTTTTTACATAATTCTAACAATGATGTTTGTAGGTATACTATTTCATATTTTTTTGTTTTCCTCTACCACCCCCCTCCCCACCCCTGGGGGAAAGCAATTGCGTGATTTTACGATGAAATATCATTTTCAAAAAATCATATCTCGCGAACGGAGTAACCGATTTTTCTGATTCAAATGCCAAATGAAGCTTAATGCTTTATATTTTTCATTTTTGTTAATAATAGTATTTTTGTCAAAAAATAATATTATTTACTATTGAGGACTTCTAGCACTTTTTTTTACATTTTTATTTTGAAGTTAGAACCCTTATCTATCTATGTATAAAAAATTGCAATGAAGTTCGGCCTCGTTTTTGAGAGAGAAAGATATGGGTGAGCTGTACATAATTCCGAGAAAAATAATCATCTCTGTATTTGTGCGGCCTTCGAACCCCTTCCTGGAATTATTACGATTCCGAAACTCGGAACACATGGAACACATTTTCTTTTATTCTAATGAAATGTACATGCATAAATCAGTTTTGCGATTGGAGGTAATCCTACAGAGTTAGTGCCGATGTAAGGTGCAAAAAATCTAGTACTTCAGTTAGAATATAAAAAAGGGAAGTACTAAAAAAGTGCGTATAGGGGAAAAGGGCAAAAATAAAGAATGATGTCGTTTTAAAAACAAATCAAAAATATACTGCACCTCCAGGAAGGGGGCGTTAAAGTTTGTTCTGGTACGTTTTGGACAATCTAGTACAAATTCAAATATGTTTTTTTCTGAGAAGAAGTTTGAACACCCACACCCCTATGGTCCGAGGTCAAATGGCTGAGTTATTATTGAAAAACTAAATGTTCCTTTAGTTTCCCCCACTCCGCCCTCCCCCCTCCCCTACCCCACGCAAAACCGACTTGACCAAAAGATGCGCGGCGTCGAGACGAACATGCAAATTAATTTTTGAGAGAAACCGTTCCCCCCACCAGAAAAAAGATCACTCCGTTCAATTTACGAAATCTATCGAAAAATGCAAAAATAACTCACTCCAGGGACGTGTATGCTAAAAAAATTAACTCACTACTCAAAGGGTTAAACCAGCTTTTTTTTGAGACAGAGATAATATACAATATGGGCTTAGATGCAAGAATAGTTCAGTGCCACTCTTTTGTTTTATGATTTTGCTAAGGAAAGGTCGATATTTCCAGATAATCAATACAACTGTCCGTGAACAGTTGGTTTCTTCTGGCATTTTACATCAAGGGTTTGTGAAGTACCACAGGGGTTCATTCTAGGGCCCTTATTGTGTTCACCAAAGCAATTGTATATTTCACTTATATTTAGTCTGGTTTATTAGCATTAAATACTGGATTTCGATGAATAAGAGGTGAAAAAACAAAAAAAAACTATTGTTGAAATGTTTAGTAGACTCGCTAGAAAACTTTGTAACGAACTTTTGTCGATGGTCGAATCAACTCTATTACTTCGATACTCGTTTGGTCTGGTTATCAGTTATTCAGTTAGTCTCTCTGCAAATACGACTGACCTTCGAGGCCTATGTATGTAAGTAAAACAACAGTGCTCGGCTTTTTCAAAATCTTCATTTCTATAGATTGTGGTCGAAGCAAACGGCTACTAAGTTGTTATAACACAGAATTGAGGTGGTTTCATTATCTCTAGTAGCCACTGTAGGATGGTTACTTCAATTCGTCACCTCGAAAAAAGTAAGTATTATATTTTAGCGTTCCAGTTGTCTGTCTTGTTGCATTGATAGAATTTCATAACTTATCGTTACCCAAAATTAAGCCCTCAGTAAAATTATAGTTTTACTTTACTTTCCTATAAACTAGAGTTTGCTCAAGAAGTCTGGATGGCCTACTATGAAAGAATAAATTACTGAATCATAATAACATAAAAATTTAAACTTAAGAACTATTTTTTTTTTCACAGTACAGTACCCAGACCCAGACAGTACCCTTGATTTCGCATACTCCTTTGACACCCTTGCGGATTCCAGAGGGAACGCCGCATGTGTTAAACGAGACTGCATGATTAGATCATTGAATAACGATCTTGACAATATTCTCGCTTGGGGCAAAGTGAATCGCGTCGAATTCAATGCATCTAAGACCCAAAGCTGTCTCATCTCATTAAAACAAGACCATCACTTAACCACTCCCGTTTCGTTTGATGGTGCATTAATTTCTGAATCACCGTCACTAAGAATTCTTGGCATTAATATTTCCATTAAGTTAAGCTGGACAGATCACATCTTCTCGGTTGCCAAAGAAGCATCCAAATGTCTTGGTTTCTTGAAAAGGTGTAAGAAATATTTCAGCCCATCAAATATAGCGCTCCTCTACAAGTCCTACATCAGACCCAGAATGGAATACAATTCCCATATCTGGGCCGGGGCTGGTCGCACAGCCTTAGCTTCATTGGATATTGTCCAAAAGAGAGCCTGCAAGCTCATTGGCGATGTGGCAATTACTCGTCATATCGACTCGCTCGAGCACCGTCGCAATGTTGGATGCCTTTCGCTCCTTTATCGCTATATGCATGGCCAATGTTCTGATGAAATATCTAGTCTGATCCCTTGTAGAATAGTTCCTGCACGCAATACCCGCGCTGCATCCCGCGCTCATCCTTTTACCCTTCAAATTACCTTCGGCCGTACACTTAAATTCCGTGATGCTTTCTTATCCCGAACTGTGCGAATGTGGAACAGTCTACCATCTTCTGTCTTTCCTCCGGCATACAACCTGCAAAAGTTTAAGGGCGACATACATCGGCACCTCCGCCACTCTCCTCATATCCCTTAATCCTTTCCCTATCTCCTTCCTGCCACGCTGTGCTTTGCATCATAGGGTATCCCCTGAGCTTGGCTTAATAATATAAAAAAAAAAAAAAAAAAAAAAAAAAAAAAAACTACTGAAATAAATTGTTCCTCTGCATAGGGCTTAGAATTTCTTTTTGTTTTTCCAGATTTCTCAAATGGGTAAAAAACGTGTTTTAGCATCAGCTAGTATAAATATGCGAAAATATGCCAGCATCGAGCCAACACAACAAAGCTTTACATTATGTTTAAAGCCAGTATCCCGTAAGATCACATCAGCTGATCTAGAACTGACTGTGAGCTGTGTTTTCCTACGAGAAGGCAAAGCAACGTAAGAAAATGTCTTTCCTTAAACCAAACTTCAATATTAAAAGATAATCGTTGTTTCTTTTTTTGTTTTTTGCACTTACTAATTTCAGAGATGAAGATATGCAGAGCGTAGTATCACTGATGTCAGTAAATAATAATTGTGATGTAGCACCACTTGATGATCTAGAAGACATTCCAGATTTAGAAAGTGACATTTCAGAGCATGTTTTAGATTTTACACAACAATTGGAACAATTAACGTCCAGTTTGCATGGCACAATCGATTTAGCAACACCATTGAGTGGTAAAAACTTGATCGAATACAAAATTTTAATCGATTGATTGCATTTTTTGTTTCTTTTTAGTACCTTCATTATCAGAAGATCCAACACCATTGGCTGAAAATAATTACCTTTACATGGATTTCGAATATGATAATCCAATGGAACTACAACAAAGATCTCCTGGAGATGATACAACAGAATCTTCAAAAACCCAAGAAGTTCCTAGTAAATCTGAAGAAACAGGATCAGTACAATCGCCATCCTTATCGAACGATAAGAAACCCATCGATGAACTGGATCTAAAGGGAAAATTTGAGATAGCAATTACCAACAGTACTCCTAAATTCCAGGAACAAAAACCATTGCTAGAGCAAAAATTAAGTGAAGAAAAAATTGAGGTTGTTGTCAGTGAAACTACTGATAAGGATAACAAAATGCAAGAGAAAATTCAAATAAATATAATAACAAGCGATAATAAGACTTCAACCGAACCATCATACAATGTTCCTCCTGCCGAAATTCGAGAAAGGAATCGAGCTGAATTGCAACCTCTCAATCTGAAGAAGAGCTATGACACAGACAATATGAAACCAGTGGAAAAGATAAGCCTGAAGGAGAGGACACCTGGACAGGATTTATTAGAATGGTGCAAAGAAGTTACCAAAGATTATTCTAATGTTAAAGTAACTAATTTGACAACCAGTTGGCGTAATGGTATGGCGTTTTGTGCAATAATTCATCGATTTGAACCAGATTTGATGTAAGAAAATCCTTTTTTTTTCTTAGTTTTTTTTTCTCTATGAAATGGATTTTTTATTTTATATCTGTTCTTGTTTTTTCTAGCGATTTGTCTAAATTATCTCCCCATGATGTCGTTGGAAACTGTCGTATGGCATTCGATGTAGCAGCCGAAACACTTGGTATTCCACGTGTTATTGAACCCCGTGATATGAGTTTATTAGCCGTCCCCGATAAATTGGCTGTTATGACCTATCTACATCAACTCAGAGCACATTTTACTGGAAAACAATTGCAAATTGAACAAATTGGTGAGTTTATATTTTTGTCCTTCTCGTATACACTCGATTATGCATTCGTATGGTTGTTGGGCGAGTTTCAGCTGAGATTTATTTTTTAATATTCGCTAAGACGTGTTAGTTCATAGTTTGGGAGTTGTTCCTAACGTTGATTTTGTTATCTGGGTAATCTAAAGCAATATCATTTCCAAACATGAATTTGCTGTGTCATATAGATCGTCCAGGTAGAAATGAAGTACTAGCGGAGCTAAAACTGAGCCCTATGGTAGAGCACCATTTAATTTGAATTTATTTTTTCATATTTGCTTTGTTTATTGTTGTAAACTTTCAACGTGATATTGGCAAGAAAGTTGTTTAGTAAATTAGCCAACTTTAAAACCAGGATTACTCATAAGAACTTATATTTCGATACTCGACACCAAACCGTATCGTAGGTGCAATAAGGTTTATAAAGACAATATATGTTTTTCTGCTCTTTGGGAAACGTTCTTAACTAAAGTAGTAAGAACAGATACTTTGTCAGTAGACTGGATGACACTGTTATATATTAATTTTTCTAACAGCTATTGACAGATGATCAATAGTAATATTTGGTGGTAGCTTCCATGTTAATCTTTGTCACTGGACTTGAATGGTTTCAATAAGGCAAGCCTTTTTTTCAAAATTTCAGAAACTATATCAGTGCAACATCTGCTCTGGCATTTGATTTATCTTTTCTATTTATGTAGTAACTTCATAAACTAAATAAAAGAGGTCCTACCATCGAACTTTATGGATCGCCAGTGCATAGAGTATTTTTTATGTGAGTCACTTACATCATTTCCAGTTAATAGATTTATTAGCAATGTGTATTCAATATTGTACCGAGAGTTTCTTCAAAGTCCATTCGAAATGAAAATTTAAACGTAGATTTCTAAAAGCAATTAACATTCACTCATTAGGACAGATCATTAGGATGGGTTATACCAACAATAACATTTTTACATCCAAACCCTATACCCTTCTTTTATGAATTCATTTAATTTTGAAATAAATTTTTTAATTTATTTACTCAATAAACTTCTCACACATATTTCCAGGTCAAACCTCAGATGAATCAAGTTATGTGATAGGAAATTATAAAACAGACAATTTATCACAAAACATTTTGAGTTTGAATCATCTTAAAGTACATTTGCAACATCAAAACTCAATAGAAGATGAAAGTGGAGAAAGTAAATCACCAACACAAAAAAAAGATGTGAAAAACTTAATTTTAGCCGGGTCAAAAAGCCTTCTTGTAAAAGTTCTATCTCCTGCCAAAGATAAAAATGCCGTGAATGCCTTTACACAGCAAACAAATCGTAATAATAATGAGAAACAAATTTCAAATAATGGCACAACACCAATTTTAAACAATTCAATAATTAATTCGAATGAAACCAAAGAAAAACCAATTTTAATGACAAGACGAGAGTTAACTGATCCTTTTGGTAGTGATGATGAAGATGATCAACAACAACAACAGGTGCAATATCAGCAGGATATTAATGGAAAGAATGAAATAGGTGATATAAATGTAACACCAACATTAGATCCTTCAACAGCGAATGTAAGTTGAGTTTGATTATTTTGTTGAAGAAATTTTTTTTTTTCCTTTTATTTCTGGCGATTTTGGATATTACGCAATTCTCTGCTCCTTTTCATATTATAGACGCACCTAAATTCAATTTAAATTATAAATGTCATTTGAAAATTCATTATATTATGCATAAGTGAGTCGCCAATTTTTTTTTTTTTTTTTTTTTTTTGTATTATAAAAAAATGTTTATTCCATTTTAGTTTAATTAGGCACCTACATATAGAGAAAATTGTATCCCTGAGTAGAAATAGATTTTATTTTGGTATTGTCTTATTGATTTAATTAACTCGAGTGTGTATAAGATTTTAGGAACACAGGAAACACGAAAATTTGGTAGTAAAAATACAAATAGTTTTGTTTCCGTTTCCATTTGTTCCTATAATTTTAGAGCGGAGTAAATATAAACGATACGACAATCCAAATAAAAATGCAAATTTTAGTATTATTCCAAACTAGTCCAGGCATGATATTATTCTTAAACATTAGTATTAAATCTAGTAAGGTGTTTCTTATCTTCCATATCAAATGGGAAGAATAATAATAATGTTCTCCCTATATTTTCCGATACAATCTTACAATGTATCAGATCTGGACTAGCATTTAATATCCACACGTTTTAGTTGTGTACCATTCTTATGATTTCAAAATTTCAAATTTTTATTTCGTGTTATGAAACACAATAATTCATAGACTTGAGGTCCTCCGAGTTGTACAACTGGAGTAAGTATCGGCCCGCTTTCATGAGTTTCTAATCATAGCAGTCACAACATATTCTTTATTTTTCCATATCGTTATTTTCTTCATCTTTTTTAAATGATCCACTCAGTAAGATTGGGCATATATTGAACGTAACACAGCGGCTATGAACTATGTATTAAAATAATAGTATTATATGAATCATTACATCATTATATCATTACATCATTTCTGAAATTTTTCCCAACTGTTTCTGTAATCCTTTAAATAAGATTTTTATCGGTTTTTTTTTTATATGTTTATTTACAATTCTCTGCTCTTTTGCTGTGAAAGTTAGTGCTCCTTCAGGATGTATGTCGACTACACTAAGTTCATCTACATAACACGAAAACTTCCAATCAATCCTTTACTCTGATATTTTATGTCATAATCGTATGTGCGATAAACACTTATTCGTGTTACGGTCGGTGTAAGAGAGCCTCTTGTTAGGAGAAAATATTTGAGAGATTTGCTAACTGTTAGTAACGAGAATGAAATGCCTCTCAGGGGAAAAATCTCTTTTACAAACGAAAAATCTAATTTCTATGCAAAAGCAGACGTTTCGTATTATCAGCAACCGTATACTCATCAGTACGGCTTGATTCCTGCCTGCCGTATACGCCAAAGTTAACTGCCAAGCTGACCTCATATATGCACTTAAAATAATTTTTGAGTGTGAATTATTAACGCGCAAAATGCTAAGTATTTACTTGAATCCCTAACAAGATTACTCCTATGCGGGACTAGCATTTCATATAGAGTTTTGTTATGAAATAAATTTCATAGCTAATTTAGTCAATATAAAATTGACTGAGTTTGCTGTCAAATCCGCAGCTCGAAGTTTGAGTGAAAAAATACTTTTACAAATGAAAAATCTTAAAAAAAAAAAGGAATTTCTATGCAAAAGCAGGCATTTCGTATCAGCACGAACCGTATACTCAGCAGTACGGCTTGGTTCCTGCTTGCCGTATACGCCAAAGTGAACAGCGAAGGATTTGGCAGCAAACTCTGTTAATTTCATATTGACTAAATTTGCTATGAATTTATTTCATAGCAAAACTGTCAATAGATATTGACTGAATATGCGATAATAATTATTGCCATATATTCTTTATCCATTGTTGGGTTTCGTTTAATTTTTGAGACGCATACAATATGTATAATCAGTTTAATATGCTTAAACAGGACGTATAACTGCACCCTTACATAAAAGATTATAGTAATTCCAGATTATAATGTACAAGAAACTTATCAGAGTGCATTTCTGCTTTATTGGCATGTAACCTTAGTGCACAAGCAAGCTTCATGAGATTGAAGGAAAAAGCATTTTACTGCAGAATATTACTTAAAGGTTATAAAACGACACTAAATTTGTTGCTTGAGATCGACATTGATTCTATGAAGATATCACATAAATAAGTTGCTAAACGCCTTTTTAAATCTACAATTTTTTTTTTATTTCGTCAAATCAACTTACAAAAAGAGACAAATTTACCACGGTTTCGTAACTAAACTAAACACACTAAAGTACGGAGAAAAACGTTATAAAGTAAACAAATTAAGCTATACATAGGACTTCAAATACAAATGCAATCTATGGAAACTAATTAAACTAAGGTACAGAGAGAAGCAATACAAAGAAATGAGAGATATTAAACCATACACAGGACTTCAACTGCAAATTTAATAAGAATTAATAAAGAGCAACTGAATACACTAGATTTTATTACAGCTTATTCTGTATTCATCAGTGGTTTGTCTGCTGTAGCCATGAACAAAGATTCGTATCCAGTTTGAATTTCTGTCGCACTATTTTAATAATTTCGGGATCTGGGAGACTTTGTGGCCGGTACTTATTATTATATGCAGATCTACACTTGAATCATTGGTACTGTTGTTTATAATCGCTTTCCTATCTTCTGCCACTCTTCTGTGGAACGTACGTGGTGTCTGATCGATACAGATGCTATCGCAGCCTAGACATTTTTCACAATAAATACCTGATTCCGAAAATTTGCTCTTAGTGTCTTTAAATTCGCAAATCGATCTACCCAACTTATCCATACTGCTTGTAATCAGATCGATATTCTGTTTTTAAAAAATGTTTTTAAGTTTATTTCTAAATGTGTGGTAAAACGGAACACAAATTCGAAACTTTGCGATTTTGTCGCTGTCGTTATCTGCTTAAAGTCACGTTTCTCTTGGTGTTTTCGGATAATGTCTGTTGCGAATTTCGTGCTATAACCAATCACTTTAGCTGTAACAAGGGTGACTTCATTATCGTAATCAGTTTTACTCATTGGGATATGGACTAATCTATGAGCCATTGAATGGAATGCAGCTTTTTTATGTTGACCGCAGTGCTAGGAATCAGACGTTATGAACCTATTGGTGTTGGTTGGTTTTCGATAAATTGCGAAATATACTCCTTTCTTTTGGTTACGCTATACTTTGCGTGTAGCAACTTATTTATGTGATATAAAATGGTACCGTAATCTACCGTAATAGGGTTTTAGTCTCAAGAATACTCTAACTTGGTCGTTATTTGTAGACTCGGGCATCTTTTCAATTATATTTATACTTTCTTTTTTACTTGTGGATAATACCGGGCTTATCTATTATCTATCCGCAATATGAAATGCTGTCAACAATTAAATCACATTTAGTTGGTTGCACTTGTGATATATTTTCAGCTGACGTAACATTTTTTTTTAAACACCTCTGATTGCCTATCGAAGGAAAACTTATCAAGTTTATATAGGTATCCATCGTAAGGTAAGGATTAACAGAATGGACTTATGCAAAATAAACTTAAAGAAACAAGCTTCATCCTCATCATCCCCATTACTATTTTAAAAACTTAAAAAATTACCATTTTTCAACAAGCAATTTCTCTATCTGTCTCAAATTCCACAACGGACTTAAAGGAGTTGATGAAGAAAAGTAATCTGTTGCCAATAGATTGCACACCTTTTTGGCCTTGTAGAATGGTCTTCTAGTTGCTTGATGAAGATTTTTTAAAGATTCTCATTCTACCATGGTAATGCTTCCTTCGAATGACTCTTTCGCAGAGTTTCTAAGATCCTTTCAACGGAGTATGACATTGATTTTAACACAACACAATCGTCTAGAGACGCGAGTCTACAAATTTGAAAATTTTTACAAAAAAAATATGTACATTGTTGTTGCAGGCATTCACATTTTATGTATCCAATTTCATTAAAAATTTTCTGACTTGAGATCAGATTGCTTTTGTTAAATCATTTACCCTCACCACAGCTGTAATTATTTTAAAAGCGTTTTACATTATTTTTTTTTCATGTTTATCTCATTTAATTTAATTTCATAACTCCTCTAACATGTTTTGCTTTGCTTTTTTATCACCCTGTGTGATTTTCCTTTTAGAAATTAATATCTAGACATAAGGAAATGAGTGAAAAAGCCAAAGCCATGATGGAAAAGCTTAAAGTCTCCACATTTGAAAATGGAAAAGGTGATAATGACGTAAGTAGTTAAAAATTTTGCTTTTTTTTTCTTAAATTTAATTGTAACATTTAAATGAAACACATCCTCACACAAGACAAGCTTAAATTACACTTTTTATTTTTTTATTTTAGAATAATTTTTCCTCCGTCATTCTGAAACAAAAAAAAAAAACGAAGAAAAATCCAAAGATCATTTAGTAATTTGTTTATTTTTTACTTTTTCACAAGATGGAGCGTCAGCAACGTCTACGTGAGCATGCAAGACGATTAATAGCTGAAACAAGATTAAAATCAATGAGTCTGGATAGTCCAACGTCACCACTTAAACCGGTTACACAACGAATAACTCTATCACCGGAAAGAACAATTTCACCAATTAACAACTCTGAAGGCTTTGTATTTGCCCAAATGAATGGTAGTCCAAATTCTTCACCTTTAAAAGGTTCAATTTCACCAACAAAGAATAGGGATAGAATAACGCCATCTCGTGATCTTCAAGTTAACAATAAATTTTCAAATCAAGAAAATCTTCTTCTTAAGCATAGTCCTAGTCAAAAGTATGAGAAGAACGGAAATAGCCCATTACAATCCTTTCATTCAGTTTTAGATAGGATTTCACCAAAGAATGAAAAAAAGGTAAAACAATATTAATTGGTAATTTTTTTTTCTTACTAAAATATCATTATTCATTTCAGGGTGACAAGCTGTCATACATTGAAAGTGAAATGGAAGCCTTGGAAAGAGAACAGGAGGCTATAGATCAGAAGGCAGGCAGCCTAGAAAAGAAATTGCGAGCTGTTATGGGAGGCAACACAAGTAATAATTATTCAAGTTACTTTCTTAGATTTTTACGTCCTGGTGGTGGTTGTGTTAAATTGCAAGACTATGAAGACTATGTTAGCGATGAAGAAAGTCTTAACAATGGTGTCGTTCATTGTAGTAATTGTGATAACGAAAATCAAAATGGTAGAAGAATATCATCGAAATGTCGATGTACTAAATGTGGTCAGTAATGATGGGTTCTCTTGTTGCTTTATGAGATTGGCTTTGTTCATTAATATGATTGAGCTGTTGCTTCCATTTAATGCGCTTTTAATATTACTTAAGAACGTAGAAAATTTGGATGTGTTTTATTGAAAAGCAAATTTTCTGCGCTTCTTTTTTTTTCATTTTTAAGAAAAGATATTAGACACAGATTTCGTTTCAAGTCCATACAACTTTGAGTCCTTTATTTTAAATTAAATTTTAAGCAGAAATGAATATTATTCATTAAAAATGGAAAATGCGTACAACTTCTCTTAAGTAGAGTTTAGTCAAAATCATTGAAGAAAAAAGCTTTTCCAAAACCAATTCGTTTTTCTCCCCTTCTCTTTATACAAATCTTTAAAAATAAAAAAAATAAAAATAGTGTGATTCGTTAATTTAAATACATAAATATTAGATATCATCGAAGGAAATAACATTTCAATTGTTATAATTATCTTATAAAACTTTCATTTTGCTAAGGAGTTTTCAGGCTTTTTTTGATTCTGTCAAACGATGTATAGGAAATCTGCAATAGAGAATAGATGACAATAGCTGTGTTCTTTTGTGTACCTTGCTCTAGAGTTCCCATATACTGTAGAAAACAAATTGTTCTGTAGATTGAAGCGAACTATTTGTGCTGTTCGCTTCATTTATAAATCTTCTATGAAAATGTATGAGGCGTTCTTTTGTGTATCTTTTGTTCGTACATAAAAGTGTGTGTGTTGAACAAATTTTTTTTTACTAAATATATTTGTCAACCTGCGCGAAAAACTCCACGTTGATTTCGATCAGAGTCTATAGGCCTATACAAGCCTTGCTGCTAAAATCACCAAAGCAATGTGACTTTTTAAGCTAGCAAAATGCAAACAGAAAAGCCTTTTGTCTCATTAGTTCAGTCAGTAGTAACAACATTCGCTCAGCAGGTGAAAGGATTCCAGTTCGAATTTCAGTTGTGATATGTTTGGCTAATAAATTATTTAGTTAACATGTCTGCAGTAGTAATGCAGAATCCAAACTTTAATTACACTAGCCATCTATGAAAAAAAAACTTTTCGAGTTTATGTGAAAAACTTATCAGGACCACTAAAAATCTAAAAAAAATTATTTATCCTCATACGAGGAAAGAACTAGGAGATGAAATATCGTATAAAATCCTCTGCATATAAACATTACGAAAAGATTTAAATTTTCGTGTAATTAAAATAGGAAGAAAAAACTTTAAATGTGTCGCTAAGTTGACATCAAGCTACCGCAATAAAAAACTTTTTAGATTGCAAATTAATTTCGTTATTTGTTCCTGAAAATCAAAAAAATTCTGTGTAGTTTTTTTTTTTTTTTTAATACTCACAAGCTATACTAAGTAACTCAAGCTAACCGCAGTAAATAGCTGGAACGCATCCAGAATTTATCATATGACAAAATGTAATCTCTTGGAATTTGCCGTTTCTGGTTTTCACGAAGAATCACCGACCAATAAACGATAAATTCGAAGAGATTACATTTTGCAATATAATAAGTTCTGCTCAAGCTCCACAGCTACTTGTGGTCCTATTATTATTATAAATGGGAAGTTGGGGACGGATATCCCACTTCTAAGAACTGCGACCTAAAATATCTCTTGTTCTATATCCCAACCGTGTTAGATCCAGTTCACGCCCATGTCAAGAGGGATTATTACCTCGATTAAGGTCACTTTTCTAGACGTCTGATGAAGTTATGAATCCTTTACCCAGATATGGTCGTCTTTGGCGCATTCGGATAGTACATACTCAGCAGATTCTACCTTTTCGTTACAGAATCGGCAGTTATCGTCTGTGGTTTTGCCCATTTTTTACGCTTATACTGTATTGAGCAATGGTCAGTCATTAGGTCAGTCAAATGTTAATAGCTGGATCTGTTGCTTACCATAGTTGATGACTTTTTTAAAGTCTTTGTATTGGTAGTTAATGAACTTCTTCGCGTATCTTACTTCAGGAATGTTCTCCCTAGCTGGTGAGGCTATCCTATTTTGCACATTACTTCTCTTACCTCTCGGATCCGGTAAATGGAGATTCTGTTCCTTTGCTAGACAGGTAGTCAGCGATATCATTACCTTCATGCTCCTTGTGTCATGGTACCCAACTAATAGTTACTTTGTTTACCTTTGATAGTAGATTTAAGACATCCCTACAGTTTCAAACAATCTTTGAAATGCCTTTACTGTGGTTCGACTATCGTTTATAGCTAAGTTTATATATATTTACGTGCCGATAGCGGCATTGTAGATTGATTTTGATACACGTTTCTATGGCGTGGATTTCTACTGAAAAACAGTTGGATAGTATCCCAAGACTATAGATCTCTATACAAACACACACCATACCTTCTGTCTTATGTCCGCTGTGTACTAGACGAATGTTCCGCGTGGGAATTATGGTCCATTGTTTTTTTCAGCTTTTGCGGTGGCAGTCTTGGGCAACGATGTGTGAACTGAGAGGCTATTGAATAATTTGGTAACTCTTCAAGAACTTTTTGATGGCTGACTAAGTCTCCAGATTTCCTGGAGTTGTTGTGCTAACTTGACGAAAACATTTTTTTTCAAAAGGGCATGACAAATTCTTGATTTTCACGATAAATTATGAAATATTGTTCAAAACAAAATCAGACAAAGTTTTGGTATGAACTTTACGTACATTTTACATTATAATTTGTGACTTAAAGAAAACCTTGGTTATATTAATTCATACTACGCTAATTAAATTAAACTTAAATACAAAAATAAATAAAATTTGCTTTTCAAATCGAAACTGATAGTTATTCGCTTCTGAAGCATAGAACAAAATTAACACAACTAATCACTTAGGCACGGCTTCCAAATTGTTTGTTCTTTCTAAATGTTTCCTATTACATATTCTTATTATTATTGTTAACTAAAATGTGAAAATCTTTCTACACACTTAACACTTTTCGTCTTATTTCAATGTAATTTTACAGAGTCTGAGGAAACGGAAGAACAATTACTTTCACAATGGTTTACATTAGTTAACAAGAAAAACGCCTTGTTAAGGAGACAGATGCAATTGAATATTTTGTATGTCTTTTGAAATAATTTCGTACTCTTGAATTTGCGCTAGAATTAACAGTTTTTTTTTTTCTTTTCTTAATTACATTTTCAGGGAACAAGAAAGTGATTTGGAACGTAAATATGCTCTTTTAAATCAAGAATTACGAGCAGCACTCTCCGTAGAAGATTGGAGAAAATCAGAAGCACAAAGAGAACGTGAAGCTCTACTTCTTGCTGAATTAGTGGCAATAGTCGACAAGAGAGATCAATTAGTGCAACATTTACATAATCAAGAAAAAGCGTAAGTGAAAATGTTTGATAACTTTTTTTCTATAAATGTGTTTTTGATTAGTTGAATAGTAAAGTTCTAGTCTGGAGAATTGGATTTTATCTATGAATGTTGAGATATGCATTTGATGTACTTTTATTGCCAATTGCCCGTTTTAGTTGTGACACCTTGTTTGCAGCACGGTGGGAGCCATAGCTTGAGTTTAAATTAGGTTAGGTTCTAGGTTTCGTAAAAGCTATTATCTGTTTATATATTAAGAAGTTTCTATGAATTCTCAAATTTTAACGACTTGCTGCTTATGTTTCATTTGAAAAAAAGAATGAATTTGTTTAAGTCCGAGGGTTCATGGAGATCTGCTGATCGATGTCTACGAGTTTTGGTTATTCCTCAGTAGTAAACGGATCAAGCTGAAAATTAGTAAAAGGAGCATTTTTCATAAAACGACAGTATGTGAGCGCTGAGGAGAATTAATTTTTTGTTGTATTGTAGATGGTGATGTCGATCAGTACAGACTATTCTTGATTTATGGCTTGTATCTTGCATTTGCATTTGATGTATTTTTGTTTATATGTACGTGAAATAGACGTTTCTCTATGATAAATGAAATCAAAGGTAGAAGCAAACAAGACGTTAATGGCCCCATTGGTGGATAGAGCAAAGTATTACAAATAGAATATATGGAGACTTGGAATTTCCTTGGCTGGCCTGGTGGACAAATATTTTTATTTTTGATTCCCATAATATGAAAGTTTAGACGGGATTGTGAAGATTTCAAATGAAGTTAATCTTAGAGCAGCGGGGGTGAGATTGCGATTTTTCCATGAAAAAAGTGAACTTATTTGTAAATTGAGAATTGAAAAAAGTTCTAATGGCAAAGTTGGTATGACACAAAAGTAGAAACACAAATATGGAGAGACGAATTTTTTCGGTGAACAAATATTTTTTCTGGTTCCCGCATACATACATATGTAGAGTGTTGTTGTTTAGTAGATTTATCTCTCGTAAACCAATGGAGATAAATAGACAGGACTCATATTCAAGTTGACAGATCATTTCTTTTTTATTATTAAGTCAAGTTCAGGGGATACCCTATGAAGCAAAGCACAGCATGGCAAAAAGGATTAGGGGACATGAGGAAAGTGTCGGAGGTGCTGCTGTATGTCACTCTTGATCTTCGCAGATTGTAAGCCCGAGGAAAACAGAAGATGGTAGATAATCATAATAATTTATTTCTGGTCTGTATACACAAGATTATTATCTTTTATAAATGCATACTAAATAAAGAACTGCGGCAAATCAAAAATAAATAGATGGCATTACGGAATCGTACTGCACGTCTGAAGTATTTTGAAAGGTAAAAGGATATGCGCAAGGTTCAGACTAGATATTTCATCGGAACATTGACCATGCATATAGCGATAAAGAAGCGAAAGGCATCCAACATTGCGGCGATGTTCGAGTGAATCGATATGAGCAGTTATTGCCAAATCGCCAATGAGCTTGAAGGCTCTCTTTTGTACAATATCCAATTAAGCTAAAGCTGTGCGACCAGCCCCGGCCCAGATATGTGAATTGTATTCCATTCTAGGTCTGATAGTGGACTTGTAGAAGAGCGCTAGATTTGACGGGTTGAAATATTTCTTACACCTTTTCAGAAATACAAGACATTTGGATGCTCCTTTGGCAACAGAGAAGAAGTGGGCTGTCCAGCCTGAGTCTTGTACTTGAAATATTAATGCCATGAATGCTTATTGACGGTGTATCAGAAATAAATGCTCCATCAAATGAAATAAAATTGGTTAAGAGTGATCTTGTTTTAGAGAGATGAAGCAGCGTTGGCTCTTGGGTGCATTGAATTCGATGCAATTCGTTTTGCCCCAAGCGAGGATATTATCAAGATCGTTATTCGATGATCTAGTCATGCAATCCCGATTCACACATGCGGCATTCCCTCTGGATTCCGTAAGAGTATAAAAGGAGTAAGCGAAGTTAAGGGAACCGTCATCGGCAAAGCTATGGATGGGATTGAAAGTAAAGGAAAGCAGATTATTAATGAAAATTAAGAAGGGAGACGGAGAAATGACAGAGCTCTGGGGCACACCGACATTAAAGGGTGAGGTTCAGATGTAATGCCATCTAATACAACATCTATTAGACGACCCGATAGAAAACCTTCAGTCCATAATAAATAAAAGAGCAGGATTCCAGACTCTATCAAAAGCCTTTGAAATATCCAGGGAAATGATTTTGGACTCACTAAAATTGTGGAGACTACGGTTTCAACGTTTCGTAAGAAAAGTCAGCAAGTCTGCAGATGAGCGTTCAGTCCCGAAGTTATATTAGCGATCATTGATGAGCCGATTGTTTTCTAGTAGATACTTAATTAATTTGGAGTTAATGATAGCTTCAAAAACCTTGGAAAGAATCGAAGTGATTGCAATTGGTCGATAATTTAAGGGATCGCCACCCTATCATTTTTTGGGAATAGCTAGTTTCGAAGCAGTTGGTAATTTTCCTGTCCAATAAGACAAGTATAATAGTTTGCACAGAGGCTTATGTAACTTTTGTATCTTCACCTGTCCACTGTGAAAAAATCACATGATTTTAGAAAGATGTTTACATTGCAGTGGTCGAACAATCGAAAAGCAATCGAATAATTACAGAGTTAAAACTGGGCGACACATTAAAAATTGCAAACATATTTGTAAATAAATATTTAGGCCGAGTCTGAATAATTTGCCTTAATGATTGAGTTTTAGACGGAAAATTTTACAGTCGCTTCAGTCTGGATAGGATCGACATGCAAATAAAACGATGAAAGTGAAATTTCCAAATTTATAATAACTTTATTAACAATAGTTTTAGCCAGGCCGTTGAACTTCTGGTAGAGTTTATTTTGATAATAGCCGCATTAAAAGAGAAAGTTCATGGAATAAATTAAAATCTCTTACACAAAATAGATATTTACATTAGTGAACCATTAATGAGAAAGGCATACTGCAGATAAATTTCACTTAAAATTCATTGCACATCATCTTATTACAGTAAATATATTTACCAAACCTCATTAATTAAAAATATAAACATTCCCACAAATAAAATATAATGAAAAAGTAAATTTTCTCATTTTCTTTTCTTCTTATCCTTTTCAGTATCGAAGATGATGATGAAATTGAAAGGGAACTGGAACATGTTGACATCAGTTCTAAGGATAAATGTGTGATTCAATGAATATCCTTTTTTTTCTCGTTATATACGGATTTTTTTACTTCCGGAACACCACTATGATGACTAGAATTTATTTCGAATTATTATGATTTGCCGAAAAGCACAAGTTTCTTACATACATATAAATTTACGTTACAAATTTTCAAAATAAAAATTGCTTACAAAATTTGAAAAATATTGACTGAAAAAAAATATATAAATAAAAGATCGAAGAAACTTACTACTACTACTACTATTACTACAACTACTCAAGGGCACTCAATCAATGGCTTCGATCTACAGAAAAGATCCACACTTATATTTAATAAAAAAGGAGGAAAAACTAGATCAAACATGAATTTAAAAAAATTTCAACAACAAGAAAAAAGTAAATAATTAAAAATAAAACATTTATCTTATCACGTCCGCTAGATTTAAGTGAAATTGTGAAACTAGGGTGTCTTTATCGATAATTAATAATAATTTTAAGTAAAAAAAAAAACATTAATGTACAATGTCCAGGGAATGTGCAAACGAATTTCTGTCGAATTTTCTATAGATTCTTCAGTTTCAATTAAATTTCACCGGAAAAGAAATTTATTTTGTTATCATAATCATGTTCAAGATATAAACCACCGCGAATTAAATCTTTACGTTTGCACTATGAAACTACTTTTCATATCTCTAAAAATAAAAAAAAACATAAATAAAACAAAATCAATCTGCATTTTTTGCCTACTCAGTCTTGTGCCATTGCGACAGCATTATATAGTCCTTTTACTTAATGTAGAAAGAGAGAGAAAGGGAGAAAAAAAGAAAAGTTTTAAGTTGTTTTCTTTTCGCATTAGAAATACTACAATAACTATAATTGCGTTGGAAAACGAAAAACGAAAAAAAAAATGTGAACAAATTGTACTTTTACTTATATTTAGTTACATTTTATGTGAGAAGAGCTTTATCTTTATTATTAGGGAATCTGTTGGAGGAGCGTTTATCTTTATTTTATTATTAAGTCTCTTTATTTGTGTGTATATTTTTAATTTATTTCTTAGTTAATTTTTTTTTCGTTTTGAAATACCGTGTACAGTTTTTTGTTTTTTTTTTTTCCAGTATATTAAGTATGTATGAATGTACTGTAACAGCAGTGTTTGTTGTCGAGAGCATTTAGAAATGAAAAGGAAATATTATTTTTTATTTGTTAATAAAAATGTACTTCTTTGTCTCTTTTAGCAGATGAGTTTCGATATTTTCCCTATAACTATCTAGTACTGTAAGTGATTCACCCTTACTGTAGTTGTCGACTCACCGACTCACTTCATTTTTTGTATTGTCGTTGTCGAACGGTTTACGTGACGTATTTTACGTATTTCAGCGCTAAAGGATGTTTCACCATGAAATCTATCATAACTTCAAGTTGTTTTTTGTTGTAATTTACACTAAGAATGTAAAAGAAAATCAATTTAATTTATAAAAAACTATTGAATTTTATGTTTTAAGACTTTCAAGGCTGCGATTACCATCGTTGGCTCGCACAAGACTGACTCATCGGGCAGTGAGTACCATAAGCTTACCTCATCGGACGGCGCGTACCACCGGTGGCTCGCATTTGATTGTGCTATCAGGCGATGCGTAACACCAAAAATGTAGTTCATTCATTCATTCAGAATTGTCTTTGGGTCGCAAATTTAAGTAATAGATTTTAATTTTAGTTCAACTCAATATTATAACAACTTAAAGGAATTTCATGATGAAACGTCATTATCAAAAAATCGTATCTCGAGAACGGAGAGCAACCGATTTTTCTGATTCAAATGCCAAATGAGGCACAATGCTTAATATTTTTCATAAAAAAATATAGTAATACCGAACAAACAAAAGTTTTGTTAATAAAAGTATTTCGTCTTATTACGGTATACGGTGATTTTAAAAATTTATTTAACAAAATAACTTTGCGTGGGAGCCGTAGACAATGCCGGTTTTTAGTTGGATGTGTGGTATTCGGGAGATAAATATTGGTTAAAAAAAATTGGTTCACCGGGGGCCGGGGGAGGGGGGATTGTCTAAAATAGGACGTGTGGGTATCAAATTAAAGAGGGAAGTGAGTTTGATCGAGTTACGGGGTTTGTTTTTCCTTTTACATAAGAGGGCTAAATAGGGATAGTTAATTACAACCCCTATTTGTCCTGAAAATAATTCTTTTCATTAGATCTCGATCGGTTTCTAATTATCGAATCTAAAATGATTTCCGTAACACAATACTTTTCAATCGATCATTACATTACTTTCAACGTCATCTTTCAGCTAAATTTTGCAACATTTATGCTATGTTTAATTCTTATCTATAAACTGTCGTCTTTCATTTAAGAAAAATCACAAGTCATTATTCCCATCCGTTTAGGAATAATTAACAAAATTAGATTTATTTATTTATTTATTTATTTTTGTCTTTATTGCACAACCTTAAAATAAGCCTAATACAATACACTAAAACTAAAAAAACTACTAGGCCACTGGGCTCTATCAGTCCTATGATCTAGTGGTTCCTATTCTTCTATTTTTCTATTGTTTTGTTATTATTGATTTTTTTTTATATTATTTCTATTGTAACAATTATTCTATTTTATGGTTAAACTCATTTCTTTTACAGAATTTTACCTATTACTAAAATTATATCTAAGATTGAGCTTTACAACTTTAACAACTAGAGAAATTCGTTTTTTTTTAAATTACTAAATTTTATCTATTACTAATTCCAAGATGTTTATGTCCATCCTTATCTTAACTAGATTCTTATAATAAGTACTTTTTACATTTTTTTTATACCTCTCATCTTTTCATCGCCCTTACCTAGGGGTTGTTTTATATATATCTTTTCCTTTCTCCAGATATGATTTTTCGAAAATTACGTTTCAATGCAAAATCACGAAATTTCTAAATCACTAAGCGGGGCATAGTGGGAGGATATAAAAAAAAACATTGGTGAGCTATTTTGGTATTCCCTACCAACTGTGAAAGTTTCATCCAAAACGGAGATGGTCGGGTGCGATAGTACCGCACCGCTAGATGAAGCGAAACATGAATATCGGCGCCGCGTGAACGTTTTAATGAACAACCTAACCCAGCACCAAATTTACCTTTTTTCGCTTGCATTTTCCTTTTCCTTACAAAAACTAAGTCAGTGAAATTGACACTTAATGTCTACTTAATACGACAACAGTAATACGTCCAAAGTCGTATGTTTTCGACAAATGTCACCTTAAACGAGAATCATATCTCAATATCTCCATTTCTCACTTAAAGTGACTGATAAAAAGGGGTACGTTTGTACTTACGACAGTTTTAATATATTATTTATACAACTTCATCGAAGGAAATGTAGTAGATTCATCTTTTTAGATAAGATTTTAAAGTGGTTGTGTGTGGTTGTCAGGCAAATGTAAATGATTTTCTATGAAAACTATACACAATCATTTTCGAGCCCGTCCCTCTCCTCTCAGATCAATCTAAATTACATGGAGCCCTATTCCGTTGAACATTTCATATATATATATACACATGTCGATTTATAGTGATTTTCTGAAAAATATG
Organism: Dioctria rufipes; assembly: GCA_963924295.1. Taxonomy (NCBI): domain Eukaryota; kingdom Metazoa; phylum Arthropoda; class Insecta; order Diptera; family Asilidae; genus Dioctria; species Dioctria rufipes. The sequence goes on along the minus strand of OZ002740.1, from coordinate 19,925,278 downwards.
TTTCCACTTTTTCCTATATTTTCGAGAACTTTCTAAACTTTTTACGTGTTAATTTTCCAACTGAAACCTTTCCAAAACTCCCTCAAAGTACCTTTCTAGGTATTTACTTAAAAGCAAGCGCTACATAAAAAAAGATTAACGATTTGCATGCTCAGAGGAAATTTTATAAAAATTCGAAGTGTAAAATTACACAATATTTACATTATGATTAGCATCTTCCGTGCCCTTTTATACTTGGTTGGTTGGTTACAATTTCTAAAATAGGACAGAATAAGGTAAAGATATTTTGAATCACCATGCAATCTAGTTTTCCCATATTGAAAAATCGGATGGAAGACTAAAAACTTGGTTCCAAAGCTCTTCTTTGCCCAAAATAATGATCCTTTTCAAGTTAAAACTAACAAAAAAAACCAATATAGATACGAACATAATATTTAAGCGATAGAATATCTTCGTCTTAAGGCCCCTGCTACCACGCGGTCAAGCAAATCGTACGACTTGTGCATGGCCAAGGCGTATGATTTGCATGAGCATGTGTACCGAAAGTCGGTAAATGTTCTAAATTCATCGAATTTTTTCAAGCAGCAAAAATAGATATTGAAGGAGCTCATTGTATATACTGCGCATCATATTAAAGTTTTCCTTTTAAGCCGCTACATACGTTCAGGCAAATAGTATGACTTGTTCATGGCCAAATCGTACGATTTGCATGAGCGTGTGCAGCGAAAGTCGGTTCTTGCGTTGAGACTGAAGTCTGGCATGAATGACATCGGCCGAAACTATTGCTTACAAGCAAATCTTGCGACTTTTCTATACAATTGAACACAAGCAACGACTTTTATGCAAACTTTAGTTCAATTCTATACCAAAGTCGTCAGATTTGCTTGTACGCAAACTCAGGCCTTTGCTAAAGACGCTCATGCAAATCGCGCGACTTAACTTGTGCATGCGCAGACGTACGATTTGCTTGAGCGTGTGTAGCGGCCTTAAAGACTATGTTCAGAGGAAACAAATTAGAACTCAGCCTTATATCTATCCATCCCAAAAATCTACATATATGTAGGTACATTGCCATTGGACTTATCAAGAAAGTATTGAAAATTTGAGCTACAAGATGCATTTATGAACACTCCATCATGAAAATTTCTGATTTCCCTTAATTGTGATTAATGATAATTTCCGAAAAATTTAACCTTTCTTCTCAGTTCTTAGCATATATTTTGACTGTGTTGTATGCATTCTACAATTAACGCTCTACAAACTTAACAAAAAAATAGCCGAGAAAGTTTAGAGAATTAAGGCAAATTATGAGGAAACTATTTTCATATCCAAACATCCAATCCTACTTTTTATCTAAACATGAGAAATGAAATTAACCAGATAAGAAAGACAAAGACAGCACAGCACTGGCCGGCGATGGTTATGGTGAATTAAGTGTGGTGAACAATTGTAGCACAAACCACAAACGTCAAATCACTCAGAAAATATTGGAATCTGCGCTGTTTGCAAAATTTCAAAGTAGCGCTGAAAAACGTTTTTTTTGTCGGGAAACGCGCTTCTTTATACAAAAAAGGTTAAAATAATATGTTTAAAGTTGTTTTAAATCAATGCAAATGAAATATTTGCATAATTCATTGGTTAGATATAAATTTATTTCTAAAATATTTTACGAGTGTAATTTGTATTGTGCATTCATGTAAAGTTATCGGTTGTTGTTTTCAAAGCTTTCATTTTTTTTTTTTCAAATTGATACGGTGTTTTTGTGAATAATATTGTAATTATGAGTGTTATGTTTAAATTGATTTCATTAAAAAAATATATGCATATGGTTTTTCGAATTTTTAAAATATTAAAATGTGAAAAATGAAACTATATCCGTGCTGGATTTGTGCTTATATTTTCAACTTTATACAGAATTCTACTACAAAGTGAGTAAATTTTATGCATGTCAAAACTATTAACAAATTTCAATTTATCTATATAATTACAAAAGAGTAATTTTAATCTGTATACTTACCTATATATGTACATATGTATATATATATCAATAAATGAGTATATACATATAATATATAATTTTCGCATTTTGTTTGTATGAGGGTACAATTTTGTTGCTTCACTACTATTTTGCCGTAACTTAAGTTTTTTTAAGGTTTGGAAAGATATAGCTGAACTTCAATTACCAAAATGAACCTACCTATATGTATATGCTAAAACATATGTACATACCTCTACTTATTAAAAAACAAGTAAAAAAGCTGGAATATGTCTAAAAGACCAATTCTTATGATATGTACCCTAAAGGAAAGTCCGTATGCAATTTCGTATGCTCATCCATCTGTGTGCAAGTTCAGGGGACACCCTATGATACCGTAGCACAGCCTTGACAGGAAAAGAAGAAGGGGTAGGGAATTGAGGATTATTGGGTTGTGCCAAGGAGGTGTCTATGTCCATTACAAATGTTTGCGGTTCATAGTTGAGGGGGGAAAACAGAAGATGATAATGACAAATTGATTTCAAGGGTATGAGGGTGAGCTCGGGTTACATCTCGTGTGGTGCACGTAGGAAGAATTCTACAAGGGATCAGGCTAGATATTTCGTCAGAGCAATAGCCATAGAGGTAGCGATAAAAGAGAGATAGACATCCGAAATTACGCCGGAGTTGTAGAGAATCAATAGTTGCTATTGATACATATATCATCGGTAATAAGCAGAAAGACCTTTCGGACTTTGTTTTAACGCAGACAATGCAGTGCGTTCAGCCCCTGCCCAAATATGGCAGTTCTAATCTAGGATATGATATGAAATTTGTAGATTTGCGCCAAGTCTGATGGATTATAATATTTTTTACATTTTTGCAATTCATCGCGTTTTTGGCAATACCAAAATATGATCGGACCATCTAAGATTGTTGGATATTTCAATGTCTAAGCTGTTAAGAGATGGTGAGTTCGACGGAAATGGATTGAGCGGGCGTTGGAGAACGTTTGAGTGATAACTGACAACATTGCGTTTTGGAAGCATTAAACAATATCCGATTCGCTCCGCCCCAAGCGAGTATTGGTGTGAGGTCACAGTTTAGTGAATTGAATATGTGACTTCGTTTGTCAACTAGCTGATTCCCACGGGAATCAGCTATAGAATCGAACAAGTATATGGGAGAAAAAAAATGTCAATGCAATTTAAGAAAACCGAATGCCTAAAATTTAACTAAAAGATCAGGATGCTAGACTCTATCGAAGTCCTTCGAGATATGTAAAGCTATGATTTCAGATTCAACAAAATTATGGATGCATTGATTCCAACGCTTGGTAAAGAATATTAGTAAATCTCCAGTAGAGCGGCCAGCACGAAAGCGGCATTGGCGATCGCTAATAAGGTGATTAGTTTTTAGATATTTCATCAATTGGGTGTTGATTAGTGTTCCGAAAACCTTCGAAAGAATGGAAGTAAGTGCAATTGATAATTTGAGGGAACTTGAGTACCAGGGGCGAAATACCATCAGGCCCAGTAGTCTTAAGCACATTGAGACTCGCAAGCACTTTGAAAACCTTGTGTGGAAATATAACAGTCTTCGATTGTAATTATATATTGGTGGAGAAGGAGGAGCTTGCGAAGAAGGTAGGTAGGCACTGCGGGACCGCCACGAATTCTGAAAAACGCAATATCATGTATACCTCTGTGTGTGAAGAAAAGTTTATTTTCTACTTTTTCATGCGGCTTGGCCTCAGTTTTGTTTGAAAACTCTTTTTTTACTTATTTTTTTATTTTCAATATATCATGCATGCCGAAAATCTTTCCGAAACAGAAGCATTCCTTGACTGATGGCATTCAAAATATTTCTAAAAATTCCGAAGATCTTCATTTATATTTTTCAAATTATTTAAAGTGAAAATTTGTACATAGTAAGGCATAGCCTTTTAAAAAGTACATAGCATAAAAATCAGAAAGTATAAAAATAACAAAATATAATCGCAAGAAAAATAACAATAAAAGGAATTCATAAGACTATAAAACTATAATAAACTTATGTAAAAAAAAGGTGTAAAATGTGCTTGCTGGATGCAGTAAAAAATGAACGAAGAAAGTTAAGCAAGAATAAAAAATATAGAAATAATAATAATAAGAAGGAGAGTAAATAAAAGCAGTAAACATTGCGTGTACAAACTAACAGCATCCCTAAAAGAAATTTTTAATTTATAAAAGTGTGTCTGCAAGCCTGTCCCGGTACCCGTCCACAGTTCCAGAGCCGCAAATACTGATAGGCAGTGAATTCCAGATTTTAATTACGTAGACGAAGAACATAGCGTCGCTCTGCAAATACCTGTGTCACGTTACAAAAAGCTGTCTATTACAAGATGACTGAAGGAAGATAATTTTTGAAAAAAGAATAAATTAGTTTGAATAGAAAGGTCATCAAATTAATTTTAAAAAAATCCGCCAAAGTATAACCCGAGACCTCTATAGAATGCTCAGAGACATGATCATATCTACGCAGGTTAAATATATACCTAACAGCCGAATTAAATGTCACTGTTAATCTCCTCTCAGAGACAGAATCAAGTTTGCAGTTAAGAACGTTGGCATATGTTACGATGGGGATAATTCAGCATTTTACCAGTCTCAAACGAGTAGTCTGTGGTGTGAAATTAGCGGACTGTTTCAAGCGTCTCAGGCATCCGTAAAAACATCCAACCACATAATTTATGTGATCATTCCAGGTTATAGTCCTATTTAAGATGACATCGAGACTACTAGCCGTAGTTACAAATGGAATAGAAGTGAAACTTAAAAAGATTTGAGGTAGACGACTAACATCAAAAGTGGATTTATAAATAGGAATAGCTTTGGACTTAGATGGATTAATTTTCAAATCGTTTTTAGCTGACCATGGAGATATAGCTGCAAGGTCAAGATTAATCAAAGCAATATGCTCGTCCAACCTGTTGGAATCAATAGCAGCGTAAACCTGCCCATCGTCGGCATAGAGGTGGATCTTGACGAAAGACACTACTTGAGTAATGTCATTAATGAATAGACTGAAAAGGAGAGGCGCAATCACAGAGCCTTGGGGGACGCCAGAAATCAAAGATAATCCGTCAGACTCATAATTGCTAATTGAGACACATTGTTTGCGGTCGGAGAGAAAACTAAAAACAAGTTTCGCTGCTCTATGGCTAAAACTGTACTCAGTTTGGAGCTTTTCACAGAGTAAGATAAGTTTTACCATATCGAAGGCCTTTGAAAAGTCTAATAATGTCAGAACAGTGAGCATATCAGAGTCGATGCTCTCCCTTATATCATCGGTAATTATCAAAAGAGCCGTCATACAACTATGCTTTGTACGAAAACAAGACTTCCATTCATGAAGAAGAGAATTGTCCTCCAGAAACGCCAATATTTGTTCCCGCATAAGATATTCCATCACTTTAGATAAAAAGGGAAGAATGCTAATAGGCCGATAATCTTCAGCAGAGGAACCATTGGACTTTTTGGGAATAGGGATAATGCGTGCGACTTTCCAGGCTCCTGGGAAGTAGAAGTGTTAAGCAAGAGTTAATGATATGGGTAATAATTAGTACTAGTGTATCAGTAGTTAATTTTATGAAGCGTGTCGGTATCAAGTCTATACCAGTGGCAAGTGACCTAGTAGAACTTATGGCTTTATATACTTCAGGTTCGTCGACACAACGAAAATCAAAACCAGCCTCATGATCAAGACCTGGGGATAAGAAGGAGAATATAAAAAACCTGATTTAAAATGTTCGGATCTAGATCACAGTTGGAGTGTTTAATTTTACCGACCCCAATCTGGTTTAGATTACTCCAGAGTACCTTGGGGGGGGGGGGGGGGGGTAGATTAGGATTTAGCTTTTTCGAGTAAGACTTTCTCTTAGCATTTTTTATGTGACTGCTAGTATCATTCCGTAAAATACCAAAGCGTTCTTAGTAGATATATATGATCCGGTTGATTTCCTGCGCACATAAGCTTTATTTCTTTTAGAAAATTGAATATATAAAAATCCCGTGTCACTGTGTTCGTACACGCTAATCTCCGAAAACGCCCAACTGATTTCAATGAAATTTTATGAATGTGTTTGTTTGATTCCAGCTTGGAAGTTAGGATAGTTTTGAACACGATAGGTGGTGCTGTTTCGAGGTCTAAAAAACTGCCTCAGAAGGCTTCGGCCTGGAAAGCTGAAATTTTGTACACGGCGTTATCATAAAAATTGCAATTACAAGTTCCACAATTTTTTAGAGCGGGCAACTCCTTCGTAGGGTTGTCATACAAATATTTCGTTTTTTAGTATATATATGAACACTGCCGGACAACGAGTGCACGTAGAGAGCTGAAATTTGGTACGTGGTGTTTTCATGGTAATAGTAAATAAAATTTAAAAAATGGGCTAAATCGGATAACCTCTTCTTGGTGTTGCCATACAAAATTTTGGTTTTTCACTATATATTTAGAAACTGACTGAGAGCGCGTCTAGGTGGTGAGCTAAAATTTTGTACACGGTGTTTTTAAAAAAATATAAATTTAAGTTCAAAAATGGGACAAATCGGGCAATTCCTTCGTAGGGCTGTCAAACAAAGACTTCGTTTTTAACTATATATTTTGGCACTGGATAAGATCGCGTCGACGTGGAGACATAAAATTTGGTACTTAGTGTTTTCATAGAAATAGTTAATAAAATTACAAATATGGTCTGAATCGGGCAACCTCTTCTTGATGTTGCCATACAAAACCTTAGGTTTTTACTATATGTATATTTAATCACTTCCTCACGCATTGACGTAGAGTACTGAAATTTTGTACACAGGACTTTCGTAAAAAAAAAATTAATTATGTTCAAAAATGAGACCAATCGGGCAACTCTTTCGTAGGGTTGCCATACAAAAAATTTGCTCCATGCTGTTTTCATAGCAATGGTAAATAAAATTTCAAAAATGGATTAAATTGGGTTACGCCTTCTTAGTGATGCCATACAAAACTTATGTTTTTCACTTGGTAGCTGCCTGAGAAGGCTTCGAGGTGGAGAGCTCATATTTTGTACATGGCGTTTTTGTGTTTTACTATATATTTGGGCATTGCATGAGAACATGAGAACGCGTCTACGTAGATAGCTACACTCTCGCACACACATGAATGTATGCACGCACACTCATACACGCACACACACACACACACACACACACACATACAGACACAGAGTGAAACCCTAAAGTACGGAATCTCACGATCGAGTCAGATAATAGCTTATATATTATTTATCTCTAACCACCCCACCCCACCCCCAATGGACGGGCTCCATCTAGTAAGTCTATAAATATCCCTGGAGAAACAGGGCGTGAGACGCGAAAAACATACCGTTGATGAATGGGGACATGGTTATCGAATATCCCCGAATAATTCTATCTTGTGATCGATTGGAGATTCACAGTAAATTAAACTTCAGTCAGTGTTTAATATATTTTGTCTTAGTATAGGCAGGTTGATAGAACAAAATTTCATTTGAATTCGCTCTAGGAGTAAAGTCATATATCAAGAAGAGCAGATCATGATCAGAGAAACCTGCAAGAGATAATTGATTGAAAAAAAGAGCCAGACTCGGATTATTAACAATGACCAAATCAAGTAAAGCGGAGTATATCTTGAAAAGCATGTAGGGGGACTATTTAATATATGGAGGTTAAGAGCAATTAACGATGGCGTGAGTGAACTAAGGAGTAAATTGTGTTGGTTGATCAGGCTTAAAGATTTTAAACAAATTAGTTTTTTTTTATCGATTTTATTTATTTTTTTATAACAATTTATTCCTATAGTTTACGCTTTCATTATGTACAAAAATTATTTTTCTGTGATAAAGTTTAACAAATTTTTACTATTATTTCTCTTTATGAATTATCGTCTGTCATTTTCGCCTATTTTATATATATATATTTATATTTATGTATGTAGTAGGTTAGGTACATATAATTAAAATTTTTTGACTACAATTTGCTGTGTAAAAAACCTAACGAATATTTTCTCGTACAAAATGGACACTTCTTTTTTGGTCGGAAAAAACCGTAAAAATCGTTTATAATTTCTTTTTAGCGAACCAAAGCTTTTGTTTTTGTTGTAATTTTTTTTTTATTCTACAAAATATTTAGAAATTCTTTAAATAAGTTGCGCGTTTTGTTTTTTCTTTAATTAGTATAAATAATTTTATTTACTTTTTATTTTTCGTAAGATTTAAAGATAAAATTTTTATTTTACATTGTGCTTGTAAGGCAGGTATATATCTTTTACTTTAATTTGTTTCTATAAATTTATATTTACATTTTTATATTTTGGTTTGCTAAAAACTTAAATTAAAATCTTAAATTAAAATTAATCAATAATATTAAATAAATCAAAAGAATTCAATTAAATTCCTGTAAGGTTTTATGTAATATTAGCAGATATTCGAAAGTTTTATACAATATATTTGAAAATAATATAAAATAAACAAAACAAAATTTTGAAAAATCTTACAATCTCACTTTAAATTAAAAGAAAAGAAAAGAAAACAAACAAGTGGGCTAGTTGGGCCTTGTTTGATTTATTACATTTTATTTATTTTTTTTGTCAACAGTTTTTCGGACTTGCAAATGTTAAAATCTAGGTACAAAGTTTTGGTATGAAATACTTGGACATCTTTTCTTAATTGTTGTGTAGCACGAAGATGGAAGTGTATCGTATGCGCATAACTATAGCAAAAGCAATTAGGGAATATTTAGTGGATGATGGATGAAAGTTGATATGTTGTAATAGGTAATAGCAAATCAAATTCATATTTGTCACGAAATAAAAAAAAATATTAAACTGTAATTAGTAGGACATTTTTTATAATACGCTTAGCTTTTATAAATACCACCTACGTGACCCCGTTTAATTGGACTTTAGTATTTTCTATGATTTGATGGTGTTTAACACCCATACTTCCCCCGGAGGTGTTTCAAGAATTAAATAATTTATACTATTATATAAAATTTCTGGAGACATTCGAATTCTACGCAGAAGAAATGCTAGCCAAGAACTATATCAGTTTAGATATGGAAATATTAACTACCGGCAAGGCTAAATAATATAGAAATACTGGGATGGAGTATAAAATCAGACTGCAACACGGGTATACAAACAGATTAAATAGATTGAAGATTGAAGTTGAGGTCCCTTATAAGGGCTCTGAAACGTAGGTCATAAAAGGCCCATTGTCCACCCTCCAGACTTATGAGCAATTGCTCACGGGTTCCAACTGAATGCTCTTAGGAATTTAAGTGTAGGCTCCCAGCCCTCCTTGCTGGCTTCGTGCAGCTCGCTGAAGATGTGCGAGCCAAGGTATCTGTAACATTTTCCCGAGACAGTTGTAAAGTGACAAAGAAAGTGAGTCCCTGTCTCGAGTATCTCGCCGCATCCCCTACATACAGGGTCAGCAGCAAGCTCTATCTTGTGTAGGTGACCTCTGAGAGGAGAGTGCCCAGTGAGAACTGACATTAGGGCTATCAGGGTTGGCTTGTTTAACTCCAGTAGCTTTTTTGTTTCTTTTGGGTTAGCTCTGCTCCTCTTTTGTAATTCTATCTGAAGGATCATCTAACCAAAGGCGACTGTATTGGCAATCGGCCCAAGCCGAGATATTAGAAATAAGCTGTTTTTGTGCGATCCCAATTGTGGAGGACGATTTCTCTGAGGTTGCAACAAGACGAGCAAGTTCGTCCGCCTATTCATTTTCGCTAAAAGACAGATAGATTTACAAGGCATGCCCAGTATATTTTTACATGTAAATCATGATGACCCAATTTTATTTGAACATATAACTTAATCTTTAGCTCAAAATTTCACCCAATTTGACGTGGCAATGGCGGGAACTTGTGCATTGAGCACATTAAACATCCCGTGTCCAGCATTAAACTTGGCATTGGAAAAATGCATGAATTTGTCGTCAAGAATTAGTGTACAATAAATCCAAGATGGCATTTGAATACACTGGACAACAACAAAATTCGTGTAATTTCACTACCAGGAAAACACATTTTCCAACGTTTATGGTAGTACAATTTTTTGCAATGACGTGTACAATCACTTACATAGTAATTGTACACTGATATTAGTTAGTAGGTATTTTACCTTACGCGGCGATTACACGAGTCAATACCGGATTCGTCTGTTAATTTTACTGACTACAAACGCGTTGTGTTCGATCGACTGACTAACTAGTCAGTTCATTATAAAAATGTCGTCAAGTGGTCCTTTGTATGCATTTCTAATGATTTCTTCCTTATTCCGTACTTTTTCTCTAAAAATATAACAATTCATATTAAACTCTTTTCAGTTATTTCATACCCAAAAGAGAAAAGATTAGAAATATAAACATAAACATAAATTTCCACTAACATCTACCTCTTATTTTCAGTTTTTAATATTACGTTAGACAGTTTATTGACTAGTCAGTACTGACTGGCCGGAAATCTAGTCAGTACTGACTAGACAGTAAAAAAGACTAGTCATTAGGGATTTACACGAAGCTGTATTAGCGTCAGACTCTGTCAGTGTCAAATTCTACTGATGTTGTTATGCATCAGAACCAATATAAGTTTTTTCAACGAAATACAGAAACAAAATACTTATTTGGACTAAATTTGGTTATGTAATGCTTGTGAAAAATATAATCTTGACCTTGATTTGCAGGGGAAAAAATAAATAAGTAAGCAACTAATGCACAATGATGCTTTGATATGGATAAATACTCTGCGCATGGATAGCTACTCAATATTCCATCAAGTGCTGTATATTTTTTCATTTTTTATGATTTTTTTCTTCAAGGTAAGATTGTGTAAATTTACACAGTTTTTTTTACAATACACGCTGATGAATTGTACTTTGTGTGTTCAGCTACTTTTATTGAAATGAGTAAAGCTGGGAGATTCTTCTTGTATACTGTGGGGGTTCTAAATAAAGTTTTCGAGGAGGTAAATTTTTTTCATATTTTTTGAAAAAAAAAAAAATATTTTATGTATAGGTATGTAACCTTGCTATGAAAAGATTGACACACTGTTTAGAGGTTTTCAAATATACACTTACATCAAACGCGCTATATAAAATTCGAATCTTTTTCTATATGCTTGCTTCCCATCAATTTAGAGCTTTTTAATAAAACTCGAATTTCGAAAAATTTCAAAAATCATAAGATTTAGAATTAAGAGGTCTATTCTATCATCCGTGAAAGTCCTATCATCATTTATTTCGGATTACTCAAGTTATAAAAGAAACATTATAAAGAGATCTAGTACATTTTGCCTTTATCTCTACTACTGGGTTTCTTAAAAAAATTACGCTTCATTTAATACACACAATTCGTAAAACGTACTATTTAATTTCAAAAAACTTACGTTCGAATTTTCGAATATCGGATTCTGTTATTTGGGCTTGTGTGGTATCGAATTACAGTAAATTGGTGCAAGTTTTAGCGGCTTACCCCTTTGCACTCGAACCATTTTTTAGTGTGGGTAATCAGTTACCCTACAGAAGTTTTAATAAAAAAGCTAGAAGGGAGCTAGGTTTCAAAAATAAGACTCCAAATTTCTCATATATTGGAAAAACCGGGGGACCCTCTAGCTCACAAACCAACTATGCGATTGGATTCATATTTCAAATATTCATTAATAATTGAAATTCGCGGTCATAGGTTATATTTTTATTTCGATCGGGGTGGAGGGGGGAAATTAGATAGGTCACGGGTTTTCAATTCAATTATAACTCAGCAATTTGACCTCAGAGCATAGGGGTATGGCACTTCTTCTCGGGATCTGGGCTATTCAGTTCAGGACTACAATTTACAAAATGTGCTTTTTTCCCAATTCAGAATACTTTCTCGAGACGATTTTGCCACCACAAAACCAATTTACATGCGCATGAGTAACATACACCAAAGTTACTACATTTCGCATATATTTCTACCCCTCTTTCATTCAACCCATTGGTGTTTTATTGTAGAAATGCCGGATCGCAATATAAGATATATAGGACAATAACTAATGAATTGAAGTAAAGAAAGGGAATTATTAATTCGACTAAAAATTATAATTTGGGATATTGAAATTCAGAATAATAGGAAACTTCTGGACAAGTCGTTCGATAGTGATTTTAAAAGATACCTACTTAAAAAAACCGAATTACACTTTCTGTTTCTGTAAAGGTATATGCAATGAAAAGGTAAAATTGAGTAGAAACTATAGAAACCACTTCATAAATGTGTCCATGCTACAAATTCAATAATCCCAAAATAAAAATAGCTGTGAAGAAATATTAAACACTCAAAAAATAAATCCTCTGCTTGTTCCCCTCTCCTTTAACTTCACATAAAATCCTTTATAACTTTCGTCATCTTTTTTCAAGTTCAAGTAATTTTTCCTTATTTTTGTATCATAACTCATAAAGATGATGTTCTTATGCGGATGTTAAAATCTCTAAAACTTTTGTATCTCTTCCTTATGATTTAGCAGCTTCAACATCCCGTTCAGCAGCTGTTTGCGCAGCAGCAGCAGCCGCTGCAGCAGCTTGTCGTTGTTCTTCTTCCATTTCAAGTCGTTCAACTTTACGAATTTTTCTTAATTTCCCTATATTTATTAAAAAAAAAAAATTTATTATAAAACAAAATCTTTTCAAATTATCTTTCAATCATCTTACGGGCAGTTTTAAGCATGATAGTCCCCCACCAGATAGACCAGCCCCATCCAACAAAGCAAAAGAGTACGCAAAATAACTGAGCAATTCCGACAATGCAATTAATAATGAGCGATCCAAATCTAGCCTTTGCACTGTCGTACTGTGAAAATCTTGGGATTCCAACGCATAGACAGAAAAATCCAGAAAATATTGTTCCTAGAAAATATATTTTCAGAGTAAAAGCTATAGTCGGCTTAAGCAGTTATTGTCATTACCTAATCCTGGAATTAAACAGTTAAACACCATACAGAACCATGCTAATGGCAATGGCATTACTGGAATTGCGCCTTTCATTTTTGAATTGAATTCTACTAGATCGACATGTAGTTTAGGCCTAGTATCCTATTTAGCATAAAGAAAGTTTAAAATTAGTAGAAAAGGAGTATTTTGTTGTTGTTGCAAAATGTAGTATACCTCAGGGGGTATAGTAGGCGCAATACTTTGTTTTTTGCTATTCATGCTTTGCCTTCGGCTCTCTGAAAGTGGTTTCTGTTTTTTCCAGCACATCAACTTTTCTAAAATCCGGTTAGACTTGGCCCTGTAACAAAAAAAAAATTTCATAAAATTACAAACCGGTAGTAAAAACAAATCAATATACCCTGGTAATGGTGGTGCACTTAAAATGCTTTCTCTACGCTCTTGCCAAGCAGGAATTTCTTCCTTTTTCTTTGTTTTGCATGGGATACAAAAACAACATTTCTTCACTTCTTCAACTTCACTCACAACTGCCTCAACTTTATTAGTAGCTTTGCAACAAAAAAATTTTCTCAGACACAAACGACATTTGTTTTGTTTAGGAGATTCAGGTCTTGATATCATCTCTGGCTCTTCACTAATTGTTTCCATGGTTTTCTTTTGCATTTTCTCTTCAATGCTAGATTGAGTTTTGTTGTTGGCCTTCTTCTTGCAACATGTCCTCCAACAGCTTGGTTTTTCATCAATTTCGGTGACCATAACAGCAGTTTCCATTTCTGTTTTTTTTCGACAACATTTCGAACATTGACATCGCCTGCATGGCATACAAAATCTAGAACAACATTTACAACATCCTGGCGTTGAGTTTTCTTCATCCAAATATTCTTGACTGCCAGAGCTTAAAAGAGATAAAATTACAAAAATAAAAGATAAAAAGTTGTTGCTAGTTAAAGCACACAATGTTACCAATCGTATTGCGTGCAATGTACTATAACAGTATTAAAGGGGTATGCCCATTTTAGGCCCGACACATCCAGACATGAGAGATGTCTTAAACAATGTATTATGATACTATGAACATATTTTATTAACAATGTTTATTTCTATCTAGCGGGGGAAAGCTGGGGGAGGAGGTCAAAGATCTAGTACATTTTGGAAAATATAGTACAAAACCGAATTCCGTAGATCGTGAGAAGAAGTTTGAGTATCCACACTCCTATACTCCGAGGCTTAAATAGCTATTTATAGCCATCCCAATACTCACTTTTATAGTATTTCCCTCTTTTTCATTCCAACTGAGGTACTAGATTTTTCGCACCTGTTATTGGCTCTAACTCGGTAGGGTTATGTTCGATCAGAAAACGGGTTTCACTGTTCGCCTCAGCTCATTACTAGCTATAATTCGTAGAAGAAATTTCTTCTCTCCATTCTTTTAGGGTAGGGGTAGGAACCCTCGACGGAGGAAGGGGGTGGTGGCTCCAATACCGCATGTTGCATATCGAATTAAAGGTCCCGCCGAGTTCTATCGGGTAGTGTACTTTTCTCCCGATTCAGAAAAGTTTCTCGAAACGTTTTTGCGTCCGGACAACCCATTTTCATGCATTTGGGTTACATACACCCCAGCTACTACATTTCGCATCCAGACATGAGAGATATCTGAAACGATGCATTATGATACTCTAGGGTAGGGGTAGGAAGCTTCGGAATTCGGAAGGGGTGATTCCAATACCGCATGTTGCATATCGAATTAAAGGTCTCGCCGAGTTCTACCGGGTAGAGTACTTTTTGCCCGATTCAGAAAAGTTTCTAGGAACGTTTTTGCCTCTGCATAACCCATTTCATCCACTTGGGCCACATACACCCCAGCTACTACATTTCGCATATATTTTTGCAGCTGTTTCTTCTATACCTATTAGTGCTCTGTTGTGAACATATTTCTGATAGGAAGTCATTTTCCACGACTTACCAATTCCGCGCAATCACGAGAAGTAGAAAATCTACTTTTTCACCCAAGAAAGTCGCTCAAGCTACATCCGATCGCCAATAGAAATAAACATTGTTAATAAAATATGTCCAGAGTATCATAATGCATCGTTTAAGACATCTCTCATGTCTGGAGGTGTCGGGCCTAAAGTTGTATGAAAAGTGGACAGTCCCCTTTGTAACAATTTTTTTCTACAATTGAATAGAAGCATAGAGAAATAAATGAGGGATGGTGAACAACCACACAGTAAAAATATTTTTTCAGTAGTCAACTATAGGTTGGTTACCTACCTATTCACAGTTAACTAAAAGTTCATTTTTACAGCATACATTTTATTTGACTATGTGTAAATGGCTATTGCGAAATTGGCGGTTAATTTTATGTTAGTTAATTGCTCATCAGGAGTTTATTGGTTGGGAACAGAAATGTAACCTGTTTTGCCTTTGAAACAATAAATACTATGTGTGACGTAATTTATTGTTTTGGTATGAAAACGTCTGACTTGTCACTGACTAGTTTTAGTGGAATAAATGGGTCAAATAACAACCACTAGTTTTTGATTTTACATGTAGGGCATACACACACCTTATGAGTCTAACGTAACGGTAGTTAGAATAACCTCAAAGTCTATGATCTCTCAAGGAGATGAAAAAAATATTTTTTTCTTTACGGATAGCAGTGTATGTGATAAAATTCCATGCTCTTTTATAGCTGCTCTACAAGAATGTAGGTATTTTCTGAAAATTTTCATAAAATCCTTTATCAAGGCAATTCTCCTTTAACTAACAGTCACGCTATGATTGACCATTATCCTACTGAAAAAGAAGAAAAATTTTATACCCCTCCGACCCTTACCATTTTTATACATACCTACATACTTGGAAAACTTTCTTTTTATCACGTCAATTGTTAAACGTAACCAGAGATATTTAGGTTAATAGAGTTCGCATGCAAAAGTTCTGCTTGATTAAATAGCTCAAATAATAAGAAACCAATAGAAAGCATACCTCCAACTTAAAGCTAAAGTGTGCAGTTAAAAATTGTAGCCCGTTGAAGGTAAAACCATAGAACATTATTCAAATCGGAACAAAACACACCCCAGAGCTTATCGATTTAAAAGGACGTCAAATCCTGGTGCAAGCTGCAGTGAAACTAAAGTAGCCTTCTTCCTATAGCAATTCTCTTAGAATATCCTTGAACGTTCTATATCTATAAGTTGTGATCAACTTTCTTTTTATACACAATTAGTACACAAGTTTCCAGCACAAAAGTACCTACCACACTGGATTTTTCTAGAAAACACAAAAATTCAAGACTACATGCTGCCATTAGTCTCGGATATTTAACTTAATAAATCTTGACAACCGTCTGAAGAAATGGGCCGTGTCAACCGTTTCAACAGAGAGGAATTTGAAATAAAATCGATGCTCACACCTTCTCTAGACCCAGGCCAACAATGATTCCTTGTTCGTTCAGTGTAGTATAATAAAATCGCGATTTTAATGCAGTTCTGCATGCAAAATATGAGAAAAAAGTTTCAATTTCAAATGCTTCGTCGATAATGCATGCAAAAAGGAACAAAAATTATTATCCTTGCCTTCCTTTCGTCCTCCCTATTTATGCAAATTTTTGGCGGCGCGGCCGGGTTTGACCTCAGCTGTGGATGTGTTGACTGGATAAGAATGTCGCAGCATAAATTGGACGATATAAGGTGGAAAAAAGTTTTAATCTCAAATAATTTTTAAGTAGAAGTCAAGTGACATTTTCGAGTAGAAGGAGTGATTTTTAAAATTGATTTTTTTTTTAATTATGTTTTGCACTTTATTTTTTGGGTCATGCAAATATTAAATGGCGCGCGATAATTGATGAAAATGTCTTTTTTTTGTGCGTATTGAGCCTTTTGAAGTATGAAAAGCTACTATACAAGCGATTCCATGGTATAAGTTATAGGAGCCTACTTTTCAAAAATACCATTGATTACTATACTTAAAGAAGATCATCAGATATTTCAGATGGATCTACAAAGGGCTGTATTGACCAGGAAGTGTGCGCATACCTAAGGCTTTTTCAAGCAGAGGTCGTAGCAATTTATCAGACGACAATATTGCCATCTACATTTGTGCAGGGAGTCCGCATTACATATCTGCATATACACTGATCAGTTAGGCAGCCATTAGTTGTACTGATTAAGCGTGAATTACAATTACGGCTGATCTGTCGACTGCGACTTGATTTTAAGTCGAAGTCGACGCTGAGGTGAAATTTGTAATTAAAGCGGGGATGATGCTATGGAGATGATGAATTCTCCATTCCAGAAGAGAATATTCCAAGTGCACCGATTCTGTAGCATCAAAGTGAAGTGATCCTCATTAGGTGAAAGAAATAATTAATTATTCTAGGGCTAAGACTGAAGCGTAGGAAATTCCGCGGAATGAACTTGATACGGTCGATGTATTTCAGTCGGAGTCGCATTCGAAGTCGAAGTTGCAATTGTATCTTGCCACATGCATTTATCATTTTGGGCAAAGTCGTAGTCGACTGATCAGTCGTATTTGTAATTCAGGCCTAAATCAAAATTGGTGCAGTTATGCAAGACCAGCCTTGAGGAATTGACTTTACGGCACAAGGTGATCCTATGCTGGGTACCTGGCCATGGGGATATTCCAAGCAATAAGATGGCTGATGAGTTAACCAAAAAGGGGTGCGAAATGGATAGCTCATGTGAGGATCACGATCGGATCTTTAAAAGAGGAGATCATCAGGGGCGCCTATGAAAAGGCAATCCTCCGATGGATCAGCAGGGAAACCTGCCGTATCACGAGGCAATTGTCGCTTGCGTATGACAGAAAGAGTACAAGAGAACTGCTTAATGGTAGCAGAACATTTATACCAGGAATCTAGTAGGGATCATTACGGATCAGTGGGAAACAAAGGATCAGAGGAAACCATGCTACAGGACTGGGAATAGCGCCAAACGATTTCTGCAGGAGCTGTAAAGATTCGGAGGAAATCGAATACGTCCAACACGTTCTTTGCGAGTGCCCCGCTCTGATGAATAAAAAAGGTAGGCTATTAGGTAGCTACTTCTTTTCAAGTCTGGAGGAGCTGCAAAGGAAGGAGTTCAGATGTATCTTGAGTTTTCTAAGGGAAGCAGGATAGATCTACGGAAATTTTAAAGGTTATTTCATGAGGACAAGGAGCACACTGGTGGTCTAAATGAAGCAGGCTAGGTACTTCCAGCTCCGCCTACTAAACCTAACCTAAGGCTACAAACTTATGTAGCAATCTTTTAATTGGATTTTAAAAAATCATTAAATTAATTTTACAATTATAATAGGACTAAATTGTCCTCCTAATATATTTATTGTATATTTACACTCTTGCCTAATTTGAGCTATTTACCTAACTATTGCGTAAAATATTTAACATAATCTTGATTCACAAATAAAGATAAATTAACCGGAGAAATTTTAAGCACATGTTGTAAAGATAATTCATACTTCAAGTGTAAAAAAACAGGAGAATTAAAAATTTGTTGTATTGTACAGTGTAAACTATACACTCTTAAATGCATAAGTGTAAATGATGTAAAAACATCAATAATTTACAACAGAAATTTGAACAGACTCTTGTAAAACAGTTTTAGTTTTATACCGATAATTGCTGAACTTTTCAAATTGTCATCATAGAGATTAAATGTATATATGTATAGAGTACAGGGTTTGAGCTACACAGTTGGAGCTGTGGTCGAGTCAAGCAAAAAACTGTTCAGAAATTCCAAGAGGACAAGGGGAAATGAGTTGTTTGTGGAATTTAGGAACATACAAATTTTTTTAATCACATTGCAATTTCTAAACTTTTGATAATTGATAATTTAAAAATCATATCGTCCCCTTCCCTTCTCATATTTTGTATGGTTTTGTCGAATTGAATTATGAAGAAACCTATAATAAATAGAAGTCTATCTACTCAATGATTGCCTAATCCAAAAAGCAAAACTGATATCCTTCACTGAGATGCATATGCGATTAAATTGAATTCGAAGTAAAATTACACTGATTACGTGTAATTTTGAATAATTTGTTTACATTTAAGAATTTTGTGTATTAATATATATGTACATATTCGGGATGTAAAGTTACACCATATTTATAGAAAATTTCATATCTGAGTATAATTTTGAGTATTTTCAATGTAATGACGTGAATTTCACTTGACACGTATTTATAAACTATATCGAAACTCTAAGTTTAAACGTTTTCAAACTGCAATTTTACACTCACTTCGTACAGCGTAACTAGTCGAGAACAACTAAGAGACATTTTAAAACGAAAGCGGATATCTGCAGCTTCTATTCAAAATACTTTGAAAACATTTAAAGGTGGCTCATGTTTATAATGAAGATCAACCTAAATGTGAAGTTAGCTCAGACGATCTGAACAAACCATTTTTCTATAGCTTCAATTGGTCTATCAAGTGCTATCAACAGTTTTACCCATACAATAAACTCTATCTCTAGACTAACTATCAATGATGCAATTTTCATAAGTGCAGTGTTGCCCATCGAAATCGTATAGCATTTTTGTGTAGTCAAAGTATTCTAAACCTAGCACACGTGAAAAAATCATAATAGACTTAAAATCTTAAATAAATGTAACTCTATAGAGCAATTAACTGAAAATTTGTCTTAAAAAACTTAATCTGTTTCTTTTATAATTTTTTATAAAAGACAAAAACCTTTCAGCACCTGAGCTGTGCTAATAAATTTAAAGCAAAAGTCAACATTGTTCTGAACATGTAGTCCAACACGACGTTTTACATTTTTTTGATTACATATACTATATAAATAAGTTCAGGAAAGTAAGGAACCGCAAATCGCTATCGGCTATGGCTCATATGAAGGGTGAGTTTCGTTAGTAAAAATAATGATACTTCACATATGTAGGTACTATATTGCTATAGTGCTGAAAATTAAAATAAATAAAAAGTATTGGAAATATTTTGGCTATTGATGCCAATAATTGCCAAATATTAACCGATATTCATTGTTCATATTTAATATATGCCACCACCACCACCTTTCCCTTATCTTGAAAAAATGATATATGTAAGTCATCCCTCTCCGATACGTCTGACTATCGCCTCATTAGGAGATTCTGTGTTTTCTTTCTAATGTCGTGGAAAAAATAATGTATTGGCAGATATGCAGATAATTTACTATAAAACATGTACATGTATATCACATTCGCGGAGTTCCTTAGGGCTCGTTACTAGGGCCTCTGCTTTTAATTGCTAAATGACCTCATGCACGAAGTCTACGGTGTCAAGGTAATTTTTTGTGCTGACAACGTTTAACTGTATCTGAGTTGACCCGTTTAGTTCTAAAAAGATTGTGTCGAAAAACTCCATATATGTATATAATGTATGGCTGTATGTTGATATGTATATGCATATATACAGACATATAATTTATCTTTTCCTATTTTATTTTTTAAAACTACAAATTTCAAAATTTTGTCGTAACTCAGTGTTAAAATTATTAAAGCCTGAGTTCCAATGTGACGCTGTCGCGAGAAGCGGTCGCGAAAAATGTTGCTGATGCTGACGCGGACGTAGTGCCTGTTGCTTATGCTGTTCCAATGATGACGCTCTAACATGTGTTGAATTTTCATTCCATAATTAAATAAAATCATTAAATTGTTAATAAAGAAATTATTTAGTTATTAAATGCTGTAGCATTACTTAAAACTTACAATTTTCACTCATGATACAAAGATAACGGCCGATTCGAGAGGAATTTTTTGTGTTGCTACGTCATGAGGAGCGAGTTTGTTTTGAGTTTTTCGTATTTTATTGACTGAAATAAGTTTTGAATATATTAAAATATTTAACAAAACATTAGTTCCTTCGTTTAAATCACTTCGGGAATAGTAATTATGTGCTAGTGGGAAAGCAAAGAAATTTAAAAATAGAAAATTTTTTTCACTGTGAAAGGACGATTGAAATTGAGACGATCAAATTTCTGACATTTGTCGCCAA
Source organism: Dioctria rufipes (assembly GCA_963924295.1). Lineage (NCBI taxonomy): Eukaryota > Metazoa > Arthropoda > Insecta > Diptera > Asilidae > Dioctria > Dioctria rufipes. Next base: position 19,904,309 of record OZ002740.1, on the reverse strand, counting down.
AGGAAGCAAGCAATCAATTCACAGATTTTCCGGCCATACCTTGTTAATCTTTGTATCATGATTTTCATTCACAATTTCAATTTTCTCCAAAAATAATTGCATCAACTCCAGGTGTTGCGCGTCTCAAGTTGAAATATTTTCAACTTTAAGCAATGCAACCGTCGTCAGCAACACCCTTAGCGACACACTGTACCTGCGCTTGGGTACTTTCATATATTTTAACTTTTGACATGTTTAGCGACAGTGACCGCTTCTCGCGACAAACAATAATGTCAAACAATAATGTTCCTTCGCGTAGTTACTTATATGATAACCGAAATTAATTGTGTGCGTGTTCAATTAAGTCACAGTTTTTGATATAAATAATTACTGTATTACAAATTCACAACACGTAATGATTATTAATTTATTATATTATCACCTAAATCGCAAATAAATATCTGCACAGCCGTCCGATGAGATTTTTCAGAAATTTCGCAATTTCAAAATAGCCGGCTTTCTGTATTATTAGTATACTGCCTGTACTCCCGATCGAAACTTGGCATTTCGGCATTTTTCCTCCCTCCGAATAATTCTCGTCCGTAAAAAGTGCCAATATCCTTCCCTGTGTGGGCTATGGCTAAGGGGCGGCAGAGAACGGTACATGAAGATGAAAAAGTCATTTTTTTTTTACATAATTATCATCCTTAAAGTGTTTAGAACACGTAGGTAAAAGTATTTTAGAATTCACAGCCTGTTGAGAGCAGAACTGTCCACCGGCTGGAAAACAGGTACCTGAGGCGCTCGGAGTGCGCCTTCTGGGGAGACCTTTTCTCGTTACCTGAGGTACCCTTGTTTGTACATTTCGGGAAACTATTAACATTTAGACTCAGCACAATCAGTTCTTGGAGGAAGAAGAACGGCCTCTGTATGGTGCTGGAATAGCTGAAGTAAGCTGTCAAAGATTTTTTTAACGTTAAACTTTATATGAGTTTTTCTGGGAACAACATTTTTAGCGTGCGGGGCGCTCTACAGCTTGAACGGCTGAACCGATTCACATGAATCTCTGCGCTATTGAAAGGAAATTCAATTTTCGGGGCCATCATTGATTTAGAATTAATTTTTTCGTCCGTTGGAGCAAAAAAAAAAAAAAACAGGGTAAAAAAATGAGTTTCTTTTTCAAACGGCTGGCATTTTGTTATTCAGTGTTTTCTTTTTTGAAAACGAAAATCGGTAAGGCCCCCCAAATTTTTCCTAGTTTAATAATTTTCAATCCTATTTGTTTCGGATGAACTGGCAGAGCTGTGGAGCGCCCCGCGCAGACCAAAACACGCCATGCACGGCTTGATTTTATTGGATCTGGAGCCGCCATTTTGAATATTTTTTTAAAAATAAAAATGAAATTTACTCTCCATTGATAAAAGATTAAAATACGCTAAAATCCATTTCCAAAAGTATTTATTTCATGTAAAAAAACAATTCCAAAGTCCATGCATTTTTCATGCCTCCCGACGGTAACCTCCCCTTAAGGAAAGTAAACGGTGTCGCTCAGAGTCCCGAGAAATATTCCAAAGAAAATATCGCACGTCACATAGAAAAGTGACCTAACTCAAAATTTGTCGTTTTTAAGTTAATTACAACATGAGATTCGCAAGCTTCGATTCTATCGTTTGATGAAATCGGCATATTTCTATCTGATTTTTTTTTTTGTCGCTAGATAGCGATAGTGTCACTTTTCTTTTACTTAAGAACAGAGATATTCTTCATATAACCAGTGTCACTTTTTGAGTTATGACGATCTTCATTACAAACGTAAATATGTTTTCGACATTTTAACAGTATTATTTTAAGTTGTGTCACTTTTCCAAAAAACCGAATTTAATTCTTATATAAAATTTTTCCAAAAAATTAATTCTTAAAAATTGTATTGAGTTGTGCCACCTAAAAATAAAAACTTGTAAAAATATCTATTTAGTAACAAAGAAAAAACGACACAACTTAAGAGTATGCTGGATTAACAGCTAACTTCGCTAACTGCGGTAACAAAAATTTAGAAGTTCTACTTTTTCATGTGACGCGCGATATGTCGACGTCGAAATCGCGGAAAAAAGTAAAAAAAAACAAAAACAAAAACATAAAAAATCTTATTACTCGCTTTCATAATTTGTTTTTACACGAATTGTTTTTGCGATTATATTTCAGATTTTTGTTTTTTGGAATTTGGATTTTTCTTAATTTTGAGTATAATCGAGATTGTTCTTTCGTTATTTTATGCTTTCGTTTTTTCATTTGCTACCAGATTCGGAGGGCAGAGCTAGTCCAAACATATTGCTGACAAGATTACCTCATTGTATGCCCCAACTGACTTGAAAATAAGTACTGATGAGATCGTGATATATACAGGGTGTTCCGTAAATATGTTGGATGGAATATGCACACACATACCTTCACTCATTTTAGGAGAAGCAAAATTATTTCCATGGAGTACAAATTAACACAAGAAATCTGTATATATATGTATTTTTTTCAAGAATTCAACTTTAAAGCTCGATATTGATATTGGAACGATATTGATATTGGAAATTGGATATTGTTATAAAGGATGACACGTCGTCTTTGGAACATGTGCTCAAATTTTATCCTGCGTTGTCCTTGAAAGGACATATTTAAGTTAGTTTGAGGTTGAACGAGTGATTTTAGAGAGGACAGATTTAGAGTAAAAGTGTGTGACACTCCACGCAGTCCATTGTCATATTTCATCCTACTTATTTACCGAACAACCTATACAGGGTGTTTCCCACTAGGAGGTCAGTAGAGCGGGAGGTGATAGTACTCTGATAGATGAACAAAAATTGTATGGCAGGGGGGGGGGGGCATATCAACCGTTTAGGAGTTACAGGGTGATTAAGAAAAAAGCTAGTTTTTTACAAAACACCCTGTATCTTAAAAACTACAGGGTGTATGGTCACAGTTAGGAGCTCATTGTATGCAGAACTCCATGGCCTTTCGAACGACTGCTCAATCAGCCCCATATCCCCTCAAGAATTATCGTTGTCTAAACTCAAAATTTCGGATTTTCTTACCTTTTTTTTTATTTAACTTCTATTATTTTTGCAAAAAGGTCGGTTTTCGGCCAGTCATGCGTTCTGAGGGGGGGGGGGGGGATTCATCAGTTGGGCGGTAGGGAAATTTTATGAAGATAAGATGTCAAATGATTGTAAGCCGTCTAAGCTTTCCAACGTATAAATTATAGAACGTTAAAGTACAAAAAATTTTATGAAATGTTTCTACTTTTTGACATTTTTTCATGGTTTTCCCGCAAAAATGTATTTTAAAAAAGATTTCGTTATCAATCATAATAAATTTATATCAAAGACGGTGGCATGTAGGTCATATGCACAGATGAATTGAAAGATAAGATCTTGTCAATTGTAAATTTACAACTTTTTGCAAAAATTACTCGAATGAAATGGCTGTATGAAGTGCATAAGGATTTTGGTTGTTGGAAGCTACTAATTATGGACTTTCTCTTTCAGAGAGCATATTCATAGTTGTCTTGGACTGTAATACTAACTAGCATTGAAGTTGAAGGTACAATATCAGTTTTTATTAGAAAAACTACGGACAGAAAGAATTCCCATTTGATCTTTAGGGGCAGGCAAGCACTTAAGAAATAGTAGGTACACATAAAGGCAACTTGACAACGCTTCTCTACTATTATATGTTATATATGTATGTATGTATGTATGTATGTAAGCATAAAAACGTAACCTTGTCGTGACTATCAAACGTCATCGTACAAATAGTTCGTGACGATTTGTTTCAGCAGTATTAAATTTGGAACACAAGTGACAGATTTCTTGATGACATGGTAATTAATGGAATACCAGTAATTGTTGGAAAGGTGTAAAATCCACTACACTTATATTATATTTTTAGAGTTCTTTTACATGTTTTCCAAGTCGACTATATATTTTAGATATTTTTCCGTAGTGTAAATTTTGTTTCTAAACTATCAACAAAACTCATGCTCAATTTTCTGTGCTGGACTATCTTTCTCAGAATATATCAGATAAATTTAATTTAAAAAATTCTCATAAAAAAATTGAAAAATGATTAAAAAACAAAAATATGTCAAAACAAATCGTATGCTTTGAAAATCAAGAAAAGTTTAACAAAAGTTTGTTTTTTTTTAAAGTATTTAAAAAATATTAAAAAGTTCCACCGGGGTACGATTTTCAAGAATTTGCAAGGATCAAATTGAGTGTTTTATTTATATATGGAGTTTTAGAACTTGTCATTTTTCCTCTCAATCTCCGGGAGCCCTCTCAACGTCGTACTATAATTAAGCAAAATAATTTAATACTAGCGTTAGCCATAATATTTTTCATGTTTGTGCATATTCATCCTCCATTCTAATTTTTTTTCCTACACAAAAACTAACACGCGAACAAAATGCAATTAAGGCATTTCTTATTAACATTAAAACAACAAAAACAAAATAACGCACGTCAATTTGCAGTAGTTCCCATAAATATGACGAAATTAATTAAAAACCTTAATGAAATGCGATTTATTTATGGCGCGCAGTGATTTATTTACCTGTAAAAGTACTTTTCAGTTTCTCCAAAATCATTCGGCAGGTCAATGTTAAAAACGACGGAATTTTTTCTTTTTCCATTTTGAATCATCATTTCCACTCCACTTAACTCAACTCTTTAAACCACAAAAATCGAAAAGAAAAAAACTCCCAGTAAAAATTAAATTTTAATTTATTCTTTTAATTTCCTTTTTTTTTGTCCTCTCAACTTTCACTTAATCACAATTGCAGAAATTTTTAATACAAATTAGTGCAAGTCAATGTTGTTTACTACGGCGTTGTCCAGTGGTAACTGCTAGCTAGCTGTTAAAACGTAGTCTCGTTTAGAAATTCGCCATAACAGTTCGCGGTCGGGAGTTTCATATTGTGACGCATTGTGAATGACCGAGAGCCTGCCTTACCTTACAAGGATAATAAGAAAACGAATGAAGGTAATAAGAAACTTTTGAAGTAGTTGGAAATGGTGGTGGAGGTGCTTGTGGTAGTGGTGGTAGGGGTACGTTTATAATATGGTTGGTAACTTAGCCTATATTTTGGGAGGCTAATTTTACCAGATTACGGCATGGATAGTATAGGTACTAAGTCTTAAGAAATGAGACTCCATGCTAAGAGAAGGGTGGTTACGGTTATCCTCGTGGTGGAGAAAAGGGATATATGGCGAAATTTGAAATTGTTTTGCATATGACCACAACTTTGCGACATGCATGAATGAAATGTGGATTCTGACGTTTCATTTTTCATTTGTGGTTCGTTTGCAGGAACATTGGAAAATGTTTATAACAAATTTATGGGTCAAACCGTTTACGAAGGAAAGTAGGCATGCCTATGTTGTTCCGGTGAATGATTTTTAGGAACGAGGTTTTCATAAATTAAGTTTTATCGTTTTTTTTCTTGATGTTCTATCTGTAAATATGTATATACAACATATATGGGGGAGGCAAATAATTATATATTTGGACATAATACATATATAGGGTGTTTCCTCCATGGTGGTCAAAAGAGCGGGAGGCGATAGTACTTACCTAGACAAACAAAAAATTGTATGGCAGGGGGGCCATATACATCGTTTCGGAGTTACAGGGTGATTAAGAAAAAAACCTAGTAGTTTTTTACAAAACACCCTGTATCTTAAAAAGTACAAGGCTCACGGTCACAGAGCTCATTGTATGCAGAACTTCATAGCCTCTCCAACCACTGTTCAACCAGCCCGGTATCCCTCTTCTCTAAGAAATTTTGGAGGTCTAAACTAAAAATTTCGGATTGTCTTACCTTTTTTTTACTTTGACCTCTATTTTTTTTTGCAACATGGTCGATAACATAACACTTTTTTTTTATAAAAACTGTAAACTGCAGACTCTTTTCCTTAATTTGACCTATGTCCTATGACCGTTAAGGAGTTATTAGTTCACAATCTATTCAGATCATACCGAAATTAGCCGATATTTTTCGAAAATGATGGGTTTTCAGTCACTGACTGAACAAATTATCTTTGAGAATAAGTTTTAGAATAGCTTTGAGAAAAGGTTAAGAGCTAATAACTCTTTAACGGCTACATATAGCACATAGGATTTACTAGGCCATACAAATTTTTTGTTTGTCGAGATGAGTACTATCACCTTCTGCTCAACTGACCACCATGGAGGAAACACCCTGTATATTATGAAAAAATCATAAATTTGTGACATGATTCAGGTATCAGCAACGGATAAAAAGTATTGGTCACATTTCAAAAGATCGGCTGTAATAGATTGGCAATAAGACCTAGCGAAAGGGCACTTAAAAACACTATCCATTACTATGGCAAGAATTTTCTTACAAATATATTTAACTTTCCACGTAAAGTAATCGTTCGATAAGGTTAGAGACATCAAATACCGGAATTTGCTTCAAAAATTGAGATCGCTGCAAAAAATGACAGTCATAAAATAAACTAAATAGAAAAGCATTGTGCATGCAATATACAAAGCCAAGATGGTATGTTATGGATGAGTTCAGCAGGTGAAAGGATCATTTTCGCATAAAGTTCTAAGTAGAATCTATCTATAGGGCCTATACAAAACACCAATCTGAGAATGATGAGCAATTTAAGAAATTCAAATAATTTGAGAGGAATTAAATTAGTGCCATCTATTGGTAAAATACTGACTCGAGTGTTTTTGTATTAAGAATTAGGACAGCGATTGTTCAAACAATGAGGGCAACACGTATTTTTCATCAACACCTCACAGATCATTATGGAGCAGAGTACAGGTCCCATTTTCGACAGCTTATAGCAATAGTTATACAAAGTCAAGATGGTATGTTACGGATGACTTCAGAAGGTCAAAGGATCATTTTTACACAAAGTTCTAAGCAGAATCTATCTATAGGGCCTATACAAAGCATTAATACTGAGAATGATGAGCAATTTAGGCAATTCAAATAATTTGAGAGGAATTAAATTAGGGCCATCTATTGGTAAAATACTGACTCGAGTGTTTTTGTATTAAGAATTAGGACAGCGATTGTTCAAACAATGAGGGCAACACGTATTTTACATCAACACCTCGCAGATCATTATGGAGCAGAGTACAGGTCCCATATTCGACAGCTTATAGCAATAGTTATACAAAGTCAAGATGGTATGTTACGGATGACTTCAGAAGGTCAAAGGATCATTTTTACACAAAGTTCTAAGCAGAATCTATCTATAGGGCCTATACAAAGCATTAATACTGAGAATGATGAGCAATTTAGGCAATTCAAATAATTTGAGAGGAATTAAATTAGGGCCATCTATTGGTAAAATACTGACTCGAGAGTTTTTGTATTAAGAATTAGGACAGCGATTGTTCAAACAATGAGGGCAACACGTATTTTTCATCAACACCTCGCAGATCATTATGGAGCAGAGTACAGGTCCCATATTCGACAGCTTGATTTAAATTTCCGGATTTTGTTGATGCTATCGGCTTTCGCCAAGCTGTAGATTAATACTTCAGCTTTACTGCTATATGGTTGTTAGGCGTAAAAAGTCACCTAATTCATAAAACTCCAGCTAACTGCAAACTTAGGAATTTACGTAAATTTGTTGAGTTTTATTTTTTTCCTCGGGAAATAGAACTCATAATTCTGGTTTTTTATTTTCCTCACAAAATAAAACTTATCAATGGACGTTTTCTATTTTTGTTGTCATATATTTATGACAAAATAAAATTTGTCAATTTTTAAAAAAAAAATTTGTAAGCAACCGTACGAAGGAGTTGCCCGATTAGTCCTATTTTTGAATTAAAATTATTCTTTTTTTAAAACCCAGTTTACAATGAAAGGCCAAAGCTATGTATGGCAACACCAAGAAAGGGTTGCCGATTCCAATTTTCCTTTTCCTAAGAACCTTATTCGGACAGATTTATTTCTTGAGGAAAAAAATAAAACTCATTTTTAATTGTTAAACTGAGAGAGAAATATAAAACTTAAGATAAGATTGTTATTTACTCAAAAGAAAAGTAAATTCTTTTTTTAACTATTTCATTAGAAGATATAATATAAAATATCAATAACAAACCAGCCTTTAAAAATATTTCTTATAACTCCTTCGGTCCCATAGTATTAAGCAAAGAATTTTTTATACGGTTCGGACCAAGATAGGAATCAACGTAGAAATAAAAAGGAACTAATGGAATTTGACTATTAATGTATATATTTCGTTAAGATAACATTAATATCGCAATGTAAGGCCCTACATTTTATACAAGGTTTAACCAAGTGAACTTGACATTAGTCAATTGTGTCATTTCGAATTATATTCAGATTTTCAGATATTTTGTGCTTTTTTTTAATTAAAAAACCTTGAATTGTTCCGCAAAATCTGTTAATTTTAAATAAAAACATTTGCAGTGATAATTTAGTGATTAAGCCTTGGACTTAAGTTCATAAACGCGTCAATATTGCAACAATGAATTGTGCTGTGCGGTACTATATAAATAATCGCTGAAATAATCCCGGAAGGACGTTATTCAGGGCAAGTTAAAGTCCTGAAATTAAACTTTTCTGCAAATACGTGCAAAAGAAATGGAAAAAGGATGAGAAAATGAAAATATCAAGATAATTGTTCAAAATATTTCTTTGTTTACATTTTTGTGTCCCCAACTTTTTATTTTGTCTTTCAATGTGTCAGTTGCAGCTCACAATTTTGTTTTATTTTAAATAATTACGCTAACCCCACTTCAGATTTACTACTTCCATGATCATTTCATTACGAATACATAACCAGAATTCCATCACATAGTGGGAAATATCGCAATTTGTCGGGCTTAGTGCGCTTACTTTAGTGACATTGTTGTACATAATTTGGTTAGAAGAAAATGTAAGAGAAAACAGATAATCATGATTTTCGAAAACTTGAAGTTAAATAAAATTTTGAAATTCATAATTTTTCGTAATTCAAAATTTTTCGAACATTTTGAAAATAGCGAATGTTCTAAACCAATGCTACTGGATTTAAAAATGAATATTTTTTTTGTTCAATTTCAAAAACAAAATTTAACCGAAAAATATCTTTTTATTTTTACATTTTTGGTATTATTTGAAACTAGTTCCAATACAAGTATACTTAGTAACAGTATCAATTTCAACTATGAAAGCTTGGAAAAATCTCAGAAGAAAAAAAAATCTCTTTACAAGTAAAAATCGCGTGACAAATATACACAAAAAAACAAAAAAAAAAACACTTGCAAGGAGTTCAGGGGAGTTTGGCAATTTTCTTGTTTCATTCCTCCATTTATTTACTTGTCCTACTCGATGATTTATTAAGTTTGATGGTCACTCACTCCCTTCCATATCCATCCCTTCTGCAAAGTATAGTGAAAAAAAAACTTCTACTAAAATTAACGTCTCACTTCGTCACTTGTGAATTGTTACAACCAAACAACATGTAAAAAATCGTTACGTACGTGGGTACAAAAAATTTTTAATGTGTGTATTTCGTTGATGGTCACTTTTTGCGTGAACGATTAAATTTTTTTACCTTGTTTCTAAGTGTTATTTCTCTCTCTACAACTCTTTCCCATTACCAATTCTAAGTATTTACATACCTATACTACATGAAAACAAAGTGAAAATGATTTAACATTTTTCCACTCCTTAAGTAATTACCGCTTCTTCTTGTGCTATACCTAGTTTCTTATAGAACACTTTCCAAACACTTGCCCTTGAGTGTATCTCTCTTGAAAATTATTGTCATGTCAGTGGGGCCTGATTAAAGACTTTCTTCTTTGATTAATTATTTTTTAATGTTTGCCTAATTTCAAATACTTGGAAAATATGAAAATTCTCTTGCCACCAAAGTTAGCGCAACGCAAGTCATTAGCAATCATGCACTAGTAATTAACATTTGGCAACTTTCTATAGCACTGAGATATTGCAAGACTGTAGTTAAACTTATAGGTGCGGTGATTGTCTTTAAATGGAAAAGTGATTTTTGAAGGAAATTTCAATTAGGCCATTGTAATTTACAAATTTTTTGGGTTAATTATTATTATGAAGGCACCACCTAACTAGTGGAATTGTAATGACGATGGGTTTAAAAAGAAAGCATAATTTTCTGAATTGATAAATTTCTGTGTATTTCTATCAGTTTATATCAGTAGGAGAGGAGCCTATTTCAAAACGAATTTATTTTATTTTGCTTAGAAGAAAAAATTTTGTATGGCTAGAAAAATTTCTCTCGTTATTTTAGGATATTAAGCAACAAAATGTTATCAATGTAATCTGTGTAGCTGCAATTCGAATACATTTCTGATTCTTCACAAAAGATAAATACGAAATTGAAATTTTGACATCCCGTTGCAAAAATGAAAAAAAAAAAATGGATTGTTTCAAGAATAACATGTGTCAAAATGGAAATATATATTCAGAAAACTCCCAATACCATGAACAAAAAAACGGATACAGACAATATCAATAACATTTATTGCGCGCATTTGGAGAGCTTTGGGAAATGATAAAGCTACGTCTAGCACCAATTGTTTTTGACGAGTGGTTGGATAACCTTCCACAACTCCTATAGTTTCTTTTACCATGTTTGTCATTTATTTATTTATTTATTCTTTACACTGTGATTTTTAATTAGTGTTAGCTGTTTGTTATCTGTTAATACTTTTACAATGTTGTTTAATCCATAAGTAGCCTTTGTTTTCTAATTTTTTAATTTTTATATCAAGCAATATAGTAGATACATTAATGTTTTAATTAGACTGCGTCCTTGAGAACGGTTCGAGACATCGGACGAAACGTTGGAGAACAAATGAAATTCTCACAAACTAAAGAGATGTTTTTCCTTCTTACCGTCCAGCCCGAAAATCCCAATACACGGAAAATGAAAACATTTGTCGGATATAAAAAAAAAAAATGTTTTTACTGATTTGTTATTTTCTAAAAATTTTACTGCCAGCTAACCAACAAATTATCATTGATCTTGCCAATGATAATACTCGTTTATAAATATTTACATTTTTATATACCCCAGATGAAACCGATTTTTTTATCCAGTTCACTTGGATTCACAGTTCATTATTGTAATTTTTACTGTAAGCAATAGACCAATAGTTCTAGGAAAAAGTAAAAAAGCTAGAATTGGTCTAAGACCAATTCTTATGATACATGAATGCCCGTATAAAATTTCTTATGGTCACCGATCTATTCAAGTTTGATTTTGAAGTTTATTTTTCGCATATATTTCAAGAACGGTTTGTCGCACAGAAAAAATGATTATATAGTAACCAATTTTATTGGATTTCGTATTCTGCAGAAGTTTTTAGTACAATAAAAATGTCTTGGACTGATCGTTTTCAAAGTATACGCAAAAAACCTAAATTTTTATATGGCAACACCAAGAAGGAGTTGCTCGATTTAGTCCATTTTTGACATTTTATTTGCTAATGTAGTAAAACTGTCATGGACGAAACTTCAGCTCTCTACGTCAACGCGTTCTCAGGGAGTGTCCAAATATATAGCGGAAAACGAAATTGTTATATGGCAACCCCATGAAGGAGTTGCCCGATTTGTCTCATTTTCGAACTTAATTTTACTTTTTTTTTTTAAAGTCCGTGTACAAAATGTCAGCTCTTTAAGTATACGCGTTCTCGAGTTATCGTGCGCACAGACGGACGGACGGACAGACGGACGGACGGACATGCAAAAATCGAAATAACTTTTAATATTATGAATGGGTGTCCAATCCATTTTGCTCTACCATAATTATTTCGAGGTGTTACAAACGGAATGACAAACTTAGTATACCCTATAGATTTCATCTAGGGTATAAAAATGACTCTGTTTTATGAGGAGAAAAAGCAGCAGTAATAATTACGTATATCTTTTTGACAAAAGATTTTTGTGTTATTATTTTCAAACGATTTTATATTAGCAAGTGCTGTAATTTTTATAAAATGTCTCGCAGATCGTGTAAATTAGGTTCTGATCATTTTTGTTATGTTTATGGGCAATTTATATTCACAAAAAAAGGAAGACCTATTAAGGAAGCGCTAAAAGCAGTATATCTGCAATATTTTGGATTTTCAGTGAGTAATCAGGAAAAAAGTCTGTGCTACACGTTTTTTTTTTTTTTTTTTTTTTGTGAAACATGCAGAATAACTCTAATACGATGGGCATCGGGAGAAGAAGTTTATCTGGAATTTGGAACCGACCACCAGTATTGTGGCGAAAGTCCTCGACTCACGAAAATGACTGTTACTTTTATTTGACACAAACTGCAGGTTTTAATTCTAAATACGAACATATAATTGTACATGCTGACGTTCCATCTGTCTATAATATGTGTCAATATCGATTCTGATGATGATTTCGTGATTATAGATGACACGGCGCCTCATTTTTTAAACCAGAACGAGTTAAATGATCTTGTAAGAGATTTACAACTATCTATAGATCTAAGGCAGAGATTCTTGCTTCTTGTCACTAGGAAAAGGAGTCAGATTTGCAATACTTTTTTCATTAGAGAGGATGATATTTCCGGATTGGACTTTTCAATGCGATGAATTAGAACTTTGACGCGAACGAATGGCGTTTACTTATTGATTCCGCTAAATATAGCTTAAAAGCAGTATTATTTTATAACGGGAATATAAAATCATCTTTACCGATTGGCCACGCTGTGAATAGTAAAGGAGCGTTTACAATGGCAGAGTAGTGTGGAGTCGATCTGGTGACTTGGCTCTCCTTGTCTCAAGCTTGCACTCTCTAATATAAGATCTTCGCTCTTTCCACCAGAGTGGATTTCATAGAGTAGCGTCAGATTTTAAAAATTTCTAATCTCACGTTGGTGAGATGATGAGAAAAATGCAATCTGGTGACTCCACTCTACTCTGCCATTGTAAACGCTCCTTAGAGATAGCTATGAAACTATGTCTACAATAATAAAACTAATAAAATATGAACAGCACAACAGAAAAGTATGTGGAGATGTAAAAGAAATTGGATTTACTACTGGGTTTACAAGGTGGTTATACTAAATATTCATGTTTTCTGTGCCTATGGGACCGCCGAGCTAAAGAACATCATTACTGGCCGAAATGAATTTATACCAGTAAAAATTATTTTAAAAGAAACATCATAAAAATTTCAACTAGCTCCAACGAAGCCGAACACCATTGCAATTTTTTATATATAGATAGATGAAGCTTCAAAATAAAATTAGAAAAAAAGTGCTAGAAGTCCTCAATAGTAGATAATACTATTTAAAAAAAACTATTATTTGTAAACAAATTTTCTTTTTTGGTGCTGGTAGATTTTTTTATGACAAATACAAAGCATTAAGCTTTATTTGGCACTTCAATTTGAAAAATCGGTTGCTTTGTTCTCGAGATATGAATTTTTGAAAATGACATTTCATCGTAAAATCACGAAATTTCTAGCCCCCTAGCTGGTGGTGGGGCATGGTAGGGGGAAACAAAAAATATGGGTGAGCTATTCCTTACATACTGTGAAAGTTTCATCCAAAATGGAGATTGATTCGAGCGCCGTATAACATGAAAAACATGAATATCGGCGCTGGCGTGAACGTTTTAAAACATCAAAAGTCCATAGGATCTTAAATAAATTATAGATTAAAAATTCAATACGCTTTGTTAACACAGATATACCTAATCGAATCAATAATGCAAAAGGAATCGTTTTTCTATTCAGAGTTACAGTTACCATGGACTTAGGGGCCCCTTCGTGGGCTCGCTGCCTGTACCATATGGCCCTCCTGACTCCCCTGTATCTGGCTCTGGTTCTAGCTATATACGAAAATGAAAACAAAGGCTACATCTATATATATATATATGTATATATATATTATACCTTATCATCCCAACCGCAGTCTACATCTTGTTATAACAGTTGGATCCCAGCTTTTATAACAAGGATGAAGATGAAAATAATTTGCCTCTGAATATAGTTGTTTAGCTCAATATTTTATATGAGCAACTTAATAAACCTAAAGTCAATTGTTAGGCTTAAGTATATCAAAACAGCTGAAATACTTAACTGTTATACTCGTTCTGAGATTATATATAGTATCATTATTATTAAGTGACACCGTGTTATTATAGAAGACGAATTTGAAGAATTGTACAACTTCAGAAATTATTGGTTGCATCTTGAGATTTTCAACAATTTAACTTTTCGTCTTATTATATATAGGGTCCGCCAAATAACTTTTTTTTTTTTTTTTAAACAGGGCGCAAAACATCGAGTGTAGCTTCGGCTGTGTGGCACGTAGCGCCGTCCTGTTGAAACCAAATGTTGCCAATATCCTCCTCTTCAATTTTCGTTCAACATGGCCCGATAACGATTGCCATTGACTGTAATGGCCACTCCTTGCTCATTTTCGAAGAAAAATGGCCCAATTATGCCTCTGGACCAAAATCCGCACCAAACAGTGACTCGTTTTGGGTGTATCGGCTTTTCAATGTATGCGTGCGGGTTTTCTGTGCCCCAAATGCGACAATTTTGCTTGTTTACATACCCGCCAAGATCAAAATGAGCTTCATCCGAAAAGATGATTTTTTTGGCAAAACCGGCATCTTCTGTAAGTCGATCGCAGGCAATATTTCCCAGCGTTGTTCAAGCGTATACACAACCATATTCGTTCAGCGGAAGAATAAAACTAATTATCTGTCAAATCAGACATGAGCTAAGTGTTACCATTCACGAAATAAGCACTAGTTGAAAAAAAAAACGTTAGATGACGGACCCTATATATTATAGTTTTATCTAAAAGTTTATTTATAACAACTCGTTTTCTTTGTTGAAAAATTGACAAATAGCAGAATAGCACACGTTTTCTAAGGTAAAGCAATCATGAGAATCATTAACTTAAGAAAACAACTGTTATACGCATGCTATTATGGCACAATTGGTTATATCAAGACGAAGATTAAGATCAGGACAAAATCTAGTAGACAAAATTATTTAAAAAACTACATACTTTGTCATTACTTTTTAGTACTTCCAAATGAATTACTTACCCCTTGTTGTTATTATCACCATCACCTCTCATCTCATATCCACCAGTTTTATGTCCTTCGTTATCATCACTCGACTGAACATTCCTTGTTGGGTCATCATCCTTAGTAGTGGCATAGATTGGCTTTTCATCATTGATGTCCTCGTGTTCTTCATAATTCTGCAAATTTTCACTTTCACATTCAACTTCTGGCAACACTGAAATAGCACGTTCACTAACCCGTTCCGCCATATCCTCATGATGACCATGATTTTTACCAATTTCAGAGGGATTTTCTGAAGTTGAACTGAGACCTTCATTCTTGTTGTTGTTATTGTTGTTGTTGTTATTATTATTGTTATTGTTGTTGTGATTAACATTTGGTGATAGAAATTTCTCCGATGAACCCTTTTTCATATTAATAACAGAAACATCTGCTTCAATCGGTTGGGTTACAGGCATCGGAGATTTTGGTGCTTGTTGCAAATTATTATCATTATTTGATGGTCCGCCCGATATTGAATTGGTTGAAGCAGCAGGATTCTCCATAATCGTCTGCAAACTGTCAGACTTTTCGAATGGAGCCGGTTTACCACTGTCTTCTACCATTTTTCCGATATCACTTTCTAATGTCTTTAGGTCAGTCAAGTTCTCGTTTATAGTTTTATGAATCTCATCAGTCGCTTCAGTCACTGTCTTCTGAATGTTTTCAAGAGTTTTGGTAGACTTTTCTAAAATCGCAGCGGGTAACATTTCTTTGACGTCATCAAGTAACATTTCACCTGTAGAATTTTCGCTAGCACTTCCTGCTACCAACAATTGTGCACTGCTGTTAGTTTTGTTCAACGGCATTTGATTTGTAACTGCAGTTGTTATTTGTACCGGTTGAGCTGTAATAGCTGCTGTCGTCATTGATACCACATTATGCTTAGTAAGCGGAACAAGTTTTCCGCCATTATCATCAACCGATTCGTTATGATCTGTATTACCACCTGATGCGGCCGTTATATTTCCACTAAACTCTGCTATTGCTGCTGCTGCTGCTACAGCTGACTTCTTCTGATTCCGAAAACTATTTTTCTTCTCAAGTTTCTTTCCTAAATTACTGTTTGTAGGCTTATTAACAGGATTATCCGATCCCTTTTTGACATTTGTTCCAATCTTCGTCACTGTCGTCGAATCTTTTGTTGATTTTCCTATACCGTCAATGCGTTTTGTACTCAACGGCGAAGTTTCTTTTTTTGTAGAAGATTTTTTTATGCTTGACGGCTCACGTTTTATTCCTACATTCGATTTGTTGAGGTTTGAAGGTTCACGCTTTAAATTCAAAGATGATGAACTTTTCATCAAAAGGGACGACGGCTCTCGACTGAGATTTTCTTGTTTTATATTTGAATTGCTTCGTTTTAAATTGCTATCTTCTCTTTTCAAATTTTTTTCTTTCCTTACAGTCGATGGGGTTCTCTTAACGCTAGATTCGGGCTTTCTTATATTATTAGACGTCTTTTTGGCACTGGCTGGTTCTTTACGTATGCTAGATCTCATTGGTGAACTTCTTCTATGATCTGATTGTTGTTTTGATGGGGAATTTTTTCTCAACGATGATGATTTACTACTTCTGTCAAAATCTCTTTCTCTATTCAAATTACCTGACCTTCTTGGAGATTTTGATGGGCTTTGAAGCCTTCTGTTGATTTTCTTTGGACTTGGACTTCTACTTTTTGTTGAGTTTACTTTTCGACTTTTAGGTGGGCTCAAAGATTTATTTTTTCCTGGACTTGATGCCCTTTGACTAAGTCTTGAGTTAGATCTAGATTGAATTCTTGTGGTTTGACGTGAATTTGATCTTGATACAGGTCTAGATGTTTGTCTAGAGGATGGTTGAGATGTTGCTCGTGATGGTGATTTTGATGTCATTCTTGAATTAGATTGTGAAATTGATATGTAATCTTTTATTGGAGAATTTGATCTAGAATTGACCACAGACGGAACAAGAGAATTCGGTCTAGATGTAGCTCTTGATCCAGCTCTAGATGTAGCTCTTGATCCAGCTCTAGATGTTGAAGCTGACGGTAGATTGGATCCATCACGAACTGGAATTTTCGTACCGGAATTTTTTCTAGCATTTTGGAGAAAAATATTTTCTACATCTTCAGAACTGGATGGACCTTCTCTATTCGGTGTTCCGATTATTGGTGATAATGTTGTAGGCTTTGCCACTTTTCGTGGAGCTCTAGAGGTAACACGCTTTTTATCACTATCAAATTTAGGAACAGAATTACTAAGAAGTGGTGGTTGAAAAATTGATTTTCGTCTTCCAATTGGTGGTTGAATCGAAGAATTCGAAGGTCTTCTAAAACTAAAATCTGAAGTTGTTACTGAACTAAGATTAGAACTTCGTCGATCTGATGTTAGTGAAACTATTGAACTTCTCGGTTCAGTTTGACTTGAACTACGACGTTCTGGTGAAATTGAAGATCTCCTTTTATCACCTCTCAACGGTGATAGAGATAAAGGTCTTCTTTTCAATGTTAAATCATCCATGCTTGCAGTTAGATTCATTCGAACTGGTATACGTGATGGTGAACTATCCGCACTGTTTATAACACGTAACAATCCTTTTTGGTGACTAGTAGGATTTGATGATTTGATTAAAGATTGTTGAGTTTGTGATTTTTTTCCAGCATATAAATCAAGTGACGATTTATTAAGTCTTCTAGGTGGTGGTCGAGGAATTTCACCTCCAAGAGGTCCAGTTATACGTGGAAGTGCATCATAGCTTCGAACCTTGTGTGTATGTGTAATTTCGTTATTATGTTGTTGTTCTTGTTTTTGATGTTGCAACAGATCAGACTTTTTATGAAGTATTCCTTTCGCTTGTGATTTCGTAGGACTAACACGTCCAGAAAAGGAAGACATGTTGAATTGAACTGATGGACGAGGTGAATCGTCTGAGGTATTAATGTTGCTGGCACTACCTAATATCGGAAGCCGTAGGCGTGATGTCGATGAAACAGGTTGTGATGATGGTCGTGGTGGTTCCTTAAAGCCTCTTCCGAAAAACGGAGAAACTCGACCACTGCCAAGCATTTGAAGTGGCGGACTTTGCGCTCGGGAAGACTGCGGTGATTTTTCTGCTATTATTGTGAATGATGTTTTTTTATGAAGACGTGGAGGACTTACTCTGGAAATAATGAACAAAAATATAAAAAATATTAATACAAGAATAGTGGGAAATTGTTTTTAAAATATACGCGCCTACCTATAATCAGCTCCTGTTGTAATAGAATTTGTTAGTATCACTGGAGAAACATCTCTTTTAGGTGCTACAGGAGGTAATCCTGTCGGATGGATCACTTCATTTGTAATAGGTTCAGTCTCAATTTTCTGGTGAGATATTTTCGATCTTACTTGTATCGAACTATCTTGCATTCGTCCAATATCTAGGAAATTTTTCTCTTCACTACTACTAGAACCATTAGAGTCATGAATTAATGTGGCAACTGGTGATTCATGTTGAGATTGTTGTTGACTATGTTTTATGGATAAGACATTTTTCGAGCTTGGCCGTAGTCGTGGTATTCGTGTCCATTCTTGATAATTATCGCTAGGTTTGAACCATTCACTGCTCGAATAGGATTCAGTAGACATTTGACGGGTATACTGAAATGGTTCACTTGTAAATAATCTTTTTGATCGTTTATCTGATTCAAGTTGTTCTCTGAAAAAATAAAAAAGAAAAAAATAATAATAATTATAACATAAATATTGACTCAACTCCATCATATGATTATAAGTTTACCTAAATTTATCATTACTCTCCTGATATCCATCGGAAATAGTAATCCTACTACCGGTATCCCAACCATAATCTTGATAGTGCTGATGCTGGTATATATTATCACTGTCGACATCTATTGGACCTCGTGAATTCACCCTATTTTCCATTATATTACCATTACCACCATCAACACCACCACCATTAATAGGAGAAATTCTACTATCTGAACTGGAATCACTTCCTGGAAGAACACGAATTTCTGGCCTTAAATGATGAATACGTGATTGTGGTTCAATTGGTGCAGTAATTCTTGTTGGTAGTTCACTCCTTCTAGGCGATCCTAATCTTCCAATATTAGAAAGTGTTTGCATAGTTGGACTTATATCACCATTAGGCCTTGATGGGTCAAATGAATTCGGTTTAGGAAAATCTCTTACAATTGAGCTACGTCTCAAGCTTCCATACAAATGACTGTCAAGATTTTCTAGAAAATCTTCGGACACTGGAGGCACGGGATCACCAAACAAACTCGTTGTCTGATTGTCGTAATAATTGGCAGCTGTTGATGATGATGGGGACATTCTTAACTGATAATCGTATTCTAAAGGAATCGTTGCTGGAGGCGTTTTTCTCATTATTTTTTCTACTCTCAGTTTGTCATGTAATAACAACAACAACAACAACGGCGACAACGTATGATTTTAGAAGAATTACCTGTGTAAGATGATAACGGGGTAGCAGTGAAAAAAAAATCAAAAACCAGAAATAAGATTTTCATAATAAACAGCTCTGATTGAAGCTGGTTTGAAAAAAAAAAAAACAACAACAAAACATTTTTTATGGCAGAAATTATAAACTACAAAAGAAAAAAAAATTGAAACTTACCGGCCGGTGTTTATGTAGGAAGAGGAAGACTATCCAGCCACGTCTAGCCACAAACGTGTGGATCGACTTATTGATTTGCTGTGATTCCCCATGTGCCGTAATTTGCATAAAACTTGCCTCGGCATCTGGAATTGCAAATTTTCCAGCTTTTAGATATCGTCGGCGCGGCGGCGTGCAGTTAGTCTCCTTTAGAATGTTTCATATACTGCATTATGGTCAAATTACCAGGACTTCCTTATGTTAATGGCGGCGGCGAAGTATGTAGCTCCAGGAAATTTAAGTCATCGTTTGATGAATATTATGTACACCGACATAACTAGTAGTATGTATGTATTTGTTTTGTTGCGGTTAACATTTGAATTTGTTAATATTCGTACTACAGCAAAGGTTCATGACCTAATGATAATTTTTATCTGTAAAGATATTTGATAAAGTCATCATGATTACAGTCATAATTTGGAAAAATGTTAAAAAATTCAATGAAAATAGTTTTCTGATTTTGCCGAAGAATGAACAATGATTAAAAAGAGAAAACTTGGTGGAAATTGTTAAAGTTGGTCGTTAAAAAGATAATGAGATTCACATGAAACTTTTGACGAACAATGTTGTTCTTAACTAAAGGAGCAAGTGATAATATCACTTTTAAAGTACCTACACGTGATGATGTAAGGACTTGGACTAAATTTACAACACTCCCCATAGACATTATATCAAAATCGTTCCAGGTGATTTTAATATTATAATTAACTGTGAGCAATATAAACGACAACGGACCACTGACCTTTCGAGCCTTTACGATATACTTACTAACGAAGATATTCGAAGGCTGTCAGTATTGTTACATGCATACATACACACATAGAGCTTCCATAGTACCTACTGCTAACGATGAGCAAAGGGCTATTGTTGTTCACTTCGCCAACTCTAAGAAATTTACTTTCAGGGTCCCAAAAAACAGAAAACCACTTGTATAAACCTCAGAAGAAGAATAAACTTCGTTATAATCAGATCTTATGAAATTCGGATCCAATTTGCCTAGATTTTGATTTCGATTGCTATCATCCTTTTAAATAGCGAAATTCAAGTTAACATCTTACCAGTGAAATATCGATTCGAGTATCCAGCCGTCAACCGACTTGAATGTTCTGGAACAATATTCAGGATGCTAGGATGGTCGACATAATGTACTATCAAATAGTGGAAACAGACGCCCTACATCCAAAACACACCATTTGGCTATTGAATTGTAGATGCAAATATAATACCTTGCAAGATTTTTGCGAATGACCAAACTAGAGTTGTTTGTAAGAGTAGGTGAGTAATCGACGGGTCTCTATCCTATAGGTTTAAGATGTTGAATAGTAATAGTAGTGAGCTTATTACATACTTCCAACACATTCTATTCTCCGACAATGGTCAACACACTTTATCAAAAGCTCTAACACTAGCAACAATGAAAATACTTTTCAATTAATCGTAGTCAAACCTTTTTTGACGAATTCAAATTAAAGAAATCATAGAGGTCTTGGAGTCGAAAGCATTTCCAGTTAAGTAATTAATTTATATTTAATTTTTTCTATTAACTAAGAAAGAGCCCTAGTCCTTATGACCAGAGGAAGAAAATAGTAGAACTGAATGGTTAGGACACGTTTCAAGACTGAACACTTGTTCAATACCTATAGTAGTCTTTGAGCGAAATTTTAGAGGCTAGATAAATATGCCTGATGTAAGTATGTTAAATTGTTGGTATATATTTCTTGTTCCTAAAAACAAAACAAAAATAAAATAATGAATACATATCAAATCGAAAAAAAGATTTGAATGGAAGCAAATCAAAGTCGAATGCCCATTTTAGGCCCGACCAGACATGAGAGATGTCTTAAACGATGCATTATGACACTCTGAATATATTTTATTAACAATGTTTATTTCAGTTAAATGGGGGAAAGCTTGGGGCGCCCATTATTTGATCTAGTACATTTTGAAATTCTAGTATAGAACCGAATTCCTTAGGTCCTGAGAATCTGTTTGAGTACCCACACTCCTATACTCCGAGGATTAAATAGCTATTTATAGCCATCCCAATACTCACTTTTATAGTATTTCCCTCTTTTTTAATAGAATTGAGGTACTAGATTTTTTGTACCTTAGATCGGCTCTAACTCATTAGGGTTATGTTCGATCGGAAAACGGGTTTCACTATTCGCCTCAGCTTATTACCAGCTATAACTCGTAGAAGAACATTTTTCTCTGGATACTTTAAGATAGGGGTAGGAACCCCAGTGGGGGTGGTTTCAATACGGTATGTTAGATTACAAATGAAGGATCTCGCCGAGTCCTATCGGGTGTGTACTTCTTCCCGATTCAGAAAACTTTCTCGGGACATTTTTTCTGCCGGAAAACCCAGTTTCATGCACTTGGGTCACCTTGGGTCACATACACCCCAGTTACTGCATTTTACATATATTTTTACAGCTTTTTTTTTCACGGGCATAAGTGCTCTGTTGTGAACATTTTTCACATAGGAAGTTATTCTCCACGACGCACCAATTCGGCACAATCACAAGAAATGAAGAAGTCCATTTTTTCACCCAAGAAAATCTCTCATTAATTGGAATAAACATTGTTAATAAAATATGTTCAGAGTATCATAATGCATTGTTTAAGATATCTCTCATGTCTGTTCATGTCAGGCCTAAAGGTCACTAGGCACCTTACTATGACCGTTTGACCCACCGCGGACATGAACGAAATTGATAGGCTGGATTGCTATGACTCTAGTTATTAGTGATATGGGTCGCATCATTGTGAGACACGGGAATCTCGAAAAATCATTAAAATATATAAATGTATAAAAAAATACTTAGAAATGCATAAAAATCCATATAGGCTTTTTTTTTTAAAAAAATTTTCAAAAGCTTTACAGGAATCGTAACGGGTTTCACGAGACATCTTTTGGTATATTCCACTACATTTCACGATCATAATTTATCCCAGCTATTTTTGTTTAAAATTTTCAAAATACGTTATTTTCGGTCCCTGACAAAAACCCAATCCGAAAGCAAATAACGAGTCCAAGAAACACGCACGAGTCGAATAATAGATAAAGAAACTTGGAAAACACGATAACGCACAGATCAGAACAATAGATGACGAAGGACTGCGCCGTGGGCGGGTGGAGGCGCGGGCATATCGCGTTAGAACCAGATCCAGAACCTTACTAATGTGCGAAAGAGAGAGCTAGTATTAATGTGTGTACTTAACGTCCGTAAAAAAGTATTAATAGTCTTATAACAGAAAAAATATTACTCAGATTAAATATTTTTTAAATAAGCAGTAACTTTTTTTCCCCACCAATTTTCAATTAAATTACTAATTACCATTAAATGTTAGTAAAATCTATTTAATTTAAAACTATTTTGAGTGATGTCCGCGATTCCACGCAAAGTGGGTCGGTTCGCGCCCAATAACCTTTATATGAAAAGTGGGCTTTCCCCTTTATTCATTCTTGATAAGATTTCCGTTTGTACCGGAGCCAAAGATACAAACACTCTTTAAGAAACAATTAAAACCAAAAATCTCAAAAATTCTTCAAAATCTGGCAATACTATAATTAATTGTCTAAACTTGCTGTAATGATGTCAACATGAATGTTTTTTAAATTTTCACCCGAACTTGTGTCTCAATAATTATTGAAAAACAAAAATCTTTCGATACATAAGGATGACCAGCATAAACTGTTATTTTCTGTGTAATTTATACATTGAATTTCATTAAATTTGTGTAATCTTACAAGCTTATTCACTTATTGCATGAATTGAAAGTCGACACATAAGTATAAAAATAGTAAGGTTACGGGAAAATTCTCAATGTCGTTTCTGATTGGCGTTTTGTTGACAATATTGACAAGGTCATTTCAGTAAATGCCTAAAGGTTCGCAATTGTTTTTTTAATTAAATTTTCAAGCCGTTTCTGTTAGATATAGTTTGCATTTTGGATACAGAGTATTATATATATGCATTAATAATAGCCTAATAAAAAAAAATTAAAGTTAGTTAGAATTCCGAAATTTCGATTTCGTTTCGTCCTAATCTAATATTGACAGGGAAATAAAGATAGGGAAAGCATACTTGAAGCCATTGCAAAGCTTCTACGATTCTCTATCTAATAAATAAATTATCAACAAAGGGTGAGCATCATTCAAAACTTAATAATCATACAAAATGAAAACAGAAACCTTTAATCCTCCATACCGCCTAAACAGTTAGAACTAACTCTGCTTCAGCCTGTATATTCGAAGAAAAATATCAAAAGAAGTTTATTTTAGAAGTTTTTCATAAAGTCCAAATCACATGGAAATAATCAAAGATAGCATGAGCAAAGAAAAAAAAACGTCAATTCTTGCCAGATATGGAGCAGCTTGATTCTAGACTCGCTTCTAGCGCTGAAAACTGCGCTGTATTATTTATACTCTACAAATTCTCCAGAATTTTCTCGCAGATTTCACTCCAGAAACATCGATTTTCTGAAAATAGTGTATGCACCTTATGATTCATTTTCAATACATGTCACTTGCCCTTTTCTGTTGCACGTAAAATTATAAATGTCAATGACATTTCAAATGAAATAATTTTTGCCTACAGTCTAGTCACATTTTCACTTAGAATATAGAGACAACAGGAAGTGTTGATAGCTGTAAAATTCGTGTGCATGACCGTGGATTTTTCAGCTGCCGTGAAGTAGCTCAGCATTATATTGAAGAAAGAGACAAATATATGTTTATCTGTCAAACGAAGTTTGTTTAATTTGCGAAATATTTGCAACAATTTAAATATAATTTAAAACTTGTGAAAAGTGATTTAAAAATAGTGCTAAATAAAGTAAAGAGTGTAAGTAATTATCTGTTGATATTATAGTGATAAATTTCTATGTGATGTTCATGTAATAAGTGTTCGGTGAAAAATTGCCACAACAACACCAAGGAACGACGTGAGAAATCATTTTTTAGGCAAGTATAGTTATAAAATATTATTTTGTGTACTTTACACACCTTAAATTAAAAATGTACAACAAAAGCGATGAAATATCGAAAAAATCCTTCCTCCACCGAGATTTGTTTACGTTTGTGACAGTTGCGAAATTCCCTGGGTATGTTGCCGTAGTGACAGCTAATAAGAACATTTTCGATGGGAGCAAACATAATATTTTCAACCATATATCTTGTTGCCCAGCTCTCTATATTGATTCTACTACACGGCTGCACTGAGCGTTCACTACAGCGGCAACAGATCCTAACACAACCAGAATTTGACTACACCAAATTTGGCTTATCACACTTCCTGTACTCTCTATATTCTAAGTTTTTTCATTTCCTTGAAATGTCAGAATTTCAAATTATCTGTCTAGTAGTAGCAAAATCGATTTTAGTCCTAATTTCTATGTAATTTTCCGTGTCCGGAAATGTCGAGCATGCCAAGTGCATATACAAATTATGAAGAAACATTTTTGAAAAAAGGTCATAAAAAATGATCATTTTAGCAGTAGAAATTAGCAAGACTCTTAAAAATGGTTAGGGACCAGAGATGAAATTAATCCAAATTTTTTGGGACCAATAGCTTATAAAAATTATGAAGAAAATTAGCTGGAAAAAAATTAGTATGTAAATAAAATGCTCTCAGTCACATCTTTCCGATCAGGCTTTTTTTCCTTGAAATGGATGCAATCTTTATGACAGTCAAACTAAAAACGGTCAACATTTCGTTGTGCTACTTGATCCTGTATTACTGTACATACATAAATTTTGCAGCGTCGCAAAAACTGTTATACTTAAGTATACTTAAGTATACATATTAGTAATTAGAAAATCAGGGATTGAGTATTTATGCTATTTATGCTTCTTTTGAAGGCGGCATATTTTGATAATGCAATCCGGGGGAGCGACCACTCCCCCAACTCCCCAAAAATACGCTTTTCTGTAAATTATGTTTTATAAAAATGAGTTATTTTGAAATAACGAAAAGTTAAAATAAAATATAATTTATCGGTTAGAAGATAACATAAATGTTTCAATAAATAACCAATTATCAAATTTTTAGACTAGTGATTCTGAATGGTTAACGCAGAGTTAGTGGATAGTTATGCCATCTTAGGGTCATCCCTAAAATTATGCAACAAATTAGTCGTCATAATGTCAGCAATACATCGGTGATTAGACGTTGTGAGTCCGACTAAAAGTATTTTTTCTGATTTCGGTACGGCTTTGGAATGACTAACCCTCCTTCCCCACTTATGTTTGTAGAGATCTATCAATTAACAATAGAGCCAATAACAACAATGTGATATCAGTGGATCACCAATATAACAATTTTGACAAAAACTGAAGTTAATTGCACATGTTCTGCGAGGAAAATGTACTAAAATTGCAACACTCATAAATAACTGTGATCCGATCAAAAACCCGGGTAAAATATTAAAAAACAGTGGAGTTATGTAGATTGCCCATTCTGTAAGTGGCATTTCCGTGCGTTTTCAAATATCGCCGGTAGATGGCGGAAAGTGTGTATGCAAAATTTTTATAGATTTACTTTTTTTGAATAGGTAAATGACATCCGATCTTCCTTAAATTTTGACAAATAATCACATAATAAAAGCGCATTCATGAAAGAAATAAAAGATTGGATTAATGGATAAGTTGTAGAAAAACATTTCGACATGAATTTTTTAGACAGAATTTTGGTCGTCGAAAATTAAATTTTGAAACATAATAATAAAGAAAGGGAAAATTTGCTTAAAAAATCAGAAAAAAAATCACAAAAAATCTAGCAAAAGGAATTTTGCAAATTGGATAATATTTACCCCCACCTCCCTCAGAACACCCGAATTCGGGAAATCAGAAACTTTTTCCCATTGGTATATATATGAATGACCTTTTGACATTGAATTTATCATCCGATTTTGATTAGATTTTGTACGAATATTCTTCACATATGGTAGGATATAAAATAAATACCCCCACAAAAATAATTTTAATTTTTTTTATTTTTTTGTTTTGTTTTGTTTTTTATAATAATATATGGTGATGGGTTACTACTCTCTCACCCGCTGCTCTACGAATCTCGTAATAGTTTAAAAAAATCATAGAAAACTCACAATGAATTTAGCAAACAAAAAATTTTTGAAAATCGGAATTTGGCCGAGAGGTAAAGGGGAGGTAGCTTTACTGTATATGCAGCTAATTAATATAAGTTGAAGGTAATTTAGCAAACGTCGCAATCTTATTTTGGAAAATGCTATTAAACTAATTGGGATAATGACTTCTGATCTTATGTATATGAAATATAACAGGTTATATATAACGAAAAGAAAGTGGCTTAAATATTGCGAATATACACCCGCAAGATGGTAATTATTAAAGTTTTCCGAAAAATGTTAATTTTAACCCCGGGTTCAGCTACATTATGCATTATATCGGTTTCGCTTGGCCCCATCTGGAGTTCCCACTTGTGTCATTTTCATTTTTAGCCAAGCCCAACATATACTCTCCGTGTAAGATGTCTGCAGTCTGTGAAATATATATACTATATTTCAAAAAGATTTTTAAAAGATCGCATAAGTTAATCCTAATTGATCAGTAAAAACAAATGAAAATCAGAGTTGCTTAAAATATTCAATGAGATGCTACCGTACATTTCAAAATTGCCAGGTTTAGAAATTTTGCTCTTATTATTGTTTCGTAAGCTTTCCACCCTCAAATATACCATCACAAGCCATCTTAAGTCTATGCAAATGCCAACAGTAAGACTATGATGACACTACAAAACACTAAGGAAATAGCGTATACGTATTTATAGATATAACACAACTACAACACTGAAAAGAAGGGAATGAAACATTCAAGTGAAATTCAAGTTCGAGATGGAATAACATAGAAAGAGAATTATGTCCTTTGTCCTTATTTTTATAGAAGGGTAAATAGTGTGTCTGCCATACTTGAACTAAAACCTGGACCCGGAATATGAAGAATTTTTCCAATTACTCTTAAAAATTGGAAGTTGACATCTTTTCTTATATGATTGAAACAGTTTCCACACGAATTACAAATACTTTTAAACACTAGCAGTAAATATTTGAGTTTTGGTCTGGGTAAATACGAAACAAATAAAATGACTAGAATTATAGTTGCACTCTGTGTGGACATAATCTGAACTAGATCAAATTAAATCAACCAAAATGGCTGATCCCAGGATCGCTTAACATTTCAGTAAAAAAAAAAACTACTCATAATAATAAAAAAGAATAAAGAAGAAAAAAAACTTACTTTTAGTGTAAAATCCGCTGTTCAATAAGCAGCTATATGTATCTATGAAAATTTCAATAAGAAATGTAGAAAAGTACTAAAATCACTGAGCACTGTAAAAATAACTTCACTTAACTAAGAATAGAAAGAAACATGCCATCCACGTTCGTACGTTTGTTAGCGGTTTTTTACGGTCTAAAACCCTTGATAGAATTTTAATTAAAGACTTAGCAGCCTGCAACTGACAACTAGCAATCGATCTTCGATTCTTTTATAACTGTCACCGGAAGTATACTTAATACCACCAACAAACTCCTTCTTTTAAAAAATGATCGAGGATATGAAAGTATTTTGTAAAACTCGCGAGTTTATGTGAAAATATGTAGCACAAAAAACAACGTCCCTATGTACCTTCCTGGTGGTGATATTCAAAACTTTCATGTAGAAAGAAGCTCTAGACTCAACTGAATATGGGTTGAGGATGTGCACTGAAAAAATATTCATTCAAGACGAAGACGACGACGGAACCACGTGCTGGAACCGATGAATGGTATCTGGTCTCTGGTCTGGTAAACTTATGGCTGATGATGGTGTTATAATTTGATGAGAAACGATTTTCTTATGGGGATAAAAGAAGATGGATTTAGTGGATAGGGCGGGGAGAATATACAGAATACAGTTGGGGGAAAACAATAATACAAAATGGGTTTTCTTTGCGTGATCGAGTTATTTTTTCCTCGAATTTTATCCCTTGATATTTATGAGGTGAGATATGAAGCGATATCCGGCGAGAATGCTGATCGAGATGGTGCTTCACAGTGTTATCATTTGGAAGTGAAAAGTGATTAAGTATAGTAAAGAGGCTAAATGGATCACGGAATCATTTAATTAGCTTTGATTTGATAGAAATTAAGAAATTATTAAAAGATTGACGATAATCTTTTTGTGAGTTGATTATTGCGGTGATTCATGAAAATTTATTTAATCTGCTTACACTTAAAAACGAATGATGCCCGAGAATCGTACTGAAATTTTAGAGAATTTGCCTTTTTCATGGAACACTTTTTTAGCTGTTTACAAAGTCAGAGAGAATTAGACTCTATGAAATTTTTTATTCTTTTACTTTTTATATTTTATTTTAGTGTTATCAAATACTGTTTTTTCTATGATATGTATGAGGCAACATTTCGATTTTCTACTTGTGACATCTGAAGACCTCCGTACCTATTGCCTATTTGTTCTTGTCCTATCCATCTTTTGGTACGATAACTTAGAAACCTAAACCTAACCTTCTGGTGAATAATTGAAGACCTTGATTACTGTCAAAATAAGAAGAAAAGTTATTTTAGTCGAACATCCAGCAACTCTTCTGTTTACAATTTCCCATCTCATACCCACCATAGGACGGTGTTCTCTGAATACGTCTTCAAAATGAGTTTTAGGTTGGAGATCAGTTTATGATGTTTTCGGCATGACAAAACTGCGCTACATATAATCTATGGTAAATCGATTGGGCTGAGAGTTAAGCATATATAAAAATTCGAAAATTCTCAGATATTTTTCTGCTAGGGAATTAATATGAAGAACTCTCAGAATGTCTTCCAGAATTTTATTAAAAAAAAGTTGCTTAAATTTGGAGAGTTGGAGATATGTTCGGTGAAAACTCTTTAGGTTACAAAATCCCACCCAACCTAGATCTAAAGTTTTTCTATCCCAAAAAATGTGACAGCAATAGCTTGTGGCGACGAGAGCAACTTTAATAGGAAATATATTTTATATGTTTGACTGCTGTATTGACCTTATTATTAGTGACGCTTCCAAATTCAACTGTTCCCAAATTTCTACTTTGTGCAGCGAGAACGTGGAGTTTATATGTATTAGTAAATAGGAATAAAAATGCGAAAAGTAAAGCAATGTTAGTTTATAAGTCAGTCTTAATTCAATCAGAAAACAACGAAAATATTTTCAAGCCAAAACAAATAAATTATTCAAATCTTAAGTTTGTTGCTCTCACTGCGATATTACAGACAAGTCAAAATACAGACTTACAACCGATGTCCAACACTGGGTCTCCATAAGAAGGATTTATACAATTTTCAAATAACCTTTTTCCATAGCAGATTCTAGGTGCTGACGGAATATAAAGAAAATCCTGCCAGATTTTTTCCAGTCTACATAGATCCGAGAGCGGTTAAGTCTTATCTATAAGAGATAAGCCGAACCGTTTACATCAGGACTTGCCGAAGCATTTATAACAGAACTTGTCAGTCCATTCGTGATAAACAATGGATAAGGAAGGCGATAGAATTTGTACCCATTTAGGATAAAGACAGATCATGGCTCCTTCACTCGCTTATATAAAGATCCCTCCGCCTCTATTCTTTCACGTCAAGCCTCTTGACGTTCAACATCAATTATAGACAGCTTCAAGGAGAGACACGTCTAGTGCTCAACTCTAAATTTTATTTATTGCAACGGGATAAGCCTTATTTCCACAAAGCGAAAATGGCTGAAAAAGCTCAATAAGTGGCAATTTTCTTTTGGAAATGACCTTTTTCCCTCATTTTTACTGCTGGATATGCTTAAGAAAATAATCAAAAAACACAGAAACGGCTACATTTTGGGTACAGAGTATGATAGGTTATTTTAAAGCAAAGATTTTGGGCTTCTTAAATCCATTATGAAAAATTGGTATTAATAACGCGTTTTTTTTTATAAAAATAGTAGTTAAATAAAAAAAAACGAGTAAAAATTCCGAAATTTTAACTTTGTTGAGCCATAACTTCAGACCGGATAGGAGGGGGGAAAAATTTATAGACCTTTGGAAAGGTTCAACGATTATCTATCCACCAAAGTTTAAATCATGTATCGTTCAGAAATTCAGAAAGGGTGATCTATAGAAACATACCCAAATATCTTTAAGTCGCATTATTTCGGAAACCGTTAGGATTCCTTCCCCCAAACCATACAATTTTGTGCTCGTATAAGCATAACTTATCCGTAGCCTTCGGATATTACACCACTTACGGGACATCCTATATATGTACCAACATATATTCGTAGTCTAGAGGTAGATTCTTAACTCTGACATACAGGTTAAAGATAATCTTGCAAAACATTTATTCTTAATTCAATCAGCTGTTATTGTCGGCTCCTATACAGGGTGCTTTAAAAAGAAACTCATATGACGTAATGGCATAGGCGATTTAAAGAGAAAAATTATAAAATGTAGCGAACATTTTTCAAGCAGCTTAGAATTATCCTATAACCAAGAATTTGGGGTTTAAACGGAACTTTAAGGTAGACAACTGTCCTGCTGGGAGCCAGCTACGTTGTCTCGAAGAAGCATGACACTCCGACAGCAGAGGTGTCTGTTTATCAGTGAAAATTTGTAGACTTGAGAAGCTAAGACTCAGCCTGGATGAGGTCTTGATCCCCTGGTATCAAGCGATCAAACGACCGGTGAGTAATCAGATTAAAGGGTCAGTACCTATTCCAGAAATGTATAGAAGCATAGATGACACAAGAAATAGATGTCGCATGCAGTACCAAAAAAATATGCAAAAATTATATGTCTGTGCGGTCCATTCCGGAATGGACCACAACATTTAAAATGATGTATACATCGATTGGATCATATCTTTTCGTATCTGAAGTGTTGAAGGAACCGATAAAATGCATACAAACTGCTATTATAAAAACATTTGCTTTCGGTACGCTCTAAAACATGTTATGGTCCATTCCAGAACGCACTACCCATTTCACAATCTGTATACTCTGCTCTAGTATGCCGTGCGACATCTAGTTCTTGTGCCATTTATGATAGAAGCCACTAGTCTACCTGATGGTAGACTGGGATTATCGAATAAATTGTGTTTCAGGTCTAGACTGTCCCTATGACAGTCTGAATGAGTGCTCGGATTGAGCCGAACTCGAGTTCTCTTGAAGATTGAACACCAGTTCAGTACACCGTAGGAGTTGGGTTTCCAAGTTCAGACTATCCCTGTGACAATCTTGGAATGGCATTGATGTGGGTCGCGAGCTGACAGGCGAAGTTTTACAAAGTCTACCCTATATCGATGAGGTCGAAGCAATAGAAGCAGTGCTGAACTATAGAGGTCAGCCTGTCGTATGCCTTACGTTTCTGTGATAGATCCCTGTAAAGTAAACATTTCAAGGGTTAAAATGAGCCCGGATAGAATATTTAAATCGAAAAAAAACACCAGTAAAATTAATCGTGGTAGATATTGGTTTTTTTCTTTTTTCGAAAAATGTAAATACTTCGGAAACTTCTCGTTTCTCAGATTCCAAAAAAAATCGTACTTATTCAATGCAAAAAAAGGTATACTTTCACAAAATTTCATGTAAATTGAATTATTTTTACCAGAGAAAAAAAATAAAAAACCGGAAAAATTTGAGGTTATGTTGAAAAATGCCTTATATGAAAGTTTTAGATTTTTTTATTGTCTATAACTTTTGTGAAGAATATTTTCTGCTAGGAGGTCGCGTTTCGCCGGAAATCACAAAAAAATACTTTAAACCCCTAAACACCACCATTTAACAATTTAACTTTATCTCGTGTTTAATATTTGTTTTTTCTCTTAATTGTAACCTTAATTAAATTTTCCGGCTTGTTCTTGCCTGTTAATATTTTTTTTAGCCTTCAAAATCCGCTTTGGTACCAGTCTACTAATTAACCATCGTATAAAAATAATTTGTATAACTTTAATTTGATTGAGAAAAAAAAACATTTTCAAGTTTTACGCATGATTAATACCTTTACACGCTTATGTATATATGTACATATGTAGCTCATGTCAATTATTCAACAGAGTTAATTCAATTCAATTTTTTGGTAATTTAAGAATAATTTCATGCTTTGTTGTAACGTAACAGTTTTTTTCTTTTTTGACTAACACAACAGCAGCAGCAAATTTAATTTGCAAATCACGTTTCTTTCCAAAAAATTATGTTTATAATTTAACGGAAGAGCAAACATAACCTTATTATTACTCATAAACTTCGATTAATTACAAAACTCTCCGTTAGTTGCTAAAAATAAATAAAAAATTGGTGAAAATTGGCGATTGCGTATGGTAATCCAACTACTGCTAGAAAATGTTTGTCAACAAAATTCATATTTTCGACATAATTAATATTCGCCATATTTATTCCATAACGAGAGAATTTAATGAAAAAATTCAAATTATAAAAAGAGAATAATTAAAAAATTTCACTACTCTTCGTCAGAAAAATCTGGTTCCACGTAGTTAATATGGTTGCGATCTTATTGAATGTCAAGTGCAGTTGCTCTTGAACAATATGGGAAAAGTGTTGAAAAATCATAAAAACAATCGTCTCCGAAAAGTCAAAGAGTTTTCGAAGAAAGCTTTTAATCGTTCAATGGCTGCAGTTATAAATCACGGTTCTGTGCACATTCGACAATTTCTTTGTTACGCCAACTACCGTGCATGCAACCGTGAAGAAGAATTAGCCTAAGGAAAAAAAATTACTACTTATAGCTTGCTGCTTATAACTTATGCACCAAGAAGTCTTCAAGGTGCAGGCAAATACATATGTATTATGTACTGACTTGCATACGTGCATTTATGAGAAACATTTCTTAATAAAAAAAAAAGTAATTTTTTCATCAATTATTATTAATTGCAGTAATTTTGCGTCTACATATATGCTTTCATTGTATAATTGAAATTAGTAGTTCAGAGATGCTTCAATACACTTTGGATCGTAAACTCTTAAAAACGATCGTTATGACTTTGAAAGGTGTATTAACTCATCAATTTTACAACAAAATTGTTGCATGACTCCGCCTTCGGAATAAATCAGCAATAATATTTCTAATTGAGCCTTGATTTGCATTATGCGCGCTCACAGAAATTAGATAGTTCTCTAATATATGGGGTAAAGTAGTGTAAATATTTACAACATATGTAAAAAAAAAAATGTAAAATAAAAAAGTGAAAACTATATTTAATTAGGTAGGTACTGCTATAGTTTATTTATGTGCTTACTCTACATTACAATTTATCGCTTGAGTGCATTTCTTTCCTCCCTCTATCTCTCTTTCCTTCATTCTTTCTTTCTTTCTTTCTCTCTTTATTAAGAAGTCAAGCTAGGTTGAAATTAGCTTTGATGCATTGCACAGATTATGTAGTAAGGTAAGGAAATATAGAAAACAAAATTATTTAGATTTGATAATATTCAAAGTTTGATGCTTATTGTATTCACCCACTGCCATTTTTATTACATGTCATGGCATTATAAATTTGCATATGTATGGGAAACGTGTTGTTTAAACGTTTTTTTAGCATTGCGACTTATGAGGAATCAAGCACGTTATATATTTAACATTTTTATACTGAATAAACCACGCTTCTTATGATGATAATTCTAACGACTACTTACAAGTCAAAATGTTTACTTTTAGGAAAGTGAAAGTAATTGTGAGTATTTTAATCAAATTACGAATTTTTCCATGTTTTCCTAAATTCTATCCAATTCGCTGTAAAATTAGAGCATACTGCTTTCGCCTAGAGAAGAAAGAAAAGTCTTAATGTCATTTAAAGAAGGGGCAGTGATTCATCGCAAGATCCATTGACTATATAGAACACCTAGTATGTAGTTGCTGTGCTTTCATCAAAATAGTTGTAGTAAGGCAGGAAAAAGAGTTATACTAGTCCTTATCTCTTTTGCTACGTATATCCTGCTACTCTTTTCCTTAACTTTCATTTTAAAAATCAGCAAAATACTAAGAAAATCGGAGAATCTTTTCCCTCAATTCATATTAAATGTCTACAAATGATAATCTAGTTTTAATTCTCACAGTGAAAAAAATAATTATTTTATTTCGAATTTCTATTACAGGGGTCTTTCAAATTGAGTTTTCAAAAGTAATTAATTAAAAGACATAGGATTTGAATTGAAACTGAAAAGGTTTTTATTTATTTTTGAAATACAATGTTTGCCATTTATACTCTAAAAATGATATCTTCCATGTGACCACCTCTTGCGTCTCTACAGTACCTGATTCTTTTATCAAAATTTTCAATCACATTCTGGCATAGTTGCGGCTGTATCTCATCAATAACTCGAATAATTTCTGCTTTCAATGCTTGAACGTTTCGAGGATTATCCTTGTAGACCTGTACTTTCACATGGCCCCAGAGAAAGAAGTCTAACGGTGTCAAATCACAGGATCTTAAAGACCAATTCACGTCTCCGAATCTGGGAATAAGACGGCCTGGAAACTTTGTATGCAATAATTGCAAAGTTTCTCTGGCTCTATGACATGTAGCCCCATCTTGTTAAAACCACATGTCTTCAGTATCAATATTTTCCAGTTTTGGCCATAAAAAAGTTGTGATCATGTCGAGATATCTGGAATCGTTAACCGTTATGGCTCTTTCAGCAATATTTTCGAAAAAGTATGGACCAATCACACCACCAGAACAGTGACTCTTTGTGGATGCGTTCGCCTCTCTTGGATCACGCGAGGGTTTTCCTCTCCCCAAATATGGCAGTTTTGTTTATTAACGTAGCCACCGATCTCGAAATATGCTTCGTCCGAAAAGATGAATTTTTTTTTTTAAATCGTCATTTTGTTCCAGTATCTAATTGACAAAGTCCCGACGCATGGAATGATCTTGTGGAAGCAATTCTTGTATCAATTGAACTTTGTAGGCCTTCAATGCTAAATCTTTTTGCATAATACACCATACAGTTGACTCAGAAAGTCCCAATTATTGTGAACGTCGGGAAATTGATGCGTTGGGGTCAGCTGCAACACTATTACTCACAGCACCAATATTTTATTCTGAACAACCGGCGCGAGCATACTGACGTCTTTCTCGATCTTGTACTGCACCAGTTTCTTGAAATTTACGCACAATATTACCAATTTGTTACTCAGTTGGATGATTGCGTCGACCATAAACATCGCGTAATTTGCGAAATATGTTTCTCACAGGACGACCATTTTCATAAAATAATTCAATAATCTCAATACGTTTTTGTAATATATACGACTCCATTTTTATAAATGGTAAAGTCAAAATGACATATAATATGGATGCGTTCGATGTTTGAAGTGTATTACACAAGCGCGTACTTTTGAAAACTCAATTTGAGAGACCCAGTACTATTTATACTAAAAGTAAACAGATAGACATTGAAACCACACTTATAGTCAGCCACAAATGCTCAATTAGAGCTGTACAATTCTTAACTTTTCAAAACTGAATCAAAATAATTTGAATGACTTTAAGTATGAAAAACGAACAAACTTTGTTGCAATTTGTGTAAATCAGAAGAAAAAAAAATTGGGCAGTTTTCATTCATTTTCACCTGAATTTATAATATACATAGCCGTACTTCTGCAAGATGTTTTAGATATGTAATCGAAAACGGAGTCAATACTAAAGATTGTTTGCATGCATTAGGGTAACTAGGTAGGGGCCAGGGTGCCCCCCCCCCTCCCAAGAAATTATAAAAATTCCTAAAAGACATTCGTCAATTCCTACAATCCTAATTAAATTGAATCCATTTAGATCGGAATCGAAACTTTTTATAGGAAATTTTATTAAAAACCTTTGATATCAACGAAATTTTGAAAAGTTCGTAAAAATTTGTTTAATTTTCCGGAAAAAATAATTTTTTAAGCTTTTTCGCTTCCGATCCTAGACTGATTATCTGTCTAAGGAAGATATATTTACTGCTCAATTAAATAATTTAATTCAATAATATACTTATTGCGTTACATTATGAAATAAAACTATTTTAGCAACTTTAGGCAATTGATACTTCGACAAATCGAGAAATTCGCATAAAAACAAGAAATTTTTTAGAACCTACTCGAATCTCGAAAAGGAGAAGGTAACCGGAGAGAACAAAAGACGTAAAAAACGTAAATAATTTTTCTAAAATGTGTATCTCACTTTATTTTTTGAAACGCATGCTGATGGTATAAATCAGACCTGTAAAGTACATTGGTACTGAAGGATAAGTACAAGCCCCGGTACTGATACTCACTTGTACTTAAAAATTTTTAAGTACCAGTATCTGGAATTATACTTGAAAATGTTTAAGTACTAGTACCGGGGTTTGTATTTAAAAGATTTTAAGTCCTTTTACTGGTACTTGTACTTGGAGTGTATACCGGGTATTGGGTAGAACGGCACTATCATATCAGTTTCGTGTATGGAACTTGAGGATTCTAATTCATTTTTCTTAATTTGTAAGAGAAGGAAAGGCGGGGAAGTGTAAAATAAAGCGTTCTGTTAATTAAACGACATCAGTTTCTTTTATGTTTACTTTAAAATCGTGCAAAGTTTATCTTATTGTTCAAATAAACACTAATTCCTATGATTTAAAAAAAATTGAAAGCGCATCGAATGTATGGAATATATTGATGTCGCTAGGATTCATTGGGATTAAAGAGAAGAATACACTTTCACTCAATTTGCCAAGTACATTATGTACTAATCTATTTTCTAATTTAAATGTCCCACTAATCTGAAATTTACATATAGAAAAGGAATCAAGTCTTATTTCGTAAATACTCGTCGAATGTCGACTGACTAGCTATCCAAAAATTGATTGAATACTGATAACTTGACTAATACTGATAAGCGATGTACTATGCTTCTCAGTCTCCGTGTGCTCAATAACATTCAACGAGAATTATCATAAATAATGGGAAACAATTGAAAACTGTTGTTCCTCTGGCCCCTAACATCGGAGTTACGACAAAGACTGCCTTATCTCAAATTTTTTTTTTTATTAAAATCGCTCTGAATGCACATAACATACGTACCTGCATGTGCAGTGGATTAAAAGTGTTGATCTAATCTTTTTGCTTTTTTGAGAGCGGAGTTTCACGTAGAAAGACTACATATTAAAAAAGTAGTGACGTAATATCTGCGACTTATAAACTGACATGCTATCTTGTAAGTGCTCAGAGCAATGTTTTAAAATTTCGGTCAATAGCTGGTAATACCCATGAGCTGTTGTTAAGGCCTATATACGAAAGTTTGGGGACCTGCTCCCCTCCTACCCCGACTAAAATCCTAGTTACGCCAATGCTTGCATGAACAAAGTAAAATGATCTATTACTTTATACGACCTTAATCCTAGACAAACCTGTAGTACTGTACATATAATATGGTACTTAAGTATTCGTATAAGTATCTGGACTTAAAAATTTGTAATTATAAGTTCAAGTTTCGATATTGATACGAAAAATTTTTCAAATCCAGGTACTGGTAATAGGTATACTTGTAAATTTCATCTTTTATTAAATATCTTAAATAAGTATTTAAATACATATTTACAATTACCGTCAAGTAAGTACTTAAGTTGTTAATCCTTCTAATAATATTAGATTATTATTCACTATAGAGAGACTGATAAGGTCAATGATAAATAATTCTTAATTAATTTTTTTAAAGAATCTCGTTTTTGTTATTTTTTAAATTAAATTCAAATGCGTGTAAATTTCGATATAAGTATGTATGTTTTTATGTCTAGTTTAAAACGTCAACCGGATGGTCAGTGATAGGTCTTGATAAACTGAACAAAAATTGGATAGGAGGGGCTGATATAATACTGATGATATGGGTTTTCATAACATTAATATAATATAATCACCTGAGTGACCTATTTAGTATATACGCTATTAGGTAGCAAATATCCGAATGTGTAACCTGCACTCTCAAAACCGATCTTTAATCAATAACATCACGCGTTTAAAATTACGAATATGGCTGTAGCAATAGTGACCATACCAACAATTCGGAAATTGGTTACCTCTATCCGAGAAAATTCTGTCTCCTTCAGTGGTCCGAGAGTGAAAGATTATCAAAATTAAAATAATTGTTTAGTGATGAAATAATTGCAAATAAAATAGTATTCTTATATAAACAAGAACAAAAATAATAATTAAAATGTGTAATAATCTAGTACAAAAAGAAAAACAAAAAGAAATTAAAATTACAAGTTAGTGATTATGCCGAGCCATAAGTAGCTAATTCTGTAAGCAAACTCATTAGCATATAGAATAATGAAATAAATATTTAGCCTAAAAGTCTGGAAATAAGAAAGAAACTACGGAAGAAGTTAAGGATCAAAGCTATAAGAAAAAGAGACCACATGGAATCAACCCGAGCATCGAGTATATACTGCGGGGATCTGATCAGTTTTAGAGATAAATGAGAAATTGCTTAGTACCTACTTATTAATTATTGTCGTTGCTACGGCGTTAAAATAATAAAATTAACCTAGATATAGTAGGTAGTTAGATATTAAAAAAACAAACAAATTGCATGTATAAAGTCCAATAGTGTTTCAAAGAAAAAAGAGCAAGAATTCACCTAAAATTAAAGAACATAATTAAGCTAAAAGAAGTTAAAAGAGCGCAAAAGAGCCGCAAATTTCGTGTCCTATGGACTAACGAATTGCCACAAATTCAAAAGAGGGAAAAAATCTATACTACTATTACCAAACACAAACCGGCCGACACTCGAGAGAGGATACTCTTCCCTATATATTGCTGTTTGGATTGCCTCTTTGCTCCCCGAAAATATGTGAAGTGTGTATTAAAGAGATCAGCGTCTGTATAATGTTAGTGGGGTTAGTGATTTTTTGACT
Organism: Dioctria rufipes; assembly: GCA_963924295.1. NCBI lineage: Eukaryota > Metazoa > Arthropoda > Insecta > Diptera > Asilidae > Dioctria > Dioctria rufipes. The sequence continues at coordinate 19,864,615 of OZ002740.1, read as the reverse complement.
CTGGATGACCGTGTCCATATATCTTGTACAAGACACAGCAGAAAACAGAAAAAAATCCCCGTCACCCTATAAATTTTGATCCATCAACAATTGGATAACCTCATACCATAAGGACTAATAAATTTCCGGAATCGAATACTAGATGGCACCGTATATAAAAATTAATCATATGGTTGTTAAATATAATAGCTTTGTTCGATGAAAATATGGTAGGTCTGTTTGATGAAAACCCCTAGGACTATACCGTGCTACACTATCTTGTTTTAAAAAAACCTTGGCGACCCCGAACTTACACTGAAAATTTGTTGGGGTAATGGTTTGACATTTGTCACTTGAGAACTGTCACTTGCAATTTCTTGCTGATTGGGGCATATAAATTTCTTCTTGAGCAAAAAGTAGAAGAAAAGCCGTGCGTTCAGCCGCACCCAGAATGTCACACAATGTCACATTTCTACACATCCTGTTGTTGAGGCGACCGAAGCGTTGTCATTTCCCCAGCACATCAGTGTGCACATTGTTACGCTACGGTCTGTTAGCGTAGTGTCTCGGTGCGCTTAGTAGTTTTTACGTTTAGCGTAGTTTTATTCTTTTAAAGAACTTTCAGAATTGACATTTCGAATCGAAGTACACACCAACCGTTCAGATGCTATCCCTACTTTTTCAATCATGTGGTGTGTACCCCTAAGCGCACGGAAGAAATAGACAAATAGTTAGAGTACATTTTGTTTGTCTTCACACATTTTATATATTTACAATTAATTTTACTCAGGAGAACTGTCAGAGATATGTCATTACACTAGGTTTACCCGGTGTTTTAAAAACTTGTTCGATAAACGCACAAACCCTGGGTAAATTTTGAAGGGGAAAACTTACACGGTATATTCATCGGTATATAGAAGACAAGGTATTCCCATTAAAATTTTGACACATTGCAGCTGATAGCCTGTGACGTAATTCTGTGAATAATGTATATACATTTTTATAGGAAAGACAGAGAGAGGAGAGAGAGAGTACTATGTTCTCTGTACCGTGCTTTCCATACATTTTCACGATAATTCGTCACTAATGGCGGAACGTGGTTCGTAATGAGAATATTCTATATACCTTGATATTTACCCAGGGTTTAAAGGGTTCTCCATACAAGTAACGTATTTTTTGGCGTACATAGTAGGATTGTTCGGGAAAAAAAACACCGTGTAAATTTTCCTCTCCAATATTTACCCAGGGTTTTGTGCAATCATCGAACATGATACATATTTGAATTTAGGGTAAACCTAGTGTAATGAGATTTCTCTGACAGTTCTCCGGAGCAAAATTAATTGTAAAATTTATAAAATGGGCGTAGACAAATAAAATGTGCTTCAGCCATTTTTCTATGAATTTCTTCTAATTTTTGCTTAAGAAGAAATTTATATGTCGTAATCAGACACAAATTTCAAGTGACAAATATCAAAATCTTACCCAAGAAATTTTTAATGTAAGTTCGAGGTAACCCCGTGTAGCCCTAGGTTTTTCAAAACCCTGGGATTCCGGCGTTTTCATCGAAAAGACCTATTCCTTTAAACTTTAACTGTCAAATTTTATGACATTTCGACTACTGCTTCATTAGTTATCGATGACTTTACTAAAACTTTATATATACGATTTGTGTAATTAATTTAAATGTGGTCGTATGAGCACTGAAGATGCAGAATGTTCGGGACGTCCAATTGAGGTGACAATTTCAGAAAACATCCACAATCTACCGATGGTTATAGATGACCCACTGATATGTATATAAATGGACTGCTCGTTGAACCAAAAATGTATGAAAGCAAATGGCACCACCTTCATGTTTCTGTCTCTTTCCGTGAGAGCATACTGAACTGTAACGATTCAGCGGTATTTCCAACTAAAACAACCTTGTAAAAACCACTTCTTTCGCCTTATAATTAAAATTTAACAATAGTATAAATAATAAATATAGCTCCAGCGGGAGCATACTTTCTGAAATCAAAACTGATGCCACATGAAACAGGAGATCAGTCAGTCCGTTAATATACATGTCAGTGAGATGACCGCAATGTGAAAGGCGCATGCCCACAATCCACCAAAGACAACATCGTGTTGATGATTCCGAGAGCAATTTGGCGATGTTTAAGCGTAATCCAAAGGAATTTTTACGTCGATTCATAACGATGGAGGAAACATGGATCCACTACTACAATACACCAGAATGCAATAACAATCAGCTGAGTGACTGGAACCTGGTAAAGGCCGTCCAAGACGAGCAAAGACACGAGAATCTGCTGCAGAGGTTCTTGGTAGTATTTTTTTGGAATGCATATGGTATGATTTTCAATGATTATCTCGAAAAAGGAAATCAAGAAAAATTGGTGACACTTAGCGAAAAAGATCATCAGGACAATGCATCACCACACACCACACACATGAAGATAATAACAAAATTGGATGAATTACGGTATGAATTGATTCCCCATCCACCCTCCATTCTCCAGATATAGCTTCGAGCGATTATTTTTTTTTTACCTAATTTGAACCGATACCTACCAAGGCAGAGATTTTATTCAAATGTGAGGTTATAAATTTTGAGTGTTTGAACGCCGAACATTATTCGAATGGTATCAAAATGTTAGAAGACCACTGGAATAAGTGTATTGCTTTAAAAGGAAACTTATTAGCCCATGTAGTAATACGTATTTGATTATTTTGATTGGGGAAATTAGCTCCCTCTGTCTTTAGCGCCAAGTGAGGGCGCAGGGTACTTAAGGATATGGAGGGCCCCCAGAACAGAAACTATATTCTAAACTATTTTGGGTTATCAATAAGAATAATAAGATAAAATACTATCGCAAACACAACACGGGAAACAAAATGATTGCTTCAAAGGCGACTGACTAAACTGATTTTCAGTCCCGAGAAGAAAGATAACTTAAAGTGGCGCTAAGGGGAATCCCCGTCTGAATGTCCCGATCGTGCGAGTTGGTTTATGCTTTCGAAGAACAACCCAGCCAGGCGGAGTGGCCACTATCATGTTAACATGAACCAATTTGTCTGAAAACCAAATAGAGTTTGGTTGCTGATAGTAGACCACGAAAAAAAGCAGGAAATTTAAAAAATACTGAAGTGTTGGAAATAATATACAATGACAATGACGTTTGTTTTTTATATGTATTATTTACTTTCTATGATAATTAGAATTTCGAATAAATCTCATGATCTACTTTCAGTAGCCAAAATCGATGAGTTAAATTAATTTGTAATAGGTTGTTTACTAGTTGAAAAATTGATCATAAATTGGTCTATTATCGCAAGGGCTAGCATACCGATGGCATTGCCTATATCTTCTGATTTCGTTTGGACCATAACTTTCTGGATACCTATTATAAATAAGGATATTCTGAAGGATAAAACAAAACTTATGTAAAATCTCAATTAGAAAGGTTAAAATTAACATTTGATATTCATTCATTTTTTTTTTTTTACTATACGTATGTATACCCTCTAATCCATACTTTCCGACTTAATAAAGGTATTGTGATTTTAATAATTTAAGGAGCAAAAAAAAAACGAAAATACAATATTCAAAAATTTCATTAAACCACAATTAAATTAACTTAATTCCATGTAATTATTATTAATCCCAGTAGAAACTAATACACCTACATACTTACTAAGTAAAATTCATTTTTGCATAAAATATAAAACCTTCAAAATCTCCAGTTAGTCACATGCAATGCGTTCCTTTATTGCCTGCTATCGTTGATCGTCCTTTTATTTTTTTGAGGAATTTTTATATAAAAATATTGATTTTTTTTGTACAAAAATCACGTGCCACAATAATATATGTATGTATGAATATGTATGTATATGTACACGATGTAAAAATTTGGACTGCAACGGTATACAAAAAAAAAAATAAAAATAAAATCGGGTTCACTATCAAATTTGCATTAATTATGTGTTGAAATAAAAACACCATAAATTTATTTTGAGTATTTTTAGCAAGAAAAATAACTGTCAACTGCACTTACTTATGTATGTATGTACATTACATATATGTATATATATATAGGAGATGTGTATGCATATATGTAGGCGTATAAATATAAACGTTTTAAATCCACACAATCCTAATCCTAAAAATAGGAGTAACGACTAAAAATTGTAAATTTACTTGAACTCACTTTTTTTTTTTTAATTCACATTAAAACTTCATTTTTAAACAGTAGCAACATCAACAACACTGAAAATATTAGGTTTTTGGGTTGAAATCAGTAATCGGACAGAATAATTCGAATCACTGATTTCAAATGATTTCCAACTGGGTGAGAGTTGTTGAAATGTAAATTGTGAGTGAAAGTTGTAAGGACGAGTTATATTTATTTTTATTTATTTTTTACTTTTTATATAATTACAGATTTGTCGTTGCACCCAATGCACAATAATCACACACCATTCTATCACGACAAAATTAGGTACCTAAATGTAGATATTTTAAGCACACTTTTGTGGGTTTTATTTTTTTTTTTTTTTCTTTGACCGGTCGGTGTACCATCTTATGCTCAAAAGCCACAATATTACATATAAAAATTAATTATTACACACCGAAAATGTAAAATTACATAGGCCATACAGGCTAGATAATTATAGTTTCTATGTAATAATTATTATTGACCGAATTTTTCGGACTAGGCCTCCTAAATTAATGCAACACCGAACACGTAACGATTTCGACTAAAAGCACAAGGAGTGTTGCCCGTTTTGTTCTCGACTCCTTAAAGAACTTTTCAAAATATTCCACTTAGACGGATTTAGAGAGACTGAAAAGTACCTGTTGTATTATTAGTGGGTGGGGGGATGGGGATTTGCACTTGTGTTAAGGTAAGTGTAAAACTACTATTGTACTAGCCTTACACTTACAAAAAATTTCGCGCCGCTATACTTCTATTTTACAATACAATTATTCGCGTTTGTTCTATTATGACTAACACAAAAACTATGTTGTCTTAGTCGCATGTAGAACTACACTATACAATGTTAAGTAAGCCTAATGAAATCCTTACACTTGATCCTTTCTTAGAAGTTTTTCTTCTTCTTGTTCTTCTACTTCCTTTCCGTGAATTAAGAAGCGCGGACGCGTGGCGGCTCAACTATAGTATAGTAACTCTATGATATGAAGGTAAATACTTAGTTTTGCATATTGTGTTTATACTACTTGAGATTAAAGTTGGAAAAATTCGACTGACCGTTACATGCATACATGGCAAGTATACACGCGATTTATACACATACATACATATATGAAAGGGTGTCACGCTGATAAGTATGCGTTTTTGTTGTAAGAAGTGTTGCTTAACTTCGCTCTTATAGGCGTTTAATTTTTATTGTCTTAATGATGTACTCTAACTCTGAAACTCTATTCGTGTCGGGGTGGTGCGGGTGGGTATCGGCCATACACATAGCATGCAAATTTTTATACCTTCTTTATATGTACAGGGACTTCTTCTGAGCACTATCGGTGCTTTGTACGTATTGTATTTTGTCGCGTTTTTCTTAAAATTGTTTTGTTTTATTAAATTGTGAACTATATAGTTAGTTGTGTTAACAACATATGGGGATATATGTAGTACCCTCCCCCCCCCCCCTACCTACATTGTACAAATTGTTCCTTGAAGGTTCGTACAAGGTTTAAATTGAGGTTTAACATCATAATTTTAATAAGATTAAATCGATTCGAATTCGTGACTATAAGTAGGTACCCACCTATACCTATATACCTAAGTGCATATTGTACCTTGGTATTTTTCAAAAATATTCAAAACTTGCATAAAATATACCGCGGTAAATATTTACATAGTTCTTTTTGATTTTTGATATTTGTTATCGTCACGCAAATTGTAATTAAATTCAAAGTATTTTTCAAACTATATCACCCACCACGTCTTACAAAGTGGTTAAAATTTCAATTAAAAACAAAAAATCATACTACATAAGAAAACCTTCTTGTATTATGGAGATAACCTGATTGCCAGAAAATATTTCTTAAGGGTCAGTAAACCTAGAGACCCGGTAACATAAATCCACACTTCGGACATATAATCGGTTTTGCCATGCACGAAGAAAAACCAGGAATAGAAACTGGACTTCGGAAGAGAAAGGGCGAATATAATCGTGTATTCGTATATAACTATGTATGTACCTACGGGATATCCACTATAGTTCACGTAATAAAACGGGAACATATTTGGAATGAAATACGGGAGATTATATGGGGGTTAATTGAGTTACTTTTGGTTACACATGGGCATATATACATTACGTACTGAAGTATAAAAGTGAAATTTAGTTGAAATATACTTTCACTTTTAATATAGTTATGAAGGTAACAACTACCCACATATTTTTTGCTTTTTACGCAAATTTTATTATTTTTTTATGATTTTTTTTTTAGCAGTTGGGATTGACTGTTTTGGATTTTTGTTTAGTTTACTTTTCTTTCATCAATTGGCTTTAGAAAATTTCAGACCGATTAATTTTTTTGTAATTATACTATAAAAAGTTTTTATTTTCGCCTTGACATCCCTGTTTTCAGTGTCTAATTTTATATAACATCTTCATAAGTGACTCGTATTTGTCAGGGTTGTAAAAGAGCGGACTCATTTGTCATATCAACTCATCGCTCAACTCAACTTGAGCGAACTCACTGCTTGAGCGGCTTGAGCGGACTCATCATTTGAGTTGAGCGGAATCAAATCATGTTTTAACTAATAATCATCTAAAGAAGACTTTAAAAAATGTAACAATTCTGTATGCAAATACCAGGAATGTAAAGGACTCAAATTTTGACTCAACTCATCGCTCAACTCAAGCAATGAGTCGGCTCAATCATTAAGTCCGCTCAACAGTTGAGCGGTGGTTCATTGCTCGAAATTTGAGCGAACTCAATCTTGAGCGGATTTTCATAATAATGTTGTTAGATTTGGGTCGCAGCATTCGAATTATTCCGGTCGCTACGGCCATTCTTAGAAAAAGGGATTCGACCAGCTGCATGAGATCATGGAGAGGGTGGGAGGCCTATAACTGAATTCGACTCGATTAAAACGAATAGTTTTTCAAAACGGTTGAAGCTTTCAAAGACAGCTTTTAAGCTATCCATCTCAAAGGTGAGTGCTCACTTTTCATACAACTTTAGGCCCGACACTACCAAACTCTTCTTAAACTTCTTAAACGATGCATTATGATACTCTGAACATAGTTCGAAATGTAGTACCTGGGGTGTATGTTACCCAAGTGGCAAAAACGTCTGGAGAAAGTTTTCTGAATCAGGAAAAAAGTACACCACCGGATAGTAGTCGGCAAGACCTTTAATTTGATATGCAATAATCCGTATTGGAACCACTCCTCCCCCCCCCCCCCGCTAGGGGTCTACCCCCATCCTAAAAGTATGCAGAGAAAAATTTCTTCTACGAAATGTAGGTGATGAGCTGAGACGAGCAGTGAAACCCAATTTCCGATCGGACATAATCCTACCGAGTTAGAGCCGATCTAAGGTGCGAAAAATCTAGCACCTCAATTCGAACAAAAAAGAGGGAGTTGGAGACTTAAGCCTCCGAGTATAGGAAGTTTGGGTACTCAAATTTCTTCTCAGGACCTAAGGAAATCGATTCTGTACTAGATTTTTCAAAATGTACTAGAGCAAACTTGAAGCATCGTCTTGCAGTGGCCGAAAATATAATCTAAAAATAAAAAAAAGATTGAAATTTGTTTTTTTGTTAGAGCATTACTGATTTGAATAAACAAAAGAAATATTCCAACCGATTATTGAAACCTGTTCATTAAAAAAAATCATGGCAATTTTCAAAACCACTAGGATGGTCCCTTAAGCAAATTGCGATTAGGCTATTTTCTGCAAGGTGTCGCTTTTGCAAAAGGTTATTTTCTGATTATTTTCACATTTTTTATCAAGTTTTGATAGCTTTAATAAATAAAAAAAATGGCTGCCTTTGTTTTTATCGACGCGGTCAAACAAAAATTTAATAAACAGGCGAAAATTATCGCATCATGATTCTGATGATGATGTTAAAGACTAGATTAAGAGTGCTTGCAAAAAGCAAAATGCTACTTTGACAATGAAAAGCAAAGCAATCCTTGGCCACTGTGATATTTTTCTTCATTAAGTCTCAACGGGTGATATTGTTCTTCATCAATGTTCACCGTGGGGAAGTAGTTCGCTCAACAACGAGCCGGAAGAAAAACGTCTTATATTGTTGTCGTTGTCTCAGAAGCCATCGAAGTTATACGGCAACTGGTGTACTACCTACATATGTCCTACACAAATATCGAGTCATCCCTAAGTATATCCATGCATCATCTCCAGGCACATCACGGCTGCTGCCTCAAAGACACTACTGAGGAAGAAGACTATGGTACATCCGTCATGATATGACAGTGAACTCTAAAAACACCAACTTGGTGCTCTTCTCCAAGAGACGTAAACTTGTGTACTTTATTCTTCCAAAGCTCTTTAGACACACTCTAAAACAATCTCCCCATGTTAAGCACCTCGGTGTCTACCTTGACTCAAAACTGGCTGCACATGGGGCATGAAACCAAGTGTTGTGCACTGGATGTACATGTCGGTTGTTAGACCCATGCTCACCACATATGCCTCTTGTGTATGGTGGCCAGGGACGCAAGTGGGTACTACAATTCGGAAGCTGGCGAGCCTGGAAGGGCTTGCTTGCCTATAAATTAGAGGCTCCATGCGATCTACGACTACTGCTACCCTTGAAGTCCTACTTAATCCGCCACCCCTGGATCTTATCATTTAGCAGGTAGATGCCAAATGGGCATGTAGGTGTTGTCATCTTGGTCATCAGGCCTGTCATCAAAACTGATGAAGCATAAACAGAAATGGGCGAACCTGAGTACTTGCAGGATGGGAGTTGTTGACAGCCCTGTGTTGCTGTCCTACCTGGAATGAAAGCCTGAGACAACAGCAGGATATGCTTGGGTCTGCTCTTCTATCTGTGGATGAGCTGATGTGCTTCATTAAGAGGGCAGAAAGGTTTTGGTGAGAGGGTTTTTAGCAAGTTAGTACAATGAGCCGTCCTGGCCCGCGTGATTGGGATCTCTCGTCCCAATGCCTTTGACTTAAAAAAAAAAAGTATATTCATGACCTGAATGAAAATGTTAACAAAAAAATATTCAAGAAATTCAACTAAGGCCGATTAAAAGAAGTGTTCGGCATTGTGACAGGGTGGGTGAACTCGAAGTAACTGCTATAAGCTAGAAAGCAAGCGACAACCAAAGTGAAATGATTGCCTTATTTTTTGGACGTACGAGTCATGTTGTCACATGAAGATAGTACTAAATAGAGCTCTTCTGCTTATATCCAGCATCATTAAAAAAAAAAAAAATCTTCTAATTTTTCGATAAATTTCGTCAGGGATTCGATTGTTGTCTACTTACATATATTCGCATATCCCAATTCGATGAAATGGTCAATCAAATTTCACTAACCTCAATATCTATATTAATCCGAAACCGAAGACGAAGTAAATAAGGCTGGATATGCCCTTTTTTGTGAAGATTATATAATCACCGCATTGTTCAGTTGGATTTTTATCAGCATACAAGACGCTTGACACATTTCGGAAAATTTATTCTTCGGGATTCTATCATTTGATTTCGCTAAGTCTGTCATAGTTGTAATGTTTTATTGGTTCGCCCAATTTTCCATGCCGTATAGTAGAGCTCTCATATTCCATTGTCCAACTCGTATAATTTTTTGAAAATGCAAGGTCTTAATGTTGATTTAATCGATTCTCTGAGGTATGGTGGTTTTTATGAGATGATGTGGCTAACATTCAGCTCAACCCGAGCTTCAGAACACATACTTCACCGCAACCATAGAAAGTTCGGCAGTAATCTTTTGTATCTTGACTATTTAAGTAGCAGTGTCCACTCTCAAGCTAGTATTTTCCTCCCTCAGTGGATTATTGTTTCGTTTTTTTTTCTATAGAAAGTGAGATAAGCATTTTCCATTTTATGTTATTATATCTTCTTCTTCTTTTTATAACCCCCAAATGCTTTCAACTTCAGTGAATTAGTATTCTGACCTTTTTCTTGCCAGATTTAGGAAATCTTATTTCTGTTATGTTGTTCCTGTCCTATGGAACATACTTTTAAGTTGTATTTATTTACCTCGGCTAAAGACATCCATGCAAACCCAATAGTACCAAACTGCGCAGTTGTGTCAATTTTAGTTCCTTTAAACCGGTTTGGCTGCCGAGTAAATAATGAATATCTTTGCATGCTAATAATTTCTTTGTATAGGACTTCTCGGCCTACTAGATTCCCATGGAATGGAATCTTTGCTCCGAAGACAATAATTATTGTCTAAGATCTCAGAGGCTTATTTAGTCTTAGTGATCCTAGTGGGCCTCGCTTTGACTACTAGTGCCTAGTGGGCATAGCAATCTTCAATTTGACAAATCTTATTTGTTACCAATAACCACCTTAAACCATCGAGCTTCTATGCAACTGAGTTGTTTTTTTTTTCTTTGAAAAATTCTTATGTAGCCGCTAGTGTCAGTTAAGTCAGGTGAATTTTTAAAGTACTAAGGTTATGGTTAAGAGTAGAGGTGACTAGACCATTAGGACTCTGCGGACATCGCAAACAGAGCTGATCTATTGTGTCCACCCCTAAAGTATTTAGATAAAATCGAACCTCCTTACGAGCTCGATTATTGTCTTGTAGATTAGCTTGCAAACCTTATTTGGGGTGATAAATATTTCTCCAGTGATTTGTAACATTAAAGCAGTAAGCGCGGAGTATGCTTAGATGTTTCGTCTTCCTCTTCGCACAGTCGACACATGTCGCTGTTGGATTCACCTATCTTCTTTATGAAGTAACGGAAGGGGGGCCTTGTCCAGTAACTACATTAATAAGCAGTCTGAGCGATTGTCTGAAGAATTCCTTCGCTTGCCTCATATCAGACGAGCTACGCTAGAGGAGATTCAGTTGTATGTGTTCCCATTTTTGTAGTTGCCCAGATTGGTAATGTTGAGTAGGGACCAGTATACGGACTGTCAGCTCCGCTATTAGCCAGCAGAATTTTTTCATTTCCCTCGCCTGTGCTACTTGTCAGAAACTCAAAACAAGGTTACTTTGTTATTGTTGTTGTTTCGTATCGCAGCTTCAGATTAGTTTCGGCTCCAAGACTTGAGAGAACAGAGCCAGGATCGCAGCTTGGCTATCTAGGTAAAGTAGTTGAGCCTAACTACTGATCAAGTGTAGATTTTGGAGTAGTTTAGAACTTCCTCAGCAAGCTCTTACCCCTATAGCGTATAGACATTCGTTTAAAAACTGTAAGGTAACGCACCAAGCGGAATAAGAGTTCCACCACGATTGCGCCTGTTTGGTTATCCTTCTTGGCAGTAGCGTAACTAGCCCTTGCGGGTCCAATGCAAAAAAATTGGAAGTGCCGCCCCCCCCCCCCCCACTTGCCTATGAAAACGAACGTGGAATGCCGAACGTTGGACGACAAGTCGGCTAGTCGGGAGTAGACACCTGAAAGCTAGGTGGGTTTTATTATAAATGAATTAAAACTGAAATTGCAATGCAGAATTGTACAGAAAACCATATAGAGCCTGTGGTAGAAAATCATAAGTTAATTTTAAATAGTAACATAACTTACTACATAGCACACAATTGCGCGGTACTTTTAAAAGGTCTTTTTTCGAGATTTAGCGTTCGCGAAGTCACCGATGAGTTTCGAGACATCCATCCTTTCTGCTTTTTCTGGCTCTACTATGCTCAGTAGTGCTAATTGCGATAGGCACTCTTCTTGGCCCGAATCTCGAAGATAGTTTTTTATTATTTTGAGTTTTGAGATCCACCTTTACGCGGATGCAACGGTGACGGGAATCGTCAAGCAGCAGCAACAAGGAGTAGACTCCGGAGAAAGTCGAACTCATATCATTGAATTTCATGATTATAAGTTCGCCAATTTTTTGATCGTGTGTATCTTGCCAATTTTCGGCCGTAGTCTTTTAACACTCAGCAGAACCTGTAGTGGCAACGCGTCCGATATGTCCGTCGGATATTGTGTTTGCACCCTTAGAGCATTTGTTGTCGTTTTTTCGTCCGTCGCGAATAGTAATCTCACGGGTATTAGGAACGAAAACCGTTCGGTTACTCGAAAAAAAGTTTCGAAATAAAAGAATCGTTTGTGGTCCCCTTGAATCAGGGGCTCTACGCGACCGCATTGGTTGCCTCGGCATAGCTACGTTATTGCTTCTTTAATCCGTCTACCAGACATGAGCCCGTTGCGGTAACTGGAGCCATTTGCATAATAAATAGCTTCTCTCATCAATGATTACCTGGTAACCTCTTTCGAAAGAAAATCTTTTTCGTTGGTGTTTCTAAGTCTTTAATATGGACGTGCTCGACGATGTTGATATGCCCCACTCCGAAAAAAATATGATCATCTGACCTTTTCCTTCGAGGCATACTATCTGCTGCCGGATAACGTGGTACAGTGGAGGAATGACTTCAAGTGCTCGCTGCGGACACGACGTGAAGATGCCAGTGGTCCTAAGCATCCTTTGTACCGTATCAAGGGTCCTCTTGGTGCTCATCTACATTGTTTTTTACCACCAGCCGTTTTCTCCGTAAGATAGTATGGGTGAAATATATTAATAAGGTATGTAATTCTAGGGCTCAGATTCAGACTGGCTTTATAAGTTCTAAGAGTTTTTTTTTTCTGTAAAATGATATCAATGACAGATCAAAGAGATAGAATAGGCCCCTTCCTGCAATTCCAAGGCATTCAAGCTTCTGCAGTTTTTGCAACTTTGGCTGCACTGTTTTTTCCTCTGTCTAATGGACCATGGATGATAAAACAAATGAAACAAATATATAATGTTGGAACACATACCCGTTATCCTACCGAAATATCTTTGGCATATACGAAATACCCATTTAATAGCTCAATTTTACTTGAACCTAAGTAAATCCATTTTAGCCCCATGCAAAAATTATATTCTTTCACATAAATCAGAATCAATTTGGGGTAACGAGCTTTTAAGTTTTTTTTTTAAAATATTTCATCAACGGAAGTGTTTCTTCCTACCTACATTCGAGGGATATATGTAGAATAGAAGGAAGTACTATTTTCGTCTGAGGCAAGCATGTATGTACTTAATAACGGAAAAGATTGATGTCTGGCAAGGCACATTCGTTAATAATGGCAGCACTCCCAGAAAAATACATGGGAACTCTGCAATCACCAATAATAGCTGAAAATGATTTTTTAATCCTTTTTACGAAATCAGGCTAATCGGGAAAACTTTAATTATCTTATTGAGGTTACATATAAAGGAGGAGGAATACTACAAAAGGTTTGCCGTTTCTTTTAAGGTTTTTTTTTCTTTAGGTCAATTGAAAGGTAAAGGATATCGCCTTAGATTGTTTACATTAACACCCTTGTGCCATGATACCGATTTTATTGTAGATTTTCTCTTTAATCCATATATACGTGCGGCTGCATGCATCATAAATTGACCTCATAAATTAATTTTTAGCACCTTTACAAAAAGGTTCATAACAGCAATCATAACGTGAAGGAAGAGACTCCTTTCAGATCGAAATCTCAAATAAAAGAGGCGGGTGGTCAACTACAGAGAAATCCTTGACCTCAATTAAAGCTGGCAAAAAGTGACGTTTCTTCTGATTTCCAAAGGTATATTTTTGGGCCGCTCACGTCTTTTTTTGGTGTTCTAAATTTCTAAATATTTTGTGTTTTTTTTTTTTTTTTTGTGGATGTATAGTTAGTAAGTTGGTCAAAATAAACCAAAAAGAAAAAACAAAAAACGGAATTATATAGAGAATGGTGCCCTCAACACTCTTACACATAAACACACACAGCAAACAATTAGAACGAAAACCCAGAGCGGAAAAACTTAACACACGAAGCCTAGTACTATCTAGCTAACCTACGTCTACGCATTTCTTGCCACGTGTACCTACGTACATAGTTTTATAGGAAAACGGACGTTACGCTTTACCTCTGGGGATTTTCCTGATTTTTTTTTTGTTGCTGTTTTTTTTTATTGAGAAAATTTTGTCCTTCCATTGAAGCTAAAAGAAAATTTTCACCCTCCCCCACCATTTCTATACCTGGCTGGAGCTAGTCCGCATATATGTTACAGTTACAACATTACCAAGAATGTGCGCTGATTTATTCAACGATTTTATGGTAATTTTATTGCTTTTGGTTCGAGACGATTATGGTTGATTTCCACGAGGAATTGGTAGAGCATAGGTTTCCTAACTCATTTGGAAAATAATCATGATCAGCTTTGATGTGGTTGTGATTTAGTTTATCTAACTGTTCTGACATCAGAAGTGAACATAGCGATAAGAGAGTATTCTCCTCAATGATAGTTAATTTACTAAAACAAGGAACGCTTACGGTAGGTATAGGTGGAGACTAGAAGCCGAGGGAGGAAACTTAGTTATTATGCTCAATTAATGAGGTTGTGGTCGTCAATATAGGAATAAATAAGAACGCAATCCGTATTTTGTTGTTTTAGAGAGGCAGTCATTGCAATTTCTCGCTTGTTTATTTTTGTTTTTAGGCAGAGCGACAGGAGATCCAAGCACGGAGGCCATAGCGGCCCATTATTCTGTCCTGCTAGAAGCCCATTATTCACCAAAACCTTCCTGTCCTCTTAATGAAGCGCATCGGGTGAAATTCTTATTGAGTCCGAGGAACGCAGAATCAGATGCAGCCCTAGCTAAAAGGTCAGCCCTTTCATTCCCCATGATCTCCATGTGACCAGGAACACACAGAAGGGGTAATTTTTCGCTTACAAATGCTGTCCATTTTAGGATTTAGATAAGTACTCCATTATTATGTAAAGTGGAGTAATATGAAAGCTGATACCATCGCTTCCTATCAAGAAATTTTCTTAGCTAACATTTACCAGGTTTTAGAGTCAATTCGTTACTATAACTCCATTAAGATTTTCAGTTATATACAAGCGCAATATGCCATTATTTTATTAGGAAACCACCACCCCCGTCTGTATCCAAAAGAATAGATCCAATATCGAACCCTGAGGGACACCTCTGTAGACAAGTTTCAGGGTGTTTGAAGGCTGTGGTGTTACACTTTTCTGGTGCTAATAGAGAACATTGAGTCAAACGAAAAATTATATAACAGGTGGGAGGGGAGGAGGGGTCAATTTTTAACATATTTGGAGATAATGGTATTTCAAAATTTTTGGTATATGTTTTTATGGAACAGCAAAACCTTTAATAATGATTTGAACTATGTTAGACAAATAATCATTGTAGCTTTACACCGGAAACAAATTTAGTTATGTCTTCATTATTACCCCGATGCTATAATATGTGAAAATAATTTCCCACAGAACAGTATCAATCAATCAATCAATCAATCATTTATTATGAATTTGTACACAAGATTGAAAATCTTATAATAGTACATTTTAAAGTACGGCTAGGTTAACTGAATAAATTATAAAGTAAATTAAAATACCTACAATACATTAGAAAAATGTAGTCTTAAGAAAACAAGCAACATAAATTTAGTCCATAAACGATCTAATACGGATAGGGAAGAGCCAACAGTCGCAAAGGAATTTATTAGACAAATAATCATTGTAGCTTTACATCGGATCTCAACAGGCTTTTTTAGATGTCTTGACAGTAGCTCTATCTGCCGAATGACCAGTAGACCATACTGAGAACGCTGCCAGTTTCTGGCAAGCCAAGTTTGTTAACAGTAGAACTGTAGTCTGTTCTCTTCGGAAACTGCAGTCGACTGCAGTCTCAAAATGATTGCAGTTAAATTAACTCGGCCTGGAAAATATGTGAGTAAACGTCAAAAATTTTTCTCTTTAACTTACTTCCACCTCAGGAGTACGAAGTTAAATGACTTAAGTCGACTGCGTGTTCATGTACACTCTGAGTACGACCTGGGGCCCTATTCTTGAATAACGAAGACAGATTCCGTATTCGTTATACTGTCAAAACCATTCGGAATCGTATTCTTGAAATCCGCATTCGTTATATACCGAACGCAAACCCTTCGTTATTTAACGAGTGGGTTCAACCATTCGTTATCCCAAACGAAGAGTGAATCAGCTGCTACTTTATGGGTGATAATGGGAGATAAAAGATGTGCGAAAATATCATATGCTCAAAAAACTAAACTAATTGAGTTTTTAAAGGAAAACCAGAAACTGAGATTTGGTAAATATGAGAACTCTTTCAGTTCAAAAGATGCCACGGAATTGTGGCAAAATAAAATCAGTATTAATTTCCATACCCGAAGCACAAAAGAACTAGAAAAATTTTTTTATGATATTATATTCGAAACAAAGGTAATAGAAAATTTCCAGTCTAGATTTGGCAGGATAAAAATGTGTGGTAAAAGGAAAATCTGCGGCGGCATAAAAAACATTTGCATGGCACTGGTGGAGCTCCTCCTGCAACCTTTTTTTCTATCCAGCGTTGAATTAAGGGTGCAGGAATTGATTAACTATTGACGTAATTGATAGTCCATAGATTCTTTAACGATTTCAGGACCAAACAATAATGACAATTCACTGAAGCTTGCCATTTTTTACAAATTATGTTTTAAAATATGAAACAGCTGACGATATCCAATTTGTAAATTGACAGATTTAATCTTACCACACTCGTTATGTTGAAATACTTTTTCACCACTTCGACTTTATAACGAAGAGGTTCAAGAATACGAACGGTGTATACGATTCGTTATCAACCATTCGTTATATAACGAATACGTTAAAACCATTCGTTATTCAAGAATAGGCCCCCTGGGGTTCTATTCTTGAATAACGAAGGCAGATTCCGTATACGTTAGGCTGTCAAACCTCTTCGAAATAAATGTGCATGCGGTATTCTTGAAATTCGCACTCGGTATTTTCATATGCAAACAATTCTTTATATAACAAATTCGTAAAAACCATTCGTAATTCAAGAATAGGCCCCTGAACGACATTTACTGAGTCAAATTGACTAAAGTCGACTGCAGTTTCCGATGAGAACAGACCACTGCTTGTTTGTTGGACAGATAAATGACATTCATGGAAAGAAAATGGCGGACGTGAAACTAAAAAAAGTCCAACATTGTTAAATTAATAAATTTTTAACGAGAACGAGAAAATGTCTTTGGAACTTGAAGGCCAAGTGCTACAAGCGCCTTGATCTCAAAGTGAAGGCCTGGCAAGAAATTGTAGTCCGATTTCATTCGTCAGCAGTCATAATTTGAAGAAGAAAAATAAATGAAATATTTGAGGGCAACATATGTATGTTCAGGAAAGAAACCAAATCTAAACTTCTATGCAATCTGGTGCGGCGTCAAAAACATATTCGAATCAAATTTTTTTTTTTTTTGAAATGGCGTTATTAGATGAGTGTATTGTCTCGAGGAAAAGCTCAAATAATGCAAAAGTGGTGAATGATTTAAATTATGTCCATTTTGTATTTAATATTAATAATAATAAATAATTAATAATTGAAGAAGCCATGGAAGCTGAGGAAATAATATGGAAGGAAATACCAACTTAACGGAATTAGTTCCTAGTTCAGATGTATGCGCATTATCCCGGAAGAAATCAAAAGAGCCACAATGTAGTGCAGAAATAACCACGGGGAAATACGAGGAGGCTATTAAAAAAAATTATAGGTGAACCAACCGTCTATGGAGGATAATAATGCAGGAAATTCAAGCCGTGCTTTCTAAATATTTGATAAAACAATCTTTTAATAAATTAGCCTCAATATCAAATTTGTCTCTTAAAGATAAAAATGGATTAATCCAGAATTCACTTTTTTTTTTCTTTTCATTTTTAACTCCCTCAACTCATTTTCTTCTGGATGTCTCAAGGCTAAAATTTTGAGAACAGTAACACGTGCTGTTTACCTTTAATAACATGGCGAAAAATTAGCTACCTTGACAGAATTTGCTCACTCGTAAATTTAATCAAATATCACGGTGATATTTGTGATCACTCTCTTGCCAGCAGAAAAAGCCTGTGTAGACACGGCGTTAATGGTTTATCCAAGTATTTCCCCTCCTTCCGTCCGTGGGTTAACAAAATTAAAATTTCGACTTGAACTCACTTTTGTTTTAAAAAAATACAGCGAAAAAGCGTCAAAAGCTCAATCGAAGAATTTAAAAAATTGCCTTAGACCATTATAACTCCTGTGGAGAGAGGAGTACGGGGCATGAAGTTCTGCGTACAATTAGCTCTGTAAGTGGCGGTACACTCTGTACATTTTAAAATACAGGGTATTTTATGAAAGACTACCGAATTTTCTTAATCACCCTGTAACTCCGAAACGGTTGAGATGCCGCTCCCCCCTTGCTATACAATTTTTTGTTTTATTTGACTAGGTGACTACTATTACCTCCTATCGTATGAACCACCCTGTATAAATGGTACTATATGTATGTATACATTTTTTTCGAAGAATGTTCACTTTTCCGCCATTGTAACTCGTTACACAGCTTATGACAGACATGAGGTATCGATATTTAGATATTTGGAATATCCCGTTTATACACCATGTGTGTCATCAAATACTCCTAAAATACCAAAAGAACTAGTGGGTATAGACGCGATATCTAGATATCAATATCCTCAAAAATTACTGGGTATACCCCACTGACACGTATATAAATGGACTGACTGATCTCCTGTTTCATGTGGCACCAGTTTTGATTTCAGAAACTATGCTCTCATTGGCGCTGTATTTAAATTATTTGGGAATTTATTTATATATGCATGTCAGTGGGATTTACCGAATTTACCACAATAGTATTTGGGACTACATCTGACCCTCGATTTACACGGTGGATTTGTTCTCCAAAAGTACCATGTAAACCGAAACCGAGTAAACCGAAACCGTGTAAATTGAAATTGTGCAATTAAATTCATGTTATATATTGAAAAAGTAGCCATCTAAAGTAAAACAATATTACATATATTAATATATTTTGATATTATAAGAGTGTAGTTTTTCATAGATTCCCCTTGAACATACATATTAAATCGAGAAAACAAAAACTTAATTAGTATTACATGAATTACTTCAATAAAGTTAGAGATTATATACTCTATTGAAAAAAGTTTCCTCTTTAAACAATCTACGCTGGCTGTTTTTATCGATGTAAGAAGGTGCCTTTAACAATGTCCTTCATATAAGTTGACTGAAACGCTAACAAAACATGGAATGAACCGGTCCCTAAAACACTGGATTGCACACATGTTGAACAAAAGAACTGTCTTTGCTGAACTGGACGGGATAAGCAGAGAAAAAATAGTCCAGAGAGGCACCCTCACCTTGTTGTGGGTGCTCATTATGGATGATCTCTAACACTCTAAGACTTACCGGGATGAGCACAAAGCAGTATGTTACGCCGACGACCGGGTGATCTTGGTCACCGGAATGGTACGAATCTGAACTTTGCGAACTGGTGCAGAATGTGATCCGAACGGACTGGGGTATGGATTTCGGACTTTGCATTAATCCATTGAAAACATATTTATGCCTCTTTACTAAGAATTAGAACACTCCATTGAAAGACAGAGTAAATTATCTAGGTATCATATTAGATATAAACTTAAGTTGGAAACCATACATTGAGGACAGAGCGAATAAAGCTCTTCGAGGCTTCGCGATGTGCCGCAGATCCATAGGAAAAAAGTGGCGACGTAAACCATGGATGATCCTTTGGATCTATACTAGCATCATCCGACCCATGCTAACCTACAGTTCTGTGGTGTGGTGGAAGGCAATGGAGGTCGTTAATCATCGCAAGATATTGGAGAAGATTCAAAGATTGTGTCTCTTTAGTGTAAGTGGCGCTCTCAAGTCAACCAGCTCGAAGGCTCTTAAGCTCATCCTCAACACACCCCGTTCATATACACGTCAAGAAGAGAGCGTCAGTCGCTGCACTTAGTCTGCATCTTAATCGCAACTGGATTCACACTGGTACAAGAGTTCCACATGAATTTATCTTTGAATTGGTGTAGTCCATCGTACTTTTCTCGAGTCTATGCTGAAGAGCAACTTTAAATCGAAAATTCCAGATAGGGTAGAATGAGAATCACATTCTGTGCTTCAACCATTTTTAAACCCTATCATATATACTGACGGCTCCAAGCTGGAAGAGAACACCGGAGCAGGTGTTTTCTGCTAGGAGACTCACATGGAAATTTCCATTCACCTTGAAAGCCATGTAACGGTTTTCCAGGCGGGCGGAAGTCAAGCACATCCTTGAAGCGGGAAGGTATATTCTAAAGTCAAGTACTAAGAACAAGGAGATTGCAATCTGCTCGGACAGGCAGCTGTCAAGGCCTTGTCAAAACCTTTTACAATCGCTAAACTTGTATTTGAATGTAAAACTACCCCGAATTCCCTTTCTCGGAACAATGGGATACTGGTGCTTTAGGTGCCAGGTCATAGCGGCATTAGCGATAATAAAAGGCGGATGAACTTGCTCGCCTTGGTGCAACCTCGAAGTAAATTTCCTCCACAATTGGGATCGCACCAAAACACCTTTGCTTTTACTATCTCGACCTGGTCCGACTGTCAAAACTGTCGCCTTTGCTTGGATGACCGCTCAGGTAGAACCACAAAGGAGCTGTGGGGCTTACACAACCCAAATGAAACGAAAGAGAGCTGTAGTGTTAATTCTCACTGAACATCTTCTCAGGGGTCACCAGCATAGGAAGGGGCTTGTTGAAGATCTGGTATGCAGAGGATGCGGAGAGGAAACTGAAACGGTGCCTTATTCTTGGTCACTATTCGGCCCCTCAGGCAAACGTTACAGATTGCCTGGCTCACACCTCTTGCAAATCTGTATGAAGACGGAAGGAAGGGTTGTGGGCCAATTTTGAATTTTATTAGAGGCTCCGAGAAATTTCTCATAAGTCTGGAGGGTAAACAATGGGCCTTCTTGTAGCTGGCCTACGTTCCAGGGATTCTTTTCGGATTCCAACCGCGTTTCAATCCAATCCCAATCTATCCCTATTTAATACACTAATACACGCTCCATAAAACATTCCTGGATAAAATTGTTCCTATTTCTACAAAAGTCTGCCGTTTGCCATCGTAACTGTATTTAGCCCATAATTCCTATCCAATTTCTTCCTACATTCTGTTCTGTTGCATTGTGGCCCTTGGTCTACTCTTTTGAAAGTTCAGAGCTCAAGCATTAATACTGAAAGCATGAACGCACAAGCAACCCCATAATATTTCATTGTAATGAATCCTCTTCGAACTGATTATTCGAGATAACTGTGTACTACATAGTAGTTTTTTCGATTTTAAGTTCTAAATTTGCGCGATTGTTTTAAAAAAAAAATTTTTCAAAAATTTTTTGTGACCAAGTTAAAGCGAAAATTAGTATAATATAAATGCAATTTTTCCGCATTTTTTCAGTCGTGTTAGACCGAAACCGTGCAAATCAAGTACCGTGCAAATCGAGGGCTAGGTGTATTTGTATTGTTAAATTTTAATTATAAGGCGAAGGAAGTGTTTTTTACAAGGCTATTTTGGTTGGAAATACCGCTGAATCGCTACAGTTCAGTGGGAAATTATGCTCTCACGGAAAGAGACAGGATTTCATGCATTTTTGGTTCAACGAGCAGTTTTATATACACGTCAGTGCACCCTTCGGCACTTCTTTCTTTGCGCTGCGCCATCTTGTTGTTGATAATAATATGATATGTTGTCTAATTAAGCAAAAATGTGTCTGTGCTTACCCAAAAATGCGGAAAAGAAGAAGAAAAACCAAATATTTTCTGGGAAAAGTAATAAAAAAGAGGCAAATATTAAACTCCGGAGAGTTAATAAATTATTCCATTACAATTTTGTTATTTTTAAACAAACCCTCGACCCCACTTTTCTTTGTTTTACACAAATTTGTGAATTGAGACACCACATCCGCCGATACATTTTACACCTCAACCAGGATCTTATTGAAAAATAACGCAATTTTTTCCAATTAATTGTTGCCGTTTAGCCTGCGTTAAAGCTAATATATTTATCACTTCCATTTCCAAATATGTTACGCTTAAAGATCTGTGAACTGAATTGAAATGTCAAGTACGGTTTGTCTCATCAATCCCATTTTATGTCTTTCAGGGGTACTTTGAATCTAGATATTCGGAATATTTAAATATGAATAAATTAAAGGAAATTCTTCTTAATTAACAGGAAAATAAAAGCTAATGGAATTTTATGGCGAGAATCTTAAGTTTGACCAAAGTTCCAAATGATACTAGCGCCAATAGTTCTACAAAAGTAATGACAATCACCGGATCCATGCTGGCACGCCATTGAAAATTTTCATAATATTCCAAAACAGTTCATATGACATTACTATATTATTGTGGTGAAAATGTCATATATTTTATGTTGAGGTGAAATTGGTGAAGACGTGTCCGTCAATCATGCAATGAAAAAAAAAAACAACAAAAGCAAGAAGAGAATTTTTTTGACGGAACGTGAGGATTGCCGAGAAAGTAAATTTTTATTTTTACTTAAAAGATGTCAAATGTCGCACAAATTTGCTGTTTTCTCGCGTTCTTTATTATTTTAAAGGCGTGCACATTATGCGATGGAACTCGAATTATTGGAGAATTCCAAACAGATGAATTTTTCAAATTTGTCGTAAAGTTTGGCTTCCAGAAGACTGAACGACATTCCCAAAGAGACTCATTTGGATACATTTATGGGAATATTACGTCTGAGGACTCTTTTCCTATTCCGGTCACCTTTGCAGTTCTAGATAAATACAGTTTTCTTGAGTTTTACGGTAATCGAAGTTATTTCGATCGTGATGTTGCGTGCCAAAAAATGTTTGCTCGACTGCAAAATTTTGCATATGACAGTGACTGTAATATGCATGCCATGGCTGATTACTTGAGGCGAATTCCATGTCCCAAGGGTTCACTCTGTGCTGATGAGGACTCACCATCGAATGTTGTTCCTGGATACCAGTTTACATATGTTCTAAGTAACAAGGTGCAGCCAAGGTAAGTGAAAGGACGCACATTAATCAGAAAATGGAGAGTGCAATGATGCGCACGTAACAATGATAATTTTCTTTTTTTTCTACTTTATATTTGTTTTTTAGGTTTTGGTACGTTTCAATGGTTGCCTGCTACAGAAACAAAACGACATGCAAATGGCATTATTTTGATTCTTCAAAACTTACGAACAAAGTTCCATCAAGCTATAAGGTTCCTACTATCCACTATGATATCAGATTAGTCAATGCTAATCCAAATCAGTCATCCTCGCACCCGTTAACATTTCAATTCTCCTTTGATCAACAAAATTTATTGGAGATGTATCTAATCTTTCTTCTTGTGTACTTAGTATTGGTTCCTACGCAAATTTATGCCATACGAATACAAAAACATCCCGTCACCAGACTGTTTACCATCAGCTTAGTGAACGAATTCATTAGTTTGGCCTTTATAACAACGCATTTTATAAATTTTGCTATAAACGGTGTTGGGAATCCTGAATTCCAAACAGCTGGCGATATTTTGGACATTTTTAGTAGAGTAAGTCTCTTTCGTATACATATATTGAAAGATCTTGGAACTAAATCTTATGATATGATTACAGACAACTTTTATGCTCATTTTACTTTTGCTGGCTAAAGGATGGGCTGTGACAAGACAGCAGATCAGTAAAATGGGCTGGATAATCCTAATGTCTATTTGGATTCCTTATTGTGCTTTTCATGTATTTTTATATGTTTGGGATCGAGTATGTACAGAATTGAATTCATGAACACATTTCCATGGAGAATTAAATATAATTTCGTTTTTTATTTTAGACGGAAGTAGACATAATCTCAGACATTGATGAATATCAAACGTGGCCCGGTTGGATTGTTCTTGTTTTAAGGTAATGTAATTCTTAGGTTTGGTCACAGTATATATTATAGCAAAGCTGATTTGTCATTAGAGTTGAAGAACTTTTTGTTCCGACTGTAAACTGGCTTAAAAACGTGTTGACCACAAATTCTTGTTAAAAATTATCTGATCAAAGATGTTTCTTAAATTTTATGTAGTTTTGGAAGAAACCTGAAGCCTTCCATCAGTAGAAATCTTTCCTGTTATAAACAAATCAACTTGGAAGTAATTGTCTAAAATATTTTCATGAAAAATTATTATACTTAAATCGCCTTATGCTAAATGGACTTTCCATTATTCTTTAAAGATTCCTAAAAGTGGTATGTATCTACCTCTCAAAGGATTTAACCAAATTATCTTATGGAAAAAAATATGAAACGATGCGATCAAACGTATTTTCGAATGAATAACTCGTTTCAATCGAATTCCTTTTATAATACACTTCGTGTAGCAATTGTGACAGAAAATGGGCTAGAATAGTAGTAATAGCTGTAAGCGATTTATACTCTAATCCAAACTAAGCTGCCTAATTGCAAGGCAACACTGGATCTTTGTAGGAAGGACCCATAATCATTGTTGACGGTTCCTAAATACCACATTAAATATCACTTGAAGTTCACAAGATTGTGAATACATATACCAAAAATTTTGAATATCGACTCTAGATGAAATCATTTAGGATAAAAGAGGTCTCATTGTTTAAAATTGTATTTGTCCTGCTGCTTAATAGCACTTCAAATTGCCTCAGATAGTTTAGCTACGACTGTATAACTCAGTATAGCTGCCATCGTCTTTTTTATATGAGCCTATTCTGTTTAAGTAATCTTTGGAAAGAATTTTATGGAGCTTCATTGTTGCAGGAAAATTGATTAATACTTCTGCAGGTACGCCTCCCTCATCAAATTCAATTCCTCATTATTTTTATTGTACTATGATACAAATCACATGCTCTGTTGAAAAGTCTCATGATTAAATATATTTTCCTGTTCTCTGTTCTATTTAAATCATTTCTCGCTGGCTGAACTTCTTCTATTTTTTTATAAGACAGCTGATGTTGAATGCCAACCACCAGAACAGCTTCTTAAAACAGACTTGAAGCAAGGTCTAATTCCTCAGCTGTGCATTATTATTTGTGCCGAGGGAAGTTTTATATGCTCTAGAAGGGATCTCAGTTAATCAGTCTAGAGACTTTTGTGCCTGTTGCTATTTGACGGACACATCAAGGTGAATCTTGGGGTGTAGTATAATCAGACATTGGATACATGCCATTTCGATATTTTGGTACTTTGGAAAGATTTTGAAATGACTATAAATATCTAAGACATCTTGTCTTAATACATGCATGAGGTAAAGTTAGTCCTGCTATTTAGTTTATTGAAATAATTTAGTGTAAAACATACCATACCACAATATACCCCTGACGTTGGTATCTGATGTGATGTGCACTTGTATAGGATTTAATTCAATGATTATCTACACTGCCCTCTGGTCAACGGGGTACCCAGAATGCCCACTTTTCATACAACCTCAGGCCCTCACGTCTAGAGATGAGAGATGTCTTAAACGATGCATTATAATACTCTGAACATATTTTATTAACAATGTTTATTTCAATTAAGTGGGGGAAAGCTTTGGCGATCAGATTAGCTTGAGCGACTTTCTTGGGCCAAAAAGTGGACTTTTCTACTTCTTGTAATTGCGCGGAATTGGTGAGTCGTGGAAAATGACTTGCTATGAGAAAAATGTTTTCAATAGAGCACTAATGGCCATGGAAGAAAGAAATGCACAAATATATGCTAAATGTAGTAACTGAGATGAATGTGACCCAAGTGCATGAAAATGGGTTATCCAGCGGCAAAACCATCCCGAGAAAGTTTTCTGAATCGCCAGAAAAGTACGCCACCCGATAGTATTACTCGGCGAGACCTTTAATTTGATATGCAACATATGGTATTGGAACCCCCTCCTCTACGCCAGGGGTTCCTACCCGCCCTCTAAAAGTATGCTGAGAAGAATTTTCTTCTGCGAATTGTAATGTAACTGCTAAACAGCTGAAGCGATCAGTGAAAGTCGTTTGCCGATCGGACATAAGAGTTGAGGCCGACCTGAAGGACAAATAAATACTAAAAAAGTGGGTATAGGGATGGTAAACTTCTTCTCAGGGTCTAAGGAACTCGATTCTGTACTAGATTTTCCAAAATATACAAGCTTAAATTTTGATTACCCCCAGCCTTCCCCCGCTTCATTGCAGTAAACATTGTTAATAAAATATGTTCAGAATATCATAATGCATCGTTTAATACATCTCTGAAGTGTAGAGGTGTCGGGTCTAAATGGGCATTCCCCTTTAATCAGAGTACGAAAATTCTCGCTCGTGAGCGGCTCTGAGAAGAGCTCTCTCCAAAAGCTCTTTGTACAATAGCTCCCGCTCGCAATTCTGGCCTGAGCCCAATAATTTTTACTTAAACGTGCTCGCATGCGAGCCATTAAATCGCTCGTACTTGCGAGCGTGCCATTATACCGCTTTGGCTAACCATCATAAATGTGATATTATATATAAGTTTTGGATTTTTTTTTACTGTAACGTAGGTAACGTAGGTTTAAAAAGGTTGAGCAGGGGACAGTGTAAACAAAACAAGAAAATTGTTCATGCTTGAACAAAGTAAATAGGTAGCAAAGCTCACAGCTGGAACACAGCTCTTGATCGAGAATGAGAGCCACTAACAAAAAAATGTCCCCGTTTCTCGAGGATCTTAAGAACCGCGAGTCACTTCATAAGCCGTTCGGAAGTTTGCATTTTCGCACCCTGAAAATTTTTCTAAAATTTTCTTTTCTACCTTCTCCCGATGTTATTTAAACAAAATTTCAATGCACGCTCATCAAACATAACCGGTCAGCCTTTCCTCTCTCAAAGTGTTCTTTAGCCTAGTCTTCACTCCTTGAAGCGACCTTAATAATGACCGTTCTACAGTCGTCGTAGTGAGTGGGATTGTGCTCAAAATCAACCACTGAAAGAACTTTGGAATAGGAATACCCACTTTTACCGTCTGAGCAACTGGGAGTATAAGAAAGTGCAATGCTATATTTATGGATATACTAGTGTCCCTTTAAAATAGGTATAAGTGAAATTATAACTTTTTCTTAGTTTGAGCTCAGCTTGATGCCTTGTTATTGTTCAATCCTATGTGGGGGAAGTTGTTCCTCTCTCTGCCACTAGCTAGTTAGCCCTTGCTTCATGGTTTAATCCATAACATATTCGCTTATGATTCTATGAATATGGGTTGAGTCCCACTGAAAATGATAATCACGTAATGATATTAGATTAAATACCTATCTTCGCTTTTTTACTACCAGTTAGCAATCGATGTGACCAATCTGAATACTAAAAACCAACAACTGTCTAAGAATTAAAACTAGTAATACTTTTTTGAAAGCCTTATAGTTGCGGTAGCCCTGAAATACTGATCAAAATCTAAAAAAATAATAATAATCTTAAAACTTTTACATATTTATGGTGATATTTCAGAACATCTTTTATGATGTGGTTCTTATGGGAGCTACGGACAACAATGAAATACGAACATTCTTCAAAAAAATTAGATTTTCTGCTACATTTGGGTGCATCTAGTTTAGTTTGGTTCATTTACTTGCCAATTGTTGCAATTGTTGCACTACAAGTTAGCCCAATGTGGAGATATAAACTTCTATTAGGCATCACCAATTCAGCTGATTGTCTCGCTTATTGTGTGATGACAGGACTATTGTGGCCAAATCGAGCTGGACAATATTTATTATTAGCTGGGCCAAATTATGCAGGTGATGCAAAAATTTTAATTGCAATTTAAATTTGACTTTTATTAATTAATTCTTATATGACTAATTGTCATTTTTGTTTCTTTTCTTTTTTTCCTTTGTTTTTTATTCTAAAAAGGAATGGATGAATTAGATGAATTTAATGAAGCACCGCATATTGTGCGGGAAAGAGAAAGAGCTCGTGAGGAGTTTACACGACCACCCACTTTGGATAATATGGTTTCTGTAAATGGTGGTCCTGGAGGAGATAGTAATCTGATAAATGGAGAAATTTGCACTGATTTGTTGGAAGCAGACGATTTAGATACAGAACTTCTAACAGATTTAAAGAAAAATGTCATGATATAAGTGCGTGAAACCCAAATGTTTTGATTTAATAAGTTTATAGTAAGAGAGAAAAGGATGAGAGTATGTTTTTAGCCGTGTGTAAAAATCTATTTCTTATGCCGTTTTACATTTTCAAACATTTTTTAGTTTTACTAAATCATTCCTAGCAAAAAAAAAACGAAAAAACAAAAATGTCGATAAACGCAACTAAAATAGAATTAATTAAATTGCAAGGAATGATATTATGTATATGTGTGAAACAATCATATAAAACGGCCTCTGCAAATAATTCATCGAAGTAAAAAGAACAAAAAACAAAATCTCAGCAGGCCTAATAGGGTTAGTTTGTGGAACTCCAAATTATATAGAACAAAAATGAAAATAGTAGTATTATTTGTTGGGTTTAAATTGAAATAATGAAGAGGTGCCATTATGATAAAGGAAATGATAAAATTATAAAACTAAATGCAAGATTTCAACTATATTTTTGTAAGTGACAAAAAAAAAATTGGCTTAAACTTGTTGGCAGTTAGTTTTGAAAACTTGTGTTTGGAATATCTTTCTTTTACGCGCATGCATACTTAATTTCGATAACATAAGATTGTATAGATTGAACGATGCAGAGAATAATTGTATTTTGTAGATGATATATAATTCGTAACGATCATATTTAACTTTTAAGTTTTTCTCAAAAGTTTTTGCAAATTATGTGTCGAGTCGATCTTCTCACAATTTAATTTTGCAAAACCAAAAGTCCCAAGATTTAGGTAGGAAAAATGTAGAGTTTAAAGCGAACGATTTATGTACGAATTTGTTTTTTCTTTTCTTTTTGTATTATTGGCTGTAATATGTGTACATCTTACCATTTTTATTTTTAGGATATGTAGAGATAATTTAGCGATAATATTTCGATTTAAGCAAGTCAGCCCATTATATACAGGTGATTTTTACTATGAATTTATTTTAATGTAGCTGCGCAATTTATTATTTACACGTGTATTTTTTGTACGATTATGGTTCAATGTAGATTTTATTTTTTAAGTTTTATTAAATATTCTTATTTTTTCAATTTTGTATATTTCGTTCCAATTGTTGAAATTGCTGTACAAAAGTGGGTACAGTTTTATAAACCGAGCTTAAGACGGCATGGGTGTAGCTCTGGCTGAATAGATGTTACGGTATTTATTAACCCACATGATTCATTGTCAAGTGAGAAGAAAGGCATTGTTGGTTTTTGTATTTATCTGATATCATTTTGTTCTGTTCGAGTTTAATAATGCTATTCAAGTTGCATTCAATTAAGAAATGCATGATTCGTTCGACCTGGTTCAAATATTACCTACGGTTTTTATTTTAAATTTCGAACATACCACATAACAATGTTATTTATAAAACCAATCGTTAGTTTGGTAATAGTTACGGACGGTATCTATAGTCTAGTTCGATTTGATATATAGGCAAATCCATATCTGATATTCGTCTCAGTTTTAGATCAGTTTTTCTATCAGAACTAGTCTTCTGTTGGGGACAGGTCGGAAAATTCTAAGCCCCTCCATTACTTTATGTATAAGGCATAAGGCCTGATGATATTACACTTAGTTGAGAGATTTTTATCCACAACCTTAATGTAAACTTTAATAAGGCTCTTCCTTAGAATATTTTTTTCATTCATTCTGTACGCAGTATTTGCTGCCAAATCTACTTATCTCCTTGTGCAGAGACATGAGGTTGAACAAGATTTCTAATTTCGTTCTTAATGTTCGGCATCATAATGAGACAAATGATGATTAGGCAGATAGTAATTTTCTCTATACTGCCCAAATTAGATTTTACCACAATGAGATTGGCCCTGCGTTACCATAGAAATTATTCCATATGTTCAAATTATTTTCAGGCTTTCTCTGTGATGATGTCTATGTACACATCAAAAATCAAACTTAGAATCTCTTATTAACCTCAGATATTTTTTGTTTGTTTAAAAGACTATGCTTGACTGTATATCAATTTGGTAAAGGGTACTAAGACCGTCTTGCCCGTAGTTGACATTAATCAAGTTCACTGCATCCCACCCACATCGGAGGTACTATGTCCAACTACATATGTTTAGGATGGGGAAACCTGGTGGCTACGATCACAATATTGTCAGAGTAAAAGAAGAAAAATTTTGAGGATCATCAGTTAGCTCTTCGACCACAAGGCAACAAAAAAAACAGAAGAACTCTATCCTGATGGCAGTCTCTGGAGATAGCGTCTTGTACCCCCACCCCATCCGCCACTCAACTTAACCTACATGTCTCAGTGGACACTTGGGTATTCTTACCATACTCCAACAGGTCCAATATAAAATTCTCGTTTTGTTTACATCTATCGGATCTAGGCTAGGCAAACGCGGATTTTACCATTCTTTTATGTTGACCATCGGGAAAATTGATTGGAGTTTGACTTTTTTCTTTGTATGAGCGATGACCATTAATGTTGGACATAATATTTTTATGTTTATCCAAAAAGCCTTTCTAACAACTTTTAATGTTACTTTTGTTGATCTTGTTGTACGCAAATGACACGATAGCTCGTCCAATTTGGGTTAGAAAATTCATTCAACCAAGGCACCTTAAAAATATTCTCGCTTGATCCTAACACCCTTACTAAGTTCTCTAATTTTTATAATTTTATCTATTCAAACTTCTTTTTTTAATAACTTTGGAAAGAATCACACTGAAATACTAGTTAATCCCACAAATAACGATCATTCAAGAATTCATCTTGCAATAACATAGAGCTGACCGACTACAAATCAAATCAACGCTAGCATGAACTTTATAATTTGTAAAATATTAATAATAGTAGCTAATTGTGAAACTCCTCATCAGCAGAAAAATTCAAGTGCGTTGCAATTCTGATAAAAACTATGTCAATTTTTAATGAAACGAACAAAATGCAAAAAAAAAAAAATTGTAAATACTTTGTAGACACATCTTTTTTATTTTTCCAAAATAATTAACTTAAATTTAGTGTTTAAGAATGTATAATTGAATGTAAAGTGTATAAGAACACAAAAATACTTCATTGAGGTTGTCGCATTTTAAAGTCTCTTAATTTGCCTAATGAGAATTCAAGGAGGAGATGCATGTATGTATGTTTGTAGTTATTACACCTATTATTAGTAAAATTTGTAATTCTAAGCGAATATAATTTTACCTTTAAGCAAATTTTAAATGAATTGTACAAAAAACTATTGAGATTTTATTCACATAAAGTTATTATTAAGGGATTGGTTTTGTGTATGTATTTCATTTCGTTTGCATTTTGTTTATTTCCAGTTGCAGCAAGGAAAAAATTTTCATTTGTTGCGCACGAGTAAGGGAAACGATAAGTCCCAAGTGATTAACGATATACGATTAGGTTAAAACCGGACCGTTTTTAGAACCTGAAGCAACCGTGGCTGGTCACGATATGACGACGGCTGATTCATACGGTTTGCTACCGAATGCAATGTGACGCGACATACGATTAGGTTTTCCTGGACGAGTTGTTGAAATTTAGTTCAGTGCAGTAGTACAGAAGCAAGGAAAGTTTTTGAACGCATGTGTGATATGTATTTTACATCATTGTCTTCTTTACTACCCTAGCGAGAATTGGAAGCATCACAGGATGCAAGCGGAAGCGAATGCAAGGCTTTTCGCTGAACACTTCTTTTACTTTTTAACATTACATGTCATTAGGAGGAAGCAATAGAAGAGCTTTTCGACCGCTTATTCCAAGCACAATTGAGAAAAAGTACTTTGCTTGCACAAGGCTTCCATTGGAAGGCCTGACAAACAAACACGTTTCATGTTTAAATATTTATATAAAATAAACAGCGGGTCTGGTGAGTATAATTCTAACGCTGACTTTGATTTTCGATTCAATTCGAAGGTGGAACTCTCGTTTTGGTGGTGCTCAGCGTGAGAGTTCTGGAAGAGCCTTTTCTAAAATTATTAAGGACTTGCCTAGAATTTAGTTGTGAAACTATGTAGCAATCAATCAATTTATTGGATTTAATTAAATCTTTATTTTATTTTAAGCTTTGCTTTACATATACCCAACTGTGATATTTTGCTCTTACTTCTCTTTTTCTTTAACTAGTTTATATTGCTTTTCTAATTTTTTTTAAATGTTTTTTTCTCTTTGATTTTTTAGTCTAAATTTGTTGTGTACTTTATCTTTACTTTTTTGCGTGTAACTTTCTTATAATAGAATATTATATTTTTTTTGTTTTTTATCTTGTATTATTTTTGGTTTGATTTACTTTTTCTTTATGTATTAGTAGTTTTTAATGAGAGCTTAAGTAGGTTGTTTTTGTATTATTTTATTTTATTATTTTCATTGCCTTTTTTTATTCGTATTTACATATTTATTTATACCCCACTCTCTTTTTATTTTACAATGATTTAGTTTTCATTATTTTATTCATGTTTATTTATTTATTTGTTTAATTTTTTAATTTGTCTAAGTATCCAGGCCTAATTTTTATGTTTTCCTAATATAATCAATCCACCAAATTTGAAGTAGGTACATAATAAGATTACATTTCAGTGCATGTGTTATTTCAGTTATTGAATATCCCCTTTAGTATCCTATCTTCATTAAAGAATATTAATCTTTCCATAAAATACTCTTAAATATAGTAAACCGGACTGTATCTGTATAATATTTTTCATTTTTCTTGTCCTAACTGAATTTCTATTTTAACTAGAGTAGTGTAATATAAAAGACGAAATTCATGTCTTACTTAATTGTGTAGAGTTATTTAAATAACTTTAAATTTAAATTCATCATTTCAGATGAAAGTGAACATAATTTAAAGATAAAGCATACCAGAAAGTCGTCTATTCAACACTATCATATTATTATAACAAAAAATTTTTTATATTTTCCAATGCTCGTTCCACAGTTGCTAATTTTTAGCTTTGTCAAATTGAATTAACAAAATCACACTTGTTACACTTGAAGCAAATGTTGAAAGTATTAATTCATGGTTGAGCGAAAACATTCCACAAATATTGAGATGCAGATCTTTTGAAAATATTTGTGAATTGAAGATATTCATCTAAAATGAAAAAAAAAACCCAGTCATAATTAAAGAAATACATAATATAAAAAAAAATCATATACCCTTCGCTCAAGCCTTTTATCAATTTTTCTGCCATCGAGAAAATGTTCAAGTGTTTTTCGAGGTTTCCGTGAATTCTCCATCATCAAATTACTAACATAAATCACTAGACCCATATCTAGATAGGAAGCCGCAATTATTAAACACATATGAATGTAAAGTTTTACACCATATCCATTACTTTTGTGGATTATATATAAATAAAATAATAACGTTATACCATTCATATAGGTCGTAAGGATTACAGCTAAATTTTGAAATTTCAATTTTTCACTTATTCGATTTACCACAGTGAAAACTTTACCATAAAGTACACTTACATCATCTATTCGATCACTTAATATGCACTGATCCAGCATAGCTTTATGTCGTCGTTTTTTATCAATCACAGTTTTTTCAATTTCTTTCAAAATTCTTATAAGTTCCCAATTAATCGAATCGAAAAATGTCGAAGCATACAAAATTATTATATAGAAATGAAGCACAACAACGTAGAGGAGGGTTGTTATATTCATTTGATATACAAACACGAACCAAAACGTAAAACTAGCATTTGGATTGAGTTCACTGGGTAAACATATGGTATTAACTGCAACAATAATAATAACGAAAACTTTTAATGCCATTAAAATCAAAACTTTCTTCTTGTTATACTTGGAGCTTTGCAAACATTTTGAAAAAATTACGCACAACTTCATCATCTCTTGGCTAATATCGATTAAATCATTTCTCTCCTTCCATTGAATAAAGAATGTTGCAAATGTTGCTATCATTTTGAATATAGTGTTGCAATAGTAAACGTTATGAACAATATTGTTCTGAAGGATAGGATTTATTTCATATATTGAATTGTTAAATGATATCGGAAATAGTAGGACAATTACTATTTTCACTGTAATACTGTATATGTTAAAAAATTTACTTGGTAATATTTTTAGTCGCTTTCGATCAATGTTAAATGTTACTAGACCAAAGAATTTCGAATAAATGAAGCAAAATATGAGTAGAATCTCCAAAAACATGTTTATTATATGTCGCGACATTATTCTTATGAATGAAAGCTATCTGTAACTATTGGAAGGATATTATAAATTTAAGGACAATAGTTAGTATAGAGGCGGAGAGTTGGCTAATGTAATTTGTAATATTGATGATAATGATAAACAAAAGCTTTTGATTATAATCATTTTTTTAATCCATTAGTGGTGCGTGACTTATTTTCTTGTTGTTTATAAAACATAGATTGGATCAATATTGTAATTGGAATTGTTTTGGGCCAACTAAATTATCAGTTTGCATTCGTCAATTACATTCTGTTCTAATATAAAAACAATAAAATGATATCAAAATTTTCTTTCTAAACAGTTTACTGAAACATAGAAAAAGTATATTATAGAAAGGCATTGCAATTAATGCAAGAACCAAATCACACCGTTTGTAGAGAAGAGACAACATTTGCGAGTTTACTTCACTAGTACCAAAATATTTAAATACACTAAAATGGATTATTGAAGGCACTTACCCTTCACGAAATCGTGCTGCTGAGAGCAGATCAGTTCTTTTACGTGTGAAAATACATCCTTGTTGTGCAAAATCTTGCTAAAAGAATTCGGAAAGAAATATATTCAATAATTGCAATGAGTTTTTCGATATTATTATAGTTCAGACATAAAGGGATTAATGTTAAGATATTTTAAGGCAAAAAGAAACGTAAATATAACAAAAAAATAATAAATAATAAAAAAAATGTGCAAAGAATATAATTTGGCCATAAGTATAGTAAATAAAATGTATATTAGAAGAAAGGTCCCCATAAAAAGCCATACCAATATAATAAATAAAATGTGTAATAATTTTAATAAGAAAATAACTAACAACAGTGACAAAGGTAATTGTATTTACAAAAGAAAATATTAACAGTGCTTAGACTGGAAAAATGAATATGCATTTTATGGTATATTGCAACAACATCAGCAGGTGGTCAGACGGAATTCTCTAAAGGTAATGATGTCGTCCTGGCTTCACACGCATCCCTTCCGTTGACCAAATCTTTCGACACTTTGTACAAAAACGATAACTGTCCGCAGACTAACATATCTGCTCTGTTTTCTGACGTTGCTGCGTCTGCATCATCCGTATCACTAGACTTGGGTTTGATTAGAAATGCTCCTATTCCTGTGTTCCAAACCAATCCGTAAATAAAGCATCCGTAATAATTTATCCCGGAAACGTGTAACTGTGACTGAAGGGAAGGAGCCTTCCACAGTAGCGACTGGTACTTCATCTTAGTCCTCTTTAGGAAATGATATTGGTG
The DNA here is from genome assembly GCA_963924295.1 of Dioctria rufipes. Taxonomy (NCBI): domain Eukaryota; kingdom Metazoa; phylum Arthropoda; class Insecta; order Diptera; family Asilidae; genus Dioctria; species Dioctria rufipes. The sequence continues at coordinate 19,829,000 of OZ002740.1, read as the reverse complement.
ACTCTTTCAGAATTGTACCAAACCTTCGAATGTTTACGTCCAGAAACGATGTGTTAGGGCATATTGAAGTCCAAAAATATCGCGACTGATGGTAATTCTTGTCGAAAAATCAGTAAAAGCTCTAAACCGATCGCATCCTTTCTCCTTACTGTTTCAACAGATATGCAGGACAAGTTATTAGACCCCTTATTTTGGCCTTCTGGCGCTTTTACTAAATTATTTTTTTTTTAAATAAAATAATTTATTTAGTCTACCAATTTTAACAATCTTACAGACAGGAAATATTACATATTTACATACAAGCTATGTATACATTGGGCAAGCATTAGAAACAATCATAGACCTCATCATAGAATCATTAAACATCATTATTAACATAATCATAGACATCATTATTCTTGACGAATCATTAATTCTAGAAATTATTATAGATACCTACATTAATTAATAGCTAACTTTTTCCTTAGAAATATACATAGACACATGTCAATTACAAAGTTAGATATATAGAATTATATCGAATATATTCTTAAAAAACACAATTAAGTGTCGATTGAAGAATTTTTGTATTATTGAATTATTTGTACCTTCTGAGCGCCTACCTAGAAATACAGCTAAAAACGATATTCCAAAAAACTGAAGTCGCTTTTCCTTTACTATCAAAATGTAAGGGAGTTTCGGACAAAACCGCACATATCTTCAAATCCTCTGTCGTGACTTGTTTCGTTATAGTTGCTTTCACTGAAACTTCGTTGTGGTGGCGTACTCCTCGCCTGTAAAAATAAGTTTAATTGCAGCCAAATTTAACTTCCCAGTTTCTCCAACACTCTCGATATTGAGCTTATTGTGTAATATCAATATCTATTTTTTTGTTTCTAATGAATCACTCCGTCTCCTGAGCGAGCCCTTACCTATCACGGAGAACGTAACAGACTTTCGCTATGGTTCCATCTATTTGTTGGCATTCAAATAGACCACCGTAAGGTCTAAGAAGAGTTCTTGTTGTATCAATGGCATTCAATATTATATATTGCTACGCTCACAACATTCTTCGGTTCATCATGGTGTCGATATGATCAAATTCATCATATTGTGAAATAAATATTATAAATAAATTTTAAATCTTACCTTTCTTGATATTTCATTGAGAGTTCTGTTTATCATAATTAACAAAAATTATGAACACTTATAAAACGATATAAACGACGGTCAACAACTGCTACATAATATTTTTTGTATGACGCATATATAGTTTTTGTCTTATATCTATTGTAGTAAATGCATTTTGCTTGATTGCTAGAGTAAATAATGTATCCTTGTTAAATTCTAGCTTTATCAAATTGAATAAGTCAAATTATATATGTTACAATTGAGCGTATCAGAAGTATCAATTCATGCTTTAATGAGAGCATTCTATTAACAGTGAGGCCTAGATCCTTTGTATACAATTGACAATTGAAGAGATCTATCTGAAATAAGAAAAAAAAATATAAATAAAATAATTCTGTGATTATATTAGTAGTAATATAAAAAAAAAACTTATATTTCTGTGTTTCTGCCATCACGAAAGGGTTTCGAGTGTCTTTATAGATTTCCGTGAACTCTTCACCGTCAAGTCACTACCGCAATAATAGAAAACATATAAACGAAATTTTTCAATCCATTCCACTCTGTCCGATTGTGTACAAGTACAAGTTTGGAAAATTTCAAGACTGACGAAATTAAATGAATTCAAATTAATTATAATGGAATGTCTAGAAATCATTTAAAAATGATATATCTACTATCTGAGTTCACTATAATGTCGACAGCAGGCAATAGCAGAGTTTCATTGCTGTCCTGATGAGATCGCCCTGTGTTGCTGATCGAAACACACAGTACTTACTCTCAAAATTTCTTAATAAAATTTTGATTTTCGGCCTTAAGTCGTAAATCATGTTAAAAATCAATTGTGGTTTTGCACAGTGTTTTCCCGCTTTCGAGATTGCAATGTCATTTCCAAGATAAGCTATTTTAATTCTTTAGACATTCTGAAAAACAATACCAAAAATGGCAAAATGCAAGCATCCCCAAGGTAAATTAAAATGTAGCACAATAAGAGGAACTAATGTCTTAAAGTTTTCAAAAAGCTTTTATAAATCACGTAATAAAGTCGCTCAAAATTCCTCTTTGTTAACTTCATCAAAAAACCGTTACCGATCGACGTAAAGTTGGAACACAGCATGTGCATTTTTTATCATATATGAGATCATCATGACAAATTAAAAAGGGTGCGCCAAGCTGCATTTCGGGGAATATTAAATATTGGAAATGAACATACCTAAATAAAGCAAATTAATAAAGGTGTGTACTAATAAAATACATAAATTCTATCATTAATTTAATTATTGAAAACTTTTGAATTTCCACAATATTTGTAAGATTTTTAATACATCATGCAAAATTGTATTGGCAGATTCAGTCGGTTTAGTTTTTCCGCATTTCAAATCTTTTACAATACAAGAATCAACTGCAACAATTTTAACTACAAAACCTCCTATTAATGTAAAGGGAGTTATGCAAAATAAGGAAGACAATAATTTTAATTTTAGCAATCTTGAAGATGAAATCATACGGTATACAAAGTTTTTCATTCCGTTTGTAACGCACAGAAATAATGCTGGTAGAACAAAATGGGTTGGACACCCACGCATAGTATTAAAATTTTATATTTTTTTATTTTTGCGTGTCTGTCTGTCCGTCCGTCCATCCTCTCTCACGATAACTGGAGAACGGATTCATTTAGAGTGCTGAAAGGGGAATGCCTATTTTAGGCCAGACACCTTCAGACATGAGATATGTATTAAACGATGCATTTTAATACTCTGAACATTTTTTATTAACAATGTTTATTTCTATCTAGCGGGAAAAAGCTGGGGGGAGGGGGTCAAAGTTTGATCTAGTACATTTAGGAAAATCTAGTACAGAACGAATTCCTTAGGTTCTGGGAAGAAGTTTGAGTACCCACATTCCTATGCTCCGAGGCTTAAATTTCTATTTATACCCATCCGAATACCAAATTTTTTAGTATTTCCCTCTTTTTTATTCGAATTGAGGTACTAGATTTTTCGCACCTTAGATCGGCTCTAACTCGGTAGGGTTTTGTCTGATCGGAAAACAGATTTGACTGTTCGCCGCAGCTCATTACAAGCTACAATTCGTAGAAGAAAATTTTTTTCTGCATACTTTTAGGGTGATGGATAGGAAATCCCGACGGGGGGGGGGGGGAAGGTTGGTTCCAATACCGCATGTTACATATCAAATTAAAGGTCTCACCGAGTACTATCGGTTGGTGTATATTTGTCCCGATTCAGAAAACTTTCTCAGAATATCCTCTGTATCGTGGACATGACTTTAGATAGCGGTTTATATAGGAGTTTTAAGTATGAAGAATGAAAAGCGGAGTAATTTTATAAAAGGAGTAGTACCAGAGTGAGCTATTAGCTTTCGGAGTACAAATACTCCGATCGGACTACATACAACAGCACTGGTTGTCCTTTATTCACTAGACAACGTATGCTTGTTCGTATGCTGATTATTGATACTCAATTTATGGCTGTGAAATTTATTCTGGTAAGATGGACTGAGCTCTATATCACAATGAGAAATCTAAATACTGCTGCTCAAGTCAACTCAGCTCTTCGTTACATATACGGACTTTGAACATTTGACAATATCAGTGCAGATGTTATTTCAGTTTCTTATTGTCCTATCTTCATTAAAGAATATTAATCTTTTCTATAAAATACTCTTAAATATAGTAAACCGGACTATATCTGTATAATATTTGACATTTATCTTGTTCTAACTTTAACTGGAATAGTGTGATCATATCAGATAGCGCGTCAGTTGTGCTCGGGTATCCCTGTGAAAGCCTGATGTAGATGATAAATGAGAGATCTGCGACACGTCGGTGGAAGAGTTAGTGGTACACAGTTGTCGTAACGACAACCTGGAACGACATCAATATTGCGATAGCTGTACGCTCTTGCGAGTGCAGCAGGAGTACCGGCAAGACTTGCTGGTCGACAATGTTGTATGAGGGAACTTGACGAGTCAGCCGAACTGCATTACAGCCGGAGAGGTAGCGAGTTGTATTTAATGAAACTCTGCGGGCTCCACTACGATACGTCCGTAGTTGTGTTGTGAGCTAAAATGAAGTTTCCCCTGAAATAAAGTTTATCTGACAAGGGCCGTAAAATATCGTCCCATTAATTAGACAAATCGGCTATGGTTGTATGGCTAGGTTGCTCCTATGTAGTTTATTATACCCTAGATGAAATCATAGGGGTATACTAAGTTTGTCATTCCGTTTGTAACACCTCGAAATAATGATGGTAGAGCAAAATGGATTGGACACCCATTCATAATATTAAAAGTTATTTCGATTTTTGCATGTCCGTGCGTCCGTCCGTCCGTCTGTCTGTCCGTCCGTCCGTCCGTCCGTCTGTGCGCACGATAACTCGAGAACGCGTATACTTAAAGAGCTGAAATTTTGTACACGGACTTTAAAAAAAAAAGTAAAATTAAGTTCGAAAATGAGGCAAATCGGGCAACTCCTTCGTGGGGTTGCCATATAAAAATTTCGTTTTCCGCTATATATTTGAACACTGCCTGAGAACGCATCGACGTAGAGAGCTGAAATGTCGTACATGATGTTTTTACTACATTAGCAAATAAAACGTCAAAAATGGACTAAATCGGGCAACTCCTTCTTGGTGTTGCCATATAAAAATTTCGGTTTTTTACGTATACTTTGAAAACGATTAGTCCAACACATTTTTATTGTACTAAGAACTTCTGCAGAATACGAAATCCTATAAAATTGGTTATTACCATTTTTTCTGTGCGACAAACTGTTCTAGAAATATATGCGAAAAACAACTTCAAAATCAATACTTGAATAGATCGGTGACCATACGAAATTTAATACGGGCATTCATCTAGGGTATCATAAGAATTGGTCTTAGACCAATAGCTTTTTTACTCGTTTTTATTTTATTTTATATGTACGGACTTGTACTCGTTATAAATTGCATTGTATCAAGTTGTATTGTCAACGACATCTCAATAATAAAGGCCAAAACACAGTGAGGACGACACAACAAAGTCGCCGTAAACTGGTTGCTGTCAAAGATTCGAATATATGGAAGTCCCATATACTTGCCAACAAAAAGTTTGGGAAAATCTCTAAATTAGTCGCCAACATAATTGACATTTCTGTGTGGATAGTGAATAATTGACATTCATGTTATGTGGATTTGGATATTTTTATGAAACATAGTAAATTAAAAGATAATAGTAAATAAACTAGTTATTAAAAACTTGTATAAAATCAATTTCATTTATTAGTTTGACAAATTATGGGTTTTGAGGAGGAATTAATAGATAAAATGAGGGAAAAAGTTATGTTGTGCAATAAATGTCATCCCATGTATAGAAATCTCTTAGTCTTCTTTTTAGTTTTTTCTTTATACTTTGCAATTTAAAGTAAGCCGCATAAGCTATACTAGCGATTTTCCTTAATTTTTTCCTTTTTGCCATTTCTATTACAATAAATAAAACAGAGATAGCTGTCAAAAACATTTGTCGAGTAGCGTTCACTGTGTTTTAAATGCGACATTATCGCCAACTAAGTTGCCAACATTGTTGTGTCGCTCTCACTGTGTTTTGGCCTTAACAAAAAACTTTACATTCTACAGTCTAGAAATAAACGAACCGACACAAACGCGTCGCCACATATTCACCAAAAATTGCACGGATTTTATTTATATTTATTATAACAAAAAATTATTTGAATACAAAGCTGTTCCAATGCTCGTTCCAAAGTTGCTAATCTCTAGCTTTGTCAAATTGAATCAACAAAATCAAACTTGTTACACTTGAAGCAAATGTTGAAAGTATTAATTCATGGTTGAGCGAAAACATTCCACAAATATTGAGATACAGATCTTTTGAAAATATTTGTGAATTAAAGATATTCATCTAAAATAAAAAAGAAAACCAGTCATAATTAATGAAATATATAATATAAAAAAAAAAAATCATATACCCTTCGCTCAAGCCTTTCATCCAATTTTCTTCCATCGAGGAGAAAATGTTCAAGTGTTTTTCGAGGTTTCCGTGAATTCTCCATCATCAAATTACTAACATAAATCACTAGACCTATATCTAGGTAGGCAGCCGCAATTATTGAATACATATAAATGTAAAGTTTTATACCATAATCATTACTTTTGTTGATTATATATAAATAAAATAGTATCGCTATACCGTTCAAATAGGTCGTAAGGATTACAGATAAATTTTGAAATTTCAACTTTTCACTTATTCGATTTACCACGATAAAAACTTTACCATAAAGTTCACTTACATCATCTATTTGATCACTTAATATGCACTGATCCAGCATAGCTTTATGCCGTCGTTTTTTATCAATCACAGTTTTTTCAATTTCTTTCAAAATTCTTACAAGTTCGCAATTAATCAAATCGAAAAATGTCGAAGCATACAAAATTATTATATAGAAATGAAGCACAGCAACATAGAAGAGTGTTGTTATGTGTATTTGATATCCCCACCCGAACAAAAATATAAAACTAGCATTTGGATTGAGTTCACCCGGTAAACATATGGTATTAACTGTAAAAATAATAATAACGAAAACTTTTAATGCCATTAAAATCAAAACTTTCTTCTTTTTATATTTGGAGTTTTGCGAACATTTTGAAAAAATTACGAACAACTTCATCATCTCTTGGCTAATATCGATTAAATCATTTCTCTCCTTCCATTGAATAAAGAATGTTACAAATGTTGCGATCATTTTGAATATAGTGTTGCCATAGTAAACGTTGTGAACAACATTGTTCTGGTGGCAAGCAATAATTTCTGATCTGAATAATAATGGAACTAGTAGGACAATCACTATTTTCACTGTAATACTGTATGCATTAAAAAATTTACTTGGTAATATTTTTAGTCGCTTTCGATCAATGTTAAATGTTATTAGACCAAACAATTTCGAATAAACGTAGCAAAATATGAGAAGAATCTCCAGAAATATATTTATTATATTATGTCGCGACATTATTCTTATGAACGAAAGCTATCTGTACAACTGTAACTATATTGGAAGGACATTATACATTTAAGGCCAATAGTTGATTCATGTAATTTGTAATATTGATGATAATGTGCGACAATTAAAACAAAAGCTTTTGATTATAATCCATTAGCGGTGCGTGACTTATTTTCTTGTTGTTTATAAAACATAGATTGAATCAACAATGTAATTGGAATTGTTTTGAGCCAACTAAATTATCAGTTTGCGTTCGTTAATTACATTCTGTTCTAATTAAAAGCAATAAAATTATATTAAAATTGTCCCTCTAAACACTTTCAGTACACAGAAAAGGGCCTATAATTTATATTGCTGTACTCCTACAACTATGACCATTTCAGAGACAGCGATAGATTATAGGATTTTTCGTTATAACTATAAATAGGTAACAAATCCTATTAAAAATAGTTAATTCAGCCCTGCGCGTATATTGTATAATATGATAAATATCTTGCGTGTGCTATACTATACAGGGTGTTTCCACCTAGGTTTTCCATAGAACAGGAGGTGATAGTACTTACCTAGATAAACAAAAAAATTGTATAATGTAATTAATAAAATATGCTAGTTTTTCACATTACAGCCTGTATCTTAAAAGGTACAAGTGTACAGTCACCGTCAAGTGTTCATGATCTTTATGACCTTTCCAACGACTGCTCCCTCAACCAGTCCCGTACTCCTCTCCTCTCAGAAGCTATGGTTGTCTAAACTAAATTGTCGATTTTCTTACCTTTTTCCTTACTATGACATCTTTTTTTTTTCTACAAAAAGGTGGTTAACATACGCCCTTTTTCTATAAAAACTCAAAACTGTGGACTCTCCTCTTTAATTTGACCTACTACACCCTATGTGCTAACTGTAGACGTTAAAGAGTTATTAGTATTAAACGATGCATTATGATACTCTGAGCTTTGTTCAAGAAAGAATTTTTTGGGATTCTCCGGTATATAGCAAAAGCTAAAAAATGTTCTAATTTGTTATTTCATCACACAACCCATTAATTTTTTGGTGACAAGTTCCAAGTCTTGGTTTGACTCATCAACAGGTCATAAATAGCGAAATTGTGTGAAAAACAAATGAAAAAATGAACATATTTTATTAACAATGCTTATTTAAACTAAACGGGGGAAAGTTTTGGCGATCGGATGTAGCTTGAGCGATTTTCTTGGGTTTTTCACCCTTTTTACTGGTGCGTCTTGGAAAATGACTTCCTATGAGAAAAGTATTCACAGCAAAGCACTTATGGCCATGGAAGAAAAAATTAAAAAAAAAAATGCTGAATGTAGTAACTGGGTGCATTAAAATAGACTCGAGAAAGTTTTTTGAATTAGAAAAAAGCACACCACCCGATAGTACTCGGCGAGACCTTTAATTTGATATACAACATATTGTGTTGGAATCACCACCACCCCCCTCCCCCGCCGGGGCTCCTACCCGCACCCTAAAAGTATGCAGAGACAATTTTTTTCTTCTACGAATTTAGCTGATAATAAGCTGAGGCGAATAGCGAAACCCGTTTTCTGATCGGACATAACCCTACTGAGTAAGAGCCGATCAAAAGTGCGAAAAATCTAGTACCTCATTTCGAATAAAAAGACTGAAATTCTAAAAGAGTGAGTATGGGAAAATCTAGTACTTCAGATCGAATAAGAAAGACTGAAATTCTAAAAGAGTGAGTATGGGGATGGCTATAAATAGCTATTTAAGCCTCCGAGTATAGGGGTGTGGATACTCAATCTTCTTCTCAGGACCTAAGGAACTCGGTTCTGTACTAGATTTTCCAATATGTATTAGATCAAACGTAGACCCCTCCCCCCAACTTGCCCCCGTTAAACAGAAATATAAGTATTTATTGGTATGCTGCCTGTGCTCCCGTTCGAAACTTGGCATATTGAAATTTTTCTCCCCCCGAATTTCTCTCATCCGTAAAAAGTTAAGCGTGTGTTCCCTAGAAATAAGATATCGGTTGGCTTCATAATTTTAATAGATTTTGTGTATGCAAACGAGTTTCCTAATAGAACAAGAAAAAAATATATAGTATAATTGGTCTTAAGGCCGCTACACACGTTCATGCACATCTTAGCAGCGATGATCGAAGCTTGTGTTGAGACTGAAGTTAGCCATAAATGAAATCAGCAGAAACTTGATGTCAAAGGTTGAATCAGATGTCATTTTGATAAAAGTTTCGTGTTCTTTTGCTGACATGGTGGAAGGTCGTGCCTTGACAATATATGGATTTTTAATCCACAATAATTGCCTTTTCTATATTTCAAGCCCTTCCTTTTCTGAAAACCTTTCATTGTTGGAAAGCAGTCAAACTCATTGGAACGCATACAAATTGTCTAAAGTTATATCTTTTTCTTAAAAGCAGTAAATACATTTATTTGTTTGCCCTGAAAGATTAAATTTAGCTCATTGATTTTTGTAAAAATATCAGTCAAATAAGTAATTTTAAGCAATCAATATTTATTAAATAATAGACCTTTCAATTCGAAATTGCATTCTAAATAAAATGCACTCACCTTGTATTTTAGCTCAAAAATACGGGTAGATACTTAGATCTTCAGTATTCTCCATGTGTAGCGATCAATAAAGAAATGAGCCGAGGAATCACCGATACCAAGATTTTTGGTGATTCCCTGGCGCTTTCGGTGTAAAATACCATATCATTTGCATTACTTATTGAGATTAGTAATGGAAAACGAATGTTTTTTAGTGATCTGCACGGAGCCCCAGTGTTCCGCGGAACCACTGATATATAATTGCTTCAAAAATGATACAAACTTAGAACAGGCTGTGAAAATGCTTTATTGCGTAGAATTGTGCACCGATTCATAATTTATTATTATTTGTCGATTAGAAACACTAACGATGTTGTAAAATAGTATTGCATTACATAAAAATTGTTTAGGAAGTTAAACTTCTGTCAATTAACACAGAAATAAATTTTTAATATTACTGAAAAATGTGCGCAGATTTGATGTCAAACTTAATTGAGCTTGAAGGAGATAGATATTATATAAGCAATATATTTGTGTGAATTTTTATGTCAATTCCAATGCATTACATTTAATACAACCGTACTGTTCCCAAAATTGAATACATTTCAACGTACATTTTGAGTTTAAAGGAGACAAACAGATTTCAAGCAAAATTTGTGACATTTTTGACTATAGGAATTAGATAGGAAGACTCAGTCTGTTCTTATTATATGTCAATGCACGGAACACAGTTTAAGAAACGCTGCACTAGATGAATGCTCGTATCTAATTTCACCATGGTTACCATTCTGTGTAAGTTTAATTGTTAAAGTGGCTTTTTTCGTCTATTTCTAAAACGGTATACGTCGGGCAGTGAAAATAATTATAACCAATTTCATAGGATTTTATATTCTGGAGACCTTTTCACTATTATCGAAACGTCTAGGACAGATCGTTTTCACAAAAAAACATCAATTTTTCTACGTAAACATCATGATCGGGTTGTCCGATTTAGTTAATTGAAATTTGAATTTTAAATTTTATTTAATATTTTTATGAAAACGCCGTGTACAAAATGTCAGCTCTCTTCGTCGACGCGCTCTTAGGCGTCTCCAAACATAATAGTGAAAAATCAAAGTTTTGTATGGCAACGCCAAGAAAGACTTGCCCGATTTACTCAATTTTTGAACTAGCATTTGCAATTTTTATGAAAACGCCGTGTACAAAATTTCAGCTCTCTACGTCGACGCGCTCTCAGGCGTGTCCAAATATATAGTGAAAACCGAAATTTTTGTGTGGCAATCCCACGAAGGAGTTTCCCGATTTTTCCCATTTTCGAAATTATGAAATTTTTTTTTAAAAAGCTCGTGTAAAAAATTTTAGCCCTTTAAGTGAACGCGTCCTCAAGCTATCATGAGGACTTTGAATATTGGGAACTTGAAGAAGTTCTTGCTGTTTCCCGATAGGTAGCGTTATCTTATCCTCTTTGCATGATGCAATACTGCGGTCAACTTTGTCGTGAAGCTACGCCATTAGATTCGAAATGACAGTATATATCATTCCTCGGAAGTGTAAACCCCAAATTTTTCATTATTATGTTATACATTTAAATTTTGTGCTAAAAAAGTCAGACATTAAATGCCTGAAGATATTGCTAGAGCCAGCTCTCTTGATACGAATGGGAAGGAAGTTCCACATTCGAGCGACCTGAACAAAATAAGAAGACTCACCTGTCAAAAATGGAAACAAGGAACAAGAAGATTGGAATGTCGAGAATATTGCAAGAATTGTATCTGATGGTCATAAAGATTTTCAGGTTCGTCAGAGTGTATTAAATTATAGAGGAAGATTAAGGCTTTACGGTTTAAGTAAGAGCACACAACCAATGAGAGCCTGTACGGAGTTATATTTTGACATTGCTTAAGAGGAGTCAGTACCAAGATTTTCAAGTTTCATACATTTTTCAATCCGTATTTCTGGCAAACTATTTGTAGCAGGATAATGACTTATATCTTAAATTAAAGGTAACGAAGAGGTCTAGTAAATAACGTCGAGAAAAATAAAAAAATAAATTATTGTAATGGAGATATTAGCTCGAAAAATTGTAAAAAATGGTAAAAATTGATTTTTTTCAAATCAAATTCCTGTTAGTAGGTACTCTCATTTCTTTAGATTGTGACTATTTTAGAAAGATAAAGCCTAAATCTAGCAAATAACGTCGAGTTTTTCATTTTTAGTGGCGCTGTTTTTAATTATTTGACTCTAATAGTACTTGTTTTTTCTCTCGATATTTCACAGACGAGAAATTGCTATATTTCGTTGAAAGTTGTAGATATATAAAGCAAAATAGTATATTTAATAATTATGTCCAAAATAAAATTTAGGAGAGTTCATTCTCGTTAAAAATTTTCAATTTCTTTAAACTGCAAATTTTCATTTTCGTCTTAAATTGTCGCATGTTTGGTTTCTGCCTTTCACGCTAGATGTCTCTAATGCGACTTATGGTCTAGTTCTACGCTAATTTTATATGAATTTTCATACTTTCATGACACAAACCTACATATAGTAAGTTTTATTGCCTACAGGCTCGCTGGTATCTAAATTGAAATTTTTGCTGAGTACTGACTCCTCTTAATACCAAACACAAATCTAATGCAATCGTTAAAAGCAACTTAAATTTTCTGCGCACATACGCTATCAAGTTTGAGATATTGTTACGAGCGTGGCCTTAGTTCGTTTAAATAACACAATATTTCAGATATAATTCAAAAGTTCTTTCTTTATTTAGCTTTACTGTTTACTCTTAGATGTGAGAAGCGCCGTATTTATACGCTACAAGTTATCCTAGAAATTTCCGTAAATTCTATTCTCCGAACCTAAGTTAACTAAGATGTCAGTAACCTGAAGTTGTTTCCATTTCCAATAGATGTCACTTTGTTGCGCGTAACAATATATTAAACTTTCGTCAGTAAAATGGGGTTATGAAAGAGCTTTTACAAGTTGTAAGCGAATATTTGTTGACAGTAGTGCTGCAGATAGCCATAATCTGCGTAAGACCCCATAGATCTTAGAAAGCATCAGTTTGACATGATCACAACAACTGGTGATAGAATTCGCAAAACATAGGGGAAGTTGTTAAGAAAAACGTATGGGATATCAGTTATGTCATATAAAGAATTATAGATATCAGGACACTGTGATTTATCAGGATTTAGTGAGAACCGGTTTTAGACTGACCAAGTGTAGGTACGGGAAAGAACATCATTGGTGCGAGCGACACAATATTCTATAAGACCAATAGATCTACTTAGGTACAATTGTACATCAACAGCATAAAGATGAAGCTGAACATCTCTTGAATCACATTCGGCAAGTCATTAATATACATAGAGAACAACAACGGTCTCAAAACAGATCCTTGGGATACACCGCATAAAAGAGTGAGTAGGGAGGATGAGCAATCACCAATTTGTATCTTTTAAGACCTGTTAGTAAGGAAACTACCAATTAAGCTGATCGCAGAGGAAGAGAACTGAAAATTATTGTGCACATTTTCTAATAGCTTTGAGTGGCTAACGCTGTCAAAAGAAATCCAGCGAAAATCGTTGGAGATTTTTAATATAGCAGTTTCACAACTATGGCGAGACAGGAAGTCCGATTGAAATTGTGTTAAAAGATTGTTGGTTTGGACAAATTTTGAAACTTGTAACGAGAAAATTTTTTCAAGAGCTTTAATTGGCCGAAAATCAGCAACGGATTCAGGGGAAGGTTTGTTGGCTACTGGTGTGATGTTAGCGATTTTCCAAGTTCTAGAGAAAGAAGAGTAAGTCAGACAGGAGTTTAAAATATGTGGAAAATAAATGGTGAAATGTAAGGTATCTCGATAGATGCCAGCATTGCGAAAGCTGCGCCAGAGTATTTTAGAAGACAGATTCGGGTCAAATTTGGTATTGAAATATTGACGTTTGGCATTGCGAATAGCAGTATTGACGCGATTGTGTGCTGTCTTAAATAGGTCAGATGGTAGGATTTACCAGCTTTGTACGAATTTATCGAATAGATAATTTATTAGCCGATACCTTTGCAATCAACAGATACATAATTATAGATATCAGCGCAGAATAATGATGCGCATTCATGAAATAATTTATCAAAGTCAATATTTTTGAAGTTACGGAAACAAAAGGAATATCAAGGGGAATATGGTAACACAAAAAAAGAAGGTCAGGTATGCTGGGAGGACTGGTTATGAAAATGCTGGGAGGACTACTAGTTATTCAAAATGAATTCTATTAATAATAGTTTTACACGTGGTTGAGGCCAAAATGGAAGGTAAAGAAGGCGTAGGCAAGGCAAAGGCACTGGGACCTCACCAACCGTTTTTTAGGCCGAAATACACGCCATAGAACTCTGCGCTCGCTAAATAATCCACAAGAATATACGTGGAGTCAAAATATAAATATATAATATCAGACAGCCAAACAGCACTTAAAGCGTTAAACTTTTTTACCGTTGAGTCCATACTGGTTTGGGACTGTCTTACTGTCTTGATGCAACTGGCCCAAACAAACATGGTGACGCTGATTTGGGTACCAGGACATAAAGGCATTAAGGGCAATGACATTGCAGACTGCCTTGCAAAGAAAGGAGCCAAAACTCTGTTTATTGGCCCTGAGCCTCTCTTTGGACTCCTAAAAAGTCACCTTTCATCTCAGATCAAGCTTTGGGAGGTCAGACTTAAAAAGGCATACTGGGAAAATACCCCGGGGCTGAGACAAGCGAAGAAGTTTATAAAGTATTCGCAACAGAGGAAAAAAGCATTCCTCCACTCAGCAGAAAGAACTAAGTCTCATAACAGGTCTATTTACTGGGCGCTTCCCACTTAGATACCATCTTATAAAAAGATGTGTAAGGTCGATGATGAGACTTGTCGCTTCTGTATGGAAGACAATGAAACTGCTCAACATATTCTGTGTGACTGTGAAGCTCTGTGCCGCATAAGGCTAAGACATCTAGGAAAGGCATTCATATTGCCAGAGAATGCCGAAAAAATGGCCCCCAAGAATATCATAGGCTTTATAAAAAACCTTAAGTTCGAATAGGCGCCCTAGAGTATATATTTAGGGGTAATATCACAAAAGATCTTATAGGTCGCGGTGAGAGGTGGGAGTCCTGCCTGCATCCCCATATAAATAATAATAATAAATTGGTAGTTAGGAAAAGATCTAAAAGGGAAGGGTTATAGTTATTGAAGTAGGTGGGGGAGGAATTGACAGTTTTTAACTGTATGACGATTGCATTAGAATTAAAAGATTGTCCGTATTATTGGATTGATTTAAAATATCAACATTGAAGTTTCTATCAATTATAACATTTTCATAACGATGGATAAGGCGTGAGATACAGGCGGCAAATTCATCAGACTCCTGGGGACAGTACGCAACAGCCAGTAAACAGTTTATCACACAATAGTCGCTAAATGTTTAAAATCATTAGGAATGATTCAAAGCAAGGATATTGGTTGCCACGAATTTTGCTGCATGATAACGCTTGGTCACATGTTGCAAAACCGGTCAAAATCAATTTTGCTTTAGCACTATTACTTCTATTCATTACAAACAGAATGACAAACTTAATACCTTGTGAGATTTCATCTAGCCTAGGTTATAAAAAACTTATTTTCTTTAAAAAAAAAAAAAAAAAATTCACAACGTTTTATCGTCATTATATCTTTTTTCACGGATTACATCATATACTTAGTGTCTCCTTCAAAACGTTTTCAAATGTTTTATTGTGGCAGCGAAAAAATGTGGGAGCGCCTAAATTGCATGACAACAACAGAAACCTGTCAATTAATTGTGAGAAAATATTATGAAATGTAATAGCGGAATTCTCCTGTCGGTGAGCACTATAACTTACTTATTAACCTAGTTCTTCCGTATACGTGTCCTTGCAAAGTGTTATATGTTGACCTATCTTCCGGCTTTTATCGGTAACAAATTTCACCCAGCAAGCACAATATTTCTCGCCTTGCTACCACCCATAAGGATTTTATCTTACGGAATCGGAGCTCACACGCTATTCGGAAAATTCTTTTGATCGAAAAGAAATTTCTTTTTATGAATCATTAAAAGCGAGAAAAGGTTGCCATTGTTGACAGAGAGATGAGGATTTGTTATATTTTTATGGGTTTTGTTCATTGACCCAATTTTAGAATTTTGCTACTTTTGTAATTGAATTAAGGGAGAAGTACCTTTCTATTATTATTATCATTATTATAGTCCTAGATAAATACTTATGTAAGTATGAAACGTATGAAACCACAATGTTTTAAAGAAAATTAAGACATTTTTGAGTGCTTTAATTTTAATAACATTTTGGGCTCAGTCTAAGGCCCAGCGAGATGGTAAAAGGGTGCTGCTCCAAGAATTTCTATACGTTGAATGGAAAATTAAATGAATTTCTCAGAGAAATGAACCAGAACAGCATCACATTTCTAGGACCTAGAAAAACAAGAAGATAGTAAATAAAAATTTTAGCAAGTAAGTATATGAAACTTACGAGGATAGGTTCCCTACTCGTCATCGCCGATTTCGTTCAAATTTTCAGTATATGTAGGGTTTGACTAGAAATGAAAGTGACGCAAGTGGAAGCTCCAGATGGCCGACCCAAACTGAAATAGTGCCAAATGTAAGGGAGTCCGAGGTTAAAATTACTTTTGATTACCATCTTGTGGGTACATTCGTATTTATCTTTACGTTAAAGTTATCTATAATCTGTTATCTTTCTTTAAAAACAAAAAAAAAACAGAAGTCATTATCCCAATTAGTTTAGGAGCATTTTCCAAAATAAAATTACTTTCAATTAGCTGCATATATGTATGGGTGCGTGCTTCTGAAAAGTCACCACGCTTTATCTCGGCTATTACTAAATTTGGACGGCAGCAGGTTATAGAGTAGTGGCCCACCACCATATATTAATATAAAAAAATTAAAAAAAAGTATTTCTAGGGTGTGGGGGTGTTTATTTTATATTTCACTATCTGTGTAGAGCATTTGTACAATATTTCATCAAAATCGGATGATAAATTCAATGTCAAAAGGTCATTCATATATACCAATACCAAAAAAAAATTCTCATTTCCCGAACTCGGGTGTTCTGAAGGAGGTAGGGTAAATATTATCCGATTTGAAAAATTCCTGTTGCTAGTTTTTTTCTGATTTTTTGTGCATATTTTCCCTTCCCTTCTGGTTATGTTTTGAAATTTATGTAATTTTCGACGGCCAAAATTCTGTCTGAAAAATTCATTTCGAAATGTATTTCTTCAACATATTGATTAAACCAATTTTTTGTTTTATTTGTGGATGCGGCGTTATCAAGAGATTATCTGCACAAAATCTCAGGAAAATCGGATGTATTTACCAATTTAAAGATAATTAAATCTAAAAAAATATTGTATTCCCACTTTTCTCCATATGCCGGCGCTCTTTGAAAACTTACGGAAATGGTACTTACAGAATCAGTAATCTACATACCTTCTCTATAGTTGACATTTTACTGGATTGAAATTGGTGCTTTCTTTCAAATTCTGCTGGAATTTAAGCTCCCGCGAAAATTTGCACATTTGAGCATTTTACAAGGGCAAAAATCCGGGCTACCCTACATTATGCATTATTTCGATTTATCTTGGCCATCTGGAGCTCTCACTTGCTTCACTTTCATTTCTAGTAAATCCTACATATGCCGTGAATTTGGACGAAATCGGTAATGACGTGTAGGGACCCTCCCCTTGTTAGATAACTTTTGTACATATGTAGGGGAATGTAGTCCGGATTGGCCACCTTTGTGACTTTTGCCCATAATTTCCATTTAAGGAAGAATTTGGTCAATCCAAGGAGTAAAAGTAAAATGCTGTCAAGGTCGACCAGTAAAGTCTAGGCTGGCCAGCCGACGAAATTTGTGCTGAAATGATTGAAAATTACCTAGAAAAATTAATTGAATTAAATAAAAAGCCGAATTTGTTGCATTTTTCTGTTTTTTAGCAACATTTGAATGGCACATTATTCGGAGTCGGATTTCCGGCAAATGTAATCCTCGTCGGTATAGTTTCGCACTTCAAATGCACTTCTCTCTTGCATTGCCCGAAGAGGGCTTTATCTGCGCTTTTTGGGCGGGCATTTTCTTTTAGCTGGTGTTTTATTGGTGGACTTCGTTGGGATTGGTGCTGGACAATTTTTTGGCCGTCTTGAAGCACACAATCACAGTGGGCTAACTGTGACTACACAAAGTGGTTAACCTTGATGACAAGTGTCATTGCCGCATGACATGCAATTGGGAGCTAATAAAGTGCTTTTTTTGATCTGTTTTTTGACAATGGGCCAGTTTGATTGCTGAAGTATTTTCTTTCTTTAGATTTTCACACGAAGAGAGAGCTTTACTCTATGTATGTATATATGGAAATGTTGGGTTTTGAATGAAGTAGTTAATATCTATTTGATATTTGAGTTCAGCCTACATATTTGATGTACTCAATGGATAACATATGGTGGCTATCACAACAATCAATAAATATTCACACGATATTAGAAGATTGTAACTCTTAAATATTACAAGACGACACATTGTGTTATTACTGTGAATTTAATAATAAAGCTGTATGTTAGTAGTAACAATTATTACGCAAAGTTACCAAAGGGGAATTCCCATTTTAGTCCTGAGAGATATCTTAAACGATGCATTATGATACTCTGAACATTTTTTATTAACAATTTTTATTTCTATCTAGTGGGAGAAAACTGGGGGAGGGGGTCAAAGTTTGATCTATTACATTTTGGAAAATCTACTACAGAACCGAATTCCTTGATCCTGAGAAGATGTTTGAGTACCTACACTCCTATACACGGAGGCTGAAAGAGCTATTTAAATTTATCGCCATTCCAATACTCACTTTTTTAAATTTTCCTCTTTTTCATTCGAACTAAGGTACTAGATTTTTCGCACTTAGATCTGCTCTAACTCGGTAGGGCTATGTCCCACCGGAAACGGGTTTCACTGTTCGCCTCAGCTCATTACCAGCTACAGTTTGTAGAAGAAAATTTTTCTCTGCATACTTTTAGGGTTGGGGTAGGAACCCCCGGCAGAGGTTAGTTCCAATACGGCATATTGCATGCATATCAAATGAAAGGTCTGGCCGAGTACTATCGGATGGTGTACTTAATTTTTCTCGATTCAGAAAACTTTCTCAAGACGTTTTTGCCGCCAGAAAGCTCATTTTCATGCACTTGGGTTACTTGTTCACCATAGTTATGACATATCGCATATATTTTGCATTCTTTCTTCCTGCTGCTCTGTTGTGAGTATTTTTCTCATAGGAAGTCAGTTTCCACGACGCCCCAATTCCGCACAATCACGAGAAGTAAAAAAGTCCACGTTTTCACCCAAGAAAGTCGCTCAAGCTACATCCGATCCCCAAACCTTTCCCTAGCTTAATTCAAATAAACATTGTTAATTAAATATGTTCACATTATCATAATGCATCGTTTAAGACACCTCTCATGTCTGGAGGTGTCGGGCCTAAAGTTGTATGAAAAGTGAGCATTCCCCTTTTAAAAAATTAAAATCTTTCAGAAACGATATTGTTGGTATTCAATACAAATTGATTAAAGTACACACAATGCGTGTCGCAGTGTCGTAACTGTTACGATCTAGTGGAATCATGTTACAATATTGTGACTTTGATTTTTTTTTTTTTTACAAAATTATTCTAGCAGCATGCTACCATACTTAAGCCCCTAACAATAATTTTAAATAAATTTGTTAAGACAAAAGTTATTCAGGCCTTGTGAATTAATTAAAATCACGCCATTAACTAACATTGAATAATAACAACAACAAAAATAATAAAACTCATGAAGATTCCCTTACATACCTAAATCAGCTACGATCAATTTAACCCATACTGACAAGTAAGATGAAGTGTTGCTAACGTTCATCATTTTGTGCCTAAGAATACACGGACATACAACAAGAAGGCATTCTCGAAGAGGGATGATATTCCGTCGATCATGCACGCGGTTGGAGTCAGGAAATTAATTTGCATTTGCGTGGAGTTAATAAAAAAGTTTTAATTGGTAATTAAATGAGTGCGCAGTCATAAATTATGTACATCGCCTAGGCGATCAAGAAGGAGCGCATTGAATGGTTGGTTGCGCGGTCGGTAAGGGTAACATCATGGCCATCATTGAATCACGATCGCGACAGTACTTAGATTTTCTTCGTTGCTACATGACAAAGTTTTAGCCTCAGTCCAGTCACAATTTGTGTGGCGTAACCTCGAAATGACGTCATTATGCAAGCATTTAGCATAATTTCTCAAATCTTATCATGATGCGGTTTTATGTTTATTTTCTTAAGCATTTCCTCTGTAGCATGATCATGTTTACTTTCGGTTGCAATATGTGCTGACTGGCTACAGCGTGCCGCACCGCAGTCCGGCCATTGTTGAAATCTTGTTTACAGAATGTTTTATGAAAACGTGTTGCAAAATTGCACATGCGCTGCCGATTAAATTCTTTTCGATGACTGTTGAAGGCTAATTGAAAAACAGAAGTTCTAAGTGGGGGGCTCTTCTTGAAGGCTGGTGGTGGTGGTGGTGGTAGTGGTGGTGGTGTGACTACAGTCATTGATTATTTATGTGACTACAGTCATTGATAATTTTGATTTTGGACAATACCTCCTCTTGTGTGTTATCTTCATGGTTTCCAGCTTAATTGCTTGCTTGTTGTTATATTCTTTATCTTCGGATGGTTTATAAGACAACATTCTAAAGCATTAGGTTTCGTAGACCACATTTGATTACACGGCCTAACCAAATCTATGTAAGCTAGTAGTTAGCTGCGGCAGGTAGTAAAGTAAAGATGCTTTTGGAATGTAATTTTTTTTCAGATATTATGTAGATGACATTGTGGTTGTTGTTTTTGATAGTGGCTTCAAATCTAATCTTGCCACGGTTGAAACTCTGCTGTCTTTTCTGACATTCGTTATACGCTTCGGTGTCAAAGAAAAATCTTCTCGACTACATAAAGGCGAAGCAGAAAGGTCAACTCTATATCTCGACGCAATCTTCGTGGCATTTTGAAAACCCGTCTTCATCAGAAGATGAAAATTTAGTCACTATGGATGTAAGAGTAAATAAGCGATTTTAAAGACCTTCGGCAACCTTTTAGATGCAATCTTCAATATACATTGTATACGATCGGTTTTAAGGTTAAGCCCAATCTGTCGCCCTTACCACTCCCCTCTGTATTTTCTGTAATGTTATCGTACTATCGCATCGGATTGAAATGAAAGTTGTTTTAAACTCGCTACAATCGACTGTTCATTGATCACAGATACATATGTAGGAGTCGGTACTAGTGTTTTCCTTCTTCAATTTGTATCTTCTGAAATTACCAGCTTGCTGTAATGACTCTAATAAGGTGCCTTCGAAGCAACTCCTAAGTTGCAATATAGAATCTGTGCTATCTGAGATAAATCAATTTTTTTTTACCAAAGCTTGACATCCATAGATGTCGCCATGTCTGTTATTGGGTGTTTTGTCCAAGAAGATGGTTGAAGTTGAATTTCGTCCACCTTTTTATTTTTGGTCTCGATATATAGGAGAAAATGAAGATCTATGGACAATTCCAGTGAGGCGTTTTTTCAGCTTCGTCAGAATATGTATAAACTTTTGGATATGTTTTTTTTTTGCTTAGAGATCAGTTGTAAATTCCACATTCTTCTTTTTATTACCACTTCGTCAATGTCACTTAAATTCTGCAAAAGTGCATAACTTTAACAAATTTTTTCGAGATTCGGCGAAGTTATCTATTTAGAAAAAATTACAAGTTTAAGAGAATAGTGAAATTCTTCTTCTTTTTATTACTGCTATTCGAACTATAGTTATAGTAGCTTTTTATAAAGACCTTCAAAGCGTACTGAAGATAGTGAAACCTTGTAGGAAATAAATGTTGAGCAAGTTGAAGGTGTCGTTGGTATTAAAAAATTAAATTTTAATTCTTGTTTCTATGAGCTTCTTCGGCGCCTACCATTTTCTAAAACATTCTACTGGTAACAGGATGCTCACTAGAAATGTAGGTTCCTTGGAATCCACTGTACATAAAATTACAGCATTTCTTATTTCTGTCTCTCTCTCTCCATCTAGTCGTAAATAAACCACAAGGTATTAAAGCGAGTTCAACACCAATTAAACTTTAAAATGACACACTCGCATACATCATTTCACCCAATCTACATTAGCCTAACAACAGGTGATCCTATCCCATTTACATATGGCTTCTTGGCTATAAGTAGCTATAGCCTTGAGTATATATTAAATTCATACACATAATTCACGCCTCTTTCCATCCTTAATTGTCAAAAAATACAAGGATTATCTCAACACGGGTCTCTTTGATTATTATATAACGAACGGGCAGGAGTTGATCCTTGAATTTATTTGACTTTGAATATTGCCGACACAGAGCTTGAGTTACTTTCACGTGTGTATGCAATATCCAAGAGAATCAAGCACACACCTATGCATATACAAGGTCTGCACTATGGCTATAAAGGGTGGTTGGGTGAATTAAGCAGGTTAAATATCACTGCAAAGGGATAATGGGACACAATCTAAGTATACTCTTCTCTCCAGCTAAACGATGGATTTAGTTAATTCAGGGTGGACAAAGTTTTGGGCATGTTTCACCTCTAATAATAGCGGTTAGCATAAGCAGACCCGCACACAAGTGTTAAGGGGTGGATTGAGTGGTGCGGTTTTAATGCTCTACCTGGATCCATTAAATTTTGTAATTCTTATAAATCAGACCTAAATGACTGCATTTAGTGCTGCTGTTTCTGCGGGTATACCACCCAGCAACATAACTGGAGATATTTACCGGGGAGAGATTGCTGCACGTTTTTAATTACTTAATTTTGTGCATTATTATGAGTTGCATCATAATGCTGTGATATGCTTACGGACGGGGAGGGTATTAAGGATGAAAATGAGTTTATTAACATTTCCTGGATACATTTTAACTATAGGAAGAGAGTATGTAGATATCTAGAACACTTTGCAGGCAGGTATGTTACGGGAAGCTCATTTTCATTATTATGAAGTACAAAAAAAAAACGTAATTCCAAATTAAATTTTACCTATATAAATACGCCCTGATTGTTTTTTTTTTATTTCAGCATAAGCTTGAACAATTTATATCCTTTTCTCTGTTTGATGTGATGTTCGTATAAAGATAGATTTCCTTAAAGACGGCCTCCTGTCTAAACAAATATAAATTTCCGTCTGCCTTATCGAATGGATCTGGAAAGAAAAAAAAAACATCAAGCACAGCACTAGCAAACTAAATCTGATACGGAGCTCTAGCCATTAATAAAGGAAGATAAAACACCTGGCCATAAAGGGACACAAACTATTCACTTCCTGAAAGCTATCTCGATTGTGATGAACACAAACACACTAAAGCTTAGCTTACGGCAGGGAAAATTCATTGGTTGTTGTTTATAGTTTGAACACGTGGAAGAGTACATAAATCAAGGGCTCTTGAACTATTATACAACAACCACCAGAGTTACCAACTCACATCCTTTACTAAAAAATCCCCACTCCCCTCTCCACCTATCCCCACCACGATAACGAAACCTAGCTATAGTTATCTACATCCATATAGAATTCAGTTCAGATACATCTCGTATGCCACAAGAATTTCATGCTCTGACTACTTTTCGATTATTTTACCGAGATTAATAGCTGCCGCAGTTTTTGTGTAGATTGTAAAAAAAACAGAAACATTGTTTTTAATGAACCTCGTATTTATTCAACAGGGGGGAAGTGTAATGCTCCTGGGATAAAATATTTTCGGTTTCGTTCTGCACATTGTGGAAGAGGGTGGGGTGATCGGAATGTGTCATCAAGGTCAGCGCTTGTTAAATAAATTTTTTGTTTGTGTTTTTATACATTTTCAGGTCCACAGTTTTTTTCAATTTGGTTAATTTTCAAGTCGTTTCGGAAATTTTTCGTTATTTGAACAAAGTAAAAGAAATCATATTTTTCCAGCGATATACAGCGATCACACATGCAGGTGTGGGAATAACTAAATTTTTCCTTATATTCTAAACTAATCTGCAACATTTTCTGCGTTCTTTACGATTTTGGTTCCGGAAAATCTGTTTTAGATGGTCCACTCTCCTGCAATGCCCTTGTGCGTGAATTTATTCCAAAAGGACGTTCTGGATCTTCTATCTCGGCAAAAAAAAAACTTGTTAGCGAAATCTTCGTCTACTATGCCAATGTAATTTGTCTTCGCTCCAAGACGACTACAAGTTCGACGAATTCCAATTTCGACATGGTCTGCTTAACCAAGACTTGGCTGTGTGGAAAGATTGCAGATGCACAGGTTTTTGGTCCCGAGTTCCTGAGTGTTTCACCGTTACCACCATCGTTTGTCTCTGGATGCTCCTGTTGGAGATGGAGTGCTTTGCACCGTTCGTCGCCACCTTCCATGCATGTTGATCGACTTTGTTGAGTTCGGCGATCTGGAGTTTATATTTGTGGCTCTCAGGCTTTTCCACAAAAACATAATATATAATGCTACAGTTTACATCCCTCCATGCTCATCAGCTGAGATATTTGACTTGCTGGCTTCGTATAATCGTATCGATAGGCTTACTGAAGTTTTTCTGTCTGCCGACGAATTATTGCTTTTTGGTGACTTTAACTTGCCTTGAGTTAGTTAACTGCGAGCACTCTCTGGACAATGAAGGCTTGTTGTCTTCATTTTCGACGACATCTCAACATGCCATATCTTTTATTGACAACATTATTTCTTCAAGCCTAATCCAGTCTAGCGGCGTAACTAATAACACTGGCAAATCTCTTAACCTGGTATTTTCTTCCGATCCCAATGGGACTCTCGTTAAACGTTGTTTAACTCTTATGGTTCCTGGAACAAGTCATCATCCGGCACTACATATAATTTTGTTTTTTAACCTTGTCACTTCATCACCTAATGCTTCTACTAGTAACTATTGTTATAATTTAAAAAATAAGATGATTTTAATAAAATGACATTGATAAAGCTATAAACTCGTTTTATGCCATATTATTTGTTTTTTTTTTACTCCTTTGTTCGTTTGAATCGTGCTTCAAGTTGTCAAGCGTAGTTCAATGGCTCTTTGAAGCATCTTAAAAATTTAAAGAACAAAGCTTGGAGGAGGTTCTGTTCCTCAAGGAGTGATGCAGATTACTTATACTTACTTATTACTATACTTACTTATACTTACTTATTATTCTAATTCGCGTACTAAGTATATTTCGTGTTTGACTGACTCGTACATAGAATGAGATCGGCCTTGCGTGCTGAACCTAAGTAATTTTGAAGGGTGGTAAACTGTAAGCGCAACTGTAACGACTACCCTTCATCGTTGCGACTCGGAAATATAGACAGTATTGATCCCTTTGAGACTGCCAATCTTTTTGGTGACTTCTTTAAAACTGCCTTCTGTGATAATCACTGTGATATTCGTTATAACGATTTTATCCAGTTGACAAAGCTTCGGTTGACTTCTCTTCAACTTAAAGACTTCGACGAAGAGTCTTGTCTCCAAGTAAGCATATTTCAAGTATAGCTGATAGTCCGGATGGCGCCCCTTCCACGCACATAAAACATTGTGCTACACATTTATTGTTTGTGTTTTATGTTATTTATTTAATATATCTTTAACATATGGTGTTTTTCCGAAAGAATGGAAGCTTTCTTTGATTATTCCTTTGCACAAAAGAACAACAAGTGCGACATTTCTAACTTCAGACCTGTCGCTAATTTAAGTTGCATCGGTAGGATATTTGAAGCCCTGAGGGTCTATTATTAAACACGAAACGAAATTTCGGACCTCTTGAAATTTATGTATGAAAAATTATATTCGAGCTATGATTGAATACGAACGAACTCTATGTAAAGCATTACCATACAAAAAAAGAGTGGGCTAGTACAAAAAGTCGATATGTAATAAAGTTTCTGTTAAACTGTCAATTGTCATAGTGATGTGTTCATTCCTTTCAGAAAAATATTCAAGTGTTGTTATTTTAAAAATGGATAGCAATGCATTATTTTTTGAAGAAGAGGAGGGGGGCAATTTAAGGATTATTCGAAAGCGAATTCACGATCAGTCTAACATATTTGAGACACCTACGAAACAGTAAGGCTTGGTAAGCATTTACGACAAATCAAATTCATTTTAATTTTTCAAGGTTCATGAAATACTACCGGCTCTCAAAGGATGCATTTAAATATTTATTAGACGAGATACAAGATAAATTTAAACCAACCGTCCTCTCTACATCAATACCACCGATATTCTCTTTGATGGTCCTTGGGGGTTTAGATCCTCCAACGGGCCATTGTTGTTGCTCTAGCTTCGCTTCCTATTGTGTATGCCAAATCTGGGTCGCTCACCATAAAATTAACCAATGTTTTGTGTTGATTAGTATTCGTAAGCTTGGATTTAAAAATAATGTATAGTTATTATCTCAATGTTTTTTAAAGTAAAAGTAACAACTACTTACATGATATTTTGTTTGCATAAACTATTCCGCACTTCAATAACTCGTTAAGTGAAATGTCAACGAGCAAATGTCCGAAAAGTTCCGCCAGATGCCAGATGTATGAAAATTTCCATTCGAAATTTCGTTTCGTGTTCAATAAAAGACCCCCTGGTTTGCGATGTTTCGTCCTTCCACTGCAAGCAAGCTATTTCTAGGCTTTTTTCAGTGTGGCTTTATGAAAGGTAAATCTAATTTCTGAATTTCTGCTATTGAAAGCGGCTAGCAAGTGGATTGCATTTTCACAGATTTCAGTAAAGCTTTTGACCGAATCAATCACAAAACTTTATTTCATAAGTTGACTTTTCTTGGTTTTCCTTCTGCCCTTGTCAATTGGCTTCATTTTTATTTATCTGATCATATTCAGCGTGTTATATTCCGTGCAGTTCTTTCTGTTGAAATAGATAATACTTCTGGCGTTCCTCAAGGCAGCCATCTTGGACCACTACTTTTTATAATTTACATCAGTGATGTATTTTTGGCTAATTCAAGAATAATTTGCTGTGCTTACCATAACAAAATCTGCCGCATTGTTTCTCAGGATAAGAAGTGTGGAATTTTAAACTCGGACTTAGATACCATTTATACCTTTATGTCTTCCTCTTAATATCAGCAAATGTACTGCTATATCCTTTTCTCGTAAAAGGAAACTTTTGGACGTCATGTATATTTTAGATGGATGCTTATTAACTAGACTTGACAAAATAACCAAAGATTTGGGAGTCTTCCTTAATACTCGTCTATCCTTGGAGCATCATATTAACGCAATCTGTTTGTAAAGAGATGGTCAAAAGAGTTTAATGATTCATTTATAACGAAGGTCCTTTACTGCACGTTCATTAGACCCATTTTGGTGTATGCCAGTCCGGTCCGGTTTCCCTTCTATGCTGTATACATAGTCGCATCGTTCGAATGATCTTGGATGGACTTCATTGAGACAACCTAAAACCCTCGAAAATACTTCCTAACCCATGAAACAGAAACCCAAATGTGTGCGTGCGAGCCGTTTTCTAAAATGTTCTATATGATACTTACGGCAAAGTACCAAACATTGACTTTATATATGCGATAAGACCTAAAATACTATCCATACAAGAAAATAGTTTTCTTGTAATTTACAGCCTTACTTAAGAAAATAATAAAATAGTTTTGATTACAAAGTAAACCTTAACATTTTACGCTCACTAACTTTCAGCTGAGTAATAATTGCATGTGTGTATGTGCAGCTAGAGTTTGAATCTGTAGGCAGCTACATTCTATTTCATCATACTATGGCATGTCACGACGGCACAGCAGTAATGGAATTTTCTGGCAATTTCAGCACTTTTAATTATAAAAAGCACTTTAATTTACATTTAATTTACATTTATTCCAATTGGCATGTAAACTTTAGAATAAATAATAAGCGAATGTTGATACCTTGAATAAAGTCGGACCAATAATTTGTGTGCAGCTCTAGTCTTCTAGTGTGAGATTACATTGCAGGAGTAAACAGCTAGCAGAATTCCTGAAATAGCACTCAAATTATATCAAGGCTCGTAAACACCCACGAGGATAATCCTAATTCTTCGGTAAAGATTATTCCTATCCGAGAATTAACCCCACCAATTTGTGTAAATTCACGTGTTTTTTGCTTATGTGGCATTACTTTCGGACATTTTCAGTATGCCGAAATAAAGGAGTATTTTGTTTAAAAAAAAAGGAATGCTGAATAAGCAATATAATGAAGAAAATTAATTTAATTTTTAGTTTTCTTTTATTACATAATATTAAAAAAATTATTTAAGCAGAGAAAAAATTCAAAATCAGTATATCTCTAACCGAAGTATCGTTGCCACGGAAACGTGCTATTCTTTGTTGTCTGCTGTCACTGGCACTTAAAATCAAATTTGGCTCATCCGTCACCTATTTGGAACAATCCTTGAACAGAAAAATCTCGGAAAAAACATTACACCGGTGTAATACGATGGATTAAATCTCGAGTAATCTTGGTTGGTTGGTTGGTTGGAATTTCATACGATACCCGCATTTCTCTTTATTATATGTTCTAAGCAGACAACATTTGTCAGGTGTACGCCTTTTGTCTCAGCCTGACTTATACTTTTATAACAATATTAACAATAATTGTCATGAAAATCATGGATTCGAATTAGCTTTTCTTAATTTTCTTCCCAAATAACAAGTAAAATATATGTGGGATTTTGATTATTTAGGGAAAAGCGCGAGATATTATTGTAAGGAATTTATTTAGTTTAATTTAAACAACAAAAGTCTCTAAAACTTGGTCACTATTATGCAAATATAAAGCTTCGTTCGTAGCGGGAAGTGCTCTTCACTATCGCATCTGTTATCAGCGCTGAAATTTGTCGG
The DNA here is from genome assembly GCA_963924295.1 of Dioctria rufipes. Taxonomy (NCBI): domain Eukaryota; kingdom Metazoa; phylum Arthropoda; class Insecta; order Diptera; family Asilidae; genus Dioctria; species Dioctria rufipes. The sequence goes on along the minus strand of OZ002740.1, from coordinate 19,800,334 downwards.
CATATATTCTTTTGTGTTTTGTCATCGCATGATCCGTATTCATGATTATAACTGGATGTACTATATTTTGGGTTAGTTGGGTAAGTATTATGTATGGATTAGTTTTGTCGTTTTTAGTTTTGGTGAGGATCCTATACATATATTTTATTCATTCCTACAATTTTTTATTATGAACGGAGCCACACTTTGATTGTCCGTCCGTCTGTTCGTCTATCCCAGTGTTTCCCAACCTTTTTTTCCTCGCGAACCAAAAGAAAGGTCCGAAAAAATTTGACGAACCCCCTATGTAGTCGTTAATGACAGGTAAAAAAAAGCAATAAAATTTGATAGAATATATATTTTTCATATTGCAGAATAATTGATTATATTAATCGTGAAACATTGAAATGAAACATTAATAAGATTAAAATGATGGCTATAAAAGTTGAAAACAAGATAAATTTAACAAACTGGTTCTTATGTTATACATATGGAAAACCTCTTAATGGGATGTTTGTGGTTGTTTGATAGAACAAAGCAATTCAAAGTTAGGCTCAATATCTGACAATCTCAGTCTTAGATCTGGTTCTGCATTTAACCTGTTTCTGTATTTATCTTTCAGATAAGTATATGCTGAAAATCCTTTCTCGCATAGATATGTTGTGCAAAATGGTAATAGAACTTCAATGGCTGAGCCAGAAGTCAATTAAAGATTGATCTTTAAAAATTGCTTCTAGAGAACTGTCACAAGATAATTCTATGAGTTTTTCTTTTTCCAGTATATTTAGAGAGGTTTCTAAACTTACATTTCCTTGAAATGGATTACATATCCAGTTGTTTGATATGGATATATTGCATCTGTTGGGAAAATAGTCATCGAAAGTTAATCGAAGATAGTTCAGATGTTCACATATACTCCTTTTAATGTTTTCGTCAAGTTTAATTGAATTTTCTGATAAAAAAAGTACTGACAGAATAGAAACATCCATACTCATTCAATTGATTCAAATTGATCTTGAATTGAAATTTGATACACGATGTATCCACAGCAACAGTAAATATAAATTCAAGAATGGACTAAATGTTACCATAGGAAAATTTAAGTTTTTTACGTATGCTAACTAAGAAGTTCTTCAGTAAATCAAATCCTATAAAATTGGTTGTAATCATTTTTACCATCCAACGAATGGTTCGAGAAATATATGCGGAAAACGAAAAAGAAGCTAGAAATTTTGGAGAAAATTGAGACAAATGCTCGTGAAGACTGAAGAGAAAAATTGTTTTTCCATTTTGATTTTTATAGTTAGTAAGTGAATTCTTATGCTGTTAGAATCACTTTAATGAATTGAAAAAATAAGTGCTAAAAATCCTGAAAAAAAAGTAAATGCTATTTCTGTGTGTCGATTGGTGTAAGTGTGGTGTATTTTTTGTTTTATGAACCATGAACTTTATAAAGAATTTTTTAATTTTTAAGACGGTGTTTTATTGCGAGTAATTCAGAAAAAGTTACTGATTATGAAATTCCTTTTTGAAAAATCTGACTGAGCGTTTTTCATAACAGTTGGCGGATCCTGAAAGTTCCCGGTAGCATAAAATCGAAGCGCAATCAATAGTTAATCAACGACAGGAATTGGATTATTTCTATTACTTCAAAATCTGAGCGAAGGTTCTAGCTGCTCAGCTAGCGCTAAAACCATGTATTTGGGCATTCTGAATCGATATTCAAATTGATTTTAACTGAATTCATCAACATAGGACCGTCTTTTTTTTTAAATATTCTGAAATCCCTTGCAGTTAATAAATAAGTCCACTCCAATGCGAGGATTAATGGTTCATCATTTGAGCTTCCAGAGGAGCCAGTACTGCTGGTATCAAATAAATCATTGGAGGCTAAAAAATGCTAATATTACTTTACTATTTTAAACAATGTGATAAAAAAATTACCATCAATTCTTGACTGAACACAGTTAATAGTTCTTATTTTCGAAGGTTATTTAAGACTACTCTCAACTGGTCGCAAATAAATTGCGACCGTCTTAAACCTGCTTGGTGAATAGACTTGAGACCGTCGCAAGCTTGCGACAGGTTGGTGAATACGGCCCTAACAGTCAAACTTTCACAGTGGTGTAGGTGTATGAAGTTACATACGGGCATTCATCTAGTATCTTAAGAATTTGTCATAGGAAAAATCTCGCCATTTTCAGTTCATTTTCAGCACTTTCGCATTCTGGATATACGCACCTTTTCAAAATGGTAGATAACACTAGCACAGCTGCATATATAGTACAATGATTACTCAGCTGAGAGTGTTTGTTTGGGGAATCGTAGTCATTTGGTTCAAATAAATTTTTTTAAGAAATTTTGTTAGGAAAGGTATAACAATTTTATTTCGGTTCCGAATATATGAAAGCAAGCTTAAGATTATTAGAACACCATTTTTCTGTATAAGAAGTAGTTTATGGCGGGGGAGCTATTCAAATCAAACTTTTGTCAGTCTTAGATAAAAACACGGCAAATATTTTTCAATGTTTTAGGACTTCGTTGGGGATGTCATATGATTGTGAGGGAGTCTGTTTCATAGCTTGTGAAGTATTCTCGAGGGTTTCGGACAACCCTATTATTCTACCTCCATATATTGACAGGCTTAAACTCTTTCCATTGGATTTTCTTGAGAATAGACGAGAAACTTCCAGAGTTGCATTTCAGTGTATATGTTACAGTCAAAACACGAAATCCGTAAAAACCTGATTTTACTAGGAAATTCTAGCTCTAACAAAGCGCTCTCGGTAATTCTAGTTTTAACTAATATAACACAGTTAAAACTAGAATTAACGAGAGCGCTTTGTTAGAACTAATATTAACCAAAGAATATTTAGTTAATTCTGGTTGTGGCTGAATTCTCGCGTAGCTCTTAGTTAAATCTAGAGCTGACTGGTTGCTATTAGTAAATTTGCGTTACAATTTAATTCTCTCGCCATTAATCCTTGATGTTTATTAAGGATGTGGCCACAAGGATGGAGTTGGCGTAAGGAGAGACATTGTCAAAACGACGGAGACCAAAAACATACTTTATAGTAGCGTTGGATGCAGTATTTAGCTTAGCTTTCGAATAGACTCATAGTCAAGAGAAGCAAATACGTAAAAACAGGGACGAGAAGCGTCCTGACCAGCTTTAAACGGGTTTTTGCTGGAGTGAAATTACTAGTCGCCCAGTGCGAACGAAGCCCACCATATACTTTTCTAATTAGAGTATTAATATGATGGCCCCAGGAAGGAGTTCTATTGAAGATAATTCCCAAGTTAGAAACGGAATCAACAATTGGAATTTGCGTTCCATAGATTACAACAGGTGAGAAATAAGAAGTATCTAAAATTGTTTTGTATATAATTAAGCATTTAGTTTTGGTAGGGTTCAAGTGTAGCATGTTGTCAATGGTCCACAAATAAATTATACAAGAAACACCATCTTCAGTTAATCCAATTGGTCTTGAGATGTACAATTGACCATAATCAGCATAAAGGTGCAGTTTGCTGTACTTAACACAATGAAATAAATCATTGATGAAAAGAGAGAACAACAAAGGACCCAATATAGATCCTTGTGGCACTCCTGAATATACCAATTGAAAAGAGGAATTTAATTTTTTAGAATACACAGATTGATACCGATCGCTCAAGTAACTGCCGATAAGGTTTGCAGTCTGGGGAGAGAAATTAAACTGCATTATCAGTTTTCTACATAGCTTGCTATGATTCATCGAATCAAATGCCTTAAAGAAATCCAAGAGCACTAACATGGAGAACTCATCCCTGTCAATAGCAATCCGTATATCATTGGTTATTTTTTGTTATGTTTTGTTTTTGATAAGTGTAAATATTTTGGAAACTACTTGTTTCCCGGATTCCAAAAGAATCATACTTATTTAATGCAAAAAAAGGTATACTTACACAAAATTTCATGTAATTTGAATTATTTTTACGAGAGAAAAGAAATAAAAAACTGAAAAATCGGGCTTCTGCCATTTTCACGAAAAATTTGAAATTCTGTTGAATAATGCTTTACAAGAAAGTTTTAGATATTTTTATTATCTATAACTTTCGCGAAGCACACACATTTTCCGCTAGGAAGTCACATTTCTCCGAATGTCGCAAAAAAAAAAACACGTTCAATCCCTTCGCAATTTCAGTTTATCTCGTGTTGAATTTTTGTTTTTTTCTCTTAATTATAACCTTAATTAAATTTTCCATCTGGTCCTTGCCTGTTATTATTTTTTTTTAGTTTTATCATTCACAATACGTTTTGGGACCAGCCTAAAACAACACTATCGATTTAGAGACGAATTGAGAAAGTTGTAAGAGTCAGATTAAAGTTATCGAAGTAAAAAAAGTTGTCGAAGTAAGAAAGATGTCGAAGTAAAAAAGATTTGTTAAAGTACACAATTAATAAGTGACAAAACGTTGTTTACACAATTTTAGATTTTCAGGTAAAAAAAAATGTTCCAAGAAAATGTTATGCCAACTGAGATGAAATATTGTCAAGTAAAATAATTGCTCTCACTTAGGTATGACCTTTTTCTAGTTCACAGATTCAAATAAACAGTTTTCTGTACCTTCTATTTTTCGCATGAATAAATTTAATATCCTCACACTTGCCTTATCACATACACATAAGTACTACATGTATCTATGTATATGTAGGAAATGAAAAAAAAAAAAAATGCACGGAAAATATACCTCCAACAAGGCAATCTTTAGATTCTTACAAGCCTATAAAGTCCTGAAAACCATTTTTCTTGTTACATGTCCTACATACTCTCAAATGTATTCCTGGGTGACTACGGAAGAACTTTCTTATTCAAATGTGCACCACAATTGCTTTTTTAAATATCCCATTCCTTCATACATATGTATACTGATGTATGTATGTTTGTCTGTCTGTCTGTCTGACTTTACTTACATTCTTTACTCAAGCCGGGAAAAAGTTCTGAGATTTTTATATAGATGGGTCTCATTTCGTCCCATCCCATTCATCGTCGATTGTCATGCAAAACATATCGCGAAAGAAATTATGGAAGTAGCGCGGAGGGAAAATGAGCCGTCTCAAGTACATTTGCAGAACAAGAACCGCTCAGCACAATGGACACTCTTGGTGAAGAAATTAAGGAAGCAATTCTGTACACACTGGGGGACAAGCTAGGCTGAGTCTAGACGTTGAGAGTTATTCATTCCCTATATACGTGCTCATTGCATATGCATTCGGTTTATAATTATAATTCCACATAAATTCAGGTGTTTCCAATGACACTTATGGGTTTCATGAGTGAGTGTCAATGCTGACACAAGAACTCTCATATGGAATCATACCTACAATGGTATCTGTAATACCTGCCAGGCTCTATAGCACTTACCCCTCTGAAACTGTATCAAATTGACTTTTCAAGCAGAGCTCTTCCATTTCCTGTTTACTTGAGTAAAGGATTGAATCCATTTTATCATATTCAGTACTTCAATATAAAAAAAACACCTCATCTCGACATAACTAACTCTCCTTACTGGATGGGTGGGCTGTTGTACAGGCCAATGACTTCTAATGCTAGAAAATATCCTGAAAAATACGAGGCAGTGTTGACTGGCTAAGGGATTTATAGGGATGGGTGAATCTCTTCTAAGTGGTGTAGTCATGTTTTAGGGAAATTGAAAGTTATATGAGATCTAAAGAGTTTCAATAAATTGAAAAATCATCTATGGAGCGCCCGATTTGCCGGTTGGTTATTGTGATGCAAACTCGTGGTAGAGAGGAGTTGGATCAATTTAAAAAAAAAAAAAACTTAAATCATATGAAATAAAAATTGTTTTTCACGTATTGGGTCCCTATGCGACCCATGTCGTGTGAAATGAATAATTATTGACAGTTGAAAATTTGGTGAAAGGTAAAAAGGTAAATGTCCTCTACGCGAGAGCTCTTAGAGAAATTCTTTCTGCCATTAGGTAAAAAAAAAAAAAAAAGAAAAAAGAAAAATACATTTGAGACCTGATTTCCCTTAGAAAACATGACAAATATTCCTAGGGGATGTCACCGTGTCCTAATTTGTTTTTCTTATTTTGCAGTTTGAGATATGTTGCTACTTTTTTTTCGCTCCCTAGAGATTATTTTTGATACCCTATTCAAGGAGATATGATATGTTTGTGGCACTAATATACATTTTATGAATTTGGAATATAAAGATTGCTTGTTGGATTCATCTATAGGACAGGATCTCAGCTTGCTACATTCAGATTTCGTGTAGTTAACACTTTATAAACATTATCTAAAGAATTGTCGGTCGCTATGTATTGCCACACCCAATTATGCCAATTTAGTAGCTCATGGGATATAATACCTCAACAAGGTTGTTGCACCCCATTTTGTTCTGTATCTGCCTTATACGCTCATTTGTCTTCTTACTAAAAGAAAAAAAAATCACTTTTAGATCTCAATTTATTGGTTGGTTGGTTGGTTTAAAGGTGGTGAGAGTTTAGGGGGGCTGCGTCCATTGAAATGGTCTATTGTGCTCACCCTTCCATCTTCTTAAAGCAGGCCAGTCCTTTTGAGGAAGCTTAAGAACTCGCGGAGCAGTTTGTTTACCAACTCACTGGTCCAGCTGTGGTTTACCAACGGTTTCCATTCTGCGTGTAGCTATCGGCGGGGATAGGTCATTCACACATGACATGTAAAGCAGTCTCATCATCCTCTAGACAGAGTCCACGCCAATAATGATTAGGTGCTACCTCAATTGACAGTGACCGGTAACCATCAGACCAGTTAAGAGTCTATAACGTCCGTCCTACTGTACCTTAGAAGCTCCCTTCCCTTTCCATAAACAAAATCGTCATAAGACGCTTGGCATGGTTTTGTTCCACGATGCTCCTTCTAATACATGCTGCGACCCTCTGATACACGTTTGCGAATGACCCCCTTTCCCGTGGACAGGAGCAAACCGCATATTGGTTCTTGCTGATCAAATGTTTAGCTGAGCCTTGTCTAGCAAATTCGTAAGTTTTCTCGTTGCCAGCTTTTATGTCCGGGGATCTAGATCAGACTAAACCGATTGGGTCTACTGAGTTTGTTAAGGACGCTCTGGTATTCCCACAGGAGCTGTGGAAGATGGAATTGCTTTAATTGCTACCTGACTGTTGGAGAAGTAGATTCTCGTAAGCGCAGGATAGGTATACACCTCGGCCTGGAGCTCTGTAGTGTGATCCTCATGTTTAGTGACCACTTGTGGACTTGGCGACATGCTCTGCAAAATTTGAGAGCCAGGTGAACTACGTAAATCTTGCCTTTCCTGAGAGTGTACCAAAACCTTTATAATTTCTGATGTCTTACAAAAATTCGGAATTGAATGGACATGACTCAGTTGTTAAACCAAGATAAAAACCAAATTTTATGAGAAAAGTGGTCCCAGATCTAACCTTTGTTAATATGTTCATGAGTACCAAAATCTAGAAATGGTATGTGCAGACAAATCTAGTTCGACATTGTGGTCTCAATAAGTACGTTCCAGAAGTCCGGTTGGTTAGCGGAAACATAACAGTTAGATCAACGGGTCTCAATTCGACTGGCTACTTAAATTTAGCTATTCTGATCTCATTTGAAAACAGTTACCATGTGTGTAGTTGTAGCACACGTTCAACTGATAAGTAACATAGACCATAGTGGAACAATGAATAGATTCAAAACTAATGATGAACTAAGAAGATCTAAATCTGGAAGACCTTCTGTCATCACCATAGATTTCAAGATTATGAAAGTTATATGGGGTGGTACGAAGAAGCATTCCAAGCTCTTGATATTAGAGACTTTTTCACTTCCAACCGAGAAGAGACTGTCCATGATACAATCGACATTGTCAATAACAAAGTATTTGACAGGAACTAAAGTCTCCCGCAAAAATCTTCATTCCCAACAAATTAAAAAGAGTGACCCATTTAAGCATTTTAGATCCACCGGAGGACTTCATAGCTTTAGTCATACTGAAAAAATTCCCAAGTCAGTGACGCTCTGGGAGTACATTTTCTAAGGCGGACGAGACTATAATGCAGGGTGGGGCAGAGTACAATCCTTGATTTGGCAGGTGAATTGTGAAAAAAACAGTTCACGATAAAAGAAAAAGGTTTCTATTTTTAAAAAGTACATATTACGCCATTTTTTTTTTTGCTTAACTGTTAAAGATAATATCGTCCAAGTTTCGACCTTGACGGACGATGCACATATTGAGCCGTTCAACAAAATTTTCTCCCACTCTTGCCAGTATATCTTGTGGAACTCCGGTGATTACGTCCTCAATGGCCACCTTCAGAGCTTCCATGGTTCGAGGTCGAACTTTGTAAACCGCAACTTTGAGGTAGCCCCATAGAAAAAAGTCACAGGGGGTCAAATCCGGGAGAAAGGGGGCCATGGAATATCCTCTCGTATATAGATTAGGCAACCGGGAAACATTTCATGCAAAACTTCGCGTGAACGACGAGCAGTATAGACCGTGACTCTATCCTGTTGAAACCAAAAGATTTCTGTGTCATTTTTCCTGTCATACTCTTTTCTAGCAACTCACAATAGCGCGCTGAAATCACAGTACCAGTTGAGCCTCCTTCTTCAAAAAATGTGGGCCCAATTATGCCTATCAAGACACAATTGATTTTTTAAGAACTGCAGATCCTGTCATTCTTACATAACTGTTCCATTTCCGAATGTTTGGGGCCAGGAACACTATCGTTTCCATTTAAATTGAACCCCCTGCGAAAGGCCCTCTTTGTCGCCACTACACTTTTCCCGGTTTTAAAAAAGGCATCCATAACAAACCCATCAGAGCCCAGCTGTCCACCGCATGGTGACTATTGAAAACAGCGTTGTTACCCCGACCTAACGGCCCTTCTCCCATCCCTCTAGGGATTGCATTCTGCCTCACCCTGTATCAGATGAAGCGACCTGGAAGTTATCCCAAATATGATTACCAAATTCCCTGGCCTTAAGCATAGCTAAAAACGACATTCAATACGTTTTCGCCAAGTTTCGCTGACTTTTACATGGTACTAAACATTCACATAATTACTACCAGTGTAAATTTTGATAGCCGAATTATCTTCTCCTTTTATACTTAATTTTATAGCGAATTTCGTCATTTAATCTCATCATAGTTGAGCCTTTTTTTCTAAGTGCCAAGAAACTAAGCGAAATAAATTTTTTTTTCATATAATAAAAAAGTTTTCCTGTGATTATGTCGCCCAAATTTTAATGTGATGCAAATCAAAAATTGAATTTTAAAAATAATTTCACGTGCTCGCAAAACTACCGCAACCTAACGTAGACATAGCGTAAATTCGGTCAAGAGTGAAATTCAAGGAACCATTTTGGCGGCGAATAGAATTTATAGCTAAGTCCATGTTTGGGGGAGTATTGAACAGAGAACAACACGTCTCCATTTCTGAAAAACACCGGAACATGCTTTAAGTCCAAACTCGTCATGTTGCCAATTCTGTCATTGGCACGTTCATCTTAGCAATTGAATAAATTCTACCCGTTCTTCTCCTGCTGCTGCTGCTACTACTACTCCGCTCTGATCAATAATTCTAATCGCGCATGCCACTCCATATTTAACGTGTGATTAACTAGAGAAAAATTCAATAAACACTTAACAATTGCACACTGAAACTGTTCTGAGAGTTGCAAAACACACAAGGCATGGATGAAATTTTAAACAGATTTTGGGAATTTATAATTCTTGAAATTTGTCACACTTTAGAGTCTCATACATAAGTCCTTCTCTATGGTCTGCACTTAATGGTGATTCCTTCATATTTCAATTTGTGAGAGCTTAAACATTGCGACCGCTTCTTTTACATTAAATTCATTAACCCGTAGAAGATTTTTATAACGGGTAGGTTAGGTAGGTAGTTAGCAATTAAGTTTAAATGGAGTTTCTTCACCTTAAAATTTTTAGCAGTTTTTACGTTAATGGAACGTAATCAGAGATAATTACCTTTTTACTGAGACGGCTGTGTTAAAGCTCCAACTTTTTGCAGCTTCTGATTTTTTTCTTTTATAATTTTCAAGAGTGACTACTCAAAATTACCACACCCAGACAATGGAATCTTTATACCTTTGGGCTGCTAGTTATATCTGAATTATTTTAAAATAAATCGTGACTCCATTGAGGATTTATTTTCATGTATTTATCTGTTCATGCCTAGAGATAATAATAAGATACAAATTACCTGAGAGCAGAACATATAGATCGATAATAGTGTCACCTGGTGCCGAAGCATCGAAAATATTAAGATCGACATTAGTGTCATCTGGTCCCACTGTGTCGACTTTCCCCTTCAAATTCTACATATATTTTGTTCCTTATTTTCAAAAGCAATTTTCTTGGACTATAGAAATTCCAGTATAATTGTCCCGATCCCGTCCTCACACACTCCTAGACAAATTTTATGTCTAGATGGTCCTAGGAGAAATTAAATATTCTATATTTTTTTTCAAAAATTAACCGATATTGGTGAAGAACTGAATCCTTAACAGAAGATCTAAAAACCACAAGGTGTAGAGTCGTACCAGTCGAGGTCACAATTACTGGGAGATCCTGGAGTAGAATAGATTCCGCGAGCTAGACAGCAATCGTTTTTGTCCTATGTCCCTCATGATGAATGAAAGTAAAGAAAGCGAATGCTAATCAAGGATTTTTTTCTTCTATCACACCATTAAGACTTGAGTAGAAATATAATATAAAAAACGAATTTGGTCTAAGCCATCAAAGCCTGATATGAGCCTAATGTATATAAAAATAAAATAAAAAGTCTAGCAGCACGTTTCTTGGTAAAAACTTGCTCAGCACACGAACATTCGAAAGCATTCGACAACGAGAATTTCTGTATATAAAAAGTCTCCAAATATTACAAGAAGGCAGTAATTTGAAGAAGCCAAGCTCACGTTACGATTGTTATTGATTCAGGCACGTCTAGAGATTGTTCCTCTTGAAGTTTTCGTATTATTATTATTATTATTCTTATTTTTGTTTTACTACATGTGTATTCTCCCTGACTACTTCGAGTCTGCATCTGCAGATTTCTTTGATAATTTTATTTCTAATAAACTAAAAGTTTTTTTTTTTTTTTTTTGCTTACATTAGACACATACTCTGGTGATAAGCTCTACTTATTTAACATCTTACTATGGTTCGTCCGTGGGAGGATCGTCGCCTTTATATTTAGCAGTAAGTTGCACTCATGGAGACCTTATCCGTATATGAATCATCCTGATGAATGAAAGAATGAGAGAAGTGTTTTTCTTGTCTGGACATAATAAATTCCTAAGAATTACCACACTTGAGCCGAAGACACCTCATATGAATATATAAAATCCTATAAAATCTCGGTTTGAATTTGATTTAATCGAGCAAGGTATAATGGCAGCACCATTGGTTGCCTGATTTCATTCATTTTATTCAAAATTCATGGGTCTGATCGCGCCATAAACGTGATTGGAAATGTGATGGCTGATATAAGATATGATAGCTTCAGTAAGTATACCTGGTGGTCTACATGAAAAAGGGTTAACCCTATCAGAAGTGACAAATGATCTTATCTGAGCGGCCAAACACTTTACGATAAAAATTCGCAATTTATATGAAAATGATCGTGGCAAAAGGCAACAAATGGTCGCAATTAGTTGCAGGGTAATAGCAGTGAACTGCGGTAAAGCAACCCTACCAGTTACTGACACACAATACCTAATTGAAATTGATTTATGCTTCTTAAGAGGATCACCGAGGTATGTTGGATAAGTATATGGCGGCGATCATTGCACAGTAGTTAACTTTAAAGATAAGCCCTCGGGGAATTATTATGAATGCGAGGACAAAAAATGAACAAATTATTGGCAGCAAATATTGCAACCCTCCTCGATCGTTTATTTTTTTTTTTTTACCTTTTCGGAAATGTACACTTGGAAGGAAGAATGAGGAGAAGGAATCTGTTATTTATTTAAGAGATTTAGTATCTTACCTATAGTTCCCTTCCCTATTTGAATAAGACAAGAACCCATTCATTTTCAATTGGTTCAAAGAATATTGGAGTCTAGGGTCCGTCTGATGTGCGGAATTTATATTTTTATAAGTAAAAATAAAAAATTGGGATAGGTTTTTTTTCACACGATCAAAAGAACATCCGCACGATGATGATTTTTGTCGCATTGATTTACATAATCTAAGAATCCTGGAGGAATAATAGTTACAAATATTCAAATTCGTGATGCTTTTCTTCTTTTCTTTTTTTTCAAGCACAAATAGCATCCAAGGAACTATCAGCAATCGCAAAAAATCAAATGCAAGTAACAAAAATTTAGCCGCCGCCGCTGAGACTAGAAGTGTTAAATTAAAAATTAAAATAAGTTTTTCAACCGCATAATTGGCGACATTGTTCCATTAAGCAAGACAACAGCTGTATTGATGAAATATACTGGAACCCGAACTCGACGAGGTCAACAGATTAAAGTCGGCAAAATTAAAAGAAGAAAAATATGGATGCAAACTTTTCCACACAGCCCAAGTCAAGCCAAGCCCAAAAATTACGGCGCAAAAATGTGCATGCAAATCAAAGAGAAAACCCCGTCTTACCGACTCCCAGCCCCCCCCCCCCCTTCCTTCTCAAATAACTCACTGTTTCTATTCTTGGCAGACTAATCTTATCGGACAAATAATGGTCACACCCAGAAAAAGAAAGAAAAAACAAAAACAAAAAGGTTAACTTTAATTGATTTTAGATTTTTCTTATGCACATGCGTTCTGAGCTTTATTATTCAATTGATTCTGTCCAGAATTGTGAAGAAAGTGCCAAGTTTTATTAATTAAGTGGTTTTCACTATAATGAAGAAGGGTTTTGAATTTGAATAAATGAGTAAAATTGGGAAACAAGGCCAGATTTTGGAGCTCGTTTTTCGGTTTTTTTTCTTCTTGTTTTTCATAATGTTAAGCGAGAAGCAGCGGTGGGAAGTAGCTTAAAGCCTAAAGACCAAGGCGCAATCGACCATCAAGTATCTTCGCAGCACGCTTTTAAAAAAGAAATGGTGGTTGCAAGAATTTCGAGTTTCAAAATACTGCAGAAAATTCTGCCAGTTTTCTCTCTGATTTAAAACAAAAAAAAAAAATTCACTTGACAATTCGGGACGAGACGTATTTCTGATGGTAGCTTGCATTTCCTTTTTTGTTCGAATTAAGTTGTCGGTGGGCCAATAAGAAGATATCGTCTTTTCGCTGGCTTATGGCGACGCGCGTGTATCGGCGGGTCGTACATTTCCGAGCTCTTGACCAACCACTTTGTAAACCTGGTAAAAGTAATTTCGAGATTCGCGTCTAGTAATTCTAATAGGATTTGACTTTAGTGTAAATAAAAAAACAACAAAAATAATTATTATTATGCCAATCGGCATCCTAGACAGAGCTAGGCAAGTACCACAGAAAAAGTACTTAAGTACAAGTACAAGTACCGGAGGCCTGAGTACTTCAGCGTAAGTACAAGTACCGCATGCATGAAAAGTACTTGTAACTAAGTACTAAGTCTATAAAAAGTACTGAGTACTTTTTAAAGTACTGGCAATAATATAATGAAGTTTGTCGAGTTCAGTTAATAGATATTAATAAATAAATGCCTGTTGAGAACTATAATATGTATAGAAACCAGTGACTACTATTTATAGTTTTTTATAGTTTTCGACGCTGCAGGTAGAGTAAAACTTTCACCTCTCATTGCTACATTCATAAAAACGACTAGAGGCCCGCCCAGGCACACCCATTATCGCCTCCAATAATGCATAACAATTCTAAGAAAAAAATTTCCAATAAATTTCTAAGAAAAAATTGAGGCCTTCCCTAGATCAGGTCGAGGCATCGTTGATTTTATATATTGGAGCGAGGCATTGCTCGCTTTCCCTTGTTTATGTCCACTGACGTATATAGTATGGACTGCTTACTTTTCTATTTTACGTGGGCACAATTGCTTGTGTCAAAAAGAGTTCTTACGTCGGTGCCAATATTTAAAAAAATCACTGGCGGGAAGTTGAAAAAGTGTACACGCAGTTCGGAAGGTGATTTTAATAAAACTTTTAGAATTTCTTCTGGGTATCTAATGAATATATTGTTTTTGGTAAAACAGTTTTTATCAGTAATAACCCTAAATGATTAATTTAAAATCATGTATTTCGACGAATCCACTATTTTATTTGTTTTCAGTTCTCTCTCAGTTGGTATTTGGTGCTTAGACCGAAAGAGCCAGCAATATAGAAGTGAGCTCATATTCTGCAGTGTATTTCTATGAACGTAGTCAATCCATATTATACATGTCAGTGGTTATGTCATCATCGATTTTATATTCGAGCAAGACGTTACTGGTTTTTGTTCTACTTGCCCATTCTTGTTTGTATGTTATTAGTTTGTCTCAGGTAAAGCAGAATCTATTTATAAGAAAAGTAATTGGGAAATATCAAATATTGCGTTGGACTACCATCTCACTGTTCATTACAAATAGACTAAATCGGTTTGCCTTTTTTCCTATTTAGTCCTCTTCGAAAATTCTTCCTAAATACTTCCTCTATCAACGGCAATAACAACTGGAAAATACATTTTACCTAGCTATCTAAAAAAACACTAGTGCGTGAAAACAGTAAAAAAACTCTTGGCTTCAGAGCTTTTTTCCTTCCAATGAAAAATAATTGAATTTAAACTGTCGTCAATCACAAAAAATTGCAGGCTCTCACACTAAATTTTTCTTCCACAAATTCATATAAATTGAATTTCGATTTTTCGCTTTTCTCGTGAGTTCCTTTTTAAAGTTTTTTGGACCCCCGAGCTTTGATGCCTACAAAATTTAAAATTCTAAGTACAAGTACCACTTCCAGAACCTAGACTTAAAAGTACAAGACAAGATAAGTACAAGTACCATACTAGTACCTACTTAAAAATTTTTGAAGTACAAGTCCAGGTACTGACCTTAAGTAACCTATAAGAACCAATGTACGCACTTACTACAAATATCGTTATAAAGCTAAGTACTTCAACTCTGTCCCTGCTCCTAAACCTCTATTATTAGAAGTCATATATAACTTACACAATCTGAAGTACTTCGCGTTATGGCTGTATTTCTAGTAAATTCTTACTTTTGTACAGGGTACTTAAGCATATATATATATGGGATTTATAAGTACTAGTACCAATACCTGGACTTGTACTTCAAAAATTTTTAAATACCAATATCGGCACTTGTGCTTGAAAGTTTTTTAAGTACCAGTACCGGTAGTTGTACTTGTACTTAAAAAACATGTACTTCAAAAATTTTTAAATACCAATATCGGCACTTGTGCTTGAAAGTTTTTTAAGTACCAGTACCGGTAGTTGTACTTGTACTTAAAAAACATGTAAGTCCCTGGTGCAAGTACTTAAGTCCCAATATATTTAAGTACTTCACAGGTCTGGCTAAAACACTAAAAAATTAACAAATTTTTTTCACAATTTTTTTTACAATGGATTTTGATGGAGCTGGGCTCAAACGTATATACATGAGTAACGATATCAGTAGTAGTAGTAGTAGTAGTAGTAGTAGCAGTAGCAGTGCCGTATATATGGTTGTCGAAGGGGGTGTATCAAATTTCTAAGAATCATTCAAAAGAAATCTTATAAATAATATAAATATCTATTACAACTTTTACCCCAGTAAACACAATATTAGATCATTTCTGCTGTGGAAACACGTTCTGTTAAAGTTTTGCATTTTTTCCTAAAGCCTAGTACGGACTTCGAGTAAAACATTAAGCCTAGTATCGAGTTCGGGAAAAGTAAAATTTAACGCGGTCTCCAAATTTTTCACATTAAAATCGCTGGTAAAATTTTTGACGTATGTTAATTTGGAGAAAACAAAGTGACAGATGTCTAAAAATTTTATCGCTGAAAAGCTTCTAATTGTTTATAAAGTTTGGATAAATGTTTCTGCAATTTGCAATTAAAAATTGACTTAATTAATCCGAAAATTGTTAAAAGAACTTAAATCCTTCAATAAATTAAGAAAAAAATCTGAACATTTTCAATTAAAATTAAATTCTTCAATAAGTTCAAAAAAACAATCTGAAAATTGTCATAGAAACAGGAAATGTCATAATTTTACCAGCATTTTAATGCTACGCGCATTTAAATGTTCAGTAAAATAAGTGGAGACAGCAAAGTGCCATCTACATTAAAATAGAGAAATATTCACTTTTTACCAGTGAACTCCGTACTGCACTAATAAAATCATCAGTAAAATTTTTGCTTGCGATTTTACCAGCGCGCTAACATTTGTATGGAAATGTCACATTTTACTCGAACTCGATACTACGTAGTTCAGGTAAAAATTGACATTTCCATACAAATTTTACCGCTGGTAAAATACCAAGCAAAAATTTTACTGAGGTCTTTACTAGTCCAGTACGGAGTTCACTAGTAAAGAGTGCCATTTTTTTATTATAAGATAGATTGCGTTTTGTAAGTCTCTCTTCATTTTATTGATCATTTTAATGCTGCTAAAAGTTTGACATTTCTTCGATTGTTCATAAAGCGAGTTTATTTAGTTTTTCCTGTGGATTTCCTTGACGACGATACACACTTAGACCTGCCGCATCACTTAACATTTTTATACCCTGTTTCTATTTACTTTTAGTAGCATAATTGGATGCCTTTCTCTCCTTTATCGCTAATTACCCTTAAAATTACTTTTGGCCGTACAGTAAAATTCCGTGGTGTTTTTTATACCGAACTGTACGAATGTGCAACAGTCTATACCATCATGTTTTTTCTCCAGCATACAATCTGCGAAGGTTTAAGACTGACATACATCGGCATCTCAGCCACTCTCCTCATGTTCCCTAATTTTTTCCCTTTTTATACCCTAGATGAAATCATAGGGGTATACTAAGTTTGTCATTCCGTTTGTAACACCTCGAAATAATGATGGTAGAGCAAAATGGATTGAACACCCATTCATAATATTAAAAGTTATTTCGATTTTTGCATGTCCGTCCGTCCGTCCGTCCGTCCGTCCGTCCGTCCGTCCGTCTGTGCGCACGATAACTCGAGAACGCGTATACTTAAAGAGCTGAAATTTTGTACACGGACTTGAAAAAA
This sequence comes from Dioctria rufipes, assembly GCA_963924295.1. Classification (NCBI taxonomy): domain Eukaryota; kingdom Metazoa; phylum Arthropoda; class Insecta; order Diptera; family Asilidae; genus Dioctria; species Dioctria rufipes. The sequence continues at coordinate 19,783,175 of OZ002740.1, read as the reverse complement.
AAAAGTAAAATTAAGTTCGAAAATGAGACAAATCGGGCAACTCCTTCGTGGGGTTGCCATATAAAAATTTCGTTTTCCGCTACATATTTGGACACTGCCTGAGAACGCATCTACGTAGAGAGCTGAAATTTCGTACATGATGTTTTTACGACATTAGCAAATAAAATGTCAAAAATGGACTAAATCGGGCAACTCCTTCTTGGTGTTGCCATATAAAAATTTCGGTTTTTTACGTATACTTCGAAAACGATCAGTCCAAGACATTTTTATTGTACTAAGAACTTCTGCAGAATACGAAATCCTATAAAATTGGTTATTACCATTTTTTCTGTGCGACAAACTGTTCTAGAAATATAGGGTCCGCCATCTAACGTTTTTTTTTCAACTAGTGCTTATTTCGTGAATGGTAACACTTAGCTCATGTCTGATTTGACAGATAATTAGTTTTATTCTTCCGCTGAACGAATATGGTTGTGTATACGCTTGAACAACGCTGGGAAATATTGCGACATTACTTTGAAAATCATGGTAATGTTGCAGAATGTGTGCGAAAATTGCGTACGGATTTTGGAAGAAGAGAAGCACCGTCAGCTCCGTATGTTCGTTATCTTGTGAAAAAAGTGAAAGAAACTGGCATCCTCATCGATAAACCAAAGCGTGAAAAGCCAAAAACAGTGCGTACACCCGAGAATATTGATTGTGTGGCAGAAAGTGTGCGTGAAGCGCCATCAACATCAATTCACCGTCGTTCTGAACAATTGAACATTTCGGAGACATCATTGAGACGAATTTTGCATAAAGATCTTGGTATGACGCCATACAAAGTCCAATTGGTTCAGGAGTTGAAGCCAACTGACCATCCAATGCGTTTTCGCTTCGCTGAGTGGGCCTGCGATCGACTTACAGAAGATGCCGATTTTGCCGAAAAAATCATCTTTTCGGATGAAGCTCATTTTGATCTTGGCGGGTATGTAAACAAGCAAAATTGTCGCATTTGGGGCACAGAAAACCCGCACGCATACATTGAAAAGCCGATACACCCAAAACGAGTCACTGTTTGGTGCGGATTTTGGTCCAGAGGCATAATTGGGCCATTTTTCTTCGAAAATGAGCAAGGAGTGGCCGTTACAGTCAATGGCAATCGTTATCGGGCCATGTTGAACGAATTTTTGTTCAGGAAAATTGAAGAGGAGGATATTGGCAACATTTGGTTTCAACAGGACGGCGCTACGTGCCACACAGCCGAAGCTACACTCGATGTTTTGCGCCCTGTTAAAAAAAAAAAAATTATTTGGCGGACCCTATATATGCGAAAAACAACTTCAAAATCAATACTTGAATAGATCGGTGACCATACGAAATTTAATACGGGCATTCATCTAGGGTATCATAAGAATTGGTCTTAGACAAATTCTAGCTTTTTTACTTGTTAAAAATATTTTCGTTTAATTGTTATTTTAGCAGCTGTTACTTTGTTTTCTCCACATAAAACTTACGTCAAATTTTTACCAGCTTTAAAATGCTATTTTATGGAGACCGGGATAAATTTTACCAATACCCAAACTCCATACTTGGCTTAAGTGCGAAATCAAAATATAGCAACACGTAATTTTCTCGCATGGGCGATATGTGATAGCTGCTCAGGGATGTAATTTGTACCAATGTCACTAGATTTCGCTAAGTTTTATAATTTTGTAGGCTTATTAACTATTAAAGGAAGTAAATTCGTTTTTCGTACTTTTTACATATTTCTCCCACCACACGAGTAAGTTGTTTTTACCCAGAAAATTTTTTCATGAGAACTACACGAACAGAACTAAAAACATTTAAATCGATTGTTTCGATATTTTGAGGGCGGGGGGGGGGGGGGAGGGCGGGTTGTCAATGAGGTCCCACCAGCTCTTTATGTATGGCCTTGAGTAGCTGTAGGTATGTCTTAGGGTTTCTGTTTTTCTTCCTTATACATAACATCACAAACTCGGAAACCTTACATTTGCAAGCCGCAAGACACGTATTAAGTTCTTCATTTTCGGTTCCTGAATAAATAAACGAGAGTCGTTAATGTTTTCAATTCAATTTCCATTTGCCGTTTACTGGATGTGATGTATACTACAAAAAACACTCTAATAATTCTCAGAGATCACATGTTATCTAAGTGTCCTTCGATAAAGACTGCACTCCCACAGCCCAGCATACATGCAATCCATATATGTAGGTAGGTGTTGACAATTTTGAGAGGTCTGCATTTATATCCTTTTCTAAAGGTATAAGAAACGGAAGAGATAAAATTTATTTAGAGTAAAATTCCTTGTCCTCCTCCTAATTTAATTTTATTCATGCCAACACTTGTAGAAACCAAAAAGGATTTTCTATTGGACATTTATATATTTTGTCTACTCTACAGATTCCAGTCTCCTGTACCTGTATAAAAGTATATACATGCCAACTCCCTGTTTTTATCCTGCGTATTCCTATAGAAATAGAGCAAACTTTATAATTTCCTATACTTTTCCAGGATTTCTTGACTCTATATAGAAACTAAGGAGAGTCATGTGTCACCTCAATCTCCATTAGCGTTGATGATGTCAAAAGCATGCAAACACAGCAGGGAAATAAGATCAACCTAGTGTGGTGGGCAACTATGGCTCCTATTAACCTCAATTCCCTATAAAGTCATGGGACGTGCAATACGATGTATAAGTTAAACTATTCGAACCCGACACTGTTGTTCTGCCACTAACATGTCCTCCCATCAGTCTTCCTGCACAGTTGTATACCTACATCTGATAACTGTGTAAAGGAATATCACAAGAGGAGTAGCACTTCCTTTCCTCCTTTTTTGCTCCAGTTCTGTCGTATAGATTCGTAGTAGTAGTTAGTAGTAGTAGTAGTAGGAGCAGAAGTAGGAGCAACAGCAGCAGCAGCAGAATATAAAGAAGGTGAGGTGTCTTTGTGGTATGTAGAAACTAAATTCCGCTACCAAGTAGTTTCTACACTTTCGAGTAGCAATTAAAGATGGAACTGCAATAACCCGCTTACCAACCACCCCTTCCTTACATGGATTAATCCCTGCGGCTTTTGTTTGGTTAGTTTATGAGTTCCATTATGAGAGAAGCTCTTGAGTGAACGCTGCTGATTAATTCTAGCGTGTGTTTCAAGAGCCTTTGATTTATCGATGGGCTCGGCAAGCCTATTAGATATTTCACTTATGCTTATTACCCTTAATTCATGGTCAGCAGAAAAATGACTTACACTCAGCTGACTCACAGTTCAGTTACATCATAGCTGCCCGCACTTCAGTGTTATTCAGTCAATCTCAACAACTCAGATCAAAGTGTCTCTTTTTTTTTTTTTTGGAACACATTTTTATCTCAGCTAACAAACCCTGAAACAATGGAGCCCCTGTTGACTTTTGTTTTTTTTTTTTCTTAAAACCTTTTCTTAATTATTTTGTTTTTTAAGTTAATTTTTACTTCATTATGTAACAAAGAAGCATCAACTAATTTTGCATGGTATCTGTTGAAGAATTCCTACCAAAAGCGATTTTGATTTCAATTTCACTCAAATAAGTATTTATGCACGTGAAAATCCTCTGTGACATGTGACAACGATTTTGGATTCATTTTGCTTGACCTGTTTCGGAAAAACATGATTTTCCCATTTTCCAAATTATTTCTGCTCTGATGCTAGCTTATCTGTATTCTACTAGTTCGTTGTATCTATCTACCTGCAAATTGAGTTCAGTTGCGTGAATGTTTCAGCTGATATGTAGTGCTCACTCTACTGCTCCTGGATGATTTTTTTTTTCTGTCTTGATGAATCGATTAAAAATTACTTCGGAGGAATTATTCATAAATTTGGGACAGTGAAGTTTTATGAAATTTTAGTTCATAGCAACTTTATTAGTAGCTATACAGGAATGCATAGAAATTTCATATTTAGGAAGAGAACAAAATAATATTTCCTGATTTTTCTGCCAATTTAGTGGTAATCGAATATGCCAAGAATCTGTTTGGTGGGTGCTCACTAAAATATTTGCCGCCGTGCTCTTTATGAGACACATGCGGTCCTGTTGAATGAAATCTATAAATTCATGTTCCAGAAGGAAGAAGGTGAAGGTTAGATAAATGCCAGGGAAATGTTTTTTGTTTACAATCGCCCCCATAATTTCTTGACTAGCTCAAAGCACTATACATCTATGCATTTCCAACTTTCGAACATCCAAAGGAAGAAAGAAAAAATCCAATGGCACCTCAGTCCACGTTTTTTCTTAAGGATGCTTATCAAAATAAGTAGCATAAAACATAGTCCTGGTATCACTTCCATCTGTGATATGCTAATCATCGGAATGTTTTTGCCCAGCCGCCTATAAGCGTCAAAGATGCGTCGTCATCAGAGCTACTCGAATCATCATCTGAACCTTTCCATGTGCAGATCTACCTGAAAAACGATATTCATAAGGTTGGAAGATTAAATAAAATTTTAAGGGCGAATATACGACACCCGTAGAACGACGTGGACGAAGTAATATCTGAACAATCTTTGAAAGCCTGCCAAGTTTTTCTTCGGTAAATCAGCTTGTGTCGTGTTTTTTCCCAAGCATAGAGGCCAAGGCGGTCCATTTTACTAATCTGCTAGAACATCTTCTCACCAAAACCTTCCTGTCCTTTTAATGAAACGCATCAGGAATAGGTGAAGTAAGGCTCTCCTTCCACGCAGGACAGAAATTCAGGGCTGCTAACAACTTCCATCCTTGCTAGATGATCGTAAAGCGAGCTGTGGTCAATGATGATGCCAACCACAGCTCTGCATTGTTTCCTTCCTAGCCCCAAATCCTATTATGCCCATTACGAAAAAGTTTTGCATACCTTCAAGTGCTTAGGTTCGCCCATCCCTGCTTATGTTTGATGCAAAACCATCCGTTTTGATGAACGTATTCCGGTCCAAGGAAAGCAGAACCACAGCCAGGCCTGGCTAGAATGTCAGCCCTTTCATTCCACATGATCCCCATATACCGCAGAACCCACTGAAGTGACACCTTGTTATGGAAACGCAGCTTATCCACAGACGTCCTGTAGTCCCCCAGTAACTTAGATGCTATCTGAGGGCCAATCAGAGTCATTAAGGCTGCCTGACTATCCGAGAGAATAGCAATGACCTTTCCATTGATTTCCATATCAAGGGCTATCTGCGCTACTTTTGCAATGGTGAAGACTTCAGCCTGGAAGACAGTGGTGTGCCTTCCAAGTGAGTACTTCAACTCAATGTCAGGTTCAAGAAAGTAACCAGCTTGAGTCTGACTATCGATGTGTTCTTCCAGTTCCAATGCTGCTTCCTCGATTGCTTACCTCATATAATTATAGTCAAAGCTTTCTTCTACACTTGGTAAAGCTCCTAGTTTACTAAGCTATACATTAATTTTAAGTAGGTAGGTACTTCAACGTCAATGCTCAAAATTGCCTTCTTGAACTTCAAAATTTTATTTTTTTTCGAAAATTCCCAAAACATAATTGCAGCACACTTTTCCTTGCCGTTATTTAATTCGACGCGTACGCCAAAATAATTTTCAGCAATTCTGCCGTTGACTTGTTGATGGTTGGCGTTTTTTCCGTTGCACAGACGCTGAGATTAATTATAAAAAAAAAAAAAACTGGAAATACATTTTTGAAGATGTTATTGACTTTGGAATAAAACTTTCTACAAATCTAATCATGGATAAAGCAAGATTTGTTTCAAATTCCCGCCTTTCATCGACTTTTTAGGAAACATGTTTTGCATCTCACGCGTGAGTGCGTACAAGAGCAAATATACGTCCGTACGAGTGATGTGTTCACGGTTTTTAAGGGACTCAATTCTTCACTCATGTTAATTAAAAGCTGTGCCACATCCTAGCCTAAATCTCTGCGTAAACTATTCTATTTCTTTTATTCGACAGGATACTTTCCAAACTACTTGAAAACTTTTCCACGTTTAGGCTATTCCCAAAATTGCTGAGGATAGCGATTCCTCAAATTAATGACCAATTACAATCACTTCGATTCTTTCTAAGGTTTTTTAATCTATCATTAACTCTTAAAAACGATCTCCAATGAGACTTCCGATCTAATCGCTCAGCTGGAGACTTGCAAATTGTTTTGTTTTTATGGAACGTTGGAATCGTATAGTCTAGCCTTTACAAATTTTGATGAGTCCAAAATCATTGCTCTAGACATTTCAAATGCATTTGATCGGGTTTGTCAGACTTAAAGCACTTGATCTCTCCTTCCTCTTCTATTATTGATTGATTGAAAGTTTTTTATCTGGTCGCCTTATACAGGTTGTATTAAATGGCGTTACATTTGAACCTCTCATTATATAATTCACGGTGTGCCCCAGGGCTCTATTATCTCTACGTCTTTTTTCTTAATATTCATTATTGATCTGCTTACTCTTACTTTCAATTCAATCCCATCCATAATTTTGCTGATAACAGTTTCCTTGATTTCGCTTACTCCTTTAACACTCGCGCGGACTATACTACACCCAACAATAAAAGAGCAAAATCCATGTAGTTGCAGATCTATAAATATGTCTATCAAAAAATTAAAATTTTTATTAACTTTCCACCATGGACTAGGTCAGCGTATCAATAACACTGGTCAATAAATTTATAGTTTTTTTTTTGATACCCTAATTGACTTGAACTGATTCTAAAAGAGGGGCCTGTCCAGAAGAATTTGTACCATAGTCATAAGTTTAAGTTGGTTCAAGTGTGTTAGACACTAATGAAAACAAATTTGTGAAATTTTTAAGTACATTAAATCATATTATACATATTCATTAATGAAAATATTCTTGTGTTGTTGATTTTCTTTTATAAATTACATCTACGGCTTCCCTCTTTAAAGTCCAACAATAATTTACTAGCATAACTTGCCCTGGTAACGGCCTTCCATACCCGGAATATCGAACCGTTCTCCGTATTCATCGCTGTCATCGCTCATATTTTCTAGGGAAAAATCCAAACGAGAGTGCATTATATTCACCTTTAATGACATTTTCCAGCCAGCTACTCTAAATGCTTCCAACATGTCTTCCACCTTTTGTAATTTTCAATTTTTCAGTTTTCTAAGTAATTCATAAAAACTGCAACCAAAGTTCTCCATGCCTTTTTTCCTGTTAAATTTAAATTTGCTTCGAAATTTGGGTCTCCCATTACTTCGTTGATTTGAGGACCAACAAATATTCCCTCTTTTATTTTGGCTTCAGTTATTTTAGGGAACTTTTTCTTGGAGATATTGGAATCCTTCTCCTTCACGAAGTTTTTTATATTCAACCTAATTTGATGTGGAGAGGAGGTATATGATTTTTCCTTTATCCACTAAAGAAACATACTGTATTGAACATTTTTATTTTCTGGCGTAAAATTTTCTCTTGCCCTCCAATCCCGTTTAATATAATGATTCTCCTTATCGCGACTATTCCACAGACATCTAAAGCAACAATATTTGGTGTAGCCTTGTTGCATCACCAAAAATACAACGTTAACTTTATTGTCAGAACAAATCCTCCAAGAATGTTGAAGGTAGTTAACTTTTGCCTGCAACTTCTTCATATTTTCATATTTTCATCATATTTTCATAAGTTTCCTTCATGTATGCTTTATGACCCACAAGAATAGAAGGGTAATTGTTTCCGTTGTGGAGAAGTACCGCTTTGAGACTTGTTTTAGAAGAATGGATGAACAGTCTCCAAGGTTCTGGATTATATTCTATTCCAAGACTTTCAAAAACAGTTTCCATGTCGTTGCAATACACTAAATCACCATCCATACTGTAAAAGTCTACAAAATCTTTGTGACGATGACGAAACAAAGTAACTTTTGTCTCCTTCTTAATAAGACTCCACTGCTATAGGCGTAATGCAAGAAGTTCTGCTTGTGATTTCGGTAAGTTAAAATTCCTTACTAAGTCGTTTAATTCCTCCTGGTTGATTAAATGGGGTTGAGTGGATGTTGACGGGAAAAATTTGTTATCTTCAGAGGTCCTGACAGGAGATTTTACACTACTAGCTTCACTTTCTCCTTGCTGCGACCTAAGGAATTGGTTAAGTTTCGTTATGCGACCTAGGCCTTCGAGCTGCAGGTGTCTTCATTTATTAAATGCTCCTTCTTTTACGAACAGTTAATCCTCGTGTTTTATTTTTGCACAAATAACAATCGTTGCCATGATCTACTCGTTCTGTCTATATCATTAGTACACCAAATTGTATCCTTGATCGTTGACACGCTTTCCACTCATATAAGTAAGTAAAGGGTTTTCCAATAAGTGGTGTTATTTTAATTAGCCCGTTATTTCGGTAGATGTCACTTTTGGAGCTGTCGTTTTTTGACATTTGACAAGTTGAAACTACGCCATTAATAAAAATGGAACGATACACGATTCAACAACGCATTGAAATTATTAAAATTCACTATAAAAATGGTGAAAATGTGGCAGAGACGGTTCGTAAAACTCGAACATTTTTGGGTCGTCGTGAAGCACCTTGTCGGACCGCAATACAGAAATTGGTAGAAAAATTCGAGCTGTCGGGACAAGTTAGTGATGTGAAGAATAAAACCCGTGCACGTTGCTCAAGAACAGCCGAGAATATTGCTGTTGTAGCCGAAAGTGTTGAAGAAAACCCAGGCTTGTCCATTCCTCGTCGTTCGTTGGAATTAGACATTCCACAAACGTCATTACACCGTATTTTGCATAAAGATTTGGGTCTTAAGGCTTATAAAGTTCAGTTAACACAAGAACTCAAGCCGGCCGATCATCAACAACGTCGAGTCTTTGCTGATTGGGTCCTTGAAATGCATGAAAATGATCCGGAATTCCATCGAAAGCTCATCTTGAGTGATGAGGCCCAATTCCACCTCGATGGCTTCGTCAACAAGCAAAATTGTCGCATCTGGGGCCAAAAGTTATTGTTGAAAAGTCTCTCTATCCTCAACGTGTGACTGTTTGGTGCGGTTTATAGTCCCGCGGGGTCATTGGACCTTACTTTTTCGAAAATGAGGCTGGCGCAACAGTTACGGTGAATGGATTGCGCTATCGACAGATGATTAATGATTTTTTATGACCGGAATTGGATCGTAGTGATCTGGACAACGTTTACTTTAAACAAGTCGGCGCTACGTGCCATGCAAGCAACGAAACCATTGATCTTTTACGGGAAAAGTTTCCGGACCGTGTTATCTCTCGAAGAGGTGATCACAATTGGCCACCGAGATCTTGTGACTTAACACCTTGCGACTTCTTCCTTTGGGGCCACGTGAAAGAGAAGGTCTACGCCAACAGCCCAGCATCGTTTCAAGACCTCAAAGATGGAATTCGTGAGGCTATCGAGGACATAGGGCAGCCACTTTGCGATTTGGTCATGGAAAATTTCATGAAAAGGATATGGTCCTGTAGGCGTGGTCGTGGTGGTCATTTGGCTGATGTTATTTTCCATTATTAACGGCATACCTTCCTCTTTATAATGAAATAAAGATCCGATCATTTATCTCAAAAAATTGCATTATTCTTTGAATATCAAAATAACACCTCTTATTGGAAAACCCGTTATTTAGCATGACTTCTACAAAATACGTGTGGAACGCATGGCTTGTATAGTTCACAAAGTGCAGGAGTTATAGTTTTCCCGTTATCCAACGCAGTAAATGTACCACAAACATAACAAAAATTATCGGAATTGCTATTGCATCGCCTAGACATTATGAGTATTTTTATAAGCACTAAAAATTTATCAAAGTAATGGTTAAAATAATTTTTTGTAGATAGATTACTCGAAAATGAAAAAAAAAACAACACAATTTTTAACATTCGCTAGATGCTCAACATCTGTTTAGCTTAAATGTTCCCTGGTTTTGATATATACATATCGCAGCCCTACTCTTCTCCTGTAATTACAACCGAGATGAGTCAGATCAGAATTGCCGTAAAAGGATCACTGAGGAGAAGCCGACAAGAGGTATGCATTTCTAAGAGTTGTTGCTTTTGAGAATTCCTGCGAAATACGAGCCAACCCGGAATTTTTAATATTAGTAATGGACATTATGGTACCATTGCTATTTGATTCCTTTGTTCTTATTTCGTAGACAAAAACTATGTTGACCAGTGTAATTTTCGTTAATTTATTTCTCAAATATCTTCCCTTTAAAACCATTTTTCTCGTTCGTCTAAAACGCGCTTTCGTTTTATTTAATGGCGGCCAGACGATTGACGACAAAATGAATGAGAGTGAGACTACAAAATGTGCTAAACGAAGAAACACACTGAGTTGGCCTAAAGTTGGAGTAGTTATCAAAATTGCCCCAAACCTATTAAATTTTCCCATTGATAACAGATGAACGTAGGGCTGTGAAGGGGAAAAGTAGCAAAAACGGGAAATGCAGGTTCTTGGGACAGAAAACGAAATGCAGAGCTCAAACAAACGCAAGAAACAGTCTAACAAAATTTAGCAGCATTCAGCATCTTGCTAGAGAGACTAGCACCACCACCAGGTATCTCAGCACAGACAGACCAACTACCAACGAAACGATCAAAGCACAGCAACATGAAAGAAAAGAAGCTAGAGTTGCCGGGTCCACCACGCACGATACTCAACTCAGAGTTGCTGTTGTGATGTAAACTGCTAAATGCCAGCCAACTGCCAATTCATTTAGCGGCTGCTTTTGCATTGCTGTTTTCCCTCTTTTGTGCTGCCGCTGTTCACTGCTATTTCTTGCTCCTCGTTGGTTTTGGTTCATTCGAGTTTTTGTGTTTCTCTGAGACGGTTGAGATTTTTGTACGCGGCAGCTTGCTTGGCAGTTGAGTTCAGTTCAGTTCAAACCGAAAACGAAAGATTTCAATTTTTGTAACGAAAGTTTACTCAAAAATTTTGTGAAACTATTTGAAGTGAAAAAAAAAAATTAAATTAAATTAAATTGAAATTATTTTTTTTTGTGATTTTGTAAAAATATTCGATTTTTTTGTGTGAATTTATCGAATATTCTACAACCGCGGAGACAGTGAATTTTGTGCATATCCAGTGATTTTCTACAAAAACAATTCTTTCAAAGATCTCCAAACCGACAGACAACATGAATTTGGAATACTGCAGGTGTCTTCTCAGTGGATTACTCATCCTTGGATTCTTAAACTCAGGTAAGTGTTTGATTGCAAAAAGAAAAAAAAAATACTCTCGAAGCAGGGTAATTTAAAAATAAAAATGTTTTCCTGATAAATTAAAGTAAACAAAACATTAAATTTAATTAGAGGTAATGTAGGTAGGCAGATAGGTACCCACCTAATCTACCACCACAATGCTGCACAGCAACTGCGGAAAATTTAAAAATAATTCGATTCAGGACTTTTCCGTTGTGTTTATGCAAATTTTCCGTTATTTATGTGTTGAGAAAGTGATTTGTTTGCCATTTGGACAAGGACTTGGGGGAAATTTCTTGCTTTTATTTGAATGAAGAAATATTTTTGAGTTAGTTTTTTTTTATGTATTTATGGTTTTCATGCCTTTTTCTCTATTAATTGATTTATAAAATTTATTGTGTGTCCATTTTGTGTCTAAATTGTTACCAAAGTTGTTGTTATTATTTTGCGTATTTTGGGTTATTTGATTTTTTTTTTTGTGTGATAAGCTAAAATAGGGACTGAATTACATATGGTTGTATAAACGGCCTTGAGATTAATATTTAGTTTAAATATAATTAAAGTTTAGAAGAACACGTTTCCAATACTTACAAAATTTTGTATGTCGGTTGTTCTTCCAAGAGAAACATCGATAGCCAGCAAATAGTTGGAAGAAAATTATTTTTCTGTAGAAAAGTTAAGGTGAATTCGGCTGAAAATAAACAATTTACCTATCAGCTGTAAAGGTAAAGGTGCATCCACACATAACAGACATTGACAAAACAAAAATTTGTCAAACATTTTTCAAACATTTGACAAACAATTTAAAGACAGCTGAAAAATTGTTTGATAAATATTTGTCATATATTTGTCAAATGTTTGTCAAACATTTGCTAAACATCTGATAGGATATTTTATGTGAAAAATGTTTTTAATTTTAATCATGTTATTCTTCGAATGACAACATGAATTGCATCATTTTTCGTCGTACTTCCCTCAACGTTTAAGGAAAATATTTAAAATGGTGAAAATTTTTAGACAGAAGATTACAGTACAGTGGACGTGATTTATTGAATCATAAATTGACAATCTTTCCGGTTTTCGAAATTCGCATGAATCTAATTGTAATTCTATTAAGGGGTTACATGGGTTTCAAAAAGGCTCTAAAAAGTCATATTATCACTATTTTTTTTTATATAATAAATAAATTATTTGATTCAAAATTTGAAGCATATAAAAGAGCAACATTTGATGAATAGTAAAAAGAAAAAAAAAATTATTAAAATATTTCGAAAATGGTTTCCATAAAAAAAGCTATCGTCGTGGTGGTCATGTAAGCCTTATTAGAAATTAAAAAAATCACTTTTTTTCTGTTTGTAGATAAAAAGAGCTCGTGACTGAACGAAGATATAAAATAAAATTTTAATTTTAATTTCCAGCAGAGTTGTAATTATAAGCAAAAAAGTATAACTTTTGGTACAATTTACACCACGTATAGTCTTGTTGTAAAATTGGTTGTAATAAAAAAAAAAAGAAAACTTCGCTCAGTCACTAGTCAATCCTACATATTTTGAAAAATTGTGCAAAATTTCAATAAGGTGCATTAGTTTTTGAGAAATCGAGTTCACCGAGTTCATGAATAGTGTTTAAAAAAAAACAACCGATTAAAGTTTTAAGTAGGAATAAAACGAAAAAAAAAATGTTTTTTTTTTTTTACTTACATAGAATCGTCGATTCCAGCACCATAAAGCAAAAATACTGCTGTAGCTTCAATGCCAGGGCATATTAAAATAAAATATTTAAAGTAAAATAGGTGACCTTTAGAAAGTGAGAAAAGCGAGCGAGAAAGATAGACAAAAGCTAAGAGCTGCCTGAATATACTTGCGTCGCTCCCAGCCCGGTCTAACCTAATGAAAATAATTTCCAAAGCCTAGACCTTTACTCCGATTGACTTGACTTTTACTCCAATTGACTTGAAACTTTGGGAAAATATTCTAGACTTATTGTAGGTACTATTAGCGAAAACAAAAATTAATCTTCGAAACCCGGGGTTACATTAATTTTATTATATTTATCTTGCCCCATTTCTCATTCATGATTAAGACTTTATTATTCAAAAATTTCAAAATGAACTCTTACTATCCACAGCTGTTGAAAACTGAATAAAATACTGTACAAACATTAATAACGGCTAATGTTTTCCATTTCATTTGGATTAAATTGGAACTTTTTTAAGAATCCATAACTGAAATATTTACGTCCATATCCATCAAACATTCCACAAAAGTTTGACAAATGTTTGACAAGCGCTAGACAAACGTTTGTCAAACATTTGTAGAATGTTTTTTATGTGTAGGGACGCACTTTAACCTTTGAGGACTAATGGGATAAATACGTCCCAAGAAATTAAAAAAAAAAAAATTTGTTGGGAGAACTATGCACTCTATTTGTGGTGGTGCTAATTCCATCTTTCAGTACTTATGGATCTCTTCTGCGTGTGTGAGAAGTTCTTGTCTCTCAGTTTTTTCTTAGTCGGCACCTTACTGTAAAAGATTGAACATGCGTCCATGCGCTGGAGATATCAGAAAGCAAGCTTTGGTAATTTTATCGAGTTGGCGGAAAATTTTGTGATTGTTTTTGGATCAAAAAGTAAGTTTTAGTGAGTTTAACTGTTATTTGACGGAATTTAGTGAATATAATTGCGCATTCTTTAGTGCAAGCCGATTTTGATGACTGGGACTATAGGTCCCAACCGTACTTTTTTCTTTATGCTATCGCAACCTTTTTTTTGTCCCTTTTTTACTCAGGATTATTTTTATTTGTACCGAAATCAGGCAAAAATATCCTCTGCGAAGAACATTTAACGTGTGAAACAGTAGTTGGAGGATTCTTCGTCAAAAGATGAGGATTTTACGTCTTCACAATCTACATATACTCTCAGCGAAGATGATCGCTCACCCCAATCTGAATTTGAGGAAAGTGACGGAGATTAGGCAGAACTCGTTAGGCTCGAAGAACTCTTAGAGGATAATTCATTGGACATTCCCACAATACCTAGAACAATGACTGAGCTCGACTTAGCTTCCTAAGTGGAGCAAAGTGAACCGAAATTTTCCTCCTCGTTCCGAAATTTCACCTTTTGAAAAACCTTAAGAGACTATTATGACCTAATTATCCCAAGCGATTTTCCAAAAACCAAAAGCACAAAACTTAAAAAAAAAAATTGTTATTTACTTATTTTCTTTATAAGTATTTTAATTCTGTCCATAAATAATCTTAAGAAAACGTCCAGAGTACCGTCGCGTCGTCATCAAAGGGTTAAGGCTACGGTTTTATTGAGTATGCGTGAATGTTCCAACCCGCGACTGGAAGTGATTTGAATCAGTATGGTATCTTGTGTAGAGATGGTTTCACCTTGTTCACATTCTTAAAAGTCCCGCCTTTTGAACCTGCAAAACCTTAGATGACATAATACGCCTAAAATAAATTACAAATTTAGTAGGAAATTCGTCAGTTTCTTCACGCATGAATTCTGAATCAAGAAGTTTCTAGAAGGTATACATAGTAGGTACCAGCTAATTGCTTGAAAGTCTTTTGCACCCAGAATAATAGGAGAAATGAGCAAATCTTGTTAGCCATCTACTGATGTTAGTAGTTACATCAAAGTTAGTATGTATTTCTTGTTGTAGTTCTGATCTGTAATTTTATATTTAGTTTCACAATTAAATTGCATTTTAGGACAAAAACTACATTTGAATAATGATAACATTTAATCTTAATTGTATTTGTAAAATAAGAGCCAGGGTTAAATCGAAGGTTATAACTGTCACTGAATCAAGGTTAAATTTTTTCAATTTTGGTATCACAGGATTTGAACTTAGTTATTTTCTCAATATGTGAGATTGGACTGTGTACCAAGAAACTTAGATCTTGATTCGAACTTAAATAAGACAACAACAAAATATTTACTGATTAGATTCAGCGTATTTTTAATTTTTTTAATTCTGGATTAAAGTTAACTTGTATTGCAAGAAAAAAATGGTTATATAGTATATTTGGTGATTGGCGCTGTTGCGTAGTAACAGCTGTAATTTTTATGAAGAGGCTCAAGATATAGCCAAACTCATCAGTCAGAAGTCTTAGCTTAAAAGAAAGAGATAAGAGTTTGGTTTACATCCTATTTATTTATGCATACCAGGCCCATTATGTTCTGTAGTTACATTAATGACCTCCCAGATGTTATTTAGGATTGAAGAATTCACTTGTATGTTCAGCTATATTTGGTACATGCAATGAGCTTCATGGACGATAGTTCGGACCGCAACAATTCCGATTAAGTTAGAGCTTCAACTTAGGCCGGAGGAGAATCATTTGGCACTTAATCCAAATCAATGGGGATGCTAGAGGGATTATCGATGCTAATGATCTGTTTTCAGTCCTTTTAAATTCAAAAATCTTGCAATATACTGATTCGGTGAGGAACCTGGGAGTTCATTTTAATGCCTCGATTACGTGCTGTAATCATATCAATAATATCGTTTGTCGAATTTACATTAGTCTCCGCAGATTTTGACTATCGGCTAATATCCTCTCAAGATCACTAATCTTGAAGTTTGTCAAAACACTATTCATGCCTTATTTTACCAGTGCCAGCGTAATTTTTCCACATCTAGACGTAATCTGTCGAAGAAACTTAAATGTTGCTTTCAACAACTGCACGCGATATTTTTTTCGGGCTCAAACGCTTTAACCATGTTCCTTGACATCGGCATACTCTACTTGGTTGCTCTTTGAATGTTCATCTAGTTCGCAAGGCCTTAATAATCCTTCATAAACTTATTTATTCGAGAAATCCCACCTACGTACACTGAGCTTGTATTCATGTGATCTTCTAGATTCTGATTTGCAAGGAAGGTGTTCGATTTTATATATATTTTAGCCTAGGATTTATAATTTCATAATTCCATAGTTAATATCTCCATTATTATTATACACTTATTATTATTTTTGTTTCTTTTTCCGAAATATTTTTTTGTACAGGTAGTAAATTATTTATATATTATTGTACTATGGCCTAAGATTAATAAACTGAATTGAATTGAAATCGGAAGCTAAAAGGAAAATTTCACTCAACTTAATGTGTGAAGAGTAGATGTTTTTATTAAGTATTTATATTTCCAGATTAACTTTAAATTAGATACAATCTGTTTTATTTTGCAGGAGATGATGGTAGAGATCGAAACAAAAAAAAAAAATCGTGTAAAGAGGAGGGAAGGAATCTATTGTTAATGGTTTAAGCTAGGGTAAAACTTCTATCTGTCCTATATTAATCAGTTAGTAAAATCCAAATAAATAGATTGCCTAGAATAGCATAGTATCCCCCCCCCCCCTCGCACTCTGAATATATAGCAATTCAAATATCAGAGTTATTATCTTTTTTTTCCATATTAACAGTTGGTTTTTTCAAATTAACTATCCAAAAATTTTTATTAGAATTTATATTCTACCACATATGCATAGTCCTCTCCCTTAAATTTTGATCTATTACGATCATATCTGAAAAAAAAATGTTTACTAGTTATATTTGCCATTTTTCTACTTCAAATTGACCGCAAACCAGTAGAAATGTCCAACCTTTTGCTGTGAAGGCCAAAATTAAGGACGAACTAACTCTAAGCTACAAACTATAGGAATTCACACTTAAAAATAATAATTTTAAGTGCTTAAGTGCTTATATGAGGTCAACTTAGCTGTTCATTTTGGGGTATACGGCAGGCAGGAACCAAGCCGTACTGATGAGTATACGGTTCCAGCTGATATGAACCGCCTGCTTTTATGTAGAAATTTCTTCTTTTAAAAGATTTTTCGTTTGTAAAATATTTTTTTTTCACTATAGGAAAAAGCTATAACTAGTCTAAGACTAATTTTAGTGATATCGACTCTAATCGACTCTAAATGAATGCGCCCGTTTATATTGAGGTGGTCTACCATATTTAGAAAATATGTCAGTTAGATCGATTCAGTAGTTTTTCTTACTTCGTTGGATAGTAAAAATATTTATAGCAAAACTTCAAAGGTTCTTACATTCACTAAACTCAAAGCGCTTGGATTTGATGTATACATATGAAGGATCTTCTGAATTGTGCTAGCATTTACAATCATAGAACTACAATTATTAAGCGTTTTAGCTCAACACCTTCTTAGCTATCTTAAGATATGCAAGGTGTTTGGAAAGGATGGCTTACCAATCTCATCTTCGTGGTTTCCCGATCAACGTCATTTCTGACAGCCCCCCTCTCTTCCCTGAAATGTATCATTTTCCAGGTGAGAAGATTAAACGATTTTTCCTTTATATTTATGATATATTCCGTGATAAGGATTTAATATGCATATTTCATTTGTGCCTATCTATATGTTTTAGACGGACCATTGTTGCAGTCGGTTCTGTAGAAAAATTCTTTCGTAAATTTCTAAGAAAACAAGAGAGAAATTTATAATTAGTCTAAGACCAATAATATTATACGCTAGATGAAAATAAAAGTTAGATAAAGTGAACACCAAAAGTTCTGTATGGCAATACCAAGGTGTTACCCGATTTAGTTTATTTTTGAAATAATTTTTATGGAAACGCTCTCTACGTACGTCGACGCGTTCTCAGGCAGTGTCCAAATATATAGTGAAAACCCGAAGTTTTGTATGGCAACACCTAGAAATGGTTGCCAATTTTTTGTCTATTTTTGAAATTCTATTTGAAAATTTTATGAGAACGCCGGGTACAAAATTTGAGCTCTGTACGTCGAAGCGTTCTCGCGTAGTTTCCAAATACATAGTGAAAAACCAAAGCTTTATATGGCAACACCAAGGAGGGTTGCCCGAATTAGTCTATTTTTGAAATTTTATTCCTACTATTGCTATGAAAACACCATGCACCAAATTTCAGCTCTCTACGTCAACGCGTTTTCAGGCAAATCGCATTCGAGTTAACCTAACATTTTTATGGTA
The DNA here is from genome assembly GCA_963924295.1 of Dioctria rufipes. Taxonomy (NCBI): domain Eukaryota; kingdom Metazoa; phylum Arthropoda; class Insecta; order Diptera; family Asilidae; genus Dioctria; species Dioctria rufipes. Next base: position 19,765,026 of record OZ002740.1, on the reverse strand, counting down.
GGTATAATCAGCTGTGTTGCGATTATTTATAACATGAATTTCGATGGAATAAATCAATAAAAGTGAATATCTTTAGAACAAAAACAAAAAAAAAAGAAAATATAAAATTTTACACATTGTTCGTAACTGTGTGGTAACTGTTACTACATATTGCACAGTAGCGTAGATATGTTAAAATTTTGAAACAAGTTGCTATATATAGATTAGGAGTGGAATTGTTGTATATCCTGTGTGCAGAAAGGTTATAATTATCCTTAAGCAACCCTTGAATGTATAATCTATAATTTCCTACTATCCTTAAGCAATTGCACAAACTTGTTCAGTATCCTAAAGTTCATTGCAAATGAATATGTTTTTCATCTTGCACAGTATTCAAGCAATCATAGAGAATGACCTTTAAGCTTTAAATAGTTGCCACCACTTCGGTTCCAATTAAAATCATTAAAAAAAAAACAATCTTGGTATACCAAAATTCTCTTTTGAGCGCCTTCATGTAATTTAAGAGTTCAACAGATTTGTTGACTTTTGATTTAATAACACGCCTTAATTGGGGCTGGAAGGAATGCAAACAGAATCACATTAAATCATGAATCATAAATGAGGTTTACCCACCAACCTGATGTACATATGCAGGTACCTATGTACATTCATTCAAACATGCCAATGTACATAACTCGGTGAAATAAATGAAATTTTAATTACAGTTGCAAGTTTCAAGTATAAGAGAAGCCCAACGGAAGCTTTTCTTTTACGTAATTTCGTAACACTTCGAAGTTGCATAATACAAAAATTTGTGTAAAAAGCAATTACATTTCTGCCAGGGAAATGTGGAATTATAGTATTTTGTTGTTTTTTTTTTTGTTTTCGTAAATTATTGGAAAGGAAAATTTGCTTTTGAATGTGGTAAAAGTTGAAAATGAAAAATTGCCAGGCGCTCTTGTGTAATCTTCTGCTTGGAAGAGCACGTAAATATTTTGTGTGCTTTTTATTTTGTTTTTATTTTAAATTTTGATTTTTTGTTGATTTTTTTTAGATTTACTTATAATTATAATTGAAATTGAGATTGAAATTTTTCAGTTCCGGTTTTGTTGCAATTATTTTTAGTTTTGATAAATGAGAGAAGGCCGTTCGTTTACTAAAGCTTTTGACGAACATAATGTAGCGAAGGTAAAAATGTTTGCCATTTATCATGTGGTAGTTCCGCTCATATATTCTACAAGTCAGCTGTTCTGAAACTATGTGCCCTCAGATGTTCGTCTTTTGCATTTTTCGCTGGGAGATTAATTTCGTGTTATGTCTTCTGTATTTTGGAGGCCGAGCCTCATTTCACCATTCGATAAAAAACGACAAGAAAGACTTGAATAATAGTAAAAGAAACGTAGATATGATGATATAAACATCCATGATGACGTCGAAAAAAACCTTAAAACGATGATGAGTAGATCCAAGATAGACGACAAAATAATAGTTTCAGGCAATAATAAAACTCATGATAAAAACTAGAGAACTTTTAGACGATGAGAAAAAAAACACTTAGACAATAATGACAAAAGATCCACGATGAAGAGGAACGATCCCCAGAGATAACGAAGAATTCCAAGGGGATTAAATTACAATCCCCGAATAGAAAATTTAATAAATATTGCCTTATGCCTTTTCTGCTTTTATGAATTACTTTAGTTTGTCATGAAGCAGCTTAGACATAGATTCATGACCAATTTATCGTTTGTTAAAGGTGATAGGCCGTTTTTAAGTTTCTAGCAACCTGAAGTGATTCACTATCATAAAAATGTGTATCCCTTTTACATAGACTCCACGTAGAATAATTCAGATAAATCAGAGCACTCAGCTAGCTTAGTCGCTGAACAATTTTTCAATACTTTGACAAGCCTTATTCGTTGGCAATTTTCACCGTGAAGCTTCTCGTATTTTATGCATTCGTTGCGTTTAATAATAAATTTACCAGTCCGATTCCAGGCGATTCGATTTAATTTTTTTGTTGAATAGTCCTCCACAAGTCTGACGAAGTTCCATCGTAGGAATTTCCAGGATAATTCACACATTGCCAGCATTGTAAAATGTAAATACTGTGGATACTGTCTTATCAATAGCGGTGATACTTTTAAGATAAGGTGCAAGGGTTGAGTGGATCCGTCTCCAGTTCACCAAGCATTTCTAAATCATATCTATCAACTTCTTTATACTACTGAATTGTTCTTCTGTGAATAGATGACCTCATTAGAGGCAAGTGTGCAACAATTATCGCGTGTCATCGACTGGTAATAAAGGTTGGTATTCAGTGCCATGATTCAAGATAATTATTTCTGAACTTCAAATGTTGTTCAACTTCATGGTTGATCACTGATCTTACCAATGTCTATTAGACTTCTATGTTTTTTTTTATATGTTAAATCTTGTGGAGATATTTTGGTCTCGTTTTGGAATCAGAAGTCCTTGGTAAGGCCAAGTTCGTATGTGTTAAGGTTTGTCGGAAATGTACTTTTACCTTTTCGGTGTCATTCTTATGTTTCCTCTTCTGGTTATTATAAGTGGCAATTGTTAATTCTCAATAGGATGAATGTCTTTTGAAAAAATAAAAAAAATAAATTGATGTCATTGCCATTAAACTTTACCACCAAAACTATGTATGTATATAAAACTGTGGACCCTCAAAATTCTCTCATATAAAAATACAATTTTTACTTTATAAGTAATTTGAAATTACGTTCAATGACACTTTTTTTTAAAAAAAAAAAAGCAAAAAACCAAAATAAAACCTTGTTGTAGGTACTTGTACAAGCAGCACAAGTATACAAAGCTCTTTTCAATGAACGTACCCAGCTGGCTACGGCTATTAATCAAAGTTGATTGACTGCTGGCCAGTTTTTTGTCATATTCATTATTAAAGTGCCAAGGTTTGCTGGCATGAAGTCTTCAATGATCGGCACGAATCAGTGATCAATCTAATTATTCCAATAAAACACAAAACAACAAAAATAAGTTGGTACTCTGCATGTGTGCCATAATCTCACAAAATTACTTTGCACTTCTATCTATAAATTCAAGCCACAAATTAGGGCAGAAAGTTCGATATAAATTTTTCGCTTTCATAAAACATCGAATTTGAAGCAATTAACCAAATAAAAGGGTCACTTGCACACACAAATATAAAAAGACTATATCAATCAGTGAGGACAGCGTGCTAGAAAGATATGAATTTACGTGAAACTATCAATGGACAGTGCACAAGTGCACTTTAAGTGCTGAAATAATTCCTCTAGTGATCTTCATCTCGTATATCTCACAATTCTACAGCCGATCATTCGTATAATTGCATTAGACCCAGTTTCGATTCAAATTAATCCAAAACATCGTATATCATATATATGTAAGTATGTATGACGCACAGACATCGTAAATTGAGGGATCTTCCAGATGGATTCGGCGGCAAAGTGGTGTCGATAAGATTCAACTGAGTGTCTGCAGTGTGTGGCCCTAATAGTGATCGTCGATTATGTCATCTAAAATCTAAAGCCTCATCCTTCAGTTCTTTCTTATTATGGAGATTATGATAACATTTCCGGTTGAAATCTATTACATTTCTATGAGGCAGTTACCCGCACTATATAGACAGACGAATAATCGTGATATATGATGACTCAATGATCATATTGTCTAGTACATGAAGCATTCTGTATGTGGTAATGGAAATTCATTAAAACTGAACAGTCAGGTTGTAGTGCACTCTATTTTGCAAATATTCACCTGTGTGCATTTTGCTTTTTGACCTATGACCGGCAATCTGGGTTAAATAATTTGAATGAAAATACAACAACAACGAGTATAATAGCTTCAAGTCATCTCATTCTGACTAATAACTTAGCTTAGCTGCCTTTTTCTGTAATTTATCGTATGACGATTTCAAGGAGATGTCTCAATGTTACTCCTGTAGGTTTCACTCTAAGACTGATGGAAGATGCAATGCAATTTTATGGGGAAGAACACTCAAGGCTAACGTAGACGGACTATGTACTGGGAGTTCGTTAAAACAGGTGTATTTGTGTCCCTCCTATATGCTGAAATAGCAGTTGAGGCTTTTACTGAGTCTGTAGTACTAGATGTCAGGGACATCTTATTACCATATAAAAAATCCTGTTAGGCACTCTTCTTAGGTGTTGTGACGTCGATTGCTCGGTCAGCAGCAAAACGTCGAAATTTGACTCTGGGTAGCCTCAGTACAGTAAGGGGTCCAAATGACAATAGCTGGTTTGAATTCTATTTCTTGCTTTATTACTTACGTCCCTAATATAAGTGTAAAACATTTAAAGTAAGTATTAGAATGACTAAAGCTAGCTGAGAGGTACGATGGGAAAACTTTCCGTTGCACAATGGCTTAGGTTCCTCACATGTCTATTTTTCATGTACTGACAAGAGCAGGAGGGCTTTCCATTGCACACATACTAACTAAGTAACAAGTAACTATGAATTATAAGCGACGGAAATTTTCATATAGAAAAACTTCACAATTATGTAGTTCTACAAAGGCCTTGCTGTATACAGGTTCTTTAGAGTGCATATACATATATGTATACGAACAGAAAAATACATAAATGCTGGAATTCAAGTAGATGGACATTAACACTAAAGAAAACCGATGGATCATTCAAACCCTTGTGAGACGGGACTCAAATGCTGAGAATAGAGATAAAACTCCATATTAGTGAGATCAGATTCATGGGAAAGATCGACACTGCCAGGACCATAGAGTGTACTTCCGCTCGTTCGAGCGAGCTACTTTCTTGCGCAGATGGTTCAACGATTCCATTTGCGTATCTATCACTATCTCTCATGCTCCCTATTCAAGTGGTCTGAAAAGGCTAGTCTTGTACGGTGGGGCACTTGGGGGCATGCTAGCAAAAACATAGTTATTAGAAGTAGTGGTCTCTCCATTTCTTTGATGTCTATTATTGATGAGCTCTTGGAGAGCTAAAAAATAGCATAGGTCTATTCAATATGACATTTCCCTTGTCGTCATATAGTACATACATATTATAAAAAACAAGATTTGCTTGATAAGTTTTTGACATTTGAGTAGTGACGTCACTCCATCTAACTTTACAATGATGGCTTATGGAGAAGAAAAGTTAACACATACAATTGGACAGAGTGACGTTATATGTACCTGTGTTTGTACACCCTGGTTTATATTAGTCATACCTATTATTTATTACCGTTGTTAGTCACCACTTAGATCATATAAAAATCTCAATCTTCATTGTATCGGAAAAGGTACTACGGCGCCAAATGTATAGTTGATAATTATATTATCCAGATTTCGCTGGATTTTGTTTAAATTTTTATTTCACCTCTGTTTCAGTATAATAGGATCAAACTTCATAGGGTGGTAGCAAAGTTCCAGGCAAGCAAAAATTTATAGCGAGGTAGGCTGTAAAATGCGTCGCTTCGACCGTATGAACCGTTTTGTGATTTTGAGTATTTTTTTTTCCGCTTAACACCCTGCAACTAATGTTTTTAATGTTCACACAAATCTCATAAAGTTAGCTTAGCTGTGATATGAAAATAAACTGTCTAACCTTAAACAAAAAAATACTAAACCAGTTCCAATGTCCTATTCATATTTATATGGGAATAATTGAATTTGCAAGTTACGGAAGGATGTTGTTTATTAATTCATTCGCTCCGTTCGGGCAGTTAGGCTTTTGTTTTTTAGGCAGGGGGATGACAGATCTCAAGCACGGATGCCAGGGCACCCATTGCGCTAACCTGCTAGAAACCCTTTCACCAAAACCTTCCAGTCCTTTTACTGAAGCGCATCAGGTCTTGGTGAGGTAAGTTTTTCAGCTCATTCACAGATAGGCGGGCAGACCCAAGCGTATCTCCACTGCTCGAGGAAAAGCCAGGGAAGCACACAGAAAGTGTTCGGTTGTCTCAGGCTTCTTTTTCAGGTAGAACATCTGTCCTCAGGGCTGTCAATAACTCCCAACCTTATTAGATGAGCGTGAAGCAAGCTGTGGCCGGTAATTGTGCTAACTACAATTCTACATTGTTTCCTTCCGAGCTCCAAGAGAAAATCAGAGAAAGAGCGGTTTGGTTAGTAAAACTTCTAATTTTGTTTTCTATTTCCTGGATTCCCGCAGGATCTTTACTCTGAAAATGTAGTGTTTTGGTCGTCAAGGTGTGGCGAGGGAATCCGGAAATGTTATAAAGAACTACTTTATCCAGGTTTAAAAATGTTAACGATCTTTTCGATATCATCAGTTCAACACTTGCGCCTCAGCTTTACCCTAACTGAAAAAATCCCTCATAACTTAAGCTTCTTTCTACTACTAAAACACCTCTCTCACCCATTATTCCATAGAAATTCATCGCCAAAGAAGGTATCTACATATCTAGAAAAACCTCGAATACTCTGCTACCATCTTGAAAGTTTCTAACTCTGCGATTATACAAGCAAATTCAAAGTGGATGCAAGCTGTACAGAGGAACATATTCAATATATGTTGTATGCCAAACTTTGATCTGCAACTTCTAAATCCAGAAAATTTGCATGTTGAAAGTTCGACAGTTGAAGTGACATCTCGAAAATAATGGATATCAAATATTATCAGGGATCTGTGAAGTATTAATTAACTTATACAGGGAAGATGAGTACCGATCTTAATTTTTTTTTATCCCTTACTGCACTTTGATCTAACATGAACGATTGGAAAGCATTAACACCGACAACCTCTGTTCTTTGAAGATATTAATTCCTTATTCGAATTGAATTTGATTAATTCGCTTGGGAATTGAAATTTAGGTAAGTGGGGCCTGCTAAATTAATAGAGCTAATCATGGCTCGTTTTTTATGTCAACATCATCAAAAATGTCCTTTATCAGTAAAATTAATCAGAAATGATCCAAAGCAATTTGCTCGTTCATATATCGTGGGAGGGGATTGATTTTTATAGGTTTCCAACCAGAAAGGTAAAAATCAGTCTATTGAGAATGCGCTAGTTGTATAATGATAGCATCAATCAGGTTTTATCAGCGATCTTAAGCTCAGATCACTTACAATGTTTTAGGATGTATCTATAAATAGAAAAAAATCTGAAAAGGATAAAATCATAAGTTTCGGCCTGGTAAGATAAATATCCATACAAAAACACAAATTTTTTTTTCTATACAAAAATCAAAATTCTTTTCTCTAATGTAAAGCATCCCGTCTACATTGTCTACATACAAACATCGTAGATGTACATTCCTGCCAGAATGCAAATTCTCATATTCCATTCCAAACAAGCGCAGCTGATCCCTTTTTCTTCTGAAGGTTTAAAAAAAAGGTTTCCCTTGCGTTGAATGTTTTTTTCTTTTTTGCAGATATCTTTATAGCTAGACACATACCTGTTTATTGCGGCGATACCATGATATACTTACCTCATGCCGAGCGCCTGATTTTAAGAATAGAAATCTTATGGTCCTGGCTATACACATAAATTCAAATATGAATTCACAAATGTCCGCCTCATTTAAAACATAAAGGATATATGAAAGAGGATCCGTTGAATTTTATGTTTTTTATGATTCATGCGGTGATATTCAAGTTCAAGGTGAGAAAGACGTGAGAACAAAGGGTGTGTACGACTTAAAAGAGTTATGTGATAGTGATTTTGAGCGTATATAAATCTTATAAAGAATTGTCAACGGACTGATTTTTATGCTCTAGATGACATCAAAGGGTTGCATATGCATATTATGGGGGTAGAGAGGTATATGATGAATTATGAATCGTAAGACAAATATCGATTGGATTTTTGAATGTGTATGAAAAAAGTTTTTTTTTAATTAAAATTATGTCGATTCCACGTAATTTTAATATCTCGAGGGTTGTAGTGCTTAGGTGGTATTTCTTCACAAGATACGGTTTTGTGCGACCGCTTTTAGCGCAGTCGATGATTTTTCAGTTTGTGCTGTTTCTGTTAGAACACTTGTGACGCGATTACGGACCAGGTGACTGCAGAGCAAAATGATAAGAAAGCGTCTAATTTGTAAACAATTCCCAAACACTGGCGCACGCTTTTAACTAGTTCTTAAATAGTTATATAGTTATATATATATATATACATAAGATTATATAATCGATATATTGGAATTGCATTCAATCGGTGGAGATTGCTGAGCCAAATATCATTTCAAGAGAAAATACAGCAGGATAACGAATCCTAATAAGTTATGGACGTTCAATCCATGGTCCAATGTTCGCGTGACCTACCCTTATAGTGCGTAGTGTTGTCAGCGATGATCAAATATTTCTAGATCAAAAAACTGGAAAAGTAATAAAGCCATCACCTGGAGGAAGATATGGTCTCTAGATGGACTGCCGGCTGTTATGAGTGACGATATTGATGAACAAATAGGGTCAAGGGAGGAAGGTCCTACCACAGTGCAAAATTATACAGAACTATTAGTGTAATTCGTGTACATTCTTAACACAAAATCCAAGATACTTTCTGACGCATCTAAGGGATGTACGTGGTGAAAAAATTGTAATAAACGAGTGCAAGCAATGCCTTTATGCATCTCGGCATTATCAGAAACTTATCCGGCTCGAAGGACCATGAAATGTGCGATATGGGCTGTATAAATTTATTTATGTTCCTTTTTTTTTTTTTTTGGTTTCCAGCACATAGGAGTTTGTAAATTAATATGCCCAGCAGCATGTAGGGTTTTAATTAAATAAAAATTTACAAATTTCTTGGGTTCAGATTAATACGCTTTATTACAAATTTTTTATATGGATTTACAAGCTATAGCTTGTGGCGGCTTGATAGTGCCATCTGCACGACATAAATGACCTTGGCCAACCATACTGAATATGTGAGGTATTCAGAAACCTAATGCGAAAGCCACCTTGAGACTTAGAAAAGGTCAATCCACCGAACCTTTTTGTTTACATTTACAAAAGTTTGCATTTGTCTGATTTATTAGTTTGTAGAAAGTGCAAGTTAGTTCGGTCCGTTTTTTGTGTTCAAAAGGCATTCATTTTGGAACTAAATAAATGAACAGATTAATCAAAGTAGGTATTGTTCATCGCAGGCTATTACTTTTTCCCACCTCTCAGGCAATTTTTGAAAAAAATATCTCGTCTTTTGAGGCAATCTAAGTTTGGAGCCAATTTTAGATTTTTACAAAAGAAGTGAACCGATAACCTGTCAAATCCATCAGAACAAGCAGTGATCAGAAGAAGCAATGTCCTAAGAATATGGCGGATGTGGTAAAGCATCCAACATGAGTGTTTCCAAATATTTTATTACGAGTTTTGCGACATGAGGTCGAGCGTTGTCATACGGCCATTTTTCTCAAAATACACGACTTATACGAAACAATTGGCCGATACCGATAGCCCGTAATGGAATCGCCAGGTTTTAGCAGCTCATATCATAACATACTATTCAAAACCTTTTTGGTCTCACCATTTACAGAGCATGACTTTCATACCAAGTATATTTGGCTTTAGTGTTGATGTTGAGGATGATGGAAACCTAGAATATCGCAGGATTTTCATCACTTAGTCGATGTTAGTATTAGTATGTTAAACTAAACAAAACACCGGATGAAATTACATGCAATACACAAAAATATTAAACAAACATGATTAAATAGTATATATACGTTTTTTAAAACATTCTTATAAACGTCAACAAGAAAACGCTTAACTGTAATACACATGCGATTAATAGGTTCATACATGCTAAAGTTAAACCTTGAAAAGTTAACATGCAGCAGAGGAAGCCTTCTCAAATTGTGCCTACTATCATGAAAAGAGATTTTGTTAAGTAGTAACGGAGAATCAATACTCCCGTTTAAGAGTTGATGCACAATACTGACATCGGCAACCATGCGACGTTTCTCATGCCAGTGCATATTTTATTCCAGGGTAGGTGCCTTAGAGAAAATCGTAAGAAGTTTCGCTGAACAGACACGATACGGTCGATATGTATACTGTAAAATGAAAACCAGGCTTGGCTAGCGTATTCAAGAAGTGGTCTCACAAAGCAAGTGGACAAACACAATATTATTGAGGATTCGAAAACTGTCGAGATCAACGTTTTATAAAACCCAGCATAGATAGAACCTGTCTTTGATACCATATATAGTTTATATGGGAGATAAAATTCAATATGTGGTCACATTTGACACTCATGCCACAGACAGAGCTACACGGCGAATCGAGGAATCCGATAACTCATAATCATCAGTGATTGGTGTCTAATTCCTATGGAAAGTCATAACCTCAAATTTTTCATATTGAGTACCAAATTATTGCTCTAGCATCAATTGTAAAAATGTTGAAGGTCACCCTGTACCTGTTCACAATCGTTAACAGATTTAATCTGAGTCAAAAGCTTAACATCGTCAGTATAAATCAAGACCCTACAGTACCTCACAACAGAGACAATGTCGTCAATAGACATAATAAAGAACAATGGACCCAAGTGACTCCCTTGAGGTACGCCAGACGAAGCCTTCAAGACTCTAGAGATGGAATGGCGGAATAAGATTTGGTATGTTCTGTTATTTAAATAAGACTCCGTCCATTTAAGAAATGTTAGAGGAAACCCATACTTTTCCATTTTAAAGAGTATCACGGAGTGAGATAACTTGTCGAAGGCTTTACTAAAGTCTGTATAAATACAATCTGACTGATAGCCTTTTGCCAACCCGCCAATGGTATCCGAGACAAATTCCAACAAGTTCGTGGTTGTAGACCTGCCCGAAAAAAACTCATGTTGGTTTGAAGTGTGCAAATTATTACAGGAAGTTGATAGTTGACAGTAAATGATAGATTCGAATAATTTAGGCATTCAAGATAAGATGTGAAATAAATTTTTGTAGTTTTTTAAAGTCAAAGTTTTTTACAAGGAAGTACTTGCATCAAAGTTCGATAATCTTCTGAACTACTCACCGCAGAGAAGAAACCATTACACCAGAGCGTTTGCAAAAGAACGTAAATGCAAATTAATATGCATATGTCAGATAGATTATGTACCTTTATATGAGTTTTTAGCGAAAATGTAATGACTAAAAAGTAGAAAATAAAATATATTAAAAAAAAACTTCCAAAATAAATAACCTTCATAAATAAATTGCACTAAAAAGTAAAAAATAAATTTTTTTTCTTACTGTATATACAAGAAAAGTTTTGCTGCAAAATAAGAAATGCTTGAACTCAGATTAAATCTTTTTTGTGTGCATATCACTGAGAAAGAAAAAAATGTTTTTTCTTTTTATTACGAGTTTTTTTTTACTATAGAAAGTTTCCAAAAATCTTAATTTATCAAAATCCCGTCCCTTTTCTGTATCATTTCTATTTAAATATATCATTTCGAAAAATCCCGCATTGTTTTAAAACAAAATTCCAATTTCAAAATTCAAATTTCAATATATATATGGCTTCCGGTATCCTTTCCATATATTGAGAACGCAGCGATACACCAAATATTACATTCTATCAAACTCATGCAATTTTTAAAAAGAATACAATTTTTCAAAATCTCGTTTGAAAAAAACCAAAATTTTTTGCTTGTTTGTTTTATTCAACTACCATTCGATATTGCCCTTAGGATCATATCCAAGTGTAGTAATGGGAATAGAAAATTCTAACGAAGAAGGAACAGAAGATATTCCAAGAAAGAAACAAAATTTATTCCAGAAATTCTGGGCGTTAAAATTTTATTCTAGCCACAAATGTCATAGTCGCCTATATAGATATGACGCCTATACCTAATCTCATTTATTAGCCTATAACGTTTGAGTATAAAAGCGGCTCGAAATAACTTAATCGCGTGCCATAGTGCTGTCATCATTACGGATTCCTCCTCACTTTATAATGAGATTTTTATTAATCTCCAGTTCCAGTTTTTTTTGTGTGATAGTCCATCAGAAATTCTGGAACACAACCATAAAATGTTTGCTACTTCAATGAAATCCCATGAATCACTCGCGATCCGATAAAGAAAATATTTGTCCCAATTAAAACGGAGCACTCTCGCCCGCCACCAGAAATGATCTATAGACACTGAAAATAGTAAATCGCGCAGGGTGCACGCGCAGGCCCTCATCATTATCACCATTCTATACTTTGGTACAGGCTTTGGGTATCAGTTTAATTGTTAGACTCAGCCTGTATTAATTGGTGAACATGATGGTCGGTGCGTTTGGTTGAGGAGAAGAGACTTTATTCTATGCTATGTAATCTATCTAAAAAATTTAAGCATCACTTTAAATTTCAACTCCAGAGGCTTCGAGGGTGATCCTTATGAAAGTGCTAGAGATAAAATATAGGATAGAAAACGAGTTACTTACAATTGGTGGGTTTTTCTATTCTACAGGAAAATATTACCCAATAATTTCCTGATGAAGATTTTTCTGAATGCGTGATACGTTCGGAATAGAAGATGTAGGTATGCTCTCCTCCACTGGTTAGGTCAATGGGATTACCCTTGCTTTTTTGATATACCTAATTTTTTTTTTTACGTTTATCTTAGACAGGAATTCCATTCCCAAGAATACAATAAATCCAAGCAAACCAAGCACCAAAAATCAAATTCAAAAATGATTTCTTCGTTCGCCGGTAGACCTATTAGACATAACCTCTAAAAATAAAAACTCGAAGAAGTTTCTTAAATTAATCTTCGTTGGACGTTTTTTTTTTTTCTATTTTATTTGTTTAAATTGAACGGGATAGAGGAGAGCGCCAGACGTGCTCCGGTCGGTGATTTGTATGCATTTGCGTCTATTTTCAGAGAATATAGATGGCCACGCTGCCACAGCCCAGATTATATGTGGCGATATATGTAGGTACCTACTTCAACTATGAGATTCAAATCGACAGTGATCTTGACGTTGCATGATCATAGCAGATGTAGAGAAGTTGGTTTTACCCGCGATTTCAGATTGTTTTCTCCTCATCTGATCATATATTATGAGAGGATATCAGCCAATGTTTGACTGCCTGTAAATATCTAATTTTCATCCAACGTGCCGGCCGAATGATTAATTGCCGTAAAAGTGTTTGCTGATTGATTTTTAAAAGTCATCTTCAGATTTACACCGCAGTAATGAGGATGTACCTTTTTTTTCTAGAAAACTACAGGGTATGACTGAAATGCAATGCTCTAGGCTTCAAAATGTGTCTAAAGTGTCAGAAAAATGTAAAATTTGTGAAAAGATTTTGTCGGATACAAAAAAAAAAAAAAAAAAAAAATAGAAAAAAATTACTTCCGGGTTTTAACAGCACTAGTGTCCTATAAGTGTTAAATTTCTTTGAAATTTGTGTAGTTTCCAGTACATTTTTTTTTTATTTAGCCAACTTAAATATATAATCTGACTTACATATAAATAAAAAGAAAAGTGATTGTGAAAGAACATTTTTCAATAAATCAAAAACCCCATCAAAGAATTAAATTTCTAATCGCTCTTGTATCAATATTCAAATCTAAACAATTTGAAAATTTGTTGTAAATTCTACATATATTACTGAGGGGCTCATAAAATCCATAATTTGTTTGATCAATCTCGATGAAAAGAATATCGCGGTGCTTTAAAATTCTTCCCGGGAACATTAAACGAAATAGATTTAAGAATTTCAGGTGAATCTATTTATTAATCCATTTAAAACTTTATGAATAAAAACACACAAGATAAACTCTCGTCTCTTATGGAACGACGTCATATTAATTAAAACTAGGCGATCAGAAAAAGGTGAAAGCTCAAACCTATACTCCACGAAGGGCAAAATGTAAAAACTTTTTCTATACAGATTCAATCCTAATAATATGTACACTGTAATAAGGACTCCAAACTTGATAGTCGTATTCCAGTATAGACTTCATAAATGACTCATACAAGGAACGCAATGCGTACAGGTCATTAAATTCTTTAGCCCAGCGCCTAACAAACTCAAGCATTGAAAAAGCTCTCCCAATAATATAATCAAGATGGCGGGAAAAAGTAGTAAGTTTTGCGTAATCTGGCCTACTACATTTATAGCAACATAGTCTATTATGATATACTGATACGAATTTTACCACCGATAAGAGATCATTAATAAATAAAACAAACAATAAGGGGCCAAGATGGCTTCCCTGAGGAACTCAAGATTGCGTACAAATAACACTTGAAAGCGCGTTTCTGACGAGGACTTTCTATCATTTAAATAAGATGAGATCCAATCAACCAACAACGGAGAAAACCTATTTTTAACAGCTTAAACAGCAGCAGCACTCTGTAGGAAAGCTTGTCAAAGACTTTAGAGAAGTCGGTATAGATACAGTCAGTTTGCAAACCGCTTTTCAAGGGTATTAGCAATAAAGCATGTCAAATGTGTGAATCAAGCCATGTGTATTTCGAGCTAATTAATGGCTTACAATCGAACGTCAGCAGTTCACAAACCATGCTTTCAAAAAGCTTGGGTATAATAGATAATTTAGCAATTGGTCTATAATTACTAACCAAGTCCCTCTTTCCATTTTTAAAAATAGGCGAATAACAAATGACGATTTCCAAGTACCAGGTAATACATCCGTCGCCAAAGATAAATTAAATAAATAAAGCAGCGGCCGTGAAAGACTATCAAAATATTGTTTAAGAACAATGCTAGGAATAATTCAATTCAATTCAATTTATTCTATGTGAAATAAGGAGAGTACACAAGATTTACAATCCTTTAGAGTATACAATTAAAAAAAAAAAAAAAAACAAATAGGTAACATGAATTCAGATAAATAAAAAAATTAATTAAGTTCACTAGGATTGCTAAAAAAGCGGATAATCAAATAAAATACAAAAAGAAAAAATGGAAAATCTAAAAGTATCTAAGATTACAAAATAAAATAAGAAAACAAAGAAATGGAAGAAATAATATAAGACCAAGTAAAGACAATTACCCAACTAACAAAAGAAATCTACTATTAATTAAACTTAATACTTAATAGCTAATGTGCTCCTCTATTTAACCTCCTAAAACCCGCGCGCTGAAAGTGTGCAAAATGAAAGAATGAAAGAAGCTTGGACAAAGTAAGAGTTCTCTAAGAAACTGTAATTTATACGAGGCAGCATGATATTTCGATGTCGAGGTGATTCTAGGAATTCAATATAATTAAAAAACTATTCAGGATTTCTGGTGTAAATTAAATTGAATAAGAAAATTAGAATCCTGCGTTTCAGATAACTACATATAGTGTTAGAGTGTGAGCAGCCCAAGAGTAGGAATATAAATGGGGAGACATGATCATACCGCCTTAATCCAAAAATAAACCTTAAGCAACGTTCATTTTCCGCTTACAAACACTGTCCATTCGTGGGAAAATTAAAGAGAGGAAGTAGAATAGTTTTAACTAACTTCAGTCGTGTTTGCGATGGCAGAATGCTTGCTGAAAGCCATAGCCTCCTTAGTGTGGAGTATATTTTAGACAACTGGAATTTAGTATAATTACAAAACTTCATATTAGAATTTAAAACAACCCCAAGGTTTCATACAGAATAGTAAAAGCAGACTATTTTGCACAGACCAATGTGCTAGACGTGCTAGATCACAATTAATTCGCTCTACACAGTTTTCAATTATCCCAATGGGTCTCTCCAGGTAAAGTTATACATCATCTGCATACAGATACAGTCGAACATCACAAACAGCATCCACCAGATCATTAATTAACATACTGAAAAGCAGTGAGACAATAATAGAACCCTGCGGCACACCCAATTCTAATGGTAAGCATCTAGAAAGATTTTTGACAATCTTTATTTGCTGATATCTACCCATTAAATAACTTCTGAGAAGACGAGATGCCGATGCTGACAACCCGTAAAGAGCCTGCAATTTATGGAGTAATTTGTTGTAATAAACCCTATTAAATGCCTTTGTGAAGTCTAATAATACCAAAATGGATATTTTATCATCATCCATAGCCTTGCGAATATCTGTATAAAGCTTCAGTAAGGCAGTTTCGCGATTGTGATGACGACGGAAGCCCGATTGGAAGCACGCTAATAACTTATTGCGGGATAGATATTTTTGAATTTACACGTTCATAGTTTTCTCCAGGACCTTTGCTAAGAAGGGAAGAATACTAATTGGCCTGAAGTCAGAGAAACGTTTTGGTGAAGCTTTCTTCGAAGTGGGTAACACAACCGCCATTTTCCCATGCAGGAAGAAATGTAGAAAATGTGATGGAACTATTTATAATATGTAATAACTATATACTGACTAATTATTGGAAATAGTTGACGTAAGAACCGAGGGCTAATGTTGTCAGACCTAGTTGCATTAGATTTAATGGAATAAAAAGCAAGTCCAAGCTCTTTAAGAGTTATGCAACGAAAGGATTCTTCATTTAAGTAGTTTATATTAAGCTGTGACGTTACAAAAAATTAATTGAGCCGGTCCAAGAGAACAGGAAAAATCCAATTCACGAACATGCTCACATAACATATATTCACTAATACACCGAATATTAATATCTAGGCTAGACCAATAAGACATGCAAGACGACACATAAGAAAAATCGTTCGAATTGCTAATGTCAACACTGAAAGACATTGAAAAAATAATCAGTTACAAAGACCGATTATAACTAGAACTGTTCAAAAAGAATAGGCTGCTGGGATAACCATAGCTCTTTTTACGCTTAGCGTTAACAAAGTTCCAAAAATGCTTAAGATTGTATTTAATATTACATTGAACGTTATTTATATAAGATGTATAAGCCTTTTGAGACTCCTCCTTAAATTGTTGTAAGACAAGAATAATTGCGATAATAGACTCTCCACGCCTTGCGTAATGCTCTTAAATTACGTAGACTGTCATCGAACCAATTAGGAGTACAACTAAAGTTTCTACCTTTACGAATAGGTACAGCGTCAAGGAAACCAGTAAAAATTAATAAATAAGAATCAACATCTGAAATATTAAACAATATAGACTAATCAATATTGCTTCAATTTTTCAAAATCTGCTCTAGCAAAATCAAAATGCAAAAGATAATTAGAAGTAGCACTATAGTCATCGTGGCCAGCATACCACGGTACCAGAGTTTCGTTTTGGGCGTCGCTTCTCTGTGAGTTTTCCTGTAACGGAATCGTGGTCGTGGACTGAGGGAAGTACCTTATCCAGCCTTTCCCGGTCCATTCTAAAAATTTTCACCGACGGCTCTCTCACTAGTCAGGGAGCCTGGGGCAAGTGTTTACTTTCCTGAACCTGACATTGGGATGGATTACTCACTTGGAAGACACACCACTGTCTTCCAGGCTGAAGTCTTCGCTGTAGCAATGGCAGCGAAGATAGCCCTTGATATATGCAAATCAAAGGTAAAGACATTGCTGTCCTTTCGCATAGTCAGACAGCCTTGATGGCTCTGAGTGACCCTCGGATAACATTTAAATTACTGGAGGATTGCAGGTCGTCTGTGGAGAAGTTGTGTATCCACAATAAGGTTTCACTTTAGTGGGTTTCTGCTTATATAGGGATCATGGCGAATGAATGGGCTCACCTTTTAGCTAGGGCTGGCTCTAATACTCAATTTTTTGGACCGGAACTCGCCGTAGATGTTGTAACTTCAATTATGGGGACTCTCATCAAAGCGGATGTTCATGGAAGCATCAGAAGAGATGAGAGAATCTTCAGGTGCACAAAACAGTTTTTTGATGGGCCCAATAGGAATATCTCCGATTTTCTCATGGGGCTCGGAAGGAAACGATGTAGAACTACGGTCGGCATCATCACCGGCCACAGCTCGCTTTACGCTCATCTAACAAGGATGGGAATTTCTGATAGCCCTGACTGTTTGTCCTGCCTGGAAGGAGAGTCTGAGACAGCCGAACACTTTCTATGTGCTTGTCCGGCCTTCGCGCAGACCAGGCTGGATATTCTATGTAGTGCATGCCTTCCTATCTGTAGATGAACTGAAAAATCTTCCTTACCCAGACCTAATGCGCTTCATTAAGAAGCTTGGAAGGTTTTGGTGATGGTGTCTCTAGTAGGATAGCACAATAGGCCGCTTTAGCCTTCATGCTTGGGATCTCTCGTCCCTTGCGTTAAAAAAAACAAGCATCGTCCATCTATATGACATTGTATGCGATGTGGGTACAATCTAATTCTACTTCCACCTATACAACTACTTGAGAGCTGTGAATAACCAATTATAAAAAATTTGGATACATTCTATTACCATATGCCGCTATGTTAGCTCATTACCACACTTCTTTGTTTAATTATAGTATAGAGTAAAACATCTCATGGTTGGATGGACACATGCATACCGCAGTGACCCATGCGAAACAATTTTTATTTTTCCTGCGAGTTGAACTATATGAAAATTGCATAGAAATTCAAGTCAAGTCCGGTCCAATTCTATTACGTTGGGTAGCGTACGCTCTATCACAGCGGAAAATCTTTATGCGTTTGGTCAGAAAGTTTCGCCCTTTTATTTACTCCTCATCTACTATCTGATATCAAATACAAAAAGAAAAAAAAAATGAAACAAACAAAAAAAAAGACACGTGATTTATGACATTTTCCAGGATCATTGATCACAAAAATGCTGGTACAAACTGTGTATGTTTCGCCGCTATACTTTTAATTATAAATTCCTGTGTATTGCCGCTTAGATAAGTAGATAACGTGCAATGCTTCAGCAAAACTGAATTAATCACTTTCCATAACAAAGTGCTTGTTTCGTTACAAAACTAAGAAAAGCAAAAAAACGTAACAAACCACTAGCCTTGTTCGTATTTATGTATATGCCCATGTGGGTTAATAGTACTGCGGCGGTAGGGCGTAAAAGCTGATTTTCTATTGTTTTCGGTAGATTGTAGATGTTACTAGGAGATATTTAAAACTAGATTAGAATTAAGGTGAGCTATTATTACGAAACACAACTGAAGTATTTAGAAAAAAGGATGTCCTAATTTAGCATGCCTATATACATGGATTTTTTGAGTGCGCACATATACTTATGAAATAGGTCAATCGATTAGGCTTGCATTCATAACGTTTTATTTTCTATTATCCTTTTCTTGACTATTAAAATGATTTGTTTACTGAACATCTTAGGTGACATTTTGCCTCAGAAGACGGGGAAATATACCTACAGTATAAATAACTGCACAGAACGAGAGAGTAGTATTTTTTAGTAATTTTATTTTGAAACCCACAATTACCTTTTATTGCGCTGCCATCTACAAAGCAATACTTGAAACTGGTTTAGCCAAAAAATAAGTAGATTAGAAAAAGAATCGAAAGTAAAGGAGAGCTATAGGGCATAGATTAAAATATAAGTAAAGCTATAGTCAAAAAAATTAGAAAGAAGTAATAAATTATAGCAGTTCTTGCAGTGGAATTTTTTTTTATATTGTTTTTCTTTTCCAGTAGACGCAGTAGCAAGTTTGAATCATATTTTTGTTAGTTGAAAGCATCTTCATGATAATTTTTGTATAATATAATGTCGATTTCGATGGGACTTTGGTGCAACACCAGTATTGCACTTTTTCCAGCAGTGCAACACTGAAAATGTTCGATGGGACAATTTTTATAGCAGAAGTGCAACACAAGTTTTGCACTCACTTCCCCTACTTTGCACCGGATATTTTCTCGGTGTTACAAATACATATTGAGGTCGATATTCATCTGCTGTGTAAAAGTGTACTGTTGCGATTATTTGTGAAATTTTTGAGTTGAATTAATTAAAAGATTTTATTTGGGTAATTTGCATAAATTTTAAGAAAAAATTTCTTTCTATATATCAATAAACAACATTTATTACGTTTGTCAGTTCCGTGTATATAATTCGTGTGCCCACAAATACAAGGAATATGACAGAAATATGTTCGATGGACTTTAGTTCTTGCAGTTCTCCGCTGCCAGAAAAAGTGCAAAACTGAAATGGTCCCATCGAAATCGACATTAGAAATTTCTATCAGAACAAACTACAAGAATTTCAGTGAAGTTGACTCCATTTTTCGGGTGAAATTACTTGACATAGGAAACGGGTGGCTCATAAAAATGAATCTGTGGATTGGATTCAACTAGATTGCTCGACACTTGTAATGATGATGTCATGAAAGTGGAATTGCAGTGACTGATTCGCCAAGGTCGTTTGACCTGATAACGCTCCAATTGCTGGCTACCTAAACAGCCGTTGGGGGGCTGGGTAGCTTCTATACATAAAATACTTGGACTAGACCCCAGTTGTCCCTATGGCGACTTGTCGGTGGATTGGGTTCTGATATTAAATAGTTTCTTTAAGCCCAGACTGTCCCGATGTCAGCCTAAACTGGCGTGATATCAAGATGAAGGCTGGGTGTTCTGAGATTAAAGTCGGCCCTATGTTGACTTGACGGCAGTAAAGAGAATAGCTGCCACTGATACTACTGGTGGGATTGGCGATTTCGGTACCAAGTAGTCCATCCGTTTGCGTAGATATAAAATGTGTTGGGTCTGGAAAAAAGGAGGTTATCTAGACAGCATGCAATTCAAATCCAATACAGCGAATGAATAGTAACTTAGGCCAAAAAAGTGTATTCTCTTGCTTCTTAGACTTTTTGGTGCTATTTTAACGGACCTTCTCATTAGGCTGTTTACATTTTTGTTTTTTCTCATTTTTACAAATTCAAAAGCCTATCTATACCTAATTCAGCTTTTGTAATCAGCAAGGTATTTCAAAGTATTTTTCAGAAATTTATTTACAGCGAGCGCTTACAGCAGTTTTTGTTAACTATCGATTGTATTGTCCGGAACGAAAGTGTCGCTACACTATCACCAACCACTATCTACCAAACCAGTAGATACACTAACTACACTACTGTTTAATAATATTAAATCTAAAATGCTATAATAATTACCCACTCTCACTCACAATATCGGTATTAGGATTATCCAAATATTTCTACTCCCCAGATAACACCGAACAGGTTCTGCCCATTTTCTCGATATGTTCCACAGGATATGTGAACATGCTCTTTGACTATTCGAATTGATATCAAAATACATATTCTTTCCATATGCTTTTTATAAGACTCATGTCCGCCCTGCTGAGCAAAATCTTCGGATGTTCGTCAAAAATGATCGTGTCATAATCGGTGGTAATAGTGCGTATCTGAAAGAACATAAACATATTCTAAAGGATATAAAATTGATATAAATCAGCATCCACAGAAACATATTCAAAACGTATTCAAAACTATATTAAATACATAAATATGGATGAAACCCATATTCGGGACGTTATCAAATGAATACAAAATTGAGAAAAGCATAAAAAGTGAAATTTGTATACTTTATTTGATTTAAATAAAATAAAAATTTATTCAATAAACGAAAAGTAAACTGTAAAAAGGCAGGAACGAAAATTTGATTTTCCAAAAATATATTCTATTCATATTCAGTGGAATACTTTTACCGAAATTGAATGAAGCTTACCGATTTGGAGCCGATCGTCTGTGTCCAAAAAGTATCTTTTCAGAACATGGTTCATTTTGTTATTTGGGTCACTTCTTATTCACTTTTTATTTATTTTAATAATCGGATTTAAATGGGTAACGTACGCGGTAGGACTGTCTAATTACTGGAAAGTATACATACTCCGGTTCCTGGCCATTTTTACCTCCTTGCAATTTATTCCTTTTAGCCTGTTTTAAAAACTCTTCCTAGAAACTCAAATCAACAGGATAACAGGATAATTACTTTTACCAGCAGTCGCTTAATTTTATTCTGTTGTCGACGTCATACATTTTATGTTTTATGACAAATTTTTTTAAAAAAATGTAGACAACATCATCAAATAATATTAACAAAAGCGACACTTTGCAGGAAATAGCTTAACCACAAAAATTACGTCTTACAGGTGTTACCGACACTTTTAAAACAATTGGAAAAAAATACATTTCACTGTAACGCATGCAGGTTAATCTTTACAAGTGGCTTCCAAATTGTTGAGCGAAATGTTTATTCCCAATTCGCTCTCAAATAAAAGACTTGAAAGCTTCATGAGACTGTAACAGGCAAAAAATGTTATCTTGCAAGTGATGGATGAATTCAGAGACTTAAAACAGATTTGGAATTATGTTATGAAATCGAATGAATAAAAAACCCTAAAGACTTTTTCAGAAAGTATGTATTCCATCATAGAAAAACACCAGACCCATCTTCCACTATCAACTCAATTTTTATGTAGGAGAAAGAAAAAAAGAGTCAACTATGAATTCCATAGTTTTAAAATCGTGCAACCACCTACAGTCACCGAAAAGCAACAGCGAACTTCAGCCTACGTAAATTAGATAGGGGCCCCACAGGGGCCGAAATTGTATACATGGAGGACATACGACAACGAACATTAGAAAAAAAAAATTAATTCATTTTATTGATCCTGCAAAGGCGGATTTACTACTAATAGGCAGAGCACGATTGCAAATTTTTGGGGCCGCAAATTCTCAATTGATGAAATAGAAAGAAAGTGCCACTATTCATCAGGGACGGATGCATAGTTTCCGTTTTCAACGTTACTATCGACAGGTTGTTTCTAGAACTACAGAGACGTGGCTCTGCTTACGAGAACTTGATTAAAGAATTTGACTTTCTCATGAAGTTTTGTTCAAGAAAGAATTTTTTAGGATTCTCCGGTATATAGCAAAAGCTAAAAAATGTTTAAAATTTGTTATTTCATCACACAACCCATTAATTTTTTGCTGACAAGTTTCAAGTCTTGGTTTGACTCATCAACAGGTCCCAAATAGCGAAATTGGGTGATTTGAAAAACAAATGAAAAAAGAAAGAAATGAAAAGTTTGAGAAAAATAGGAAAAAAAAACAATTTTTTTATTTATTAAATTTATATTTATATGAGAAGAGATCAGTTTGATCTATTTTCAAGCGTCTGCAGCAGGCAGAAAACCAAGCTGCACCGATGAGTGTAAGGTTTTCTGCTGACACGAAACGCTTCTTTTTCTTCCTTTTCTTTATTTTTCAGCCCACTGCGTGGCGTATACAGGTTCGATTCGCATCGAATGAATCTGTTTCTTTAAAAAAAAATTTAATTTTTTTTTTTAATAAATAAAAAAAATTGTTTTTGTTTCTATTTTTCTCAAACTTTTCATTTCTTTCTTTTTTCATTTGTTTTTCAAATCACCCAATTTCGCTATTTGGGACCTGTTGATGAGTCAAACCAAGACTTGAAACATGTCACCAAAAAATTAATGGGTTGTGTGATGAAATAACAAATTTTAAACATTTTTTAGCTTTTGCTATATACCGGAGAATCCTAAAAAAATTCTTTCTTGAACAAAATTAAGTTTAACCCGGTAAAAAGTCCAAAAGAGTAATCTTTTTATTTATTTCTCATGAAGCTACATAGGTTGGAACCGCAAGATATCCGCGAGGAACCACGGAACGCCTCCTACCTCCTATCTAGAAGATTTTTGCGGGACTTTGGAAAACGAGTGTCTGCCTCTGCGAAATCATTTGTTGTCCGCTGAGGCTACACGAAGAAAACAATTATCGGCCCTGGAGTTATTGAAATATGTACATCCTGGAAAAAGGCTTTTTGGACATTTAACCAAATGTGGAAATAGCGCTCTGGATGTACATCAGGGTCAAACTGCTCGGCAGAATGGTCGTTTTTAGCGCTAAAGAAGTAAAGAACTGTTTAAGATACACCACAGATCAAATCAGGCTCAATTCACTCTCTGTGCTTTACATAGAGTCAGAAACAATGCACTCTGTGGAGTATTGTGAAGTAATCCGTTCATTTGTAGAGAATAAAGTTCTTTATTTTTTCCGGACTGGAATCGAACCTACACTTTTAGAATCGGTCAATGATGGAGAATTGAAGAATTTTAAGAATTTTTATTTTTAACGATTCCAAATCAAATTATAAATACAAGAAGAAAAAATTGAATTTACAATTTATTTGTGCGCTTTCATCGTTACTGGTTAATGCCAGCTGAAAGCAACGTGGCTTAGTAGGCTAATTACAAATTGATAGATGCAGGAGGGAAAATCATCTGTCTCGTTAGCTCAGTGGTAAGAGCAGTCGCCCGGCAAGCGGAAGGTCCCGGTTTCAAACCCCGGATGAGACGGTTGTTTTTTCTTCTTGTATTTATAATTTGATTTGGAATCGTTAAAAATAAAAATTCTTAAAATTCTTCAATTCTCCAGAATAAAGTTCGTCGTATAGCAATCTAAGCGTATGCTTACACGCAGAAAACCTTCTTTGCATATAATTTCGTATTTATTTGTGATATTTCTAAGTCTCCTTGTTTATTTTCTAAGATCGATATACGTTAATAAAAAGAAAAATAACGGTCACATTTTTGTTTTATTCAATTATTTAAAACAGGGGCCCTGACTTTGTTGCCTAGTGACCCTGGGTCTTCATGCCCAGGCCTGCTGGAAAGCAGCTACATACATACATACATATCTTTAATTTAGTGCCTCCTTCTTATTGCCAAATTCCGTGAAATTTTTTGATTGAAGTATTTTCGAATCGAGATTAAAAAATTAAAAATAAATTACACTTTCCTCCCTCTAAATCATTTGCTAACCATCCACAACAAGATACTTTATTCGCCCGAAATAGTTCACAGAACCAGGCGTAAACTATGCCGAAGATATCGAAATTATCGATTTTTTTTTAGCACAACGGGATTGATTTTGCTATATGAGTCAGACCCATTGACCTAGACCATGCCATCTGCGATGTTCACTTATCTTTTGCTTTTCATTTTATCTTTTTAGGTAAAAGGCGTTCAATGTAGACAAAAAAAAATACTAATAATAAAAACTTAATGGCCATCTGCTTTTTCGATTTCGCAATTCAATTCCCATTTGGATTCCTTTTTAAATTGTCTTCTCCCCCTAGACTATGTGTAATTTGAGACTTTTAATTTTTTTTTACTATATATAACAGGAGTTCCCATGAGTAACCATTTAGGTTTTACCTAATTACAAAACGAAAAAAAAGACTATTTCGAAATTTAATTTCTTTGCACAATAAGAAAGTCTACTTAGAAAGAAAGCAATAAATTTTCGTTCCGGTCAAAACACTATTATTTCTCGCAATCCCAAATATCTTTCGACGCATCCGTCATCATATCCAAAAAATGCAGTAGCGTCGCCGACGACTACGATGACGATGACAATAATGTCGAAAGCGGTTAATACGTGAAAGAATTCAATTGCAAAATTAGAACGTCGCGTCGTCGTAAAAACGAAAGAAAAACTAGGACAAATCACCAAAAATTTACTCAAGTGAAACATTTTTCTCGTTTGGGGTTCGCTGTAGTCGGCTTGTGTTGTGTGATCTGAAGAGGAATTTTTCCCGTGTTTTCATCGTAATTTTTTTGCTTTTTGTTTTTTTTCTTAAGTAAGAAATTAGGACAAATTGTCACAGGGAATTAGAGAAAAACGATACGATTCTGCTGGACAGAGTCAGTGAACTTCTCAAGATTCCAATCGGACTGTAATTTGTTTTGACGGTAATTTGAAAGTTTCCTGAAACTTTTATGTGTCACACTGAATTTTGAATGTTTGTGCATTGGACACAAGATTGTGACTTGAATATTTTCTGAATAAAATGAGCTGACGTTGAATGAAGATTGATTACATTACAAATTGATACCTTTTTATAATTTTTGATATATCTAATTAGTTAATTAATTTGGTATGCGATTCAGTTACAATTTGGAGGTCGAGATGGCTCAAACACGCCCACATTTTTCTCAATTTTTATCCTTTTTGATAGTTGTTTATTTATGAAATATTATTCGGAATGTTAGAATTGACTTGTCATCCATTGTGGGTGCCACAATATTCTAGAAGAAGTTGACATATGTAAGGAAATATTGCCTGTAGTGTCTTGAAAAAGTAAAAACTGAATCCCACTTCTATGTAAATATATTCCTTTTAGATGAGTCTGGTTGCAGCTAACATTGTGGCGATAAAAAGGGCAAAAAATTGTGTTGCCTTTTTATTGCCATGGCGATGTTTTAGCGATAGCTCGAGAATTAAAATCAACTAGATTCCCGGAAATATTATGCTAGTAGTCAACGTATCGCTTTCTTATTGCTACATTATTACATTTTTATTGCTTAGATCACTGGTATCAGATCATTTGGAGTTGTTATTTCTTCAAGTACGGTAGAGTAGAGAAGCAGTAAAAGCAAAAAAAAAAAAAAATGCCAACCCAAAAATATAGGAATATTTATCGTCATAACGATTACAAAATGAATCACCAAAGCGATAATTTTGCATATAATTACGACAACAAAAAATTACTTTTATGTGATTCATTTGGTATTGAAAAGCAAATGCAAGAAGATAAGAATATTTATCGCCATTGCGATCATCGAATGAATCGCTTACACTATTCATATGCGATGCAACATTTACCTCTGTCAAGTTAAAGGTAAGCGATAAAAATGCATTATTGCCGGCAATAAAAATCCTCGTTGTGGCAATAAGAAATCTTAAGTGATTTGTAGGCCAATCGTAATGTTTGCTGGGATATAGAATGTATGTTTAGCTGTGAAAAAGAAAAGAAATCATCACATTATCTCCTTTAGGTAGTATAGTATAGGATAATTGTAGGGCCGAATTGGGTCTTCAAACTGGCCCGGGAAAATGACGACATACTTTTTTATAAGAGGCAAACAACCCAACTTATTTGACTTAATTCCTACTGAACCGAGCACAAGGAGAGCATGACAAAATTTTCTATGAATGTTAGATTTCATGCTACCTATATACCTCCTCTGTGCAGACAAAAAATCTGTCGGGGATTTAACGTGAGCACGTAGCTGTGGACCTTAATCTCACGGCAGTCTTAATGCACGCATTAGTAATTAGGCGACAATCAACGTTCTCATAAGGCAGAATTTATTATATTCTGTCTCGATGAGTACCAGTTTTTTTCAGTGCTTGCTTGGCATTGGACTTACTGGTCGAAGCGGGACCCATCTAAAATCTCTGCCGATCTGTGGGTCACGGCATCCAGTTGATTTAGCGCAACTCCACTCCGAAAGCCAATCCTCTAAGTCTGCATGAATAAGCGACCATCCTTCAAATCCTCGGACGCAGCATGCAGTTCTGCAAAAGACATACTATTCTATTTAAAGAAGAATGTCCGCCTAAGTCATGCAGACTTAGACAATCTCTCTCTGCCCGCATATGGGCCACCACAACCACTACGTTGCTCCCACAAGGGGGCCTTCTCTGTGCTGAGGCGAATATCACTACTATAGTAGCATTACCGGGGGCGCCTCAACCCCGTATTACCAATTTAGCAATATCGGCTACTTCGTAGTCCATGACCATAAGGTCATGGGGGTACTCCCAGTGGTATCTATTCCAATTCATCAACAAATATCTTCCATCAAGTATGCATGCTTTCCTCTTATACACCTTCCACCCTGGCAGCCCTGCGCTTCAGACTTCTTTTTCGCCGCCGCTCTGTGGAGGCAGTTTTTGAGAAACCAACAATTTTACTTGTAAAGCAGAGCTGTAACAAGAGTGAGGCAAGTGATGCAGCCATTGAAGCGGAACGGGCGCCGCCCGTTGAAAAATAAATAATATTAACATTTGTTTTTTTGAAAAATGCAAATTATTTAAATAAATTTTTTGTTCTGAATTTGAGTCTACCCGCTTGACAAGACTAAGCTTGGAACGTAATCCTGACATGTGAGAAATTTTTGTTAATGCTACTACAAAATTTACTGAAGATATGGAAAAAAGAAGCGACTCGAACGCTTTGAATCATAAGACAATGACACATCAACTTTTGAATCGATGTGGTTTCCACAGATTTTGGATTCCTTTCTGGCGATTTTCTTAGCAAATTGGACGCCAATAATCTGAGAAAAGAAGCTATTGGATTTGCTTCAATTAATTCTATACTTTAGCCTCAAAGAATCCTATTTAAATGTTCAAATCGCGCTGAGAGTTTGAACGAAAAATTGAAGTTAATAAAAAATTACCTCCGATCTACAATGGGTCAAGGAAGATTGTCGAATGTACACTGAAAAATAGATTACAAGCATTCGGAATTTCGGAATATTATAAACTAAGGTACCTGCGGCAAATAAGGCCCAAGTATTTGGTGATATAGAACAAGAATAAGTTTTCCGTGAGGTTTATTTATAATTTATAGCTTTAGTTATAAATTTCTTAACGCACAACAAAGTAAATCCAAGCAGTCTTCATTCTTTGGTACAAAAATATTGCCTGAATATTAGTTTCATTGAGAATTTAGGTTAGGTAGGGTAATAAGGCCCACAGTCTACTCCAGTTTGCCTTATTACACCTATGACAAGATTTTACAAAATTACTCATTAATCAAATAAACACAATAGTGGGCGAAAATAAACACCGAAATCCTTTGGCTTTTGCAAATTTTTTGTTACTATCACTTAATTATATGGCCTTTATCCGGAGCAAGCTGGATACACTAGGATCTGCCCTCCTATTTCTGGATGAGCTGAAAAACCTATCTTACCAAGACCTGATGCGCTTCATTAAGAGGAAAGGAAGATTTTGGTGAAAGCGTTTCTAGCAGGATAATACAATGGGCCGCCCTAGCCTCTGTGCTTAAGATTTCTTATTCCCAAGCCTATGAAAAAAACCCAAATAGGATGAGTTTGCATTTAAATCATAAAAAGGGGGCAAACGGTTCTGGCGTTGCGATCCCAAGACAGCATATATGTAGATAAATCTCGTAAGGTCGTACAAATAGCCCAATGCATATCGCGTGACAGTTAGAGTGGGTCGCAAACACCATCTAGAATAATCCATACTCACGTATAATGCGCAAACACCAACCAAGATTACCCGAGATTTAATCCATCGTATTACACGGGTGTAATATTTTTTCCGAGATTTTTGTATTCGAGGATTATCCAAATAGGTGACGGATGAGCCAAATTTTACTTTAAGTGCCAATGACAACAGACAACGAAGAATAACACGTTTCCGTGGCAACGATACTTCGGTTAGAGATGCACTGAAAACTTTAAATTAAATTAATTTTCTTCATTATATTGCTTATTTCTTTTTTTAAAACATAATATTCCTTCATTTCGACATATCGAAAATGTCCGAAAGTAATGCCACATAAGCAAAAACACATGCTTTTCTTTTACACGAGTTGCTGTTTACGTCCAAAGCCAAGAGGGGATATTCTCGAGTAGGAATAATTTTTACACAGGAAATGGAATTATGCTCGGTGGTGCTTACAGGCTTAATGTACATAAAAATTCTGAAGAAAATTATCCCAGTGAATTCTTAAGAAAGTGATACTTAATTACATTTATGAACATCCGCAGGGGGCCCCAGTATACCATCCAGCACTTTTAGATTGTTACCAGCAACTCCTACTGCCCATATTGCTATTCCCTTATCTTTTCTATTGAAACTGAAAATTTTCTCAAAAAAAATATTATGCAAGAACAAAAGTCTTTGTGGGTATTTGTTCCTCACTTCAAAGTACTTGACGAAAATGAAGATAAGCAATCATCTACTTACCTTAGTTTGAACATCCATTTTTTGGTAGTTTTGTTTTTTTCTGCATAAAAGACTTTCTGGAATCAGCGCCCATCTAAATCAACCGAGATTTGAATCCAAGACGACTTTTTGGATGGAATTCATATTAAATCATTGAATCAACTTGGCAGCTTATGTTTGGCAATGACATTATATTCTATAAAACTTGATCCAAGCTTTCAGATCTGAGAGAAAATATCTAGTTATGAAAAAAAAAAACACATATTTCCCCCTAACACCTCACATATTTTAGTAGCAATATGCCATCAAAGATTTTTCTTTGTATTTCATACATCACCACATATCTACTGAACGGTACACCATACGATGACAATTACTTTTTTTATTTTGATAATCATTGGAGCTGTCAGATTTTCTCTCCTCCCCTCCATTTCAAAGTTATGACTCAACAATGTCAAAAAATTCGGTATTTCAAAACTGTTTTTTTTTTCTTTTACAAACACCACGTTGAATGTTGACACAAAATTTTTCAACCATAAACATAAATTTAAAAATATTTGCTAGGAAGCGTGTTACTGATAGCGAGTAAAAAAATTACATAATAGAAATGCAATTTTTATTAACTTTCTGACGGGAAAATTGCAAGAGAAGCAGTAAATTCTTTCTTCTTCTTTCCAACTTCTTTTCAATGATGTATAATTTAAAATTCATGGCGACATACATTTTTAGATTGAAGTAAAAAATGTACAAACAGAGTAAATTTTACACTGCACGTAGTATACTTTATCACACTACAATATAATATGTAACTTAATTAAAGCAGTATTTTTGCGAAGTTAGAGGTTACTGAAATAAATTTTTAATGTGTAAAAATGAGAGCATCTTAAATTTTTGATAACATTTTTAAATTTGCATTTTATGATACATTTGACCATGCAAAAAGTCTTTACTGTTTTGCTTGATTTTACATGATATTTGAAAAACGTATGCATTATTTCAAGAAATAAAATAAAAAATAAAATTTTTGTCTCACAAATAGTAATTTTGCTAAAATTCTGTTGTAAAAATATATATTGTGTAATATTGCACAGACTTTTTAGACCGTGATATGTTGTTTCTTCCTTTTTCGTTAATAGCGCCACCTTGGAACTCCCGAGTTCTAACTGACATTTTTTTAATAAATTGAGCTATTTATGTGGTCTTACTAATTCGACCACGGTATTTCGATTAAAATGGTCCCGAAAATTGTTCTCCAATAGTTTAGGAGATGTTTAATACTGTCAATCAGCTTTATGAAATAAAGTCATAACTGCTGTATTTTTGGTCATATAGAACCATGGGTCACAAATGTCGATCAAGTCATGCAGATACGACTTTGTGACAAGATTAAACACACATACATATGTATCCAAATTTGGGCGTCTGCTAGTTGATTAGTTGGCACTTCTTTACATTCCGTCGCAGTAGTTCATGGTCAAGGATTTTAAAGCTAACGGGTCTTATGTTTTGGGTTGTGAACTTGGTAAACTGCATAGACCTTGGGAATTATCATCACTTCCTGTTTTAATCAATTGATCAGAAGCATGTGATGAAAATGACAAAGATGTTGTACTTGGAAGGTATGATATTCGAAAATATTTCAGATCTGCCAGCTGCATTTAAAACCACTGTTATCGGCCGTTCCATTCCAATCACTGTGCTTACCAATCCGGAAAATGGGATGCTATCAGCAGTCTAGTAGAGAATATCGAGAAAGCCTCACAGGGTGTGCTGTTATTTTCCTTCATGGGCATACAAGACTCCATCGATAATACTATTTGACTCGATAAAAAGGATAATCGAAGATAGAAGTACACTGTAAAAAATATTAGGACTATTTCCTAAAATATAGGGAATTCTCTCTAAAATGTAGGGAATATTCCCTACATTTTCATTAATAGGGAATAGTCCCTACATTTTAGGGAATATTCCCTAATCTTATCGAAAAATACTTAATCTTTGTGGCAACAATTTGTGCAAATCTTTTACTGTGTATAGAAACCTGTATCGCCATATTGATTGGCATTATGTTGTAAAAACGCACCATAACAACTACGTTACCCGGAGAACCCACAACAATCAGAGCCACTAGAGGCTGCACACAAAGCGAAATCTTAATACTACTACTATACTATGGCTCTTGGTTGTGATTGTACTTCAAGGCGCAGGAATACACTGATGGCATTATCGTTTATGTTACAGAGAAATTTAAATCAGCTTTTATGCGAGCCCTTAACATACCTAGTCCCTAGATTGTGCTAGAATATGACACACAGTTAAGATGGTGATAGTCCCTTTCAGCAGAAAAGGGGCTTCCAGTAGCCAGCTCCTAGATTAGTTGGATTTTCACTAGAATATTCCAAAAAAGCCAAATATTTAGGAGTACTTCTGGATAGCAAGCTTACCTGGAATACCCACCTTAAAATGAGTCCCAAAATTACTTTATAGATCCTTCAGGGCAAACACTTACTTACCCAGACCGATGCAGATATTCAGCAAAAAGACCCTCGATAAAGTGAAAAGCATGACCTGTTTAGGCCCGCTGGCGCTTTCACATCATATTAGAGATGTGCGGGTGGTAATCCTTCGGTACAAAAGTATTCGTTACTTCTCTAAAAACTGGGTACCGAATACATACCCAAATAATTATTCGTTACTTGTACTCATATTCAATTGATTCAAAGTTTTCATTTCATGGTATATTCGGTATTCTATTACCTATACGAATACAGATAATTACAATTCGTTCTTCGTATAGGTATCCGATTAAAGTTTTCGATAAAATTGCATGCCATTGAGTATTGTACCTATACGATTACCAAACAGGATTAAACACGTAAGTAGGTACCGAATCTTTTTTTTTTTTTCTTCATCACTAGTATGAGCAATAAACTGCGGTGGTGGTACCAAAGTTAACTTAATAAGAAGTTAACCCTAGTATCGAGTTTGGGCAAAGTAAAATTTAACGCGATCTTCAAATATTTCACATTAAAATCGCTAGTAAAATTTGACGTATGTTAATTTGGAGAAAACAGAGTAATTCATTTTTAGATTTTAATAATACAATTTTAACTCTTCAATCAATAATAAAATAAGTAAAAAACGAGTTTTCAAACAAAACTGAGGCTAAGTCGCATGAAAAAGTAGAAAATAAACTTCCTTCACACACAGAGGTGGACTCAAATTTTTTGATTGGGACATTTCTCTTGAATATTCTTTCTCTTCATGAATCAAATGACTTATTACCTCTGATTGATCATACTGAAATATATCGGTGATTGTCAGCGAATAAAATCTGAGTCCACCTCTGTGTGTGAAGAAAAGTTTATTTTCTACTTTTTCATGCGGCTTGGGCTCAGTTTTGTTTGAAAACTCGTTTTTTACTTATTTTATTTTCTGCCTTTTCACGTTAACTAAATTGGAAAATTCTGCATTTTTCCTGAAACAGATTTATCACTAATCATATCGATGAAAATTTTTCCGATGATTTTCCCGCTTTTCCGGGTTTTCCATGGAGTTTTCCACAAAAGCAACTTTATGCAACTCATTTCTCTCTCCAACTTTGTCTTAGGTTGCAAAACGCTCAAACGCTTCCTTGGTCGGAAAAACTCCGGAAAAGCGTTTTACATGAATTTTCCTCGATTTTTTCTGCAAGTTTTCACCATTGTCGGAGAGAAAGTAATGATGCCAGTTGATAGGGAACTTGATCCTGCATAATTTAGAAAACTTTTTTACCGGAAAATTTTCCGGAAAAGTCGGCAAATTTTCCGGAAAAGTCGGAAAATTTTTCGGAAAAATCGCCAAACTCTACATTTTTCCTGAAACGGATTTATCACTAATCAAATTTGTACCAAATTTTCAAATGATTTTTCCCGAATTTCCGGGTTTTTCATGGAAACTTCCGGTTCAAATTTTGATAGATTCAATTGTCACGCGACATGAACCTGTGTACCAAATTTCAGCCAAGGGAAGGGCGGATCCATACATTTGCTCTAGGGGGGGGGGGGGGGGGCGGCGATCGCTAACCGCACTTGATATCAGTATATCAGTTGTGGACCGCTCTGTATAGCTTTCTCTTTTCGTTTCATTAGCATTCTGATATCACAGGAGTTCTTTTATTTATATAATATAAGTTTTTGACCCCGTAAGCATAGAAAAATTTACTCTCACGTAAAATAGACATTTTTCGATCACAAAAAAGTGCAAAAATTTTGCTTATACTGAAAATTTCTTAGTGGTATAGTTTTAAATTTTTTGAGAATAATTGATGCCTAAAAAAGAAAAAAATAATAAATATAACAAATAACTAATAAAAAACTATCCAGAGCTTTCCATTTAATTAAATATTAAAATTAAATAACATTTGTGTATAAATTTTAAAATTTTCATGGTACACAAAGAAGCAAAATCAAAGCAAAGTAATTTAATTAACTATTTTGATAGGCATTAGGAGTTTCAAATTTCATTGTTATTCACTGTAGTGTTAAAACTAAAACTGCCCAGGGGATAGATTCCGTAACTGTGAAAAATTTGCCAGTGCACACCATTTAAAAAAAAAACTCACCGTGACGGAAAGTGTACACTTAAATGCTGAATGAAAACTTTTCTGTGCTGAACGTTGTTTGAGTGAGAAAATAGTCTTTTTGAAGAAGTTAAGTTCAGTTATAAGAAATGAGTTACATGAATTCGCTAGTATTGAAGCGACTACGGCTTAGAAAAGGTAAAATAAATAATATAACAAATAATTTTGAAAATACTGGCTGACAAAAACTCACAGGTACCTCTTCAAAATTCACGGCCAAAATGGCGGGGAGAAAATATCAGTTAAAGTGTACAAAATTTTGACACAAATCATTTCCATTTTTTCGGAATAAGGTCATGTACCGGCACAAAATTTTTTGTGCACGCGTAAACTCGTAGTTTCCGAGATCTTGTTTTCTTTGTATACCCTGAAAATTTTAAAATGTATACACAATTGTAATATAATTTTATTGTTTAATTAAATGCAAAATAAAGGAAAACTCTAGAGAACTTTTATGATACATTCATTAAGTGAAGGCAGAAATTTTTCTCTATTTTTTTAATGCGAATTTAGAAGGTTTAAAAAGATTTTTTTTTATTTTCTATTTCATTTAATTAGAGTATAAATTATGATTTATTCAAGCTCTAGGGGGGCGATCGCCCCGATCGCCCCCCGCTGTATTCGCGCTTGATTTCAGCTCGCTGTGATGACGAAAAGTGGGTCTATGAGAGTGTCGAAAATAGTAAAAAAGAAATACACAGACAGACAAATTCGTGTACGAGTTAAAGGGACGGGCTGGCCTAAAAAAAAGGCGAATTGCCATTGAAATGGGAAATGCCAAAATTTTACCAGTCACTTAATGCTTTGAGCCTAGTATCGAATTCGAGCAAAATGTGACATTTCCATACAAATTCTGGTAAAATCGAAAGCAAAAATGTTACTGAAGATTTTACTAGTGCAATACGGAGTTCACCGGTAAAACTGAAGATTTTCTTTTTATAAAATAGAATGCACTATAAATACTCCACTCATTTTACTAGGTACTTTTGCGCTGACAAATAGGCAATTTTCGCATGAATGAAAGAACTTAACTATGCATTGCCCTCGTGCGATAAAGAAAACGAGTTAAAAATAAAAATTAAGAGAACAAATCATTACTCGAATGGTGAAATCTTCTTGAATAACATCTCAAAATTCTTTCAAATTAATCATAATAATGAATTTTTCGTACAACGGGTCACCCTACCTCAATTTTTTAAAAAAAAGATAAATTTCGACTTGGCCAACGTTCTAAAAGGAGTACCTATATAATTTCTATAAAATAAAATTTTCACTTTTCCCAAACCTATCAGAGAATCCAGCATGAGTTACACCCACTTAATTTCTTTAGAGCAAAGTGAAATTGCAAGAAAATATTTGGGATCAGTTGCAATTTCTCTTCCTTCTGAAAAAAAAAAAATATTTTCGACGGCAGAAATAATTACTAGAAATAGAAGGAATCGATTTTTTCCTGAAAATGTTGAGAAATTAATCTTCTTCCATTCTAATCAAAACATTTTTTAAAAATATTAATTTACTTCTGAAAAATGTTATTTTTTTTTTCTGTTGAAATATTTTGTTTTTTATTTTTCAATGCTTGAACTCTAATTGGGTATTTTTATTTTCATATTTAATTTAAATAATAAATATAATAAGTACGAGTATGCTGCTTAAAGAGTATTTTACGTAAAGTACCGAATTAGAAAGTAATGAATTAAAAGTAATGAATATTTTTCGTAGAGTAACGAATGAGTACCGGGTAACAAAATTAACGAGATTGCATACCATTTGTGGGGCTTAGAGCCATTCTACCTTTTTACCCACGTAGCCGCTAATATGCTCCGAAGGAAAAGGTCAAATGATCACACTTCTTCTGGACTGTGATATCTTAACATCCTCGAGCAGATCCACATTAAAGGCCTAAGCTGCAAGGGATGTTATTTATTTTGTTTATTATTTGTTATTATTAGTTATTATTTATTTTATGTACAGTGTTTCTTATCACTAATACTCTAATACAGTTCATTTATTTTTGTATGTTTAAAACACCAAGGTGGTAAGAACTTTCCATGTTTACGAATATTGGGAATCGATATACCGAAGTGTTACAACTTTGGAAAATAAATTTATGGGACTTTAATTTAGGTAAAGGTTCTATCTGATTTTAAGAAATTGCTATATATCGGAAGGCTTTCAATTCATGCGAACGGAAATTTATGGTAAAGTAAATTTCATTTGGCACTAAATTTATGCGTAGTATGACTGGAAATTATGAATGAGAAAACAAGTTATATAGTCCAATCATTTGGTAGTTCTATCTGGAAAGTTTTCTGGTATTTTTATAGATTTCGACGTGTTCTTTCCGAATTTTCACTTCGCCACCTCGTATCTCGACATTTTGAAAAAAATGGAACCCAAAAACAGTTTTTTTGGCAATATCTACTTTCGGACTCATTTTACGAGGAAAATATGTACACGGAAAGAATTTTTTACTAACATTAAATCTTCGATTTATTAAACACAGTGAATACCCTTTTCGTTAAAATCAATTCAAAAAATGATCAATTTAATCAAAGTTTTCTTAATATTAAAAATTGTTGTCTAGTATCGAGAAAGATGAAGTTTTCAAAATTTATTCTAATTTACTAAAAACTATCAAATTCTTTTCGAATACAATTTAGAAAAAGTTTTCTAAATTTAATCAATAATTTATTAAATATCTCTTTCTGTGTGAAAATATGGTAAAAATTAAAACTTAATTGTTAGAATCATGCTAGAACTCAATAAAGATCATACAAATAAATAGAATTTAGCAAACGTTTATTAAATTTCAGGAATAATTTTCTTAATTTCAATAAATGAATGACATAGGTTTTTTGCTGTTGGGATAAAATCAAACGGTTAATTTAGTGTTGTTATTACTTTCAAAAATATACACATGTCAGTGGGCAACAATAGAAAACATTTAAGAATGTGTGAGAACACACAAGTAAATTAGTTTTCAACTGCTTATATTTATTTTCATTAGGACGCCGACTTTATTCAAGTAAAGAAGTTTAAGAATTGCTCCAAGTCAAGCTTTATACCGTTCTTCCTGATACTTGTGAAAAAATAATTAAATTATGTAAATATGTTTTGTGTGTGGAGTGCAACGCTAGAAGCCTTTTGCATAAACCATTTCAACTACACACTTTACCACTTTTTTTTGCAATAAATAATTTGATAGATTCATTAATTAAAAGTTTTGCTCAAATAAACATACCTGCATGAAGCATAAAGATTCTGTCATGAAAAGCTATTCTTGAGAAGAGCACACCTGCATAAAGCAAATTAATACACGTGTATACTACTACAATAAATTAAATCTAGAATTAGTTTTCTTGATCTATACGTTTTATGGTATACATTTTAGCAAAACTAAAATTCAATTAATTGGCAAAATAAGATAGTTATAGATATTTCGTTTACTTATATTAATCTTTCAATGTTTAATTCAAGTAAACAGGTCGCTTGAATCTGGCATAAAAGTTTTCTGAATATAGGAAAGCTAGCATCAGTCTGAATTTTCAACATGTCTAGTTTTATTCTATTAATGCTAGAAGTAAGAAAATATGACCGTTTGAATTTAGTTTAATTTACTTGATAATGATACAAGCACCCAAAAGTTGAATCAAGAAAATGTTTTCCAAAAAATAAGAAAAATTTACTTGGCGCAAAATCAACAGCTTTTTTACTTGATTTATATCTACATTTGCTTAATATCAGTAAATTATTCTCTCCGTGTATGTAATGTATGTATGTATGTATAATGTAATGTAACTAGAGAAAATTTCCTATAATTTATGTCTGACCTTTTTTTTCTGTAAAATGAATGGTTTCAGTGTACGAGCGCAGCAAAGTGTACTCCAGCACGCATATTTCGTATATTAAAATATTTTTCTACGCATTGAAAAGCTGCTCAACTGTCAATACGTGTGTTGGAAAGAGCACATCTTAATCTGTAAAAATACCAATTTTCAAAATTCTCGGAAAACTTTCCAGGTAACCCTCTTTTTCAGTATCACATGACTGGAATAATAAGGAATGAATAAAAAGAGATTACTCTTTTGGACTTTTTACCGGGTTAAACTTAATTTTCTTCAAGAAAGAATTTTTTGGGATATCTCCGGTATATGTATAGCAAAAGCTAAAAAATGTTCTAATTTGTTATTTCATCACACAACCCATTAATTTTTGATGACAAGTTTCAAGTCTTGGTTTGACTCATCAACAGGTCCCAAATAGCGAAATTGGGTGATTAGAAAAACAAATGAAAAAATGAAAAAAGAAGAAAGAAATGAAAAGTTTAAGAAAAATAGAAAAAAACAATTTTTTTATTTATTAAAAAAATTTTAAAAATTTTAAAAAAATTTGTTTTTTCATTTGTTTTTCTAATCACCCAATTTCGCTATTTGGGACCTGTTGATGAGTCAAACCAAGACTTGAAACTTGTCATCAAAAATTAATGGGTTGTGTGATGAAATAACAAATTAGAACATTTTTTAGCTTTTGCTATACATATACCGGAGATATCCCAAAAAATTCTTTCTTGAAGAAAATTAAGTTTAACCCGGTAAAAAGTCCAAAAGAGTAATCTCTTTTTATTCATTATTCCTCCTGGGATTGTATAGGAGTGTTTTTTCCTCATATAATTCACACCCAGAATTTATTCTGAGTTTATATGAGAAGAGATCGGTTTGATCTATTTTCAAGCGTCTGCAGCAGGCAGAAAACCAAGCTGCACCGATGAGTGGAAGGTTTTCTGCTGACACGAAACGCTTCTTCTTCTTCCTTTTTCTTCTTCATTTTTCAGCCCACTGCGTGGCGTATACAGGTTCGATTCGCTTCGAATGAATCTGTTTTTTTAAAATTTTTAAAATTTTTTTAATAAATAAAAAAATTGTTTTTTTCTATTTTTCTTAAACTTTTCATTTCTTTCTTCTTTTTTCATTTTTTCATTTGTTTTTCTAATCACCCAATTTCGCTATTTGGGACCTGTTGATGAGTCAAACCAAGACTTGAAACTTGTCATCAAAAATTAATGGGTTGTGTGATGAAATAACAAATTAGAACATTTTTTAGCTTTTGCTATACATATACCGGAGATATCCCAAAAAATTCTTTCTTGAAGAAAATTAAATGGAATAATAAGGGAATTAAACTTAAACGTCGATTTCCTCTAATTGATGCCGCGATTGGTTAAAACGCGGAAGTTCTAAGGTCGCGAGCTGTTATGACAAATACATACACATATAAAAAATGTTGCGTTTCAGATAAAAATTGCTCTTATTAATTTATGTGTAGACCTTGGAAAAGATTAATCAGTTTTGGAAGAATATTAAACTTATTTGGTAAAGAACTAATTTAGTCTGGTTTAAGATAAAATAAAATCAAGAAAATTGCATTAACTCAATCATGTGTGCAGGAAACACGAAAAATTCCAAAATATTTGTCATCAATAAATAAAAAAAAAATTAAAATCGCTTAACACTTAAAAACTCGTTCTTTTTCACTGCAGCCTTTAACTTTAATTAAAAAGCCGACACTGAACGAATTGGCACGCATTAGGCCATTATTGCCACCGGATGTAAAGGTTCCACATTTCATTTCATGGTAGATACGTCCGGCTGCAAAAATTCTTCCCGCCAATTATACTCTCGTCCCTCTACAAAATCTAGAGCTAGCCTAGCCGCTGTGTTTTTTTATAGTTAATTTTACTGCAAATAGCTGACTCTGTTGGCTGCTGATTCTCATCTGTGCAAACGCAAACAGCATTAATTCCTCTGCACGCTACGTAAATTCCGCATGCCTCTCTTGGATACGTATTTATTCAATAAAATTAAATTGAACTGAGTGCGCCAACAAATCGTCCAATTTGTCGCGTTCGTGTTGAATGGCAAAATTGAATAAAACAAAAGAAAAATGACGTGAAATTCAAGACGAGACACTCATTCTGATCTACTATCGCATGCCGAGGCCACTTCTAGAGCTCATAATATGGTTGGGGGTCTCTCGAACTCCTCTAGAAGACTTTTATCTTGAGGATCGAATGGGATATGTCTGTCAATCGGTTAGAAGTTCACGTGAGGATGTTTTTGCTTTATTGTTAGCTTGTTACCAACTTACGACTATTTAGGCTGGTGTTACAGACGCAATAGCTCTTCTGACATCCAGTTTGTTTTTTTTTTTCTCTATTTAATTTTTCGCATTTGTTACTGCAGCGCGGCGCGTAATGATTAGAGTATATGTTTGTGTGTATATAGAGAAGCCAAGGAAATTTATTTGATTGCCAGACAGAACCAGATATTCCTTCACTTTTTATTTATTTATTTTTTAACTTTTTGTGTCTTATATTGTTTAGCTAAAGAATGAACCAATTTATTAGGTTTCATAATATTTCATTAGTTCTTATTCAAAAGTAATTCGCTGGAATTTGATTCTGAAATTGTTTGTTTAAAAAATGGTAGATAAGAGACGAGTCTTATAAATAATGTACTTTTACAGATTTTAAATAAAGCAACAACAAATTTTAGTAGATAGGAGCGTGAATGCTCGTAGCTAGTATTTTATGTGATCACAAAATGCTATTAATCTTAGCAACTAAATTTACTAGAATTTATTAGGAGATATTAGTACTAAATCATTCATTTATTTTTTCGAGATCAGCGTTAAGTCTCATCACACACTCTTCAAACAATTCCAATAGACTATCATGGTAAATTTTTACATCGTCTGCATATTCATGTAGGTGTATTTCTGATCCTTGATTCCCTTGCTAAGATCATTTATATAAACACAGAATAG
Organism: Dioctria rufipes; assembly: GCA_963924295.1. Lineage (NCBI taxonomy): Eukaryota > Metazoa > Arthropoda > Insecta > Diptera > Asilidae > Dioctria > Dioctria rufipes. Next base: position 19,724,036 of record OZ002740.1, on the reverse strand, counting down.
AAGTGGTCCTAAAATGGATCCCTGTGGAACACCGCATGCGATCGGCAAGGAAGAGGAGACTTCATTCTCGGATTTAAATGCCTGGGAGAGGTTATTTGAAAAATTATGTACTAATTCATACGAAGCTGGGGATATAAGTATTATGTGTTATGAATAATCGTGCAAAACCGAGAAGGAAATACAGAAAAAAAGAGAAATACGAAAAGTCACTGTCGATACTATTATTCGGTAGTGCGAAAAAATTTTTGGCAGTTATTTTTTACTTATTGATCGTGTACTGCTGCAAGGGCTTGAGTGTTTAATAATTATAGATGTAATCAAACTTGGATTACCTTAGTCTTGGAGCTGATTATATTATGATTACGAGGGATATAAAAGAGAAGAACTAAATTGTCAGATATTATTCTCGAAATTCTTTAAATTTAGATGCCAATAGTAAAAAAATATCTCAACATTCAAAGAAAAATCTTCAATTCATCACTTTTACGAACAATTGAAGGCATTATAAAAACATTCTTCATATATTTTGTGCAATGGTACCCATCAGTGCCTATTTATTTTAGTTGAGAGCTTAAGCTAAGTTTTTGCAATGAATGAAACTTTTCCAACTCCAAATTATCTTCTCGAAATTTGAACTAACTGTCCTTTCTAACCCACCTAGACCTCACCGACCCTATCAATCTTAGAGTTCAACAAAACATACAAAAATTGTACATTTACATATTGAGATGTCCCCACAAAATTATTTTTATTTCTCTTAATCCACTCCCTGCAGAAAGTAACACATGTAATCCTACATAGATGAGCGTGAAAAGAATCCATTAAACCAATAATTTTCCCAATTTCGGGTAAAATCCCTGAAATTTTGTCATTTACCTAATCTGAACCCTCGTTGACCGCTTACGCCCATGCTACCATCTGGCAGCTTTTTTTTTTTCTTTTAACATATACCCGTCTTTTGTGGTCGTCGTATTGATCAAAAGCCTGCATGTGACCCTAAAATTGGCCAAGAAGAACAAGCAAGGAGTACAACTGTATCAACAAAAAATCATCAAAGCCTGACGAGGATAGGGAACTAACTGCCCAATTGGTCTGAATCTGAACATCTGCTTGGCTTCATGGGCCACCAGGTAAACGGGTAATCTAGAATCACGTTTATCACTTTTTAGGATCTTGAAATTTTACTAGTTGTCAACGGGCATTTTATTATTTTCCCTTTTCAAAAGATTTCACTAGGAAAATACAGAAAAATAAAAAACAAATTTTTCCAAAACTTTAAAACCCTTTCGATAAATCTATAACTACAATTTATAGAACACTTTGCCGCTATTGAATTACTACTTTTGTTAATATACACGTAAGGAATTGATAAGATGTCACGACACCATAGGATTACAAGGCAGAAAAACCTTTTCTTCGTACAATGACCTGTTCTGTACCTGCATACAACAAGTACCCTCAAGATGGCACCCACTCATCCTATCTCTGTAAAGTGTGTGCAATTCTTTGTGAACCACATTGCAACGTTTTAAAATTTTTCACCTCTGCTTTTTCCTGTTTTGGATGAAATCTGGTCGTTTATAATTTTGCAGTCACTCGATATGCAAATTTTCTTCTCCTTCTGCTGTTGCAGCAGACGATCACACAGAAAAGGAAAAAGTGATGCTAAGAAATTCCCTTGAACTTTAACCTTGCTTTGTTCTCATAATGTGGGAACATCAGTTGATAGCAAATGAGTCATTGTTGTGAACGATAGAATAATGAACATATTTTTACCTTTTACAATTCGAAGAGCTTTTGCTATGTTTTGCTGTTGCTTTACGACTTGGTGTGAATTAATTCCATTAATGAGTTTCTGAGAGCATGTTGATCCCTAAAAATAACAGCTCAAACCACCAAGGGCACTTGGGGGACTACATAGATAAAGTAAAAATTTATCTATATTGTTAATGCTGTAAACACATGGTTTGTTTGGTAAGGAATTAAGGTAAGCAAGAATGAATAAACTAGGAAAGTCCTTATTTGTCAGTTATTCAGTACTTGTGTACATAGAGCTGTGTCAATTTAGACTAATCGGGGCATATCTTGCACGCGTTCATCCTAAACGTTATTTATATAGGAGCTAAAAAAAAAAGTGGTCTAAGTACGGAACTCTGAGGAACTCTTTTAAAGATATGCAGAAGAGAAGAAAAAGACGAAAAGAAACCATGCGTGAGAAAGCAGTTAATAAGAGCAATGGCAGAGGATAAGATATGAAATATTTTTTCTAGTTTACGTTAAAGACTTGATTTTCATTGTTTGTTTTTTTTTTCGTTGGCGGCGGTGATTTCTCCGGAACCACTGAACCAATTCTTATGAAATTTTATCCACGTATTCTACACATGAATAACTTCAGCGCGTTCCATAACTGTATTAAAATTTTAATTTTGACTATTTTTTTTTCTAACAGTACAAAAAACCTCGTTCCTTTTATCTCCGCCATTTTATTATTTACCAATACATATTAATATCCATAGAATGACTGTGGCTCTAAGTCATACTGAATCTAAATAACTTTGATTTTTTCAACGCTGCCAGTGACATATCTACTTTTCTTGTATTTTGGTGTATAAAAAGTGTTTAAAATTAAGTAAGAAAAAATTGTTTTATGTATTTTGAGTGCATTTATTAAGCTCAAAAATTGTTATTTCAATATCTATAATGATAAATTTTTAAAAAAAGCCCTGTTTTAGCATCTAAACCAAAATGAACCCTTAAATTGTCTACCACTTTGTTTTTATAAAGTCTCGTTATACAGGTGACATTTTCTGAATATTCTGAAATTTTTATTATGGAAAGGTTAGCGAACTGAAGTACTATCATCTCTTTAATAAATTCTAAATGCTCGTAATATTGCTGATTACTTAGGTCCATCATTTCACGTGTCCTTGAACTCACATTACCGCATACGAAAGCAAATATGTATGCTCTTTGAACGGTAGGAAGCCTCATAAAAATCATTCACACACATTTTGTCTTTCCTAGCAATAAAATTGAAAGCTCCGAGTAATCAAAAAACTTTATCAATGTAGACTATATGGGTATAAGAAAATTAATTATAGTACTCATTACCATTGTACATTTTTCATTATCATTATGTATCTATCAATTCCGGGTTACTTGTAATTAAAAATTGTATTTATGATTATTCCTGGTAATGGTAATTGTAATCAAAATACCTTGAATTAAAAAAAAAGTAATTGAATGTAATTGATTTCTAATAATTAAATACTTTTTATTACTTTTATTTACGTTTAAGTATTTTATTTTTTAATATGTTACCTTCATCCAAAAAACTTAAAATCTCTCCAATAGCAAGTCTTTTTGTTATATGAGAACATAAAAAAAAACATCAAAATTTTCTCAGAACAATTTCTCTCTCAAATTTTATTGGAAATATTATAGTGCCTGTCTACGTGGAACATTTTATTAATTAATCCAGTGAAGTAACAGATACAAAAAAACGAAAACAACAGGTACTTCTCGGTTTTGACCCACCCAATATTAAATTCTCAGCATTTGAAAAAAGGACCTACTAAAATTAGTAAAGAGGAATTAAAAGTACTACATTAAATAAAAGTATAAAAAATCAAATACTTTTAATTACTTTGTTCTAATTCGTGATTTGTTTATATCTATCACCATTATTAAGCAATTGCAATTAATTACAAGTAGGTACCATAAGTATAATGCCAGCAAAAATATGAATATGTATAAGGGCGCGTTCACAGCAATACATATACATATTATAGTACTACACCGCGAATTTCCACGTGTTTTTATGATGGGCATAGTAGGTATACAAAATGCATGTTGTCCACTATATACATATGTTTTTCATCTACGCGAACATACCTTATTTTACCATACATTAAGACATCTTATGCGGAAATTTTTATACGCTACCCTAATCTCAAAAATTGGGTTCGTTCCTATTTAAAATATTTAAAACATTTCAGATCGAAATACACACATTAATCATTGAATCGCTCTAATAATGTAAATAGGTCATCCTTCTACATCACCTGTAATCATTTCTAATCTCTTAACACAATCAAAATTAATGGGAAGACCCTAAATCACTTTCCACATTAGATTTAGTCATCCGTTCAAGAAGGAAGTCGCCCATCTTAATTTTAGGGAAATTGCTTAGACCTATGTATGTCAGACTATGACAAATTAATTATAGGAAAATCCTTGAACCCATAATAATGGATTTTCTAGATTATTACTAAAGCGAGAGACAATAAAAATTCCAGTAGAAGGCGAATATACATCCTGGCCCGGATGTCAACCTCATTAGTGTCAGTTACCGTTCAGGAGTTTTTTTTTTTTTTAATGTAAGTGACACTTCTTATCCAATCCCATTATTTCACCTGAATATAAAAAAAAAAAAAAATATCAGAGGTAACAAGTGGTTGAAGGAAATTCTACTCAAAGACAGCCATGTAATATTCCTTTCTGCAAGCATCTTACAAACTGGAAAAAGAGAAAGAAAAAACAAAAAAACAATTTAAAAAAGTCGTTTTCAAACTTTTGGCCCATAATACAGGCGCCAACGCCAACAAATCCCAACTGCTACCTCCCACTCTTTGACACTTATTCGTTTGCGACATCCTTTTATTGCCTCTTCTGTTTGTATAGTTTGCATTTCTCAAAGCTATAAGTGGAGTGAGGTAAGGATGCGGATGAGGATCAATAAAAGATAAAGACAAAATAAAAAAGATGAAATCAATGTTTTCAAACGAACACTGTCGCATTGGACAGCTATAAAAATGATGCTGCTGCAGACCTCTTTATCCACTTATGCCGGGGTTTGGGTGCATACCATGGGAATGCGCACCATTAGGAAATCGACCCCAGAAAAGATGGGGTTACTGGGGTTTTATGATGGCAACAGACCACAATAAAGAGGTTATTGATCCAGTTATGCCAGGGTAAGAAAGATGGAATTGCACAGACATAATCGTGCCCGGAAGATTAAATTTTTGTTGATTTCCCGCAGCACTAACTTGGCTTTGGTTTTAGATCATTGAACTGAGGAGAGGATGCTGTGCCAAAACGAGAATTTCGGAAATTGGAAGATTTCCGAATGTACCATGAGCACAGGACTAGTATTATATAGGACGATAGAAGTAGTGCAGTCTGAGTCTAACTATGGTTGGGTAAAGAATTAAATGCAATACCAAAATTCAATATTTGGCAATCATTAGGTTATCCTTTCCCTTGGGAAACGTAAATTTCGAGCAGGGAGAGATTTGAATTGAATTAGTGGTGAATCATTGAATTATGCGCGTGCAATAGTATATCAGTGGAACAGTGAACCATCCTCCTCCAGACTTCAAAACTGTCTTCCAAATAGTTCCAATTTTATTAAATTTCTTAAGTTTAATTGCTGTCGAGTAATTTATTGAGGTCAACAACTTTTTAATAGCTTGCGGCCCCATAGAACCATTGGTTCCACTTCATTACCGCAAGTACTACTCAGTCCGCTGTGCACGGGTGACACTCTACATATATAGTTGTGGAATAAAAGGGACCGTCTGCGGGTGAATTGTTCCCACCTACATCATATGTACATTCATATATACATCGACTATAATTATAGTCACTGTTTAAAACTTTTGACCCAAACTTTTGTGAGTGTTTAATTGAAAGTCGAGAAAAATATCTCTGGAGCATGATCAGAATACTTAATAACTAGTATGAGCATAGGTAATGAGGTATTGTAAGACGAATTGTAATATTAGTAAATGTTTATATACCATATGAATGCAACCGAGCTATATAGTCATCCTACCCCCCTCTCTTTAAATTGCTGGCATGTATGAAAATGTATGTGACTTACAGTTGCAATGTTATGTTAATTACAAAACGCTGTAACGCATAAAGATGGGACAAAAATTTGTGCACAAATCCATTGAACGCTGTCACGCAAAAATGCAATTAGGCGGATGAGTGCAGTGAAATAATGCCGAAGAGGTGTCTTGTCCGGAATGCAATGTTCACCTGGGATTTGCATAATATTGACGACAAGCAAGTGAATGCAAACATTTTTTTTTTCTTTTTTTATTAAGTAATTCAAAGACAAAAGTATTTTAAATGACCGATTCCGTGATAGCGTTTTTGAATTATTTATAACTTTTTCATAGTCAGATATTTAGCAAAATTTATAAAAATTTTCTCTATTTATTTGCAGGTTAGTACACATGCGCGTTTGATTGATGTGCAGAGATGGAATTAAAGAGCTCCCCTTCAGTCAGGTATAGATAATCGCAGCATTTATTTCGTAAATTGTTATAGCAAATATAAAATATGAAGAGATACTGGCAAATTGCGCAAGCATATCTTTTAGTATAATAACTGCTCATTATATGAACTATCAAATGCCGACGATCTCTAAATTTTACGTCATTTCCTGTAGTATGTCTTTTTTTTTACCAACTCTATAAATGCATTTATATGAAGGAAAACAACAATGCCAGCAGCAAGATTTGAATCTCGATACTTTTAGTGTGCACCATATTAACTAGTGCCTTATTCGGTTCTCCGCGGTATCAATATCATTTCTCAGTAAGACTCAGCTTTTCGGTGAGATTCTGAAGGTTTACACCACCATAGGTAGTCCCCATGGGGGAGTATTGTCTCCACTGCTGTGGTCCATGGTAGTTGACGAGCTGTTAGTTCAACTAAGCAACCAAGGTGTTAAATCGCAAAGTTATGCTGATGACCTTGTTATTATTATCAAAGGCAAATATGAGCGCTTGCTCAATTAGAACAAACATATTGACAAGGCATTCCAGAAAAGTACACTAATGCTGTGGAACTATAGAAACTGTCTGGCTCAACATAGGAACTCAAGCCAAACATAATGATTTGTTTATACAAAAACCAATAGTCAGACCCATGATCACCTATGCTGCAGCAGCATGGTGGAACAAATGTACACAAAAAACAACCATATGAAGAAGCTAAAAGAAAGGAAGAAGGATGGCCTATCTATCTGTAGCTGGTGCCATGCACACAACATCTAGAAAAACCAGTTAACCTATCGGGAATCAGCAACCTTGTTGAAAAGGAGACTGGATTGATGGTGCACAGAGCCCGTACAGATGAATGGGACTCTAAAAGTGTATGCACTATATCTGAACGAATAGAGGTAAACACAATTCTGAATATGATATCAGACAGAATGGTCTTTAAACACAACCTCTGTCTGCCTTTCAAAATAAAGGTACCAAGTAGGGAGGAAATATATATAAATGTAGAAAATAAATCCCTAGTCTGGTACACCGACGAGAACGGAGTACAGCCAGGAATATATGGTGTAAAGCCTAAGAAAATATTCCAGGCAGAAGTATATATCATCAGAAAATGTGCATACGGAAACCTCAGCCGATCCTATACTAACAAAAATGTATATATCTATTCTATACAGATAGCGAAGCGGTATTGAAAGCCATCCAATCAATTTAAGTCAAAACAAAGTCAATATGGGCATCATTTAAGCATTAACAAACCTTTGCACAAGGAACCATCAACACTTCAACGGATGCCAGGACACTCAGGAATTGATGGTAATGATAAGGCAGACTTACTGGCCAAAAAAGGAGCATCCATACCCCTTATACGACCGGAACCATTTTGCGGTATTTCTTACAACACCGTGAAGCTTCCCTTCCAAATCTGGATCCAAAATTGAATGGACTAAAGATGGAATTCAATGATAGGCTCTAAACAAGCCAGAAGATTCATTAAAGGACTTTCAACAAAGAAGAGACAGGATCTTTTAAGACTATCTAAGAATCAACTTAGAATGATCACAGAAGTCCTAACTGGATACTGCAAACTAAACAAACACATACATCGGATAGGTATATCACCCACTGATGTATGTAGGTTGCGTAGAGGATGAAACATCGGAGCACGTCTTCTGTGAATGCGAAGCCATTGCGCACCATGTAGATTCCAGACCTTTGGCCTATACTTCTTAAAGCCTGCCGACTTTAAGGAAACCTCATTTAAAACAAGTAAAAAAGCTAGAATTAGTCTCTATACGGGCGGTTTAAATGAAAACGAAATTTTATCTCTGACGTAACTCAATTCAGTTCACCAAAATTGGGCTCATTGAATTTGGCTGATGTTTTAGACTGACTATACTTAATACTCATACATGTTATAATATTCTTCTTTACAACCAAAATCTAACCTCAAATTTCATGAACACTCAAAATATCTTTTGACATTTGGATTGAATTTTACGATTTAAACGTTCCTAATTTGTAATTTAATGAAAATTGGGAAAAATATTATGACGATCAGCAATCTGATTTTGGTTTTGTGGCTACAACCGCTCAGTGATCGATTTTTATTCATATCATTATCAGCCATATTCAACATACTTGTTGTCCAGAAAATAGAAAATATATATTGGAAATGTCCTATAAAAAACATTGTATATCATTACCTTGGATTTCTTTTTCATATGTACCAAAAGTCCTTGGGAAAATGATACAAAAAAAAAAAAAGTTCTAAATTCTAAGAATAAAATTATTCTGAAAATTCCGTATTTAAATTTCTTTTTCGTTCCTCAGCTCTCGAGATAAAAGTGACGCAATTAGTCTTTGAAAATGGGATAAAAATAACAGGATTTCAAAACTGTCTTTTTTCATTCTTGTTAATATAATTTCGGAAAATTCCAAACAAATCAAACCAAATTTTAAGAAACAAAAATCTTTGACGTCTCTTAAGGCCGGGGAATAATTTTTAATGATGAAACATTCTGCATTAATTAACTCTACGTAAAAACTTGGAATTTCGAAAAATTCGAAAATCTTCTATAATGTCGAAATTAGTTTTTGATATTTATGTTTATAAAATAGCCTTAAATCTATTTAACCTCTAAATGGAACGCCCTAAATACTAGATATAGTAAAAAAATTAGATCCTTGTGTAAACAAATTTTTAAAATTTTATTTACAGTAATTGAGCGGGAAATTTAAATTTAAACTTGGGTGAAAAGACATATTATAACCCGCATCTACTTCTGAACAGAAACGAGCTAAAAGAATTAATATTTTTGAATAGTCCTGGTATACCTCTAGGAACAATTCTACATCCCTTACTATTCTGACTTTAAGGACATAAAGTTATTAAGGGCAAAGAAATTGCGGACCATCTTGCAAAGGAAGGAGTCAGATCTCCAGTTATTAACCCTGACCTTATTTTTGGACATGCAAAAAGCCGCCTCTCAGCACAAATCAGGCTTTGGGAGGACATAATAAAAATGGCACACTGCAAAAATATACCGGGCTGAGACAAGGAAGAAGTTCATAAAGTACTCGCAACAGAGGACTATTCTTCACGATCAGTAGAAAGAAATTAAGGCTCATAACGGGTCTATTTACTGGGCATTGTCCTGCACTTAGATATCATCTCAAAAAGATGGATAACGTCGATGATGAGACCTGTCGTTTCTGTATGGAAAATGATAGAACCGTTGAACACGTCCGGTGTGAGTGTTAAGTTCTGTGCCGAATAAGACTAAGATATCTAGAAAAGATATTTCCACTACTAGAAGATGTTGCAAAAATTTCCCCCAAAACGTCATAGACTTTGTAACAGACCTTAGGTTTGAATGGGCGCCCTAGGGCACTTAGCGGTAATGTCACAAAAGATCTTATGAAATTAGCAGAAATATTTTTTTCATATTCGAATTTATAGGATTGAGCTCGGACTCTCTGGAGTCTCTTCCATTTCTATATTTTATGTATTAAACAGATTTCGTCAATAAAATATTTAAAAGTCTTAGCAAAAAGCTCACTTTTCTTAATAATAATTCTAATGCCATAAAAACCAAATACAGGTTCTACTATATGCACTTAATTCGAATATCTCAATTTAAAATTTCCGAAAAAGGCCGTGAAAAGCTTTTTCGTTTTTTCTTTATGCTCTCATTTCCGACTTTATTCAAATGAATTTGTGATGGACAGTAAAACAACTCCATTTAAGAGCAGCTCTATACAGAAACACGAAATGCCTCAAACAGCAATGAAAGTTTATGTTTACATGGTGCTATTACATTTTATAGGAAAATTGAGCCTGTCCAATCTACCCTAGGGTGAAATGGGAACATGTAACATTACTCATGATGATCAAAATCATCCAATGAAAATACGTTATGCAATGCAAGGTGCCCACATTTCAAGCTCACTCCAAGTACATGACATGACTTGGCAAAATATCAAATAATTCCGCACAGCTTGATGTGAATTCATCCGCCTTTAGAGGGATTCATCCAACTATGTAATTGGATTTAATCGTCGTGTCATCATTCCAACGTAGGTTCTTCTTAAAATTCACGAAATTACCATGTACAGAGCTCATTTGAGCCCATATGGTGATAAATCAAAGCGCGCTCTAAAACAATCACATTATGACGAAATGAAATCATTATTAGCTTGGGCAATGAATATTCGCCCCAAAGTGTAGGCCTTATCTTGGCGAACTATCATTTTCTACCGACACAGGCCTAAAATCCATACATATCCAAGTCATTTAAGCGATAAACATTTCTTTTACAATTTACATAAACAGGAGAAGACATCAAATATCATAAAACGCGGCGTAAATCAGGGCTAGAGAACTCATTCTGGAATTAGACAAATATAAACTTCCTCCCAAAATAAACAGTTTTTGTTGTCTCCGGGACCAAAATCCAAAAGCCTTGAGTTTTGTTGAAGGAACTTAACTTCTAATCTAACATAGGTAGATCTTATAGATGCACTCATGTGAGCTGGAAGATATACTATAACCTAACTAGGCCAGTGCCACATAGGATATGAGGTAGAAGTATATGAATGAAAAAAATCCAAATAATCCACGTTAAGATGTGGGCACTCTCCATATGACTTCTTTAGAGCATCATATATGAGCTGAAATGAGGCATGATTGCAAGGAGAAAGCCTCATTTAAAAAAAAAAAAAAATAAATAAAAAAAAGGCAGAGGCTCAACAACGTCTCTCTGAATGGGCTATTGTTGCCGGTTTTCCGTTTGCGTCCTCGACTTTATGAAGGAGAGCTTTGTGAACAATTTCTTAGGAGTTCAAGGAACGTTTATCGTAGACATAACTAGAGAGAAGGAGATGAAAAATATTTTTTTCATCGCTGTGAAATAAAGGACGGATGGATGGCTGGAAATGGAAAGAATTTAATTAGCCCTTGAGCCTTTTGAATAGCTTCAATCAGTCAGTCACAACACAAAGTATGGAACCCAATTATTTTGTGCAGTGGGGAAAGCACTTAGGTAACGGAGGTCACACACAATATAAATTAAATCTACGCCCGGCAACATTTTTTTGCCCTTTCTAATGAGATCTTCTTTTAGGCCGCCCCGCGCAGCGCCGCCATACGAAACGTACACGCGTCAAAAATAATATTCTCAAACTGTGAGACGCGTTTTGTTTATGTTACATAAAGCGTGAAGGAAATTCTTAGAGGATGGCTAAAAATAGGATCATTTTGGAGAAGTTTCTAAATTAAAACTGTTATGGAATGCTATAGCGGTGGTGCGGATAAAATCTGCTTAAGTGCATTATTTATGGAACTATAAGGGATTTTTGTCATATAGAATTTGTTAATAATATAAATTCTTCGTCATATGGGATCATTAAATAATTCTATGAAATTGTATGCATTTTTAGTAATTAAAAACATGCAATTAGGGTAGTAAATCTCTGTTGAAAATAATTTTCCTAACGTTCCTAGCTATTCTTAAAGTGTGTCATTTGAAAACAAGAACGATCACAAAAGTTTACATCTTCATGGATCACACCAAGACTTAGCGGATCATTGTTGAGAAATTATCAGAATATCGGACGATCTGTGCTTAGTTTTCGTCCATTATGAGCGAACTTGTATTTCACGCTATGTTTGACAGGATTGCAATTAGAAAATTATGGTCACTAGTAAAATTCGAAATTCCATAATTTTTATTTGTAATTCTTTGACTTACCACCCCACCAACTGAGTTTTAACTTTTCATTGAGAAGCCTCGATCTCACATGATAGACATTATAACAGCCGAAAACTTCATCAAAATTAAATACTGTCTAAATTTTAACTCCGAAGCTCTGTAGCTTTTCTGTTGCGAGTCGTTCTAGCGTTCGACAAGATACGATATAAGGTCACATGTTGATCGGCTAAAACAGAAAACATATTGACGATCGTTGATGATTTAAATTAAAAACAAATATTGGTCACCGATGATCGAAGCTCGAATCTCAATACTTTTCATTTGTAATTCTATGCACTACCTATACCAACTATATAACCAGAAACTGTTCCAATTCTCCGCATAAATTCGCCTTTTCATTGAAGTTCCTCGATCATACAGCTCGATTATCCACCAATAGATAGAAGCTTTCCATTGCATACAGTGATTAGTGCAACACGAAGCTAGGATTCGAACAAGCAACCGGAATCTCAAACTTTTCCATACCTTTTCCGTAGGTAATAACAATGATGAATATGAAATATGATTTGTTAATTATAGTCACCACCGAAGGACTCTGGAGAGGGAGGGGGGGGCAAAAGGCTTTCTATGGCATACATTGATCAGTGCAACACGGAGTTAGGATTCGAACGAGGAACCGGAATCTAGATAGGTAGAAAGCGCTACCAAATAGAAAAAAAATATGAAAGCGAACTTCTTCCGCTACCATATCTTTATTGACTTTTAGTTTAATATTTTGCATATGATTGATGAAATTTTTGATGATAAATTCGAGTCCTACAAAACTGTCATTCTTAAACATATTTGCCAAAAGTTGTCTTTCATTTGGTAGTCATCATCGTCATCGGTTGATTTTGATGAAGTCAATCCCCGCTGTGTAAAGCTTTTGTTTCCGTACATGGCCCGATATATGTGTATTGCATACTATGAATACTTGTTTGTCGTCCTCCTGGGTCTCTGACATTTTTAAAGTTGCTAAGATCACACCTGTACCTAAGAAAGCTTTCTCTGTCAGATTATCTGACTTTAGACCTATTAACATTCTTAGCTTCCTGTACAAGGTCTTGGAAAAGCTTCTTTATTACAAAATTCAGGAGTTCTTAGATCAAAATAATCTGCTCACGAGATATCTGCTCAATCTGGTTTTCGTGCAATGTACAGTTGTGTGACTGTTTTGCTAAAGGTATCTACCAATCTACATTTGTCTCTTGATGCTGGTGAAATCGGCCTGCTTATCGTCGTACTGGATTTTTCTCAAGATTTTGATAGTTTTATGTACTCTACACTCCTACTCCGTAAATTGTACGTTAACTATTGCTTTCCTTCTTCTGCGGTCAGGTTGATAAGTAGTTTCCTTACAAACCATTTTCAACGAGTAAATGTTAACGGTATTATTTCCTCCTTCTTACCTTTGTTTCAGGGGGTCCCGCAAGGATCCATATTAGGATCGTTCCTCTTTAGTCTGTACATAAATGTTATCGGTGATATTGTATATAATGTACAGTTATATCTATATGCTGATGATGTACAATTGTACTTAAGCAGACCTCTTCGGTTGATTGAGGATTGTATTTGCAAAATCAATGATGACCACAGATGGTCAATTGATAATAAGTTTTCTCTCAATCCGAATTAATTATTTTTTGTTCACCTCACGTCTTGACTTTGATGATATACCCTCAGTTATGCTCATAATAACGTCATATTATGTTTTGTTGACTCGCTATCTGATCTGTGTGTGAAGTTCAACTGTCGCCTGAAGTGTTGTAATCATATTAAGGGTATGTTGGGTAAAATTTATGTTGGCTTGTGAAGAGTTTGGCTATTTGCTAATATCTTACCAACAAATTCACGTTTGAGATTGGTTAAGCCAGAAGAGCCCTAAAGCTTGACTCCCTGTGCAAACGTAAAGCGGAAGTTGCTTTTACAGGGATGATCGATTCAGTCTTATATAGATTAATTAATTAATCTTCCAATTCAATTTAATACAGACTAGGAGGCCCATGTACGAGTATCTTGACGAAGAAAAAAAAAATAGAATTTTTGCATTCTAAAAGAGGAGAGGAATGAGGTTATGTATACCGCGTTTTCGTACATGAGTTATAAGAGATCTTACTTTGTCCAAATTACTCGTTATGGAATTCAATCTGTTAGTGCGCGGCTTCTGTCAACGAATTCAAGAGGTATTTGTCTGATAGTATCTTTTGGGTGGGTTTAATTGTGCAAGATTCTCTGATTTCTAATTGTCTAAATCGGGCAACCCATTCTTGATGTTGCCATACAAACCTGTGGTTTTTCACTAGACCTCAAATTTTATGTACACGACATTTTCATGGAAATTGCAAGTACAAGCTCAAAAATGGACCAAATCTGGCGACTCCTTTTTCTTGTGTTGCCATACAAGACTTTAGTTTTTCACTGTATATTTGGACACTGCTTCACGCGTCAACGTAGAGAGCTGAAATTTTGTACATGGGCCTTTTTTTAAGAAAATGTAAATTTAAGTTCGAAATCGGTGCCATAGGTCAATTCCTTCGTAGGGTTGCCATAGAAAAATTTCGTTTTTAACTATATATTTTGGAACTGCCTGAGAACGCGTCGTCGTAGAGTGCTAAGATTTGGTACAAAAATGGGCTAAATCGAGTTACCCGTTCTTGGTGTTGCCATACAACACTGTGATTTTTCACTATATACTTGGAAGCTGCTTGAGAAGGCGTAGACGTGGAGAGTTCATATTTTGTACACGGCGTTTTCATAAAAATTCCAAATACAGGTCCAAAAGCTTAGCAAAGCGGGCAACATTTTCTTGGTGTTGAAATACAAAACTTTAGTTTTTTACTAAATATTTGGACACTGCCTCATACGTCGAGGTAGAGAGCTGAAATTTTGTACATGGGCCTTTTTTTTTAAAAAAAAAGGAGATATAAGTTTAAAAATGGGACTGATCGAGCAACTCTTTCATAGGACTGCCATAAAAAATTTGGTTTTTTATTTCGCCACTGCCTGAGAACGCGTCGACGTAGAGAGCTTCCCTCTCCCACACATAGGAACGTATGCCCGCGAACATATATACACACACATATGCAGACATAAAGTGGAAAATTTGGTGGATTCACTTCTTTTGGAACAAAATCGATGTTGTTCGTATTGTATCACTTAACGGTGTGCCAGCTGACTAAATCAGGCCAAAATAATACAGAGCGTCTATGTTGTCTAAAAAATTGTAGTAATCTATAGTATTTTTCAAGCAATCGTTGACATAAGTTTTTGCATCGATTGTCACTTTTGTGAAGAACGGCCTGCTCCTGAGGCCACATTGACAAATAGCTTAAAAAGCATAATTTTTTGGTCGAAATTTTCCTATTCTGATTGACTTTTCTGCATCGGGAAGTACTGTACCAACTTTAACGGTGAAAAATTGGGGGCCTGGTACTTCTGTGACGACTACGACCACGCCGGCGTCAGCGTTATTAATGTAATCCATAGCTAATTAGGTAATTTACCTTTTTCTTAAACTTCACAAATCTGCAATTAACAGAGAACCAAAATAAAAATCTGCAAAGACTTCGTTACACGTAGACCTGTAGAGCCTCCTATCGTTAATTGTCTTGAAGAATCAGGTTTGGTTTCAGATTGTTTTCATGGAGGATATTGAGGCGCATTTATCCTGCCAATATTCTTATAGCAAAGTTGTAGTAAGACTCTTTGTTTTTTTTTCTGCAATTACTCGATACAATCCGATCACATTGAACTCAATTACTTACAAATTCAAAACGAATGGCGCGTATAGATACCTGGATTTATTGCGGGCAGGTATACTGGATATATTTTTTGCTCATTTTATGCAGACAACTTATGCTTCTACATAATATATATATACTCTTTATGGCTAAGCCTAGACAATCTTCTCTAGTGAGTTGTCGCGAGCTGTTAATAAATTACGGTCAACAGCACTTTTAACGTGCCTACAATACTAATGTCCAATGGGAGATTGTTTGATGTTATACAGCTGGGGAGCCTTAAGAATTTCATCACAGCACGTTGAGCCTATAAAATGTAATCGAATAAAATTAAAGTGAATTTGTAGCACTCTCGTCGAATAGAAATTGATTACGAGTCGCTATGGCATTCGATTCAGGTTTGCAAGCAAAGAAGGATAACAGCTATACCTATACAACTGTGCTGTCGCGAAGAATCATGTTTCTAATAACTTTATTAGATATGACGTGTCCTCATATCCCCCATTAGATGTTCATTAGAATATTATCATTGAATGGTTTAGAAATTATCATTTAAGGCTAGCGTAAAAGGGTGACGAAGTCGACTTAGTAGCGTCAGCGTTAATTTAGTCATCATCATCATCATCATCACCGCGGAATAATATGTGCGGAGAATGTGTTTATTTTGAAGGCACACACACATACATACACACACACAACACACGCATCCAATTACGAACTGAAGGGATTTTAATGGATTCCGGACAAGAAGCATGTGAACAGCTTCGATAAATCTTCATCCCTTTCTGAATGTGTTCAATTAAAGCCGTCCTTGTTATCTGATCTAGTTCTAGTAGACGTCCGTAAATGTTGTAGGAGGAAAGGGAGGACAATGACAATCATGATGATGAACCACGATGACGACCGATACTTCTGTGTATATACCTCTCTACTCTATAGAGCCGCTAGACCTAGACCACATTTTTCTTTGCTGACATACAACAATTTTTTATTCTTTTCCAAGTGCTTGATAAAATTGCTCTATTTTTCACCGACGGACGACGACGACATTATTTTGTTGTCTCCCATAGAAATTACTCAATTCAAAAGGCTAACGCAGCTCTTGGACAGACTTTTGAACTTGGAACTATTTTCAGCTCAATTTTCTATCCACTCCTACACTTTTCTTTCACAAGATTGGTTGAACTTTGTTGACTTAAGCGATGGGTTTTGTCCGATTATAGAAAACTAGGCGACATTTGCGTACATGTAATTTTGTGATTTGTTGTTATTATCCTCAACTATGTATGAAGTAGAATGACGGTAGCTACCATTGAAGTTTAAAAAGCTTTTTTTGTTGTTTTTTTTTTTATTATAATAGAGGTATGTACGTAGTAACACTTTTTACCCCACGCATATGGTAACGAAACCCCCCCAGAAGGAATATAGATGAATCATCTTAGAAAAGAAAAAAACAGTAAGCCGCAGTAAGACTTCATGAATTATAGCTATGAAAATACAATTCAATGACCATTTCGCTGCACAGAACCTCTGCTCTGCCTCTGACTCAGTTCTTATGGAACTTCTTTGTTGGTTGGTACCCACCACCAAACTCATAACCCATCCATCCATACCCAAGGCTATACACGTATATGCACTAGATAGGAACTGAATTTGCCTGTCCTGGAGTTCCTGAAGTGGATGATAAATTTTTACTTTTGCTTTCGCTTCATCCAATCACAAGTGCCGTCTTCTTATTTAATTTTGCATATACAGATTAAAACCAGTGAACTCTTAGCAATCACCAAGTGCTCTTGTCATAGCCGTGGTGCCGCAGCATCACAGCATCCAGAAATTTGTATCTCAGTACGTTGAGATAAATGTAAATTGTGGCGAACAACAACAAAGCAATGAGTAAAATTTTGCGATTTTCCATGATCAAAGGAGTAAGGTGCGGTGCGGGTTGAGTGAATTAATTGAGGAACAAACAAGCGCGATTTTCTTACTCTTTTTTTTATTTATTTTGTTTTTTATTTTTATTTTTTAGTTTTTAGTTTTATTTTAACGATTTGTGGCAAGTATCATGTGTGGTCACCGTTTATATCTTTCACAAGCCGAGTGGTGACTGTTGCAGATGTGACAAGAAATATGCAGTTGACACATGTTGAAAATTTTTAGAGCGATGTTTAACTGAAAACATTCTCATGACATGATCATCATGAAGGGCTCATTATTTTGGTTTTCTTGGAAATCTCTGTGCATTCATGAATTGCTTGTGGTTTAGTTGCTTGCATCCATTATTTAGCGGCTGTTTTTGCAGTTATTGAGAATAAATGGCATACCTAAAAGGTCTACAGTTAATATCATTGCTTTATAATAGTTTAATTGTTTTTTGATATTAAGCAATTTAACTAAAATCTATAGGATATCTTGCAAAAGTTTAGTCAATTGTTGATTTGAGCAGAATGACAAAAGGATGACTCCCCAAGAAACATTTTTTTTATATGGTAATAACCGTAAGGTTTCCATTACTAAATTATATAACTTGAGTTATATAGACTAGTACTCGAAGCCTCTTTGTGACCACAATAAACCCCTTATAGAGCTTAAATGGAGGATAATATTTGCCTTTATATGTGGCTTGATTTAGGTAACGCTATATAAATAAAGGTTTTATAAAATGGAGTAACAACAATATTCTGGTTAGTAATTGAAATGTTAGGGCAAATAATTTTCGTTACCTTTATAAAAAAATATAAGGAAAACATTTACGAAACATATCTTGACATAGAATTTCAATATTTTCTTGTATAATGTGCCTAATATTTTTATATCTTAGAATTACAATTTTTCGTCATATATGTATGTATGTGGTGAAATTCAGCTGCAATGAAACTCTTACTGTGAATATCATCATAGATACTTCTAAGAAAATATAGACCGCTCCAAAAATAAACAATATTTAAGAATATTAATTAAATATGAGATAATTTAAAATTTTCATTTTGGCGATAACAATTCATAAAAGTTACACTATATAATTCCTATATAAATACCTAAAATAATCTATTATCTTCATGTAAAAATAAAAACGGAAGCCATATATTTTCAATTTAAAAAAAATTGGCTTAACCGACATTTCTTTTTTATCTGGCTGCTTGTACTTAAATGAACAAATTACCATTATAAAAATTCAAGTACTTTTATATAAACTGTCGCTCTATTATATAAAGGGAATGACCCTTATAAAACTTCTAGATGTATTATACGGGTGTCCCGTACGTACCGCATTTCCTTTATACCACGGATTCCTCACTCAATTTCGAGAAATAAATTGTATGGGAAGAGAGCCGGAAAATGCACGGTGTGGGCGGTAGGGGGGGTTTTGTGATTTTGGGTGCTTTTTATCCTAATACCATGTAACTTTCTTGTTATACACCATATGAAGGTGATTTGCATCTCTACCGTTTCCAACAAATGCCCAACCACCTCTCTACTCCCTTTTCGGCGGCAGTTATAGGATGTCAAAGTCAAAAAATTTGATAATTTTGCAATTTCTTTTTCAATTTCAACGATTTTCCCGCCAAAATGCATGATAACTATACAGTTTTATAACAAGATTTAAAGACCCCGGAATGTTACCTTTAATTTGACTATGCGCATGTACCTACCCAAATGCTACCGTTTTTGAGATATTCCCGTTTTTATGGTGCATAATTTCATTAATTTTGCTAATAATAATAGAAATTGCGCCTAATTTTATGCAATTCCACGCAAATTAACAAAATTCATGAAATTATGCATCATAAAACCGGGAATATCTAAAAAACGGTAGCAATTAGGTAGTCAAATTAAAGGTAACATTCCGGGGTCTTTAAACCTTGTCATAAAACTGTATAGTTATCATGCATTTTGGTGGGAAAATCGTTGAAATTGAAAAGGAAATTGCAAAATTATCCAATTTTTTTACCTTGACATCACCTTCATAAGGTGTATAACAAGATAGTTACATGGTATTAAGATAAAAAGCACGCAAAATCACAAAACCCCTCTACCGTACAATTTATTTCTCGAAATTGAGTGAGGAATCCGTGGTATAAAGGAAATGCGGTACGTACGGGACACCCATAAACTAAAGGAACTATACCATACCTCGAAAATGTGCCCTTACATACATTTTAGTCATAGTATGTTACCTTAATGTTATATACCTTTTGGTGAAAAATACTATCATTATTGTTCTTATATGACCTTTGGTTATATTATGTTACCTTTGGTAATGTTATACATCTTAAAGTATTGACAAAGTGTCTGTGTCATGTTATTCTTATACGAATTTTTGTTGTCCGCTCCTCTGTAGTGTAGTGAGTAATTTTAATTACGAAAAACAAAAAACTTACATATAAAGTCGTGCAAACTGAAGAGGCAGGTCAAAGCGGCCTATGTTGCGTATTATCCCAACAGCTTGGGAAAATAAAGGCATATTGAAATGCCGAAATACGAAAAAGTTGACATTGCTAAAACTTTCCGATTTTTGTAACAGTCGCCTTCGTTACTAAAACGCCATAAATAAATGAAAATAGTTTTCTAATGGCTCCATTCGTTACTTAAAGTCATTTGTGTTTATAACGGCTACCATAGTTACTACAGGGCCACCAAAAAATTTACGATATTTCATAGTTGGTAAATGTATTACCGAAAGTTCCCAATTTTTATTAAAGTTACTGAATGTTATCGGGTTACATAAGGGTAACCACGAATACCGCAATAAACACTTATAACCAATTAGTTATATAACGTGGTGATGAAAACAATTATAAAACTTCTTTATATACCTTCTAGTAATTATTACCTTAAGTTATATTGACCGGTTATTCAAACATTTCCATCATCAACTTATAAAACCGTTAGTAACTTACTTCCACGATAACCATCAGTAACCTTAAAAAACTTTAATATAACTACATCACCGATTGGTAATATTTTAAAAATCTTATAAAACCACTCAAATTCTTATATAACCGAGTAACCGTTATATACCCCTTATAAAACAGCCCGTCACCTTTGGTCACCAAAAATTGGAAAAATTGTTTCTAGGGGTAGCATTTATAGAGGTGCACGGCTTAGCTAAGTATGACGTGACATTAAATATTATTAAAATACTTTTTTTCGAGAGATACCTAAAATTTTCTGTACAGTAATTTTATGAAAAAGTAAGATCAAGTTTATATGTAGATGAGTATAATAGGGCAACTCATTTCTAAGTATGTATTGCCATATACAAAAATTTTGATTTTCACTGTACAGGGTATCCCGTATGTGGTCTTTCTTCCGAATGCTATGGAAAGGTCGTGCTTAGACAAGCAAAAAAATGTATGTAAAGATATTCAGGTACGTTTTTCTAGAACACCCTGTATCTTCTGAACATTACACCCGATGATGATGATTTAAAGTTTGCTGGATATGCTTCAGAAAAAGTTTAAAAAACTTAGAAATAATTACATTTTGGGTACAGAGTGCGATAGGTCATTTTAAAACGAATCATTTGGGTCTCTATGAAAAATTTATGTTGATGACGTGATTTTGATGTACATCGGTAGTTAAATAACAAAAAGACCGAGTTAAAATTTCGAAATTTTAACTTTGTTGAGCCATAACTTCAAAATGGAGAGGATCAATGGAAAAAAATTATAGTCCAGTGATTATCTATCTAACAAATTTTAAAGCATCATTATAGGGTGTAACGTCTAGAAGTTAGAGGGTGATCTATAACAAATATATCCAAATATCTTTAAGTCCCGTTATCTCGAAACTCGTTAGGATTTCCTCCTTCCTCTCCCACCCATTCAATATTTTTTGCTTGCCTAAGCATGACCTATCTATAGAGCCTTCTGGTACAAGACGACATACCTATAGAACAGAACGGACTAGTACTGGGCGATGTTAATTGATCTTTTTGAAACATATATGTATTGTTCACGATATTAGATATTTTTACATCGATGTCGTCACATTTCAACATCGAATAACTTCGATTTAATCTTTTGATGCTCGGAAATTACATGCTATACGGCACTGATAACATGAACTACTTCATGTTCTATTTCATGTGAGATCAATTTTTTTTTGGTAGGATGTAAAAATTGACTTACTTTCAAGTTTAATTTTTTCACTTTAAAATTCATATTTCAAGTTCAACAAATTCCAAATATATTCAATTATTGCTTCCATTGGATTCGTATCTTGTATAACATCAAATATTCCTTAAACTCGATTTTTAAGGAAATAAAATTAAACCATTTTTCTTTGCCCAACTCTAAAAATAGGAGACAGAGAAAAGATTACAGATATTGTATTGCCACCTATTTCTACTATATACCTATATATTCATTTGCAAAATCCACTAAACTATGGTGGATTTCTTATATACCATATTAAGTTGAAGTTCAGCAGAATACAGTTCTTCAACCAAAAAAGAAAACTATAGAAAACCTTAAACTTTTTAGACATTCTTAATGCAATGCGAATGGAAATTATACCTAAACAATTAAGAAAACAAATCTCATGTGTAGCTGTGTATGGTTTTGCTGTTGCCGCCACTGCAGAATGACAATACACTATCTGCAGCAATTTACAATGCTTTCATCAAAATATCACATATAGGTACTACTAGAGGCAATCCTACATATCCAAAATAAAAGTTTTGGAAAGTTGTCTAGAGTTCAGGAATTAGTATAGCATTTGGTCAGACGCCCTCCTCTAGGTCTGTTAGTAATTTAGTCATAAAAATAACCTCAATATTTAAATAAATAATAATATCTCGCTTTTTATTCGAAGCAAACGAACAACTAGACTACATTTAGCATAGTCTTAAATCACATTATCAAAACAGATAAAGGGATGCCATCGATGTTGCTTGTACATCGATGTTTTATGATCTATATTATCGCTACATCAATGCTTAATTTCGATGTCCCAGCACTACCCTGGATACTGCTAGAAAATGCTTTAAATAGATAGGTGAAATCTGGTAAACTCTAATACTTATTATAAAAACATAAGCTCAACTTTTCTGATATGGGAAAAAACCAACAACGTGTTCGTAGTGTTACCATACACAAAATTCCGTTTGTACAAAACTTCTAAAAACTCTTTTATTTTTAGCGAGCTGAAGTTTTGTATATATTAATCCCAGGTCGACAATGTACAAAATTAAATTCCAAACTCCTTTTAGTGTTGTCATATTATTTATTTAAATGTTTATAGGTACAAAAAATGAATTAGACATGGGAGCATTTCAATTTTTTGCATTTCTGGTCATTTGTTTTTCCGTCTGTGTCTGTCCGTGTGTTCATTCGTCTTCGTAACAATGTTCTGAAGTTTATGAATGAAAATATTAAAATAATTTTCATAGATTATTATTAAATCGGGCAATTCCTTCGTAGTACGGTCATATAAAAATTTTGATTTTCACTATACAAGGTTGCTTAAATACCAAATTAGTGCACCTCTACCTTCTCCAAATAATTACAGGTCGATTTACTAAAGTGTAAATGTAGGCAGTAGGTATGTAATTCTATGTATGATCTGGCTTGAGTAAGACAATTAATTAACCTTCTGTGTTTAAACTATTGTAGGTATTAGGATTCGATTTTTTTCTGTTGAAAGAGAACGTGCGGGGAATATGGTGGCTCAGAAATTGTACTGATTTATTCAGGATTCAGTTTTTAGGGAAATTTTTAATAGATATAACTCTAAGAGGAGACTCCTGTGTGGTGGGAATATGTAGCAATCGCATGGTATACCGGAAGTCACCTTGATTTGGAACACCCTGTGTATTCAGACATTGTGTTGAACTACATATAGAGAGTTAAAATTTTATACATGGCCATTCTTTTGTTGTAATTCTAAATATAAATTACAAAATTTGTCAATATAGGTCAAATCGAGCAGGTCCTTTGTAGGGTTACCATACAAAACCTTGTAGGCTTGCAGATTTTTCACGTTCATTGAGATCAAGTGATCGGTGACAGAAGAGTGCTTGGAATGTATGTAATGTATAAACATACATAAAACCGGCGAATTTAGTTACAACCATTTTTTCAACGAACCATTTTAAAATAAAAAAATAAATAATAAATAAAAAAATAATAAATAAATTCAGTTCTAACTACGATCTAACTTCAGTTCTAACTAAAGGGTTTTCCAATAAGATGTGTTATTTTGATATTCAAAGAAAAATGCCATTTTTTGAGATAAATGATCGGTTCTTTATTTCATTATAAAGAGGAAGGTATGCCGTTAATAATGGAAAATAATATCGGCCAAATGACCACCACGACCACGCCTACAGGACCATATCCTTTTTATGAAATTTTCCATAACCAAATCGCAAAGTGGCTGCCCTATGTCCTCGATAGCCTCACGAATTCCATCTTTGAGGTCTTGAATCGACGCTGGGCTGTTGGCGTAGACCTTCTCTTTTACGTGGCACCAAAGGAAGAAGTTGCAAGGTGTTAAGTCACAAGATCTCGGTGGCCAATTGTGATCACCTCTTCGAGAGATAACACGGTCCTAAAACTTTTCCCGTAAAAGATCAAAGGTTTCGTTGTTTGTATGGCACGTAGCGCCGTCTTGTTGAAAGTAAACGTTGTCCAGATCAATACCATCCAATTCCGGCCATAAAAAATCATTAACCATCTGTCGATAGCGCAATCCATTCACCGTAACTGTTGCTCCCGCCTCATTTTCGAAAAAGTAAGGTCCAATGACCCCGCGGGACCATAAACCGCACCAAACAGTCACACGTTGAGGATAGAGAGGCTTTTCAACAATAACTCTTGGGTTTTCCGAGCCCCAGATGCGACAATTTTGCTTGTTGACGAAGCCATCGAGGTGGAAATGGGCCTCATCACTCAAGATGAATTTTCGATGGAATTCCGGATCATTTTCATGCATTTCAAGGACCCAATCACCAAAGTCTCGACGTTGTTGATGATCGGCCGGCTTGAGTTCTTGTGTTAACTGAACTTTATAAGCCTTAAGACCCAAATCTTTATGCAAAATACGGTGTAATGACGTTTGTGGAATGTCTAATTCCAAAGAACGACGAGGAATGGACAAACCTGGGTTTTCTTCAACACTTTCGGCTACAGCAGCAATATTCTCGGCTGTTCTTGAGCGACGTGCACGGGTTTTATTCTTCACATCACTAACTTGTCCCGACAGCTCGAATTTGTCTACCAATTTCTGTATTGCGGTCCGACAAGGTGCTTCACGACAACCCAAAAATGTTCGAGTTTTACGAACCGTCTCTGCCACATTTTCACCATTTTTATAGTGAATTTTAATAATTTCAATGCGTTGTTGAATCGTGTATCGTTCCATTCTTATTAATGGCGTAGTTTCTACTTGTCCAAAAGTGACATCTACCGAAATAGTGGGCTAATTAAAATAACACCTCTTATTGGAAAACTCTTATCTAACTTGTATTTATATTTCATCTAAAATGTAGCGAAAATTCTTCTTAGACCAATTATAAGTTATTTTTAACTCTTTTTTTCTAGATTTATATACTTTTACCATAATACCACCACCATTAATTCCGCACTGATTGATCTATTCAGTGTTACTGATGTTGGTTGAAGCCAAACTGTTTTCAACGACTGTAGCGCTCTATCATAAGTAATAATTCTGTCCGATTTATGAAACTGCACAGAAGGAGACTCGCCATGAGTTTAGCGCATGTGCATCGATGGTTATCTGTTGCATTTGAAATTATCATAATAAATCAATTTTTCATCTCCAGTGATGATTTCATACAGACATTTGTTTTCTTTGTTGTTTGAGAGGTTTTTTTCATGATAAATGATAACAAAATCACCCTGTAACTCGAGTAAGTTGTACCTGACCATCGGTTCCTTTCTCAATGAAAGGATTCACCTAGCCAAATATAGTTATATGTATATCACTACAGAACACCTTCCCCCACCCTTCTCCTAAAATAAATGATAAAATTAATGATAGCTGATAAAAAATTGAATTTTATTAATTTGATATTTAACAATAAATAAGTATGGCTTACCGGTAAATAAGCGTAGTAGAAAATTCAGCAAAATTAGGATAACTTCAAAAATAAAAAATATACATAAATAGGTCTACAAGCAAACATCCTGGGTTCAAATCTCTAGGGCTGCGATAACTTTCTTCGGTGCCATAAGCTAACTCATTATGGAACTTAGAGTAAAAAAATATGCAAAAACCTGGTTAACCGTAATTAAAAAAAAAAAAAAAAAGTTATACTTCTCATTTCCGTTAAAAATTAATTTTTTTTTTTACAAAAAAAAACTTGGCAATGCTGTAAAAATCAATATAAATTTCAAATCCTTAAATTTCGAAGTTCAAAAAAATTCGTAACACTTCACAAAGCTTAAATTTTTTGTTTTGTTAGTTTTTTAATTAAAATTTAACTGGCACACGTCAGTCATATAAATATAGATCGAAAAATAAATTTAAAGAATTTCATCATCGTAAATCAGTAAAGGTTACAAAGGCGTGGTTAGGTCAATTTGGATGACTTCAAAAAAGACACAACAGGAACGATCGCGTGACGAGTATCCCTCGTTTTTCCCATTTCATTTTCCTTTTAACCGATTCAAAGTATGCATGTGTGTATTTGTGTTCAGTAAATAACGATTCTCAATAAATATTTTCAAACACAGCATGTCCTCCAAAGCATCTGCAAGCGAAATCTTATATCGAGTGGAAAGAAGTCATTTCAATAAGAACTTTGCATCCTGAATGACAGCTATACATAGTTATAAACGTAATCAACCCGAGACTCACTCAGCAGGAGATAATTAAACGTCAGAGGCTATGGATGCTGCTTAGAGCTACTAAAATTGAGGTCACCAGCATCCATCAAGTTGAGTTAACAACAAGGCAATAGAAAAACCTTTCGTCACCGCCCTATTTTCAGAGACACGTTGCTAAATGTACAATGGCCGCACCCTAGTCAATTGGGCAAAAAAAAAAAAAAAAGTCATCTTGTCCTTGATGATATCGTCCTTAGCACACAGAAACTTTTTTTGTTGTTGTTGCTTTTATATAAACTACATTCAAATTTAGGCAAAAAATTTAAATTGGTCGCAGCATCATGAATTCATTGGCGGCTTCACTCTATTTTCTCCTTCATCTCATCTTTAGCATCCATCTAATGGCCGAAGGTTATCCAAAATGTATAGAACAAGTTTGAATAAATAAAATAAGAACTCTCAGGAAAGGGACTATGGGAGACCTACCTAACACTGAGTTGTGGGAGTTGAGTTGCAAATGGAAGTGATAGTAGTAGAAGAAGTCTGTAAGTGAATATTGTCAACACACTTTATCCCATATGGAGGTGCACTAAAACAAGGGAGTAACTATGTATGAAAATTGAGGGAGTTAAATGACAAGGGATAAACTTTTCAACTTCCGGGCTGGCGTTTATAGTTTTTCTTCTTCGCGTTTAGTTTATGCATGTTTGTAGGTATGTACAAGGAAAATTTTTGGGAAATTATCCAATTGAAGCTGTTAACATAGAACCCTGCCAGCAGTGACGACTACCCCCTTGTTTTGTGTCCGCTGTTCATTTACCAATATTTGGGGTTGGAAGAAACGGCGTTGCGTTTTTATTGTTGTTATTTTGGTTTGGCTTATAAAGACACTTTTGGCAGGCATAGCATTGAAAATCGATATTTTGTGGTTTTGCATATATCGATACCAACGGATGTTAGGCTCGACTCGGGTGTATACTGCCAATGCCAAGCCAAGGGTTCAAAAATGAGTTATTAATTTTCCTTCATAAACTTTGTAGGTAGTTAGCAGCTAGAATGACGAAAAATTGATTTTTAATATTTGGGGATAGCCCCTAATTTGTTTTGTTCTCTTAATTTTAAAGGTAATCTATTTGAACGAAGATAATGGGCTGGGATTATGGAAAATAGACATTAATAAATATTTTTGTGTACCGGAAAGTTTCTTCCTCTTTCTAGCTGATGTAATTAAGACCTTGTTAGGTACCTACTAAATGGATTTTTTTCTTTAATAAATTAACATGTCAGAGGCTCTCCCTTGGTATTGGTAGATAGAATTACTGTAATTTATTTAAATATACATATATCAACTTTTAAGGATTTGTATCTGATTATAAAAGTGAGTAGGACAATCCAGGAGGGTGATTCTGATCTTTTGTCGTACTATTTAGTCGTGAATTTTGACATATTTAGTCGTACTTTTTCTTTTAACACAGTTCATTTTATGTCTTCACTATTATCTACCACAAAATGAACTATAATGAATTTTCGGCGAACAAACGTCAAAAACACGACTAAATATACGACAAATTAGTCAACTGCTCCCAGATGTTGTGACAAAAATTTTACACTGGTAAATGGAAATTCTACACCTAATTAGAGGTGCTTAAATTCGTAATAATATTTTGAATTTGTAATGTGAAGTGTCATTTTGAGTTCATTCTACGTCATAAAAGGGTTGCTGATCTGTATAAAAACACGAAAAAATCAGTAGAAAAGTTCACTTTTCATTTAGTCGTATTTTTTGATATTCAAGTACGACAAAAGATCAGAATCACCATTCAGACCATACAAAAATTGTAAACTAATGTTCGAGTATGGCAAATGTGTGGTTAGTAAAATTGAAAGATCAATCGCGATTAAGCAGACCTTTTCATATCTGTAATGATGATGTACTATGCGAAATTTCGCTAAAAACTATATTCTCAATAAAGTATTAGGGGGACTGAAAAGCATAATGTCGTTTTTGAGCATATCAATATTGGTTTTCAGAAAAGTGTAAGTAGAAACTAATCGATGTCAGACGATCGAGGAACTGTCAAACACTCTTAACCAACCTTGGTCGACCATCCAAGAACATTTGTAGAAAAAAAAACATTCAACTTATTCATTGGCATACCTAGGATTTTCTCTTGGAGCGGCCATGTCCCCGACTTTCGTACTTGGGCCTTAACAAACGAAGTATACCAGCCCATGGGTATTCCCAGCTATTGACCGAAAGTTTTTATCCATTGCTAGAGCAAATGAAATTACACAGATTAAAAACAACATAAAACCATGTAAGTATAAGTTACAGAACCCGAAAGAAACATCTAAATTCTAAAACATAATTTTCGCTAACTTAGCTCTGTACACAAAAACTTCATAAGATTCTCACAAGTCGCGCATTTTTATATCCTAGATCAGGGGTGGGTACGCATGAGGTCAATGAGAGCCGTATGCCAGTTTTCCATATATTATGAAGAGCCACACCATAGTTTTTAAGTACAAATATTGAAATTAGACAAGAATTAGACACATTCTTTAAGTGTGAATATTATGATTTTGCCACGATTTTCCTAATGTGATGGCCCAATCTACGGAAGATTCTTCCAACAGCCAAAGGCATTATAGCGAAATAATCAGCAATTGCTAAACAATAACCTCGCATGGTATTGTTCTGCAACTGTCGGTTGTTTTGCTGATTAGCCCAACAGCTGGTGGCGATGAGCGCTTAGTGGAGCAATCGAATATTACGATAATAATTAACGTAGCATGGTAATTATTACGTAGGACGATTGGTTACAACTAAGCAACTCAGGTGCTGCAACCGGTAGAACAAACGACAAGGTTGTTGTCGTTTGTTTACATTCGCGTTGTGAGCAAAGAAAGCTTACTTCCGAATATTGGGGCATAAAAGACCAATGACTGGTTTGGCGAGGGCCCGTTAGTGATTCTTTGTCGCGTTCGAGTCGACTCAGATTACCTAAGCGCCAGGTAGCTTAGTGTAAAGTAAGGCAGGTCAGTGCTGCAAATAAAAAAAATGTCTTAAGGTACTTCGTGCGTTTTTTTATGTTGACGATTTTACTGTTTTACTCTTTTAATTCGTGAGTTTTATTGACTGATTGCTCAGGGGGAGACAGTATAACTTTACTTTTTGGAAAATTTACTATAGAAAAGGCAATTCTCGGCGTATTTAAAATTTGCGACAGTAAAAAATTATTTTTTGTAAAATTTACTATAGAAAAGAGAATACCCGGCGAATTTAAAATTTGTGGCAGTAAAAAATTTGTAATACAAAAGGCAATTTTCGGAATACATAAAATTTCCGAAAGTAAAAAATAATTTTTTGAAAATTTTGCTATAGAAAAGTCAATCCTCGCCGTATTTAAAATTTGTGACAGTGAAAAATAATTTTTTGAAAAATTTGCTATAGAAAAGGCAATCCTCGGCGTATTTAAAATTTGTGACAGTAAAAAATGATTTTTTGAAAAATTTACTATAGAAAAGGCAATCCGCGCCGTATTTAAAATTTGCGACAGTAAAAAATTATTTTTTGGAAAATTTACTATAGAAAAGGCAACACTCGGCGTATTTAAGATTTGCGACACTAATTCAATTATAGAAGTAGATTTGTGCTATATTTGCAATGTTTGATCTCTAATAACTCCAATTCCCGAACCGCTTTTTCAAAAAAAAAGAATTAGATATTGAAATTCATCTTCAATAATATTAGAAATAAATTGGTGCACAAATTATGCAAATGTAGTTTTAAAACTTTTCAAATCTTCAAACCTAATTTTGCAATTCTTCCTTATATTTATTTAACTTTTCTTCTTTTCTTCATCGGTAGTGATTAACTAGTTTGGACTTAAAATCATGAGCAAATCGCCGAGGTTCAGCTTCAAAACTAAAAAGAGTTTTTTACAAATCAATAATCATTTTTTCTGTTGAAATGCTTCATAATGTCGGTAAGGAACATGAAGACAAGTTCAATTTCCTCATTCTGGGTAGTTTTTAACTTTTTCCTTTACAAATTTTGGAGTTCCACAAAATGCAAAAGGCAAACTATATAAGGAGAGATCACTGGGTAATTCATCTGTTTCATAATTTAACTCTAACTCTTCTAAAAAGATCTGAAATCGACGATGAGTTTTGGCATTTGTTCTAATTACATTCACTATCCGCAAAACAATTCTCCACACATTTTCGTATTTGAAGTAAACTTCGATATGAGTTGCTCGCGGTAAATTATGTGAAGTGAAGCGGTAGAAAATGTGGAATTTCAGGATTGTTGCTTAAAATTTCAATTAGATCCTGATTCTCCCTAACATTATATGCGGACCGTCAGTCGGAACACTTACAAATTTATCAGGAGGCAATTCAAAGTTGTACCTTAGTTCGTCAAATGTATATTTCTAATATAGACACCGCAAGTTGTATTGATAAGAGCTACTAAGTCTAACATTTCTTCCTTCACATAACGGACAAAAACGGTGAATTGTGGAACCTCCTGAATATCTTTATACGTCAAGAGCTAAAAACTGAAAGCTGTACAATTTTTCCAATCACACATCAACAGCCTTTTTTCAAAATTTTTACTTATTTCACTAATACAACGTTCCGTTGTACGGCGTGACATAGTTAGGTACCTTAGCGATCAATTTATGCAGGTATGCATAAGTAATATGCCAAGCTATCAAAAAATTTGTTTGGTTGGCTCTGTCATCTTCGCGACTAAAAGAATACAAGAGTCCTTAACGCTTACGAAGCCCTGGTTGCAATGACTTAAGTTTCTTTGTTCGCAATTTTGAATTGCGTGGATATTGAGTTTAAAATTGGAGATTATTTACTTCGTAATATCGTTGTAATGTGCAATTGCAACTTTACAAATAAGACACACCGAGAACCCGTTATTGTAAATAAAAGCTAATTTGTCAACCCATCTTTTTTCAGAGGTTATATTTTTTATTTTCTAGTTCGTATTTTCGTTTTTGATGATTTTTTAGGTTAATAAAAGAATTTAGTAAATTTGTATCCAAAGTTTCAAATTGAAATGAACAAATTAATAAATTTACGCCGCAGAAAAATTACACATAGTAAACAAGCTTAAATTACTTGATAAAAAAGTTTGCCAGATTTTTTTTAAAAAATAAGAAAAAACAAACACGTAATAAGGACATTTAGTTGATAGAAAAACTATCACTGAAATATGGTTCCACAAAAAAAAAAAAAAAAAACAAAAAAGCTAAGGAAACTCAAATTTAAGCGCGCTCACCACAAAATTATTTTAAAAAAGGATTAAGGAAACGCAATTTCATGTACGTCCTCGAAATTTCTCATTGGTCATTCCAAAAAACCCCATTTTATTGACAATTTCATTTATTTGCGTCTGTGACTGATGAGCATATGTCTGGGTTTGCTTGAAAGGTTTAATGATAATAAAATTTGTATATTGTCGCCTGACAAATTATTCTGCTGATGTTCTGTAGAATAAATGAAATAATTTTTACGTAATGATTGTCATCTAACAAACCCATTTGTCGTTTCTCAGTAAGAACAACGATCGATAGGAACTCTATTTTAATGAGATTGAAAAATAAAAACGAAAACAATGTTTGGTCTTTTTTTTTAAGCGAAGAATTGGACACTCTTTTGATATGCAACGTGAACAAGAAAACTCAAATAATATCTAGGCATAAAAACTAAAATAAACACAACATAAAATTCGTATAACAAAATGCATACAAACTGCGAGGGCCGCATATGTGACCATGAGTCTGATGAAGCGACGACACGTTTAGAGAAATCCTACCACTCTTTCCGTCACTCTGGACAGATGTAAATGCCAGAAAAGTGTTTTTTTTATCTAAAGTGACCGCCAGAAATTTAACTTCATCTGAAAATATCAATTCCGTATTATCAAGAAGAGGAGATGTTGGTGAAAGCTTCATTCTTCTCGTGAATGGAGCGATAACCGTTTTGTTGGGGTTTATATCTTTTTTTAAACACCACATGTGGACTTTGTAAAGGGCTTTTTGCATGAGATCGGATATAACTTGATCACGCTTGCCTCGTATTGTGACTAATAGGCTATCCGCGTAGCCTTGTACAATAAATCCTGCATTGGTCAGCTTCTCCAGGAAATCATCAATCACAATTGTCCACAAGAGTGGAGAGAAAACTCCTTCTTGTGGGCAGCCTTTAGCTGCAGTGATCGTGACTGAACAATTCTCAAGAGCTGTGGTTATCCTTCTGCTTATAAGCATCTATCCAGTTAACTGTGGATGACTCAAATCCCTTATCCTCAGCGGCCAATTTAATTGCATCGAAACGAGGTATTATCAAAAACGCCTTTCAGATATATTTTAATCTTTTTAAGGATCCTTACTTCAAAAAGAAAAAAAAAAACGGAGCCCTTATATAAGATCGCCTCTTGCTTCCGTCTGTCTGTCTGTCATAGATGTTTTTTTGGAATACGACGTGACGTAGGAATTTGAAATTTGGCAGAATGTTACGCGCACATAATATGTTGTACTTAAAAATAATTTTTTTCTCTTTATTTACTTTTTTTCTGGTTCCATATTTGTTTTATTTTTTGTTTAAATCACGAGAGACTTTCCACCACCAATACACCATGAGTTACACAACTCGACTCTTAGAGTTTTAGTTGGTATCTGTTCTCCTACTATACATATGTATACGTCCAACTCTCCATGAAGGCTTGGCCTAGGTTTCTATCACACCGTCTTGACCTATTGCTCCGATTTAATAAAAAATTGTGTTTTTTTTTTCTTCTTCGAACAATAGGAGCCTAAATTAAACAATAATAACAACGACAGCAACAACAAAAATCAAATATCTTTTCACCTTCCATTCATACTTTACTGACTGGAAAAGATATTCAAAAGTAACATCGTGTCATAAGTGTGGCGCTTTATTATGAATTTTAAACCTGATTTCCTGCCTGATATTTTTTACGGCAATGAATTCATCCGCTTGACACTATTTTCCCATCAGCGATCCAAATCCAAATCCAATAACGTACCTGCATAAAAGTACAGCACGCCACCGCAATTGAAAATATGACACTGCGCCGACGCCGCCAGCACAACACGTATATTAAAAGAGAAAAAAAAACAGCAACAAAGACGACGATTATAACAGTTTGCGGTCTGTGAATGTTTTGTCTCCGTGTACAGTATAAAAAGTGATTAATCAATGATTGACTTACTCCCGGTAAGAGCTCCAATCTCAGGCTTGTAATTGAAATATAAGAAATTGAAACCGCAATGTTTTTTATAAGATTTTCTATTTGAGGCAAATTACCACCATTATCCAAAGAGTCTCTGCGGATGTTTTCTAACAAAATAAGAAATGACTTTGGTAAGAAAACTTTGGGAAAACTTTCTCCTAAATTTTCTGAGTAGGACTCAATATCATCAAGTCCTAGTTCGACCAGTTCAATATTATTTCCATGCTGCAACGGATGTACCCCAATATATTTTGGATTTTTTTCTTATTTCTATTATGAATAATTTCCATAACTTCTTGGTAGAAACATCTGGTTTAAATAATTCTCTTGACTCTGAAGGTTGTCGAACGAAGAAGAACAGCTCTTGAAGTTTTTCTTTTCTTAAACTTTTCCTCATTGCGCGTCGTCTGTCGGTCCTCCTAAGCCATATGTAAAGAAGGTCTACTATATATTATGGCCTCGCGTATTTTACATGGGGTACATACATAATAACAAATGATTCTTTAATTATATACGCGCATATTGCGGAAGTTACTGTGCAATTTTTTTTTGTAACAAAAGCACAGCAGCAACATATTTTTTTTTGTACTTCACTTTGTGAATGATTTCATGGAAATTTGAGATCTAGTTAAGAAGATAGCGGCGGGCTTTTATAGATATTGGAATATCTCTGTACAAAGTGATTGTTGTGATTTTCTTAGATTGCCTCTGCACAGATTTTTGTTTCATTATTGAATATGGCACACGGTTTTGCCTTGAATTGTTGGAATTTTGAAATTGAAAAATAGAAAAGGGAAAAATCGCATCTCCTCGAACAAAGTCGTGGGAAAAATTATATACCCAAAGTACAAAAATATTATTTTAAATTTTGCACAAAAATGGTTTACCAAAAAATGTTGCACACTCTTCAGTTTTTTACTTTTCTCAATTTTTCTTTTAATTTATCGCAGTAATAGGAAATCGTTTTAATATTTTGTTTGTGCAATTAATATAATATACAGGGTGTCCCGTAAGTCGACGTTAAGCAGGATTCGGGTGGTAGACAAAATCATAATAGTTACCAGAAAAATATAAAAAAAAATAATCTAAGTCATGTATTTTTCAAATTATAGAAATTCCTTTTGTTTTCGAGAAAATGTACACCCTGTGATAGTTTTTTTAGCTCCTGTTGCTACAAATCTTTACTTTTTTTCAATTTTATTTTTCTTATATAATTCCGAATAGTGCTTATGTAACTTGTTGCCAACTGCTCCAGCTTGGAAGAAAATGTCACATTTTGCCGAACTAAGAATAGAAAATTAATACTTCACCGAACTTTAACTGACTGTACTGAAAAAAAAAAATGTATTACGCTAGTTTGGCAAGTAACTCTAAAAGTTGACGCATTTAATAAGGATTCTACAATGGTATAACACTTGCTACATTATTTTTAGATTACGGAAAAAAAAAATTTTTTTTCTTCAAAAAACCCAGTTTCAAAAATATCTTTTTATCTAATAAAAATGGTTCTAGTGTACCCAAAGCTTGCCTTAAGACTGTAACTAGTGCTGGGACATCGGAACGGAACATCGATGTTCATCATCGATGTTGACATCATCCAACAAGCATCGATGTGGCGATAATATCGATCATCTAACATCGATGTACAAACAACATCGAGATGTTATTAAATTTTAAACATACAAAAAAATTCTGTTTTCCAGTTTAGCATATTTTTTTTGCTCTCGTCTTTATTTATAACTTATAGAAATATCATTATTAATACTGAATTAAAAGTTTCTTAAAAGTAACGATAAATGAATTAAATAAAAATGAGAAATTGCAGGCCCGAAAACTTCTTATCTACAGACTGAAGAAACAATGACTGGCAAACTGTTTCTCTTTTGAGTTATAGTCTCGCTAACGCCTGTCTTAGACAAGATAGTGCAAGACGTGATAAGCCAAGATATATGAGTTGGTGGCACTGCCATCATTACAAAGGAGCGTTTAAATAAAGGGGTATTTCAGATGCCTACGTTCCGAACTTTCTTCCGATGCTTCTGTTGTTTTTTCAATCACCAAGCGGATGTAATTAGCACATAAATTGAACTTTGTTGATCCTGAAAAAGAACTAGCAGGCAGACGTTTTCGTAAGGCCCCATACACGGTCACGCATACTCGTATTTGCCAACACGAGTAGGATAACGATGTTGTCACGCAGATTTGACCGTGTGTGGGCCGTATGTCAAGCGGTTAGACGAAAATCAAATTAGTTTGATTTTGAGTGGCGGGGCTACGTGTTTGACAACATATTGAACCGTGTAGGATGATGTTTGTCACACATTCGTCATTCTTGAGTGAAGTCTATTGAAGAAATGATAGCAATTAATAGTTCTAGCAGCTCCTGAAATGTGTTCCTATCCTAATATTGGGCAGCATGTTTGACAGTGTGTGGAGAAAAGCTTTCATGTGTGGCACACGGCACACCAAGTTGGACAGCATTTTCGCCTTGTATGGGCCGCTTTAACTAAAATAATAAGCAAACCTGTATTCCTCTCCTGTGGCCTAACTTCGTTGGTCTCCATTGCGTCAGTGACAGAAGTGTGATGCAAGGTACCTCTGATTGTTTCCTCCCAACTATTTAAAAGAATTGTGATTCGTTCTACCGAACGATGTTTACTGCTCCAGCCCAAATCATTTTAAAATCTAATGATGAACAATTGTAATGATGCTTTGAAAATGAAATGAGCAATAACTTCACTACTTCTCTTTCCATTTTACCACGAAAATTTTATTGAAATATAAGTATTTTTTTCTTTTTCAAATCTAGATAATTTTTTGGAATTTTATTTGCTTTTTACAGTATGCATTTATTCCTTTGCGGTAAGAAGCAAATAATTCCCTAACATCGATGTACGTCGATGTTTTAGAAAGCCCAAACATCGATGTTTTAAAACATCAATGAACATCGCCCAGAACTACTAAAGGGTCATTTAAAATATCTTTGTATTTAGCAGCATTTACATGACCTTCTATCATCATTAAAGTTTCACCGACTCCGTGAGCTGTAATACATGCCCATACCATAACATAAGGCGAAAGATATACACACAACAATCGCTTCTATACATTCCTTCTTAAAACTTTCTCCTTGTCTTCAGCGAACTATGGCGATACCGTCTGGCCCAATCAAATTAAATTTTGATTCATCGGAGAAAACAAATCTTGTCCCAATCCTTTTGTTTTTGAGCCCACTGAACTCGCAGTCTTCTCATTTTGCTGTTTAAAAGAGGCTTTTTTGCGTCTGCAATGACGAATCCCCAACTGAATCAGCCGACGCTTAGTTCAATCAAATAAGCCGAAAAATGCTAAAGATCGAATTTAATTTGTTTCATGCTACAATTTTGAGGGTTGGTGTTGGGTCATCCTGAGAGTATTGTCGCAAAAAATGCAGCGCCCCAGTATCAAAACAAAAGGGTGAAAAACAATAAAAGCACCCCTGAAAAATGCTATTTTATTCAAAATATGATTCAGCTTCATTGCTCGAACACTTAGACTGCAAGAACTAGTCTCTTCTATTTCTCTCTTAATTTGTGACGCAGTTTTGACAGGATCACGTACACCAATTCGCCGTATTTGTCTGTCATCGTAAATCGTTGTAATTTTTTTCCTACCGCTTCCCTTTTTCTTAAAAAATTTTTCAGTTTCTTGAAATTTCTTCAAAAATGCCCTTATTGTAGATTCCCCAAAATTATTAGGAAAAAATATGAATCACAGCAAGTGGGTAATATTTTTTGGCGGTAGGTTAGTAAAAATATAAGGAAAGCCTAGAATGTGTCTGTAACGCGAACGAATCCCAGCACGCTTTTTTTTAGAAACTTAAGTATAACCGCTAAAAAAAGATAAATCCAAGAAGCTTTCCTTTATAACCGCCACACGCGGGGAAATCAGATGCAACAACAGCTTCTGCAATTTTCCGCAAATGAGTTTCCATTTGAAGGGAAAGTGGTAGTCGTGGGAGGCGATTTTAGACAGAGGTTAACAGTTGTTGGCAGAAGAACGCGTGTACACATGAGCGAAAGTAGCATTAAGTCAAGTAAATTGTAGCAGGATTTCATGGCACTATCATTCAAAACGTAGCGTAGGACAGGATGAGCACAGCAATTGGCTGTTAGACGTTGGAAAATGAAACCATACGCGATTTCCTGAACTAAACTGTAACGACATAATCGAAATCCCTCAAGCTATAATTAATGGGGGTAAAACCTTCTTGCATTGATCTACGAAGATAACATTCGGATCACAGTTCTTTTGTGGCTCTACCCGAGGGATCATATAACTAAATATCACTGCGTTGACAATCGGCCCAAGGCAAAATATTATAACTGAGGTGTTCTGTTGCAATCCCCCGATTGTTTAGAGGGAAAGCGCCCAGACAGCTCCAAGACAAGCGAGCTCATCCACTTTTTTATTTCCGAGTATATTACTGTAATCTGATACCTCTGGGAGGAGTATTTTATTATACAGAAAAATAGTATTCAGGGCAGTTTTACACTTCAGCATCAGTTTGAGGGTTGTAAAGGAAGGCTTTGACAGCCGCTTGACTATCCAAGCAGATAGCAAACTCCTTATTCTCAGTATCTGAGTTGGCTTATGTCCATTTCTACATAAGAAGGGTCAACGATTTAAGCACAGTGTGTGATTACCATTCTAACCTAGATTGGATTTTCGCTTTAGAAGTTAGAGATAGGAGATATGTGGGAGAAGCATAAGCACGAAATTATAGTCATGTCAATTGGTGTCGATTTCCTAAAAAATATTGATAAGGTTATGACGACGATATCTAGTTCAATACACGAAAAAAAAAGCATAAGTTAGATTAAAGTGCCTTTCCCCAGCCCCCATGGCATCGCCGCCGGCACATAATTCGAAGCCCCTATGTACCTGAGATATGTGGAGGAGCGGACCTAGTCAGTCTTCATGATCAACGAGAGGAGCTCCGGGAGAAGGAAGAAAAAACAAGATTCACGAGAACATTACGTTATAAAAAAATGTTTTTTTTATTAACAGATCATTTCAAACCGAAATTGTAATCGATATGTGTAAATAAATGTGTATGATGGTCAAAGTTCTCTACTTTAGGCAATTATACAAATAATATGAACTCAGTCGCTTTGGATCCATCGCAGAGGCGCCTGCTGGATGTTCCATTATGCCGCCATTTGCTTATTAATGATATAACGAATTACATAATAACAAGTTAACAATATATCTGACAGTAAAACTAGGTACCCGTGCGGGATTCGTTTTCGGTAGACACTGGTCGAAAAAACAAGGACGGCACTTGACCTAAAATATGTGCTAGCCACTGTGGTCGATGGACACATTAATTGACCACCAAAATTTATATATGTGGCACAGGCACATACAGGCTTTTACGGCACCAACTACTGGATCTTTCCTCTAATAGCAGAGACAGACTTTCGGTATTGATATTGTTATTGCAATTATGTCATATTGCAATAAAATAATTTCAGAGTCACACTTGCGGTCTACGATACTGATAATTAATTAGAGAACTTGATTTATCACTTGATTTGTCATTTAATTTGTCATTTGACTTAAGAAAGTTCTCTGTACGTACAAAGTTCGAGGAAATTTTCTGAGATTATTTGTCTATATGGAAAATAAAAACGAAATAGATTCTTCATCGTGGCAAGTGTCAAATATTAAACATCAGAAAAAGTTGCAGCAAACATTGCAGTATAAAATTCGGTTCTAAAAGGTTCGTGCATTTTAAATGATTATGGTTTATAACTAGGGTCATATTGCAATAAACTCTGTATACCGCGAAATTGTTTGCAATTTTAATATTGAGTTCCAATCTTCTACATACTGAGTGTACACCAGGTGTATACGCAACTGTTTTTCAGTATATGGCACTGACTTATAACAATGGACTGAGAGATTTGCTATTTCATGTGGCACAAATATTGTGTTTCTGCAAATAACCGTAAGAGCACTCTTTAAAACGTTTACTACATAAAAAACATATAAAGCTCAACCAATCAGATGAAATTTTACACCCGTAAATCGACTTAAATTAAATTTAAAAAAAATTCTTACTTGAATCCTGCGTATGAGCAAGAGAGACGGAGCATGGTAAACACTATCTTTACCTACTTCTTTCTGCGGTAATTGCATGTGTAGCCAACAAAAAAACATCAAATGGCATAAGAAAACGTTCAGTGAGCAATAATTTGTGCTGGTAGCTCCAACTCTGCTATAGGGCAAAGAAAAAACTATAAAACTTGTGCCATTCTTTTCTATAGGAAAATGGCAATAAGCTCATTCCATTGTTATTAAGTCAGTGGTATATAGAGACAGACTTCCAGTTTAGCGCAAATTGCAAGTCTGTCTCCGGTATAAGACTTGAGAAATTAGAGTTTCCGATGTCTAGTACTGCGGGGCCTAACTATCGCCTATCTGAACTCCTGTACAATCTAACTAAGTTGCTTCGTTGAGGTGGACTCAGAGGTGTGCTTCTTTGGATACTGATATTTCAGAAATTCTTTCGAAGGTCACATAAATTGATGACAATCCCCACTGGGGTGCATTTCGCTGTTTTAAAAAAATTAGATGGGAATTTTACCCCCAAATGAATGCGGCCACAATGGTATCAAAATAAATTTGTAAAAATAAAAATTCTACCACTTAAAAGTAAGCAGTCAATGTATGGAATCGGATAATTTTTTCCAGCTTCCGATATCAATTATTCCGCAAAAAACCGTTGCTAGTACCGCTGATAAAAGTTTTGTTGCAATTTTCAGTTACGAAAACTTGATGTTTCGCCTTTTCAAGCATTTTTTTTTGCTTATCTCGGATGTTTTCCTTCTTGTTTTACTTTTCACAACTTATCCTTTCGAGACAACCTTCCCACCACTTCGGTTTTACTTCTTCTTTTCTGTTTTCATTTTTGTTCCAACCCTTTTACGCTGCATTGTCGTCTACCCTTTGTCGTATAGAGGATCGTGGGGTAGTTGGAGAGATACCTGCAGCTCAGCCAAAATTTTAAGGCTGCGACCATAACATCCTCAGGGACGCTTAACGCTGGACGCTTAATACCCAGTCCTTCTGCAAAATAGTTTATCATGCACTGTACGTGACATAATAAGTAATCTTATTATCTTCTTCTTATAATTATTTCTAAACTCTGAACTCTACATATGAATTTATTCCATCAGTATAATATTAAAATAGAAAAAGC
The DNA here is from genome assembly GCA_963924295.1 of Dioctria rufipes. Lineage (NCBI taxonomy): Eukaryota > Metazoa > Arthropoda > Insecta > Diptera > Asilidae > Dioctria > Dioctria rufipes. The sequence goes on along the minus strand of OZ002740.1, from coordinate 19,682,932 downwards.
AAGATAGGCCTACAGATTGAACCTTTGGGTACTCGCATTTTGTGTGTGTGTGTGTTCAAATTCTTTAAACTGTTAATATAAAAATTGTATTCTATTTCTTATTTTTACATTTTGTAGGCTTGGCTAAACCTCAACCAAGTGAGGATTATCCAAATGATGATGACTATCATTACGATGATGACAATATTCCTTCAAGTAGCCCAGATAAATCAACAGTATCTAGCCTAAGATCAACAATGGCGCCATCATTTATCGCAACTGATTATACACGTCAAGTGAAGCCCGGTGATGATGCTATTTTGGAATGTTCTGCAAAAGATATAACAAGTTTGTTTAAACATATACCTAGCCATACATGCATTATTAATACTAATTAAAAAATATCTTTCCAGATAATAATGAAGTCTTATGGTATAAGGATAAATTGTTAATCACTCAAGGTTCGAAGGCAATAAACGATCGATACAAACTTGAACCCATCAATCATACTTTAACCATTCCAAAGGCACTAGAAACTGACAGCGGTGATTATGTTTGCTCGATACTACCGCAAAATTTAACATTACACGCCAAGTTAACTGTTTCGAATCGCACCAATGAATACAGTCCCGCCGAAGCACAGTCCTCAAGTTCAGTGCTGCGATTATCTGTTCTATCGCAATTTATGAGCGGAATTATATTATCACTGTTATCTCTCAGCTACCTTGATAGATTTCTGAGAATATGAACTTCCCATTAAATGAGAAATTCAAAAAAATTATTTAAAAAATAAAAAGAAAAGAAAGTGTAAAGTAAAAAAGTTATTCTTAGTTTGGGAATTATTATTTCGTTTAGTTTTCATTTTATTTGATTTTATCCTTTTTGTTTTTGTTGGTTGGCAGCATAAGTGTAGTAAGTTGCATAAATTTAATATAAATATTAAAGTAAAAACTATATACATGTATGTAAACTAGCGTAGATTTTTAAAATAGGCAATTACCAAAAAATAGAGTACTTTAGTGAACGGAAATCATAAATTTTCAAAAGTGTATTCAAAAAAAAATTGGAGACTTAAGTAATTACAGTTGTTGCATTGTGTTGTTGTCATGTTGTCATGAAGTAGGAAGATTAGCAAAAGTTTTCGTGTTTTTTTTACTTATCCATAAGTAAGTTTCCATGGAATTTGGCTATAAGTAATGTTTTTAATAATCAAAAGAGTTTGTATTCGCAGACTTCCTTGTCCAATATATGTCAGGGCAACGATGTTTTTCGGTGTATCAATACGCCAAATATGCCACGTAACGATACAACTTCTATTAAATGTTGAAAGGTTTCATATCCACGCAAGCTAGATTGTTGGAAAAAGCTTGATTTTTTCCCAATTTCTTACGTTTACAAGGCAAGTGAGGATTAAGATGATCTCTATATTTTATATTCTCCTCCCAGACATAGTCATGGAAGAAAGATAAGCTAAAACGAAAGGAGAAATGCCTACGTATATAAATAAATAGCTGAAATAACTGAGCCAACTCGAATCATAAGTATAACCTCAGTCCTCAATAGCTCAGTTGATAAGAGCACTGACTATTGTTCTATGGATCGTGGGCTCGAATCCCACCATGACACCGTTTCCGTGCTTTTTCTCCTATCTAGCTTCATTTCGACTTTGATAGTTTCTCCTTTCACTAATTACCTATTAAATTTTTCTCTCATCCCTTTCTTTATGCAGCACCATAATATTCAGTACTCCGGGGAAGTCAAAAAAATGTCACAATGTTGTTTTTTTTTTTATAATAATTTTCGTGTCGCCCATGCACGGTGAACATGTTGTCCAACTTGTTGTGTCACACATGAAAGCTTTTTCTCCGCAAACTGTCAAGAATGCTGTCCAACATCAGGACAGAAGAACATCCCAGGAGCTTCTAAAACTGTTAGCTGTTATCTTTTCTTCAATAGAGCTCACTGAAGAATGACGAATCCGTGACAAACATCGCCCTACACGGTACAATATGTTGTCAAGCACGTATCCCCGCCCCTAAAAATCAAAATAAATAAAGCGGCCCACACACGATACAACTGTCGGTCCAACTGTTGCACCAATTTATGGTGGCATACAATCGTTGTATGTTGTGTGGGTCAATTGTACGAAGCATGCAACGATCGCAAGCTCGGTTGGATGGCTGGATGTGCATGCAAGCAAACCATTGTTGTATATGCGACGGATGAAATCGGTCCAACAGTTGTATCGTCTGTGGTCCAACGGTTGTACAACACCCGTTGGACCGACAGTTGTATCGTCTGTTGGCCACTTAACTTGATTTTCGTCCAACCGCTTGACATACTGCGTGTCACACCGTCAAACAGGCACAAACATTGTTGAATGTGTGTGACAACATCGTTGTTCTACTCTAGTTGGCTAACATGCGTGAACCGTGTATGGTCCCCTTAAGACTTTCACCGTAAACAGAGGCCAACGCAAAGAAAATCTATGACAACAAATAAAAAGCTTCCTCGAACGCATGACAGCCCTATATTTGGGATAGCTACTACAGCCAGCCTAACCCCCTAGCCATAGAGAACAGATACGGACACGGAATGTTTATCTTGTGAAGAGCTTAGATTATCATATCAAATCAGGATAAACGCTATATTGTATAAAATTCGTATACGTGTGACAAGCATTTGTACACTTGTTGACACGGGTACAACTGTCAAGAGGACTTCGCCTTATTTTGTGTCAATTCGACATTTCTGAGCATTTCTGTTTATTTGTTTACTTTGCCTTAAATTATGTCATCCATACAAAGGCAACGTCAAGAAATATTATCAGAAAATAAATGGGACACGCTCTAGGAAAATTCTTAATTCAAAAAAATTATAAAATTATAAATTTCAAAATTTTGAGGTATATTGGGATTTTTCTATTAAATTTCATTTATTCGCAGCTACTGTTTTTCAAACTTTCTTTTATTTTTCTCACTGCCATGACTAAAACGAACACATTGACGCGGTTCTGCTACATGAAGGGAAATGATCTTTATAGAATATCCTTTTGCCCCCAAGAACATCATAGGCTTTATAAAAAACCTTAAGTTCGAATGGGCATCTAGGGGTAATGTCACAAAAGATCTTATAGGTCGCGGTGACTAGATGAGGACTCCTGTTTGCACCCCCCCACAAATAATAATAATAGTAATAAAATAATAATTCTTTTTGCTATATAATCTAAGGTAAAGAGAGGCCTACATTATGCTCTCAATAGGAGTGAAGAAGAAAAAGAAGTTTTAAAGGGTTAGGTGAATTGATTCCCAGTCTGAAAATAATCAACTTTGATTTCGTTGCATTGCTAACTTATCTTGCCTTTCTGGGACATGTTGAATTTAAGCTTTTCCATTTCGACGACTGTTGCCTTATTTCACGGTCATCACTACCCATAAATCCAAAGTCTTGTTACCTGTAATTATATATTGGCCCGTTGAGGAAGATCTTGGCACCTTTTGAACCGATGATGCATATTCATATTGTCAGTTAAAATTAATTTAACTGTTCCAAATCACATTCCAATCATAACAGAAACTTCTTTGATTTTTAATCAAATAATAGTTCTGTGCAAACCAATAATATTTTCGGCATATTTTGTGCTAGTTGAGGGACGTCCTTCGGTTTCTTATCATCCTAAAGTAATGTTAACCATTTTATTTTTAAAACTAGCATCAAAGACTTGTGATCCAGTTGTGGTTAGGCATAAAAGTAAAACTGTTCGAATCTGGCCAGTTTCCTAGCTTAGTTTTGACGTTTCTCCATCCATAAAAAAAAACTTATATGAAAATCTTACTGATAGCTCAGTTGATAGGACAGAGAAAGTTAAAATGAATTGAGGTTCGAATCTCGTCGATGACCAATGTTTAATCATTTCCTATTACAACCACACATACATGTGAAATATTTAATAGCAGTTTAATTTTTATCATCCTATTCCATTTCAAATGCACCTTTTGAAATTTCGCGTAAGGTTTGCTCATTCTTTGCAATGTTGCTTTGTGCTCACTTTGACTGAACATGACATTGGCGCACGTGTCTGATTAAGAAAAAACCTCCGACAGGTTAATTTACAGCTTAACTCTAAAGATTTTAATAAATGTAGAATCTAATTTAGAATCTCTTTTAACTGATATCAGTGTTTCTCGAGGTGCTTACAACGAGTTACTCGTTTAAGAAATTGCAGACGAAATATCTCTCATTTTCTCATCCATAACGTTAAAGAAACACACTCACTTCTGTAATTGAAGTTCCTCCGTTTTAGTCTGAGGATCACAAAACTCTACGCAGACGACAGGTCATCTAAAATTCCATGGAAATTAACAGAATTTAGTGAAGCTTTGTCGTCTGCGTTCAGTTTGATGATCGCTGCCCAGATGTGATACAAAGTAGCAACGGTGTTATATATGTTGTGCATGTATCATTACTATCATATCACGTCAAGTAAGTAGATAATTAATCCAAGTAAATATAAAAAAAATAAATAATAAACAAATAGCTCCTCGTAATTTACATAAGAATATAACCAAAAACCGCATAACTTTTACATTTCGTATTGCATTTACTCGTACTTCTGCGATTTTAGTTAATTTTTCTAGTCAACAAAAATTAACATTTCCAAACTATTACACACATTACAAATCCATACTCACATATTCGTAGTAGGGAGACTAGAACTAATATTGAAAAAACAAAAAACAGTCAACTTTTTGGAGAATTTTTAGCAAAAAAATTACTATAGAAACGAATTTCTACGATTTGTATTTGTACCATATAAGCACTGCACAAAAGTAATTCTAACTACAAAAAAAAAAAAAAACAAAAACACGGGAAGAAGAGTAGTTCATAAAAAGTTTTGTTTGCATTTAAATTAAATTAATTAAAAGTATTTTTTGCTTTCTTTACGGTTTTGTAAAAAAAAAAGGAACAAAAAAAACATTTTGTTGAAGAGAAATAATTTCTAGATGTTTTTCTAGCATAAGTTGTACATTTTTCACATAATTATAAATTTTCTAGTTAATTACAGTTAAAAGCAAGATTTAATTATAGTTTTGTTTGGAAACAAGAGAATTGTATATAATTTAATAGTATTCAACAGTTATTATGTATTATTGCAGCTGCTATGGATTAAATAATTTTAATAAAGAATTAAAATTTAAAAGCACATTTTAATGGTTTGCAGAAAATTATATTGTCCTATATACCTTGTGGTACCCCCCCCCCCCCCCAACACACCATTCTTCTTATTCCTCGCCTACCACTCAAATATATAAAATTTTATAACATAGATCTAGCCTAGGACGAGCTCATTCTAAAGGAAATTGGTTCACTTTTTTATCTAGTAGATTTACAAGCAAACACTTCTACTCTCCTGTTTCTATTTTCAATCCACGTCGAATGAGACATCTCTGGACAAGAGGGGTGACATTTCACATTTCTCATACAAAAATAATCTATTTCGACCAGTGAGCACTCGTTGGACGAGCAATAAGCAGAGGAGTAGTATAACTACGAAATTTCGCTGTGTAAAATTCGCTGAGTTGCGAAATATGTGCAACAAGCCGTTTCAGGAGCAGTTTTTTTAGTATAATTTTTTATCCAGTGAATTTTTGAGCCAAATACCCTTAAACCTCTTTTTCTATTCCCACCCTTCGTCGAAGGAGCCATCCATCGTCAAGATCGGGGACATTTCACATTTTTCAAGAAAAAATCTATAGGCTATAGCCCATGTTTTTTTGCGATATTTTGACTGAAAGTTTTTAATCACCGATTTCGAGGTGTGAGCACTCGTTGGACACGCAATAACAGAGGAATAGTATAACTACGAAATTTCGCGGTGTAAAATTCGCTGAGTTGCTAAATATGTGTAAAAAGCCGTTTCAGGAGCAGTGAATTTTTTAGAAAAATTCCCTTAAACCTCTTTCTTTTCCCATCCTTAGTCGAATGAGCCATCCATCGTCAAGATCGGTGACATTTCACATTTTTCGTGAAAAAATCTATGTTTTTTTGCGATATTTTGACTGAAAGTTTTTCTCACCGATTTCGAGGTGTGAGCACTCGTTGGACGCGAAATAAGCAGAGGAATAGTATAACTACGAAATTTCGCGATGTCAAATTCGCTGAGTTGCGAAATCTGTGCAAAAACCCGTTTCAGGAGCAGTTTTTTTAGTATAATTTTTTATGCGGTAAATTTTTGAGCGAAATTCCCTTAAACCTCTTTTTCTTTTCCCATCCTTCGTCGAATGAGCCATCCATCGTCAAGATCGGTGACATTTCACATTTTTCGTGAAAAAATCTATAGGCTATAGCCCATGTTTTTTTGCGATATTTTGACTGAAAGTTTTTACTCACCGGTTTCGAGGTGTGACCACTCGTTGGACGCGCAATAAGCAGAGGAATAGTATAACTACGAAATTTCGCGATGTCAAATTCGCTGAGTTGCGAAATATGTGCAAAAACCCGTTTCAGGAGCAGTTTTTTTAGTATAATTTTTTATGCGGTAAATTTTTGAGCGAAATTCCCTTAAACCTCTTTTTCTTTTCCCATCCTTCGTCGAATGAGCCATCCATCGTCAAGATCGGTGACATTTCACATTTTTCGTGAAAAAATCTATAGGCTATAGCACATGTTTTTTTGTGATATTGTGACTGAAAGTTTTTCTCATCGATTTCAAGGTGTGAGCAATCGCTGGACGCGCAATAAGCAGAGGAATAGTACAACTACGAAATTTCGCGATGTCAAATTCGCTGAGTTGCGAAATATGTGCAAAAAGCCGTTTCAGGAACAGTTTTTTTAGTATAATTTTTTATCTAATGAATTTTTGAGCAAAATTCCCTTAAACGTGTTTTTCTATTCCCATCCTTCGTCGAATGAGCCGTACATCGCCAAGATCGGTGACATTTCACATTTTTCATAAAAAAATCTATGGGCTATAGCCCATGTTTTTTTGCGATATTTTGACTGAAAGTTTTTCTCACCGCTTTCGAGGTGTGAGCACTCGTTCGACGCGCAATAAGCAGAGGAATAGTATAACTACGAAATTTCGCGGTGTAAAGTTCGCTGAGTTGCGAAATATGTGCAAAAAGCCGTTTCAGGAGCAGTTTTTTTGGTATAATTTTTTATCCAGTGAATTTTTGAGCCAAATACCCTTAAACCTCTTTTTCTATTCCCACCCTTCGTCGAAGGAGCCATCCATCGCCAAGATCGGTGACATTTCACATTTTTCATGAAAAAATCTATGGACTATAGCCCATTTCTTTTGCGATATTTTGACTGAAAGTTTTTCTCATCGATTTCAAGGTGTGAGCAATCGCTGGACGCGCAATAAGCAGAGGAATAGTATAACTACGAAATTTCGCGATGTCAAATTCGCTGAGTTGCGAAATATGTGCAAAAAGCCGTTTCAGGAACAGTTTTTTTAGTATAATTTTTTATCTAATGAATTTTTGAGCAAAATTCCCTTAAACGTCTTTTTCTATTCCCATCCTTCGTCGAATGAGCCATACATCGCCAAGATCGGTGACATTTCACATTTTTCATAAAAAAATCTATGGGCTATAGCCCATGTTTTTTTGCGATATTTTGACTGAAAGTTTTTCTCACCGATTTCGAGGTGTGAGCACTCGTTCGACGCGCAATAAGCAGAGGAATAGTATAACTACGAAATTTCGCGATGTCAAATTCGCTGAGTTGCGAAATATGTGCAAAAAGCCGTTTCAGGAGCAGTTTTTTTGGTATAATTTTTTATCTAATGAATTTTTGAGCAAAATTCCCTTAAACGTCTTTCTCTTTTCCCATCCTTCGTCGAATGAACCATCCATCGTCAAGATCGGTGTCATTTCACATTTTTCATGAAAAAATCTATGGACTATAGCCCATGTTTTTTTGCGATATTTTGACTGAAAGTTTTTCTCACTGATTTCGAGGTGTGAGCACTCGTTCGACGCGCAATAAGCAGAGGAATAGTGTAACTACGAAATTTCGTGATGTCAAATTCGCTGAGTTGCGAAATATGTGCAAAATGCCGTTTCAGGTGCAGTTTTTTTGGTATAATTTTTTATCTAATGAATTTTTGAGCAAAATTCCCTTAAACCTCTTTTTCTTTTCCCATCCTTCGTCGAAGGAGCCATCCATCGCCAAGATCGGTGACATTTCACATTTTTCATGAAAAAATCTATGGACTATAGCCCATTTCTTTTGCGATATTTTGACTGAAAGTTTTTCTCATCGATTTCAAGGTGTGAGCAATCGCTGGACGCGCAATAAGCAGAGGAATAGTATAACTACGAAATTTCGCGATGTCAAATTCGCTGAGTTGCGAAATATGTGCAAAAAGCCGTTTCAGGAACAGTTTTTTTGGTATAATTTTTTATCTAATGAATTTTTGAGCAAAATTCCCTTAAACGTCTTTTTCTATTCCCATCCTTCGTCGAATGAGCCATACATCGCCAAGATCGGTGACATTTCACATTTTTCATAAAAAAATCTATGGGCTATAGCCCATGTTTTTTTGCGATATTGTGACTGAAAGTTTTTCTCACCGATTTCGAGGTGTGAGCACTCGTTGGACGCGCAATAAGCAGAGGAATAGTATAACTACGAAATTTCGCTGTGTAAAATTCGCTGAGTTGCGAAATATGTGCAAAAAGCCGTTTCAGGAACAGTTTTTTTAGTATAATTTTTTATCTAATGAATTTTTGAGCAAAAATCCCTTGAACCTCTTTTTCTATTCCCATCCTTCGTCGAATGAGCCATCCATCGCCAAGATCGGTGACATTTCACATTTTTCATGAAAAAATCTATGGGCTATAGCCCATGTTTTTTTGCGATATTGTGACTGAAAGTTTTTCTCACCGATTTCGAGGTGTGAGCAATCGCTGGACGTGCAATAAGCAGAGGAATAGTATAACTACGAAATTTCGCGATGTCAAATTCGCTGAGTTGCGAAATATGTGCAAAATGCCGTTTCAGGTGCATTTTTGTTAGTATAATTTTTTATGCGGTAAATTTTTGAGCAAAATTCCCTTAAACATCTTTTTCTTTTCCCATTTTTCGTCGAATGAGCTATCCATCGCCAAGATCGGTGACATTTCACATTTTTCATGAAAAAATCTATGGGCTATAGCCCATGTTTTTTTGCGATATTGTGACTGAAAGTTTTTCTCACCGATTTCGAGGTGTGAGCACTCGTTCGACGCGCAATAAGCGGCGCCGCTGTCCACTATTAGGTGGACTTGTGAACTTCATGTGTTGAGGATTTCTATGGGGACTGATAGTATAACTACGAAATTTCGCGGTGTAAAGTTCGCTGAGTTGCGAAATATGTGCAAAAATCCGTTTCAGGAGCAGTTTTTTTGGTATAATTTTTTGTCTAATGAATTTTTGAGCAAAATTCCCTTAAACGTCTTTCTCTTTTCCCATCCTTCGTCGAATGAACCATCCATCGTCAAGATCGGTGTCATTTCACATTTTTCATGAAAAAATCTATGGACTATAGCCCATGTTTTTTTGCGATATTTTGACTGAAAGTTTTTCTCACTGATTTCGAGGTGTGAGCACTCGCTGGACGCGCAATAAGCAGAGGAATAGTGTAACTACGAAATTTCGTGATGTCAAATTCGCTGAGTTGCGAAATATGTGCAAAATGCCGTTTGAGGTGCAGTTTTTTGGTATAATTTTTTATCTAATGAATTTTTGAGCAAAATTCCATTAAACCTCTTTTTCTTTTCCCATCCTTCGTCGACTGAGCCATCCATCGCCAAGATCGGTGACATTTCACATTTTTCATGAAAAAATCTATGGGCTATAGCCCATGTTTTTTTGCGATATTGTGACTGAAAGTTTTTCTCACCGATTTCGAGGTGTGAGCACTCGTTGGACGCGCAATAAGCAGAGGAATAGTATAACTACGAAATTTCGCTGTGTAAAATTCGCTGAGTTGCGAAATATGTGCAAAAACCCTTTTCAGGAACAGTTTTTTTAGTATAATTTTTTATCTAATGAATTTTTGAGCAAAAATCCCTTAAACCTCTTTTTCTATTCCCATTCTTCGTCGAATGAGCCATCCATCGCCAAGATCGGTGACATTTCACATTTTTCATGAAAAAATCTATGGGCTATAGCCCATGTTTTTTTGCGATATTGTGACTGAAAGTTTTTCTCACCGATTTCGAGGTGTGAGCAATCGCTGGACGTGCAATAAGCAGAGGAATAGTATAACTACGAAATTTCGCGATGTCAAATTCGCTGAGTTGCGAAATATGTGCAAAATGCCGTTTCAGGTGCATTTTTGTTAGTATAATTTTTTATACGGTAAATTTTTGAGCAAAATTCCCTTAAACATCTTTTTCTTTTCCCATTTTTCGTCGAATGAGCTATCCATCGCCAAGATCGGTGACATTTCACATTTTTCATGAAAAAATCTATGGGCTATAGCCCATGTTTTTTTGCGATATTTTGACTGAAAGTTTTTCTCACCGATTTCGAGGTGTGGCAACTCGTTCGACGCGCAATAAGCAGAGGAATAGTATAACTACGAAATTTCGCGATGTCAAATTCGCTGAGTTGCGAAATATGTGCAAAAAGCCGTTTCAGGAGCAGTTTTTTTGGTATAATTTTTTATCTAATGAATTTTTGAGCAAAATTCCCTTAAACGTCTTTCTCTTTTCCCATCCTACGTCGAATGAACCATCCATCGTCAAGATCGGTGTCATTTCACATTTTTCATGAAAAAATCTATGGACTATAGCCCATGTTTTTTTGCGATATTTTGACTGAAAGTTTTTCTCACTGATTTCGAGGTGTGAGCACTCGCTGGACGCGCAATAAGCAGAGGAATAGTATAACTACGAAATTTCGCTGTGTAAAATTCGCTGAGTTGCGAAATATGTGCAAAAACCCGTTTCAGGAACAGTTTTTTTAGTATAATTTTTTATCTAATGAATTTTTGAGCAAAAATCCCTTAAACCTCTTTTTCTATTCCCATCCTTCGTCGAATGAGCCATCCATCGCCAAGATCGGTGACATTTCACATTTTTCATGAAAAAATCTATGGGCTATAGCCCATGTTTTTTTGCGATATTTTGACTGAAAGTTTTTCTCACCGATTTCGAGGTGTGAGCAATCGCTGGACGTGCAATAAGCAGAGGAATAGTATAACTACAAAATTTCGCGATGTCAAATTCGCTGAGTTGCGAAATATGTGCAAAATGCCGTTTCAGGTGCATTTTTGTTAGTATAATTTTTTATGCGGTAAATTTTTGAGCAAAATTCCCTTAAACATCTTTTTCTTTTCCCATTTTTCGTCGAATGAGCCATCCATCGTCAAGATCGGTGACATTTCACATTTTTCAAGAAAAAATCTATAGGCTATAGCCCATGTTTTTTTGCGATATTTTGACTGAAAGTTTTTCTCATCGATTTCGAGGTGTGAGCACTCGTTCGACGCGCAATAAGCAGAGGAATAGTATAACTACGAAATTTCGCTGTGTAAAATTCGCTGAGTTGCGAAATATGTGCAAAAACCCGTTTCAGGAACAGTTTTTTTAGTATAATTTTTTATCTAATGAATTTTTGAGCAAAAATCCCTTAAACCTCTTTTTCTATTCCCATCCTTCGTCGAATGAGCCATCCATCGCCAAGATCGGTGACATTTCACATTTTTCATGAAAAAATCTATGGACTATAGCCCATGTTTTTTTGCGATATTGTGACTGAAAGTTTTTCTCACCGATTTCGAGGTGTGAGCAATCGCTGGACGTGCAATAAGCAGAGGAATAGTATAACTACAAAATTTCGCGATTTCAAATTCGCTGAGTTGCGAAATATGTGCAAAAAGCCGTTTCAGGAACAGTTTTTTTAGTATAATTTTTTATCTAATGAATTTTTGAGCAAAAATCCCTTAAACCTCTTTTTCTTTTCCCATCCTTCGTCGAATGAGCCATCCATCGTCAAGATCGGTGACATTTCACATTTTTCAAGAAAAAATCTATAGGCTATAGCCCATGTTTTTTTGCGATATTTTGACTGAAAGTTTTTCTCATCGATTTCGAGGTGTGAGCACTCGTTCGACGCGCAATAAGCAGAGGAATAGTATAACTACGAAATTTCGCGATGTCAAATTCGCTGAGTTGCGAAATATGTGCAAAAAGCCGTTTCAGGAACAGTTTTTTTAGTATAATTTTTTATCTAATGAATTTTTGAGCAGAAATCCCTTAAACCTCTTTTTCTTTTCCCATCCTTCATCGAATGAGCCATCCATCGTCAAGATCGGTGTCATTTCACATTTTTCATGAAAAAATCTATGGACTATAGCCCATGTTTTTTTGCGATATTTTGACTGAAAGTTTTTCTCATCGATTTCGAGGTGTGAGCAATCGCTGGACGCGCAATAAGCAGAGGAATAGTATAACTACGAAATTTCGCGATGTCAAATTCGCTGAGTTGAGAAATATGTGCAAAAAGCCGTTTCAGGAACAGTTTTTTTAGTATAATTTTTTATCTAATGAATTTTTGAGCAAAAATCCCTTAAACCTCTTTTTCTTTTCCTATCCTTCGTCGAATGAGCCATCCATCGTCAAGATCGGTGTCATTTCACATTTTTCATGAAAAAATCTATGGACTATAGCCCATGTTTTTTTGCGATATTTTGCCTGAAAGTTTTTCTCATCGATTTCGAGGTGTGAGCAATCGCTGGACGCCCAATAAGCAGAGGAATAGTATAACTACGAAATTTCGCGATGTCAAATTCGCTGAGTTGCGAAATATGTGCAAAAAGCAGTTTCAGGAGCAGTTTTTTTGGTATAATTTTTTATCTAATGAATTTTTGAGCAAAATTCCCTTAAACCTCTTTTTCTATTCCCATCCTTCGTCGAAGGAGCCATCCATCGCCAAGATCGGTAACATTTCACATTTTTCATGAAAAAATCTATGGACTATAGCCCATTTTTTTTGCGATATTTTGACTGAAAGTTTTTCTCACCGATTTCGAGGTGTGAGCACTCGTTGGACGCGCAATAACAGAGGAATAGTATAACTACGAAATTTCGCTGTGTAAAATTCGCTGAGTTACGAAATATGTGCAAAAAGCAGTTTCAGGAGCAGTTTTTTTAGTATAATTTTTTATCTAATGAATTTTTGAGCAAAATTCCCTTAAACCTCTTATTCTATTCCCATCCTTCGTCGAATGAGCCATCCATCGTCAAGATCGGTGGCGTTTCACATTTTTCATGAAAAAATCTATGGACTATAGCCCATTTTTTTTGCGATATTTTGACTGAAAGTTTTTCTCACCGATTTCGAGGTGTGAGCACTCGCTGGACGCGCAATAAGCAGAGGAATAGTATAACTACGAAATTTCGCTGTGTAAAATTCGCTGAGTTGCGAAATATGTGCAAAAAGCCGTTTCAGGAACAGTTTTTTTAGTATAATTTTTTATCTAATGAATTTTTGAGCAAAAATCCCTTAAACCTCTTATTCTATTCCCATTCTTCGTCGAATGAGCCATCCATCGCCAAGATCGGTGACATTTCACATTTTTCATGAAAAAATCTATGGACTATAGCCCATGTTTTTTTGCGATATTTTGACTGAAAGTTTTTCTCACTGATTTCGAGGTGTGAGCACTCGCTGGACGCGCAATAAGCAGAGGAATAGTGTAACTACGAAATTTCGTGATGTCAAATTCGCTGAGTTGCGAAATATGTGCAACATGCCGTTTCAGGTGCAGTTTTTTTGGTATAATTTTTTATCTAATGAATTTTTGAGCAAAATTCCCTTAAACCTCTTTTTCTTTTCCCATCCTTCGTCGACTGAGCCATCCATCGCCAAGATCGGTGACATTTCACATTTTTCATGAAAAAATCTATGGGCTATAGCCCATGTTTTTTTGCGATATTGTGACTGAAAGTTTTTCTCACCGATTTCGAGGTGTCAGCACTCGTTGGACGCGCAATAAGCAGAGGAATAGTATAACTACGAAATTTCGCGATGTCAAATTCGCTGAGTTGCGAAATATGTGCAAAAAGCCGTTTCAGGAACAGTTTTTTTAGTATGATTTTTTATCTAATGAATTTTTGAGCAAAATTCCCTTAAACCTCGTTTTCTTTTCCCATCCTTCGTCGAATGAGCCATCCATCGTCAAGATCGGTGACATTTCACATTTTTCAAGAAAAAATCTATGGGCTATAGCCCATGTTTTTTTGCGATATTTTGACTGAAAGTTTTTCTCATCGATTTCGAGGTGTGAGCACTCGTTCGACGCGCAATAAGCAGAGGAATAGTATAACTACGAGATTTCGCGGTGTAAAATTCGCTGAGTTGCGAAATATGTGCAAAAAGCAGTTTCAGAGGCAGTTTTTTTGGTATAATTTTTTATCTAATGAATTTTTGAGCAAAATTCCCTTAAACCTCTTTTTATATTCCCATCCTTCGTCGAATGAGCCATCCATCGCCAAGATCGGTGCCATTTCACATTTTTCATGAAAAAATCTATGGGCTAAGCCCATGTTTTTTTGCGATATTGTGACTGAAGGTTTTTCTCACCGATTTCGAGGTGTGAGCACTCGTTGGACGCGCAATAAGCAGAGGAATAGTATAACTACGAAATTTCGCTGTGTAAAATTCGCTGAGTTGCGAAATATGTGCAAAAACCCGTTTCAGGAACAGTTTTTTTAGTATAATTTTTTATCTAATGAATTTTTGAGCAAAAATCCCTTAAACCTCTTTTTCTATTCCCATCCTTCGTCGAATGAGCCATCCATCGCCAAGATCGGTGACATTTCACATTTTTCATGAAAAAATCTATGGGCTATAGCCCATGTTTTTTTGCGATATTGTGACTGAAAGTTTTTCTCACCGATTTCGAGGTGTGAGCACTCGTTGGACGCGCAATAAGCAGAGGAATAGTATAACTACGAAATTTCGTTATTCGATATTTTGTCTGAAAGTTTTTCTCATCGATTTCGAGGTGTGAGCAATCGCTGGACGCGCAATAAGCAGAGGAATAGTATAACTACGAGATTTCGCGGTGTAAAATTCGCTGAGTTGCGAAATATGTGCAAAAAGCAGTTTCAGGGGCAGTTTTTTTGGTATAATTTTTTATCTAATGAATTTTTGAGCAAAATTCCCTTAAACCTCTTTTTCTATTCCCATCCTTCGTCGAATGAGCCATCCATCGCCAAGATCGGTGCCATTTCACATTTTTCATGAAAAAATCTATGGGCTAAGCCCATGTTTTTTTGCGATATTGTGACTGAAGGTTTTTCTCACCGATTTCGAGGTGTGAGCACTCGTTGGACGCGCAATAAGCAGAGGAATAGTATAACTACGAAATTTCGCTGTGTAAAATTCGCTGAGTTGCGAAATATGTGCAAAAACCCGTTTCAGGAACAGTTTTTTTAGTATAATTTTTTATCTAATGAATTTTTGAGCAAAAATCCCTTAAACCTCTTTTTCTATTCCCATCCTTCGTCGAATGAGCCATCCATCGCCAAGATCGGTGACATTTCACATTTTTCATGAAAAAATCTATGGGCTATAGCCCATGTTTTTTTGCGATATTGTGACTGAAAGTTTTTCTCACCGATTTCGAGGTGTGAGCAATCGCTGGACGTGCAATAAGCAGAGGAATAGTATAACTACAAAATTTCGCGATGTCAAATTCGCTGAGTTGCGAAATATGTGCAAAATGCCGTTTCAGGTGCATTTTTGTTAGTATAATTTTTTATGCGGTAAATTTTTGAGCAAAATTCCCTTAAACATCTTTTTCTTTTCCCATTTTTCGTCGAATGAGCCATCCATCGTCAAGATCGGTGACATTTCACATTTTTCAAGAAAAAATCTATAGGCTATAGCCCATGTTTTTTTGCGATATTTTGACTGACAGTTTTTTTCATCGTTTTCGAGGTGTGAGCACTCGTTCGACGCGCAATAAGCAGAGGAATAGTATAACTACGAAATTTCGCTGTGTAAAATTCGCTGAGTTGCGAAATATGTGCAAAAACCCGTTTCAGGAACAGTTTTTTTAGTATAATTTTTTATCTAATGAATTTTTGAGCAAAAATCCCTTAAACCTCTTTTTCTATTCCCATCCTTCGTCGAATGAGCCATCCATCGTCAAGATCGGTGACATTTCACATTTTTCATGAAAAAATCTATGGGCTATAGCTCATGTTTTTTTGCGATATTTTGACTGAAAGTTTTTCTCACCGATTTCGAGGTGTGAGCACTCGTTGGACGCGCAATAAGCAGAGGAATAGCATAACTACGAAATTTCGCGGTGTAAAATTCGCTGAGTTGCGAAATATGTGCAAAAAGCCGTTTCAGGAGCAGTTTTTTTTAGTATAATTTTTTATTCGGTAAATTTTTGAACAAAATTCCCTTAAACCTCTTTTGCTTTTCCCATCTTTCGTCGAATGAGCTATCCATCGTCAAGATCGGTGACATTTCACATATTTCGTGAAAAAATCTATAGGCTAGAGCTCATGTTTTTTTGAAAAATTTTGACTGAAAATTTTTCTCACCGATTTCGAGGTGTGAGCAATCGCTGGACGCGCAATAAGCAGAGGAATAGTATAACTACGAGATTTCGCGGTGTAAAATTCGCTGAGTTGCGAAATATGTGCAAAAAGCAGTTTCAGCAGCAGTTTTTTTGGTATAATTTTTTATCTAATGAATTTTTGAGCAAAATTCCCTTAAACCTCTTTTTCTATTCCCATCCTTCGTCGAATGAGCCATCCTTCGTCAAGATCGGTGACATTTCACATTTTTCATGAAAAAATCTATGGGCTATAGCCCATGTTTTTTTGCGATATTTTGACTGAAAGTTTTTCTCACCGATTTCGAGGTGTGAGCACTCGTTGGACGCGCAATAAGCAGAGGAATAGCATAACTACGAAATTTCGCGGTGTAAAATTCGCTGAGTTGCGAAATATGTGCAAAAAGCCGTTTCAGGAGCAGTTTTTTTAGTATAATTTTTTATTCGGTAAATTTTTGAACAAAATTCCCTTAAACCTCTTTTGCTTTTCCCATCTTTCGTCGAATGAGCTATCCATCGTCAAGATCGGTGACATTTCACATATTTCGTGAAAAAATCTATAGGCTAGAGCTCATGTTTTTTTGAAAAATTTTGACTGAAAATTTTTCTCACCGATTTCGAGGTGTGAGCACTCGTTGGACGCGCAACAAGCAGAGGAATAGTATAACTACGAAATTTCGCTGTGTAAAATTCGCTGAGTTGCGAAATATGTGCAAAAAGCCGTTTCAGGAACAGTTTTTTTAGTATAATTTTTTATCTAATGAATTTTTGAGCAAAAATCCCTTAAACCTCTTTTTCTTTTCCCATCCTTCGTCGAATGAGCCATCCATTGTCAAGATCGGTGTCATTTCACATTTTTCATGAAAAAATCTATGGACTATAGCCCATGTTTTTTTGCGATATTTTGACTGAAAGTTTTTCTCATCGATTTCGAGGTGTGAGCAATCGCTGGACGCGCAAAAGCAGAGGAATAGTATAACTACGACATTTCGCGATGTCAAATTCGCTGAGTTGCGAAATATGTATAATTTTTTATGCGGAAAATTTTTGAGCGAAATTACCTTAAACCTCTTTTTCTTTTCCCATTTTTCGTCGAATGAGACATCCATCGCCAAGATCGGTGACATTGCACATTTTTCATGAAAAAATCTATGGGCTATAGCACATGTTTTTTTGTGATATTTTGTCTGAAAGTTTTTCTCATCGATTTCGAGGTGTGAGCAATCGCTGGACGCGCAATAAGCAGAGGAATAGTATAACTACGAGATTTCGCGGTGTAAAATTCGCTGAGTTGCGAAATATGTGCCAAAAGCCGTTTCAGGAGCAGTTTTTTTAGTATAATTTTTTATCCTGTGAATTTTTGAGCAAAATTCGGTTAAACCTCTTTTTCTTTTCCCATACTTCGTCGAATGAGCCATCCATCGGCAAGATCGGTGACATTTCACATATTTCGTGAAAAAAATCTATAGGCTATAGCTCATGTTTTTTTGAAAAATTTTGACTGAAAATTTTTACTCACCGATTTCGAGGTGTGAGCACTCGTTGGACGCGCAATAAGCAGAGGAATAGTATAACTACGAAATTTCGCTGTGTAAAATTCGCTGAGTTGCGAAATATGTGCAAAAAGCCGTTTCAGGAGCAGTTTTTTTAGTATAATTTTTTTGCGGTAAATTTTTGAGCAAAATTCCCTTAAACCTCTTTTTCTTTTCCCATCTTTCGTCGAATGAGCCATCCATCGTCAATATCGGTGACATTTCAAATTTTTCGTGAAAAAATCTATAGGCTATAGCCCATGTTTTTTTGCGATATTTTGACTGAAAGTTTTTCTCACCGATTTCGACATGTGAGCACTCGTTGGACGCGCAATAACTAGAGGAGTAGTATAACTAGTAAATTTAACGGTGTAAAATTCGCTAAGTTGCGAAATATGTGCAAAAACGGTTTCAGGAGCAGTTTTTTTTTTATAATTTTTATCCAGTGAATTTTTAAGCAAAATTCCCTTAAACTTCTTAAATTTCGCTGAGTTTTGAATTATGTGCTGAAGTTCGGCCACATGGCATGGTAGCATGATATTTCATCGACTGGAACAAATAATCCTTGTCCGTTATTATCCCGTAGGAATATTCTACAAACAAAAAAACGAAGAAACAATTCTATTTTTCATGTATTTATTGCAGTTATTCTATTTTATACAAAATTTTCATTTGTTTTTAACAGTGTTCATAGTTTAGGTCTCTGAAGTTGTAAGCGATATGGTGATGGGAAATCGTTTACCCGTTTAGGTACACAGTGGGAATTTGAATTTATTTTTCTATGGCTATTTCTATGGATCTAAGGATCGCAGGTGTAATCGTAAATGCATTGATAAGCAGAAAATATTCCACATTTATATATTTTGCTTTTGCTTTATGCAGTTCCGATTATATTTATGTCTTCTGATTTAATTTACATGTATCCTTCCAACTTCGCAATTTAGTAATGGCTTTCTTTCTGTCGACTTTTAACTAAAATCTATGTACATTTGAGTTTTCACGTAATAAACTTCTGCTAAACTTTGCTTCTCACTGCCGCGCGCTTTTAAAAAAAAATTACAGAAAACAAAAAAATCCGAGGCCAGGTTCATATGCCTAATGGGCGAGTTCAATTTAATTGGGTCTGGAACAATTAACAATTATCTGAGAGTTATAAAATTACATATTCATTTCGGCCTTTATTGTTCCAAGCGACCAAGCTGCTGATTGAAAGCAAAAAATGCAAAAGATTTAAAAAAAAACTGTTAAAAACTGTGCAATGTTGTATCTAATCAGTAAATAAACTCCACTAAAATCCTTAAATCAATCGGGGCTTAGGGACTAACCGGCTGAAGAATTTCAACTGTTTCTTGAAAAATACTGTACATTTTGGGTGGTATCTGAATTTTTAGTTAGTAGCCCCTTTTTTAAGATCTTTTGTGATATACCCCTAATTTCTTAGTATCAACATATACCAGATTTTCTTAAGAAACTTATGACCCGATGAAAGACAATGTTTTGAACATCTAATTAGGCAATGAATTATTTGTACAGAGAGTAGATTCTTGGTTAGCAAATTTTGCGCATTCGCAAAGTACATGCTTGGCAGAATCTTCATAGAATCCGCAGTTATCATCAGTTGTTTTGCTCATTTCTTAAATCTGATCTGGTTATTAGAACCGCTATATGGAAAGTTATTATCCTCCTATCCTTTCCTTATCTTTATCCAGGAAGTCCCATTCAATTTCGATGCTTACGGGCTACAAGTGGATCATGGCATGACGGATACCTACGAATGGGTTGAAACGATCGTTCTCACACTGTTGGTATGGTTAGAGAGGGAAGTAAGATGCTACGAGAGAGTTGTCCACCCAAGAGATATTGCAATTGCTATTATAGAGTTAGAATTCTGTGAGAATTATTATGTTCTCTGAGGAACTCCTGGACAAGTCTATAGAAACACCACCGACAAGGGATTCTCTTACGCTTAGAAATGTAGAACCTAATTTAAGAACAACCCTAGAGTTTAGTAATCAGGCGAAATACATATCTAAGTAAAGTGAATGCTAGACTGTAACATACATTGAAATCTGCGTCTTGATGTATAGACTACAAGGTCAGTACAGCCTACAGAACCTTTCCAAAGGTCACACTATGATTGGAGAGGTTCTCAGATGAAATTCCTAAACTGTCATCGGATTATATGTCGGCAAAATTCTTGTTATATGAAATACCCAATATGTATAATGGTGGAAGACACAAATGTCTTAAAAATCTCAACTATCGCCAACGGGTGATTTTCAAATAGACGGATGCATACAAAACTAAGATTGGCTTCGAAGCTGGAGCTTGGAGCTCTGTATAAAGAGCATTACTAAGCATAAACTAGCATACTACAAACTTCCTGTTCCAAAAGTTGTGTTATGCTCACCTGTACCCAGTAAAACTTACAAGATTTAACAACAAAAAGATCTTATATTTTCCAACTGTCTTAAAGCAATTAAAGCTTATACATCTCTTCCAACGAAGACAAAGCTCGCTCGCGTGGATTTTCGACAACAAGCTATTTACGAACTTGGTAGAAGAAATCGGATTTAACTGAACTGGATACCAAGGTATCATCAAGCGTAAGCAGATCAGCTTTATATCTATCTTGGTTGCCTCTACATATGTACGATAAAGATGACTAAACTCAAATTTGAATATACATAAGAGTTATAGTCTTTTGGGGGAAGAAACCACTTTTATGAACTATTGGTTAGTGTCCAACATTATCGCGGCATTTTTACCATCTTTAAGGTGACTTCATTACTTTAAACACTCAGAGAAATAGTCCTTCTTAATTACCTTAGTTAATTACTGCCTATTATTTCTCATATCCTTTTCTCGCTAGCTAACTAACTATGATAGTATTAGATCAAGATCCTCTTAACGCAAGAACTATAGCCTGCACACCATGCAGTATACCGTAAGTCCGTTAACTGTTTTGTTTTTTGTACCAAAGTGGATGACGAACCAAATAAGCCATGAAACAATCGCGTTACTGCGGAAGAGGTTTAATTTCTCTACATGGAAACATCAATTAGCCGCCTAGATTATGTGACTTAAAACTGCTAGCTATTTGGCACTATTCAAAGGATACCAGAGTTTATATTCATGAAATCGAGCCTCAGTTACGGGCTGCTATATAACCTCAGACCTTGATCACAGCGGAATACTGAAAATCTGTCTTGAGGACTGTGTACGAGGAGTTACGGATTACACTGTCCATAGACTAAACTTTGAGAAACCTGTCTCAACTAGCATTCCTAGTGGAGAGGAGTAAAAGGATATTCGCGTGGCAAATGACTCTGATATATGTATGTGTCTTTACAGATGGTTCGTGAATGGATTTGGGAGTAGTAGGAGCGGGGGTATACTAAGTATTCCTTCAAATACAAAAATACCGTCTTCCGGACTATTGTAGTGTGTTCTAAGTGGAGGTTGTGGCTATCAGTAAAGCAGCAAAGCTGTTGGAAACAACTTATAATATACTGTTCGAGTTATCAGGATTTGTATTGACAGACAAGCTGCAATCAAATCTCTGTAATCGAACCACAATTAAATCGCGCCTAGTTTAACGGTGTCGTAGTGAATTCAGAAAATTGGGTGCTAACCACACAGTTATACTCTGCTGGGTACCTGATCACAGTGAGTTATTAGGAAACCAGGCAGCTGACACTCTGGCCAGAAAGGGCTCCACTATAAATATATGACTAGCAAAGGAATCCACAGATAAGCCCTTAGAATCAGAGAAGAGGATTCTAGATTTACAGCCCCTAGATCGCACTTAGTTCAACGATGTCGCAATGTTCTCGAGAGTTTTGGTGATAAACACAGAGTTATTCTCTGCTGGGTACCAGGTCACAGTGACATACCAGGAAATGAGGTATTTGATCCTCTGGCCAGAAAGGGTTGAGCTTTAAATAAACATATAACTAGCGAAGGAATCCATAGGTAGGCTCCTGGAATCAGCGAAGAGGATTCTAGATTTACTGTCATCAATTGTAATTGCATAACCACATGCGCGTGATTTCAAGACAGTTATGGCCAAAGATATATCCTGGGAAGACAGAATCTCTGCTAAGGAGGAACCGTAATAATATGCTTAATCTTATTGCAGCTACATACAATGACCTCTGCACAGGCTGTATGGTAGCTACTTTTTCTGCGAATTGGGAGAAATACGAAACGTGGTGTTGTGAGACTTGTTGAAGTTCATTAACTCTTGTGGCTGGTTTCAATGCACCCCTAAATTTGAGGAATATTTTCCTAGTAGGGTCCCAAGAAGATGGCATCACAATGAGCCATATATATCTAAGTGAGGCTCATCGCATGTTATTTCGATGCCGCCATTCTAACCTAACCTAATCTAGACTTTGGAAATGATCATGTCAACAACACACTATGTAGTTAGTTAGTAAATCGAAAGTTACGGTTAGTTAGAACAAATGGAAAGAAAGGCCAAAGCTCCTCATAATAAAAATCTTATAAGTTTCATTCTATACCAGAATCCTACAAGAGATATTGTGACATTTTTTTGAACAAATCAAAACGAACAAAATGAGAAACCACCGTACGTATCTACTCTCTCAATTACAATTTTTTATACTAATCGAGAACGAATGAAACAATAGATGGGTATTGCCCCCACATAATTATGAAGAGACCTCTGACGTTATAACATAAATAAATAAGAAACAATACATACACATATACATACATATGAATGTATAGCCTTGTGGAAACAATAATTACTATATGGATAATATTATTATAGTCTAACAGGTTGCACTCTCTAAAAAAATGATTTGCATGTGTAATATCTAGTCACATATGTGCAACATAAAATGGTGCTGGATTTTGTGTTTTAAAATAGATTCTGGCTGTATAATTAGAACCGAATATAATAATTAATGGCATAGATTGGAACAATAGAGACAATAGGCAATGAGTTACATATACTCTACATACACAAATGTACCTCTAACAAAAGTAGTTGCTAAAGGCTTAGCTATATAATTATTCCTAAAAATATACACACACATACAAGTAAGATCTAAATATTTTTATATAAAAATATATTTAATAGCAATAACAGAACTTTGGTTTAAATTCTATATTCGTAAAATAAGAATAAAGTTTAAAAATAATTAAAAAGAAAATATTAAATAAAATACAATTTGTTTTTATGGTCTTATGCGTTAAATAAAGATCGATCGACTTTTGTTTTTCGGTTACTTTTCTAATTTATACACTTTCGCTTACGTCTGTCTGTCTCTCTCTCTCACACTCTCTCTCTCTCTCTCTTCTCAATTTATACTCTCCTTTTCTCTGTACACAATAATATTGTTTGAACTTTTAATTTGAAAATAAATATGTGTAAATGGGGCTGGGATTTAATGTTTACCTATCTATTTAATTTTTTTTTTTTATACATTAACAATTTTATTTTTAATTTATTCATTTTTTAAATCAGTTAAAGCAGATTTTATACAATTTAGAAGTTTTAAGAAAAATATCCTTTCAGCTAAAGATATTACCTATTATATTTTATTTTGTATAACAAATCCTTTTTGTGTCAAATGTAACATTTATTCAGTTTTCTTTGTTTATTTTTTATGAGTTTCTAAGAGATGGCACTAGACGTAAGGATAATAATGAACACAAAATTATAAAAGATGGCACTAATGTAAGTTGCTGCATTGCACTACTATTTGGATGGGCGTTACCAGGTATATCGGCGGCATAAATTATATCTGAAAATTTGAAAAAAAAAAAAACAAATTAGTACTATTAATTAAATTCTATTATATCTAGATTGAACGCTGCAAAGTGAAGAGCTCAGATGTATTCTCAGATTCCTTAGGCAAGAAGGATTCATCTAGGGCAGTTTCAAAAGCAGGTTATGCCATGAAGTCAAGGAGCAGAATGAACCCGCTGGAAGTCTAAATGAAACAGACTGGATATCGAATAGCACCTCTTCTACCTAGCCTAACCTAACCTAGCCTAGATTGAACGTAACAAGTTATGTTGTAAGTCCTCTTGAAAATTCAAGTGACAGACTACAAACTTAAGCGGCATTTGAGCTGTCAAACTATAATGCCGCTTTCAGATCACTGACATATATACAATGGACTGCTGACGCTACAAAAATTGCTTACACTATTTGACATTATTATGGGATCACTTTTCTATAGTTCTCTCTTTTTGGTTTAACTACTTTTTTCGCTGAACTATAAATAATAAGTTCTATACAAAATCCACCATAGTCCAGTTTCAGTTCAATGGTTTTCCAAATGAATATATAGAATAGAAATAGATGGCAATACAGTATTTGTAATTCTTTCTCTTTCCCCCATACCTACTTTTACGGACAGGCAGAAAAAAATTGCGTAAATTTATTTCTTTAAAACTCGAGTTTAAAAAATATTTGATGTTGTAGAAGAATAGAAATAATGATCCATATGAAATATAAAATCAGGCAGTCCATGTTATATATGTCACAAAACTCTACACAACAATAACAACATATGTATCAACCACAGCAACAGCATACGCACCGGTACAATCTGCGTAGCTCAAATGGTATGTAACAATTCAGGCAGTTACCCGGTGACCACGCTCAATGTAACTTGAAGCGAAACATTCAGGGTGAATACTCATTAAATAATTTATTTATAACGCGGCAAATTCGGAAAACGTATATAAAAATGTCAGTAAGCAACCGCGAAAGCCTGATATTATACATACTATGGATAGCATACTAGTTGAACTCGTACACCTTTGAGTCTAAGCTGATCAGGGACTATCTCGCTGTCAAAAACTAAATAAAGCCAATAACGTCACGCTGATTTAGTGACATTGTATGAAGAAATTGAATACAATAAAATTGCGCACCACCTAATATAGGACATGCTAAACGCAATTTTCGCGCAGTAAGAGCTAAATCTAGACATAATATTTGAAAGTTATATAATGCCACTTTTACCTCAAGGAGGATGAAATAATCGAAAATCTCCTCTATGATTTCGATACTTTTAGCAGCGTAACGTTTAAGCATCTGGAAATAGTTAGCGTTCTATGATCAGACGATGCAACATGGCTGGTGTCTAAAAACACTATGACTATTATAAGAAACCTCTCGTTCGAGCTGGACTTTACAAGCTGGGGTCAACGTCACAAAAGATATTATTGATTGCAATGACAAGATAGATGAGAGGTTAATTTGCTGTTTAGCAATCCCTTAATAATATATTTTTTTATAATCCTAACAAAATATAACATTAGGGTCTTAGGGGTGTTTAAACAAAGAGAATCGTTCCAATCGAATACCCATACGAGCAACGTCCAAAAATCGAGAACAATGCCGAATAAAATTCATGGATGAAATAGCAGGACACCGTCGATAGTTTAACTTTGATTGATTTCTAATAGACACGGCTAAGCTAATGCGTGATTGATCTTATCTTCGCTTTGATGAGCTTACCTTGAGGAATACTGTTTTCGCTGGCTACTGAAACAAAAAAAGAAAACCATGTCATCTTATGAAGGAAAAAAAATTTGTTTTTACTTTTTCTACCTTGCTCTACTCTAAAATCATGCTGCAGAGAGAATTTCGACCACCCAGCTGTATTTTTTGTCTTCACTCGAGCATGCCATACTCCAGGTGAAAGATCCAATTCATGACGAAGTTTCCAAACCCCTGTATGTTCATGGTGCTTTTCTGATTTGATAACACTTTCCGTCATCCATGTATGAGACTAAAAAGGAAAAGATTATTTAGAAAAAAACAAAAAACTCAGAAAATAACTAATCCGAACTTACTCCATTGATTTTATAGTCTAGCATTGCTTCCACAAGAGGCTGCTTACTTCTAACCAGCCACTGTAAAGTCACTTTATTATCGAAAATATCGATTTTTTCAAATTGCGGTGTTTCTGGTTCAAATTGCAAATGGACTTTAGCATGTGAAATTCCAATTGAATTCTAGAAAATAAAAAAAATAAAATATATATTAAAAATGTGTTTGAAACTAACAAATTGGGGATATAAGCCTTAATTTGTACGCTCTTCAGTCTTTTAACGATACCGAGCTTCCAAATGCATACATAAAAGAAGAACACAAATCATTAAAATAGTTCATATAAAGATTGCCATGAAAATTACAAAAATTAATTTGACAACAGATCGAAAAAAAATAAAACACAAGTTTTCAGTCTTCGCTTCGAACGCGTTCGATTTTAAAATTTTTAGTGATTTTTCTAAATTCCTCTGTCCTCCAGGCAGCCAAACATGCAGGGTAATCCTTGTAAACGCAATTCTTCAAGTAACTAAGCTTAACTAAATTTTCTCCCTAAGCGAATATTAATTTTTTGTTTCTTTTTCTTTCAAAATTTTAGATGGAAATACACATCCATGTTATTGCGAAAATTCACTCGGTAATGCAGGAGGACAAAGAAATCAACAGCAACTGCCTAAACAGCAGCAACAACCATTTGGAAACCAATGTCCTGGTGGCCAAAATCAAAAGAAACCTCATCAGCAACCCCAGCAAGTATCTGGTAACAGATGTTCTGGTGGCCAAAATCTAAAGCCTCAACAACAGCAGCCACAATTTGGAGGTCTATGCCCTGGTGTAAACAATCATGATCAACCCAATCAGCAACAGCTAACACCATTTAATGTTAAATGTCCTGGTCGCCAAAATCTAAGGCCTCAACAACAGCAGTCACAATTTGGTGGCGCATGTTCCGGTTCCAACAATCAAGGACAACCTAATCAGAAACAGCAACAACCATTTGGTATTACATGTCCTGGTGGCCAAAACCAAAAGCAACAACAGCAGTCTCAATTCGGTGGTGCATGTTCCGGTCCCAACAATCAAAGTCAATCTAATCAGCAACAACAATTTGGTGGCACATGTCCTGGTGGCCAAAATCAAAAGTGCCAACAACAACAACAACAGCAGCAGCCTCAATTCGGTGGTGCATGGTCCGGTATTAACAATCAAAATCCTAATCAGCAACAAAAATTTAGTGGCACATGTTCTGGTGGCCAAAACCAAAAGTGCCAAAAACAGCAGCCTCAATTTGGTGGTGCATGTTCCGGTACTAATAATCAACAGAAACAGCAACAAAAGATTGGTGGTGTATGTCCGAAAGCATGTCCTGATCCAAAGCAACCTAATCTCAACCAGCCTAATCAACAACCCCAGCAGCATTGTGTTTGGGTTTGTGCAAGACCAGTAAATCAACCAAAACCGGGTAAGCCGGATCAAGCAATTGATACCACATGCCCTCCATTAAAAAATCCAATGAGACCTAATCAACAGAAACCACCACAAAATCAGTGTAGACCTTATCCATGCGAAGACAATGCTCAAAGTTATCAACCTCCAGGTGTTCCAAAAGTTCAAATAATTAATCTTATTGTAAAAAATGGAAAAGTGGAAACTTCAAAAAGGTTTTCTAACGGAAAAGTACCAATGACTGAAAATTTTGTGCCCGAGCATTCCAAACAAAGAGTCGAAAAAATTGACCAAAAGTTCCATCATGATCATCATGATGACCACGGTCACCATGATCGCCACGGTCACCATGATCACCATGATCACCATAAACAGGATCACCATAAACATGATCACCACGATCACCACTAACAAAACTATGAAAATCATGGAAATACAGCAATTTGTAATAATCAGATACAAAAGATTAAGATTGTGAAAGTCGAGGCAGTCGAAGCGTCGTTCAAGCGAGCAATCATCCCAAATGAGGTTATAAGCCTACTAAAATCCCTGGACTAATAAACAAAGGCACTTATTTGCCAAACATAACCAACAATAGCATAATAGTGCCGAGAAACCTGCAGCATCCCTTAAACAATGATACTTCTGCTATGTCTTTTTTGTAATAATCACGGATTCAATTCTGATTCTACAGTCAAATTAAGCATATTGCTTTAGATAAAACAACCGACGGTATGCTAGCTTAAAATGAAAACGAATCAGTTTAGGACCCTTGGTATGGATCACGAAACGAAATCAAATCTTTTTGCTGTCCGAAGATTCAACATCGTTTGAAGCGATTCCCATCTTGCATAATAAGGCATAAGTCCAGGCAACTTTCCTCGAGGTTCGATTAAATAAAATTCAGATTTTATATCAATAAATTTTTCTTTTTTTTATTGGGTGAAATTATTATTTAAAACAGATGTCGATTTAGATGACTTGCTTCGACTAAGCTTTCCACCCTCCGCAGAGGGCGCAGTATATTTTCTTATTTTATTCTTGAACTCTATCGAAACTGGCTGGGTCCTTGTACTGCAGGATCGAGACTTCTTAATTATGCTATATGCAGGGGTTACGGAAAGGAATCTGAAACGTTCTATCCGGAAAGCGCTCGATTCATTGGCTCACACTTCCTGATCGAGCTAATAAAACAATTTGCGATTTTCTGGGCCTAGCCTACGTTCATGGAACCTCTTCAGCCCATCCATCACTTGGAAAATTATTAAATCAATTTCATCTACAAGCTGAATTTTACATTTGTCCAAAATCTGTGCTCGTCAGAAAGCCCAAAGAATACCATCATGATACATGTCTGGGGTTGTCAATTCAATTGCTTCGTCATTTAGTGTAGGCCCAAAAAATTTACAAAATGTAGTAATAAAACCGACCCCATATTTATAGTCATCGACCGTAAATACAATGGGCGCGTTCACTGCCACTTTGGTAGCGTAGTCGTAGTGTAGTTCTGTCACACCGACTACAATCGACTATCCTCCTGAGCGTAGTCGAATATTACGTCTGTTCGCGTACTCAGTTTTGGGAAAATGCATTGCAATGAATTTGCATGAACTTACCCAATTTCCGTTCCCGTACTTTCTCGTGCACACAAAATTACACGAGTATTGCATACGTCACAGCTTGCATGAATTTACCCGAAGTTTTTAGTTACTGCACAATTCTTGCAAAGAAAATTGACAACTGTCATAGGAAAAGATCATTTTTGGAATTTTCTGAAGTTTTTAAAGCCCAATCAAAATGTCGAATGAAGATAGTTTAAGTATTCAATACTCTCATGGGACTTTTCAAGACTGCAACAAGTTACATAAAGTAAAACAACACTCATTCGCAAATGTTATTTTACACTTCTTCTTCTTGTTTTTCACGAAATTGCATGAGAAGCGTTCCCGTACTTTTTCATTCATTTTACATTCTTCCCCCACCACACGAGTAAGTTTTTACCCAGAAAGTTTTTGCACGAGAAGTACGCGAACAGACCTATAGTCGACTATTTGGTACATTCAAAGTGCGGAGTGAACAATAGTCGTAGTCAAGCGTAGTCGTTTACTGTCAAATTTGGCGGAGTGAACGCTCGGTAGTGACTCGTAGTCGACAAAAAGTCACTATTTCGGTGGCAGTGAACGCGCCCAATGAGTAGAATTTTCAATTCAACTAACCAGATTTAGTAATAAGGATCCCAGGAATAATTCCTGTTAGTATAGAGAAGTGGCAAACAAGAGCGCTTAGTGCACCGCGTAAAGGAATCTCCCCATTGAGTCAAAAATATCCAAAATGTACCTACTAAATTTTATGTGACTTAGTAATTTCGGAGCTTCGTCGAAATTGAGCATTTAAATAAAGATAACTGACCGATTCGAGCGGATATTTTTCCGTTACTACGTCATTTGGACAAAAATGCCTCCTTTGGCGATAATTATCACAAATTTGTTCGTCTAATTTCAATCATCGTTATCAAATTGAAAAAAAAAAAAAAAAATCTATTTGGAAATTTCTTTGCTTTCCCACTAGCACATAATAGCTGCGTTTTTTTATATTGATCCGGTTCATTGGAAATTTCAAGTTGATTTGGTTCTAAAAAATGTCTGTAGGTAGCTATGATTTTACATGTGAGGCAAATTATCAAATTGCCATGATTTCAATCTTCACAAAACGTCAAAGTAGAACCTGAATAAAATTTGGTTCAAATTTTGAAGTTTTTACCCAACAAAAGCATGGCAATGTGATGATTTTTTATGAATTTAGAAAACCATGTAAATTTATAATCGTTTTTGACACCGACGTCAATTGATAATCCCTTTGATCCGGATCAGATTACAGAGATAAAAAAAAAACGCAGTTAATGATTAACGAAAAAACCAATATTTTAATATATTCAAATCTTATTTCAGTCAATAAATTACAAAAAAACTGGAAATGACATTTTCACCTCTCGACGTAGCAACACAAAAAATACCTCTCGAATCGGCCATACTTATATTTTATCATGTTTTTAAAATTTGTCTCCAAATGAGGCCAGTAACCAATTGACAGATAAGTCGGCCATACTTGTTAATTTTTGACGCACCAATTAAGTCCCCAAAGCAAAAACGGAAAGTACCTACTCAGCACAGTTTTATTACCTGTTTAAATTTTAAAAACGACCAGACAAATGTCTTTCCCCCTTATCCCTTTATCCAGAGAAAAATAAATACCAAAAAAATTTAAACCGAAAATTTATTTTTAACCAATGAATAATTTTCTACCGAGGAACATTTTGAATGCCATTCATCCTGAAAATATTTGCAAATAAATTCAGGCAATTAGAACAATTGGCCGTTGCTATTATATTAGTATTACAATCTTTCGAATTGGCAGGGGATCTTGAATTCCTATCTGTGACCTTGCTTTTCTGATCAATCAAATATTGTGAGCCACAATTTGATTAATTCTGTGTCATATCACACGGAGAAATATTAGGATTACAACTGCATGGAAAGCCTTGTGTAACAGCCGGAGGATTCTTGCGTTTGCTCTGTCCAGAACAACAGCAAGGTTTTTCTATTTTCGGAGGTTCACAACACTTTGAATAGTCAAAGTTTTGCTGGTTACATTGTCCTCCCTGATTTTCATTAGATTTTGGCTTTTTGCATCCTGAAGGCCTTTGTTCGTCTACATAAAGAGAGAAAATAATTTTTTAATTATAAAATTAAGCAAAACAGAACGAAACTCATATCTATATTCATACTTAGGCCATCACGTTTGCACAAGCATCCTTCCATTTTGATGTATTTTTTGGGAGAACGTAGATTTCGACTAGTTTCAGAATTCAAATTTGGAATTGAACTGAATAAATTTGATGGCAGATTTACGACAATAGATTTTCAGTGTTCAATTATTTTTCAACGGCTTCTTTGAGAATACGATTTTTCAGCAAAATATATTTTTTTTAGAGAGTGAATTATTTCATTTTGTAGTCGAAAGTTTCTACTTTGCAATATACATAACAACTACAGACCTACATACTTATAAATCTATGTATGAAATAGTTAACATTTTCTGTGCTCTAGTCAAATATCTATATTTGATAAATATGTTGTAACAAGAACTCGAATTCCAACAGACTATTGTTCTTGGCTCTCACGGTCTTAAGTCCGCCCGTACACTTATTACTGAACGTGAATAGGTACCTAAATCAGCGATTTAAAAGCTCGAATAGCCATATATAGTCGCGCAGAAACGAGTATAAACAATCTATTAATAACTGTTTTACCCTGTATAGCTGGTATAATTAGACCCAGAAAATAAACCTCATGCACTTCGTGTACTTTCGTGGAATTATTTATGATCTATACAACATTTTCTGTGAAATCTTATGCTATTGGTCCTAACTCTTTCCAGTTCCCTTATTAAATTATGTTAATTCCTACCATTGACAATTTTCCATATATTAAATGCCTGTCTAACCTCATCTACTTGCCCAAGGAGAGTGGTTGGAAAGCTGCGCTACTGTTATAGATAAAAAGGCCGTAACATTTTCATCAAGGCAGAAACATATCCAAGCAAGCCTCAGGCTAACTCAGGCTTTCTCGTAGCTCGCTTCAAGGTTTGCCTCAGAGAATTGAAAACAAAATGACAACACCAGGCTCGGTTCTGTCATTGTAATTTTTATAGTATTTGCGACAACTCCTTTATATTTCGGGCAGAAATAACATATTGGGCCCTATTCTGTAATTTTTCATAAAATAATATTTTATGTTATTTTATGGCGAAAAAATCCCTTCTTCATAAAATGAAAATAAAATATTTTAAAAATTCGTATTCTGTCGTGGTTCCATAAAATTATTTTATGAATTCTTTTATGAATACGTAACATAAAATATTTAGTACATTCCGCTATGTTTTCTATTACTTTTTGAACAGCTGGTCAATTGACATTTGTGTGATACTCTATCAAATCACCCACTAAATAATCATTTATGAAAGCAGCTGCTTTCTTAATAGCTCTTGAGATACTTTGGGTGTAAAAGTTCTAAAATGTGACAACTCCTGACTGGAGTTTGATGCGAACCATGTCCGTAGAAATGCAAAGCAGCAGAAAGACGTCCTTTCCGTTCAATTTTAGATTCCTAACTCAAAGTGAACGGAATAGATGTCTTTCCGGTATGAGGCTATAGTTACTCTATAAGTATTTGAATTAGTTTTCTTAAAACGAAACATTTGCAAAATAACTTTACAAATCACAATATAAGAAGTTTATTAATTATCCAGCCGGAAGAACTTTTGAAGCATAAGGCTGGGCAACTCACATGGATCGTAGGAATCGCGAAGATATCGTATCGTATGATCTCTTCTGCATAAAATTAAAACCTAGGCAAATATAATTAACTTTTTATATTTTATCATACACTGCACTGGTGCGAATTTCTACAATTTCTAACAAAATTGTAATTTTTATGTATGGCGGTGGACATTTTAGTTTGTAATTAAAACAATTTTCGCACAACGAATGTTCATTGACGCATGTCATTTTCATAAAATGTGTCAAAATACCTTTAAAATGTGCTGCTTAGGTTCTTTTATGTTATGCTCCATAACAGGAAATATTTTATGTTACGATGCATAAAATAAAATAAAATTTCTGGTACAGAATAGGATTTTAGGGAAATATTTTATTTTAAGGCATAACATAACATAAAATGATAAAATTTTACCGACAGAATAGGGCCCATTATCGGTTTTCATAAATTTTGATTATAAATTTCAAGTGATTATTATTTTCCAAATATTTCGTTTGATAGAACAAAATAAAAAAAAAGAAATCTGTTGACATGAAGTAGACCTGAGAGAGAAAAAAATACAAAATTGAGCAAAGCGCGCTTTTAGCCAGGCCTTGAGGCTAGCTCGGCTTAATTTTGTGTTGCCTCATTTAAAAACTCGTCTTGGAAATTTTGACAATACCTCGAGACAGCCTCGAGGTCTGGATGTATTTCTGCCTTAATAACTTCCAGCTTGTAAGTACAACAATATTGCCATATTTGTCGAAAAAGCTAGAGAAACTCATCTAAATTAGTATAGATACTAGACTCCTACTGAGGATCCCTGGAAATTAGATTTTCGTTCTGTTCTCAGCTATATAGTCGCATATTAAATATCTATATATGTGTAAGAGCCATCGCGAATATAGGCAATTCCATTACCTTACGTCTTATGACTTTTTTGTCTTCATAAACTTTCAGTCAATTGCAGATTTAATGTCATCCTTTTTTTTTAATAAGGCAATTATCATCGCCTTCAATATCAGTGAATAAAGATGGAAATGCCTTTCTTGACGTGACTCTTCCTCTTCTTGGTGTACCGCAAGATTCCATGCTTGGTCCACTACTGTTCAGCCTATTTATTTATATGTAATCCTCATCTAGCTGTCATACCCAACTAACAATTTAATTCTTATAATGGTTTCAGATACGTTTCTAGCACCAACTTTTAACACAAGCGCATTTAATGTTTTGTGCTGGAAACGTATGGGTGGCTTGAATAAAGCCCTTATAGTCGCATTTTGGCACTTTAAAGCATTAAAATTTTTGTAATTTTGGAGTTTCAAGACTCCTATGTAAAGCCTCTATAAGTCTATAAGCTCGGTAAGTGCTCCTTTAAGAACTTCTATATGGGCGTCTTAAATAACCTGTATTTTGTTGTGTGGGCATCTCTATATATTAAAAGTTTACACTGATTTTTTTACTTACACAATACTAATAGAACGCATGAATTACAATTCGTATACAAGTAATTACGAACTTAGGTATTTATTTAAGTGTATATAAAATTAAATCATTATAAGAACAAGTATACGAGTGACTAAAAGCTCATATATACTTCAAAATTGTCTGTGCGCCGATATTTAATGGAATTTTTTCAGAGATAGGTCCGAAATATACAACGCCCTATTGGATTATTCAATATTTTAGAAAAGATATTGTTGCGAGCGTGGCCTTTTGGTTCGTTATTTAAAACACAATATTAAATATGTAAAATACAAGTTCTTTATTTCACTCTAATCTTATACAATTCACAAACTTTCAATTAATCAACTCAACTTTAATTATCGCTTAATACTATACTTTCAATTATCGCAATCTAATTACAACACTTTCGCGTTATTACTTTCGCTTGTTAACACTGCAACATCTAAGACAAAACTCTTTTCTCTGCGGTGACAACTGTTATATTTATACCCTAGAAACTCTCCAGATTAGTCTGTAGTGTTCTATTCGAGAATCCTCTTAACTATTCTATTCAATCTATTCTTGAACCTTCCCGAAGATTCTTTCATCGATTCTCCAAACCTGAAGTTGTTTACTCTCCATTGCCAGTAGATGTCACCAGTTGTCTCTTTCTATTGCACGTAATAATATTATAATTAAAAGCATTATGCAGAACTGTTATAACACTTCAAGTTTTATGGGTAGCCTAAGGTACTATATGAAACCATTATAATACCCATGGTCTTAAATGTAACCGCAAGAGTCCCTAAAGGTGCTCTAAAAAATATCACTTTTATGCCGGCAATTATAGGGGCTATTATTTTTTAATGGGGATCTTATTTTTATCAAAAAGAATTTATTTTTTTTGGCTATTTCCATATTTAAATCTTAATATAGGAATTCCATCCATATTTATACATTTATTGAAATTGATAGTGATTGATTAATGTTGCGGAAACATTTTTTATGTTAACTTCTAAACCATGGTGTACGTGCCAGTACTGTCCCTCATATACCTCAAACACCGTAATTGCAGTC
Source organism: Dioctria rufipes (assembly GCA_963924295.1). Classification (NCBI taxonomy): domain Eukaryota; kingdom Metazoa; phylum Arthropoda; class Insecta; order Diptera; family Asilidae; genus Dioctria; species Dioctria rufipes. Next base: position 19,647,742 of record OZ002740.1, on the reverse strand, counting down.
GGTGTTTTCAATAGTGTCCGCGGATCTATTTGTAGCACATTGGGTAATTTATTGTGTATAAGTTTTAAAAATTCCTTTAAAGCAGCATGTTTAATATTAAAGGGAATTCCCAAGCTAACAAATCTATATGAAAATCTTCATTTTTGATATCCTCATCTTTTGAAAGGGATGCATCATCCCAATAAATATCATGGTCTAACTCTATAGACCAATTTGATTTTTCTATTTCCTCAATTATGTGAGATTGAGCTTTGAAATGTGTGCCTTGCGTTTTATTTCTAAATTTCTTTTTATGACTTTACACTGAAATCTTTCCATCTTTGTGTTAACTTCTTACACTATATACAGAAATGTCAAGAAACTAAAAATGCATACTCATTAAACTCATGATTGAATTTCTCAAGTATTGTAAGAGCTCTAAATAAAAACTTAGGTCTTAAGGCACTGTAAATTTTTTAAAGGTGCTATAATTTAGTGCTATAGAAGTTTCCAAAACTATCGTTATGACACTATTACTCTCAGCACGTAAACTCTTATAAGAACACGTTTATAGCACTGTGTATATAGCACTTATGGTACTAGCACCAGTAGTTTTATAATGTTCGTATTGAGGACGTTCTTATGACCAATTTTATTAGGGTTAATGTTCCGAATCTAAAAGACACGATAACGAATCTGTTAAGAACTACTATTAACCTTAAGGAAACCAAGTAGAGAGCTTTATAAAACCAAAATTTAAATAAGAACGCGAAAGGTGTCATAGAATGTTACTTGGGATAGATTCGAAGATCCACAAACGTTCTTTATCACAACGTTATCATGATGTTATAATTCTTCAGTTCAGAAAATTGGTCATCGAGAGCTCCCTCCTTCTTCAAGTAGCTCGTCTTTGTAATAGTTTTTTACCTCGTATTGAATTCAACCGTCAGCGCCAACAATTTCATCTCCTTAAATCAATGCGCTCTCGACTTATTGTGCAGACGGATGAACGAACAGAAAAACTTATACGCAAAAATGAAAATGTTTTTATCCAGTTTGCATTATGATTTCATCTAGATACCCTTTTTTACCGCCTTTCATACCAAAACAAGTAAAGAAATGCTCAAGAAAATTAGTAGGTATGCTAATGAAAAGAAATTTAGATAGAAAATTGCTTTTCTCTGTTGAGTCGATTGGTTACAAGTGTTTTGAGTTCTTTATTTTCGAACTTGAAATTAATTTCGCTACTTTCCAAACAGTAGGGAAGTTAGATATTATTCGTGCAGTAGTTGAAAAGGATTGCTAATTTAATGTCTATAAATTTAGGATATTAACGTATAGTCAAGAATAGTTAGAAATACCGTTAAATCTGACGGTTTCTTTGTTGGTGAAACTCTAAATTAACTTAAACCTCGGTGGTAAACATTGCCAGAGCGCTGACAATTGGGGCAAGCTTATCGACAGAGAAATATATATCAATGATTATTAGCTGATATTATTGTAGAGTTCGTTCAGACCTCTCTCAACCTAGCTTGGTGTCCATCTCAAATTTTTAGTTTGCCATAATTTGAGCTTACAACAGGTTTTTCCCGTTTTTTACGATGAGTTTCTTTAAAAACATTCATTGATGGCCTGGAAACCTTCATTTAGGTCTAATATTAGAATGGGTGCCAGAGCACACAGGAATTAATAAGAATGATAACGCAGATGTACTAGCCAAAAAAGGAGCATTCATGCCCCTCATTAGACCGGAACCATTTTGCGGTATCTCTTACAATACCATAAGACTTACCATTCAAAACTGAATCCAAAACCGAATGGACCAAAGATGGGCTTCAATGATTGGCTTCAGGCAAGCGAAAAGATTCATTAAAGGACCTTCACTTAAGAAAAGCTTGGATCTTTTGAGATTGTACATGAATAAACTTAGAATCATTACAGGGGTCCTAACCGAACACTGCAAACTAAACAAGCACATTCATCGGATAGGTATATCACCTAATGATGTATATAAGCTATGTCTTAAAGAAGATGAAACATGGGAGCACGCCCTATCCGAAGGCGAGACCATTGTACATTTTGTATATTCCGACTTTTGGCTTATACTTCTTAAAACCTACCAATTTCGAAGAAACCCTTACCCAAAAAAATACTGCTCTTCCAAGGAAGCGTGAGATTGTTGGATGAGCTATATAAAAAGCGGTGCACAATAAGCCAATGAATGGCTGCAGTGAAAAGGCCACTCGACCCACTTAATTACTTCCACCCGTACAAAAACGAGTACCACGTACTTCAACTATTTAGCCAAGGTGAAACCTCCTGAGAAAGTTGATGAATTTTTTTGATTAATAATAAAATCAGTCGGTGTGAAATGTCGACACATTTGGGTTTTGGTTTGTATACAAAAGGAGAGCTTTTAATTTTTCGGTAAGAAATTTCATAAATTAAAAAGATAACTATATAAGCAAAAAATATTCCTTATCAATCAAATGCCACAAACGTACCCACACTTTCTTTTTTCTTAGAATTTTCTCAACCGAAATCGCTCTTAATTTTAATGCTGTACGAAGTATGACCTTTTTAATATTTAATCTTTTGTTTAAACCATTTTCTCTAAAAAAAACTTCCTTTGAGAAATGTATATTAGGTTCGTCGCTAATTTTGTTTACGATTCTGAGAATTATGTGGAAACTTCAACTAGTCACTCATTTTATATTAGCGTACCATCCATCATCAATCATCTCCTGTTAAAATCCAGGACATGCATAATACTAAATTGTTTCACCAAGGTCGTAGGGCTTTTCGGTTCGTTCCTGCTTTTTCTCTCCGTGACTTGTACTTCTTGTTGAGTATTTAGTACTTTTTTAAGATAGTTCCCAGATTTTTTCATGAAATCAACTTTTGACTATAACTTCTTGTGAACTAGAATTGGCCATCAGTAGAATTTTAGTACATCGATTAATGGGCAAAATTTTAAACAAAGATGCTAAAAATTTTATGCGATAGCAGTAAGGTTCTCAATTCTGCATCTAACATGATAGAAGAATGCATGACGATGGATATAATTGTAGCTGGTGTTATCAAAAGCTCCAAGCACCTGAGAGGACTATTTATTTTTCTATTATAGTACTCAGCCCTATCCTATAGACGTAGTAAGATTTCAATCACAAAATACAGGCTTACTCTAAATCGAACAATATCAATCGAAAATTGATAGAATCAATCGAATTACTTCTCCTACTCACCTTAACTTCACATTCATATTCTCCAAGGTCGCTCTTCTCAACATTCCTAACATTCAATATTGTCCTATTTCGTCCTTCGTGGATAACATTTTCAATTTTATACTTATCGAGTGCAAGGGTGGGCAAGTATTCGCCACTTTTCTTCCATTGTGCAAATGAGATTGGATCTGCTTTATAATTGCAATATAACTCGGCTGTGTCTTGTTCTTCTGTGTTTACATGATGCCTATGTGTCGACACTTTTGGTGCATACTGTACATTAATAGTGACCGAAGCATGAAGTGGCCTTTTAGAGTTATCATCACCAAGACATTGATATGTTCCAGCATGATGTGAGTCTACATCTTCGATAATAACTTTTCCACCATCAATATAGGACACATGAGGGATCTCAAGTCGTTTTCCCTAAAATCAATTAAGATTAAGATTAACAACAATACAATAACAACAACAAAAATGTAAATGTTATCTTACATTCGAAGACCATTTCATTGTAGCTTCATTGGCAACATCAAACGCTCGGCATTCAAATTCGACACGATCTCCTTGCCGGAATGTCATTGATCTATTGGTGACATCACGATCTTGTGAAAAAACAGCCAATCGAGCACCGAAAACATCTAATTTAACATGAAGGCGAATACGGTTCGGAAGTACTTCACAGAAATAATCATTGCTGTCGGAAGATCGAACATTCGCAATTCGAATAGCATTGTTTTCCAGAACAGTCACCCTTGGTAAATTTCCTGCAACATATTTACCATTGGTGATAATATTTGTACCGTTGTACCATATAACCATGTTACTAACTGTAAGAAAAAAATTAAAGATAATAATCATAGGCACACATATTGTTTTTAAGGCGAAGGAATCCCCGATTTCTTACCGCCGAAATTTTGCACATCACAGAAAAGAATAACATCTTCGCCCGGTTTAGCTTCTCGCTCATCGTATGGTATTTCAAAATATGGCATCAACGGAGGCTCGCTGGAAGGTATTGCTTCGTTATTATCTATTCCATTGTGATCTTCATCAGGAGCACTTTTGTCCTCTTCATCGCCATAGTCATAGTTGTCATCCCCTTGGAATTCATCATCATATTCGTCGTCTTTTACATGATCGGATGTTTCTGATGGCCTTGGGTGTGCTGCAAGATAAAATTTGGAATTTATTAGAATCAAGAATATAGGATCATGAAAAAAAATTAATTTTATGAAACTTATAAGACCATCATAGTAATATTATGCACTTTTTTTTTCGAAAGTTATTAGTCCCCGCCTTAAAAACACATTTTTTAGACACTCTCTATCCTCCATCATTTATTCATGAGCCTTAGTCTTGATATTCCTAGTCGCGAGAATGAAGCACTGTTCCAGGTATAAGTAATCTCATTACCTGCTATACATTGCAGAGTAATATGAGGGTGCTGTTGGTTGAAAGGATTCCAATCCCGCCTTTGTTTGGTGTTTTGCTATGCAGACAACCAAGCAAACTTTGTTTTCAGAAGAATAAAGACGGTCTAATGCTCATTCCTGACGGATTTCTTTAATATTGGAATGGACCTAGGAACTATTATCTGTTCCTATTGGACTACCCATCTTATATACGTAAGATTTAGTTATGCAGAGATTTTATTATTTTGTGACTAAAGAAGAATCCAAAACTGTAAAATTTACGTTAACACTAATCAAACATTCCACAAATGTTTGACAAATTTTTGACAAATGTTTGTCAAATGCTTGTCAAACATTCCGCAAATGTGGATGCGCCACACATAACAAACATTCCGCAAATGTTTGACAATCATTTGACAAACATTTGTCAAATATTTGTCAAACATTTGTGGAATGTTTGATTAGTGTGAACGCAAATTTTACAGTTTTGGATTCTTAAAAAAGTTTCAATTTAATTCAAATGAAATGGCAAATATTAGATGTTTCTTAATGTTTGTACAGTAGGTACTTTTAGTCAGCTTTCAACAACTGTTGAAAACAGTAGTGCGAATTCATTTTGGAATTTTTGGAAATTTTTAATAATAAAGTAATTATGAGTGAGAAGTGGAAGTAGATAAATATTTATTGAATTATGTGTAATTTATGGCGCGCCCACACATGACAAACATCTGTCAACTGCCTATAAATTGTTTGCCAAATGGTTGACAAATGTTTTTTGACAATGCTTGTTATGTGTCAATGCACCTTAAGATAAGTGTTGCTTGAATGTTTCCTTTTTTTTTTTTTTTTTTAGGGAAAAATCACTTATAGGTTTGTCTTCATCCGCCATAAAATCCTAAACTGGTTATTCAGATTGCTGAGAATAATACATATTTTTTTTTAAATCGTTAAATGAAAGGTAGAAAACTGAACTCACATTTATCCTAGTCGCATTGAAATTCAATTCAATTTGTCATTAACATTTTGAACCTCACAAAAATATAGGTCGCTATACTCATAGCCGTAAAGGATTTGAATACCTGACACAAACATAATTTCAAAAGAACTTTTAGGTGTAGCTCCCATTCCAGGGGCTGGATTCTGATCAGAAAAAAATGACAAATGACAATGACTTCGTGACTTTTTTCCGAAAATGCGATTCTTACACCATGACTTCATCCATAAAAAGTGACATTTGGCGTTAAAATATGACTTATTTTCGAAATGCCGATTCCTAAAAAACTGGGTGACATGACAAATGACTTTTTTTCGTGACAATTTTTGCAACCAAAGTCACTTATTCCTTGCCGCTGTGACTTTTGTCATTTTCAAGTGATATATATATATTAGGTATGTCTGTTTACTTTTGAGTAAAAATCTTTGTGTAAAAATCAGGTAAAAACTTTTATGCGGTAGAGGGGATAACTCAAGAAAAGTTACCAGACACTTCTCGAGTAAATTTTGTTGAGCTTGCCGTGTGTCAAAAAAGTTTTCTATGCAAAACAAGGTTTGAAAATAATAATTATGATTAAGTACAACATCTTTCTCTAATTTAATTAAAAAATGGAAAAAATATGCTTAAAAGGTCGCTTATAGTCATTCTGGCGGAGTAGCAGTGATAGTACAAGCGACAGTTGTATTCTAATCACAAATCAAATTAATTTTCACTTCATATCACAACAAGCGTGTTAACGTCAAATTTAATACTTTTGACAGTCAGCTGATTGCATATCGAAGTTACACATCCTCTTGATCATGAGTAAAAATGTGCAACTTTGTGCAAGAGGGGAAACGTATAAATTTACTCGATTTTTACTAGTTAAAAGTAAACAGACGGTTTGTGAGTAAAAATGCGTAAAAGTTTTTACACCGAGTAAAACCTTTCGAGTAAACAGACAGACCTATTGTCATAGCAACAAGTAATATCAGTAATATCAAAGATGTAAATTATAAAAATAATAAATATTTGTATTTATTATATTATTATGCATTGTATTATTGAAAAAAAATCGATTTTAGCAGAAAACCGCAAAAGGATAAGTTACTCGTTATAACATTTCAGCAATTATTTTACGTACTGCCTCCTTCTTTGGATACGCCTTCGCAATAAGATGTGCTCAATTACTTTGTTGTTCGGAACATATTCAATCACAGCGCAATTGTCAAATTGTCACTGCTATAATTTAAGATACATGTCATGTCACCCAACAATCAGAATTCCAAATTATGGCATAGTGACATTGTCCTTCCTTCGAAGTCATTTTGTCATTGTCATTTGTCATATTAATTTTATCAGAATCCAGCCCCAGGTATAAATAAATTCGAAATTAGATTTTTTCGAAATTAAAGTTCGAAAGAATTTATTCGAAACGACATTGCATAATTTTTACTTTTGAAGTCTTTAATGTCTTAGGGAACTTGCACTAGACTAGAAAAATAGAAAACCGAACAAAGTGGTGAAGGAGGGGGAGGGGGCGGTTCGTTCGACCTAAGTATATCGCCTCAAATAATTTCTCTTTTGACAACGATCACATAATTGTGGAATCTTTTAAACTCCCCTGGAAAACATTTTAGGAATCTTTCCAGTATTCACCTACCTCAACAATATCTTGCAGATTTAATAAAGACCCAAAGAATTCATGCTATTCGGGTAATTTTTTTTTTCGTTCGCCTGTAATCACCCAAAAGATAAGTTACAAACATGGAACAAAATCAACAGTAGCAATGATCTATTTATTGAATTCTGAAGTTATCGCCAAATATTTTTCGCTATAAGCCTCTTCATGCGTTGAAGGAAATAAATAATAAATAAAAATTAATAGTAATTGGTTGCAAGGTCACACCGTCAATGCTGCGATTATTCCTTCATGGAGATCTTACTAGCATATTTAGAAGCCTACTAACTACCGTAGAAGGAGTCGTACATTGAGACTACTCCAGGGGTTAAATCAGACTATTTAAAACCAATTCCAGCCTACATAAAAGAAGTCCTTATGATTGTCATTCAGACATCACGACATTTACATACATATGTACATATAGAATGCGCAACTAAATTTTTACAAGTGGAAATTGGCGATGAATTCATGTTGAAACTCTCTGAGGAGTAGGCTTTCGGGATTAGTAGGCAATCATATTTCCTCAAAGCTTCAATTTTAGGAGGTCTTATTTTTTCCTTAAACTCCAGAAGAGAGCTCTAATGAGCTCTACTTATCAGGATACAGGTTCGATAAGGGAAATCGAGACGTGATAGATGTGGTGTCGAAGGACTCGGGAGTATATTTTGACAAGCACATTTTTCTCTATGAAAATTTCGAGAAAATTTTGCCAGCCATTTTTCCCCCGAAAAGAAGGAGGGGTTAACAGCTAATATTCTGCTGGACTTGACTCCCAAATGCCTAAATCATGAACGCACTTTAATATGAATAAGTCGCACGGTACGTTTATCTCTACTTATTGGCCTACCTGTCATTCTATCCCAGCAGTGAATATCTGGATTCATCAAGATGTCATTCATGACTACATCGATGAACACAATAATGTAATAGATGACAAATTCATCTTACGGTAATGCAGAAAGTAAGTAGTCTTGACAGTGACACGTGTATTGTACCACGTAAAAAGGATAAGAGGCAGACAATGAATGAAGTCCCCGAGAACGAGGCTGCTGTAGTTAGCTCGGGGAATCACTGTTTAGTTTTAGTTCATGTTGAAAGCTTTACAGTGCAGTGCAGATATAGAAAACTATTTTCTTATACCAATTTTTAAAGGAAATTAACTTTTTTATTTCACATTTTAAGACCACCTGTTTGCACTAAAAATATCAATGAAGGAAAGCTTATTTCATTAATGAGGGCTGCATATTTTGTAATCAATGAAAACACTGATTCATATGTGATGCAGAAAGTAGCCATTATGGCTACTGCCCTATGACATCGCAATGTAAATGATGATGATGATGATTCAGTTAAAATGTAGGTATTGTAGCCATTTTCATTGATGACAGCATTTATTCTTTCACTGATGGTGTCATTATTGGGATGTTACCATTGACCCACACTGGTAGGCTTCGTTTTCAAAAAGTCTTTTGCCCATGGTCCAATACACTCATACAAATCTCTGCTGAGCTTTACCCCAGGTAAGTATAGGTTGAATGTCATTTGTTATTCTACATCTACCCCATATTAGGATTATTCAAATTAAAAATAAATTATATATAAACTAATGCTCCTTTAATTTTGTCATTGTTAGAAAACATACGTGAGATTAATAATGAAGTAGAGCAAGTCACATTCAATTAGCACAATATCTCTAAACATGAGCTAATACATGCCATTCTATATATATATATTTTTTTTTTTTTGCACAAAACTCCATTATTCTTTTTAATATTAATAGAAAATCAAGCTAATCAACTAATTGTGATTCAGCATAAATTTAACCGTCGTACTGCACTCACAGTAATATGAACAATATCTCGTTAAATTGCCCCAAACTTGACTCTAATGACGACTTGTCCCCAACCAAAAATGGTTGCAGTCAAACAAGTTGTTCGCATAAATCTGGCGAACTTCCGCATCGACTTGTCAAAGGTGTTTTATGTATCTTACCTATGTATAGTCGCATAGTACTATATAGCTTCGTGTCGAACGGGGAATTTATTGGAGCTCTGCGCATAAGTCTTCGTCTTTTAAGTCAGCTGACAGCGCATGCGCGCAGATGTAGAGAAAATACTTCCCGACCGGTATGGCATAACGCGGCCTGACTTGCCTTGTTCTTAGATTACAATGTTTCCTCACACGAAGGATTTACTGCATGCCTTTATTTCATGATGTCACATAATGGTTGGCAGCAATCCGAATTCCGAATCATTGGCGTTTTTTTTAACCATATCGGTAAAGTTGTAGCAGTTTGAAGTTCAATGGACGATTTATAATGCACATACTACATATATATATACGGAAAGTATACATACATACTATACATGGTAAGACAGCATCCGACTAGTTTTTGGTCCGACTCAATGAAATGTGGCGGTCAGTCCAGTTTTACTTTTCAATGATTCGATATTGTACAGTGGGCGGCTATAAAAGGTGCATATAATATACAAACTCCTAGCCATGACCTAAATAAATCTTTTCTTAATCCTATATGACACCGCCATAAAATCTCAAAATTACTTCATTTCCCGCCTACGAACACTTTTTTATTTTCATTTTTATTTTTTTTTAAACCCAGTCTGAATCATTCTTTCGTCTTCCCATCTGTCGAACCGATGATGATGAGCTTTTCGGGAGTAACGAACGCTTTAATTGGGATCCGATTTCAAGTTCAAGTTTTATTTCGTTTTGCTCATGCCATGGATGGGTGGAAATGAAATTCCGTAAGTCGGCCTTATCGCTACAACGGGACGGGACAGCTTGTCTGAGCGAAAAAATGTCACCTGGTCATGTATAGTGTTATGCAACTGCAATAAGACTGGTTTTATGCTATACAAGAAAACTACTTTCTGTGCTAAATTGTGCAAATATTTTTGCAAATGTATGCGCGCGCAGCTACTTACTACTTATTATGTTTGCACTTTTACAGAGACGTTTTAATTTACAGATTAACTTTGCGATCTCAACTGATAATTTGTTTCGTTGTATCCGGTAGCGCGATTTGAATGGATTTGATTTTTACACATAGTTTCCTTTTATTATATATTAAATTATTAACCACCCACTTCAAGGACGGATTTGTGTATATATGTATGACCATAAATAGATACAATATGTATGTAATAGGTATATACAGGGTGGGTGATAGTATATACTCAGTACCTATTCAGGTCGTACTGAAATTATATGATATTGTTTTTTAAAACACGTGTTTTCAGTCACTAAAGGAAGAAATTATCTTTGAGAATAGGTTTGAGACTAGCCTTACGAATAGGTTAAGAGCTAATAACTTTTTAACGGTTACAGCTAATAATACATAGATGTTAAGTCAAATTAAAGAAAAGAGTCCACAGTTTACAGTTTTTACAAAATAAATTTATAATAAATTTATCTTAACCAACTTTTTGTAAAAACAAAAAAAAAGGAAATCCGAAATTTTTTGTTTAGACCACCATAACTTCTGAGAGTACAGAAGTATAGGACTAGTTGTCGTTGGTAAGACCTGAAATTCTTCATACAAGCATAAGCTCTTGTCGGTGACCGTACGACCTGTACTTCTTAAGATACAGGGTGTTTTTTGAAAGTCTAGCATATTTTCTTAATCACCCTATAACTCCTAAATAGTTAATACAATTTTTTTTTGTCTAGGTGAGCATCATCACCTACTCGCCTATGGACCCCTATGGCAGAAAAACCCTGTATAATTGCCGTACAATCGCTTAAATTGAAAGCAAGTTCAATATTTTTATGTGATAAGAATGATAGATGGCCTCATATTGCACATATGTATCAAAAATTTTAGCTGGACTAGAAAAGGAGACCTCTGCGTTAGTTCTTGAATATATATTTTCACTCTTATCTTCGGAATATTATTAGGGTAAACAAAATGTGACTTAATGTACGGTCTTTTTTCCTGGATTTTAGACTGTGTTAGACAAGACCATCAATCTACACGATAGGGAAGAGTGGTAGTATTAATCTGACAAAATATTATACTATTATATATTATTATTATACTATAATATTACAGAAGTTGTAAATTCTGAAAGTAATATTTGAAATGGCTATATTTACAAATGTATATTTCACCTGAAATGTTTTATAACTGAGCATAAGTAGAAAAAGCTCTTTGCAAATATTTTTTGTAAGGCGCAGTAATTGGATGAGATTCAAACATAAAATATTCTCCAAAGTGCTAAACATAAATTCATTCATTTAATATTACTTCGAAAATCGATCTTTTGTTCCTAGAAATTAATGTGCTTATTTAATGTTTTAAATGAGTATTCCATCAAGTCGAGATAAAGCTTAATGGATTTCTTCCACCCGAAAATGGTGGATTCTACATATTTCTTTGAAATTCCGAAACTTTTAGTAGCATTTTCAAGATAAAATTTAATAGTATACTCGCATGACTCCCTTAAATGAGTTTCATCATTATATTCTCTATAGCCCTTATTACCCCTTATTACCGCTCTAAAAAATTTTTTTCTCAAAGTCTAAATTTAGCTAACTCGCTTTCTAGCACTCAATTTCATCAAAATGTAATACTACTCATTAGTATACCCTAAATAACCTATAAGTGAGTTTTTTACTGCTGTTTCTTAATGTCGAGATCTCTATATCGCAACCGAAAAAGTTATCCCTAATCACTTTCACTATACCCTCTAAATGAGTTTTTTTCTCCCTTTTACCACATAAGTAACTCCTTAAATGGTACTCTCAAAGCCAATATCTATAGCTAAATCGATTTCTTGCATCTGAAACATCCAGTATTACCCTCTAATTACCCCCAAATACCCACTAAAATAACCTCTAAATGAGTTTTTACCCCATAATTACCAGTATATAACTCATAAAAGGTTTTCCCAAAGTCAAGACCTGGCTTAATGAATAAAAAGTTTACTACGCGAACCTAGTAAAAAATTGCATACCTATTTCTAAACATTTTAACAGGAAGAAATTTTTTACATATATATACACTGGAGAATGAACATCATCACAGTAAAAAAAAAATATTAATAACTTCATTTGATTTTAAGGCGCATAACAATGGCCACCCTAAACATTTATAAAAAAAATACTTCAGAAAAAGGAATAAATTGACAAATGCTTCTAGGACATTTTTTAGCACGTATTTTTTCGATTTAACAGATAATGTTACCATCCTGACACAATGTTACGAAATGCTGATGTTACCAAAATCATATTAATACCCCATTATTTTTTTCAAACTTCTGGTAGAGTTCCTTAATAGTGGAGCGCCATCTCCGTCTAATCAACAATACTTCTGTGCTGTTAGCGTGGCTTGGGAGTCATCAGTTTTCGTCTAGCGTTCATTCAAAGTAGACCTTAAAAATCGTGGGATCACGGTAACCCTGTGTTACCTAAGTGAATTGTCTTAAGTCAGACTAAACAAATTTTTTGCGAACTGCACACTTTATCGATCCTTTGAGATTTTTATCTATCAGATAACGAATTCTTTTTTATTTTTCATCATATTCACTGCTAGGGGTGAATTTAGATGTTAAAAATAGTCATTACCTTTTGTGTCAAAACATAGAAGAAGAGTAATAAAAATGAGAGAGGTGCCTGGAATACACCAACCTAGATTATTGGCAGTTGTCCAGCAATAAAATGCAATCCAAACTATTTTCAATGAGTCCAATAACACGAATAAAATTGATTTGTATATGATCGGCATAAAATTGCATGTTTACATCTTTTACCTAATAAGATAAGCTAAACCAGTGTGCCGCGGCGCACTTGTGTACCATAGACATAAGTTGGTGTGCCGCGGAAAAATGGCAAGTTTTATCAGAAAGATAAGAAATATAAAACCTACACATTATGTAGCTGATTGTCAAGTGAAACTAATGATTCCTGTAAAAAACCATAGTCCACGAAGAAAAAAACCTAGGCTTGTTAATAGATGAGAGTTGACTTTATATATTGCCGAAACGAATCAAGCTCAACCCCAAGATGTGGAGAAACTTTGTGCAATAATTCGATGGTGACTAGTAAACTTTTGCGAAATTTAAGTACTAAACACCCATCGGTGAGGCTCAAAAAGACACAGTCATTTTTCAACGTTTAAAAGACCAGTTTAAGAAACAGGTAACTCTCATGAATTCGTCTTTCAAAACATTAGACAAAGCGCTAAAAGCATGCTACATGATCATTAATATGTTAGTTAAATCGAAGAAAGCTCATTCTCTCATTCTAACATTTTAACGTCATCTCATCGGATAAGATTGAAAGTTTACGCACTAAGTTGGTGTTATGGATCAGCCACGCTAGCAATGGTAGTAATGAAATGTTCCCAAATGTCATGGCTGCCGATCATCCTGAAAAAAAAGTGCAGGCTTTTATAGCTTTTATAGCTGAAAAAATGAACTCTTATTTTCCTAAGTTTGACCTGTAACCTATGGACTGGGTACGAAATCCATTCTCAGATAGCATTTACCCTGGGGTGTACTTATCAATAAACGAGCAGGAAGAATTCATGGAGCTAAAAATTGATCAGACATTAAAACTAAAATTTTCTGAAACAGAGCTAGCATATTTTTGGCTACATATTCCACTGCTTTCAAAACGTGATACTGCAATTCTCTTACCATTTGATACGACCTATTTATGCGAATTGGGTTTTCAACTATCACTAAAAACAAAAAAACCGCCTGAAAACAATCGACGAAGAGATGAGAGCAGCCTTATCAACGATTGCAATTTCGATCGTCTATGCTCAGTTAGACAGGCTCACATTTCTCATTAAACATTTTTTCTCATTTATGGCCTACCTTTAAAATTTCTTGGTTTGGTAGTGCACCTTGAACACAAAAAGTTTACGGAACACTGAGCTAAACAACAAAGGACCAAAAATGGTACTCTGCGGTATAACATAAGAACGTAAATCAAAATATAATTCTTGCCTGGGAAAAACTTTCTCATAAATAATCTTATGATAGAAAATTTCTTAACAAGAGAAAAGAGGTTCTGGATAAGTTAAAACGTCTAGAAGAGCTCTTTAAAATTTTATTATAGCTAGACATTATTAAAAAAATTGTATGAAAATCATGCCGCCATTCACTCAGCAGATTTGATTTTTCCCACAGTATACATAAATTTTTTAAGAAATAAGTATATAGGGTCGTCAAGGATGAAAGTTGTAGAAAAAGATAGGAGTAAGTCTATTGACCAATCTAGCCTGTTTTTCTTTAAATTTTTGTATCGGTCAGTTGGTTGCAATATACTTAATTCTACTGTGATTTATGAGCCAGGTTTCATGAAATCATAATGGATCACACCTGCGATAGACCATCAAACACTTACCATCAGCTTCTTTTGATGAATTTTACGCTTTGGAGTATTTTTTGATGATTCATCTGTGCTGATCGTTTGCGATTGTCATATTAGATCCATTTCTCATCACAAGTGACAATTCGATTCAAAAATGGATCAGATTTTTGTCGAAAGAGCAACATCAAACAACTTCCAAACGCTTTTGCTTTTGTTTTTTATTCAGTTCATGTGGAACCCACTTATCCAATTTTTTCACTTGAGCTAAATGAGTTAATATTGTTTAATTGCTAACACTAAACTTCATCGATAATTCATAGACACTCTGAGATGGGTCAACGGTGACATTTAAGTGTGAAACACAATGCTGGCTTTTCCAACCTGGCCGGCCTCACCAACTTTGACAGTTCTGTAGAATATATGAGATCAGGTTATCATTATCAAGCTCCCCAAAGTTGGTGAGTCTGGCCAGGTTGAAGTTGAACTCGAGTATAGGTCCAGTTTTTACTCTGCTGAACTTTCTCAGCTTTGACAGCTTATTTTTGTTATTACTTAGCGCCAGCTTTGCTTACGGAAAAAAGTGCACGCGGAAAATTGTTTTAACGTGAAAAGTTATTCCTGCTGTCGTAAAATATTAGAAAATAATTTGGATTTTCAAGCAAACAGCCCAATTAACTGCTATCACGCAGAAGTTGTCGAAGTTCGTATTGTGAGTTGCAAAAGTTTGCAAGGCACACCAGGTTGAAGTTTTTCAAGTTATACTGAGGTCGAGGTTGGAAAAGTTAGCACTACGTTTCTCGTTTTAGTTCGTCATTAATGACCTTTGACTCTGGGCGACAGCGTGGTTCATTTGTGAGGCCACAGTTACCTGTACGAAATTTGGCGAACCAATTTGATATTGTCTGCTGGGTAGTAACACTTAGAGTCAAATACACTATTAATATATCGAACAGTCTGCGATACCGTAGTGCTACGTAAGAGTTCATACTTCAAAATTGTGCGAATTTCCGACTGTCCCATTTTCAACAAAATTACTTACAAGGCAACTAGCATTAGGCAAATGAAGGGTTATTGTCTGACTGGACCGGCTGAACGTGAGTAAGTCGAACAAGTATTTAGATTGTGCAAGTTTGATAATTTTAGCCACATTGGAATCAGTCGAAGCTACAAGTGAGCTTCAAGAATACAACCGAAGATTGTGAGATATGATCAAATCTACGAAGATTGTATATATACAATCATAGAATTAAATGTAGTTATAAGCACCCTCCAGCAAACAGAATCAAGCCTACTATAGATTTCACACCCATAAGTTATTAAGGGAACCAGTAGTGAGCATATTAAATGAAATCTGGTTTCAGTAGGCGTGAAGAAGCTTGTGACCCAAAGCTAACGAAGGCTACCGTAAATTCTACGCATGACAGACTTAATGTGCTCTCCACTTCAAGGTCTTATTCAAAATAACCCCAAGATTGCGATTGCAGGGAAATACGACGTGTCAATAGAAGTCCTGTAAATAACCAAAACCTTCGGTTTTGCTGGATTAATGAGAAGATTATTCAGGACGGTCCACTAATGTTTTCTCTCGAGCCTTTCATTCAAGCAGGTAACGCCATCCTGAACTAAACCAATAAGTCTAGCGAGATAAGCTTACACATCATCTGCAAAGAAGTGCATTCGGCAATGCTTAGAACATGTAAAAATATCATTGATGAACATAGAAAAGAGTAATGGACCAAAGACTGATCCATGAGGAACCCCAGATTCAACAGAAAGTGGAAATGAATACCTATCAGCTGAAAACACCATTTGCACATGATTAGAAAGGTAAGAATAGACAAATTTTGCAGGCTGCAATGAGAATTGAAAACTATATACAAGTTTCTTGGAAAGCAATGACTGGTCAACAGTATCGAAAGCCTTGGAAATATCGAGATAAATTAAACCCGTAAATATATCCTCATCAAGAGCTATTCGAATATCATTCGTCACTTTCAGAAAAGCAGAGGTACAGCAATGGTTGAGTCGAAAGCCGGACTGTAAATCATATAACAAGTTGTGGGCAGCAACGTGTTCAGATATTAGAAGAAAAATTACTTTTTCGAATATTTTGGAAAGAAAGGATATAATACTGATCGGACGCTAGTCAGTGTGAGGAGAGCTTTTAGGGATTGTTATGTCCTTTGAAAGTTTCCAGTAATTGGGAAATTGGCATCTCATAAAGAATGTATTGCAAACATGGACGAGATTTGAAAGAAGATGAGGAAGGACAATACGGATAAATCTTGGGTTAATGCCATCGATACTCGCAGCATTTAATTTAATACTGGAAACTGCATTTGATATGTCAACTTTAGTAACGCAATTGAAACTAAATGTATTGGAAGCATGAGAAGTCATCAAGAAAAAATCAATTACATTACCATTATGCAATCTCGCATGAGATAGAAACTGTCTATTAAGATCATCAGGATCTTCAGTGCAACAAAACTTTCTAGAAGAACCAATGCCTAGAGATTTTAAATTCTTCCAAAATTTATGAGTAGGAAGATTGACATTTAGAATGGATGAGAAATATTTTTTCTTCTCTCGACGGACAGCATCAGTAACTTGATTTCGCAAGGATAGAAATTGGTTCCAAAAAACTGTAACCGGTATCGTTTCCATATAATAGTATATGCCCTATTGCGCGACTGAATAAAAAAAAATCAGAAAACCAGAGCTGGGCAAGTATCAAAGAAGAAATACTTAAGTACAAGTACAAGTACCGAAGGCCTGAGTACTTCAGCGTAAGTACAAGTACCGCATGCATGAAAAGTACTTGTAACTAAGTACTAAGTCTATAAAAAGTACTGAGTAATTTTTGAAGTAGTTTTTAAAGTACTTTTTTAGAATCTTTGTATGTTAGCAGTAATCTAATGAAGTTTATCGAGTTCAGTTAATAGATATTAATAATTAAATACCTTTTGAAAACTATAAGATGTATAAGTAATCAGTGGCTACTATTTATAGTTTTTTATAGTTTTCGGCGCTGCAAGCAGAGTAAAACTTTCACTTCTCATTGCAACACTCATAAAAACTATTAGAGGTCCACAAGTACCCATTATCGCCTCCAATAATGCATAACAATTCTAAGGAAAAAATGTTCAGTAAATTTCTAAGAAAGAATTGAGGCCTTTCCTACATCAGGTCGAGGCATCGTTGATTTTATATTGGAGCGAGACATTGCTTCCTTAGCCATGGCTATGTCCACTGAGATATATAATATGGACTACTTACTATTCTATTTTACGTGGACACAATTGCTTGTGTCAAAAAGAGTTCTTACGTCGGTGCCAACAGTAGAGGTACTACTGCTAACATTGAAAAACTCATTCGCGGGAAATTGAAAAAGTGAGCACGCAGCTCGGAAAATGATTTTAATAAAACATTTAGAATTTCTTCTACGTATCTAATGAATATATTGTCTTTGGTAAAACAGTTTTTATCAGTAATAACCCTAAATGATTAATTTAAAATCATGTATTTCGACGAATCCACTAATTCATTTGTTGTTTTCAGTTCTCTCTCAGTTGGTGCTTAGACCGAAAGAGTCAGCAATATAGAAGTCCACTTTCTGCAGTGTATTTCTATGAAGAGTAGTAGTGTATGTAGTCAATCCATATTATACACGTCAGTGGTTATGTCATCAAGTCGAGACATCGTCGATTTTATATTCGAGCGAGACGTTACTGGTTTTTGTTCTACTTGCCCAGTCTTGTTTGTATGTTATTAGGTTGTCTAAGGTTCTTCCTTGACGCGTGAGTGCGGTACATGCTTCGACAGTTCTTTGCGTGTTTTAAAATACAACAAAAAAAAGGAGTTGCGCTAGAGATTGTGTTTGCTTTTCTACGAAGAGTTTGATATTTGTACGAACTTAATAGACTCAGAAATACTTAAGTACAAAACTAAGTCTTAAGTACAAGTAAATAGAAGCAAGTACTTATATTCAAGTACTAAGTGTAGGGGCATTTCAAAAATATTGAGTAATAAGTCTTAAGTAACGAAAATGCACTTCAAGTGCTACTTAAGTCTTTTTTTACTTAAGTATTACCCAGCTCTGCGGAAAACCAAGGAAAATTTTGGTGACAACTTACTTACTCTTCATGAAGATAATTGATTGAATTAATAACAAATTCAACTTGGTCATTAACATCGGCAAGATTCTTAACATTATTCCAAGAGAAGAATCTTAACTACAAATTTCATCCGTGCCAACCCAATATAAAGGAGCAATTTTTCATATTCGCCGATAATAGATAACGATAACTAGCACATTAATATTGAGGATGTGCTGAAGAGGTTGGTAATTACTTATACGATTTAGCTGTAGGAATTAATGTGAAGAACGTATCTACACCCAATAAAAATTTCAATCATGACATCACCCACCTCCATCTCTCACCTCCTAATCCGAATAAAAAAAAATCTTCTAAAATGGAAAGTGAATTTGTCAATATTTTCTTAATTGGAGTTCAAATCAATAATTATTTACCCACCATCACCTCAATTTTCATGTGAAATCACGTAATCATCTCACCTCGGTGAGTATTTCATTTAAATCAGTATTTAGCCAAGATCTGCCACCACCCGCCTAAAATGCCGCTTTCGATTTTCGAAAATGTCAAGTTTACGTTATTTGCCTACAAAAATAAATTCAATTAACGCCTTTTGCACAGATTCGTTTCGACATTCGCGAGAATATGCGCGCATTTTGAAATTGCATTTTGTAGCTCGGTACACATAGCGCTGCTTATATACATATACATATATATATATATTGCAGGCGCGACTATGACTGCTGTGGACTTGTTTTGACATTTTGCCAGGGAATAATTTATGCATTTCACTATGAAACACCAAAATATTCCGGCAGCTGCAGCAGCCAAATCTGCATCAGAATTCCTCAAGATGAAATTTTTCGGTTTATATGCAAATTTGATGCAGCATCTTTAAGGAGTATACGCCGAGTGCAACGTTTTCTTCATTCCGTGATTTGGATTCGCTTGATTCTTGGACGTTTTTTCTTTTTGTTATTGTTGTTTTTTTTTTTATCCATATTCCTCCGATGTCACTGCGTCGCCGTCTGAGTTTATTGACACTATAGTTGGGCGTGCGATTGCACCATCAAGACGGCTTGATACTGAACGCCGCCGTCTAGCGCACCGTCTCCTGACCAGATTCACGCACTTTTATTTAAATAGCCTAAGCCAAGTGCGTCGTTCTTCTAAGTCTAACGATGATGCTAACTAGTTATGCGTTCTTGAAAGTTTCTAATTTCATTTTCCACGGTAACGTACCGTATAGCTAGGGGCTAGGTATAGGGAAATTTCTTCACGTACTAAAGTTGGTAAGGTTCTTGGTCTTGTGGTCGAGAGAGTATGATAGAAGTGTTAAAGAAATTTATTGTTTTAATCATTTGAGGTGTTGGGTAACCAACGAGTATGCAATGGATCCCATATAGACGTGGGAGCCATACACACCATTGACAGACGGAGGAGATCACGACGACGATGGCGACCGATGTACGAGAGTGCGATATTGGAGTCCATGGCCATGCGGTGAAGTATTCTGTTGAAGTTGCTCATGATATTGTGCGGTTTAAAGTTGAACTTGTCATTTCGAAGGCTTTGTAAATCTCACATGGAAAAGGCCTTTGTGGTTTGGAGGAAAGTTATCTTTTATCTACCACCAGTAGTGTAATGAAGACATAGGTATAGGTAGGTATACGAAGTGTGGTTCAGCAAGATGCGTTCATTGCTTGGATGTGGCACTTAATTGAGAAATTTTCTGTTGAACCTGTTTATATTTTTGATGTTCCTCAACTTTCTTTAAGTTTACTTAACTCTCTTTGAGATTTTGGAATAAGGAAGTCAGAAATGGTAGCTAACTACATTATTTTCAAGTTGAAGGGGGTTCTATTAAAATAGTTTCTTTTAGATGATTTTGTATGACTGACGCGACGTGATACTAAATCCAGGGCCCCGGACTGGGTCTTCAAATCGGCCTGGGCTTATAATAACACACACAATTAGTCTGATTTCCTACTGAATCGAGCACAAGGAGAGCCGGACAACGTTTTCTTTAAATATTGAATTCCATGCTAAATATTTAAGAAGAAATTTATACAGGAAATATGTATGCACAGAATATGTGTAAGAGCGGTTGGCCCTCGCACACTTAAAATTAAAAATAAAACAGGATTTCTCTGTGGAAACAGTATCCGAGAGGCCAACAATTTTACTTACACAGCTGTAACAAGAGTAAGGCAAGCGCGAAAAAAAATTATTAACAACATTTGCCTTTGAAAAATATAAATTAACATTTATTCTTAACTGTTAAATAAATTTTTTGTTCTAGATTTGAATTTACCCGCTTGACAAGGCTGAGGTTGGTTCGTAATCCTGATATGGAAGAAATTTTTGCCAGTGCTACAAAATTTCCTGAAGATATTATATGGTTATACCAGCAAACGTTAAAGAAACAAGAAAAAAGAAGCGACTCGACCTTTTTGAATCACAAAATGATGAGTGATCTCAATATTGCCACAAAACAAAAGCTTCGTACACCAATTTTTGAATCGATTGATGACGAGGAGGTACGAAATGTTGGAACAAGTGTCAGAAGATTTTGGATTCATTTCTGATGATTTTCTAAGTAAAATGGATGCCGATATAGTCTGAGAAAAGCCGCTTTTGGATTTGCTTTAATCAATTCATGACTAGAATCCAAGTATTCATCCAAGAATCATATCTAAATGTTTAAATCGTGCTCCGAGTTTTTCTGACATTTCCAATGACGATAGCTTCAAGTGAAAGAAGTTTCAGCAAATTGAAGTTAATAAAAAATTACATCTGATCTACAATGGGTCAAGAAATATTGTCGAATGTGCCTGTTTTGGCAGCCGAAAAAGAAATGACAAGCATTTCGAATTTCGAGAATATAAACTTGTTCGTAGCGAAAAAAAGTTCGAAAAGTCCATCTATAAAATTTTGCAAACATTTCTATGAAACTGATTCACCTTAGGTGCTATAAATATTCTATACTATTCTTCTCATGATCAATTGTTGCTCAACTTTGTTCAGTCGGTTGATGTGCCATGTCAGAATAGTTAAAGTTAAAGAAGGTTATGCTGAGAATTTTATGGATCAGGGGCGCAAATTTATACGTTTGCTTTAGGCGCCAAAACGAGTTGTTATGGCTCTGCGTGAAGTAACTAAGGAAACAAGTGGACCTCTTAACCCCTTCTCCTACTCTTTATTTTTGAAATCTTTTTGTAATTGCTTGAAAATTCAATCGCTCCTTCACTTACTTATATGACCCAATATAGTAACAAAAATAATACCACTGCTTCACCAAATGTGGAAAAATTCAGACTGTTTCTAATATTTGGGTACTTTCTAACACTGGAAATTTTTCATTTAAGTAAAAACTGACTGTAGTATATCATGACCATGCATATATTCTACTTCAAAATTGATTTACATGAAATAAAATTACTTTTTTGTTTTAGATTAGAAAATAAAAACGAAATTTAAAAACTGTTTTTATATTTGTTCTTCAATTTCGAATTTGCTTTAAAAGTGCACATTGGTATCTATAAGCTGGAAACTTTCGTCTTTATTAGACTGAAATTCATTGGAAAAAAATGTATTTTTTTTCCCAATGAATTTACAAAATGCATTGAGATACAGAAAAAATATCGAACTTTTCGACCCAGCGATCAGAGAAGTCTCATATATGTGGTTATCTCTGATCGCCTACCACAGAAGTTCGATGATAAAGGTCACCTATAGCAAACCTTTGAAAACCTTGTTGAACCCTTCTGATAAAAAACACATTTTTCGTGCGTTTTTCGAATTAAAAATGATATGATGTAAAAAATAATATAAAATGCTTTACAAAAAATGATTGCTTTTGAAACCACGAGAATACCAAATTTTCCATATATGATGCTAACTTGGCAACATCGACATGGCTCGACGTCTTGTCAGTGTTTATAACTTGTGGGACATTTCTGAGTATTTTTAACTCATAACTCTCCTCTGCCCAGATGGCCTCGTTGACGTGGGTCAATTAGCTTTATTGTATTAGGCTTTTAGGTTATGCAATAAAGTACTTTATCAATTTCAATTCAATTTCATAGTTCTCCTCCCATCGCAGCCACAACATTCGTCCAGAGAACGTGGTAAATACGTGTGGTTGCATTAACGTGGATACCACCGGCCCAACGATGCTAAGGCTGTGCGACCAGGCCCGACCCAGATATGAGAATTCTATTCCATTCTAGATTTTATTTAGGACTTGTAGAGGAGCGCTAGATTTGATTTCTTACACCTTTTCAGAAATCCAAGATATTTTGGGGTGTATTTGCGAAGCGCACAAGCCATAAAAAAACACTTCTCCTAGCGCACAAGCAGGAGTTTGCGAAGCGCACACCTATTGTTAAGGGATTACGCATTGTTTTGGAAACGCGCGGCTATGGTTAAGGTCAACGCATTGTTATAGCACGTATCTTTACCTGTTCTATGAATTTTGCCTGATCTATGTAAGTTAAGTTAAGTTTTTAAACCACTAATATCAATAGGAGGAATACGCTCTGCGCCAAGTGCAAAGATACACACAGGCAGGCAGGCACACACACACACACAGAGGCAGGCTGGCAGGGGCACACACACGCGCGCGGAGCGAGCGTGTGTGTGCCCCTGCCAGCCTGCCTCTGTGTGTGTGTGTGTGTGCCTGGCTGCATGTGTGTGTGTATGTCTGCCTGGGTGTGAATTTCTTTGGGCTTGGCAAATATACCCTACGGGGGTATATTACTTAGGGCAGGTAAAGAAATGTGCTAGAACAATGCGTAATCCCTTAACAATAGGTGTGCGCTTCGCAAACTATTTTTGACTAGATTAATTTTGGGTTGTGCGCTTCGCACATATACCCATATTTTGATGTTTTTTTGGCAACAGAAGAGATGTGATCTGTCCTGCCTAACTTACTGGAAATATTAATGTCAAGAATGTATAAAGATGGTGTATCATAAATCAGATCTTATTTTAAAGTGATGAGACAGCTTTGGGACTTAGATGCATTGAATTCGACACGATTCGCTTTACTCCAAGCGTTGTTATATCTTCAAAATCTTGATCTGCTTATAATACCTATGCCTGGGCAGGATTAGCATATATTCAGACTTATCTGAACATCTCGCCCTACATTCAGCAGACCATTGTCATATACCTACACTAAAGAAATATGGGTCATATGGATCCTAATTGTACAATTACCAAGCAGCATAGTAAAACTTTGTAATTACATACAAAGATAAAACCGTAAATCTTTTTTTTTTTTTTTGTTAAATGCTCTATTCATTAGCTCTCAAAGAATCTACCAAATTTTCAAATTTAGCAATACATAAAAGGTGTACCAAAATTAACGCGGAATTTAATTAAAACAAATAAAAGAGCTAGAATTGGCCTCAGACCAAATCTTATGATACCCTAGAAAGATGAATGCTCATACGTAATTTCATATGGCCACCCTACTGTAAAAGTTTGATTTTTGAAGTGGTTTTTCTATAACGGTTAGTTGGACAGTAGAAATGGTCATAACCAATTCCATAGGATTTTATATTCTGAAGAACTTTTCAGTACAATAAAAACGTCTAGGATTGATCATTTTACCAGTATACGTAAACAACCTAAATTTTGATATGGCAACACCAAGAAATGGATCCCCGATTTGGCTCATTTTTGAAATTATATTTATTATTTTTATAAAAATGCCGTGAAATGCTGAAATTCTCTGTCTACTTTGACGCGTTTTCAGGTAGTGTCCAAAAAGGTCATAAGAAAAACGAAATTTTTGTATGGCAACCTCACAAAAGAATTACCCAATTTGTCGCATTTTCGAACTTAAATTTACTTTTTTTTTTTTTTGAAAAGCAAATGTGCAAAATTTTAGCTCTCTAAGCACTCGTGTTCTGGAGTTATCATTAGGACGGACGAACGGACAAGTAGACAGACACGCTCGTCTGTCTGCAAAGATCAAAATAACAAAATATCTTTGAATATTATGCGTGGGTGTCCAATCCATTTTGCTCTACCATCATTATTTATGTGCGTTAAAAATGGAATGACAAACATGATTTCATCATTTAGGGTATATAAAAAGAGCAAAAACTCCGATATCTCCACCGCTCCAAAATTTGCAACAGGCATAAAATGTCTGTTCTTGAACGAGCCGAGAACTTTCTATAGGCTCTAAATGCGACGATCTTAGTTTTTGACATACCCTTAATGGTAGAAATACGCCTCATCTCTAAGGATGATTTTCTAATAAAATTACCGTCCATTTGTTGATAATACACACAACCAATTGACGAATATCCGACACATAAAATGATCATTGACCTTTACTTCTGGGATCAGTTGAATCTTGAATGGATCTGTAAATGCAGATCTCTCTCAATATCAACTAAATGGTGTTCTCGAAATGTCTAATTCTAGTGACCGAAAGTGAATTGACATTTGATCTTTTGTTGTCCACAATCGAACTTTCAGCTAAACTTTTCACGGACTTGTAATGAATTTGTTTTAACGATAGTTAGGCGCTCCTCTATCGTGTATCGCTTCATATCGAATAACAGCAATGTGTTCACTACTAAGAGCCACTTCGTATAAGGCACCTCCGACCTGATAGAATAAAAGTGGCATACAATTTAAATTCTGCGTTAATTTTGAGACGTCTTATAGTAGAGATCAAAAAGGTGCACTAAGATTAGAGTGCTATCGTCTGCAAAACTATTGATAAGATTAAAAGTAATAGACAGAACCCTGGTTAGTGGATATTTAAAAGAGAATGGGAGTGAGAATGGAACCTTGCGGGGTCGGCCGACATTGATGTTATAGAGATCGCACGATTGGGCAGAAACCGAAGCAGAAAATAAGGATCCAACTTAAATACTTTAAGTTTGACTGGATGTAGGTAGAACTGAATGCAAATCTTTATCAAATGCCTTCCAAACAATTGGGACGAGCCTTTCCGACTCATAATATCTAATTGGAGATAGTACAATACATTTCATAGAAAAATTAAGTCAATTGTAAAAATGAGAAAAAAAATTAAAAAACTGACAAAATCTATTAATCTACAATAATAACGTAAAAATGTATGTTGTCTATGATGAATTCAGTTTGGAATACGATTCGGAAGCTCTTCACTTTTATTGCTCTATATTCCAGTTATTGATCACATAGGTGTAAATTGGTGTGTTCTTTCGTGTCTGGTGACATTGAACAGTGCAAGTTACATAGTATAGAGTGTTTAGTGCAATGCTGCATTCCAACGCTGGATTAGTTCTATCCGGCAAAAGGATGCGCTAAAAGTTCTTTAGTCTCTGAATATGACCACGCTTTTCTTCTTCCTTCCCTTTCTGAAACTTACTTAAATTAATTTTTTTTCTTATAATTAACGTTTTAGTTGCGTGCGTTTACCCTCGATCTTTCATAAAACCAAATAATTTTTTTCACATGTGTAGAAACTACCAAGTTTTAAAAATTGGGTTCATTGATTATGTGAGGCGTTCTTTTGTAGTAGTTAGCAGTGCAGTGAACTGGATAGCGTGCACAAAAGAACACATCTAATATAAAGGATATTCCAGAATGAAGTGCATTAGGCAACTATACCATTCGATTCTATTAAATGTTGAATTTTTCATCTAGGGAACCGCAATCACTATAATCAACCCTTTTCTATAAATTCGGATGGTTAGAAAGGTTTCTTCTTGGTCGGGTCGTCACATTCAATGGACAGTAAATCCCAAACTAACTTGTCCTAATTTTATTTTAGAGTAAATAGAATTTACGCATACAGGACATGCCGGAGTTTATGAGCCCCAAAATTGAGAAGTGTAAATTTGTTTTTTGGGTAGACTACTTTATCCTAATGTTTTTTTTTTAAACAACTTCCCTCCTACTAACAACCCCCCCCCCCCCCATACAAGAGAAAATTCTTCAAATACTTTTCAAATAAGAGAAAAATTTTCAGCTCTGAGTAGAAGCGTTAATGAAAACAAAATGCATAAAAAAATTTCTTATAAAAATCTTTATAAATTTTTACGTTTTTAATAAAAAGATAAATCTTTTTCAAATGTGCATAATAAATTCCCTCGAAGAAAATTAATAAAATTATTTCCTGCTTTCACTAAAAACAAAACTCAAAGCATTTCATTCATCACATCTTATCGCCTAGGAAAAAAATTTATTTACTAAAACCCCGCTGTCTCCTTAATGTCACTTTTATGCTTATTTACAATTCCATAATTCTTCTGAATTAAACATTTTTTTTCCCCACTTGCGATAACAGTGGTCAGTATAGAAATAAATACAAGTATTTAACCTCAATAATAACTAAACTGCGAGTATTATGTTGGAAGGCATGCGAAAGTGTAATTTTAATTTTCTTCCTCAAGAGGAAGTGCATGCGAACGTACATCCATTTTTGAGTCATGAAAAATATTTGTAAAAATTCCATAAATAAAAACAACAATAAATAAAAAACTAAGTCACATTCCGTTTAAAGGTTATCAAAAATTCCATTAAAAAAGTGATTAAATAAATTTTATTTTATTAATCTGCTGCTGCTACTTGATTTTTTAAATAAACTTTTTTTCCACAACAGAATATTTATGGCGAAATATATATAAAAAAAAAACATTTCAAAGGTCGTCAAAAGAAAGAGATTTCGGAAATAAGAATGATCTGAGAGAACCTGGACTTTTTATTGAAATTTTATGAAAAAAATTAAATTTTTCAATTTTATCATTAATTTTGCTGACACACGTCGTTTGTCTGTTGTTATTCATTAATTTATGCAATTTTATGGCGCTTAGAATTAATATTGGAAAATTATCCACTTTTAATACTATTATTTTCTACATATCTATTTAGACAAAAATTTACATAATGCTTTGACATATCGTGTTATGTTATGTACATTCGAGACTTCACACCATTTATGGCGCCTTGTTATTTGGTTTTTGGATTTGTTTTTATTTTTTCGCTTTACACATCCGGGAATTGTTTTGGGAGATTACTAATATTTTTTCGTGTTTTTCCAATGTAGAAAATAAGGATTTCATAATCCATTTGGAGAATGAATATTGTTTTAACAATAACAAGCAAAACCCGATTTTGAAATTTAAATTATCCGTATAATCAAATCCGGATTTTTTAATAAATCCATCAAACCCGGATACTCTCAGTACACAGAGGTTGGCTGGCATTTTTTTTTGTTACACCGGCCTAGGTTAAAACGGCGAATGCGTCGCACAGTGGGACAAAATGCCAAATCATTGCACAAAAATCAAATTTTCGTTTCCTTATTTTTGATAAATTAATATTACTAATATTTTTAGATCATCTGAAATTACATTATTCTATAAAAAAAAAACAAAAAAAAAAACTCTGTGGACGCATATGACCAACAATTTAGTAGAAGATGGTTTAGGATCCTCACTGTCCTATTTTACTATTTGACTTTCTTTTACAAAATTCAGTCGTTTTTCATGCGCCTTGGTATTTTCTTAAATTAGGTTAGGTTACTTATTTTCTTAGTTTTTAACGAAACTTTTAACGGTTGCACTATTACATCTGTCATAGGCGTTTTTCTCGGAAACGACGTGACGTAGGAATTTGGAATTTGACAGAATGTTAGATCTTCATCATGCGTAGATGATCAAAGATTATTAACCCCCTAAAAATTTATATATATATTTCTTTGTATCTTGTTATCGTTTCAAGGATTCCAATAAAAAATTTCAAAATTTTGCGATAAATTGGTTACAAGGATATTGTCCAAAATGTGGGGAAAAATACCGCCCCCTTCTGATCTTGTAGGTTTCTAAAGCTAAAATGTGTATATTATCAGGATTAGTAGGCATTGAATCCTAGATAACAGAAAACTGGTGCTTTTTTGTCAGTCTCATTGTTGCTAGAAAAAAATGTTGTTTGTGTAAACTTATAAGACAATTCTTATAAAATTACTCTTGCGTCCGCCTGTTTGACTATTATTCAGTTATAATAAGCAAATTTGGTTTAGATTTAAAGATAAATAGATATATGTACTTAAATTGGGTCGATAGTCTATTCGTTGATAAGGTTCTGGTACGGAATTAGAGCTGAAAGTATCCGGATAACTTGCTATCCGGATTATCCGAAATAATTACAATCCGAATCCTTAAATCCTGGTATCCGGATAATCCGGATCCGAAGTATCCGGACACAGACTAAGCAAAAAATGTTCAAAATTTCCTCCAGATTTCAGTGTTTCATTGGAAAAATGGAAATAACATGAAATTTATATTTTCCCAATGAAGCAATGTAATCTGGATGAAATTTTGAATTTCTTTTGCTTATAGACCGGGAGATGATGACAGAAAAATCCAAGTCATTTGTTATAAGTATGGCGTCCCTTAAAGGGTCGAATTGGGTGATTTAAGAAATGAAAATCATAATGTTAGGGCTGGCCGGCTTGTCGTAATTACAGACTAATTAATTAAACTTGTCGGAAAAATTACAGTATTCAAACGATTTGTTACCCAAGAACTCTTACATTTTAGTAGTACTTATTTTTGCAAAACGATTTGTTATAGTATGTCAATACTTGTATCATCTTCCGGTCTATTAGTCTGAATCCGGATAGTTCGGATCCGGATTTCAGAAATCGCATAGCTTGCAGAACCGAGTATCCGGATATTAGCAAATCCGAATCCAATTTCCAGCTCTACCCTGATTGCGCGAGCCCGACTTGCTCTTAACAGAATTATTTCTTCATGTTTTTACGCCAAGGTCGGAGGATAGCCTATAAAACAAAGCACAATATGCCAAATAGGAGATAGGTAAAGGATTAGGGGACTGAGGAGAGTAGTGGAGGTGCTCTTAAACCTTCGCAGATTGTAAACCCGAGGAAAAACAAAATATATTGTGATATCCTTTCACTTTCTATAATATTGGAAAAATATTGCAAATATTTCAGTGCCATATTTCCGCGATTATGACAATCATTCAAAGACACTTTAAGCAAACAGAGAAATAAATTGACGACTATCTGTCGTTTTTGTTTTTTTACCGACTAGGAAGTTGTTGTTGGTCTAATTGTTGTAAGCTAAACATTTAAAAGTCTGTCGGCATGACCGGCATTTTTCATAAGAAATTATTTATCACCAATATTTTTCTGACGTATTTTAGTAAGTTAAAGAAAAATTTTCACTAGAAAAAAAAAAGAAAGAATTTTCCGACATCAATGATGACAAACAGTTCTTTTTTTAAATACTTCCTATCTTCTCGCTAATGAGAGATTTTCATTGATGTATATATAAGAAAAAGAGCAGCTTAGTCGTAGCAGTCACTATACTTTTAAGTAGAACAGATAATCTCTAATATCAACTGCAAATGCGAATTTTATAGAAATATGAGCTGAAACACGTTTTGACTAGTTATGATGCTGTCTAACATATATCTCCAAATTGTCTGTTACTTTTTACATAACTACAAAAAGAAAAGAAATGGAGGAACAACTTACTTTGGGTCACGTCTAACGTTGTTGATGCTTCTTAGCTCTATGCTGCCTTTGATTTCTTCGCAATGAATAAATTCACCACCATCAGGTCAGCTCTCTCTTTCTCAACAATTACATACTTAATATCCAAGAATTTATGGAAAAGATATACTGTTTTGTAAACACATAGCCTAACCAATGATTGATCCTCGGAAGTCTCCCAATTGCGTCTATGTAGGTTATTTAAAGTCCACTTAGAATAGGTACATGTCCACTCTTCCCGGTGAAATCATAATCAATGCACCTAAAAGGCAACTTTAGAAACTTCTTTATCTAAGTCACGAACCGTAATCTATACTTTTGCACAGTTAATTTTGAAAAATTTCAAACCGCGATTTTTCTATTTCCATTCAAGATAATGATAACAAATAATCTATGATGTACTCGCAGGACTTTACGGTAGCAAAAAAAAAAACAGAATAGAGGATTAGAGGGGACTACCAGCTCAAATTTTTCGATGATTTGGATTAATTTCTTATTTTTCAAATAGATGGCACTCAAAAATAACATAACACGGCTAAGTTGCTAACTACAGAGCAACAGTGTTATATGTATATACAGGGCGTTTCCCCTTAGGAAGTCAATAGAGCAGGAGTGCTCACCTAGCCAAACAAAACATTGGATGGCATGGGGCGGGGGCAACATCAACCGTTTAGGAGTTATAGGGTGATTAAGAAAAAAATTGCTTTTCACAAAACACCCTGTATTTTAAGAAGTACTGCGCGCACGGTCATAGTTAAGTAAAAAAAAGTAAAAAAATTCGAAATATTTTGTTTAGACCCCCGTAACTCCTGATAGGAAAAGGGTATGGGACCGGCTGGAAAGGCTATGACCTCCTAAGACCCTGTATGTTGACCAAATTTCCCAAGATTTTTTCTTTCTGAAATTCACATGTGTGATTCTATTAGCTACTAACGTATAAGTTGCTAGCAGATGTAGTGTGCAAACTTAAAAAAAACTTTAGAGAGTTTAGATATAGCTGTGCTACTACTATTTCCGCATTGCCTCAAAAGTCTAGTAGTCTAAATTGTATTTAGTCACTGTAATCTCTATATGCAATTCTGCGGACCTAAATTACTAGATATAAACTTCTGCATAATAAATTTTTATCTATCCCCACAACTAAATCGAGGAAACTCTCAAACTTCTTTAAGAATATTTCGGTAAACAAAAAATATCACCTTCCCATTACTTCCCTACATGTTGTTAGATGAAGCACCCCCTCAAACTTTTCCGGATCCATAAGCATCAACAAAAGTCCGTATACCCATCTTCAGATTATTTAGGAATTTCTTAATTAAAAAGGCTCCATATACCTTGCCTGACATAATATAAATTTCTATCTCACATGAGGTCTCTTTACTTAATGGGCTCGACCTTTTAACCAACCCAACCACCGGAATGCATAGAACTCAATTACGTGTCTTGGTGGTGTGGTCCAGTTAATCCTTATGCTCGGCATGCAAAACCGTTATCACAAAATTCTATACACACACCACAAATGATGACGGAACGGGTAACCCGGAATTAGGTTAATGGTGTGAAATGACACGAATACCGCAGCTTCTCGACTGGCAATCGTGATAATAGCAAGTACAGGATATAATCCTTTAATTTAGCCTAGTTGCGCTCTATAAATTATGCCTCAGTTCTCTGTATATAGGTACCCCAACTCCATACACATCTTGTCGAAGCAATTCAACTAAACCATATGGAAACTGGCGTCAGAAAGACGGAACCGGGGAGTTCCTACTGTTGATGATGCGATTTTCACATAGAAGCAACAGCTTCATTCACATACCAAAAGTGTAAGGATGTTTCTCGTGGCACCCCAACATCATCATCACTATCATCCCTGTTACCTCTACCCGCTCTCAAGTGGGCATTATAAGGACAACTTCATCTTATGCAAGTTTATATGCCAAGTCTATTTTATGTCAAGGATTCTGTCTATGAATAAGCGGAACTATAAAATTTGTCAAAACAATTCGATAGAACATATAAAATAATGAAGCCGAGTGGAATTCCAGATATTATTAGAGGCATGAATCTAATAGCTGTTATAAGTAATTAATGACATTAATTGCACCCTGTTAAACAGGCAACATAGACAATTGACACAGAAAATACCTTCTCACTCTTTGAAATATATATCTGAAATAAAGTGCCTGCAGAGATGCAATCGCCCAAGGTAAAACCCCTGCAGAGCTAAATTAAGAGGAGATTAAGGAGATGACATAAGACGCTATGAAATGGTCGTTCTTCCTATCAGTCAAAAGTGTTATCTTCGATGAATGTCATAAAGTGGATGGATGCGATGATTACTTTTGAACAGACATGGGAGAATTGCTACAGTTTCATCTGGGGACTTCTCGAGGACGAACTTAAGTCATAGCCGCAACAAGTAATATTACCCCCCTACCAAACCGATAAAATTGAAATACCTCACGCTACCAATAACATGAATTACAATCGTAAACTCAAGAATTTACGATCATTTGTGTGAGCGCTATTGCCCCAACTTAAGTACTAATAATTTTCTTGCAGACAGCCAAAGGGTTAAGCCGTGAAGATATTTCATTTGAAACCGACACGTCTACGACTACATATAACATAAAACTCCAAAACGTAAAAACACAGCCCATCATGTGGGGATTTTATTGTTCCCCGAAGATGAGTGTAAAGTTACTGCATCGTCGGTCGGGCATGTTGATGTCGATCCTCGGTCGATATTGCAGTAAAGGGACCTTGAGGAGAGTACATGCGCGTAAATTCTGCTTGCGAGTATAGTGGCTGAATGTATGCCTAATATCCCTGCGCTCAGGAAGTCGAAGTCTGGCATAAGTTAAAAATAAAAATAAAAAAAAAAAAACAGATCGATATTGATGAGATCAAATAAATAAATTGAACGGACTAAGCCGGAGGTGGAAATCAGTTCAAAACCAGTTGAAAATCAAAATAATCATCCCTGCGATGCTAAATTTAGATTTCACATAAAAAGATTGCGCACATCCTCAACGAATACTGGCTCATTATCAATTTCCTGTAAATCATTTGTGGAAGTCTAATTCAGATTTCGAGCCATTGTGAAGGCATTATGAAAGCTAACAGTTTCGAAATTCGAATATTTCCGAAATTAATCGAAAACGATATGCATAGTAAATAAAAAAACATAAGAAAATTTAATAATCAAATAATTTTCAAAAAGCGTCTCTTTTTATTTGCGAAAATAAATTTTGTCTATTTTACGATTTTTCTCGTTGATGGCGAGTGATGAAGGGGACGGCTTGCATTACGATAAATTTCTATGCAAAAAGGTATATAGTTGCGGTTATTCCCTTCCCACATACATATTTTCAAAATACGAAAATTTCGCCAACATTTGAAGTTTTCGAAATTCGAAATTTTTTTGAATTTTTATAAAACGAAAATTTTGCTAAAATTTACATTTAATCTGCGAGACTTAGGAGACTTGAGCATTTTTTAAGAAAAAACATCTACAGATTTCCATGGTATTTTCGAAAAGAATTCCAAAGATTCCAGAAAACACCGTAAGAGCTGACTAAATGATTTTCAACGGGATTTTTGGATGTTGTTTAAAGTTGAGCTGGGACAATGCACAGATAATTAAAGTTCAAGTTAAAAAAGAATCTCAAATTTAGGTTTTAAATAGAATTCTTATTCTGAACTCAAATTGCATTCTATTAACAGAAGAGAACGTCGCCTGTGTGGGGCAGAGGTAGGCTCGCTGGTCTTTGGTACTGCACTTATTCGTACCTAACCTCCTTTCGCATTATTCAGGTCTTCTTTTGTTATCTATCTCCGTTCCTAGAATCCTCCCCTCTCTATGAACAGCAACAACAACAATAACTGAAATGGACATTTATATGGGTTATAATATAACATGAAAGCTTTCACCATAAGTAAAGATGTCAACCCAAAAATTTCCGGGACAGTAACCAACAGATTCTCCAAAGCTTTTCCTAATAAGCGCAGATGGCAGCTTTATTATTAGGATATCTGTTGTAGGCAACCACCTGACATAGCAAAAATATACAAAGCCTCAAATACAGACGGGCAAAAAAATCACATAGAGAGGTTATGTGGCAGTCCTATGCTCCCAAAAGGAAAGTGAAGAAGAAAAAACGGAAGGGAAGGGTAACTAACGGGTTATAACAACTAGCAACAGTTTTCTTGGCATAAAGCGAATATATATTAAGAAACTTATCATCCTGGAGATTTTTTTTTAAGGAACCAAGTATACCTACTTCCCATGTTTTGCTTTTCGTAGATATTTGTTAATAGTCAATCCTGAAGCTTAAGAGAAGAAGGGACCCCAAGACGCATCACTCTGAAATTGCAATGCATTTTCTTTTTTAATTTAGATATATAGAGTGAATGGCAACAGAGGATGTGAAAAAGTAAAAAATAGCTATTATATCATCGTCTCTGTCCCTCCTCCATCAGAGAAAAAAAACTACACTTTACATTTTTTTTCTACGATCATCATACTTTAAGTACATTTGCAAAATACGCTTTCCTAATACTGCCAGCTTCGTCGTTGCCAGTTTTAATCCTGAGAAATGAAATAAAGTAAATCAGCTGTTCGTTTAGGTATTTCAACTGCATAGTTGTACAATGATAAGAAATTGAAATTTTGGTAGTAATTGTAGTTTTATTTAAAAACGGTGAAGGTTTGTGTCAATTTGTAGCTGTAACACTTTATTATAGGGTCACAGAAAATCGACAAATGTCCGGAATGGATCATCTTCGATTTTAATAACTCGTAGGTTGGTTTTATTGCTGTTAATAGTACTTTGCTGAAATATTTTTTGTTTTTGTCCATTTTTGACGGAGACTCGGTATTTTGAAATTTGAAAAAAATATGAACATCGCAAGCTCATGAAACAAACTCTATTTATTTATGGAAGCTATAAGTTTCTGAAAAAAATTAATTGAGATCCACTTTTTTTGAAAATTTGTTTTCAAGGATAATGGATATGCTTGTTATCCTTGAATATCTCAAAAGACCCACTCTCAACTTTTTTCTTTTTTTTTTTACTTATTTTATTTTAATTCTTACACTTTACACACACCAATTCTTACCGTAAGGGGTCATTTGACCCCTTATGAAATAAACGTTATCTTTTAGAAAGAAATTCTTAATTTATTAAAGGAAAATAATTCGCAACATAACTTCTGATTTCTAATAAAATAATCAATTAATTACACTTTTTACATATAACTGTTTTCTCCTTCATGCATTTTCCGCAGACAAATTTTAGGCAAATTATGCATATTTGAGTGGTGTTATTATCTTATTTAGCATTTTCTTCGTGATTGGGAATTATTGCTTGGACTGCTTGATATTTCTTCTTATAGATTTTATTTTTTTCTTCCAGAAATTCGTGATACTCTGTGACGAGTTCATCTGATAATTGTAACATGAAACGCTATTTTTGTATCTTTACTCGAGTTGTTGCATTTTGATTTAGCGCTATATTTTCGCATTATTTGGTCAACAATATCGACGCTAAATATAGTCTCACCATAATAACTAATTGTTTCGGGTGTTTGCTTTTTATTGTTTTTTTATTTTGACGCATTTATGTTTGAATTTAGTATCGTAATTTTTTTTTTTTAGTCATTTGATTTATATACTATTGTCGAGAAAAGTTTCAACTTATCTTTCGTCATAAATTTCCTAAGGGGTATAATGACCCCTCGTGGTACTTAAGGTATGTAAAGAATTTTTATCGGTAAAAATTAAACTAAGAGAAAAACGGAAAGTGAAAAATTAAATAATGAGGTAATATAAGAATTTACAGGAATTCAGATGAGCAAAATAAATAACAATGAATGTACGAATTTAAAGTAAATTTTGAAAGGGGTGATTTGACCTCCCTTGGTACGTACATAATGTAGTTCAGAAAACTTTGAACGAAAATTGGTGACGTTGTCAGATTATATGCAGTGCTTTCGATAAATAGAACCATGGAATATACCAATGGATCCCTTGGAGTATTCTAATTCTGATCATACTTTTATTCAGACCTCCCTTCCTAAAATCACCCTTTCCTTCTCAAAATTACGTTTGAAAATTTCACTTAAATCACTTAAATACTCATAACTCATTTCACGGATATTGCAGGATAAAAATTGTACATTGTGTATTAAAAGAGAAAAAAGAAAGGAGAAAAAATCGAGAGTGGGCCTTTTGAGATAATCAACGATCACAAACATATCTATTATCCTTGAACACAAATTTTCAAAAAAAGGACCTCAACAATTTGTTTTTGCTTTCAGAAAACATGAAAGCTTCCTTAAATAAATAGCGGTTTCATGGACTTGCGATGTGTACATTCTGAGATATAAATCTTTGAAGTTACACCTACCAAGCAAAATTTGTCAATTTTCTCAAATTTCAAAATACTGTATCTCCGTCAAAAACGGATAAAAACTAAAATTATTTCAGCAAAGTACTACTAACAATACCAAAATCAATGTACCTGTCAAATTTCATCAAAATTCAAGATGGTCGATGCACAAATTTATACAATATTGCCGATTTTATGTGGAATGACCATTCAATTTCAAATTCACATTTGTTCCACACGTAGCACAATTATATCGTGCAGATAACAATTCCGCCAGACTGTTTAATTTTCTAATAAACTTAGAGTTTGGTTAATCCATATGTCCTTCGTAATCCGAACTGTTTTACTCCATTAGCACTGAAGAACTAATCCAATAAATCAGCTTCAAATTAAAATTTACATAGCTGAAAGTGGGATGTAAAAGAAAAGAAAAATTTCTAATAGAGAAAATAAGTTCCTTTGCATGATATCAACGCAAACATGATTAAATGAAAGAAAATGAATTCCATAAAAAGTTTAATCCGATGGCAAGCATGCTGGAAGCCAGGAGCGCCCAATTTATAAATTATCCCCAGAGTCACAGAACTAAAAAATTCCAAGAAAACGAAAAGGATGAAAATTCGTATTAACAGTTCAAATCAAAATAAAATCCCAAGAAGCTAGTGAGAAGGCCAGTTACAATTACAACGTAATACCGGCAAGAGCAAAGTCACTTCAGCAATTATACTGTTTTTACAGGCCCCGTGAGCAATTCGCTAGGATTACATCATTTGATGGAAAATGAAAGGACGAAGTTAAAAACAGAAAACGAAACACTTTTCACAGCCAATTCCCTTCCTGTACTCCATAAGGCCTATGTATGTATGTATGTATGTAGTTGAATCCGTTTTTCCTAGATTGCTAAGCAGAATTAATTATTTTCCGCTGTAAATTATTTCGAGTTGGCATCTATACGGTCGTAGAAAACAATCTTTGAAGGAACTTATTAATTTTGGCTTTGTTTCTATCCTATACACCGTAACTATGGTGGAAGTATGAATGAAATATATATGTAAGTATTCCGCTAATTAGCAGTGTCAGCGTGCAGAGCAATACCGGTAAAAACCTCTTAAGATTGTTTTACTTTATGCTCGGTTTTAACTCTTATAATTACAACCCAAAGAATTATGCTAGTTATACCTACTTTGTTTGAAGTTGGATTTATTTCTGTTTGTTGTAATTAACGTCTGGGGATTTAATCAAGTATGTGTATAGGATCTAAAGAGATGTCTTTCATAGAGTTTAATTTTCAGGAAAACTCAAGATTTTTAGTAAGAAGGAGCAGAAAAAGTAGTTTGAATAAAAGGGATAAAAAGAAATTAAATTTTAAATGTTATTGTAAAAGGTTTCCTCTATGTAGACACGTTCGCTATAATATATCTCTCAACTTTCCTAAGGACTCGAATATTCCTCAAAGTTATTTAATAGTCTTCCTACAAAATATATGAGTTTGCTTGAATCATCTTCTTCAAAATCCTCTAACTAAACAAAGTTAAAAAATGAGAATTATTATCCGTTGGTGTTTCTATTTAATTTTTAGAACCTCTTCTTTTTGCGCTTGTTATAATATTGATCAGTTAGACATTCTCAAGGCATCGAATATTAGTCCAACTGACGACCAATTCTTCAAGCAGTAAGACAACTTATTATACGCTAGTGTAGCTGTTATAGAGTTTAGCTACTGGCTACATGGAAAAAAATTTTCATACAAAGTAACGTGGCTGCGCTTTTTAGCCTCAGTATTTTTTAAATTACCGGCATTTTTTCATGGTATACTTTCATTAACCAAACTCAATTTGGTAATCAGCGAAACTTTTTATACTGTTGGTTCATGTTAGGCCTAAAGCGCACTAGAAACTTTTTGTCACGAAATTGTTTTGTCACTGTCACCATGACCTAGTTTATTATGCACACAATGAGTAATTGTCACCCCAAAAATTCATGTTTTATATCACCATTCATCAATATATACATACATTTCGAGGAGGCAGCAGCTGTGCTATGTGTATTTGTCATAAGAATATTGAAAATTTCAAAGAAAGACACGCTATTGGGTCCTTTCAATTTGGAGCGAAATCCTGCTTAAAAGAAAAATTTCATTTAATGTTTGATGAACTACAATTCTATTCTGAAAAAGTCCTTTGATATTTCCGTATGAGTGTTGAAAGATTTTATTTTACAACTACAGATTTTGAGACCTGCTATAACTTATCAGAGTACCGATATACAATCATCAATTGAACCCGAAGAGAGACTCTAAAATCTATAAACACTTTTATAGACATTTCTTCAAGATTTTGTTTTATAGGGGTGGTTTCATTTGTCCTTCTTGTATTAATGATTCATTATTTATATCTTCTTCTCACACTATCATTGCAGCAGATATTAAAAAAAAAAGATGCGTAAGTTTCCTAGCTCTACAACGTCTGCCAAAACAATGGCAGTCAAACAGCGACAAAAATGTTATCAGTGCGTGCAAACTCATATAAAAGGGAAGGCCCGGTGATAGTTTCGAATTCCACAAATAAAAATTGCTGGCCGGAGGAACCAAAAAGTCACGTTGCCATCACTTTACTTCATCCGCGCATTAAAACATTAGAGTCTAATGGAATTGACGAAGGTGACAAAACAGTTACGTGACAAAAAGTCTAAAGTGCGCGATACGACTTAACATACTTTAGGTTATGTTGACAACCCACAGGAATTTAGAAAATAATTTCTGTTATATCCTAAAGTGGCCAGGGTCCCCATATCCTAAAGTGCCCAGGGCCCCCACTTGGCTAAAGAAGGCCATGCCCATACATACCAACATGTTGATGATATACAGATTATTCATTTTGACCGATTTGGTTTGATGGGAGATTGATAAAGAGTAACCCGGATATGGTTAGCATTTTTCCCATACTTTTTTTTTTATATTATTAAGCTAAGCTCAGGGGATTTTAAACGCCGAACAAAAGACAGAAAGAAGATGGTAGACTGTTCCACATTTGCAAAGTTCGGGATAAAAAAGGATCACGGAATTTTACTGTACAGCCGAAAGTAATTTGAAGGGTAAATGGATGTGCGCGGTTTCCAGTGCGAGTATTGTGTGCAGGAATCATTCTACAAGGGATCAGACTAGATATTTCATTGGATCATTGACATTGCATGTACAGCGATAAAGGAGCGAAAGGCATCTAACATTACGGCGGTGTTCGAACGAGTCGATATGAAATGTTATTGCTACACTCAATGAAAAGTTATATAAATTCGCATAGGTACAGTAACTATATTATACATATATAGTTATCACAGCTACATATAGTTATGAATTCCTAAAATGTAGGTAAAAATCTTATTATTTAGCTGTTGCATCTATTTTATAGTTTTGTGTTGATGAGACAACTATAACCAAGTAGATGGATGATATTTTTTGCAATGTAATCTTGTAACGGGGATAGAGAAAATGCTTGTAACTATATTTGATAGTTACTAAGACTTTCAATTTATATAAAGTTAGACAAGGCAATTAAAATATTAAACAAAAAGATGTTCTGTAATGGAAATTTCTATATAACATACTCGTACTTAAAGAAATGTTAGAAAAACATAAATAAATTAAAATTTGTGTGAATATGTCAATGAAGGGCTACCTCTTGGATATGGATGGGACTTTTATATATTGTTATACAGTGTGATGTGTTTAATATGGATTTATAGTTAAAATTTGTCACTAATATTACTAAGAGGCCAAAAGTCATATAGTTGGGAATTATCAAAAGCATATAAAAAATTAGTCCACTACTACTACCACTACTACGCTCTCAGCATCTAAAAACATAGGTGTAAGCAACTATATTCATGGTTGTTTGTGAATATAATAGGTATTTAAATATAGTAAATAGTTACTGATAACCATAATTATAATAATACAATATAATAATACAATATAATAATATAATATAATAAATTATAATAAAATTAACTTAGAAATCATATCAATGTATTCAGTGGAGTAGTGAAATATAAAAGTAAAAAAAAAATCATTTTAGTAAATAAATTCTTGTAAACTGGTAAGTAGGAACTGTCCAAATTATTGAAGTAAAGTGATTTATTGAAAATAAAATTGCTTTTTTTTTCATATAAACATATGTACCTACATAGCACACAATATTTTCACTTGCACATCAGAATACATGAAACAATTTCTAGCATTACGTGAACAGATGGATATAAACTTGTAAACAAAATTAGCTTAATTCTTTAATGTAAACAATTTAATTTAATTTTTGTAGTACATAGATATGAAAAGAATCAGTTTTCCAGTTTTGAAGACAAAGCTTTTTATGCTCTACTTAATAAAGTTTTCAGCAGAAATAAATCTTTACAAAATATTATATCCATTCATCAATCAAGAAGCTACTGGTAATCATATTTAATAACTTTATTAAAATTCGTATAATAATTTTTGTTTAATAGGAGTAAATAAAAAAATATGGGTCTTTCAATACTGCTCTATGTTGTAAATAATTCTCAGGAAAAAGGGAACAGCACCTACTACAGCCGATAACAATTGAAGTACAGGAGTCTTTTTCACAATAAGGTAAAAAATGTTCATTATTTAATTTAAAGATAAATTGAAAATTTTTGAATACAAATCTAATTTTATTTGTAATCTGAAAACACTGACCACAAAGTTGATAACTATGAACTGAGAATTTTGGAAAAGTCCAAAGGAAAAAAAACTTATTATTCTTATTATTATTTATATTTAACAGTTGAAAAGAACTTATTATATCTCTTTAAAAAAAATTACAAAGAGGTGTTATTTTAATTAGCCCGCTATTTCGGTAGATGTCACTTTTGTCATTTTTTGACATTTGACAAGTAGAAACTACGCCATTAATAAAAATGGAACGATATACGATGGTGAAAATGTGGCAAAGACGGTTCGTAAAACTCGAACATTTTTGGGTCATCGTGAAGCACCTTGTCGGACCGCAATACAGAAATTGGTAGAAAATTCGAGCTATCGGGACAAGTTAGTGATGTGAAGAATAAAACTTGTGCACGTCGCTCAAGAACAGCCGAGAATATTGCCGCTGTAGCCGAAAGTGTTGAAGAAAACCCAGGTTTGTCCATTCCTCGTCGTTCTTTGGAATTAGGCATTCCACAAACGTCATTACACCGTATTTTGCATAAAGATTTGGGTCTTAGGCTTATAAAGTTCAGTTAACACAAGAACTCAAGCCGGCCGATCATCAACAACGTCGAGTCTTTGCTGATTGGGTCCTTGAAATGCATGAAAATGATCCGGAATTCCATCGAAAACTCATCTTGAGTGATGAGGTCCATTTCCACCTCGATGGCTTCGTCAACAAGCAAAATTGTCACATATGGGGCTCGGAAAACCCAAGAGTTATTGTTGAAAAGCCTCTCTATCCTCAACGTGTGACTGTTTGGTGCGGTTTATGCTCCCGCGGGGTCATTGTACCTTACTTTTTCGAAAATGAGGCTGGAGCAACAGTTACGGTGAATGGATTGCGCTATCGACAAATGATTAATGATTTTTTATGGCCGGAATTGGATGGTATTGATCTGGACAACGTTTACTTTCAACAAGACGACGCTACGTGCCATACAAGCAACGAAACCATTTCCGGACCGTGTTATCTCTCGAAGAGGTGATCACAATTGGCCACCGAGATCTTGTGACTTAACACCTTGAGACTTCTTCCTTTGGGGCCACGTGAAAGAGAAGGTCTACGCCAACAGCCCAGCGCCGATTCAAGACCTCAAAGATGGAATTCGTGAGGCTATCGCGGACATAGGGCAGCCCACTTTGTGATTTGGTTATGGAAAATTTCATGAAAAGGATATGGTCCTGTAGGCGTGGTCGTGATGGTCATTTGGCTGATGTTATTTTCAATATATAGTAATGAAATCTAAAAGCGTTGTAACAAATAGGTATTGTTATGAAAACTATAAACCATGTAATAGCATATAGATTTTAGAACTATATACCTACCAATAATCTAGGTGTCTATTTTTTATAGCTGTTTGAAATTATAGTCGTGGCATATAGATTATTCTTTCAGTGTACATCGCCAATGAGCTTGAAGGCTCTCTTCTGGACAATATCTCTGTGACCAGCCCCAGCCCAGATATGGCAATTGTATTCCATTCTATAGGAATTGTAGAGGAGCGCTATATTCGATGGGCTGAAAGAAATCTTACACCTTTTCAGAAACCTATACCTACATATATACAAAATTTGTAGTTCCATGATTCAGATAAAGATTTATGTCGACTTGTCCTCCATTTATGTCACACTTTCTCTGATATTGACTCCATTATGCTAAATTTATTCCTCACAAACAATCATCTTCTTAATTTCCTCCAAAATAATAAGTTTTCATTAGACCCGTAATTCAAATATGTCCACGCTGTCGAAATTAAACTACATATGCAGTTTGCATGCACATATATACATAGGGATCACATCTAACGTATGTACCCAATGCAGTTCAGACCATTTTATTGTCTGTCTACCTTGTTAGTCGCATTCGTATTTATTTTTCTATTTTGAAATATTAAGCAAATAATTATCATCAAATGCCATATTATAATTTCCTTAATTCATCAGAACAGTATGGGCAATGAAGTATGCGAATCGAATCCAATTCAATATTCAAATAATAAACAGAAAAATGTGCAAAAATAAACATAACTCCACTTGGCGGAATTCCTGTCGACTACAATAATACTTACATACAGAGATAAAATCCAGACAGGGGCCGGAGTGTAAAATAAACAAATATCTGAAGTGCAAAATCTTAACTCCGTCATGTGTGTATAGTAAGTCGACAAGGAGTCGTATAGAAACCCTAGCTAAATCGCGATTATGGTCGCACACCTTTAATATTATGTTTTCCTCTGATTGCGTATAGCGAAGGTGTGTCACTAGAAAATCGAAATTACTTACAGTTTCTGATGGGGTCGACTCGAGCTGTCGGTCGGTGCGGTGGTAATCTAATTAAGGAATATTACTCAAGCAGAGACTGGTGGTAAATAGAGAATTACACGCAATTGGATTTCCAGTAATAAGGAAAATAATCATACCGGGATCAGAAGGTGGTGTAACAGGTCATTACAATACACACGAATTTATTTCATCTGGCCTTTGAGGAAAATCTTAGTAGGAACACGGTAGCAAATGTTATTTTGCTATTCACATTTTAAAGAATGTACACAATCTCTACTCCAATGGACCAATCTAGGTATCAATTCCTTCGTTTTATTTTAATCTGGCGCCAAACTGTCGCTTAACTGACAATGAGTCATAGAAGTTGTGGGTGTGCCACTCTACTGTGTGTACACGAATGTAGCACAAATAAAATATCCCAGAAATTCCAGGCTATGATTCTTCATGCCCATAGAGTAAACACATGGTCTTTCATTGCTCCCATAGGGAGACTCGATATACATATGTATGTGTTTCACTATACATACACACAATTTGCACAATTCTCAACAATTTCGATATAGACCTCATATTTCTTCCAGTCGTGATACCGTGACTTCTCCTATTAAGTCCCAGTTCTCAGTCAGGCAACTGGGAATAACATTCAACGCTACGCAATCTTCCGAACCGCAACAAATCCCAAAAATACAAGTATCAAATGTTAGCAAACAGAATAGCATCGGCGGCATGACCTATTTTGTCCTTGTTTTTGTTTTTGTTTCTTTTTTTTAACCCCAACCAATTCGTGGGGTACCATAGTACCGTCCCGTCGTACTAAGCTCCTTTTTTTATTAAAGTTGCGAATGTTGTTCGTGTTGCCATTGTTGCGATTTCAACCATTGTGGGGGCTTGTTTTCATGTTCGTTGCATGGCTAATGGACTTAATGTCATAGTTGTAGCCGTAGATACGTCTTTTCTATGGACTTTGTATGAATATTGCACTCTTGCAAGTACAGCAATACATAGGATCAGAGGAGAAGATAAATGGCTAATGTCAGCGTAGAGCATACCTAGACATTTGACAGGATTCTAGACACTATAGGTTCGTTCATTCTGAGTGCAATGAATCATCAACAAACGAGCTCGACTTCAATGATGAATAGCCAACTGCATCTTTTGTAATTATTCTTGTTGCAATA
This sequence comes from Dioctria rufipes, assembly GCA_963924295.1. NCBI lineage: Eukaryota > Metazoa > Arthropoda > Insecta > Diptera > Asilidae > Dioctria > Dioctria rufipes. The sequence goes on along the minus strand of OZ002740.1, from coordinate 19,602,914 downwards.
GACTTTTTCTTCTAGATTCTTGAAGTTTTGAAAGTTGACTCGACTTGAGTATTGATTAACTTTGGGATGAAATCATATTTATAGATATATGTAATCGATAAAATGTTTATTTTTTAATTTTATTTTTATCATAAAATAAGGCTAACCTAAAATAGGAATATTTATTGCAAACATTATCAATCCGTTTTCGTCCTATTTTACCTTCAGAGATTGTTTTCAATACCAAGGTATTTTACGTGAGCAATTGACTTACAACCCTATACAACACGTACCTGGTCCCACTAAAAAATACATACGAAAACTATTACTTGAGTTCAGGTTTAATTAATCTTTCAGGAAGCAATAATAGCCAACCAATTTTTTGAGCATATCAAAACAAAAATCTAATAACAGCAACAGCGTTATACCTGCTGTACTGCTTCGAAGCCTTATTAGGTGCGAATCGCCATCTAGTGGCAAAATCATAGAAAATTTTTTTGCTTTGACTCAAGCAACTTCGCTATAATCCTGACTCCAATTAAATTAAGTTTAAAAAAATGTTCGACATTTTACTTTTAGCCTTGTTAACAATTTTATGTACAACGTGTATTAGTAATGTTTATACGAACTCAAAAAGTTCGAACCTAAAACCGATCAAGAAGTTTATAGATGTTAGTTTTAGCAGTTTTCATAGAAATATGCACTTAAGGTATGCGCTAAGTTCTGTGTTGCAAGTGAGGGTTGATGGATGGAAGGGAATAAGGGAGCTGTGTGGTTGGAAAAAGATTGTGGGAATGTAGGAGGATAAGCTAGACCTCAGGGATATTATTGATATTATGAATTATACGATGACCATAAAACAAAAAATTTCATTGATACTCGTTAATTTGAATTGTGGAGTATATCTCACAGATGGCGCTCAAAAATTGTCGGATAAAGTTGTAATTTTTCCAAATGGCAGCTAATGTCAATGGTGGAATTTTAATAGCATCAAATTGACAGATATGTAGGTCCAATCTTTATATTGCTATACAATGGAGCGTTAAATACGCCTCAAGAGCGCGAAGTATACATGACTATATTTTTAATTAATAATTGGTTAGTGCTTTTAACACACGAATGATTCGATGTTTTGCGGTCCGACTTGAAGAAATTGACACAAAATGAAATAGACAAAACCCTTGAAGGTCACGGCATTAAAAAACAATATTTTAAGCGTGAAATCCATGATTTACAGCCGCAAATGAAATTTTAGATAATGTGATGAAAATGTTATAAAAAGTGTCGATGAAAAAAAAAATTAAATAAACATTTTGTCAAAAAAGACAAAAAGGCAATGGTGTTGATTTTTAATTCAAAAATTATAATCAAAGACAATCCCATTATACTTTGTGCGCTGCCTATTAGATGAGCCTATGGGCACGGCACCATTTCCGCGTCAAAAACCCACAAGGTTTCATGAAATTTTTTTCAAGTACTTTCAATTGTTATAACTTCTAATGATGATTTTTTTCTTTTGTTATTTATAGTAGCTATTTCTTAGATCACAGTTAATCCAGTTACACACACAAACATGGACTCCAATGTCTGGGCAAGGATCTTGTAACACATCAGGGGTATAGCACAAAGATCATTTAGGTCACGAAGCTTAGAAGTCGGCTCTGGGGTCCCACGCCTACTTATGTTAAGCACATTACAATATATTGAAAACAACATAGGGCCATAAATAGATCCTTGCGGCACACTCCACTGTACTTTGATTGAACAAGATGAACAATCGTTTAAGTTAACAGGCAATGAAGTGTAATTAAGGTAACTAACTGGTAAGATGTGTAAGACATACTTAGTATTCAATCTCAATGTCGGTTACCCTTGAATCTTGGAAATATGTAGCTTGTGTTAGAAGATAGTTTGCTCATTTTGCAATGTCAGCTTTTCTCTACGTTTTTGACATAACAGAAAGTAAAACAAATGGAAAAAGAGGAAAACATTTGACTTTGCCAAATGTGGGCCGTTTCTACGAAGCTACAAGTATATAGTTGGGAGTAGAAGCTGAGTGACGTACGTGATTGTGGGTTAGATGGGATGATAGGCGAGATGAGTAAAAGCATCTGGCGGACCATCCCAGACTACCTCGCGGCTATTTACGAGAAGTGTATGATGCAAGAATATTTCCCCAGTGAATGGAAGAGTGCTAGAGTAGTTGTTCTGCTCAAGTCACCTGATATAATGAGGAGCAACCCTCAATCCCAGTTCTTGGAAAAATATTGGATACGATATGAGTGCAATGTCAGATAGGCAGTATGGGTTTAAGAAAGGGAAAAGTGTGGAAGATGCGTGGTTGTACGTGAAAGGAAGTGTGATAGATAGTAGAAATCGATATATCCTTGGAATGTTTGTAGATTTTAAGGGCGCTTTCGATTACTTGAGGTGGGATAAATTTATTGAAAGGCTGAGGGAAGTTGGCTGCCAGGAAATTGGCCTATGGGTAAGCTATTTCACAAAGTACTTGACACACGACTTCCTAGTGTGTCAAGTACTTAAGGATAAGATTGAGCAAGAGAATGCGCTTTGACAGTCACTTTGTGTATATCAAGAAGCAAATTATAAGCTTGGCTGTCCAACTCAATCAAGTATTGAGGACTGAATGGGGCCTAAGAAGAAGAGGAACGCGGATGATCTACGAGGGCCTATTTGTTGCTTGTGCAACATATGGGGCACCGATCTGATGTGAAAGTATTAAGACCATAGTAGGAAAAGCAAAAATACTCTCTTGTCCGAGGATTATGCTACTGACGTATCTAGCAGTGTGCCGCATAGTGTCAACAAATGCCCCTTATGTCCACTTGATCTTGTAGTAATAGGCAAGACTTTGTCCTACAGATCAAGAAAGGAATCGCCTTGAGAGAAAATGACTGGGTATCTAATGAAGCTATGCAAAGCCTCATCAAAACGGAGAGGGAAAATGCACTACGGCAGTGTATTAATGAGAGATGGCAGGCCAGATGGAGTGAGAGCGAGAATGGAAGACGTTTGAGTTTATAAGGTAGATGCCTTTCATTGAAGCACATCCTGACTTTAAATTCAGTCTTTGCTTGGTATTCTTCTTGACTGACCATGGCTCCCTGAATGCATTCTTGCATAAGAGGGGACTAGCTGAGACGACGGATGTATGTGTGGAAACGGTTGCGAAGACTGGGTACACGTACTGTGTGAGTGTCCTATGTATGAAGGATTTACGGACTTAGGTAGAATGGGTGTGGAAAGATTAGAGGGAGCTATGTCTTCAGAAATGTACTGAGTAGCAGAGATAAGCATCAGTGCATTGCTGCATATGCAAGGGAGGTCTTCAGACTAAAAAGGAGGAAGTATGCTTGGCATGAAGTGCCTAGCTTGCCTGCAGAATAGAGGAAATGGATGCGGTATAGAAAGGAGAGGGTCATCAGTCCCGGGCTTGCATGAAGCCCAACTGAAGTTTCCTTGGCTATGCAATAGCCCTGGCAAACGGAAACCTAATCAGAGGTCTTCTGGTACCACGGGGTCAGTTGCCCATGGAACTCACTTCCATACCGACATTGGTGAGACCCTTCGGGGAATAACGTGGTGGTTGTGGTTGCCCATATCGCGGGCAGAGTGAATATTCTGGTGAGTGTGGGATAATTCAGCGATAATTCACGTAAGTGAATGATCGCTGACATTTTCTCGCAGAACTTGGGTAGGAGCTTGACGTGGAGTTGCGCTTTATCAACCGGGTGCCATGATCCATGGATCGGCAGAGATGTTAGATAGGTCTCGCACTTGGCGTTGACTGATACTTCAGAGGCAGAAATGCTTCTGTAGGGCGATAATTGACCTCACAAAATTAATCCGAGTGTGAAGAACACGGTTAGATTAAGCCATGATGGCAGGTGCTCACATAAAACCCCAAGGACTTTCTGCTCCTTTCTAATGACATCGCCGTGTTAAATTACAATGAAGGGGGTGCTAAAAAGGAGCACTCTTCACCTACCTTCAGATGCCGCCCATTTAACGCTGGGTTACACTGTTAGATGCTTATCTTGTATTTACGATTCTCAGCGAAAACTCTAAAACTGAAGAAGTTCTAATACTTTTGATAGATAATGTATTGCGCGAAGGAGGGGAATTGTTGCTCAAAATTTTTTCAAAAATATCTTTGGAATTCGTTATACCATTTTACACTCCCAATATCTATGAAGGTGCCAAAAACGAAGAATATCAATCAAAAACATACTTCTCCTAACTCCAGACGATGTACTAAAGAATGTTCGTTTCGTTACAACTAAATTACGTAATAAATATGTATGCACAGTATTAACTTTCATTGCATCACAAAAATTCTGCCGCTTATCAATTACCAAAAATGTCATCCAAATTATCATGTCATCGATAAGGTAACACTCATCCAAGTATAAATAACGAAGAAAAGAATTTAAACTTCAATCAATTGAAGTTTTGTAACTCTACATTAACAGATAAAAAGTTGTGAAATGTGGTTATTGACATACTCTGATAAGATTTTCATCCAAAAATGACTGACCTCAGTTCATGGGTATATTACGTCCCCAATTCCCCATTCATTCATTCATTACCCATGATGACCATAAATCTTATCAAATCAAAAATTAAAAATATAAAAAGAGATAGTAAATTCCCCAAAAAAAATTTTACTTTGACGTACACGAAAAGAAGCACCAATTGGTGGAGCGCACATACATATGTACCTACATATATAAAAAAAAACATAAATAAAATTACATAAAATTTTCTCATTATCGCTTGCGCGATTGATGATAAGCGCGACTACATTTCTTTAAGTTTTCCAATGAAAAACGATTGGACCCGGGTGTGGACAATTTGAAATTATGATCACGCACACAAATCAATTCGAACATTCGCGGTAACTTTCTTAACAAGGTTCTTTCAGGTGAAGACAATCGTGATGGAATTTTTGATAATTTTTTTGTTTTGAGCGGATCGAGTTAGGTGGATGGATTCCTAGAAAAAGGGATAAGTTTTGTCTTTTCGTCGACTATTAGTGTTGGCTATACGCATCTTAATAAATTTCTAATTAATTCGATAGAAAGTCATATGCGCGGATTCTGATTGCGTTTAATACTTAGTAGACATTCAGAAGGGCATGGGTAAGTCTATTAAGGACAGTTTATATACAATCACAGTAGATTATCATCATAGCTACACGTAGTACCGGTATCTAAGGGTTCTTATTCTCAGCCATGTTATGGCTAAATAAATTTGCCCCTTTTTATTTTCAACATTTCTTATGAAATTGATTTGAAACCTTCGGCAAACTATTAGTCTTCAGTTCATATGTAACCGAGCTTAAATATTTTGAAAAAAGTGTTGCGTTTTTTTTTTTAATCAAAAACCTCAAATATCCTTGTTATTCTCCTCCGGTTCCTAAAAACATTTTCATGTAGGTTCTCCAAACATATTTGTAAATGCTACCATAGCTGTTTCTACAAATTTGTTAATATTTTTCATGTTACAATTATTTTCATAACACTAAAATTGCGACCCCTGTACACGTTTATTTTAACATGAGAATGAAGATTTAGGTAATTTTATTGAGTACCTAGCTCAAAAACCGGATAAATTCCGTAAGAAGTTTATTTTATAAAAATCAATTTATAAACCTCTCTCTATCTTGATAAAAATTGAATGATTTATTCATTTTATAAGACAAGTACCAAGGTACTTCTCAGTTACTGGCTTTGTAGCTAAAAATCAAAAGCGTAGTGTGTGTTTCAATCACCAGTGCCGAGCGATCTCATCAGGACAGCAATGAAGCCCTGAACTGCCTGCTGTCTATACTACAGTGAACTCAGATGTTCAAAAGTTGATGGTGAATATATAAAGATTTATTTAAAAATATAAATATGAATCATTTAAAGGAAAATGGGTTTATACACATTAAATGAGTGTTGAACATCTCATTCTAACTAAATAGAAGAGGAATATTTGGAAACCCGTATAATATAGGAGTCTATAGGCAATTGTATGCCTATCATATTTAGATTTTTAAATAAATCTTTATATGTGCATCATCAACTTTTGTACATCTGAGTTCACTGTAGTGTAGACAGCAGGCAGTTCAGGGCTTATTGCTATCCTGATGAGATTGCCCTAAACTACTGATCGAAACACACAGTACGCTCTCAAAATTACTTTATGAAATTTTAATTTTCGACTACAAAGCCCGTAACTGACAGGTACCTCGGTACTTGTTTTTTGAAAATCACACATAGTAGGCGGAAAATTGCCTGTAGAGTCGTATATTATACGGGTCTGGAAATATTTAACCCCCATCCCCCCTCCCACTCTTTTATTCATTTTAATTTTCAAAATCTTTTTGTAATGACGACAGGATCTAGTAGTCCAAGCAAATACACACATATACTAGTGCATAATTTTAAATAATACTTTATAGGTATTATTGGTAGGCATTGCTAATTTGATTAGAATGAAAGCTCACGCTACTGCTGCATAGTTATTTTGGAAACTCGGAATCGAGAGCTTTATTTTCTGCCCTTCAGCCTTAATACCGCATTCGCAATGCAGAGTGGTGCAGAGTGAGCTTTGAGTCCACAATGAAGATTTTCACCATCCAGCGCGGAATGAAATTCGAACTTTGAAATTAATATAAAAATCGCTATAACAACGCCAAATCAACAAACAAGCAAACAACTGTTGTTGTCCAAATAAAAAATTCGAAAAAGGAGACATCTGGTTGCACCATCAGTTTATGCTTCGAAACTAACTAAAAATTAACGTAAACGTAAATAACATGAAAAATGTTAGTTATGATAAAAAGGAAGTATGGAACCACGCCATCTACATGCTAGTAGTTTGAAATTCCACTCTTTCGGAAATGACAGCATGAAAATAGAATAGTACCTATTTTCATGCAGCTCAACTCTGCGCTACTCTGGACCATACAGAGATGGCCATATTCACTACTGATTGCAAAAAAAATATGAATGGCAGTTGCTACTCTGCTCCACTTGTGGTAAAACTTGCAAAATATAAATTATTAGAATTGCGCAACTGAATTAAAATAGAATTGAAACAGGATAGAATTGGCTGATTTGGCATTTAACAACAAGAGTGGATCGCAAGAGATCTAAACCTATTGAATTGAATGAATACGCTAATTTTTTTATTTTTTAGTTATTTTTTATTTATTTAATATGGGTTTCCCAAAGTCAAGGGAGAGTTTTCTTCTATATAGTTTATCTTAGAATCTATTTCACATAAAGCTTCAATATGTGTAAACTTACAACTAATTAACTATACCTTCTTGTAATTCCTGCAATATTTCATTCCTACCATCGAGTCAAACAAGCCGCAGGTTGACTAAAGCAAAACAAAAATCACAATTCATTAATATTCTATTACTCTCTTTCTCTTCATAGATTAGATTGATTATACCAGACGAAATTTAAGCATATACAGCATCTATCAAATTCAATCGATCACAACTCGTATTTCATAAAAACTCTTTGTTTCATGACGACTCCAAGAAAAAAACAAATACCCATCCCAGAAGAATGTTATTTTCAAACACCTCACACAACAATTCATGTTAAATGTGATCTTCAGTGATCTTAAGAGTACTAAAGATCTTATTTGGATTTTTAGTTGCTAGAACTATTTATAGAAAATTAGGGAAATACATTTGGAGATAGTGTGAACAAGTGATTCTGATCATCTCTACATGGTACAACTCATATAGTCAAAGAACAACATTTTTTTATTATCTTGTTGCAATTAACTAGTAAAATGCAGCAAGATCAAAGATTTCATGTTTGTTCGAATTCAAAATTGTAGTCTACATGGCACGGAGACAATATGTTGTTCATTTTTTCAGCACATTCCCATTAGCTTTTAATAACTAAAGCCAGGTCATAAAATATTTTTATTGAAACCGATCTAGACATGACGCCTTTTGATATATATATATATATATTTTTTTTTTTTTTTCATTGAAGGCAATAAATCTTTTGTCATATGTATGATCTCAAGATTCACTATAGGTACTCTCTATAAATAGAACTATAATCTCTGAAAAAAACAAAATAACTCTTTTGTCGACATACTGATCCATAAAAATTACAATAAATGTTTGCAAAATTGCTACACGATCGTGGATTACTATTTGAATGTATGTATGTAATCGAAAAGAGCTTAGAAGTTTCAATATTAAATTACAACGCTTGACAGTGTACTGAAAAATTGCATTAGCACTACTAATGCAGGCATACCATTTGCTCTAATACTCTATAATTATATCGTAAGTGAAAAGAAACTACGGAATAAAGTGATCTCATTAGTCAAGATCACTTGCTTTGCAGACGAAATAATAACAGAAAATGACGTGATTTGCGTTTTGGTGTTATCGTGTCTAGTTTGCATTCCCAGCGGGTATCTCTGGTGTATAGAAGACGTTGAGATTGCAAAATAATTCATAATGACAAAGTAATGAGGAAGTGTCTGTATATATTTCATAGAGCTTTTCTAGATGTTTTTTTTTTTTTTTTTTTAAATAACTAAACAGTGTGAATTTATAAATAAAAAGAAAAATTAATAAACAAAATATTCATCATATTACAACAGACAAACGTATGCACTTTAGTTAAAATATGATTCATACAGATGAACGGACACCTGCATTCACTCTGATTTATTGAGTTGCTATAGTTAACATGTTCTTTTGTATGCTTGTAATGAAAGAGTCACAATAGATTCATTCTCAGAATTAGTTGAATGTTTAGTCCATGTATAAACTTCAAGTGATTCTGAGTCTCTCTGTGTGTGCAGCGGACTGTTCGTTGTGAATTCCAATTAAGATGCTAAGCGTATCCAAAATTCTTCATTTAAGACTTCATCACTACAAAATTTTTAGAAATACCTGTGAATTACTATAACGATTTAAAAACTTCTGCAGTCCGTGGGTTATGAATTGGTTAAATGAGGGGGGGGGGGGGGCTCCTTTTGAGACCAGGACTGACTTACAGTTTTTTAAATGATCACACAGACAAATTATCTAACACAAACGATAAAACCATACTAAGAAACATGACTATCGTGCAATATTCTCTCTCTACTAATACAAATTCTGCAGCGATTAAATCAGGTATTCGATTCATCGACATGCATGAAATAGGTTAGGTTAGGTTAGTTAAGAGAGGTGCCGCTGGAAATGCCTGGCTTCCTTCACTTAGATCTCCAGTCGGTCCATTGTGTCCCTTGACCTAATGGGATAACCTTTAAAACTTCCCTAGATACATTCTGCTTTCCCTACAAAACTCAGGATAGATATGAACTCTTTACTTTAGAGCTCCTCCAGACTTGAAATAAAGTAGCTTCATAATAGCCTACCTCTTTTATACAACAGTGCAGAGCACTGGCAAAGTATGTGTTGGATGGATACTATTTCCCTAACGAATCCTTAAACCTCCTGCATATATCGTCCGCCGCTATTCCCAGTCTTCTAGCATAGTTTTCTATAGCCCAGTGACCCGTATAGACCCCTACTAGATTCCTGATATTTGTTCTACTGCCATGAAGCAGTTCTCTTGTCCTCTTCCTGTCATATGCAGGCCACAATTGCCTCGCCATATGGCAGGTTTCCCTGTTGATCCACCAGAGGCTTGCCTTCTGGTGAGCACCCCTGATGATCTCCTCTTTTAAAGCTCCAATCCCTCACATAAACTACCGCAGCGGAGCTATCCATTTCAGAGCTCTTATTGTCTAACTCATTGACCATCTCTCTACCTAGGATACCCCTGTAGTCAAATAGGGGCACCTTATATCGTGTAGTTATTTCTTCAAGGCTGGTCTTGCTAAACTGCATCAATTTTAATTTACCAGCACAGCATCCAGCGCTGTATGGCTGTCAGTGTACGAGTATACGGAGATGTGACGTGCGGATTCTATGTACATAGATACCAATATTTCGGCCTGGTAAATCGCTGCGAGCTCTGTCTGACAGACACTACATTTGTCCGGCAGTTTAGAAAACTCGTGCCATTGACAGTCTCTGGAGTACACTACAGCGCCTATGCTCGCACTCGTCTTGAATAAAAGACAGAAATATCGGATGTTACCACAATTTCCTTCCCATCCCAATCCCTCCTGATGAGCATCATTGTATTGACACCCTACCAAAAGTAAGGAACGGTACTTGATATTCTGTTTCTTCCCTGCAATCGATGCAGTCTATCTTTTGAAGTATATTGAAATGCCCCAAACCCCTTTCCACCAGCCCCCCGCTCTCAGCCTGACAGCACCAATTGCCGATGCGCTTCTGCTGTAGACATCCAGCGACAATAAGTCAAGCATGACTTACAATGCCGCCGTGGGCGTGGTGCGCAAACATCCAGTTATTCCCAGGCAAGCGGCCCTCTGTATTTTTGACAGCACATCCAGCTTACAAAAAATCGTCAGTGCCGTCCACCAGACTGTGGAGCCATAACAGAGGATCGGCCGAACTATGGCTGTGTACATCCAACGTACCACACTGGACTGGACATGGAATAAGTGTTCTATTTATTAATTTTTTCACGCTGGCTAACTATAGCTGAACCCTACACCAACCATAAAAGGATAAGTGAAGAAACTTAGAAAATTCGAAGCCTAAATTGATCATAAAATATATAATGGAAAAAATCCGAAGTTTTAGAGAAACAGATATAGATCTTGTTAGAACTAACATTAGCCTAAGGATCGCCACACGTAAAGAACACACAATGCAACTCGATTAACTAGAGTAGGTTTAATTTAGGAAACCAGAGGAAATTTATTTTAGGAAACCTTCGAGGTAGTATAGGTACCTACTAAAAAAAATTGATATTCTTAGAAAAATTATTTGTCAAGAATACCAACCATCTGGATATTCTAGTCGATGCAGACTTTAACGTGGTATAGAGTGCAACAAAGGATGTCTTCAAAACAAATAACTGCAAAGAGGCTCGGGACAGGACAAGATTGATGAAGAAATCAAGAAAAGAAAATAGAATTTAATTAGCCAGTCTCTACGACGATGTAAAGGAAACAAACATTGGCAAATAGTAATTTATAAGCTAACAACCTTAGGGGACCCAACCATCAGATACTAAGACTCACATGGAGGAAAACTATACAAGCGGAAACTGAACTTACTGGGGATCCTGAAGTAAGCTGAAAATGATCACGTAGATCCTGGAAAGCAATCATTTCAGACATACTTACATTTATGCCTCTTAAAGGATGATCTGTATGTTTTTGAGTTCAGCATGTTTTCTTTAGATCATACTAATCGATAAGTAAATCTTTTTCCATCATAAGGTCCACTTGTACTTTTCATCTCCTCCTTAATCGAATTGCCCCCTCAAAATTACTTCTTCCATTATAACTTCAAAATTTAGCATACGTGGCAAATTAAGTTTGCGCACGCGTTTGCAGATTATAAACCCATCACTGTCTCAAAAAAAGATCTAATTTTTATAAATATCTTATAAACAAATATGTTGAGTCACTTTGACCGACTGCATTAGGTAAATAATTATGTTTCGATCCAAATAAGGTTTGTATTAAACGAATTCCATAAAAGCTTCGTAACATGATACTCCAGGAAATATCAAGAAACTATGAAAACAAAATTTTACGAGCTTCCAAAGTCGATAAGTATTAAGAAGAATTGTTCGCCGTCCAAGAAAGTTGACCACACAAAATTCACGGATAACACAAAATTGCTGAACGTGGATCATAAGAAAACGATTATCCCACTAGCTCAGGCTAACCTTATTTCGGATTCGTCATTATTTCACTTCTTAATAGAAATCTTAAGAAGTTAAGCGCTTTTCTTCTACTTTTGGTTGTCTCTAATCGACTTATCTTTGAAGTTTTTGTGTGAAAATTAGGTAAACCCTTTCCCGGCTAGTATTCAGAGTATTCTTTTCCCACAAGAGGTTTCTAAGATTTTTTTTTTCGTCTTGCAGACAATGCGAGCGGTGGCTTTAAGTAATAATGCGGGCATTTGAATTAAAATAATCGTCTTAATCGCCTCAATGAATTATTGAACAGTGAGGAGTTGTGCGTTTGAAGTCGATGTCTTACGTCTCGTGTAGTGAGTAATCTTTTTAATTGCACGAAATTTAAGTGGTGCACAGTAAAAGAGAATGTGGTCTATTTTTTGTACTTCTTGTTGTTACTGTTGTTTTTTTTTCTTTTTTTAAAGCCGAGGTCTCAACCCTTTCGATTCAATAAAGCCGATGAAATATTTTCTCCCGTTTACGGACGGCATTTTAGAGATTTAAGAAAGAGTCTTCTTTATGGAAGCGGATTAAAAATAGTTAAATAGCAGCAAAATAGTCTTCTTAGGTGGGTATTTTTTGTGTATGGATATTTATTTTACGATTAAGTTATTTTCGTAACTGAATTGAAATTTTGATTTATATTTCAGTTCGGATTAATGTCAGTTTTGTTTTTTACATATTTCCCATATTTCTACACGATGGATAACAGTTGAATATGACTAAAAAAAAAAAACTGATTCGAAAATAAAATTACTCTTGCCATTTGAACGACATCTATTATCAAAGTCACTGACTAATAAATTAACTCTCCTTCTTTTATGTGATAATCTTCAGTTCATTCCAGGATTTCCAAGTTTATGTGGTTTCTATTTAAATTGCTCCAAATAGTGCTCGGTCTTCCTGCTTGACAGATTGAATTGATTAATTCTGGTGTTTGCGCCGGTAAATATTTTTACGAAGGTAGAAAAGAGTTAATTTTTTTTTTTAGTAATTTACTTGAAAATTATTCTTCCGAATTTTTATGGTGACTGATTGATTGATTTGGATGTTTTCGCTGCTAAATATTTTTATAGGGTTAGCACTGATATTTTTTTGGGAATTTTTCACGAAAATTTTTCGGAGAATTTGCCTACAAAAATTATTCTCTTTCGCTCATTTGCATTCGAATTTCAGTCTCGGTATTTATTTCCATCCCAACGTCCTTACTTTTTGTTCATTTATATTAAAAAAATTCCGACTAGACAAGGAAATACTATGAGTTCTTTATACATATACATTCTTTCCTGTTTTCAAATTATTTTACACTTTCCGACATAGGCAGGACGACTTAAAAGCTCGAATTCAAAATTTTTTTTCTCTGACATTCAACCGAATAGAAGTCCTTGAGGATCAAATATTCGCCATAATTCAGATAGAATTGTACGCTTCGTAGAATTGTAATTTTCTATAACATTAAATATGAAGAAATCTTTTGTTTGAGCTCATTTATGGCCTAAGACCTTCATAATACAGGTTACTCATAAATCTTCAATGAGCTATTAATTCAATAAATTACGGATATAGTATTGAAAACACTTGTGGATTAGAAGCCCAGTTTCAAATGGTAAAAGCCGCATAGTTTGAGTAAAGTTACTAACAATTTCAAATGGGAAATTGCATTACTTTTGAAATGATACTAGCTAATCATTAAACTACCAATGTAGAAGATTAATGGTGATATTTTTTTTTTATGTATGTAGTAGTTCACAAAGCAGATGATGAGATTCCAGTCTCTTTGTGCCTGAAACCGATAATAACCAGAGGAGTCCTACTCCTACAGTTACACCATAAAGACTATGCAGCACTAATATTTCTCGGAGATAGTAATCTACTACCAGCAAAGTGGAAAAATATGGTGAATATTAAAAATTTTCTACGAAGATGATAAACAAGTAAAAGTTGTCAAACTGAAAATTACAAATTACCTATATTCTTCAGAGATAGTCCATCGTATATTACAAATTTTAATGTACTCCTCCGTTACACGCTTTAACCTAGATATGCCACTGTTAATTTTCACTCGCTTATATAGGAATATTATATTCTTACAGAAACATCAAGAAGTCTTCTTGATTTTCCTGTATGAATTTGTTTAGTCTCGTTTAGGTCTAAACTACTGAGTACAAAGTAAATACTTAGTATTTCGCCTCATATAATTCACACTCAGAATTTATTTAGTGCATATACATATTTGTGGTCAACTTATAGCTTTTTTCCAGACGCATACGGCAAGCAAGAACCAGCCGTACTGAAGAGTACTAAGTTCTTGCTGATACGAAACGCCGTTTGCACTTTAATATTATATTCTTGTAGTAGATACTAGAAGAAGCATCTACCATTATAGACTCCATATTTCTTGACGATGTTTAAGTACTTATATATCTACTGAAGAACTGATTTTTTTAAGTTCGCTTCTATAATTTAGAAAAAGCCTCGTCGCAATTTTTTCACATAGAAAACTATTTTTATCTGCTGGCGAAAATTGCTTAAAATCTAAGCGCGATTGCCATTAAGCTTAATTGAAAGCAAATAACCAACGATTGGGAAATCAATTGAGGCAATTCAAAGCTCTGCAAAATAAATTTGTTTTGGATCCAGTGATGTTGACATTCATGATTTACAGTTTCCTTTAACTTATCAAAGTATTTTATTTGTTTTTTCCCTATTCGCTAATATTTTTGGAATTATGCAAGAAACAAGAGCTTCTCTTAAACTACCATAAAAAAATTATTTTTATATCATTTTTAAGGAACATTTTATGTACAAGAAGACATATAACATTCAATCCAAACACTGGTGCTAAAATACTGCTGGTGAACGCAACATAAAATTTCCAAGGTACACCCGCTCCCCCACTTTGATGAAATGTGGCAATTTTTCCGACAATACTCATCAAAAAAAAACTGACTCAAAGGTGATTTAATCTTCCCTGCGGGGATGTCATTTTATCTCTGCAATCAACTTAAGTGCTAGTAACTTTTACTAAAATTGTATTGGACAAGTTCGTCCTCGGTATCGTTGTGTTACTTATAACAAGTGAAGTTTATGATTCGAGCGATGATGCTGCTGGACCGCTTCATTTTACAGGCATCGGATAGCTCATGATGACTCTACGTAATGGGATGAGATGTGTGGTAGCTATTAGATATCATAGTGTAGTAAAGTCATACTATTTAATTTCCATAGTCGTCAATATATGTATTTCTGTACACAATTTTTAAAGCTTGATTAAGTGCAATTTTTCACACACTACATGCATACCTACATGCTGTATTGAATACAGTATCACCTGTACCGTTGAATTTAATGGCGAACATTTACCCAAGCAATGAGATAACCAATCATTTACCGATAATTAAAAACATTTTGCATATCTTTCGTTTGGACTTTAAGTATACACGCTTCATTTTTAATTAAAGCACTTCAAATCAAATAGATAGGAATTGAAGAGAGAAAATCCCAAGTATCACGTGTATCGTGCATGACTAATTTTATTATTCCGGCCTTAAGTTGATTCGAGTCGCGGTAAAAATTTGAGAAAGTTATCTGAGTAAAAAAAAGCGTTTTAATTAATGTTCATGTGAAATAATGAAGGACTCGATATAAATTATATCCACTAAGGAAAATCAAATTGAAGAATAGCAAACCTGTTTTAAGATACAAATTCAAAAATAATTTTTCCATTTCTTGGTGGGACCTGAGTTCGAACCCAGCTGTGATAATAAATGCATATGTTAGATAAAATTGGACTAACATAAAGCAGACATAACACTATTTCTTTCTTTAGTTAGTTTCGTCGTGAATAGTTTATAAAAAATATTAACTCTCTTGGAGTGCTATCAATACTTAAGTACGAATAGTAAACTTACAAATTTTTATGTGACTACAGATAAAAGCGTGAGTTGCTCATTGTTTTGTGTTGTCATGTCATAAATGAAGTCAATATATAAATTGTGAAAAATATTAAATGAGTGATAAATTGAGTGGATATTTAGTCCACTCGAACATTTTAATGATTAACTCATTGAAGAAGGGGAAATGTAATTTTATACATTTGAAGCTCCTGTCCTTAAAGTATAATGTATACAACAATTGACAAGTTTGGACTTGGTCAACAAATTTTATTCACCATTAATCCCATTGGTTTACAGAAATTGACTATCTGTATGAATTAATATTTGTTCTAGTTTTGTCCACCCCAAATTTCGATTTTGAGTCTAACCTAATCATAAGTAACAAAAATCGTTCGCCATCTCAGAACTTCCATCGTGAATAATTAAATTTTGACCGAAAATTCCTAATCTGCGATCCTCTAAAGACCCCCACATATCGATTTGGTTTCGAACCGTACTATAAATAATAAAATTCCTCCAACATCTTGATTTTCTATTACATAAAAATGTATTGTAATGGAAACCCATGCTTTTTACGCATTTTCTAGTTAATCGGGTATATGGGACTAAAGCGTGTGAAAATTTTTTTTGGTTTATGTCCTGCCACAACCGTTTCATACATAGTGCAAGTATAGAAAAGAAATCCATATACATAGATATTTCGGCACCCAATGTTAAATTTATAACTTCAAAATAATTAGTATATGCATTCCAAAATGCTATCTCATTTCCATCCCCATGAAAGTAAACACCAGTAACAACAGCTTTTTTATTTATTAGATTTTCATGCTGAACTGACAGAAAAGCGTCAGACAATCCAAGCAATGTTTTCCTGTCAGAAACGATCATTCAGGTCCCACAGCCAAATCGTAGATGGAGAAAGGCAGAGCCAGTGGCTTGCTTTCTACCTAAACATCAGCCATGAGTGATGAGATCTACTCTCCTCCTATATTAAATTTTCTATTGGGAATACTCCTACTAATACGCTAATCCTTCAACTGAACGATTAGTTAGATCGAGAGGCGACAGATTACACAAAGCTTTCACAGAACGTCTATATACAGGGTGATTCAACAATGTGCACATAAAACCATATGGTACAAGTGCGTTAAAAAGGTAAAGTATAAAAAGCGGCCTAAAGGAGAATGCCCATTTTAGGCCCGACACCTCCAGACATGAGAGATATCTTAAACGATGCATTATGATACTCTAAATATATTTTATTAGTAATGTTTATTTCAATTAAGCGGTGAAGCCTCAGGATGGGGGGGTGTTCTAGCTTGATCTAGTACATTTTGGAAAATTTAGTAGAGAATCGAAGAGTCGAATCATGAAAAGAAGTTTGAATACCCACACTCCTATACTCGAAGGCTTAAACAGCCATCCTCATACTCACTTTTTTAGTATTTCCCTCTTTTTTATTCAATCTGAAGTACTGGATTTTTTCGCACCTTAGTTCGACTCTAACTCGGTAGGGTTATGTCCGATTGGAAAACGGATTTTACTTTTTACTTACTTAGGAACCCCCGGCGGGTGTAATTTTCCACGACTCACCAATTCTGCGCAATCATGAGAAGTAGAAAAGATCACTTTTTCACTCAAGCTACATCCGATCGCCAAAGCTTTCCTGGACTGAATTGAAATAAACATGTTCAGAGTATCATAATGCATCGTTTAAGGCATTTCTCATATTTGGAGGTGTCGATCCTAAAGTTGTATCAAAAGTGGACATTCCTCTTTCCCAACCATCTTAAAATTACTTCAGGCATGGGGTAATCAAAAATTTTCGGTGTCAACAGCGTTTTAACTCACACCTTATAGCCTTTGAATTACGGTTTGAAGATTATATTAGGTTAAGTACACTGTAAAAAATAATAGGACTATTTCCTAAATTTAAGACATATTTTTCTCTAAAAATAAATGTAATTTTCTCTGCTATAAAGGGAAAATTAGTTTGATTTCCCCAAATCAATGAATTTAGGTATTTGGCACCAGAAATCCTATAAAGTACGTAAAATTCCCGAAATGTTAAGCTTTCTTGGATATAAGGAGGAGAACATTCAATAAATTAGGTATTATGCTACATTTTTTATGGAAATATATTTACTTTTATATAATTGACACATTGTTTTTGAAAACAAGTCATATATTGTTTTTCACCATAACTACCGTAACTTAGTAGTATGAGTATGAGCCATTATTCAGCTTATTTTTATGTTTTTCAAAGGGGGTGGTGTTCTATCACCTATGGTGGAGTGTGTTGCTATCAGCTATTCCCTGCATCTTAGAGAATAGCCCCTACATTTTAGGGAAAAAAAAAAAACAAAATTTTAAAATTCCTTACGTTTTATGGGAAAAAAAAACAAATACCCTACATTTGAGGGAGAAAAGCCTACTTACATTTTAGGGATAAAAACCTAATCTACGTTTTCCAAGGTGAAGCTTTCCCTAATCTTATCGACAAATACCTACCCTTTGTGGCACAAATTGTAGTCACTCACTTTAGGGAATTATTTTTTACTGTATAGGTAGTACATATATAATAAGATGTCTCTCAAGACTGCGAATTGAATTTGCATTGTTGAATTATAATAGCGGAAAGTTTTTTGCAAAACCAGTTAGTTAATATGAAAACCTTGGTTAAAAAAACAACAACATCGACTAGGGGTAAACGATTCGTGGAGGGAGAATAAATTAACAAATTTGTGAGAAAATTGTGTCGGCTGTGTACAACAATACGCTCATGACCCCTAATTGGCTACATGATTTAAAACTCTGTTGAAAGTGAAAATTCAAGATCATCCTGTTGTAATTTTAAGACTATTCTGAGCTTTGAGCTAATATTTTACAATTTTCCTCTGTAAAGTGTCTGCACTATCAATCACACCACATGGTCTTGTCCATACAATTTTGAATCAGCTTATATCTAAAGCTATATAGAGAAAGTCCCTATATATCACGAGTCTTACTTTTGAGTTACAAAGGTTTTGACAAAAGTTCTTTCATCTTTATGGTTCTCTCAGTTTTACGATTACAATTTTTGGAAATGGCAGAGATCTTATACAAATATTTTCCGACACACCCAACTTTTCTTACGATTTACCAATTTTTCTAGATATAGATCTTGAGATGCAGAACTCATTATGAATTGAAATTGAAAAATTGTAAAGACACGGCTCATATGAAAACTTAGCGAACTCAGCAAACTCACAGATAACTAATTCAGCAAAAATTTGCTATTTGAAATAATCAAACCCGAAGAAAAGTTTAAGATACATAATACATGTACCGCGTTTTATGAGTGCTTATCTGCAAGACAATATTCATGCCACAAGAACTTTTTAGTTTTTACAACTTTTTTTTTTTTAGTTTACAACTAATTTAATTATTCAAAAGCAAAATTCAACCGAGCGGTACAGTTTTGCATAATGCTGTACAAGTAGAAGTGTAAGTCTTAGTGCAAGTATACAAGGCAAATACAATATTTCCAAATTTTTCTTGAATTTTCTCTGAGTTTTATACTACAAACTTAATTGGGGCTCTCTAAAATTTAACTGAAGTGTAAGAGATTTTCTGTAATTCAGAGCTCTGTTCAGTAATAGGCAACATAGTTTAATTGTTCGAAATCATATCGACTGGTGTAAAGTCATTTGTTAATTTCTTTGGCCTTAGTCCGTCCATCACACTGAGTTCAAGATCTCCTTATAAGTAAGTTACTTACATACATATATGTATGTCTGAATTTTAGTTTACCTAAGGTTTATCATCTTTTATAATACCTTGTATAAGACCGCTTCCCGTTTGCAATCACCTCATCTCTGATCCTCACAATGATAACATACATACAACATAGGCCTGGGCTACTCGTTTTTACCATTTTTCCATTGATTGGATACGTTTACTTATGATAGATGATTACTAGATGATACCAGTCTTGAGATTTGATCTCGCATAATGTCTGCAGGCATTCACACATACATATGAAGTGATTTAAAATGCACTCACTCAGAAAAACAAAAACTCGATCAACCTCATAACACTAGAGTGTTTGTGTGTAGGTATATAGGAATCGAAGATGACCACATTAATTGAGTTGATTGCTATGTAGTTAGTAAGACAAACGAAAGAAACGAACGCATTCTCTTCCATCTTTCACCTGGACCTAACTGACTTTCAGTATTGCGCGAACTAGCCGAACTAGAATTTTCACATTTTTCTCCATTTCACTTGGCGGTGATTTGTTCATCTATCGTCGCACTATCTTACGTATTTCTTTCTCAACATTGCGTGCCCTTTTTTCTCCATCAGACGTAGACGTGAGAAAATTGTAAATTTAAAAGAAAAATTAAAATTTCTCATTGGAATTGGAAATGCACGCGCGTTAAACAAGTTTCGTTCTGTTGGAATTTCATTAGTCACGGATTGAAGGATGGTGAATGAAGATGGAGAGACTAAACCTAGAATTTGATGTTTACATTTAGATGGAGTCAAATGAGGGGTTCATTTTTCAGAGGCTATTTTTCATTGCCTGGTTAAGATTTCATTTGATGAAGTTGATGTATGTAGATACCACCTGTGTGGAAGGAACGTCATACGAGCCCTCATCCCGAAAAAGTTATGAATATTTCATGTGCTCTCAGTCAGGCCATGATGTGTAATTAAAGCTACTGCAGTAGTTACGTGAGTACTTATTTATGCTCGTTACAATTATGTAAATTAAAAAAGGTGTTAATTGAAGTCTTTCTACCTTATAATGATATTAATTGTAATGAGGTGTTTGATTAATTATAATTTTAAATGAATACAGTTTCCCGTCAAGATCAACACATTACGTGGTATTAGGTGCATATAGTAGACTCTTCATGGACTATGATTTCGGAAAGTACATATTAATATAAAAAAAATACCTCAACCGAATAACATAGGTGATTAAGTGGTGATATTACAGCTGTATAAAGATTCTATTAAAAATTCAGACATTTAACGAAAGTTCGAAATTAATTTTCGAATTTCGAAAATTTTCGAAAATCGACTCGAAAGGTTTTTTAACTGATTAAAATATGTAACTTCCAACACAATGGCTCATTATTTATGAGAACTTAGTTCGAAGCTCACCAGCGCTTACCGATAGTTACGTATTGAAAACTAAGAAGCCTTTATAGGCTTTTCAACTACAAGAAAAAGTGGCGCATGGTCTACGGTTAAATATTAAATTTCGAAAATTTTCCAAAACGCGTTCTTTAGATATCTACTGGAAAGATCTTTTAACTATCAAAATATGTAATGGATAAAATAATTGCTCATATACATGGTGGTTACATAAATTTGAATTTTACCAGCGGTCAACGATGATTGAACATTTTGCTGACAGTATTATAGAGTAGAGTAGCTAAACCATTATTTGGATCAATTTATCAATATTTATCTTCATCTGCCTGATATCTCCCAAGAATTATGGGAAATAATTATTATTAAAGGAAAGTGAAAAAGGTGGCTCACTACTTCTCACTCCCCTCCACTGATTTTCATGAAACAAAATTACCTGTCAGTGAATACACTTAAGATAATTTAGAATAATTTTTTTTGAACTGGATCGCTATATTAAATGTATCTTCGAAAAAATAAATCTCTTATCTAATCGCATTAATTTAAGAGTTTAAAAACAATATTCTAACAGAATTATCTCAACTAAAATAAAACAAAAAAATAGGAAAAACTTAAAAGCTGTGCCACAGGATTCCGTATTAGATCCATAATTGGTTTTTTGGTAGTGTATACTTATAAATGGCAAAAGTTTCCTAGTCTGACCTTATTTTAGTTGCACAAGATATGCTACGTACAAAAATTAGGCTAAATATTTCATGATTTCAATTTTCTAAAGTAAAGACATCCGGAAACCTTACACACCTCATTTAAATTATAATTCACACTTCACTGGCATACCTTATAAAAAGCTAGTTCAGTTCACTTAATAGTCGCGCTTAATTACACAGTTATCTATCGTAATTTTTATCATCTGGAGTAGTGTTACTGCTATCGGTTAAGTGACGTCTTAAATAGCCGCTAACATCTTAGGATCTTCAGAGTAATAATAAAAAGCACTTAAGAGAATTGCACAGAAACTGGGTTATCACTTAAATGTCGTCGTAGTCAGTCCCTTGTCACTGCAAAAACTTTTTCATTTAATTGTGCTCTCGTTTAGTAACTATACTATAGAATGCAAAATGTCGATGCATTACATGGCATATATGTACATACATTACTTCAGCACTATAAAGCGTCCATGTAAGTTAGAAAAAACTTTGAAATAATTTTCAAAATATTTCAGAAGATGGTGTTGGTTTAGGATTTTATGGCATAGGAAACAATTTACGATTTCTTCTAGCTCATCATATATAATCAGTCCCACATACTATTCAGAAGAATCAGAAGTGTATAATGAGCTCAGGACACTTTTCTCTTCAAATATTAAAAATGACATCATTGGAGCATTTGAAGATCTCGTGCAAAAATTCCATCAGAGCTAAATGAAAATGTCTTTTAAATTATGTCCTCCTTGGAGAGCTATATTAGTTCGCCTGGGACGCCTTATCTTCCGACGTAATTAGGTATGTATATATAGATAAGAATGTGTTTCGTAGGTGTTTTCCTCTGAAAATGAAGATTCATCTGATAACGGTTTGGTGGGAAATTACTCTTTTAAATGTAAACGAAGAAAATTATTAAATCTGTTGAGGAGGATGGAGTCGCGTCTTTGTATTTATGTAAATAAAGTGTGTAAATTTGTAAATTATTTCAACCTTACGTCGAGACATTTTTATGTACGTAATTACAGGCAATTTTATCATTTGATACAATTCCACGAAATTTAAGAGGAATGTCTTGTTGATGAAAGTGTTTCATGGCAAATTTTTATGCGGATGTAAGCTTTTTAGCGACGAATAATTAGTCGATCACTACTTGAGTTGTTCTACTTAAGGAAATCTTTTTATAATTTCAAATTATTTTGTTTTTTACATTGAATCTTATGAAGGAATTTGATTTTTTAAACGTTTGATCAACTTCCTTAAATATTTCGTGAAACATGCGGGGCTAGATAAAAAAAAAAGTAATTTATTTCGTGATAACTTCTGTGTACACAGATTGGATTGTCACTAATGAGTTTAAATGGACAAGAAATACGGTCAAATCCTCTCAGGATATACAAGGTACATAGATAAATCAAAAAGGTTCCGACCTCCTCCTGTTATTTCTATACGTAAGGAGTGATCGGAGTAGCTCATCCGTATATGCTAATATGGTTAAAAAGACCTGTGAAGTCGTTTAAAAATTTTGAGAAATTCGTGTTATCATTTTCATTTGCGTCTTTAAGCCAACAAATTGAACGTACCTCAGTACTTGTCTTTTAATTCTCTGTTCAATACAGAAGGTTGAAAAATTGCCTATAGACTTTATATTGGTCTCGAAAGAATAACACTCGATATTGAGTTATCATAGTTTTGATATTTTGCAGTTAATTGAGTGTTGCAGTTTTTAATTGAACTGAAGTAGTAAACAAATTAGCGATGCTTTACAAAAAGTCTATAGGGAATGAAATGGCATTTCTGTAGATGTTCAGGAAGAAAAGAAGCTCTGTATAGTACAAAGTTTTACAAAGATGGCAACATTGCATGTGCAAAAGTGTCTCTATGTAGAAAGTATAGGGGTAAAAAAAGGTATTAAAATAAAATTTAAAAAGTAACAGATGTGTGTTTTAATTAGATAACTTTTAAGCTTTATAATTCATTCTTGTGTAAACAAATTGCACACGAAAATTTTTAAATTTGACCTCCACATGGCATTTACCTAGTATAAGAACAACAAAACTACCATTTATGTATGTAAAATAAATAACAGATGATATCAATTGCCAATCAAAATTTTCCCACACCACTATACAACAAATGAACAATAGCTCTGGTGTGACAACAAACTTGACAAAAAAAAAATATAATCCAAATTCATGCTCTACGAAAGGTAGACTGAAATTATTAAAAAACATTTTTGATAGGATTTAATAGAAGGCGATTATTAACAGACCAACCATAAGTCCTAGAAATAACATGATTAATTTCCTCAGTCCTATATCAGGATCATAGAAATATAGTCGAACATTATTAGCAAATATATTTACATTTACATAAACTTGCATATCGCAAAAAAGACTAAGCAATAAGAAACCAAGAATTGAACCTTGAGGCACTTCGCCTCTAACCAACAAAAGAGGATTCGAAAAGCGGTCCTCCATTTTGACAAGCTTAAGGTGATTTTGCAAATAAATTGCCAACCAACTTAACAGGCGAATTAAAAAAAAAAAACAAATGTAAAATGCAAGACAGCAAATTGTTAAGCAGGCTGACATTATTCAAGCTTTCACAACAATAAAAAATAGTCGATATCTACATAAAGTTATGAAAATATTGCATCGTCCAGATTATTCCGTCTTATTAATAGATCTACTCCAAAATAGGCCCAAATGTTGTTTATTTCGACACGTGTTTAAGCTTTTAAATAATGAATGAACGATTCCATATCCATCATAACTACATCTCTCTAGGTGTAATGTCTGAAGACCTGGGGGCCAGGAAATCACCAAATCTGGAAATGACTTCATCCGAAAATCACAATAAATTTTTTTTTCTCAAAGTTTGTTTTCTTAAGGGATTGAATAAGCTACATTTTGTACGGATAGATGAGTAAGCAGCAGAGCACCTAGGGGGGAGGGAGGTATATATGTCCCAAGTTCAAAAGGATTCTAAAGTCGCGTCCTTAGCCCATTTGAGCATTTAAGAACTCTTTTTTTTTTTGAAGATATTGAATTTCAAGTTTTGGACCATACAACTACTGTTTTCTTTATTTTCTTTATCTTCAATGGATTAATGTTTATTTCCTAAACAATAAAACACATTTGTTTAATTCTTTACAATCCACGCAATTATTTGTGTCGTTTTTACAAAATTTACAAAAAGAACAACACTTCAAAAATGCATACATATTTTGCTATTCATGCAAGAATAAAGAAATATAACTCATTTGAAAGTTAGGACTTCAGGATAGCTTGAAGAAAATGCCATCTCAAAAATATAAGCGATAAGGGGATTATTTCCGTTATCCTCGAATATCGTGGAAGACGTACTTTTAATTTTACTCATTTTTTTATTTTCTACCGTATATGATCTACTAAAATACATAGTATATCAAAATTTCAACATGAGATTTTAACGGGATCAGGGAGTCAAAAATCATGAAAGCCTCACCAATCATCTGCTCATAATACATATATTCCTAGTTTATTGAAAATGAAAGTGATTCGTGTTAAGGAGGGGTTAGGGGTGGGGGGGCGAACGGGACTCCCAACGGTTCGCCACTGATCGTAAGTCTAACTTCAAGAATCGATGAACAGTGGAGTGATGAATATTTATGATCGAAGCGTTCCTCCGAACTCGGCATTGTAGATTATAAAGAACTGTTCTTCTTGTTCTGGCAACACTTTTAAAAATTCGTAATACCCGCCGTTTCGAATATTGAAGTGGCTGCAAATTTATAACTTATACTTAATATATAAGATTCATTGCCATTGAAATAAGTTTCTATATATCGATTCACACCACTCCTCTATTCAATAGTTATTAACTAAATCGCATGTATCTCATCTGGACAATGTTGCCAAATCATCCAAATTTAAAAACTAAATTCCATTCTGAAACACCCTGTACATATAGCTCTTATAATGATACTCATTATCAAAATGCAACTACATATATTTTCAAAATATTTTCATATGCAAAACAAAAAATACATTCCAAAAATTATGTTCAACCTAATTCGCTTAAATGCCTTATCTGCCGACACTCCCAAATGATAAGCATTTCCAGTTTAGTATGAATAAAATCAAAATAATTTTGTGCAAAAAATGTAACAATAGGAAATTAGCAATGTTTTTACACTCTCTTACCACAGCTAAAATTTGTAAACAAAAAAGGCGCAATTCCGTCCCTCAGATAATAAAAGCGGTGAGAAAATTGAGCTGCGCACGCATATCAAGTAGACGGCTGCAGTAAATTAAACGAGGAAGTAAAGTGCACATTTTGCAATATTCCAACAACAAAAAATATTTTTTATTATTATTATTATTATTCAACTCTGCTGTCGCTAATGAGTGTGTTATACTTGGCGGCGTATTTTGTTGCGTTCAACGAGATACGCAGTAATTAGTTAGCGTCTGGTTATCAGCGCTACTGTTTTTATGCAGAAAATTTACTAATCAATTTGACACTGAGAATCTGTTTTGTTGTCCGTTATTCCATGCTTATGTGTCACTTGGCAAATTGCTCGAAGGCAATCAATTCATTTGGACAAATTTGGGGAATTAATTGATTGTGACTTTTAGCGATATTTTCAGTGTGCTATTCTAGAAGAGATACTAAATTGAAAACCACACCCGGAACATACATAGATTTATTGAAAATAGCCTTTTGATTGTAAACAAATTCTTAAATATCCAGTCAGCATCTTAAAGACTCTATCTGATGATGACACACATACGTACATATTATGTATACACAACGTATGCAAATTAAATGTTTACTAAATGAACGGTCAGTGGGACGCCTAGCCTAGACTCAACTCTTGCTAATTTTTCATACAAATAATGGCTAGTGCCACTTTGTTAGGGTTATTTTTGGCTTGAAATTCTTTATTTGCGCCTGCATCTGCTGCAGCAATTTATTTGCATCATTTGCAGCCTGCAACCAAGATTAACAACAGTCTTTAGGTCGATCGTCTTCGCGGTCCATCACGACGACAAATCTTTCTTCTTTTCACTTCTCTTCTGGCTCTTCATTGTAGTTGTGGTAGATGGTGGTGGTGTCGTTTACATTCATCTTCTCGCATGTAACCAACTGGTTTGTGGCATTCTATTAGAGTTCCTCTCGGATCATATAAAGTTATTGGGGGTATGTTTGTGTACTGTGGAGAATTTAACCGTGGTCCAATGTACATGCAATCGCCTTTACGTGCTTTTATTGCTGATAAATGGATTTTCGTTTTGCAGATTCATAACACGCTTCAAAAGAACAGGAATTGCTTATAAGAGAGGCAGAATTTGAGGCGGTTTATTTTTACATCAGACCTTTAGAAGTGATATTGTACTGCTGTTGCTGCCGATGTAGGTACGTAAATATGTATGTATATAAATTGGCGGAAACTGTGTAACGAATTGGTTTACTTTTTGAATAAATTCCAAGGTGGACGTTCAGAGAATGAGAAAACTTACATTTATTATGTTTTGTTAGTTATGATAATTATAATATTTACAGGGTGCTGCTCCAATTTGGTATAATATTTCTATAACAAATTTTGAGGTGCGGCGAAAAGGCTAAACTTATATATATAGAGAATCTCGCGAAATTGGGTTTTGATTCAACTTATTTTTTGAAGAAAGAAATAAAGAAGTAGAAAAGCTAGAATTAGTCTGAGACCAATTCTTATGATACCCTAGATGAATGCCAGTAGTATGAAATTTCCCTCTGTGCAAGTTTGATTTTTTTACATATATCTAAAACGGTTCGTCGGACAGAAAAAATAATTCTAACAAATTTTATAGGATTTCATATTATTATTATTATTATTATTATTATTTATTGTCATCAATTCAGTTATACATTTAAGATTCACATCTTTTAAATTATGTATAAGTTTATATAATTTCAAATAATTACATAGAGTGAGAGGTTAAGTGAAAAAAGAAAAGAACAAAAAAAAAGTGAAAAACCTGAATTGATATTTTTAATACCAGCTCATTTTAGTAGCGTAAAAATATCTTCTCATATTTACCGAAACATTATTTTGGTTAATAAATAAACTAAAATTTAGACGTTCTTAAATTTATCTATTGAAAAAATTTGGTAGATGAATAAAGATTAAAAGACAAAATTGGAATTGGACGTGTTGATAATTCGTAACTATTCTATATGTAGGAAGAAAAGTGAGAAATGAAAAGGTAATGCAAGTATGAGTAACTCTCTGACTCTTTAAAGTGGTGTTCCTCAAGGATAAATATTAGGACCTGTGCTCTATTTATTATGTGTACCTAACATGCCAAACACTGATCTGTAAGGTTTGTTTGTGCAGATTCCATCAATTTGATGAACTGATCTCAATAGATATAAAGACTAGTTTAATGATAACTGTAGCACGTCACTGGATTTCCATCAGCTACGCAGGAAATAAATCTTTTCCAGTCATCCCCACCATACCAGAAACATCGTATGCCAGATCATTTCTGAATACGCACTGCAAAAATTGTCAGATCTTTTATAAATGAGTATATTATATTACATTCCCACAGGGCCGGATCCAGCTAGCGGGCGAAGGGGCCCCCCCTGAAATCCACTGAAAAAAATTGCAGTAGATCTTTTTAATTTTTCGTAAGAAAATGGCAAAACAAACATTTAAAGAAACAATTATATCTCGTAATTGGAGAAATTCAGGGAAACTACACAACGGCGAAGAAGCAGTGAATTACATTTAAAGCAAAAAATTAATTTTTAAATATTTTTTTTTTTTATTATTTCGTAAAATGTCATAGTTTTAATAGAATACTTAGCCCAAACATTACGTAAAAACAAAATAAATCTGCAGATTGGAAAAGTCTCAATGAGTATCCTAGAGAATTTTATTGGTCGGTCTGTTTTGCTTCAAATGATGTTGATGAAGGCATATTTGAATTTAGTACAATTCTAAGTTTTGAGGATGCATGAATACATACAGTATTTACACAGCAGATTTTAACAACAGCAAAATCGCTTTTGGTTTAACGATAAGTACCACCAAGCAATACAAGGGAGATAGTCTGCTTTTCGCACCTATCAATTGCATCCATGTCCAGAACTGAAACAGTATCCAAAGAGAAAAGTTTCTTTTTGACCAGAACGTTAGAATATTGGCAATACGCAAAAGCAGCAAAGGTTTCTGGTCCCAGGTCAAAACTCTCAGGACCAACTTCAGCAGCTCCTCTATTCCTTCACTACTTTAAAATGAAATGATTGTTGACTCCCTAAATAAAACTGATGTTTATACTGGTAGATTTCTCCTTTTCCACATACTTTACAACTCCCTTGTAGATGTGTACAAGAGCCAATACACATCCATACGAGAGTTATGTTCGAGGTCGTTAAGTAGATTAACGCCTCCATTAACTGCAGGTCCTGATAGTTTCAAGCCCCCGTTAAATAAAACCTGTAACTCATTCTTGGCTAAAGCTCTGCGAAAATTATTCTACTTGTCTTATTCGACAGGAAAATTTCTAATTGCTTGGAAACTGCCTCACGTTCAGCCTATTCCCAAGAAAGGAAAGCGTAGTGATCTCTGAAATTATCGACCAATTACAATCACTTCGATTCTTTAAAAGGATTTTGAATCTATCATTAACTCTCAATTAATAAAGTACTTAGAAAGTAATCAAACCCTCAACAATCGTCAATATGGCTTTTCTTGTTCTGACTTTTGTTATGGAACGCTGAAGCCGTAGTTTTCCAAATTTTGGTGATTCCAAAATCGTTGTCATAGATATTTCAAAGACCTTTGATAGTGTCTGACAGCCCTTTTAGCAAAACTTAAAGCACTTGGCCTCTCGTCCTCCTCTATTATGAATGTAAAGTGTTTTATCTGATCTCTTAATACGGATTATGTTAGATGGCGTGACATCTCAATCTCAGCCAATAAATTCCGGGTTGCCTCAGGGCTCTGCTATCTCTTCATCTGCTGAAAATTGAGAATTTCATTAATGATCTGCTTTCCCTTACTTTCAATCCCATGTATTGTTTTGCCGATGAAAGTACCCTTGGTTTCGCTTACTCCCTTGACATCATTGGGGACTACAAAGGAAATGTCACATCTGGCAAAATAGATTGCATGATTAGATCTTTGAACCACATTGATAATATCCTCGCTTGGAGCAAGCCGAATCGCATCAAATTAAATACATCTAAGTTTCAAGGCTGTCCCATCAAGACATAATTTTTCCACTCACGTTTCTTTTGATGTAGCACTTCTTGACGAAACACCGTCTTTATGCATTCTTCACATTAATATTTGCAGTATGTTAAGCCCATCGATTCTAGCGCTCCTCTAAAAGTTCTACATCAGATCTAGAACGGAATACAATTTCCATATCTGGGCCGAAGCTGATCGCACAGCCTTAGCTTCATTGGGTGTTGTCCAATAGAGAGCCTTCAAGCTCATTGCCGATGTGGAAAAACCTTGTCATATGGACTTACACGAACACCGTCGCAATGTTGGTTGCCTTACGCTCCTATGCATATTGCTGCATGCATTCATTCATTTTCATTTCATTTTATTTCGGAAAGTACACAAGATTATTAATCTTTTAAAGTACATTATAAATTGGAAAATAAAGAGAAAAAAGCGTGAGTTCAAGATCAAAAAATAAAGTTCAATCGGTATAACAATGATAGTACTAATAAAAATTACAAAACAAAAGAAAAATAAAAAACATATAAAATAAAATAACTAATATCAGAACATTGATTCTGATGAAATGTCTAGTCTAATCCCGGATTCCTTCTGTATAATACTCGCACTGCAAGCCGCGTATATCCTTTTACCCTTCAAAATACTTTCGGAGTTGTGTGCGAACGTAGAACAAACTCCAATCTTCTCTCTTTTCTCCGGCATGTAATCTGCGGAAGTTTAAGGGTGACCTACATCGGCAGCTTCGCCACTCTCCTCACATTCCATAATTCCTTTCTTTATCACCTTCTTGCCATGCTGTGCTTTGCATCATAGTTCACAGGATATCTCCTAAACTTGGCTTAATAATATAAAAAACAGAAGAAGTCACACTTTCTTAGCTTGCCGACGAAGTTATATACATACAAGGTATGTATTGCATCTATTCTGTGACTGCAATTTTAAATAAATGTAAATTTTAGTTCCTCTATTTTACAAAGATACAATTTATGATTCGTGAATTTGAAGAAATACATTTCCCTAGTTTTACTAACTAAAATGGATGATTTTGAGATTTTACACTTCCACCATTTACTATCCAAAACAAAATGAATAATCTAACATCTCTTTTGACTTTCGAGAGTGGCAAAGAACGTTCAGCAACATTCTTCGTTGCGAGTGGTAACCACTTGCTAATCTGTTCGACTCGTATCTTTTAAATGATAAATTTTGTGCATTTAACATTTCCGAGTAGTGGGGAGTGTCTTCAAACTTTTGTTCAGTTTTCAGCATATACCATTTTTCAACCATAGTTGCGCCCCCCCCCCCTCACCTGAATCCTGGATCCACCACTGCATTCCCATAAAGTGACATAGTTTTTTTTTTTAATATGTTGATTAAGAGTTCTCTAACATTGAATGGTATATTATATGATTGAGAGATATTGAAAATTTTCTTCACAAATTTCATGCAGAATGCATTCCAAAAATATTCCAAATTTGTGCAGCGAGCATAGCGCGAAATAATTTTTCAGCCCAAACTTCAATAGGCATACAAGAGAAAAAATTATAATTGGTTGAAAATAAAAGTAAAATAAAGTGAAAACCAAAAGTTTTGTATGTCAAAACCAGGGAGATGGTGTCCTATTTAGTTCAAATTTGATTTTTTTACTATTTTTATAAAAACGATGTATACAAAATATCAGCTTTCTACGTTGACGCGTTCTCAGCACTGACTTATAACAATGGACTGAGCGTATTGCCATTTCCCTATAGGAAAGAATGGCACAAGTTTTACAGTTCTCTCTTTCGCCCTATGGCAGAGTTGGAGCTACCAACACAAAATATTGCTTACTAAGCATTTTCTTATGCCATTTGATGTTTTTATGAGATGCAATCACCGCAGAAAGAATAAGGTAAAGATAGTGTTTACCAATACCGTCTCTCTTGCCCATACGTAGGATTCAGTTAAGAATAACTTTTGAAAATTAAAGTCGGAATTAGTTTAATTTCTTATAAGAGTGCTTTGCTTATAAGTGATTAAAATATCACTTGGACAAAAGAAAATAATTATACCCTAGATGAAATCATAGGGGTATACTAAGTTTGTCATTCCGTTTGTAACACCTCGAAATAATGATGGTAGACCAAAATGGATTGGACACCCACGCATAATATTAAAAGTTATTTCGATTTGTGCATGTCCGTCCGTCCGTCCGTCTGTGCGCACGATAACTCGAGAACGCGTATACTTAGAGAGCCTGAAATTTTGTACACGGACTTTAAAAAAGAAAGTAAAATTAAGTTCGAAAATGAGACAAATCGGGCAACTCCTTCGTGGGGTTTCCATATAAAAATTTCGTTTTCCGCTAAATATTTGGACACCGCCTGAGAACGCATCGACGTAGAAAGCTGAAATTTCGTACATGATGTTTTTACTACATTAGCAAATAAAATGTCAAAAATGGACTAAATCGGGCAACTCCTTCTTGGTGTTGCCATATAAAAATTTCGGTTTTTTACGTATACTTTGAAAACGATCAGTCCAAGACATTTTTATTGTACTAAGAACTTTTGCAGAATACGAAATCCTATAAAATTGGTTATTACCATTTTTTCTGTGCGACAAACTGTTCTAGAAATATATGCGAAAAACAACTTCAAAATCAATACTTGAATAGATCGGTGACCATACGAAATTTAATACGGGCATTCATCTAGGGTATCATAAGAATTGGTCTTAGATCAATTCTAGCTTTTTTACTTGTTTTTTTTTTTTAATTTAATTCGATTTACGGGTGTAAAATTTCATCTGATTGGTTGAGTTTTACATATTTTTATGTAGTAAACGTTTCAAAGGGTGCTCTATCGGTGATATACAGAAACACAATATTTTTTGTACCACATGAAATAGCAAATCCCTCAGTCCATTGTTATAAGTCAGTGGTTCTCAGGCAGTGTTCAATTATATAAAGGAGTTGCCCGATTGGTCTCATTTTCGAACTAAAAGTTTTTTTTTTTAAACCCCGGCTGCAAAATTGCAACACTCTACGTGAATGCGTTTTTGAGTTATCGACGACACCTTTTCCTTCTACCCACTATATTGGATCTATATGAAAAGAAGTAAAAAAGCTAGAATTGGTCCGAGACCAATTCTTATGATACCCTAGATGAGAATGCCCGTATGTAATTTCGTAGGTTTACCTATCTGTGTAAGTTTGATTTTTGAAGCTGTTTTACTCATATATTTCTAGAACGGTTCGCCGGACAGTAAAACTAATTATAACCAATTTTATAGGATTTCATATTCTGAAGAACTTTTCAGTACAATAAAAATGTCTAGGACTGATAATTTTTACAATAGTATACGTAAATAACCAAAATTGTTATGTGGCAACACCAATAAGGAGTTTCCCGATATAGTCCATTTTTAAAGTTTTACTTACTATTACTATAAAAACATAGTGTACAAAGTTTCAGCTTTCTACGTCGACGCGTTTTCAGGCAGTGCTTAAATGTATAGTGAAAAACGAAAGTTTTGTATGGCAGTCCTAGGAAAAAGTTGCCCGATTCATCCCATTTTTGAACTTAAATTTACTTTTCTTTTATAAAAAGCCCGTGTTCAAATTGCAGCCCTCTAAATGAACGGGATCTTGAGCTATCGTGCGGACGGACAGACTGACGAACAGACGGACGGACATGTAAAAATCAAAATAACACTTAATATTATGAGTGGGTGTCCAATCCATTTTGCCCTACCATCAATATTTCTATACATTACAAACGGATTGACAAACTTAGTACCTATACCCTATAGATTTTATCTAGGGTATAAAAAGAGAACAGGGTCAAAACTGAATCCACATTTTAGCATATTATCTCTTTATAACATTCAAACATTTTTTTTTCGAATATTTCACTCTTGAAATGACGTCAAAAACTGTGAGAGAAAAACATTTTTGTATAAGTGCCAAATTTTTCCCTGATTTTAATTTTTCAGTTTCTTGAAAAATAAAGTTTTCCCAAAAAGTTTCAAGGTTAAGTTGCCTGGAAATAACCAATATCCGGAGAGTTTTTTTCCAGATATCATATCTACATTAAGATGCAGTTTCATGTAAAGGTCATTGGGGCGGCCAAATGTCTGCATTTAATATCATCCGCTTGAAAGAAAAACAAAAAACTACCTACAGCCTGAGTGTCTCTTTCGAAAGGATAACATTTTAAGTCAATGATTTGAAAGAGTGCAAGGAAGCGGCAGGCGCCCAATTGTCCGCAAAATATCTCACATTGCACAATGTCAAGGTTGTCCTTTGTATCCAATCCACGTCCATTTCAGAACGGCAGAATGTTGGGCTGTTGGCAGTGAATTGGAATCGATATCTCCTCCGAAGTTTTCCAACCCAAGCATTTTTGATCGCACTTTATACCTTAATGGAACCGACAATGGGGAGGCGCTGGATTACATTATTCTTTGTGGAGGAATGGAGGACTGTGGTAACTATGCCATCAGCGACTGGGTAGATATCTATAAATAATTGTTACGGTGGGAAACATTTTTTAGGTAGAACATATGGATGTGCTTACATACGTAATATTTTTAGCCATAATTCTTGATTTACAGTTGGCGATTAAGGATTTATTCAGGCCAGAAAACTGCCCAACGATGATGAAGCTGTGGGCGGCGATTACGATTTCAGTGTGGGATTGCATAATAGCTATTTTCGAGGGATCCTCCAGATGATGAAGCTTGGGTTTAGGTGATTATTTTGAAATATAAATGGATAAGTCTTTGAAGAAGACATTAGGGCGCGTTCTTTTGAATCTACAAAAAGTCTTTATGTGGCTTGTGAGAAGAAAACTAGTTACAATACAAAATACAACTATAAAAGGACAAATGGCTTCAGGTTTATACATGTAAGATATTCTGGCCGAGATGAATCACGAATTTGGAACTCTATGTCTAATCACACATTATATATATAATAGAAAATGTAAGTAAGACGAAAAATTATCTACATGGAAAATTACGATTAATAAAGAAATAAATGAAAGTGTAAAAACCTGAGTAGAAATCAAAAGGATGGTCGAAAACAGAGTCAGGTGGAGAGTCTATATGGAAGTTCTTATTGTTGATATAAGTGCAGTAAAGATGGAAAAAAAATTCACGGCCCATATATATTGTACCTTATCTTCTGTACACCGGGCCCTATTATGACAAGTTCTGACACAAAGTGATGCCAATTATGATGCACTAATGAAATAAAATATTCTAATGGGATAAACTATACACAAAATGTGTTCGCAAGTCTTCTGCTTTGAAAATTAAATGACCAAAGTACAAAAATTCGGCCTGAAAATCGCCAATATTACTACGACAAATATTCAACCTCAGTCAGCTCCACTTAATGGTATTACAATAAAAATGCTTATTGGCGAAGTTTCAATTAGTACTGATTGGTTGGTCTGTTTTGCTTCGTCGATGAATGTACTCTAGAGCTTAGTAACATACTAAGTCTTGACATGCGCGAATACATTTCATATTCGTACTTCAGATCTCATTAACAGTAAAAGCGTTCTTTTTTCTTTAATGATAAGGGAAACCATTACCTTTAGATAAGAGATAAAGTGTCT
Source organism: Dioctria rufipes (assembly GCA_963924295.1). NCBI lineage: Eukaryota > Metazoa > Arthropoda > Insecta > Diptera > Asilidae > Dioctria > Dioctria rufipes. The sequence continues at coordinate 19,567,526 of OZ002740.1, read as the reverse complement.
TCTTTTTGAACCTATCAATTTCTATGTCCATAATTGAAACAAGTGGTGCGTTTAGGTGGAGACCAAACCAGTTTGGAAGAATTGAAAGCGTTTGGTCACAACTATGTAAAATTATCAAGCACTTCGGTATGATTTGTAATCACGTGGAGGATTAATCAGCAATTTTGACCAGTTTGGTCTCGACCGAAACGCGCCCAAGATCAGTTTGAATAGAAAATATTAGACAAAGAATTTTGGTAAACCGCGAAGGTAACAAAGATTTCTGTCGTTAAAACCATGAGGAACAACTTCATCACTTCTTCTATACTTTCACTGCTGAACATGGTAAAGTAGTTGTTTTATTGTCTCCCTGGATAGAGTTAATATTTTTGCTGCAAGATTCGCTTCAAATTATCGCCTTCAACCCAATTTATAGAAACCTGTTTTGTATTTCCTGTATGGATGTGTACAAGAGGCCATATACTTCCATATGAGTGATGTATTTAAGATCATCCGGTGAAGGGGTTCAAAGTCTCCAAAACCATAGGTCCTGATGGTTTTTCACACCCTCCTCCTCCTGTTAATTAAAAGCTGTACCATATTTTTGGCTAAATCTCTGCATAAACTATTCTACTTATTTCATTCGACAGGACACGTCTCAACTGCTTGGAAACTAGCCCACGTTGGAATCATTTCGATTCTTTCGGTTGTTTTGGAAGTTAATGAAGTATCCCGAAACTAATCAATTCATCACAACTGAATAAACAATAATTTGGATACTTGGGCATAACAACATAGCAGGGAACGACAAAGCAGATTAGATGGTAAAAAAAATAATCAAAATTGAACTTCACGAATCAGATACTTATTTTTCCGGGATTCCGACCACGGCAGACAAAGAAGGAATATCGGAGCGCCTAACAATCCAAGATGAACTCCACTAGAGGTAAAGCAAGAGTTGGAGATAATCAAAATTATTCCTGAAAATTCATTCCAATGGAGGAGCTGCCTAGCTACCCCCAAGCGTTTCATCGATCGACCCATACTGATCGGGGGACTGTCGGCTGAATAAGCATTTGCACACCATCAAACTCTGGAGATAACACGTGTAGTAGATTATACGAAGACGAAGGGGATACACCTTTAAAAATTACGTTACTGGACAACATGGATTTAAGATTCGTTAAGGTCTTACTTCTCATAACAATTTAACCTCTTATGCATATATTATAAATTCTTCCATTACACAAATGCATTATCCCTCAAAGTGGAAGCAGGTTAAAATAAAACCTATATTCAGAAACATTTTAGAGCAAGTGTACCGAGATATTATAGGCCCATTAGTGTACTATCTGTGTTATCTAAAGTTTTGGACAGGATTGTTTTTTACCAACTGAGTGAATACATAAATCACCAGGGACTTTTGTGTGAGAATCAGGAGGGATTTCATTCTAGGCATAGTAGTTACTACTACCGCACTACTTCTTTTACCATAACAGAGATTATTAGACAAAACGTAGAGGATAAGTGCCCTAGTACTTATACTTTCTTATCTTTTTGATTTTACAAAAGCTTTTGACTATGTGGACATAGATATATTATGCAGAAAATTGAAAGAAAGGTTTACACTGTCTAGCTGTTAACTACATTCATTCCTATCTTTCAGCAAGGTATCAGGTGGTTAAATCCGATGAGCGGCTTTCTAATAGAAAATCTTTTTATTCAGGTGTTCCTCAGGGATCAATACTTGGCCTTTTGCTATTCTGTTTTTATATACGAATGACTTAGCTAATATTCCCAGATCCTGCTCTGTTGTAAGCTGATGATGTCCAGTTATTAATGTAAATTTAGCCATTGGTAGGTTTAATAGTGATTTTGTACAAATCGCTTAATAGGCCAAGAGAAACAAATTGGTCCTCAGTCCTTGCAAGACTCAAGAAAAATGTCATCTATAAAAAATTATGACAATAAAACACAACTCATCCTTGATCGTATGCCCGTACCAGTTTTTGCATTGGTTCGAAATCTTGGATTCCAAAGAAAGGAAATTTACAGAGGATGGGGAACTGGAGGCCAGTAACCCTATGCAATGTGGACTACAAAATCGTCTGCAAAGCATTAGGGGCGATACTCCGCTCAGTGATTGCTTCGGTAATACACCCGGAACAGTCCTATTGTGTTCCTGGTCGTAGTATCTACGACAACATCGCGGTAGCCAAACATTTGTTTGCCTACCATGAACAGACAGGTACACAAATGGCCATGATTTCTCTTGACCAGCAAAAGGCTTTTGATAGCGTCTCGCACGAGTATCTCCTGACTGCTCTCGAGGCATTTGGGTTCCCGCCCAGGTGGCTCGATATCATCGGGAAACTGTATAGAGATTCAGCGATTTTGATTAAGCATCAAGGACAGGTTCTGGCTCCTATCTCGTTTCATCGAGGTATCAGACAGGGCTGTCCATTGTCAGGTATGCTTTATGATCTTTCGTTGGAGCCGCTACTGGTGAATCTTCGTCGAATGCTCGGACAATATTCAGTGCATCTACCATATACCAATGTGAGGCCTCTTATGTTGGCATATGCGGATGACCTTTCTATTTTCGTGACAAGAGATGAAGCTTTTCCGGTCGCTCGTGCTGTTTTCGAACAGTACGAACGTATAGCGGGCGCTAAAATCAACCTTAGCAAGAGTCAAGGCTTGTGGTGTGGAAGGTGGAGAGATCGTACAGATACTCCACTGAACATCCAATGGACTAATACTTGCCTGAAGTATTTAGGTGTGTATATCGGACGCGAGAGTAAATCAAATAATAGCCGCATCGCTCTTGAGAAACTCTCTAGAGCTGTTAACTCATGGCGTAGTCGACTGTTTCCCCTATCCCTAATGGGAAGGTCAGTCGTGATAAACTATTTGATTACCTCGTCCATCGTTCATCTGCTAAAGTCTGAGACGTTTGATGAAGGCTTCGTAGGTCTTCTTCAAGCAAAAGCGATAGACGCCTTTTGGTGCGGAAGACGATGGGTTGCTGAAAGCACGCTCTGCCTGCCAGTCAAGATAGGTGGATTAGGTCTCACTAACTTGGTTGTGAAATCAAGGTGTCTCCAAGTGCGTGCATTCCAACGAGTGTTCTGCCAGAGAGACACCTTGATTTCTCAACTGTGGGTGAATGTACTGGGAGGGATCGGCATAGGGGAGTATTACTACCTGCTCTCTGTTCGACCACCCTATCCTCGTGACTGGCCGCAGGATCTAATCTCAACGATTCAGACCTGGGGCAGAATCAGGCCAGCATTTCACCTTAAGTGGAATGCTCTACGGTACACGCAATTCGCGTCGATTCCAATCAGGTTTAATCCTGAATTAATAGATTCAGTGTTCAGTAATGCTCGAGGTTTTGAAGCTGACACGCATACACTGACAGTTCTCGGAGATATTGTTGATATCTCTGGAAACTGTCGAATAAACACGAACACTCCACAACTACACGACCTGGCGACTTCTGCGCGGGAGAGATTTCGCCAACTTGGGACCAGTGACCCTGGCACTAAGTTGGAAGATGCTTTCGTTCTGGACAGACCGCCTCACACACCTTTCAGCACACTTACAACACGTGTGCTCCGTGACGTGCTTATGTCAATAAGACCTCCGGAGTATACAGGATACAACAGATGGCGAACACACCTCGGGGTGAATATGGGCGTGATGGGAGGGATAACTTGCAGAGTAGTCTACAGTTATCCTTCTAGTTACAAAGATGCTGATGTAGCATTCAAATTGCTGCATCACAGTCTTATGCATCCTAATCAGTTGTCACATATCGACCGGCGGGTTCAGAGGATCTGCACAGTTTGTTCTGGTGAAGGCACCTTGTTTCACAGGTTCTTCACTTGTCCAGCTTTGCAGAGTCTGATGGAACTGGTGCGCGATATGTGTCAGTTGATCCACCCGAATTTCGGCATTACTAGGACATCGTTTCTATGGGGACCAAAGGTTTGTAGTCGGGTGAATTGTTTGATTAGCTTTGTGTTGACACTGGCCAAATCTACAATTCACTTGTACTACATGAGAGCCGGAGATGGGAATCAGAACACTGACCCACAACACCACGCACATGCACTTAAGCGCCACTTCGTTGACAGATTGAAGAGACGTTTACGTCTTGAATATCTGGCAACGAACGCAGATACATTCAACTGCACATGGCAGCCACTATCGTCAGTGCAGGACGGCGCTCTTGTCTTTCGCTGGTGATATCAGGCCACAGCATTTGCAACACTAGTCCACGGGGCTTCTCCTCGCTTTGGAACCGTTGCAAGTGCTGTGGGAAGGATAAGCGCTCCGTTAGAGATGCTAAGCTGGAGGGATGATGAGGGCAGTTTGTAGAGGTCTATGATACTACAGGCTGCCCTCGCGGGACTCTATAACGGTATCGGGTAAATTTTTCGTTCGTTCGGCTATTAAGTTTTTAATTCGGTTTCGGTCTCGGTGCTAAATTGCAAAATTTTTTGTTGAAATTCGCTCGTTTAGGTAAAATATTTATTAGTTTATTTTGGAATTTTGGTACTTTTGGAACTGCCACTTACCCAATTGTCAAAATTGGGACTACTAAATTTTTTGTACATCTTTTAGATCATTTTTCAAAATTCTTGTGTCCGTTTTTAGTCTCTTTTGAGCATTTTGTTTGAATTTGTTTTACTTTTTGTGTCATTTTGTTTTAGTTTTGTGTCATTTGTTTAGTTTAATTGTTTTACTTGTCCCTATTGACTCTATAACTTTAGTTTAGCTAGTGCCTTTTTTTTACCATTTGTAGAGCCTTTTGCCACGTATTTTTAAGAATTTTTAAAAGAGCCAGAGAGCCAACAAATAAAGATCAAATATAAATAAAAAAAAAAAAAAATTATTATTATTTATTGTCATCAATTCAGTTATACATTTAAGATTCACATCTTTTAAATTATGTATAAGTTTATATAATTTCAAATAATTACATAGAGTGAGAGGTTAAGTGAAAAAAGAAAAGAACAAAAAAAAAGTGAAAAACAAGTAAATGAACAAACCTAGGATGTAGTGGCGCGCAAGAAGAGTAATAAACTATTTATGAAAGTCTCTATTCAATATTACGTGAGATAATGAAGGTAAATACATTCCTTTTAATGACACCGAAAGAGCCCGACATTATTGACTGTTTAATATTATGCGGCAAGGCATTATAAAGCTTAAAGGTGTAATTGAAGAACAGGCGTTTGGTTATTAATCCATGACTTCGTGGTAAAATTAAGTTAAGAGTTCTTCTAGACGAAGAGAACTGGAAATCATCAAAAAGGTAACCCGGGCAACAAAATTTCATGATTTTTATCAACGTTATCAATGAGCGATAGTCTAAGTAAGAGGAAAGGTTACATCCAAACACAGTGTTTACATAAGATGAAATGTGATCGAATCTACGAAGATTGTATATGTATCGGATTATAGAGTTAAACGCAAGTGACAATTTGTTGAAGTTCCGATGGTCTAGCTTACCATAGATCTCACATCCATAAGTGATTATTGGTAAGAGCAACGAACGAGCCAGGAGCCGGCGTGTGCTGAGAGGAGTGAACTGACTGGAGGCCCACAACGAGCGGAGACCAAAATATATTTTACGGACGATACTATTGATATGATCATCCCAGGTAAGTGTATCATTAAATATAACGCCTAAGTTACGAAGAGACTCAACCCATTGAATAGACGTGTTGTTAAGAATTATTGGGGAAAAGCTTGTTTTGTCGAACAATTATGGCATTCGTTTTTTGAGGGTTAAGCATAAGCTTATTTTGAATTGCCCATCGATTAAGGCATACGAGATCCTCGTTAATGCAACTTATGCCGTCCTCAATAAGACCAAGAGGTCTGGAAAGAAATAACTGCACGTCATCAGCATATAGATGAAGCTCACTATGGGAGATAGATTCAAAGATATCATTTATGTACATGCAAAAAAGCAATGGGCCAAGAATCGATCCTTGTGGAACTCCGCGATTGACACTGAGGTAGGAGGAGTACCTGTCATTAGAATATACTGTTTGTAGACGATCTGTCAAATAACTATACAAAAGCCTACCTGCGTAAGGTGAAAAGTTGAATTTTGTAACCAGTTTTTTACAAAGAATCTTGTGGTCAACAGTGTCAAAAGCCTTCGTGAAGTCCAGTAGAACTAAAATGTTAAGTTTGTCTGAGTCCAAGGCTTTCCGCATCTCATTTACTATTTTTAATAATGCGGTGATGCCGGAGTGTTTAGATCGGAATCCAGATTGAAGAGAATGAAGGAGGTTGTTAAGCTGAAGAAAGTTCGAGATTTGCTTAGACATTAATTTTTCCAAGGCCTTAGATAGAAACGGCAATAAGGTAATGGGTCGAAATTCTCTGCAAGTGGTTTTGGACCTTTTGGCTATGGGTATAACTTTAGAAAGTTTCCACGATTGCGGAAAAACTGACATGGTGAGACAGGAATTAAATATATGAGTGAGGGGAGAAACAATGAATGGTAGTATAAGCTTTAAAAACTTGGGCGAGATATCATCAACTCCTGCGGAGTTTGACTTAATACTACATAAGGCAAGATACACTTCATTAGGCGTTATGTTCGAAAAGTCAAAACTCGGAAAGGTATGACTTGATCTCAAGTTACTAATGAAAGCGCTGTCAGCCACAGAAGCCGATGTATTGTGGGCCAGAAAGGACTGATTAAGTTCATCTGGATCAACATTGCACTCACGCAAACGCGAGGAGCCTACTCCAAGGTTCTTAAGGTTTTTCCAAAGCTTTCCAGAAGGTAAAGAAGAACTTAGCTTCGTAAATAAATAATTCTTTTTAGATTGCCGAATAGCACAGGTAGCTCGATTACGAAGAGTTTTGTATTCGTCCCAAAACAAAGATATTTTATAACGCTTCCACTTGTAGTAAGCAAGATTTCTCTCCTGAATGAGAGTACGTATCCTAACAGAAGAAGTTTTTAGTACAATAAAAATGTCTAGGATTGATCGTTTTCGCAGTATACGTAAAAAACCCAGATTTTTATATGGCAACACCAAGATGGGGTTGCCCCATTTAGTCCATTTTTGAAATTTTGTTTGCTATTACTATGAAAACACTATGTACCAAATTTCAGCTCTCTATGTCAACACGTTCTTAGGCAATGTCCAAATATATAGTGGAAAACGAAATTTTTGTATGGCAACCCCACGAAGAAGTTGCCCGATTTGTCTCATTTTCGAACTTAATCTTACCTTTTTTTTTTAATTCCGTATACAAAATTTCAGCTCTCTAAGTATACGTGCTCTCCAGTTATCGTGAGCACAGACAAGCCTAGTACACCCTATAGATTTCATCTAGGGTATAAAAAAAAGAAATAATAAGGAAGTTTCACTATCAAATGAAAGAAGAAACGCCATCACAAGAAAACTATTTAATTACCTTCCCCCGACCCCTTCCATCGCCCCCTATTTTTGTTCCACTTTCGATCTTCGATGTCATCCACCCTCCAAGCCCAAGATCGTTTGTAAAATTATATCAGTCGAAGGTTAACGACGGAAGCAATTTCCCACCTATCATATAAAATTTGATGGAAGGAAGTTTCCCCCCTGTTTTCCCCATTCATTCAAATTTTCGTGTTAAAGTATTATGTCACATCAAATTTTTTTATACTATTCCATTCCCGATAAACTTCCAGTTTTAAAAAGTATCAAAATCGAAATTGAAACAAAATGAAAAACTCTAATTTAATTCTTACAACTAAACAAAAATTTGTCAAGCTCTGCTTCAACAATTTCGAAGGAGACTTAAGAAGTGAGGGAAAGAGATAAGACCTAGATTATGAAAACTATTCAACGCAATAAATATATGCGCAGTCGGTTGTTTTTCAATAATCGTAAGTCGATTGACAACAGTGAAGCGATGAATACTATTGACATCATCATTCATGAGACTTACGCTCAATCTTGAACATGGTGCCCCAACAAATTTCATGGAAAAAATTGTTAGAATATCGTCGACATTAAACATAGTTCGAAATGTCATTAATAAAAATGCAAAAAAAAAAACAATTAGCCACCAAGAATAGAACCCTGTGAAACTACACTTAGAGAAAACATTCCGTATGATTCTCATTCTTCTTTTAAGGCATTCATATTGTTACGTGCAATAGAAAAGGACAAGCGACTCCTATTTGAAATGAACAGTTCGCGTAAAATTACTAATTAAATACGGTCATGAACAACTTTAGGTTCGGAGATGACAAGTGACATCTATTGGTTCGAACAGTAAGCAGTAAGAATCGAAATTTCTGGTATGGAATCTTCGGGAAAGTTATAGGACAATTTGTAGAGTATAAATACACTAACGAAAGTGTTAGATTGCGATAAATACAGTACTAGCGATAATTAACGTAAAGTTAGTTGAGTTGATTTGTGATTGCTGTGAATTTGATAAAAAATAAACAGTATAGTGAAATAAAAAGAACTTGTGAGTTATATCTGAAATTTTATGTTTTAAATAACGAACAACAACAAAAGTCAAGAAAACATCCCTCTTTCATAAGAGCTATGATATAATAAAAAAAATATATAAAAGTAACAATGTTACTGATTTGATACCATTTTATTAAAAATTCCATATTATGAATTAAGTAATATTATTGATTTAGTTACGTTCTTACATTACAATTCGATATTTATTATTTTACTACCATTTAAGTAACACTGTATCAATATGATTACATTACCAGTCAAATTATCTGAAAATATTTTTGAGCTATACCTACTTTCGATCGAACTCTGGAAAGAAATGTTTGTTACAAAAGACAAAATCCTCTTATTCTTGTCACGCATAATAAAATTCCCGAATAAATTGTTAAGGAAAAATAATGGTTCTGAATGTACTATATATTGAGGTTGCAATATTTCCTGTAAACAGTCACAATGTTACAAGTTTGCGTGAAACGTTTGTTCTTTTTTTGTGAAAGTTGTCGTTACAAGGTGGACATAACTTATCTATAACAAAGCGTGTGTAGTTATTGCGACTAAATAAATCATACATTTTTCTTAAGTAGAACTTTTGCATCAAAATCTCATTTTATGACCTGTCAAAATATTATTTCGCTATTTGGATTTTAAATTTGAGTTTAAAAGTTTCTAATTCGTAATTTTGCAAAATGAATACAGAGAAGTGAGTTTATGACGAAACGAATGATTTTTTATTCTATTATCTTCATTTTTAATACCACTAAAGACATATGCGATTAGTTTATATTACTACTATAATTAAGAACATAATAAATAATGGTCAAACGAAATCTGATTTTAATTATGCTTATTAAACGCGTTCACAATCACCACACAACATAAAATTGTGAATAATAAAAAAAAAAAAATATTTCTATTCGATAATATTTCAGTTATGTGATTACAAGAGAGGCTTTAACACAGACAGTAACATTGTGGCAAATAAGAGCATTGACATACATATTTTTTGTAGCAGTGTCTTCAAATTCAAATTCAATTCAGCAAATGTATTACACAATTAAAATTTAAAGATCTTTTAATTTGTACAAGATAAAAATGAGAAAATTAATAATAAAATTAAGTATTATTCATATATAGATATAACAGAAGAGAAAAAAGAGGAACAAAAGAAATAGAAACAGAAAACAAGGATAAAGATCATATAAAGAATAAAACGCTCAGGCTTAATATTAACTATGTACTTGGAGGAAGAAATTCAAATATGCTATGACTTATAGAGAATAGTGTGCCAAACTGTATAGAACTTCTGATTTGAGAGGGTAACTGGTTTAATACTATGGCTGAAAAACAGGCACTTTATTATTAAAAAGTGAGACTTAGTTAAATTGATTCAAGATCTTCATTAACACGAAATATGTTATCCTCATTGAGACCAATAGGATTGTGCACTTGTATACATCATCTGCATAGAAATGTAAATCACAAACCTTAACTTGAAAAAATATGTCATTGATAAACATAGAGAATAATAAGGGACCAAGGATCGATCCTTGAGACACACCACAGGGAATTGGTAAAAAAGCAGGAGTAGGTTCCGTTCATGTGAACTGTCTGTAATCTGTAACTCAATAATTGAAAATACGATCAGCTGCCTGAGAGAAAAATTTAAAATATCTATTAAGCTTTCAACAGAGAAGTAAATGATCCACTGTTTGAAAAATCTACGAAGACTATTTTATAGTCAATTCATCCCTATCAATAGCCCGTGAAATATCATTGCTGACTTTAAGTAAAGCTATTGCGTAACTATGTCCAGAACGAAACCCTGACTTGTTGTCATGTAAGAGTTCATTCAAAATAAAAAAATTAAAGATTTTCAGGTACATTATTTTCTCAACTATTTTAGAAACATATGGTAGCATACTAATAGAACGACTTTACATCCTTGCGAACAGGAACAATCTTTGAAGATTTCAAAACTCTAGAAAAAACTGCTACAATATTGAAAGTCTAACAATTTTACGTTTATTAATTACAAAATTTTTTAATGACAGAAAAAATCTAATGAGATCTTAAAATTATAACAAAAAACCAGTAATAGACTCGTAATTTAGTCAAATTTTTGTTTGAATATTGCAAAAATTTAAATTAATTCATTACGAAAAGATGTTAACCGAAAAATATATCCTGCTGAACAATGACAAACAACCAAAAATTTTATTCAAAACTAAACAAATTACATAAAACCAAATTTTGATAAAAAATCTTTTCTAGACGTCAATCTTTTCATAAATTCTGCATATAAATTTATTAAATTTGAGCAAAATATTGTTAAAACTGCATCTCAATGTTTTTAACTACAAGTAAATTCCGTTTGGTCTAAATTTCTCGAACTATTCAGAAAACAAAACGAAAAGGAAATGTGTGGCTATCTAAAAATAAAATCACTTCACTAATTTCATAGAAAATCTTAACACCGTGAAATTTTGGCGCTACATCAAAATGCAGTGACTTGTGTACATAGGCACAAAACTTGAAACATTGAATTCTGTATTCAGTTTAGTCGACATGGACGTGCAGATTTTCTTTAAACAACAATCGTGTGACTGACTCCTCCTTCTCTAGCGTTGAATAATTGCAAATGTGTAGAATTCGAAAAATTTCCACAAAACTTAAAATTTATTGAAATTTATTAAAAAAAAAAAAAAAAAAAAAAACAAATGTTCTGTCAAAATCTAGTAAATCTAGACTATAAACGCATGAGACAAATCTTATAAAACAAAAAATGCATCCAAGACTTTCAATTTTCTGCTATAACTAGCTCAAACTATCCCAAACTGGTCAATCTTGAATTTGAAACTCAAGACTAATTCCCTGTGAGGGAGCTAGCATAAATGACCGCGAATGAATTATGTATAGCCTCTCGGTCTGCGGGCAATTTTATAATTATTATTCCGCGGAGTCTCTTAGTATTTCTCAATTCTCGAATGGTTCACAAATTAAGAATGATTTTCTCTCGTTAATTATAACATTTTTAGGAAGCGATTTTATCTATGTTTACGTATATCAAAAATCAAATTTTAATGAAATTCAAAAATTTTTGAAAGTAACCAATTAACTGACTGCGCAAACGCAGTAGGCGTATCAGGTAACAATAAAAAGTTTTAAAGATTTCCGTAAAAAAAAAGAAAGAAAAGATTAACGAATTCACGTGAACAATACAACTAAGAATTCATGTATACAAGCGGATGTGAGTTGTAATCCTCATTTTTAAGATCTGAAGGTTTTTACCATTCCAAGAATTCTTTTCAAAATCGTATCAACGCTATCAGGAAGGCTGACACATGGTATTTTCTTTGAAACCAGTTGCCTGCAGCCAGATGCGAATATTTTTTTTTTTTGCAACCGTATCGCGTCGTTGTACTTAGCTCGTGCTGTTATCATCTGTTGAATTTACTGAGGTGATAAAGAGGGAGAGATAGAGACCAGTTGGTCTGGTTCAGTTCGAATAGTAATTGTTATAGGATATTACCTGTGAGGCGTGAAATTGTTTTTCACTAAACAGTTGGAAACTTCCGCTTTTTTCAAGTGTTTAGATATTTTTTTTTTTAATTCTATTTTCATATTTTTTTCTCTTTTATATCTGATCGATAATAAAAATTTAATGAATTTTGAAAATTATCTCAGTTTTCAGAAAAGGATTAAATTGGAAATTTAATTTCAAAGAATTATATTAGGCGAAAAGTACGGGAAAGTATTTTTGAAGAATTTTTTGACAATATGTAATTATAGATCGGGCATATGTACATACATATGAATGTAAAAAAGGTCGTCCATTTTACCGATCAAATATATATTTTTAAATTCGATTTTCGAAAATTTTCGAATTTTTTCCAAATTCTATTTTCGAAAATTTTTAATTCTGTTTAACGAGTGGCATAATAAATATTTAATTGACTGTTTCACTGAGTAATCTTATCTCCATTACTTTTACACTTGAACGATTTAAGGAAGATATATATTACTTCCTTCCCAACCTTATTTACTATATTTTCTTATACTATGTAGGTATATACTTCTTTACAGATTTTTTACCGATTAAGTGACTTTTTAAGAATATGTGTGAGCTATCTTTGACAAGAAAATTTCAAAATTGTAAAAGCTTTCCAAATTTCGAAAATATCTCCGAAAATCTCTATGGTAGGAATTCTTCGCATTTCTAAATTAAATTGTAACAAATACCAGCAGAAAACTTATATACCTACAAATAAATTTTGATGGTGTTATTTTTGAAAAAGGGTGTTATTTTTGAAAAAGTTCTAAGAGAAGAGTCTGATTTATATAATTATAATTTATTTATCCGGGTTTTTGTGAAATATCACGGAGATACGGATACCATGGATTCTTTATTGGCAACTTTGTAACTTTTGGAATTTTCGAACATTTTTCCAAGATTTTCGTTTAAAGTCAAGTGAAAGGTTCTTTTCGACTACCGTGCTACATTGATTTTGTTTTTGATTTCGATTTTAATTGAAGTGATTAAAAGGACAAGAAATCACATACACACTAGAGCTGAAAATTGGGTCCGGATTTGCGAATATCCAGAAACCCGGATCTGCAAACTATCCGATTCCTGAAATCCGGATCCGAAGTATTCGAATTTGGATCTGAACTATCCGGATCCGGACTAAGCATTCAAATTTCAATGCTTCATTGGGAAAATATAAATTTCATGATATATGCAACCTGGAGGAAATTTTGAAACTTTTTTGCTTAGTCTGGATCCGGATAGTTTAGATCCGGATAGCTCGAATCCGGATTTTAGAATTCAGATTATCCGGATACCCGGATATGAGGAATCGGATCCTAATTATTCCGGGTAATCCGGATAGCAAATTATCCGGATACTTTCAGCTCTAATAAATACATATGTATATAAATATCCCCAACTTTTCATATATTTTTATTTAAATATCTTAAGCTGATTTTGTGAGAGTCGTTTGATAAGACAATGAATTTGAAATGTAAGATTTTGATTTTTTTTTTTAATCAAAATTCGCTTTAATTTTCAACATACGTAGTTTCCTTTTAGATCGATACACTTTGTCTAATGGTTTTCCAATTTCTTTAAGTCTTTCAAAACAATAAAATTTCATGACTTAATATTAAATTCCATTAACTTTTCATAAATTCAAACGAAACAGCACTCATTCTGGTCTATGTTGACCCTGATAAAATATAATCTATGTCAAGTGATCTTTTTACAGAACCATAAAAATCCCCATTATGATAAATACGGTTACATGAAGTAGTTTCATATAAAATAAACGTATTCAGTTTCGATAATTATGAATGACTAAATTGATTTTTATGGTTAAGGTCATCAGCTTCAGCGTATAGTTTTGCTCTTAGATAAACATCAATTAAAAATTCCAGATCATAAAGTGCAAAGAAATATTGGTCATGGCATCATAGATTTGCGCAAATAACTGGATAGATGATTTGCAAATATTATTAATAATTCAAACTGTGGGCAATTTTAATTTTTCTGCCAATTTTGTAACTTTTAAATCAACATAATATTAGCCCTCTTCCTTTTTCAATCAATGCAACTTCAACTGAATTAAATACGTTTTCACATTTCAATAAAAAAAATTGTATTTGACTTTCTTTCCTTTATTACCCGTTTTACTTAATATTTTTGTAAAATTATCATTATAATCGTCATGATCAGAAACTAGATGGCGCTGCTTATGTGAATAATTCAAACCTGAAATTTACCTAATGACACACAATGAGGATATTATTAGAAGCAAATTTTTTTTCTTTACGCAATTGTTACGCAGATTAGGTACCATTTTTTCTATTTGAAACAGCTAGATGAACTCCGGACATCGAATCAGGTTATCCCAGTTCAAGAGAGTTTCATCAGAGATTTGAGCCCACAACCTTTTGCTAGTTAAACTTGACGCAGATTGCCATTGCGCCTTCTCAACCCCTTAATATTTTTCATAAAAATTACCCCTTCGTTGGTGGAATAGATAACAAATTTGCTAATAATTCTATAGGTCTAAGTTGGAGCCTATGTAACTGGTACTGAACAACTTTCAAATCATTCTACTGACAACAGTATAAACACACAATAAATAAAAGAATCGGGATGCTGCAATGACTTAGAAAGATTCCACTTACTATTTTAGAGTACACCTGAAATTGTAAAAGAGAAGAAGAAGTAAACAGGTTACCCACCCTAAAGATTAAAGATTGATTGCTTTAGATTAAAACTGTGCGTATAGACATATGCTTCCCCAAGAAATTTGTCTAAAATTAAATAAATTTTCCCATTACCTAAGTAAATCAAAATATTACTGAAGTCATCAGAAAACAGATGCGCATACGAATAACATCTTAAAGAGGCGCACCATGCGAAGGCCTATTGATTTCAAAGTGATCACATTCAAAACATGAAACTCATCTTTGGGTCTCAAGCTCTCACATATTCATACACGGGGTAAAGAGTAAACCATATATGTAGCTTCCCACTTTCTAAAGTTGACTGATGATGCGTATGGCGACCCCTGACTCTTGAAAATATTTTTTTTTCTTTGAAGTCGTCACTCTTAACTTTTTCTAAATTTTTGTTTATTGAACTCGGGTGTTCGAGTGGATTTTTTCAATAACTTC
This sequence comes from Dioctria rufipes, assembly GCA_963924295.1. NCBI lineage: Eukaryota > Metazoa > Arthropoda > Insecta > Diptera > Asilidae > Dioctria > Dioctria rufipes. The sequence goes on along the minus strand of OZ002740.1, from coordinate 19,552,359 downwards.
GATAAGTTATGACTTTTGGTGTATGTGTGTGTGTGTGTGTGCTGTAAGCATTTATTTATAGAATTTAAGTAATAACAATAAATTTAATTTAATTAAACAAATTTATTTTTGCTGTACCCGTTGTGAGGGATTTGATTAGATTCTACTTAAATTTCGTAATCAATGAGTTCATTTAGAGGCGATTAATTTAATTTATAGTTAGGGCAATATGCATGAGCACATACACATACACATGTACAATGTTATCATGCGCTTTATAAAATTAGCGGCAATAGTAAATTTCCCGGTAAAACAAAAAAAAAACACATCGTAGCACATCTGAAATTTTCATATTTGTCTTCATCTCTTGTCTAAATCTAATCAATACAAAAATATATTTCTATTTGATAACGATTGACTTACTTAACGTTATGAAATATGTAGATAACGGTTGTTGTGGTTGTTAAATTGCTTATGTCAAATATCAAGGTAGAAGATGTTATCTCAATAAGAGAGTCAAAGGAGTAATCAAAGTCAAAGGTATCTACTGTCATTAGTAAAACTTTGGTTGAGATTGGAAATAACAAAGAACGATTATCGTGATGGAAATTAATAGAAGGTACGGAGAGAGAACTGAGCCCTGTGGCACACCCATATTAATGGGGTTATATAAGCTTGAAAATTAAGCCATTTAATACATCGGGTATTAGGTGATCAAATAGATAATTTCAGATAAAATAGAACAAAAATAAGAGGAGAAAGAACAAGAAGTTGAACAATTAATCGTCTGCGACATGCGTATCTGTGAAATTAAATATAGAATGAAGCTAATCAACCAAATATAAATTAATTGTTTATGCGAGTACATTTGTATTAAGGCACCCTGCAAATCACGTTCGACCTTCAAAGAACTTACCAGATCCAATTTCAACACAACAATTGAGTAGCAGACAGCATACGATAAATAAATCCATTCTGTTCTATCCCCTCAAAAGGATCGCTTACAAATTAACAACACCCACTATCACCCATCCACAGATTACCTATAGATAATCGAAACTTTAAAGCAACACATGAAACTTAAAATACACCTCCTACATCTCGTTATGATTTAGCTATGATGCATCTATGTACCTAGGTACATAAGAACCATGCTGTGCTGAAAAGAGTAGAATCACAATCGGCACAATGGACTTATAGACTGAAATTCTTTTGATGCAGCATCCCATGGAGAGCGAAAATCACTTCCACCAAACCAACCCCGATCCTGCAGGAAGAAGGTACAAAAAGTAGTTAATAACAGCCGATCACTGATTGTGGTACGGTGATGATGCATTAACTTTTTACAGGGCACACACGGAAACATGAAACCAAACCACTTTCTGTGCAAACCATAAAATAAACTGCTAAAAAAAACAGGCAGGTGAAGTAAAAAAGATTAGCCACTCATCGATGCGCGGTGGGCTTAAGTCTTTTGAGGATAAGACAAAACGGCGCGGTGGGAAGGTCGACAAGAAAAATGCTGAAGAAAATAAAAACAAGACCGGAGGGAACAGAAAGTTTTTATAGGTACGTCGTCGTGGTCGTCGGCCCGCAGGCTATAAACCGCAGTTCATAAGGAATACTTTGACCTAAGGGAATTTGAGAGCTCTATAAGAAGAGAGCCTCTCAATAATGAAAAGATCGAATCGATCAAGAAATATTTTTTTTTACAAGGTACATAGGTACGCATCCTACATCTATATTGACTGCAGGAAAAACTCTGACGAGTATCCTCCAAAAAATTCAAGTGCAGATAAGAGCAAAAAGATAAAAGAAAATATAACCTACATTAAAAAAACACATAACACAAAAAAAAAAGTTAATGACAACCTGAACCCCACCGGTGATCGTGGTGTTCATTACTAAAAGGTTCGGACATAAAATTCCTCCCTCAGGGGCTCCGTGTGATTATTCCCAAAGGGAAGAAAGGCGTTAGATGATATCGACCCGATTTAGGATAAATCACGATCCTGCTGATGATCATCGCATTTTGTTTATTTTTTTCTCAGTCTTTTCTTGTGGTGGTTGTTGTTGTTGTCGTTGTTGCTGTTGTTTGTTATTTAATCAATTCTCCGTTGTCATGGAAATTAATTAATTCAATGCAGGTCACGACACCCCGAATGGGAAGTTTTGTAGAAATGTAAAGGTGTAAATTTATTTGGACAACAAAACTTTTAAATGACAAATGAATTTTATCTCTAAGTCGTATCGATTGAAAGAATTTTGTGTAATCTTTCTCTTACCTATGAATGTGTATGTATGCGTGTCTGTATTTTAGGTACGAATAATATATAGTTCCCACAGGTGTAATTTTTTTTCTGTGTGTTCCGAACTGAACGAGCTTTTTAATTTGTCCCGCTTGTAAAATTCATTATCACAATTTTCGGAGTTGGTTATCAACAGTAAATACACGTCTTGAAAAGTGTTTACACGAAAAACACAGTTTGCGGTATGTCACATGTAGGTCTGTTTTCGTTTCGGGGTTTTTTTTTTGTTTTGTTTTGCATGCACGAGGTCAACAGTAATTTGGTTTTCGGTTTATTTATTTTTTATGGCGGGTAAGTAAAATGGAAAAATGAGCTCTCTGCCGCCGTCTTATGCGAAAATAGAACTGCTTAAGTAATTACGTAGGCAGAAAATATAAGTGAAGATGAAATTTTCGAAATTGAATTTTACATTTTGTCTTTGGAGATGTATGTATGTATGTATACTATACGCATGTATGTATGTTTGTAGGTATTTATGTATACAAGCCGCAGTAAATTTAAAATTAAGTTTATAAAAAAAACATCTGTTGTGAAAATAATAAATTATGAAGAGTTTCAATTGGCTACTAAGAATCGCTTCTCCATCGACTACGGTCCTTAAAAGATTCGAATCATCTCAATCGGTATACCTTTACTGGTTCGAAGTGCACAACCTGAGTACCTACCCTGGCTTATGTGAACAAAAAAAACATCCGACGGTTTCATGTTTAGATTCAACCTAAAACTGATTTCAACAAAAGGAAGCAGCTCCATCATGGATTCGGATAGGAGAAGTGGTTGCAGAAATGGGAATGTCCACTATTCATACAATTTTAGGCCGACACCTCCAGACATGAGAGATATCTTAAATGAGAACATATTTTATTCACAATGTTTATTTCAATTAAGTAGAGAAAAGCTTTGGCGATCGGATGTAGCTTGAGCGACTTTCTTGGGTGAAAAAGTGGACTTTTTTACTTCTCGTGATTGCGCGGATTTGGTGACTGGTGGAAAATGACTTCCTATGAGAAAAATGTTCACAGCAGAGCATTTATGGCCATGGAAGAAAGAACTACAAAAACATTTGCGAAATGTAGTAGCTGGGGTGCATGTGATCCAAGTGCATGAAAATTGGTTTTCCGGCGGCAAAACATCCCGAGAAAGTTTTCTGAATCAGGAAAACACCACCCAATAGTAATCGGCAAGACCTTTAATTTAATATGCAACATGCCTTATTGGAACCCCCCATGCAAAAAAAAAAATCTTTAACGAATAGTAGCTAGCAATGAGCTGAGGCGAACAGTGAAACCCGTTTTCCGATCGGAGGTAACCCTACTGAGTTAGATCCGATTTAAGGAGCAAAAAATCTAGTACCTCAGTCGGACTAAAAAAGAGGGAAATACTAAAAAAGTGAGTATGGGTATGTCTGTTTAAGTCTCCGAGTATAGGAGTGTGGGTACTCAAACTTCTTCTCAGGGCCTAAGGAATTCGAATCTGTATCAGATTTTTCAAAATGTAACTTTAACCCCCGCCAAACCTTCCCCCACTTAATTGAAATAAATATTGTTAATAAAATATTTTCAGAGTATCATAATGCATCGTTTACAAGATCTCTCATGTCTGGAGATGTCGGGCCTAACATGAGCATTCCTCATTCGTCAAAAAAATTAAATTTTAAGCCATAAAAACTATGTTGCTCAAAATATTTACCTGGAACGGTACCCAGTGATTGTGTGGAGACACAAATAGGGTAAACTTTGTATAGCGGATACATGTCACTGAGCCTGATGGATTGTAATACAATACAAATACTTTCTAAAGAATTATGAGATACAAATGAACCCATTCTAGGTATAAACCCGTTCGAAGTTCGAATTTGAACTTATCGAATCGCGCAATTTTTACGTTCGACATCTTAAAGGAAGTATAATTTTTTGTCCCTAGTCGGTATACTCTGGTAAATATGTATTGTAGCTTGGGTATCAACTACCAGGTCAGTGTTCATTGCTAGTGGATAGCTGAAAACTATATATGGTCAACTTTTTAACAGGCTCAGATATTGGCGACGATCTTCACAGGGATCGAATAGCTATATAGGATTTTAGTATGGACATTTGGATCGATTAACTAACAAAATTTCAGTTTCTTGTATTTCCCAAAAAAAAAATTATTTTCCGAATCAACCAAGATCATTTTCCTTTACCTCTCTAAGGTGGTATACTTCAAGGGTCTATTCAATCCACATTTACGCCCCGATCACATTCAAATTTATTTAGATATGCCAGTCGAGTTAATTGAAAATGGCGTCTTCCAACTCAGTGCTTACCTATGTATATACAGAATTTATAGCTGGATTAAATGCAATCACATAATACTTGTCTATTTATGAGTAGAAGTAACAATAATATAACCGATCTACCAACAGAGTTAGAGGATCAAAAAAACAGTTATACCATATGTAAGATCTATCACAAATCTAGTCATTAAATTAAGTTTATTCGTTTTGAAAAGTGTATCTGCGATTGCGTACGAATGTTAAGAATGTCCGCCAATATAAATATAGGTGTTGTCACAACATATGCGCATAGAAGCTCCAAATTATTTTCGACAATTTAATATTTCTTGAATTCGATTTTTGCTGCCGGAGAAATTGGATGACACGATCAGAATCTACATGGCTTAGCACTTCTTTTTTTTTTAATATACCTCATAAACAGAATTCTAAAACTTCTTTCTGTTGAATTTTGTACTTGTTTTTGTAATTTTTCTATTACTTGTTTAATTTTAGATTGTCTTTATTTGACTCTTTATAGATAAAAAAATCGTTTCATTTCATTTGAATACAAACACATTAAAATTTCACTATCTAGCATTTACCTTATGCTCTTTTACCCTACTAGGATTTTCAAAAAAATCTTGTACATTGGCCAGTCCTAAGATATTCTTGGTATTATATTAGATAATGAATACATCTACGCGTAGTCAATGATATCTAAAAAATCAAATAAGAATAATAAAAATTATTAGAAGAGGTCCAAGAATTGAATCTTGCGGCACTCCCTCAGAAATACTAACCATATATTAAATCTCAGGTGAATTTCAACTTGTAAATTTTTTTCTACCGAAAGAAATAAAACTCTCAAATCACTTTCTTCTTTTTTGCCTCGTCCTAAGTCCACCTCCTCAGAGAAACAATCAACAATTTATTTCTATTTCTTCTACCAGTAAATTTAATTAAAATTCATTATAGAATTTTACATCTAGTAATTATAGGTAAGAAGTACCTGAAAATCAAGTATCGATCGAACAAAATTCCATTCCATCAGCTATTATAGCGCACCTGTGCTGCTACTCTTACGTACATAAAATTTCGATAATCAACAAAAATGTTATCTTCCTATCTCAAGCGATGATTGTCGCAATCAACTAGACATTTTCTCGCAAACAACCAAAATACCGTACATATGTACCTACCTATGTACATAACCCACGTAGAAATAAATTTATTATCAGAAGAAAAAAAAATTATGAAAGATCACTTCATGAGAAGCCTTATCATATCAACCGGCCCGCAATGCTCTCTCATCGAGGTTCTAAAATAAGCTGATAGTGTCACTATGGATGATAATAAAACGTCAGATACAGAGAAAGATATCATAAAACTTTATACCGAAAAGTGCTAATATTTATGGACTTAATCACCAACACAAGCATGTGTACAGTTACTAAAAAAAACTGACGCTAATCTGATGGGTTCGTTTTAACTTGATATCGGTGGAATCTTGTTGGCTTTGCAAAAAATAATTTTTTATCATTTTCTGTGAAATACGTAGACACGCTTTGAGCTCTTGATAATGGCGAAGAATCTTAATCTCAGATTTCAATGAATTTTGCTCATATTTCCCCGTTGCTTTTACTTGCTAATCGTATAAAGAGTGAAAGGACGTCAGTTTTTTTTTTACTATGATTTTTAGGCGCAGGGTTTTTTGTTTACGCCAGTTGTTTTCATTTTCGATCTCTCACTAATTTTATTGTCTAAAAAATGGCGATATCTTAAAAATGACTTACAACACGCTTTGACAACCATTGGTGATCATCATATTAGATATGTTAATCCGAACTGCAGAGCCATCCCAAAACCATTGCCAAAATGAGGAATGAATTCATCAGATTAGACCAATCGCCCTACATTATTGGTCTAACCTGGTTAATTAGTATCTCAATAATTTAATAATGGTAACATGTCAATACCAATGTACCAGTTTAGACCAAGAATATAAGCTGACTGGTCTAAATTATTGAATTGATGGCTCAACTGTTAAAATAGTGATATACAGGCCAGATACCACTTGACTAACAGTATGTTCCTACAAGAAAAGCCCTGAAAACAAAATAATCCGCTGGACAACAAATACCGCAGGACAATACAATTCCGATAAATATAATCCCGGAAGACATAATCCCAAAAATAAAAATACCGGAACACAACGAATTTTTCTGGATTTTATACTCTCGTTATTTTGACGCCTGTAAATTCAAAATTTCAAAATGCCCAGGTATCAGAATTTTCTAATCCAAAATTGAGTTCTCCGGGATTTTGAGACTACTAAAGAAATTGAATTGGATTGGGTATGGAATTCTGGACGGAAAAATCTCGAATTTGATAATTCCGGCAGTGTAATGTTTGAATTTACACGTGCATTTTTATGATTACGAAATCCTGGATTTTTAGATTCTGAAAGAAATACTTCTCCCCGATATGTCAAAAAATTAAGTTTCTGTCTTTAAAAAAATAAAAATAAAATAAATAAAAAATAAAATTATCAAATTTTCTGGGATTACAGTATTTTTCGAGATTTTGTGTTCCAAACGTATACTTGAGTTTGATTTCACAAAATATTTATGTGCCGGGAAAAATGCGAATTCTAAACTCTGGAGAAGGAATAAAAACAAAACGAACAAAATTTGATATTTTATTTACTGCTGAGGGTCCATTTCGAATCCTTTGGCAAATATGGAATTTTCTTTTCGCGGGGATTTTGTACTGCCGAATTCTGGACCCTAGATTTTTTTTATGAGATTTCGTTATAAGAAATAAATTTTTAAATACTCCGCAATTTTTTCTGCTAAGATTATTTTTGACTTCGGAATTTTGTCCTGAGAATTTCTTCTCTTTTTTTACTTCCAGGGTTGCATCCAAGGAGGGTTCTATGCTCGCTCTCTTGGTGTATAAGGAGAACTCTAAATACAAAAATATTTTTGCTTAACATACCTACTTTGGTACAAACACACAGCTGAAAAATACCATAAATATAATTTTACATGGTTCTAGTATTTAGTTCAGTCAAACAAAAGAGACTAAATATCTATGGATAAGTATATCACCTTTAGAGAACGACTCACTATTGGATGGAAATAGCGTTAGAGGCTTCAATCTCGTAGAAGTAAATACAATCAAGAAATATTTCTGAAGGATTATTTGCAACATATTCTAGCCAAGAAAAATCACGTACGCAGAACTCTGCTAAATAAAGCAGGAAGAATCAGTAACAATTTAGGTAAAGTGAAGAAATAGGAATGGATAGGCCACACAATTAGAAGATCTAGGAATACAGATTGAAATCTACATTCAAATAAAAGTGTTTTATAAGGAACCACATAAAAAACGAAAGAAATAGATAAAGAAACGAAAATGAAAGAATTAAGACTAAATTCAAAATAATTTCATAGAATAGGGAGAAGTTTTGTGGACTAGAAAACGCTATATTATAGAGAGACCCAGACGCTAGTTAATTTTAAAAAACAAATAATTTTTTAAATCAAGATCAATTGTATTTTTCTTGTCAGTGAGTCAACATCGTCCACTTTTTCAAGTAGGTGTAGCTCTATGTTATCAATAATTGTCATTGTTCAATAAACCGTAACAAGTTATCAATATCTAGGAAAAATTAGTGTCGACATCAACTAAAAAAAAGAAGTGAATATTCTTCGACAAAGACACTCAGAATTATCCCTCAGATAGGGTAATATCAAGGATATTTGTTTGGATGATCTTATCCCTCTACTTATACATATACAAGGGCGTAAATATTGTTCAACCTTAAAACTATATTATATTAGCATCCTTCGTTTCATTTTAACGAACTTATCTTCGTTAAATTACTCATTATAGCGCAAAAGATTTATAACGTTGTCGAATATAAAAACTGGAAGAATAAAATAAAAATCTTAATACAATTGAGAGGTTTTTTTTTTTTTTGGTCTGGTTAAACTGTATCATATTTTGTATATATTTTCTCTTTATGTAATATGAGTCGAAGTCCGAAGTCCAGTAGCGGAATTACCGAAGAAAAAACGATATCAGATTGAATCCAAATCGCCAATAAAGCTACAGAAAGATCCACATACAAGATAGATACTTTCCTTCTTGCTTCCTGCTTCAAGCCTTCCTATTGAAGAGAGAAGTCTTTAAACATTTGTATGTCAAAATGACACGATCCAAATCCTTCATGACTCAACCTTGAAGAAAAAAGGCTTTAAGCAGTTGTGTGTCAAAAAGAAACGTCCTATCCTTCAAGACTCTCCTTGAAGAAAGAAGTCTTTAAACAATCGTGTGTCAAAAAGACATTTCCCAAATCCTTCAAGACCCACTCTTATCAAAAAGACACGTTCAAATCTCCCAAGGCTACCCTGGAGGAACGAAAACTTATCGTTTAAGTAACGACCGACATTCTCCAGCAGAACATCTAAACACCTACCGGAAGCAATACAAAACTCAAAAACTAAAAAAAAAAATTTAATTATTTGCTCTAAAATTCGAGTGAACTAAACGTCGACGCACGAAACACAATCAGAATAAAAGCCACAGCTTCAAGCATAATAATTTTATGTTCTCCTCGCCGAAGACAGTTAGAATAGAATAAACAAAAAAAATCAATTCTAAACTTGCTTGTCTTATCTTCAACATTCATCAAAAATAGGGCACACCCTATGATTTCTAGGTTATATAAAAATTCAAAATTTCCCATCACGCAGGTACCCCCAAAACCTAAAAGACTCATTCCTTTCGAAAAAATATTCAAAATATTCGAAAAACCGTTTCACCATAAGAATAGGTAGGCAATCAAAACCGTCAAACCACACAAAACCGCTAATTTCCTCTAATTTCTTAACGTCTACTTGTGAATTTTTCTCATCTTTCAAGATCACCAACTTCCGACTCACCTGTGTTAAATAATCCAATTAGAATTATAGCAACTGTGAACCACCTCAAGTACTCCATATTGAGCTGCTAATTATCCTTAAAACACAAAAAACTTGACACCGTTTACACGAAATTATATACAGCCACCAAGAAGAACGAGAATCGATCACGTATCGCTTTGATTACTTCACAAAAAGATCACCTGGACAAAAAAAAAAATTTTTTTTTCCTTTCGATTTTCCTCAAAATCACCTCACACACCACCACTAAATGTCGTGAAAACGGTCACTTCATGTATATAATTAAGAGGGGGAGGGGAGGTAAGTATTAACCCAACAAGAAGAACCGTTCGAATTGAGCGCACCTAATTACCACTTTCCTTCACTCGGAAAATTATTAAAGAAAATCTTTTAACCGCCAGAGTAACACCTCCGAGTTGAGGTGCTTGTGGGATTTTTGTTTTTTTTTTTTTTGATTATCAAAACCGCCGAAAATAACGAACCACGGAATTCGACTAAAATAAGAAGAAGAAAATCAATTCAAACTGCAGTAAAAAACTCACTGCAATTGTAAGAATCACAACGACTTCGAGACGTTTTGTACCTTCCTTGGGAGGAAAATGAAAACAAACAAAAAACTTGAAACTTTTCCGCGCTCCAGATGAATTTAATTCTCAACACAAACCACGAACCACAACAGCCTTTGACTGACTGACTAAAGCTGGCCTCCTATCGAATCTAGCAAGAAGGAACTTAACTTCACTTTCTGGCGGCTGACTCTTTTTACTTCTATGCTTAAGTTTGTGTTAGTTTCTGACTGAATTGTATGTGAACTCTGCTGCTATAGCTAAGCTGCTGCTGCTGTTGTTGGCTGACATCATCTAGCAAAAACACCGGTAGAAGATAGAAAATGACTGCAAGAAAGCAAGGGTGCTTTTGTGGCCTGCTAGACTAGCCTAGCATTGGTCTGGTTGCATTGGTGATTAATCCACTGTTGGGCTTTTACAGTGTTAAACAACAAAAATCTAACACAACTTTCAACGACATAAATGTACTCTCTGCTCCACGTCCAAACCTAATCAAACAAAACGTGAGCAGATATCACTTGGTGGTGAGTCGATTCTCGACTCGACAAAAGTTTCTTCTGTTGTATACTTGCATGCAATATTGTGAAAAATCGCATGAGATTTTTCGAAAGCACGTTTTGTTTTTCTACGTGAAACTTCGATTTCTGCTCTGCGTTCAGTGCTAGTTTGATTCTTGGGTGCTAAAATGAGGTGAACAAAATGCTAAAAGCATTCCTACCTTGCGAGTGGGGACGATATTGTAAATTTTATGAATGAATTTTCTGTTTAGTGTTACCAGCGGGGTTAAAACTTTTGAAGAAAATCCATAAAGAAGTAAAAATCTGAAAATAAATCATGAAAAGATTACAAAATAACGGTTGTCTGAAGTAAAGTGAATTATGTATTCAATTTTAACGATTCAACGGAAAATTTCGCATAGACAACAAACAACAAGACTTCTCAAAAATGTAAGAGTTTTCTATATAAAACTATAAAAAAAAATATAAATAAAACCTCACTGGATAACTAGTCCAGTCAATAGGGGTTTTTGCCCTACAAAATTTTGGGGTAGTTGTGATTTTTATAAATGTATTTAGTTATTGGCCCCTATGCAAAATCCGGGCGTCTGCGGGTCAGTCATCTTGGATTAAAGATACAAAAAATTGTTTTTTTTTTTTTCAAAATAATTCCTCAAGGTGAACCCATGACCAAAATTCCTTATACAAATTGGAAGAAGGCAAAATTCCCTACGTTTTTTGTAGAAACACTTGTTTTGTAAGTCTGATTTGCAATGAGTTACAGCGCTGGAAACATGACCAATCTTTCAAAAAATCGTAAAGTAAACGTCACGTTTTTTTTTAATTCTGGTATCCCCAGTAGGCCTAATCTACAGATATTCTTTTTTGTTGTTGTTTGTAATTTAAGTCACCAAGTATGTACCTATTATTTCTTACTTTTTGATGATCCGGGTCGGTTGATATTGATGCCTTCATAATCGTGTCTTCGTTAGTTTTATCCTCTAATAAATTTTCCGCAGTGAAAATCTGGGTTTCCATCCTTGTCATCTTCGTCGTTGCTCTCAATGATGACCTCTGGTGCATTCTCGCATGATTCACTATTGCAGAACCCGTATACAACAGAACATTTCTCCCCTACAGCCATATCTTCCATCGCATCCCTTTGTGCAATTGCATGAAATGACATTTCATAAGGTATATGGGCAGCTTTTTTCTGGCATTGGTACTGGTGTTAGCCCAATGGTACCAAATTTGCAGTCCCAACTGGACGGACTATTTAGGATTCCACATCATTTTTGAACTTGGTGGTAGGTCCAAGACGCATGGTACTATGCGACGTCCTTCGTTGGTGGTAATTTGGAATTTGCTTTTTATTGTCAATTTTGCGAAACGTTAGCAGCGGACTTCTTCCAAGGTTTTCTCTTCCATGTTGCCACCATACAAAGCAACAAGAAAGCGTGCTCCAGCGTCTTTTACTTTGGCATTCTGATCTTTAAAGATGCGAATGATGGCATTTAGTCCTTTATTGTTTTGGACAAGCGAAAAAAAAATAGTTTTTCTTTGGTTAAAGAAGGATGACGTATTGTCGCAGCCGCTAACCCCATATAAAAACAGAATGTTCTCTCTTTCAGATAATTCATGGAATACACTCTTTCAGCAGTTTTTCCTCTCCCCGATGTGCAAAGGTAGATATTAGTTTTGGATGATCCTAATGCTGTCAACTGAGCTAAAAGATCTATGTCTTCGTCAATAATAAAAACAGCGTCGAATGATGAGTAGAAGAAAATCGCTGTGTTGACAATCAAGATATCAGCATCATCTTCAGCTTGCTTAACAATTAAAGCTGCTCGAATTTTTCAGACGAGCTTTATTTTTTTCATTGGTCAAAATTCGGTCTTGAAAAACTTGAATCGTCATTGTCTTATCGAAAAAAAAAACTTCCACAGACATCTGCTCCTTCGTACGGCGTAGTCTTTCTGTGCTCTTCGTATTTCTCTTGTCGTCATCGAATGGATATCCATAAAAAACAACGACTGCTTTTGAATCGTAGTGATTTCGGACATATTGAATGTATTTTTCACAAATTGACCCAAAGGAATCATTTCTATGCTATCTAACTTTATGTAAAAGATACCCCCCATTCACAACATTGATTTTGTTATCACCGGGTGCACAGTTTACAGTTTTAATAAAACAAAAATAACGTTAAGCACATTTTTGTAAAAAAAAAATAAAACTGTAAGAAAATCCGAAATACTTGGTTTAGACCACCATCACCATCCAGGGAAGAGACTGAGAAGAGAATTGTACGGGACTGGTCGGACAAACTTTGGAAAGGCCATGAAGTTTTGCATGTGCAATGAGCTCTGAAGGTGACCGTATACCTTGTACTTTTTAAGATATAAGGTATTTTCAGAAATACTAGCATATTTTCTTAATCAGCCTATAACTCCGAAACTGTTGAGAGGCCATCCCCCCCCCCCCTTTCCATACATTGTTTGACTAGGTGATTACTATCACCTCCTGTCCTATGGACCACCATGGACGAAACACCCTCTATAAGGATATTATACGTATAAATTTTTTTGGAAGTATGTTGTTTACGTTCACGCCATTTTTGTCGTAGGATCAACCATCGAGGAATTGTTTTGAAGAAACCTTTTTTTATATCTTTAATCCAAGATGACGGACCGCAGATACCAAATTACAACTACCCCAAATTTTGTAGTGCAAAGGTCCTCTTTAGTCCCTATTGACTGGACTAAACTGGATTGGACGATTATGTCAATCGCTCTCGAAATTTGTCTAATCTGCAAGCAAATTGCATTTATCATTATCAGCCTCCTTCAAATATGTTTTGAAAATCGAGAAGACTTATATATTGTTCTTTTATTCATTTATGTAACAAAAGGAAACCGTATCCATTTAAAATCCCAATTACTGTCCGCTCCTTGAGCGCGTTCACTGCCACGGAAACAGTGACTTTTTGTGGACAACGAGTCGAGTTTTGCGTTCACTCTGCTAAATTTGGTCAGTTACCGACTACGCTTAACTACGACTATCTTTCACTCTGCAAATTGAATATACCAAATAGTCGACTACATTCGATTATGGTCAGGAGGATATACTACGGCAACGACTACGCGACATAAAGTGGTAGTGAAGGCGCTCAAGTAGGTACACTTGATATGAACTGTCAAAAGACCGTGACGTCATAAAGTCCAACTTGACATGTAAAACAACAACAATATCAGGAAATCTGACGTATTTTGACATAACTATAACAACACTAACTACATTTCTCTGTTTCAATATGGCCAGACTATAGCTTATAGTAGTTGGTAATCTGTCTGTATATCTTGTTCTGGGATGAATACAAAATTTAATAAAAATTGGTGCTGTGGGCTGATCTACACGTGATTAGCTCAAGTGATCTTGTAAGGGATCCAATTTAAGCTTCATTTTGATACCACATTTCGTACAACCAGGTTGTCAGTTGTTCCTTTAGGTAATTAAATAGCTGGGTGGGAATCAGATAATTTAAAATCAACCTATGGAGCTCAAGAAGTCCTTATAATTCCTCTATAATTCCTCATTTTTAGCTTGAATATTTCCATTAGGCTGTTGAGAAATATATCAGATGCATTACCGTGGATAGGACCAGACTTACAGAAATAATGACTGTAGGCGATTGCCCTTTTCACTAATTTCTCCGTAGCGACTGTAGTGCATATTTAAGTCAGTCGGCGTAATTCTGGTTCTAACAAACACGAAGCTACTGCTATTTGCATTTTAAATATGGTACAGATCAGGGAAGGACCAGATGAAGAAGAACATTTAGGGCATAGTTAAGTCTTTCCCAACTTAACCCGACTGTAACCCTTACGGCCTGATGACCATATAAGTGAACCGTGGATGAAAGTATGGTGTGCTTAAGCTGTGTGTCCAACGAACCAACCTCGGTTAAGTCTCCCATTTTTCGCTAAAGGGTCTCATACAACAGGCATAGAAAGCTATGCAGACTCACAACACCATTTTTTCTTCGATATTTTGTTTCCAGCACAATTTTTAGTCGATACTTTGGACTAGAAAATAGTGAGAATGTTTGTTCGCATCCAGTTTGGCATAGCTTGAGGTACCTAACCTGGGTTTCGTAATAATCTACCCTTTTCCCATATAATGCCCACCATATTGTGTGAGTAAGCAACATACCCTCACTCTGTTGCTGTCTAGTTTTCTAATAATATTATTCATAGCCAATTCTTAATCCAATATTCGGCATTGGTATAGTGTATCGTTTCTGTTGGGACCAAGAATTCATATAAACATCAGATGATTTACTTCATTAGCTTCATTCTGACACTGGTCAATTAATTTGGATTTGATAAGAGTCGGAGATAGGAATCAAAATATTATTCCCAAACAGAAAACACTTAAGCGCTACTTTGTTGCCAGATTTAAAAGAGACGATTATGGATTTAATATCTGCCAATATACAAAAACACATTCAATTGCATTTGGCAGCCACTATCGTTGGTGCAGGGTGACACTTAAGGAGCTTTTACAATGACAGAGTAGAGTGGAGTCACCAGATTGCATTTGCTCTCCTTTTCTTAAGCTTGCACTTTAATGTAAGTTCTTCGCGCTTCCCACCAGAATGGATTTCACAGAGTAGCATCAGATTGGAAAAATTCTTAATCTCACGTTGATGACGTGATAAGAATAAATGCAATCTGGTGACTCCACTCTACTCTGCCATTGTAAACGCTCCTTTATAATCTACGAAAGCTCACACTATGCTCTATCGTCACTTTCTTCACAAATTGTTCTTATTTTATTTCGTTACCTTCAGAGCAGCGATTTTTTTTTTTTTGTTTTTCATTATAAGCCATTCCCTCAATCACTTGGATCTATGACAAACTTATTTTAAAAAAAAAACCGCAAAGAACCGCGCAATAGTAGTAAGACTTGTTCTGACAAATACCTGGATAGCGTATGTCTTAAGACATACCATAAGAGTACAATGGTCCCAGTTAGAGATGGTGATCATCAGTAAAGAATGAATCAAGACTAATGGATTCGATACTTTTCCAGGGTTACATAAGAAATATCTATAGAGTGTAATACTAGAATATATCCCTTGGGTTCAAGAAAACGTGGATAGGTCCCTAATTAAATACGATACTTAGGCAGATATCGTCAAGGTCATCAAAATTTCATAATTTCTGAAAAACAGAAAATACAGATAAATTTCACGGTGCACAAGTCACCAAATATTTATCGAAGACCAAACCAACCCTGATATTGATTCGAATAGAAATTTCCATCAAAAGTCAATAAAAAATTTTATAGGAAAAGGGAGACAGCCAGCAGCATTTCTTAGAATGGAATACCCAGCCTTTATCAGCACGCGAATCTCCCTGATAACAGTGACAGACAGAGTGACTGATACTGGAGAGTTTCATTATAGGATAGAGCCCGGGGGAAGAAAAGTAAAACAACTCATTGAGAAAGCAATAATTTATTTTTTTTTCCTAAATAGAAAATTCCTTTATGAGTCACACCACTACGGGGCTTTGATGATAGAACGATGGACACAGCTTTCATTTTTCACTTTTTTTTTCCTCTTCCATTTTCCATTTTTCCTCCTCATGAAATAGGTTCATGTTGTCAAGGGAACTAAACAGAGTTTTCCAATTTTCCTTCCTTTGTTTTTTGTTTTTTATTGAGGACTTAAAATAAAAATTATTTGCGATGCAAACGATCCCCAATTCAATTGACCTACTCCTCATTGTACAGCCTTCTCCCAGATATAAGTACCCCCATCTGTTGTCCATACCATGCAAAACGCACTCTTAGCCAGAAACGAAATTAGATTGCGGATGACGTCATAACCAGAAGTGTTTCGGGCACTGTATATCCCCCCATGTTCCCCATGTTTACTTGCACTGGTTCCGATCGGCAGCGGTGGCGGCTTATGGTTTATTTTTAACACAGGAAGCCCCCGTTGTTGGTTAGAACCAAAATATTATGCACATGGGTTCGAGTTGGGTATGTACACTCTGTTTGTTCTACATAGTGCGGTGGCATCCAAAAATTATGGGGTTTCATTGATTTATTTTGCCGTCCAGCAAAAGATTTTTTTGGAGCATCGAAGCCTTCCATTTTCATGAGTATGTGTATGTGGGTGTGTGAGTAATGTGAAAAAGGGGATACGATTTGTAATCATTGATTCCAAATATCTTGCAGATTCCCTGAGCTGAATTTCAAATCTTTGTTTACTGCAGATGATAAGGGAATGATGGAAAAAGTGATTTTGAATATGAACATGAAGCATGACGAGCTTTCCTCGAGGGGGACTGACACTGACGTGGGTGATAGTGCGATTTGTCCACAAAGATTGGGGAAACTTTGGTTATGTAAATTCCAAACTATTTTCTATCTCTAAAAAGGAGTGAATGATTATTCTTATCGGAATCTACAATCGCAACATCTAGAATTCTAGTTTCAATAACGTAAAAACATAAATTCTCAATCAGATGAAATTTGCTTGCTAGCATCTACATGGCTAGGCTACTTACTCGGTAGAAGAGGATTCTATCTGACCTTTCGATGAAGTATAATATTGGTATTGATGAAGAATGGCTTTCTTGCTTACAAAAGTCTATCCGATAAGGTATACAAATTAAACTTTTCTTCTTTAGTAGGCATTCAGCTCTAACTTCCTCGCTAATGAAGTTTGATACTGAGGAGTATGTCAGCCATCTGAATTGGGTAGAGTCATTCAGGTTATCCTTAATTGTATGCCAAGGGGAAGGATATTTCTATCCTTTCAGATAGTCAGACAGCCTTGATGGCGCTGAGTGAAACTCGGATAACATTCAAGTTACTGGGGGATTACAGGTCTTCTGTGGATAAGTTGTGTATCCATAACAAGGTATCCCTTCTGTGGCTTCCTGGTTACATGGGGATCACGGGGAATGAAAGGGTTGACCTTTTAGCTAGGGCTGGCTCTGAGTCTCCGTTTCTCGGACCGGAACCCGCCGCAGGCGTTGCCACCTCGAGTATCGGGTCTATCATCAAAGCGAATATTCATAGAAAGCATCAGCAGAGATGGGCGAACTTGAGTACTTGCAGCAGCTGTACAAAACTGTTTCTGGATGGTCCCAATGGGAATATTTCCGATTTTCTTATGGGACTCGGAAGGAAACAATATAGAACTGTGGTTGGTATCATCAGCGACGACCACAGCTCACTTCACGCTCATCTAACAAGGATGGGAGTTGTTGACAGCCCTAAGTGTCTGTCCTGGCTGGAGGGAGAGCCTGAGATAACCGAATACTTTTTTGTGTGCGTGTCCGACCTTCGCCCGGAGCAGACTGGATACTCTAGGGTCTTCCCTTCTATCTGTGAATGATCTGAAAAATCTTCCTCACCAAGACCTGATCCGCTTCATTAACAAGACAAGAAGGTTTTGGTGAATGGCCTTCTAGCAGGACAGCACAATAGGCCGCTTTGGTCTCCGTGCTTGGGATGGGGTCTCCTGTCCCCCTGTCTCAAAAAAAAAATCAAATGCGACGTTGTTGACAACAAATAGGTGGACAGAAGCAAAACTCAACCGACGAGATCATATCCCAGATACAATATTTAAGGAAGTCGAAATCCCAGAAACTAAAATCTCGGAAAACAAAATCCTAAAAACCAACATCTCAAAAAACACATTTATATGAATATTAAATTTCGGAATTTCGCAAAAATGCTTTCCGTCTTTAGCAAAAGTTTACGATTTTAAAGTTCATAAATTCCGGCTTTTAGTCTGCCACCATTTTGTTATGTCGAGGATCTTGTAAACACAATTTTTTCTTCTAAAATGTTATACTCAATCTAAAGTTGAGATCGTATCCAGATCAGATGATAACATCTCGGAAGAAAAACTCCCCGCATCCCAGGAATTAAAATTTTCGAAATACAAATCTGAATTGAGTATGAGATCTCCCAAGTATAAAATCTTGAAAAATAAAGTACAGTAAAAAACAGCTCAATACATTAAATCAATTAATTTTTTCGGTTTTATTGAAAAGATAATCTGGGTTAGGTATGTAATCCCGGAATTTAAAAAATTATATAAAATCACAGATTACCAAATCACGGAATACAAAATGTTTTAAATTTATGAATTTTTTATAAAGAAATGCTAGCGATACCCTGGAAAACATAGTTCGGGAAAATAAATTTCGGTAAACAAAATCCCAAAATATCTAATAATTTATGTAGATTCTTCCTTTTTGCCAAATCCAAGTGCGTAAGTAATTTTTTGGCTTAATGTTTTGGGATCTTGCACTCAAGGATGTTGTGTTCCAAGCATTTGATTTCATAAAACAATCCCAATCCACACACGCTAGAGAAGATAGCAGAAGAACCAAAATTTGAGGCCTTTCATTTTCTGAAAGTTAATTATCTTCCAATCTTTCGATATACTTCAGCAAGGGATAGTCTCGAAATCCCAGAGAACTGGTAAAGCCCGGAAATCTAAATCCCAAATCCTGAATTATTTAAAATTCCTAGCAAAACTTTGAATTCTAGAAAATTGTGTTGCGCTTTTTCCGAAAAGTCAAACAAATATTTTTCAAAATTTAGCGCTCCCGGATTTTGTTATTCAAGATTTTATAAATGATATTCTAAAAGATGGGTCTTCGTGGCCAAACCTTTAATAAAACTAATTAATCTTCGGCATGGAATTCTGAACACAAGGATCTTATATTTTTAGAGCTCGAATTTAAATTGCCATTCCAGCAAATGAGTAATGCCATCTCAATGTCAGGATTGTAAACAACAACTCCAGCACTATAGCTTTATCATTAAGGTAGTGATCTATGTAAATATGTAAAACAGACTGACAGTATCCAAACAATCACCTTATCGGTTCACAATCCACGTACTCTTAGAAAGAGAGCTCAAAGACAAAGCCTAAATGGATAGCTTTTGATACATTTGAGAGTTGTCCCAAAAGTACTGAACAGTTGGCCCTAACTACCACCTTGGGGTTGTCCAATTTGGGCCATGTGTGATATGAGTGGATATTCGAGAGTTGTGATTCGAGAGCCGGGATTCGAGAGTCGAGTTTCGAGAGCCGGGTCGGGATTCGAGAGTTGTAATTCGAGAGTCGAGAATCGGAATTTGAGAGTCGAGATTCAAGATTCGAGAAAGGAGAGAGTATATAGAATATATGAGTAAAAAGTAGAAAATAAAATGCATTCAAAAAACTTTTAAAATAAATAACGTTCGTAAATAAATTGCACTAAAATGTAAAAAATAATTTTTTTTCTTTCTCAGTGATATACACAAGAAAAGTTTCATTGCAAAATAAGAAATGCTACAACTCAGATTAAATCTTAAAAGTTTGGGCATGAATTGGAGTTAGTCAATTGTGATCATAGTTACGGATGCCAAAACTTTTAGATTTAATCTGAGTTATAGTATTCCTTATTTTCCAATGAATCTTTTCTTGTGTATATCACTGAGAAAGAAAGATAATATTTTTTTACTTTTTAGTGCAGTTTATTTACGAAAATTATTTATTTTAATTGTTTTTTCAATGTATTTTATTATTTTATTTATTTATGTAGTCAAAGGCAACCTAAAATCATAATCACTGTCCGTTCCTTGGGCGCGTTTACTGCCACCGAAATTCTGTGGACAACGAGTCGAGTTTTGGGTTCACTCTTCTAAATTTTGTCAGTTAACGACGCTTGACTACGACTATCGTTCACTCTACACATTGAATATACGAATACCAAATAGTCGACTACATTTGATTATGGAGCTTCGGAGCTCTTCCAATGTCGGCAAACACACCCCCCCCCCCCGAAGGGGTTCCGCCAGCTTGGGGAAGAAATTGAAGTCAGATGGGCTCAGATAAGGACTGTAAGCCAGGTGACGGAGCTATTACCAGCCGTATTTTTATAGAAGTTCTATGATTGGTGCAGTGATTCCTGGAAGAAGTTTATGGATTTTTTGGCGCAAGAAATCCTGAAGAAGGTTTTTTTTAATACACTCTAGTGACACTAGTACACATCAGAACTCGGTCTGTGATGTTTCCGCCTCGTTTATCGTAGGCAAACGTTATAATTTCTTTCATTTTCGACAGTACTGCTGCGAATCGTGTTCGATGCTTGTTCGACCTTCTCAAAACTTCTTGTGCCACCTCTGCTACGCACTGTTTCGATGCGAATATACGCACGTTGGTCTATTGCTGAAATCCGCCCCGACGGACTGTTCTCGCGGTTTTTTCGAGTTTTTTGAATTCCCTTTAAACGAATCCCACTAGCATATAATATCAACGTGTACTTCAGATTTCAGTCTATAGCCTGATGCATTACTTTTGCCACAACCCTTGTAGTATGAAAAACGTTTAACATTTTGAAACAAAGTTAAAATTCCATTCCAATTTCACACATATCTTCATATAGGAATGTTATGATTTTTTAACAATTTTACAAAATAAGTAACATAGCTACTTCTGAATACTTCAATAGTCTGGTAACATTGTGAACTTTTCAACATCACAAATTAACAACCATATTCTTATGGCCCTTTTCAATATCCGATTAATAACACCCCATTTCTGACACGGTGACGTAATAACCACCAGATTGGAACACATTTAATTACGTGTTTCGTTACAAGCGCGACAAGCAGCTTTACATATAGAATTAGAGGTTCTACCCCTAGAAACCCATTCAATATAAAGAACACCTCCAGATTCCGTTGCCTGGGTATCCATCATAAAAGTGGGCAGAGGTAAAAAGTTTTATCCAGGATAAGTAACACCCACCAAACAAGAAAAAAAAACATCAAATAAATTTTGATGTAAAGTTGACTCCATACGAACACCAACCATTGTCCAGTCAGCAGAAATCATTTCGTGTGATGTTTGAAAACAAAACCAACAAGATTCATTCAAGGCGCATAAAATGCCTAAGAATCGTTAAAATAAAATTTTGATTTATGAAGGATCACCTGTCAGTTATGGTCATCAGTATACATGCAATAGGCGAGACTTAATGGTAATTTTAAAAAGGGTTTCCCATCATCTTTTATGTTGGTCTGGTCATTTTAGAGGTCATCTAACTAGCAATTGATATCTTTGTCTAGAAATGACAAAAGTGATTTTGTATTCTTAAGAACGGGTTATCATCCCACTCTCCTTGATATCTTTTTATGGCGGCCAATCTTACGTGAACGTCTGCTATTTAAGTATATCAACAAAATTCATAGGTTTCTGTCTAGCTCTCAACGTTGGTGGCAAGAACACTTAGTCAAGAAGTGAGAAATATTCTTTAGAGCGAGCCACCCCGAGGAAATTTATTCAATCAAGACATATTGAAGGAGAAACTGATTGAATATGGTTTCAATTACAGAGTTGAATAGAAGTAAATTTAAAAAATCGTTAATGGTTCGATTTTGATTACAAGATACATGCGTCAGTGAATTCTTTTCTGGAAATTGAAATCATTACCACAGATAAGTAATACCCAAGCTATTGAAAAGGTAGTATAGTCAGTTCATGCCCTATATGTAGTACATCTTCAAGGTTTTTTTTACATTATTTTTGGTTAAAGTATTTGGTAAAGCTTTTGAAAATCTTGACAAAACTTCTATAGTTTTCACAATTTTTTCTTACTTTTCAAGCGCAGACTGAAACCAATTTTGTTCGGTTGACCTGTAGGCTGGTTAATGTTCAGAGATTTTGCCTTTGCTAAAAGCTGAGGCTGGCTGATATATACATCATGGCTGGCGGCTCATAAGAAGCAGTTTAACATTGGTTTCAAAATCTGGATATTAATTATCTGTGGCATTACTTTACTCGAACAAAAAGGCGAACAGAATAATCATAAAAAGTACATTATATGTGTATATGATGTTCTGTAAAAGCACTCCAACCAAGATCTAGCAGGTAATTAAAGAGAACGGACAATATCGGAAAATCATTTGAAATTAGTCGTTATAATAACTTAAAGAGTGCTTGGAGTGTTAGGAGAGCTCATTACTATACAAATGATCCACACCACTCCAGAAATTAGGGAGCCCTTGAATAATAATAATTTCTAAAAAACCACCCTGGGTTCTTCTCTCATAAAAGATATAGAGGACTTTTTTTCTTTTTTCTTCACTCCTATTAGGAGTATATGGCTTTCAATTTAGAGGCTGCCATCTATCGTCTATAAAGAAAAGCACACCGTATTTGGATAAGTTTTTGTTTTTATATATGTTCTTTGGTTTAACCCCTCTGTTATATCGTCCAATCAGCTTAAGCTCAAAGATTAACCAAAGTGAACCTACCATACAGGGAAATGAACGACACATACCTTGCACAAGCTTTTCATCAATTTGGAAAGTTAATTTCACAAATGTAAGTTTTCCCTGATAAAGAACGTATCTACTATAATGCACTAGCAAAGATTCGATTTATTGCATGGATAAGATATAATATGATAAGATCATGCAAAGAAACTCTAGTTATTTAGAAAGTGAAGGGTTAGAGCCTTTCGTATAGTAGAACTATTTTCGTTCTATCTACGGGATGAAGTAAACTTAGACATGTAAAGTACTAGCACCAGTACCAAGATCTGGAATTACAGTTTTTTTTATGTATTTAAGTACAAATACCGGTACTGGTACTTAAAAAATTTCAAGTAAAATTCCCGATACTGATACTTAAAAATTTTTAAAGTACATGTGCAGGTACTGGTACAGTTACTTTTAAGTCCCATATATAAACTTAAGTACCGCCATAACGCGAAATACTTAAGTTCGTGTAAATTATTTAAATACGCTTTCTAGTAATAGAGGCTTAGGAGCAGGCACAGAGCTGAAATACTTCGCGTTATGGAGGTATTTGCGTACTTTGGTACTTATAGGGTACTTAAACTACTTATATATAGGACTTATAGTACCAGTACCAGTACATGGATTTGTCTTCAAAAATTTTTAAGTATGGGAACTTGTACTTGAAAACTTTTTAAGTATCACTACCGGTACTTGTACTTAAAAGATTTTAAGGGGTACTTAAACTACTTATATATGGGACTTATAGTACCAGTACCAGTAGATGGATTTGTCTTCAAAAATTTTTAAGTATGGGAACTTGTACTTGAAAACTTTTTAAGTATCACTAGCGGTACTTGTACTTAAAAGATTTTAAGTCCAGGTTCAGGTTCTGGTGCTAATACTGGTACCTGTAGTTTTGCAGGTCTGAATAAACTTCACTTAACAGCACCCTTCACCCTGCATGAAACAATTTATAAACCTCTTCAAACAAGTCCAGTTTCCAGTTTCTGGAAATTATCATTTAACAGTAATTCTTATGCAAGCGTCACAACGTATGAAAAATTGAATCTCCAAAAGATCAGAAAATATATCGGTAAAGGTTGAAATATTTAAAGTAAAATGGACCAAACGAATTACATCAACCGCCATATTGATGACGTATTAATAAATTTTAAACAACAGCATATTTTATGAATCGCAACGCAAACGTTTTCGCACTGAAATGAAATTTAGAACATTAAAATTATAAAAATCATCCACCCTATGCAAAAGGTGGTGAATAATATTTTTTTTTATTGAAACTTTTTGCTTACATGTGATTAATCAGTTGCGTAGCAGAACAACGAAAATAAATATCTACAGTTTAAAACACACCCCAAAGTTTTTTCTGGACCTGAAAAAGCCCCACATTACAAGCACACAGACAAAACTCCAAACCTACCCCCCATTGTTACAACTAACAAAATTGTTACGAAAATGTGTGAATTTTTGATAGAATTGCAACAATGTGTCAGGATTGTGGCTATCAAAATAGCAACCCTTGTATTGAGATGACGTTGAAGTGTTACGAAATTTCCAAACACATCGTGTAAAAAACTAACTACTTAGTAAGTGAAATTTCTAAGAGTGACATACATCAGTATCTCCACCACTGTCCTCATGTCCCCTAATCCTTTCCTTATGCTATGCTATGCTTTGCATTATAGGGTATCCCTGTAGCTTGATTTAATAATATCCAAAAAAAAAAAAAGTTATGTGCAAGGTTGAAGCATTTTTATTCTTTCGAAATATATTTTTTTCTATACTGACGTAATAAATCAATGGATGGAAACTGTGTGTCATAACAGTTACAAAGAAAATTCTGGCAAATTACAATTTTCCGAATCTTTCCAGTCATTCTTTTAAAAAGTTACAAAATCCATCAAGATCAATTTTGAGTTTATTTTTATTTTTTTACACATCTGGCAACAACTGCCTCGAAAAGGCTTTTATTCAAAATGTTCAAGTTGCATTTTGAAATCTTAAAAAATTACGTGTGATTGCCATTTAAAAGAAATTCGCCTGTCCATCTTGTCAATGTGCGTCCAATTGAACTGCAACCACAAATCCACAACAATATTCACCATTGAAGCAGATGAAGACTACAATTACAATAAATTGACGTTAACATGAGGCCAACCAGCCGTTCAAAACGTGTCGGGAGTAGATCATAAGAAATCAGTGCGCACGCATTTTAATTCTGGACCACAGAAGGCTAACATTGATGGTAGCATGTTGTATGAGACGAACTATAAAAATGACTGCAACTGAGAGAAGGATTAAGTGGATTTTAGAGTTGTTCAACTGAATGAACATGAAAGTTATCATCATTGTCGTCATCATCATCAGCAAGCGATCTTGACTTTCCGCCATAACTTTTTTTTTTTTTGTGTTTTGTAACACTCTTCATGTAAAGCGCTCCTATTAATTCTGCCGCCTTTTCTTAAGTCGCAGAGTTTTTTTTTCTGGCACTCGTTGGATTTTTTATTTGGCTTTGCTTTTTGTATACGTAACATAAACAATGTAACATGGGCCAGGAAACATTAAAAGCCGCCAATCACATGTCGCAGTCGTCCAGAAATCATAGCATAACCCAAAACATGAACCAGCACAACATGAATCATGTGCATGATGTTGTATGCTTGTCACATGCTTTAGAAGAGCATAGAAAATTATAAAAAACGGCGACTTTGAACGATGATATAATTTCCATTGTAGACACACATTCCTCTCTAAGTGAACTGTGTGATCACTGATCAGTGATCAGGTGTTTCCCAGTAAATACGCGTACTGCACAGAAGCAATCTACTTAGAGATAAAAGGGCTTGAGCATAGAGACTTGGATCTTTTAATAATTATGGGTTGCGACAGGTATATGAGTTCTGATAACAGAAAAATCGGGTCACCATGGAGGAGCACCGAAACATCTCTGCTGATGTTATGGAATTGATAAAATGTTTTTTATGTTTATTTTTGTTTATTTTTTTTTTTTACATAAGAAAGTAGCACAAGAGTTCCATTATCTTCGATAAATGAAGCTTCACTTGAATCTGTTTAGTCGAGACGTATTGTGAGTGTGTGCGTGTTGTTAGCTAAATAGTTTCTTTCTTGCCCCAATTGATATGGAAAGTGACCATTTGAACTGGTTGTTGCTGTTGTTGTGTGGCCCTTAAAATACAAAAACAAAAACGGTTCGACAATCTTAACTGAATGCTTGTTGAACTATTGCGTCATGGTCAATATCGTAACGAAATTGCTTCCGTTGTTGACCTATTCGCCAAGCCTCTACTATATGTGTACAGATGCATATACATATGTAGCCTTGGAATATGTTGTACGATAGATTTATGTGTTGTACGAACAGCGCGGTTTGAATTGATGGGGATTTAATACTTAAGCCCGCCCTAAGGCCCGTCAAGCCTAATCAATGAGTTAATTGAACTGTAAAATTAATTTCGAATGGATTTTCGAAGCAATAATTGTTTCTTTGGATCCAATATGATGATGTCATTTGAAATGAATGTATTACTGAAACTGAAGGAATGAGGAAATTCCCATATAGATTTATGTGTACTATGTATAGATAGGGCCGGAACTGGATGACTTATTTCCAGAGAGCTACGCCGTTTAGCTTTAGAATTATTAATTTTTTTTTATAGTATTTTTAGAGATGCATATGTTCAATGGAAATTTTCCTTTATAGTTTTTAACGAAAAATTCTTATTTTCGACTGAAATAAACTTCAAATATGTAAAATCGATCGAGTTGGATCAAGTTGGAAGTACGAATATTGGAAGGATGTGCCTACATCTATAATGTAACAAAAACAAACAATAAGATCAAATATGTATGGTCAAAACAGGAAAATAGTGAACTTATTAAAAAAACATGATTAACTAGAGTTTGACATTGGAGACATTTTGGACATATTGGAGACTACAATTCGCCAAGAGAAAATTTCATGCAAAGCTTAGCTTGGCAAATGGTAAAACTAAAATTCAGTTTTTCAAATTCTTACGATTTAATGTTGAACCAAAAGTATTATTTTTGGAAATACTTTTGATTCAGCGCCAGCCAAAACTAACAGAAAAGATGCTCAGTGTGAAGTTATTATTTAGATTTTTAAATTACCATCAGTCAGATACACAATTAGCAGAATGAAGCTACTCTAAAATGTAATAGAGAGCCTTACTCGATCGAATGTTCAAACATAGTTGCATTCAAAAATTGTAATGCTGTTGGTTATATAAACTCAGGCAGCTTAAAAACTCTAGAGCTTTATATTTTATAAAAAATCTAGGCATTTTATGAAAACTTTAGAACTTTGAAACAAGTAAAAAAGGTAGAATTGGTCTAACACCAATTATTATGATACCCTAGAAGAATGCCCGCATGAAATTTGGTATGGGATGTGCAAGTTTGATTTTTGAAGTGGTTTTTCGCATATATTTCTAGAACGGTTTGTCGGACAGAAAAAACGAGTTTTATAGGATTTCATATTCTGAAGAAGTTTTTAGTACAATAAAAATTTCTAGGACTGATCGTTTTCACAATATATGTAAAATTTTTATATGGCAACGCCAAAGGGGCTGCCGAATTTAGTCCATTTTTGAAATTTTATTTGCTATTACTATGAAAAACCCCATGTCAATTTTCATTTCTCTATGTCGACGCGTTCTCAGGCAGTGTCCAAATATATAGTGGAAAATGAAATTTTTGTATGGCAACCCCATGAAGGCGTTGCCCAGTTTGTCTCATTTTCAAACTTAATTTTACTTTTTTTTTAAAAGTCCGTATACAAAATTTTGGCTCTCTAAGTATACGCGTTCTCGAGTTATCGTGCGCAAAGACAGACAGACACACGGACATGCAAAAATCAAAATAACTTTTATTAATTGTGTCGAATTTTTGCTCTACCATCATTATTTCTGTGCGTTACAAAAGGAATAACTTAGTATGCCCTATAGATTTCTCATCTAGTAGGATATAAAAAGGAATTCTTAGAAAAGCTTTTGAGCTTTCGAAAAAAGCTTCGGAGCTTTCAAAGGATTTTAGGCCCAAGCATAGAGAAAACAGTATCAGAGTAGAAAACTGTATGTTGAGAATTTTGACACAGAGCTTTTGCTCAAATGCCCCTAATCTACTTCTAATAGCACATGGCTAGTCTGAAAGCAACACATCCAAAGCTCATTCGATAGTGTTAAGCGATCAGTAGTCAGTACACAAAATATAATACCATCGGCCGGCCTACATCGAACTGCATAAAGTCGGCTTCGCTGAGATGAATGCATGCACACTGCACTGTGTGTGACACGCATACGAGCCGAGAAGAGTAAAGTGGCAATATCATCATAGTCAATTCAAAAGCTCTTTTAAAGTGAGCTTTTAAAATCGAGGGAATATTTCTGCCATATATTTTTCAACTCTAGTTATTGCTTCTCTATGGCCCAAGCTACAAATTTTAGTTTGCACATATGCCATACCGTACAAACTGCTACATAGAGATCTTAAACCTACATTCAAATGAAGCTGTAGCTAATATTAGGCAAATTCCTAATTTTGTAGCTGTGGCTCACTGACATATGAAATCGACTGCTGACACTATGTACTGAAAATGCTTATATTATTTGACATTATTGTGGGATCACTTTTCTATGATTGTCTCTTTTTGGTTTAACTACTTTATTCCGCCGAACTACAAATAATACATAAGTTCTATACAAAATCCACCAAATGAATATATAGAATAGAAATAGATGGCATTATAATATTTGTAATTCTTTCTCTGTCCCCCATACCTACTTTGAGGGACAGGCAGACAAAAAATGCTTAAATTTATTTCTTTAAAAATCAAGTTTAAAAAATATTTGATGTTGTAGAAGATAAGCTTCCAAGAATAGAAATAATTTCGAATGTATCTATAATTTGTTGAACTTTTAATGTGAGCGAAAGTAAAACTTGAAATTAAGATAATTGTCACACCCCTGCCAATAAAAGTTGACCCATATGAAATAGAAATTCAGACAGTCCATGTTATATATAGCAGTGCTCTAACTGCTATATCTAGTATAATCCCTTATAGAATGATTCCTGCACACAATACTCGCGCTGCAAGCCGCGCACATCCTTTTATCCTTCAAATTTCTTTCGGCCGTACAGTAAAATTTCGTGATGCTTTTTTTCTCCGAACAATGCGAATGTGGAACTGTTTACCATCTTTTGTTTTTCCTCCGGCATACAATCTGCGGAAGTTTAAGGGCGACATACATCGGCACCTCCGCCACTCTCCTCATATCACCTAATCTTTTCCCTATCTCCTTCCTGCCATGCTGTGCTTTGCATCATAGGGTATCCATTGAGCTTGTCTTAATAATATGAAAAAATATATAAAAAACATTCTGTGGTTACGATAAATAGGCAATCTGGATAAAGAGCACGTATAGTGAAGAAATTAATTAAGGAAATACGGTCATACGGAAATACGATAATATGGCTAGAGACCAAAAAAGACAATTCACAAATTTCGTCTTCACTAGGCATTATAAAAAACTGTCAAAGTAAATTTCACTTTATTCATGTTAAGTTGTCAATACGAATATGAATTTTGAGAAGCTCTTAGCGCTCGTTGTAGCAGATTGCGCTTCATGAAGCTGTAATAGAGCTTCGTGTAGCTTTTAGCTTGCAGCGTTTAGCTCTCGATGTAGCTTGAACTTTAGATTTTCTTAACAGCTTTAGAGATTTCAAAAAGGCTTTAAAGCATCCACGTTCTTCAAGAATATATTTAAGTAACATCAATAGCTCTAACTACAGGTCTGTTTACAGACTCAACCGAGAAAATTCTCCCAGTAGGATTCCTGTAGCCAACATATACAGACTACAAATGGTATGCAGGCTCATGACATGTAGTTACCATAAATGGAGTAACTGATCTGCTATTTCATGTGGCACCAGTTTTGATTTCAGAAAGTATGCTCTCACTGCCAGTGCTACCAACTGTCGTAATCTGGCACTATATTTAAATTATTTAGGGATTTACTTATATAGGTACATGTCAGCGGGATTTACCGAATTTATCACAAAAATAATTGAGACCGCTGAACCTTAAACAATTTCTCGTTACCAATCGTTACAGTTCAGTGGGAAATAATGCTCTCACGGAAAGAGATAAAAATATAATAGCAGTGCGATTTGCTTTCATGCATTTTTGGTTCAACGAGAAGTCCATTTATATACATGTCAGTGTCCAAGCTCAATAGTTCACCGTTTTATTTTATTTTTCAAGATAGCCGATGCACTAGTTTCGAATGTAACAAAGAGCACCCTGCATGGGAATTGCTGCGAGAACATGTAAGAGCCCCGATGATGGCGGAGGTGACAGTCTAGAAACGCTGTGAGGATTTCGATACAGAAAACAAGCTGTGGAAGATCACTGCAGGCCACTGGAAATTAACTGAAAGGAAACTAATTGATAAAGTCTAAAGCTTTTAGGGATAAAGTGAAGCTAGCGTAACACAAGTGGGGGAAAATGCATGGATTTAAGTAATGACCACACTTTAGATGTTACCAAAGCCGCTAAGGAACAGATTATGGTTACCGAATTCGGTTCTCCTGCCGAACATTCGTTATCAGTTCTAAGCAGTTATAAGTTCTTATCAATTTTAAAGGTACATTGACTCCTCAAGGCGGTGATTCATAAAGTGAATTTTCTTAATATGACTATAAATCTTTACTCTTCATTGTATGTCTATGAGTGTATAAAATTCATGAAGACTACACAGTTTAACTAGATATATTCCTGCCTTACTCTAGATCAACATTTAAAGACATGTCTATATTTGTGTAAATTGAACAACCTTCATCCTGAACGTCAGCGATGGATGAACCCAAGTAATTTGTAAGCTACTTTGGAGGACCATAGTGGCGTAAAAAATTCTTATAAAATAACTTCATTTTATTCTTTAACTTCCCTCGCAGCCACGACACTACCGCAAAAATTTTAGATGAAATATAGATTCATGCCTCCATGCTCAACATTTGTCGAACAAAGGGCAGTCACTCCAAATCAGTTCTCATATTCGCCATCACACATCATAACGTAAATAAAATCTAAATTTACTTTACCTATGCAACATTAATGTCAATATTCCTATAGCCGACATGTCCTCCAGAATTCTGCATCACTATATTTATTGTTTAGAATAATAAGGTTCTCTTCGGCATCTGGTTTGATTACATTTCCAATACAGATTTTCTCTTAAAAACGTCTCCTATTATAATATATAGGACCTAAAATAAAGTTCATCATTCTCTATAGGACCCATTTACCATTAATTATTCACTGCATTGCAGTGCATTTCACGATCTTCTTAACACCTTCAGGTACCAAATGTAATGGGATCTGAAACCTAATTCGTGTCTCCTGCCGAACTGTATAAATTTTCTAAACAACATCTTTACTTGTATATATAATTAAAATCACCTCAACCAGACAAAACTTCATTAAATTCAACTGCCCACGGAATCTTTTACTTGCCCAACAGCATTAGCATTTTAATCGCCGTCAAATGTTTCCTTCTCTCTCTTCAATAAGACTCCGATCATTTTGGTAGCTTTACGGGAAACGGGCGTAATCATAAATAAGCCAGGCCGGGCAGCCATTGTTTGTAGTGTACACAAGTCAGGTTACCATCCAACTTCAAATCCATTAAATCATTAAAGATGCACAATCTAACGGATGAAATTAATAATCTTACATAGATCGTTGCATTCTTAAGCTGACCCAGATATTTACATAGAGTAAAGAGGAGGTACGTCCACTCTTCCATTGTTTATCTTCTGACTTAAAACCGTCAGCCAATTCGATTCTCTGAATGGCCACCGGGGGGCTTCCTATGTCCTCCACAAAGAAAGTGAAACGTGCATTTAAAGACGCCGAAAGATCACTGATATACAAGTCACATCCGTATACGATCACTTCATGGTAGTTAATTACGTGGAAATGATGCATTTTTGTTGAATGTAATCTAACTCCACTGACGAAAACCATTAAAAATCTATTTGGACCACGTTCCAGTATATGTAGCAGAGTTCGATTGTTCAGATGCACTCACTGATCGTGCAAATTGGCTCTGTATGTGGATGATGCAATTCTTTTGCAAGGTCTTGACGGAAATCACCTATATTCACGCCTCGGCCGCCGCCACGCCGCTGATGAACTTTTTCATCATAGCTGGCGTGCGTGATTATTGCTACGATGGCTTTCGAATGATTTCACATCGACCAAACCTCAAAGAGAGTGTGAATCATAAAGGAATCATTTCTAAACATTTTTATTGTTCGAAGGTGACAACATGGAAGTGTTGAAGTAAAGCGATAAAGCTGTGTGAAAAGAATGAGTAACTCTTGTGCGAGATCGCCTTTATCACAGAAAGAGCAACTCTTTAAGTTAAAAATAGTTTCTAGTTGCAGAGTGTTCAGATTCAGCTAGCCAAGATTAAGAAGATTCCTTCTAGAGTGTCTTTTTTTTTTGTTCGTCCCACTTGACTGTGCATCGAAGATAATAATCGACTTCAAATTAGAAACTCAATCGCTGAGATGATCAAATTGGTTTCAATTTTGAATTGAATCGGCACAGTTCACTCGATTCCTTCATCCAATTCAAATCAAATAACAATGCAACTCGGTATGAAACAGAATAAATTCTCATGTCCAACCAGGTAAAGCTGTGTTCTATTGTAAGGGAAATTGGGTCTCATCGCATGAATAATTTTACAGAAAGTGCTTGTATGCTGCCATCCCTGGGGATTACATATTTATAGGCCCCCAATCTAATTTCTGGACTAAATACTTAAGTCGGTCGTTCGGTCGGACAGTCACAACTGGAATTCGATTAAAAATTTTAAGGTGGTCGGAGAGTAATTTTCGAGTGATTTCAATTTAACATGTTCAATGGAATTTGTTACAAATTTATTCTATAGTCAAGCGTCATACATTTAAAAGTAGAAAACTTCAAGGTGTTTTTCTATTTTTGTTGAAACTATTTGAATACCTAAATCAGCCAGCTTGGACTAATGCTTACTTTCTTCTTTTTTTTTTAGTTTGCTAGCTCCGATCCGTATAGGTTTCATATTTTTGCAAGTATATTTTATTCTTTGGGTAGGTAGATAAAGCGTATTCACACTTTTATCTCTTAATAAAGACAAGAAAATTGCCTGCCATTTTTTTGTTATTTTCATTATAATGATGTCAGATTTAAAACTAATTTCAAAAAAAAAATTCGAGCCTTTGTAGCCTGCAGTATTCCAAAACTGGGGCTGCCATCTGTCGTTTATTAAAAGAAGCGCACTGTGTTCGGGGAAGCTTTTTTATTTTATTTTTTTCGTGAATTTCTTTTGGATTGTCTAACGCCTCTGCTCATAATGAAAGCCTTATGGATAAATGTTCAAAACCTGGCAAATGTTCGACCGTTTTGCTCATAATTCTGGATATTGTGGCGCTGCTAAAAAAGAGGGCTAGGAGAATTTTTGATATGTAGAATAGTGAGTAATATGAGAGAAGAAACTATAAAAGTCGAAGCGAAGCTAAGGAGTTTGCGTGCAACCTCGGAAGAATCTTCCTGCATAATCGGGATTGCACGAAAACACCTTGTCTCAATTATTTCAGTTTGGGCTGACCGCCAACAAGGGATACCTTTACAGGATGACACTTGTTGATGATCCTATGTGCAGGAGTTGCGGAGAGGAATCCGAAACGGTGCTTACTTTCTTTTATCACTGTCCGGCTCTCTCAGAAGAGCGATACCGATTTCTCAGCTTACACCTCTTGGACGAGCTGCACGAAGCTGGCAAGGAGCGCTGGGGCCAATACTTAGCTTTGTAAGAGCATCCGGTTAGGATCTATAAGCAATTGCTCATAGATCTGGTGGGTAAACAATGAGTCTTGTTTTGGTTTACGTTTAGTTCGAGGGACCCCTTTGGGCCCCAACCTGTTTTCAAACTGACTAACTAAAAAGTACTTCAGACTTAATAACTATTTTGTTTAATTAGTGTGTGGAACTATAGATGGCATAAGATCTAGATGTCGCATGGAATAGCAGAGCAGAGTGTACAAATTTTATATGGCTGGGTGGTCCATTCCGGAATAGACCACAACATTTGAAATGATGGATACATTGAGTGATTCAGATTTTCTCGCATCTGCCGTGTTGATGAGGTCGAGCAAAAATTTACATATACAAAACAGCTGTTAAAGAAACATCATTATCAATCTGTACACTTTGCTGTGGTATACCATGCGATATCTAGTTCTTGTGCCATCTATGATTACACTCATCTTTAGATAAATTTTACTAGTAAAGTAGCTCAGTAAAAAATATCACGTAGAATCTTCATGGAAATGACACGTAATTCAGCTCTACGTTGAGAAAATATGTGGAATTATTTTACTAGTGAACTTCTCGTGGAATATTTACTTTGATTAACGTAATTCTTACGTGAAAAATAAAGATTAATTTGGATTTTGAAACTGAAAATTTCTCCTAAATCACAGTAAGTCTAAACTGGACTTAAAACGCCCTCGTTTATACGTAATGGCAAGGGGAAACTACGGCTAACATTACACGTGTGGATTAAAGTTGTGAATTCGACAAAATTGCTTCTGACTTTAAAACATGCCTTCCTTCTATCTTGTGTTATTTTTTTTGTCAAAGCTAAATGACGCTAAATATGTATGCGCTAAACATTTGTCTTCATAAAAATATTTAATACAAATCTTTAAATATGTTTTTAAGACAAGTCGTTCTTCAGATAAAATTACAATGAGTTCAACGCAGCATCGTTATTACTTTGTTGCCATGATGTTGTTTTTGCTTTCCACTAATAACAACAGAAATATACCAAGCGATGAATGCATTGACGAAGGATGGCCTTCACTAGTCCAAACACTTATTGTAAATCTGATTTCGCCGTTGTTGGATATATACAATTATGTGTCTCTACAAAAAAGGTGGAAAACTTTCTTCACACTTTCTTCATATTAACATAAAACACATAAAGCATTCACGTAAACAAAACACAACTAAATACGCGTTTTCAATATTTTACATATACGACAACTTTCCCTCACTTCACTAATAGATGTCGCCAAACTAGAATTTGTTTTCCCTTTCTTACGTATATGCATTCTGTATAATTGTCTCGATGAAGACATTCTGCAAACATGTTACTGAAGATGTTCCCTTCACTCGGAGCCGACACGATGATTCTTAGGCTTTAGGAGTCTTTATATAGGGTGAATTATGCGGTTTTATAATGATATGATGGATTTGGAAAATGAATATTAATAAAAAAAAAAACTAAAGGTAGTATAAAATTTCGTATACTCTGATGGAGTGAAAAGCCCCGAATTTCGTAGCTTGTTTCGGTTTGCAGGAATATTCAGAATTGTAACGATGACAAATAAAAATAATCTCAAATTCCATCTGCGATATGTATATGATTCACAAAATTTATTCAGAAAATCTTTACCTACGTTACTTAGTTACCAGAGTTTAATTTCAATATTTTAACATCATCCGCGGGATCTCTAGCTATGTATACAAATTTCCATCAGAAAATCTCATCTCCACCCTGCAGATTTGCTTAATAATACTTTAAAAATGTTAAGATTTTTCATTGAGCAGATGATTTTAAAATTTTCAATCCTCCTCAACGACCACCAGTTACTTGCTAATTTAATCTTCTAGCCTTGAACAATTATCAAAGTCAACATAATATCCGGGCTAGCCAACAGATGATGTTTCCAAACAGATTTGTATACTTGTTGTTATGATTCTACATAATCTAGGTGTCCTAACTAGATATATGAGATTTCCATCAGCACGAAGACTCAGTCAGTATTTGCGTTAATCTTAAAGTGCGTATGTTGATAAGTCAACATCACGACATCAACGCTAGAGATTTTGTTTACCTTATAATATATGATAGCCAACATAGCATCATCTGGGCGCAGGTGCTTAAATGAAAATAACAAAATAACTGTACGACAGACGGCGTATATCAACACGATTTCGCCTCGTCTTATGAGAGTAGATACACCTTCAATTTACTTAGATACCATAGTAAGAATCAGATATATGTATGTATGTAGACTGTCTTACACCTGTTTACATGCATGCATGCATTCATGAACAATGCATCAAACATACCATTTATATACCTAGATATACGTCATCTGACGCAGTTATGTAACAATTAAACACCTTTCTTGTGGTCGGTCTGTATGATGTGATGTGGCTAAATACATAAACTACCTTTTAGCTTTGCTTGCCATTCACCATCTTTTGTAATCACATTAGGGACTAGAGCTTAGCATTTTGCCCTAGAAATTCCAGTATGCAGTTGCGTGCTCGCTACATTGAAATCTAAGCTTCACTTTTTGTATATAATTAGTGACGTTTAACAGAGCGATTGTAAGCCGCTTTAAGTTAAGTACTTAAGTAAATGAAGCATGCGCATGAAAAATGAAGGGTGCTTAAAGGAATTATATTATGTAATCCAAATCACCTATGTAATGTAACATTCTACAATCAGGAAGTATATCTACGATTTTGTTTTAGACTTATCTGAAAAGTAATTTCATAAAGTTGAAGGTGATGAAACGCATATTTACGATGCTAATTCCATTGTAAACATTAAAAAAATTATGCGTGACATAAGGCAATTGACATGCGCAGTAGACCAGTTATTTATGAGCACACACCTTAAAAGATTTTCTTACTTACTAAAAAGAAGTAAACATAAAATCTCTTCTTTATTTTGAATGATAAAAGTTAAGGAATGGATAAGCAGGATAGGAAATAATTTTGGAAAAAGACGGTTAAGGTATAGGATATGGAAATTTTACTTGTGAATATGCGAAATTACAGGAACTCATAACATATTCATGTAAACATGTCAGGTACCTGTGTACAATAGACAACAATCATCACATAAAAATTAGGCAAAGTAAATTCAGTAATATTTATATAGTTTTAGCTTTTTTTTTTGTAATTTTGATATCACACAAATAAATAATTGTGAATTTGATACTAAGTCAAGAAAAGAAACCTTATGTGTACATATACAGGGTGATTCAGATCAAGATACCTTCCGGTATACCATGCGATTCCTTGAGGTAAGATGATCAAAAAATTGTTCCACATACCCCCCTTAGAAACCTTCCTTTAGGAGTTGTGGCTAGTTGAATATTTCGCCAATATTCGTGATAATAAATGAATATAAGTTTTGAAGCACCCTACAAATTTTGGTTATTGTTGGTTTATTAAATAGCCAAGAATGGTAGCTGTCGAAAAGTGTATTACTCTGCATTTTTTAATTAAGCTTGTTTAAATTATTCTCAAATATTTCCAAAATTAAAATTTTTTTACACACAAAAGTTTTGGAAATAAATAACGGTATTTATGAAATTTGTGTGTAAAAAAAATCAATGTTTTGGAAATATATGAGAATAATTTAAAGATGCTTAATTAAAAAATACAGAGTAATACACTTTTCAACTGCTACTATTCTTGGCTATTTAATAAGCTAACAATAACCAAAATCTATAGGGTGGTTCAAAACTTATACTCATTTATTCTCACGAATATTGGCAAAATCTTCAACTGGTCTCAACTCCTAAAGGAAGGTTTCTAAGGAGGGGTATGCGGAACAATTTTTTGATCATCTTACCTTAAGGAATCACGTGGTATATCGGAAGGTATCTTGATCTGAATCACCCTGTATATAAAGAATGACTGAAAAGTTTCTCCACCCAAACTTTTTGTTATAAAAAGCAAATCAACAAACATAATTTCGAAATTTTAATTTATTTGTGATGTTAACATAATACAGATACTTATTCTTATTACTAATAATTCGTATGTCTACCGTTACTATCTATACACTCTTAAATACGTCGTCCGAAACTATCATATAAAGTTTTTAGTTCGTCCTCAGTATAGCTGATCTATTCTTCCTGTACTCTTGCAATTAATTGTCATCTATATTCTTCGACATCGGATCTTTAAATAATACACTGTTTTGAAGTATAGCCCAAACGTGTTCGATTAGGTTAAGGTCACGTGAGTTTCCAGACTAATTTTCCCAAACAGTTAAAAACATAGATTTAGCCAGTTTTAATGCTGTTTTTCCTTTATTCGGTCATGCTCCATCGTGCATAAAAATTACGAAATTTTTATCTGGAAACTGTCTTCCGTCATCCTGGACTTTTGCGTAAGCAGGTAAATTGCTGCTCCGGTAATAGGATCCATCGACGGTTGTGTTTTTCTCAACAACATATAGTCTCGACTTTTCACGTGAGCTGATTTCTCATACAACCATTATCTTAAGATGAAACTTCGGTTTTTGTACGGGTTCAATAGTGCTTGGATCACTTATTCTTACCTTCATGTTTTGCCTATTCGGCGTTGGATGCAAAATAATTGGGGATTCATCCGTAAAAAGATCGTTAACTCTCTTAGACCTTCCAAGAGCATTATCCTCACACAATCCTTCGCTTTGTAACCCTCTGCAGAAGTTAAGTCTTTCTCTGACATTTTCTTCAGTAAGAATCTGCGTATCTTCCCCAATTCGTCGATTTAACGTACCATTGAACCGTTGATCGAGACGTTATCCTTCGCCGTTGTTGATAATTCTCGGATTAATGGAGAACAATCTTACTACAAGATATTCAAATTTAATAAATCAGATCAAAAGCAATGTACATTTCTGAGTATATTTCTTTTTGAATGACTCAAATCCGTCAAAAAATGACAAAGTTATTGAAGTTTAAAACAACGGAAATTGAAAACGGCCGCGGCCCGCAAATCTGGTGATGACGTCACGATACACAATACGCACGAAGGCAGTCTGCATAATATAATATTTATAAGACGACATTTTTTGAAATAAATCCAAAAGAAATCCAATCCCGAGCGCTTTCTATCACGGCGGCGCAGCGACTACACTCGCGCTGCGCCAAACCCCGAATTATCTTGTGTATCGTGACGTCATCAGCCGATCCTTCATGTTGGACGCGTTTTTGAGAATGCGGCACTAAAATCGTTATAACTTCGTCGTTTTTTATCCGATTTCAATAATTCTTTCAGTGAATTAATTGTTTTTTTTTTGCGACTATGATTCTGCATAATTAACTAAAATAGTCGTTGTTCCTCATTATCCTTTTGGTCGCTGTCCTCATTGCCTGGCTTGTTTTCTATCATCTTCCGAATTTTTTTTCTTTATTTTTTTTTTACGCGAAAGAGCTGTTGGTCTACCGGAGCGTCTGTTGTCGTGTACAACGCCTTTTTACTTTTCCAACTACTATAATCGTACGGTCTCTTCATGTTCACACCTAGTGTCCTTGGTACTTCGGAAACGGATTTTCCTATTTCGACAAGAGTATGGATTTGAATCCTTGTTTGTGTCCTCTTCGAATCGATAATGAAGAAACCAGAAATGTCCTTTAACAGGGTTTAAAAAAAATTGTTTTTCAGATAAAGCACGTATAAAATGTTCTAAGAAAAATCACTACTTGCAATAACCACGGCAATAAAAAAAGATCCTTGAGGTCAGAAGCAATACAATTTCACAGGGTATGTCTCTCACGAAATGCACTATATCATAAAGGATTTAGAAATCTTTTTGGCAGCGATTTGAGAAATCCAGCATCAAATCAGCAAACCTGTCGGCCTATTAGAAGATTCCGTATAAATTCTGACTTGGAAATGTCTCTCTTCTTTGATTTATTTTATTATTAGGTAAATTTTAGTTTTCTAGTTTAGAATTTGTTTTATTTTAATCTAAATATTAGTTACCACTAATTTATTTACTATCTATATGAATCTCAATATTAAATTTAAAGGAAAAAACTAAAATAATTTTTTATGCTGACTTCAAACTTTCAAACCCAATTAGCTCGCAAGGGGGTGAAGATAGACAGAGACTCATCATCTACTATACAATTTTTTTTTTTTTTTTTTTATTCTCAACGCCATCGAGAGTTTTAGGCTCCCTACCTAATCCATGATTAAAAATAAAAACCAAAAATAAAATAAGCCTACAATTATTTTCTCTTTACATATATTTAGTTGGAGTCATAAATTTATCACAAAGTCCTCCAAATTAGCCAGCTCCATTATTGCTTCTCTTTGTAATGAAAACAAAACATTTTTATACCAACCTCAAACAATTCTATTGTGTGGCAGGTCTAGAAATACTTTATACTTTTCATGTGAAATAGGAAGAGTACTAGTAGTAGTAGGTCATCGTTGGAGCCACTATATTTCCACTTTGATAGCCCCTTCTAGGTGCGGACCATCCGGTTATCGGCATCGTTCATGGGTTATTCTTGTTATTTTGCTGCATTATTGAGCCTTGCTCCCCACATGTGACACGACACCATTAAAAGAACATTTACGGAAATTGGGTCGTCCGTTGCATAGTTATTCTCCATAACGTGCTTACATATAGTACACATAGATACATAGAACACAATATAATAGCTAGCCCATCTAAGTATGTAGTAATGATGCAAAAATATCGATAGATATTCTGGTAGCTCACGGTACCATGGATGACACATTTTTCAGTTCACTGTGATTATATCTATACTCCAGCTCAAACTCAGCCGATATATAAAAATAGTCAGATGGGAATTTGAAAATGAATCGGTCAACAGGAGGAAATGAGGTAATAGATGAGGTAGGCTCCCATGGATTGCAATTTTTAGTTAAGACTTGGAGGTGTGTCATCAGTCATCATCACATTGATTATTGAAAAAAACATGTCAGTTATCAACGTATTTAGTCAGAGCCGGTAATCTGTGGTTACAACTGAGTCATAAGATTTATTCAAATTTAGATTTTGCACAAATAAGTAAATTTTA
This sequence comes from Dioctria rufipes, assembly GCA_963924295.1. Taxonomy (NCBI): domain Eukaryota; kingdom Metazoa; phylum Arthropoda; class Insecta; order Diptera; family Asilidae; genus Dioctria; species Dioctria rufipes. Next base: position 19,511,514 of record OZ002740.1, on the reverse strand, counting down.
TTTGCTTTTCTTAATAAATTGATAAGCATAGTGATAACGGAATGACAGCACGTACTTTCTAAGAATACTGTCGCGAAAAAGTTTAGAATTTTTCCATATTGGCAGGCGTTTTCTTATCATTTACTATGTTTTCTCGAAAGAAGCTTTCTTTTCTAAAGCGCATTTTGTTTATTACTCATAGAATCGTCTACTGAATATTGAAGAGATATGAATAAAATTTGATTATTATTTGGGCGGAATTTTTGTTTTGATGTTATTTTTTAGTAAGATATCTACATCTGCGCTATATTATTAAGACCAATCATCTCAAGATGCTTCAGGTCAAATATTTGGATCTAAATATAAACTTAGTCTGGATAGTTTCGCAAAAATAATTGCCCCAAAAAGAACGACATTTGTCAAGGTTTCTCTACACTGGGCTACCACCTAAGGTTCTCTGGAGAAATCTCAAAAAGGCGGGCGTTGTTGCTGCTGTTAATTCTGGATACACTTTGGATCCTGATGTGCTCGAGTTTTTGTCTCATAGTTCTAACTCTGCTAATGGCAGTGATAATCTTAATTCAATACCTTATCTCCCTTCCATTTTCATCAGAGTTTCTACGGATGAAGTTTATGCGGCTTTGTGCAGACTAGGTATGAACGAGATTTCTTCAAGGTTTTCTGGAAGTTCTCGAAAGTAATACCTGTGCCTAAAAAGCCTAAACGTAATTGCTCCAATTTCCGCCCCATCAGCATTTTATCGTTCCTATCTAAGATCTTTGAAAAATTAATATTCTTGCAAATTTCTCATTATCTACGCATCATGACGTCCAATCTGGTTTTCGTCCCAGCATAGTTGCACCACTCCCTTACAATGCAAGAGATTTCGGGCGAACTTTCATCGCATGAAAATAGACGACACCAGGCGACCGCTTGTAATCCAATGATGATCTGGTTACATATAGAAACGACAAATCACGTGATCTTTCAATTTTTGATTCCACAATGCCGATTTTACACGTTCACACGAAATTAATTTTTCGCAATCCATATTTTTACACAGGCGATCGTGCGATATCTCCTGAGCAAGTCAAAATGAAAAATTTATCTCGAGAAATCGTGCAACCAAGACACCGCATAATAGTTTCGTCGGCAGTGTAGAACTGCCATGATTATAATACTTTAAGGCTGTAAATTATTCTTGCGAAATCTCACCATGTTTCACAAAAATTCGCCCGAAATCTTTGACAATGTAAGCACAGCCTTAAGCGGGAAATTATTCTAATACAGGGAGACCTGTAGATCTCGCGTTTTCCCTATATACACAGAATTCCTCACTCAATGTGGAGCAAAACATTGAATTGGATTGGAGGAGGATCAAACAATGCAGGGTGTCGGTCGTAGTGGGATTTTGTGAGTTTGGGTACGTTTTTCCTAACACTAACGTAACTTCCTTGTTACATAACCTATGAAGGTGTGTGTGCTTTTTTTTTTTTGTAAATTTGATTTTCGGGCAATTATCCACAAATTCTATTAAGACTTATGGTTGGTAATATTTTTTGCTGTTTCATGAAAGGTATAGAATTTTGGATTTTTTGCTTAAGATTAGGGTGATCATTCATGAGGTTTCCCTGATGTATGTATAAAGGAAACTCACGCAAAAATTCTCTGTCCACTGAAACGAAGTACTTACGCAAATAGGCATGCATGTCACAAGCTTTGTTAGTAAAACTCTATACAGAAGTATTTTATCAAAAAATTTAATTCACAAAACAATGACGTAAATGATGATGTCAGAATATATGTCAATTGATAGCATCTTTGGTGTGGAATGTGTCTTAAATATATACTAGACTACAATATACATATGCACCTTATGTCAACATTTTCCAACATATGTAAGACTAAACCAAAATGGACGTAAAGAACTTCACGAATTTGAACGAGACTGAGGTTTACTTACGGATGATTGACCTTTTTGCCTAAATAGACGTCACATTCCATAATAATACCATAATACCCCTTTATCTTGACATTTAATGTTTTCAATTTTAAAAAGTGGTAAAAGCAAAAAAATTAACAAATAGAAGTTGATTTAATCGAAATTTTGTGTCATGAACTTTGAGCAAAAAATGGCCACATTTTCGGAAAAAGTTCAACCAAGCTAAAAATTAGTATACACTCATATTTCAGCTCTCCAAATAAGGTGTGAAAAGCCCCCGGAATTTGGTTGTCTGCATAACTTGTGATAGCTCACAAACGGGGAAAAATTACCTTTTTTCGGTTTTTTTTTCTTCAATATTTTCGTTCCTGTCGGTTTTACTGCTTTAAGTTATATTTATGGAAAAGAGGTGGAATAAGGGTGGAATAAAATTTTATTGATAACACTAACAGTTTTCTCTTAATCTGGCATTGAAACTGCAATATAAATTTTGTATGGATATTTAATTGCATATAATGATCGAAATCATAAGTTATGCGGACAACTGAATTCTGGGGACTTTTCACACCTTATTTGGAGAGTTGGAAGTTAAGTGTATACCAATTTTTAGCTTGGTTGGACTTTTTCTTAAGTGAAATGCTAAAATTTCAAGACTATTTATGGACATTATATGGAAAATATAAGAAGAATCTGAAGAATAATCTGAAGAAAAAAACTTAGTAGGGACCACCTCTTTTCACATTCTTCTTCTAATAACAAAATAATAGTGTTACCGGTTTCATTAATATCATTGGATAAACAGACGCATCCCTACGTAACGAATGAGTTTTACCGAACATTACTTACGGTAATTTGACATTTAAGCTTAACGAAAGTTCCTTACCGACGTCTTATACAACAAATTGACATTTAAACTGAACGAAAGTTCCTTACCGACACCTTATAGCAATTTGACATTTAAACCCAACGAAAGTTCCTTACGGACGCCTTAAGGTTTTTTTTGGGACGTCTTTTTAATTTAAAGTGCGCGTTCCCTTTTGTAAGTCGTTTTACTTAAGTATATGTCTATTTCGATTCAGTCTATAATTATACAAAGTGGTCTACGAATAGATGACAACCAATCAGCTATATCAATCTTGGTGAGACTATATGTTAATGACAAATTCATTCCAAAATCAATGGCTTTGGGGTTATACTATAAGCTGACATTTTTTTTTTCATATTTTCATCCCACATTCCACAATTTCAAGCTTGAACTATCAAAATTAAGAAACGAATATATTCAGCATCAGCTTTAAAGTCAGTATAATAAAATAGTGGGTGAACCTTTGATCATATCACATTCCACAAATCGAAGATCCTTCTTTTAAGCAAAAACACAGAACGGTATATTTTCAATATTTTCCATAGAAACGGCCTTAAAATTAGCAATAGAGTGCTGAGCAGATATAAATTTATCCAGGATTCGACAGAATAAGGTCTAATTTTTATAAGTAAGTATCAGAGTACGGAAACGCGCACGTGAGTAATAAATTGTGTGCGATCAAAGCGCACATACTCGTGAGTCGTGTGCGATTTTCTTGGGCATTAGCGCACGCGCCCATGAGTGAGTAATTCACAATAAGAAAGCGCACACTCGCGTGCGCACACGAAATTTCAATATAAGAAAGCGCACACTCGCGTGCGCACACGAAACTTCTTACTGCTCATTACTCACGAGTGAGTAATTCAATATAAGAAAGCGCACACTCGCGTGCGCACACGGAATAACTCAAGAGTGAGTAATTCATTGGAAGAAAACGCACACGAAATTTTTCATTGCTCAATTCCTACTTGTGTATGGAATTTCATTTATGAAATATCTGCATGATGTAGAAAACGTAGATAATTAATATTTAAATGTTTATTAGCCTGATTCTTAACTTATTATTAAGTTAACTTTGATTTAAAATAGGTAATCTTTGATGATAATTTGAAAAACGTTAGCTGTGATGAACGTCTGAGATGATTTCATCTCAAATGTACTCATTTTAGATCATATAATGAAGCAATTACTAGTAAAGGTAGTCATGTAAATTTCGAACTACTGCTCTGTTGAACTAATTATAATTCCTATCCTTACTGATAGGTACAAAACGGGTTTTGATAGGTGAAAATCATTCCTCGGCTATTTCTTCAAATATTTTAATTACTGAACCGCCACACCAATTTGCTAGGCGACAGTCTTTATAAATTGTAACTTATCTTAAAGAACGGAAATTTTTTTGTCAAATTCCCTTATTAAACCCTTCAATCCTGCACATACATATGTATGCTCATAAGGCGAATAAACATTAGAAATATTAATTATCCACGTTATCTACATAATGCAAGTATTTCATAAATGAAATTGCATACACAAGTAGGAAGTGAGCAATGAAAAATTTCGTGTGCGTTTTCTTCCAATGAATTACTCACTCGTGAGTTATTCCGTGTGCGCACGCGAGTGTGCGCTTTCTTATATTGAATTACTCACTCGTGAGTAATGAGCAGTAAGAAGTTTCGTGTGCGCACGCGAGTGTGCGCTTTCTTATATTGAAATTTCGTGTGAGCACGCGAGTGTGCGCTGTCTTATTGTGAATTACTCACTCGTGAGTAATGAGTAGAAAGAAATTTCGTGTGCGCACGCGAGTGTGCGCTTTCTTATTGTGAATTACTCACTCATGGGCGCGTGCGCTAATAAAATGACAACGACTCACGCACGCGCACATGAGTTTTTAAAAATGGAATGCGCACATGAGCCGTAAATTACTCATGAGTCGTTCGTGTGCGCACGTGAGTGTGCGTTTCCTTACTCTGGTAAGTATAGATGAAATTTGAAAAGAATTTTTTTTACAATTTTCGATAATAATATATGTTTAAATGTCAGACAGGGAGAGCCACGAGAAATTCGAACGACATTTGAAGAGTTCAATGTCCTCCCACTATTTCATCAGCAGAAGAGCATGAAAACGAATTTGTTTGTTTTCGTTTTTATTTTTTATTTTCGCAAAAGCGACCTTAAAGCTCTACATACTACAGATCTACTACTACTCTACTATATTACCCAAAAAGTATGTCACCATATTTTTAGTGAGAAATGTAGGCAATAGAGTGGAAGGGCAGAGACAAGCTGGTTCATTCACATTCCACAAATCTATTGGTCAATTAGGACGAAAGTGTTTTGAATTTTTAAGTAAAGAGAGCTTAAGCTCATCATAAACTGGTGAGCGATCTTATAAATTCACCATTGAGTGCCAAGTGGTCTAAAATCCATTCCATATTCCATGAACCTATAAGGTCCAACTATTAGTAATGAAAAATAAATAACAAATAAATATGAATTTTTAAAGAAACAACTTTGAAAGTCAGCCATAAAGTGTTGGAGAGACTTAAATACGTCCCACATTGCACAAATCCTCTTACGTATCTGTCATATGGATAGAAATAGAAATGGTATTTTTAAGGCGAACGGCGAACAAAATTACCAATAAGGGCCGCCCATATGCTTACAAAAACAGTAGCGCCCCACGGCTTTGGATGGGGGGGGGGGGGTGTCATAGGTATCCGAGTCCAAAGAAGGGTCGGAAAAATAGGACTCTAAAGTCGCACCTTATGCCCATCTGAGTACTTTAACACTACTTATTTTGAAGGTCTTGAATTTCAAGTTTTATCTGCTAAAATCTTCGCATGGACCATAAAGCCACTGTTTTCTTTATTTTCAATAAATAAATCATAATTTCATAAACAATAAAATCCATTTATTTATTTATAATCCACGCAATTTGTGCCGCTTTCACACAACACAAATTTATAATTGGTGGCGTTTACAAATGTCGACGTGTATTGTACGTCTGAAACTGACAGAAAATTTACTAAGTAAGCTATCTAACGGTATACCATACATTTTCTGTGCATACTTTACTTTTATTTCAATAAATACTTTATTATATTTAAAACATTTCTGATGTGGGAACCTATATCTTTCGAGTCCATATTTTGCTAAAATTTGCAATTTTTCTTAAATACAGATGACTTTACAGCTGATAAGATTTTCAGCTGATTTGTTACGTTTTTGATCGGGTTACTTAGATAACAGGTTTTTGGGTATTATTTTCAGGAAAATATATAATTTTCAATTCATTTGCTGGAAGTTTCGCGTCCAAGTGCGCCCCTTCTTCAGGAGCTTTATATAATATTGCACATAAGTCAACTTTCTTAAAATTAGCACAAATATTTTACATACCTTCTTTGTCTGCGCGTATAAATGATTTTTTAAAAATAATAATAATAAATAACAATTAAATAGAATGGAAAATCGATTACAATAAAATAAAAATACATCGTTAATTAAATAGACCAAAAGACAATTAACGTGCTACGAGGACATTATGAAAATGAGCGGTTGTTGACAAGAAAACGTTTACATAGGTAACTAATACTATGGTTTTAATTTGTTTAGTATGTATATATATTCTTTATTTATTAGTTCTGTGTCCTGTTTTAAGTTTATAACTTTGTTTTTGTTAACGTATACGTAGCGTGCTTCCTTTAGCTCTCGTTTTTATTCTATTATTCTCCATGTCAATTATTTTTGCATTATCGAAAGAAAATACACATCCTGTTTTATTGAGTGGGATGCTAGTGCTGATCGCTGTGCTTGCTTTATGTTGTGATAGTCTGGTTTTAAGCTTTTTTTATGTTTATCCGATGTACGCAGTGTTGCAGTTTTCGCATTCGGCCTTGTATACAACGCTGTGTTTTTCTTGTGTATAGGTATCGGATCCTTGGTTTTCGTGTAATTGTTGTTCAATTTAGTTAAATACAGAATCCAAAACAGGCAAAATCTATTTTGTTCAAATGGACAATCAGTAATAGCTGCTGGAGCATTATTTCACTAGGTGTGTGATTTGTGCACATGCCACTAAATTTCTCTAAATTTTGTAATTTTGTATGCTTATCCAACTATGAGATGAAGTAAATTTGTTTTTTTTTTTTACATAATACTTATAAAAGATAGTCGTTGTGGTGTGTAAAAAGTTAAAGAATATACAGTTAGCTCCGGGGAAATTTTTTATGCCTTTTTCTAACACTAAATGCAGCAACTACCAACTTTTCGCCGATTTCCTTCCGTATCACACTCAAAAATGCCCCATCTTATGGGAGAAATTATGATTTTTTTTTTTCATTAATTTTTGAAATTAACTTTTCAGTCGTTTCCTTTATTTTAAGCTATTCTACTGTATGAAATATACTGTCCCGCTTTTATCGCACGATCATGCCTCTCCACGCCCTCTGCCATACCGCCGGATCATCATGGTCATATTTTTATTTAAAAGTTTTATTTTATTTTATCGGACTTTGTAATAATATGCAAATTACATTTTATCATTTTATTTTTCTGATTTTTAAATAACGTTAAGAAAAGACAGACTGACCTTCTGGTGGGCACCCAACCTATCGGTGAAGATGAAAAACTAACCACGAATATTTCCCATATAAACGATCTTAAAGTCAATAAACGAGTGCTAGACTAGAATAAACTCAACTTATAAATTCATGAATTAAATAGAGCTCTACTTTTATAAATTGACATTAAAAGTCGGGAAAAGATATTTCCACGGCAAACCTAAATTCATTCCACATTCTACAAAGCAAAGTTTTCATTTTTATATGTTTTTGATTGAAAACTAAAGAATAAACACTTTAAAGAAAAAATCGCAGAGAACCGAGTGACTGAAATTGAAGTCCTTATTACACAAACCCATTGCCCTGGTATTAATATAATACGAAAACTCAAAAAGAATTTTTTTTTATTATTATTAATTATTTACCCTACATATTTATAACCCATCGTCCAAATCAGAAGATCTCAATGGTCGTGTTTAATATATATAATTGCACTATCAGCAGAACCACACCGATGAGATTCGAACCCATAGCACTATAATGGAGGAGCTGTAATTTTGAATTATATCTCGAATTTCTTTTCAATTAGTCATACCAAGATTTTTGGGCAAATTGCAGCCGAATTACGTGCAACTATTTTCAATTTGAGAGTAACCGAAAATCAAATTTCGATAGTTAACCGTGCGCCAATCATTCAGCAGCATTGTACCGCACGTGACAAAACATACTGATTGCCCATTTAGCCCGATTTAATTTTTTCCAACAATAGACAATGCATGTTAGGTGATGCGGTTGGCCGGCGCCATTTCTCCAGTATTAGCATGAAGCTCACATCACACCCGAAATAGCTGCAACTGGGACATTACAATGATCTTATGGATTAATATTATGTGGATATATTACACTCAAAATAGGCAACTATAGGAGTCACCACCTATACGTATGGTCAGGTAAATGCAAATTGGTATGCGCTCACATCAAAGTCCCGAATGACCCAAATGAAGGAGTACATTCGGGTGTCGTCGATTAATAATAATTAATTGCGCAAACAACTGTTACGGTATGTCGAACATATATACATACATATATGCATTATGAATTTTCTCTAATTAACAATTTCGTCAATTAAAAATTTAATTTAGATTAGCTTGTTCGGGCGGTCATTTTCATAGGTATAGGTACCTACATTCCACTTTCGCTATATACCAAAAAAAAAATGCACCTGATATTATCCTGCTACTACAAGCAAAAGCCCAACCTTCATTCTGTTAGGCTAATATTTATTTATTGATCAATAATTTTATGGATCCAGATAAACCGTTTTTGTGACTCCGTTAAAAGTGCAATGAACTTAAAAGACGTCCAGCAGAATTGTAGGGTGTGACCACCGCACAGAACCACAACATTTGTCTGATTTTCATTGACCACTTTTTTTTTTCGTCATACACCAATTTACCAAGTGCAAATGAGAATGTTTTATACGGTTGACGGCCTGCCGATGTGTCTAGTATCTTTTCAGAATATTTTTCAAAGGTGCAATCCCCAGGTAATAGTTAGGAAGCAATTTGCATTGCACTCGATTAAAATAGGCGGCTACACGTGTGATCAGTGATGAAAAAAAAATTGATATGACATGCATCAGGATGCGGTCATCTGGAACCAGTCGTACGAACTCACCTTAACGTCGATATGTTGTGTCTTTAATGTCCAATGCGGCCCCCATATATGAGGGAATTAAGTACCCAAAATGGCCAATTTAATTGACAGGCGGACAATCTATTCATCACTGAAATGGACTCTGGAAGTTTTGTTGTTCAATCACCGAAATTTAATAAAGGCTACGACCCCAAGAAGTGGCAGATGTGACTTTGAAGCGGAAAGCCGAAAATTGGAGATTCTTGTAAGTTGCATTCAGGTTTTTTGGGCTTGTTTTTTTTTATATATAAAAACGAGTAAATATAGTTATTCGAATTTTAGAGTATTTTCGATTTTTTTTTCGAAATTTCTTAGCTTTGGCGCACTCTTCAGATTGTAAATTAGCTCACTAAATGACCGTTTTGATTTTATTTTAATCGTATCATTGCCCCTGCTGATATTATTGTATTCTAATCTAATTACGATATTATGGCATAAAGGGTGACCCATAATTAGGGGTGAACCATGAAATAGGTGACAGATAGGTGGGATCGAGTAAAGAAAAAAACTTTATGAGTTGGGAGTGCCAGATTCCACCCTAACTAGTTAGAAGGTGATTAAGAAACTTTTATTGGAAGGATACGGGTATCAGGCTAGTACCACATTACAAATGAAACTCCTTGACTCTTTCGCGATTTTTTTTTTTTTTCAAAAACCAAATCATTAACATCTAAATTTGATCTTGAATCTGTGAACAAATCCTCGTCTAGAAGGGGACTTTAAAAAAGTTTGGGCAAATCACCGTTTTTGTTGATTGCAATCTGTATTGATTCTCTGTCAGCCTGATTTTCGCCATCATTAAAACGTCTCCATTAAAAGTTATCTCTACATAAAATGCACATTGAATAATTATGAGTTCGGTGTTCTGTGATTGTTCGATTTTGTCGAGAGGCCTTTGGAAATTTATATCATGCTAAATTGTTCAGTAAATTTTGTTGTATTTGTAATTTGTAAGATTCCAAGCTCTGCACTTCAATTGCTTGCAAGCCGTACCTCCTTCATATGTTTGAGTATATTGCAATTTTTTACCATTTCTCTCTGGAGTCTCTCAGAGATCTATCTTAAGTCCATTACTATTTTTAACTTATTAATTAAAGAGCTTGAACGTTATGCTTAAGATTTTCGTTCAAAGCTACTGCCGCCAAGCCTAAGTAGATTGAATGTACTCTTTACCCCTCTCTGTGTTAATAAGACTAAACCAGTTATTCAATAGGTTTAACTACTAAATTATATTCAGCTTCCCATTTATGGAACTTTCGCAATGGTCTCTCAATTAACACTAGGTTAGAGACTTATTTGAGACTAAGATAACTATGTCACATTGTTAGTCATCACCTTAATTCCATCTTTAATTAAGTAAGATCAGAACAAAGTTTTCAACCACTTGCGAGGAGCACTGATGATAAAATACCTCACTGATGTACTCCTTTTTCATTAAAGTCCTGTTTAAAATATATTTACCGGATTTCCCGTATTCAGTATCCAATTTTTCACCCCGTACAGATGCCAATAGTTACAAAACTCTTGAAGAAGACAGATAAGAGCAAACATAGTGACGGAATCTTCTCTGATTTTCGATTCTAAGCAGGACTAGATAAATCTCGATATCGTTGGTCTTCAAATTTATGTATTCTGGAAGGTCGTTCAAATACTTGATAAGTAAATGTAGACTAAGAATTGATTCTTGTGGAACTCTGCACTTGAGGAGTACGATCGCTTTATGTCCTATCTTCAACTTTAACCAGTTTACACTGATAATGAATATGAGGAAGTACTTTATCAATATAATTGATGATAAAAAAATCTAAGTTTAGTTTACTAAGTAAATAATGATTCTATTAAACACTTTTAAGAAATCCAAGAAAATAAGAATATTTTTCTTTATATAAGCAGGGGAAGGTGGCCCCCTGTCCTCTTAATGAAGCACATCAGGTCTTGATCAGGTAAGTCCTTCAGATCTTCCAGACCCAAGCGTATCTAGCCTGCTACCGGCAAAGGCCGAAAAACACACCACATAAAATATTCAGTTATCTCAGGCTCTTCTTCCAAGCAGGACAGACACACTACCACTCAGGGCTGTCAACAACTCCCATCCTTGGTACACCTGCAAGATAATCGAGGTGGGTGCCATGGCGATGGCGAAAACTTCAGCCTAGAAGACTTGCTGTGTACCTTCCAATTGAGTACTCCAACCCAATGTCAAGCTCAAGGAAGTAAACAAAAGATTGTTAATTTGATGTAAGTTGAGCGGCAAATTTTCAGCTCACAGTGGTTTCACAGTTATTATGACCCTATCTGAAACTCGATTTCCACTGCTTAACATTAGACTCCACGTATTTATTACAAAAATCAAACAGAAAAAATCTTCGAACAAAAAAAGTACTTAGTGGGAAAAAATCGCTACAACTTGGCAGTAGTGTGGCAATTTCTAAAAAATTTACGAAACTGAGCGAGTATGAATACGTGAAAAATTTCTAAATTTATGTATAGCAACTCTACAAAGGGGTTGCCCAATTTCGCTCAATTTTCTCAATTATTATGAAAACGCGCACCATTTCCAAAATTTCAGCTCAAGTAGTGTCCAAATACTTATATAGTGAACATCAAAACTAAAAAAAATTATATGGCAACACATACAAAAGAGTTGCCTGATTTTATCCATCTACGAACTGAACCTCACTCTTTTCATAAATTTAGCCCACGAGATCTGCACATTCTCAAGTTATCTTCTGTGGACAGATAAATAGACGCACAGACAAACAAGACCTTATGATATGGTGTAATACTACGTCTTGATCGGTTAATGGCAAATACAAAAATAAGCATTTAGCCGACTGCGATTGTATACAGGATGTTCCGGATTAAATTATCTTAAAGTAATATCATGTTATTCTCCTGTATAAACTCATGAAAAATTAGTGAGAGCACTTGTTTAGATGATCCTTAGTTTCGGAGTTACGCGTGATTAAAGATTTTGCCACCATCTTTAGACTTAGGTAGTCAAAATGGCTTACAACTTCCCAGACGTCTTGCCGATTATACCTCTGTTAATTTTAACCAATAGCTTATTAAAATACCTTTCGAATTATGTATAACTTTTTGCTTAAAGATACTTTGATCCAGAACATCCTGTGCAGAATATTTTCTAGGTATATAATTACAAAATTCGAGAGTCTTTTTTAAGACGGCAAGCGTATAATTATAAGAGAAATCTCTTGAACAGCTGTTCAATATACCCTTATTCGCCAGTGTGTATAAAACAACGCAGTGAACCACTACACCCTTATTCATCAGTATGTAAAAAACGACGTGCTTGGTTATTGACAATGTAAACATATCTCCTTAAAAAAAACCAAGTAGGTATATTTCTCTTTGTTACACACATGATCAATTTCCTTAAATGCTACATGCAATTCTTTCTTTCAAAATTTGGATACATTTTTTTATTTTATTTTTTCAAATGACACGTACTGTGGGGGGTAACCTCTTGCAATTGAACAGCTGTTCAAGACATTTCTCTTGTTAGTATACGCTCGCCGTCCTAAAGTATGTTTCGATCGGCTTGTTTTTTTTTTACTTGAATTCACTAAAACTGACAACAGGAGTAAATATTCCACATTTTAGCATTTTAGCAATTTTCATACTAGAAATTCTATGATTTATGCGTAATGCTACAGAAATTTGAAATCTGATCATGTATTGAATACAACAAACATTCCTACCACCAGCTGAGCCATCCAATCTATTGACTACCTGTAAATAGTTGACATTAAAAAATTAACGTCCCTGAAGATGCCATCAAAAGCTAAGCTACCTAATTCTCTGGTGCTTGAATGAATGGATGGAAATTTATTCTTTTCTTTTGTCTTCTAATGGAATTTCACTATATGCGTTGACATATCTCAGAGCTTACGTAATATACTAAAAAATGTGATTAAATGAAGTCATCAACAACGACGAAGTATTATGCTCTCCGCACGCAAACAACGAAACCAATATTAATTGCATTTGAAACTTTCATCGTCTCTTCCGTCAATTAAGAAACCACTGTAAATCACAAATCACAGCAGGCAAAACAATAATAATAATTATTCCCGCAGCCGCAATATTAAGCTGGCACAGGGTGACTATGACTCGTTAATATTTTCAGGCGTTGTATGAATCTGTAAACATACACGTATAAATTCGACAACAACAAAAAAACATTGTTAGTTCCTTGATGGATTGTTTTTTTTTTCTTCTTCATTTTTCTTAGTTTTACTTATAATTAAAACTGTTAAAATTTAGCGCGAACATAAGAAAAGCCCCATAGTCCCATTTGTTTGCAATCTCATCTGGCAAACAAAAATTTTCGCTTAGTTCTTGGTGTGTTGTTTTTTTAGCCTCGAAACTAAAATAGAAATTTGAGTAAAATCGAAGATGTCAGTAGCGAATTTTATGAAAGCTATGCGCGCTTGAGTTAAATTAATTTTACCAATCGATCAATGAGTAAAATAAAATTATTCCGCCCTAGTCTTCGTCTGGCGTCCTTGGAATAAATAAAACACGAGAAAGTTCCATTTTTTCGGCTAACATATAATTTATACTCTAAGCTCTCTCAAACAATCTTATATCTCATAATATTTAATTTCTCCGGAAAGGCGTGATTATCGCTGCCACCCGCCGCCACCATTCCAAAAACGATTTTCCGCCTTTAATTAATTTGTGGTTGTTGCAGAGCTAAAATCAACCGCGCATAAGGCTACAATAAAGCAAGACAAATCAACGTTGTCATAAACGGAAGTTCAACCATTTTGGAGAGGATTTGGTCTGGTGTGGATCTTTAGGTATGCTCAGGGGTTTTATCTGAAGCAATAAAATTTGAATTTTTTAAAACTCCAAATCCGGAGCCGGTGTAGGAGGAAATCTCTTTTATACCATTTTCCATTGAAAATTAACGTCGATAACCTATTTTTGTGCAAAATATGCAAATTACTGATAGCACTTCATTCCATAAGCGGATTTTCCTGATATTCGTTTCGGTTTTAATCAATTCCATTAATAATAGCGCGGATTTTAATTTTTAATTTTTTTTTTTTAAGTATATGCACTCACGCAAGTTCAGTGTTAAATGAATAAGTAATATGCGCATGGCTGTTAATTAATTTTCTGTTTCTACCCAAATGCAGTAACTTTGTTGGTTGTTTGATAGTAATTATGCCATTTAGGTTTCTTCATTAGAGTTATTGTTTTTATATTTTAAGATTAAATACATTAAAAAAAGGAATTAAATATTTTGTACTTTTTTATTGTTTCAATAAACTTAAAATCAAATATAGTAGGTTTAATAAGAATAGATTCTTGGCTCTACACGTTCCATTCACTGTGGCCACCATGAGTTTATAGTGATTTTTTAATATTTTTTTTTTCTATGCAATTGGCTCTTTAACTTTTTACAAATAAATGGAAAAAGACTCAAAAATCATAAAAACAGACACTAGCTAAACTAAAATTTTTAAACAGTCATTTGGGATAATTTAAAACAACCAATAGACAACAAAACTTATACAAAAATGTAAAACAAATGACACAAGATTTTCAAAGAGACTAAAACGAACACAAGAATTTTTAAAAATATTTAAATGATAAACAAAAATTTTAAGACAGTCTTAATTTTGACAATTGGGAAAGTGGCAGATATCTAAGCGGCATTGAAAGCCATCTCATTACCTGAGGTCAAAACGAAGTTAATGTGGGAATGTATTCAAGAATTAACAAACCTTGGCACAAGAACCACGTAATACTGGGTACCAGGACACTTGGGAATTGATGGGAATGATAACACAGACGTACTGGCAAAAAAAAGGAGCATCCATGCCCCTCTCTAATAGGACTGCAACCATTTTGCAGAATTTCTTACAACACCATAAAGCTGACCGTTCACCAAAGAAAAGCCTAGATCTCCTAAGACTACCTAGGAATTAACTCAGAAACATTACAAAATTCCTAACCGAACACTGCAAACTAAACAAACATATTCATCACCTACCGATCTATGAAGGCTAGATTCCAATCTTTTGGCTCATATTTCTTAAAACCTGCCGACTTCGAAGAAGTTTCACCCAAAAAAATACTGCTCGGTAGGATTGTTGGATGAACTATAAAAAAAGCGGTACACAATAAGTCAATGAATAGCTGCAGTTCAAAGGCCACTCGCCCCGCTTAATTCCCCTAAATCTTAATCTAAGTGACAATTCCAAAAAGTTCTAAATTTTCAAAATGATTAAACGAACAAAAACATTTACGCGATACTATTCTAGAGTCCCGCGAGAGCAGCCTATAGTATCACAGACCTCCACAAACCGCCGTCATCATCCCTCCAGCTCAAAATCTCTAACGGTGGTGTGCTTGTCTCTCCCACAGCGCTTCCAACAATTCCAAAGCAGGGATAAGCCCTGTAGACTAGTGTTGCAAATGCTGTGGACCATTAGCGCCAGCAAAAGACAAGAGTGGCATCTTACACCGACGATAGTGATTGCTATATGCAGTTGAATGTGTCGTTCGTTGGCAGATTTTCAAGCGTAAACGTCTCTTCAATCTGGCAACAAAGTGCCTTTTAAGTGCGTGTGGGTGGTGCTGTGTGTCAGATGTTTTGATTTCCACCTTCGACTCTCATGTAGTATAAATGAATTGTAGATTTGGCCTGCGTCAATACACAGCTAATTAAACAATTCACCTGACTACAAACTTTTGGTCCCCGTAGAAACAACGTTCTAGTATGCCGAAATTCATATTCAGCCTGAGATATGTTCGTCATTTGTTTTATCCTGTAAACTCCTTAGGTCTTATGGACATAAGCACATCACGGAGCACAAGTGTTCTAAGTATACTGAACGATATATGAAGCGGTCTATTCAAAACAAAAGCATCTTCCAACTCAGTGCCAAGGTCACTGGTCCTAAGTTAGCGAAATCTGTCCCACACAGACGCAGCCAGGTCGTATAGTTGTGGACTGTTAGTTTGTATTCGATAGTTTCCGGAGATATCAATAATATCGCCAAGAACCGTCAGTGAATATGTGTTAGCTTCAAAACCTCGAGCATTACTGCACACTGAATTTGACAACTCAGGGTTTAACCTGATTGGAATCAATGAGAATTTTGTGTAACATATAGCATCCCACTTAAGATCGAATGCTGGCCTCATTCTGTCCCAGGTCTAAATCGTCGAGATTTGCTCCTGTGGCCATTCACGAGGATAAGGTGGTCGAACAGAGAGAGAGTCGGTAGTAATGCTGCCCTATGCCGAACCCCCCCCCCCCCCCCCCCCCAGTGCATTCACCACAGTTGAGAACATGCTCTTTAGAATGCACGCACTTGGATACATCTTGATTTTACAAATAGTTTGTGAGATCTAATCCACCTATCTTTACTGGCAGATAGAGCATGCTTTCAGCTACCCATCATCTTCTGCACCAAAAGGCGTCGATATTTTGCTTGAAAAAGTCCTGCAAACCCTTCAGAAATCGTCTCAGATTTTAGAAGATGAGCGATGGGAAAGATAATCAAATAATTTATCACGACTCTTTAAATCTCTGAAGATTTTCTCGAGAGCAATGCGGCTATTAATTGATTTACTCACGAGTCCGATTCCGATATACACACCATTTTACTTCAGGCAAGTATTAGTCCATTGGATGTTCAGTGGAGTATCTGTGCGATCTCTCCACCTTCCACACCACAAGCCTTGACTCTTACTAAGGTTAATTTTCGCGCCTGCTATACGTTCGTACTCTCTGAAAACAGCACGAGTGACCGGAAAATCTTCATGTCATGAAAATAGAAGGTCATCTGCATATGAACTCACCTTAGCGCATGGTAGACGAACTAAATATTTTCCAAGCATTCGACGAAAATTTTCCAGTAGCGGCTCCAACGAAAAATCATATAGCATGCCTGACAATGGACAGCCCTATCTTAAATTTCAAAAATGAGATATGAGCCAGAACTTGTCCTTGATGCTTTATTCAAAGTCGTTATATCTCTATACAGTTTACCAACGATATTCAGCCACCTGGGCGGAAACCCAAATGTCTCGAGAGCAATCAGGAGATACTCGTGCGAGACGCTATCAAAAGCTACTACGACCAGGTACACAATAGGATTTTCCAAGGATATTACGGAAGCAATCACCAAGGGGAGTAACGGCCGCAAAGCTTTGCAGACGATTTTGTAGTCCACATTGCATACGGTTATTGGTCTTCAGATCCGCGTGAAGAATTCTGGAGTCAAGTCGAAATAACCAGGTGAGATGTATTGCCTTAGATGCATACATGGCTAGATGGGCTAACAACATCTTTCTGCAGTCGCAGACGTCGCATCTCAATTGGAAAGGCTCTCCATACCTGCGTGCATCTCGTGGTGGAATTAGTTCGATGCCAAGGTATCAAAAGACCACTTACACGATTGGAAGACAAATACCTTTTTTGCCATCAGCTAAGCAATTAGGACTTAAATTATTTTTATGATGAATATGGGCCGGGCGATGATGCACTTGGTTTAATGCCTGATGTTCAATTGTAAAAGTTCGGCAGTTCTTCTTTTGGAGTTCAGCTTGGATTGTTAGCCACTTAGATAATCTTTCTTTGGCTGCCATGGTCGGGATCCCGGAACATGAAGCCCGATTTCGATCATTTTTCTTTTTACCAGCGTGTCTGCTTTGTCAGAGGTTTTTCACTCAGGATAAGGTAATTTAGGGGGGAAGTTCATAAGTGGGAAAATAGGTAACTGAATCTGCTTTGGCGTTCGGTATGAGGAACGGGAAGAAATTCTTCAATCCCTCTCTTCTCCAAACGCACCAACTTATTGAACTTAGTTGACAGACGCTCAGACTGTTTGCTAACGTAGTCACGAGCATGTCCCCTTCCATTACTTCTCAAAGAAGATAAGCAAATCCGACAATGAACTGTGTCGACTGGGCGAAAAGGAAGATGACACCTCGATGCATTTTAAATGTGAATGTCCAGCGCTTGCAGGTCTAAGGCTGCTCTCCAAATAAGGTTTGCAATCTAACCCCAAGAACAATAATTGACCTCGTTGAAAGACTCGATGCCTAACCAAACCACCTTACGGGAAGGCAGAATAGATCAATTCTGCTCGCGGTGTCCGCATGGTCCTTCCTAGTCGACCCTACTCTTAACATTAACATTAGGGATAAGATACAATTTTTAATTAACAAGGGGAGGGGTGAAATAATGGATTTGGAGATGATGATTGCTGGTTGTGCCTTCACTTATCATTAAAATAAGAGCGATTTTACTGTTGTTGAGACTTGGTAAGACTTGGTGTGTTACTAAGCTCTAGAGTACATTCATCGACGAAGCCAAACAGTCCAACCAATCAGCATTTTTATTGTAATGTCATTAAGTGAAGATGACTAAGGTTGAATATTTGTCGTAGTAATATTGTCGATTTTCAGGCCGAATTTTTGTACTTTGGTCATTTTATTTTCAAAGTAGAAAACTTGCGAACACATTTTGTGTATAGCTTATCCTATTAGAATATTTTATTTCATTAGTGCATCATAATTGGCATCACTTTGTGTCAGAACTTGTCATAATAGGGCCCGGTGTACAGAAGATAAGGTACAATATATATGGGCCGTGATTTTTTTTTCCATCTTTACTGCACTTATATCAACAATAAGAACTTCCATATAGCCTCTCCACCTGACTCTGTTTACGACAATACTATTGATTTCTACTCAGGTTTTTACACTTTCATTTATTTCTTTATTAATCGTAATTTTCCATGTAGATAATTTTTCGTCTTACTTACATTTTCTATTTTCTCTTTGGATTCCATTCTATTGTTGTTTCATGATGTGTGATTAGACATAGAGTTCCAAATTCGTGATTCATCTCGGCCAGAATATCTTACATGTATAAACCTGAGGCCATTTGTCCTTTTATAGTTGTATTTTGTATTGTAACTAGTTTTCTTCTCACAAGCCACATAAAGACTTTTTGTAGATTCAAAAGAACGCGCCCTAATGTCTTCTTCAAAGACTTATCCATTTATATTTCAAAATAATCACCTAAACCCAAGCTTCATCATCTGGAGGATCCCTTGAAAATAGCTATTATGCAATCCCACACTGAAATCGTAATCGCCGCCCACAGCTTCATCATCGTTGGGCAGTTTTCTGGCCTGAATAAATCCTTAATCGCCAACTGTAAATCAAGAATTATGGCTAAAAATATTACGTATGTAAGCACATCCATATGTTCTACCTAAAAAAATGTTTCCCACCGTAACAATTATTTATAGATATCTACCCAGTCGCTGATGGCATAGTTACCACAGTCCTCCATTCCTCCACAAAGAATAATGTAATCCAGCGCCTCCCCATTGTCGGTTCCATTAAGGTATAAAGTGCGATCAAAAATGCTTGGGTTGGAAAACTTCGGAGGAGATATCGATTCCAATTCACTGCCAACAGCCCAACATTCTGTCGTTCTGAAATGGACGTGGATTGGATACAAAGGGCAACCTTGACATTGTGCAATGTGAGATGTTTTGCGGACAATTGGGCGCCTGCCGCTTCCTTGCACTCTTTCAAATCATTGACTTAAAATGTTATCCTTTCGAAAGAGACACTCAGGCTGTAGGTATTTTTTTGTTTTTCTTTCAAGCGGATGATATTAAGTGCAGACATTTGGCCGCCCCAATGACCTTTACATGAAACTGCATCTTAATGTAGATATGATATCTGAAAAAAAAAACTCTCGGGATATTGGTTATTTCCAGGCAACTTAACCTTGAAACTTTTTGGGAAAACTTTATTTTTCAAGAAACTGAAAAATTAAAATCACGGAAAAATTTGGCACTTATACAAAAATGTTTTTCTCTCACAGTTTTTGACGTCATTTCAAGAGTGAAATATTCGAAAAAAAAATGTTTGAATGTTATAAAGAGATAATATAATAAAATGTGGGTTCAGTTTTGACCCTGTTCTCTTTTTATACCCTAGATAAAATCTATAGATTATACTAAGTTTGTCAATCCGTTTGTAATGCATAGAAATAAGGATGGTAAAGCAAAATGGATTGGACACCCACTCATAATATTAAGTGTTATTTTGATTTTTACATGTCCGTCCGTCTGTTCGTCAGTCTGTCCGTCCGCACGATAGCTCAAGATCCCGTTCATTTAGAGGGCTGAAATTTGCACACGGGCTTTTTACAAAAAAAAGAAGTAAATTTAAGTTCGAAAATGGGATGAATCGGGCAACTTTTTCCTAGGACTGTCATACAAAACTTTCGTTTTTCACTATACATTTGAACACTGCCTGAGAATGCGTCGACGTAGAAAGCTGAAAGTTTGTACACTATGTTTTTATAGTAATAGTAAGTAAAACTTCAAAAATGGACTATATCGAGCGAGTCCTTATTGGTGTTGCCACATAACAATTTTGGTTATTTACGTATACTATTGTAAAAATTATCAGTCCTAGACATTTTTATTGTACTGAAAAGTTCTTAAAAATATGAAATCCTATGGTTATAATTATTTTTACTGTCCGGCGAACCGTTCTAGAAATATATGAGTAAAACAGCTTCAAAAATCAAACTTACACAGATGGGTAAACCTACGAAATTACATACGGGCATTCTCATCTAGGGTATCATAAGAATTGGTCTCGGACCAATTCTAGCTTTTTTACTTCTTTTCATTTAGATCCAATATAGTGGGTAGAAGGGAAAGGTGTCGTCGATAACTCAAAAACGCATTCACGTAGAGTGTTGCAATTTTGCAGCCGGGGTTTCAAAAAAAAAACTTTTAGTTCGAAAATGGGACCAATCGGGCAACTCCTTTATATAATTGAACACTGCCTGTGAATGCGTTAACGTAGAAAGCTGATATTTTGTATACATCGTTTTTATAAAAAATAGGAAAAAAATTCAAAATTGAACTAAATAGGACACCATCTCCCTGGTTTTGCTATACTAAACTTTTGGTTTTCACTTTCTTTTACTTTTATTTTCAACAAATTATAATTTTTTCCCTTGTTTGCCTATTGAAGTTTGGGCTGAAAAATTATTTCGCTATGCCCGCAGCACAAATTTGGAATATTTTTGGAGTGCATTCTGCGCAACTATGGTTGAAAAATGGTATATGCTGAAAACTGAACAAAAGTTTGAAAACACTCGCCACTACTCGAAAATATTAAATGCACAAAATTTATCATTTAAAAGATACGAGTCGAACAGATTAGCAAGTGGTTACCACTCAAAAGAGATGTTAGATTATTCATTTTGTTTTGGATAGTAAATGGTGGAAGTGTAAAATTTCCCAATCATCCATTTTAGTTAGTAAAACTAGGGAAATGTATTTTATTCAAATTCACGAATCATAAATTGTATCTTTGTAAAATAGAGGAATTAAAATTTACATTTATTTAAAATTGCAGTCACAGAATAGATGCAATACATACCTTGTATGTATATAACTTCGTCGGCAAGCTAAGAAAATGTGACTTCTTCTGTTTTTTTATATTATTAAGCCAAGCTCAGGAGATTTCCTGTGAACTATGATGCAAAGCACAGCATGGCAAGAAGGTGATAAAGAAAGGAATTAGGGAATGTGAGGAGAGTGGCGAAGCTACCGATGTAGGTCACCCTTAAACTTTCACAGATTACATGCCGGAGAAAAGAGAGAAGATTGGAGTTTGTTCCACATTCGCACACAACCGACAGTATTTTGAAGGGTAAAAGGATGTACGCGGCTTGCAGTGCGAGTATTATACAGAAGGAATCCGGGATCAGACTAGACATTACATCAGAATCAATGTTCTGATATTAGTTATTTTATTTTATATGTTTTTTATTTTTCTTTTGTTTTGTAATTTTTATTAGTACTATCATTGTTATACCGATTGAACTTTATTTTTTGATCTTGAACTCACGCTTTTTTTTCTTTCATTTCTAATTTATAATGTACTTTAAAAGATTAATAATCTTGTGTACCTTCCGAAATAAAATGACTTAGAACATATATCAAACAGGAATGCTGATAAGTTCGATCTAGTGAAGCCGAGCTTGTATGTGTTGGAGTATGTCTCCTTTGTAGTTGTACCGCAGTGGGAACGGTAAATATCATAATCATAACTGGGGGCACATTAAATCTTCGTGGCGGGAAAATTTGAAAATGTTGTTTTAATTTAGTTTTATCTTTACATTTCAAATTAGTATACACGATCTATTGTGTATTTAAAAACAATTGAATATTAATTGTTATAGATGGGTTGCACTCTGGGAGTATTTCTTACGGCACGTGTAAGAAGTATACTCTACTGAACCTCAAGGCACGTGTAATAATCTGCGATGGTGCTAATTATTTTTGGTTTATATTTATTTCAAGAAATGAAAAAAACTCCGATCCACTTAAAGCGATTTTTTAAAAAGCTACGCTACTTCCCTATTGTTAGTCCTCTGCACTATATAGGTAAGTGTATACAGATCACACGCAAGATGATAGAGCAAGGCATTACATATAAGCAAGATAATGAGCAATGATAAGTATTTGTTGTATATGTACAAAAGCATAAGTTACATATATTGATCACTTGTGTATTTTAGTGGAAAATTGTTTAATATGTATAAATGGAATGCAAACAAAGTACATCTCTACACTAGCAAACAAAATGATGAAATGATTAAATTTAAATCATTTACAGATTTTACACCTTTAGCCATAGTATAATAAGCTTGTGAACCTTATTGCACTAAGTTACCAGGAGCGACCACGAGGAGGTAGGTGTAAAAATGTAAGAAGTTCGCAAAAGTACCTTTCCTGTTACTGTGGGCAAAATGTTTCAGCCATTAGAGCCTAGATTTTTAAATTATTTATAATTTATTTCAATTTCACGTACATCAGACGATATTCACTTAGAGCATAAGAAAGTTCTTAGATAACATAATATCTCAGAAATCCAGTTCTTACTAATTTAAATTAATAAATTGGCTCCATTGAAGGTAGAAGACTAATAAAAAGTGAAAAGATTAATAAACAATACAATTTACCTAAACTTGTGGCCTCGGCCAAGGTCTTTCAATAAAATATTTTTGTATTGTATTGTATTGTATTGTATACACAGAAATGATACTAACTCAAACTTCTTACGCGCCCCCAGCAGTCCTTGTAGGTTTTGCTTCATCTCTTTTTCTAAAAATTCGGACTGCGTTATGGTGGAGTTTAAACATTTACATACCTTTAAATATAACGATTTTTGTATGTATAATGCTGTCTGAGTGAAATTTTTTCTGATGCTTTTTTTGCAACAAAGTAAAATCTTGTCTGAAGGTATTTTTCAGCTATAAGTTTAATTAAAGCACTATAATGACTGTTGCTGACATCCATATGAGTCTGTTGATCTTGGAATAGAGACTTATTTAAAAAATGCTGTTGAACTTCTATTAATATTTTCAGAAAATTTTTTTTTCTAAGGACTGTATCATTTCCGCTTAAAAAGTTCATTTTTACACGCATGGCGCTCTCAGTTTTTTTGCAAATGCTAATAACGCTTTCGGACGGTATTTTAAGTTTTCCTCTTATTTTATAAGTAAGAAGAGACGATGCGGAATATGTTCCTTGAAGTGCAGAAAAACACTCTGGGCAATTCAGTATCTTATTTATTTTAAATACCACAAAACCAGCTATGTACGAAACAACGTGTTGAACATATTCGGACAGCTTCGCTGGATGTGTAACATAACTGTGTTCTTCCAAAAACTGTTGGTCCAAAGCAATGCTATCTTCTAAAATATCCTTCTGCTCTATAAGCTGACGTCTCTCCACTGTATTATTAATTTCTTCTGCAGGGTTGGAATTTAATTTTACTTTTTTTGTTATATTTAGCACAGAAATCTTATCTAGCGGAATGCAGTTGCCGATGCCACCTTCCCGTATTTGACAACGCACTAAAAGTTTTCTATAGGCGCTCATAAACTGCCTAACGGAGGGATTATTATTTCTCCCTAAATGTGACCTAATGGAGCTGAAAAATAGTTCAATATGGTCCTGATTAATTTTATACATGGGAATATATTGCAGTTTTTTGCTGTTTATAAATCTTTCATTTAAAATTTTTAAATTTTTTAAACATGCAATAATCCCTATAAAACCCATTTTTCTATTGCTCTCTATGATGATCTGACCAGATGGAAGTTTTAGTTCTGACAGGTACTTTATGGCAGATATGGAGAAGGATAAAATTTCCTCGCTATTATTTGCACATAATGCCCGTTTTTTATACTCAAACTCCGATACTTTTCTACTGTTCAATATATCAAATATGTCATTGATAATTCTGATGAATTTAGACAGTGGTTTACAATCACGGAACTCTCTCAACTCTAGCACATCGCAACAAAAATCCAAGGCATCTGCAACCGATTTGCTAAATAGCTGCACAGCAAGTCTAACATTCATTTTTTTTTGCAAAATATATATGAGCTTGCTTCAATTTATTTCCTAGATGCAGTTCTTCTTTCTCTTGTAGTTGCACCAATTTCTCCAAATATTTCCATGCAATGCATTCTCCTTCCCCGTTGGTAATACTTTTCATATCTCCTAAGGTATTTCGGACCAGTTTGATCATGTGGCAAGGATCAGGGTGAACCATAAGCTTATTGTCATCGTTTTCCATATTGAAGTAACTGCGGTCCTTAATGTTTCCTAAATCACAACCCAAAGCTTTAACGGCGGAAATATTGACTGCCGCCCCATCAAAAATTATTCCTATAATTTCAGCGCTAGTTGCCTTTAATTGCTCCAAAGCTATAGAAATTATATTAGCTTTTTGATCTTTTGTCATGGAGGCTATTGGGAAATAAGCTATGGGGATTTTCCAGGACCGGTTCAAACAAACAGCCATTAGCACTAAAATTTGTGTAGCTGGGATTGCGTTTAGTCCACCATCTCCTGCATCAACATAGCCATAAGCTTTTTCTCCATCCCAATCTATTTGCTTTCGAATGTGAATCTCGTCAAATACGAGGCTCAGGTATAATTTATCATTCCTTTTATTTGCTTCTTCGCAAGCTGCTTTAATGGCTTCCAAGGATTCTGATGTGAAACCTGGCCTGCAATCGACAGCTTTATACCATTCCCGTAGGGTACTCGGATGTGGCAAGCTGTTCGCGAAAACACCTCTTACATACTTGTATGCCTTTGGCGACAAAAAATTCAAAGTTAAGGCGAAGGTACGAATTTGTTCGCTATATGTCCTGGCGACTCGCCCCTTTATCTTGGAGAAATGTCTTGAAAGAACATCTCTGCATGGGGCTGCGACTTTCGACAAAGCAAGTTCTACTTCATCTCCTATCAAGTTCTTCTCTTTCAAGTCACTTATTAACTCTTGAAATCTACACATTCTCTTATTTTGCCGCCGAATTTTCTGATGTAGTTGTCTTATGACCTTCACATTATTTCGGACATACTTCCTTAACTTTTTTAACTTAGCCTTCTTCACTAAAACTTTTTCAGAAATTTCCGTGCAGCTGTCACTAGATGTTTCCATACAATTCTGCATTGATAAGTTATTCTCAAAGTCCTCCTAACGAAGTAAATGATCTTAGCTATGAAGATTAATTAAATTCTATTTTCATGCAAAGCAACAACAACTACAATGCTATGATGACGTTTATTAAAATATATACATATTATAGATAAATATATATAGATTAATTTCATGTTGTAAGATCCGGCCCAGACGTGTTTTGCACGCTGCTACACTGCAACTTTTCAAATCATCAATGGCGCATAAGTTCCAAATCCTTAATCGGGTAAGGGCCTTGTGTGCTAAGTGATGTTAGCACAACTTGGACTTTAATTTAAACCATACTTTATAAGGTTACAGATAGAAATTTCAGTCCAAGTTTTACTAACATCACTTGGTGTGAAATTTGTATACATCGATGCAAGCTGAAGCGTCTGACCTGCACCTTATCGTTCCAACTTTCCTTCGGCAGCATTTCAAGCAATCAAAGAATACATATGTACATAAACTCGAAATTAAGCTTAAAATTTCTCTTTTTACTTACAACTGATAGCGTTTGCTGTGGTGATTCGCCAACGATAACACCACTTTCCTCCAAATTTCTCACAGAAACATGTTCCACTAGTTGCTCGTGATCCTGTACAAATAAAAAAATTAGGAAGCTATTATGTATCTTAATAGTTTAATTTGATCAGAAAAAAAAATTAATATTACAGTTTAAAAGAATCCACCTACCACTTTTGTTTTAAGAAAAGGTATCGCATTTCTCGCCAACCTCCGCCTAATTCCAACGATCTGGTAATCCATGGCTGAAAAGTGGTCCTCACAAAGAGAGTCTGTTTGAGCTGGGTTATACTCTGGCCGGCCAATCGCATCGAGCCATTTCTTTTTTAAAATTTCCTCCTTAGGAAACCTAAAACCAAAAAATAAGTAAATTTAGTTTAAACGTCTTAACCAAATTAACAAAACTATATGTTGAAAAGTTCTAATTAAAAAATAAATAAATTGTATCTAATTGAGAAATAGGCTATTTCACATTTTCTTTTTAATTGATTTATCTACTCAAATCAAAATATTCAGATAATTTTCCAAATGTCCCCTAAAAATATTTTTAACCCACCGTCATTGACTTATTGCCTTTCGACTTTGACAGTTGTCTTTTCACGTAAACAAAAATTTATCTTACAAGTAAGTGCACAACAAAAATCAAGTTTTTATATTTGTTTGAAGATGATTCAGCAATATTTGGTATTATTAGTTAAAAGTAAATGGATTAGAAATAAATTGTGAATATACTTGCCTAAAAAATGCTTTCCGCGGCCCAGTTTTTCCTCTATAACTCCGGCAACCTTTTACTGAGCACTTTATTGTACAAATTGTATTTATACACAAGTTTATTTTCACTAAATATTGTTTCAAATTGTTTATATTATATCACTTAATTAGTTTTGAAAAAAACTGTTGTTTGTTTCACTATGAAATTACAAATAATTAACATAAATTATTTACCGTCACGAAAACACAAAAACTCACTTGGCAGATAAGAATTATATCTCGCTTTCTCCAATATATTCGGTCCTTTGTTATTGCCTTCCCCTTCCAGATAATTATGAGGGGAAGAAAGCTTCACTCATGTACACGAATTTTATACGATACCCGCATTCCTGTTTGATATATGTTCTAAGTAAAATGAAATGAAAATGAAATGAATGAATGCATGCAGCAATATAGGAGCGTAAGGCAACCAACATTGCGACGGTGCTCGTGAAGCAGGGTGACCGGAAGTGCTACGATGGTAGCAAAATGCTACAATCAGCTTGTTTGGGCTACAATGTCACTACCCTCTGAATTGTGCTACGCCCCTGAAAAAATTTTGCTGCTCTCTAATTTTATCTTCTAATTTCACATTCGTTTTTAGCTAAGAACAATTTTCTTTGACAAGAGAAGTATGTCGATGAGCGTCCTTTCTCGCACTCCCTCCTACGTTCCAGAACGTAACTCGCTTCATTTACTTCACTTCATTGTTCATTTCATAAAGTTCGTGTTTCGAGTCTAACACACATTACTTCCATTTACAATTCACTCACCACAACTATAATTTGATTTTCTTGAAGAGGTGTTTTAAGTGATTGTAAATTGTGCAATACAAGGTACACATACAAGCCAAGCACTGAAAAATTCAATTTCGAAATAAAATAAGTGTTTTGAGTTGCTACAACTATATAGCAGAGAATTTCTGTCGAAAAATTCAAGAAAAACCCTAACCTAAGTTTTGTTATGCTAGCCACCGTCATTCGGCAATCAAGATTATTCCTAATTTCATTGACTGGAACCTGTTTTAATTCATTGTACAGTACAATACAAGGTACAGGCGCTGAAAAATTCAATTTGGAAGACATTATTATTTACCATATTCATTTATTTTATTTTAGCCTTTGTTTCATAAACAAAATAGAGTGTTTTGTTTTTTTAAATTAGTCATCGATCTGAACTTAAATTTTCAATCTGATTCGCCAAAGGTTCATATACTGTTACGAGATGTAGTAAGTGCTTTTCGTATTATTTAAAAAAAAAATTCTTAACCGATAGTTATGTTAGCAATTCTGCTTTACACCTGATTGATCCAAGAGGTAAAAATCATTTTAAGGATCCGAAACAAATTTATTTTGGAGCTGATGCCCTAACTTTATTTCAGAAATTATGAGAGAGGAAGCCTTTAAGTTTGCGAAAAATGTATAAAACTTTTATATAGAATTAACAGTACAAATCCAAAAGCCCATAAATTTTAAGGATCCTGTATTGAATGCATTGAAACTTCTTGATCCAGAATATTTAAAGGATAAATCTTTCCCTGAAGTAACAACAGATTTAGCCTTTCTATCTGATCGGTGTAAAAAGCTTCGAATAGAAAATATTGAGACAATATTCTCTGAAATGCGCCTTTTATTAGAATTAAATTGTCTAACTGAAACCGAATTCACAAATACTGTAACTTTTTGGGAATATAATTAAAATAAAAAGCACTGCTGATAATAGTATGTATGCAAATTTGGCTGAATTCGCCTTCGATTTATTGTCACTTCCTCACAGTAGCGCAGCTGCTGAAAGATGTTTCTCGCATTTAAACGTAATAAAAAATAAAGCAAGTAATCGCTTTTTTTAATTGTAGAGCTTAGTTACAGTATTTCTGAACGACTGTATAATAAACCCGTAGTATACCTACATATCGTCGGTGATACTGCATAACCGCGAGACTATTAATATCACTACCGCGTAAGTTAAAGTCAAAATAAAATTTTCAGCAAACACTAAACTTCTTTTTTTTTCGATTACAATGACAAAATTATTTCTACTGAACTCTAGGATAGACATAAGATTTAAAAACAAAAAGTTGTAGTTTCATAGCTACATTACCATTAACTTCAAAATTGGTTACGCAGTTGTAATATTGCTAGTATCGCGGTTTTGCAGTATCACCGACGATATATAATATCAGTCTTCTATAGTAATATCTATAGCAAAACAAATGTGACCAATACAATCTCATCTATGGAAACCTTGCTAGTGCTACTTTCAGAATATTTTGCTACAGAGTGCTACGCATCTTAAGGTAGTGCTACGCCAATTTGCTACGCTAAGATATTTCCAAACGGTCACCCTGTCGTGAAATCCATATGACAAGTTTTTTCCACATCGCCAATGAGCTGAAGACTCTCTTTTTGACAATATCTAACGAAACTAGGGCTCTGCGACCAGCCTGGGCCTACATATGGAAAATGTATTCCGTTCTAGGTCTGATGTAGAACTTTTAGAGGAGCGCTAGAATCGATGGGCTTAACCACTGACTTATAACAATGGACTGAGCGATTTGCTATTTTATGTGGTACAAAAAATATTGTGTTTCTGTACATCACCGTTAGAGCACCCTTTAAAACGATTACATAAAAAACATGTAAAACTCAACCAATCAGATGAAATTTTACACCCGAAAATCGAATTAAATTAAAAAAATGTATTTTCTTGTGTCCAAGTGATATTTTAATCGTTTATAAGGAATTAAACTCATTCCGACTTTAATTTTCAAAATTTATTCTTAACTGAATCCTGCTTATGGGCAAGAGAGACGGATCATGGTAAACACTATCTTTACCTTATTCCTTCTGAAGTGATTGCATCTGTAGCCAACATAAAAACATCAAATGGCATGAGCAAATGTTCCCGAATGCAATATTTTGTGTTGGTAGCTCCAACTCTGCCATGCTTTCCTATAGGAAAATGGCAATACGCTCAGTCCATTGTTATAAGTCAGTGGGCTTAACATAATGCAAATATTAATGTCAAGAATGCATAAAGACGGTGTTTCGTCAAGAAGTGCTATATCAAAAGAAACGGGAGTGGAAAAATTATGTCTTGATGGGACAGCTTTGGAACTTAGATGTATTGAATTCGATGCGATTCGGCTTGCTCCAAGCGAGGATATTATCAATGTGGTTCAAGGATCTAAACATGCAATCTATTTTGCCAGATGTGATATTTCCTTTGTAGTCCCCAAGGATGTCAAGGGAATAAGCGAAACCAAGGGTACTTTCATCGGCAAAACAATACATGGGATTGAAAGTAAGGGAAAGCAGATCATTAATGAAAATTGAGAAGAGAGATGAAGAGATAGCAGAGCCCTGAGGCACCCCGGAATTTATTGGCTGAGATTGAGATGTCACGCCATCTAACATAATCCATATTAAGCGATCAGATAAAACACTTTACATTCATAATAGAGGAGGACGAGAGGCCAAGTGCTTCAAGTTTTGCTAAAAGGGCTGTCAGACATTATCAAAGATATTTGAAATATCTATGACAAAGATTTTGGACTCACCAAAAATTTGGAAAACTACGGCTTCAGCGTTCCATAAGAAAAGTCAGAAAAAGAAAAGCCATATTGACGATTGTTGAGGGTTTCATTACTTTCTAGGTACTTTATTAATTGGGAGTTAATGATAGATTCAAAAACCTTTTAAAGAATGGAAGTGATTGTAATTGGTCGATAATTTGAGCGATCACTACCCTTTCCTTTCTTGGGAATAGGCCGAACGTGAGGCAGTTTCCAAGCAATTAGAAATTTTCCTGTCGAATAAGACAAGTAGAATAATTTTCGCAGAGCTTTAGCCAAGAATGAGTTACAGGTTTTATTTAACGGGGGCTTGAAACTATCAGGACCTGCAGTTAATGGAGGCGTTAATCTACTTAACGACCTCGAATATAACTCTCGTATGGATGTGTATTGGCTCTTGTACACATCTACAAGGGAGTTGTAAAGTATGTGGAAAAGGAGAAATCTACCAGTATAAACATTAGTTTTATTTAGGGAGTCAACAATCATTTCATTTTAAAGTAGTGAAGGAATAGAGGAGCTGCTGAAGTTGGTCCTGAGAGTTTTGACCTGGGACCAGAAACCTTTGCTGCTTTTGCGTATTGCCAATATTCTAACGTTCTGGTCAAAAAGAAACTTTTCTCTTTGGATACTGTTTCAGTTCTGGACATGGATGCAATTGATAGGTGTATTGCTTGGTGGTACTTATCGTTAAACCAAAAGCGATTTTGCTGTTGTTAAAATCTGATGTGTAAATACTGTATGTATTCACGCATGCCAAAACTTAGAATTCTACTAAATTCAAATATTCCTTCATCAACATCCCTTGAAGCAAAACAGACCGACCAATCAAATTCTCTATGATACTCATTTTGTTTTTATGTAATGTTGGGGCTAAGTATTCTATTAAAACTATGACATTTTACGAAATAATAAAAAAAAAATATTTAAAAATTAATCTTTTGCTTTAAATGTAATAACACTCACTCACTACTTTTTCGCCGTTGTGTAGTTTCCCTGAATTTCTCCAATTACGAGATATAATTGTTTCTTTAAATGTTTGTTTTGCCATTTTCTTACGAAAAATTAAGAAGATCTACTGCAATTTTTTTCAGTGGATTTCGGGGGGGGGGGGGCGCGAGTTAAATTATATGGTAAGCCAAACGATAAAAAAAACAAGATTATTAATTTTAATAAACTTTTATTCATGAATTACTTTTCTTCTTGTATCGTTTACGGTTAAAAATTAACTGCCTAACTTAATCTATTTTCTTTCATGCTTACTTCTTGACCTTCTTTTTTATTATCGTATTACTGTTTGACAAACTGCTGAAGAGCAAAAATTGTGGGAACTTGGTAAAATAGCAAATTTAAGAATGATAAAGGAAATTACGCAAGTTACATATTATTTTAAGGTAATTGACTTTACTTTATGGGTTACATATAATGCTGATGAGGTTAAAATGCATGTATGATGATATAGGGGCACGTGGAGAGTTTGCTGCCTGTTTGTGTATGTTGTGAGGGTACGTAACCCGCGTCCCCCGCGCGCTAGCTGAATCCGGCCCTGTGGGAATGTAATATAATATACTCATTTATAAAAGATCTGACAATTTTTGCAGTGCGTATTCAGCTTTTATAGAAATGGTCTGGCATACGATGTTTCTGGTATGGTGGGGATGACTGGAAAAGATTTATTTCCTGCGTTGCTGATGGAAATCCAGTGACGTGCTACAGTTATCATTAAACCAGTCTTTATATCTATTGAGATCAGTTCATCAAATTGATGGAATCTGCATAAACAAACCTTACAGACCAGTGTTTGACATGTTAGGTACTACACATAATAAATAGAGCACAGGTCCTATTATTTATCCTTGAGGAACACCACTTTAAAGAATCAGAGGGTTACTGATATTTGCATTATCTTTTCATTTCTCACTTTTCTTCCTACATATAGAATAGCTACGAATTATCATCACGTGCAATTCCAATTTTGTCTTTTAATCTTTATTCATCTACCAAATTTTTTCAATAGATAAATTTAAGAACGTCTAAATTTTAGTTTATTCATTAACCAAAATAATGGTTCGGTAAATATGAGAAGATATTTTTACGCTACTAAAATGAGCTGGTATTAAAAATATCAATTCAGGATTGCGAATATGATTTGTGATTAAAGTAATGAAGATGGGGAATAACGAGTTGTACCAGTACGGTCCATCATCGACCACAATAACATGAAGGTTGCTACAAATTTTTATTACCTTGGTATAGTGTCATTTTCAAAACTGTCGATAAAGAAGAAAATGGTAGGCTCCGTATAAAAAATCTTGATACTCTTTTTCTCAGCTAGCTAGCAAATAATAAATTTCAGAAAGATATCTCAATCGAGGCAAAATTTTCTGTTCAACTTCAACTAAGGCAGTTTTTCTAAACAATTCTGAAATATCAAAGTTCACCTTTAGTCCAGTCAATAGAGGGACTAAGAAAAGGCCTTTGCTCTACAAGACGTAAGGTATAAATGATTTTGACATATGTTATTTAGTTCCAGACCCCCAATGAAAAATCCAAATTTACGACCTTGGTCGTGGTCAGTGCGGTCCACCATCTTGGATTAAAAGTACAAAAAATTGATTTTTTCAAAATAATTCATCAACGATTGATCCTTAGACAAAACTGTTTCATACAAATTTGAAGAAAACTAAATTCCCTACATTTTTTGTATAAACACTTTTTTTATTTATAAGTCTAATAATAACAGGTTGCAGTGGAGGAAACGGGAACAATCTTCCAAAATATTGTCCAACTTAGCCTTTTTACAGTAAGTTTTGTAAAAATGATAATATTAATAATATTATCATCACAATAACAAGTAATTCTGGAATACCTTGAATTTACTGATGACGAACGTGGTTTGTGGAACAGTTGCTTGGCCATTTGGATAAATCTATGATTTTCAAAGCAGATGAAAGCGTACCATTTAAAGTTCAAAGAAGTACCAAAGCTTACCAAATTGAAAAAAAAAAAAACGATTCTAGAACAAAACTATGGATGCAGCAATTTCAAATGATGACTTTAGTCAAACATTTTATTGCAGCTGAGCGAATGGGAAACTGGCAACTGAATTTCGGCACTATTCAAAGAATGATTTCCTAGTTTCATGCAAGTGGATATTTCTTGTATGCAAAATGTGCTCATCTGTATTTGCAAGACATGTTGAATTTGGAAGGAAAAATGAAGTTAACTGAATAATACAAATTTACGACCGAAGCCTGTTTTACGATTAGGCATATGGATAAATTTTAGTCCGGAGTTTAGTCTGACATGACCATCGAGCAAACTTTAATGCGGGTGATGCATAGCTATGAGTGTGGAGTCTTTTAGTTTTATTAACAGCATTAAGATCAACCAAAACCAACATCTATACCTTCGCAAACCTGGGAGAAGCAAAATATCTGAAAGAGTGTATTCCGCGAATAGTTTGAAAGTGAAAGAGCAGCCAAAAACATCCTGGTTTTATACGCGGTTAGCGCGGTTGTAATACGACATCATCGCTATATTCAACCAAGGAAAAAAACATTTTTTTTTTTTCACTAGTCCAAAAAGTAAACGGACTCAATGCCGTCATAAGCATCTTCAAAGATCAGAATGCCAAACCAGAAGACATCGTAAACGCTGGAGCACGCCTTCGTGTTGCTTCGTATGGTGGCAACATGGAAGAGGAGACCTTGGAAAAAGTCCGCTACCAACGTTTCGCAAAATCGACAATAAAAAGGAAATTCAGCCTTCACTGTAAAAAAAATGTCCAGAATTGTTGCCAAAAAGCTTAGGTATTTGTCCTTAAAATGTAGAGAATATTCGTTAAAATATAGGGAATTTTCCCACAAATGTAGGGAATATTCACTACATTTTAGAGAATATTTCCTACATTTTAGGAAATAATATCTAAGCTTTGTGACAACAATTGTGAACATTTTTTATAGTGTAGCTTCTTTACTAACAACGAAGAACGTTGCACAGTACCATGTGTTTAGGACCTACCACCAAGTCCAGAAATGGTGTGGAATCCAAAAGATCTATCCGGCTGGGACTGGAAATTTGGTACCAATGGGCTCAGTCCAGTGCCACAGAAACTTGCCCCAGATACCTTATTAAAATGGCATTTCATGCAATTGTAAAACCCGATGCGGTGGATGATGTGGCTGCATGAAAGATGGGTTGAAGTGCTCTGTTGTATGCGGTTTTTGCAATTGTGTATCATGCGAGAATGCACCAGAGATCATCTTCGAGACCACGATGAAGATGAGGCAATGACATGGATGGAAGGCCAAATTCTCAATGCGGAAAATGGGTTAACCGATAATACTAACAAAGACGATTATCACGACATCACAACTCAACCAACCCGGGCCATCAAAAAGAAATAAATAATAAAAACATACTCGGAACATAAATTACGGAATATGAGCCATATTGAATTGCCAAACTGTTGATTAAGCCTAATGGGGATACCATATTTAAAAAAAAAAAAACCGTTGATCCAAGATGGCAAATCGCACCGACCCCGCCCAAAATCGAAAATTTGAATTTTTCATTGGGACCCAGAGCTAAATAATATACTATATATCAAAATCATTTCTACCCCATCTTTTGTAGACCAAAAACCCCTATTGACTGCACTGAGAGAAAAAATTACTACTTTGAATGTAGGCATTTTTTTTTGCCTACATTCAAAATAGTAAAGTAAGTTTCGATATGTAATATTCCCAAATGTTCTGTAATCGGATTTACCAAAAAATTATGTAAAATTGCCATAATAAATAGTGTAAGGAAATAAGCTTTAAATATGTAATTCTCCCTCTTTAATGCGCAAATTGACGGATTTATAACCAAAATTATAGTCTCTTAACTCCCTTCCACAGATCCTTGTTTGCTAATTACCCCAATTCGCAAAAAAAGTT
The DNA here is from genome assembly GCA_963924295.1 of Dioctria rufipes. Taxonomy (NCBI): domain Eukaryota; kingdom Metazoa; phylum Arthropoda; class Insecta; order Diptera; family Asilidae; genus Dioctria; species Dioctria rufipes. Next base: position 19,476,101 of record OZ002740.1, on the reverse strand, counting down.
GCTACCAAGCGTATTCCTCCTACGCTTGGCAGGGTTGGAGCATTTACACAGCAGGTTTTGAACCCTCTCAAAATCTTCCTTGTCAATACAGCTTCTTCAGAAGTCTTTGTGTGGAGCTCGCAAGCGCTCTGGACGTTGCGATTCTTAGCAGTTTCTGTCAACTTAGGACATATTTTGGGCTATAGCTGTCTTGAAATCGCACATGTGCTTAGTTCTCCTAATCTGCGATTAGTTAGCTTACAGGTCTGTAATTCTGGAATCCTGTTCGTTCATTCCAGGGGTCTACATACCGGTAAAGAATTTTCCAAAAATGTTAGAAGGCATAGTTAAAAAAGGAAATAACGTCTCCCAACAAATATATAATTTTGATGAAACATTACTATTTTGGAGAAAAATTGTCTCAAAAGCTTATTTGGCAAAGGAAGCAAATCGATGCCTGAAAAGTCACAAAAAATAGTTGAAAAATAGATACTTTATAAATTTCTTTGTTTATTATTTCAAGTCTTAATCCCTTTTCCTTTTATTTATTTAATAAAAGATTAACAAAAACAAAATATTAAGAAAAAAACAATTAGTGCACATTACACAAAAGCCTTTATAGAAAAACCAAAGTCCACAAAGTATGGCTTTATATATATTTTGTTCGACCATTATTCGACTTAAGTCACTTTCCAAGGAACAGAGCTTGACGTAAGTGTAGGGACTGTCTGTACTTAAAAACTTACAGCTAAGTCAATGACAATATAAAATTTAAAATTTTTAATTTTTAATTAAGACTTGTTTTTCCGCCTCGACTTATTGCTGTGCAGTGAGAAAAACTTTTTAATAAATTCTAAAGCTAAAGATAAAGATTTAGGATATTAGATGTTATATATATAATACAGTGCTATTATTTGACACAAAGCCTCCTGAAAATTTGCAGAGCTCGAATTAATTATTTCCGAATCAGAAAACACATAAAATATGTTCGAGTCGCCACTTTCTAAAAATTAAAGTACATTACAAACAATGATTGTTTTGATTTTACCTACAATACCGAACCAGGGAGTTTGCGAAGGACAACTTATGCTTTCCATATTTGTTCCGATCTATAATATACCTTCTTCTCCTTGCTTTCTGCAGTTTGCTAAAGCTGGAATTACAATAACACTTATTTAAAACCCGACAATTTAGCTTAAAGAAGCAAAATAATTATCAAACGTTTCCGCTCGACACCAAAGTCACTGCAAGAATGAACCTTTCTCTCTCACTTCACGTTTATATTGAACGCCGTCGCTTCTTAAACTTGTAATATACATAAAATTTACTGAATTTGCGGTAAAAATGTGCACAGCATCTCAAAGTGTGGACAAAATTACGTGATTTATATTTAATGTAAACCTAATTATATTACTTTAAATTATTTCGATTTAAAATTCCCTGATCTCTTTAATATTACACGCATTATATTAGTAATTTACTCCAGGGTTATGTAAAATTAAGGGTAACTTTTTTACTACTTAAAAAGTAGTAAATTTCAATTTATTTTTCTAAGTGTGGACTACTAATTCATAACCTGCAGTTTGCAGACTTTTGTAAATAGATGTCTACGTTGAATTTCAAAAAAAATCTCTGGACAGATGGAATATCCAGCTAAAAAGTTATGATCAAATTAAATGAACAGCCTTGAGTTTGTTTGGGCACACTCTACGACCTGAAAGAAACAACATTGCAATAAGCAATTCCTGAATTGAAGTTTTCAAGGAAGTCACAGTGCCAGGGGCGTACCGAGACGGGGTACGAACGGGACCGGTCCCCTTGCAGAATGTCAGTTTTCTGAACATAATTTACAAATTATGTATAAAATGTGGTCTGTATATTATTCCAAAGTCCGATAAAATAAAATAAAAAATTTTAATATACAATAGCAGTCGTTAAGTGCTCAGATGGGTGCAGGACGCGACTTTAGGGCCCTATTTTTCCGACTAGTTAGGACTTGGGACACCTATGCCCCCCCCCCCCCAAAGCCAAATCCTGGGTGCGTTACTGCACAGTGCATCAAAGCGAACCAAAGAATCACCTGAAACTACTGATAGAACCTAATGCGCGCAGATTGCAGAATATAGCTGCGGTGATTGATTTTATCTGGGAAATTAAATATAAATAATGCCTTAAGAGATGAATATTGACACAACACAAACACATAAAACCTTTCCATTACTTTTTATAGGTCAAAATACTTGACTTGTTTACGATTTTGCATTTTACTCTGCTCACATGAAATCTGTTGAACAAAACTTGTCCAGAGATTCATCATCATTTCCAAAAATAACTTCAAATTTCTTCGTATATACTGACATAATGCTGGCATATCCATAAATAACCTCACTAGAACTAGATAGATATTATGTGATCTTTGGTTCGGTAACTAGTGTGTGCATTAGAGAACTTCTCCAACTGCTACCGCAAACCGTCAGTCCATCAACATTAGATTTACATATTTACTTATAAAGAAAACTGCTTGAGGCACGTCGTCTAAGTTTAATTTTCCAGGCAAGAATAAATCAAAACAACCGCAAAAGCCAAAAATAGGTGGAGGAGTCGGTCCATGCAGTGGCTACCCTCCAATTTAAGTTTAATATTAGTAGCCCAGCATGCAATTAATCTTAAAGAGCGTACTTAGTACTTGTTGTTCCCTTTAAGAATCTTTAAGGCATGTGCACATGGCAAATGCTTTCTCTTCTTCTGTCTCCGGATGGAATCAGTAGACTTTCACTTGTTAGTTAGTGGGAATGAGCCTCGTACACTAACTATATATGTATGGCTATAATAGTTGCCTATATAGACATTGTTAAAATCGAGCACTTGCGTACATTGAACTTTAGAATTTATGATGAATTCCAAAATAAAAAAATAAAACAAAATTTTTGGTTGTTTAAATGTTTGTCAAAATAAACAATTGAAAATGTGGGGCCTCATTACTTATTCTCTGTGTATGGGGATTATGTAATTGGTGATTGATGAAAGGGTCTTAGAAGTTAGAACAGATTTGAAATAAATTTATTCGCATTTACGTACCCAATTCTAGGGAGAGAGCTTTTTATAAAACTAAGTGCAGAAAATATAAAAATTTATAACAGCTTGACAGACTCCCGAAGAAAATTACCACCATATCTTCTTTTCTTCTGATTAATTTAAAGCTTGGGTAATACCCTAGATTTATATTTATATATAGCGCGGCGAGTGGCCTTTCCACTGCAGCCATCATAGGCTTATTGTGCACCGCTTGCTTTACAGTTCTTCCAAGAAGTCCACTCTTCCCAGGAAGAGCAGTATTTTTTTGGAACAGATTTCTTCGAAGTCGGCAGGCTTTAAGAAGTATGACCTAAATGCCTGGAATCTACATTACGCAATGGCTTGGCATTCACACAGCACGTGCTCCGATGTTTCATCCTCTTCAAGACATAGTCTGCATACATCAGTATGGGTGAGATGCCTATCCGATGCATGTCTTTGTTGAGTTTACAGTGTCTCGTTAGGACTCCTGTAATGACTCTGAGTTGATTTCTTGATATCCCTAAAGGATCTAGGCGGCTCTTCTTTGAGGAAGGTCTTTCGATGAATCTTTTGGCTTGTCTGGATCCTGCTCATGAACTCCATTTCTGGTCCATCTGGTTCTGTATCCAGTTTTGCTTGGTAAGCTTTACGGTATTGTAGGAAATACCGCAAAAGGGATTCTGGTCCTATGAGGGGCATGGATGCTCCTGTTTTAGCCAGTAAGTCTGCATTTTCATTCCCTTCAATTTCTGAGTGTCCTGGCACCCACTGAAGTGTTAGGTGGTTGCATGTACCAAGGTTCGTTAATGCTTGGATGCATTCCAACATTAACTTAGTTTTGATCTCAGTTGATGAGATGGCTTTCATAGCCGCGCTTGGCTATCTGTAAAGATATAAATATTTTTATTCGTGTATGATCGACTGAGGTTTTCGTATGCACACCTAGTGATGGCATAAACCTATGCCTGAAATATTGAGGTGTATTTTCCTATGTTTTGGTATATGTTAGCTCTTGGCCTAACGCCGTATATTCCTGCTCTTACTCCTTACTCGCTTTTAGACCCGTCGATGTACCAGATTAGGGCTTGATTCACTAGATTTGTATCTATTTCTTCCCTATCTGGTATTATTATCTTAAAGGGCACACGGAGATTGTGCTCAACAACCATTCTGTCTGACATCATATCCAGTATTGGATTTGCTCCAATTGTTTTGGTTAGAGTGCGGAGACTTCCAGAGTTCCATTCACTATATCCACATGACCGGGCTCTGTATACCATGAGTCCAGCATCTTTTGCAACAACGTCGTCGAGTGCCAGTAGATTCAATAGTCCCTCTAAAGCGCTAGTAGATGTTGTGCGCATGGCACCAGTTACACTACGAACAGGCCATCCTTTGGAGCTTGTTCAGCTTCCTGTTGGTTGTCTTTTGTGCACATTTATTCTCCCATGCTGCTGAAGCATAGGACCATGGGTTTGACTACCGATTTGTAAAGCCAAATCATGATATTTGGCTTAAGTCCCCATGTTGATCCGGCTAGTTTCCTGCAGTTCCACAGCATTAGCGTACCTTTCTGGACTGTCTTATCAAAAAGTTTGTTCCAATTTAGCTTATCATCAAGAGTTATCCCGAGATATTTAGCTTCTTTGGACATTGGCACCTCTCTACCAAAGAGAATAGGGCTAGTTATGTTCCTCATTTTCTATCTTTTTGTAAAGGGTATAATTGTTGTTTTGTTAGGATTAACTGATAGCCTGTTTGCAGCACACCAGTCTTGAACAAAACTTAGGGCTTCTTGAAGCTGTCTAGAAAGCAAGCGCTCATATTTAATACCCTAAGAAGCGATATCATAGCGCTTTGATAGAAAAAAGAAAAGGGATAAGGTAAGAGTTGTGTGGAATAAAAACTGGTGAGAGAATCATAGTTATAAATTTGTAAAAAATTATATTTATTGGAATAATTAGCAAAGAGTTCAGATGCATCTTGTGCCGCCGTACCTCTTCACCTACAAGTTGGCTTCTCTGGCACTATAAAAAAAAATCTGATTGGGAAAGTCTCAATCAGTACCTCAGGGAGATTGATTGGTCGTTCTGTTTTGCTTCAAGGGATGTCGATAAATGTACTCTGGAGCTTATATAATATTCTAAGTCTTGGCATGCGTGAATACATTCCGTATTCCTACAGCAAATCTAAGCAACAGCAAGATCGCTCTTCGTTTAATTATTCGTGTAACTAAGCTATAAGAGCTAAGGAGTTCGCGCTTATCAATTACATTCAAGTCCAGAGCTGAAACAGGACTGCACGGAACACTTGCAAGTTCACTATTCAAAGAGAAAAATTTTTCCTTTTAACTAGAGTATTAGGCAAAGAATCTTGACAAGCCATAAAGGTAGCAAAAGTTTCTGATCTCTCGTCAAAACCATCAGGAACAACTTCACCAGTTTCTCTATACCTTCAATACTTAACAATGAACAATAGTGAAGTGGTTGTTGACTCTCTGGATAAAGTTAATATTTTGGCTGCTAGATTCGCGTCAAATTCTCGTCTTTCATCCACCACTTCACATATACCTATTATGCATCTCCCGTGTGAATGTGTACAAGAGCCAATACACATCCATACGAGAGTTCAAGGTCCTTAAGGGAATCTCGAAAGCCTCAAGACCTACATAACGTTTTCTCGCCCTGTTAATTAAAAGCTGCGCCTCGTCCTTGGCTAAACCTCTGAGCAAACTATTCTACTTGTCTTATTCGACAGGAATCTTTGCAACTGCTTGAAATCTAGCCCATGTTCAGTCTATTCGCAAAAAAGAAGAGGGTAGCGATTCTTTCAATTATTGACCAATTGCAATCACTTCGATTCTTGCCAAGGTTTTTGAATCTATTGTTAACTCCAAATTATTGAAGTATCTAGAAACCAATCGGCTCATCAACGATCGCCAATATGGCTTCCTGACTGGACGCTCATCTGGAGACTTCTGACTTTTCTTACGGAACTTTGGAATCATCATCTTCACAATTTTGTTGAGTCCAAAATCTTGGTCTCTCCCCTCCTCTTCTATTATGGATTGAAAGATTCATATCTAGTCGCCAAATACTTGTTTACGTGTTGTATTAGATGGCATTACATCTGAACCTCATCCCATAAATGTCGGTGTGCCCCAGCGCTCTGTTATCCCTTCAACTCTCTTTTTAATTCTTATTAATGATCTGATTTCTCTTACTTTCAATAACCATTCATAGCTTTGCCGATGACAGTACCCTTGATTTCGCTTACTCCTTTGATACTCTTGCAGACTCCAGAGGGAATGCCGCATGTGTCTAACAAGATTGCATGACTAGATTATTGAATAAAGATCTTAGGGCAAAGCGAATCGCGTCGAGTTCCATGCATCTAAAACCCAAAGCTGTCTCATCTCTTTAAAACAAGATCATAATCTCTTCACTCCCCTTTCATTTGATAGAGCGGAGCACTCACCCAGCCAATCTAGCGTTCTTCTACATCAAGTCCTACATCAGACCTAGAATGGAATACAATTCTCATATCGCATATCGCATAGCCCTAGCTTCATTGGACATTGTCCATTGGCAATGTGGCAATAACTCACTCGAGCACCGTCGCAATATTGTAAGCCTTTCGCTCCTCTATCGCTACATGCGGGGTCAATATTCCGATGAAATATCTAGTCTGGACCCTTATTGAATGATTCTTGCACGCAATACTCGCGCTGCAAGCCACGGACATCCTTTCATTCTTCAAAATACTTCGGCCGCACAGTAAAATTCCGTGATGCTTTCTTATCCCGAACTGTGCGAATGTGAAACAATCTACCATCTTCTGCGTTTCCTCGGCCATACAATCTGCGAAAATTTAAAAGTGACATACATCAGCACCTCCGCCACTTTTCCTTCCTGCCATGCTGTGCTTTGAATCATAGGGTATCCCCTGAGCTTCGCTTTATAATAAGTATAAAAAAAAAATCCTGAGTTTCTTAAGGCAAGCAGGATGGATTTAGGACGACTTTAAAAGTTATCCCACGAGGACAAAGGGATCCAATAGTGGTCTAAGTGAAGCAGACTAGGCACTTCCAGCAACACCCCTCTTACCTAACCTAACCTAATTTTTTTTTAAAACATTTCCATCAGGAATCTTGGACAACTTGAAACTTCTCAGTTTCAGTCTTTTTTTTTTGGGTCCTGAATGGAAGACTTCGTCGTGATTTTAAGTATCGCTGCGTCATCCTTTATCGAGAGATTTGAATGTCTTTTGAAGAGAAATTTAATCTTCTGCTCCTTTGTTGTATCACGTGATCCTATTTCCACCCCTGATTCAGGTTTCCTCTGAGTTGTTAGCCTTTCCTTAGAATTTTCTAATATCTTTTGGATGGTGTTCTTAGGAATTTTAAGAAGGTTTGCCAACTTTGCTTAACTCAAATCTGGGAACTTGTTGTGTTTGGACAAAATCAATTTTCTCTGCTTTTCACTTTTTGATTCTTGATTTTTGTTGTCACTACAGTGCCAAATGACTGATTGAGATTGAAAGTAACAAGTGTGGGGAAGAGAATAAAATAAGAATGAACGCGATCGATCAGATTTTTACATATTGGCAAACGGAAATGTATGACCGGTTTTTAATCCGGACACCTCTTATTTGAGATTTTCGGGCTCAGTCTATACCCTTCTTGCTTGAATACCTCTATGGCTTAATACTTGAAGGAATGATAAGGGATGATGGTAATATCATCATCATCGGCACTGCTGTACTTATGAAGAAAATTTAAAGGAGTATTAAGTATAAGTCAACCAATGAATTAATCACATCAAGATAAGATCCAACAAAGAAGTATAGAGGTGCTAATTTAAATCACAACAACAAGATATTTTGCTAACAACAGATATTTTCTTATTAGGCAGGGGGATGAGAGATCCTAAGCACGGAGGCTAGGGCGGCCTATTGTGCTAGCCTTAGAAAACTCCTGTTAATGAAGTGTTGGTGAAATAAGGTTTCCACTCATCCACAGATAGGAGGGTAGACCAAGCGTATCCATCCTGCTTCGGCAAAGGCCGGTCAGGCACACAGAAAGTGTTAAGCTCTCCTTCCGGGCAGAACAGATACTTAGGGCTGTCAACAACTCCCATCCTAGTTGTTTTCTTCGGAGTCACAAAAGAAAATCAGGAAACCACAGATTACTCACTATATATATCGCGACTCTCGGGTTCGAACTGACATTTTATAACAAATTGAGCTATTTATTTGTTCATACTAATTCTACCATGCTCTTTCAATTAACATAGTCTCCAAAATTGTATCTCCAACGGTTTAGGAGATATTTAATGCTATCTAGTTCTACGTGAACTTCAAACGTATACCAACTTTCTGCAATAAAGTTTGAACTCTTATATTTTGCTCATATAGAACCATGGGGCACAAGATGTCGATCAAGTCATACAGATACGACTTTGTGGCAAAATTAAACACATATTGGTATCCAAATTTGGGCGGAGGCTGCCCATAATGAGAAATTTTAATACCACTATTATGGCTCTCGGTTGTAGTTGTACTTCAAGAGCCGACTTTAAGGCGCAGGAATACGCTAATGATATTGCCGTTTGTGTTAAAGGGAAATTTGAATCAGCTATTACCCGAGGTTATATAAGCTGTCTTTAACATAGTCACTAGATGGTGCTGGAATATGATGTTATCAATAAATACAAATAAAATTGTCATAGTCCCTTTCACCAGGCATTGGAAACTATCCAGCTGCTAAATTAATTGGACTTTCACTAGAATATTCCAAAAGCGCCAAATATTTAAGAGCAGGTACTTCTGGATAGCAAGCTTACCTGCAATCCCCCACCTTAAAATGATAACCAACAAATCTATATGTAGGTATTCGGATCATGCTAAAGGCTTTTCGAGAAAAGTGGGGTCTAAATCCCAAAATGACTTTAAAGGTCTTTCAACTCAAATGCTTAGTTGCCCAGACCGATGCAGATATTCAGCAGAAAACCCTCAATAAGGTGAAAAGTATGACCTGTTTAGGAGCTAATGGCGTTTTCACGTAGTGTCCTCAGCGAGCACTTGAAACCATTCTTGGTTTACAGCTACTCTACCTTTTTATACGGAAAGACGTAGCCGCTAGTATGCTCCGAAAAGAAAGGCCAGATGATCACACTTCTTGTGGAGTGGGATATCTTAACATCCTCAAGCAGGCTCGCATTAAGTTCCCAAGCTGTAAAGGATGTTATTTATTTATTTCATTATTTATTATTATTAGTTATTATTTATTTTATCTTATCACTAAAAAATTGGAAAACCCCGAAGTACAAAGTGACAAATACAACTCTGAAAAATTAATTAATGTAGCTTAAATTTAGTTAAAGGTTCTATCTGATTTTAAAAAATTACTATACATCGGATGGTTTTCAACTTATTCGAACGAAAATTTATGGTAAAGTATATATCATATGGCACTAAAGTGGAATGCCCAGTTTTCATATAACTTTAGCTTGAGAGACTTTCTTGGGGAAAAAGTGGATTTATCTACTTCTCGTTATTGCGCAGAATTGATAAGTCGTGAAAAATGACTTCCTATGAGTAAAATATTCACAACAGAGCACTAATGGCCATGGAAGAAAAAAGAACGGCAAAAATATATGCGAAATATAGTAACAGGGGTGTATGTGACCCAAGTTCATAAAAATCGGATTTCCGACAGAAGAAACATGTCCCGAGAAAGTTTTCTGAATCAGGGAAAAAGTACACCAGCCGATAGTACTCCGCGAGACCTTTAATTTGATATGCAACTTGCAGTATTAGAAACACCCACTCCACGTCGGGGGTTCCTACCCCCACCCTTAAAGTATGCAGAGAAAAAATTTCTTCTAAAAATTGTATAAATAGCTATTTAAGCTTCCTAGTATAGGAGTTTGGGTAGTCAAACTTTCTCTCAGGACCTAAGGAAGTCAATTCTGTACTAGATTTTCCAAAATGTACTAGTTCAAACTTTGACCCACACCTCAAACCTTCCCCGCTTAAATGAAATTAACATCGTTAATAAAATATGTTCAGAGTATCATAATGTATTGTTTAAGACATCTCTCATGTCTGGAGATGTCGGGCCTAAAATAGGCATTCCCATTTATATATAGTATAACTGGAAATTATGAATTAGAAAAAAAGTTATACGGAAACCGAGAGTTCTAAGGTCGAGATACTTAGCCATTGGTATGCTGATTCGGAGCGGAGCCAAATAAAATTTTAGATTTATTTTAGTATTTTCTTTTTTAGTTTTATTAGTATCAGAATGTTCTGAAAGTCTCTGTTTAATCCTACAATGGTAAACATACCCAAACAAGATTGTTTTGCCTATTTTGTCCATGCAGAACTGATTGGTTGGACCACATAGTTTGTTGAGTGATTCATTGAATATTGAGTATAACTGGTTGCCAAAATGGATTAGATCTTGATGATCATCAACATCAGCTGTGTTCTTTTGTGTACCTTGTTCTATAACTACCATATACTGGAGAGAACAAATTGTTCTGTCGATTGAAGCAAACTATTTGTACTGTTCGCTTCATTTATAAATCTTCTATGAGGCGTTCTTTTGTGTATCTTTTGTTCTGCCCTATTCTGCGGACACAAAAGAACACAGCTATCATATGTTAGATAGGATCAAGCATTTTTCTTAAAGGTGATATACCAGGCCCGCTAAACATCGCCAATTTTTTGGCTATGTTTCCTTACTAAATTGTATACTGCCAAAATAACGACAACAAAATTAATCCTACTCTCAGCGACAACAGCTACAACAAATGTTCATTTCGCTCATCAACAGCAGGTGTGAAATCAAAACTTAAATCATTTAAAACATTTTAACATCATAAAATAGGTTTTAGTTAACTCAAAAATTAACATAAAAACAATTCTTTGTTTGTTAAAATTAAAAATTAATTTTGGCATACCTACCTCACGCAAGCGCTCTCCAAATTAAAAATTTTAACACTTCAGGCGGTCTCAGCAAACAAAAATATTTTCACATCTTTTTAAATTACCCGTAACTCAAATATATGCACAAATTACTCTAAATCCGAGTGCTACAGAATTTATTTCCGAACACTATAACTATTAACTGCCCGAAATTTTAAATTTTCATTATAGTGGCAGCAACGAATGTGTACTATACTGGAATTCGCCAACATTATAGGTTAACTATTACCGAATCTAATGGAATTCACTTTGGTTATTGAAATAAGAATTAAAGGAACGATTTCATGATTAAAAAATTAATTTAAAGCGACACTGTTGTTTTTTTTTTTTACCTTGCTGATGAAAGTCAAAGTAACAAAAGTCTTTTTTCTACATTTAAAGCGCGCCAAAACATTTTAGTGGGGTTTTAAATTAAAAACAAAATCTACAGATTCGAAGAAAATTCCACAAAATCAAATACAAAAATAAAAAATCAAGAATCCCTCACCCCACTCCCACAATATTTTCTTTTTAAAAAATTTAATTTCAAATTCGTTCGTTATAAAATTCCAACAAAAATCGTTAACATTACACAAAATCTGTAAAAATTATTAAAATAAAAATTTCCGTTCACACTCCTTGCTCCAGCAGCAGCAATTTTGTCCGCTCTGTAATCGTTTATACTTGCATCAGTTAAAAAGTTCTCCTGAATGTCTTCATTGAATTGTGTTTGTTCTGATTCCGTTGAATGATTCGGAACTTCAACTAAAAACAGGAAAATTTTATATTAACTAAAAAGAAAAATTAAGAAAAAAAAAATTTTAATTAATTTATTTTAATAAAGAGGCATCTTACTTTCACCACCAGAAGCAAATCTCACAGTTTTGCTGTTGTCACTCCAACCGTATCTATTTCGTGATAGTACTGCCACCTCGTATACACTTGCTGGATGAAGTCCACGAAGTGTGTATCCGATTGTGTGAATTGGACCTTGGAAAAAAGAAATTGAATGTTTTAAAATTCGTCCGAATGAGGGCGCCAGGTTATTTTAATTGACGAGTAGTATCAAACCTCGCGAGATGGCGCAAGGCTATTTTAGAAGAAACGCGTCGCGTCAGTTCCGCCAGCTTCGCGTTTCGGCAGCTGCCCCCCAGGGCGTAGAAAAGCAAAAAAGCTCGCCGCGCCAACTGTAACCAATAGATTTTCCACCGCCCGGCGCTTACAGAAACCGTTGACAGAAACCAATGCGTCACTTCCGCCAGCTTTGATTTTCGTCGGCTGCCCTCCGGGGCGTAGAAAAAGATGCACCCACACCCCATGCGGAGAAAAGCGCAAACAGCAAACATTCTTGTGGTTGTGCTGCCAGGAGGGAGGGTATTGGGGGTTGAAAAAAATTTTGTTTTCCGAAAGAATCCTTTTTTCGGTATTCGGTAAGTCGTTTGTTGTTATTTTTTCCAGTTCAAAAACATAGCAAGCGAGAAGCAATTCGAATTTTGCTTTGTGATTTGGGTTTGGTTTTTTTCAAAATCATTTAAGAGCGGTTATAGTAAGAGCGGAGGCAATTCAATTCGAATAAATTTGTTTGTGATTTGTGATTTAGTGGAAATTTTGTTCGGTTTTTTTCAAAATCATTTAAGAGTGGTTATAGTAATCGAAAGCGTTATTTTATTTAGCGAATAAAATTTTATGTATGTGAAGTGTAAGAAGGTGGTATATTTATATTTGTAATTTTTTGGTTTTTCTTTTACGAATATTTCTTTGCGAAAGTATTTTTCCGAGTTTTGTTTTCCCTGTAATTTTAATTTAATTGGATTTAATTTAATTTTACGAATATTTGTTTGCGAAATTAAGATTTCGAGGTTTTCTTGAGTTGCTGTAATTTTGTTACGAATATTTCTTTGCGAAATTGTTTTTCCGAGAGTTGAGTTTCTAATTTTGGTTTTTCTTTTACGAATATTTCTTTGCAAAAGTATTTTTCCGAGAGTTTTCTATAACCGATTGCTGGTCAGCATGACATCGGCATATTGTTGCAGTTATAAAAACTGTCATCAAAAATTTAAGAAGGGGGGATTGTCAAAGAAGGGGGGATTGTCAAATCCATCTTTTTTCTTGTTCCCAAAAGATTATCGTAGAAATGTTTGGCTACACCATAGTGGACAACCATTGGGTAACACGCCGAAAAGGTTGCGTAAAAAACACTTTTACGGAAAGGACTTTATAGAACATGCGAGAAGAAGCATTTTAAATAAAGCAGCCTTACCGAAGCCATTCAGTTCAGGCGTATGTTCCTGCTCAGAGGCAAGCATGGAAGAAGTCTGCTTAGCAATGCTGGGTACTACTCATTGCACACACCTAGTTAAAAATAACCAGATAGTTGTGAATAAAACGCAGAATCCGAAAACATAGCGTAACAAAAAATGAGATGATGAGGCCCCTATTTACAGTTCTCCAGCAAATATAGATTTAGAAAGCATGCTTGCTGGAAAAAGCGAGATTGTAAAATCTTTTGTACGTTCACAGCTTCTACATAAAGATACGACTAAGTGGACAGGTAGAGAAACAAACTTAGCGTTAATATTTTATAACGAATCCCCAGCATTCTATAAAGATATGCTGAATTTGGGATTTTTATTGCGCCCAATAAGCACCATTCTTAAATGGCATCATTCGATGGTGAGATTGGACACAGGTATTTCTAACATTGTTTTAAAAGTACTGAAATAGAAAACTTCTGAGTTGTCAGAAGTAGATAGACGCTGTGTTCTACTGTTCGATGAAATGATGACAAAACCGGAGTTGGAATTAAATAATGACGTTATATATGGACTAACAGATTTAGGTCCATTAGGTCGCAAGAACAGCTTAGTTTCCAGTATCCCGGTGCTGATGGTACGAGGACTGAATAAAAACTATAGTCAATCTGTAGGCTATGTGGCAGGTAACGTTTCTGGTGAGGATTAAGCGTTAATTTTAAAATATCATAGCAATATTATTTCTAACGGAAGAGAAATATCTTGGGATATAATTCGCAAGGTTTACAATATGGATAGTGGGAACATTAGAGCAATGCATCGGCTTACCGATACACATATTGATCCCGAACATTTTCACCAAGTACCTGTTGAGCTTACGACGCAGATATTTAGCCACTCGGTTGCTTCCGCGATTTTGGCAGCTGTAAGTTTGGATAGTTTCCCGGAATCTGCCGAAAAATTACGTGCAAGTAATACGGCAGAGTTCATTGCGAACATGAATACACTGTTTGACAACCTAAATAGTGTTTCAGAATTCAATAAGAATCCTGAAAGAAATGCTCTATCGCAGAGAAACATTAATATGATCGAGAATCTTTCTTCGGCAAAGTTATGGATTGATACATTGGTTCATCGGGAAGAATGAAGCGTCCATACTGCTTCGATGGACTAATACAAACCATAAATGTGGTACGTATGCTATGGGAAGATTTAAAAGAGAAGCAGGACTTTTTAATGACTTCTCGGTTAAATCACGACCCTCTCGAAAGTTTATTTGTAAGAATTAGAGAATTCAGTACGAATGAGCGAAACCCTTCTACATACATATGTATCATACAAGAATTTAAAAGAAATTCTATTGTATTCCAATGATTCTAATGTTTCTAATGTATTACCGTCGGAGTGCTCAAAAAATTTGATCAACTTCAATTCAGAGTTCATCAATATCTTATTAGAGGATGTTGAAACTGTGGATTCACAAGAAACCCATTGTGAAGGTAGTGAAGCAGTTGCAGGGTATATCTCTGAAGATGATAGTGAAATTTGTGATGATTTTGAGACTCCTTAAGAAACATTTTCTACTTCTTCGAAGACTTACTTCTTTGAAAATCTTGCAAAAATGGTTGTAAGAAGAACAAAGTGTGAGTTCTGTCGAAAACACATGATCGATAACGATCCCGGTCATAGCGAAAATCATACGCTAACTGAAATGAAAAGGCTCGGATCAAAATTTAATACGATACCGACCATTAGTTTTCAAATGGATTTGAACAAAATCTATGTAGAATTTTCAAAGTTTTTTCAACACCACATAAGTGAGAGAAACATTTTAAAGAAAATGCTTCCAACTGTTGGTAGTATAATTACTCAGTGGGATGGCTGCAACTACAAGACAGCAATGGTTGAATATGTTTTGATTACATTAATTAGGGCCAGACTTAAACGTCTTAATGACAAAATCAAAACACCTAAAAAGACAGAACGTAGGAGAATACTAGAAGAAATTAACTGTCTTTATTCTTAAATCTTGTATACTTTGTATCTTGTATCTATAGTTCGATTCATAGATTGAGCTATCATGTCTACTTTAGACTATGCTCATATACTTCTAGTATTCCTTAACTTTTAGTTGTCCCCCCTCCCCAATTTTTGACTGACGAAAATTCACTCAATCATCTACAATAGATCTTTTAAATATACTACGCACCCTTTATAATGAAACTTCGAAGGACCAAGAGATGTATATACCTACATATAATACTAATATTTAGCTTAACACATTTCTTCAGATTTTCCACTGACATCCATTTTCCACACCATCTACCTAAAGTAGAGTTCAAATGTGGTTAAGTGCCCAAAAATTTCTTTCTTACAACACACAACACACTTCACTTGTCGAATAACAAAAGCCGCGTATCAACAAATGATCAGAATCTCAAAGTCTCATTGAAAACAACTAGAGCATGTCAGCAACTGATATCCATCACTTTACAGATCAATCATTGCCTTGTCCATTAATTAGCTGACAGCATACCATCTCAATCTAGGTATGTGAAGAGGTAGTTTCTAGCATAATGACTTCCGCAATCACCGTCCGATTGGCGTCTTGGTATATCTATTCTCTGAAACTGATCCGCAGCAACAAGCAAAAGAAAATACTAAATACATAGTCACTTACCCTCTGAGAACTCCGCAGGGATGGTAAGCTCATTCCAACCAACGTTAATCGGTCTATTTTGAGGCGTAACGTTTCCTGGAAATAAGTAATCAATCAACACATCAAATTAGCTAACTAAGGCCGCAGCCATCTCATTATCATAGTGAAATCTTACCTGAAGGTATCTGTCTAAATTTAAGTTTGTACTCGATAATAGGCGACAGACTCTCGGTTTGCCAAATCAAGTTGTGCGAAGTTGGAGTAGAGACCACAGGTGATACTTTAAAAATGCACGGCATAGGTCTACCTGTAAGTTCAATGATGACACCCTTGAATCCGATTTTATTTTCTGCACGGCATTCATACATGCCCAAGTCATGATCCTTAACCTTCTTCAAAACCAACGTATGCGAAGATTCTGTATAATAATGAACAAGCGACCGATTTGATTGCAATTCAACATCATTACGTGCGATTCTTGCATTTGGTATGACAGGAACTCCATGATGGAACCACTGAACCGTTCCGGCCGGTGCTGTTAGTACATGACATTCGAGATGCGCACGCATTCCAATCTTCGTGTGAACTGCGTGGGTTACTGCTTCCACTTCCGGCTTAACTGCAACAGAACAATAAAAAGTAAGTAAATCAATAGAAGAAGATCAACTCAACTTTAAATTTCAAAGAATTAGAGCGTTACAAAACAGGTAAATACTCTTCTTCTTCTTTCTTTCTTTACTTACATAAAACAATCAAATGAATGCCAGCAACGGCTGGCTGGCCAACACCATTTGTTGCGATGCATTCAATTGGACCAGACATTTCTCTTGAATCCACTTCCACGAGCATTCGTCTCCTATTTTCAATCTTTTCCGAATTCACATTAGCTCCGCTTCGTCTCCAGGAGATAGCCGGATGCGGCATCCCTTTAGCATCGCATACAATCTCGAATACAGTACCGACCGGAAGCTCTACAACTCCACTGGGCGAAGAGATCACTGATGCCGGGTACTGGACCTCAATTGCATGAATTTGTACTGCATGACCGCTTGAGGCCATGATTTCACAGTAATACTCCCCGGTGTCTTCACTTTTTACGTGGGATACCTGTAGGCTTCCGTTCGCCCACAAATGGATGCGTTCCGGTGGAGGCACCTCCGGATGACGAGAGTCCACTAAAAGTACGTCATCCCTATGCCATCGAACATATCGGTACGGTGGTGCTAGAATATGTGCAAAATGTGCATAAATAATGAAAGTCAGAAATTTGTTAAAACAAAAATAAACAAACGGAAGAAAAGGGGGGAAGGAAAATAACGTGGGAGATTTATGGTAAGATGAGAAACCATTGCAGTTTTGTTGGACCTAAACCAGTGCTGACCGCAGTCAATTACAATTTTTTCGTTACGCCGACTGAATTCAAATGAGGGCTTTGCGGTCGCCCTGCGTGCCTAATTGTGCTTTTAATTAACGACTTGTAAATGTTTTTTTACACCGGTGCGGCGGGCGCTCGGCCGGTTTATAATTGTGGGAGTAATTGTTAGTGAAAGTGTTTGTAGAGGCGGTTGTCGAAAACAAAACATAAGATTTCTTCTGAGATTTGAAGACTTTCAATGAAAATGGGATTTAGCTTGTAGGATGAATAGAGAAAAAAAAATGGGAAAAAAGTCCTCTAAACTTCAACTTTGGAATAGTATAGAGGAAGTGTTCAATTTAAGTTGCATTTTCTCAGCCATTATAACTACTATCAACTGCGGTATGCCTCAAGGTTCAATTTTCGTACCAGTGTAATTTTTTATGAGCAATAGTAATTTATTATATGGTTTCTATCCTATCCAAAACCAATGTCTTTCGACTTTAACATTATGGAGTCAATAATGATTCACAAGCACACCAGAATACTGAAGAAATTTACTGGAAAGAATTTCAGTCGAACGAAATGGCCACTTACCTAATTTGCACATTATTCGACCGGTAAATGTGTCGTCATTTAGCGGATAAATTTTTTAAAGAAATTTAGCGGTGAAATTTAGTTGCTAAATATGTAGCCAAATCGCTGTTTGGTTTCACAAGTAGATGGCAGTAATTTCCACAATTTTAATTATTTAAGCTTCAGATATTTTTCCTCGCTAAAATTTTGACGTTTGAAGTTGAATGAAGTTAAATACAAGATTGGCAGTATATTTTCATTATCTTTTTTGCTAAAAAAAAATCCGTCTTCATTAAAAAATTTCTTTTGAAAGAAACAACAACCAAAATCCAAAAGAGCATGAAATAAAATCCCAAGAAGACAAATACTATTTTACTTATGACTACATAAACTTTTGCTTCCATAGATTCCTTTCGTCTAGTGCGAACTCACAAATCGACGCTCAGCTTTCATCACGGTGGTCCTCTAGTCGACATATGGCCAAATTGAATCCACACCTGCATTGTAGCTGTCTTCACAAAGTAATCGAGTCGATATGTGGTCGATTACATTCTATTGCCACAATTAATTGGAGCAGCTTTGCGGCAGCTTCTCTAACGAACCTAACCTACATCAATATTTTTCGCGAGGCAAATGATGCCTGCATATGTGTCCCCTGTCATAGAAAGAAGAACTACTAAATGATAGCAGAACATATAACAGGTATCTAGTAGGGCTCATTACGGGTCATTGGGCCAATGGAGATCATGCTAGAAAACTGGGTATAGCAACGACCGATTACTGCAGGCGCTGTAAGGAGCTGGAGGAAATTGAATCCGTTCAAAACGTACTTTATGAGTGCCCCACTCTGATGAAAAAAAATGTAGGCTATTAGCTGGCTACTTCTTTTCTAGTCTGGATGAGCTACAAAAAAAAGATTTCAGATGAATCTTGCGTTTCCTAAAGTTATTACAAAAGGACAAGGGGCACAATCGACCCACTGATGGTCTACGTGAAGCAGGCTACAGACTTCTAGCGGCACACCTCTTACCTAACCTAACCTAAACATACATCAAACTGCCGGCACCACTTAGAGCACACAATAATAGTGGACTCCTTTGCCACCAAATTACCATGCCAATACAACACAATACATCTGTCCCCGATAGTAGTAATGCCATTCCCTTAAAGTTCTTCGAAAAAAAAAATCAGACTCCACCAGCCCAAATGGAGAACCATAATGTCACTCTGGCCCGGGCATTAAAATCCAAAGGCCCTAGGCAGTTAACAGAGTCAGGGCCCCTTTTTTAAATAATTGAATAACACAAAAATGTTACCGTTATTTTTCATTTATTTAATGTACATTGACCTTAGAAAATAAACAAGCAGATTTAGAAATATCACAAATAAATACGAAATAATATGCAAAGAAAGTTCGTCGAGTGTGAACATATGCTTAGATTGCCATACGATTAACTTTCTTCTCTGCAAAGGAACGGATTACCTCACTATCACTATAGTCCACAGACTGCATTATTTCTGGCTTTATATACAACACAGAGAGTGAACTGAGCCTGATATCCTCTGTGGTGGATCTTAAATAGTTCTTCACTCGTCTTAGCGCTGAAAACGACCGTTCTGCCGAGTAGTTTGACATCCGGAGCGCTATTTCGACAATTACATAAATGTCCAAAAAGCCTTTTTCCAGGATATACTTGTATAACTCCATGGCCGATAATTGTTTTCCCCGTGTAGTCTCAGTGGACGACAAAGAAGCTCGAAGGTGTAGACACTCATTTTCTACAGTTCTGTCTACATCTCCTAGAAGACAGAAGGCTTTCAAGTTCCGTTCGCCCTCGCGGATATCTTGAAATTCCAAGCTATGTAGCTTCATGAGAAAGTGAAACTTTTTACTCAAGTTCTCTTAAGCAGAACCACGTCCTTGGAGTTCTACAATCAGCCTGTTGATAATCACGTTCAGAACGGTAACTCTGAATCCGTCCCTGCCAAATAGTGCAACTTCGATCTTGTTTCCTTTTACTTCATCAATTGAGAATTTGGCGCCTTGCTCTGCCTATTGGTAAATCTCCCCCTGTAAGTATATGCAGGAACAATAAAGTAAATTAAATTTTAATTTAATGTCCAGTATATCATGTGCTCCATGTATACTATTTCGGACGCTGCCTAGTTTGCCTAAGCAGAAGTTCTGAATTTGTCACTCTATTTGGGTGTGTAAACGTTGTTTATGTATTAATCGCAGGATTTCTGTAGCCCAAAACCGAATATTCGGCTTGTTTATTTTTCCATTCATCAGGATATCAGCTTAGTCACTTAGGATTAAAAAAAAAAAGTTCATCCGTCTACTCCATTCACGATGACGTCCACGATCATTTTCTGAAAGTTGGTCTGAAAATTGTTTGTAAAATTTTCCATAGATAATTCGCAAAAATATCAACTTCACAACAAGAGTACCTTTACGACATATAAGTAAATGTGTACACATGCATATATGTGTGTGTGTGGTGGCCCAGTTAGCAAGTTGAGTTCTCCACCCTTAGATTAGGATGGGCGAAATTACACTTCGGCAAAAATGGCTAATGTTTCCGAAATTACACTCTAAATACACTGTACACCTTTTCGACAAACATAGCTACTATTTCAAAGATAACAGTGTCCACCACCTCTTCGGCATACGGTACACGTTGGCTTGAATCTCTTCTACAGAACTTTTTAATTAAATAAGAGGTTAATAGAAAGAATAATTAGCAAGCTCTTCTTCCACCAACTGAGAAAAATTCAAGTAAAAGTGTTAAAGCCGGTTAGACTCATAAAAAGCTACGACTACGACTGATTTTAGCTTCCCATTTTCCATTAATGCATCATTCATCCGATTTTATCCACCTAAGTTAGTTCAGGTTAGGTAAGAGGTGTGCCGCTAGAAGTGTGTAGCCCTGCTTCATTTAGACCACCAATGGGTGCCAATTGTTTTCATAAGATATCCTTTAAAATCGCCCTAGATCAATCCTGCTTCCTTTAGGAAACTCAAGATGTATCTGAACTGCTTACTTTGCAGCTCCACCTATAAGGTACTCAAACAAACCACCAATTTTTTAGACGAATATAGTCACTAGACTAATCTATTCTATAACCTCGGTGTCGATGCTGTTATTTGATCGCTAAGTCTCGGTGAGCATTTCTATAACAGCAAATATGGACTATGGGGAAACCTGTCCGAACTGTCTTATTTAGCTTCTTATTATTTTCGTTTTTCACCCTAGCATATGAGTAAACTTTTATAATAGCCTGAAATGGACACTACACTAGTCTTCGGGCTGTTGTCTTTGCTATTACGATTTAAAGGGAAGCAATTGCTATCTCAAATATTGAAGCAGTTGCCGTCGCTTCGGTTCGACCCGAATCTAATGTAAGGCTATCAGAATCTACCATAAGTTTTGCAATTTCAGCAAATGTGCCTCTCATAAAAGACAATCATCGCAAAAAATAGTTTTAAATTAAAAAGAAAATTATGATCAGAGTTTAATCTTTCCTCCGTATGCACCAAAGTAATTCAAAAGAGTGTAAAAAGTTATAGAGTACAGAAGCCCATCGAAATACGAAGATAAAAACTAGAACAAAATAATCACATGCCTAAGAAGAACGCAATACCACAAATTTGTCATTAAAATGGATTTATGCTGTCCAGATACGACATAAAACTGAATAGCTACACAGTTTTTGCCTTATTCATAGGAAAAAAAGGAACTGCTAACAACAGTGTGTTGCCCTATTAAAAACCAACAGAGCCTTGTTTAACAGAAATTAGCATATGATTGAGAAAGTTTTATTATTTGATGGAATTGTAAATTGCTTCAATGTGAGATATTATCATATTTACGCATGCATCTACATCACTTTACTTAGTAAAATATAAAATATTTTACTTGCCTTTAAGTCTAGTTGAGGGAGCCGTCTTGATATGTATACAGGGTGTCCCGTCGAGATGGTAAAAAATTTTAAGGGTCGAAAGTACAACCTATTTGCGATCGAAAATGTTATATAAATTTTTTTCTAGTTCGCACTATTTTCGAAATTTTGAACCTTAAGTCACATTTTTGACCATAACTCAGTTCAGGTTGCTCACACGACGACCCTTTTTCTTGTGTTTTACTCGTAACATTACAGGCTCTCATGTGGTGTAACTCGATTTTGAAAATGTTCACACATAATGGAAAAATTGGCGATTTGTTGTCAAAACATTTTTTTCGTCAGAAAATTCATTTGTCTTCACAGTCATAAATGTCGAAAAGTAACCATGCCAACAGATGATCCAGTTCTCATAGAAAACATCCCTCATTTATTATCTTTTATAAAAATCCAACACGATTAGTCCATCTTAAGTATTACCAGAGTTACAGTAAAAACTTGCCTGCAACATACCTCTCATAACTTGAGCAAAATTAAATCGAATTGCAAGGATGGAAGAAACAATGTACCTAAAGTTAGAAAATGTGATATCTTTTTTTCCAGATTCTTAAAGTAGAGACTGCAAGCTTTCCATAGAGTACCCACATGTCTAGACTCTGTGGAAGCAAAGTACTAATATTAAAGGGTGAAAAAAGTGAAATTTTTCCGAAAATCGTAGATTTAATAGTGAAAGTTTTCGAAAATTGATGTTTTTGGTACGCAGAAAGTTGCTGAGTATAAATGAGCATATCACTACAAAGTTGCAAGTCTCCCAGCATAGAATCCAAAATTCAATACAGAATTTTGTGATTTTGAATTTTGGAATTTCAACCGTTTGTAACTTTTTTCGATGAAACTTTTGCTGATAATATGCAGTGTAAAAAAGTTGCAGATTAATAGGATCTAGAGAATAGGGGGAAGGAAAATCACTTAATATGTAATTAGATATGAAATTTCGAAAAAATAAAAAAAAATTGTTGAAAATTTTCAAATTTCGAATAGTTACTTAATGAGAATTTCGAATTTCGAAAATCGAAAAATGCCAAAAGTTGTGTATTTGTAAATCCGGTATACACACCGAATTTCATTAAAATCCACTTGCAACTACCCGAATTATAACGAAAAATATGTTCGAAATTGGGCATTTTCGAACGCGATTTGCCAGTCTTAGAGGGCAAATCGAAAAAATGATTAAATTGAAAAAAATTTCTACATCATTGATCTATATGAAAATAAAAAAAAATCTTCAAAAAGTATGCACAAAAATTCAGAAAATCGAGTCAACTTTGCCTCTCTAGATTTTCGAAAATGTTCGAATTTCGAAATTGAATTTAACTTTAACAACTAACGAGTTATATTCCGAATCCAACGGTATATTCACCTTAGCTGTATGTCAAACAGTTTCGAAGGAGATAAGAGTTCCCGTAAAACGCGTTTCCGGATTTTTATGCAATTCAAATTAATTTTGCTCAAGTTATGAGAGGTATGTTGCAGGCAAGTTTTTACTGTAACTCTGGCAATACTTAAGGTGGACTAATCGTGTTGGACTTTTATAAAAGATAATAAATGAGGGATGTTTTCTATTAGAACCGAATCATCTGTTGGCATGGTTACTTTTCGAGATTTATGACTTAGAAGACAAATGAATTTTCTGACGAAAAAAATGTTTTGGCAACAAATCGCCAATTCTTCCATTATGTGTCAACGTTTTCAAAATCGAGTTACACCAAATGAGAGCCTGTAATGTTACGAGTAAAACACAAGAAAAAGGGTCGTCCTGTGAGCAACCTGAACTGAGTTATGGTCAAAAATATGACTTAAGGTTTAAAATTTCGAAAAAATCGAAAATGGCCTATAACTTCAAATAGTGAAAAAATGTTATATAACATTTTCGATCGCAAATATTCTGTACTTTCTACTCTTAAAATTTTTTACCATCTCGACGGGACACCCTGTATATGGATGCGAGAGGAAGAGCACTGAGATGTAGAACTGTCGTCTGTTATGAATTTTAAGGATGGTAAAATGTTCTCAATTCACTCATCACTCAGGAAAAAAACCATTTTTGAATTATATCGTATTCGAAAACATTTCTGGAATAATGCCGGATTTTGCTTCAGGTTATTGTTATTACTCTCGCTATATATGTATCTATGTGGGCTGAGAAATTCATAACGTATTGTCTCAACAGCAGATGAGTTTGATTCATTCAGTACAAGAAGAAATCGAAAATTTACCCCAACGAACCAATAACAATAAATTACTTCAAAGTAAGAACGATTCGATATGGTCATATTTAAGAAATTATTACATAAAATTTTCTTATTAATTTATCGCAAAATCAATAATGTGTTTGAATTTCAAATATTACGTCAATATTCTCAACACAAAAATAAACATCTGTACGGAAATCAATGTTGCTTCTGTTCAGAGCTGGGCAATACTTAAGTAAAAAAAGACTTAAGTACCACTTAAAGTACATTTTCGTTACTTAAGACTTATTACTCAATACTTTTGAAATGCCTTACTTAATACTTGAACATAAGTACTTGCTTCTATTTACTTGTACTTAAAGTACCAAGATTTTTACTTAATTATTTCTGAGTCTATTAAGTACCTACCTACAAATATCTAACTCTTCGTAGAAAAGCAAACACAATCTCTAGCGCAACTCCTTTTTTTTGTATTTTAAAACACGCAAAGAACTTTCAAAGCATGTGAAGCACTCGCGCGTCAAAGAAGAACATTAGACAATCTAATAACATACAAACAAGACTTTGCAAGTAGAACAAAAATCAGAAACGTCTCGCTCAAATATAAAATCGACAATGCCTCGACTTGATGACATAACCAAGGGTAAACAAACGATGTCTCGCTCCAATATAAAATCAACGATGCCTCGACCTGATGTAGGGAAGGCCTCAATTTTTTCTTAGAAATTTACGGGAAATTTTTTCCTTAGAAATTTTATGCATTATTGGAGGCGACAATTGGTGCTTGGGCGGATCTCTAATAGTTTTTATGAGTGTAGCAATGAGAGGTGAAAGTTTTACTCCACGTGCATCTTCGAAAACTATAAAAAACTATAAATAGTAGCCACTTATTACTATACATATTATAGTTTTCAAAAGGTATTTAATTATTAATATCTATTAACTGAACTCTATAAACTTCATTATATTACTGCCAACGTACAAAGATTCTAAAAAAGTACTTTAAAAAGTACTTCAAAAATTACTCAGTACTTTTTATAGACTTGGTACTTTTCATACATGCGGTACTTGTACTTACGCTGAAGTACTCAGGCCTTCGGTACTTGTAGTTAAGTATTTCTTCTTTTATACTTGTCCAGCTCTGCTTATGTGGTTGGTTAACGAGAGAGATGAGTGGATAACTCTTCAACTCTTAAACGCGGACAAGAAAGAAGAAAAATTTAATAAATAGGTATATTGAAAATATTGTGGAAAGGCTCTAAGTAAATCTAAAATTAAAGTGCTAAAGGATTTCGATGAGGTCGAGACCAAAGTATCTAAAGATCGCTATATCACTCCAGATTTACTAGACAACATAACCTACCTGCCAAAAAGAAACTTTCAATTGCAAGAGAAATTTTCTTACCATATAAATAGAACCCAGAGTACTGGAATTGTACCTGTCCTCACACAACTTCAAATGGAATAGAAAATTGGCATATAGTCGAAGATCTGCAGACGAAGCTCACGATCACCATTGGCTACAGTACAGCTACATACATATATGTTAGTGGACTATGGAATCAACATTTAACTAAAGAGGAACGAGGCACAGATACAAACGGTGCTTAGCTCAACGGCTGGAACAAACAGTACCTACTCTGTGTTATACGGACCATCCCATACTCTTCTCAGTGTTCTAGGAAAATGTCCTATTATTACTGAAACATTTGTGTTGAGCTTTTCAATAAGAGACCTTACTTTGTACATTTTATCTGTCATTCCGTTCAAAAGTAAATATCTCACTCTCTCATAGATTCATTGCACATGAAAATATTTAGCAAATAAAAACTGAATACGATAGAATTTGTCCTTAAAATAAAATAGGGGAATCCCCGAATTCCCTAATAACAGCAATCCCCTTCGAGATTCCAGTGGATTCTTGTACAGGATGTGAACCAATAAATAAAATACAGATGGCAGTATAGGACAATAAAGAGGGGGGGGGGCGCAAATATGTTTTGTATACATGTATCTAAACGCGGATGATGTTCAGTTATACCAAAACCCCCGAGAATTCTTCCCAAGCCATGAAACAGAAATCTATGTCTGCGTTGTGAGTCCGATTTCTTAAATGTTCTATTGATACTTATGGAAAAGTGCCAAATATTGACTTTATATATGCTATAGAGCCTAAACTACTATCCATACAGGAAAATAGTCTTCTAGTAATTTACAGTTCGATTCCTTATCTTCCCAAAGGCTACACTTACTATATGCCTTACTTAACAAAATAATAAAATAGCTTTGATTACAAAATAACCTTACAATTTTACGCTCAATACCTCTCAGCTGAGTGACAATTGCATGTGCGTATGTGCAGCCAGAGTCCGAATCTGTAGGCAGCTACATTCGATATCATCAGCAACATCAGCCCACGGCACAGCGACATTACAATGATTACTCAGCTGAGAATTTTTGTTTGAGGAATTGTAGTCATAGTTAACATAAATTTTTTTAAATAATTTTGTGAAGAAAGGTATGAACATTTTATTACGGTTCGGAAGATAAGAAAACAAGCTTAAGATTATCAGAAGACATTTTTTCTGTATGAATAGTAGTTTATGGCGGAGGAGCTATTCAAATCAAACTTTTGTCAGTTTTACATAAGAACACTGTAAATATTTTAGAATATAAGGACTCCATTATTGGGCCTCGCATGTGGTAGGGAGGGAGTCTGTTTCATGGCTTGTGAAGTATTCTCGAGGGTTTTGGTTATACACAGTGAAAAATCACTACAACCAAAAGCTCTCTATAAAATGAACTTGGTTGGGTCGCCTACGAATCATCAATATATTAATTTACTCTCTGTAACGAAGTGACTCACTATATATAGTATAGCGAAAAAATCTGCAAAACAGTGTTTGTGATAGGTTGCCAGATGCTCACAAAGGTACCGATATTTTCGGAAGTAAATGCCTAAAGTTCCAGGTATGTCGGTTTTGTGAACTTCTTCTTTTGTTCATTATGATTATTGTCTTCATTGACCACTGACTGACTCGGTAGTCGGTGCATATAGGGAATGATTTATATTACAAATCCGCTTATAGCTGTCGCTATCCTGCTGCTGCCGTGACAATGTAATTCAGACTGTAGGTACCACCAAGTCAATCAGTGGTAACCTGATGTCTGTTACCTGTTTATTGTGATTTATTTTGTCCATACATACATATGTTGTTGTCATTTTTTTACTCATTCCTTATAACGAAAGACATTGCTCGATCCCTTGGATTTCGTTATAGAGAGTCTCCACTGTACTTTAGCAGATCAATTAGACTTCTGCTGAAAATTTTATGACCCTAATAAACGAGGACTTGGAAAGGGAATTCTTGATTTACAGGAAGAACTAACCAGATACATGATTTCAAGACATAGCTTGGTGTAAGTCATGTCCAAGGAAGACAGAAACTCTGCTAAGAAGGAATCGTAATGAAGTGCTACACGTACTATGTAATTATCACGGGAAACGGCCTTTTTGGAAAACGACATGCGAAAAGCAGACAAATTCCATATAATGACTTTTGCACAAACTCCATGGACAAAGAAAACGTTGAGATCGTTTGACATCTTCTGTGTGAATGCCCCTATCTTCTAAAACGTAGTGAGAATACGCTTGGTAGCTACTTTTCCACGAATTCGGGAAAATAGTAGACAAGGAGTTGGAAGACCTTAGAAGTTCATTAACTCTAATGGCTGGTTTTAACACAGCCCCCACCCCACCGTCTACCCAAATAAAAAAAAATTCTTTTCACAATAGATCATCAATAGTCTAGGTGTGGCTTATCGTAGGTATTTCAAAGCCACCACTCTAACCTAAGCCTTTCTAATGATTTCTATTTTATTGGAAAATAATTTTAACGATTATATATAAAAAAAAAGAAAGTTCGAAATTTTGTACTGAAATCACCTAATTTTATAAAAATATAAGGAAAACCCAGACTCTGTTTGTAACGCGAACGAATCCCAACATGCTCTTTTTTTTTAATGAAAAAAATATTTAAAAAACTTGAGAAAAGCCCAGACAGAAAAATAAAAAAATTAAAAAAATAATAATAAAAATAAAAAACGTTAAAAAATAAAGTAAAATAAAGAATTATAATTAAATAAAAAATTAAAAGAAAATTAACAATATTAAAATAAACAAAAACATATTTAAAGAGAAAACGGCCAACTTTAGCTAGTGGTAACAAAAATAACAACAAAATCAAAATAACATTATAAAATAAATAAAATAAAATGTTTAATTAATTTTAAACTTACAATTGTGATAGCACGGTAATAGCACAGTATCATTTTCGAATGTTTTCACAGTGGTCGGCACACTTTCAAAATTTTTATTATTCTCAACATCATTGTCGAAATTTAAATCGCCCAAAACATTAGTAACACAATAAACGGCGATGACTATAAATAAAATCCGAACAAATCTATCCTGATCTGACATATTTTCAATTCTTAGTTCTTTTTTTCGTTTTTACACCAAAACACCAAAAAACTACAATTATTATCACATAAATTAGTTGCAACTTCCTCAATTTAATACACAAAATCCAACCAAAAATCACCTGTAGAGTAACAGCACAGTATCTTCGACAGAATCAAATTATCTCATAAATTTCAGATGCATAAAACAAAAAGCAGAAAACAAAAACAAATCGCATCCACACTATTTTCACAGATCACCTAACGATATACATCGCTTTCGGTAATCAGCACAAAACTAAAGATATCACCAACCACAAAATGTAATCGGATGGCGCTATGCGTTATGTTACATCCCAGAGCTCATATCAAACTGAACCTAAGCACGATGGTACTCCCATCCGAAGTCGCAACCCAAGATCAAAGACAAGTTTGAATCTTCTCAGATGCGCATATATTGTACGAGCAGGAGATATACACGACCAGACCACGCCAACCGAATGAATCAATTAATCAAGTTCGTCCCTGGGTTTCAGCAGATGTGAATTTTATTGAAAATGGGTAAACGGTGCATCGTCGAAACCAGAAGGGGGATAGTTAGACTTACTGCTAGAGTAAACCAACTACGGCATGAATATCACTCGAGAGTCCAGGGAATCAAGAAGCCCTACGTAAAAATGGTTCAACCGGAGAATAGCTGACCACTGGGTATGTATTGTCTGACTACTACTACTGACCAGTGTCCGTTGATGTCATAAAAATAGCGCATTTGTGCCACCGCCGCCACCGTTAATTATAATTCTCAAACAATTACATAGCGTGACAGTATATCTACCAGATACAGGGCGAAGAGAAAAGATCTCGTTTGAGTTTCACTACGATGCCGTGGAACTTGAATTTGTGCGGCAAGAAGATTATCTGAAGCAGATAAGATACCCCGCGATCTAATATAGCTAATGATCAACTTATGAATAACAAGATATATATAGTATACAAGAAGGAGACTATCCTCTTAAGTGGAGTAAAAAAGGGAAAAACTGGGCCTTGCAACATGATGTTACAATAATACTCCTCAAGATCGATATCAATTGGATGAAGTGATCGATTTTAGGAAGCATCTAACTTCTTCTCTGGCATCTTAATCACTTTCTGTCCAGTCCAACGTCAAGTGGGTGAGTCGATGACGACGCATGATCGTCGTCGCTATTATATGTGAAATTAACTAATCACTCAGCGTAATTGACTTTGTTTACATCCAATATAAGGCTAAGTCATCTTGACCAAAAAAAGTAAAGGGGAATTTTACTAAGCTTCGAGCTATTGGGAAACTCTAAAAAAGCTACTATATATGTATGTAGTACACATTCCTTGTTCCTATGAATTAAAAGCTCTGAATTCAAGATTATATTACATATATGTAGTATAGAAATGAAAGTCAATTAGCAGCTAGATTCCAGCGCACGCAACATATTCTAGTGGCTATAAGAATGGAGCTCAACTCAAGTTCAACAGATGACAATAAAACGTATACGAGAAAATGATGCATAATCAAATTATCTCGCTCTTTCTCCTGAATTTGATTAAATTATATCTGAGATATAGTGACAGTTTTTTTTTTTTTTCTGTTACTGAATTGACAGACAAATCCCACAGTAAATAGACCCTGAGCTAAACCTTCTTTTATAACACTAGTTAAGTTTTTGAATTTGAGCCGAACCGAACACACTTGAAAGCCTCATCCATCCATTGTGAGGTGGAGGATTAGAGGATTGGACAATTGGTTACACTTAAGTAGATTTGATTCCTGGCGCGTTTGCCTGTTGTCACTCGATTACGTTGATTGTGTGCTCCATTCACTGCTCATTGAGATTGGTAAGCGTCCATTTAAACGCGCTGCACTTTGCTTGTACGCTGTACATAATTATATGTATACATATTAAAGAAGCCCCAGCGATGTGGATCTTTTCGATGCCCATCATCAAAAAACATGATCTCCGAAGCTTATCAAATTAATAAGAGTTAGTTGATACGATTTGTCGCTGAGATTTTTATACTTTTCTGTAATAAATAAACTAGATACGAGTGGACATATTTTGTAATTTTAGTATAGATCGTTTTGGAAATTTAATGTTATACAAATGGAATACCTTTACAAAATATGTGAATGAAGAAAAAAAAAGAGCTCCTTAAATTTGTTCGTTAATTTCGAAAGTATGAAAAAGCAAATCTGAAGAGAGTATCCAAGATGAGGGAATTGTATATGAAGATCGAACCGAAAAAATCTCTGCTGGACAGCTTCGATGCGAACTATATGGAGATATGTAAAATGGAAATCAATTTGGTTTAATGTATTCTCCAAGATGAATGTTCTGATGAAATATCTAGTCTTATTCCTGCACGCAATACTAACACTGCAATCCGCGTACATCCTTTTACCCTTCAAATTACTTTCGGCCGTACAGTAAAATTCCATGATGCCTTTTTTTTTTCCGAACTGTACGAATGCATCATAAGGTATCCCCTGGATAATAATAGAAAAACGCAATACTGTAACGAAGCTGCAGCCTTATACTGACCGAGTAATTAAACCATACTTTAATTATTTGTTCACAAAGCTAAAAATCTTATTAGCTCTATTCGCGATGGAAAAAATGTGATGGTCATCAAATGATATTCAAGTGTTAAGCAATTCGTTAATTTTATCGAGTTAAATTTATAATCATTGGTATAAAATGCACCGCCTTCCATCCTTTTTCATTTATACTTATATTAAGGAGATATAGATTTTTAGAGCACCATTTATGAAAAGGGTCTAGGTCCAAAACAAAAAAACTACACAAATGCATTTGAGAAAAATTTTCGCGTTTTTGACATAACAAAAGATTCTCGAATTAGGTAATCAGCTGTGAATAATAAAAAGTTGTGTGTCTAAATGACTGCCTTGAGGAACGCCAGAAATTTTATTAATATTATATGTACGTTCGAAAAATGTACACGGAACAGGAGATTCGAATTCTTGGAAGCATGAACGCTTTGCGCTTCAAAGCATGAATTTTTCTGTGTCTGCAGCAGGGACTGAAAATAACAATTATTTTCATTTTTTTTTTTTTTCTAAGCAAAAAATCATGTAGAAAAGTTATAGGAGGATTTATTGGAATGTAGCATTATGATTCTTATTACCAAATGTTCCCAAAATTTCCTATACTTATAAAATTTACGATTTTTATTCGAAATTATAAAAAAAAGCTTTCTTTTGGTTTTATATTTTAAAAATCAGAAATAATAATTATAAATTGATTTTTATTTTAAAAATCAAAAATATAAATCTGAAAATGATTTTTATTTTAAAAATCAAAAATAAAAATCAACAAAAAATCTAAAGCCCATATGTAATTTCCATCCACTCATACAATCTTCGGCATATTTCGATCCATATTTTAATTTTGTGAAATGAAAACTATTTTCGATTTTTTAAATAAAAATCATTTCACAATTTTTTAAATAAAAATCGGTTTTTAATTTTAATTTTTGATTTTTAGAAAGAAGATCAGAAAAAAATTGTTTAAATATGATTTTTTTAAAACATTCATAGCCGTTACACGGTCTCTGGCCTGCAGTGTTGGTACATAGGTACGGTTTAATTATAACAATCGAAGTAATTGGAAATTATTTTTGATAATTTCCTTCAAAAAGTGACAGTTTTCTGCAGTTTTTCGGAAAATAGACGTATTATAAACAAATGTAAATATAAATATATTTCATTATAAAATTTGAAATTCAGCGTGGTTGAAAACTTTAAACGCTATTCAAACTCTTCCGTTGAGGTATTGAGCTAAATTTTTTTGGCACACTTAGATGAAAATAAACTTTTAAAGGTTTTATATAACACAAATATGGTGGCTTCAAAATGAGTAATTTTTAATTAAAAATCGATATCTGGTGATTTTCAAGGTCGCATATTATGAATTTGTGGGCAAAGTTTAGAAATTCAAGATGGCGGCGTCAATGTTTCCCGTATGGTCGGTCCGATTCGATTCAAAATCAATGAATTGGGGGGGAGGGGAACGCAGATTACGAATTTACTTGATTTTAACTTCATTTTCAAATTTTGTAATCTTATTTGACTATCCACTTCTACATATCGTATCGACTTAAAACTTTACATATAGTCATTTTGCATACGCTCATTTTTAAATGCAATTCAAATACATATTACTGCTAATTATTTATAAAATTCCTTTTTATTTAGTTTTTTTTAATATTTTTTATTGTTTTTATTACTTTTTATAAATTTATTAATTTTTTTTTTATTTATTAAAAAAGTCATACAGTCATGCCCATTCACCCGATTTACAGAGTGTGGACTTTTGTTATATTTATTATCTAAATACGTCAAAAATATTCAAAATTTTCATTACAAAGTTATCCTGATTTTTAGCAAAAATAAATATGGCGGCCTATAATCAAAAGAGTGGGAAGATTTTATCTACCGTCATAAAAATGTATTGTCATGCATAAGTATGGCAAATTTTAGTTCAATACCAGCGGTTACATGGTAAATTCAAAAATTTCTTGCGTTTTGGAAGGTACAAAGGCAAAGCTTCCAAGCTTATATGAATACTCTTCGAAAGACCGTCGAAGCTTCGAAAATCATCAGGCTCACTCCAAAGTATACTAGATTTTATATCAAAAAGGTTAAAGTTAAAATGATGATAATGATGTTATACCTTACACCCACAGCACGACCTAATGAATCATTTGTACTAACTATCCATTAAAATGCAGTGTGTCACATAGTATACGTCATTATAACTAATTAGGAAAACTGAGCTAGATTTGGCATATACATAATGTAAATATGGAGCTCCGCTGTGCATCTACCGATCTGAAAAATAAGAAGAAGAAATGCGAAGAAATGCCATTTACAAATTATATTATCAATATTTTTTTTAATATAATGTTTTTCTCATTTGCAAATTGTTAAATTGAAAATAAAATAAATGAAAACAAAGTTTATCGCGTTAATTCGATCCATATTCAAAACCAGTTTGACAGAACAACTTAATTAAAGAAATGGCTGTGTGTCTGCAGTTTATAATGAATCATTTTAGATTAATGAGTCATTAGTTATTTCTTCATTAAGAGTGCTGTGTGTCTAGGGCATTAGATCAAAATGAATATGACACCCAAGCATAATATTAAAAGTTATTTCACTTTCTGTATGTCCGTACATCCGTCCGTCCTCACGATAGCTCGAGAACGCGTTCGCTTAGAGTGCTGAAATTTTGCACACAGGCTTTTTTTAAAAAAAAAAAACGTAAATTTAAGCTCGAAAATAGGACCAATCGGGCAATTCCTTCGTAGGATTGCCATAAAAAAATTTCGTTTTTCACTATATATGTATTTCGACACTACCTGAGAACGAGCGAATGTAGAGAGCTGAAATTTGGTACATAGTCATAGCAATAGTAAATAATACTTCAAAATGGACTAAATCGGGCAGCTTCTTCTTGGTGTTGCCATAAAAAAACTTTGGATTTTTACATACAGTGTGAAAATGATCAGTCCTAGACAGTTTTAATGTACTGAAAAGTTATTCAGAATATGAAATCCTATGATATTGGTTATAATCATTTTTACTGTCCGACGAACCGTTCTAGGAATATATGCGAAAAACCACTTCAAAAATCAAACTTTCATAGCATAGAGTATCAGAAGAATTGGTCTTACATTAGACCAATTCTAGCTTTTTACTTGTTTTTCATACGCTACAAGTAGTTGTGATAAATTCTCATTCTTGATAAAAGATAGAGGACCATGTTTGGCACTTCTATTTCTACTTTTTAGAGAGAACAAAATCACTTTCAATTTGAAACAGATTGCAATATTATGGTGCAGAAAAAAAAATTTAGTCCATTCTCCGCCGATACAATTCCAATTAAGCGAAACATTACAAAATACTAATTTAAGATGAACTCTTTTTTTGCATAAATGTTCAGAAATAAAAAAGTAATTCCTAATTGAATTCAAATAATTTTTGCGTGTTATTTTTTATATGTATATGTGCATATATATAACTATTTTAATTTCTATATATAGATACTATGTAGAGTTCAATCAAAAAATCATTTAAAAACTCAGCCCTATCTCGATAACTGAATAGATCAAAATATTTGTCCGTTTTTTTTTTTTTCATTAACGTTTTTTTTATAGATCACTTACCTCATTAATGACTTTTCTTGACTTACCTTTTAGCTTAGCCGTATGAGAATTGATTAGTTCCTGCTAGCTAATGATGCTCTCAGTAGTAAGCGATATAAATATAATTCTTGATGCAACGACATCGTCCGTCTCAGGCTTGGCGACTGGAAAGTGCATTTTTCTATGCTTTTGTTTATACTTAAGTTTAGAAATGACCTCGTCATGGCGTCGTCGTCGGGTCGTGAAATCTCTTTCGGAATAATTTATTCTCTTCAGATGCACTAGTAAAATCGAAAGAAGCTTAGCTTAATAGGTATTCAAATTCAGGTAGGTATTATAATGCCCATCACATATCGTTTGGATTTGTTTTTTATGTGTCGTATAGATTTTATCGTTTTACGACGATCTCGTAATTAAGTATACGGCGATTAAGTTGATTTTAGCTAAAGAATTTGTAAATAAAATGAGAAGATTCCAAGAGATTTTAAGTGTTTCGAATCATTTCCTTTTTTTTTTTTTCTAAGAAATGTTTCAACAAATTACTGAACCACAATGTATGTATATATAAACAA
Organism: Dioctria rufipes; assembly: GCA_963924295.1. Classification (NCBI taxonomy): domain Eukaryota; kingdom Metazoa; phylum Arthropoda; class Insecta; order Diptera; family Asilidae; genus Dioctria; species Dioctria rufipes. The sequence goes on along the minus strand of OZ002740.1, from coordinate 19,440,864 downwards.
CTCAACACTGACTAGATTATGGATAAAATTATGAGTCTAGTGTATTATCTGATGAAACTTTTCATACTCTATGAATTGGCAAAAATTATAATAAAACTCAGCCAGTGGCCAAAAAAGTTTCTTTAACAAATAATATTTTAAATTTTTTTATACTTACTAGAAGAGTGCTTAGGTGCTATAAGTGCCACCTAAACATAAAGGCCCGATTTAGCGCATTTTTTAAATTATATTTACTTTTTTTAATTTTTTCAAGATGGCTACTTTTTGGGGTTCTCCGATACAACAGAAAAGTGGAAAAAAAAACATTTTATTCGTTATTTCATCGCACAACTTATTAATTTAGGACAGAAAGTTTCAAGTTTTGGCATGACTCTTCAGCAGTGAAATTGAGTGACTTGAAAAAAACAAATGAAAATAGAAAAACAAAAAAAATGGAAAATTGAGAAAAATAGATAAAAAAAATTTTAAAAGAGTTGAAAAAATCATATTAATTCGAATGAATTAAATCTTTGCAGTGGGCTGTAAAAAGAAAGAAAGAAAAACAAGCGTCGCGTATAGCAGAAACCATATACTCGTCAGTACAGATCGGTTTCTGCCTACCGTAGACGATTGAAAAAGATCAAAAATTTGATCTCACGTCATATAAACTCAGAATAAATTCTGAGTATGAATTATATGAGGCATATTACAATTAAACTGTATTATTGTTCAAAATGGCTACTTTTTAGGATTCTTCGGTACACTAGAAAAGTGAAAAAAAAATTTATTGTTATTTCAGCACACAAATGTCTGTCTGTCTGTCCCTTCTCACGGGCTATAAGATTACTTGTGTTAATCTCTATCCTCTCCAGTCTTGAATCGGGGATATATTAACCTTCGCGTGGTCCCCGCTGACAGCGCCTACTCAGATTTGTGTTTGCCGGTATAGGATAAGTACAGATCTTTTTAGGAGTTGCTAATAAGACCTTAGGCCCGAATGGAGTAACCAGTCCCATTACTACAAAGATATCTATACATGCAAAAATACTACTGGGAGTACTGATGTCATGTTATACAAAACCATACAAATTGGGTAGCCGACATTGCTAACTTGGTACGGTACTACGGGGTTGAGAAACCCCGGATAGTGCTGCAATTAGTATTACTATTCGCCTCAACGTAAAGAAGGCTCCCTTGTGGGAGCATCGTACTGATTGTGGTGGCCCATATGCTGGTAGAGAGAGATTGTCTGAGCCTGCATGACTTGGGCGGACATTCTTCTTTGAACAGAATAGTATGTCTTTTGCATAACTGTATACTGCGTCCGAGGTTCTGAAGGATGGTCGCTTATTAATGTATGCTGAGAGGATTAGCTTTCGTCGTGGAGTTGCGCTAAATCAAACTTGTTCCGTGACCCAAAGATTGGGAGATTTTAGATAGGTCTCGCTTCGACCAGTAAGTCCAATGTCAAGCGTCCACTAACATAAACTGATTCTCTTTAGACAGAATATAATATATTTTGCTCCTTGAGGGCATTTATTGTCGCTTGTCTACAAATCCGTGCATTAAGACTGCTGTGAGATTAAAGCTTAATAGCTAGGTGCTCACGTAAAACCCTGACAGCTTTCCCTTCTCACGATAACTCGAGAACGCATTCAAGTGCTGAAATTTTGCATACGGACTTTTTTTTTAAAAAAAATTAATTTACATTACATTACGAAAATGGGAGAAATCGGGTAACTCCTTCGTAGGGTTGCCATACAAAAATTTCGTTTTTCACTGTACATATATATTTGGACACACCTTGAGAACGAGTCGACGTAAATAGCTGAAATAAACAGCAGAATACTTAAGATCAGTCATAGGGATTGTATGATGTTTGTACGAGGTAAGATGATTAAAACAGACTTTGTTTCTGGTCTGACATAGGCTGCCTATTTTATTCATAACTCGATAATTTATAATCAATTGATTGCAGTATATTTATTCAATAACAATAAATTAAATCAATAACCCTAAAACTACTTGGTCAGAATTATTACTTTTTTTTTTGTTTCTATTAATCTATCTAATCTATTATTTCTAACATGTGTCTTTACAGACGGTCCGACAATTGATGTGGGAGTGGCAGTCGGGATATACTCAGCATTCCTTCAAATACAGGAATCGTACCGCCTACCGGACGACTGTAGTGTATTCCAAGCGGAGGCTCTGACTATTAGCAAAGTAGCAAGGCTGATGAAAACAACTTATAATGTACCTAGCGATCGAGTTATCAGGATTGTAAGTATTTGAATTAGCTCTGGACTCGAGCACCATTAGATCGAGCCTAGTGCAGAGTTATTCTCTGCTGGGTGCCTGGTCATAGTGACATACCTTGAAACGAGGCTCTCGCCAGCAGGGATACCGCTTTGAATATATGCTTAGCGGAGGAATCCATAGATCGGCCCCAGAATCAGGGAAGAGGATTCTAGATGTACAGGCTTGTAAGCTGACAAATCGTAAATAATGAGAACTGACCACATGTGCGATTTCAAGACAGTTGTGGCCCGAGTTATATCCTGGAAAGACTGAATCTCTGTTAAGGAGGAACCGGAATGATGTGCGTAATTTTATTGCTATCACGGCATACTGCCTCTTTGCAAACATGCGGAGGAATAACAATCTCCATACAATAACTTCTGCGGAAGCTGTATGGACGAGGAACAGGTTAAAAGCGTTCAACACTTCCTGTGCGAATGCCCTAACCTAAGCGTAGGAAGAATACGCTTGGTAGCTACTTATTCTGCGAATTTGGGAGACAAGGAGTTTTGAGCCTTGTTGAGGTTCATTAACTCTTGTGGCTGGTTTCAACGCACCCCCTAAATTTGAGAAATCTTTTTCAGGCAGGGATCCAATAAAGTGAAATCACAATGGACCATAGATGATTTAAGTGTGGCTGATCGTATATGCTTTCACGATGGCCGACACCGCCACGACATTCTAATCTAAGCTACTCACCTAATGGGACTTGATACAATGCAGGAATTATTATTGTTTTCCATCTTCTTGTAACACGATTCATTACAAGAACAAAAAACGAGTACAACTTATTGATACCACTCGATTGCTACACATACACAAATGACACACTCTTTTAAACACAAACATACTTTTTCCTGCAACAACGTTTGAATTTTTAAGTCCCTTTAGTTAAAATCCTTTAAAATCGTCTTAAATAAGAGTAAACCATTTTTTCCATCTCCGATAACAAAAGGATCACATAACAAGAAGGACACCATCATCAAGATCGATATGATCCCATGAAATAGAATCTCTAGGTAGTATTAAGCAGGCATACAAGATCTCAAATTTCTTAGAATTTATGGAATTAAAGCAGCCCATGACTACGTTATCTGAAGATCTTAAACGCAACTCAAATTTCGTCTTATTCATTCATGGGATCTGACTTGGAACTACTGTAGAAACTATACTCGAACTCGATTCTTTTTTTTTTTTTGCAAAACCCACAAGATGCTCAAGCCGGGTGGCGGTATGCAATTTTCACTTGTGTGTGCCGCTTAAATGCTCCGCAAAGTCGAAGGCTAATTAATTAATTATCGGTCCCCACTGTCGTCGTCGTCGCGTCATCTTGGAGATGACTTGGACTTTAAGATCTCTAAGCTCTTTTACGCAAATAATTAATCGTGTCTTTTCTTCTCTATAGCCTTCGAGAAAGGAAGGATTTCTCTGGTTATGAAGCCGCTACTGATGCGTATTACCCTTTCTTTCCATATAATCGATATACAGTATAGATATGGGTTGTGGTCAGTTTGGCGGTGATGTTAATTGATTAATTGATCAATCGATTAGTGTTTTCTGATGGAATTAGTACACTCCTTAGCAATAGGAGAGTTTGGGTAGGCTACTTAAGGCATTTTTTTTGTCATCATTTATTGCCTTATCCGCCTTTGGGTAATTGGGAACATTAAGAACAATACAACAAACCAGACCATGCAGACAGTTTGATCAAAATTTAAAGGTCTTTACATTTTTTGTATTCTTTAGAAAATCTATAGTATCTATCAAGTAAATTTTTCTACCAGCATTATGCCCACTGATGTACATATGTAGATAAAGCGCACCTACTCACTACTCAATTAATTATCCAAGTCTTCATTAAATGTGGCAATTAAGTGCTGTTTTATCGTGATCAATAAATCAATTAGGCGGGGAGGGTAATAATACACGTGTGATCTCTATACTTCATGTGTATGTATCACCACCAAAACAAACCAAAAAAATCCGATAGGATTTGAAATGAATGATGAATGATCCTCGAAGTCACTCAAGTCCTCATTATAGTTTATCACGGATATCATACAAGCGGGTCATCGATATGATCACCCGTATTTTTTATATATTTGTTATGTGTATATATCGTGATTAGGAGCCATAATATATAGGTAAAACATTTTTTATTGACACATTTCCAGTTGAATTATAATAGCCTTAGACTATAGACTTACAAGTACCGACAAGGGATTTGAGGATATGATCGCATCTATTTGATCCCCTAATCAAGTTGATGGATCACATAATCTTCGACGAACTCGCACTAATTTAATCTAAGCACATTCCGCCGATAGGGGCGATGTGTTGCATTGTACATGAGCACTATGTACTGTACATACATACTGGATGGCTGTCAGATTTTCTTTTTATGTGAATCTAGTTGGATTATAGGCTTTGGCTAGCAATAATTTTTTTTTTTCATATAATATGCTCGAATTGTGTGCATTGTAATAAGTTTTTTGCCGAAGATTGGTTTTAGAATTTATATTCTGATGTGCACAAGTAATCTGTTTGTACTTTCCACCGTACAGTAAAATTCTGTAATGCTTTTTTAATCCCGCACTTCCGCCACTCTCCTCATATCCCCTAATTCTTCCTCTACTTCCTTCCTGACATGATATGCTTTGCATCATAGGGAGTCCCCTGAGCTTGGCTTAATAATATGAATGAAAATAAAAACACAACTGTTATAATGTGCATTTATATTTGCAAATTTTTGTATAGCTTCCCATAACCCTTTTATCTGAAGCTTTCTACGGTCATTCGAAATGACCCATTTTTCGGTGAAAATAATGCCTTGGACAGAAAGTATTTCTGGCTTAATACAGTCAAAAGAAACGCTTTTTTTTTTGTTTTTCTTCAGAACTGAGGCTTCAAATGATCCTATTCTCTGGACACTGCCCCATTAAAATGCCAAATCAAAAAGATGAAAAAAATCGACTATGAAATTTTACGCTTTTGCACTCGCAATAAAGGCAAAAGCACTCCGTGTATTCATTCGTTTTGGAAGGGCTCCTCTTTTTCCTTTTCGGTTAAGGCCGTGATACATTAAGAGCAGTAAGCATTGGCGTAACTAGGATTTTTGCCTGAGGGGAGGCTTTCAACTTTCATACGTGGGGTTTAACAAACATTTTGTTTGCAAAGTGGATATTCCCAGCTATTGGCCGAAATTTTTTATACATTACATTGAACACTTACAAGATAGCATGTTGAGATAATACCTAGAGCCAATGAAATGGTATAGGTTGAAAAGACCATAAAGTTTCTGAGAGTCTATAACTCACAAAATTCGTCTAAATTCTAAAACATAAATTCCGCTAAGGTAATTCTGCAGACAAAAACTTCATGAAATAATTCTCATTTTACAAGTCGCACATATCGCTTCACTACGTTTTTAATACCTAGTCTTCCTACGTGAAACCGTAATTCCGCTCTCAAGAGAGCAAAAAGAGACTACATCAGCACCAAAATTAAACCTAATAAAAAGTTAGGACACGGCCGAACAAAATTGGAAATTTTTTTGTTTTCAATAAAGAAAGAAATGTATATGCCACATACTGAACTTTTCGCATGAATTACGCTATGCATTAGTGCGACTGAGATAACGAGTTAAAAACAAAAATTGATAGAGCTTAGGATTACCCGAATGTTAAAATCTTCGTGAATATCTTCAAATTCCTTTCAAACTATTCATAATAATGAATTTTTCGTATACGGTTTGATACTTCCCAAGCTATGAAACAGAAATCTGTGTGCGTTGGGAGTCCGTTCTCTAAAATGTTCTATATTGATACTTATGGAAAAGTGCCAAGCATTTACTTTATATAGGGTGATTTTTTAAGCGTTTGGTTATTAATTTTCAAAAAAAAAAAAAACAGAAAAATTGGAAAAAGGTATAAAATTGTTATGGGAAATTAAAATAAATCTTTGCCATTTACTTTTTAAAGACTATTGTATTTATTGTAAATGTTGGTCACGACTACGTTCCAGGTGGTCCATACGGGAAGTCGAATTTTGAGTGACTTTTTCAAGTATAGCCGCTGGTATCTCACCACACGTATGATGTTGTCTTCTAGTGCTTGAATCGATGCTGGTTTATCGGCATAAACAAGAGATTTGACGTACCCCCATAAAAAGTATTCCAACGGTGCCAAGTCGCACGATCTAGGCGGCCAATTCACTAGTCCAAAATGAGAGATGAATTGCTCACCAAACTCATTTCGCAATAGATCCTTCGTTGCGCGTGCTGTATGGCATGTGGCACTGTCTTTTTGTCTACCATATTCAGCTCGTGTATTTTGGCAAAAAAAAGTTTGAAATCATTGCGCGTAGCGAGCACCATTGACGGTAACGTTGCTCTCATCGTCATCTTAAGAAAAGTACGGACCAATTATTCCACCAGCCCATAAAACACACCAAACAGTGCATTTTCAGGATGCATTTGCAGCTGTTGTATTGCTTGCGGCTGCTCATCGGACCAAATACGGCAATTTTGTTTATTTACGTATCCGTTCAACCAGAAATATACTTCATTACTGAAGACAATTTCTTGGTAAAAAAACGGATATTTCTCCAGCTTTTCCGAGGCCCATTCAACGAAAACACGACGCTGTGGCAGATCACCTGGCTTCAGTTCTTGAACGAGCTGTAGTTTATACGCCTTTAAACCCAAGATCCTTGCGTAAAATCGTCCACGTAGTGGAATAACACAATCCCAGTTGCTGCGAATAGCGACGAATGGGCACATCACGATCTTCACCAACACTGGCGGCCTCAGCAGCAACATTTTGTTCTGTACACACTCTACGCACACGGGTGGGCGGCTTGAAGTCCAATAACATGAACTGGTGCGAAATTTGGTAACGATGGCTTGAATAACCTTCTCAGTAGGGCGATTATGACGACCATAAAATGGTCGAAGTCGCCAAAACACATTTTTCACAGAGCACGAATTTTGATAATAAAATTCAATAATTTGTAAGCGTTGTTCGGGTGAAACTCTTTCCATGATGAAATGGCAATGCAAACTGAACAACTTTTACTTTGACACGTGTCACGAATCACGCTTGAGCTGTCAAAAACAGAACGCTGAAAAACCAAACAGCAAAAAAATCACCCGTTATATGCTATAGAGCCTAAACTGCTATCCATATAGGAAAATAGTCTCCTAGTAATTTACAGCATGGTTCCTTACCTTCCCAAAGGCTACACTTACTATATACCTTACTTAACAAAACAATAACATAGTTTTGATTACAAAGTAACCTTAACATTTTACGCGTACTAACTCTCAGCTAAGTAATAATTGCATGTGTGTATGTGCAGCCAGAGTCCGAATCTATAGGCAGCTACATTCGATTTCATCAGACCATTGCATGCACCGACGGCACAGCGGCGTATTATACAATGATTACTCAGCTGAGTTTTTGTTTAAAGAATCGTAGTCATTTGGTTCAAATAAATTTTTTTAAATAATTTTGTTGGGAAAGGTATAAAAATTTTATTTCGGTTCGGAGGATAAGAAAGCAAGCTTATGATTATCAGAACACAATTTTTCTGTATGAATAGTAGTTTAGGGCGGAGGAGCTATTCAAATCTAACTTTTGTCTGTTTTAAGAATCCTGCAAATATTTTAGAATGTTAGGACTCCGTTGGTACTCTCATGTGATAGGGAGTTTGTTTCATGGCAGGTGAAGTATTCTCGAGTGTTTTGGTTAGCTGCATTGAACACTGTAAAAAAAGCCTATTGGCTTATTGGTTAGCTCATCTACAACACCATCAAATTACAGTTTACTCTGTTTTATCATTACTTCTACCGATGACGATGTTGCTCTGATGAAACTTCTATTCTGATCCTATGTAGACAAGTCGTATTCTATAATACTCGCTCGTCCACCGACTCTCACTATTAGCACGTACACATGCCGGATTTATAGCCCGAACCGTGAGATCTCAGAACATTTTACCATCTTATGTTGTTTCCTCCCGCATGCAGACTTCTGGAATTTAAGCGGAACTTACACAGATACCTTCACTCTACCCCCATATCTTCTCTGTATTAGCACAGAACTTTTCCATAACATGCTGTAGCTCTACTTCCCGCTAAAGATGGCGGAGTACACTCGCCAGTCGCCGACAAATCACAAAACCAAAATTTCACTTAGGACTTAGTGCAGGAATCATTGTGGACCTTAGGTTAGAAAGTTTAAAGACCACTGCCTTAGATGAATGCGCGTATGAAATTTCGTATGATACCTATGTACCTATCTGTGCAAGTTTCGGACAAAAATTTATTGTAACCAATTTTATAAGATTTTATATTCTAAAGAAGCTTTCAATACAAGAAAAACGTCTAGGACTGATCGTTTTCACAGTATACGTAAAAATCCTAAGTTTTATGTGGCAACACTAAGAAGGTGTTACCCTTCTCAGCTCATTTTTGAAATTAAATTTACTATATTTATGGAAACACTATGTATGTATATACAACATTTCAGCTCTCTACGTTAACGCGTTCTCAGGCAGTGTCCAAGTATGTAGTGAAAAACGAAATTTTTGTATGGCAATCCTACGAAGAAGCTCCCGATTTGTCCCATTTTCAAACTTAATTTTCCTTTTTTTTTTTTTTTTAAGAACCCCATGTGCAAAATTTCAAGTCTTATTACACGAGTTACAGACAGACATGCAAAATTCAAAATAAACTTTTAATATTATACGTGCGCATGTCCAATCCATTTTGGTTTACCATGCGTTGCAAACGGAATGACAAACTTAGTATACCCTATAGATTTCATCTAGGATATAAAAATGGCGTATGAAAATCGGTAATTATCCAAAGGATTTCAAACATAATTTCTGCAAAAAAAAACTTAATTCGGTGACACATTTCCAAAGCACTGTAAAAAAAAATAACTTTTGCTACCACAATAAACAGTGGTTGTCTAGAAAATATACTTCTTTCGGGCTAAATAAATGTCCTGAACATAAGCGAAATGAAAGAATGGAAGTATTATCAGAGCCATCTGTCGGTCAATATTGCAAAATACATTTTTTGTTTGAAGCGCGTTATAAATGGAATTGGAAACGAAATAAACAGAATTTCTACTGCAAATTTCGCTCGATAAAATTTATGTGGGTTTTTTTTTGTTTCGCTCAGGGTGTATACTAGGGAACTTAAGAGATAAGGAAAAATTAACTAATTCCATAAATTACTATCAATTCTAAGAATAAATTATACATACATATGTATTTATATTTAGTTTTTGTATAAATTGTTTTTCTTTTGTTTAATGTCAGAAATAAAGCAAATACATTATGATCAATAAAACTGTCTCCTCATTCAAGATTCTTTGTTCAATTTATTATTTTACAAGTTTATTTCACATGTACGAGTTGTTTTTAAAAATTTTATTTATTTTGCTTTTCTTTTTTTTTCTTTTTTATTATTATTATAAACAGAACAAATAATTTAGTATATATAAGAAATTTTATCTGAAATAAAAATTATATGTAGAGTTTTAAATTACATCAGCATCAATCTCATGCACAATAAAGCAATCGTTGCACTAACCCTTTGTAAAGTTACAACACTTAAGAAAGTAGGTATTTATCGATTTATGTATCTAAACAAAAATTATTGAACAATTTCATTTTACATGTTCCATTATAGAGTCAAAAGTCAATCAATCAAAAATTGTAAAATATTTCTTAACAAAATTGAATGCACACACACACACGCGCATACACACTTAATTTTTTTTTTTTTTCATTTAGGAAATGGAAGGGACCTCAGTGTTTTTTCAAAAATTTTATCGGCCACAGTCATTTGCTTATTTTATCATCAGTTCAAAAAAGTTAATACCGTTTTTTTTAGCATTTCGTTTGATGTTGCTATAATTTCAATTTCGTTTATTGTTTTATGTTAATTATTTTTTTGTACACCTTAAAATTAGTTTAGAAAAAAGAACACGCACCTCACGCAATTATAGCAAATGAAAATTATTTAGGATTTTCTTTTTCACTTTTTACAATATTTTTTTCAAATAGATTTTTTTTGCATTATTATTTCTAGGATTTGTTTCATTTTTTTTTACTTATCTTACAAGGAAAAGATCACTAACAATATCAACAACATTCTGTGAATATGGGCGCGATTGAATATAAATCAAAAGATATGGCAGTGTTACTGTTTTTTTTTTTTGTTAAAGTTAAGTTAAATGCTTTTGAAAAAGAGAGAAACAAAAATATTATCTTTTTCAAAACAACAATTAGTAATGTTTTTTTTTTTTTCGTTTTAAATAACAATTATACACAATTGCAAGAATGCAAGCAACAATTTTTTAGAATTTTTCGTTTTCATTATTCGTAATTACATAATATATATTTATGACGGATAAACATTGGGTGATTTTCCTTAGTTCGCTTTTTACTTTATTTTTCTTTTTATACCTTAAAAGGAGTTAATTCTTTAAAATTTCTAATTTGCACCGAATAATTTAGTTAAGACTAATATAGACAACAACAGCATAATATCTTACATATTTTTTTTTCTTATCTGATGTTTAATATTAGTTAAACAAGAGATTTTATCAATAATAAATAAAATGATTCAATTTTCTTCAAATGAAATTGTGTTGAGAAAAAATATTTTTACCTCCTAAAGACCTAGAGGTCACGAACACAGTGATAAATTTCTTCCACGAAATTTGAAAGATTTGTAGTAAACATCTGATTGTCACCAATTAATAGTTTGCCTTGAGTATAAAAAATTGATTTGATTTCTTTAGAACTTATTATTAATAATTTGGAAAATAATTTAGGTAAGCAACAGTACTTGAAGTACTCTAAATTATGGCAACTAAAATAACTGAGACAATTGCAAGAGTATAGATTTAAATAAGCCTGTAGAACATGTACATAGTATGTATGTAAAGAATGTAAATAGTTACATTTAGCTAGATTTTAGATGACATAGTTTTTGCAGGTCACGCACCGTAATATGCTGTGGTAATGCATGCACGGAGTACAAGAATAATAAAATCTACTTAGGTTACCTACCAAAAACGTCACAGTCATACAAGCAATGCGCGTATTTTGAATTTTTGTCACAAACGCGCTCAATTTAACATCTAATTTTGAACTTTCAATAAAAAGGTAAAAATTACTTGGTTAGGCAATTGCTGTTGACGGTTATGTTTTAGTGATTTTTTTTTATTATTTCTGTGGGCAAAAATCTTAGAACATATAACTAACGGAAGCGAAATATCGATAAAAACCTTTTCAGTGTGAGGGAATCTAAGGGTTCTAAGGCGAAGGGGTGGAAAGGCAAGAAGAATTTAACTTAGTTTAACTTGCTAATGTCAATTCGAATTAACCGTCAGATTCGTGTTTTTGTACGGTGGAAAGGCAAGAAGAATTTAACTTAGTTTAACTTGCTAATGTCAATTCGAATTAACCGTCAGATTCGTGTTTTTGTACGCGTTTTTTTTTCGTGATCCGGATCAGAGATCGATGTCGGTGTCAAAAACGGTTATAAATGCACATGGTTTTCTAAATTCATAAGAAACCATCGCATTGCCATGCTTTTCTGGGGTAAAGGCCGAAATACAATGATGTCGACACAACAATTATGACGACACTGGCGTCGTAAATGTCACCGAATTAACCCAATGACAGCGACATTCTTATGTTCGTTCACATATCAAATATGTAGGTGCCGAAATTATTTGTTGAAGTTTATTAACAAAATGGGAAAGATTATAAAAAAAAGTTGTAAAAGTGTAATAAACAATGATTAACACTGAGTTTATGTAGATTACAAAATATCCTCTACCACTGATTTTCAACTACTCTCCAATTTCTTTCCATTTTTTTCTTTTAAATAATAATTCGTTTCCCTTACTATATTAATTATTTGCTCCTAGAAAGACATTTTTTGCTCATTACTCTGAACTATCAAAATCAAATAAGGATGACAAAAGTTAAATTATTTCCAACTCTGGTTATGGTGATAATTTCGGTCGGCTCCATTGGGTATAGCAGCATTGGTATTGCCATTAGGTCACAATTTGTCGGCGTCATTGTATTTCGACCTTAAGAACTTCAAAATTTGAACCAAATTTTATTCAGGCTCTATTTTGACGTTTTGTGAAGATTGAAATCATTGCAATTTGATAATTTGCCTCATATGTAAAATCAAAGCTATCTACAGATATTTTTTAGAAACAAATCAACTTGAAATTTCCAATGAACCGGATCCGGATAAAAAAACGCAGCTAGTTTGTTTTCTTTAATTAAAAAACGTTAAATTGTTCCGCAAATTGTATTAATTTTTAACAAAAACTTTTGAAGTCAAAATTTAGTGTTCAAGTCTTGGACCTTGGACAAGTTCATAAACGTGTGAATATTTCAACTATTTCAACAATAGTATCGATACGTTTTTCAGGCAAGTGGAAGTTCTGATATTTAAATACGTGCAAAAGAAATGAAAAAAGGATAGGAAAACAAAAATATTGAGATAATTGCTTAAAAAATTTCGTTGTTTATATTTTTGTGTTCCTTTTTTTTAATGTTTCAGTGGCAGTTCTCAATCTTATTTTATTTCAAAAAATTACGAAAAACCCCCCTTAAAAACATTTCATATTTACTACTTTCGTGAGCATAATTAAGCCCGGCCAACATAGTGTAGATAAAAATTCAATTCAACTTTCAAGAATAATGTTACAGAAGTCAAAGAAAATGTGACTCTCGATAGATCATTGAAATACCCTCCGGTTGCATGTATAATTGACATGCAAGGTTCCCTTCAATGCGATTTGATTTTATTTTTAACAGCAAAAGATAATTGCTGTGCTGCTGTCTTTTCTATTACCATCAAAGTACATTTGTCAAAATTAGAAATTGCAATATCGCACAAAATAAAATAATAGAATTAAAGTACGACAAATGATCAGAACGCCCCCCCGTCCCCTAGGTAAAATGCAAAATAGCAACTTCTTTATATTGGCATGTAGAACAAGCAATAAAAAAAGCACTGCAGGCTTTCCGATGAGATATTTTAACTAATTCAGACGTAATTTCCAAAGACACAGTTCACTCAGTGTGTACTTCTTTTACAGCATTTCAAAACAGTGGCATATCAATAAACTATCGAAACCTAAACTATTTTTCAACATGCAACCTCGTAAGCAGTTCAGCTATCATTATACTAGTTACAAGTTTTACTTGCTCATTTATACAAAAAACTTCTACTTTTTTAATTTAAATGAATATAACATTTATCTATTTCTGAAAAAGTTGGCAAACATTTTAAAATGAAAAGCTGTTTCCGAAACAGATAGCACAGCAATGAAAAATTTGCACAATCGGACAGAATTTTCTTGAAAGGTTAAAAGGCTCATCCTTTGATATCTCTTACTTCATAAAGGCACTTTTATTTAACTTCAGCCTTATAATGTAGCATCTAGGAAAGTTTTCCAACTGCTGATGAAGCTGTCGTTTTGTTCATTTCAGGCCTCAACCATTTAAACAATATCTTAAAATGGAAATTATTAACTAATTTTTATTTGTGATACAAACACATCATCGACCAACTAAACGCTTAAAAGATTTATAAAAAAAACAACGAATGGAATACATCACCTGCCTTTTAAATTACTTTCTTTATGAATTTAAGTGGATTTACCATTGCGGCCATCTATTAGAACAAATTAAACTAAAAAAAGAGATTTGTATAATTTGTCAAGAACCTATGTTCTCTTATTATTTTATACTCTCTGACAGGAGGCACTAAATATATTCATTTGCTTTCTATAAAACGCTAGTTAATTAATATTTTTAGTGAGGCTATATTTGGGGACACATTTTTGTGTTTAAGAATCTGAAAAGCTCTCACAATGATTCATTTTCCAGCGTTTTTAGCGAAAAAATTTAACAAATTACAGAGAATATGTATTCATTACCAACTTCTATGCATCGCATAAATGTTCAAAATTCCAATTGCAAGTTCCTAGTTACAAGAAAGCAAAACGAAATATTATGTCTCCATTTCACTTGAACCATTTTACATATTAATATTTTCGTAATTTTGATAAAATTCGCGTATTAACAATTAAAATTATTCATGTTTACAATAGAAACAGTAACACTACACTCTTAGTTTATGAAATAAATGAAATTAAATCAGTCATAAAAAATAAAGTAAGTAAACTACGAGAAATACTGAAATATGAATAATAATTAAAACATCTGAATTTAATTACTGTGAGTCAAAACATGTGCGAAATGTTATTTTAAGGAAATAAATCAAAAACAAATAGAAAAAAAATAAAATATAGTTGGAAAATTTCTTGAATTAATATTAATGAAATAATTTTATTTAGGAGAATTAATTTTAAGTTTATTAAATAGAAAACATATTTTTGGATGTTGTTATATATTTGTATCATTTGTTAATTATTCGTATTTCTTATAGGGTAACTTATAATTTTACTCTAAATCTACAGGTTTTTTTGTTGTTTGCTTTCTTTGTTTTAGCTGGTTTTTTTATGAGAATTTTTTTTCTTATATTTTTTTTTAAATAAATATAATACCTAGGCCTTGTCTCAAAGTGGACTTGTATCAGAATCACGATCTTGAATCGCTGTGATTGACTGTTGTAAGGCATTTGGTGTTAGCCACTCTCTGTAATATAAAAAATACATAAAATTACATGAATTTCTAAGAAAAAAGATAGACTAGACTCAGATTTCCAAAGCAAGGTGTGAATGCTGGAAAAAAATTACCAGAAATATTTTTTTTATTGAATATTCAAATTTACTTAAGGTCTTGCAATTATAGTGAGGCAAGTCATTAGTAGACAATGAATATTTGATCGTCGAAAATATACCGCAATAAAAAAATTCAAAATTCCAAGTTATCTGATAATAACGCGTAAAAATATAGCAATAAGTGTATTAGCAAAACCGATCGACGTAATTCGACTAAATATGTATCGTCAATTTAAAGGCAAGCAAGAGCGAGGATACAGAAAATAAGGTATTCTACAGGCTGAAACATCTTCCATCTGATTGCAGCAAAAAGTGTAGCGATGTTGTTGTTCTTGTTTATGTAGGCATTTGAAAATTTAACGTTTAGTTGTTTTTGTAATCTTATTATAACTTTATTTATAGAAATGGATCTTAATTCGGTTACATACCTTGTCTTATGTATACCATGATTAAGAGCAGAAAGGGAAACTGCAGCATATAAAAAAAAAACAATTCAATTGTTAGTCATCATCTACTATTACCTGAGTTTACCATACTTTTTTGAAAGATTAGGCAAGCTGTCGCCACGTCTAAATCTGTCTTTAAAAACAACAAGCAACAGCAGCAAGTATATGTATGAACAATTAAGTCAGCCCCTGAATAAAATTTTCAAACCATATGCAACGTGATGGAAGAAATCGAGATGGATAGTTAGTCTTTCATAATCAAAGATGATAGAAATTTGTTTGAAAAACATCGAATGCTGCTTCTATCCAGACGATGTGACTTAAAGAACCATCTTAGTGTAAATTTTTTTTAAATTTGTTGTTTATTTACTGGTATTATCCAGAAGTATGGATTACTGTATACATTCTGTTAAATTTTGGTCGCGAAGCTCGAATTATTTCGGTCGCCATTCTTAGATAAATGGATTCGACTTTTATTGAACTCAACTCGATTAAAACGAATCGATTGTAGAAAATCATATAGAAATACAATTTCTGCAGACAATGAGCAATTCAAGAAAGCAGAACGAATATTGTATAGACCTGACATCAGGGTTTCCCCCTACTACAAGTGTAGTAGATCTACTACGTTCTCACATATAAAATTCTACTTCTCAAGAGAAGAAAATAAATCGCCTGCTTCTACTTCTGCAAACTTAACCAGTGATAAAACTACCTTTAAATGAAAACACAATGGTGGCATCGCGCATCGGGTCAAACCAAAGCCTGTCAAAATTAAATCATGAGTATGATAATGCAGCTTGACACAATGACTGTACCGGCTCAATGCTGACGTTGGGCGCAAATGATATTTGATTTTTAATGCCAATGTTGATGCCATTGCCGATTGGGGTTCAGCTTTAAAAATGTGGTTCTTTGGTATGAAATTTAAAATTTGTATAATTTTTTTTTCGTTAGCGCTACTATTTTTCTTGTTTACTACAGCCTTTTTCAAAATACTACTAAAAATATTTTGTGGGGGGCAACCCTGCTTGGCCTCGCTGATCATAAGTACAAAGTTCATACGAAAACCTTGTAGGTACTCAAAACTTGAAACCCGTTTTTCTCGAAACGTCTTCGTGTTCAAACCAGTGAAAGTTTTCAAAAGAAGAGTTTTCAAGCTATCCGTCTCAAATTTGCCAGTTTGGCATTTTGGCATCTTACGGAGGGGTATGAAAATTTTTCTTTTACTTGAAAGTTTCATATTATTTTGAACGAAAAACTGGATAAAAGACCAAATTCGACACTAAATTTTGGAATGACTGCCATTTTGTTATTTTCGTCGAACGAAAAAAGCTTCCATACAATTCTGGACACAATTTTTAAGGCCGACACACTACGATGGTCCTTCAAACAATATAAAAAGAGCCACTGAAAGTAAAAAACATCACAGACTTCACACGTAGCTAGCATAGGTAACATAGCTTTGTTGCTGGTTAATCTTTGTCGTGGAACTAAATTTTGCATATCTGAATCTAGTTCATCTGTGCTTAAATATTTCTTAAAAAAAAAAAAACTGAAAAACTCTCTTACTTTGGTAAACATTTTTGCAGAAATGGCACGCATGAGCTGAAATGAGCTAATCGATTAACCCAACTGGGAATTTCTTGGCCACAAAGTATCTATATGTAAAAAAAATGTAAAAATTACTTTTTCAAAATTTATTTATTTTTTATTTTTTTAAATATAACTTACCTGCGTTAATGCGCCAGAAAAATGATTACAATTATTATTCATGAGATGATAACGATCACCTCGAAACTGATTACCTAATTCATCAACTATTCTACGTACGTCTTCATATGTAAAATCAGTACAACCGATTTGTATACTTTGTCGAAAACGAAATTGTTCTCCTAATTCATCGTGATCACGTGGTGTTATCTCGAAGACCCCTGTAAATGGATACGGATGACCACCGTATGCAAATTCTGTGCCAAAAATTTCAACACCAGAATGAAAAACGCCTAAACCAATTGATGTCGTATATTCATTTATCCAGTACTGAAATATAAAAATAAAAGCTCTTTTAATGTGGAGTAAACAAATTATCTCTCGAATATATAGGTATAATGCATAAAGAAAAAATAATGTGCAACTCCTTGAGATATGGCCTATTAGAGAGGGCTAAGCTAAGTCTACAACTACAGCAACTAAAATGAAGTTATTCTAGCCGATCTTTACATACTTTTCCATTTGATTATCGATCAAACTCAAGAAATCTTGGGATGAAAATCAATGGATTAAATCAGTATTATCCGATGAAGGGAACGTTTAAGCAGACTCTGAAAACCACATTAGCTCTTAGTTAAACTAGCCCAACGAAATTTTCCAGTCATCTCTTTATACTGACGAAGTAGCATGGAATGGCTGACTTTGGGGAGTTTGTTAGTGTGGTGGCTATATCTACCCCCTAGTTTGGATAAAGATTTAACTTAAATTCTTAGATCTTACAAATCGTCATTAAACATGTATATCCTAAGTAAAGTCCAACAGGCATAGATTAAATGAATAGATTCCCGATATAAATTAACTCTCAGCTGGATGCTATGTCGCAGTGAGGATCTAGGAAATGAGAGGACCAATACATCTTATCATCGAAGGATCATTTAATGATGCATCTTAAGCAGTAAAAGCGCGTTTGGAATCTGTTTAAAGAATTGAATATAAAGGCTATTGAATTTGCGAACGGTACATAGTCGGGGTGACTTATACCTGTGTATTCTTAAGATAACTTTAGATCCAGCTAGATTTTAAGCAGATCACGCTCTTGCTGAAAATAAACCGATGTAATGTGTGATCGCTACTTTTACTGACATTATCTTGAAAGTAAAAATGCCGATAGCATACCAGCTACCTAAGCAACACAAGAGCCGAAGAAGAAGTTGTTAGTTAATACTCAGCATTTGATTTTAAATGGCTTGGCCAAAAGGATAATACATTAACAAATACTCTCTTCAACAAACTGGACGAATTTATTTTCAAAAACATGAATGATTAAACTAGATCATCACTACTAGTTATCGTTTCATTGGGGCTATCTGGATCATTTCCGAAGACCTTCACTGATAATGTATTACAAATTCTTCGTATCGTAGTACTATTATCAGATTGCAACTCTGAATGCTAAATATACTAAGAACTCTAGAGATCTCATGCAATAATTCATGCATTATCCCTTGACTTTTGATCCAGGGAAGGGTGGTTAAACAGCAATAAAGATGGATTTGGAGATAACGCACAACGAACAATCCTAAAAAAACTCTTAAAGCCAGACAAAAACTAGTTTTTGATAGATTTAATTCTAAATAGGAAGCTGAAATAGATTTCGTCTTCTATCTGAACCTTTTTTTTTAATACTGCCTGGCGCTTGTATCAACTTCTTGAAGCTACTGTTAAGCCCTTTCACGTTTAATAAGCAAATACCATATAAAGATAAACAAGATAAGTTTTGTAAACAAGGATTGTTATCATCAACGCATTATCTACAAATTAGTACGCATTTAAAAAGGAAAAAGAAATGTAAAAAAACTGCAAAAGTTACCATATCGTATACGTTGAGGATAACTGGTTCGCGATTTCCCATACTGGTTGGTAGTAATTCGTCACTTCCACTGTCTTTTGGAATTCCGAGGCAGCTGGGAAATGGCAAATTACAAGGAAGACCGTTTGAGAACATCACACGTAACAAAAGAATAAATCCAGCTGAATAACAATAATTAGGTGCACACACAAAATCAAAATCAACAAAAATCAAAAAAACGCGAAATATCCTCCCACGTTGTTATCAATAATTGAGCGTAAATAAATGATAATCACTATGCTGAAATTTATCACTAATTTAACACACTTTTTGGCTCCACAAATAAAACAATTTTATTGCGACTAGGGATGTATTCCTGGCATTTTATATGTGTAAGATAAACAGAAACCCATTATTGAATGTGTGAAAGTCGTCATACTATGAGCACTGTATACATTTAGATTACTTCGTTATATTTGTATTGTTTCTTCAATCGAATGAGTTCTTAATGTCAGGTACTTATATTAATATCAATTAGAAATTTGTTGATCCACGACTTTTCCGAAATATCTTGCTCAAAAAATCACGAACAAACTGACAGTTAACCACTAAAGGCCACTAAACTCTGTTGACAGATTCCCGACATATTTGTTTTTTAGGAACTTTTTGTAATGAAGATTGGACAACCTGAAAAGAAAGCGTTCGTACCTCTGTGCTTAACTTTACTGCGTTCGGTCGCTCTAAATTTTTGACACATAGCAGCAAATGTGCCGGGGCGTACTATTGAAAAGTAAAAAAGGGGAGAGAGAGTATTTTGTTCTCTGTACCGTACTTTCCTATAGATTTCACTATATTTCGTCATTGGTGGAACGTGGTTTACTGCCGACGAAATTGTGACTTTATGTCAACTTCCAATCACTACTATAAACTATTTTGCATATGACTATCGTTCACTCCACACATTGAATGTAGCAAATAGTCGACTATATTTGACTACGGTCAGGAGGATAGCGAGCGTAGACGATTTGACACAACTACAGTACGGCAACGAATACGCCCCGAAAGTTACTTTGAACGCGCTCATAAAAAAATGGGCCGACACGTACCTATCACGATGCACGCGCAAATTGCTGAACTTGCGCCTAGACATGCCATCACAATAATTTTGCTACGCTGTAATTCCTTACATGAACACCAAGTTTAATTTTGTACGTGTTCAAACAAGTCACAGTTTTTAATATAAACAATAATCACAAATTCAGAGAGCTAAACGGTGTTCCGCTCAGAAATTTCACAATTTTAAAACGGCCGAAGATATTATTTGCTTGACATTTCGGAATTTGTCCTCCCCCGAATGCCTTTTATCCGTAAAAAGTGCAGTGTGTACGCCTAAGCAATACAGTATAAATAAGATTTTGACGTTTCTGAACAAATTTTTAAGATTATATAACAGAATCAGAAATATACGAAAGTTTAAGATCATGCGTTTTGTTTATTCGATAAATGTCAGAAGGTTTCTTCTTTTCAATGGCAGCCCTATATTCCTTTGCACGTAAAGAAAGGGGGGGGGGGGGTGCGAACTATTTGTTTATTTTACAAAACAATTTGGATTACAAAAAATGGGCACCTTTAAAATGTCACGATTTCACTACTGCTATGACAAAACGAATACAAACACAGCTCACTAATTAATTTCACGAGTGACTTTAAGTTTTAGACAATATGCCGTTTTCTTACTAGTAATTTATTCAATGACTAAACTATAGCGTGTGAAACACATTCACTGTAATTTCAACTTTGAAGTTGCCGTTGCAGTAAAGTCAACTTCACTGCACATGTGAACCACATTAACTGCAGCACTTTCATTTAGACCATTTGCTTTATAAATACAGATGATCTCGCAATATGTTTATTAAGTTTTCTTCCATTATTGTAACAATTGCAATTAACCAAAGTGCCACATGTTGCAATATACTTCACTTTTCGTTGAAGAGGGGAGGGATTTTTCCTCTCCACAAGTGGCCTCCCACTGACATGTATAATATGGACTGACTATCTTCATAGAAATGCACTGCAAAAAGTGAGCTCACTTCTATATTGCTGACTCTTTCGGTCTAAGCACCAACTGAGAGAAAACTGCAAACAGAAACAACCAATAAATAAGTGAGCCGAAATAAATGTTTTTAAATTGATTATTTAGGGTTATTTTTGTGTAGTAGAAATTCGAAACGTTTTATTTTAATTGCTTTTCGAGCTGCGCGCTAATTTTTTCAATTTCCCGCCAATGATTTTTTCAATATTGGCACCGGCGTAAGAACTTTTTGTAACATAAGCAATTCAGCCCACATAAAATAGAAAGTTAAGCAGTCCATATAATATATGTCAATGTGTCCTCCAAGAAAAGAAATGCGAAATGATGCATGCTACCAGTATGTACGCCGGATGTATGGAAAGCAAGATAACTGTACATCTCGAAGTGCATAAATTTATTCGCAGTAAAGATTGTGTAAAGGAAAAAATTTGGTTTGTATTTTATTCATTTTACTCTTTTCGATGCCATTTCTTCAAATGAAAGTTTCTTCCATAATATGTCCACCCCGAGGTTCAATCAAATATGTAATATGAAACGGTCGAATATATATTTTCGATGTCTGTTCGAAAATCTCCGAAATTATAAACGCGCACGTGCAACAACAGTCAAATTAGAAAATTCCACTCAATTCCTTCATCAAGTTCCCTGGAAAATGTGTGGTCGTTTTGCGAGAGTTGTGCGCCAGTCAGGCGGTTATATTTATCAATTATATGGGAAATAAGCAGTTTTATTGAAGATAGAAAAAATAACTAAAACTTATTCTTCAAATAATTTGATTTCGTGCTCATAAAAGATATACGAGTAATGGGGAAAAGAAGGAATCAGCCATTAATCGATTCAGAGTCAAGCAGCAGTAGTGAGTCTGGCTCAGATTTGGATTCGGTGAGTTTAGGAAAATTAAAACTTTGGGGCTCCGTATTAAAGGAGTCCCAATTTGTTTTCTTATTGCATAAATTTTTATAGTTTGAATTAGTTATGTAAAGTAATTGCGCATTTATAACTTTTTTTTTATTATTAAATCAAGGTGAGTTTTTCTCTTTTTGACATTTCATGATGGCTGAAGAACTCTGTTGATGGTTTGATCTGATCTGATGTTTTTTTTAATCAAAAATACTGAGTTTTACCTCGAAAGTTCTGTTGACCTTTTATTCTGCTGAGGAGGCGCGAATTAAATTTCTAGATTTTGTTGTTGCTATGGCGTATATCTATTGGTTGTGTTGCGTAATTTATCTAAAGGATTCTATTTAATGAAAAGGAATTTCCTTTTGAAAATAATATATATGTAATTTTCATTGAAAATTATCTTACTTTTACGGAAATACATGCAATTTTCTATCGCCGGCAATTTAGTTCAAAATAATTGGTTTACAGATTAATAAAGGATCAAATGTAATGAGGAGAAGAATTTTTAACACAGCTGACATAATCTATTTAGGGCCAACGTTCCTTCCATAAAAGTTTCATAAGGTAGCAAAGAGGGAAAACCCGTACAGCATATAAGAAAATGGTCGAGTTGAGCTTTGTCCTTAACTGAAATCTTCATGAGGTCTACCAGTACTCTTTCTATGTGGTTGTTCTGCGAACAATATTGATACATTTCCTTCGCTGAGAAACAATTTATTGTGAATGTTTATAGGAACAAAGACCTTCCTGAGGCCTTATATTAATTACTTGTAATAATCATGAGAGCTCTGTTTTCGCTAATATCTGTTAAAAGATTTTCAATCGATAATGATACACATTATTACTTGTAATAATCATGAGAGCTCTGTTTTCGCTAATATCTGTTAAAAGGTTTTCAATCGATAATGATACACATTATTATTACACATACACTGGTCGGATTCTGCTGTTACATTTCATAATATGTTTAAGCTTTTAGTGTTAATGAACTAGCAATCATTAGCATAAACCAAATCTATGAAACGATTGGCATCAGTAATGCAGCCAATCGTTTTCAAATTTTTATTCACACTAACTGACGGTCTACGATTGAGAAGTGCATTAAGCTTCTCTATCTTGTGTAACAATTTTTGTAAAAATTACACATAGGTGTAACTCGTGCTATGCATTTGGGAATCTAGTCAACTAAATTGAAAGCCTGTTTATAATCAACAAAGGCAAGGTAATAATAGATCTGTTTCTACGCATAGCTCTACTATCACATCCAGCAATTATTGATGTGATCTGTGAGGGAATGTCCCTTTTATTCTCTTCTCTATACGTTTCAGGCTGATTTTTGTTCTTTCTGCTTAGGTTAAACAGTTTGAGAATCGAAAAAAATTGGTCGATTAGTAGAATGGACTTCAAAGATAGCTTTTCAGCCCTAAAAGCCATGCAAATATTTCTGTGTTTCAGACATGATAATTATGAGAATAAACTATGGAAATTTTACTCACTGCTTGCCATATCCCTTTCTTTCAAAAACATTCTTCCAATTAATAATTAAAGTTGTATTTTATTCATTAAATTTTGGCGCTACTTTCCAACGTTATGCCAGACTCAAAATTAAAAAAAAAAAAAAAAAAAAAAAAAAATTTGTTTGTGATGCGTGCAGAACGATCACTAATATGGTACTAATGATATCTAATATTTTTACAGGAGCTATTGTCTTTAGCAAAAAAGAGGAAAAAACCCGAAAATGGTACGGCAGAATCACCAAAAAACTCATCTGACTCCGATTCAGATTGGGCACGCGGGAAAAACAGTGTTGGACCAGCTCGAAAAAAGAAACGTACCAAGAAGATGAGTAAAAGTTCATCTGAATCGAGTGATTCAGAAACTGAAAAAGACAAAGAAATGGAAACTGAAACTGCTACATCGGTAAAAACAGAAAATACTGAAGCACCACCCCCCGCTATTGATGTGGCTGAAGATTTATCAAAACCACTAGAATATAAAAAAGATGATGAAGAAAATTCTGGACATGAAGAAGGTGAAATATCGTCAGATGACGATGATGATAGTGCTTCATCAAGTTCAGATTCAGAATTCGATGATGGTTACGATGATAATTTAATGGGCGATGAGGAAGACCGCACACGATTAAATGCACTTTCCGAAAAGGAACGAGAAACTGAGATTTTCAAGAGAATTGAACGGCGTGATGTAATGCGTACACGTTGGGAAATTGAAAGAAAATTAAAGTTAGCCCGACGTGGTGATAAAGGTAAAGAAAAAACAGAGGAAGAGAAGAGAAGAAAGAGAGAAAAGAAGAGACAAAAGGAAAGGGAAAAGTTATTGATAACTGTTTCTGTTCCAATTCCTAAGCCAATGCCGAAACCGTTGATTACCCCTGCAGAAACATTCCCTAGTCCGGAAAAAGAGGAAGATGAAGAAGAAGAACAACCTGTGGTAGTACCTCCAGAGTATTTCGATCCGAAAGAACGTTCAAAGGAACGGAAAAAGAATGTTGAGATGAATAAAACTGATGATAAACGAAGTAATGCAATGGCCTTGTTGAAGGCAAAGAGGGAGGGAAAACAGAAACGAGGTGAGTGTTTTTTTTTTTATCTAAAATCATTTATGAGAATAAACAAAGAAAGAAAAGAAATTGCCCTTGTTTAGTCCCGTGACGCGATGTAATGGTTTTTGTATCTAGTGTGTTTCAGCCAATGGTACACGTAGTTTATACACGGTTGATACACTTTCTTGAGGCAGCAAGGAAAATTCATCATTTCCATATGTTCTATACACACACAAACCGAGTACACGCATACATATGTAATAAAACACTCGTGTATCATACGAGTCTAACCCTGTCTAACCCTCTGCTCTAAATTGAGGTATACACGAAAATGCTCTAAAATAGTGCTAAGAAAACCAGACCGGAGTTATTAATTTTAGAATTAATAGCAATTACAATTAAACCTTTGATACCTACAAAACTTAATTTCCAGCAGCTTCTCAATTTTAAATTTTGTTAACTTCTTCGACTTATTCTGCGGATAGCATCGGTACTAATGCTATAACTTTACAGTCCGATTTAGAGTTTGAGTGAACCGTTAATACCACTTCAGTGAGGTCTTACTTGAAGTAGCTATGTATAATTATCTTTGCAGCTTATTTTTAGTTGTCGACGTGTTGTAAAGGGTGGATCGTACTCATAAACTTGCCTTTCATTTACGGTATCTACATTAGATGCAGATAATTATTCATGTAACATTTCTCAAGGTACATAAGGCCCTAGGTTGAAGATAGGTGCTTTGTGCTGAAGTTCAAATTTATTCACCGTCTAATACATTGGTTGTTTCGATAGGTTGCCATCAAACTCTACTGGATTGACACTAAAGGGAACAAAAAATTATAATCTGGGGTGAGAGGAAAGATTCAGAAATTTTTTGTATGAATGTAGACATCTCGTTCAAGTTTTGTTTACCTACGGAATAATTAAAGTGCATAAGTTTTTCTCTTACATTTAGCGTCAGTGACTGGGTACCGGAAACCCCTGGTTTTATGGAACAATAATACTATTACCAAATTCTTATAAAAATTTTTGTTTTGCCGATATCTATTTAAAAAAAATTATATACTTAAAAAATTAAATAAATTTTTTGTCCTGAATCCTAATAAATCAAACAATCGACAAACGTCAACCAACCAATTTTGGGCTCATTAGCGCTAAGAAATGTTGAAATACATTCAATACAAAAAGTGTAAATAGAATGCACGAACATGGAGGTCGGTTGTAATTCGTCTGTGGATAAGTTGTGTATCCACAACGAGGTGTCCCTTCTTCTCGGTTCCTGGTCACATGGGGATAATGGAGAACGAAAGGTCTGACCTTTTAGATAGGGCTGGCTCTCATTCTCCGTTCCGGGGACTGGAACCCGCCGTATGCGTTGCCACCTCGAGTATCGGGTCTCTCATCAAAGCTGATATTCATCAGCGGAGAGAGGAGAACCCGAGTACTTGTAGGTGCACAAAACTGTTTCCTGATGGGCCCAATAGGAATATCTCCGATTTCCTCATGGGGTTGGGAAGGAAACATTGTAGAACTGTGGTTGGCATCATCACTGGCCACAGCTCGCTTCACGCTCATCTAACAAGGATTGGAGTTATCGACAACCATGACTGTCTGTCCTGCCTGGAAGGAGAGCCTGAGACAACCGAACACTTTGTGTGCGTATCTGGCCTTCGCCCGGAGCGGATACTCTAGGGTCTGCCCTTCTATCTATAGATGAGTTGAAAAGCCTTCCTTACCAAGACCTGATGCGCTTCATTAAGAGGACAGGAGGGTTTTGCTGATTGCTAGGTCGAAAAGTTCAATTTTTCTGCACTTTTAATGCAATTTGCAAATTTATTGAAATCATTTTCAAGAAACGCATAATTTCTAATGAAAAATGAAGATACACGTAAAACAATTTTTATTCCTCCATTTGTCAGTTTTAAATTGATTCACCTCTGGCAAAATTGCCGTTCCCTTTTTCAATTATAGATTCGGAGTAATTTCTTTAAAACAATTCCTTTATTTATAAATGTTTAAGCATGCAATTCTTGTGTTTAACTTAAAATATTATAGCCCCGTTAAATTCCACCAAGCTGCATACAGCCTAATTTTGTAATAAGAAATAAAATACTAAAAGTCACCATCGATTGGTGATGCGCAAACGTAAATTTTACGATAAATATAGGGCAGTACTAACATTAAGGAAAATAAATCTAACATTTTTTCCGTAGAAGTAACGGATTTTATGCAATCGCGTGGAAGATGACCCCAGCGCTCGAAGCGCGGCGCAGACGAATTCAGACTCTACAATCGATTTTTTGTACCCTCCCTATGCGCTGGAATGTCCCCTTTAGAATTCTTGCGAGCTGTAAAAAGTTAGCTTGTCTATTCAAATGATAAGATGATTAGAAACTTTCGTACCGCCCTCTCACCCTAGCGGCCAGTTACTTGCTACTACTAGTCGAGTTGAGTCTGAGATTGTATTCTTCGTCATTGAATTTTTCAAGTACCGTAGGTGCGGATTATTTCATAAAATCTCAAATTGGAAAAGGAGTGTGTTATTTGCGAAAAGACACTTAAATTCGGTGCCGTTGTGGTTGTGACACGTGGAATAAAAACCTTGTAAACCGCAAGTAAAGAGCGGAACGATGGGAAAGAGTACTGCTTCATTTGCGATCAGGAGGCCAGTTCCGAACAGAAACAACATAAAAAATATCGAGATACAATTAAACAAGTTTCAACAATTTCTATTAAATCCTCCATAATTGAAATAAAGCAGTAAAACGTAATAACGACTTGGCCAAGGAGGTAAAAAAGCGGATAATCATCGAAATCGATTTCGTTACATGTCAAGCCAGATATCATGGGCGTTGTTTTCGTGACTTCAAACCGCGTACAAATGAGAGCACAGGTCGTCCCATAAATCCTGAACTCGACAATGTAGGAAGTATTTACTTACGTCGAGTGTTATACCGCAGGCAGACGAGCAAAATCAATGATCATTCGTTCGTAATTGAATTTTTCAAAAATCGACGTACCATTGAATTTTAATTCTAATTATTAAAAATGTGCTGTCAGTTACATACAAAAATTGACAGGACTTTCGTTTTAATCAACAAAACCTTGGGTAACTGGATTTTTGAAAAAATCAATTACGAATGAATGATCATTGATTTTGTCCGTCTGCCCAGGGTATAATGAAGATTACGAATTTGCAATGACCGAATTAAAATGCATTGTAACAGGCTATGTACCCAGTGATGAAACAATCGAAATTGTATGAGAGATGTAAAGACAGAATTTCTATTTCTGTTTCCTTGACACAATATGACATTTTGAATACCGGATGGTATGATGATAAGAACAGTGAAGATACAAATGAACGTTTGAGGGTGGTAGTAATAATTAGGGGAGATATTCAAGAAGGAATTTATGATACCAAGTATTTTCCACTGAGCGAAAAGATTGTGAATGGAAATGATAGCTTTGTTCCATCGTTTTTGATGTTCTTTTTGGAAGAATTAAACAAATAAGGAAACCGCTGCTTAGCAAATGTACACGGTTATCGCCATTCCATCGTATTCGCTATTCGATCGAGTTCTTGTTTGTTCCCTCTACTTCTTGGAATCGCCGGATCGAAGCAAATTTTGAATATTCCGTCGAGTCTAGACTTTTTTGCATCGAACAAAGAGAGCACAGTCATTATTTCATCCACAACCAGAAATTCCAACGGGAATATTGGTTTCGTGAGAGAGAGCGGGCGTGTTATCGAATCGTTACGGAAATTTTTTATCTAATTTACATAAATTTGGTGATCAGGATGGAATCTTGTAATATTCGATCGTAATATATAGAATAATTACAGGTTATACAGGTGGTTTTTGTACGATAAGGGAAATAGACCCAATAATAAGTGATTATTACAAGATCAGTGAGTGATAAACTATGGAAATGTCGGTAAATTGTGGCAAGTGCTCGCAAAGTCTGAGAAAAGGAATTAGTATATCATGTAATGGTAACGCAAAATGTAGCGATTTATCGGAATATGATGTTAATACGGTTTTAACAAAAAATAACGTTATATTTATGTGTGATAATTGCTTGGACTACAAAAAAACGGTATTTGAAAGTAATGAGTTTAAATAAGCTTAACATTGGATGGGACCAGTGTGGCGTTTTTGAATCTCTTAATGTTTTGAGGTGTTTCAAGTGTCTAGGTTTTAACCATAAATCGACTGAATGCACCAATAAAGCTATCTGCGCTAGATGTGCGGATTATCATAATACAAGGGAGTATAAAAATAATGAGGAAAACAAACAAACAAATTAAAAGTAATGAGGAGTTGAAACTTAATCTGGATACCAGTGTTGGGCGTAATCTGATCCTCCTCGAAGCATTCTGCGTGCGGCTGAAAGCACGGCTGGTCACAAGGAATCTAGTGAAGTACAAAATGTCTGGAACAGTCTCGATAAAGAATTTCATTTGATGTACGACTGACAACTGTACAACATAATAGGTCTGTATGTTTACTCGAAAGTTTTTACACAGACTCGAAAATTTTTTACCCATAATGTGTATGTTAACTTCTCAGAAAAATTTGACAGTTGAATGCATTTCCCCTCCTGAAACCTGAACTAATATTATCATTTTTACACAGGGTAAAGTAGATGAGTAATTTCATTCTTTTCTTCCATTTGTCATTTAAAAAAATTCCTTCAGTTGTCAGGGCGATTTTATTAAAAAAATTGTAAATTAATAAAAAAAAATCTTAATTTTTGATAGCTGACAAATTTACGTCGATTTACTACCCAGGCTTTACTCATAAGTTGTCTGTTAACTTTTTTCGTTCTCATCTAGTATTATCCCCTCTACCGAAAGAAAGTTTTTACTTGATTTTTACTCAGGCTTTTTTTTTACATAAAAGTAACATACAGACCTAATATGAAAAAAAATTTGCCAGTAACCACTACAAATACAAAAGTACATTCGTAGTACATGACTTCGTTAAAACTGCGCGCAATTCAAAAAATTGACTTGGAATAATGTATTTAAGCTTGACAACTGGTTTAAGTCTAAATGTTTTTTTTTTTTTTAACCGTTAAAAACTACAGTTTTATTAACTGCGCGCTTGTAGCCGGCTTAAACAGACATGAGCGCAGTCAGGCTTGAGGCTAGCTTATAACATAGCGCATACTACCTTTATAATGGATGGAAAACGCTAGATTAAATGTCGAAATTCTGCTAGCTTAGGCCGATGTTTGACAGTTCCTATAGAAGACACGAGAGGTTGGGAAAGTTCTAATAGTAAAGTCGCCTGCGCCGACTGCGCTAAGCAAACGCTGAGGTGGATCTAGTTTCCACTTCATCGCAACTGACATTTGGTAGCATGATTTCGGTGTTTACAGCCAGCAGCTGATTTATTTTTAGTAAATTCGAAAGTTTCTTCTCAAGAAAAGTTGATTAGTTTGGTGCGAGGTGGAATTAATTTATAACTTAAAATGCCGGGATTATAGAAATCCAGAAAAAAAAGTCTGGAAATAAAAGATGTCAACGATCACACTGAGTTAAACTAAAGTTCACTTCGTCGAAATTATCAAACGTCGACTCAGTCGAAGTCGTGTAAACTCGTACTGTGCTGTGTTTCGGCCTTAATGCTGAAGCCAAATAATTAAAATAAGGTTATGGGAATCATGGTATAAAGATGAAAAGATGTGACTTTTCCGAACTGTTAGGGAATTTCACTAATTCAATTTCAATTATTTTCACACCAAAGCGCCTAGAGCTTATAATGTGTTCATTATAATGGAATCAGCTGGAATTGTTTTTGTCTGCGATTTACACTTATAATGGCGCTTAGACTGCGTTGAAATTATGTAATTTTGAATTATTTTCTGAAATCACCTTTGAAATCGCGTAATTTGGATGAAATTACCTACAGAATTATGTAATAATTAATGATCGCATTCATCCAGCGGCATTCAGCGCCATTTTCATTACATTGTTATCTCCATTTGCCATAGCCAACACAGGGAAGGGTATTGGCACTTTTTACGGATAGAAGTATTCGGGGGTATGAAAAAGTCCGTGCTACCAAGTTTCGATCTGGAGTACGGGCAGCATACCAATTCTACAGCAAGCCGGTCATTTTGAAATTGCGAAATTTCTGAAATTTTTCATCGGACGGCTGTACCGATGTTTATTTGAGATTTGAGGTGATAATATAATAATTTAATAATCATTACGTGTTGTGAATTTGTGATACAGTAATTGATTATATCAAAAACTGTGACTTAATTGAACACGCACACAATTAATTTCGGTAATCATATAAGGAACTACGCGAAGCAACATTATTGTTATGACACGTCTAAGCCAAGGGAAGGAAATTCCTTCCCTAAAAAGTTCTCGTCTGGGTTGGGCCTTTGTTTACAGCTGTATTTTTCCATTGTCCTTATGAATCAGCCATTTATGATTAATGTGCCCATTGTGTGTTGTGTAATACTTTTTGTTTTGCAATTGCATTTAGTAAAGTAGCACTCTGTCGTTGCAAATTTAAAATCTTTTGAATATGCTGTCGTCGCCTTCTTCGATAATAATCTCTTTTCTTATAAAAAATATTATTTGTGTTTTTTTTTTTTTCAATGTCTATTTCATGAAGTAACCCTCTAAACATTTGAGAGTATACACCTAAAGTGAAACGAAAACGTGAACTTTACGAACCGCGTTTTACTAATACACCCACGGCCCTATTGTACATGAACACTATATTCACAGCGTAACAAAAACGTAATGAAAACGTACCTCTCCTAAGCATTTGAGAGTGTACACCTAAAGTGAAACGAAAACGTACTGAAAACGTACTTCTGGATTTATTGACCTTGTTATAGAACCTGACAGCAGACAGCTGTGTTGTGCATGTTAATTTGTTTGTGAATAACAAACCCCGCGTTAATTTTTATTTTATTAAAACTTTGGAGTGTCAACAAATTTGAATAGGTATACTTATATTATTATTATTGAACTTTTGTCAGTTTACTAAGCTATTTTGTAGTCTATCGATAATTCCAATTATCCATACCCTACTCGATGTATCTAATAACATTGTAACGTAGTGTAAGCTACGGTTCCTTAATAAGCTTTTTTTGTTCTATTCTTATTAAGGTTTGTGATGCTATTTTTATCAAATAAATTAAAATAGAAAAATCTGTTGTTTTCTTCAAAAGCCACATGCAAAACGTTTCGTAAACTAAACGTAATTTTCATTCCGAAAACGTAACACTTTAGAGTACAGTTTGCGAAATATAATGTCAACTACCACTACATTGACAGTCTACGCTTTTCAGTTTCACTTCTCTTTGGCCTGATGATTCGTTTCTGTTACGCATTCACAACACCAAAACGTTTCTTTTGCGTACACTTCTATGCAAGCATGTTTACATTTTCGTTACGTTTTTGTTTCGCCTTGCTTGAAGGGAATATTCTATTTAACATATTTTCCTCCATTGTTTTTAAACCAAAATGACTTTCACAGTGTTCGACCTTTTTTAATATGGCAGCACTACACTATGGAATTGTGAACTAACAAGCTATTTTCTGTACAATTGTGAACTAGCAAGCTATTGTAAGTCATTTACTGTCAAAATATTGCCGGCCAAATCGTTGTGACAAAAAGATAAATAAATTAAACCTACGAAAGTGAAAAAAAATAAAAAATAAAATAAATTAATTAAACCTACGAAAATGAGTAAAGACTCTTTGAAACGCACGAAATGTCACTTCATTTACATTTAAAGATAAACTGAGCTTAAACGCTCAATTTTGATAGTTTAAACAAGTTTAAACGAGGTTTAACGTACCACTGTGAAACTGCGTTGAAGAGATAAACTGAGTTTAAACCACATCTTAAGTTTAAGCTTGAACTGTGAAACCGGCCCTCATTTCACTGAAATTTGACATTTGGTATATGACAGTTGAAATTATCTCAGTAGCACTCTCTCGATGGATTTCAAAATTACCTCGTAGAAATTACGTAATTTCGGCACAGTCTGAACATGGTATGTATTAGGAAAACGAAAGAATTAAAAGTCGAAACAAATTCGTTTGTGCCATTAATGACAGACAGCTAGAAAAAAATCTAAATTGAAATGTTTCAATCGTATAGTTCCTTTATATTTTCTGTCCGCAAATTTAGCTTCGATATAAACCTAGCCTTGTTACATGGAAGAATTGAAATTTCTAATAAAAAAGGCACCACGGTCCACAGTCGCTTTTAGTAACGCGGTTATAAATTAATTGTTGTTGCATGTATGCAGTTGAAGAATTTATAGGTATTCTGGGGTTATGGGAATAATTGAATATTTCCTAAAAATTTCAAATTCAGCTGAACTTCGAAATAAGTGAACAGCCAGCCACTTGTTAGCTCCCCTTTTAAATGATTTTAAAAGCTTACTGCGTACACTTTTAAAACAAGAGCAAATATAAAAAAATGCTGTGCGCTAGAAAACGAAAATTTTGTCTAATTTCTAATACAGGTCAGTGGGAAATATTTAAACATAACAATTGTTGTGAAGGCCTTTTTTCTTCTTTCTCAAATTAATTTTGCTTGTAATTTTCGTACTTGTTTTTATTTGAAATTTCGATTGGTCGTTATTGAAAATTGTTTAAATAATGAGGTAGGTGTGTAATTTTTGAATTTTAAGAATATTTTGCAAGGATTTCTTCACGATAAATAAGTTATTTATGTAAAAGTGGACGATTATAAAAATTTAGTTGCTCAGGCATACAGTTTAATAGGTTCATAAGAAATTTGATGGTTACTTACTCTTTGCTCTTCACATGCAGCAAGCAATAGATAAATTACGAGTGCGTGCTTTAATTGATTGAAGATATATTTTCATCTACATATAAACTAAAAAATATCTTCTAATAATTTATATAGGTAGTAGTTTTGTGCATATGGTGTATAGTTGTTATAATATGGAAAGAATTCTCACTTTGTTTTTTCTACATCATAGGTATTTAAAGAATTCTCACTTTGTTTTTTCTACATCATAGTTTTTCACAATGATGTTGTCGTGGTAACAGAAAGTGCATATTCGGAAATTTACAATTTTTTTATTCAAAGAATGTTGTGCATAATTGCTTTTAACAAAATAAATTGATCGTCAAAATAAACAGTTAATTAAATTAGTAGGATTTAAATTATTATTTCTGCTGCGAAAAATGAGTCTTACAAGGTACTTACTCTACTGCTGTTACTGTGTCTGGTAAAGGCTGAAAACATTTTAGGGACGTATGAAAAATTACATAATAACTAGAAAGTGAAAATTCAAATTTCATTTCAAAGCTGGATGTAAATTCAGCCATAAAAAATCTCATCTCGAGCTAGATCCACAGTTGACAAAAGCCCAGTAATAAATTTTTCGTTAAAAATTGTGCGAGTAATTTTGACGCGTTCTGAAATTGTTTTTATATTTCCCACAACCTTTATGTCCTAATCTCATTTAATTAAATTTTTAAATTCGAATCAAATTCAAAATGGAATGTCGTCATCCCCACGCGAAGAAATCTATTTTCATGACTTGTTGCCAAGACGAAATTTTTCATGGATTGGTACTGTCTAGAGCTTTCTAGATGATAGCAAAAATCTGGAAATGACATTATTGGAACAGAAATATAAATATTTTTGATCCAAAGTCAAATCTTTCACTTGTCTTCTTCACTTCTTGTGTATGTTGATTGGCTGTTTATGTACTAAATTTGGTAGTAAAATTTGATCAAATTAGTTTTTGCGAAATATTTGATGGAATGGTTTTAAAATTAAGGTACCGCAATGACAACGTGTCTGCATATAAAATCTTAAGACGACGACGGAGGAGGGAGGTCCAGAACTTATCTGATTTTTTGTTTTTGTTGATTTAAGCAAAGACGCGTCGGTATAATAAGATGACCCATGGAGCTTTACATTTTGAGCAAATTGTGTATATGCCGGAATGGGTAGCACATTATGCTAAAGGGAAATTTTAATATATTGTATATTATTATGCCTGAATTGGAATGGATAATTATAAAGCACTATATTATAACTGACTGATCTGCTATTTCATGTGGCAATTTTGATATCGGAAAGTATGTTCTCAGTATGTTCTCTCATTGTCAATGCTACCAACTGCCGTAAACTACCGCCGTATTTATATTATTTGGGGATTTACTTATATACATGTCAGTGGGATTTACCTAATTTACTACAAAAGTATTTGGGACTATTTTTGTTTTTTAATTGTAATTATCAGGAATTGTTTTTTACCAGGCTGTTTCAGTAGGAAAGGTTTGCTTATTATGTTGACAATTCTGCAAATACCACTAACCCTTAAGATGCTTGTTGGTCAATAATATAATAACACCTTAATATACAGTTTTTGTTTTGTGCATAATTCTAATTTAGTCGTGCTTTTCTATAAATAAAATAGATTCGGAGGAAAGATGCGAGATAAATAAGATGTGAAATTTATTTTTACCTCAGTACGTTGGCAGATTTGTTGCAGTATGCATCAAAATTTGATTGCATGCATCATGATGCGTCGTATAAGACTTGCGCCATATGATGATAGCAAACCTTACATCACAGCCACTGACATGTATATAAATGGACTGCTCGTTGAACTAAAAATGCATGAAAGCAAATGGCGCCACTTTCATATTCCTGTCTCTTTCCGTGAGAGCATACTTTCCCACTGAACTGTAGCGATTCAGCGGTATTTCCAACCAAAACAGCCTTGTAAAAAACACTTCCTTCGCCTTATAATTAAAATTTAACAATACAAATAGTCCCAAATTCTTTGTGGTCAATTCTGTAAATCCCACTGACATGTATATATAAGTAAATTCCCAAATAATTTAAATACAGCGCCAGTCAGAGCATACTTTTTGAAATCAAAACTGATGCCACATGAAACAGAAGATCAGTCAGTCCATTTATATGCATGGCGGTGATCATAGCCGATGCATGCTACTCCGATTGTGATTTGGCCTTTATACAATTTCTCCTTACAAATCGTTACAGTTCAGTGGGAAAGTATGATCACATGGAGAGGGAAAAAAATAAAAATGGTGCCATGCCATTTGCTTTCATGTATTTTTGTTCAACTTATATATATATAGGTGTCACTTTTTTTTATGTTCGGTAAAGAAATTTACCTTAGAACAAAAGCCGTAGGTAAGGTTAAGATTGGAAAGGTACTAAAGAGAAAAATATTTAATTATTCTTTTATGTGGAAATTTAGTAATACTGTACTAGTTTAATTTTTAACAAAGCTGGGAATTAGAGTATTGGTAAATGTTTGTAATTTTGATAAAAATATTTTCAAACATATATAATGTTGTCCCGCTCTCTATGTTGATTTACACTACATGCTTATACTGAGCTTTCACTACAGCGTCATGAGATTCTAACATAACCAGAATTTGACTGCGCTAAATTTGGCTTATCACACCTTCCGGTTCTCTCTATATTCTAAGAGCCAATTGTGCATAAATAACCAATAAGGAGAAGTGGCAAATCGGTTGAAAACTTTAGCCAATCGCGAAATGTATTAGTGTGCTGTGAAATTCTTTTATAATTCAAACTGCTGTGTAAAATAAAAAAATCGTTAGCGCCCCTCTTTCTTTATGTAAAAGAAATATAGTGTTACCATTGAAAAGAAGAAACCTTCTGAAATTTCTCAAATAAACAAATTGCACATGATCTTAAACCATCTTAAAACTTTCATATATTTCTCTGTTTCCGTTATATATATTTGAAAAAAATGTTTCACGAATAATATAAAACAAGATGATATATTTTATTTTTCCTAAAATATTTCCATGAGAGGCGATTATTTCTACAACATTGCATCGCACAATTAGCTCTTTCCTTTGGGTTCTCTTGAGAATAGATGAAAAACTTCCAGAGTTGTTTTTGCGTTTCAGTGTATACAAGGAGTGATAAATTCCCATGAGCTCTTAAATACTCTCAATATATCTGTTCCTGTGCGCTCCTTGAAAACTACGACTTCTTCGATGTTCCCCAGCATAGTACAAACTTTGGCAGCACGAGCCGATTTCATCAATGTTTCGTCTCTTTAACCGCCAGTTCTTTCAAAAAGTCAAATAAAAGAAAAAGATCAGCTGAGGTAGAGTTACTTTTCTTTTTATTATTTTGCTATGTATATCTTTTGTCATTACATTGTTATGTATACTTTTATACTTTTGTAAACTCAGTAATCAGATCTTTGATGAAGTTCTTAATAAATAAATAAATAAATCACGTTAAATTAATAGCTTAACAGCTTTAATTTCACAAAACACTGAACTCAATAAAACTATACACTTCAAGCTTCCGAAATAACACAATTTCAAATATATAATTTTTATTGAAATCCTTAAAGTTTCACTGAACTCTCGGAACTCTGAAATATTTTCTTTCAAGAAACGTCAAAGCAAGTTCAACGTCCACTCCAACTGCCATTGAATGGATTATTCACGTACACCGTATTTATTCAATGGGGCTAATAAATTCCCATTACACACTGGCCTGCCTGTTGTACCGACACCTGTAATATTATTTTCTTTTTCTTTTTAAATACACCTATGCTTCTGTCATACAGCTAGGGAAGAGGAGCGCGGACACATTATTAGATTTTTTTATACATTTTGGTATAATAGTCAAATCAAGTATATAAATTCATAGAAATACTTCATAATTCCGACTTTTAATACGCAGTAAGACTAAGAAATGACTTTCAATGATGGGATTTTAAATTTTACACGCTAAGAATTGTTCCATAGCAACTCTCGCCAAGATTTGCATGATCAAATTTTCTGAACAGGCCTGCAAAAATGCTCAACTGTAAATCCAGCTCTACGAGAGTTTTTCTTTTTAGGTACAAGTTTATTATGATCCAAAAACACGAAAATGTAAAGTTTCTTTTCCATTCTTACATTGTAAGAAATTCAATGCATAGTAATTATAATTACATTTTTCAGACTTACACTAGACGAGATTACGAGCCTCTCGGAATCAGAGCAGAGATACTCTATTCTAGAGCAAATGCTGCTCAGTCCTGTCTCAGTTTTATCACTGAGACAGTGCTTATGGAAAGTAGTTTTTTTCTTTCATTTGCAATTTTCGTACATATTCTTAAACACTAAGCGTGGTGCATACCAAAAGTGAACTGCAGCAAACAAAACGCACAATATTATGCAAGCAATAATACATTTTAGTTGCTCAAACTGAATTAATTATACAAAAAAAATTCCTTGCTTTCTCGGTTTTCTGCAAAGTTAAAGGTCTGCCTGGAAGGCATTTAGTAATAAGAATCCGCTTTTCAATTGTTTCTTGATGTTGGTACTCCATCGTCCTTGACAAAAAAAAATACACAAAAAAAGTAAGTAATATATTTCATTCATTGAGATTTGAATCCAGGACCTCATGTAATACTTCATAGACTTGTTTAGTAACTACAGAACAGCTACTAAGCTTATTGAATTCTTGAACCTGATGAGCTATCGAGGTTACCTTCAAAAATGTTTACCATATGTGGCCTTGTTGCGTAAAACACTTCCATTCAAAATGCGCTGATTAAATTAGCATTCCAATTTTCTAATTCTTCTTTAGTAACGGTATATTAGGAACAAACTGAATGTCATCCTTTCTGTGTAATAGTTTTGAAATTCTTGACACCACCTACTTCACCAGCGCGAACGGTGAACTATGTAGATGGAAACTTAACTTTTTTATTCAGCAATTTTATGTATTCTAAATTAATTCAATTAAATCATTAATTTCCTATTTACAGAAGAGGAAGAAGCCAAACGTCAAGCCGAACGAGAAAAAGAAGAAGAAAAAGAGGAACTTGAAGGAGTCTCGTCTGGAAAATCTGCAGTTAAACTCAAAGCATCTGATATTTATTCAGATGATTCCGGTAGTAGCGATAGTGAGGAGGGGAAACCTTCCGAAAAACCATCTGTCAGTAGCAGTAAGTCATCAAGTAGTGAATCTGAGGATGAAGAAAAAGCAAATAAGAAACCTGTCTACGTCACAAATCGAGATGAACTTAATAAATTACGTCTGTCTCGACATAAAATGGAGAAATTCATAAATTTACCGTCATTCGAAAAGACCGTTTTAAATAGTTTTGTTCGAATTAGTATTGGCAATAATGGCAATAAGCCTGTTTACCGTGTAGCCGAAATCGTTGGTGTTGTAGATACAGCAAAAGTTTATCTATTGGGAAAAATTCGAACAAATAAAGGACTTAGATTAAGGCATGGCACACAAGAGAGAGTTTTTCGTTTGGAATTCATTTCAAATCAAGATTTTACAGAAAGCGAATTCGATAAGTGGCGAGTTATATGCGAAAATACAAGTGTAGAAATGCCAACTGTAGATCGAATAGAACAAAAACAAAAGGATATTCGAGAAGCATTGAATTATGAATTTAAAGATGAAGATGTTGCAAAAATTATAGAAGAAAAAAATAAATTACGGCAACGGCCTACAAATTATGCTATGAAAAAAACGTGTTTAATGAAGGAGCGAGATGCTGCTCTATTGCGAGGTGATGATGATGAAGCACGGCAATTGAGTACACAAATTGAAGAACTTGAGAGCAGAGCAAATGAATTAGATAAACGAAGGTCCAGTAGTATTAGTTTAATTTCATATATAAACGATAGAAATCGTAAGCGTAATGTTGAAGAGGCGGAAAAAGCTATAATGGAAGAGGTTCGTGCTAATAGAGGTGTTCGAATTGAGGATCCTTTTACAAGACGAAGTACCCAACCCCGTATGACATTCAATAAGAATGCAGCAGCAGGAGATATTAAAGATCTAGAAATTAGGCAATTAGCACCAATTCCTCCTCCACCTGGACGAAAGAAACTGGAAGAAGATAAAAAACAAAAAAATAGTGATTACAACTTGTATTCTTTGCATGACTTCGAAATTGATTTAGATGTACCCTTACCAGGTGAGAAGCGATTAATATAATCTGTAGAGAGGAAAAATATTGATTTTTTTCTTTTTCTTAACAGTTAATCCTGTAAATGCTCCAAAACCAGTATCAACTGCATCAGACACAGGTCCAAAACGATCGCTTAATTTAGAAGATTACAAAAAGAAGCGTGGACTTATCTAGCTATATCTCCTCGATGACTACGACGACTGTGAAGACGACATACCATCTATCGACTGAGTTCATATACACATCCACACATCTTTTGTTTCGTAGTGCTGATATAATTATTAATACTATAACTATGCTTAAAGCAAATCTACTTAATTAAGGAAATACGTCTACGTCGATGTTTTGTGTCTAGATAATGATAGATGGACGAAAAGTAGTCGAATAGCATGTGCTTCTTTTCTAACCCGTTTTATATTGTGGGTGGGGCGGGGCATCGTGTAAAGTTGTGAGAAATACGTCAAGTTGACATTCTTTTTAATTAGTTTACTATATATAGTATGTATGTATATTTATGTTAAGATGCGAATTATGAAATACTTGTTATACATAGTAGAAGGAGGTGAGAGAGATATGTGGAAGTCTAATTCCGCCGATGTGTGATGGTTGAATTGAAATTGTTGTTGTGGTCAAATATGCAGATTCAGCAGCTGATTGCATCAACATACTAAAATAAATATCTAACCGCAATCAATTATTTCCAATAATGTCTTCTTATCATTTAAAGAAATTGGAGTATCCATCTACTACATCTATCGTAAGGGCTTATTCATAAACGTAAGTACGCACATCATTCATGCGTTCAACATATGAATAAAGAGCTAAGGAAGAGAACTGATGCATAGCTGTCATAACAAAAATTCCGCAATTTGTAATTTTATTAATA
Source organism: Dioctria rufipes (assembly GCA_963924295.1). NCBI lineage: Eukaryota > Metazoa > Arthropoda > Insecta > Diptera > Asilidae > Dioctria > Dioctria rufipes. The sequence goes on along the minus strand of OZ002740.1, from coordinate 19,400,347 downwards.
ATTTTAAGATATTTTTAAACAATTTTTCTTAGTTTCTGAAATCAAGATAGCTTTATTAATTTAAAAAACTTGGTATACCCGATAAGATTGATTTCATCATCTAGGGTATAAAAATGAGACAGAGGCAGTCTGGAATTGGATCTGATTCATGAAAGTTTGCCTTCCTGATGAATCGATTAAAATCTCCGAGGAAAATATGCATTTACATAATATCAAATAATTATTCAACAGAATGCAGTAAGAAACATTTGTAAGAGGTGCTCATCTCTAGACATCATCTTCCTTTTTTAGGTTCTTTATACATAGTACATTAGCTTCTGCTAAATCAATGCAATGGTCTGAATGTTGACATTATAGATTTATGAATAGCCCCTTAATCGTGTGTTAGCAAGCTCACAAGATATTTTACCAAATTTTTTTCTTTTGGTATGTAATGTAATATCGCGCCACATTTTTCTACTTTTTAAGCTGTGAAGTTATGAAATTACTCGCGACTTAGGCCGTTGTAATTGTAATATGTTTTATTATATAAGATAAAAAAAAACAATTTTAATTAAAATTAATTAAATTAAATTATTGTGACTTTATAAATACGAATAAATATGTGACAAAGTACTTAGGTGTATTTGAAATTGTTTTCTTTTATTTATTTATTTTTTTTTTTCATTTTTCCATTTAGATTCTTTACGTAGAGGAGGGTAGTGTGGGATTACGTATAAAAGTTCTTTTGTTATTATGGATTACTAAAATTATCTGATAAAGCACTAAGCAAACTAGAGGAATTGTTTCGAAGATGTCGACAGTCTTATTTATTCTATCGGAACTTCCAAGAGAATGAAAACTTAATTAATGGTTGAACTAGACAAAAATCAATCGAATGCGATCAAATGGAAGGAAACTGATACCAACTATAAAAAATTAGTAGTAAAATTTTAAAGGTAGAGAAATGCTAATAGGCAGCTCTCGGAAAACCAGGAGACTAAAAATGTTTATTACCGCCAAGTGCCGCTTTGAAGTTATCAAAAACTTCAAAAAGAGCTAGGTAATAGCCATGGGGATCACTTGTCTGCTACATATAGAAAGATTTAGCATGAGAATTGTTATGGTTGTATGATAGAGTGAAGTCCAGACTGCCAGCATGAGCTGACAGATCACTCGGTGGACAGCGTTGAGTGCAGGGCGGCACGCTAGTTCCCCTTGGATATTGGCGGAGTGTGAGGAGGTTCCACGAAAACATGCCGCTATGCCACCAGCCATATACAAAATAATTCGTGCCTTCAAGCCAAAAAGAAGCACACACTCGGTCCTGAAGGGATCATTACACCACTTACCCTTACTTTAGTGAAGGTGCAGATGTTATGCATTCAGCTGCATTACTGGTAGTCACTATCATACTACCATAACAGAATAGTTTATGAACTACATATATTAAATTGTTATTTTGGAACTCTTTAGGTATTTTAATGTAAAGGAAATAACAGATTTAGCTCACAGAAAAGTTTTCATTGATTATTAACAGAGAATTTGAACTGCAACTCCAATGAATTGGGTAAACTGCCTGCATTGACTTCGTTCCAATCGCAGTCACTTCTCTTTATCTATATGTATCTTTTTTCCGGAGTAGTGACAACCCATTTAATTTTGTAGAGATGGAATCTGAAAATTTGTTAGAAATGTACAAAAACATGTTAAAAACTGTGGCTTTTCCAATCACCGTTTAACGACAAGCCAAGTTAATTGATTGAGGTCAGTAAGATTGACAGATGAATCCAGTACTGACTGTGAGCTCTACTAAGTCGTGTAATCACCGGGTAACGAAACAATTTTATGATTTTTCACCACTTTCTGGTAGTGTCAAAATTATGTAGTTTATGATGACCAGAGGCCCTATTTTTGAATAACGAAGGCAGATTTCGTATACGTTAAGCCGTAAAAACCATTCGAAATGAATGAACGTGGTATTCTTGAAATCCGTATTCGTTATTTTCGTATGCAAACTATTCCTTATATAACGAATGAATGGGGTTCAACCATTCGTTTTATAACGAATTCGTAATTCAAGAATAGGTCCCCAGTCCTTTAATCGATTATTTATACCTTGTTCACATAAAGCGGAGTAGACTTCATAGAGCTCAAGAGGAATGTTCACGATATTATCAATTAGCCGATATATCGATATTTTAATCCAAATATTTCGATATTTCTTATCGAAATATCCCTTCCGATATATATCGGCTATCGATATTTTCGAGCCTTTTTTATTTAAGCCGAAGCCCGAAGCCTGAATTCAATATATCAATTTCTGCTGGTTTTCGGAACGCGAACCAAAACCAATACGTATTTCTGTCAGCCGATCAGCACTGGTATCTCTTTTTATGAGATCAGGCTAGATCTACATAAAATATCGGCAAAATTTCGACTAAAATTTTCTTAAAATCCACTATTTTCGGCTAAATTTATTGGGACATTATAAAGCGGCAACCCACATGCTTCAGTTCTATCACAATAACTTTGATACACTGTATTCCTTTTCCTTCCTTATGTGATCATCAAGTAAACTGTGTAAGCGTTCAAACAAGTAACAGTTTTTGATATAAATAATAACTGTATCAAAAGTTCACCGCACCTAATGAGAACTAAATTATTATATTATCACCTCAAATCTCAGGTAAAGAACTGCACAGCCATCCGATAAGAAGACTTACAATGTGTAAAATTGAACTATTTGCTTGCACTAGCATTAGTATGTTCCCAGGGCTGTAGTTCGAAACTTGGCATCTTAAAAATTAACACAAAATGAAGTATATTGCAATTATTTTTTCTGTTCTTTCGTTCAGGGACATTAGTGCTCTGTTCTGAACATTTTTCTAATAGGAAATCATTTTCCACGACGTATCGATTTTGCACAATCACGAGCGTCAAAAAGTCCACCTTTTCATCAAAGAAAGTCGGTCAAACTACATACAAAGCTTTCCCCCAATTAATAGAAAAAATTGTCGTTTAAGTTTAAGACATATAGAGCAGTTTTTAAACAAATTGCAGTCTCAGTTTAGGATTTTTTCAATATTATATACAGAAATGTAAAATTTTCAGTTACATGATTCAAATTCGATATATCGATATTTCTCGTACGATATTATTATTGTATCGATAACAATTAAAAATATCGTAAGATATATCGGATTTCACAATATTGGATGACAAGTGACATTCCTACTCGATAATCCAGTCTAGGGATGGCCAATACTTGGAAGAATATCGATACGTCGATATTTTCATATTGATTTTTAAAAATATCGATACACCAATATATTGCTCTTAAAATATTGTCGATATTTGGATATTATAAATGCTATTACCTCGCCTTTTAATGTATTGCAGTGACCGTGCAGTTGACCTATAATTGATATATGTTAATGATACCATATGAAAGTCCATTTCATGGCATTGATTGATTACAAACAAAGAAAATATCTAAACAGTAACTATAATAGGCACATCTACCTATCTCTTATACACATATGATTCTCTGTTATTGGTAAAAGTACCGACCGTTTGTTTTGTTTAAAGCCTGAGTTGCAAAGAGGCGCGGTCGCTAAACCTGCCTAAAGTTAAAATGTATAAAAAATCACAAAGCACAGGTACAATGTGCTGTTAAAGGATATTGAAGTTGAAAATATTTCAACTTGCGACGCTCAATACTTAACAGCTTGAATTTGGGCAATTTATTTTTGCGGGAAATTGAAATTGTGACTGAAAATAAAAAGTTTTAAATAATACTCTTCAGTATTTAATTACTAGTTAATTTAATTATTCGCAATTTAACGATTTTATTTAATGATGGATAGAAAATTTAACACGTGTCATCATTGGAACAGCAAAAACAAGTCACTGCGTGACCGCGTCTTGCGACAGCGTCACATTGTAACTCAGGCTTCAAGCAATCAGCCAGTACAGCAGATTACAATTCATATTCACACTATTTAATAAATATTTTCATAATACTCCTCATAATACTCTCATAGTGCTATGCAAAGCATGCTATTGCTAGCTTTTTCTATGCCAATCTTCACCTCAGGCCATGCCTCAGCCTGTCTGGTCTGTGCTAGATGGTTAGTCAGAAAGACCTTGTTTAGACGGATCAGTATGCTGAATCTGCCTTACAAAACTTGTTGGTTAGATGATGGTTGGGGGTAGGAATGAAGTATCACCCTACCTACAGATTTCGTTCGGCAGAATCAGTATACTGACCTGTCTAAACTGGGTCAAGTCAGAACAGATGAAAAGAACCTTAGTGCTGCCAATACTGTTCTGAACCTGGTGGGAGTGTCTTGAACCTGGAAATCAATTGCTCGACGAGAAATTAAAATTTTTATCTACGTAATACATATAGTAAAATATCGATACACCGATATTTAAAGTATAAAAAAATCGATACGAATTACCTGTATAGTAAGGGGATAAAATTCGATATATCGAATATCGTATCGCTATCGGTTACCTGCGATTTGATGTGATAATTATATAATAATTAAATTCTCATTACGTGCTGTGAATTTGTGACAAGTTATTGCTTATATAAAAAACTTACTTAATTGAACACGCATTTAACATTTAATTCATTTCAGTAATCATATAAGGAACTACTGCGGAGCAACATTATTGTGCTGGTACGTCTAAATCCTCCAGCTTCACCCTGAGGTGGGTGGGTTGACCTGTGAACAAGTTATATGCGACTCCGGCACAGATAATATACAGAGATAATCTATTCTCTGTACGTGGTATATGACATTCTTCTCTGAGTTAACTTTTACCACTTCAAATGATTGAGGAGATTCACAACTTGTTTGCAATATTTTCACCTTTTCTATATTGTTTGCTTAAGAGCTGACTCCTAAAATCAACTTAAAATTTTACACAACTTTCTGCGTTTCTTCAACATTAAAATCATTGGAGGTAATCAGCTAAAAAAAACGTCGAGGAGTATACGTTGTTTCCAACGATTTTGTCAAACCACATGCTGCGAAGTCCGAATGAGGGCGCCAGCGTATTGTAGTATCTAAACTCCGTCGAACTTAGATGGCGCGATTAACGAGTAGTATCAAAGCTATTGGCGCTAGTGTCGGGGGCTGCACTCGGAATTGTACGAAGTTTTTCTTGTTCATAGGTGGAGCTGACAAAACACACTAAATTGCGCCATCTAGTTCGCTAACTAAGACCAGTGGCGCCCTCATCGAAATGGAAACTTTCCAAAGCCAAACACCCAAACGCCATCTTCACCACGAACCACGAACCAAATAAGCAAAATGGAGGAGGAATTGGTCCGAATGAGGGCGCCAGCGTACTGTAGTATCAAAACTCCGCCGAACTTAGATGGCGCCAGCGTACTGTAGTATCAAACTAAAATTTGCGGCGCTAGTGTCGGTTGTCGGTCAAATTTTCATTCCGTTTTCAAAGTTTGAGCGACACGACAAAAACGTCGTAAAAAACGCCGTACAAAACGTCCGTGAAAATACAATGGGAGCGAAACGGCTGTCAGCTGTCATGTTACCCAATTAAATTTATTCTATTATTTGTGTTCTAAATTAAAAATAGAAAAAATTTCAACGAATAAATTAAAAAAGCTTATTAAAGTTGCATGTGCGGCCGTTTTTGCTAATGAAGATAAAAAACAGAACCCACATAGAAGAAGAGGTGTGTCCAAAAGCTATATAAAACTCAGCCGGAATTGGGTTTCTATGCGGATGCGTTTTTTTTTTCTTTTCTTCCAATTTTTATTCAACTAACTTTGATATTTTCCACGGCTTTGTTATTTACTGATATTTTTAATCTATCAAGTCATAAATATGATTGCAATGAACGTATAACAATAAATATGAACGCAACCCAAAATCATAATTTTGCTAAACGCACCCTAAACGTGCGACAAATTTCAATTTTCATTTAAGTTCGACGACAACGTCGAACGATGTCGTCAGCATTGTATTTTATCCCATATACTGCTATAATAGAACTCAAATGACGGCGTTTTTTACGGCATTTTTGTCGTGTCGCTCACATTGTGTTTTAGCCTTATAGCAATAAAAAACAAATGAATAAGTGAAACGAAGGAACAGATATGAAACCGGAACGAAAGAGCCGCAGAGAGAAGAAAACTGTCGAGTCGAGTCGAGCGAGCCGACTTTTATATCTGGCATTTGGTATTTGTGTGTAGTGTCGTACGTAAGTCGTCTGGAACGGATTTCGCAGTGTGATTGCATTTCTTTTTCTTTAGTTTTGAAAAGTACTGAAGAAAAGAAAATTATTTTTAATTATAATAGTTTTCTAGCCTAGTAGAAATCGAACAAAAAAAAGCGGCGAGATTCTTTAAATCTATATTCAAGTATATATAGTTCCGTATCTGATCTGATCACACACATATTCACACCCGCTCACGTTTAACTTAACCAAAAAAAGCAGTTTCTAGTGAAGTGCATAAGGATTAATATATTGCTTAAAAAATATTTATTAAGAAGATAATTAACAGCGAAAATGGTATGTTGAGAAACGTTTTTTACTTAAATTATTATTTTATTGCAGTTCATAAATCACCGAGTTCATTGAATTCTCGAATTGAAAATCGGTTGGCTGATGTGGTTCGGTGTTGGCCCTGTGTAAATTGTGTGTATGGGTGTGGAGTATGCAAAAAAAAAAGCATTTGTGCGCGGCGCGCTGCTGTGTAGTGATTGCAATTGGAAAAATCTAATGCCGGCTTTCCATAAATTTTGGTTTAATTTTTGATCTGATGGCGGGGCGATTATAGCAGCTGTTTTCAATTTAATGTAGGGCATTATAGAACAGTGTGAAGTTTAAGGAATTTATGTTTTATTAGACAAATTTTCTCAACACTCGTTGAAGAAAATAAATTTAGCCATCAAGGTACATTGAAGCGTGTCACATCTGTCCTTTTCTAGCCATTCAGTTTTTCAATCTGAACAAAAAAGATAGTCGCGGGATTAAAAAATCCTGCTCGCTGGTTGTATGCGAAGTTTTCCAATTCCCCAATACAGAAATCTTTCACGCCCCATTCGTCATCGGTGTACTATAGTCGAGCGGTGCATTGAGTGACTACAAAAATACTTTCAATTTGTTGAAAATCCATTTTATGTGTGGAAAGTAACTTATAAGTTCTAATCAATCAGCTAATTTATTTAACGAAAGGTTTAAACTCTTATAAACGGCAATTATTAAATAATTTGTTAATTTGGGCTAATTTTACCCCTCAAGGAGAACATGCTTGCGTGCTTTTCTTGTAGCAGACGAAGCTGACAAATATCGAGTTCACTCCATATATGGACCTTTTTGGGGAAAGAGAGAAACAGTAACGCACACATGTGAAAACCTGCTTACGTACTTAACAACGGATGGATGACGCATTTGTATATAAGGGGTTTTTCGAAAAGTTTTCTTTTTGGGGAAGTGTTGGTTGTCGATTAAATCTTGAGTTTATTCGAAGAGAAGAGTGTTAGTAACCTTTGAGAAATTATCTTTGAATGAAATTACATATCCAAATGAATGAACTTTTTATTCTTTTTTAAATTTATAAGTAACATGTCGATATAAATTGAATTTTTGTAAGTAATATTTATTATAATTTTGCCTTGCTTTAAATCTGAGCAGCCCGCTTGGGTTTTGTAAATATATATATTATGTAGGTATGCGGTGGGATTTTTGGGCGGAAAAATCTTGTCGACCTTAGCGCTCTTAAGATAGGTGGATACTTCTCAGCACATGAAGTTCTCTCTAATAGGTATATGATAGCTGATGTATTAGCTCTATGTTTTGTACCTATCATGACAAAAAGTTAATCATAATGAAAAATTAACTTATTTTATTGCCAAAACGTGCAAACTTTGTTAGGAATGTAGCTTCCTAAAGTTTGTCTAGTTTATATTAGTAATTTGCCAAATTATCTTTTAATAGCAGATAATGGGAATACCTATATTTTATATAAGATGCATTTTCCGTACTTAAATATAATAAAGTATTCGGGTTTTTATCACTATAAAGGATCTCTGGGACTTCAGTACAACACCAGTGTTCAATGGGACAACTACAAATCTGTCTGTTAACTCGAAAGTTTTTACTGGGTGTTAAATCTTTCACGAAAATTTACACACAAACGGTCTGTTAACTTTTGAAATCTTGAAAATCGAGTAAATTGATACATTTCCCGACTTTCACAAAGTTACATATTTTTATACATGCTCAAAAATGCTCAAAGGATGTGTAACTTCGATATGCAATCAGCTGACTTAAAGTATTGCTTTTGAGGTTAAGCCGCTTATTGTGTTATCGAGTAAATAGGTCTGTTTGCGTACTTCTCGTGCAAAAACTTGTGTGTTTTGTGGGAAAAATGTAAAATGCATGAAAAAGTAAGGGAACGTTTTTCATGCAACTTAGTGAAAAACAAGAAGAAGTGTGGAATAACATTTGCAAATTGAGTATTGTTTTATTTTTCTTAACTTGTTGCACTCCTGCAAAGTCCCATGAGAGCATTGAATAGTTAAACTATCTTCATTCGACATTTTGATTGCGCTTTAAAAACTTTTCAGAAAATTAAAAAATGAACTTTCCTATGACAACTGTCAATTTTCCTTGCAAGAATGGTGCAGTAACTAAAAACTTCGGGTAAATTCATGCAAGAGGGGAAGGTGTGACGTATGCAAAACTCGTGTAATCTGGTGTGCATGAGAAAGTACGGGAACGGAAATTGGGTAAGTTCGTGGAAATTCATTGCAATGCATTTTCCAAAAATGAGTACGCGAACAGACCAAATGTAAAAGTGTTCATCAAAAGAGCTGCGATCTTAATATTAAAGAAATTGAGTTTTGTAAAATGTGATTCAAATTAATTGTTTTCTGTTTCAGACAGAAAATGTAGTTGTAAAACTTTTGACACATGACAAGCTTAACAAAATTTACTCGAAAAGTGTCTGGGACAAGGTATTCCCATTACAAACCATGTTCCGCTATTAGGTGACGCAATATTGTGAAATAATAGGAAAGTACGGTACAAAGAACACAATATCTCTCCTCTCTGTCTTTCCTATAAAAATGTATATACATTAGTCGCAGAATTACGTCATAAGCTATCAGTTGCAATGTGTCAAAATTTTAATGGGAATAATACCTTGTCTTCTATATACCTTGATCTGGGAACTCTTCTAAAGTTATTCCCTCTTTCGCATAAAAGAATTCCCGTACTGGATTTTTTCTCGGTGTTAAAGGTACATATTGGCGTTCAATTGACATCAATTGAGGTCTGTCTTGTTTTTTTGAAAAACTTATACCGATTTCTTTTGATCACGTTTTCTAGCAGAAGTGTTACACTTTTCTTGTAGTGTTACACCGAAATCGTTCTATTGACCTGCACTGCTAGAAAAAGTGTACGTCAAATAAGTCTGCTGCTACACCGAAAACAGCACACATCTACATGCGAAATGTCACACTGAATGTCATTGAGCATCATATATCAAACTTCAACTATTACTGCACCAAATTCATCCGCAATTACAACAAAATCTTTTAAATTACAATTTTCATAATTTTTACGTTATGCGTGATGTTATTTTTTCCAGAAAATTTCAATCTGACAAATTACACGGATATGAGCTACTATTCCATTCTCATCGCGTCAAAAGTTGTTCCATTGAACCCGTTTTTTACTGATTGACGTGCACTTTTCTTAAAATATTCATGGAAATCGACATTAGGGCTATCTCGAGCTTACACTAATGTCGATTTCCATTGATATTTTGAGAAAAGTGCACGTCAATCAGTAAAAAACGAGTTCAATGGAAGAATGTCGGCGTAACACCGCAAGAAAAGTGAAACATTTCTGCTAGAAGAAAACTTGATCAATGGAAATCGGTATAAAAATTTCTTGGAGTAATGGTTTGACATTTGTCACTTGAGAAATGTCGCGTGCAATTTTTGCTGATTGGGGCATAAAAATTACTTGAGCAGAAATTAGAAGAAAAGAAATGAAAAATAGCTAGAGCACATTTTATTTGGCTTTACCCATTTTATAAATAGCTTTTTACAGTGAATTATACTTAGAAGAAATATCATCACACTAGATATACTCTGTGTTTTAAAAACTTGTTGGATGAACGCACAAACCCTGGGTAAATATTGCAAGGGAAGATTTACACGATGTTTTTATCGAACAAACCTAACATCTATCTCTGAGAAATGTCTCTGCTGAATGTCAAATGAAATTAATTTTAAAGCAAGGTAAAGTTGTAATAACTCATTTAATTAATAAAATAAAATGGAAAATCCTGTTGAAACTTTAATTTCTGCGCTTATAATTATAATGTTCCCTACTTCGCTCGGTGTTGTTTTTTCAGAAAATGTCAATCTTACAGATTACACGGATATGAGTTGCTATATACATTCTCATCGCGATAAAAGTTGTTCCATTGAACTCGTTTGTCATTGATTGGCGTGCACTTTTTGTAAAATAATAATGGAAATCGACATTAGGATTAGTGCCAGGAAGACAACCTTTAATAAATATACACCGGGAGCAAGTGCATAAATAACATAAGAATCAAAGCTGTAATTCAAAACAGGTTATAAATGTAAGTTAATGACAGGTGTCATTAACCACGAAAGTGGACTCTAGTAATGCAAGCCAGGCAGTAAAAGTCATGTAAATCGAACAAAAACTGTATGTTAAATTATGCTCAATAAAGTATACTTTGACTTTGGAGCGCGTTCAAAATAAGGCAAACTGATTGTAAGAGGAACTAGCCCTCACCTTATGTCGATTTCGATGGGACTAAAGTGAGAGCACTGAAGCCCATCGAACATATTCCTGTCATATTCCTAGTATTTGTATACACACGTATTATATATGGGGAACTGCCAAACGTAACCCTGGTAGACATATCATGATGAGCTCATCAATGAGCTCCTCATGAGCAATCAGATGAACGTACTAATGAAATTTATTCGCGTTTGAATCAAATCCGGGAAAAAACTCATTTATTTACTTATTCACAGATAGTGTGCATGAGATATTGCATCTCTTTCACTTATTTCGAAATGTATACTTGGCTTCTCTTTTGAGCATTTTACAATATTAGATGAGCACTTCGATGAGTACATAATGAGCGTTACGATGAGCTTTTTAATGAGTATGTCAATGAGGGTCACGATGATCTTATTAATGATCTAATCAATGAGTGTCACGATGAGCTTATTAATGAGCGTAGCACTGAGTGTCATGATGAGTTTATTAAGGAGCATGTCAATGAGTGTCATGATGAATTCATAAATGATAATCTGCATTTACGGTTGATTTCATATTTTTTCCCGAATTCAAACTATAAGACGCTGAGGCGTAAGGATTTGGGCATAACGTCTTGTTCAGCATACCGGCGACAGTCTTTCCGCGGAAAACAAATCAAAAAATTAATTTAAAATAAATAATTTAAAAACTTAAATAAATAAATCACAAAAATCAATTCAAATTTTCCTAGTAGAAATGTCATCTGACAAGGTGATGACAATAATAAATATTTATTTATTGCTGGTTTAGTATATAGGGAGCAGTTTCATGCTATCTGAGCCCGTCGATGGGATTTAATGAATGCTCATCAGGAGGCTCATGGGGACTTAATTTTCTATATGTTTCTTTTTGAACTGCAAACACCTTGATACTTTTCATAAAAACTGCCCCTTGTGGTGCAGGAGACAAGGTAAAACTGTGAGCAATTTCTGGTAGGGTAATAAATATTGATATATAGAAACAAATTTCTATATATGTATATGTACATATATATGCAAATTACCCAAATAAAACCTTTTAATTAATTTTAACATTTTGTAATAGTTAAATGTTTTCAACGTAAAATTTCTCGTATATAGCCAGACAATTTTGTAATTCGACTAATTGAATTTTCCACACATAGTCTTAGGTAAACCAGATAGTAGGTACTACCCAGCAAACATGGCGATACGCAGAAGATTCACTTTCTTATTACCTGGACGATAAAATATCTCGCGGATGATAATCATATTCGTACTGCATTCTTAACTTCCAACGGGAGAAACTGTTACCCCGAAGGCAAAACATCTTGAAGAAACGAATGCGTATCTTCTACGCGATACGTATAGTAATTTGCCAACATCCCTTCCTGGCGAGTTATTTTCATATCATTAATAAGAAACGTATACGTTTCTTCAAGATGATTCGCTTTCTTATCGTCCAAGCAAATCGTTCAAAAATCGTCGAAATAAATCCTTTGGAATTTGTAGTAAGGAATTAAGAAGATATTTAGATGTATATTTATTCAATTAATTTTTTTAAAATATGAATTGGTGGAATTAAAATCACTAGTAAACTAACAAATTAATTACTGTCATGGATTCTAATGACACGTTCTTCCAAATGATAAACTCGTGTATCACAGAGATGACAAATAAGCGAAGCTATTATCTTTTTGCTTCCACATTTAAAATCAGTAAACAAAATTGTTTGTAATTTCTTCTTCTTTTCGTCTACGACAAGGAAGAAATCATTTCACGGTATTTGCTTTAATTTCGTGTGGAAGATATTTTGGCAATATCATCCACATATCGCCCGGAAGATTTTTTCACCCAAATGTTTGCTGGGAATCTACGTGCAGATTTGAACTACGGCCGCACATACACTATTGCAACTATTACTCAGCTGAGAGTGATTGAGAGAAAAATCGTAAGGTTACTTTTTATTCAAAACTATTTTATTATTTTGTTAAGTAAGGTATATAGTAAGTGTCGCCCTTGGGAAGATAAGGAGCCAAGCTTAAAATTACTGGAAAACTATTTTCCTGTGTGGCTTTATAGCATATATAAAATCAATGTCTAGTCACTTTTCTTCATAAGAATCAATATAAAACGTATTAGAGAATTGGACTAACACGCACACATCTAGAATTCTGTGTCATGGCTTAGGAAATATTTCTCGAGGGCTTTGACTACGCTGGACTATCCTCCTGACTAGTCAAATGTAGTCGACTTTGGTACATTCAAAATGCGTAGTCGTCAACTTTTAAAATTTGGCAGAGTGAATGCAAAATTGTTTTTGGTAGTGACTTTTTAACAACAATTATTATTACAAACGATTAAAAAATTTACAATTTAACAACTTGACAATGTGACAAGTCAGTTTGTCAGTTTGCCATAAAAACTGGAGGGGACTGTACGTGAGAGGTATTGCAGTGATTGCTTCAGCAGCATTTAAATTTCAATAAATTATATCTCTCACAATTTCTGTAAAAAATGCATGCCATCATAATGTAAATCCTGCTTAAGTCGACCAAAAGTCGTTATTTCGGTGGCAGTGAACGCGCTCATCAGGAGAATAGTCGAGCGATTTGACACAACTACACTTCGTCAACGACTACGTACGCAAAGTGACAGTGAACGCGCGCATGAATTCTTGTAAAGCTTTTGAATAAAATGAATTAAAAGATTTTATTTGGGTTATTTTAATAAAGTTTGAGACGGAATTTGTTTCTATATATCGATAAAGAAATCTTATTACGTTTGATAGTTCCGTATATATAATACGCATCAAGACAAATAGAATATAACCGAAATATGTTCGACGGGGGTCTTCAGTGCTCCACTGCCAGAAAAAGTGCAACACTGATTTGGTCTCATCGAAATTGACATAACTTTAATATGTATTCGTAACACCAAGATACAATTGAGTGCAAAACTATAAATATAGTGTTGCACTTCTATAAAAGTGACCATTACTATGTTTCCATGAGCCAGTATTGAGTTAGCGTTAAGTTTTGCGGGCTGAGTTAACTCGATGCTGTTTCCATGAACAGCTTCAGTTGAGTACAGATAAAATATTTCATACAAGTAGCAATTTATGTTGAATAAAACAACCCATTCCGCTCTATTCTAACTAATATACATACGCAAAACCCAACTCAACTTGACTGGTTTCGTAGAGTTAACATGGATTGAACGAAACTCAAATCAATTCTCGTTTCCATGAGCATTAATTCGGATCGAATTCGGATTGAACTCTGCATGGAAACATAGTACTTATCGAAAATTGCCAATGCAGCACTGATAGTCAAATGCACTGAAATCGTTATTAGTTTGTGGTGCCGATTCAGTTGTTGGCGGGGAAGTTCCGGTTTAAAAATTGAATATATAACATTTATTGTTAGCAGAATGTTCAATAATGGTGGATACCGGTGAGGTTCGAAACTAGATCCTATTTCTTGGTAAATTTTAATATGCTCACGGATTTTCTAACTGGATGTAGACTCATGAGGAATTTTATCCGTAATATGTATTTCCCTTTTTGTTGTTTGGATATAGTTCTTAATGCATCCTACTCCATATGAGATAAAATTAAAATTAAATGAGCTACCATCAATTGCCATTGTACATTTTTGAAATTTGTTTCTAAATCCGAAAATGTGTCATTTTGGTAGTAGAATTAGATAAAAGTCAAACTTAGCATAAATTTGAAAATTATCAAAAATACATAATTGATATACCACTCCTGTGATACATATGTATTTTAAAACATATGTATAAAGCAGAAATGTGTTTTCTTTTTTTGAGAATTTATGGTAGTGCTTCTCTTACTCACTAGTTAATACCCACCATCCATCTGCTACTGCATGGCTTTCTGATTCTGGTAGTCTTTAATTTCGAGTGTTCCGCACGATGCTATTTCTAAGAATAAATTTTTCTTTTATAAATTCAAAACTCACACTACAGCATCACAGCACCCCACGCTAGTTAATGAAATTTTTCTGTCTGACCGACCGATTCCTTACCGCATGTTTTCTGATTCTGTTTTAAAATTTTGTGTTGCATGCTCATCACTAGAGTAGCGTGCTACTATTAATAACCAAATCTTCGAGTGTAGTCTCCATGGTGGTGTTTTTTTTTTTTTCTTCTTAAAGATTATGTATTGAACCTTGAATTTTTTTTTTTTATAGATTTTGATATTTCACTTTAAATATAAAAGTAAATTTCTTTTTAAAATTAAAATAAAAGATTTTTTTTTCATATTAAACTTTGAGGAAATATTCAATTTTATTTTGTAATCGGAAATTACAACTTCCACGTATTCATATGTCGATATCTATATCCATATACATATGTATGTAAAAAATAAATATGTATACCGACTGTGACAAGACATTGATTTGATTGTGGGCAATATATAGAAAAAAGTCGGCATATTTAAGCCAAAAGCCGCCCATCCCATGTCCATGCCAAACAATTACAATTTGTCACGTTCATGTGAAATATTGCTTTCCACGCAAGAAACCGATTAAATGTGCACTGAAAATGTTGAACGCATATATGTATACTGTATACATACATTGCACATACCTACATAATGTGCAAGAGAAATTAAAACTTGACACTGAGGGTCATATACTTAGTAGTTAGATAGACAGCATATGGTTTTTTCTTTTTACTATTCTTGTCATTTCACCTCAGAAGAGGTCATCGTTCGATTGGGGGTGCGTTACTTAGAGATCTCGGGTGAGTGATAATTATACCAGACAACAAGGCATATTAGTCAGGGGATGAGGTTGATAAGTATATAAACAAAATAGTAATTTACATCCTATCGCATACATTAGATACTATATCGCCTTGTTTATGTTTTCTAAAAATTTTTCCATAATTTAGATAAATTTGAGCTTCTCAGTCTCTTGTGTATGCTCAAATACTATGTGAACGGTTGTCGTGCAGATTTGAGAATTGCTCAATAGAACTCAGTTATAAAAGACATTTGGTGGATGCCATAAGAAATTATCAAAGTAGAAATGGTGGAGTTTGTTTATCAAAGGCAGAAGGTTCATACTAATACATCAAGACCAGTAGAGGTTTTATACTGAAAATAACCCAAAAGGTATATCAAGGAATTAGAGAGTTAAAGATTTTTGCAATTATTCCGATTGAACAGCATTCTTAGTATGACCAAGGTCTACGATTACCGAGAATGGTGACATTTAGACTGTTAAAGGGGCGGCCATCATAAAAAGTATGTACGATCAGCCATACGTAGACATCTATACTTCATTCGGACTTTATTGTAAACCCTGCCTGGAAAAGATATTTTAGAGTTCGGGAGTGCGATGAAACCAACTACAAGAGCTAATGAATCCTTACCAGGCCTCCCAACTCTTGTGTCTGCTAATTCTCCGAGTTCGCAGAAAAAGTATCAACTAAGCGTATTCCGCCTACGCTTAACTAGGTTAGGGAATTCGCACGTCAGGTGGTGAACGCAGAAGTTATTGTATGGAGCTTGCATGTGCGGTAATTGCTTACCAAATTCCGGTACCTCTTCAGCAGAGATTCAGTCTTCACAGGACAAACCTCGGGCCAAAGCTGTCTTGAAATCACGGATGTAGTCAGTTCTCCCCATCTGCCATTTTCCAGTTATCCCGAGCTCACAGCGACACCGTTGCATAAGGCGTGATCTATTGGTGCTTGAGATTGCAGCTTGGCTTTCAATACGAAACCTGATAACTTGATCGCTAGGTACGCCATAATTTGTACGTAGCAGCGCTTGCTGCTTTGCAAATGGCCACGACCTCCATCTGGAACACACTACAGTGGTGTATACAGCCCTGCTCTGGCCAAGGTCTACTGTTATCCAGCAACCCGACTCTTTAAAATGGTGACATTACTTTAATAGCAGTACAAAGTCGATACCTTCAAGTAGTTTTTGAAAGAAAGAGAAAATCCAGATGACATTATCCAAATTGTTACTACCAGAGATTAAATCTTGGCTAATCATTTGAATCCTTATATCGATGAAGTATCACAAGAATTTATCACCATCACAAAAAATTCTATAAATGTGACACGATATGATGCAGGAAAAGGGGCGGTTAAACTATGTTCAGAAGGTGGGTCTGGAGGGTGAACAATGGGCCTTGATTTGGCCTACGTTCCTGGGATCCCTCGGGATCCCACACCTCTGTTTCAATCAATCAATCAATATTCAGAAGGAATACTTATTAGTATTGCGCAAATATTTTATGTATGATATATTTTGTTAATTTAAGAGCGTGGTTGCGTTATTCGATGCGGTATTAATTCTCATTCGCGAAAATAATGCGCCAATATTCTTCTATTTCTGTTTCTTGTGTCTTGTTATAATTTTTTCCCATTCGTTTTTTTTTTTTTCTTACTACGATTTAGGTTTTCTTGTGTGAGGTGTATGTATTCCTTGTAAGTTCAAGTCCAATATTTGTTGAACTTATCCATAACCTGATGAGTTACTTAAATCTGTTAATAGGTTTTCACCACGAAATTTTAAAATTAGTTAGAACGCGCAATTTCCAGATGCAACAGTGCTAGATTATATAGGACTCCGCCCGAGCGGGGAAGAGGGTTTTCGAAGCCGATGAGTATTTTCTACAAGGATAGCTTTCGCTTCGACGCGATAACTTTAACAGAAGTTAATCCAAGACTAGAACCTACAAGGAATACGTATAAGTCATTCATTCTTCGCTTGAGACTACTCTGGCCATTTTAACTAATTCTAATTTTAAGATTTCGGGGTAAGCATCTAAATATCTAAAGTTGTAAGTATGCATTGAATGATCTTCAACGTCTTGCAATCATTAAGAATAATAAATGAAATTCAACATGTAAAAAAGCTAGAATTGGTCTAGTACCAATTCTTATGACCCTATATGAATGCCTGTATAAGATTTCGTAAGGTCACCGATCTATGCAAGTTGAATTTTTGAAGTGGTTTTTCGCATATATTTCTTGAACGGTTTGTCGCACAGAAAAAATGATTATAACCAATTTTATAGGATTTCGTATTCTGAAGAAGTTTTTAGTACAATAAAAATGTCTTGGACTGATCGTTTTCAAAGTATACGTAAAAACCTAAATTTTTATATTGCAACAAGAAGGAGTTGCCTGATTTAGTCCATTTTTATACCCTAGATGAAATCTATAGGGTATACTAAGTTTGTCATTCCGTTTGTAACACCTCGAAATAATGATGGTAGAGCAAAATGGATTGGACACACACGCATAATATTAAAAGTTATTTTGATTTTTGCATGTCCGTCTGTCTGTCTGTCCGTCTGTGCGCACGATAACTCGAGAACGCGTATACCTAGAGAGCTGAAATTTTGTACACGGACTTTAATAAAAAAAGTGAAGTTAAGGTCGAAAATGAGACAAATCGGGCAACTCCTTCGTGGGGTTCCATACAAAACTTTCGTTTTCCTCTGTATATTTGGACACTGCCTGAGAACGCATCGATATAGAGAGCTGAAATTTGGTACATTTTCAAGAATGGACTAAATCGGGCAACTCCTTGGTGTTGCCATATAAAAGTTTAGGTTTTTTACGTATACTGTGAAAGCGATCAGTCCAAGACATTTTTATTGTACTAAAAACTTCTTCAGAATACGAAATCCTATAAAATTGGTTATAATCATTTTTTATGTCCGACAAACCGCTAGAAATATATGCGAAAAACCACTTCAAAAATCAAACTTGCACAGAACGACAATACGAAATTTCATACGGGCATTCATCTTAGGGTATCATAAGAATTGGTCTTAGACCAATTCTAATTTTTTTACTTGTTAAATTTGTTTTTGCTAGTACAATGAAAACACCATGTACCAAATTTCAGCTCTCTACGTCGACACGTTCTTAAGTCTGTGTACAAAATTTCAGCACTCTAAGTATACGCGCTCTCGAGTTATCGTGCGCACAGACGGACAGACGGACTTGCAAAAATCAAAAAAACTTTTAATATTATGCGTGGGTGTTCAATCCATTTTGCTCTACGATCATTATTTCGAGGTGTTACAAATGGAATGACAAACTTAGTATACCCTATAGATTTCATCTAGGGTATAAAAATCCTGGCTCTTATCAATCTGTTCATTCTCGACGCATCGTTTCATGGTTCGTAGCACTAGTCTTTTTTATAAGAGAAGACCGCTAACCTTCTAGGAGGACCAAGTATACAACCTTCGAAATTTTAAATTTGTATGCCCTTTATAATGATACAAAAATAGAAGCAGTAAAACTTTACTTCTATAATTTAACAAAGAAAATACAAATATAGTTTCTGCCTGAACTCTACTTTCAGCCGCGTGCTTTCAGTGTGGTTATGCTAACACGTAACCGATGATGTTGATTATTTCAATTATGTATATATGAAAATTTAAAATCGAATATATTTTTTTTCTGCGCCACTTTTCTATTTTTATCTGAAACTACTACTTATAATTGTGATTAAACGTTTCGGTTGATGGGGGCGAGTATTTTAAGATTTCTCTATTTTTTCTTATATAAATTTTGTTTGAAAATGAATTTAGGTGAGTGGAAATTTTTAATTGCATTTAAATTAATTTCGTGGAAATATAAAATTTGTTTATATTTTAGACAATTTGCAAATTTTCAACGATTTCATTTTTTCTGAAGATCTTTTGGCTACAGCACAATGAATTTTTGTTGTGTTAGCTATTATTTCTACAAAAAGAAACACATCACGCATGCGCTCACATTTCCCAACATTGTAAAAATTAGAAAGAAAAATTATTGATTGAATAATTATCTACACAATAATCCCACTTTATGTTACATTTGGAACAGTTTAACGACAAATTCCCTGAAATGTGTGTATAAAATAAAAAGATAACGTTAAAATGTGGGCATAAAAATAATTTTCTGATGAGAAAAAAAAAAATATTTTGGATTTCCTGTATAAATCATTAACGAATAAATAAAAAACAACAAGTTGACGGTAACACCACCAGCCAATGAATTATTTGAATAGAAATTTTTATCTAGAATTTTTTGTTTGTGTTGATAAGATACGCACGACATCATCACCAATTTTTAAATGTTATTTTTAATGAATGATATAATTAAGGTGAAGATAAATATAAAAATCTTCTCGTCATTTTCACAAAACTTACATCGAAATGCTAATTAGTGTAGCTGCTCAGCATGGTCGCGTGAATTTCAGTTCATTATTATTATGATAAAGCAGATATTATTTGTGTTATGTTAAATGTGTTTCATTTCATTTTTGCTAAAGCGATTAAATGATTCATGCTCTAACTCAGAAAACTATGAATCACATAATGTAATCTCATTACCTTTACATTTCGATAACCTGAATGGACATGAATTCGAGAAACCATTCAATATGTATGTGATTCTGGTGAACGAACAAATTATACAGGAAAAGGCATTTATTAATGAGCGAATCATTATGACGCACAGCGGTGAGATTTATTTTGCTCCTTTATAGGGTCATACCATTGAAATTCAGATTAAGCAGGTTTGATAAACAAAGTTATGAGTTTAATAACTCTTTAACGGCTACCGTTAGCACATAGGTGTAATAAGTCAAATTAAAGAGGAGGGTCCATAATTTACAGTTTTTATAAAAAATAGTTATGTTTACCACTTTTTTGTAAGAGAAGGAAAGTATTTTTCCAAATGACCGTTCACATTTGGTAAAGAGATCCTTGATTGCTGAACTGAAAATCGTTATTAACAATAAATAATAATTTATCAAATCTGTAATATCGAAAAAATGCCGTTTCGAGGTCGGTCATTAATGCTAATGTGTAGTTCAATTTCCTTTTAAACATTAAAATAAATTATTTACAACATTACCTTCGATTATAAATAATTCGTGTACATTCAAACTATTATAATTAGTGATTGTTTGTTGACTAGACTAGACACGTATCACCACCATCATCACCACAATTTTTTTTAAAACTGAAATCAAAGGAAAAAAGTGCAATGCGACGGAATGACTCATCGTCTGTCTGTAGCTTGAAAATTTTTTCTCATCGATAGTAAAAAAATAAAATGAATTAAATCGAAAGTAAAAACAAGTGCGAATTTTTTAAATTTAAAGTCAAGGGAAGAATTCTATTTGAACAATGATGCTAAGAAAGTATGCACGATATTTTTACTTATTTTATTATTAGCCATCGTGTCATCAGAAGTACAAATATACGATGTTGCTTTCACAAGATGATGGTGAGAACAAATAAGATAAAATAAATCCATAAGATTTAATATAAATTTATATAAATGAACGAAAGTAAGTATTATATCCGTCAATGATATAAATATGTGCGGCGCGGCTTTGTGTTAGTGACGGTCTCTCAGCGAGCGAATTGCAACAAAAAATCGTGAATGAGAGGGAGAACTCCAACAACAATACCATATATGGACCTTGAATATCGTACGTGTGTCAGTCTCACTTCTCACAAAAGTCACGATAGTCATCAACCGGTGGTAAACTCTTAATCCAGAGAGATATGTGGTGTGATCTCTTTTGTACTTATCAAGTTTACTTAGGCACAATCGAAATTATGGAACGTATTTAATTCACCGGCTTTACATTGCATTACATGCAGTCAGTGTGTAGCGTAACCTCTAAAGTGCGCATGCTCATACTTGAATCTGAAAATTTTATATATAACGAAGAACTAAAAAAAAAAAAATGAGTTATGCTATATATGATTGCACCATGAATAAAACCCAGGTGAAAATGTTTTGCAAATTTGTCTACCCTCCTACTGCTGCTATGTTGTGATTTTGTAAAATGTACCTACATTTATGTACAACTTGAGCATGGTATACGTATACGGTCTAGAAAAATACCATATTGACGAGATAGTTTTTCGACTTTGCCTATGAGTGAGTATAGATTCGTGGTGCACGCACACTTTTAGAATAACATAAAAGTTTTTAATCAAACCGAAGCTGCTCTGCTTACTGTTTGGATCTTAGCTATTTTACCTGCTCCTGCTAGTATACAACTAGAAGAGGAGAATCAAAATGTGCATGAAAATAGAAGCATTGCAACCAATTTTCATTCATATTTGGTTGTGCCTGCCGACGTAACTCATTTTCATGGTTTTTATACCCTAGATGAAATTTATAGGGTATACTAAGTTTGTCATTCCGTTTGTAACACCTCGAAATAATGATGGTAGAGCAAAATGGATTGGACACCCATTCATAATTTTAAAAGTTATTTTGATTTTTGCATGTCCGTCCGTCCGTGCGCACGATAAGTCGAGAACGCTGAAATTTCGTACATGATGTTTTTACTACATTAGAAAATAAAATGTCAAAAATAGAATAAATCGGGCAACTCCTTCTTGGTGTTGCCATATAAAAATTTAGGTTTTTTACGTACACTTTGAAAACGATCAGTCCAAGACATTTTTATTGTACTAAAAACTTCTGCAGAATACGAAATCCTATAAAATTGGTTATAAACATTTTTTCTGTGCGACAAACCGTTCTAGAAATAAAGGGTTTTCCAATAAGAGGTGTTATTTTGATATTCAAAGAAAAATGCCATTTTTTGAGATAAATGATCGGATGTTTATTTCATTATAAAGAGGAAGGTATGCCGCTAATAATGGAAAATAACATCAGCCAAATGACCACCACGACCACGCCTACAGGACCATATCCTTTTCACACGTTGAGGATAGAGAGGCTTTTCAACAATAACTCTTGGGTTTTTCAAGCCCCAGATGCGACAATTTTGCTTGTTGACGAAGCCATCGAGGTGGAAATGGGCCTCATCACTCAAGATGAGTTTTCGATGGAATTCCGGATCATTTTCATGCATTTCAAGGACCCAATCAGCAAAGACTCCACGTTGTTGATGATCGGCCGGCTTGAGTTCTTGTGTTAACTGAACTTTATAAGCCTTAAGACCCAAATCTTTATGCAAAATACGGTGTAATGACGTTTGTGGAATGCCTTATTCCAAAGAACGACGAGGAATGGACAAACCTTGGTTTTCTTCAACACTTTCGGCTACAGCAGCAATATTCCCGGCTGTTCTTGAGCGACGTGCACGGGTTTTATTCTTCACATCACTAACTTGTCCCGACAGCTCGAATTTGTCTACCAATTTCTGTATTGCGGTCCGACAAGGTGCTTCACGACGACCCAAAAATGTTCGAGTTTTACGAACGGTCTCTGCCACATTTTCACCATTTTTATAGTGAATTTTGATAATTTCAATGCGTTGTTGAATCGTGTAT
Source organism: Dioctria rufipes (assembly GCA_963924295.1). Taxonomy (NCBI): domain Eukaryota; kingdom Metazoa; phylum Arthropoda; class Insecta; order Diptera; family Asilidae; genus Dioctria; species Dioctria rufipes. The sequence goes on along the minus strand of OZ002740.1, from coordinate 19,377,231 downwards.
CGTTCCATTTTTATTAATGGCGTAGTTTCTACTTGTCAAATGTCAAAAAATGACAGCTCCAAAAGTGACATCTACCGAAATAGGGGGCTAATTAAAATAACACCTCTTATTGGAAAGCCGAATCTGTCCAAAAACTCTGAATAATATTCGCCGGTGATCGTTTTACCCTTTTCAAGGTAATCGATATGAATGACACCGCGTGCATCCCAAAAAACTTTGGCCATGACCTTGTTGGCCGACAGACCCACCTTAGCCTTCTTTGGTGCACGGTCACGGTGAGCAATTGACTCATCCATCGCGCGGATAGCTTTTTCATGTCCAAATATTCACGTAAAATAGGATGTACCCGCTCAGTTGAGATGCTTACAGCCTCAGCCAGCTCACGCACTTTCATTCTCCGATCGTCCAATATGGATTTTATCGACTATATCTGGCGTGACCACCTCTTTTGGGCGACCTGAACGTTCGGCGTCACTTGTGCTGGTACGACCACAATGAAACTCAGTAAACCACTTCTTTACTATTGGAATTAATGTGCAGATTCCCCATAGTACTTATCATGCCTTGTTTTGGTTTCGGTGATGGTTTCACGCAAAAATAATGCTTAATCGGCACACGAAATTCACTTTTTACATTTTCGTTAAACTTCAAGAGGTTGTCAGCTTTCAATGGCTGTCAAACACAAACAAAGTGACGCGACTTGCTCAAAATTTGACAGTATTTCTATTAATAGTTGACGGGAGAAGTGTTGCATTTAAAGTAACAGTGCTGGAAATTCAAGTCACTGACTTATCAAACTGTCCTCGAAGTATATCAAATGTCTTTCACCAAAGAGATACGTAGGAATTGTAATTTCTTCTTTATCGGCCAATGATGTTTCCATCCTTACTACTGTGGCTTGATCAAAATCGGTGGCTATATTCCAGCACGTACTGTTCGTACCTTCTTAGGTAGAAACTGTTAATGAATAATATTTCAATGCTATATAATACACTTCTTGGAAATAAAAGGTACTGTTCAGCATTTATTTAGGAGACGATGTTATCAATAGTGCTGAGGGTAGTTCAGGTATTGCCTATTAAATACATGTTTAATTTTTCGGCTAGGTGAATTGGTTGTGAAATTGTGAGCTTATTGTTTGAGTTTAATTATTCTTTTGCTTTCTTTTCGTGTAAATTTTTTCAATGTCATCAAAGAAAATAATCATACATTTCCAAAAGTGTCTTGACAAAGTAAAGGGTTTCTGAAGAGAAATTTAATAAGGATTTATTACTTTAAATTCTCTTTGTATGTTTTTCAACCAACCAGCATCCCATTACTGAGTATCACTCGTAAGGCTGGCAATTGGGCTGGATTAAAGAAGCACAACTGAATTCATCTGATGAACGACTGCTGAGAAAGTCGTCTTTATGAACGCTCTTTTCTAAAGTATTACTTGCTCATGCTCGAAAAAAAAAACTCACCAATATTTGTTTTAAGATAAGTTACACTTAAACTCTTCTTTAGCAGATATTTTTATCACGGAACGCATTTTACATACATATTTGCAATATTTGCGTTAAAATTTCGAATATCACATTCCTAACACAAATATCAGCTTTAAAATCATACTAAGTTCATATTCCCCAGTTGTTGTAACGCCATCAAATCCCTGATTCCAAAATCTTATCACAAGCCGTGTTATGCATATGACTGTTAAATTGGATTTTGACGGATTTCGAATTATTCACTAAATATAATAGTAGTCATGTTTAAACATTAAACATACCAATAACTACAAACAATAATGACAATCATTTTGTAAACAGATTAGATTCGCAGATTAGTGGAATCGTAAGATAATGTGTTATCACAATTGCAGACCGTTAGCAAAATACATTACATGTATAAGGGTAGGGCCATTACCACTGCATTCCATTGGGATCTCTAAAGTAGAAACAAACAACACAAAAATTCTAAAATATTTCATTAAGTTTGTTTTGTTTTCCTTGATTAGTTAGAAGGAGTTCCCCGATCTGTCCCATTTTCGAACTTGGCTTTACTTTTTCTTTTAAAAGCCTGTGTGCATAATTTCAGCTCTCTAAGTACACGCGCTCTTGAGTTATCGTTAGGACAGACGGACGGACATGCAAAAATCAAAATAACATTTAATTTTATGCATGACTGTCTAATCCATTTTGCTCTACCATCATTATTTCTAGGTGTTACAAACAGAATGACAAATTCTATAGATTTCATCTAAGGTATAAAAATGCAAAAGACTACGGCCAAAATTTTTCTCTTATCAATAATTTTATGAACATACAACGCAACCACCCCACCCATTTAATTCTCTCAAGTCATAAAGTTTACTATCATGGAAATGGCTATATAAACAAATATGTAAAACGAAACAATCAAAATATTGTTATTTGTTATGAAAAATATTTAAAGAAAGTTTTTACTGTAAAAAACTAGATTTATTCTTTATCTTATCATTTTCCTGTTTCCCTAGCTGTATGCTGTATTATGTCATTTTCTTGACTGTGCCTCCCTCCTTATCTCTAGCCAAAATGAAGGAAATTCGTTTTTTTTGTATTAAATTTCTGAAAAACTAACGAGTTGCAAAATTATTTTCACTCATCTTTCAATATTTTTATTATGTTAATAAAACATAAAGTTCTCATCCATCCCATGTTGTTGTATTGTTGGTCTAAATAAAAAAGCTTGAGATAAAAAAAAAAACAAAAACTAAGCCTAAAGTAGAAATTCAGTCTCAATAAAGTCACGCTAAATATCTGGAGTAGGGTTCATTCGTTAGATTAGCATGGAGAGGAGTTAATAAGAATTCCTGAGTGTCTGGTAACAATACTTTTTTACCCCACAGTCAAAAAGAGCAACAGTGTAATTTTAGCTGTTGTTTTAATAAGTCTACTTAAGGAAAGATTCATCTAAGAATTGAGTTTTCTTTGTTAAGCAAAAAATATCTTTATCATATTGTGTGTGACGTGACCTCTTAAGATAATAATAATAATTTTTTAAACAAGACTTTTTGAGTGTTTTGTTATGTACCGGCAAATTTGGACGGTAATGACCCAACAACGTTTTCAATAATTTTAGTAAGTAGCAATTTCCAGTAGTTAATTTTTGAAGGGCAGATTAGATAATTTCTATTTCGTATCAAGTTTTGTAATGTTTACTTTTTGATTTTTTCTACAAACATTGCTCTCAAAAATCAGAATATAGTTCATTGTACCTTTTGAATTTCTTGTGTTGTTGTCGGTGTTAAATGCTAATAAAGCATCGCATTTGGTATCTGAACTTAAACAGTCCTCGACCACAATATCATGAGACTCTTGTCTGCTATTTGTGTTTGTTGTAAATAGACTTACAAATTAAATTAATGCTTAAGTGGTGAGAGTTCAATGCAGTGCATTCCTCTCTGCACTGATATTATAAACTGCAGTTAAATATTTTCAATGATGATAATGTGCACAACAGAGCTAATATTTGTGTCAAGCTCTTGTACAATACTTAAAAGTGTAGTTTTCTTAGTATTTCTTATTGTTTTAGTACAATTTAATTTACACCTCAAAACGAATGTTTCCTGAAATTATATTATTAACAAATCTAGCAAAAATTCAAAATTTATGTAACATTGTTGTATAGTTTGTACAGTGTGTTGTATGTGCGGAGCTCCTGTTTATTTTACAACTTAAAAACAAACAATCAAACTTTTATCTTAATTTAGTGACGGGCGCACGTGATAATTGGCAACTATTGACACTATTTCGTCTTTTATTAAAATTTATTTCTATTCCTTTGGACTTCTTTGACGCGTCTAGTACTATACCTACAATCATCTACATTTTTGGAAGTTAATAATTATTTGGATACTTTCCATTTGCATTTTATTTTTACAAATGTGCCAGTCATAAAAATTGCTCAAATAAGACAAGGTCTCATAATTATAGTCGTATTGTGTTGGGAAGGTGGAATAATTCCTTGTTCCTTAAGGAACGAGTCATGATTGATATAGCATACCTCGGAATAGATGTAACACAACTAAAATAAAGGATTCTGATTATTTTCTATTAATGAAGCCAAAAAGTCTAATGGGCTTTCATAATAATGGTATGATCCTGTTTAGAAAGGTCAGTATATTGCCTCTACTTCACTAAAACTTGTTGGTAAGATGATGGTTGGGGGCAGGAATAAAGCATCACCCTACCTACAGATTTCGTGTGGCAGAGGCATCATTCTGACCTCTGTCTAAACCGGGTCTATCAATGCGATCCTCTCAAAAGATATATGTGCAGATCAAAATTTTCACATAAAATCCTTTGTCGTATCAAATTTAGATAATAATATGAATGAGTTTCCATCGAAATTGAAGTGAAAGATGAGGAAACTTTCAGTGCTAACAAATAATATGACAGACTGAAGATTCTACAATGCTATTTGAGAATGTTTAAATTGCTGGAACCTAAACTCCTTGATGCTTTCATTATTGTTGGTTTGGGAGATTTGGTTTGTAGTAACATAAGTGTCCTTTTTCTACTACTAGTGTAGTTATTGTCGGCTTTCTAAAGAAAATCTATTTTGTTTTATCTATTATGATTTTTTTTTGTCGTTGCATAGAGTAAAACAAGAAGAATATAAGAGAATAAGGTTTTTATATAAACTTGGTAATACTTATGATGCAATAATTATTGACACAATGAAAAGATCACTAAGATTTGATGTGGAAAAGTTTCGATACAATTTTCGTACTAATTTAAGTATTTCTGCCTGCATTTAAGCTAAAAAATGGAAAAATGTTGACACAGCGATCACAGCGCCTACAGATTTTTTTCCGTAATTCTGCTCAGTTGTTGTCAAAACAACATGTTTCACCAAGATACAACTACGCTGGATACGCTTGGATCTGCACTGCTATCTGTGGATAAGCTGAAAAACTTACCTCACCAAGACCTGATGCGCTTCATTAAGAGGGCAGCAAGGTTTTGGTGAAATGGTTTTTCAACAGGTTAGCCGCCGCTCTGGCCTCCGCGTTTGGGTTCTTTCGTTCACCTGCCTTTATAAAAAAAGGCACAACTAAGGTTGTCTCTCTCTGCGCTTGACTTCATTTTCCTTCTTCTTATATGTTAGTGATTTTGCTGCGAATTTGCGATAAGATTAAGTCTAGGTCCCGACGGTTTTCTATCGATTACTCGTTCAGTATTTCTAACATGACCGCTAGAAGCTAGTATGTAATTATGTATATCCATCCTCATTCTGCATATAGTTTGGGCATTTATTATACCCTAGATGAAATCATAGGGGTATACTAAGTTTGTCATTCCGTTTGTAACACCTCGAAATAATGATGGTAGAGCAAAATGGATTGGACACCCATTCATAATATTAAAAGTTATTTCGATTTTTGCATGTCCGTCTGTCCGTCTGTCCATCTGTGCGCACGATAACTCGAGAACGCGTATACTTAAAGAGCTGAAGTTTTGTACACGGACTTTAAAAAAAAAGTAAAATTAAGTTCGAAAATGAGACAAATCGGGCAACTCCTTCGTGGGGTTGCCATATAAAAATTTCGTTTTCCGCTATATATTTGGACACTGCCTGAGAACGCACCGACGTAGAGAGCTGAAATTTCGTACATGATGTTTTTACTACATTAGCAAATAAAAAACTCCTTCTTGGTGTTGCCATATAAAAATTTCGGGTTTTTACGTATACTTTGAAAACGATCAGTCCAAGACATTTTTATTGTACTAAGAACTTCTGCAGAATACGAAATCCTATAAAATTGGTTATTACCATTTTTTCTGTGCGACAAACTGTTCTAGAAATATATGCGAAAAACAACTTCAAAATCAATACTTGAATAGATCGGTGACCATACGAAATTTAATACGGGCATTCATCTAGGGTATCATAAGAATTGGTCTTAGACCAATTCTAGCTTTTTTACTTGTTTTACACTCGATTCAGCAAATTATTTTTTCTTCTTCTAGAGGTCCAGAAGTTGCGTAATTTTTCTGGATGTGATGAGTTCGAGACAGAATATACGTAAATTCTGGAATGAAAAGAAAATTTATTATTATTATTTATTTATTTATATTGTAGCTTTTACCGTAGGATAACTGGTAATGATTAATTGGATGAACAACATCAATTGAATTGGCAACCAAAAAAACATTGTTTATAAAATTTCTTGTTAAGCATATCTAAAGATGATTTTGCATGATGAAGAGTTTATTGGAATAGTTTAATATTACGATTATTGCGCACACACCGACTTTTCTTTGGACGCTTATTAATTATATTTTGATGTTTTTTCTTGCTGTCTGTACCGACACTAATCAGTATGTTGATTCTGGTTATCAGCTTCTCTAAAAAGCATTGTTAGGTTTACTATCGCCGTTCGTAGAATCGAAACCGCGGTGTCCATATTAACATAACATCGTTTATTGGGGGAAATAGTATAAAAGATTAAAATCCGCTTGGTAGAAGTTTACATTTCTATTCACACAGGAACAAACGTCCCCACTTTTTTTTTTTATTTTTTTTTTATTTATTATTTATTTATTTATCAGCTATTTCCATCTAGATTAGTTTGCAAATTGAATAGCCTATAAACTCACATCCTGGTATGAACGTCTGAATGAATCTGTCTCTTATACCCTTTTATCTAAGCTCTACTTGCACAATCATATAACAAGCTAAATTAGTCGTCTATTGGGAGAATGGTTCGACTGAAATCTCAGTACCGTTGACATTTGACCAATTTGTAATGTTGGAAGCCGATCCATTTTGTTATAATTGTTTTGTGTTTTTATTTATTAAAGAAATTGCTGCTTATGTATACACACATACATACAGCCTGCAATACTACAATAGCTAAGTTCTTAAATAGCTTTTGCTGTCACAAAGCTGTGAGAAAAAATGCGCTTGGAATGGTTTCGATGTTCAGATTCTTAAAAAATATCTTTACATCGGTATGAGCCAAGCTACAAAATTTTTAAACATTTCTCCATTCATAATATCCACCACATAATGAATAGCTGCAATTATATTAATAAACAATTTTCTTATTATTTCTAGGCATCCGGAGTAACTGTGTCAGATGTATGTAAGACAACATATGAAGAAATTAAAAAGGATAAAAAACACCGTTATGTTATTTTCTATATACGAGATGAAAAACAAATTGATGTTGAAACTGTCGGAGCCCGTGATGCTGAATATGATCAATTCTTGGAAGATATTCAAAAATGTGGACCCGGTGAATGTCGGTAAGTTAGACAAAGTAAATAAAACCGTGAATGAATAAAATGATTGTCCTTTTTATTTACTCATTAAATTAAAGAAGTTTTTTTATGTATGCGTGTATATACAGTTCTGATACGTCAAAACATTTCACATTATGATGTCTTTACTTCAGAAAACTGTTAAAATAATGCTTATGGCTTCTGCTTTACAAAATTTACGATAAAGTTGTGTTGTAAATTTGATAAATGGAGCATACATAGACACATCTGCTTAATTTTATTTTAAAAGAAGATAACAAAGATCTGCGCTAAAATATCTGAAATCGTTGACAGCAGTTTATTATGTATGTCAATTTTATTTAGGTAATTTGTCCTCCGTTCACACACGTCTGTTTTCCTTTCATCAACCTATTTTTGGACAAGAAATAAAGGAATAATTTAAGTTGATCAAGGGTTTTTAGTTAGGCCTTGAAAAAAAGTTTACATTAAGTCTAATTGTGTGGAATATAGGTGCCTTTAATTTACTTTGAAAAAAGCTGGAAAGCTCTTTATCAAACCCAAATCCAGCAAGAATATTGACTATTTGTCTAGTTTCAGCACGTTTATAGCACAATATAAAAGTTCCATAAAAATATAAGATAAAGTGTGACATTTGAAAAGTTGTTTGCAACAAAAGTCCATAGAAAAGTTCTACTGAGTCTGTTATTCAGATGAGAGGAATGGTGGTTATATCAAAGTCCCCAATGTCTTCTATTTCCAAAAAACATGATGGGCTTCCATACTGAAATAGAGGAGAAACATTAAAGAGTTTTCAAAGTTCAAGGACCTGTAAACTCGGTGGCAATTTATAGGATATTATTCATATGTGCCTCAAGCCAGAAAAAAGCAATCATATGTATATCCGGATTTTTAGATCAATCAATTCCCCCGCGTTACACAAGCCATGAAGGTACGAATTGAATAAATTATGTAGCGTAGCCGACCGACTAACTAACCGGCCGCAATAATATTGGAGATTATGATGAGTAACTAAAATCTAAAAAAAAAAATACAGGCGGATATTTTTGCTTTTCTAAACCCCGTGTATTGTGTTGTTCATTTAACGCATAAATATTTAGTAGCAATCGAATAGGGACCTTTTTGTCTATTGTTTTGAACTATAGTGGCTACTTTTGACAATCAGATGTCGTGCATTTGTTGCTTTATTTCGTGTTCTTTTGGATTGCTATTGCAATTCCGCAATCTCGAAATAGTAAGAACAATTATAATGCTTACATTTTTATTTTATTTTCAAAACAATTGTTTAAAATGATGACGGATTTTTTTTTTACACAGCCGCTTTGTATTCAACTTAAAATGTTAAATTTTAGTGTGGAAAAAAAGTATTGACCGGATAAATCTGTAGCTGAAACATATTGTGGAAATTACTGCCATCTACTTGTCAAACCCAAACAAACTGTAAGCTGATAAAACACAATACCATTTTCCTCAGCGATTGGATAAATATTTAGCAATCAAATTTCACCGCTAAATTTCCATATAAAATTTATCCGCTAAATGAACACAATTCCAGGCTTTTGCATATAAAAAAAAGTGTGTGTCTAGTCCAATAAGATAGAAGTGGAGATTGGAGGTAAAATTGAAAAAATTCATAAGAATACGCTATGAGGGGGGGGGGAGGGTGTTTAAAAACATCTCGAGTCAAACGCAATATGTGACAGCCTAAAAGGTGAATACCAGACTCTTCAATTTAGGTTGAAATTAGGCTGACAAGTTTATCGGGAACTCGGTAGTAAAGCGTTTTATTACCGGTTATTTGATTAATGATTGTCAATTCTGGCTATCGACACGCAAATCGCTAAATCGCAATAAACTCCAATGCCTTCCCTTCGAAGCTGGCTTGGAACTGTAACCCTTGGGTATCAGGACACGAGGGGCATGAAGGTAATAAAACTAATGACTAAATGGCTAGAAAAGAAGCAGAATCTCGATTTACTGGGCCCGAGCTCTTCTGTGGGCTTACAGAGAGGAATCTACCGGGAGGTATAATGTCCAAAACCGAAAAGATTTGCCAGCTACAGTGCGAGAAGGAAAAAGAGTATTTCTGGAATAATACACGCCAAGATATTCGGTAATTTCTCATATAAAAATTAAAACTGCGGTAGTCAGATCAGGCTATTCACTGGCCTAATGACGGGCCATTGTCGTACTTTACATACCTTAAGAAAATGGGCAAAACCATATACAATAACAGCCAATTCTGTAACCAAGATGTAGAATCTGCAGTGCACGTACCCTGCTTGCTCGTCAAAAACTCAAGGGTAAGGGATTCATACTCCATCAAACGTCCGGAAAACTGATCTAATGAAGTAATAATAGCCTTCCTAACAAGCGAGAACGTGGACTGATCCTAAAACTGTAGGGAAAGAGCACGGCGAACGTGGACTGGTCCTAACACGATAGGAGCAGAGCACAAATGATATTTTAGATCGCAGTGCTTAAAGATCGGATCGGTTCCTGCACCCTCAAACTTAAAATAATAACTCTGATCTTACTAGATGAAGATGAGTGGTGGATTATACTGATGATATACTTAAGTTTCTGGTAAGTTTCTTTAGTTTCCCAAGGTTGAGAGGCAGCAGTAGCCTTGTATCTATAAAATTTCGGAGCGCGTTTAATTAAAACTGTAAGTACTGTAAGAAAATGTTTGTAAAAACATCGGGTACTCACGCTTGCATTGTACAATGGATATACACCTTCATATTACGGGTTATTATTTATGGTATTATAGTTTGGTTTGGGTGGGAGCTCGATAAGAACTCTTACCATTGTTTCTGCTTTTTTTTCACCTTGCCCCCTTCTATACTGGCACTGCACGTATGCGTCAGTATGAATCAATTTTAGTGGGATCGATGATTTGATTAGGTGAAGAAATGTGTAGCAAAATATGTGTTGAATTTAATTTATTTAAGTGTTTAATTTAATAAAAAAATATTTATTTTATTTTGCAGGTACGGCCTTTTTGATTTCGAATACATGCACCAATGCCAGGGTACATCTGAAAGTTCTAAGAAACAGAAACTTTTCTTAATGTCATGGTGCCCAGATACCGCTAAGGTAAAGTTTATTTTTTTATTTTTATTGTATTTATTACATGTTAAAATTCAGTTGGATAATTTTAAGTGGCATCTTCAATTCAAAGGAACTGCCATGATAATCAAACTGAAAAGATAAATCAAATCAATCTAAGCAGTACCACCTTTTTCCTAACATATTTTAGTAGAAAAAAGGAATTTAGACTTAGATACAAAAACTGCTAGTAGAGATATTATAATTCTTGTGGTACTCCTTTACTATCAGGCTTTGGATTAAGTTATTATTATTATTATTATAGACCAGGAATTTTAGGAAAAAATGGGTTCATCTTCGGAAATATTCCAACCAAATAAGGTGTGAGAAGTCCCTGGAATTTGGTTGTCCACATAACTTGTAACAGCTCAAAAACGGGGAAAAAAATTACCTTTTTTCGGTGTTCTGCGAATATCTTCGTTGTGTCATCATTGTGATACTCTTACCTATATTCTAATAAAAGTATATATATTTTTGCAGTTTTCTTTTATAATAACTAACACACTGAGTACCTATTTTTTTTATGCAGTAGAGAATTAGGTGTTATTTTAGGGATTGATGTTATTGATTTTTTAGATTTTTAAATTTTCAAATCGGAAATTAACGAATGTGTTCCATCTGGAATAGTAATTCATACGTGATATGCTCAATTCTATCACAATTCATTGCTTTGTAATTGAAAATGTATAATTCCTCTGTAATGATTGGGTGTTTTTCTGAGTTATCTCATCGTCACCAGGTTTAATTCCATATACGCAACCTCTACTAAAAAAAATTTCAAAAACGGTAAATTATTTTATGCCTATAAAATATTGAATTTAAAGGAATTCCATATTATTTCTATTTTTTAAATTCTTTTGAAGAAAGGGGAAGGAGACTGAATTACGCAAGGACAATTCCTTTGAAATTGAAAAATTTTTAATAAATTTCATTACTGAGGAATTGAGCATATCAAATAAAAGTTACAATTCCAGGGAATTGAACTTCCTAAAGCCAAATCATTATACTGCCTAGCTCTACCGACGTTGGCGGGCGCAACATTTTACGTTTAGCTAAGCGAAACTGAGCCTAGTATTATAATTTTGGCAGTTTGGAGAAAAGTCAAATTAAAAGAGTGTCATTAATAAATATTTAAGTTGGAGTCGTATGTCAGGCCTGCTAAATTAAAAATGTCATTGTCGCATACTTAGGATAACAATATAAAGTTTAAGATAGATTTACATAAGATTTTAGTTTACACAGTTTTTAGCGCAATTTCAATATTGTCTGTTGAAGTTGTTTATACTATAAACTGTAAGAATAAATGCAGCTAAGAAATGAATTCTTTGTTAAGTGAATTATCTTATCATTGTGATACCCTTAGCTATATTCTAATAAAAGTAGTTTTTTATTTCTTCTTCTATTTTTCTTTTATAATAACTACATAAAAGGTCTAGGTAGGTCTATCAGCATTTAGCTAATCCCTATTGCAATCAGCCTTCAGTTCAATGCGAGACTTCTGCGTACAAAACATGAAATTTACGTGAAAATTACATTCAAGCTCTGGAAATCAAAGAGTCACTCGGCAGGAAGTTGGCGGTAAAAAAACTCTAATACAATGAATTTTGCAGCCGGTGATCATAATATTATGTCAGACTGGTAAAATTTTCCAAGTCCAGAAACTGATGTGTACTTACAAATTTCCAATTGCAAGTCCAGGTACTGGTATTTATATAAGTCCCACATATTACCTTACGTAAAAAAAACATGACAGTTACTGTCCCTGCTATTAAACTCCTATTATTAAAAGGCGTATTTAAATAATTTACAAGAGTTGAAGTACTTCGCGTTATGGTGATATTTTACTACAAACAATTGCTTATATATGGCACTTTCGAGACCCGTACCCGTGGGATTTTCATGTGAAGTGTATGCGGATGACATCTCTCTGCTCATTTCCAGGCACAGCACGGATGCTGCCTGTGCCTTTATGCAATGTTGAGGACTGGTGCATCCGTCAGGATATGACAGTGATCTATGCAAAGACCAGCTTGGTGCTCTTCTTCGGAGGACGTAAGCTTTCGTACTTTGATCTTCCAAAGCTATTTGGACATACCTTGCAGCTCTCTCCCCATGTTAAGCACTTTGGAGTCCACCTTGACTCGACGTGGGGATTGGACGTAGAGGAAAAAGCTAATGCGCCTATGAGGACTTTCGCTCAATGCAGGAGTTGTGCACTGGATGTACATCTCGATCGTCAGACCCATACTCACATATGCCTCCTGTGTATGGTGGTCGAGGACGCTTGTGGGGACTGCGATTTAGAAGTTGGCGGGTCTGCAAAGGCTTGCCTGTTTGCGAATTACGGGCTCCATGGCCACTGCTGCTCTTAGCTCTTACTTACCCTGCCACCCGTGGATCTTGTCATTGTGCAGACTGTGCTCATGGGAATGTTGGGAGGACTGCTGGACTGGCTCTTCTCATTGCTCTTTGGCGTATGGCCTGGACTTGGAAAACCCTCTGACCAGTATGCCACGAGATGCGTGGGACCAGAGCTTAGTTTTGGGCTTCGCTTCTCTGTGAGCTTTTATGTTAGGGAATCGTGAAGAGGGAAGTCCCGATTCGCTCTAAAGATTTTTATCTACAGCTCTCACTAACGAGGGAGCCGGGGCGGGCGTTTACTTTTCTGAACCTAATATTGGGATGGAGTACTTACTTGGAAGACACACACTGCCTTCCAGGCTGAAGTCTTCGCAATAGCAGCGAAGATAGCCCTTGATATGCACATCAAGGGGAAGGACATTGCTATCCTTTCGGATAGTCAGGCAGCCTTGATGGCTCTAGTCTCTCGGATAACATCTAAGTTACTGGGGGATTGCAGGTCGTCTGTGGATAAGTTGTGTATCCTCAACAAGGTGGGTCCCTGGTTAAATGGGCATCAGGGGGAATAAAAGGGCTGACCTTTTAGTTAGGGCTGGCTCTGATTCTCCGTTGTTTGGACCGGAACCCGCGGATGTTCATAGGAAGCATCAGTAGAGATGGGAGAGACTGACTACTTGTAGGTGCACAAAACTGTTTCTTGATGGGACCATTAGAAATATCTCCGATTTCCTCATGGGGTTGGGAAGGAGCCATTGCAGAACTGTGGTTGGCATCATCACCGGCCACAGCTCACTTCACGCTCATCTAACAAGGATTGGAGCTGTCGACAGCCCTGAGTGTCTGTCCTGCCTAGAAGGAGAGTCTGAGACATCCGACCACTTTTTGTGTGCGTGTCCGCCCTGCGCCCGGAGCAGCCTGGATACTCTAGGGTATGCCCTTCTATTTATAGATGAGCTGAAAAACCTTCCTCACAAAGACCTCTGATACTTGTATACTTAGAAAAAATTTCAAGTTTCGTTACTGGTACTGGCATTTAGAGGTCTGTTTGTGTTTACGCTTTGTGCGCCTAGCCCTATTTATTTTCTCTAGTAGTGAAGTTTTTTTTTCGGTTTGATTACTACTTCAACTAGCCTGCGGAGCTCTTTTATGTTCGATCTTTCGAAACAAGACTGAATTTTGACATCAGTAGTAATTATTTATATGCGTGGTTATATGTGGTATCTATCTTATGCAGGTGATTAGATGCAGAGGGTTTTCCTACTCTAGATTTGAGAGGGCCCGATCTACCTCAGATTTAATAGGGCCTGTCCTCCTATACTAGATTTTATGTCTTTTATGATGGTTGCACTACTACTGTAGTGATGATGCTCTTTTTCTGCTGCTATCGGTTGGTGGCACCATTGCCCTAGACCTGAGTGCCGGTACTGCTGCTATCGAGTAGTAATATTGAATGATGTTATTTTCGCCCAATTAACCATAATATAATGGGCACATATTATCGACTCTGATAGCCTCATCTTCCGGAATGTTTTGCAATTGTCATACTGGGTCCAATGGGCACAACCGTTTTTTGAATGGTTAACCTACGACCATTCGATCGGACCCAAAAAAAAACTGGAGCCTTTTGTACAGTGCAGATTAGAGAATAACTACGTTTACGCAAATGCAAGTTCCTAAAAAAAAGCACGGGGGTCAATATGACTACGGTGATCAGGAAGGGTAAATAAATGATAAAAGAGTATGACGTCACTACACTACACAAGATTGTTAACACGCACAAACACACAGATTTGTATATCAGGTAGTTAGACATTAGGAATTTTTGCTCTTTAGTCGTATTTTGGTTTCTATTATGTAAAGTGTGTATGTTTTCTACATCCATTAATTAATATGTTTTTTATTTATTTCCAGGTTAAAAAGAAGATGTTGTACTCAAGCTCATTTGATGCTCTAAAAAAATCTCTGGTCGGCGTACAAAAATATATTCAAGCAACTGATCTGTCTGAAGCCTCCCGAGAAGCTGTAGAGGAAAAACTTCGCGCCACAGATCGTCAATAAGAGAATCTTATACAGCAGCAGCATACAACAACAAAGCAACAACAACAAAAAAAAACAAGAAAAAAAATAAAAAAAAATATTTATAAATAAATAAAGAAAAAAACCTAAAAATAATAAAAAAAAATTACAAAAACAATATAAATAATTAACGATTGCAATTTACAACAAAACAACAATAAGGAGAAGATAACTTTTTTAAGTATAAAATAAAGTAAATTTCAACAAAACGCAAAAAACCACTATTCTTACTCTTTGTATAAAAGTGTGTTGAGAGCGAGCGAGCGAGCGAGAGAGAGTGAGAGAGAAGTGTCACGAAATAATTTTAACTCACCAATGAATGTTTGAAGTAAGCAAAACGAAGAAGACGAAGAAGAATTGCTCACAATTATTTTTTTTATTCTTTTGCTAATTTATTGAATTCTTATTACTGATTTCTCTTCTTTTTTTCTACCCCCTCCCCTCCTAAATATTACACTCTCCCTCCTCAAAGAAGAGAACATCTTTTGTTTGTTTTTAAAGACTATAGTTATTTCTCCTTTTTAGTGTCCACTTCCCAATTCACACGTTTAAGTTTGACTAGTAGAGATGAAAAAAAGCAACCGCAGTCGCAACTGACTATTTATTTATAATGAAAAAAAAAGCGAAAATTTTGAAAAAGACTCGCGAACGCTTTTGCTACTGCTGTCAGTTGTGTGAATAGTTCACGAAACTATACTCACCGACACAATGAGGCTTCTTTTTTCAAAGAAAGAAATATTATTTTTCACATATTTAGTTTAATTAATAAAGTACGATGCCAAATTTGTGTTTTTTCTTCCTTTTAGTAACTAGTAAAAAGGAGAAAAGTACTGCGATTTACGTAATTATATAAAATCACGCATGTTTTCCTTCCTTCGTATATTAAATTTTATCTTTTCTTTATTTCGGTTTTTGTATAGACGCCTATCGATAAAAAACACTGCGCACATGAACAAAAGATTTTTAAGAAAGTTAAGATAGTATTGATTTTTTTTTAGTTAATTTTTAGTACCTACCTCCTACAAAAGAATTGTGAAATCTTTTATAACTATTTGTAATGATAGAGAGCGAATTGTAATTGTTTTTTTTTTATTTTGTTTTTTTTTATTTGTATTATAAAAAACTTGAAAAGTTTTTTCCTTTTTTGAACTGTTGTAAAAACAAGAAGAATACAATAATAATGTCCTCGTCGTCGTCCTCAATATTTTGATAAATAAAAAAAAAAACTGATTTAAATAAATTAATGGAAATGGAAAAGTAGTTTTTTTTCTATATACATACATTTCAGGATTTGAAACAGTTGACTTTTCACGAAAAAAAGCTTTCTTTTATTCATTAGTATTCCTGACCGATAAAAGTTTTGAAGCTAGAAAAACAAGCGCGAGAGCTTGATAGATACTTTTTTTTCGGTAAAATTATAAAACCGTCTTTAATTTCTCTAGCAAAAATAGCAAGCTTCATCAAAGTTTTAGTTTTTTTGAGGAAATACTATGGTAAAGTGTGTCCATAATTAGCTACCAAATCAATACAATGTATCTGTTGCTGACATTTCAACACAAAATTTAACTTAGTTAACTTTCTATTTCATGTGGGCTCAATTGCTTATGTCAATCAACATTGAAAAAATCATTGGCGGAAGTTGAAAAAATGAGCGCACAGCTCGAAAAGCGATTATAATAAAACCCTTCGAATTTCTGCTGCATATCTAATGAATATATTATTGCCTTTGGTAAAACACTTTTATCAGTAATAACCCTAAATGGTTAATTTAAAAATATTTCGATGCACCCACATATTTATTTGTTGTTTACAGTTCTCTGTTTGTACTTGGACAGAAAGAGTCAGCAATATAGATGTGAGCCCACTTTTTGCAGTGCATTTCTATCAACGTGGTCAGTCCATATTATACATGTCAGTGGTAGTATGTGTTTGATTCATAATTTGTAATCCGAGTGTAGGGCTTCTTCTGGCTTGCGAATAACCCTTCGGCCACTGGTTCGTAATTATGAAATATTCGAAATGCGATCCTTAAAATCTATTACCTTGTTCACATGAAGCGGAGTAGACTGAATTAGAATAGTTCTAATTCGCATAGTACCAAGTGTTCACAGTATTCCGTTCTCATTCCGTAGCTCGATAATACAATCTACTCCGCTTCATGTGAACAAGGTAATATAAAGATTTTAAGACACATCGCCATATTTTGGTGGAGGATATCAAATCACTCTTGTAATAGTTACATGTTAGTATCGCTATAATTATCGGCAAAACATGAATGCCGCAGTAATTGAAATTGACCTTAATACAACAAAATTAATTAGCCCACGGTAACATGGTCATCTGAGCTATATTTATTTATTATATGCTTTTCGTAACCAATAATAGGTACTTATAATACGTCCATTCCCCGAAGACACTCGTTTAAACTATTCAAAAATTATTTCGAGTTTACCTCGAATATTCTAATTTAACAACACTGCAGAGCAGACACCAGCACAAATTCATGTTCGAAGCTTCGGAAAAACTTCCTGAATTTTAGCGAGACAAATTCTAAGGTCGACACTCTAAATTTCGCTTGGTTTTCTTGATTAGAGGTGGGAACAACGGCCCGAGCCGTTCTTTAGCACGCTAAGAATATTTCTTGATGAGAAATGTCAACAACAAAAACAAACAAATTTGTAAAACATATTGGAAAAGAATGAGTAAAATTTTGAAAATACTTCTTCCTTTTCTTTTAGTATCTCTGAGTCTCCGCTGTAATTCGATTTTACATTTTCGTATAGATTGCTCGACTTTGCAATGATTTTATTAGAATTATTTTCCTTTGCTTTAAAAATCTTGTTCTTCTTTCTAAAATTGCTGACACAATGTTAGACATTTTCCAATGCAGAATTAATAAATATTATTGAAAGCAAATTTATCATTTTGATATTTTGTTATCTTACCCTGATAGCACAAAATGTATATCGGGAGGCCTGAACCGTAGCCTTCCAGCTCCAGTGAACAACGATAGGCAGTCGGGAAAAGATTCAGGGGTAAAGACTAACACGTATGACGTTTTCAAATGATTTATTTGCGTATGTAAGAGCAGGACAGGTAGCGCTACCAAAACTGTAAAACCCGCACTTTCAAGAGGGAAACATCAGTTTTTCACTTAGAATATATAGCAAACAGGAATGGTTGAATCGTGTAAAATTCGTGTACATGAGCGTAATTTGTTAAGAGCAGGAGACTATACATAGGAGTAAGTGAGATGCTGGATGGAGAAATTGTCAAATGTGCTTTTGTTTTGTGAGCAGATTTGGTCAACTAAAGTTCTTTTGTGAAATTTAACAAAAATACCGAATCAATTCTTTTCAAAACTATTTATCTTTGAACTTTATTTAGTGCAAAGTTTTATAGTGGCACTAGTGCCTGTAAAAATCTTCATATCAATTAAAAAAAACAGAAATGAAGTGTTCGGTCAGTGCTTGCAAATATAAATTGGGTTATAAACTAGGGAATCCTGCTTGAGGCAACTGCACTACCTAAATTATCCTTTTTGTTAATAGAAGCAAAGATTTATATAAATTAATTATGTGAATTGTTTCAGAATAAAGTAGAAAAAGAACATTTTTTACCACAGATGCTCCGCACAAAACCTTCGTTTACTTTTTACAAATTGACAAGTTGTTTAGAATAGGGATGGCGTGTAAATACATGTAAAAATGGACTACCAACACAACCAGGAATTCATTACGCAAAATCTGGCTTATCACCATTCCTGTTTGCTCTATATTCTAAGGTTTTTCATTACTTTTATGCTGTAGTCTTTGGGGATGTATTTGATACTTCTAAACCAATGAAGAAAAACACAATATTCAGGCATATTTCAGTAGTTTTGAACCAGTCAAGAGATGCACAATATTCGGACATATTTCAGTAGCCTTGAACTAGTGAAGAGAGCACACCATTCAGGCATAATTAAGGAGATACGATCCAAAATAACAAAATTGCTTTTCTTTCTTTCAAGCTTTGACATTTATTATGTAGTATATCTGTTGTGCGATTTGAGCACACAATGCTTCACCTCCCGCTCGAAATTCAAGATTCCCATTACTGTTCCGGACGTATCTATGAAATATAGAGATTATGATAATCAATCAAATTTTGCTTGCTATTCATTTAAGGTTACCGTAGCCACATTTTCCCACGGCTCCATCACATCTGCATTTTATACAGTACTAACATTAAACTGATGCACTAATTTTAAATATCGGCATACTTCACTCTCGTTCTCTCAATGTGCCAACTTACATACCAATGTACCTCAAAACTACTTTATATAAGCCTTGAAGCGATGTAAACCAATTAGAATGAGACAAATCTATCAATATACTTTTAAGTTTTTATGAATATTGAACTAAACCGCTGATGTGAGTTCTGAATCAGCCCTGAAAAGATGATGAGGGAACATATCTAGAGTTGCGTTTTGTTTCATTTTATGCGTGGAACTTTCCGTAGTGATCACTGACTTATAACAATGGACTGAGCGTATTGCCATTTTCCTATAGGAATGAATGGCACAAGTTTTACATTTTTCTCTTTCGCCCTATGGCAGAGTTGAAGCTACATACACAAAATATTTCTTACTAAACGTTTTTATGTTGGCTGCAGATGCAATCACGGCAGAAAGAATAAGGTAAATATAATGTTTACCATGCTCCGTCTCTCTTGCGCATACGCAGGATTCAGTTAAGAATAACTTGAAAATTAAAGTCAGAATGAGTTTGATTCCTTATAAGCTATAAAAATATCACTTGGACCCAAGAAAATATATTTTTTTAATTTAATTCGATTTTCGGGTGTAAAATTTCATCCGATTGTTTGAGTTTTACATGTTTTTTATGTAGTTAACGTTTTAAAGGGTGTTCTAACGGTGATATACAGAAACACAATATTTGTGCCACATGAAATAGCAAATCGCTCAGTCAATTGTTATAAGTCAGCGGTAGTGATTTAGTAGATTTTTACGGGCTGAAATACATGCAGTTCACCGATAGATTAAAAGAATTATGATTGTGGTGGTAACCCCTACAGTCGTGTCACCCAACTATTGCTTTATACTTTCAACGACTACAACACAAATGACGTTCAAAAATTTTAGGAGTAAGTTTAAGCTTAGAATATAGAGGCAACAGGAAGTGTTGATACCTGTAAAATTCGTGTGCATGAGCATGGATTTTTCAACGTGCCGTGAAGTAGCTTAGCATTATATTGGAGAAAGAGACAAATCTATGTTTAGCTGTCAAACGAAGTTTGTTTAATTTGCGAAAGATTTGCAACAATTTAAATATAACTTCAAACTTGTGAAAAGTGATTTAAAAATAGTGCTAAATAAAGTAAAGAGTGTAAGTAATTATCTGTTGATGATATAGTAATATATTTCTAAGTGATGTTCATGTAATTTCAGAATGAAGTGTTCGGTGAAAAATTGCCACAATAACACCAAGGTACGACGTGGGAAATCATTTTTTAGGCAAGTATAGTTATAAAATATTATTTTGTGTACTTTACACACATTTGTATATTAAATTAAATTAAAAATGCACAACAAGAGCGATGAAATATCGAAAAAATCCTTCCTCCACCGAGATTTGTTTACGTTTGTGACAGTTGCGAAATTCCCTGGGTATGTTGGCGTAGTGACAGCGAATAAGAACATTTTCGATGGGAGCAAACGTAATATTTTTAACCATATATATTGTTGCCCCGCTCTCTATATTGATTCTACTACACGGCTGTACTGAGCGTTCACTACAGCGGCAACAGATACTCACACAACCAGAATTTGACTACACCAAATTTGGCTTATCACACTTCCTGTACTCTCTATATTCTAAGAGTTTAAGGTATGCAGTGTTGCAATATCATACGCAACAGCGCATCACCATGCTGCAGTGAGGAAGGCTTAGAGGAAGGCTAATTGCTAAAATTGAGAAAATTGGCAGGTCCATCATGATTTCCGTTATAATAATTCCCATATAGTAAAAGCATAACGCAAAGATTACGTCATTTGGAGACAAATGTCACAAATTTATTCGTCTCAATTTTAATTGATCTTACCAATGTGAAATGATTTTATATTTCCATTAAATATTTCAATGCATTCAAAACATGTTTCAAAATATAACACGAAAAACTAAAAAAAATAAATAACTGAAACTGACATTTGTCTCCAACTGACATCGCAACACAAAGAGTTCCTCTCAAATCTGCCACACCTTGTCAATCTCTTGGTATCATGTAGTAATAGTACACTGTGGTGCAGGTTCGAACTCAGTCTTACGCTGTTTTCTGTGGACTAAATTAAATTCTTTTAAAAAAATGTGGAGAACTAGCTATTTTGCTAATTGCCGGTTCTGAAACAAAGCTGTAAAATCTGTGAATCATGTCCTTTGAGAAAGTAAGTAGGTATAGACCTCACAAACCAAAAGTGCTGGGCTTTATGGCTTCATAGGGCTATCATGAAGCCTGTTTTCAACAGGCTATAATCTTCTTAAAAAGAAAACAAACTCGGACAAGGTACTTTCATCTTCAATAAACAAATTTGGTGGTTGGATAAAAGAAAAATCACTTAATTTAAAAAAAAAGTAAATCCACTATATTTTTGTTCGTTTTTCTTCTCAAGGAAAGCTTAACTTAAGCTACAATACTCAATTACATTGAAACAGAATACTTAAAGCTTGTAGGTGCGTGTGTGTCTGTGTGTATAAATAGTTAAAAACACGAAAAAGCAAATAAATTGTCTTTCACTTCACACATAATATGAAGTTGAAAATAATATCAGTGTTAAAAAATAAAAATACATAATATAACAGGGATTATTAACATTAAAAAAATAATAATAAAATCGAAATCAGATTTCTAGCTACACAATAATTTGCGACATGACCTGACCTGACCTATATGGAACATACGGACTTAGCCCATTCTGCTTACCACAGCACACGAACGAACACACTAACTTAAAACAGAAATTGCATTTTAATCCTATTTTGATTATCAAATTTGTCTATATAAAAAAAAAAAAAAAAGGACAACCGACGTCATACTCGCCGGTGACCTCCTACCTCCTACTCTTTCTTCTTACCTTCTTTCTAACAAAATTTTTGCCTTAACTATAATAATTGGGATTTTATCAAATTTTTGATAGTACTCTTAAAATATTTTTTAAAAATATTATTCAACATGCTTTCTTAAAGCGTCTTCTTATAAAAATCAATAAGTATTTTCATCTCTCCCTCCCTCTCTTAATAAAAACGTTAAGAGAGCGATTTTATTAGAAATAAAATTTCGAACTGATAGAGATTAATGTCCTAAGAAGTAAAAAAAAAAAAAACAAAAAAAAAATTATGAAGTAAAATATTTGTTTAACCGAGTAGAGAAATAGCTGATCAAATTAGCAGCGTTTTAAGGTGCGCGCGTGCACATACACGCAAAAAGTCTGTCAAATAGCTATCCACCCACACATTCATATTGCAGCTGAATTTTGCCAATATAACCTTATGAGAACGCGTTACGTTTCGTTTGACGATTATGATTGAATGCACATTTGACTGAAATTTATCTTGATCGCACCCAGAAATATAAATTTGTTTGAAATTTTACTGCATCCACTTTTGTTGTCCCGGTGATAAGATTTCGTCGAATCTTTCTCCAATCCTTTCATCAACAATAACGACATCCTAGCCGTCTGCGCGGATTGCTGTAATATTTCGAAATATTGTTACAAAAGGTGTAGGCCGGCCGGCCTACACGACTCCATACATAATGGATGATGAAAATAATTTTAAATTCTTAAAAACTTTTCGAAAATTAAATTTTCGGAAACATATTCAAAATGGCAGCACAAATCGTTTGCGGATTTGTTTCCTCAGGATACATTTGCATAACTGTCTGGACTTGTTCCTCAGGAAATATGCTAGCTAAGTGATAATGCAATCGTCGACGTTGATCTTGGGCTGCTAAAACTGGTGGTGGTGCATGATGTGGCCATAAATTAATGTGTGGCTCTGAGGAAGACGCTGGTGGTGGACCACTATGCCAAGGCCTTGATGGATCTGGAGCTGATGCAATTCGTGTTACACTCTGAAGGGGAAAAAGAAAAAGATAAAAGAAAATTTAATTATCTCCAAAACAAATATGTAAGCAATGAAATGATGCAGTCAAAAAATCAATCTTTTGGATGCATTCGAGAATTTTTGCAGAGCGTTAAAGGAATCTTAGCAGTTTTTGTTTAAATACAGTCATTCGTTCCAAACCGCTGTCACCACGGTAAGCAAATTCTAGCCCAAACACTTTGAAACCCTTGCTGATGAAACATTGGAGTTAGCTAGGTAGGTTTTTAATAATATTATGTTCGAGGATAAAAATACAATTGTTTTTGAGTCGATTTTGGAAAACTGTTATGCCAACATCTAGAAAAATTATTAGAAAATACGACTTATAAATACAGGGTGTTTCATAATTGGTGCTCCTAGCTCAAGGGTTTGATAGCTGAGGTGAAGAGAACCAAAAAATATAAGGTGAAGGAGAGGGGGGAGGTACTTCCAGGAAGGCTTATTGGCCAATCATTGGAAAGCTGAGACGGTTTGCTGTCATCTGAGATGAGTGTCACCTTGATAGGATGTATATCAAGAAAGTTACAGGGTGTAAAGTAGTAAAAATCTTATAATTGTAATTTTTTTGCTTGTCTCCATCTCAGCTATCAAATCATCCTTGAGCTAGGTGCACCAATTAAATATATGTAGATGACAACAATCCACTAGAAGGAAAATAATAAAGCAAGAAGTTTTTAAGGGCACGCTTCAAGAAGATGGTGTTGCCAGCCTCAGCGCAAGTCGGCTGAGCAAGACTTACAAGTGTCTGCCCAGATCCACAAGCCTCAATCCAGCCAAGGCCTATTTTTTCGCAAAGGAGTACCGCCAGCCATTTGATTCGCATTAACGACCGAAGATTAAATCCCCTTACAGTTTCATCGGCTAACTTCCACTAGACCCTCCGGTGCTCAAAAAGTTTGCTCCACCAAAACTTGGTTAACAACATACTCACTATGATCATCGAGTCGACATAGGATCGACTTGATTCCCGTATCTCGATTGAGTAGCTCCTGCGTACATATCCTTCGTCACTGACTCTCGCCCGCTGTCATCGGTACAGCCTGGATGATCCTTACTAGATATCAACATTCTGTAGTGGAGATTACGCCACCGCTCGATTGACGGTTGTCTTACGATTAGCATTGTTACAAGTGCAGTCAATCAGCAGTTCCAGACAACAACCCTCTTGAAGACAATACGAATAAGAAAGCTGTACTCCGGTCTTCAAGAAACACAAGTCCTCCAAAGAGCATCATCCTCTTGGCTCGCTATACTCTCGCCTTCGAAGTGAAGAACTCTGTAGTGGAGTCTGGCATACTGACAAGCCGAACATATTCACACTGGACGCTGCAACTTAGTCCTTCTGCCGCAGTGCAGAATCAGCATATCAATCACCCCCCAAATATCTTCTTCTTTGCATACTATTACTTGCTCCCGCTGGAAATTCTCTTCTGAACAGCTTATAAATTTTCATTTTTTGTTTCCGTTTTTAGGCATTTTTCTTATTAAGGAGAGAGTAGACACGAAGTGATGGGATAGAATAGATTATTTTAAGCCACAACGTCACCTGGCGTCTAATTTTTGTACGAAAAACTGTAAATGCTAAGAACATTTATCATGACTCGATTTTCTTTGTAACTTGTTTTAATACAATTGGTCTGAATGGAACATATTCTGCTCATAATTTGCCCAATGATCAATAGTGATGGTGGTCTTGTAATTTGTAATCTAGATTATATTCGCTGTTGGTTGCTACTTACCAAGTTAGGTACTTAATGGAAGCAAAAAGGAGAAGTACACAATTTTTCCATTTGCTTTCGATGGAAGAAAGGAATAATTCTAAACAAAATACTAAATTGGAATATTTACACAAAACTAAAAACAGGTCAAGGTTTCACTCTGGACTTGCTAGAACAAGCCTTCTCGCAAAGAGACTTTGGGATTGAAAACCAATATTGCATAATAGATGTACGTGTCTGGACATGTAGGCCTAACAATGCAATCCTTGGTGGTCCTAGCATTGTTTATTAGTAGTGAGTTGTACTGTTGGAAAGTCTACGGAGTCTATCACAACAACTTGTGGATATTCGGAAATGTTCCACTTAAAACGATCTGGTACCAAATTACATTAATTGTAGTATTTGGAAGCAGTAAGTAAATGTTCCGTAAAACAAAATAGCTCCCCAGAATATTACGTTGGCCGCCTACTCACAAAAACTTCTCTGTTCTTCATGTCGTGAAAATAGTGTGTGAGGAGTAGTTGCACGGATCCTATGTTGGGTATCTGGTCACAAGGATATCACAGGTAACGAGATGGCTGACGAGGGCTCTGAAATGGATAGCTCAGCAGCGGTAGCTTATGAGAGGATTACAATCGGAGCATTAAAATAGGAGATCATCAGTTGCGCATATCAAACGATCAAACGGCAAGCCTTTGGTGGACTAGCAGGGAAACCTGCCGTATTGTATACAATTTTTTTTTGTTTTGCATATGACAAGAAAGGGACAAGAGAACTCCTTATTGGCAGTAGAGAAAATACCAGGAATATAGCAGGGTTCATTACGGGTCACTGGGTCATAGGGGACCATTCTAGAAGGCTGGGTATAGCGGCGAACGATTTCTGCAGGAGCTGCAAGGAGGAAATCGAATCATCTGTCTAACAAGTGCTTTGCTAGTGCGTTACTCTGCTGAAAAAAAATGTAGCCTATTGCGTAGCTACTTCTTTTCAAGTCTGGGTGAGATGCAAAGTAAAGCGTTTAGATGTATCCTGAGATTTCTAATGGATCTAAGGAGGTCTTAAAGATTATCCCATGAAGTCAAGAGCACAATTGACCTACTGGAGGTCTAAGAGATGCAGGCTAGTCTTCTAGCGGCACCCCGCTTTCTTAACCTTAGCTAATCTAACTGATGGTGTCCCGCGAGTTAAAGGCTTCAGGAAAAATCGAACGTCCGTCTTGTGCTGAGGTAGCTAGAGTTAATCATTTTATTCGGTTTTCGTCGTGATTCTGTTTATTTCACGGATATATGTATGTCTTGCCTCTACCAATTTTTTGAGGGCGATATAACGGTAACCTTTATCCGTTCAAACATCGATTTTAGCTTCTTCAGCTACACTTAAATCTTTTCCAGAACCCATTCTTTCTAAAAACAGAATGCATCCCGGAATAAAGTGAAACAAAAACTAAGCTATGCAGCGCAAAACAGAAAAATAGTGCTCGCAATAAAGCGAAGCGTGGTTGTATGTCTATAGACATTTTTTTGTTTAACTAGCTATCCACCAATTTACTCAACTCATACCAAGCATTGAGAGTCTGTTCGCACTCTTGGTGTAATTTTACAATTTGAGTTCGAATTGATATTATCTAAAGAAGAAGACATACAATTTTCTAGATGAATTCTCTATCTCCCGTATACGATTTAGTGTGTCGATTTGATTACAATTTTTGACCACATGAATTTAGATTGTCAATAAACTTACTTGATGCAAATCCCATTGAGTTGGGTGATGACTTCTAGGTCCGCTAAGAGACGGAGCTAACGGTCTGTGAGGTGAATGAGATTGAGCTGGAGATGGTACCAATGAGCTGGCCGGTGTTCCAGTACCACCAGTACTAGTACCAGCTGGTGTTAAACAGCGCTGCAATTGATATAATCTAGGATCACATCCACCAGGATTTAACGTTAATTGTCTTCTTAATTTTCTATGCAGATTAACAGTTTCATCTACTGGTTCAGTCGTTTGTTGTGCTGCCGCTTGTTGTTGCTGCTGCTGTTGTTGTTGCTGCTGTTGAACTGTCGATGTTGTAGCAGTCGATGACACTTGTGGTGACCACATAGATGTATAATTAGTATGAGAGCCTACGAGTGAATGTGTGTAAGCCTCTCGTGAAATATTTTCAATACTATGAGATTTCGGGAAGTTCGGATGCGTATCTAAAATATGACAAGTCGACGGATCCCATGGAGGGATTTGTGATTGTTGTTGTTGCTGTTGATTGATAACGGCACCCTTATTAGATGATGGCACTGCAGATATATCTGGTGCTCCAGATCTTGTTCTACAGAGTGCTTTACGAGATAATCGTTCGTTTGGATTTGTATCATTACTGGCGCCGCCATTATTACTACTCAGTGGTACACTAAGCGATTTTCCTTGAACTGGTGTCCTTGCTGGATCTGTTGATGAATTTCGTGCCGACAAATGACGTGCTGCATGCTCAGAGAGTCTTTCCGTAACAGATTTGTGAGGTCCTAATCCTCTTTCGGGATGATGAAATTTACATTTATTACCATAAGTACATTTTTTACCGTACGGGCACGGTGGCGGTGGATCACCTTTTCTGTAAATAAAAAAAAATTTTTTTAGAATTTAATTTTTGATTGCATAATAGAATTAGACTGGAATAAAGGCAGAGACTGCTCAACTTGTAACTGTTCTGAATTAATACTGGAATAGCTTCCACACAACAATCATTTTCTTTCATAAAGGAGTTTAGGATATGGAAGGATCGCATCCGTGATATTTCTGAGAGGCATTGAAAGATGACGTATACTCTACTGTGTGGTTTTATGTGCTACTGTTGTCATAACTAAGCGACAGCGGCGCTACAATAGTACAACGGTAAAAATGACTTACGACATTTGAATTGTCGTTTTTGGTTCACGCAACTCGACGTTTTGGAGTAGTCGTTAGAAAATGATCGAAAGTCTCCTTTAATAACTACTTTTCTTATGGCAAAATGACCTACGATTTTTTAAAAATTATTTAATAAAAGGAAAAATGTTATGTGGCAGGAAGAAACTCGAATGCAACCAAAATTCCTATATATTTCTAGAAGCTTCTGTTTCAGGGCTGCAAAATATTAAAACATAAGGAGTTAGAAACAACAATAGTAGGGAATCTTCTTCCATGTGTAGTACTCCATTAGAAACACCTAAAGATATGCAGGCTGATTTAAATCAGTTCATTAAGAATTCAATTTGAATGCTCCTTCTTCTCAACAACAACGGACAAGCCAACAAGAAAGAAATGTGCCAGCAAGTGTAAAGCTGATTCGGGAAGAGCTCCAAGAAGCTCCGTGAACTCTAATTTGAACTTCTGTCATTAGATGTCGTTTTTATAAAACTACGGTGTCGATCACGAGTGTTGATTTGCGTGAACCGACTTCTGGTGGACCCCACAAGCAATGACCGTGAGTATGAAAAATACATGTTAATCCTCTTTGTATTTACATAGACTTAAACCCAACGTGACACATGCTTTTGAATGAAAATGTGAAAGCGGCTATTTGGAATTTGTGGAATTTCGCCCATTGCAGAAAAACTTTTGGCTTCGAGATGCAGATCCCTATAGTAGGACGTAAAGTGGTCTCCACAACCAAAGGCTAGCTCTCTCCGTCTACGGTTAACATTCTTAAAATATTAACGTTCCGCCCATTCCGGGATAGGCAAATTGTGCGATATTTGTAGTATGCACTCCCATATGATCGTTAGGAGACGAGTTAATGTGTCTTTGGTTGGACACAGCATCGATTTTTAAGTTGACAATGGGTAATCCTCTAGTTTGCATGTCATTCGACAATGTGATATCGAAGCTGCAATTCCCGTCCTCATAGATAAAAAGAGCGATGTTGATGTTTTCTTGAGCCTTGACCACGCCAAACAGCAGGAAGTATAAAAGGGCTCACAACTGGTGTGGAATTGAGAAAAGATTAGTACATGAAAATAATTTCGTTGCTGTCAATGAACATCGAAAGGCAAAAAGAATATACCATTAAATCATGGCTTGGTTCTGGCATCTTTGTTATTGAGATCCTCTTCAAAGACGATTTTTACTGAAAAATCCAACAGCGTTAGCGGTCGGACTTAAAAAAAACTTTTCTTAGCGGATAAAGAAAATGTTCTTGAAATTTTTATCGGGTACGAGGGAGACTAATATAGAGTTATGGTTAACATTACTACTGGTCTCAGGATGCATCAAACTCATAGTTCGAAATATAGCTCCCACCTGGAATGATCGGATGTAAGAACTGACAGCTGTCGGAGCGTTTATCCGGTCTTTACCAGGTGAAGTAAGAAGTTTTCAATTAAATATCCATAGATGTCTTTCAATAAAATCTAAACTCTAAATCTAATAAATATTTCTGCAATATTCTTCTTGTTTTAGTAATTAGTGGTTTATTATAAATGGATAGAAAAGATTAATAAAATATGCTCTAAAAATGAGCTTCAAGGAATCCCATACTGCAATGAAAAATAAACCAATGAGAACAGGACAAGTACGATTCACTGCTGAAAATACTTACTTCGGTTGTATTCGTAAAAAATTATCTAAAGTTGGTCCTGATCGACCAAGTGGATCATCCGGTGGCATGAACCTGTCATTTACGAACGAATACATTAGGACTCGCTCTTCAACCACCTTCTTAAACTCAGAGCTTTCTTGTATTAAATCTCTGTAGTTATCATTGGAAACCACAATACCATCATTTTCAACAGCTAACTGCAATTATATAACATAGGGAATACGGTATTAATTTAAAAACATTCAATAATAAATTCGCTAAGTACGTTACCTTTAAAATATATCTATCATCATAGCAAACCATTCGTTTACCACCAACCAATCTAGATGGTGTAAACACAAGCATCCTTTCACGCTCCAATTCATTGAGTATTTCTTGATCTTTAATTGGATTATCAGGTCTTGAACTCTCTTTTCTCCATTTAGGCACAAAAACTGTAATATCCTTATGGCCATGATTTTTAAACCAATCAACGCATAATTTAATTCCTCGACACGAGAATACTTCTTTGTTGCCATGACTCATAGCAACATTGCTACCATCTATAACTATTGGACGTAATACGTTGAATTGATTTTGGTCATCATTAAAACTATTACTGATCGCGATTATCTGATGTCCGATATCACTGGGCGATATAATTGATGTAGTCGATCCACTTACTGGTGATAAACATTCAGCAGTGGGTGAATCACATGCAAAATCACCTTTATTGCCGTGTTGTGCTCCTAATTTAATTAATTCTGCTAAGAGTTCATTTTGTGCTGGATCCTGACCTAGACGGGCCAATGCAGCTTGGACTAGACGTTCAGTATATCCCAATTTAAGGGCAAATTCAACTCTTGCCGTATATCCTGGTGTACGTTCTTGTGATGTAGTTATAGAGTTGATAATTGTTCCTGTTGTTGGCGATGTATTTGCTGTTGACAAAGGATTCTGTTGTTGTTGTGTTTGTTGATGATGTTGAAGTAAAAGTTGTGACTGATGGCTAGTAACATATTCGGCAAATTCTTGTCCTAATGTGTCACTAGTTGTTCGTGATACTTGTTCGTGATCAGTACTCTTTGAGTTATGTAAATCCTCATTATCACAATCTGAATCATAGCTAGAG
Organism: Dioctria rufipes; assembly: GCA_963924295.1. Taxonomy (NCBI): domain Eukaryota; kingdom Metazoa; phylum Arthropoda; class Insecta; order Diptera; family Asilidae; genus Dioctria; species Dioctria rufipes. The sequence goes on along the minus strand of OZ002740.1, from coordinate 19,346,857 downwards.
TCTTCAGCTTCAGCAATCGCTAGACTTTCGATGTAATGCTATAAGAGAAATGAGAAAAGATAATAATTAATATATGACGATTGCATAGACAACAGATAGACTAAAAACACACAAACAAAAGTAGCGCTATATAGGATTCTATAGAAGAGAATTTAAAATTCCTTTCATCATTCAAATTAGATTAAATCTGACTCTCAATCTTATTTGAAATCAAAGCTATGTTTTTAAGAGCCGAGCGAGGAATGGTCGATGAAATGCTCACCAGCCGACTCAATTACACATACATAAGTATATTGGTTAACAATTTTCGTCTCATCATAAATCATCATAAAAAGAATGACTTCGTCACGATCTGGCCGCGATGTGATGATTCGTGTGTTTAAATTTCAATTTCTTGGATTTCTGTGACCATTATCTCTTGACAGTTGGCATGGTTTATGATCCGCTCGCTGTCTCGCCAATATTATTGCAAGTGTACGAAATGTAAGTACATTTAAAATTTTAATAATTCTCAATGAACCCGGCTGAAAATCACTTTCTGACCATATTTTTTTTTTTTTGCATTTATGCGGCAGCTGCATATATATTTCAGAGAAGTAGAGAAATTTGAAGCGTAATGCCAGTCTAAATTCGACAACTGATTTATTCGCAACAAACTTTGATTACCAATAGTGCGCAAGAGTGGTCAGCTATACAATATTTATGTAACATAGTCTTACCGAGGAGTAGACAACGCATATTTCAATTCTAGACGTTGTACAGTATTTCGTCATTTACATGAAATACGTTCAGAATTTTATTTCACAATAAACCATGGCATTGAGGTGGTGGTGCACTTTTGATGTAAGTAAGGCTCAGAACTGTGTTTTCGCTATTACAATGACAGAAAATTTAAATCATGATATGAGTACCAATTAAAGAGCAGATTACTCTCCCTTTAGTATAATTATGAGATTATAATGGTCTTGCTTGAGTATGCCTGAATAAATATTTAAATTGTTGGAGAGCCACTTGGAGTCGTTCTATATAAACAACAAAATCGAAGCAAATCCAATTTTAAAAGAAGGCACAGGAAAATAGTGCTAGTCGGACGACAAAGCCAGCCTGTGTTTAACTAATACCATGAGTTTTTAAAATTTTCCATTATTTTTTTTTATTGTAGCTTGTCCTCTCTTGTAGGATTTCATTATGAATTAAGAAAAATTACGGATAATGTCACGAGGAACTATATTGCATGAGGAAGAGAGAGCAAAAATGCAGCTTATATCGATGTTGGTCTCACACAACGGCAAACTGCACAAACTTCTTACTTATTTACGGGAAAAATACAGCTCATGATCACAATAGAAAACTTAGTGATCATCAAAAAGGATTTATTTTGAGGACAGCCAGGAAACCGGATGCCGCATAACTCTTGGGCTTTCAATTAACATTTCCTAGAAAGTTCCGTATACAGATTTGCGTCCACTCTTCGAGGGAGGGATGTCAATTTGGTGATTCTAGCAGAAAAAATTCTAGCCCATACCATAACGTCGCCTGTACTGGACATACAACTCATATTGACGGACTATTGATGTGCCAATGGTACTTGAAACCGTCACGACCATCTAAATCAAATTTCTTTTCGTCGCTAAAGACAACTCGCTACCATTCCGTTTCCAAGACATCTCCTGTTGATCACTTCTGATTTTATGGGAATTTCGTTCACTTTAGTTAAGAGCAATCAATCACACTTCATCTCACTTAAAAATAATCACTGGCAAAATTACGTAACTTTTTGTCGACACTCAGTAAGGAATATTTAACTATGCCTGTCGAATTTAAACTTACGATGGATGTTTTCTTTTGCACAAGTCTTTATAATTATTGTTATATATGAATTATACCACAATGAATAAAAACATATTAAAAACTGAAGCACTGCTTCAGATACCAAATGATAATGTCCTAGAACAGAATCAGACAGAGAGGCTATGTGGAAGTTCGTAAGTATTCTCTCAAGGGGAGAAAGTAGGAGAGAGAAACAAAATGTTTCTACTGGATATTATTTGGGGTCATGGTCATAGTGTACAATATGAAATTTTGCAAGTGAGCACTTTTTAAAACTTACTGCTGATAATTAACAGAAATTAATAGAAAAAAAAAATAAAATAAAATAAATACAATTCATATTGATATATAAAACGAAATATAAACGAGGATAGAATGGACCCTTGTGGAACACCAACCACAGTCCATAATGTGATTAAAAAGAGAGAAAATTGTAAATGAACTTGATAGAAAAATTTAAATTGACATATGTACATAGCACACAGAAGAATATTGCGATTAACTAAATCGAAAGACTTGAGTAATGCAGAAGTACTAGGATTGTCAGCCTAATCCAACCTGATCTTTATTATTATCTGATTTGTTTAGGGTCTATTTATACGTATTAAAATTTTAATAATCGAAATACTTTCACTGCAGTATTATTAGGCGCTTTTTAAGCTGTGTCCACACTAGCAAGTAACTTTCAGAAGCACTTTTGAAATAGTTTCCAATGAACTAGAACGAAAACACCTGGAAGTTCACTTGTGGTTAGTGCTACCACTTTTATAAGTCATTTCAACAATATATATAGCGTTAATCGTGACAGGTATCAGAAATTCAATGGGGATGATAGCATGATGAGGTTGCCAAAGAAGCATCAAAATGTCTTGGTTTTTTGAAAAGGTGTAAGAAATATTTCAGCCCATCAAATATAGCGCTCCTCTACAAGTCCTACATCAGACCTAGAATTGAATACAATTCCCATATCTGGGCCGGGGCTGGTCGCACAGCCTTAGCTTCATTGGATATTGTCCAAAAGAGAGCCTGCAAGCTCATTGGCGATGTGGCAATTACTCGTCATATCGACTCGCTCGAGCACCGTCGCAATGTTGGATGCCTTTCGCTCCTTTATCGCTATATGCATGGCCAATGTTCTGATGAAATATCTAGTATGATCACTTGTAGAATAGTTCCTGCAGCAATACCCGCGCTGCATCCCGCGCTCATCCTTTTACCCTTCAAATTACCTTCGGCCGTACACTAAAATTCCGTGATGCTTTCTTATCCCGAACTGTGCGAATGTGGAACAGTCTACCATCTTCTGTCTTTTCTCCGGCATACAACCTGCAAAAGTTTAAGGGCGACATACATCGGCACCTCCGCCGCTCTCCTCATATCCATATCCCTTAATCCTTTCCCTATCTCCTTCCTGCCACGCTGTGCTTTGCATCATAGGGTATCCCCTGAGCTTGGCTTAATAATATATAAAAAAAAAAAAAAAAAAAAAAAAAAAAAAGTTATTCCTGAGCTCTCAACGCATAAAAAAAACATACATTGACACTGAAATCGCAACTCCATGCAAAGAAACTCTAAGCATAAAAAAACATGTTGTAAGAGTTGAACGAAATCTCATTACAATAAACCGCTTAGCAATTACATATTATCGCATAGATTACATGAAGATTTCTAATCACAATAATAGTGTCAAAAGTTCATTTCGAGAGCAGAGCATTATAACTCCACTGATGTTTTGGCTCTAAATCAAGATAATGATCTTCTTATCAGTAAACAAATAATCAACACTAATTGACAACGTTGGTAATCACCTGCCATTGAGCATCGATTAAAAAATAATCCGATTACTTATGTACATACGTACGTACGTACGTACAAACATAACTACACTTGAAGCGGATATACTTAAAGCCTTGCGATGCGATATTGAGCAATCATCACAAAATGTCAAGTGGAGGCGGCTCGAGGCTAACCGACGACGAACGCAAAAAAAAAAAGCAGCAGAAAATACAAGATAAAAAAAAAACAAAAAAATGTTTTGCCACTTGATTCTCACAATCTTAATGGCCGCGCAATTTGTATTAAGCGCTTTTATGTAATTATGAAGGTGTGAAGGAAAAACCTCTCCGAGAGTTGTTAATCATTTTGTAATAATTACAAATCGATGTCAGTACCCTACTGAGAAGAGTAAGTATTTTTTTGTAGTTTCGATAAATGCATGATTTGCGAGTACCCCTAACCTATAGTCTGGAAGTTATGGAAACAGTAAGTTTTCAAAATACACAGTAGAAGGTGAACCCCAAATGAAAGTATTAAATTAAGTGTCGCGAGCAATGTTTCACTTTGTTAAACTTAAAAGTCGCACGGCCTTTCTGAAATCACCACATTTTTCATTCATTTTATCAATAACTGGGAATACCTGTAACATGAGTGGGTAGGAAGGTATACAACCTTTAAGGTGATGAGATTTTACTTAAACATGATATGATCGTTATTTATTTTTATTTTTTAAATTGAATACCAGCCACTTTTCAAATTAATTGATCAAAAGTACTTTGCAGTGTTAATATGAAAAGTTTAAGGTCAGCCAGAAGACATGAAAAATCCTTGGTGATAATGGAATTAATTATGAAATCATGTGCAGTAAATGTAAAGTAAATTGAAAAAAAAAAAAAACACCAAAAACTGACTAGATTTCGTCATCTGTAATATACCCCCATCGTTTCGTCTCTCCAATCAGAAATTTCCACCATTCATTTAAGGATGAAATTTTATAAAGTTTAGAATTTTATGAGTCCTAAACCCCACAAATACAGTGTACGTGAATCAGTCAATTGAATTTAACTTAATTAATCTTATTTTGACGTTTCTGAAAGTAAACTTTTCAAAGTTCCGGGAGTTCAGCGAAACTTTTTAAAGTTTATTGGCTTTTAAAAAATATTAAAAATTTGAAATGTATGTTGTTCCGAATATATTGAAAGTATAAAGTTTTGTCAAATTATATCACACTAATATATCTCGCGGGTAGCCTAAATTTTCAATCGATATGCCGTGTCCAGTTCAATTATTTATTAAATGAGCTTGATGAAATTTTGCAGGGCCAGAATTAATATATTGATTGAAATTCGAGATGTCATTCTCGAATCACCGTCACCATTTTTGGTGTTTTTTTCTATATCCAGGGATTTTAATTTCAGTTAAATTTAAAAAAATTTCAATGTTTGGATATAATAGGTCAACCTCTGCTCCAAACATAAATCTTCTAGGAATTCCCTACATATTATTGAAAACCTTGTGTCATTTGTAAAATGTACTTTTTATCTGGACATCGTTCACAATTAATAACCGCCATTCTCTTTTAAAATCTTATCTGATATTTTTCCTTGATTTGCTACGACTGTCATCCTGATATAGGAAGGACTATGTAGTGGTATAGTCGTATATAACCAAAGAAATTCATAGCATTTGAAGAATTTTATAAAAGTTCTCCTCACTAAAGTATCGGGAGGAGATTTAAGGCTAGGCTATGATACTACCCGATTATAGTATATCCATTATAATGGATCCCTCGAAAAAATCAAGCTTACATTTTCCACACAAATGTCAGTTGTTTCCTCAATAAATAAATTCGGTTTTCCAAACAATCTAAATATATCAAAGCAGGGATCTCCCTTAAAATTCAATTCTTGACCCGATACTCTTCAAACGATTCACCTTCACTTTGGACCTATCTGTAAATGAAAATTCGACAACTTTTCTCTAAGCAGATGAATCTCTATAAATGAAAATTCGACAACTTTTCTCTAAGCATCAGATGAATCTCTAAAGTACAACAAAATATTTTGTTCAAAAGTGACAAAAAACATAGTGGGGAATCAAAGTAAATATCCCAAAATTCAAACTCATCTGCATTCGAAACCTCCATCAGATATAATAAAAAAAAAAAAAAAAAAAATAGCCGTCAATATACATTTATGGGGTTTGTATTCCACTGTACAGATAGGACTTGTAGAGATGTACCAAATTTGGGGGGTGGGGGGGGGGGTGGTGGTGGTGGGGGCTAAAGTATTTCTTACACTTTTTCTTCCACTTACACAACACGTCTATCGAAACTAGAAGGAAAAATACGCCTCCATAAAAGGCAAATGATAGCTTCTATGCCAATGGTATACGTAGTCGCAGCCATAACTCAACCCTTCAATTAATAAAATGTCCCCTTTTCAATTAGCCTGTTTCAACCTGTGCACAATATCTTATTAGGAAGGTCTTAAGCCTACAGTAATATCACTCTTAAATGTCTGTTTGGCATGAAACTATGTACAGTATCGATTTACATACATAATTTTTCGCTCAGCGTATACAGATTAGAAATAACTCATTAACAAACATTAAAAATACTAAAGGTCCTAAAACTTACTCTTGCGGAACATCATTATAAAAAGATATAAAATCGCTTCCAAAATAACTTTTTATATATGTACATATACATAATAAAAATATTCTTACAGTTACACCAGAGGAAGAGAGAAAAAGAAATAAAATGCCAACAGACCGCATGCGGCACGCCGCTCATTTTCTTCGGAAGAGGTTCTGTTGTATCTAAGTAAAAAATGACATCTGACATGTTTTTATTATTCAATATTCAGCCACAATTCATAGAATATCTGAAATGTTCCCAGAATTAAAATCTTTTGTCTTTGATAGCTCGAGGCGGCTAGAGCTATAACACTCTGGGAATGGTATACTGGAAATACCAATGAGCGAGTCTGTAAATCATTTGAAAGAACTCTCCTTCCTTTTATCTACATACATATATGTAATACATACAAACATCCATAAAGCATAATCAATATGACAAGACTTGTGTTAAGCAAATCAGAAATGTTGCAATTATGAAATTAATTTGCATATGTAATATGCGATGCATGCCAAATGAAGTTAGTTTTCAATTTTCTCCGTTTTATGTAATTATGGAAATCTTAGAAGCTGATGGCAATTAATTTTATAAGAAGCACAAAAATGATGTAGTACCTACATACAATTCAGCGTTGTCATAACGAAAGTGTTTTAGATTGTGGGATTTCTGTTTATTTGATTGCTATTGGTATTATTGATGGGAATTACATAACATTTGTAGGAAATGATGTTTACATTTAATGTGTTGTGTGTGGTGGATATTGTTTTTCAAATCATTTAGAGATTCTGATCTTATTTCAGATATAGTCCCAATGGTTTTATGGTAGTAATTAGTTTTGCTATTAACCAATTTCGAATTTGTTTGTATTGTACTTTAGGTACACCAAACATATAAGTACTCAGGCCTAGGTCTAGAAATTTGTATGCTAATTTCTAGGAGGTGTCCCCATAAGGTCGTATATATGTTCTGTTCTTCTTATTCAAATTACACTTTTGGCCAATTTAGAGCTTGAATTCAAAATTTCCAGAATTTCTTAAGTACGGAAAGTGAAAACTGTCGACTCATATTTTTTTCAAATGCTCTCACCACTTTACAATACAATGGCTATTGCCAGTATCAGTACACAAGATTACAAATCTTTTACGTACTAAAATTATTCTGCCATATGTAAAATGAGGTAATAATAGACTGCGAACTAGCTTTAAGTGAATTTCAGTATCCAGAATGCCAGCAGATAACCATATTGTGTAAAATCCGACATAGACCCTTCTAAGAGTGGTGACATTTCACAGCATTTCATTCGTGTTTCAAGCATCACTCCTAAAATGAAAGCTTTATGCTCATATCTCAGTAAATTTACAATGATTCAGTTTGAGATTATTATCTAGGACCAGTTGTAGACTTTCCAAAAATCCAAGTTAATACATTCAACGCAGTCCTACCAAGGTACAACTGCACATCATCAACATATAAATGGTCACTTGCATCCTTAACTTAGCGTAGTAGATCGTTAATGTATAAGCTTAACAGTAACGGACCCTAGAACGGAGCCCTGTGGTACCCCACGATTTACTAAAAAATGGCCGAATGGACATTGCCGAACTTCACACATTAGCTGTGTTCTTTTGTGTACCTTGCTCTAGAGCTCCCATATACTGGAGAGAACAAATTGTTCTGTCGATTAAAGCGAACTATTTGTACTGTTCGCTTCATTTATAAATCTTCTATGAAAATGTATGAGGTATTCTTTTGTGTATCTTTTGTTCTACGGACACAAAAGAAAACGGCTATTGCAGGCGATTTATTAAGAAGCTTTCCACAAGTCGTACAGCAGAGAAAGAGAGCCGAAAAAGAGAGTTTCTCAAGTGAATTCCCATTAGTGACGCCATCAAAAGCTTTGCTAAGATCTGACATCACTAATATACAGAGTTCAATCCTATCCATTGGCGGCCGGATATTAGTAGTAATTTCCAAAAGTCCGGTTTCACCAGAGATGTCTAATAAAACGAGGATACAATTTGTCCAGACTCACTGCATCTGATTTTATCTAGCCATAGCCAATATCATTTCGTCCATGCTAATGCCTCATTTTCATCGTTAAGTTAATTCATTTGATTAATTTTCCGGTTAATTTTGTTATAGGAACTGTTGCAAGAATTGAAAAAAGATGGAGATATTTTTCAATTAGTCAAATGAATTAACTTAATGATGAAAATGAGGCATAACAGATCGAAATGCAAAATCCGGTGTGTCAAAATTTAATGCCGACGTAGATATGTCACGAGTGTAATTCACCTCAGTTCTCGAAGATTTACGCAGGAATGTCACAATTTATTGGTATATTTTAAACGAATCTCTCAGGGCCAGTATATGTATGTGAAAGCTAAATACCCAAGCATTTATTCTCCTAAAATATAAGACGGTAAATAGATGAAACCTAGCAACACTCATCCGATGACGGCCGATTGAAAGATTGGACCCTGTTGTACTACTTCTTGTACTAGCCGTCGACGTGAATAGATCATCATAGAATGGTACCTGTCTGAGACATCGTGGAATCAATCCACAAATATAAAGTATCTATATTCTTCGAATTTATATATAATAAAATAAAGAAAATATCGTAACTGCGCTTATTTTATTTATAAATCCCTACAAAACCGAGATATTCTGCCACCAAAACAATAGCCCGCATGGAAACATCGAAGAAAAGGCCTAAATTCTTATATAGCAACACCAAGAAGGGGTTGCCCGATTTATCCCATCTTTGAAATTGTATGTAGGTACTATTTTTATGAAAAGGCCGTGCACAAAATGTCAGCTCTCTATGTTGACGCGTTCTCATCAGGCAGTGTCCAAATTTATAATGTAAAACGAAATTTTTTAATGGCAACCCCACGTAGGTGTTACACGATTTGTCCAAAATTTGTGCAAAATTTCAACTCTATAAGTGAAAGCACTCTGGAGTTATCGTGAGGAAATAAAATAAATTTTAATATTATGCTTGGGTGTCCAATCCATCTTGCTCTACTATCATATTTTCTATGTGTTACAAATGAAATGGCAAACTTAGTATACCCTATGACTCCATCATCTAGGGTATAAAAATAATAATTTTAAAATCGCCCAGAAAGTATCTATATTGGAACAAAGAGATTGCTTAAAGGAGAGCGGTTTTAAATTATGCAGCTGAGATCTGCTGTACAAAACAGGATTTTATGGAGACCCACTGTTCTCCCTTATGCCCTCGATGGATTATTAAAGGAGCAATAAGTACCTAAGTAATAATTCACAAATTTTTTTCATAATGTTGGAATCGGAGAAAATAAAACATTGGCCATCGGGATTCGAACCATGATACTTTGTACTTTTGTCCTGTACAATATTTATTGGACACCATTGTCGTCGCCTTCTCTACTTACTACACTTTTCATGAAAAAGCCTCGATCTCACAACTCAGCCATATAGAAATTATGTACATATAAAGGGTTTTCCAATAAGACGTGTTATTTTAATTAGCCCGCTATTTCGGTAGATGTCACTTTTGGAGCTGTCATTTTTTGACATTTGACAAGTAGAAACTACGCCATTAATAAAAATGGAATGATACACGATTCAACAACGCATTGAAATTATTAAAATGCACTATAAAAATGGTGAAAATGTGGCAGAGACGGTTCGTAAAACTCGAACATTTTTGGGTCGTCGTGAAGCACCTTGTCGGACCGCAATACAGAAATTGGTAGAAAAATTCGAGCTGTCGGGACAAGTTAGTGATGTGAAGAATAAAACCCGTGCACGTCGCTCAAGAACAGCCGGCCGATCATCAACAACGTCGAGTCTTTGCTGATTGGGTCCTTGAAATGCATGAAAATGATCCGGAATTCCATCGAAAACTCATCTTGAGTGATGAGGCCCATTTCCACCTCGATGGCTTCGTCAACAAGCAAAATTGTCGCATCTGGGGCTCGGAAAACCCAAGAGTTATTGTTGAAAAGCCTCTCTATCCTCAACGTGTGACTGTTTGGTGCGGTTTATGGTCCCACGGGGTCATTGGATCTTACTTTTTCGAAAATGAGGCTGGAGCAACAGTTACGGTGAATGGATTGCGCTATCGACAGATGATTAATGATTTTTTATGGCCGGAATTGGATGGTATTGATCTGGACAACGTTTACTTTCAACAAGACGGCGCCACGTGCCATACAAGCAACGAAACCATTGATCTTTTACGGGAAAAGTTTCCGGACCGTATTATCTCTCGAAGAGGTGATCACAATTGGCCACCGAGATCTTGTGACTTAACACCTTGCGACTTCTTCGTTTGGGGCCACGTGAAAGAGAAGGTATACGCCAACAGCCCAGCGTCGATTCAAGACATCAAAGATGGAATTCGTGAGGCTATCGAGGATATAGGGCAGCCACTTTGCGATTTGGTTATGGAAAATTTCATGAAAAGGATATGGTCCTGTAGGCGTGGTCGTGGTGGTCATTTGGCTGATGTTATTTTCCATTATTAACGGCATACCTTCCTCTTTATAATGAAATAAAGATCCGATCATTTATCTCAAAAAATGAATATCAAAATAACACCTCTTATTGGAGAACCCTGTACATATCTACGCAACTTTGGTTTTATAAATGCCGCTGTCAGATTAAAGTTATGTTCATCTCCATCATGAATGTTCACCCACTTATAGGAATGAAAAAAAAAAATACAAACATTATTACCAGCGATCGAGATACGAACCTTAATACTCGTCGTATACCATACCAATTGGGTCATCCAACAACACTTTAACAAATCCTCTGATCAGTTCAACATTTCATGAAGATACCTACCTCAATACCACATAATATATAAATAATATGAATACTCCACTCTCTCTCTCTTGATGTAAACTTTTTTAAGATAATAAATATTCAAATAAAATCGCAGTTGAAAACATTGTCTTAGAAATAAAATTCGATTTACTCAATTGAACCAGTTCGATGTGCCATACCCATGCCCAATACATAATTCAGAGAAATTCTTCTCATCCATCAATTAATTTGTCACGTTCATCCTGCGTGTCAAATTAGCAAGAACCTATTCTATAAAATCCCCTGTATTCCACTAATCAATCATATATCACCCCCACCGCATTAATCCAAAAGTCCCCCAAAGTTGTGACAATAAATTTTTGTAAAGGAATTCTTAGAGAAATTTCTACGGCGTAAGAGGAAAAAACGCATTTTAAATTATACTTTAAATTCAAATCGTGTACGCCATTTATGGTACTTTGCTGCTGCTGTTGCGTTGCTGTTGCTAGTGTTTTTTTTTTTTCACTTTTATATTGCCAAGTTCCGGTTGGCTCCAAAACACATATTCAAACGCGGCAAACATGAAAAAATAAAAAAACAAATTCTTGGCGCAGCAGCCAGCAGCAGCATGCGCCGCCGCCCGACTTGATAAAGGAATGCGCACAAGTTTCTCTTTACCATACAGTAAAAAAAGAAAAAAAAAAAACAAAAAAAAATTTTTTTTCGTTGCCGCTTCTTTTAGTACCGGTTGATGGTTGGGATCTTAGATATTATAATAATAAGCCATCTGTAATTTCATTTGTCAGGCTTAAATATAAATATTATACCGAGAACAGGTTTAATATTGGATAAAATCTGGCTTTCGCAGATATCTTAAAAATTTCTTCTATTCTCTCTCTCTCTCTATCTATCTCCTCGAAATCTTATAATCTGCCCTTTGCTCATAAGACTTGCTAATATTCACGTCTAGACCTCGTCTACATCATAAACTGGCAAGAAACAATAATATTAATTGCTCGATTGCACTCTACAGTTTACTAATGAGAGTGTACTGCGCACTGCGCAGTACCAGCAGTCATAATAAATTTCTTTTATTCTTCAATGCGGCGACTTATTGATTTACGCAAAAATTTTTATGAGAATATACCTACGTACTTACTTACCTACCTGTAAAACTTCTCACCCCCTACTGATCTACCTGCTGTGTGGCTTTTGACTTATAATTTTTTATGGCGCATCCACATATTTTATTAAATCGAAAAAGCACGAGGAGAACAAGTATGTAGTAAGTAAGTAACTCACCGTGCTTCACCTTGCTATTGCTGCTGTTACTGTTGCTGGCTGGCTGGCTGGAAACTTTTACACTTTGTACCCGATGCAATAATTGCTTTCGTCAGTTGTTTGTTTATCGGAGTGCCATTATTCGAACATCCGCATCAAAAAAGGTTACGAAAAATATCACAGATGTGATTTTAACACTTGATTTACATATTTGTGTTGGGATGGTGAGTGTGGTGATTCAAAAGTGATTCAAGTACATAATAAAATCATTATTTTTGTTTACTTATTTGGAATTTTATATAAAAGTACAAAACTAGACTAAATTTGGCAACTCTTTTGTAGATAATGCTATTCTTCTTGAAGAACAGATTTTTATAATGAAGAAGATATCGTTAAGAATGTAGGTATTGACGAGGTAAACATTTTATAAAATTTTAGATCGATATTATCGAAAATTGGCAACGTCATGAAACTCAATATGGGACATTTTTGAAAATAGCAAAGCAGGGCAGTCAATAAAGTTTTTAAATTTTGATGTTAATGATTTTTGGGTGACGCAGAATAACTAAAAAATTAAATTTTTTAACCATCACCGAGATCCGGAACATGCGCAAAATAACAGAAAAACAAAAGTTCTCAACCCTCTCTCTCCCCACCGCAAATTTATTTTTTTTTTATTTATTCTATTATAAATATCAAAAACATTACAAAAGTGTTGTAAAACGGTCGAATAACTGCTGCAACTTATACCTGAACACCTGTATACCAATTTGCCTGCAAAATATTTGTTTTTATATCGATGGAGCAACAATTGCTTTTTTGGTTGCCATCTTGCAAAAAAAAAAAAATTGCAAAAGTTCTGAAATTGGGTTGCAAACGTTCAAATCGTTGTTGGTCATAATCTGGTAAATTGCAACCTCAGACAAGATTCGCTAACAAAAAAAAAAAAAAATTTAACAAAAATGATCAACAATTAGTATTTCGCACTTTCTGCAAGCGTTCAAATATTGCAAAAGCCTTTCAAATTTTACATAGCCCTTCGTATGTCCTACCCTATCTAGCTATAACAATGCTGTTAAACAGAAGTTACATGCACAGGTACAACCGTGACTAGGATAGAATTTGAATTGATAATCCAGCTGGGATCAAACTAAGCTGCCTCTCCGCTAGGTACAGAATGTATATGAGGATATTTATGTATATGCGAGTGAGCTTACTAGAAAGAGATCAATTTATCCTTTGCAGAAGTATCCATATGTAAGTCTCTAAAATCTAGTAAGGAGCTATAATTTAGTTGTAGGTACAAGAACCTAAGCACGATCTCAAGACAGTTAAGACACAAAGTATGTATGACCCAGGAAAACAGAAAGCATCGTTTGCACATGTCATGGACATCGTCATTTCCATTGGTATGACAATGTAGACACTTGAGAGACTGATGACAAACTCTGTGGAAAGTAATGATGGCCGGCCATCTCGTTGCCCATAAATTCGAAATTTGTTCACAGTAAAGATGGCTTGAAGGGAGATATTTGGTTTGTGTGTTTTATTGCATGAATAAACAGCCCTACTTTCTTCAATGACATTTCTTCAAATGAAAATTCGTTCCATACATTTCCCATCGCAATAACATTTGACAGTTCAAGCCATAACTTATGGACATGGTGAAAGCGACAGATATGGAATGTGTAGATACTCTTTAAGGTGTTTAGTAAGTTTAGTAAGTGTCGTTTAGTATGACTGACACGCGCATACAGGCTCGATATAACACTCCTTGCTATATGAATAAGCCCAGTGGGAAAAATCGGAGCGCTCCAAAACAAGTCAGTTTGTAGACCTCCCAATTATCTCCGAAGGAAGTGCCAGGTGCTCTAAAATCGCTCCAAGTGTATGATTAAAGGAGTTATTCATATAATCAACTCTCTTGTATTATTCTAACAAAGCTCCCATATGCTTTTAATTACCTACTTCAAAATCAGTAGCACTGATATGGGAGCACAAATGGAGTGCTGACCACTGCGGACATGCAATGGTAAAAATTATATGCAAAGAGGGACGAGAAGTGAGCAACCTATGCTTCCATAGGAGCGCTCTTTTATAGCGATTGAAGTGCTTCATTTCAAGCTTGGAAGAAAAAGTGCAGAATACGCAACATCTTTTCTGTGAATGCCACAAACTCGCTAAACGAAAATGTAGATACTTCTGTAATTTTGGGGGAATAGCTAGTACACATAAAACATAGAGAGATCCGATGGTTAAGTTGGGTGCGCTGATTAATCCTGATGAATTCTACACGGCTCTGAGGTTGGCACCGCCTATGTAGATTAGGTACTAAATAATTAGAAGAATTTCTAGAATTTTTAGTTGTAAATTAAGCATTACCATCCTGTACCAGCGATGACATTATTATCAAGATGTTTAATGTCGAAGATGGGTGAAATGAGCGAAATCCTTTTCAGCATTTAAAGCTCCAGATTCAATTCAATTCAATTCAATTCAATTCATTTATTTCCTGGGTACTGATGCTACAAGATTTACAATCTTTTTCCAAACATCGAACAAAATGGCAAGAGAGCTAAATAAAACTAAACCTAACTTACATTAAGCTAATATTAAAATATCGAAAGTACATATTTAATTAAACATAATATTAAAGAGATTTTAAAAAGATATCTACAGGAATAAAAAATTAAATATTAAAAAACAGAGAAAAAGAAAAAAGAAAAGTGCTGCGCGTACAGGTCACCGCAAGTCAATGTCAACTATGCCAAGATAGGACTTTAGGAGTCGTTTGAAGTTGCCGAGCGAGTTAGTTGTCTGGATATGATGAGGCAGCGAGTTCCAGATTCTAGTCAGTTGAACAATGCAGGATCCGTCGAATATGGAGATTTGGAACCGTGGAAGTAGCAGTTTCAGCCCCCTCGTGGAGTTTAAGGGCTGAAAGAAGGTACTCAAATAGGCCGGTTGGAAAGAACGAAGCAAGTTAAACAGGAACACGCTCTCTGCTTCAAATATATATCAAGCGAGCAGCCCAGCAAGGTGAAATTGAGGTGAGATACATGATCAAACCTCCTCAGACCAAAGATAAATCTAGTACAGTCGTTGAAAGCGACATTCAGTTTCCTTGAACAGTGCGAGTCGAGCTTGGGAGGGAAAGACAAGAGAGGCATTAGTGAAATGTTGCAGAATGAGAGACCTAACAAGGTGACAACGGAGCTTAGGTGATAGTAAACTAGCAGACAGCCAGAGACGGCGGAGAGTGCCATATATTTTTGCTATGTTTGAGTTGATGAGGTCACAACATCTCATGTTAGAATTTAAAAACACGCCAAGACTACGAACTCGATCCTCATAAGGCAAGGGACAACCGCCCAATGAAATATTAGGAAGCGTTGTAGGATCAATATATCCACAATGAAAACCAATGCACTCCGACTTAGTCGGATTCAGCTTGAGCTTGTTTTCTAAGGACCAGATGAAAATATTATGCAAGTCACTGTTCAGGCGAGCAGCACAATCTTCGATCAAACCTATAGGGCGACTTAAATAAATTTGCACGTCATCGGCGTACATGTGAAAGTTGACGTCGCGAATATACTCGGTCAAATCATTAATGTAAATGCTGAACAGCACAGGGCCCAGAATAGAGCCCTGTGGGACCCCCACAAGATAGGGGAAGCAGTTAAAAGTGTAAACAGAAAGACTGATCCATTTCTCGAGTTTATTATTTTAAGAACTTTTATCGTGCGTTAATATACATGTAGGATTCCCAGGTATTATTATGACACTATTACTCGTTAGTTCACTGACTTACAACAATTTTTAATATATCCCTGCGATATATGTAGAATAATATTTATAATTAGAATGGATGCGGATGTATACATACTAGAGCTGAAAATTGGATCCGCATTTATTAATATCCGGATATCCGGATCTGCGAACTATCCGTTTCCTGAGATCTGGATCCGAACTATCCGGATCCAGACTAAGCAAAAAATCTTCAAAATTGTGTTGTTTCATTGAGAAAATGAGAATATCATGAAATTTATATTTTCCCAATGAAACAATGCAATCTGAAGGAAATTTTGACCTTTTTTTGCTTAGTCTGGGTCCGGATAGTTTGGATCCGGATAATTGGGATCCGAATACTAGGATCCGAATTATCCGGATACCCGGATTTGAGGAATCGGATCCTAATTATCTCGGATAATCCGGATACTTTCAGCTCTCATACATATGTATGTATATATTTAGGGCAGGTATTTATATACATATGTCAATATGCCACTTTTCACATTTCTATATTTACCCATTTTATGAAATAATCATGAGCTGTTGCTTCCCCTAGTTTATAAAAAGAACATAGTAGAGTGCAGGAAAACGTACAAAACTTTAACGGAATCTAGCATAAAAATCAATATCGTCCCACTCATTAAAATGATTTGGCCGATTCTTAATTACTTTCGGTCGTCAACAGAGCTGTAATTTAACTCAAAAAAAAAACTTCTTCATGGCTAAAAATGTCTAAATCTGAATCCATTATAAAATTATTTTCATGATCCAAACAAACAATGCATGCTACTGTCAAAATAAAATGTCACACTTGTCAAATACATCTTGAGTTTAAACCGAGGTATGGCACGGTTTAAATTCTAGTTTAAGCCCGGGGCTTAAACCAAACTGTGAAGTACATTCGTTGAGTTTGAACTAAATATTTGGATTAAACACAGACTGTGAAACTAACCATAAATGGGATTAAAACAAACGTATGATGATGAAAATTCAGACGACACACGGAGAGTGCATATAATTCGTGAAGTATCTCGGCGTTAATAGGTTTTCTAATAAATAAAAAAAAAAAAACAAAATCGGTAATGGAAAAATCAATATCTCCAGATAAATATTAAGACTCGAAGTTCATTAATTTTTTAATAATGATAAATTCAATGATCTTCGATTTTACTGAAGAGAAAACATGGACCACTTACAAAAGCCAATCTGCCTATGTTTAGCCACTGAAGAAACGCAACTTTTATTTATTTTATTTTTTGTTTTTGTTAAGAAGACACGAATTTTTATGAAATCTTATTCCCAACATGTTACACTTATTTAGGAAGTCATCTACTATTTTGTTTTTGATGAATTTGAAAAAATATAAGTGGTTTGCACATTACTTGGGACAGACGAGCTTTTTTCAATATTTCAGGTAAATATAGGTTTTTCTACCATAAAACCCATCAATTGTTTATATAATTTATTTAAAGAATTGTGTTAGCTGTTAGATGGCATTTATCTAGTTTTTGATACTATATATATTTATATTTTGGCAATGGATATTACTGAGGAGAAGAGAGCTAAAGTCATCGCCCAGGAGCATATGTCTAAAACGGCCCATACACGGCGAACATGTTGTCAAACTTGGTGTGTCACACATAAAAGCCTTTTCTCCATACACTGTCAAACATGCTGTCCAACGTTAGGTCAGGAAGACATATCAGGAGCTACTAGAACTATTAATTGTTATCTTTACTCCAATAGAATTCACTCAAGAATGCGAATACGTGGCAAAGGCCCTACACGGTTCAATATTTTGTCAAACATATAGCCCCGCCATTAAAAATCGAACTATGTACAGTAGACTCTCATTAATCCGGCAGATGTCAGACCAAAATACAAAAGGGAACAATCCTTTAACAAATAAATTAGAATTGGAATATTTTACAGTTTTTAATCAAACTTAATCCAAGTTACAAAGTTTTGAGAAGAAGAAAAAGAAAAAAAATATTTTCAAAATTGATGTGTTTTTCTTATTATTATTATGTATATTCAAATAAAATCAAACAATTGACCTTTACCATTAACTATTAAAAAAAAAAAATCATTAATTTTTTTCATAAACATATAAATCAGAAGTTAAGTAGAAGCTCATTGAATAAATTTAAAAAAATAAAATAAAGAAAGACGAGGCAAATTTTTTTCGTTTTTATATAAAATGTAAAAAGGCGTTAGCCTTATGATTATTGGTAATGCTACATAGTTGGTTGCAAATTTATTATAATTTTAGTTGGCAAAATAGCTTGCAACATCAAAATCACAGTTCTTTTTTTTTCCCTCAAAATTAATGTATTATGTAAGAATCAAAATTAAATTTTGCTAATGCGTGAATTGATTTTGTTGTAGAATGATGACATATTTTATTAATCTGGCGCCAATATATATATATAGGTATGTATGAATGTATGTAGTTCTTTAACCGAAGATCAAAACTGTATTGAATTCTTATGGAATTAATTAATATTTCAAAGTCATAAGAGTTACGGCGGCAATTTTCTAGTCTATTCTGTAAATTATTTACATATTTATGTATAAATGTGAATGTTTTATTATGTTCATGCGGATAATATTGTTAATCGTTACGGTTTTCGATCCATTTAAATGATAATTTTAATTGGAATTTTATACTTAAGAAACTCCCACTTGTTTTAAAAATTAAATTTACATTGGGTCCGTATAAATATTCAGCTGTCCACGAAATTAGACGAATAATGTAAGGCGGACTACTGACTGGAGGATTAATTCTGGAATGAGCGGCAGCATAAAAACGAATAATTTTGTTAGTTTTAATAACCAAGTTGAAACAAAAAATTTATTTTTGTTTAACTTGAGTTTTCTAATTGTAAAAATCATTGCCAACATTTTTTGGCATTTAAGTAATGATGTAACTCCGGCTAAATTTACATGTTAGCTTATTGAGAGAGGAAAAAAATGAACAAAATTCATAGGAATCGTATATGTATGTATATGTACATAGTTAAATGACCGGAATGACGTTATATGTGTGTTTTCGGTAGTATATTATAAATAGGTACCAGAGCTTTACAATCCCTTCCTGTCAGGCCGTCAGAATATAACTGAAGGACAGCAGAAGAAAAGAAAACACAGGATTGATTAGACTATTGTTGTTCGCTTTATCTTTAATTTTTTTTTTTAGTTTTAGTCTATTGTTCGTTATACTGCGGGATCATCTTTATTTATTTATTTATCTTTAACTTCCTTTTTGGAAGTCTTTTTTTTTTTATTTTAATATTTAATATAATTTCTTATTTAAGAATTTTTTTATGTGTCTGATATCGGACAGTGTTGGGCGTAAACAATTAAATTTTGTAATCAGATTAATAATCATAATTAAACATCAATTATTAATCATAATTACATCGAGTAATCTGACGAAAATGTAATGATGATTACATGATTACATTTTTTGATTACAAATGAAACTTTTCAGGAGATTTTAAAATTTAGTTCTAAGAAAACAAATAATATGTGATCGTAAGAATTTTTATTATAGAAAACTTCACGACACTATTGGATTATTTATTAATTAGAGTCAGTGTAAGGAATGTAAGTGCTTCTATTGTTAGAGACTCGCACATATCTGATAATTAACTTAAATTCGAGGATCTTGCGATTATGTGTGCAGAAAGATTAGATATCTAGGATGTTTAAGAAAGCCTTTGAACATGGAAAATGCAATAACGCTTTGATTTTGAAGCACTTTTCATATTGTTCCATATTATTATATGCTAGTTCGAATGAAACCAAGGAGAGACTGCAACTATTGCAGAATAAGGCAATTCGAGTTATTCTGAAAACCCGGATATATACCTATACCAATTAGAAGCATGCTAAGCATGCTACAATGGTTAAATATTAAGCGGGGACTAACGTTTATTGCTATGATTTTTATGTTCAAGATGAAAAATTCTTTGCTACCGAATTAATTAAAAGATAACCTTGATTTTGTTGGAGATGTTCAACCGTATGCATTAAGGGGAAAAAACAGAACTTCAGACTAATTTTCGATTTTTTTTCAATAAACCCCCAAATCATATTAATTATAAGATGCCAGCTAGCTGTCTCTATTTTTCTCTACCTCTTCCTCTCCTTCACTTCTTTCTCTATCTCTCGGACCTCTCTTTTGGTTTATTTGTTTTTATGCCGAACTTATTTAGTTTATTTAGCTCTGTTTATTATGGGATTGATGGCTATGAGAAGGGGAGTTATACCACTTCAATTCTACCAACAAAGGAACAACAGGTGAGATTCTCTGTTGGTTTCCTTTCATTCGATTCTCCTTCCTTTACTGAGTTTTCATTCCTTATATCTCCTACTTTTCCTTTAAAACCGGCATGAATGGCACCAAATTGTTGTAGGTCATTGCAGCAGGAGCCAAGCTTTCATTTCGAATCTCAATCTCCCACTATCTGTTCTCCACGATACTAGAAAAAAAGTATGCCGAGCAACCGATAATTGCTACGTAGGGGCCACCTTACACAATGCAGTATGCTTAACTTTTCGTGGATGAGGGGGGATTTTTCCTCCACTCGAGTGGGTCTCATCAACGAAAACTGAAGTATACTGGAACGTGTAAGCCTTAGCTATGGGTGAGCTATATACATTTTTTGTCAGTAGACAAGAAAGGACTTCATCATTCATGACCTACACCACTCATTAATATTTCAGTTAAAAAATGAGTTCTTTATCCTTACGTGACTTTATCTTTGGTGCCTATTTTTGCCCTATATAGACGTCGCATTCCCTAAGGAACATTTAATATTTTCAATTTTGAAAAATGGAAGTTTATTTAATTGAAGATGTGTGCCTTTTATAGACAAAGATGGAATCTGAAGAAAAATCGGCAGAACTTCCAGAAGCAATATCTGGCTTTTTTAGCTCTTTCCCAAAGTTTTCTCTTAAGGGACCAGTTCTTTTCACATTCTTCTTCTAATAATAAAATAAGAATATTACCGATTTCATTCATATGATTAGAAAAACAGATGTATCCATACGTAACGAGCGATTCCATATCGCACATTATTTACCGCAATTTGACATTTAAACTAAACGAAAGTTTCTTACCGACGACGGCTTAAAGTTATTTTGGGTACGTCTGTTTAATATAAAAAGATCGCGTTCGCCTTACGTATACATCCATTGTGGCTCAGCCTTGAGACTTAAGCGCAATGTGCATAAGCTTGCATATGCAATCCTTGAAAATATCACGAATGCTTCTTTATGCATCACTAACATTTGTATAGTATTTACACAAACTGTCAAATTTTCTTATGCAAGGTATGATCATGAACGTACAGACAGAAGTTGACGAAAGGAATTAAAACTTGACGCACGGCTTCTTATTCCTATTGTGGGGTTGCCATTATGAAAAGCACTTTCTCGCGTCTTTGCATATGCACATTGTGGTTAGACCTTTAAAACTGAAGTTAACGTTAGCTACTTACAATGGACGCATATTCAAAGGTGATAGATAAGTTTGGGCCAAAATTGAATCGAAAAAATATGTAGAAAATTATAAAAAAAAATTTATGTTGAATTTGCAGTTTACACTAGATACGGGATATTACGATGTTGTCTTTAGGAATATGAAACAACAACATGAAACAAGAATGAAAAGACCTTACCTTTATTACAAATGGTTTCATTTTCCCGTACAGCAGCTACATATTAACGCTACTCAAAATCTTAGAACATTATATCAAGCTCAAAATTCTCCGTTATTCTTTCTCTTATTTTATTGCATAGATACTTTAAGGTGCAAAGTTATCTATCGTAGAAACGAAATAAACAATCCGTCAACCCAAATTCTAGGTTATGTTCATCCGTTCAGTTGCGATAATTTCAGATTTTATTAATGTCGAATTCCATTGATATTTTAAGAATAGTACACAACTTTTGACGCGCTGATAATGTAATAGTGGCTCATATCCGTGTAATTTATCAGATCGAAATTTTATGGAAAAATAACATCACGAATAACGTAAAAATTATGAAAATTGGTACTTAAAAGATTTTGGCATGATTGCGGATGTATTTAGTGAAGTAATAGTTGAAGATTGTTATGTAATGTTCAATGACATTCAGTTGTGACATTTCTCATATAGATGTGTGCGTTTTTCGGTGTAATACCGCCGAATTTTCCGGTGTAGCACCAGACGAATTTGACGTACACTTTTTCTAATAGTGCAGGTCAATGGACAATTTCGGTGTAACACTGCAAGAAAAGTGTAACACTTCTGCTAGAAAACTTGATCAATGTAAATCGGTATAAACTTACTGCATAGGTACGGCTGCAACGGCTTCCGTTAATTGTACGTAGTTCCATTGAGAGAAATTAAAAAAAAAAAAAAAACGGTTTGAAATTTTTCTCTGTTCCGTTGCGTTGCGCTCATTGTACTCATTGTATGACACATTGTTGCGGCATAACTGCGGCGTGGTGGCTACGTTATGTACTTTTAAGTGTAATCTTGTTAGTTAGCAGACAGATTTACGAATGGCGAAATATATGATCGAAATCTTTTGGATTATGCCTACAAAATCGAAAATGTTAATCAATCGGGAATCGATTTTATCTTGAACCATTTTGCTATAAAACTGCCATTTGTAGCTATGCTACAAGTGAAACTAAAAATTAATCAGCCGTTGAATTGGAATGAGTTTTATATGAACAGAAATATTTGAATTCTATATAAAAATTACTAATAAAATTTAAATAAATCCGTTTACATATAAATCAACTACATAAATGTCAATGGGTGCTTGAGCAGCTTTTATGCATTCATATGCATCATAGACTCCTATTGCGGTTTGTTTTTTTTTTTCTTTAAAAAAATCTTAACACAAAAACATTTAAAGCGAAAATCTTGAAGGTGCTCCAACCTATAGCTTACTAGTATGGCAAGTGAACTTTGAGCTGAACTGGAAATCTATAGATATATAAAAAAAAGTTTTGGCATAGAAACTATGGATTTTTGCCTTCAAAGCAAATGTGTTTTTTTTTTTCTTTTTTTTTTCTTTTTGTATTTTGCAAGAGAGCGGACTTATTAATATCTAAACAATGAATTAACATATTTTTTTTTATCAAGTTTGAGAATTTAATGTCAGAAGAAAGTGATTTTAAATTGTTCTTCATTATTTCTCTCAATTCGATATTGAAAGAAAAATAAGAGTTTTTTTTTAAGGGGGCAAAATTATGAGTCACTTCACGTACGAATTATGTATATAGATATTTTACTTTAATCGCCTTTTAGCATCAATAACTATTAATTTAAGGTAGAAAAAAAAATTAATATGTAATTTTCATTTTCCAAATAAATATTGAATATCTACGAAATATTCTTTTTCATGAGGAACATGATTTTATTGAATCGAATTTTTTTTTCAACGAAAATTTTCTACCGGTTAAATAGAAATATATTTAGAAGACTGGTCATTGATTGGCCGTGGGCGGGACTCTACGCGGTCGAAGAATGAAACTTAGATTCATTTATGAATTTATTACTGCTTTGAAAATCGATTTTTGTTCTACTTGTGGCACATTTACAACTAGAACTTAAGATTGTTTTATTAATTCCCAGAAAGTAATCAATCTGACTACTTTTAAAATGAAGACCTAAATACCTATTGCTCCCGAAAACGGTAGATTGTCAAAAACCTAAATGAGTTTTTTTCAAAGACCCTAATAGCTAAATAGTTTTCTCGTACAGCGAAAATAGTGGATTCAACTAATTTTTCGCAATTACCATCTATATACCCTAGATTACACCTATTCCGCCTAAAAGTGTTTTCCCAAAGTCTAGACCCAGTGAAATTGCTTTGTTAAAAACGGGTCGTTTACCACATCAAAATCTTCAGAATCGTTTTAAAGATAAAATTTACAAAATAATCAAGATTTGTTGGTTGAATAGAATACTTCCTAATTACCCCTTAAATTCTTCTAAATATGTAAAGTCGAAATCGAGCTAGATTGATTTCTCGCAGATTCACCCAAATTATATCAGAATTCGATTATTTATTACCCCGTAATCTCCTAGCAAGCAATTTGGTGAACGTCCGCAACAGTGACACTTAAGCGACAATACAGATGCACAATGCCAAACAGGAGAGTAATTGCGACAGAGCTAAAAATTATTTATGTTATCGAAACGATATAAAATCGAAGCGAACACGAATATAACTCTGTTCTCTTTTATTTAACTTACATAAACACGTGCAATGCGCTGTTTTGTGACAGAAATTCTGAGAATTTTACAGTTTCAAGATTTTCGGTTGTATTTTTCCATTCTGATTTTGCATTTCAGCGTGAACAGATCAGAAATTTGTCGTATTTGTGTTTCTATCAGTGAATTGTAAAAAGTGAGCAATTAAAATTACATTTAATTATTATTAAGGGTAAAATGAGACGCTAAAATTATATTAGACTGGATTAGATAGGAAGAGAAGCAAAGCAAAACCGAAGTGATTCCACCAATGTAATGGAGCAATATCGCTAATGATTGAGAAATAACTTCATTTGCGAATCGCTACAATTATTGCTACCACAGTAGATTAATATTCACTTTAGATACATTTAAATTTATCACATTTTGTCGAAAAAGAAAGCCAAAGCTAATCCTACGTGATACCACCAATGTTATCCAATGTTCTGTCAACATTTGCTCCCGCTCGAGGTTTCGTTTTCATATCTCATTTGAATTCACTAGCGAAATTTATGTTGCACTTTGTGATATTTTTGCGATTCGCTATGAGCTCAAAAAATTGGGTGCTAACTACAGAGTTAATCTTTGCTGGGTGCCTGATCACAGTGAAATACTGGGAAATGAGGCAGGTGCCGCTCTGGCCAGAAAGGGTTCCGCTATGAATATATGTTTAGCAGAGGAACCCATAGGTCGGCCCCTAAAATCAGTGAAGAGTAGCTCTTGTCGAGATCTATCCTGTTAAGACTAAATCTTTGTTGAAGAGGAACCGGAATGGTGAGTACTCTTACTAACAGTTATCACGGGACACTACCTATTTGGCAAAAATGCAGAGTGTATGCAAGCTTCATACAATGACTTCTGTAGAAGCTGCTGTAAAGACGAGGAAGAGGTTGAGAGCGTTCAGCACCTGCTGTGTGCCCTAACCTTGCCAAGTGTAGGAGGAATACGCTTTTCGGCGCATTGGGGGAATTAGCGGACAAGGAGTTGGGGGCCTTGTAAGGTTCATTAACTCTTGTGGCTGGTTGAGCGCACCCCCTAGGTCTTAGATTTCTTTTCCAGGCAGGGTCCCAATAAAGTGGCATCACAGTGGACTATAGATGGTCTAAGTGTGGCTGATCGTACATGTTGTTACCATGACCGCCACTCTAACCTAACCTAACCTACCCCGTAATTACCCCTAAATAAGTTTACACCTCAAAATTACCACCAAATGAGGTTTCACAAATTCTAGCTTAGCTAAATCGTTTTCTCACACCCAAAAATTAACCTTTAATAGGGAGCAATTAGCCCTATTACTCTATAGTTATATATATACTCTGAGTTTTACCAAATTATAGACTTAGCTAAATTGTTTTCTCTCACACACTCGAACTATCGTTACCGTCATCAAAATTCTTAGTCCCGTCTTCAAGATGAAAGTTACAATATACTGAATTGTTCATTTAATAGTATTTATCATAATTTTAGATTATTTATTTGCGCTAAGGAAAAGATCGTTTTGCCTAATCAACATTAATTTAGCTCATTGATTGTTTCACATGGAAGTAAAATCTACGTATGTAGATGGACCGTATCGAATTGAGTACTAGATATTGACCCTAGGAAAGCGCTTAACTATTTAACTCACAGCCGGATTTTTTTACACGTGTAAGAAAATCTTTAGACGTTAGCCGGGGCTTTAAACCCAAAGTGATACGATGGATGTACGCAGAGTATTAAGACTAATCTAATCACATAGTAAGACTGATCTTGGGTTACGGTCCCAGTCAAGTGAACGGCAATCAAGAGAAAATATAATGTGAATGAGTTGTCGAATATTCAGAGAGCGACATGTCTGGGTGCATTGAAAGTAATGTGCTAGATCTATTGCCAATGGACTTCTAATAATAGCGGCTGAAAGCAATGGGTTGATGGAAGGGGAGGGAGTGTAGGCATTGCAATATCCTTCGAAGAATAAACTGCATTGATGACAACGTAGTAAATCTCAAGTTTCTGTCCTAACCTTTAGTCGAGGGTTCAATACATTAATACCCACTAGATGCGACTGGGAGGGGAATGAGGAAATTGTAACACATCAATCTCTATTTTTACATATGAATCGCAAACAAGTATAGGTACAGTAGTAGAAGTTTACTCCAGCAACTGGCACTGGAACAAGTCATATAAAGACTTCCTGACAAACGTATTGTTTTTCAGCCAGAATTACTAGCGATTCACCAAGCTGATGATACTGATGCAAGTAATTTTGCAACCGCTACTGCTGAAATATCAAATAATTCAATTTCATAAATTCCATTAATTTTTCAACAAAATTACTCATCAAAACAAAACAAAAAACTGACGAAAGAAAAGAATGATTTGCAAAATTCGAGTTTTCCCATTCCTCTGGCTCAACCATGTCTAATAAATGACAGATCGATCGCTAAGACCAGTATTGACTTAATGTGTCAAGTGAAAAAATATTTATTGTTCCTTAAACTGAAACAAAACATTCTTGGCTCACACTCCTCAGTGATACTAATATTGTTTGTTGTTGTACTTCAGGCACATTGCGTTGTCTCGCTAGCTGACTGAGGCTGCTGCCCCGCACAGCCTATTCCATGTACCTGTTCTGAACAGTTCAATTTTCTTAGATCTTAAATCTATATGGACATGGAGCCGTACTTTAATTGCATTTTTATTTGAATATGTCACGTAAGTAATTAACGTACACCGCCTCGACATACCACAGACCAGACCATTGTTGGTTGCTGGCATGACATTGTCAAAAGAAAAAAAAAAATAATGTGCAAATCATTTCACTGTAAATTTTCATTGTTTTTTTATGACATAATTACGCTGTTTTGGGTGCAATGACGTGATAGTTACTATCTTGTTGCGACTAAATAAAAGAAAGAAGGGGTTAATGACGCTTTTGTTGCTCTGTTTTTTTTTTTTTCGTTTTCTTAATAATTAAAAAAATTATTAATCGAAATCAATTCGAATGTGATATTAAGACAAAAGCCAGATAAAAGTCGTTATTTTCAGAAAGATATGTTGCGATTTAAGATTTTTATATGGCCATCTGTTTTTATATACTATACGACATCCGGTTTCAGGTTGATCTTGATAAACTGGTTTTAATATACTTATATGTATGTAGCCTTGCAATAATATTTAGACAATGTTTTTTTTTTTTTGTTATTCTCGTATTAAATTATATATCGGTGTCATCAGTTTCATTGCACATATCCTGAATCGTTATTTTGTAAAAATTTCTAAGAAGTTTATAATGAGCTTTATAAAAAAAAAATAAATCCAATAAAAATTATAATATCAATAATTACACGTTAAGCCGTTGCGTGACAGACTCCTATTTGAATAGAATCATATCATTCTAAAACTGTTTAAATACAAATTCACTAGACATTCACAGATCTTCAAGGCAAATGTGTTGTAAAAGTCTGAATTTCTTAAAGTCTTCTTAAAGTTAAGCTCAGTCTTAAGAAATTTTCTTTAATGATAATCCAGGGCGATCAAGAAGGCAATTCTGATCTTTTGTCGTAGTTTAGGCGTATATTTGACATATTTTGACATTTCAGCACGAATTTGTCGTAGTTTTATATTCACCATATTCATTTTGATTTATCCTTTTCATCACAAAATAAACTAAAATTAATTTACAAATGATTAAACGTCAAAATATAAGCCTAAAAGTACGACAAATTAATCATTATGAAAAAAATTATAAACTATGGAAAATTTATATTCTCCACCAAGTTTTGCAATAGTAAAGGCACAGATAAGTAATACCCAGATATTGAAGGAGATAGGATAGTCAGTTCATGTCCCTTTTGGTTTTGGTTGAAGTATTTGCTAAAGCTTTTGAATATCTTGACAAAACTTCTATAGTTTTCACAATTTTTTCTTACTTTTCAAGAAACAAAATTGTTCGGTTAATGTTCAGAGATTTTGCCTTTGCTAAAAGCTGAGGTTGGCTGATTTATACATCATGGCTGGCTCATGACAAGTAGATTTTTAACATATCTCAGAAACATGGTTTTTAAAGGCTTCAACCGCTTCTTCTGGCGTCGAAAATCGTTGACCACGAAGTTTGTTCTTTACGGATGGGAACAAAAAGAAATCATTAGGTGCCAATTCAGGACTATACGGTGAATGGCCCATTAATTTGACGTTTTGAATATTCAAATATGCTATTGTTTGAGGAAATGTGTGAGAGCTCGCGTTGTATGGTGAAGAATGATTTTTCGTCTTGGGTGTTTTTTTCGTATTTCACCAAAGACTTCTGGCAAACAAATGGTGGTATACCACTCAGAATTCTCCAAAGCAACTGTATAGCGATAGGTTCATTTATACCGAAGAAACAAGCCACTATTTGCTTCAAAGTGGGATTTTGCTCATTTTGAAACACTCATACGGTCGACATCGCGATCGTATTTTTTTAACATGCGATCGTATTTTTTTTTAACATTTCTTTGTGCACCAATCGACACGAGCTTTTTTTTTCAGTGATTGTCGAATTATGTGGAATCCAACACGAACAGAACTTTCTCACATCCAGGTGCTCATGCAATATCCTTTCCAAACTTGTCACGCTAGAGACGCCTAGAGTCGTCTCTAATTCACGATGAATCATAGTATCTACCAATATTTATTTGGCCACGATTGCATTCATTAAACCAGCGATTCACAGTATCACCAAACATGGATTGAAATTTATCAGCACACTGTTGGAAAGTGAGACCAATTCGAAAATTATAAAAAATCATTACACGAAAATGTTCAAGATTTAATTGCATTTTTTGGCCGAGATGAAATTTTCAAGTCAACAAAATGTAAACAAATAGCGTTCACATGACAAAACGTTCTGAGTACGTATATGCTAAAAAATGTTAAACTTTACGATGGAAACGTCAGATCGCCTCAATTGACATTATAGTACAACCTACGTAAAAAAGTGCTTAAATTCAATGTAATATTTTTGAATTTGTAATGTAAAGTGTCATTTTCAGTTCATTGTACGTAATGCAAGCACTAACATATATAACATGGACTGATTGATTTACTATTTCATATGGGTTAACTTTTGTTGGCAGGGGTGATACAATTATCTTAATTTCAAGTTTTGCTTTCGCTTTAATAATCATATTAAAAGTAAAAAAAATTACAGATGCATTCGAAATTATTTCTATTCTTGGAAGTTTATCTCATATAACATCAAGAATTCCTTAAACTCGATTTTTAAGGATATAAAATTAAGCAATTTTTGTCTGCCTATCCCTAAAAGTAGCTATGGGGAACAGAGAAAGGATTACAAATATTGTATTGTCATCTATTTCTATTCTATATATTCATTTGGAAAACCGCTGAACTGAAACTGGACTATGGTGGATTTTGTATAGAACTTATTATTTATAATTCAGCGAAAAGAAAAGTAGTTAAACCAAAAAGAGCCAACTATAGAAAAGTGATCCTATAATAATGTCAAATAATAGGTCTCTTCGCGTACTTTTTCAAGTAAAATCATGAAAAACGTCAAAATGTATCATAAAGAGAGAAATTGAGAGTGACTCTCATAAAGTATGCGAACGGCTTCGAGTAAAAACTTGCAAATATTTGGGATCTGTAATAACGACTTGAAATTTTTCTAGCACATAGTACAATAAACAAATTTAATTTACAACTTTGAATGTATTGAAATGCTCTTGGAGAACATTCTACTTCTACTGGAGGAGGAGTAACAGGTTTTTCCATTTTTTTAAAACTAAAAACTTAAAAAATAACTGAAAACTTTAAAAATAACTGAAAACCGGCGACGATCTGTCAAAACTGACATTTTCGAAGTTTTTACTCGACGATTTTTCTCGAGCTAAATCAAGTAATAAATTGCACGGAGGGGAAAAGTGACGTAAACAATTTCTCTCTCAATTTTCGAGTACGCGAACGCCTTCGAGTAAAAACTTGCAAAAACTTTTACAAGTTTGTACTTTCAAGCTAGTACGCGAACAGACCTAATGTAAGCAATTCCATTGTATATATGTCAGTGAATGCAAGGCTTCCTGAACTGAATAAAAATGCAATAAAAGCAATAGAAAAGTTCATTTGATTTTGTCGTATATTCTGACATTTAAGTACGACAAAAGATCAGAATCACCCCCTGACCGCACTTGTTTATCTTGATTTATATATGTGTGCATGAATGGGATTTATTTTGCGTTTACTTTACGGTTACTTTCATAAGGAACGTACGGGATATTTCAAGCATAGAAAAAATTCTTTCAAGTAAAATATTAGGTAAAAAAAATAGAGTTAAAAATTAATATAATGCTATTAGTAAATGGAGAAAGTCATACTGTCGAACTTGATCATATTACTTTCATATTAGACTCATCTAAACTAACTTCATACAATTCAGAACTGTTTAATAATAGTCTGGTTCATTTTAAAAATACTGAAATACAATAGTTTGTCAAAACTATTTGAGCTGTCAAGTGTTGTAAAACTCAATCTCAATAACATGGAAATGGTTCATTTGACAGCTACCTGACACGCAGAAAAATTCTTAGTTTAACACGTCCTATACTAGTAAATTAATAAATGCCAGGCGACTAAATGATGATTTGAGAAAGTATCCGATCACATCAGAGATAGACTTAAAATTACTACAGATATTCTATAGATTGAAGTGAATTCCTTATCCACATTTATCTAATGAGTCTGGAGCAATTAATTGTTGTGGAAGTGTCAATGTGCTCTGGTTGAACTGGAAGAATTTATCATATTGTTTTTATTTGCGTATCATGGTATCAGGGCTTAACTGGCTGTAACTGTAATAACTAAGCAACTTCTATTAGTTTCAGATCGTGTTAACAAAGCAAGAAGTAGTATTTTGAAGAATCGCTTCTAATTTTCGAATGGGTATAATATACCTACTTTTGCATGTGTTGTAATTGTGTATTTCTTGAAATACTACTTACTTACATAGGACTTTTGGACTGACCTCCAAATCTAATAAACTTTTTATTTTCTCAACGAATCGATCGAAAGAAGAGAAAGCAAAATATGTAATCTCAATTCCTGACACAAATTTTTGGCTGAAGAAGACAGAAATGGAGAGAGAGAGCAATGAGAGAAGACAAAAAGTGAAAGAGGAATAGTATATGTTCTGGATACCCAATGAAAAGGAAACATACCAGAATTTTTCTCATTTCCATCGATTCTATTATGTTTTCTACTTCTACATATTTAACATATTATTTATCAATGTACCGTTAAATTGTAGTTATCTCCTTCTTGTAAATCGTACAATAACTTTTTTTATCAGGATTGATATACTAACTCAGAATTCAGTCCCTGGTCATATTTTTCTATCCTATTGGGCTGGCAATATAATAAACTTCAAGCAAATATGGCAGACACTGCTGAATCCGATACAGTTCCAACGTGAACAGCTAGCTGTTCGATCTGTAATATACTAAGATGCCTAAACATAGTGCGTTTCTCAAAAATAACGTACACATTTGTTTTTTGTTTCTAAAGGAATGTAATTCAAATAAACAAAAATCAAAAAAGTACATAAATTATCGTTGCTTTGTATTTTGTTTTAATGGCATGTCCGTTATTTTTGGTATTCACTCATAAGTATTTACTGTGCCCGTTAAAAATTAAAATTTATATTAATACAGGACTTGAACAACGGAAAGCAATTATAGGCAGCTCTTATTCTTATTCCTGATACAATTTCGAAATTTTTCTGTGTTTCTGACGATCAATAAAATAGTTGATTTTATTTGTATTCTATAAAAATGAAACTTAAGTTTGAATTTCGAAAATTTTCGAAAATAATTTTTTTTTCGAAAATTGAATTTTCCAAACCGTGTTTGAATTTGAATATATAACCCATTTAACACGCTGACGATATTTCTCTACAATTATTACTTTTATTGGATTCTTATCTCCTATAACATCAAATATTCCTTAAATTCCGACTTTTAAATAAATAAAATTGAGTAATTTTTGTTTCCACACTCATAAAAGTTAGTATGGGGTACAGAGAAAATATTAAAAATATTGTATTGCCATATATTTCTATCCTGTATATTCATTTTTGTATTGTACTTATTGTATTTGGAAAATTCACTGAACTGTGGTGAATTTTGTATAGATCAGCGAAATAAAGTGTTTAAACCAAAAATAGAAAACTATAGAAAAGTGATACCATGTTAATGCAGCAAGCAATTACAGAATAGTGTCCGTGGTCCATGTCGTATGTACATCTCAGTGGTTGTCCTTTAAAGATTCTATTATCTAATTTTTTGGGGCAGATTACCTTTTCCCAAATTTTTCCCTTCCATTTTCTACCGGAATATTACTTTATTCACTTCGTTTAGCATAACGAATGGTGGTGGAACCCATTAGTTAAGTAACGAAGAATTTGCGTTCGGTATATAACACATTCGAATTTCAAGAATACCACATGTATCGATTCAAAATAATTTCGACAGCTTAACAAATTTGGAATCTGATTTCATTATTCAAATATAGGGCCTCAGATACTATTTTCCTTTAAATCTAACCATTAACCACCAGCAAGTATGTATAATAATTTATTACTGTATTTACTGCACACTTCTAAGATAATGTTTAATTATCCAAATATTTACAAATTATTAAGAGGGCAAATGTTATAAACTCAAAAATGATTCTTACGTGCAAGTACATTTTGCATTAAACAAGCACCGCATGTGCACTTCAAGATTAGATACAACGATGGAATGTTCAAGAGAGATTTTTTTTTTTTTTTATAAAATGGCGTTAGTTTCTTCATTTGTCTTCATTATCATGGTAAAAATTTTAATTGGTTTTCATATGTAAAATTTTATAATAATATATATAACATAGTGAAAGGTAGATAATTAGCTATAATACAAATTGCCAGTGGAAAAAATTTTATAGTAGTTGGATATGTAAATTTGAATATATGTATGTAGGGGGCTGTACCTTGAACATGTGTGTACCTTGGTAATTTCATTTTCCACACGGACTGTAGGTATACTACCTACATAAACGTTTTTTTATTCGATTTTACTAATCAACAGATGACACTTAAGTTATTCTGGGAATTAGTTTGTCGGACAAATGTGCAGTTATTGCGCTTTAAAGAAAAGTCGTGAAAAAAGTAAATATTTTCCAGTGAAGAATTGAAAGTGCTGGACTTCCATTCCTCCTATACCTTTGGATTCTAGCTCAGATAAAACTTGTTTATATTTACTATTATAAATCGCGCATCATGTGGTGAATTGTGCTCCTTAAAATATTTCATAGGCGGTTTTGTTTCTTTTGCAAGGGGTATGTATTTACCTTGGACACTTCAAACATTTGTACCACGGGCATGTCTAAATAAGCCATAGTCCGGCTTTTATATAAATAATAAATTAAATATGTATTATTATATTATTTTTTTTTAGTAACCTGCTTTGCGAATATTTTTATTCTTTGTTGAATAAAGAGTGTTATTTAATTTAACTCTGTTGATAAACGATTATTTCTTCTTAGTAAATTACAAATGTCCAAGGTATAATACCCTACTGTCCACCTTCATATTTCCTTTCATATGTCCTGAAATATAAATTTTTTACTGCATATTCAACTATTATTGGAAAGGTTATGGGTTAGACAATCTATAATTATCGGTTGCTTAAGATTTGTCTCATAAGTTTTGTAAAAAACTATTCCAACAAAGGTACAGCACCTTCCCCAATATTTTTTTTCTCTGAATAATACTTATTTTCTCAATTATAATCTGAACACATTTTCATTACAGGGTGCTTCAGATAACTATGTCCTATGCCCACAATGCAGAGAGTGCGAAGTATGAAGAAGATTAACGAAAAATCACCATAAGCTAGGAATTAAAACCTTCAGCCCTCCTACCTATAACTTGAGGATGAACAATTGGCTTTTTAGTGGTCTAGGCTGAACGGACCTCGCCCTTGGAATCTCGATATCTCGTCAATCTATCCAACTATATGGGTAGTGCACCCCCACCACTTTCCTTAAAGCGTATTTTTTTCTTTAATTATTAACCGAAACACCCTGTGTCTGTGATATAAAAAAAGCTTAAATTAAGTCAATTAAAAGTGACACTACACATTTTCAATTAAAAACATATTATGCAATATTACGAAGGAAAATATGTAATAAATATAGCACAAAACAAAAAAATTTTACAGAGCTATCAGTATAATTTGTATGTACCTGTTTATCATTATTGTAGTTAGTTATCAGCATCTTAACACAAATAGCGTCTGTGAGTGTAATTTAAATCCGACACAATCAGCTGAAAGACGGGATGAACAAAGATCTTGACTACAGCTTTCAAAAGCAAAAAAAAAATAACAATAACAAGAGTAAAAAGTTTGCTGAATCGGAAGTATAAATTGTTTGTCCAATTAGAGATGAAGAACAGGTTTTTGAACAAATTTCCAATAATGCAGCTAGCACAGAAAATTATTGTGCAATTTTTTTTATCACAGTATTTTTATTATTTTTTTATTTTTATTAAAATATTTATTTAAAATCTCTTTCTAAAAACACTTGTACTATTAAAATGAATTTAAATTGAAGCATATTTGTGGCCAAAACATAAATACTATTAAGTATTGAACTAACCGATCAACTTTCTTTTTTTTTTACCCTTTTCATTTATTTTCTTTCATTATTTTTTCACTATATTTTATCAAATGCGCGATCCCACACTTTTACTTTCACTTGAAGATAAATCAAATCACTTTAAAAACGTGTAAACGAGGAAAATAATTAATGAAAATTTTCTTCTTTTATTTTTCTTTTAGTAATCACACTCACACACAAAACAATAAAAAGTTGGTAATAAAAAATAGGGCACAAGTTGATGTACCTACTTTTTTTTTTTTTTTATAATATATTCAAAGAATTAAATTACTATAAACAAAGCCAGGCTTTAAGTATTTTTAATTCATCAATATCAAGAGAACGTTTATTATTTTTTTTTTTTTTTTTACAATTTTACGCTGGACGACTACTGTGTTTCATTCAACTGAGCGTGTAATGATTCAGTCTTGCTGTTAGTTGCTTAATAAACTTTTGATAACGTTCATCGTTGGTCTGCAAGAGGAGCTTTTAACTCATTCAATGTTCGCGATCGACTGACTGGCAAGCTTTGACTTTAGTAGCTGAATGATTGGTTTACAGAAAAGATCGTCGTGTCTGCATTTTCTATATGTATAGTTTATATGATCCGAGTAGCAAACCCTGTTATCGATTCGGATGTTTTAATAAGAAAAAAAAATACATACAGATGGCTCCAGATTAATGTTATACCACCCAGCTCAGTTGAATACACTCTCAAAAAACCTGTCAGATAAGGTGAAAAGCCCGCCCGTAGTCGGAGAGAGACTTGAAATGCGCGAATAAAAGAATGTTAGTATATACGTCATCGAACCAGTGTAAAAAAATTTGTTAAAATGTCTGTTTTTTAGTTCAATATTTATCAAAAGTGTCACAATTTAGAAAACAAAAAAAATTATTGAATTTCGCCAATTATAATTACATACCTACTATTATTTTTTTTTTCAAATTCACTTTAACAGATTTTAATAGTGCAAATCTTATATGGTTGGGATAGCTATCTTATATGAGAAAAAATTTCAACAGAGAAAAGTGGTGTGCAACAAACGTTTAAATTTCACACTGATGATAAACGAGTTAAGACAAAAAAAAAAAAGAAATAAGAAACAAGTAAAGTAGTAGAGAGAGAGATCGTGAAAGTCTTGTATAGGTATTTTATAAATCCACTGCGCAGCGCACTATGTACAGAGGTAACAAGCGCATTTTACCAGCAAAAGATGTTGGTTGATGATTATTGAATGATGGTGGAAACTTGAATTTTTAACTGCCAACGATAATAATTGAACATGAAAATATGAAAAAAATACATTATTTTTTTTTTAATGTTTCTCGCTACTATTATTTAGTTTTATGGTGAACATTTATCCTATTTTCAAGATGAACAAATTTTTGTTAGTGCTTGAGCTTTATTATCTAATACCGATTACCATTGATGATGTTTTCTAGCAGAAGTCTTACACCTTTCTTGCAGTGCTACACTGAAATCGATCCATTGACCTGCAATGCTAGAAAAAGTGTACGACAAATGACTCTGGTGCTACACTCGAAAAATCGGCGGTGTTACACAGAAAAACGCATACATCTACATGGAAATGTCACTACTGAATGTCATTGAGCATTACATATCCATCTGTTCATTGTTCCACCTAATTCATCCGCAATAACGCCAAAATCTTTGAAATTAAAATTTTCATCATTTTTACGTTATTCGTGGTGTTGTTTTTCCCAGAAAATTTCAATTTGACAAATTACACGACGGATATGAACTACTATTACATTCTCATCGCGTTAAAAGTTGTTCCATTGACTCGTTTTCCACTGATTTGCACTTTTCTTAAAATACCAATGGAAATCGACGTAGGTAAATAATAGTTCGGAAGAAAAATCTATAAATGAGAATTAACACTATATACATACATAACTAATGAGTCAGCTGATTTTTTAAATCGAGCCTGTCAAATGAAATAACAGATAGTGTAAATGAAGACGACACAAATTGACACAAATTAACAAATCTGACGTATCATATATGTACATAGATACATATATGATTTTTTGATATTTGGACACATTTCTAAATTGTTGTTGAAACTTTTTTAATGTAGTTTGTAGAAATCGCAGCATAATAAATATAATGCATTTAAGTTTATTTTAATTATCCTGCTTTTAAATATTTTTATTGACAGAGGAGTGCAGAGAATTTTTTGAGATTGAAAACCGAAATCATATCGAGGAAAGGTAGCTTTTAAAGTATGGTGAACATGTAAATCCTCACAATTTTCCAACGCTTATATTTTAGGAATTATAAATTACTAAAAAGAATTTATACTTCATTTTTATCGAAAACAAGGGGTTAGAGATGCATAATATCTAAACAATCTTCTGACACTAGGGTTTCACTCTTTGTCTGTATGTATGACTGTATGTTGTGGGGGTGCGCGTACGTTCATATGTATTGGAGAGTGGAGCTCTCTACGTCAACACGTTCCGTTCTCAGACAGTGAAAAACAGAATTTTAGTATGGCAACTCTACGAAGGAGTTGCCCGATTGGTCCCATTTTCAAACCTAAATTTCCCTTTATTTAAAAAAGCCCGTGTGCCAAATTTCAGCTCCCTACTTCTACACGTGAGGCAGTGTACAAATAAATAGTGAAATTATTAAAGTTTTGTATGACAACATCAAGAAAGGGTTGCCCGATTTGCTCCACTTTTGGACCTTTATTTGCAATTTTTATGAAAATGCCGTGTACAAAATATGAGCTCTCTACCACAACGCCTTTTCAGGCAACTTCCGAGTATATAGTGAAAAACCAAAGTTTTGTATGGCAACACCAAAAAGGAGTTGTTGATTCCAATTTTTCTTTCCCTAAAAACCTTGTCCTGACAATTACACCGTTCTCAAGTGATGATGTATGATAT
Organism: Dioctria rufipes; assembly: GCA_963924295.1. Classification (NCBI taxonomy): domain Eukaryota; kingdom Metazoa; phylum Arthropoda; class Insecta; order Diptera; family Asilidae; genus Dioctria; species Dioctria rufipes. Next base: position 19,308,886 of record OZ002740.1, on the reverse strand, counting down.
GTACATGCGGCAATTCATTTTTATTTATATAGATATAAACCCGTTATTTATAGATTAAATATAGAAAAATTACAGGAAATAAAAATGATTGTTCATATTTTTACAAATTCAAGAATTTGTGATTTTTAATTTTTGGTTAAAGTGCTATCTAGGGGCCAAACATCACACTCAAACTTTACAAATAAATTCTTTTTTTTAGTGTTGCAGATCAAAGATACTTGGATTTGTTTTTTTGAAATGGGGTTAATGGAGAGTGGTTATATAACATTGCTCTATCCATATTTTTATATGGTAGAAATAAAATAGTACAAAAAAAAAAAGTTAAAATTAACAAAATATACGCACCACTATAGCGCACAAAATTACTACAAAATCTCGCTATAAATAATGCACAAATATATAAATTTTTTGCAACCTAGATGATTGCCCGTATGAAATTTCGTATTGTCACCCTTCTGTGCAAGTTTGATTTTTGAAGTGGTTTTTCGCATATATTTCTAGAACGGTTTGTCGGACAGAAAAAATGATTATAACCAATTTTATAGGACTTCGTATTCTTAAGAAGTTTTTAATACAATAAAAATGTCTAGGACTGATCGTTTTCACAGTATACGTAAAAAACCTAAATTTTTATATGGCAACACCAAGAAGGAGTTGCCCGATTTAGTCCATTTTTTAAACTTTATTTGATAGTACAATGAAAATACCATATACCAAATTTCAGCTCTCTATATTGATGTGTTCTCAGCCAGTGTCCAAATATATAGTAGAAAACGAAAGTTTTGTATGGCAACCCCAAGAAGAAGTTGCCCGATTTGTCTCATTTTCGAACTTAATTTTACTTTTTTTTTAAAGTCCGTGTACAAAACTTCAGCTCTTTAAGTATACGCGTTCTCGAGTTATCGTGCGCACAGATGGACAGACGGACAGACGGACGGACGGACAGACGGACATGCAAAAATCGAAATAACTTTTAATATTATGAATGGGTGTCCAATCCATTTTGGTCTACCATCATTATTTCGAGATGTTACAAGCGGAATGACAAACCTAGTATACCGCTTGGATTTCATCTAGGGTATAAAAAACGACAAATTTTCGTCCACACTCAGCAATTTGAATCTAAATTTTATTTGCAAAGGCGTTATAAGCCTTTATATCAGAAGCGTTAATATTCTTAAAAAATTTCCGTAAAAATCAAAAAGCGTGTCCTTTAAAACAGCACACGCATAATATTAAAAGTTATTTTGATTTTTGCATGTCCATTCATTTAAAAAGTTAAAATTTTGCACGCAGCATTTTTATAGAAGTAATATATACAACTTGAAAGATGGGATAAATAAGGCAACCCGTTTTCAGTGTTGCCATATACAATTTGAGGTTTTTACGTATACTTTGAAAATGATTAGTCTTAGACGTTTTTATTATACTGAAAAGTTCTTCAGCATACGAAATCCTATAAAATCGGTTTAAACATTTTTACTTTACTGTCCGACGAACCGTTCTAGAAATAGATGCGAAAAACCACTTTAATAATGAAACGTCCAAGGAGAGCCAACCATCTGGCGTATCGTAAGAATCGGCCTTAGACCATTTATAGCTTTTTACCATATTTAAAATTGAACTGACATAAACATTTACCGTTATTTAGATAATTACATAAACCAATTTTGAAAATGTACATTTGACTTGACAGTTGATCTCTATGATCAATTAATTGCTTTGAAAAGCTGTTTGAAATTAGAAATTCAGAAAATTCATACCATTAAGCAAGAATTATTATTGAAAAATTTCAATAGCCTCGATTCCAGTTTCCTAGAGGTTATAACTGTACGGATTAATACTATTTTTGACCCTTCAGTTTACAAGCGCAACAGTTGAAAAAAGGTCGACTAAATTAAAACTTATTAAAAATTATCTTAAAACTTCTCGCCTATCAGACTTTTCAATACTGTGTCCATAGAAAAAGAACAACTTGAGAAACTAAAACCTTCTTCACCTATGGATATGCTCATGGAAAAAAGACAAGAAAAGTACCTGTATTTAACTATTTGAATATTTTTTTAGAGTTAAGTTTTTTAATATGTATTGTTATTTTCGTTATTTTCAAGTGTGTATATATTTTGTTTATGTGAATTTTTTGTTTATTTTCCAAAAAAGGGCCCCAAGAAATTTTGGTATAGGGCTCACTCACGACTAGTACGCAACTACTCAGAATGTTCAGTATATGGAAGTTAATAATGATCAGAATTCTATACATCACCTCTCTCTCTCTCTCTCTTGTAAGTAAACAAAATGTGTGATTTCGTCAATTCGAAATTCTGTTGAGGGTATTTCGAAATTCGAAGCTTTTCGAAATTCTGTTAAGGGAATTTTGAAATTCGAAACTTTTTCATCGGATAATGAAGCATTAAAATAATTAAACGTCATTTTTGACGCAATTAAAGAAACGCACCGAATAAAGATGATAATGACACAAAATAGTGAGGAGCAAGAGCACATATTTACATACATAAATATTTCCCCAAAAGGAGAAGGTGACTTTTACAATGAGCCTACTTCAACAATATTAGTTGAGATAATATTGGCATAATTCTTGCCAAAGAGCCCAGACCAAAGGAATTAAGTACGAGTTTTATACAAGACTGAAAGAGCTATTAAAGCTGCTTTAAAATTGATAGTGTATACTCATCTACTGTTATGGTACAGACAAATACTTCAATTTCGGTATAAATAAATCAAGGGTAAACTTTTCTCTGATCAGATTCTAATGTCAAAGGAACTCCGCCGCAGTGTGGTTGTAATTGTAATACGTGAATGGACATTAATCCAATTGCCAACTCACAACATGCTGACTGTAAAAAAACTTTGTCAATAGGTGTTTACGCTAAATCAGAAAAAAAAAATCACTTAAGTGACCAAATATTAAAGGAAATAATTTGGAGATGGTTACACGAAAACAGGATCCACATGGAAACAATTAGTAACTTGTCGTACTGGAAAACTTAGAATTAGGTAGGTAGGTAGGTACTCAGTGAAGAATTATTTTACCAGAAGATGTATTATCTTGAAGACCAAGGCGTAAACTAAAAGCTATAGCTTGCAATCGAGAGATTTATTGTTTCCGCCAATGACCTTCAAAGACTTAATATATTTCGTGCTGTTCATAATCAAAGTAAGTTTCAAGTTTTACCTTAACTTGCAAAAATCAAATTGCTTTCACAATTCTAATAGCCGTAAAAATAAGAGCCTAAAACTTTAATCTAACTATGTCTACAATATAGGCCTTAACCCAAATGCTTATTTTTTTTTTAGAGAAAGAAGTCGTTTCTATACTTACAAAGAATTAAGCTTTCTAATTATGGTTGCAGCAAAGTGATAAAGTGATAAGATAAGACTATAAAGAAGAATTAGAAAATACAGCCGTAAATCTAACAAAGCTCTTATAAATTTCCCCTGATGCAACAACGAAAAAACCATCGAATTCCGCACACTAAATTCCGGATGTTAAAATTTACTCAAGAAACAGAGAAGTACCAAAAAAAAAACAATCTGGGCAAAACCACAAAAAGGTCTAACGGTAATAATGGACCAATGAAAGTTTAACCAAGCAAAAGAAACATGACTTGAAAGAAGAGAAAATTATTATGAGCGTACAAGAAGACACATGAAGTGAAGACAACAACGACGACGACGACGACTCGGCTGGAGAGAAAAAGGTTTTAAGGTGAAAAAACTCACAAAAGAAGAACTAAGCTGCGCAAGTCGATTGCGCGTCAGTAGCAGACAGGATTTTGCCTCATTTCCACTGATTGCTGACACTACAAAGTCTTTTGTCTGGGGTAATTTCAATGACAAACGGGGCGGCCAAGTGTACACCTTTGTGGTACATTGAGATTTACTGCACCTTTCTTTGTAACCTACACTCAGCGAATAGATTGCATATAATGTATGTATGTGGCCGATTGTAATGCACATACGCATCAATCACAGACGATAGTAAGTTTCCTAGTTAACGTCTACTTTACACTTCGTTAGAAAATTCAGTTAAAATTTCAAGATTTCTGCATAGTTACGAGTATAAAGAAACTGATTTTCTAATCGATGAGGCTTCAATTAAAATGGCTCTCCTCCAAGAAGCTGTGGGTCTCCTTGTACGACTGGTTTTGGTCTATGACTTGACCTGTGATTTGGAAACTATCACGTCGAAGTAGCCAAAGCCATTTTTTCTTTTGATCATGTTTCAGAGACGAGCATCAATCACAAAACTTGATACAGACATCAAAGAGTCTGAAACCACAACAGCGCTTATGTCAATTTCGATATAAATTTTTATGAAGTCAGACGTTTTGCATCTTGGTCGAGTTTGGTGATTGATTTTAAGGGTTTAACCGTAACCCGCGGAATATTATAAAGGGTTTTCCAATAAGAGGTGTTATTTTGATATTCAAAGAAAAATGCTAAATGATCGGATATTTATTTCATTATAAAGAGGAAGGTATGCCGTTAATAATGGAAAATAACATCAGCCAAATGACCACCACGACCACGCCTACAGGACCATATCCTTTTCATGAAATTTTCCATAACCAAATCGCAAAGTGGCTGCCCTATGTCCTCGATAGCCTCACGAATTCCATCTTTGAGGTCTTGAATCGACGCTGGGCTGTTGGCGTAGACCTTCTCTTTCACGTGGCCCCTAAGGAAGAAGTCGCAAGGTGTTAAGTCACAAGATCTCGGTGGTCAATTGTGATCACCTCTTCGAGAGATAACACGGTCCGGAAACTTTTCCCATAAAAGATCAATGGTTTCGTTGCTTGTATGGCACGTAGCGCCGTCTTGTTGAAAGTAAACGTTGTCCAGATCAATACCATCCAATTCCAGCCATAAAAAATCATTAATCATCTGTCGATAGCGCAATCCATTCACCGTAACTGTTGCTCCAGCCTCATTTTCGAAAAAGTAAGGTCCAATGACCCCGCGGGACCATAAACCGCACCAAACAGTCACACGTTGAGGATAGAGAGGCTTTTCAACAATAACTCTTGGGTTTTCTGAGCCCCAGATGCGACAATTTTGCTTGTTGACGAAGCCATCGAGGTGGAAATGGGCTTCATCACCTAAGATGAGTTTTCGATGGAATTCCGGATCATTTTCATGCATTTCAAGGACCCAATCAGCAAAGACTCGACGTTGTTGATGATCGGTCGGCTTGAGTTCTTGTGTTAACTGAACTTTATAAGCCTTAAGACCCAAATCTTTATGCAAAATACGGTGTAATGACGTTTGTGGAATGCCTAATTCCAAAGAACGACGAGGAATGGACAAACCTGGGTTTTCTTCAACACTTTCGGCTACAGCAGCAATATTCTCGGCTGTTCTTGAGCGACGTGCACGGGTTTTATTCTTCACATCACTAACTTGTCCCGACAGCTCGAATTTTTCTACCAATTTCTGTATTGCGGTCCGACTAGGTGCTTCACGACGACCCAAAAATGTTCGAGTTTTACGAACCGTCTCTGCCACATTTTCACCATTTTTATAGTGAATTTTAATAATTTCAATGCGTTGTTGAATCGTGTATCGTTCCATTTTTATTAATGGCGTAGTTTCTACTTGTCAAATGTCAAAAAATGACAGCTCCAAAAGTGACATCTACCGAAATAGCAGGCTAATTAAAATAACACCTCTTATTGGAAAACCCGATACAAGCCATAAAGTCGCCGAAGGCATCGACACATTAAAAGGAGAACTGTCAGAGGAATGTCATTACACTAGTGTCGATTTCGATGGGACTTCAGTGCAACACTAGTATTGCACTTTTTCTAGCAGTGGAGCACTGAAAATGTTCGATAGCAGAAGTGCAACACTGACTTCCTCTACTTTACACTGAATATTTTCTCGGTGCAACACTAGTATTGCACTTTTTCTAGCAGCTCAGCACTGAAAATATTCGATAGCACAACTTTTATAGCAGAAGTGCAACACTGACTTCCTCTACTTTGCACTGAATATGTTCTCGGTGCAACATCAGATTGCACTTTTTCTAGCAGTGCAGCACTGAAAATGTTCGATAGCACAACTTTTATAGCAGAAGTGCAACACTGACTTCCTCTACTTTGCACTGAGTATATTCTCGGTGTTACAAATATATATTCAAGTTGAATTGTCATCTGCTCTGTCAAAGTGTACTGTCGCGATTATTTGTGAAATTTTTGAGTTAAATGAATTAAAAGATTTATTTGGTTTACATAGAAATTTCTTTCTATGTATCAATAATGAACATTTATTACGTTTAACAGTTCCGTGTGCCTAATACGTGTATTCACAAGTACGAGGAATATGACAGAAATATGTTCGATGGACTTCAGTGCTCCCAGTTCTCCGCTGCCAGAAAAATCGCAACACTGAATAGTCCCATCGAAATCAACGTAGGTTTACCCGGTGTTTTAAAAACTTGTTCGATGAGTTCACAAAACCCCGGGTAAATTTGGAGAAAATTGTAGGGGCAAGTTTACACGGTGTTTTCATCGACCAAACCTATTATAAAATTTAGAAAAAAATACATAAATTATTTAAAAGCAAATTTGTCGGTACCCAGCCTAGACTGGCCGAAAATATGTCATGATTAATTTTTGAAAATGTCCTCATTAAAAATACAAGTAAAAAACGAAATTTTTGTATGGTAACCGTGTGAAGAAGGTCACACTCGAACATGGTGCAGATGCCTCAGATGGCAAATAATAAGGGCGAGGGAAGGAAGAGTTAAATATTTCTGTTTTATATTTCATTATTCACCTTTTAACTTCTGAGAGATACACCGTATGATAATATCCATAGTGTACCCGTCTGCATGTTTTTCGCACTTCTTCAGCATGTCCAGCGAACAATTTTAGTAAATGTAGACAATTTTCTGACCTTTTTAAGTTACTTTCACTGGATATGATAAAGACAAAGTTAACAAAAAATGAAGAGGCATTTAGGTATAAAGTAATTTTACACTGAACACCTTTTATGAAAAACCATTGAGTGAATAGCTAAATAGGAAGCGCCCTTACCTATGAATACAGCGAACGTGAATTGAACTTAATTTGTCTTATTTGACGTTTCAGAGATCCGGGAGTTCATTGGTTTTAATAAATATTAGAAATTTGAAATGCGTGTTGTTTCGAAAACTTGCAGTGTTGTGAAATTATTGCGCACTAGTATCTACATTTCGCGAGTGTCTTAAGTTTTCTGTTAATATGCCGCTTCCTGTTTATATATCTATAGCAAATTTTAAAACATCATCATAGAACATAGGGTGTATCAATCAGAAGTTAAAATAAGAAGTAATAATAATTAACTCTTGCAGCCAAATGACACATACCATACGACCTCCCCTGTTGATACATGGTTGAACACAGCAAAGAAAATTCATCATTTCCATATGATCTATATGCACACAAACTGAGTATATGCAATAAAACACTCATGCATCATCCGAGTCTAACCCTCTGTTCTAACTTGAGCTATATATGAAAATGTTCAAAAATAGTGCTAAATAAAATAAGTAAAAAACGAGTTTTCAAACAAAACTGAGGCCAAGTCGCATGAAAAAGTAGAAAATAAACTTTTATTCACACACAGAGGTGGACTCAGATTTCACCGATATCGATATATTTCAGTAAGATCAACCAGACGTAATAAGTGATTTGATTCATGAAGAGAAAGAATATTCAAGAGAAATGTCCCAATCAAAAAATCTGAGTCCACCTCTGACATTTCTCTTGGATACTCTTTCTCTTCATGAATCAAATCACTTATTACGTCTGGTTGATCTTACTGAAATATATCGATATCGGTGAGATCTGAGTCCACCTCTGTGTGTGAATAAAAGCTTATTTTCTTCTTTTCCATGCGATTTGGCCTCAGTTTTGTTTGAAAACTCGTTTTTTACTTATTCTATTTTCTGCCTTTTTCACGTTAACTAAATTAGAAAATTCTTTTTTCCTGAAACAGATTTATCACTAATCACATCGATGAAAATTTTTCCGATGATTTTCCCGCTTTTCCGGGTTTTCCATGGAGTTTTACACAAAAGCAACTTTATGCAACTTATTTCGCTCTACAACTTTGTCTTAGGTTGCAAAACGCTCAAACGCTTCCTTGGTCGGACAAACTCCGGAAAAGCGTTTTACATGAATTTTCCTCGATTTTTTCTGCAAGTTTTCACCATTGTCGGAGAGAAAGTAATGATGTCAGTTGATAGGGAACTTGATCCTGCATAATTTAGAAAACTTTTTTCCCGGAAAATTTTCCGGAAAAGTCGGAAAATTCCGGAAAAATCGGAAAACTGCATTTTTCCTGAAACGGATTTATCACTAATCAAATTTGTACCAAATTTTCAAATGATTTTTCCCGATTTTCCGGGTTTTCCATGGAATTTTCCAGTTCAAATTATGACAGATTCAATTGTCACGCGACATGTACCTGTGTACCAAATTTCAGCTCGCTGTGATGACGAAAAGTGGGTCTACGAGAGTGTCGAAATAGTAAAGAAATAGACAAATTCGTGTACGAGTTAAAGGGAATGGCTGGCCTCAAAAACAGTTTTTAGTACGGTGTATCGCATGTGTATCATCGTGTGTCACCGGATTAACTTGTTGGAATTTGTTTCGGATACCGTTGGCGGGTTTGCAAAAGGCTACCAAATTGTATTTATACAGACTTTAGTGAAACCTTCGACAGGCTATCTCAATTCGTAATACTGTTTAAAATTGAATAGTATGCGTTTCCCCCTTCATTCCTAAAATGGACGGAGTCCTCAGAGCATAACTTGGGCCCGTGGTTCTTTATTCTATCTACTGACGACATTGTCCCTGTTGTGAGGCTTGATTTATGTTGACGACGTTAAAACTTTTCGCTCAGATTAAATCTTGCTAACATGTACAGGGTGACCTTCGCAAATATTATACGATTGGTGCATGAGCAATAAATTGGTGCTCATGTGTGCTCATGACAAATGTGAGGTTATGACTTTCCACAGGAATCAGAAACCAATGATTATGGGTTCTCGGATCCATCGATTCGCCGGCTTGGGCATCAAATGTGACTACAGATTGAATTTTATCTCCCATATAAACTACATGGTATCAAAGAGTAGTTCTATGCTCGGTTTTATAAAACTCTCGGGTTCTCGAATCCCATCATAATATTGCGTTTGTAAACTTGCTTTGTGAGACCACTTCTTGAATATGCTAGCCAGGTCTAGTCTACATTTTACGGTATACACATCGACCGTATCATCCTAATATCCTACGCTTTACTCTCAGACACCTACCCTGGAATAATTCATTAATTCTTCCATCCTATGAGGATCGCTTGAAACTTTTACATATGCACTCGCTTGAAAAACGTCGCATGGTTACTGTGCATCAACTCTTAAGCGCGAATGTTCATTCTACGTTGTTACTTAATAAAATCTCTTTTCGTGAGAGGCTAACTCTGTTGCATGTTAACTCCTCAAGGTCTAACTTTAGCATGTACGAACCTATTAATCGGATGTGCCTTCCTGTTAATATATGGTTGGGCATTTTGTTGTTGATTAAATTTAGTTGATTTCATAAATTGTGAAAACATTAATTATGAGTCATACGAGAATCAAATTTTTTTATCTCCATATTTTAAGATCTTGTCCTCATTATTGTTTTTGTATTCAATATTTTTTCAACTTCAAAATAAATTTAGAACGTTTTTTATGCATTTTTAGTTTAGGATTTTTTTTTCTTCTTTGTTTTGTTTTCATCTACATCCGGGATAAATTTGAATACACACAATTGGTAATAATTAGCTTAGAATTTTCATAGTAAAATCAGAATTTATTTATATTTTTAATATTTTTTATTTTATTTGTTTTTTCCCTACTTCTATAACATTTCTAATCACCTTTGTCTATTCTACTGTTATTCCTTAATTCTTTAATTCTATTATTACTAAAGCAACTTAAAATAAACTAACTTAAAATTTAAATAAATATCAAAATGAAGGTTATTCTAATACATTCACATTTGATATACACGTATAAGTATTCTAAAACATTTGTTCTAATTTTAAATTAACTGAACATATTTTGAATAGAAATTACATAATTTCATAGAATTTTATGTCTGCAGAAAACAAAAATTTTCTGCTACTTATTAAGAGGGGGAGGGGGGATTAAAAAAAAAAAACGAAAAGTTAGTACAACTTTGCATCACATCTGTGAGTATTATCATAATCAAAACAGCACATAATTAGAGAAAAAGGAGAAACTGAGGTAATAACCTGTCAAAAACAAAGATATCGGGGTTTTGTATGTATGTAGATAAATTTGTATTTGAGTATGGAAGATATTGAGGTGGAAAAGGTACCGACGGAAACAAAATCAATAAAAAGCTTTGATATATTTTCATTTGAATGTTGCTATTTTCAGAGAGGGAATAACTACCAAAATTTTAATATTATTTTAAAGAAAATTCAATTTCTAACAAAGATCGAACCTTTATTTTGAAAAACTCAAATTGTCTAGTGTAATGATAAAGGAAATATAGTCAATAATTCATGCTAACGGCAAAATTTCTTGTTTTTATATATTTTGCATATAATTTGGCGTTTTTAATTCGTTTCTTCACCGTCAGATGGAATGATGTGCTTTTGGAAAGCTTTCACTCGTTTTGCGGATTGTAGCCTGCATGCGCAGACCTGAGACAACTTACAACTAGATAAGAAAATCTCCATATAAACCCGGATCACTTTTTGAAAGCTCTTTAATTTTTTATTCAACCAAAGGAAGCTATCATTGCGAAGAATTTATATGACATACTACAGCAAGAGAGAGAGAGAGAATGTGTAGAGCTTTCTATTAGAGGGCTATTAGCTCGTTTTAATTCGAATGCTTTTTTGTGAGTTTTGCACATATAGATGTAAAGGGCGCCATACACCATTAGTTTTGCCGTGGTTTTAAAAACCACGTTCTAGTCGAGATAAGAACCTAAAACGTGGTCAAAAAAAGCCCCACACACCATCCAACTTGACCACGTCTTGCCATCATCTTGTAGTGTCCATTTACAGCAACAACATGTGACCAAACATTGTGATTATTTCATGAAAATCGGTTTTCACAGAAGCGCGGGAACATTTTATGAGAGTAAAACGTGAAAACTCCGCCACTTCTCATTTATTTACGAAAAAGAAATATTTTCCATTCTGTTTCGTTGCATGCAATTTGCGCTTTCACATTTTTTATCTTTATTCATAAAAATTTTAAAGAGAGTTTGATTTTTTTTTTATTATTTTTTTCTTTCTTTCTTCCTTTTCTTGCCGTGTACATTTAAATGTACAACACTCAGAAATGTCGCCTACTTCTTAGCTTATTATTAAGTTAACTTTGATTATGAACTAGCAAAACAGTAAAACCACGGCAAAACTGATGGTGTATGGCCTCGCCCACGTCTTGCCCACGTTTTGAGAAAGATATTTCTGGCATGACCTGAATTCTGGTTTTAGTAGATATCCAAACCTCAAAACGTGGGGTTCGCCATACACCATCAGTTTAGCCGTGGGTTTACAGTAAAACCACGGCAAAACTGATGGTGTATGGCCTGCTTAAGTTGTCTCAGTTCAGACAGTGTATGGCATCCATTTATATACCATAATTGAAATCTATAGGGTATACTAAGTTTGTAGTTCCGTTTGTAACGCATAGAAATAATTTTGGTAGAGCAAAATGGATTGGACATCCACGTATAATACTAAAGGTTATTTTGATTTTTGCATGTTCGTCTGTCCATCTGTCTGTCTGTCCTTTAGTACATCTATCCGCACAATAACTCGAGAACGCGGGTACTTACACACGGGCTTTTTTAAAAAAAAAAAAAAAAAAAGGAAATTTAAGCTCGAAAATCGGACAAATCGGGAAACTCCTTATTAGGGTTGCCATACAAAAAATACGTTTTTCACGACATATTTCGACACTACCTGAGAACGCATCAACGCAGAGAGTTGAAATTTTGTACATAGTCTTTTTATAAAAATAGTAAATATTATTTCAAAAATGGGCTAAATCGAGCAACTCCTTCTTAGTGTTGCCATATAAAAATTTAGGATTTTTACGTAATACTGTGAAAATGATCAGTCCCCCAGACATTTTTATTATACTAAAAATTTCTACAGAATATGAAATCCTATAAAATTGGTTATAATCATTTTTATTGTCCGACGAACCATTCTAAAATACATAGTTTGTATGGAATACCAAAATAGTTAGGGAGGTTAGAAATTTCGTGATTTTTAACGTCATTTTTAAAAAGTCATATCTCGAAAATGGAGAAACCGATTTTTCTGATTCAAATTAAGTTTAAATTAGTATTATTTTTTACTATTGAGAACTTCCAGTACTTTTTTTTTTTTTCAATTTTTATTTTAAAGCAATAAACCTTATTTATCTATGTGCAAAGAAAAGTATTCTACTTCGTTTTAGCGCTATGAATTTTTAAAGTCCCAAGGTAACGTAATTAACGAAATCGTAGCGCCGAAATAATATAACGGTGAGAAAAAAAGTGTGTAAATTGATTAATTATGAAATAAACGATATCATATCTTTATATGTACAACTTGAAGACCAAAGTAAGAAATATTATGCAAATTAAGCAGAAAAGGAAAATATTAAGTAATTTGCTAAAAATAGCAAACAAACTAACCATGCAGAATACATAAAAAAAAAACACTTATAAAGAAGTACCTGTGCGAACGGACAGAAGTAGTTTTATTTTTTTACAAAACGTATAATCCGATTCAGACTGGATTAGATCTATTTATAATGTATACATATATGTAAAAAAAAACAGCAACAAAAACTAACTACTACTACTTACATACTGGACTCATTTATATATAAAGAATTATAAATTTTACTCTTAATGGCAAAACAAAGTTCAATTCCGATATTCAAATGACACCTACTACTATGATTCATTTGAAGATTATACGGAAATGTGTTAATTTCACTGCACATGCGCAATATTATAATGTATCTGTACCCAATAATAACTAATTTACATAGACCGGAGGAATGTACGGCGAGTTACGTTCGTCGTCTGGAATACAAGAGAAAGATGCAAAGCAGATAAATCGATTGCAGGTCAAGAGGATTTCCGGGTTGTGGCACTTTATTTGCACAAATTTTTCTCAGCAATTAGTGTTCATGCTGAACTATGGTCGCCTATAATACCTACAACGGCTTCTGCTTACTAAGGATATACATACATATATGTACATATTTATACACACATTGGAGAGATTAACCTTCTTAGATTATCTGACTCAGTTCGGGGACACAAGTAAAGTGTAATGTGACATTAGCGTGCAATAAATGAAGGGAGACAAAACAAAGAAAATCTCACTTCAAAATTTTTAGAAATGCTTTTAGATTTTTTTTTAAGGTTAAGAAATTTACGTTTTTTCTTTTTCTTTTTTTTATTATTATGTATTATTACACTTAGTGAAAGGTTATTTTTCATTCAATCGTTGTAGATATTTTATTTTCTGCTTGAAAGAAAACTTTCTACAATAATATGATGGGATTTTGTGATAGTGAAGGAGGAGAGGGCGGAGGCGAGAGACATGCACAACAATCTGATGTACCTACATATTTTGAATTGCATCTTGTTTTGGATTCAGTTAACAAGTTCGAAAATGTGTTGCAACGGTGGGGTTAGAAAATTTTTGTGGGATAATAATGGGCGAAAAGGGGAGAGATGTATATCCGTTAAATTTGTCTAAGATACAGCATGTGGGGTATCAAATAAAAGTTCTCACCAAATGCTATCAAACAACGTATTTGTAATTTTTGCAGTACATACTATATATTTCATCTACACCGTAAAAAATCATGAACTAACTTTATGGAAAATTACTATGTTTAAAATAGTCACTACCGCTTAAAATGTATGTGTATACACATAATCATTAAGAAATTAAATACTTTTTACGTAATCTGCAAACTTCCTATTTTTAATTGGAAAAATAAGTAAAGTAAATAATTTTTTAGATAATTTATGTGATTTTACATTTAATTACACAAACATTTTGTATCTTACTACTGTCAATTTGTGTAAAATTAAATACAGTACTGTGATTTTACATTTAATCATACAAAACTTTTGTATCGTACTGTAAATTTGCGTGAAATTCCATACAATACTGTAATTTGCATTGAATTTCCCATATTAAAAACGAAATTTCAATAAAACATAAGTAATGATGTTTGCATTTATCTCGATTCTTTCCTTCAGTACTCTGTTCATGCTCATACGTTTATCAGGATTCGTTGTTATGAATCATTATACGGGAAATTGTATCAGAATGTGGTCGTCGGTCAGTATATAAATAGTTTGATTTTGTGGAGTGCAGTTGGTGATGGATTAATAATCATAAAACATGTAAAGAAATGTTACAGTTTCGATCCTAACAGTTACCTTAAAAACCTTTTAAAAATCAAAAAATATTTTTAGGTACGCAGTATTTTTATAATTGAATTTCGCTAAAAAAACTCAATCATGGAAATACTGAATACCTACAAATATTTATTGATTTTTAAAAGGTTTTTAAGGTAACTGTTAGGATCGAAACTAGTATTACTTCTTTTACGTGTTGATTGTTAATATATACTTATTAGTGCCATGGTCATACGAATTGGTCTTAGACCAATTCTAGCTTTTTCACTTGTTTATGTATGTAATTTATTAATTTCTGGACGAAACATTTGATTGGCAATTGAAATAAATTACATAAATTTAGGTAAATTCACATATTGTGTACTTCACATACGGAATTATCACATTAAACTTATGTAACTTAGTTCCACAGCATGATGTAACTTTACATATCCCATTTTACATGGGAAATTGAAAAATGGGTAAACAATGTAAAATTACATACAACTTATGTAACTTAGTTCCACAGCATGATGTAATTTTACATATGGCATTTTACATCGGAAATTGAAAAATACATAAACAATGTAAAATTACGTACAATGCGAAATTGCTTTACATAAGGTTATGCAGTGCGCATAAAGTTGTGTAAATTTCCTTACCATTGTTGGCAATTTGTTGCCTATTATAGTAGCGGATTTTTCAATAGATATTTTTTACGGTGTACAAGTATGAACGGAGGTGAGTGTAGCACATATAAGGAATGAAATAAAGCTACATTTAAAAAATCCATTTGACATAAAAAAACACATTTATTTCTAAAGAAACTTAAAGTGCACTATTTCAAATTTTCCTGCCAAAATTTAAATGTACCAAATTAAATCTATTAATTCTATATAACAGAAAATGTTAAAGGAAAGAAGAACTAATACACTATTTTCAGAACATTCGGCACAAATTAGTACTTTGTAGCCATCCCTTTTGCTGCTATTACGGCACCACAGCGACGTGACATTGACCCAATCAACTTATCAATGCAATCTTGTGGATTTTTTTCCTACTCATCGTTTAGATGTTTCATCAAACTGTTTTTATTCGAATGTTTTCGTGTGCCAACTCGACGAACAAGATCCTCCCAAAACTGTTCAATTGGATTAAGATCCGGGGATTGAGCCAACCACCTTAAAACTCGAATTCATTTTTATGAAAGCCACCCCTTAACCAATTTAGAAGTGTGTTTGGGGTCGTTGCCGTGCTGGAAGGTCCAATCTTCCGCAAATTTATCTTGAGCATAAGACAGTATGTTATTTCCCAATGATTTCCTTATACAAACGAATATTTATTGCACTAGAGATCTTAGAGCCTTGTGGTGAAAAAATGTCCCAAGCGATTACACTTCCCTGCCATGTTTAACTTTTGGTATCTTGCGTTATTTTTACTACCAAAGTTAAGAAAATCCGAAATTTTTGGTTTAGACAATCATAATTCTTGATGGGAGAAGGGTACGGGGTTGAGCAGTCGTTGGAAAGGCCATGAAGTTTTGCATATAATGAGAATTTAACTGTAACCGTACGCCCTGTAGTTTTTAAGATACATGGTGTTTTGTGAAAAAACTAGATTTTTTTCTTATTTACCCTGTAACTCGTAAACGCTTGATATTTTCCCCCGCCACCCTGCCATACAATTTTTGGTTCGTCTAGGTGAGTATTATCATCTTCTGCTCCATTGACCTCCTACGGGGAAACACCCTGTATGTATGAATTCAGAATCATTTCTGTGTAACATAATAGATGTCTCTATTTACTTTTAGTAGCATAATTGGATGCCTTTCTCTCCTTTATCGCTAATTACCCTTAAAATTACTTTCGGCCGTACAGTAAAATTCCGTTGTGTTTTTTATCCCGAACTGTACGAATGTGCAACATTCTACCATCATGTTTTTTCTCCGGCATACAATCTGCGAAGGTTTAAGACTGACATACATCGGCACCTCAGCCACTCTCCTCATGTTCCCTAATTTTTTCCCTTTTTATACCCTAGATGAAATCATAGGGGTATACTAAGTTTGTCATTCCGTTTGTAACACCTCGAAATAATGATGGTAGAGCAAAATGGATTGGACACCCATTCAGAATATTAAAAGCTATTTCGATTTTTGCATGTCCGTCCGTCCGTCTGTCCATCCGTCCGTCCGTCCGTCTGTGCGCACGATAACTCGAGAACGCGTATACTTAAAGAGCTGAAATTTTGTACACGGACTTTAAAAAAAAAAAGTAAAATTAAGTTCGAAAATGAGACAATTCGGGCAACTCCTTCGTGGGGTTGCCATATAAAAATTTCGTTTTCCGCTACATATTTGGACACTGCCTGAGAACGCATCGACACGTAGAGAGCTGAAATTTCGTACATGATGTTTTTACTACATTAGCAAATAAAATGTCAAAAATGGACTAAATCAGGCAACTCCTTCTTGGTGTTGCCATATAAAAATTTCGGTTTTTTACGTACAGTTTGAAAACGATCAGTCCAAGACATTTTTATTGTACTAAGAACTTCTGCAGAATACGAAATCCTATAAAATTGGTTATTACCATTTTTTTCTGTGCGACAAACTGTTCTAGAAATATATGCGAAAAACAACTTCAAAATCAATACTTGAATAGATCGGTGACCATACGAAATTTAATACGGGCATTCATCTAGGGTATCATAAGAATTGATCTTAGACCAATTCTAGCTTTTTTACTTGTTCCTTCCTGCTTTGCATTATAAGGTATCTCCTGAGCTTGCCTTAATAAATAAAAAAATAAAAAAATAAAAATACTGTCTAAATGAAAACACGTTACAATGATTTTAATTTTATGTTGTTGGCTTTTACTATATGCTCTATGATTATCAATATAACCTTGAGTATGACATATATCAAGGCTTTATGCTCAATTACGATGTAAAATATTGATTTCTATTAAATTCTTTGTTATGATCAAATGTCCAAAAGTTAATCAATAAAAATCAATAATTTTTCAAGAATAGAACATCTGTTAGAAAACGATCAAAATAACAAAGTTTTATATAATAGTTTTATGATTTTCTTCAAAAAAGTATTTGAGAATCAAAATATTAAAGATAAATAAAAAAAAAATTATGTAAAATTCGTTCTCACCTTGTGTTTAATACCACAACCACGTAAGTATAGTGTCAGAATAATATTTTATAAGGCTTTACCGTTTTTGTGACATGTTTTTTATTACACATTGACTGACTGACTGACTGACTACACCTACCAATTCAATTTTGTTTCACTTGATTTTAAGGAGTTCCTTCAATCAATCAATTTCGATTTTATTAAAAAACACACGAACTTGACATTTAATAAAAATACAAGTATACTATTTCCGTTATATATAAATAGTTTTCCTCAGAAAAAAATAAATAAGTAGATGATCTAGTGAAAACTTTCATAAAAACTATTGAGAAGATTTTCATCTTCAAATGAATATCTTCTTTCATGATGTAATTTCGACAAGGATAATAATAATTGCAAGTCAATATACATAGCGAGAGATATAAAAAATGCATAATGACATATGCATGTTTCATTGCACATAATACCTAGGTACATATATATAATATGTACTTACTTTACAAAATTATCATCACAATATCGAAGAGAGAAAAAGTCACGTTCATCTACTCATAGATAGCCGGATAAGCTCATCTTCATTGCAATATCAAATAATAAAAAGATAATAAAGAAGGAAAAAAAAGCACAAAAAAAAACAAAAGAAGAACAAGAGAGAAAAAACGAAAAACTTAACATATTCAAGTTTGAGGTTAGTGAACAGGAACAACCCATAGACAGCAGACAAGACAAGGTGGTTTCATGACTTCAAATCTCAAAAAGAGTAGCAGCAATCACATTTTACGCGAAGATCACGTAGCCAGAGGACCAAAGTTTAGCTTAGAAGACGGCCTGATCACATATTATTGTGGATTGGGATGATGATAGCAATAAATATCTGTATATAGGTGTTTGTATAGCATACATGTTATAAACATATATACATACTTACCTATACCTGCTGACTTCTCTTCTGGCTACCCGGATCTTTGGTGGAAGAAAACGCGAAAAACGCGAAAACGAGCAGTTCATGCGCGAGCAATATCTTATTACCAATACTACTACAAAAAATAAATTGATTTTGCCTCTCTAAAAATTATTTTATTTAAGATAGAAGAGATACGTCGCGGTCGTGGTAACTTTAAGTACGGGCAAATGTAGAAAGCGTAGAGTGTTCATATATAGAAATAGCGGTAGACTAGGGGAGACCTAATAGTAACAGTGCATTACAAAATTATCATTTCAAGGTTCTTGGAGGAAAATTTATGATGACTGCGATTGCGTAAACTTTTAATTGACATTTTTGGTGAATACAAGTATTTTTTTCTTTTTTTGTAGACAGAACTAATTTTTGGTAAAATGGAATTTATTTTTCTTTGACATAATAGCTGTGTTCTTTTGGTGCAGAACACTCTGTCTGCAAAACACTGGAGATTGCGAATTGAATTGATTTGTAGGGTGCATAGAGGTAGAAATTTTTTTTTTAAGTGTAGAGAAAATGTGTCAGGATTTTTATTCTTACAAAACCTTATCCCGAATTTATCAAGTTCTATTTTGACATTTTGCAAGGATTCAAGTCATGGCAATTTGATTATTTTCTCTATACTTTCAAAACCTTTTCTAGTTTCTACTTCTATGCTGCCTACAAGTCAATTCAATTCATAATCTCATATGCTCTGCAGAAGACTATTCGGCACCAAAAGTCTTCTTATTTCTAATATAGTTAAATAGTTCCTGTCATATTAAAGTGTATTTCTTGTAGATTCAAAGAGAGGGGAGGGGACTTATGATCATTAACTGGGGTACAACAACAATGCTGGAGGAAAGGTCTGTGATAGAAGACAACAATTTACATAATATGAGGATCTAAAAAAAAAACTCAATTATGTTTACCTAGTATAAAGTTTTATTTAGCATAAATAGACTTAAGGATTATTAGTAGTTTGTCATAATAATTAATAGTTACTAGTGCAAAATGGAAAAGTGAAAAAAAAAGTAAATAAAAGTTAAATAAAGTGAAATCCCAAAGTTTTGTAAGGCAGCACCAAGAAGGAGTTGCCAGATTTTGTTCAATTTTTTTTTTAACTATTTTTATGAAAACGTTGTTATTTCAGCTCTCTACGTCGACGCGCTATCAGGCAGTGTACAAACATACAGTGTCAAAATAAAGTTTTGTATGGCAACACCAAGAAAGCGTTGCTCGATTTGGTTCATTTTTGAACATGTACATATTTACAATTTCTATGAGAACAAAGTGTACAATATTTGAACTTTCCACATAGTTTCCAGATATATAGTGAAAAACGAAAGTTTTGTATGGATACACAAAGGAGTTGCCCGATTTAGTCCATTTTTAAAATTTTATTTACTATTGCTATGAGCACACCGTATCGAATTACAGCTCTCTACGTTAATGCGTCCTCAGGCAGTGCCCAAATATATAGTGAAAAAAGGAAATTTTTGTATGGCAATCCTACGAAGGAGTTGATTGATTGATTGATCCAATTTTCGAACTTAAATTTACTTTTTTTTTTTAAAGTTCATGTGCAATGTCAGCACTCTAAGTGAACTCGTTCTCGAGTTATCGTGACGACGAACAGACAGACCGACAGACAAACGGACATGCAAAAATCAAAATAACTTTTAATAATATGCTGGTGTCCAATCCATTTTGCTCTATCATCATTATTTTCATGCGTTCTAAACGGAGTGACAAACTTAATAAACCCTATAATTTCATCATCTAGATTCTAGAGTATAAAAATACGTGAAGATGCAGAAAGGTAGATCCTATACCACCTGATAAAACAAAAAGAAATCAAATATACTGTATGTAAGGAGAAAAGTGCTGAAAACTGAGTAGCTAATAGTTTTTAAATATCGAGCCATTATAAAAAAGTAAAACTTTTCTATGCCACCTTCTTTTTCTCTCGAGTAACTACGGTCTACAGATAATGTGCATTCACTTCATTCTATTCATCTGAAATTGAGGATTTTTTTTAATGACCTTTGTGTTTTTTAAAGGAATTATCAACCGCAGCTAGATTTTAAGACAGCTATTGCCCAAAATATTTCCCGGGATGATACATATATATCCTTCACTCTCAATAGCAACTATACTGACATGCATCACGTTACGACATCTCTATGATAATATGACGAATTTTTGAAGCTTTCAAACACGATCCCACCTACCCCTTCCCGCACTCCAAATATTGCAATACATATATAGTTGAAAGAGGCAGATCTGATATCAGAACAGATCAGACACCCATACAACAGTGTATAACATCGCACTTTCTTTTGCAAATTAATTGTCGATAATGTGTTATCTACAAAAATATGCCAACGACGAAATTTATAAATTCTTTAGAAAGAAAAGGCCCGATTTGTCGCATTCGAATTTAAGCACACAACACGCATATTGAAAGCTAAAAAAAACATTCAGCGAAAAAAAAAGTCACGCGCATAAATTAATTGACGTCAATTCAAATTTAGCTACTAAAATTGGTAAAAGATGAGAAATAAAGGTAAAAAAAAAAACTATAGCAAAGACGACATTTAAAATACATAGACGGTTGGGTGACAAGCCCAAAAAATGGAAAGATATCAAAAATGTTCGGGGCTTTTGTTTTTTTTCTTTTTATGTTTGTGCATATATCAGTTTCATCAAAACTTGAAATATAATTGAATATTTACAGCCGGGAATTAACATTTTACCAAAATAACCCAAAATGAGACCATTTAACTGGAATAGTTCCGTAATAAGTTAAAAATACAATTATGAGAACATCAACACGGCTGTGAATGTCTAATAATAGACCAACAACTAACAAGTAAAAAAGCTAGAATTAGACCAATTCTTACGATACCCTAGATGAATGCTCGTAGTCAATTTCGTATGTTAACCTCTCTGTGCTAGTTTGATTTTTGAAATGGTTTTTCGCATATATTTCTAGAACGGTTCGTCGGACAGTAAAAATGATTATAACTAATTTTATAGGATTTCATATTCTAAAGAACTTTTCAGTACATAAAAAACGTCTAGGACTGAAATTTCTATATGGCAAGAATGGGTTGCCCGATTTAGCCCATTTAAGAATTTAGACTTAATATTTTTATGAAAACGCCATATACAAAATTTTAGCTCTCTACGTTAACGCGTTCTCATGCTGTGTCCAAATATATAGTGAAAAACGAAATTTTTGTATGGCAAGCCCACGAAGGAGTTGCTCGATTTTTCTCATCTTACTTTACTTCAAGTGCACGCGTTCTCGGGTTATCGTGCGCACAGAAGGAAATGCAAAAATTTAAATAATTTTTTAATATTATGCGTGGGTGCTCAATCCCTTTTGCTCTAACAGCATTATTTCTATGCGTTACAAACGGAATGACAAACTTAGTAGGTATATCCTATGATTTCATATAGGGCATAAAAATGATATGTATTCATTCAATCCTGCATTTTGCATGGAATGCTGTGACTGTAATTTAAATTGAAATTGCTGAAACTGCAATTTAAGTTATGACTTTGACTTTCCTCTGGATATCCATTATTACATTTTGCATTATGGTGCAGTATTGATACAGATCACCTGACAAGATCAGTATAGTAAGTAGCATCCACCGCAAAGCCATATAGGAGGTAAACGATAAACAAAACGCCTGTCTATATCGAAAACGAGTGTAGCCTAGATACCTACACTATATGTACATTAACGGAATTCTATACGAACGACCCGATTACAAGATTTATGAGCCTGCGACTATGGGGGACGCAAAAGCAGGAGCAACCATCGCTGCATTGACATTAGTTTTCCAGAAAATCCAAAATTGGCCCAATTTTCTGGTGAAATTTAATTACTTGCAGGAAAAAAAACCTATATGTGTACTAACATTCGTCTTACCTTCTGGGGAAAGTAATGACACCAAAAATCTAAGTAAGCAGCATGGTGGAATGGATGGATGGATTGAAGAAAGGTTGAGACCCCGGGTATGATCCCTGTAACGCAGACCACAACAAGGCCTACTGTTCACCTTCCACGCTTATGAGCAATTGTTTATAGGTCCAAACCAGACGCTCTTATAAAGTTCAATATTGGTCCCCAACCCTCCTTGTCGACATCGTCCAGGAGATGTGAGCCAAGAAATCTGTATGCCATACAGTAACAAAGAAAGTGAGTCACCGTTTCAAATTCTTCTCCGGATCCTCTGTATATAGGATTATCAACAAGCCTCATCCTGTGTAGGTGACCCCTGAGAAAATTGACACCTCTCAGAATTGGCTTGTTTAGGCTTAGCCCACAGTTCCTTAGTAGGGTTGCTATACAAAACTTTGATTTTTCACTAAATATTTGCAAATTGCCTGAAAATGCGTCGAAGTAGAGAGCTGAAATTTTGTACACATCTTTTCATAAAAATTGTAAACAAAATTTCAAAAATGAACTAAATCGAGCAACTTGGTGTTGCAATACAAAACTTTGGGTTTTTACTTTATTTCACTTTTATTTTCATATAGGGTATAATATCATTGGTCTTACAATTAGACCAATTATAACTTCTTCTATTGTTTATTATATATTCGGACATTACCTTGTTTATTTTCATAAAAATAGTAAATACCGTTCATGGTGCTTTCATGCAAAAATTAAGATTTTTTACCTATACTATTTATGTAAACGATCAGCCCTACAAGTTTTTATTGTACTGAAAAGTTCTTCCGAATATAAAATCCCTTGAAACTGGTTATAAATATTTTTACTGTCCGACGAAATGATCTAGAAACAAATGCTAAAAACTATTTTACCAATCAAACTTGCATAGAGGGGTGACTATACGAAATTACATACGGGCATTCATCTAGTTAAGGTATCGTAAGAATTGGTTTTAGACTATTTCTAGTTTTTTTGTTTCGTTTGAAGGTTTTCGAAAGTTTTCATAAATGGATCCAATACTGAGTCATACCCATGTAGTAAGTTGCTATACAGGGTGTCCCGTCGAGATGGTAAAAAATTTTAAGGGTCGAAAGTACAGCCTATTTGCGATCGAAAATGTTATATAACATTTTTTCGAGTTCGCACTTTTTTCGAAGTTATAGGCGCTTTTCGATTTTTTCGAAATTTTGAACCTTAAGTCATATTTTTGACCATAAGAGTTTTTGACCGTAAGAGTGTCGCACAGGACAGAAAAACCAACAACAACAACAAATCAATAAATATAAAAATCTCAGTGCGCATAAAATAAAATGTTAATGAACTTCCATTTCGAACAATTAATTCACTTTCAGTGACAAGCTAAAATGTTTACAGACTTTTTTTTATGGCTTAACTCATTATTGTGACTACAATCATTTTCTACATACATGTAGGCAGTAGTAATTGCGACAGAATTGTAAAGGAATGCTGCTGACATGGATTAAAGCTGCTGGATATTGATATGAATGTGCAAAAAACTTAAACGCCTTAACAAATATTGTAGATAAGTAGGTAGGTAGTACTATCGAGATCTAAGTAGATTTTCAAGAATTAATTACTCACAAAATTAGCTTGTTCCTTATTATGTACATATAAGACTTTTTATATTTAAATTTAATTTTATTGATGAAGACTATGATTATGATAATTAGTATGACTAGGTTTGAAACTAACTAAATTTTTGCCAGTCACAATCGGTAAAGCATAAAAATCTTACACACTTACACTTTGGAACATGATATCTTATTTATGAGCTATGAATTCTCTCTAGATCCGAGTCTCTATCATAACTCTTATTCCTACCGCGATTACATGTACTCTAATTGATGAATGTATAGTACATCCTTGTGTTGGGACACGATATTTGACTCTGCCTCAGTAAACCATCAAGTGTCTACATTTAACTCGGTTATTACTAATCTGTTTGAAAAGTATGTCCCTGTTAAAACGATATGTGTAACTGCCCATGGTTGCCCATGGCTCTCTGAACGAATATGATTTCTTATCTCTATAAACGTGAGTTTCTCTATCATCCGGC
Source organism: Dioctria rufipes (assembly GCA_963924295.1). Taxonomy (NCBI): domain Eukaryota; kingdom Metazoa; phylum Arthropoda; class Insecta; order Diptera; family Asilidae; genus Dioctria; species Dioctria rufipes. Next base: position 19,284,301 of record OZ002740.1, on the reverse strand, counting down.
TAAGCGTCAATACTATTCTTCTAAGTTTAACCTTTCTCTTCCTCCCCGAAAACTATGTCAAACCCTGGCGAACTAAATGAATTTTTCATTTCTGCTGGAAACATTACGATAACTAAAGGGCTTTCCAATAAGAGGTGTTATTTTAATTAGCCCGCTATTTTGGTAGATGTCACTTTTGGAGCTGTCATTTTTTGACATTTGACAAGTAGAAACTACGCCATTAATAAAAATGGAACGATACACGATTCAACAACGCATTGAAATTATTAAAATTCACTATAAAAATGGTGAAAATGTGGCAGAGACGGTTGTAAAACTCGAACATTTTTGGGTCGTCGTGAAGCACCTTGTCGGACCGCAATACAGAAATTGGTAGAAAAATTCGAGCTGTCGGGACAAGTTAGTGATGTGAAGAATAAAACCCGTGCACGTCGCTCAAGAACAGCCGAGAATATTGCTGCTGTAGCCGAAAGTGTTGAAGAAAACCCAGGTTTGTCCATTCCTCGTCGTTCTTTGGAATTAGGCATTCCACAAACGTCATTACACCGTATTTTGCATAAAGATTTGGGTCTTAAGGCTTATAAAGTTCAGTTAACACAAGAACTCAAGCCGGCCGATCATCAACAACGTCGAGTCTTTGCTGATTGGGTCCTTGAAATGCATGAAAATGATCCGGAATTCCATCGAAAACTCATCTTGAGTGATGAGGCCCATTTCCACCTCGATGGCTTCGTCAACAAGCAAAATTGTCGCATCTGGGGCTCGGAAAACCCAAGAGTTATTCTTGAAAAGCCTCTCTATCCTCAACGTGTGACTGTTTGGTGCGGTTTATGGTCCCGCGGGGTCCTTGGCCCTTCCTTTTTCGAAAATTTGGCTGGAGCAACAGCTACGGTGAATGGATTGCGCTATCGACAGATGATTAATGATTTTTTTTGGCTGGAATTGGATGGTATTGATCTGGACAATGTTTACTTTCAACAAGACGGCGCTACGTGCCATACAAGCAACGAAACCATTGATCTTTTACGGGAAAAGTTTCCGGACCGTGTTATCTCTCAAAGAGGTGATTACAATTGGCCACCGAGATCTTTTGACTTAACACCTTGCGACTTCTTCCTTTGGGGCCAATTGAAAGAGAAGGTCTACGCCAACAGCCCAGCGTCGATTCAAGACCTCAAAGATGGAATTCGTGAGGCTATCGAGGACAAAGGGCAGCCACTTTGCGATTTGGTTATGGAAAATTTCATGAAAAGGATATGGTCCTGTAGGCGTGGTCGTGGTGGTCATTTGGCTGATGTTATTTTCCATTATTAACGGCATACCTTCCTCTTTATAATGAAATAAAGATCCGATCATTTATCTCAAAAAATGGCATTTTTCTTTGAATATCCAAATAACACCTCTTATTGGAAAACCCTTTATATGCTCCAGATTTTCTAGTGTCCAACAGAAGCACTGCGAGCCAAAAGATGATTAATTCTAATTACTGCAAAAAAAAAAAAAATCAACAACTATAGTTACCAAAAAGCTCTGCATCGGCAAGATTTCCACAAACCCAAGTTTCAAACTTTAGTAGAATGGTAAGATCATACGACAACAAAAGGAGCTTCTACAGCCACAGAGGGTAATAGTAACTATTCCATATATCCAACCTTCCTATTCCCACTTCTTATTCACTCCCCAAGTAACCCAACCAGCATGCCACTTGACGCGATGATACCAGAGCCTCCTTTCTGGCGTCGCTTCTCTGTGAGTTTTCCTGTAAGGGCATCGTGGACTGAAGGACGTGACTTATCGAGCCTACCCTGGTCGGCTCCGAAAAATTTTTACCGACGGCTCTCTCACTAATGAGGGAGCAGGGGTGGGCCTTCCTGAATCTGACATTGGGATGGAGTACTCACTTGGAAGACACACGGGTGTATTTGCGAAGCGCACAAGCCATAAAAAAACACTTCTCCTAGCGCACAAGCAGGAGTTTGCGAAGCGCACACCTATTGTTAAGGGATTACGTATTGTTTTGGAAACGCGCGGCTATGGTTAAGGTCAACGCATTGTTATAGCACGTATCTTTACCTGATCTATGAATTTTGCCTGATCTATGTAAGTTAAGTTAAGTTTTTAAACCACTAATATCAATAGGAGGAGTACGCTCTGTGCCAAGCACAAAGCCACACACAAGCAGGCAGGCGCGCACACACACACACTGTGTGTGTGTGTGTGTGTGCCTGCCTGCGTGTGTGTGTGTGTACCTGCCTGGGTGTGGATTTCTTTGCGCTTGGCAAATATACCCTACGGGGGTATATTACTTAGGGCAGGTAAAGATATGTGCTAGAACAATGCGTAATCCCTTAACAATAGGTGTGCGCTTCGCAAAGTATTTTTGACTAGATTAATTTTGGGTTGTGCGCTTCGCAAATATACCCAGACACACTACTGTCTTCCAGGCTGAAGTCTTCGAAATCGTAATGTCAGCGAATATAGCCCTTGATATGAAGATCAATGGAAGGAGAGTCTGTGACAGCCGAATACCTTTTGTGTGATTTTCCGGCCTTCGCCCGGGCAGATTTAATACTCTAGGCTCTACCCTAGTATCTGTAGAGGAGTTGAAAAACCTTCCTGGCCGAGACCTGATAAGTTTCATTGAGGACAGGAAGGTTTTGGTGATAGAGTTTCTAGCAGGACAGTATACAATAGGCCGATCTGAACTCAGTCGTGTTTGGGATCTCTCGTCCCTTAAAAAAAAATAAAAAATAAAAAAAAGGTCAACAGGCTATGGTTATGTAGTGCAAGTGCAACAGCTATAAAATAGAAGTCAACAAAACTTCGATTTCGATCCGAAGATCAGTTACGTCACATATTCGTAGTAGAAAGAGATTACGCTAGCATTATCTTTCAAATTTGGTGTGAAAAATGAGGACAGTTTTAAAATTTTTATAAATTTACATGTCTAAAAATAAGATGTTATGGACATTTCAAATTTTTGAATAATAATTTTTTTATTCTGAAATTTTTACCAACTTCTTAATAATGCTTGCTAATTATGTATATAGGTCTATTTGCGAGGATCATAAGTGTCAAAAGCATCATCGCACTCAACCTACTACCTAATCTCAATAAAAATACATATACCTATTCAATATGAACGACTTCAGATTCATGTACATAAGACCTGCTTTCGTAATATCCATAATTATCAAAGACAACCATTTAAATTTCATCTTACCTTAATTTTCTCATAACATTTTATTTACTACATACATATATACATATATGTATGTACGTAGTTGGATGAAGAGTTAGAAACAGACAAAATCTGTAGAAAATCTTTTATTAATAAAATTCTTCACACAGAATTTATACATAAAAAAAAAATAACTTTCACTGTCAAAATTCAAGGTCAGTGCAGGTGACAACAATAGATGATCGAACAAATGCCAAGAGGTCATTGATTGGACTCTGATATATTACCCATACCTACATATATGTAAATTTTGAAGATTTCGATGCCACTAGTTCTTCTTTACGCATTATCATAAATATATTCTAACGCATTATATAATTTCAGTACCATTAGGTAAGTACTACATAAAATCCTAGTTAAAATTCTAAAAATTAAAAAATATAAAAAAAACCTCTTTCGCAATAAAATAAAATATAAATATGTAGAGAAGATGACATGAATCAATGATCTCTCAAGTCTCATTGATACTCATATAAAGTTTACATGAAGCCATGAACCATTCTTTTTTTTCTTGTAATATAAGCAATTCAAATTCTACTGTCAAAATCAAATGTCGAATCTCGCTATTAGAACAGAACCAGTGATTGAAATGAATATTAATTAGTGCAGATGAAAAATATCAATGATATCTTTAAGGGGTAGGTATACCTATCTGCATAGGCATGTGTATATATATATATATGTATTTGGTGACTCCGGACTTTGTCTCTCGTCATATTCTTAAAATAGTTTGTCTGGCCTAATGTCAAAAGCCATAAACTTGCTTTCAACGATTAGACCAAAGTGTACATACATAAGTATAAGGCACCCACGAGAATTTCGTACACCAGCAGGTGGCACAGGCACCTATAAACAATTTTCAAAATCTAAGCACATTTATTCTAGCAGTTTTATTAAAATTTCAGAAAATGTAAGCGTCACCTAGCAAAAATGTGCTTAGCATAAAAATCATTTCAAATCTGTTCTCTAACTAAAAACTATTAAACTGTGGTGGTGGTCACTTTTTTAAATAACTTTTATCAACTCACTAACCCTTGACTAAATAGCTTTGTGTGTCGATGGCGTCGTTATAGTGTCATTCCATATCAAATAGGCAACATGTGCGACATGACCATCAATAATTTTGTTGAAATTGTACATACTTGGAGGGTTTGTGAAAACAAAAATACAAATTAAAAATTCGCCCTATGCATTGCGTATTTCGCGAGTTAGGATATTTTCAAAATTTCACAAAAATTCTGTACTATGGTCTTCTATAAAAATTCATATCAATTATTTTTCTTTTCATGTTAGGACAATGAAATATGACTCATTTTTAAGATAGGATTTTAAGTTATCTAGGAAAAATAGCACCTTAAAAATATATGCGGAGAAGGACATCAAGAATAAGGAATTTATCCTTTATCATTTATTATTCTGGAACACGTACTTTCGATTTTATTCATTTATTTTTTATTTTTTACCTTATATTATCCACTAAAACATAATAAAATTTGTACTTGGCATCTCAACGGGATCAAGGAGTAAAAAATCAAGAAAGTTTCACCAAAATACATCTATAACTACCTACAAATAAAAACAGAAAATGTTTTTATACAGGGTGTCCCGTATGTGGTCTTGCACCTGAAGGCTATGGATAGGTCATGCTTAGACAAGCAAAAAACTGTATGAGTAGTGGGAGGAAATCCTAACGGTATCCGAGATAACCATACTTTAAGATATTTGGGTATGTTATTCTATATCACCCTGTTACTTCTGAACATTCTATGATGATGATTTAAAATTTATTAAATTGACTATAGTTGGACCTTTCCAATGGCATTAAATTTTTCACTTCCTAGTCTCCGTTTTGAAGTTATAGCTCAACAAAGTTAAAATTTTGGAATTTTAGCTCAGCTCTTTTTAAATACTATATTTATCAAAAGTACGTCGTCAGCACCAAGTTTTCATATTGGATTTTAGAAGCCCCAAAAGCTCTCCTTTAAAATGACCTATGACCTATGTAACCCGGTTTTTTCCAATTTTTCTTAAGCATATTCAGTGAAAATGGCTTAAAAAACTCATTCCCAAAAATTAATTGCCTACTTTCTGGTATTGAACTTTTTCGCTGGATATATGTACATACGAAAAAATGCAAAAAAAACCCAAAAAGGGTTACATTTTGGGTACAGAGTGTCATAGGTCATTTTAAAGGGAAGCTTTTGGGCTTCTCAAGTCTAATATGGAAAATTAGTGTTGATGACGTGCTTGTGATAAAAATAGTAGTTAAAAAAACCCGAATTAAAATTTTTAACTTTTAACTTCGTTGAGCCATAATTTCAAAACGGAGAGGAGGAGGGGGAAAATTTAATATCATTGGAAAGGTCCAGCTATTTTCAATCTTCCAAATTTTAAATTATCATGAACGTTAAGTTCTGTTCAGAAGTTACAAGGTAATCTATAAAAACATACCCAAATATCTATTTTTGCTTGTATACCTGACCTATTCGTAGCCTTCAGGTGCAAAACCAAAAGCGACCAATTTTGGCCGTGTATGATATCAAATTGAAGCTCTTGCTGAGTGCTATTAAATGGTGTTTTACTTTTCTTTTGCAAAAAATTTTGTAGCACACTTTTCTCATCCCGAATATCGTTAAAATGAGTGATTTTCGAATTTGTGTACAGAGGGGGTGTGGGTTGGTGCGCGGGGGGGGGCTGATTATTCTTTAAAACGTTTTATCATAATGTTTTACATATTTCATGAGAACATTTCAATTTTCTATTGGTGAATTCTTTTTTGGGACTCGGTCTAAAGCACTGCTACCGAATTTGTCATTTTCGTGCCCTTTTCTTCCCACCACACCAGAAGCAAGCCCAAAGTCACCATCTTTTCTACATCGGTTATTTTTGATGCTGCCCCCAACGGCGAACTTCTGCCTAGGCAAACTAGGTAGTTGCCTAGGAGTCCAGCTTTCTAAGGGAACCGAAATGGTATACATGGAGGACATACACCATACATACCAAATAAAAAAATTAATTCGCTTTTTTTTTCCAGACAGAGGCGGATTTACCAATAGGCAGCGCAAGGCGACAAATTTTTCGAGGCGGAAAGCTCGATCGAGTAAAAGGAAACGAGATCGAACTCGCACTATCCGGCAGGTACGAATTCAGAATTACCGTTTTCAACATCATTATAACAGGTCGACTGCAGTAGTACAAAGACGTGATTCGGTTCTGCTAACGAGAACTTGAGTAAAAAGTTTGACTTTCTCATAAAACTACATACCTTGGAATCTCAAGATATCCGTTAGGGCGCACGGAATTTGAGAGATTTTTGGACATTTATCCAAATGTAGAAATAGCGCTCCGGGTGTTGTTGTGTACACCAGGGTCAAACTGCTCGGAAGAATGGTTGTTTCCAACTCTAAAATGAGTGAAGAAGGACTATTTAACATCCACCACAGAGGAAATCAGGCTCAATTCATTCCCTATGCTGTACATAGAGTCAGAAGTAATGCAGTCTGTGAACTATAGTGAGGTAACCCATTCCTCTACTTGTTAATTTTCAATAAGGTCGATGTACGTTAAACAAATGAAAAATAACGACAATATTTTTGTTTTATTCAATTATTTAAAAAAAAACAGTGTCTTGACTCTGTTTACCACCTACCCTGGGCCTTTACGTCCGGGCCTTTATGTCCGGGCCTGGCTGCCCCTGATTGCAAATCTCTACACCCAAATTTTACATTTTATTGTTTTGATTGAGCGAGATTTTTATGTCATTTGTTTTTTTCTAACCTCACTACACCACAGAATCACACCGAACACACACCAGAATTTCGAATTCTACTTTTGACAGTTCCGAATTGGAATGGTGTCAGCACAGTCACTAACATGGACAGTTGTGGAGTTGTGGCGATGAGAGTTCTTTTGACACATAACACTCCACTCGGATTTCTGTAACTCGGGGAATTTGTATTGAGTATTACCAAACTCTCTATTCCACTAGACAAAACTCTCGGCTATATTACATACACATAGTAGTGGAGAAGTAAGGGGAATATTTCTCAACTGAGAGTATTGTCTGTTTTTATTCTGTTTTGTGGTAGTACCTAGATACCTAGGATTTTCAAATTAAATTATGGATTCCACCGCATATCCTAACTATATTTACAAAACAAATTATGGAAATCCTTGCAATATTCACAGAGAAATATGAATTTTGGTGTCTCAATTAGATATGTAATTAGTTTTTGCGTCCGATAAATAAAGGGTTTTCCAATAAGAGGTGTTATTTTAATAAGCCCGCTATTTCGGTAGATGTCACTTTTGGAGCTGTCATTTTTTGACATTTGACAAGTAGAAATTACGCGATTAATAAAAATGGAACGATACACGATTCAACAACGCATTGAAATTATTAAAATTCACTATAAAAATTGTGAAAATGTGGCAGAGACGGTTCGTAAAACTCGAACATTTTTGGGTCGTCGTGAAGCACCTTGTCGGACCGCAATACAGAAATTGGTAGAAAAATTCGAGCTGTCGGGACAAGTTAGTGATGTGAAGAATAAAACCCGTGCACGTCGCTCAAGAACAGCCGAGAATATTGCTGCTGTAGCCGAAAGTGTTGAAGAAAACCCAGGTTTGTCCATTCCTCGTCGTTCTTTGGAATTAGGCATTCCACAAACGTCATTACACCGTATTTTGCATAAAGATTTGGGTCTTAAGGCTTATAAAGTTCAGTTAACACAAGAACTCAAGCCGGCCGATCATCAACAACGTCGAGTCTTTGCTGATTGGGTCCTTGAAATGCATGAAAATGATCCGGAATTCCATCGAAAACTCATCTTGAGTGATGAGGCCCATTTCCACCTCGATGGCTTCGTCAACAAGCAAAATTGTCGCATCTGGAGCTCGGAAAACCCAAGAGTTATTGTTGAAAAGCCTCTCTATCCTCAACGTGTGACTGTTTGGTGCGGTTTATGGTCCCGCGGGGTCATTGGACCTTACTTTTTCGAAAATGAGGCTGGAGCAACAGTTACGGTGAATGGATTGCGCTATCGACAGATGATTAATGATTTTTTATGGCCGGAATTGGATGGTATTGATCTGGACAACGTTTACTTTCAACAAGACGGCGCTACGTGCCATACAAGCAACGAAATCATTGATCTTTTACGGGAAAAGTTTCCGGACCGTGTTATTTCTCGAAGAGGTGATAACAATTTGCCACCGAGATCTTGTGACTTAACAGTTTGCGACTTCTTTCTTTGGGGCCACGCGAAAGAGAAGGTCGGAATTGGATGGTATTGATTTGGACAACGTTTACTTTCAATAAGACGGCGCTACGTGCCATACAAGCAACGAAACCATTGATCTTTTACGGGAAAAGTTTCCGGACCGTGTTATCTCTCGAAGAGGTGATCACAATTGGCCACCGAGATCTTGTGACTTAACACCTTGTGACTTAACACCTTGCGACTTCTTCCTTTGAAGCCACGTGAAAGCGAAGGTCTACGCCAACAGCCTAGCGTCGATTTAAGACCTCAAAGATGGAATTCGTGAGTTATCGAGGACATAGGGCAGCCACTTTGCGATTTGGTTATGGAAAATTTCATGAAAAGGATATGGTCCTGTGGGCGTGGTCGTGGTGGTCATTTGGCTGATGTTATTATTAACGGCATACCTTCCTCTTTATAATGAAATAAAGATCCGATCATTTATCTCAAAAAATGGCATTTTTCTTTGAATATCAAAATAACACCTCTTATTGGAAGACCCTTTAGTTTTGGAGATAACTGCAAAAGAAGTTCTTCTCAAAATGAAAAAGTGGCCGTTTTTGGTACAAAAATGCGAAGAACTGGTAGATCGCGGAAATTCACTTCCCATGAGATAAATGTTAAAAAGTCAGTTATACAGGGTGTTTCCTCCATGGTGGTCCATAGAGCAGAAGGTGCTAGTACTCACAAAGCCAAACAAAAAATTGTATGGCAGGGGGGCCATATCAACTTTACTTGTGGATATCACTGAGAAATAAATAAAAAAAATTTACTCTTTAGTGCAATTTATTTACGGAAGTTATTTATTTTAAAAGCTTTTTTTAATACATTTTATTAGCTTTCAATTTTGTGTAGACACAACATTATTTTACCTTGCCAAAATAAAATTAACAATTCAATAATTTCATATGTATGTATGTATGTACTTACATACTTACATATCTCCAGATATATAGAAGTGTACTCACAAATTTAAATCCTATAAAAACAATAAATCTACTTTTAAGCGAAATTTATCCAGTTAACCCCTTTTAAAAACCGGAACCAAATCTTTCTTCTTTCTCATTAAAAATCAAACTTAAATGCTCGAGCACGCTATACATACATCATTAACGCAACAGAATTTTCATTAAATCAGCTGCGCACAAATCACAATGGTGTGATGAGATTGCGCTACTGCGTTTATGATACACAAATGCATGAATTACCTATATGAACAGCATGAAAAAAAATTACACCTACCTACCTACCTACCTATCGCACCATGCGCCACCTACCAACAGATCGGTTTTCCCATCTCGTAGGTAACATTTCACTGAAAACTTTTACTAAAAACTTCTCGGCCAATAACAAGTTCATTGAACATGGCAAACACGAAATGGCCACAGCTACTATGTATGTTTGTATGTATGCATATGCGCCTGGCTTAAATCTCAAGTTTCTACGTGAAGCTGTATAAAGAAACAGCCGCGGCCGTGTTCTGCTTAAATTCTGTGAAAATATAGTTAGGCCAGGCCGCCTGAGCCGGATATAAACAAAACACCGTTCGCCACAAATTTAATAATCATGGCCGCAAGGCATTATGTTAGCTAGTTAGGCATGTGTACATATATACATTGCCGTTGGCCTGTGAGGTGAGTTGTGTGGTGACCTATAGGAAACGGAACCAGTGTCAAGTATTTAATAGGCTAATCATTTAGAGAGTTTGTCTTACGCTTAACTGTAATAATAATTTAGAACTTTGCAGGCATACCTACTACATACATATGTACATATATACTTAGATTAGTTAATCAAATGACCTAAGAGTGACTGGTTAAGAATGCTTGCTAATCATTTCCGTGTGTATTAATATAATTAACGAAAATTTCACTTTGATTAAAATTACACAAGAAAGTTTTAGTCTAGGCTAGTTAGTTGGTATGAAATTCATGGTAAACTTACGACAGGAGGTCAAAAACTTTACAAAATAATGGGAAAGTTTGGAAGTAGAAAAATGTCCTCTCTGTTGAAAGAAATTTTGTTTTTTAGCTTAAAATAAACAAAAATTGCAGTTTTAAGTCTATTCTAATTTTAATATTAGAAAATAAATAGAAAACGCCGCCAGGGTGAGCGAAGTCTGGACTGTGCAGAGGAGCGATTCAGCTACTTTTTAGTTGGTCGCTGATAATGGCAAATAAAAAAACGGTGTTCATAATCTTTCCAACGGAAGCCAAGTTCTTAAACTTTATAGATTGTTAAATACCTACTAAGTTTATATCACTGCATCGACTCCTGCATAGCAAGATGGGACTACGTTTCTTCTCCAGATTCGAATCAAAATATTTTATGAACAATATTTATTTCAATTAAGCGGGGGAAGGCTTGGGGGTGTCAAAGCTGGATCTAGTACATTTTGGAAAATCTAGAACAGAATCGAATTCGTTAGACCCTAAGAAAAAGTTTGAGTACCCACACTCTTATACTCGGAAGATTAAATAGCCATCCCCATACACACTTTTTTAGTATTTCCGTCTTTTTTATTCGAGCTGAGGGACTAGATTTTCGCACCTTATATCGGCTCTAACTCGGTAGGGCTATGTACGATCGGTAAACGGATTTCACTGTTCGCCTCAGCTCATGTTTTTATATCCTAGATGAAATCTATAGGGTATACTAAGTTTGACATTCCGCTTGTAACACCTCGAAATAATGATGGTGGAGCAAAATGGATTGGACACCCATTCATAATATTAAAAGTTATTTTGATTTTTGCATGTCCATCCGTCCGTTCGCACGATAACTCGAGAAAGCGTATACTTAGGGAGCTGAAATTTTCTACACGGACTTTAAACAAAAAAAGTAAAATTAAGTTCGAAAATGAGACAAATCGGGCAACTCCTTCTTGGTGTTGCTATATAAAAATTTTGGTTTTTTACGTATACTTTGAAAACGATCAGTCCAAGATATTTTTATTGTACTAAAAACTTCTGCAGAATACGAAATCCTATAAAATTGGTTATAAACATTTTTTCTGTGCGACAAACCGTTCTAGAAATATATGCGAAAAACAACTTCAAAATCAAACTTGAATAGATCGGTGACCATACGAAATTTAATACGGGCATTCATCTAGGGTATCATAAGAATTGGTCTTAGACCAATTCTAGCTTATTTACTTGTTCCAATTCAGAAAACTTTCATGGGCGTTTTTGCTTTACAGCTTGCTTTTTGCCCATTTTCATGCACTTGGGTCATTTTCCACGACGCGGCAGTGTTGCGTGTGAGTATTATTAGCACCCATTTTAAGCTCAACTTTGATATCCAAGCAAGATGACTATTCAAAGTATCCAAAATTCTTGTATCTATAACTCAAACCACAAGTATATTTTTAATTACTACTTTTTCAACATAAGTTGCTTCAAGACTGGCCTTCTAGTCAAAAATCGTTTTCTATCAACTCTCTAGCTCTGGCTTGCTTTAATAGACCCCTCACTTGAAAATCATACGATTTTTCAAGCCAAAAGCCATATTTTCCAAAATCGTTTGAAAGCTTTTATTGCTTTATCAAAAAAATTCAATGAATGCGCGGAACACAATTTTCTCCCGACCTGCCAGTTTTTTCCTGGGTGGACTTTTTTGAAGAATGATAACTCACAGACTAAAAACATGGATGTTGCTATCAATATGGAAGGAAACCTCGATATCGTAAAAACATAGGACAAAAAATATCAATGAAAAAATACTTCACTTCTACAGACATTAGAAACATATAACAAACAGGAATGCGGGTATGGTATAAAATCATGTACGTGAGTAAAGCCAAAACATCTAATAATATCTCGAAGGAATAGGCAATAACGAAGGATAGAAAAAGCAGAGAAAATGATATCCAAGCTCAAAAGACAAGTAACAGGTGGAACCTTAAATGATAAATGTATGGCAGCGTGTAGAAATATCAACAAATTTGCATTCTAATTAGAATAACCTGACTGCTCCTTCATGAATTCTGGTAGCGGTTTACACCTGCAATGTGATCTAATACTATGTTACGGCTCTATAATTGTCGTCACCTGTGTTATGTGTATTCTGGAAAACAATTCTGTTTAGTTCCTTTATTTTAGGGAAAATCGAACAGTAATAACGGGAGAGGCCGGAAGAAAGAACATACGAGCAGTTCAGATAAGGAACGAAAAGAAAAGATAGAGAGAATGAAAAAGAGAAATCTGAATCATCTAATAACGAAAAATCGGGACCGCCATAAAATTTCTAGGGATAAACATTCCAATAGTTCATCAAAGTGAAAAGATAAAATAGGGACAAGCATTCACCTTCGAAAGTCAAGGAGAAAGTAAAGCGAAGTTCGAGATATAAATGGAATAGGAATCCTCAGTGAGTGCTAATGTTGTGAGTGGCGAAAATGAGGACATCAGAAAATGAACGATATGGAACGCAAGACCGAAATAAAAGCAAATAAAAAAATGAAATCAGTTTGAATGTATCTGAAGCAGTAGTATTAGTAGTAGTTTTAGTTGCAAGTACTAGTAGTAGTAGTAACACCATTGTGAAGTCATTTAGCCACAAATGATACCCAATCCGCATTGTGTAGCAATTTACTCCTACGCTGCTCTCTATCCTGTCGTATAATGGAACGGATTGTATAGCGGTGTTAAAGGAAAGTCCAGCCAGGATCCCTCAATTCCATAATGCAAGATGAAATTAAAAGAGAGAAAAAAAGAAATCCCATATTTAAAACGACAAATATAAATTAAAAAACTTAAAGTAACAAAAAAAATTAAAAAGACTCCTAAAAAAAAACGTGGGCATGTGCCAAATATAAACAGTTTCAAAAATAATAATACTTATAAAAAAACAGACAGAAGAAACGAACCAAATTGATATGTTCAATAAAAGCTAGATAATAATAAATAAAAAAATAACAAAAGCAATCTGTGCAATTAAAATGTTTATTACAAAATATTGCTTGTGTGCTCTGACCGAATGCAACCGCTGAGCGAGCGGAACTTTTGCCAACAGAAGTGCTAATAACAAAAGCAAAAGTTGAAGAGTGAAAAAAGGAAGAGGATTTTTTTTTTTTGGTTGTGTGTCGAGTCGCCGAGCAGATCAGTGTGGGCTTAAAGAAAAGTACTAGTGCAATATAACTTAAAGTTGCAAAAGTAAAATAAAGAAACAAATAAACAAAAAAGGATAAAAGGAAAACAAACAAAAAATCCACGGTAAAGAGGAGCTCTGGCTCGAAAGAGAACACGCGGCTTAGCTCGCGAGGGAGCCGGCGAAAATTATAAAAATCAGCGACCCCAAAAGGATAGAGAACAAACTCGAAGGAAAAGCAATGCAAAGTTAAGTAAAACATTTTTTTTTGTTATTGAGATTTTATATGTAAATCGCGGTGAGATTCGGTGAATTTTGTGGCTGGCTGGCATCACAAATGTAATTATCCATTTTTTTTTCTCTATAGTGAATTTTGTATTGTATTATAAATTTAGTATGTGTAATTGATCTAAATCTCTTTTAGTCTCGAAAAGATTGGTTGCGTGGTTTATCAGCCAAATGGAAAAAATCGCGTGTGACCAACACCTTTTTTTAGGTGATTTTTTTTATTTCTTTTAGCGAACCACCACATCTCCTGCGCTAACTTTTATTTCAATTAAGCGGGGGAAAGCTTTGGCGATCGGATGTAGCTTGACCGACTTTCTTGGGTGAAAAGTGGACTTTTCTACTTCTCGAAATTGCGCGGAATTAGTGCGTCTGAAAAATGACTTCCTATGAGAAAAATGTTCACAACAGAGCACTAATGGCCATGGAAGAAATAACTGCAAAAATATATGGGAAATGTAGTAACTGGGGGTGTATGTGACCCAACTGCATGAAAACTGGTTTTCCGTTGGCAGAACGTCCCGGGACAGTTTTCTGAATCAGGCAATATATTCACCATTCAATAGTACTCGGCGAGACCTTTAATTTGATATACAACATGCCGTATTGAAACCACTCGAACCTCTACGGGGGTTTCTACCCCAACCCTAAAGTATGCAAAGAAAAAATATCTTCTACGAATTGTAGCTGGTAATGAGCTAAGGCGAACAATGATGTTAACCCGTTTTCCGATCTAAGGTAAGAAAACTCTAGTAGCTCAGTTCGAATAAAAAAGAGGGAAATACTAAAGAAATGAGTATGAGAATGGCTATTTAAGCCTCCGAGTATAGGAGTGTGGGTACTCAAACTTTTTCTCAGGACCTAGGAAACTCGATTCTATACTATATTTTCCTAAATGTACTAGATCAAACTTTGCCCCCCTTCCTAGCCTTCCCCGGCGTAATTGAAATAAACATTGTTATTTAAATGTTAAAATATATTCAGAGTATCATAATGCATCGGGCCTAAAGTGGGCATTCCCCTTTAAATGCTAATCGATACATCGTGTGCATCCCTATCTCAGACTAATGATGTGAGAAAAGGATTGACACATTTTCTCTGCCTTTTCGCGAGTTTTTTTTTTATCATCCCGTATGAGGTTTTCGAGGTGAAGAATAAAAATTTTTGTATGGTAAATCTACAGCCTACATTTCCGTACTAAGAACTGATCTGTATAAAAATACTCCATATAAGGACTGTTTCAGAAAAAAAACTGACCACCTATGAATGATGAAATGAAAAAAAAATAAATAAATTTGTTGTTATCAAATAATTTTAGTTAAACCAATTTTAGTTAAACATGATTCACAACTGACAGAAGATAATTACTACGTGCTATAAAGTTGGTGCACTTTTTGCTTTACGTTCTTCATTTTGTATACAGAAACAGTATCGAACAATCGGACGGTCTTTTTAGAAGTGTGTTTTGATTTCAGTTTTTTTTAATCTTCTTTTAATGTTAGCCAAATATCTTTCAAGTGGCTTTAGTTCCAGACAATTTGGGGGATTCGCTTCCTTCGGTACTATGGGTATGCATTCGACATCGTAAAAAGCTTTCGAACATATTACTTGCCAAATTACGTACATAATTAACGAAAAATTTGATGCCCGACAATTCTTAAACTTGGGATTTTCGTCGCCAATCTTTTTTGCCACATAAAATTTCTGTCTTCAAAGCTAGTTGAAGTCAGCTTTCATATAAGAACCATCATCCATAATGCAGGAGTCGAATTTCGTTAGCAAATTTTCGTACAAAATCCGACTTCTGGATCTTGCAACTGTGTTTTCTGAACATGGAAACTTGGTAGGGCTTCTTTTCTTTTAATTCAAATGACTGTAGCAGAAGATGTTCAAGCCTTATCAGCCATATCTCTCAACGACATGATGGAATTTTATTTAAATATTGTCTACCAATTCTTTGGCCAGCTTTTGATCTACCAAACCCGATTTCCTTCCTGATCCAGATTTTCTCTGAACACTACACGATTCCCTAAATTTACTGAGAAAGTTTTCAAAGGTCGTCTTCGGGATTTTCAACTTTTTAGCTAAGTATCTTTGAAACTTATTCGAATTTTCCGCATGTGTGGCAACAATTAATTTGTGACGTTCTTCTTAGCTGACTCCCATTTCACTGCCCGAGAACTTTGCACTGCATGGCTTGCAAATATAATTGCACACCTTTTTATAGATGCAATCTTACGTTCCCTAGTTTATAATTATAATTTTTTATTGTATATATTTTCCGAAAAAGCTTATATTTTGGGGTAGTAGTGGTCTAGTCGAACAATAATACCAATATTTTAACTTAATCTTTTCTTCTTACCCCAGGAATTTCATGTCTCCATGACGAGCCATTTCCCTGTAATGACTACAAACGCAAGGATAGATATAAATATGCAAAAAGGAAGACATGCATTAACCAAGATACATAATGTAGATACATATATACCAGATACCCTTAGGGCCGGCGATATTCTTGACCGTTATACTAATAAGCCCTGTAAGCAGTACACTCCAGATTATTTCTGCACTAGACGCAATTTTTTTGTTGAGTTATATGAGGTACAGTACAGTACATAATATAGATCTTGCGTTTAAAATAAAACTTGTTTGTAATTCTCTAAATTTGCGAAGGCGAAGCGATAACTTAATTCAAACAAGTGCACAGCATAAGCAAATCAATATGCCCGGATTGCGTACTAATCAAAATTTGTCGGCTATTCTGACAATTGTTATGCAATCCGGAAATGTGATCGCTGACATTATTAAATAGATCTTTACGCACAGCAAGGCAGTGACATACATATGAGTCAGCTCAGCACCTGTGTATCGCCTTAGTAGGATGCACGGAACCATGGACCATTGCCAAGAGAATAATTTGCAAAGACAAATGTAGGTATTCAATAAATATCTG
Organism: Dioctria rufipes; assembly: GCA_963924295.1. NCBI lineage: Eukaryota > Metazoa > Arthropoda > Insecta > Diptera > Asilidae > Dioctria > Dioctria rufipes. The sequence goes on along the minus strand of OZ002740.1, from coordinate 19,267,470 downwards.
AAGCTCATTTTGACGGGTTGCAGCAATATCTTGTTGTATTGTGAAGCACCTCTTAACATAATATGTACCATTGGGTGGTCGCTTGAATAGGGATTTTGTGGATATTTAAAAATAGAAGTTCCCGTAATTAAAGGGTTGTAGGTGTACAGTAATCTACCTGACTTGTCCACCTTCCATAGGAAAATGGCCTTTAAATAGATAAGTATAACAATAAATGCAAAATTTTTTAAAAAAAGAACCACATTTCAGTTCGAAATTACCACTGATACGCTATATTTACATTCTTCTGGCAAATTGAGGACCTCGACTTGATTAGCAATATTAAAATAATGTTGTTTTATATTGTACATTTTATTTAGATAAAATTCCGCAGTATTAACTAAGGCTATGAATATCCCTTACAAGTACCTGCAATACAATAAATAATAATAAAGATTAATCCCATCGGTTTATATCATGTTCTCTTCACAAAATATTTTGATTTTATAGCAACAAAATTTTATACTGTGTAATGGAAAAAATCCCCATGATTCGTACAAATTTCCCACAATAAATGTTATTACTATTTTGTATGCAAACAACAAAACAATAAAACTAAAAAATTCCTCACCTGTGTTTGTGTTAAAATTTCTCCTTCATTACTGGAAGAACTGTCAGATATCACTTGAATTGAAACACAATCGCTTTGATCGTTGTTTTCATTAGAATTTAGCACATTTAGTGATTTAAAATCAAATATTGAACATATTTTATCTTTTTGAACACTAACAACACGTAAATATTTCCTTTTAATTGGAATATTTATGATAATACCACTGCTATCACTATTCACCGTAGTTTCTTCCATTTTCACGTTTCCCACTTTTATAGCTTTATCATTTAATGACACCTCTCACAAAATAATACAACATATTTAAAATAACGTTCGAAACATATTTATGGCAGATATATCACATATTTATAACTTCTTTCACAGAGGAAAACAAAACCTCCATCAACCACAAACCAGATGACTTCAGCCATATTGGAATTTGTTTTGCTAGGATTCTGTAAATTGGAAGAAAATTGAAAATTGGTTGTAGTAACTGAAAAAGTTAGCACTCCGGAATTGGTCCGAATGAGGGCGCCAGCGTACTGTAGTATCAAATCCGCCGAACTTAGATGGCGCCAGCGTACTGTAGTCAAACTAAAATTGGCGGCGCTAGTGTCGGGGTTTCATTTTCATTATCCCGTTCCGTTCCATCCGACCAAACATTCCAGTTTCCGTTCTGTAGAAAGCTGTCAGCTGTCATTCACACACCACCCAACACACACATCCAAATACACACGCATACACACACAAACACGCGCTACAGTATTGGCATAAACGCTTTTAGCATTTGATGAAATGACTAAAAATTTCAGACACATAATGTAAAAAGGGGCTAATTCAAAACCGTTACATTATTTGCCTACTTTCCATGAAGTGTCTAGACTTTTCGTGAAATGCTGAGTTATGAGTTACGTCAAATGTCTACGACATATAGATAATCAAGGCTTCTGAATGATGGATAACAGAAAACATATTCAATCCCATAACAGCTGTGAAGCAACTTCTGTGAGAAATGTAGCTTTACTGTAGCGACACAGTTTAGAGCAATCTGGAGATATGCGAAGATACTGAACACGGGAAAGGGCAATATACCGAGAAAAGGATCCATCTTTCCAGTACTATCGACGACATACGCATAGTAAGAACATCTGATTTTTGAAAAGTGGTGTAAATTTGAAAAATTTAACGAAGGAACGGCGATTATTATCAATTGCAGTTTTCCGAAATAATTTATTCCACAATGAGCAAATTATATACAATGCTAAACAATGTTAAACGCTTTAAATTCTCAGTAGTGTTCTCATAACAACAGGCTTGAGATTGGGAGAGTCATCTGACGGCTATCTAAAAGTTCTAGCTATGCATTTTTGACCGACTATTGGTACTTTCCCCTATTTATAATTAATTCATGATACAAAGGTTAATAAGATATGGCCGATTCATCTGATAACTATGTGCTTACATCATTTGGAGACAACTGTTACAAATTTGTTCGTCTCAATTTCAATCGATCTTACTAAAGTTAAGATTACCAATGGTGAGTGGAATGGCGTGGCGGGTCGTCAAAGCAGATAGTTTTCGTACAATTTGTGAGAGCAGGTTATAATATCACGACCTGCCATATAAAACTTTTCAATAAACGAGATGCATATTCTTTCTGTTATTTGGTTTAATCGTAACCCCCGGAATATACAAGCCATGAACTAAATCGAAAAAAGAGAGCAGCCGGCCGGTCAGCAGGCGACATACACGTATTCTTGCCTTGTCTTACTACAGGAGTTTTTCATATAAAAGTTGCTTGTATTTTATTCAAACGCTATATTTCCATAAATTTATTCTAGATGCTATTTTTTTTTATATATTAGATAGAATGAAAACATATTTGGCTACAATTTGTTTTAACTTCATTTTTCTGTAGCAGCGACAATTTAAGATGAAATTTTAGTTTTTCCTCCATGACGAGTATACAAAACGCAGTAAGAGTGAGCTCTTACTGCATGCTGTACTCGGCACGTTAAGGCCTTTTAATGTGTCGGTGCCTTCTGCGACTTCATGGCTTTATTCCGGGGGTCACGGTATAATTAAATGTTACTATATAATGCGCAGAATGTGACCCTGAAATCGCAACATAATAATCCTGAACTTCAAAGAGTAAATATATAATATATATAAATATATATTTACTTATTATAGTAAAGGAATGTTGATTAACTTATAAAAAGAATGTCAGAAACAGGGGTAGAGTTGATGGGAATGACGTTGACGACCCATGGATCAATGAGCCAGCCACAAGCTCCTTTTTATTACTTGGAAACATTCCCTATACAGCGGAAGTAATTTCTCATGCCTTATATCACCCGCATAATATCTAAAGAAATTTACCTCGAACGGCACAGAAAATTTTGAAAAAAAAAAACAATTCATTTTTTACTTTTTTTTATTCAGATTTTCTATACGTGCATCTACAACAGTTCTCGGTCTCTTCGGCGGCTTGACTAAAATATCTTTGTCCATGGGCTCAATAATATAGCCCATCTTAGTAATTACAGAAGGCCTAGTTAACATCCTGAACGCTGTTTCCGGTACAAAGTCTGGTCCAATAGGTGCTCGTATGCTAGCTTCATAATCCTTAACACTTGTAAATGGAAATGGTAAGTCCGATACCAAATGCTGCTTTAATTTCTTATTCCCATCTTCATTAATATAAACTTTCTCTTTATTCTCATCTCTTCGCTTCTCTGCTTTTGGGAATTTTAATACAAAACGATTTTTCTGTTTCGCTTTAGAGATTCCACAACCAGCCCACGAGCCCCAACCAGGAAGAGTTAAATCTATATCATCTGTAGAGTTTTTCTTGCGCTTATCTTCATGTTCCTTTTTAAAATCGGCTTCGAAGTCTTCATCTTCAAAAACCTCAGCTATTGTCAGCTGTTTCTCCATCATAGCATTTTCATCATTGTCACAATCATCGAAGAAGTCACCTGAAGCTGCAATACCAGTAAGATCAGTTTGAAATGTTTTTGCCTTGATACTTGGAATAATTTCTGGGTCAATATGATCCACGTGTTTGTCAGGAACATTGTTATCGAAGGTGTTTAGTGCCTTCGCGATTTCAGTTTTAGTTTCTTCTGCAGGAATATCCGTATTGGCTGGAGTTTCTGTAAGCTGTTCATCAAATTCTGGTCTTGTGGCTTGTTGCTTAAAAGATAAATCCAAGTGATCTCTTTTATTTTTGTGTGAATTATTGAGAAGCTTTCTATATTCTTTAGGTTTGATTGCCGAGGAAAGCTTCTGCAGCTTGCTTGCAACTTTTTCTTGTACCAAATCTTCTGCATCGTCAAAAATATCATCAATATCAAGTACTTTCTCATCCGGCCCATTGATTAAATGTAATTGTTTTGGTTTTTTGATGTTTTCCGTGCAATCTTCCTCTACCCAACCAGAGACAGTTTTCAGTTTTTTTTGTTTTGATATACATTCAGAACCACTTTTTCTATGTTGTAGTTTTTTCTTTAATATTCCTATTCTCTTTGTTTTTCTTCTGTCAGAGTTTTTATCGTTTGTGTGAATAGATTCGTTTTCTTCTCCGGATTGAATTGATTCATTGTTTAAAACGCAACTATCTTTTAATTCCTCTTCGTCATCTGCACCCCTGCTGTCTTTGAACTTTTCTGTCGCATTTGTGTTTTCATTGCGCTCTAACCAATACTTCCGATAACCGCTTACAAAATCTGCAACTTCATTGGGTATTTTATTCATTGACCAAGGATTGAAGGGATCAATTACTCCAGTGGTCTGCTCATTACTATCCTCCTCACTTTCATCTTCAATTTTCGGTTTTTCAGTTAACTCCCTGCTAACAGCTAGCTGATCAGCTAAGTCTTTTCGGACATCCCGGTCGTACTTAGCGCGAACTTGCAAATTTTTTGCCCATGTTCCAGTGTTTTTATGTCTTAGACTGGCTCGTTCCAAAACACGATTCTTTTCTAGTTTCTCTAGTTTCTCGAGAGCCTGCTCTGGATTTTCTTTTTGTAATATTTCAAATTCCTTCAATTGTTCTCTTAACTTTTGCCGCTTTATTAGTTTGTGATATCTCTTTGATTTAATTTTATTTTGATATCTAGCCTTTGCAGACTTTTGGGATTCCCTTATCCGGAGGTATGCAAGTTCCTTTTTGCGAGCAATCAAATTTTCTTTTGTTAGTATTTCTGGCAATCCTTTTTCATTGCCATCCTTTTCAGTAGGGTTTGAATTTCTCTCAGCTTTATATTCGGCTTCAATTGCTTCAAATTCACGCCTTAATGCACTTTTTATTTTTATTTCAGGTGGCTTTTGATTGTCTTGAATATTCACATGGATTTCTTCAAAGTTTAATGGAAATACCTAAAAGTATTTTATAAAATTGAAATAAAGTATTGAAAATTATTTTCCGTATACCTGCTGTTCAGCGATTCGATTTCTAGCAACTACAGCATCCCACTTAGATAGGTCTTTCTGTAATTTCTCATAACCGATGGTTCGCCGAATCCGTTCAGCGACTGGTTTTTCTAGTGGTTGCGGTAATACTTTTTTATTTTTTCTTGAATTTTTTAATTCCTTTCCAACTGTAAGGTGTTTACTAGTTTTATTTAGTACCCTAACTAAATCATTAACATTAACAGCGGCATCAGGGATTTTTCCCAAGGATTCAGTTGTAGATTTCACTAAATGAAACTCGTCTTGAGCAAGGATCGGTTCACTTCTAGATGGTTTCTTTATAAATTGTGTTTTTCCGATGCGGCTCACTGCCTGAAGCAGTTTTTTGTGTTCTTTTGGATTTACATCATCATCTGATGAGAGGTAATTAGTTTGTTCTTCAAAGTTCGGCAACGCAAATTTTTCCATATTATTATAAGTAAGTATACCCTCATAAATGTTGTAAGCTTATTAAATTAGCAAATTTTTAAATCTTACAATATGTCCTTATTAAATTAATTTTTAAGAGAAAAATTCACAAAAATCTTTGCCCTCTTATTGTCAGGGAGACAGCTGTCAATTGAGAGACACGTGTTGTCATCTACGAGAAGGCCCATCAGGCGTCACCCACCATTTTCGAGGTGTTAAGTTTAAGGTGAATTTCCATTGAATCGACATTATAGATAATTAGAGGGAGATAGTGACATGTAAAACTATTACAATAGTGATAGAATACGATTTTATAGCTGAAACCATATACTTCACCAAAATATGGTGATATGTCACTTTAAAATCTTTATATGATATAGCCATAGTGGCCATAGCCCCCACAGGGGAGATTATTGGAACTTTTTACGGGTGAGAAGTATTCGGGGGTAGGAAGGGTCCGTGCTACCAAGTTTCGATCGGGAGTACGGGCAGCATACCAATACTACCGCAAGCAGGCCATTTTAAAATTTCTCATTGGCCGGCTGTATAGATGTTTATTTTCGATTTGAGGTGATAATATAATAATTTAATGTAGAAAAAAATGACAGATTAAGGGAGAAATCGTTACATATGCATATGGAATCACTTGACGACATTTTATTATGAACTGACTAGTCAATTGATCGAACACAGCACGTTTTTGTCAGTAAAATTGACAAACAAAATCAAGACTGTTGCTCCGCGTAGTTCCTTATATGATTACGGAAATTAATTGTATGCGTGTTCAATTAAGTCACAGGTTTTTATATAAACAATAACTATCACAAATTCATAACAAATAATGATTATTAAATTATTATATTATCACCTCAAAACGGAGGTAAAAATCTGTACAGCCGTCAAATCAGAAATATTGAAAGGTATGCTGGCCGAACTCGTAAAAACTGCCTAAAAACTTCCGCGTGTGGGGTATGACATTGGGCTAATCCACACGTAGATGAACAATGCACGCGCATCTTTCTACGGTTACCGAGGTTAATTGTGAGTGTTCAAACAAGTTACAGTTTTTGATATAAATAATATATTACAAATTCACAGGACTTAATGAGAATTAAATTATTATATTATCACTTCAAATCGCAGGTAAAAAACTACACAGCCGCCCGATCAGAAATTTCACAATTTCAAAATGGCCCGAAACTATTTGTTTGCAGTGGAATTGGTATACTGCTCGTAGATTAGAAAAGTGCAGCACGAAATTTCTGCTACCTCTTTTCGATGAAAAGTGTAGCATGCTGCAAAGTATGGTCCCCGTAGTGCACTGACATGTATAACATAGACTGATTGATCTTTTATTTCATATGGTCGTTAAACCAAAAGAGATAGGAAAGTGATCCCATGATAATGTAAGCAATTTCATTAGTGTCAGCGGTCTATGTTATACATGTCAGTGGGGTAGTGATAAAATTATTAAAAAATAAATAAATAACTCTACTACCTCAATGAACTTAAAATCAGCTGTAAACAGCTCTAGCTTATAGCTAAAAATATCCCGTGGCCATTTTGCAGTTTTGTGGTGCCAGCTACCGGCTGCGGTTTATGTTGTTCGTGTCATCGTCACCCTGTGTGTGTTGTGTGTGAAAGAAGTTCGCGAGACGGTCCACAATTTTTCCCGGTGTTGAAGAAGCGGTTAATAAAATTATAAAGAGGTGAGAATTTATTAAAATTAAATAATTAAAGCGATTTGGAATGATTCTAAAATGTAATGGCTTTAAAATTCACTTTAAACTAAAGTTCCAAGTATATTACCTCAATGTGGTAAATTCCGCAGTTTCATTTGATGGACGCACGTGTTTCGCTCTAAAACTTTTTTCAATTGGTATTTTATATGAATATTTCAATAGTATAATTAAAAATTAATGAGTTATTGGGTAATGCAATACTGTATGAAATTTATTGTGGTTTTGTGTCAATTTTCTGATTTTCTATAATGGAGGAGAATCTGCGACTTAACGAGGCGTCAATCTCCTAATGATTGGTCAGTCGTCAGTAAAGGAAAGGAAGAATGTCTGTTTTTTCCTCATCTGTTTGCTAATTGTAATGGTGCAGCTGAGAAAGATGATGCTCGCTCAAGTTCTAGGATAGGCAAGGGTTCTCGGTGTGGTGTGGTTTTTACTTTTCTCGTCACAAATTGAAACAAAATTTTGCTTTGTTCCATGTAGTTTCTATAGAAAAGTGAATTTTAACCGAGCCATTGTCTATTTCAGAGTAGTAAAAATTATGTTTACAGAGAATTTTTGCCGAAGGGAAGAGGCAATAACCGCCAAGTTATGCTTACGATGAATTCTAACTGGTCTTATTAAGATTTCTATCAGGTCATCATTGAGGTAGGGATACTAGGAAACATTCGATTTTTCTTACATTTCACAAGTGAAATTAGCAAAAGGTGTGTAAAATTATAAATCAAAAAAAAAAAAAAAGTAGTTCGTATGTATCCTTTTTGGACTGTAATTTATTTATTTTTATATGACGTCATAATCGGGAGATAAAGGGTTCACGTGCGTGAATTATGTAGCGAAAGCTACGAAGGAATAGTAGAAACTCAAAGCATACGGAAGCGCAATAGACTGACCAAAACCCTTTGGATATAAACATTTGGTTAGCCCCATGAATCATTATGTAGGACGAAATTCAATACTGGAATAGCGCATGGCAGCTGATGTCTACCATAAACATCAACACAAAACCACTTTTCATTAGATAAGCAAATCTGCGGTCATTCGGTAAATTCGTTTGTTCTGCAGATTTAATTTCCGTTAATTTTTTAGTATCCTTTTCACAGTCCTCAAATTGCTGTTTTTCCAACTATTGTGCTCCCTTGATAATCTGCTGTACAGACTTGGATAGTTAATAATAGTTAACTTTTCTCTTTCACTCAATAGTGGTGTATTTTTGGCTTCAGAATAATTTGTCCGAACCAATAGGTTTCGTTTGGCCTTTTCTATGGGACGTAATACGATTATATAAACCTAAAATTGTTTATGTTCGTACTTAGTAACTATTTTACGCGAAATATTTATTTTCAATAGATATCGCTTGTCCTTTTCTATCGTACGTAACACTGTCCCGTTCTTAAAATGGTTCGTCCCGAACTACAGGTGGCCCACGGTCTTGATTCGCGCAGTATTGATACAACCGATGTAGATGACTCTTACCTCTTGTACCACATTAATATTCTAGTTATCACTATAAACGGTCCTTCAAAGTTTGTTGTAATTTTGGAGAATACTCCTTACATCGTTTCGGGTTGTACAACCAAACAATTTCACCTTCATTAAATCCTGCGCAATTTGCGTGTAAGTATAGCGGCTCTTCATCCAACTTTATCTTTCACCTTCAATCCATCTTCTGTGCTACCAACCAACTTCTGCTTCACAAAGTTGGTTTTTAAATGTTTTCTGACTGCTCAACAAGAAAGCTGATGCGGCAAGTCGCTCCACGAATAGCTTTCTTCCTGGCGCGATATCTTTGGCATTCTTCGTTGCCTTCTTCTTTTGGTGATTCCATTCGTTGGTGTTTTTTGCAGTCTCTTTGGAGGTGTCTCGGTCTATTACAATTCGGTCTTCGAGGGAGACCAGGAGAAGGAGTGCTTTGTGATGACTGCATTCTGTTGCAAGTACATTCCCCCGGTGAAATTTCTCTTACTCGTACTGCACTGAGAAGCTTGTCTGGCTTCTGCTGTTGATTTCACTTAACACTTGTTGTAAATTTTGGTCTGCAATAGCGTTCACAAATGTCTCCGTTGCCAATTCATTATGGAAATCTTACGCTGCAGTTGTTGTGGTGATTCGCTATGTTTTTGAATCCTGCTGCGCAACTCCATAATAGCTGTGTTCTACTATTTGTACTGTTCGCTTCATTTAAATTTTTCTATGAAAATTTATAAGGCGTTCTTTTGTGTATCTTTTTTTCTGCTCTGCGGACACATAAGAACACAGCTAAAGTTTTATTAATAATTGGGAATGCAGACAGGACTCCCGCCTCTCATATCGTCACCGCGACCTATAAGATCTATTGTGACATTGCTAATGTAACTCTAACTGCTGTTCTAATGAAGCGTAATCACGTTGCTTTTTAATCGGTATAGCTTGTAGTAATTTTAACCATTCTAGAAACATCGATTCTTCGAACCTAAAGTTGTTTACGGTCCGAACGAATAGATGTCCTTTGTCCTTTTCTATCGCACGTAATAGATTCTTCGAACCTAAAGTTGTTTACTTAATTAGTTAATTTACGCGAAGATTTCCAATAGATGTCGCTTGTCCTTTTCTATTGGACGTAGCCAGTATTTCGATTTTCGATTAGTAGTCTAAGGAAATATTGGATAGTTGATTTTGATTCGGAAGAAAAAATAATAAAAATATTTCAAAAGTTTTGTAACTTTATTAATATTTAAAAGTTAGGTCTACTAATAATGTATTTTCCAAGTCACTTAATATGTACATACATATATATTTAAGTTCAGCGCTGATTTGTGTTGCTGGCACGCATTGGTCAATTGGTCATTTTAGTTAGGTAGTGGTAGCCACTTGAGCTTTTTTCATGACATTAGTTTGTAAGGGATATCTTTTGCTTAAAAAATATTCCTCTGCCAAGTAAAATTATTCACTGTTATCTGTTTTGCCTGCTGTGCTCATTTCCCTTAAAATAAAAGATTATGATCGGAACTTTTCCCTTATTAGTTTATCAATAAACTTCTTTGACGAGCTAACGATACAGAATGAAACTTTTTTATTCTCTTCAGAACAAAACCAAAATTTATCATTTTTTGTTCTTGCTCAAACAAAACTTTTGAAATCTAAAATTTTTGGTTTTGTTCCCAAAAAAAATAATATTTTCAAACGTTATTTCAACCTTGTAACTAAACACTTCCAAATTTGTCTCACAGCCAAGAAATACCCAGGTATCGACGGTAGTACTAAGAAAGTGATGTATGGAAGAGCTCATAGCAAACCTCAATAACTCACTGATCTCGGCTAAATATATCATGGGTACGAACCAAAAATGTTTTTCAATATAGAAAATATTCATTTCTTTCTTGGAATCTAAATCGACCATATTTCTTAAGAATTCGTATGCATTATTGGTGGCTGCTGAAGACGATTCCAATAAGTTGTGAGTTGTGTCTGGGCAGTCTCGGCTTCGTGGAAGTGGGATTGATTTGGTTGATTGGGTTTGTTATCTAAAAATGTTTATGAGCGTAGATCTAGATACATCAGCGCGGATTTTTGTCTTAGGCCTGTATAAATTGTTTTCAATGGAGGAAAATTTATTTCTTAGAATTGAAATCGACCGTGTTTCTTCAGAATTCGTGTGGTTCATTGGTGGCTGTAGACGGTCCAAACAAATTCTGTCTACTGCCTTGTGTGATGATGAGTTAATTGTACTAGGGGTGGGGGGAATTAATACATTAATGTTTTCAATAACTTGCATTCTATACACAACAAACGTTTTGCTTTAGTTAGTCACGGCAGGGAAGCCTAAACCGCTGAAAATTTTTGCAATTATTCGTTCTTTGACTTTAAGTACATACGCACTATCGTTCTTTGCATTAACTTCCTACTGTTATGCCGTATATTTTCCCTACTCACAATTTTAATGCAATTTCAATGTAATTTTTACCTCAAAAAATACTTTATCATATTTAAAACATTTCTGACGTACGAAACAATATCTTTCGAGTCCATGTTTCGTTAAAATTTGCAATTTTCTTAAATACGGTTGTACCGATTAGTGATAGCCGCTTTGGCGTTATTTTCCTAGATGTGCGACTTGTACCCATGCCAATAAATTTCGTTAAAGTTTATAAGATTCTATGCTTATTTAAGTATTGAAAGAAGTATCTCTTTCATTGTTTACCTCCACCCACCCACCCTCACAATCAGCTCATCCCAAAAGATAGTAGACAGAATTTGTTCGGACCGTCTACGGCCACCAATAAACCACACACTTTTGAAGAAATATGATCACATGCGTGATTTCAAGACATCTCTGCCCGAGATTTGTCCCGTGAAGACTGAATCTCTGCTGAAGAAGAACCGTAATGACGTAATGATGTGTGTAATCTTACCACAGTTATTACGGGACACTGCCTCTTTGGAAAACATGCGAGCGCATGTAAGCTCCATACAATGACTTCTGCAGAAGCTGCTCTCAATCGGTAAGCACCTGCTGTGTGAATGCCTTGTAAGCGTAGGAGGAATACGATAGTAGTTACTTTCTCTGCGAACTGGGGGAATTAGCAGACAAAGAGTTGGGGATCTGGTAAGATTCATTAACTCTTGTGGCTGGTTTCTTCGCACCCCCTAACTCTTAATATATCTTTTTCTGTCATTATTAGGATTGGAACTTAACGATTTTATTACATTATGACAAGGATTCAGACTAGCTAAATCAAGGATCGACTGGATATTAATTAATTAAAAATTTTTGTTCTGAACATTAAAAGCAAGGCCTACTGGACATAAGCTTTTCCTATTCTCAAAGTGGCTTTCGAATTGGACCTACGAAAACCCTATAGAGCCTGCCCAAGGCCGTTTACGACGTGCAGATGGCTCTGTCAAGCCGCTACATATCTTCCAAGTTGTTTTGATTATTTTTTAATTAAATTAACCCCCGATTCTACATAAAATTCTTTTAAGAGGTCTCTTAACCTCTTAAATTTAGCAATTTGTGGAGAAATATTATCTTTAAGTGGTTAAGAGGGTTTGGAGAATCTTTCAGTCAGCCCAGCTATTAAAGACGTTTACTTTTCAATATGGAAGAAGAAGTAATGTTTTTGGCGAGACGATGATGGCAATATGACAAATCCACACGCAGCTATAATATTGTGTGCGTCTTTAATCAAGATACAATTATCGATATAAATAATAATTGTATGATAAATTCACAGCAAGTAATTATAATTGAATTATTATTTTATTACCTAAATCGCAGGTAAAGAGTGCCAAAGACGTCGTTACGTCCAACAGAATTTTCGTATAAATCTGTAGCAAAAAAAAATAATTGTTACCAAAACTTTAAAGTGACGATAATATTGTCGAGTAATGGTTATTATCGTAAGGCTATGCCATTTCTATCACTTTAAAGTCGTATTCTAGTAACTTTGTTTAGAAAAGTCGATTTTGTTTTTTTCTTTCCCATATTTCGAAAGTACTGTATATTAAGAATGTGCTGTAAAAATTTTAGACCGAAATTTTGACGAAGTTATAGCAAATATATTTGAGCGCTTCGTAGTAGCGCGGGCTAAGCAAATGGTTGATACCTTTGTGTATAGTAAAAGTTTTACCTGTTTCCTCACATAATACATTTATTTTGGAGCTCAGTTATATTGAACAGTCAGTGCACGTCCTTACTTTTTGCGTAAACATCTTCGAAGAGCGTAAAAATGGATTAGAAAGGAAACTTCACACGCGTTTTACTCGAAGCAACGTTTTTACGGTCGGCCGGGGTAATAAAAAATTGTATATTCAACCGATTGGGCTAAAATTTGGATGTTATTCTACTCATCAATAGCTCCCGCAGGAATTAGGATCTTTTTCTTTGGTCCCTAACTTTCCATTTTACAGCCCGATTTCCACTAAAAAAAAGTCATTTTTTTTTAAGTCAATAATTTTGTTATTTTTTAACAAAATTGTTTAATATTCTAGTTCCAACCAGAATGACAAGCTTACAGAACAATAATCTTATTGCCTTTTTTGTAAAAGATGTCTTCAAGCGGCGAAATCAGCATGGCAATCCCCCTACCTTTTTTTTTTTTTTTTTGAGACTCTAAATTCAGTGCTACAAAATTATACAAATAGATTATTAAAAAACAAAAATTTTTATTTTTTTACACTTAGATAATATTAATAATATATTAAAAAATCAAACCGATTGAATTTTATTTTCCCCTAAAAAAAAATTCCCGAAAAAAGTATTAAAAAACATGCAAGTTACCTGACTGCGACCTTAAAGGCAAAAGATTTTAGCATTCTTAAATTCTAGAGAGCGAGAGCCTCAGAAAGAGGAAAATGATTCAAGTCGTCTCTCATATTGCTCGGAACTATCCTCTGTGCATGGCTCAAATTGTATAATTATTTTATACTTCACAAACTTGTACATATTTATATAATATATACGAAGTATATAAATATGTACTTATTTTACAGCATTTTTATCCAACATTTCGGTATTTTAACCAAACCAATTTCTGCGACTATAACGATAAGAGATTTAAGCGTACCTCGGTGAGGAGTTCTTATGTCAAGAGATATTCGACAGATATTTCGTTTGCTAGAATTCCAAATCTCTTAAAAAAAAAATCTCCACAAAAGTTAAGAGTTCAGCTGACGTCTGACATCTCTTAACTCTTTACGTAGAATACCAATGTCTGCTAATGGGCTTTGAGCTTTGACAGCCCAGTTAAGAGGATAAAAACTCTCGGGGTAAATTTAATTGAATGTTAATAAGTACCAAGACTTTCTAATATCGGGTGGAATGATATTGAGAACCTACTCAGCATAGAAAAATGTCTCTTTGGGAGTTGTTTTTCGCCCGCATTTGGTGACGTCAATCGTTTTTACAGTCGCAAAGAATGTGAGCTGGCAGGGTGAGGTTCATCGGAACAAAACAGGGTTCAATGACCGGGATAAAGCATTTTTCATGGGCAAATGGCGGGTAAAGAAAAGGCCACATTGACGAAATCTCATTTTTATAGTACACTCGTTAAGGAGGTATGACTCTTATTAAACTTGTGCAGATTGTTAAAATGATAAAATTTTCTCAAATCTAATATGTCTTTACACACTTCTGCCTATTTATTCATTATTCGACAGAAAAATATCCACTGATCTTACTTTTCCGTTAGGAAGATAATATTACAAATTCGTTAATAAGACAAAAAAAAAGGTATTCTTGATTTTATTGAAAGTTTTATTGATTTATAGCTAGTAGGTAGGTACAAGTATAGCTTCTTTAGACAAATTATGGGGCGATGCACAGAAAGTGTTTTACGCATACTTATAAATCCTAATTTGTGAATATACCATCAACTTCCTCCAAAATATTCTATGAGAGGTAAAATGTCTCCTACCCTGATAGCACGCCTGCAGGGGTTACCACCGCAATCATAACTCTTTTATTTTATCGGTGAAACTGCATGTGCTTGAGCCCGTAAAAATGTACTGAATCACTACGGAAAGTTCCGCGCATAAAATGAAACAAAACGCAACTCCAGATATGTTCCTTCTCCCACATTATTTTATCATCTTTTCGGGGCTGATTCAGTACTCACATTCGCGGTTTAGTTCAATATTGATAGATTTGTCTCATTCTAATTGGTTTACATCGCTTAATCACCCTGATAGGGGTAGTTTAGACGGTGTAGTTTTTGCGCGCCGCGCACGAAAATGGTGGGAGAGGGAGATGAGCCTAGATGGGGGAGGGCGCGCACAGAACAGCGACTGAGCATCGAGCACGATCTTGAAGTTTTTATCAATTTCTGTTTCACTTGTTTTCTATTCATACGGGGGAGTTCAGAAAAATTGTTATTTTCAGCAATTCCTCTTTCACTTGTTTTTGCATTCGGGGGAGTTCAGGAAATTTTTTTAACATCAGCTGATCTTTCAATGATGTCGTTGAAAAATATTCTGTGCAATTGTTCATTTATTGAAGTGTGGACCATTGATGTGAAAATGTTATGTGTGATTGTTGTGTTTTGTGATTTTAATTCGGGATTTTAATTTGTGAAAGCTTAGACCATTGGCAGTGAAAATATTGTTTGAATTTCTTGTTTTTAAATTGAGATTTTTTTTTAAAAGTATTGTGTAAAAAAAATATAATGAGCGTAAGATGGGACCGCCAATTAGTAGAAAAACTGTTGTTGTGCTATCAAGACTTTGAAAACTTGTATAATACTAAACACAAAGACTACATAAAAAGAGACAAGAGAGAGAAATCCCTTGAATTTGCAGAGTGCTGCAAAAAAGCAATAGCGCAATTACGGTGCACCACATACGCAATAAAATACAACTCGTATTCATGTCTAAAAATGAAATAATATTTTTATAATTAGAGTTTTGAATGCTATTATTATATGTTAATAAACATACTTTTCAAAATGCGCAAGAAATTTACTAAAATTATTACCAGTCCAAATAATTTTCAGTTAACGTGAACCCCACCCAGAGAAGAATGTCAAAGACGACGAAATAAGCGATTAAAGAACTGCTCTTGTTTTCGTGCGCGCCGTGCAAAAACTATACCGTGTTAACGCACAGCAAGTTTTTCCCTTCTTGAACAAAAGAGAATAACCGATCACGCGACGCAAAAACTACACCGTCTAAACCAGCCCATAGCACAAAAATACTGAAAATGTACTTCGGGAGGCCTGAGCGTTTTTAAATGCATTATTTGCGTATGTAAAAGCAGGACAGATAGCGCTACCAAAAAGAAAAAAACAGCATTTTCAGGAAAGAAACACCAGTTTTTCATTACTTTTATGCTGCAGTGTTTGTGGGATATATTCGGTACTTTTAAGCCAATTAAGAGAGCACATGACTCAGGCATATTTCAGTAGTTTTGAACTAATGAAAAGAAGCACACCATTCAATCATATTTCAATAGTTTTGAACTAATGAAGAGAAGCACCCCATTCAGGCATATTACAGTAGTTTTGAACTAACGAAAAGAAGCACACCATTTATGCAAAATTCAGGAGATATGTTTTTTCTCTAATAACATTTTTTTTTATATTTATATTATTTTATATTTAATACTTTTAACAAAGGAAACTTAAACGCTTCATCTCCCACTCGAAACCCAAGATTCCCATTACTGTTCGGACGTATCTATGAAATATAGAGATTATGATAAACGTTCAAATTTTGCTTGCTGGTTACCGTATCCGCATTTTCCCACGGTTCCATCGCATCTTCACTTTCTGTAGCACTAACACAAAATTTATGCACTAATATCGGTATACTTCACTCCCGTTCTCTTAATGTGCCAACTTACATACCATGCAATGTACTTCAAAAATACTTTATATGCCCTGAAGAGGTGTAAGCCAACTAAAATGAGACGAATCTATTAATATACTTTTATCCAAAGTTAACTAATAATAAGTTAGGAAGCTGGTGAGATATCCGAGTGTTTTACATTTAAAATGCACACGGCAAGAAAAGGAAGGAAGAAAGAAAAAAAAAATCAAACTCTCTTTAAAAATTTTATGAATAAAGATAAAAAATGTGAAAGCGCAAGTTGCATGCACCGAAACAGAATGGCAAATGTTTCATTTTCGTAAATAAATGAGAAGGGGCGGAGTTTTCACGTTTTACTCTCATAAAATGCTCCCGCGCTTTTGTGAAAACCGGTTTTCATGAAATATTGATAATGTTAGGACACATGTTGTTGTTGTAAAAGGACTAGAAGGACACATGTTGTTGCTGTAATCCTATGATATTTGAACAGCACGTGTTTCTGTTTACATTCGTTTTGCTATGAAGAGATTAAGTGGGAGAACTCATTCTGAATTCTCAGATATTTTCGGGAAAAATGAGAATTTCATTTGAGAGGAGTTTTACATCTCCTTTTAGCATCTCTGGGCCAAAGCGAAATTTATATTTTTCTTAAAAATGGGAGGTAGTGTGACCTGATGTGCATTATTATGAATAGGTTGAAAGGATTTTGAGGGATTTAATAAGATTTTGTTGTCGTTCTTTCGAGTTTTGTTTTTAACTCGTTGTCTCAGTTGCACTACAGTAGTGCATAGACAAGTTCTTTGCCCCCATTCATGCAAAAGACGAAAGTATATGAAATTAGTTGTTTCATTCTAAAAAAAAACACCAGAAATTTGCCCATTTTGCTCTACAGCTTCTTAACTTATTATTAGGTTAACTTTGCTTTTATCTTTCTATGAATACTGAATTAAACCGCTGCTGTGAGTACTGAATGAGGTTTGAAAAGATAAAATAATGAGGGAGAGGGAACATATCTGAAGTTGCGTTTTGTTTCATTTTATGCGCGGTGCTTTCCGTAGTGATTTAGTATATTTTTACGGGCAGAAGTACATGAAGTTTCATCGATAGAATAAAATAATTATGATTGTAGTGACGTCGTGCTACCAGGGCAGTTTAGTCCTCTATACATATACAAAAAAAAAAACGTAGTATGGGAAAAGAGATAGTGAAGGCAATATTTTGAAAATTCAAATTTTTATTATTTTGAAAACTAAGGAAACGGTAATACGCTCTTCTGCGCTTGTCAGTTTGATCATACTTAATTATCGCTATTTTTAGGATTTAAATTTTTCATGATTTGATAAGAACAAAAATGAATGATAAATAGTATTTGTTTTATTTTAGATAGAAATGAGTAACAAGGCTAAGAATCACGTTGAGGATGGACTGGAAGCAGGAAGTGAATCTGATGGGGGTGATGAACAACGTGCAACAAAATTTCTCTGTCAAACGTGAGTTAAAAATATTAAAATGTTTTTAAGGTCTAAAAAGGTAAGAAAAAACCCTAATCAGATTTTATCTTTTTACTAAAATAGTCCTGGATTTATGAATGCTGTAATGCGTCGTCAAGTTTTACAAGAAATGGTGCGAATGCTTCCAACAAAAGTTCAAGGGAGAATTCGTTCTCTTAAAAATTTACAATTGGATCAATTGAAATTAGAATCTGAATTCTATCAGGAAGTTTATCAATTGGAAAAGAAATATCAACAAAAATATCAACCGCTCTTTGACAAGAGGCAGAAAGTTGTTATTGGTGAAATTGAACCGTCCAACGAAGAAGCTAAATGGAAAGAAGATCCAGAAGAGCCAGAACTATCTGAAAAATTGAAGGAACTTTCCTTGAAAATTCAAAAGTATGTTTCTATCAATAAATAATGTGTTTAAAGTGGATATAACTATTTATATATATATATATATTTTTAGGAATCTTAAATCGAATTATCCTGAAGATGTTAAGGGTATTCCAGATTTTTGGTTAACCATATTCCGTAGTACAGAGTTACTGACCGAAATGGTGCAAGAACATGACGAACCAGTTCTGAAGAAGCTCGAAGATATTAAGATTATTTATCATGATAATCCTGCTGTAAGTAAATTAATTTTATTAACATTAACATACTTTTAAAGGTGAATTTTGAAGAGATGCTTGTTATATACATTGCAATTTTTACTTTAATTTAAAAAAAAAATGTGTTCTGAGAAAGAGGCTCAACTCCTTAAGTATAATTTAATTTCAAGGGATTAACGAATTATAAACTAAATCGCACTAATTTTTTTTTCAATATTAAGGCAAAGTGTCGTCTAGCTTTAATTTTATTAAGAGTGCAATAAAAATATGCTTTTAATTTGCAACAGTCTTCTACTAAATTCTTACTAGAAGATTTACGTGCGAAAGCTACAGTACATTAGAAAAACTAAGTGATGTAAGTTTTTAGGTTGTTCTCTTACCTTTTTTTTTTATTTTAATTCAACAAGTAAATAAAAAAAACTGTTATCCAATTCCGAGCAGACGCGAGTGTACTGAACATATCATAAAATGAAAGTTCTTCCCACAGAAAAAAATATTTGAACGTTGTCAAATTTTGCTCCTGTACACGAATTAAACATCATCCTTTTCTGTTTACTATAGATTTTAAGGTTTTCTTTAGCTGCCCAAGAATTTATCAGAGCAAATAAAAACAGTTGTAATAGTTTTTTCCCGATAAAAACATCTTGTAGGAGAGTGTAATGTTAAAAACATGTATTTGAAGAATTTGAGATAGGCTTGAATCTGGGAGCAGATTTTGAATATTTAAATCATGAGGAAACAAACGTACACGTTTCACTAGGAGGAGGAGTAGAATTTTAATTTAAGACAAATTAATAAATATAAGAGGCTCAGTGGTAGAAGCGGAACTTCCCGGCTTCAAACACCGGCGCGGCGGTTGTTTTTTTCTTTTGTATTTATTAATTTGTTATAAGTTGGCGTAAGATATCTTCGGAAGTTTATAACTACTGTTACTTCTACTGTAGTCCATGTTAAAAATTGCATTGAAACTTTACAAAAGCACACAATGGATTATACTTCTACAAAGGACAAGAATTTACGATTTCAATTTTCTATTATTATTTGCAGTGAAGACGACTGGATAGTTTAGTTTTGATATATTGTTTCTTTTATTGAATCTAACAAACTTTCATTTCTAATGTGCGTTGAAAGAATTTCTTACTTTGCATATTTAGGTCAGCAATATAAATTTTAACATAGATTTTAGTTTACACAGTTTTTAGTACAATTTCAAAGTTCTGTTGAAGTTGTCTGTATTAAACTGTAAGAATAAATGCAGCTGAGAAATGAATTCTTTGTTAAGTGAATTATCTTATCATTGTGATACCCTTAGCTATATTCTAATAAAAATAGGTATTTTTGTTTTAAAATAACTACACAAAAGTTACTCCAAAACCGATTCCCTGGAATGTAGTATTATGTATCTGGTAATATTTGATTTTTTAAAAAGATTTCTCCTGGCATTTGAATTAATTTTTAATAAAGTTCATTACTGAGAAATTGAGCATATCAAAACCACAATTCCAGGTAATTGAACTTGCTAAAGGAAAATTACTGACTACTTTAGGATAGGGGGGGGGGGGGGGTAACATTTTATGTTTAACCACACAAAACGGAGCTAGTATTATAATTTATTTTAATATGAAATATAATTATTATTAATGTCTAATTAAAAGAGTGTCATTAACTAATAAGTTGGTAACCAAACGTACGGTAGATTTTGTTGGAAATTGTCTTTGTAAGGTCTGCTAAATTAAAAATTGCATGGTTAACTTATAAGCACAGATGCATTTCTACTTTGCATACTTTGGACAGAAAGATTTACATAAGATGTTAGTTTACACAGTTTGTAGCACAATTTCAATATTGTCTATTGAAGTTGTTTGTATTAAACTGTAAGAATAAATGCAGCTAAGAAATGAATTCTTTGTTAAGTGAATTATCTTATCATTGTGATACCCTTAGCTATATTCTAATAAAAGTAGTTTATATTTATCTTTTATAATAACTACACAAAAGGTCTAGGTAGGCTTATCAGCATCTAAATAATCCTTATTGCAATCAGCCTTCAGTTTAATGCGAGACCTCTGCGTACAAACAAAAACTTAAAAACGTCTAAATATAATTTTAGTCGTGTCTCACCGCTATCAACGTATTGTATTTCATAGTTGAGAAAATATAAAAAAAAATCTGATATCCAATCCCGAGCAAAAGCGAGTATCCTAGCAATTTATCACAAAAATTAAAGTTCTCCCTTATAGACAAATATATTTGTTACTATTCTTCCTCTTAAATTTCTATACAAATTCAAAAATTTGACAATAGTGCTTACATACATAGCATCTCACTTCCTTCTCTTGAAAAATTACGCTCATCTACGCGGATTTTACGCGTTCGGTATCATCCTTTCATGTTTGCTATATTATCTAAGATCGCATACAATTTTAAAGGTTGATTTATTTGCTTCAAAAACAGCACTTTTTTTTTAATACTGAAGCAAAGTAGCGTTTTGCTTTAATTTTATTTAAGTGCAATAAAAATATGCTTTTAATTTGCAACAGTCTTCTACTAAATTCTTACTAGTTGATGTACGTGCGAAAGCTACAATCCATTAGGAAAATTCTTCTTACACTAGTGTTCGCTATAGGTCCAAATTATCAGTGGCACAGTGGTATTATTATGTTATTCGCTAATGATAGCTATGTTCTTTTTGTGTCGCACGGTGTTCTTCAATACACAGGAGATTACGAATTGAATTGATTTGTAGGGTGCATAGAAGTAGATTTATTTTTAAGTAATAGAGAACATAATCAAGGTCTTTATTCGTACAAAACGCTAAACCTGTCAGATAAAGCCCTATTTTGACGTTTTGCAAGGGTTCAAGTCATTGCAATTCGATGATATTTTCAAAACAATTTCAACTTCTATGCAGCCGATCAATTCAATTCGCAATTTCCTGTGCTCTGCAGAATACTGTTCGGCACCAAAAGCGCACAGCAGTTCTTACCAGTTTTGATATAGAACTGAAACATGCAGCATTAGTGATTATTATGTATCAATATTTTTAGATTAAGAAAAAAACAGTTGATTTCTCATAACTTTTCAAAAATAAATAACAAATAAAAATCTTTTTCTCTTTTAACCTTTCTCTACAGTCATACACATTAGAATTTTACTTTGGTAAAAACGAATACTTTTCCAATTCGGTTCTTACGAAGACCTACTATCTTAAATCAACTGTTGATGAAGATTATCCATTTTCGTTTGAAGGTCCAGAAATTACTAAATGCACTGTAAGTAAAAAAAAACTACATTTTAATTGACAATGATTGATAAATATTACTCTCGATGAGACAGGGTTGCACGATAAATTGGGAAAAAGGTATGAATTTAACTGTGAAAACAATTCGTAAAAAGCAAAAGCATAAGGAGCGCGGTGCTGTCCGAACTATTACAAAACAAATTCCAAATGATTCATTCTTCAATTTTTTCAATCCACCTGAGGTACCAGATGATAAGGATAAAGCAGATGAAGATTCACAAGAGGTAAGTGTGTAAAATATTCAATCCATGATGTAATCAATAAAAAAAAAAATTTCTTTCTACAAAAACAAAATCAGATCTTATCAACTGACTTTGAAATTGGTCATTTCCTAAGGGCTCGGATAATTCCAAGAGCTGTCCTCTACTATACTGGAGATATTGTTGATGACGATGATGATGATGAAGATTATGAAGAAGAAGAAGAGGAAGAAGATGAAGAAGAGGAATCCGAGGAAGAGGAAGGTAATGCTGGAAAACAAAAGACTGCGAATAAAAAGAAACCAACACCAAATGAATGTCCTAATCAGTGAGGAAGGCAGAGATATAGGGATGAGAGATTGTAGAGGAGATTTAGTTAAAAAAAAAACAAAACAACATTAAAAACAGCATTTAAAAGTAAAAGTAAAACAAGAAACACAAAAATTATTAGAAGTTATGATTCTAAATAATATGAAAAAGAAAAACAACAACACACGCACGCTTAAAAATAAATGTTTCACCATACAGAAAACAAATAACATTTTTTTAGCAGAGAAATTGGATATTTAGGGTTTTTTTTTATTTGTTGCCTTCATTTTTTATAATATATATAAAATTGAAATAAATTAAAAAGGCAGGCAAGGTATGATCCACATTTTGATGAAATATTTATTAAATTAATAGATTTATTTGCTCATATAGGGATGGATTTATGGATGTACTCACAAGAATTTATTATTATTTTTAAACGTAAGCTCTTCCTCCAATCTTAAGAATTTATACTAAATTAGTCCCGAAATTTTTATTTGTTGATTTGTCAGTTAGCTGTTGGCCACTTATTGAAGAAGGATGGGGGAGGTACACATGCATTTCATGTGCATTATAGTCCATTGTAAGTAAGAAATCTTATCTAAACTGTTCTTATATTCTCAGTTACCAAAGTTTCAGTTTGATTGAAAACTTAGGTTGAGGCACCTAAGGGGTCCCTGGAACGTAAGCCATAATTAGGCCCATTGTTCACCTCCACAATTTGAGAAAGTCATAGAATCTCATTAAATTAAGTGGTGATTTATGTAGGTAGGTGCATACCTTGTTGTGTAATGTTCCGAATGGTATGCCATGGTCTCTTGAAGCTTTCCTTAAGGAAATTCCTTTTTCTCGGACATCGTCTATAGCCGCTCGAAGATCAGACTCAGCGTATTGAAAGAACATTTCCTTAGGCGCCATAATCAAATCTGACAATGAACAAAGATTTGGTGAGAGCAAATAGAAATGAAAAATTTTATAGATGATCAACTATAAGGGCAACGCACTGTGAGCTAATAGTTGATCAAATGGTCAGTAACTGGATTTCTGGAAACCAATAATTGATCACAGCTGATCAACTTTTGAAATTTACACATTTAATAGGCCTAGTAGTTGATCAGTCAGATTTGACACGTTAAAAGTAAACAATCCGAAAAGTTGAAAATATTTCCTCAAATTATCATTTTTGCGCTATGACAAACAGTAAAAATACTGAAAATATAAGTTTTAAAACGCAAGATGCAAGTGGATTATTTTCCCTTGGTGTACTTACCAGCAACTAATTGTAACATTCCGAACACACTAGTTATAGCACAATAAAATTTCACAATGACGCGCTCTGTAGCGAACATCCCAAATAAATGCGAAGTCGGAACAACGTTCAGACAAAATATTATGTCTAATGCCACGTGTAAAACTAATTTACGCTTGTTTATTCCGGGCTTTTTTCAAAAATTTGATCAACTACTGGAAGGGTATCAACCACTGGGGAGGAATTTTATGAATTTTAGTTTCTAATAAAGTATTTTATGTTGTAAAAGTGAAGTATTTAATCAATTATTGTCTGGCAACGATCACAATCCTCAGACTTAGAATAGATACATTTATTTATAAACCCCTGCTTAAAAGCAACGTACAACGCTGGGCATTACGACATTAAAGAGCAAGTTTCGGCTTGCTAAACCCGAAACCTCAATGCAGCTATTAAGCCTGAATTACAATTATGACTGATCAGTCGTAATTGTAATTCACGCTTTACTGTCAAGGTAGGGTAGGTGCTTCGCCAAAAGTTTTGGTGCAATGGCCTGCCCCGGAGTTGGGCCAGGCCAATTTACAAAGAGGGTTGTCGCTGATTTTTTTCTAATTATGTACTTTCTACACTTGCATGAAAGATTTATTCATATCAAGTCTTGCTTACACATTGATTTCCACGTAATAAATTACACGTTCTCTTCAGTATTACTTAAACTTATGCCAGAGTCAAGTTATGATTTCGTTGACGTATATAATATGTAGCATTCGTCTTTTTTTCCCTACACTGCTTAATTGTTACCAATATGTATTACCTGGTATTGGGTAGATTAAACTCCACTACGCACGCATTTACACAGTGCTCGAAGTAGAGCTATTGATTTTCGAAGCTTCAAAAAATATTCGAGGAACGTAGCCTCGAAGCTACCATGTGACCGTGATTCAAAATTTGTAATGGTAATTTGACACACTTCCCATTGAGCTAAAATTTGGCACACTTATTAATATTGAAAATATACCTAAACACTTTTATATAATATAAAATCAAGATGTCGTCTACAAGAAAGCAGTCGAATCTTGTCATTATGGCCCTGTTCGACTCAAAATCAATATCTTAGAATTGTCGTGGTCGCGGATTACGAATATGTCTGAAATTTTTTTGTCATTTATTGCTTGATTCGACTTATAATCTATATATGGGATTCATGGGATTGCAAATTGTACTAAAGGAAAAATAAGTTTTGCTTAAGCATTCAACCTCAGGATATGAAATCGTCGAGGGCTTGGAAGTTGAACCCTTCGAAGCTGCAACGTTTTCCCAATGAAGTACCAAAGCAAAAGGCGAGATTTTCGACTGTTTTACATTTAAAATTTACACGGCTAGAAAAGAAAGAAAAAAACAAAAATCAAACTAAAACTTTTACGAATGTGAAATTGCAAATTACATGCAACGAAACAGAATGGCAATGATTCATTTTCCCAAATAAATAAGAAAGGGCGGAGTTTTCAAATTTTACTCTTATAAAATGCTCCTGCGCTTTTCTGAAAACACGTTATTCTGCAATATTGTGTAAGCGCAATGTTTCTTGCTGTAATCCTATGATATTTGAACAGACAAGCTTCTGTTTACATTCGTTTTGCTCTGAATAGATTAAGTGGGAGAAACTCATGTTGAATTCTTTGGTATTTTTGGGAAAAATGAGATTTTACTTTACAGAAATTTTTTATATCCTTCCAGCACCTTGGCCAAAGCGAAATTTATCTTTTACTAAACAAATTGAGGTAGTGTGACCAGATGTACGAAAAATTTCTTATTATGAGTAGTTTGAAAGGTTTTGAAGATATGCAATAAGATTTTATCATTCGGGTAATCCTACGTTCTCTCAGTTTTTGTTGTTTTTAACTCATTGTCTCAGTGGCTGTGTCCTCTTCTCATTAAAGAATTCGAACGAATTCATATGTACGAAATTTAGCACAATGTTGTATAGCGCAGGTTTTTTTTTTTTTTGTGATATCATCCTGTGGAGCAATCCAGGGACACGTTCAGCAGAATTAATAAATATTAAAACAAACTGTAAAAAATGTTTCCAAATTTACAATGGTTTAATGGAAAAATTCATTTGAAAATTAATTAAATTTGCCATTAAAATTTAATAATGTGTTTTTGAAATTTCATAACTCAATTCAAAAGTATCGCTTACATTCTTATTATAACCTGATGAAATCTCTTGGGTATTATGTGTTTGATTCAAAAGTTGTAAAAGAAATTAATAATCTACAATCCCTATAATCTCCCCAGTTATCGATTTTTAGTCGAATCTGACCATTAGTGATGAAATTCGACAGCCATTTAGGAGCCATCATTTTGATTTCTAAACTTCAACCACAAATTCGAAATTAGCTATCTTAAAATTCCACAGATATCGATTTTTAGTCAAATCTGATCAAAAGTGATAAAATTCGCCCACCACTTTTGACCCGCCGTATTGATTATATGTTAAATAAAGTTTGTAAAGTGTATTTTCATCCGAGATGTATAAGTGTGGTAAATTTTAGCCAAAGACAACTCAAGGAGAATGTGAAATAAGCGCTAAAACATTTGAATCACGTTGCGTGTTAAATCATACATATAATGAAATATATTTATATGTATATTCTTATCACAACTAAAAGACTTATAATAATATTCCCCGAAAAACTTAGACACTCTTTAAACTATTCATAAATTATTTCAAGTAACATCGAATATTATAATTTAACCTTAACACTGCAGAGCAGACACCAGGAAAAGTTATTCTTCGAAGCTTCGGCAAAACATTCATGCCTCGAATTCTATCAACAGCCCTAGTTTCGAAGTCTCTAAATAATAGAAATGTATTTTTTTTTTTGCATTTTATATTTATGCGTTTGAACGTAACCCCCGGGGAATATATACAAGCCATGAACAAAGTCGGAAAAGAGAGCAGCGGGCCGGTCAGCATGCGACATCTACAGTCTTCTTGCCTTGTCTTACTGCAGGAGTTTTTCATATAAAAGTTGTTTGTATTTTGTTCAAACGCTATAATTTTCATAAATTTGTTCTACATGCTATTTTTTTTTAAACTATTAGAAAGACAACATTTGGCTGCAATTTGTTTTAACTTCATTTTTCTGTGGGAGTGACAGTTTTGGGCTTTAGGACCTCTTTAAGATGAAATTTTAGTTTTTCCTCCATGACGAGTATACAAAAAGCAGTGAGAGTACGCTCTTACTGTATGCTGTATCCGGCACGTTAAGGCCTTTTAATGTGTCGGTGCCTTGGGCGACTACATGGCTTGTATTATATTCCGGAGCTTACGGTTTGAAACTTGCACACTTATAAGTACACACATACATATTTTATGTTTTAGTTTTTATTTAATAATTATTATTTATTTATTCAATTCATGTATTATTTTATGTAATTATCCATTTGACTAAGACAAGACTGGATCAGTTTGCAAACTGGTCGAAGGCGGGTGATGTGGAATAACAGTCTTAAGCAGTGGAAAACTACGTAAATTTGACTGAGAGCTCATAAACAATCGAGAGTATCTTTTAAATTCAAATTCAAAGTTTATTTATTACAAGCCAATAAGCGTTGGATACAGCAGCTGCATCAAAATCAGGGGTCACACGTTGCAGTATATTTCACTTTCCGTAGATGAGAGACATTCGGGGGGATAAAAAATTCCGTGCTTCACTTTTCTGGTTCAAAAGTTCGATTTTTTTTTCTATAAATTGCATCCAAATATAGTGTAGAATATGTGGGTAAAGTGATTTTTGATATACAGAGTCGTTACGAAGTTACAGTGTTGAACAGGCCAGGTGTTTGGAGCTCACGCTCGAGCACTTGATGAAAATCGGACCCCTTTCTTGCGCTTCAGTCTCTTACCTGAGCACTTTCCATACAAACACAGGTATAAGCGCACAATAGAGAAACCAATATATTCCCTAAATTCATTTCCTGTTTTGAATATATTGGTTAGTTTAGTCTTGATTGAACACCCAATGCGTTCGAATTTTATTGGTAATAATCGTATTTGAACCCTTAAACGCGTTTTTCTTAAAATTATATTTTTCAATCTGGTGACCACGATATCTCGAAATCTATCGAACGAATTCCTTTGAAATTTGACTTATTCAGTACTCATGTTGGCATCTTGTAAACTAGGATAATTCTGTTTCATCAAGGCGTTTTTTTTATGTTGAAGAAGTCATTAAAAACACCAAAATTCACGAAAAAATGTTTAATAAGAGCGAAAAATTTACCTTTAAATATTTTTTAACAATCAGAGTTCAAAAGCTAGTTCATACTTCACAGATTAAAATGCAGTTTGATTTTTTGTTTGATAAGCAGGACATTCGCGCAACCATGGTCACCTCAAAACACTTTGTTTTTGAAAATGAGTAGCTAAGTTGCCGTGTACTTCAGCAATCAGAGACGATTTCGGGCTGAAAAAATTGTAGAGTGCTTAAAATGTGAATAAATATGTGTTGAAAAGTTCACAGTTGTATGCTTATTTAGTTCGCAAAAAAAATGAGTCTTCACACACGAGATGATCCCCTTAAGTCTCAGTTTATTTTTGTAACGTCCGATAATTATGTTATTACTAAACAGCACTGAAAAATCATGCAATAATTCGAATTGTTTTTAAAAAAGAACAATCCAAATTTTTACTCTTTTCATAGTAAAGTAGGCGCTTCTACTGTAGTACTACTGTTAGTAGTCAAATTTCAGTCAGTACTTATTATGAGTATGCCCAACGATATTTATCACCTTCAATTACTAAAAGATTTCTTAAGTGTAGCATCGTTCTTTGTGGAGAGGAACATTGAGCAGCAAAGTAGTTCTGTTTCTGATTTCACTGTTATTATAGCAACAACCTTAGACAATTTACATTTACATATGAAAACCTCAAGAAGAAGCGGTCCGAATTAAAACCGCTTAATGGCCTCCTACTAGAAAGCTCTATACATTCTATCTTTCTCTCTGCTGTATTATGCCACATAAATTTTTCGGAACATTTTTATTACTGATAGCTTCTTTTGAATATAAAGTTAAAGATTTGAAAAAGTGATCCGGGTTTATATGAAAATTTTATTATCTACTTGTATGTTTTCTGTGGAACAACACAACAGTAGAGTACGACTATCGAAAAAGCTCGAAATGTTTACATGGCAAGAGAGATTTGTCTCTAGAGACCATAATAAAA
Source organism: Dioctria rufipes (assembly GCA_963924295.1). NCBI lineage: Eukaryota > Metazoa > Arthropoda > Insecta > Diptera > Asilidae > Dioctria > Dioctria rufipes. The sequence continues at coordinate 19,238,574 of OZ002740.1, read as the reverse complement.
ATTCTCTAGAGACAGGTCTCCGAAGTGTATACACAAAATTAAGGTATTAATATTTTTATGTTATGCGAAAAGTGAAAAAAGCTTAAAGAATATATCCCTGGTGTACAAATCTTACGAGATAAAAGATAACACAACAAGACTAACTAGGTGTCTTTAGAGATTTCTAGCGTCTCCGCCGTGTGACTTCACCTTATGGGAGGGGGTATTTCTAGTATCATCATACCAATTCGATTTATAGACGTTTCTTGTTTGGCAGCCTACCTTGAAATAATATGTCTACAGCTTTATTCGAGTTAACCCAACTGAACTCCGTTAAGGAGACCGGGGACAAAAGTAACATTTTTTACATTTGGCCCAGCTGTCAAATAACTAATACAGATGCAATTAAATAAATTTATATATTCACAAAGTTGACTTAATCCGCTATAAATGCATCTAGTTTTCAGTTTCAAATGAAGCAGTTAAAGAACTAGTAGGGTTTTACGGAGACACGTCGATTGTTACTTTCATCCTGGGGGCCTAGGACGAAAGTAACATGTAATGCGGACAAAAGTACCACTTTGTTTTAAGGAAATCAAGTTGAAAATAAGACAAGAATCAACTTTTAGCATGAATAAAGAAAAGCAAGAATAAAACTATTCGCTCCTGCTTTGCAAAAATAGATTAAATATTCATTACACTGTGTTACAAAAAAAAAGATAAACTCGATATATTTTTGACGAGACATAAGCTGTGTTCATTTGTCTCCCCAAGACAAGGCAGAACAGAAAATATACAAAAGAATGCCTCATACATTTTCATAGAAGATTTAAATGAAGCGAACAGTACAAATGGTTCCCTTCAATCGACAGAACAGTTTGTTTTCTCCAGCATATGGGAGTTTTAGAACAAGGTACGCAAAAGAACACAGCTATAGTGTAGGTTGTAGGGAACTAATAGTAGTGGCATACAAGAAATTTCTCACACACCCTCAAAATCTCATTTCGATGCCGATTTTTTTTTGTGACATATGAAAAACGAGAGATAGGTCTTCCATATGCTCCTTATTTCGTTGCGATGGAAAGTCACGAAGTTACGGAGTCTTTTGGAAATAGATTTTAACGTATGTATTTTATTCTTCTATCAATGGAGAGTAAATTCCAATTTTATATATAAAAAAAATCCAAAATGGTGGCTCAAGTCTCCATCAAACAAAGCCGTGTACGGCGTGTTTTGGTGTGCGCGGGGCGGTCAGCAGCTCTGACAGTTCATCCCAAACAAAAAGGGTTGAAAATTTTTAATCTAGATGACATTTGTGCTGCCTTAGAGATTTTCGTTTTAAAAAAACCTCTGAATAACAAAATGCCAGCCGTTTGAAAAAAACCCCCAATTTTTTTCTTCAACGGATGAAAAAACTTTCTAAATCAATTTTTGGCAAAAATCGCTTTGTGATAGCTACGCAAATTGAATTTCCTTTCAATTGTGCATAGATTCATGTGAATCGGTTCATCTGTTGAAGTTGTAGAGCGTCCTCGCACTGAAAAATGTGCGCTCCGAGTGCCTCAGCTACCTGATTTTCAGCCGGCGGAAGGTTCTGCCCTCAACAGGCCGTGAATTCTAAAATAATTTAGAGATGAAAATAACCTAATACCTTTCCCCCCCCCCCTCGTGTTCTAAACACTTCAAGGATGAAAATTATCTAAAAAAAAATTAATTTTTCATCGTCATGAACGGTAACCTAGCCTTAATAGAGAATTGGAATCCGCGTCTAATGAGCATTTGTTAACTAAAATCGGCAGAAATTTGACGTGAGCTGTTGAATTTTTTCTCATTAAGCAGCTATATGTCTCATCAAAAGTATATTTTCACTGTAACAGTGTTATTTGTTAAACTAACAAAACAAATCAAAGTTAAAGCAACGAAATATAATTCAAATATAATAGCAGCTTTATATATTTTTTATTGTTATAATGTCTCATTTTCAAATATATATTAGTAAGTAGTATAATTAAATTACCAGCTTTATTTGTATTCTTAACACTCCGAGGTGTCGTGTTTACTTTTGTCCCCGGTAATGGTTTTTAAAATAAATATATCAAAAGACCACACATGGAATGTCGAAATAAAATATAAAGAGTTACAAATCACTATTCAGGAATGTACAGACAAATAATCACTCCAGTAGGTACACATTAACTATGGATTTGTAGAAACATACCAAATTAGAAAAAAAATTACATGTGCCACCAATTTACAAATTCCGCTCTGCGACGTGCAACTGATATGAATGTTCGGGCAGAGCTACTAACTCTTGGCTAAGCTTTGTGTATAAAATCTACTTTAAAAGTGGCTAGAAGTAGCTAAATTTCAAGAATTTTTTGTTATAAGGTAGCTAAGAAACGTTTGTACCTATAACCTTAACGACATCTTCAGAAAGCTCGTAGTTGAAACAAAGTTTTCACCAACAATTTGAAAGAAGTCCCAACTCTTATTGTTGAATGTAGTGTCTTCAAATACATTCTATTACGTAGTTTAGATTTCACCAATCCAAACAGTCTTTCATCTTCTGTATTCGAATGCGGTAAAGATAGCAGTGAAATAGCTAATACAGAAAGTTCGCTAAATTTATTTTTGTCTGCAGTATCTTTATATCTAGATAACTCAATCCAAAAGAGGTCTCTGTTTTATTATTTCCCACTTGTGTTATTCCATTGAGTTTAAAATCTTGTCAATAATTTCTTTTTCGGTTCTCATAATTTCCTCCAATTCTATTATTTCTTTACCTTCAACAACTTTTAAGACTTCTACTACATTTAATACTGAAATTTTTTTCAATACTTCAATAAGTAGCTTTTGTTGATCTCTTCTATTAATTTTAATGTAAAATCCTTGCATCGGGTGCATACAATATTTTCTTCCTTAGCGCCGTTATACTAGTTTTTCGAATAGCAGATTCAAAACTATAACCCAGGCATAGTGACAGATCTATATGATATTTAGCGACTGAGGAAAATAAGTCAATCCAATATAACATTGTTGAAATCAGGATTTTTCTACAAAGCGACTTAATTAAAAAGTAAGGCAAATTAGAAGTTTTGAGGGATCAATGGTATCTCCTTCGAATAATTTCATAGCTACTTGTACTTCAGAAGCAACACTTTTTAAGTATATTAAATAAAGTTATTTGTTTGTTGGGTCTTTGTACATTAGTATAAAATATCGGCTTTATAACAATTCTCTTTCTTACGACTCAATTAAAAATGTTACGATAATTCATCCCACTGCTCTAGTATGCGAGATATGGCAAGTTCAATTGATAGCCAACGAGTATCACATATTTTTAAAATCATAAGTGGCTCTTTTCCGCTTTTATGATCCTTAATTTATTTCAACTTAACTCAACCCAGCATTTAACCTTCATGGAAAAAATTGCGGGATACCTAAAACATCCCTTACGATACCGATTTCACGCATGTTTTGCTACACAAAGTAAGCATCAAATTTTTTCCTCAATACAGAAATCAAATCAAATAGAAAGTTGGAAAAGTTCTTAAAAATGCCTGTAATGAAAAAACAGCTTTGGAAAGAAAACGTAGATAAAAAAGTGGCTAATAGCTAAAAGTAAAAAATGTGGCCAAATGCTTTAAAAAGTGGCTAGCTAAATTGGCAACAATGTGTTCGGCTGAACTACAATAGACATTACGTAAGTACATTTACTTACGTAAAGCGAACGCGCCCTTTAATTTAACAGGCGTACACAAATTTACTATGTTTCCATGCTGAGTTCAATTCGAATTGAATCCGAATTAGTGCTCATTGAAACGTGAATTGAGTTGAGTTTCGTTCAATCCATGTTAACTCCACGAAACCAGTGGAGTTGAGTTGGATTTTGTCTAAGTATTAGTTAGAATAGTGCAGATGGGTGTTTTAAACAACACAAATCCGGCTACTTTGTATGAAATATTTCATCTCTCAACTCAACTCGTTCATTGAAACAGCATCGAGTTAACTCAGCCAGGAAAACTGAACGCTAACTCAACTCAACTCTGGCTCATGGAAACATAGCAATAAACTTTAACTCGTGTGAGGGGAACTTTCGTTAAGTTTAAAAGTCAAATTGCAGTCAGTAAAGGTGTGGTAAGAATCGCTCATTCCGTAAGAACTCGATGACTCAAACAATGAAATTATTACTAAATGATTAAAGGTGCAATGTAAAAATTAAAATGGAATAGAAATTGTACTGCGAAATAATAGAAGGAATAAATCTTCAATTAAATCAACTTCCGTTTGTTAATTTTTTCACTTTTACCACTTTTTAAAATTGAAAACATTAAATGTCAAGATCTCTTACGGAAGGCTGAACTACAATAGAAGTATACGTAAGTACATTTACTTACGTAAAGCGAACGCGCCCTTTAATTTAACAGGCGAACACAAATTAACTTTAATTCGTGTGAGGGAAAGTTTAAATTTCCAATTTTCCGTAAGTATAGTGCGCTAAGAATCGCTCATTCCGTAAGAACGCGATGTGTCCAAATAATTAAATTATTACTAAATGATTAAAAGTGCAATGTAAAAATTAAAATGGAATCAAAATGGTACTGCGAATTAATAGAAACCACAAATCTTCAATTAAATCAACTTCCATTTGTTAATTTTTACACTTTTACCCCTTTTTAAAATTTAACACAGAAAATGTCATTAAGGCACTGCGAATTAATAGAAGGCACAACTTCCATTTGTTAATTTTTTCACTTTTACCACATTTTAAAATTGAAAACATTAAATATTAAGATAATAACTCTTACGGAATGTGATATATATTTAGGCTAAAAATAGCAATTTTTCATAAGTAAACTTCAGTCTCGTTTAATTTCGTGAAGTTATTTACTTCTAATGTAGTTCAGCCTTTATATTTACGTCTATTGTAGTTCAACCTAAAATCGTAAGTTCTTTACTTCAATTGTAATTGAGCCCTTAGAAGCAGTGTGCACACACGCAAATAAGAACAAAAAATTCTACAGTCGCAATTGTTTTTGTAATGTTGTCAGTTAAATTGTAACACGCCATGTTTTTCTGTTTGTGCATCTAGAAATTGTGAAAAATAATTGGATTTTATTAATTTAGATGTGGTGTTATCGAGATAATTAATGTCTCTTAAATTTAGAAGTCTTTATGCTGTTTTGAGAAATACAACGTTCTAATAACTCATATTTATTTTTCTCGAACGGGACTAATAAATTATAATACTATAATCGAAGCCACACTTGTTAGAATCAGTCAAAGAAGAATTTAAGAACTTTTATTTTTAACGATTCTAAATCAAATCATAGGAGGAAAAAACAACCGCCTCGTCCGAGGTTTGAAACCTTCTGCTTTCCGGGCGATTGTTCTTATTACCACCGAGCTAACAAGACACCTCTTTTATTTATTAATTTCTATCTAACCTATTAAGCCACGTTTTGCTTTCATCTGGTATTAACCAGTAACGACGAAAGCGCACAAATAAATTGTAAATTCAATTTTTATTTTTTTTTTTACAATTTATTTGTGCGCATTCATCTTTACTGGTTAATGCCAGCTGAAAGCAAAACGTGGCTTAATAGGCTAGACACAAATTATTAATAAAAGCAAGAGGTGAAGACATCTTTCTTTATTCTTCATATTTGACTAATTCTAGTAATGGGTTCGTTTCCCGTCATTATTAAATTTACTAATCGGTTCTTGTACAAAAATTACAAGTCAGAGATTGCTTGATGCCTTTCTTTCAAACAAGCCCGTTGAATTGAGTTTGTACTTAAAAAAAAATAGGTACCTATCTATCAGACAAAACTTTCATTAAATGAAGAAGTTTGTCAACTATGTACATAATTAAAAAAAATGCAAAATTTAATGCACCGTGAATATTAATATTAATCCACAATTTTCTTTAAAATCGCTTTTTCCGCTTTTTCTTGTTCAGAGCAATCAAGTTATCTACGCTATTAGGAGAAACGACTAAATTTAGTCGATTCATCGATATTTTTTGGCGAGTTTTTTCTATAAATAATCGAATTAGTCGATTCATCGATACGTTTTCATCGTTTTAACATTAATTTCGATTCGTCTTAGGGCCTAAAGCAACTCGCTATCGAGAGAGAATCATGTTCCTTTTACTACGCTGCTAGTCCGTTTTCCGTTCGATCTTAAAGATTAAGCCAGTGATTACGATTTGCTAGCATTTGAAATGATGTATACGTCGATGATTCATATTTTTTCGTATCTGAAGTGTTGAGAACGTTGTATACAAAACTGCTATTATAAAAGCATTTGCTTTCGGCACGCTTTAAAATATGTTATGGTCCATTCTAGAATGTACTACCCATTTCACAATCTGTATACTCTGCTCTGGCATGCCAAGCGACATCTAGTCCTTATGCCATCTATGCTACTACTAACCAACCGTTGTGAGTAAGCACCGGGTGGCGTACGCTTACAGCGTGCCATATGTAAAGTTAAAACTTCTTTTTGCCAGCTATTTTACCTAGATGAAGTTGTAAAGTTTTTATCTTTAAATCTTGTATTTTACTGAAAAATACTAAAGATCATATTACGTGTGCATACGTGTGCAGCAAAAGAAGAATTAATATCTAATAGTACTTATCACTGACATATCTAAATTGGACTGGTGATACTATTGAAATTGCTTACATTATTTGACATTATTATGGGATCACTTTTCTATAGTTGTCTCTTTTTGGTTTAACTACTTTATTCCACGGAACTACAAATAATAAGTTCTATACAAAATACACCATAATCCAGTTTCAGTGCAGTGGTTTTCCAAATGAATATATAGAATAGAAATAGATGGCAATACAATATTTGTAATCCTATCTCTGTCCCCCATACCTACTTTTAGGGGCAAGTAGACAAAAATTGTTTAATTTTATTTCTTTAAAAATCAAGTTTAAAAGATATTTGAAGTTGTAGGAGATAAGCTTCCAAGAATAGAAATAATTTCGAATGCTTTGTTGAACTTTTAATATGAATATTAAAGCGAAAGTAAAACTTCAAATTAAGATGATTGTCCTGCCAAAAAAAGTTGACCCATATGCTTCGAGCAGAGTATACGTACATGAGATTTCAAAGCGGGAACTTGTACTTTTGTTTTTCTTGTTTGGAACCTGACGCATAGACGTAGTCAGATACAGGAAAAATGAAAATTGCCCAATTAAGTTGGATTTTTATATTTTCCAAATTACTAACTGATATTTGTCCATCAGTTTCCACCCAAACAAAGTTCCCAATGAATTTGTCCAATGAGAACATAAATGTTATGTATATATTTTGTAACTACGCAAATATCTAAAGCTGGAAACACAGTGCTAGCCTTTCCAACCTCAGCCTCAACTTTGACAGTACTGTAGAATGTATAGGATCAGGTTATGAAGAACCTATGGCAAAGTTGGTGAGATCGACCAGGTTGAGGTTGAACTAGAGTAATTCTACTCTGCTGGAACTTTGTCAGCTTTGACAATTAATTTTTATTATCGGGAAAAAGTGTACGGGAAATTTTTTAAAAAAAAAAATTTGGGAAGCATATTTAATGTGAAAAGTTGTTCCTACTGTAGTAAAATATTACAAAAAAATTTGAATTTTTAAGCCAACAGCCAAATTAACTGCTATCATACAGAGGTTCTTAAAGTTTTACTGAGGTCGAGGTTGGAAAAGTTAGCACTGTGTTTCCCGCTTAATTGATTTTACCTTGTATCATACTTCCGCTTAAATAATATTTAAAATCTCCCGCCATTAATTAGCATGGCGAATCTATATGCCGAAAAATCTTTTCGACTTCACTGGTGTACCCACCCAAATTAAAAGTGTTTCGCCGACCCAGACGAGAACTTTTTAGGGAAGGAAGGAATTTAGCTAGACGTGCCAAACAATAATGTCCTTCGCGTAGTTCCTTATATGATTACCGAAATTAATTGCGTGCGTGTTCAATTAAGTCACAGTTTTTGATATAAAGAATAACTCACAAATTCACAACACGTAATGATTATTAAATTATTATATCATCACCTCAAATCGCAAATAAACATCCGTACAGCCGTCCGATAGGAAATTTCGCAATTTCAAAATGACCGGTTTGCTGTAGTATTGGTATGCTGCCCGTATTCCCGATCGAATCTTGGCATTTCGGCATTTTTCCTCCCCCGAATACTTCTCGCCTGTAAAAATTGCCAATATCCTCCAATATCCTCCTGTGTGGGCTATGGCTATCAGGGTTCATGTCGTCAACTCCATTTAGTTTCCTGCTCGAAGCCCATATGAAATAGAAAATCAGGCAGTCCATGTTATATATGTGAGTGGTACTTATTAGAACATATTTTATGAACGCAACCCTTTAGTTACTCTAAATGGTAGTTCGTCATTCGCCCCGGCATTTAATACAAAATTAAATAAAGGGATATAATGCGGATATGTTATAAAAATCAATTTTATATGCATACATAAGGATTCATCGTATATTGTTTTTCATATATTACTGTAATCAAAAAATAAGGTGAATTTGTTTATAAATGAAAAATCTTTATTTATACTTCCAAATTAATTTTATCGCCTTTAAAGTACTCCTCATCCGACGCAATGCACTTATGCCAATGTTTTCTTTTCCAATCCTCGAAAGAGTCAAAGAAGTCTATTTCCGGGATGATGGCCTTCAACAGTTTCTTCGATTTGGCTTTTATCTCCTCAATCGAGTCGAAACGATTTCCCGGAGTGGTCTTTTGAGTTTGTGGAACAGGTAAAAGTCGCACGTTGCGAAATTAGGTGAATGGTTGTGGAACGATGTGGGTTGAGTTTTTGGCGAAATGTGCTCGAAGAACCAATGCAGTGTGAGCCAGTGAGACTTTTTTCTAAAAAATTGAGTGTTTTTGGAGTCAGTCAAGATTTGACGCGTCTGAGGCACAAAAATGGCTTTGGTTGATCCAAATGAAATTTCCACAGCATCAGCAAGGTCTCAATTCTCCAATCAACGATTTTCGAGTACCAAATCTTTGATTTTGCTTGATGTAGCTTTCATCTGAAGGTATTGATGGTCATCCGGGGCGCTGTTCATTTTGAACTCGTTCTCGGACTTTGAAGCCTTTTTACCAGCTGTAAAAAATTTCTTTTTTTTGTGACACATTACCAAAGGCCTTGTGCAACATCCTCAACATTTCCGCTGCAGAATAGAAATTCATTCCGCACACAAAATTTAATGCAAATTCTTTGCTCAACAAAATCTGACAGTCAGAGGTGCATATTATTACAAAGTCGGATAAAGTACAATAAAACCTTTAAATATATATAAGCTGTTCTTAAGTGCTCAGATTGGCGCAGGACCCGACTTCAGAGCCCTACTTTTCCGGAGACTAGGGAATATTAATATTAAAAAAATTCAAATGAAAGGTGAGCTAAACTTCTCAATATGTTCATACGCGTTGAAAGGAGGCATGTTACTTTTATAATGTTGTTACTTTTGTTCCCGGTCTCCCGTACCTAAAAGTAGCCTAAATAAATTTTGTGTATTTCTCTGTTTAGTTGTTTATTTTTTTCATAAAACATCCTTCAAATTTTTTCGTGCGTGTTGATTATTCTCTCAATCCCTATTAAAAACAAAAAAAAAAATTAAATAAAAAGAAAGTTCTTCTCTTGATTAGTAATTGATTACAGCAAGTTTATGTGAAAAAGAAAAAAAAATTATCATTTCAAATAAAGCGCAAATCATTTTCTTTCCAACAAATTTAAAGACCAACAATTTTGTATTTTGTCCAACGTTGTCAATTTTTCAGTTGTTTTGTAATTGTCTGATATTTTATTTAAACAAAAGAAAATCAAAACGAACATTTTAAATACAAAAAAAAAAAAAAAAGAGCTCAGAAAAGTAAATTCAAAAAGAACCTATTTAAGATGATAGAGACTTTGTTGTTTCAGAAAGAGAGGAAAAATAAAGCTTAGATTTTAGGAATTTTCTATATAATAATATTAATAATATATTTTTTAGTAGATTTTACGAAATTATTATTCTTATTTCCATTGAGATTATTGTTAGGTGGTAAGAAAAACACTTTTGTGTGTCGCATATAAGTCCAGAGAAGATGTAAAGAATATGATATTTCTCATTTTTTTTTACTTAATGGCTGTTAAAATATTAATTCCGCATTTTGAACTGGGATTTATCATTTGGAACAGAACATAAATAAATAAATTAATTTAAAAAAAACGAAAAAGTGATGAATTGTAAGAAATGCATACAATAAATAGTACACACCACCACCATTTTTGTCCAGCAACTGCTTAAACATAATATAATTATTATTATACTTAGGTATTAAAAAAATATACATGGGCGTACACGTGCGTGCGTAAGCGAAATGTTGTGTTAGCATATAAATAAGGATGATTTTGTTGTTCTTAACAAAAACCATACTCAATAATGTGAATTTATGTATTATTATTAATGTAATATTTATGTTTTTCATTTCGATTACAGACTTTCGGTTCCAATTTCAAATGTTTTCCTTTTTTATACATATATTAAAGAAAAACAAAAGAAAAACGTTGTAGGAAAATAAATATTTAAAAAGAAATCCTAATTATTGTCATTATCATCCGAAGAATTTCCCTCATTGTACGATAATGGTGGTTTTTGAAATCAAAGTCGTTTAATTTATGGTTTACATGTAATATGTAGTCAAGGCACTGCAAACGTAAAAGGGGGCCTTCGCTACAAAAGGTCAAGGTGTATTTAAAGGGGAATTCCCATTTTAGGCCCGATATTAACAGGCATGAGAGATGTCTTAAACGATGCATTATGATACTCTGAACATTTTTTATTAACAATTTTCAATTAAGCGGGTAAAAGTTCTGGGGGAGGGGTCAAAGTTTGATCTAGTACATAATTGAATTGAGGAGAAGTTTGAGTACCCATACTCTAAACTCGGAAGCTTAAAATAGCCATCCCCATACTCACTTTTAGTATTTCTCACTTTTTTATTCGAACTGACGAACTAGATTTTTCACATATTAATCGACTCTAACTTGGTAGGGTTATGTCTGATCGGAGAACGGGTTTCACTACTTACCTCACTCAGCTCATCACCAGCTAGAATTCGTCTAAGAAAATTTTTCTCTGCATACTTTTAGGGCGCGGGATAGGAGCCCCCGGCGGGGCGGGTTCTAATACGGCATGTTGCATATCAAATTAAAGGACTCGCCGAGTAATATTGTTGGGTAGTGTACTTTTTTCCTGATTCAGAAAACTTTCTCGGGACGTTTTCCTCGCCAGAAAACCCATTTAAAACCCAGTTACTTACTACATTTCGCATATATTTTTGCAAATCTTTCTTCAATAGCCATTATTGCTCTGTTATGAACATTTTTCTTATAGAAAGTCATTTTGCTCGACGCACCAATTCCGCGCAAGCACGATAAGGGGCAAAGTCCATATTTCACCCAAGAAAATCGCTTAAGCTACATTCGATCGCCAAAGCTTTCCGTCACTTAATTGAAATAAACATTGTTTCAAATATTATGTTCAAAGTATCATAATGCATCGTTTAAGGCATCGTTCATGTCTGTCGGGCCTAAAGTTGTATGAATAGTGAGCATTTCCCTTTGTCAGATTTGTACAGTTCGGTGTCCTAATTAATACCGCCGCTCGCTCCACAGCATTAGAAAAATGGTACCGAAAATTAATTTTTCAAGAATATGACCTGTTAAGTTGCAAGAAATTTCGCCCTCTATATTTGTTGTAAGAGGAGCTATTTTGAACCTAGGTGGCACTGCGGAGAAGATATTTGCGAAAAGCTGGTTTTCGGTACCACAAGAATGTTTTAGAACGAATCGAGAGCAGTTTTGAATGCATTTGGTTGACCCCTTCCACACGCTAGACTAGATGCGAGAAAATATGAATCACATTATGTGGTCCATTTCCATATAAAATTTGTATACTTTGCTTTGGTATTTCATGCGATATCTAGTTCTTGTTGCAACTATGGTACTATGTATTTCCCTCCACCAACAATCTACACTTCACTCCAGCTAAATTAGTAAAGTATTACCTACTTCATACACAATTGCAACTGTCCTATCAACCTTTAAAATATATAAATATAACAAACAGGATAGAGTTGAGCTCAAGTTTCATAGTGTTGAGAGCACAGAGCAGGTGGAAGAATTCATGAAGGAGCAGCCAAGTTATTCTAAAGAGTGAAAATTTGTAGACATTTCTACACGCTGCCATTCATTTATTACTCAAGCTTCTAATGGTTACTTTTTTGTGCTTGCATCTTATTTGTTCTGCATTTTCCATCCTTTGTTATTACTTACCCCTTCGTTTAATTTGAAATATATCACTTTGTGTAGATACAAACTATTAATTCACGTACATATATTTCGCCACTTTCGTTTGATTTTCAGCACATTCTCATACTGGATATACACACCTTTGCTAAATGGTAGATCTCCAACACAAGGCCGCAAGTTTTTGCACGGCTGGCACAAAAACGGCCAGAGAGAGGCTTGCGCGGAGAAGGAGCATAGTCATGCAGAGCATTGCGTTCCTATCATGCTGCAGAAAGCGCAAGAAATTATAATCCTGAGCTGATGGTGAACTATAGAAGTGACCTACTCAACCTCTATGCCCCCTGCATCTGGACGGAAACCAAAATGATCTTCATCCTTAAGGCAGGTCGCACATAACTGCTAAGGACTTTAAACCCACTTTTGAGAGATTGTTGGAGGCATCCATGGACAACCTGCTTAGGGGAAGTGAGATTTCTAGAACACAGCACGCATACTTAAAAGGTAAATTGGTGGAAACTGCGCTATATGACGTACTAGGAACTATTGAAAAATCAATCGAAAAAAAAGAATATACAGGTGCATTTCTAGATATTGAGGGAGCCTTTAACAATGTTAGTATAGAGGCCATCCAGGATGCTCTAACTGGTCCAGGAGTTGAACTCTATATATGTATATGGATTAAATGCTCAATAACCGCCTAAAGAACAGCAGAGCTAGTCCTCTTTACGCAGATGAGAGTTATTCCGACTTTCGCAGCCCCCATATTGGGTAGAATTACTCTAGCTTTTAAAACTGAAGTCAAATACCTAAAGTGATACTAGACTCCAACAAATTAAATTGGAGGATAAATGTGAATGAGGACGTCAAGAAGGGGGTCATTGCACTGTATGCCTGCAAGAAAACTTTTGGCAAGAGTTGGAGATTACACCCTCGTATCGTGCTCTGTATATACACCGCTGGGAGTTTGATGGTAATTGCGCCACAATTGACTGATATATGTAGCTTTACAGACGGTTCGAAAATAGATATGGGAGTGGGAGCCGGAGTGTACTCAGCACTCCCTTAAATACAGGAATCGCAGCGCCTACCGGGCCACTGTAGTCTGTTCCAGGGGGAGGCCCCGGCCATTTGCAAAGCAACAAAGCTGCTGCGTACTACTTATGACGTACCTAGCGATCGAGTCATCAGGATTTTTATTGACAGTTAAGCTGCAATCAAAGTTTTGGACTCTAGCACAATTAGATCGAGTCTAATACAACGGTGTCACTGTGAGCTCGGGAAACTGGGTGCTACCCACAGAGTTATTCTCTTCTGGATGCTTGGTCACTGTGACATACCTACGGAAACGCGGCAGCGGATGTTCTGGCCAGAAAGGGCTCCATTATGAATAAGTGTCTAACAGAAGAACCCTTAGCTCGGACACTAGAATCAGTGAAGAGGATTCAAGATGTACAGGCCTGCAAGCTGGCAATTCGCAGATGGCCTGAGATTCGCCCTGTGAAGATTGAATCTCTACTGAGGAGGAACCGGAATGATGTGCGTAATTTTACTGCAATTATCCCGGAACACCGCCTCTTTGGCAAATATGAAGAGTACATGCAAGCTCCATACAATTACTTCTGTAGAAGCTGTATGAATGAACACGAGGGTTAGAGAGTTCAGCACCTGCTGTGCGAATGCTCTAACCCTGCTAAGAGTAGGAGGAATACGCTTGGTTGCTACTTTTTCTGCGAACTGAGGGAATTAGCAGACAAAGAGTTGGAAGATCTGGTAAGGTTCATTAACACTTGTGGCTGGCTTCATCGCACCCCCTAGCTCTTACATAAATAGCTTTCCCAGGCAGGGTTCTAATAAAGTGGCATCACAGTGGACCATAGATGGTCTAAGTGTGGCTGATCGTACATGCTTATTACGATGGCCGACACTAACTTAATCTAATAAGATTACTACTTATTGTTATAAATGTAAAACTATCCTATGCTGCTGCTATCTGTAAAGCAACTACCTAAGTTATTCTTTCATTTGTAAGGTTTAAAATAATCTTTATTTGGCAATACCAGAACTTTCTGCTGCATTTCTGAACGAAGAAATAAATTACATGTCAAAACAAATGCGAAACGTCAAACTTTATATATCCAAATACAGTGCAATGCATTATTTATATTGCGCGCTCGCAGGAAAGTGGAGTTTTAAGCAGCTGAGTTCTTTGTGTTTATATTTACATCCAATCTGTTTTATTTGAAATTAATTAAACTAGAGATTGCATAAGAAAATAAAATGTCTAAACACGCGGCTGTTCTTCAAAACTACAATCAGGAATTAGTTAAAAGTAAGTTAATACTGTTTTTTTTTTACTGCTACTTTAAAACAGGTTCGTTCACTTTGAATTTCAGACATTGAATATTTAAAAACTCAGAAAGAAAAAATCAATCAAGCAATTCAGGAAGATCAGCAAGAAAAAAATAAGGCAAGTAATTTGTTTTTGCAATATTATCCTCATTTTAAAAGAATCGATAATTGCAGATTTTAGAACAAATTGAACAGTTAAATGAACGTTTGGAGACAATCAATTCCAATTTGGATCAGAAAATTAAATTGAGGGATGACTGTGAAAATACACTGTCCGAGGCAGAAAAAGGATTCACTAAGGTTCGTTTTTTATTATTCCTATAGAAGAATGCCTATAGCTTCGAAAAGGTTTTATTTTAAGATTTTCTTTCAGATAATTGAAAGTTCCGAAGTGCTCTTATCTCTTGTTCAGCGCGAGTCAGAAGTTCTGAGATTTTGATTCCATATTTATTGGGAGTGTGTCAGTGATCACTTTTAGATAAATGTATTATAAGATTTTAGATTGTATAATAAATTAAATCCCTGCATATGGGTGTGCTGAATTATAATCTTCATTACTGTAGATAAATTTCATTTCTAAGTTAAACTTAAATGCGGTCGGCTGTGCAGATGAAAAGAAGAATATACCCTCACAAAGAATGGAATCTTTTACTCAGCCATACTCAGTAAAAAACAAAAACAAGGAAAGAAAATACTATAATGCTATGAGCACCATATTGCTTACAATGTTGTAGTCCGCACAGATTAGGTTCGGTTAGGTAAGAGGGGTGCCGCTAGAAGTGTCTAGTCTGCTTTATTAAGATCACCAGTGGGTTCGGTGTGCCCCTACCCGTACCCTATGGCCTCGCCTACTTCTTTATTCATCAGAGCGGGGCACTCGCAGGGTACGTGATAGACGAATTCGATTTCCCCCGAATTGTTACAGCTCCGGTAGTAATCGTTCGCCGCTAATCTCAGTCTACTAGCATGGTCTCATATGGCCCAAAGACCCGTAATGACCCTTACTAGATTCCTGTTGCCATTAAGCAGTTCTCTTGTCCTCTTCCTGTCATATGCAGGCCACAGTTACCTCGCGATACGGCGGGTTTCCCTATTGAGCCACCGGAGGCTTGTCTTTTGATAGGCCCCCCTGTGGTTTCCTCTTTTAAGACTCATATCAAGATCCTCACATAAGCTATCCGCATTGATTAATGAAGATAAATTAAATTTATAAAGCAATAGGGAAGTAAAAATTACAATCATCACAATCACGCAAATAACGGAAAACGATAAGCTGCAAACTTAAGGCTGTTTGCAAATGCGATGCCGTATCCGTTCCATTGTGCGTATAAATTATGTAGAAAGAAGTCAACCGATTGCACATGGCAATATAGCAATTGTAGCGGCGCGGCTCCGGTTCTGTTGACACGTGAGCAAACCAGAGAGGATGGGGTAGCTTCTTCCGAGTCCATGTATGAAGTTTTCAAAATGAAGACTAATCTTTCATTTTTCTTAAATTCACACATACCAGCAGGGTTAGACCATCGGTGATTGCAGGAAGACTCAATGTGACGTATTGACGCTCCTGGATATTAAGTGTCTTTAACAGCGCAGCCCGGATTTCTAGTTTTGAACAGCTCGCTCATAGGTAATTGATAGTACAACTGTACATTAAGTTAAAAAGTTCCGACGAAGAGCAGTGCACAGATCTGTATTCGACTCGGGTGTAGCTGATACGGTGAATAAATTTTGTACACACGAAACACCAATGAAATCCAAATCTTGATTAATTAAAGAGGAGATTTGATATATACCGAAGCTGATAAGCTAAAAGACTAAGAACTAAAAGAAATAATAATTTCAAATAGAGCGGAATCAGTTTTATTTCACTTAAATATTATTAAAAAGAAAAAAACAGAAGTAACTAGGGCTCTTTCTTCTTTGTATAATATAAGATCTAAGAAATCTATTGCCTAACTAGTATACTATTATATCCAACACGATTTTATCCTTATCCTTTATGCATGTCCACCTGCTCGTGTTTCAGTCCAAATTCGTACCAATTCAATGGGATTATCATAGCCATGAGAAGCAACCACATATCGATAGCTATGCGGTCCCGTATAAGCAGCTTTATGAAAATAAAATTCTTCACAATGAAATGGTTCTATTCGAGCTTTTAGCGCAACAATTCCCAGAAATATATCATCGAAACGAAAATGTTTTGTATACATGCTAACATAGTACATTTCAAAGAGGGCTTCACGTGACAAAATATAGGAGCCAGCAGATACATACGGAGGCCACATGTGATATGGATATTCAGCTAATGTAACATACCATTTGCTTGGTTTATGGCGATGTGGAGCCGATCGAAAAACGAATCCAGCAAAAAGTTTGGCATCTAATGGAAGTTCCATGTCCATCAAATGTCGCTTTTGACGATGTTGATGGTTTTGGTAATTCTCAGGTAAATCTATTCTTTGGCGATGATGGTCTTTTTCATAGGCGACCGGTCCTTTAACAACAAAATCCTCAAGATGATGAAAATGCTTTTTCTGCTCAACTGAATTTAATCCTTGTGCAAGAACTTTATGCGCATCTTTTATAAGCTCTAGATTTGTAGATGAATTACGGAGATCCGATTGATTCAAACGTCTAGCTAATTTTCTCAATGTTTCATCAGCTTCAGCTAAATATTCTGGATATTTTGTTGGATTTCTTATGAAGCGCAGTACATTTTTTGTAGAAATATAGAAATCATCATCGACAAACATGAAAAAACGACTTCTTGGACAGAATTTCACAGCCCATTGAAATCCGATTATAGTTTTTATCGTATTATTGAAATAGGCATCTATAAATTTAGCTTGAACTATATCTCGATACTGATCAGATTCGATGTCGATATGTTTCTGTAGTTCTTTATTAAGTCCTATGCCAACCAAAAACACTGTCCGAATTACGACATCTGAAAAACGTCTCTCATAACCCCACGTCTTTCGTATTGCATTACGTCTATCGAAATTTTTCATCGCTGATTTGACTAGAAATACTAGTTTTGGGGCAAGTGGTGCATCATCTTCTCTGCATTTATCTCGGCAATCTTTAAGAAATGTAAAGTTATAAACATTTATAGGTTCCAGTTCATGTTCCTGATTGAATCGAATTTGATGAGCATAACGTATTACGTCTCCTTCCAAAGGATACCGAAAATGTCTGTAGTAATCCAGTTCAAACATATGCGTAAATGCACCAAAAAAATCCAGAAGAAATATTATAAGTCCTCCAAGGAAAATAAATCTCAGTTTTGACCGTAAACATGCCCGGAGTAGCATTTTATCAAAGTTACATTTTTTACACCACGTTATTAGAAATGTATTAATCTAATTATTTAGTAATATTTTATTAATCTAATTTATTCGAGCACGATCAGTTTGTTTACATACAAAAGTGACATTTATGACAGTCGTCATTTCTTTAAATGCTGCTGGTATTGCCAGAATTGATATTTACTTTTGGTTTGTGTGATTGGTAACTAAACGAGAGCAGTGCCACTTTTGTCCAAATATACCCGTGCCTTAAGTAGACTACAGAATTTATTTGTTTTTTATCTTTTAAAATTTAAGGATAGAAAAAATTGGGTTTAGGAAAATTTCGAATAAAAAGGGACCTACGGCAAAACTACTATTATTGAAGATGACATTCTGTTCCCTAATTTGGAAATAGATCCATTTGAAAGTATGTCAAATATCTAACGTCAACCGTATTCCCCGCTTTAGTTTTTGTGTTGATGCATCTGAAATAGGTATCTATCCGTGTGCTGTCCGAGTGGAATTTATTCATCACTTTTTGTCAGCATCGAATTCGAAGTATTTTTTGACGAAAGTACGTACACACCTATACCTACATGCCTTAAAAAACGAGCTAATTGTCTCAAATTACATTTGCCCTTCCGCCAAAGCAAGGTGATGTGCATGGGATGGAATACTCTGGAAATTATGAATTCAACTAGTAATAAAACATTTTTCTGTGATAAGTACTGTATGTCCAAAATATTCACTCCCCGATTCACTAGAACGAAAGGAATCAGAATGCTCTCCAGACCTGGTACCATCAGTTTATCATCTTACTCCCGCTAAGCTTTCTAAACCAAAGTTGTTTTTAAACCAGCAATTAAGTCGCAGAGTCACTAGGGGAATATTTTGGTTAACGCAAGTTAGGATTTCAACAAGAGAGGAATCAAGCATCTGAATAATTAATAAAACATGAACACACAACAATTATAGCATCTTTAGATATGCATACAAGAGTTAGGTGAAGCAAACATAAAAATAAAATCTATTCAATCAGGATTAGGACAGAAAAATATGTTCTCTTCAAAAATGGGTGTCCCAGAGAAAACTTCCTCGAAATAACACACCTATTAAGTGAGATCTTGGAGCTTCCATATGGAAGTAACAAAATTATATACCTACATATCTTTGCATGGTTATGATTTATGAAACCCTCCGAAATTGGTGGAAATAAGCAACTTTAGTGAAAAGCTATATGTACAGGCGTGAGGCATAGATTTGAAAACCATTCCAGCTCTTGTGGCTAGCTGATAGTTTTAAATTAAATGAAAAAGTATTAGGGGCTCCATATAGTGTTTAGCTAACCACAGGGATGTTACTTATTCTAATGTAGTCTTTCAAGCAGATTTCAAACTGTGACTTAAAGAATACCCTATAAGAGCAAGTTGTTTGTATTGCAAACGCCCTTCAAATAGTTTCAAACAATTAAGAGAGTGCGATGGCAGCAAAGACAGTGTGGATTTTTCTTAATTTAGAGCATTTGTAAATAGATTTTGCTATATTATTATAAATTTGTGATCAATCATGTAAATTTTCACACTACAGTTTTTAAAAACATTTTAATAATCGCGTGCATAGACCACAAGCTATGTTAAGTAATAAATATTAACAAAAATCAAAAAAATCAACTTTAGCTTTATTAAGTTCATATTTTAAAAAATTACAAAATCTTTTTAAAAACTTTCTTTCCATTTGTGTATAAAACTGATAGAGCGGTTACATAATTTAAAAATGATCCCTTCAACAAAACTTATATGTCGATAGTGCTGCCATGAATTTCACTTCACGTCGGGTATGTATATTAACCGTTTTAAAGACTTTTTTCATTAGGCAGAGGGGAATTTTTGTTATTTTTACTGTGAAAACTCTGCGAAAAGTTGTGTGCTTTCTAAAATGATAAGTGTCGGTAAATAAATGTAATAAATTTATCTAAACTCTGAACATCGTTCACGCTTATAATTAAGTGAACATTTTTAATTTTATTGCAAGTTTTTATAAATGTAAAGTACCTTTTAAAGAAAGAAGTTCATCGACCTCGAAAGTCACTGACAGCTCAGAAACTTTTTCCTTTACGTTAAACAAAATTATCATGTATATACCGTGTATAGGGTTGTGTGTGTGAAAAAGTGTGTGCATATAGTGTAAATATATAATAAAATGTGTACTTTATTATAGCTGTGTGTAAGATATTTTGTAGAATTTTTCTTCTTATTTGATAAAAAGTATCGTGAAATTTTTATGCAAAGTAGGTCATTATGTGATTTATTAGAAAAGTTCTCTGGAGCAAGTATTTTTGAAGTGCATTTATGTGATAAAAAGTGTTAAATTATTGCTGATAGATTACGTAGTCAGATTGTGAATTTTGGACAAGGAAAGCTTAGTTTAAATGGTCTACGCTATACGCACCTCGCTTTCGTCTCTTTAAACGAATACATAGGTGTAGATTTATTTATATAGAAGAAAAAAAAGGCCCCGCATCACAGTGGAAACCCCACGTATACGTACGTAAAATGGATGCCAATGACAGAGGTGAGTTCATATGGTGAATTTTTCTTTTAAGATTTATTTTGGAGAAATTAACCTGTTGAATTAATTCTACAGGGCGTAATATTACGTTATTTATAAAAATTTTAATTTCCTATCCTTCTCGCAAGGATGTATCAAACATTTCGAAAATCTTTAAAATTTTATTTACTCGTTTAGTTTCTACAGGTGCCGTACTAGTTGGGAGTATTTCGGTTAGTGTAGTAGGCACGTGTATTCACATGCATATAGGAGAAGTATGAACAGTGGCATACGCAACTAATTTTCGAACTTTGATAATGGATTTCTGTGGTTTATTATAATGATAATATAAGAGAAACTTTTACTTTTTTCAAATTCTCTAGAATACGAGTTATTATTAACTTTTATTCCATATGAATTAAACAAAATTATAGAAATAAGACTTCGCAATAACCATAATTTTTAATTGTTATAAAAAAAAAAAAACTTTTTAATAGTATTTCCAGACTTTTATTTCATAAAAGTCTTTTTAAGAGTCTTTTGAGACTTTTATTTTATAAAAATCATTTTAAAAGTCTTTTGAGAGTCTTTCTTTATGTTTATTATATAAATGTTTATAGTATTTACGGTCTGATCTAAGAAAAAAACCTCTTCCGCTGTTTATAACATTTTAATTGATTTTAACCAAACGGGCACATGGTATCTATCACCCTATAAAATGAAACTAGAAGAGAATATCCAAAAAGCACAAAAGTCGAAAAAATGAGGGCAGTGAAGTCTAAGTAACAAAAGAAACCAAGAAGTAAAGTCACTCGCAAGAACACAATTTCAAGACCATCCACTGCTAGGGGAGTTGGAAGGCGTTTATCATCACCATTATCATCACCCAATGAAAATCTATCTGTTTCAAACATAATATTTGATGATTCAGAAGACGAAATTAGTACCGATTTTCCTGCATCAAAAGATACTAAGTGCACCTTCTGTAATATATCTTGGGGCGACGATAAATGTGGAGGAGAATGGATCCAATGCTTACAATGTGACTTCACCTGGGCTCATATTATTTGTTGCCCGAAAAACAGTGCCATATTTATTTGCGATCCTTGCAATAATATTTTTCAGAATGTTTTGAGTAATTCCTGATTTTATTTTGCAAACCTATGGATTCTTTTATAAAATTATATATTTTATGAAGAATTCTTATTTGTTGCTTATTTGTTATGTTATCTTTTTATTTTTTTTTCTCCAAAAATATGTATTCGAATACTACTGACTAATAAAAGAAGACTTGGAATAATGTGTTTTTTCAGTAGCTTCATGAAATAAAAGCTCAATTTTTCATTATAAAATGAAATAAAAAACGAGTTCTGATAATATGGTATAGTATACCATAATACACGAACGTGGTGTACCACATTAAACGCCCTTTTTTCAAATTGAAATTTTCGTAGAGTTTTAAAAAAATGTTTAATATAATTTTTATTCATGATAAATTTAATAATTTAAAATAAAACTTAAGGCAAAACACTTCCATAAATACCAGAAAAAAGTTTTGAGTGCGAACAAGATTTAGTTTTCAAAATATTGTTAAATATATAAAAGGTGTTCCACAATACCCGATTTTACTCTATCATAAGTATTTGTTTTTTAGCCTAATTCTCTTTTTTACCTGTTTTTATTTAATTTAATTTGTTTGTTAATTTTTTTTTTAAT
Organism: Dioctria rufipes; assembly: GCA_963924295.1. Lineage (NCBI taxonomy): Eukaryota > Metazoa > Arthropoda > Insecta > Diptera > Asilidae > Dioctria > Dioctria rufipes. Next base: position 19,216,357 of record OZ002740.1, on the reverse strand, counting down.
TTCCTTTTAATTAATTATAGACAGACAGTGTCTGGATTTTTCTTAAGTGTATATGATATAAATGAATTATATTATGTATATGGATCAAATATTTTAAAATGTTATAACAAGCGCAAGAGGCGTTTTTTACATCAGACTGTAAATACTGTATATATATTCAAATAAAAAATATTAAGAAAGACTTTTAAAAAGATTTTTATAAAATAGAAGTCCCAAAAGGGTCTTCAAAAGACTTATAAATTAAAAGTCTCGAAATACTCTCAAAAAGTTTTATTGCTGGATAAAGGTCTGAAAATACTTAAAACTTTTATTTCGTACAATAAAAATTTGCTCTTAAATTTTACTTTAAAAAAAGCTTAAATGGAGAGCTTTTTCTGGGTCTGATAATATATGATATTAAACAAACATAAATAATCGGCCAAGTGCGAGTCGGACTCGTGTACGAAGCGTTCCCTGCCAAGGTATATAGAATACTAGTTATTCCCATTACGCACTATGTTCCACCATTAGGTGACGTAATATTGTGAAATGTATAGGATAGTACGGCACAGAGAACCTTTTTGTCTTTCTTATAAAAATGTATATACATTAGTCACAGAATTACGTCACATGCTATCAGCTGCTATGTGTCAAAATTTTAATGGGTATACTCGTAATAATAATACAAGCCATGAAGTCGCCGAAGGCACCGACACATTAAAAGGCTTAACATGCCGAGTACAGCATGCAGTAACAGCTAAATCTCACTGCTTTTTGTATACTCGTCATGAAGGAGAAACTAAAATTTCATTTTAAACAGGTCCTAAAGCTCAGAACTGTCGCTCCCACAGCAAAAACAAATTGCAGCCAAATATGTTTTCTTTCTAATAGTTAAAAAAAACATGTAGAACAAATTTATGGAAATTATAGCGTTTGAAAAACTGCTGCAGTAAGACAAGGCAAGAAGACTGTGGATGTCGCCAGCTGATCGGCCAGCTGCTCTCTTTTTTCGACTTTGTTTATGGCTTGTATATTCCGAGGGTTAGTGTATTTTTTTTTCTCTATATACCTTGTAGAGAGAACACAATACTCTCTGCGCTCTCTGTCTTTCCTATGGAAATGTATATACATTAGTCACAAAAAGACGTCACAGAACATGTGCCAAAATTTCAATGGGAATTTTTGTATTCTATATACTTTGCTTACCTGTCATTTGAAAAAAAATAATAATGATGTCATGTGTTAAAATAGTGCCAACTTATGATAATAAAACGAGGAAAAAAACGCAGAAAAAATCACGTTTATTGTATGGGGCCCCCTTTGACGTATATAAATGGACTGACTGATATCCTGTTTGATGTGGCACCAGTTTTAATTTCAAAAAGTATGTTCTGACTGGCGCTGTATTTAAATTATTTGGGAATTTACTTATATATCTGCATGTCAGTGGGACTTACAGAATTTACCACAAAAGTATTTGGGACTATTGTATTGTTAAATTTTAATTATAAGGCGAAGAAGTGTTTTTTACAAGACTGTTTTGGTTGGAAATACCGCTGAATCGTTACAGTTCAGTGGGAAAGTATGCTCTCACGGAAAGAAACAGGAACATGAAATGGTTCCATTTGCTTTCATGCATTTTAGGTTCAACGATCAGTCCATTTATATAAATTTCAACTGTCTACCTTTTACGGTGCATGAGATACAGCCCATTGACAGACAGACAGACGGACGGATATCGGAGGCTTTGTAATGGGTTCCCGTTTTTTACCCTTTGGGTATGGAACGCTAAAAAGCATGCCATAAAGCGTAGCAAGAAGCGCCCCAGTTTTAAGCCGAAAACATATACGACTTGAAAGTATACATGCTAGAGTTTAGCATATCCAGAGAATGAGATAAGGAAGAAAACTACATCAACTTAACGTAGTCCATTCCATAGTAAGTATACTTGCGAGCATGAGTATATAAAGATTTTTTGACATGTATCGAGAATAAAATATTTTGCCACATAAGAAATAATGAAGACGTTATAATATGAGCTCTCCATAGGAGTCCCTCCTAATCCTAGATGTATGGATGGAGGCCCGGTTTTTGGAGGGAATAAATAAGAAAAAGTCAGTCCGTTGCTAGATTTACATGTCCACACGGCAACCACCTCAAGAGTCTTAGACCCAATCGAGAGCTACTCGCTATAAGCTGCAAGTTACACGAAGCTCTATTTCAGCATATTCCTATGAACGTAGCCAGCTACACCAAGTAGCTTGATTGAAGCTCTCTATGCAGCATTATCCACGGTATGCTATTATGTATGCGCAAACTGAAATTTGCAGCTTGAAGCTTGTAGCTTGTAGCGTGTAACTCTCGATGTCAGTTGGGCCTTATTGATGGTTGCCATAGAATATCACTCTGTTCTGTAGAACACAAGTCAGAGAAGATCAAATAAAAAAATTTTACGGCAGGGGGGGAGGGTGTACTCCCAACGCTTTCCGAGATAATCGCGGTTAAAGGACTAAGGGTACGTGAAAAGTAGGTTTGTTTTATAGAAAACAATCTTAGCTTCTAACCGGAGTAAGACAGAAAAAAAAAATTAAAATTTTTTCTTTTGCTTCAAACACAAAAAAATTAGGTATAAAGTTGAAACTTGAAGTTTTGCAAACTGTTTCTTCTACACTACATACTGCAGAGGAAGCATTGATACATTGAATCAAACGGCAGGAGGTTCTCTATAAATTAGCACTTCGACCATCTTCCTACTGTTTGTCTTTTAGGATATGTAGCTGTTTTAGTACAAACCTATGTTTCACGTACCCTTAGTCCTTTAACCCCGATTATTTCGGAAAGGGTTGAGAATACACCCCTTGCCATACAAGTTTTTTCATTTCTCGACATGACCTATCATCTCCTTCATTAATATCGACCATTTCCGAAACACCCTGTATATATATATTCGGTATTAGAAATATATATATATACAGGGTGTTCCGTAAATGTCTTTAATCCTTTAAGGGGATGAAAGTAGAGATCATTTGGGTCAAAAAAGTCTAGATACTTTTATATCGAACTCCGCTTGGTTTTCGAGTAAATCGATAATATCGATTTTCGAGATTTTGCATACCTTTTCAGAGTAATTTCGTTATAAGTTCTATTGTAAGTAATGGATTGTGACGTTCAAACTTTTATTTAAAAGACCACATATTGGCCTTTCTAAGAATGTATAATAAGTTATAATTGTGCCTTCAATTATAAAAAAAAAAACAGTTATCTCTAGAATTTTTTATTTCACCAAAATTTTTGTCGCGCTTCAGTGTACATTTATTCGAAATATCACCATTGCACGAACTTGGCAAAACTATAAAAAAATTTGCGCATTATGTCCCCTTTCCAAAATGACCTCCCTAAGTGCTATCAACAATAACAATCAAAAGTTATAAGCAAACATTTGGAAGATGTGCCCTTCGAGGTAATCTTCAGTTTTTTCGTAGGATTCTATCTCCTCCTACAGTTTTTAACCTACGACAACCATTTATATGTCATTGTACGGGAATCTGAACTGGCTATTAGATAGGGTACTTTTCGATTTCAAATTTCGAAAATGGAGGGGGTAATTTCGAAAAAACACTTTTTTACCAAACTTGATATTTACGTAGATTTCGTTATTCCGCATCTTCATTTTTTCGGGAGGGGCAAGCTCTGGGAGGGCCGGGAGTTCAAAGTTTCAACTTTAAGCGGCTATATTTTCTCAACCAAGCATTGTTCTAGCAAGTAAGTCCTTAATTCATAAATGGGAGACATTTTTGGTGGTTTTTATTCAAATATAGCCGCTTAAAGTTAAAATTTTGATCCCCCGCCCCTCCCAGAGCTTGCCCTTCCCGCAAAAATGAAGATGCGGAATAACGAAATCTACGTAAATATCAAGTTTGGTAAAAAAGTGTTTTTTCGAAATTACCCCCTCCATTTTCGAAATTTGAAATCGAAAAGTACCCTATCTAATAGCCAGTTCAGATTCCCGTACAATGACATATAAATGGTTGTCGTAGGTTAAAAACTGTAGGAGGAGATAGAATCCTACGAAAAAACTGAAGATTACCTCGAAGGGCACATCTTCCAAATGTTTGCTTATAACTTTTGATTGTTATTGTTGATAGCACTTAGGGAGGTCATTTTGGAAAGGGGACATAATGCGCAAATTTTTTCATAGTTTTCCCAAGTTCGTGCAATGGTGATATTTCGGATAAATGTACACTGAAGCGCGACAAAAATTTTGGTGAAATAAAAAATTCTAGAGATAACTGTTTTTTTTTTTTTATAATTGAAGGCACAATTATAACTTATTATACATTCTTAGAAAGGCCAATATGTGTTCTTTTAAATAAAAGTTTGAACGTCACAATCCATTACTTACAATAGAACTTATAACGAAATTACTCTGAAAAGGTATGCAAAATCTCGAAAATCGATATTATCGATTTACTCGAAAACCAAGCGGAGTTCGATATAAAAGTATCTAGACTTTTTTGACCCAAAGGACCTCTACTTTCATCCCCTTAAAGGATTAAAGACATTTACGGAACACCCTGTATATATATATATTTCGGTATTAGAAATAAAACAATTTCCGCGACTATCACGATAACAGATTTAAGCGTATCTCGGTGCGGAGCTCTTATGTTAAGAAATATTTGACAGCTATTTTTGTTTGCTAGAACACCATATCTCTTAAAAAAATCTCCACAAAATTTAAGAGATCAGCTGACGTTTGACATCTCTTAACTCTTTATGCAGGATACCAATTTCTGTTAACGGGTTTTTAAAAGCCCAGTTAAGAGGATAAGAGCTCTTATCTCTTACGTAGCCAGATTTTGGAATAAGATCGATCAGTTTCAATTTTCAATGGTCAGAAAAATGTTTGCAGATCAGTAGTCTATTTAGGTAAGAGGGGTCCCTTTAGAAATACCTATCCAGCTTCACTTAGACTTACAGAAGGTCGGTCCATTGTGCCCCTTGACCTCATGGGATACCTTCTAAAACCGCCCTAAATCCATCCTGCTTCTCTTAAGAATCTTAGGATGCATCTGAGCTCTTTGCTTTGCAGCTCCCCCAGACTTGAAAGGAAGTAGCTACCTAATACCATACTTTTTTTATTCATCAGAGCGTGGCCCTTAAAAAGTACGTGTTGGACAGATCCGATTTCCTCCGAATCCCTAAAGTCTCTGCAGAAATCGTTCGCCGCTATGCCCAGTCTACTATCATGGTCTCCTATAGTCCAGTGATCCGTTATGCGACAGGTTTCCCTGCTCATCCACCGGTGGCTTGCCTTTTGGTAGGCGATATTGATGATCTCGTCTTTTAAAGCTCCGATCGGGATCCTCACATAAGCTATCGCTGCTCTATCCATTTCAAAGCCCTTTTTGGTCAGCTTATCAGGCATCTCATTGCCTGGGATATCCCTGTGCCCTAGTACCCAGCATAGGATCACCTTGTGTCGCGCAGTCAACTCTCCAAAAGGCTGGTCTTACATAACCACACCAATAACTATTGAACAGGTGCATTATATTAGGCCAGGATTAAGGGGGAAATAAGTTTATTGGTTTTAACTAATTCATGTGTCTATTTGACTTAATCTGATTGATTGCCTTTATTATATTAACTTGGAATAGAATTTATCAGTAAAACTAAAAATATTAGGGAAGAAATCCAAATATGCTTACATATACAATTTTCGAACTTAGATTAGAGAGGGTCCTACCTGGTTCCGACGACATTGCTGAAAAAACGACGTAAAAATTAAAGACATTTGGTAAAGAAATGTTTTTAAGTCAATTAAAATTTTATATCAGATCCCACAGGGTTGGCAGATTGACCTAGTTATATTTTTAAAGAAAGTGGTAGAAAAAAAAAAAATCGTTACATGGAGAGCTGAATTTATTTTATAACACATCACGGTCGTCCCACCCTAAGCAATAAAAATTCAAGGTTAAAACGAAGCAGAAAAGAAAAAAATACGTGCACTAATTTCATACGGCGACCCCTTTCACAAGAGGCTGTCTGCTGCTGTTGTTGTGAAAATGGTGTTCTTAGTGATTCTCACGGTTTTACTGCTGCTGCTGTTATTGCTGCACTGCAAGGCATTATGCAATCCACTGATTCAAGAATCGCTTAAGAAATATTGCTTTTTTCAATAGCAACGAAAAACATTTGGTTCTATTTTCACGTACATATCTAACTCCATAAAATAATTATGATCGCATATGGTGTGGTGCTGCGTTGATTTCCTGCGAGAAAAATAAAAGAACAAGAAAAAAAAAGAACGGAAAAAGACAAACAAGTCAATTCCACAACGATTAGTGCCTTTTTGAAGTAGCAGTAGCGCTAGAGAGTAGGTTGTATGGCTCTTGTCTTGTGTATAAACCGTGAACTTGAATTTGAATGAAGTTTGCTTCGGTAAAATCAGTCGGTCGTGGTCTCCCTCTCCCTCAACTCCACCCCACCAATCCCCTCAATAATATAAAAGTCTTTTTATCATGCAAGCCATGGCGTGTTTAACGTGCACTAAGTGCATTAATAAAAGCTCTACTGGTTTCAATATCGCCAGATTGGTGCTTTTCTTTAACTTAAAATGGTAAAAGGGGATAGCTAAGTTAAGCTGAGCTGCGCTAGTGATAGCTACCACCGAGCTTACAAGCTAATATAAGACACAAAACCCAGAAGCTGAAACTATAGTATAGATATGAGTGTTTCTAAAAGCATTCTTTATGTGTATATGCGTGTGTATGTTAGTTCGCGCATGTTCACTGATGATGATGACGACCGACAGCAAAAACAAATTCCCATGGCGGAACCGGATTTTGAAGGTCAACTTTGAATGTGACGGGGACAAAGCTGAAAACATAGTAAACGACCATATTAACATTATGGCTTACATTAGGTAGAACAAACTAAGATGACTGATTAGATGTTCTTTAATTGATCGTTAGATTTGGGCATCTGAAATTAATTTTAATAACTGCGGTAAATGTATGTAGTTAGGTAATACCTACTTGGTATAATGGAAGTCACATTTGGCGACAAAGTTTTAATTGAGTCAATCAATAATTCCGAAATTGGAGAAGTTTAACGCCAATGCAGACGACGAGGCTAAATATTTTTTATTCTATTCGAAATCAATGAATTGTTCGTATAGGTTCGATGGTTTTTGGTAGAGCATAATAGGAGGACGTCCTTCTCCTCGAGCGAACTACGCCCACATTAAATAGAATTCAATGAACCGCTGTTCTAGGGTAACACTAATAAAATAAAATAAAAAATCATGTCTCGAAAATTTTGGTGTGTTAATTCAATTATTTAACGATTTTTTGTAACCGTCTTAATCAAAGACAACCATCTTTCTTTGATCTGTCAAAATAACATGAAAAACGTAAAAAATTTCCAAAAGTATGACACCTTGCAGGGAGTAGCTTTACTGCAAATCTGAAGTAATGGGTCATTCATATTTTTCACACTTTTTTTCAGTATGGATTTTATGACAGACCACGTCTGGAGTCGTGTGAAACTGTCATGATAGGTTTGTTCAGTAATTGTTTGACATTTCATCACGGAATGAGTTAGCATGGCACAGGGTCTACAAGTTATTCAAGTGTATTACGAATATCAACAGCGTGTTACGAGGAATGTCTTTCGTGCGCTTAGAGCAACTTATGGTCCACCTAAAAATTCGGACTACCGAACGCACAATTCGCAATATTACCATTGAAAATTGTAAAATCCAATTTTATTTATTATTTATGATAATACGCGCCCAAATAGACCACATCCAGAACTTAGTGAAAAAAAATATATATATGTAGTGGCGGGAGTGGTATACGCGAGATGACCGTGATAAATCGATTCAGCGCCTTTCTCAACAGCTTGGCTTGTATGCAACAACTTGGCTTTTTTTTACGTAAGGATCTTGATCTGCATACAAACTTCAATTCGTAAAATAATTGAACCAGGCCGACGACTTTTCGAATCATCATCATTTCAGTCTTTGGGCTCTTGAAAAGCTTGAAGAAGATCCACTGTTTCCGACCAAAATTTTATTCAGAGATGAAATCCATTTCTGGTTTAATGATTACGTCAATAAGCAAAATTGCCGTATTTGGGCTGAAGAGCAACCCGAAGTGGTTCAAGAGCTGCGATTATGTCCAGACAAAACAACAACGATTTGGTGTGGTTTAAATGCTGATGGAGGAATCATCGGTCCATATTTATTTAAGAATGCGCCCGGCCGGGACGTAACTGAGAATGGGACCCGTTATTGCACCATGATAACGGACTGCTTGCTGCATGAAATTCATGCCCGTGATCTCTACGAAATTTGGTTCCAAAAAGGCCGCGCTACTTGCCACACAGCCCGTGAAAGCATGGAATTATTGCGAGAGCAATTCGGTGAACAGTTAATTTCACGCTCCGGACGGAGCGTTTTCGTCTTCGAAAATTGGAACTACAGAATAGACCATATTAGCGTTTGATTTTTAAAGTGGTTTTTCACATATATTTTTAGAACGGTTCGTCGGACAGAATTTTATAGGATTTCATATTCTGAAGAACGATCAGTCCTAGACATTTTTTATTGTACTAAAAAGTACAATAAAAATGTCTAGAACTGATCGTTTCCACAGTTTACGTAAAAAACCTAAATTTTTATATGGCAACACCAAGAAAGGGTTGCCCGATTTAGTACATTTTTGAAATTTTATTTACTATTACCTGAGACAGCTTACATATAGATGTGAAAACCTTACAAAAAAGAGGTCGAATTAAAACAACCTAATGGCCCTCTTACAGAAAGTCCTAGGGATACACAAAATTTTAAAAACATCGATGTAGTAATCAAATTATACATTGAAAGACAAACCTCGATGTTGTTAAAACATCAATGTTTTGATACTTTGATGGTACGAATTGCGAAAATGCTTCCCAAGTAAATTTATTTCAGAATAAAAACTTTTTAATTAATCCGACAAAGCAAAGTTCAGTTTAAATCATGTTACAACTGCTGGAAATAAAACACCAAATTAATTTATGAGTTTTTTTTATAGTAAATACTACATATTTTTAGGAAAACAAAAGCAAACATAATCAACATACTAGAGAAAAATACCCCAGTATCCCAATAATTTTCATCAAGACTGTTCATAAAAAAAAGTTTGGACAACTTCTTTCTCTTTAGGCGATTTCTCTGCTAATAAAGTATTTGGCCCGCCTTTGAGAAGAGTCTTTCTAACGGAATGGGGGTTGCTACGATGGACAAAAAATGTTGGTGCTATTTTAGACAAATTAGGATAGGATTCCTTTATATTTTGCCACAGCACTTTAGGATTATCTGCCAGTTTTCCCCTGATTGAACTTTTAAGATATCGAGATATCTCTGATGTTTGCGCCTCCGCTTCTCCTTCTCGCGAAAGTAAAATGGTTTTTCGCAATTCGGTTAGGATCACTCCACAGATCGAATTGTTTATTGCCTATAAAATAAGATAACGAGCAATGATTGTAACAGAAGCTATATGGAAAGGTTTTTCCCGCAAGAGTTCGGGACTACTCGTTGACGGGGAATAGATGCATACTTTAAAAATAAAATAAAATTCTAAAAAATATACATATTTTCATTAAGAAAAGAATTCTCTTTTCCAATAATATTTTATGTAAAACTGAAAGAGAGAAGTAATCATTGTACATTCCTTTTCGAAATATTTTGCATAATTAATCACATCATAAATGTTTAGAGCCATTTAGGCTATATATTGATACAGTAAAAGTTATTCAGTGGAACCAATCAGAATGCTCTTTATGTAAAGATTTTTTGCACGAGTATTTTCTCTAAAACTGAAAAGCCTAGTGGGAAAATTATTGTCCATTTCATTCTTACTTATAAAGTTGAAGTGACGGCTTTGTTTACAACAATTCTCAACGTATACTTTGATGTTTCACATGTATCGGATATGAAGATCAGGATGGTGATTCTGATCTTTTGTCGTAGCTTAGGCGTATATTTTTGTCACATATTTTGGCATTTCACCACAAATTTGTCGTTACCTAATTTTATATTCGGCATATTCATTTTATTTATCATTTTCATAAACCACAAAATAAACTAAAATGAATTTTCAATGAATAAACTCCGACCGGAATATACGCCTAAAAGTACGACAATTAGTCAACTGCTTCCGAGGTTGTGACAAAAATTATGAACTACTAAATTGATATTTTACACCAACTCACAATACATGCAATACAAGTGCTTAAATTCTATAAATATTTTTGAACTTGGAATGTGAAGTGTCATTTTCAGTTCATTCTACGTAATGCAAGGCTTGCTTGAATAACATTAGTACGACAAAAGATTAGAATCAACCCCCAGGCATGAATACGCTGTGTTGCTGCAATTCCACAATTTCTTAACTCTCGAGCGAACCGTTGCTATTCTAGTCAATTTTAATTTTTCTTTTAAGAGGAGTCAGTACCTTAGAATATAGAGAGTACAGGAAGTGTGATAAGCCAAATTTGGCGTAGTCAAATTCTGGTTGTGTTAGTATCTGTTGCCGCTGTAGTGAATGCTCAGTGCAGCCGTCTAGTAGAATCAATATAGAGAGCGGAGCAACAAGATATATGGTTGAAAATATTACGCTTGCTCCCATCGAAAATGTTCTTAGTTGCTGTCACTACACCTACATACCCTGAGAGTTTCTCAGCTGTCATAAACGTAAACAAATCTCGGTGGATGAAGGAATTTTTCGATATTTCAACGTTTTGGTTATGTATTTTGAATTTAATTTAATATAAAAAGCTGTGTAAAGTATACAAAATAATATTTTATAACTATACTTGCCTAAAAAGTGATTTCCCACGTCGTACCTTGGTGTTGTTTTGACAATTTTTTATCGAACACTTCATTCTGAAAATACATTAACATCACTTAGAAATTTATCACTATAATATCAACAGATAATTACTTACACTCTTTACTTTCTTTAGCACTACTGTTAAATAAAATATCTTTCACTTTTCACAATTTTTAAATAAGATTCAAATCGTTGCAAATTATAAAATTTCGTTTGACAACTGTAAGTACATTTGTCTTTTTCTTCAATATAATGCTGACCTACTTCACGGGACCATGAAAAAATCCACGCTCATGCATACGAACTTTACAGGTATCAACACTTCCTGTTGTTTCTATATTCTAAGGTCAGTACTCAGCAAAAACTTCAATTTAGATACCAGCGAGCCTGTACGCAATAAAACTTACTATACGTAGGTTTGTGTGCTGAAAGTATGAAAATTCATATAAAATTAGCGTAGACCTAGACCATAAGTCACATTAGAGACATCTAGCGTAAACGGCAGAAACCAAACATGCGACAATTTAAGACGAAAATGAAAATTTGCAGTTCAAAGAAATTGAAATTTTTTAACGAGAATGAACTCTCCTAAATTTTATTTTGCACATAATTGTTAAATATACTATTTTGCTTTATATTTCTACAACTTTCAACGAAATATCATTTCTAGTCGGTGAGATATCGGAAGAAAAAACAAGTATGTACTATTAGAGTCAAATGATGAAAAAAAGCGCCACTAAAAATGAAAAACTCGACGTTATTTGCTAGATCTAGGCTTTATCTTTCTAACATAGTCACAATCCAAAGAAATGAGAATACCTACTAACAGGACTTTGATTTGAAAAAAATCATTTTTTACCATTTTTACAATTTTCCGAGCTAATATCTCCATTCCAATACATTTTTTTATTTTTCTCGACGTTATGCACTAGATCTCTTCGTTACCTTTAATTTAAGATATAAGTCATTATTCTGGTACAAATAGTTTGTCAGAAATTCGCATTGAAAAATGTATGAAACTTGCAAATCTTGGTACTGACTCCTCTTAAAGTCCGTTTACAAAATTTCAGCTCTCTAAGTATACGCGTTCTCGATTTATCGTGCACACAGACGGACAGACGGACGGACATGCAAAAGTCAAAATAATTTTTAATATTATGCGTGGGTGTCCAATCCATTTTGCTCTACCATCATTATTTCTGCGCATTACAAACGAAATGACAAACTTAGTATACCTTATAGATTTCATCTAGGGTATAAAAATGGTTCTTCTGTCTGATAATAAATATTACCCCCGATAAAATCGAATTTTTTTATTTTTAAAAAAGTACCTCAAATGAATCACCCGGTAGTACGCTAAAAGAGATAATTTAAAGATAGCTAACAGGGTATTTTCAAAGGTGATAATAAACACGGTTTTTCGTATTCTATTAATTTGAAAGATGTCAATTGTTTATTAGTTTTAATCTATTTCTTATAGGCACACAGCAGTTGATATTTTTGTTATTTACATATACATATATATTATTTTATGTTAATTTTTACTTAGCTACAACGTCCTATTGAGGAAATAAACACTCTTGATAAAGTGTTTGGTTTTTTTTTATATGTACTCTGTCTACTTACTTACTTTTTTTTTACTTATGCAAATATATATATAAAATAAATAGGCGCACACGTGTTCTACGTATATTTTTGATTAAAAACTCATTCAACAATAAAAGAATTTGAATAAAAGATTATTTATTCCTGCCTTATCACTTTGAGTGACAGTTATATTCATGTTATCCAAATTCAACAATACAAAAACAGATTCTTAACTTTGAGGAAAGCTTATAGGTAGTAAAATCTTCCGCAGCCCACACCTTAATTTTCTTATCTATAATAAGTTTTTAAGTTTGGTTTTGTGAGTCATATTATAATTAGTTTTGTTCTTTCAACATTATATATACATACATTAATTATAAACGTAATTTTTTACAAGTCAATGATATTTTTAATCCAACTAACGTAATGCGAAATATTAACAAAACCTACGATATTTTCATTTTCGATATTAAGAAAGCTACCTAAACCGATAAGTTTTCCCTTGTATACTGCTGAACGACCAGATTGTGGAAAAGAAAATTTGTCTGGTATTCTTGGAATCAAACATAAAACTATTGCAAAAATATCTTTCATTTCTCTGCGGCAATTCTCCTCAGATAATAATGTAAAAATATCAAAATCCAATTCCGTCTTATCATTCATCTCATTTCCGATAAGTGTTTGTTTCCAGTAATGCACTGTAACTTCTGATCCTTCAGGTAATTTTCCTCCACGAAAAAGTTCCATATGCTCATAAGTAGAGGAAGGCAGCGTTAATGGTTGAGCCAATTTAATAATGGCTAAATCGTTGGTGTAATATTTAAAATTCGGATGAATTATAATTTTCGCAATTGAAATTTGATTTTCTTCTGAAATTCTTATTGCTATGGTTTGTTTGGAATACCTACCGCATTCAACACAAAAAAATTATATTAATTACAAAAATTCAATAAATAATCATATTTTATAGAACTTACGGCACTCCCGATGTAAATTTTGCGACACAGTGTGCTGCGGTAAGCACGTATCTTGTATTTAAAATACTTCCGCTGCAAACGTGCACGTTATTCCATTGAATCGAAACTTGGCTAAATTTATTTTTGCTATTAGTAACCGAATTGGATATTTTGCTATTATACACTAAATGAAATTTTAAAATGAAAATAATTAGAAAAATAAGGTAAAATTTGACTGCCATTAGATCTTCACTGATGTGTGTTACGACGAGTACCCACCCCTCCAGTATTGCAACTGAACAGTTTTTTCTTTTCGTCATTTGTAAAAGTGGCTAATAGCTATCTTATCGGAAATATTGCCCCGATGATCGAAATATCTATTTACAAAAATAGTTGAATAAATATCAAGTTGAATGTTATTATATACATATGTACTCTATATATATATGTAATTAAGCATGCTTGGATATATTTATGTCTTTGGCAAATAGTTAACGATTGAAACATTGAATTCCTATCAATATATCGAAAATTTGATATCGTAACATAAATTATCTATACATAAAAAATATCGCTCAAAATTATTTATGTATACTTAATCGGTTTTATTTACTACATAATTTCATGTGATAAATAAATAAGATAAAAATAATCCCAGTGATGGTCTTATCAAATATTTACCTTAAATACCTTGAACACTGGTGGTGAATCAAAATTATCTGAAACATTGGATAATGTATTGAATTATCAGTAGTATAATGGGATGGATGATAGAAAGTATGAAAAGGATTTTTACTCTATACTTATGTAAGTTACAGAAAAAAAAAAAAAAAATGAAATATTAAAAACATGAAATTTTACATGATGAAAAAAAAAACTTTGAATAAGAATATGCAATCAGGTACTCGAGGTACTCTCGTACTGATTGACTTTTCTTATACTGTTCTTGTTCCCTTTGAAAAGGGAAAATGAGTATTTAACACTCAGTGAGTACTTATCATTCACACTTCCCATTCACTCTTACTCCGTGTGGAGAAAATCCGAATAATAGGGCTCGGATTCACTAACTGGGAAAGTTGTGGAGTTGTGGTGGAACTCGGGGAATTTGTATTGAGAAATACCAAACTCTCGGCTGTGATAGGTAGTTTGGAGAAGTAAGAAGAATATTTCTCAACTGACAGTATTCGCTATTTTGTTGTGTTTTGTGAAGGTACCTAGGTACCGAGGATTTTCAAGTTAAATTATGGACTCACTGCATATGCTGGCTATGTTTACAAACACAAATTATGGAAATCCTTGGAATACTTATAGAGAAATATGGTTTTTGGTGTCTTAAGGTACCCGCTAAAAATTTTAAATCGCGCGAAAATGGTCAATTTGGTCGAATTCCAGTACAGAAGAGACGCTGGAAAATTTTTAGATATGCACGTTAAAGTTTGTATGTAGGATTAAATCGTATCTACATTTTGTACCCTAATTAGATATGTAATTAGTTTTTGAGTCCGGTAAATGGTTTTGGAGATAACTGCAAAAGAAGTGAATTAGTCCTTAAGATGGAAAAATGGACATACTTATTTTCAACTCATCATTATGGTAAGTCGTGGAAATTCAATTTTCCATGAGAAAAATGTTCACACCAGAGTACTAATGGATGTGAATCAAAGAACGGAAGAAATATATGCAAAATATAGGAACTAGGGTGTATATGACCCAAGTGCAAAAAATCCGTCTTTCAGCGGTAAAAAGGCAGTTATGAAGTTAAAATGCTAAAAAAAAGACTACACCACTATATTACCCGCTTCTAACTTTTTAATTTGATACCAAACATGACGTATTTTAGACAACCCCCCATCCCCAAAAGGCTCACTCCCGAAAAATTTGTCATTTATATTTTTTTACTCTAGACCATAAATCTGTTTCCAATACGGTATGTTGCATATCAAATTAAGGGTCTCACCGAGTACTATCGGGTGGTGTACTTTTTTTCCGATTCAGAAAATTTTTCGAGACGGTTTTTCCGCCGGAAAGCCCATTTTCATGCACTCGGGTCACATACACCCAAGCATATGTTTTTGTAGTTCTTTCGCCAAAGCTTTCCCCCGCTTAATTGAAATAAACTTTGTATGTGTATAAATACTCTAAAATTTCTCATTTAAAAAAGTACAGTACATTCTAGTTTTATCATTATAGATATTTTATAAAGCAATAAAAACTAAAAAAGTGAGTGTATTATTATTTTTTTTCCAAAAGTTTCCATTACGGATTTTGAAAAAGCTGCAATCAACAGCATAAAGAGCCTTTTTCCTAATATTATCTGCAAAGGTTTTCATTTTCATCTAGGTCAAATAATATATAGGAAATACAAAGTTTAGGACTACAATCGAAATATGGTTAGGAGGCAAATGAGAGCAGTTTTGGCCTTAAGTTTTTTGGTATCCAATGATATTCTTGAATATTATGAAATTTTTTTGAAAAACCAGATGAGACGGGAAAGAAGTTGCAATATGGTTTAAAGAAGTATATATTTACGGAAAATCTAATAGACCCCTGCTTTATTTACTCCTCAAGTTTTTGGAGTTCTTCCCAACTTGATCAAAGAAATATTCTTCGCACTTAAAATTATACAGCATCATGGCACCATAGAACACAACAAATTATTGATGCCGAGAACATTGGCTCTTATAAGCTACTAGAAGAACTGCGAAAAGAAATTTGTTTTTTTAGAGCAGAAATCGCTAAATTTTAACATGGCGGATCACCTGTAGTAAAAAGAAGGAAGTATTTTCAAAAATTTATAGAATTATGCGGAATTCAAAATACAGAGTAGATTGGAGTTGCGGAGAGTGGCAACTGTCATCCTTTTTTTCGCACACGGTAGTGCATATGGCCATCTCTGTATGGCTTTAAGTAGAGCAGAGTGTAGCTGCATGAAAATAGGTTCAATTCCTATTTACACGCTACTAGTATGTAGATGGCGTGGCTAAAGCTCCATCCTTTCTTTTTTTATCATCATGTTACTTTCTAATTTAATATTTTATATGAATGCAAATAATAAACCAAGAGATATTTTTTGCAAATTACATGATTTAAAAACCAAAAAAATAAGTTAATTTTTTGCTAGTTTCGAAGCATAATCTGATAATGTAACCAGATGTGTCGTTTTTTGGATTTCTTTTGCGTTTTGTTTTATTAATTTCAGAGTTCGGTGAATTTCACATTATGCTGCACTGTGAACACCTTCGTTCTGGACTCAAATCTGACTCTGCTCCACTCTGTGTCACTCTGCATTGTGCATTCGGTGTTATGGCAAGACAAATTGAGTATGAAGAAATAGAACTGTTATTTGCAATAGTACAAAATTTTTGAAATAAATTATTTTCTTATTTAATTTATTTTTTATCCGTGTAAGTGCAAAAAACGCAGAAAGGATTATATTTTGGGTACAAAGTGTGATAGGTAATTTTAAAGCCAAGCTTTTGGGCTTCTTAAATCCAATATGAAAAATTAGGGTTGATGACATGTTTTTTGACAAAAATAGTAAGTTAAAATTCCAAAAATTTTAAATGTTTTGAGCCATGACTTTAAAAAGGGAAAAGTTTATGAACCATTTGAACGGTCCAACGATTATCTGTCTAACAAACTTTAAATAGTCGTCATAGGGTGCAGTGTTCAGAAGTTACAGGGTGATTTATAAAAACATACCCAAATATCGTTAAGTGCATCGTTATCTCGGAAATCGTTAGGGTTTCCCCTCCTCCATCCACACAATTTTTTGCTTGTCCAGGCAAAACCTATTGATTGCCTTCGGGTGCCAGACCGCTCACGGGACGGACATCCTGTATACACTCTTTATTACAAATATTAATATAAAAAAATATTGAATGTTTATATATGTATATTATTGTGATCCACCCTGTATTTAATAATTTTTATAATTTTTATCTATCTCACATTAATGGCAGATAATATTCCTTTCATTTTGTTAGACAAAATGATTTTCTGTTTTTTTATTCTTATTAAAAGTAGTCGTGCCCATTTCAAGGTCAACAGCAGTTTTTCATTGCAGTTTTCTCTTGCTACGCTCGGCGAACTAGATATGCACAGGAGAAAAGGGGCATTAGGTTACCCATTAAAGGAAACATATTTCAAGTCGAAATGTTACATATCACCTTAGATACAAATAAAAACATTATGTCAGTTAACCTTCAGTTATGAATCACCCTCTACGTGAAAAACATTAAGATTTAGCCGGCCCCTCGCTTTTTTGTGTTTAAAACTTCAACCTCTTTCATGTTTATGACCATCAACTTTAAATTACCCATATGGATGGATGGGGCTAATATTTTGTGCAAAGAATTTTGAAAATCTATATTTGTTGCTAGGTTCTGTTGGTATTATCAATGCACCCAAATTAATGAAAATAATGAAAAACGCAGCTTTTAACTGTTAGAAAATTTCCATGTAAAGAAAAGTAAAAATGAAATTTTAATTTTTATCAGCATTCCTTGTAGTAGATACATAGCTTGTTTCTGTGTTATATATATGTGCATACGCATACATACATATATTGGATACTTCTTTTACTTATTCTTTTGAAGTTTTTTTCTTTTATTTTTCTGCCGTTGCGAAATTTAAATTTAAATAATTCGAATTTCCCTATGGCAATATTTTATCAAGAAATCTCATCGAAATGACGGCTAACATTCTTAAATTCATTGAAATTGTCGAATTAAATGGCTTTTAACAAATTTTATGTGTTATTAAAAAGCTCATAATAATAATAAAAGAAAAGGAAAACAAAACCAAAAAGCTGATAATGTACAAATTCAAGAAATTTTCTACTATAGAGACCACCTGCCAGTTATCTTTCTTGAATCATTATAAGCATCATCAGAAGAGATTTAAACTCATTCAACCGTACGCATCTCTAATGTGTCTGGAAAAATGCACACCTGAATGCATCAGATCATAATATAAAATGGTTATAAATTGCAATATAGGTATACCTAATCTAAAATTTATTATATATATATGTATATATATGTATTGTGTTATGTATTTATGTATATATAAAAATTGAATAAAGAAGAGAAAACAATTCCGCAAGCCTTATCTATCATCATCAACATCATCACGTAAGTAATCTTTCAATCAGTTTTGCATCTCATCAGTCAAAACTTCAAAAGTGTGTTCTTAATCAGATTTCTTACATATATATGAAACCTTGGAATATATGTACATAAATCGACCTTTTGCTTATATATATGTACATATATGTAGGTATGCATGGATTATTGTAGATATATAGAATGCAGCAGAGGCGACAGATTTATTTCTATCCGATTTGACCTTGAAGCTCCAGTTCCATTTCCATTGACGACATCTTACTTTTTTTGATCTCGTTTTTTTTATTAAATACGTTCAATGTGCTGGAAACTATAAGATTTTTTTTACAGTCTTTATTTTCTATAGTGGAGCTAATTTGCTGGTTAGATTGACACCAATATGTAAAAGTTAATTTTGTTTTTAAGGATTATGCTGCAATTTAAGTAATAGGTTTCTGCTGTATAATGTACATAAATCTGAGTAAGACTTCTTGTTCTATTGTTTTGTCTATGAATACTCGTAAACATTTTAGTAGATCGTAGTCATCGTCTGGAAGGAAATTTCGCTTGCAAAATACTTTATAAGTAAAATTTTGTATATTTATTTGTTATCACCCACATTTGCATTTTTATTTACTTTTTATCGTGGAATTTCAATTTAAAATTCAGTAAAGTCTGTCATTGGCAAAATAATTTAAAATCAAATAAAATTCGCGAAATGTGCGCTTGGATGAAAGTTTTTCTGGTTTTATTGTCACCTTGAGGAATGCTTTTAAATTCGCATCAGCAATCAGCGAAAATGTTATTGTTTCCTATTTCAAGGCGACTGATAACTGCTGTCGATATCACCTACCACCATGACGACCATACCATACCGCAACGACAAAGAATGAAATCGCGATTGCACATTTTTTATATTATTCTCTCCGTCTCTCTTTCTTTCTCTTTGGCTGCTTCAGTTGGCGGCAAGTGTTCGTTTTTTAGTTTATTTACAATTTTTAATTTTTCATTTCATGATAATTGTTTTAATTTGTTTTTTTTTTTACAATTTTAATTAAATTTGGACAACAAAAATATTTTCAAATTAAAGAAAATTGTTAAGGGAAAAATTATACCTACAAGTTTTGTTTGGATTTGGAATGGTCCAAAATACAATAATTTTCGAACTAAAAGTCTATGGATTAAAATTTATAACCTTAATGGACCTTCTGCTTAATATATGTATGTATGTATATGTATATAGTTATGGACGAAAATAATTTTGAAATTTTTTTTTGTTTTTTCAAGGTTATTATAAAATATAATGAAAAATGATCTGAAGTTCAATTAAAATTTTGATCTAGTGTTAGAAATGACAGAGCGGAAGTAGTTGACATCCAATCCAATGTTCTGTGCAATGGCCTTTTTCTGTACATTGATTTTGATCTGCCTCATCGGCGAATTTCTTAAGCGTTTCAGTGAAAGGATTTTGGCTATACCTACGTACTAAGCTGTACATTTGTCAAATATTTGGCAATGCGTCTCGTTTACACACACCTCGTCAAAGGAGGCGCATTGACAAATATTTGACAAATGCACACATTGTGTTGGACCGGCTTTATTGTTGTGACGTAGTGTAAACTATCCAATCCCATACCAATCAAAGAATTTCATCTTAAAGTACGGTTACAATTTGTAATGTTTACTGCAGTGCACCACAAAAAGCAGCGCTACTCGAGGGTTGCTACAATGTGTAAACACCTGAAATTCAAAAAGTTGCGTTGCGCCTGCAGCTCGATTGTTTGCAACTTTTGCGTCCTGCCACAGTCTCGGAAGTTGCATTGTGTAAACATCTTAATAGAAGGTTCAAACTTTTTCTTCAAAATTCATAGTAGCTTTTCTATATTATTATTTTACCTGTAAAATAATAACTAATGTAAATAACTCCATAAACATCGCCTCATAAAAATTTATATGTTGTTAAAAATCTCAAAGTTATCGTTCAGTGGAAGCAGAGTTGTATCATTTTAAGTACCAGTACCAGTCAAGCACCAGTACTCATACTAAAAAAAATATTTAGATAAAATTTGTTTACTTTTACTCGAAAATTTACCAGTAGGTACCAGTAAATATATTGGTAATGTCCAGTGCCAGTAGGTACTTTCCAGTATATCCAGTACTTCACTGGTACTTTACTGGTACTTACTTGTAATTACTGGATTTTATAAATGGGTACTAAATTTATAAAAACCAGTAATTACAAGTAAGCACCAGTAAATTTTTACCCTTTAAGTATTTTCTAGATTACTGTAATTACATAAAAAATTTGTATTAAGTCAATAAATTCCATTTCACATAATCAGCAGTCTTTCAAATCCGTCTCATATATCATATTCTTCTTTATTTTCTTCCATATACTCCAATAATAAATACTCCAACTTTGTTTTATATTGAAAAAAGTCCTCATAATAATCATTACGTCGTTGTCTCCCGCAATTAATTTTCACTATGCGCTATAAATGGAGTGTGGCTAGACTGGTAAGTACCGGCGATTACTGTTAAGTACTGGCGAGTACTTTAAAGTATTGGTACACACCAGTACCAGTTTTCGTACTGGGACTCAAAATATTTTAAGTACCAGTAAAAAATATTCACTTTTACTGGTAAATTTATTTCCGGTATAAGTACTGGTACTGGGAAATGTAATGAGTAACAATATACTTGAATATCATACAACTATGAGTGGGAGATATTGCTTTCCTCATATAGGCATCCTGGAACTTTATAAGAGCATTAGAATTTCTTTAAAACCGACACATGAGAACCGCAAGAACTTTTTTAAAAAATTACATCTCCAGTACGTTGATAATTTTTTCTTTTATTAGCTATCCTTTTGTTTCACCCAACATTTCTTCTCTTTCAGCTTTTTATTACATGTACAAGATGCTATTGTTTTTTTATTTTCACTAGCAGAATTTTCTTCACAAAGCGCTTCAGAATTTAAGTGGAGACCATTTAAAGCGGCGCGCAGAAAGACCTCCTGCTTATGTAAACAGCTTTGCACCGTTTTTCGAAAGGTTGCAACTTCTGAGCTGCGGGCAGCAAAAACTACGTGTAAACAGCACTGCATCTTAAAAGCTGCGCAGAAAAAGTTGCAATCTGTAACCATACGTTTAGATGCATTCTTATTAAAACCCCTTATCTTAAAACAAAATTATGTCTTTTAAGATAGGGGGCGTGTGGGGCCAGTTTATTATAACCATTAGGCAGGCCAGTCCCCCCCCCCTTTTTTTTTCGTGTTGACATACAAAAGTTTTGTTTTTCACTATATACTTGGTGGCTGCCTGAGAAGGCGTCGAAGTGCGGAGAGCTTATATTTTGTACGCGGCGTTTTTATAAAAAATGCAAATACAGTTGACTCGTCCTACGCTTATGTTTCTTCATAAGTTAAAATTGACAATATAACTCTCATATGTATATTGAGGTAATACTTTTTTTTATTTAAAGGACATTTAAGGGGTTGAGAAGAGAAGAGACAATTATGTCTATGTACCAATTGTATAAAAATTTTACGGGATTAAGGAAAACACAACGAATTTGTATGAATTTTTTTTTTAAGAATTTTATTTAATAATAAATCGTAGCATGTTGGATACCGTTATAAAAATGATATGTCCTCTTTGAAACAAGTGTTCAAGTTTGATCCTACGACATTCTTGAAAGGACTTATGAGCATTTAACTGACTACACTTTCTTTGAAAAACTAAAGAATTTTAAACGTAAATTTGAATGAAAAGGATAGGATCTAAGGAGGGGGAAGGGGGATCTAAAGCAAAAGTGTGATTCAAAGCATACAATCTAGTGGCAGGTATACTCCATTCTACTTTACCGAACACACTGTACCTATATACAAAGTACAATTGAGGACGAAATGAAACCTTTGAATTTTTCTACACGCGAACCACTCCTACTTTCATTAATGTAATTTTTTCTTTTTTTGATAACATAGGTTAACGCACGTGTATTAAAATTTTAAGGCTTCATTTTGGTAATATTTTGTTATTGATATTTCTAATTCTAAACAAAAATCAAACCAACAATATTTCTCCCTCTCTTCATTATTACTACATTAAAAAATAAATTTTAAACCTGGCAGTCCTCTCTTATCAACCTCAACCACTGAGAATTAGATTGAGGAAAATAAACAATAATAAAAAATAACAACAATTTACATTTACATGTATTGGCTATTCTATATAATGATGAAGATGATGAAGATGCTGATGATGATGTTATTATTGAATCGTGGCGAACAACACGAAGAGATTAAATGAATTTTTAAAAGAATCCAAAAGCTTTTTTCCACAGGCAAAGGCTCGTATGCGCATCGCCTCTTATGCAGATATTTATGATGATGTGAGTACTACTACAAATACAATTACATAACATTTTTTATGTAGTAATGTAGATGTGGATACACATATTTTCTCAATGCCAAGTTCGTCTAAATCTATTACAAATCTCATCTATTATAAAATCCGCAAATCACTTGAGCATCGTCCATTTAATTTTTGCTTGAACAAAAATGTTTTGATAGCCGCCATATGGTTTCAGCGAAGAATTAAGAAAATAAGTAGATATTTGCGCAGACAGAACAGATGTGCAGGAGATACTTGGCGCTAAAAATTTAACGTGTTATATACCTAGAGTTTTCTTTATAGACGCGAAATATTTATATAGATGCCCTCAGTTAAACATCTGCCGAAATTTATTGATGATAATCACTTCTCTGCTTGCAAAGAGAATTTCAAAATCACAAAAAAAAAAAAAAAAAAAAAAACTTTCAACATAAATCCTTCGCCTTTCTAACAATAAAAAAAAATGTCTAAACTGTTGACAAAATATGATTTAGTAGCTAAAAAAAAAAAAATCAGTAGCTAATTATAAATTACAGGATGCTACTAAAGAAGATGCCAAAATCTTTTTTAATATTCATCTCCTCTCATATCCTCCTTTACATATCTATCTTTTGGCAATTGTTCAATGTTAAATAAAATCATTTCACTTATAAGATTCTCAAAAGAATTAATTTTTCCCAACGGAATCGAACTTGGACTACTACTGGTCCCGTCACAGTTAGTCAAGACATTTCGGTCGGTCTTCTTGAAAACTTTCATTTTCTTATTTTTATTTTCTCTCTTGTTTGAGGTTATCGCCTGCCCACTGAAAAATACCGAAATATTTATTTTTAATAACATTTAACAAAATGTCTAACCCTATGCAGAAGAGGAGGATTTTTAAAAATAGATTATTTCAATTGAATATGTACAAAAATAAAAACAACATTTTATCGTCATCGATTATTTGGAGTTTGACGAAATGGTGCGGCGGAAGGAAGAAGTACGATTTCATGTATTTATGTGTATGTTCCGGTGTGTGAGGAACTGGTTCGACAATAAATTTATTCAAATCAAGAATTTTCAAATACGTATTTTTTTTTTAACGTTTTATACAAGAATTTTTATAAAAACAAGTGAAAAATGTTGAACATTTTGAAAGATATTTAAAGAATTTCAACGAAATTTTTACAAGTTGAGGAAGATTTATCTTTGGGCTCGGCAACCAAGGTGAGGAAGATTTATCTTTGGGCTCGGCAACTATGCTTTACTTATTTAATTGTTGTATTATCGTCATATCGTTTTAATTTATTGTGGTTGTAGCAGGTTGCTTAGTTTTTATTTGCGTTGTTTATGTATATGTCGAAGTTTAAATTTTTGTACACACATTTTTTAGAAATTGTTAGGATTTTTTTGATTTTGAAATTTTTTTTTTAAGACGCAAGTAATTAATATTGGAAAAAAGTTCATATATGTAGGTACTAAATAATTTTTCTAGTGTTTTCAAAGACGAATTTTTAAGGTCTAATTGAAATTTAAACTTCCACTATGCTAAGTTTATGGAACATCTTATTACATATAAAGGTCGTTGCACGAACCGGCACAGACAGGCAAAATATTTTTAAAAAGTTAGCTAATTCACATCAACTGGCGCCGGCAGATACCAGCACGTAACGGAAACTTCATTGCCGGTCGCTATCGGTGGGTAGAAACCAGACCGGTATTTATCGGTTGTTGGTCCAGTTTCGAAACTAACATGGGATCACTTTTCTATAGTTTTTTTTTCGATATTTGCCTTAATTGAAAGTTTCCTTTTGGTTTTATGTCGTTATATGTGCACAAGAAATGCCGGTGCCGGTGGATGCATGTCTGTGCCGTAAGTGTGAATCTACCTTAATTCGACTACCTTCGAAGTGAAAAGTTTCCAGTTACAATTCTGGTTAGAAATTTATGAGCAGTTTTGTGCATTGATGTAATTCGTGGGACAAGTATTTGTGTTGAGTAGAAACTTCGTGCGAAATTAAAATGCAAGATTTTTTTTTAGTTAGTTTAGTTAGATTTTTGATGTTTTTTACCTTTTATTTGTCGATTTGGGAGCAGTACTTGTCCGAATTGATAGATTGGTTCTTTGATATATTAAATTATAAGACATAGCAACTTTCCAATCCTACCGCATAATCCTTTCCGGATGCAGCGTAGCAGGTATCGGTGATTCACCTCACTTGCGTCCCATTATCTTTTTCACTCTAGATTGTTGTGCAGGATTCATTTCTTATCATCCGTCACAAATCGTTTTAAAAATGGATCGTTTTTGGTTCATTTTGACAGTGAGTCGCAGATAAAAATGCGGTCTAGAAGATCTTCATTTGCGCCAAATCCTATGGTACCCAAAGTTGGAGCTTCTTTACCATTCAAGCTTATCTTAAATATCTACTGAAACCGTTGATTATTTATTGGTCAATGTTTAGCCCCGCTACAATCTTTCGAATTGTTATTTACTGTTTGGAATCGATTATAGCTTTTATTTCGTCAACATTTGTGGTAACTGTGTGACCAAAGCAAGGAGCATTATATCTGTTTCTCCTCAAAATGCGTTCATTTACGGATTTTTCTCCGCTACATGCACATGTTTTTTTTTTGTTTATGTGCCTACAGACGTAAAAAAGCATTATAAAAAAAAAACACGTTATTTCGTTAAATTTTTAAAAGCGGCGGAGCTAACTGTACTACATAAATCGATTTACTATCTGTTATCACTAAATGCGTGCGAAACTGGTGCTTAAAAAAATGTTATATAGGCATAGGTACACGTATTTTGATATTTAAAATTCTATGTGAGTCTATAGAGTCGTAAATCTGAACGACTATTTCTACTATTTTTATATTAATAGCTGTGTTCTTTTGGTTCCGTGCAGTGTACTGCAGAACACAGTAGATTGCGAATTGAATTGAATTGTAGGGTGCATAGAAGTAGAAAAGGTTTTGAAAGTATAGAGAAAACGATCAAATTGCCATGACTTGAATCCTTGCAAAATATAAAAATTGAACTTGATAAACTTCGGGGCAAAATTTGACAGATTTAACGTTTTGTAAGAATTAAAGTCATGGCACCTAGATTATTCTCTCTATGCTTTCAAAAAAAAAATTTTACTTCTATGCACTGTACAAGTCAATTCTAATCGCAATCTCCTGTGCTCTGCAGTGCACTGCACGAAACCAAAAGAACACAGCTATTATCTGTAAGTTTACCTACAAGATCCAAACATTACTGTTAAATAGATCTGTTTTAGTATTAATACCTGACGACGAGATTTTGCATTCTTTGTGCGTTCTAATGGCACATTACACAAAAGAACAGAGAATTCATTATCCTGTCTCAGACGTTTCTTAATTAGAAATGTTTCTAGTATTATTGTCGTTAAAGTTGAAGCTGCATCCTAAATGGAAAAGTCTGTCGATGTAATCGAACGACTGCGTAAAATCCACGCAAATGAGCAATTTAGAAGAAGTTATGAAACGTACGAGGTTTGCTACTTTACAGTTTTGCGGTAATACCGTCGACAGACGACCAAAAATAATTTCCAATTATGTAATTTAAAATTATTTCTAATTGCCAATTAAATATAATGGTGACAGACGATTTTGACATTTAAATCAAATTTTGTTTGCAATAGCCAAAGTATTAGTAGACAGCAACCAACTGTAATGATTTACTAGGTGTTCTTTTAAATAGACATAAGACATATGTTACTATTTGCAGCAGTGTGCGGCGATATTCGGTTATAAAAAGGAAAAGTTTTATCACCGTTTTTCTTTTCATCAAAAAACCTTGTTCTTAAACAATTTGTCATGAACGCCACGAACAGCTGCGTCTAAGAGCTGTAGCTGTTAGTTTACAGAATCAATACTACGTGTTTTTAATAGCGATTTGGAGATAATCCTCAATACAAAAACCAAAGTCAATTATGTCAATGTCAAGATGTGGCGATTATGTAATTACTTTGTGGGATAATTAAAAGCTCAGGGGTGACAGATTGTCTTGTTGATGTAGGTAACTTAGAATTATGGTTATCGTCTGTCGAGGGTATAAGGCTGTTTCCTGTAAGATGTCACTTTTGAAAATGTTATTTTCTGATTCTTAGATATTTTTATATTTTGACAGCTAACAAGTTTATTGTGTTTGTTTAAAAAAAAAGTAATTTTGTTGAATAATGACTAGCACGCGAACAGAGAAGAACAGTGTTTCATAGAGTTCCAATGTGGGCTTTGTTAGCTCAAGTACGAGCAAGAAGGAGGACGCTCTGCCCCTTGTCGAACAAGCCCTGGACGCTGTATGGAACATGTTACTTATAGACAATAAGACAAGAATAAATATAAAATGTACAAATTATATTGTACAACCCTCAGGGGGGCTGAAAATCTACGAAAATCTTGTTTATGAGATTACTGTATACTGAACGGTGGGCTCAATCAAAACCCTCGAGAATACTTCACAAGCCATGAAACCGACTCTCTCACTACCACAGAGTCCTAACATTTTAAAATAATTGCAGTGTTCTTATGTAAAACTGACAAAAGTTTGATTTGAATAGCTCCTCCGCCCTAAACTACTATTCATACAGAAAACTGTCTTCCGATAATCTTAAGCTTGCTTTCTTATCTTCCGAACCGAAATAAAATTGTTATACCTTTTCTAACAAAATTATTTAAAAAAATTTATCTGAACCAAATGACTACGATTCCTCAAACAAAAACTCTCAACAGAGTAATCATTGTATATGGCGCTGTGTCGTCATGGCATGCAATGGTTACGTTTTAATCAAAACTATTTTATTATTTTGTTAAGTAAGGATATAGTAGTGTAGCCTTTGGAAAGGTAAGGAAATTACTAGAAGATTATTTTCCTGTATGGATAGTAGTTTACGCTCTATAGCATATATAAAGTCGATATTTGGTGCTTTTCCATAAACATCAATATAGAATATTTTAGAGAACGGACTCCCAACACACACATATAGATTTCTGGGCTTGTTGAGAAGTATTCTCGATGGTTTTGGCTCAATGCATTCAGGATTGGTTCTAGCATATGCAAAAGTGTGCGCTAATAGACGAGCCATAAATATAAAAAAAAAGTTTGTTTTTTATTAGCAAAATTTTAGTAACAACAACAATTTTAGTATGGTAGTGCCGAAAGTTTGGAATGGCAAGTATAGATACGTTTTATCGAATAAAGACGACCTCATTTCATAGATTGGGGGACACAAATCACAGATATAGATTTGTTTCAAGAAAGTGCTACAAAATTATCCAACATAAAATGTATATCTACATA
The DNA here is from genome assembly GCA_963924295.1 of Dioctria rufipes. NCBI lineage: Eukaryota > Metazoa > Arthropoda > Insecta > Diptera > Asilidae > Dioctria > Dioctria rufipes. The sequence goes on along the minus strand of OZ002740.1, from coordinate 19,188,142 downwards.
CAAAACTTACAACTTTAATTGATGTACCTACATATTTGGATGTAAAATTATCACAGAAGTTTTCAAATATCCTCCAGGCAGCTTGTAAAAATATCTTAGGCTTGTTTAGTGTAACAATGAGTTAAATTACTCAACAGAAATGGGTATGCATGTATGTATACCAACTTATACCGAATCAACTCCTGAATGTAAAATTGCTGTTTCATAAGTAGGTATTACTAATGCATGCCGGGAAAATATCTAACAGGGCTAACGGGAAACTTTCTCATACAAACATTCTAGGAAAATATCAACATAAATGATACCTGAGTTAATAAGAGGTAGGTACTTACTATTATAAAGGCTGATTATTAGTTGAATACTTATAAAAGAAAGCACCGTGGTTAAAAAGTTTAAGGAACATAGGCATTGAATTTTGAGAAAAGTTAAACATATCAAACTCCAAAACTAAGCCGAAATTCAAAAAATATTATATATACTATATACGATTTTTGACTGAAAATCACTACTACTTTCACCTGTTTCAATATTGGGTCATTCCATGGCAGCATATGTGACATGGACATCACCAATTTGGTTGAAACTTTACATACTTGGAGGGTTTGTTAAAACAAAAATACGAATTAAAAATTTTCCTTATACAATGCGTATTTCGCGAGTTATGGCATTTTCAAAATTTCGAAAAATTCTGTCTTGGACTTCTTTAAAAGTTCATGTATTTTTCTATTCATGCTAGGACAGAATAAGAATTTTATCCTTTATCCATTCCAACACAAAAATGGTTACGTTTTGGGTATAGATCATTTTAATGGGCAGCTTTTGGATTTCTTAAATCCAATATGAAAACTTGGTGTTATAACGCGCTTTTTGATAAAAATAGTAGTTAAAAAACCGAGCTAAAATTTCGAAATTTTAACTTTGTTGAACCATAACTTCAAAACGGATAGGAGAACCATTGAAAAGGTCCAACTATTATCAATCTAACATCATCATCATCATAGGATGTAACGTTCAGAAATTATAGGGTGATCTATAATAACATATCTTAAAGTCTAGATATCTCGGAAACCGTTAGTATTTCCTCCCACTACTCATACAATTTTTTGTTTGTTTAAGCATGACCTATCCATAGTCTATAAAAACAATGTTTTTTTTTATTTGTAGGTAGTTACAGATGTATTTTTGTGAAGTTTTCTTGATTTTTTACTCCTTGATCCCGTTGAGATCCTAAGTTAAAATTTTAATGTTTTAGTGGATAATATAATGTAAAATATAAAAAAATGAATACAATCAAAAGTACGTCTTCCAGGATATTCAAGGATAAAGGATAAAATCTTGTTGTCATGTTTCGCATATATTTTTAAGATGCTATTTTTCTTAGATATCTTGCCTATCTTTCAAATGAGCATTATTTCACTGTCCTAGTATGAATAGAAAAATATACATGAACTTTTAAAAACGAAATTTTGAAAATGCCATAACTCGCGAAATACGCATTGTATAGGGGAAATTCTTAATTCGTATGTAAAATTTCAAAAAAATTGGTGATGTTGTCGCACTTTCTGTGATTTTTGGTTGATTTGCTATGATGGAATGTCCCACATAATGAAGGTGTACTTGGTAACATTGCAGAAATCCGAGTTTTATTGACGGAATTTTATAAGTTTCTCTACATCTGTGGTTACAATTTTCTATAAGAAAACAGCTACATTCCATGCATACAAATATGTACATATCTACATAACCTTAGATACAAAAATTAAGTAGAAAAGCTTAAAAGCTTATCAACATTAGGTCTGGAACAAATGTCTGGCAACGCTCTTCTCTTTCTATGCATAATAACATTGTCTAGCAACATTTCTTATATCAGAAACAAAAAACTATCTGTCGTAGCCTATATATATATATATATATGTAAGCATACCTACCTAGGTAGATATATAGTTTTCTGTATAGGTGTAGGGGTGACCTTGTAAACTTGCGCGAATCTCGATTCCATTTCATGGTTTCGCGGTGGCACAACACAACTGACAAGCTTCGTTTTGTTACATGCATGCATATATACATATGTGTGAGCTCGCAACTCTTCATCGTTCTGTATGGAAGGAAATGTAATGGGAGAAAAGAAGAAAAACAACACAAAATAAAAAAAAAAAATGAAATAATAAAGCGACCTTATAGCTGGCTAGATTCACGCCAATTTTTAATATATTTACACTGTGTTGCGTTGCGACCCCTACCTTATGTTTGAGTTTTTGTTGCGTTGTTTTGTTGCTGATGTGGTTACGCTACGTGGTTAAGATGCGGCTGGGTAGGCGATCTTTGTTGCTGGTAGTTAAGTTGAGAATAATTATTGACATCTATTTTTCGTATTTCTCTAGTGCACTTGATACATGAATCCGTGGTTACAAAAATATTAATAATAATAACAACAACAAAAATACAAACCAACCAGCATCACAACCGTATATATACATGCATATGTATAATTTAACAGAGCACACCAACCATAGCCAACCCAACTCTAGCAGTAGAGCAAAAAGGCGATGGATCGCCCCAAAAGCCCCCAAGTCCCCCCAATCTCAAGCTCCAACCGAACAATGAACATGTGTAAGCAAGCTGCAAAATAAAGGGGAGGCGGGTGGAGCAATTTAGAATTCTGGTCTACTACACCATACTACATTACCTACCTCTCTACTCTATACCTACATACCAATCCTACCCTGCCATACCAGTGAAGAAGCTTTTAAATTTAATATTGTGCGCTTAGCTTAGTTGAACTTGAGATGCTTCGAGAGTTGGTCGCGCTATTTTTTTCGGCTGTGTAGTTTGTGCTATCGCTTGCGGGTGGTGTTTGTGGTGATGTGAGTTTATTGTTTAATTCCTACGATGTCGTCCGTCTCTGATTAAAATATTAGCTGTGTTTATCATCACTGATATGTATTCCGATGAATATATCAGGCTAGCGCGTTCTTAAAACGAGGACTATTCAATTTATGCCCAGGACATACTGCTAAAATACTTCTTGTTGTTGTAATTGTTCTTGCCCACCTTGATAATTTCAAATCGGTCAAAAACTCGGAATCGTGTATTTATTGATGCAGGATTTGCATTGTCGGCATTGGATGGACTATAGATGTGGCTTGTGGTGTGTACCAACATCGTTAAGTTCTCGGCGACCTCAACTGTCACGGGCACTTTTTCATATTAATTTTTTTAATTTTTTTAACCGCCTCGAAAAATATTAATTTCATGTTTTTATGAACAATACTGTTTTTATAATTTAAATAATTATAATATTTTTTTTTTTCTAAATATGAAATGATTTTAATATTCCGGAAATTATAAAGATAACAAAATTTCGGTTACAGTGTGTGGATTATGCTAACCCGCGCGCGATGACGTAATTTTCACTAGTGGAATATTTTATTTTTTATTTTTTTTTGCATTGTGTGTTGGAATACAATAAAAAATGGGAAGGAAATAAAAAAATTCTAAAAATGTGAAAAAATTTTGTGCAAATTTTATATTCTTGAATTTCTTTCTGTAGTTATGTCAGTTTATAGTATGTATGTATATTTCTTACCTCAGTTCTACCTACATACTTTACCTACATACAAAAAGTGAAAATTCAATGCCAGTGTCATTAGCAATGATGGTGAAGTGCCAAGTTTTGTTTGTAACAATCATTTTTATACTACAAAATATTCGTGATTAACGTTTTGTGCGGTTCGCTGCCCGTCGCCGCCTCGGAGTGGATTTAATACCGGATCAATCAATGCGGCGGCGCGCATTCAAACTTAGACCATAGCAAATTGGGATTTATTTTGCGCTTTGTTTTCTGTTTTTATCTAGAAAAGTCTTTTTTTATTTGAAATTTTGTTTTGTTTTGTTTTATTCAACTTTAACTTGCCGAAGTGTATTTAAAATAATTATAGGTTTTTAAATTTTTTATTTTTATTTTTCAATCAATTTGAGTTCTTTCATTTGGATTAAAAAATAAATAAAATTGCAAGAGTTTCTGGCATTTAGGTAGGAAGAAGTGAAATTTTTTACTGCGCCATAAAGAAAATTTTCGATTTTCATTTCTTCATTTTTTCTTTTTCTTTTTTTTTCAATATAATTTTATATTTATATTTTATTACGTATACATATGAAATAGGTTTCCAAAGTACGAATTATTGCTAAATTACCTATATATGTATATTAAAACTATTGGATGTTGGTATTCATCCGATATAGTCAAAATATCAATATTAATTCCTCTATTCTCGAAAGTCAACATAATTATCCCGATCGACCGTTTGAAATTCTGAGGAATGGAAATTATAAAAATTTTAGATTCCAATCCGAATGGCGAATATACAGGGTTATTCAGATCAAGATACCTTCCGGTATACCACGCGATTTCTTGAAACCTTCCTTTATGAGTTGTGGCCAGTTGAAGATTTCGCCAAAATTCGTGAACCCTGACGGGAATAAAAGAGGATAACTTTTGAACCATCCTATAGATCTTGGTTATTGTTGGCTTGTTAAATAGCCAAGAATAGTAGTAGTGTATTACTCTGTTGTTTTTTTTTAATGAAGCATCTTTAAATTATTCTCAAATATTTGTAGAATTTTGAGTTTTTTTACACACAAATTTCATAAATACCGTTATTTATTTCAAAAACTTTCTTCCATGTAATCCAAATTTATTGCTTCTTATTAATGCCTCTATTACTATGGGGATTATAATATATACACTTACTGATAAAAAAATAAAATGTATTAAAAAAGCTTTTAAAATAATTAACTTTCGTAAATAAATTACACTAAAAAGTAAAAAATAATTTTCTCTTTCAGTGATATACACAAGAAATGCTAGAATTCAGATTAAATTGTTTAAAAGTTTAGGCATCCATAACTATAATCACAATTGTCTAACTGGAAGTCATGGCCAAACTTTTAAGATTTAATCTAAGCTCTAGCATTTCTTATTTTGCAATGAAAATTTTCTTGTGTATCTATGTAACAGAAAAAAAAAAATTATTTACTTTTCAGTGCATTTTGTTTACAAAGGTTATTTATTTTAAAAGTTTTTTTAATATATTTTATTTTCTACTTTTTAGTCATAAGTTCTATACACTCTTTCGCTCTCCACTCCCCACTCTCGACTCTACGCTCTCTCTCTCTCTCTTTCGCTTTCATCACAAAATACCATGTAAATGCATCAATGTTTACTACACTTTCGTTACGAACGGCAATCTCAAACGCTCAGGCACAAAGTTATTCATTATAATAAGTAGATAAAAGTTATTGAAAAAGAAAAGATGCTATTTAATAGCTCTCAGCAAGACCTTTCATTTGGTGTCAAACACGGCCCAAATTGGACAACCTCGCGGGGGGGGGGGTTTAGTTATCTAAATCAAAAATCCCTATGTAAGTCCATCCATGTTTACTACTCTTCTAAAACTCTTTCTTTATATTTCTTCCCTTATTTTTTATTATATCCTCTAGTCTTCTTGGAATAGACGATATTGGATTTTCAATTAAACTTGAAGGAATCTCATTCCAAGCCTTTTCAATAGCTGTTCAAAGTTCGTGGATATTGCGAACATGAGTTTTGTGAATTTTCCTATTGATGAGGTCTCAGAGATTTTCGATAGGGCTCAAATCTGGACTTTAAGCAGTCCAGTTGTTGAAAATTGTTGTGTTCTTGAAACTAGGCTTTAAACATCCGGGCCGTATGATATGGTGCATTATCCTGTTGAAATATGTATTCGTTTCTATTCTGAATACCTTTGAAAGCTGTTATAAAACCTTCTTCCAAATATGTTTCTATAAATATCAGCATTTATTTTAATGCCCTTATACACTTTCAAATTTCAAGAAAACTGCGGCTGATCATTTTTATTTGTACCAGTATATGCCATATTAAAGGCCTTAGTAAATTTACAAATTTTTACTATTGAGTCTCTTATACTTTAGACAGACTATCTCTATAATTGATTTAATACAAAATTAAGCAATTTAAAGATAATGAACATTAAGATAGATTGTCAGTTTATTATAAATGTCATTTGCGCGTCATTTGTGTAATTTTTTATCTTGAACCATGGCAGAGTTTTTTAAAATTTAGTCTCTATACTGTTTTTGGATTCGGTTGTAGACACCAGAACATTATTATTATTCAAATTTTTAAGCTCTATAATAATCGCGATGATTAAAAATGCTTATCAAGTAATTTCTTGTTTTTTTTTTACTGTTTATAATTGTTTTTTTTTTCTTTTTGTAAATTAAATATATATATGTGTACTTGCATTACTATTGGGATAGGCAGGGAAGACAAATTAGGATATGCTAAAATCCTGACATTTAAAAAAATACAAAATATAAAGACCTTGGATTTCAATTATGTCTCCAGAGCGTGATTTAGAGATAATTTTATACATGAGTACATTAAATATTAATAATAAAAACTCATTAAAGACAAACTACATCAAGTCTACGAGGGCATACTAAGTTTTAGTATACATAGATAAGGCTACCATCGCATGCAAAATTTTACTAGTAACATTCCAACAAACTACCATAAACATCCTTAAAATCCACTATGCATTTTTCCCAATTTGGAGATAATATAATATGATCGCAAGATTTCATGTTAGTGCTAAAGTCATGCCAAAATTTTTTACTGTTTTAATGTGAACCATTAAGACGTACCTTTTTATAAAAGTTGAGACGTATCCGAGCACGGTCCATATGTATATGTATGTAGTATGCTATTTCGTTATGTTCTGCAAATACACTCCTTTTCAAAGTTATAAACGAATTTGAAATTTTCCGTTTTCTCAAAGCCGAATAGTATTTGAGCTGTGTAGATGAAATTTCCAGAAATTGGCAAAAAATACAGTATTCTTCTCGAGAAAACGGAAAATTTCAAATTCGTTTAAAGCTTTGAAAAGGTCAATAAAATTTTCCATCAGAACAATTTTACTATACAAATAAATTTGTTGATTGTGTGAATACAAATCGCCTTTAGATTGGCGTACAGCTTGAAGCAACAACAACGGCCCAAGTATTGACCCTTGCGGTGTACCTATATATGTACCACTAAGATACACACACACTCTATTTTGCTCTGCATCCGATTAGAGAGAAAAATTTTTAAATTATTTAATTTTCAGACCGACCATCTATGAATTATGAAATCAACATGAAAAGTCTTTTTTGTTTGTTATCAAATAATTTTAATTAAAATATTACTTAATTATCTGCATGATACACAACCGACATAATATACATAGGTACGACATGCTATAATATTGGTGAACTTTTTGCTTTACGTTCTTCATCGAACGTATCGGATGCTCTTTTATACTGCCTCTTAAAAGTGTGTATGTTAGAAGAGTGCCCAATATTTATCGATTGGTCTTCCGGACAATTTGGAGGTTTTGCTTCTTTTCGTATTACAAGTATGGATTGGTCATCGTAGAAATCAAGCGCTTTTCTGCCATAGTGGCAAGTATAGCTAAATTCGATCAAAAGAAAGCTAATGGATTATGCCTTCTAAAGAATAGAAATATATGCTTCTGAGGACACTCTTTAACGTATAGATCCGTGTTGATTGTGCATATTGTCACGAAAAGTGATGATTTTGGGTCACATGTACATATTACTTACCAAATTAAGTATTAAACCGGAAATTTGGTGCATCGACGATTCTTAAACTTGGGATCTGCGTCACTGCTCATTTTTGCCGCATAAAATTCCTGCCATGGAAGTTGGTTGTAGTCGGCTTTCATCTAAGTTTCATCATCCATAATGCAGCAGTCGAATTTCGTTACGACATTTTCATACAAAATCCCGCTCCTGGATTTACCAACTTGGTTCTATTCTTGTGTTTTGTCCGGTGTTTTCCGAACATGGAAATTTCCGAGGCCTTCTCTTATTTTAATTCGATGGACCGTAGTGGATGATGTTCCAGCCTTATCATCCATATCTCTTAACGTAATGTTGGGATACATTTAAAGTTGTGTATCACTTCTTTGGCCAATTTTTGGTCTACCAAATATGGTTTCATTCTTGACCCGGGACTTCCTTTGGACACCACAAGATATCCGAAATTTACTGAGTACATTTTGGATGGTTGTCTTCGGAATTTTCAACTTTTTAGCCTCTTTGAAACATTTCGGAATTTCGATATGTCTAGAAAAAATAAATTTGCGACGTACTTCATGGTTGACTTCCAATTTCACCACACAAGGGCTTTGCACTTAGTGGCTTGCAAATATTAGTGCACACACTTTGATAGATGCAAACTTAACAGCGTTCCCTAATTTTGTTTACCTGGGAGTGAGTAATGGAATGGGATAGGTGGTTGGTTTTTTTCTTAATCAGTCCTTACCTACCCAGCCTGGAGTAATTAACTTGATCGTATTTATAATTTTATACTAATATCAACTGCATCCAAAAACTCTTTGGTAAATATTCTGGAAAGTTTATTAAAAGCGTGAATATTTTGTTTTATCTAAAAAAAAAAATCCATTTTTGCGTCGAATTTGTTTTTCTATTTTGTAGGGGGGCTCTTCCATATACATACACGTGTGACTAATTTATATTCGACGGCATGTTATTAATATCTACATAAATATTCCCATATTTCCACCATTCTCTTTCAACTTTTGAGGATTTTAATCAAAATAAATTGTGACAAGTTTTGAACATTTTTTTTTTTTTTTTTTTGTTTTGTATAGAGACCAAAGTGTCAAAAATTTTATTTATGATTTCATTCTTCATCTCGTGATCTTTGGAACTTTGTTTAATTTTTTTTGTTTTTTATTTTTGGTTTTTTTTAAAGAATGTATGTTTATGACTAAATTATTTCGGCAGATTGATTACCTGCTATTGTAGGAAAATAACTTGCCATTGTCCACCCACAATCAATTTCTGCTCAATTCCTTGTATGTAGAAATTAAATTGCCCCTGAATTATGAAATGTTATGTATATACTTAGATAGAAACGACGTTTACCTTATTTTTTAAAGTTTAATTATTTCGATATTTACGGTAATGAATTATGCGGGCATTTCCATTTTATATCCCAAGTTGAAAAATGTTCGCTGTTTTGTTTGCAAGAACAATTATGAATTAAAGTGGCTTTAATTGACACTAACACCATAAAAATGTAGCGTAATTATTGTAAGTGCATATTGTATGTATTTGTTCTATTGAAATAACGTGCAGACTGTCGAGTAATTTACACTGACATTGAATTTTATTGAATGTGACCTATATAAAATTTTTTTTTAAGTCCTCCTAATGTTAAGCTAAAAGGCTATTATTAGGTAAACTATTCTATCAATTATGCACTGGTTGAGTAAATAGAAATTGATTCGAAAACAGATACAAATACATAAAAAAAATGCATTTAGCGAATTGTTGATATTAGTGATGGGCAAAATCGGTCATTTTAGTGACTCAGGTCATATGAGTCTTTTGGTATAAGTGACTCATGCAAAGGTTTCGTTATTTGGGTCATTTGAGTCAGTTGGGAATAATCATCTGCTAATACTTCAAAATTACCTAGCTCACCGAATCTTTCATGTCAGAGCAATGGTCAAAGCTAAAAGTGCATTTAGTTTATCAATTTTGCAGCCGTTCGCGAATGATATATCACTGCGTGTTAAGCAATCACAATCAAAATTGTGTCTTTGTAACTGCTAAACTGCTGAAATGTGGCATTCAACCCGGTTGATGTATTCCCTGAATGATTAAATCAGTCTTCAGTGCTGCAGAAATTTGTATTTGTTTTAATTTATTTCATTCTTTACTGATAGAAATAACTTTTCCTTAAGAAAACCCCTTCAAAGAAAATGAAAATTATAAAATTATAACACAAATCCAAATTAGTTGGTTTTAAGTATTTTTAGGTGCATGACAGAACTTTAAGTCCCAAGTCGATCGTTACAGGTAGAGCAAGAAAATATATAATAATATTTCAAACCATAAAGATTATCCATAATATTCCTTAAATACTTGCATTAGCTTGGCACCCCTTTGCATCTTTTTGAATGTGCAGAAGGAAGGTAAATACCAAAACTACGATTTGGCGACAGAGTTGGCAGTTGAGGAACTAGTAGCAATAAAAATTAATTCAGAAAGGATATCTTTCTGGGTGCCTAGTAGTAAATTTTTGTTATTTCTCACGCTTCCGAAATAGAGTTGTTGTGGAATAATACAATATTAATTAGATGCATAAGTTTTATTTCAATATGAAAAAATATTAGCTAAAGATCTAGCTGCATGCATATTCCTGTAAATTAGCCTTGTTAATAAAAACTTTAAGATCGTTTGAAAATATGGTAACAAATCAGTCAAGAAAACCAGTTTCTTTTCTCCTTGAGTCTAAGTGGCCGATTGACTGATATGATTTTGAAATGGTGACTCAAGTCTTTTGAGTCAGTTTACTGCCTCGGTCAAAACGATCAAATCGTTCGCGACCCACCCATCACTAGTTGACATCATTTGCTTCAAACGATTTTAAATTTTGACAAGCATCAAATCTTTTCTGCAGACACCCTTTAATATAACTGTCACCATTTATTGCGCTCTTCATAAGAAAAGGTCTGTTCTGTTGCTGGCCACACTAGCATATTCCCACCTGCCAAAATAATAGTTTCCTGTATCCTGTATCCGAAACAATGCCTCTTTTACTCACAGGATTATAGAAAATTACGAACGTTTCGAGTGGCTCAGGGTGTGAAATATTATTCTTCTTTTTCCATTTTTTGTTATGAATCACCCCTATAACTTTTAATACGATACAAATAATGATGACTGTTTAGAATTTATTAGATTCCAATGTCGTATAACGTCATGGTTCTCCCCTTTCCTACCTCAGCTCCGTGTCGAAGTTATAGCTACAAAAATCAAGATTTCTGAATTTCAAACTTTTTAAATAATTTCTTTTTCAAAAAGAAGTCATTAGAACTTAGTTTTCATATACATACATACATATGTATAGGAATTTGAGAAACTCAGACTTCACTTTCAAATGTCCCATCAAATTCAACACTTTTCGGTAATTTGCACGATTTTTAATCATATCAAAGTGTCAATTCTGACTGGGCACTCTCTTCTCAGGGGTCGCCTAGAACCACACATGATAACGCTTGTTGACAATGTGGTATGCAGAGGATGCGGAGAGGAATTCAAATCAGTAACTCATTTGTTTTGTCACTGTCCGGGTCTCTCAGGAAAACGTTACAGCAGATTCCTTGGCTCACTTTTCCTGGTAAGCTTGGGCGCCAATCTTGAATTTTGTTAGAACGTCCGATTGGGACTTATGAGCAATTCTTTATAAGTCTAGAGGGTGAACAATGGGCCTCATTGTGGCTTACGTTCAAGGGACCCAGTCCAGATTCCAACCTCGTTTCAATCCAATCCAATCAATTACATCCAACTGAAATAAGGCTTTTTTTAGGCATTTATTGGCGTTTTTTGTTGAATGTACGAGTACATAAAAATAAAGTGTAAAAATTCAAAAAGGATTACAGTATATTTTGGGTAGGTAGGTTTTATAGAGATTTAAACTAAAAATGCTCAGTCTATACTAAATCTGATACGAAAAACTGGTGTTGTTGATGTATTTTTAATTTGTTTTTGAAACTGTTGGTTGTATCTCTTTTGGACGTTAGGTCGTATCAAAAGCTCATAGTTTTGTCACAATTGATTCAATAACTCCATTCTGTTCTTCACGGTCAAGTTTCGACCTCTTTTCTGAATACATAGCCAGGTACTGCAAGTAACTATATTCGGAAAGGTGTGAAATTTTTATACCCTACATGATGAAATCATAAGGTATAGTAAGTTTGTCATTCCGGTTGTAACGCCTAGAAATAACTATGTTATGTATAGCAAAATGGATTGGACACCCACTCATAATATTAAAAGTTATTATTTATGTCGCTATGTCTCCATAATAACTCGAAAATATGTTCACTTATAGAGAGCTGAAATTTTGCACATGGCCTTCATAAAATAATTGTAGATTGTAGTTAAAAAATTGGACAAATCGGGTAACTCCTTCGTAGGGTTGTCATATACAAATTTCATTTTTCTCTATATATTTGGACACTGCCTGAGAACATGTCGACGTAAGACATAAAATTTTATATACAGCGTTTTTTTATAAAAATAATAAATTTAAAAAATGCATTAAATAGGGTAAACCATTCTTTGTGCTGCCTACGAAAATTGAGGGTTTTTACGTATGCTGTGAAAACCATCAGTCATATACGTTTTTATTGTACGGAAAAGTTCTTCAGAATTAAAATTCTATGAAATTGATTAATTCATTTTTACTGTTCGACAAACCGTTATAGGGCAATTTTTTTTCATTCTCAGTCACTTAGAACAATTTTTTCCACAAATTCAATATTTTTGTAAGTTGTTACCGTTGCCGTGTGGTTCTGTCTGTCCGTCTATCTGTCTTGACTTATACATAGAATCTACAATAATTGAGTCAGGGACTTAGATAAATAGATGGAGCTCATATCGCAAAAGTGAATTTATTATTAACATTTGTCATCTTTAGGTTCGAAAATAAATAAGCTTGTGTTCATTTACTAAAGTGAAAAAAAATGTTAATTCCGTGTGCTGATAAGCCCTACTGTTTGTGTGAAAACCATATTTTTTCTTTTTCCTGTATAAATATTTTGGCATGATAAGGCTGTCGGTCGGAAAAATCGGGTGTCGAATTTGCTCTCAGTTAAACAAAAATGGAATTATGCAATCATTTCGAAGAAGTATTTGAACATACTCAAGTCAAGTGAGTTTCTACGACGGTATGTAACCGTTGATGAAGCATAGATAATTATTATCCTCTAAAAGTGAAAAGCAGTTCAAATCAATGAAGAAGGAAAAAACAGTTTCAATTACTGAAAACATAATTGCCACAATATTGTGAAATTCGCATGACATAATTATGAAAAACAATCCACAGGACAGTATATTATGTATTATGAATCTTTGTTGGATGGATTTCAATCTTAATTGATGGAAAAGTGGCTCAATTTGGTGAAGTTTTAAAAATCAAATAAGTCCTGCAATTACTTCCCTTGTAAGGTTGCCATAGAAAAAAATCATATTTCCTACTATACGCGTATATGTATGTAGGTAAATCTCAGATGTTTTTGAACGTAAAAATTTATGCAATTAGTTATAACAATTTTTGCCGTCGTACTTTACCATGATCTAACGAGAACAAATTTTCAAAACAGGTTAGGCCAAGGTATCGACAAAATTAGTCTTAGAAAATATTTAACTTTTTTGTAAGTTTGAATATTATTTTCATTAAGGACTTCTAATGAAATAATTATAATTATGCAAATATAAATAATGAAGAAATATATAAATAAATTTACGTGCAGGAACTAACTCCCTCCCCCCTTCCCCCCCTCCCTCTATGTTCAAAATATTCAAGGCTAATGTTATATTGATTACTGTAATTAACTAATGCCACATCGTCGTTATAGAAACATTTCGAGTGGAACATTTCGTGTATTGTAAAATAATTACACACTAAGCCTAATGTACCAATAACCTACAGTACAGGGGCTCTTGACCTTTCTAAATTGTCTCCATGGAGTATGTAAGCATAGATAAGTGTGGATTTATTGACGACAATTTTTCCCATTTTTGAAGAGTAATTGTTTTTTGTACACACAAAAGCATTAAGGTGTATATTCATACCATACCTACCTATATTATATAAGTTAAGTGAATTGATAAATTAATCAAGAAAGTCAATTTAACATTTAAGATAAAGCCCCTAGATAAAATGATAATATTAATGCTAAAAATAATCTACATATTTATATGAGCTCCACACGCAGGCTCCTTAATTATATTGACGGAAATTAATTATTTTAGGATTATCATTATGAATGAGATTTCAGATGATAATTATGAAATGTTTGTTATTTAATTTTCCATGAGAATAAAATATAATCAAGAGTAATTAAAAAAAATGTATTAAAACCAAATTGCAGATTGTAAAAAAAAAATGAAAAAAAAAAAAATAAACTCCAAGTAAACAAATTTTCGAGCTGATAACGTAAGATTAAGAAGAAGAAGAAAAAAGGACGTAGTAAATGAGAATTAATTCTGCAAAGTGAATAATATTTTAACAATAAATTGCATCCATTAATTTTAAATTTTGTCAATATTTGTTTTGTTTTTGAATCGCTGCAATGCAATGCAATGCTCGCCCACTGGCAATAGAGGTTAATACTTACAGCGTGATCTGAGATTACCTTATAACGTTTGAATGATACACCCACCCTATGTTTATGACCTAAATTTTGTTAGAGAGGTATGTATACATACATATGTCTATTTAAGCCGTAGAGCTTCCTAAAGTTCCATAACTTCTTATCATCCTCGAAAGTTATAGCTCTATAAATTTCGAAGTTTTAAGTCAGTTTTATTCATTTAACTACAATTTATTGAAAAGAAAAAATCACGTTATCAACATCAGTTATTCAAATCGATTTTTGAAAGCCCAAAAACCTTCCGTTTAAAATTATCTATCTAACCAAAGCGTAATACTTTTTACATTTCTTGCATTCCTTTGCTCAATTTTAGAAAAAGAAAAGATGTAAGATCAAAGACTACGTAAATAATTTACTTGTTTGCAAGTAACATGAAGCTGATCAATATAAAATTATTAAATAAAAACTGTATCACCCTGAATCCCGCCAATTACCTCCCAATCGTGGATGCCAAGGGGTCCCATTCTATTAACCTGCTAAACATCTTCTAATCAAAACCTTGCTGTCCTCTTAATGAAGCGCATCAGCTCATCCACAGATAGGAGGGCAGACCCCCGAGCGTATCCAGTCTATTCCGGGCAGAGTCGGAAAAGCACACAGAAAGTGTTTGGCTGTCTCAGGCTCTCCTTCCAGGCAGGACAGTTAGTCAGGGCAGTCAACAACTCCCATTTTTGTTAGATGAGTGTGAAGCGAGCTGTGGCCAATGATAATTCCAGCCACAGTTCTGCATTGTTTCCTTCCGAGCCCCCAAGAGAAAGTCGAAAAAATTCCTATTGGGTCCATCAACAAAAAGTTTTTTGCACTTGCAAGTGCTCAGGTTTCATATGAACATTCGTTTTGATGCGAAAACTGATTGCCGATGCGTCAATGTCTGCAGCGGGTTCCGGTCCAAGGAAGGGAGAACAAAAGCCAGACTAGGCTAGCAGATCAGTCCCCTTCATTCTCCATGTGCCCAGGAACCACTGAAGGAACACTTTGTTGTGTAAACACAGCTTATCCAGAGACGTCCTGCAGTCCTCCAGTAAATTCGATGTCCTAGGGCCACTCAGAGCCTGACTATCCGAGAGGGTAGCAATGACCTTTATTTCCATATCAAGAGATATCTTCGCTGCCGTTGCGATGGCGAAGACTTCAGCCTGGAAGACACTGGTATGCCTTCCAAAAGACTACTCCAACCCAATGTCAGGTTCAACAAAGTAAACACCAGCACCGGCTCCCTCATTAGTGAGAGAGCCGTCGGTGAAAACTTTTAGAGTGGTCCGGGGAAACTACCTTACAAAATTATATGTTTTGTCAAGATAAGTAAATTATTACTTGTTTTAGAACTGCCATTTAAATCTGAAACACACTTTCCATGAGGTGAGCTCAGGGCATCTATTTTATTTTTAATTATTTATTTGTTTTTTAGCTCGTCAGCAATATGCTTCCATGTATGTATAAGTATTTTCATATGGGAATGTAATAAGGTCGTTCAGTTGGATTTTGATCTGGAAAACGTACCCACTGTCGAAATTACAGAAGTGAAGGAGGGGGGGGGGCATTCTTAGGTGACCTTGAACGACTACAAAGGTTACTAATTTCGTTAGATCTCCACGAGACCAAAAAAAAAAAAAACTTTGTACCAAAGTAAGTAATTTTTCAAAAACGTGACCGTTTTAAAATATAAAAATAAAAATTTGCATCGAATTTTTTATGATAAGAAATTACTAATATCATGATTAATACCAACTTTGAGCGTCTTGATCTTGAGATGATATTTCATTAGTCTAGGTACTTGAAATCGACTGACATTAGAAAAAACAAAAGTTGAAATCTTTCTTGGATTTATTTGGTATTTAGATGGCGTGACTCAATATGTGGCTTTCTGGTATTTTGATTTTGCTACCATTTTTATGGAACTCTATCGCCTTGACTCTAGCTTATGAAATTTAAATATGATTTTTATTGAATGAGAATTGCTCTTAGAAATTTTTCTATAAAACATTCGCTTATCGAAATGGTTCATTACAAACTCTACATAGAATCCTAAGTAGTCCCAATGTCTTAAACCAAAATAACATTGAAATTAATAAAATCTTTCAAACCGTAACAAGTATGTAACACTTTTCGAGTTCAGTTATAATTTTACAATACCTTTTCTGTATACTATCATAAAATAATACCTACTTCCAATACTGCTTAAATCATGTACGTAGGAAATAAAATCAGTTCAATTAATAAAAAACGTTTCTACAAAGTCATCTTACCAAATAAATTTTCGAAATGTGTTAAATTTTTTAATCCATATCTCAGGGATCTATCGCGTATTTTATGCATAAGCCGTTCGGCACTGTAAATTATACCATTGAAGTACATCAGAAATCCATAGGTATTTGGTCCATTTCTAATATTCTTATTTACCCTGAACCAATTTCAGAAATATGTTTTAACTATTTCTATATATCCATAAATTATATTGTACGATTTCCTTGTTCAATGTTGAGTGGCGATATAAAAAGTTATGCCGTCATTTTTATTAGAACAACTACGTGTATCTTAAGCCCTGTCAAGAATGATACAAAACAGTTTTTGTTACAGTCTTTCGTAAAACATTTATAACTCCTGATTCTGTTTGTAACATAAAAGTAACACGCAATTACAGGTTAAGTAACATTGTTACGTCTCAGATAGTAAGTATTTGCTTTACAGTAAATGACCATAAATAAACATTTAATGAAAGCTTTACAAAAAAGTATTCATCGATATATATGTATGTGTGAATCGCAATCCTTTGTTGGCTGGTAAATAGTTCAGACAAAAAAAACTTTCATTTGTTTGTATTCGATAAATAGATTTTTTTTGTGCAATCTAGTATCTGTTACGTAACTTTCTGCTGAACGTAATTCGATTATCATTTAACCCATCCGCGGTATGATAATGAAAATATTGAGTGTTGCAATTTTTGTGTGGTAATCATGTTGTAACATTGTTACGTTATTATAGTAAATTTGTCACAATGTGTCATAAAAATAACGGCAATTACAGCATAATTACAATCGAATAAAATATGGAAAAATACAATTTTCTATAAATAGAATTCACATTTTCTCATCTTATTGAAGACTATCCATTGAAAAATTTAATATGAAGTGAATTGTTTGCAATAGTCTAACCTATGACAAATAATTTAAGGTTAGACATAAAATAAACGTTGATCTTAGTTAAAAACCCTGTAGCCATATTATCATTCATATAAATTATCCTAAAGCGAGAAATATAAAGGTCTTTAATTCAAATATAGTACTGTGCCGAAGAACAAAAAAATATAGATGGTAAATAGGGTGCGATATTAATTTTGTTAGAGTATGAGTAGTAGTAGAGTATAGTATAGTATAGAAGGGCTTTAATAGATTAAGTCTGGTCGGAATAGGAAGTATGAAAATTAAAACTCAACTCTTTTAAATGTTCCATATACCTACTTTACTTAAAACAGCATTAGTATGATTACAACAAAAGATACACATTTGTTATGTATTATTTCCTACTTTCTAATTTCATTGTATATCTACGTACTTGAGAAATTAATACCATGTGACATAATAACCACGTAAACATTTATACTGGCATTTAAATTTTGAACAGTTATTTAACAACAAATTATTTAATTATATTTCCGAGCTTAGTTTAATAGTCTAGATACGTTAGGATGTATTACATCTGACAAGTGATTAAAAAAATAATAATCATGGTCCCAATAATGAGCCCTGTGGAATACCAACATTGTATTGTAATAAAACAGAGGCGAGCTTTACATTACAGAAAATTGTTATAAGTAAGTTTAATAGGAGCTCTTTTAATATCATTTATTTTTATTTTTCATTTAAAAGCTCACCAAAAACTGATTTCTACAAAAACAAAAATTATAAAGTGCAAATGCGCAGTATAAGATTTTTTTTTTATAAAAACCAATATATGTTAATTTAAACAGATTCCCTCAACTAAGCTGATTTTTGAATTGAATCTTAGTTGAATTAAAGTTGAAGCATTCAGAATTATAATGATTAAACAAGCGGGACATGGGTTAGGTTAGATTAGAGTAGCGGCCATCTATGGTGCATTGTAATGCCACTTTATTGGGACCCTTCCTGGAAAAGATACACAAGATTTAATGAACCTTAGCAGATCCCTCAACTCTTTGTCTGCTAATTCCTCCAGTTCGCCGAAAAAGTAGCTATCAAGCGTCTTCCTCTTATGCTTAGCAAGGTTAGGGCATTCGCACAGCAGCTACTGAAAGCTCTCAACCTCTTCCTGGTTTATACAGTTTCTGAAAAAGTCATTGTATGGAGCTTGAATGCGCTCTGCATGTTTTCTAAAGAGGCAGTGTCCCATGATAATTGCAGTAAAATTACGCACATATTCCGGTTCCTCCTGAATAGAGGATTCAGTCTTCCCAGGAGAAACCTCGAGCAAAAGTTGTCTTGAAATCGCGCATGAGGTCAGTTCTCCCTATCTGCGATTTGCCAACTTCCAGACCTGTACATCTAGAAGCCTCTTCGCTGATTCTAGGGGCCGATCTATGGATTCCTCCGTTATGAATTTATATATGTCTTTCTGGTCAGAGCATCAACTGCCTAGTTTCCAGGTATGTCACTGCGACCATACACCCAGCAGAGAATAAATCTGTGGTTAGCACCCAGTTTCTCAAGCACACAGCGACACCGTTGCACTAGGTGCGATCTAATGGTGCTCGAGTCCAAGGCTTTGATCTCAGCTTGGCTATCAATACAAATCCTGATGACTCGATCGTTAGGTACTTCATAAGTTGCGAAGCGACACAGAAGTTGTCGGCTCGTGTCTGCTACATAATGGCTCTGTAATAAATGCATTCTCAGAATAAATCAAAATATATAATTTTTTCCAATAACACTTCTGAAACTGATCTTCCGAACATCATATTTGGGGGTGAGAAATATTGAATAGGGTAAGCAAAGTTACCAATCTCGGTGTTGCTCTTGATGGGAAAATGAAATTTTGTGATCATATCTGTGGAGTATCGGGTAAGGTATGTGTATGGAGGTTCGCGCCGAATCTGGCTCTCTGCAAAATTATTACATATAGACGGGAATTTAATTTTTCCTAAATAGAAATAGCTATTGCTCTCGTGTTGCTTATAATGATTGTTTCCATTTTATTTTCAATTAAGGCAGATTTGACCATGTTTCTAATTTTATTTCCAAAATACTGGGCTGTCAACTGAATATTTACCTATGACGCCAAGCAATTGTATCATAATAAACTTCCTGATTACCTAATAAATAGTAGATGAGATTCAGTTAATCTCTGCGAGACATCGTGATCTGCTGATTGAACGTCATAATCGCTCTTGCTTTACTCAGATTTCACGGCTTTGGAACTCGTTACCTGATACTCTGCATTAAGCGGCTGCTATCTTCAAATCAGCTCTAAATTGTTTCGAGATTGCTACTACATAACAAAAATTTTTCCTACAGCAATTGTAACAATTGTTTTAGAGATCCTATATTACCTACTATACTACATATACATGCATACGTACATCTATTTATTTCTATCAAATTTTATTGATTAACCTTCAAATCTATATGAACAACATGCTTCTTCTGATAACATTGACTGACTAGATTTTATTTGCATATCTATGTACCCACAAAGATCGTCGACCCAATAATATCACACTTCACTTTGGTTATTTGTTTTTTTGTTTTGCTTTATCAAAATATATTCCTCAAGGTAATGTTGGTATAGATGATTTTTTTTTGCTTTGCACATACATATAAACATATAAGACGAATGTATATCTACCGGAAATATTAAAACCGTATTATATATATAAAAAACATCAATTTAAATTTGAATATGTCACAAATTTTTCACGGAAGTTTTGAAGAAATTATTCGAAAAAGATCTTCAACTTACATATGTGCTTGAACCTTGATCCTAATATTTTGCACACACAAAAATAACTAATCTTAGTTAAAAAAAAAAAAAAAAAAATAACAAAAAATTATGGCTATAGAGGTTTGATCTCTACTAAGCGCTTAAGAAAAACTCAGCAAGATCATTTTATTAATTCACTGCGCTTCTCACTTGAGTTTGGTCAGCTGTTGGTAAAAAGTGGCCTTGATTTGTAATTCTGAATTTTAAACAGAACTGCGCGGAATTACCCGAGAGAGGGGGAGTTCCATTGAACATATTTGGGGTCTATATACATACATAGGTTAACTGCATTATCGTTATCACAACAATTACCTCACCACAAAAATGACGAATTGTGTGTGTATTTTTTTCTTTCTTGTAATGATAACATTTCATCAAAAGCATAAAATCTAATTCTGCGCGGCCCATATCACCACACCACACCACATGCAAAACAACGTAATATTTGTTATCACGCATTTTTGCTCTCTCTCTCCCTTTCTCTCTGATTCTATTTCGCTCTTATTGCGCACAACGCACGCAACCATGCAGCCAGCTCAGTCAAGTTTGCGGATAGTAAATAGTTCAGGGCCAAGTGAATTAGCCGGCTACGACTGGGTCTGGGGATCTAAACAAAACACCCACTGGGGAACTAATACAAACTTGTACTGCACAACTGTCACTGTCACTGTCATTGTGCTTTGTATTTTGCTTTTTTTTTTAGATGGTACGGCCAGAGCACCGGTAAAATAGAGGTGAACGAAATGAAAATGAAAACGAAAAATAATAATAGAAAAATTAGAAGTAAACGCGCATCTCGTGTTAGGAAGAAAATAGATGACAAACGATGTTAATGCCCAGAAATAGTTAATGCCGCGCCCTCCCGGCCCGTGGCCCGTTTTGATATATGGATAATAGAAATGAATGGAATTCATCGTTGTCGAAGTCGTCATAATCTTGTACATATATTTGTATATATGGATGTAGGAACTTTTCGCAGTGCAATATTTGTTCACTTTTCTTTGATAAGAAGAGTGAAATTATGCTGAATGGGGCGTTTTATTTGTGGCGACGGGCAATATCACATCGAAATGAGGTTAAGAATGCTTTTGTTATGATATTTATGTCGAGGCTGGGTGAGCTGGGCCTTACTTTTTATATTGTAGAGAAACTTTCTTTCTTGAGTTTTTCTGTTATCATTTTTTTTTTGCGATAATACAGCTGTGCACCAGCGCATTTTTTTAACATAATCAAACTTTTAGCGTTTCAAAATAGAGAGATAGGTATACTCTCTGGGGTATGTAGGTTTGCAATTATTATTATTGTCGAGATAAATTAAAAATTTTCAAATTTATATCTAATACACTTCGGCAAGTAATACTGTGTTTTTGTTTGTTGTACATATATATTGTACTTGTAAACAAAAGTGATTTTTATTATTTAAAGAATCTTATCAAACCAGCATTTTTCTCGAGTGAAACAACAAAATGTGACTCTATAAGCGGCATTTAAAATTTTTGAATTCGAATAATATACTATATACCTACATATAGTATATGTATGTGTGCACATATGCGCTCGTATGCATTGTATATGATAACATAAATGTGATATTAAAGATTATTTTGAGATTTTTATTTCAACTTATACACTAAAAAAAAAAAATAAAATAAAAAAAAAATCTATAAAATTGCAAAATAATTTTATAAGCGAAAATGATCAAAAAGGAGAAACCTATGTTGTCCGTTGATGCCCTTATACAGGCACAAGGAAAACAATGGAATCGTGCATTTGCAGGTAATTTTTTATTTATTTAATTTTTATGTTTTTGTATTTATCAGAAAATATTTTTATCTTTAAATTTAATTTAATTATTAGTTTTTGATATATATTATTTTATTAAGAAATATATATAGATATTCGGTAGGGGATCTCGTCAGGGTTGGTCACCTTTTTGATTTTTGCCCATAACTTCCGTTTAAGGAAGAATTTGGTAAATCCAAGCACATCTTTGGAAAAGTCTGGGAAAAAAAGGAACAATTTTACTGAAAATTACGGATTGATTGGGTGAAAAAGGAAAAAAAAATATAGGTATTTAATAAAAAAGTGAAATGCTGTCAAGGTCTGTCCAGTGCTGTCTAGGTTGGCCAATCGACGAAAAATGTGCTAATTAAAATGACCTGGAAAAATTAATTGAATGAAATAAAAAGCCGAATTTCTTGCATTTTCTGTTTTTTAGAAAAATTTGAATGGCACATTATTCGGAATCACATTTAGGGGAAATGTCGTTATATTGACACACTTCAAATGCACTTCTCTGGGCTTTTTCTTCACTTTTTTGGGCAGGCATTTTCCTTTAGCTGGTGTTTTATTGGCGGACTTTGTTGGGATTGGTGCTGGAGGTTTTTTGGGCGTCTTCCAAGCACACAATCAGAGTTGACCAACCCTGACTCCATAAAGTGGCCAACCTTGAAGACAAGCGCCATTACCGCATCACGTGATATCACGCTCTCACTCCTGGCCGCATTTACTGTTGCTAAAAAATCCTTTTTTGTTTTTTTTTTTTCAAATCACTGAGTTGAGTGCACAACACGAGCTTTGCGTTCACGCTCCAAATTTGTTATGTCACGAAAAGTTCGCTGTTACTAAGATAAGTTTTTCCGCACTCGAACATTGGTGGCGCTAGTGGTCAATACTAAAATAATCGCAGATTGCTGACCTAGACAACAGGCCAACCCTGGCGATATTCCCCTACATATTTGTTTTAGCACTTTTTTTTATATTGATAAAGACAGTTTGTGGCTTGGACCGCGACTGATCCATTACATCGGACATATTTCAAACATTATTGAAAAAATTATGTACATGTTGACTTGCGTGGCATTTATACATATGTATGTTTTGAAATTTATAAATTTTCAAAAATTCGAAGAGTTATTTTAGTTTTGATGCAAAAGGTTTTTTAATGTAGAGAAAATAAATCATAGATGCTATTAGATCTTATCTAGGAATGTCCAGCATTTTGTTATTTTATTGGAGCTCATCGGTTCTTTACGTGAATATATATTTTTTTTATTTCTGTATTGAGCTACCAGGGTCTTCTTCATCAACTTCTTCTACATCTTTCTCCTCCTCCTCCTCCCCTTCCTCTTTCTCCTCCTCCCCTTCCTCTTTCTCCTCCTCCCCTTCCTCTTTCTCTTCCTCCCCTTCCTCTTTCTCCTATTCCTCTTTCTCCTCCTCCCCTTCCTCTTTCTCCTCCTCCCCTTCCTCCTCCTCTTCCTCCTCCTCCTCTTCCTCCTCCTCTTCCTCTTCCTCCCCCTCCTCCCCCTCCTCCTTTACCTCCTCCTCATCCCCCTCCTCCTTTACCTCCTCCTCCTCCCCCTCCTCCTTTACCTCCTCCTCCTCCTCCTCCTCCTCCTCCTCCTCCTACTCCTGCCCCTCCTTCTCTTAAGTCTTCTGAATAATATTGTTTAGAATATACAGGGTTGTTCCGCCATGGTGGTGCATAGGGCGGGAGGTTACAGTACGCACCTAGGCAAACAAAAAATTACAGGCCGTGGGCCATATCAACCGTTTCGGAGTTAAAGCGTGATTAAGAAAATATGCTAGTTTTTCACAAATCCTTCGTTGCAGATGCACACATTTATGATCTTGAAATTAAGCAGAACATTTTTCTCGCACAGTCCTTAACAAAATTATGTTTTAAGTAAATTCGTCAAAATACCAAGTTAATAAGGTAATTGTCATCTATTATTTACTATAATGTCAGAGTAATTGATCTCCATATGTGTATGTATATTGGCTTTCAATAATTTCTTATTAAAAAAACTTGTTAAGATCAGGATTTAAAAAATAAAATGAAAAACGAATATTTGAATATTTTTGTTTAACTATCAAAGTCAAGCTGGAATTTTGTGTTTAGATAATAAAAAAAAAATGCAATGAACTGTTGACCATGAAAAATATTTCACGCATGCATCCACATTAAAACTTTTACATATATGTAGATATGTATGGATGTAGTTTAAGCTGAGCGCGCATATTCTATACAATACCTGAATATTTTCTGACAGGTATATCTACTACGAAATTAATATTTTACTTTTATTATTTATAATTTTTGTGTGTGTCAAACGTGAAATCAGATCGAAGTTTTTTCTAAAGAATTTCAAACATTCCGAATTGTATGCTGGTATGTGTATACATTTCTATATATACATATATATACAGACATTGATTTACTATATATTTTTGACCTTATGCAAAATTGCTGGAAATATTCCAGACAGAGGACAGGTTGGACAACACCACCATATAATTAAAAATTGTATCTTTTTTTTTTTGCTTTACACCTAAAATTAAATGTAGACAGGTAGAGATCTACACGTAACGAATAATTTAAGTAAAAAACACAGATATTTTCGCCCCCGGGAAAATTTTTGTAAACACTCAATAGCTCGCACAACACAAAATTCTTATTATTATTCTTCTAAGTTCGTTGCGAGATTATGTATCCCAACATAAGTAGATACATATGTATGGTATGTATAGATGTACATATGTACTACCTACCAGAAGGAAAAATATTTAAATTATAGTCCTAAACGTTAAATTGTTGTTTACCCAGTAATTAGCGAGTAAATTACTAAAATAAAGATTGACACCATCCACATACCTACAAACATACATACATATGTATGTACGTATATAAATTAAGTGTTGGCGATGGATAAGGGAGAAGGGGGAGAAGAAGAAGATTAAGGTGTTTTGTTCATTCCATTCCCTAAGTGACATATTTCCGGGGTATTTACGGATTTCTTGTGATTTCTAGAAATTTTTCTGTGATGTGGTGACCACTTAGTAAATTAAGATGCTTGATGTCAGCGCTGTCTTTAGCAATTATCGTGTTTTAAGAGCTTCTTTTCGTGATTATTCTTTTCTGTCTAGTACAAAAAAAAAAGAAGAAAAAATGGCCTTGACATTTTTTTTATTTCCAGAGAAGCATCTTTGGTTTTGTTTTGTTTTCTCTTTATTTAAAGAACTCCTCAGAAGTTTTGTCATTAAATATTTAAAATATTTGTTTTATTAATTTTCATACTAATACATAACGACTTGTTAAGATTATAAAAATGATTTAGTTAAATTTAAAAAAAAAACTTCCAAAAGGACAAAGAAATAGTAAAAAAAAGTGTACAAAATAACAACCGTATACATAAATTACTATGAAAAATACAGTAACAAACTAATACAAAAGTTGCGATTAGTGTAAATCCTTCTCAGCTCAAGTGGTAGAGAATTCCAAAGTCTAAGTACATCTAAAAACTGAAATTTATAGTATGCAGAAATATGATCATATCTTTCCAAACGAACTGCAGAATTGAAGGTAAAATTGAGCTTACGTAAAGAAACGCAGTCTAATAAACAAAATACTTCACACCCGTATAATAACAAAGGAATAATAATTGTTTTTACAAGCATGATGCCAGTTTTCAGAGGTGTAAAGAGTGCGGATGAACAAAGTGTATGTAAAGTAGCGTACACGTTACCAACAAGATTATTAATATGATTAGACCAATTTATAGTCTTATTAAGTATCAAGCCTAGGTTTTTTATAGCATTTTTAAAAAGTATTGATTCTATAGATAACAATACCATTAGTCTTGGATGCAATTAAGAGGAGGCCATTATTTTAAGACCATTTAAGATACGCGCTCAAGAGCATCATTCATTTAGCTTTAGCAGATAGCAACTTCAATAAGTGCAAAGGATCTAGAAATAAAAAGTTGGACGTCGTATGCGTATATAGATGACAATTATAGTTACGCAGAACTAATGGAAAATTAGTTATGAATATGGCAAAAAGTAAAGGACCAAGAATGGATACTTGTGGAATCCACTGTACACAAGAAAGATATCGGATCCAATTTGATTACAAACAACCCTCTGAAAGTGACCATTCAGGTACGACCGGATCAAACTACTTGCAGAACTGGAAAATGAAAAAAATTAACGAAGTTTTTGGATTAACACAGTATATGGTTGACTCGATCGAAAGCCTTTGAAAAGTCCAAAAGAGAGAAAGATTCTAATGTCGTCTGTTATTTTCAATAATGTAGTAAACCGGCTACGCTTAGATTTGAAACCTGACTGTAAATTTCTCTAAGTAATTATAATAAATTGCTTATGCATTATTTTTTCAAAAACTTTGTCACAAAATGGAAGAATAGATATTGGACGACATTCTGTCATACCCAAAAATTTTTTTATGAATAAGTAAAATTTTAGAAAATTTCCAGGACGCAGAAAAAGTTTATCTCATAAAGATAGTATTAAAAACATGTGTAAGATAAGGAAGTAATATCGGAAAAATGCATTTCTATTATTTCTGCAGCAGCATTATATCCGATGGACATTACTTCGGCAGATACTTCAATTTCGGAAGCCGAAGGAAAGGAGAACGAATCAAAAATGGTATCGTCACTTAAAAAATTTATAAGTTACTAGATCCTTCATTGAGAATCCCACTGTTAGACATAAAAATACGATTTAAGTCATTCGCGTCAGCTTCGATAATATTACTTTTGGACTTACTAACTTAAAAAGAAATTAGTTGATAAATTATTTATATTTGTATAAGTTTAAATTAGGTTAATTAAAGAAAATATAAGAAAAAAAAAGAAAGCTAAAAAAAAAATTTAGGTAAATAAAATTCAAATAAAATTTAAGCTAAACAAATATTTTGTGTAATTGATGAAAAGACGCTATTCTACAAATTAGTGTTGATAAATCTCTTAAAAGCATCGTCGCGTCGGAGAGGTATCAAGTTGATCAGTGACTACTGGTAAGGTGTTACATAAGAGGGGGATCTGAACAAAGATTGAACTCTGAAAAATAACACGAGAGAAAAGAGAAATCAGTACGAAACGATGCTGTTGAGATTATAAAAATGGAAGGAAATAAGGTAAGTGGCTGTAAAAAAAAAAAAACGGAAATGGATTGAGATTCCAAGAGTTTTTACCCTGTTCATAGAGGGTAATATAGCGTCGTTAAGACTTGGGCCCCTTGATTCGACGAAATTCACTTTGCCCCAAGCGACGATATTATCAAGATTGTTATTGAATGATCTAATCATGCAGAGTTCATGATCTAATCATCAGAGTATCAAAGGAGTAAGCGAAATCTAGGTACTGTTAACAGCAAAACTATGGATGGGATTGAAAGTAAGGGAAAGCAGATCATTAATGAAAATTAAGAGGAAAGACGGAAAGATAATAGAGCCCTGGGGTACATCGGTATTTATAGGAAGAGGTTCAGATGTAATGCCATCTAATACAACCCATGTTAGGTGACCAGATAAAAAAAATTTCAATCCATAATAAAAGAGGCGTGAGACCAATATCTTTCAGTTTAGCTAAAAAGTATATATTGAACTAAATATAGCTTTAAGGTAATTATTTGCTATATTATTTTAATTTACAAAATATTGCATTCAATTATACTCTATAAATCCTTCTTGATTTGTTCATTTTAATTCAATAAAATGGATAGCATCACTATCTAAAACAAAACAATTTGATTGAAATTAGTTTTAATCTGAAGAATGTTATGTTACTGTCAATCTTATCACTTACTTTTTATTTTTTAATGGCTTTTTAAATCTGGAATAACGAAAAAATTAATTAAGACATACCTATGGATCTTTTAAAATGATATTTACTTACATCCCTCTTATAAAAGCTGTTTTTACAACTTTTTCTTTTTACCCTGGACGCAAATTGCCCCTTTAATGTACGCAAACTGGCTTAGACTGGACGTAAACTGGTAATTTCCGAATACACATATTTTCAATTATCATGCAGACAAGTTAAATGTTTTGAGTTTTTAATTCAAACTAAAAGATAAATTTACAGCTTATTATTGTAGTACTAAAGTTTAAACACCGACATTAAGTAAATTTTACTATTAAAACCCTTCTTTTAAGGATGTAATTTCCTTAAATGGACGCGAATTGGCGCGTTTACTATATATTTCTTTTTGTATTATCATGCGTTACAAACAATGATTTCATCAATCAATGCAAAAAAAACCCAGAAATTATGGGAATGTTCACATCAGATTTCAATTATTCATGACATTTAATAAATAAAAGTTAAAGCCGGATAATGAATTATTTTACTTTTGATATGGCAACACATTTTAAATATTATACGCGTAAATGAAAAAAATGACCTTGGAAAAATAGCAGCAGCAGCAGCAGCAGCAACATCAGCGTCTCGAGTAAGTTAATTAATACAAAAAGGTAAAAAAAAAAAACAAAATCTGTACAAAAGACGGATAGCAACGACAGAAAATAAGAGAAAAATCATCATCACGCGATGACGATCTCTTCGGATTACTTTTTATAACTATAGAAAAGATCAACAACAGAAAACAAACCAGACACTGGACGACACGTCTATTCCAAGCAAAACAATATTAATGTGTATTCATCATTAGCATCAGAGGAGTGAGTATTCAGTATCGATCGAAAGTGGTTCTTCTCTGGCTTTACTTAAATTCATCTTCGGTAGGTAATTTAACTCCTCATTTTTGCTCTACGCGCCTACCTCCCTCCTTTGGAGCTTAAAACATCAAAACAAATCGAACAACGATTCTGATCAAGTTATGGACTTTCTGCCAACTTGTTCTTCTCTTCCACTATCCGTGACGAAGTTGGATGTATTTAGTTCTTTCCAAATGGCTGCTTTTATGTAATTTTACTCTTGACGAGACAGACAAACACAAGTCCACAGGCTGAGGGGAGAAAAGACTTCTGAAAACATTGTAACACGATCATAATACCTCTGATTTTTCCAACCGATCTCTACACCCTGTCGACTACTGCCATTTTGCCATTTTACACTACTCTCATTTTAGTTTGTTCGAATTTCACTTGTTATACAACTTTGGTTTTATTAATGTTTTTTTTTTTTTTTTGCTTGGAGGTATTAGTATTCATGAACTACAAGTTTTACATAATTTCTAGTAGTTCATCCTGAATCGATTTTGGTTGAACTGCACTGTTTCTACCATTCACAATGCAACTTTGTATATAAATTCAATTAAACTTCATCGTTTTTCTTGAAAGTCATTTTACTTTCGAATGTCATGGCCAAGAAGGTTTTTTTAACGAGTTCTATCCAAGCTTTAATTAATTAGTTATTTGTAAAATATATAGTTAATCATATGCAGATATGTTCATAATTGCATGGAGATGGTAGTGTTTATAAGATGTGAGATACGCTCATGAGTTTCGTAGCATTTTTTTTTTAATTTATACTTGGATTGAGGAATTGGATGGATTGAATCAGGATTCAAAGTTTATTATTTTTTATAGTACCTATAGGTTAAAGGGTGTCCCAAAATGAAGAAATATTTTAATTTTTAAATAAAATACATTCGTTATTAGAAAATTGGTGATATATTAGGGGGACCGGAAAGTAATGTCGTTTCTGCACATATCAATATTTTTTTTATCATTTAAGTGGAAGTGGGAACAAATTCATGTCAGACAATCGAAGAACTGTCAAACACTCTTAATAAATCTTGGTCGACCATCCAAGAATATTTGCAGCAGATTTGTAAAGTAAGCAGAGCAGGTGTTCGGATCCAGCATAATCTGTCCGAAGAAAACAAAACTAATACCTAGATCCAACATATTCAACTTATTGCTTCAACGGCACAATACAGACGAAAAATGAGTCCTGTATGAGATAATCCAAAACGCAAAAGGCAATGGCTCTCTCCGAATAATTGCCACGAAGTACTGCTAAGCCAGGTTTACATTCCAAAAAGGAGCTTTTGTGTGTTTGGTGCAGTATTCGTGGAATCGTTTATTTTGAAGTGTTGAAACTTGGACAAACTTTGAATGCAGACCTTTACTGTGAACAATTGGATCAAGTAAATTAATCTTTAATTGAAAAATGTTCAGCGATTGTCAACAGAGATAATGCAAGACCGCACTGCGCAAGACGTATACTGGAAAAAATTAATGAATTGAAGTGGGAGGTATTGCCCCACCCACAATACTTGCTCGATATTGCACCATCCATTTATTCCGATCGCTACAAAACTTTATATGTGATAAATATTTTGAAATTTAGGTTTGATATCCAAAATACCCTCTTCAGATATTTTGCTCAAAAACCAATTGATTTTTTTCGATCCGGCATTCAAAATTTGGACACTAGATGGCAAAATGTTATTGATGATGAGGGTGGTTTTTTTTTTAGAGGTATACAAATTTAAAATGAAATAAAACACGTAAAAATAATGTTAATAGGCATGGTGTTGGCTTTATTCAAAAGATAATTTTATGCCATTAGTGTTTAGACATGATTTTGGACATATGGGTCCTACGGCTGGCTCGAATGAAGCGCAATCGGGAAGTCCAACTTTTGACCACTTAATCGAGCAACTGAGGCCGTATATTGGTAATTACGCGGCGAATGTTGACTTCAAAGTAGTCCAACGTCTGTGGTTTATCGGTGTATAGTAACTTCATATATCCCAAAAGAAAGTAATCCGTAGGTGTGAGATTACACGATCGTATAGGCCCGTTCTATGCGAAATTATGGGCTCATCGAAAATTTCTTTCTCACAATTAGTCGATTGTGTCGCGCGCTGTGTGGTATGTTGCGCTATCTTGTTGAAACCAATGCTTTGCCACATCAATACCATTCAACTGAAAAATGAAGAAGCCAATCATTGCTCTATAGCGCTCTCCATTGATGGTAACATTCTGGCTGGCATCATCTTTAAAGAAATATAGGCCAATGATTCCATTTGTCCACAAATTACACCAAACAGTGACTTTTAATGGATGTAAGGGCGTCTCAACAAAGTCTTCTGGGTTTTCTCCACTCCAAATTTGGCAATTCTGCTTATTGACGATACCCTTCAACCAAAAATGAGCTTTATTGCTGAACAAAATTTTCCGTTGAAAAAGAGGATCAAGCTGAATATTGTTTTCGGCTCATTCCCCGAACTTACGGCGCGCATAATGGTCACGCGGTTTCAACCCTTGCACAAGCTGAATCTTGTAAGCTCGTAAGCCAAGATCTTTCGGTAAAATTTTTCACAAGGGGATGGGCATTGCTCCAATTGCTGTGCACGATGATGAATCGACTCATTCGGGTACTTTTCAACACTACGCTCCACAGCAGCCATTAAATTCTTTTGTGCGCATTGTATGGTGTCTTTGTGGATGCGTATTATCAACTAGAGTGCGTAAGTTATCAACTACAGTGCGCACGGTAAGTTTAGCGAACTGAACCATGATCCTCAAAATAAATTTGCACAATTTGCAAGCGTTGCTTTGGCGTAGGTCTATTCATGGTGAAATGGCAAAACGTACTGACCACAAATCAACTTGTCAACTGTTAAATTGACAGTCACTAGAAACAGTGTTACTAATTTAAAAACCAAACCTCTAAAAAAAAACGCCCTTACAACATTGATTAAAAAGATAAACTGGTTAAAATTTTATTTATTTCAATTTAATGTAAAAAACAACATCACTTTCCGGTCCCCCCTCGGCTATTTTGGCAAAATTTCATTCTTTTAACGACATTGTCCATTACATCATGGAATATTTTCTTCCTCTTTGAGCCCTGGAATTGTTTGTGGTATTATTGGTATACACTCTATCTTTAAGGTAACTTCAAAGAAAGAAGTCCAATGGCGCCAAATCGCATGAGACAGTCAATCCACATCACCTCTGCGCGAGACACAACCATGGAGTTTTGTTTGCAGGGTTTTTTCATATCAAATAGACGACATGTGTGACATGTGACCATCACAATTTTTTTTGAAATTTTACATATGTACATACTCCGTATGTTATGAGAAAAAAATACAAATTGAAATTTTTCCCTATACATTGCGTATTTAGCGAGTTATATAATATAGCATTTTTAAAACTTCGAAAAAATGCTGTCCTGTTAAAAATTTATTTTGGTATTCATGCTAGAACAGTGAAACATAGCTCGTTTGAAAGTTTCAAGCAATCTAAGAAAAATAGCATCTCATGTATGCAAACAAGTAAAAAAGTTAGAATTGGTCTAAGACCAATTCTTATGATACCCTAGATGAATGCCCGTATTAAATTTCGTATTGTCACCCTTCTGTGCAAGTTTGAATTTTGAAGTAGTTTTTCGCATATATTTCTAGAACGGTTTGTCGGACAGAAAAAATGATTATAACCAGTTTTATAGGATTTCGTATTCTGAAGAAGTTTTTAGTACAATAAAAATGTCTTGGACTGATCGTTTTTACAGTATACGTAAAAAACCTAAGTTTTTATATGGCAACACCAAGAAGGAGTTGCCCGATTTAGTCCATTTTTGAAATTTTATTTGCTAGTACAATGAAAACCCCATGTACCAAATTTCAGCTATCGGTGTGTTCTCAGGCAGTGTCCAAATATATAGTGGAAAACGAAAGTTTTGTATGGCAACCACATGAAAGAGTTGCCCGATTTGTCTCATTGTCGAACCTAATTTTACTTGTTTTTTAAAGGTCCGTGTACAAAATTTCAGCTCTCAAGTATACGCGTTCTCGAGTTATCGTGCGTACAGAGGGACGGACGGACATGAAAAAATCAAAATAACTTTTAATATTATGACAAACTTAGTATACCCTATAGATTTTATCTAGGGTATAAAAAGGACATCAAGGAAAAAGATTTTATTCGTTATCCTTGAATATCCTGAAAGACGTACTTTTAATTTTATTAATTTTTTTCTACCTTATTATATCCAGTAAAATTTTACGGGATAAAGGAGTAAAAATCATGAAAGTTTCACTGTCATGCATTTGCTCATAATAAATTCTTACTTTCTTGAAAATTAGTAAGTATTTATCTGTGAAAGTAGTGCGAGTTGATTCAGCAGCATTCTGGATTTTATTCTATAGAAATTTATAAATTTCCAAAAATTTTCTGACTCATAATAATGATGATGACTTATAGAGTAAATTTATGAAGAATGAAAAAAAAACTTGTGAGATTCTCAAAATTACTTTCAGGTCGTATTTGATAAACCGTTCTTAGATCTGTACTGTTTTCAAAAAGATCTTTGTAAGGATGTGTTGGACGAATTCATTCATTTGGTTACTTTTATTTTTCGACATTTGATAGCAGAATTGACTTTTTAAAAACATTCATTTAAATATAGAAAACGTATAATTTATAGAGGAGCCTGTGATGATATCCCACAACAAGAATTCCTATTTTTTAAAATTTTTGTAAAAGGCAAATGCATACAAAATGGAAACTTTGAAATTCTAAAGTTATCATTAACTTTAAACTTTGAAATCCCTCCTTTTTGATATTTCCTTAAAAGAAGTGTGGATTTACATAGTGCGAAATACACTTTAGTCGAGATTTTAAAAATTTATATTCGGCTCCTTTT
The DNA here is from genome assembly GCA_963924295.1 of Dioctria rufipes. Lineage (NCBI taxonomy): Eukaryota > Metazoa > Arthropoda > Insecta > Diptera > Asilidae > Dioctria > Dioctria rufipes. Next base: position 19,154,439 of record OZ002740.1, on the reverse strand, counting down.
ATAAGTATTTCAATAAGCTAAAAGAAGTTCATTATTATTCCAAAAGTCCCTGTATACAAAAATCAACTTTCTTACCACCATATATAGGCTGTCCCAGACTAATTCTATGCGCTATTCATTTGCAAGATAATTCGTTTCGTAGAAAGAAAACGAATAGCCTTTTCTCTTGTACTCTAAATAATTCCTCTCACACCATTGATTAATTTATCACTTCTGAATAGAAATCAGCAAAATTTTTCTTAAACGAGGCCACCAAATTTACACTTTCTATTTTCTACTTCTATGGATTATACAGGATGATCTGTATTGTATAAATTGATATAGGGGATGTCAAGATGTCAATTAAACCTTAATTCATCTTTAATCTCAAATTACAAATTTTACACTAATACAGGGTGTTTCATAATTGGTGCACCTAGCTCAAGGGTTTGATAGCTGAGGTGGAGATAAGCAAAAAATTATGAGGGGTGATCGTTGTTTCGGCAGGGCAGTGGGGGGGGGGGGGGGGGGTTAAGATTTTTAGTACTTCTTCCACCTTACATCCTGTAACTTTCTTGATGTACAACCTATCAAGGTGGGATTCATTTCAGATGATAACAAACCGTCTCGGCTTTCCGTCGGAAGTTGTAGGGCGTCAAAGTAAAAAAATTGGAAAAAATTCCAAATTTTTTCAAAATTGCGTGATAACTATCAGTTTTATTACAAGATTTAGAAACCCCGGAATGTTACCTTTAATTTGACTATGCACATGTACCTACTTAATTGCAACAGTTTTTGAGATATTCCCGTTTTTTCTATAATTCATAATTTCATTAATTTTGCTACTGACGATGGTAATCGCGTCTACTATTACGCAATTCCACGCAAAATTAACAAAATTAATGAAATTATGATTCATAGAAACGGGAATGTCTCAAAAACGCTTGCACCTTCACATTTTGCTTGTCTCTCCACCTCAGCTATCAAACCCTTGAGCTGGTGCACCAATTATGAAATACCCTGTATATTTTGAATTGATACAGAACAATCACTTTAGACATCTGCTATAAAAATTTATGACAATTTTAGTATTGTAAACGAGCAACGCGTAAAAGTTAAGTCATTGGACAATTTACAGCGCGTGACAAATCGTCAATTAGCTTAGCTGTTAGAAAGAGGTTTTCATTGAAAACTATATTCATTGTCGAAATATATGCGACCTAAAATATATTTTGTGCTATCCACCGTGCTGTCCACCGTCCAGTCATCCTTTTTGAAAAGGTTATGACAATTTCCGGTTGTCTGGTGGGGGATTTTTAAGTTCCTTACTCATACATTAGACCTTTTGGCAGAGAAGTCCTGCACATTCGTAGAGTACGTGCTCTGCAGATTCTACCGGTAGTTTACTCCATGTTCTAAAGCATGGACTTAAGTATGCAATGGCCAGTCATTTGGCCACTGAATAGCCTGATCTGGTGCTTATACTTACCACAGTTGATGACTTTCTTAAAGTCCTTGTATAGGAAGTTAATGAACTTGATCGTGTGTTTTGGTTCAAAAAGGCTTATCCACTCCACTGCAGCTAACTAACCTTTTCTGTTTGGATCGAAATTCAATGATCGCGTCATTTCAAGAAATCCCGAGGTCAATATTAACCTTGAAGGTTATGCGATCTAATTACTCTGAATTTCGTTTGGATGCCTTAAAATGCAGTAAAAATATGAAAAATATTGACAAAGTTTATATTGTACCATTTCCATAAGCCAATTCACAGAAAACTTAGTCTTAAGGACCTCTTTCAAATAAGTAAATTGCATTATGGCTATCCTTATTAATTTATCTAATATTTTTCACTTGATTTAAGAAAAGGTTTTTGTAATGTAGAGTGCATTTCCCAATCTCTTTAAATAATTCAGGCAAAACCAAACAACAATCAAACCATAAAAGCGAACTTCCGAAGGTTAAAGGACCAATAAATTGTTGGGAACTATTAAATATTTACATTATAAAAGGACGCTAAAAAGGACATTGTTTCAATATTTACCCACAAAAATGTTAAAGGTCTAATGCTTTCCCTCTATCAGATCAAAAATAAATAACGAGAAGGTCTTTAAAAAAAGAAACGATAAAGGATGAAAATGGACGTAAAAACAGTTTTAAGTGAAATGAAAGATGACAAGCAAAATGTTGTGTGTCAAGGTCGTCTTTCGGGTTGGAAAATTTATTATAGTGCGTCATTGCTTCTTCGTCTTATGTTATTTCTCACTCCAGAAAAGTCTTGTTCTATTCGCTTGGTATAGATTACGTGGGGAGTAATTTCAGAACTCTTGTCACGTCCTTCCCATTTACATACATATGTACGTCTCAGTTCTAGTAGCAGAACAGGCAACAAAAAAGATAATTTAAGTCTTAACAGAGAAGTGAAAAATCGATATCGTTTCTTTGTAGAGTGTAGGAGTGTTTAGAAAGGTTTTGTTTTTATATGCGTCATTTTTCATGAACTACAACTACTAGACTAAAGCTTTAACATTATGAAAATAATTAAATTGGAAAATATTAAGGGTTAAGAGTTTTGTTAAATATAGTTTTAAGGATAATTCTATAAAAACTACTCACGAATTTAGATATTTTTTCATCAGTTCCTTAGACTGTATACAAAATGGCATAATTTTTTAATTAAATGGAATCAAATGCGCAATATGTCACACAAATGAAGTCCATCAAGGACCTATTTGCAACATTTCGCTTCATTATCCAATGGACCACAATTTACTACATTTATTTATTTATACTACAACTATTATAGTAGTAGGTGCCACCCTACCGTCATTAAAATTAGATAAATTTATTGGAAAGTGGAAAGTTTTTCCAATAAAGTCAGGAGTGTCAGCCATCAGCTTTTCTTTTGAAGCTTTTCTTTTCTTTTATGTTTTGTAAAAAAAAAAATGTCTTCTGCTAAATGCTTTGCAACGCCAGTAAATTCTGTGCAAATGAAATAATTTTCGTCCACAGTCTGTTACCCAGGGTACAGAGAATGCAAGTATGCCATTAAATATTGACAGATTGTATCTGATGTGCTGTGGGGTCACTTCGCCCCGAATGTATAGAAAAGTAAGAGAATCTACGACATGTAAATAAATTTGACAGAGAGACGAGAGAAAGATTTCTTACTTTTCTATAAATTAGTGGTCGAAGTGACGTCACAACAAATTTCTCTCCAGACAAAATGGTTGAATTTGTATTCGTACAGAGAATACGTTGTTATCTCTGTAACGTGCTGTTACCTGTTCATTACCTAAAATGACTAAATTTGAAATTAACTCATTACAGAGACAGTCTGTCTAGGGTAGAGTATAAGACTGTAATGACAATGTCAACTAATTATGCATAAAATTCAACTCAGCTTTGTGGCGCCATTTCATTTTTTAATGCACTCGTATAGGTTTTAAGTTATGTTGATTTTTTGATGTCATTTTAAAATAAAATCCAAAATACAATGAGAGCGACTGAAAATATTCAACATTTTAGTTAGTTTATTTAAAACTGAAATAACTTAAATAATATTTTCGTGTTACCTTGTAACATCCAGAAACTCTTGCATACGATGTTGTTATATTTCTAAACTTAAATTGCATTATTAGGACCAATAATATTAAACCCAGATGAAATTATTGACATCTTCAGTGTATATTATTTAGTACTTGTCGTAAGCGTTTTTTTATATCATTTAATTAAGAATATTTATTTTAATAAAAATGTAAAAAATGTTGGCCGAATATCGGGTTTTCAACTATTATTTTGAAAAACGGCTACGACAAGTACTAAATAATATAGTTTTCAACCAATGTACAAAAGTTTAGTGAAATCGATTGAAAGAAAATAGGAAAATTTCTTGGCACCGAAAAAGCTTTCTTCGATGACTATGGTCTTTTTTGGCAAAATTTTAAATTTTTTATAGATTATTGATATTGCGTTATTAAAAAATATTTCTGTCAAACTTTTTGTTTAAAACAAAAAAATAAAAGTCCCAAAAGTTAGGGAAAAAATTGCTTTTAGGTGGATATAACCCCTTAAGTAAACGCGTTCTCGAGTTATCGTGAGAACGGTCCGGCAGGCGGACATGCAAAAATCAAAATAACTTTGAATAATATGCTTTGGGATGTCCAATCCATTTTGCAAACGTCATGACAAACTCTTTTCATGTATACCTACCCTATGAGGTTTTATCTAGGGCATAAAAATGGTCAGATTTTGACTATTGCGTGTGTGGGTGAGTCAAAAATTTTCCAACGAAATTACCTTAAAATTCCTTGAACTTGTCTTAAAGAATGAGGGCTAGTGGTAATTAATCAGGTTGCATTCTCTAGCAAATTCATTGTGCTCTAAGAGACTTGCAACTGTCATCCATGCAATATTCCCGCTACCCGTGAAGTGGAGTGAGTGTTTAAGGACATCTCATTTGTTCCGTTCATTAGTTAGGAAATTATTCAGGTCAAGTTCAATTGTGCTAGCCTCTGCAGTGACTCCTGCTATCTCTCTATTTGGTGACTTTGGAAGATGACACCTCTCTCCGCTTTTAATTAAAGCGAAAGTAATTATTTTGATTCCGAATGGTGGGAGGACAGTCAACTACAGCAGAGTTCCGCATTATTGTAGGGGAATGCTGTGTTAAAACTGGAGGTTATGCTTGGTATTCTGTGTTCGACATACTCACACCTTTAACCACGCATCTCTCGTCATATACCCTTCCACCATACCTTGGATTGTATCAGATTTTAACCCACTTGGACGTATCAAACCCACCGAGAAATTATTTGTTCTATTTTATCTAAATTTACTGTCAGAAAATCGTTATTCCACCCACCATTTTCCCCATAAGGTTAGACCTTTCATTTGACGCCTTTTGACCTTTTGATATGAGACGGCCTGAAAAGGCAATTAACAGGAAGAAAAAAAAATTCTGGTGTAGGTTTACAATCAACGCACATCCAGCTTTGAAATTAATAAAATCCTCAAGTTCATCATATATGCTTCATTTTATCTTGTTTACAACACACACACAATTTACTTACTTACAAATTACATAATTAGATGTCGATCCAATCGAGCAATCCTAATAATCATAAAAAATTGCTGTAACTTAACCAGAGCGCGTGAAGAGTAGTGCATTTTCTCACGACACCAAAAGTTATTAAGTGTCAACAGGTAAGTGTTTAAGAAGTAGTCAGCTTATATCGTGTTCCTTTCCATGAAAGAAGGTCATCTTTCCAATACACGATAAAACCGTCCCCCCCCCCCCCTTCTCTTAATTGGCTTTCTTCACCCTAAATATGTCAAACAAGGCATTGTGTACACAAACGCAATGTTCATCACCCGCGCTTGTTCGTCAACATCTAGCTCTGCGTCTTAAGCACTTTATCCGAAATCTAATTACGGATGGCCAATGTGAAAGTCAAGGCAAAGAATCAACAACACAACATGTGTGCGTTGGTGTGTGTCATGTTGTGATGTGATCGCTACCGCCGCCGCCGCCCCAGCCCCACCAGCGATTTATCGTTGATATTCCATGTTAAATTATGTGTGAAAAGTGCGCATGTTCCAAACCAAGGACATTTTTTGTGCTTGCTTTTGTGTTGGTGGGGTTGTTGTATGGATATGAGAAGGAGACTTGGTGTAGTATAGCAGAGGGGGGGCTGATGTATGGTATGGTATAGGTGAAATTGTAGAAAGACTGCTCAACTGAACTGCAACCTTCATTCTACTGGCTCAAGAGTAAACAACTTATGTTGGGCGGAGTGCGGGTAGTGCTATGCCCAGGGTCATTGAAGATTGGTGGTATATTTTAGTTATCCTCCCACCCCCAACCCAACCCAAGTTCCGAATTAAATTTTAATCTCGCGCAAAACTTTCTCTTTGTCTGGAACATTTTCGCCTTGATGAAATGGGAATTGTGGAAGGGTCGAGCAGACTGAAGAGGAGGATTTTCGAAAATGGGTTTGGCTGGTGGGACATAAGTCCTAATGGAATCTTGCTCATGACCAAAGACAACATATTTTGACGTGTCGGTACATAATATGTAGTTACATACATATATGTATGTAGAATCATTTCAAGGTTTTGGAAAAATATAGACATTAAAAATTTCAATAGCTCTCTTCTGTGGATGTCGTCGGTTGTGGTAAAAATAAGCGAAACTTTGTTGCTTTTCTTTACGAGGTTTTCCTTTTTCAAACCCCCAAATTCAATTTACCCGAGGTTAATGGAAAGTAAATTATCAAGGACTTTGGGATCGTTCTTAATGAGAATCTCCCGCAGAGAAATATTTTAGAATTTAAAATTGATTTCGTCTCCGCCCTTTGATTTGTGGGTCTTAATTTTTATAATTTATTTATGAAATTTGGAAATTAATGATAATTGCATAAAGCAGTCAGTGATTGTGGAATACAAAAAAATATAATGTACCTACTTATGTACATATATGTATATGTATACATATACATATGTGAGTTAAGTTAACCCATTCGGATCAAATCAAGTCTCACATGACTTTGACTTCAATTCTCACATGACTTTGACTTACAACTGGTTGTTGCTGTGGATTTTATGTAGAATAATTATAATAGGTCTTCTATAAGCTTTGTATTGTGGTGATGTCGACTGCGTATTTTGGTGCAGTCATACCTATCTGGGTCATTCCACAGAAAATCAACAAATGTTCTGAATGGACCATCTCCGTTTTTGATCAAATTTCACAGGTTGATTGGTTTTATAGTTAATTATACTTTGCTGGATTTTTTTTTGTTCTTGTCCAATTTTTAAAGGAGATCGGGATTTTAAAATTTAAAATAGTGACAAATTTTGCTTGGTAGATGTAACTTCAAAAATTTATATCTCAGAATATGCATATCGCAAAAAAACATGAAACAAATGCTTTTATTTAAGCAAGCTTTGAAATTCCTGAAAAAATAAAAAAATTCAAGTAATTTTTTCTGAAAAGTTGTTTTCAAGGATAATGGATATGTCCTTGATTTGAGTTATTCTTTAAATATATGTATGTAGTTCAGAAAACGTTGAACGTAAATTGATGACGTATGCTGAGTTCTCAGATTATATGCAGTGTGTTCGGTAAATAATCAGTACACGTATTTAAACAATCTACGCTGGCTGTTTTGATCGATGTAGAAAGTGCCTTCTAGAATGCTCTTCTACATACGAGTAAGTTGACTGAAGTGTTAACAAAATATGGAGTGAATCAGCCCCTAAAATATTAGATCGCACACATGTTGAACAATAGAACGTCTTTGCCGAGCTGGGTGGGGTAAGCAGAATAAAAAGAGTCCAGATGAACACCGCTCAAGGCGATATTTTATTTTTGTTACATACTGCTTTATACTCCATCCGGTTGAGTGTTAGCAGGAGATTATACATAATGAGCACTCTTATGGATGATCTTTTGCTAACACTCACCCGGATGATGTACAAAGCAATATGCTACGCAGAAGACTTGGTGATTTTACGCACCGGTAGCTATGAATTCAAACTCTGAGGACTGGGGTAGAACGGGATCCGACTAGTCATAGACTGGGCGACGGATTTCGGACTTTGCAACAATCCACTGAAAACCGATCTGTGCCTATTTACTAAAAAAAGGAACATTCCCAAATTGAACCTACCCTCTATTGCATCCACACGCTTCAAACTAAAACAGAGGCTAAAATACCTAGGTAAACCTAGCTAAACTGGAAATCACACCTTGAGGACAAAGCGAACAAAGTTCTAAGAGCCTTCACGATGTGCCGCAGATCCATAAGGAAAAGGTGGGAACTTAAACCTCAGATGGTACTATAGATTTATACTAGCGTCATCCGATCCACGCTACCTTACGGTTCTATGGTGTGATAGAAAGGAATGCAATTCGCCAATCATCGTAAGATATTGGAAACGATTCGAAGATTGTGCCTCTTAGTGTATGTGGCACTCTCGAGTCAACCAGCACCGGTGCTCTTGAGGTCATCCTCAACATACACCCCGGGCGGGCAATACATATCAAGAAGGAGGCGTCAATCGCCGCGCTGAGTCTGCATCTCAATCAGTGCTGGATTCGCACTGGAACAAGAGTTTCACACGAATCTCTTTAGATTGGTGCAGTGCATTGCACCGAACATACAGAGGGACAGCGATCACCTTTCGGTTTTTCGAAGGAAATGTGATCACTTAAATGCAATAATGAATGCCTTGACAGTTCAACTCAATTGACATAATAAAAGTGTTACTATGCATCAATTATAACAATTATCTTTATATGAATTTTAATTACTGGCTCAGAAAAGCGTTACAGATTCTTTGGCTCACGCCTCCTGGAAGAACTTCATGAAGCCGGAAAGGGGGGTGTGGGGTGGGGCAATTTTGAATTTTGTTAGAGCATCCGGTTGGGATTTATAAGCGATTGCTCATAAGTCTGGAAGGTGAACAATGGGCCTAATTATGGCCTACGGGTTTAAATCAATCAAAATCGGTAAATAAGAAGGATCAAGTATGCCAATGGATTGATTTTTTGGAGTGTCTTAATAATACTTTTGACCCACTCCCTCCAAAAATCACTCCTTTCCCCTCAAATTTATGTTTGAAAAATTTCGGTTTTTCGAAGGAAATGTGATCCCTTAAATCCAATAATAATGCCTTGACAGTTCAACTCAATTGAAACAATAAAAGTGTTACTATGCATCAATTATAACAGTTATCTTTATATGAATTTTAACTACATAATACATTATAAACCTTAAACATTTGTAAGGATATATAAATTAATATGTTAACTATTATTAGTTTTTTGTAAACACTTTATTGAATGTTTATTTATTTATTTATTTATTTTTTTTGCTTTTTAGAACAAGCATTTGGTCACATGGGACCTATATCACCGCCCGAAATGAAACCGGATATATCATTACTAAATGGAAATAGTACAGGAAGCTTTTCACCTGGACCTGGTAGTCCAGGATCGTTTGCAGCTATCAATAGTACATTACAATCAGTCAATACATCAACTGGAACTTCACCAACAGCCGCACAGAATAGAACACAATATCCACCAAATCATCCATTGAGTGGATCAAAACACCTTTGCTCCATATGTGGAGATCGTGCTAGTGGAAAACATTATGGTGTTTACAGGTAAATAAAAAAATAATCGTAAATTAAATTAAATTAATTTTTCGTTGTACTTGTGATAGCATTTTAACACTTAACAAATTTCGTATTTGAAAAATCCATGCAGATCAAATAAGAAGCGACGAAAAACGAAGCACAATTGTTTTTTCAAGATGTTGGGTAACCAATCCTCCCTTCCCCATCAATCTTCTCGCAAATTTTAATTTGTATCCACAGTAATGTACTCAGAAAATAGTCGAGACTCCTGACTTTTTGTCCCCCTTAAGGGTTAAACTGATAATTGATTGGTAACAGTGACATGTAATTTCTGCTTTCATACAGAGTGTGTCTCGTATGTGGTCTTGCACCCGAAGGAGGCTATGGACAGGATATGCTTAGACAAAAAATTATATGGGTGGAGGAGGGGAAATCCTAACGGCTTCCGAGATAACTGGATTTACTGGACTGTTTTTATAGATCACCGTGTAATTTCTGAACGTTAGACCTTATGATGATGACTTAAAAGTGCAAGAACGCAGAAAGCGTTACATTTTCGATACATTTTTCGGCATCTTAAACATAATATGAAAAGTTGTTCTGTTGATGGGTTTTTTTTTTTTGATAAAAATAGTAGTTAAATAAAGAAAGAAACGAGTCAAATTTCTTTGTTAAGCCAGACCTTCAAAACGGAGAAAAGGAAAGGAACAATATATCGATCATTGGAAATGACGAAAAAGTTTCAATTCTCAACAAATTTTAAATCATCATCATAGGGTGTAACGTTCAGAAGTTACAGGGTGCTCTATAAAACATACCCAAATATCTTTAAGTCCCGTTATCTCGGAAACCGTTAGGATTTCCCCTCCATGTCCATGTCCTGTCCATAGCTTCCTTCGGTTGCAAGACCACATACGGGACACCCTGTAACATATCATATCATTATTTTTAATGTCCGCCGATTCGTTCTAGAAATAGACGCGTAAAACAACTTAAATAAACAAACTTGCACAAACGGGATTACATATGGACATCCATTTAGGGTATCGTAATAATTTTTCTTAAAAGTAATTTTTTTGTAAATACATCATACAAGTCCGGAAAGTAATTAATTTTGAAGTACTTTTGAGTTTTTATATGTCACTTTCTATATTTTATTGATTGTATTTACAGCTGCATTCGCAGTTTACTTGCAAAGTGGGTGGTGAAATAATTATGGACAATTTAATTTTTAATCTTTTCTTATATTAAATCTTTTTAAAGCAAGAAAAAAATCGTAAATTGTTAACACATTAAAAAAAACGAACTTATCAAAAATTTGTCAATTTGCTCTTTTGTGAGGAAAGCTTGATTAATTTTTGACATTTTAAGTGAAATGGAGAGAAAATATAAAAAAAATAAACTTATTTTTAATTTTCACTTTGATTGTTTTTATTTTAATTTTATTTTTTGTTTAGTCGGGGGATGGTTGTTTTTCTTTTTATTTTATTTAAAATATTTTATTTTCTTATACGTGATGGGAAAATGTTCATAGAATGAAACAATAATAAAAATTATTTTTGTTTATCAACTGAAAATAAGTCGAAATAGTCACCTTCATTTCCCTCATTAATGCTCAAATTACTTCCCCCGTAATTCGTTTTTTTTTTTTTTTGGAAATAAATAAGAATTGCTAGGGGTGAGATTTGGATTGTAGAACGGATGATTTAATATTTTGATGCGACATTTATGGATTTTAGCCACTGCAAGAGGTTCGGTGTAATTTAAAAATAAATGTATAATGTTCTTTGGGTAGCTGCTCTGTGACGGGCTCTCTTATTAGTAGATAGTGAGAACACTCCTATAGAATGAGTAGAGAGAGTAGCTCACGATCTAGTGTTCATTCAGTGACCGTAATCGTCTCTGTCGATTTTCTTTCTGGTACATATCCTGTAAGGAATTCAAGGCGAAAGTTATGAGCGTGAATACCTTTACACAGGGTGTTTCCTGGTGAGAGATCGAAAGCGAAGGAGGTGATAGTACTCACCTAGACAAACAATTAATTGTATGGTAGGGAGGGGGGGCACCTCAACTGTGCCGGAATTATAGGTTAATCAAGAAAATACAATACAATAAACAATCCGTATCTTAAAAAGTACAAGGTGTACAGTAACCGTTAAGGCCCCATTGTATATAGCCTCAGGGCCTTTTCATGACTGCCAAATCCGCTATGTACTCCTCTCTTCTCTGGAGTTTGGCGCTTTAAAATAAATTTTTTGGAATTTTTACCTTTTTTATTACTTTCCGGTCTTGGGAGAGGGGGGGGGGCATATTATCATAACTGTTATTAACAAGAACTGGAACTGGAAGTATGGACTGTCCTCTTTAATGTGAGCTTATATTGTAGCCGTTATTAGCGCTTAACCTATTTAGGTCAAAAATAATTTGTTCCCTTAGTAACTGAAAACACGTCAAAACTATTTTATTATTTTGTTAAGTGAGGTAAATAGAAAGTGGTAGCCTTTTGGAAAGTAAGGAGTCAAGTTTAAAATTACTGGAAGACAATTTTTCTGTATGAATATTATAGTTTAGGCTATATAAAATCAATGTCTTGTAACAATATAGAATATTTTTGAGAATCGGACTTCTATTTCATGGCTTGGGAAGTATTCCTCGAGGGTTTTGAAAGAATTCTAAGTGCGGTGGACTCCCCCATCTTACCCTCCCGTCTGAATAATAATAATAATAACAAATAAAATTTCAAAAATGGACTAAATCGGTGTTGCCATATAAAAATTTACATATACTGTGAAAACGATCAGTCCTAGATATTTTTATTGTACTAAAAACTTCTTCAGAATACGCAATCCTATAACATTGGTTATACTCATTTTTTCTGTTCGACGAACCGTTCTAGAAATATATGTGAAAAACCACTTCAAAAATCAAACTTTCATAGATCGGTGACCATACGAAATTTTATACGGGCATACATGTAGGGTATTATAAGAATTGGTCTTAGATCAATTTTAGCTTTCTTACTTGTTGATAATGCAATAATTTTCTTGAAGCAAGTGGTCCTTTAAGATAGAATTAGATTGGACTTTTCGAAACAGGGCTAGCGTCGCGTTTGACTAACTCAAGACTTATTAACACTCCTTATACAACAAGCATACATTCGATATTACCTGTTAATGCGCGTGCTATGCGAGTTACGCGTTTAAAATTTTCAATCTGACTTGCGCTTTAAAATGTATTCCTTTGGCAGTTCTAATTTCTACCATCAAACGACATATCTTTATGTTGTTGGATGGTAGATGGATTGAGACAAGGTTGGAGCCCGGATGGGGTCCCTGGAATGTAGGCTACAAAAATGAGACCCTGGATCCTATTCACCCTCCAGACTTATGACCAATTGCGCATAAGTCCCAACCGGAAGCTCTAACAAAATTCAAAATTGGCCCTCAACCCACCCTCCTTGTCGGCTTCATGCAGTTCTTCCAGGAGGTGTGAGCCAAGAAATCTGTAACGTTTTCCTGAGAGAGCCGGACAGTGACAAAACAAATGAGTCAAGTTTCGGATTCCTCTCCGCATCTGCATACCAGATCGTCAAAAAATCCCATCCTGTGTAGGTGACCCCTGAGAAGAGAGTGCCCAGTGAAAATTGACACTTTATGTGATTATCGTCAATTCTAAATTTACGGCGCACGTGTTTTCGTTTTTCACTGAATAAGTTAAAGATTCCAAAGTCGAGTTGGCCCGCCCCGCGCCGAGATCAGCACGCATTTTTGTTTAAATTGAATACTGAATACTATTATTGTAATCATTGAATCTGTTGATTACAACATTATCATATTATTTATTTTTATATAATGTAGACACAACTGTAAAAAAAAAATGTTGCCACAAAATATGTGCCCCCCTCCCCCCTAGTTACGCTACTGTATGTAGGACTTAAGTGTTTTATCATTCACCTTTGACCAATAATTAAACTTCTTAAAATTCTTTGACAGCTCACTCTTCCTCGCTTCCTTGTTGTCCGAGACTCTGCAAATCATGTGGTGAACATTGGCATCCATTTATTACCAAGGCGATTGAGTTTTCGTAAACTCAACTACTTTAAATAGATACCAAGAGGGAGGAGATGTATTTCTATTTTATTTTTTTTAATAGATCATATGGCGTCATACAAAGTTTTAAGACTCGATGAGCGTCAAAGAGATGACGAATGTTGTCCTGCCAAATCCATGATGTTTGTACGATTGCCACATATTAGTTGTGCTCCTATATACACATATTTTGCGTTTCGAACAATTCTTCAACATTTAAAAAAACCACAAAATAATTCATTTTATTTTTATACTTTCAATTTTCCATTTATTTTTCGAGCTAAATATGAAACATGAAATTTTAGCATTCAATGAATTCAATACGAGAAATAATAAAAGTGAAAGTGCACGTCTATTACAAATTCGCATATGTTGCAGTAGAAAATCTAAAAATAAATTTGATGCATGTCTAGAATCGTTTCACAAGAGCCTTCGAAAGATGCCCTTATCCCCGCCGTCGCCACCCGTCAAGAGTAGTTGCATTTTCAAAAGTAAAGCAATAAACAGAGTTAGCGGCACCTTTGAGAGTCTCAAGTTCAGAGAACGGACGCGCATTAATGCTAAACACCAGCAATAGACAGAGAATTCAATTTATAAAAGCGCTTACGCATGCAGCCAGATTTAAATAATAATTTCATACTACCTACTACATACGATGAGGAGACGACGCGACTCGCCGTAGTAAAATTATTATAAGGGAGCTGCGCTTGCGCTACGCAATTCCTCAGAATTCTGGCAAAAATAGTGGACATAAACATTGGATGGAATTTGTTTGGATTTACCATCAGATCAGATACTACATAAGTACATATGTAGTCATACCAGTGAACTTGTAGGCTTGTTATTAGTAGATCTATAGTGAGTCAGCAATACCAACAACATTGTTTACCGTTCACTTGTTTTGTAGACAAATATACATATGGATGTAGGTGCGGATCATCGAGGAATTGATTATTATACGACGCAGACGTGGTGTGCGTTCTAAAATTGTAGCGCTGCTGTTTTGTTTGCCATTAAGTCATCATTTCTAGAGGCTGAATAATTTTGCAATTCCACCGGTGAATACATAAGAAGACACAGGGGTAGATTCGCGACCGATATGTAAACAAATGAATGTGCAAATTTCTGATCTTGTCTGCCGGAACTGTGGTGCAAATAAAAAAATGCAAAATTAATTGACCTCGAGGAGGAGAGTAATTCTTTTGCGAACGTTGATGTAGTATCATCATGTATAAGTAAGTGAGTGGAAATTTATGGAATCATTGGCATGACAACAGAAAGGGTAATTAATAAGGAGGAGGTGCTCAGAATAATAAATTAAGTTCCCTTGGCTAACTATACATGTCCATTATCTTCTCCTCGTGTAAGTATGCATGTAGGTTGCACTGTAATCCGACTTATACTCTTCACAGAGCTCCTGCTTCTGTTTACTTAATTCTAGACGTTTTAGTAATAAGATTTATGGAATATAATATCCGATGTTATCCTGATCTCGAAATCAGTGCCAGTCTGTTGAATCCAGACGAAATATGAAATAATTATCCATAGAATTGGAGTGTAAGTGTACAAAAATTATATATATATATTTTTTAAAATAGTTCATCTTCAGATTAATTTCAGTTTTCCTTTCTTTGCTAACTGTATTCTTTTTTTTTTTTTAGCTGTGAAGGCTGTAAAGGTTTCTTCAAGAGAACTGTACGTAAAGACCTCACATATGCCTGCCGAGAAGATAAAAATTGCACAATTGATAAACGGCAAAGGAATCGATGCCAATACTGTCGATATCAGAAATGTTTAGCTTGTGGCATGAAACGAGAAGCGGTGCAAGAAGAAAGACAACGAGGAGCTAAGTTACCTACCAAAAACGATGACCTAAATCCTACAAGTTCGGTGCGAGATTTGACGATTGAGCGGATAATGGAAGCTGAAAAACAGAGCGAAACCCGATGTGGCGATAATGCCATTCCCTACTTAAAAGTTGGACCAAATTCAATGGTTCCTAACGAATTTAAAGTATGTATTGAGTTGGCTTTTTTTTTTATATTTTAACTATTAAATATCTATCGAGAATATATTAAAAAAAAATCAATTAATTATCTCTTTTTTACAGGGCCCTGTATCTCATTTATGTCAAGTTGTTAATAAACAATTGTTCCAGCTAGTGGAGTATGCAAGGCGGATGCCTCATTTTTCACAACTACAACGAGAAGATCAAGTGATACTACTTAAAGCAGGTTGGAATGAGTTGCTAATTGCAAACGTAGCCTGGAGGAGTATAGACGTAAGTCGAAAATAAATCGAATGATGTGACTTTCAGTTACCAAAAATATTTGGCTAATGATGATTTTTTTTCTCCCTATAGTTTTTAGATGTAGAATGTCCAAATCCAGATGGTACTGTTGATAGGCGGACACGTATTGGGCAGCCTCAACAAATGTGTTTAAGTACCAATTTCACATTACATCGAAATAGTGCAATGCAAGCTGGTGTTGCAGCGATTTTTGATCGTGTTCTTTCCGAATTAACTGTTAAAATGAAGCGATTAAATATCGATAAAGCGGAATTATCATGTCTAAAGGCAATTATCCTATTTAATCCAGGTATAGTTAAAATTATAAAGACATATTTTAAATGATAACATATGTTAATATTTACTGTCGTTACTCTTTTGTAGATATTCGTGGTCTAAAATGTCGTCAGGATGTAGATAAATGCAGAGAAAAGGTAAATAAAATATTTTTAAAATTTTAATTTTGCATAGTCGTCTCTATATGATTCGGTATGAAAAAATGAGAAATCTCCACGATACTTTCTTAGTTAGTTGCAGTCTCCCCAGGAATCCAGTTAAGGTAAACGCAATTATTCCTGCCAATCAATTTAAGTTTGCTTTGCACTTATGTCTGTTCTCAGAAAATTTTGTGTGAGTGCGTAGTTGAATTCTCGGGAGTGCTCTGAATTCGGCTGACTGTCATTACATTTTCACGCTATCTCTTTTTGATTATCCAGTCTGCAGATTTTATTATAATGACAATCTGCGTTTGAAAGTCTTTTTGCTATTTTACTTAGAGCATATGAATATTTGATGTCTTCGTCCAAATAGCAATCAGATCCCATAGCATTAGAGGTTTTGGAGGTATCTAAATAGAAGACATTAGTTAACCTATCCAATTGCATTCTTTTTTTCTTCTTGCAAACATTATGAGAGGAGTTTATTCGTCCACATACATACAGAGAAATTTGCATTATTCTGCAAGACACAGCGACATATCACCAATTGCGGTTACATGTTAATTATACGAGCATTCTTCTTTAAGCGCTTTAATTGTTTTCTTCTTTTGAATTGTACGATTCAAGGATTGCAAATCAATTATATATAACGCTTAGAGCTGCATCAGGTGTGGTACTTGAATCATCTGTGATACATAATGCATACCACTCTTTGTAGCCTGCCCAGGGCAGTAAAAAAGTTTCTAATTGCTGCCCTTTTCTAGACCACCGGCATAAATATAACAATGGTTCTTGTTATAGTCGTATATATTTTATGCATCACTACAACTATCCTAAAACTCCACGGTTTTTATACTGGCATATTATTTAGTATACTTTTCACTTTCACTTCACTTTGCTGCTATTTAGGATTATACTTCCATACTTAGCTGCGTGTATATAGTTGAATATTTTTAACAAGATGAGCGTGAAACGGGCTGTGGCCAATAATGGTACCAACAAACCAACCTCTGTTTTATTTTCTTCCGAGCTCTAAGTGAAAGTCAGTAGTGGCCATTAACATGAAGTTTCTTACACGCTCATGTTCAGGAAATCAGCTTAGGAAACATAGGACGATTCAGTCCTCCCACCCTAGTTAACAATTCTACCGCCATCTTTCTTGAATTGTATCGACAGTTTTGACTTCATCACCAGTAAATCTGTGAAAAACCCTCCTCGAACTTCACTGCGGTTTCACTGGTTTCTGTCTGCGAATAGTAGTCCTTGAGAGGCGTAGATCTACCTCACCAAGATCTGTTCTATGTACTTCATACAGATTCGCAGATTTGCACAATGAAGTAGGATTAAGATAAGCGGGATGAGTGGCCTTTGCACTGCAGCCATTCATTGCCTTATTGTGCACAACTTTCTTTATAGTTCATCCAACAATCCCACACTTCCTAAGAAGAGCAGTATTTTTTTGAAGAAGTTTCTTCGCAGGCCTTAAGAAATATAAGCCAAAAGCCTGGAATCTACAATGTTCAATGGCCTTGTATTCGCATAAGACGTGCTTCGATCTCTCATCCTCTTTGAGACATAGCCTACAAACATAAGTGGATGATACAATAAGTTAAACTACACATTGTCAAAAGCCATCCCCATACATATTCTCACAAATGCAAAAAAGCCATTTAAAATGGAATTTAATTTAGTTTTTGATAGTGTACTCTCCATTACATGAAACGGATCATTTAGGCTGCCAATTTTAATTCAGCTGTAGGATACTTCTGTGTTACAAAAAATGCCTCAATTTTCGAAATGTGATTTGATTAGATTAGAATAGAGTTTTGGAACGGCGTGCAGGCGTTGGCCTCGCATTCACTGCAACCTGAAAGATCTATTCTGAGTCCCCGTTCAATTTACTCCCTTTCTAAATTTACACTGTTCATAAAGTCTAGAGCCATTTTGGGGTTTAGGTTCCACACGTAGTTTGATGGAGGAAAAGCATATTCGAAGTGGAGTAATCTCCGCCTGGCCAATGCTTCGCAGGTGCTCCGAGGTTTTGTGAACATCCTGACAGGAGTGGCAGGATGAAGTCTCAGCCAAGCCGATCTTGTATAGTTTGAAATGTGATGCAACACGTCAATATACTCAGATTTTGGTTTCAGCGTTAAGTTAGGAGAAAGAATAGAACTTTAGGTTTCTGAACAGCTATCAACAGTAATGTGAGGTATGATACTTTGCATGTAAGCAATGGTAGTTGACGTTTCACTTCCCATTTGGATGGATTGAGTACTACTAAGTTTCTGTCCGAATCCAAATTTTGGTTTTCGACTTCGTCTTGTTATAACAGTTAGTGAAGACGTCACACAACAAGTTCAGCTATTATATGAATTAGACGAAGACGAGGATAACTGTCCAAATTCGTTAGCTTAGCTTGATGTCGCAGACAGCAAACTTACAAAACTTCACTATATGTTGTCTATTTGTACAAAGTAGCAAAGCTCGGTGGCATAAACATGGATTCGGAATACAGCTTGAATCGGTGTTACGTCAATGGACCAAGACGAAAACGAAGACTTGCATTCAGTCAGACCCTAAGGTTGTTGTTGTTGTTGTTGTAATAGTTGCTCTTCGTGATTAGGTTTAGATAATTTTGTCTCTACATGAATAAAACACTTCTTTGGTATAATTTTTCGATATCAGATTTTGTCGGTGAATTACAATTTTTTCTGTTTTGTTCCGTTTTATTTATTTTTTTTTTTCAAATAATTGCTTTTCCAGATCTACGCATGTTTAGATGAACATTGCCGAACAGAGCATTCTGGTGATGATGGTCGTTTTGCTCAACTTCTTCTTCGGCTTCCGGCATTGAGATCAATAAGCCTAAAATGTCTCGATCACTTATTCTTTTTCCGGCTGATCAGTGAGAAGCAACTGGAAACGTTTATTGTTGAAATGCTCGATACGCCGCTGTGTTAATTTTAATTTATTTTTATATTTTTCCTTGTTTTGTTTTCATCCTACCTCTATCTTTCTTCCTTTTTTCCACTCTCTCTATCTCACTCTCTCTCTTTCTCTCTATATAAAAAAAATCTGTGTAGTCTTAAACGCAGGTTTTTATAGAGACAAGGAAATTCATTTTTTTTGTTTTTTTTTTTAATTATTTATCATTATGCAGTGATTGCTGTATGTAATTTTACTACTCTAATTGCTATAAAATAACGCTCTTCTGTGCTTTATTGAACTTATTGAAAGATAAGACAACAAATGTTATTCCGTTATCTATATATACGCTCTATAGGTACACTATTATAAATAAGCTTAAGTTAGTTTTATGTTATCTAAGTTAATAGAGAAAATTATATATAAATCGAAATATTTTGTAATAAACCAATGTTTTTCTTTATTTTTCTTTTTATTTTATTTTTATGGCAAAACAAAAATTTATAAATAAAAATAATAAAATTCACTCAAAAGTGATACTATATATTTAGAGAAAATGACACTCATACACCACCTGCGGGTCATTCCATTAGTGAATCTATCAAAATTCGCACTTTCACACAACCCGACCATCATCAATTTTTCTTTTGCTGAAAAGTAATAAGATAAAAGTTTCATTAATGTTTTTTTTTTATTATATAATGCATATTTTATATAGTTTTCCTTAAATCATTGAACTTTTTTTTTCATAAAATTAGCTGCAGGCCATGCCTCTGGCCTCTGTGATAATTAGAGCCACAATTGTGATTTTTTCATTATAGGAGAGCCCGGGGCATAATAACGAACGATTTTTAAATATGCCAATACCAAGTAGGGTTAATCAGGAAGATATAAAAAATTACCGTGTAACATCCTTATGAAATGCGTTGTTGACCAAAGTGGAAATAAATAGGTTGACATGTATTCATAGAACTCGAAAAAATATTGCTTTTACAAAATGCCGTTTTCTCGGTTTTTGAGCAACCAACGTCCGAAAAATCGAAAAATGTATAGTTTGCGAAATGCTAAGCACACTAATTGTTGAAGTCATTTTCCTTGACAAAGAATTTTCTTCTAATGTAAAATTATGTCTTCTGAGTCCGCTCTTCGCTGAGTCTACCAGAATGTGAAAATCGAAAAATGATTATGTCCCGTTAAAAGTCGTCATTATGGCCTGTAAAAAGCTCGTCATTATGCCCGGTAAAAAGTTAGTCATTATGCCCTGCAAAAAACTCGTCATAATGGCCCACCACACATTAATAGTCTTTTTCCGACATGTTATGTAAAATTTGTCGAAAACTAATATAAAATCAATCATTACCCTGACAAACTGCACGCTATAAATATACTAGACTTACTCACCATTCAAATCAAAACTCCGGAAATATTTCCTAAAACATAATCTTTCTCAAAGCTTTAAAACTTTTGCATGTTGTAATGGCAAAATTCGTCTGCTCTTTTCGTACAACAAACATAGACTAATATGGAAAAAATGTTAACCATATGTTGACAATACTTAACCCTGCATTGTGGGTATCATAGTGCGAGTTAAAATAAAGTTAATTACAGATAATATGCACTCGTCACTATGCCCCGTTCGTCATTATGCTATAATCGAATTTGAAATTTTCCATTTTCCTCGAAAACAAATATACAAATATGATAAACGGCTTTCAAAATATTTAGTACACTCAAGGCTGTTTCTAACACACTGTGTAAGTTGTCTGGTTCATAGCGGCATTTGATCTCTGTACATGAAATTTCAAGAATTTGCTTTATTATTATAAACGAATATAAGTTTAACAATATAACAAAAATCACATTAAGACTATTTCCACAATTATTTTGCTCAGACTTCTGGGCATTGATTTGGTTCTCAATATGGTTTTAGAGCATCTGGAGCGCGCTCATGTAGTAGGCTACAGCAGTGCAGCCACATCCGCAACCAGTCATAACTTTCTTGTACCGAGGAATAAGTGCGTGTAGCTGAACGAGTTTACCAATTGCCAGCTTCAGAAATGTCACCATTGGAGTACCTATTACCTGCTTCGTCTATTAAATTAATAAATGCCTTCCCCCACACTCCATCATATAAATGATTACATTTGCCATTATTACAATAATATATCTTTTCTGTTCGGTAATTTAAAAATAACGACAAACAAAATTGTCTATGTTGGTTAACTATGCTGGATAGCACTTCCAAGTCGGTGCCAGCAGCAGCCGGCTACGAAACCAACTACTATGATTTTTCGAACGAAAGAAACTGCCAATTAGTTAAGTAAAAAATCTGGCTATTGCATTTCCGAACGACGATAGTCACATCTACAGTTACCATAGCCGGCTCCATGATGGCGTTTCAGATGTCAAAAGCTCCCAGAACTTTTAGATAGATTTTTTTTTAGCTCGTTGATATTATATAATTGTCAGTTATCGGCATATACCTTGCGAACAATCCATCGCATAATGTTCTATATCAGGAGAACAAGTGGGTCAGCCAGTGCATAACATTAATAATGATTTAATGACTTGAAAATAACCTCGTGTAGATCAAGAAACGTGAATTATTGCCTTGACTTTCTGGGTTTCGTCAGGATAAAGTAGGATATACATTATGATGGCATATGTTTTTTGCAGATATTGTTGATTGAAATTTAAATGCTACCGAAGCAATCACTCGACCATTCCTCTCTAGTTTTTACGGCAAAAATCGCAAACTGCCGAAACAGTCAAATTGAAATATCTACTTCCAAATCATCTTCAATTAGATTCGTAAAAGACCACTGCAGCTAATCTGTGAATGCTCTACTTCCTGCTTCTGGACGAGGGACTACCTTCGAAATAACTTTAATCCTATATCTATAAACAAATATTTAAAATCTAGTAATAATAATAAAACGTGTTGCCAGTAGTCAATATTGACAAATTAGGGTTGTCAGTAATAATGTTTTAGATCCAGCACCACCCATTAAAACATTGTATGCTTGAGAACTTTTTAATAGAGTAAAATTTCCGAACACGCACACATTAACAAAACGAAGTCTGCAAAAAATGCAGAAGGCGTTTGCTTCTCTCATCACCTATAAATAAATTTCCGTAAGTGATGTACTACCTCCCTCACAGTTCATGAAAAAAAAGTGCATGCCATTATAATATAAATCCTGCAAGCTCTCTTGATATTCCAGACTATTCATTGTGGTAAATGGAAACGTGAGTTCTGAATTACCGAGCTTTTTGAATGCTCCCCATTATCATAAACAATCCTCAGCTGAAATTGAGTTTTGAAAAATAACGCTGATCCTTTCTTCCTTTTGGTCACCTACAAAGACAGAATCAAAAGATGAAGAAATTCATTGGGAAAATGCACTATACACAATATCGTCGTACCTGCTACCATAGTTATTACATGTTTTCATGGGCGATATCAGGATTTTTCTCGATTGCCGTCTAAACAGTTTATGTTGACGCAAATATGTTTTCCTGTTTTTTAATAGATCACACAGACGTTGTTAAGTTGGATATTTTCTGCATAACCTTCTGACATCTCTAACTGCAAATATCTATTTCCGACCGCAATATATTCTGAGATCGTAACTTTACTTATTTTTCAAGTAATTATGAAGTACGCCCTTCGATCTGTTCACCTTTTCGACCTAATCTTTGGTCTTTGGTTCAATAAAACGTCGATAACCCCCTTTCTCTCTCAGCCAGAACCTTGTTTCGTCGATTACGCTAAAAGTAATCGCAATCTCGATTAAAAAAAAAAAGAGTTTGAATTACTTGTAACATCTAACACTCAAAAATTTGAATAAATACTGTTATAATAATGAAATATAAAGTTTTTGCCAATTTCTTGAAATGTCATTTACAGAGCTCATATACTGTTATAACTAAGCATCCTATCCAGTCCTGAGCCTAGTTTTTACGGAGCTTTGACGCCTCCCTCCTATAATGTACTTATCTCCAGTAAATATGTACATCTATCTACTTTCTACTTACATGCTAGAACAATCTTGAGTGTCGTTCTCCATATTCTGAAAATCATTTAACAGCAAAATAAAAATCGTCAAATTTTAAGAATATCAAAGTCCCTTAATTCAGGCAACATATGCATCGCATGACAAGAAAAACATTAACGAAACTTTAATCTTATAATTACTTAACTAAAGCAAAAGAAGAACGAAATTGGTGATTGTCAGGGTTGCAATTCAATCGATTTCCTATGAAATGACCCTTTTGGGATTTTACCATTTCAAAAAATTGTTGAAAAGTCCAAGAGCACAGCCCCGTCCAACGGTTTTAATTTTACTTTTAGAGACATTTGTATTTTGGATTTTATTGTGAAAATCTCAATTAAATTATTTCTTCAAATTATTTATTTTCTAAGTAAAAACTATTAAAAAAAACTGTGGTAAAAAACTTGTTAATGATAAGTAAAGAAAACTT
Organism: Dioctria rufipes; assembly: GCA_963924295.1. Lineage (NCBI taxonomy): Eukaryota > Metazoa > Arthropoda > Insecta > Diptera > Asilidae > Dioctria > Dioctria rufipes. Next base: position 19,131,088 of record OZ002740.1, on the reverse strand, counting down.
TTTTTTTATTTTTGTTTTTTAAGTCTGGAGTAGCTTTTTAAGTAGGAATGACTAACAAAAGTATGATCAATTAGTTCAGAGCTTTATGAAATTTCATTGCAAAGTTATTTTCACCATATTTATCATTTTCTGCGTAAAAATGTTCCTCTTCTGATTATGATTTGAATTTTGTGAATAATTTTAACAATTTTAATGATTAAAACTTAAATTTATTTTATAAATATGGAAGAAATTTTTCTTCCTAGGGAATTTGATTGCTCAAAAAATAAAAAAAAAAAGGAATAATGCGATGTGATGACAAACATTTATTCAACTTCTCTCTTTATAGCTTTCTCATGAAATTTAAATTAAATTTTTATTTAACATTTGAATCTATTGTAAAGTCTGAGTTCAGTTTATATATTATGTACATATGTACGTACATTATGTATGTATATACATATTATGCATTTGAAACCTTCTCCTTGTTTGAAAGTTTATTTTTATTCTAGAACTCTGAAGAATGTTTATTAATTCACACACAGAAAAGTTATCATCAAAATTTTGTAATGCAGAACTACTTATAAATCCGAGTTGAACAATTAAATTTTTTATGTATACGAAAATGTTAAAAGATGAGATATCAAAATTATGTGTACGGTGATAGAATAATTAGTTTGCATTCAATGGGAATCATAATAATTATTTAATTTCTTTTTAATGCTATAAAGTCAGTTAATAAAAATTAAGCAAATGCTTGATGAAAAAATATTTTTGTACAAAAGGTGGCGTACAACGTGCATAGCAACTGATTTTCTTTGCATAAATATAATATTAGAATTAAAAAGAAAAACAAGACCTGAAGTGTTTAACAGCCCGTACGTCTTGTTTGCATACCAATGAGAAAGAAGTCTGGATCGATTAAATTAAAACGGCTAGCTTAGGCGGCTATACCACAACATGCCAAACGAAAGATTGTTGAACGCCCCCGGAAAAAATTCTTTTAAAAAAGCAATTTTTGATTCGCACGCTGTGTATGGCGTTGACACCATCTTGTTTTAATCACTCTGAGTGCTTACAGAAATGTTGTTGTCGACTCAAATTCCTCCGAAGACAGATATGAAACACAATTGCGGCAACAGCGAAAGAAGATATAATGGGGTTTGGTTGCCTCGTACTGGATTCACGGTAAAAGCATAGATAAAATTCAAATTTTTAAACCGGTAATTAAGGAGAGATTAATACACTTTGTGAGTGTGTACACATGAGTAGGTGGTGGGTGCGTGAAGTGGTTTTTTCCTTTTTATCGATTCTCCGACATTTTCGATGGTGTAAATTATATAGAAATTGTTATGGTAGCATATTGGAGTGAGTACTAGTGGACGTGAAGTCCAGTCTGTCAGCTCCCTCTGTGAACAGCGTTGACAGTGTAGGTGGGCACGCTAGCACCTCGGTTATTGTGGGTTACCCAAATTCTGCCGCTGTCACAGTCCATGTACAAGAAATTCGTGCCTTATCGAAAAAGAAACACAGCACCACATCCGGTACAAAAGGGACCCTTACACCACTTACCTTGACTCACTTTGAAGTCGTAGATGACATGCTTTCCTTGCCGTGCCCCATCCACTCAATGACATTGCAGGCGAGCTTTTGCAATGTCCCTATGTTGACCTGAAATACAGTGGAGGAGCTGACCATCGCAGTTGAGAGACGGCTCCGGGAGAGTGAGGAAATTACAAGTCTAGCTGTTCATTTTATCACAATTTATTTGCACTTAGCATCTCATATATTGAGTATCGTATGCCCAAAATTCTAATCGTAAAACAACAAAACAAATTTCAAAAAGTATCTACTATAGTTTAATGCAGTTCGTTATAGTATTTGTACTTAGCCTCTCGTATATCTAGTATTAATCGTATGCTCAAAATTCTAATCGTAAAGAAAAACAAACTTCAAAAGTATTTACGTTAGGCTAGTCTCTCGCTCTTATATGATTTTTAACTTGACCTATTCTCGAGGAGTCCGCGAGATAGAGTGAGCACTATGTTTTATAAGCAGTTAAATCGTTAATTACTAACTAAATCGGTTCGTGCCTATATGTATCTAGCGACTCATAAGGCTAGAGGCCTACAAACTATAGTCAAATCTATTACTAAAGTACAGTCCTTGTAGGTCACATCTATCTTCAATGAGTTTAACTATAGGAAAATCTTATACGCTATTACTGTGCTCCAACAGAATGTGTCACAATCCTATTGGTACTCTTGGAGTACTGATATTTTATCTTGAGTACTACTAGCGCTAGGAGTCCATGCTCTTTCGCAGCATTATTGTATATAATAAAAATATATTAAAAAATGTGTCTCTTTTCAGTCTGGCTCGACTCGTTACTGTCTACCAAAGAATATATAACTAAAAGAACGGACTCAGAAGAGTGTTCCGATTGTTTTCCATTTAAATACACACTGCGAGAAAAGGAAGGAAAAAAGAGAAAAAAAAAAATCAAACCCTCTTTGAACATTTTACGAATAAGACAAAAAATGTGAAAGCGAAGATTACATGCAAATAAACGGAATGGGAAATGATTTATTTTCGTAAATAATAGAGAATTGGCGGAGTTTTCCGATTTTACGCTCATAAAATGTTCCCGAGCTTTTGTGAAAACAAGTTTTTCTGAAATATTAAGACTATTGTCCCAATGTTTTTCGCAGGTATTCTAATGTTTGTTGGTGTAATTCCATGATATTTGAACAGCACGTTTTTTTGTTTACATTCGTTTTGCTATGAAGAGATTAAGTGGGAGAACTCGTGCTGGATTCTCTGATATTTTCGGGAAAAATGAGAATTTCATTTGAGAGGAATTTTACATCTCCTTTCAGCATCTTGGCCAAAGCGAAATTTATCTTTTTCTTAAAAATGGAGGTAGTGTGACCCGAAGTACATTATTATGAATAGTTTGATAGGACTTTGAGGGATTCAAGATTTTGTCATTCGGGTAATCCTACGTTCTCTCGATTTTTGTTTTTAGCTCGTTGTCTCGGTTGCACTACAATAGTGTATAGCTAAGTTCTTTTCCCCCATTCATGCAAAAGACGAAAGTATATGAAATTTCTTGTTTCATTCTAAAAAAACACGAAAAATTTCCTATTTTGTTCGCCTCTGTCTCTACTTATCCTTATTTATACTTTGCTGTCTACTATACTGCAGAAATGAATGGCTTCGATAACGAACGAAAGATTTATGACAGAAACACATCCAGGCCTCGAGGCTTCCTCGAGGTGTTGTCAAAATTTTCAACACGGGTTTTTAAATGATGCAACACAAAACCAAGCCAGCAGCTAGCCTCAAGGCCTAGCCGCAATATTTGGTTATACAGGGGGGTATTACAGTATCGGCGTAAACTCTTTTAGCATTTGATGAAATTACAAAAAATTTCAGACACATAATGTAAAAAGGGGCTAAGTCAAAACCGTTACATTATTTGCCTACTTTCCATGAAGTGTCTAGACTTTTCGTGAAATGCTGAGTTCCGTCAAATGTCTACGACATATACAAGCTTATGCACATTGTGAGGACTAATCTCAAGCCGGCTTGAAGCTAGCAAAAAACCTAAAGCTCTAAGTCTGTTCTACACTGTACAGTGATTTACATTGTCAACATATCTCAAGCTGGCTGGAAAGCTCCAATGTATTTCAGGCCTGGGCATGACTTTTACTTTAACACAACTGCAGCCATAGTTGTAGTTATGTCAGAGTTATGTCACAGCTATGTCAAGTTGTCTGCAGTTAGAGGTTTTGGAACGATCTGAGTAAGCTAAAAGTATTAGAACTGTCATTTATACTGATTGTATAATTTTATTAATACTTAAAACTAATATTTTATTACTGTGTGTTAATCCAAAATGAGCCAGAGAAAATTAAATAAATAAATAAATTTCGCAAAACGTTTGTAAAAGCGCGCCAAACAAAATATTTCAATTGACAGCTCACGTGACGGTTAATATATTAGATAACTAGCAGTCTAGACCACAGTCAGGGATAGTTGACTATTTTAGTTGACTTCAGATTTTTCGGAACGCTCAAAAGTCAGCTCAGCTGACATAATTTAGTTGATTACTGGGTTTTGGAACGATTGAAGTCAGCTATAGTCAACTGTAGTTATGCTTTGGAATGCACTCCAGATCGATATTCTTATTTTCTCAATTTCACTTTTTAGTGTCAAATTTACTTTGAAGTATAGAGCTAATTCGACTTGTACAGGGCGAAATATATGCAAACGAAACCGTTTGCTGACAAAAATTCGAGATGTAAAAGACTTTATTTAATTTAATGGTATCTCAACTTTTACTTCTAAATTTAAGGTAATTTTGTTAAATATTTATTCACTTTTGTTTGATTTATCTCAGCTATCAGGATTTAATAAATGGTCTTTCCTTCCATGCGTATCTTGCATCACTATTGAAATCAAATCAATTATATGTAAAAAAAAAAACATTTTTAGCGGTTATAAAACGAATTTACTTTAAGTTTTACTTTAGATCTGAATATTTGATTAACTTTGATGATGATAATTATAAAAAGGAAGACACATAGACTTTTTGACGGCCTTGTATATATCCAGAGGAAGAGATTTAGATAATAAATTATTGCGACTGTTCTTGAAAATAAATTCTTCGCTAATTAGAATAATTATTATTATGGTTTCGTTTGATTGAGCTGAGCTACCTGCATATTACATATAAAAACATTCAGAGAATGTTGAGATAAAATCCACAAGAATGTTGCTAGAAGTATTTTGTTTTTCTATTAAGTTTCTATGTAAAATGTAATTTAAAAAATAAAAGTATGTATACATAAACAGTCAACAAATATATATAACGATATATATAAATATATAAAATAATATATATAATAAAGTGTATAACAATGAGTATATATTTTATGGATTTTATTAGTTTTTCGTTTTTATGATAATTAAATCTTTAGAATTCAAAAGTTTCTCTCAAAAAACTGGGAACTATCTTCTATGAATAAAGCATAGAAGCCGATTGCTTTGATTGTTTGATTTTATGGGTGATCTAAATATTATCAGTTTTATAATATGAAATAACGTGATTGAAACCCTTTAGTAATATGTAAACACTGTTTGAGAAACGCCCTATTGTAATTATTTTATATGAAATGTAACGTGCCGCTAAGATGAGCTCGGGAAGCTGCTGGGTACCTGGCCACAGTGATGTACCAGTCAATGAGGAGCCGAATATTTTGGCCAGAAAGGGTTCAATTATGAATATATGTATGGTACGCTTAGCAACAGAATCCGTAGAAAGATTCATAGAATCACTGAAAAGAATTCTAGATTTACAGGCCTGCAGGAATGTGCGATTTTAAGACAGCTGTAGTCCAAGATGCATAGTAAGACAGATACTCTGCTAAGAACGAACTGTAATGCTTTGAGGAATCTTGCTGTTCAGTTATTATGATACACTGCACTGCATTTTTGGCAAACATGCCGAACACATGCAAGCTCCATACAATGACTTCTATAGAAGCTGTATAGACGAGGAAGAGATTGAGAGCGTTGAACACCCAGCCTTGACAAACGTAGAAGGAGTATGCTTGGTAGTTACTTTTACCGCGAATTGGAGGAAATACGAGATAAAGAGTTGGTGAACCTAGTACAGGTTCATGAACTCTTGTGACCCCTAAATTGAGAAATCTGATAATCATTTCTAAAAATTTTTTTTATCATGTATGTATATTGATGTTAACAAATATAAGAATGTCGCTGTGATTGAGTAAATTCGACGACAATTTCGCCGTAAGTTCCATGTTGGCCTCATTGTATTTCGGCCGTAAATATTCCCAAAACGGTATTCTCAAATGAAACCCCCTATGAGAATTGGCAGAATAGGGCTGTTTCTAATTTCTCTGAGTTCTCATATGAGTTTTGATCGTCGTAGTGAAAGTTAAAGCAATTTTTACTTATGCCTGCTCACATGAGTTGCCGTGCATATTTAAACAGCCTTGCAATAAGATCTTATGATAAACCTAGCTATTAGATATTATAGTGTAAAGCAGGGTTTATTGGGGTTGCCTGTATGAGCATCTAGCTGTAATTAGAATCCATCCCAATATTCCTATTCTGTCAACTTCTGAGTTTTTGTTTTTTTATTTCTCAAGATTTTTGGAATTATATATATTTTCTTCATATACAGCGCTGCCTTTTTTATTTATTTCTCTAATAATACGATGTTGCACCAAATACATTTCGGGCTAGAAAATAAAATTTGCAAATATTAAAAGGCTGTGATAAAGACTTTGTCGATCGGTCGATTGATCCCGCAAACTTACGGTTTCATTGCCAATATCGGTCGGAATCATCAGTTTTAGAATATGATCAATTTCATTTGTAGATCAATAACTTGAAATACATAAAATACATTTTCCTCATCGGATATTTCGTCAAACTACTACAGTATTCGTTTGACGGCTGGTATTTGATTGAATACCGTTTGGTTGTTTGCTATGGAAGTCATTCATCATCACAGAGTAGAAACGTAGAAATCATCTTCACTTTCACTCATCTTGTGGCGTCCCAACAAACTTCTCAAATAACCAATTTGTTGGTTATAATTTATTCTTCAGAATGAAACATTTTTTTCAACCATTAAAAGAAAAACACACTCCAGCAACAAAATTACGTGAAGGCTTCCTTGCAGGTTTGATAACTGCGCCAAAAAATTTAATTCATTTTCGTATACTAATAATAATAAAATAAAAAGATTACTCTTTTTGGACTTTTTACCGGGTTAAACTTAATTTTTCATTTTTTCATTTGTTTTTCAAATCACCCAATTTCGCTATTTGGGACCTGTTGATGAGTCAAACCAAGACTTGAAACTTGTCACCGAAAATTAATGGGTTGTGTGATGAAATAACAAATTAGAACATTTTTTAGCTTTTGCTATATACCGGAGATATCCCAAAAAATTCTTTCTTGAACAAAACTAATAATAATAAATATTTCTAGTAAACTGGTTTTGTTTTTCATAATGTAAAATTTCTCAAAGATCTCTATAACCCCACCGCGATTCTGAGCACATTGTCAGTAGTGACAATGTACTGGTTTAGTAAAAATCTCTCTCAACAGATGCGCGATTTAGATTTACAGTGGAGCGATAAATCTTAGTATATACTAATTCTATGTCTAACTATACATATATATATCCTATTGGCACACATGGTATACAAACTCAACAACCAACACAAAAAGTTCGCCAGAACCATCAAGCTTCTTCTCTTTCGTAAACAGACGACCACAACAGCTATGGAGTTTACAAAAGATTTTCGCAATGTTTTCACGCTCAAAGAGCTTACACCACCAGAAATATTGCGCACCAATTTATTGTCAATATGATCGTTCAGAAGAAGTTTCGAATTCAACTAAATCCAGTAAAATGCTTGAGCGAAGAAAAAGTGAAGAAATCTGCCAGATATAATATTCCGGCTGGGCAATAGTTTCCGGTACCCCAGTTACATTCAAACCTATGGCAGAATTAGTATGGTTGATATCAGGGAAAAATTATGGAATACTTGTGTGGTGGAACTCTGATTTCAGATGATTTAGCTCTAACAATTGTGGATTACACCAGCAATTGTCCGAATTGGTGGACAAAATCTTGGCACTATAATACTAATTTACCGGTTTCATGTAGTTTTTCCAGGAGGATTGAGCCAAGGAATCTGCAACGCTTTCCTAAGAGAGCCGCCTATTAAAAAAAAAATGAGTCACCGTTTCGGACTCCTCTCCGCTTCCTCTGCATGCCGGATCATCAACAAGTCCCATCATGTTTAGGTAACTCCTGCGAAGAGAGTGCCCTATGAGAATTGGCACTACAGAGCTCTCAGGGTTGGCTTGGCTTATAAGTCCCAATAGCTTTTTCGTTAAATTTGGGTTAGGGTTGCTCCATAGTTCTTATGTAGTTCTAACTGTAGATCTATCCAAGGACGTCTGTGTTGGCTGTCGGCCCAAGCTGAGATATTAGAGGTAAGGTGTTTTGGTGCGATTCCAATTGTGGAGGAAGATGCCTCCGAAACTGCCAAGACGAGCGTTTGTCCGTCTTTTCGTTCCCGCTAATATCGCTAAGACCTCATCCAAAGAACAAGTACTCTGTTAATAATTCCTAAGCAGTTTACTCCGATGAAGAATTTCATTGTCATCAGAAAAATTAGAATAGAATCGGTCTCACGCCATACACGGCATATCGTTGTAAGTAAACGAAATGCGATGCCTTCAGCGTCGCATTGGAATTTGATGTTTTTCATGAAAATAAAATGCTCGGTCTGCTTGGTGCCTGGGAAAATTTCGTTTTTAAATATTTTCTTTTTTTCTCTTTTTTTTTTATTGTCTTGTCAGAAATGTTATTCCTATGTATAAATAACAGATTTTTTAAATAGAAAATTATTAGTCAAAAGTAATTCTTCAACCAAAAGCTTGTACACTTACTTGCTTGTTGCACTTACTGTACCATTCATTCCAATACCAGCTTGGAGGTTGTAAGAGATTTTGAAATTTTGTTGTTTGATGAAATTGTTGCTGGGCTCTAAAAATGTCCATGTATTATTATCACCACTGAGTCTCCAAGAAAGTTAGCTTGAATTTATAAGCCCGGGCCGTCCTTCAGTGTACTAAAAATATTTTTTGTCAGAGATCTGATATTTGATAAATTTGTTGACTGGATAGTAGTTTCGTACGTCGTTGCTGTAAGTACGGATAAATTGGATTTCTTCTCTTGGCCGTATTTTCAATATCATTATTAATTTTTTTTATTGTATACATTATACATATTATTTTAATATTTTTAATGTTTCTAAATAATTTTAACTACCTGTTGTTATGGTCGTAGCGTACTGCATATAGCAGTATGCTACACTGAGAATTACTGCAGCATGTATGCCGGCTGCTGCCATACCGACAGTCCGCACACCCAATCTCGAAGAACTCTTGCCTGCTGTTGGAGAAGAAGAAGACAATCGTCTCTGTCTTGTCAAATCTTCCACTTAGTGAACAAGCGAAGTAGTGAAATTGAGAATTTATCCAAAAACATCGGCCAGGAAACTAACTCTGTACGCGAAAATCTTAAAAATAGCGTCCGACAGCATCGACACCTCGCGTTCATAGCCGAGATTATATCTCAACAGATACCTGCAATTAATAATAATAATTCTGCAGTCACTTCGGGATATGTTGAAAATTTCACATCGTGTCAGTATCGCAGATTCCTTTCGAATCAACATTTATTTGAGTGAGCTCTCTTGTCAAAGATCTGCATACTGTTGGGCACATTTTAGAGAGTTGTATGGGATTTACATGACACCAAAATATATTATATAGCAACAAATTACGTTTTTGCGGTGATAATGACTGCCTGGATTGGGTTTTAGCGGAAATTCATCCAACAGTAGCAGTTTTAAGTTCGATAAAGTTGCGTGCGTTTACTCAATGCGTGGCAAAAACTATAAGCGGAGAGGAGATCGAAGACGACAAGATCAAGGAAATTTTTACAAATAGCCAGATAGAACTAATTGAGATAAGGAAAATTTTGGGATAATGTCTGCCTCCTCGCCTTTACAACAACCCCACAATATAGACTTACAGTTGGAGCAAATTTTATATGAAAGGCAACTGCCTGTATTTGATGATTGTTTCAAATCTTACTGTGAATATAAAAAAAGGTTTTGAAGTAACAATAGCTACGAGAACTAATTGCCATGAGAAATGTTCAAAGAAAAACGCGATAATGACTCTTGTATATAATGTCAAAAATTAGCAGTCGCAGTCTCCAATATCATCAATTTCTTCGTTATAAGAAAAGATTACAGGATCTTCTAGTAAATAATTAACAAAATTAGCTTAAAGCAACGTTCATACATTTTTTTAGAGAAATTTTTTTTTTTATAAATTTTGAATCATAATTGCATTTAGCGAGTAAGCAGTGGCAAGCGGATCATCACCGAGGCGCCCCGGCGAAGGATCCACAGCAACGAAGTACATGTAAGTTGTTGCCGTTTGTTTCTTTTCACATTTAAATTAAATCAAAAATTTGCTCTACATACATATATATGTACATACAAACCATATAATGAAATTCTTCTTGATCTTTGTACATTTAAATTAAACCAAAAATTCGATCTATATACATATATAGGTATCCAAACTATATAATGAAATTTTTCATTCATACATGAATACTCTTTATGACAATAAGTTCTTTCACTAGCTTTAGGCTTGGCATTATATCATTGTACGTTTAGCAATTTGTATGTGCTTAAATTTTCCTTATTTTTGGTACCCAACTTTTTTTTTTTTTTTTTTTAAATCTTATAGCAACTTAAGTAACATTTGACGAGAGTTTTCGAGCAAAAGGGAAAAATTTAGTTAAAAGTTTTTTTATAACGTAATGGCACCGTAGAGTTTTTTTTGGTTTTCTCCTTTCGCTTTCCCGGAGCCCTCTCACATGAAGGTCGTCTAGGTCCATTATTCCTCTCTCTTTCCAGGTCTACAAGGGACTCTGTAAATATCTGCCCTTAGAGTCAGTTGGGTGGTTGGGGCATGGAGGAAGGCAGACCATCTGCGCCTTCAATGTAGATGTAGGTAGGTGTCCGCCGAGTGATCTGTCAGCTCATGCTGGCAGTCGGGACTTAACGTCCAGTCGTCAATAACTCAACATAGTTCCATAACACTGTTTTTAGAAATATTATAACCGTGCGTTGTATTTCAGAAAAAAATGCTTCTTCTTCTTTTTACTGTATCTTTTCTCTGACTCTACTTTGTCAAGTTTAGAAATATTTTTAAAAAATTAAGGAGATCGCTTTCGAATGCGAAGAGTATATAGAATTTGACAAGTAAATCTTTGAATTTCAAAATTATAGCAATTGCCTGGAAAGTTGAATGTCGAAATTTTTCTACATCCAAGAATCCGTGCACCCTATCGATTTGTAAGATCATAATTGACAAATAATCCGAAAACAATTATTAACAGCTTTTATTAATAGCTCTTAGAAATTTGCGTTTAGAAGACAAATCAAATTTTTAATTACCTATGGGTAAGGACAGGAAGGACATGTTATCTTCAAATCTACATTGTCTCGAACAATTGGACAACCTTATTTAGTTACGAATGGCACAAATTCATATGTCACCTTCATCTGACCGTTTTTTCATCTTCATTCATTTAAATTAAAAAAGTTAATAAATATTCACCGAAATATTTAAAATATTAGAATATTGAATATTGTGTTTTATGAGTAAATAGTAACTAGTACGCAAAGTTTGAAGAAAATCTGAGAGTAGCGCCGGATGTAAACTTAAGCCGACTCATCCATTACCTTTAATTATTAATATTAGACATGTAATATCACATTTGTTCTTATATATGAAATTTTGTTCTATTTCGCACTGCATTATCCTTTACTAATGAATCCATTCCATAATAGATGGCGTAGAACTCTCTTCTTAAAATTAAATTTGATCAGTGCCATCTATACGCTATCCTTATAAAATATTGTTAACTAAGTAAAAAAAGAAAAACAAAACAAATTTCTTGGCCATTTCCGTTAGTAAAATCTCGCGCGTGCATAAAATCGGTAAAAAACTTTCTAATTTTACCATTAAATCCTTATAAACTTAAAACTGTATTGTGATTCTTTTCGCCGGGAAAAATCAATGCATTAAATTTCTGCAAACGTCGAAAAAGGATAGTTTTGAATTTTCTTTGAAATCTCAGTGTGAATTTCCACGTGCAGTGTGACCTCGTCTGCATGCAATATAAAAACTCCTGCGTATAAAAATAATAAAGGACATGGTGGAATACTTGCATAAAATTCAATAGGCATATATGAAAGGTGAATATACCCACGATAGTGTGTATTTTGTAAACAAACTGACAAATGGGGAGACGAGACATGGGAGTTGTCTGAATGGCGCCGCGACGTCGCTTTCGAACAACAAGTGATTCATCAATGTGTTGGATAGGATAAGAGTACAGTATACAGTTGCTGCCTTGGCCTTCTCTTATTCTCCTTATTTTACAATTGTGTTGGTTACGACGGTTATAAATATTATTTATCAATCTGCGGCTGTGTACGTCCATGCATGCAAGGTATATAGCTTATAATGGTGATTTTTCATAACCTCAAATAGGTGAAGGATTGAAAGTTTTCAGTAAATTATAAAAATTGATTTCCTTTTTTTTACTCTTTTAATAGATTGCAATTAAATTTAACAATGTGTAAAAAAAACCTATAATTTATAAAATTTAGTGTGCGCGGTTTTCTAGTTATGTATAATTTCGGTGATGAGTGTTTTGAGTGCGTGATAAATTCGATGGTTTGAAATTGCCCTTCCGGTCTGGCTGGTAGTGGGGTCTTTTGGGATTATTTTTCTTGCTTGCCTACCGTATTTCATCTCCCTCGGTCAATGCTCTTCGGAAGGATTTTTAATTATCGCTCAAATTTTCATTTTCCGGTTTCAATTTGCTAATTTCGTTGAAGGAAGATTTCAGTTTTGTCTGACCGGAAAACTAATTTCGGTGTTAATTTTCGTTAGTGCTAGAGTTCTAAGCTAATGGAAAGTAGTTATGAGTTTTAGAAAAGGGTGGGTGGGGTGAAGTGTGATATTTTCAGAAACCAATAAAAAGGAGATCCAGTCAGCCTTGTCATTTGTGGACTTCAGTGGTGGTGGTGGTACGCTGCAAATGGAAAAGATTTAAGATGCCCAGTGTTGGTGAATGACCAATGATGATGGAGATTGAGTACTATTGCAGTTCTAAAAAGGTAATTTTAATCAAAGATTTCTCTAATTTTACAACTATGTAGGTGTGTATAAATATTGTGACGAAAAGAATTTCTTATTATAAGAAATATTTGTTTGGTCTTAATTATGGACATGGATCTCAACTGACAAGCTCAGACTGGGAAACAGTGATACGTATTTTCACTCAATAATCTCTACTTTAGTTCCGTTGGACAAGGTCTAGCTCAATATCGTGACGTGACCTTCATTTTTAGGGGCAGGCATGGCTTACTGCCTAAATACATTCAAGAGAATATGACTTGGACATGACAGTTGCAGATTAGTACTGCCTAAATTCAGGACACATTTTGGAGGTAGAAGCCTCTACCAAATTGGAGCGAGCCTCTGGCTCGAGAGCTTGCGACTCAATACATCATTAGTTAGTCAAATAGAACGAATTTTCGGTTTTAAACTTATGCCTTATGCTATGACTGAATTTACACGGACTAAGATTTTAATTTATTTTTATTTTTATTTATTGTGATTTTGTGACAACCACGATATTGACCGATGGGACGCTAAGGTACGTATCTCAGGCCTCATTCCATATTCGAGTCTTTCGATAACATCCATGATTTATAAAGAAAAACACATACCGAACTTACGAGCTTAAATTTATTTATATTTTTCGAGACTGTGATATTGACCTTTATGAAGCTAGGTCACTTATCTCAGACTACACTCAAGTCATCCGGCCTGCTAAGACGACCACTTCATGATTACTTAATTATTATACTCTATCCGCTATTTCAAGCTTTATTTTCAGTTATCAATAGTCTCATAGTCTGTTATATTTCAACTTAAATAGTTAGTATCTGATTGTCCAAAAAGTTTATAAGTATACTTAGGGCATATGCATGGCAACGAACTCTATATGAACTTATGCAAGGTTAACGCAGATCTTTTTGTGTTCATTGTTTTTAGAGTCTATTGCTGCGTTCCTTTTCTCGTTCAGAATGAATTTTTTCAATCCATGTCGTTCTTTTTCTCGGACCGAACGATTTAGTTTCAATCTCTCATCGCTTTTTTCGAACTCCGAATCGTTCTGAAAGCACCTGAGTTTTTCCTGGATTCAAGCAGAACGATTTTAATTTCGTGAATGTGTTGTTTAAAATTTGGACGAGGTGGTAATATTTGAGTTTAAGTTGCCTTTATTTGAAAATGGCTTTAATATTCAAAAACAACAATTGTTACGAACTTAACTTGCTTTTCTCAATTGGATGAAACGTCAAACACTTGTAATGGTTGTGTTTCGTTCCTTTTCTATGAGCACAGAATTAAATTATGACATCGTTCTGTCGATTCATACAGATTCATTCAGAACGAGAAAAGGAATGCAGCATATAACAATGTCAAATTATCCAGTGAAAATGGCTAAAAAGCTCGTGTCCAAAAAATAATTTTCTACTTCCTGGCACTAAATGAACTTTTTCGCTGGATTTGATTAAAAAAAAACGCAGAAAGGGTTACATTTTTGGTAAAAAGTGTAATATGTCATTTTAAAGCAAACTTTTGGACTTTTTAAATCCAATATGAAAAATAGTAGTTAAGTAAAAAAAGAACGAGCTAAAATTCCGAAATTTTAACTTTGTTTAGCCATAACTTCAAAACGGAGGGACGACAGGAAAAACTATACAAACGATTGTCAATCTAACAAATTTTAAATCAGCATCATAGGATATAACGTTCAGAAGCTACAGGGTGGTGATCTATAAAAACATACCCAAATATCTTTAAGTCCCGTTATTTATATCCCCACCCATACAATTTTTTATTTATCTAAGCATGATCTATCCATAGTCTTCTCACGAAACATCCTGTATAGTGAAACACGAAATGTTCGTATGGCAATCCCAATTTGTTCCATTTTCGAACTTAAATTTACTTTTTTTCCGGACGGACGAACAGACATGCAAAAATTGAAAATAATATTATGCGTGGGCTTTCAAACTCCTTTTATTTCAGAATTATTTATATACGTTAAAAACGGAATGAGAAACTTAGTACGCTAGGGCTGCTATCTGTAAAATCATTACACCAGAACACCGATTTCAAAAGCCCCGGAGTTTTTAGCATGAACCCGGACATTGTTGCCAGATAATTTTCTTATTTTACTTACTAATGAAATAGATTCAAATTATTATACAGTGTCTTCCCGTATTAATTTATTATAAAATTAGTCAGTTTACAAAAAACAGTAAAATAAAACGATGACAATGAACTAAATTAAATCTCTCTTCAATTTAGGAACAAAAATATATTTTTAAACAAGTGAAAAAGCTGAAATTGGTCTAAAACCAATTCTTATGATATCCTAGATGAATGTCCGTAAGTAAGTACCTATAGTCGTCTCTCTGTACAAGTTTGATTGTTGAAGTGGTATTTCGCATTTATTTCTAGAACGACTCGTCGGAAAGTAAAAATGTTTATAAACAATTATATAGGATTTCATATTCTAAAGAACTTTTCAGTACAACAAAAACCTCTAGGACAGATCATTTCACAATATAAGTAAACAACCTAAACTTATATATGGAAACACTAAGACGGGGTTGCCCGATTTAGTCCATTTTTGAAATTTTATTTACTATTGCTATGAAAACTTCATGCAGCAAACGGACAGACGGACGGTCGGACGGACGGACGGACATGCAAAATTCAAAATAATTTTCAACATTATGCGTGGGTGTCCAATCCATTTTACTCTATCAGCATTATTTCTGAGCGTTACAAACGGAATGACAAACTTAGTAGGTATACCCTATGATTTCATTCTGTAGAAATAAAACATAAATTATCTAATATTAATTAAAGGGACTAAAAACATGAACTTATTACATTTTCTACTTTTTAGTCTACCATATAGCTTTCAAAATAATTTCCTGGCTTAGTAAATATGAAGCTACATGGCGAAAGACTTTAACTTCCAGAACAACTTTCTTGATCTCGTGCCTAGTGACCCATGTATACACTTTGGAGATGCAAAAAACCTAGAGACTTTTTTGGTCTCCGGTCTCCGAAGTTTACTAATTTTTCGTCTCTAGGTCGCCGGAAACTCTTTGTGTGTACTGCTCTATCAGTTAACTGTGGAGTGAGTTTGACAACGTTTTTTTTTTCTTTATTTAATTTATTATAGGGTCATTCTATAGAAAATCGAACAAAATTTACACTTCCCCAACGTGTTTCTTTTGCTGATAGAGAAGTTTTTTTTTTGTCCTGCGATGCATTCAGCCTGAATTAAACTAAACTTAAACTATTTTGAAATCCTTAAAATTTTCCAATTTTTGGTATGTGAAGTTATATTAAAAAAATCATAATTTTGGATCTTATTATCACAGACGCATGGTCTGTAGATTATTTCAGAAAAAAATATATAAAGAATGCCTTTTATAAGACAAACAATTAAGGATAATAAAAATATGCTTTATCTCAAAATGCATCTTTTTAATTTTCTAATTTCCTTAAATAAAAATACTAATAATGTTGTTAGTAAATTATTAAAACCTCATATTTGGATAGTAGATAATAAACCGATTACGGAAAAGGATTTTTTCATCAATAGAGATTTGGTTATTTTTGAAAAAAAAAAAATCATACAAATTTGTTGTGTTATCATTTATCCCGTGAAACTTGTACATCAAGGCTTTTTTCACTTTTCGCATGATATTAAAATTTTAATAACTATTGAGATAATTCTTTCTAACAATTTCTTTCTTGACAATGTCTCTAGAGAACTTTTTCTTATCGTCTCCACAGATCTAATTTTTTGACCTCCAGAGACCTCTTGCCGTGTAAACTTTTTGGAGAATTAATTCCTGTAAACTGGGGAGTAGAGACTAAAGATCTCTCACGGTGTAACATTATGAATTTATAAAAATCAATTACAATTCGTTTTTTTGTCCAGTGCTGAGAAATTAGTGAAAACACTCTAGCTTCGTTGACATTATGAGTTGGTATGAAAAAAAAAAAGAAATACTGTGCAATCTTGAATAACTCGGTGCTCAAATGAGCATTCGATGTTTAACAAAAAATTAAGCCGTAGTTGATTTTTTATTAAGCTTGTCTGGTTGCTTAGATTTTGACTGAAATTTTTTAAATTCATCCACTCATCTATCGATTTTATGTCATCAATTTCGATGTTCTTGTTTTGTAAAAATAAAACAGCATTTTTCTATTGCAGTCCATGGAGTATTTTCAGTTATATTAGGAAAAAACATACACTTCCATTACTCCATGGAGCACCATGTTGAGTAAAAGTCGAGTCGGTCTGTCTGTCTGTCTGTCGGCAAAAATTACATTTTTATTTAATGTTTTCGAAAATTTTAAAACCCGGACGGTACAGGAAACCCTGTTCGTATGTTTCCCGGACGCCCACACACGCACAAACTAGGACAAATCAGGGGGGGGGGGGACCCGGACGGATGGCAGCCATAAGTATACCACCTGTGATTTCATCGTCTAGCTAGGGTATAACAATACAAAACTCTTCTTCAGACTTACAATCATGACAAATTGGTGACAATAATTAAAGTCAGGGATAATTATTACCAAATTAGGAGGCCGGGGCTTGGATAAAAAATTTGCCACATTTTTTATGTGACACTTTAAAAAACTTACTTTAATCTCCAACCGAAAGAGATTTAAACGCAATGAACAAACAAGCAACATACGCTAAAGGACTCGCTAAAAAGAACCAAACTGGCAACAAACAACATTTCATGTTGAAATAGCTTCCATTCCTACGATTATTACTCATAGTAAGATTTCATTTAAAACATGCGGCTTGTGGAAGCGCCTAATTGGATTAAGAACGCTATGTGGATTCCGCAAACCGCAAAAAGGTATATATGTATCTAAACAAATTTACACATTTTTTCCCTCCCCCAAATTCATACTTATTTGAGGCACCATTCTATCGAGGAATAATCGTTTTACTCTTCCCTCAGCCACAAAGTTTTACACACAAAAAGAAGGGCGAACACCGTTTTATGGGTTTTTGTATCCTGTGGTAAATGCGACTGAAATTGAGCTCACTGTAATATACTCCCGGTCTCAGAATTTGAATAGTACCCATCCACTAGGAGGGAGCTATAGGAGGATAGGACCAAAATATAGACAATTTTTATTAATACTTCATTGTTATGTATAAAAAAAAAAAAAAAACAGTAAGATGACTCCACTTTCTTCGGCTTGCTCGACTTTATTTCCCTGATTCTCTGTGATTACGACCTGCGAAAATTTCTATGAAGCTTACCTACGTTCGCTATTTATGATCTGCTGAATAAATCCCAGGAGTACCTAAAACAGAATTAGACAGGATATTTGTGTTTTTTAAGAAAATGGAACTACTAGGTAAATAGTGAAAAAGAAGTCTGCTCTTCATGTCATAAGATAATTTCTTTCCCAATACAAGTCCTGAATGTATCGTCAAAATATAAGGACGTAGTCTTTCTGCCTCCGTTATGAGGTAGCAAATATCATTTGGATCTGGCACGCAGCGCCACTTCGATGATAATATATGCTGCGTTCCTTTTCTCATTCAGAATGAATCCATTGCAATCCATGTCATTCTTTTTCTCGGCCCAAACGATTAAGTTTGAATCTGTCATTGCTTTTTTCGGACTCCGAATGGTTCTAAATGCAGCTGAGCACCTGACTTTTTCCCAGATTTAAGCAGAATGTTTTTCATTTGTATTTGCGAATGTGCTGTTTATACATCTTGGCCGGAGGTAATAGTTGAGGTTAAGTTCTCTTTGTTGGAAAATAGCTTTGTTTTTTTATAAACAGAATTTTATACGAATTTATATTTGTTTTTGTCAAATGAAAGAAATGTCAAACACTTGAAATGGTTTTGTTTCGTTTCTGACATCGTTTTGTCGATTCACATAAATTTATTCAGGATGAAGAAAGGAACGCAGCAATAAGTTCACCACATAAATGTAAAACTTCTTCCAGCCTGAGTACGGAAATGCTCGCTCGTGAGCGTCTCTCTGAAGAGCACTCTAGAAAAGGTCTTTGTAAAATTGTCCCCGCTCGTAAGCCTGGACCCAAATGTGTTTACTTGAGAAACGCTAATCATGAGTAAATTTTACTCATTTTCTCCTTGAAGGCTGTACTGCTCTTCACGACATATTATGACTACAGCGTCCCCACTTTATATGTGCATTGCCTGAAGCGTGATTGTTATAGTTTAAGGGAAAACGAGCCTACCTAGCAGGTCAGCCCTCTCATTCTCCATGGTCCTCATTGGCCGGGAACCCACTATAAGACTGCAGTTGTGGTATAACATCCATTAGTGAGAAATATAATGTACTAAATCTGTTTACTTTCATTTCTAATTATCCTTACCTTATTAATTAATCTTAAATTATTCTTGCGGGAATCCTGTTTTTTCATTTTTGTGTTATTGTATTCCGCCATAATATTTCAACACTTTTGTTTATAATTTTGTCATGTATGAGTAATATTTACTCAGGGTTACTAAAAAGCGAATATTAAAACGGGTTAGCATTCCAGGGTTAAACCCTCTAACTCGCTACTCCGAGTTGTTAAATCGCTCGGGTTCGCGAGCGAGACATTAAGAAGTATACTCCTCCCGCTCATCATAATAAAAATGATATTATATATAAGTTTTATTTTTATGTAAACAAAACAAAAAATTGTTCATGCATGAACAAAGAGCAAATAGGTAGCGAGCGAAGCTCACAGTTCCCGTTCGCGAGCACGAGCCGCTACACAGCTCTTGCTTCGGAGTAAGAGCCACTAAAAAAAAAATGATTCTTGCTCATTTTAGGAGCCGCAAGCAGCATCATAAGATGCACGAAAGTGACCATTTTCGCACCCTGCTCTAGTCTACAGGAAGTGAGTTGTCCTCAAAAGCATGAAGACCTCTTCTACATAGACTCAATGTGCAAACTATCAAGTTTAGAAGTCGTATGCAATTTAGTCTCCCCGGATCATTCTTATTTTTCAGCTAAGAATTGGCGTTACTGAATCTAGATATCTATCAAGTAAGTAACTTGATGGTGGATTTTGTAATACCATTCCAAGCGATTCTGGGAGACGGACAGCAATGGCGTTCCACCAAACCGTCCTACAAAAAAGGATCGATTGTGTGGTATACAGACGGTTCAAAAACGAACAATGGAGTCGGACTGGGCGTATACGGCCCCAAATGCCATATATCAAAGGCTCTTGGCTCCAACCCTACCGTATTCCAAGCCGAGTTATTGGCCATAGTAGAATGTGCCAATACCTGCATTAAAAGAGCCATAAATGGCTCAACCATTAATATCCTCTCGGACAGTCAAGCTGCCCTCATGGCCTTAAAGTCCTACACTGTCAAGTCAGAGATAGTGTGGGAATATCTACAAACCCTCAAAAACTTATCAAGGAGAAGCAAAGTTATGCTCATGTGGGTACCTGGACATAAGGGTCACAAAGGCAATGAAATTGCTGATGGCCAGCCAAAATATGAGCGGAAACTCCCTTTTTCGGACCAGAGCCTTTTTGTGACACTTTAAAGTGTTACCTCAGAGCTGCCTAAATAACTGGGAGAATAAACAAAAATTTCTTTATTGGAAAAAGCTACAAGGACTACGTCAGGCAAAAAAGTTTATCGACACCTCTGGCGGAAAAACAAAAGAGCTCCTACTTCTTAGAAGAACAGAGCTTAAAATGATTACAGAGCTCTTCTCAGGCCATTGCTCCTTGAGGTATCACCTAAACAAGATGGGCTTGGCTGAGACTTCATCCTGCCGTTTCTGTCAGCATGCTTACGAAACCTCGGAGTAATTGCTCTGCAACTGCGAGGCATTGGCCAGGCGGATACTACTCCACCTCGAACATGCTTTTCCTACACCAACCTACGTGTGGAACCTCAATCCCAGAATTGTTCTAGACTTTATTAACAGTCTGAACCTAGAAAGGGAGTAAATGCAACGGGGGCTCACAGTAGATCTTTCAGATCGCAGTGATTGCGAGGCTAAAACCTACATACCTCTTCACAGATCTAATTTAACCTAAGTATCTTGCAGAAGTCTACAGTGGCTTTACTTTATTATATATAATTTTTCTGCTTCTCGTAGTACTTTTGCCAGTCTTCTTTCCCAAGCCTAATCGGTGAAGTATAATATGACTAATCTAATATCTTTGGAGACGAATTAGGAAATTTTAAAATTCACGTACAATGCTTCGGACGCGAGTCTGAATTTTTAATTTCAAAACCGCCCACCTAGAGCTCTTATATGTTATGGGTAGCAAGGTTGACTGATTATCCCCGAAAACTATACTTTGCACTTAACAGTAGAAATTAACTGATCAATTAAACTCGTCTGATAATATGCTCCGATGTTCCTAAAGGCTATATTCTAGGATCGCTTTTATTTTTTATCCACATTAACGATCTTTCTGATAACTTCGACTTTGTTGAGATTTGAATACATGCAAATGATGTTTAAATATATTTGAATCGTTCTATATATATATACAGGGTGTCCCGTAAGTCGGCGTCAAGCCGGAACTGGGTGATAGACCAAATCGTAACAGTTACCAGAAAAATATAAAAAAAATTTCCGTTGAATTTTCGTTGAACTTTAACTGACTGTACTGAGAAAAAAAATGTACTACGCCAGTCTGGCAAGTAGCTTTAAAAGTTGACGCATGTAATAAGGATTCTAAAATGGTATAACACTTGCTACAATATTTCTTAGAATACGGAAAAAAAAACATTTTTTTCTTCAAAAAACCCAGTTTCGAAAAATATCTTTTTACTTACTAAAACTAATTCTAGTGTACCCAAAGCTTGCCGTAAGACCGTAACTTTAAGATTTTAGTTTTAGTGAGCCAGAGAGTCATTGCATGAAGTGTGAGTGAGCAAAATAGTGACGCAAGCGAGTCAAATCATCGAGTTTTTACAAATGTGCACCGTCTACTCTCCACAGAGGGCCGACTTCCAATCCAAGTACATGGTAAATGAAGAAGTTCCTTACCTTACGAGGACGTAGTACTTCAAGCAGTTGAAGAAGACCCAAGTACTACGGTACGTGCAATCCAGGTAAGCACAGGAGTATCTTAAAATATAGCTCACCGAATTTTACAAAAACATGAACACCAGAATTACGGCAGCAGTTGAATTTGTCAACAACGGAAGATATGGCCGTCTGATAGCCCGATCCTTTTTAAAAAGATGTCGAGCTTGTATTGCAGTTGAAGGAAGGCAGTTTGAACATCTTTTGTAAATAATAAATCTTAGCATCCAAATAATTGGTGTTTAATTTTAAAATTAAGGAAAATTTGTCCTAAATATAACAAAAAGTTAGCATCTCTGACTCGAAAGCGTGACTATCTGCCTCACTCACACTTCATGGAATGACTCTCCGTCTCACTCAAGCTAGAATCTTAAAGTTACGCTCTTAAGGCAAGCTTTGGGTACACTAGAATCAATTTTAGTAGGTGAAAAGAAATTTTTCGAAACTGGGTTTCTTGAAGAAAAAAATTTTTTTTTCCGTAATCTAAGAAATAATGTAGCAAGTGTTGTACCATTTTAGAATCCTTATTAAATGCGTCAACTTTTAAAGTTACTTGCCAGACTGGCGTAGCACATTTTTTTTTTTTTCAGTACAGTCAGTTAAAGTTCAACGAATTATTAATTTTATATTGTTGGTTCGGCAAAATGTGACATTTTCTTCCAACAAGCTGGAGCAGTTGGCTTAGAATTTAAAGCAACAGGTTACATAAGCACTATTCGGGATTACATAAAAAAAAAAAAATGAAAAAAAGTAAAGATTTGTAGCAACAGGAGCTAATAAATCATCACAAGGTGTACATTTTCTCGAAAACAAAAGAAATGCCTATAATTTAAAAAATACATGACTTAGATTTTTTTTTATATTTTTCTGGTAACTGTTACGATTTGGTCTATCACTCGGTTCCGGCTTGACGTCGACTTACGGGACACCCTGTATATAAAAAAAGAAAATACACATGTATTACAATATAATAACAAATAGATACATAAATTACCTATTTAGGACATCGTGCATAATAATTAATTGTTATGTAAACATAGGAAGGTCTGATTCCTATATGCATAAGTATACTATCAAAATTACAAGGCTTAATACATGTATGGTAACTGTATGTATCTATTCGAATTTTTTTAATATGACAAATTGAAATTCTACATTACTAGGAGGCGGCTAGAGGTTTTTGGGTCCCTACCCTGCTGCCACAAAATCACTTCTCTTCCGCTTTTACCCATAAATTTTTCGGAAGCATGTAAGACAAAGGAACGTTAGAACTGATAAAAATTGCAATAAGTCAGACCAGATAAACGTGACTCTGTGAAACAAGGAAGCCTCGTTCGTGGAAAGTTTTGGATTTATTCAAATCGCGAGGGGCTCTATGTATTATATAAACATACCTACATATATATACTCTGGACGATTCGTCAAGTGGTAGGAGGATATGTATCCATTTTTGTGGAGCAATTTATTTTTATTCTTATATTCAAAGAATTAGAAATCACTTCTTATCTATGAATAATTTCCAGTTTACTAGAGAACTGAGAGTGAACTGTTTAGAAAAATAGATCCTTGCTGGATATCCTGAGAGTCATAAATCTTCAGTAACAAAGCAAAACCTCTGGCATATTATTTTGTTCGTATGAAGAGTGTTTTTCAGAATTACCTATACACACTCGTATAGGTATGTATATGCCTTTACGAAAGTAATTGTATGTCTTAATTGTAAAGGACAATAAAATTTATCTTCTGGGTATTACTAAAAGGGCAGGAAATTGGGGGTAATTTCTCAAAAGAAAAAAAATTTTTTTGCGATATTAGTATTACTTTAAAACTAACTATGACCCTGATAATATATAAATTCTGTAAAGGGTTGCTTGTTTTCTTGGTTAAAAAGAGCTGAAGAAGAAAAGTTACAAAGCGTTGCGACCACTGAGAGGACCTTGCCCACCTCTCCCCATATCCTTAAAGCAGGCCAGTTCACCCACTTGAGTAGGTTTAAGAGCTTGCGAAGCTGTCTGTCCACCCAATCACTAGGATCTAGCTATTGTTGTCCAAAAGTTGCCATTCTGGGTTTAGCTATCGCCGAGCATTCGCACATACACAGATACTGTACCTCAGAAGTTGTCTTGCCCTGTGGTCCTCTGATGCGCGTTTGTGAATGGCCTCTTTGCTGCGCACATGGGCAACTCACACATTGGCTCTAGGCGATCAGAGGTGTAACTGTGTCTTACCTAGCAAGTTCATCAGCTTTCTTGTTCCGAGAAAAGGCTTGATGCAAAGCCGTTTTTAGTCAATTGGGGCCCATGGAACTTTGGGATATGGGAGCTCTCTCACAGAAATTATTTTCTAAACTACTTTGGGGTATCAACAGGAATAATAACGTAAAATAAAGGATTATCGATTTCGACTTACGGAAAGTAAATCCCTGTGACTGTTTGGTGCGCGCTGTGGTCCGGAGGTGTCAGTGGCCCGTATTTTTTCGAAAATGATGAAGGTGTGGTAGTTACCGTCAATTTTCAGCGCTATAGCGTAATGATAAATGAATTTTGTGGTCTACACTTGAAGGTATGGATCTGGACAATATGTGGTTTCCGCAGGATGGCGCGACAAGGCACACAATATGGCCGGTTTTGGCTTTACTACGCGAGAAATTTTCAGGACGCATTATTTCACGATTTTCCGATGTTAATTGGCCACCAAGATCGTGCGATTTGACGCCTTTGGATTTCTTCTTGTGGGGCTACGCGAAAGACCGTATTTATGCGAACAATCGCTCAACTTTGGAGTATTTGGAGAATGCCATACGTTAAGTTACCCGACTTATTGCCCGAATTGTGTGAGAAAGTCATCAAAAATTACCTCAAAAGGATTGAGTCCTGCAAAAAGACCCGTGGAGGACATTTGAATGATATTGTTTTTCACGCATAATGGCAAAGTCCCAAGCATCATATTGGAATAAAAACTCAATTGATATCTGAATATTTAGTGTGTTTTTCTTAATTTACTTTCCGAAAGAGAAAATAGATAGCCCGATGCCATCGCAATCACTACACGGGAAACAAAACGATTACAAATTCAAAGGCGAGTAAATAGATTTTCAGTCCTGAGAAGAGGGATAACGTAAAGTGGCGCTAAGGGGAATCCCTATGTGAATGTCGTATTTAAATTAAAGGAAAAGTCCCGATCATGCGAGTTGGTTTTCATAGTTGAATTGTAATCAAGTGGTGAAGGGTTTAAGGGAAGAACATTAGCCAGTAATATGTTAGTACCAAATAGAGTTTGACTTCTGAAAGCAGATCATGAAAAAAGGTAGGAAATTTGGGAAATTCTGAGGTTGTAAATACTGACGCTATACAATGACGTGTAATTAAGCTGAAGACAAGCTTAAAAAAGTAGTATGAAGACTCTGCTTTGACATGTGATACACTAAACATCTAAGACGAACGTGTTTTTTATACTCTACATAATTATTTGGCTATGAGAAAGGTATCAGCAAGAAAGATCGATTTACTTATAGTTGTCCAAAAATCATTGAGAATGCTCTATCTCAATTTAAATGATTTTAGCGATAGGCCGGAAAGGTCAAGTTCGCGTGTCCTTTATAAAGAACAGACATTCATAATGTAATTCTTCGTAAAAGTATTTGTCGCTTATTTGTCGTTAATTTTTCGCGAAAAACTAAGTTTTATCGTTTTTAAAAAGACTTTCTCCAACTTCTCGTCAACATAAGGCACCGCATCCAGTTTTTTATTTAAAAACGACAAAACTGTGGGTTTTATGACAAATTAACGACAAATAAACGATAAAGGCTAATATATAATATTTTGCATTTTAATAGGTTTTTGCCTAGCTCCCAGCAAGCTTGAACCAGAATTACCTCTGGTTATTATATCTGATCTCACCTCAATGATAAAGGTATCTTCTTATATTGCCTTCGCCATCAGAAACGCATACAAGAGCTGTGTTCTTTTGTGTACGCAGAACATGACAGAATAAAAGATACATAAAAGAACGCCTCATATATTTTCATAGAAGATTTATAAATGAAGCGAACAGTACAAATTGTTCGCTTCAATCGACAGAACAATTTGTTCTCTTCAGTATATGGGAGTTCTAGAACAAGGTACACAAAAGAACACAGCTAAGGTATCATATCAGCTTTAGTGATATCCTGCTTTTGTCTCCTCCCTTTGACAGCGAATGTAAAATGTTGCTAGGTTCTGATAAGATTCAATTATCACAGTGGAATTAAATTACATAGCCTCATTGATGCCGAAACATGTCACAGTTTAGATTTGACTTAGCTTAGTCCTGCATGGAATATCATGGAATCATGTTGCACTTTTGGTATAGTGACGAATGCTTATAAGCCATAGTTCGGTATTTAAATGCAAATTGATTCCATTATAAATTAGAATCTAAAATAAATCCTAGGTAGAAATTGTTGCTCAGAAATAATCTGATAATTCTACTTTTATTCCTCTTTTTAGTAACGGTTATTAGGGATAGGGATCTGCTATGCTATGATTCTGACAGGGCAGACCTAGTTTTCTTTTGTCAAAGTGTCAAAATGGACGGTGTCAAGACAGGACGACAACGACCTCTCCAAGAGTCACCGAGACACCATAGAAGTAGAGGGAGTAGCTCCCGTTGTGAATGTCACTTAGCGGTTGTGTTGTCTATTGTCCCATCATACACTATACAATTCAGTTCTTATTTTTTTAAGTGACAAAGAGGTATCAAGTCTGTTAATTTAATTTTTAACACCAGGTTGAAATAAAAAAAATTATAAATTGTGAAGGTGAGCCCAATTTAAATAACTAAAAATATTTTTTTTTCTGGACTAATTAGCAGAACCTCTTAAAGATGGACCACATGCCTGACACTTAGTCATAGTTGCTCGGAAACTTTAGTCTGGATAACAATTAAGACAGCAGTGAAAAAATATAATTAATAATTGAAAGCAATGCATTAGATTTTTCCCTATTCTGTCATATCATTCCATTAGAACGTACGTCCATTTTCACGACCTCCATTTGGAAAATATAATCATCTTTGGCCAGAAGTATCAATCTCGTCCAATGGAATGCCATCCCAATAGAATTGCAGGAATGCAAGGTTTTGTTTTCTATTTATATTTTTCTCTAGCGATTGTTTCTCAATCAGATCTAAAGAGAATATACTCGTATTGGACTTTTGTGAAAAATTTTCTAACCCCTCTCTATACACTTTCAAACTCCATTGCATGCAATCACCATGACTCGTTGACCCAATCTGTATTGGCCATTTATCGTTGTGGAGTGGATGGAATGGGCGAATTGAGGAGAAATCTGTTTGCTACTGTATTTTTCTCGAGAAATTTACGACACATTCACATGAGCGCAATTTCATATTCGGCGATAGTAACAGCTTTGCTTTGATACCTTTGTGCAGATGCTATAGGACAAAAAAAATGGAAAGAAAATTCAGTGAAAAATTATTTTATACGAAGGATCTTGTGTGTCTTCTCTGTCCAGGTTAATCCTGTGAATAATGTTTTTTTTTTTGTTTTTTTTCTTTCTTGGTAAATTCGTTTTTAAAATTTATTGGTCCTTCGGTGTTCTGGGAAATTTTTTAGCTTATTGCTTGAGGATAGGATAGGTATAATAGGTATAGTAGGTAACTCTATTTGGGAGTGTTTTTATGTGCAAAAAAAAAAAAACTAACATGTCTAAATGACGATTTATGTTTTTTTGGTAACAACTGTATATAAAACATTTTCAGATCTTAGCCACCTTTCACGCCTGGAAAGCCATGTGGCCATGTGATGCACTGTTTACAGACGAGTTTATATAATTATGGCGGCTGAAGTTTCATGATTCCTTATGATTTTTTCAAGAGTGCGAAAATGTGACTTACCACATACATTTACAGAAACTTAAGACCTCTATTAAAAAATCCATTTTTTTTAATTTTGAAGGCTTTAACACAAAAAATTTTGACAAATGGGTTGATCGACATTTTTAAATTCAAGAAAAGGTCTGGAAGTAGTCTAAAGAATGGACATACTCGTACTACGTGTCCATAAATTTAATTTGTTTTTTATTTTTTGTGGCTGCATATCCTCTAGGAGTTTTCAGATTCTGGCGATTCGATGAGCTCTGCAGGTTTCAGTTCGCTTCCATCCCCATCTACTGCATAGAGAAGTCTGTCAATTTATAATTTCTTTTTATATTTCGAATCTGTTAAAGGTTGATTGATGTTGGATACAATATCCAAAAAGACAAATTCATAAATGGGAATGTCCACAACAACTATAAGCCCGACAATGTAGATTGGGCTACTTTTTTGGGTGAAAAAGTGAACTTTTCTACTTCTCGTGATTGTGCGGAGTTGGTGCGTCGTGGAAAATGACTTCTTATGAGAAAAATGTTCACAACAGATCACGAATGGCCATGGAAGAAGAACTGGAAAAATATGCGCGAAATATAGTAGCTGGGGTGTATGTGACCCACGTGCATGAAAATGTGTGAGAAAGTTTTCTGAATCAGGAAAAATATATACCACCCGATAGTACTCGGTGTGACCTTTAATTCGATATGCAACATGCGGTATTGGAACGAACCCGCCCCCTCCCCGCCGGGGGTTCCTACCCCCACCCGATAAGTATGCAGAGAAATATTTTCTTCTACGAATTGTAGCTGGTAATGAGTTGAGGCGAACAGTGAAACCCGTTTTTCGATAGGACGTAGTTCTACCGAGTTAGAATCGATCTAAAGTGCGAAAAATCTAGTACTTCATTCCGAATAAAATAGAGAAATATTCTAAAAAATTGAGTATGGAGATGACAATTTAAGCCTCCCAGTATGGGAGTCTGGGTACTCAAACTTCCTCCCAGAACGGATTTTGTACTAAATTTTCCAAATGAACTGGATTAAAATTTGACTCCCTTCAAGCCTTCCCCGCTTAATTGAAATAAACACTGTTAATAAAATATGTTCAGAGTATCATAATACATCATATAAGACATCTCTCATGTCTGTTCATGTCGGGCCTCAAATGGACTCTGGAGGGTGGATTTTTTTGGGGTAGTACTACTATTTTACGGCATTGGGAATGTATGTATATAGTATATCTCGGAAAACCGGAATTGAATGTTTTTCTAATTTCTGGTGTGATTGTTGTAAAAAATAGGGTGGACATAGAGCATTAAGTCTTGTTACGCTAGATTTTTTATAGTCCACATAGATAGAAGAATAGAATAGAATAGATGGAATAGCTTCCCGCTTCTAATTTGCCATTAAGTATATTTTATTTTGCCGAGATTTCTAAAAGACTAAAGATAATAATATTATGTTTAAAGCAGGGAAATAAACAAGTGTCAATAATTTGATAATCGTAAATATGAATTTAATTTCTTTTGTACTTGAGTTGAATAGGAGAGACTCTTTCAGGATATCGCTGTTAAGTCATTATTAGTTATTAGGATATAACGTCGTTTGTATACATAAGGCAATTTTAAACGGCCGCAACAAGGTCATTTATAAATAAATAAATATTGTAAAAAGGAAGGATCGTAAAATTGAACTCTGAGGAACTCCAATATATTAAGTAGACAGTTTTCAGGAGCGCATTGCAATAGATCTTTTTTTTGCTTACCAGTGTATTGCTATGATTCAATTACATTACAAACTGCAACCTGAAACTCATTTAATTTCTTAAACTCCCCCTCCTATCACTTATTTTGCTGTATACATAATTTTTTTTTTGCTCTAATTTAAAACTACTGAAAGTGATTCTTCTTTCTAAAAAGACAGATTTGAAGTATTCTGATCGTGAAAAGCGTATTGAATTTATCTATCAGGTCATATCCTTTTTTACTAAAATTAATTTTTTTAAATTCTTACAAATAAAGCGCATGCCACAACAAAATATGTATTTTAAAATTTTTTTTTATTTAAGTCAAAGTAAATTTTTACTGCTGCTCTGCTTTAAGTGCTTTTTTTTTAAACCTCCCCATCATAACAGTGGAAACCTTAAACATCGAAATAAGGTATCCATTACAACTATGGTTTTATGCTCTAATTTCTTCGGGTCTAAAACAAAACAACAGCAAAACACAATCCCGTTGTAAAGGTAAAAATTTCCTTTCTAACGGAATTTTCCTGTAGGTAAAAAATACATACATTTTTTTTTACTTATAATTTTATGTAACCAGTGGTGTGTATATAGGCTACATATATTTTCCCAACAGTTAGTTTTAAGTCTCATTTGACGCGGCCTGGTCTGTGTCAAAGGGTAAAAAGTATTACAAGAAAATTGCTATCATCCATTGCTGTAACGTAACTATATATACTGCAAAATCTTCTAGCTGGGACGGGCTACTTGAGGTCACCTTTAATTGGATTCCTTCTATTCGTTCAACACACTTTGTTAAACAGAAAATCCCAAAGCTGGTTTAGATGTTCCTGCAATAAATGGGATCCCAAGCAAAATTTCATTATGCTACTTTGTAGGTCAAATCGTTTTGTATTCTATTCTATTTGGCTCTTCTCTCGTACAGATATTTCGTCCATAGATTGTAGCTGAGTAAAATTCCCCATCAAATGCAAGGAATATGCGTTTTAAATTGTTTATAGATTGCTCTAGTTGTAGATTATGTCTTGAAACCTAATTCGACATTTTTTGTGTGTAGGTGGAGAAAATTTATAAATTTTTTTTTCTTCTATATAATGGAAACATATATTTGAAGGCAGTTTTTGATAGAGATATTTTCACAGTGCGGAACAAGAGCCTCTGCACTTTAGTGGTATACATATATGTACATATGTATGCTACCTCTGAAATAAAAAATAACTTTGTCTATATACATCCATACACTGAAATTCTATAAGTGACTGATGATGTTAAAAAACAAACACAAAAGCACACACAAAAGTGTTGAATTTTAGCGGTGGGGCAGATGTGACACTGACATTTGACACCAAATGGATCATTCAAATTATATGACAACACCAGGGCTTTTAACGGAACTCTGGAAAAATAGATATTGAACTGATGGTGATGAGCATTGAGTATACTTTTAAGAATAGGAGTGACTTGTTTTCCATCAGCAACATTTTATTTGTTTATTTTTATTGGATCCCCTTGCTATGGAAAATGTTTGGATGCTAATGGTGCCAATGTTTTACTTATTTAGGACAATAAATGATGCGAAACAGTCAAACAGTACTGACATACATATTATAATGTAATACATACAGCTACTAATGGACTCAATTTGCCGGAATATTTCCTAACCCAATAGAAAATAATATCAAAAGTGTTATGGGTAGAGAGAGAGAGAGAGAGAGAGAGGTCTCTTCAAACCAATTCTAATATAACCGAATAAGAAGTATACCAAGCTAACCTACATAAAATTGTTAAAAGCAAATTTTCATTTTGATCATTAAAGCTCATTAAGCTCAATTCTAGTTTGGTTGATAAATTTCATCATCACACTTTGTCGGTTGGTTGAAGTGGTAAGCAAAGATTACCTTCCTAGAGCTTCAATTATAGGCTTTTTAATCGATGTCAATTTGTGTTATTATGTGCGGTGGTTATGAGTACCGGGAAAAGCTTTGTGGTTAAATTATTCGGATCCATAATAAGAACCGAAATCAAGAAATAATCATCTCAAATTCAGAGTGTGCAGTTTAGATAGAAGATTATCTGTTCAAAGCAAAATAAGGAAACCTATACTTATAGTGTGAACGCCTCAAAAACTCAATTTTAACTCATGTGCGCATTTAGTTCTTAATAACTCATGTAGTAAGTTTCTCCCAGTTATTACTCATGAATGAGGCATTCAAAGTAAGAAACTTCAACTGAGGAATTGAAAAAGCGTCTCCCCATCGCCGATATCTTAAATCTACGGAGACTCGTTTCATCTGGGAGCGCGATGGAGAGATGAACAATGTCTAGTCAATCCGTCAGCCGAGTTTATTTTTCTTTCCTTTATTTCCTGTACCTTGATAAAGCTGTTTACAGCCTTGATCTTGGAATCTTGCTTCTGAAATTTAATTAATAGTCCTTCTGCCGTCTCTCTTATCCGAGACTTTCTGACCGAACGAAAGCAAGTGGTAAAAGTTGATTCTAAAAATACTTCCTGTTCCCTCCCTCTTCTGTCCGGCGTTCCTCAGGGCTCAATTCCGGCCGCTTTGTTATTTAGTTTGTTTATAAGTGATCTCCATTAAACAATTCGGGACGTCAGAGTTCACGTGTATGCTGACGATGTACAGGCCTACCTAAGCAGACCTGTTAGTTTACTTGAGGACTGTATTGCTCGCATTAATGACAATCCTTAGAGAATCAATATCTGGGTCCAAAGCTAACAGCCTAATGCTAAACCCTGACAGGTCCCATTGGATTGTATGCCATAATGGCACTTTTGACCCGCATGATTCACCTCTTGTGGTCGGTACAATTTTAGATTTAGTACCTAAAGTTAAAAATCTAGGCATTATTTTGAGACAACATATGAAATGCTGTGACAATACAAAATTAATTATCGGTAAGGTTTATGCTGTACTCACCTCATAGGCTCTGACTCTCTGCTGACTTAATAGCATTCTTTATCCACTCAAAACTGATTAAAACCCTAATTATATCTTACTTTACTTTCGGCAGTTTGATTTACCTTAGACTCGATCGCATTTGTCTTCGAAGGAGGAAGTTGACCTTTAATCATTTTGAAGGCTTCATTTATAGACCCCGGTAGGTTCAACCATGTTTCACCTTACCCCACAAAATTGCTAGGTTGCTCAATACGAGATTATCTCAAACAGTGGGGACTGATTCACTTTTATAACCTATTACGCACAAACAAACAGTATTATCTGGGTGAATTTTTGCGTTTAAGGATCTCATGAGGGTCCACGCTTTTAATTAATTATTTTCACATTATTATCTTGTCTCACGGCGGATCAGTTTCATAATTTTCATAATATTTTTCCATTCTTATAATTTTCAATTATATGTAATATTTTGTTTTATTTCTTAGTCTTAATCTCCTTTCTTATTATTTAAACTTTAAGTTTTTTTTAGCAGTATATACTTATTCTGTAATTTTCCAATTTTTGCTTAATTTTACTAGATTTTAATGTTATTTTAGATTTTCTATATTTCCTATATTTTCATTTATTTTTATATAATGTAGGTACCTTATATGTAGCTCCAAAAGTTTTGGTATTCAAAAGATTGTGAAATCCTGTTTAGGTACTTTTCCAGTTCAATAAATAATAATAATATCCCAATGAAGATTAAAGCCCTGGTTACACCGGGAGCGGCTGGCTTGGCTTCTGTTATTAGTAGCTTTAGTTGAAGAAAAACAGAAAAAAGCGTTGATGCTCGATTACGAATACTTCAGAATGTTAAAAGCCTCATTTACCGAATTGCAGCGGCAACCGCAAAATGCCGCACCGCGCTATGTCCAGTGTTACACCCACTTAATGATGTGTCGAATTCCCAATATTGTACAAGCTCAAAGTATAGTATAGCCGAGTCGATTTTGCTTCACCATCAGACCAAGATTCGTCTATGGAAAATAATGCTCCTCCCAGTAGGTATTTCAAAAAAAGTTTCAGCGCTTAATCCTTTACAGTTATGATCACCGAAAATGTCGACCACTTACCCAGTTCATATAGGTTGTAATTTTAACAGATTTTAGCTGAGGTATTAGTGTATTCTTGATCCAGATCCCACCATCAATGTTCTTCATTCATGATTGAGTTTACTGGTTGCCCGTCAAGTCTCTGATAGACTTGAACGAATTTCTTCCAATCGCTGAATCCACCTATATATAGCTCTTTTCATCTGGTAACACTAATACTAGTACTATGCTTGTATTCCATTGTCAAAAAACCAAATGAAACTAATCTTCATCTTCATCCAAAACATTTTTGAGGACAGGTAATAGCAAGAGTTTATTTTTATCTTTTCCGAAACATTTAAGGCAATAAATTTTCATGTTCATGTTTACATATTTATATAGAAGTTATATCCCTATTCCATGTATTATCAAATAACTGAAATAAAATTCCGAAACGAAACTGTCTCAACTGGCTCAAATCGAATATATTTCATAAAAAAGTTTTTAACAAATCAAAGCCTCTTTTTGCAAGTTTTTGCCATATATAAAAGTTTTTCCACGAAGCTCTGCTGCTCTGTGGGAAAATAAAACGAAAAAATATTTGATAACTGTTTAATAGCTCTGGGAAGGGAAGTCATGTCAAAGCCAGAAAAATGTGAAAATAAATGAACATAGTATGTAACTAGTCGACTGTGGTTGTTTCTTTCTGTCCTCAATACGAAATGAATTAATGCTTATATCATTTTCATCATGCGTAGTAATTATAGCATCGCGAGGAAGCTATTGCAACTACCCCAATTAAAATATTGTCTGATTTCTCGTTGGTAATTGCGTCGTAGGTATGTATATGAAAATTAAGAATAGGTGGGTATAGGTTATCAAGAAACAGGTAAATTTTCTTTATAATGGTCCCATATCTAATGAGGGAGCTTTTTTATAAAAATTATATACAGAACAACCACAAAATCCCGAATGCTGGAAGTCAAAATTTAGGAAAACAAAATCTTGGAAAATATATTGAATCACAGAAAATGGTTTTGTCTTGGAAAATATATTGGAATCATAGAAAATGGCTTTGTATTTCCCGAAAATTTTAAGAAAGTATATTGAGTTGGGTACATATATGGGAACCCGAAATTCAAAATCGCGGAACATAAGATCCCAGAATACAAAAGTTCAAGATTCTATATTCCCAGAATGTAAAATTACAGATTTCAGAAGGCCAAAAGTACAATAATATAAATTTATGGACATTTTTATAAAAGTTTTGTTATGAAATCCCGTTTTTTTTTATTCAGAAAAATATAAAAAATTATAAAAATACTTCCGCAAAAAATACTATTTCCAAGTTTCTAGTATTTTTCGAATCTTATTACACTTTTCTATCCTGAGTACCTTTAGTCCAGTCAATAGGGACTAAAAAGGCCTTTGCCCTTGCCTTTGGTGTAAAATCGATTTTGATATATAATATTTAGTTTCGGGTTCCAATGAACAATCCAAGTTTTTGACCTTGTCTTGGATGAAAGGTACAAAAAAATGTTTTTCTCAAAATAATTTCTGAACGGTTGATCCTACGTCCAAAATGTAAAAATATAAATTTGAAGAAGTCTAAATTCCCTATATTTTTTTTTTTTTGTAAAATCGCTTTTTTTGCAAGAATTATGTGTGTAATAAGTTACAGCGGCGGAACATGAACATTGTTCCAAAAAATCGCCAATTTTTTCACGGTAAATTTTGTAAAAATGATAATATTAATAATATTATCATTTTTATTTCAAATTGTAAATGCGTATATAAAATTGTAAACATGATAATATATTTTTGTACTGCCACTATGGCATGTCCCAATTCAACATACAGGATTAGTGAATTAGTGTGCTTGCTTCCACTGCAATTGCTGAAATTATTATGCGATCACTTTTCTATACTTTTTTCGATTTAATTTAACTACTTTATTCTGCTGAATTTCAAAGAATAAGTTCTATACGAAATCCACAATAGTGCAGTTACAGTCAGTGCATTTTCTAAATGTATATATATATAATAGAAATGGCAATAAAACATTTGTAATTTTTTCTCTGTCCCCCATACCTACTTTTAGGGATGGGCAGATAAAAAATTTCTTAATTTTATTTCCTTACAAGTCAAGTTTAAGGAATATTTGATGTCATAGTAAATAAGCTTCCAAAAAAAGTAATAATTTCGAATGTATTTACAGGTTATAGGTTGTAATATGAATATTAAAGCGAAAATGAAACATCTACCTTTGCAAACCCCTCTCCCCAGCTAAATCGTATATAATTAGTGAGAATAGTTTCAAAGTGAAGGAAGCAGCTGAAAACATCCTGTTTTTACATACGGTTAGCGGCTGTGATACATCCAACATCGCCCTCTTCAACCAAGAAAAAACAAAATTTTTTCATTTGTAAAAAAAAAACAAGGACTCAATGCTGTATCTTCAAAGATCAGAATAGCAAAATAGAAGACATCGCAGATGCCTTCTCGTTGCTTTGTATGGTGGCAACATGGAAGATGAAACCTTCTAAGTAGTCCGCTACCAACGTTTCGCCAAATAAATCGACAATAAAAAGCAACTTCAACCTAGCTTCTTTACCACCAACGAAGAGCGCTGCACGGTACCACGCATTTAGGACCTACCACCAAGTCCAAAAATGGTGTGGAATCCAAAAAAAAAATCCATTCAGTTGCGGCTGGAAACTTGATGTGGCTGCAGGAAACGTGGATGGAAGTGCTCAGTTGTATGCGTATTCTGCAACGGCGAATTATTCGAGAATGCACCAGAGGTCATCATCGATAGCAACGACGAATATGACCCAAATGACATGGATCGAAGCCCAAATTCTCAGTGCGTTGGAGTTAGAATATAACACTTGTCTTCGTTAGTGGTTATGAGGGTATCAATATCAACCGACTCGGACCACCAAAAAGCAAGAACTATTAGAAACCATACTCGGGGACATAAATTATGGAATACGATCCGTACTCAGTTGCAAAAAGAACATCTGTGAATTAGGTCTACTGGGGATACCACAACAAAAAAAAAATGCGCCGTTTAATCAACTTCGTGGTAGTGTGGAAATGAGTTGAATTTGAATTTACACAAAACTACCATCATTATATAATGAATAGCTACAAATTATTTGTTAAAATGAGAAAACCAGCAGGTGGATGATTTTTTGGAAGAATGTGTACGTTTCCGCCGGTGTAACGTGGTTACTCATCATAATTACAAAAGAGTGTTTTCACAAAAAATGTAGGCATTTTGGTCGTTGGAATTTGGAACCTTTATTCCAAGACGACGCTAATAAGGTCAAAAACTTGGATTCCCCCCCCCCCCCCCCCCCAGTCGAAATTTTTTCTTGTTCGGGGTCCGGAACTAAATAAAATACATAATCAAAATCGTTTTTACACCACTTTTGTAGGGGCAAATGCCTTTTTTTAGTCCCTACTGACTGGAATCTATAGAAGAAAACAAAATTTGACATGTGATTTTCTAAAAAATTAAATTTTACACAACACTCCGAATGCTTTGGCACAATTAAACCTCCGGGTTTTTTATTGCAGCGTTCTGCACTACTGGGCTTACCATTGCGGGATACTGTGTGCTATTCTACGAATTTAAAATCCGGTGTTTTGTTACTATTCCAATAATATTTTATAAATTCCGGGAACTTATCTTGTGGAATTTGATCTTCCAGGATTTTATATCCAACCTTCGTATACTAGTACATAAGCTTTGCTAAGTATATAAAAAGGAGTCAAACTGGATTATGATTTGGTGGAGCATATGAAAAAAAAAACTATGTGCTATAGAAAGAAAACTTTTCAACAGGTTAAGACGTTCTACAAATTAGAACATTGATAATAGACCGACACCTAATAGAATAGATGAATTTAGAACCTTTAAAAAAGCTGCCCAAGTTATTCTATAGAAAATTTAAACCAAGTATGTCTTGCTTGATAAACTTGATGGCTAAATACTGAGCTATTTCTATAGCCATTAAGAGTTGCCTCCTTTCTATATTCATTGATATACATATATACATACATATGTTTTTTGTTGCGTCGACAAACGTCTACAGAGGCTACTTAGAGCTGATTATAACTCATCGTCACGAGCTATGTGCCATTGAATTTATAATTATTGTAATAAAGGACAAATATGACTATATGTAGATAGTACTCTTAGGTTTTAGTGTAAATCCAAATGAACATATTACCATGCCTTGTAAACAAAGAAACTACACATCATAAACTTGTAGCTTTAAATAGTGCAACGAATGCCCATAAGCAAGTAAGAATCCTCCAAAAATAGAAAATTCTTTTCATATTCTCTGCTCTCGTTAGAGACTTGGACGATGTTCTTGGAACTTTTAATGTACCGGCACTTTCGGAAGTAGGATTTTTCTCCATATTTTATGAATCACCCTAGGTTAGGTTAGGTAGGAGGGGTGCCGCTAGAAGTGCCTAATCTGCTTCACTTGGACAACCCTAGAATCCATTGTGCCCCTTGACCTTGCGATATAATCTATTAAATCGGCCTAAATCCATCCTGCTTCTCAGGATGCATCTCAACTTTTTGTTTTGCAGCTCCCCAGAGTTGGAAAGAAGTAGCTACCTAATATAGCCTATCTCTTTTATTCAACAGAGCGGAGCACTCGTACGTCTTGGGCGGATTCGATTTCCTCCGAATCCTTACAGCTCCTGTAGAAATCGTTCTTCTAGCATGGTCTCCTATGACCCAATGAAACGTAATGATCCCTAAAAGATTCCTGATATTTGTTCTATCGCCATTAATCAGTTTTTTTGTCCCCTTCCTGTCATATGCAAGCCACAATTGCCTCGCAATACGGCAGGTTTCTCTATGAATACATTGAAGGCTTGCCTTATTATAGGCATCCCTGATGATCTCCTCTTTCAACACAGAAGCTATGGCTGCAGAGCTATCCATTTCAGAGTATTTATTGGCCAACCCATCATCCATCTTGTTGCCTGGGATATCCCTGTGGCCAGGTACCCAACAAAGGGTCACCTTGTGCCGTAAAGTCACTTCCTCAAGATTGGTCTTGCATACAATTTTGATTTAACGAGCACAGCATCTAGCACCTTCATTAATCACCATATATATAACTTCATAAAACTTGTGAACAATTTATCCTATGATATGTTGATTTGTTTAGATAACTAATCGTTGGTATACTTTTCAATGGTCTTTTATAACTTCCTCTTCTCCTTCCCTCTTCAGTTTATGAATTCCAATTTATTTTTATTTTTAAACACGTCATCATCAACAGTTTTTCATATCAAATTCAAGGCCAATCCTTTTTTGGGTATTATGTAGAACTATTTCGGAAAATTCCAAAATTTTATCTATCTAAGAAATTTCAAATAATTATAGGGTGAGTTATAAAATATGAAGAAAAATCTTTAACCCGTCCTACCCCTAAAACGATGTATTTTATTTCATTCAAGATTTTTTGTTAATTCATCACCCTGTGAAAATGTGACCCAATATCTGAGATAGTCTGTATAGCTATAGTACTCTTGAGTACTGTAATTGACGTTCCTTATCTATCTTATCTTAGCTGCAGATATCCACCGCTTTGATTTCGTATCATTAGGTAGTAATAGAGAGTGCATATTATCTCGACCTTAGACATATTGTGTCAATGGGTTCCACAAGGATCAATTCTCGATCCATTGCTGGTAAATAGATAAAAAAAATGTTGGATATCTTTTACGATAATAATTTTTCATACTTACTTATCTTGGAAATAATCAAGTTTGCGAAAAACAAGTACCTACTTCTATAAAAATAAAAGGGCTTTTTCCTCGAGTGCTTACTCCTACCCACTATAGAAAAACTAATGTTGATTTCGATGGAACCATTTCAGTGTTGCATTTTTTCTAGCAGCGGAGAACTGGGAGCACTGAAGCCCATTGAATATATTTCTGTCATATTCCTTGTATTTGTGGACACACGTTTTATATACATGAAACTGTCAAACGTAATAAATGCTCTTTATTGATATACAGAAAGAAATTTCTTCTTAAACTTTATGCAAATAACTTAAATAAATCTTTTAATTCATTTAACTCCAAAATTTCACAAATAATCGCGACAGTACACTTTGACAGAGCAGATGACAATTCAACTTGAATATGTATTTGAAACACCGACATAATATCCGGTGCAAAGTAGGGGAAGTGAGTGCAAAACTTGTGTTGCACTTCTGCTATAAAAATTGTCCCATCGAACATTTTCAGTGTTGCACTGCTGGAAAAAGTGCAATACTGGGCACCGAAATCCCATCGAAATCGACAAGTCTCATCTAAATCGACATAACTTTGGTTTATAACAGTCACACAGAATTAACGTCTCTGTACAATTTTTCTACAAGATGATTATTTTCTTCTAACTTTTAACATACTCACCCTGCATAGTAACGTTGACTTCTAACAACATTATTACATCTTACATGGGATCACAGGCTCTAAAATAAATACTTCCCATGACATGCCTGACGGATATCATCAGCTATTGAGCTGCGAATTAAAAAAAAAAATAACAAAAAATTTGAAAAGAGTAATCGTAATAAAATCCAGTCAGACACATACGAGAAAAATGGAAGGAAAATTTCATTTCACACGTACTGCATGCAATGCAAGGTTGAAAAAGGCGGGAAAAGTCTTTATTGGAGGTAGAGAGGATAAAGCTTGCAAATTCGCAAGTGAAAAGCTTTGCCTGAGGGGGAGGGGATAATTTCTACGAGAGTTCAAAAAACAACAAAGGGCTTTTTTCCCATATTCTGGTGGTTTCGTTGAAGAGGCGCGAACCGATGATAAGAGGCTGGGGTTGCTCTAGTAGTCTTAAAATATAGGCAATACCAAAAAACACTGGCTCAGTCAGGATTGTACTTATTTTCATAGATAGTTCACCGGGCAAATTAAGCCTATATCTAGATAGATAAGATAGTCAGCTGTAGAGTGTAGAGTGGATAGGCATCATCATTATAACATTCTCACATCATGATGGAGCGCACACCTGGTCAAAATTGTCAGTTGAGTAATCAGTTGGCTTTCAGACACGTGCCGTGTTGAACGTGTTTGTAGAACTTGTTGAGTGAGTGAGATTTTTATATTTAGTGCGAGAGTTCATCAATGATTAAATCGCTTCTGT
This sequence comes from Dioctria rufipes, assembly GCA_963924295.1. NCBI lineage: Eukaryota > Metazoa > Arthropoda > Insecta > Diptera > Asilidae > Dioctria > Dioctria rufipes. The sequence goes on along the minus strand of OZ002740.1, from coordinate 19,090,419 downwards.
GGGAATTAAATCAAATTTGCGGTATTTGGTACAACATTTTTCGACATTAAATTTATAAAATTGTTAAATTTTTTTGTTTTTTATTTTAATGTACGAGAGTATTGTGCCCGTTGTTCGTAACACTCTGCTGAATTCAAAAAATTGTTTTGTTCTCTGTGCATATATGTGTGTGTGTGTTTAAAAAGAATATAATTATACAAAATAATGTGAAAATCCCAGTGCTAAAATATAGTATAAATAGTATTTTGTCTTACCTCGGCTGGGACAATATTATTTAATTTCCCGAAAATAAACTGGGCGGATCACTTCGATCGGTATCTAAACCTAGTAAATAATAGAGGAGAGCAGCTTCCGGATAGACGAGAAGGAAAATAATATTAATTATTCCGCTAATATACCTACATACATAGATGATGCAAATCATCTCTTTTCAGGCTGTTCATGTACAGTTTAAATTTTTCCATCACTTGTCATTGATAACAATTGATCACTACTGTATCGCACCGGATTTTCGTAATTTTTGTGGGTCGACTGATAAATAATTAACTCTCGAATCAATATTGGTACATATGAGGGCTTAGCTCTTATCTTTTATCATTCATTAGGTATTTGACATTTTGCTGATTTTAAATGTTACACACTTAAAATCTATGAATACCATCGAAATACACTCCATTTCATAAAATTTATGCTATTTTTAGTATAAAATTGGAATATTCGTTCGTTGCAGATTGTTTTAATATGGGGGAAATGGCGAAAACTTTTAGCATTGAACATTGCTATTTTGGGTTTGTTATGTATGAAGGAAATGCTTAGATTAATGGCATTCTGCATTTCGTGGTTAAAATTTCATATATATTTTGCGGCATATTGGTAGAAATGTTATGTCTAAACATTTTTTTTTTATTAATTTTTCAGTTGCTTGTTATATGGAGTCTTTGTATTCTGTGGTTTAACATTTTTTTATATATTATTATAATATTACTGAGAAGTTTATCTTATTCTAAATTAGTTTTTGTATAGGTTTTAACATAAATGTATGTTATATTCTTTTGCCACGTATACGAACAATATAAGCTTTTTAATCAAAGTAGAAATACTAGAAATAATAATGATACGGACAATTCAATAGCATATTAGGGTGACCCAAAAATGTATGGATTTACAAAAGAGTTAAAATGTCTAAATTCTCATTCAGAATTTATTAATTAATATAATTTTAAACTTCTATGCAAAATTTAAGTGAAATTCATTAATAAAATTTCAAAAATGAACTAAATCGGACAACCGCTTCCTGCTTTTGCTAATCAGAACTTTAGGTTTTCACCTTATTTAATTATTATATTCATTTAGAGTATAATAGATATTAATGGTCTTATAAGAAGAGGGTCCCTATACGTCATCACCGATTTTGTCCAAATTCACAATATAAGCAGGGCTTGACTAAAAATGAAAGTGACGGAAGTGGGAGTTCCAGATGATCAAGGGACACTGGGATAATGCAGCGGGAGTTGTCGCGGTTAAATTGTAACAAAATTTAAACGAAAGCACCAAATTCATTCGGGTAAAATGCCAACCACAGAGGAGATATTATGTAGATTGCCGACTCTGTGAGTGGCATTTCCGTCGTTTTCAAAGATCGCTGGTAGCTGACGAAAAGTTGTTATGCACAATTTTCATAGATTTATTATTTTTTTTTTTAAATAGGTAAGTGACATCCGACCTCCTTGCAAATTTGTACAGATGAATAAAAGCGCATCCATAAAAAAAACCAAAAATTTGATTAATCGACAAGTTGTGGAAAAAACATTTCGAAGTGAATTTTTCAGACAGAATTTTGGCCGTCGAAAATTAAATTTCGCAACTTAATCAGAAGGGGAGAGAAAATATGCTCAAGAAATCAGAAAAAAATCACAAAAAAAACTAGCAAAAGGAATTTTGCAACTTGGATAATATTTACCCCCACATCCCTCAGAACGCCCGAATTCCGGATATGAGAAACTGTTTCCCAAGAGTTATACAGGGTGTTCCGTAAGTCGACGTCATGCCGGAATCGGGTGATAGACGAAATCATAATAGTTACCAAAAAAAAATAAAAAAAAATCAATTTTATTTTTCTTATGTAATCCCGAATAGCGCTTTAATAGTTGCTTTAAACTCTAAGCCAACTCCAGCTCCAATGTCACATTTTGCCGAACCAAGAATAGAAAATTAGTACCTACTTAACCCAAATTAAACTGACTGCACTGAAAAAAAATGTACTACGCCAGTTTAACAAGTAACTTTTAACGCATTTAGTAAGGATTCTAAAATGGTATAACACTTGCGACATTATTTCTTAGATTACGGGAAAAAAAAATTTTTTCTTCAAGAAACTCAATTTCGAAAAATATGTATATGAATGACCTTTTGACATTGAATTTATAATCCGATTTTGATAAGATTTTGTTCGAATATTTTACACAGATGGGAGAATATAAAACAAATACCGCCAACCCCCGGAAAAGTAATTTTTATTTTTTTATTTCATTTTTTTGTTTTTTTATAATAATATATTGTGGTGGGTTACTACTATGTAACCCGCTACCGTATGATCCACGTAATAGTTTAAAAAAATCAAAAGCTTACAATGAATTTAGCAAAAAGAATTTTAAAAATCGGATGGAATTTGGTTGGGAGATAAAGGACTGGTAGCTTTACAGTATATGCAGCTAATTAATATAAGTGGAAAATAATTTAGCAAACCTCCCAATCTTATTTTGGAAAATGCTCCTAAACTAATTGGGATAATGACTTCTGATTTTTTGTATATGAAAGATAACAGATTATAGATAATTGTAACGAAAAGAAAGTGGCTTAAATATTGCGACTATACCCACAAGATGGTAATTATCAAAGTTTTCCGAAAAGTGTTAATATTAACTCCGAGTTCACCTACATTAAGCATTATTCCGGTTTCACTTGGCCATCTCGAGTTCCCACTTGCGTCATTTTTATTTCTAGTTAAGCCCAACATAAATGTACTGTGAATTTGGATGAAATCGGTGATGACGGGTATGGACGCTCTCTAGTTAGACCAATTGTAATTTTTGTTTTTTATAAATCATTAAATCATTTTGTTACAGTAACAAAGTCTTTACTTTTAAGAGTCGGCACAACTGTACAACTGTGTAATTTGTAAAAATCCTTAACCTTCAAAAATCGCATTTTGAGAATAGTTGATACACTGCATGACTCTCTTAAATTATAGGCGTTACAAAGATAATCGATTGTACATAGATTACGTTATAGTAAAATTGGAGTTTCAGCTTCGAATTTTCGTTTTTAAAAATTTATAAAAAATACAAGAATTTAATTTTCTAAAACTACTTTCATTGCAATAAGTTCTCTTAAATAAAAAAAAAGAGAATCAAGAAAAAGTATTGTCAAATTTTAAAGTTTTTTAAAGTTATATGACAGAAAATGTCTCAGTTTTCCTGAAAGACCAAAACAGCCAAAAAGCACTATTTTCGATTTGAGCGAAATCTGAACACTAATGAATTCCATTGAAATTTTGCATAGAAGTTTAAAATTGCATTAGCTAACAAATTCTAAATGAGCATTTAGACATTTTAACACTTTTGTTTTTGGGGCACTCTAATACATATATACATGTAACTTTTTGATGGCAATATAATCTTAGTCCTCGGTCGAACCATTTTTAATTTTTCATTCTCTAACTCTATTGGTTCAGTGGGGTTTCATTATCAATTGGAAAATCCCTTGTAATCATAAATGGAGTAGCACAGGGTTCCATTCTAGAATCTTTACATTTTACCAAATTTATTAATTATCTCCTGGTATTGCGACTAATTTTCGCCAGCTTTTATAATCCCTTTGTGGATACTATTTTTGGGTATTCCATTTTTTAGAATTCCGCCATTTCCAGTTCTTCAGCGATATTGTCATCGCATCTATCGTTGCACCGTTTCTCATCAAAATAAAATAATATGCCTGTGTATGTACAGTGTACAGGTATCCATTACAAATTTTGCTACGACGAATGCTGTGCCCTTTTCATGACTTTTCATCGCAGATCTACCACTATTTCTTCCAATTCCGCTTTTTTGTTTTGGGTTGATATGTTCTACTATAAAACAATCATCATTATCGAGCTCATCGTATAAAAAATTCTGGTCTACCTCATCTCAAGGCCTGACTGAGGTTTTGATCAAATAGTTAAAGAAAGAAAAATTTTGACATCTGAAGGAGGTTTGATGGGCTATGCTCTTCCCAGCTTATCAGACTTAATTTCCTCCTTTTTTTACGCAACCTCCATTTTCAGATTTACTCTTGAATTCCAAATGTTCTATGAAAGATGCAGCTACAATCTGTAGATAATAGTAAAATTCCCTTCTTGATCGTACAGCGTATTTTTGAAAGGAATCCATTAACATCACATAGAAGAATATAGCCAGCATTTTCTCGGAAATTATTTTAAAAATTTTTAGATAATTTTGGATGCATTTCGAAAATTTTTTTTTTTTTTTTATTTGGTTAGAATTTTGCTCAAGTCATATTTTATCGGACGAAACACAGTGACATCCATTTTCTTTGTTAGATGGATGCAGTTTCATGGCAGGCGAATAAAATAATTTTTTTTTTCTGAAAAGATCTAAAATATGCTAAAATATAAAATGTGATGCTTAATTGTCGCCGCTAATATGTACTTTTTCCCTATTTAGTTTTATTAGCTTTTTGCAAGTCATATGAGAGATTCAAACTAATCAATAAAAATAAGTCTGCGGTGATGAAATCAACCCCCGATGGGAAGTTACTAACGAAAACATTTTGGTTCAATTTCCATCCATTTTTCCATAAATGTTTGTTATTTGTAAAAAACATAAATTCTCAAAAAGTCACCTGTTATACACTGACGCAAAACATGTGTTCCAGCGTAAAAAATACCAAGCGCTTCTAAAAAGTAGCTTCGAGGAAGTTGTAACAGGTTACTGATATGCTCTCAAAAGAGTGCTTCTCGGGAAGCAATCTGAAGAAATTTTGTTTCGAAGCTATTGCTAAAATTCTAAGAAATTGAATGCGAACGTGATCATGCAAATTTTCTCGCGTAAACGCTGTACGTACCTACCCGGTTCGGAGTGCTTCAAAGCAGATGTTTTGATTTTTTAGATAATTAAATAAATAGTTGGTAAAAAATAAAAAGAAAAAATTATAAAGTGTATTGCTGCAGAGGGCGGCCGCTTCGGCAAAACTTAGTTTTCTGTATTGAAAGCAACACTGGTAAATAATTTGCTTACCACAAAGTGCATTATTATATCGAAGCTAAAATGAAGTTTTTTCTGAATATATGAACATATTTCATTCCACGGCGAAGATGAAGATGACTTTTTTTCTCATCTGGGTGATCGGCAAAATTGGTCTCGTCATAATTGTAAAAATGTAAGAGACGTTGGGATTTTCTTAATAAATTCCTTATTATTCAAAGTATTGTTACCTACAACAAATAGATTTCTCTTTTAAAGCAGTCGAGCCATTGATCCATTTTTTGATATCTTCATAATTTTTGAAGAGCTGTGCAATAGAGGCCGTGCTGCATCGATCGAAACAATGGTCTACTAAAGAAGCGATGTCTTCTGTGGAAATCGCAGGTGGGATAAGACTGTCTATCCCAGTGCTTCACTGTGGTTGTGCAGTATATGGTCTACGATTGTCATGTTGTAGAATCAGCTTATCATTATATGTGTACTATATTGTGGTCGCTTTACCACCTACGCTTGATTTTGTTTTGACAACAACAACAATTAAGTTCGTGATATTGATAGGCGGCTTCAAAACTATGCAACAAAATCGGTCCTTTTAATTCTGAGAAAAAAATTGAAGCTGTCCAGGTCGCTGCATGTAAAGAAAGTTAGGATGGCTTGGGGAGGGGGAGGGGATGGTAAAAGTCTGAACAGTACATTTTGGAAATCAAGTTCAATCGAGTTCCTTCCCAGCGGGAAAAAAGTGCTTTAAAATTCCTTTTAAAGCGATTCTAGGGAAACACAAAGCGGTTCGATTTTTCTTCAGTTTCATATAAATTTTAACATTGCATATCCACAGAAACAAGCGCTTCCTTTTAGCTTCGTATTAATTACTTTTAAGCACTTTGTGGGAAGCAGCTTAGAAGCTATGCACGATTGTTGAAGCTACAATGTCGGCCATAAATATTTGCGTGTTGCTTTCAATCACAGAAAATTTAATTTTGACAAAACAGCCGCGCTAGGCAACAGCACACTTTATAATTTGCAGACTTTATATTTTCAGATTTAACACATTTTTAATTTGCTATCAACAAATGTTTCACTGATCTAAAAAGGCAAAACAACTGCTTTGGCACATTCCTCCCAACGTACTGATACGTACGACATCAACACGAGAAAACTTGTACGATCACGTTTGCATTCAATATGCTGGAATTTTAGCGATAACTTCGAAATTGTTTCAGACTGCTTCCAGAGAGGTACTTTTTTGGAAACAATCAAAAACCAGGTATAGGCGCTTCGAATCTGCTTTTTTCCGAAACAATTGGAATTTTTCCCGCTGGATTAGGTCCTGAGAAGAAGTTTGAGTACCAATACTCCTATACTCGGAGGAATAAATAGCCATCCCCATACTCACTTTTTTAGTATTTCCCTATTTGTTATTCGAACTGAGGTACTGGATTTTTCGTACTTTCGATCGGCTCTAACTCGCTAGGGTTATGTTCGATCGGAAAACGAGTTTCATTGTTTGCCTTCAGCTTATTGCCAGCTACAATTCGCAGAAGAAAATTTTTCTCTGCATACTTTTATGGTGGGGGTAGGAACCCCTGGCGAGGAGGGGTGGTTCCAATACGGCATGCTGCATATCAATTTAAAGCTCTCGCCGAATACTATCGGATGGTGTACCTTTTTCTCGATCCCGAAAACTTTTTCGGGACGTTTTTGCCGCCGGAAAACCCATTTTTATGCACTTGGGTCACATACACCACGGTTACTATATTTCATATAAATTTTTGTAGCTCTTTCTTCCATGGCCATTAGTGCTCTGTTGTAAATATTTTTTTCTTGGGTGGGCATTTCCCTTTGGTAGTTGAATATAATACAGAGCTGGGCATATACCAAAGAAAAAGAACTTAAGTACTAGTCAAGTACTTCAGCGTAAATACAAGTACTGCATGTATAAAATGTACTTGTAACTAAGTACGGAGACTACTAAAAGTACTGAATGCTTTTTTACAATCCTTGTACGTTGGCAGAAACATAATGTATACATATAATGAATATTATAGAGTTTAGTTAGTATTAATATAAGATTACGATAAGTAGGTGCCTATTGAAAACTATAATATAGTAACCCACCGGCGCTGCACGTAGAGTATAAAAGGCATAAAGTATTAAAGGCATATGAACTAAACAGAACTAATTTGCTGCACTTCCAAACCCAAAGGATTCTAAATAGCAAGCCTATTACTACTTTTAACCTTTCGTAAAGAAAACAAACAGAGTCTGTTTTGCACTGCTTATTTTTATCGAATTTTGTTGAGGGAAATTTTAATATACAGTGTGATACTAGGTGGCCGTCTGGTGGTCAAATTCAATACTTTACACATAAAATTAAAAGAAAAAAATTTCCCACTAGCTGCATTTCACTTTTATTTCATTTATTACTTACCCACGTATTTTAAATTTTATTTAACAGCTTAAGTTTCGAGAAAACCAAAGAGAAATCGAAATACATTTTGGTGAATGATACAAGTTGCAGTTTTTTTGCATATTCTTTTCTTAGGATATTCGGCTTTTTAGCTTTGAGTTTAAATTTCGTGAATGCATGGCACAACAAAACTGAAAGAAACTCAAACAAAAATTAGATGAGAAAGAGATTCTATTTGCTTTTCTACGAATGATTAGATGTTTGTTTTTATATGTAGATACTAAAAGGACTCAGAAATACTTGAATAAAAATCTTGATATGTACTTAAGTACAAAACTAAATCTTAAGTACAAGTAAATAGAAGCAAATTAGTTTTTGTATTCAAGTAGGTACTAAGTAGACAATTTCAAAAGTCTTAAGTAATGAAAATGTGTAGGTATTTTAAGTAGTACGTACTTAAGTAATTTTTTACTTAAGTATTGCCCAGCTCTGATTTAATGTAATCAATTCATGCTCTGAAAGACAATATTCAAAAAGATCATAGGTCACTCTTAGATTATATAGGCTATGCAGTGTAAAATTCATGTACGTGTGATAAGATCCGGGGGAAATGACAAGAGGGCTGTGTGTTAAATTCTTGTCAGTTCGATATTTCTGACATTTCTCAATTTATTTGAATTCACGAATTGTCATCGGATGTCTATCACTGGTGTCTATATGATATCAGCCCATTGAATAAATAACTAATAAGGAAGCGGGGTATCGTGCGGATACAGTGTACGTGTTTAAGCAATTAAATGACAGTATGACCTACGGTCAGGAGGGAAAAATGACAAGAGGGCCTACTGCCTATTTTGCGTCAGTTCAACATTTCTAACATTTCATATTTTATGAAATGTATTTCCTGCCTAAATTATGTCAGTGATACAAAAGCAACGCGCTGAGAATTTGTTTATTTTATTTACATAGCAATTTGAATTTAAAAAAATGTCCCCCTTCAAAAAATCAGGATTTAATTACTGCCATGACTAAATGAATACAAGCACAGCACACTAATACATTTCGCCGAGCGGCTTAGGTTTTCACCCGATATTCCTTATTAGTTATTTATTCAATGTATCAGCCATACAAAGGCAACGTCAAAAAATTCTTAAAAATGAAAAAAGTTATAAAAAAATTATAAACTGAAAAATGATTTGAATCACGGTGACATTAAATTATAAAACTTGTTCAATACTTGATAAAGTTTCAACCGCTAAATTATGTGCCCGCTCAGAAAATATCGTAGTTTACGGCTTCCATGACTAAACAAACACATCGATGCGATTCTACACATGTAAGAAATGCTTAAGTTTGTCTTCCTCATAGCCTATCCTTTTTGCTATATAATCTAAGAGTTCACTCGAATATCTTTCATATGATGTCAGTCAGATGACTGGTCGAAGGTGTTCATAACGGGTTTCAGTCGATATTTTAATAAAATATATTCATTTCAGTTCAAACGAATACCAATATAAAAAAAAAAAACAATATTTACTCATTTTATACTGTAATCCGCTTGTATTTTTACACTTTTCTTAAGTATTTTTACAAAATGTGTTGAAAAGTTCCTCTGTTTGGAGTGAAAAATTATTCGTGTTATTAATTGCGTGAATTGAGTTTTCACACTTTTCTTAATAATCATATCCACGGATGATCCTGTGGATCTACACTAGCATCATCCGACCCATGCTAATCTACGGCTCTGTGGTGTGGTGGTAGGCAATGAACCTCGCCAATCAGCGCAAAATATTGGAGAAGATTCAAAGATTGTGTCTCCGTAGTATAAACGGCGCTCTCAAGTCAACCAACTCGAGAGCTTTTGAGGTCATCCTCAACATACAATCTGTGCATATACACGTCAAGAAGGGGGAGTCAATCGCTGCGCTGTGGCTGCATCTCAATCGGAGCTGGACTCACACTGGTAAAAGAATCCATCTTTGAATTCGTGCAATCCATCGTAGCTGAGATTGACAGGGACAGCGATCACTCCTCGAGACTATGCTGAAAAGCATCTTTAAATCGAAAATTCCAGATAGGTCACAATGGGAATCACAATTCGTGCTTCAATCATTGACAAACCCTATCATATACAGACGGCTCTAAATCGGAAGAGAACACCGGAGTAGGTGTTTTTTTTTTTTGCGAGGGGCCTCACATGTAAATTGCCATACACCTTGAAAGCAATGTCACGGTTTTCCAGGCGGAAGTCAAAGCCATCCTTGAAGCGGAAAGGTATCTTCTAAACTGAGATACTAAGAACAAGGAGACTGCAATCTGCTCGGACAGCCAAACAGCTGTCAAGGCCTTGTCAAATCTTTTACAACATTCAAACTTGTATTGCAATGTAAAATCTTCCTCAATTCCTTTCTCGGAACAACAGGGTACTGGTACTTTGAGTGCAAGGTCACAGCGACATTAGCGGGAATGAAAAGGCGGACGAAGTTGCGCGTCTTGGTGCAACCTCAGAGGAAATCTCCTCCACAATTCGGATTGCACCAAAACATCCTTGCTTCTACTATCTCAGTTTGGGCTGACTGCCAGCACAGTCGCCTTTGGTTGGATGACCCTTCAGATAGAACTGCAAAAGAGCTGTAGAGCATACCCAACCCTAATGAAACAAAAAAGCTACTGGGACTAAGCATGCCAACCCTGAGAACTCTATTGACTGCACACTCTCTTCACAGGGGTCAGATGCTTAGGATGAGGCTTGTGGAAGATCCGGTATACAGAAGATGTCGAGAGGAATCCGCAACAATGACTCATTTTCTTTGTTACTGTCCAGCCGTCTCAGGAAAACGTTACAGATTCCTCAAACCTCCTAGAAGAACTGCATAACGCCGGAAAGGAAGGTTGGGGGCCAATTTTAAATTTTGTTAGAGCGTCCGGTTGGAAATTGTGAGCAATTGCTCATAAATCTGGAAGGTGAACCATGGGCCTTGCTGTGGCCTACGTTCCAGGGACCCATTTCGGATCCCAACCTCGTTTCAATCCAATCCAAATCCAAGTTCATTTAGAACATAGTAATGTTTAAAAATTGTTTTATCATGTGTAAAATTATGCAGGCTTGTATATCATAATTCTCCTGAATTTATACACTTTTAGATATTTAAAACCAATAAAAATCGTATAAAACTCCTATGTTCGGAATGTAAAATTGCAATTACGGAGTGCAAAATTACTCTCTTTTTATCGTAATTTTCCTCTATTTAAGACTAAAATTTAAGTCCAGGATAATTGCGTGAATAGTTTAAATTACGTATGCATGTCAATTTACAATGACTATACTAGAAAACACTTTTCTTCATATTTTAATTGTAAAATTATTTTATATGGGTATATGTAAATTTGTAAATTTACTAGCGGAAAATAAATAAAATTCATATAAAATTTTAATTAAGATAAATACATTTTGCATGAATTACCTAAATTTTAATAAAAAAGAGGATTTTTTTCTGTTTCTTCTTATTGCTGTAAAAATTGCGATTTGCGAGTTATGAGAATTTTCATTATAGAAGCGATGATTTTACATCCGGCCAAGAACATTATTTATATTAAAGCCACAAACATTAGACCTGTCAACAGAATTCACAAGCAAGAAAATGTAGACTTATAAGAAAGTCTCTTCTCCTCGAATTTCCTGCCATGAAAATAAGAAGATTTTCCAGCTCTCGTGGTTACGCTTTCCAGCGACATTTTCAATTTCATATTAAAGAAGGACACCCTCTTCTCTACTCATACTCACTTACCTTCTTGTGATTCTTGCGCAACGTTTTATTGACATTTTGATTTATAAACTGTAAACCACAAAACATTAAATGTAAACATCTATGTAGTATATACACTTCAATAATATATCTTTTATCAGTAAATTAGTTACAATCTGGAAAATTTTTCAATCATCAAAAAGTCGGCGGAAGGCGGAAAGAGCCTTTCACATAAAATTTATGAACTGTCGTCGTAGTGTTTGAAGAGGGATTTTATGAGTGTTCAAATGAATTTGATGTTATCATTGTCCTGTTCGAGCCGTGCGTGTTAGTGTAAAGTATAAACTGACAAAGTTGAAATTGATTTCATTTTCATTTCTTCTATTATCATAAATTATATTATTGAAAAAAATTCAAAACTCCTACTTCATTTCGTTCACCTAAATCTATCATAATGTCGGCAAATTTCGAAGTGCATTGAATCAATTCGAATTATTTTCTCTACTATCTACTTGAAAAATCGAAATTCAATGGCAGAATAATTTTATTTTTTTTATCTCTCTTTCTGAATTTCTAAGATAGTTTAAAATCATTCTTGTCTTATGTAGATTGGAGATGGTCATAATGTTGTAATTCACTTCAACCGTACTAGTTACATTTTAATTTAAAATTACTTTAAATGTGGCTGCCAGATGTGTTTTTGGGGAAGCTTTTAATAGAAAATTATTATTATTTTACTTTCTATTGTGTGGCGGATGATGAAAGAAATTGTAAACTCAGTTAACCGAGAGAAAAGTAAAGCTTTAAATGATAATTTTTGGTTTTCTTTGTCTTTTTTTCTTTCTCTCAATTGAAAATCCATCCTTAAATAAATATTTTTTTTTTTCATTTCCTAAATTCACTTCTATTTCCGCTGATACATATATATGTATGTAGATACTTGATAGTGTTACTTCCGTCTACGTACCAGATCTGTCTCTCTCTGTCGCTCTCTTAAGTCTCTCTTAATTCTAAACCTAATTTTATAATTTACTATTTATTTATGTCAAGTTTTCAATCTTTTTTAGTTTTGAATTAATTTTTATTTATTTATTATTTTTATGCACACTTTACATGTCAATGGAAGTAGAATTTAGGAATGATCCCATAAAAATTGTCTGGAATACTTAAGTGATTCCTGTACTGCTGTTGAATTACCGATTCTAAATGTGCATCCACACATAACAAACAACCCCCAAACGTTTGACAATAATTTGTCAAACATTTGACAAACATTTATCAAACATTTCTGGAATGTTTGATGGGTGTGGACGTAAATTTTATAAATTGTTATGATTTTTTATAAAAGTTCCAATTTAATCCAAATGAAATGAAAAGCATTATATGTTTGCTAAAGTTTGTACAGTACTTTCAGTTAGTTTTCAGCAGCTGTGGGTAATGAAAGTTCATTTTGGAATTTTTTAATAATAAAGTCTTAATCATAAATGTGAAATGGGGCAAGATAAATATTATTAAATTAATAGAATTATTAGATTCTTCCGAAAATTCAAAAACTGGAAAGATCGTCAATTCATCATTCAATAAATCGCGACCACTGTTTTACTTATAATCCTCTGTCTAAAAAAAATTTCACCTTTTCGTAAATTTTCCTCAAACTTTGCGGGAAGTACCTACAATGAAAGATGCTGCAATGCATGATATTTCATTCGGAGCATACACGATTAAAACTGAACATTTGGAAAACATTTTTCACACAAATATCCTATCAGATGTTGGACGAATGTTTGACAAACATTTGAGAAACATATGACAAATATTTATCAAACATTTATAAAATTCCTATAAATTGTTTGTCAAATGTTTGACAAATGTTTTTTTGCCAAGTTGTGTTATGTGTGGATGTACCTTTACAAATTCACATCCATCATCTAGCCTGTTTCCACTGTGTCAATAATACTTTTTATCTGCGTTTGTTATATTCTAAGACAGACTGTCTCCATAATGAATTAATTTGAAATCCAGTCATTTCAAGGGAAGTCTGTCATTGTGGACGAAAATTATTTCATTTGGAATGTCATTGGCTCATAATTTAATTAAATGCTTTGAAGAAAATTTGCGAATATTTGCTGCATTTGCAAAGCATGTAAGAGAAGATTTTTTTTCTGCTTAAAGAGGCCGAAATGAGAAGAAAAACTGCGGAAAAGAAATTTCATGTTCAGCTCATGGATGTTAGTGCTGACTTTATTAGAAAATCTTTGCACTTTCATGTCGTATAGATCATAATTTTTATATTTTTCTGTTTTTTTTTTTTCTGGATGAGTCATCAGTGATGTTTTATATGATATTTATTTGAATGTTCTCCATTCTGCTTGCCTTGAAAGATATTTCTTGGACTGTATAGCTCTGGCAAGTTTTGGGCATCCCTTGTGATCTTTTTTTTAAGACAGGGGAACGAAAGATCCCAAGCATCGAGGCCAGGGCAGCCCATTGTACTAACCTGCTTGAAAACCGTTTCATCTAAACCTTGAGGTAAATTTTCAGCTCATCTTCAGATAAAAGGGCAGACCCAAGCGTATCCATCCTGCTCAGGGCAAAGGACGGACAGGCACACAGAGAGGGCTCAGTTGTCTCAGGCTCACCTTCTAGGTAGGACAGACACGAGATACCCGATAACCGAGGTGACAACGCCTACCAGAGCCTGACCAGGCCAGAATTTCAGTCCCCATGTTACCAGGCACCCACTGAAGGTATACCTTGCTGTGGATACCCAGCTTATCCACGAACTATCCGCAGTTCTCCAGTAACCTAGATGTTATCCAAGGGCCATACATAGTCATCAAGGCTTCCTGACTATCCGAAACGATAGCAATGTCCTTACCCGTGATTACCATACTAAGGGCTATCTTCGCTGCCGTTGCGATGGTGAAGACTTCAGCCTGGAAGACAGTGGAGTGCCTTCAAAGTGAGTGCTCCAACCCAATGTTAGGATCAAGAAAGTAAACACCAGCGGCTCCCTCATTATTGAGAGACCCGTACAGTGAAAATTTTTAGAGCTGACCGGAGAAGGCTCGATAAGGTACTTCCCTCAGCTCATGATTCCCTTTCAGGAAAACTCACAAAGAAGCCCAAACCGAAACTGTGATACCATCGCATCAAGTGACATGCGGACCATAGGCAAAGTTTACCTAATAATAAGTTAAGAAGCTGTAGAGCAAAATGGGCAAATTTCTGGTGTTTTTTAGAATGAAACAACTAATTTCATATACTTTCGTCTTTTGCATGAATATGGGCAAAGAACTTGTCTATGCATTACTGTAGTGCAACTGAGACAACGAGTTAAAAACAAAAATCGAGAGAACGTAGGATTACCCGAACGACAAAATCTTATTAAATCCCTCAAAATCCTTTCAGCCTATTCATTATAATGTACTTCGGGCCACACTACCTCCCATTTTTAAGAAAAAGGCAAATTTCGCTTTGGCCCAGATGCTGAAAGGAGATGTTAAATTCCTCTCAAATGAAATTCTCATTTTTCCCAAAAATATCAGAGAATTTAGCATGAGTTCTCCCACTTAATCTCTTCATAGCAAAACGAATGTAAACAGAAACACGTGCTGTTCAAATATCATAGGATTACAGCAACAACATGTGTCCTTCTAGTCATTTTACAACAACAACATGTGTCCTAACATTATCAATATTTCATGAAAACCAGTTTTCACAAAAGCGCGGGAGCATTTTATGAGATTAAAACGTGAAAACTCCGCCCCTTCTCCTTTATTTACGAAAATGAAAGATTTGCCATTCTGTTTCGGTGCATGCAAATTGCGCTTTCACATTTTTTATCTCTATTCATAAAATTTTTAAAGAGAGTTTGATTTTTTTTCGATTTTTTTTCTTTCTGCCTTCCTTTTCTTGCCTTGTGCATTATAAATGTAAAACACTCGGATATCTCACCAGTTTCTTAACTTATTATTAGGTAAACTTTACCATAGGGTTTTCCTGTTCCAGCCCATACGCTAAAGATCAATGGGAAGAATCAGCCCAGCAGCCCTACAAACATCCCCATGAGCGCAATCTACACACAGCCCTTCTGGCATCTGCCTGAAAGACAAAATCCAGGGGTGGGAATTTAAGTAAGACCTCAAGAGCAGCAATAGCCGTAGATTTCATGAAGCCTGTAATTCTTTGGCAAGCAAGCCTTTGCCAGCTTCCGGATCGCAGTTCCCACTTGGTCACCATATACAAGAGGCATATGTGAGCATGGGTCTTACGATCGAGGTGTAATTTTGGTTGTGATCTTTTGCTATAATCTCATCAACCAGATCGCTTTCTTCTTCGTTTTCGCCTGCGCCTTTATTATGTGGGCTTACCTATGTATTCGTAGCTAGTTGTGTTATCTGTTAACTTCTCAAAACCTAACTAGAATGAGCACTCTGCATATGACCTTTTCAATCTCATTTATTCTCGAATAGAGTCTTAGTTGAAATATTTACATACATAAATATACCTACATATGTATATGATAACGGTAATAATTTATTTAGAATTTTTTGTATCAAAATTTTATATACCTATACAAATAGAGCAATTCACTTGCAAAGCTTCTGCATTTACATAACACCACCAGTATACGCTACGCGAAGCCAACCTGTTCACAGCAATAATTCTGTCAAAGGCCATTAAACTTTTACATCCTGATCCGGAGGACATTTAATGTCAGAACATATTTGAAAAAGCTTTTAAAACTCTATCGTCAATTTTTAAAAGTAAAAGTATAACAAATTGTTAAGCGACATAAAATTTGTACAATTTTTTCGGGATTTCATAGTTAGATTTACATACATACCTACCTCTCCCATATATGTATACCTACGTTAGATAGAAGTATGTATGCGGAAGTACGGTGCACGCTCAAACATACATACATAATTGCCCCCTGAAGTTCCATAGAGGAAGTAGAGTTGGCCGGCGACAACAGTTAAAAGTCCATTAAGAGTCTGATCCTTTACTATTTCTACTAACATCGCATTGCATCGTATTATTCCACGTCTAATGATGACAGAACAATTTTAATTCTGCAGAGAGTAAAACTTTTTAACCGAGAATAAAAATTTTAAGGATTTTTGTTTTTTCTTAATTATATTTTCTCGAGAAAATGTAATTCTTTCCCATTTGGGAAATGACATAACACTGGCCGCCGGCAATAGAAGAATGTTAGTTGGGAAAACTTTTCTCCATATCTATGATCTTGTGGAATTGATAGAAATTCGAATCTTTTGTGCTAGTTTTATCGCGTTTTTAAAGATTCAAAATCAGATTCTGTGTCGAATTGGTAAACAGCTTCAACCTAAATCCCAAAGTATGTCATTTTATCTACTGATAGGAGAACGGGGCAAATTCATGATAATGCCATTTAATATTCTTAAGATGTCAAACTTGCAAGGTCGAGTTTTTTGTTTTTTTTTTTTTTTTTTTTTTTTTTGTTTTTATTGAATCTCCATCAAGGATTTTTATATCTATGCACCGGCAGGTTACCTATAAATTATTGCAATTTATTTTAAATTTTCAAACGTTTTTTAATTACTTATGCATATACAATTTAACAGAATTTAACTTAATCAAGCGATCAAAATAATATAATACTCGCACGTCAGCTCTTCTTCTAACATTTTTCAAGTATGTACCTACGCCTATAGATGCGACGTTGACATTCCAAGAATGCTCGGTCCTCTTCAAGCTCCTCAAAGTATATCGAGGGGGCTTTTAGCATGGAGATTATCGATTACTGAAGTTGAAAACAGGAATCATGAACGCTTTATAATTATGTTGCTGTTGCTGTGATAAAATTTTAATTATGAATTCACTTGAATATTTAAATTAAGCTCAATAATTTTGAATAATCTCTTCAAGATTAAAGATTCATCAGCATTTGATTATTATTCATTATAAATTGTATAAATTGGGTTATAAGAGAAGTCTACTATAACTCGGTGAGGGTCAATTGAATTGTTTTGAAATTGCCATTGTTTGCTATGTATATGTATCTGTACTACAATGAATTGGTTTTTCGAAAAGAAAATGTAAATTGAATAAATAATTCTTGGCCTTCTATAGATAGATTCTTGAATAATTTCATGTGATTAGTCTTTAACCTACTTTAAGAATAATAATTTAAAATTATCGGTAAATGTGGAATTTTTATGATAATTTTCTTCTACTTTACCTTCTTCTTCTTTTTCTAAAACTCCCTTATAAACACCTCGTGAGAAATAGGGCAGTTAGGAAAATTAACTTGTTTTCTAAAAAATTCTGTAATAAATTTTGAGTGAAATCAGAATAAACGCACTTGACCGCATCCAAATAGCTCATTAGCAAAAATCCTGTTATCTAAATAATCCCTCGATTGGTAAATGTCGGTGAGACTTGAACTCAGGATTATAGAATTATTATACTCAATGTGCATGCATGCTATTTATTATACCAATAACGGTTTGTTTCAAAATTATTTCCTATAAAATTTATTCCAAGTTGATTTGACTAATAGTCAACAAAAACAGCATTGAAAATAGGTTTGGTATTTAAAATAATCTGATTGTATACATACCATACAAGGGTGAATCAAAAAGTTTCCGGACTATGTAGTTAAAAGGAAAATCTGTAAGTTTCTACATTTTTTTTTTAATTTTGTACATCGGGAACTTTTGTATTTTTCCGAGCCTTCTCTTTTGTAAGTGGGATCTGTTTTTGTAAACTATTTAAGAACAACCTGCCTTTATTTAAATAGCTTTAGTGTGTGTATATATGTGTTCATGTGTGAATTTCAAGGTGTTCCTTTCATTCAGGAGGTAAAAAGAATCAAGTACCGACCCCGTGGGTGAATTAAAATTACTCAGAGGAATGGAAATAGTAAAAGGTGCGGTCAAACGCTAATTGGGAATTATATCGCAGAGCCCGTTACTTTTTTAAAGTGGAAATCAAGCGTGGCAAGAGTGCTTACTTTCGCTCTAAACTAACTAAATACCGATCTCCCTCCCAAAGTCCTGTGGAATAATCTACGAAACATGGGATCCTGGTGCAACCCTTTGAGAATTGTTATATTGATCCTAATGACATTGAATTCCTACCTTATAAGTGACGTTGGTCATTACTCTAGTTCGCAAATTTACATGCTGATACTTATTTTCAGGAGGTGTCAGTTGATACTAGTTTTTCATTCCATCGTGTAACTTGGGATGAAGCAGTTTTGGCAGTGTTTTCAATCTTGTCTATCAGCATAGACGAAATTACGCTGAGGATTATCAAGCTCGTATTGCCATTTGTCATTGACGCTCTTAATGCCATTTACAATAACTGTCTAAATCAGTATGTGTTTCCTAAAAGTTAAGGTAATGCCTAACCCTAAAACTTCTCGCCCTTCCTCGGTTAATGACTACTACAGAGGAATTCATATATTCTCTCCATTGTCGAAAAATCTGGAACGCATAATGTGTGCTCAAATTAATGATTATATCACTTCCGAAAACCTGCTTTTCAGATTTCAATCTGGTTTCAGGACAGGACATAGCTGCACTACAGCTCTTGTTGAGATTGTCGATAATCTTAGTCTTAGATAATAATCTGGTTAATTTTCTTATTTTACTTGACTTCTCAAAGGCTTTAGACTCAGATCACTTTGGCATATTAATAACGAAACTGATTCGTAGGTTAGATTTTTCTCGCTCTACAGCTAAACTCATTTATAGTTATCTATACGGACGAATTTAATTGAATTGAAGATGCTGCAAGCAAAATTAACGAAGACCTTTGAAACATCAGTGATTGGGAAGTAATTAATTTGATTCTGTTAAACCTCCGGAAATTGAACAGTATTATGAACTTGACTCGTCCTATTTTCCATCTATTCTTCTTTACTCCGTAGACTGCGCAGATTATGGTTATCACCTAAGTTTGTTCCACTCAACTGCGGCTCGTCAAAACACTTGTATTAACTTTATTCTTTTTTTTTCTGATATTATATACTGTTAAGTGAACTCACACTCTAAACGCAAACTCAATGTGGCATTTAAGTCATGCGTACATTTCGTCTATTCGTTGCGTAGATACAATCATGTGTGTCGGGTGCCCTCTTTTTATCTTGGAACACTTACGGGGAGTCACCAATTTTCTCAATCCCACAATTTAATTCTTTCACCATTTTACTATACTTCACTCTCTTTACTTAGATTTTTCTGTAGTTTTCTTTAGTTCTTTAGTTTATTTATGTTGTACATTAATATTAGGTACCTTAAGTACATTATTAAGTCTTCTGCTTAATTAGATCTTTACTTTATTTCATTCTATATACTCTATATGTTGTTCCCTAATTGTGCAGTATAAAAATATAAATTGAATTGAAATTCCTTAAAAATTTTTGAAGAATGTGTGGGTCATTATCATGGCGTTACAAAATACTTTTGTGAAGTTTTCCGAGCTGTTTTGTTTTTTTTTTTTTTGCCAAAGCATAATATAGGACGCGCCGTGATTGTCTTTTTCCCATCGAAAAAGTATACTACCAGGATCGCTCCTTTGCAATCCCAGAAAACAGTTGCCATCAGTTTGCCGATCAATCTTTCAGCTTAGATTTTTTTTTCGTAATCTCGATTATTCCCATGATAACCACACACTTTTGGACTGAATTTTGCTTTCTAGATAGTACTAATAAATTCACTACGTTCCATTCCCGTAAAAATTTGTGAGTAAAAATCCTCTAAGTTCTTTCTGACCCTATTCAAAAAGGCGAAAGGGCAGCAGAATCTCTTCATTGTAAGAATTTTCTGAGATGATTCAAATGACATGATAGCAGTGTCGACTATTTCATCAATAATCAACTCATTAACAATCGCCAATATGGCTTCCGGACTGGATGCTCATGTGAAGGCCTGGCTGACTTTTCTTACGGAACATTGGAACCATATTCTCCACAATTTTGGTGAGTCCAAAACTATTGCTCTGGATATTTCAAAGGCTTTTAGTCAAACTTAAGGCACTTGATCTCTCCCCTCCTCTTCTATTATGGATTGAAAGTTTTCTATCTGGTCGCCGACGCCTAATTCGTGTTGTATTAGATGGCGTTACATCTGAACCTCACCCTATAAATGCCGGGCTCTGTTGTCTCTTCGCCCTTCTTTCTAATTTTCATCATTAATGATCTTCTTTCCCTTACTTTCAATCCCATCCATAGCTTTGTCGATGACAGTATCCTTGATTTCGCTTACTCCATTGATACTCTTGAGGATTCCAGAGGGAATGCCGGCATGTGTTAAACGAGATTGCATGAATAGATCTTTGAATAACGATCTTGATATTATCGTCGCTTTGGGAAACACGAATCGCGTCGAATTTAATGCATCTATTAAGACCTAAAGCTGTTTTATCTCTTTAAAACAAGATCACTATTTAACCACTACCATTTCATTTGATGGAGCCTTAATTTCGGATTCACTGTCTCTAAGTATTTTTGGCATTAACATTTCCAGTAAATTAAGCTGCACAGACTACATCTTTTCTGTTGTCAAAGAAGCATCGAAATGTCTTGGATTTCTGGTTTAAGAAATATTTCAGCCCATCAAATCTATCGCTCCTCTACACGTCCTATATCAGACCTATAATGGAATACAAGTCTCATGTCTGGGCTAGGGCTGCTCGTACAGCCTTATGTAGCTTCATTGGATATTATCCAAAATAGACTCAGTGGCAATTTAGTAATAACTTGTCATATCGGCTAACTCGAGCAAGACCGCAATGTTGGATGTCCTTCGCTCCTTTATCGTTACAAGCATGGCTAATGTTCCGATGAAATATCTAGTCTGATCCCTTGTATATTAATTCCTGCACGCAACACTCGAGCTGCAAGTCGCGCACATCCTCTCCTCTTTCAAAATACTTTCATCCGTACAGTAAAATTCCGTGATGCTAATCCCGAACTGTGCGAATGTGGAACAGTCTACCATCTTCTGTTTTTCCTAGGACTTATAATCTGCGAAGCATCTCAGCTGTACTTTACATCATATGGTATCCCTTAAGCTTCACTTAATAATACAAAAAAAACGCTCTCATCGCTTGTTTGATGCTGACGGTCTTCTACAGCGAGAATCATCTTAAATCTTTAATTGGCTCAAAAACTACAGGCCTCGTGCATCATATAAACTGTTTGTAAAGTACCCATAATTTTCTTGCTGGTTCTTTTCATTTTGTTCTACATATACATACATATGTATATCATTTCCACTGCTACGCCTGTTATCTCAATGCCATGTTATAGAGATGTAATTAGCTTTATTCCTGTCATTCTATATACCATCGCGTGATTGCAGTTATATGTACTATCACTATACTTATCTTATGGTTAACGAAACAATTCTGAAGGTTTCCCCCGCTTAACCACCGATACCATTCGTAAAACTGCATATAACCTCCAGTCACTCTAATAATACTGCTGTAGTGCGATTTTAGCTATCTTTCTAAATATCATACGTTCTCATATAGCTGTTAGCAACATCCCCCTAACGGCGAGCGTATACTAACAAGAGATTTCTCTTGAAAAACTGTTCAATAGAAAGAGATTACTCATCAGAGTAGGACGGACGTCATTCAAAAAATATATAATAAACCATGAATGCAAATTTTGAAAGAAAGAATTGCAAGAAGCATTTAAGGAAATTGAACATGTGTGTGACAAAGATACTTGTTTTTTTTCTGAAGGATATATGTTTACATTTTTCAAAACCAAACACGTTGTCTTTTACACACTGGCGAATAAGGGTGTAGTGGTTCACCTGTTGTTTTTTACATACTGGCGAATAAGGGTGTATTGAACAGCTGTTCAAGAGATTTCTCTTTTAATATACACTCGCCAATCGCTAATAGATGTAGTTTAAATGGTGCTAACTACCAACTCTTCTCTCTATCTTTCTATGTTTACAGAGGTACGGCAATCCGTTCCATTTACACCACAACTGAAAAAGAAAATTTTTGTTTTCACAACATATGGGAATTTTTTTTACAGTGCAGTACAGTTCTGATATAAATTTACGTGCATAAAAGTCGTACCTACATAAAAAATGTTTAGTTTTGGCGGTGTTGGTATTTTTAAGTGCTGTTACGACACAAATAGTGACATTTCATACTGTGTCATAAGCGCGATATTATATACAATTGATGCGATTAATTTGGGAGTCATGATAGAAACAAGCTAATTCGTAAAATCGGTATACATACAACTGTATTTAAACGTTTTAATTAGACTGAAACCACCTTACTTCTTTCTACCTGGATATGTAGGTAATGAGGTAGAGAAAAATAATAATTCAATAGAAAGATGTAAATAACATGGTACTTTCATACGCCGGATAAAATAGTCTTGCTACCATCAAAAAGTAAAGGTAAATTAATTCCACTGAAGGCGGGTATCTCTATAAAACTTAAAATCAACACTTTTTCACATTCTTCATTTCATGTTCGGTTTACCAGAAAATGCATAAAATTTACATCTCTCTTCCTTTAAGATTTTTCCCAGTTGCACTTTATAAACATATACATAAGTATCTATCTATACACACATATGTATATATAGGACTTAAAGCGCATTAAACATAATATGCTTGACGAGAATTCCAACTTCTGTCAAAAGTTAGTTGCCCCAATTTCTCATAGTGTGACGTAAAATTTTACACTTGCAGAACCGGAGAGTTGGGTTATATAAACCGTGAGAAATCCTGTGCAAAATTAGATTGAAACTCTATCACAGCTCCGTCTAATAGTCACCCTCTTCAATCTCTCGCTAAGGAAGTAATTAACTCACGCATGGAAATTAATTACTACTACTTTCAAGCTGGCACTTGAACAGCATTCTCGACTTAATGGCTTTTACTACTTTCATTATATATTCTGCAGTTAGTCATTAACTATATAAGGAAATCGAGATTGAGATGCCAGGTATACACACACATCATAACACATATACAGATCTCCGATCCAGTAAAGGGTTGTTTAACAGCGGGAATAAATTAAATTCACCTTTCTCTGTGTAAGAAAAAAAAAAAACTAAGTATGAATATAGTACGCGCTGGAAATGGTCTACATCAGCCGAAGCCATATTTTAATTTTTCTTTCACTTTCCCTAGAATGTTGAAAAGAACACAAGAGAACAACTTAAGAAAACTTACGACTTGATATAAACACGTTCATGATATCCATTCAGTTCGAAGAAAACGTTGTAAATGTTTCAACTCGCTTAATAAAGGGAAAATATAATGCGCGCTTCCAACATTATGATGGTGATGATAATGATGACTTATAAAGAGTGAGCTCTATATTTACCTACATCGATTGAGCAAGCTCAAGACTATTAAAAAACATTCAATTCGGGGCATATCTCTATAAACCCAATTCAATTAGTTAAATCTACTGAATTTCAACTGAAATTTATTGGATTAATTCACCTTTGCACCTCCCACCCCACCTTGTGAGAATATTAGAAACTAATAATTGTGAAATATTCAAAAGACGAGCTTTATTTTATCTCAGCAGCTAATACACTGCCTGTTATTAATAGCTATTTAGATTTTTTCCAACAATCTCCAGATACTAAAAAAAAAATCGATATCTTATCTAACCCGAAAATCATTAGGTGCATGGCATGGTAACAAGGAAGTTCTATAGATTTCAAAGGATATCGTTTTCGGAAAATTTTCAAACAAACACGGTGCCCACGTGTGCTCTTTACATGCGTATACATTTATGTAGGCATGTATATTCATTTTTATATCACATCTCGTCCAGATTTCCCATTCATATTTACATAAATAGTATGCGACTATAGCTGAGCTGCTACAAAGCCTAGTGTGGTGGCTATCAAAGGGTTAAACCATTTTAAGCAGGTTTAAGTTTTTATCGCGTCCTGCTTTGTTTTTCCTAATCTGATTTTAGATAAACGAATACGATGTTCCTTAGTTTATGGAGTCCCAAACGTTTTATGGGCCTTTATCTAACTCGCTATAAGGCGAGAGGCAGGCTATGCTAATGTTATGTTAATGTAGTAGATAGGTGTATCTAAAGTCCATAATATAGGCTGTGTTAAGCATTATGTTATTATGTATATACATATATGTTCAGTATGTTCTACAGTGCAATGGTGGGTTAGTTGAGAGTGTATCTACTAAATTTGATATAGTTAAGCTAGGAGAATTTTTAGGATTAAATTCATGATAGAAGAAGTGGATGTGGAAGGGTAGAAATGTAGTTTTAAATGGTATTTTTAGGTTAGATCTATGATTTCCTTAATATTAAATGTCTGATAAGTATAGGAAACGGTTTATGTTTTTTTTTTTCTTGGAACGACAACTGTTTGTAAAACTTTGGAAGCTTTCACTTTGAAGACAGCAGCAGGCGGTAGCGTACCTTGGGAGAGGATGAGGAGGGGGCGATGGGGGCGGTCAGCCCCGGGCAACACATATTTTGTAACAACATTTTTTATATTTCTGTCTAAATTATACAAAAACAAGTAAAAAAGTTAGTTACGATACCCTAGATAAATTTCCCTATGTAATTTCGTATTGTCACCACTCTGTGAAAGTTTGGTTCTGACAGTTATTTTTCGCATCTATTTCTAGAACGGTTCGTCGGACAGTAAAAATGATTATAAACAATTTCATAGGATATTATATTCTGAAGAATTTTTCAGTACAATAAAACGTCTAGGACTGATCATTTTCACAGCATATGTAAAAAAACCTGAATTTTTGTATGACAACACTAAGATTTAGCCTAAACTGTATTTATTATTTCTATGAAAACGCCGTGTACAAAATTTCAGCCTTCTACTTCGACGCGTTCTCAGGCAGT
Organism: Dioctria rufipes; assembly: GCA_963924295.1. Classification (NCBI taxonomy): domain Eukaryota; kingdom Metazoa; phylum Arthropoda; class Insecta; order Diptera; family Asilidae; genus Dioctria; species Dioctria rufipes. Next base: position 19,065,118 of record OZ002740.1, on the reverse strand, counting down.
GTCAAATTATATGAAATTGAAAACGAAAAAATATATGTATATTGAAAACGAAGTTTTTGTATGACAATCCTATGAAGTTTCATGTCCATGATGACGAGTCTCAAGAGCTCGAACCTTTCGAGCCAGTCCAGCATCCCCTAGTTGAGTATTCACAGTTTTTCTTGAAAGATGGACTTGATTTTTCCCTAACTACGCTTTAAGATAAAGAACTGAGAAGAGGGATTGTTAGCTTAGATTGGATTTAGAGAATGAATAGGAGCCGCGAATTATCGATAACGATCTACACGATGACGTTTTTAAAGAAGTCATTGTATATCCACATAGAGTGGAATACCTGCCTGAAAACTTTCATTATTTTTTGCAGTGTTCAGCAATGATCAATTTTTGGACCACTTTTTTTAAGAATATGTATCAAAGATCATCTACATATTGTGTAATTCAAGACGACAGTAAATTTCATAGGTACATGGTATTGATAGTTTTTAACTGAACAGGATTAATCCTTCCTTGATTACCTTGGAAATAAGCATAATCTGACATTTATTTACTACGATCATGTGCATTCAATTAAAAGTAAGATTTTCAGAAATCTCTTTCTCTCTCTCTCTGTCTGTCTCTCTCTCTCTGTCTGTCTCTCTCTCTCTCTCTCTCTCTCTCTCTCTCTCTCTCTCTCTCTCTCTCTCTCTCTCTCTCTATGGACTTTACTTTTTTTGTCACCTTTTAAGGTTAAGCCCGGCAATTATACCAGATAGGCGGCGACAGCGCTACTAAATATAATATATGTCTATAGGTATGTATGTATGTTTTTACGAAGACATTTTTTTTGGTCATAGTGTTTTGAATAATTGAGATAAATTGCTACATCACCCAAGTGCATGAAAATGGGTTTTCCGGCGACAAGAACGTCCCGAGAAGGTTTTTTGAATCAGAAAAAGTGAACCACCCGATAGAACTCGGCGAGAACTTTAATTTGATATGCAACATGCCGTATTGGAACCACCGCCCTCCCCCGGGGGAGGAAAAAATCTTCTACGAAATGTAGTTGGTAATGAGCTAAAGTGAACAAGGAAACCCGTTTTCCGATTGTACATAACTCTACCGAGCCGATCTAAGGTGCGAAATATCTAGAACCTCAGTTCGAATAGAAAAAATACTTACTACGTTTTGAACCGAATTTTAAGTATGATACTTAGAGATATCTCAATAAAATTTACACGGTAAATAACCAATGCAATGAGAAATTTTCTAAAACAGGCTTGATTGAAAAAGTTATGCGACTCTTTTTTTAAATCGCCCTCAAAGATTTTATAACATTTCATTATTTTAAACTTTATGGAATTAAAGAATTTCTTGTAGCGCAATGGTTTGAGCTACGGAATCAAATCTTTTTGCATTTTATTAACATCCAGCTAAATTGAAAAGGAAAATCAGTAATTTAACTTAATAATTCAAGACACTATGACCAAAAACATCTTTGAATTAGTAGTTTGGTGAAAAATCACAAAAATAATCATAACTCGTAAACTTTAGGTGCTCTACCTCTGGACTTCCACTTGACACCATTTCTTGGGACATCCTTCTATATATATATTCAGCTTCAAAAAAATTTGATATCAACAACTTTGTAAACCTTGTGCTTCTTAAGACAAATCCATCAAGAAATACTTATTCCCAAGCCGAAACAGAAATCCATTATACGTTTGCGTGCTAGTCCGATTCTCAAAAATGTTTTATATTGATACTATTGAAAAAGTGACTAGACATTGATTTTATATATGGCTTAGAACCTAAACTACTATCCATACAACAAAATAATCTTCCAGTAATTTTAAACTTGGCTCCTTACCTTCCCTTACCTTAAAAAGGATCCTTACCTTTAATTTGCAGGAAAATTCATACGAATTTATCGGACCATATGCCACATTTCAATACATATACTTACAATTATTACTCAGGTGAGAGATTTTGTTTGGGGAATCGTATAGTCATTCGGTTCAGATAATTTTTTTAAAATAATTTTGTTAAGGAAGGTATAAAAATCTCATTACGGTTGGAAAGATAGGAAAGCAAGCTTAAGATTATTAGAAGACCGTTTTTTCTTTTTCTTGTATGAATAGTAGGTAGTTTAGGGACCTACTCAAATCAAACTTTGTCAGTTTTTCAAAAAAAAAAAACACTGCGCAAATATTTTAAAATGTTGCGGGTGGAACTAAGTTAGGGCTCTCATTTATTAGTGAGAGATTCTGTTTCATAGCTGGGGAAGTATTTCCTGATGATTTTTTTCTTACGTAGATAGATAGATAGTTAGGTATACCTATACATAAATCCACAACAAAAGTTTGTTGAAATTATTTTATATAAATTTGCAATCTTTAAAAAAATACTTCTTCTCCATACTGGAAAAGGCCTTTAATTCATTCCGGATCAAAGCTTTTAATAAAAGCGTCCTATTGATTCATTTTATCCACTTAAAAAAGGATCTTAAAACTTCCGTTCCATTACAAATATTTCTTCAACGTTAGATATGTAAGACGTGTGCTGCACATGTTCATACATATACATATATTATATACCTAATTTCAGTTCAGTACTTTTCTTAAGAGTAAGATTCATCGAACCATGGATGGATTACCACCATGAATCTGGTCAAAACCGAACAATTATTATCCCTATACGAAACAGAGAGAGAGCCATCTGCAAAATGATTTTTCATTAAGTATCGTATCGCCTACACACATGCATATGTATATGTGAGGCACAGGCATAAAACTCTTAAGGTTTCTTTCCATAATATAAGTTTCCCATGTCCATATATAGGACTCTGGGTCTGTTTTCATGTATGGATGTATGTACAATTTTCCACTAACCAAATTGAATATCGGTTTGAGAGGTTAATAAAAGCTTCTGCTCTACTTAATCAGAATTATTGCGAAAGAATCATAAAATCTACTTGCCAGCTACTCCTGTTTATTTTTTTTACTCGGTTTTGCTGATGTTACATAAATTATTCTCATCCTCTGGGTCTTGGGGAGTCGACAAATTTTTGACGTGACTTCAGTTTATTTTATAAATCTACCACCCCTCTTCCAATAATAACGCATATGTGGACATACATACTCCAACATATAGCTGCAGTTATGTGACCTGGAGTAGTACATACATTATATGAATTTCGATAGGAAATATACAATTTCCTGGTTTCCTATATGAAAACGTTTTCCAACATTGCCTAAATTGATCTATACATATCTACATACAACAAACATACATACTACGTATACCAATCTGGTCTGGTATCTGGAGTAATAGGTATACAATACATACACTAGACGATCATGTTTCAAGATAGAATCCAATGATTGCATAAAACGAATAAATCTTAATTTCCGTTTCGATTGAGATTTTTGTAATATGAATTTTATTCAAATCTAGTGAAATACTTAAGCATTGATTCAAGTGGAATTCAAGACTTCTATATATATATAACTTTGCCACATTGTCAATAATTATAGTATAGATATAGTAAATTTACAACATTTGAGTGTAAAATTACGACATAAATTCTCATATACATACATATTTCCTAGAGAGCTTACAAAAATTCATTACAGGGTTGTAAAGTATAAAATGATAGTGAGTAAAATTACACAACAGAAAAGTAAAAAATTACTTCTTCATTGAAGAGAAACTTTCTCTTTTATATTCTAAACAGAGGCGGAGAGAGCATATACATGTATCCTTTATATCCTTGTATACATATAATTCTTTTTTAAAGGAAATAATTTATCTATTTCAGTTGGTGGAAGGTTTGAATATTTTCTAGGTAATATTGTCTGATAGGGGAGGATTTATTAACAGGGTTGGAACTTTGGTACAATTGGACCAAAATTGATATCTACATTACTTTTTGCTTGGTAGAAAAGTACATTTTTATTGTAAAGGTTTTATTGTTATAATGCTTAAAAAGTCACTAGAAGTTAGACTATTGAAACAATTTCTTCAGTGCTTTTTTAACACTAAAATATGCAGATATATAAGGGAAAAAATAGGAGCTCATCAAAAATCGCCTCTATTTTCACAACGCATCAAACTTGTCATTTAATTTAAGCTTGCTTAGCGTATTCAAAACTGTTAATTCTTCAATTGGGTGCCCCATAAGGGTCAATACTACGTCCTTTCTTATATTTATGTTGTATATTAATGATATCGTGTTAATTCCTAAATACTCTACCATCATATTGTATGCTGAAGATGTACAATTATTTCTGTCATAATCCAAATCTAATGCTGCTTCTAATATCTTTCACTATAATCAGGATCTTTCTCTAATATACATATAACTGGTCACTCAGAAAGAAGTTGTCATTGAACCCTAATAAAACTCAGAGCATGATTCTTTTCAGTCAGCCACTGGACTTTTTATCCTTTCCATCTCTTTATCTAAATGGCAATATTATTGAATATACTCATAAGACCGTGATTAAGAGTTTAGGTATGTTTTATGATAGTGACTTGTCCTGACAATGTCATATCAATGCTACTGTGTCCAAGGTTTACTGCGGGTTGAGAAACTTGTGGCGACATACAGAGTATTCCTTCAGTCTGCTACGCGAACGACTGATTAAGGCTCTGATTGTCCCTATTATTACTTACGGAGCTTTTGTATACTGCAATATTGATGGCTTTCCTATATATGTAGTTCTTGCACTTCTTTCAACTATGGAGTCAGAGTTTGGAACAGTCTCACTCTGTTCATGTTCGGGTACTTTGGAGACTGCGTGGTTTCAGGATGGATACCTTAAGTTATTTTAAGCGAATTTGAATAAAGCATTTTTTTCTACTTTTTTCTGCTACATACATAAAGCTTATTATTTTACTAGTTCTTCTTTTCCTTGTTTCATTTGACTTATTTTTAGGGTTCCGTACCCAAAGGGTAACAACGGGAACCCTATTACTAAGGCTTTGCTGTCCGTTCGTCACCTGGTTGTATCTCATGAACCCTAATAGGTAGACAGTTGAAATCTTCACAGACTGTGTATTTCTATTGGCGATATAACAACAAATATAAAAAATTAAATAAAATTAAAAATTAAAGGGGGCTCCCATACAAGAAAGTGATTTTTTCGTTTTTTTTTTTATAAGAGCCAATATTATTCTTAATTTTATTTTTCTCTTTCGTATAATTTTCACCATCGTGAGCTAAACATTTGGAAAACTAATTTTCAAAAATTCTATTGGTGTTACACCAAACTTTTGAATTAATCCATAAAAAAAAAACAGCTAGGGTGTTATCACCAATCACCATCATCATATTGTTCCTACGGGAATTTAATGAACAATTTAACAATCATGGATTCCGTACTACATAGCAACCTGATGCATTATTCTAAAACAGTAGAGAATTATTCATTCCTTCGAAACTTTGTCGTTGCTTTTTACCATTTTTTTTTAAATATAAGCTGAGTTATATACAGGGTGTCCCGTATGTGATGTTTTATACGAAGGCTATGGATAGGTCATGGTTAGACAAGCAAAAAATTGTATAGCTGAGGGCACGGAAATCCCAACTGTAAAGATATTTAGGTATGTTTTCATAGATTACCTTGTAACTTCTGAAGTTTACACCCTCTGATGATAACTTGAAATTTGTTAGATTGATAATCTTGGGACCTTTCTAGTGGTCTATAAATTTATCCCCTCATGTTCTGCGTTTTGAAGTTATGCCTCAACAAAATTAAAAGTTCGGAATTTTAATTGGTTTTTTTTACTATGTACTACTATTTTTATCAAAAAACACGTAATCAACACCAATTTTTCATATTGGATTTAAGAATCCTTAAAGTATGTATACCCAAAATGTAACCCTTTCTGCGTTTTTTGCACGTTTTCTTATTAACTAAGAGCTGGCAATCAAGAAGGAAGTCTGCCTGGCTTCGAATGGTGGAGGGCTGGGAGCTACAAGACGGCCACGAAGGCTTAAAAAAATCGGTTAAGTTACGTGATTTCATAAAGCCTGATTTTTGGTGTGGCAACAGAGAATTATATCTCATGATCAATGGCCAAAATGGCAGACAATTTGGATGGCGGGAAAGTGGTGGCAGACGGCAACAAAGATGCGAAAAAATGTGTATAACTTACGTCATACCACGATAACTCGAGAACGCTTTCACTTAAAGTTCAGAAATCTTGCACACGGGCTTTTTTAGGAAAAATTTAATTTAATTTCAAAAATGGATTCAATCGGGCAACTCCTTCGTAAAGTTGACATACAAAAATTTCGATTTGCTTCATAATTTTATAATAGAGCTCTACAAACAAAAGAGGAAGCAATTATTTTATTTTATATGCGATTTTTTGATTTTTGTTCTTTTATAATTGTAAAACATAATAGGTGTCGACGTAATTACATTGTAGTTAAATTTAAGAAAAAGCATACTCGGAAAATCACTTTATACCTATCTTCCAAATCGTTAGGAATCCAACCCCCCCCCCCCCCACCCCCCCTAATAATAGGATTAAATGTGGAAACGTTTCGTCAGTAGCGACATTTACGAAACGTTGCCACATTTGAAGGACTTACTGGAAGGCCCTCTTGTTCACTTTCATACATTGCCTTGCATCATCTCGTTTTTAACTTAAATATCCTATATTTTATTATGATTTTCGAAAAAAGACGTTTTTGGAATTTGAATTTCGTAAATAGCCACAAATAGAAAATTGTATATTCTACAGGTAAAGTATCATCTCGCTTGGTTACGAACTACAAAAATTATATAAATAATTCAAAAACGTGATTCTTATAGATTTTATTCCCTCGTTCCACATTCAATTATAAAAAACAAAACAAGCCTCGTAGTTTTATACACGCCAACGACAATATCGGTAAACATTTAAATAAAATCAAGAGAACTTTTTTCTGTATTTGATTTTTCAAACAAAAATTCAATTCGAATAACTTCGATTATTTATTCGAATTTCGAATGGCCATATCAATCAAAACTATGTTTTATTGGCAAATTTTCTCACATGATTGCACTTTTTTTTGGTACATTTATTTACATTGTTCTAAAAAGTTCCTTTCCTTCTGTTTTCCACTATAGTAGTATAGGACCCAGTGACCTATGTCTGTAACAATATTTTGCTTTCAAATAACCAAATGAGTTAAGCAATGTGACAAAGTCAATTAGTAGCTGTACCTTTACCTCTATGTGATCTCTGTAAATAATGTCAAATCCCAAAGTTGACTGCTAAAATGCATACAAAAGTTGCCCTAATTTCTTCTTTTATTTTCCTCTTCTGTTCAGCTTTTCATTAATTAAGTATGTATGTCTCTAAATGGAAAGCCTTCCCAGCTATTGTTTGTAGGTAACAGAAACTGGAAAAGCTTTTCAAGCTGCATACTTACATATATATGCCTACATATATCAGGAGCAGATAGTATAATTGTTACAGGAATAAATCATCGGATATCTATCGTTAAGCAAAAAAGTTAGAAGTATATTGTCAGTACGATAGTAGCGATATAGCCCCACATGATAAAAGAGCAACATTTTGATGCTGATTCCTTTTTGGGTAGGTAAGGTACTAAAATAAATCGTAATTCTCTTGAATTTAACTTTGACCAGTAAACAGGAAGTGATCTATACTTTTCCAAATCATTTGGGAAATCTAAATTTAGTGGAAGTAGGTAACTACTATAAATAGTAGCCAATAGATTCCGAAGTAGTTAACAAAATTTAACACAAACAAAATTTAGAGCGAGCTCAATTATCGACTCTTGGACTTGTATGGAAATTGAAAATGAAAGTGAAGAATAGTTAGGTGACACGGGCGCTGGGAGTGGGAATGAATGATGATGATGAGACTATATTAACAGCTTCTGCTAGCTGACATGACATGCCTTGTTTATATTCATAAAGGATAAAGGCAAGCGATAGAGGACTGGAATCTCGAGCTTAGTCTTGTAACTTCTTGATTGGCAACATGCTGCTCGTTATTACAACTGGAACTGGTTCTCATCACATCTATAAAGCTAATTGCTGGTAATAGCTTTAAAAGCGTAATGAGCGATGAGATTGTCTCTACTGTGGCTATGGCTGGTGAAAATGACTAAAGGGAAGTCAATGAGAGATAAATGACTTGGAATAATGAAATTTCATACATACATACATACCTATATGTATGTATATGTATGTTATCTTAAAATAACGCATACCTATACATACGTATTTCAGCAGATTTACAAAATTAAATTAAATTTCTTTATAAAATAATTAGTTTTCGTTTGGATGCTGATTGCCAATGGCTCACAGCTGAAATTGAATCTTTTAGTTTAAGTTTATACAAAATAAGGTCAATACTAAAATTCGTGCAGCCAAGAAGCAGTACTAAGCAGCAAAATTTTTGCCTAATCTCTCTACTAGAAATCTATGGACTAACCTACATAAGCAGGTGTATACACAGCAAAGATAGCTGCGTTAGCGATATTAATCCTGAATTATTCAACCATCATTTTGCATCTTTGTAAAACTTCTTCCACACCTACATAATGAATAATCAAGCCCTTGGCGTATTTTGGAATCGGATAATGATAATAATAATGACTTAAGTTTTAGGTGTGCTGAAGAATCTAAAGATATACATAAATACTATTTTTGCTATTAAACCCAATGCTACAGGACATAACGGAGTCTCCCCAGATTTGTAAAAATACTACTCCCATGGATTATCGAAATGCAACTCAAAATGAGAATAATCACACCGACAACTGACTGACTATGCCAGCTTCACGCTGAAACAAACAAAAATGAACAAAACATTTCTTCTTATTTTCATATGAATCATCATTTTCATTCTGTTTAAGCAAACGTGCTTACATTACCATACCGTCTGCATTACCATGTCATCGATGAAATAGACGTGTAGTATTCTTCGATGAAATAACCCATTACCGTGTTCACTAATCCCTCGATTTCCTACTGGGATGCTACGGATTTTCAATACCTGTCGAGCCACCTTTCAGTTCCTCTCTATATTGAAAACTGCAACAGTTTTACCAGTTCCTAAGAATCAAAAATTGTCTCTTCAAATAACTGAATATTTGGATTGTCGTAACTTGCTGGTCAGTCCTTACCAATCTGGTTTCCGTCGGTTCTATAGTTGCCAAACGTCTAACATCAAAAAATCACTTAACATGAACTATTTATGTGTCTTAACTTTACTCGACTTCTCTTAAGCTATTGACTCAGTTAATCATCTTAAATTATTATCTAAACTAATGTTTTACTTTATTTTTTATTTTTTCAAATCTGTCTCTGGTGCCCATTGGTAGCTTTCTATCAGAAAGATCTCAACATATGAAAGTCGGTGATCTTGTGTCTAGTCCACTGTCTGCTAAGTTGCGGTGTGCCACAAGGATTCATATTGGGTCCATTATTGTTCAGTATGTTTATAAATGATTTTCCCAATTCCATTGACAGTTCCAATATTCATTTATATCCTGATAACGTGTAGCTTTAAATCTGCAGATCGGTCTCTTAGAAGATTACTTAGAACGTATGAAATCCGACTTGGTAAATGTATCGCGTTGGGCTACCATTAATAATGATTTAAAACTAAATCCAATCAAGTCTCAATGCTTATTTTGCCTTTTTCTAGGCGTTTGAAATAATTTGGTATATTAATTGGTACGAAAATGAAATACTATGACCACATTGGTAATACATATGATAGGTAAAATCTATAGTGGCCTACGGCGGCTATTGTTATCGGCTAGTATTCTGGCAATTGGTACCGGTGATCTGACTTCTGACTTCGTTCAAGCTTCGCGATTGTGAAATTGTCTGCCAACAAATATTCAGGGCAATAGTTTGATTAGTAAATTCAAGGAGCTTATTTATAATTTGAATGCGTAATTTTAAGTATGTCAGATTCAATATAATTCAATTCAATTCCATTCTGGTTTATTATGGCCTAAGATTAAAATCTTTTATCAGTATCCTATATAAAAAACAAGGTATAATAATCGGGACTAGAATACTTAAATAGACTACCTTAAAATAGTTAGAATTAACTAAACTAAGAGAAAAATTGTGTTTATATGAAAATTGTAAATTCGAATTTAAAAACATTAGGAAAAGATGAAAAAAAATATGTAACATTTGTAATAGAAAAAAAAAACCTAAAAAAGATTGAAAAAGGAGTTAAAAAGAATATATAAATTATATGGAAAATAAGAAAATTAAGAAAAATTACATCCAAATGAATGAGTACAGATCTCGGGCTTAAATGGAGAGCTGCTAAATCGCACAATTGAGGAGAACTCGCCTAAATATGCCGATCGAGCCTGCGCGTTGAACCCGGGAAGGTAAACTGTTCCAGAGGCGAATAACCTCAACAAAATAAGAACCAGTGAGAGTAGAAGTACGACATCGAGACAGCAGCACAGTGGCGTAATTAAGGATGTATACCCCCCCCCCCCCGCAATTAACATACTTGCGGAGGAAAATTCAAGTTTTTATGTCAATTGTGAGGAAATATTTTCTGAACTTCGGATGTATGATGTTTCCCATAATTTTGTATAGGGAGACGATATTATTCCTTTCTCTCTTTTTAATTTTTTTGAGGCCAGGAATTTCGACAATATGGGAGAATTCCCACGATCTCCCAACAGTTCCTTCACTCCACTCACTCCAAGCCAGAGTTGAGCAAAAAAATGAAAAGGTTTCGTGTACGAGCAGTGTTGTCAAGGTCTAGATTGCCAAACTTACTTGTTTATATTTACTTCGTGCTCTACATTCATCATAAAACCTGTTTAAAAACCACTGGCACCTTCAGCATATGCTCACGAAAGCACATTAAAGGAATGAGTATCTGAGAGAAACGCTTAAGCAAGCCAAAGCGAAAGAGGAAAAAGCTTATATCCGATTACAGTGCTTCAGTTTCAGGCGTACCTTTTTTTCCTATCTGCAATAATGAAATCATTACAGAGTTACATAATATAATTTTTATTCAAAACACGAATTTTAATTGAATGAATCTAACTGCTTATTAATCCAGCGTTGTTATTTTATATGGTTTCAAGTTTCATCACTTCATATGAAAATTTTAATTTTATAGGCTTTCGTGGGCCCCTAGAAACTGTGGGCCTCCCTGCATGGCGGGGCCTGCCAGGGCGTTAGTTACGCCAGTGCAGCAGCAGCTTGCGACCCCTGGTGAAATGCAACGGTTGCAAAAATCAACTGGATCAGAAGGCTGGCCCAATTGCAATACCCTACAAAGAAAAGGCAGGCTCCTACGTTTCAAATACTTCTCTATGGAACAGCCTAGTGATGATAGACTGTAATAGGAAACATGATCATATCTACGCAGCCCGTAAATAAACCTAATACAGTCATTGAATGCCACTCTAAGTTTACTCGAGCACATAGAATCTAAGGCTGGTAAAATAAGACATCCATTCGTGAAATGAGGAAGCAAGAGTAGTTTGACCAGAGTCAGAGTCATATGTAAGCTTAGTGGCAGGATACTACAAAATACCCAAAGACGACGAAAGTCTGCTTAGATTTTAGACAGGAGGGCACTTATGTGATCAAAGCAGCTCATCCAGCATTTAAGGTACACTCCAAGATTTCGAGCCCTACTAACATATGGGATATTGGTGCCATTAAGTAAAATTTCTGGCAATGCAGACAGATCAATTAGTTGTGGATAGAATGCAATACACTGCGATTTACCAGGGTTAAGACTTAGAACATTGTTAATTGACCAGCAGTAAATTCTCTGGAGGTCACAGTTAATACGGCTTACACAATCTTCGATAAAACCTATGGGACGACCCAAATAAAGCTGGACATCATCTGCATATAGGTGGGCTTTCACATCATGAGTCCCTTCTAGAAGGTTGTTTATGTATAAACTGAATTATAAAGCGCCCAGAATAGGTCCCTGGGGCACACAACAAGAAAGGGGCAAAAGATCTGAGGAATGACCATTGTTCAATATGACACTTTGGGATCTTCCGAACAGACAATTTTTAATTGAAAGAATAGCAGAATGAGAGAAACCAAATTGCGAATACAGTTTCATCAAGAGCATCTGGTGACAAGCACACTATCAAATACTTTAGAGAAATTTAATGAAAGCAAAATGTATATCAAATCATTATCAAAAGAGGAGCGAATTTCAGTAGTTACTTTGAGTAGAACTGTTTCGCAGATGTGATGCGAGCGAAAGCCTGATTAACACGAGCTAATTAGATTGTTTATACACAAGTATTCCTGAGTTTACCACAGTACTTTAATTTCTCCAGGATCTTGGAGAGAAAGCATAATAGACTCATCGGTCTAAAGTCGGCTGGGGATGCAGGTGAGGCATATTTAGAAATATGTATAACATTGGCTATTTTCGAAGTCGTTCGAAAAGAGGATGATGCTAGACATGCATTAAGGACATACTGAAGAAGGTCCTTCCCCTTCCCTTCCCTTGGCAAGATCAATTTAAGAAATTTCGGCGATACTTGATCATGACCAGATGCATTAGATTTAACAGAAAAAAAACCGTCAGATGTAGTTCGTTTGTTGGCGGAGGCAGGGCCTTCATGGGTAAATCTTTTGATCAATTAATAATTTGGTTCTTAGTTAATTTCATTTCACTTATTACTTTTACTTTTAATTTTGCTCATTACTTTTGCTCGTTGTTTAATTTTTTTAATTTTATATTCAGTTTTCTTTTCATTCTTTGTTCTATTCTTTGTTTTACGTGTGTAGGTATACTTTGAGCTTTTTATTTTGTTTTTACTTTATTTTAAATATTAGCTGCTATTATTTTATGTACTAATTATAAGAATTACAATATATTATTGTACATTTGAATTAAATTAATTAAATTGAATTGCATTGGAATAGTCATTATAGTTTTTTATAGTCTATTTCTTGTACATTTCCTCATTTCCCAAAATGCATGCGACTCTTTAATGCGAGCTTAAAAATTTTAAATTGTTGTTTGTATGGAAAATAATTCGCCAGCGCGGGGGTGAACTCTTTAAAATATTTCTCACTCTCTCTGTCTCTCTGTATATTCGATCGATTCGAATATAATTTCATTGGTGAGACGGTTTGTGGTGGGTTGCTTTGCTTATGCTATAAATCTTCCAGTTATGTTAGTTTTCTAGTTTATTGGAGTGAAATGGACGCTTACTGTTCACAATAAATTAAGGTGTACCCCTACTACTTATATGTACATAGGTATACCTACTTAAACCAACCGCTGCCGATGTTTTAAATTATTTTCAGTAAAATTCAAAATCAACCTACATATATACAAACATATTTACAACTAAGGCTACTTGCTGCACTAATTGGCATTTTAATTGCACACTTAAAAAATTCTTTAAAGTAATTTATGAGATGGAAATTAAGTGAAATGCTTATACTTTTCCCTGAAATTAGTAAAATATGAATAAATAGAAAAATAAAAATAAAGTAGAAACATAAAAAATATGTGTACAGAGACGAAAGTTAAAATTCTTCATATTAAAAGCAGCTATTGCGTTTACGTATCGGTATATGTTTAACGAATTTTTGTGTTGTGAAATATGTAATATACACCTATGGATAAGTTTCGAAAATACAGTTTTCTGAAGTTGCTTAACATAAACGATATAGAGAATCTGGTCAGGAAATCGCCAGAACTACGTTAGTCCAAAGTCGGGTCCACAGTCAGCGCCGTGCCTAGGAGTGGGGAATAGGGGCAACAGCCCCAGGCGCCGCACAGTGAGTCATCAGCCTCATCTAGCTGCACTTTATTACACCATCAAATACAATCAATTCTTTTAGGGGAAATATAATTAATATGAAAAATAACCTTAATTTACACATTTGTACATAACAAAAGTCTAATTAACTTAATTTAGTAACTATATCAATGCAATACTTAACTATAAACTTTATTACGTTTACAAAATGCTAATTAATTTGAGAGAAAATTTTACATCGATAAATGAACCTATTTATACAGAGTGGCTGTAGTATTACCGAAAACGTCTCTATTACCTTTTTATATAACTGCATTCGTTTCTATTTTCTTGGTCTGTTTCTTTGACAAATCTAAACCTAAAAGGTCTGCAATATCTTGTTGATGCTGGTCGAGGGGTTTGCCATAAAATAATTTTTTGACTTCCCCATTTGAAAGTAATATTTTCTCAGTCACAGCCACCATCAGTGCAAAATTGATTCAAAACTTCAGCTTGAACCGAAAATGGCAGCTCTAGTATCTAGGACTTGCAATTTAATTTCAGCTAATAACTCCGTGAAGGTTTAATTGAGTTATAAGACGGATAAATTGATATTCCTCGTTCTAGTGCTCCTTGACGTAACATCAAGTACATACTGATTTTTGGTTAGTTGGACAATTGACAATTATTAAAGCCAGTCGGTCAGGTAAATTGGAAAAAGATGTGTTTTTTATTTATCCGCTCATAAGCCATTTTCCGCTCATAAGCCATTTTCATTCTGGTAGCTCTCTTAGGAGAATATATCACGCCTTTTAAAACTTCTGTAGCATTTCTTTGACCGGATTCTTAACATATTTCGCTTATGCTATGTTCGGAAATTAATTTCTGTACCTTTCGTCGTTTTGCTTTAAGACCACTTATTAAGAACTCTTTTGAAGGCCGTCCAGGTTTCTCCTTTTCCTCGGTTTTTGTGGTAAGAAAATATTTATAGCTGTAGTGAAATTTTTTGTTTATAGCTGTGATGAAATTTTTTCCAGTGTTGATTCAATACAATTGACAATTATAGTTGACAGCTTTTCCAATTTCTACATCTTCTTTAAATATTCAGGTATTATTTTCTGGGAATGCGAAGTACCTACTCGGTTGCATAGCGCCAATTTCTGTTAAATTCTCAAAAATCTCTCTTCAAGAAACCACCTTCCTACTATAATTAAAATGTTTTTTGTATCTGCAGATTTCCGGAAATAAAAAGTGTTAAGCTAAATAATAATAAATACACTACACAAAATCAATTGAATTTTTAAATAGAAAACGATAAGAAAAATACTGCAGCCTCTTAAAACTACCACATATCTAAAACACGACACGCTGGTGTTTGTAATGATTGGCTCTTCTGTATATACATTAAATAACTAATAAACAGAAAAAATATTAGTGAAAGAAATACTACATATTTGTACCATTTATTTCCATAATCCTTAAAAATTTTCACAAAACTTAACGCAAGAAATACTATAACCATTGAATGCGAGCACTAAATTAAGATTGTACATTCCGGCTTATCTAGAACAGGTAAAACCGTATTTTAGTTTGTTTGTTGTTTGCGAACACGTGTGAGATAAGGATTTGTGTACAAATGGACATCTCCAGGGAAAGTCAGCTTTTTACTTATATAGGCCTTAAGGTGATTGGCACTTGTAAATATTTTTTCAATTATAACTATCGAGATGTTGATAATGGCACACTGTGCGCGTGTCGTGAAGGCGCCCGGCGGATTCGTGTAATCTTGTTTTTAATAAAATAAAAAAAATTGAATCTACAAATTTGAATTGAACAATGATTCGTCGAAGATAATTCACCGAAAAAAATTTATTCGACACAACCCAACAAAACCCAACTTAACGTATTTCGACGTCTATTTGACGATCGTGCTGTATGACACTTATTATACGATTATACATATGTATTTATGTATACCTACATATACAAAACCTATCGATATATTTGATAGTATCCGAAACTATTTATCGATACTATCGAAACTATTTATCAATACTATCGAGAGGTCAGAGTATCGATATTTAGGCAACACTATGTACAGTCTGCTCTGGTAATAACATTGAATAAATAACTAATAAGGAAACGGCATATCGGGTGAAAACCTAAGCCACTCGGCGAAATGTATTAGTGTGCTGTGTTTGTATTCGTTTCGTCATGGTAGTAGTTAAACTGTGAAATTTTGAACGAGGACATTTTTTATAATCCAAATTGCTATGTAAAATAAACAAATTTTTATCGCCCCCTTATCTTCACATAATATTCCTTGGCGTTGCCTATGATAATTTAAGTGACTTTGTGGCGGCTTGACACGTTCCATCTGGACGTCATAAGCGACCTTGGGCAACCATACCGAATTTGTAAGGTTTTCGAATATCTAATGCGAAAGCCACCTTGAGACTTGGAAAAGGTCTAGTAAGTAGCCCTCGATTTTCATATCTAGAACGAAAAATAAATTTTAATCAGTCGCTTGTCAACCAGAGACTACATATTGCAGTCATCTTTTAGTGTTCAATATCTATAAATAATTCAGAGACTATTTCAGTCATCTTTGTAATGTTCAAATATCTGTAAATAATTGTTCAAAACCAGAAAGAAAAGAATAAAAGGATCAACAATCTATACAACTCTTGAATATCATAGGGAAATAAAAGACAATAAATCTATATATATAATTCCTACCTCAACACTAATCCAGATTGCGTGCTTGCGGAATCTATAGTTCCTCTTCATCATTCCGCTACACTTGCGAAAATTCGAATCCATGTTGTCATCAGGATAAGCAGGACCATTATATTAACCTTATGACAATTGTTAGCAGCAGTTAACAGCAACCTATAAACTGGTCTTTCTTTTTACTGGTACAGGTGCTGACGCTCTTGGTGACTTACCCTCCGAACGTAGAACCCTAGTAATTGGGCGGATCCGGACATCGGTGTCTAGCTACGGTCTCGCCAGACTTCGACGAACAATCAGCAAGGCGGTGATTACAAGACACCCATCTCAACGAACAAGCCGGCTACCAAGAAGCGGCCTAATCCCCAAAACTTTTCCAGCCCTCTTGTCATTTCTCCCCCCGCTCCATTGGTTTGACTGTCATTGAATTGCCTACTCACATACACTGTATTTATTCAATGGGTAATAAGGCTACTCTCAATTAGAGATGATTAACTCAGATCTGTGTCGACTCAAAAATCCGGATCTCTAAAGTGAGTCAAGTCATCCGATTCCTACTTTTGGCACCAGACGGTTCTAAAAGAGCAATTTAATTTCGCCTCAATATTTCATGGGAATGCGATGCTGTAGTATCGCATCACCAACTCTGACTCTCAAAACTTTCAGTGATACGCGTTGGGAAAGTAGGGTTGTAGGGTAGTAGTAGGGTAGCTTGGAAAGTTCTTTGATGTACTTGTGTAAATTTCACTTGATGAAAAAAGATGCAATCTATCGAAACATGAGTCATCGTGAATTTTAAATTCATTTGTAGCGTGATCATTTGGTTCGATATTCTAAACAAAGTTAATGTCGCTTCAAAAGTATTACAAAGTGCAGCTTTGAATATAGTTGAATACTGTAACATTCTAGAAAGATCCACAGATTTTCTGAAGCAGTGTAGATGTCAAGATTGTTTTTCTAGAATACTGAACGAAGCGAAAGATTTAGCATCTGAGGTGGAGGTAGAGCCGATATTTTCCCCTAACAACACGATCAGCGTTCGGCGTAAGAAACATAATTTCGAATACGGAGCTCGACATGAACGTGTAACAGATCCGAAAAAAACAATTTAGAACAGAATTCTTTTCCCACGTCAGAGTAGTATCAATGGAAGAGATTTCAACAACTACAGGCGGACAGCTTAATGATGATTTTAAATTTCTATATGATATTCATGCTCTCAAGTCTTCAACGAAAGAGGAAATAATGAAGAGGTGCAAAGATTTGCATAGAATATTAACAGATGGGGAGAATATGGATATTGATGACATTAATCCATGTGACGAAATTATGAATCTGGCTGCGATCTTGTCTACTGATCAATCCCCAATTGAACCTTGAATTTAATCGTAAAAAATAATATTCTGTCGATTGTACCCAACATTATTCTTGTCTTACGGATATTGTTAAGTTTAACCGTTTCAGTGGCGTCAGGAAAGCGGAGTTTCTCGAAACGGAAAATTATTAAAAACTCTCTTAGCAATGAGTCAGGAGCGCTTAGTAGGATTGACCACCATATCTATTGAAAGCGAATTTTGTGATCGTATCGACTATCAGGAACTTATTGGTGACCTTGCATATAAGTAAAAGCCCGCAAAAATAAATTTTGAGTGAAGGCTATTTTTGATCAAATGAAAATTATAGTGTTTTACAGCCAATAAATACGGAAAGATTAACGAACCGCCCGCCGGGTTCGCTATCAATTATTTGTTAATTGTTTTTTTTTTAAATTCTCTATTATTTTAATTAATCGGAAAAAGCTGTATTAAAATAAGTATTGGAAAGGGCGCGTTCTCACAGCTTACTCCAGGTGCTTAAGGGCCAGGCATGGCGCTGCCTCGGGATCCTCAAGTTCATCGAAAGAAAACCATGATTTAGGATTCGGTACAAAAAACAGAAAAGTATGGTAGCAAATAAAAAAATATCTTTCTTTTTTAAAAATAATTCTATTTTTCTATATCGAGATGCTGATACTTTTCAAATTCAAATTCAAATTTACTTAAAATTAACTCTATACAATTAAGACATGAAAAAATAGTCTTATAAGTATAGGATGAGAAAAAGATTAACTACTAAATTTACTCAAAGTAAGATTAAATATAACGCTATAGTATATATACATATGTATATAGTTGAAAAAAAAAGGGCAAATATTACACGTATGCTTGTCACAGAAAAAGAAAATCAATAAATCTACAAGCAATATACAGCCAGATAGTTACCTATATAATGTTAGTGCTAGAAAATAAAGCTAAACCAAAGTCCTGTAGTCATGTATCTAGCTAATTCCAAACTAAATTTATCTCTGCTGCGCACTCCCCTGAGCGCAGGCGGAAGATGATTCCACAGCCTGGTAGCCTGGACAAGGAACAGACGCTTTGATATAACGCAAGTATATCGTGGACTAATTAACGTAGAAGCTCAGTTAGAACGAGAAAAGTTAAAAATATTATACAGATAGTCTGGTTTTCTATATTTAAGGGTATTGTATAAAAAGATTAATATTCTTTGGTAAAATAGGACACTAAAGGACATCCAATAACTGAAATAACATGTGCACTGATATGGTCAAATCTTCGAAGTCCGCAAATGTAACGAACAGCTAAGTTGAAGGCAGTATTGAGCTTACGCATTGATATGGAGTCCATTTTACCAGCAAAAATCCATACATATTGATAGGAATAACGAGCGTACGAACAAGCATACGTCTAGTAGATAGAGGAGTATAGGCAGACAATAGGGAAAGCATACGAAGAGTTCCATAAATCTTAGCAGTGATGCTGTTAACGTGATTATTCCAAGTCAAGGTTTTGTTAAATGTAATACCGAGACTTCTGGCATTATCGCAGTACGTGACATTCATTGAATAAAATTGATGGAAAACATGAAGTGTCTACGGCATGTTTGTATATAACAATCGATTTACTTTTGTTGGGATTGAGGACTAGGGTTTTTGCTTGGACCAATTCAAGACTGCCAAGAGATCCTCATTTATTTAATCCACACCATCATCAATCAACCCCAAAGAAATGGAGATATAAAGTTACAAATCGTCAGCATAGAGGTGAAATTTAGAGTACCTTATCATATTCGACAGAGCATTTATGAAAACGGAAAAAAAGCAGCGGTCCCAATATAGAGCCTTGAGATATACCACAATTCGTTAACAAGAGCTCAGAGGATTAACCATTGCATTTGACCAATTGCATTCTGTTACAGAGATACGATGCCACAAGTTTGCAGGAAGAGAGTGAAAAATTGTAATTGTTGTCCAACTTATTGATTAAAAGTCTGTGATTGAGCTTATCAAAAGCTTTAGAAAAGTTCAGCAGCACATCAAGTGCGGTAACCTTTTCTTTATCAATTGCAAGTCGTATATCTTCAGTAACTTTCAATAGAGCGGTCGTGCAACTATATCGAGATCTAAAGCCAGATTGATAAGGATTCAAGAAATTATTGCTTTCCAGATATGCACAAAACTGCTTGTACAAAATTTTTTTCAAACACTTTTGCATGCGAGCCTGACAACTTTCCATGCTTTCTCTATAGAAAACAAGATATTTTTTCTGAATCATATCAGAACAGTGTTTATTGCCGCACAGTGAAGGAGCTCCAGTCCTTTAGAAAATAACAAAACAATTCCACAGGGCCAGTATCACAACTTTGCAAACCCCAAAAAAAAGTTAGTATCACTTTGCCAATTAATCTTTTAGCATTGAACTTTTTTTTTAATCTCTGTTATACCCTTGGTAACCATGCTTGGACTGAGTTTTGTTTCCTGAGTTGTATCATGGATGGCATAAGAACTAGATATCACATGTAATACCAGAGCAGAGTATAAAGATTTTATATTGCTATATTCCGGAATGAACCACAATATTTGAAATGATGGATACGTCGAGTGATTCATATTTTCTCGTATCTGCCATGCTAGGACCTCGATAAAATGTATACAAAACTGATGTTAAGGTAGCATTTCACAATCTGTGTATTTACTCTGCTCTAGTATAGCATGCAATATCTAGTTCTTGTACCATCTGTGTTTATAGGTACTTACTAATAAACCCACCACATCTCATCCCCTTAATCATTTTGTGAGTAAAAATCCTGTTGATTTTCTTTTCTTTTTTGTATCATATTCAAAAAAAACAGAGCATATATGAGCAGCATACATTCGTTGTATCAAGTGTTGTTGGTACCCAACTCAAAAATTGATGATTGGTGAAATTTGATTGAGATGATCCAAATGCCATGATAACAATCCAATCTCGGATATTTCTTCAATATGTACCTTCCGGTTATTACGTTTCACAATTTCTTGTAACTTTGCTATAATTTTATCACTGATTGATGTTGACGGTCTTCAGCAACAAGGATCATCTTAAATCTTTTAATTCACTTAAAAACTGTTGTACGGGCCTCATACATTGTCTCTGTAAATTGTTTGTAAAGTATCCGTAATTTGCACTGGCTACTTCAGTCCAATTTTTAACTAGAAACTTAAAATGTTCGTACGGATTTCTTATTATTAATAATATCGCTGACAACTGGCAACACTTAATACGCTCAAAAATACCCAATTTCTCAAAATTGTTACATTGCTGTTATAGAAATGACAGGTGCAGTTCCGGAACTTTTTGATTCATCTAAGTAAGTACGAGTGTACCATAAGGTCAGTTTTAAATCTATATGTTATATTTCCTCCAAATATGGCAGTTAACCCTAGACAATTTTTATTTATTTTTAGAAATGTTATATATGTTTATAGTTTTGGCTAGAAAGGAGATAGGAACAGCTGTATTGAACAAGGATTTATTTTTTATTATTATTTTTTATAAGAATAAAAACTAGCCAACATTGAGGCAGTGGTCTAGGTATTGTATCGATATATTAGGTGTTATCCTTGTGCATAGAGCTATTTAGTGATTGTGAAACGAAGTTTGACTTAGTTACTTACTGTATTGTAGAGGCGCGACTGCAGACTGAAGTATGGAGAATACAACGTATTCTCATTAAAATTTTAACACTAAAGCTATGACGTGTTTCGTCCTATAACGTATATACATTTCTATTGATAAGACAGTGAGAGGAGAGAAAATATTGTACTCTCTGTATCGTACTTTCCTAATTCCTATACATTGGGACACAATGGCAGAACGTGGCTCGTAATGAGAATACGTTGTATCTCTGTACCGTGGGATAAGCCCGTAAGAGAATAGGCAAACTAATAACATACAAAGACTGATGGCAAGAAGAACAACCAGTAACGCCTCGCTAGAATATAAAATTAACGATGCCTCGACCTGACATAGGAAAGGTCTCAATTTTTATTCAGAAATTTACTAGCGATAACGGGTGCTTGCTAACAATATTTTTATGACAATAGACATAGACGCAAAGATGAACAACAATTAGCATTCATGTCTTCTTAAAAAATTACAGAAAATGTTTCGGCAGAATTTTTATTCAGTCTAGTGGTTGACTGGAGTTATTTTCAGATACAATACTTTCATGTGTACCATTTTCGGCCTCCAAAATGCATAAAAATTCTAAGGAACGAATTTCTAGTAAATTTCTATGACAAAATTTAGGTTTTTCCTACATCATGTCGAGGTATCGTTGATTTTATATTGGACCGAGGCATTGGTGGCTTGTTACGGCATCAAGTCGAAGCATCGTCGATTTTATATTCTAGCGAGGCATTACTTGTTCTTCTACTTCCCAGCCCATGCTCTTATGGCTTATCCCTTCAATTACAGACTATATACAGATGGAGAATTGGGCCAAAAGCTCAGTTCAGAATTTATTTTCCACTCAGATCACAACAGCTTATACTTCAAACTCTTGTCCATACTTCAGTTGCAAAGCTTTTATTGACTGAGCTTAAGCAAAACAGTTCAAAGAAATAGTACAAGTGGAGCCATCTGATAGGAAGCAGTTTCGCAATCACTAGATAGTTTATATTTACATAAGGTATACGCCCAATATCTGCTCATATAGATATTTTGGGAATATAAAGTATAAGTCTGATAAACAAATTTTTTTGATCAGTGCCAAGATACGACGAAGTGAAGTTTTACATCTTTAGATAAAACCGAGGTATTTCTATCTGCTACCCCAGCAAGAGAATCTCGGGGGATTGTCGTGGAGGAAAGTATTACACAGATCTAAATTGCAGATTCTGAGTTGTGTGTACACTGTAAAAAAGCATGAAATAACTTTGTGGAAAATTACTATGGTTAAAATAGTCACTACGCCTTAAAATGTATGTATATACACATAATCATTAAGAAATTAAATACTTTTTACGTAATCTGCAAACTAATTGCAAAAATAAGTAAAGTAAGTAATTTTTTAGATAATTTATGTGATTTCACATTTAATTACATAGACGTTTTGTATCGTACTGAAAATTTGTGTAAAATTACATACAGTACTGGGATTTTACATTTAATCATACAAAACTTTTGTATCGTACTGTAAATTTGCGTAATTCCATTCAGTACTGTGATTTTACATTTAATCATACAAAACTTTTGTATTGTACTGTAAATTTGCGTGAAATTCCCCAAAATACTGTAATTTGCATTGAATTCCCCATATTTGAAAAGGAAATTTCAATTAAACATACGTAGTGACGTTTGCATTTATCTCTATTCTTTCCTTCAGTACTCTGCTCATGCTCATACATTTATCAGGATGCGTTGCTATGAATTATTATACGGAAAATTTTATCAGAATGCGGTCGCCGGTTAGTAAATATATAGTTTGATTTTGTGGAGTGCAGTCATAAATCATGTAAAAATAATTTTACTAGTTTCAATCCTAACAGTTACCTTAAAAACAGTTTTAAAAATCAAAAAATATTTTTAGGTACGCAGTATTTTTATAATTGAATTTCCCTCAAAAAACTCAATCATGGAAATACTGCATATATCTACAAATATTTATTGATTTTTAAAATGATAATTTCTTAGGTAGCTGTTAGCATCGAAACTAGTATTACTTCTATTACGTGTTGATTGTTAATCTATACTTATTAGTGCCATGGTCATAAGAATTGGTCTTAGACCAATTCTTGCTTTTTTACTTGTTTATGTATGTAATTTATTAATTTCCGTACAAAACATTACATTGGCAATTGAAATAAATTACAAAACTATTGGTAAATTTACATATTGTGTACTTTACATACGGAATAGAAGAATTCATAAATAATGCAAAATTATATTAAACTTATGTAACTTAGTTCCACAGCATGATGTAAATTTACATATAGCATTTTACATCGGAAATTGAAAAATGTGTAAACAGTGTAAAATTACATACAACTTATGTAACTTAGTTCCACATCATTATGTAAATTTACATATCGCACTTTACATAGGAAATTGAAAAATGCATAAACAATGTAAAATTACATACAGTGCGAAATTGCTTTACATAGATTATGCAGTGCACATAAAGTGGTGTAAATTTCCGCTACCATTGCTGGCAATTTGTTGCCTATTATAGTAGCGGAATTTTCAGTAGATATTTTTTACGGTGTACTTCATCATCTCTATCCCACTACTTCATACTTATTTTTGCTTATTTTACAATCTTATTATCTTCTTCTTCATTTAATCGCTGACAAATCTAAATATGTCTAACATTAAAACCTCAAACCTATATATATGTAAATTATGTATTGCAACAACAAAAACTCCTAACCCTGTGAAATGTATCAATTTTTATTGTAATTCATTAATTTATTTAATTTCAAGTGAACGTATCGAAAAAATCAAAGTATTATGTATGTATGTATGTACATCAATCATGATATTATGCTCTTGAATAATTAATTTTCAGAATTGCACACGATAAACATTTAATTTTTTTTTTTTTACAAAGATAAAAAAAATTAAACATTGTTTTCCGTATACGGAATCTGCTCATACATACACCTACCTAATTACATTTTTCCCATTTTTTCCAACTCGGATATGAAGTTAACAAGCAAAAATTCATTAAAGTTTTATGCGGTTTGTTACTATGAATAAATAGTGAACTTAATTAAAAACAAAAATAAAATAAAGTGTGGGAAAAAGTACGATATTACAAGGATATACAAAATTGTGGCTCCACGTGAACCATGGCCAATAGGTGGATTATCCACCTCTACCACCACAGCAATAACATCAATCAATGGCAGCAACAGCAGCATGGACACCAACATCAACGTCACTTCCGCCGAAATGACAGGTGATGATGATGATGATGCTTATTCCACTCAACCAGGTGAAACAACAACTACTCAGGAATTTATTGTTTTGCCAGGTAGATCTTATTGAATTTAATATTTTTTTGTTTTTTTTTTTTTTTTTTTTTTGTATACTTTCTTCCTTAACAGGATTAATATTTATATGAAATATGAGTAATATCTCGTAAATTTATAGATGGTAAATAATGGGACCCCCCACCCCTCAGGAACCTGAATCCCTTTTTACAATCAATCCATCCATACTTAGCACATAGCATAAAAATCCTGGAATTAATTAATATTTTTGTTTTCAATTATGCCACTAGTGAATTATTAGACGCTATCAAGTTCAATCCTCAGAAGAATCACAATGACTTGATTGAATTATACAATGCAACTCAGAAGACACTCTCCACACCACATCTCCTCCTTTAGTTAATCTCCTAAGCAATCCAGCCAATTTCGTTTACACAGTAACACAACGAAACTAACTATAATCACTTGAAATAATAATGGCACACAATGAAGTAAAATTATCTTATTAAGGAAAATTGGACACTTTCCACCGACGACGATAACTCACCAAGAGTCACCACCTCCTCCTCGCTATCATCATTGGACTTGGCCGATGATGATAGCTTCTCATGTTTGCACAATGTAAACGCACGTGGGAACGCTCGATAATGACAATCAATTGCAGTGATGCGATAATGTGCTAAGTCTAGCTAAACTAGTTGCTATTAAGTCATCCAGTTTGCTTAATTAAGTGCGCTGTCTTGTGAAAGAAAAGTGAAAATAAATTGCATTCACTTACAACTTACGTATACAACTTTAATTTAACGTTATTCCTGAGAATTTTCCATAGTTAAAACCACTTAATCCAACGTAAAGTGGAAAGTTGAGGTAGAAATTCCAAAAAGAAAAGCTGATTGGATTATAAGGGCGCAGTGCTAGCTAGTATAATAGGAAAATAGTGAGAAAATTTTCATCATCTATTTTCATTTCTTAGTAAATTAATATTTTTAATTAACTTTTTGTAATTAGATCCATCCATCAATCATATGTGTGTACAGTGGCGTGCAAAAGCTTGTACCCATAAGGACTTACTTTACTGTACATATTAGATATTTTGTCAAAGACATTTTATGCAAAATTTTTTTAAATGGAGAAATGAAGAGTTTTGGTAGCCTAAACAGATAAGCAAAAAAAAGCTTTGCTTCGCGGTCGGTTACAACAAAAATTTCTGGCGCCTCATCGTTAAAATGAGTATGCTACAAAAGTAATTAACCTGAAACATGGTTAGTAAGTAGATATGGTTAGTTGCTGCCCCAAGTAGCCTCTTTTAGAGCGACCGGTACTACGTTTCCATGCAGAGTTCAATCCAAATTGGATTCGAATTAATGCTCATGGAAACGAGAATTGAGTTGAGTTTCGTTCAATCCATGTTATAACTCCACGGAACCAGTCGAGTTGAGTTGGGTTTTATGTATGCATTAGTTAGAATAGTGCGGAATGGGTGTTTTATCCAACACAAATCCGGCTACTTTGTATGAAATATTTTATCTGTGAACTCAACTGAAGTAGTTTATGGAAACAGCATCGAGTTAACTCAGTCCGCAAAACTTAACGCTAACTAAATCCTAACTCCAAAAAAGAAAAGGCTCAAAAGCTACAATGGCAGCACCTTCCTGAAATAAGGCACACGAAGAAGTTCATTAACCTATCATACAAAGTCATTAACTGCGGTAAACACTAGATCAGGCTATTCACTCACCTAATCTGCTGAACCAAACTGGGCGTATACATAAATAAAGTTTCTTAAGTTCGTTAAGTTTCATTAACTTTAAATGTCAAATTCCCGTAAGTAAAGTGCGATAAGAGTTGCGTCTGTTTTATTCAATGATATTAATGAAATCGGTAATACTCTTATTATTTTATTTTATTATAGAAGAAGAATGTGAAAACAGGTAGTCCCTTATAAGAGAAAAGTTTGGGAAGGAGCTAAGAAAGCGAGATATTGCTTAGTGTTGACGATTTTCTTCAGATTATTATTCTTCAGATTCGTCTTATATTTTATATATAATATCTATAAAACGCACAAATCTTCTTCGTCTATCAAAAGGCAAGCCTCCGGTGGACCAGCAGGGATGCCTATCGTATTGCGAGGCAATTGTGGTCTGCATATGACAGAAAGAGATCAAGAGAACTGCTTAATGGTAACAAAACAAAAGGTCATTACGGGTCACTGGGCCATATGTGACCATGCTAGAAGAGTGCGGGTATAGCGGCGAACGATTTTTGTAGGAGCTGTAACGATTCTGAGGAAATCAAGTCCATGCCACACGTTCTTTGCGAGTGCCCCGCTTTAATGAATAAAAGAGGTAGGCTATCAGGTAGCTACTTTTTTTCAATTCTGGGGGAGCTGCAAAGTAAGGAGTTCAGATTTATCCTGAGATTCCGAAGGGCAGCAGGATGGATCTAGGGCAATTTTAAATATTATGCAATGAGATCAAGAGGCATAATGAACCTACTGGAGGTCTAAGTGATGCAGGCTGGTCTTCTAACGGCACCCTTCTTACCTAACCTAGCCTAACTTCCATTTGTTCATTTTTGTGCTTTTACCACTTTTTAAAATTGAAAATATTAAATGTCTCCCTTACGGAATGGGACGTCTATTTAAGGCACAAATGTCAATCATCCGTAAGTAAACCTCAGTCTCGTTCAAGTTCGTAAAGTTCTTTACGTCCATATTGATTCAGCGTAATGACTGGCCAGTGCCGACTTAAGTATCTACACATGCTTGAGAAAATGTGCAACACCACAGACGATAACTGCCGAAGAGGTAGAAAGAGTGTAGAACTTGCAGCGAATGTACTCTACGAATGAGCGATACTTGCTCGCCAAAGACTTACCAATGCCTGGGTAATGTTTTTTTTATACCCTAATCAGACGTGCAGTAAATTGATCCTAATGAGGTAATATCCTTCCTAAAACGGGCGAACATGGACTAAACCTAATACGCCAGGGGCATACATCTTTTAGGCCGCAGTACATAGAGGTCAGATTTCTGGCTCCACCCCTATTTATAATAATAATAACAACCTCGTATCTCAGACCTCATCTCTTCCAATAATCCGACCTTGTGCATTTAGTTCCTTTGTAACCTTTGAAATCCTAAAAAAAATGGCTCGTCATCCGAATTTCAGTTGAATGAGAGTGAAGTTCACCCCGAAAAATTACGGAGTCCTTATGGATAAGCAAATCTACAGTGCACAATTACTATGTTTCCATGCGGGGTTCAATTCGAATTGAATCCGAGTTAATGCTCATGGAAACGAGAATTGAGTTGAGTTTCGTTACTCCATGTTAACACCACGGAACCAGTCGAGTTGAGTTGGGTTTTGTATAACCATTAGTTAGAATAGTGCAGATGTTTTATCCAACACAAATCCGGGTACTTTGTACTATGAAGTATTTCACCTGTCAACTCAACTCAAACCGTTCATGGAAATAGCATCGAGTTAACTCAGCCCGTAAAACTTAACGCTAACTCAATTCTAATTCAATTCTGTCTCATGGAAACGTAGTAATTCTAATTAAAAAATGTTCAAGCGTAAAAAGCCTAATAAGTTTTCCAGTGGGAGATCTCGGAAACAATACCGCGAGTGTGACCGAATCCGTGATATTAGGGAAGAAAATATGGCGAACGTAAGGCGCTGTATGGAAGGAGACGTCTACAACATATGTATTCGATTGGGCGGGGGGAACGGGTGTAAAGAATCCGAATAAAAGTTTAATTTAAGATGACGTACATAGGGCAGCCCAGTATGTACTATAGATAAACTAAAATCCAACAGTGTGGTGAAAGTGTATTAGTTTGGGGTGAAAGACTAGGACAATTGGTTCACATTAAAGGTATTAATAATTATTATGAATACAGGAATAATTTGGAAACGAGTATTCTGTCGCTAACTTCGATTGGTAAGCGCGGTAACTACCATCCCAGGGGCTGTGGGTTCGAATCAAACCCCGGCACAGTAGGTCTGGTTGCACACTTCTTATACAAAAACTTACTCTTTTGTAAGATGAAAAATTACGCGAACGCTTTTCTTGCAACTTCGTGAAAAACAAGAAGAAGAAGTGTGGAATAACATTTGCGATTTGAGTATTGTTTCATTTATTTTTTGTTTTTTTTTTTTTACTTGCAAAAGTCCCAGGAGAGCATTGAATAGTCAAACCGTCTTTATTATTTTGATTTCGTTTTAAAAACTTTTAAGAAAATTAAAAAATTGAACTTTTCTTATTATTATCTTATTCTTGCAAGAATGGTGCAGAAACTTTTAAATTTTGGGTAAATTCATACAAGAGGGGAAGCTGTGACGTATGCAAAACTCGTGTAATTTTGTGTGCACGATAAACGAACGGAAAATGTGTAAGGTCGTGCAAATGCATTGTCCCAAAAATGAGTACGCAAACAGACCTAGTCTTTCATGCTTCCTCCTATCTAGTTTCCTGTTGACTTTTAATGTGAACTGAAGCAAAGCCTTGAATAAGACATTGTCAGACTCATGATCCCAAGGAGTGGGAGGAAGGGAAAAAAGTCTACCGTTTACCCAAGCCAATATGACTAAAGTCGGATATTTCAGCATAATAATGATCGAAAACACTTCCAAACTGGTAAAATAATGGTTGTGTGCGAAGTAAACGTTTTTAGAGTGTGGCCAGCTCAATAAACCCGATCTAAATTCGATCGATGATTTGTGGGCATGTTCTCGGGAAAAGCATCAACAAAATAAGAATAAGGTTCACTCCATGAGATCGGATACATAAATGCTGTAATAAGATAGTTAATGCTTCTAGTCATTGCGATCGATGTGGTAATTACTTCAAAAGGGATGTAAAAAACATGTAAAAAATCTAGAATTGGTCTAAGACCAATTCCTATGATACCCTAGATGACTGCCGTATGCCCATCTGTGCAATTTTGACTTTTGAAGTGGTTTTCGCATATATTTCTAGAACGGTTTGTCGGACAGAAAAAGTGATTATAACCAATTTTATAGGATTTCATATTCTGAAGAGCTTTTCAGTACTATAGAAACGTCTAGGACTGATCGTTTGCACAGTATACGTAAAAATCTTAAATTTTTATATGGCAACACCAAGAAATGGTTGCCCGATTTAGCCCATTTTTGAAATCATATTTATTATTTTTATGGGAACACTATATACAAAATTTAAGCTCTGTACGATGACGCGTTCTCACGCAGTGTCCAAGTATGTAGTGAAAAACAAAATACGAAGGAGTTACCCGACTTGCCCCATTTTCGAACTTAACTTTACTTTTTTTTTTTAAAAAATGGCAAAATTTCAGCTCTCTAGGTACACGCATTCTCGAGTTATCGTGAGGACGAACGGACGGACATGCAAAAATTAAAATAAATTTTAATTTTTGCGTGGGTGTCCAATCCATTTTGCTCTACCATCATTATTTATGGGTGTTACAAACGGAATGACAAACTTATTACAATTCCCTTTAGATTTCATCTACTAGTTTGTATCTTTCTTGTTGAAGATATTTTAGACGAGACCAGAAAATTTCACAAAAGGTTTAACAATAAAATATTAAAAATATATTAGTTAAGTAATTTATTCTTTAAAATGCTTAGGATTAGATTGGGTATTCAGAGTGGTTTACGTCCCCATTCACTGTGGGCCTATTGTGATTCCCTCATTTTTTAAAGCTGATTGAGTGGATTGGAGTTTGCTGATGTGCAGATGCGTATTTAGCCGACAGTACCCGATCAGTATGAGTCGGTAATAAATACTCCCATTACATGCATGTTACAATTGTAGAAGTTTGGCAGTTCTTCCTTTGGAGGAATAGTTTTGATTGCTTGCAACGT
The DNA here is from genome assembly GCA_963924295.1 of Dioctria rufipes. Classification (NCBI taxonomy): domain Eukaryota; kingdom Metazoa; phylum Arthropoda; class Insecta; order Diptera; family Asilidae; genus Dioctria; species Dioctria rufipes. The sequence goes on along the minus strand of OZ002740.1, from coordinate 19,034,466 downwards.
ATTTACTTACTACTTTCCTTCCAGTGGCTTTCGGCTTGGGTTATTAATATGGCTAACACATTTTTTTTATGCTAACGTGATTGCGTTCATCTGCGTAATTTTGATTCTTTGTGTGGCCATCTGATCTGTTTTGTCGTTGGCTGCAATGTTGATATTCCAGGCATCCAAATTAGGACAACTAATTCTAAGTATATTTGAGTGCGCTAGTTTTATTAGCTCTTGCAGGCAGTCCTCCAATTCCAATTTTGATGCAAAACGGTTCGATCCAATACTGCAACTTTGCTGTCAGAGGGAATATATAGATCCTGTGGTTCCCATCCCATATCCCCTAAATTGATGTTTTCCCTGATGCAGAGCTCAATAGCATGGATTTCTGCTTGGAAAATAGCTAGGTTGCAGCAACGCTAGCATATAAGTTTACTTTAGGTCTTTCACTGTATATACTCCAACCCCTATCGCCTCGTTTTTTTCTTATCATTAAGCGAAACTCCGGGGGTACCCTATAATGCAAACACAGCATGGCAGGAAGGAAAAAGGAAAAGGAATTAGGTACAACATGAGGAGAGTAGTGAAGATACCGATGTATGTATATCCTGGAGGAAAGTCAGAAGATGGTAGACTGTTCCATATTCGCATAGTTTGGGATAAAAAAGCACCACGGAATTTTACAATATGGCCGAAAGTAATTTGAAGTTTAAAAGGATGTGCGGATTATTGTTTACAGGAATTAATCTACAAGGAATCAGATTAGATATTTTATCAAAACATTGGCCATGCCTGTAGCGATAGAGGAGTGACAGGTATCCAACATTGCGTCGGTGCTTGAGTGAGTCGATATGATAAGTTGTTGCCAAATCGCCATTTAGCTTAAAGACTGTCTTTGGGACAATATTCATTGAAGCTAAGGCTGTACGACCAACCCCTGCCCAGATGTAAAAATTGTATTCCATTCTAGGTCTGATATAGGAGAGTAGCGCTATAGATTCGATGAGCTGATATATTTCTTACATCTTTTCAGAAATCCAAGACATTCCTATGCTTCTTTGGCAACGGAGAAGATGTGTCTTGTAGCCATCTGTATATACCAAAACGAAAGAGCTACCTTGTACAATTCGGATTTGTTTAACTTCAAATTTATTCGCTCTTGGATCTGTATGGCAGTCAATATTTTATTATTCTGTTAGAAATGAAACAGTGGATGTCAAAGTTGTATTTTGTTCTTTTGTATTGCCCATTAATGGAATTCTAAGGATGGGGTCATCTTCGATCTCTATCACTAACTGAAGGGTGAGCTGTCTTCTTCGACTTTTTCCCTTTAATTAAGTTATGGATAAAACATAGTTTTGTCAGAAACTGTCACGCGCCACTGTAGGTTGTTGAACAATATGATTTGATTCTCATCGTAACGGATTCTGTGAATCTTGCTCTGTTGTAAATTTATGGGTCAATTCGTTCGTTATATTTATAACATCACAATACAGTAGTAGTGGGTGGATTTTTATTTAATCCATCAACAATAATGAAACAGTTCATTAGGGATTTTCAATCCTTTCAGGCAGGATATTAAAAATCGAACCTTTATCTACATTCTACATTCATAATATGTCATAGCCAAAGGAAGCCTTGTATCTATACCCAGAGATTCCATCATCATCATCATCCATAGCATCCCGATCACATATGATGGACTGCGTTGCTAATAATTTATTATATAGGAACCAACCTATGCCAATAATGGCCCAGTGTAAAACTGAAGAACGGCTTTTCATGAATTGTTCATGGAAATTGAAAACTTTTTCCTTTTTTTTTAACTACGCCTAGTCTGTCAACAGCAGCCATTGATAGATAGTATTTGCCATATACATATGTAGGTATGTATGTAGCTGTGAGTTTTTATATACAAACTGGGTAAATTCACAAATTCATAGAAATTCAAGAATTTGAATAAATAAAAAAAAATCATGTTGGTTGGATTAAGATTTTATTAATGGAGATTTTCCATGTTGTCGTGTGTGGGTGTTTGTTTTTTTAATTCAAATTCGCCTATATATTCCGTGGTGAATGATGAGAAAAAAAATCGCTTTTAGATTATGCTGATAAACCATTCCATTCAACTAGATATCAGAGATTTAAAGCTTTTTGGGTAGATTACAAATTAATCTCATGCCGAGTTGTTTTTTTCTTTGTATTATAATTGAACACGTTATAGAGATCCAGGGATAACTTATCCTTTCAACTATATTTATAGATGTATCATTCTTAATCCTTATCCAATTAAGTCTGAAATTCTAATTGGATTTTCATGTCCTTTCAACTGTCAATCTTGGATCTGTATGGCAATCAATATTTTATTATTCTGTTAGAAATGAATCTTAATTTTAGTAGGTACCTAGCCACATATACATAGCACTTGATAAATTTATGCTTGTCGATATTTTTATTTTGTACACACATTCACGATTAGTGAAATTATAGTAATCTTTATAACTGGCAATAATTATCTGTTCCTCATCAATTAACAGACTCTAATCATTCGAAAATCATTCAGTCATGCAATCAAGGATCCTTTGACGATGACCACCATAGTCGAATTTTGGGGGAGAGTGCAAAACTGTGTTTTGCCGTAAAAGTAGCTATAGTCAGCTACTACTCTACTATTACTACATTGTTTTGTTATTTTAGAAGTGTTTGTAAACAATTAATATTTGTAACATCCTTTTGTTTAGTATGTAATTTAGAACTTAATTGATTTTTCCCGATACTATTTTTACCAACTTTTGCATTATTTCTCTCTTGTATATCTATAATCCTCTTTAACTGTATAGTCCATCTAGTTAGTTAAATTGTACAATCCACCTTAATTTCTACCTCTAATTATACGATATATGTACTACTTAAAGCATTTATATGTAGTTAGGTAACTTTCACACTAGTCTTACTTTAATTTTATAATAGTTTATCTATTCTGACAATTTTCTGTTTCAATTTATAAAAAAAATCGACTAAAATCAGCAATGGTGGCTAGGAAAACTTGCAGCAGAATTATTCTGAAAAAAAAATTTCAATAATCCTAAAGTAAGATCAAAACTGTTACACCAAAAAAGGACTACTCAAAATTTGTACTCTTTTCTCCTCAATTCTATGTACCTGGAAGGATTAAAGGCGTTTGGTTATATTAATTATGTATGAAGTTTTCATCCAGCATATTAAAGCATCAAGCTACAACCACTTACCGCTATTATCACAAAATAAATATTCACTTTCCCTATTATTTAATGGAGTAAAAATGGCGCCTAAATTAAATTTATCTAAAATTGCCTTATGCAAAATGAGGAAAAATTTCCATAAATAATCAAATGCGATGCAATTGCAAGTTGCATCTGTGCCCAAGGCAAATATAGTGAGCTTTAATTAGCTGATCAAATTGTACGGACACACATATGGATTGGATGTACCGTGTATGGCTTGGGACGGGGTTAGGAGAAAGACGTTCTCTTTTTACTGCTAGCATAGCCTAACGCCTATCCTATTTACATGCGAAATATCGTCTGTCCTGAAATGCTTTTCTTCTCGTGATTTGCTTTGCAATTTCCGTCCATTCTATTCCCACTGGACATCTTCAGTAATTATCCAATTAAGCGAGTGACGTGATTACTACTTTACGCCTGTCCTATAGGAGAACTAAGAATATAAATATTTGAGACCTTTTGAAAAAGTCGTCATTCCAACCGGGTCCTTCCTGTCTATGTTGTATAGTCTCTGAGCTGCGTTATGGATTCAACTCTTTCTCTGTCATATTTCATGATTTTTCTTGTTGCGGCTGCCCATAAGCTCCAACAATTTACATATATATAGCGCGATTAGGCGCTATCACGCTTCAATAAATCTCTATGAAGGAAGAAAGCGAAAGAGATTTTTAAATGCAATTTAAATATTCAGGGACAGGTCGGGGGTAGGAATGAGATCATGCTTTTCTTTGTTAATTGATAAATAGAATAATTATAAAAAATTTATTTGTGAATAATTCATTGGTTTTGAATCTCTGTAAAGCCGGCCCTAATTAATATTGTACTTCGACATACATCAAATATCCATGCAAATAGTACCTACATATTAGCTTAGTGGGCACTGGCCTGGTTAAAAATAAATTTCTGTAAAGCAAACAATTAAAATTAAATCAATTTTAATAGAAATATATTATTTACATATAAATATAACTGGCCACCATCGACCACGGGGTGTTTTATATTTTATATTTACATTAACGTTTAATTGATAACCGGATAATTTTAATTAGAACAAAATTTGTTGTAAACGAATTGAAATTGACTTTTACATTTTCTGTATTTTATGTATTTTCTAAATTTTTAAAAGATGTAGAATTTTAAGGGTTCGGATATGTGTGAAATATACGGAAAATCCATTTAGGAGCTTACACGGCACCCATGTCCCCACAAAATCTGAGAAATATTTTATATCTGATTAAGCCGCTAGCCAATTTTCCACTCAAAACCTTCATTAGTTTCGGGACAATGTTGTAGCAAATGATTAAGGATTTGCAAATAAAATAGAAAAACTTAAAACATAATATATTAAATCATACCAGTTTTACTTCCCACATGAATGATTTAGGAAAGCATACACTTACCAATATACAAACACATCCTTAACCGGATCAGCCATTGCGCATTGTAGATTCTAGGCTTTTGGCTCATACTTCTTAAAGCCTGCCGATTTCGAAGAACTCTCTTCCAAAAAAATACTGCTCTTTTTGGGAAGGGTGGGCTTGCTAGAGGAACTGTAAAGCAAGCGGTGCACAATAAGCCAATAATGGCTGCAGTGCAAAGGCCACTCGCCTCGCTATATAAAGGGCTTTCCAACAAGAGGTGTTATTTTGATATTCAAAGAAAAATGCCATTTTTTGAGATAAATGATCGGATCTTTATTTCATTATAAAGAGGAAGGTATGCCGTTAATAATGGAAAATAATATCAGCCAAATGACACCACGATCACGCCTACAGGATCATATCCTTTTCATGAAATTTTCCATAACCAAATCGCAAAGTGGCTCCTCGATAGCCTCACGAATTTCATCTTTGAAGTCTTGAATCGACGCTGGGCTATTGGCGTAGATCTTCTCTTTCACGTGGCCCCAAAGGAAGAAGTCGCAAGGTGTTAAGTCACAAGATCTCGGTGGCCAATTTGATCACCTCTTCGAGAGATAACACGGTGCGGAAACTTTTCCCGTAAAAGTCAATGGTTTCGTTGCTTGTATGGCACGTAGCGCCGTCTTGTTGAAAGTAAACGTTGTCCAGATCAATACCATCCCATTCCGGCCATAAAAAATCATTAATCATCTGTCGATAGCGCAATCCATTCACCGTAACTGTTGCTCCAGCCTCATTTTCGAAAAAGTAAGGTCCAATGACCCCGCGGGACCATAAACCGCACCAAACAGTCACACGTTGAGGATAGAGAGGCTTTTCAACAATAACTCTTGGGTTTTCCGAGCCCCAGATGCGACAATTTTGCTTGTTGACGAAGCCATCGAGGTGGAAATGGGCCTCATCACTCAAGATGAGTTTTCGATGGAATTCCGGATCATTTTCATGCATTTCAAGGACCCAATCAGCAAAGACTCGACGTTGTTGATGATCGGCCGGCTTGAGTTCTTGTGTTAACTGAACTTTATAAGCCTTAAGACCCAAATATTTATGCAAAATACGGTGTAATGACGTTTGTGGAATGCCTAATTCCAAAGAACGACGAGGAATGGACAAACTTGGGTTTTCTTCAACACTTTCGGCTACAGCAGCAATATTCTCGGCTGTTCTTGAGCGACGTGCACGGGTTTTATTCTTCATATGACTAACTTGTCCCGACAGATCGAATTTTTCTACCAATTTCTGTATTGCGGTCCGACAAGCTGCTTCACGTCGACCCAAAAATGTTCGAGTTTTACGAACCGTCTCTGCCACATTTTCACCATTTTTATAGTGAATTTTAATAATTTCAATGCGTTGTTGAATCGTGTATCGTTCCATTTTTATTAATGGCGTAGTTTCTACTTGTCAAATGTCAAAAAATGACAGCTCCAAAAGCGACATCTATCGAAATAGCGGGTTAATTAAAATAACACCTCTTATTGGAAAACCCTGTAGATTCTCGTATGATTTTTTCTCAGCACATTGATTTTATTGTGAGTAAGGCAAATTCTCGTCTTGGCTTTTTTAGGCGTCATGCTGCTGAATTTTCTGATCCTTATACTCTTAAAAGCCTATATATCTCTTTGGTCAGACCTATCCTTGAATATTGTTCTGTGTCCAGAGGAGATTTACTAGAGTTGCTTAGAGGAAGCTAAGCTGAAGGGATGATCTACCTCCGTACCAAGCAAGATGCCAATTAATTGACTTGTAAAAATTATCTACTAGACGGAAAACCCGTAATGTCATGTTTATAAAGGATTTGCTAGATTATAGAATTGTCTCTCCTTCTCTGCTTGAGCATATTTACTTTTACACTCCCTCTAGAAATTTGAGGTTCTTCTCCATTTTACATGAATCGTTTCATAGATCAAATTACTTAATGGTCCAATTGCTCGTTTTGTTCGACAATTTAATCTTTGTAGTTGCATGGTTGACTTTAATAAAAATAGATGCTCAATTAAGAAATCTGTGAGCTGTTTCATCGCTTTTATCTCTTAGCTGTTTTGTATCATTGTATATTTCTATTATGATTATCGCGTTATTGCTAATTATTTTATAGTTGTTTACACTTTATTATTTTCTTTTGTTTGATTTACTTATTATTTTTATCTATAATTCAAGCTTTATTATTATTATTATTTTGTGTGTACTACGGTAATAAACTATTTATTATCTATATATTCCATAAAAATACCTTCATTCGTTTCTATTTTCTACATCAATATCTAGCTTGTATATTGTTCTAGATGACATATTGCTTTGTGAGTTTATTTTCATTCTCTTTTTATGCCAAAAGTTTGCTTCTTTAATAGGCTAGCTCATAGTTTTTAGAATTCATTTACATTTATTGATTATGTTTTTAGTAGATGCAAAATATACTTTTCTAGTTACGCATATATTATTTGTATATAGTTATATTATAGGCTTAGTGCACGTTTATTTTTTTAGAACTATTTTTCCTATTGTTGATCTGTGAGATTTTGTAAGTCCGTAGGTGGAATAAATAAATAAATAAAATCGCATGATGAAGTATACTGAGTACAAATACTGGCGTACTGCATAATTTGAGGTATCAAAAGTTTTCTTTACTTCAGTAATTCACTTTAAAGTACTAGTATAAAATAATGCAGTACCAAAAGTAATGCATTATTTTACAGCTCTGACGTAAAACGCTTTTTATTTATTCCACTGAGTGTGAAGCAGAGGCAACAGCAAATTGACTGATGCAAACTACCATGGGGCATTTTGACATATCTCAAAGGGCACCTCAAAATCACCCGTCTAAATATAGGCTCTTTCTTAAATAAATCTGAATTTTTAAAGTCAAAGTTGCTTATTTTTGAATACATCATGCACTGTTTGTATGATAGTACAACATGTTTATGTAAGTATTTCGGCCTGTTCATATAAGTCAGTCAACAATCTCCATTGACTATATTTACAAAAACCCGACAGATGTCACTACTGTTAAATTTCAAATTTCAAATAGTATAAGAATGGTTTTAAAACCTTTACTACCGCTTTAAAAATTAAATTTCACTTTAAAACTGGCATATGTTAAATTAAAAAAAAAAAAAAAAAAAGTTTTATTTAAATGATTTATTTTTAAAAAAAATGTAGATTCATATATAAATACGAATTTTTATACATATTTTATCACTTGAAAAAATAATTTTCGATTTCATCTGGCAAATCCACATCGGATTACACACTGTGTGAAATTTATCAGTATAATTCAATTCAATTAAACTCTTCGCAGAGTTCTCTGAGGGTACCAGAAGTGCTGTATTCCAATGGTAGAAAAAAAGTATACTATATAAATAGCAATTATTTTCCGAATCCTTGATCACTCTGCTCTCCTTTTAATATCCTGGCTTTCTGTATTAAATTATAACAACTATAATCAAAACATTCGACGACAGAACTACTTGAGCTATGTATTTATTTATAATATCACGTGTACTATATAAAGGAACTTTCATTAATAATGATAGGATTTTAATTTTAAATAAAACATGAACGGTTTGATATATCAAATTAATATTGAATTCTTTTCTGCGATTCGTTGTTAACACTGCCACTGAACCTGCCATTCTCACTATACTGATGTGGTGGGAAGAAAAGAGCCGGGAAATGACAGATTCAGTAGTGGTGGTTACATCGAATCACAGAAAAGAATTCACTAATATTTTTTGTTTTATCTTGAAGCTTTAAATATCTATCGCGACTTTGTTTACACTGACAGACCCTATCCAACATTTATGACTGTATGACGGTGATAGCTTGATGAATGTTGGCTTCTAAATAATCCAAAGTCTGTGGATTGTTTGCATGAACGTGTGCTTTGACGTAGCCCCAAAGATAATAATCTAAGGGGGGTGTCAAATCACATGACCGTAGCGGCCAATTCACAAATCCTCGTCATGAGATCATTCAATCGTCAAACTATCTAGCCCCATCTTGTTGGAGCCACATCTCTTCAATATCGATGTTCTCAATCAAGTTCGTAGGTTCGTTCAAGGTCGTAAAAATTCGAGTGATGAAGCTCAGAATCATCTTCCAAGCGTTCAATCCTTATGCAAAATTCTCGAAAGTTAACGTCTGAGAAAGCCCCAATTATTGCAATCTTTGTAAGATTGACAAATTATTGTCATGTAAAGTGAACGCATGCTCAAATTTACCACAGGTGGCGTATAACCTGCTCAGAGTAATTCTCTGGTGAACATACATTAAGCACCCACAACTGAGTTCAAACTTGGTAATATTTTTTAATAATTCCTAAAGGTTTGAAAAACTACAAACGCTATATGATGAAACTGCAAACTAATGAATATTTAGACATGTGGAAGTAAAAAAAACATACATCAGAAACTGAGAAATTTCTATTGAAAAAACTGTCACCCTATTGAAAGGCCCTTTAGATATCTTCCTGATAACTTCCTTAGAATCTTCTGGAGGATGATAGCAAGAAACACACGATACCCATCATTTCTTTAGAAAGTCTCAGAGAAAGTTTGTTTAAATATTATCCATTATTATGTACTCTTTACATATAAAAAAAAACGGGTTTTCGAGGTCATTCAATGTCACCAAAAATTATCCTCCAGTTAACTCGGAAGCACAAACTTAATTACGAGTTCCATCCCACCAGAAAATGGAATCATACCATCATTCAAACCCCATCATTTCTTTGGAAGATTGCTTCTATATTGGACACACTTTATAGGACATTCGTACAAGAATGTCCTAACCCTAAGGAGGAAGCAGTTCAAGCTTTTTCGTACGCTTCCCTCTAGCTTACTTAGAAAGAACAAGGATGCATGCCTTTTCATTTGACACTTTATGGGATATTTGTATAGGCATGTCCTTGGGAGAAAGCAATTCAAGGTTTTCATGTGCGTCCTCTTAGTTCTCCTTGGAACGAATATAGAAGCAAAATGGATTAAACATCCACGCATATTTAAATGAAGTTCCATTTTTGCATATATGAATGTATTAGAAAAGTTCTTCTTTCATTTTATTTATTTAACTTGTGTAAAGTTTCACTGTAGTAAGAGTCACAACAATTTACAATCAAATTATCTCTGTGCAAGCGAAAACCCAGCTCCGTACACTTGGGTTTCACAAACGAAACAAGAATTATCTTGAAAGCATAAGTTGCACCTTCCAACAAGCTTGTTCCAGGATCAATCTGGAATGGATCAAAAATTGTTCAGCTTTTTCATCTTTTTCCACTAAGTTTTACTGCTTCTTCCAAAAGCCTTCACGTGGAAGGCCTGATCTTTCTATGTATCTGCAACGATTTCCAACAAAAGTTTACTGAACACCAATGGATACACAAAATTACAGAATAAAAGGTTCTAATTCTACTCTTCATTTATGCACACACATTTTGTTATTTTCTACATAGAGTATATAACATTTTCTTACATATACGAGTATATTATTGAATTCGCAATATTTCTTTTTATATATTTCACAGGTCCAGATGATGTCCTCATTTATAATTCAACAGATGGCCTATACCATCAGTCTGTTACATTAACGGCTCGAATGTGGCCACCAGTGGAAGCGGGACCCCCTTCAACAATTTGGGGTCTTCCAGCTGTAATTTGGGGAATTTTAATTGGCTGTCTCATTATAGTTTTACTAATATTGGTGACACTGTTTTTCTGTTTTTGGTTATTGCCGAAAAAACGTAAATTCTTAAGCCCGACACGTTACTGTACCACAAGTCCGGGTAAGTTTTGCTTTCGTATATGCTGTTTTTACTTCAATCTTGACTTACAATAGATAAATATTTTTTTTTTTTTTCAATTATTTGTGACGCAGCCAGTGGACGTGACACAATAAGTTAGTTACAAATATAAAAATTAATAATGTTTTTTTATTTTTATTTTGTTTTTTTTTTATTACATTTTCAGTGGCACATCGTTCATCAATTATCGCTAAACCATGGGTAGATAGTCCACATATGGTAGTGCCTATGTCTATTGGCTTAGTACCACCACAATATAGTGCTCCGCCTGCACCACCACCTCCGCATCCTCATGTATATCCTCCAGCAGCTAACAATCATGCATCTTTGGAATATCAATCGAGTCCAGCTTGCGGCATTTCAATTAGTCCTGGAGAATCTAAATATAGCATTCCGGAAACACATAAGTCCATGTGGGCTATTAATCCTTTGTATGCATCAAATTCAGGTTAGTTTATTAAGAAATTTTATCCCTAAGTAGAGGGAGGTAATTTTATATTTTGTATGTAACGCATAAATGCGCTTATCTTGATTATTCTAACTAACTACGTGTGACTAAATAGGATAAGTTATGCATAGCAATTAGTTCACGGAATAAAGACAAATAAATTAAGTAAAAAATGAGTTTTCAAACAAAACTGAGGCCAAGCCGCATGAAAAAGTAGAAAATAAACTTTTCTTCACACACAGAGGTGAACTCAGATTTTTTGATTGGGACATTTCTCTTGAAAATTCTTTCTCTTCATGAATCAAATCACTTATTACCTCTGATTGATCATACTGAAATATATCGGTGATTGTCAGCGAATAAAATCTGAGTCCACCTCTGTGTGTGAAGAAAAGTTTATTTTCTACTTTTTCATGCGGCTTGGACTCAGTTTTGTTTGAAAACTCGTTTTTTACTTAATTTATTTTCTGCCTTTTTCACGTTAACTAAATTGTTATTACGTACTGCATGGAGATATTTTAAAGCAATTTTATGATGGCTGAAAAGACACTGATTTACAAGTTTGCAAAAAATTTACTTCAAATCGTTGAAGTACTGCAACGGTTTTCTGAAATTCAAATTATGTTTTAAACAGCGCTTTTTACCTGTATTCCAACTTGATCTCATATAACATGAATTTTCCCGATTTTCCATGTTTTCCACAGACTTTTCCTATTACTATGAAATTTTTTTTAAAAATTTACATGAATTTTCCTCGATTTTTCATGCAAGTTTTCATGATTATTGAAGAGAAAGTATTGATGCCAGTAGGATGGAAAAAAATGATTCCGCATAGCTTATAAAACTTTTTCGTCGGAAAATTTTCTGGAAAAGTCGGAAAATTCCAGAAATTTTCGGAAAATTTTACAAAAAAATTGGAAAATTTTGCATTTTTCCTTAAACAGATTTATCACTAATCATATCGATGAAAATTTTTCCGATGATTTTCCCGCTTTTCCGGGTTTTCCATGGAGTTTTCCACAAAAGCAACTTTATGCAACTCATTTTGCTCTACAACTTTGTCTTAGGTTGCAAAACGCTCAAACGCTTCCTTGGTCGGAAAAACTCCGGAAAAGCGTTTTACATGAGTTTTCCTCGTTTTTTTGTGCAAGTTTCCACCATTGTCGGAGAGAAAGTAATGATGCCAGTTGATAGGGAACTTGATCCTGCATAATTTAGAAAACTTTTTTACCGGAAAATATTCCGGAAAAGTCGGAAAATTTTGGAAAAATTTTTCGGAAAACTCTGCATTTTTCCTGAAACCGATTTATCACTAATCAAATTTGTACCAAATTTTCAAATGATTTTTTCCGATTTTCCGGGTTTTCCATGGAAATTTCCGGTTCAAATTTTGATAGATTCAATTGACATGAACCTGTGTGTCAAATTTCAGCTCACTGTGATGACGAAAAGTGGGTCTACGAGAGTGTCGAAAATAGTAAAAAAGAAATATATAAATATACAGACAGACAAATTCGTGTACGAGTTAAAGGGACGGGCTGGCCTTAAAAATAGGTCAAACTTCGGGAAAATTCTCGGAAAGCTGAATTTTTATATGAACCGTACTTTCGTGGTTCTAAACAATATACCAAAAGTCCCCATCGATACATGTGCCGCTAAAAATGTTACTTTATCGAAAAAATAGTAGTTATCAAGTTTGTAGCTTAGAAAATTAGCTACAAAGGACATAGTATTACTTTTTTTCGTAAGACTTCCGGTTTTCGAGAAAATTCGATTTAACAATTGTTTGTATTAAAAAATGTTTATTTTAATAACAACAATTATTATAAAATGGTTATATAATTAATTTTTCATTGATCAGTGCAATTATGGTTCTTCTTCAGATTCCGTTTCAATTTCCATCTCCATCTTTTGATTATCTTCTTCTTTTTCTTCTTCCCTTTCCAGTATTTCCATAGTTTCAGTCAAGAAATACTATGGATCTACATCTTCAGTAGGCTCATCATTATTAACGTCATTAAACGTATCAGATCAGAGGTGAAACATTTAAACAATCCTGACCGTGGCAATTACCATAAACTGGTAAACAGTATAACCCAACTTTTCTGCAACCACGGTACATTCCTTGGTGCAATTACAAAAAATAAAGTTTAGCAGACTCTCAGAAGCGGGTGGAAAAAGAGTTTTAACTGGCTCCAAAATGGGAATGGGATGCTTTCAACCAGTAAATTTTGAATTAGACGCCTCTAATGTTACTTATATCATTGATGGAGGATTTCTTTTACACCCTGTTGTATGGAATAAAGGAAAAACTTTTGATACGATTTTTAATACTTATGTCCATTATGTACAAAAATATTATGGTAATAATGTCATAATTGTATTCGATGGTTATAACGATCATGAAAAAAATATCAAAGCTGCTGAAAAACGTCGTCGATGTGCAAAAGTTTCGCCATCTACTAATTGATATTCTCTTCGATGGATCCATGACTATTTCAACGAATCAAAAAAAAATCCTTGGGAATGCAAGCAACAAGTATAGATTTATTTCTATGTTATCTGCAAAATTTGAAGCTGCTAATGTCAACGTAACACAAGCTCAAAATGATGCTGATGCTCTCATCATTGAAACAGCAATTGAAGAATCCGATAGGTTCGTTGGTTCGTTATTTAAAACACGATATTAAATATTTAATATACAAGTTCTTTATTTCACTCTAATCTTGTATAATTCACAAATCTTCAATTAATAAACTCGACTTTAATTATCGCAATCCAATTATAACACTTTCGCCTGTTTGTTACTTTCGCTTGTTAACACAACACTGCGTCTAAAACAAGACTCTTTTTCTGGCGGTGACAACTGTTATATTTATACCCTAGAAACTCTCGAGATTCTTCTTTCTTTCATCTTGACTATTCTATTTCTGAACCTTCTCGAAGATTCCATCATCGATTCTTTGAACCTGAAGTTATTTACTGTCCATTTCCAGTAGTTGTCACCACTTGTCTTGTATTGTATTAATTGCACGAACGCCCATTGATAGAATCATTTATTTTTTAAAACCTGAAAAAGCAAAAATTTAGTCTTCACAAAGCTTAAGCATGTATCCATAGTGTAAAAATCATATTTTATTTTTACATGCAATGACCGGCTGCGAAACAGCATCAGCTACTTTTCACAAACGTAAAATTCATGCCTTCAAATTATTAGAAAATAATAAGGAATTAATTACTTACGCTTATGTATATTTTTACCATAGAAGAATGCTCTCCCGGTGTAATTTTTAATAATGGTATCCGTTTTCGGCTGGCTAAGTATAAGGCACAAGTAAAACAAGTGTCTATTGATAATCACAAATATTTAACGTTTGCGAAATTAACACAACTTAAAAAACCTGTAGAATTATCTTTTCTTCCGCCAACATCTAGTGCTGCTCGACAACATTTATATCGTGTTTACCACCAAGTACAAGTATGGCTTGGCAACGAGCTTAACCCTCTGGGGATGGATATTGCAGGATTAAATTTTGAAGCCAGTTAAAAGTCTTCTTCCACCCGCTCCTGATCGTCTGCTAAGTTCCATTTTTGTAATTGCACCAAGGGATGTATCGTGGTTTCTGCAAAGTTTGGTTATACTGTTCACCAGTTTATGGTAATTGCCATGGTCAGGATTGTTTAAATGTTTCACCTCTGATGCGTTTAATGACGTTAATAATGGCGAGCCTACTGAAGATGTATATAGTTCCATCGTGTTTCTTGACTGAAACTATGCAAATACTGGAAACGGAAAAAGAAGAAGAAGAAGCTAATGATGAGATGGAGATGGAAATTGGAACGGAATCTGAAGAAGAACCATAAATGCTCTGATCAATATTAATATTAATTATGTAACCATTTTTTAATCAAAAAAATTATTACATAAAATTTTCTCGAAAACCGTAACATAAGTGTTACGAAAAATAGTAATATGTACTATGTTTTTGTAGGTAATTTTATAAACTACAAATTTGATAACTACTATTTTTTCGATAAAAGTCACCGTTAACTTGGTTTTCGCGAAAACCTGTTTTTTTTTTCCTTTGACCCCGCGTAACATTTTTGGCGGCACATGTATCGTTGGAGACTTTTGGTATATTGTTTAGAACTATGAAGGAAGGAAAAAACCAGCTTTCTAGTAGTTCTGTGTAGAATTTTTATATTTCCTGCTTTTTGTATTTTACTTTCATTTGCTTTTCAATCAAGTGTGCAGTTCAGTGGATTAAAAATTATGAAATAAAACTATTTTTTTTTTCTTGCAGTTTTGAGTGAAAATGACGCAGCATACAAATCTCGTTCATTGCCTTCGTGGGGCAAATCAAAACAGCGGCCTGTCTCAACAACTGATGACCTTGAAGAGCTCTATGCTAAGGTAAAGGTTAGATTTCTTTTGTTTTTATGTGTCGCAATGTACTTACTACTGATCATATTTTGTAGTATACATAGAGGATTCCTTTAGAAGAAAAATTTATCGCAAACATTGCGTACCTTCTTCTTCACTTTTGGATTCTGTTTTTCATTATTCTCTTTCATCGAATATAATGGAGGAAGTAGGATGTGATTAAATTCAAGAAGTGAATAGACCTTTAAATCTTTCAGGGGCACGATATGATAAAACTAAAAAAATTAACGAAATTTAGTCAAACTGAGTTTATTTCATTTGTTGAAATTTTTTTTTTTTTAATTAATACTGTTTAATTGCAGAGTACTGCGTAAGGACATGGTATAATACGATCACATTTTATTGAAACCTGTGAAACATGTTTTTGTTTTACTAAGGCACAAAGAAACCTTGCACGTAGAGCAGATCCACTACGTTCACCTTTGGTATTCCTTTTTACTGCATTTGGCACAACGCTGCAATGTACATCTTATCGGCTGGATGTGATGATCCTGCCACTTAAATAGATGGATCAACATAAGGCTCGTTTTTTTTTATCTGAACTTTTTCTCGTATAGATTTTTGTTTTTGAGGCAATAGTTGTCAAATAAAGGGTGTTTCATAATTGGTGCACATAACTCAAGGTTTTGATAGCTGAAGTGGAGACGAGCAAAAAATTATAAGGTGAAGGGGGGGTTTAAGATATTTAGTACTTCTTTCACCTTACACCCTGTAGCTTTCTTTATATACACCCTATCAAGGTGAAATTCACCTCAGATGATATCAAACCGTCTCAGCTTTCCAATTAATACTCAATCAGTCTTCTAGCGGAAGTTGTAGGACGTCAAAGTAAAAAAAATTGCTACTTTTTTTTTAAATTTTAACGATTTTCCCGCCAAAATGCATGATAACTATACAGTTTTTTTACAAGACTTAGAGACCGCGGTATGTTATCTTGAATTTGAATACAAGCATGTACCTACCTAAATGCAACCTTCCTGGAGATATTCCCGTTTCTATAATTCATAATTTCATTAATTTTGCTAATTTTGCGTGGAATTGCATAATAGTAGGCGTCAGTAGCAAAATTAATGAAATTATGAATCATAGAAACTGGAATATCTCAAAAGGGTTGCATTTAGGTAGGTACATGCTTGTATTCAAATTAAAGATAACATACCGCGGTCTCTAAATCTTGTAAAAAAACTGTATAGTTATCATGCATTTTGGCGGGAAAATCGTTAAATTTGAGAAAATTAGCAATTTTTACCAATTTTTTGACTTTGAAATATTTTTTGACTTTGGCGACCTACAACTTCGGACGGGAAGGCTGATTGAGCATTCATTGGAAACCTGAGACTGTTTGCTATCATCTGAGAACGCACCTTGATAGCGTGTATATCAAGCAAACTACAGGAAGTAAAGTGGAAGACGTACTACAAATCTTAAACCCCCCTTCACGTTATAAATTTTTGCTTCTCTCCACCTCAGCTATCAAACCCTCGAGTTATGTATACCAATTATGAAACAGCCCCTATATTCAATTTAAACTCCTTTGGAGATTGCTTGTAGTCGACAAATTTTTGCTAAGATACATCCAAAGAATAATTAAAATCCTATTCCGCCTTTTGTGACTCATTCGGTCAGCCTCGTAATACTGTCTGAGCTAGTCAAACTTATCAACATTATTCATATTTAAATTATATTCAACAATAATTTCGGGACAAAGAACGAACTCTGAAGTACCATCGGACTTTCTTCGTGTAAACCTAGTTACTTTTTCAGGATCATGGAAATTTGAGAGCATAGTAACCGATCTTTTGTCTTTCCACTTTAGATAAAGTAATCCAGAGTCACTTGTTTTCCAGTCGAATTCATCGCGTGAGAGTTTCCTGTCCTCTTTCAAGTCTGATGGTAATAATTTCCGATTGGCTTGGACAGTATGCCACATTCCGCTTCAGCTCAACCATCAAATTGCATGTTATAAAAAATTTATCGAAATACAATTTGTGATTTTTACCAATAAAAGGAGAGTTCATGTGCAAAACGACGGTTACGGTTTCGCCTAAGTTTGTCCGAATATCATTGCCTTTTTTGCCTGTATATATTTCAATGTTACATATGTAACCACTCTTATCGCAAAGCATCCATACTTTATATCCTCTTTTTATGGACTTTTTAAGAAAGTATTGCTTCAGAGAACTGCAACCTTTAAACTTAATCATCGATTCGTCTGCGCGGTGGTATAAAAATCTAACCACCTAGTCCAACCTCTCAATCTGTTTAAAAAATAATTCACAGCAAACGCCAATATGATTTCAAATAATCGGTTGTTAGTTTAAAACTAAACAAGAACAAAAAAAAAACTTAATTTGTTTGAACACGATTCAATAAGAATATAAATACCGTTCTCACTCTTACAGTAGGAAAAATATCTTATGTTTTTCATGGAATTTTCGTACATTTACGTGTGCCTACCAAGATATTTTAATTTTTTTACAAAGAAAATATTCCAAAATCGAAGCTCTGTATGGTATTGAATTTGTATCATTGCCCAATTTCACTGGATACTCTGTTGGAGCTATACCAATACGATATATTCCAGATCGGCTGCTCTGCGTAGTTTTTAAGGCTATCGTAAGGGTGTTGCTGACAAAACACCAAGCATATTATTGTTAAAGAAAGGAAAACACAAAATATGAAAAATCATAAGTGAAACATGGTTGCTGCTAGGCTGCAAGTGAGGGAACCGGTGGTTGGCAAACTCTAACGCTAATAATCTCTATGAAACAGCATCTACTTAAATATGAATACTTCGGGAATGCCATCCGAATTCATCAATTAAAGTTTTCTAATGATTCTCCGTTTATATATTGATTTTGAAATCTGGAACGTTGAATTTTTAAATATATGTACATCATACTGGAGTTGTTATTAGTTCGGCAAGAGGGTGTAATTTTTCCTAGCGGATGGCTGCCTTAATAAATATTTTACTAAATTTCATAAGAAAATCTCGCTTCCGCAATTGTGCTTTTTATAAATACCACCACTGCCACCAATTCCTATTTTAGGCCCGACACCTCCAGACATGCGAGATTTTTTAAACCATGCATTATGTTACTCTGAACATATTTTATTTTATTAACAATGTTTATTAATTAAGCGAGGAAAGCCTTGGGGGTCAAGGTTTGATCTAGTTCGTTTTCTAAAATCCAGTACAGAATCGAGTTCCTTAGGTCTCGAGAAATTTAAATACCCCGTAGGCTTACTTACATAGCTTTTTATAGCCATCCCCATACTCACTTTTTTAGTATTTACCTCTTTTTTATTCGAACTGAGGTACTAGATCGTTCGCACCTTAGATCGGCTCTAACTCAGTAGAGTTCTGTCCGATCGGAAAACGGATTTCACTGTTCGCCACAGCTCATTGCCAGCTACAGGTCTCGCCAAGTACTATCGAATAGTGTACATTTTTTCCCGATTTAAAAAACTTTCTCGGGACATTATTGCCGCCGGAAAATCCATTTTCATGCATTTGGGTCACATACACCTCAGCTACTACATTTCGGATATATTTTTGCATTACTTTCTTCCATGGCCATTAGTGCTCTGTTGTGAATATTTTCCTTATAGAAAGTCATTTTCCACGACTCACCAATTCCCCGCAAGCACGAGAAGTAGAAAAGTCCACTTTTCCACCCAAGAAAGTCGCTCAAGGTACATCCGATCGGCAAAGCTTTCCCCCGCTTAATTAAAATAAACATTGTTAATCAAATATGTTCAGAGTAACCTAATGCATACATAGAAGTAAAAATGAAAAAGCTATTGACATTCAATTTTCAATCGCGGATGAGTATTGTTTTTTTCTACTCCGATTTGTAGCCATAAGAGAGCTTATCTTATTCTTTCAAATAAAATCTACAGTTAGATCAGCCATCCTTCCGGTATTTGTGATATGTTTGTGGAGCTGTCAATGCCCGTTGACCATACTCGTCTCGTAAGATTATTTTTCTTGAGTCTACCTACCACTACTTTGCAGCACTACTTCTATCCAAATACTTCATAAAACTTTGTGCATCATAAGTTTAGGTTATACGTATCTGAATTCGTCATGGTACTCCTATTATAATTAGTTATTTTATTCAAATAGCAACTGGTCCATATTATCATTACCATCATGTATTTACTCCACATACCGCTTCTGCCACTAAAAAAAAAATTTAAGGATATCAAAAAGGTTAATTTCTTGTCTCACAACTGTACGAATATAAAACGATTTACCGTTTCATCAATTTTTCTTCTCACATACAATATAAATTGTAAAATTCCATACTACCTTATTTCTATAATCCTTACCATTCCTGTGAAGAAAAAAAAAACAAACAAAAATACTTTTTATTTTATCTGAATTCACCCTCAGAATTGAATCGTTTTTCATTCTATTTTTTAGGTTAATTTCAGTAAAAAGCGACGAAATCGTATGCGTAATGATGAGGCTGCAATTATAGCTCTATGCAGATCAAGATCACAAAATTTACCTGGACTACCCTTAGAGCGGGAAGGTGTAGTAATTTACGATGAACGGACAGCACTCTAAATACTATTGAATTATCCTGCAGGATGATTTTCTACGGCATCACATATCTCTCTCTACATTTGAATGATACTTTAGAAGTGCGATAGAGTATCCCGTGTGTATAATTTGTCTACATTTTATGAGTTAAATAAACCTAAAATGAGCTTAGATGGGTGTAAAGCTTGCAAAAGTGTTGTAAGTTAAAAAAAAAACGTTTAATCAATTTAACAAGCGCAATATTAGTTTAGAAAAAAAATTATTGTATATTAAATTAAAAATTGTAAATGAATATGTTAATATAGTACTAGTGATCTTGTCGAATTGGCACTCTTCAGCTTTGATTTTTTTCTAAATCTTAAGGCTTATTTTAATATGAACTAAATTCTTTGAGCTTCTCTAATATAATTGCATTAAAAGCTTATTGGCCACAGTGTGTAAACAAACATTCATTGCCTGCCAGCCAGCTAAGATTCAAGCACTTTTATTTTCTAATAAAAATTTAAAATTTTCAAAATGAATAGACTTGCCACAGACGTGAATGGATAACTTATTGAAGACAATAAAATTTTTATGTTCGGTCATTTTAACATTATAAGTTTGTATCCATATCTGTTGAGCCTTTGAAATTTAAATGTTGAATCAGATTTTTTTTTTTTTTACATACATACATAGGTATGCATAGTTGCTCGATATTTGAGCTTATTCAGCTACACAATGTATATTGCTGAATAAGCTCAACTGAACTATGATTGAAACGAAAATTTCCATAACTCCGAAAGCAAAGAAAAGCTCACTATGTAAACTTGATGTTGAATGGGGGCTTCTACAAAAAAAAAATCTGTAAGTGACATAAATGCTTGCATGAATAAACTTTTTCAGCAATTAACACTGGGTAGCTGAATAAATCAGCATTCATGTAATTGCTCATTAATGAAAATGGTTTTTTGTTGCTGCAAGACATTTTTTTCTTCTATGCTCAAGCTATGCACTGCCAATGACTACATATTTTCGATCTCTTTGTTTGGATGGTTGTTGTTTTTTTTTACATAATTATATATTATTGTATGCGTAATAGAATTACATTTGCGTGTTTAATATCAAATTGTTACATAAATTAACTTCCCAATATGGGCTATAGACTATAATAACGGTTAGTTACAGGTTGATACAAATAAATTATATAGGATCGTCGGTAGAAAATGAATTTATAAAGAAAAAAAGAATTACAAATAGAAACATCTGGTATTTTAGCTCATCTCTAGTCTCTGTTCCAAATATTCTGTTGTAGAACTTAATTCTAAAGTCGAATTTAATTATAAAAATAAATAAATAAATAAAAAAAAATATTTAAGATTTGTATTTTTAGGAAATAAAGAATTATAAAATTTTTAACTCGTTTAGTATGAAGGTAAGAAACTCCGATTATTCTATTTAACAAGAACCTAAAACTGTCTATAGATTTTTGGAAATTCATTAACACTTTTCTGCGTTCTATCGATATATGTACATACATATGAACTACATCAAGGAAAGCGGTCGAGAGTAAGTCTATTAAATATCCTAGGTTTGAAAAAAATCGCTAACGGGTTGAATTGAAGTTGAAAAGTTTTTCCCCATGTCCCTCAACAGTGTAAAAGAAAGGAAAAGAAACATTTTAATTGTGCTGCTGACACAACATAATGTGCTAAAATTAGAAAAGATGTTTTTTTTTAAATTATTAAGCCAAACTCAGGGGATACCCTATGATGTAATAAAGCACAGCATGGCAGGAGCAAAAAGGAAAAGGAATGATGGAACATAAGAAGAGTGGCGGAGGTGCCAATTTATGTAATTCTTAAACCTTCGCAGATTGTATGCCGGAAGATAAACAGAAAATGGTAGGCTGTTCACATTTGCACAGTTCAAGATAAAAAAGCATCACGGAATTTTACCGTACGGCTGAAAGTAATTTGAAGGGTAAAAGGATGTGAGCGGTTTGCACGCGAGTATTACGTGCAGGAATTATTCTACAAGGGATCAAGGCTAGATATTTCATTGAAACATTGACTATACATGTAGCGATAAAAAAGCGAAATGCATCCAACATTGCGGTGGTGCTCGAGTGAGTCGATAGGACAAGTTATTGCCAAATCGCCAATAACCTTGAAGGCTTTCTTTTGGAGCTAAGGCTCTGTGTGACTAGCCCCCTCCCAGATATGGGAATTGTATTCCATTCTAGGACTTGTAGAGTAACGCTATAGATTCGATGGGCTGAAATATTTCTTACACCTTCTCAGAAATCCAAGATGCACCTCATACTGACCCATCTAAACAGGCCTCACGAAAAGTTGGTGGTAAGATAATTGTTAGGTGGCAGGATTTCATGCAGCAGAGGCAGCATACTGACTTGTCTAAACCAGGTCATAGACCCAGTAGGTGAGTATGCTGCCTCTGCCGCACGAAATCTGTACGTAGGGTCTTGCATCATTCCTACCATCATCTTGCCATCAAGTTTTTGTGAGGCAGAGGTAGCACAGTGACCTAAGCAGGGTCATGTAAGCACAAACAACTAAAAAAAATACACTTTTTAGTGACATTAGACCCCTTCTGACAAATGAGAAAAAAATTATTGCAATGCCGACGGGTAGAGCGCTATTTTCAGTAAATTCCAAAATATTTCTCATTTTACGGGTGGCAGCTCAGAATTTATTATTTTTTAATTTTGTGTGCTGTGCATAATAAATATGCGGAAGCAAAATTGTCTATTCTTTTAAAAGTTTTGTGATTAATTGCTTTTAATTACTTACCTTGGTGAATTTAATTTGAAAATTCGTCCGTACTAGGGATGGCCGATAGCGATACGATTTTCGATATATCGATATTTTACCCCCTACGATACAGGTAATTCGTATCGATATTTTTATACTTTACATATCCTTTATATATTACAATAGCTGTATCGCAAAAAAAAAATTCTGCTCGAATGCCCACTTTTCATACAATTTTAGACGCATTATGATACTCTGAGAATATTTTATTAATAACATTTATCTGTTAACCGGGGGAAAGCTTTGGCGATCAGATGTATTTTGAGAGCGACTTTCTTGGATGAAAATGTGGATTTTTTTCCTCTCGTGATTGTGCGAAACTGGTGCGTCGTGAAAAATGACTTCCTATGAGAAAAATTTTCACAACAGAGCACTAATATCCTTGAAAGAAAGAACGGCAAAAATACGAAATGTAGTAAGTGGGGTGTATGTTACCCAAGTGCATGAAATTGGGTTTTTCGGCGACAAAAACGTCCCCAGAAAGTTTTCTGAATCAGAAAAAGAGTACACCGCTCGATAGTACTCGACGAGGCCTTTAATTTGATATACAACAATATAGTATGCATTACATAGTACTATATTTATACATATAATAACAAATATCGTATTGACGATACTAAGGATATCGATATCTTAAGAGCTAATATATTGGTGTATCGATATTTTGAAAAAAAAAAAAAAATGGAAACATCGGTGTACCGATATTTTCCTAACTATAGGCCATCGCTAGTACGTACAAAATACAACAAAAACAGACCAGTTGAGAATCCTTTTTTTTACTTTTCCACTTGCAGAACATCGGAGGATTTGAGAAGTGGAGTAGAGAATTCAGCAATTCACAAATCAAATTCGCCAAGTTACAGTATTCCAAGTGGAGAATTAAATGTCAAAGCAACTCTTATTTCCCAAATTCTCCAATTCTCCGTGTTACAGAGCCCGACCCCAGGACTACACACTCTACAATCTAACTTTGCATATCCAATGTATGACCCAGTGTAGGCGTGTCAGTATCAGTACACTGCCTCTGCCGCACTAAAACTACTGGGTAAGATGATGTTTGGGGGCATCACCTTACACCAATTTTATGCATACTGAGCCGTCTAAGCTGGGGCTATGACTGTACCAGTGCAGGAAACTCAAGAGAACACACCTTTTAACAGAGGTACACCAATAAACTTGTGTCCTATCTTCAGAGGACGAACAATTCTTAATATTAGCGGCAATTAGGGTTCAACAACCAGGTAATAACGAATGTATTGTTATGTAAGCTGTTATCGTCGTAGCATACGGTATGTAGCAGTATGCTACACTGAGACTAGTGACACCATGTACACTCGGCCTAAGGTTTTCTATATGGATAGTGAGCCAGGCACACTGAACGCACCCGAAAAGAAATGGAAGAAGAAGACTTCCTTCTAGCGGGCTGTGAAGAAGAACAAGGCGGCCGGACTTGGTGTGATTGTAAAAGATAAAAACGAAAACCGAGGATCCAAAATAATCAGGCGAGGAGATAGACTAGGAGTCCATCCTCGAGAAAGATTCTTTAGTTTGTGGATACGGCAACCAAAAAGTAGCGAGCAAGAATTCTGATTGGCCACAAAAAGAAAAATTTAAGTGAGTAGACAAATCAAGTGATTGCAGAATTTTGTAGTGAAACGTTCTCTTCCAAGAAAAAGCTCTAAGGGAACACGAAAATTCCCAGTTCATAAGTACAAAGTCATCTGATTCGGGGATACGAATGCATTTGGTGGTGTAGCCCAATATTGGAAAGGTACAGATCGGCCAACCTTCATAGTTCGACATCTGTTGTATAGCCGCAGCCATATGGGATATATATATTCCGCCAAAAGTGCTCATAAAGGAGTATTCTAGTGACAGGGACACAAGTTATGAACGTAGAGGCTCACAGCCGTACGAGATTCACGTTCCCACAGCAGTGCATCTTCGACACACGTTGCGCCAATTAAAGATAAGTCCTGCTTTAGTATTTGTGTAATTCAACTCTATCACATTCTTTCAAAATCTTTTTGTTGTATAGCTCAAATCCAATCAGTCAACTTTAGTTATAATTTGTAAAAGGGAAAACTAATCTGAACCTTAAGCTCACACATGAGATAAACTCACATGGTGCTCGTTCAGGGTAGGAAACAAAAATGTCCCCAGATATATCTATCTATCTTGTTCATAGCAGTAAGGCGAGCATCTAAGAGGTCGCTTCGATGGAGCACCTGCCGCACATAACGCACTGTAAGTACTAACTCCCTTTTGTCAAAACTATATCTAAGCTAAATTTTCAAATAAAGAAAAGGGGACCAGAAAATTTATTTATCAAGCATGTTGGACATGGTAGATCAAAAAGAGCCATAGTCGACCATAATTTTTTTGAACAATAATTAAACCAATAAAAAGCAAAATGAACTCCAAATCAGTTTTAGATATTTGTATCCAATAAATAATTATACAAATATAGAAACACAAAGAGAGTTAAAAAGAAATAAGAAACTTACGGGATAAGCTCAAAGTCACTGGATGACTAGTTTAAAAATATAGCTATGGCTAAACTGAATGGTAAACGTAATGAAGGTTTAACTATCGAATAAATAATCAAGCCCGTTTTTTGGAAGGAAATCATTTAGAAATTTATTTTTGAATGGAAGTTTGGCTATTGACGATAGATTTGTAGACTAAATTTTTTTAAAGAAAAACAATTGAAAAGTCTAGTATAAATTATAAAACCTTGAAATGATAACTGAATTAGTGATTATCTGTATCTGTGCATATGCGATTGTTTTGGAAAAGGAATTGGCATATGTGACGAGCTTCAGCCCTGGATTAGTTCCCTCTTCAGGCACTTCTGCCAATGATTTCGTTAGTCTCTTAAGAACTTGTGAATAAGTTCCGGAATACACACCCTGCACCCCAGCTTTGAATGTCTATCGAAAGGAATTATTTGTTGTTTTTTTATATTATTTTTTTTTTTTAGCCAATACCGTAGGCATTAGTGACCAAAAGCAAATGAAATTGAATTTGTTATTTGTTGTCAGAATCTTCACGTAACAGTAGGCATTCTCGAAATCATTTGTACTAATTATAATCATTAAAATATAATTATTAAAAAGAAATGGATAGACAAGCAATGGTGTTTTAAGCTTTCATTTCCTCTTCCGCTCTCCTGGAGACCTCTCGATGTAGGGGTTAAATAGGTCCGCTACTCTTCTCTCCTTTCAGGTGTACAAGGGACACTGAAACTAATTTGCTGCCCTCAGTGTCGTATGGGTGGTTGGGGCATGCAGTGAAGGCATAACATCTATGCCTTATATTGGATGTAGGTAGGTGACGTCAAGGTCCCTTCAAGACTGAATATGTCCCGGCGTTTTGGTTTTAGGCACGAATTTGTTTTTTTTTTTTTATAATGGCAAACGGCAGCGGCAGGTTTTTCGTAGAACCTCCCCACACTCTCCGCCAATAGCCGAGCTAGCGTGCCGCCCTGCAGTCAACGCTGTCCGTCGAGTGATCTGTCAGCTCATGCTGGCACGTCCGATGTCAATCACTCAACATAGTTCCATAACAAAGCAGTAAAATTTGAACATATTAATTTTGTTTTTGCTTTTAAATTAATTATTCTTATTTCAAATCTTCAATCTTGATTGGAATTGTAAATAGGACTACAAAATTGATATTCTAAATTTCTTGTTGAATTTTATATTTTCTCGCATATGTTTTGGGATTCCCAATTTTATTGACAACTAGATCGGCGCGGTCGGTGCAGCTATATGAAGTACCCAGTATTGCTAAACATACTTCGTCCATGCTGATTTCTGAACAGGAACATTTGAATCAAATGGCTTTGGTAAGGCTGATTTATTCAAAAAGCTTTGACCACCACCATATTGTTGGATGTGCGCGCCATAAAAATGCTTTTCACGAAGCCTTTTCTTCTTACCGTGATTGTTGCGAATTACCACTATGGCGCAACCAAACATTTCTACGGTAATCGTTCGGAATTAAGAAAAAGGATGATAAATAGCCTTCATATGTATATACCGCGAAACAATTTTTGTAGGAGCAACAACAAAAAGATGACATGATGCTGAAACCAGCAATATCTGAAATAAAACCAAAATTTGTTTTTCAGATAAATTACAAATTGGAAACTGGTTTTTCAAATAAATATATATATATAAATATATAAAGCCCAAAGTTGGTATAAATACAAATTGGAAATGGTTTTTGAATTGCGAAAAAACCAATATATGTAATGCCCAAAAGTTGGTATAAATTACAAATGGAAATTCGTTTTTCAAATATTGAATTACAGAAAAAAACCAATATACAATATATGTAAAGCCCAAAATTGGAGTATACGAATTGTACTTGGTACTTGTGAAAAAATCAAAGTGAGAATAGAGAATAAATTGCTCTTTGCCAAAACGTTTGCTGTTGTTCAGAAAGTATTCTTCGGAATAAAGAAAATTTTCATTGGTCCGTTAACCAAGAAATTGTCGTGTGTATGTATGCAAAATTCTCACAGAGAGTACGTTGCATGAACACGGCGGCCATTTTGAGTGGGGGCGGATTTGATGCCGTGACCTCACTCGCTTGAACGCGATGATGTCATACGTACAAAAATTTGCTTAGTTACACGGAATTGTCTGTATGTATGCAAAATTCTCACGTTATCCTCAGAACATTGCTAGTTGCTAGAACTATGAACACGGCGGCGGAAATATTGACATAGATGTGTGCGGGATTATGCCATGGTCCACTGACATGTATAAACATGGACTGACTCGTAACCCCCGGAATATAATGCAACCATGAAGTCGCCGAAGGCACGACACATTAAAAGGCCTTAACGTGCCGGGTCGTAACCCCCGGAATATAATACAAGCCATGTAGTCACCGAAGGCACCCCGACCTACTCGTCATGGAGGGAGAACTAATATTTCATCTTAAACAGGTCCTAAAGCCCTGTCGCTCCCACAGCAAAATGAAATTAAAACAAATTGCAGCCAAATATGATTTCTTTCTAATAGTTTTACAAAAAATAGTATGTAGAACAAATTTATACTCCGTTTCGCTTACCCATACGCAGGATTCAGTTAAGAATAACTTTTGAAAATTAAAGACGGAATGAGTTTAATTCCTTATAAGCGATTAAAACATCACTTGGACACAAGAAAATATATTTTTTTAATTTAATTCGATTTTCGGGTGTAAAATTTCATCTGATTGGTTGAGTTTTACATATATTTTTTATGTAGTAAAAGGTTTAAAGGGTGGTCTAACGGTGATATACGGAAACACAATATTTGTGCCACATGAAATAGCAAATCGCTCAGTCCATTGTTATAAGTCAGTGATGTCGCCTGCTGACCGGGCCGCTGCACTCTTTTTTCGACTTTGATCATGGCTTTACTACGTTAATTAGAAATGCGAAATCCACTGCAAAAAGTGGAAATTCAGAATCGGCGCAGCATGCAGCAAGTGTGATGAAGGTAGAATCTGTTTGTAAATAAGAAAAAAAGTGAATTAGAAAAATTTACTGTTACTGCTTAATAATAATTTTTTTTTTTATTTCTATTTGCTCTTTATTTTTGGCTCTTTTTTGTGTCTCTTTTAAATATTCCTTAAAACTAATTGGCAAAAGGCACAAAATTGTAAGAAAAGACACTAGCTAAACTAACTTATAAACAGTCAAAAGGGACAATTAGAAACAATTAAAACAAATAATACAACAAAAATGACACACAAAAAGGAAAACAAACAAGACAAAATTTTCAAAAGAGACTAAAAACGGACACAAGAGCTTTGAAAAAATCTAAAGTTTAACGAAAAATTTAGAACCAGTCCCAATTTTGACAATTAGGTAAGTGGCAGTTCCAAGAAGTTCCAAATTTCCAAAATAAACTAATAAAAATGTCCCTAAAAGAGCGAATTTCAACAAAAAATTTTGCAATTAACACCGAGACCGAAACCGAATTAAAATTAATAGCCGAACGAACGAAAAATTTGCGCGATACCGTTATAGAGTCCCGCGAGGGCAGCCTGTAGTATCATAGACCTCTACAAATTGCCCTCATCATAATAATAATAATTTATTAGCACTAAACGTACTTTTCACAAAAACAATACAATTATTTATACTACCTTTTAACAAATTTCTATGACATAGCTCGAATATATTCTATACAAAGTCTTACAAATACATTTCTTTCTTCCTTTATCACTAGTGGCAAATTATTATATTATTATACTGCAAAGATTGAATTGGCCCGGCACCCGGCACAATCTTTGCAGCATGCATCATGAATGATGCATGCTGCGTCATTCTGAATAGGCCTTCACTCCTATATTGCTGTTGCTGACTCTTTCGGGCATCAAGTACCAACGCTAACCAACATATAAATAACAATTAATTATTTAAGGTAAAATTGTTTTACCAAAGATGTGTATGTGCTTATTTTTCAACTTGTCGCCAATGATATTTTAAGTGGTTTAAACCCCCCCCCCTCCCACGTGAACAGGAGTGGCTCCTAATTGGGGAAATTGTTGAAGTCCCAAAATTGGCTTTTCGCCGAATGGGGGCGCTCCAACGGAGGAGTCCCAGCACTATTGGCGCTAGTGTCGCACACGCATAAAATATTTGTCTTTGCTATTTTCCGAATGGGGGCGTTCCAACGAGGAGTCCAGCATCTATTGGCGCTAGTGTCGGAGGTTGCACTCGGAATTGGTACGAATGAGGGCGCCAGCGTACTGTAGTATAAAAACTCCGCCGAACTTAGATGGCGCCAGTGTAATGTAGTATCAAACTAAAATTGGCGGCGCTAATGGTCGGGGTTTTATTTCCGTTATCCCGTTCCGTTCCATCCGTTCACATTCCACTTCATTCCTAAATTGACAGTTATCTGACAAAAGCATTATGACAGTTAATTCCCATACGGATTTTAGTGGATCGCTTAATGCTTCACTTTTGTTTACAAAGTTTTATTATAACAATTATTAATTCAAGGAGAAATAATATTCACCATGGTTTTCTATTTTACAAGTAATATAGTAACGCCCCCTTTTACCATATTTATGGGTGCTGACAAATACGAAAGTAAGACTTTATGAATTTCATATAGCGTAAAAATTTTTTTTAGGTTATGTTCAATTTTCAAAAAAAAAAAAACTTTTTTAGATGAAGATCTCATTAAATGGGGCTGGCCTGAAGATGTTTGGTTTCATGTAGACAAATTATCTTCAGCACATGTTTACTTAAGGCTTAAACCGGTTAGTATATAAAAATTACAATTTATCTTGTTTGAATCTCTAAAAAGAAAATCTATCTGCATTCTGCAGGGTCAAACAATCGATGATATACCCACAACAATTATAGATGATGCAGCACAATTAGTAAAAGCGAACAGTATTCAGGGTAATAAAATGAATAATATCGATGTGGTGTACACGATGTGGGATAATTTGAAAAAAACTCCCGGAATGGATGTTGGACAAGTATCATTTCATCGTGACAAGGATGTTCGGAAAATTCGCGTTGAGAAGCGAATTAATGAAATTGTGAATCGTTTAAATAAAACTAAAAAAGAAGATCATCCTGATCTTAGAGCGGATCGAGAAAAGCGGGATGTAGTAGAACGTGAAGATCAAAAGAAACTTTTGAGACAACAGCAAGAAAAACATAAGGAAGACGAAAAACGAAGGAAGGAAGAAGCTGAACTTAGAAGTTACACGAGTTTAATGAAATCCGAAAATATGAAATCTAATTATGATGATGGAAATGATTCCGATGATTTCATGTAGTTGAACGTAAGGGAAAACAAATGCATTCTTAAAAAACAGAACAAAAAATTTATTTATCCCATAATTTTTCACCTTTGTACCTACTCTGGGCAGTGAGGGTGGTTTTTTGGTGTTTCAG
Organism: Dioctria rufipes; assembly: GCA_963924295.1. Lineage (NCBI taxonomy): Eukaryota > Metazoa > Arthropoda > Insecta > Diptera > Asilidae > Dioctria > Dioctria rufipes. Next base: position 19,003,822 of record OZ002740.1, on the reverse strand, counting down.
ATTATGAAACCGATTTAACTTCTTCACATATTTTGTCCTCTATCAGCATTTTGGAAAACTGGAGAACTTACAATATGATGTTCCAGTAGACATTGATTATCTTGAGATGCTGCATATGTCTACTAGTCTACAATGAAAGACTCGCAAGTAGCAACCTTATTAGTGTTGGAATCAATGTAGCAACCATTAATAACTGTGAAGAAGTAAAATCAAATTGAATATCAATGACTACTTCGAGTGCAGTTCGAGATAGACCCTAAGATTTTCTTTGCTGTCCTCATTTTTTGTCAATGTGTCACTTAACAACAATAACCGAAATTTTACTAGATGGCTCGCAAATGTTTTTTATATAGCTAATTTTGCGGTACTATAAAAAACTTCGTAAACCTGTTTCAAAAAAAAAAAAATCTCTCGTTTTTAGCAGAGATCAATCTTCCTAGCTCAATTACTTCCTAAAAAAACGCGGATTTCCTGGCATTAAGACTGTGCCAGTGTCTTTTTTTGCTTCATTCCTTACATGCTGTTTCTAGCGGATTAGTGATAAAAAAATCAATTCGATTTAATTTTGTCTACTTTTATTTACTGTCTTCATTTTTTAAATTAATATTTACACTACTCAGAGCGTCAACAATCCAAGATGAAATTTCTTCTTCTTCAAAATGTATTTTCATAAATTGTTTTACAAATTCTGGGAATCTATCAGCTACTATTGCTTCACGCATCTCTGACATTAATCGCAACTGATAGGCGATATTGTGAATTGACAAAATACTAGCAGAAACTGGCTCCATTCCGGCAATATGATGAAGATAAGATCTTGTATAAGTTTTGCAAGTACTACAAATACAATTGTCATCGATTGGTCTCATATCTAAAGCATATTTGCTATTTTTTAAATTCAATTGCCCCGTATGAACTAGAGCACAACCAAATCGTGCCGTTCTTGTAGGAAAAACACAATCGAACATATCAACTCCAAGTGCTACGCAAACAACAAGGTCTGCTGCAAATCCTACTCCCATTAAATATCTTGGCTTATTTTTGGGTAGCAAATCTGTACAAATACTAACAGTTGGCCAAAATTCATCTTTACTTTCGCCGCCACTAAAAGTTTTAATTGAAAAAAAAAATCGTTTCATTCAAATTATGTAAAATTTATTTACTAACTAACCTTAGTCCACCAATAGCATAACCGCGAACTTGTCTTTTAATTAATTCCATTACACATTTCTTCCTCAGCTCCGGTTCTAGGCCACCCTGGACAATTGGAAAAATGCTTTGTTCATCATCTCTCTCGTGAGCTTGTAAGCATCGATCTAACCATCTTACTGTTCTATGCATAGCTTCTTCCACTCTTGGACCTTGTGTTGTAGTTTTTACTACATCATCTAGCTGCATCATAATATCGGCTCCGATAGAATTTTGAATTTGCATAGAACGCTCCGGTGTTAACATACATGCGGAATTATCATAAGGTGACTTAAAATTCACACCATTCTCATCGATTTCTGCTAATTTTAAAAGAGACACCATTTGAAATCCACCTGAATCTGTCAGTATGGCTCGAGGCCATCCCATAAAATTGTGTAAGCCGCCTGTTTTTTCTAAAATTTCTGGACCTGGACGATTTCCGAGATGGTATGTGTTTCCTAATAAAATTCGGCAATCTAAGGCAATTAGTTGATCCGATAGTAATCCTTTTAGAGTTCCCTAAAAGTGATAATGGCCATAGAAGTTATTATGATAAATATACAACCATTAACACACATACTTGAGTTCCAACTGGCATAAACACTGGGGTATTAACATCTCCATGCCGTAAATTCATAATGCCAACACGGGCTTTGCTTACCGAGCATTCAGCTATAACTTTATAACTTAAAGGTGGTATTTTACTAGTTGTTGAAACCATTTCCAAAGAATAAACTCAAAAATTCGCTAAAAGTTCGCTATACAAAAAATGCAAGTGGAGCTCGAACTGTCAAATTCAAGTAATGTGCTAAGGTGACAGTAGTGGAAGATAGAAAAAATAGTGACATTTCCATGCTTAAAATACTGTTCACCAAGCCGTAATGCACAAGTTAAACCGTTATATGAGATTACAAGACCCGAAGTCGATTGTTTTCCTTTTAATTATTGTAAAATACTAAGTACACTTCAACATAATTGACAACTTTATTAGACATACATTAACATAGTCAAAACATTAACAAATTATAACAATTTAAATATTCTTAATTCTTAGCAATAGTCCAAATAATCAAGCAGAATATCTAGATCTGTTTTCTCCGTAATCCCTATAGCGTAGAGGTCCTCTTCTGTCAATTGCTTAAACAAATTATAGTCAATTTCCTCATCTCTGAACAATTTCTTATATTCCTGCAGTCCAAGTTCTTCCAAGACCCAATTCATCTTGGGGCAAAGTGGCCTTGGTGGAACAGGTGAAGCTTTTTGAAATTGTCTCTGACATTGCCTTGGTCTAATTGCTGATAATCCATTTCCTTCATATTTATATTGCTCGCTCTTTTTATACTTATAAATCTCCCCATTTATATTTTTATAAACCACACATTCTTTAATTTCTTTAAATATTTTTACTGCACTCGGTGCAACATTTCCTTTAACTACTTTTACTGCATTCGAGGTACTCGCTGGTCTCTGCTCACATGTAGAAGCCACTCTGGTATTCGGTGTAACATTTCTGGCGACATTCGTCGGGTTCCTCTCACGTGTACAAGCCATTCTGGTATTTGGTGTAACATTCCTGACGGTATTCGTCGGTTTCTTGTTAAATGTTGCTGCCATATTGGGAGTCAACTGTTTAAACTTAGCAATAGCAACTTCATTAAATTCGAATGCGCCTGTATCCATAGGAGGAATTGGAGTTAAAGGTGATTTGGGATCTGAGTGTGAATGAAATATTTTCTTATTGTAAGTTTTGCATATTTTACTTAAAAATGATTTTTTTACCTCTATATGCACATCTATAAGCATCCATTTTGTTAGTTTTTTCAGCTAAAGTTATTTAAATTTAATCAAAATTCACACTTAATGAAAAAGCGCACCGGTGGTTTATCACAATTTTTAAACATATACATAAATAAATAAATTACATAAGACAAACGTTTTTTTTTTTATTGTTTAAAAGATAAAATTTAAAGACACTGAACAAAGATGAACTGTTAAAATGTGAAATTAAGTTTTTTACAGTTAATTTGGAGATCACAGTACAGTACATGATGAGAATTAACATAATCAGAATTTCTACACTTAAAGGGTGCATATAAAATTGAAAATTTTTTAAAACGGAACAGTAATGGAAAAAAGTATTAAGTTTTCTTGGTCAATACAATACAATACAATACAATACAAAAATATTTTATTGAAAGAACTAAAGCCTAGTACTAAGGTCGCCGCTAAACTAAATTTTAGCGGGTCTCCAAAATCAGACCGTTCTTTAGCAGCTAAATTATGACAGCGGAGACTCACAGAAAAGATATATTAAAAACAAGAAGAAGAAGAATTTTGCAATTTGTTTACGGAAATACAACGCGCGGTGATAATATTTCTAAAAACAGGTAGGTAAAATTATTTGGAAATACCTATTAAAAATATAAACATAATATGCATTATGTATACAATAAAAAAAAATTAACAATTGATATTGAAAATACGGCCACCAAAAGAAATCTAATTCATCCGTACTTACAGCAAAGATGTACAAAACTACGTTAACTACAAAAATCCGGTCAATAAATTTATTAAATATCAGAACTCTGAAAATAAATATTTTTAGCGTGCTAAAGAACGGCCCGGGCGGATAAATTCAAGCTAAATTTTTTGGAGACTTACCGGTGGTGCCATCTATAATCAAAACCCAAAAGCAAATTTAGCGCGTTGACCTTAGTACCGCTTTCGCTAAAATTCAAGATAAATTTTCGCCAATATCTTTTAGCTTGCTAAATTTTCATACGAAATTTAGCTTAGCGCGGACCTTAGTACTAGGCTTAGAAGTTAAGCGCGAATTACAATTACGACTTTGACTTCGGCTTCGACTTTGCTTAAATGGTAAATACATGTCGCAAGATACAATTGCAACTTCGACTTCGACTGCGACTCCGACTGAAATTAAACTTTGCTCAAAGTGCAAAGTTGGTGTTCGCTGCGGCCAACTTCAGTTCAATCGCAGAAGTCGGGACTTCTGGTTTGTTCAAGGAGTTGAAGCCTTAATTTAATTACAAATTTCACCTCAGCATCGATTCGACGTAAAATCAAGTCGCAGTCGACAGATCAGCCGTAATTGTATTTCACGCTTTACCTTTCGCTGGGCGTACACTCAGCCCTTTTTACGGTGAGAGACATTCGGGGGGGGGGGAGGAAAAAATCCTAAATGCCAAGCTTCGAACTGCAGCTCGAGCAGCATCGTAACCCCCGGAATACAATACAAGACATGAAGTCGACGAAGGCACCGACACATTAAAAGGCCTTTACGTGACGGGTCGTAACCCGCGGAATATAATACAAGCCATGAAGTCACCGAAGGCACCGACCCATTAAAAGGCCTTAACGTGCCAGTTAAAGCCTGCAGTAAGAGCTTACTCTCACTGCTTTTGGTATACTCGTCATGGAGGGAAAACTAATATTTCATCTTAAACAGGTCCTAAAGCCCAAATCTGTCGCTCCCACAGCAAAATGAAGTTAAAACAAATTGCAGCCAAATATGTTTTCTTTCTAATAGTTTTAAAAAAAATAGCATGTAGAACAAATTTATGGAAATTATAGCGTTTGAACAAAATACAACTTTTATATAAAAAAAAACTCCTGCAGTAAGACAAGGTAAGAAGACTCTGAATGTCGCCTGCTGTCCGGCCCGCTGCTCTCTTTTTTCGACTTTGTTCATGGCTTGTATTTTCCGGGGGTTACGGCCGGGTACATTATGCAGTAATGGCTGGATTACATTAATATCGACGACGCCAACGTGGTCGTTGTCAAAAGCCGAACAAAACGCCGGGCAAGTACATTAACACTGGGTGGCAACGCCATACATTAATTTCCCATACATTTTACAGTTGTGTTATTTGCTTGTAATCTGTGCCAGTTCACACAGTCCATTTTATATATGTCAGTGGACGGCCCTAACAGCGGCCCAATTAATCAAAAGATATAAGCTAAGCACAACCTGTACAATTGCTATTTAAGAAAAGAAGAAGAATAGTTTTCATGGAAAAAGTGGTTGGAAGCGTTTTATGTGCGGTGATTTGTGATGATACTATTATTCCATATTGTAGTTATTTGGCAAAAATATAATTCTTAAATAGTTATAGTTTGAAGTTACATATGAGAACTAAAAACTCGTGTGTTAATTTAATATATTATGTCAGAAAAAAAACTGGTAACATTGCCTAAAGTGTTTCACATTTCTGCACCTGGACGCCCAGCCCCAGGTCCAATTATTGCTGGGGCAGAATCTATTACTATCAATCGATCGATATCTACTACTCTTCAAGATTCTAAAGGTAACAAATTAGCCAGCAATACCTAACTCAAAAGGTTTTAATGTACATAAGTAAATTGGTTTAATTTTTAGGAACAAATACTGAATCATTTCCTGCTGCAATGTCTATTCCATCAAATATTACTGGAAAGAAACAAAATGTATTTTTGCAGCTCTCAGGGTCCCGTAGTCCGCAAACCTCTAGTAGGGAAAATTATATATAAATAGTAATTAAAATTTAAAAACAAAATCTTATTTTTAGATGTGGTTCTTCAAAATATCCACCTAAGTGGGGGTAGTAGTAATAATTCCACCCAGGAAGATATATTGGCAGGACCAGTAATCACACAGAAAGCAATTTCTCCATTAATTGTGAGTTAAATTCATATTTTTTCGTTAGGTTTCTGTAGAGTATATACAGAAATCTAAATTTATTAATAAATTTCGTGGTAATTTAATAGTAACGATATATCTATCTACATAATTCTTTTGTTTTTTAAAAGTTCATTTTATCCATAAATAAGATTTAATTCATTTTAAAGTTATACCAAGCAAGGTACCTTATTGTTATTTATTGCTTTAAAGCTCTTTCAATTGACAAAAACTTTCAAAAATCAATAGACATTAAATTACCACATTTGAAAACAATTTCCTTGAAGTACCCTTTAATGCGAAGCACAATCATGGCCTTTGAGATTTTTGTATCGCGGATATTATGGCTTCCATTGTGAAGATTTTATGGAAAAGGTAGCTTTACCTATTTATTTGAAAAAGCAATTCTTACACCATTTTTGAGAATAACTGTTAAAAATAATAGTTTTAAAAAGATTATATGTATAAGAGAAAACTAGAGCACATTTGGACAGGACTTACAGACCTATTATAAAACTTCAATTCAATTATTTATTACGAACGGTAAGTATAATTGATTTATTTTATTTTATGTGGAACTTATTATATTTTAATGATGAAAATTCACTTAAAGGCAGCAGTTTAATTTTTCTTTCTACCTGTTTTACATACTGCAATAAGTTTTCCCTTCGGGAATTTATATTGACTTCAAAGCCAAAAATGAAAGAACTGTGATTACTGTATTATAACTAAATATACGATATTATATAGCCCCAATAAATCTTAACAGAAAACAGGTTGACTGTGCATATTCAATATCGAATAAAAATAATAAAGAAAATCAGCCTTTTAGCCAGGAATCTGCTTTGGCTAGTGCAATCATAAGCAAATCTGCGAGTCAATGCTGTGCCGCTATAATTAATATCTACTTGCGCATACACAGTGAATAATAATAACATCGTCATTTTGCGAACACTACCAAATTGTCAAGCGCATTCACCAACTATTTCTCTCTATATATATCACAATGGATGCTATTTCATTTCTTGTCCAAAAATTAACAAACGCTCAAGGCTAACTGTATTCTATGCGTTGAATGGCTCATTAGGACTAAATGATGACAGTTACCAGACCCCAAATTTTTGTCTTCTGGCATTTAAGAGTACTAAGATATTCTAATACCATTGACAGCTAGTATAGGTATTATGGCCCGGATACTATAGTAGTAGCAGTAGCATAATAGTTTAATTTGACAGCTTTTAAAACTTGTAATTTTTGCTTTTCAAGAAAACATCAGAAATATTTTCATATTTAATATTTTACAACTTCTTAAAAAGGCCTCTTGAACAAAAAGCCATAAACTAGATTTTGTCACTACCTGCACTCGCCGCTGAATCATTAAAAAGTTCCGTACACCAATTCAAGTCAAGTGTGTTTTGCGCCGATTTCTTATCTGCTTTGTTGATGTGGATGATTTGGGAGTGTTTAGGAATCAATGGTTCCTAAGGCATTGGTTTCCTTCAGAGACACTCTCTGAGTAAACGTGGCTGAAATGTGATTACCCGCGATAGTAATCACCTTTATGGTCGTAGAAACTTATTCGTTTCTAGCCTCGGACTTTGTTAAGAGCAGGGGTGAGAGGTAATTAAAGTTTGCCGGTATGAGAATGTCCGGCAGGTTGTTTATCAGTGGGTTTGGGTGGTTTGGTATTTTTTGAACTTGCTTGTTCGCAAGTTCAAATAGGTACTCTGTTGGGAAAGAATTTTCCATTGGCTCGTCTATGGAATCCCGTGCAAGCTCTAAGAATCTTTCTTTCAAGCTTGCTGAGTGTTTCCATATAGGTGGGAGAAATAGTATGCCAGATAGGGACGCAGTAAGTAATAACAGGTCTTTTATGAGTTGTTTGTACAACAGAAGTTTGGTCTGTGTTGAGAGGCCGTCCTTGAAGTTTATTATTGAACTAAGTAAGCTATATGCGAAATTGGCCTTGCTAATGGTCGCTTTAGCATGGTCATTGAATTCTAGCAGTTCATTAAATTTGATACCCAGGCATTTCGCACTTTGTGTGGGTTTTATTTTTCCTCTGTTGTAGATGGCTTCAATGGTCTTGGATTTTGCAGCTTCGCGCAGTGCCAGGTTTCTGAATGCAAATCATTGGACATTTATTTTGATCCTCCACTTTCTGTGGTAGGAGTCTAATTTGTTAAGGTGCAGGTTGACTTTATTTGTAGCCAAATATGGGCATCGAGATTGGGCATACGTGAAGGAGTCATCAGCGTATAAGAGTGTTGTCCCATTTTCGTTTAGAGGTTGGTCTGAAGTATAGAGATTGAAGAGGATTGGGCCTAAAATGGCCGGGGGACACCACCTTCTATTGCCTTGAGTGGTGATTTATGTTCTTCGAGTTCCACATAGAATTTCCTGGAAGTTATTGACGTGTGGGGGGCAACCGAACTGATTTAACTTGAAAACAAGCCTGCTGTCCAACTGAGTCGAATGCTTTTCGACATCAAGGAAGCAGCCTACGATACATTCGTTCCTATTGAAGGCTCTGGTTGCATCCGTATGAAACTTTAGTAGTGGATGGAAGGTGGAGTGTTGTGGTTTGAAACCAAATTGGGAGTCTTGCTGACTATTTTTTTCTTCACAGGTGTTTATAACCTGTTGCTTGATGACTTTCTCAAAAAGCTTTCCTAAGTTTGAAATTAAGGAGATGGGCCTGAACTCCTTGAAGTCTTTTTGGGGATGTGTAAAATGCTTGAAATTTTCCATTTCCTGGGAAGTAGCAATTATTGAAGACGGTTGCTAGGAAGTCATGAGCTATTGGTGGAAGTTTTTTAATAAATGCATTTGAAATTTTGTCGGGACTACTCGATTTTTTGTAGTTTATTGTCTTGGTTAAGACGAAGAGGTGCAGAGGATTGGTGAAAATATTTTTCTCTTCAGGATAGATTCCGGGGTTACCCACGCAGAAGAAGGTTTGTGGTGTGGAGGCATTTGCGCTCAGAAAAGTATTAACACTGCTGTAAATCTTTCCCTAAACTGCTCATCACAGAACAGTTTAGTTTGCTCATCGACGATAATCGATAAGCATTTGAATGGGGGGAGAATGGACTGGTAGACAGCGTTTTGGGAGTTAGTGTTCTGTGATAAATGCTGTTTAGGATTTTCCGCAGTTTTTGCCTGTATTTCTACAGACTTTGAAGATTTGTCGGAAGGTTTTTATAGAGATAGTTTTTGGTGCTAGTAGTCTTTGAAAAGTGATTTATATTGCTCTGTAGACAATTAGTGAAAAAATCTATTTGGGAATCTATTTCTGAGTTCATTAGGCTCCTACTGTTGGGGGGAGGTTGCCTTTATACAGTGTCGTCAACCTGTCCTGGAAATCATTCCAGTTCACATCTACCAAGGTGGTGGAGGTGGGTAGCGCAATCGTCAGTATATTCACCGGCGAAATAGGTTTGATGGTCAGTTCTATTGTTAGATGATCTGACGGAGCATGATGTGTCACGCAGTTGAAGTTATTGTTTTGGGGAAGAAGGTTAATCATACTTGAAGAAACAAGGTAAAAGTCTATGTATGAACCTGTCGGGGAAGGTTGGGGTGGTTGGCGAACCCACAATGAAATCATGGCACTGATTTCGGTTAAGCCAATTTGCAATTGTTCTGCCAGATGAACTTTCAGTGGGTCATTCCACATTGGATGTCTGGCGTTGAAATCTTCTCCAAGAACCGTATAGGTAGTAATCTTTGGAGATATTATTGAGGTAGCTGAGGTTCCTTTTAATCTGCGCTGCCCGAGTATCACATCTGCTATAAAGGGAAATGAGGGGAAGCCCATCGCATAGGATGGCCGTGCCAAGGGAAGATTCGAAAACTAGTTTGTGGCGAGGACTGAAATGTGTCCCTGTTCTTTTATTATGCCCTACAAGAGAGTTGCAGTTTAATGCAATTATCTTCAATTTGCTTATTTCCCTAGGCATAGGCTAAAGGCAAATTGAAGATAAGCACTTTGACGTTCTGCGAGGGAAGAAAGTTTCCTATATTGGGGGATAAGATTATTAATTTTACCCATAATGGTGAAAAGGTCACACCCGAAAAGGGCTTTGGCTTCTTGAGTGCAGAAGTTATCTGCCTCCTTCTGTGCCTTGGGGCTTGCGCTGCCTTAGGGACTTGAGTTGCCCTTGGGGCAGGTTTTGGGATTATAGTGGGTTATTGGGGCTTGTTAGTATTAGGATTGTTATGTTACTAAAACACAGTGGAGAATAGAATAATAGAATTTACAGTGAACTTTGATGCGGCAGTTCGTTGATGTTTTTTTTTTTTTTTTTTTTTTTTTTTTTTTTTTTTTTTTTTTACTTTATGGAACAACAATATTTACTTACTATTTATGTACATATCTATGTGCTCCTCTTCGGTGTAATACAACACAGTTTTTGAGCATAGGCAGGTCGAATTCAACACCATAAAATAAAATTTGAATCATCATCTGTCTTGATTCAATGTCGGTCTAAGTTTTCATGCGTCCATTCTTATCGTTTTTTCATGTTTTTTCTTTCAAACATAAGTTTTTTCGTGAGTGATGCTTTAGTTTTTGAAATGACTATCATCCAACTAATAAGAAGTCTAATTGTGTTCGCAGGAATATGTACCAATACTCGATGATTGGTTATACTTGACAGTAGCAAATTGTTGAATTTTTCCTCAAAAAATTTATTATTAACAAAAAAAAAAAAAAAAAACACTCTCCATTAACCTTAAAATAAGCTGATTTTCCCAGCTAAATATAGATTTAAAGAAAATGTTTTTTTTTCTCTTTCTGTAATTACCTACCTATCAAAGCAAGAAATTTAAAGAAAAGCATTCTGTTTTCGTAACTCAAATGGTATATCATTCTCCGTTAGATACCTTTTATAACAGCAATAAATCACACCCTGTTTCTGTACATTCAAATTCTATTCAAAAGGAAATTATTAGATTTAAATATTTTGTACGGAGAACGAAAACTAATATTCAAAAAAAAAAATGCCCCGGGTGAGGATCGAACTCACGACCTTAAGATTATGAGACTTACGCGCTACCTACTGCGCTACCGAGGCACATAAGATACTTTCACTTTACCATCATTACGTGCTAATTCATATTAAACTAAATCATTGATTTAAATTTTTTTCACTTCGACATTTTTGAATAATTTAATGCTGCGTTCCTTTGCTCGTGCAAAATTAATTTTTTCAATCCATGTCGTTCTTTTTCCAAAACCGAACGATTTAGATTCAATCTGTTGTCGATTTTTTTTTTTTTTTTTGGTTTCCAAATAGTTCTGAATGCACATGAGTTTTTCCCAGATTCAAGCAGAACTTAGTCTTAACATTCTAAAATATTTGCAGTGTTTTTACGTAAAACTGATAAAAGTTTGCTTTGAATAGTTCCTGCGTCCTAAACTACTATTCATACAGAAAAAATGTCTTCTGATAATTACTTTACTTTCTTATCTTCCCAACCGTAATCAAATGTTTATATTTTTCATAACAAAATTATTTAAAAATATTTGCTTAACCAAATGACTGCAATTCCCCAAGCAAAAACTTCTCAATTGAGTAATAATTTCATATTGGGAATGTGCCGTGGTCCGAAGAATTTGAATCAATCTGCCTACAGATTCGGACTACGGCCGCACATACACTATTGCAATTATTATTCAGCTGAAAGTTATTGAGCGTACAATGGTAAGGTTACTTTTTAATCACAAATCAAAAGTATTTTATTATTTTGTTAAGTAAGGTATGTAGTAGTGTAGCCTTTACGAAAACCTCAGCCGATCCTACACTAACTGGAAAATATATATCTATACAGATAGCCAAACGGCATTGAAAGCCATCTCATCACCTGAGGTCAAAACGAAGTTAATGTGGGATTGTATTCAAGCATTAACACACCTTGACACAAAGAACTACCTAACGCTTCAATGAGTGCCAGGACACTCAGGAATTGATGGGAATGATAACGGAGACGTACTGACCAGAAAAGGAGCATCCATGCCCTTCATATGACCGGAACCATTTTGCGGCATTTCTTACAACACCGTAAAACTTACCATTCAAAACTGTATCAAAAACAGAATGGAATGATTGGCTCCAGACAATATTACTCTTTGTTAAAAGACCTTCATCAAAAAAGAGCCTGGATCTCCTAAGACTACCTTGGAATCAACTCAGAATCATTATAGGAGTCCTAACCAGACGCTGCAAACTGAACAAACACATGCATCGGATAGGTATATCACCCACTGATGTATGTAAACTCTGTTTCGAAGAGGATGAGGTATCGGAGCATGTCTTATGCGAATGCGAGGCCATTGCACACTGTAGATTCCGGGCTTTTGGCTCATACTTCTTAAAGAATTTTACCCAATAAATACTGCTCTTCTTAGGAAGTGTCAGATTGTTGGATGAACTCACTGACATGTATAATATGGACTGACTACGTTAATGGAAATGCACTGCAAAAAGTGGGCTCACTTTTATATTGCTGACTCTTTCGGTCTAAGCACCAAGTACCAACTGAGGAGAACTGTAAACAACAAATAAATAAATGGGTCCGTCGAAATAAATATTTTTATATTAATTATTTACAGTTATTACTAATAAAATTGTTTTACCAAAGACAATATATTCATAAGATATGAAGCAGAAGTTCGAAACGTTTTATTATAATCACTTTTCGAGCTACGCGCTTATTTTTTCAACTTCCCGCCAATGATTTTTTCAATGTTAGCACCGGCGTAAGAACTTTTATTAACATAAGCAATTGAGCCCACATGAAATAGAAAGTTAATCAGTCCATATTATATATGTCAGTGGATGAACTATAAAGAAAAGGTACACAATAAGCCAATGATTGGCTGCAGTGCAGGGGCCACTCGCCCGCTTAATCCCCTAAATCTAAATCCAAGTGTAGTCTTTGGGAAGGTAAGGAGCCGAGCTAAGACTATTAAATAGTAGTTTAGGCTTTTCCATAAGAATCAATATAAAATATTTTAGAGAATCGGACTAGGCCCCACACGTATTGATTTCTGTTTCATGACTTGGGAAGTATTTCTCGAGGGTTTTGGCCGAGGTCGTTATAGTTTAGTTTACGTTATCTTTGTTGGAAAATGGCTTTGTTTATCATAAACAACAATTTATACGCATTTATACTTGTTTTTGTCAAATGGAAGAAATGTCAAACACTTGAAATGGTTCTGTTTCGTTTCCTTTCAAGTGCACAGTGTCGATTCATTCAGGAAGAGAATAATTTTTTTTTATATTATACAATTTTAAATCAACTCTTGAAAGGTATTTTTAATTAAGTAATAATTATTTCTCATTTAATAAATTTAAACGTTTTAGAAAAGAACTGGCTTTGTTTGCTCAGAAAAAGTTCAAACTTGTGTAAAAAATGGAAATATTGATATGCGACTAAAATAGCTGGTACATATATGCTGATGGGTTTTGCTTTCCATACAAACGATGTACATTATTCAAATGTGTTGTTTTGTGTGCTACAGTTCGGTTCAGCGTGATAGCGTATATCAATTCAAACAAAAGTTGTTCTGGAGGCGGTGTCCCCACCCCCACCCTGCAGAGATATAACCTTTATTTTTACATAACCTCAAAAAAGGGGAAAGCTCTTTCGGATTTATAACTTCCGAAATACATAAGCTAAGTCAGTGTAGCTATTTTTATTCGATAGTCCACACTTTTCACTTTCTAATAGTATACAAATTTAAATTAAAAAAAAATTATATTTCTAACGGTAGCTTACAAATTCACGTGCCGTTAGAAATATAATTCAAAATTTTGACATCGTTGCTTCGAATTACGGACTTTGAAATAAATTTCCAAAAAATTTAGGTTTGTGATATAAAGTTTTTTTTCACATTTGTGAATTAAAAAAAAAATGTATATTTCTAATGGTAGGGTGATCGACATGTATCATTGGAAAGTGTAGAATGGGGACTATCAAAACCTGCACTGATTTAGCTAATGTATTTCGGATGTTATAAACAGAGGAGAGGCCCTTTATCAACAATTTTCGTGCTAATCCTAAAGATGTGCAAGTTCATATGGACACTATAAAAAATGGTCATTGCAAGTGGATGGAAAAAATTTTTATGCTGGGGATTTTTGAAATTATGAGGCAAAATTGTATAGTATAGTGCAGTATAGTGAGTGCTGGTATTATAAAACAACATTTTGAGGTAATACATTTAGGTGCGTTACCGTGTATTTTAGATGGTCGGTTCCCCAATAGCCGCCCTTTTACCATCTTCGGTTGGTAAATCTAATTCAAGAAAATATTTTAAAAGTTAAGTACTTTTATCAATATTTAAATTTACCAATATTTAAATAAAATAATAATAAAATAAATAAAAAGAAACAATTTCAGTATTGCTGAGTTCCCACATAAAATAATATAAACATCTTTTTGTTTAACCCCCATTAAATTTTACTTTCACCTACATCTTTTGTGCTAGGGTACATTTCATTACCGAACATAAACAAAATCGACACGGTCGGCACGCAAAAATCTAATGCATACACACGCAATGGTCTCTCCTTTAGTTTCTTACTCGTAGGAGGCTTCCTTTCTTAGAGGTTATGTACTCCTTGCATCTAGAAATTTTGTTTTGCTGGGATTGATGTATGCTACTGCTTTGTCAAATATTATACCATAATGGGAAGGATACCCTGTATATTTAGCAATATAAACAAGTAAAAAAGCTAGAATTGGTCTAAGACCAATTGTTATGATACCCTAGATCAGGTGTGGGCAGACTTTTCCAGGGTACGGGCTACTTCTAATTTATCCAAGATGCTGCGGTCCACTCAGTGGCGTAGGAGTGGTGAGCTAAGAAAAAAAGTCTACTCAAATAAATATGTACCTATGTATTTCTTTTGCAGTCTCATAAGAAAAATTATTAATGCATCTATTTCATTTGGTAATGGAGTTTAGGGTCGGGGATAATTAACTTTATGATAATTATTTTTTTTACATAATTCCCACCCACAAATTTAAAATTATGAAAGTATTTTATAAGTTCTAGAGGAGGCTAAAATATTTCACTAATAGACTTAAGCATTACCTACTTTCTATACATAATTTCTTTTCTCGTTTTAACATTCGCTTCACGTCATTCATTGCAGAAAATATACATTCAGCAGCAGCACTTCTGTAGGGAAAACAGCTAATACACACGTATAATAAGACAATTCTTCAAATATAAATGTTGAAAGAATAATCATTTCTTTAGCTAAATTTTTCCTGAATCGTATAATATTGCCATTGTAAAAGGAATGTATTTTTTGTTTTCAGAGCAGATTTTGTTCACTTCTTAATTCAGTCGGAAGTTCATTATGTTTCTTGAAACTCATATACCAGTGAATTCTGTGTATTTGATCTATTGTATAATTGTAGACTGGAGTTCTCCGACGCTCCTTTTAGATAATATGGTTGAGCTCTGCCTTCCCCGTGATCATATTTAAAAGATATTCCGGAACCAACACATTTTTCATTTTGAATATAACAAGCAATACATTTTGCTCAATTCTTTGTTTAATATTAAGCCATAATAAAGAATTTAACATACTACTAATAGGATTGAAACGATTACAACGCATTACCTTATTTTGTAAATTTTGTAATCTGCTCAAATCCCCTTGATTACAAATAAACAATATTGTAGAATAGTATTCAAAATGTGGTTTTATAATACTGTTGTAAATATTTATCGCGGTAGCCATCGTAACTATCTTTCTAAATCTATTCAAAAATCCAATCTTTTTACCAATATAATTTCTATGTAATCTAGAATTCAACTTTTTATCAAAACCCACTCCTAAGTATTTATATTCATTCACACATTCCATAAGTTCAAAATGCATTTCAACAAACACATCCGTATTACTATTTATCGTCATAACTTTTGTTTTACCTACATTCTGTTTCAATTTATTCATCTGTAACCAGTCGCACAATAATTCTAAATCTCGTTCTATTTTTATTTTCAATTCAGTAGTGTGTTTCCCTGATATACACAATAATGCATCGTCAGCAAAAAGTACTATTTTTGAGAAGTTCAACACTGATTTAATGTCATTCACATCACATATATAATAAACAAGATAGTTCCAAGTACTAATCCTTGTGGAACGCCTATCGATACTTCTATTTTACTGCAAACTGTATTATTTCTGTAATTTATTTTGGTGTTTTGCGTTATTCCATACGAAACCATTGAAATTCCTTCTGACGAATTCCATATTTTGCTAATTTATTTAATAAAATGCCCCGGTCTACAGTTTCAAATGCTTTTCTTAGGTCTAAAAACACAACAACAACCTATTTGAGGCATCTGATTCTTCCTTCCATTGGCACACTACCCAATTAATCACCGTTTCACAGGAATGTTTTCTCCTAAATCCAGACTGTTCTAATATAATCAATTTATTTGTTTCCAAGTAACTTTCTAATTGTTTTTGAACCACTTTTTCTAAAACCTTTTCATATATAAGCAATGTATTTGTTGGTCTGAATTTTTCCGCTTTTTTTTTTTTGTGTTTTTAACTTTCTGAACAGGGATAACAATTGATTCTTTCCATAAACTAGGGAATTCTCCACTCACCAACGATTTATTTATTATGTCAACTAAAGTAACACCCCAATTATTCCAGTTGTCTAATATCATGTTTATACTAATTGAATTATAGTCCCGTTTTTTATTTATGATTTTGCAGATATCTTTCACTTCATTATACTCCACACTTCTAAAAATAAAGTCATACTCTGTAATCATGTCCGAATATGTTCTATGAGGATAGATTCTTTTATGATCTGTACGCTTTGAATAAATTATTATTTAGTTTCCGTACCTTTTCATCAGGTCGCTGACATTTATAGTCACCAAATTGAATTTCCTTTATTTCAGACTTTACTTCAGTGGCAACCCCGCAAAACACTCGCGTCGATTGTAAAAATCCGATTCTCCAGTCTAGCTAGCGTTGGTCTTCCATAAATATGTTTCTTTTAGTATGCGTGTCTTACGTCTTAGTAAAGGCGGTCACCCAAAAATGCCTTGGCGGTCTACCGGTCGATCGCGATCGACTTAATGCCCACCCCTGCCCTAGATGAATGCCCGTATGTAAATTTGTATGGTCACCTCTCTGTGCAAGTATCATTTTTGAAGTGGTTTTTCGCATATATTTTTAAAAGGTTCGTCGGACAGTAAAAATGGTTATAACCAATTTCATAGGGTTTCACATTCTGAAGAACTTTTCAATACATTAAAACCGTCTAGGACTGATCGTTTTCACATTATACGTAAAAATCCTAAAATTTTATCTGGCAACCCCAAGAAGGGGTTGCCCGATTTAGTATATTTTTGAAATTTTATTTGCTATTACTATGAAAACACCATGTACCCAATTTCAGCTGTATATGTCAACGCGCTCTCAGGCAGTGTCCGATTTGCCCGATTTGTCCAATTTTCTTAATTTTCCTTTTTTTTTTTTAAAGTCCATGTACAAAATTTCAGCTCTCTATGTATACGCGTTCTCAGTTATCGTGCGCACAAAATAAAATAATATTATTCGTGGGTGTCCAAACCATTTTGCTATACCATCATTATTTCTGTGCGTTACAAACGAAATTACAAAGTTAGTATACCCTATAGATTTTATCTATAATATAGATGAAAAGAGAGGTTGTGGGCTGCATACATGGTACCTTCTGGGGCCGAATTTACTAACACGGAAAGTTGTGGAGATGAGAGTTCTTTTGACACTTAAATCTCCAGTCGGAATCCTTTATCAGAAAAATTCGATGAATGCAACAGCAAAATTAGCAAAATGTTAACGGAACTTCATAAACTAAAATCAGAGAATGCAAAGTTGAGAGGGGAAGTGGATGGGTTAGTCCGACAAAACAATATGACTCAACAAGAAATTCGACGTGATAACATACAAATCTCTGGTGTTAAGCAGATAAAAATTGAAAATATACTGTCCATTGTAAAGGCACTAGCATCAAACGTAAACGAGCAGGTCGATGAACTTGACATAAATTACGCATTTCGTCAACCAAGCAAAACTGATGCACCAGCAGAAATCATTGTCCGCTTTTGTAGACGAGTGAAAAGAGATGCTTTTATGGATGCATACAAGAAAACAGTTCGATCTATCAGTAATAGTTCAGGCAGCATCGCTAACACGGTAAACAATGTTCTTGGAGAAGAACGCATATTTGTTGGAGACCACTTAACACCAGTTACTGCATCCCTTCTGATGGAAGCGAAAAAGATCTTAAGGGGAAAACAATACAAATATACTCGTATATGGACCAGAAACGGCAAAGTTTATGCGAGAAAATCTGAAGGTACCAGAGCAATGTCATCAGGCATATGAACGACTTAGATTGTTTGAACTAATTTTTTTCTTTTCTTTTCTTTTTGAATTGTTCTTTTTCTTTTTGAATTGTTCTTTTTCTTTTTTCCCTTTTTTTTCGAATTGTATATATATTATTAATAATGACTGACTTAATTGAGGTTATAGAGCAACTGCTAAATAATAGGACACAATACTTAAGTAATGATAATGACGTTAAAATGTTCTTTCAGGTAAATAATGATTTCTGCTTCAGGGTATTTAGCATGAATATAAGAAGCCTACCTAAACACTTTGATGAACTAACAATTTTACTCAATAATCTGCAAACAGATTTTGTTCTCATAGTTTTAACCGAGACCTGGCTTGGCGATACTGATTGTTACTTACTAGATGGCTTCGTAAAATTTGAAAAGCCAAATTGCTTTAATAAGTGTGACGGCGTTATGGTATATTTAAGGGACACTTTTTCAGCTAAGTTATTAGAATGTGATCTAAATGAGGCAAATGCAATTGAATTGGAAGTTTATTTACCATGCGATAGAAATCTTAATATTACTTGTATACATAGATCCCCTAGCTTAAATCCTTTTAATTATACAAAGTCGCTTGAAGAGTATTTAAAAAGTAAAAGAAATGTATTAAACCACTTAATAATAGGCGATATAAATATACTGGATAAATAGAGCTTCGCCAATATCACATGAATATAAATATGTACTAATGAATCTAGGTTATAATGAATACTTACTCGGAACAACGAGGATAGGGTCTCATAACCCGTCATGTATAGATCATGTAACCTTAAAGCAGGCTGGTGAAGTAAACTTTTCACCTGCCATTTATGAATCTTACATCACAGACCATTACTGTACTATGGCTAAATTAGTTTTCATGAATACAAGTAAAACAAACTACAAATCTGAGAAGCAACCTTATAGGCATATTAATATACGTGGATTGACCAGTATTTTACAGAATGAAAGTTGGGAGAGTATCTACTCTTTCAATAACGTTAATAGCAGCTTTGAGCTATTCTATAACATTGTTGACAAAGCTTTATGTACCAAGAAAAAACATACTAATTATAAATCAAATTTAAAACCTGTGAAAGAGTGGGCTACTCCAGGTATAATCGCTTCGATTAGGTATCGAAACAAACTAGCAAATTCAGTTAAGCAGCAACCATTTTCCGAAAACCTAGTAAACAGATATAAAACATATAGAAATAAGTTAAATATTATTATAAAGCAAGCTAAAATTTCTTACTATAAAGCAAACATTTTAGAGGTTAAAAATGACCCGAAAAGGCTGTGGAAAAAGAAAAATGAAATAACCTTTAATCAAGCGTATAAGTCACCTCTTTCACAAATTCGCAACACTCAGATATTCAGCTGCAGAATACAACACATACTTTGCAAGCGTTGGAGAAACTATATCTAACTCAGTTCAGGGTTCCGTACAAGATGATCTTTGGATTCAGTCTGAACATCCACATCTTTCTGAAATCAGGACTATTACTCGAGATGAATTGTTATTCCATATAGCTGGTCTAAAGAATAATACGGCGGCCGGTAGTGATAATTATACTACAAATATAATTCGAGGTGTTGCCAGTGAAATTACTGAGCCCCTCTGTTACATTTTCAATTTATCGCTATCACAAGGTATTTTGCCAAGTTGTTTGAAAGAGGCGATAATTACACCCATATATAAGGATAAGGAAAAACTTGACCCAAATAACTACAGACCGGTTTTAAAGTGAGCACTAGCACTTCAAACGCTCTTTATGAAATCACTTAAATATATATATAAGCCATGCACTGATAACAATGAATGTGCTGTTGCGATATTCTTAGATCTCAAGAAAGCGCTTGACAATAAGCATAATAAAGCATCATTTCATTTTTCATTTTCATTTTCTAATTCGAGGAATTTGTATTGAGAATTACCGAACTCTCTATTCTACTCGACAAAACTCTCGACATATTAAAGCTTGTATCTAGGATGAAATCGCATCTACATTTTATCACCTAATTAGTCGTGGAAATTCACTTTCGATGAGAAAAATGTTCACAACAGAGTAGAGCGGGGCGGGGCTTGAAGTGCCATTGAATTGTCATCAATAGGTCAAATTATATGAAAATTTAAAAATACAATCTTTAGGGTTTCATGTATCAATACCAAGAAAAACATCTGTAAAAAATTTAATTATTTTACGTTATCAATTGATTTTAAATGTGGAAGTCGTTTGGTACTTTTTACCCCTCTTGCGGAGTAATAAGTTCCACCTGTTGGGGCACCATGTGCCACTTACTATATTTCAAGACTTTATGCGTAAGAAAGAATAAAAAAGCGAAATCTAGCTCGTTGTTATCGATATTTATTCATAACTTCAAGAATAATCATAAATATTCAATACAAACGAACATTCTAATTTAATATGATAGTCTGTCTAGCCTTATTTTAGTTTCATCACTTTAAAATTTTATTTTTATATTTACGTTTTGGAAAAATCTTTGTAGCCGCATTGCAATTCAGGTTGTTATTAAAGTTTAAATAGGTAGCTATAACCTTTATGTTTATCTGCCTTATACCTAAACTCTGCCACCACGGCACTTTTTATCCCGAACGGTACGAATTACGAGAACATGTTTTTAGATAGAACACAATGACAACAACAAATTTGTAGTTGTAAGTAGTATCAGAGTGTTCACTAAGAAAATACAATATAAAGCTACTTATTTCACTTTTACATGATGAGCATATTTAGCAAGAAACTAAAATGTCGGAACGATTTTTCTTAATTTTCGCCAAATAAATGACACGTGCGCTGTTATCTAATGCCTGTCAGCGACTGGCTATATGGCAAATATCAGCTCATGCCTAGTGAATTCCTTGCATGTACGCTCTTGTTTTATTGCCTTTTTATTATACGAGATATTAAAGGAGGCAGTTAAAGACCCACTCTAATTTACTAATGGATGTGAAACAAAGAACGGAAGAAATTTAGGCAAAATATAGGAACTCCCTCTTTAATTTGATACCAAACATGTCGTATTTTGGACAACTCCCAATGAGGGGTGGTACGGCTCCTCCCGCAGAAATTGTTCACATTAATTTTGTACTCTAGACCCTAAATCCGTAGAAAAAAACCCCAATGCTCTACGACCCTCTAACACAGAGTTATCCGTCTTTCAATATTGGGACACTTATCACGTTTTCCCTATCTCCCCAAGTATGCTAGAGAATCGCGAATGGAATACGAAAATTCTCATCTCCCAAACTCCCCAACTCGCCATGTTACAGAATCCGGACCCTGTTGGTAATAAATCCAAGTTTTTTTATAATTCACCCTATGACTTTTTCGTTATACAAACTTTGATTATACGGGTGGATGATATCCTTGAATTGATTGTCCTTAATAACGTGCTGATGAGTATAGAAATTCACCTTCAATGCGAACGCGTCATCATATTAACGCACAAAATGTGCAACTCCATAAAAAAAATTAAATATAAAATTGAGATTTTTATTCCCTGCAGTTTCCTTTCAGTTGGAAAAAGTTTCAATTCATGCGAAAATTGTTTCATTTAATTTAAAAATAGTTTCGTTCAATTCGAAAATGCAATATATCAAAACGACACAGATATTCCTTTTAGGAATTTTTTTTTTATAGAGGTTTAATATTGTTTTTAAATATAGTGCGATCGTGCTTGGCATTAAATGAGGAAGTTCAAGGTGAAAATCAAAGGACAAGAATTCAAACAAGATGTTAAATCAATCTTTCTGTGTATGTTTTTTCCACATCGTCAGATATCCCAATCAATTGATACAGCATCTGAAATACTTGATAAATTTCAAGATTTCACAGGTAATTTTATTTAAGGAATTATTGTTAAAAAAACTAAAATGTTGTACTTTAGAGCCTGTCTCATCCTCAAATCAATTAAAAACTGAATCAAATGAAATTCAAAAGTCATCAACCAGAGATAAAGCCATACAATGCTCAGAAAATTGGAATAAGAAAGAATCTACTTCAGTAGAAACTCAATGTGATTTGGTTAAATTACTTGTTGTGAGCCACATGGATACAGTAAATCGAGATAATGATGAAGACGATCTATTCTTTTGTCCACCAGAACCGAAAACCTATATAGAAAAATGTAAAGAAATTGAAAATAATTTATATGAATGTTTGGATTGTGGGAAAAAATGTGTAAAAAAAGTCATGCTACGGCATGTCCACCTTCATACAGAGAAATCTGTACTTTGTCAATATTGTGGGAAAATCTGCATAGATCGGACAAGTTTATCAAATCACGAATTGAGAAGTCATCGAAATCCTACAACTTCGAGAAAAAAGACTTGTCGAGATGAGCGAATTTGCCCGTATTGTAATAAATATTCGAGATCGATAACAGCTCACCAAAATCATCTTAGTACCCATACTGGAGAGAGAAAAATCATATGCATCTGTGGAGAAGCATTTGGTAGCACTTATACTCTAGGTTATCATCGGAAAACAAAAGGTTGCGGTCTTCGAGAAGGAGAAACTGTAGAAGTTTTCGAAAACGAGAAGAAAGAAGAAAACGACGAAGACGAAGAGTGTTTCGAGGAAAAAGTAAAAGTTGAAAATAAAGACGAAACATCGTCATTGCATGAAATTAAATCTGAAATTATCGAAGAGCCTGAAACAGGTGAAACATTTATCATAAAAATGGAAGTTGAAAATGATGAAATACCGCAAGAAGAAGATCAAGATAAAAACGACAAGAAATCACCGATTGTATGGCCATGTAACACATGCAATAAAATCTTAAAAAGTGAATATATGTACAAGAGACATATAAGGACTCATGAAAAGTATCGATTAATGTGTTCCATATGCAACTGCTCCTATAATAGTCGACGAGTATTAAGGGCGCACATCCGAATTCAACATCTGAACAAAATTCGTTGTAATATTTGTAATGAATTTGTGAAAAAAAGTCAATATAAAGCCCATGAGAGCCGCCATAATGCGTATAAACCGTTTGAATGCAGCATTTGCAAAAAGAATTTTCTAACAATGGGCGGACTCAGGACTCACAAGTTATGTAGTCATGATGGTAAAATTTATGATAAACGCGCATTCAATTGCTTCTTCTGTGGGTTCAATCGAAACAATTTTAAAACACACATGCAATCTAAATTCCATCAAGAAAAAGAAAGTATGTGGAAAAAATTGTATCAAATTGATTTATATCCTTGTAAAAAATGTAACGGCACAGCATATTTTGAAAACATTCTTGAACTTTGTCAACATTCAATGGAATCTCATAATTATAATTTGCATAAAAAT
Source organism: Dioctria rufipes (assembly GCA_963924295.1). NCBI lineage: Eukaryota > Metazoa > Arthropoda > Insecta > Diptera > Asilidae > Dioctria > Dioctria rufipes. The sequence goes on along the minus strand of OZ002740.1, from coordinate 18,980,211 downwards.
ATCGAGGAGTACTGCAAAAAGCTTGCGAATATATGGAATGATGTTAGCACACAAGAACAGGATGGTGAAAATAATAAAGTTTGTAGGACGGATACCGCTGATGGAGAAAATGATGGTATGGAAGAAGTATTGAACTGTGATAGGAAAATTTGTGTTAAAAAAGAAATGATCTCATCGGAGGAGGAGGAGAATGTTAAAAATGACTCGAATACGATTAAAAATTTAGGTGTTGCTGCACCTAATGCCGAACAATATATTGCTTTGAAGAAGGAAGAGATCGCTTAGACACTGTCCTTCATTTACCTGTTTATGTATTTTTATATTTTAATGTCTTTAAGATTATATAAATAATATAAAAGTAAAATATTCTAAAGAAAATATATATATATTTTTTAAGTACTGCCATCGAAAATAGAGCGATACCTGCTTGAAAATCGTATAGAAATTGTGAAAATTCATTATAAAAATGGTGAAAGTTTCTCAGAGACAATTTTGTAAGTTCGAACGGCTTTGATCGTTATGAAGTACCTTCTCATTCAGCAATTGTGAATCTTATCAATAAGTTAGACTGAACGTGCTCGGTGAGCCAAATCTACAGAAAATATTTCAGCTATGATGGGGAAGTGCAGAATTTGCAGGTTTGTCCATTCCAAGACGATCCCATCAGCAATTTAGAATATAATATAGCGAACAAAACTGCACTGTACTCTATATAGAGATCTTGGCCGCCTAAATGTCTATAAAGTTCAGTTGAATTAATAACTGAAGTCTTAAGAGTGACAGATTGTTGCGGTTTTGGGGCAGGGGTCGTTATTTGTCCTTAATTTTTGATAACTATGCCGGTAATACAGTTTTTGATAATGGACTGTGCTTTTGCACGATGATATGGAGGTGGATGTTATGAGCATTATGTGTGCGGCGCTATTGCATGAGAAATATTTCAGTCCAGTGTAATGTTTTTACTCGGAGATGTCAATTGGCTGCCTAGATCCTGCGATTTATCACCTTCCTTCCTTTCGAGTTAGCTGTTATTGAGGTAATAGAGTCGCAATTGGTTTTGGATTCAAATTTTTTTTTATACATAATTCAAAAATGCGTGTGATTTGTGATTTTTCATATGAGAGCTTTTTGAAACTAAAAGTAATTTTGGAATGGAAGGTTTCTTAAAAGTGGGTTATGGTACTCATTGCAAGATTATTTTCATCAAATCTATATCTAGTTGAGAAAAATACGAAGTTCTTCGATTTTGTTTTCAAGCAAGGAAGGACTTTCCACTGTTCAAATGGATGATTTAAATTTAATTCCTTCTCTCTGCTTATACTCGAATTTGCGTCCGTGTCATTAATTTGGAGAGCCAACTGATGAATATCGTTTAAGTTAGATAATTTCTTTTGTTTTTATATATCCTTTTGAAGACGAAGTGCTTAAATGACGTCATAAACCGTTTTTAGTCTCATTATCGTTATCAAACTTCTTTCCAGTTTGATGTTCCTAAACTTGGTAGATAAATAATAGTCACTTTGTACAAGACTAGGTATTTACGATGGATGAGTGATAAAAAAACTCCCTTGAATGTCTTCAATATGTATATTACATAACTCCTGTGTGACGTTAACAGTATTCAAGCAGGCCTTTTTAGACAATACTGTAAGAAACAGCATTCATAGCATCTCGAGGCAGAGGGTTGACGAGAAGTATTCACCAGATCTGTACGGATTCCTTGAAAACAGAACTCAAAGACAAGCCATTTTTGTCTGATAAGGAGTACCATCCCGACGGTTTTGATGGGTATTTTGATGACCAAACTCGAAACTGATTTCATCAAAGCATACAAGATTGAAGAAATGATATAAAAACAGTGTTTTGAAAATCGAGGAAATTATGTGGGGAAATAAATATACAATTTTTAATAGAAATAATGTCCTTCACTGTTGTTGGGCGACCTGAATCGCCAAACAAACTCTTCTCCGACATGCAGACCCCACCAGTCATGTTAGTCCCGCCAACTATGTGAAAATATTTTCCATCGCAATTTTTACTTCCTGAATATCTCTGGCACATACATAAGTGCTTGAACAAATCTTATTTCGTCCGGGTTTTCACTATTTCTATTAAGAAATTACTTACTTACTTTTTATCAAAACCTAAACTTGGACACTTACATTGATAGTGCTTGGCATTAAAGGTCCTTTTAATTGTGAGTATTTGGAGAGACAATAAAATTTCCTTTTTTAAACTTTATTAGACACCATTATCTTCTATCCCTAATCGGCCAAGTGATCCTGATGGAAATCATCCTGAAATGAAAGTCCTTACAGAGAATTATTTAAGTATGTAATTCACAATGAATCGCGTTATATATAAAAAAAAAAAAATTATTTTTTCAAGATCCTTCATATATTCTGAATGAATCAATCAAAATAGAAATCAAACAGGAGGAGCAGGAGGAAGTCGGGAATGCTCAAGAAGATTATGGATCCGAATTAGATTTTCTTTCACCAAATTATACAGAAAAATCTAATAAATTCCAAACTGCTAATGACAGCAGCCAAGAGGATAATTCAAATTTTTTCTGTAACCACATTGATGAAAACAAATGGGATTCGGAAAGCTCTAAGTGTAATGATGATGAAGATTTACTAATCTATGCTCCTCCTATTAAAAGAGATTACAATAGTAAATGCAGACAAATAGGAGAAAATGCATTCGAATGCATCGACTGTGGATTGGTGAAGAAAGCTAAATACATTCTAATACGACACATAAAAAAGCACGACGAGAAATCAATGCTTTGTCAGTATTGCGGTAAAATATGCCTTGATAAAAGTAAACATCGAGCCTTATTGCGTCACGAAGAACGGTGCAAAGAATTAATACAGCTTGGTCTTGTGATTGAAGATAATATCCCCTATGTCCGACATGACGAGCGAATTTGTCCGCATTGTAATAGAATCTCCAGAAGTTATATCACTCATATGGATCACGTTAATTCACATACAGGTGACCGGCCTAATGTATGCTCCTGTGGGAAACGGTTTACATCGATTTACAATCTTTATGCACATCGGAAACAGTTTGGTTGCTCTGCTAAAGGATGCTATAGTCCATATGTAGATGATATTGAAATAGAAGATGCTACAGAAAGACGTAAACTTTCATATCAAAAAAGAAAATTTGACACAACAACAAAATCGTTCGGGGAAGTTAAGGAAAGGAAGAGACGATCAAAAAATGGCGGTATAGGAAAGAATGGTCCACAACCATTTCGAGGTATTTGTGAAATATGTGGAAAAGTTTGTATAAATAAAGAATCATTTGTAAGGCATAAAAAACTTCATCTCGAAAGGCGATTTGTTTGTGAGCATTGCAATTGTGCATTTCAAACGCCTGTTTTAGTTAAGGAACATATAAAGAAGACACATATGGAGAAAATTAAATGTGACATTTGTAAGACGTTTGTATCGCTTAGACGTTACGAGACACATAAATTACGTCATACAGGTGACTTTGCGTATAAATGCAGTCTATGCGGTGCTGGATTTCAATCAAACTTTGGACTTCGTTGGCATCTAAAAACAACTCACGGAAATAATAATTTGACTACTAAAAATAAGGTAAAGAATTTCACATGTGTACTGTGCAAAACAACAAATCCAGGTGTTCGAGTTCCAAGGCGTCATTTAACAACAGCTAAACACTTGGATTTAGAAAAAAAATGGAAGGTAAAATACAAAGTTGATAATTTCTCTTGTGATAAATGCAGCAGCAGCAACACGAATAAATTCGAAACATTTCTAGAGCTATGTTTGCATGCACATAAACGACATCATGTATATATTTACAGTAAAATGTGTGAAGTTTTTGAAAATCTTGAACGACAGGGCGTGGAACAAAATCTAGAATCCAAATCCAATGATGAAAACAAGAAAGATGTAGCTGAAATAGTGAAATCAAGAATCGAGACAGAAGAAAATTCATCAGAAATGCTTGGATCTGATGGTAATTTTTCTGGGCTGAAAACGAGTATAAAAACTGAAAAGCTTGAAGAATATTCTGATTATGAAAATGACAATGATTCAATTGGTTTTAAAGTGAAAACAGAGATGGGTGAAACTTATTTTATATATGAATATGTTGATGACAGTTCGTTGGATGATAAAAATGAAGTCCCTGACAAATCTGAATTCGATACTTTTAGTACAGATAGGGAAGAGAAAAGTTATCAAATCCCTGATACGTCATCGTCGTCGTCGTGTATAAAGCAGGTAATAAAATCTGAGTTTAAATTTTAAGTACATTTAATTAGTAGAAATAGGTACATAAACGTTAAAAAGTATTATAATAAATAATCCTTCATTGTATACGTTGAGTTTATTATATTGCACTACTAAGATAAACTTGTCAGTTAAATAAAATTTTCAAAATAAAATATTAGTTTTTATGCGTATTCACATAAGACCGAATGAATGTGAGAGATAAGTAAAAAAACTGATTGTTTCTCTGCAATATAAAGAAATTTATTAATTAGTAATATAATCGAATGAAATAATAATGATTACTGAATGTTAGTTTAACTACTCTACTCAAGGTTACACACAATCTACAATTATTAAGATCATAGGTAGGTCTGTGCGATGAATGAAAACCCAGGCCACCCTAGGGCTACGGGGCTACACTATCTTGATTTTTGAAAAACCTAGGGCTACCCCGAACTTACACTAAAAATTTCTTGGAGTAAAGTGGGTGTCACACCAGGAGCGGCACGGCACGGCATTTTTTAGTTGCCGCTGCGTGATTGTTCTTGCAAAAGTCATACCGGTGATATGTATATATCTGGATTGCTCGTTGAACCAAAAATGCATGAAAGCAAATGGCACCACATACTATATTCCTGTTTCTTTTGTGAGAGCATACTTTCCCACTGAACTATAATGATTGGGAACGACAAAATGCTTGAGGTTCAGCGGTATTTCCAGAACTGGCAACTTGGTAATCAAAACTTTCCTACCAAAACAGCGTCGTTGTAAAAAACGCTTCCTTCGATTCATAATTAAAATTAATTCAACAATATATATAGTCCCAAATACTTTTGTGGTAAATTCGGTAAATTCCACTGATATTCATATAAGTAAATTCCCAAATAATTTAAATATAGCGCCAGTTTACGACAGTTGGTAGCATTGAGAGTGAGAGCATACTTTCTGAAATCAAAACTGGTGCCACATGAAACAGGAGATCAGTCATTCCATTTTTTGGAGATTACTCAAAAACGCAAAATTCCTTTTTCATTCGAAATAAATCCGCACAATTCGTTAAATGAAGCTTTTGGCATTCTAAAGTATTCGTAATCGAACTTTATCACTTTTCTCTGTTTGTATTCAACCAGAGCTACTAATAACAGAACTTCTTCATCGGAACTTTTGAATAAAATCCTGCGCTCCCGGTGTGAACATTCTATTTTGTCGCTTCTACCGCGACGCTTCCGGTGTGACCAGAGCTTAGTGGTTTGACATTTGTCACTTGAGAGCTATCATTTGACATTTGTTGCAGATTGGGGCATATAAATTACTTCTTAAACAAAAATTAGAAGAAAATAAATACCAAAATAGCTAGGGCACATTTTTGTTCATATTTGTCTTCACCCATTTTATAAATAACTTTTCACAATTAAATATACTCAGGAGAACTGAAAAAAATTTCATTACACTAGATTTACCCTAAATTCAAATATGTATCTTGTTCGAAGATTGCACAAAACCCTGGGTAAATATTAGAGGGGAAAATTTACACGGTGTTTTCATCGAACAAACCTCATATATCATCTCATTCAGAGCTGGGCAAGTACCAAAGAAAAAGTACTTAAGTACAAGTACAAGTACCGAAGGCCTGAGGACTTCAGCGTAAGTACAAGTACCGCATGAATGAAAAGTACTTGTAACTAAGTACTGAGTCATTTTTTAAGTACTTTTTTAAAGTACTTCTTCGAATCTTTGTACATTGGCAGTAATGTAATGAAGTTTATAGAGTTCAGTTAATAGATATTAATAAATAAATACCTTTTGAAAACTATAATATGTATAGTAACCAGTGGCAACTATTTATAGTTTTTTATAGTTTTCGACACTGCACGTTGAGTTCACCAGTATATTTCTAAGAAAAAATTAAGGCCTTCCCTACATCAGGTCGAGGCATCGTTTATTTTATATTGGAGCGAAGCATTGCTTTCTTACCCTGGGCACAGTATACATACAGTACACCAGCTTAGAACAAACTACTGAAAAGTGAATTTTAAAATTTTAATTACAAAAAAAAAACCTCAAAATTTCTCCCATAAAGAGGGAACTATTAAGTATGATACGGAAGTAATGGGCGAACGGTATAGCTAGTTGCACAATCTACGGGAAGAAATATTAGTTTAATGTAAGTACACATTTCGACAATCTACTTACAAATGTATTGTTCCATAAACTGAACATCTGTTTGACTGCAAAGTGGTGTACGTTCATAAAGATGCCATGGACAGTGTAATATATGCAAAATGGCTGTAATAATGTTTGTGACAATTTGAGAGTAGAACCAAGCCGAATGGCATGGGAAGTGGAACAAATTGTTATTACCTTATTTGCCCTTTTTCCTCTAGTACAAGTTTGTGAATACCTTAAGTTCTCTTTGTTCCACTTTAGATTTAGATAGGAGTCTTTGTATTAAAAATTGCCTAGTGTGTTAGGTAAAAATGTTGAAAGAGAAAGTATAGTCACATTATAGAAGCATCCTATTCATGTGACAGTTTTAACAGAGCTGTTCTACTGTATGGATATACTGTGCCCTGGGTTATGTCATCAAGTCGACGCATCGTCGATTTTATATTCGAGCGAGACGTACTGGTTGTTTTTTTTCTACTTGCCCAGTCTTGTTTGTATGTTATTAGTTTGTCTAAGGTTTTGCCTTGACGCGTGAGTGTGACACAAGCTTTGACAGTTCTTTGCGTGCCTTAAAACTCAACAAAAAAGGAGTTGCGCTAGAGATCGTGTTTTTGCTTTTCTACGAATAGTTAGATAATTGTAGCTACTTAATAGACTCAGAAATACTTAAGTAAAAATCTTGGTACTAAGTACAAAACTAAGTTTTAAGTACAAGTAAATAGAATCAATTACTTATGTTCAAGTACTAAGTAGGGCATTTCAAAAGTATTGAGTAATAAATCTTAAGTAACGAAAATGTACTTTAAGTAGTACTTAAGTGTTTTTTTACTTAAGTATTGCCCAGCTCTGATCTCATTCTTACCAGGGTATATCAAAATCTTTTATCCGTTAGACATGGAGTACCAAAAGATTAAATAAGGATTGTCTTATTATTTATCATTTTAATAAATGATTTTATTAATGATAATGAAGTAAGTACATATAGTTTTTATGTACACAAATAGATAGACGCAATTACATTTTTCATTAAATGCCATACTCAGAATTTTTTCATTTTCATCGTCCAACTAGGACACCCGAAAAGAACTTCATCATATTATCAGGAGTTGTGAGAAATATTTAAGAAAAATTATATTATCGTTTTTTTTTTCTGAGACTTAATTTTTATTTTTTTGAAGAATTTTTATTATTCTGAGATCATAAATGACTTTTTCAATATTTTACTATACTAGTAGTATTGAAAATCGTTTCTGCCCCAGCACACAGTTTCATTTCTGTATTTTGCAAAACATTCATGTATTCTTCTGGACATGCAAGAAACATTTTATTTTGCAATATACATACTCCCCTTGAACCATCTGCATGCTAATCCAAAGATCTTTCAATACTATCTCATTCTTAGAGTAGTTTTCCGGAAGGTCTTCAAAATAGCCAGCTACAAGTGCTTTAACCAGATAGTCTAAACCAAAGCTCTTTCCACTTTTCTAGCCAGACATTTTTTAGGTATGGTGGTGGATATTCAACCAATTCATACAACTACAAGATTAGCCATCTCCAAAACGCTCTTATGAGATTTTTGTGGTGATATCGATTTTTTGTTTTTTTAAATTATTAATTATTTATTTATCTACGGTACTGCTTTACACCTCATTTTTCCTGCTGATGAAATTAACTTGGCTTTTATTTAACCACAACAACCAACTTCAACCAATTACTACTTTAATTGTTCCTTGCTGCTCTGGAACATAAAAGTGGATCCAAATTTCATTCATCGTTATAAATCGATACATAAAATTTGTTTTTGCTGGAAATCTTTCTTAGACCAATTCTAGTTTTTTTTTTTTTTTATATAAATATCATCGTCCACTTTGGCACAGTTGAAATTGACGGTGCAGACTTTGAAACTTTTTGAAGCCTTTCATAAATTTCAGTAGCTGATGCTTGTTCCAAATTAAAATTTTTTATCACAGAGTGTTGTAGTCTGCATGTTTACTTTCTTTGAACATATCTAAGGACTTATCGACTATCGAATCACTCAAGGTGATGCCAATAATTTGACCTCAAAGCTAAACTTTGTAAGCTGCCATCAATTCACTCGGCTCAAGTAAATATCATACTCCAAAGTTTGTAAAACATCATCGTGACGAGCTCTCCCACTTAGTGGCCAATACAAAGTTCTTGGATATAGGAACATCGAAGTGCATGAAATATGATGCGACTTGGCCAGGCAAGGTTCAGTTCTTCTCACCTTTTCCAAACATGTAGCAGTACGTACATTCCAGATGGTATAGCTTAACAACCTTTCTTACATCGAAAACAGATATGGCTCTCCTCTGCTATATTAAAAACAAAACTGCGGATCCTTTGAATTATGGCGACTAGTACGGGTTGAATTTGTGACCAAGCTAGGAATTCCTTTTAATTCACACTGTCATAGCTGTTGGAAATTATCATCCACTTCTTTTTCTAGTGTCCAGCACTATCCAGGGGTCTAGGTAACTTTTTTCTTAACACAACATCGAGGAAATTTGCAGGTTAAAGATAAGAGATATTATCTACTTCTTGAATTCCACATCATATTGGAAATGAGCTTTAAGACTTCTTTTTTTATATGTTAGTTGGTTGGCTAAAGATGTGCTACCTACACTAACCCAAATAATAGAATTAAATTGGAGGAGTATTAGAAATTTTTATAAGACCTCTTCAGAATCATAAAAAATTCCCATACTTCCTGTTTGCTGAGGACATTTATGCCAAGAATGTTAAGTAGCGGTGTATCGGAAATCAGTGCTCCATCGGCAAAAACGGGAATCGTCGTATAATGGTGATATCATTCTTAAATTATAAGATAGCTTAGTCAGATAAATAGATCTGACATGCATTAATTTCAACCCAATTCGCAGCGAAGAACTTAATTACAGTTGCAATTTAATGAAGTCTGCAAGAGCGTCAAAGAAATAAACAAAATCCAAGGTAAACTATTGTCGGAGATGATTTGACTTCGCCCAGAATATCTCCCTACAATTGATAAATGTTAAGTAAAAAAAATTCAATTTACATCAAGCGCCCATAAGTTTTTGGTTTGATTAAAATTGAATTCAGATCTCAAAGTCAACTGTAATTTTAGTTTATCATTAAACAGACAAAATCCCAACTTTGTTATGTTTTCTTCTTTTAATTTAATTTCATCTCACGTTGGACATAATAAGGGGCTGAAATGATCAAAATTAATTTCATTCCTGAAATTCGCCGTAATTTACTCAATATTGCAATAGGCTCCAAAGTACCGAGTATAACGTTCACTAATAATTTCATAATATTTCTGTTATTTAATAGAATGCCTCAGCAATTGATGAACGACGATGACTCTTGAGAATCCATAGTCATAATAAGAACCCTGAGTGTGTTATCCAATTTCGCCGCAGAAGTGTTTTAGTTGTGTATAATTAATAAAAAAAAAAAATCTTAACAAGAAAAATTTAAATAAGAGATAAGTTATTCAACAAGTGGTTAGTTATACAATCGCATTAGAAATAATGCTTAAAATTCAAAAATCACAACATGGTTAGTCTTCGTCTTTTATTTTAACCATTGTTTTTTTTTTCATTCAAGGAATATTAATTTTTAATGGCAATTTTTTTTCTTTTTTCAGATAAACAATGCAAAACAATACCGTAAAATAAAGCCCGCAGGTAAATAATATAAAATTACTAATTTCAGACAATACGAAAAAAATTACACGATTTTTTTCTTCTTTTCTTTGTAGAATCTGATAGGTCATCTATAGATGTCCCTGAAATACCACTTCATATAATCGTTGAGACGCAGTTCATAGAAAAAGAAATGCTCTCTGAAAACTGCTTACGTACAATTCTCGACCATGAATTAGAAGTTCGAAAAAAGTTCAAATCAGGTCAATTACTTCCAGCAAATTTACGAGGTGAATTGCGTAAAGCAGCAAATGGTGGAAAAATAATGAGTAAAGCGTCCAAAACTGCAGACAGGCCGGACATTATAATACTCTCAGATGATGATGATGATGAGAATAATTCTAATGAAGCAACAAAATCGAAAAATAAATCTGACTCAGATGATTCTTCAGATGTTCCAAAATATGTTATTCAATTGGATTCATCTTTAGCTTCATTACTAACGGATGCTCCTGGTACACAATTTGTGTTACCATCCTCTATAATTGAGATAAATGGAAATTCTGCGGTGGTTTCTATTAAAGAGAAGAGTGGTGGTGTTGGAGATACTAATAATATATTGAATCAAGTAACAACAACAAATTCGCCCGGTTTAAATTCTATTGTGAATATACAAAATTCTGGACAAATGCCGGCCATAAGTAGACTACAAACTACTCAAATTATTAAACAGTCATCACCTACTACTATATCACCCGTGATAAAATCTGTTACTCTTGACGGAGGTTCTACTATAAATGTACCCGTCAAAGATAGAATTCATACTACACCATCAACAATTCCATTACAAATTCGGAATTCTAGCGGTGAATCGATGATCACCAATGATCCAACTTCAAATTCTGAATTTCCGATAATAAGTAGTGTGGTATCACAAGCTTCAAATTCTTTATTTCACGGACAGGGACAGGAACAATTTGCAATTCAAAATAATACTCTTCATACATTGCCCAGCACTGCTACATTACCGGCAATAAAAGAAATTATATCTCAAGGAAAAATATATGCACCAACATCTACAACTTGTTCCACACCACAGACAAACCTTCAAGCAAATATTACAGGTACAACTAATATTGGAGTACGAAATTTACCTCAGCTATTACCAAAACCAGCAACTCAAATATTGACAAAACGTTCCCAAATCAGATTAGCCTCTAACTTATTTATTAAAGATAAGGCGTCAGATATGGCAATAACTTTAAATAATCGACCATTTGTCGTTCAAGAAAAACGAAAATTTCACGATCAAATTGTCCAAACTATGTTTACTAGGGAAACAATAGAATCATCAAATTGGCCACAACGTAACCGTGCAATTCAATGCAATTTAATTCCGCCGCAATCTTCGCCAACTATAATAAAACCTCTTCAGTATTCTGTTGGAATTCAATGTGAATTGAATGAACCTAAAGAACAAGGAACGGAATTTGTTGAAAAGTACTCCGATATAGAAGAAATTAGCAGTTTCGACAAAGAGAAATTCAAATTCTATACAAATGGTAAATGGGAATGTCTTATATGTGGTGAAGTGGGAACTGATTCGGAAGAAATAGATTCACATTATTTGCAACATATGAAAAAATCAACCCTTTGTTTCTACTGTGGAAAATTATTTAAGCACATGAAAGATCGTAAATTACATGAAATTGTGACACACAAGAAACGACGACCACCAAAAAGCAGATTACAAGTTTGTCCATATCCATCCTGTGATGTAATTAAGCGTTCTATAGCCGATTTGTATGATCACATCAACTATCATACTGGAGATGTGCCGCATAATTGCTCATGTGGAAAATCTTTTTACTCCTACAACATGTTGCAGTGGCATCGAATCAAATCGAAATGCGCCAAACAGACCAGTAAATATCCCTATAAGGCCTTACCAAAATTTGAACGAACTCATGATCAAAATATTCGAAAATTATATAAAAAAGGGAAAATCGTTTTAGCGAAATTTCACCGTGAAAAGGTTCCTAAGAATGTTTGCAAGTATTGCTTGAAGGTCTTTCAAAATTCCGTCGTATTGAGTGAACATTCTAGAAAATCCCATCATGGCAAATACATGTGTAAAATTTGTAGAAATAATATTCCTATTAAGTACCGCAAGGATCATATGAAAGCTGAAAAACTGCTTGCAAAAGAATTTCAAAAAAGTGTGTCTTATCGGTAAGATGTTGAGCTGCTCAACGTGATGATGATGACGATGGTTGGCAAATAAAAAACATTTGTAAAATAGTAGAGTTTCATTAACATAGTTGAATCTTTTTACACCTTGACCTCTGTGACTTATAGAATTTTTGGTATGCGTTATTTTCTTATGCATCATTCATTTTTTAACGCATACATTAAAAACTTCTCTATTCCTACTTTCCTACATAAAATCTCTCACCTGACTTTTTTGGCTATGCTTTTAATCTCTGCCCATGTTCGTTTATACGGAGATGAACTGCGAGCAATGTTGTCTGCCATACGAAGCACGTCATTCCCCACGGTCCTCCCGGTAAAGTCCGCAGAGGACTCATAGCAAGTTTTGATGCAAAGGCCTGCCCTGGAGTTGGGCCAGGGCAATTTGCAGGACGTTTTTGCCGGCGTTGACGTCTCGGTTCCACGTGATACGACAGTTTGTACAGAACTGGTACGTGTGTGGAGACCGAGACGGCTTCGCCGGCTCAAAGCAAATGCTGCATAGCTCCGTTGTACAGAACTCATCCACTTCGAGGACAGAGCAATGTCGTGTGTGGCGTCCGCACGTAGCCACGTATTGGCGAATTTGCGGCAATTTTGGTGGAACCAATACATACTAGAGTTTCAAGAGTATTGTTCGTGATTTCTTTGGCCAGCGATGCTTGAAACACAAACTCGCAACTTTGCGCTGCCCATACACCTCTTGACGTCTCGAAAACCATTGCAGGCGTTCTTTGGTGTACGCCACATAATCTAGTGCTGCACTATCCGTGCAAATGCACCAATTAAAGCCCATCTTAATGCACGAATATGTTGTTTCATTTTCTGTTTGCGAACGCTTCTGTTTTGGGGAGGGGCCCGGGGTTACTCTCGACACTTTCACAGGTAAAGTCCCGCAGAAAGGGATTTTTAGAGCGTAACCCAAAAATTTTGGTATTATGAGGAAGGGGGTGGGTTGCTAACTTCGTCCTCAGTGCTGCCGTAACCCAAACGTCGCACAGCTGGGTGGTTACCTCGAGGGGTAACCGAAAAGAACACGTCGCACTGCTGTTATAAAATACTCGTAGTTAGACATTCCCATATTTCGCCTGCCCCTCGTCTCAGGCAGACGAGCTCATTTAGTTATACCGTCTCACTTGTCTGGGGTAAATCAACACCAAAGAGAGCAAATGATTGATTTACCCCAGCCCTTTTAGTCGCCTTCTACGACAAGCTGAGGCTATTGTAGGAGTATGCTCACCCCGTTCTACAAGGAACAAGATAGTAATTGGAAAATCAGGGATCCCATCAAAAGTATTGACAGGAGATGTTGTATTTAATCACAAATAAAAGTGGGGCGATGGAAAAATGGATGTATTCGCAAACAAAACAAAAAAACGGAAACAACATCATATTCATGCGTTAAGCGGTTTTTGTTGGAAATATTCCAATGCAAAACTGTACGCGACAACAGTCGGACGTTAGAAAAACTTTTGTGCTTTCTCCATGAAAACGTCCATTTATATTCTTTGTCCCAATTGAATAAGGCATGTGTTTGCATAGCGAAGGAACTCTTTTGTTCTCCGCTAGAGTACAAGTTCTTGTACTTGGACTCTTTTCGTAGTTTAGTTTGAAATTCCGCTTGACAGTTATACACTTTTGTCATAACTTCATTTCAAATTTCTGCAATTTGTGTCTACGCCCGTGCACTTTACACTAAACATCCTTCTGCTGAACGAAGTCTAAAATAAGAACAAGATACTAAACTGTCAACAGTTCTAAAAGAAAAATAATATCAAGGAAGAATATCTATTTTGAATTTTTGCTCTAAATATTTTAAAATGCCATTGGGAAGAAAAAATTAAGTATAGTAGAACTCCTCAATATCATTGACGGAAAGTTTCACCTAAAAAATACACATAAATGGCGTCAGGAGGATTTAAAAGTAATAATCTTGTTGAATATAAATCAAGCGATGAGCATGAAGAGTACTCTGTTCAAAACTTTGAAAATAATAATAGAAACGTTAGTGACAATATTAAAGCTCAAAACGTAGTTGACGCGCAAGAAACTAAGGGCTCAGTCAGACTAAAAAAAAAGAATGGATGGAAATCTGGCCTATCCGCTTCTATAGGTGGTTTAAGACAGTGCATCGCTGGATGTGAGGGATTCCAAATCTTGCACAAAGTTCCTACTAAAATTGAAGAGTGCGTTTTGTATGGTGGGTATCAGTCAGGTTTTGGTAACATTTAACATAATTTTCTTTTAGAGCAAACCTTTGGTTCAATTTGCTTGGAAGGCCTGATCTTATAAATGTATCCAATACCAATAGTTGTCGCGTTTGTAATCTTCATTTTTCAGAGAAAATGCGCGGCAATTCTGGTAAACGTTTGCACATCTGGTCTTTACCTGATATGAATTTACCGAAAAATAGTATAGTAAGCCAATTTTTTTGATTATCATTGCATTTCGATTATTTGTAATTTTTTTTCTTATATGTATAGCCACCTCGTGTTCCAAAACCGTATGTACAACCAAATTTCCAAAGAGAATTCATTCAACAAACACAACTTTATAGGACTCCATTGCAGCAGTCTTCTCAAGTTGTGGCAACTCCCATTCAACAGTTGTCCCAAGTTGCAAGGGCTCCCGTACAGCAGTCTCATCAAATTGTCAGGACTCCCATTCAGCAGTCTCCTCAAGTTGTGAGGACTTCCATTCAACAGTCTCCTCATGCTGTGACGACTCCTATTCAACAGTTCTCCCAAGTTGCAAGGGCTCCCATTCAGCAGTCTGCCCAAGTTATTAGGTTACCAATACAAATGTCACAAATGCTGAACACACAGCTATATAATGTCGGAGGATCCCCCGTAACAAATCCTATATTCCTTCCAAATATGATTCAATCCAATATCGCAAATGCTCCAATTGTGAGGCTTTCAAATACAAAGCAACCAGGTACACAATACTCAGTTGTAAAACCTCTAGTTATGCAACCAACAATAAGGTACACACCTCAAGTTAATAACGTACCAGCAGCGCACTTTAATAATTTATCCGGCTTTGAAGAAAAAGATTTGTCGTCAACATCAATTTCAATAAATCAATTTTCTCTAGAAAATCCACTCAGTACAGAAAATGTTCTTGAAAGCTTTCACCAAGAACTGGCAAAAGAGTTTTTTAAGCAGGAGCTGCTCAATTCGAAGCCTAATATTGAAAATATTATAGAAGTTCCTCAACATTTGGTAGTAAAACTTATCCTTACTAAGCGCGGTGATCAATTGCCAGAAGAGCACAAGGGAAAAGTACAAAATAACAGTAATGTTGAAAATAATAATGCACGTAAATGTTATTGTAAAATAGCTCCAAAAGATGCTGACAGCATTCTAAAGCACATTTTAAAGGAACCAGTAAAACAAAAAGTGAAAGTCGGCCACAAGTCCATTCAGTGTCGCCTAGCCCGTGAGCATAAAGTAAAAAAGGAAGAAAAGAAAGAAAAGTCTGAACCAGTTCGACAAAAGGTAGATAAGTGCACTTCAACTGAAGATGTTGAAGAAGATTTTGATATGTTTATGCAAATAGTAGTACCAGAAATTAAAAATTTCCGATATATTGAGGATGGTAAGTGTGAATGTTTGATTTGTGGGAAAAAGTTCGAAAGCAGCGCGTATGCTAGAATTCACTTACAAATGCATCAAGAGAAATCACGTCTTTGTTGCAAGTGTGGTAAACTTTTTAAAAAAAATCCTAATTTTGCTGTCCATGAACGTACATGTTTACTGGAAAGCGAAAATACTGTTAAAGACTTTTCTGTGGATAATAAATCAACAATAGCCGGCCCATCGCCATATTCAACCACAGCGATTGACCGAATTTGTAAATTTTGTGGTAAATATAGTAATTGCCTTGTGAAACATTTAGATCACTTAAATAGCCATACAGGTGAAAGGCCACATAAGTGTAGTTGCGGTTCACAATTTCGTAATTTACCTAATTTCTATACACATCGAAAGAAATTCGGATGTAAAAATGCCCCTGCGGAAATTCCGTATGGAATACGTATGAGAAACCGGAAAACAAAACTCAAAAATAATGAGCATAATAGAAGTGGCAAGTCTAATGGTCTAAGAAGAAACTGGAATAATCCTGATAGATATGTATGCAAGGTTTGTGGAATTCGTTCTCATGATTACAGCTCATTCAGATCGCACAAGAAAAAACACATCACTGAACGAAAGTATATCTGTCCAGTATGCAATAACTCATACAAGGAAGTAAATTCATTGCGGAGTCATGTTAAAAATTCTCATTTACATAGAAGTGAATGTAGATACTGTGGTAGGCGATGTTCACCGCACCATATGCCGATTCATGTTCGACAGCATACAGGTGAACGGCCATATGCTTGTGTCTTATGTGACCAGAAATTTATATCTAAGGTAATTCTAAAGTCTCATAAACGCAATGAACACAACATTGGTGCTCCGCTCTATTCTAACAAGTCTCTATTCAAGTGTTGTATGTGTAATCATGTATTTTCATCGAAAAAGACCCTTGAAAATCATCTAGCAAAGCCTATTCACCTTGAAAAGGAAGAAATGTGGAAAGAGGTTGCGGGAGTAACAAAATTTACATGTATGTATTGTAATAGTGATTATGAACACTTTGGACAGTACGCAGGACATTTAGGTTCCGCACATAACTCACATATATTCAGGAAAATGGAGGAAATATTAGATGAATTTGAACACGGAATATCTGCTGAAGCGCTTCAGTGTAATACAGATCCTGAAAATGAACCAGAGATGATTGAAGAGTATATAGAAGAGGTCGATCTGGAAGTTGACAATCAAATTGATCAAGATAATACCATAATGTCTGATATTAAGCATGATGTAATAGAGATAGAGTTGCAGGGAGAAGAGAAGTTCAATGAAATTAAAGATGTATGCAGAATTAAGAGTGAAGACGACGATGAAATTGTAGAATCTGAAGAGACTGTTTCTATAGAGGAACATATGATTGAATTTTTGAATTTCCATGAAGTTAAGGATTTACAAATTGAATTTATAGACCAGCACGGAAATAACGTTTGCGATTTACCCGAACTATAATCAATTGTGGTTATGTGTTCTTCGATGTCCTTAAACAAATATTTTATTTAAACGGAGGAGATGAATATTTTTTAACTTTATGTAAATAAATTGATATGATACAGATAAACTTTGATTTATTAATTTCATTGTTCCAATAACAAAAATACTATAATATTTCGTTCCATAAAATGTTGGTGGTAATAGTGCTGATTTTTGTTAGGTTCGTAAGACCTATAAATATTAATAAAATATTGGTAAATATTAGACACACCCACTTCTTGTTTTAGCCGAAAAAAGAACCGGAAATCAGGGCAGAAGACTCTAAAGAGCAATTACTCCAGGACAGGTGGATTTCGACGATTTCGAAGGAATTGACTGGACTTATCTCGACGACTTCATAGAAGAATTGGACAATCCCAGGGCAGCAGCACCAGTAGCTCGGCGATACCAGGATACAATAATACACCTCACCAATAGAGCTATATAGTATCGTTCACAACTACTACAACCAGGAAGATCCAGAAGCCACTTGAGATCTTGAAATTTTCCAGAGGTTATCAACATCTATCGAGAGTAAAAATGTATGTATAAAAGCATTTGAAAATTAATAATTTTTTTTTAAATATTATAATATCACTTATTATATTATATTATTATTTACAATTCATAACACTGAAATCTGACTTCTTTTCTTGATTTAACCTTCGTTTAAACTATATCTGAGAACAATTGAGGTGGGCAAAATAAATGTACTAAGATGCTATAAATGTTTAAAGTTTAACCATAGATCTTCAGAATGCAAGAATAAAGAGGTATACTCAAAGTGTATGCAGGAACATAATTCGAAAGGGTGCAATAGTCAAGTGGTGGAAAAATGTGCAAATTGTATTAAAGCTAAGTTTAAAAATGGACGCTTAGATGGCATTGTCCAGTGTACCTGAACAAAGTGAAAATAATAAAGCAACAAGTAGGTATATAGCAACAAAAGCAAATGAAATTTGCATATATGAATATCCAGGGGCTGATAGGCAATTTTCATGAATTAGAAATCACATGCCATAAAAAAGATTTTGATTTGATACTGTTAAGTGAAACTCACCTGAAGGATGATGTACAGGATGGGGAGATTTATTTAAACCGTTATGACTTAGTTAGGTGTGACTCTAGCTCGAAGCATACATGTGTAGCCATGTACATTAAAAAAGAATAGGAATTAATAGGAATTAAAAAAGTTGATATTGCATTATTGCATTAAGTGTATGGTGGATGGCCTTAAAATGCCGTGTAGGGAGAAAGTGTATTAATGTGGTAGTACTGTATAGATCACCCAGCACGTCAAAAAGTGATTTCTGTACACTATTCGAGGAAATAATCCAATATATGGAGGATATAGATGGGGATTTAATAATAACAGGAGACTTTAATATAAACTGGATGGAGAATAATACATATAAGAAACAATTAGAAAGAGTGATATTAGCTGCAGGCCTTAAGCATACGCGTGTTACAATAAGCTCTCAAACATTGATAGATTACGTAATAACAAACCAAAAAAAACTTGAAGTAAAAGTAAATAAGGCCTTAAAAATAAGCGACCATGAAACGCTAGAGATTTTATTTGATGTAGATAATAATAGAGTAGATATTAAGGAACAGTGGATAGAATGCTTGAAATATAATAAAAATGAATTTATGGAAGCTCTAAAGAAATCTAAAATTAAAGATGTCATATTACATGAAACCATACACGACTGCACAAAGAATTTGATATGAAAATGGATGAAATAGTTAAGAGTTTTTCAAGAAAAAAGAAAGTTAACCACACGCTGGATATAAGTTGGTTTTCTGATGACTTAAAAAAAATGAAACAGTATAAGATTAACACGTATAACAAGCTAATGTATAAAACAATAAGGAACATATATAAAGCGAAAATTCAAAAAGCTAAAAAAATAGTATTGAAAACAGGATAAACAAGGCGACGATGCAAAAAGAAATGTGGCGAGTTTTGAAACAGTCTGTGTTAAAGAAGATAGAGCCAGAAATAAGAGAAGTAAAATTTGGTAACATTAATATCACAGATAATACGGAAATGGCAGACAGATTTAAAATTTCTTCATCGAAAGTATTAATGAAATACATGAAACTATACCTAAAGAACAGTACGTGAATCAAATAAATGAATCCACTAATATTTTTCAATTCAGGGAAGTAAGTGAGGAAAAATTGAAATCCATTTGCAAAAAAAATCAAAAAAAAAAAAAAAGGATTTTAATAAGTTTAGTGCGAAGATGATCATAGATAATTGGTCGGCGTTAGGAAACACCTTGACTTAACAGATACAAAATGGTGCGTAACAAAGTATCGGCTATGATTCGTGCTTCTAAGCGCACTTATCTTTGCAATAAGTTAAATGCAAACTTGCCTGCGAAAACTCTATGGAAAAACATGCGTAATTTGGAAATATATGGGCATACACCACCGGAAGTGAATGTCGATCCAAATGCTTTAAACAGCTTCTTTAGCTCAGTGGCCTCTAGTCAGAATGTTCAAAGTGGTATATTCCCAGATAACTCAACAGAGGGGTTCGCTTTCTACTGCACTGATCATCATGAAATCTTAAGGACAATGTATTCAATAAAGCCCAATGCCACTGGCATTGATGGCTTACCTCCAGAATTCATTAAACTACTAGCTCCTTATATATGCAGTCCGCTGATGCATGTCATTAATTCCTGTCTCACCACCGCCCAATTTCCTACCATTTGGAAGCAGGCTCTAGTGGTTCCAATTCCTAAAAAGACCTCTTCCTCACAATTAAATGATTATCGAGCTATTAGCTTGCTGAATTTCCTTGCTAAGGTATTAGAGAAAATTATGTATAGGCAAGTTATGGGTCATATTGAGGCTAACAACATGTTATCGCCGTGGCAATCAGGTTTTCGACCAAAGCATACTAAAAGTAGTAACAGATACTCACGAGGCTCTCGACAAAGACCACCTATCAATTATAGTTTTACTCGACTTCTCTAAGGCATTTGATTCTGTTGATCACTCTAATTTACTTCTTAAACTATCTAATAGTTTTCGTTTTTCATCATCAGCTTTAAAATTAATTGGCAGTTTTCTCTCAAATCGCTGCCAGCTTGTAGTGGTACGAGGTTCTCGTTCTACTCCATCTTTCCTTCATTCTGGTGTTCCTCAAGGATCAGTCCTTGGTCCACTCTTATTCAGCCTATATATAAATGACCTTCCGCAGATTGTAAAGAATTCATCTATACATCTGTATGCTGATGATGTTCAACTATACCTTAGTAGGCCAATCGGATTAATGGAAGATTGTGTGTGACGCATTAATGAGGATCTGCAGCGAATACACAATTGGTCACTAGACAATAAACTGTTACTCAACCCATCAAAATCAAATTGCTTAGCTGTGTATAGAGGAGCTATCGAAAAATCTGACATCCCACCGGTGATGCTCAGCAATATGATATTGGAATATGTTGATTCCATAAAGAACGTGGGCATTCAATTTAACTCACTAAATGTCAGAGGGCTAGCGTTGAAGATGTCTATATTGTTAAATCTTATATTGTATGACTTTGTAATTCTGTAGATAGGTGACTTTTCTTTAATGTTTGTTCTGCAAGTGGGTAATTTGAAGAGGGTCTGGGATTTCGAGTGACGCGAAGGGACATGTAAATCAATATTAGACACCAATGCATCACAATATAGTTTACCATTTAAGATCTTGTATAGAAGCGTACTCTCCAAGTAGATTCTGCGACTTTCCAGTGTCATTAAGTTATATTTTGCTAGTCTTTCATGATACTCTAGAGTGGTATTCTCCAATCTGAGCAATAGAACTCTAGTGAATTTTCGCTGGACATAGCCTCAATTTGTGCACTATAAGAGGAATAAAAAAGATTCCAAACCTGACTAGCATATTCAAGAATGCTCCTTACTAAAGAATAAAAAAGACTGATATAAGAGGATGCTGACCGAAATGATTTGCAAGTGCGAAAGATAAAGCCTAATAAACGAAATGATCCGGAGGTAATAAAGTTTATATGTGGAATAAAGAGGAGCTTTTGATCAAATCTTACACCTAAATCTTTTATCTCATTGACACGAGAAAGAGAGTAGTGTCGTGGATGGTGTAGTCAAAGAATATAGGGCCTTTTTTGTGATGAAACGAGATACATTTGCATTTGATTACGTTGACTTCAATACAGTTATCATGGCACCATTTTTCCAGCCGTAGTATATCTTTTTGAAGATGAACACAATCCGTCGCGTTATTAATTTTCCTAAAGATCTTTGCATCTTCAGCGTATAATAAGCAATCAGATACAAAACAAGAAGGCATGTCGTTGATATAAATGAGAAAAATTAACGGTCCAAGTATTGTACCTTGGGGCACTCTAGAAATTTGTTTAAATGAAGATTTATCTGTTGGTTAAATAGGAGTGGAACCAAGATATGGTGTCGATAACCGAAATAAAGTGTTTTATGTTAGTATTTTTCTTATTATAGTCGATACACACAAAAGAAACTTTATTTCAACCACAATAAAGTATTTTTGTAAGTAATTTTTTTATCGCAGAATGTTAAGAATGTTTATTGCAGTCGATACCCACAATAGGAATTTTACTTTAGTCGCAATCCAAAATAAAATCTTTAATCCAGCCGATAACCAGAATAAAAATATTTCTTTTAATTGTCAACCAAACAAATTATCTGATTTATTAATATAAGATGATCGTTACGCTACCAAACTAAAAAAAGCTATATCGAGTCAAGTCTAGTCAAGTCAACTGCGTTTGCGCCCTTCGAGTTCTTCGCTGTCTTTCTTCTTTGAATATAATTGATGATTTTTTGCATCCTGCAGATAGTCTTATTTGGGACGTTGGCGCTTAACTTTAGCCCTCAGTTCGATTCGATGTCTTCTCTTTTCTTCTTAGGATTCATGGTTTGGGTGTTGTTCACTTCACGTGATGTTGTAAGTATTTCTTCCTACAGCTGCTGCGTCACATCAGCTGAATAAATGATTTTCTTGCAATGAGAGGCCGAGTCAAGTTTTGGTTTATATAGTCATGGTTTACGCACGGTATTCAAAGGCGCATGACAACAATAATTGGCATAGAAACGATAGCTTAGCATAGCAACTGCACTTCTTTATTTGTTGTTTGAAGTGCTACCGTTTCATATAAAATTGTTTTTAAATTTTTTTTTTGCCTAATTAAGAATTTCTTGTTTTCTCAAATTTATTCTAAATTTATAATAAATATTGAATTTAAAATATTTTAAGTACATCAATAATTTTTCAGTTAAAGGTAATTATTATGTGCGAATGTAGTGCACTTTCCATGTTTGGGTGGCTCATTTCACTACAGAGTTGTTACGATTTAAACCTCTGGTACATTTTTTCCTTAGAACGGTATATACGTGTGTTTGCATTCAGGGTTTTGTTGGTTTTGCTAATATTCAGGATTCTTATGAATCCTGAACACACACATAAGTATACATAACCATAGGACGATTAATAGAAAACAACTAAGATTACTGCAACCAAAAACAAACAGAATCAGAAAATGACTTACATACACGGTGACCAAAATCTATAACGAGCTTCCTGCAGTTATTAAAGCAAGCTCAAGGTTTAGTGTATTCAGTTCTAAGCTAAAAGGCGTAGGTAGGGATTTGTCCATTGACTGTGAGATTGATTGAATGAGCTTCGCAAATATTTGCAATCTACATTTATCTTATAAATAATCGGAAGTTGCAAAGTGCATACAAGTATTAAAATAGGAACAAATGAAAACTCTAAAATAAATTTTATATCATAATATAAGGTATTCTTCTCTAATTACCAGCTACATGCTGTCTGAGAAGAGGTTCAAGCATAAGATAAGTAAATTTATGAGTTATGCTAGAATTAAAAAAATGGAGAGAGTGGTGGTTGGAGGATTATTAAAATATATATATATATAAGAAAAAAAATTAATAAACCCTGATTTCATAATTTATCTTCCACTCCTAGTTTTTTCCCCATTATATTTAATTCATTCTAGCTCATACCTCATACGTCTTCATATTGTTCCATAAAAAGGAAACGTAAATTAAGTGTTAAAAGAAAAGCGAAGGATATTAAATTAAATTGATCAGGATTTTAGGGTAGAATTATTGATTCATCCACGAATTATTATTTTTTTGTTAATTGAATGCAGATTATTATTTATGTTAATTGCTCTATAAATGTCACCAAAAAACATTATTGTAAGACAAACTTTATTATTAAAAAGATAACTAAACAACTTGTGATGGTTTCAATAACCATTTAAAATTTCGATTGTAGAAAAAAACTTAATGGCAGCAAACATAGTCACAACAATATATGTGTTCGTAGAAAAATTCAACTTAATTACTTTTATGCACTTCTTGCGGAATTGATTCGAACAACTCATCGAGCATATCCATTTCTTCGAATTTTATATTAATTATATTCTCCTGTGTCATATTATCTGTTAAATTGTCCATAAATTCTTCGAAAATAAATTCTTTTCTTATGGTCTCTATATTTTCTTTAGTATCCTTTTCAGAGATTTCCTGTTCTTGTGCCCTCGCTGTAGTATTATAATTATTAGAAATGGTATCTGTTTCAATATTTTCTACCTTAGTATAAGATTTTTCAATATCATCTGTTTCGCTTGATTCTATTTTAGTACCTTCAATTTCATTGAATTCGATTTTAGTACCTTCAAATTCATTGAATTCAATTTTAATACCTTCTATCTCACCATATTCTGTTGCAGCAGTATTTTCCATCCCATCCGAGTTTTTTAATTTCTCGAACGCTTTAAATATTATTTCCATTTTTCCATAAATATGCATATTATGAGTCTTCCCTGCATGCGCTGCATAGTCAGCAAATCGCAGCAAATCATCTGTATTACAGTATGTGCAATTAAATGCAAAAATTGAGCATTTATCCTTCCAAAGTTTTTCTATTTCGCAGTGATTTTTTTTTATCAAATGATTATGAAAACTTCTTACCGCGCCAAAGTTTGCTTTACAAAGATAACATTTGTATACTGATTTCTCAAAACATTTAAGCCGCTTCCCGATATTATGCGCATCACATTTATGTTTATTTAAAAGTCTTTTACAGGTAAATGTATCTTCACAAATATCACATATATATGGTTTCTCGCCTAAAAATGATTAATTAAAATTATTAAATCTCTTAAAATTTAGGTTAATTATGATATTCCTACCTGTATGCGTCCTCATATGTACTAATAATAAATCACTGGCAGTTTTTATTCCACAGAAGCTACATACTCTAAATAAATGTTTCTTTTTAATATGAGCTTTAAGTCCAGCCAAATCTTTGTAGCAATTATTGCAATTTTTGCATACAAATTTCCGTTCAGTTATGTGTTTCAATCTGTGTCGTCTAAAATGTGTATAATCTGGGCAACGTAAATTGCATACTTTACATAAATATCTATCAGGATCTCGTCGTGTTGATCTAGACTGTTTCGTTTTCGTCGTCGACGTAGAACTTGAATTTCCTGATTCTACTTTCCGTTTTTCGTTACGTGGTACTATTCTCATACCATAAAATAGATCTGTTGATGGTATCTCACAACCAAATTTCTTACGATGAAATTTCAAATTATAAATGTGTCCAAATCGTGCTCCACAAGTACACTGATGAGGTTTTTCACCAGTATGGGAATTCACATGATCTAAATGCTCTATTATTGATTTACTTCGTCTTCCGCAATATTTGCAAGTTTTTTCTTTCAGTCCAAATACTATTAGTTTTCCATCTTTAGTTTGAATTGGTCTCGACCTCGGACCCCGAGTCCCATCATCGGCATTAGCAACACCTTTACAATGTAATTCATGCTGTACGCAACCAATAGTTGTTTCACTTAGTTTTCCACATTTATAGCAAAGACGACCTTTTTCTCTATGCTGTTCTACATGGCGTTTTATATAGGCACTTGTTGTGCACACTTTTCCACATTTTAGACACTCACAAAAGCCATCTTTAAGGTACTTGAACAGTTTATTGTTTTCTGACTGTGGAGCATATACTAAATTAGATTCGAATTCCGAATCATAATCTGCTGTCGAAATGCACTTATCCAACTTCATACATTTAGAATTTTCTTTAACTTTAACTTTTTTTACCTTTTCTGGTTTAACATCTTTTAAGAGCCTACATTGAATCGATTTACTACATCGGGGTATCTTTAAAAAATTATTAACTTGGCAATGTTTAGAATTTTTATAAACCTTAATAGCCTTTTTCATCTCAGTTTCCTTTGCAACTAGTGCTACATTTCGTTTTTCCATTTCAATTTTATTCATCTCTGCTTGAGTTACAAATTTCATTTTTACCTCTAAGTGTTGTGGTATATCTATTATATTGGGAAGAGGGGATATTTCATTAATTTTAGGCTCATTCAGCACCTTAATTATTTCAGATTGAAATTCGCTTAGGATGTTCTCAATTGAACACTCTGCGAAATTAAAGGTTTTTCCAGGCCTTGCTGACTTTGTCATTGGCTTGCTAAAATTTGCTGAGACTATTGGTGAACTTTGTCTAACTGATGTTTTCCTCACATATTGGTTATAATTTGGTGTAACTATTGGTGAATTGAGCCTTACTAAAGTTCTCACAGATTGATTATAGTTTTTTGTTACTATTTGTGAACCTGGATC
Source organism: Dioctria rufipes (assembly GCA_963924295.1). Classification (NCBI taxonomy): domain Eukaryota; kingdom Metazoa; phylum Arthropoda; class Insecta; order Diptera; family Asilidae; genus Dioctria; species Dioctria rufipes. The sequence goes on along the minus strand of OZ002740.1, from coordinate 18,954,072 downwards.
TGCTGATATTTTAACCAAATTATTAACCTTTGCTGGAACTATTGTAGAATTCTGCTTTGCTGATGTAATTATTACCGATTTGTTTAATTTTACTGGAATTATTGTTGATTTTGATACTGAGCTATTCAAATTTCCGGAGATTGCTGGCGGAGATATGGTCTCAGTTGGAGGCCTTACAGGCATTCTTAAAACGAATGTAGGAACCGAATTAAAATGTGACTTTATCTTAACAGGAAGAATTGCCTGTAAAAAAAAATATTTTTTGTTTATTTTGAATTATCATTTTATTAAAATACACAAATAAAATCACTTTTTCTGAGCTGATATTATTGTTTTGTTGATTATATCCCTGTATAGTATTGATTGATGAATTTGGCAACATTTTGGAACTGTTGAATATTGTTGGGATAGGTATTTCTAATAGATTTTATTTACATAAAAAACAAGATAAAACCACCGAGAAATTTTAGAGTAGCAAGATCAAAGCAGTGAATTTCAGTTCTACCCTCTATCGAGAATTCTTTAGATTTTTCATTGAAATGTAAAAAGCTACTCATAATAAGTTTTAAAATATTTTTAAATTACAATGAGAAATGTAAATATTAACAAAACCAATGTCTAGCGACAGTAAGCAAGAGGTTTGAACTTTTGACACATTTTAGACAATTTAATTGTAATGCCCAATTAACATGTTTATTAAGCGAGAAACACAGTGCTAGCCTTTCCAACCTCGACCTCGGTAAAACTTTAAAAACCTCAACGGTGAACTCTGCCAATTTTTACAACTCACAATGCGAGCATTGACAACTTCTGTATGAAAGCAGTTAATTTGGCTGTTGGCTTAAAAATTCAAATTTTTTTGTAATAATTTACTACAGTAGGAACAACTTTTCACATTAAATATGCTTCCCAAATTTTTTTTCAAAAAATTTCCCGTACACTTTCACGATAACAAAAATTAGCTGTCAAAGCTGACAAGTTCCAGCAGAGTACAGAGAGTAGACCTACCGAGTTCAACCTCAACCTTGTCGACCTCACCAACTTTGCCATTAAGTTCTTCATACTGTCAAAGTTGAGGCTGAGGTTGGAAAGGCTAGCACTGTGTTTCTCGCTTTAAGCCAAGTACGAAAATTTCGCTTGCATTCTGGGCACGGAAAAAAGTTGTGGAGAAAATGTAAAATCACCAATTAAATAACATTAAACTGACTGAAGTAATACACATAAAATCACAAATTGTATGTGCCAAAGCGCCAAACTTCAAAGGGTATATCAGTCAACTTTTCCGTGCGAAATATATTTCTAGATATATAAATCGCTGTGGAAAAATGTCTCCACTTCATATTAGCGCCATCTGGATTCTATGATCTAAACATTGAATTTTTCTTTCGAATAGCATACTAATTTACGAAATCCCAAACCGAAAATTTCGTTACACTTTTCGCCCACATTTTTTTACATAGATTTTGTATAGGAAACGAAATTTTCGCTTGAACAGCGTACTAGGCTTTAAAGTATTACTGAATCCGAGGTTGGAAAAGTTAGCACTGTTTCCCGCTTAATGCACTGATCCTGTTTGATGTGACTGCCGACGAAAAGTGGCCAAATTGGTATGAAACAAGGGCCAATTCAGAGTCTGCGCAACATGCAGCAACTGAAATGCAAGGTTTGATATCATGCGATCATAGCGTAGGGGCGTAGGCGTAGACTCTGCACTTTTATGGCTGATTTACATTACTCGATCATACGATTTTACTGACAAAGTGAGTGAGAGGGTCTATTACTTTTTACTATTAGAAAAAAAGGAAGAGATGGTCGACTGTCAGAACATTATTTCCCACTCTTTTATAGCGAAGTATCACTTTTGACAATTCATCAAATTGTCAATTGCAAAAATTAGACGTCAAAAATGAAGAAAATTTATGAATATGAGGAAATTTCTTAGGTAATATATTAGACAATTTCACATATACATATTTAGTTTTATTTTAAAAAAATATATAAAAGCAGAAAAAGTCACGTGTTCAAATTCAGTTTTAAATAAATATAAATTTTATTTCTTTGTTTACAATTTGCTCAAAATTACACACCAATTTTCTTGATCATAATAACAGTTAACAATTTAATTCCATTCACTTTTTCACACAACTTATAACTCATTTTCTTGACAAACATTATACATAATAACGCAGAAAGTGCAATCATTCACCTCGCTGCTACATTTTCATGTCATTTTCCAAGGCACAAATACATCCTGTTCTTGAAATTGTGTTCTATTCGTAAGAATTGGCAAAACAACCTCCGCTTTAGGTAAATTTAGTTGAGTTTCCTTTACCACTGAGAATAACCTCCAAAAGTATCAAATATCATATAATTTTAATTCCCCTTAGAATGTAGAACATTGCACGGTACACAGAGAATACAAAATGTTCTCATTAAAATTTTGATACATTCCAGCTTGCTTCAAATATTTTTAATTTGTGTGGGTATAAACAATATATTCGTACACGCTAGTAGTTATATATATTGAGTTTACTGCCATTATAGCAAAATTTACTGCCATAAAATATACTTCTGGCTAGAACTTTTTATGGCTAATTATGGTAGTAAAACTTTCTCCTTCGTCGGGGAATTTGACATTTTGCTCAGTAAAATTTTGCTGGATTATCTTTTGTCTTTATCGTTCTAAAGTATTTTCAGATAAGGCGAAACTCTTTACTCTGTTTTCTAGCAATGTTCGAGTAATGTAAATTAGCCATTAAGGGTGATAGGCATTCGGGGGAGGAAAAGTTCCGAAAGCCAAGTTTCCAACTGCAGCACGAGTAGCATATTAATGTCGTTTTCGTTTGAACATCAGTTTCGCTCTGGAGGCAACCTAAGTGCTGGCAAAGCGTTCGTTTGAAGCAAAAATGATGTCATGGGTTGCCTCTGGTGGCAACCCAAAAAGCATCAGTTTCACTATGAAAATTTATTCGGGTACACTATGAGTTCACTCACACAAACAAACTCTAGTTGTGATTTGATATTATTTAATTAATTTTAAAGTCAACAATTATTATTAAGACCTCTACTATTATTATATTATCCTCAAAATTTTTCCGCAAACAAATTACCAACCAGTTTTCGCAAAAAGTTCATAGCTACTTTGACGTTAGTATACATATACAAGCAAACTTTTTCAGGTGCACTCTGAAACCGTTCGATTGAACGGGGTTGCCTCCAGAGCGAACCTGGATGTTCAAAGGAAACCGACATAATACTACTGAAAAGGAAATTGATTCGGCTATTTTGAAATTGTGATCAGTCGGCTGTACAGTTTTGAGGTGATAATATAACAATTTGTGATACAGTTATTATTTATATCAGAAACTGTAACTTGTTTGAATACGCACACAATCTGGCCGTGCATTCAGCCACACGCAGAATGTCACATAATGTCACATTTTTACACACCACGTTGTTCAGGCGACCGATGCGTTATTTCCCCCAGCACATCGCAGCGTTCAGCCGCCCAAAATGTGCACACCGGTGTGCACATTTTTACGCTACGGACGGTTTGTTAGCGTAGTGTCTCGGTGCGTTTAGTAGTTTTGACGTTTAATGTGGTTTTATGCATTCAAAAGTGACATTTAGCGCGAATTTTCAAATTGAATTCAATTGATTGCAAATTAAAAATGGAACATATTTAAAATTTTATTTTAAACGAACATAATTTCTTTTTTCAAAAGGAAAATACGGTTGCTGTTTTGAATGATGGTAAAAATTCCTTAATTTAGTAAAAAATTAGTTTTTTAATAAAATAATTTATTTCAGATAACAAAATAGTTTTCATCCAAATCAATGTCTATCCTATTGGGTTCAATTCTTTGTAAAGAATCAATTCCTGCTTTTATAATAACATCATTATCATCATCGTCGTACAGTTGAATAGCAGCTGCCTTTGTAATTTTACAAATTTATTATTTACATGAATGAGTTCATAATTAATTATCATACCTGAAAAGAGGCAATCCGTTTCAAAACTCATTTGAGGTTTCAATTGCACCGAGTAATGTAACTTTGTTATTCATTTCCCTTTTTTATTTGCAAAATGGTCACTTTAAATTACACTGACAACTTTCAAAAGTGACGTTTCGGATCGAAGTTCACACCAACCGTTCAGTTGATAATTCGGTGTGCGGTGTGTATCCCTACTTTTTCAAGTCACGTGACATGCACATCACAACGCTTCAAAGCACATCGGTGTGTGACACCTGAACGCACGGTAGGTATTCATATAAGAAACTACAGCGCAGAAAAATTATTGTGTTGACAAATGTGGCACAAGTTTCCAAATTTACGCATACTGAGTAACACCTACATGTACGACGGACCTAAAAACTTCTCGTGTGGGGCGGCCTATTCATTTTAATACATCAAAACTTATGTCGTTTTCGTTTGAATATCCAGGTGCGCTATGGGGGAATCCCGTTCAATCGAACGGTTTTAGAGTGCACCTAAAAAAGTTGGTGAGTGTACGTTACGTCAAAGTACGCCATGAATTTTGTGCGGAAAGTGATTGGTAATTTGTTGGCAGAAAAATTTTGAGGATGAAATTATATAATAATAGTACAATGGTCTTAATAATAATATCAAATGTAAAAATGTCAAATGACATTAATATCAAATCACAACTAGACTTTGTTTGTGTGAGTGAACTCATAGTGTACCGACATTAATTATAAGGTTAAAAATTGACTTTTTTTTCATACATGGACATTATAAACCAGTCACACGCTCGCTGTTGAAAATTGAATTTGTTTTTAGTTTTCCTCGAGAAACTAGTAAAAAATTATTCACTTCTTAGGATAAAAATTACAGAATGAAAAGTTTTGGTTTTTTGTTTATAAGCTTTTTATATAGAAATACAGTGGTCGCAATTATCTTTTATTAACTTTTCCTAGTGTAAAATTGTTCCTATGCAACCATCTACGAATAAAGACAGGCAGGTACAAATTTAGGCAAAACTCAGCTTTAAGTTCATGTAAAATTCACGTAATTTAAATTCAGCGTCCAATGCACTGACATATAATAAGAATGGACTGAGCGTTCTTGCTTCAAAAATGGCACAAATATTGAACAGGCTGTGAAAACCCTTTATTTCGTACAATTGCACACCGATTTATAATTAGTTATTATTTGTAGATTGGAAACACTAAAGGTGTTGTAAAATCGTATTGCATTAAATGATAATTGTTTAAGAAGTTAAATTCGTTTTAATTAACACAAAAATAAATTTCCAATATTACTGAAAAATGTGTTCCTCAGCAGATTTGATGTCGAATGTGCTTGAGCTTGTAAGAAATAGACGTATATAAATAATATATTTGTCTGCATTTTTGTGTCAATTCCCGTGTATTCCAATTGATACAACCGTACTGTTCCAAAAATTGGTTACAGTTCAGTGTACATTTTGAGCTTGAAAGAGACATAGATTTTAGTAAAAATTTGTGCCATTTTTGACTATAGGAATTAGATAAGGGGGCCTATTCTTGAATTACGAATGATTTTAACGTATGCGATAAATAACGAATGGTTCAACCCCATTCGTTATATAACGAATGGTTTGCGTACGAATATAACGAATGCGGATTTCAAGAATACCACATAAACATTCATTTCGAATGTTTTTGACAGATTAACGTATACGTTATCTGTCTTCGTTATTCAAGAATAGGGCCCAAGATGGCTCAGTCCATTCTTATTATATGTCAGTGGTCCAATGTCACTTAGTACGATTTCATGTAACAAGTCTCATCATGCTTATCCTATTCTACTTTTCAGAGGTAAACAGAATAATTGTCATAAACTTAAACTGTCAGACTGAAGTTGATTGACTTTACACTAATTTATTGCATTTCTCATTATATTTAAGTTTTTAAATAGTTTTTACGACAAATAAGCTAGACTAAGCTAAAGCATTTCATATATTAATATAAGATTTGTATCAAAATACATTGGAAAAAGTTGAATTGAACTGCTGGAATCGCTTAAAAACTTTCCAGTTCAGTATGCTCCCAAATTCCTTATTCATTCCATTAGAAGGAAATGTTCAAGAAACAAACAAACAATTAAGGGTCCGTATTTCTCGTTACTTTCTCTTAATATCAATATAAATAAATATTTCGAAATTTTTTCATCCAGAAAATTCTTCCTGTGACAATTACACCACCTTTTCATTTACTTCCTACAATCTTCATAAATGCTCCAGTAGGTCCTACAATATCCCCAAATATGATTATAAATCCACCAGTAATTCCAGCAAAGCTAAATAGCATGATGGCAACAACGTCAGCATTATCATGCGTTTCGGGCACAACTACAACAAATTCAGTCAACATAAACAGCTTAGTCAGAACAGAAACGTCTGCGATGCCGATAAACTTGGAGGAGTATCATAATCATATGCCATTAAAGGTTTTAAACGAATTTCAAAAAGAAATTGTCAAGGTGTTAGATAAACCCCAACAAATGTTTTCTCCTATTACAAATATAACTGATATACCGCAACATTTAGAGGTAAAGGTAAGATTTGTAACTGAAGCAGAAATGCTTAAAATAGAAATGGAAAGACTAAATTGGGCATTAGCGGAGAAAGCGCAGCAAACTTTGAAAAAAATTGAATCGGAAAATACATTAAATGCTCATAAAAATCCCACAGTAAATAAGCTTGAAAAAGAGCAATATATTGATTCTATATTGAGGATTCCCCGATGTCATAAATCTATTCAATGCAATCTTTTAAAGGATGAAGTTAAAGTAGAAAAATTGAAAAAGATAAATAACGAAGAAAGAACAAATTATGTGAGCGTGGATAAATGCATTTCAACAGAAGACTACAATTTGAATTTGGATTTGGATTTTGTATACGTTGCACCAGCTGACCCAGCAAAAGAGAGGCTTTTCAAGTACCTAAAAAATGGTAATTGTGAATGTATAAAATGTGGAAAAGTTTGTAAATCAGGTGGGCATATGGAACGCCATGTACAGCAGCATAGAGAAAAATCCCTTCTATGTTGTAAATGTGGAAAAATCTGCAAAAATACTATTGCTTGTACACACCATGAAATGTACTGTGGGCGTAACCGCATTGAATATAGAAAAGCAGAACGTATTGCAAGAACTTGCCAACATTGCGGTAGGCTGAGTAAATCAAAAATTGAACATTTGGATCATTTGAATTCGCACACCGGTGAAAAACCTCACAAGTGTAGCTGTGGTGCTCGATTTGGACATGTTAGCAATTTAAGAGACCATCATAAACGATTTGGTTGTGATGTTTCATTCAGAGATACAATTTACGGTATCCGTATGAAATCCCGAACAGTGCGACTTAAAGAAACAAATAAGATTGCGATAAAAGACTTATCGGTTCCATTAAAACATTGCTCAAAACGTAAAGATCCTGATAGATATCTTTGTAAAGTCTGCAATTTACGTTGCCGTGATTACACTCATTTCAGATCTCACAGATTGAAACATATAACAGAGAGAAAATTTATATGCAAAACATGCAATAATTGTTATAAGGATACACATTCACTTAGAATTCATATCAAACTCAAGCACTTAAGTAAAATACAATGTAATATCTGCGAAAAAAAAATCTCTACGCCGCACATGACAAAACATATGAGGATGCATACAGGTAGGAATTTCTTTACTAGCAGCTTTGTGATTACAAATTCCATTAAATTTTTTTAGGTGAAAAACCTTTCGTATGTGATGTTTGTGAAGAAGGTTTTGCCTCTAGAAAAAGTTTAACAGGACATAAATTCGAGATACATAATATTGGTACATTAAAAGTATCCGAGAAAACGGTCTACAAGTGTTATCTTTGTGAACAAACTTTTTGTGTGGGAAGGAGCCTTCGTAGTCACTTCCTTAAAGAAATACATTGTGAAAAAGAGGAAAAGTGGAGGGAAAAATTCGGTATTTCTACATTTAGATGTACGTATTGCACTAAAAAGGACTTTAGATGTTTCGCTGACTATGCAGCGCATGCTGGAAAAACTCATAATATGCACATTTATAGTAAAATGGAAGTAATATTTCAAGAGTTCGAGAAATTAGAAAATTCAAATCTTACGGAAAATGTAAAAATAGAATCAAACGAAATAGAAGATATCAAAATAGAAGATACCAAAACAGAATGCGGTCATGATGTAGATGGCCTTGAATTGGATTCTATCAATTCAAATGAGGAACGGAAAATCATAAAGGAGGAAACTGAAGAAAATGTAGAGAATATGGAAGAGACTATAAAAAAGGAACTAATTTTTGAAGAATTTATGGATAAATTTACGAGTAACACAAAAGAGGAAGATATCGATATAAAGTTCGAAGAAATGGAAATACTCGATGAGTTCCTCAATTCACTTCCAAAAGATAATGGTGAAGTTTGTAAGGAAAATAATTAGGTGGTAATAAGTACTTTTATAGTGCACAGCTATTTTGTTTTAATTGATATCTATGGAAGTATATTAAAATCTGCTTAGTGGCCGTATTACATATTCAATAAATACATGAAACTTTCCAACGCTTACAGTTTTTCTCTGTTAATATACATAACTCGAAAAAATAAAAACAAATTCGCTGGTGAAAATAGGTCATCAAATGATGTGCATTGTTAATTTAGATTAGATTTGTGGAGGGGTGTGCAGGCGTTTGCATCGCATTCACTACGACCTGAAAGATCTATTGTGAGTTCCCATTCATCTTACTCCTTTTCTAGGTTTAGACTGCTAATAAAGTCTAGAACCATTCTGAGACTTTGGTTCCACACGTAGTTTGGTGAACGAAAAGCATGTTAGAGGTGGAGTAATCTCTGCCTATCTAATGCTTCGCAGTTGCAGAACAATCGCTCCGAGGTCTTATTAGCATCCCGACAAGCTGCAGGATGAAGTCTCAGCCAAGCCCATTTTGTATAGGTGATATTTCAATGTTCAATGGCCTGAGAAGAGCTCTGTAATCTCTGTGTTCTCCTAAAGAGTAGAAGCTCTTTTTCCGCCAGAGGTGTCGATAAATTTTTTTGCCTTACAGTCCTTGTAGCTGTTCTTTTATCTAGGCCGTGAACAATTTTATTTCTTTTATGGCCCTCATTCCCAGGTGCCCACATGAGAATAACTTTATTTCTCCTTGATAGATTCTTGACATTGTCAATACTTACTCTTATATCGGCCAATATTAAGGTTTATACTATGCAAATGTATACCATATATAGAAGCAAATACACAGTCTGTAATCTGAATGCTTCAAAAAAACTTCATTTTAAGGCCTGAAACACAATTCGAGCTTTTCAGCCAGCTTGAAATTTGTTGACAACGTAAATCAGTGTTGACAACGTAAATCAGTATAGAAGAACATAATTAGAGTTTAATTTTTTTGCTAGTTTCAAGCTGGCTTGGGATTTGATCAAATTGCAAATTTCAAGTCCAATGGTTGCCAACTTGAGGGAATTTTGAGCACTGCCAATTCTGTTGGCAAATTTTTGAAACAATTGAGAAGTAAATAGTGACCAAAATTATTATTTTTTGTTTAATATAACTGATGCATCTCGAAAACTATCCAAAAAAGCATGAATTCATCGTCATTTTGGAAAATCGGATGCATTTCTGTCTTTCCTGAAGGGGAGTCAGTACCAAGATTTGCAAGCTTCGTACATTTTTCAATGCGAATTTGTGAAAAACTATTAGTAGCAGAAGAATGATTTATATCTTAAATTAAAGATAACGAAGAGGTCTAGTGAATAACGTCGGCAAAAATTAAAAAAAAAAAATGTATTGGAATGGAGATATTAACTTGAAAACTTGTCAAAAAGGTAAAAATTTATGTTTTTAAATCAAATTCTTGTTATGAGAATATATTCTTTAAATTGTGACTCTTTTGGAAAGATAAAGCATAGATATAGTCAATAACGTTGAGTTTTTTCATTTTTAGTTGAGCTTTTTTTAATTATTTGGCTCTAATAGTACCTACTTGTTTATCTCCCAATATTTCACCAATAAGAAATTGCAATATATCAATGAAAGTTGTTTAAATACAAATTAAAATAGTATGTTTAACATTTATATGCAATAAAAATTTGGGAGCGTTATATGAATTGAAACTTTTTCTGAATACTGACTTCGCTTAATGGCACTCACGAATAAAAGTTCTCATCATAAACAATAAACAAGTTAAAGTTTCAAATGTCAAAAACTCCAGTTGTGTTCAATTCGGCTTTTTCAGTCGAATTGAGAAAAAAGCTGGCGCTATAAAGCTGACTGAAAAACTCCAATGGTGTTTCCCATGTAATTAGTTCTCGATTAAATCAATTAAGACCAAAGATATATTTTTGATGGTAGAATTTAAGACGTATGAGCTACGAGCGAAACCGTTCTGTATATGGATCATTATAGGCATCAAATTCTATTGTATTCGAATGATTCTAATCCGTCGGAATTCTTTCTTCACAATATTTCAGAGTCCATAAATAGCTTAAAGGATATTGAAACAGATTCAGGAAAAAACCATTGCAAAGGTAGTGAAGTTGCAGAGTATTTTTTCGAAGTTATATTTCCAGTAAATTTCTAGGAAAAAATTGAGGGCTTCTTACATCACAAAAATCGAAATTTTCGACGCAGCGAATGTCTCATCAGTGTTGGTTATTTCTGATTGCCTACCAGAAAAGTTCGATGCATTGAAAATGCAGAAAAAACCGATCTTTCAGCCTTCCGGATCAGTGTTCAGAGAGGTCTCATCAGTGTGGTTTAATCTTTAACACAAAATGTTTTAACTATATAATTTTTTTTTTTTCACTTATAAAAATCTTTCTTCTTGATTCCAAACGATTACCGTGAAAATGTAGGCTTAGTGAAAAACATTTAAAACTTGTGGAAGAGTTTTGAATAAATCAGCCCTACCGAATCCATTTAATTCCAGTATTTATTCTGTGAGCAGGGTCGAAGTATGTATGAACACATTATTTGACCAACTAGTGTTTCAAAATGCTCCAGCACAGAGAAACATGATTGAAAGCAGAAAATTCATGGATTGAAACATTAGTTCACACGACGGTAAGAATGAATCGCCGTCTAAACCATAAATGTATGTTCACTGTAAAAATGCACAAATTGTTACCACAAAGTTTAAGTATTTTTTCCTAAAATGTAGGGAACATTTTAGGGAAAAATACCTAAACTTTGTGGCAACAATTGTGCAAATTTTTTATTGTGTTGTACCATAGATGGCACAAGAACTAGATGTCTCATGCAGTACCAAAAAAGTATACTAAATTTATATGGCTGGGTGGTCCATTCCGGAATGGACCACAACATTTGAAATGATGTATACGTCGAGTAATTCATATTTTTTCGTATCTGAAGTGTTGAGGAAGTCGATCAAATGTATACACAACTGCTTTCGGCACTCTCTAAAATATGTTATGGTCCATTCCAGAATGCACTACCCATTTCACAATCTGTATACTCTGCACTAGTATGCCATGCGACATCTAGTTCTTGTGTCATCTATGGTTGTACGTATGCAATGGGGCGATTAAAAAGACATGCTGTACAGGACTATGCAATTACTTCCTTAAATCACCTCTGGAAAATCTATTTTTGATGTTAGAATTATAGACATATGAGCTATGAGCGAAACTGTTCTGTATATGGATCATTATAGGAACAAATTCTATTGTATTCCAATGATTCTAATCCGTCGAAATTCTTTCGTTACAATATCTCAAAGCTTAAAGCATATTGAAACTGATTCAGAAGAAAACCATTGCCAAGGTAGTAAAGCCAGTTCCAGAGGATGACCACAGAAAATTTTCGACTAATTTGGAAGTACCTCCGAAAAGATTTTGTATTTATATTTCTTTTGATAGATATCTTTCAAAAATGATAAGAACAAATTGTGACTTATAATCAATACCGACCATTAAAGTTTTGAACAAAATCTATAAAGAATTCTCGAAATTTTTTCATCACTAAGTGAGAGAAAATTTTTAAATGAGAAAATGCCTCCAACTGCGACCACCACGAAACTGAGGTTAAATATGTTTTGGATTGTATTAATTAGGGCAAAACCCAGAAATAACTAATAAGATAATTACCAACCTTCCAGAATTCTCCAACGTTCTGTCTTATTTATTATTATTTATTTATTTTACCATTAAGGCGTTTAACTCTTGCCCTAATTAATACAAATAAAACATATTTAACCATTGCAGTCTTGTGGTCGCAGCCGTCCCACTGACTGATTACACTGCCAATGGTTTGAAACATTTTCTGTAAAATGAATGGGTTCTGAAAACCCTCGAGAATACTTCACAAGCTATGAAACAGACTCCCTCACTACCGCAAGAGAGCCCCAACGGAGTCCTAACAAATATTTGCAGTGTTCTTATGTAAAACTGACAAAAGTTTGAGTTGAATAGCTCCCCCCCCCCCTGAACTACTATTCATACAGAAAAATGGTGTTGTGATAATCTTGAGCTTGCTTTCTTATCTTCCGAACCGAAATATTTTTTGTATACCTTTCCTAACAAAATTATTTAAAAAATTTATCTGAACCAAATGACTACGATTCCTCAAACAACAAGTAAAAAAGCTAGAATTGGTCTAAGACCAATTCTTAGGATACCCTAGATGAATGCCCGTATTAAATTTCGTATGGTCACCGATCTATTCAAGTATTGATTTTGAAGTTGTTTTTCGCATATATTTCTAGAACGGTTTGTCGCACAGAAAAAATGATTATAACAAATTTTATAGGATTTCGTATTCTGCAGAAGTTTTTAGTACAACAAAAATGTCTTGGACTGATCGTTTTCAAAGTATACGTAAAAAACCGAAATTTTTATATGGCAACACCAAGAAGGTGTTGCCCGATTTAGTCTATTTTTGACATTTTATTTGCTAATGTAGTAAAAACATCATGTACGAAATTTCAGCTCTCTACGTCGACGCGTTCTCAGGCAGTGTCCAAATATATAGCGGAAAACGAAATTTTTATATGGCAACCCCACGAAAAAGTTGCCCGATTTGTCTCATTTTCGAACTTAATTTTACTTTTTTTTTTAAAGTCCGTGTACAAAATTTCAGCTCTCTAAGTATACGCGTTCTCGAGTTATCGTGCGCACAGACGGACGGACGGACGGACTGACTGACGGACATGCAAAAATCGAAATAACTTTTAATATTATGAATGGGTGTCCAATCCATTTTGCTCTACCATCATTATTTCGAGGTGTTACAAACGGAATGACAAACTTAGTATACCCCTATGATTTCATCTAGGGTATAAAAACTCTCAGCTGAGTAATCATTATACATATATATGCCGCTATGCCGTGGGCTGATGGAAACCCCAAAATCCTCGAAAATACTTCCCAAGCCATGAAACAGAAATCTATATGTGTGCGTTCGGAGTCCGTTTTCTAAAATGTTCTATATTGATACTTATGGAAAAGTGCTAAACATTGGCTTTATGTATGCCACAGATCCTAAACTACTATCCATACAGGAAAATAGTCTTCTAGTAATTTACAGCTTGATTCCTTATCTTCCCAAAGGCTACACTTCCTATATACCTTACTTAACAAAATAATAAAACAGTTTTGATTACAAAGTAACCTTACCATTTAACGCTCAATACCTCTCAGCTCAGTGATAATTGCATGTGTGTATGTGCAGCCGGAGTCCGAATCTGTAGGCAGCTACATTCGATATCATCAGCCCACGGCATGCCATGACGGCACAGCGACATTACAATGATTACTCAGCTGAGAATTTTTGTTTGAGAAATCGTAGTCTTTTGGTTTTTTTAAATAATTTTGTTAGGAAAGGTATGAAAATTTTTTTTCGGTTCGGGAGATAAGAAAGCAAGCTTAAGATTATCAGAACAGAAAGAAAGAAAGTGTTAGTGCGTTCAGTTCAGACGTGTTTTTTTGATCTCTCGCAAATTTTTGATTTTTATGTAGTGGGAGTTTTAATTAATTTAATTTAATATAATCTTTTAATTTTGATAGCAATTTCAAGTGTTAACAGTGCGGAATTAAGCTATCTTATATAGTTATTATAATTAAAATCAAAAAGGAAAAGTAGCTCTCATATAGCGAATCTCTATTGCGGATTATTTTATAAGCTTGTGTGTGTTTGGGTGAAATATTCTATAAGTGTGTGTGTGAGCAAATCTTTTTCGGCGTGAGTGTAGTAAATCTGTCGACGGGTGTGTGGGTGAATTTATAAACTTGTGTGCGTGGGGGGAAAATTGGAAAAATGAATTGTTATGAATGCAAAAAATCAATCCGTAAAGATCCTATTTGGGTCTGTGGGGGATTATGCAATAAAATTTTTTGTACAAAATGTATCAAATTGACGGATTATGAACAAAACTTAGTATTAACTAATCCCAATATTTCATTCATGTGCACAAGCTGCAAACAATGCAATTTGAAAGAAATGAAAAAGAAATTTGAGGAAATATTGAATATTCTAAACACCTTAACTAGTAATCAAGAGAAGCAACTAAACCAAATACAGGAAAAGGTCAATGACACGCAAGATAGAATAAAATCTATCTCATATAGCGGAGTTGCAAAATTGGACCTTTCAACTGAAAAATTAGAAAAGAAAGCTAAAAAAGTTTCATCGCAGGGACTTGTGATCAAACCTAAAAAGGAGCAATCATCACATGATACGGAAAGAGAAGCTAAGGAGAAAATAAAACCTAATAAAATCAAAGCACCTGTAGCCCAGCTAAAACATATTTCCAATGGCGGAATACTGGTAAAATCTAATACTGGTAAAAACACACAACTGCTAATGCAGGAGGCGCAAAATAACCTTGGAAACGGGTACAATGTGTATTTAACAAAACCGCAACTCCCGCGCTTAAAAATTACAAACCTCGAAAAAAATTACACAAATACAGAGCTAATGCAAGAATTGCGCGACCTTAACCATTTCATAACTGAACAAGACCAAATTAGTATTGTTCACAGCACAAAAAGTAAGTATAATAATAAATGGACTATTTTTCTTGAAGTAGCAGGCCACACATATTATAAATTGGTTGAAAGGTACATAAATATTGACTGGAACAGCCATTATGTTAAAGAGCATGTCTTCATTAGAAGATGCTTCAAGTGCCAGCAATTTAATCACGACTCGAAAAATTGTGAAAACGATAACAGGTGCGGTAACTGCGCTGGACAACACAAGACTGCTGACTGCAACTCGAACGAAGTACGCTGTGTCAACTGCATGCACAACAAAAACGCACAGACCTCTCATTACGGTCTGCATGCAGCCTCAAGCCCAGAATGCCCCGAATACATGAGACGAGTAATAGAAAAGAAGCAGAAAATAGACTACACTGTCGAGACCATATAAAATGCCTGGTAGTAAAAAATTGAATATTTTATTCTTAAATATCCGTAGTTTGAGAAATAAATTGCATGAAGTGCAAGCTATGGCAAAGATATACACCGACATACATATAATAATTCTCAATGAAACATGGCTATATACAAATGAAACAAAGTATTATAGTATTCCTGGATATGAAGCTATTTTCAATTGTAGGAATAATAACAGGGGGGGTGGTTCAGTAATGTTTCTCAGAAATGATGTAATATACAGAAAACTCAAAAATGAAGCTGACTACAACACAATACTTGCTGAAATTTCATGGGAAAATAATAAAAAAATTAAAATATTAACAATGTATAGATCACCGAATGAAAATGCTGTGGACTTCATCGAGCGACTTGAAAGTATACTAAGTGTTAATAAAAACCTTATATTTATGGGTGATACAAATATAGATCTTCTGGTATCCACTAATATCTGTAAACAGTATATGGACAGCTTGAGATCGCTGGGATTCAATATTGTAAATAAGTTACTTCCAATGAACGCTACTAGAATTACGGATCAGAGCAGCACAATAATTGATCACGGAGTCACTGACCTACTATTAAACCATGAGGTATCCTTAAACATGGACCATGCTCCTTACACTGATCACGCACTGTTAATTATGACAGTGAATGGTATATCCGTTAAGAAGAAACGAATGAAAACGAAAGTAATGCAGAAAACAAATAACAATGGCTTCAAATCTATGGTGCAGTATAAGTTGAACATAGAACCGGAACTTAGTATAGAAAAACTCATTAGAATTATAAATGAGTCAAAGGAATCTAACACTAGATATAAAAACATTCGGACTAGAAGTAACGAATGGATTACTGACAGTATACTCAGTGCAATGCAAGAAAGACGAGATGCTTACAACAACATGCTGCATAATCCTGGTAACACAAGATTAAGGGACCTCTACAAGAAAATTAAGAACCAGGTAACAAAACTAATAAGACAAACAAAAGAGGAATATATTAATAGAAAATTGAGAGAAGCCGGAAGTAATCCGCGGAAGTTTTGGAAAGTGATAAACAACGACATACTGAATAGGGATGGAGGAAATAGGGAAACATACATTAGAGAATTGAAGGAAAATGGAGAAATATACAATAGTAATTTTGAGATAACTGGTCATTTGAATAAACATTTCAATGAAATTGGATTTAATTTAAACAACAAAATCCCAAATAATCCATATGCGCGTAATTCATACAATGATAAAAGCATGTTCCTGCAACCCACAGACACAGCAGAAGTACAACACATAATTAGGAATTTAAAAAAGGATTCTGCACCTGGCATTGATGGCATCACGGCGAAAGACCTAAATATTCTTGTGAAAGTGGTAAGTGAGCCTTTGTCCTCTCTTATCAATGGAGCGTTCCTGAAAGGTGAATACCCGGATTGTTTAAAAGAGACTCTTGTTATCCCAATACACAAAGGAGGTGACACAACAAACCCAAGTAACTATCGTCCAATCTCACTCTTAAGTACAATAGGGAAAATCTACGAAAAACTATTAGATACAAGAATAAAAAAATTTATCTCTGTCAGTGGGGGATTTGATAAAAATCAATACGGATTTCAAGAGAAATGTGGTACGGATACGGCCATTACTGAATCAATGCACATGATAAATGAATACTTAGACGCGGGTATGTATGTGGGCGTTGTGTTTATCGATCTACGAAAAGCCTTCGATACAGTTGACCATAAGATATTGCTGGAGATCTTGGATGAACTAGGACTGCGAGGTAAAACTAATGATCTAATCAAAGATTATTTATCACGCAGAAAGGTTAGAACTAAGATAAATGGAACACTCAGCACTTCCTTACCATTTCGCACGAGTGTACCTCAAGGTTCTATAATAGGACAAACACTATACTTGCTGTATATAAAAAACATTTCATCTGCCGGTCTAATGGGGAAGTACCATATATATGCGGATGATACAAATTTGATTTACTACGCCGAAAATGAGCAAGAGTTGGAAAGCAAACTACAAGATGATATGGTAAGATTAACAAATTGGACAAATGGTAACAAACTTTCTCTCAATGAGGATAAAACAAAATACATGGTGCTTAAACAACGAAACAAGGCTGAGATTTATCCAATATTGAGTATTAACTCCAAGCAAATAGAAAGAGTAACTGAGGTGAAATATCTAGGTATAAATATTGATGAGAAACTCAACTGGAGCAGGCATGTCGACGAAATAGCTTCCAAAATCAACCCAATATTAGGTGTATTGCGAAGAGGCCCTAGGTTAAATAATGATACAGCTCTTGCAATTTACAATGCACATACATATATCGTCGCATATTAGATATGGATTACTGGCGTGGAGTCAGTGCATTCAATCTGAAAAAATTAGGGTGAAGAGATTAATTAATAGAGCCTTAAAAATCCTGTTCAGTATGCCTTGGAGAACACCTTCGACGGAATTACACGCACATACGAAAACTCTAAGCATTAATCAAATGATTTACCTTGAAAAAGCTAAATTTATTCATAAAGTTGCACGTGGACTCATCAAAACAAATATACGAATAGACACACACATAAGTATACATAGCCATCGAACGAGGAATAGAAAAAAACTACGAGTACAGCAACCTAAAACAAACAGAATCAGAAAAGGACTTATATATACGGCGACCAAAATCTATAACGAGCTTCCTGAAGTTATCAAGGCAAGCTCAAGCTTTACTGTATTCAGTTCTAAGCTAAAAGGCCTAGTTAGGGATTTGCCCATTGACTGCGAGGTTGATTGAATGAACTTAACATACATCTGAAATCTGCTTTTGAATTTGAATAATGAATGATAGGAATAATCGGAAATTTAAAAACGCACACAAAAAACACAAAAACAGGAACAAAAGACTTCTATAAAATAATCGAGTTCTAAAATAAAGTCATTATAATAATAATAATGACCCTTCTCTAATACCAGCTAGATGCTGACTGAGAAGAGGTTCAAACATTATAATAAGTATATTTGATGAGTCATGCTAGAATTAGAGTGATGGAGAGAGTGGTGGTTGGAGGGAAAAAAAAAAAAAAAAAAAAAAAAAAAAAAAAAAATAGTAGTTTAGGGCGTAGGAGCTATTCAAATCAAACTTTTATCAGTTTTACATAAGAACACTGCAAATATTTTAGAATGTAAGGACTCCGTTAGGCCTCGCATGTGGTAGGGAGGGAGCTGTTTCATGGCTTGTGAAGTATTCTCGAGGGTTTTGGCTGATGAGATTAAATATAGCTGCCTACACTACAGATTCGGACATGGACACCTGGAATTATTACTCAGCTGAGAGTTAGGCCTCGCCCAAAACCCCCGGGACTACGACATATATAACATGGACACTCGGCGAAATGTATTAGTGTGCTGTGTTTGTATTCGTTTCATCATAGCAGTAGTGGAATTGTACAATTTTGAAGGAGGGTATTTCAAAAACTTAAAATAAATTGTATACTTCCAATATTACTACTGAACTTTTAAAAAATATTATATATAGATATAAAGATTATATATAGTCCTACCTAACAAAACTATGGCAAAGATATATTATTTGCACATGAAAAGAAAATATTTCCTATGAATTCTACTTTTTATAAATACTCAAACTATTAAACTATTGATTAGATAAATACCATGTTTACATGCAGGATTGAACCATGGTTCAACTCGGGTTCAACTCCATGTATAAGCGGCTCGATTTGAAATTGGGTCGACTTGACTCCTCGACTCGACCACGCTTGGCTGGCGTAGTCGAGTCGAAATTGTGTCCTATAAACGCGGATTGTATAGTCGAGTTGGGATTTATTTTGTTTGCTCTTTACTCGAAAGCTCTGTTGGTTGTATATTTTTTGTGAGTTTATTTTGTTTATTTAAATAAAATTTATAACTTTATCACAAAAAATACCATAAGTAATGTTATGTTTAAAATATTTAAAATAAAAAAAATACTCACGCTTTCATTTAAATTGATGGTTTCTTCGATTACAGAATCGTGGCTCTGACGTTGTTCTTCATATACCTGCAGTAATTACAGATATTAGGAAATGATAATTTTTGTTTTTGAAAAAAACATATTCTTAACAAAAAGGAGTTACTTACATTTGTGTTGCAGTCGCCACAAGCAGGAATATCATGGACTGGAATAGCAAGATTTGTCAGTCTTTCGGGACTTTTTCCCATAAAAACAAAGCTTTGATTGAAATCATCTTCGATTACACTCAAATGGAGCTAATAAAGAAGTATTATTATTAAGATTTTTTTTTGTCTGTATAAGTGGTGGTGTGTACCTACATATGAAATTATAAAAAAAAGTACTTTTAAGTGACTTACAATATTTGAAGATTCCACACAGGGTAAATCTGATATTTGTTCATTTTCCATGGAGATACTATGGCTTATTGAAGGCTGAATGCAGAATTCTTTTGTTTGCCCTTCTAGTGAATCGTTCCTAATATGGCTATCTTCATAAATCTACTAAAAAGCTTATTAGTAATCTTACCTGAAATATAACAAAAAAGATACCATTATTGCTGGATAAGTAGACTGAGTGGGTGCGTTCACCGACACGATAGCGTCTTGTAGCGTAGTGTTAGCGTAGTGTTAGCGTAGCGTAGTAAACATATGTCAAAAGAATTACTTTGACAGTTAATTACTACGCTACCCACTTTGCCACGGTGAACGAAAGAAAGCGTTGCGTAGTGTAGTAAAAACTTTGAATTTTTAGAATGTGAATTTTTTAACATAAAATTATAAAATATGTACGAAAATGTATGAAGAAACATTTAAAACGAATAAATACAATACAATGATCCTAGAAAATTTAATATTGCTATTTTGTTATAATTTCCCAATCTGGCAAACTGTCTCCTAACCTAACAAAGATTTTATTTAGCAAACCCATTCCTTTATATACACTTAAAGGTTTAAGTATAGTGTAAATTCCTGGCGGATTACATAAATCATAGATATAAAAATGTGTGAAATTTATTAAAGAAATAATAAACACTGAACCAACAGAATCGTTCTATGTAGGGCATGAAGAGAACAAAACTAGTCCATCCTACTAGTACTAGCAAAACAATAAAATAAAAACTCCGATGCTTTATGGTTGACCACCTATTAATACCGTTTTATCATGAAGGCATGATATGGTATCATTCCAACAATCAACGAAGATTTGTTCATTTAAAATAAAATAAGATAGCCTTTACAATTGTATAAAATAATACGTTTAACTTTGGAAAGACCATTTAATTGCCTCTATTTACATAACTTACTAACAATCATTGAGAAAAATATAATAAATGCTCGAACTGTATAAGCTAACCTATAAAGTTGCCATGTTATTGTCGTTCTTGTATCCGTATCCATGGTAACACATCACTTCGCTACATTTTACTCTCCTAAATACGATAGTAAAAGGTAGCGCGCTAAAAGTCACTCTCAGTGGGCTCAGTGAACACAGAAGAAAGTAAAAGGAAGTGTTTCGGTAGCGTTTATCTGTCATTTTTCGTGCTCAGTGAACGCACGAAAGCGTTTGGTAGTGACAAAAAGTGACTTTTAGCACGCTTTCTTTCTGTCGGTGAACGCACCCACTGGGTCTAGCATTCTCAACAAAATTCTCAGAATTGTCAATCTGGTAATTTCTACTTGTGTTGACATTCTGCGTCTCTTGTGTTACAGAAGGAGTATCCTCAATCGGTTTCCCTTCGTTTATCTATAATAAACCTTATGAGTAGTTCTATTTTAGATGTGATATTATAAGTACCCTCGTTACAGGATGTCTAAGTACATTTGAAAAGTCCGGTTCATTTTCATTTGCATATGTGTTGCCTCTCTGAGAAGAGATATTATTAAAAAAAAAAAGTACTTTTTAAGATTTACCGTATAAAGATACTCATCGGCGACAGGTCTTTGAAGAGGTATAGCAATGTCAGATAATCCTTCCCCAATGTCATCATGGTCAGTATCCTTTGTTTTATGTAATGTAATTAGGCAGTTGTGAGAAATATTGTTAATATTAAACTTACTACAGAATTTGAACAGCAATCTTCACATTCAGCAAAGTTATGCAATGGTACTGCACACATTTTTAGGGTTTTCCGCACTTTGTTTTTGTTAATGTTGTTTTCGTTGAAATGATCCTCACATACGATGCTTCCTTTTAAAGGTATATAATTCATACGCCCAATAGCTTCAAGCCATTTCTTACAAAAGACCTTATCTCGAGGAAACCTAATTTGCAAAATTTGGAATGATGAAAGAAAACTTGAAAAACTATAGCTGTGAATAAACGAAATTTAATAGGTAATTTTTAAATTTAAATTTTATAATATTTTTTAACTTTTTAAATTTGTAAGAATTTTTTCTAATGCCCCATTTATTTTCAGAAAATATTTCTTGGCGTTGCCTTTGTATGACTGGCATAATTTAGCCACCAATGACAATTCAATTGTAAACAAACAAACCGGCGTTGGTAAAATGTAAAATTTTTTGCCAGGGCTGTTTATTTTTATAAATATTTCACTTTTATTTTGTTTAATACGCTATAATTAATTAGTAAGGCTATTAAAGTTACTTGAAGAATGCTTTCCCACGACAATAACTCTGTTCGTTCCTGCAGCACAGCACAGCGCACTTCATTATGATAATTTAAGACTCCGGAGTCTCTATTACACAAAATATCGCTCACAAAAGAATATTTCGCATTTATTTCACACTATCATTACATAAAAATCACGTTTAATTATTCATTTTTCACAATATCGCGAATTCAAATCCGAGAACTTCTTTTCAAAATTATGAAATGTCAGAATGTTGAATTGACGAAAATATGCACTAAGCCCTTTCGTCATTCTCGCCAAGGTCACACATTGAATAAATAACTAATAAGGAAACGTCATATCGGATGAAAACTTAAGTATCTCGGCGAAAAGATGGCGGATCTGTTGAAGAGAATGGAAGCCAAATTTTGTCAAGTATTAATTTTGGGAATTTTATTAAAGTTTTTAGCGGAATTCAGTGGAGTAAATGGTTTAAAAAGTGAATTTCAGTGTCCCATTAAACTCAGAAAGTAAAGTTATAGTTTCTCTTTTAGATTGTGTCGCATCAGCTAACACAAAGAAATCTGCGAAATTTTTTAAGGTGGTAAAAGTTAAAAAAACCCACGCCTGCGGAGCCGAGAACATTAGCGGCGTTAATTACAATAAAGAACTTATCAATGAGATCAAAAATAAAAAGGTCTCCGGAAAACACATCAATAATAATCTCAACATGAAAAGTGCAGCAGATTTACTTACTGCAGAGGACATTGAAAAGCTCAGACAATTTGAGGTTATAACAAAGAATTCAGATAGCGAAGCCAACAGTAGCCATGTTGGAAATATAGGCGCACAAACTCAAGACAAGGATTCAGGCAATATCCCACCGACTAATGATACCCCATTGACTAATGAAGAGGTGAACAAATCACAAAAAGGAAATTCCGAGGCCGACTGGATAACCAATCTTAGTTTGGACAACCAGGAGTTCAAAATCATTAAGGCAAGGAAAAGAAAGCTAATTGAAAGGGAGGATCAAGGTAAGGGTGATCAAGCTAAATCCATTTACGTAAATAAATATTCATTACTGGCAAATGACGATCTAGTCATGGAGACGGATGAGTCTCAAGATACACATACTATTAGTGAGGTTAGCAATGTAAGTAATACAATAATATTGAATAAGAAGGGAGTCTCAAACACATTATCTAATAAGAGTATAGCCAGTTCAAACCTGCCTAGTAGATCTATAGCGTTTTGCCCGCCAATTTTCGTATTTGGAATCAGTATTAAAGTTCTGATTGATTTCATTGAAAAGACAGCCTTAGACTGTAAAATTGATAATATTAAATATAAATTCTCAAACGTAGGTTTTAGAAGAACTAAAGTGTTCGTTAGTGATGCAAGTGTGCACCGCGTGTTGATGGAGCGTCTACGTATCACGAAGGTCGAAGCCTTCTCATTCGCGCCTAAGGAATCCAAAAAGATCTCCTTGTTACTTAGAGGTCTAGAAAGTGATACTCCGGTGGAGGAAATAGCATTTGCCCTCAATGTGAAGGCTCCTAACACTAAAATTTCAAAGGTGTCACCCTTTAGCACTGCCCGTACAAGGGAGTTAGGCATCAACACAAGACTTTTCACTATCCAACTCGAAGCCGGGGAAAACACCTCGGAATTAACAGCCATTAGATCTCTCCTTTACCAAGCCATCACGTGGGAAAGGAAAAGGCAAAGAAATACAATTAGATGCTTTAGGTGCCAGAGGTTTGGGCACACGGGCGAGTTCTGTGCATATGATAGTAGATGCGTAGTCTGCGGGGAGAATCACGACTCGGAAGTTTGCATTAAATTAAATGAAAATAATCCTAATAAACAACCTCCCAAATGTGTTAATTGTGGGGCGATAGGCCACCCGGCTAGCTACGGAGGCTGCCCAGAATATAAAAAATATAGAGAGAAAAGAGATACACTCAAACAGAAAGCCAGCCAGTCAATCAGTAATCGTAATACTTCTACAAAACTTGCGATTAACAAGTTTATCAACCCCTCAATATCCTATGCAGATATTACCAGAGGAGGCCCGGAGGAACAGAGCGAAGCGTGTGGGATGCTGAATGGTTTCTTGAGGGAATCCCAGAAACTTTTCGACATTCCCTTCAGAGAACTTATTAGTCGCATCACTCAATTTTGGCCTAATTATTTGAAATTACACAACAAAGAAGATAAGATGTTTGCTTATCTAGAGTTTGTAGCCTCCCTAGTTTCCAAATGAGTCACACAAATTTTAAGACTCTAGCTTTAAATATCAATTCATTGATATCTCATGACAAAAGATTAGCACTCACTGGTTTGCTTAAGCAACATAGAATCCAAGCATGTCTTCTCTCGGAAACGAGACTTAATATCATTCACAAGCCCAGGTTAGAAGGATTCAACTTAGTAAGAAATGACAGCGGCAGAGGCACTGCGGTGGCGATCAATAATAAATTCAAATGGACTCACATTCCATTTCATAGCGACTTGTTCTCAGCTTGCCTCGTTTGCATTTCAGGTAGCACCAACTCAAACTCCTCAAGGAAGCTACTTTTAGGCAGCCTATACATACCTTCTAACTCAGACCCAAACATAGCCAGTGATCTAGACAGATTGTACAATTTGACTAATGACTTTGAAGCGGTGATCTTAGGGGGAGATTTCAACGCGAGGCATACCAGCTGGGGTGACTCGGTGAATAACAGAAACGGAAACTCCATATACAGCTGGCTGTATAACGGCCCATTTCTGTCGCTGGACCTGATCTCACCCAACAGTCCAACCTTTCCGAGATCATCCTCGGTCCTGGACTTTTTTCTTATATCAGCTTCCTTGGCGGCTTCACCAGACCAAGCTCAATCTCAGATGTGCTTCACTATACCCTCTCCCTCAGATCACTTTGGTGTCGTGTTGATTCCTAATACAGAAAACTTTTCTCCATTACTACTCTCACCGGAGACCTACACGTGCTTTGAAAACACAGACTGGGGTGTATTCAGACATGATCTACACAACAGATTGAGACTCATAAACGTACCTATGGAAGATAACATCTCAAGCCAAGAGATAGATAGTTTGATGCCTAGAATCACCACCGAAATAATGGAATGTACGCAAAGACACTCAATAACGCGGAACACCACAAATTTTAAATATCACAACATTTCCATCACAACTAAAAGACTCTTGAAGATTAGAAATATCTGGCTTAAAAGCCTGAAAAGATCCTTTCATAGACACCTTAATAGGGTAAATAGAGAGTATCAGGAAATCTATTCCAGAGTTCAGTGCCTGAGCAAAATAATTAAAGATAGGGTGAGAATAGAGCTTAATTTAGCATTCAAGCAGAGATTGAGTAGAATTGTTCCATCTCCTCAAGCTTTTAAGGAAATAGACAGGATCACAGGCAGAAAATACTTTGGTACAGACATAACAAGGGATACCCTCACCTACAATGGTCTAGCTTTAGTGAACGTTGAAGACAAAACTGAAGCCTTCAAGGATTACTTCTCCCACATTTATGCTGTAAAAGATCCTCTGCATGACTTGGCCCTGAACAGACAAGTACATGAGGCGGTTCGCAATTTCAACTCCATTGCTTTTGAGTCTCATCTCTCTATTTTCTCCTCCAACAATAAGGCCGATAATCCCATCGACCAATCCAATTTCACCTCGGCCTCCAAGGTCCATCAAATCAAAATCAATCTGAATAACAAAAAATCCTCAGGACCTGACGGCATCTCCAACTTCATAATCCGCAAGTGTCCGGATTCCCTGGACTTAATTCTGTCCACGTTGTTTAACCATTGCATTAACATCGGACACTTTCCGGCAGTCTGGAAAGAAGCAAAGCTGATTCCTATAGCCAAGAAAGGAAACTCCAAAGAAATCAGAGATTTCAGACCCATCTCCCTAATATCAAATATTGGAAAATTTTTCGAAAGGGTTCTGGCGGAGAAGCTGGTTGACGCTTGTGAAGAACTAAACATTATTCCAGAAAACCAATTTGGCTTCAAAAAGGGCCATTCAACAGAACAAGCTATCCTACTTTTGTCAAATCAAATCACACACAACTTAAGAAACAAGAAGTGCACAGTTTGTCTAGACATAGACCTAGAAAAAGCCTTTGACTCTGTCTGGCACAAGGGTTTAGTCTACAAATTGTTACAATTAAATCTTCCAGCTTGGCTAGTGAGAACACTTACCCGGTTTCTTGAGGATAGAAAAACCAATATTACAATCCGAAATGACTCCTCGGGGCTTATCCCAGTACACTCAGGAGTACCGCAAGGCTCCATACTCGGACCCCATCTTTTTAATTTATTCTTACACGATTTCCCCGTCAAGGATCCTCTGACTGAGGAGACGGGTGCGATTCTATATGCGGACGACACTATTCTATTAGCCAGTGACGAGCGACCGCATGATGCTCTAGTCAAGCTGAAAAACATACTGCCATCACTACTCAACTACTACAATAGCTGGGGCCTCAAGCTAAATAGTGACAAATGCGGCCTGATCTGCTTTAGAAACGCCAGTGGTAAAGGGCACCACTTGGCAGTTCGCGAAAGCAAAAACCTTAAACTTAGTATTAACAACAATAGTATTCCACTCAAAACTACAATAGACTACCTAGGTATTAGGCTTCAGAACAAGCTCAAATTCAACGCACACGCCAGAAAAACTCTTAACAAAGCCAAAGCAGCCTCGTCTACACTCAAACCACTATTGAGGTCCCAGAGTCTATCCAAGGGCACTAAGCTTCTAATCTACAAAACCCTAATTAGACCTATCCTTACATACTGCTTTATATCTTGGTTCACAATCTCACCTATTGTTGCAAAACAACTAAATATGTTTGAAAGAAAAATCATTAGATTCTGCACAAACAAATTCAGAAGGCCCAACAAAAAATGATTCCCCAATTCTACCCTCTATAGGGAATCCGGCATCACTCCCCTCACCCAACACATGATTAAAATAGGTAACAAAGCATTAGAACGCCTGGAAAACCATCAAAACTCGTTAATCAGATCTATATTCAATCTAAACCGCAATGACTCCCTGATAGATAACTATTATCTTTCTCCAATCAATATGCTACATCCTGGCTCTCAGCCGCTACTTCAGGCAAACCAGGAGGATCAAATTTCGTTTTATGAAAGCGCTTCGACTTGCAACTACAGGGGTTAGCCACTATGCATCACACAAACAACACTACAACAAGACCCAGTGACAGTCCCCTCAGGACTCCCACCTGAATCCCAATAACTAACTTTTTAATTGTAATTTATCTCACGCATAACCCCAAACTTTCAATCAGAACTGGAATACCTCTTTAAGACTAATACTATTTAAACACCTAAAATAACACAAGAATTCATCCTACCTTAACAGGATCAGTTCTAGGTAATAGACAATATTTTTAATATACACCATATACTTAGCAAAACATATAATAAAATAAAATAAATACTCAAAACTATTACAAACATAAACAACAAAATGTAAGGAGTGACTACACCATTGCTAGTCAGCCACATTCAAATCTAAACAATGTAACTAAACCATATCTACTAGCGCAGACAGTCTACTTAGCAGTAACACTGTAAACCTTATCATAACATTGAATCAGGACCCAATTAGCTCCCATAATTATAATAAGAAGGCCAAAGGCCACTACACTACATTAATACTGAAGGTATTTTGCCCTACAAGGGAAGTAGTTATTTAGTTTTTAAGTTTTCTGTTATATTATCAGCCCACAAGAGGCAAATAACGAGAAGTTGTGTCGGGAGCAAGCACACACATTACACTAATACTGTTCAGACCTTCTGTCACAATAAAACTGCTTGTACGAGGAAACAAACCCTCAACATCTAGAGACTAAGCTTATTCCAGCCTGGCATACTTTGAAGCCGGCAGTATATAATTCTAAGTAGTCACGAAGACTTGTATTTAAAAATGTGAATTTAGACTCAATAAAGTTTCTTGAATCTTGAATCTTAAGCATCTCGGCGAAATGTTTAGTGTGCTCTGTTTGTATTCGTTTCGTCATGGCATTGAATAAATAACTATTAATTAGTTATTTATTCAATGCGTCATGGCAGTAATTAAATTCTGACATTCTGAAAGGGCACATTTTTTATAATTCAAATTCCCATGTAAAATAAACAAATTTTTAGCTCCCCCTCATTTTCAGATAACATTTCTTGGCGTTGCCTTTGTATGACTGGAATAATTTAGGCACCAACTGACAATTCAATTGTAAACAAACAAACCGGCATTGGTAAAATGTTAAATTTTTTGCCATGGCTGTTTATTTTTATAAATATTGCACTTTTATTTTGTTTAAAACAATATAATTAATAAGTAAAGCTATTAAGCTTACTTGAAGAATGCTTTCCCACGACAATAACTCCGTTTGTTCCTGCAGCACAGCACAGCTCACTTCATTATGTTAATTTAGGACTCCGGAGTCTCTATTGCACAAAATGTCGTTCACAAAAGGAATATTCCGCACTTATTTCACACTACTATTCATAAAAATCACGTTTAATTAATTATTTATCCCAATATCGCGAATTGAAATCCGAACTTATTTTGAAATAATATGAAATGTCAGAATGTTGAACTGACACACAATAGGCAGTAGGCCCTCTTGTCATTTCTCCCCCCCCCCCCCCCCCGGACCATAGGTCACACTGTCATTGAAATGCTTAAACACGTACACTGTATTCGCACGATACCCCGCTTCCTTATTAGTTATTTATTCAATGGTCATGAATGACAAATGACAGCTTCTACAGAACGAAGAACTGCTGGAATCTGAATGCAACACCGACACTAGCGCCGCCACTTTAGTTCGATTCTACAGTACGCTGGCGCCATCTAAGTTCGGCGGAGTTTCGATACTACAGTACAGTGGCGCCCTCATTCGGACCAATTACTCCTCCATTTTGCTTATTTGGCGTTTGGGTGTTTGGCTTTGGAAAGTTTCCATTTCGACGAGGGCGCCACTGGTCTTAGTTAGCGAACTAGATGGCGCCAGCAGATTTTTTGTCAGCTCCACCGCTTATGGCAGTCCATATATACGCCATTTGTTAATCTTATGTCGGTATTGAGTTAAGTGTCAGAATATAATTTCGTCTGATGAAGAAAATTGCAATAATTTCTTAATATTTCCAAGTGTTATGCTATAAATGATATGCGAAAACAGTTTTGTGCAAGTGTAAATTATGAGAAATTAAAATCCATGCTATTTCGCCAAGTGTGGATTAATTTGTTCTGTGCAATTGTCAAAGTATCATTGGACGCCTTTTCAACATCTAAACGTTTATTGGGGAAAAAAGGAAAATAACTTAAGCGATAATAGCAGGATATTAAAATTAATTATATATAATTGGGTGACTGCGTTTAATAAAGGACAATCTCTTATTTGAATATATGTAATTTGCTGTTTGGAAAAAATTGAAAAGTTTTTGTGAGTTGAATGTTTTACCGCGCAAAATGGAAGATGTCGAGTATTTGGAAGAATATGAGGATGTTGTTCTCACAACAAGTAAGATGCAATTCAGTATTTCTATGTACTATATAAAAATTTACTAAAAAATTTCAACTTTAAAGGTCGTGCAAAAGGAAAACTTATAAGTTACAATACTGTTAGTCCTCCGATCGCTTTTAATTCTTTGTATTGTGAAGATTCAAATTTCGGTTTCGCTGAACATAGTGTTATTGAAGATGCAGCTCCCTTCCAAATGAAATATGATAATTCAGATAATTCTACAATTGAAGGAGATGATCATGATGATTCCACAATTGAAGGAGATGATCTTGATGATTCCACTATTGATGGAGGTGATCTTGATGATTCCACATTTGAAGGAGAATCATTGGACTTGGACAGCTCAGATCTTTCATATAAAGATATAAAACCATATTTGAGTAATGATGAGGTTTCAACAAATTTTGAAAGTAGTCAAGATTTTAACAATTCGATCACAGAACATTCGCATATATCTCCGGAAAAGAGACGTAAGTAAAATTAAAGTTTCAATTATTATTTAAGATTTTTGAGCAACAAAAACTGTTCTAGTAGTCAAATATATATAATATATGAAAAAGTTACTCTACTCTAATGTTAATATTAACTCCAATAATAAGTTTCTCGCTAAGAGCTATCAAAGTCGGTGTGATATTACCTACACGGTCAACTGACCACCTCTTGCAGAATCAGGAATAATAAGAACATTATCATAAAAATAAATTTTTCATTTCTTTCTTTCGAATTTTGACAGTAGATAAACTTTTTTATCTGTGATCTCAATAAGCGCAATTGAAAGAGCATTTAAAAATCACTCAGTCTTTTTTTTTTCCTTTCTAATTGGAACAATTTTAATATACCATAAACCCTAAGCCTAACAGCTAAATACTGTTTAGAAAGGCGAAAACCCAAGAAATTGTTGTAGACTTCGGAAAAATGTTGGAATGTTGTATGTAATAACTATTGAATTTCAGTCTGCTCTAGACGAGTAAATGTCCACCTTCAGTGTTATAATTAAGGATATTTTATACGAGAGCTTTGAGTCCAACAAAAAATCTAGACCATTTATTGATTAAACGATTGAATCTCCCTTGTTTTCCTTAAATTTTATCACACATCGCTAGATACATTTTTCATATATTGCTCTCATTCGATATTGATATTTTGTATTGGCTTAATTAGTCCAAGCTAATAACATTAAAACTCTTTTAAATAGAAGCTGAAAAAAAGAAACCCAAAAAACGAAGGATCCGGAATTTAGACGCCGTCAGCAGTGATGAAGAACTTGGAACAGTTAGACGTAAAATGGAAACCTCACAGCAAGTAAATTTTAAATTTTTTACATATTTTATGCATTTTTTAAAATTTTCTTTTCTTTTTCAAAATTACAAAAAGAAGAAGATGATAGAAGTCAAGGAAGACAAAATCTCGGCTAAACCGGCATCATCACCTGTGTTAAAAAAATGGATCAAAAATAAAATAAGCTCAAATCCAAAAATCGAACCAATTAAAAAAAGTATAAGGAAAAAGACACCAACACCGCATATGGAGACGTTTATGAAATCAAATCTAGGCCGTACCTTCAAAAATACAATGAGCGCAAAATATGCTACACAGACGCCTTCATCCCAGAACATTCGGAATAAAAATACAATGAGCGCAAAATATGCTACACAGACGCCTTCATCCCAGAATATTCGGAAATTTTTTAATACATCTTTATCTAGTGGAATAAAAAATAAAGCTATTGGCAAGCCAATAAGGGGAATCAAAAAAGAAGTCCCAGAGACGTTACCGTCTATTGTTCGGAAATTTTTTAAATCATCCTTAAGCGGTAGCTTTAAAAATATGAATATCAAAAAAGAAATAACAGCAAATCCAGACGATGATTCAGTAGTCATCACTGAGAGAACTTCGAAACCAGCTGTAGGTTCTAGTTTAAAAACTAAAATTACAAGCAGACAAGGAACAGGAGGAACAGGAAGCCCAAAGGATGTCCCTGAAGGCTTTGAGAATACTTTTAAACCAACCGTAGGCCGCGGTTTGAAAAATAAAGTTACAAGTACACCGGCAACAGAAAGCCCAAAGTTTCCTTTTAAACCAATTGTAGGTCGTGGTTTGAAAAATCAACTTAGTAGTACACCAGCAAATGAAAATGTAAAGGATGCTGCTAAAACTGTGAGTGGTATATTCAACAACAAACCAGTTAAAGGAAGAGCAATGAATACTTCTCAGTCTCCACAAAATGTACAAAATAATACGTCGGAGATTACTCAAAATATT
Organism: Dioctria rufipes; assembly: GCA_963924295.1. Taxonomy (NCBI): domain Eukaryota; kingdom Metazoa; phylum Arthropoda; class Insecta; order Diptera; family Asilidae; genus Dioctria; species Dioctria rufipes. The sequence continues at coordinate 18,922,197 of OZ002740.1, read as the reverse complement.
TCGAAATCAGTTCTCAGCCAAGGTTTGCAAAAGAAAATTTCTAAAACACCACTGGAAAAACAAATTCCGAATGATGCATTGGAGATTTCGGGGAAAACTTCTAAACATAAACAATCTCCAGACCATGGATTGAAATATAAAATGACTAGCACAGCAGTAGCGGGAATCCCAAAGGATGCATTGGAGATTTCGGAGAAAACTTCTAAACAATCTCTAGACCATGGGTTGAAAAATAAAATGACTAGCACACCAGTAGCGGGAAGCCCAAAGGATGCATTGGAGATTTCGGAGAAAACTTCTAAACAATCTGTAGACCATGGGATGAAATATAAAGTGACTAGCACATCAGTAGCAGCAGGCCCAATCTCAGAAATCTCAGAGAATATTTCTAAGCCTGTGCTAGCCTATAGTAGGAAAAACAAAACTATCAGCACACTATCAGAAAGAGAAAGCCCAAAGGATATATCGGACATTTTTGAGAATACTCCTAAACCAGTCCGTGGTTTGAAAAATAAAATTACTCCCACATCAACAGTGGGAAGTTCAAAAGATAACTTGGATATCTCCGAGAAGAATTCTAAATCAGCTCAAATATGTGGCTTGAAAAATAAATTACCTACTACACTACCAATGGGAAGTCCAAATGAATTGTTGGACACTAGAACACCACAAAAAACAGAAAGCCCAAAAGATCTGCTAGAGACACCTAAGAGCATATCTGATGAATCAACTCTAGGCGATGTACTGGCCGTAACTGAAAGTTCTACGGATGTCTCGGGAATATCAAAAAGCATTACTAAATCACGACGTGTTGTTAAGAAAAAGCAAATTTTTAGCCCTTCAATAAATATTTCTAAGAGAACCATTAAATCAGCTCTAGACATGGAAAATGCAATTGTTCGCACACCTGTGACAGTAAATCCAGATGGAAGCTCTAAAAGTGATCTTTCGTTTGCGCGAAAGTATTTTAAGAGATCTATAGGCAGCGGATTCAAAAAGAAACTTACAAGCACACCTGTAACAGCAAAGAATGTTCCGGGAGTTGTAAGTGCACATATTTAAAATTATTTGGAAATTTAATTTACGAATTTTTTAGAAAACTTCAATGCATGCCAATGATTTACTGGTAACCTCAGATCCCAAATCTATAACAAGTCAAGCTGAAAAATCTAGCAACTTGGTAAGGCTTCATTGATTTATCTTAGATTCAATTTTGAAAAATTAATTTAACTTTTTGTTATTTAAAAGTCAATGAAAGAGGAACAAAGTACTTCTACTCAGAAAACAAAGCCAGAGGAACAGGTAAGTACATGTAAAGTTTTGTAAAAGTAATTGAACATGAGAGCAACTCTATATTTTAGTTTATAGCCGCTGAGGAAGTATTGACAATAATGGACCAAATCAATAATGAGGATATATTGCAAGAATTTAAACCAGCGGTATGTTTATTTAAAATAAGACTGGAATGCCTATTGGTAATTCTTCGAAAAGCATACCTTTCAATTTGGATCTCATCGCTAAATATATATTCGAATGAAATTAGGAATAGGTGTTTTTTTTTTTTATAGTGATTGGGTTAAAAGCTTAAATATGTGTTAAACAAGTTACGGGTTAAACGATATATTGAAGTTTCTAATGTTCGTATGTTTTGGATTGACCATAATATCAGACCTATACAGGATAGCTTTTGATCGCGAGCTTATAATACAAATAATAATACAGAATCACTTTGATAAAGTGTAATAGCAGTTCTTCAAAAGTCAAGCATTGGTCACCAATACGTCGTTTCAAATATGTCTACGTATTTTATTTAGTTTAGGTACTCTCATTCTTAATGTAACAGATTTGAGATATTAGCAAGAATGTACTCGTAGTATATCGGTAGTTATTAGAGGCAATCCTCTTAAGTAGATTCTTGGTCCAATTTCGGAAGCTTAATGTCCTATACCAACAGAACGCTGATGCAATTGTTAAGAAGGTTCTAGTAACGATACCTCTCAAAATCAGGTTTCTGAAATATGCTAAAAACACTTTAGACAGAATAATTTACGACCTCTATTATCAATTAAGCCAAAATAATTTTTTGCTTAGAAATTGGTGTTATACGGAATATCCATGCGCTAACATTTCTGTATATGTATCTTTGGCAAACAAAAGGCATTTTCCGAGGAGATGGTCGATTAGCATTTATTATGACTGCTAGAAACAGGACGAATGTATTAGGCAAGCAAAATTTCCGAGCAAATTTCATTAATGAATTTATTACATTCAGAAATATTTGCAAAGTAAGCTTAATTAGACTAGTGACTGCCCTATTTTTACTGGTGCCAGAGAAATAATACATATATCATGAAAATTTCAGAATATTGTGAAGAATTCTTCAAAAGGAAACTCTGAAACAACTCAAGTTCCACTAAAAGCGAAAGAGGAATCTAAAGAACAATTGGCTAATTTACCATCAGTAACTATACAATCGGTGAGTTAAACTCAGATCTACGAATATCTCGCTCAGTTTTATGATTTTCAAACTTTAGGAAACGATAGAGGATGTTAGTAAATGTGAGGAGTATCCTAGCCCATCCGCTCTACAAAAGCGTCAAAGCAAAAAGCTGCCCAGAATTGTAAATATTTTGTTATCTTACAAATGTCATTTTACGATATAATTAATATTGTGTATTAAATTTTCCACTTCAGATTAAAGCAGGTATGAAAAGAAGCGATGATACGAAAGTTCAAAATATCAAATTGCGAAAAGTAAAAGTCCGCCTTAAGAAATATGAAATTCGAGATATATTGAGGGAGTGCAAGGGCCCTCACCTTAAAAATACAACCATAAAAAAAATATGTGTCCCCGGATTAATGGAGAAGAATGAAACAGATCAGAATAAAAAAGAAGAGAGTCTTTTAAGTCCAATTAAAAGTAAGAGAATTCAAAAAAGACTATTATTGCAATATTCAGCAAAATCAAAGAAAGCTCAACAGCCAATAAACACTGATAATATGAAGCTGGAGCATAACCCTGAGAGCAATGTTAATGTTGAACAAAATACAAGTAAACTTGTTGCTGTTGCTCCCGCTACTGTTGCTGCTGCTTCTGTTTTATGCGTAAGGAAAGCTACCCCAAATCAAAATATAAGGGTGACCTCATATCAATTGGGTCCAGAAGAAAAAAAATTGATGTCCATAAATCCGGACCTTATAGTCACACGGAAATTATTACCACAAAAAAATCCTGGAAGCCAACGGATTCCGCAAGATATGAACAATATATCTGACAAAGTAGAATGCACTTCTCAACTTGGTGCACTGACAGCGGAAAACGTTTCTTTACAAAACGAAGTTTTGAATAATACGGAAATGATGTTATCCAATATAGGCCAGCTTAAAGCTCCTATTATAAATTTATTGTCTGTTCCGGGTCATCTTGTTGTCGAAACAAAACTGTTAACAAGAAAGGAATACATGCGTCGGAATCTAAGTAAAACTAAACTTATTGCTGCCACTGGCTCAGGGAGTGAGGATAACATCGCTTCCAGTAATACCAAACCAATGGTTTCAATACCAAATAATACCGATATAATTCAAAATAGTAATACTAGCATGGCTGTGAGTGGTGATTCTTCAAATTCTGTAACAGCGGCTGTTTCTTGTGTTTTAAGCAGTAATACCAAAACCACTCCAAAGCCAACCACATCATTTCTTGAAGGAGATGTACTAAGAACAGATAAAAAAGGAATTAATAATGTTTTTGAAAAAATCCACAATTTAATTGATGAAGAAGTTTCCAGAGAGGTCACAAGAAAACTGCAAGAAATAAGTGAAGGTTTTTCGGTTGGTGAACTGACTAAAGGCAAACGCAGACGGAAAAAAATTAAATGGGACTGTGATTTAAGGACAGCAAGTTATATTTATGAATTTTTAAAAGAATACCTCACTGCTGATTCGAATGGAAATGATGAGACAACTTCTAATACTACTACTACAACTACAACTACTAGTACTACTACATTAACCCCTACGGAAATGTTACGAAGTGAGGACTCTATTTTGCCGGATCTTGACCGTACAGAAGAATCAATTCAACCTGGCCCATCAAAAAAAAGAGCAGTGTACACGAGCACACCAATGTCAAACATTCAAATTCGTGCTGCTTCGAAAAAGAGTTTGGTTCCTTCATCATCGAATATGCGGCAATTGACTAATGTTGTTAACATGAAGAGAAAAGCAAACATTTCTAGAAGTACAATTAATAAAAACAGAAGAAATAAGAGTCCTGAATATTTTCGATTTCGAAAAATTCGTATACCTTCAACTCAAGCTTTGCCAGTGGATGAGGATAAGGAGGACACAATAACTAATGTAGCACAAGATCATACATATTCCACAAGTCCTCCAATGCCGGTAACATCTACTTCCATGCCACCACAGGAGACATCTGTACAACCACAATCTACAAATATTTCAGTTAGTAGCCAACAAAATACTACCCCATCTTCATATATCACTACACCAATTAAAAGTGTACCCAAAAATGTTAAAAATAGTGTTTTCTTAGAGCCTAGGATGATTCAAAGTAAAACCATTGAGTCACAACATTTACCGTTCACGCATCTTATGGCTTCGGAACCAAATATAAACAGATTGGACAATCGTTCAGAGTTAATAATACCAGATGATCCAGATGATTGTGGCGAAATTGGAGAAGATGAAGCTTCTGGATCTAAAAATACTAAGCAGATTGATGAAAATTCTATGGTTGATCCTAAATTGATAAATATGCCAACGGCGAAAACTTCAGAAAATCTCAGCAGGAATTCTGATTATAAAGTGGTGATTTCTCGAACTTTGAAGAAATTTTATATTCCGAAAGATAGTATGTTAAATCCAGCCGATGGATTTGTTCTTTCTGATGTAATTCTTCCAGATGAGTCGGATATTACAGAAGAAGCAACTTCAACAACAACAAAAACTAAACTAGTAGCAGCATCAACATCAGCAAAACCTTCAAATGATGATTCACGATCTGGCGTGTTTATAATTGGTGGAGGTGCCAAAGAAGGGGCAGATTCAACAACTGTTGATCCCCTATATACTGAAGAGTATTCTTTGGACACGGGATATCAATTTAAATGTAAAAAATGTACCGTAATTTTATCATCGCGTCCTTTGATCCAAGATCATATCCAAAGAACTCATTTCAAAGCATGTAAAAAATGCTATTTATGTGGAGTTATTTTTGATCAAATCTATTTTGTGCAACATTTCCTTGATTTTCATTCATCGACTTTGATCAGTAGATAAACAATGATATCTACATTGGATAAGGAGGAGGATAAGATTCATTTTTCATGTGAAAAAGAATAAAATAATTTTGAATTTTTATTTGGTTTGTATAAAGTAATCGAATAAAGTTGAATTTAATTTTAGCGTAACTTTTAACTGTTATCTTATATTTCTTTAGGTTTTCATTTTCGAATTGAAGTTCGGAACAATCTTAAATATCATAACTAAATATTCCCAGTTGTTTATGGAAGTTTTTAAATATTTTAGATGTACAAATAAAATAATTACAAAGCACACTTTTCATTACTTAATGACCGCATCTGTGCTTTTTTTTTCTTTTTCTAAGCTTAAGCTTAGAAGGAGATAATTGAGAGTATCCTTAATTTCATGTGAATGCTACAGCTACATATTTTGTTCATTAAAATATATTTTTTGTACTGAATTATATTCAGTCGAGTGATGTTGAATAAATAGAAACGTGCGATGATTATATTCCTCGATTTATACAATTTACACCATCCAGGGATGTCTGGGCACATTCACTTGGGGTGATTACATTAAATCAATAATACGTAAAGTATACGGCTGTTTTCGCTCCTTGTGGACTTCGTTATTCTACTGAACTTTCCACGCGCAAGTTTCTTGCTCGTTCTCTACTTATTCCTATCATAATATACGGTTGCGAAGTATTTAGAAAACTTGATTATCTTTTCAGTAATAGAATCAAAGTTTACAATTTCTACCTCCCAGTATTAAGTTATCGCTTGTGTCGGGAGCTTTTGCAGCACTAAGAAAAGAATTTTTGAAATCATGTCTTCAAGCAGCAGTACTTGAATACTTATGAGCCAAATGTTTTGAGGTTGCTTTATAGCAGGGGTGGGCATTAAGTCGATCGCGATCGACCGGTAGACCGCCAAGGCATTTTTGAGTGACCGCCTTTACTAAGACGTAAGACACGCATACTAAAAGAAACATATTTATGGAAGACCAACGCTAGCTAGACTGGAGAATCGGATTTTCACAATCGACGCGACTGTGTTGCAGGGTTGGCATTGAAGTAAAGTCTGAAATAAAGGAAATTCAATTTGGTGACTATAAATGCCAGCGACCTGATGAAAAGGTACGGAAACTAAATAATAATTTATTCAAAGCGTACAGATCATAAAAGAATCTATACCTCATAGAACATGATTACAGACTATGACTTTATTTGTAGAAGAGTGGAGTATAATGAAGTGAAAGATATCTGCAAAATCATGAATAAAAAACGGGACTATAATTCAATTAGTATAGGCATGATATTAGACAACTGGAATAATTGGGGTGTTACTTTGGTTGACATAATAAATAAATCGTTGGTGAGGGGAGAATTCCTTAGTTTATGGAAAGAATCAATTGTTATCCCTGTTCAGAAAGTTAAAAACACAAAAAAAACAGAAAAATTCAAACCAATAAATACATTGCTTATATGTATATGAAAAGGTTTTAGAAGAAGTGGTTCAAAAACAATTAGAAAGTTACTTGGAAACAAATAAATTGATTATATTAGAACAGTCTGGATTTAGGAGAAAACATTCCTGTGAAACGGTGATTAATTGGGTAGTGTGCCAATGGAAGGAAGAAACAGATGCCTCAAATAGTTTGTTGTTGTGTTTTTAGACCTAAGAAAAGCATTTGAAACTGTAGACCGGGGCTATGGACCACCATGGAGGAAACACCCTACCGAGTGTTTCCCACTAGGAGGTCAATAGATGAGGAGGTTATAGTACTTACCTAGACGAACCAAAAATTGTATGGGTGGAGGGAGGGGGCAATATCAATGGTTTAGGAGTTATAGGGTGATTAAGGAAAAAAGCTAGTCTTTCACAAAACACCCTGTATCATAAAAATTACGGGGCATAATACGGTCACAGTTAAGAGCTCCTTGTATGCAGAATTTCATGGTCTTTTCAACAACTGCTCAACCAGCCCCATATCCTTCTCCCATCAAGAATTATGGTTGTCTAAACTAAAAATTTCGGACTTTCTTGTCTTCTTTTTTAATTTAACCTCTATTTTTTGCAAAACTGTCGTTAACATAACTTTTTTTTTTGTAAAAACTGTAGACTCTCCGCTTTAAGTTAACCTATTACACCCAATGTGTTGACTGTAGCCGTTAAACAGTTATTAACTCATAACCTATTCAGGTCACACCCAAATTAGACGATATTTTTTAAAATGACGTGCTAAGGGAACAAATTATCGTTGAGAATAGGTTTAGAGCTAATAACTCTTAAAGGGCTTCAGATAGCACATTGGGTGTAATAGGTCACATTAAAGAGAATAGTCTACGGTTTACAGTTTTTATAAAAAAAAAAAGGTATGTTCACGACATTTTTGCAAAAATAATAGAGGTTAGATTAAAAAAAAGGTAAGAAAATCCAAATTTTTTAGTTTAGACAACAATAATTTTTGATCGGAGAGGGATATGGGGCTGGTTGAGTAGTCGTTGGAAAGACCATGAAGTTCTGCAGTACCGGGACTTGTACTTAAAATTATTTCAAGTCCAGGTACTGGTGCTTGTACTTGAAATTTTACAGGTCTGGAATGGACTAAGCCTTCCTAAAAAATGGCACAAACTTTGGGTAAAATCTTTTTGTCTCATGCTCAAAATGTATTTGGAAACAGTTGTATTAAATGGAATACATTGGAATTGACATAAAATTCAGACCAATACATTGCTTATAATACGTCTATCTCCTTCATGCTTAAATTTTGTTTAACAATTAATAATTAGTATAGATGAGCAGAAAAATGACGCAGAGGAGTACATTTTTCAGTAATATTAAAAATGTGTTGTTTTTATTTAGGTTAGGGTTAGCTAGAGTGGCGACCATCGTAAAGAGCAATCAGTCGCATTTAGACCATCTATGGTCCTTTGTGATGCCACTTTATTGGAACCCAGCCTGGAAAAGATATATTTCTAAGAGTTGCGATAAAACCAGCCACAAGATTCAACGAACCTTACCAGGTCGCCTAACTCTGTCTGCTCTGCTAATTTCCCCAGTTTGCAGAAAAAGTAGCTACAAAGCGTATCCTAAGCACGGTTAGGGCATTTACATATCAGGTGCTGAACGCTGTTGTCCTCTTCCTCGTATATACAGCTTCTGCAGAGATCATTATATGGAGATAGCATGCGCTTGCATGTTTTCCAAAAAGGCATTGTCCCGTAATAATTGCAGTAAGATTACGCACAACATTCTCGTTCCTCAGCAGAGATTCAGTCTTAACATGATAATCTCGGACCAAGCTGTCTTGAAATCGCCCTGAAGTCCGTTCTCGTCATCTGCGTTTCGCTAAGTTACAGGCCTTTACATCTAGAATCTTTTTCACTGATTCTAGGGGCCGAACTATGGGTTCCTCCGCTAGACATATATTCATAGCTGAACACTTTCTGGTCAAAGTATCCGCTGCCTCGGTTCCAGGTACGTCACTGTGACCAGGCATCTAGCAGAGATTAACTGTGGTTAACACCCAGTTTCCGGAGCTTGCAGCTACAACATTATACAAGGCGCGATCTAATGGTGCTCGAGTTCAAAGCTTTGATTGAAGCTTGGCTGTCAATACAAATCCTGATGGTTCGATCGCTAGGTGCGTCATAAGTTGTACGCAGCAGCCTTGCTGCTTTTTAAATATTCAGGACCTCCACCTGGTCTGGTAGACTATATGATTCCTGTATTTGAGGGAGCGCTGCGTACACCCAGGCGTCCACTCCCACATCCATTTTCGAGTCGTCCGTAAAGACACCATATATCAGGGTCATTAGGTACGCGATTACCTACTTCTCTCAGCTAGGAATGCTAGTTGAGAAGGCTTCCCCAGTCTAGTCTTGGAACAATGTAATCCGTAGCTCGCCGTATACAGTATCTAGGACAGATCAGTATTTTGCTGTGACGAAAAAAGAAAACTGACCAACTTACCGCAGGCGTTAATATAATACCTTTTGGACGAACATAAATGATCATTTTTTACCACAAGTATCTAAGTACTTAATAAATAAAATCTTCATTTCCTAAGTTAAATTGAGATTTAATAAAATTTCTGCTTTAAGGTTATGTACTAAGTGCCTCCGTTAAACGACAAAACAAATTATTTTCATAACAAAATAATTATCTAAAGTAGCAAGAATCGCCATTGTGTAAATTTATAAAATTAATTTTGTGCGATACTGTAAACTAAAAGCATAAATACTTTTTCCATATAATTATCAATCAATGGAAAAAAATGAAACTTCAAAAAACATTTCTCTTAATAATAATTTAATTTCGCTCTTCTCTATTGCTAATAGGAAAAGAAATCTCACCTCACGCACACATCAAAATAAAACCATTCCCTCTCTTCAATTTTATTGAAAAACTACCGTCAAAAATTCAAATGTGTCATGCGCGGTGTGACGTCGAGATCACGCCACCATTCACGAAAGTGATAGAAATATAAAATAGACATTGAATAGTATGAGACAAAAGAAATTACGTGTTAGTTTGTTGTGTGGGATATAGGTAGGTAGGTTAGGTAGGTCTAGCAATAAGGTTCCAATCTCTTCGTAATATTTTTATTACTCAAACTCTCTTAATAATAATCTCATAGGGGAATGCAATGATGAAAAACAAAATAATCAAACTGACATTTTATTGTGAGTTAGAAGGAGATACGTATACAAACAAAATGATTTTATTTCTTTTTAATTATTGAAATTGCAATTAATTATAAAAATACATAAATAAAAAAGTCTGTTGAAATCTATGACGTGGTTTTGCAATTCGAAATGTATGAGTGTGAATTGTTTTTTTGTGAAAAGAAAAGTCAAACTTTGTCTGCTCTTTATTTTCATCACCATCTCGACTGTTGTCGCCGTCGTCGTGCGTGCTGTTGTTTTGTCGTGTGAGGACTTCGTTGCTCTGTGTTCTTTCTATGTTTACTGCTCTGCAAAAACCGACGGGACGTTGAACGCAACGGTTGATAAAGCGCGCGTTTACTCATCTATAAACATACAATATTATATATTATCGAATATTTTGTATAGTAAATATAAATAAAATTTTCGCTTTCCTTAATTCGTAAAAAAGATATGCAAACTGCAATCTGCAGATTTTGATATCTGTGATTTCCTCGAGAAAAATTGGAGGGGAAAGAAATTCTGTGGCTTAAAAGTAGTGTTTTTTTCTCATAATTGTGTGCGTGTTTTCAATTTTTCATTTCCCCGTTCGACGAATAATTAACCTAGAAATTTTGTGGCAAAGTGGCAAATTAAGAACATAATTATTTTGTGTTAATGGTTTTGTTTGTAAAACTGTGCTTATAACATTTCTTAAAAAGGATCTTTTCATCAGGTATGTACTGTTATATCTTTTGTTGCTATAATTGTTTTGTTATAGATAAAAGAACGTTTCCACATAGTTATCCCCGCCTACTTTCCTCCAGAAAGTTTAGCTCTAGAAAACTGCATGCCCGACCTCCTTATATGACTGAATGCAATTACGGTACAATACCAAGTATACGGGAAAGTTGAGAAAAAAATTGTAACGATAAAATAATTCAAATGGCAAATTGTATTGCATTTGCATGCCTAATTATTTTTTAGTCGTCATTTGCAGTGCTGTATAATAATCGATTAATTTCATTTCAGCCCTTTTCTATAACAGTTTTTTTTTTAACTTAACCTTAAAAAACGAAGGTTTTTTCTCACTACAAGATGTGTTTTAGCACATCGTTTCTGTCTACTCTACATTATTATATTGCTTTCTTTTCACGCCCAATAAACTCATTTGCATTGGCTTTATTTAATTGTGTTTGGATGATAGATATTTCTATGTCTGTCGTGTTTAATTTTAGCTTTCATCCCCTGTATAAATAAAATTTTTGCGTGCTGCAATGTTGTGTAGTATTAAAAAAAGAAGCAAAAAATAAAAAAAATAGTTCACACATTAAATAATTGCGTAATGGACCAAAAAGTCATTTGAAGTTTATTCATTTTTAGTTGTTCGGTTTGATAATAATAACAACAACATGAAATATATTATAGCAAATTTATACCGCCTTAAACATTCCATAAAATGTTGTTAACTTCTTCGAGAAACACAAGTTCAAATGTCGCTGTTTGTCAGTCACGCGGCATTTAGATTTGGAGGCAACCAGCCGCCGGACAGGACAGACAGGCAACAAATATACCGGTAAGAATCGTGACGCATCGGTTTTGCTGTTAGGTAGGGTTATAAAATTAAAAAAATATGTTTAGAATTGATGATTATTTTCATTTAATTTTGTATTTTGCGTCTTTGTTAATTTAGGGGTTGTCTCTTATTACTTTGTATTTCTCTTTAATTTACCTATAAATATATTTCTGTGTTTTGAAATAATAGATGTGCGCACGTGCAAACACGTGCTTTAATATCTTTTGAAATTTCTTGCCCCTGAATATCACGCGATAAAATTGAATACACACCCACCCATGGGGAGATTGAGTAAAGAAAATCTGGAATGAGGACAATTTGTCCCTCCTCCGTATTTAGAATGAATAAGGTAAACATTTATTAAATCGGGACCGGAATGGGGCATTTATGATTAATAAAAGAGAATATTCTACTCCAGGATACATGCAATAGGTACCTACTTATATATTATTTTGTGGTTGCTAGAAAGATTTCAAATTTATTTAGTCCTATTTTTTAAAAGGATTTTTTTTTCTAATTCAATGAGGGGTCCACACACGGTCGGTGATACCTCCATGTCAAGTAAAATGTATTAGATTGACGGAGGTATAGCCCACACACCATTCAATGTTACTTGTCAAGTTCTAGTAGCCCTTCCACAGAATGCACAATGTACTTGATGAAAATCAGGATTTTTCTGATGATTATTCAATGTTACTTGAACTTTTACTGGGTCGTTGCTCACACGGCCAAGTATCAGCAACAGATGAGTCATTTCAAGTATCATGGATCATGTGTGGGCCCTCAATGTTATAAAACACAAAATTAACTAACAACAATTGAACAATTTGAAAATATCTGGTGATAGTAATAACAATTATAGCACATCTGCGTTATGTCCATGTTCACATTGTTTTTCAGTGTTTTTCGCGTCAAGAGGGGTGAGTGACTTTGTAGCATTCTGTTCCAGCGGTTCGAAAAATGAGACTGTTTGGTCTACATATATGGAGGCAGTTCTTCGCTGGATAGTTGCTCTTCCAGAAAACGGAGGTGATGGTACTCACATAAAAAAACTAAAAATTGTATGGGGGGGGGGGCGTTTAGGAGTTACAGAAGGAAAACAAAACACCGTGTATCTTAAAAAGTACAGGGCGTACGGTCACAGTTAAGAGCTCACTGTATGGAGACTTCATGGCTTCTCCAACGGCTGCTAACCAGCTCCATACCCCTCCTCTCAGGAGTTACGGGGATCTAAACAAAATATTTCAGATTTTTTTATTTTGACCTCTATTTTTTTTTTTTTTTTGCAAAATGGTCATTAACAAAACTTTTTTTATAAAAACTATAAGCTGTAGAGTTATTAGCTCAAAACCTCCTGCTCTATTGACCTCTTAAGGGGAAACACCCTGTATAGCAAACAGGAATGGTGATAATCAAGATTTCGTAATAAATTCTTGTTGTGTTGGTGGTCCAGGTTTTTGTGGTTGAGAGATACAGGTTCACATAAATTATAAATCCGGAGAGGAGCAAAAAGTTTATTTTAAACGATTAAAAAAAGTTTTTAGTTTGGTGCCCTACTTTTAATTAATTCAACAAGAAAACTTTTATTTTTGGAAATTTAATTTAAAAAGATCGTTCTCATTAAAACATTAAAGAATTTGACAATGACGCTCCAGTTTTGACAATAGAGCTCCCAGTTCATCTCACTTACTCCTATGTATAATGTTCTGCTCTTGAAACATTACGCTCATGTACATGAATTATACACGTTTCACCCATTCCTGTTTGCTGTATATTCTAAAGCGACCCATATACGGTGAATATGTTGTCCAACTTGGTGTGCCACACATGAAAGCATTTTTCCACATACTTGTCAAACAAGTTGTCCAACATCACGACAGGAACACCCCTAAAAATCCAACTAACTTGACTTTCGTCCAAATGCTTGACACACTGCGTGTCATACCGTCAAAAAGGCACACACACGGTCAAATCTGCGTGACAACATCGTTGTCCCACTCGAGATGGCCAACATGCGTGACCGTGTATGGCCCTTTAAACCGGTCCATCCACGGCGAGCATGTTGTCTAACTTGATGTGTCAAAAGCTTTTTTTCCACACACTTGTGAACACATCATGAGCTTCTAGAATTGTTAACTGTTATCTTTTATTCAATAGAGCTCACTCAAGAATGAATGCGTCACAAACATTACATTATACGGTACAATATGTTGTCAAACACGTAGCTCCGCCCCTAAAAATCAGTCCAACCGCTTCACACACTGCGTGTCATACCATTAAACAGGCACACACAAGGTTGAATATGCGTAACAATCGTTGTCCTACTCTAGCTGCCCAACATGGGTAACCTGGAAGGGGTCTTATGGTCAACACCTGAAACCGGAAAAAATTTAGGTATAGAGATTTTCAACCAGGAGCAGGAGGTAGATGAGATGGCGCCATTGGGTTTGCTACTGGTGTGATGGGAAGAAAACAGCACGAAAATGACAGACTCGGTGACAGTGCGTAGTGCTTTGTGCTGGGCTGTCAAAAGTCAAAGTAATGTCGATTTCGATAGGACCAAATTGGAGCTGAAAGTATCCGGATAATTTGGACCCAAACTATCCGGATCCAGACCAAGCAAAAAAGGTTCAAAAAGGTGGAAACACCCTGTATATTAAAAGTTGGGTAATTATTATGATACTTTTAAAATATCATATCATAGAGCTTATAATTTTAAATATTTCATTATTGTATAAAGAGTCGTACTAGTAATCTCAGGAAACTTCAATCATATTAGAAACTTTTTTGAGAGTTTATCGTACATTCTTCTATAGAAATCGGGGGGAACTAACAAAGTCTTTCCTTATAGATATATGTATTTCAAATATATTCGGTGTCACGATGATAATCATAGTTAGAATTTTCTAAACAGGAAAATGTGTTAATTCTTAACAAAATTATTATCAGATAAATTTTCATGTGTTTTTAACTGAACCCACATCACCCCACCTCTTATCAACCGGAAGTTTTGAAAGAAAATGTCGTTTTATTAAATATATTTAAAGCTGCACCCTAGAAATATTTTCATTACAGATCTAAGGAGCACTTTTCATCCAATTTTCTCAATCGTCTCAGAATTCTACAGAGCGTGTTACTGGAGTAGGTACTTAAGTCTTAATTTCATAGAAGAATCTCAAATAATACATCCGACATCATAAAATGTTATCAATTCAATTCAGACTTTGCCTTGACCTCGGCATTCATGTCAATATATGCAGTAAACGGGGACGAGCGACTCGACAAAGTGAACGCATTCTTTGTCTCAACTTAAGTACAATATATTTGCGTATAACAAATTATAGTCGCAACTGTTATACTCGTGATCGGCTGTCTAAATTGTTATAATATAGTAAGCGTCGAGAAATGGACATTTATTTACAGACCCCGTGTAGGAAAAATTTTGTTAGTTTTAGAAGATTTTCTCTCAATTGCTCACATCCCGTCCCCGTTTTGAGCTGTCCATATCTAGCATCGAGCGAGAAGCTCATGTAAATTTTTCTTCATATGCGCGGTGGTAATCAACGTGTTATGGTATACATTACTCTGCCAAGCACTTTATATCTATTTGTTTGGATTAAGACAATTGAAATTAGAGAGTCGAATGGTATAGGCTAAGTTTTCGGAAATTATACGTACCGTTTACATTGGTTAGCTTGTTATACCCTAGGCACACGACATGCTAGATTGATCATTGATTCAATTACGTAATTGAACGAACGATCATTGGTTGGTAAGCCAAGCACACGAAATATTGACGGTAATTCAATTTGACAGATGGCAATTGTCCATTTTGTAAATTAAAAACTATGAACTGTGAAGTAATTTGTGAAAAAATGGAATTGAGCCTTGTATCCGATAGCATAAATATTATAAATAAAATACATAGTTATATTATAAGTGAAAATCAAAAATCTTAAAACAACTTGCAAATTTCACAAATGACATCTGACAGTGATGGGTGGAAAATCAGCTGATTTTTCTAATAACTTGCAGTTTCTAACCACTGAAAGCGCACTTATCGGCGAATGATAAGCAATGCATAATTAACAAGTAAAAAAAATGAGTTGACCAATTCTTATGATACCTTAGATGATTGCCCGTATGAAATTTCGTATTGTCACCCTTCTGTGCAAGTTTTATTTTTGAAGTGGTTTTTCGCATATATTTCTAGAACGTCGGACAGAAAAAAGGATTATAACCAATTTTGGACTTCGTATTCTGAAGAAGTTTTTAGTACAATAAAAATGTCTAGAACTGATCGTTTTCACAGTATACGTAAAAAACCTAAATTTTTATATGGCAACATCAAGAAGGAGTTTCCCGATTAAGTCCATTTTTTAAACTATATTTGCTAGTACAATGAGAATACCATATACCAAATTTCAGATCTCTATATTGATGTGTTCTCAGCCAGTGTCAAAATATATAGTAGAAAACGAAAGTTTTGTATGGCAACCCCAAGAAGGAGCTGCCCGATTTGTCTCATTTTCGAACTTAATTTTACTTTTTTTTTAAAGTCCGTGTACAAAACTTCAGCTCTCTAAGTATACGCGTTCTCGAGTTATCGTGCGCACAGACGGACGGACGGACGGACGGACATGCAAAAATCAAAATAACTTTTAATATTATGCGTAGGTGTCCAATCCATTTTGCTCTACCATCATTATTTCGAGGTGTTACAAACGGAATGACAAACTTAGTATACCCCTTAGATTTCATCTAGGGTATAAAAACGAATGAGCTTGTAATTGGTGCAATGACGAAACGAATGATCATTGCGCCAATCATGCAATAACACACGAGCTATGCAATGATTATTGCTCCGTCAATGATCATTGATATATCCCATATGCCTAGGGTATTATGTAGGTACTAAACTACTAAACTACTACAGAGAGCGACTATTAGAATTAGGAGAATAATTCTTAATTTTCTCTCTGTGGAAAATCTGTTGTCATAATTAAGTGCTGTTGCTGTCATTGTCGTTGTGTATAATTAACGCTTCATGTGACAGACAATGATATAATGCATGATATAAAAATATTGAATTAATATAGTTGAAGAATTTTCGGAACTGTTTAAACCGTATGTGTCAAGGGATGGATTAAATTTATTGCATAAAGAAAATTGATATAATAATTTCAAATTTTCTTTGAACAATTTTCAAACACCAGCCTTGCTATGGCCAAAATCAAAATGTTTTGGCAGGGACTTGTAGTGCTGACTGTCAAGAGGTCGTAAGTTTCCCATAATTCAGTAAAGCTTTATATCAGACTTCATTTTCTATGCTCCCAGTGCCATGACTCCTTTGAAGTTTTTTGTGCGATTTCCTGACTTTGTTCTACACTAAGGCTGATTACGCACTGTAGAGTCAAATACAAATCAAGATGTCTTTTTAGTTTTGACATACATTTTATCAAAGAATAAAATATAGTATTGCACATCAAATGATACAGATCTGTCTTTTGTCTTTGTCTCATGCAATGGGTAATCAATCAGCCTAAAGCCGGTCCCACACAATGTGTGCATTCGTCAAATATTTGTTAATGCGTCTCATTTAACGAGGTGTGTGTAAACGAGACGCATTGCCAAATATTTGACAAACGCACACATTATGTGGGACCGGCTTAAGGCACTGACAGAAAAAATCATGCCCGGAATAATAGTTTAGGTCATTTAGGCTTTTTGATACCATCATCCGTAAAGAACATGTCTGATAACTAATACTTAAGAACCTCATATGTATGTTCGAAGCCCCCAATAATACAGAAAATGGAAAAAAGTGTAATAAAAATAATTAGTTATAAATGTTTATTACAGTGGAATTTAGGCGGACGTATGTATATCGTGCCCCACTGACACTGATCCGAGTCCCTTTTGTAAGGCGATTTTTGCCAATAATTTCAAGCGCATATAAAAAAGTAGATAATATTTTCTAGGAGATTTTGATAAAATTTTAAAAGCCGTTAAGGGCGGGCGGAATAGGAATAGGCAACGGAACGGAAACAACATTATTTGTGCCTGTTCTAAAAAAATTTCAGATCATGAAAACTTGTTAAAATATTGTTACGATCGTGGCCTTAATTCGTTATTTAAAACACAATATTTCAGATATAATTCAAAGGTGCTTTCATTCCTTTATTTAACTTTACTGTTTTCTCTAACAATTCACAAACACTTATCAAATCAACTCGTTAGTTATCGCTACTACTACTTCTAATTATCACAATCAAAATAGTTTACTTCGTTCACTTCACTGTCTGAAATAAGACTCGCTTCCTGGATCAATTCAAATCAAATCAGAGTCCTTCACACGCGATTAACGAAACAAGAGGAATTATAACGAAATTTTAAACCGAACCAATATCCCGGGATATTTGAAAAGTTTTTACGTTCACTTATGAATTTGATACATTTTAATTGTCCGAATAACTATTAAGTTTGATTACGCGATGTCGAATAATTATTACAGCTTGTTGCGCGACGGCAAGCTGCGAACTTGTCTGTTCCCTCGCCTTCTGGATGTGAGAAGCGCTGTATATATACTCTACAAATTTTCCTAGAACCTTCTTGTAATTTCTATTCTCCGAACGCAAAGTTTACAAAGATGTCACTAACCTAAAGTTGTTTCCATTTCCAACAGATGTCGCTTGTGTCACTTTGTTGTGCGTAACAATAACTGTGTTCTATTGGGCTGTGTAAAGTACTCGCGAGCACTTTCCGAATGGAACGCAAGTTTGTGTTATCAAGAGTAAAACATAACCTCCAATTTCAGAAATTTCTGTTATGTTTCTGTTATATCAAGTTTCTTATGAAAAGAGTTAGGATTATTAATTATATTACTCAAATTAATTTCATTAAAGGCAACTGAAAAAACAAATTATGAAAAACTGGACCTATATTCGAGCTACTTTCCTCGAGGCGTATCTACTACCTAGAAAATTTAAGGATAAAAAAAATCTCTGTTCGATATTTATTATATTAAAAGCTATTACCGTGTTTATTTTCATAACGATAATATATAAATTTGAATAATTCTCCTGTTCTCGATGAGTTAAATAATTTTATTAGTTTCTTTATAAACATTTTCCATCAAATTTCATCTATCTGCCATTTCAATAACCACTGAGCATCCAAATCCAATTAGGGGAAAATTCTTGCAAAACTACTCAGCTAATCTACTCGCGGACAAGAGCATGAGTACTTGCGAGTAAAGGTAGAAGTACTTGGGAGTACTTTAAACAGCCCAATGGAACACAGCTAATATGAAAGTGTCTGCCTCCTGTGCAGGGAAGGGTTCACAACCACTGAATTTTCAAACATAGATTTTTTTTGTTATTGTATTTTACACGATAATTTCCTAAAAATATTCTTTTTAAGCCATGAAGGTCTTAAAAGAAAAACAAGCATTAGAGTAGAGAAGAAAATTATCCCTACAAAGATTATCGTATCATTAGCTGTGCCATTTTGTATCCGCAGAATACGGCAGAACAAAAGGTCGCCTCATACATTTTCATAGAAGATTTATAAATGAAGCGAACAGTACAAACAGTTCACTTTAATTGACAGAACAAGTTGTTCACTCCAGTATATGGAAATTTTAGATCAAGTTACACAAAAGAACACAGCTTAAATATTGTTAGCTTCATTAACTTGAAAAACATTTTTTATTTAAGTAATTAATTAATATCATTGTGGTAAAATCGTTTTTCTCGAGTGGGTATAGTTTTTTTTTAATATTTTGTAAAGAAAAGCTGGAATATATCTCAATCTTAGGATTGCTTTGCAGTTCTCCCAGATTTGAAAAGAAGTAGCAACCTAATAGCCTATTCATCAGAGCGATGCACTCGCAAAGTATCTGTTGGACAGTTTCGATTACTTCCGAATCCTTACAGGTCCTGCAGAAATCGTCCGCCACTATTCCCAGTCTTCTACCAAGTTCTTCTATGACCCAGTGACCTGTAATGACCTCTTCTATATTCCTGGAACATATTTGTTCTACTGCCTTTAAGAATCTCTCTTGTCCTCTTCCTGTCATATGCAGTCCACAATTGCCTCGCAATACGGTAGGTTTCTCTGTTTATCCACCGGAGGCTTGCCTTTGATAGGCGCCCCTGATGATCTTCTCTTTTAAAGCTCCGATCGGATCCTCACAAAAGCTATCGCTACGGATATATAAATTTTAGATCCCTTTTGGGTCAGCTTAGCAGCCATTTTGTTGCCTGGGATATCCCTGTGGCCTGTGTATAGGGTCGCCTTGTGCCGTGTTGTCAACTCCTCAAGGTTGATCTTGCATAACTGCACCAAATTTGATTACAGCATCCCACGCCTTAATGGCTGTCTGGCTGTCAGTGTATATGCAGATGTGCCGTGCGGATTCTATACACATAGATATCAATATTGCCGCCTGGTAAATCGCTACGAGCTCTGGCTGAAAGACATTGCATTTGTCCAGCAGTCTATAAGACTCGTGCCACTGGCTGTTTCTGGACTGCATTTCCATCCGTAAAGAGATAAATATCGGATGGTACAACCATCTCCTTTCAATCCCAATCACTTCTGGTTTGCATCGTTGCATTGACACCCGCCACCAAAAGTTAGGAAAGGTATTTGATAGTTTGTTTTTCCCAGCAATCACTGCAGTCTATCTTCTAGGAATGCCCAAAACCACTCTCAATCCACCAACTTCCCGCTCTACACTATCTTTAACTTTAAAACACACAAAAGTTTATTTTTTAAATTTATTTAAACTAAATTTAAATAATTCATCTCAACAAAAAATGGACTTTCACTTTCAAAATAAACGGATAATATGTATGTATGTATGTCTTATTTAGTTGGTATTTATATTTTCCCGGCTTTTCAGTTCAATGTACTAATAAAATAATAAATCTCAGTTATGCCCAAGTGGTCTTCAGGTATGTTTACAGTAATGAAATGCCAATCTTGTATATATAATATTACGTTATCAACATAAAATTAAACATCTATAAGTGCGAAAAATATACAAATGTAACTAAATCATGTAAACAAACAAACCTGACCAGCCCAATGTGTCTAATGTAAGCCTATTTATACTATGGATGAGCGTGTGGTTATAGATCAATTAACGAAGCGACTCAATTGACAACATAAATTAACTAACAGTTAGAAAAGGTCTTCACCTCATTTTACGCTTGTTTAGTTACCAAAGCGCCCAGAAAACCCCCGTCCACCAGAATATGATCTACCGAAACAGCTGTGATGGCGTTTGATTGCATGTCGATTGAAATCGATAAGTCCGCAAACCGTTCCACTAAAGATCGATTTACATTTCTTCCGAATGACTACGGAACGGATGTCACCGCAAACTACGCTACGCGCGGCACACTGGGATAAAGTCCATTTGTGTGTTGTTTTTTTTTATTACTTTAAATTGATTGAATCGCGAATTGTGAACTCGACATGGACTTTGTTCAATGTCCAGCGAGATTTATGTTACGGTTTTGTACTTGTGGTGCGAACTTTCTGAGTTACTAGGACAATCAGTCAGTCCAAGCAATTTTTTTTCTCCAGTCATCCAACAAATCAGCAGATTAGCACAGCAACACACATATGGGGTGGTTTCGTGATTACAATAGCATCGCGCTACAAACTTCTATTTAAACAGCGTGCGCAGGCTTGAATGAATGCATGATTATATATTTATGTATAAAAGATGAAAATATAAATGGAGCTAGTTTATATAATCAAGATAATGTGTCTATGTACTTCCTGTAATGACTTTCATTAAAAGTTTCTGTCTTTAAATTGTTCAGATTTGTATAGAATATATGACATAATAAGTGTCTTAATTTTGACAATTTATTTTTATGCTGTTGTAAAACTGGATGTGATAAGTGTAAATAATTATTTTCCGTATTGTATGTACATATGTATATACACACATTCATGCATATGTATCTATTTGAGTGAATCATAATCCCAGCAGAGATACCATCAGTGAGAAAATAACTAATGCTCTCATCAATGAAAATGGCTACAATACCTACATTTTGACTGAGACCATCACTTACATTTACATTGCGATGTCATAGGCCAGAAGCTAGAACGGCTATTTTCTGCATTACGTATGAATCAGCGATTACATTGATTACAAAATATGCAATCCTCATTAGTGAAATAAAATATTAAAAATTAATATACCGATGGAATGCCACTGTGTTTACTTTCGAATTAATCTTTATACACTTCGTTGCAAGGTTATAGACGTACCATGCAATAGTGCGGTAGCCCATCTCTGTACCAAGAACTAGAAAAATGTATGATGACAAAACCCATCTGCCTTCTTGTTATCGCTGACACCAAGAAAAGATTTTCCGTTAGAACGGTATTTTGCAGAGTAATTCGATAAAAAGTTGTGGGAATGAGCGAAATGAGTGTTGCAATTAACTTTATTTAATTTAACAATAATGAGATTGCACAAAAATAAGTAAATAACTTTTATTAATAATCAGTAGGTACCTTTGTTCGCCACGATGTTCAGAAGGCTTTTTGGCATTGATACCACGAAGGATCTGCACATTTTGGAGTCAAGGTATACCAAGCAGCTTCAACGGTATCTTAAAGCTCATTGGTTGTGTTAAATTCCTTGGTATCTATAACAGTCGGAACTAACAATCCCCCATAGGGTTTGCATCAGGAGAACGGGTCGAACAACCGAGAAGGTTGATATTGTATACCAAGACCCATCTTTTGTGGAGTTCTTATGTGGATCATAGTGTTATCTTATTGATAAATTAAATGATCGGCAGGATAGTGCGCAATATACAGAAGCAGT
Source organism: Dioctria rufipes (assembly GCA_963924295.1). NCBI lineage: Eukaryota > Metazoa > Arthropoda > Insecta > Diptera > Asilidae > Dioctria > Dioctria rufipes. The sequence continues at coordinate 18,899,844 of OZ002740.1, read as the reverse complement.
TTTTATCTGAAGACTTTCTGGTATTCCAGGCTATTCATACGATAGGAAGAAAGGGCCAATTCACGGTTCCGGCGTCTCATGCGATCAATAACATGCCTAAAAAATTTCATATTTGAAAATTCCGGGGATCTCTCCGCAGATCCCTGCAATATCCGCACAAACCATTTGAACTGTCATTTCACCTTAAGATAATAAAGATGACAAAAAATTTCGCTTTAATGGTGCAGATAGTATATACAGATATTGTAAATTAGTGAAAAAAGCTAGTAGATAAGATTTTTTTGAAGTAAAATTATTTCAGAGTTTGGTTTTGTATGCTTTATTAATCTTAATTAAAATATATGACGTTGAGATTGCCTTAGCTCCTTAGAGAACATAATACCCTTTGCTGTGGTTATATCCAATTTATTTCTGTTGTTATCGTTTAACAAATTCAAGCTTAAAATTAGCATTGGTTTGGGTAATTTCCTGTTATTGAGACATAATTTAAAAAGGCACTAATTAGAAAAATGCGGTAGTATGTTTTTTTAAAGTGAAAAAAAGCAGCAGACTTTCTATTATTCTAGTAAGGGGGCAACGCGAAGATATAATATCTTTATTATGTCACATACGTACATACATATGCTCTTACAATCAGTTAAAAATTTAAGATCATTGATAAGGATAAAGATTGAACTTGAACTTAAGGAATGTCTTAAACAAAGAAGCTTTTAAGCAACTTAAACAAACTAGAAAAAGACACGTTCCTTTAATCGATAAGATTACCTTTAATATTTTTTACTCATTTAACTGCTACTGAACTGGTTTGGTTTAGCCAGTATAAAATAAAAAATAAAGAAACATGGTTCATTCATTTTTAACTAGTTTAAAAACGACAAGCAAGTGCCAAATGACCTTTAGCACTAGAATCATAAAAACGTTTGCAATGAAATTGTTTGTTTGATTTTTTTCTAAGTAGATTAATTCTTACAAAAATCATGAAAACATTAAAACTTTTGCACAAAAAATAAGCAAAATAAGCAAAAAGGAAAAGTAAAATTGTAAAGACTCTCTTTTTATCATTTTTGAAATTTATATTTTTATAAATATAAATAAAATCGGAACTTGACCTGTTTTTTTTTTCTTATCTACAACATTTTCAAAAGAATACGTTATTAACGCCAGTTTTGATTATCGAATTCAAGAGCCCCAAGGTCATGACTATTCATGCTGTGCATCCAAAATGCGCAAACTTTTTTGGTTCTCTTATGATTGTGTTGCCGTTTTCGCTAAATTTAATAAATTAAATCTGAATTTTAAATCATCTTTATAGGGTATATCATTTAGAAGCTATAGGGTGATTAATAAAAATTTAAAAATACTGTTTTTAACTCTCCTTGGGGATTATGTAAAAAAAACATCTATTTTCTCCGACAGAAAATCTTTTTGTTTAAATTGATGCTCTCAATCTCCCTGCGAAAGATTATACCACCATATGGGTGGGACACCACGTAAAATAATAAGGAGTAGCCAATGAGGATGTGAGACAACCCTAAACAGTTTAGCAAAATAAAATGATAAAGATAGGGATCGGTTTATTTTAAACATCTTGTAGTTGTAACTGTCAAAGTAAATTATTTGTGATTTACCTTTGATGCACCTGTATATATATAACATACATATGTACCTATATGTAAGTCTATTGTTCTTTGTTATTTCTATGAATGATATGGTAATATTTTTTCGGTCTGCGATGATCTTAAGATTTTATTTAAAAATCCATTTTTACTTTAGTCAGATCTTAATCGTTTGTTTACAACAATGGTGCGGACTTGCTCTAAATCTAAGCAAGTGTAAGTATTATACTTCACCGTTTGTTGAATCCCCTTCATTCTGGGTACTTTATTGGTAGTGCTTCCATTGACCTTGGACCTTGCTAGCAGTTGCTACGCGAAACTGGAGAGTAGTTCGCACATTGATTATAGGATAGGCCTTTTAATATGCTTAGTTTTATAAAACTCAACACTGAAGAATTAAGGAATCCTCACACCTTGAAAGCTTTATATTATTGCTCTATGGTAAGATTTATAATTATGAGTATCCTTCTGTGGTATGGTCCTTAAACCAACCAACTTAGAATTGAACAAATACACAATACATACTAGAAAATAAAATGTCAAAAATAGACTAAATAGGGCAACTCCTTCCTAGTGCTGTCATATACAAATTTAGGTTTTTTACGTATACTGTGAAAACGATCAGTCCAAGACATTTTTTATTGTACTAAAAAGTTCTTCAGAATAGGAAATCCTATAAAATTGGTTATATTCATTTTTTCTGCCCGACAAACCGTTCTATAAATGTATGCGAAAAACCACTGCAAAAATCAAACTTGCACAGAAGGGTGACAATACGAAATTTCATAAGGGTATTCATCTAGGGTATCATAAGAATTGGTCTTAGAGCAATTCTAGCTGTTTTACTTGTTACTTCTTATGTTTCTTTTTATATTTTGTTCCTGTTATGCCTTAGATCAACTCATAGGGTATACTAAGTTTTTCATTCCGTTTGTAACACCTAGAAATAATGATGGTAGAGCAAAATGGATTGGATGGATTGAAAAACTTAGTGTACCTTTTAGATTTCATCTAGGGTATAAAAAGTAAAGTTAAGTCCGAAAATAGGACAAATCTGGAAACTCCTTCGTAGGGTTGCCATACAAAAATTTCGTTTTCCACTATATACATATTTGGACATTGCCTGAGAACTGAAATTTGGTACATGGTGCAATAGTAAATAGATCTTTAAAAATGGACTATATCTGGCCACCCTTTCTTGGTGTTGCCATATAAAAATTTTGGTTTTTTGTATACTGTGAAAACGATCAGTCTTAGACGTTTTTATTGTACTGAAAAGTTCTTCAGAATATCAAGTCCTATGAAATTTCTTATAATCATTTTTGCTTACAAATATATGTGAAAAACATACATGACCATACAAAATTACATACGGGCATTGATCTAGGGTATCATTAGAATTGGTCTTAGACAAATTCTAGCTTTTTTACTTGTTTCTTTTTATTATTCGTCTTACTTTGTATTATACTAAATTTTGTTTTTGGTTCTCACCTACATATTAAGTTAGTTTTTATATTTCCACTCATTCATGTACTTTTTTCAGATTTTAAATCTTTTATAACTTGGCAGTAAATAAAGATATTATTATTATTATTGCCTACTTCCTGAATTTAGCGCTATAATTTTACAACTTAGTTATTATTTATAATAATAATTGCTTGAGTTGTTGTGTGAAGAGGATTTGTATATTGTAGTTAAGCTATATTGCATAGTAGGAGGAGACGCACTCTGTAGACTAAAATAAATAAATAAATAAACAGGTAGCTCGATTTATAATGTATTCGGGATCCCCTTTTTAGTGATTCATACAATCGCACATAATTAAATCGACATATTTAACATATTTGACAGGAATAAATACACTAGAATTTGCTAAGTAAAGACATATCGTAGTCTCCACGATACAGTAAAATATACTCTCGGTAAATATTTTCCTGGGCTCTGATAATGGGTTGGTTGGATGTATGTAAATGTAAAGTGAAATTAGCAAATGTTTTTTTTTAAGTTTCGAGGAATTAAAAATACAAATTTTAAGCAATTTTTCGAACATTTAAGAATGAAGTAATTGCGTAGTTTTTCCACAAAATCTAATGCCATATTTAACTTGATACGCGTTAGGTTTAGATTTAATCGATTTTTTAAGCTAAATGTGTTTAATTTTTTTAAGATTTCAGGTTTACAGTTTCAACAATTATTTCGAATACATATACCTCCTCTGTTCAAAATTTCAAAAATTTAACAGAAGTTTTATCCACCAGTATAGATCATTATCAGAAAAAGCTCGAAATTTTTTATTTTTTTTTACAAAATAGAAGACTTCAAAAATCTACTGCAGAAAACAAAAACTTTACATGTATGTATGTATGTATGTAGATATATTACGATGTGGTGTTTATTTATGTGCTACAAAACAAGTGGGTCATTCGATCAATAACCAGTTAACATGCATAGCTTCACACTCGATGGATTACCCGTTTCTTTAGTGAACATGTAAAAGTCGCTAAGAGGTGTTTTTTCTGCAATAATTAAAGAGATTAATTTCAAGTACCTATCTAGCCCTTACTTTTCATATAATAATAACTAGTTATTTTTTTATACAGTATTCTTAATATTATTGTTGCAACTTGAATGACAACACAGTGTATAGCAATTTAGTTCATCGACCCTAGTTCTAAGCTTAGAGGCAGGGCAGCCGTTGATTTGTCATAAAATTATTGAATAGGCTCGATAGTAAATTTGTCACGCAATATGCATAAGTTGGTCACGAAAAAGATTCTTTTCTGTGGCAAATTTATTGATTTTGTTTGTCTGGATAATATGATATATAAATAATAGACAGGGTGTTTCAGATTTAAAAAGTAATACTAAAATATGAAAATTACTATAAATAATATGTGATACAGATATGTAGGGTGTTTCCTCCATGGTGGTCCATAGAGTGGGAGGTGATAGTATTCACCTAGGCAAAAAAATAAAATTGTATGGCAAGGGAGAGGGCCGTTTCGAAGTTACAAATTATAACTAATAACTGTTTAACGGCTGCAGTTAGAACATATGTGTAATGCGTCAAATAAAAGAGGAGAGTTCACATATTACAATTTTTATAAAAAAAGTTTTGTTAATCATCTTTTTGTAAAAAAAAAAAAAATGAGTTCAAACTAAAAAAAAAAAAGTTATAAAATCCGAAATTTTTAGTTTAGATCACAATAATTGAGAGGAGAGGAGTATGCGGCTGGTTGATCAGTCATTGGAAAGGTCATGAAGTTCTGCATACAATGAGCTGTTGACGGTGGCCGTACACCCTGTACTTTTCCATATATAGGGTGTTTTGTGAAAACCTAGCATATTTTATTAATTACCCTGTAACTCCGAAACGGTTGATATTGCCCCCCCCCCTCCACCCTGCCATAAAAAAAATTATGTTAACGACCTTTTTGCAAAAATAATAGAGGTCAAATTAAAAAAAAAGATACAAAAATCCGAAATTTTTAGTTTAGACCTTCATAACTGAAGGGAGAGGGGTACGGGGCTGGTTGAGCTGTCGTTGGAAAGGCCATGAAGTTCTGCATACAGTGAGCCCTTACTATCACCTCCCGCTCTATGGACCTCCTAAGGGGAAACACCCTGTATATATAAATAAATAATTCCCATATTTCGGAGGATACAGGATGGTAAATGTTTTTTTTTTATCCCGCGCCCTTGCCATAATAGGAATTTAAATTTGAAATTTTATAATTTTCGCTTTCTTTTAGAAATTAATCGTTATTAATATGTGGCCAACATAATTTTGTTTTTAACTAAATCTGAGAAGCCTAAAGTATCCCCTTCAATTTGACCCCATGCACAGTTCTGGCGAAAATCTGCTTAAATAAAATTCGTTTCAGTATAAAAGCACTTAACAACACGGGAGAATTAATAATGTCAGAATACTAGAATAGTTTCACCTCAATTCCATCAGACTGTCTAAATGAAATTAGATTGGGTCTTTCAGAATAAGGACAAGGACAATAGGATCGTTCTAGGAAAGGCTGATAAGAGTGAATCTTAACACATGTCATCATGCATGTCACTGCCTAATATCAGATACATAACTGTCTTCTGAAAAACTGTCATAACTACAATATATTTATAAATCGCTCGGACCAGCATAAAATAGATAACGTAATCACAAATATGAATTATCTCGTGATCGAACGTTTGGGCATGAAAACACGAGTTAACTCGTGACCGGTCGACAACGTTTGGGCGTGAAAACCCGAGTTAACTATTGACCGGTCAACAATGTGTTAATATAGGTGTGATTAAGGTGCAATGGAGTGACTTTGTTACAATTTTTTCCTTTTTTCGAACCCCCTGCTTGTTATTGTGTGTAATTTTAATGTTAAATGGTAAAAGGTTGAGCGAACGTCAATCATAAAAAGCCACCAAATCTAAATTTAAAGAGAGATCTGAAATTAATGTCGACACTTGATCGGAATATTTTCACGTTATCTGCTAACAGAATTTTCATATTTTTAGTGACCCAGTGGTCAGTAGAGTGGCCTAAAAATGTACGGATTTACAAAAGTGTTAAAATGTCTAAGTGTCTTTAAACTTCTATGCAAAATTTCAAAGAAATTCATTAATGTTTTAGAGGTAGTCAAATCGAAAATAATGATTTTTTCTAAGTATTTGGGATTTCCAGAAAAACTTTAAAAATTTCATAGCTTGACAGTATTTTTTTCTTATTTTTTTTTTTTTTCAGTTGAAGGAAGCTTAATTATAAACTTCTTTTAGTGAAAGATTTTTAGAGAATTAATTTTTTCTATTTTTTAAAAAAATATTTAAAACGAAAATTCGGAGCAATTTTTGCACTCCACGTAAATTTTTTTGTAAAGAACTGTGGCTCACGGATATACTTTTCCTACTAAGTATAACGTAATCTAATATAGATTTTGTTTCTACAAATAATTCTGCTAACCGAGAATATCGGGATGAATTTTATTATAGCCCTGATTACTAATAAATCAGGGACAAAAAAAAATATATAATAAGTTTCAAGAGAAATCAGAGATTGAGGTGAAATTGTTATCGTCGCAATTATTTATGCGAGTCATATCTATATCACTCGCGATGGCTAGCAGCCAAATTAAAATGTTATGTCCAAATACAATTTTTTTTTTAAAGTAGATAAAATTTTGTCTATTAGCTCGATACCTCATGAGGGACTCGATTCATTGGGGTTGAAAGATGAAGAAAATTGGAGCTGCTACTAGATCTGAGCAGTTCTATGTAAATAGTATGAGTTCACATTTATAATTGATGTGATACACGTGGGTATTATCATTTGAAAATAATTGACGCATTTGCTAATAATGATTTTTTTTTTTTAATTTCATCAATCAACTTGCTTCACGACCTTAGAACTGCATATCAATGCTGATATAAAATTCATCTTAATTTTGGTAAACAAAATTTATGTTTTTTCTATAAACTTTTTGAGATGCTCTGCAATTATTTTAAAATGATTTACATAAATTATTTTGATAAACTTGCAATTAAAATGTAAAACACGCCAAAGATTCAAGTATTTACACCAGTATCAACAGTAATTAAATAGGCACAATGGCACTAACTAGTTGATATTCTCCAATTGCAGCTTCCTGAAAAACTCTCGAGTATATGTAATTCTAGCTGGGCGCTGAAATCTTGGCAAATAAAAAGAAAACTCTCAAGAAAATCAAGGTTAAAGACAGCAGCATGTAGTGCATCATCATTGTACCCATCCCGGCATAGCATATGCATTTATACATAGCTGTGTCCCCGTTAGTTTGCATTCGCGACGCCTGCAGTTTATTAACCTTGACACTGTTCGTATTGACATGAAGTAAGTTCACACGCCAAGTGAGTTTACTTCATTCATTCACATTTACAAGATCCCCACAATGTCGTGAATAATCCGATTATATTTCTTGTCTCTTAAGTGAGTTCCTATATGTTGATTTTTTATCATTAATTGAAAGACAGTAAAGGGTGTGGTTATCTCACTGTGGTTATTTAAGATTCGGGGAAGGGTGGCATCTATTCAGAGCACAACCGCGTTTATTTGCTTAATTTAAGTTTAGTTGTTTGATTAATGAAGTCCTTATGTTTCATGGGGGAAAGTGTTGAGGGTACATAGCATTCAATATGGCCATCATGGACTTTTTGTGATGTCCCTTGTAATTATATGGAGTTGTCTTAACTAATTCAAAATCTTTTGATTGACTTTGGAGGTCACTGGAACCAAACTGCAAGTATGATCCGCTGGACAAAAACATGTAGAAACGTCCAGTGATGGACCGTTTTAGATTGAGAGTTGATAGCAATTTTCTGAGCATTGAAGAGTTAACCAAGGGGTTAACATATGTATGTGTTCTAATTAAACCCCCTGGATCCTACATGGAGATGAGGAATTGTGCAAGAAGTTCTACAGTTGAAAGGTATGCTGATATTACTATTCGCTACCAGTGATAAGTAATTAACTATTGCCACATATGGTCAGTTTCAATTCAGTAAAATGGACAATTTCAAGTCTTTCAAGCTTTTAAATCTCCTGGTCTACATGGAATTCTCTGTTTTCTGAAAAACGGAAACTTTTATATTATATTCATGGGACTTTAGGAATGGTGAATATTGCTTTCATTTCGAAGCCTGGTTGGCCGTCATATTATATATGTATCTATGTGATATAACATCTAAGTTACTGGGGGACTGCAGGTGGTCGTCCGTGGATAAGCTATGTATCCACAAGGTGCCTCTCCAGTGGGCCATATGAGGATCATGGGGTATGAAAGGGTAGACCTTCTAGCTTGGTTTTCCCTTTCTTAGATCAGAACCCGTCGTAGGTGTTGCCACCTCGGTTATCGGATCTCTCATCAAAGTGGATGTGCGTATGAAGCATAAACGAGATGGGCGAACCTGAGAACTTGAAAGTGTACAGAAATTTTTCTTGATGGGCCTAATAGGAACTTCTCTGATTTTCTCTTGGGGCTCGGAAGGAAACAATGCAGAACTGATGTTTTATCATCGGCAGATATTAATTTTTATGCTGATCGTTGGAGGAGGACTACGTTAGTGGCCCAGTTGTGGGTAGAACATACAAGTATAAATCAGGTAGGACATTTATTTCGATCGCCGGTGAGTAAATATTCAAATATTCTTCGGATTCCCACATAACATGGACCTGTATAAAGTCCTTTTCATAAGCCATCGTTCGCTATCTTGAAATATTTGTATATAGAAAGGAGCGTGTTGATGAACATACACGAGATGGTACAGCTTGCATGCAAGCCTCCCTTCCAACTCGATTTTTAACTTGACAGCAGAAGACAGTTCGGTTGATGTCTTATCATCTTGCATGCAAGTTCATTTAAAAAATGGCATTGAGGCGTAAAGTAATGCGCGTATATTGGAAAATTATAGCAATAAAGGAAGTAGCAGAATAATAAAAACCCAAGAAAAAGTTAAGAGGAAGGTGTTGGTAAATGATGTAATGCAAATGATCCCAGAAAATCTCATTTTTCCAGAATAAATTTATCAAATTCTCTCAAGCATTTCTATTCCGCCATCTTGAAAACTGCATAAGTCAAATTACTATCACCTCAGCTGCCATGGTTTTTCATCATGCAAGTTCGCTGAAAGCTGTACTGCCAGCATGGCAGTAGAGGTTATACGTGCAAGAAGTATGGCAGTGCAGCTTCCATGCAAGCTGTACTTACAGGTGTAAACCCCGGGTAAAAGATTACATCTTGAGCTACTTGCTGCATAAGCTTTCCTTCCAGTGAAGATCGGCAAATGCGTCGCTTATTTCACTATGGTTATGGTCATTGAACGGGTAACGAGATGGTGGTTTGTTTACGTACGTTCCAAAATATTTTGGAGGCTTTTGATAGTAGTAATATTTTTTGCTCAACTTTAGTGTTGAATTACCACTCACCTTCATGGGAAATATAATAATTCCATAATCACTCGGGGAATTAATGTTATAAACTAATTCATGGAATGTGACCTCGAAAGCTCAGTTGCAAAGCGCGCTGACAAGCATCCAACAGGGGTCGTCGTCGATTCGAATCTAAGCTCAGTTGAACACGATCCTGCTCTTTTTCCTTTAGACATATGTAGTTTCCTTTTGACTTTTACAGCTTTATAGTTTCTCCTACTTACCACGTTAGCACAATGGCAACGAAACTTTGACAATGGGTCCCCTTGATCTCTGTGCTTAGGATCTTTTGTCCTGTCACGAAAAAAAAACCGTAGAATTATATTTTCATATGAAACTAAGTATATTTCTCTGCAACCGACGGTCGCAGGGTGACGAATTCAATACTATTTAATATAAAATTTCATTTAACAATTTTTATTTTAACAGTCGTTTATTTATTTAAATTTTTCCATGATTGGTAAATAATTAAAAAAATATTCTTTTAGTTATATTTAATTATAAATATTGGAACAAAAAATAAGCTTGATATCAAATCAAGATTCTGACAGTGTTCATTTGAAAAAGAAAATAAAAAAGTTTTACAAATGTCGCAATAATATTTAAAATTAATTACATATATGTACAGATAGCGCGCAACAATGCACCTAATATTTATTTTCCAAAGCTCTTAACCAAGAGAAATCAACAGAAATCAAACTGAAAACATATAAAAATTTTTTTTTGTCGTGAATTATGTAAGAGCTATCAACAAATCACCTTAACTTAAAAATATAACAGAACTTTGAGCTTAAAAACTAACAATTTAAAACTGTCTGAAAATAAATTTTGAAACAACAAAAATATTCTGCCGAACTTTGAACTGCATTTCTTGAAACGCATATATACAATAGGTATATACCTACTTAGATATTATATTATGTAGAAAAGAAAGTGTAAAATTTGTATATTTAAAGAAAATCATGCTTTCTTAAAAATAAAAGAAAAATGTTTAAATAAAATTCACCTTGAAATTAAATGCGAAACCTAGACCTTGATCTAAAAAGTTGCGCCTGGTCAAAGAAAAACTTCTGATTTTTACCTATTTCGTCACACGAACATGGTGCGCTGTGGTCGTACATCGCTGTCTCAAGCTCAACCGCTACCGTCGAATTTTCAATGTTCGCGTAACACAAGCCGCTGTAAATTATTTACAAATTAATGCGCGTGTGCGCATTTTTAATATAAATGAAAATTAACATTCACGTGTTTTTGAAAATAGTCAATTAGTGTGGTTGTGTTTTTTTTTTTAGTCGGTAGAAGTACCTACTTGAGTAAAAAAAAATTTTTTTTTCTTGTAAGATTTGTCGATTTGCGGAAATACTTCTGTAATACACGGGCTTTGTTGAATAAGTCTCTACTTTAGTAAACCACATCACGTTTTTAGTGTATATATTAAATGGTAATGAAGGAAGCATAATAATTTTAGATATGAAATTTTTATTTAAAATAGAAATTAATACATAAAAATTTTGTATGAAAACATACATACATACGATTGGAAGAGAAGTTATTAATTGAAAGAATTAGAATAGTGTTCTCCAAAAATTGGAAAGTTTTAATTAAATTTTATAAAAAATTTTATACAATATTGATGATACATATTTTACTGTACATTAAGTATATTGGCAATATCGCCCGGTATCGTTATACATACATATGTATGTCCATATGTACATAGGGATGTATAAATGTAACAATTTTGGCACTTGCTTAGTTTCATGAACCTCGCTCTCAAGCTCAAATGTACTTCTCTATTTGAATATAGTTTTTTTGTTTTTTGCTTACTTTACTTACCATTGATCTGACAGTATTTATTAAAACATGGCTGCAAAGAGATTGATTTTTCAATATCGTAAAAATTTTTTAATTTATCGAGAATTTAATAGTGCCGTGCTATTACAATGTAAACCAAAATCAGAATTATCATCGTTGAAAATTCAACCACAACGACAACCACTACAAAATCCAGAGCCAATAGCTCAAAGCAACAACAGTGATATATACAATTCGAAAAATTCTCATGTAGATTTTATAACTGCAGTGACTGAATACGAAGATCAATCATCGATTCAATTTATTCCAAAACAACGAGAAATTTCGTGGTAATGTATATTATAATGTACATTGGACATAATTGGCTATAAATATACATATGGACAAAATAGTGTAATCAAGATGAAAAACTTTTTGATATTATTGTTGGTGAAACTTGAATAAGAAAAGAAGTAAAAGGAAAACTACATAAATCTCTCTTCTAGTGGAAAATCTGTTAACTATGTACATATGCAACCAACTAAGCTACAACATTCGCATACAAATTACATAATATTACACATACAGTACAAAGGGCAATGACATTGCATTATATATTCTATAAGCTCTCTCGTGTATGTTACTTCTGCAACGAGTTAGTTGCATTCACGCAGAAACTTTTGTGTAAAAGAGATATTTTGATGAAACTATTTGGCAACACTGTACTTTCCTTTCCAAAGTCGTTTTAACGGATTCACCTCTTTATTAGGCTTTGAAGATGTCTTGTAAATGGTAAATAACGTTTAAATTGGAAGTTCACGTAAGGACTCGTTCTTTGTGGACAAAAGTGCAACCTTAATAAAACATATCGCCAATTGTGTGTCTATTGTGTTCTATTTGCCATTAATGGTAATGCTGACTTTTTTTTTATATTATTAAGCCAAGCTCAGGTGATACCCTATGATGCAACAAAGCACAGCTTGGCAGGAATTAGATAGGGATAGATATTAGGAAACGTGAGGAAAGTGGCGGAGGTTCTGATGTACTATATGTCAAATTTTCGCAGATTGTATGCTGGAGGAAAGATAGAAGATGGTAGACTGTTCAACATTCGCACAGTACGGGATAGTAAAGCATCAATTGTATTGTAAGGCCGACAGTAATTTGAAAGATAAAATGATGTGGGCGGTTTGCAGTGCTAGTATTGTGTTCAGAAATAATTTTACAAAGGATCAGACTCACTGACATATATAAAATGGACTGCTGATGCTACTGAAATCCTTACATTATTTGACATTATTATGGGATCACTTTTCTATAGTTGTCTCGTTTTGGTTTAACTACTTTATTCCGCGGAACTACAAACAATAAGTTCTATACAAAATATACTATAGTCCAGTTTCAGTTCAGTGGTTTTCCAAACGAATATAAAGAATAGAAATAGATAGCAATATAGTATTTGTAATCCTTTCTCTGTCCCCCATAGCTACTTTTAGGGGCAGGTAGACAAAAATTGCTTAATTTTATTTCTTGAAAAATCAAGTTTAAAAAATATTTGATGTTGTAGGAGATAAGCTTCCAAGAGTAAAAATAATTCCGAATGCTTCTGTAATTTGTTGAACTTTTAATATGAATATTAAAGCGAAAGTAAAACTTGAAATTAAGACAATTGTCACACCCTGCCGAAAAAAGTTGACCCATATGAAATAGAAAATCAGGCAGTCCATGTTATATATGTCAGTGATCAGACTCGATATTTCATCAGAACATTGAGCATGCATGTAGCGATAAAGGAGTGAAAGGCATCCAACATTCCGGAGGTGCTCGAATCAGTCGATAAGATAAGTTGTTGCCAAATCGCCAATGAGCTCTTTTGGACAATATCCATTGAAGCTAAGTCTGTACCAAAGTTACTTAATGACGACAAGTTAGGACACAGAAGAGTTTTCCGACTGTTTTACATAAAATTAATTTAACAACAAGTTAAGAATTAGGCGAGATTTCCAAGTGTTTTTTACATTTAAAATGTACACCACAAGAAAAGGAAGAAAGAAAAGAAGAAGAAAGAAAGAAAGAAAGAAAAAAATAAAATAAAAAAACCAAATTCTCTTTAAAATTTTTATGAATAAGGCCTGAATTACAATTACGACTGATCTGTGGACTACGACTTGATTTTAAGTCGAAGTCGACGCTGAGGTGTAATTTGTAAATTAAATTAAAGCTTCAACAAACCAAAAGTCACGACTTCTGTGATTGAGCTGAAGTTGGTCGCAGCCAACACCAACCTTGCACTTTGAGCAAAGTTTAGTTTCAGTCGCAGTCACAGTCGAAGTGGAAGTTGTATTTTATCTTGCCACATGCATTTATCATTTGGGCAAAGTCGTAGTCGACAGATCAGTCGTAATTGTAAGGCCTGAATTACAATTACGAATGATCTGTCGACTGCGACTTGATTTTAAGACGAAGTCGACGTGGAGGTGAAATTTGTAATTAAATTAAAGCTTCAACTGCTTGAACAAACCAGAAGTCCCAACTTCTGTGATTTAGCTGAAGTTGGTCGCAGCCAACACCAACCTTGCACTTTGAGCAAAGTTTAGTTTCATTCGCAGTCACAGTCGAAGTCGAAGTTGCAATTGTATCTTGTCACATGCATTTACCATTTCGGCAAAGTCGTAGTCGACAGATCAGTCGTAATTGTAATTCACGCTTAATTCACGCTTAAACGTATAAAATGTGAAAGCGCAGATTGCATGCAACGAAATGGCAAATGATTCATTTTTGTAAATAAGAGAAGGGGCGGAGTTTTCAGATTTTACTTCCATTAAATGTTCCCGGGCTTTTGTGAAAACAGGTTTTTCTGTAATATTGACAAAGTTTAGTCGCATGTTATTGCTGTAATGGACACATGTTGCTGTTGAACAGCACGTGCTTCTCTTTACATTTGTTTTGCTTTGAAGAGATTAAGTGGGAGAAACTCATGCTAAATTCTTTAATATTTTCGGGAAAAATGAGAATTTTATTTGAGAGGAACTTTACATCTCCTTTCAGTACCTTGGCCAAAGCGAAATTTATATTTTTCTTAAAAAAGTGAGGTAGTGTGACCCGAAGTACATTAATATTATTAATTTGATAGGATTTTGACCGATTCAATAGGATTTTGTCGTTCGGGTAATCCTACGTTCTCTCGATTTTTGTTTTTAACTCGTTGTCTCAATCGCACTACAATAGTGCATAGCCAAGTTCTTCCCCCCCCCCCCCCCCCATTCATGCAAAAGACGAAAATATATGACATTACGTGTATCAAACATGCCAAACATTGACTTTATATTTGCTATAGAGCCTAAACTACAATCCATAAAGGCAAATAGTCTTCTACGAATTTACAGCTTAATTTCTTACCTTCCCAAAGGCTACACTTTATATACCTTACTTAACAAAATAATAAAATAATTTTGATTAGTAAACTTACCATTTTACGCTCCCTAACTCTCAGCTGAGTAATAATTGCATGTGGTTATGTGAAGCCTGATTCCGAATATGTAGGCAGCTACATTCGATATCATCAGCCCACGGCATGCCATGACGGCACAGCGGCATATACAATGATTATTCAGATGAAAGTTTTTGTTTGAGGAATCGTAGTAATTTGGTTCAGATAAACTTTTTCTAAATAATTTTGTTAGGAAAGGTATAAACATTTTATTTCCGTTCGGAAGATAAGAAAGCAAGCTTAAAATGATCAGAATACCATTTTTCTGTATGAATAGTAGTTTAATGCGGAGGAGCTATTCAAATCCAACTTTTGTCAGTTATGAACACTGCAAATATTTTAGAATGTTAGGACTCTTTTTGGGCTCTCATGTGGTAGCGAGGTAGTCTGTTTCATGGCTTGTGAAGTATTATCGAGGGTTTATCTTGTTTCCGTCTAAAAAACACGGAAAATTTACATTTTTCTTGGCTGTGTCCTATCTTCTTATTAGGTTATTTTTGGTCTGAACCTTAGAATATAGAGAGAACAGGAATTGTTGATACCCCAAACTTGATTACTGGAAATTGGAGAAATGTATGTTCAGCTGCCTATATTTGAAACAACTGAGAAACTTCCTGGGTACTCTGGCGCAGTGACAGCGACTAAGGGCATTTTCGGTGGGAACAGCCGCAGTATTTTCAGCCATATATCTTGCTGTCCCGCTCTCTATGTTGATTCTACTACACAGCGGCAACATATTTTAACACAACCAGAATTTGACTACGCTAAATTTGGCTGATCACACTTCCTGTACTCTCTACATTCGAAGGTCTGTACGACCACAGCCCCAGCCCAGATATTGAAATTATATTCCATTCTAGGTCTGATAAGGTTAGGATTTGTAGAGGAGCGCTAGATTCGATGTACTGGAAAAGCCTCGTTTCCACTAATACAAATTGTGCCAACTTGTTCGACCACATGTGTATTTGGTGGGAGCCGATATGTTAGCTTAAACTTAACAAGTGTTTCCATTTAAATAAATTCTCGCCAACTTGTTGGCTTAACATCTTACATTCTTTACTTGAGAATCGGATCGCAATGGATGAGCAGGTATTAGCATCTTCAGCATTTGTTTTTTGCGCCGGAAGTTTTTTCCATACAGGGCGAAACGATCCATAATAGCCCAAAACTATACCAACAAGGTTTGTAAATATTATCTGCTGCATTTCAACTACACTTACTCTTCTATTCTTCTTTTGAATGGAAATTAAATCCGAATTCAACTTTGAAGCAATGTCATTCAACGCGACATTTCGATTATTGTATTTTTATGCTCACTACTTTTATAACGATTTCCATTGAAATTTCACGAAAATGAACGTCAGTCAATGAAAAACGATTTCAATGGAACAACTTTTAACGCGATGAGAATGTGGTAGTAGCTCATATCTGTGTAATTTGTCAGTTTAATATCCCACAATACCGAATATTTTTCCTATTCCTTAATTAATTTTTGTAACAGATTTTGTCTACTCTATTGTCTTCCACTTACTGAAAGAACGCTAGACTGACTAGTTTAGCCAACACAACAAATGAGCGTTTCCACTTAAATGAAAAAATCCACCCAACAAATTCTGCAAGTTTTTACAACCGACATCGAACAAGTTGCCAACATGTGTCTGAATTTTCATATAGCGTTTCCACTTATACAGAATGCTGCCAGCTTGTTTCAAAACTTGTCGGGTAAGAAAATCCAAGACATTTCGATGCTTCTTTGGCAACAGACTAGACGTGATCTGCCCAGCTTAACTTATTGGAAATATTAATGCCAATAATGCATAAAGGCTATCGTAAATTCTTGGACAATTAAGTTAAGTATGCATAAATTCAGCCCAAGTAGATATCCCGAATTTTAGAGAGTATCTTTTTATGAACTTTAGCCATCACGCCTATTTTTACTTGTTTTTGCTACTTTACTTTTAGAAATTTTGAAACTTGGATTATGTTTATGGAGATTTTTGTCCCCGGAGGTTTAGAATTGAGATATTTTCAATTTGAAGATTTTATCTTTTAAAATTTTTGTAAATTTGTTTTTAAAAATGTTTCCAAGTTAATTTGAAATATACAAAGAAACAAAACTGATTTTTTTTAAAAATATTTTTGTGCCACCTTGTACATACTTATTAATCTTATAATGCTTAGACGTTTGTTGTAAGTGTGTGGTATAGTATTGGAATGTTACTTTTAAATTAACACAAATTTCTCATCATAATATTTTTTTGGTGCATTTACGATTCAGAGACTTATTTGGTAATTATTGATGTGAATGAGCACTGATGTGGAAGTTCATATTGAAGTAAGCAACAGAATTTATCTTTTAGGCAAAGAGATCATACCATAAAAGTAAGCCAATGAATTGATAATTAAATTCTTATGGAACCTCAGAATCAGCAAGAATTAGAAGGTGGCTCTGAACTGTGAAAACCGTGCGAGTATTCATTGATGAGGTAGGTGACGAACGAAATGAAATGCTGAATTTTAACCTCAGTTGAACTGTATAATCTAATCATGTATGAACAACAGTGTGTTACGGTGCTTGGAGTTAGATTTTTCAGCGAAGATGTAGACTAAGATAACTTTTATTTTTTAAGAGATAACAATGACAAATGTGTCATCATAAAAAGGAAATGAATTAGTGATTTTACAATTTGAAGGAATTCTCCGCTGATTCATGTGCAAGGAATAAAATCAAAACAGTTTTCATTTGTAATATGTAGCGCGACGAAAAAAATATTTGACCCTTTCTTAGAACGAAAAGCAGACTGATCCCTTACAAAAATACTAACTTTAGACGTGTTAAGGCTGAACTACAGTAGAAGTAAATAACTTTACGAAATTAAACAACGAGATTGAGGTTTACTTACGAAAAATTGATATTTTTATCCTAATTATATATCACATTCCGTAAGAGTTATTATCTTGATATTTAATGTTTTCAATTTTAAAAAATGGTAAAAGTGAAAAATGAACAAGTGGAAGTTGATTTAATTGTAGATTTGTTCTTTCTATTAATTCGCAGTACCATTTTTATTCCATTTTAATTTTTACATTGCACTTTTAATCACTTAGTAATAATTTAAACGTTTGGACACATCGCGTTCTTACGGAATGAGCGATTCTTAGCGCACTATACTTACGAAAAATTGGATATTTAAACTTAACGAAAGTTCTCCTCCCACGAGTTAAAGTTAATTTGTGTACGCCTGTTAAACGAAAGGGCGCGTTCGCTTTACGTATGTAAATATACTTACATATACTTATTGTAGTTCAGCCTTGAGCCGTACTGACAGTTACTGATGATCTTATTGTGACATAATATCGTAAACTTAATTTTGAGTTAAACATGTATGACAAGTATATATATGGTATATACATAAATATTTCTTAAATACTCATACCCAAACCTTTAGAGAACTTTAAACATATCGAGAGAAAATGGATATGTTTGATAAGTTCATTCAAACAAGAAAGTTCCCTATTTTTTAGAAATAGACTTTTGCGCTGGATTTATATGATTGCACCTATAGACCTTCCACATTGTTCCGGTTTTTTTTTTAAACTGCTATCGTTTAGGAGGATGTTTTGACGTTCAGAAAACATTTGTGTTTTCAAGAGATCATTTATAAATTTCCTTGAAAGTCATTAATTCGTAAAAATCCTATAATCTCAGTTAACATCATCGGCAAGATAAACATACATAGGTGAGATGAGTTATTTTTAATTTCAGAGGGCGGAGGCTTTGCATGCAATCTAACTAGAGAATGGAAGCAGACAATAACTTTTTTGGGTTTCTTTCTACTGCTTGTTGTCTGTGAGAGGATATATGGTGTCGGTCAAAACTGGAAGTAAAAGCAATAAAACCCAATTCTTTTTATATATCTGCATTACAAATGGTTAATACAAAACGAAAATATTATTATTAATTAAGTGCTCTTTATTAATCCTAATGTGAATTTTCGTTAAATAACAAATCCATAGCATAACAAAACTAAAATATCATAACAACTGCATGTTTCGCTCGGTCGAAACAAAGGGAACTGGTAAGAGAACTTTAAGGTAACTACATATTGCAACAAAACGTAATATAACCTCATTACATTTCTTCGGTATAGAACTAAGTTTATCAATTTTATTTTAAAGAAATTTTTCTATTTACTTTTGACCGCTTCGTATAGTTAATCAGCATTTCTGAATTTTTCATAGCTTCTAACCTTTTGTTTTGTAATATCCCAGAGATTTTCTATCGGGTGTAAGTTTGGAGATTAGGCTGGACATTGCATCACACCAGTCTTCTTTCCATTGAGAGAAAGACTCCGTGCAAACTTTTCATAGAGGAGGTAGACCCAGAAAAACTTACATATCGGACGGATGTGTTAATTGCTCGGGAGATTATATGTGATCCTTTTATAGCACCTACACAACTTTAAGTGAGTGAAAGTACTAATCAAAAGCAGAACTAGACACGTCAAAGTTAATAGTTATACTAGAGCTGTAAAAAAAATATTCTTTCTATATGGAACAGACGAGCACGTTTGGACTTCACCAGGAGGCATGGTGAATGGATCCTGCATCATTGAAATGCTTTTCTTTTGCCTGACGAATCCAATCTGATTGATGTAGAATCAGATGGGATGACACACGTTTGCAGACGGTCGGGTGAGCGGTTGAATCTAAAATATTGTATTCCAACAGTGAAGCATGGAGGATGAAAATGTTTGATGGTTTGGAGGGATACGTTTCCGGTCAAAACGTGGGATCTCTACATCGAATTGATGGTATCATGTACAGATTCCAGTAAAAAAATGTACTGGTAAGTGTTATACTTCCACACGCCAACGATAATATGCCATTGATATGGAGGTTCCAACAAGACAACGACTTGAAACATATTTCCAAACTTGTAAAACATGGCTGAATGAAAAGAACATTTATGTAGTACACAATGGCTAGCCCAACCCGATAGAGAATCTCTGAGATATATTACAAGACAGAAGGCTTGAAAGCTATGGAAAATTCACAAATGCTGATCAACTATACGAAGCAGTCAAAAGTGAATAGGATAAAATAAAACTTATTATTTGATAAGCTTATTAGTTCTATACCGAAGAGATATAATGAGGTTATTAAAAATAATGGATACTCAACTAAATAATAAGTTTTTTTTATTCCAATAAAATGGAGTTAGCTTTAAATCTCTTACCCTTTCCCTTTGTTTTGACTCAGCGAAAATGCAGTTGTTATAATATTTTATTTTTGTTTTACTATGGATTGAAAAAAAAAAATCAGTTTCATACAAAATTGTCACGATTTGTTAAATAGTGTGCACCCAAAACATAGTGGCTGGGACCCCCGTGACGCTGGCCTTCCACTGAGCAGATAGAGCAGTGTCGCATGCTATTTTACTTCTCATCTGTAATTTCAGTCATGATGAGGCTGATGGCTTTTGCTGCTGACTTTATTTGAAAATCTTTCTACTTTCGAATAAATTCAATTTATGTTAATGATAGTAGGTGGCCTTTTACTGCAATCTCACTAATATGGAGTAACATTTTCTCTATTTGAAATTGAACCGAAATGTCGTTCCTGCACGTACCTCATTTGTGTGACACACTGCACATTTGACTCCATTTAATTAAAAATTAAGTCATTATGGAGACAGTCTATCTAGGGTCTAGAAGAAATTTGATGAAATGGGATGAATCTACAATTTTTGTGTGCGATATTTAGTTTGATTTCTACGAATTATTAATCTACATACGTACATTACACCTCCCTCCTCCACCATTGTCGCCAAGGGATGTTTTCCATGTATTAAAATAGATTAGTTGATAGAAAAATTCAGAAGATTAACATCAATCTTGCTAATTGAGGGGAATAATACCTTTCGTTTAGTTAACTTTGGAATAATTTCGTTACTTCTTAAAAAAAAAACAAAATGCACGGAATTTCGTAATATTAATCCTGAGTAATTTTAGCACCTATAGTCTCAAATCTTTCGTTGAAGTTGTTGTGCCCCTTATAAAGTATATATTTTCAACAATTGCCCAAATTTTGTTTTTTTGTACAAGAATTAAATATCTGTAAATTTTTCGTAAGTATAGGCTTTATAATACCAAATTATCGTCCAGCTTTACTACAATATATAATAAATTCATTTGTTGTTACCATTAATCGTGTAATTCGAATATAAAAAAGTATAAAAACTGAACTAAGCGCATTTATGTTCAATGCTAGCCTACTATATTTATGTAGATTACAACTAGACTTTGCACTGTTATATACACCTACCTTTCACTATTCGCTAATATTTGAAGGCAACAGCTGGTTTATTTGCAACTAATTAGATTTAAACAATTTGCACTAGGGGTTAAAATTTCCAAATGCCAACAGAATATTTTTTTTGTACTTGTTTTATTACACGCCGTCAATATATGTAAATTAAAGAGAGAGAATTTACTTGCACTTGTTACTACCGCACCCCCGTTCATCGTCATTATCGTCGTCGTCCCGTTAAAACCGATAACAATCACTCGCGTGATATTGTGTGAACTTTGTTCAGAAAATATAATATAAATAATTATTGTTCTTGGAGATAAAGTAAAGTATTATATTTGTATAGCAAAAATACAAAAAAAAAATTAACTAACAATATCTCTTTCATGTTTAGCGTTTATAATATTATTAATTGCTAAAATGACGCATTGAATTTTCTTCAATAACTCAATAGTTATCATAGAAGTACTATTTCAAAATATTTGATTCACCCAATGCGAATTTTATTTTATTTGTATTAATATTTTTTGGTAGTTTTTTAAATATTAGATTTTCTTTAATTCATTTTTTGCGAGTTTATTTGTGGTTCCTTAAATATATACTTTGCTTACCGTTTGCTTTAAATTAAAATTTAATCATCATGATCATTTTATATAATCTTTTTTACATTAAACTTATCATTTTTCTGATTATAGAAATTCAATAATTTGAAACAGTTAATATCTAAAAATGTATGTATGTATGAATGTTGGTTACTGGGATCTGACTGATTATACTTTCGTTGCTCATTTTTGGCATATGTATTACCTATATGTACCTACCCACCACATCTTATATTAGATAGAATCTAATCCCATAAAAATAATTCCCTATCCTTTAAACTAAATTTTTTTATTTTTTTATTTTTATATTTATCATTAATAATATTGCAAACATTATGCTTTACCATCAATTTTTTTTTTATTTTTTTCAGGAAAAGAAGAAAACATATTTTATTTGTAACTGTTTCGATAGTCGCATCTGTGCTCATTATTGTGTGCGCCATTATTTGGTAAAATCATCAGTTGGTGAAGTAAAAAAAAAAAAATCAAACATTATAACATAGACAAAGATCATACAAAACACATAAATAATAAGACGAGACATTAATATTGTTGGTTATTGTTACTATTGTAGTCTCATAAACATCACAAAATGTTCATCGAAGATGACGATCAGTAAGTATTTTTTTAATTGTTCCATATTCATTTGCTTATTAATTAATCTTTTTTTTTTATTATTATTAAAATTAGTTTGCTTTGCTACTAATGCACCATTTTGGGTATAGGGTTAGGGTGTACATTGTAAGTTTCTCATATTAAATATATTATATTTTTATCATACATTTCTTGTACTTTTTTTTCAACAAGTTCAGTCGCTCATGCGCGTTTTAAGGCCTTAACAAGATGTTTGTATTTTATTTATTCGCGTACATTAACTAGAGTTGGCAACATTTTCTTCGTTCGCGTGTTGACTGGGAGACCAATTTTACGGCTGCTCATACATATTTTGCTTAGATTAGTCGGAGACAGCTTACATCTAGATGTGAAAACTTCACAAAAGAGCGGTCGAGTTAAAACGAGCTAATGGCCCTATAATAGAAAGCTCTATACATTTTCTCTCTCTCTTTCTGTATTATGCCACATAAATTCTTCGCATTGATAACTTTCTTTGGTTGAATAAAAAGTTAAAGAGCTTTCAAAAAGTGATCCGGGTTTATATGGAGATTTTCTTATCTAGTTGTATGTTGTCTGTGGTTTGGTATAGCTTGTCATAAGCAAACGCTACTAGTTTTTCTTTTTGGAACTTATTAGTTGCAATATGCTACCTTGTATTTAATTTACTATAGACGTAGGTGTGACAAAGGCATCTGTTAGCGGTTACATAGCCCGTAGTATTATGTCAAATGTGTGACACAGGGAATAAGTGTCATTCGTACATGATGGGATAGGTTCATGCCTAGAAAAGAACCTTCGCCTGTACTCTTCTCAATATATGACCGGGTTAGTTTTTTTTTAAATTTTTTTCGGAGTGCAAATCTTTGAGTTCTGTTGAGAAACTCTTTCTGCGCTTCTACTAGGTTCAATACGCCGCTCTGCACATTGAAACGCATGTGTTTTGGTAATCTTCGCTGCGCTCTTTTAAATCAATCACTTCGCATTGCAGGCCTTGTATTTCCTCATGATGTGAACAATCTACGTTCATTTACAGTTGTTGTTCTTCAAGGCCAATCTTCGCGTCGAACATGTTTCAATGATGTAATTGGAGTGGTTTTTTGGAATATGTTCCACAATCATTGATGGATTCCCTGATATGTTACCTAGATGGTCCTAATGGGTGTCCTATTCCTGCCTGACCGGAACCGACTTGACTTCTCTATTTTCAGGGGCTCATGGCGGGAGTAAGTAATTCTACATTAAACTATAATTAGAAAGAAGATGCGAGAAAAGAGAAGAAGTGAATGCAGTAGAGGTAGTATCATGATGCTAACTGTCCGTTTGTTAGATTAGAACTAAAAGAAGTTTTTTTTTTCTTAAATAAAACAACGGAGTTTGTACGCTGAATTGATACAGGAATATTATTCAAAAGACTAGCAGTAAAGACAAGAGGTAAGAACATTTAAGTATATTGTGACAAAAGTGCGGTATTTTCTACCTTAAATGTCTAATCGAGGAAAAGAAACAAAGATCTATTGAAGATGGTGACGATAATGAACACCTCTCGGGCCCGTAGAGAAATTTAACACACAATCATCAAATTCGATTTTCAATTTACGTCGAAAAATTTGAGCCCTTACATGAGAATAAAATATCGTCGTTGATGAAATGAGGTAGCGATTTTTGTATTTCGGTGGGTATAATTGAAGCAGAAAACCACAGACTCTGCAGTATTTCTTAAAAGAACTCATTGAACAGCTGCTTCCGACAAAAGGCAATTCAGCCATTTCAAAGCCTCTTAATTATTCCTAAGGATCCACTCACATACTACTTAAAGATAAATCTCAGAGTTAAGTTTATCAATACTATCCTGTACTATCTCGATAATCCTCTTTTATTCCCTTCACCATCTCTTCAATGAAATTAGCTTAGTAGTTTCTGATTTTATGTGTGGTTATGTGAGGATTAATTATAGTTAAGTCTTTGCTTTATGTGGGGTGGTTCTTATAAATGAGTGCAAAATCTGAAAGCGAGAAGTTTTTCTTACATTGCTGATCAGTTCCGGTAAGACTGTTTGAAATACTAATACCAAATTTTCTAATAATCAGGGTGAGTTTAAGATGGGCTGAGAGATTTTGGGAGTTGGTCAAAGATAACAGATTACTTTATCTTAGATGACTTAGATCAAATGAAGGATTATTGTCGTCTGTCAATATATGAGTAGGATTAATGGTAAGAGACAGTAGAACCTTGATGAACACAATTAATAAAGCCGAATAAAGAAAAAGCCTTGAGACACACCGGCTTTATATTATGACGAGCGGAGGACTGCTATCCAATTGGTCAAAAACCAACATTCAATCCAATATATGTACTTAAGATAGGAGCCCTCCAATTGTTTTGAATTTGGTTAACGGAGTAGCGTGTCTAACCTCTTTTAAGACCTTTGTTTTTCTTTTGATTTTTACATCGTTACATTATTACATACTGAAACTTTTTCAGATTCGGCGTAAACACTATTACTATTAGCAAAAATTGTGCATCCACATTCAGTGACTTTCCACATTTAGTTAGAATTGGCCTATTTTGTTTTAATTGAGATCTTATTGATCTTATGGTGGGAAAAAGATATATTGAATATTATTTTTAAGAAAACTGATGTTTTTTTGTTACCATCGTCTCAAAAGTGTCTTCTTATTTGTTTCCAGTGTAGGATTAGTGTTGAAATATTTGGCAGCGGTTCCGTGTGTTCGTTATTTTGTAGTGCTACATTAAATGTACTGCTGAATATAGACAGAAGTACTTAGTCCACTCCATGTATAATATCTGACGTAGCCGTGATTTTCATGTTGATTCGCATTTTGGATTCCAATAAAGTCTTAATATTCTACTGCATACCTATAAAGATCGAGGATAATCTGATGATTGAATTCAGTTAGAGCTTGCTTATATTCCCACAAAAGCGTAGATTTTATGTAATAGAACTAGGTTTCATTTGCCGCCTATCAGGGATGATAAGATGGGGTTTTCAAATTATCCTTAGATCTATTTCATGTTTAGGACATTATGTCGCGAAGCTTATTAATTGGGTCAACAGAATCCCTTAAAATACTAGATAAGAGATAAAATTTTGGCCATATGAGGATCACAGTTGAATAGTTTCCTTCATACTTTTCTGACTCGCAATATTTTAAATTCTGTATCAGGAGCTGGGTTTGTTCTTAATTTTTAGCATTTACATATTGTTACTACATGCTCTTTGATACAAAAAAAAAAAAACAAAAACCGTGAAGAACAATAAGGTTAGTGAAACGAGAGTTAACTGCTTTTTTTAAATATTTTCTCCCGCATTACTGATCAAATGTTATTGATTTGCTTCAAAGAATTTATATATGTTAAGATAATCATTACAACATATATACGTATGGTATATGTGTAAAATAACCACAAGTAAGTAGATCACATAGCTGGATTTAGTCACTGAAGACTATTCGTTGGAAATCACAATCCGGAATTGCCAATTGAAAACGAATCAGAAACAGAAGATCGCGTAGTGCGAAATATTTCAATAAGAAAGTTTTCCATCATGTGCTGACATAAATTTCATACAGTTAGTAAGAAAGTAGATAAGTTTGTGGTTCTTTGCTAGAAGGGATCCGTATGCTGGTAAAGCAAAGATCTTTTATTTTGTAGACAACTTATTATGGAAATTAAACAAGTATTTTGAGAACTAGTGATTCATAAAATTTACATAAAATAACACAAATGATGTTGAGCACCCAGGACTAAAGCTGAGATGGCAAACATCTCAATCAGACGAATGTATTTTTCATATCCTGCTTAAGAGGAGTCAGTACCAAGAATTGCAAGTTTCATACATTTTTCAATGTGAATTTCTTGCAAACTATTTGTGGCAGAATAATGATTTGTATCTTAAATTAAAGGTAACGAAGAAGTCTAGTAAATAACGTCGACAAAAATTTAAAAAAAAAATGTATTGGAATGGAGATTAGTTCGGAAACTTATAAAAAATGGTAAAAATTGAAGTTTTTTAAATCAAATTCCTCCAAGTAGGTATTCTCATTTCTTTAGATTGTGACTATTTTAGAAAGATGCCTAGATCTATCAAATAACGTCGAGTTTTTCATTTTTAGTGGCGCTTTTTTTCATTATTTGACTCTAATAGTACTTGTTTTTTCTTCCGATATCTCACCGACTAGAAATGATATTTCGTTGAAAGTTCTTGAAATACAAAGCAAAGTAGTATATTTAACAATTATGTGCAAAAAAAAATTTAGGAAAGTTAATTCTCGTTAAAATTTTTTTTGCAAATATTAATTTTTCGTCTTAAATTGTCGCATGTTGAGTTTCTGTCTTTTACGCTAGATGTCTCTAATGTGATCTTTGGTCTAGGTCTACGCTAATTCTATATGAATCTTCTCACTTTCAGGACACAAACCTATGTATAGTAAATTTTATTGCTTACAGGCTCGCTGGTATCTAAATTGAAATTTTTGCTCAGTACTGACTCCTCTTAAGCACTTGCAGAGAAAGCTTTCGGCAAAATAAGTGTCGTGTTCGCTCACAGTAGACCAAAAATGGCACTGCGTGTTTGCATTGTTTGGACTATTTCAGCTCAATTCAAGTGAGTTTTTACGATGTTATGTAACATGGCTCCATCATTAAATTTCAGAAATGAAAAGGGAGTCAAAATAGGGATTTTATGGAAAACTGGGCTCATTTGGCGAAGAAGAAAAAAGACTCTTCCAGCACGATAGTACATAGCTCAAATAGTTTCAATGATAACAGATTGACAAGAGCAATGATAGGCTGTATAAATGGATTTATAGATCTATATTAAAATGAAGTCAGACTCCCAAGTTTTTTAAGCTATCTTTCATATAATTCACCAACAAGTGCTAGTCAACAAAAGATTAAATACTAAAGAAATAATGGATTATTCACTCTGATTTTTGCATGTCCGTCTGTTCGTCCGTCCTTTTGTCTGTCCATCCTCACGATAATTCGAGAACCCATTCACTTATAGTTATCAAATTTTGTACACGGGATTTTTTAAACAAAAAGTAAATAAGTTGGGACAAATCGGATAATTCCTTCGTACGTATGCCATACAAAAAGCTCGCCTTTCACTATATATATGGGCACTGCTTGAGAACGGATCCACGTAGAAAGATGGAATTTGATACATGGTGTTTTCATAGCAATAGTGAACAAAATTTCAAAAATGGACTAAATCGGGCAACCCCTTCTTGGTGCCATACAAAACTTTTGTTTTTCCCTATATATTTGGAAACTGCCTAAGAACGCGTCTACGCGGAGAGCTCAAATTTTGTACGTTTTCATATAAATTGCAAATACAAGTTCAAAAATGAACTAAATCGGTCAATCCCTTCTTGGTGTTGCCATACAAAACTTTGTTTTTTCACTTTAATTAACCTTTTATTTCCATCTCGGGTATAATATTATTCGTTTTTTAGATCAATTATAACTTTTTCTCTTGTTTATATTTATTTTGGGAAACACAGTTGGGCAAATGCATTGAGCTAAATAAATCGAATTAAAAAAAAATCAAACAGTTCTCGTATTTCCTTCCAAGAGAGCCATCCATAGAGGAACACACCATCCATTCTGCAGAGTTATATTTCTGAAAACTCTTTGAATAAATTTCCTAACAGCATAATTAGCTCTAAAGGTATAAATCCTTAAGCAATTACATTACATTACATTATAAATACACGTGCAACTCCATTTAAAAAAATTTTAAGGTTTTATGTAGTTTTTGTAAATAAACAATTTCATTTTGGATTAAATAAAAAGCAAGGAAAAGAAAAAACATTAACTATAACATTATCAATTTGTCTGTAAGAATCTCTGTACTTTGCTCGTCTACAAGTTTTTTGTCTTTTGATCTTATATCAATGTAACCGAAGATTTATGTAAGATTTAGAAAATGACGGGAATACTTCTTATCAAGAATCGCATAAGTTTCAATATTTTATAGCATCTATGCATTGATAAGAGAACAATTTTATACTTTTCTTTTAACTAGCTCCTAACCCTTAAATTGACAGTCAAACAAACGTCTCGTCTTGGTCGTTGATGTGTGAAACCCAAAAAAAACTTGATAAAAATTCTTACAGTATTAATCCCAAGCAGAGACTGTAGGAACAAGGCACAAGTAAATTGTTTTCAATTTTGTTTATGATGTTTCGGTTCGCCTGCCCCAACCCGAAAGGTCAGGTGTCCATAGATCAGAAAAGTAATTTATTTCAAAAATCATTTTTTAGAACTTGTTTGTGAAAGTTTTGAAATTTTGAAAAAAAAAGGAATAAAAAAAAAGTTGTAATTGTATATTTGTAATTTATAAGTAGTCTTCATTGGATTTTTTTTTTTGTATTTATCAAATCGCAAATTGCATCTTGCGAAGTCAAGTTTTCCTTAAGTGATAAAATGATTCCAAAGGTGGCCGCTTCAACAATTTGCAGAGCAGGTAAACCTTATCTATCTAACTAGCACTTATGTATGTTCATACGTATATATATATATATATATCATGAGGACAAATTATTACGTATTGTAGCGCTTTTACTTGAATTTAACTATTTCTTATCATTATCACACGTTTTCTATATGATTCTTTATGCTCAATTCTGAAATAAGATTATCAAAAGATTTTTTGAAATTTGTATAACGCCACACTTAAGTTCAGTAGGAAATGTGCTGTCTGACGATCAAGTTGTTATTTAGAGACAACATTGATCAGTAGAAGAGTCTACATAACAGTTGTAGGACGCGCCCCTACACGTTTACTTACATACATATATTATACAATTAAAAGGTAGCTTATAATAATTTTTTAATATTATGTGTTTATGTAGATATTTCTTAAAAACTCGCTTACGAGTCAAGATTTTGTTTTTGTAATGTACAATTTTCTTTTTAGGATGGAGAGCTTCTGGGTTCAGACGGCGATTGGTGCCATCAAAGCAATTGCCTTTGTGTGTGATATAATAACTTTGCCGGTATATTTAGTGCTTCAGAGACCGTGGAAACGAAGACAATCATCGAGGAGAGTAAAGGTAATTTATTTCATATTAAATATGATGTTCTGTGCAAATAAAAAAAAGCATGACTGTGAAAAATCAAAAACAAAATTACTGAGTCGAACTGAACGACACCACCAACAACAATAATATCAGTAAGCAATCTACCACGTTTTAAATTTTCTATGTGTGATTACTATTATTAATAATAATAGTAGTTATACCCAGTACAGAGGTCATTTTAAATTCAATTTTTCTTTTGTCTTTATTTTATTTGTACTCTTATTCGACCGGCCAACGTGGTTTATACTACTACACTTACTCATCCTATAATATAATGATCAAATGGACATTGACTCCTCACGTTGGTTGTGAAATTTGTAAGCAAAAGTTTTATCGTAAACACAAGAATTGAATGATTTTCGGTATAAACTAAGCATATGGCGGTATCAGTCAGAGTGCGACGGCGCGCCGCGATCAGGTTTTCAGAGAATTTATATGAAATATAATATTCTCGTGTAGTGCAAAGTATCAAAGTACGTGCGATCTTAATTATTTCCTCTTCGGTGTGTTTTTTTCTCTCCCCTTTTCTTTTTATTATTGTTGTTGTTGATGTTGAGTTGTTGAGTATATGCTGTCATACATACATATAATATTGTATTATGACAAACACCTGACCGGGTACAAAGTCAACATATTCTGGTCTTATCTTTTCGAAAAATTGCATTGGAAATGAAAATAATCTGCAAAGAATGTCATTCTATTTATTGTGATGTGATAAGATATAAAATATTTTTACGCACAGAGATTTGAACCGATTTCCTTATAATTATACCTTAAATTCGTATGTATAGTACATATATAGTTAAAGTGATATAATGTGATTTATTGCGTGCAAAAATATTATTATATCAACGAATTTCATTTTATGATAACAATATCGATAGTAGTTTGAAGTATGTAGTCATTGCAATTGTTTCGTGTGATAGGTTTTAGTTCATTCATTCATTTATTCATGACTATTTCTTCTAGTTGGATTCTGATTATGTTAAAGCGGGTCTGATCCTTCTAAGAAGTGTTGTTAGATCTAGTTCCTATAATTGTTACAGTTTCGATATTATAACACATCATTCAATTCCAATTCCAAGTTCTTTTTTTATATTTTCATTAATCCTGACAAAGACGACAGCAAAGTTTGTTGTTTGAGATTCGTGTACTCGATCGAATTTTTTGGATTCGGCGTAGACATATCCCTGTATATAAAGTTTTGCGAAGTGAATAAACTAATCAATAATATGAGTGCATTTGTAAGGATATAGTTGTTGATAGGTACTAAAAAAATGGTCTAGGCTTAAACCCAGTGCGTGCATTTGTAAGTATACAGGGTGTCCCATACGTACCGCATTTCCTTTATACCACGGATTCCTCACTCAATTTCGAGAAATAAATTGTATGGGAGGAGAGCTGGAAAATGCACGGTGTTGGCGGTAGGGGGGTTTTGTGATTTTGGGTGCTTTTTACCCTAATACCATGTAACTTTCTTGTTATACACCATATGAAGGTGATTTGCATCTCAGGTGATAGTGATCCTCTACCGTGTCCAACAAATGCTCAACCACCTCTCTACTCCGTTTCCGTCGGCAGGTATAGGATGTCAAAGTCAAAAAATTGGATAATTTTGCAATTTCTTTTTCAATTTCAACGATTTTCCCGCCAAAATGCATGGTAACTATACAGTTTTATGACAAGATTTAAAGACAGACCCCGGAATATAATTTGACTATGCGCATGTACATACCTACCTAAATGCTACCGTTTTTGAGATATTCCCGTTTTTATGGTGCATAATTTCATTAATTTTGCTAATAATAATAGGAATCGCGCCTAATTTTATGCAATTCCACGCAAATTAACAAAATTCATGAAATTATGCACCATAAAAACGGGAATATCTCAAAAACGGTAGCATTTAGGTAGGTACATGCGCATAGTCAAATTAGAGTAGAGAGGTGGTTGGGCATTTGTTGGAAACGGTAGAGGGTTTACTATCACCTGAGATGCAAATCACCTTCATAGGGTTTATAACAAGAAAGTTACATGGTATTAGGGTAAAAGGCACCCAAAATCACAAAACCCCCCTACCGCCAACACCGTGCATTTTCCGGCTCTCCTCCCATACAATTTATTTCTCGAAATTGAGTGAGGAATCCGTGGTATAAAGGTAATGCGGTACGTACAGGACACCCTGTATCGTTGTTGATAGGTTCTGAACACACATAAGATTTTAGGTCCAGTTAATAGCATTTGTCATTGGTATAAATAAATATATTTTTGCGAACTCTGAAATATAGCGGTCATGTTTTTGTGGTAGGGTCCATCTATTATATCTAGTTGTTGTCATCTTCGTCTTCTTTGTGTCTCCAAGGGCTGCAATGACAGTTTCTCTCCTTCTGTTTTTGTTACCTACTAATAAATTACTACCTGTGTCGATCTTTAACTTTATGCTAATCACAACAAAGTGCTGGTATTTCGAGGTATATCTGTTCTTCTGAAGCTTCACACGTTTTATAAAATTTTTGAAATTTGATTATTATTTTTCTGGTATTCAGTTGCACAATAATAATCCTCCTCGAAACTGGTAACTAGGGGAAGTACCAGTGTTATATACATGTATTGTTCAGTTTCTTTATGAGATTGGTTCAATATTTCAGCTATAGCTGCTTCGGTAGTATACCAGAGCAACGCTTTAAGAACTGTCAAACTTAGACATACCAAGAAAAAGCTGCTGCGAGAATTCAATTGCGAATTTTGATATTGACTATTCATAAATTATAATGAGCGAGCCGAAATATTAGTGTTTTATGAAGATGAGGGAAATTTTTAAATTTATTATTATTTGCCGCTGCACACAAAATAACAACAGATATTATTCCCATTTTAAAGAAAATGACAGCTACACACATATATTACCATAGCTGTTTCGTTGCTTACAGTCAGGGGTGTAAGCACCAAGCTGCTATCTTATAATCTTGGACAGAAATAATGTCAAAAAACAAGTAAGGAAAAGCAGCTTTCGTGTTATTTTCATTTTGAATAAATAACTAACAAGGCAGCGGCATATCAAGTGAAAACTTAAGCCACTCACTTGTATTTGTATACGCACGTATTATAATATATACGAAACTGTTAAACTTAATAATTGCTCTTTTTTGATATGTAGAAACAAATTCCCTCTTAAACTTTATGGAAATCACCTATTCTTTTAATTCACTTAACTCGAAAATTTCACAAATAAGTGACAGTATGCAAAGTAGGGGAAGCTCAGTGCAAACCTTGTGTTGCACTTCTACTATAAAAGTTGTCTCATCAAACATTTTCGGTGCTGCACTCATTGAATAAATAACTAATAAGGAAACGGCATATCGGGTGAAAACCTAAGCCACTCGGCGAAATGAATTAGTGTGCTGTGTTTGTATTCGTTTCGTCATGGCAGTAATGAAATCCTGACATTCTGAAGGGGAACATTTTTTATAATCCAAATTGCTATGTAGCTCCCCCTTATTTTCAGGTAATATTTCTTGGCGTTGCCTTTGTATGACTGGCATAATTTAGCCACCAATGACAATTCAATCGTAAACAAACAAACCGGCATTGGTAAAATGTTAAATTTTTTGCCATGGCTTTTTATTTTTATAAATATTTTACTTTTATTTTGTTTAATACAATACAATTAATTAGTAAAGCTATTAAAGTTACTTCAAGAATGCTTTCCCACGACAATAACTCTGTTCGTTCTGCAGCACAGCACAGCGCACTTCATTATTATAATTTAAGACTCCGGAGTCTCTATTACACAAAATATCGTTCACAAAAGAATATTTCGCACTTATTTCACACTACTATTACGTAAAAATCCCGTTTAATTATTTATTTTTCACAATATCGCGAATTCGAATCCGAGAA
This sequence comes from Dioctria rufipes, assembly GCA_963924295.1. Classification (NCBI taxonomy): domain Eukaryota; kingdom Metazoa; phylum Arthropoda; class Insecta; order Diptera; family Asilidae; genus Dioctria; species Dioctria rufipes. Next base: position 18,866,449 of record OZ002740.1, on the reverse strand, counting down.
CTTCTTTTAAAAATGAAAATTAACTGACACAAAATAGCCACTAGGCCCTCTTGTCATTCCACCCCCCCCCCCCCGCCCCCGCCACCCCCGACCACTGTCATTGAAATGCTTAAACACGTACACTGTATTCGCACGATACCCCGTTTCCTTATTAGTTATTTATTCAATGGCTGCACTGCTAAAAAAGTGCAATACTGTTGTTGAATTGAAATCTCATCGAAATGGACATAAAATTAAATGAAAATATACACTTCAAGCTAACGCTATTTCTAATGTTTATTAATAATAATAAACTTGAAAAAGTGGCTGAATTTCCGGAATTCTGAAATGATTACTTTCAAAAACGTCAAAGCAAGTCCAATTAAGTTCAATCTGACTGTCAGTGAGTGGCTTATTCACGTACACTATATTCGCTCGATATACCGCTTCCTTGTTAGTTATTTATTCAATTGTTACTTTGGACATACAAAAGCATGCGGAAGCATCTAAAAGCAGCTATAGCTGAAATATTGAACACATATCTAGTTTTGATACAACATGTAGGTCCATTACAGGGACAGTTTATCGCCGGATGTCGTGGGGACGCACGTCGAATACTTTCTGAAATCAGTAATAGGTACTGCATTGAAACACATCCATCTGGAATTTTACTAATTAAAGTTTTTAGCATATCATATTCCCTTTCGTTTTGTTGCAGTAAAAAATTATCTCGTTCACTTTGTTAGAATGAGCAACATATATAAGGCTTTAGAAAATAATGTTCATATAGTTAAGAAGAGATTGTCGAACTTCTAACTAACCACTATACAATCAATGTCATCGTACCTCAAGGCTGTATTCTTTCTCTTTATTTTGTCTATTAGTTTCCATCTAATCCATAGATTTTTGCGATGGTACCCTAGATTTCACGTAGATACTGTTCTGATTCTATTGCGGACTTTCAGTTGTGGTGGATTAATGAAAGGAGCTTATGAAAAGAATATTAAATATCGTCATTTTTAACGACAGATTTTATTCAATAGTTTTAAAATTTATTATTTTATTTCTCAATGACTTTCATACAAACGCCATTAGTTCGTACATATCATAATTTTTATTTAAATTTCCAATTTTGATAAATAGTTTTTTCTTAACAACAAAATTCGACGAATTTTAATGCGTTTGTTTGAAATTGTCTGAAAATGTTTATTTTAAAAATTTGCTAAATTTTACACTTTATTTGTTAGGCTGTACGGATAAAAGATGTGATCGAGGCCAAGTTCAAGTATTCAGCGAATGATCCAGAGGTTTTAATCATTTTTTTATTTTTTTTTTCACTTCCAAAATATTAACTTGTGGAAAAGGAACTGTAAATGGGTGTTGGTTGGCTCGTTGTCTCATTTTAAAGAAATTTCTTTCTCAAATTCAATTTTAATTAGTATATATATATATATATTTTTTTTTTAAACTTCACACTATCCTATTTCACTGTCAAAAAATTTATTTTATATTGAAATTATACAGGATTAGGTGGTAAAGATAACAACAATTTTAAATTAAAGATTTTTTACGTTTTTTATTCTGCACATATTTCGGCTGATTACTCGTAAAGGGTGGTATGCTAGAGCCAAGGAATTCCTGTTCCTATACAGAAACTATATAAAAAAAAGGTCGTGGAATGCTCGAGGAATGTTTTTCTGGTCCGATTTCGTTAAGTATGCTAAAGAAAAGAATTTCGAACAGGAAAACTCTAGTTCTCGATTAACAAAAAAATATCGTTTTTTTTCGATAAATCCATTTATGTCAATATTCCTTAGAGAACTAAGTACTAGACTTGATGCACTTATAATGAATTCCACAGTTTTCATGTAAATTGTTCTGTAAAAATAACAAATATAATAACACTTCCGATGTAATTCATTCCGCAATGGTGAAATTAGATACAATTGGGAATTAATTTCTTTATTTATTCTGAGATGTATTGTCAAATCCAAATTGTGAAAAATTTCTTGACCTAATTTTAATTTTTCTTCAAGCAATAAATAGAAAATTCAATGACTGAATTCCTAGCATACCGCCCTTAAAGAGCTTTTTACAAATGTTCACGGCAAATAGTATGATATCCGCAAAAACATTAGTTCGAGCGCATTCTAAAATCGAAAATTTTCATCAAACTTCCTGATGAGTAGTAACATTATACTTACAACTTTGGGACGTGCTGTTTTTCCTCGATGTATTTTTTTTATCTAGAATTCATTGTAATGAACATCCACGACCTCATTCTAAGACAGGTCGTATCAAATAAACTCATCAGTATGAAGCTTCGTCTTACTTTGAAAATTTGATTGGACTTTGTTCCAAGGCGATGAGTCTTCTGGTCGGCTCTACTGGTTCATGTTTTGATGTGTTTTGTCTGAGTGGAAGTTTGGAATGATTGTGGGCATAGTACTTTTCGATACAGAATACCAAAGACCAAAACCCAGCATCGGCATCGGAATTGGTCATTGAAGTTTGCAGCTGTCAAAATCAAAAACTACATGGTAATGATGCTAATCCCAATTACGGCATCGGTATCAGCATCAATGCCGATGCCTGGGTCAGTCGATATTTAAAGTGAATTTTGAAGAAAAATTGGTGGAATTTATACGGGAAAATCCATGTTTGTATCTAGAAAGTAACAAGGATCATAAAAACTATTTCAAAAAAGATAAAATATGGCGCAAACTAAGTTGTGTAATTGAAATTCAATGCAGTAATTGGAACTCAATGCCGTAATTGGATTATTATAATACAACTAAAATGTATAGCGCATTATAAAAAGCATATTCACCCAAAATCCTCAAATTTTTACGATAGTTTAAGGAAATGAAATAACCCATTCGTTACTAATCTTTATTATACTGTAGTCTGGTATAACGGCTACCTCTGAATAGTCCATCCAATGGATTTTATTCTATTAGGGCTATTTTTTTTTTCTTTTATAATAATGCAAATTAAACTATCAATTCCAAGGTTAACTACCAACTAAATTCTAAATTTAGTAATAAATAATATAAAGAGATGAATTCAAAATTGTTCGGATGTTTTTTTTAGTATTTAGTACATATACATACATACGTACCTGTAAAATATTAAAATATTTTTGCAATAGAATATAAACTACAATTATAAAGATAATTTTTCTTATCTCTAAAACTTTTGCACTTCGTTGCTATAAGGCACTTTATTAATTTCGCGAATGACTTAAATATACTTACTTATTATGAGAGCAGCGTTGATAAGAATTTGTGTCCAATGACATTTACAAAAAATGTTAAAAACATGAATTTAAAGTAAATTTATCTTATCATGCGCTACTTATTGGCGATACTTTTTCTTTATCGTTGTGCCGATGAGATTCAATTCGTAAAGTGAAAGTTCAACATGAGTTCGTTCGTTCATTGAGAATAAAATAGAATTTTTGTGAATTTCATTATTGAGATAAGGCATGCATGCGTGTACGATTTTCTTTTTAAATATAAAAAAAATGTTTTGGAGGAAAAATTATGTATAAGCCTTATACAGAGTGTCCCGTTTGTGATGTTACACCCGAAGGGTATGGATAGGTCATGCTTAGACAAGCAAAAAATTAACTCAGAATGGGTTACATTTTGGATACAGAATGTGATAGGTTATTTTAAAGCTAAGCTTTTGGGCTTCTTAAGTGCAATATTAGTGTTGGTGACGTATTTTTTTGATAAAAATAGTAGTTAAATAAAAAAAAAACCGAGTTAAAATTCCGAAATTTTAACTTTGTTGAGCCATACTTAAAAACGGAGAAAATTAAGGGAACAATTTTATAGACTATTGGAAAGGTCCAACGACTATCAATTTTAAACCATCATAGGGTGTGACGTTCAGAAGTTACAGGGTGATATATAAAAACTTACCCAAATATCTTCAAGCCCTTTTATCTCGGAAACCGTTAGGATTTCACTCCCTACCCATACAATTTTTTGCTTGTCCAATATGACCTATCCATAGTCTTCGGGTGTAACATCACATATGGAACACCCTATATACATAAGTATAATTCGTCTCTAATATTATGTTTTCTGTACGTATTTCTTGTGCGAGATCCATATATGAAAATGCAAGAAATCTATAATTAATTAAGAAGCGGATTGAAAATTTTCTTATTTAATTTATGTTCCTTCCTTTTAAACATTTTCCAGTAAGTGTTATACCAAAATCACTTTATAATTTGGACGTTTTCCCATATATGTCTTCCTCTTAAATTAAGTACAAACAAATTTCAGAAAAATCGAACTTAAGCTCTCATCTCCATCAGTTTTAAATTACTCAAGATATATAAGAAAAACCGACGGAAGCTACGACCTTTGCTCGTCCTTCGAGACGATCCAATTATTGAGTCAAATTTGAATACTTTCGAAATAATGAAACCGTTCTCCACTAAAAGACTGCATCGACCAGAACAAATAGTAATCGGAAGGTGCAATGTCTTGTGAGTACGGCGGGTGCTCTAACACTTCTCAGTTCAGCCTTTCTAAGTAGCTTTTCACTGGTTGAGTTATATGAGGTCTTGCATTGTCTTGCAAAAGTATTTTCTCATCGTGTCGATTGTCCCATTCTGGTCGTTTTTCTCCAGTAGGTCGTATACGCATTAGTTGCCGTCTGTATACAGCGCCAGTAACGGCTTCAGACGGTTTCAGCAACTCATTATAAATGACACCTTTCATATTCCAGCATATACAGAGCATCACCTATGAATACCCTATGAATATCTCGATTTGGCTGCGATGGACCAGGTTTATCAGGCCTAACCCAAGATTTGTTACGCTTAGGATTGTCATAGTGGATTCACTTTTCGTCCCCAGTAACAATTGTGTGTAAAATACCCTTTCTTGATTGCCTTTTCAGCAGCATTTCACAAATGGTCTACGATTTCCTTTTTGTCCTTCGGTTAGCTCATGAGATACCCAAGTTCCTTGTTTCTGGATGAGTCTCATTGCTTGCAAACGTTTCTACAATTGATGGGTCAACTTTTAATCTGCTGCAACATCCAAAACGCCATCTTTAAACTGTTTAACTCACTTCTGTACATATTATCTGAAAAAGCATGTTCACCGTATACTATCAAACGTTGACCTTCAGCTGCAGATTTCTTTAAATTATAGAAGTATAAAAATACTTCTCGCAATTGTCGATTATTTGGTACAAAACTCTCCATGTTCAATCGCAAAAATATCTGTCATTAGACCTGTTAAATACATGTCAAACTGGTTCAGACGTAATACATATAATAAGAGTTACGCCATCTGTTAGAAAGCGGAGCTTACTTTTTCTCTTACCTAATATATGATTTTCGAGCCCTTAAATATAGTAATAATATTTAATTCCTTTCGAACCAAACTAGCTAAAAAGAGTGGTCAACCGTTTCATCTAATTATGTCTTCTATGCAGCTTATAAAAACTATCAAAAGTCTTGTGAGCATAGAAAGAAAATTTACATTTTTTGAGATGTTTCCAAACTATGTATATTTGGAAGAAGAAGAAAAAGAAAATCACAAACTCATCTGAGAATTGAAGTCGGAGTTTTTTTGATTGTCGGACAACAGCTTTAATCAACTGAACTAATAACTTACTGACGATCATGTAATTTTAATTTCATCCGGATTTTCGAGTGCTATTTTAGTGATATTGGAGTAAGTGAAGTGAAGACCATTGTTATAACGAAACTATGGATGAAATTGAAAATAACGGGGGATCAGATTATTGTTGATAATCAAGAATAGACCTCGCGAGAGACAACAACCTTGGCGCATGCCGGCGTGACAGGGTGATGTTCGTAAATACCGCACATCAGATAGCCAAGAAAAATCAATTAAATTCAAATTACTTTGGCTATAATATCAGTATATCAGACTCTATTAAAATTCTAACAAATATCTAGGGCTGCATATGTCTGATATACAAACGGCGTTTCTTAGCAGGGATCAAATTGCGCTTTCAAGAGCTTTGTACGACTAATTAATTCCTCAAGTTGTAGTCACGGATTGTTTTCAACCAGAGTATAACCTTGTAGCGTCACAACAACGACGAGTTCGAATGTAAACTAACCTTTTAACTTTACAAGAATGAGTTCCATCATCATGAGACGACTTACCAAATGATAAATAGGAAGCTTTCGCGACTTAAATTCGCTGACGTAAGCGTATCGTATAGTAGTTTTGTGCTATGCTGCATGATCATGAGATTTTTACTAGATCTCCATTAGAGAAATCCTGTTAATCGCCGACTTACATTAACCTCTTTCTTGTGCTAGGAAAATATACTCTATTTCAAAGGTATAAATTAATTCGATATTTTTCGTTTTCTTCGGAACTAATACAACCTGTGTTTTCCCAATTTCTTGAAATTGCATTTACAGAGCTTAAATACTTGATCAGAGAACTAATCTAGCAGTTTTGAATGTCATTTCATATTTTGAAAACCGTTTATAACAGGTTGTATTCGTCTTTAGAAAACAGAAAATTTCAAATTCTTTTATACATATGTATCTTTGAAACAGAGTACTAGTTATACAAGGTGTTTCCCACTAGGAGGTCAATAGAGCAGGAGGTGATAGTACTCACCTAGACAAACCAAAAATTTCAGGGTGGGGGGGGGGGGGGGTGGCAATATCAACCGATTAGGATAATATCGGGTGGTTAAGAAAAAAAGCTAGCTGTATCTTAAAAAGTACAGGGCGTATGATCACAGTTAAGAGCTCATTATATGCAGAGCCTCTCCCATCAAGAAAAATGGTTGTCTAAAATAAAAATTACGGATTTTCTTTTGTTTTTTGTTTTTTTAATTTAACCTCTATTATTATTGCAAAACGGCCGTTAACATAACTTTTTTTTATAAAAACTGTATACTGTAGACTCTCCTCTTTAAGTTGATCTATTACACCCTATGTCTTAACTGTAGCCGTTAAACAGTTATTAACCCTTTGCACTCGTATTTATATTTGAGAAGGCTACCAGTCTACTCGGAATTTTTTTTTCATGTTCGATAAACCTCATAACCTATTCAGGTCACATCGAAATTAGATGATATTTTTTAAAATGACATGCTAAGGGAACAAATTATCGTTGAAAATAGTTTTGAGAATAGGTTTAGAGCTAATAACTCTTAAAGGGCTTCAAATAGCACATATGGTGTAATAGGTCAAATTAAAGATATGATATGTAATGCCCAATGACATTCAGTTGTGACATTTCTCATGTAGATGTGTGCGTTTTTCGGTGTAACACCGCCGATTTGTCGGGTGTAGCACCAGACTCATTTGACGTACACTTTTTGTAGCCCCCGTGCCATAAAATTTTGGTTCGCCTTGGTGAGTATTATGACCTCCTCCTGCTTTATTGACCTCCTAGTGGGAGACGCCCTGTATATTAAAAACTACGTTTAGCACGATGAAACTATGTTTTTCAGAGTTGAACACTGCATATTATCTTTAAGATTCCGCCCAAGTTTTTAATGGCAAGACCATTTTGAATATTTTTACAGTGCACTTACGTGATTTTTTTAACGACTTATCTGTGGTTTCGGCTATCCTTTGAACTAACTCATGTAATAGAAGTTTTCACTTCCTATTTATAGATAAACACTAATAAAATTTTATAAATAAATATAACTTATATTGAACTTTTCAGGCAAAACCAATAAGTCAAGATGATACTCAGATAACATATCGAACCATAGAGCCTCCACGTGAGATTCATGTAAAAATGTTGCAGGCCAACATTGATACATTAGAGAAAATGTTTACATACGTCGCAAAAATTCACTCTACAAAACGTTGCCTTGGCACAAGGCAAATATTGAGTGAAGAAGACGAAGTTCAACCGAGCGGGAGAGTTTTCAAAAAGTACAATATGGGTGAATATAAGTGGAAGAATTTCTTAGAAGTTGACAAAATGGCAGCATCCTTTGGTCGTGGCCTTAGGGAGTTGGGTCTTAAGCCTGGCGATAATGTTGTGATTTTTGCTGAAACTCGAGCTGAATGGATGATTGCAGCTCATGGATGCTTTAAACAGAGTTTACCAATTGTTACCGTGTATGCAACACTTGGAGATGACGCTGTGGCACATTGTTAGTAAATCTTACATAATATTATTTGTGTGTTAATAACAGTTGCTGGTACAAATTTTTTTTTTCTAGGTATAAATGAGACTGAAGTAACAACTGTGATTACTTCACATGAACTTTTGTCAAAATTCAAACATCTTTTGGTTAGTACGCCCAATGTAACTACAATTATTTACATGGAGGATCAGCTACATAAAACTGATACAGACGGTTTTAAGGAAGGCGTAAAAGTCTTACCTTTCGCCCAGGTTGCACGAAACGGATCTGAAAGTAAATTTGGTAAGTTGGCTATTGAGATAGTGATTTTTCTTTCAGCATGTTTGTTGGCAAAAATGCATCATCATGATTTAGAAGTTAAGACAATTGTCTAATTTTATCTCAGTCATAATTCCCTATTCTGTGTCAATGTTTTATTTTCGAAATTTATGAAAATTCTCGTAATAAGTCGAATATAAAATTGTGCTGCGTAACGTTGTAGAAATTGTACTAGACTCTAAGCTAGTGTAGAAGAACGCCTTAAAAATGTTCCTCTAGCTTCAATATTTGTAGCAATAAATCTGACATGAACATCCGTCTCATCTATGGGTTCTTTGTTTGGTTGAGCACTTTAGAATAAGTAGTGTTAACAACAAACACAAAGAGTTGCTTGCCGGAATATTACTGGTGTCTATTCCAAAACATTAACTGCTGGAAGGAAAACTCATATCTTACACCTGGATATATCTGCCAATATGATCAGGCTGCTTAGTAACCGTGGACTATGGTTACGACAGAGCACTGGTTATTTATCCTGGACACTATGTGGATGTCCATAATACGGTGTGTCCATATGGTGCTGCAGTTCACTTTTTTTTTGCCTTAATGTACAAGAATCCTATGGATTACTGGAATATTATAGTCATCATTAAGACCACAGCAATACCACTAAGGCTAATATCAAATGTATTAAAATTTATATTGGTTTTTAAAATGCAATTAAAGCTATAAAAATTCTACGGTTATCACCACTGACATATATAATATGGATGACTACAATCATAGAAATACTCATCAGAAAGTGGGTTCACTTCTATACAGAACAATTGAACTTTTCGACCCAGCGATCAGGGAGGTCTCACACCAATTCCATACAAATACTTGTTAAACAAGTCAAAAGCTAGAATTGGTCAAAGACCAATTCTTATGATACCCTAGATGAATGTCCGTATAAAATTTCTTGAGAAATTTTGATTTTTGCAGTGGTTTTTCGCATATATTTCCAGAACGGTTCGTCGGACAGAAAAAATGATTATAATCAATTTTATAGGATTTTCATATTCTGAAGAAGTTTTTAGTACAACAAAAATGTCAAGACTGATGGTTTTCACAGTATCAATAGAAACCCTAAAGTTTTATATGGTAAGTACACACGTTCTCGAGTTATCGTGCGCACAGACAGACGGACAGACGGATGGACAGACGGACATGGAAAAATCAAAATAACTTTTAATATTATGAGTGGGTGCCCAATCCATTTTGCTATACCATCATTATTTCTGTGCGTTACAAACGGTATATTTGTATATTAGCAAAATGATTAATTGGAACTACAATTTTGAGGAACTCCAAAACAACTTTTTGCACGAACAAAATGCCTCGAATCAAAACTCATTAATTATTTGCCAATTAGCTGTATCACAAAAAAAAAATGCACACACGAAGATTTTCGAATTGATTCATTCTAACTTATTAGATGTATGAAAGTATGTTACCCCTTCCTGGAATATTTTGTCCATGGTTTCTCTACCAATATCTTATGGCTAACAGCTTATACATATTTTTATATGAATAAGAGTTTCCATGTTTTGATTAAATCTCTTAGTTAAGAGAATCCACTCAGGTATTATTTTTAAATCTCTTAGTTAAGAGAATCCACTCAGGTATTATTTTTAAATCAACGTTAGCATGAATAATACCAACATCAGTCAGATCTATTGTGTATAAATAAGTGTCAAATTGTTCGTTGATTATTTGTCTGTTAAACAAACAAAATAAAACTGAACTTAGAATAGAACCTTGAGGTAATCCAAAGACAGGGAGAAAGAATTCGAGAAAATTCCTAAAATTTAATTGATGGTCCTAGTAGTGTATGCTAGAGATGTATCCTTCCCAGGAATTTTCGAAACCGGATGCGGATCATCTAATTTGTACCCGATTCCGCGGACCCATTCTATCGTTCCTTTCGTAATTCAATTCAAAGAAAGATGTTGTGAGTTAGTGTAAAAGCAAATGCAGCCTTCAGGTATAAACAGCTTACAGAATTCATGATTTATTCTATAGGAGTGCAAATCTATTGACATTTCTACACGTTGCCATTTATTCATCACTTAAGTTTCTACTTTTTACTGTTTTTTTTGCATTCATATAATTTTTCTCTGCATTTTGTGATCTTTGTTACTACATTTTGAGTCAAATGATATATGATACCGCTTTCCCATGCATTCCCATGCTTCTTATATGTTCTAAGGGGTGCACGAGTAAAATTACACGAGTTCCTATAAAATATTAAAATGTGTAGTCAGAAAAGGCGAAGTGTAATGTGCTCGGATCAGTACGTTTTTTTTAAATAAATTAGTTTAAACATAGGAACGACAGCTCCGCTAATTGTGGACCCATTCCGTTCATTCCTTGTATGGACCCGAACAGAATATACCCGTTCGTTCCGGGCCGACACATCTCTAGTGTATGCACTGTTACAGTACTTGAACCTAAACTACGATACAGTAAATCCACTAAAAACCTATACTAAATCCATCTGGCTATCAAGTCATATTAGCATTAGATGTGAATACTTTTTGTCAAGCTTTTTTTTTCCCCTGAGGTATAATCAATCACGTACCGTGTGTAGCTCTGTTTTAAAATTTGTTCTAATAGTGATGCATAAAATAACAGTCTTAAATTTTTTCCTCTAGGCTCAGAGATAGCAACTCCCCATCGATTCTAATTTAAACTGATTTTTAATTTCAATTTAATTTAATTACAGAGGGTGTACCGCCGAAACCTGATGACATAGCTATTATTATGTACACATCAGGATCTACAGGCACACCGAAGGGCGTTCTTCTTTCGCACAAAAATTGTATATCCACAATGAAAGGATTCTGTGATGCAGTTAGGATATATACTGACGATGTATTAATTGGGTAATTATAAAATTTAGTTTTCTTTAAAATATGGTTGTAGTACTAAAAAATATATATTTCTTCTACATACAGATTCTTACCACTAGCCCACGTTTTTGAACTTCTTGCTGAAAGTGTTTGCTTAATAACAGGAGTACCCATTGGCTATTCAACTCCCCTAACACTTATTGATACAAGCAGCAAAATAATGAGAGGTTGCAAGGGTGATGCATCCATCCTAAAACCAACTTGTATGACAACAGTTCCTGTAAGAAATGATTAAAAATAAAAGGAGAACAAATGTAAATGCAATATTAACTATTCTCATTAATATTTACAGCTCATTTTGGACAGAATTTCAAAAGGAATCAATGATAAAGTTAACGGACAGAAACCTTTCAATAAAGCCCTGTTTAAATTTTTGTACAGTTACAAAGCGAAATGGATGTCTCGCGGTTATCAGACACCTCTAGTTGACAAGTACGATATAAAATTATGACTAGAGCATATAATTGAATTCAATTTTTACATACTATATTTTTTTTAGGTTAGTTTTCAAAAAAGTCTCTAAACTAATTGGTGGTCGTGTTCGTTTAATGATTTCTGGTGGTGCACCTTTATCACCTGATACTCATGAACAGATAAAAATTTGTTTGTGTGTTGATCTGATTCAAGGATATGGTCTTACAGAAACAACATCAGCAGCAACTGTTATGGATGGTACAGTTTTAAATTTTTTTTTCAGGAGCTGAAAACTAAGGTATTAATTTTTTAATTTGTTTTTCAACAGAAATCGACATGTCATTTGGACGTGTTGGTGGACCAACTACAATGTGTGATATTCGTGTAACGAATTGGGAAGAAGGCAATTATAGAGTTACAAATAAACCTTTTCCACAGGTTAGTATTTTATCTTTTTCTAATTTTACGTTAGGCTGTAAAATGTGTTTTAAGCCTGAAATTAAGTAGTAGCGCGAAGGCTCTGAACATTTTACGTACATACTAAATTTAATTTAAATAATGAGATAAAAATCATATATGCAAGTGCAGGCTTAGACCTGTAATTTGTTATGTAAGAAGCTAATCTATAGAATCATATGCTAAAAGATATCGCTATTTTATTGGATTTTTACCCAATACCTTTGATTTCATATAATTCATGAAAGAAACAAATTGGTAACTGTAGATATTGTCAAACAATTATATCAGAGATAAAACAGAGATGAAGTGCATCAGAGAAAGATTTCTCCACCTATGTTATTAGTACTCAGCTTGCGACTTAAGATTTTTCTATATCAACATCAAACTGCATTTGAAATATAATCTTTAAGTTAAACAAGTAAAAAAGCTAGAATTGGTCTAAGACCAATTCTTAGGATACCCTAGATGAATGCCCGTATTAAATTTCGTATGGTCACCGATCTATTCAAGTATTGATTTTGAAGTTGTTTTTCGCATATATTTCTAGAACGGTTTGTCGCACAGACAAAATGATTATAACCAATTTTATAGGATTTCGTATTCTGCAGAAGTTTTTAGTACCATAAAAATGTCTTGGACTGATCGTTTTCAAAGTATACGTAAAAAACCGAAATTTTTATATGGCAACACCAAGAAAGAGTTGCCCGATTTAGTCCATTTTTGACATTTTATTTCCTAATGTAGTAAAAACATCATGTGCGAAATTTCAGCTCTCTACGTCGACGCGTTCTCAGGCAGTGACGAAATATATAGCGGAAAACGAAATTTTTATATGGCAACCCCACGAAGGAGTTGCCCGATTTGGCTCATTTTCGAACTTAATTTTACTTTTTTTTTTTAAAGTCTGTGTACAAAATTTCAGCTCTCTACGTGTTCGCGTTCTCAAGTTATCGTGCGCACAGACGGACGGACGGACGGACGGACGGACGGACGGACAGACGGACGGACGGACGGACATGCAAAAATCGAAATAACTTTTAATATTATGAATGGGTGTCCAATCCATTTTGCTCTACCATCATTATTTCGAGGTGTTACAAACGGAATGACAAACTTAGTATACCCCTATGATTTCATCTAGGGTATAAAAAGAGTTTATGATAGATCCAGATCCTGCATAATTCGATGGTACATCTGTACTATTTGTCTAAAAATTCTTTTATGTAAAACATGATAAAATCTTGCACACAGTATTTAGAAGAGATATTCACATCCAATCACTTTTTATTATTTTTATTTACATAGAATCTATCTCATATAATTTACCTCGTCGCAAACAACTTTGTTCTGAAGCATATATCTGCCCACAATAATGTTTGATTCATTATCAAACAATATCAAACCAAGTCTCTATCTCGGGTGTCTACAATAATATAGATCATTAATTTAAAACTTCCGATTTACTTGGTATGCGATATTTTTATGAGTTTTGATTGTATTTTATGCAGTTAGAATTGCTTGCGTAGATGATTTCTATTGAGCATGTATCTTAAATGAAATACTCTTTTATCCAGTTGAGATGGGTTCCATGATATGTATTTGTGGAAATCCATGTACCGGAAGTTTTAACTATTCTTTGCAAAACTGGTTTAGTGGTTTTTTGTCGTAACTATATGTCGCCGCTTATTGTTGATTGATTTCAATCTCCATAATTCATTCAGAGTCGGCCAACTTGAAAATGTCCACATATGCTGGAAAATATGTTCCAAACCGAAACATATGCTATTATAAATAGGTTTTATATATTCGATTGAGGACCACGCTTCCGAAACAAATTCCAATTGCTGTCTTTGCTTGTGAACTCTGTATGCGGCTTAATTTTGTCTCTATTATATCCGCTGGACATCTACGAAAGGATATCCAATTGATTAGTGTATTGGATTTCTTATTACAATCATTCTGTGTATAATTCTAGATTTAATAAAATGACTGGTCATGAAATAACAGTTGATGTTATTGTATCAATTTTAAATCCACATGGATTGCGAGAGAGGTTAGGGCCCTGAGAGGTTCCTGGAACGTGGGCCAGAGCAAGGCCCATTGTCATCCAAGCCGGACGCCCTTATAAAACTGAGTATGGGCCCAAAAACCTCCTTGCCGGCTTCATACAGCTCATCCAGGAGGTGTGAGAATTAACAGCAGAGCTCTCTGGGTTGGCTTCTTTAGGCCTAACGTTTTATTCGTTAGGTTTGGGTAGGTTTACCCCATAGTTGCTTTGTAGTTCTGCCCGAAGTGTCATCTATCCAAATGCGACTGTGTTGATGATCAACCCAAACCGAAATAATAGAGACAATGTGTTTTGATGCAATCTCGATTATGGAATAAAATTCCTCCGAGGCTGCACCAAGACGAGCAAGCTCGTCCGCTCTTTTTTCCTCGCTGATATTGCTAGGCCTCGGCACTCACAGAACGAGTACCCTGTTGTTCCGGGAGAGGGAGTTCAGGGTTGCTTTACACTCCAATACTAGTTTAAAGGTTGTAAAGGGTTTAGATAAAACCCTGACAGCTGTTTGGTGGAGTGGACCTAAGAATACTTGATATTTACCAACCATTCTTGGATGATATAATTCATGTTATGTTTGTAGTAAGTTGCCCGAATGAAATAATTCTTACGCTGCGTCTTACATAAGCGAATAAGACTAAGCCTAAGTTTAAACCATACTTCGGTCCTAAGCGCAGATTGTAAGTCCAACTATTTGCTTACTCTTCATTCAAGGCTTCTATTAAGTTAGTTCTTGCAGGGTATACGCGTTATCGTCTTTTTTTGTGTATTGCAATTCGACAGTTTTATATCCATTCTTGGGGTTTCTCTGTCTACTAAATTCAACAACTCGCTAAATTTCTGAGCGACTGCTAGTAGACATTCGATATAAGCCGTTTTTGCTATACTGTATTTGGGCGATATCACCTAAAAAGAATTATGGATAAGATCATGTGCGTTGCGTCCCTTATTAAGGATTGGGCGAACATTGTTTTGGGTGTATCAAAAAGCTCATGCTTGACAAAAAAAAAACAGTTTCGTATGGACATATTGTGCTTTTCCTTCAACAAAGCTCTCACCCTGCACAATTATGCAGTATACAGACCTCTACTGAATCTGGTTAATGATTACGATAAGCAAAATAATGAGGTATTTCAAGTAAATCTCTGATTTGATTATTTAATATTGAACTTTCTCTGAGGTCCTAATTTCAGTTAGCTTTCTCAAGTATAAAGAGTAAATACTTAGCGTACTAAAGCAACAAATTTAGCCAAGAATAATACAGATCACTTTACCTAATTGTGTGGAATTATTAAAAAATAAGTAAAGTTTGTCCTCATCCCCTTTGCTTACAAACAAAGAATGCCATGTGATCTTCTGCTCACCCTTCTTCCATAGCTATAGAAGATAATTTAAGTTAACTAGTTTAAGTGAGATTGCTTTTCGTTTTCGCAACAGCCACAGGTATTATAAGAATAAATTAAGAAAATATAAATAGAAAGAAATTGTGATGACCTTTTATGAAATTTTTCTTTTTAGGGTGAAATACTGATTGGCGGCGATAGTGTTTCACAAGGTTATTATAGGCTACCTACAAAGACAAAAGAAGATTTCTTCGAAGAGGATGGAAAAAGATGGTTTAAAACAGGAGATATTGGTGAAATTCATCCTGATGGAGTACTTAAAATTATTGGTAAGTTCGTCAATAAAATTCACCATCATACAAAAACATTTTTTTTACCAATTTTTTTTTTTTGTGTTTACTTCGTTTATTGCAGATAGAAAAAAAGATTTGGTTAAGTTACAAGCCGGAGAATATATTTCCTTAGGAAAAGTTGAATCAGAACTGAAAACATGTCCAATCGTTGAGAATATTTGCATATGCGGCGATTCAACAAAAGAATTCACAGTTGCATTAGTGGTGCCGAATCCAAAACATTTGGAAGATTTAGCATTGAAAAATGGTTTAAATAACACAAAATTCGAAGAATTGTGCACATCACCCGTAATGGAGAAAGCAGTTATTAAAGAAATTTCCGATCATGCAAGAAAATGTAAATTTTTTTGATAGAAAACCATTTTATAATTTGAATTAAAAAATTTTTTTTTTAGGTAAATTACAAAAATATGAAGTTCCCGCAGCAATTACATTATGTAAAGAAGTTTGGTCACCTGATATGGGCCTGGTAACAGCCGCATTCAAATTGAAGCGGAGAGAAATTCAAGAAAGATACCAGCACGACATTAATAGAATGTATGCATCATGAAAATAACTAAAACTCAAAAAATCCTCGCATTCAGTAAAGTGAAAGTAAAATCAAATAAAAATGTAAAAAAAGCAAATTGTTAAGACTATAAATATATTTAAGAACAACCACAACAATTTCTGTGAGAATAGCCAATTTTCGTGAGTTACGCGCGTGTGTTTTAGTTAATCAGAGAGAGAGAGAGAAAGAAAGAAAGAGATAGAGTGTTGATGATGATGCAAAGCAGACACATATTAAAGGCCCAAAAATCAAACAAAACAAACAAAAAAAAAAAAGAAAAAGAAAAGAAGAGACAAATATAAAAAAAAACCAAAACTTTGCACTTGACCACATGGCGGGGTAGCTTAATTAACTTAAAAGTGATTAAAAACTAAATAATATTAAATAAAATTGATAAGAGATGCCCTGTAAATAGTAAATTTACAATTTTGTTTTTTCTTATTGTATATTTTTTGTTTTTTTTCCCCCTTCCCCATTTATTGTTTCAAGTCTGTACGAAGTAAGCATTATTTCAAATATTTAAGTCTGCAGCTTCTGTTTTTTTGTTTTTTTTTTCTAATTATGTATTCTAGATAGACTTTGAATAAATAAAAAAGAAAATGTTTTAAGGAGGCTAGATTGTTTGGCATTAAATTTCGCTTTGTGTTTAATTAAACCACGCACACGAGACGCGATCTACATGTATGAAAGAAAAGATGCAGAATTCCAAGCACAATGCAGTTTAATGATATTATTCTACTTCATGGATCCTTCATACTGGATCTTTTTTTGTCGTGTGGATAAACTGCAATACGTTCCAGGGAGGTATACTTTTGAGTTGAACTTAGTGGAGTCGATACAAAAGTGTTCATTTTGGGCATGCCGATAGCATGAACGTTTTCAGTCACCTCAGTTTCACTTTTAAGTCAGGGAAGATATTCTGAATTACCAATAACGATCAAATTTAAAAAGATTCGTGTGAAGCACTCTGTGAATAGTTATGACATCAGTTAATTATCTCTATTAAAAATGAAGTTTGAACTTTCTTTTAGTTTATTCTAGAAGGAGTTTAGTAGTTAGTGAAGGGGTGCTTGATGAAGGATCTTATCACTAAGGTTACAATACCTACAGTACGTTCTGGTTCATGTAAAGGAACACTAGGGCTGGCTGCAGTTAACAGATAAGTTAGTTTTATTCCTCATTGTTCCTTGGTGTTCATGTATCATTGCATTATTTATGCAGAGGCTATTCAATGTAGGGACTAATCGCATTTCTAATATGACAGCATAGCGTGGCATGAAGGCTCTCACCGGACTATTTCAGATCACCTCCCAACGTCGCTATGAATGGGTAAGAACCTCTATAGCCGAGTATATATTTTATCAAGATTTATTTCGCAAGATCAGTGTCAACGCTAAATGGACACTTATGTATTCTCGGGAAGTAGCTAATATGTTAAAAAGGCTTGGGTAGAAGATATAGAGAAGTTGTCGTTTTCGTTTTCGTTTTCTACTTTCGTAAAAAGAAAACAAAACGAGTAGTATAGTTAGTGCGAAATTACTGTACGACCACGTGTTACTAGCGAAGTCAGATATCAAGATGCTTGCAAAAATTATATTGAATTAAAATATGCTCGTCATTCACTTTCAGAGTAAACAAGTGCATATATGAATGCATGAATAATGAAGCGAATTTTAACAGTAAAAGTCCTCAGACTAAGAGTTTAGTTGTCAACCGCGCAAGAATTTACGTTTGTCTCCCTCCCCCCCCCGCCCTCCCCTCCCAACAAACCTTTTTTGCTCCTAATTTTCACTGGCCGTTTTCACATAATGTCTACGCACGATTTATACATACATACGGACTGGTAAAGATGTACTAATAATTTAGGTTATCGTAATGGCCTGAATTCCATCCTCCGCAAGGACTTAGTACGCCAATATAAGTTTTCATTCAAAATGTACGAATTTGACTCAGAGTCTCACGAGTTTTGAATGGCTCTTGTGTCAATAGAATGTTTCCTGATGCGTAGCTACTTTGAGTAAAATCAAAACAAGTTTTACAACTCTGGATATAAGCGATTAACAATCTGTGAAAACTAGGGCTTTGTCATGGAAGGTAAAATATTGTTCATCGACTACCGTTTGTAAAAGCATAAGTAAGAAACTAATAAAATATTGGTAAAAAAATTTATAGAGCTAAACAGAAAGCTCGCGACCCGTATTTGATTTGTCGATTCGATAGATGGAATCGGCAATTTTTCGACAAAGTCATTGAGTCGAGAAACTCTTAGAATAAATAACAGACAGAAATGCTGATAAGCTAAATTAAGTGAAGCGGGAGCTGAATTCATAAGATTGCAAAAATGTTGATATTTCTACACGCTTCCAAGCTATTATTCATCACTGATGGCCCCCCGTACTTCGCTAATTCCCACCCTTCTTATACGAATTTTATACGAACCCCGCATTCCTGTTTGTTAATGTTTTACGCAGAATCCAAATACGGTTCGAATTGGATGATTGGTTCAATCAGAGGTGAATGAATATATTACATTCATAAAATAATCTTGAGCACTCAAAATTCCGAACTTATCACTGAAATGTTCGTAATTAGTTTCTTGGAAATTTTTCACGACAAGCGTTGAAAAACGTGCTAATAGTTGATAATGTATGTATAGTCGATCCATTTGAAACCAAAGAAGTAATAAGTAACTATTATTTAAGACGCCAATGTGTGGGATGTTTAATTTGGAATCTTATTTATAGATCCCCTTATTATTTTATTTAAATCATTAAACATTGTTAAAATTCTAATTTAAGCAAATAAATGGCAATAAAATTTGTTAGAAAATTTGTAATTAGTTCGTTGTTTTAGGTTGTTAGAAAGAAAGTATATGTTCGTGGAATACATAATTAAAATAAATTTCGAATTAAAATGTTTGGTTTCTAATTCAGATTCCTTTTAAGATCTGTGAAATTTGTAAAACTAAATATTCTTAAATAAAAATGAAAAATTACTTTTGAAATTTGGAGTTTGTTTATTCCGTGATTTTAAACAATTAAGTATGCAAAAAAACAAGTGCAAAAAAATGATAATGGCTGGCTGTGGTGCGGTGTTACATGTAATAATTGATTAGTAATAAATTGTCTATTGAATGAAATTAAAAAAAAAAATATAGTGCACATTTCTGGGAGGTACTATGGGGTAGATGGACCAATAAAGACAACTGGTCTAATCTTCACCAAAACATCAACTCAATTTGGAATGTGTCGATTATCTAATTTTTAATTTATTAAAACAAATTTTTGCACCTACGTTACTTTTAAAATATTTAAGTCTATTAGCTTTTTCTTAATTATTAAATGTATGTGTATATTATATGCATTTACTTGGTATATTGTTCCGAATAAGGCAGTTTAAATCATTGTTCCATTTTGTATCTCGTTATCCGCTTGAAATTTACTTACCGTCAACTTTACATCTATTTCATAAAATATTTCACTAAGTAAAGCACCATTTTGTTGGAAACAAATCATGTTAAATTTTTTAAATATAATTTTATTTGATAAAAAAAAATTACCTATACAACAGGGCTGGTCGTTAGGTCCATCTGTTCGCTACTTTCACTACACCGTAAGTGACCATCGGAAGTGCTTAAAGTGGTTTAAGGTTTAATATCAAAACATGCCTTTAATAGTTGATCGTGACAAAAACCGTAATCGAGACGGACATGTGCATCTCAATTCTAATTTTTTTTATTGTTAATTTAAAGCAAAAAAAAAACTTTATTCGTTTCCTGCAATATAACGTGATTTTTCTTTAACATTTCAAAAGTCTCCCAGAAATTTAAAAGTTTTAGACATTTTTATTTTCTTCTTTTACGCAAAATTTTTTTCCCGTGGTGGAGGGGGGTGATTCTGATCTTTTGACGTTCTTTAATGTCAATATACGCTTAAATCAAAGAACTTTTCTACTGAATTTTTCATGTTTTTATTCAGTTCAGCAAGCCTTGCATTACGCAGAATGGGTCATCCCACACGAGTATTCTTGATGCAGTATGCATACCGGTTTTCTAGGGAAGAGGTGAGAAGAAGCAAAGAGATATCTCTCCAAAGTGTAGAGATATCTCTTTGCTTCTTCTCACCTCTTCGCCTGAAAACCTAGTTTGCATATTGCATCAGGAATACTCGTGAGGGATGGCCCACTGAACTGAAAATGACACTTCACATTCACATTACAAATTTAAAATATTATTTCTAATTTAAGCACTTGTTTTGATCTGATTGAGCTATCGCACAAGAGTATTCTTGATGCAGTATGCACTCTGCATACCGGTTTTCTAGGAAAGAGGTGAGAAGAAGCAAGGAGATATCTCTACACTTTTGAGAGATATCTCTTTGCTTATTCTCACTTTTTCCCCCGAAAACATGCATAGTTATGGTAACAGCCAATAAATTATTTTACAAGTTTTTTGCTCTTTTAATTGCTTTGTTTTTAGGGTTTCGGGTATCAAAAGAAAAACAAAAATGGATCCCTTATATGTACACTCTTGTGCCCGTTCGTTTGTCTGTCATAGAAGTTTTTTTTTTCGAAAACGATGTGATGTAGGAATTAGAAATTTGGGAAAATGTTAAGAGTCATCGTGACGCAAACATACTTCGGCAGTCAAGACTATGAAATATTTTTTATGGGGGTGAGTTTTGTCCTCAAATTTTTTTCTCTGTATCGTACTTTCAAAGATATAAAAAAGGTTATTTATTTTTGGCGACGTTGTCATAAAGATACAGTTCGAAATGTACGAATAAACACCTTCTCAAGTTAAAAATTTGATATTATCAGGGTTAGTATAGGTATTGAGATTAGCAGGGAAACTGTCGTTTTTTTCGTCAGTCTCGTAGTTGCTAGCTGTGTTAATTTCTAAGATAACTTTTAATAATAAAACCAACTCCTATAAGATCATTCTTGCCTTCCACTGTTAGAATATTTTGGAAATTTGACAATATGTATATACAGTAGTGTTTAAAACATATTGTTGCGAGCGTGGCCTTTTGTTTCGTTATTTACAACACAATATTAAGTATTTAATATACAAGTTCTCTATTTCACTTTAATCATATAAAATTCACAATCATTCAATTAATCAACTTAACTTTAATTATCGCTAATACTGTGCTTTCAATTATCGCAATCCAATTACAACACCTTCGCACGCTTACTACTTTCGCTTGTTAACACTGCAACGTCTAAGACAAGACTCTTTTTTGGCGGTGACATCTGTTATATTTATACCCTAGAAACTCCAGATTATTCGGGAGTGTTCTATGCCAGAATCTTCTTAACTATTCTATTCATTCTATTCCTGAACCTTCCCGAAGATTCTATCATCGATTCTCCGAACCTGAAGTTGCTTACTCTCCATTGCCAGTAGATGTCACCAGTTTGCTTTTTCTATTGCACGTATTTGTCTGGCGGATTCATACGCTAATGCATAGGCTAGTGCTTCTGCCGTTGATTTCTTTCCTGCTAGCCTTAACGCTTGTTGTAAATTTTGATCTGCAATAGCGTTCACAAATGCCTCCGTCGCCACTTCATTGAGAAAATCACGCTGGAGTATGAAAGATACGCTAATCTTTCTACATCTGCCTGCAGTTGTTGTAGTGATTCGCCATGTTTTTGAATCCTGTTGCGTAACTGTTGCGCAACTGTTGTTAACACTGCAACGTCTAAGACAAGACTCTTTTTTGGCGGTGACATCTGTTATATTTATACCCTAGAAACTCTCCAGATTATTCGGGAGTGTTCTATTCCAGAATCTTCTTAACTATTCTATTCATTCTATTCCTAAACCTTCTCGAAGATTCTATCATCGATTCTCCGAACCTGAAGTTGCTTACTCTCCATTGCCAGTAGATGTCACCAGTTTGCTCTTTCTATTGCACGTAACAATATGAAATATAGAGCTAATTAAAGTGGAAACGCATAATCGATAACGTTACTAATGTTCCGGAACAATGATCTGATACAATTAATTCATTTTCCAGTTACTTATGAGGGGCAGATTTGGATTAGATTTAAATACGACTTAAATTCGGTCGATCGACTGTTGGTGTTAATAAAATTCTGGTACGAAAAGCTGATAACGTGAGCCTATGCTAAGTTGTTCCTTAATTTTTTATGCTGAGTTCAGTCTAGTGCAGATCCGGAGCATTTTCCTCTTAAATCTTGCGCCATTTTGGGAAACAGAATACGTAATTCTGTGAATCTATTGAGTTGCTTGTACATTGAAGGCCTGTTCTTAGTAGAGAATTCTATTTTAGATCTAATCGGTCGGGTTGACTAGGCTTGGGCGTAATTAGATTTCCCAGCAGCTGCCTTGCATGAAGGCTGAACTTAAGTTAATTTTGTATAGTATTTGACACTACTTGTTGGCTTAGTGCTGTAATTTTTGATGATTTTTATGTTCCTTGCACTTTGCGGAACTCTTCTGCGTGAAGGTGAAGCTCAAATACAGAGTACATAGGTTTGATTTATTTGCGAAAGTATTCATAAAATTTGGCAATATGATCACCCGTTTTATTCATCGCCAGTTTGGGAAATTTTGAATGCGTTCCTCTACAATTTTATGGATGATCGTTGGTGAACAAAATTGAAGAGATTAAAGGGTCCGGGTACTGAACTTTTCGGAACGCCCGCAATTACTTTCTTATGTGCGAATGAGCACCTCTTAATTATAAGCGCCAATGAAGTATTTATCTGAGACAAATCTATTTAGCATTCGAGTGAGATGTACATATGAAATTGAAAAATTATCATGAATTTGAAAACTTGGCCTTCTCTGCAGATGGAGTTAAGGTATTTTTCCACATCGAGAAGACAGGCCACGGTGGCATAGGTGTTTTTTAGGGTTCCATACCCCTTAGGGTGCCAAAGAGGCCCTATTACTAAGCCTCCGCTGTCCGTCCGTCTCATGAATCGTAATAGATAGACAGTTTAAATTTTCACTGAGTGTGATTTCTATTGCCACTACAACAACAACAAATAATACAAATTAAATTAAATTAAAAATTAAAGCGGGCCCTCATATAAGAAACGTGATTTTTCGGTGTTTTTTGCTCGACCTTAACAATCGCTGTATCTCTTGAACCGAAATTTTTAAAAGCTGCTTTAAAAACATATGACAAATGCTCGATTTAAAAAGTATTGTTAAATCTAGTACGGAACCCTTCGTGTGCCAGTCCGACTCGCACTTCGCCGGTTTTTTTTATTGACGCGTTTTTGTAGAGATTGTAAAGATTTGTCGGTCAATGGGATTTCAACCTTTAGATAAGACTTTTCTTTTGTTGTAGTCAGGGAGATGTTCTGGAAGCGAGATTTTGAAATTGAACTCGAAATAGTTGGCGAACGCGTTGCTATTTTGTATTCAGGTGAGCTTTTACCAATTGTTGCTATCTAGGAGTTTCTCACGGACTTGGGCTTTCTACTGTAGACCTTGTTGATTTCGCTAAAAACTTGCGGATCCCGCTTAATGGCTTTCAATATGACGAAGATTCGTTTTTGCTCGTCAAAAATTATTGACACACTTAAGTTGAGAAATACTTATCACTAGGTTTCTGAATTATTCAGATTTCTCCGGGATATTCTGTTGAGCATTTTCTTAAGTTGTTGTTTCTGTATGCCTGTATTAGCTCTTAAATAGTGGGTGGAAGGTTTTTGTATATGTAGTTATTGAGTTGGTGCTATATGGAGAAGAACTTAACATGATCATCAATGGTAGAGGCTAGCAGTTCGAAAAAAGTCAATTTCTGTACCATGTAGAGATTACTATGCTGTGGTCTTCTTAATCGCCCGATGGGTTTACAATCGGTTGCTATTCGAAACAGTATCGATGCATGGTGGAGAAAGAGGAGAAAAACCCATATAAAAAGTAAAACAAAGAAACATTTTCCATTTTCATTTTTATTTATTGACAAATGTTGTCCGATTTTATTACAAATTTATTTTTTACAAAATAATGATTCGCATACTAAGAGAATACAAAACAAAAGAAATAATACATACAGACCCGTTCAAATTAAAATTATGATTGGAGCAGGAAGGATGACGGTGTGGGGCTTAAAATATATCGAAATTACTCATGACTCATGACATAATATATGATTTTGAGTTGATGACAGAATCATCATCTGCATGCAAAGTGATACAGAAGTTCAGTAGAGAAGAGATCACCTATGATATTTTATAGTAAAATGCTTCGAAAAAATCGATTCGAAGGTTTTTTTCGAAGCATTTCGGAGGAGAAGAATAATGATCATTCCTCATACTAAACCTCTGCCTATGATTTATGATGATGGGGCTATGATTGTGATGGTGGCGATGATAAGAATGATGATGAATGATGATGATAAGGGATGTTGATGATGTTGATAAGGAAGAAAATTGCAATTAATTTAGAAATTCGATTCACTTCTTAATTTGATGATTCAGTATCCTTGAACTTTCTTGAATCTTCATTGCCAAGAATGGAAGGCGTTTCACCGAGTACTCTCATTGTGTTGGAGTAATCAGAGTCAATTTGAGGTATTTTCTTGTCGTTAGGTCGAAGAGTTCGAATCAAATCTGATAGAGAGAGGAAACTTTGGTGTCCGATATCTGTTTCAGGATTTTCAGCACTACCATACTTTTCAATTTCTTGAGAGATTTGCTTTAGGCGCTGTTCAACAGATGGAGTTGGTGCATCGCTTGTTTCAACCTGTTGTTGTTCTGGCGATGTTTCATTATTTTTAATTGATTCAGATGTTTGCTCTTCATCAACTCGTTGTTCTTCATCGATTTGTTTATCCTCATCATTCAAATTTCTTCCTTCTTCATGATCAGACTCTTCAATCTCATCTTCCGGGTGATTATTTTCTGATTCTAATTCAGAATGTTGCGATTGATCTTCAACAATTCCTCTTACGCGTGCATCAATGATGCCCTCTTCTTTAATAGTTTCTTCCTTTTCTGTGTCTTCATTTTCTAGAGCTTTTTCATGAGACAGCTTCAATGATTCAAGAGATGGTTCGGAAATGTCTAGAACATGATCGTCGTCAGATTTCTTTGCAATTGTAGCAAATGTCGATGAGAAAAGAAATGGTATTGGTGTAGTAGAAAATAATGGAATACTAGTTGTTGTGGTTGATGTAATTGGGCGACTGAAATAAGAAAATTGTTAATGATTTTTGTGTGTGTGTGTATGTGTAACATATAAAAGGTGTGATCTTATAAAAAATTATTCCCTGGCTCAAAATAGTGTATGCTGTGATTTATTTAATCAAAAATTAGTATGTATATGTGTACAGAAGGAATGAAAGTTAGATCGAAGGATGAGAGGGCAGCATACAAATTTGGAAATGATTTTTTCATAAAATAACCTTTTCTATGGTGGGAGCAGCTAACCCCTAACCACCAAGGACAAAATGATCTTCTAGAAATTAATGAAATTTATTATAATGTTATGAGGCGTCATAGTTAGTAAGCTGAAATTCAAGCTGTATCGAAACATATCTATAGGTTTGTATTTATGTTAGTGATATTTCGATTCGATATCGAGCTTTGTCGATATCGAAAAATTGGAGAAGTTGGCCATGAAACTCTTTCTTGTTTTGTGTCGAGTCTATGTCGATCATATTTTCAATTATTTAATTTTGTCGATCGAATCGAAATACACCAACCAATTACGAATTCAGAGTTGCGTTAATGTTAAATGCATAAATTATCTTGGGAGGAGGGAGGAAAAATGAGAGAAATGGAAGTGGAACTATAAATGAGTTTGTTCTGATCTTGTTGGGGGTCAGCTCACCTAAAGTTAACTAAAACATTTTTTGTATATTTCTTTTGTATGGCGGGCAGATACATGGGAGTGCGTTGTCCACACTGATCCTTACCCCTGCGCCGATGACACTGGAATACTTCCATAGTTATAGTAATAGCACCTAGTTTGTTCACAGATGAAATCTTTAACAGTCGAACAGTCTTCAGGCATCCATTTTAGTGTGGGTGTCTTTAATATAACGCAACCCTTTTCTAATCCGCTACTACTGCAATTTGGTAAAAAAAAAAAATTCATTTAGTAACAGAAAGTCATATATACATACATAGTCGAAATATATGTATGGGTATATGTTTACATGCGCTCAATTTACCTGTCTCTAGCTGTTCTTTGTGGTGATGTATTGCTATTATGATCGACTGGATCCAAGAGTCCAGCTTGAACGGCATCTAATGTATTTTCGAAATAATCGAATGTTGCATTGAATGGTAATCCTGTGCTCATCCAAAGGAACATTCCTGTTCCAAGTCGATTTCCTGATGTCCAGAAATCATATTTACTATAACCGGCGTTCTGTAGGTATTGTGTCATCGATTCTACTTTCTCTTTTGTCTCAAATGATGCCAATTGAAGGCCAAGAGAACGACAGTATTGATATGCTAAAAAGTAATTCAATTCTGGTGAATATGGATTCATTCGACTAATGAAATATTGCACTCCATCTAATTGAATTGTGGTTATACGTTGACCTGAAATAATAGAGAAGAAATACACATTAAAATACATTAAAAATTAATTTTTATAACACAAAAAAAAAAAAAAAATTAATATTTCATTTGTGCAATTCAAACTTAAGTTCGAAAAATCGAAATTACATTTCTAGAATCGAAGTTACGTTTTGTTTTTTTTTTTATATTTTGAGGGGTTTTGGGGGTACAGATTTTAGCACAGTATACAAAAATCATACATTAATAGTGAAATTTCTTTCAAAGGTAAAACTTAAAGTAAAATTTAAGATTTAAGATCTGAAGTACGAACTGAGTGCCGATACTACTATGTGGGAATTCGGTACTCTTTCTTCCTGGAGTGCATCGACCTGGTACTATATTAAGGGTAAGAGAGACATGTTCTCTCCTCAGTTCTTTGTTAAATTTTCTGTTATCGGAGGGTTCGTTTTTGTTCGCTAGAACTATCAGGCTAGAACATTCGAAATTTGCCTTTCTGAGTGTTCAGCTGAGCACATACATCCTTTTCAATAATAAGTGGTCGAATCTGCAAGTCAAAAACAAAAAACAAGTTGTCCTTAAAAAAAACCAGTCGGATATTTCTTTTTCCTTAAAAAAGAAACACTCAATGACGACAGCTTGGCTGTCCACTTTTGATTGGTTGGAATTGGTTGGAATGAATAACTGAGATTTAATAGCCATCTGGGGCCGGATTCAATAGCTCGGAGAGCTGTGGAGTTGTAGAGATGAGAGTTCTTTTGACACTTAACTCTCCACTCGGAATTCAGTAACTCGGGGAATTTGTATTGAGAATTACCAAACTCTCTATTCCACTCAAGAAAACTCTCGGCTGTTTTAGTTGTAGAGAAGTAGGAAGAATATTTCTCAACAGACAGTATTGGCTGCTTTTGTTGCGTTTTCTGTACCTAGGTACGTAGCATTTTCAAATTAAATTATGGATTCACTTCATATTCTGGCTATGTTTACGAAAACAAATTATGGAAATCCTTGCAATACTTACAGAGAAATAAGGATTGTGGTGTCTCAAGGTACCCGATAAAAATTTTAAATTACGCGAGAAGAGGCGCTACAAAAATTTAAAATATGCATGTTAAAGCTAGAATGTTAAAGTTGGATGAAATCGCATCTACATTTTGTCCCCCAATTTGTTTTTGTGCCCAATAAATGGTTTTGGAGATAACTGCAAAAGAAGTGAATCAGTCCTTCTTAAGATTAAAAAATGGCCGTTTTTTGGTACAAAAATGAACATATTTTCAACTCATCATTACTGGTAAGTCGTGGAAATTCACTTTCCATGAGAAAAATGTTCACAACAGAGTACTAATGGTTGTGAAACAAAGAAGAGAACGGAAGAAATATAAGCAAAATATAGAAACTGGGGTGTATATGACCCAAGTGCAAAAAATGCATCTTTCGGCGGCATAAAGTCAGTTATGAAGATGAAATGATCAAATAAAAAACTACATTACTCGATTACCCGCTTCTCCCTCTTTAATTTGATACCAAACATGACGTATTTTGGACAACCCTCAATGAGGGGTGGTACGACCCCCCCCCCCCCCCATCCCGGAAATTGTTCACTTATATTTTTGTACTCTAGACTCTAAATCCGTAGGAAAACCATAATGCTCTACGACCTTCCCACACCGAACGAATTAGCCGTCCTTAAATATTTCTTGACACTTCTCACGTTTTCTTTAACTCCCGAAGTATGTTAGGAGAATCTCGAATGGAGAGTTAGGGAGTTTTAATCGGGAAAAACGAAAGTTCTCATCTTCCAAACTCTCCGAATTACAGGATCCGGCCCCTGATGATAGCTGCTGTGAAGTAGTCTGAAATCTTGAAAAAAATTTCTTTCACTTATCAGTCATGGGAATAAGTGTTTGAGGTTTCTGATGTCTTCATGAATTAGCCTATCTTAATATCTTCTAAGGAAAACGCACACTAAAAAGTGGTAGATATGATGAGTAATGATAAGATATATCGAGTTCATCGACTCTCGGCTCTATGGTAGCCGGTCTTCTGATGATTTTTTTAATACATAGTTTAAGATCTAACTTTGGACAGGCAACATAAGTTCATATCGAATAAATACTGATTCTATTTTCAATTTATCCATCTTTGGCTTATCTTTAATGAACAGAAGAGGAAGTATTTCGTTATTTTCAATTCACCATTATATTATATTAGGCGAAAATCAATTTAAATGGACGCATTAATTTGATGATCACACAAGCCACACAAGCTTTGTAGCATCAAATTGATCTTTAGTGCTGCTTCCTTTTCTAATTGTAAGCCGATGTGCATTTAAAGACTTCCTGTAAAACTAATGTAACTAAGATGCTTACTCTTACAATGAACGGCCTTTAATTTTGAGAAACTACTTAAGTTAAAAAAAGAAAAAGAAAAAAAAAAGAAATTGAAATTTTAGTGGCAACATCGGGAGGTGGGTCTACTAAAAACTTACTTATAAATTCAGACATAATTATATTCATCAGCATAAGTAAAAAAAAGAAAAAAGTTGGTGTACAGGTACGCACGCCCTAATCACTTTATTCGGATTTTAATTCTTAAAGCTCAATGCTTGATATCGTCTACCTATGGGGTTTCTCGTTAATTTCCTATTATTCTTAACTCCTACAGAGTCAATTTCGTGCTGATTCATATAAGGCAAAAGAAAAAAAAGGCGGTCTGAATCGATAATCCAGCACAGAGCTCTATCATCTTCAAAAGTAATCAAAAATAATTAACAAGAGGAGTGAGTACTACCTCTATTATAAGATTTAATCTGACACAATCGTTGAAAATTCCATCTCGTAAGATTCGATGTGCCGATAAATAACTCCCAGAGTACATCACGAACTCAAGTAATCTGAATTCAGACGAATCATGTCCGGACGACCCATCATATATATTTTCTGTAGTATAACTACATACATAGGTACTATAAGATTGGTAGCGCAAGAAATGTGTTCCATTGACGCCTTTTTAAACCTATAATTTTCTATTATTATAGTAATTTTTTCTTTTGTACACTAACATCAGCACCAAACAACACGACACTATCACTATAGCTACATAAATAATACCGCCAAGCCTAGCACCACCACCATCGCCACCACCGTAAGATGAAATCAAATTTGCAAGCCCAAGAAGAAGGTACAAAACTCTAGCATGCCACAGCAGGAGCCCTAGAGTTTGTTGACTTTTCTTCTCGTTCCATGATTGCGAAGCGTTTACCAAGTCACGTCTAGTTATGCAATGACCTCTGCAAATTAACCGGCAAGAATGGCTTTATTTAACGATAAGATCATAAATCAACGCTGGCTGCTGGCTGAAATAAGAATCCACACCACTTGATAACCTGAAAGCATTGCATAGGGAGTCAGCGCAATTCTTTCTCGAGAGGAACGTCTCGTTGACTTGGCATTCTCTTGACTTCTGTAAAAAGTGAAAACTGAAATCTTTTCGATTTAGAAAACGTGCATAACTCCAGCTTCAACGTTTTGTTTTTTGTTTTTTTTTTTCTTTTTATAAAAGATAGATTCGAAGGGCTTTTATGCAGGCACACGTAAATTTACTTTGTGTGTACGAACTTAAAACTCCATAAACAGAGTCAGTTTTACTGATCTGACACAAAACTAAAATAAAATCTATCTGTTGAGCACAGCTTCGTTTTTGAATTATTCACGAAACGTCAAAATCCTGTGTGGCCTGCAATTCAATGTATATGCATGTACTTGGATAGACTTAAAATAACATAAAAGAATCTCTCAAGGGCTATGCTGATCCTACCTGATGATATCGCATGTGATCATCATCCCTCGCTAGATTGAAGTAAGGTAAAACAAATTGCGCGCACATGACTGGCATAACACATTACTTCTGGCCCTATCTTTGTATGTCGCTCCCAAGCATATTGTCTGCCACACTATACCTATTATACTCATTCCACAGTATTATTATTCTTGATCCTAGATACTCCGACTATATTAGCACGATCTACATCCGCAGAGTGGAATAAGTTTAAGTCAAGCTTAAATTATAGTTTTGATCGCTTCATGTGACGCGCATGTGCAAAAGTATTAAAAATAAAACTTAGTTTAATATGACTGCCGTCTGCCAGTTTTGAGGATCGGTACTTCGAACATTTGGGGGCACATCAAACAAAGAGGGCATTTATAAAGTTTGCAGACACACTCTCTGTGATGTAGAAGAAATTCATATCCCACATTTGATTTGGCATAAGGTGTATGGGTTCTTCTGCTTACATACATACATTTCTATATAGTTTGAGAAGGATCTTCTGTACAATGTGCAGCAATTTCCTTGCGCATCGAAGACAAAGTAACATGCGTTTGCGCACACTATACACTCCGAAGAAACGCAATCTTTTAAAACCTCTGTTGTCGGTTTAAGACTGCTAGGTTAGGTAGGTAGGTAGGTACACTCTAGCGCGGTGAATTTTTATGAGTTGACGTCTAGAGGTCTGGAAATTCTTCTTTTCTTTTTTCTACCTTTATAAATATTTCCGCGGCGTCTCATTTCAGTACCTTAGGATCATGCCTTTTGGCGGCTTGTGGAGTTTTGTTGTTTGTTTTTGTTGTTTTTGTATGTAATTGGAGTCTGCTGCTTTCTTAAGCAGTAGTGATTAGACTTTAAGAGGCCGAAAGAAACTGATAATTATTGACGATAAATAAATTTAAATTCTGCGAAGATTAATATTTTTTTTTTCGTATTTTAGTAAAACTCTTTTAAAGTCAAGCAGTTTTGGTTGCAAGAGGAAGGAATTTTTCTATATGAACACAAATCCTGATAAGAAGATAAACGTTGAGATTAAGCTGGTACATATGTATGTGCAATTAGGATAATTTTATTATATTCATTTTTGGATTTTAAAGTGATAGTTGCATATAGAGTACTGACAGTTTTTGATATACGAGGTTTTCACGTTAGTTTAATGAAATGCGTACTTACTTACAGAAAAAGGTATATGTTGTTCCCGGAATTTCTATGTTATTGTTTTTTTGAATTTAGAAGTTATACACGAAACTGTTATTATAATTGTGGTACTCCAGTAATTTAAAGTGAAAAGTGATAACTTTTTAACTAGATTCTTATAGAAATAGCAAAGAAACCAACACTTTAAGTCCTTTTTATTTTCGGGAACTGTATTCTTGAATAGCTCGGGCTTCATAATCTTCATAATCTAACATAATCTAAATATATTTATGACGTTCCTCCACATAAAATCCAATTGCGGTGTCCGGATGATGTGATAGACTACGGCGGTAGATTGATGACACAGAAAACATCCATTGCATGATACTGTGTTGCCAAACTTGAATAGGTAGGTAACTTATAAAGACGATCCATTGTTATGGTATGGAAAGAATTGCAGTTTCGGAAGATTTCGGTATAGTTGAAATTAGGAAAGAGTTTTCGAATTCGTCATGAGAGATATCTACATTGTTATTGTAAATAATAAAGACCAATGGCCTTATATGGCTGTTCTGAGGAACGTTAAAAATGTTAATTTTGTTCGAAAGATCAGACCGGTTTGCGTTTGACTATATAGTCCGAACCTATAAAGGATGGGACACATTGCTTTAAGAACCTTGAGGTAATGCTAAAGACCAGGTCTTAAAGCTTGTAGAGAAGTCATCGGAACTTTTGTCAAATGGTCAAAAACAGTAGGACCAATATCACAATGTCTTTTATAGATAGCTTGCTCTAAAAACGCTTGCCGAAGAAGATCTTCAGAGGGCCAAATTGACCACAACACCAAAAATCAACCAATCAATAACGAATATCCATATCAGTTGCACTTAAACTTCACGAATATTGAAAACTGTTTAGGCTCGTTACATACATAGAACAGATTTAATTCGACATAAGTAAGTATTCGTTGTCAAAAGATGTATATGCAAATTGAAGACACAGAAAAGCGTTAAGTAAACCGCCATTACGTTTATTAACGCATGTGCTTCAGAAATTCTAATGTGTCGAAGCAAATAAATCATTAATGTGGTCGTCAAATGTTAGGAGAGAGGATTACCTGAAAGGAGAAGAACTGAAAAGGGCGTAAAAAAGGAACATCTGCCGAGATTATGTCGCGAAGAGATTTTTTTTTTGCAGGCAATATGGTGCTAATGTGCATCAAGAAATCGTAATAATAGATTCAAGAACTCAAAATTGTGGAAAACTTAGCGGGTAGTAGAGTAATAATATCTGCAGTGGCGTAACTAACCTTTGCGGGCCGCAATCCAAAAAAAATGGTAGCCTTCCCCTTTGTCTATGAAAACGAACGTAGACCGCCAAGCGTTGGACGAGAAGTCGGCTAGTCGGGAGTAGACGCCTGAAAGCTATCTGGATTTTATTGTAAATGAAATAAAACCGAAATTGCAATTCTTTTTTAATCTCAAATCACAGTCCATGCCGAAAACATTATAGAGCTTCTTTCGAGATTAAGCGCTTGCGAAGTCATCGATGAATTTTGAGCCTTTCATCCTTTCTGCTTTTCCTACCTCTATGCTCAGTAGTGCTAATTTCGATAAGCGCTCTTGCCCGATAGAAATTCGAAGATACTGTTTTTTATTGTTTTGAGTTTGCAGACCGACCGTTCCGCGGATGTAACGGTGACGGCAATCATCACAAAGAAGCAACAAGGAGTAGATTTCGGACAAACTCGAACTCATATCATTGAATTTAATAATTAACTATAAGTTTTCCCAATTATTTGATCGTGTGTATCTTCCCAATTTCCGGCCGTAGTGTCTTAAAACACAGAAGAACCTGAAGTGGCAAGTGGCTTCCGATATGTCGGTTGGATATTGTGCCTTCATTCTTAGGGCATTTGTTGTCGTTTGTTCGTCGGTCGCGATAGTAATCTCGCAGGTGTTAGGGACGAAAACCGTTCGTCTACTCGAAAAAAAGTTTCGATAAAAAAGAATCGTTTGTGGCTTGTTGAGGCCTCCTTGAATCAGGGGCCCTATGCGACCGAATTGGTTGCATTGGAATAGCTTTGTCACTGGATGATCTGATGACTCAGTTGCATTTATGAAAGTCCTATCTGCTTCCGTAGATAGCTCACATGTTGCTACTATTGGAGAGCTTATATAAATTAATAGAGTGAGTATTTAGGACATGTGATTAACGATGATTGTACAATTGGCTTATTATTGTAGCTTCTAACGAACGAAATAGATATTTAATACAAAATCACGTTAATTATTGTATTGAATATATCGTTGAGCATGCTTAATACCAGTGAAATATTATCGCACTGAAAAAAAAAAACAATTTTCGAAAAAAGTTTGTCTCATGCATGCGCATTTGCATTACCTTGATTTAGTATTCCCTTTTTTTTTGTACTTATATACATAATATGCACAACATATGTATTACATTTCTAGTAACTAAGTAGTGGCCTCTATCTCAATTTAATATTGTACAAATTGTTGCATCAATAAACTACATAATACTTACAAACAAATTACTGCTGAGGAAATTCCAAAATACAAATTGTTCCATGAAGAGATTAAAATCAATTTCCATGAAATACGAGACCCCAATGAATTAAAAGCGCATGAAAAAATATCAATAAATCTTGTAAAAGTCTGTAATTTGTTGATCATGGTAATCCTCTTGCCTGCCTGCCTGTCAGCCTCCCTGCCAGAATGCTAAACTTTATGGTTTTCTTATGAGAAATCTTAAAGAATTTTCGTATGAGCCTTCCCCTGTCATCATCGTGTATAGAAGAAGTTGAGTGCGAATATAACCTCGAAGATCTCCGTCAGGATGAGCAATAAATTAAATCAATGACTGAGAACACCCAAGTGTCTTTTACGCATATAATCTGCAGCCTAACTAACTATATTATTTGAAGCTCCTCTTTTCCAAGAGCCTTTTAACACAATCTCAACAAAGCCCATTTTCAACTACATATATTTATATAGTATAACGAGCCAGTTAACAAGCAGTTTGTCTGCGCTTGCAGACACTCTTTAGTACAGGTACTGTTCGGTCGGGTCCGTCCATATAATAAGTCTATGAAATTGAAGCCCTCAGACTGGACTGGAGTAAAAAAATTGAATAAAATAAAAAAAATTGACATTTTCAGAAAATAAAAATCTTTAGAAAATTTAGTTCGCGCTAAGTATTTATTGCCCATTTTGAGTTGGCGGCATAAATTATTGACAGGTTCGCATGTTACCAAGATCCGATATGCGTTTTGTGCATGCTTGAAAACGATTTTTTTCTTTTCTTACTTATGCAAGATGAAGAATATCGTCGTAAATTAGAGTTTTTTTAATATATTTTTTTTATAGGAAATATGCAAGTTAGTTATCACCTTAATTTTTATGTAAGTCGTTATTATTGCGCAGAGATAATTTCTGGGCGTGAGAAGTCAGAATTGAAATGAGTTAGTGCCTAGCACTAGATGAACTCTGTAAGGTCATAAATTTTGTTATACTCTTCTTCTAGAAGTATGCGGACTAAATGCGGTTTGTTAATTTATTTATATCTTTTACCGGCCAACTACTATAATTGACTTACGTCATTATACTTTAGAGAGAGTATGTAGAAAATGGAAAATGGAAAAAGTCATGGTCATGATACTAATCTGGTTGTCCTTACATTCCTTCACAGTTTGTAACTACATATACTTTTTAACCCTCACGATAACTCGAGAACGCGTGTACTTAGAGAGTACTTGCACATGGGCTTTAAAAAAAAGTAAAATTATGTTCAAAAATGGGACAAATCGGGTAACTCCTTCGTAGGGTTGGAGACTGCCTGAGAACGCAATAACGTAGAGCGTTGAAATTTTGTACATAGTGTTTACATAAAAATAGTAAATATAATTTCAAAATGGATTAAATCGGGGAACCCCTTCTTGGTGTTGCCAAAACAATCAGTCCTAGACATTTTTATTGTACGAAAAACTTCAGAATATGAAATCCTATAAAATTGGTTATAATAATTTTTGTTGTTCGAATGCTTATTTGTAATCATCATAGGAATCGGTCTTAGACCAATTCTAGCTTTTTTACTTGTTTTCATATCAAATTATCTGCGAAAGACACTAGACTATCGAAGGATGGTATGTCTAAGGTATTGAGTATAAAAGGAACTGAACTAGTTGGTAGTTGGTTGGTAGATTGGGAGGTATACCATATGGGGTGATAAGTTTCCGGAATCGGACACTAGATGGCACCTTATACAAAAATTAATCATATGTTTGTTATATGTCCGATTGAGGTGACAACTTCAGAAAACATAAAAAAAAATCCACAGTATGGTTGTGGATGGCATCAAAGTGAAACTAAATGAGATAACTGTGGTCATGGGCATGTGAAAAGACAACATTTTGCATAAAAATTTGAAAATGAAAAAGCTGTGTGCGCGGTGGGTGCCAATCGACCAAAAACAACATCGTGTTGATGATTCCGAGAGCAATTTGGCGATGTTTAATCGTAACCCAAAGGAATTTTTGCGTCGATACATGGATCCACTAATATACACCAGAATGGACAGCAAGCTGAGTGGCTGGGGCCTGGTGAGAGCCGCTCAAAACGAGCAAAGACGAACAAATCGGCTGAAAACGTTCTTGGCGATATTTTTTGGGATACATACGGAATCATTTTGATTGATTATCTCGAAGAGCGAAGAATAATAACAAGCAAATACTGTGCGTCATTATTGGACCGGTTGAGACACGAAATCAAGAAAAATAGGCGTCACTTCGCGAAAAAAGTGCTCTTTTCACGAGGACAATAGACCATCATACACATTAATCAAGGTAATGATAAAATTGGATGAATTACGATAGCAATTATTTCGTCAACAACCCTATTCTACAAATCTAGCTCTGAGCGATTATTTTTGATTTCCTAATTTGAAACAATCGGTACAGGGACAGAGATTTTATTAGAATGATGAGGTTATAGCTGCAACAAACGCTTATTTTGAGGGTTTGAGTGCCGAGCATTATCCGAAAGGTATAAAAATGTTGGAAGACCGTTGCATTAAGTGTATTGCTTTAAAAGGGAACTATGTTGAAGAATAAAATGAATGTACGCATCGGTTCAATCCGGGTAATTCAGTGAGAGCACCATTTCGGAGCCATTATATCTGTATGTTAGGTAAGTGAGAATATCTCATACCAATCCTTAAAAACTATCTTGGTAATGTGTTCTAGATTGATTGAACATCTACTTATTTATTCAAATTTGTCTTCTTTGAGCCTTTTGAATAGCGTGTGAATGCTGTGGTGTAAGAGCATGCTTTGTAGGTTTCAGGGTAATGTAACCTTTTCTAGTATGAAAATTTTGATAAACCTTAATCCTTTATCTATGGTCGTGTAAAGTACAAGTAAAGTTTTCTCAATTATATTAAAATTCATTGTATTAAACGGGCTACCATCTTTATGTCTCGTGTGAATTCCCCTGTAATCGAAGGCTTACCACATTCAAGAAGAGGCGAATTGTAAGGAAATTCTGGCGGACTTTGTTTGGTAAACATGGACTGATTTACATAACTAAATGGAAATATATGAGAACTGGAAATATGGAAGGATATATAGGATGATTCAAAAATGTATTCATATCCAAACCCACTTGCTCTTATAGTCCAGGTGGTTTAACGAGAAAAATTGAAAAATAAGCCAGGATTTCTCATTTGTGTTAGAATTATAGAGGGACCAAGAATTCTCTCTTTTATCAACATATAAAAAATCAGAAGATTCAAAATACTAATAATTTATACATCACTTCCGTGATAGTCAAATAGACCTCTCTTCATTCTTCATAAATAACAAAAAAATTGCAAACAACAATAATTGACGTAAGTATGACGATTTTCGCTAACTTTCGCTAACTTCTTCATATACGAGTCTCCTTGTGAACTTTAAAAAATTAATATGAAAAGTTCTACGAAAGGGTCGTCGATTATAAGATTTTATTATCGTATCAACATTTCGATAAGTATCCGTCCGGTCCTTCATTTTAGATCACAATCAACCCTTAAGGGAGCATACGTTGAAATTGATACGAATTAAAAGAGAATTCCATTTCCATAATTTTCGTTTCAACTCCTGTTCATGTCGTTCGGACAATTTTCTCACTGCTGTTTATTGTGATTATATAGAAGATCTATGATTAATTTCGTCAATCTATTAAAGTAAAATTATTTATTCCATTGAAAATGAAGAGACTAAGGTATTCTCAGCGATGAAACTGCAATTATTTAGTAAAATAAAAACTTTCTTGAAATATAAGTCAACTATTGCCAGACTTTGCTAAGTTTTAATGGAAGCAAACGGTAACTTGCCGAGTCAAGTCATTATTAGTAAGCAAAGAATTTAGTGTCGTTCATTAATTAATTAATATGTGGTGTTTTATAAATTGCAGTGTTTTTAGGAGAACAGTACTGTAAAGTCTCAACTATGTATAATGAGATTATCTACTTGACTTGGCGAAAAAAAAGAAGATAAACTTAGCGAAATTCTCTGTCATATTCAATTGTAAACCATAATTAAATTCAGTATGAGTTATAGAATTGTGTGGAAATGCTGTCGTCAAAATTCATCGAAGTTAGCTACGTGAAAATTCGTAACGTATGAAGGTCAGTGAAAGGTAGTGAATTGAAGATCTATAATATGGCAAAAGTCGGTTAAGCCGATTGGTTTAAGTTTTATATGTATTTGTCTGACGAATGTGGAGTTTTTATTTGGAATCTCTTTAATTTTACTATAGTTCGTACATTGCATTAAGTCAATCACAAATTGGACTCGAGCTAGCCGGAATTCTGCGAAATTTCTTACCAATAAGTAAATCTACATATTATTACTTCAGTAATCGAGCGGCCTTAGAGATTCATTCTTTTTTTTTATAGATTCCTATCCACGAGCTCTTAGACCCTTAGGAGCTGCAGTGCAGTATATATTCAAGCAGATATTAAATTTTCGTCGGTGATTGCAATCTACTTAGAATGTCTCTTTAGTTGTAGTCCACAATATTAGGTGTAAATTAGACAAGAAAATTGATTGGAATCGATTTTACTCCTATAGTTACTCATTTCACTTTGCTGATAGTGAAGATTTTACTCGAGAGGCTCATTGCTCTTGTAGAATAAGAATATACATTAGTAGCAGGTTGATTTTAAACCAGAAAAGAAACACAAAAGTAGTGCCTTATAAAAAAATAATTACAAAACCAAAACAAATAACTTCCAATGAAATATTCATAAAGCGCTACAATTTAACGGTTGATGCATGCAACTGTGTACATAAAACACCAGTTTCATTCTTAATAGAAAGTGGAAAGAAAAATGCATCAGGCTTAAGAATCTTATGTTTGCCGCGTAATTTTTTTTTCTTACTTCATTCTTGTGGTATTTTATAATTTGCTAGACTCATTCATGTGTTTTACGACGTTGACTAACTATAGGTAATAATAACAAGGAAATACTAGTAAAAATCCACTCCATTTACAGTCGGATAGTATGCGAACCAAGAATAGCTGTGCATTGGACAAGAAACATCGATGGGGCGGGCATCAGCCGTCAACATTAGAAAATGTGAAGAAAACTGGAAGAACAATATTTTCTTAATGAAAAGATCGCGCAACGCAATGACACCGATAATCTACAGCTGATAAAGAAACAAAAACGTCGATTGTCGCGGTCAATCAACCTCTGCAATTATATACCTATGCTTGGCATCTATAGAACAGGGAGCGTTTTATGTGTTAATGATCTCTCCCCCTCTCTCTCTCTATCCCTCCTATTTCTCTCTCTCTTTCTCTCTCTACCTGGTCTTAAGTTAGGCTAGAAAATCATATAGGCGAGTGCCGTTCTGTTCGTTAAGAGCCTATCAAGAAACCAAACGGGTGGAAAAGACATTTTAATTGTTCTTCAAAAGGGCTTTTATGTCTTCGTTGTCGCCTGTCTTCGGCTGCATATAGTTCTAACTGAAAAGAAGCAACATACTTCCTTCATTCTGTACACTGACGAAGAATCCGGTTCACATGTCGAATATAGACGAGAAGACTAAAGAAGAGATCTGTGTTCTTTGCGAGATAGACACTATAATATGATCATGGTGGAACACGTTTCACAACTTCAGTTGAAGAAGTTTAGTTCTAAGTATGTCCCAAGTCTTAAGTACATGTGTACATACAAAGATTTTTGCTCGCTTGAGTCTCATTAAAAATGCGAACAAATCTAAAAATTATGTGGCTTCTATGGCACACAGTCTTTTCTTCACCTTTGCTTCATTTGAATTTCTGTAATTTCTGCAAGACTGGAATGCTAATTAAATAAAGATGACCGGAAACCGTTCATTTCCTCACACTTGTATTGGAGGGAACAGTTGTCTTCATATTTATTTATTTATTTATGTATGTTAGCTAAGCACATAATTTGACGTCTGGGCTCAGTTTTCTTCTGCATACATTTATGTATATGAGTCCTTCTAAGGGTTGTTTCGAATATTTTAAATTCGTTTCGTTCACACAAGATACAAGACAAAGAAAAGAGTTCACTCAAAATTTGCATAATTTTTTAAAGTTTTCTTCACGCGTCGGCAAAGAGAAAAGGTTACAAGTCCCAAGATGGAATTCAATTCAGGTTGAACTGAATTCAAATATTATTGCACTTACCTACTTGATATATAACTGTGGTTTTATTAGGTATTACGACGAACATATGCTATGGAACGACATTGCTTTAGATTTTATAGTTATCGAAGTTTAAGCAAAACAAAAGTAAGGCCAAAATAGAGCCTTGCGGTACATGATCGTTTTCGGAAAATATAAATTTATTCAAGGCGGAATTACATATATTATATATAATATTTTTATTTATTTTTTTTTATTGAAAGCTGTGCTAATAGCTCTTTATCATAAGTTATATCGTTATTTGCGTTAAGATCGTTCATGATTTCATCAGACATAAAGTGAATAAGTAGTGCAGCGCTCGACTTCAATACAAATACAATTTTAATGTTGTCTCCAACTTTTACGTGATATGGGAGAATAGATTTAACAATGTTACTTCATATACATAGTTTCATAGTTATCAAAATACGTTAAGGAATGTAGGTGTAGTCCTACAGAGACCTCACCACAGCAATGCGTCCTTTAATCTGCGTTATTCGGGAGAAAATTGTAAATTTCTGAATGTAAAATCACGTAATACAGAATTCCGATGATTAACATTTGACCAACTATTGGGAAGTGATGGGTGAAAATTTTAAAAACCTAAATGCCAAACATTACTACTAGAAAATATGTTGAGATTTGTTCAAAATGTAAACAAATTTTTTGATTAGATATTTTGATATGTTTTGCCAAAATGGGCTTTTTTTCATGATGTTAAAATCCGTGATTTCGGTAACAAAACCTCCATACATTGCATAACTGTTATGTACAGGGTGGGCCAAAAGTCACCATGGGGGCCAAAAGTCACCATGGGTAACATATGGTAGGATGAAAAAAAGGAGGGGTAAGGTGGGGTGGGGAAACATGCTTACCTTGAAGAACAGACAGTTGGCTATCATGTAAAAAAGGAATGAAGAGAAACGGTCAACAGGGTGTGGAGCAATGTACAAACGAAAAAGTTAGTTATTTTTAAACCCCATGGTGAGTTTTGGGCCACCCTGTATATTCTCTAATAAGAGATTTTTTATTGCAGGATTTTGAAATCTAATCTTTTGTATTCAGAGGTTTTTTGTTCGAGTTTTCAATTCTGGGATTTCATATCCAACTCGCTTCGACTATATAAATTTTCGGAATCCAAAATAGTTGAAAATAGTGGAATTCTGGAGGGAGAAAAATACGTTGTCTTTTTTTTTTTTTAAAGTGAAAGAAATTAAATTATTCGGTATTTTTTGTTTCAGAATATTATTTTTCATGATTCTGTTTTTTTGGGATTTTTCAATCAGATCTTGAGTTTCATATATTGACCTCTCTAAAGTGTAACGTATTATTCCGGCATTCCATTATTTACCGGAATTTATTTTTAAGATTTCCAGATTTTTGTACTTCTGGTTTTTCAGCAGGTCTGGTTGAATGTAGCAGATCCGGTTGAATCGTGCCAATTTTTGCTGATTTTCTATGTTTTATGGAGTCCCACAAGGATCTATTTTTGATCCACTCTTATTTACTATGTATACATGCACAAAGGACTTGTACGCTTATATTTATTGAATAGCACGTTTTGATTGCTCAAAGACTTAATATTTTTATGTATTTTCATATGTATCGAATGTATGAATGACTTAACCAACTATTATTCTAATATAATTTTAGAATAGCACTATTCTACCATATATCTATATGCCTGATTTGGCATAATTCATAAGCAAATAATAGAATTTATAAATTGTAATAAACTTTTGTGTCGTTGTCATCAATCCATTCGAAAAATTTCTAGCGTAGCTTTTTTGTGTAGCCAAAATTTATTAAGCGTAACCACAAGTGAAAAAATTATGGGAAGCTTAAAATTTTAGATTTTAGATTTTTATAAAAGAAAAAATCTTAGTTGCTGACCTGAGCTATGATTTTAAATTAAAAGTAAAAGTCAACATTGTTCTAAGCCTGTAGCCCCAAACTCCCCTTTACATTTCTTTGATTATATAAATGAGTTCAAAAAAGCAAGATATTTTTAAATCGAGATCGGTTATGGCTTACAAAGATGGCTGAGTTCAGTTTGAATAAATAATGATACTACCCTTACACTACTACTAGTGCTGAGAATAAAAATAAATAAATAAAAATTATTGGAAATATTTTTGCCACGTATATAAAATTTATCTAGCGTAGCCAAAATATTGTGGAGATATCCCTGTAACCAAACGTTGCCGCAAGTAGTCATTTGGTACTATTATAGCCAAAGTGGCAACACTGCATAGATCTAACATTAGATCAGGTAGGAATTTACGATTCTAAAGCTCGCTATAACCTTCATAGAAAGTTAATTTCATCATTTCTTGCAATCCGCCATAAGAAGGTTTACAACAAAAGGACATTTTGCAGTTTTCTAGTGACCGAAAGTGGGGTACCATAGGGATCAGTTTTTGGGCCATTACTTTTTTCATTTTGATAAATGATCTCTTGCAAGTTATTAGATACAATTCGAAATATCGTTTATATGTAGACGATTGCAATTGTGAAAACTTATAGATTCGGTGACTCTAGCTAGAGCTCTAGAATCTACTGTAAACCCATGATTTCATGTAATATGAGCTTAAATGTTATTTATATTATCATGATTTTTCTGACAGAGTAGTATGACTCTACATACCCTTCGATTTAAATAACTTGTAACTGAACGG
This sequence comes from Dioctria rufipes, assembly GCA_963924295.1. Classification (NCBI taxonomy): domain Eukaryota; kingdom Metazoa; phylum Arthropoda; class Insecta; order Diptera; family Asilidae; genus Dioctria; species Dioctria rufipes. The sequence continues at coordinate 18,823,072 of OZ002740.1, read as the reverse complement.
TACTTTTCTAGGGTTTGTTAGGGTTTGTAGAATGTTCTTCCTTTACAAATTACATAGACGATGGAATGGTAACTGTGGATTTAGAAATTCTTTAATAATCAGCAGCTACTGAAATTTGTTGTAGGCTTCTACTAAAGAGATTCAATGCATTTAGAAGATACTTAAAGTTTTTAAGGAGACTTAAATGCTTTTACAAATTGTATAGGTACTTTGTTTACGCTTATCGTTTGTGATATACATGTCCTTGTCTTGTTACTTTCCAAGGTTGAACACGAAAGATGCATTAGTAAATAATGTATTCACAGCGCAATGCTAAGATTTATGGGGGTTTTTGAATTTAATTATTATTAATATTTCAAATTTAGTTTTTTTTATCTGTGTTAACACATTATTTTGTTTCGTAATTTACAGTAGGTTGTTAGCGTGAAAATGATAAAACAAATGAATCAGTTTACTTAATAAAACTCTTAAGTAAAATTATGAAAATTAATTAAATAAGATTTTTTGTTTTTATATTTTTTACCCTTCCTTGCAAAAAAAAATTTTTTTCTGCTCTTTAAATGTGGTTTTTAAATTAACCCTTGTAATGGATGTGGTAAAATTCAAGTTTATTATTTTTTTAATAAATTTAATTTATTTATCATAATATTTGGACTTACTTTTTGGGGATACTTATATACTACATAGATGGGAGCACTACTTTAAATGTGATCGGTTAATTTTTCCCGTTCGATTTAAGTTAAGATTGATCATAGGTGACATAGATGGTAAAGAACAATTGGAATTAGTTGCGTGAATTTTTTTTTAATATAAAACTCTGAACTAAGTTTTTATTTCTTTTCTATTTCATTAAAAATATAAAATGCAAGTCTCTGTGGTTATTAAAAATTAAAATTATTTCTGCTTTTTCTTCTCTTTATGATCATACTAAGTACAATAAACATTTATTCAAAAATCACTTACAAATTTTTACAATTAATAAAATTTAAATATTTACTAACCTGCAATACAAGCCAAAACACTACACAAGAGAAACAGCACCAATTTAGCCATAGTGTAAAAATGTGTAAAAATTAATAAAACACAAAAAATAAAACAAAAAAAATTGTTTTAATAAGAATCGATGAAAATAAAATTTCACTGGCAAGGTATATTAAAAGTTTCTTCAATATAATAATAAAGTTCAAGAGATGAGCACAAGTTCACTTTCGTCAAGAGCACTATACTACTTTCTTCGCTCAACCTCAACACACCGCAGTTCACTGAATAATGTAGGCGTACTTAACCGGCACAATATACCTACTCTACCTGGTTATAGCGATATACACAAAGAGAGCTCAGGTTAATAAAAATTGGTCGATCGAGCGTTTAAAAAGAAGAATCCAGTTTGATGCTCGAAAGTCAAGTTCACGAACAAAAATGCTTGAACTCAATCCAGGGAGTTAACTTAAAAGGAAGTTCCCCCACCAGTTTACCATGGAGGGCTATATGCAAGCATAATATAACGCGATGATCATGGTGCCGCATTGTATTGTGTACCTACAACATAATCAACACGCGATCTTCAGGTTAATAACGCGTTGGTGTCTATATGCCTGATGCCTTCTTGTATTGTTTTGTTGCGCTATCGTCGTTTCTTTGCTGTTGGTGCTGCTGCTGCTGAAGTGCTGTTGATGATGGTGCTGGAGACTTTTGAGATTCATCCAGTCCACCATTAGCATTGGCATGATCAGGGTATTAAAGCATTTTGCGTTGCGCATTCACGAATTCTGTATACTAGTATATGAATAAAATCCTCGATAGTTGAAAAAATCCTTTAACACATGAAACTTACAAAGGATTTAAATAAATTTGTAAGTCTATGGATCAGCAATGTAAATAATTGAGGATCAACTATTATATGGGGGTGTGCGGGCGGAAATAGGCGGTGTTACTATAAATCAAATTCACCCCACGAATTTACATATATGATTGAAGTTTTTACATTGCACTTGTGTGACTTAAATGAGAGAGAGATCTTTCGGGTTTTAGCTTTGTTCGTTTGTTAGTTTAATTAATTACTCGATTGGCATTATGATGGTATGCAAGGAAATATGTTTTAATCAACAAAAAATTGAAAAGGGAGGAGTCGTCATTTTGTCTAACAGTTTCTTCATTGTTTCATTTCTTTTGACAATAAAAATAAAAAAAAAAACAGTTAAAAGCAGAAGAAGAATTAGTAGACCTGTTCAATTTATGGGACCAGCCGAAATAAATGGTTTTGCCTATATATGTAAATTTAACTTCGAAACTTTTTTGACTGACTTAGCAAACGCAGCGGCGAACTTCTGCCTAGGGTCCCCACTAGGGGCCGAAATAGTAGGTATACATGAAGCACATACGACACCGGACATTAAAAAAAACATTAATTCACTTTATTGTGCCTGCATGCAGGGGCAAATTTACCAATAAGCAAAGCGGGACAAGCAGATTCTCAATTGATGAAGTAGAATGAAACGAGATCGAAGTTGTACTATCCTGCAGGGACGGATTCAGAGTTACCGTTTTGAACGCCATTATCAACAGGCTGTTTGTAGAACTCCAAGGACGTAGTTCTGAGAACTTTAGTAAAACGTTCGACTTTCTCATGAAGCTACATAGCTTGGAATCTCAAGATATCCGCGGGGGCGTACGGAACTTGAAAGCCTTCTATCTTTTAAGATAAACGAGACTTTAGAAAAACGAGTGTCTGCACCTGCGAGCTTATTTCTCGTCTGCTGAGGCTATACGGGGAAAACAATTATCGACCCTGGAGTTATACAAGTACATTCTGGAAAAAGCCTTTTTGGTCCTCTATCCAAATGTGGAAATAGCGCTCCTGATGTTGTTATTTACACCAATGGCCAAACTTCTCGGCAGAACGGTCGTTTTCAACACTAGTAAGTGATGAACTATTTAAAATTCACCACAGAGGAGATCAGTCTCAATTCATTTTCTGTGCTATGCATAGAGTCAGAAATAATGCAGTCTGTGAACTATGTATAGTGAGGCAATCCGTTTCTTTGCAGAGACGAACGTTCGTTGCATAGCAATCTAAGTTATTCATACACGCAACGAACTTTCTTTGCATATAATTTCGTACTTATTTGTGATAGTTCTAAGTCTGTTTGTTTATTTTCTAAGGTCGATGTATGTTAAATAAATGAAAAATAAACGTAACATTTTTGTTTTATTTAAGAATAAAAAAAAAGAAGCCCTGACTCTGTTAACCGCCTGAGCAAATGGAACAATTTCATTGTTGACAAGTTTAAATTAAAATTTTTGGACTTGTGTGAGTTGAAGTAGAACTCATTTTTAATCGAACCTGTATCGTATCGCCTCAAGGTCACCATTGATCTTACATGTGCAGTATCCATGAGTTCAACAAATGTATGCATATAAGATTTTATAATTATCCGTGTAGAAATGTAGTCGACCGTATTTACATTTAGAAAATACGTCATTTTTGATAGACATAGTGAACAATAAAGGACCAAGAATTGATTCTTGAGGTACACTTGATCTAAATCAACAGAGGTGTACTGTGGTTTCTGGCGAGCCTGAGCAACGCAGGACACTGATGGGACAACGGTGTGTCCTGATGACCGGCTTAACGATAAACGCTGTTGCCTTGAATATTCCTGGTGCGTGAGCATCGAGGCGTCCTAGATGCCGGGCTGGAAAGAATACGACGGCACAAAGTCTGTTTAAGGTAGACTGGGAACGGACGCTAGCTGGTTCTCAAAGGCTGAACCTAGAAAGAGAGTGGTGGCACAGTCAATCTGTAGAGTGAATGACTTCTTTGGCCCAAGCTGTCCTTATGACAGTTCGAGCGTACTCTGGTATCCAGTCGACCTTAGGTTGTCTTGAGGGTGGCTGCCAGAGTAATAACTACGCTGTTGTGGTTTGCAGGTGCCAAGTCGACGGTATGTCGACCTGATGGTGGCTGCAGGAACGATGTAATGCTGGTATTGATTATGGTTATGAAGTCGACCCTATGCTGACCTGATGCCGGCTGGAGAAGCATAACAACGCTGGTGTTGATTGCGTGAACAAGCCTGCTCTATACCGTTTTGATGGCTACTAGAGGAGCGATACAGCGCTGTTGTTAATTGCGGGTATCAAGTCGACACTAGGCCGTCTTGATGGCTGCTACAGGATTAATCTCAATGCCAGTGTTGCTAGCATATATTGCTTCTATTCGTCCTGACCAAGTCGATCCTATGTCGATGGCGTCGCATAAACAGGGGATTTATCTTTATTACGTGTTACAATAGTTCGGTAACCCAATTATTTGTTATTTTATATAAATTCTTAAGTATGGCCGGTACCCGCCATAGGCATTTCCACCTCGAGTATCGGGTCTTTCATAAAAGCGGATGCTCACAGGAAACATCAGCTGAGATGGGGGAACCTGAGTACTTGCAGGTGCACAACAATTTTTCTTGATGGGCCCAATAGGAACATCTCTGATTTTCTTTTCGGACTCGGAAAGAAACAATGTAGAACTGCGGTTGGCGCTATCACAGGCCACAGCTCGTTTTACGCTCATCTAACATGAATGAGAGTTGTTGATAGCCCTGAGTGTGTGTCCCGCCTGGAAGGAGAGCCTGACAAAACCGAACACTTTTCGTGTGCTTGTTCGATCTTCACCCAGAGCAGGCTGGATGCTAAATGCTCTGCCTTTCTATTTATAGAAGAGTTGAAAAACCTTCATCATCAATACCTGACGTGCTTCATTAAGTGGGCAAGAAGGTTTTGGTGATAGGGATTCTAGCAGGACGCTTTCTCCTCCGTGCTTGGGATCTCTCATCCCCCTGCCTTTGATATAACAAAAAACAAAAATTATGGCCGGTCCGGTCGACATCAAACTACAATTTTTGTTGTTTTTTTCAATTTACATTCAAGTCAAAGCCTACCTAGCTAAACCTTCCTACATTCAGCAAAGTATTATTAGATATGCATTTCGAAATAAATTTTGCCAGGCTTATATAGTGGTTGATCAAGAGTTCGGAAATGTTCCAGAGACGCTTCGCCACACAACTACGCCACAAATTGTGTATATCAACAGTCAGAAAAGTTATCGATTAAGAAACTCCATCCTCTTCTACACGTATACATAGATCCTGATCTGCTCTGAAGATATACTTGGATCATAGGAGTTTTTTTGCTATCAATATAAATCAAATCACCTCGTTAATATTTTATTACCGTCTTAAAAGAAACTTGAAGTATTGTCAACAACATCCCATAAAAAAATTTCTGAAATTTTCACGTTCATCCAAAATAATAATTCAAATGCAAATTCCATTATAATTACAAGAGAGGATAATATTTAAAAAAAAAAAAACTCTAAACCTTTTGCGCAAGCGTATAATCTAAAAAGGATGAAAATCCAAGTGTCTCCATATTCCATTTTGCCCAAAAGGCAAGCAAAATTGTTTTATTCTTTTCTTTTTCTTCTTTTTTGCGAATTTTAATAAAATCCTTTCTCGACTGTTTTTTATCGAATTTCCTCGGGCCAAAAGGTGGATCTACTGGTTCTGGAATGTTTACGGACGGACGAGATTCCTCTCAACATAACTTACATTAGCTTTAGCTGTGCGCATCCAAAATCTTCGTTAGACGACCACGACATGTGGTCATCCATGGAATATCCTCTCTGGCTGCGTATATATGCACTATTTTTATGAGTTCTGCGAAAAGGGGAGCGCATAAAAAACAGAACTGCCCAAAGGTTCAGACATAATTTATATACGAGAAGGTATGTCTGTATGTAAACGACGAAATGTTGAAAAAATAAGGGAAAAAAAAAGTTCGTATAAGGTGTATGAAAAACAAAAACAAACTGCAACAGGTATAGAGATGGGCATCCGTACCTACATACCCAGATCATATTATAAGGCAGTCTGAGAATTAAAACTTTGTTATAAAATACACCTCGACATTGGAGGAAGATCCAAGAGTTCGACGAAGGAATAATAGTTAATTTTTGATGCATCAGATAAAATTCTGATGTTAATTCTAATAAGATTTTCATGCATATGTATGTATGTATGTATGTTTGCCAGTCAGTATGCTTTTACATCTTGCGTATAGTACCCAAGACCTTCTTGGTATCATCGTACTATTTTAAAGCTAGATCTTTCATCTTATAGAATTTATATACTTTTTAGAAGTCACAGTATAGTTGTGAAAAGAAAAAAAAATGCTTCAAATTTTTGTGTTTCTTTTATTTTACGAAGAACTTAAAAATGCGTTTAAAACTGTATGCGCAAAATCCCATAAGCACAAAGCATTCATTTTCTACTTAGCAGCACCTCAAACAACTTGTACATAATCGAATGAAATTTATTTATGTTTCCTCTTTGCAGACTCATTAAATGTTTTTTTTTTTCATCGAAAAATCACTAAGCCAAGAAAACCTATAGAAAAAGGTGGAGAATCAATCGAACTTCATGGGGCCAATGTACAACTGAACCTTGATGGTCATTTCTCCCTGGAATGGCATGCTTGTCTGATATTATTTTATGTAAACGAATTAAAACTACTTAAGATGATGCCTCTTATAGGTTCACTGGACCAATATGCGCGAATGGATGGATTCTGAATAGAATGAAGAGAAAAAAAAAAAAATTTTTTTTTTTGGTTTATTGTCGATGATGATTATGATCATCATCAACAACATTCATGACTTTGATGCGATTCTTAAGCCTCTTGGGATAGGACGTCTATCGTTTTGGTTTATTTCTTTTTAATAATCTTGTGACTGAGAATTCGATGATGTCATGATTTTTTTGTAGCGAATATCTTATAAACAAAACAAAAAAAAAAGAACATTTTTTTAAAATCAGAATTTAAAATTGAATAGAAAAATAACGGTTCGTTGAATGAGTAGTAGTTAAAATAAAATTTCCATATTAAATACAATAAATCAGAAATTATATAAAAAAAAAAACGTATTTTATTTTAATGAGAATTGACTGCAAATAGGGAAGGTCTGTATATATATATATATACATATATAGTAACAGCAATAATAATGTTGGACTGTCTATTCATAGTATTAAGTTAAGTTAGATGCCAGCTAGAAGACTAACCTGCATTACTTAGACCTCCAGTGTATCCATTGTGCCCCTTGATCTCATGAGATAATTTTTAAAATCGCTGTTGATACACCCAGCTTCTCTTAAGAATCTCAGAATGCATCTGAACTCTTTACTTTGCAGCTCCCCCAGAAAAAAGTAGCTACCTAATAGAGCCAACCTCCCTTATTCATCAGAGCGGAGCACTTTAAAAGTACGTGTTGGACGGATTAGATTTCCTCCGGGTCTTTGCAGCCCTTGCAGAAATCGTTCGCTGCTATATCCAGCCTTTTAGCATGGTCTTCTATGGCCCAGTGACCAATAATGACTCCTACTAGATTCATGATGTTTGTTCTACTGCCATTAAGCAGTTCTTCTGTCTTCTTCCTATCATATGCAGACCATAATTGTCTCGCAATACAGCAGTATTCCTGTTGATCCCCGGAGGCTTGCCTTTTGACAGGCGCCCCTGATGATCTCCTCTTTTAAAACTCTATCCATTTCAGACCCCTTTCTGGTCAACTCATCAGCCATCTCGTTGCCTGGGATATCTTTGTGGCCAGGTACCCAAAAATGTAGTCAATACCTCAGAGCTGCACCAATTTTTTTCCCAGCGCCTTGATAGTTGTCTGGCTGTCAGTGATAGTAGATGTGCCGCACGAACTCTCTGCACATACATATATAGATACCAATATTGCTGTCTGGTAATTCGCTGCGAACTCTGCCTGAAATACACTACATTTATCCGACATTCTATAAGACTCGTGCCACTGGTAGTCTCTGGAGTACACTCCGACCCCTGTTCCTGTATTTGTCTTGAATCCATCCGTAAAGATAGAAATATCGGATGATACAACTATCTCCTTTCCATCTTAACCACTGCTGGCAGGCATGATTGCATTGACACTCGCACCATTAGTTAGGAAAGGTACTTGCTGTACTTCTGTTTCTTCCCTGCAATCACTGCAGTCTATCTTCCGGGCTACATTGGAATGCCCAAAGCAGCCGAAATAAGTCAAGCATGACCTCCACTTCCGCCGTTGATGTGGTGCGTAAACACTCAGTTATTTTCAGGCAAACGGCACTCTGAGTTTTTGACAGCACATCCAGGTTACATTTCCTCGTCAGTGCTACTCATTAGACCGTGGAGTCATAGCAGCGGATCAGCCGAACTATGGCTGTGTACATCCAATGTATCATTCTGGGTTTTAATCAGCCTCAGTTGCCACCAAAGATTCTCTTGTACATGTAGAAGGCCTCACTGGCCTTCTTAACATCATGTTTTTCTAAATTAGCCTTCCAGTTCAGGTTGGAATCGAGTATGACTCCCAGATATTCGCTAGAGAGGATAGGATCCTGTTCACCCAGCATCGGAAGTCTGAAACTTTGGTCCTGTCTTTTTCTTGTAAAAAGCACTAGCTTTGTCGTCGAGCGGCTTACCCTCAATGCACTGTTATTGGCCCAGTTATCCAGCTTAAGCATAGCACATACTCGAGTCTTTAATAGTAGATAGAAATTTGCTTGTTGCCAGTATACATATGTCATCTGCATAGACAACCGCTTTCAAGCTCTCTCTCTTTCTAACTTAATGAGGATTTCATTCATTACCAGTAGCCAAAGGAGTGGTGATAGCAGCCCTTCCCTCGCATTGGACCTCTGTAGACTGCTCTTCACACTACCACGTCCCCTGAGAAGGAGATAATCTTTCTGCTGAGAAGCATTGAGTTAATCCAGTCTCATAGACCCTTGTCAACTCCCACCCTTCTAAGTCCATACTCATAGTGTTAGTTCAAAATAAAAATTGGGGGTGAGTCTAGTAACTTGAGTATCGATTTAAAAAAAATTTTGATTTAGTTTTCAATAAAAATTATCAGAATCTTCCAAGAAAATAGAGATATTATTAGAGGAGCAAAGTGTATTAACAATATTCTGAGACATTATCAGAATTTTAAAACACTGTTCGGAAATGAACATCTCGTCTCTTAAAGTCGAATGAATTTTCCCCACCGGCGATTTCTTATTGACTAACTCAAAAAAGAAAAATCGAAGATTTTTTTCAAATTTATTTTTTATTTTTAATTATTTTTTGTAAACATGGTCATAGATAAAAAATCGACCAAAAATTTTTACATGTACTTGAAGGGCTTGAGGAAAAAAATATACAAATTAAAAATTTTCTACATTGCGTATTTTGCGAGTTATACCTACATAGCATTTTTAAAATTTCAAAACCATTCTGTCCTGGGCCTATTCCATAAAACTATTAGTCTAATAATTATTAGCAAATTTACCAATATTTTCCAAATTATTATTCCAATTCTGTTTCAAAAATATTTTTCGCACAGTAATAAGTTATTACTTCACCGCAAATAAGTATTAGTGGGAAATTAATAGTGCAACAAAATTCTGTTTCATATTATTTCTTTTACTAATAATGTTTAGTGCTGCACTAATAACCAATTTTTTATTAATCGAATTACCTGGGTAAAAGTAAGCTAGTAAGAAACTGTGCTTAGTCAGATGAGATGAATGTAACTGTGATATTTTCACAATAATTTTTCTTTATTCTCAATCGTTTGAAAATGTTTTCGGGAAGTGATGACGAGTTTGATGATGATGAACTTATTAGGATACGTCGAAGTCGGATTTCAAGCAGATAATTAATTATGAACTAACTGCAAGCCACGAATTTAATGAAAAACTCCGTGTTGGTAGTGAAAGTGTTGAATATTTGTTGCGACGAATTTGACCCTATGCTGAAACTCCAACAAATCTAAACTGTGCTCTATCATTAAAGTAAAGGCTACTAACAGTCCTTCATTGGTTAGGAAACGTAGGCCACAGTAACACGGAATAGCAGATATGTACGATAATAACAAAAGCCACTGTTTGCCGTTTAATCAAGGATGTGGTTAGTGCAATTAAAGATAACATTTTTCCACCAGTAGTAAAATGGCTGAACGCTATCGACGATGTTATTGGCTGTATTTATGGTACCCTTATCGGTATTGATGTCCAAGGACGAATGAAGACCGTTTTATTGATCGCCACGGAAAACATCATCGGCATTTTAAAGGAAAAGTTTCCATGCCTTAATCATTTAAGGTTGCAGTGCATTTGCGAATGGCATATAAGAAAATATGTGTTACACTCAGTTATTTCACTTGTTGCGCACATGATTTTTCGTTCAAACTTCGACTGTGGTTTCCTTGTTTCTTTTGATATAGAAATACCTGTATTTTCACTTCGGCCTTCACTCGGTTCCTTCGAAGTCTGTAAGATGTCTTCTTGGATGTTCTTCAATGATTCCGTCACTGGTAAACCAACAACATCCGATGCACAACTTTAGACAAAATCTCCAGAACCTTTTCATCGATTTCGGCTAATATGCATTGGCGTAACTAGGACGTTTTTCTGGGGTGGACCATATCCCCCAACTTTCGTACATAGGTTTTAACAAACATTTTGTTTGCTATAAGTATATCAGCTCATGAGTATTCCCAGATTTTATGCATTGCTCTGAGCACTTGCAAGACAGCATGCTGATAAAATGCCTAGAGCCAATAAAATTGCATAGATTAAAATAACCATAACGTTTCTAAAGTTACAGAGAGTACGGTAAAATAGCTCTGCTGCCCACAAAAAATAAAATAAATCTCATTTTACAAGTCGCAGACATCGCGTCACTATTTTTGTAATCTTCCTACATGAAACCTTAACTCCGCTCCCAAGAAAGCAAAAAGACTAGATTAGCACTTTTAATCTACTGCAAATGCAGGTACGTGTACACATTCGGACTGATTTTAATAAGAAAGCTTTTGAGATATGCCAGCCTTTGTCGAGGTTGCGATGTTATAGTCAGAAGAACAACGAACAGTTTTCAATTGTTTATCATTCTTTTTTTCTTAATAATTCTAGTTATTGAGCACACGGAGAGAGAAAAGCATGGTAAATCGCTTATCAGTTAGTATAAGTCATCAGCATTCAATCAATTTTTGGATAACTATTCAGTCAATATTCGGATCGGGAGATAATAAATTTATTACTTATCGAGACCAACGGCGTCGAGTATTTAAGAAATAGTTTTAGTCGAACATTTAAATTATTGTGAAAATAGATTAGAGTGAAAAGTGCATTCTTTTCTTTAATCCCAATGAACTCAAGCGACACTCATCTATTGCCTACAGTCCACTCCAAACATCCAACGCGATTTAATTTATCTTAAATCATAGAAAGTAGTGTTTATTTGCAAAATAAAACAAAATTTGCACGATTCTAAAAGAAAAATAAAAGAAAGAGGTGTAGTTTAATTAACAGAGACCTTTGTTTTCCACATCCCCTCCTTTCCTTCTCTAACGTATTAAGGAAAATAAATCAGAATACCCTAGTTCCATACCCGAAACTGATATGATAGCGACGCCCTGCCTAATGCCCAGTATTTATTCCAAGTACCAATACAAGGACCCATATTTCAAATCTTTTAAGTACAAGTGTAAGTTTCGGTACTAGTACTTAAAAATTTTCAAGTACAAGTCCAGGTACTGATACTGGTACTTATAAAGGTCAAAAGCTTTCGAAAACTCAAATCAGAAATTTTGAAAAATCTATAGCCAGTTAAATAACTGGATGAGGTTCTAATTTACAAAATATCATAAAATATCGTATAAGCTTTTGCTGTTTTAATTTCTACATAATTTTGGAAGTTGTTCATACAGTATTTGAGTTTGCCTTTAGAAAAATAAATGTTACATCAGATTATGATTGCCTTTGTGTAGCATTTACAAGTCCTGCAAATGAAAATCAACGGTCCACATGTGCGGAGGAAGTGAGCGGATTGTGGCACTTGATTGCCAATCTTCTCAACAAAGGATATGGATTCAGCATGTAAATTTCTGTCCTACAGTTACTCATATATTGCGCTAATTTTCTTTCTTTTTTCCTGAAGGCGGTAAAATTTCTTGAGGCACTGTCGAGATGCAGATAGCGTCTATTATTAGAAGGCGTATTTAAACAATCTACAAGAGCTGAAGCACTTCTCGTTATGGCGGTATTTGTAGTAAGTTTGTTAAGTACCAGTATCGGGACTTGTACTTTGGAATTTTTTGTGTACCAGTACCAGGACTTGTAGTTGTACTTAAAAAACTGATACTAATACTTAAGTACCAATGTACTTAAGTACTTTACAGATCTGAAGTTAGATACACATTTTATATCAATTATTTATGTTTTTATTAAGCACTAATAAGCAGATAGTTAAAGTCTGTAAAAAAGTCTTTAGTTTACGGGTTTTTTTCTGCAAACTGACTTAGCACCTGTTGCTGTTAGTTTGTTTTAAATTATCTCATTTTCAATGTTTATGAGTCCCTTGTTCGAGAACCTCTGCTGAAGCAATTGCTAATAACCGAGTTTTAGCTCGATGGAAAAGGTACGTTCACAGCCGGCCTAACTGACAGGAAGACCCAGAGTTGTTTGTAGCAACTTGAATAAATTTGGGCAGAAGTCTTTATTAATTTCTATTATCAGTCTTTCCAAATTTACTACAATGCTTTTGTTTTGGAACATATTATTTATTATTTTTGTTTCAGCCTGTAAGGTGGAAATATTTACATTGAAAACATTTTTATAATTTTCTACAAATGTCTCTCCATGTTTCAGGTACAACTTTATAAATGAGTCAACTGACTGTGCCAAAGGTAGATCTTCAAACCTATTTTTTAAGTTAGTGATAATGTTGTCCATGACTTGGTGAACTCTATGACGAAGTCTTTTGCTCTCTCCGGTTGTATTCTTCTTTTCGAAATTCGAATAGGTTTTAGACAAATTACATGTTTTTCTGTGAATTTCTCGGTTTCCCAAAGTATTTATTGTCTAGAGTATTAATATAGTTTTATTCCATAATGGAACGTAATAAGAATATTATTGAAATTTTTAATTGAGCAGTAAATAATTCGTCCTTATAAAGATAACCATCCTTATTACTGAATCCTTTTTCCGGAAAATTAAACAAAGTGTAATTAAAATTTTCACACAAACTGTCAAAATAGTTCTGCATGATTTCTCTTACTGATCACGACCTTGTCAAAATTCAGTAGAATCAGAGCAATCTCAGAATTGTTTTTAAAAATTTAAAAAAGATTTTAATAGAACCCGTTAAAGCCTTTTCGATTCCGATCTGAACGGATTCAATGAATTAATTAGTCTTAAGATTGTACGAATTAACAAATGTTTTTTGGGAATTTTCATAATTTTCTGGGAGGCACCAGTCCGCATTCTGGAGGAGGCCGGGCCACCTTGGCACCTACCTAGTTACGTCAATGCTAATATGCATTTCTTTCTTCCTTACGCTGTTCATTTTGCATTGTCAACTTTCATCTAAATGTATTTAAGTTTGATTTACGATTAACGGAAGAATTGTATTTAAGATTTGTCACTCATCAAAATGCACTGTTTAATGTTCGGCCAAAATGCATCACGCATATATCCCCATGGCTTATCTTTGAATACACCATTTGTTGGTGGGTTTGCTTCCAAGCATCACTTTTATTGTGCTTTGAAAGCGTACTCGAAAAAGATCCAAACAAGACATTATTTTTTTTTTGTATCAAATTAGGTAAGTTAGAAAATTGATGTAGTTTCATTTCTTTTGAACATATTTTCAATCGAATTAGGTATTTTTGTATCAAAATTAAGTCAGAACTCTTTCTTCTCTGAGTCTGAAGAATTTGAAATTACATAATGTGAATTCAAAACCAGTAAAAATTAAATGCAAATGTTTAATTGTTTGTTTACAGTTTTTCTATGTTTGGATATATATAATTGAGAGCGAGATGGTGACTAATAATTATAATCGCAGCCGTAGATTTATAGTTATTAGTCAGCAAGTCTACACTAATAATTTTAAGCTGTACCAATATATCCCATGACAATCGCGAAAGGAATTATTAGTATTCGAGAACATTTTTATGAAACACATTAGTCCTTAATTTATTGGAGCTAATAACTTGGAAACTATTATTATTAGACTAATACTTTTATATGAAATAGGACCCTGGGCTTTACTAATTTATATATATTTTTCTATATATGAACAGTGAAACATGGCTCGTTTGAAAGTTAAGATTTCAAACCATCTAAGAAAAATAGCATCTCAAAAATATATGTAAAAAAGGACATAAATAATAAGGATTTTATCCATTATTCTTGAATATCCTGGCAGACGTGCTTCTTATTTTATTTGCTATCTTTTATTATCCTCTAAGACATATCAAAATTTTAACTTGGGATCTTAACAGGAGTATCTTATCAGGAGTAAAAAATTATTAAAGTTTCACCCATGCATTTGCTCACAATAAATTCTTAGTTTCTTGAAAATTATTTCATGAATGTTTGTAGTAATTATTTGTGAAAGTGGTGCGAGTTGATTCAGCAGCATTCTGGGATTCTATAAAAATTCATAAATTTCCGAAAATTTCCTGAATCATAATAATGATGATGGCTTGTCAATTTATGGAGAATAAGAAGAATCTCCCGAGATTCTCAAAATCACTTTGAGGTTGTATTTGATGAAACGTTCCTAGAACTGTAGGTACTATTATCTAAAACATTTTAATAAGGATGTGTTGGACGATTAAACCCATATTTGAAATAGACTCAATATGTTCATGCTAGACCAACGTCATACAATTGGTTACAATGTAATGAAACCCTTTTTTACACCATCGTAGAGGTAGAGTTCAAGGCTCGTTTTGATTTTCGTGTTATAGTTAATAGGCCTAGTACATGGTGTGTCCTCATTGTATTACATTTTGTATCTTGCGGCGCGGATATTTATTTTGTTGACTGGTAATAAATGTAAGTCGAAGTAAGGATGGTAGACGCTCGATAAAGCTATCGAGAAATTTGTCTACAAATTCTAATTTTCTGCCCAATTTCGATCGTTCTAAAGATGTTCATTGGATATGTATGTAATGCTTTCAATTCCTTTTTTCAAAAATTTCCTCCAAAAATCCTCTTAATTCAATGTGTCTCGTGGACCGTTGACGTAATCATAAAAAACGAAAGGGGCATTTGGAGGGTTACATATCCCAAACCAAGACATGATTATTAGTTGAGAATTTGAATGTCCTCATTAATTAAATATTTTATCCTGCAGCTGTCTATGATAAATTTGACATTCTGGTGTATTAGATATGCACACATACTGAATGTATTCTAGAAGATCCTTTTAACATACAATATTTCAGATGAAGGAAAGGAAACCTCGAAAATCATATTTTAACTTTGGATATGTTTCCTTAAAAAAAACGATAAATTTGTTTTCAATTTCCCAAAATTAAACACTTTTGCACGTGCTCCTTTTTTTCTTCAATCTAGCAATAAGAAATATGATTTTTTTACCAATATAATATGATAATATAATATCAACCATAATTGATACAAAATCCTTTTTTTCGGGTATCACTTGACTTATCTCATCCTTACAATAAAAGTGTTTTACTGCTTCAATGGAATTAGTATAAATGTAAATACTTCTATTAAGCTGCTTCAGACATGTTTTTTTATACCCTGGATCATAGGCGTGTCCATCCCGCGGCCCGTTTTTTATTATATATTTGGGCACTGCCCGAGAACGCATTAGTAAATGAAATTTCAAAAATGGACTAAATCGGGTAACCCCTTCTTGGTGCTGCCATACAAAAATTTTGTTTTTAACTATATATTAGGACATTACCTGAGAGCGCTTGACGTGGAGAGCTCAAATCTTGTACACAGCGTTTTCATAAAAATAGTAAATAAAATTTCAAAAATGAACTAAATCTGGCAATTCCCTCTTCATGTTTCCATACAAAATTTTGGGCTTTCACTTTATTTAACTTTTATTTTTATCTAGGGTATATTATTATTTGTCTTAGATCAATTGTAGCTTTTTATCTTGTTTGTTTTTCAATTTGATACGTTGACGTATTGGGGAATTCCCCAATTTCAATAAGAACAACGTCTTCATCCATATTAATATCTACGGCATCAAACTGTTTTCGATGCTGCATATCATTTATATCTGTCCTTGAATATATCTGGTGATGTATGACGCTTCTTCCTGAACCCAGAACAAAGTTTTGAGCTTAAATCATTTGCAGGATTATTCGGTCATCTTAAATCTATTGAGCTTGAATTGTGCCGTGCTTTTCCGGAAGGATTACAATACACTCCATTAGAAAAATGCAATGTTGAAGCAAACTCCATGACATAATAAAACGAGTATAGTTTACTAAGTATATAAACAATTTTTTATATACTTCTTTGCTCGGTGTCGGAAATATTTACACAGAGCTCATTCTATTCATTTCCATTATTCTGATAGTTGAGTAAGCTACTTCCCCTGTACTTAAGCATAGAACACAAGAACTTCAATGCCATAAAATTTATAACCATTTTATCATCATTATTATGAGTCAGGGAATTTCTGGAAATTTATAAATTTTTATAGAATCTAGAATGCTACTGAGTCAACTCTTACCACTTACACAGATAAAGTTATTACTTATTTAGTTTCATGAAATTTTCAAGAAACTAAGAATTTATTGTGTGCAAATGCATGATTGGTGAAACTTTCATGATTTTTTAATCACTGATCCTATTAAGATGCCATGAAATTTTGCAATGTTTTAGAGAATAATATAAGGTAGAAAATAAAATTAGAAGCACGTCTGCCAGGATACTAAAGAATAACGGATAAAATCCTTATTATTGATTTCCTTTTTTCCACATATTTTTAAAATGCTTTTTTTTAAGGTCGTTTGAAATCCTATCTTTCAAATGAGCCATATTTAACTGTTCTAGCATGAATACAAAAACATATATGAATTTTTAAAGAAGACCAGGACAGAATTTTTTTGAAATTTGAAAAATGCTTTAACTCGAAAATTTTTAATTTATATTTTTTTTCCACAAACGCTCCAAGTAGAAGAATTTGGTGATATTTGATATGGAATGATTCAACAACAATGAAACAAACTAAAAGAAAAAAAAATGATGACAAAATGCAACAAAGCTTACTTCCAGAACTTCATTTCAACAAAAAGCATTTTGAAGTTGCTGGTTTTAATGACTAAATTTTCTCTAGCATGTCAGTTATTTAGTATAAAAGTTTTTTTTCCTTTGATGGTACCACCCATTTCCCGTATGTGCCATTTTTGAACATACATAGAGAAAACTTGGAACCATCTATTTTAGTCACTTTTCCAGGGTATAGTCTCATGATTGTATCAGAAGATTAGTTATTTTTTTGGGAGTTGTGTCGTGTGCAGTATATCCGCTGGAATTACAGTAGAAGACGTTGGTTGTTCTCTATATGTCTGGTAAGAAGTATGACAAAAAAGCTCACTGTTGATGTTTTATATTTTTAAGGCAGGGGAACGATAGATCCCAAGCACGGAGGCCATAGCCTCCCATTGTGCTGAACTGTTGATGTTAATCTGACTAACATGATTCTCTGAATGAAAAGGACTGACCCTATTTTCAGCATAGGGAACAACTATTCAGTTTCCTGATGGTGCCATTCATTATATTCCCCTGCTTCGAAGTTCGAAACTTTGACATTTGAAGTTTCGATATTCGAATATTCTTCCGAAGCTTCGAAAACCCACAGCCCTATATCCTAAATATATCATTGGCCTTCACAGGAGACACTAGACAGTGAAGAGTCTGTTGTAGATTTAATTTATCAATCGCTCTTTCTTATAATGAAGCATCCAGCCGTACAAGTGAACTTTACTCCAAATTAGGAACATTTATACTTTTCTGTAGTAAAGGATAGATGGCGCTGGCGCTATCTAGTGATATAAAATCATATTTCAACGATTTTCAAAAAATCAATTTTTTTCTATTTACTTGAGAACAGTATTATGCTATAGTAATATTGTAATACCTGTAAGGTTACAAAAATGGGGTGATATGCATTGAGCTACTACAGCTAAAAATTATTTTAATTTTTATATTTAAAATTGAGTTTTTCATTTAGTCATTGGCGATATTTAATATTAAGTTTTACACTAAATAAATTAGGTTCTAATTATAGCTATATTTCTACGTTTTTATAAGTATAGTTTACAAAAATTCAAAATGGCTTAGGAATATATCAAGAAATATTTTCTATTAAAATTCAAGATTTCTTTTCAGTTTTTTATCTCTAAGCCATCTAACTCCTAACTCAGAAACGGTTTTCTCTTGCCGTAGTAAAAACGCATATTTCATAATTATAAAATCTTAAATTTATCACCTAATTCATAACATTTCTGCATGCTTCCTTAATGATTTGATTAAATCTACCGTAATCCGTATGAAATTCTTCTTGTACCTACATATATAATACCGCTTGCCGCCCGGCCGCTTGCGTTTTAACAGATCTGCTTGAAGTATCATGCGCGCGCCACTAATGAAGTCAGGAACAAAAGATCAAGGCATTTATATATGAGATATGCTAGCTTTGAATTCATTTACACACATATTTACAAAATGTCTAAAGAAGATTTACATAGTTTTAGAACATCTATAGACTCAACGATAGAATGGCAACTGACGACGGGATCATATCAGTTAATTTCGCGGTGGCAATATTTCCAGGGATTTTGTTCAAAAGTATAAAAAACAAAACAAACGTTTGGAAAAAAAAAACGGCAAGACATAACTTTTCGATTTTATAAGTCTCCCTGTTGATGCTGCTGGATACAGTTTCGAGTAGGAACTGGTTCTTCTGATTACACTTCTTGCGGGAATGATGGGATTTAAAAATATCTGATTAAATTTTTCTAAGTTCTTTTACACACTGACAAAGTCTAGATTTTTATTTCGGTTTATGTTTTTATAAGATGCACTCGTCGTATCCATGATCATTTAGTTATAATTTATCTTCCAAGTTCCCATCAAGTGTTTTTACGACACTTCTTCTAAGTTTGACGCAAGAAACCAGAGGAGCTGTGATTAAGTTATTTAAATGTGACCTCAATGGATATAAATCATCTCTCCTCTACCAACAGACTAATTGCGGAATATCTGTTCAGTGACAGGAAAGTTTGCAAAAAATAATAAAAAAAAAACATTCTTTGGAAATTTTGGCGTACGATTGAGCAGTTAAGTTATACAATGCTTGTGGGTTCCAATCAAAATTAATTAATCCAAGCTTTTTTCCACAAAGCAAGCTTGCCATACACAAAAAACGCAAGAAGCAAGATAATATTTCTCTTTTTTTCTTTGCGATTTACAAAACGAAATCAATTCGAAATCATTTGCCGGGTGTTACACGATAAAATTTATTATAAAAGAATTGGATAACAAAATTTATGGGGGATTTTTTTCTTCTTTCTTATTATTAATCGTCGAGGCCTCATATGTTAAAATCTAAATTGGGTTATATTGGGGCAAGTCAAAAATGTCATCAAAATAAGAGAAAGAAAAAAAGTATTTCGAAATCATATTAAAGTGATTTTTAGGTGAATTAATTGGAAAATATTACGTTATTATTACCTACTCAAATATGACCTCACAGTAATTTTAACTTTAGAGTAAAAATAGTCGAGAAAAACTTTTGTAATATTTCCCTCACAATTTTATATTACTTCTTTGGTTGATCTATAGGTTGGTTAAAGAGGGAGATGGAGATGAATATAATACTTATAATCATATCGAAGGATGTGTTATAAGGCTACCGTATACGTTCCGTTTTATTATACATTATTTGCGTAGCCATAATCCGTAATGAAATGTGTGACTACAAATCCACAGTTTTAGCCTTACTATGTTCCGTCAATTGCTTGGCTTGAACGAAATCATGTTTGACTTTTCTTTGCGTGTACAAGCAAGACGTTCTATAAAATTTAGCGTGTGTGGGATTTCGATGATTTGCATTTAGTCTTGGTTTCACAGTTCAGATTGAAGCCATTATTCGTTTTCACAGTACTCTCTAAGCTGAGCCTTAGTTAAACTGCAGATGAAATTTTGTAAGTTGTCACCACTGCAGTAATTGTGATTTTTTTAAAGGAAAATTACCATTGTAGATAATAAACTAAGTGAAAAGAATAAGAAGAATCTTAAAACAAGCCTGTGATAAAATATGGAAAGTGGAAAAAAATTTAAACATCAAAACAAGTGCAAATTTTAGTTCAGAAGAGACCGACCTCCCTTGGAATTAGAATTTTTTCTCGTCTGACACTTCGGGATATATTAAATTGCATGATTCCCTCTTCACTCAGATAAATATTCCCTTTTATGTTACTTTCTTCCAAAAATCTTGGAGTTAAAAACAACCTTTTTGTATACCTGGAAAATAATTGACAATTGTGTAATATCGACAACCGGTAACTAGATAATTGAAGCTTAAGCCACAAAGATGCAGGGCTGAAGTAAAGTTTGGCTTAAGCCAGTCATGTAACTTAAACCTTGACTGTGAAACAGTAGAAAAATTTTAGCTTTCGCTTAAGTCATATCTATGGCTTAAGCATGGACTGTGAAACCGACCATAATGTTATTTTCAAGCGAATAATGTTAAATCAACAGCGATTCTTACTTTTTCACTATGATACCCTGTACAAAAAGCTAATGTGAATCTTTATGAATTCCAGCACAAAACTGAAAGATAATTATGAAACAAAAACTGAATCGTTAGTCGTTGCCTTTGTGTTCTGTCTTACATTACGACTTATGACCATAGAACATATAACTAACGGAAGCGTAATAAGCCCGAAAAATTGCTGCATTTCCCACTATGTGGTGGAATTAGTTTATTTAGGTATTCGTTATGCTCATGGAAGTAGTAAATCTGAAATATTTTTGAAGGGGGGTTTGGGGTAATTATTTAAAACAAAACTCTGAGCTACCACTGACACATTGAACAAAAAAGAAAAAAAGTTGGAAACGCAAAAATGTAAACAAAGAAAGAAATATTTCAAACAAGATATTTTCGTTTCTCTATCCTTTTTTCATTTCTTTTGCACGTATTTGCAGAAAAGAAATTTTCTAGTTTAATTTCCGGTCTTAAACTTGCCTAAAAAACCTCCTTTCCTATTTTGGCGATTATTTATACAGGACCGCACCGCACAATTCATTAGTGGAATATTCACATGTTTATGAACTTATGTTAAGTCCAAAAGTTTAATCACTAAATGGCCACTTCAAATGCTTTTATTTAAAATTAACACAATTTGCGGAAAAATTAAAAGGTTTTTAATTAAAAAAATGCACAAACTACAAAACCCCGCACAAAAACACGAATCTGACTTTAATTCGAAATGATACAAGTAACTAATATCAAGTGTACATGGTTAAACCTTGGTTAAACTTGGTTAAATTCTTTTTGCCTTTCCACACCTTCGCCTAAGAATCGAGATATCCTCACACCGATAGGGTTTTTACACGATATTTCACTTCCTTTAGCTATATGTTCTAATCTTATGACTGCGCAAGAAAATTGTGTGATTAAACGGAAGGTGTGTGACAGCAGAAAAGTGGTCCCTATATATATCTAAAGACAACCACCACTATTTTCATACAGCTTCCTCAAGCATCTTAATCCACGGACTGGGATTGCAGTATCGTAGATTTATCTGTTCTATAAGCATGCTGATCACTGATATTTATATAAATAGACTGCTCGTTGAACTAAAAATGCATCAAAGTAAATGGTACGACTTTTATATTTTGGTCTCTTTACGTGAGAATATACTTTTCCAGTGAACTGTAACACGATGGTTAACGAAAAATTGCTTAAGGTTCAGCGGTATTTGTTGAGCTGGCAACTTGATAATCAAATCTTTTCTACCAAAACAGCCCTGTAAAAAACACTTCATTCGACTCGTAATTAAAATTTAAAAATAAAAGTAGTCCCAAAAGCTTACTTTTGTGGTAAATTGTTTAAATATGGCACCAGTTTACGACAGTTGGTAGCATTGATAGTGACAGCATACTTTCTGAAATCAAAATTTGTCCCGATTTTCTTCATCGTTTTCGGCAGAATCAATCAAAGCGTAGCGCAGCGGTACCTGATGTTCTCAATTCACCGGGTTGGATCGAGTGAATAGAGACTAGCATCCATAATTGAACTGTATGTGAAGACATATCGATGAACATTGCTAGTCTCCCTCTTTGACTGCCCTTCTCACAGCAGGATCAACCAGGCCATCCTCATTGCATAGATTTTCTCCTAATTTGTATAAAAATGCCATCTATCGATTCTTATTTGATGTTGATTCAGAATCCTATGTAACCTTGATTTTTGGAATTTTGAAGTGATGAATTGTTGTGCACTAAATACCAACTTCTTGGATCTCGCGATTAATAATATCTATCTTAAAAAACAAATGAACACATTGTGTTCCCTCGTGACTACTTTAAATGCTATTTTATCGGTTTCGGCGAGTTTGGTGGATTTCTATAATGCCTTCTGTTACTTTAGAGTTTGGCATTTATTTTGACCGTCTTACTAATGTTCTTCCCGGTATCAACGGATGTTTAATCTTGGTATTTCCTTAGTTCATACGGCCTAAAATCCAGCTCAACTCAGACCTTATATCAGCAAAATAACCTTAACTGTATCGTCCTTGAAAACATAAAAAATCGAAATTTTTCGATAAGATCATCGGCGACAGCGATCTTCGGATTAAGTTCGACCTTATTTGTATTATTCACTGATGTCATAGGTTTCATCTTTTAAACAGCCATGCCACTTAAAAACTTGGATATTACTGTAAGCTTGACGTATCAATGAAATTAGGTTTGTTCACGTACTCAGATTTGGGTGAACACATTATAACATTTTCACTTAAAAGCACTCAAAACCTGTTCACGTACTCAGATAATAGGAGAAAATGCTGACGACACACACTTCTCCTTTTATAAAGTTTTAGTCCAAATTCATCCGGGATACCGAACTTTTGTTACAACTGTTACATAAATATAAATTTAAATTTCGGATTTGTTAAAGTGATGATTGGCGCCTAATTTGTCATCAAATTTTCGCACCAATTTCTGTTCCCATTTTTACTAATTAAACAAAATTGGTATTATAACAGTGAAATTTATTGAATTTTCATTTAACACTTGGTAAAATATGTTTATTTTTATTTTTTGTTAAAGTATAATTATGTTAGCTTGCCACTTTCGCTTTTCGTCCAAGACCACACAAAGTTGTTCATGTAGGTACTTTCAAATTTTGACAGTAACATTTTTACCTAATTAGCTCAGGAACGTATTTACCCGACAAGAGGCTACGTGAACAGTTTCCCTGAATATTTTATCAAAATAAAAAAATAAATCGCCTGTTGTTTTTTTGTGAGAGCTTGTCAAACAGTACACAAATAACTTTTCCAATTATTTTCCGGCACAATTTGGCAGAAGGTGGTAATATCACCATTCAGATGTCAGATGGCGCTGCTAATTTCATCGTAGGAATTTAAGTTTGCTTTCGGTTTTTCAACTTAATACAAATTTGGAAAGTTGCAGAGTCTTATAGTTATGGTTCCATCCCAGTAAGGTCATTCGATTATTTACTCACTCTGATTCCACCTTTGACTTTGCAGTTAATGTATGTCTATAGAAAAGTTAAATTCCCCTTATAGAAATACTCTCCTGCAAAAACAGCTTCGATAGTGAAATTTTATTTCTGAGTCTAAATTTGCGTTGGCAGTATCAATTCGAAGTGAAGATCCGTAATGAAGAAGTTTCCATCAATAAACGAAGTATGTATGTACATGCCTCACTCAGATCTCAAGTACCTACCTACATATATAAAACAAACAAAAAATTAAATTATCTCAATTAAGTGGTAAATTTAGAAATTATCTACCCCTTCGATCTGATCTAGTTTTTTAAGAAGTTACTGGCTGTTCTAACCAAGAGCAAAAAACCATAAGATTAATAATATTAATATAGCAAAGAAAATCCAACCATTACAAATAACAAATAACTGTAATTATTTTTCTAATTATTTTGATAAATGCAGAACTGTGAGAAAAACTACAACAATTACTCCACAAATCTGGCCACGATCACAGTTTAAACGTTCTGAAGAAGAGTCACAGTCACATCAGCACAGCATCAGAAATTCCCCCAACAGAGTCGCCGCAAACGCTGTTATGTTGCCTTTTAATTGCTTCAAGATGGGGGCCTTACCCGAGTTACTTCATGTTAGCACCAGTGGGCGGTTTCTCCTTTCTACAAGCTGTGAAAATGAGAGGTTTTCGAATGCTGGGGTTTAATAAATAAAGATGATCGCAAAACCCTGAGGCAATCCATTTCCAGATACTCCGTCTTGTGCTAATGCGTATCGTTGCAGTGTGGTAATGGTGGTAATTGCAGGTCTTGCGATCCTATTCCTCGACTATTTCTTATTTCGTTTCTCACTGTTGCGTCGTTGCAGCATTGGTTGTGGAATGTGAAAAAAAATTTCAATAATCCAAAGGATTCACAACGTAATTGTTACCTATAGCGCAAATAGATTGACTAAGTTGACATAAATACTCTGCGCGCAGAAATGTCTTTTTTCTTTGATTTACAAAGTCCTCCGCCCGCCACACACTATACGTAAACTATAGTTGGCCGTCGTTGGTGTTGTTGTTGTTGTTCTTTTTCTTATTGTTATTGTTGTACTCATCGTCCACATAAGCTGCCTTCCGATCGCCTGAAGCTGTTGCGAAATCGCGATATCAATCATCATCTAGGCGAGTTGTTGTGCCGCGCAGCAATCGTTCCCATGCCATCCTTTAATCTATTTTTAGAGTAAATTGGTTTATTGGTTTATTTATGGCGGACAATAGGATTACGGTCATAGACATAGGTAGAGGTTCCAGAGCTCAGCTCAGGCTCTTAAGTTATGGTCGCTGTATCTTGTGTATCTTACCTTGGGGCCGCAACTCCGCATGCCTTGGCTTGTTATGAACGTCTTCCTTCGTTTTTATGAGATCACGAGTTGATAGATTCTGTTTTTCGTATTTTTATTTTGTTTTATTTATTTATTTATTTTTTATATTATTTTTAATTTTAAGGATTTTTTCCGAAGACTCGATCGATTCGATCGTTTATGTGGGGCATTCCTCGTAAGAAACCGAGACGCATATATAATTGTATATCTATGAAAATGCATGCGCACATGGCTGCCATAATATTGTATGAAATTCTTCTTAAATCTCTCACCAAAATTTTTTTCAATTCTACATACAAGAGTGAGACATTTTCTAGAATTTTTTTCACATTACAGGAAACACCAATAACCAGGTGCAGTAATTATGTAAAAAAAAAAAAAAATTGAAAACTTTTGCCTCTCATATGATTAGAGAGGAGTGCAATATGTATATCTATTTAATCGTGCGCACTGACACTTACATTATATACTTATCTCCCTTCCGAACCGGAAATGTTTTCGCCTTAACAGATAAACGTCTCCGGAATATCCGATTAGACTCTATCAGATCAGCATATAATATCACTGCGACTGCGCCAAAGGTTATTGAGTTTGGTTTATGTAAATCAGCGCGGCGCGATAGATGGACTACAAATGATAGTCAACCAAAGGAGATTATTATTAGTATTGGTGTGTAGGAGTTAGGCAATCAAATATGTACCTTGCTTTATCGATATATGTATGTTTTAACCGGATAGATATACAAATAATATAATTTCTAGCCGTCTTCGTCTGGATGGGATACACCAAGTCAGGGGGTAGTGTATGAGTCAAACCTACCATATACTAAGTTCGGATGAAGATGACATTCCATTTCCTTGCGATTCTCTCAATCATAAACAAATCAACTGTGCGTGTAGTTTTTGATTACGTTTTACAAGGTGAACGCGTGATGAATCTGAATGATAATTTTATCCATGGAAAATTAATTCAACTGTTAGTATGCGATCGATCAAGGATAGCAGAAGGAAGGAACAGTATCATGTTTATAAAGGACTCATTAAGTACCTATTTATAGGTAGAGAGATGAGACAAGTTTTATTAATTGACTGATAGTTCTTCGTTCTTCTGTTGTGAATCATATTTTGATAATCAGTAAAATTTTGCAATCTTTTGTCCTCAGTTATATGTATGTAGTTAGAAATTTTTTAACAATTACAAAACCTTTTAATTCCTGAGTTAACTTGAATTGGCTTAGTTCTGGTTCCCATCCAGGTCTTGCTATTTAGAACTTGGTTTTAATTTAATGTAACACGTATGCTGATGAGTGAGTCGAAGTTGATGTTTTTGGTGTCCAATTTATATGCAATTTTTGTAAGTGAATCGTGGTTGCATTTGGAAGTCCCTTATTCTTTAATCTCTTTTGATGGTTATAACTTGTTTAGGGGTGACAACTATTATCGGCTAGGAGTCGAGGGTGCCATTTACATTACTAACAAGCTAAAGGCTAGAGTTATTGCTTGCACCAATTGTGAGTCACTGGATTTTATTTGCATTGAACATTAGACATTGGCAGACAAAAATGTGTTCTACATATGTATGTACAGTTTATTGTCAAATCAAAACTTATAACGCTTCACATATATGAACATATAATTGTAAGAGGTGACTTTAATGTTGACTTGCAAATTGTGAATAACCTTGCTGACTCATTCGTTGTTTCAATCCGTAAATCTTAGCGTAGTAAGCTCATTACCACAATATTTTCATACAACAAACCCTTCAGAATTAGATCTATTCTTAGTTAGTGACCGCACTCTAGTGTTTTATTTAACAATCAGTTAACGCCATCTAGCGTTTGCAGCTATAATTGATCCTAAGATGACTTTTTCATGACTATAATCATATTGATTCTGAAGCACTATTTGAGGAGTACTCTGGTTACACCATGGGACTCGATTCAATAGAGCAGTTGAGCAGAGATTGACGACAAAGTGTACTGCTTTACTACTTTAAACTTTTCGGTACGGAATAGCTCAATACAGAAATGCTTTGTATGACCGGAGCAAAATTAGAACTAACATGTCACTGTCGACGGCCAATTTTTCGTCCATTTCTACAGACATGTGGAAGGGAAATAGAGCAATGCGGTCTTTTTACTTGTATTTGTGATGTTCGGTAAAAGATCGTTAATAAATTGGGTGGTTCGTTGGTGAAGGGTAGTACTAGCCCCCCCCCCCCCCCCACCCATAGGGGTTGCCCAAAATGGGGCGTGCGGGGCTATCAAATTAAAGGGAGTGGAGAGTACTCTAAACTCATGCTGACGTTTTTACCGTTAAAAATGTTTTTTTTTTGGCAGTTGGGTCAAACATACCTTCCTTTCCTCATTTTGCATATATTTTGCCCGTTCTTTCTTTTGTATACATTAGTGATCTGTTTAGAATGTTTTTTGTTAAGGTAGAAAATTTCCCGGACGTAATGGTTGTTCGCAAACATGACATTAAAATAAATCCATTTTTTCATAAAAAAGCTGTCATTTGCCAGTTTAAAAAGGACTGGTTCATTTCTTTTCGACTTATTTCCGAAACTTATTATCAATTTGAAAAACTAATTAGGGGCAAAATGTAGATGTGATTTCATTCTGCAAACATCCCTCAACGACATCAATACCATCCTTATTTTGTCGCTCAGTAGTTTCTTCCGAATAATATACGTTGTACATGTTAAAAAGATCTAGTAATCTTGATGTGTAATACCTTTAATAAAGAATTGAATTGAAGTGAATTGAATTGAACGTTTATAATTAAAAATTTTGTAGAATCTCTCCTGTGATGGAAGACGACCAAATTGAGATGAAATCTCCTATAAGGTAAGTAATAGCATTCCAAATGTCTGTTTTATCGTACAAAATTTATTTGAGCCAATTCCGTGACTTATAGAATTTGATAAGAGGTTAAGCTCGACAAGTCTCTGAGTGCATATATGTTCCCATAGGCCACAATTACCATATTTCTGTAGGGGAATATATATGCCCATATACCAGAATTACCAAATTTTTCTGAGCGCATATATACTCCCATAGTATCGAAAGAGTTAATAAATTATTTATTCAATAAATATATTCCACTTAGAATGAAAATAATAAAACCTACACTTGTGCATGGATGACTATTGAAATCCGTTCTATGATTGCAGAACGTGAATATCAGAGCCTTAAAACGGAACACAGTCATAGGTTATATAAAACATTATGGATTCGGATAACCAGTAAAATTCGTTATGCTAAACGAGTTTTTTATGATGATAAGTTCAGTCGTAACCTTGCCGCCCAAAACAGCTGTGGCAGAGCTTACATCAGGCAGAAGTTAATAGTAATTGGGTGAAGAAGTCCTTGATCCCTCGGTTACTTTGTGAATTGTCACTCATGTAATCCTATAGTCATACACACAGTAGTAGTGATTCTTCTAATCTAGCTGGTGGTACATCTGCTACCTCCAGTTTTAGTTTAAGCTATATTGAAGTGGACGAGATTATCAGAGAAATTCACTCTATCAAATCCAATGCTGTTGCTATTAATAAGTTTCTGAAATTCATATTTCCTTTTTTTTTTTGAGTCCTCCACAGCTAATTTTTAATCACGGTTTAACTAAATCTTTATTCCCTGGTTTATGGAAAACTGTTAAGACGTGT
Organism: Dioctria rufipes; assembly: GCA_963924295.1. Classification (NCBI taxonomy): domain Eukaryota; kingdom Metazoa; phylum Arthropoda; class Insecta; order Diptera; family Asilidae; genus Dioctria; species Dioctria rufipes. The sequence continues at coordinate 18,794,392 of OZ002740.1, read as the reverse complement.
GTCCCATTTCAAAGAATCCTTCTACAGAGACTCCCAATGATTTCCCAGCTAAGATTCTTGAAAAGTTAATATATTGGCAAAGGCAAGATTATCTGAAGATTAACAATTTAATCCCTAAATGGCAGTCTGGCCTTCGATCTAGTCATAGGTGTGACACAGCTTTACTCAAAGTTTGAAATGATATTCGATTATCCATGCGCAATGGTGCGTTTTGTATCCTGGCTTTACTTAATTTCTCTAAAGTGTTTGATAGTGTTGACCATAGCAAAGCTCTGAGCAAACTTCTGTGTAAGCTGTTAGATTATTTCAATTTCTCTTCATCTGCTCTTCGGTTCTCACAGGTCTCAGAGGGTTGTACTTGAGAATGACATTTTGTCTGACTTACTTCCACTAGTTTTCGGTGTACCGCAGGGATCCGCCCTCGGCCTTCTCCTGTTTAGTTTTTTATAAATGATCACCTGACAGTTTTACAAGATGTAAGCATATATATGTATGCAGATGATATGTAAATCTATCTGAGTCGACCAGTTGGGCTTATGGAAGATTGTGTGGAGCGTTTTAACAGAGATTTGGCTATGATTTCGCATTGGTACATATCGAACAAATTAATGCTAAATGCTGAGAAGTTACAGTGGATGGCTTTGGGCTTTAATGATCAATTGCCTCTTTCTTCTGTGTGGCTTAGGGAGTATCTTTCCATTTGTCGATAAGGTGCGTAATCTGGGAATTATTTTTAATATCCGTATGAAATGCTGTGACCACATAAATGCTTGTTTGTCTAAAATTTATTTTGGTTTACGTCGCTTATAGCTATTTGCCAGTATTTTAAGTGTTAATATGCATCTAAAGCTGATAAAAGCTCTCCTCGAACAGTATTTTTCTAGTCGACGCCTAGTCTTAAGTCGCGCGGACTCCGGCTGCCGCAGGAAGCTAGATATGGCATTTAATGACTGCATAAGATTCATTCATGGCCTACGCAGATATGACCACATTACCCCTTTTAGAAAAAAAAAGCAGTAGGCTGCTCTCTCAAAGCTCATATCAAATCAATTAAGTTATTTTTTGTGATTAAAATTATTCACAATGATGCAGTTTCGGAGATGTCGCCCCCTTTTGATTCCTCGTTCTCGTACACCTATCTTTGAAGGTTCTCCTAGTTTGTCCGGGTTTTTTGATTGTGGACACTCTTCCCTTTATAGTGTTCAAAGCTCAGACACTCCTTGTGCCTTTAACAGGCATCGCATTTCTTATATTGTTTAATTCCAATTTCTTTCTTAAATAACTTTTATCAACTTAAAAAACTTTGTGTCTGAGCGCCTGATAGTGCCTTCCTGTGACGAAAGAGTTTTATGGTAGTAAACGTGGATGGATTTACATGGAGTTTTTTAATTTGGAATGAGTGAGCCTTCCGATGGGGTAACATTTTCTTACGTTTGCGGCGTTTTCGTGGGGGGGGGGGGGGTGGTAACTACTACCCTTGGGCTTGTCCAATTTGGACGGTGTGGGATATGAGTGGAGATTTTAAGATTCGAGAGTCGAGATTCAAGTAACAAGATTCGAGAGTCTAAATTCGTGAGTCGGGTTTCGAGAGTCGAGAGAGTATGTGTGTAAAGCTTATGCCTAAAACGTAGAAAATAAAATATATTGAAAAAACTTTGAAAATAAATAACTTTTGTAAATAAAATGCATTAAAAGAAAATAATTATTTCTTCCTTTCTCAATGATATACACAAAAAAAGTTTCATTGCAAAATAAGAAATGCTACAACTCAGATTAAATCTTAAAACTTTGGGCATGACTTGCATTTAGACAATTGTGATAATAGTTATAGATGCCCAAACTTTTAAGATTAAATCTGAGTTGTAGTATTACTTGTTTTGCAATGAAACTTTTTTTTTGTGTATCACAAGAAAGGAAAAAATAATTTTTTTCTTTTTAATACATTTTATTTACAAAAGTTGTTTATTTTAAAAGTTTTTTTAATATATTTTATTTTTTTCCCCGATTGAGTCCACATGTAGTTATTTAAGTAAATTTTCTTTTCATATTTTAATTTTCTGTAATTAGTAATAAGTAATCTTCTGGTTATTGACCTAGCGTATTCTATACTTCAGCTTCTCCGTACTATATTTATATTTGATTGATTGATTGATTGATTTATGAGGTTTGGGCCCCTTCTTCAGGTCCCCCGAACTAAGGCCAAGACAAGGCCCATTGTTCACCCTCCAGACCCATGCGCGATTGCTTATAGGTCCCAACCGGACGCTCTTATAAATTTCAGTATTGGCTCCCAGCCCTCCTTGCCGGCATCATGCAGCTCTTCCAGGAGGTGTGAACCAAGAATTCTGTAGCGTATTCCTGAGAGTGCCGGGCAGTGACATAGAAAATGGGTCACTGTTTCGGACTCCTCTCCGCAACCCCTGCATATAGGATCATCAACAAGTCTCATCCTGTGAAGGTGGCCCCTGAGAGGGGAATGCCCACTAAGAATGGACATCAGAGTTCTTAGGGTTTGCTTGCTGAGTTTTGGGAGCTTATTCGTATGATTTAAATTTGGTGTACCCCACAGTTCCTTTGTTGTCCTACCCGTGGGATCTTCTAACCAAAGGCGACTGTGTTGGCGGTCAGCCCAGCTTGAAATGATTGAGACAAGGTGTTTTGGTGCAATCCCGACTGTAGAGGCAGGTTCCTCTGAGGCTGCTCCAAGACGAGCAAGTTCGTCTGCCCTTTCATTCCCGCTGATGTTGCTGTGCCCCGGCACCCACTGCACTATCACCCTATTATTCCGAGAGAGGGAATTCAGGGTGGTTTTGCACTCCATTAATATTTATATTTACTTTTAGTCCTATCTCGCAGAATGTAATTTTTTTTATATATCTCATGTTGTTCCTTTATATGGATTTATGAATAATAATAACAATAATAATATTGATGGATCTTTTCTATTATTTTTGTCATTTTATTTAAAATATTAAGAGTTTTAAATTTCCAACGGTTGTTTTAACGTCTCTGGTTCGATCACCATAACCAGTAGAATCAGATCGTTCTTTTTACAAGTTCGACTGAACCAATTCAGATAAGCTCATTCTAAGCTCGAGGTATAATTTTTAATTAAACCTATTATTGAAGAACTAAATTCATTCTTCTAGACCAACTACAAAAGTCGATTATAGAAGACGTTACAGGAAGGCATGTCCAATACTTGATCATGACAGAAACAGTTGAGGCATGGGAATATACCTTCATATGATCAATGCCTCGTGGTTGTATTGAAAGTATTATCAAATGCATACAGTTAATAAAAAATATAAATGTAAATGCTTAATTTAAGTTCGTATATCAAATACGAAATAAAAAAAAAAAAGAGTTCTTGCTACTTTATGATGATGAAAAATAGTATGGGGATCTTCAGCCAGCATTCGAAATATCCATTTTAGTACTATTTTTAATATTGCAATTCTATTTAATTGTTTTTTGTTTTATGAATGTCTTATTCAAATACCCACCACCATGATACAAAGATAGATGGCCGATTCGAGAGAAACTTTTTGTGTTGCAACATCATTAGGGGAAAAATGTCATTGCCAATGACAAAAGTAATTGTGAAATTACCAAATCGCCAAGCAAATTTTCTTCAATAGAAATATTGTGGACAGCGTATAAAACTGAAGGAATACGGAAGGGAGTTTATAGTGGATATACTCATTTCGACAATATTTCAGGAAATTTTAATATCCGCGTTGGAAATACGTCAAATTGAATTGGACAATAGCGCAGCATCATACGATGCAGTAAGCTACATTGTGTGGTACTGGCATCTGGCGGCAATTTATGTTGCGCCCACACGGTGAATGTGTTGTCACTTGTGCAATTGCTGTACGCTTGACAACCGGCGGACGGGAGAAAAGTTCTGACAATGAAGAGGAGGAAGTCTTGCCAAACAAAAGACACGCGAGTCAATAAATCGAACTGAGGTTACGGTCTTGATAATAAATCTAAAAGAGTACAATAAAAAGGAATCTAGGAAAATGCAAATATCATCAGGTCATCATCAGGTGAAGTGCCACAACGCCCGAAAAATCTTACTAACGATTCGGGCGATAAAAAGGGAATACACTCACGTAGTGTTCCAGGCTGTTTGACTTAGGGTAGGCGTTTTCCATAGGTTATATAGAACTAGGTATTTATATCGCATTTATTTTAATAGAAAAGGAAATTTAAAGTTAAAGTCGGCATAGTATCATTCAGTTGACCAGTTGGGGACAGGATTTGTCCTAATAGAAAACAAGAAGAAAATCGGGATACTACCCACGTAGGATAGCAAGAAATTTTTTTAGAGCAACTACGCACATTATCCTTTTCAGGAATCACAAGAGTAGTCAAATTACGCTAAATGATTGGAAGGGATCACATAGAGGTCAAAGATATGATGAGATCGAAGGCGGTACCAAGAAGTGAAGCTTGAAGGGGCTCCAGCTCAAAGGACCGTAATATGTATAAACAAATACTTCTATCTAGAATCCCTTCCGGCACAGGATAAGTCATCAAATATATAAAGAGCAGAATTTCTTTGTCACACTATTGTTATACAAAGTCGTATGTACTTTTCACTGTCATCAACCCATTTGGATATCCAGGAAACAGGCTTCTCTGCTGGATTCGGTGTTCTCATTTCCAAGATTGCCGGAAAGTTGAATAGGATTAGGTTTATAAGATTTTATAGTTGGTCATATAAATCATCTGTATTTAAGCCATAATAGCATCATACAATGGATTATTTAAGAACGTTGAGTTCACTTTTGCATCGTTCACTTACATTTATTTTGAATTAAAGGCTGTATTTGCCCAAATCTCGCAAGAGATTAGGACGCGGTGCCATTGTCAAACAGGATGCCGCTAAACTTTTTGGCAGCAGACTACTGTTTTTAAACTTAAAATTAAGAAGTTGTTGTCCGATTGTTGGCCGTTTTTCGATATTAAATTGTAACATTGCAATTATCATCATCAGCCATCTGTCATGAGTCATGAGATACACCTAAAAAGTAAATCGATTATAATTATAGCTGTGTTCTTTTGCATCCGCAGAACCCGGCAGAACAAACGATACACAAAAAAACACCTCATACATTTTCATAGAAGATTTATAAATGAAGCGAACAGTATAAATAGTTCGCTTCAATCGACAGAACAATTTGTTCTCTTCAGTATATGGGAGTTCTAGAACAAGGTACACAAAAGAACACGGCTTATATATATAAATATGTAGGGTGTTTCCGTCTAGTTGGTCCATAGAGCAGGAGGTGATAGTACTCATCTAGACGAAGAAATAATTGTATGGAAAGGGGGATCCAAATCAACCAATTGGGAGGTACAGGGTGATTAAGAAATTATGCTAGTCTTTCACAAAATTCTAATATATCTTTAACGGATACAGATAGCTCATAGGGTGTACTAAGTCAAATTAAAGAGAAGAGTCCACAGTTTACAGTTTTTATAAAAAAATTAGTTACGTTATGTTGTGTTATGTTTTGCAAAAATAAAAAAATAGGGGTTAAAGTATAAAAAAAAAATGTAGGAAAATCCGAAATTTTTAGTTTAAACTACAATAACTCTTGAGAGAAGAGAAGTACGGAGTTGATTGAGCAGTCGTTGGAGAGGCCATGAAATTGTGCATCAACTGTAGACGGTGACCGTACACCCTGTACTTCTTAAGATAAATTTAATATTAAAACTAACTCCATCTATACCTGAACTTTCATAATAAGTTTTATGAAAATAAAACATACAGAGTTACGATAATTTAATTCTGAATTTTAGTCAGTTAGAATAGAGTATTTTGTGGAATATATAAACGCAGCAGCAACAAAAAAAAAGCATTGAAATTTAAAATACGAATCATTTATATAGGTATAGGCGTCACGAAGTAACATTAAATTGCAGTCTGCCTGCATTAAGGAGCAAAACTTTAACGGTCAGAAAAAATCTCTAAAAAAAATATGTTTTCAGTTCTCTTTCAAAGTCTTAAAGAATTACTAGAAGTAATGGGAAAAAGCAATTATCCTGCAAAAGTAAGTTTTTGATCTTTCTTACCTTTCCAACGGCCTTCAAGAGTTCAAAAGAACTCTCTAAACTTTTTACTGAAATTTAAGTAGATACTGCAATTGTACAATTAATCGAATTCCCTTCCATTTCTTTCTAATCGGCCTTCTGTAAGAAGAAGGTTTGTTTGTCAGAAAAAACAAAAAAAAAAACAAAGTGTAAGTAAGTAGGTGCATAATTACCTTTAAACGAGCCCTGTGGGCAATAACAATGACTGCATCCGGACCCGTCCAATCTAACTGATGCCGCAGATATTGAAAAACGTTTTTGGTCAGCCATTAGGGTGCATTCGAACGTTGTGGTTTTTTTTCCTGTTTTTTTTTCTCTTGACCACTTCAATTTGTAATTGCACTCGGTTTGTCCTTGACTTTGATGTTGAACTTTACTTTGATTCTTTATACTCGGTTGTGTGTAGAAAAAGAAGAAGAAGATGATGAAGAAGAAGAAGCATGAAGCATTGAGGAGCAATGAATTGAGTAATCCACCGACTAACGAAATCAACCAACCAACCGACCAACAAACTGAACCCACCGAACCGGTTAAGATCAGTGAATTTTTTGGAATTTTATGTTTTTAATGCCGCATAATATTCCGGGTAAGCATTTTTAATGATAGAGAAAATTGCTTGAAAATCAGCTGATTAATGGTGGGTAAGAGCAATGAACAAGAAAGGTGGATAACCACTATCCTTTCTTCTTCTATAAATATATATATATATGTATAATGGAGAGAAAAGAAGATTCTTCCTCCTTCCTCGATTTATCTAAAATGTCAACAAGAAAGTTTTAAATACCGCGATACAAATTTTAACGAGCACCACAACTCCAGAATTAATTTTTAACACTCATCGGCAGGCAACAACGGGTCAGAAAACAATTGAGCCTTACCACCGAACAAGACCCTTTCCTTGGTATATATGTATGTATAGGCAAAATTAATTATGTCGATCCTTCCGGGAAGATAGTTTGAAATTTACCGACAGATCCGAATCCACCCACAACTGTTCCAACATGAAAAGGCTCTTCTTGAGCATGCAATCTATCGGTTGGGCTCGGTAAAAACTTCACGGTTGCATAAATTAATGATACTGCTGATCTTAGAACTAGCTCTGAATAATGCAAATGACAAGTATGCAGATAAATAGGAACAATGCACTCAATTAGGTGTTGCTTTCAGCGGTACCTACTACGGGAGATTGGAATCGCTAGTTGTTGCTGGTCTATGTGCATTAAAGCGGAAGTCTTGCTGTGCAGGGAATTTAAAGAATGTGTTTACATAGAAGAAAAGGTGTAATTCTGTTGATTTATCTTTTAGTTAGCAATTTATTTGATGATGATTTTTTTTTTGTGGTTAGTTTTAGTGAACTATGCTATATGTATATTTATGTATATTATGTAGATAAATAAGTACATATTCATACATATGTATGTATGGATTACGATAATGCCCAGATTTGTCTACATATAAATATTGTTGACATACAGCTATAGTATAGGTACCATGGTTCGGATACCATAGTATTCGTAACAGTCCAGACAGAAATTCGTTATTTGCAAATTGGGAAAATGTTCGAAAATTGTGTTTCAAATTTATATTTTGATCAGGTGGGTATAGCAAACCGAATCTATGTAAAATTTGCAAAACTATGAAAATTGAAAAATATAATTCTTTTGTTAATTTTTGCCCATTTTTGAACTTTGTGAACCTTGGCGAAGTCTGAAATTGTGACGAAGAACTATCTGAACGTGTGTATCCGAATTTGCATTTTTATTTTGTAAATTGACATATTGCGGTGAATTCAGGGAAATGTCAACAACGAATATTATATAAATAATGTAAATATTTATTTTTATTATTTAGATAAGTATTTTATTGTAATTCCATTCTTTTGGACGCCATTCCTATACGCCAATAAAAATGAGCATATAGTTTTTTGCCTCCCCTGCAATATTAGTATTTTTACATATAGGAGCTCGTGCAGATCCAACGATGATATTGGAAGAGAGCGAGTAAAATAGTTCTTTTTTAATGAAGACTTACTAAAATTTAGTTTAGCGCGGACTTCAGTACTAGGATTCTCAGTGTAAATATTGCTTGATATTGGCAGGATTATTTTTTTATAAAAGTTCAAAATCTTTTTTTTTTTATAATTTTTCGCATACTTTCGACCTTGGTGATGGTTATAAAATTAAATAATTGTTATTTTACTACACCCAACATTTTGGAATTAATGTTGAACAGGAATGCCCACTTTTCATACAATCTTAGGCCCGACACCTCCAGACATGAGAGATGTCTTAAATGATGCATTATCATACTCTGAACATATTTTGTTAACAATGTTTAATTCAATTAAACTTTTGCGATCGGACGTAGCTTGAGAGACTTGCTTGGGTGAAAAGTGGACTTTTCTACTTCTCATAAATGCGCAGAATTCGTGAGTCCTGGGAAATGTCTTCCTATGATAAAAATGCTCACAACAGAGCACACTAATGGCCATGAAAGAAAGAACTGCGCAAATACATACGAAATGTAGTAACTGGGGTTTATGTGACTCAATTGCATGAAAATGGGTTTTCCGGCGGCAAAAACGTCCCGAGAAGTTTTCTGAATCTGGAAAAAAGTACACAACACAATAGTACTCGGTGAGACCTTTAATTTGTTATTCAACATGTCCTATTGGAACCACCTCCTGAGGGGGGGGGGGGGGGTTGGCGTCTACCACCCACCCTAAAAGTATGCAGAGAAAAATTTTCTTCTAGTTTCTTGTAGCTGGTAATGAACTGAGGCGAACAGTGAAACTCGTTTCCGTTCGAACATAACCCTACCGAGTTAGATCCGATCTAATGTGCGAAGGATCTAGTAGCTCAGTTCGAATAAAAAACAGGGAAATATTAAAAAAGTGATTATTGTGATGGCTATATATAACTATTTGAGCCTCCCAGTATAGGAGTGTGGGTACTCAAACTCTTTCTCAGGACTTCAGAAATTCGTTTCTGTACTAGATTTTCTAAAATCTACTAGACTAAACTTTACCCCCACCCCCAGGCTTCCCCCGCTTAATTGAAATAAACATTATTAATAAAATATGTTCAGAACATCATAATGCATCGTTTAAGCCATCTCTCATGTCTGGAGGTGTAGGATCTAAAATGGGCATTCTCCTTTGGAATTTAATTGTACTTTATTGACTAACTTAAAGTCAATGAAATTTTCTTCCAAATACAAAAAAATTTTCTATCGATTTACCTTCCATTCAAATTTTAGATGCTACCTACATTCCCAACCTAATCGGTATCAAAGTAACTTAAGTATATTAATGGCATATCAACATCCGTGATTTTCTCGCTTCATATAATTTTCCTAGTCATTGTCCCATGGGAATAAAAGAGCTTTTCGATAACATTGTTTGGCCTGCCTAGCTAGAGTATCCATAGAGATTCTGAGCTTGAGTCAAGTTGAGTGCTGACATCAAATAGGTAGAATTACATACCCTCCTGTAGCATCTTCTGATTGTTCCCAGGGAACGTCGAGGATTTGTATTGTATGTACCTTCATCTATGAGATAAGAAGATGAGGTTAAGCCATAGAAGTGGCTCTTCTAGATATATGTACGTAAATTCTGGCGCATCCCAACTGGACCTCTTTGCACTATTCTTCTACAAACAAGTGCTAACAACGAGTCGTGATTTCATTTGTTCCTCATCATGCCTTTGTGTACTATGTATTTCGAATTTTGCTTTCATTTCATGACTTTCAATTTCCCATCTAACCAGATGGACTTGCGCTTGGCACTCTTTGAAATTGAAAGGCCAAGGTGAATGCAATTCTTTGATGAGCGCGCGTGATGTAAATAAACACTGACAGGCAGGCAGGCAGCACTAGCAGAGCAGAGCCATGTGCAGATGTGCAGTGCAGTAATGATTCTCTGGAACTATGGTTACGTTAGAAGTAAAAAAAAAAAATAAAAAAATAAATAAATAAAAAAATAATCTTAATCAAAGCAAAGCTTGAAAATTTTACTCAATTGCTGTGTTGATTTGATCCCTGACATTGTCGGTAATTTTCTGATGAAGTGTTATTAGGTGTGGTGTTGTCTTCATTTTGATTATAGCATAGCCAGCAAAGCATCAAAGGCACTGAACTTTGGAAAAAGTAAGCAGCACATCTTAAGCGGCAGGGGTGGGAAGAGGGGGAAAGTTAATTTTAAGGTAATGAGAATGTTTGAGTTAATTACGAACTGGTTTCTGCTGAGTTTGAAATGCTCTTATCAAGTTATACTTGCAATTTTCTAAATATATATATACGTGCTGCACAGCTGCACTATTCTCTTACCTATTGCATCGCAAGCACCTTTATGTTTCTGATATTTAGCGGCCGAGAGATAGAGTAATCCAGTTGCCCCATAACATAATTTACCGTCACAGCTCGTTCTGTTGAAAATGAACGAAAAAAAAACGCAAAAAAAAAAAATCGTGATTCTGAGATCACTTAGGTTTAGTCTTGTAAGACATAACAGATAGTGACGTCATGCCAGTTTTAATTTATACCTACACTTACACAACACCGATTAGGTTATATCTATTTTATGTAATTGTTACGACAGCTTGATAAGCTTGAATTAAACTTTTGCTGAGTGAGATAATAAAGATTTAGATTCAGATTTTGTTCGGTTTGAAATAAATGCTAATCCGAGTCATTGTCCTTGTCTCCTTAAGCTATATATTATGTACCTGTATTATGTCTGTACATATAGTTAGTTACTTCCATCAACACTAATTATGTATTAAAGTATTCGTTTGCTTGGATCGATATGCAATTAAATAACAAAAGGTTCTTATAATTTGTTTATATCAGGTAAATTTTTTATGTGATTAACTTAACTATTATACTATAGTTAAGTTTTATGCAGACGTTAGAGGCTGTTATAATTTCGTAGAGTTAGGTAATTTTACAATAGTTCAAGTCACAATTTTGTAATAGGAAAAAACGGAATGGCTTTTTTTTGTATTAGTAAGAGAGTAGGTTAGTACAGCGCTGTGCCTATCCCTTGAGGCACCTTGGGCAAGCTGAGAGAACCCGCCATTTTTGGATAATGTTTTATTACAGACTTTCCGTTTAATTATTTTAATTCAGAATTAAAAAAAAATTAACAAATAAATGATAGTGTACCCGGTGGTTTGTCATTCACACCGTATTTATTGACTCCAAACAACTATAATTTTCATTTGACCTAAAATAGCCTTCACTCAAAATTTATTCTTTGTGCTTTTATTTTTAGGAACTCACCAATAAGCTCCAGATAGTCGTTGCGATCACATAATTTACTTTCAATAGATATGGTGGCCAATCATACTAAGCGTTTCTGGCTTAAAGTCGATCGCAGATAATTTTTAATAATTTTCAGAGAAACTCCGCTCTCCTGACGCCACTGAATCAATATCCGCAAGGCCATGACAACGTTAGGTATAACTGACAGAATATCACTTTTTACGATGGAATTCAAAACTTCAATTTGGGATTGATCAGCAGGCAAGATCGCAGCCAGATTCATAATTTCGTCACACAGATCAATGCAATCAATATCAACGTTTTCCCCATCTATTACTATTCTATTCAAATCTTTGCAGCTCTTTTTTATTTCTTCTTTCGTTGAATTCTTGAGAGCAAGAATATCATACAGAAATTTGAAGTCATTGTTGTGCGTCTGTACTTGTTGAAATTTCTCTTTCATTGATACTACTTCTGTATAAACGACGTGGTAAAATAATTCTGTTCTAAACTGTTCTTGCAGATCTACTACACGTTCATGTCGAGCTTCGTATTCGAAATTACGTTTCTTACCACGAACGCGAACCATGTTTTTAGGGGGAAATATCGGCTCTACTTTCACCTCAGATGCTTGTCTATTGCTTCGTTCAGTATTCTAGAAAAACTTTCTTCTTCAAATCTATACTGCTTCCGAAAATTTGTGGTTTTTTCTAGAATGTTACAGCATACAACTACATTCAAAGCAGGATTTTGTAATAATTTTGACAATTCATGATGAATTTAAAATTCACGATGAATTCGGCGGCTAAGCACCGAGCCTCTTGTATCAATAGATTATCTCTTTTTTTCTTTGAGCGAAATTTTCACAAGTGCTTCATAGATCTTTCCAAGCTGGTAGCGCACGGGCTTAATGGATGGCATCAACCCCACTTTCTCAACGCGTAACAATGACAGCTTTGAGAGTTAGAGTCAGTGATGGAACACTACAGCATCGCATTCGCATGAAATATTGTGGCGAAATTCAATGGCTCTTTTAGAAGCAGGAACCGGATAACTTGACTCACTTTAGAGATCCGGTTTTTTGAGTCTACTCAGATTTAAGTTACTCATCTCTAATTGAGAGCGGCCTTATTACCAGAGCAGACTTTTGCTTAAACAACGATACTCTGACCTCGTGATAGTATTGATAGTTTCGGCATAAAACTATCGATACTATATCAATACAATACAGATATAAGTCTTATACAGCACGATCGTCGTTGTTGGGTTGTGTTGAATAGATTTTTCGACGAATTGTCATTCGGTGAATTATTTTCGACGAATCAGTTTTCAATTTAGATTCACTTTTTTGTTATTTTATTAGAAAATAAATTATGCTATTCCGCCGGGGCGACTTCACGACATAGCGCCTGGGGAAGCCGCCCCTATGCCTCACCCCTAGTCACGGCGCTGGGTGGCGGGGAAGGCGTAGCCTCGTGAATGTAGTGCGGCATTGTTGGATAATTTGCTGCGTCCATTTCTCCGTTATTTTGAGAAAATAATTACATATGTTTTTATTAAAATATCTCATTCCCCGTTAAAGCTACGGGTAATTAGAAAAATAAAGTATTTTGTAGATCTAAGAAATTCTCTAGAATTTTTGTCCTTGAAATTGTTTGCATAAGATTAATATTTTTCAATTTATAGTGCGTGAAAGGTAGAAATTAATGGTTCAGTTATGATTTTTCTCATTTTTCTCATCTTTCGTTAGTACTACGTTGAAAACGTTCATTATAATATTGTAGAGAACGAAAAGTATTCATGTGTGTTTTTATGTTGCAGCACATTGGTTTGTACATTAACGTCGTTTCACTATAACCGCCATAATACTAATGCAAATAAACTTTTTTCTACAAGCCTCAGGGGCTCAGTTAGTAAGCGTGCTGATTAGTATTCCAGGTGTCACCTAGATCGGTCCTGTGCTTTTTCCTCCTATATAGTTTCTTTCTCGTACTTAGAAAGCTAGCACAATAGGCCATCTTGGTCTCCGTCCTTTGAATCTTTCGCCTCCCTGCCATAGAAAAAAACTATTTTCCACAACACTGTGGAGGTAAAGTTTCAGGCGCAATTATTTTAACATGAAATAAATATTTAAGGATATGTAGCAGATATTAGGTCGTATGCTATCTTTTCTTTTTAAATGATCCAAAGCCTTATTTTTTATTTTAATATAATGTTTGTTAGTAAGATTAGTAGAGAATCGGGAACAAGGACATAAGAATTTCTCGTAAAATCATCAAAGAGAGGATACGTTTTCTATTCGGAAATCTCTAATCCAATATCCTTTAAAATAACTGTGGCGGCTTCTCTACTGACGCGCTTATATTTTTTCTTTTTTAGCATCTTCTTTTTTATTGTCGGTAAAAATTTTGCAAAAGTAATTTGTAATCGGTATTTCGAAAATAGATTATTATTGATTTTCCTAGAAAATGCAGAGTCAAAATATCATCTCTCATCTCTCCTTATCTATGCAATTTCAATTACTTCATCAATCCCGTTACTGTAAATGGGCGCTCTTTAGCATGCCTCAACTTCCATCCAAAAATTATAAGCGTCGCATGAATTTTGATGTCAACATAAAATTTTGAACTAAAATGACCATGGCCGTCTTTATCCAAGTGGAGGTCCAGGGCATTTTAGAATATGGGGGCCTTTTAACAGAAATTATTTTCTAAACTACTTTTAGGATTTCACTTCGGAAAAAGTCCAACCAAGCCACAATTTGGTATATCTTTCAGCTGCATATAAGGTGTGAAAAATTCCCGGAATTGGGTTGTCCGCATAACATGTGACAGCCCAAAAACGGAGGAAAAAATTACCTTTTTTTCGGTTTTTTCCGACTATCTTCGTTCCTGTCGGTATTACGGCTATAAGATACACTTATGAAAAAGAAAGAGCGAGAAACTCTCTACAAAAGAGGTGGAATAAAGTTTATTGATAACAAAAATAGTTTTCTCGTAATCTGGCATTGAAGTTCCAATATAAATTTTGTATGGATATTTAATTGCATGTAATGATCGAAATCAAGTTTTCTCTGCGGTATCATCTCGTTTTGCCATTTTTGTAGGAATTTCGGGTTTAAATAACAGTATTTATATTAAAGTGTACAATATTTGCGTTCATGTTTTTGATTTTCTATGAAGATGTAAAACTCTACCGTCAGGTCAGGTTTTTTCTTCGTAAATATTTAGGAATACATAACTAAAAAAATGAAGTTTGTTTATGTAAGTAATTTCTGGCAGCTTATTCTCTTTCGGTTTCTTCGTCTTCTTTCTCGAATTGTTCTTGATATTCCGGTGGGAATGGTGGGAAATTCCAAGATTGCTCGGAATCAATAGAATCGGTTTCTGGGTCGTCGATATCGTTCCTTTTTTCTATCGAATTTCGATGGGGCAGCATCTAAGTAAGATATGTCACGACAATTGCCGCAAACTGCTGAACATTGGATGCCCAACTTTCGACAGCCACACAATGCGTCACAGCCTTTCGAACAGTCACAAAAAATCATATTCAAAAGACGCTTCGGGGCAAGAGGTTGCGATGTTGTTAATGGTTCAAATATGCTGTTCTTGAGTACCCCTCCCCAATATTGCGGGTTTAGCTGATGTCCTAACCAATACTGCACCTGGTAGTAAACACGATACAGATGATTTTGAGCTGCGTCAGCCATTGGCGGTAATAAATTCAAATTTACCGGCTTATTTCTGCCTATAATTTTCATAAAGAAAGGCTAACGATATGCGTTCAAGTCATCTTGTTTAACTGGATCGCCATACACAGCTAGAAAAATTCGAATTTCATCCGAAGAAATTGATTCTCTAGATTAGAAGAATCACTCTGGTTGAAAATTTGTGTTGCAGCACGTAGGTCTTGTCGTTTTGCGAAAAGTTTAAGTGCTGCAGTTTTCCCTTAATGAAAAAGAGCAGACGTTGTGTCACATCCAGTGAAAGCGTCTAGAAATAGAAGGTGATCCCTGATGTCATCGTGATCGTTGAAACTTCGAGAAGTGTAAGGTTTTCGCTCGATTTTTCCCTTGCCCAGTTTGAGGAAGAAGATCTCTTCATCAATATGAGTGCCAGCAACCAAAATTACCAAGAATAACCGTTCTAATTGTACGTGAAAATTTCAAAGATGTTTCAATTATTAAAACGTCAGAAATATCGCACAGAAACATCGATTTCGATCATGTTATGATACAATACAAAATTTATATTGGAGTTTCAATGCCAGAGTACGGGAAACTATATTAGTGTTATCAATAAACTTTATTCCACCTCTTTTGTAGAGAGTTTCCCGCTCTTTCTTTTTTATATATGTAAGTATATCTTATAGTCGTAAGACTGACACAAACGAAGATAGTCGTAAAAAACCGAAAAAAGGTAATTTTTTCTCTCCGTGTTTGGGCTGTCAGAAGTTGTGCGGACAACCGAATTCCGGGGACTTTTCACACCTTATTTAGAAAGCTGAAAGGTAATTGTATACCAATTTTTAGCTTGATTGAACTTTTTCTGAAGACTAGCCCTTTTTTTTGTCTAAAGTTCTTGGACTATTTGGGTTATCACGAAAAATAAAGTAAACCGATTTTCAATCATGAAAAGAAAGATAATGTAAAATATGGTCAAGGGGAATCCCCATCCGAACGTCGTATTTAAAGTAAAGGGAAAGTCTTGCTCGTACGAGTCAGCTTAGTAATATTCGGTAACCAAATGATTTAGAGGAATAACCTTAATCAGACAGAGTCACCAGTATTATGTTTATACATGAACAAACGTATAAAAATTTCTTCTGATTACCAAATAGAAAGTAGACCATGAAAATAAGTCAGAAATTTAAAGATTCCTGGAGCTGCAAACACTGTCACTATACAATGACGTTGACGATTTTTTGTACGATTTGTTGCCATGTGTAGAATTTCGAATAAATACCTGATTTACTTTCGTTAGCCAAACTATAACAGCTAAACAAACTTGTAATAGGTTGCTTTACTGGTTGAAAAATTGGTTATCGGTTGGTATACTATCGCAGGAGTTAAGGGACCCAATCGATATCGAGGCCATGGGCCGTGGCCCAACAGCCCAAACGTAAAGATGGCACTGAAAATGTCTAGACGATTACGTCAATATCAGTTTCCGTTCAAAAGTTATTAATATTTTTATGTGATGCGAAAAGTGAAAAAGTTTAATTTCCAGAGCATAATTAAAATATTTCACTTTTTGCAGAACATAAAAATATTAATAACTTTTGAACGGAAGCTGATATTGCGGTAGGTAGTTCTTTATTTCTGTTTAAAAGGACCCAAATGGATCCATTATGGGAACTGACTCGGCAGGATGTCACAAACGGTTTTATAACACAAAATAAAGTCGAAGATAATGATTTTGATTAGGCTTTTGCCATTAAGTAATTTTCTTCACCACCACTGTATAGCTTTTTTGTTTCTTTTTGTTTTTTATATTAATTTTTATAAATTTATATTTTCTATCTTTAAGGTCGCATTGGTAGATATTTGGAAATTACGACATTGTACCCATAAGAAAACTATAGACGGATTGCATCGCGACGCCATTAAATGCAGGTGAGTAAATTTGAGAGAAAGAAATTTGTTTGACGTGCTCTTTTAAACATTCGCATCCACTGCTATCCAGTCCTCAGTGAAATGGGGAGACAGAAAAAGTGAGTTCAAGTCAATATTAAAGGGAAGAAAAAAAATCGTGATTTTATTATATTCATTACTCCTTCTTTAACTCGCTCATAGTGACAGGTATGTCATTTACAGAGATGGACGATTTGACGATGAAAACCGGTGTTGAACTGGAAGACGATTAGATCTACATATACGAGTATACATACATACATATGTATATTGGTCATTGATATCTATGTTTAATATAACGGGAAAAATGTTGATCGACTTGTGCTTGAAAATCTCCTGCGAATAACTTTTAATATAGATTTTAATGACGTAGTACAAAAGAAAAAAATAAATCTTATCTTTCCCGCATGGTGGCACTTAATTCGCATAATAGACATAAAAGGTCATAGACTATGACCTGCCTGATAGTATGTAAGAAATTCACAATTCACGTTGCTCGAAAGAAAATGCGTAATTTTGCAGCTGCTTCAAACTGATGAGGTGGTTGGTGCTAATGAACTTTAACGGTACATACTTTGTTGTTAAATGTTGCAAGCGATTTTTAAAGTCTTTTTAATCACTCATTCAAATGTGACGGAGGAGTGACGGCGGCGGCGCGTGGCGTTTCTGTTCGCTTAATTATTGTGTTGTGACTAGAAGAGTGTGGCCAAAGAAATAAATTTTATTAAGGGATCTAATGAAGAAGAGATGAAGAATGTTGGGGGACTTTTGAGTCTTGTTTAAATGAGGAAGCGCACCGTAGATGTTCAGGTCACACTGATTTTTTTTTTGGATGAGATTAATGGACCCACATTTAATGGAGTTTTTTTGTGTGTTAAAGTGCTTTTAATGCCGGATCTAAGCCCACTTGATTATGAGAAATGTGATGATTTCAATTATTTTTTTTTGTTTTGTGGTGAATATTTTCACAGCATTTTAATTGTTTCTTATGTCTTAACGTTAACAGGTATTTTTAGCTGTGGGAATATTGCTTGGTTTTTGTCTTCTTTTTCTGTTTTTTTGTTTTACTTAGGACTAATTTATAGATTTGAAGAAAGGAAGATTTGTGAAGAATTTTTCTTTTGTAATTATTATGATACACTCAAATTCAGAGCTACCTATACAAGATGTGTCGCATGTGGTGTTCCACCCGAAATCTAGGATAGATCATGCTTAGGCAAGCAAACAATTTATATGGGTGGGGGAGGGAGATCCTAACCGTTTCCAAGATAAAGGCATTTAAACATGTTCGAGTATGTTTTCATAGATCACCCTATCACTTGTGAACGTGACATCCTATGCTGATGATTTCAAATTTGTTAGATTAATAATTGTTTAACCTTTAAAATGGTCTATAATTTTTTTCCCAAGTCCTCTCTGTTTTCAAATTATGGTTCAATCAAATTAAAATGAATTTTTGTTTTATTTAACTAATATTCTTATCAAAAAACACATCATCAGCACTAATTTTTCATATTAGTTTTAAGAAGCTAAAAGCTTCGCTTTAAAATTACCTATCACACTCTATAACCAAAATGTAACCCATTATGCGTTTTTTGCACTTTTTCTTAAGCATATCCACCGGAAAAGTTCAATAAATGGCAGAAAGTGGCCAATTATCATTTTGGAATTTATTTCTTATGCCATTTTTGCTGGATATGTTCAAGAAAAAGTGCAAAAAACGTAGAACGGGTTACATTTTGGGTATAAATTGTGATATGTATTTTTAAAGCAAAGCTTTGGTGTTCTTAAATTCAATATGAAACATTGGTGTTGTTGACATATTTTTTGATAAAAGTAGTAGATAAATAAAAACAAATTAATTAAAATTCCGAAATGTTAACTTTATTGAGCTGTAATTTCAAATCGGAGAAGAGAACGTAAAAAGCTTATAGACCACTGAAACAGTCCAACGATTATTATCAATCTAATAAATTTTAAAATCATCATTATAGAGATGAAGAAAACCATAACGAAATATATTTCAGTCCTATTATCTTGGAAAGCATTAGGATTTCTCCTCTCACACCTATACAATTTTTTGCTTGTCTAAGCATGAGCTATCGATAGCTTTCAGGTGTAACAACATATCCAGGTTACCCTGTGTATAATATTTTGATTAGCCGTTTATTTCTTTGTGCAGAACTGCAATATTCATTAAACTCCATCAACACTTGTATATTGGATTTCTTTGCAAGGATCTATATGAAAGAGATTCTCTATGTCTCCTAGTATATTTTCGCCAATATTCCTCACAACCAATTTTCATGGTTTTACTCAAAAACCTTCATCCGAGGAAAATTATTCAGACTGTTCTTGTTTCAGCCTGAGATCGATTATCTTCCTGCAAAATATATATGTAAAAATGGAAGAAAGAAAGCTTCCGCTGTACTTTCATAACAGCGGTGATTCTCCAGTGGCGTAACTAGCCTTTGTGGGCCCTAATGCAATGCAAAAAAAAATTGAGTATTTCGTAATTATCCCTAATATTCTATTATTTTTGCTTGTCTTTTACAGTCTGTTGCTTATGTCATAATAATCGAAATTAGGTCGTGGGAGATTCAGTGAGTCTATGAAGCAAGCGGTCCTGGATTCAAATTATCGATGGGATGATTTTGATAATTTTTTAAAGTAGGTCACCTAATTATTTTAAGTAGTGATATCAGCGGGAATGATAAGGCGGACAAGCTTGCTCGCCTTGGTGCAGCCTCGAAGGAATCTTCCTCCACTATCGGAATTGCACCAAAACACCTTGCCTCTAATATTTCGATTTGGGCCGGCCGTCAACACATTCGCCTTTGCTCAGATGATCCTTCGGACTAAGCAAGCCAACCCTGAGAGCCCTAGTGTCAATTCTCACTGGGCACTCTCCTCTCAGCGCGGCCCCCTTACAGAGTGAGACTTGTTGATGATCCTATTTACAGGGGTTCTGGAGAGGAATCTGAAACGTCAGAGCTCTTGTTGTACCTACTCATGTTGTCCTGATAAACCGAAACGCGTTTGCGGTTGCAATATATGTAATTAAATACAGTAATCCCCCGATTTACGAAGGCTCGTTTTACGTAATTTCGAGTTACGAACATCATTCGTAAAGTACGAAATTCGTTATACGAATGACAGATTCGCTATTACGAACAATGTTTAAAATTCGGGAAATCCCCTAAAATAATAAATTAAGTTCTGTCATTCATTGAAAGTTTTTTTAGTGCAATTTGTTTACTGTTTAAGTGAAGTATATTAATTATTTAGTGTTGGTGGTATATCAGTAAAGTCTATTATTGTTGGTGGTATGTATATATATTATATTGTTGGTGCTATATTAAGTGAAAATTAATTTTGCTAGAAAAATGTCAACAGGAACTACGGTTCCAGGTGAAAAAAATAATGAAATAGGAAAAGCTTTAGGCCTCGCTGCTTCAACCGTTTGTACAATCAAGAACAATCAAGATAAAATAAGAAGTAGTCTACAAAGAGTAACATCTTTGACGGCAAAAAATGTTTCAAGACAAAGAAGTGTGGTGATGGAAGATATGGAACGAATGCTTAGTGTGTGGATAGACTATCAATCCCAACGAAATATTGCGATAAGCACAACTATTATCCAAGAAAAAGCCAGGAGCCTTCACCAGTATTTAATAATGAAAAATGGCGAGGGATCTCAGTCAGAACAGTTTTTAGCTAGCAAAGGTTGGTTTGATCGATTTAAGAAACGTCATTCATTACATAATATAAAAATATCTGGAGAAGCAGCAAGTGCAGATGTTGAGGCGGCAAAAAATTATCCTGCAGAATTTAAAAAAATTGTCGAAGCCGGTGGCTATACCCCACAACAAGTATATAATGTAGACGAAACAGGTCTGTTTTGGAAAAGAATGCCATCTAGAACATTCATTTCCAAACAAGAAAAGTCTGCGTCCGGATTTAAGGCAGCTAAAGACCGTGTAACGGTTTTGTTGGGAGGGAATGCTGCAGGTGATAATAAGTTAAAGCCCATGCTTATTTATCATTCTGAAAATCCACGAGCCTTCAAAGGTTGCAACAAATCAAAACTTGGTGTTATCTGGCGGTCAAATAAAAAAGGATGGATGACAGCACATCTTTTTGAAGACTGGTTGAATAATTTTTTTTCAAATTATGTGACAAAATTTAATTCCGTGCAAAATATTTCAAACAAGGCATTGCTAATAATTGACAATGCACCTAGCCATAAGCTAACTCACATACCTGACAACATCAAAATCGTATTCCTACCACCAAATACTACTCCTATACTCCAACCAATGGATCAGGGTGTAATTGCTAATTTTAAGGCTTATTATTTGCGCCGCGTTTTCAAGAATCTTATCGAATATGTTGATGGTCCAAATCAGACAACAATTACAGAATTTTGGAAGCAATTTAATATATTGAATGCTGTTGATAACATTAAAAAATCTTGGGATGAAGTTCAGGAAACAGCTATGAATGGAGTGTGGAAAAAATTATGGCCCGAATGTACTAATAATTTCGGTAGTTCATTACAAAATACTATTCAAGAAATTCATAATGAAATTGTCACTATGGCACATGAAGTCGGTATGGATGAAGTAGACAATGAAGATGTGGTAAAAGTTCTTGGATCGGAGCAGAAAGATGTTTCAAATGAAGAATTAATAACGATACTTGAAGGACGCACAGATTCAGAAAATTCGGAAAGTGTTACGCATTGTGAAAGTTCTCGTATTTTGACAACACAAAAAATGGCAAAGGCGTTTTCTCTTATCCGGGAAGCTATGGATGTATTTTCGGAAAACGATCCTTCTCCAGAAAGAAGTCTTAAGGTTTCCAGAGAAATCGAAAATTCACTTGTTTGCTATAGGCAATTATATAATGATAAAAAAAAATTTGCAATGCAAATTTCATTAGTTTCTTATTTTTCTAAAAAAAGTGTTGCTCAAGAACCTGTAGAATCAGGTGCCAGTTCAGATAAAGGATTATCTACTAGCTTAGACAAGAGCTCATACGACACATCAGAATAAATATAACATTTATAATTAATAGTTTTTTCTTTATATGTAACGTTAAATTTTCTTTTTTTAATGAATAATGTAATTTTTATTTTATTTTTAAAATGAATAAATTATTTTTCTTTTATTTTCTAATCACATTGTTTTAAATTTGTCTAAAAATAGGGATTCGTATAACGAACATTTTGGGTACGCATCTATGTATTTTTAATACAAACTTATACTAATATGGATCTCGTTTTACGAATATTTTCAATCTCTGGAACGTATCTATTTATTTTCAATAGCATGCCATACTAATATTGGGCTCGCTATACGAATATTCGATATACGTACAACTTTCACAGAACGTATCCTGTTCGTAAATCGGGGGATTACTGTATAGGTATATATTGAAAAAAACAAGAAGTGTTTTCTTTATATAAGATGGCGGCATTATTAAAATTATAGATGCTAAATAGTAATCTGTTTGGGTAAGTAACATACATATTACAATTATACAATGTAGTAAATAAGTGCATAAGATTTGCACGTTTAGGTCAACAGCTTATTAAATTACTAACATCAGGCCTTTACTAAGAGATACACTCGAAAAAATAATAAATTTTACTATTATAATGCGAGAAAGTATAATGAGTGTGTAAATTTACATGCTTGAATAATTTAAATATTTTTGTTATATTTGCGTGAGTAATTTTATACTTCAAATAAAGTTTAAAGGCAGATGTTTTAAAGATACCTAAAAAAAAGTGTAAAAATACAAAAGAATAACGGGACAAAACGAGTTATTTTTTATACTTCAGATCGAAGTTTTGCCATCATATACACACTTTTCATGAAAAACAATTTTTTTTTTCATTTGTTTTGGTAGCTACTTAGCTCCCTACGTCTATATTCTTTGAATGCTTCATCCAAATAACACTATTTTGTTATGCTTCATTGATTGAAACTCGAACCGAGATGCGGTTATACGATCAAAAAGATGTCGAAAAAAAATTACACTCTCTTATTATATACTTAATTTTTGTTTATATTTAAGAATTTCGGGTAATAATAATACATGTGCAAGATGTAAAATTACACCGTTTTTGTAGAAAATTTCATATATAAGTGTAATTTGTAATATTTTCAATATAACGACTTGATGTACACTTCAAAGTTTTAAAATTACAAATTTACACTTACTTTTTTACAGTGCTGTAATATAACATAACGAGAAATGTAAAATTAATTTAAAAACGTCAATAGTATAATGTAAAAAAAAAGAATCTTCTCAGCATTTATATTTTCTAACGAGATACTTTTCAAATTCATTTTGTACATTTTTCCCCCAAGCATTTGTAAATGACATGATGAAAAGAACAAAAAAAAAAAAAAATAAACTCCAACGCCATGCGAAGTTATTAAAGTCATTTCGTTTCGAAAAAATATTCTTCAAATGTTTTTTGATTAATTTCTTTTATTTTTAGAATAAGCAGTAATCAAAATGCAAAAATTAAGCAAAAGTTTGTTGAACTTTGACGTTGACGTTGTCCAGTATCCAAAGACTGAGGAAGATAAGCGAAATAAAACACCTGAGAAAAAGTCCGCTTACAATATAATGGTGGTACCCTGACATGTTCTGTTTTTGTTTATCTCTCGTCGAGAACCTGTTCTTTATTAGCTCTTTTGAGGGTGAAATGTTTTATTGGTAGATGATGATAAATTTTGAATATTTGCGCATTTATTGAAGCTATGAGATGTTGGCTTTATTAATACATTCTCACGACGACAAAAGACTTTTATACAAATATTGATAATAACGGAAAACTATATTGTGCCGCATTGACTGAATCGATTCTTTGGTAGATAATTATTTAAATAAAATTAACATTCCAAAATAGAGTTTATAAATTAAAAGAATAATAGCGAAACACAAACACACACATGTATATGTATATGCACAGATATGCCATAATTTCCATAGGTAATAGGTTCTCTGCTTGCCTTTTATCTTAAGGAGAAGTCAACTTAATCTACATATGCGTGTACATGCTTTTCAAACTTACTGAATTACAGGGCGCTTAGTAAGTTTGATGTTTTTTGTTTTTACAAAACACTCTATACATCCTGAAAAGTACAGGTTGAATGTATCGCGAATGTGCATGCTGTAGAATAAGTTTAAAAAGTTGTTCGACGTCTTTACAACCGGATATTGACTAAAATTAATTAGCGATCGTGCCAAGATAGCTAGAAGATCATTTTCTTGTCCAAAGATATCAGCTTTACCCAGGGGCGAATCCAGGATTCTTGTGAGGAGGGGGCGCAACTATGGTTTAAAAACGATATTGCCTGATTTTGAATCACCACATTTGAAGACTAGGGTTCAGGATATTAGAAGACGAGCGTACAGTCCGGAAGTCATATTGGTGATCATTGATGAGTTGTTTGGATACTTCATTAATTTCGAATTAATAAAAGATTCAAAAACCTTTGAAAGAATCGAAGTGATTGCAGTGATAATTTTCTGCGCTCTTTTTTCTTGGGAATAGGTTGAACGTGAGCTATTTTCCAACCAATTGGAAATTTTCTTGTCGAATAAGACAAGTAGAAGAGTTTGCGCAGAGGTTTACCCAAGGATGAGACACACCTTTTAATTAACAGGGGTGAGAATCCATCAGGACATACGGCTTTAGAGATACATTATCCGCTTAAGGATCTTGAACATATCTCTCCTACGGATGTGTATTGGCTCTTATATATGTGCATCCACACGGGAGGTGCAAAATAGATGTCTGTGAAGAAAACGAGTATTTGAAGCGAATCTACATAATAAAATATTAGCTGCATTCAGTGAGTCAACAACAACTTCAGCATAGTTAAGTAGTGAAGGCAGAGATGAGTTGGTGAAGTTGTTCCTGATGGTTTTGACCAGGGCCCAGAAGCCTTTGCTATGCTTGATGATTCCAAGATTCTTAGTCTAACATTTCTATTAAAAAGAAAGAAATTTTTCTCTGCGAATAATGAACTTGGAGGTGTTCTGTGCAGTCTTGTAGACTTGTGTCAATTCTGGACATGAATGCAATTGATACGCGCGAAAAGCAGAGTCGTTCGTTTTTATTACTTGGTTGAACTTATCGTTAAACCAAGAGGGACTTTGCTGTTATTAAGATCTGCTGTAGGAATAAGAAATGTATTTATGCATGCTCAGACTTAAAATGTGACTAAGCTCTAATGTGCAGTGCATTCATCAATATCCCTCGAAGTAAAACAGACCGACCAATCAATTTCTATAAAATACTGATTGAGAACTTCCCAATCAGTATTTATAGATTTTATTTTTATTTAATGTGTGAGCTAAATATTCTAGTAAAACTATTGCATTTTACGAAATAAAATAAAATATGCTCCAAAATAAATCGTTTGCTTTAAATGTAATAACCCACTACACTAATATAGAATGATTTGTTTGCCGTTATGTAGTTTCGTTGAAATTAATGCAATTAAGAGTTGTAATTGTTTTACATCGAAGACTCATCAATTGGCAACTGTTTTCAATTAAAACAAACCTTCCATCGCTTTTAACCGAATAAGTTCTGTCCTGCTTCAAACACCCAGAGAAAAGCCATGCTTATGTACATACATGAATATTACAGGTATCAGTACTTCTTGTCTGCTCTATAGGATTTAACAGCCACGACTTAAAGTGGAACAAAGGCTGAGCCACTAGCCAAAAGGGGGTGCGTTCTTAAGCCTATCAAATTGAATGCTCCCAAAAAAATTTTAATATTTTTAACAAAAAAAGATTTTGTTGGGAAAACTTCAGAACAATCTATTGCAATTTTTTTTAATGGTCTTCAGAGAGGTGCGCGAGTTACATATATTCATTCCCACGATTTACCGGAAACATACCAAATTCCAAAGAAACCTAAGCCAATGGCTTGGTAAAATATAAATTCTTTAAAACATAAAGTTCCCACATTTTACGTTGCACCGACAGCATGAGTATCAAATTAATTTCACACAGTTTGCATAAAACGCTGATGACTGCAGAAAGCAGCGGTAAATTCAGAATACGAAATTTTAACAAAAAGAGAGTCAGTCTGCGGGAGCTTAAACTCGAAGTCGGTACAAAACAACTTATAATCAGAACGGCGATCAAATTAAGAACGGCAGTGTTATTAATTATCTTGAATAAAGTTTTATAAAGAAAGTGAGTTGTTGTTATTTAAAGGTTTATATATTTTTTCTCCTGGAGAATAACGAAAT
Source organism: Dioctria rufipes (assembly GCA_963924295.1). NCBI lineage: Eukaryota > Metazoa > Arthropoda > Insecta > Diptera > Asilidae > Dioctria > Dioctria rufipes. The sequence continues at coordinate 18,768,097 of OZ002740.1, read as the reverse complement.
AATTAACTGGCGCAGTCGGTAGGATCCTTTTCTGTAGAACAAGGATCCAGTGATTCGAACTTATCGAAAGTGATAGTGAACGTAAATGAAAATTTATAATATTATTTTGTTTTCATTGTGTTAAAATAATAAAGTGCGAAACGCAGTGATCTAAATCAAAATTTAATAGATCACGAAGAAACGACCACTAACCCAACACAATACTGGAGAGAAGAAACCAAAAAAACCTAGCGATTGACCGCAACAGAAGAATGGCACAACCGGATCAACCAAACATAATGGAGCAATGTTTAGTTGCATTGACAGAGATCCTAGGCAGGCAGGCTCAACAACCATCCCTTAGAAGCAGGATTGAGAAAGAACTCCGCTATTTACCTCCTTTCGAAGGGAAACCAGGGACTTTACCATCATTTATATCAGCTGTTGATAGAGCATTATTGGAATATCCACAGCAAGCATACCAAGTGTACACAGTCATCTATAATGAGAAGATATTGGGTTCAGCAAAGAATTACTTGGATACTTCACCACCAAATTCATGGGAAGAATGTAAGAGGAAACTGAAACTACATTACAAACCAACAAAAGATCAAGGTCAAATAATGCAAGACATAAGTATGTTAAAAGTAAGTACGATTTTAGATTTACTAAATAAAATTTCAACATTTGTTAACGATATATCAGAATGTGCAATTTTTAGTGATTACCAAAGTGAAATAGTTAATCAATTAATCAGTGTATTAGTACTCAAAATAAAAGAAATAACAGCTGGTGCTTTAGCTGCAGAATTAAATAATTTATTTAGTTTAGAAGAAATTAGAACAGTTCTGAATAAATATATCGGTCAAGATCAGTTTAATCTAAAATTTTGTAAACTCCATCAAATACCAAAAGAAAGATATGACCATAGGCCTACACAAAGACATAATTATAGTAATTTTCAACAGAATTCAAATAATCACAGACAGGCAAGAAATTTTAATTTTAACAATGGTTCGGATCGATTTCATAATCGCAATGCTAATAATTCTGGTCAGTTTCGAAACAATAATTCTGGTCAGTTTCAAAATAATAATTCTGGTCATCCTAGAAGAAACTTCTTTCCTAATAATAGTACTCAGTGGAGAAACCCATATCAAAATAATCATAATCATAATAATAACAATTATAATAATAATGCAAACCATAATAATGCTAATATCCAACCGATGGATGTTGATGAAATTAGTGCTAGACAAAATATTAACCAAGCCGAACAAAACGAGTTTTTTATAAACTAGCCTCGGACATGAAGAAAATATTTATTACTTTAACAATCAATGATCAAGAGTTCATCGCTTTATTAGATACTGGCTCTACTATTAGTTTATTAAATTCAAAAAATGTCCCGAATGAAACTTATGAAGTGATGTTAGGTGAAAAGATAAGTATTAGTACTATAGTAGGAGAAATACAGAAAGACACAGAGTATGTGAAAACAAAATGTCTCATTGAGTTCCAACAACCATATAACGCCAGAATGAAATGGGTTAAAATTAATTTAGAGAAAACATATAATTTTTTGATAGGAATGGATTGGGTTCAAAATAATGTAAAATTAATTGATATTGAAAATAAGGAAGTTATTTTAAAAAATGGGGTAAAGTTACCATTCTTAAATAAAACCGTAGAAGAAGTAAATGTATTAGAAGAGAGTAGATTGGGAAATATAACCTTAGATCATTTGAACAATGAAGAGAGGCAAGGGGTAAAACAATTACTAGAGAAATATAAAAGGTTATTTTATAAAGAAGGGGATAAATTAACCAACACCACAAGTATTGTACATGAAATTAAAACCACTACTTCGGAGCAAATAAATGCTAAACTGTACAGATATCCACCACAACATGAAGAGGAAGTGAGAAAACAGATTAGCGAAATGGAAGCCCAAGGTATAATAAGAAAAAGTAAGAGTAAATATAGTTCACCCATTATAGTGATACCCAAGAAAAAAGACAATTCAGGGACTCAGAAATATAGAATTGTCGTAGATTATAGAAGATTAAATTCAATTACAATAGACGACAAATATCCCTTACCTAATATTGATAGCATACTAGATAAATTGGGTAAAGCTCAATATTTCAGTTCATTGGATCTTGCAAAAGGCTACCATCAGATTCTAGTAGCTAGAAATGACATTGAAAAAACCGCTTTTGTGACACCCTGTGGTCTATATGAGTATGTCAGGATGCCATTTGGTTTGAAAAATGCTCCTGCTACTTTTCAACGTTTTATCAATGAAATATTGCGAGATTATATCAACCAAATTTGTGTCGTTTATTTGGATGATATTTTAATATTTTCTACCACTTTGGCAGAACATCTTGTGTCATTAGAAAAAATCTTTAGAAAGCTAGCAGAGTACAATTTAAAAATTCAAGCCGATAAATGTAGTTTTGTAAAAAGGGAAACTCAATTTCTTGGACATGTTCTAACCAAAGAGGGTATTCTACCAAACCCTGATAAAATAGAGGATATAAAGAAAGTCAAATTGCCTAAAACCGAAAAACAGTTGAAGAGCTTTTTAGGAATGACAGGATTTTACAGAAAGTTTATGAAAGACTATGCCAAGGTAGCTCAACCTTTAATAAAGTACTTAAAGAAAAATGCCAAAATAAATACAAATGACCCCCAGTACGTTGAAGCATTTGAAAAGTTGAAGCTTTTAATTACTTCACATCCGATTCTGAAATTCCCGGATTATGAGAAAGAGTTTACGGTAACTACTGATGCAAGTGAGTATGCAATCGGAGCAGTTCTCGCTCAAGACGGTCATCCGGTCTGCTATGTCTCTAGATCGCTAAATAATCATGAGAAAAATTATAGTGTAACAGATAAAGAATTTCTGGCTATAGTTTATTCTGTAACTTATTTCAGACCTTATTTGTACGGTAGGAAATTCAGAATCATAACGGATCATGCTCCAATAAAATATTTAAATACGAAATATAAAGGCAAAGAATTTTCCCAAAGAAACCAAAGATGGATATTGAAATTGCAAGAGTATAATTTTGATATCGAATATCTACAAGGCAAAGAAAACAAAGTGGCTGATTTTCTTAGCAGAATTGAGAATAGTCCACAAATAAATGAGCAGAACAGTAGTGAATCTAATATGGACCTGTCTGGTACTGCACACTCAGTAAGTGAACAATTATTAGATCATATAGGCATTAAAGAAGAAATCATAAACAAGTATAAAACACAACTAATACTAACTTATAATCCAAGTAAAGAGTTAGAAGTAGTATTTGGTAGAAGACTAATAGAAATTAACCCTCAGTATGAAGAAGAAAAAATTAACGAAATATTGAAGAAGTATCTTAAACCTGGACATATAGGAATATATTCTGAAGTTCAGGATAGCGATTATAATAAAGTACAGCAATGTATAATAAAGTTGTTCTCGGGAAATTCAAATATCAAGTTCATGAAAGCTACAAAGAGAGCTCAAGAAATGAAAGATGAAGAAGAATGCCACAAACAAATTTCATTATACCATACAAAGGAATCCTTACACAGTGGTATCAATGAAACCTATCGAACTCTTAAAGACAAAATCTACTTTCCCAAGTTACAAGAGCATATACAACTCGTAATAAATAATTGTGAAAAGTGTCAAGGTATCAAATACGATAGGAACCCAGTTAAACCAAAGTTAAGTATTACAGAAACACCTACAAACAAAAACGACGTCATTCATCTGGACACATTTCATTATAAAAAACAAGCATTCATAACTATTATTGATAAACTAACAAAATTCGCAGTAGCTTATCCAATTACTGATAGGAATTGGGTAAAGAAGATCGCTATTTTAGAGGGATATCTGGCTACATTTGGTAAACCTAAAACTATTGTAATGGATAACGAGTTTAAATCTGAACAGCTAAAAAGGTTTCTACAGGAACAAGGTATAGGAGTCCATTGGACGAAACCAAACAGTCACACCGGCAACGCTGATATAGAAAGATTACATTCAACAATAATTGAGAAGGTACAAGCCATTGAGGAAGATATATCAGTTGAACAGAAAATTCAAAAAGCTATAGGTAATTATAATGATAGGAACCATACGACAATTGAAATGACTCCCAGAGAAGCCAACAATCTAACAGACACAACTCCATTAATGGAAGTGATAAATAAAAAGAAAATAGGATATATAAATAAACTCAATAAAAGTAGAGAAGAGTACAACGAAAATAGGAAGGAAGGCTACATTAAGAACTATAAAAGACTTAGGCATAAAGATCAACCCTATTTTAGAAAATATCCTCTAGAAAATGTGCATCCGTCTAACATTAAAAGACCAAAAAAATTTTCAGGTAATCATAATACTTCTAATGATGACGACGCCAGTGCAAGGGCTATTGCAGGTTCATCCTATTAACGAAGAAAATGGGTATGTAAAAATCAAAATAAAGGAAGTAGAAATAGCAAACGATACTGACACAATTATGCATGTAATAGATCCAACTGAAATGCTCAAGATTTTAATTAAGTTAGAACGAAACACAGAATATCTTAAAGTCGAAGAAAGGGAAGCACTTTGTACAGAAATAAATCTTATTAAGAGTAAACTCAAAACAATTCAAAACCCTAGTAGAAAAAAGAGAGGTTTAATAAATATTGCAGGTAATGCACAAAGATGGTTATTTGGCACTATGGATGATGATGATAGGAAAGAAATTACAGAACACCTTAAAGTTGTTGAGACAAATAATCATAATGCTATTCAAAATTTAAACAAACAGATTAAGATAAATGAACATTATAATAAAACATTAACAGATTTGAAAATGCTAATCGAAAGCGACCGAATAAAAATTTTAGATTCTTTCAATATAACTGACCACAATATGCAGGAGTTAAGTTACAAAGTTTTATTTTTAGAGCAAGAGACCAAACTTCGATTTTTCGAAAATAAAGTAAATCAAATATTAGATAACATAATGGCGACAAAAAATAACATAATACATCCTAGTATGTTAACGTTAGAGGAGTTAGATGCATATAAGGTTGATTTTCATAAGTTAAAACTTGTAAAGGCAGGTGTTATGAGATATAATGAGCAGCTTTTGGTCTTTGCGATTAAAATTCCTACAAGCTATGTACTTCAAGAGCTTCAGCTAATTAAACCAATTCCAAATTCAGAATATTTAGAAATCGATGAATTCGATGAACCGATTGTGGAAATAAATAATAAAATATATCATTATGAAGAACAAAAATTATTAAAGGATTTAAAAGTTAGCAAGAATTGCATTGTGCAAAATAACTGTAAATTGAGATATAGTAATATAACTAGTATAGAGGAAATAGATGATGAAAGTGTTTTAGTTAAGAATATGTGTAATGAGACTTTATGGCACAATTCTGATACGAGAAAAATAACACTCACAGGAAATTTTTTAATAAATTTTAACAATTGTTCCTTAGGTATTAAAGACAGAAAATTCTACAATAAGAAAATAACATTTTTAGATAAATACTATTATCCATCGAAAGAAATAAAGAAAATGTTTGTAAAGCCCATAAATTTTGAAAAAATTATGCTAGGAAATATACAAAACCTGGAAGAAATACAGGAATTAAAATATCATAAGAATATTATGTATGGAACAAGTGTAAGTTTGACCGTCGTGATGATTATAGGTTTATTGAGCCTGGCTTTGTTTATAACACTGAAGATTAAGAGAAATAATATAACTATTAAAAATGTGAAGTCGGAGACTTCTGACTTAAAGCGGGGAGGAGTTACATATATTCATTCCCACGATTTACCGGAAACATACCAAATTCCAAAGAAACCTAAGCCAATGGCTTGGTAAAATATAAATTCTTTAAAACATAAAGTTCCCACATTTTACGTTGCACCGACAGCATGAGTATCAAATTAATTTCACACAGTTTGCATAAAACGCTGATGACTGCAGAAAGCAGCGGTAAATTCAGAATACGAAATTTTAACAAAAAGAGAGTCAGTCTGCGGGAGCTTAAACTCGAAGTCGGTACAAAACAACTTATAATCAGAACGGCGATCAAATTAAGAACGGCAGTGTTATTAATTATCTTGAATAAAGTTTTATAAAGAAAGTGAGTTGTTGTTATTTAAAGGTTTATATATTTTTTCTCCTGGAGAATAACGAAATAATTAACTCGCGCGCACCCCGCGCCCCTTAGCTGGATCCGTCACTGGCTTTACCCCAAAATTTTAAGTTTTTCGATAAGTATACCCAAAAATTTGTTTATAGAGTTAAGTAAGTATACAGAATCGAAATCTTTTCTTAAAGTGCCACATAAATCAAGTACTAATCTTACTCCATTCCACATATGTATGTATGTCTAACCCGTCCTGAATTCCAGTCCTTTGGCTACATATATGGACCTTTAATTTTTAATAATTATAATTACTATCATTAATAAAAGGAACAAAAATTTGATAATCAATTATTCACTACAGAATCTCTCAATAAGAAAAATTGAAATCTTATAGTTTGGCAGTACTGATAATTTTATTTGCGATGTACAATTAGGGATATGAAAATTGCGTAAGGTAGTTTTTTCGACTGTCAATATTGTTGGATTATTTGCAGAAATCGTCAATATTTGATAAAAATAATATCAGGTAGGATATAAAATATATTCGGTTTTAATAATTTCTAGAAATTTGAAAAAAGAAATTTTCTGTTTGTGTTTTTATTTTATAAGAAGTTAGTGTTTTTACTGAAATACTAACCGTTAAGTATAGTTCGACATTTTGTGTAAGAGTATAACGATTTGTATAAATTTTTATGATGTTCTGTGCCCAGGTTGCAACGAAAATGGAAATAACGAAATTTAACTGAGATCCAAATTATTACAGAAAGGCAAAATAATGAAACTTTAGAAGTTGAAGATTTGAAATTATTATCTGATACGGAAAGTGAAAGTGGCCTATCCAGACCATTTAGAATTGCGGAAGAATGTTCGGATTCTGATGAAATCGTTTAATAATATGATTCAAAAAACGGAGACGTGCTTTGGAAAGTGACGATGAAAGCTTAGTTAATATATAGATATGAGTCAAAATGAACGTCCTGCAATTTGGTACGCTGAAAATGTTAACACATTTGCCGAAAATTCCCCACCTTTTGTACATCCTCGTGAAGTAAAAATAACTGGTGCAACACCATACTAATATTTTATTCAAATTCTTAACGACGAACAATGACAACAATGACATAACAAATGGATGTGAAGATATGATATGTTATCAGAAATTTTTGTAAATGCCTCTACCTACACCAACAGAATTTCAAGCAATTGGTGAAATGATCATACCTTTTAAAGGCTTCCTATGGTGGGTAGGTTTCGAAATATGAGATGTAACAAAAATCTTCTTCAAATTTTAGCACACAATATGTTGTCATTGGAGATATGTACAGTGCTGCGACTATGTGATGGTTTAGGCTTTAGAGGACGAAAATCATTAACTATTAATAATTTATTGACATCAATAAAGTTAATAAAACATCTTCAGACAAAAGTATATTCGTCATGGACTCTATAAGAAAAAAATAGGCTTCTGAAAAGTTTGTTTCAGTAAAGGATTTACAAAAGCGTGAACGAGGATAAAGCGGAATGCCCATTTTAGGCCCGACACCTACAATATGAGATTCTGTACATATACTATTAACAATATTTATTTAAATTAAGTGAGGGAAGCCTTGAAGACGGAGGGTGTGGTCAAATTTTGATTTAGAACATATTGGAAAATCTAGTACTGAAGCGAATTCCTTAGGTCCTGAGAAGAAGTTTGAGTACCCACGCTCCTATACTCGGAGACTTAAATAGCTATTTATACCCATCCATATATTTACTTTTTTAGTAAGTATTTCCGTCTTTTCTATTCGAACTGAGGTACTAGATTTTTCGCAAATTAGATCGGCTCTAACTCGGTAGGGATTTTTACGACTGGAAAACGAGTTTCACTGTTCGCCTCAGCTCCTTACCAGCTGTAAGAAGCTAGAAGACAATTTTTCTCTGCATACTTTTAGGTAGGGGGTAGGAATACCCGGCGGAGGGCGGTGGTTCCAATATGGCATGTTGTATATCAAATGAAAGGTCTCGCTGAGTACTATCGGGTGGTGTACCTTTGTGCCGACTCAGAAAACTTTCTCAGAACATTTTTGTAGCTGGAAAATCATGTTCAAGCAATTGGGTCACATACACCCCAGTTACTACATTTCACGTATATTATTGCAGTTCTTCCATGGCTATTACTGCTCTGTTGTGAAAATTTTTCTTATTGGAAGACAAATTCCACCAATTCCGCGCACGAGAAGTAGAAAAGGCCACTTTTCAACGAGAAAGTCGCTCAAGCTACATCCGATCACCAAAGTTTACCCCCGCTTAATTGAAATAAACATTGTTAATCAAATATGTTCAGAGTATTTTTTGTTTATCTAAAAATATTGCAAGTTTTTCTCAGGAATAATTTACAGTTTTATTCCTCTCATAATTCTCCATCCAACGAGTGCTACTGCTGTATTACCAAGTTTGATTTTAGCTATTATAACCTTATAATAGCAGCGGAAATATATAGCTACCAAATACTTTAAAAAGAATTTGGCTATCCTCTCCAGATAAGCTCTCAGTTGCTGGGGGTACTATCATAAATGGGGTATGAATCTTTTGGTGGATCAAAAAGTAGGTTCATGGAGTTGTTTTTAAAGTTCTGAAACGCCAAAACGCTAGCCTTTCACAATTAATTGTGTAAAATGGGTGTCGGTGATAATCTGTAAGGAAATATTGATGGTAGCTGAACACATCTTGTATATTTATCCGGCTCTCCCACGCAAGGGCAGAAAATTTCTCATAAAGATCAGTTGAAAAACATAAGTAGCTTCATTAAGAGAACCAAACAGCTAGACCGTTATGTCCTAATTGTTTTTTTTTTTTTTAAATTGAGGATTAATAATTTCAACGTAATTAAAAGTTTAAAAAGTTCCATCTGCTGTTAATTAATAAAAAAAAAAAAAATACGAAAACTTACGTTTGCTTGTTGAATAACAATAATTCTTTTTTAACAGTTACTTCTCTGTAATCCCCCCACATGTGGCTTGTCTAATTAAATCTTCTTTTTCTTCTAAGAATTCAAATAAATCTCCGAAATGACGGGTTCAACACTTTTTTCGAGAGCAGTCCACTCACTCACTAATCACTAATCGAGATTACCGCGAAAATTCTGTCTAAAACGAATGAATGTTCTTGTAGTGCTTCTCAACAAAAGATGGTGTCAGCTGTCCAACAATTACAACCTCAAAAGATAATTAAGATTAACAGCTCCTCCAGACAGAGTGCCATTTGACTAGGATAGGCGCGTTGACCTCTCCTGTTGTACATATCACTCTAACTATGATCCATGGTCTCGGGGAGATGAAAACGACTTTAGTGTTATTACTATTTCCAAGATTTCGCTTTTTCTATGTTGGCCGATGACCTTTAACCCAAGCTTATTATTTACAGAGCGGTAAAATTGAAGGATGGACCACAACGGTTGGTTTTTTTTTCGGTTCGTTTTAATACTTTAAATTTAAGGGACCATAAAGATCAAAAGTGTTAGTGACTGCTAACTAACCAGAAATAATTCTTTCTCGAGCTCATCTTAATGAAGCACAATTACTTGAAAGTGCAGAAAATTACTTAATCAACCGGAAATTGATTTAATTAGGCTTGCGCATGCGTGGTGTTTTTTTTAAGTGTTTTTTTTTTTTGTACTTTTCTTATAGTTGTTTTCTTTTGCCTTGTTATTGTTTTGTTACTTTCTTGACTTTAAAAAAAAGGCAGATTTATTTATGAATTAATTTCTCCTTAATGTCAGGGGGATGTGATAATTGAGGTAGTGTTCATAGGTGTTAAATTTTTTTTATGAACTTTCATATAATTTTGTAAATTGTCCATCGATAGTTGCTGCCGTCTAAATTCATTAAATTAGGAGAAAATTAATAAAAACATTGCCGAGTCCGAAAATATGTTAAAAGATCAAGTTGGTTTAAGTCATAGAAAATTTAAGCTTATCAGCCAAAAGCTTTTCATTTGTCTTGAATTAGTTAAGACAAAACAGGAACTGATCTGACTATAGAAAAGCTTTCTTCTTTTGAACTTGACGAAGCAACGATGCTTAAAATGATTGAAAAAGCATTTTATTGGCGATTTTAGATTGAAGTGAACTTTTATAAAAAGGTATAATAGTAATATTGAATAATTAATTAAAGAGTGAAATTTAATCTTAAATATATTATGTTGAACTAAATTACAAATGGGACCAATGGGATGTGTGGGCTGTTTTCTTTTTATCTTTCTGAAAGAAACAATTTAATTTATTTAAAATTATATATTAAAAACATTTAAAAGTGTATTAATTAATTGATAACTATTAGGAAGGGTTACTTAAATTCAAAGTCAACTTTATATTAAATGTATTTATTTAATTTTTATTTATCACAAGAAAAGCGGACACATACTTTTACCTCAGAAAAACTACACAAGACTGGTAGATTATTTTCAACAACTTCTCCTACCTAACTATACCCTTAAAAATATTAAATCTGGCCAGCAGATGTTTCAAAATAACACACAGAATCCTTTCGTTGTCCCTTATTTTATCGCTTTACGGAAATTTCAATGTGAAATTTCCCGGGCTGCTTTTATTGCACCTAGAATTCAGCTTAAGTGAAACTACATACAGCTTTTAGCCAGATATAATATCCTCAGTAGATTTATTTTTGTAATTGTTGAATAAATATTTCAACAATAACAAAATCAACTGCAGGTAAATATTGTTCGGACATATGACTAGGGTAGCAGACTAAAATTCGATTATTATAATATTCATGTAGGGTCTTATTTATCGTTGCAGCATATATGTCCTATATGTACATAGATATGCATTTCGGCTCGATATCATCCAACCATCTTCCAACGTTTCCTGAAAATATTTTCTTTTTTAAGATCAGAATGAACATCTTTTTTTTTTTTTGACTACTCAAAGGAGTGAAAAGCATTGTAGGAAAAATTTCATTATTGGAAAATACAGAGACAGAGATACTCTCACATTTCAGGAATTAAGTTTGACGGTTTATTGACGAAAACACAAAAGTGTTCGCGAAGTTATTATAGTTAGAAATAAGATAGATCAATATATAGAATGTATTTCTGTTTGAAAGACCGTATTGGTTTCTTTGAGGCCATTTCTGTCAATCTTCAGTCAATGGTCATATTCTTTAGCCTTGAAGTTATGGAAGTCATTGAAGTCACACCAAACTAGAGCTCCTGTTTTATGCTATGATTTATTTTGATTTCCACTTCAAACTTTCTAGGATGGATTTATTATACGTTATGCAAATGATGAGGATGGAATCTTTTCCACAAGATCAGAATATGCCCAATTTTTGTGATCATCCCATCTTTAGTAGTCCGAAATCTCAAGCTATAAGTCCTTCTTTTCTTATGGGTTAGAATAGATCCCTGCGGTATTTCACTTGATATACATGAAACAAAGAAATATATTTTCTTGACGAGCACGTAGATATCATCATTTGATTTAGCCACAATTGGTAAAAGTGCATCTCAAAACTTTTATTATCGCTGTAGTCTAGATTCAAATCTGGTAGAGAGCAGAACCAGCAAAATAATATTTTTGCCTATTTTTACTTTTTTCAATTCTTGTGACCTTGATTCTTGTTAGTTCTGAATTACTCTTTTCTCACTCTAATTCCCTTCCCGAGAAAGTCGCGCAAATCTATCAGAGCGCGCACGGCGTTACCTTGGTGTTTTGGCTATTTAAAAAAAAATAAAAATACATGCAAATTTTGACAAATTTAAATTTCAAACTTATATGGATCACCTTGGGAAACTTGGGAAACCCTTTGGAGAATTCCAGAGGAGTTTATCACCATAAAAATTACTTCTTATTTACTTATTATGAAAAATCCTTGTGCGATTCTTGAGAGACAAATGCACCTTCAAAGTAAGTCAGTTTTTGGTGCAGATTGTGCGCATAATAGACAAATATTTTTTGAAAATAAGGCTGATAATGCTGTTACTGTAAATACTGTTATATGATAGCCCGACTTTTTATGGTAATATTTGGATAGCATAGACCAATCAATTTATCTGTAATTTGATCTAGTAGAAGTTTCAGAATAATGTCTCAACCATGATTATCATATTTTGGTTTCATCGGTTTCTTATTTTAGAGTCTAATGACACTGTAGAACCCATCCACTAACCCATTTGCACTTGAAGATACAGAGATGAAAATTTTAGTTAGGCCTTTATAGCTGCAGTAGGACATTCTCTTATGGCACCAGTAATTCTTAAACGGTTTAAAAAAAAAATAAATAAATAAGGAAACAAGTTAAGTCCATCCACTCACGTAAAAATTCTATTTGTGTATAAAAACGAATAAATTAATAAAATCAAATCAAATTAAAATAATTCTTGAAATCATCTGCAATTTAATAGGACTTCTGTCCTTAATATATTCCAAAGCAGCTTGATAGTCGGTCACACTCATTTTCTCAGCTACTTCAAAAGGATTAGCTGCATCAATCCATTTATGACCGTCACCTCCTTTAAGGAGATATGACGTCAGAATGATTTTGTAAATTTTACTATCACTTAATTGTTCATAGTCAACACGATTACATTCAGCACAACGAACAGCAATATTTACAGCTCTCTGTCCAGATGGCAAAGACATATCGTAGTTAACTCGAACTCCAGACATCTGAAGAAAACCTCCATTCAAATGTTCCCGGTGATAGTAGTCACCAGATAATTCCAAAGCGGCTCTGATAATCGATCCTGGTACACTGATAACGTAAAGACTATTATTAAATGGAAGAACATTGAGCACATCATTGTTCGTTATTGCTCCATCATGTTTCTTTTCAATGGATGCTCTTATGCCTATAGATTGTATATGTAGGAGATTTTTATAATTTGATGATTAAATATTTATAAGAAAATTTGATTAAATTTTAAATCATTTACCTCCACCCTGAACGAAAGCAATCACAGCATCATTGGAGACTGAACCAAAATGCTTTTTCAGTTCTTTCTTACGTGCATAAATCATTGAGTCTGCCAATAGGCTTCCCATATTGCATTCTCCTTTTCGACAACTAAATTTCGTACCATCCAATTTGACATCGGTCTTACCTATGACTTCGTCTTCCATAGCAGATATATTGGGACGATATGCATCAACGACTTTAAGTACATCCGCATCTTGAGGTATAGAAGAATCTAGAAGAATCGGGTTTCCCATATATTCGATAAGATTCCCCCTTTGATTGAACTAAAATTATGAAAATATGTAATTTATTGGACGGCAGAAGTGCAGATGGCTCCTAGACTGTGCTAAAATTTTACCTTTAATTTTATATTTCCTAAATATTTGGTGTAAGCATATGCTTGTACTATTGGGACCCGTTTTCCATTGGATTGTGTTATAATAAAAGGATAAGGTCCTTCGGGAACTTCAATATCTGGGGCGTTTCCAGTATATAAAAATGTATTTGTGTGTCCACCAATTACAAGATCTATCTCTGGACAGTTTAATGCGATTTTTTTGTCTGTTTCAAAACCCGAATGCCCAAGAGCTATGATGATATTAACTTCGGCATCTTTCAGTCTTTGGGCTTCTTCACTGGAAAAAGATGAAAATATTTTAGATTCTTAATTTTTCTCATTTTTGGCGAAAATAGATTTTTCGTGCTAAACCGGTAATTTGAGATTCATCACTATTTCGGTTCATACAAAGTACATGTGAAATTTGAAATAGTAAAATGATAAAGTCAAAGAAGTCGTTGGCTTGTATGATATTTGAGAGCTTTGTTTCGATATAGAGTTCACCTACGCACCTATACCTATGTTGTTCAAAAACAACTGTCCATCTGTAGAGCATTTCCCCTTTTGTGATGTGACTCCTACTTATTCAAGGAGGACTACTAAGAACTCTATCCAGTAACCTCCAAGTCAGTACTGTCGTTTGTACTCCGATCGGAGTATTTGTACTCCGAAAACTAATAGCGTACTCCGGTACTACTCCTTTTATAAAAGTACTCCGCTGTTCATTTCTTCATACTTAAAACTCCTATATACGTATGTTGTTAGCAAATAAAGGTTTTAAAAGGCTTTATTCACCTTCATTTAAAATTATACATCCGTAGTACATTTTAGTAATAAAATCTATAAGTCTGGTTGAAAAGTTGATTTGGTACTACTCTGATTTGTTTTAGCCTATTACACCTCTCTAGTCATGTCAATATGATTCATTCGTTAAACGCTGTGATTGATGTTTATGAAGTGATCAATCAACGCTCTCTACTTGAAGAGCTCCAAAATTTCTATTCTAGTCCAGAAATTTTTTTTAATCTTTTTTTTTTCTTCATTTTCCTTCTCACAAAAGCTAAGTCCAATTAATAGTAAATTTTTTATGGAAAGTTTGGCTTTTTTTTATAATTCGGTGAAGGTATTTAGTGATTTAATTTAACTATATTATTTGTTTATTTTAATTCAAGTGTTGTAAAAAATGATTTTTTGTAAGAAAACAATATAAAATTTTTGAATTGTGACACAAAGGAAAAAACTTGAGAATAGTTCCAAATTTTCAAAAAAAAAAAAAAAATCATGGAATTTACAGCTTGCACCATCTCTATGGAAATTTTTAGGGGCGAGGATTAAGATTATCTTCTTTTATGGAAAAAATAAGGAAACATTTCGACAGTAAAGCTAATTTTCGGGGCGAAATCATTTTTTTTTATTTAATGGACTATTAATGGATCACATTTGAGAAGACAAAAAACTATGCCATTGGTGAAAAATTCTTATGGGATCTACAATAATAAAAAAGTAGATTTGTATTACATTTTTTCCCAAAAAACCAGAGCTCAGACAAAAAAAAATTCTCGTCACCAAACGCATTGAGATCTCAATTTAAAAATTTAACCATTTACTATCACATTATGAGCATTCTTGGAAATTCTATGGAAGCTGCTTTATCGCCAATAAAAGGTAATACGTACAATAAACAAACTAAGCGTGTTCAAGAATTTTGCTCTGTATGCACGCAGCCTTATAAATAACAGGGGGTTTTGTAAAATAGTTTTTAAAGTTATTGCAAACAATTAAAAAAGCTCGAATTGGTCTAAGACCAATTCTTACGATACATTTCGATATATTTCGTATGGTCATCCATCTGTGCCAGTTTGATTTTAGAAGCGGCTTTTCGCAAATATTTCCAGAACGGATCATCGGGAAGAAAAATTTATTGTAACCAATTTTATAGGATTTCATATTCTGAAGAAATTTTTGGTACATGAAAACCATATAGGCCTAATCGTTTTCACAGTATACGTAAAAATGCTAAATTTTTGGCAACACCAAGAAAGGGTTGGCCGATTTAGTCCATTTTTGAAATTAAAATTTACTATTAAAAACACTATGTACAAAATTTCAGCTCTCTACGTCGACGCGTTCTCAGGCAATGTCCAAATATATATATAGTGAAAAACGAAATTTGTGCATGGCAGCTCTCTGAAGAAGTTACCCGATCTGTCCCATTTTCGAGCTTAATTTTCCGTTGTTTTTTGAAGGCCATAGGCAAAATTTCAGTTCTCTAAATACACGCGTTCTTGAGTTATCGTGAGGATGGACGGACGAAAGGACATGCAAAATCAAAATAACTTTTAATGTTATGCATTTTGCTCTACCAGAATTATTTCTGAGCTTTACTGATTCAAATATTGTAAAAGATTTGAAATGCAGAAAAACTAAAGCGACTGAAGTTGTCAATATAATTTTGTATTATGACTGTATTAAAATCCTTACTAATATTTGGAAAATTCAAAAGTTTTCAATAATTAAATAATTAAACTAATAATAAAATTCTTGTATTTTATTAGTATATACACCTGTAATAAGTTGCTTTATGCAGTCCCAGACAACATACAACTAGATAGGAAAATCTCCATATAAACCCGGAGCACTTTTTGAAAGCTCTTTAACTTTTTATTCAACCAAGGAAAGGTTATAATTGCGAAGAATTTATGTGACATAATACAGCAGGAGAGAGAAGGAATGTATAGAGCTTTCTATTAAAGGTCCATTAGCTCGTTGTAATTCGACAGTTTTTTTTTGTGAGGTTTTCACATCTAGATGTAAGTTATCTCAGATGCAGGTTTGCTTTTCTCAAGAATATCTTTTCATGACAGAAACTTCTTACTTCATGCAAGTATGATTACCTGGATCAAAGCAATTAATTAATGAATGCTTTAAATCAACAGCTGTCCACTGAACTTAAGAAATTCTTATTTCTAAAAAAAAAAAAAAAAAAAAATAATGGGAAAATTTTAAAATAAAAACCAGTTGTTTCTATATAAAAAAAAATATAAATAATGTAATAATACTAGACATATAAAGATTTATTTAAAAATCTAAATATGAATCATTTGAATGAAAATGGGTTTTATTCACACTAATATGATTTTAGGATCCCATTCTAATTAATATGAATTCATTAAATTTCGTTAGTCGTGTACTCCGGGTTTTCCGAAAGTACTCCGCTTTGACAGCAAATTGTACTACTCTTGAAATTTTCCAAACGACAGCACTGCTCCAAGTTGCTTGGGGTCTGCAATTAGACCCCTCTTAGATCTAGTGCTTGCCGTATGTGTGCAGGCTATTTATTCAAACTTATGTATGTATACTAAACTTCACGAGCCTAAACGAAGTTTGACTGATAGTATTCTGAGGATCATCGGTAGAAGACAATGCGGAGCTAATAGTCGATATTATCACTGATCAAATTTAGCTTCACGTCCATATTTATTGAAAGTGATACTCCTTGATAAACCTATGAATGTCACCGCTAGCTGAAATGATGCTTGTATGAATCTCTCATGGGTTGCTAAATTTTGAACGTTGCATGACATTAAATGATCTGGTGGGAGATCATTTCTAATGCGAAAGAATTACCATTGAAGAAATAAATAGTAGTAGTGAGCACATTTCTTAGATATAAAAGATGTCATAAGACCTGAACGGGAAACCAACTTAGTGTTCTGGTTTGTTGTGATGGTAATGCTTATTCCTTAGATATTAGCTCTAAGGTAGCTTAGTGTTAAAGTTCGTCCGTCCATCAGTTTGACAGTTTTTTTTCTCTCTTTCAAATCGGCAGTATGCTGATAATTTCGACATTTGCTACTAGGTCGAATCTCTTTGAGACTAACGCGAATGACTTGAGAACTTTAAAGGCTTAATCCGCTTGATATATCTGTACATAGTGCTTTTTATTAGAGACCGTATTCATATAAAATAAAGAGTTGTGGAATTTGAAAGATGTGAGAAATTTATTTATTTTGTAATTCAGACAACTACTTGCTAAACTGCGGTGGAACGATAAGCTTGATAGCTTGATCAGTATTATATCTTGAACCTTCGCAGATTGTAAACCCGAAGAGAAATAGAAGATGATAGCCTGTTCCACATTCGCAAAGTTCGGGATAAGATAGCATCACGAAGTTTTACTGTACGGTCGAAAGTATTTTGAAGGGTGAAAGGAGGCTTACAGAGCGAGTATTTCGTGCAGTAATTTAATCTACAAGGGATCAGACTAGTTATTTCATCGGAAAATTGACCATGAATGTAGCAATAAAGGAGCGAATGTTAAATCGCTAATGAACTTAAAGGCTCTCTTTTGGACAACATCCAATGAAGCTAAAGATGTATGATTATCCCCGGTCAAGATGCAAGAATTATATTCCATTCTAGGTCTGATATAAGACTTGCAGAGGAGTGTTAGATTTGATGGCCTGAAATATTTCTTATACCTTTTCAGAAGTCCAAGACATTTCGATGCTTTTTTGGCAACAGAGAAGATATGGTCTGTCCAGCATAATTTACCGGAAATATTAATCCCAAGAATACTTAGTGACGGTGTATCGGAATTGATGTACCATCAAAACTCAAAAGAAACAGGAGTGGTTAAGTGATGATCTTGTATTGAAAAGATAAAACAACATTGGATCTTTGATGCATTGAATTCGATGCGATTTATTTTGCTCTAAGCGAGGATATTAAAAAGATCGATATTTAATGATCTAATCATGCAATCTCGATTGACAGAAGTGGAATTAATTCACTCTGGAGTGATCCCCTTAAGGACCTTGAATATATCCATCGTACGGATGTGTATTGTCTCTTGTACACATCCATACAGGGGATGTAAAAAAGGGGCATATGCAGTGTGTGGAAGACGAGAATTTGAAGCGAATCGAGCAGCCAAAATATTAGCCTTATTCAGGGAGTAAACAACCACTTTTTGTTTTTATGATGTTGCAAAATCTAAGTGGATACCTTACGATGCCGTAGCACAGCTTTGGCAGGAAAGGAATAAGGGGTAGGGAATTGAGGATTATTGGGTTGAGTCAAGTAGGTGACGGTGCGCATTACGCTTGAATGTTTTTTTCTCATAGTTGGGGGAAAATTAGATGATGGCAAACTGTTCCACATTCGTACTGTTCTGCTTTTGAATGATTCACGGAATTTCACAGTACGGCCGAATTTGACTTCAAGGGTGTTAGAATTAGCTCGCGTTACAGCTCGTGTGGTGCACATGGGAAGATTTCTACGAGAGAGCAAGCTAGAAATTTCGTCAGAGCAATGACGATAGAAGTAGCGATAAAAGAGAGACAGATATCCGACATTGCGTCGGTGCTCTAGGGAATCAACAGTTGCTATTGATATGTCATCGCTAATAAGCCGAAAGGCCTTCTTTTGAACTTTGTCTAAAGCGAACAATGCAGTGCTTCCAGCCCCTGCCCAAATATGGGAATTATGTTCTAATCTAGGCCTGATATGAGACTTGTAGATTTTCGCCAAGTCTGATGGAGTAAAATATTTCTTGCATCTTTGCAAGAAGTCCAGGCATTTCATCGCGTTTTTGGCAATGACAAAAATGTGATCGGACCAACTAAGATTGTTGGATATTGCAATGCCTAAGATGTTAAGAGATGGTGAGTTCGATATATCTTCACCATCGACGGAAATGGGTTGAGGAGGTGTTGGAGCACGTTTAAGTGATAACAGGCAACATTGGGTTTTGGAAGCATTAAACAAAACCCGTTTCGCTCTGCCACAAGCAAGTATTTTTGTGTGGTCATAGTTTAGTGAACTGAATATGTGGCTTCGTTTGTCAGGTATAATATTCGCACAGGAATCAGCTACAGAGTCGAATGAGTACTCGAAATTAAGGGTGCTGTCGTCTGCAAAACTATGAATAGGATTGACAGTGAGAGCTAGCAGATCATTAATAATAATGAGGAAGAGAGTAGGAGAGAGCACAGAACCTTGCGGTACACTAACACGGATTATAAAACGGTCAGAAGTAACTCCGTCCAATATAACTTGAATTGAACGGCGAGAAAGAAAGCTTTGAATCCATTTTAATATTAGAGGGTGTAGACCTAATGCCTGAAGTCCTTCGAGATATCTAATGCGATGATTCTCCAAAATTATGGAGACATTGATTCCAACGCTCGGTAAGGAATGTTAGTAAATCTCCAGTAGAGCGGCCAGCACGAAAGCCATATTGGCGATCATTAATAAGGTGATTAGTTTCTAGATATTTCATCAATTGGGTGTTGATGAGTGTTTCGAAAACCTTCACTATTGTTAACTAGTGAACGTATAAAGGAACTGCTGAAGTTGTTCCTGATGGTCTTGACAAGAGACCAGAAGCTTTTGCTACCTTGCAACTTGCCCATATTCTCTGCCTAAGACTCTGATCAAAAAGAAACACCTTGGCACAGGTTTGAGGTGGTAAATTGAGCAGTGATTGAACATCGGCCTAAATTATCAAGAGAGGAACCGACTGAGATGGAATATTTTTCGTCGTGATATATTAGAAAAATCTAGTAGAATAGCTCTATATATTGTCAGTTGCATCAGGAATTCCCGTTGGTGCATCCACTAGCTGTTGCAAATTAAAAGATTCACAAAAGAGCTCAACGAATCGGCCCGCAGGTTTGCTATGGATATTAAAATTGCCTGTCAGAACGATTTCGGAAGAAGTTGCCTTTGATGAGTAAAGCCCTGTCGTATAGAACATATGAAATATTTTGTTTAGAAATGCGTAGCTAAGAAAACGGCGTAATATTTAAGTAGCAGGAGCCAAATATCATCAGGCCCATTTGAAAGATTTTTATTATTCGCAAGTATTTTGGAATACCTTCCATATGTAGACATAGAGGTTTTTCTGACTGTTACAGGCGAAGATGTAGAAGTTAAAATCTCCCTAAACAACGATACTTATTCATATTATTGTATTGGTTATTTTGAACACAAAAGTTTGCCAAATATATTATTCCAAATAAAGACTGTGATCTTTATTAAGAGGGTGCCATTTCGAACGTACTCTCTAAACATTATAAGTTCAACAGTACAAATCAGCCTTGTATAGTTGGCATTATTCTTTAGACTTTTCGATCCTAGGTAAAATATAATAAAATCCAACTTACTTGACATAATCAATTTCTGGATAGATGTCGACATCTTCAGCTGAAGCCATTTTCTTTGTATCCCTAGTTAAGTATCCAATTACTCCAATTTGAATACCTTTAATTGTAAGAATTGTTGAATTTTTGAAATTTTTCGCAGCACTCAATTTAGGTGCCCTTTCCAATCCTAAATTAGCTGTGACTATTGGAAAATTAACACTATTCAAAAAAGGCGCTAATCCTTTTACTCCTTTGTCAAATTCATGATTTCCCAAGCACTGGAATTTTATAAAAATATTTAATTTCAATTTCCCTATATTTCTCTTATTTAATTCAAACCATTGCTTCTGGTGCTAAAATATTCATCATTTCACTAGCTATTTTGTCTTTAAAGATTGTAAACCATATTGTTCCTGAATAGGTATCACCAGCATTTAGATATATTACTGGAATACCTTCAGGTTTTTTTGCGTCCTCTCGGAATCGTCTTATTCTTAAAAAAAAAAGCAATAAAAAATAATTATTTTTCAGATTTTAGTTTAAGTTAAAAAACTCACTCATGCGCTGTTCTTGCAAATCCTCCGTAGCATTTTCTTTCAGCCGCATCTAATTCTGTACATTTGTTGCTGTTCACGTCTGTTTCTTCAAACCTTGCGTGAATGTCATTATTATGTAGAACTATGAATTCTAAATCATTATCTTCCACTGGTGCTGCTTTAATGTATTTCGAATAGCATAAAACTGCTAGAAAAAATTGCAGTTTCATAACCCTATTTGGCTTCATTATTTTATTGTTGTATTTCTACAAGTATAAGTCTGTCCTCCTAGAAGATAAATAATAATATATTTAGTGAAAATAGAGCAAAAACAATATATTTGACAACACCGAAAGTACTTATATGTTCGTTTCTGAATTTTTAAATTTTTAAATTTAGACTGGTAAATTTTATTGAATGATAGAAATAAGAAAAAGTTAACCAAATATTTACTTTAAATTAAATTTTAAAAGTTAGATCCTTCCGCCATGTAAATCTTCACCTTTATTCTTGCTAGCCTATAATAGATGGCGTACAAGGTCTTATTATATTCACAAGCTACTTTTCCCTGTTTTATTGCTTTTTTAAGGGGCTCCAAAGTAAAAGATTTGAGTCTTATCAATAAAAAAAGATCATAATCCTTGTTGACATAATATCCTATTTGTGGTGTAGGATAATAATGTGATACAGACTATTGTTGGCAGTTTCTTGCAGATAAAATAGCTTTGAATTCCCATTACTGGGAATTTTGTCCACAGATTATTATGCAAACTCCCACAATTTTTCCCTAGGTACCAAAAAGTATGAGAAATACACTAAAAAGAAAAAGTTCATGTAACTTTTAAAAAGTAATTAGTTTTTTAGTGAAGATCTCTATAAAAGTACATTCGCAAATTAAGAGTAAAGTGATTAGTTCA
This sequence comes from Dioctria rufipes, assembly GCA_963924295.1. NCBI lineage: Eukaryota > Metazoa > Arthropoda > Insecta > Diptera > Asilidae > Dioctria > Dioctria rufipes. The sequence continues at coordinate 18,746,047 of OZ002740.1, read as the reverse complement.
ACTACATAAAGCAATAAAGCAGCTATTAAATACAAACTCCCACCTCTAATCACGGTCCTAGTCATTTCAACTATGTATGCATAAGTAAATTTGTGCAATTGTGTTATTTTCTTATTTTCATCTTCCAAAGATTTTCTATTTGAAAAATGCTGAATAATTGATTAATTAATTAATTTAATATACTTGCACAGCAAAAATCCTTTTTTTTTGTGCCAATTTTAAGGAAATAGTTTTAGAACTTTGGATGTAGGATTTTTCCCATATTTTATACGGGGAGACGAAATTTTTGCTTTTGTTCCTTTTAAAATTTTTTCAGACCTGCAATTCTCATAATATGAGAGAATTTCCACGATCTCCTAAAACTGATACAGATAGTTTTCTTGAAAATTAAGTACTTTCTGGCAACCCTGTTAATATAAATATTAATTTTGCTCGTATGTAGTGATCAATTCGTTGACTAAATACAATAATAAAATAATTAGCCTCGAGGACTTGTCATGGAATTCTGGTGTCAGAAAAAAAAGCCCCGCTATGAATGCATAGCGAGAAGTGGAAAATCTTTCAAAGAACTTGTATCAACTATCAACTAAACTGGGTTGGAAGCCGATATAGAATAACTGTACTCTTTTGGGTAAACTATCCAGTTCACTGCACTACTGCTATAAAAGAACGTCATACACAATCAACGATCTTTATTTGAAAAGCTTGGTGCTGTCTCAAGAGCCATTCTACGAGTCAGAAACTAACTAACTTACTCGTAGGACCCATCTAAACAGGCTCTATGGAAGGTATTTCGATGGAACAACTTCGTGCCGACACTTTCCTTAAACTTCTTCAAGAAGTGCTTTGAGTCTATGTCTAGACGGGTTAGTATGAGCCTGTTTAGATGTATCAGAATGACCCAGTTTTGACAGGTCAGTATGCTGGTAGGGTGATACCTAATTCCTGCTCCCAACCATCATCTTACCTACAAGTTTTCGTGAGGCAGAGGCAGGATACCGACCCGTCTAACCAGGGTCTATGCTGCCTATGCCACACGAAACTTGTAGGTAAGATGATAGATGGTGGCAGGAAAGAAGTACAACAGCAGCACAGGCAGCTCTTGAGGCAGAACAAATTTTTATTCGCTATTATGATTCCCAGGATCATTCCAGTTTAAAGAATTGCAGTGTATAAGTAGTTGTTACTTTACATAATTTGTCGATGTATTAGTTTCACCGATTGAATGCAGAAAGTTGACTGATGTAAGCATGAAGGGCATTTTGAAGCAACTCAAAACGCACCTTATACTTTGGAAGGAAACGCACTTTAAGTGAAGTACTGAAGATTGCGCCTCAGAATATAATCGATTCTTAGAAAATTGTTGCGAAATTACACTTTGGATTTTTGAGTTGAGTTATGGTTAGAAACTAAAGTGCTTCGATGTACATTATTTAGTTTTTGACATTATCTTCATTTTCAACCCTAAGAATGTTACTTGCATTACTTTCAGAAAATTTTTCAGGAAGAAAAACGCGATTATAGCTATCTATTCTGCATTATTTCCACAACTACTAAGAATAAAGTGGAATACGAGGAGTCATATATTCAAACATTCCAAAGAATGCTTCGGTCTGCATGATTGTAAGCTTCCATTTCCCGCTGCGTAACTTTCAAACAGATTTTCATAAAAAAGAACTAAAATCTTGGAAATATTTCTATTCGAAAGTCTCCTTTCATTATAAAGCAAATATAAAATCGGTTCTATTTTGCGCAGAATGGATGGAAAGAAAACGGACTGAGAATTTTTTTGTTTACTACATATGTAGGAGAAGATGGGGCATAACGGGATACCGGGGCACAACAGAGTAAGGATATTTTTATATGATCGTGTGCAGTACTTATTAACTGAGCTGAGATTAAAATTACGCTTTTTAAATAATACTTTTTCCAAACACAAAACAAGGGGCAAAATGGGGTATAGGGCAAGGGACATAACGGGGTCCTTGTTTCTTAGTAGTTTGAGGCATAATGGGGTAGGTACTCCTCTTTTCCCCTTTGCATACTTTAGTTTTTTTAACTAACTTTATGCATAGTACTATTGAACTTAATGTTATCCATGAGAACTGAAATAAATTTGGCTTCCCAGCCTACTAAGATTATTCATTGCCATCAGAAGAGTCAATCACACTTGAGTTATCTTGGACTAGAATTACCATCCAAGACAAATCTACAAATGCTATGCAGTCTTAAATTAACGCAAAATATAATGCCCATACCAAAAGAAATCAGGACAAAATTGAAAATTTGTGACGGCGCACATTGGGGGCAATTGATCTATAAAGTTGGCCATAAATAAAAATATGAAATAACACATGCGCGATCGTTTTTATTATTTTCGTATACCTTATTGTCGTCCTGCGTACAATAAACCGAAATAGTACGGTTCCCTTCCTCTCCAGGATGGCTCAGTCGAAGCCATTTGTTTGCGGAGATTACACGTGTGATATTATCGTTTGTTTTTACCTGTTTTTGTGCATTTATAGTGAGTTTAATGTCTGAAATCTGAAATATTCCACTCTTTTGTTATGGAACCATCAAGTTCAGGTATGTAACATCATTTTAGTAACCGTTACTTGCAAAAATGTGTATGTAGTTTTAAATCATTGCTGCAACATAAAATGGCCTTTGATTATTCGTTGTTTTAAATTATTCTCAGAAAAACGTCGCTTATTAGTTGTGTCACCCCCCCCCCCGCCTTCCCGCTCTGGTTTTAGTTTTTTCGTTTTTCTAATGAACGTTGATTGTATATTTCAAAACCGATTTTGCTGCCTGCTCTTGTTTGCTCCTAAGCTCAGTATTCGAGCTTTTTCAAAGATAGTCAATTTTAATAAAAATCAAATATTCCATCATTACCTTCAGGGATGAGTCCCAATACAATGTTCATAATGCAAAAAGAACTTTTTGATGTTAGGAGGGCACTGTAAAATTGAGGACCAGTTTTTGAGAGAAGAGGTCAAGACCAGTACTAAATGTCCTGAAGTTAATCTTAAGGGCTTAAAACAAAAAAAACCTTAACACGCTTAAAATCAAATTTTAAATCTCGTCAAGGCTCAATCTACAGTACCCAGATGATGATATTGAATATTAAATAATATCGTATGATATCTACTGGTTGCTATTTGACGAAGAAAAATACGAAAAAAAGGTTCAATTTTTTGTTAATTTCGAAAATTTTCGAGCATAAAAATTTTCGTGTTTGGAAAATGCATAAGCACACCAAATTGAATCTTTCTATGGCTGAAGGTGTTAAAACTATGAAGTGAAAACAAACAAAAAAGTATGTTTAGATTTTCCTCCTTATTTATCCTCCAAAACGCAAATTCTAAAATCTGTAACATATTTTGGATTGTAATCATATTGTCTATCATTTGAAATTATAAAGTTCGAAATTGAATTGAATTTCGATTACCGAATTCGCTTAAACTTTCGAAGTTCATATTTTCGAAAATATTCGAAATTCGAATTCGAATAAATCTTTACTAACACCCTTAAAAAGAAATATTCAACTATGGAATCCATTCAATATGTCTGTGACTTATGGCCAACTTTGAAGGGCCGCTGCCCCACTGTGGGGAGTGGGAACGCCTTATAAACACGAGCTGGCCTTATCCTAAATGAAGAAAAAAGGTAGCAAAAAACTTAAAGTTTGGAAGGAGTAGTAAGGGTAAAGCACCTTTTATTAAAAATAAAACTGCAGCCGAACCAAAAAACATAAAGGGAAAAGCCTCTGCGTCTTCATTGTCAAAAAAAGATGATACGGCATGCCCTTATTGTAACTATCTTTGGTCACAATCAGAAAAAGGATGGATTCAATGTATGTCCTGTAAACACTGGGCATACTACTCCTGTACTAAAGTTGACAATAATAGCTGTGTTTCATTGGGTTGTGTAAAGTACTCCTAATTACTTCCTTTTACTCACAACTACTCATGCTCTTGTCCGCGAGTAGATGAGCTGAGTAGTTTTGCAAGAATTTTCCGCTGGGTCTAAGTGATTATTGAAATGTCGATTAGATGAAATTTGAGAGAAAATGTTTATAAAGAAACAAATAAAATTATTTAACTCATCGAGAACAGGAGAATTATTCAAATTTATATATTATCGTTATGAAAATAAATATGGTAAGAACTTTTAATATAATAAATATCGAACAGAGACCTACTGCTCGAGGAAAGTAGCTTGCATATTGGTCCAGTTTTTCATAATTTTATTTTCAGTAGCCTTTAATGAAATTAATTTGAGTAATATATTTAGTTAATAATCCTTACTATTTGCATAAGAAATTTAATACAACAGAAATAAAACAGAAATATCTGAAATTGGAGGTTATGTTTTACTCGAGACATAACAAATTTGCGTTCCATTCGGAAAGTGCTGAAGAGTACTTTACACGGCCCAATGGAACACAACTAATGACGACGAGGCAGTTCATCTTGTGCAAGTCTGAAGAACGACTTTAAAAGAAATTTGAACTAATTTTTAATAAACGAAATCAGACATCATTTTTCCCCAAGTGTGAGGTAAAACGGGGTAAATGACTTATTTTCCTTATTGATATTATTATTTAAGAATTCACTGTATATTTCATTCCCTTATTGGAACTAAATCGTTAACTGATAATATGACTTTGTATATTTGTATATTTATATTTAGTGCTGAGTTTTCAATAAAGTCCCTTACATATCCCGTTATGCTCCGTGTTCCCCTATGGAAAGTTATTGTAATAAATATAAAAAAAATACACGTGCTATGCTACACTTTTTTTTTTTAAATAATAAAACCGGAGAAAAGAAAGTATATCAAAAACATAAAAAATGTTAAAACTCAAAATTTTTTGTGGAAAATTCTTTGCAAAAAGTGTAGCTTATCTGAAATTCTCTTACAAGGTAAGAATGTTCGAGATTAAAAAAAAATATTGCATGACATTTTCAATTGGCTCTTTGTTGTACATGCGTCTCTATTTTTGACTAACCCATCTTCATTTCATTAATGGAACCATTGTCTTATTAAGTATACCAATTAAGATCAGAATGCAGAATTCATTTTAGCCTCTAATTTATACCGGTTCTGGCAGCGATTTACATCGACTGTTTAAACTTAATGTATGAACATTTGGTCTTGAGCTTAGTAGTGATAATTTTTTATTCTATATTTAGATAATACTATCTGCATTTCTTGTTTTGTTTTTAGTTATTAATTTAAAAATCAAAAATCATCATATCCACTTAAAGAGATTTTGAGAAAATATTTTTAACATTTTAGAAAGTGTAAAAATCAGGCGTCGATTTACACTACACTTTACACTACACTTTACACTTTTGTGTAAAAACAGATTTGATTAAAATTTTTTATGTATCAAAAATAATTTCAAGAATTTGTGGAGATCAAAGCGGGGTAAAAAAATCTTTTAACACAAAAAATTCAAAACACACTGTTACTACCAGACCCAATTCATTCAAAAAACATGGAAAATTAGTTCTTTAGACTAAAAAGATACCTCTGTTCACTATATAATTTATGAAAATTAAAAATGTAATAATAATAAAATAATAACACTTGTGTAAACTTTTACTTTTAGCAGTACGTTACTATGTGTACTTAATAATAATGTATACAACAAAAAAAAAACCTACTTCACTAAAAGAACTTTCCAATTCAATTCGGCTACGCTGATCTATATTAATTTATTTCATTAATTAGTGTCACTTGATGTACTTTTGCACTAACAAAGTAGGTAGCCACCCGCTGTCTTGTACTTAGCGCCTTTTTAATCGCGATTTATTAGCTCCGACACAGACTCCGAACTGTGATGATCTTTATACTCTTCTGATGCTTAGATGAAGTTCTCATCTCAGGTTATGATGGATCATTGAATCGAAGTCACTCTATTCTATAGAGATGGAAATGGATTAGAGAGGGAGACAATTTTCATTCTTTATATAAAGTTGGTTTCGTTTATCTCTTAAATGTTTCTCTAAAATAAAAACAAGCAGATAATAATTTAGTATGAATACTATCTTTAGTAGGGGGTTTCACTATGTATGTGCTGATTGATATCTTACTATTCATGCCATCGCGGTGGCCTGCCGCTCCGTCTGTAACAGACTCTTTTTCATCTTATTAGTTTGACGATTGAGGAGAGGTTTTTTTTTTTGTTTAATTTGTGTTATTTTTATTAATGAGTCTGATAAGTTTATTGACTTCATTTCTACGTTTGGATTTTGATTATAATTATGTGTATCTACTTAGTATCTGCAAGGTTAGAAACTTTGATAATATTTACGGAATCCATGCTAATTTTTATGTTTTTTATTATTTTTTCTTTTTTCTTTTTTTTTTTAGTGGCATGTGGGACATAATGAGATAATATTTTTATTATATGTTATTTTTTATTTTTTTTTGTATAGATGAGTAATTCCCATTGAACTGAGAAATTATTAATGTTATCAAAATGTTATTATTACTTTTTATATGAATATTTTTCTTAAGTAAACTATTAAGATTATTTTTGATGTTTTGATTTTGAAATTCATAGTGATTCGGGAATTCACAAATGGAAAGTGGAAAGTTTGAAAATTTACTATCATCCTGGGTGCATCGCGTTAAGTGTAAGATCTTCAGATTTGTTGCATATAGATAAAACTTCCACGAGAAATACTTCCCAAGCAGTGAAATAAAAATGCAAAATTATTTTCTTGTTCTACTCCTAGATTAGACTTGTATTTGTGGAGGGGTGTGCAGGCGTTGGCCTCGCATTCACTACGATCAGGAAGATCTATTGTGAGCTCCCGTTCAATTTATTCCCTTTTTATGTTTAGACTGTTAATTAAGTTTAGAACTATTCTAGGAGTTAGGTTCCACACGTACATAGTTTGGTGAAGGAAAAGCGTGTTCGGGGTGGAGTAATCTCCACCTGGCCAATGCTTTACAGTTGCGTTGCGAAGCAGGTGCTCCGAACTTTCATGAGCATCCAGATAGAAGCGGCAAGATGAAGTCTCAGCAAAGCCCATCTTGAATCTTGGGTAATGGTTTGAGAAGAGCTCTATAACCATTATGAGCTCTCTTTCTGTAAGAAGTAGGAGTTCTTTTGTTTTTCGGCCAGAGATGTCGGTAAACTTTTTTTTTCCTAAGGAATTCCTTGTAGCCTTTCCCAATAAAGAGATTTTTGACTATTCTCCCAGCTATTTAAGATAGCTATGCACAGTAGTGGATCTAGCATTAAAATTAGATGGGGGTCATCTTACAAATTAAATTGAGCAAGAACAAAAAAAAATCCAGCGCCGTAAGTCACTTAGTTTAGCGACCGCAGTACTGTAGTGAGGTACTAGGAAGGTTTCCGCATTAAGCGGTGTGGATGATGCGTCATTTTTTAGTATACTTTTCTTTACAAAAAGTAATTTTTTTATAGAATAGTAGTTTTGGGTGCAAACTGCAGGAGTCATTTAAACCAAACTTTTCTCAGTTTTACACACTGTAATATATTATATGGACTGCTCGATATGCTATTTCATGTGGGCAATTTTTTGTGTCAATAGTTCTTACGTCGATGCCAATAGTGAAACAACCATTGGCGGGAAGTTGAAAAGTGATTTTAATAAAACCTTTCGAATTACTGTTAAGTATCTAAGCTTTTGGTAAAACCATTTTTATCACTAATTAACCCAAATAATTAATTTAAAAAAATTTATTTCGACGAACCCATTTATTTATTTGTTGCCTACAGTTCTTTCTCAATTAGTACTTGGCGCTTAGATCAAAAGAGAACGTCATATATACATATATATACAGGGTGATTCAGATCAAGATACAAGATAATTTAAAGATGCTTAACTGAAAAATGCAGAGGAATACACTTGTCGACAGCTACTATTCTTGGCTATTTAATAAGCCAACAATAACCAAAGTCTATAGTGTGGTTCAAAAGTTATACTCATTTATTCTCACGAATATTGGCGAAATCTTCAACTGGCCACAACTCCTAAAGGAAGGTTTCTAGGGGGGGGGGGGGGGGGAGGGGGGGGGTTTATGTGGAACAATCGCGTGGTATACCGGAAGGTATCTTGATCTGAATCACCCTGTATATATATACTTTCTGCAGTATGTAGTCCGTCCATATTATACATGTCAAGTTTTACCGTCCATATTATACATGTCAAGTTTTACATAAAAATGCCGCAAATATTTTAGAATGTTATGAGTTAGGACTAAGTTAGAGCTCTGATGTGGTAGTGAGGGAGTCTGTTTCGTGGCTTGGGAAGTGTTTCTCGAGGGTTTTGGATCACCCAAAGTTAGATTCTCAAACTCAAATTCTGAGTAAAACCTATACACCTACATCACATGCATACAATAATATTCATTGAAATAAATTTTGATTTTTTTAAGTTTTGGAATAAAAATTTTGTTTGAAGTTGATAAATAAAAAAAATATAGAATAATAAATATATTTTTTCAAATAACTCAATTAATTAAATATTTTTTTCCTCAAATTTAGGGGGGGGGGTCATGACCCCACCTCCCTGGATCCGCCGCTGGCTCTGAGGTAACACTTTGCAGTACCTACCTACTACAAAATGGTTCACGTCCGACAAAGGGGTTCCCGCTCTCCTTTTGGCTAGACCGTCAATAATTTTATTGCCTTTATGGCCCTCATGTCCAGGAACCCTATGAGGATAACGTTGTTTCTCATTGATAAATTTTTAGGGGTTTGCAGACATTCCCAAATAACTTGATAGTATAGGACTTTAAGGTCCTGAGAGCGGCTTGACTTTTCGAGAGGATATTAATAGTTGAGCCATTTTTGATGGCTCTTTCAAGGCAGGTATTGGCGCATTTTTCTATTGCTAATAATGCTAAGGGCTACCTAATACGAGCACCAATAATGACATGACCTGAGTTATGACTGTTGAGTTCTATGCTAAATATACATATATGTATATTATGTACCTCAGCTCAAAGGGTTTTTATTTCATCTAAGATTTCTTCTGTTTAAAAAACTTTCTGCTTAAATCCTAGGGGTTTTAGTCTATGTAGATATGAAAAATCAAACTTTAACTAAACTAATACCTACACAGCCTAAAATTAAGTAGAAATGTAAATGAACAGAATGTTTGATGAGTAGTTACAAATTTCTTATGAGGGGAAGGAGAGGGAGCAAATTTGTTTTTATCCATTGTTCATGATTTGAATCCTCCTTTTGGAAAAAAAACTCTGGCTTTCTTAACGAAAAATGTCTTAAAGAACTATAATCTTTGGGTAAGCAGATGAAGGAAGGAATACTCCATCGAGGGACATCATCGGATCCAGTTTCGTGTCACAATGTTTAACTTTATACATGATGCGGCTTCATTTAAAACTGTTCTCCTCCAAATTGTTCTGAGTTTCCCTGTATAATGTTCTCTTTGCAGGCTCTTATATTGCCCTGTCGTAGTTTTGTTATTGTTATTCGATGTAGAAACTTGATATACGGGTTTTGAATATCACGACTTAAATAAATCGATTGTGCTATGGATCTGTATTATTAGGTTTCGGCCACATTGGGTTATTAGGTTTCGGCCACACTGAGTTAAAAATAAACTATTACTTGATTTGAGTCGGTTGGCTTTGTGAAAATCTGATGAGTTTCCAAATTCTTTCATAAGATATTTATGTCTTTGGTGAGAAAATTCTGAAAATTGTCCAAAAATCACATGTCGTTTAACTTTTCATTTACATAATCGGTAGTTATCGGCTGTGACCCTGTCCAGTGTTTTAAGCATATACTCAACTTGTCATACATTTTGACAAGTGAATAGAATCTGGTGTTAATCACAGTTTGTCTAGCTCTTTGAATGAAGACCTCGAGAGAATCCACCAGTGGACCATCCTAAACAATCTCCTCATCAATCCAGTGAAATCGAAGGCTTTGGTTATTTACAAGACTTCTATTGACACGTCGTACTTCCCTCCGATCATTCTTAATAACAACTTAATTCCATATGTTGAATCGGTTCGTAATCTCGGCGTAATTTTTAATAAGACCCTGAAGTGGAACGATCACATTAAGTTTATCATACGTAGAATCTACGGTGGCCTTCGTTCGCTTTGGGTCACAGGCTCCTTTACGCCTACTCAAACCAGATTGCATTTAGTGCGGACACTACTGGTTCCCTTAATAACATATGGGTGTGAGATCTATGGTAGGCTTGATTCTGTCTGCTGGAGGATGCTTATAACTGCATTTAATTCCATGATTAGGTATATATATAACCTTCGTAGATTTGATCATGTTTCGCAACATGCTTCTTCAGTCTTCGGTTGTACTCTTGAAGCTTACTTGCAGCTTCGACTGATTGCATATGTGGCTAAAATTATCAAATTTGCGCAACCTAAATACCTGTTCGACTTACTTACGTTCGCTCGGTCCAGCCGAACAATGACTCTTATTTTGCCAAATGCTAATTACCTCGTTAGTAGACGCCTGTTTTTCATCCAAGCTATCAAATTGTGGAACTCATTGCCAGCTTCGTTGCGAAGATCGCTTTTGTCAAGTACATTGACCACCTTCAATCAAAATGCATTAATTTACTATTCTTCCTAGAGTAATTCCATATTTTAATTTATTTTTTTTCTTATTATTTCTTATATAATCTTTTTTGTTTTTTTTTTCCTTATTCTTTCTTAGCTTTGTAGTTTTGTAGGTCTAGCTGTAAGTTAGTGTAACTTTATAGTATAAGATTTCTTCTTATCTTATTAATTATATTGTCTTAACTTGTACAACACAAAAGAATTTCTATTCTCATTTGTACAATGCCTATTGTTGAATAAATTGAAATTGAAATTGAAATATTGAGCTTACCTACTTCGTTTCCCTAGCTTCACTTTCATTTTATTAGCATTTTTTTAGTTATTAACTAAAATACTGAGAAATTCTTAGAAATGCGTGCGGTAGAAAAAAATATTTGTATTGTAAATGACATTAACTGTTTCTTTTTCGATTTCGGTATAGTGCTACATATAGGGTGATTCCAAGCATGTTGTTAAAACCGATAATTATGATAACTCTGTAATTTTAAGAGGGTAGGAAACTTGGGTTGATTTTTACAACAATCTTCTTTAGAAACTACTTGGCATACTGATTTTGTGTAGATATATAACGATCGGCGAACTAATCCAAAGAACATTGCAAAAGCTTCTTAACTGAGCTATAGGTTGTGGTTTGGCGCTTAACTCAGTAAACTACAAATAATCCCCTTTACTCGGAGGAGAATTATTCCAACTTTCGCTCCTCTAAAACATTACACTTGAATTTAAAGCTGAAGCCAACTAGGATTGACACTAGACTCGAAATTAAATTGGAGGATAAATGTGAACTTGCGCATGAAAAAGGCGGTTGTTGCACAATATGCTTGGAAGAAAACTTTTGACAAAAAATGGGGTACACACCCTCGTATCATGCGCTGGATGTACACCACTATTGTAGGATCTATCCTCACCTATAGAATCTTGGTGTGTTGGAAATCTCTAGAGAAAACGACCTGAAAAGTCTAGAACTAAAATATAGAGCGCTTTCTGCCTAAGTATTACAGGTGCTCTTCGAATAATACCAATGGCAGCAATGGAGATTATATTCATGGCCGTCTCTAACCACGTGGGGGCCCGAAGCACTTTAGGATATGGATGCCCCCTAATATGAATTCTTTTCTAGAATACTTTGGGTTATCAACATGAATAATAATATAAAATAAAATCGCAAACACAACACGGGAAACACACCGATTGCAAGTTCAAAGGCGAGTAAACTGATTTTCAGTCCCGAAAAAAAGAAAAATAACGTAAAGTGGTGCTTAGGGTAATCTGCATCCGAATGTCATATTTTGAGTAAAGGGAAAGTCCCAATCGGGCATGTTGGTTTAGTTGTTTTGTAATCAAATGACTTAGAGGGATAACCTTAGCCAAATGCCAGTGTTATGTTAAAATTTACCAACAGAGTATAAACATTTTCTCTGATTACCAAATAGATTTTGGCTACTGAAAGTATCGGGAAATTTAAAAAATACTGGTCCTGCAAACACTGTTACTATACACTAACGATGACGTTTTTTTATATGTTACTTCCCAGCAAACATTACGATTGGCATCCGAATCGCTTTCTTATGATTTTTTAATTTTATTGTTACATCGAGCATTTTTATTGCCTGCAATAATGCATTTTTATCGCTTACGTGTAACTTGACCGGGGTAAATGTTGCATCGCATATGAATCGTGTAAGCGAATCATTTGTTGATCGCCATGCCAATAAATATTCTTATCTTCTCGTGATTGGCTTATTTTATTATTTATTATTATTTATTTTTTCTTGCCGGAATTATATACATATCTATCGCTTCCATTAAGTTTAACGGAGGTAAATGTTGCATCGCATATGAATCGTATAAGTGACTCATTTTCTGATCGTTATGACGATAAATATTCTTATATTTTTAGATTTGCAATTTTTTCTGCTTTCATTGATTTTCTACTCTACCGCACTTGAAGAAAAAACAACAACAAATGAGTCAATTTCCAAAGGGATTATACTGAAATACTATCAATAAGAGCAAAATTTCTTTAAACATATTTTAGGTATATATACTTCGCTCTCATCACATCTGATACCAGTGATCCCGGCAATTAAAATGCAACTATGTGACAATAAGAAAGACAATCGTAATGTTTCTGAGAATCTAATTGACTTTAATTCTCGAGCTATCGCCAAAACATCGCTATGGCAATAAAAGGGCAGCCGTTTTTATCTCCACAACAATTTATCGCCAATTTTTGTTGGGTTTATATAAAAATTTGTTTTCATGTATAGAATTTCGAATAATTCTCATGGTATGCTTTCCGTAGGAAAAATCTAACAGCTAAACTAACTTGTAGTAGGTTGAAAAATTTGTCTACAATCGCGGGGCCCTGGCCCACACGAAAAGGTGACATTATCTTCCAGCTCTTACCCCTTGAAATCTATGGGAAATATACAGCTACAAAAAGGGCATGCTCACAGCAGAATAGTGAAGATCTGTCTTGAAAATTGTATACGGGGAACTACGGGTTATATTGTCCCTAGACTTTGAGGAAGCATTATAAATTACCATTCCTAGTAGAGAGGAGTAGGATTATAATCGTGTGGGAAATGACTATGATATTTGCGTCTTTACAAATGGTTCCAGAATGAAAGTGAGAGTGGGAGCCGAGGTGTAGTCAGCATTCCCCCAAAAACAGGAATCATACCGCCTACCGGATTACTATAGTGTGTTCCAAGTAGAAGTTCTGGCTATTACCAAAGCAACAAAAACAAACAGCTTATGATGTATTATTCATCATTATATCGGACCGTAATAGGCAGACAGTTGAAATTTTCACAAAGTGTGTATTTCAATTGCCGCTATAACAACAAATATTAAATATAAAATTAAATTAAAAATTAAAGGGGGCTCCCATACAAGACACGTGATTTTTCGCCGTTTTTTTCCTCGTTTTATTCTCATTCATTATTATTATCATAAGTACCTAGGCATTGTTTTTTTTCACATGACGCCTACTCTAATTTAAAAAAATAAATAAAAAGTAACAGTGTTAAATTTTTTATGATGGTACGGAAGTGTTTTAGGGATTCTCTAAGAGACTGCAGTAAATGGTGTGTTGGTGTGTATGCTGTCTGTGTCTGCTCGTCTGTTCATTGGGTTTTTAGTGCTTTGAATGTGTAATGCCTCAAGAGTAAGACGTTCACTATAATCACGTTCTGCGCATAAGATTTTAATATTATTGTAATCGGGTTGTTGGTGATTGGATAAGCAGTGGTTTGAAAAAGCTGTTTTTCCTTTGTTTTTTGATTTTATGTCACATTTATGATTCATTATTCTATTTTTAATCCAGTGGGAAACGGAAGCATTTCGGATGCATTCCGAAAACCTTCTGCCAAAGGTATGGAAGCAATACGCTCTCTGATACCCAGACCATTTCTTTTAATGCATTGATGGCCTATGACGGGAAGGTATATAAGGTGGCTTACACACCTTACCTCTGCATGACCCGTAAGGTGAAAGCAAGCCTTTTTAATTCTTTGAAAGGTGAAAAGAAGCTTTCCTCATTAATTCTTTGGAAGGTGAAAGGAAGCATTCCTTATAAATTTTTGGAAGGTGAAAAGAGTAATCCTTTTAAATTCAGTGGAAGCATTTATTCTGTCATTTCAGAATAGTGAACGGAACCGTTAAGCATGAATTTTCCGAAAGGTTAGAAAGAGCCATTAAATTTATACTCTCAGGAAGGTGGAGGGAAGCACTGTTTCTGTTTTCACTGATGACAGGTAAAGGGAAGAATTTTTTCTGATTTCTTAGAAAGGTGCAGAAAATAATCCACTTTTTCTAAAATAAAGTACAAATCAGAATATTTTTTATTATTTCCTTCCTTAATTATTCTTATAAAAACAATGAAACTATATGACTCATTTTCGACCTGCATGCACTCCCTTGAACTAGCTTCTGCAAATATAACCGCACAAATTTCTATCTCTTTTCGATAACAACACGAATGAATATATCTATTCATTACTTCTGCCTTCTCTAAGCATTCCCTGAAATGTACATAGCATGCTCAAAAATACGACGCATCCGCCTGCCTTCCTAAACTAGATAAACGTAAGGTATGTTCATGTACTAATTACTAATGCATTCCATGTAATGTTGACAGTAAACCTTAACTAAGTCAGGCATTCCCATTTTTCCCGCTGGGAAGATACTGCCCTGTTGTTCCCACATAGGCCATGTTGCATGTATTGTCCCCACAGGGGACTTTGTATACTACATCGGGCACTAATTCAATTGGAATTTTATCTTTAATTTTGCTAAAGCAGTTTTTAAGTGATTTGGAGAATTTTAACGCTATTTTTGTTTGTGTATTACTAGATTGAACTGTCCTATTAAGTTTCTCTGAGAGCACAGCGATGTATGTTGATGACCTGTAATTTTTGGGAGGATTATTATTTGAGAGATTGGTTCGGCAATTTGAGTTTGATTGCCGTAGTTTGTGCATATGTTGGAACAACAGGAAATTAAATATCTTTTTTAAAAAGAATTGCACGTATAACAGGGATATTTGTGTGGTGAAATTCTGCATGACTTATGTTTAAAACTCTACCTATAAAATTTCTAGCTGTGTTCATTTTTTGGTAATAAAAGATGAGTAGATTTTAAATGTAGTAGCCTACCCGATGATGTGGGTTTTTCATACCAATAAGTAATGAGCTCTTTTCTTCTTCTTATAATTTTAAAGTCCAGGAATGGCAAGTAACCATTCACTTCCCTTTCTACTGTGAACTGTAATTTAGAATGGAAATTGTTTAGTTCATTGAGAACATTTATAATGTAGTCATGTGATACAATTGAAAATAAATCATCCACATATGTATTTCTTCAATAATCTGGGCTTTCTTTTAACTTTGTTTAAACTATTATTAAGTAGTTCCTCCGTAACTATATCTGTTAATAGATGGAGGGCTTCCCATGGGTAAACCAGAAATTTGTTTGTATATATAGTATCTTTATTGAAGACAAAATAGTTGGCTTTTACGATGCAAAATTCCAACATTTCAAGGAACTTTTTTTTTTTGTTAAATTAGTGAATGTCTCAACGGCATTCCATTTTTCTTTTATTATTTCTAAGCAAAATCTTGTTGGAATGTTAGTGAACAAAGATACAACATCAAATGATACCATAGATTCGTTAAAGTCAATTTGATTCTTAAAAAATAATTACTTTGAAATCCATGAAATTTCCAACATTGTACTCTGAGTTTAAGTTAAATTCTTTAAAATGTTTGCAAGATATTTCGACATTTTGTATGCTGTCTAATGGGGCAATTTTGCTTATGTATCTTTGGGAGTCCATATAATCTTGGAGGTAACAATTTGTAAGTTGTCTTTCTGAATTTAGTTCTGTCGTCGATGGTTGAGTTTTTTTGCAGGTGTTTTATAAATATAGGGTCCGCCAAATAACTTTTTTTTTTTTAAACAGGGCTCAAAACATCGAGTGTAGCTTCGGCTGTGTGGCACGTAGCGCCGTCCTGTTGAAACCAAATGTTGCCAATATCCTCCTCTTCAATTTTCGGTCAACATGGCCCGATAACGATTGCCATTGACTGTAACGGCCACTCCTTGCTCATTTTCGAAGAAAAATGGCCCAATTATGCCTCTGGACCAAAATCCGCACCAAACAGTGACTCGTTTTGGGTGTATCGGCTTTTCAATGTATGCGTGCGGGTTTTCTGTGCCCCAAATGCGACAATTTTGCTTGTTTACATACCCGCCAAGATCAAAATGAGCTTTATCCGAAAAGATGATTTTTTTGGCAAAATCCGCATCTTCTGTAAGTCGATCGCAGGCAATATTTCCCAGCATTGTTCAAGCGTATACACAACCATATTCGTTCAGCGGAAGAATAAAACTAATTATCTGTCAAATCAGACATGAGCTAAGTGTTACCATTCACGAAATAAGCACTAGTTGAAAAAAAAAAACGTTAGATGGCGGACCCTATATATTCATTGTTTCTTGTCTGTAGCCGTTGTGTCTGGTCAGTTTTCATCGGTCGATATGTAGATTTTTTCAAAAGCATGCAATTAATTTTTTCAATATATTCACTTTTCAAGATGGCAACTAGTAACATTTCCCTTGTCAGGACTGATAATTAATATTTCTTTATTTTTAGCTAAAAATTTCATAGTATTGTCATATATTTTTAAAATAAATTTTTCAAATTGATCGCCTTTTGATTTGAATCTTTGCTTATTAAGCAGTTTGCAGAAATTCACTCTGGCAACATCCCTACTATGTTCATCATCAATAGCTTGTAAAATATGTTTTCCGTCAGCGATGTTATCGTATGGTAGACCGAATTTTTTTCCCAACGTAAGCAGCAAACATACATCATCTGGGAAATGTACATTAGTGCGATTGTCAAACCACCGTGTACCAATTGCTGCGTTCCTTTTCTCGTTTAGAATGAATTTTTTCGATCCATGTCGTTCTTTGTCTCGAGCCGAACGATTTAGTTTCAATCTGTCATCGCTTTTTTCGGGCTCCGAATCGTTCTGAATTCTCCTGAGTTTTTCCCGGATTTAAGCAGAACGATTTTATTTTGTATTCGTGAATGGGTTGTTTATAATTAGTACGAGGTGGTAATAGTTGAGTCTAAGTTGCTTTTGTTGGAAAATAGCTTTATTTTTCATCAACAACAATTTTTACGAATTTATACTTGCTTTTATCAAATGGAAGAAATGTCAAACACTTGAAATGGTTCTGTTTCGTTCCTTTTCTATGAGCACAGAATTAAATTATGACATCGTTCTGTCGATTTATACAGATTCATTCAGAACGAGAAAAGGAACGCAGCACATGTTAATCCCAGATCAAGTATGGCTTTACTCTTGAGGCGTTCAAATTTATTTTCGTGTTTAGCTCTTTAGTTTAATGCTAAATCTGGTGAAAGCAGCTTGCTGAGTTAACATAAATTCGACTGCACGGTTTCTATGAGAATTCGGATAAATGTCCCTCTTTATTTTTGTCTGTGTATTACGAATAGTTTTAATTTCCATACATTTCTCTTTAATTTTTTAGTTCAGAAGCTTATTGTGAAAATTTTGAAAAGTGTTATGAATTTCTTTGGAATTTTTTTGGAAGCTATTGAATAATTTAAATGAATTTGAAATACTGTCTACTATGAATTTAGGAATCAACTTTAAATATATCAAGGATCTAGTAGAGAGCTTCTGTTACTGAAATTAATTTGGTCATTAACTAGAAAAGTACCATTCTTCTGTTGCTTTTTGATTTCATAGATTTCGTACTTGTCTAATATTTTTCCACCTTTTAAGCAATGCATCGTTAAGTTTGGGCTAAGTTTATCCCACAGTTCCTTTGTAAATTTATCCAAAGGGTCATCTAATCATAGGCGACTGTGTTGGCGGTCGGACCGAAACGACTTGGATGGCAATCTAGTTTTGAAGTTGCTTTTCAGCATAGTCTCGAAAGATGGTCGCAGTCCCTGTCGATGTCAGGTGCGATGAACACACATATTCAAAGATGGATTTGTGTGGAACTCTTGTTCCAGTGTAAATCCAGTTCTGATTAAGATAAAGTATCAGCCCTGCGACTGATGCACCCTTCTTGATATGTATTTGCACATGGTGTATGTTGAAGACAAGAGCCCAAGTGCTGGCTGACTTGAAGTGCCACTTACCTCCTCAGTAGGGGGCAGAATCTTTGAATCTTTTCCAATATCTTACGATGATTGACGATATGCATTGCTTTTCACCATAGAAGCGTAAGTTAATATGGGTCGGATGACGCTAGTGTATATTCATAGGATCATCCAGGGTTTGAGCCCAGACTTTTTCCCTATAGTTCTAGGGCACATTGCGAAGGCTTTAAGAGCTTTGTTCGTCTGTCCTCAAGGTGTGGTTTCCAGTTTAGCTTTTTATCTAGTTTTGGTATTTTTCTCTGTAATTTAGCTCCAAACGAATGGAACCAATAGAAAGCGGATTCAATCTGGGAATATTTCTTTTCTTAGTAAAAGGCATAGATCAGTTTTTCGTGGATTAATGCATGGATGCATGGCATAGTCGGACTCATAATTACCAGTGACTAAGACTCCAGGTCGTTTGCGTAACATATTGCTTTGTACCTCATCCGGGTGGGTGTTAGAAAGAGATTTAATGAGTAGGTACACATTATAAACGTGATATGATATCGCCTACCGGGGTGCCCATATGACCACTTTTAACTCTGCTTACCCTGCTCAGATCAGCAAAGACAGTTCTATTATTCAACATGTGTGCGATCCAGTATTTTAAAAACTGGTTTACTCAATGTTTTGATAGCATTGTGGTAAACTTATGTATAGAGAGCAAAACAGTTCTCATTTATTTGGACGATCGAACTGGTTTCTGGTTTCGGTCTAATTAGACTAAGTATGTAGTATTGTGTGTACACATACATAAATGCAACCTTTCATATATTCATATTTAACATTAATTAATAAAAATATTATAATTATAAAACAAAAAAACATTTTTATTGAAATAAAAGTCTAAAAAATAAAAAATTTCTAATAAATTTGTGACAACAGTACTGTACTAATTAGTGCAATAATAACACCACCACCACTATTCAAAGCCTGTCCACTACTTGGCTTAACGTTTTTATCCTCTTTTTCAATTGTTATTCTCCATTCGACTGCAGGATATATAGGACTTCTGGCAGAAATATATTCTACAGCAGCTTGTACATCATCAGATTTCAATTGAGTTGTATTTTTTAGAGCATTCTTATTAGACACCCATTCATAGCCATCACCACCAGACATTAGGAATGTTGGAAGAATAATTTTATAAATTTTTTTATCATTTAATGGTGTAAACCGGGGTACATCACAATTAGCGCATAAGACCTTAACACTTGATACCCGATTACCAATTGAATTTGACCTAATGTAGACAACTTGAACACCAGACATTTGTAGAAATCCTCCATTCGAATTGAGATCATCCAATTTCGATGCTGATCTTTCAAGAGCATCACGAATAGTTTTTCCATTTACTTTAATTACATGTAATTGATTTTTGAATGGTAAAACTGTTAGAATATCATTTTTCGTGATTGCTCCATCTGCTCTCTTATCTATTGAGGCACGTATTCCTAGAGGGAAGACAAAAAAAAATTGATATAAAATATACAATTTGAATATAATTTATAACACAACACAATCTTTACCTCCTCCTTGAATAAATGCAATGGCTGCATCAGTCCAAAAGCCTTTTGTTACTTCTTTAAGTTCATTAGCTCTGGCATATACCATAGAATCTGCTAATAGATTGCCTAAATTGCATTCTATTCGTCTACAAATCTCTCCAGATCCTTGTAGTGATACTTTCGTGTAACCAACAACAGAACGTTCAAGTTCTGTAATATTAGGACGATAGACTTCAAGAAGTCTAAGGATATCTTCATCTTGTGGTATTTTCGAATCTAGTAGAATGGGCTGTCCATCGAATTCTTTTAGATTGCCATCACTATCAAACTAATATTAAAAAAATAAAAATAAAAAATGAGCTTTACACGTAAATCTTTTCTTTTGATTTTTAACTTATTCAAATCAAATTCAGGGTTACCTTAACATTAAGTTTACCTAAGTACTTGGTATAGGCGTATGCTTGTACAACAGGAACTTTTTTACCATTTGGTTGATTTATCACAACTGGATATGGACCTTCAGGTGTTTCTAGACTAGGTGTCTTTCCATTATATAAAAATGTGTTTGAATGCCCCCCAATCACAATATCGATGAGTGGGCAATTTTTTGCAATTTCTTGGTCTACTCCAAATCCAGAGTGGCCAAGAGCGATAAATATGATAACACCTTGACTCTTAAGTATTTCGGCCTCTTTACTATAGGTATACATAAATTATAGGGGGGAGAGAGAGAGAGAGAGAGAGCGAGAGCTTTAAAATTCCATCTTTTCGAGTTTTAAATTTTCTTACTTAATCGCACCGATTTCTGAATTGAATTCCACCTCATTCGGTATAGTTAGATTTTTTGTTTCTGGTGTTAGATAGCCTATTACACCAATCTTAACTCCATTTATGGTGAAAATTGTTGAGTTTTGTAAAGATTTTGTTGAAGCTAATTCAGGAGTTTTTCTCAAGTCTAGATTTGCTGCTAGAACAGGAAAATTAACTTTATTTAGAAATGGAACAAGACCTTCTACTCCTTCATCGAATTCATGATTTCCCAGAGACTGAAATTAAAATTATTTATAATGAAAATGATTTGTTTTTATATTAACTTATTTGTTTTTTAACATACAATTGCATCTGGTTGAAGTCTATTTAAAAATGCCGCAGTAATATTATCTCTAAATATTGAGAACCATGGAGTTCCTGTATATGTATCTCCCGCATTTAAGTACAAAACTGGGGTGCCACCAGGTGTATCAGCTTCAGCTCTAAGTCTTCTTATTCTAAAATATGAGAAAAAAAAAATACCTGTTTTATATACATACTTTAATTTAATACGAAAAATTATATTTTACTCATGAGCAGTCCTTGCAAATCCGCCATAGCATTTATTATTGGCGACATCCTCATCGGCGCATTTGTTGCTATTAACTGAAGTCTGTTCAAAACGAGCATGCATATCATTGTTATGGAGGATTATGAATTCCAAATCACCTTGTGATAGTGGTGCACCTAAAATCTCTCCAAATGGAATGTATAACGCAAGGATCAGTAATGTTTGTTGCAGTCTGTGTGATGTCATCTTTTAACTAGCCTACAAAAAATAAAATACGATTTATAGTTTGTGTAATCTTCTAGCACTTAATAAATAAAAATATTATATTACAAAATATCCATTGTAGGGAAGACCATTTCTTCGAGATGAAAGAAAATCTATCATTACCTGCTGCAGCGCCCTCCAGTTCTGTTATATTGATTACAAGATGTCGCCAGACAATGGTGAAAAACGAGACAAAAATACTACAATGTTTTGATTTCATTCTACCAAAAACACATCAGAATTATTTTCTTTCTTCTTCTTTTTTTTTCTTTTTAGGGTTTCGTACCCAAAGGGTGCCAACTTAACCCCATTACTAAGACTCCGCTGTCCGTCCATCCGTCCGTCTGTCTGTCAGCGGGTTGTATTTCATGAACCATAATAGGTAGACAGTTGAAATTTTCACAAAGTGTGTATTTCTATTGCCGCTATAACAGCAAATAATAAAAATAAAATAAAATTAATTTTAAATTAAAGGGGGTCCCCATACAATACACTTTTGTTTTTTCTCGATCTAAAAAGTTCATAGTGTTAAATCCTCATCCCTTCAGGTGCGAGTTCAACTCACACTTGGGCGGTTTTTTCCTTGCTATTGCCAAAGCTCAGGGTATACTCTATGATACCGTAGAACAGTCTTGGTAGGAAAGAAAGAAAAGGGGTATGGAATTGAGGATTATTGAGAAGATCCAAAGAGGCATTGTGTGCTTTTTGCTTGAATGTTTGCGACTCATAGCTGAGGGGGAAAACAGAGGATGGTAGACTGTTCCACATTCGTACTTTTCTGCTTATGAAGGATTCGCGAAATTTCACGGTACGGCCGAAGATGATTTCAAGGGTGTGAGGGTGAGTTCTGTTTACAGCTCGTGTGGTGCCAAAACCCTTGAGAAATACTTCCCAAGCCATGAAAGCGAATCCCTTCACTATTACATTCTAAAATGTTTGCCGTGTTCTTATGTAAAAGTGACAAAGATTTGCTTTTACTAGCTCCTGCACCCTAAACTACTATTCAAACAGAAAAAATTGTCTTCTGATAATCTTGAGCTTACTTTATTATCCTCCTCCCAACCGTAATAAAATTTTTATATCTGCTCTAAAAAAGTTATTTAAAAGAAATTATCTTATCTAAATGACTACTTTTCCTAATAATTGCATATGTGAATGTGCCGTGGTCTGATGAATTAGAATCAATCTGCCTATAGATTCGGACTACGGGCGCACATACACTATTGAAACTATATTATTCATCTGAGAATTATTGAGCGTGAAATGGAAGGTTACTTGTTAATCAAAACTATTTTATTATTTTGTTAAGTAAGGTATATAGTAAGTGTAGCCTTTGGGAAGGAAAGGAACCAAGCTTTAAATTACTAAAAGACTATTTTCCTGTATGGATAGTAGTTTAAGCTCTATAGCTATATAAAGTCAATGTCCAGTCACTTTTTTATAAGAATCAATGTAAAATTTTTTAGAGAATCGGACTAGCAAACACATATTGATTTCTGTTTCATGCGTTGTGAAGTATTTCTCGAAGCTTTAGATAGTGCGTATAAGAAGAATTCTACAATGGATCAGGCTAGAGATTTCATCAGAACAAGAGCAATAGCAATAGAAGTAGTGATCAAAGAGAGATAGATATCTGATATTATGCCAGTGCTCTAGAGAAGAAGAGCAAGAGAAGAAAAAGAGCTGCCCATTCCCCTCTCCAATTCTGAATCGTGCGGTATTTGCCGGCTGCAGTAGAATGATGGAGTGTCATCTATCGAATATTATGAAATGCATGTTCGGGGAAACTTTTGGTTGTTGTCATAGATATTCTTTAAGTCGAATGCCTCTGAAGGCCTTATATATGCTGTATATGGTCACAATAGCTACATTTTGGCTGATATCATCACTTACATTTACATTACGATACCATAGGGCAGTAGCCATACTGGATACTTTCTGCATTACATGGTAATCAGGGGTTTCACTGATTACAAAATATGCAGCGCTCATTAGTGAAAAAAACTTTTCTTCATTGATGTTCTCATTTGTATTCTATGTAATAGAAATCGAGTGAAACAGGTGGTCACAACATTTTTCATGCTGTGGCAATTATAATGGAAAATTTTAAGGAAATAAAAATGTTATGAAAACATAAAAATTCTTCAGGCGAACCTTCATAATTTATTAAAATATAAATAATAAAACGTACGTACATAATCCAGGTCAATAATAACTGAAATAAAAAAACTAAACTTAAAAAAAAAAAAAAAAGATAGACTCATAGGAGAAAGTTAAATAAAAAGTTGATTTCATTTAAAAATTCAAATAAAAAATTAAATTAAAAAAAATCACAACAAAAATTATGACTGAATTGCACGCACCCACTAAAATGCTTACTAAAACTCTCAACATGAACTAAAACCCTAGGCTGTGATTCCCCGTACTAATTGCAGCAACACCGTTTTCAGTGACTCATTTTCTGCTATGCTACGTGCCACTTCAGGGAAAACCAGTTGCTCCTTACTTTCTGCATTACATTTAGCTGACTATTTCTCGATTGCATTTTCATTCATTCATTAAATTTTCATGAATACGGATATTTGCTGCTGGGATGAGTCAAGCATTTCTGATGAGTGCAACATCTTTCAATACCCTGAAGTGACGCAAAACCCAAATCACAAGAATGTTCAACTCATCATTTTCAACGTGTAGATATAAATAAGGTAGTCAAGAATAATAGAACAGTTTTCTTCAACTACTATAGCCGTCGTTATTTTTATTTGGAGTTCTGCTATTTAGCTGCTCCTATACTAAATACCTGGAGTTAGACTTTCAATAGCCGCTCCAATTTCAGAGAGTCAATGCCTTCGAGATGCTCTTCTTCGAGCCCTAAGTTAATAAAATGTTTATGCCTTTGGGCTACTCTATAAAAGTAAACCCTGGCCAAAAAGGCTGAATAGAGTGTACATCATATGGTGACTGTGAAGAATTATGTATCTACAATCTACGGGGATACTACTACGACGCATTTCATGATCAAAGATTCCATCAAGGTTTTCGACAAAAAATGGTGATAGTTTTCATTATCTTCGAGAAAAGTTCCGAGGTTGAGCGATGATAAATCAAAGGAATACATATTCGTGAATTCTTACATAACAAAATAATTCCAATCAAACAAATTAGCGATTTTTAATTCTCTAAAATAAAAAAATAAATAAAAATAAAAGAAAATCTGAAACCTACCAGAAATTATTGACGATTTGCTTTTATAAATTACGAAGAACTATGATGTCGTCCAGAAATTATAAGGTGATTAAAATATACATATCAAGAAAGTTTTTTTTATCCATTTTAGGTTTATGTTGGTTTTAAAAAAAAAATCCTTAACTAAATCGCAGCCTTCCTGATTTCTGATGTTCAATTACTAAACCATAACCCTACTTAACAATATTTAGTTGAGCTGGGTAATAGGATATATTGTGATTTGAAAACAACAACAACTACAAATGCAATCACATTAATTTTATTATTGCAAAAAGCACTTACCGTGCAATTTCCATAAAAGCAAAAGCATTTGAAAATGACAATTTAATTCCACTTCACCTTAAAGTGGGCAATTTGAGAGAGCTGTGATAACGTAACTTGAATACTTACTTTTAAATGGAGTTAGATTAGATTTATGTACGACTGAATATATATTTCAGATTTAATTCCGCACTTTATTATCTAACAAGAGATTTAAATGAAAATTATTTTGATAATTTATAATTAATTACAAGATTGACTTAGATATTTTTCTATGCATTCAATAAAACAAAATGTAGTTATTGAGCAACGAGTAAAGTTTAACCCTTTGCACCCGAACGGCGTCCTTCAATCGGCATCTAATTCCTTATTTCAACTCGAATAGCGCTTGAGAGACGCCTTTACTAATTATGGTCCTATATATCTTATATTGCGCAGATATTGCTAATTTTAATTTCCCTTGTATAAATATTCATGTAAAATTATATTATCGGTATTTGTTTAACAAAACAAGTAATTTTGTTGTGTTAAGTCATCGTAAATAGTAGTAATAAAATATTATTATATATACTAAAATGGAAATGGGCCGGCATTTAATATACTTAGAAAAAACAATACTATGAGAAAAATGTTCACAACAAAGCACTAATGACTCTGAAAGAAAGAACGGATGAAATATACGCGAAATATAATAACTGGGGTGTATGTGACCCAAGTGCATGAAATTAGGTTTTTCAGCGCCAAAAACGTCTCGAGAAAGTTTTCTGAATCGGGAATAAGGTATATTAGTGGATATTATTCGGCGAGATATTTAATTTAATATGAAATATGCTGTTTTGGAGTCACCTCCGGCGGGGGTTTCTAAGCCCCCTCTCTACCCCCACTCCTCACCCCCCACCCAAGCTCGATAAAAAATGTTGCTTATACGAATTGTATATGAGGAAATAGTAAAAGCTGTTTCCTGATCGGACATACCCCTACCGAGTTAGAGCCGATCTAAGGTGAAAAATGAGTGAGTAGGGGGTTCGAAAGATCTCCGAAAATAACGAATACTTTTACTTTTTAAAAATTAAAAGTATACAGCTCTCCCCCAGGGGGAGTCAAAGTTTGATCTAATATATTTTAAAAAATTAGAGAATCGAATAGCCCAGATCCTGAGAAGAAGTGTTTGAGTAGCCATACCCCTATGCTCCGAGGTCAAATAGCTGAACTATAATTGAAAAATACCCGACCCCCTATATCCCCCCCCCCTTCACCGGATCAAAATAAAAATAATCAATGGTATGTAAATTTTAATTATCAATAAATATTTGAAAAATAAATCAAATCGGATGGCTAGTTTGGAAGGTGGAGCGTGCGCCGATTTTTGCAATGTATGAAAAATTTGCAACCTAATTTTTTAAACTCTCCCCTCTAGCTCCCCCCTTCCCCGCGGGACCTGAAATTCCACCCATATGTAGACTAGGGCGATACTGGTAATTGAAGATATCAACGAATTCTGTACGGTTGTTAGTTCAGGAGATATAAGCAAAACCATTTCAAATTTCACCCCCTGCCCACCTAGAGCTTATCCTCCACCGTGAAACCAACTTAATCAAAAGATGTGCGGCATCGAGGCGAACATACCCACTAAATTTTAGAGAGAAAGGGAGATCTTTTTTAAATCATGAATCATTTCTAAGTATGTAAGTCTTGATTGATAGTCATATCATCTAAGGTCTAATGACACCGACCATCACCTATAAATTCTAATGCCACTGTGATTCTAATTAGTTTTTTAGAATTCATTTAAATGTTGGGTGTAATTTGTTAATCCAATAATTGTTAGAAAGCAAAAATTAAATCTTTTAATTATAATCCCATGCAAGGATATACACGAAATGGTAATGATCTTAATTCTTATGATATACGATTTTAATTTTGAATAATAACTACGATTTTCGATGACATAGGTGATTCACACTACCTTGTTAGAGGTAGAGTATCCAACCAAGCGTATAACAATTCGATAATTATATTTTTAACTATTTGTGTGCTCTATAATTTGCGCGGTATTTTCGGGACGATTATTCATTCATATAAAAAAAATACTTACTTTACCAATTAACCGGAAATATCAAATTGATTATACATACTTATATTTAAAAAATGTTTTTTTTTTTTTAGTTGACAACAATGGCTATATTTGTTATATTAGTTATTGCTTACTAAAATTTTTCAATTTAGCATTTAGGGGGAACACTTTTGTAAATTTTAGATCATACAGATATACATAGTAGATAAGACTTGGAGTTTCAAAATGAAAATATTAGAAAATCAAATAGTGTTAAAGGTTTTAATGAAAGCCCCCGATAAAAAGTAAGTCGGGCTCGCGTTATTAGGGTACTGAAAACCACAGAAAAAGATAAAAAAAAACATGTGAAGGCGCCAACACCTTTCAGTATTACTTGACACCTTTAAAACAAAGCATACTGAAAAAAGTTGGAGTTGCTTGCTGCCTTAGAACATATATCAAACAGGAATGTGGGTATCGTATAAAATTCCTGAGTGATGCTTTCTTTCCCTCAAAATATCTTGAAGAGGAAGATCTTAACGAAGGTCGGAAAATGCGGAGTAAATGAGGTGCAAGCACTAAAATGACAAGTAACAAGTGGGACAAACGACGATAAAGCAATGGCAGGGCATAGAAATGGCAACAAATTTACACACTTATTTGAATAACTTGACGGCCTCTTCATGAGTTCTGCTCGCTATTTATACCTGCACTGAGCTCCCGTACTATAGAAAACTTGAGCTCAACACATATATTGAGAAGCTTCACTTAATTTGGTTTATAAGCATTCCTGTTTGATATCATGTTCTAAGCTCGCTGCAACATTTTAGTGGCGTTGTTACTGTCCTTTTCCCCCCGTCGTCCGGTATTGCCCCATCTATAAGCCTTTTTGCTTTTTCTGTAACTCCGCAACCCACTCATACAACTTTTTGCGGCATACAATCTGCGAAAGTTTAAGGAGACATACTTTGGCACCTTCGCCTCTCTCCTCATATTATCTAATCTTTTCCTCCTCCTTTCTCTCCTTCCTGTCATAGGGTATCCCTTGAGTTTTCCATAGGGTATCCATTGCCATAGGGTATCCATTGCGATAGCTGAATAATTACGTATATATACAGGGTGTCCCGTAAGTCGACGTCAAGCCGGAATCGGGTGATAGACCAAATCATAACAGTTACCAGAAAAATATAAAAAAAAATTTAAGTCATGTATTTTTCAAATTATAGACATTTCTTTTGTTTTCGAGAAAATGTACACAATGTGACGGTTTTTTAGCTCCTGTTGCTACAAATCTTTACTTTTTTCCAATTTTATTTTTCTTATGTAATCCCGAATAGTGCTTGTAACCTGTTGCTTTAAATTCTAAGCCAACTGCTCCAGCTTTTAAGAAAATGTCACATTTTGCCGAACCAAGAATAGAAAATTAATATTTCACCCAACTTTAACTGACTGTTTTCAACCTTTTACTAGCTACGCACATTTTTTCAATTTGCAAATATGTAACGAATTTCGTTTTATATAATTAATGCAAAAATGTTGTCGTTTTTCTTTTTTTTTTATGAGTGGAGAAGAAGATTTTCTTTTTATGCATTTACTGGAAATTTCTTCATCAGTTTCTTATGCATTATGGTGAGAGACAACATAGAACTATAGATGCATGCGGGTACCCAGGTTGTTCCTCTAAGTTAGCAGGGCTTTTTCGTTTTTATTTATGAAATCTGTTTTTTTTTGTGAAAAAGTGTTGCTTGTTCTGGACCTCGGTGATTATGGTTGCAAAATTTAATTTTGTTATTTTACCTCACCCAACATTAGATCATTAATTAATTAATGTGAATTGATTTTGTGACGTATTATTTGACACACTATGCTTTCGGCAAGCACTGTCTCAGTT
Source organism: Dioctria rufipes (assembly GCA_963924295.1). NCBI lineage: Eukaryota > Metazoa > Arthropoda > Insecta > Diptera > Asilidae > Dioctria > Dioctria rufipes. The sequence continues at coordinate 18,717,205 of OZ002740.1, read as the reverse complement.
AGACAACCGAGACAAAACTTTGAGCAATCGTCTCAGTTGTCTCAGTTTAAATCAATCAGCTGATTTTCCAATTTTGCATTTAAATAATTTTGAACACAGCATTGGATAGTAATAAATTCAGGAAAGTGTTGTTAGTTTATTCAAACAGCTCACTAAACTTTTATTTGTAATTAAAATCACAAAATAACGAAACTGAGTCAACTGAGACAAGAAAATTCAGTTTCACTTGTCTCAGTTGCTCAGTGGTTGCGTTCGAAATTGGTAGCTCAATATGGAACTGAGACAGTTCCCCGAAAGTGCAGTCTCAGTGAGCCAACTGAGAATATCTCACTTGTCTCACTGAGAATGTGCTTGCCGAAAGCGCCTTATATGTACATGGATCGAAAAAATCAGTTGAGTTATGCTTTTTTGAAAATAGCGCATTATTTTAAAATCAAGCAAAATCCAAACACCCCCTCCCCTATTGGCGTGGAACGAAGAGGAGTGTGGTACGGTAGGAAGAAAAAAATACGGGTGAGCTATTTTCGTTTTCCATAGAAATTCTATGAAAATTACAGCGAAAGCGGAGGTGTTCGGCATCATATGGAATGATGGCTGTAAATATTGTATGTATGGAGGACTAATTAGTCATTCCTCTATACATATGTATGTATATTTACAGCTAAAGTCTCACAAAATCTGAGCCACTTTTTTCTAGATTTTACCTATTCGATTTTGTGGAATTTTGTTTAGATTTCGTGATAGTTTGTTTAGGTTTTGTGGTATTTTCTTTAGAGTGCGTAGAATTTCGATTGATTTTTTATGCATCTAAAATAGTTTTAATCGAATCATGCTAATACAACCCCGGGGTGGAGATGAACAAAAAAGTATTGCTTGGCTTGAGAAGTAGAAGAAGTTAAAGAGTTTTTCTTCATATTTTGTAGAATCAGCCTATATAACTTCTGAACTTTTGATGATGATTTAAAATTTCGATTCAGAAAAAAACCGACCACCTATGAATGATGAAATCAACAAGAAAAACTTTTTTTATTTTACGTCTAATATGACAATGCAAATGTAGTTTTAGTTCTAGGCAAATTTAACTTGATGAGTTAATATTAGGTTATTTTTGGTTCTAGGTAAACATTCCTTTCCCTTATGTAGGTAAAAAAAAAAGAAACGAGATCATAAATCCTTAGGATACATTAGTAGTACGAATGTATCGACAAAATTGCTACCAGGGATTCTAAGAAGAAAACTCTCTGCTTTTTACACCTTCATTACCCTGCACAGGTCGTAAAATTTTTATTTGAGGTTATGTAACGAGGAAACATTTAGGGAAAATGAATAGTTTGGTTCAAAAGTGCTATCGCAACCAGTTCGTGGTATAGACTTTAACATAAAAGCGAAAAAAAATTCTAATTGACTATTTAAAAATTAGATAAAGTTGCCCGTTCTTCGAACGGGACTCAATCTTAAGTTTGTAAATTTTTTTTTACTTAATTTTTATTTATTTTGTTTTTATGTGTATTTTAATATTTTTAATTTTCTTTTATTTTATTATTTTTATAACTCTTTTTTTAATTTTTTTTTATTTTATTATTTTTTTAACTTTTTTTTAATTTTTTTATTAATTTTTTATTTTTTTGGTATTTTTTCTTTTTAAATATATTTTTCATTAAAAAGCATGCTTGGATGGGACTCATACTCGTTACAAACAGAATCTGGGCTTTACTATATATTTATAGGTGAGTTTTCCACTGAGTCTGTGGTGGGAGTTTTTTAGTTGTTAGCTATTTTGTTATTCTCTGTAAATTAAAATAGAATTTTAATTGAGTGAAGGCTGGTGGTTATAGTTATGAAGTTTTGATTTGAAAGGAGACGCAGAGTGTGGGTTTTCCCTCTGTCTCTTACAGTGAATACAGGTAGTGATCTTTCCCCTGTATTTTGAATTATTCTGACAGCATCAGTGAGAGGAGGTGTAGTTTCCTACCCTCCATTGAACAGTAGCCAGCTTTGCTAGTGAATTTTACCCCTAAATATTAGTTTTTTTTTTTATATCCCGTTCATATAGCGTTCACTTCTATAATATTTTTAGTGTATGTAGGTACTTTAGAAATTCTACGCTCCGCCTCAGTTTTTTTTTTTTTTTTAATTATTTCAGAATATCCGGGTTTACTGATCGACTGGACATTCGTGTAGAATGCGCCTTGTTTTATGTGTTTTTGTGTTGACTAACGTAATAGTTAAAGTAAAATAAATATATATATATAAATTTTCATTTTTTTTTAATTGAGGCCCTCCTATACACGTTACATATCTACCATCAAATTAGAATTAAATTTCGGCAAAAATCACATATAGCAAAAGGAAATTTTAACTGTCATTGAAACATTAAAGAACAAACAAAAAAAAGTTGAGAACACAAAAAGGTAGACAAAGAAATATTTTTATATTTAGTTTTTCTATCCTTTTTTCACTTCTTTTGCACATATTTCTCGAAAATAAACTTTCTGCTTCAATTTCATAACTGCAATTTTCCTTAAAACGCCTTTTCGGGATTATTACAACAGCATCGCTCAGCATAATTCAGCATAATTCATTATAATTTAAGTCCAAGACTGAACTACAAAATTGTCACTTCAAATGTTTTAATCACAATTATGTAATCCATTTTAAATTTTTAATTAAACAACACAAAATTCAAAAACCTAAAAAAAAACAACGAATCTGATGTTTACTTCTAATTGACATTATCAAGTTAGCATAGGTTAAATTCTTCTTGCCTTTCCATCCCTTCGCCAAAAAACCGAAATTCCCTTACACAAACGAGAATTTTAAACGATTTTTCGCTTCCTTTAGTTATATGTTCTAAGAGGAAAAATCTGCTTTTCCTAAAGAAAATTTGACAAAAATAAGTTTTTTCAATATGTTGTCATAGACGGAAATTATTTTTCTTTAGTAATTTATTTTAACTTACGACAATTTTAAAATTTTTTGAGAGCACAGCATGACATGGCCTAATTTTAAATAGAATTTCGTTTGAATACTCATTAAACCGAAACTATCTATTGTTTACGTTTAAATCAAAGATTCCTAAGATTGTACAGAGAAGATAATAATAATTGCACTACTAAAAGATTAAGTATGCAGATCGATAGAGTGTGGTTTAAAAAACATTTTCAGGATGGCAGAGAGTCGTAAATTTAAAGAAATTAGAGTCGCCATTTTTAATGTTTTAATTTTTCATATTTGTTTTTTGTTTTTCGATTTAAGATTAATTTGGTTCGAAGCCACTGACATGTTTAACATAGACCGCTGACACTACTGAAATTGCTTACATTACCATGGGATTATTTTTCTATAAAGTTGTCTCTTTGGGGTTTAACTTTATTCCGCTGAACTTTAAATAATAACTTCTATGCAAAATTTCAGTCCAGTGGATTCTCCAAATGAATATATAGAATAGAAATAGATGGCAATACAACATTTCTAATCTTTTCACTGTCCTCCATACCAACTTTTAGGAATAGGCAAACAAAAATTGCTTAATTGTATTAAAAATCGAGTTTAAGGAATGTTTGATGTTATAGAAGATAAGATTCTAATGGAAGCAATAATAATAATAATAATAATTTCGAACGTATTTAGAATTTGTTGGATTTAAATTACATGTCAGTGTTCAGCATGCCTGGAAAATACAGATTGGATTGAACTGAAACGAGGCTGGGATCCGAAATGGGTCCCTAGAACGTAGGCTACAACAAGGCCCATTGTCCACCCTCCCAACCAGAAGCTCTAACAAAATTCAAAATTGGCCCACCCCTCCTTTCCGACTTCATGTACTTCTTCCAAGAGATGTGAGTCAAGGAATTTATAACGTTTTCCTGAGAGGGCCGAACAAGGACAAAGTAAGTGCGTCACCGTTTCGGATTCCTCTCCGCATGCTCTGCATACCGAATCTTCAATAAGCCCCATCCTACCTATGCAGGTGACCGTGAGAGGAGAGTGTCCAGTGAGAACTGACACTAGAGTTCTCAGGGTTGGTTTCTATAGTCCTAATAGCTTTTCGTTTCGTTTGAGTTAGGTCCGCCCCACAGCTTTTTTATAGTACTACCTGAAGTACTACCTAAGCCGAGATAGTAGAGGCAAGGTGTTTTGGTGGTATCTCAATTGTGGAGGAGGTTGCCTTCGAGGCTGCACCAAAACGAGCAAGTTCGTCCAACTTTTCATTCCTGCTAATGTCGCTGTGATCTGGCACCCAAAGCACCAGTAGCCCGTTGTTCCGAGAAAGGGAGTTCAGGGTGATTTTACATTCCAGTACAAGTTTGGAGGTTGTAAAAGGTTTTGAGAAGGCCTTGAGAGTGTTTTGGCTGTCCGAGCAGATTAGAATCTCCTTGTTCTCAGTATCTGAGTTTAAGAGATACCTTCCCGGTTCAAAGATGGCATTGAATTCCGCCTGGAAAATCATTCATGCTCGTATATATAACCATTTCATTGCTCTTTATAGCATAGATAAATAAAAAAAATATATATACTTTTTCGTTAATAACCTAATTTTTTCTACAAGGACTTGCATGGCTTGTAATAATAAATGCTATGAGTACGTATCCCACATCAGCCTTAGAACTGATGTTATATACTTACCTCCTCTACCTCTACATCTTTTCATTAAAAAGGACGCTCTTAGAGGAAAATGACTAATAACCAGCTCCAGGAAACCTGGAGACTTAGTCAGTTATCAAAAATATTCTTGAAGAGACTCAAAATGGTTCAATATAGCCTCCAAGTTCATAGGTATAATGCCTAAGATGCTTAGATTTGAGTGTTACTTTGATCATAGAATTCCGCGAAAGCTGCAAGAACAGTGGACCACGCGGATTACTCGTTTCATTATACAGATGGGCCTAAGATAGAAGACATGGTGAATGTGGGAGTTTCTGGACCTAGATATAAGTAACATACACAGTCCGTGAAATTCTACCAAAATGTTTATCAAGCAGAAATCCACGCCATAGAAATGTGCATTAGAATCAATAAACAAAGAGACTAGAAGGTACGCAAACATAATATATAAAATCCGGCAGGCAAGTCACCGCGATTAAGGTACTAAATTCACTTCAAACTCTGGTTCCGGACTATAGAGATGTCCTAGATTTACTACTAAAAAAGAATAATAAAGTAACCCTAGATGGGTAGACGGGCATAAATTCAATGAGACCGCGCTGCCTATTTTTGCTAGAAAAGAAGCGGAATCCCCATTTACCGGACCATTCTGTGGCTTTACAAAAAGGCATCTATAGCAGGGGAAATAATGTGCAAAATAGAAAAAGGCTCATCAGCTACAACGGCAGAGCCTTCCTTTACTAAGGCACGCGAAAAAGATCATGAACTGTCCCCATACAAAGACCTTAAAAAAGTCAGCAACTCTGATAACCACCAAATCAGTCTATTCACTAGTCATTGCCCACTCTTGGGGGAATACATGCTTAAAAAAATGGACAAGACCACAGACGACAACTGCAGATTTTGCAATGAAGATATAGAATCTGCAGAGTACCGTACTCTTTGAATGAGCAGGACTTGTTCGCCAAAGATTCCAATGTTTGAGTAAAGGTCTTGTAACTCCGTCAGACGTCCGGGAAATGAGATTTTGGTTGATTCTCCAAATATTTTTACAAATTTTTTATGCGCAAGTTCAAACATTTTGAAGTCTAAATCTTTTGGAGATTATTTTTTTCAGAATTTCGCAATGATTCTCGAAAGAATACTTTTTATAAACTTCCACGCGAGTTAAAGTTGTTGATTTAGTGGCAACTAGCTCAACAAGGCTTATCAATTATACAACACTAAAATAAAGGTATCATCTTACTATTTTATTTACGTAGTATGAACATGTCTTCGCTGATAAATTATTCATAGAATATGTAAATATTACAGGAGTAACTATAAAATGTTAGTCTTAATTGAATGTTGATATCTTTTGAAGATAACGGTAATAAAACTATAGACACTTTCCTGACCTTCCTGGTTATTTGCCTTGTAAAACTACATAGCAATACGCTTGCGCAATAGCTTTAAAGCATCTTTCAAGAGATATGAAAAATTTCGAAAATATTTTTACTGCTTAAATTAGAATTAGAGCTCGTTTTGTAAAAAAAATTATTTACTGGAAAAATGCTTAACGCTAAAGAAACTTTGATGTTTTGCCATTCAATAAAATTCCAGCAAAAATTCTGTTTATAGTTTTCATGATGTCACTATTATTTTTATCGGTTTACATATTTTATTTTTATTGCTATCCATTCTTAGATGTTTATGGAATTGCGTGTCAAAGGAATGTATACAATTTTCAGCCTATATTTATACATTTTTAAGAGGTTTTTTATGAACTTTGTTTTGACTATGTGCACCACTAAATTCTTGTAAAAATAAAATTATTTAATTATATTAAACTAGATAAAAACGAGCCTAAATTTAAAATTTATATTACGTAAAATTGGATAATTTTCTTTAAACTGTAACTGTTATCATAGGTTTTACGTATGTAGATGCTTTTTTATTTTTAGAAATATATAAATATATTTCATTGGGAATTATGACAACTCTTATTTGACACTCAGAATACTTCCTGTTGTAGATACGGCTTTCTTAGGAAATTTATATAAATATGTTGAAGTTGACAAATTTAAGCTTCCCACAAATAAGGTCGTTTCAAAAGCTAACAGCTGCAGCTGACGATGAGAGATATCTTAAACGATGCATTATTATACTTTTAATATATTTTATTAACAATGCTTAATTCAATTAAGCGGGGGAAAATTTTGGCGATCCAGGGTAGCTTGCGAGATTTTCTTGGGTGATAAAAGAAGATTTTTCTACTTCTCGTGAATGCGCGGAATGGTGCGTAATGGAAAATAACTTCCTATGAGAAAATTTCTCACAATAACAGAGCACTAATGGCTATGGAAGAAAGAACTGCAAAAATATATGTGAAATGTAATTGGGTGCATGTGACCAAAGTGCATGAAAATGGGTTGACCGGCGGCAAAACTGTCTCGAGAAAGTTTTCTGAATCGGGAAAAGGTACACCATCCGATAGTACTCGGCGAAACATTTAATTTGATATGCAACATGCCGTATTGGATAAACACCCTTCCTTCCTCTGAAGGTTCCTACCCCCACCCAAATAGTATCCAGAGAAAAATTTTCTTCTATGAATTTTAGCTGGTAATGAGCTGAGGCGAACAGTTAAACCCGTTTTCCGATCGGACATGACCCTACCGAATTAGACCTGATCTAAGGTGCGAAAAATCTAGTACCTCAGTTCAACTAAAAAAGAGGGAAATATTAAAAAAGTGAATTAAAATAAACATTGCGAATGAAATATGTTGAGAGTATCATAATGCATAGTTTAAAACATCTCTCATGTCCACTGATGTCGGACCTAAAATGGGCATTCCACTTTAAGCGCTTAAGAGATCTCTTACAGATGTTTTATATAGAATTGAAGGGTTAATTTCATTATGGTCACAGTTGAATTTTCACAGCAAATTTCGCTATATTTTGCTATGTTCTTAAAGTCACATATATGCATGTATTACGTAGGTAGTTGAGTCTTAAACCACCCTCACATTCTTTACACTATCGAATTAATGAAATTTAAAATAGCAAAAATATATGTTGACGGTCTTATCATCGTCCCATTATCATTAATTTCGCGACCTTATAAATTTCGACATTTCATATCAAACCCGTATAACTCTATACGGTCTTACTTACGACTGTTGGCATTGTTTTACTAGTTTTAAAACAGTGGGTGTCCCATTTGAAAAAAAGGTTGCCATATAATTCGAATCATTCACTTTGTTTATTGTTAGATCTTAAAATTGTTTTTTGGCATTGTATTCTAATTTATAAGTTGAGATAATAATTTCCCTTGAATGATTCTCGTGCAAAACTAAAATTACAAATCAAATAGGAAAAAAATAACTAAAAATTGATAATTGTTTTTATAGAGTGATGTCATATTTCATTGTTTTATAATACAAAAAATTGATTGGAAACTTTCATTTTTGCCATAGGAGATAAATGGATGTGTCCTCATTACACACTTTTCAGTCATAAAAACTTTAAATGGAAAGACATAGCTTTTACTTTTGTGTCTATGTAAGGAGAATAAGTGCTTTTTTTCGCAATTCTAAAGATAAGACAAAATTTAATAAACATTAAGAAATTACAGTTTTCTCTTTTGAATTCAACTTCAATTTTTTTGCTGACTCTGAGATTAAATTATAATCATCATTCGCAAATATAAGCAAAGCCGTTGCCGCCGTGTAGCAATTAGCGACAATTCTAAATAAATCCTCATACAACTTCTCTTCAACTTGTCCTCAATTTCCTTTTCGCGAACAAATTATGGCAACAAAGAGCTGATAAAATTACACGGCCATATAAACATGCGCTTCACAAGAGATAAACTACACACGATTGACACTTGTACATATATATTTATGTATGTAGGTATTTATGCACAAAATCCATGTACATTTATTATTTAAATGATTTCAAAGAGCTAATCGTGTACGCATTCAATTTGTATTGCTTTTTATTATTATCTTGGGAACTTACTATAACTCGTGACAAATTGGTTCTAACAAGCTGTGCGCAAGTAGTATTGAGACAATTTCGTACAGATTGATATTGAGCGAACACAAAATGCTTATTATTAGTAGGTAAGGCAGTCGCAAATCGAAATTTTCTTTAAGTTTATGTAAATTTATGTGACAACGTGAAATAAAAATAGCTATTAACACCTACACCACATAGATTTTGAAGTAGTAAAAGGTGACAACATATAATTGGTTTTATGAATTGCGTGATTTAATGAGATTTTGAGTTTAAGGTTGGACCAGAAAAATATATATTTGAGTACCTAGAGACAATATAATTAAAATTTGAAGTAGTCATACACTACGCATTTATTATATCTTATAGAAATAAATGTTTTAGAGGCCGTATTTTATTCATCTGCATTTTTCCCCCCACGCATGCATTGTTTTTTTTTTTTTTACGTAGTCTTTAATGCATATAAAATGTATTTTCACTCCTGATGACCGATAAATAGATGCGCAGATAAATAAGCAGATGCGCAGATATACACATGCACTATATCGGGTAATAGGGAGTCAATTCATTTACTAATCTTGTTACCGCAAATAATAAGAGTTTTTGTGACGTTTACTTTTATTTATAGAGCCCACTCGAAATTAAGTTCTTTTTTTAAAACCGATAGTGTTCTTGGAGGGCTGGAGCCTTGTAAAATATTCAGGAGAAGAGCTTGCCATTTCTAGATATTTTAGCTTTATATGACTAAGAAACTCACAGTCAGCTGTCGTCATCCTTCGTGTAGGTACTACATATAAAAGCAGCTAGTTTCATTATCAATTTTGTTCATTTTTCTAAGATAATATGTCAGCAGATAATTCATACAAAGAATATGCTTGTAATGTGCCTTTAGGTCTGTACCATGGTGAGAGATTATTGTTTTGAGTAACGCATACAAGATAAATTACTGCGCTTATCATAATCTTTGACTGTTTTGTCACTATGACAACTTTGATTTTTTTTTTTTTTTTGAAATTTTATAGCTGCTGGTGCAAGATGAAATGCTTAAGGCCGATAAATTTATAGGTGATACCAGCTTTTTTCCAATGGGATCCGTAATTTCGTTAGTCTCAGATTTTGAAGTTCTAAGAACGAAATTTTTTAGTAACGTTCGTGGATTTAAAATCGTCTGTATCACACATTTAGGAAAGGTGCAAGAAACTACGGACCAAGGCCTAGGTAGATAGACAGGCTACGATAAAGGCCCCAGAATCTTGTATACCTTTGAATGCTTTGACTATATTGTGGAAGTGTATCTAAAACCAATGATTAGGAATGGCCATCGAAGAGTAGAGTCGTAAGGGTAAGAGGGTGGTCAAAGATTCTCTACAACGCAACAGTGCTAATAAAAACGCAATTACTTTTCTTGTTATTTGGTACTTAAAGACGTAAAGGCATGGATTTAAAAAGAAAAAAAAAAAACCAACATTCTGGGGAGAACACCCTCAAGACTTATATAAGCGATAAAGGTTACAAAGAAATGGTTCAGCTGTCTAAAATGTTCTTCAGGCGCCTAGTGCAATTAAAAAAAATTAATATATTTTAGTATATTTTACTCTAGGATAGGAGCATACTTAAAATTAACTTATAATTAATTTTAAACGGAGAAAAGCTGTCGTCATCTGTAATTTCCCCTCTACCAACTTTTTAAATGGAACCTGAAACTCCTTCATAGCCGAATTAGCCAAATCCTTATTTTTTTATACATAGTTGTTACTCACAGGAAAGTTTCTCTTATGAACGTAATGGTAAGGGGGCAAAGCACGGATTGAGGATTTGAAAGATGTTATGCAAACATCGGAGCAGAAAATAGACTGTTAGAATTTCCTTATATGTGTGCGAATTCTCAAGAAAAATACTCGAGTAAATTTCTAAGAGAAAAAGATGTAGTAAGTATGCCCTCTAGATGAAAATAAAAGTGAAATAAAGTGAAAGTTCATAGTTTTGCATGGCAACACCAAGAAAGAGTTACCCCTGATTTGTTTCATTTTCGAACTTAGGTCTAAATTGTTTTTAAAAACTAAACACGTTCTCGAATTATCGTTACGATGAACGGACAAACAGACGGACATATAAAAAAAAAACTTTTAATATTATGCGTGAGTTAGATTTCATCTATGGTATCAAATTGAATGTTTCTCTACGAAGATGTATTTTTTTTTTCATATACTCTACTATTTCGGCTACCAATAATGCATTTGTGGAAGAAAATAACTTCAGTGAATTCTTAAGAAAATTTCTTTAGTGAATTCTTAATATTTATAATACAATATGTAAGTACTTCCCTACGTTGTTTTTGGACTGTTTTTTACCATTTATGGATAAAATGAATTTAATAGCAAGCTTTGAGATATTGCTAAGTGGCAATTTTTAGCAGAAAATCACTTCAAAGGAAAAACGGCACCTATGTATATGGATCCAAATAAGCTAAACATGGTAAGCCTTTGTCCCTAAAATCACTATTTCCTGGTGTTATCTATATCTAATAAATTTTTTAATTTTCATTATTAAGGGGAGGGGAAGGGGTATATTGTTCAGGAGTTTTTATTTCCAAATTGACTATTAGACCTAGTACAAAGCTCGCTGTAGTGGCTCGTTTAATAAATAAACGGTCAACCAATACATCACTTAATCGATGTTACTAAAACTAGTTAGTTAAACTAAACATAAACCAAACACCGGATGAAATGACATGCAATGCAACATAGGACAAAATTAAATAGATCAAAAAAAATTAAATGCCTATTATCACGGAAAGAGATTTTGTTAAGTAATAACGGAGAAACAATATTCCCGTTTAACAGTTGATGTACAAAACTTACAGTTATTATGCGAAGTTTTTCAAGCGAGTACATATTTAAAAGCTTCAAGCGATTCTCATAGGTGGAAAAATCAATGAAATATTCCAGGATATATGCCTGAGAGTAAAGCGTAGAAAGTTCCGCTGAACAGACTCGATACAGTCGATATGTGTACCGTAAAAAGGAGACCAGACCTGGCTAATGTATTCAAGAAGTGGTCTCACAAAGCAAGTATACAAACGCAATGTTATGGTGGAATTCGAGAGCTCTCGGGTCCAACGTTTTTTAAACCCCAGCATAGAACTATTCTTTGATACCATGTAGTTTATATGGGAGATAAAATTCAATCTATGGTAACATTTTAGCCGGTGAGAATCATAGAGGCGTAAGTCAATAATTTTGAATACCAAGTTCTTACTTCTTTACGATCACCCTCTAAACACCATCATCAAGTAAGTCAAAATTTACAGTTACAGCTACTAATGACAGTATTTCATTGTCAATTTCAACAAAAAATGTCCATACTTTTTACGGCCCGAGGTGTGAAACATCCATCAATTTACTCTAAACTATGCAAAATTGACTTACGTCACTCTGATTCAGAGCCTCACATTTGTTGATATTGAGTAAAAAATTATTGCTTTATCACAAATCGTAAAATTTATGAAGGTCACTCTGTACTTGTTCGTTAAAAATCTGAGCGAAAAGTTTAACGTCGTCAGCATAAATCAAGACTTTGCAGTGCCTCAAAACAGAGATAATGTCATCAATAGATAGAATAATGAACAATAGGCCCAAGTGACTACCTTAGGTACGTCAAATGAAGCCTTCAAGATTATAGAAATGGAATGGCGGAATAAGATTTTATATGTTCTGTTAACTAAATAAGACTCCGTCCATTTTAAAAATGTTAGAGTAAACCCATGCTTTTCTATTTTAAAGAGTATCACGGAGTGAGATAACTTATCGAAAGCTTTACTAAAGTCTGTATAAATACAATCATTCTGGCAGCCTTTTGAAAACCCGTCAATGGTATCCAACAAATTAGTGGTTGTAGACCTGCCAGAAATAAGCCCATGCTGGTTTGAGGAATTCTTGCAGGAAATTGATAGCTAAGAGTAAATGATAGATTCGAATAATTTAGGCATACAAGATAATTTTGAAATAGGCCTATAGCTAGAAATTTCACTCTTACTACCTTTTTTGTGGATATGTACGATAAAAGAATTTTTCCATAGCTGTGGGAAACAACCACTATTGAGCTATTTTTGGAAAATAATTTTCAGCGGGGCTGCCAGGGAAGTATCGTGACTTAAAAAAGACTGGAGGGATTCCATCAGGACCCGCAGTGTGAAGTCATTCGGAAGCCAATTAATATGATCAAGTATATCTTCTTGTGCAATTATAGGGGATATTGAATGAAGTGTTATGGGGGTCATGCAAATGTATTGTCAAAAAATTAGGCAAAAATATTACAAACTTCAGACGAATCATCACTAACAGAATCTTTGTACCTGATGATACAAGGGTTGTACCATAAGTTTTGTAATAGAGTAATACTAACAATAGTTAAGGTTTGAAAAGGAATTTATTGTTTTTCAAAGTATTCAGCATGGTGATCTACATACTTTTGGTAAGGTTTAAACCAATTTTCAAAGCATTTTTCAATCCGATTGAGGTACCTCAGAAACATTGTTTTTGAATGCTTCAATTGTTTCTTCTGGCGTCGAAAATCGTTGTTCACCGAATTTGTTCTTCATGAATGGAAACAGAAAGAAATCATTAAGTGCCAAATCAGAACTGTACGATGGATGATCCATTATTTTGACATTTTGAGTTTGATGTGTGACAGCTTCCAATGAAGAATGATTTTTCGTCTTGGAATTTTGATTCAATATTTCAACAAAGACTTCTGGCAAACAAATGATTGTGTACCGCTCAGAATTGACCTTTCTGCTATTCTCTTCTCAAAAGCAACGATAGCGATATGTCCATTTATACCGAAGAAACAAACCACCATTTGATTCGTAGTCCCTCGTGCGTGAACAACTTTCGTTGAATTTGGCTGATCTTGAAACACCCCCATATGGTTGACTGGTCTTTATGTTCATACGAATATAGCCGATATTCGTCACTTGAGTAGATGTTATACACATATTTTGATGCACCGCAATCGTATTTTTTTAACATTTCTTTGTACCAATCGACACAATACCTTTTTTGAGCGATTATCAATTTATGCGGGTTTCAACGAGAGCAGAGCTTTCTCACAACCAGTGGCCTATTTCACAAAATTACAGATTACAACTACAAATTTGTACTTGTAGATCACAGTTTCAAGTTTGCAGTATGAATTTCTGTTTCACAAATATTATATATATATTTTACAAATTTGTGATACGAAGCAGAAAAATTGTGGATAAACAATTTTACAATTTTGTAGATATGCCGGTTTCACAAGATTCATAGCTGAGTTGTAAACTAGAAGTGCTTTTTCACAAATTTGCGAATATCAAAACAAAATGAACAATTGTAAAATAAAATGGTGCTTGCTTCTCTAATAAGAGATAAAAAGGACATATTGATTTGAAAATTTTCAACGCCTTAACACATGCAGCAAAAATTAGTGAGTGGGAAAATATTTTGAATCCCTTGAATTCTCAGCGCATTCTTAAAGAAAAAGATGAGAAATACTTTCGTGATGCTGTGTGGCGAAAAATGAATAGGGTAACAATGGTATGTTTTTTTCTTAAAAACAATAGTTAACTAATTAACTTTAGATAAAAGTAAATAATACAAAGAAAAGGGTTTCAACAGGTGACACTAAGTGTCTTTTCGATAACATCATTATTGATATTTTTGGCAAGGAGTCTCCAAGTTTGCAAGGGATTATTTAGGAATCATCTCCTACTCTTTTCTCTTGTCAGTCAATGCTTCAAAACTTTGAAGAAAGCGAATATTATTATCAATATTATTTTTAAATGTATTATTTTTTTAACTAGACTGCCAAAAAAAAAAAAGATAAAAAGGCGGGTGCCAAGAGGACGGAAAGGGGTGAAGATGCCTTTCTTAAAAAAACAAAAAAACTTTTTATGAAAACTGATTAAGAAAATAATTCAATACAGTTCCATCTAAATATTTGGAATTCACATAATCACAATCTTCCAAGTTTTCTTCCTCTTTTGTGGTAGAAAGTAAGCGAAAATTACAGCCTGTTCGAAACGTTAGTTAAAACAGTACAGCCTATATAATTTACAGCGAAGCTCAAAGCAAAATCGTCATTTCCGCTATTACCACTACTGCTATGTACTGGACGCATTTAAGATATTTTCTTATTGAAATGAATGTTACCAATTTAAGTAAAACAAAATTGAAGAAAATTACACAGCACCGGTCACTCGTGAAATATTTTCATATACTGCACAAATTTTGTAACTCCAATCTTTTTCAAGAAAATTCTATTTCTACAAATTTGTAACTTGTGAATTACAACTACAAATAACTTTTGGTGAAACGAAAAATGAAAAATTCCTACAAATTTCCCCTCGTAGAATACAACTACAATTTTGTAATACAGAACTTTTGTGAAACCAAAAATATCAATTTTTCTACAATTTTTGTTAAAAAGCACTTGTAAATTACAATTTGTAAGTTCATGAAATAAGCCACAGGTGCTCATGTAATATTCTTTCCAAACTTGTCACGCTTATGCCGAGGGTCGCCTCTAACTCATGAGAAGTCATATGACGATCCAGAATTATTTCCTTGCGTACAGCATCTTTCTTTTCTGGCACAACAACTGATTTTGAACACATTGTGTACAAAAATTAGGCCAGTTCGAATATCATAAAAAATCAGTGTATGAAAATGTTCACAATTTTATTCCATTTTTTGGCCGATATGAAATTTTCAAGTCAACAAAAAGTAAACAAATTAAAAAGCATTCATACGACAAAATGTTCTGAGTACGTACATATGTATATAATATTAAAAAATATCAAACTTTACGATGGAAATGTTAGATCGCCTTAAATGACATTAGTATTGCCACATTGCATAACCTATGGTACAACCTACGTCATCATAGTATAGTTATCGGATGATTATAAAATATTACATATATGTATATAACCCTGTAAAATATTAGCTTCACTATGTGAAGAACCCTGTCTACTTATAGATTCCAGTTTTAAAATTATATCTTTGCCCTTTAGAAAAAATAACTAAGGAATTTCGTAATCGATATACAAAATTTAACCTACTTTACATATTTTATTTTAACATACTTTCACAACCTGTATACCTATATGATTTTCCAGAAAAAAAAACAAACATTTAGGGATTCTTTACCACATGCTGCTACATTCCAAAAGAAAAAAAGCTCTCTAGAGATAATAACTATGGTTGTGGAAAAACCTTACACCGGTTGTTGCCCGCTTGTTGTTACAGTGCTAAATTGTATTTAAAATTCGGTTATAAATACTCGAATTGAATAAAACGTATTTTTCTACTTATATAAAAAGATAAAAATGTTAAGTGTCCTATAAAGAACTACAAGAAAAATCAATTTAATCGTAACATTTTCAAAATCTACACCCACTACCTACTTCCACACTTATTTAAAATATTACAACTTAGAAATTCAAAATAATGCTAATCAATTAAGTTTTTGTATTTTTAATCACTTTTTTACATCAGTTAATTGGCAGCAAACACAAAACTTTCCGAGCTTCTCACTCAACCAAAACTGGCTTGACTAGATTCGCGCGGCCACTTATTTTCTTTTAAACTAACTTTAATAAATATTAAAGTCTCTCGTCTGCGAAATAACCAGATTTTACTAGGCTAAGGTTTTAAAAAAAGAAAAAAAATTATTAAGTATAATACAAAGACGAGTTAATAAAAACATCAAAACATGGTTTAGATCGTATTAAATTTGTTTGTATGAAATAAAATGAAAAGCTAAATTCACTATTGTTGTGACGACTATAATTTCGCCAAAACAAGAAAAATACAAAAAATATTTTCGCTGAGAAATCGCAAGACGTGTTTATAAAGCAATTTCGTTTGTTGCGACTATCCATTTAGGGGTAACATATGGAATTTCTACAGACATACTTGTATACATAGTAACTACATAGATATTAAATTCAATCATGAAAACACTCGTAAATATTTATATTTTGAAAACAAAACAATTTAGGTAATACAAAGTATGTAGCCACGTTGAATGCGTATATATTATAATAAATTCATCATTATATCTAACGAAAAATTCATATCGAATTCATATCCATAGAAGAGACTTTCGCAAATTAAAAAAAAAAAATCGTAAAACAAGTAAACATACCTAGTTTCAATGCAAATCTGCTTATATGTGTGAAATTTAAAATCGCAGGGTCTAATTATATCCGGACAGGATAAAAACAAAACAAAACAAAACAAAATTCCAGAGAAAATTAAAATCACAAAAGTAGCGGCAACGTTTAAATCTAGTATTATGTATAGTGAATTATCTCGCGAGATTCGCGCGGTCCATTCGCGTTTCTTATAGTTATGTATATAATAAGTACACTATACACTCGGTACAAGATCGATGCGCAGACTGATCAGTGCTGATCGCGGATCACTTGATGCCGCAACAGGTTGAATTTAATTCTGTACCTCTGCGAGACTTAATATCACTGAAGCGAAGCCGCTCATGCTTTATGGAATTTTATATTTGAAACTTCAACAATTTAAGCTTATGCCACAGCTTATAGGGCTCATCAATATTTAGTAGCTCTTTCTATATAGGAAAAGCTTTTCCACCAACTTGTTGTTGTTAGTATAGTGCGGGTGCCAAAAACTCTGAACGCTTTTACACTATGTGGAAGGATTGTGCTGTAATTTTCTATTTCAAGAAATTGAAGAAGTTAAGAAGTTCAGTGACTAAAGATTATTTTTTTTTGCATTTTTTTCAATTTTTTTTTTCGAATTTCATTCAACGAACTGGTTTCCAGCGAACTCTGTGATCATGATGAATGATGGTTGGTAGAGAGAGTTAAGTCATTCATTGTTCTTATTAAAATTGAACAGTCAGAGTTGACTTTATAACAAAAATTTATTATTTCTTTTTAATCTACGGGAAAAACCATTGAGATTGAGATACAAGAATGGATACAAGCATTCTCTTGCCATAAGAAATTTCACTTTTTATTAAATGTAATAACATAAAAACCCACACACTCAGATCTTGTGAATCGAAGGAGATAAATAATATCAGCGAAAGGTTTCAATTAAAGTCACTTAATAGTTTCAATAGAAAAAAATTTGATTTCTATACCTTTCCTAACGAAAAAGCCTGCAAGATGGTTGGTGTATCTTTGAATAAGTTCTTTATCGAGTTTAGTAATTTCCGCCAATAATATATCGGACTTGTTACAATATTTTTTTTTACATTTCCACTAAATGATATGTTGAAAAAAGTTTCAGTATACGAGTATGTTGTATCACCTTTCTATTATATTCCAGCACTTATTAAGGGATAACATTAAAATCCGTTTTTTCGTATGAGCCCCCTCATGAAAATTTTTTAGCAAAATTAATAGCCAATGTTAAATTATTATTATTAACCTTGCTTTCTCTCAAGGAGCTTTTCCTCCTAGTGTGCTGTAGTAATACCGGTGTATCTGCTCCTAAGTGTGCTGTAGTAATACCGGTGCAAGAAGCAGGAGACCGAAGTAATCTTCACAATTACAGACCAATATCATTGTTATCCAATATTGAAAAGCTGCTGGAGATATGCATTAAAAGTAGACTATTATTTATTATCTAGAGTGCATACATATAGATAGTATAAACTCTGCAATTCTTGATATAAAGAGGGCACAACATTTTATTGGGAAAACTATCTAGCATAGGAATCGCTGAATCACTGGCGCTTTCTTTATTTGAATCCTATCTCTAAGGTAGAGTGCAGTATGTCAGAATTGGGAAAATAGTAAACAATCCAATAATATTTGGATGTGGTGTACCACAGGGTACGGTATTAGACCCTATATTGTTCTTAATTTACATAAAAAGTCAATGTCAATTGGAACAAAAAACAGCATTCAGGGTCATATTGTGTATTTTGCTGATGACACTGTAGCCATATTCAAAAGCCAGGTCTAGACACAAAACTTTCCTTATAGTACATCGGAACCTGCGCCTAATTTATTCCTGGTTAAGGTGCCATAAACTAGAACTAAACTTATTGTATTATATTTTGGAAATAAAAGACTGGTAGAGATAGTAACTGATTTTAACTATCTAGGAATCACCATTGATAGCTTTCATCTGACTCGATCGGGCAATTCGGTACTCTAGAGTTTCACTCTGTGCCTGTGTGTGTGCGTGGGTGGGTGCATACGTTCATATGTGTAGGAGAGTGTAGGTCGCTACGTCGACGTATTCTCAGGCAGTGTACATAGATGTAGTAAAAAATTAAATTTTTGTATGGCAACCCTGTAAAGGAGTTGCCTGATAGGTCTAATCTGAATTTGCAATTTTTATGAAAACGCCGTGTACAAAATTTGAGCCCTCCACGTCGACGCGTTCTCAGGCAGTCTCCAAATATATAGTGAAAACTAAATTTTGATATGGCAACACAAAGAATGGGTTGCCAAATATAGTCTATTTTACTATTGCTATGAAAACACCACGCACGAAATTTTAACTCTCTACGTAAACGAGTCCTCAGGCAGTGCCCAAATATATAGTTAAAAACTAGAATTTTGTATAACAAGCCTACGAAGGAGCTGCCCGATTGGTTCCATTTTTGAGCTTAAGCTTACGTCTTATTTTAAAAACGCCGTGTACAAAATTTGAGCTCTCCACGTCGACGCATTCACAGGCAGTTTCCAAATATATAGTGAAAAACCAAAGTTTTGTATGGCAACACCAAAATGCGGTTGCCGATTCCAATTTTTCTTTCCTTAAGGGGGAATACCAGTGAACAGGAAAATCAAATTTTTATCCTATCCACTACTATAATGGTTTGAGCATGAGAAAAAACTTATCTGTGCTTTATGCTTTTAAGCTCTATATCCTTTCTTCAGGTAACAGCTACTACTAGCACAGACTACATACAGATGGAGAATTGAAAGAATTTCCGTCCTGCTTAGCACTCACACAGCCAGCATGCGGAAACGTCCCACTCACACCACGTATATCGTGGTAGGATCAGAGCCAGCCA
This sequence comes from Dioctria rufipes, assembly GCA_963924295.1. NCBI lineage: Eukaryota > Metazoa > Arthropoda > Insecta > Diptera > Asilidae > Dioctria > Dioctria rufipes. Next base: position 18,697,540 of record OZ002740.1, on the reverse strand, counting down.
CAGTGATGCAGTAGAACGAGCTTATGGGTCTTGATGGGTACATCGTAGGAGCAGCAGAGCCAATCACAGTCAGTCATCAAGCAAGCTGACGTTGCTAAATTAGGAATATATCGAATTGAGTATTTCGTGGGAGTGGGCTGCATCTAATCCGAATACATATTCATTCTTTTCTTCCTTGTTGTTTGTTTACTTTTTGCACATCTCAGTTTTAGTTGTAAACAGTAAATAGCAAAACAAACAGTAATTTCTTTTTGAAATATTTAACTGACCTTGAACTTGAAAGTAGTAAGGATGGTTTTTTTTTCATTTCTAAGATTGTACGATTTTTTTTATCTACGTCCCAAATCTTGATCACACCTGAGAGGATAGCATCGTTGACTTCTAGGCCAGCTGCTGCTGATGGACATTTTATTTACACCAATCCGTCTAATCCAATGACGCCGTCAGGAGTTGCTCCTAAAAATTCATACTGCTCGCATAAAAACAGTTCGCATTTCTGTACCGCATTCATTATCACGATGCTCAATGAACTTGGCTGCAGATCTTGCACAAACCAAAGAGTACCCTATTATTAATGCAGCGCCTGAGTTCGAGTTATACTTATTTCGATACGATCCCTATGCCCAGCAACCATCAACAACCATTTCATTATTTTCTTTGGCTGCAGATATTTCCTCTTCAGCGGCTGCTTTCATGGACGAACTTGCTGGCTCAGCCCATGCAGCGCCAACCTTATTCTGACAAAATTAAATTGAAATAAGTAAAAACATTAGATAAGATTTGTGCAAGTAGGATACATATAAAAAGAAAAAAAAATACTGAAAAGACCAATAAATTTCAAAACTTCATATATTTTCAATATTTCAATAAATATTCAATTATACTGAAGTTGTGATAACGTTTGCAATTTTGCCATGTGTCTATTTATATATATTTAGGGATACCCTTCGTCATCATCATCACATTCAGACTAATTTTCCTGTTCACACTACCTAAAAATTATCCTATAGTTATACTGGTTACTTACAATTTCATAAGATAATGTGCAATCTCACTCACATCAGTAAATTTTTTACGCTGGTGTTTGTACTTTGGGCAAAGTTAACCTAATGACAAGTTAAGAAGCTGTAGAGCAAAATGGGCAAATTTCTGGTGTTTTTTAGAATGAAACAAGTAATTTCACATACTTTTGTCTTTTGCATGAATGGGGGAAAAGAACTTGTCTATGCACTACTGCAGTGCAGCTGAGACAACGAGTTAAAAACAAAAATCGAGAGAACGTAGGATTACCCGAACGACAAAATCTTATTAAATCCCTCAAAATCCTTTCAACCTATTCATAATAATGTACTTCGGGCCACACTACCTCCCATTTTTAAGAAAAAGATAAATTTCGCTTTGGCCCAGATGCTGAAAGGAGATGTAAAATTCCTCTCGAATGAAATTCTCATTTTTCCCGAAAATATCAGAGAATCCAGAAGCGCGTGCTGCTCAATTAGCATAGAAATTACACTAACAAACATTGGCCATGCTATTAAAAACATTGGCCGATTCTCTCCATTTTTCAGCAAAAACGTGTTTTCACAAAAGCGCGGGAGCATTTTATGAGAGTAAAACGTGAAAACTCCGCCCCTTCTAATTTATTTACGAAAATGAAAAATTTGAAATTCTGTTTCGTTTCATGCAACTTGCGCTTTCACATTTTTTATCTTTATTCATAAAAGTTTTAAAGAGATATCGGGTGCAAGCCGAAGGTCAATTTTGAATTTTCACTGGTTTCCCTCTTAAAATCCTTTTCCAGACAATTACGAATACAACAAAAACACAACAAAAATTGAGTCAAATCGGTCGAGACATACATGCAGCAATTGATTTTAATTTATTCAAAATGTCTGTTATCGCTTAAAATTCAATCATTTCTGGAACAAAGAATTCATGTTAGTTTGCAAAGTTTTACAAGCAAAAATTAAGAGTCATTGCTTTCCATTTTATTTTGGTTGCTATAAGTCATATTTTTTGTCTGGTTTTATTTTCAATGTTATTTGTTTTACAATTTCATATTTATCTCCCTAACTTACGCGACACTTGTTTTAATTATTTATAATTTATTTCACAATAATAACAATTTTAATATTTTCTTATAATCAAGCATGGTTGAATTTTTAGGTTAAAAATTTCGTAGTGTTTCATTTTAGTACTTGGTGCATCTTAGAATAATTAATAGTTGATGCAAGCTCCTTCCATGCATTTTATTTTTTTTAGTAAATCAATATTTTGTGCATTATATCAGTATAATCTAGAAATCTATTTATGTATGTGAAATAGTAATTCAGATTCCAAAACCTAAGCGCAACTTAATCGAGTATTGCGAATATTCTTTCTTCATTTATTCAAGAGACTTAAAATGGTAAACATCGAAATTGAAAATTTTATAATCTAAAAAAAAAAAATTAATTAAAAAAGTATTTTACTAGGATTTAAATCAATATTTTACCCTCGAAAATTTTGTCAAGGAAATAGGCACAATATTCCATGCTGAAATTTCAAGATCCTTTTATGTTTGTTGCGTGAATATGATAATGGATTTCATGAGTTTCATATCCTATCCAGTTAAGTTGAAAATGGATCCAGTGAGACTTTTACTAAATATCTGTAATGTATATTGGCACAGTAGCATACTGGAAAGGTTTGAAATATAACGGTGAATAGAAATATAAAAAGGACAAACATTTCCATCACATTCAGTTTGACAGAAGTGGAACTATCCATTCCGCTTGGTGTCTCACCTTCCATTTTCCAGGCGGAAGTCTATGCTATAGAGGTTGGAGCTCAGGAAAGCCTAAATAAGGGCTGTAAGAACTCCAACATCTACATCTGTTCAGACAGCCAAGCTGCGCTCCTGGCTCTTTCCTCTCAAGCCTTTGAGTCGAAATTAGTTTGGAGCTGCTACTCGAAACTCCAACTATTGTCTAGGGACAACCAAGTAACCTTGGTTTGGGTCCCTGGACACGAAGGAGTGGACGATAATGAAAAAGCGGATGAACTGGCTAAAACCGGAGCTGATTGTCCGTATATTGGACCCTATCCGACATTTGGCCTACCAAAAAGCCACTTTAGGGGGGAACTGCTTAAGTGGGAAAACAGGCAACTGGATCTCCTTTGGCGTAGCGCACCCGGTATGAGGCAGGCGAAGAAATTCTTCAATCCTTCTCATTTCCTGTCGCGTCAACTTATTGGACTTAGCAGACAGTCGCTCAGACTATTTGCTAACGCAGTCACTGGTCATGGCCCCTTCCGTCACTTCCTGAAGAAGATAGGCAAATGCGACAGTGAACTGTGTCGACTGTGCGAAGAGGAAGATGAAACCTCGATGCACGTTATATGCGAGTGCCCAGCACTTGCAGGTCTAAGGATGCAAATCACTGGAAGAGAACTTATCTCTCCAGATAATGTCTGCAATCTAACTCCGAAAGCAATAATCGAGCTCGTTAAAAGACTCGATTTTGCCTAATCACTATAGGGGAAGGCACAATAGATCAACTATGGTCGCGGTGTCCGCAAGGTCCTGGAGGCCTAGTCGCCCCTGCTCTTAACATTAACATTAACATTCAGTTTGAAGATGTGCATATTCTTCGTCAAGGTACCAAAAATTAAAGCTGTAACCATAAATTGAAATGAGATAGTATGAGATGTGAGGCTTTTATTATTTGGTGAAATTAATCTGAAAGTAAAAAGATATAAAATTAATTAACAAATCAAAAATTTGTGAAGTTTTTTGGGAGTTTTTTTTTTGTATATACCTACTATATGCCAAGGTCCAACCACAGACAATATACAACTAGATAAAAAAATCTAGGCATAAATCCGGATCACTTTTTCAAAGTTCTTTAACTTTACATGTATAGAGTTTTCTACATATTAGAAGGTAATTAGATCGTTTTATCGGTTTATGTCTGGTTTTCTTATATAGCTGTATGTTGTCTATTATTCAACGATGTTTCAACCCGGGATTTAACTCCGTATAGTATATATAGATCGAGTTGAAAATGGATTGACTGGACTCGACCATGCTTTGCTGGTGTAGTCGAGTTGGCAGTTAACAGTTGGGATTTAATTTGTTTGCTATTTACTCGAAATCGGTCTTGTGTACGATCACCCGTCCCACGCAGTTTGGATCTGAACAACCCTAGGTAATAAGTGGCGTTACATTTTTAAATTGCAGTAGTGACATCTTCCGTTTATAAATGTACTTTCACAGCATTCGAATTGCATACTCTTAGGCTTTATGTAATAACAACATGTGATATCTGTCATATAGATGCAGTGTTCATAAGCAAAAACGATGTTTTTTGATTGTTGAAACTTTACCTTTAATAAATGCCTGCAAAATATATGTATGTGTGTAATTGTTTAATAACAGTTGCCTAATGCGCGGATTTTATAAAGAAACCTTCACAAGAATCTGGGATAAGCTATAAGAAGCGAAAATCAATTTTCAGAATGGCGGATACTATGTACCATGAAAAATGTAATCATCCGACACATGTGTTTAGAAAATGTGAAAGAATATCATCTTTAGAACGCCCCGCATGTGCAGCACAGCACAGGGCAAAGTTAATTCGCTTTCAATTAAGAGTTCACATACATCTGCGTGCCATATGGTAACGGTTCGACTATAGTGCCATGGGTCTTTTCTGTCGATGAATATAAAGCGCTCATAGCACGCACACACACATACGCTGTCTATGAGAATTAAAATTTCTTAATTAGTGTCACGTCAGTGCCGTTATTCAGGGTGAATACAGAGTGAATACAAGTTCCTACAGTTATCCAGGAAAATTGTTAAAAATACGTCACGTTGCGTTGCGTGTGCGATCAAAACAGAACACACAAAGCACACGATCGCGCAGTACTGCGAGTTACCCTCCTGCTGGAATCTATTTATTGTGCGCGATCGGATTGTAAAAACCTTTGAAAGGGGAAATTCAACTTTTGTTTTGCGCACGCTTCTGTCTGACATGCTGGCTGCGGCTGAGTGTGTCCTGTTGGGCTGGTCGATAAACTCTAACTAAGGCAGGGCGAGGGTAGTTCAGTAGTTTCCTGCAATTCTCTGTAAACATTGAAATCAGGGCAGTCCCGTGACGCGCTATCATTTTTATCATTTTTACTTATTTCCGGACATTTGTTCGAAAGAAGTTTGCTTTGTTGTTGTTCTTGGCAACTGTGAATTAATAACTCCAGAATTTTAGTGTTGAGCGGTGATAAAAGTTAAGAGAAAAATAAAAAAAAAAGAAAATTTCCTGCTTGCCATTTAAGGTTTATTACGGAAACTTAATTAAAAGGTAGCAGCAAGAGAGGTGAGGCATTGTTATTATTATTATTTTTTTTTGTAGTGTAGTGATTTCTATTCGGATTGCGAGTTTTACTGTTTTCATTTTTGTCGGAATCGGAAATATCTCTTTGTTTGTTTTGTTTGTAAAATCTTTTGTGACGTTGAACATCTTTCATAATTGGGGGTGGAAAGTATGTAACTAGATTCGAAATCATGGTATAAGAAATCATATATTCATGCATTCTAGTGTCGTTAGTTGGAGTAAGCCTTATAATTTCGACATCACATGGGTACCTTACCTACCTACTATTAGCTGAAATGTAAAAACGAATGAGAATTATAGTCAAGACATTCCGAATCATCGAACAAATCAATAAAAAGATTTGTAGATTTTTTGATTATGGCGCGGAGTGCCCGGGGTGGGGGGGGGTGAGAGTTGAAAATATGTTTATATAGCTAGGAACCTCTAACATAATGTAGAGGGCGGACAGAGTGATATGAAATGCAATTAAGCAATTTTTGAGATATATACATACATGGATTCAAAGGCCAGAAAGACTGACTTATGTGAGAAACCATAACCCATCATCATCGCACATTTCATACATCAAACTCAATTCAATCTGGAATGTTCTAGTTTTATAGATTGCTTAAAAAGGAATTTTCTACAATGCCGTAAACTTTTGGTCGAATTTGATTTCTGAATAAATCTGAGCCAGACCCCACGTAGACTTATTCTTGCGCCAACCTTTTGTTTTAAATTTCATTTATATTCTTCTGAAAAATCTTATCGTCGAAAATTTCTCGACTACAGGAGATTGATTTTCACTGAAAATGATTTCAATGAATTTATAAAATGTATTGAGAATGCAGACAAAATTAACTTTTCGATCCAGCGATCAGAGAGGTCTCATCAGTATGGTTATCTCTGATCGCATCGCTTACCATAAACTATATTTTTAAACTACATACATATTACTTAAAATTAAAATACTTATTTACTACTTTTTGAATTTCGACTGTACATATCTACACACAAAGACAGTCTCGAGATGTAAGTAAATGTTGATTTTCAAAATAGTTTTGGTACCTACGCACCCAATCGAATGAAATAAAACTTAAATCTTATGTAAACGAAATATATAGTTAGTTCTAGGTGAAGAGCTTTGGATACTTTCCGTGCAAAACATCAGCGATCGTTGATACCAATGTCACTATTTTTCTCTTGTTGTTGGACACATAAAACTATCAAAAATATTCATTGGTGGGGTGAAAAGCTAAAACGTAATTGACTCCGAGGAAATTATCAATTGTTTTTTTTCGATGAGATGAAAAATATTTTGTTTTATTGCTAACGCACTGGTAAAGCATCAGTTTTCGTGAAAGGCTAGCAGAATAATTTCTGAAAGTTCACAAACAAGAGGTGTATAGAAGACAGACATAAAATGTGACAAAATACTATTTCTATAGTTCCAGACATCTATAGAGGACTTATTCAGACCATATAGAAACAACACTAGCCAGAAGTAATATTAAGAGCTTTAGTTGAAGATGGAGGGGGGGGGGCATGCCAACTCGGTGCATTGTTGTTGAGCAGAATTCCACGTTTATTAAGGAAATAAATTAGAGTCCGACTAAGCCTAGAAGCAGTTAGTTCTAACAACTATATATGTTGAAGCCGCCATCAATAAATACCTTACAGTAGTGCTTAATGAAGCTATTAAAAAAGGAATAAGATACTTGAAGGCTATTGTCATAGATAGAAGCATCACAGCGGTAAACCACAATTATTATAAAAAATTATATTTGTTATCATTCCATATTTTGACCTTCTAGAGTTATTATCAATTGATTGGAAGATAACTTTCCACCTCTTTTCCGAACTATTCGAACGAATCTATAGAAGCGATAATCTAGAATCTCCAACATATAATCCGCATGAAAGTTTAGATATAAGTATTATCAATAACGCACTGGTAGTACCAAGCTTTACTCTACCTATTACTATTTCAAAGTTAGTGAATTCGTATCCGACCTCGACACCGTCCACCGCTTGTCTTTCTGTCTAGTTTCCTATCGACATTTAAAGCTTTTCCCTTCATATATTATCTACTAACCTATACCATAGATGGAAGAAGAAGTAGATGTCGCATGCAGTACCAAAAAAGTATACAAAATTTATATGGCTAGGCGGTCCATTCCGGAATGGACCATAACATTTGAAATGGTGTATACGTTGAATGATTCATATTTTTGCGTATCTGAAGTGTTGAGGAAGCCGATTAAATGTATACAAAACTGCTATTATAAAAACATTTGCTTTCGGCACGCTTTAAAACATGTTATGGTCTATTCTATGCCTATACTTATAAAAAATCACACCTCTTTTCCATTATACAATGTTTCAATAAAGCTGAGAAACATTTGCGGGGCTTTATGTAAAACTTTGACGTCAATTTAAACAACATTTCTGATAACAAAAAGAAAAGGCTTTTGGAACATGGTGCATTTTATCTAAAAGTGACGGATGGCAACCCCATCAATGAATATGTACTTCAGGATTCCGTCCTAGGGAATACGTTGCGAAACTGATAACAGAGTCTGATGTAGAGGTTATGTGGTAGTCTTTTGCTTCTGAGGGGAGTGAAAAAAGGAAAAAACAAAGTACCATGGGTAGGAATATGTTTAATGTCTACAAATTTACCATGAGCAGTCATCATTCAAATTACAAAAATTGTTAGGTGAAAGTATTCTTGGATTTGAATTTCGCTGTTTTGCATACCTTGGGCCTTAGAGTTAACTACAGGGTGGTTCCACTATGGTGGTCCATGCGGCAGGAGGTGATAGAAATTACGTAGCAAAACAAAACAAAAATTTGTGGCAGGCGGGCCATATCAACCATTTCGGAGTTACAGGGTGGTTAAGAAAATATGCTAGTTTTTCATAAAACACCCTGTATTTTAAAAAGTACCGTCAAGAGCTCGTTAAATGCAGAACTTCGTCTTAGGAATGAATGGTGGTACAAACTGAAAATTTCGGATTTTCCTACCTTTTTTTACTTTGACCTGTTCTTTTTTACAAAATGGTGGTTAACATATTTGTTCTTTTATAAAAACTGTAAACCGAGAGGAGTACGGGGCTCGTTGAGGAGTCGTTGGAAAGGCCATGAAGTTATGCATGAAATAAACTCTTGAAGATACCTTTTAAGGTACAGAGTGTTTGGTGAAAAACTAACGGTTGGTATCAATGGTCTAGTAGAATACTAGAACCAATAAAAATTAATTTTTTTTAAACAACTACAGCTCTGTACTGGAATAGGATTTTCATCCGGTTTTCAATAGTAAGGCAACATTTGTCAAATATAGATTCGAATAGTGAATATTGTACTCTACTTATTGCAATACTTAACTTCAAACGAAATTGACGGACTTTTTCCAGTATTGAACTAGACCATCAATATGCCCCCCCCCCCCGCCCCACCCCAAAAACTTTGACATACAAATGTTTGGCTAGGTGAGTACTATCACCTCCTGCCCTATGGACCACCATCGAGGAAACATCTTGAATATTAGAAAATTTAAGAGGCATAGAGTACGTTTAGACCGCAGTTATTTAGAACTAGTTTTACGTAAGTCGACTGATTAGTCCGCTCGTATTAAAACTTTGAAAGTTGTCAAATTTGTCAGGTCTGCCTACTTCTTCACGAGAAAAATGAGAAATAATATCTTAATTTTGCTTGTACAGCACATTCACAAGAGAATGGGGCATAGAAGAAAATTTAAATTTTCCAGATTTCTAAATTTGTTACCACCTATTGTGGATGGAACACTTTCGTCAATAAGTCAAAAGTCTATAAGGGAATTTGTCCCTCCCTCTGACCAGTCACACATTGTTCTTAAATAAAAACTCTGTTAATTAAAGTTTGTGAACAATTTTTATTTCTACATTTCATACTAATTTTTTAGGTCTATACCGCATCAGATACCGGATACCGGATTAAAGTAGGACTATTTTTTCGTAATATGGCACGTTTAGACCACTGCATATTAGTTCTAAGTTCTAAGTCGACTTACGTAAAACTAGTCCTAAATAGCACGGTCTAAACAGGCTCAATTAATTAAGCAAAACATTAGTAGAACAAACAAAAACTCTAAAACTAACAAGCCAGAGAGGTTTCCTTCCGCCCACCATCCGTTTAATAAACACAAGAAATAATTTAAACTGATATGACTTTCCTACCTTAGTGTACACATTTATATATTTCCAGATGCTACCACCATCACTAAATCTGCTGGCGCCATCTAGTTCGCTAACTAAGACCAGTGGCGCCCTCATCGAAATGGAAGCCAGCAAATCGAACAAGCCACAAATGGCCTACGAAATGTATGAACGTTTGCTGAATATAGCACAGGCACATCAGCCAGGCATTGAACCGAAAGAGATTTGGTTGGCGGCGTTTACAGGATACAATTTAATTTATCGTCACCACGAACCAAAATAAGGAGGAATTGGTTTGAATGAGGGCGCCACTGTACTGTAGTATCGAAACTCCCCCGAACTTAGATGGCGCCAGCGTACTGTAGTATCGAACTAAAGTGGCGGCGCTAGTGTCTACAAAAAAACAACAACACACATTTGACTATATGTATATGATTGCTTGTATGCTGGCCGCACCTTCCCCCGTGCAAGAACCGGCGCAATCGAATGTTTTCATTTTTTATTTTGTTTTTATCTTTCCTTTTCACGTGTGTAATCAACTAGTCATACCTTGCCATTGCATAAAAATAGTAATTAAAAAAAAAATACTCAAATAAAAAGCGATCAATTTTTTTTTCTTTTCTTTTATTCATTCATTTTTTTTTTTTTGTGGTAAAAACTTATAGAAATCCTCCATAGAACTAGTGACTAGAATTCCCTTTGAATTGTTTACGAGGACAACTTATATCTACGCTTAAAATTTAAGTGACTAGAATCTAGATGTATACTTGAATAGCAAGCAGAGCCTGTTTATTACCTATATGAAAAAAAAAGAATGGCAATGGATTGCATGCTACATCAAATTGGTATCCCATTTGACCTTCCGGTCCCGATAAGACGCTCCTTCAATGCACGATACATGGGACTGTCTTCTGGTACTCCTTCTCTCTGTAGAAATAGTAAAGTTTCTCGTGCGCACATTGCAAAGCCTAGAGCTTCTGCTTCATTTTCTGTGCAGCCGAATGAATCCTCCTCAGTCTCACTAAAAAACGATAATTCCGAATCTTCATTTCCGGAACTCACGGACTCACTATCAAATTCCTCATCGAGTTCATTTTGTAATTCGACAATTTTCTTAAAGGCTTCCAACAAAAATCCAGATTTTCCAAATATGCGATCACTACTGGAAGAAGATCTACATGAATCTACACTGGGCTCACCATCTTCAGATTGCCGTTCACCTTCACGTTGGCAATCAGATAATTTTTCACGTTTGTTATCACAACTTTCATCTGGCGATTCAGTTTCGGTAATTGTTTCAGTCTCTGTTTTACTTTCTTCACGTTTCCGTTTTAAATTTTGAATTAGCTTACTGGACATGGTTTTACATATGTCCACCAGACAATTTCATGCTTTATAGTCACTTTGATTGCACTAAGAAAGTTACGCGTGCGCACTACCGCCGAATAAATTTACACGCGGCGACGAACTCTTCGAGGATTGAGTGTCGTTTGATTGAGTTCAGTTGCTTGCCCTCGGATGGAACATGGTCGTACTGTGTACATATACCTCATGACAACAACATTGCTAGATGCTCCTCGAAGGAAGGAAGTGGATTTCCCCTGAAATTGAACACGGCAGGCACAGCACGGGTGCAACAAATGTGGTGAATCCCTCCAGCACACTCCAGCAGCTATGAAGGTAGGAAGAGGAAAGAAATGTTACTGCTCTGTATGGATGCGGTTAGATTTTTTCTGGCATAGTTGGCTGCATCCGTGGAATCGGAAGAATTTTGTTTTTTTTTTGTTCTCTTACATTTTGGCTGGCATGCTCTCGTTCCTTGACGGGTATGGTAGTGGATGGGCATCCCCTGATCAACGCCTGATTTTTTGAGACCTCATGCAAGTTTGAAAGGTGCGTATGCCGCCGGCTGGGTATTTCTATACAGTCGGTAGTGATGGTGGTGAATACGTGTTTCGCGCATGTGCAGCGTACTTTTGTTTACCTTTTTCATCCTTGTAGTAAGTAACCCCTGTTAATTCTCGCCTGCTGCTTCAACTTCAAGCAAAGCAGGGGAGGAAATGAATCGTCCGATTAAATTGGGATAGCAGACGGTATCAGTTCCCTCTTGATTGCAAACGGTGGTGTGACAGCTGCAAATTATACTACAATCCATTTTGCGCCTGCGTTCGAATCGGATTGCTCTTGGGGTGGAATATAATGTGTTCGTGTGCCGTGCGTGCACATGTCGTCCGTCGACGACGACAAAATCAACAATAACAACAACAACATCAATGGAATGAAGATAAATATAATTTTGACGATGAAAGAGGGGCAGATGGATAGACTCGGGGATATTTTTGTTGAAATTAATGGCCGGTTTTACAGTCCAGGCATTAGTTATAGCTATGGCTTAAGTTAAGACTTAAATTTTCCTACTGTTTTACAGTCAAGGTGTAGGCTACATGACTGGCTTAATCCAAGCTTTACTTAAGCCCTGAATCTTGGGGGGTCTTAAACTTCAGTTATCTAGTTACTGGTTGTTGACATTACGCAATTGTCAATTATTTTCCAGGTGCAAAAAGTTTGTTTTTAGGAAGAAATTGACACAAAAGGGAATATTTATCTGATACAGAAGAGCTGAGTGACGTCGATATGAACAATTTATTATCCGAATTTGTCCGGCGAGAAAAAATTATAAGACGGAGCCACCAATATTTCGAAGAATGTGATCACGTCGTTTTTTATACTCGGGTTAGGTTGTCGAAACATTCTACAACAATAATCTTGAACTTGGTATTCTCCCAGATAAAATCCACTGCCTTCTTCTACTTCTTCTTTTCGCAATGGCAATTTTCCTTTAAAAAATTCACAATTACCGCATTCATTTGCGGTTTAACTAAACCTCAGCTTACAGACAATACTGTGAAACGAAATAGGCTTAAGCTCGGAGCTCAAAGCACACCCGTAGGTTAGCTGAGCTCTGGATTAAGCCAGCCATAATAAGTGCAAAATTTTGAAGAAATTATACATGAATTCGGTAGTGACAGGTATTTATAAAAATTATTTTTTATTGTGGTTTTTTATTTAAACTGAAAATTGTTAAATCTGTTAGCAGTCGGAAAAGTTTATCGTACGGTTTCAGTTCTATGAATGAAAAAATTACAGTCTTCATGTTGTTCACTCATTTCGTATTGATCTCTATTAGTCCAAATCTAAATTCTTTTCTTCCATCTTCTCTAATTAATTGAAGAACATAGAGACATCAATTTCCTTTCGATAATCCTGATATGGCTTATTTAATTATTTTTCATGGTTTTAAGCGCAAAATGGTGGCAACTGACACAAATCCTAGTTTTTGGCGTGTGAAAAAATCAAGGTTAGATGGAAATGTAATGCCCTATCATGTCAGTAAGCCGAATCAAAGTGATCGACGGTGTTCCAATTTATAGTCATCTTGATTAGATATAACTTTTATCCTGTCCTGAAGGTAACATCTAATTTGAAAAAAGTGTGTTCAATCAGGACAAGTTCAGTGTCTTAGTAATTATGTGGGCTTCTCGAATGCCTTCGACAGTGTGCACAATCGTATCCTTCTCCAGAAACTTGATGCTTCTTTTAAATTTCGTAGCTCAGCCATTGCTCTGGTAAGAGATTTCCCGTCAGATCGCAGCCATCGAGTCCATATTATTAATAATTTATCCTCTGTATTGCCTTCTTCTTTGTGGGGTGCCTCAAGGTTCAATAATGGGAACTTTGCTATTCAGTTTTTTTTATAAATGATTTTCCAGATGTGTAGATTAACAAATCCATTTATATACCGATGATGTACAAGTCCATTTAAGTCAGTCAATTGATCTTCTTGAACACCAAATTGAACGTACAAATTGTTATTTGAAAAGCATGAACACCTGTGCCAAATGTATAATTGATTGATGCTGAATCCAGCAAAGTCTGATTGAATTGAATTTTATAATATAACGATTAAATTTTTATTCCACCAGTGGCTTTAAATAATGCCTGTTGTAAGTTACAATCTACAAAGCTTGGAGTTGTCTTGATTTATAACACATAAAATGTTCGATTTCTACTATACAGCAGACCGGGGCTAGTAGACCCAATTTTATACTCTAGATAAAATCATAGGGTATAGGTTTAGGTATAGGTTTGTAACACATAGAAATAATGATGGTAGAGCAAAATGGATTAGACACCCATGCATAAAATTAAAAGTTATTTAGATTTTTGCACGTCCGTCCGTCCGTCTGTCTGCCCATCCGTACGCCCATCTGTCCGTCCGCCCGTCTGTCCTCACGATAACTCGAAACTGGGTGAAATTTTGTACATGGACTTTTTAATAAAAAGTAAAATTTAGTTCGAGAATGGGACAAATCTTGCAACCTATTCATTGTGTTAGGATTTTTACGTATACTGTGAAAGCAATCAGTCCTATGTGGTTTTAATGTACTGAAAAATTCCTCAGAATATAAAATTCTATAAAACTGGTTATAATAATTTTTTCTGTCCGACGAACCATTCTAGAAATATATGCGAAAAACCACTTCAAAAATCATAACTGCACGGATTGGTGACCATGCGAAATTTCATACGACAATTCATCTAGTAGGGCATCATAAGAATTGATCTTAGACAATTCTAGCCTTTTTACTTGTTCATAATTAATTTTATAAAAATGTTATTTTAAAGTTTTTAGGAATAATAAATACGTTTTGTTTTGATTGCTTCAATGGGTCTCTTACTTTTACTCTTACTTTTATTTTATTCACTATAAGGTTTTCAAGTATTATTTGCCATTTTGAAAAAATCTTCCCCATGAAAACATTTATACCTCATGCCTGGGATTGATTGACTCATTGGATGGGATTATTTGACTATATCAACATAATGAAGTAATAAGCATGAAAAAAACAAAACAAGACTTTTAAAAAATTAATCATTCACCATTTTTAAAATTATATATTTGTGGTAATGGTGCAGAGGTCTAAAACACATACCATATTTCGGATGATAGCATATATGATAATAGTTGCCTGTATGGTGCACGATTATCCATATCCGTGTTAATGTCGAGGTTTCAGGCGAGATGGGGCTACGACCGGACCAGACCCATTCGTACATAAGAAATTGAATTGGATTAATTAGCTCATTTGAGGGTAAATTGATAAATGATAAAATTTTGATAATGTGGGTGATCTCGATGGATCTCGAAGAAGAACTAAGAATTATTAAAGATATTATAGGTTGTGTGGATGATAGGTAGTGAGTCTTAATAATTTCCTATAATTTTCATGTACCTAATTATACAATGAAAGGGTGGGTTTTATAAACATTACTTCGCGGTAACTTCAATGTATAAAAGTAGACCATATATAGCGGTCTGTAATATGCTCGAGTTTATTAGTAATTGGGAATCTGAAGATTGGTTATTTGGGGTGTTGTGGAGGCAACTATATGAATTTCCGGACGTTTCGCTCCGGCCACGGAACTCTTCAGGGGTGTTCTTCATTTTAAGCTTCGTCATAAATAACCTCTTTGCAGGTATTTTTCATTAAATCTCTAGATATTTCCGTTTTTCTTTTGTAGGTCCTCTCGTTCTGAATGTAAGCATTAGTAGTCATCTGTAACTTAAGAGATTAGCAAAATAAAAACGAAACATGGAGTAAGTTGACTCATGAGTCATCTAAACCCAGTACGCTGTGTGTCAATAAGCCCCAACCCGCCATATTCTTTTTAAAATACTCATGATAAAAAAGTAATCCAATGACAGGAAAATCAAGTTAGAAGCACCATTAACTAATGTATACATTTTCAATTAAAACTACTAGACAAATCAACATCATGAGAGTGTAAGCTATAAGACAATTTAAATATCAAACAAAATTTTTATTCACGTGCTTGAAATTACGTGTTTTTTTTTAAATTCCGCGAACGACGTGCGTTAGCTTCGATGACTATTGCTACACTGAGGCGGATACCTCGACTGAATACACAGTAAAATTCATGCACATAAATAGGTATATGTATAAAGGAAAGTCGAAAAAATGGTGTGGTGTCACCCCCCCCCCCCCCTCCCCCGCCCCATTTTTTTTACACCAAACCATATTTTTAATAGTATTTTTAAATTCAATTTTTGAACTAACTTTTGTCTCAAATTGGTAAACTTTATCGCTGGTCTTGGCGGCAAGGAATGGTAGATATAAAAGTATTTATCCTTGAGCTTATTTGCTACTACTAACAAAAGTTTTCAATAATTCATGTACACGCGCATTTCAAAATAATTTTGTACTTTTCCGTCATAATATAGAAAGAGTAGATACTCAACTCTATACGGATTTTACGATATACTCTCTAATCTGAAATTCTTATTGTCAATAAAGATGCGGCCTTAAACCACACCAGTGTTGTTTACTTCACATAAAAATTTCTTCAAACTAAAGAGCAAAAACAAGAAAAGAGTCAAGAAAATCCCCAAAGACTTAGTCCTAATCCGTAAGATATGTTGTGTAGGTGTCTAAATTAAGTTGACCATGGTTTCTGGACCAAGGAATTTTAGTATGTTTTTTTTTTATGTCGAAAGTTATCCATCGTAAAAATTTCCTCAATATTCCTATGTCCATCACCCAGGTACATATAATCCATCTCACCTACATTTATAACCTAAATAGGTGGCCATAAAATAAACCTATATGACGACTACCCTTATAGCTACTTTTAGGTAATTTTAGACCACGATCTTATTTTATCACGTTCCCTCCAGACAGTCTCAGAGTTATTCAAAATGAACAAGATTTACTTCCAAGTACGAAATAAAACCACGCTCCCCGCCATAAATCCAGCTTTGTGGTAGCAATAAAGTTTGGTGTGCGTGTTGGCGCCAAAGCATTTTGTTGATTGCCATCCTGGAAAATAATATCCTGAAGATGCTTTTGAAAAGGATTCCAAGAAGTTTTCGCAGAATTATTATAAGTTTAAAATAAACAAAGAAGAAAGTAATTATATTACCCGTGCAGTTGCGCAACTCATTTGTTTACACTTTCTGGAAAGAAAGTGTCTTTATCATTCTGTAGATTCTTGGAAGACAGTCTAAACTCCCCCAAACCACCCACCCAACTCACTTGAATAAGTCATTTGTTTACAGATGAACATGACAAAAACATTGAAGAAACGCGTTGTGATAGATTCGAAGGAAGTTAGTTAACTGCTGCTCCTGAAGGAATAATTGTTTGTCATGTGCTTATCCTGCATAAAGTTAGTTTGCTTGTTGAAATCCTTCCCAATTTGGTCTTTAAAGAGAAAGTGACAACAATTTCTTGCATGTGGGATAATTAAATTATATATGTGGGTGGAAAGCGTGGCATAGGTTTGGGGAGAATATGTAGATGAGGGTGGAATTTATTAATTTTCTTATTATTGTTTCATGGAAAAGTTTTGTAGTTTTGTAGTGTACAAAATTTTCTATACGGGTATGGAGATATCCATAATTTTTTTTAGATGCTGACTTCCTTATAGAGCGGTTAAAGATAATTTTTTTTTTTTTTTTTAAACATTTCAGACGTCCATTCTCATACTATCAGAAGGTGTACTGCAATTCATTTAATTTCCTTATGCAGTTTATTTTACAAGAATTTCCTCAACATTTTTCCTCCTTGAAGACATTATGAGAGGAATTTTGATGATGATCTCCGAGAAGAATTTCATTCTTCCGAGCTCCTCCTGCTTCTATGCATGCTCATACAACGGGTAATAATGTTAAAATCCAAGGAAATGACGTTATGCAGGAAAGTCAGTGTGGATTCCATTTTACAATTTAGCAGTACTTGACCCAGATAAGTGCGAATACACAGAGGCAGGCATACTTAGTTCGGTGTTAACATGGTTTCCTTATAAATAAAGCAATTTCCTGTCAGTTTAGAATTAAAAAGCAAAGGAAATGTGCTTTTAGGTATTTCAGAGAACTGACTCTGTTGAAGGATTAATTTATGACGCGAGAAATGGGAAATTTTTGTACAATACATACATGGATTAATCAGGTAGGAATCCTGTTACTAGTTAGGAATGCTAAGAATTATTGGAAAATTAGTGGGATATTAGATGTGGGTAAGAAAATGAAAATGCCTAGTTGAAAATAGATTAAAAGGCCTCCGAGACTTCAAAGAAAGCAGGTATTGGAAATGACCACTCCATGTCGTTTATCAGAGTAAGAAACGTGTAGCAAAAAAATAAAATTTCTAACTCATATAGTACATGATCTGCAGAACAGTATCAATGGTAACATTTCATTCACTTAAAGATCTTCTGTAAACAAATGCTTACATCGACCATGTATAAAAAGTCTTGGCGTGATGGCAATTCTTATTAGGGCAACTATGTCGACAGTTGCGTGTCTTGAACGCCTGTTAGTTGTAGGTAATTGCGGTTTTGAAGGCTGGCTAGGACATCTTGAAAAACCACTTGATAGCAATACCTTGAAAGTCTGCTTAACACAGAGAATTGATATTTCGAATACGCTGCGATGCCTTGAGAGTCTGTTTAACACAGGAAATTGGTGCGTTCTGGAGGCATAACTACTGGTTGATCTGTCGTTTGATAAGAAATCACAGTAAGGTGATCAATCTCTGAGGACCTCAAAAGAGATTAGACGCCCCGAGTCTGCCTGAGGAGACTTGTGTGAGTTTGCGTAAACTTAATCTGCTGAACAGGTGTGCCAGAGGCTCAGAGTCTGCAGCTGGTAGGCTGGTCCAAGTCGAACCTACCTATGTCGATGTGACGAATGCCGCAGAAGCAACAACCGTGACGCTGAACTGCGGACGAAATTCAATGTATTATCTGTAGCAGGTCCCTATTTCATGTTTTGATTGGTCTAAACAACGTGGACTCTGGAAAGAAAACTATCTTTGGGGAAGAGTTAACAAAACATCACTTATTAGGCCCTGTTGGGTTTTATCCTATATTTAAAGTGTTATTGTAATTTAAATGGTACATTTTTGTTTTACTTATAATTTTTCTTTTTCAATCTCTGTCTAGCTGAATAGCTGGTTGACATCAGAATAAAGCGTGAAACACAGTGCTAGCTTTTTGAGCCTCGACCTCAGAATAACTTTAAGAACTTTGAAAAATTAAAAACTCGTGACCTCGAAAATTTTTTTAAAATTACACTGATGAGAGTAGAAATATTTGAGCTTCTTTTTATGTTAGTTGGAGAACAACTCCAAAAAATATCTATAAGAAAAGCTATTGTTCCTGGATGCAGATTGTTTGTAACACTTATGTAAGTATGCAGTTTTTATTTCACCATGTATACATATTTTAATCAGCATTCGTTCTTATCGCATGGGGTTCCAATGCAAGTGCTTGGTTGGATGTTTAAAATGGGTGTGTCTACGGTACGAAAAATTGTATATGAAACTTGTGACATATTATGGGATTGCTTGTGGACTATCTATATGTCACCAGAAAAATTGCTGAGGATTTTGAAAATATTTGGAACTTGTCAAATTGTGTTTCCATTATTGATGGCAAGCATATCAACATACAGTGTCCTCCCAATGCGGGGTCCGAGTTCTTCAATTACAAAGGTCAACACAGTATAGTCCTGCTTGCTGCATGTGATGCCAACTATACTTTTACGGCGGTGGACATTGGTGCTTAAGGCAGCCAAAGCGATGGCGGAATATTTGTCCAGTCATCTTTTGGAAAACAGCTGCTCAGTGATACATTGAATTTACCTGGGTGAACCGTACTGAAGAATTCAAATTTCGTTTGCCCTCACTACTTTATTGGAGATGCAGCTTTCCCGCTAAAACTTTTTGTTTTGAGGCCTTTCCCTGGAAAGCTTTTAAGTGAAAAGCGGACCTACCAAAATTATAGGCTATCAAGGGCACGATGAGTAATTGAAAACGCATTTGGTATTTTAACTGCGAGGTGGCGTGTTCTTGTGAACAAATTACATATGCTACCATCCAATGCTGAATGCCGTTCTTCTACATAACTTCGTAAAAATTCATTACAGCAATTACTGCCTATGCGAGTTCGACCACGAAGAAGATGAAACCTTAGTAGAAGGACTTTGGCGACAAGAGGTAAAAACGCTCCCAGATTGCCGGTGTTTTTTTTCAACCTTTCCTGCCAGAAACGCAGTTGAAATAAGAGATACTTTAAAGGAATATTTATTTAATAATAAAATAAGTAGATGAGGAGTTGAGTAGATAAGCATGTTTGTTTTGGAATAAATATATTAAAAAAAAAACTTGTTCTAATTATTGTATAAACTAAAACTAACCCATCACCAACTTATCCTAAAATATAACAGTAAAAAAACTCACACATTATTAATAAACTTAAACTAACCCATTACCAACTTATCCTAAAATCTAATCTAAAAAAAAACACACACACACACACAATATTAATACTCAGCGATGTTTATGGCTACTTAAGTGCCATACATTTCAATTTTCTCTGTTATTAGCTTTAAAATTTCCGTCTGCGTTTCATTTTTGATATTATCCGGTAGCATATCTAGCTTCCTCGATACCAACTTCATAAACAGCTCATTCTCCGAAAAGTTTTCTGCTACGGGCAATGAAGATTGCTCCACATTTATAACGCTCCTTATTTCATCCAAGAAACTCGCAAATGACCTGTTAATACGGGTTTTATCGAATCCCTCAGAAAACATAAACTATGGAAATGCTCCCATTCTCCGCGGTCCTTACGCGCGCTTCCTGATGGCATATCATTAAATGAACATTCCTTCCGGAATCTATCGCGGAGGCTTTTCCATCTCTGTTTACATTCTGAAACTATTTTTAATTTTATTGCTCATGTTCATTAATTTATATTAATAAACCGCAACTTACTTGGAACTTTTAATTTCTCGGAAATATTTTTCCATACTTCTCAGATTAAATACTTTTCAGATTAAATAAGATCTCGTTATCGCGCACCAAATTTATTAAATTCTCTTCGAACATTTTCCTCAACTGTTTTCTACCAATTTTAAGTATATATGTAAACTCCTCCCTTAAACAATGTTGACATCAAATAATAACAAAAATTAGCTGTCAAGCTGACAAAGTTTTAACAGAGTAGAAAGTAGACCTACTCGAGTTCGAGTTCAACCTCAACCTGGCCGGCCTCACCAATTTTGCCATTGAAAGCTTGATAACCTGATCTCATACATTCTACAGAACTGTCAAAGCTGGTAAGGCCGGCCAGGTTGAAAAAGCCAGCACTGTATTTCACGCTTAAATATTTTGTTAATTTCCCAATATACATTAAAATCAAAACCTACCTAGCTAAACCTTCCTACGTTTAGCAAAGGATTACTAGATGCGAATTTCGAGCGATTGATCAAGAGTTCAGAAATGTGAGACTTGGCACGTACGCGTCACCACAAGGTTACTAAAGGAACTATAAAATTAGCATATCGAAGGAAGGTTTATGTTAATAAAAGTTGTTAACAAGAATATATGTAGATCAGTGATAAAACCTGACAAAATCTAAACTGCAGCAGATCCTTTAAAAATAGTAAACGTTTCTGCAGTAGGGGGTTTTTTAAGATTTTTAGTACTTTTCCACTTTACACCCTGTAAACTTCTTGATATACACCCTATCAATTTAAGATTTGCTACTGATGGTGGTAGTCGCGCCTACCATTATGCAATGACACATAGAAATAAGAATATCTCAAAAACGATTGCATTTACGATGAGCATTGTCAAATTAAAGGTATCATTCCGGGGTCTCTAAATCTTGTAAAGAACTGTATAGTTATTATGCATTTTGGCGGGAAAATCGTTAAAATTTGAAAAAAAGACTAGAATTTTTTACTTTGACGTCCTACAACGGAAGGTGACAGGAAGGCTGATTGGGCATTATTTGAAAAGCTTAGAGGGTTTGCTATTATCTGAGATGAATCTCATCTTGATATGGTGTATATCAAGAAACTTACAGGGTGTAAAGTGAAAAAGGTACTAAAAACCTTAAACCCCCCTACCGCCGAAACGAAGCGTCTTACCGCTTGTCTTCATCTCAGCTTGCATACTCTGGAATTATGCGGATCAATTATTAAACACCCTATATATGTACATCACAAGTAACATTGCCGTCTCCTCCATATATATATAACATAACTCTTTGCTAGGGCTTATACAATCCTAAACTCATGGTAACGGAATTATATAACCTCTGTAACCTTTGCAGAGATAATAAAAGTGAAGATTTAAATCGAACTGCTGCTGGTTTAGGTTCATCATTGTGAATCAAAGTCGAAGTAAGAGTGTTGTATAGAAAGGATGCACCAACAACCTTTCAAAATATTCAAGGTGTCGTACTTGCGAGTTTGGAAGATTATGGAAAAAAAGACAATGAACGAAAGGGATTCTGATTTTGAACTGATTCGATTTGTATTTATTTGCCGAAAGCACCAATTTCTTAGGCTTTTCACATTTGTCTTATCTTCCTCCATCAAATCTCAATTTTTTGTGTAGATCAAAACATTCTATACATATATAAAAATTCCATTATCCATCCTTCATGGGAATATATTAATACTCTCTGCAGTTCAAGTAGCTCCAAAAAGAAGTTGCTCCCTACAGTAACCTAGTAGGGTATTCACAAAGTACATTGTGAAATGACTCGATTTCCTCGCAATCCATGCAACTCCAACAGAAATCATTTGCTGTTAAACTCAGCTTTCTATACTATGATTCTCTATGACCTAACGTGACATGCTACTCCTGAGGAGTATATCAGTTCCTTTTTTATCCTTAAAAACTGGCCACATTTATCTTGCCAATCCACATGTGACACTATATTTCCACCAGCGGGCACCCTTTTTGTTGAAATCGCCAATTATATTCACATTAAGAGTATCGATCGAAGCCTTTACATATTCGATTGCTTTGGAGGTGTACATCTCAGAAGGCTTTTTGGCTATAGATAATCTGCTCTCTCATTTCAAGCTATATATCTTAGTGCCGGTACCTAAAATAGAGTTCTTTGATTTTCGGTTAACTCTAACTGTTTATTCCTTTCCCATTCCATTCCAGGAGGAATCTTAATATGAAATTTCCTACCAAAATCAATCCGTTTCTACTCCACTCTAAAGGTAAGCCGTTTTGAAAAGGATCCTGGAGTGATCGTATACCTATAACTTTCAGCATCCAAATCTGACTACATTAGCTGAGCCGCCAGTTCCGACCTCTACAATAGAGGTCTAGTGGCACAACAGGTTATATGAGAGGTTTAGTTTCGCTTCCCCGCTGGATTCTGGATGGTATATATATGTCCAAATTGCAATTTTAATTTTAATAAATAATTAGCTCAACTATAGCGGTGTACATCCAATGCACCAACCATGCACTAACTGTGCCATCTTTTATGTCTATTATTTTTTAATGGTTCAAACTCCTACAAACATGATTAGGTACAAGAATAGCTGCTTCAACCATTCAAACTAAGTTAGTGTGAGTACATAAAGCAAAAATTGACAGGAATTCAATACTTCCTCCGTCCGCAAAGTAACCAACCTTAATTACATCAAATGGTCGAATGCAACCGACCTTTGTTCAAAACTTTACCACTTCACATACACTATATACGAACTCCTCTCAAAGTTTCTGCCTACCTTTCCTTTACATAATTCAAGGAACAGAGAGAGCCTTCAGACGAGTTGTTAAAATACAAGCCAAAACCCCCAAGGTGATGAAAGTTCTCAAGAACTGACAGTAATTAATTAATTACCACACTATTTCCATCTGGCTCAAAGCAGGTCCTTAATAAGGCAAACTGTATAAATGTCGAATGGGAAATTACTGTAATCAATGATTGTGGCAAAGGTTTTTCTTAAGAAAGAGGAATAGAACTTTTGAGAGGAGGAATAATGTAAGATAAGGTGGGAGATATGAGTAGAAAAAATATTTTTTTTAATGCATGACAAAACTAATTCCTTTAATAAGCACAGATTTAACGTCACCTTTATATTTTACATCTTTTTGCATCTCCTTTAGAACAAATCTTGAAAGTGTTGGGTCCATCGTTCCGCAGTAACCTAAAAAATAACAAACTTTTCGTAGCCGTTACCGTGCGTGTCGTTTGAGAGTTTTTATATGTAAATTCGAACATTTTTCCTTTATGAAAGTCAATCAAGTCCAATAAGATGCCAAGTCGGCTGGACTGTAGGGCGGATCACTTTTCATTTCCACTCACTGCACGATACATCTTAGCTCTAAGCCATACAGCTCTCCTAGCTCCGGAAATAAGTGGCTACCAAGTATCCCTTCTCTTTTAATCGCCAGAGCAGGACATTCGCAGAGCACATGTTGAATTGATTTGATTTCTTCAGAAACTTTACAGCTTCGAAATAAATCGTTAAATTGTACATGTAGTCCTCTAGCATGGTTAATTCCGACCCAATGGACCGGTAACACCCCGACTAGGTTCTTGGTGTCAGTTCTGCTCCCGCTAAGAAG
This sequence comes from Dioctria rufipes, assembly GCA_963924295.1. Lineage (NCBI taxonomy): Eukaryota > Metazoa > Arthropoda > Insecta > Diptera > Asilidae > Dioctria > Dioctria rufipes. Next base: position 18,673,516 of record OZ002740.1, on the reverse strand, counting down.
GTTAATTGTTTTCGTCCTATTGTATGCATGCCATAACTGCCTCGAAATACAGCAAGTGTCTCAATTGGCCCACCGATGCTTAACCTTCTTGTAGCTATCGTTTGTGATGTCGCTTTTCAGGGTTCCGATCTGGGTTCTCACAAACGCTATTGTATCGGATCTTTTCATTTGAGACCCCTTTTTTATGGCTTATCCGCTACCTCATTGTCCTCTATATTTCTATGGGTAGTAGGCACCCATCATATACCCATATGTAAATCTTTTTTAGGCTGTTTTTGCATAATTGCACTAACTTTGATTTTACCACGACAGTATCCAACGCTTTAAGGGCTACCTGGCTATCAATATACATGCAGATATCTAAATCCGACTCTCTACATTAAGATGGGTTGCCACCAACTTAGCGTGGAAAACACAATATTTGTTCGGTAGTCCATATGATTTGTTTCAATACCAGTTGCTGGAATATACTCGTACTCCCGCTCCTGTACTCGCCTTCGACCCATGCGTTAATGTGTTTACTACAGATTGCTACAAATTTCTCGTTCCTCTTACGGTGGCTCCTAGTGGGCTATAAATGCCATGAGCCCCCCATTAAAAGCATAGGACAGGTATGTGGGTGTCTGTCACTACATTGCCGTCAATGCTATCTAATGTCCGAAGGATACTGGAATATCCACAGTTCCTTTCCATCCACCAACTCATTGTTGTAAGACTGAGTGCGCTGGTAGCCACTATACTTCGAAAATGTATAGAGCATAAAACATAGCCTACATAAACTCAGTTCTAAAACTTATTTTCTGAATCGCTTATGGCCGATGTTTCACAGTCAAGGCTTAAGCCACAGCGATGGCTTAAGCCAAGGCTTAATAAATATTTCGGTTTCACAGTCAAGGCTTAAGTGACAACACTGGCTTAAGGCAATCTTAACTTAAGTCCGTCATCTCGAAGGCTTAAGCCTCAGATGTTACTTTGAAACACATATGGAGATTATTGCTAAATATATATTTTTTGCCTAAATTTTATAATTTTTGTTATTAAACGAACGTATAGTACATATTTCAAAAGCCATACTTTAAAACTGAATTGAAATTTTCCAAGGGAAAAATAGTTATGTAGTTAGTAGTTTTGAGTACTGTCTGACAGCTAGTGTCAGCATTCCATTTGACGTTTTAGAAAGAAACTAAACAGTTTAAGACAAAAATGAGTTATTTCTCTGATGCAGAGGATATAAGCGACGAAGAAATGTATAACAAGTTTGACCCGTGAAAAAATTATAAGAAGGCGCCCGCAACATTTCGAGAAATGGGATGACGTTGACTTTTATTCTCGGTTTCGACTGTCGAAACATTCGGCTATGATGATTTTGGATCTAATACTCTCGAAGATAAAAATCTCGAATGACTGAAAAAACTGCGCACAGTTTAAATAAACGAGTAATAACAATATTTTATTTTGATGTCTTCTTCATCGGGATTCACATTGGCAATTTTCCTTTAAAAATTCACAATTACCGTAGTGCTGACAACTTAAAATTTTTTATCTGTATTTTAACTAAGTTCCTGCTTACTGAGTACTTTGAGACCGAGTAGGCTTAAGTTCTGGGCTTAAGCTACACCCGTGGCTTATCTAAACTCTGGCTTAAGCCTGGACGGTGAAACCGTTCATTAGTTAACTCTAGTCAATTGTGTGGGTGCAGTAAAATAAACTCACGGATAACTAATACAATAGCCCTGTTACTACTGATCGAAACACTTTACGCACAGTACCTATACTCCCAAAAATTTCTTTATGGAATTTTTGGTTTTTGGCTTTAGCCCAGAAACTGACAGTACCTCGGTACTTGTTTTTTAATTTTCTCTGCTCATATTCAGTAGGTTGAGAATTGCCTGTAGACTCGTATTTTGTACTGGTCTCGAAAGAGTAAAAAAACTTATTACCACTTTCCATTTTTTTTATTATATTCGAGTTATTGTCAATGTTACATATAATAATCAAATTTTAACAATCTTTTTTCTTTGATTTACTCCAAACTTTTAAATTGCATTCGCGTTAGCTTAACGAAATTTTTCTATATTAGTTGGTTACGGAAAGGTAATCAGATAGCGAATAGTACTTTCAATTCTCATATAACAAGGTAGTTTATAGAGTAACAAATGATATAATATACAAAAGCCGTAATCAATTTGAAAAATTCCACGAAAATAACTAAACTGTTAAAAATATTCTCGTAGTTTATGAGCAACTGCAATGTTCTTGGTTTTAAAAAAAAAACTTTTACTAAAAGGTTACATTTTGCTGCTTAGGCGTGTTTATTTATTATTTGATATATTTGTTTAGCTTTTGGTTCTTTCTTTGCTTTTTATTTATTATTATTTTGTCAAGGTCCACTGTATATAGATTCTTGAAAGTCTTGTCGTAGTGAACAATTTCGTATTTTTCCTTGGGCGATGTCGTTACAATAGTTGCCTTTGATCACAGATTGTTTAATCCTTTGATTTGTTTCAGGTGGTGACGGGGGCGATATATACAAAAGAGTTAAATTCTATTCGGCTTATTTGAGGTTTCGGTTCCACAGGATATATACAGAGCATACAGCATTGGTTTTTCTTTCGTTTGAAGTATTTTCAGGTAGAGTTGTAGTTCGCTTTTCAGGAAACGTTGGAACCTCGCGTACAGAGATGTCAAATATTGCCAGCTAAAAATTCCTCTTCAGAAATTATGTCCCGAAATGAAATGGTAATAAATTCCTGTGCATTTTGAAGCCATTAACTGCGATTTGTCCAATCTGTAGTATCAAATTGACTCACTTCTCTTCAAGATTCTCTAAGGAATCGACGGACTACTTTGTTTAGGGTAGTTAATAAATTTTAAGTGGTCCCATGAAACATCTATCTAGGTGGTTGCATTTTGTAAGTGTAATATGTTGGTAATTGATTTTTTTTTAAGATGAAAAAAAGACGAAATGAAGTTTCCTGCTAGCGCTAATACAAGTAACAAATATTTCTAGACGACCTCATTCTGTTGCCCATTTACATCTTTCATTTCTTTTTCTATAACTTGAGGTTACTGCTTGCTTTAAGCACAATATTTAAATTCTATTTTTGTCGTGTTATAAAAATTCTAGTATGGTGCTTCTCATAGGTTTCTGTTCTTCACAATGTTCTTTAAAAATTCTTTTGCATCTTTTTTGCATTGATACTCTTATTGCAGATAGATCAAGATCATAAAAAATCATGGTTCGAAAATTTTCGTTTGATAATTCCAATTTTTAGCTGAATGATATTTTTGACTGCTTAGACAATGACTACTAGGAGTATTTGATCTTTTAAAGTTGCAAAAGAACAAAAAAAAAAAAAAAGAGACAAAATCCAGAGGAGACAAAATTCAGAAGAAATCCAGAAAAGATGGGTTGGGTATGAAATCCAGAAGATATGAAATCCAGAAGTGACAAAATCCAGAAGAAACATCTATAGGGTGGTTCAAAAGTTATACTCATTTATTCCCATCAGGGTTCACGAATATTGACGAAATCTTCAAGTGGCCACAACTCCTAAAGCAAGGTTTCTAGGGGGGGGGGGGGGGGGGGGGTGGTATGTGGTGGAACAATTTTTTGATCAGCTTACCTCAAGGAATTGCGTGGTATACCGAAAGGTATCTTGATCTGTATCACCCTGTATATTTTTTACATTTATTCATCCCACACCACCACTTAACAAACACATTCATTTGTTTACGCACCCATTAATAGATGAGACCTAGGCACAGACCATGATATGTACCATATAAGCACTAATTCATACATTTCAGAACCAGGATAATACATACCTCAAGGCAAAAAATATTTCTATGAATAGTGATTTCCAAAATTTAGACCTTTTTATTTTAATTCTCAAAATGGCGATCAACACTTCAAAATTTCATATAATGTTTCTTGACCACCTTTCACAAATCGTGACCTGTTTCGTTCACAAAGATGTTAGGTTTCCATCAGATGATTATGCCATCACAAGACACCCAATTATATTATTAAAGATTAATATAACAACAACGACGAGTGTAAATATTAAATATGCGAAGCAAAGTTCATGCCATTTTTAAAATTTTTTAAACAAATTTTTAATTATAACAATTTTTACAATTTCGGGATTTTGACATTTATATATTTTGTCGTTTCTGAATTTTGTTACTTCTGGATTTTTTAACTTTTGGATTTTCATTTCCGGATTTTTTATTATTTTTTTGGATTTTATATTTTTGGATTTTGTCATTTTCCCGAATAATATTTTGTTAAAGCGACATCTTACAGGAAATAGTTTAACTGCAAAATTTAATTTTAAATCAAAATTTTGGATTTTCTTACCATCATTTTCCTAAATCTGTTAGGAAGTGGACAACTGAAATGTCTGCTTCAAATCAGCCTTGGATACGTGATTGGCCTGTTCTCTACACTTTTAATGTCTCTTAATGGAATTAAATTATAGTTATAAAGTATCCATTTTTACCATTATTACTAAATTCTTATTTTATATTATAAGAAATGATAATATTCTGAAAATACTAAGTAAATGCGAATCATTCAACGGCTTCATTTATAACACCAAATGGAAAGAATACTACACCAGCTTAGAAGAAATCTAAAATCTTAGCACATATTTTCGGGCAACAGAATTGTAATGTCTTCTACAGTAGGTAGATACTCTGTGTAGATAACAGGCTTGCTTAAAACCGGAAACTTATTGAAGCAGGAAACGGTGATGACTTGACTGCCTGTTTGCAACAGGAAACTGTGATAGCTATCACTCGCTCGGTAAGCTGCCAGCTTGGGATGATCAACTTCTAGACCTGAAATAGTTTTTATTTGAAAGTACCAAGTCGCCTTATTGGCGATTTGATGTCCACTAGAGGTGCTGTTGAAACGTCGATCCGGTAGATGGATACACTTTTCCAGTCCAGGCTGTCCCTATGACAGCCTGAACTGGTGCTGGAGCGCTGGAACCAAATCGACCATATGTTGATTTAACGTCCGAAATGAGAGCAGCTGTTATGCTAGTCTTGCCTGCAGGATTCGCTCCTTCGAACGAAATCGATATTATGTCGACTTGACCGTCGAGACGAAAATAGCTGCAATGCTAGTGCTGTCTGTAGGATTGATCTCTTCGGCACCAGGTAGCTAGTCCGTTTATGGCAAGCCTAAAAACGATGTAAACTCTGAAATTAAGGCTTATATAACGCATGAAAGGAAACATTATTCCATTGGTTATGGGTGCCCCTTCGGGAAATTAATCTTTTATTTTCTCTAGCTTATTTTGGACTTAGTTATTATACCCTACATGAAATCTATAGGGAATACTAGGTTTGTCATTCCGTTTGTAACACCTCGAAATAATGATGGTAGAGCAAAATGGATTCATAATATTAAAAGTTATTTTGATTTTTGCATGTCCGTCCGTCCGTCTATGCGCACAATAACTCGAGAACGCGTATACTTAGAGAGCTGAAATTTTGTACACGGACTTTAAAAAAAAAGTATAATTAAGTTCGAAAATGAGACAAATCGGGCAACTCCTTCGTGGGGTTGCCATATAAAAATTTCGTTTTTCGCTATATATTTGGACACTGCCTCAGAACGCGTCGACGTAGAGAGCTGAAATTTCGTACATGATGTTTTTACTATATTAGCAAATAAAATGTCAAAAATGGACTAAAGCGGGCAACTCCTTCTTGGTGTTGCCATATAAAAATTTAGGTCTTTTACGTATATTTTGAAAATGATCAGTCCAAGACATTTTTATTGTACTAAAAACTTCTGCAGAATACGAAATCATATAAAATTGGTTATAATCATTTTTTCTGTGCGACAAACCGTTCTAGAAATATATGCGAAAAACAACTTCAAAATCAAACTTGAATAGATCGGTGACCATACGAAATTTAATACGGGCATTCATCTAGGGTATCATAAGAATTGGTCTTAGACCAATTCTAGCTTTTTTACTTGTTTTTCTCTAAATTTACCCCTTTTTGGTGTTGATAAATTGCAAGTTGACATTAGACTGATTACATTTTTTGTTTTTTATATGTTTACAAAACGAAAAGCCCACATAGCTAAGCCTTTCTATATTCAGCAACATGTTAGCTAGGTTTACAAAGTGGTTGATAAAGTGTTTATAAATGTACGACCCGGAACAGACGCGTTTCCACATGTTTATTTGTTTGTTTCATGTGGATTTCTCAAAACTCATTCGATTTTATTGTTCTCACCTTTTTTTTAATTCAGTGACATGACTAAGAGTCTATGAACAAAAGATTCCCCCATGATCACTTACTAAATGGCAGTCAAGGTCAATGATATTCTATTCACTCTGTTAATTCTACTACATAGAGTACCCCAAGGCTTTAGCATGGATCCATTGTTGTTTAGCATTTTTTTTAATGCCTTGCGAAATGCTATCCATGATGTGAAACTACACCTGTATAATTTTAGCACCACTTATGCACTTGAATTGACCCTTTGGAATCATGGAGGATTATATCTCCTTGCATGTGTCTGATGAAGAGAGAAAATCTTTGCAAACTAGGTTCACATTTATATGGAAACAATGTACCAAGTATCTATCGTTTGTGGAATAAGCCTAAGTTTTATCAAATTTCGGGATTAACTATGTACATATATTGTATGCCAAATTATATCTGCAGAATTTACATTTCGTAATACTAGAAATTTATTTTACCATGATTGAATCAAACGTAGTCTAGGGCATTTTCTTAATACTCTTATGCTCTAAGATTTCTATTTAGGTACCTGTACAATAGTGCTCGTTATCCGAAATGCCCAACAAAATACAGTTTAATGTATACTTGAAATACCGAAATGAAAACAAAAGTATCAAAACAACATTAATGAAATAAATAAGCACTTGAGAAATACAATTACGACGTTGACAGACACAAACGTAAATACTTCAAAAAGGTGATTCCGCTCAGAAAATTGAGCCAATAAAAAGTAAAATGAATTTCCTGGCTTGAAATTGGCTTTTGAAATAAATAAAATTCCTTCAAAGTAGAGATATCATTACTCGTCTTCGATACCCCAGGATTGAAATATTTCATGCAAAGGAAACAATGATATCTGGTGACAGCAGGATAAGCACAAGGACTACATCAGATAAACGTTTGCGTGTTAAACGACATCTTTAACTTAAATCTGTCCCCGGGAAATGCTTTTTGGTAAAATTCAGTGGAATTTCAATTTTCTACGTTATCCAGATAAACTTTTCCCATGAATTTTCGCGGTCTTCTTTGTACTTTTGAACTCGCCAAATTACGTTTTATTCGAGTTTTTAAGGAGGGGGGGGGGGGCAGAAGTTACATACTTTTCCTGTGTGAATTGAACTTTAAAGACAGAAACCATTTTAACGTTTTAAAAGCCGATGATAACTGCAAATAAGCTCAATAAGTCTTTTTAAAATAATCTGTTAAAAATTATATTAAAATTTGGGTGATGAAAATTTAGGTTTGTTCGAGATAGCAACGTACATATTTGATAAAGACACTTGATGTAAGAATTTATGTTTTGAATGGATGGAATTGGAATGATGAATGGCTATAGTAGTGTGGATAGTTAAGATATGATTAAAAACTTAAGATGGATAAGAATGGATAAGTAATCTAGGTGGAATTGGAACTAGCAGAACTTCCTATGCTTTGCTCATAGGCACCTACCCTGTAATAATCATTGATTCATCCACACTTTGAGGATCGATTTGTAACTTGTAAATATGCACTCGCTTGAAAAATGTCGCATGATTGCCGATGTAACTTTTGTGCAGCGAATCTTAAACGAGAATGTTGATTCTCTATTGTTACTTAACAAAATCTTTTTCGTGTGATAGTAGGCACAATTTGAGAAGACTATCCCTGTTGCATGTTGACTCCTCAAGGTCTAACTTTACATGTTCGAACCCATTAAACGCATGTATATTGCTGTTAATAATAGTTAATAATAAGGCTGAGAATTTTATTATTGACGTTTGTAAGTATGTTTTGAAAAAACGTCTATATAATAATAATACTTAGTTTTCTATTTTCTACGTCGCATTGCATGTTCTTTCATTCGGTGTTTAATTTATGTTTAGTTTGTGGTAACGCGTCTGTCCCGGGTGGTACATTTTCGAACATTTGAGCAACCATTTTGTAAACCTAACAAAATTGCGACTTACCTCGATCCTGCTGGTTCAAGCCATCCAGACAAACTGGTTCAAGCCATCCAGACAAACTGGTTCAAGCCATCCAGAATTCCAGACATACTGATTCAAGCCAGTCATCCAGATGAACTGGTTCAAGCCATCCAGACAAACATCCACCTACGAGCAATTCTGATGGCTCAATCTTTTCATCTTATCAGTCAGATTGTCATCGGGACTGTCTGGATTCATCCTCTCAGTCAGATTGTCATAGGGACTGTCTGGATTCATCCTCTCGATGAACCCTCGATACATGTACTAGAAGATCTTAATCTCTGGAAACGAACTTCAAAACAGCAAGATACTGCTTCTAATTGTGACAGCCTAAGTTCAAGCTATTGCATTTTTAAGACGTAGTTATAATAATGGCGTATTTACAATGCAGAGTGGAGTAGAGTGGGGTAGAGTGAACTTTGAGTCCAGAGTGAAGCTGTTCACAATACAGCGCAGAGTAAAACTCGAAGTTTTAAATTAAACGCCATAACAACGCAAAAACAACAACGAACTTCGAAAATAATATAACAAAATGCCATAGCGACGGCAAATAAACGTGCTTGTCGTTGTCAAAATAATAAATTCGAAAAAAGGGATACCTGTTGTACCACCAGATTGCTTCAAAACTAGATAAAAGTTAACTATACTTTTTGGTTTTTAAATCGTGAAGTTTGCAAAAAATACCTCTTGTGTTTTATTAGCATTCATAAAAAAATATTAAATCAGAAAATATTATTAAAACATGTTAGTTACGATAAAAAAGTATAGAGCTTTTTCCACGCCATCTACATGTCAGTAGTCCGAAATTCCAGTTTGTAAGCTTTCGGAAATGTCAGCGTGGAATTAGAATAGAACTCATTTTCATGTAAGTCCACTTTGCGCTACTCTCAGCTAAACAGAGATAGCGATAAGCACTACTGTATGAAAAAAAAGTACCAGTTGGCACTCTACGCTACTCTACTCCACTCTGCATTGTGAATGCGGCATAAATCCTGCATATTGAATAAAAAGAAAATAATTTTTGAGTAATTACAGCGCTTTAAACGGATAACCGAAATGTGAGACTTTTCAGCTTAATCTGGTGAATCTGCTGGAATTTAAATACATGGCAAACAGATAATACCTAGATTAGCATCGGATGCTATTTTACCCTATCTGAGGAATAACAGATATCAGCAGTTGAATTGAATTGAATTGATTTTCTATTAGAATTTTATTTTCAATTTTAAATATAATAAGTGCACTTTTATCTAAATTTTAATGTAAGATGTACTTGACTGAATTGCATCTGATTACATCCGTTCAGTGAGGAAAAGAGTAACAAATAAAAATATCGCCAAATTCAATAATCAAAACTTCACTAAATTAAAGTCGCGCGTAAATTTGAATTTTCTCTCTGTTCCGTTGCGTTGAGCTGCGTTCATTCTACTCCAGCTTTAAGTGCGGCGAGGAGCAACTTCGTATCCTTCTCATGTAAAATGAGTAGTTTTGTCGGTATCCTATACATTTATGTAAGGTTCTTAAGTTCTCCGCACTGCTGCTCTGTATTTGTGCTACAGTCTATAGTCAATCCGTGTAAAAGGTGCATGGGGGCTGTTTCGAAAATAGATGTTTTTTACTACTATGAAATGGTTCAGTCTCAGGCTTGCTATATATATCATTTTTAGCCCAGTTAAATCTGGCATGCTAGGATTTTTTAGTGTTTTATTGTGGCTTGGTAGAAAATAACGGGTGCTGAGCTATTCCTGGGAGATGATTCTGAACTTTTGTTGTACTTTAATGTCAGACGACAAATTAAAATGAACTTTTCCACTGCTTTTACGTAGAATGAACAAAAATTACACTTCACATTACAAATTCAAAATATTACTTCGCATGTAAGCACTTGTATTGCTCTAAGTAGGTGTAGAATATCCAGTTACCATAGTATAACATTTTTGTCACAACCTCGGATGCAGTTGACTAATTTGTCGTACTTTTAGGCGTATATTCATTGTTCATTGCAAATATTTTTTTAGTTCATTTTGTGGTTGATGAAAAGGATAAATTAAAATGAATATGGTGAAAATAAAAGTACGACCATTTTGTGGTGAAATGTCAAATTATGTGACAAAAATATACACCTAAGCTACGACAAAAGATAAGAATCAGCACCCAGGAAGAGTCTTATGTGCTGGGTTTACTTCCTAGCCTGAGATCTAATGACCAAAAGACGGGTTAGGTGAGCAGTTCTTTTGGTATAATTTTTGGTCTAATGAATTTATGAGAAAATATATTATACTCCTCTTTTTCTTTTATTCCTTGTCGAATGAGCTATCCCTCATCAAGATCGGTGACATTTAATATTTTTCATGTAAATAAGATATAGCCCATTTTTTTGCGAAATTTTGGTTGTAAGTTTTATGCCACCGAATTTAAGTACTCGTTGGAAGTCTAACAATGAGAGGACATTATTTTGAGTGCCAGCTAGTTTTTGTCGCGAAGTTTTGTAGGTGTACTCCTCTCATTCCAACGTGTGCTCATCTGTCAAAATCGTTGACATACAATTCTCAGGATAAATTTAAGATAGATAAGAGCAAAAAAAAACTTCTTTTTTGTGAAAAAGGTACATTCTGAATAAATTTGCATATTTCATTTTATCCTGAACTCATTCTTAGAGCAGCTGGATTACTTTCTGCTAGAAAATTTTTGGATAATGATTTCATAATTTTTGTTTGTGTATGCAAAGCGAGGACTTAATGGAACTTATTAGAATTTTAAATGCAACCCTTTACCTGCATTCAAAGATATACATAGGTAAGACTACAGTTATTTAGTTAATATAAACAAAATTCAAATACAAAATTAATTTAAATGGTAGCATACCTTATATATCTCTGAAAAGGTTCGTATGACTCCTTTCCGACACCTTCCCAATTGCAAATACATATGCTCATCCTCTCTTATACTTCCTTTATTTCCACCTCTCATATCAAGGGGTATTTAAAGTGTTTTCAATCGTCTATGTAAATTGGAGTAAGTAGGCGTATAATTGCATTTATGAATATTTCACACAGGAAGTAAATAAAATTAACGCTCAGTTAACAAATCTTCAGAATTTCCTGACGGTTAACGATGAAAAGAAAACCGGTTCATTGCGTAGATTTACTTTTACCTTTTGAAGGTTGAAGTTTCTGTGTGAAATGATTTAAATTTATGAAGGAAGCTTGTTCCTTTTCAGGAAGAGCTGATGCATACGTTCTGTATGTATGTGTGTGTGCGTGTTCATATGTATGCAAATAGAATAAAATATTTTATTACAGCAACCTGCACAATGTAGGACAACATGATTTTCTCCGGCTGATGTTAAAAAATATATCAATCGGCCAGATAAACTAAGAAATTATTTTAGGCCCGAACTAATTCCTCTGACCTCTATCGGCTTCATTATCTTAGTCTTACATTTTATGCATTGCATGTTCGAGGAGGAGGAAAAAGTCGGAAGAAGTCGGTTTTAAATTGTTTTTTTTTTTTTAATCATATTTACGTTATATCACAAAATCCAATTTTCAGTTTGATTTGGAAAACCTATTGATAATATTATCCACATCAATGTCGATCTTAAGGTGGACATTAAGGACTCATAACCAGATACGTCTTCTCGTGCAGAGATTGCAGAAATAGATGCTTACGCAAGCAATTCTTTCACGGGTGTAGTAATTAACTGAGAATGAGTTTGCACTTTGAGTCACATTTAAAGGAATGGGAGTAAGAGTGCATGATATGTTACTGACTATTTCTTCTGATGGGATCTTAACCGATCTTGCTTTCTTCTGAAAAAAGTTGTCAATGGTCTTATCAGTCTTCCGCTTTACACTTTCGCTACTATTTCTGCTTCAATCCTTCTCCTATAAATTAAAAGTTAACGTGAAATTAAATTAAACAACGCTACTTGAATTAATACGAAAGTACAAGCAAAGACACGCCAACTACCGCTGAGGAAAGCGAATGGATTTTATTTTTATAGTTTTGCCATAAAAATTCTGTACAAAAATTTGAAAGAAAAATTTCCAAGTAAATTTCCAACAACAAAATGTATGATAGCCAACGGTCATAAATAGCTTTCACGAACAAGACCAGCCAAGGCACCTGAATGAATATAACTCTTTGGAACCATGGTCGGCCACCAGTAGTCCATGAAGAATCTAAAAAAAAAAACAAATGTCAAATCTTTCTTAGAAAACTTAATGCTTGTGCTCTTGTCCGAAAGAGTGAACCACCAGAATTAATCCACCAATTCTTTTGAACTGTTGTCGGTGAATAGTTATTCATTAAAACGCTTAAGAACAATTTGCAAGTATATTTCTAAGAAAACTTTAATGCTTCCCTACGAACGTAAAGCATTTGAACTACTTAGGCCAGTGTCGCCATGAAAAATTAACGGGTGGCTAGACGTTGATTGAATAGAACTAGGGCTCTACTGGAGGAACCCTTATTTAAAATTCGTTAAGTCAGTTTTTATGCTTCTATTGCGAGGTTTTCACAAAGTTGCCCTGTTACCGATTTTATGCCGGAAAATCAGATAGGTTAAAAAAAATTTATGATCACTGACCAATTTATTAGAAACAATAACAATAAATCTCGAAATTGGGTTCTTTTTCATCTATAGGAGTAATCGGTGCAACAAAAATATAAAAGCATCATAATATAACCAGGCTCCTAAGCATTGCGTGCCTTTTTCTAAACAATCTAATAGTAAAATAAATATGTGGTATATATTCCAAAATTACTTACCATCCTGTGATAGGTGTGATAAATGACTTTTTGACACTACATAAAACACAAGAAAATTCTAAGAAAATCGTACACGTTTCAAACACGAAGAGCTACGAGCGGATGACTATTATACCAAGTCCAGACCACCACTGCGTACCATACGAAAATCGTTCTGTTAAACTTTTAAAACTCATTCTACAGTCCAGCACCACATTCAATTCATCGCGAAGGGGAGGTGGCACTTTGGGGGAGGTCGTGACCCCAGTGACCCTCCCCCTGTATATGCGCCTGAAGCGTTGCATGTAATCAGTTCGCTATATTATTACATGACTACAGGCACTAAAGTTATTGATGCGTACGTGACTTTCAGTTTGTTATTCAAAACATATTATTTCAGATATAATTGGCAAGTTCTTTATATTTCACTATTCGGTTTACTTTTACAAACTCACAAATAATTATCAATCAATGTACTTCAAACTATCGCAATCATTGATTATTTATAAATAGATGTGCCCAGGCTCATTTACGTCTTAGAAAAAAGATGTCGCTACTTGCAAAAAGTGTGAAAATGTTTATTAAATGGTACAAATAAAATGTTTCCAGTATATAAAGTAAAAAAGGCTAAAAACCAAATAAAAAATAATATCCAGTCATTGAAAATTTTATTAAGTATAGCGGGCAATAACAAGCGAAAGACAAGCACCGACATCTCCTTTCTAAGACGTCAATGATTCTGGACATATGTATCTATAAATAAATAATCAATGCTTCAAACTATCGCAATGCAGTTCGTAACAATTTCGCTTTCGCCTATTTACTATATACGCTTTCACTTCACTGTCTGAGACACGACTCGCTCCTAGCTAAGTGAAGTCAAGTCGAGTCAAGTGAGTTTTGAGCCGTTTTCCTCTGTATAATGTCGATGTTTCAATAATATTTCATTTTAGTCCTTGAGGCCCATCTTTAGCCCTCAGTACAGTTCCATATCATCTCTTGTCCCCTTGTTGAACGTTGTCCTTTGGCCTTCTTTGGAACATTCCGTTTTGCTGTCGGCTTTTTCTTTAAGGATAATACGCCATATCAGCCGTACTGAATATCATTCTTCTTTCGGAGTTAGTTTTTAGTGGGTGAGCAGGGGAAGAGATAGGAGAGGATAGGATGTGGATTGTTGGAAGACTTTAAGTATTGATGGTTCCTGAAGAATTGGTGTCCTTCAGAGATACTCTCTGAGTAAACTGGGTTAAAATGTGATTATCTGCGGTACTAATAACCTTTGAACCTTTGTGGTCGTAGAAACTGATTCTGCCATCTTGTTACCAGATGCTAGATACATATTTCTAGCCACGGGCTTTGTTAAGAGCAAGGGTAAGAGGTATTTAACGTTTGCCGGTATGAGAAGGTCCGGCAGGTTGTTTATAAAAGGGTTTGCGATTTAATCGACTTGTTTGTACCCAAGTTCAAACAAGTACTCCTTTATTGGAGTGATATTGGCTGCTTCGTAGACTACCCCATTTGAGAAGTATTTACCATTGGCTCTTCTATGGAACCCTGTGCACGCTTTTAGGATTTCCCTTTCGAATATGCTGAGGCTTTCCATGTAAGTGGCAGAGAAGGTCTGCCATATAGGGAAACAATAGGTGATTACCACCGACCTCATTAGTTACTTATAGAGCAACAATTTTGTTTTTGTGGAAAGTCGTTCCTTGAAATGTATTTTAGTGCCATGTAGGCTGTAGGCATAATTAGCATTTCTAATGACTGCTTTGACAAGGCAATTGAAACGCAGCACCGTAATGGAATTAACATCAAGGAGATTCTTGGCATTACGTGGGGGCCCATACTCTTGAATTACGAATGATTTTTACGAATTCGGTAAATAACGAATGGTTGAACCCCTTTCGTTATATAACGAATGGTTTGCGTACGAAAATAACAAATACTGTTTTCAAGAATACCACATGGTCATTCATTTGAATGGTTTTGACAGCTCCACGTATACGGAATCTGCCTTCGTTATTCAAGAATAGAGCCCCTGTGGGATTAATTACTCCTCCGTTATAGGTAGCCTATATTTGTTTGGACTTTTTGAGTTGGAGTGCAGGGTTTCCGTATGCAGATAAGTTCAGATTTCTGAACATTTATTTTGATCTCCCATTGCTCCTAGCGCTGACAAGTCCTGTATTTATACTCTAAAAATTCTCCAGAACCTTTTTGCAGAATCCAATCTAGAAACGTCGAATTCTCCGAACCTTAAGTTGTTAGGTGTCTGCCCCTTATGACTCATTTTACACGACGTTTCCATTTCCAATCACTTGTACTTTTCTATTGCACATAACAATATTTTGGCGAAATGACTGAAAATAAGTATTTTTGAAAAGGGTGTGAGATAAACTAATACGAACAAATTTCTTACTATGTCAAATGCAATGAGTAAATCTTTAATAATAGCAAAATGAAGTACCAAAAAGTATCTACCGAAATGTGATCAAATGTGAGATATACACAAATATTTTTAACCTTCACCGGTTTAAATATATGAACATATTTCCGGAGAACCCTGTATCTATACAAGTTAATAAAATGTTTTGTCAATATTTTGCATTGTGACTTCCCTTAAATTCAGGAGTAATAAGGGATGTGATGTGACTCTTATTTGTCTTCGAATTGTTACCATATTTACCTTATCCTTATTGCTGCTGCTGCTTGAAAAATATTCAATATTCAAGTGTTGGTAGGAAAACTGAAAAACAAAATCTTCAAAATTAAAATGAGAAAAAAACAATTCCAACAAAACAATTCCGAAAAAGTTCAACTCCTGAGGAAAAAAAATCCTCTGAAAAATTCTCAAAAAATATCTCGAAAAAATTATTCGGCTTGCCACCGCAATACCTGTTCCATTTGGAAGGATTATGCAATCAGCACTTAAAGGGAATTACTTAATGCTGATATGCTACAACTACTAATGTTTGATGGACGTAAATTGATACCTTTTAACTCCCCATCTATTCGAAGGCTATTCGGAAGATTATTTTTGAAACTATTTACAGAACTCTCATTCCGAAATGTGTTTAGAGAAAGTTCAAAGATTAATCAATTTTGTGTTTCTATCATTCCATCACGATGATCTCCATTGAGTCAGGTATGGACAACCTGCGTAACTATATATATCGTGTGGCAAGTTACATACATATATACATATGCATATGCATAAATTTCTGTCAAAAATCTTAAACCTATATTCTAACCAAAGTCACTCTGGATTCCCTTTGATTACCTTCTTTACTATAGCATTTGTATATGCGCATATTATGTGTATGTAAAGCACATGCATAAAGGTCCGTTCACACTGAACTTGAACAACATTCCGTAATTATTCTATCGTCGAAAAGTTTCCTGATAATGAAATTATGAAATGAATGCGAAAAGTTTAATGCAATTTCCATTTAGATGAAGTTGTGGTCTAGTGTACATGAAATGCCTCGTTATGATGTACATGAAATCAATTAATGGAAGTTCGCCCCTCTTTTGGTGCAGATGTAGAGCTCTACTTTCATCTTGCCATTTTACCAGGATGATAAGACTAATTTCCTTGCCGAAATTTAATACTTAAGTGGTAGAAAGGACCTTTTAAAGCATTCGAAATGTGTTTGTTTACTTCTAGAGAAAACACAATGTGAGAAATTAATGGTTACAAATACCCACCCACATGATGTATGGCATATTTGCAAGAAGCTTTAACTATAGAGATCACAGAGGAGGAGCAAAATCTAATGATAATTAACAATTACTGAACTTTGTGGATGTTGCTTTTGTATAATAATACTGTAATTAATATACAAAGGCGAGCTTTCATGTGTCACTCAAAATTTGGATTAGAATTATACGGAGCTTAAGAGTTGGCTCTAAATGGCTTAAATGATGAATTTCGCTCTCAAGAATGATTTTGATTTGATTTTGTTTTATGACGATGACGAAATATGTATGGAGGGATCATTTGTGAAAGATTCATGTAAAGGTGAATGCATGACGGAACTAATTCAAATATTAATTAAAGATGAGTCATTTAGGTTAAGTTAGGTTAGAGTGGCGGCCATAGTAAAAACATGTAGACCATCTATGGTCTATTGTGATGCCACCATATTGGGACCCTGCCTGTAAAAGATACCTCAGATCTGTCTGTCGACTTATTCCACCAGTTCGCAGAAAAAGTAACTTCAAAACGTATTCCTCCTACGTCTATAAAAGTTAGGGCATTGGCATAGCAGGTGCTGAACGTTCTCAACCTCTTCCTCGTCCATACAGCTTCTGCAGGTGTCATTGTATGGAGCTTGCATGCGCTCTACAATTTTTTTCAAACAGACAGTATTTCGTGATAACTGCAATAAAATTTCGCACGCCATTTCGGTTCCTCCTTAGCAAAGATTCAGTCTTCCCAAAGCATATATCGGGTATCTTAAAATCACTCATATGGCCAGTTCTCCCAATCTGCGATTTTCCAGCTTACAGCCCTGTACATCTAGAATTATCTTCACTGATTCTAGGGGCCGACCTATGGGATCCTCCGCTAGATATATATTCATAGCGGAACTCTTTCTGGCTACAGATTCAGCTCCCTCAATTCCAGGTATGTCACTGTGACCAGGGCACTCAAAAAGATAAAAGGTGATTTAAAAGTATCTCTATGGAAGATGCTTTCATTCTGAACAGACCACCTCACACACCTTTTAGCACCCTTACAACACGTGTGCTCCATAACGCGCTTATGTCAATAAGACCTCCGGAGTATACAGGATACAAGATATGGCGAAGATACCTTGGGGTGAATATGGGCGTGATGGGAGGGATAACTTGCAGAGTAGTCTACAGTTATCCTTCTAGTTATAACGATGCTGATGTAGCATTCAAATTGTTGCATCACAGTCTTATTCATCCTAATCAGTTGTCACATATTTACCTTCGAGTTCAGAGGATTTGTACAGTTTGTGCTGGTGAAGGCACCTTGTTTCACAGGCTCTTCACTTGCCCAGCTTTGCAAAATCTAATGGAAGTCGTGTGCGATATGTGTCAGTTGATCCACCCGAATTTCGGCATTACTAGGATATCGTTTCAATGGGCCCAAAGATTTGTAGTCGGGTGAACTATTTGATTAGATTTGTGTTGACACTGTCCAAATCTGTAATTCACTTGTACTACATGAGAGTTGCAGATGTGAATCAGAACACTGATCCACAACACCACGTGCAAGCACTTAAGCGCCACTTCGTTGACAGATTGAAGAGACGTTTACGTCTTGAATATCTGACAACGAACGCAGACACATTCAATTGCCCATGGCAACCACTATTGTTGGTGCAAGACGGAGCTCTTGTCTTTCACTGGTGATAGCAGGCCACAGCATTTGCAACACTAGTCCACGGGGCTTCTCCCCGCTTAAGAATCGTGGTACGTGCTGTGGGAAGAACAAGCACTCTGTTAGAGATGCTAAGCTGGAGGAATGATGAGGGCAGTTTGTAGAGGTCTATGATACTACAGGCTGCCCTCGTGGGACTCTATAACGGTATCGGGTAAATTTTTTCGTTTGTTCGATTTCTCAATATTAATTCGGTTTCAGTCTCGGTAATATATTGCAAAGTTTTTATGTTGAAAATTCGTTCGTGTTAGGTATTCATTATTTATTAGATTGTTTTGGAAATTTTTAACATCTTGGAACTGCCTCTTATCCAATTGTCAAAATTGGGACTCTAAAATTTTTTTTTTATCTTTTAGATCCTTTTCAAAATTATTGTATCCGTTTTCTAGTTTGTTTTGAGAATTTTGTGTCATTTGTTTTACCTTTTTGTGTAATTTTTGTTGTTCTAATTGTTTTAATTGCTTCTATTTGTCCCAATTGACTGTTTACAACTTAGTGTAGCTAGCGTCTTTTTACGATTTTTTAGCCTTTTGCCATTTAATTTAAAAAAATTTTATATGAATCAAAATATTAAAGAACATATTTACATAGAAAAAAATATATCTCTATACTCCTCACTATGTCTATTTCCGAGTTTTGCGGGAGGGAAGAGTACATATGTGTTCTACACTTCTGCATATTATAAATGTAAATAAAAATCTTCTTAAGTTTGACGATTTTACTGAGAAACTACTGCATAATTAACTGCTAAAACGATTTTGGATATTTAGAGTGCGCTTCCATAACATCATCAGTTGTATCATATACATGGCAAAAGAACTAGGTGTCGCATGCAATACCAGACGAGGTTATACAAATTTTATATGACTGGTGAGACATTCTGGAGTGGACCACAACATTTTCAATGATATATATGTCGATTGATTCATATTTTCGCACATCTGCCGTATTGAGGAGGCCGATTAAATGTATACAAAACTGCTAGTAAAACATAATTTGATCATAATTTTCATACCATGAGATATCTAGCTCTTTTGCCATTTTTGGTTGTACACAGTTTTTTAATTTTTTAACTCCGCTAAGGTTTGCAGCGTTTTATGTCCTTCCACTTATTTGAATGAATGCTGAACTTCTTTTTCAGTCAGATGCTGACTTCTCGTTTTCATGAACCCAACTCAAGTGGTGGTGTTTGGTAAAGCTCTCTAAAAGGCACCAGATTCAGCATAGTTATAAATTTGGTTTTTATTACATTGCGTTTAAGAAATTGCTTGTATCCGAAATGGTGGATTAAGTAAGTATAGTGATTAAAAAATTTCTAAATTTCCGAAGTTGTACTCTGCCCTACATGTACGAATGTCATTTTAGGAGACGATTCTAATGTTAATCTTTATCTGCAGGATTTTATAGTCTGATCAGTTCTTCTTGCATTTTCTGCGTGTGAAAATAAATAATGTTCCTACTTATTTTGATAATGCAGTTTATCCTTGGGAGTTAATAAATACTTGTTCATCTGTTAACAGCCCGGTTGAGATATTATCATCGTTAATCACTCACCTATGTTATAGACATAAATATATAACATCCAGTTGCTAATTGCTGAATTCATGTTTTCATAACGATGACAAAAAGTCTTAAAACCTCTGAAAGCAATATTTTAGTTCTAAATTAAACTGCCATAACCACCTAAAGTTTTTTATGGAGCAACCAATTCAATAGGATGGTGTGTACGGGAAAGTTGAAGTGGATTGTGGATTCATCATCAAGTGACCTTAATGCATGCTTTACATCTCTACACCCTAGTAACCAAGCCCACGGATGTTGATTAGATATTCTTAGGAAATTTTCCTGTCCGAAGAATGTGTTCCGTGGAATATTCCCGAGATTATCAAAAGAATTTTATGGAATTGTCACGGGGCAAAAGTTACGCTGTCCAAGGAAAGTATGCCGTCATTATTTCAAGGAATTTCTTCAGAAATAATAAGAACACTATCTTTGGAAACTTAGCAGATACTTTCCGCGGATATGGAGAGTTTGTTTGGATATTCTTCAGAAAAATAATGGACAATTTAAAGAACAGTCTTAAATATTGTCCACAATTGTCCATTGTTTTTCCAGTTTCTATCTCATATAAAATTTCTTCGGAAATTCGCTAGATTTTCCTAGGAATGGCAAAACAGAGCAGGGTAAAACTTCGGAACAAGTAAAGACATCGTTCTGGCGTTGGAATTTTTTTGATAAATATTGGAATTCCGTCTAATATTTTTGTAGTATAGTTTGTAAAATGTGAGGACATCGGAATTGTGGTTACTAGGACAAGCAAGTTGTTGTGACTCAGGTACCAATACCCCGAATCACAACCATAAGGGCAATACATCAATATATTGTTTTATAAAATATATTGATGTATCTAAAGTTGACCCTGAAAATTAATTTAAATTAATTCATTCAAAATTTCATTTCAAATGCATTTAAAAATGTATTCCCATGTTATAACAAAATGCATAAATTGCATTTTGTTATCAGACACACATTCCACTCACACGATATGCTTAACTTACCTACATACAGTGTGTTCTTACCTTTTTTCCGCATGTACACTCTACATACATATAAGGTAAATGTACCATTCTTCGTCACCTTAAGCAGGTTTTGATAATCAATTAATTGTGAAAATTGTATACTTGCTGTACAGGTTTCTATAATTTGATATAATATTCATACCTAATCAGGTATCATGATAATGTTGTTTAACTTTTTCTGCAATTAGGGCTTAATTTAATTTTTCAAGCAAATATTAGAAAGTGCGTATCGTACCAGTACCTATTCGTCAAGTAAAAAAGTGCCTGTAGAAGTATTCGTCGAGTTATGTACCAATATTCGGCAAAGAGCTTGTATATGCATTAAAAACAACCATCTTACCTGTTAAAAGCTAGTAAATATAGAATTAAATTATTAGAAAATTTTTAGGAAAATGAGTGTGGTTTTTTATTGGCCAAGGATGAAATACATTAGCGATGTATTCATAAAACGTTTGTGACGGAACCTAATCGGCAAATATTTTTGGAAGCCTTATCAAATTTATTATTGCAATAGGCGAAGCTAGCTCTCCGGCTGCATTTCCCATAATTAACGTGGTAATACATTCCTTTTCATCCGAATTAATGATGTTATGTACAATCTTTCGTTCCTTCCGAACAATGACTGTATTGTTTGACGAGCTTAAAAAGAAGGCTGTTTCATTGCAGTTAAATATTCTATTTGGCGATTTTTCAATAATGTCCAGTAAATCATTTTCTGCGTAATATTTTTTTTTTATTTCGCTGAATCAGTTTCTTATATTTCCTTCGCTAACTCCAGCCAGTATTCTGGTTAAATTTTGCGAAACGCGTACAGATGGGTTAGGGTGGCGTTTTATAAACCCTTCATACCAGTGCCCCCAGGCTTCTTAAGATTCGGTTAATATAGAAGATGGTCCCACTTTTCTAATGATTGGTGGTTTTCCTTTGCATTTATTAGAAAGTGTCACCCGAGGAACATTAGGGCCGGTTTCACAGTTCAAGTTTAAACTTAAGATGTGGTTTAAACTTAGTTTATCTCTTCAACCCAGTTTCACAGTGGTAAGTTAAACCTAGTTTAAACTTAGTTTAAACGACCAAAATTGAGCGTTTAAACTCAGTTTATCTTTAAATGTGAATGAAGTGACATTTCATGCGTTTCAAAGAGTCTTTATTTATTTTCGTAGGTTTAATTAATTTATTTTTTTCACTTTCGTAGGTTTAATTAATTAATTTTTTTGTCACAACGATTTGGCCGGCAATATTTTGACAGTAAATGACTTACAATAGTTTGTTTGTTCACAATTGTACAGAAAATAGTTTGTTAGTTCACAATTCCATAGTGCTGCCATATTAAAAAAGGTCGAACACTGTGAAACTCATTTTGGTTTAAACTACGAACGGAGTTTAACTAATCCTGAGTTCAAACTCGAACTGTGAAACCGGCCCTAAATGTTTCTGCTGTTGAGTTAATACTCATTCCATTTTTAACAGCATTTATCGCAGTTAACATTTCGCTTTCTGCATGCTGAAACCGAGTCATCTGCGTAAAAAGAAATTTTCTAGGTATCGTCAGTATAATATAACGGTGTTCGTCAGGGAGAAAGGGAGATCAATATCTTAGATTGAATTACCAAAGGCTGATGACGATTACTAGTCAATTAATTCTAACATCTATATTTAAACTAATCTGACAAGACATAGGTAGCCTTATAGCTCTCTGAATACAAGAGAAAATAGCAAATATTAACATGATAGCAATGCACCAGTATTCGTCAAACCTGACGAAAACTGCTACCTGTTACTGTTTGTTAAATACCAGTATTCGTAAATGCCAAAATTTTATGAAATTATGTTAATATAATAATTTTTACAATTTGTTACTACTATTTAACCTATTACGAGATAATCAGAGTAAGCAATATACCTTCTTTACGAAGAACACCTATGCCTTTTAACTTAAGAAAGTTAATGTAATTCTTAATCAAACTGTTAAGAAAAACTGCACTTGTCGCACTTTGAATATACCACAACTATTGGAAGCTCGTTTCATAAAGATTACATGTGCTTATACCGGGTGTGCCGCTGAACTAATTCTATGACATTTTAACGGTTCTTTTGTTATAATGGCGTATTCGTCTTCTAGATGTAAACTCTTAATATTTTGTGTATTGTGATACTGATAACGAATACTGGGTCAATGACGAACCTTGGTACACTTACCTTAAGTAGAACATCAGCTTCTATTTGCTTCATTATATCACACTATGTTTTGATAGGAGTGATAGAATTGTGATAGGACTGCTAGAACTCGAACTGCTTCAAAATCTGTTTGTTTAAATTTCCTTAATTATAAAGGGTTTTCCAATAAGAAGTGTTATTTTAATTAGCCCGCTATTTCGGTAGATGTCACTTTTGGAGCTGTCATTTTTTGATATTTGACAAGTAGAAACTACGCCATTAATAAAAATGGAACGATACACGATTCAACAACGCATTGAAATGTTTGGTGAGGTTTATGGTCCCGCGGCGTCATTGGACCTTACTTTTTCGAAAATGAGGCTTTAGCAACAGTTACGGTGAATGGATTGTGCTATCGACAGATGATTAATGATTTTTTATGGCCGGAATTGGATGATATTGATCTGGACAACGTTTACTTTCAACAAGACGGCGCTACGTGCCATACAAGCAACGAAACCGTTGGTCTTTTACGGGAAAAGTTTCCGGACCGTGTTATCTCTCGAAGAGGTGATCACAATTGGCCACCGAGATCTTGTGGCTTAACACCTTGCGACTTCTTCCTTTGGGGTCACGTGAAAGGGAAGTTCTACGCCAACAACCGTCGATTCAAGCGTCGATTCAAGACTTCCAAGATGGAATTCGTGAGGCTATCGAGGACATAGGGCAGCCACTTTGCGATTTGGTTATGGAAAATTTGATGAAAAGGATATGGTCCTGTAGGCGTGGTCGTGGTGGTTATTTGGCTGATGTTATTTTCCATTATTAACGGCATTCCTTCCTCTTTATAACGAAGTAAAGATCCGATCATTTATCTCAAAAACTGGTATTTTTCTTTGAATATCAAAATAACACCTCTTATTGGAAAACCCTTTATGTTGTCACTTCATCTTCGCTGCTACTTCTATATTTAAAATATATTTTAGTAAAATATTTCCTGTATGGATTTTACAGAGTATATTATGCTGCAAATCAACAGTCTTTTCCTCCTTTTAACCATAGCTGCTTCAGCGGTGTCGGATATAATCCCGTACACAATTTCATTAGGGTGGGGAGGGGGGGGGGGGGGGGGGTATACACCCTTGATTGTGGAGAAATAAAATATTGAACCATTTATTTTTAAGTAGGTATAAGTAAGGTTGAGATTTTGTACTTTTTTTCACCAGTAAAAATAGCTTTTGTCACGAAATAGGACAAAAGCCAGGAAATAATATACCGACGAAGGATGTTCAAAGAAAAGGTTACGTGAAAAATTCCACGAAAAAGTACTAAGTACCTGTTTCTGAAGAGAAAAAAAAACAATGAATTGATTCTAAATATATCTTTTAGAAAACTTAATTATTCCCAATTTTTTACAGCATACATATATGTATATCTGTGTTGCTTTGTACACATCTCGCCGTTCAAATCCATAACAGCAAATATTACCTGATTTTTTTTTAATTTTCATATTCTTACCTTTTTTTCACTTAATTTTTTTTTCTCACCCAGCAGGACAAGACAGAATACTTTCAATGAAGGACGTTTAAAGAAATGGACATGTAAAGAAATCCAGGATATGCAACGTTTTTAAGAGAGAATCAGACAGCTTTCTCCTATCGTGAACTATTTGCAAACACATTGACTCCAGCGTGTAGAAATAGCATCTACGGGAAATTCAATAGAATTCACCAAAAATTTCAACGTGTTCTCATTGAGATTCCTACGTAGCCTTTCTTCTCTAATATTGAAGATTATACTAATTTATATTAAACGTCGCTTTTGATTTTAAATATGTTTTTGATATATTTCTTGGGATTTAAAAGAATTTGCATTATTAAAATTAAACTAAGAATTATTCTTCAAATTATTTATCTTCCGAAAAATGAGCCATTTTAGTAATGACATGTGTGTATCCGACCCAAAAAAAATTAAAAATTTTTTACAATTACTGAAATTATAAATTGTTTAGCATATAAGAGATAGCCATAATTTTTAATGTCCTGTCAGAAATCTATGTAAAATAAAATTAAGAAAAAAAAGACAAATGATCTAAATTAGAAAAAACCTAAAGCAAATATTATTTAATTTTCTATGTAGAATAAAAATATTCGTTTCATCGAATATCTAGTTTTTATTGTTATTTTATCATAATTCTGTACAAAGAAAAACTGAAGATAGTTAAATAATGAAAATGTAATTGCCTTTTACCTACTCTTAGAAAAATAAACTATTTTTTCCATAAAAATTGTATAAGATGTTCTTTTTCCTCATAAAAACAAAAATAAAAAATTATAAAAATCGCTTCTACCTCCCCTACAGTCCAAATTGTTGTTTCTTTTCTGATCTTAAACACCTTCTTATACTCGCAACAACACTGCTTGGCTGCGTACATTTACTCTAAAATGGCGTAGTTCAAAATAATTTCAATATAAAAAAGAAAACTACAAACTTATTTCTCTCTTTCGTTAAAGATTACAAACACTGACCCACTAATTTTTACTTTTTCCGCTTTCATTCCCCACCCTTTTAATATAATGCAACATAAAATCTGAAGAAATAAAAAATGGCGTCCATAGTTCAAAATTTTATATAGAAAAAACTTCGATAAAAATCCACAAATCACAACTAACCTTGATCCACTTCCTTCTTATTCTCTTATTTCGCTTTCATACCTACCACGCCCCTTTTCGTATGATTATTATCTGTAAAATTAGAAAATGGCGTCCCTAGTTCAAAATGTCCATATAAAAAAAACTTCCATATAAATTCATAGAAATTGAACTTTTATACTGACTGCTGGGATCAGAAAATCTGATTGAGTTGCTTCCTACTGATTCTGGGTACCTGGTAGAAATCTGAAAAATATGGTTGAATCTGGCCTGGATTTGGATGTTTCCATATCGAAAATTTTTTTGAAGCCTATAAGTATGTAACCCTGAAAAATTTAATGATTAGTGGGGGTGCCATTCTCTGATAAAATTCGTTCCACAAACTTTTCTGGGTTGGTGCTTTCGATTTGTCGATATGGAAACAACCAAATCTAGGCCAAATTTTTCAGATTTCTACCAGGTACCCATAATCAGTAGGAAGCAACTCAATCAGATTTTCTGGTCCCAGTAGTCAGTACAAAAGTTCAATTTCTATGAATTTATATGGAAATTTTTTTTATATGGACATTTTGAACTAGGGACGCCATTTTCTAATTTTACAGATTGTAATCGTACGAAAAGGGGCGTGGTAGGTATGAAAGCGAAATAAGAGAATAAGAAGGAAGTGGATCAAGGTTAGTTGTGATTTGTGGATTTTTATCGAAGTTTTTTTTATATAAAATTTTGAACTATGGACGCCATTTTTTATTTCTTCAGATTTTATGTTGCATTATATTAAAAGGGTGGGGAATGAAAGCGGAAAAAGTAAAAATTAGTGGGTCAGTGTTTGTAATCTTTAACGAAAGAGAGAAATAAGTTTGTAGTTTTCTTTTTTATATTGAAATTATTTTGAACTACGCCATTTTAGAGTAAATGTACGCAGCCAAGCAGTGTTGTTGCGAGTATAAGAAGGTGTTTAAGATCAGAAAAGAAACAACAATTTGGACTGTAGGGGAGGTAGAAGCGATTTTTATAATTTTTTATTTTTGTTTTTATGAGGAAAAAGAACATCTTATACAATTTTTATGGAAAAAATAGTTTATTTTTCTAAGAGTAGGTAAAAGGCAATTACATTTTCATTATTTAACTATCTTCAGTTTTTCTTTTTACAGAATTATGATAAAATAACAATAAAAACTAGATATTCGATGAAACGAATATTTTTATTCTACATAGAAAATTAAATAATATTTGCTTTAGGTTTTTTCTAATTTAGATCATTTGTCTTTTTTTTCTTAATTTTATTTTACATAGATTTCTGACAGGACATTAAAAATTATGGCTATCTCTTATATGCTAAACAATTTATAATTTCAGTAATTGTAAAAAATTTTTAAATTTTTTTTGGGTCGGATACACACATGTCATTACTAATATGGCTTATTTTTCGAAAGATAAATAATTTGAAGAATAATTCTTAGTTTAATTTTAATAATGCAAATTCTTTTAAATCCAAAGATATATGTCAAAAAAATATTTAAAATCAAAAGCGACGTTTAAAATAAATTAGTATAATCTACAACATTAGAGAAGAAAGGTTACGTAGGTATCTCAATCAGAACACGTTGAAATTTTTGGTGAATTCTATTGAATTTCCCGTAGATGCTATTTTTACACGGTGGACTCAATGTGTTTGCAAATAGTTCACGATAGGAGAAAGCTGTCTGATTCTGTCTTAAAAACGTTGCATATCCTGGATTTCTTCACATGTCCATTTCTTTAAAGTTCCTTCATTGAAAGTATTCTGTCTCATCCTGCCGGGTGAGAAAAAAAGAATTAAGTGAAAAAAGGTAAGAATATGAAAATTAAAAAAAAAAAAATCAGGTAAAATTTGCTGTTATGGATTTGAACGGCGAGATGTGTACAAAGCAACACAGATATACATACATATATGTATGGCGTAAAAAATTGGGAATAATTAAGTTTTTTTTAAAGAAATATTTAGAATCAATTCATTGTTTTTTTTTCTCTTCAGAAGCAGGTACTTAGTACTTTTTCGTTGAATTTTTCACGTAACCTTTTCTTTGAACATCCTTCGTCGATATATTATTTCCTGGCTTTTGTTCTATTTCGTGACAAAGGCTATTTTTACTGGAAAAAAAGTATAAAATCTCAACCTTACTTATACCTACTTAAAAATATATGGTTCAAGTTTTTCTTTCTCCAAAATCAAGGGTGTATCCACCCCCTAATGAAATTGTGTACGGGATTATATCCGACACCGCTGAAGCAGCTATGGTTAAAAGGAAGAAAGACTGTTGATTTGCAGCATAGTATACTCTGTGAAATCCATACAGGAAATATTTTAGTAAAATATATTTTAAATATAGAAGTAACAGCGAAGATGAAGTGACAACATTTAATTAAGGAAATTCAAGCAAACAGATTTTGAAGCAGTTCTAGTTCTAGCAGTCCTATCACAATTCTATCACTGCTATCAAAACACAATGTGATACGAAATGGTATATTCGTTTCGTGATTTTTTTATTTTTGCTTTGTATATTAAAAAAAAAATCGATATAATGAAGCAAATAGAAGTTGATGTTCTACTTACATGTTTCTTGCTACAGCGCAAAGGTAAAACAGTTGTTGTTGTATGTATAAAACACGGCTGCGTATATGATGACACCTTTTAATCACATTATGATATTCAATTGGAAAATCTAGAAAAATTTAATCAAAATAAAAAACGCATTTACTCAAACCTTTTGCTATGTCTTACGTCGTACCCATTAAGAAAAACAGTTTAAACTTTGGATTTTAGCAAATTAAACGAAGCTTAATGTGTTATTAGCAACTTGTGTTAATGTCACGAATATTTATTACATAGAAATTTGAAAAATCTATTTGTTATATAAATCCCATAATCTTATAATTATAGCTCAAAACTAGAGCGGTATGTGTTATTTATTTCAAGTTTTAATTGGTTATTTGAAATCTATTTAAATGTTTTTCTAAATAAGTATTTTGTGATAAAAAAATAAAAAAAAAAAAAATAAACAGGACCGTGAATGTAAATTATGTAATTAAAAAAATTTAAAAAACTGGTATGGTTTCTCGCGACGAATATGTTTATCATGCACAATTCTTGTAGGTAAGCATCTTTAAAAATTTCGCTTTTTTTCGGTTATTTGCTTGTGCACTGAGGAAAATGCATAACATGTAACATGCTGACAGGGAAACCATACCTTAAGTCCGAAAAGTATATTTTACAGGACAGAAAAAAAAAACAAATTAAATACAAAAAAAAAAAATTTTTTATTGGTGATTTTCATTTTAGACGTTTGCGAATTAAAAACTGCTTCTGTGTGAAACTACTATAATTTAGTATATATTTTCGCTAT
The DNA here is from genome assembly GCA_963924295.1 of Dioctria rufipes. Lineage (NCBI taxonomy): Eukaryota > Metazoa > Arthropoda > Insecta > Diptera > Asilidae > Dioctria > Dioctria rufipes. The sequence continues at coordinate 18,644,338 of OZ002740.1, read as the reverse complement.
ATACGTAACTAGCAGTTCGAGGAATAAAAAAATAGTATTTTCAAACTAATTTTCACAAGAAATTATTATCTCAAAGTTTTAAAGATACAGGAAGACGATAAATTGGACACTTTTTCTCTCTTGTATTTACTCGAAAAATCCATTTCCTGAATACGAAATACTCTGTATGTGAGGTGAGTTTGTGACTATATAAATATTATACATATACCTGTTGATAGCTATGTAGCATAGTACATACCTACAAGCTAAGCACGTATTGTCGATCTCTTTGTTAAGCCAATACGACAGTTCTTCTGAAGGGAAAAAGCTTGCATCAAAGTTCTACTACAGACTATATTCCAGAGTATCTTTGAGAAAAAATATGGGATTAATGTTATCATTGGTTATCTTCGAACGATTTAAAAAGACAGTTGCAACTATAAAACAGAACTGAAATTATCCCGTTTGCAATTCAAATGGTTTGTTTTTAATCAAGTGAAACTGTGGTATAGAAATCCATTAAACCCTTTACAATTAGGTGGATACTTTCAAATGAAGGATACAGAGAAAGAACTAGGTAAGTGTCGTTTTTGTCTAAATTAAGATAATGATACCGTTGAAAAGGTGGGGCAAAGTATTTTAAGTACATGCAACAAGATTCAAAGATCGCATTGATAAGGACATAAAGGGATATTTAAAAATTTCATAAAATCTAAGAACAAGCCAAGTCCAAATTTTATGTGAAAAACCATGAGATTTTTGTATTATTTGGCTCATGTAATGAATCGCTTAGATTTTTCTTCCCTTGTTCGTGGCCATGGCTACATGGAATGCGAAAAAAATATGAAACAAATAAAACAAAATGTTCGAATTGAGCTTCCAAAGGGATGGAGCGATCATGTTAAAACTTCACGCCATAGCCCATCACCATTCACTGTAATTGAATGTAAAAGAAACATTTTTAAAACCTGGAAAAAGCACCTTCAGCTAATCTCTGAATTAGTAAGTTCTAAGGATAACCCACTTCGATAGAAAAAAAAAATCATATAGAAGTATCCTATCGTAAGATATAAAAAATCTTAAACAGAAATTGTCATAGTACACCGTCAAACTTATACGAGAAAATCATGCCAATATCTTCAGCAAAATACAATGATTTAAAGGTTTTTAAAAAATTCTATGGAGGTGTGGCACAGACATTTTTCGAAGGAATTCTGATAATAATCGAGATTATGAATAAAAAGGCCTAATTTAACTATTGAAGTATCACAAGAAAAGTACTTAAGTTCAAACTCCTTTCAACAACATTATAGGACTGGAACGGTTTTTTTTCTATTTTTTTTTTGAACTTACATTGATTTTCCGTTTTATGAAATGTACTTTTGTTGAAAAACTTAAAATTTTATTTATTGCGAACAAATTATTTTGTTATTTTATAAAGATACTTATTTAAATTTTTCTTTTCTTCCATTTTTTTTTTTTTAATTTCACTTAAATTGTTTTTTACCGCTGAATAATAGGTCTTGAAACTTTTAACATTAAATATCTCATTTTCAAGTAAATGTGATTTACCTTGTTCTTTCGTTGTACCCTTCAAATGTAAATGCTGATTCCTATTATGACAACATGTTGCTGAAGTAAATTTTCTGTAGCTGTGTTACATCAAGCTGTGCCAGAGAACCATCAGGGAATTTTACATATATATCTGTTCCATTTATTTACCCTATCTATTCTCTCTTCCCCCCGTTAATTCTATCGATCATTCCATACCCATATATTTCATGCAGGTTTCTCGTAGGCATCCCATCTATCTATCCCACCCATCTAGTCAAGATTATTTTTTCATTACATTCCATCAATTCATTCTTCTCGTGTAGCCGGCCATCCCATATCCTACATATTTCTTCCATCCATCCATTAATTTTATCAATAAAAATTATTCTAAAAAATGAGGTTGACGTTGTAATGAAACATTACGACAATTTAAAAAAAAAAAACAAAACAACAAAAGATGCCCACAATCATAGTTGCTTATATTTTTCCCACGTTTACGCACTCGTCGGCACCTAAAAACCATAAAAACTACATCAAATGTGTAAAACTTCGATAATAAACTGAAAATAAGAAATTCTCACATTAATTTCTTATCGCTTTACCAGACAGTAGATAGGAAGCCAAAGCAATCCAACTTCTAACAATAATGTGTCTCAGAAAATAAGTGCCTGTCGCATAGATGAAAATAAACATGAAATTATTGTAAAGCATTAGAAAACCCTTGCATCTTCTACTCATCTTTAAGTTTCAAAGTCTACTAAGACGATGTACCCATGAAAAGCCCTATGACCAAGCTTAGACGGGTCAGTATGCTGCCTCTGCCGAACGAAACTTGTAGGTAAGAAGATGGTTAGGGGCAGGAGTGAAGCTTCTCCTAACCTACAGATTTTGTTCGGCATACTGGCCAGTCTAAAATAGGTCTATGCAAAACAGACCCTGCCCTATTTGATGACTGGCTCTAATTTTGCCGTCTCGGTGGTTCTACACTTCTTTTTATATAAAACTTTATCTTTTATTCTAGGCTCAATATAAAAGTTTTGTGTCTTTGATATGAATTCCTGCTATGCTATGCTATAACAGTTTGCTGCTTAGTTTATTGCAGCGTCGCGAGTGAGAAGATAACCCAACAGTTCATCGATGAAGTTGCGACAACTATATAAAGGTGATTCTAAGGCCCAAACTACATCGAAAGCTACACGTAGGGTTTCCAATTATCAGACATTAATGATTATCCGGATATCGAATACTGAAAATTCAAAATGTCCGGATAATCCGGATATCCAGACAACAAACAACAAAATAAATAAATAGCTTGAATCCAATATTGCATGGTGTTTTATAATTTTTTTTTATTCAAATATTTTAATTACATTAAAAATTAATAAATAGTAAAAGAAAATTATATGATATAAATTTATTTTATTTGTAAAAATGAATATTTTAAGAAGATTCAGACAAGTTCTAATTTTTGTCTTAGTCAAGACTACAATTGAAAATGTCAATGCTGGGTTTATTGTCGGAAGTGCATTGAATAATATATTAAATTATCTATCCTTATTTTTGTGTTTGTTAAAAGCATGCAGTTTTTTTCAGCAATGTAGTAATTGCGTTGCTCTGCTCATCATCATAAGTAATTGAAGAAATTGCCACTTCCAGTTATCGCGGCAGAGAATGTTTAAATAAAGTTCCTTGATGTCGTTGTATGTAGTAGGTCCTGTCATTAGCAGATACATTAATTCTTCGAAAATTTTCTACTACCAATGTAATGGGAGCACCCTTTGAATTATAATCAAAATATTTATGGAATGTGGTATATTGACTGTTTTTACGAAGATTTAATTTCATAAGCATTTTATCTCGACGTTCATCCTTTCGATTTTTATTCTGTTGCGATAAATTTTTACTTAAGTTCATTCTAAACTCGTCTAACCTTTCAAATATAAATTTATAAAAACCAACCAGCTGTCAAAAGTGTCAGTGAATTTTTATTTAATTCCTTTGCTGCAGTCTCTAGTGGTGAAAGGACATCTAACAATTCTTTTAAACTTGATTGCTCTTAAATAGTTAAAAATTAAATGTCGCACCGTTGACTGCTGGCTTACCTATTGCTTACGTCGACAAGTCGCGCCATCGTCGATTTTATATACATAATCACGCCATATATGGATAACGCTATACGGATAACAGAAAACTCGTACACCGGAATCTGGAGATATCTATTTACTCCATAATCAGTGTATTACTACCTTTTTGGGAAGCGATTATCTCAATATTTTATTTATAATTTTATTTAATTTTTAACCACACTGTTATCATGTAATTTTCAAATTAAAATGGCAAAAAACTAATAGTGCGTAGAAGAGTGAATTTCCAGCACATTCAAAAAATGTCAGTGTTATACCCTAGATGAAATCTATAGGGTATACTAAATTTGTCCTTCTGTTTGTAACATATAGAAATAATTATAGTAGAGCAAAATGGATTGGACACCCACGCATAATATTAAAAGTTATTTTGATTTTTACATGTCAGTCTGTCCGTCTGTCTATCTATCTGCCTGTCTGTCCGTACGATAACTCGAGAGCGCGTGTATTTAGAGAACTGAAACTTTGCACATGAGATTTAGAAAAAAAAAGTAAATTCAAGTTCGAAAATGGGACAAATCGGGTAACTCCTTTAAGGAGTTGCCATACAAAAATTTCTTTTTTCACTGCTGTCTCTGCCGCACGAAATCTGTAGGTTGGGTGATTCCTCATTCCTGCCCTCAACCATTATATTACCGAGAAGTTTTCATGTGGCAGAGGCATCATACTGATCTTTCTAAACAGAGTCATACGGGCATTAATCTAGGGTATCATAAGAATTAGTTTTAGACCAATTCTAGCTTTTTTACTTGTTTTGTTTAAAATTTGGATAACAAAACATCCACAAGACAACTTATTTGTTTATTCAAACAAATTTTAATAAGTAAATAGTAATAATAAATAAAACTGCAACTTGAGAAAGTAATTGTTCATTATATATATAATCTTTTGAAAATACCTGAACAACTAGAAAGAAAACAGTATTTTCCTGAAAAAAAAAAATGTCAAAAAATATCGGGATTATCGGATAATTAAGGAAAAATATTCGAATTACCGAATAGCCAAAATGGATCGGATAATCCGGATAATTTGATATCCGGATTAGAAACCCTGGCTACACGCTACAAGCTTCAAGCTACAAATTTCAGTTTGAACATAATGGCATACCGTAGAAACTGCTACATTTCCCTGACATTTCCGAAGGAATTAGCGGAATGAGTTAAAACGATGGAACGCTTGTTACAAGTGATAACATTTCAATTAAAGAAATTCGCCCTAATCATCCTCTCCTTCGCACTCTGAGCGTATGTATGTAAGTACGGTCTTTTTTAATTCTTCTTCAAGAAATCGATTACATAAATCATTATCTAAGATTCAAATTTTGAGGTTACTTTAGGGCTAATAATTTGAACATATAATTAGACAAAATTATAAAATTTTCAATTTATTTTCTGTCTCCAATAAGTGTGCAAAAGCGTTGTCTGCATCAAATTCATATAAATTCCCATCCACAAAGGAAGTACATCATTTCTTTATGGCAGACACTTCTAAGATACTTCACACGAAAAATTTTAAATTTATCTGGGGTTTAAAGGAATCATTTAGAATTACGCACCCTGCAAAAAAGAATACGAAAGAACCGCATTCTGGAGTGAAAGAAACTAAAAATGGAATACCTTTGAATGATGCGAATCGATCCGAATGATAAAAGAAATACACCCCTACATAGAGAGCTTCAATTAACCTACGTGGAAACTACAAAGAAGTTGCACCTGATATTAAACAAATTTCTAGTTTTGTAGCTGTAGCTGCAATAACACCAACATGATAATGAAGTAAGTCATATTGGAAAAAAAATAATTTTATGCAAGAAAATACTATAATATGGCACTAAAACTTGAAAAACTCTAAAGGAAAATGTGACTTTATACATGTTAAGTTGTCAGTACGAATATGAAGCTGTACCTTAGACAAGCTTTGTCTAAGCCTGTACCTTGTAGCGCTCATTGTAGCAGATTATATTTCATGAGACTGAGCTGTATTTGTGTAGCTTGTAGCGTGTAGCTCTCGATGTAGGTGTTGGTTTAAGCTAGGACATCGCCTTTCAAGGACCTTGGTTCTGTGGAAACATTTTAGCATCTGCAACTTAATCACACAAATATTGTAAATTTTGTGGTATACAATTTATGCCAAGCTGAATTCCATTTGTGAGAGTAATGTGAAGGTTGCATTTAAATCTCTTATCTTGTTTTCCTTGAAATATTCAAACTGCTTCGTAACTCCTTTCCTAAGATTTATTTTTTAGTTTTTGTTTTTTAATAACATTTAGTTAAAAACAAATACAGTTTACACTGTACCGCTCTGTTTCATGCAATGGTAATATTACATACAGTTGAAAATAAATCTATTCGACAAAAAGTAGTTACTTTTGATTTATTTAATAATATTTTGTCAAATAAAAATAACTATTATCGACATTATTCTTTATTGGTTTCACATTAAATTCATATTTATTACGATCTTACAATTTAATTTTTATTTTATTGAGTTTCGTGTGCATTTAATAATAAAAAAAAAAAATTCAAAACCAAAAATGTTTGAAAAACAAATACATATGTACTTAAGCAAAGCTTGGTCGGTTGTACATATATATATATATGTATTTATTTACAAAATCACTGGATATTTCCCTGTATACTTCTACATAAATACTAGCTACATACATACATATATATGTATATTAAATATAATTTTCCATACCATTTAAGTTAACGCTAACCTACCTTAACTTTTACAATTTACATATTTGTTTCAATTTAGTCGTAATCAATAGTTTACAGAAATTTCCATTTAATTTTGTTGAATTTTATATATTAATTTCTATTTACTCTAAACTTATTATTATTTATGCAGTAATTAATAATATTAATAATAATCTGGATTTGAGCAATCGGATTTTACATTTTTATCAGTAAAAAAAATTTTGTAAATAGTATTTGAAAAAATTATTTCGTGCCATAAGTAAATATTATATTATTTCATTATTGACTTAAATTCTTACTTCTAATTATAACTAAAATTATGTGATTTGTGATTTTTACAATGATATGGAATAGTTCACAGTTATTTGGTCTCTGAATCTTAAATTAGAGTATGAATTGAAACTATAAATATAATTTTTTTACTGAAAGATAGTAAAAACAAGTGCTTTAATAAAAAATATACTCAGTTGAAAGTACTTTATGGGGTGGGTGATCCATTTCTGGTCCCAATTCTGAATCTCCTGAAGAAGATGAAAGAAGATGATAGCTCTCCAGTAAAATTTTTGTAGAAAAACAAATAAAAAACCTATCCCATCAACTGGACTTTCTCATGTGTTGTAATTTCAGAAAATAATCATACAAGGACTTTGTGGCATTACTTCATATGGGATCCTGCGATCCAAGGAATTTCAAATATGTATTAAATCTTGTTTTGATTTACATTTAACTCTTAAACAGAAAAGTATTATAATTCATTTCCTTAAAATCAAAGGGCATAAGGTGATGAAATATTAGATTGGGAACACATTGTGAAAGGGTTCAAAAACATTTATATACACCAAGAGCGGAAGTAATGATTGATAAAACAAACCTCCAAAATATGGTCTGAAAGCAGCCTGCATAGCCGCAGCTGTGCATCAATAATTCTATTCCCGGAATAAATGGTTGTGTTCGATACTCTCGATCAAATATGATTCGTACATATTCGTGCAAACATAAAATAATTCGTTGAGAATTTATCCTCCTTTTGCGTCGATTATTTTTAGGGGAATTAGATAAAGAGCTTATGAACAAACTAAGGATTCGTATGCATTTGCTTGTTATGAATGTGTATATAGCAAAACATTTATAGAATCATTTTTGAGGTTTTCCATCGCTTATGATTCATAGTAACTTTTTGAATCAATATTATAAGTATGACAAATACCAGATCACCGTCAATTTTCCACCTGCCGATCGATCCAAATATTCTAGAAGTTGAACTAGCTTGTTAGGGAAATATAGAACAGAGAGTTTTTCTATGAAATAAATTCATAGCGAATTTAGTCAATACGAAATTGATCGTGTTTACTGCCAAATCCGCCGCTCGAGAATTGAGTGGAAAAAAATCATTTATAAACGAAAATTCGTATAAAACAGTTTTCCACTCAATTTTCCAGCTACGAATTTGGCAGCAAACTAAATTCGGTATGAATTTATTCCACAGGAAACTCTCTATGAAATGCTAATCCCGCATAGGGCTAATCTTGCTAGGCAATACTTAGTATTTCGCCTCACATATAATTCACACTTAAAAAATTATTTTAAGTGCATGTCAGCTTGGCTTTTCACTTTGGCGTGTACTGCAGGCAGTAACCAAGCCTTACGGTTCTGGCTGATACGAAACGCCTGCTTTTGCATAGAATTTTTTTGGTTTTTAAGATTTTACGTTTGTAAAAGAGTTTTTTCCAAATATAGAAATCCGTCTACGTCTACAACTAGTGGTAGTAGTACGTAATCAATGGAAGCCGCCAGTCAGGACGTATGCAACGGAAAGCTATCCGTTCGTACCTCTCATCTAGATTTAGTCATTCTAAAACTAACTTTGAATATTTTACACTTATATCAGGAACGTAAGCAATAAAGCAAGAAATTGAACTCAAACTAGCTGTTGTCATTGGAATCCCTTACTCCACTGAAGCAACCCAAGGACAAATCCGATATTTTGCTACCGTTTTGCTATTGGTGCGCGAGCCAATTCTTCGACCGAGCAAACGACATGTTACTATTGTTAGGGCGTCTAGGGAAAAAATGTTAAATTTATACCTGGAGATGAACCTTCAACTTCTGCTTCAACTTCAGGTTTCGGTTGTAGAAGGACAAATGAACGAAGTCGCTCTGAGTTCTGTATATGAAAAAAAAAGCAGTGTAAAAAATACACAAATACAACAGAAACAGTGTAAAAAATACACAAATTACTTTATGTTAAAAATGTTGATACAAACATAGCATTTGATGTTTTAAAAACTTTTTTTATGGAAAATTCTGGTGTAGGTATATACCATGTATATGTAAAAAGTGTGTAAATTTATTATATCTGGGTCATATAAATTGGGTAAATTTCTTGAAGATACTATGAGAATCAACTAAATATGCCACCTCTTTAAATATCTGTTATTTCTTCTGAAAACTTTCCAGTCAAGTTTCCCCTTATCATATATTTATAGTAAACTCCTATAAAAAAAAAAATAAGTCCGCAGTGTATCACAGAGTAGCAGAAAAGTAGAAAATAAAGTTTTTAATTTGAAAATTTCACCACAATCAAGGATTTAATGTATTTTACTTCCAAGTTCTCAAAATTTTAGCCACGTTACTCAAATTAAATTCTTCGCAAAAAAAAGGGAGAGAGATAATTTCTTACAAGCACTTTTCACCAAGTTTTGATAAAGTTTGCACTCACTTCCTATAAATATACATTAAAAAAGAATTTCTTCGACGTCGAGATTTAACCACTTCGAAAATAAAACTTTGTGCACATTTCATCATCTTGTCTCTACTTAGATTATAAGGCTAAGTTAGCACTAGAGACGAAAGCCGAACTCGTATCTAAGATTAGTTTATAATCTCTTCAAAGAATTTTAAGTCGATAGCTAAGCCTCTGCAGTAATAGGTAATACAATTTGTCTTTTATAAAAATGAAATTAAAAAATTTAGTCTTGGATATAATTAAAGATTTCGAAATATGAGAAATAATCTTATTCCTTTGGGGTAGGTATAGGTCTATAAAATTTGGATACAAAAACACAAAAAAAAATATAATCGATCCCTTACCAAAAAGATAGATAGAAGAGTTCCATTTTCATTCTCGTGATGTTTTGGGATCACTCCGCTCCAGGTATTCATTTATACGTCAGTGACAGACACATTCTAGTACAATTTATTCCAATAAGTATAACTAATTAGGTTGTACCATGTCACTATAAAGATAAATTGATATGTTTTTGATAGATCCACGAACATTTTGAAAGTGGATACTAAACAATAGCGGAATAAATATTGATCCTTGAATTATGCCCTAAATAACATCGTTTGAATTATAACCTTCTGAATTCTTACCGTAAGAACACTTTTTAGAAGCTTCAGAGCAGAAGAAAAATTGTATAACTATTTGCCCATTGAAACTTTAATAAAAGGAAACGATATCTTATGCTCTCCAATTCCTTAGAGAAATCTAAAGTCACTAATAACGATAAGAAAGCGGAAAATCTCTATCCGCCCCCCCCCCCCTAATACTTCCTTTCCATGAATGTAGAGGAGTAGAGTGAAAATTTCTGGTAAAATATAAAAATTTGTGCTTCTGAGCTCTTTTATACAAACATGGATCTTAGATCATTGTTATACATGTGAAAGTTTCTCAAAAATTTTTTTTCCAGCTTCGAAAAAAAGCTCAATATTTTCGAAATAGATAAATTTTGTTAAAAGAATTTTCGAAACTCAGAATTCTAAGGATCATGGGGGCAAAACTAATTTTCATACTTATGTAATTTTGGGGGTTGGGGAATGCGAGGAGCAGTTAATTGCAAGAGAAAACTTTCATTAAATGTCTTCGAATTTCCAGAATTTTCGAATAAATATCATATACTTTATTAAAAATTCGAAACTCTAATTATCCAGAAATTTTCAAGTCTCTAACTTACAAAAAGCAAAGCTTTTTAAGGAAAAACTGTGCTCATGTTGATCACTGTAAAGTGCTTATACTGTTTCAGAGCAGAGCTTGGAGTAAGTGCTTCGAATGTCTTTAGCAGCAAGATTGTTTAAAATACTGTAAAAATATTTGCACTTATACCCGTATAAAATTCAATTGCGGCGGCGAGAGTGGAAGTGCAAAGATATTGATGACCCCAATTGTGGGGGAAAAATCTCAATGAGTGGCAAAGCTCAAAGCTCTGGATTTATTAATAAACAAAATAGCCACTATTGGTGTACAGCAAATTCTGAATTGATATACTAACAACCTTTACACACTGTAGCACACGATACCCTATTTAGGCAGGCGGCATTGTTGGGCCATACTTTTTTTAGGAAGCAAGAAGCAATGTTGTTACAATTACTATCTACTACTACTATTACAATCACCATCGTGATATGTTACAAAATTTCTTGGTACCCGCATTGGATGGATTGGGTGTACAACACATGTCGCTTCAACAGGACGGTGCGTCATATTACATACAGCTAATGATATACGATGCAAGATATGTTTTATTGGCCGCATAATGTCAAACAGATGATATCGATTGGCTAGAGTGATCTCCTGATTTAACCACCCCGACATTATTCATTATGCAAGAAATAAGTGAAATAACATCCGAAATATTTCCGAAATATTATGTAAAATATGGTTCATCTGCACCGGGGCCAGAGGTGGCCATTTTTCCGATATAATATTCCATACCTCATTGCTATAAACCAAATAATCGACATAGATCAATAAAAACCAAATTAAAAAAATTTGTTTTATTTCATAGTTATTCAAAAATAACATTAGCTTGGAACATAATAGAAATATTGCGTTTTCATTTTTTATTCATTGATACAAGATTAGTAATAACCTTTATCCTACTTATTAAAAAAATATATATTTATTAAATATTCTAATGTCATTACATACAACAGAAGACAGAAAACAAAAACAAATCGCAAAGAAGAACGAAGACAGAAGAACATGTGTCTTTTGCAGTTTTCAGATCATACTTCTCGACAAATATAGTTCGTTGAGTGTGCCATCTTATCAATCAATCCAGGAATTCTCCTTATCTTTACATAAAATACAGCGACATGGGCATCTTGGCATTTCCGTATGGTATGGACAGTGCAGACACTTCAGCGATTCTTATGGCAATACTCATGCCAAATTCTATGGGCCGAACCCACTGACATATAATGAATTGACTGAGTGCTCTCTCTTTCAGAATAGCACAGATTTTGAATAGGCTGTGAAAAACCTTTATTGCGTTCAATTGTACACGGATGGCAGTTAAACTTGTTTTACTTAACACAAAAATTAATTTTTAATATTACTGAAATATGTGCTCCTCTGCAGATTTGATGTCAAACATAATTGAACTTAAAAGAGATAGACGTATAAAAGTAATATATTTGTCTGAATTTTTATGTCAATTAATACAGCTAGAACTGTTTCCAAAATTGGTTACTGTTCAACATACATTTTGAGCTTGAAGGAGGCAAACAGATTTTAATCAAATTTGTGCCATTTTTGACTATAGGAATTAGATAGGAACGTGTAGTAAATTCTTGGGGCTAAAACACAGGGTCTGATTAATTGGGGGGGGGGGGCACGAGGGGGCACTTGCACCCCCGCGCTAGTTTTCAGGGGCGGCAATACGACGGACTTCTGAACCCAAAAAAATCTAATTAGAAGAATTGGAAATTTTTTTTAGACCATACTTAACACTTCAGTCTTTATTCCGGAATCTAAAAGTTCCTTTACTGATATCATACTTTCAATTGTGCTTGTACTTTTACAGTCAATCAGTTGACTGTCTACTAAATTTAAGTCTGTAAGCCTCTGTAAACTCTGTAAAACAAAAATTCCGCTCGGCATCATCCAACAATCCTACCTCGAATGTAGACAGAATATAAGATACAGTAGGCATAAGCACAGAGTTACCAGAAATTTTTTTATACCAGCTAAATTTAGTCATTTTAGCCGGAGTTAAGGCCTTTAGGTCCGAGTAAATAATCGGATAAATCCTTTCAACCTGAACGGCAGTTTGCCGAAATTCCTACCAAGAGTTTTTTTGAAACCGTCTCAAATTTTAGTAGTTTTAGTCGAGAAGATTCATATTAAAAAGTAGACTTGCAATTTCAATATTGCATTTTTCGCTCAACCGCAAGTCTGTCTCTATATACTGAGAAACAGCTCGGTATACGCTCGGTGTATACTCAGTATGTAGTACATTGGATCTCAATATTGAAATTGCGAAAAATGTACGCGGTATACGAGTTTATTGCAATATGATCCTAGTTATAAACCATAATCATTTAATACACGAACCGTTTAGAATCGAATTTAATACTGTAATGTTGGCTACAACTTTTCTGACATTTAATATTTGACACTTGTCAAGTTGAAGTATCTATTTCGGTTTTATTTTTCATATAGACAAGTAATTTCACAATATTTGCTCACGTTTTATACGTGGGCAGAGCTTTCTTAAGTCAAATGATAAATCAACTGATAAATCAAATGTAAATTCAAATTAAATTCTTAGTATCGTAAACCGCAAGTGTGTCTCTGAAGTTTTATATTGCAATTGACATAATTGCGTTATCAATATTGAAATTGTAAGTCTATCTGTGGTATAAAATAAACTCAAATTGTAATGATACATTTTATTTTAAAACAGTTTGAGATTCAAGCGACATTTAAGATCTATAATGGATCTTAATTTTTTTTTTGAATTTCAAATTCTTTTTATTTAACAATCATTTGTTTCAAATTCAAATTGTTTCTAACAATTCTAGTTCTAGTTTCAGGTTATGCAGTATAAATAGGTCATCTATCATATACATATGATGCCTAGCTTACACCCCTGGAACTGTAATAAAATTTGCCCCCAATAAAGAACGTTGTTAGAGGGGGCGATAACTAACGTCCTTGCCCCCTTCAAAACTTCCTAGATCCGGTACTGATAAAACATGCGCTTCAGCATGAAGCGGGAGAACTTTGCTCCCTTTTTACTTAGACGTACCAGCACGCGTAGTTCCTTATATGATTACCGAGATTACTAGTGTGCGTGTTCAAACAAGTTACAGTTTTTGATATAAACAATAACTGTATCACAAGTTCACAGCACCTAATAAGAATTTAATTATAATATTATCACCTCAAATCGCAGATAAACAACCGCACAGCCGTCCGATCAGAGATTTCACAATTTCAAAATGGCCGAAACAATTTTAATGCAGTATGCTACCTGTTCTCACGCTCGAAACTTAGCATTTCGAAATTTTTCCTTCCCCGGAATACCTCTGATCGGGTAAAAATGAAGCTTGTGCTCCCTAGCTATATGAAAAGCAATGATGACCGGCCATCTTGATGACCATCAATTTTATATTTGCTCACGTAAAGGGAGAAACTCGGTTTGTGTGCGGTATGCTAGAGCCAAGGAATTTTTGTTCCTATACAAAAACTATGTAAAAGAAACGTCATGGAATGCTCAAGGAATTTTTTCCTTGAAGCAGTATGCTAGAGCAAAGTAATTCGAACAGAAAAACTCTACATCTCGATTGACAAAAAGATGTCGTTCTTTTTCGAAAAATCCTTTTATGTCAATATTTCTTGAAGGAAGAAGTATTGATACACTTATTTCTGCAAGCAATTTTGACGTTGGTGGAATAATTGAAAAACTGAAGGAAGGAACGGCGATTTTGCAAGAGGTGAATCAATTTTAAAATGACAAATGGACGAATAAAAATTGTTTTACGTATATCGTCATTTCTCATTGGGAATTATCCATTTCCACACTTTCTTTATTATTTCTTTATTGTTAGAAACAGCACACAATTGCCCAATACGAATTGTCAAAAATTTCTTGACCTAATGTCAATTTTTCTGCAAGAAATAAGTGGAAAAATTCATTGGCCGAATTCCTTTGCTCTAGCATACCGCACTTAAAGCTAGTTTCACCCTTTACGCCATCTTTACTAACAAATGTCAATTTTTTGGACATCAAGATAGCCGGTTGTAGGAATGCACAGCTGTACCATTGAATAAATAACTAATAAGGAAGCGGGGTTTCGTGCGAATACAGTGTACGTGAGTACGCAATTCAATGACAGTCAAACCCATGGAGCGGGGGGAGAAATGACAAGAGGGCTGGTCACTTATTTGAAAATTCTGGTGACAAGTCACTTAAATTATCATAGGCAACGCCCAGGAATATTGTCTGAAGATAAGGGGGCGCCAAAAATTTGTGTATTTTACATAGCAATTTGGATTATAAAAAATGTCCCCCTTCAAAATTTCACAGTTTCACTACTGCAATGACGAAACGAATACAAACACAGCACACTAATACATTTCGCCGAGTGGCTTAGGTTTTAACCCGATATGCCGTTTCCTTATTAGTTATTTATTCAATGAGCTGTACTTTCCTAGAGGTTATTTTTTGCAACGAAAACTCGTTCCATAATTTATCCACCCCAAAAATATTTGACAGTTCAAGCCATAAAATATGGAAATGGCAATTTCGACAGCTTTGGAATGTGTAGACGCTGTGTTAAATAGAACAGCCAAACACTTTTGACATTCCAAATTGACTATAGTCTGTCACTGTGAGTATGTACGAAAGTAATGTATACCTGATATCTTATAGTTTTGGTGGGAGCTCTTCATTTAAACATTACACATGAATCGAAATTTCCTTCTTTAGACAACCACAACGGTTTTTACACATATATTTTGTATTTTTTCCATTGTTCAACCGCACAAAATTTATTTTCTCTCTGCATTTTTATACACATGGTTTATGTTGAAGGGTTTTAACCTTTCAAAGGTATTCCACATCATGAGATTACCCCTTCTAACACACTGAGTATGTGTGTATTGATGATTGTTCTTTCACCTTTATGTTGGCAGAAAGAAATGGCAAATTTACCAAAATAACAAATGAAAGACAGCAGATTTAATGCTGCTACCATCACCACACTCAAAATTAATTTTCCAGTTATTAAATTAATTCATGTCTCATTCAGATACAAATATCAGACAGAAATGCCTGTAGCGAGGGGCTTTACCCGAAGGATGAACTTGAATACTGTTTTTCTGTTTTTGTACTACACATGTAATGGATTAGCGGGTTGTTTTGGGGGCTGTGTGGATCAAACAAAATATACAAAAATGAGCTGTCGACAAAATTACAATTTAATTTATAAAAAGTCAAATATTAGGCACCTAAGAAATTCGCAAGAGGGGGTAGGTACTTATTATTTGGAAACTAACTGTGATGCTCCTAAAATATAGGTTTTTAAGGTTCTTCTTCTAATTACAATACAGATTTAAAAGAAATATGAACGAATTCACAACCAACTGATTGATCCACGTAAATCTACAAATGACCAATTTTTGGAACAGTCGAAATTTTTGCAGCGTTTTATAGTGATTCGACGAAAATTACGAGAAATGTGATTGCAGACTGTTCACAGTAGAAATCATATTAAGGCCCTTCCCTGACAAGTCGGTAGGGTAGCGACATAGTATCAGTACGACATTTATTCCATCGATGTCATACCACATGGAGCTCCCTCACGGTCAGACATGTTATGGACTAAATCAGCAGACATTTTGTTAATTTCACTACAAAATTCACTTCTCAACTCGGTAAATGCCGCTTCTCTACTGACAAGGAATGTCGCAACGCTGCAAATATGTTGCATCTCAACTGCGCAGCGCAGATCCGTGTGTGGGTACAGGAGGGGCCTAAGTTAACGCCTGTTCAATCTAACTACGTTAAGGCTTATCATCGATGTGTCAATCGGGCACTTGTTATACAGGCTGTTTTTGGCTCAGAGGTCCTAACCTAACCAAACTAAAAATTAGATGGCAGGGGAAGGGGGCATCTCCGTAACTTTGTTGTTATACATCTTATGAAGATGACTGTTAGGAAAAGTGAAAAGACGGTAAACTGTTCCACATTCGCACAATTTGAGATACAAAACATCACAGGATTTTACTGTTAATCACATCTACAAGTGATCAGACTAGATATTTCTCCAGAACATGTTCTTTCGGTGTGAGGAAATGTATAAAAGGAGAAAATGATCAAGAATTAAAAAAACAACAAAGTTCTAATTAATTTATTTACTTTATTTGAAAAATATATCGCAATTGAACTCTCGACAAGAAGTGACATTAAAACAAAAATTGACCAAATTTAAATAAAACGGCTAACTGAAATGTATAGACAATTCTTTTTAACAAGAGAAATAGACACAGTAGTGCATCACAGTGACATTGAAATTGCAATGCTAACAACAGTGCGATTTTTACATTATATGCTGGGTACAGCTTTGTTATTAGATTTGCAAATGTTGTTGTTATTAACAGAGCATTAACCATAAATGTATCAATAAAGGAGCGAAAGGCATCCGACATTACGGCGGTGCTCGAGCGAGTCGATATGGCAAGTTAAGTTATTTTCACATCGCTAAATGAAATTGAAGGTCCTTATTTTGCACATTATCAAATTAAGTTAAGGCTCTGCAACTAGCCCCGGCCTATATATGGGAATTGTATTCCATTCTAGGTCTGCTAGATTCGACGGGCTGAATTAGATTGGGTATATGTTTTCGAAATGATAAGAGAATTTCTGGTATACGATCCAATAACATCGATAACTTCTTCTGCATATATAACACTTCACACATGTCATGCTACTTTTCTGAATGACTTACCGAAACTATTCTATAGATATGCAGCTCTGGCTACCGAAACACTCACTACCACCTTGTGAATAGGTACTAGATTCAGTAGAGTTTCAGTGCTGTGCGCATGATATTAAGCCATATTCTCTGTATATGCAGCCCAATTTGCTAACTACACTTTAAAGTTCATCCTATACATACTATATGTCATCATATATGTAATCTCTAAATACCTAAATTATCATGGAAGTTACGACGGCCGTATAAAAATCAAAATTAGGATGGTTTTTGATTTTAGGTCCATTTGATGATAAGTTGATAATCCAAAATATGCGTACTACCTGGAATAAGTACCAATAGAATCTATACTCTGTAGGTTTGTGACACTTGTTACAAGTATGGACATTTATTTGAATCTGTTCTTTTGCTATACAAACAAATTAAAAATCATCCATGATTAATTCGATGAACATCCCAAAGTTCATAGCTTGCAGTTTATTTCAATTGATTTTGGTTTTTCTTTGTATCATTCATTTTCTTCGGTCCTGTAACCATAAAATTAATTGCCTCCGAAATAGACTGATAAAAAAAAATGTTTCGTCAAAACCACAAAACTCCTTAATGGAAAATGTATTTTCATCAACAAACTGTCTTTCACCTGAAGGGAAATAAGCTAAAATTGTCCATAAAAGCTGAACCGAATTTTTATGTACAGTATAAAGAAGAACAGCAATTTTCCAGAAAGTTCTGGGTTCCCGGACTGTGAAGGAAAACATGAAACGTGAGCTGAGCTCTCAGTAAAATTCACGGGGCGGCTTTCAAATTACTTTCTGTGGTTTACTAAGGCCACAAGCATATCGTGCATTGGACAAAATAATTGCATCTTGGAAATCACTGAACCGGAATTGCTGTGGGAGTCACCCTCCCTTACCTAAATGAAAGTACCACGATAAAAACATTCTTTTATAGATTTTGTATGAAAGCTACATTTTCATGTAGCAACCACATATTTTCCAGGAACAAGGAAAAATTACTCCAAAACTGAATTAGTTTTAGACTTGTAGCAACGATAATACATTCAAAGTGTTTTGTGTTCGTTAGTATAATATGATCTGTAGTCCTTTCTCACAAGCAAAACGAAATGGATATACGAAGAAAGAAAGAGATGTTGTGCATATTAAAAAAAAAATTAAATCACGAATATAAGGTGAAAGTTTCTCTTTAACACTGCTACAAAAAAGTTACTATTTCCACAAGATTTTTACAGAGCAGAGTCGAACAATGCTCAACCGGCTCCAACTGAAATGTATCAAGAACAATCTCTTTCCAACGTTCGAACTTTTTTAATCACTCTAACCATAATCAGCAAAAAATTTCAAATTCCCATTGCGGATAACCGTAAAATCAATTTCCCACTAATAAAATCAATTTTCGGGGCAAACAGAGCGCCATGGAAAGTGTTAACAGGTGAAATTACATAATCCTTCCCGCAGGACTTTTAATAGCTTTTCATATATCTATGTAGGTAAGTTAAGGATATTTGAAGATATGAGTTACCACAAGGTATTATACTTATAACTTCTGGAATTTTTAACCATTTTAAGAACCTTTTTGTAAAGTTACATTCCACAGCACATGAATTGAGTTTCACATAAAACCAATGGTAAATTTTGGGAATAAATGCACCTCAAATAATATGTAAATCGATCGCTTACCACCAAATTCATATTATTTGGAGACAGAATTTCAACGATGATTTTATTTCCAATTTTCTCGTAGAATAAATTTACACGAAATTATTCATTAATTCGAGGACCATCGAATGGGCTGATAAAGTAATTGAATTAAGCCTCCATTTATAATAACAAATTATTATTATTGCGATGGAAAGTGGCGTGTTGATTGAAATATAAATCAATTCACTTGCCCGCTCTAGGTACTGGAGAAAATTTTCATGTCCCGATTTAAAATATTAATTATTTACAATCAGATAGATGAAATTGATTGCAGTATTTTGGGTCGATGAAGAAAGAGTCAACACTTAATAATATATACACACATACTCACAGGGAGATTTTTTTACATCTAATATACATTTACACTGATACAAAAATGCCTGGATCTGGTAAATATTGATGTAAGGAGAAAATTATTTATGAACATTTTGAAAGGGTTTATAACCGAATTATAGATGTACATAAATCAAAAGAGGAATTATGGAGGGACAGCATCCCTTACAAATTAGGTTCATATTATATGATAGTGAAATAAAAATATTTTATATAAGGAAAAATTTACGGATATTATAGGCACCAATGAGTATTGTCCCGCGTTTAAAAACAAAATTTGAATGCATGTAGGAAAACATCAAATGGAATACATTAAAAATAACAATCGTAGTAGCTGTTCATATCAAGATATAATATAATATAAGATATATGTATATAGTCGAAGAACCCTTAAGAATCTTATATAATCCTTGATTGATGATACCGTCCAATTCCTTGAAATCATAAATATAAACATTTATTTATTTGAGTACGCGTGCCAAAGGCACGCATAGCGCTGGGTACATCTGAGAAAGTTAAATAGTAGAATAAAAGGATGAAAATAATATTAGGCTTAATATATAGTACAGTATAAAATATAATAAAATTGATATAGGAGCCTAATATATAGCATAGTATAGTAAAACATAGCATAGTCCAGTGCGCAGTGCACCTAGCAGATAGATATACAGATACAAATATATAAAGTCTTTAGAATTAGACGTGAATATGATAGTCAGAGTTGATAGCAAGTTTAGAAATAGAGTACATCGAGTTTTAGTCTTAGATTAATTTGATTAATATGAGGTTATGTGCAGATAGTTTAGAAAAGTTCTATATAGATAGTTGAAGCTTCTGAATGATAGATAACAGGGGCCAAATTCTGTAACTCGGAGAGTTTGGGAGAAGAGAATTTTCCTTTTCCCCGGTTAAATCTCCAGAATTCTCCATTCGCGATTCTCTAACATATTTGGGGAGTTAGGGAAAACGTGAAAAGTATCGCAATATTGAGGACGGCTAAATCTGTGTGGGAGGGTCGTAGAGCATTGTGGTTCTTTCTTTCGGATTTCAGGTCTAGAGTACAAAAATATAGATGACCAATTGGGGTAGGGGATTTAGGTGCGGGGGGGCGTCCAACCACTCATTGGGCCTGTCCAAAATACGTCATGTTTGGTATCAAATTAAAGAGGGAGACGCAGGTAATATAAAGGGTTTTCCAATAAGAGGTGTTATTTTAATTAGCCCGCTATTTCGGTAGTTGTCACTTTTGGAGCTGTCATTTTCTGACATTTCACAAGTAGAAACTACGCCATTTATAAAAATGGAACCATACACGATTCAACAACGCATTGAAATTATTAAAATTCACTATAAAAATGGTGAAAATGTGGCAGAGACGGTTCGTAAAACTCGAACATTTTTGGGTCGTCGTGAAACACCTTGTCGGACCGCAATACAGAAATTGGTAGAAAAATTCGAGCTGTCGGGACAAGTTAGTGATGTGAAGAATAAAACCCGTGCACGTCGCTCAAGAACAGCCGAGAATATTGCTGCTGTAGCCGAAAGTGTTGAAGAAAACCCAGGTTTGTCCATTCCTCGTCGTTCTTTGGAATTACGCATTCCACAAACGTCCATTACACCGTATTTTGCATAAAGATTTGGGTCTTAAAGCTTATAAAGTTCAGTTAACACAAGAACTCAAGCCGGCCGATCATCAACTACGTCGAGTCTTTGCTGATTGGGTTCTTGAAATACATAAAAATGATCCGGAATTCCATCGAAAACTCATCTTGAGTGATGATGCCCATTTCCACCTCGATGGCTTCGTCAACAAGCAAAATTGTCGCATCTGGGGCTCGGAAAACCCAAAAGTTATTGTTGAAAAGCCTATCTATCCTCAACGTGTGACTGTTTGGTGCGGTTTATGCTCCCGCGGGGTCATTGGACCTTACTTTTTCGAATATGAGGCTGGAGCAACAGTTACGGTGAATGGATTGCGCTATCGACAGATGATTAATGATTTTTTATTGCCGGAATTGGATGGAATTGATCTGGACAACGTTTACTTTCAACAAGACGGCGCTACGTGCCATACAAGCATCGAAACCATTGATCTTTTACGGAAAAAGCTTCCGGACCGTGTTATCTCTCGAAGAGGTGATCACAATTGGCCACCGAGATCTTGTGACTTAACACCTTGCGACTTCTTCCTTTGGGGCCACGTGAAAGAGAAGGTCTACGCCAACAGCCCAGCGTCGATTCAAAACCTCAAAGATGGAATTCGTGAGGTTATCGAGGACATAGGGCAGCCACTTTGCGATTTGGTTATGGAAAATTTCATGAAAAGGATATGGTCCTGTAGGCGTGGTCGTGGTGGTCATTTGGCTGATGTTATTTTCCATTATAAACGGCATACCTTCCTCTTTATAATGAAATAAAGATCCGATCATTTGTCTCAAAAAATGGCATTTTTCTTTGAATATCAAAATAACACCTCTTATTGGAAAACCTTTTATTGGTGTAGTGTTTTTTCATTTTAACTTATAACTGATATTTTAGGATCATATACACCCCAATCACTATATTTTGCATATATTTTTTCCGTTCTTTGTTTCACATCCATTAGTACTTTTCCCATGGAAAGTAAATTTTCACGACTTACCAGTCGTAATGATGAGTTGAAAGTATATCCATTTTTGTACCAAAAAGCGACCATTTTTTCAGCTTAAGTAGGACTGATTCACTTCTTTTACTGTTATCTCCACTATTATTCCCAAAACCATTTATCCGACTCAAAAATTAATTACATATCTAATTATGGGACAAAATGTAGATGCGATTTAATCCTACATACAAGCTTTAACGTGCATATCTAAAATTTTTTTAGCTCTCTTCTGTACTGGAAGAGGACCAAATTAACCATGTTCGCGTGATTTAAAATTTTTAGTATTGCAAGGATTTGCATAATTTGTTTTTGTAAACATAGCCAGGATGTGCACTAAGTCCATAATTTAATTTGGAAATGCTAGGTACCTAGGTATCTTCACAATACACAACAAAAACAGCGAATACTGACAGTTGAGAAATATTCTTCTTACTTCTCCACAACTAACACAGCCGAGAGTTTTGTCGAATGGAATAGAGAGTTTGGTAATTCTCAATACAAATTTCCCGAATTACAGAATTCCGAATGGAGAGTTAAGTGTCAAAAGAACTCTCATCTCCACAAATCCACAACTCTCCGAGTTAGTGAATCCGGCCTCGGTAGCATATCCAAGCCCGGAATAGGTGGTTGTAAGGCAACTGGTGTAAAAATGAAGGAAAACCGGAGACAATATTGAGGCAAAGATCATTCCCAGGACAGAAAGCAGAAGGCCATTAATAGCTGATGTCAAGAAGTCTTGAATGAGTTTAGTGAAGCACTGCGTCTAGCCTCATCTGACATATGGTTCAAAAATACGGCCCCACTCAGAAACGCAGTTTTCCCACCGAATGCGTACGAACACTGTTGAGGGCAATTCGGTAGTTATTCAGGGCGTTCCATTGAAACTCTATTAATGTATAATTGTACAGTAGGCTGTGTCTGGCCTTAAATATCAGCTTTAAAATGCGAAATTCGTACATGTTAGTAAGTGCATAAGGAAGAAGCATTGCAAGGAACAGTGGGGGCATATGTGAACCTCGTTTTAAACCGAAAACATATCTAGCGCAGGCCTTAGATGCACGGATTAATTTAGAAAAATTACCACTGAAGATGGGGAACAGGACTACGTCAGCGTAGAAAAAAATCGGTAGAATCTGGGTCGAGTAAAGCTTTGTATGGGTGAGCAAATCAATATGCTGGAAAGCAGCGTAAAGCGAACGAAATTGAAGTGCAATCATAACTTATTTCACGATTCGATCTGACAAGTTTCTAATAGATAGAAATGGGAATTTACGGTGAATCGAACAATTCCGAAATGCAATTCTTGGATACCACACCTCTCAGAATCAAACCTAACACCAAATATCGCACAGCCCATGCTATAGCCCTGTGCTAAAGTTGACGAGTCTTCAAAGCCTCTTATGAGATTATGGCCAATTCACACGAGCTTCAAAATGACCGCGCGTCCAATAATTGTCTTCGCGTCATGATGTAAATCTCGTTGTTGTCACACGAATTCTACGATGACCGAGCGCCATGATGAAAAAGTCGTTGTTGTCACGTAACTTTATTCGCACAACGGAAAATTAGGTTGCTCTTTCCTATTAGCTATTTAGCTTGATTTTAAATTTGCATGAAAATCTTTTAATATTCTCTTGGAAAACTTTTGAAAAAGCAAAAAAGGAAAGAAGTTTTGGGGGTAACTATTGCGGAAGATATTTGACCGGGTATATCTCTTTAAAACATCCTAAATTGAAGGAATTCTCAGAAAAAAAATGTCAACTATTATTGTATGTTGTATTATGATCTTTGTATGTATATTTCGTTGATATTACCCCAAAGATCTGGTCTCTGGGGTATCTTCTCTATCAACGTCAATTTTCCTATGCATAATTTAAATGTTTTGCACCATATCAAAACCACTATACGCTTCTAATTTCAAATGACGCGCGACCATTTGGCAGCTCGTGTGACAATGCAGATGCATAGCAGCAGACCTCATGATGCTCTACAGTTTGCGTGCCATGAGGGGAGAACGCCAGACCAAATTGGATCGCGCGACAAACTAATCACACACAAAGGCTGGATATGTGAAAAAAAAAACAGTAACGCCTTAGCCGAATATAAAATCGACGACGAAGTGGTTAAAATACCTGCAATGCGCTGCTGTGCTCCAATATAAAATCAACGATGCGTCAGCCTGATGTAGAGAAGACCACAATTTTCTCTTAGAAATTTACTGGAAGCTTTTTCTTCAGAATTTTTATGCATTATTGGAGCTGTAAACCCCGGAATATACAAGAGTCATGAACAAAATCTCGAAAAAAGAGTAGTGAGCCGGTTAGCAGGCGAACATCACAATCTTCTTGCCTTGTGTTACTGCAGGAAGTAGCTTGTATTTTGTTCAAACCAGAAATAAAAATTTCCAAAGAATAAATTTTCAGTAAATTTCTAAGAAAAATTTGAAAGCTTCTGTCTCTCTCGTTGGTTTTATTTTGGAATTGGAGTACGTCCATGTATATCTATGTACTATTATTATTCACCTATGCTACTGCATACATATTATATCAACCACGAAAGCCATACAGCGTAAACAATGCTAACAATGCTTTTTTTCTATTTCAGGTAGGACGTACTCTCGATCGAAACTTGGTAGCACGGACTTTTTCCTACCCCCGAATACTTCTCACCTGTAAAAAGTGCCAATATTCTCCCCTGTGTGGGCTATTGCTATCTCTACCGTCTTTGTGTTCCTTGCCGCTTAAATACATACATGTTTTCCTAATCCTTAATTCTTTTGCCCTAACTCCCTTCTACTGAAATTGTGTATTGCATCAGCATCCTCTGAGCCTTTATCATAATAATGAAAAAAAAAAAAATTAAGGTTAGTTCACAAGATCGGATTTAAGATAAAAATGAACGAGAATCTAAAATCGCTGCGCCAATGTCTAGTAAAACTAAATATACTATATATAAAAAATTAAAACTTCATACTGAAAGATGTCGCACGAATCACAAAACGATGTAGGGCTACAATTTTTCCGTACATATATAAATGAATTTTCTATTTTTTCCTGAATTGTTGTAATTATGCATGCACAACCATACCCCCTTAAATTTCTTCAACTCAGTAAAATTTGAAGTCCTCTAGAATAAAAATATGCAAATAAACAATAATTTAAAATCTGCTTAACACTAATTTACATATGTACACATGTATGTAGATGTATGTGAGCTTAAGGATAGTACCGAAAATTTAATATTTACCTGAAATCACGTTTTATACAAGTTCTGCTCTAAAAAAAAAAAAAACATAGGTCACTATATCACTCGTTGTTGAATGTGGGGGAGTGGGGTCTCTTGCAGAAAATACACCAATTAACACTTAATTTTTTTTAAAAACATTCTCAATAATGATTTTTTACTTTTAACAATTTTAATTACGACTTTTTCTGTAATTATTCACACGTAACACAAATCACGCACCAATCACTCAAAAAGTTCAAAAGTCATTCATTCAAATTTCATATTCTTCTGATCTGATCTGAGGACGAGAACTCCAAAGCACCGGCCCGGCCCACCTTGCTGACCTACCTCCCTTGGGGCATTTATAGAAAATTGCTTTGGAGCTTTCCGACCTTTTCTCACCTATTTTTCTCACTCAAGATTACGCTGTGTGTGGGCGATGAACCTCCGTTGCTGTTAACAATGCTATGCTGAAGCTGCAGTGACTGCTGCCTGTGCAGATTATTGTGATAATTTGAGGTTAGAGTTGAGTTGTTGTTTCCGTGAATGGAGTGATTATGGTAATTTGAGGAAGCTGCCCGACGTATCGACATGAAGCTAGTGTCACATGCTCCAGTCGCCGAGGAATGCTGTCCTAAACGATGGGGCGGACCAACCTGGCGACAGCACAAATAGTGATGGAAATGCTGCCGAAATACTCCAGAGACGCAATACAGAGCAACAGGATTTACGCAAGAGTTTAGAAAGCTGCGAAATATATAACATAATTATGAGAATTTGAATAAAAGTGGTAGGTGTGCGTAGGTGGTTTAAAAATATGTATATTTTTTTTTACATCTAATATTAGGAAATAAATGAAATTTTTAATTTGTTTCTTGAAAAATAGTTTTTGAAGGGATAAAATTACATTCAAGGGGCTCAGATGTATAAATTAGATTTTTAAATTAGTGATTTACAGTTTAATTGGTGATTTATAGTTTAATTACTGCTTTACAGTAATATTATTATCTATAGTGTCAGATAAGGTGCTGGTATTTGTATAACCTGGTCACAACCAAGTGTAAGCCAAGACACAAGTGTTAGTGAATGCCTCTACAAAGAGATCTGTGGCTTCCAATATAGGGCAAAACAAAACAAACAAAGGAGAGTATTCTTAATTATCGATTATTAATTATATACTAAACAAACATGTATGTATACATAGGGTAATGTCGTCAGATTTGGCGCGTGGTCTAGGTTGACCAATTGCGATTGTTTTTAATTCTGCCTACTAGCGCCACCAATATGCGACTGCAGAAAAACTTTTCTCAGTGACAGCGTTCGTGACATTGCAGATTCGGAGCATGTTTTGTGCACAGTGGCTTGAAATATCAAAAAACAAAACAAAAAATAGAATCAGTGAATACCGCTAGAAAGTTATTAGAAAATATGCAATCGTCAATGAAAGCATTGCGAATGTATTGGGTGGTTCATGTTTGAAAGCAAAATAAAAGGAAAATTTAATCCTGTAACATGTTTGGTTGTAGTGTGATGCGAAGCTGCAATGGCGCTTGTCGTCAGGGTTGGACCATTTGTCTAGTCAGACTTGGCCCCCACTGTGATTGTGTACTTCGAAGATGACCAAAATACATCCAGCACCAATTTCACTGAAGTCTACCAAAAAACACCAGGTAAAGGAAGATGTCCGCCCAAAAAAGAGCAGAAAAATCCGTTTTCGGACAATGCAGGAGAGAAGTACATTTGAAGTGTGCCAATATATATAACGACGAGCTATTACATTTGCCGAAAATGCGATTACGAATAATTTGCCTTTCAAATTTTACTAAATTGAAAATGTAAGAAATTCGGCTTTTATTTCATACAATAAATTGTTCCAGGTCATTTTCAATCATTTCAGCTTATTATTCGTCAATTTTCAGCGATTGGTCAACCTAGAGAGCTTGGGTTGACTTTGGCGGCATTTCATTTTCATTTCATTTTAAATGCCATGTCATGGACAAAAGTCAAAAGGTGGCCTATCCTGACGACATTCGCTTACATATATATTATAAAAAGAAAGATTACTATGATCTTTTCCCAGGTAAACTTTATATTTGTTCAAGAAGGTTTTTTTTTGGATTCTCCCGTATACAACAACAAGAGCGAAAAGAGGCAGGAAGTTTCAAAACTTGATTTGAACTCATCAACAGGTCCCAAATAGCGAAACTGAGTGACTCAAAAAACGAATAAAAAATACAAAAATGAAAAGAAATAGAAAAATTGTTAACTCTGTAAAAAATTTTTTTGTATTTTTCTCAATTTTTCCACTTTTTGTATACAATTTTGTATATTTTGTTTTTCGAGACACTCTTCGCTATTTGGGTGGGACGTGTTGATGAGTCCAAAACCAAGACTTAAAACTTACTACCGAAAATCAATAAGTTGTGTGACGAAATAAAGATTAAAAAATTAGTACACTAGCAATAGACTGCACAGATTGAAACTTTGAAAAGTACTCAAAAGTTTTGGCAGAATTATAGAGCATAAGTTTTAATAATAGATGTAAATACATTAACGTTTAGAACTCGCTGTCAGTTAAAAGGGAAAAGATTATAAAAAACGAGGGGCCTAAACATTAAAAGAACTCTCCATAACCATTGTTTGATAAAATGTTACGATTTCGCGGAGATAATAAAACCTGGAAAAATTCCCGGGGATACTCCAACTCATTGTTATTAAAAAAAATACCTAAGAGCAGAATTGAAATTCTACGCTTTAAGTAATTATCTAGAGAGCAGTCGAGTCGGACACTACCAACTTCAACCTAATGGGAAGGTCTAAAATACTCACCGAAAGCCATAGCCTAATTAAATCAGCATAAGCTTTGTTGAGTGTGACTCTAATATTACCATAAAATTTCATCTCAGAGCTCAGAACAATTTCCAAGTTAGTAGCATTATTGTAAACAGGTAATGTAAAAAACCATTAAAATTTATAGCAGCTAGATTAATATCATTGAGATGGGTCTGGTTAAGAAACAAATACAATGCAACTTTGCATGGTTAAGTGATTCTTATTCAAGATAGATCATTTATTCATCGACTCCACACAATGCAATCCTTAATTAGGCCAATAAGTCTACTTAAGTAAAGCTGTACATCGACAGCATATAGGTGAATTTTTGAAATAACATCAGCAAGATCATTAATGAGCAAGCTAAATAGTAGGGGACCAAGAACAGAGCCTTGAGGAATACGTTATGAGATGGACTTTAAGGTCGAAAAATATTATCCACTTTAACTTGCTGTTGGCGACCACAGAGGAACTTATATATTAAATAGCGCTTGCACTAATTTTGTATTCAGATAAAAGTTTAGAAAGAAGAAATTGATGACCGATATTATCAAATGGCTCTGTGGCACTTAGCGCGGTTGAGAAAAATTGAGGAGGTAAAACAAGTACATACATATTCATGATATGAAGAATGTACAATGTACTGATCAATCAAGAGAAACAATAATTTTATAAGGATCGGTAGTGGAGAATCAGGTCCCATAGGTTCCGATTTAATTAAAAAAATCGCAGAGATCAGAATCAATATCCCGAAAATAAAAAAAAAATCATGTCAATTTGTGGGACCCAAATAGCATCCGAGCTAGGAACGGTACCTATAGATAAGAGAAAATGAGAATACCCTAAGTACCTACAATAAACAATTTTTTTTAATCAAACTTATCAAATTTCTTTCTAGTAGCTTCTGTAGTACATTCGCTGGAATCAATTCTGAATTAAAGTTTGTTCTATAAATCTTCTACACAAAAATCGCTTCGGCGCATATTTTGTATGAAATTATCTTTGAGTATTTCTGTTGAATATATGCGTTGAAGTTTTTATTTGTTATTAATTTAAATAGTTAAAAGTCAAAGTCAAAAAAGAGCTTAAATAAATTAAAGATTAATGCAATAGAAAACGTTTTTCTATAATGCTTTTCAGAGTTACTTCCGGGGGCTCGTGGCCTGTGACATATGGCCTTCTGCCTTCTTTCTATCTAACTCTGTAAATATATATATTCATTTTTGAATTACATTGTATTAAAGAAAACCGTTATATCTACATAGATAGTTTGCAGGAGAAGGAATCAATCCTATAAAAAAAATTTTTGTTTGGATTAATATTGGCAACCATAGCGCCGTGTAGGGTTTGTTTTTATTTAACTACATACAGTACGTTTACATGAGTACTTGAGTACTTGACTTGAAATTCACTTGAAACTCAAGTAGGGTTTTTGGTTGAATTAATTCCAATTACTTGACTTGAAATTTACTTGAAGTGACATTTTACCTGTATTAGGTTCAGTACATACGATGGGGTACCCAAAAGAAACCGAACTTCCTTTTTTAAATTTATTTATTTAATTTTTTAACATAAAACCTTTAATCCCCTTCAAAATTTTCACCACTGGTGCTAATACACTTGTCTAATCATTTATTCAATTGTTCAAAACTTTTTGTTGTCTTCTGTGATACCGACAGCGCTTCCCTGGTTTTTTGTTCACCTCAGCAACGTCGATAAAATGCTTTCCTTTCATATCTGTTTTAATTCGAGGAAATAGAAAAAGTCACAGGAAAAGGGCTTTGTGAGAAGTAGCGTTTTCATGGTAAAAAAACCAATCACCCGAATGCCACAAATCAGGTCTTTTCCGCTACAAACTCTTGCGAAATTTTTTCAAAACTTCCAAGTAGAATGATGAATGAAAGACACCTCTCACATCGAAAAAAAAAAACAAATCAACATTGTCTTAACGTTTGATTTCACTTGACGAGCTTTTTTGGAACGAAGCGAACTTTAAGTTTTCCCATGGCTTGATTGTTGCTTCGTTAGCGTAGCATCATGATTCATCACCTTTAATGATCTTGAAAAAAACAAATTCGATCATTTCGGAACTCTTCTTTCAAAGCAAAGAATGCTTCCATGCGACCTTGTTTCTGTTCAGCAGTGAACAATCGAGGCGTGAATTTGGCAGCCAGCTTTTCCATCCCCAAATTTTCTGTTAAAATTCGCTGATCTGAAATCCAAGTTACTCCATACAGCTTCTTCAATTGTCCGGCGCCGAGCCGATTTTTCAGGATGATTTCACGAGTTTTTTAACATTTGCATCACTTTGGGCCGTGGAAGAATGACCAGAGCGAGGCTCACCATCAATTGACATTTCACCTCTTACGAATTGGGAAAACCACTCAAACACTTGTGTTTTCCTGTAGGCCGTTTTAGCATTGAAAGAGATTCTGTGCCAGTTTTTCTGAGCGAGAACAAAACTTTTCTGCAGCGCACTGTTTACGAGAATCAGCCATTGCAATCACAACGAGCACACAAAACAACGATCACTAAAAAATCTTCACAAGCCGAACGGAACCTTATTTGGCTTACTGAGTCGGAAATGGTAAGTAGCTTTATACGCTCCTAGCGACAGAACGCGGTACTATAAAAAATACGCCATCCACACCATCAGTTCGGTTTCTTTTGGGTCCCCCTCGTTGGTACGAATTTTCAGGTAAATATTTTGAGAAAAGTGCTAAAAATCATAACCTGAATTATTAGTAATAATCTTTTTCTTGTTTCTCTTTGCCGTTTTCATAACTCACAGATATTAAAAATATTCGAGTATGTATTGAAGTTGCTTTCACATGAATC
The DNA here is from genome assembly GCA_963924295.1 of Dioctria rufipes. Taxonomy (NCBI): domain Eukaryota; kingdom Metazoa; phylum Arthropoda; class Insecta; order Diptera; family Asilidae; genus Dioctria; species Dioctria rufipes. The sequence continues at coordinate 18,613,644 of OZ002740.1, read as the reverse complement.
TTTTCAAGTAAATCGAACAGAATTTTGTGATTTACTTCACTCGAGTATACTTGAAGTCAATGCGCGTTTACATAATATCTTGATTACTTGATCTCTACTTGAAGTATACTTCAAGTATTCATGTAAACATACTGATTGTTACTCCCTTAGTTTTAGTACCAATTATTTAATTTTTGTTTTTATCCTAAATTGATATAAATTTTCCTTTGAAACGATATGGGTACATGCCTAAAGAATAAAATTATTTTTTGCATTTCTTAAGGGAATTACGTACTTTCGTATTCACTTCTTTACAAAATTGAACAAAGGAGCAGCAGGTTTCCTCCATGGGATTTTCATGAAAAATTATTTCATAAACGAAAACGTAATTCCATCTCAAAAGAGAAAGTAGCATTAATGAAATGGGGAATTATAACCGAGCAACCAGAGAGAAGAAACGTCATACAAAATCACGGTAGATTAATCTCTTACAGAAAGACTGATGATGATACACACAAATATCAACAACAGCACAGCCTCTGTCCAGGGAATATTTGCCAATAGAAGACTTTTATTTATTTTTATTTATTTATTTATTCATCTGCCAACAGGAAATTACAGTCAACTTGGAGTAAGAATAAAAAGAAAGAGTGGGAGGGGGGGGGGGAGAAGAGAGAGAGAGAGGAAAGTGAATAACAAAAATAGATTACACAACTTTGGTTAAATTAAAATTTGATAGGGATTGCCTTTTATAGAATTGATCTAGATTGGATTGTGATGAAATGTAATTAAAATATTGATATTAATTTAAGGTTTTGGAAATCATATAAATATCTTAAATGGGGGGGGGGGGGGGCATAATTTCTTCACTATATTACCATCCAATTGCTGTGGTACTTGCAATAAGCGACAATGTACAAATACGTAGATTAGGTTAGGTGAGTGGTGGCTATCGTGAAAGCATATACAATCAGCCACACTTAAACCAGCTATGGTACATTGTGATACCATCTTATTGAGACTCTACCTGGAAAATATTCCTCAGATTTACAGGGTGCGCTGCATCCAGCCACAAGAATTAATGAACCTTATCAAATCCCCCAAGTCCTTGTCTGCTAATTCCCTCCATTCGCGGAGAAAAGATAGCTACCAAGTGCTAGTGTATTCCTTAAATTCTTAGCAAGGTTAAGACAATAGCACAGCAGATTCTGAACGCTCTCAATTTCTTCCTCGTCTATACAGCTTCTGCCGAAGGCATTGTATGGAGCTTGCATGCGCTCTGAATGTTTGCCAAAGAAGCAGTGTCCCGTGATAATATCAATAAGAATACGCACATCATTCTGGTTCCTCCTTAGCAGAGATTCAGTCTTTCCAAAGCATAGCTCGGACCATTGCTGTCTTGAAACCGCGCATGGGGTGAGTTCTCCCCATCTGCGATTTGTCAGCTAGCAGGCCTGTATATCTATAAACCTCTTCATAAATTCTACGGGCCGGCTTATGGATTCCTCCAATAGACATACATATATTCTTAGCGGAACCCTTCCTGGCCAGAGCATCAGCTGCGTCCTTTCCAGACATGTCACTGTAACCAGGTACCCAGCAGAGATTAACTCTGTGGTTAGCACCCAGTTTTCCGAGCTCACAGCCATACCGTAGCACTAGGCACAATCTAATCGTGCTCGAGTCCAGAACTTCGGTTGCAGTTTGTTAATACAAATCGTGATAATTCGATCGCCAGAAATATAATAAGTTGTCTCCAGTAGCCTTACTAGTTTTTTAATAGCCAAAACCTCCGCTTGGAACACACTATAGTAGTCCCATAGGCGGTACAATTCTTGTTTCACAGGGAATGTTGAGTACACCCAGCTCCCTCTCCCACTTCCACTCTTGAACCATCTGTAAGGACACATATATCAAAGTCATTTGCCACGCGATAATCATCCCATTCCTCTCTACTACGAATTCTAGTTGTGAATACTTTCTCAAAGTGTAGCCTAGGGACAACATGTAATCCGTAGCTCATCGTATACAGTCTTCAAGGCAGATCTTTAGTATTCTGCTGTGACCAAGGTCTGCTGTTATCCAGCAGCCTGATTCTCTATGGCTTAGTGAACTTTTGCACCTATACATTTTCTATCTATAGATGTCAAGGAACAAGAGCCGGAGTATAATCTCCATTGCTGTCGTTAGTGTTATTAGAATAGCACCTGTATCTAGGTATAATAGGCAGACCTTAGTAAGACCTTTTATGTGTATCACTTTTTCTAGAGCATTCCACCACACCAATATTTCAGAGGTGAGGATAGGTCTTACAATAGCGGTGTGCATCCAGTATACTATGCGAGAGTGTATACCCCATCTTTTGTAAAAAGTTTTCTTGCAGGCATACAGTACAATGGCCGCCTATTTAACGCGCCCTTAAAATTATGTTAGAAAATAATTTATATAAACCAAACACTATATTTAAAAATTATTTTAGTTTTATAGTAGTGTAGTTTTTACCGTAGTTGGGATTATCTATTCTTATTTGGGCCTATCGGAAATTATTGTTCATACTATAGAATTTCGGAACCATAGACACATATCATACACATGGTATGAGATTGCATTCAAATAATCTATAAAATACATCTGCTAAATAAACTTTTTCGTTAGTAAAGCAAAAAAGGAGAGCACCAAGCAATGTGGGTCACTATCAACTAAACCAATTATTATATGATAACCAGAATTCATGAATTCCAAAATAATAAAGCCAAATTTGTTTACTTTTATTACGTTAATGAAACTTTTTCCCGCGCCTACCGCATCCTTGATTGAATCTCTAATGTTTATCAACAAACAAAACCCTAAGAGGCAAAAGAACGCTAAATGCGGTTCTTCCACTTAATTATACAAAATTTACACAAATTGAGTTGTGAAACCTAAGAGCTCCTATTCGTTTCTTGCAGGTTTTATTTATGTAGGCGCTAAATTATTGCTGACAAGTTTTTTCAAGGAAATACTAAAAAAAAAAAAACAAGACCAAAAAAAACACTTCCCCCCCCACTTACCTCGAGCAAAATCCAATGATCCTTACAACGTGCCAAAAAGCATCATATTCGTCCGGGGCGTTCGGATAGAGATGAAACCAAAGCATAAAGACGTGATGTGGAAAAAAGCATGCGAAAAATACTTGAATGAGAAAATTTGAATATTAAATTCTGTGTTTTTTTTTCCTCAGCTATTTACTTAAGAAAAATATTTTTACTTTTTCATCCACACTTACCAATTACGAAGGTAACAACCATTCGGGCTACATGACGTCTGGCACGTGCCTGTGTCCTGCTCTGGGGTCCAGGTATTTCTCCTGGCATTTCCCTAGCACTCAAGTGCAGCCTCTTTGCCATCAGAACATAAAGCGCCCCAATAATTGAAAGTGGAAGTAGATAGTAAATGAATGCCTTTCCAATTACGGTATATCTGAAAATAGAAAATTAAAGGATTTTACGTTGGCGTAAAAGGGGCTTTACGACGTACTTGAATTGTGCGGACGACTCTCTATGCTGAATCAACCTAAAACACCTGTTGAATGTTAGGAATTTTCTCATCTTCAGTGAGGTTTAATTACGCGACCTTTTGTTTAATTGTTTCAATCGGGGAAATGGTTGAAAATGTTTTGTAGGTTTGAGAGGTCACAGGGTGGGCAGAGGGTGTCCTTATCCAAATATACCTACACACGCATACTGAAACCCTTCGCTGCTTGTTATAACGTGGAATGTTTCCATTGAAAAGAATTTGAACTCTGTGAATTGATTGGATTTTAAGGAGGGATTCATTTTGTTGTTTGAAAAATGACAATCACTGATACTTCAAATAACGAAAATCTCTTCCCACCCTAACCTGACTTGAAAGTACTTGAAGGCAAGCTATATCCGTTTTTTTTTTTTTTTTTTTTTTTTTAATATCGGTCAAGTTTTTGCTTTAGTTTTATGCTAAGCACCTATCTTTTCTACTTGAAGTGATGTAAAGGCAGTTAAGAAAGCTTCCAAATCCAAGTCATCTCATCGAAGATTTGAACTCAGGACCTTACCATTCATAGACTTAATCATCTAAAGACCCCCATCTGTCTGAACGCACGTGTCAAGCAAAATGTGGTAAGGCTTATTGTATGGATCTTTCATGTATCCAATACTTGGTAGTAATGAAAAAGTCAAAAATTGTGCGGAATAGATACACCACTATATTATACAGGGTGTTTCCTTCATAGTAGTCAATAGAGCAGCAGGTGATAATACTTACCTAGTCAAACAAAAAATTTTACGATAGGGGGGTGGTTAACATAACTTTTTGTTTATAAATATTTTAAACTGTGGACTATGCAGATAGTTGAGCAGTCATTGGAAAGGCCACAAATCTCTGCATACAATGAGCTCTTAACTGTGGCCCTGTATGCCCTGTACTTTTAAAGATACGTGGTGTTCTGTGAAAAACTAGCTTTTTTTCTTAATCACTCCGTAACTCCAAAGCGGTTGATATGCTCCGCCCCCTGCCATAAAATTCTTTGTTTGTCCAAATGATAACTTCCTGCTGTATTGACCACCATGGAGGAAACACCCTGTATATAGGTCCTATTCAACCTATAGAGAATTGACAATAGAAGCCTAATAGAATCTCTCATTGACTTCATATATGAATCATCGCACTCACCTCTGATCCGCCTACTTATTGTACGCCGTATTCATCAAGTTTCTCGCAAACTTTCACATATATGCCAAGATTTTGGATTAGCTAAAAAAGTTCGTTTAAATGTAATTTCTCCGAGGTTCTAAGGACATTCTCAAACGTTTCCTTTGGAAATTGGTTAGTTTATTTCACTAATTTAAAGTATCAATTCTGGTGAAGTAATAACCTCCAATGAAGGCGTATATTTCATATGATTATAAGGATAGGGGTTCAAGTCACATCGACACCTACCAATGGTCGAGGATATCTGCTAGTAACTGATTACTTACTCTAAAATTATTTGGTTGCCATTCGTTGCAAAACTAAGAAGGAGTAAAGAATGTAATCGTAAGTCTGATACGCCGAAGGAATAACCAATTCCTTAGCAGTTAGAGATCTTTTCGAATAAATCTTTAAAACTGGTAATGTCTCTCTCGTATACAATGCGCAATGCTTTTCATTCCATGTATATATTTTTGAAAGAGAGCAATAACAAAAGTTGGGCCTTATCAGTCTCAGAAAAATTGCGGATCTAGTCTTTCTAATAGCAAAATATTCTGTACGCAAACCAACCATGATAGGAGTTATATGAAAATATTGCAGAGCTTATCACCCTATGGTAAGGGTAATGCTTTCTGAATGCATCAGCTAAAGGAGAAAACGTCAAGCAGATTCAGGTGGATGCATTTGACATCCCCATATGGTTAGGCGTTCCATAAAAATTAATTGACTGAAAAAGCTGCCGCTCCAGACGACAGATCACACAGATCATATATTCATCAAATGTGGGCTTATTTGGTGATCACTGTACAACATGTACAAAGTGAGCAATTGCCTGATGGCAAGTAAGCAGAAGCCTGAGCAATTGAAGATCTCTTTGAAATGTGTTGAATATTCTTGGAAGATGTTTTTGAATAAGTTCTCATTTTGGATCATATTAGAATTCATCACATTGAATCTCTGGTGTTGTTCCTGCCACTAATTGGAAACAAACAACTCATAGAATTTTTAAGTTGGCACTTCCTCGAGTTTGACCTATAGCCTATAGTTGGTGCCTAGATTACAATATAATTCCCATATTTGGGCAGAAGCTGAACGCAAAGGCCGTGCTACTGCATCATACGGTATATTCTAAGCTTTGGCAACATCCTAAAAAACATATCGGTGAGTTATTTTGGTACTCCATCCATACAAACTCCAATTTTTCTCATCTTCATAATATGAATGTTACTGCGCTGCTTAGATACGATCGGAATAAGTGATAATCGGAAAGAACAACAACATTTGAGCGTTTCCAAGTAAGTTTTCACCTGCCTTGCAACATGTGGCCGAACATTGTCATGCAGCAAAATCACTTTGTCGTGCCTGTTCTCGTATTGTGGCTCTTTTTCCTTTAATGTTCGGCTTAAACGTATTAATTGTAGTCGGTGGCGTTCTCCTGTGTTGGTTTGTTGGAATTGAGCAGCTCATAATACACTACATCCAGCTGATCCCACCAAATACAGAGCATGAGCTTGGAACCATGGATATTCGGCTATACCCCAACTTACCCCAAGATTTTCTATACGTCGGATTATCGTACTGTATTCACTTTTCATCGACAATCATGATATGATGGAAAAAACCTTTAGTTTTCTATCCTTGGAGCTGCTGTTCGCACGTGCAAAACTGCCATTCGATATATCTCAGTTTCATTCATACGACATCCATTTCCTTGCTTTTTAATCATTGCTAATGCTTCTATGCGTTTGGCAACGTTTGTTGTATGCTCAACTGCTAATAATTCTGCAAGTTAATTTTTACCTCTGACATGGATTATCTGCGGGTAATGCTTCCAATTCTCCGGCTGCAAACTTTTTCGGTGCACCAGAGGGTTCTGCATTCTTAATCTCAAAATCATTATTTATGAAGTTTCCGACAGAGCATGATCGCCGCAAGTCTTCAAAAGAATTCTACAAATGTGCTTCAGCTGCAGAATTTTTTTCGAAAAAAAAAATAATGCAATAACATTCCCCACAAATACATTTTTTTGCATAAAGTTCAACATGTTTAACGCTATGAAAAAATTGTTTATTTACATTTTCACAGAATTATATATGGTATACCGTTATTTCGAGCGTAATGGCGGAGCTTTACGATGAAGTTGGCTGTAGTATAGCCTCGTGCAGAAAGGGTAAGTAATGCCATCTTTTAGGAAACTGCGAGAACTTATTCAAGACCCCAATATTTTTTATGAGTACTATAGATATAGAGGCTATTAAAATTAAAACTAGTTAAAATTGGTATAGCAGCAATAGCTGATGTTGATTAAGTTCGGACTTGGTTTGTAGTAGGTATCACTGATGAAAAAGAACAACTAAAATGCAACTAGTCGCTATAAAAATTCTTACTGCTTTAAAATAAAATTAATTCAGAAAACATTTTATTCAAACTTAAAATATTTCTTAAAATTAAATATTTAGTTAAAAATTCACACAACTTTATACTTATAAGACTCAAATAATTCCCTAGTGAAAAATTAACAAAAACTGCGATAGACTTTAATGCATGAAAATTAACCTCAAAATTCGACTTTGTAAAAAAACGTCCATCCACTCTATTCACCATTTTTAGTCACAGGAGAATATTTCAGAAGCATTAAAACCATGGTAAATTCTATGAAATCTCTTCTTTAAATTAATAAAAGGCAAAAAGGAAAGTTTGCTTGACTAATAAACGGGGAAACTGGCACCACGTCTAATAAGAAATTTATAATTTAGGAATGACGACAGTATAGTGGCAGAGTATTTGGCAGTTGGGCACATTCAATTTATCCACAATTTTCAAGGAATTTATAAAAACCAACTTTTCAGATGTTCGACAAATATTTTTGGACAATAAATATGGCGATGGTAAATGTTGCGTTGAAGTGTATGCTTTCAACGAAATTATGATATTCAAATAAATTTTAATAATGTTTAATACAAATCAAATAAAACATAATCCTATTTTGTCGACTATAAATAGTTTTGACGAACTACATTCTGACGATAATAACATTCCATTTTAATAAGCCACATAATGTACATACCTGGTATATTGCTCCTTGTTAGGTCGATCAGGTCCAAACGGAGTGCATATGATAATTGTGTGGTTTGTAACATTGTCGAGAACCATTGGTATGGCATCCGATACTATGGCTGATGGTGTTGCACATAGAACAGCTATAACCCAAATCATGGCTGCAGTAAACACTGTTAAAGGGCGGGTCTGTTGGGCGAACAAATTTTTCTTCTTTCATCAATTTGCATTACTCTGTCGTTTCCAAATGAGCAAACAAACCTGCAATTTCCGGAGTGGATTCACAATGGCACAGTATCGCTCCCCAGATAAGGCAGTCAAAGTGAATACGGAAACCCCGATAGATATGTCCTTAGCACACTCGGTAACTCGACAAAGGGTTCCACCCCATGGCCATGATTCGAACGTGTACACAATTGATGCCAGCGGTACGCATATGAAAATCACAAGTAGATCGGCCAACGCTAGCGACAATATATACCTGAAATGTCAAATAAATTCTCCATGTTAATAACACTTGTCACATCAAACGATGTATGATTATGTATGTAAGTATATATGTAATATATGTAGGTAAGTTTATATGTATAATATGGAAATGTACTAACGGAAATGCTTCTAGCTATAGTCACAAACGCAAGGTATATAGGTACATGGAATTCCGGCATTGGAGTTTATGTATTTTGTATTAAAAGCATATCTCCTTAACCGACCATAATGCAACGCTCTATGGGGTATCGCAGACGGGCATATAACCCGTATTTATAATATGATTTCATAATAAAACGAGAGCCCCATTAAGACCACATCCTGTTTAATCCGGTTTTTCAACGTCCTGGAATTTATTCACATCCTGTCGTAAGGACCTTTTACGTGAATAGCGGATTGAGTTCTCGTAGAAAATATACAAACATGAATCTGGTCACATGCAGATTACTTTGTGTCCTATATAAGTTTTTACTCCTGAAGTATGTATGTAGGCCAAGATACGTTTGCGGATATTCTATAGTCGATAAACTGGAGTAGTCACGGGTAAACGTCCATATGGAAGTATCAATAAATTCGATCAATCGTCTTAACTTACTCTTATCACTACGGTCGTATTGGAAGATTTTGATTCTGTCTAGAGGTAAACTTAAAAAGTTAACAGCTTTGGTTAGATGTTTCCGGTTAACTATCACAAAAAGGAGATCACAGAATCTTTTTACCGCATTCAATACAGAAATGTATGAGAGTTTTGATAGTATTGAAGCGCTTTGATAATTTAAAGTTTCTTGAAGGAAATAATAAAGGACATATCCTTAATGACTAATATAAAGTCGGAGGTGTTAAAAATTCATTGCGGATATTAGATGCTGCTATGAAATATGAGTATTTGTTACATTCAGACAGCTGTTTTATACCTGCAGGGATTTTGCCTAAACCTGAGAAGTAACAGTACACTATCTTCACGATTCAAGACGGATGACTACCTATATAGCTGCCGAACATATTTTTAATAATTAAACCATAATAAATTTTTTTTTCATGTATTTATTCTTAAGCCAACCTCCCACGCACATATTTCTACACTACACGACAACTGGATAGTACATCCATTCAAAACATGATTTAGAGGTATATTTGTATAGAAGGGAATACGTGTTTTTGTAGGTAAGCATTCCTTCTGTTGCTTAAAGGTAATAAGGAATTTTCTACTTCTGGGCACTCCGAATTACCTGAAATTAGAGTGCGACAAATGCATAGCACAAGCTATAAAAACCCACAGTTTTTTCTATCTGGCATAATCCTAACTTGCAGATTTTGTAGTGAAATCATTAGTGGAGTGTATTAAGAGATAATTCATATAAAAAAAAAATGAAAACTTTTGAAAATGTTTAAGCATTACCGAAATTCAGTGCATAGAACGAATGCGTGGTGAGGGGTATCCCATAAGCCGGAGCCGCAAAGTTGTTCAAACTTATTGAACTGACCCCAAAAACTACGGCCGGAGGTACAAACCCTGCAATAAAATATGCCCTTTCTGTTAGAGATGAGAGGGCTTTGTTGCAAGAAAAAGTAGCTAAGGACATGCCAATGCCACGCCATTTTGCAGAAGCAGAACATCTTCAGACGAAAAGGCTGAAGATAAAAACCTAGTCTCCAACAACGTCATCGTGTACCTCAATTCGGCTTCGCAACAAGCCATATAGGTTGGAAGAAACGATAGAGAAAGGTCATGTTTTCTGATGAAAATAGGTTTTACCTTGATAGTCCTGACTACTTTCGAAATTATTTTCTTGATCTAAGAAAGAACGAAATATTTTCAACACGGCGATAGCAAGACGGAGGTGGCGTTATAGTCTGGGGAAGCATTGAATATCGTCAAAGGACAAATATTCGTTTCGTGAGTGATCATATGAACAGCAATCATTACATCAAACTCGTAGACGAAGAAATCGTCCATTCCACAAACCACCAGTTTGGGAACAACTAAATTTTTTTTTCAACAGGACAACGCCACAGTTCACACGGCTCGGAAAGTTTAAGAATACTTCGAGCGCAACGGAATCCAGACCCTTGACTGGACAGCGATTTCCCCTGACCTAAAATATTTGAGAACGCGTGGGGGCATCTTTGACGCATAGTGTACCAAGGAGGACGCCAATATGCCAATAGTGAACAGCTCAAGAATGACATACATATAGGTTTGCTATCCAGTTGTCGTGGAGTGTAGTATAGTATAATATTGCTTTAGATGTCGTCGAATGAGTGAACTATAACGCGATATTATCAACGTATTGTGTAGGTCCTCTGATCGACTTGTTAGTATTCATACAATTCCTTTTGGCATTGTGTAAAGATTGAGATTAAAGCATTAGGTGTTTCTTCAGTAGATTCCTGGTCACATGGGCATCATGGGGAATGAAAGGGCTAACCTTTTAGCTAGGGCTGGCTCTGATTCTCCGTTCCTCGGACCGGAACCATCCGTCGGCGTTGCCACCTCGAGTATCGGATCTCTCATCGAAGCGAATGTTCATAGGAAGCATCAGCTGAGATGAGCGAACCTGAATATTTGCAGGTGCACAAAACTGTTTCTTGATGGGCCCAATGGGAATATCTCTGATTTTCTCATGGGGATCGGAATGAAACAATGTAAAACTATGGTTGGCATCATCACCGGACACAGCTTGCTTCACACTCATCTAACAGTTGTTGACAGCCCTGAGAGGCTGTCCTGCCTGTCCTGCCTGGAAGAAAAGTGTGAGACAACCAATCACTTTATGTGTGCTAGTCCGGCCTTCGCATGGAGCAGGCTGGATACCTTAGGGTCTGCCCTGCTATCTGTAGATGAGCTGAAAACTTATCTCACCAAGACTTGATGCGCTTTATTAAGAAAACAGGAAGGTTTTGGTGAAAGGGGTTTTCTAGCAGGACAGCACAATGGACCGCTTTGGCCTCCGTGCTTAGGAATAATAAATTTCACATAAGGTGAAAATAAAAAAAAAAAAAAAACAACTTGATTTGATAAGTTAAAGAAACACTTTATTGCCAATCCAAATTTTTATCCAAAGTTACTAGACTAATTACAATTTACTATACGACGACCGAACCTCAGACTACCGACTTTCAGACTGTCTTTTCTATCTTTTACAAATTACTTGCTTTCCGCTAAACTTATCATTTCACGTGTCTACTACACGGGAAATGGTTTTGACGAAAAATGCATTTCTGGCTTTTTTAATATTCTCCCATGAGAACTGTAATTTAACGCTTTTCGCATATTTCTATTTGATGCGCGTTGTCTGGGTTTCTTTTATTTGAAATGAAATTCTTTAGATTAAAAATTATATGAAATGCATTTTTCGTGGGAAGGTAAGTGAGAAAATTAAGATATTTGCAGTGATATTTAATGTTATAATAATTGGTTATTATATATGCCCTATATGATATTTTTATCTATAATACTTAGGTTCGGATGCCTTAAAAAACAAAGGAATTAGACGGGGCGAGTAAAGCTTTCCTTATAGTTCATCCAACAATCCCACACGTTTTAGTTGCTTTGAAGTCGAAAACTTTAAAAAGTATAAGCCAAATCCCGGAACCTAGTTATAATGTTTCGTATCGCATAGGACGTGCTCCGATGCTTCACCCTCTTCGACACATAGACTACATACATCAATGGGCGATATAACTGTCCGATAGTTGTGTTTGTTTAGTTTGCAGTGTCCAGTTAGGACTCCCTGCTATAATGATTCTGAGTTGATTTCTAAACAGCCTCAAAAGATCCGCAGACTCTTCTCTGGTGAAGGTCCTTTTATGAATTTTTTGGCTTGTCTAGAGCCTATCATTGAATTCATCTTTGGTCCATTCGGCTTTGGATCTAGTTTTGAATGGTAAATTTTACATGGCATTGTGTAAGCTGCTCTCCCTACTTTGTCTAACGTGGTGATGAATAGTAGAGCGAAGAGGAATAGTCTTATTTTACTTCACATTTAAATGTTTTACGATCACTCAGGTGCCCATTATGGAGAATTGTAAATAGATTCAGAATAGTTATATAGCACTTTGAACATTTGCATTGGTCTTTTATGCAATTTTTTGGGAGCCATAGGTTCCTTATTTATACCTTAGATGAAATACCAAATACCCAAGTTTGTCATTCCGTTTTTAACTCTGGTAGAGCAAAATTGGTTGGACACCCATGCATAAAATTAAAAGTTATTTTGATTTTTGCATGTCCCGTCAGTCTGTCCGTCCATCCGTCTGTCCGTCCTCACGATAACTCGAGAACGCATGTACTTAGAGAGCTAAAATTTTGTATACTAGGTTTTTACAAAAAAAAAGTAAAGTGTAGTTCGAAAATAGGATCAATCGGGCAACTCCTTCGTAGGGTTGCAATACAAAAATTTCGTTTTAACTATTAATTTGGACACTGCCTGAGAACACGTCAACATAGAGAGATAAAATTTACATAGTATATTTTCATAGCAAAAGTAAATAGAGTTTCTATAGTTCTTGGTGTTGCCATATAAAAATTTAGGATTTTTACGTATACTGTGAAAACGATTAGTCCTAGACATTTTTCTTTTACCGACGAACCGTTCTAGAAATATATTCGAAAAACCACTTCAAAAATCAAACTTGCACAGTTTTTCTTACGTTTTTGGTTTTGATTTTCGTGGCATTGTTGACTTTTTCGTAAGGTCAATGTAAAAACTAAAAACTAGAAATAGTTACGATGTTAGTTGATAACATTTTTTTTTTAACCAAAATTTCACGTAATTTTCGTCATAGCCTTCTCTCGATTTTTAGGTCAATACATCTTATTCAACGGGTCTTCCAACTTCTTTCGTTTTTTACTTTGATACACCATGTTCAACGGTTCTTCCAGCTTCTTTAGACCTTCCAAGATATATGAGTTTTCGAAGTCAGCAAAAAATACGTCTATTTCAGTGATGTCCTACTAAACTCGTTTAATACGAACTTTTTTTGCACTGCGCCATTTCTTCATGTTTGGTAATAGAAAGAAGTCGAAATTGTGGTGGAAGAGAATAGTTTTTTGTTTTTTTGTTTTTAGTAAATCACTTTTAAATCATTCCATGGGAAAAGAGTCATTATAATTCCTTTTATTTTTTTCTTAATCATTTTTCCAACAAAAAGTATAACTTTATCAGCACATTTACTTTTATCCATTAAGCTTACCCCTTTTCATATATTGTTAACAAATTTTTATTTGCCAAATCTACTTTAAACCTAAATAAGTTTTGATCAAAAATTAAATTACTCTTGCGATTTGAGCACCATCTCTTATCAAAATCACTGACTTATCAAATAGTTTGCGTGTATCACTGAATCATTTTATAGTTTGTGTTTATTTTCAGGGATGGATTTGATAACTTGGCTGTTCTAGGGCTATGGAAGACTTCCGCCCCTCTACTCCCCGTAAAACATACCTGCGGATAGGGGGAGGTGGTAATATGACGAATCGCGGAAATGATTATTCCTGTTCTTCACCGTATACGAAAACTAATACTAGTGGCAGAGAAAACACCAAATAACCCAGTACTAATATATGTAGTCTGTAGTGGAGCAAAATGAAAATGATACGCTTGAACTTGGAGTAAACTAGTAAGCAAAGATCCAGTTCGATGATCCAAACTTTTAATAATCGTATCTCCATACGTGTAAATGTTTTTTGCGGAGTGCTTGTACACATTTTTGAATTTTTAAACGTTGACTCACAGAGGGCGCAACTACTAAACAAATCTCACCAAGTTTTGCCGCCCTAGCATCGGGCCTACTCTGCCTATAGGCAAATCTGCCCTTGTGTATCGTACGAATTCTACTGAAAAATATTTTCAAAACAAAAAAACACTAAAAGTAAAATAATAATAGAAAAAAGGAAAGAAAAATAGATTAAAGTACAGTGTGTTAAAATTGTGAATATGGCATATGTGGAACGAAAAGAGGTTGAGCCTAGAGAAGCTTCTGAATTAAGCGCAGTACTAGACTTATTTTTTATTATTTATTTATTTGTTTATTTTATTATTATTTACTTTGAAGATTTATAAATTATTCCAATAAAAATTTCCAGATCCCTATACCGTCTAAATTCTAGATTATCAGTCAGTTCTGTATTATTTAAAATAATCTAAAAAAGCAAAATAAACCGAGTCGCATGGAATATATACCCTACATATACCTACATATGTATATATGGCCCTAAATGATGCACTTCAAATGTCCAACCGCATTTTCTAGCAGAAATATTGGTTGTATAAAAACTTTTCAATACCTATGCTTTAAAAGAGTGGAATCTCTCTTTGTTGAACTATAAAACTATATAAAACTATAAAATTAAGAATTGTTGTAAATAATTGAATTTCTTAGAATTGAAAGTTCATATGCCTATATTTTGATGATTTTTTATTTTTGATGGAAATAAATTGTATAGAAGTAGATCAATTTAATTGGTATAGAAACGTTACAAGTTCATATCTAACTAAAGTAAGGTTATGCAACAATAAATTAACACTTCGTTTAGTATTGAAAAAACCCAAATACAGAGCTTGTGTCATTTGAATTCTCAACCTAGTGCAGAACTTTCGAACTTTGGATATATGCCATTCCTATGCTAAACGATTCATTTGGAAAAAGAAATATAGCACCACATATTCGGAACGGAATACAAAAACTATGGCAGGAAAAGAATTTTATAAAAACAAATGGCAAAAAAAAAAAAAATGAACTTCTGCAGCTTTTGATACCAAAAACACGTATTTTCCAGAGCAAAACATGTATTGATCTTCTATTCACAAAAATGATTCCAAATGATATGGTAATTTCTTATTTAATAACGTCTATAAATCTGTCATAATTTCTATCTAAAACTCCAAAAGTAAGAACAGCATGTTGAAATCAACGAGATACCTACCTGTTGCAACGTGACCATGAAAATGACAACCTTTCATATCATTTGCTGATGCAGAAAAAATTCTACCAATATGACTACAGATACGAAAAAGCTACTATCAGCCAAAACTTTTACATAAACACAAAATGCAAGGAATGCAACATTTTCGGCGAAAAGAAGAGATACAACTTTCTGCTAAAATTAATTTCATTAAAAATTTTTCCCAACACAATTTTGAACAAATTTCTCCTCTCTAAAAACCTTAGTTTCAGCCATCGTTAATTCAACATCGTTGGGCATCATCTAAAGTTAGAAAAAGTCTTTTTCAAACGGCAAAAATTGAACTAAAAGTGACAAAAACGAGAAAACAAAAACTCCTTTTAGCTTGAAAACTGTGGCTGAACTATTATCCGAAAAGTTTGATCTGCTACGTACCTACATATATTTGTTAAGAAATTTATACATAAATGCGCCATAGTGAAACAAAATTCGGAGGATATATACCACTTTTTTTTTTTTGTAAAGTTTTTTTACTCTTCTCCGTGAAATACGTGACTATCCACCAGAATCAGCTGATAGGAGCAGAATATAAAAAAATAATACTGAGGACTTGGAGAAATATGTTTTAATTTAGAAATTGGTGGACCTCATTAGAGGGATTGATTTTATGTAGTAGACAATAAGACACATCACACAAACCTCTCAATATCGCTACCCTTCACTAATAAAATAATAAACCCATTATTAGTTTTCTAAAGCATTAATTTAAAAATTGAATACACAAAAAAAGCAGAATCTCTCGCACCACAACAACCAAAAATTACTCCATGTTTACAGATAATCGCAAGAAAATAAACATAATAAACATGAAAAATCTTTGAAAATCCTGGAATAATTTCCACGACTTTTCCTAAACCTAAGGGAAAATCTGTTTAGCTCTATTATTTCAATTTGACTATATTGTCACAAAAAACCTCAATAGATAGCATTCATTCATATCCGGAAAAAATGTATTTCCCTTTTTGCAAGGAGAATTCCTATATCAAATGTAACCGAAGTAGGTAATCTCTCTTTCGATTAATATTTATAAGTTGACAAAATAAATTGATTTTATATACTACATACATAAAAACATACATACATTTATGCATATATATATGTTACCGTATGACTCTGTAAAAGAATCTCATAGAATTTTCATTTGATCTGAAATCAATATACCTAATGTAAACAGAATTTATGTTTTCATATTTTCAATTTGCATGCCCAGGTGACTGGAAAATTAAAAGCTTAATTTCGCCTTCATTCTGAGCAAATTTTATTTCTTTTTGAACTTGCCACTCCTCACTCCCCCCACTAGTGAATATTTCACATAAAAAAATGTGAAAAGTGAGGACTGTGGAATAGATATTGATGTGTATCTTATTGACTTTGTTTTATTTTTTACAAATTGAAAATAAATATATAACTAAGAGACAGAAATTATAATCATAATTTAAAAAACAACAAGTGGTATAAAAATAATTAATTGGTTTAAATGCTAGATTTCAAACATTTTTCAATTAAAAATTTTTAAGTAAAGTATGGGAGGTAAATACGCATATGGACGAACCTATCTATAATTTTGAAAATAGAGTTGAATATAAATAAACAAAACTAATATAATTAGTCGTCCAAAATACCCGACATAGACATATTTATTACTAGCAAAGTACGCAATTAAACTATCTCGTTAAAATCCGAAAAAATTTTTGTGATCTAAATTATTGCAAAAAATTTCGCACAATATATCAATGATACCCAGGCATGTACCCAGGCAGCTCCTGATGGGACACCTTGATGTTGATACACAGCTTATCCATAGAAGTCCTGCAGTCTCCCAGTAACTTAGATGTTATCCGAGCGCCATGAAGTCTGCCTGACTATCAGAAAGGAAAGCAATGTTCTTTCTCTTGATCTCCATATCAAGGGCTATCTTCGTTGTCATTGCGATGGCGAAGACTTCAGCCTGGAAGACAGTAGTGTGTCTTCCAAATGAGTGCTCCAACCCAATGTCTATCAGGTTCAATTAAGTAAACAGCAGCACCGGATCCCTCATTAGTGAGAGCCCACGATTCTTTCAGGAAAACTCATAGAGAAGTGGCACCCAAGACGAAGCTCTGGAGAACCATCGTATCAATTGAAATACGGATCAGAGGGTTCTTACGTTCCAAGCCCAGACGCCAAAGAGTAATGGGAAGAGCAAGTCCAACTGTCCTTCCAATATATCCATGGCCGCAATATACACCCAGTTCTTTTGGCATCTACCTGAATGACAAGATCCAGGGGTGGTAGATTAAGTAAGACCTTATGGTGGGATATGCACGCCCACGTTTCATGTTTCAGCTTGAAAAACTCGCGATTTTAAAAATACAAAAATAAAAAGATTAAAAAAATCAACTAAAATCAAAATTTACAAAAAATAAATTAAAAAAAAAAAACTTAGCTTGGCTAGAGCAAATACCATTCTCCTTATTCTCTAGATAATAAGGTTTGTCAAAGTCTGAAGCACAGAATGTGATTCCCATTCTGTCCTGCATAGAATTCTTTTCAGCATAGTCTCGAGGAGATGATCGCATTTCCTGTCGACGTCATGTGCTATAGACTTCACGAATTCAAAGGATTCATATGGAACTGTCGTTCCCGTGTGAATTCAGCTCTGATTAATGTAGATTTGCACGGGGTTCAAGTTGATGATACCGTCAAGAGTGCGAGTGCTGGTTGACTTGAGAGTACCACATACACTGAACAGGCACAATCTTTGAATATTTTCCAATATCTTACGATGATCGGCGAAATCCATTGCTTTCCACCACACCACAGATTCGTAGGTTAACATGGGTGGATGACGCTAGCGTATACTCATAGGATCATCCGGAGTTTGAGTCGCCACTTTTTCCCTATAGTTTTCGGGATATTGCGAAGGCTCCAACAGCTTTCTTCGCTCTGTCTTCAAGGTATGGTTTCCAGTTTAGCTTTTTATCTAGTATCTTATCTTTCTCCAAATGAATGGAAGCAATAAAAAGCGGATTCAATCTGGGAATGTTCCTTTTTTTAGTAAAAAGGCATAGATTGGTTTTCCGTGAGTTGATGCACAGTCCGAAATCCGTAACCCAGTCTGTCACTAATCGGATCGCATTTTGCACCAGTCCACAGAGTTCGGGCTCATAACTACCTATGACTAAGATCACCAGATTGTCTGAGTATCATACCGTTGTATACCCTATCCGACCTTTGGTTAAAAGATCCCACGGGTAGGACAACAAGGAACTGTGGGGTACACCAAACTTAAATCATACGAATAAGCTCCTAAAACTCAACAAACCAACCCTGAGAACTCTGGTGTCCATTCTCACTGGGCATTCCTCTCTCAAGGGCCACCTTCACAGGATGAGACTTGTTGATGATCCTATATGCAGGGGTTGCGGAGAGGAATCCGAAACAGTGACCCATTTTCTATGTCACTGCCCAGCACTCTCAGGAATACGCTGCAGAATTCTTGGTTCACACCTCCTTGAAGAGTTGCATGATGACGGCAAGGAGGGCTGGGAGCCAGTACTGAAATTTATAAGAGCGTCCGGTTGGGACTTATGAGCGATCGCTCATGGGTCTGGAGGGTGAACAATGGGCCTTGACTTGGCCTTCGTTCGATTGACCTGAAAGGGGTCCCAAACCTCATAAATCAATCAATCAAATCAAATACCCTATCCGAGTGAGTGTTAGCAAGATATCATCCATAATGAGTACATACTCATAATAATGAAAATCTCAGAGAGGATACACGATGGTGCACATTATCGAAAAGTATTTTAAAATCTTTATAAAATGTATGTGAAGGCAATTTTAAAAAAAAGAAAAAAGTAAACCGAAAAACTTTTTGCATCAAAAATTGTTTAAATGAAAATCAAGAAAAATCCTCCAAATTCCCCAAAGTGCAAAAATTTTAAGACTTTAAAGCTAAAAAAAAAAAGAAAACCCTACCCTTAATACTGAGTCTTCTCATATTTACTTTTATTTTTATTACTTCGGAAAAACAATGGTAAAAATTATTATTTGTCTGTTGCTATGAAACAAATTAAGTCACCTGGCATAAACGATTTTTAAACAAAAATAATTATAAAACAAAACAAATAATTAAAAATTTCTTTTACTACTTACGTGTTCGGGATATTTCTCATAGCTCTGTGCCTCAAAAAAATTATAACAAGCGTTCCATTGCCAAGAACTCCAACAACGAAAATAATCGCAAAAAGTACAGGAACAATATAAGTTTCAGGCCGTTCTGAATATGGCGTATAAACTTCCTCTTCCGGTCGATCAATTATTTCTGGGGGAACTGTTACATTCACAGATAGCCGCATATTTTCTAGCTTTTCTGTTTCTTCTTTTCTTGTCCTCAACTTTTGCAGGTGTTCAAATAACACACACGTACGAATATATTATTAGCGTCTCACATACATTAGAATCCTGCAATAAAACAACAACAAAAAACAATTTTTTATAAATAATTTTTTCCTTTATTTCGATTTTAAGTTAAATAAAAAAAGTCAGAAAATTCTCAAACAACACAAAACTTTCATCAGTTCTCCTCTCTCTATTTCTCTCTCTGTGTGTGTGTGTCTCTTTCTCTCTCTCTGTCGTATTTGCCTTAATGAGATATAGCTAAGCTAAGACACCCTTTTAAGGCTTAAATTGTGTAATTTGTATTCCGAAGAAAGCATTTTATCATCAGCGAGGTTTTGCATAAACAAATTTCACCTCGAAAAATATTGGCTTCACGTAGCAACGAATTTTACTCTAACATCTGTTCGCAACAAAAATCCATCACCTTTAAAGAAGTTTTGACTGGCGTCGCCAAGTCCTCTCTCAAGATGTAACAAATGTAGCAGAAATTGAAAATATGTATTAAAAAAAACGGCGCCTTTTTCGTTCATATGCCTTCGACAAGGAGCTAAATGAATTTTAGACACGCATAAGAAAACGACTTGATAAAGAAGAAGAAGAAGAATAAAGGAACAGAGCTAAGGAAAAACTTTCTTATGAAAGTAGCATATATATGGAGGAATCTTTAATGAAATTTGAGACGATTTTTTTCTTCCTTCCCGTATAATAACTTTGGCAGTTGTTGAACTTGGAATAACTTTTATCGTGCTACGTGCTAATTGAAAATTGACACGATAATACCAAAGGAAAGATATCAATATAATGGATAAGAAGGAGGAGTATATGAGAAAAAACTTTTTAAAAAACAATAATAAATTAGTCTCATAGTTAAGAGATTATCAGTGTTGCATCAAATGATTAGAAATCTTATAGAAAAGGGTGTCATAATTTAATGCCATAATACTTATATGTATATGTATGTCAGTTTCGTACTTAAACAGACAATTGTATGTATGTCGACCTGTTGCATAGTAATTAGCAAAGTTCGACATAAGAAAATATTTTGTAACTTTACTGCGCGTCCGTAAATTTGTTGAAAGGTAACAGGTATAGATTCGTTAGTATTGCGGCTAGGAATTAAAGGGTTAAGTGTGGTTCCGAAAAATGCAAAACGAATAAGTAAATGTTTTTTTTTTCACTCTAGAATATTTTTCCAGGATAAAAATGTCATAATTAATAGATCTGAAATGAAGGAATTCAAAAATTTGTTTTAGAATATGAAAACGGTTTTACCCATTGTTATATTTTGAAACTTAACTTCGATTTATTAAAGTCAATTACTAACTAAGAAGTGATTTCAATTCGAATTCAG
Organism: Dioctria rufipes; assembly: GCA_963924295.1. Lineage (NCBI taxonomy): Eukaryota > Metazoa > Arthropoda > Insecta > Diptera > Asilidae > Dioctria > Dioctria rufipes. The sequence continues at coordinate 18,592,714 of OZ002740.1, read as the reverse complement.
TAAGAGTTATAGAAAGAGTGGCTCGAGACTCGGTATTCAAATTATACATTAAACTGAGCGATTCTATCACAACAATGTATGCCTATCATCATTACACTACACACATAATAAGTAATTTTGTTCAAGAAAGAATTTTTTGGGATTTTCCGGTTTGTAGCAAAAGCTAAAAAATGTTCTAATTTGTTATTTCATCACAAAACCCATTAATTTTTGGTGACAAGTTTCAAGATTTGGTTTGACTCATCAACAGGTCCCAAATAGCGAAATTGGGTGATTTGGATGAAATAACAAATTAGAACATTTTTTAGCTTTTGCTACATACCGGAGAATCCCAAAAAATTCTTTCTTGAACAAAATTAAGTTTAACCCGGTAAAAAGTCCAAACGTAATCTTTTTAATTATTTTTCCTCCTGGGCTTGTATAGGAGTGTTTTTTCCTCATATAATTCACACCCAGAATTTATTCTGAGTTTATATGAGAAGAGATCAGTTTGATCTATTTTCAAGCGTCTGTAGCAGGCAGAAAACCAAGCTGCACCGATGAGTGTAAGGTTTTCTGCTGACACGAAACGCTTTTTCTTCTTCCTTTTCTTCTTTATTTTTCAGCCCACTGCGTGGCGTAAACAGGTTCGATTTGCTTCGAATGAATCTGTTTCTTTAAAAAAAAAATTTTTTTAATTTTTTTAATAAATAAAAATTTTTTTTTTTTTTATTTTTCTCAAACTTTTCATTTCTTTCTTCTCTTTTTTTCATTTTTTTCATTTGTTTTTTTAAATCACCCAATTTCGCTATTTGGGACCTGTTGATGAGTCAAACCAAGACTTGAAACTTGTCACCAAAAATTAATGGGTTTTGTGATGAAATAACAAATTACAACATTTTTTTAGATTTTGCTACATACCGGAGAATCCCAAAAAATTCTTTCTTGAACAAAATTAAGTTTAACCCGGCAAAAAGTCCAAACGTAATCTTTTTATTTATAGTAAGTAATGTAAAATTTACCTTTTTCTAATTTGTCAACTGAAAGCCTTCTAACCTTTATGTTCCAAAATGCGTGAAATATTTTCACAATTTTAAACTAGAAAACTAATTTTTATAGCATTCGTAGCTTAGAAATAACTTTCAAGTGAAAAACTTAATTTCAATGTATAAATAGTAACCCCTAAAACGTTGTGAGCCTCATGATTTTATTGTACATAACTCTTAAAATTATATATATATCTTGCTGAAAACATTATTTTCTACTTTTTCAAGCATGCAACTTCAAATTTTTTTTCTTTTTATTTAATTTTTTTATTTTATACATTTTAGTCTTTTGCATAAGTTCAATAAAAACTAAAACAACAAATATTTTCAATGAAAAATTAATTATTTCGTTGATTTTCTTGACACATATTCCATCCATAGTTTTGTTGATGATAGTATCGTTAATTTCGTTTACTCATTTAACATTATTTCAGATTCCGAAGGTAATGAAGTATTGAGCCGGTGAGAATCAGAGTGGTGTAATTCAAAATTGGATAGTTTAGAGTAATTTGATTTTCTCACCTCGGCCCATAAAAAGCATAGACATCTTTTGTTGACAATGACAATAAAACACATACTATCAGTATTTATAACTGTAAGTTTTGACTTACTTCATGATAGTTCTTCGCTTGGTCCTGAATATTATTGACTTACGACACAATTGTTCTCACCTGCTTATGTGTCAAATGAGATTGCATGATTATATGTAGATCTTTGAACAACGACCTTTACGATATCCATTGAATGCCATTGAATACAATCCGTCTAAGACCTAAAGCTGTCACATCTCTATAAAAGAAGATCATAATTTTACCCACTCCCATTTGTTTTGATAGACCATTAATTTGCCATACATCAGTACTGAGCATTCTTGACATTAATATTTCCAGTAAATTAAGCCCTGGATGGATAACATGTTCTCTATTTCCCAGGAAACATCAAAATATCTTGGATTTCCGAAATGTTGTAAGAAATATTTCAGCGAGTCAAATCTACTACTATAAAAAAAGGGCCTACAAGCTCATTGGTTATGGGGCAATAGCTTGTTATATCGACTCACTCAAATACCGCCGCAATGTTTGATGCCTTTCGTTCGATTTTGCTACATGCATAGTCAATATTCTAATGAATTATCTATTCAGATCCGTTGTGGATTAGTTCCTGCATGCAATACTCACGCTGAAAGCCGCGCACATTATATTCGTCATACTCGCTCCACTTGCTTTAAACTGGAAATATTATATTGTCATCGGAGCTATCATACTATGTATGTACATATGTATGTGTGCCAAATTTCAAAAAAATCGGTTCGGTAGAAGTGCAAATCAAAAAATTGATTTCAATATTTAATCCAGGCGCACATAAATTTTATGAATTAAATAAATAGTGTAAAAACAGATAAGTGGTGGTTGTAAGTCATGATCAAGGTATATGGAATACAAGGTATTCCCATTACGAACCATATTCCACCATTAGGTGACGTAATATTGTGAAATGTATAGGAAAGTACGGTACAGAGAACACAATACTCTCTCACCTCTCTCTTTCTTTCCTATAAATAAAATAAATAAGAATTACGTCACAGGCTATCAGCTGCAATGTGTCAACTTTTGAATGAGAGTACCTTGTCTTCTATATACCTTGAGTCATGATCAGCTTCAGCAGAATGTATAAAACCTTTAGAAAGCAATGAGAGCTGGGAAGGCTGCAACTAACAATGACCCAGTTTAGACGGGTCAGTACGCTGCCTCTGCCGCACGAAATCTGTAGGTAGGGTGATGCTTCATTCCTACCCACAACCATCGTCTTACCAACGAGTTTCTGTGCGGGAGAGACTGTCTAAAATAGTTCAATGCAAATTAAAGGTTAAGACAAATGAAAACAGGCAACAGTCAGGATGACACATAAACCCCAAAGCAGTTAGGTCGTCCTCGTCTCCTGGTAAATACATATGTGTTTAGAAAATGTTTTCACAAATACGATTTTAAAATTGTAAATAAATATATAAAAGTACTATAATCTGGTACAGTGCAGAAGACTCAAATAGTTTCACATTTGAATGGTTTCGTGGCACGGATGTATGTAAAAAGTGACAAAACACTGAATTAAATCCATCATAAAATATCGTTCCTCCCTTTAAATGTTCTACAAATTAATTTATGGAGATCAAATGTTCTGTCTGATAATAGTCGAGAATACTTGGAATAAATTTTTTAAAGGAAATATTTATGTTGAGAAAGAAAATTTCTATTCTAAACATGATTGAGCTTAAATTTTATGTTTGTGGTTTCAATATTTGAATTTTAAAACTTTTAATGTTGCCTACGTGTTTTGGGAATCAACATATTATCATAGACCAAGACTTTTATAGTAAAGTCATTGTATAAGAAATAAATTATGTAAAATCTAAATTACGTATTTATAGCATTAACAGCTTGGCGGGTTAGACTTAGATTTATAGTGAGAGACGACCGAAAATCTTCTCACAGCATTAACTCGAAGAGAATCTGGAATTCTGAAAATTAATTATTTATATAAAGTATTCTTTGAGTTTTGATTCACGTCCTAATCCTCAAAACAATTAAATGAGTTTTAAGAATTAACTCGAATTGAATTATAAATGTTAAAAAATGTAGTCATTCTAATGAATTCTTTTGAGATATATTTATCTGTATTTATTTCAAAGATAGAAGTTCTTTTCCATGAGAACTAAAGGTGATAGGAATCCTTATTAATAAGCCAACATTTTAGTCAGGGTGAGTAAGGATAACAAATTAATTCATTTGAAATTCCTTTTATTTAGGTACCTAATACATATCTATTGCTGATGCGATACTCTAAATTGAAATAAATTTTTAGTCGGCCTAATTCGTCCCTTACTGTTGTCCACATGGATAAATAATTAGCTATTAAGTCTTACGAATAAAAGATGGTGGTTTCAAAGATTGACTGGGATGTAATTTGGATTTGAATTTATTTAAGTTTTTTTTTTTTTTTGTTTCAAGGTTCTGATTTCACAGAGCTTTCTTAAGTAGTAGAAAACATGTACTCTGCTTGATTCTAAATGAAATATCAACAAACAGAAAAATCTTGTCTTTTTAGGTGGGTACCTTTAAAATTGGCTATTTGCCTTTTTATACCCTAGATGAAATCATAGGGGCATACTAAGTTTGTCATTCCGTTTGTAACACCTCGAAATAATGATGGTAGAGCAAAATGGATTGGACAACCATTCATAATATTAAAAAATATTTTGATTTTTGCATGTCCGTCCGTCAGTCCGTGCACACGATAACTCGAGAACGCGTATACTTAGAGAGCTGAAATTTTGTGCACGGAAATTAAGTTCGAAAATGAGACAAATCGGGCAACTCCTTCGCAATATAAAAATTTCGTTTTCCGCTATATATTTGGACACTGCTTGAGAACGCATCGACGTAGAGAGCTGAAATTTCGTACATGATGTTTTTACTACATTAGCAAATAAAATGTCATAAATGGACTAAATCCGGAAACTCCTTCTTGGTGTTGCCATATAAAAATTTAGGTTTTTTACGTATACTTTGAAAACGATCAGTCCAAGACATTTTTATTGTACTAAAAAACTTCTGCAGAATACGAAATCCTATAAAATTGGTTATGATCATTTTTTCTGTGGGACAAACCGTTCTAGAAATATATGCGAAAAACAACTTCAAAATCTAACTTGAATAGATCGGTGACCATACGAAATTTAATACGGGCATTCATCTAGGGTATCATAAGAATTGGTCTTAGTTAGATCAATTCTAGCATTTTTACTTGTTCTTTCAAAGTTAAGCTGCCAATTCCTTCTTAACCTGTAGCATAATATACGAATTTCATAACCAGATATCATTTCTTTCCTTTACTAATTTCCTCTTCCCGGACTTACAAAATTTTCATTTGACAGGAATATTTTTAAAACCACACGTAGTAATTATAACAGATACTTTTAATCATCTGCTAATATTCCTCCATTATGAGTACATACATCTTATACTTGTTAACTTGAACATTCTAAGTAATTTTACCTATTGATTTCTTGGATCACTTATGAAATTCATTGATCGCATTATGAAATAATAAAAATTACTTTTTCCCAATACGAAATTCCCATGCATGATACAAAAACGATCAGAAGGCTTTCAATATCAAAAATACGTAGGCGGGAGGGGGTTGATAGAAAATATGACATCTTAACCAACCTCCCCTTTAGAGCTTATTTTCAGCTGAATTATCTTAATATTATTTTTCACCTTATTCTACTAACTTATATTTTGTATTATTACTCAACTCTCAGCTTTGTTACCGTTATTGAGAGATATTCCGTAAGGATGCAAACTAGGCCCATTACTTTTCTATCTCTATATTAATGATATTTCAATTCTCAACCATACTAAAATTCATATGTACTTAAATATGTACGATGGAAATATCCAGCTATGTACAAATCAGCTGACTTCTAGGGCTAATGTTAGATGAGCATATCTATTTGAATGTGGTCTTATTATAAATTCTAATTTATTTACTTATGTATGTCCCAAAAAGTGTGTATTAATGTGTGTTTGACCTCATTGAGATATAAGCATTATTTAAAAAAATATTTCTCCATTGAAAAACATCAGTTTGGCAGCAATTGAAAATTATTTTAATCCTTAATTTATTCTTTTTAATTCAAAGGGAAGTAAACTCCAAGCTTTAATTATAAATTTTAGTTTTGTTTTTTTAATCCTCTGATCCTCTAATTTGTTAATGAGCTTGTAACGAAGTTACATAGCCATGATAAGCTTCGAACTATTCGCACTCGTTAGTGCTTATATTCAATCAGAGTAAGTTTCGTATACAGACCTCTCCATATCTATGTATGTAAGTGCATAATGTCCATATGCCCACAATCACTCATACGATTTTTTCCCATCGAGTAGATCATCCAACTATGCATGCTCACTCACTTGCAATGAAATGCCGACATAACGGATAAAGAAGGAGGGCAGACCATACTATCCGTAGCCTTCAGATATTAACACCACTTATGGGACACCCTGTAGATGCATAAAAAATTCTTCAGACCGTATAAACGACCTAGGCACCGACCAGAGCTTCCAGTCCGTATAATGGAAGTTACCGAGCCACCTAGCCAATCGTGGACTGAACTTCGCCGTCCTTTTCTATTACCACCGCGGGGGCACGCAGCTGGCCTATAAATAAGGTAGTGATCGGTGCGGAATCCTTCAGTTGCCGCCAAGCAACTCGACCGTGCACATCTCTCCATATACTAGCAGAATGAATTATTCTCACTTCTTGCGTGATCTGACGTTGTACATTTTGCCTATCCTAAGACTCGTACTAATACTACGCGTATTCTGGCTTCTTGCGTAGTCCATTGTAGATATCCTGATTCCTCGAATTAACATACATACAAATGCTTACATGAAATAAACTGTAATATGTATGTATACGAATAATATTAGGTGTTTTATAGCTAATAAGTTAATAAATTAGATATGGCAACACTTATACAACTAGCCTAGGAGGGACAGAATAAAGATTGAACTAAAATAAGAACATTCACGGTGTTCTCAATTCTTTTCCCAACATCGTCGTGGGATTTCAACCGTTAGCATTCTCCTGACTGCTCGTTGCAACACACGACCCGACGTTATAAGCTTGCGAACATTCACTTCGTTCATGCAAACTGTTTTTAACCAGAACTCTGTATGTCTATATTCAGGATCAGAATGGTGCAATATTTTTATATACAGTCCTTAATTAATTTTTAAAGTAATAAAGACTGCGCCAAGCTATAAATATTTGCAATTTTTAGTATATGTATAAAGCCAACATCAAATAGAACGATATCAATCACCTCGGAAGACGACCATCTCCGATTCGGATGGTGCTCGGCTTCTTTTTGAAAAGATATGAATTTTTAAACTCACCGTGTACTGGGACTAAGGTTCTCTTAACCGATTCTAATTCAAGATTATTTTGAACATATTCGTTTGTATTTTCTAAGAACGTGCTTAACGAGTCGAGCCAAGATGAGCAAAGGTAAACGATCAGACAAGGGCACAATTTCCCCTTGTGGATTGGATAGCCCTGCAATTTCCTGAAAAATTTGCTGGCCGTATAGGACCACAAAGTGTTTTTTTTTTTTTTTGTAATATATTTTAACCCAGCAAATTAAACTCCACAATTGTTACTCCCACCACCATACTCAGAATTTTCCCGGGGTGTTGAAATATGAAATCGTTATCTAACATATGTGTGTGACTAAGAATATCCATAACTTCAAAAGTCAATTATTATTTAAATGCAATGCACTCATTTCACATAGATTCATTAACTTAATGGATGTAAATCGAATGCCATACGTATTCCCTGTAAATTAAATAAAACAATCGAAGGTGGAGAGACATCAGTTTGCAAACATGGTGCATTACGTGAACTACATTCTACAACGCTTATTTCTCGTCATATATTACATTGCCAGATTTTTTGGTTTTATAACATTTCGTATAAATCTTAAAGATAGAGCTCTTGAACTTTCCAATGTTGTGAAATATTATTCCAAATTTATTTCAATTGTAATAATTTTGGTTTCTACGACAGCATTAATTGTTACAGTTCCTCTTCTATGTAAATGGGCAACAGGAAACCTCCCAGATATAGTTGGGTTATTCCTAACCAATTTGATAACTTTAAATGCAATTCAAATAAGTGTAATAGTGTTGACTAAAAGCAGAGAAATAATATCACTTTTCGAAAAAATATTTTCGAATCAGAATGACATTGATAAACTCACAGGAAAAGAAAATGTTTTTAGAAAGAACATTCTAATAATAGTAGTCGTAAAATTTCTGTTTATTTCAATGATAATAAATGAATCCATTGCATCGATCAATTTAATCGATGCCATACAGTTTAAGTTATGTTCACCTGTGATAGTTTTCGCTCTTTACTTAAGATATTTCTTTGTGCAGATTTGTTTTGTTGCGTTTATGATTGTTTTGAAAACGCAGTTCGAATTATTGAATGTACACTCCAAGAAAATTTATAGTGAATTACATGGAAGTTCAATTCAAATGTATAATTATAACGATGAAATACAGAAGATCGCTGTAATCCATTGGAATATCACCCAAACAATGTTTGACCTAAAACACATTTTCCAGGGACCATTGATTATTTTCATAATTGAACAAATACAATATATGCTTTTCGTAATGTTGGAACTCTTTGGGGTAGCGAAGGAATCGGGACAAAATTTTAATACACCACATGCATTTATTGGTATTGCTTTTATCGATTTATTAACTCTTAGTTTGGTCGTAGAGTTCACAAAGAAAGCGTCTATAATTCCAGTAGACTTCCACACTATTGAACATGACAATAGAATCCAGAGAAGTGTAAGTATTGCGCAGGAGAAATCAGTGTGACTTACACATATTTATTTCACAGGTTGAAATGTTAAATTTTCAACAGGCTTTGCAACCGTTTGAAATGAACTTTTTCAATATGTTTGAACTAAATAATGAATTGATCCTGGCATTTATTGATACTGTGGTAAACTATATGACAATCCTTATTCAGTTTGATAAAGTCAGACAAATGACGGAATGAGCTCATGTTAAGATACTTGAAGAACTTATATTGTGTTGAAGTGAGATTTGATATGTATTTTTTGTTTGTTTTGTAGTGTGAAATTATTTTCTGTTCATTATTAATATTTTTATACTATTTGCTATATTAGATTTGAATTAAAATGCTTCACCATCGCAAATTAATATTTTCTTAATCAAAATAATTACGATAATGCGTTGCCAAATTGACCATGAAGTGTATACATATGTTTCCTATAAAAAATACCGCACAAGAAATTCTTGTTTTTTGTCTGTAATTGAAATAATTACGAACTTGTCTTTACAGACATTGTTTAATTTTTATCATCATATTAGCTATTTTTTTTTAACATAAAATGTATTTTTACACAGTCTACTAAAAAGAATTTGGGTACAGACCATCAGAATTCCACGTTTTTTGCAGCTATTCGGTTGGTCGGAAAGTAATTTCTTTTTTTCACAACAGAGTACTTACTTGTATTTTTTTAGAGCCAACTTAACACATAAGCCGCATTGTCATTGTATATTTTGACAGCTGATATAGCAAGGCTTGTTTGTGAAGAAGTTTGTTTGATTCTGGGCAATAGTTTTTATTTGATAATCCATTAAATATGGAAAGGCAAAAGGAACATCTTAGGCGTATTTTATTTTTTTACTATCTAATAGCTTAAAATGCTGTTCAAGCAAGAAAGCAATTATTCAATGTGTATAGAGAAAATGTATTGACAGAAAGCTAGTGCCAAAACTTTCTGGCAATCTTGATATTGAAGATTGCTATTAAAAGCTTCAATCTAATCCCCAAACTTACCTGCCATGTGTACATCTTCTGACTTTTTAATACCAGCGACTTCTAATTAATATTGAGCGGCATTAAAACAGATTGGGGTATGCTCATAATTCCTCCCTAAGTGACTTGGCTTGCATTATTCTCGGTAAGTAATTGAACAAGTTCATATGTTTGTTAGAAAATCCTAGTACGGAGTTCAGGTAAAAAGTGACATTTCGATAGAAATTTTACCGCTGGTAAAATCCCAAGCAAAAACTTTACTAAGATCTTTACTAGTGAAGTACGGATAAAATAGTTGGCGTTTTGTAAGTGTCCACTCATTTTACTGACCATTTTAATATGCAGATCCAAGGTATATAGAATACAAAATTCTCGGTACTAACAACAGAAATCGCGCCTAATTTTATGCAATTCCAAGCAAATTAGCAAAATTCATGAAATTATGAATCAACGGGAATATCTCAAAAACGGTAGCATTTAGGTAGGTACATTTTCAGGAAAAAAGGGTTATCCTTATCTTGCCTTTTAGTTGGAAAATCGTTAAAATTGACAAAGAAATTCCAAAATTTTCCAATTTTTTTACTTTGACGTCCTATAACTACCGTCAAAAAGGGGGTAAGGAGATGGTTGGGGATTTGTTCGAGACCGTTGAGGGTTAGCTATCACCTGTGATGCAAGTCAACTTCATGGGGTGTATAACAAGAAAGTTACATGATATTAGGATAAAAAGAACCCAAAATCACAAAACCCATCTACCGACTACACCATGCATTTTCCGGCTCTTCTTCCAATACAATTTATTTCTCGAAATTGAGTGAGGAATCCGGGGTATGAAGGAAATGAAAAACACCGAAAGATTAATTATGTATTAATTAAATATTTTACTGCTACAAAATCATTATTATGTTAATACATTTATGGCATAAAGAACTATTTTTGTTTCTGTTTACATTTTCAGTTTAGATTCAAAGTGCATCTTTTTACCTTATTGAACTTAATTATGGCAAAAGCATTATAAAAAAACTTCTAAAATATTTAAAACTTTTATTTTATACACAATTTTAGTAATTTATTGCCAAATTTATTAAGATATCAAAATTTTTCTTCTTTTTCTATATATTTACTTATATATAGAGTACATTTTAAACACAGAGTGACGTCACGGTACATCAGTTGTAATGTGTCAAAAATTTAGTGAGAATACCTTGTATTCTATATACCTTGGTGCGGAGCATTAAAATGCTGGTAAAACTTTGACATTTCTTTGATTGTTAACAAACCGAGTTTATTGAGTTTTTCCCGTGAATTTCCTTGATGATGATACACACTTAGACCTGCCGCAGCAACAATGCCGTCATCGATATGATGATTTATATCCTTTATAAATAATTATCACTTAAAATTTTTAAAAATATTTCCGATTAATTGTAATTTTAACAGCTGTCATTTCGTGTTCTCCACATAAAACTTACGTCAACTTTTTACCAGCGTTAAAATGCTATTTTTTGGAGACCGCATTAAATTTTACCAATACCCGAACTCCATACTAGGCTTAAGGATCAACGTTACGGTATATATTACTTTTGATATCCGGATATCTCTAAAGCCAAGCTATAAATATTTGAAATTTTCAGTAAAGCTAACGCCAAATAGAACGAGATCGATCACCTCGGAAGATGACCGTCTCCGATTCCGATGGTGCTCGACTTCATTTTGAAGATATGAATTTTTAAATTCACTGTGTTATATATTGGAACTAAGATTCTCTTAAGCAATTCTAATTCAGGATCACTTTGAACAAATTTGTCTGTATTTTCTGTGGACGTGTTTAACGAGTTGAACCTAGATGAGCAAAGGAAAACGATCAGACAAGGGCACAATTTCCCCTTGTGGATTGGATAGCCCTGCAATTTCCTGAAAAATTTGCTGGCCGTATAGGACCACAAAGTGTTTTTTTTTTTTTTTTTTTTGTAATATATTTTAACCCAGCAAATAAAACTCCACAATTGTTACTCCCACCACCATACTCAGAATTTTCCCGTTGAAATATGAAATCGTTACTATGTGTGTGACTAAGAATATCCATAACTTCAAAAGTCAATTATTATTTAAATGCAATGCACTCATTTCACATAGATTCATTAGCTTAATGGATGTAAATCGAATGACATACGTATTCCCTGTAAATTAAATAAAACAATCGAAGGTGGAGAGACATCAGTTTGCAAACACGGTGCATTACGTGAACTACATTCTACAACGCTTATTTTTCGTCATATATTACATTGCCAGATTTTTTGGTTTTATAACATTTCGTATAAATCTTAAAGAAAAAGCTCTTGAATTTTCCAATGTTGTGAAATATTATTCCAAATTTATTTCAATTGTGATAATTTTGGTTTCTACGACAGCATTAATTGTTACAGTTCCTCACCTATGTCAACGGGCCACAGGAAACCTCCCAGATATAGTTGCGTTATTCCTAACCAATTTGATAACTTTAAATGCAATTCAAATAAGTGTAATAGTGTTGACTAAAAGCAGAGAAATAAGATCACTTTTCGAAAAAATATTTTCGAATCAGAATGACATTGATAAACTCACAGGAAAAGAAAATGTTTTTAGAAAGAACATTCTAATAATAGTAGTCCTAAAATTTCTGTTTATTTCAATGGTAATAAATGAATCCATTGCATCGATCAAGTCAGTCGAGGTCATACAGTTTAAGTTTAGTATACCCGTGTTAATTTTCGCTCTTTACTTAAGATATTTCTTTGTGCAGATTTGCTTTGTTGCTTTTATGATTGTTTTGAAAATGCAGTTCGAATTATTGAATGTACACTCTAAGAGAATTTATAGTGAATTACATGGAAGTTCATTGCAAATGTGTTGTAATTATAACGATGAAATAGATAAGATCGCTGAAATCCATTGGAACATCACCCAAACAATGTGTGACCTAAAACACATTTTCCAAGGACCATTGATTACTTTCATAGTTGAAGAAATTCAATTTATGCTTTTTGTAATGTTGGAACTCTTTGGGATCGATAATGAATCTGGAAAAAATTTTAATACACCACATGCATTTATTGTTATTGCTTTTATCGATTTATTAACTCTTAGTTTGGTCGTAGAGTTCACAAAGAAAGCGTCTATAATTCCAGTAGACTTTCACACTATTGAACATGACAATAGAATCCACAGAAGTGTAAGTATTGCGCAGAATATTATAAGAGAAATCAGTGTCACTTACACATATTTATTTCACAGGTTGAAATGTTAAATTTTCAACAGGCTTTGCAACCATTTGAAATGAACTTTTTCAATATGTTTGAACTAAATAATGAATTGATTCTGACATTTATTGATACTGTGGTAAACTATATTACAATCCTTATTCAGTTTAATAAAGTCAAACATATGACGGAATGAGCTCATCTTAATATACTTGAAGAACTTATATGGTGTTGATTATGATATGTAATTTTTTTTTTTATTTTTGTAGTGTGAAATTATTTTATTTTCATTATTAATATTTTTATACTATTTGGTATATTAGATTTGAATTAAAATACTTCACCGTCGCAAATTAATATTTTTTTAATCGAAATAATTACGATAATTATCTTGTCGCATTGTCATTATATATTTTGATAGCTGATATTAGGGGCTTTCGGCAAGCACTGTCTCAGTGAGACAACTGAGACAAAACTTTGAGCAACCGTCTCAGTTGTCTCAGGTCAAACCAATCAGCTGATTTTCCAATTTTGACATTTATGTAATTTTGACCACAGAAATGGATAGTAATACATTGAGGAAAGTGTTGTTAGTATATTCAAATAGCTCACTAAACTTTAAGTCGTAATTAAAATCATAAAATAACGACACTGAGTCAACTGAGACAAGAAAAGTCCGTTTCACTTGTCTCAGTTGCTCAGTGGATGCATTCGAATTTTGCAGGTCAATATGGAACTAAGACAATTCACCGAAAGTGAAGTCTCAGTGAGCCAACTGAGGATATCTCACTTGTCTCACTGAGAATTTGCTTGCCGAAAGCGCCTATTGTAAGGCTTGTTTGGGAAAAAGTTTGTTTGATGCCCTATCAAATATGGAAAGTCAAAAGAAGCATTTTAGGTGTATTTTACTTTTTTACTAATGAAAAGATAAAAATGTTGTTCAAACAAGAAAAAAATGTATATAGAAAAGATGTATTGAGAGAAGGCCAGTACCAAAACTGATTTTGCAAAACTCCGTTCTGGCAATTTTGATATTGAAGATACACCATATTTTGGAAGGCTAGTTGAAGCTGATTAAGACAAAATAAAGGCATTGATTGATGCGAACTGCCGAATAACAGCTTGTGAGATCGCTGAGAGATTAAATTTATCGAATTCGACCATTCATCATTACGTGAAACGCCTTGGTGGTATAATTTCATGTTCCATATGTTCTTACAGAAATAAATTTTCTCCGTCGCATTGATGTCTATGACTTTCTTCTCAAACGTCAAGAAAATGATCGATTTTAAGGGAATCCATTTTTCTTTTTTAGTTTCTACCGGACAAAACCACGATCAATTCTGAAATATACTGGACAAATTAAATGACTGTGTTCTATCAAGATAATTCGAGACCTCATATAAGTTTGGTAACTCGTAAACGCATTGGGATATACTGTCACACCCACCATATTCTCCAGATCTGGCACTTTCAGATTATTACTTGTTCCGGTCTCTATAAAAAATTTTAGATAGCAAAATATGTAGTTACTTCAAATGAGACGTCAAAAATGACTTACATCAGTTTTTTGCCAGAAAAGATCAGTTTTATAAGAATGGAATCATGCTACGCCAGAAAGATGGCAAATGGTATTGGACCAAAAAAGAAGAATATATAATTCAATAAAATATTTATAAGAAAATCGTCTTTCATTTTCACAAACAAAAAAATTACTTTCCGAACAACCCAATATTTTTTAATTTCATCAATAACTTGGTGATATTTCTTACCTGCTCAATAGATACGGCCCCTTGAATTTTACGGTGAAGATTCTCGACTTGTTAGTGTAGAAAGTGAAATTTAGGAGACATAAAACTTAACATAATGTTAATTATAAATTTTAATCAAACATCAAATACGATGTATTTATAATATTTAATCATATTTCAAATTCAGATGTTACTTAGCCAATAATCCTTCCATGCTTTTTGCTGTAATGCTTCTTTAATTTGTGCGCAACTTTTTTAATATTATCGAATTAATGCATTCCATATCCTTGGTCATGAGTTGTACAGTCATACACTAGGACTGGCCACGGAAACGGCAACAGCGCCACTCAGGAGAACTTTTTGTTCCTCAGAAAGCTTACAGCCGGGTGCATAGTAGTGTTTATTATAGTCATTGTCTATTACTTATTTAAAAGTATGATTATCTCCTCCCCACCACAACCTCCCCCACCTTCCACTCCTTTAACTCAACGGATAAAATTTAAAGATTTTAAAGAGATAATCACTTACAACAAACATAATTCCAATATACAAAATTCCACCTACATTCTTCACCATTTTTTAGCTTTTTTAATGCCAAAGGAATGACAAATGGCAGTCTTACACTTAAGTTGATTTGAAAACCTACAAAATACAATTTTTTATCAATATTCTGGACATGGCGCGAAAAATGACAAAAAAATTGACCTGTAGAATTTTAAAATCGTAAAAAAAGTCCACAAAAAGAAAGGTAAATAAAAGACTTCATCAACGTTAATTTCGTAAAAATTTTCTACACTTCAGAGAGAGAAAGAGAAAACTTTTCACACAAAAGTCCATCACGCTTCATTGGCTTTTTATAGAATATTTCAATTTGCATTTTTTCGGCATCAAATCACTTTAGCAGCTGTTTATGGCTATCACGAAATTTCTGGTGCCAATCAGTTTCCAATTTGACTTAGACCTTTTTTAATACGTGACCTTTACCCGTAAAAATATTTTCATTTGGTAAGGAATATTTTCCCTTATACGTTAAGAATCCATGGGTTCTTGTCTCTTAGCACAAGGACAGCATTTAAATAAATCAGCATCGAGATATCTATGAAGGAGTATCTATATCTATATAGTTTGATTTTTAATTTGAAACTGATGACTAGTTAAATTGAACTTGAAATTATTGTTATTTCCCGTCATGCAATTATGTAGATTTGAAATCGCATCAATACATATTATGTAAGAATCCATTCTTATATTAGCTACCGGACTGACATTTTTATCTAAAAGGTAGCGATTATTTAATTTTTCGTTAGATCTGTATATGAAAAATATAAAAATTTGAGAAGTCTTATGCAATCCAATTGAAATGTAGTGAGAAACATCTTCTATGTATTTTGGGAAAGGGACAGCTTTTGCTACGTGCAACGTAGTAAACAAAAGCCTAAAATCCAAAAATAAGAAGATGGAGAGAAAGAGAACTTTGTAAAATACAATCCCACTGCTGCCACCAATTTGTTACGTGCGTAATTTTCGTTCGATAATCAATAAGTGATTAATTGAATATATTTTATATGCTTTTCATTCTAATTCAATACTTCTAACATAATTATCGCTTACTTTAATAACAGCTTTCTGGACTGTTATGCTATTTTAAGTCTTCTTCTTCTTAATTTTGCATGTCCAACCCCATTGCACATAGCAGTGTTCTGTTTTTGATAGATTATACCCCTCTTTAAAAATTATTCCTGTAAAGTTATACTACGCAATATCCATGGTACAAATGTTACATTACATTTAAATGACTGAAAAATAATTGGAAACCAATCTTCTACCAAATCGTGACAGGTTTGACAGAGCTTACAAAATAAAACAAAATCGTAAAAATTAATGTAAATGGACGATATTATGTTCAAATAATTCGTCTCGATGCGGAGAAAAATCATTACAACAAAATGTTTGATCTTGGAGATATTAGATTATTTTTCAAATCTTGGGTATATAATTTATCATCTTGCCAAGTTTCGCATTAAAATTGAAATTAAAAAAAAAAAAAAAAAAAAAAAACAAATTATTGTTATAAACTCTGTGAAAACTATCACGATAGACCGAACTGGTAGCAAATTAGTTACCAATTGCTTTTCGGTCGACCAAATGTAATGTAACCATTTCTGCTATGGATATCGTTTAAAATAATTTTCAAAACTGATGCCCTCTACTACCCTCCACTCTTGATATGATCCCTTCATTTACAAGAATAACTTTTAAATCGGGGTATATTTTACCCAAAAAACTTAATTCACGCATGGAGAGCATCTCACCCATTATTGCACTTATATCTGTAACTAATAGTAATCTTTTCTCGATGTAATATAGTATATACTTAACGAAATGAAACAAATTGCATAGGTACTTAAAAGGCTGCTGCAAGAGAGCATTCGCAATGAAGATGTTTCAATCTGTACCAACGTTACCTTATAATATATTTTTTTTAGACATTTTTTTCTATCATTTTTTATCAGACAAATTATAAAATTATTATATCTTAGACCTTTATCCACTTCCATGCTCCAAAGGGGAATGACCGCTTTTCATACAACTTTAGGCCCGACATGAACTGACATGAGAGATGTCTTAAACGATGCATTATGATACTCGAAACATATTATATTAATAATGTTTATTTCAATTAAGTGGGAGAAAGTGTTTGCGATCGGATGTAGCTTGAGCTACTTTCTATTTCTCGTGATATATGCGAAATGTAGTAACTAGGATTATGTGACCCAAGTGCATGAAAATGGGTTTTGCGACAGCAAAAACGTCTTGAGAAAGTTTTATGAATCGGAAAAAAGTACACCACCCAATAGTACTCGACGAGACCTTTACTTTGATATGCAACATCCCGTATGGGGACCCCTCCCCCATCCTTAAAGTATGCAGCAATTTTTTCTACGAATTGTAGCTGGTAATGAGGTAATGTTGGTAATGGTAAACAGTGAAACCCGTTTTCCGATGGGACATAACCCTACCAAATTAGAGCCAATCTAAGCTGCGAAAAAGCTAGTACCTCAATTCGAATAAAGAAGAGGGAAATAATAAAAAAGTGAGTATATAATTAGCTATTTAAGCCTCCGCGTATAGGAGTGTGGGTACTCAAAAATCTTCTCAGAACCTAAGGAATCCGGTTCTGTACTAGATTTTCCAAAATGTGCTACATTATACCTTGACGCCCGCCAAAGCCTTCCCCCCGCTTCATTGAAATAAACCTTGTTAATAAAATATGTTCAGAGTATCATAATGCATCGTTTAAGATATCTATCATGTCTGTTCATATCGGGCCTAAAATAGGCATTCCCCTTTCTATAAAAGACATTTCAAATTCGGTGGTAAATTTATTTAATATTAAATTTTGTGTTAATGTTTAAAAAACAGTAATTCCATAACCACAATCTTAAATAAATAAAATCCGCATACATATATTTTCAGAGGATTAAAATTACTTCCTGTTTCAGTTGAAGCGAATTGCTTTCAAGCTTCTTCAAAGTACAAAACCTTCAGTCAGCAATTGCAATTATATGCTAATTTGAAATCGTGGAACTTGAAAATTTAAGGGAAAATAATTTTCCTGAAATATCCCCCCACCTACATTACATAACTTATGTTTTCCCATGATTTACAAGAAAATGAGGAAATATCTATCATCGAAGGAAAGAAGAATTTCATCATGATTTCTTTTCAGATCTTTCATGTAATACTGCGGCGGATAAAAGTAGTGTTGGTCTGAGAAGAAGAAGAAGAAGAAGAAGAAGAACCATGCATAGCAGCCTGAATGACCAATCTGACAGATGTAGAGCGTGGAATTTATTTGGAGATTTGGAATCGCATCATCATTTTACCTTTACCTGTATTTATTCCTTTATTCCTGAAAGATAAGGCATTCTGCTAGAAATTCCAGTCTTTCTAATAAAGGATTTCGTTATACTGCATACATACATAGACAAAACAACAACAACAGTAATTTGCTCCCTTTTGAATATTTATAACTCAAAGAAAGTCATACTTTCTCAACTTGGTGTCAATTAAAAGTTTCCATGAAATGAAAATTGATCCTCTTACAAGTGTTGGTTTTGGTTTTATTTGCTTAGTTTTACCTAAGGTTTTACTATGCTGCATAGAACTATACCAAGATAAATCTTTGGTTAATTTGATAACGTTGCGTTCGAGAGGACTATGTAAACCAAAATTAATCTAAAACTGTCTTAATTTGTAATTAAAAAAAAAGAAAAGAAAAGTTCGAGAAGTTGCTCTGAAGAGAGCATATAACATCATCAGGCTACAACATAAAGCGATTAAACACAAACACGAAAATTATTTACTTCCGGGAAGTGAACAAATATCAGAAGTTCTGGTCTTCTGGATTTCTCGAAATGTTTGCATAAGATCCAATAGAAGGCTCTTAATTTAATTGTAATAGACATTTTCGTTAAATGTATTCAGGCCCAGCGCGAGGAAAGAATTTTCTTGTAACTCTAGCTAACAAATTTATTTATATTTCTGTGTCAATGAAATAAGTCTGTAAAGTTTTGTACTTAAAAGTTAATTATTGCTTGCTTATAGGAATTAAATTAGAGATACGTTTATTTACCTACATATATTTTGAGAGTTTGCTATGAAAGTCGTGTTAAAAAAATATTTGATCCATTTTTAACATAGAATTTATTGTTGTGCTATAGGTACTGTTCGATAGGAAGTATTCGCTCAATTCTTCCAAGCCCACAGCCAAATTTCAGTTCAGTAAATCACATCGAAACATGAATTCGTTCAGTTGGTAAAGATATGAAGCAGACTTAGCTCAGAAATATTTTGATGCAACAGACGTAGGTACGCACTTGCAGAGGAGAAGGGGTGAAGAGTTCTTCCCACCAGGTGTGCTACGCTACAGTTGCCTTTATTCCCATTTTGATAATTCCCCTAAAGTAGCTTTTTGGTAGACCAAATTTTAGGTATGGACCAGTATAATCGGACTTGTGGAAAGTACCTCAGACTGCAGTGATTGCAGGAAAGAAATAAACACTATCAAGTAACTTTCCTAATTTTTGGTGGCGGTGTAAATGCAATGATGCCCCCACCAGGAGCGATCAGGATAGAAAGGAGATGGTGGTAACATCCGATATTTTTATCTTTATCTTTAGATCCAAGACGAGTGCGGGCACAGCAAAATTGTAAAATGCCTAGAATCCATCGATCACTTGCATATTAGGCTTGATAATTGATCATCATTTTTGTCCATACTGTAAAATTGAAATTTCAAGTCAGTCAAAATGGTTTAACAAATCAAGATTAAACTCACGACCAGAAATTATTTAAACCCTATAAAAAAATCCCAACAAATCCTTCTCCAAAAAAGCACAAATTCATGGAAAAAGGTTTTTTCGACAATTTTCATTAAAGGCAATGATGCAAAAAATTTGTCCTATCTAAGTTAAAATCATTTATAATATTTTCATGGATCTATGAATGTGGAAAAAATTAAAATCTAAACCTTTTATGGGTAAGCAAAAATCGTTTGAAAAGTTCATATTAAAAGGAATGGAAAAGAGAGCTTTTACGACAACCAATTTTTTTTTTTTATATGCAAACGAAAAGCAGAGATTTTTAAACAACTAATATTTTTCCTGAAATTCACAGTTTAATGAAAATTCCACTAGAACTATGCTCATAAAAGTTGAGGTCACCTGTCCGTTTAAATTGCATAGCCTTTTTGTCTTTGTCAAAGCATTTTTTTCTGTTAAGTGATGAATATATCTCTGATGAAGGCAAAGTTCGGATAAATTATTTCTAAAAATATTCCCATAGGGCGTGTTGTAGGTTTACGGGTTACAGAACTTTTTTAAGTGATTTTTAATGGAATTCGGTGAATGCTTTAACCTTCGTTGTCAAAGCGAAAATATTTTACTTTTAAAATAGGACTTATGTACCTACCTAGAATTTAGAATTAGCTATTTGACAAGGCTTATTGTCTGTCAGTCAGTCAGTCAGAAAACCAAAAGTAAATTGATAGAAATTGAAAAAAAAAGTATAGGTAATGAAAGTTTCATAATCAGTTAATTGCTTATAGGACATGTTATCTAATGAACTTTCGAATGTGTAAAATATTGAGGTGAAAATGTGAAACAAAGTGACTAAATATATTCATGGATTATACTTGTGGCCTATCTGCGTTACTTCTAAAACCAACCTACTAAAATCACCTGGCGAAACAAAGTTGCTACATTTGTTACTTTTTTCCAATCCAAGTTAAAATTTGCTAATTAATTCTGCGAACTATCCTTGCAAGGCAGTATGAAATAATGTTTTTTGTGGTATTCATTATTCAAGGAAAGTTATCTTTTGCAAAACCAAATTTTTACTTCTTAAGTCGACAGAAAATTCAGTTACAATACAATACGTTTATTGAAGGAAAAGTACAAAAAATGTAGATATCTTTTATGAGTACTAGTTACTGTAATTAGCGCTAGATAGAACGTACTAAGCAAGTTTAATCTACAATAGCAAATTATCAAGTATTTATCTAATCAGAATTAGTTTATATGGATGTATAAATTTTTATCAAAAACTAGAAGAATTAAATGTGTAAATAAGTTGAATAAGGTGAATTAAATGACTTTTAATATTAGAGCTAAAGAGCGCAATCTCTTAAAAATCCACCAAGTTAGAGCTACTGAGCTCAATATCTGGTGTTTGAATAGGAATATCTTCAATAATAGCTGAAGAGCTCATTACCTTTGATGTCAGCCATGTTAGAGCTAAAGAGCTCAATATCTGGCAATTGAATAATACACCGAGAGTTGCAGGTAAAACTCTGAATTTTAATTTCATATCGGACTTAATTTATACTTTTGAAAATTGCTTACATCGCTAAAACCTTAATACAAAATATTATTTCTCATGAGAACTATTCTATATTACAAAGAGTATTACAAAATTGCTTACCTTGCTCATATTAGCAATATCGATCAAAAATATATATTATCGATAAATGCATATACATTAACCCCTACATGAACAAGCATAGCATTGCTTAGATGCTTACTTTGCAATCTTTTTCTTATTGCATTTTTACAACTTTCTTTCACTTAGCGTAAATTCATGATTGGATCGTAGAATGGCGCATGGCTATTCCGATCATATTTCCTTTTTTTTTTTTTTGTAATTTACTTTTGCTTGTTATTTTTGTTTCGTTTATTTTTATTTTTTGTTATTATTTGTTGTTGATGTACGTGCATATGCTTTTATTATTATGCTATGTAAGTATGCTCTACAAATGTAACTAAAATTACAGAAATTTCAAAAATACAAAATAAAAAAAAGAAAGAAAGATACAAAATTTTAAAGTTTTCAAAGTTTTTAAAGTTTTGTTGCTTCAAAAGGGGATGAGAAAGAATGAAAAGAGTAGCGAATATACAAAAGCAATTGATGGATATAACTAGGCTAGATGAGATTTAATAAGTGTCCTGAATGTACCGACAGTACTCGCAGATCTAATATATGGGCGGTAAAGCATTCCATAAACGAATGGTATAGAACAAATAAGAAGTTTCCATAATAGATTTCCGAAAATGATCTATCACAAGGTCCTGATTTCTCTCAGATGCTGTGAATTCGAAAAATACTCTCAGATAATCGGGTTTGCCTGACTTTAGGAGATTATATAAAACTATTAGCGCATTTTGGTTTATATAATCGTTCAACGAGCAACCCAGTACTCGAGGTCGTAGATATGAGACATGGTTGAATTTACGCAGACCAAAAATGCAACGAACACAATCGTTGAATGCCACATCTACCTTGCGGTGACAGATACTATTTAGCTTGGGAAAAATGATCCTGCAATAAGTAAAATAAGGAAAAATCAGTCTTTTGACAAGTTTTAGCTTGAGCTCAGTTCACAGAATATTAGCTGAAAGCCACAGTTTTCGAAAGCCACTATAGACTTTTCCCAGCATAAAGCCAATATAGTCGCAGAAATTTATGCCCCCATTCAGCACAATTCCTAGATTAGATACTTTCCTTGAAACGGATATTGTAAATTCGTTTAACTCTACTGTGCGAAAATCAATTAAATCTCGATTGTTACAATTGCAATAAAAAATATATGAATTACGATTTAACTGGATTTAAAACTAGTTTATTATGTTGGGCCCACGTATTTATTCGGAATAGGTCGTCGTTTAATCGTGCCACGCAATCTCCAAGAAAACCGATTGGTCTGCTATGCTAATATGCAGTTGGACGTCCTTAGCGTACATATGGTTTCTCACATAACATATTTTAGTGCATTTGAAAGATCATTTATATAGGCACTGAAGAACAGTTTGCCGAGGATTGATCCTTGGGGTACTCTATATGTTAATGGTAAGGGAATTGAAAGAGAACCATTTATTTTTACACGCTGGCTGCGCCCCGACAAGAAATTGCATATCATAGAGATGGCTGACGTACTGAAGCAAAAGCTAGTCGACTGCTTCTGAAGCACTGAAGCAGAATAATATGATCGACACTATCAAATGCCTTGGAGAAATCGAAAAGAACAAGAGCAGTATAGTCTTCCTGTTCCATAGCACGTCTAAGTCAGTGAAAACTTTTAATACTGCGTTCTCGCAGCTGTACGAAGTGCGAAAACCAGATTGCCAACATGACAAGAGATTATTATTCTCGATGTATTCAAGCATCTGCGCATACATAAGCAAAGTATAAATAAATATAAGTAAGACAGAGGCGAACAAAATTGGAAATTTTCCGTGTTTTTTAGACCGAAAGAGGTAATCTCATATACTTTTGTCTTTTGCATGAATGGGGGAAAAGAACTTAGCTATGCATTATTGTAGTGCGACTGAGATAACGAGTTAGAAACAAAGATCGAGAGAACGTAGGATTACCCGAACGACAAAATTTTATTAAATCCCTCAAAATCTTTTCAAACTATTCATAATAATGTACATTGGATAACCCTACCTCCATTTGGCAAGAAAAAGATAAATTTCGCAATGAACAACGCACTAAAAGGAGATGTAAAATTTCTGTCAAATAAAATTCCCCGAATCCAGCATGAGATTCCCCCACTTAATCTCTTTCGAGCAAAACAAATGTAAACAGAAAAACGTGCTGTTCACATATCATAGGATTACACTAACAAACATTAGAATTCCTGCCAAAAATATTGGGACAATTTCTGAAAATCGTGTTTTCATAAAAATGCGGGAACATTTCATGAGCGTAAAATCAGAAAACTCCGCCCATTCTCTCTTATTTCCGAAAATAAATCATTTGCCATTCCATTTCGTTACATGTAATCTTCGCTTTCACATTTTTTGTCTTATTCGTAAAATGTTCAAAGAGGGTTTGATTTTTTTTTATTTTTTTTTCTTCTTTCCTTCATTTTCTCGCCGTGTACATTTAAATGGAAAACAATCGGAATACTCTTCTGTGTCCTGTCTTTTATTTAGTTATTCTTTGACGTAAGCTTCTCCCATACTTTTGATAAAAAGTATAACAAACTAATTGGACGAAAATCGGAAGGTTGTGTTGAAGAATGCTTTTTTGAATGGCCAGGACCGTGACGATTTTCCAGCTGCTGGAGAAACACGAAGATGTTATGGATGAATTAATGACATGTAGGACATATTTGCTGATTATTGGTAATAATAGCTTAATCAAACGTGGTGATTGATTATCTGGTCCTGTGTCGTCGGATTTTATGGAATATATCGATTGAATAAGCTCATCGAAGCAGACCCCGCGGAAAGAAAAGAGATCAGATATATTTGAATGTAAAGGCCGGAACATAATGTGGCGCGGTGGCTCGTAGCTGGCGCGATAGCCAGACCTGTCAAAATTTGAAAGCACGGAAAGTCTATGAAGGCGTTCCAATGTGTAGCTGGTGCTGGCGCAGTAGCTCATTTTAGCCAAATTTTAATTTTTGGCGTGGGCCAAATCTGACAGTCGTTGGAAATTAATATTTTTATTGAAAAATTCGTCATCATTCTCCTTTATATATTTAAATGTTTTTTTCGAAGAATCCTGAACTCATCCTCTGTTGATATAGAGGTCTAACCCACCACTTTGTGCGTTTTTTGTCTTTAAATATTTATAAGTGAAAAAGCGCAATTGCACTACACAGTCTAAAAAGGTCATTTCTTGTAATTCTTCCATATTAAATAATAGTTTCAAATTCCATAGATAAAAGTAAAAGTAAATAATATGGTATTTCACCGTCCGTACCATTGCTACAAGCTGCATCATTGTAACCAATGTTAGCTACATGGCGCGAGCCAGTGCAAGCTACAGCACCAGCTACCACACCAGCTACGAGTTATCGCGCCACATTGTGTTCCGGCCTTAAAGCACTTTTGTTTCGTCCTAAGAGTAACGATTCCTCGTTATAAGTATAAGAGGTATTTCAGCTTATGGAGGTAAAGTAGGCATTTAATTCATCCGGATTAGAGTTGCAGCTAAATTGGTCCTTGAAACATACTCCTGCCTCTTTAAGATTTTGCCAAAGAACCTTTGGTCGAAAATTAGTGTTAAGCTTCATCTTATAGTATTATTCTTAGAGCTCTGTAACGTTCACATACTACGGATCCCATACAACCGTGCAATTATCCAATATATACCTAACGAATGCTGAAAATAATGCCTTAAGTGTGTATGGATCATAGAATTCACTAGCACGACGTTTAACAAAACCAGGCCGAAAATTAGCTTGACTTACAACATAATCAATGTGGTTAAAAATAGAAAATTTACTATCTAGAATAACACCAAGGTTCGAAACTATACTACATTTAGAAATAATAATCCCATCGATAAACACTTCAAAATTAATTGGTGATACTTTTTTAGTAGCCATAAAGAATTTATCGATTAATGATTAAAATGACACCAATTCGCAAATTTATCGACTTCTGATATGAATTTGGATACTTGAGGCATATCAACAATTTCCATGAAAATTTTGAAATCATCAGCAAAACCTAGAACAGAGGAAAATTCAAAGATGTTAAAGACATCATTGATAAATATAATACAAAGAAGGGACCCTATATGACTCCCCTGAGGCACATCGGAATGTATCAAAATCGACCGAGAGTATACTTCATTAATTTTGATAATTTGTATACGATTGGTCAACCATGTAAGTAGAGCAGAATGGAATCCAAATGCCTCAAGTTTATATAAAAGTAAGCAAATATTAACCTTATCAAATACTTTTGCGAAATCGGTATGACCACCTTTTTCTAGGACATTTAAGCAAAAGTTGTCATAAGAGACTAAATTGGTTGCAGTAGAGAGTCCTTTTACAAAACCATATTGGTTTATAGAAATGTAAAAAAGATATTTTATCAGAGATAATGCTTTCAAATAGCTTCGGAATTGCAGATATTTTACAAATAGGACGATAATTACTAATTTTTAGAACCAGATTTATGTATAGGATGAACGAATGAAATATTCCACTCATTAAGGAGCAGTCGGGAAGGATAACGATAAATTAAAAATATATGAAAGATTCATTGATATAAAATCACGGCATTGACTTAGAAATATCACGGGAATATTGTCTGGGCCACAAGAGTGGATACACCTAGCTTTGGACAATGCTAAGCTTACATTCTCCGCGGACACATACATTGAACCTAAATAGACCCGTGAGGAAATATAAGTGGTAATCTTCGAGTCCAAATTATATAGACTCAAAGTATTATGCAAAAAGGTTACATGAATCTGAAATATTATCCGCAGTTTTATTTTTAAAGCCAATAGAAGAAGGAATGATATACAAATTACGCTTACAGTCAAGAAATGACCAAAAAGCTTTTGGATTTATCTTTATACTCGACTTCAACCGATGCCAAATATTTTGACTATACAGAAACTTATTTAAGAAATCATATTCTTTCTGCAACCTTTTAAAAAGCGTGTGATTGTCAATTATACCAGACAATTTGACTCTCTTAGAGCCTTGTTCCGTGCATTTCTCAATCTTTTCAACCTATAATTCATCCACGGAAAAACCGATTTTTTTCTCCTTCTAGTGATAGGAACATATAAAAGAAATAAGTTATAAAGAACTTCAGGAAAATGTGAATAAACAGTACTTAATTATTCAGGGAAAACAGAAATTCCCAATTATACGCACTTAAGGCTTCGTTGATAGCAGCATAATTGGCTTTCCTGAATAAAACGATTGATTTTGGTCAAATGTGTTACAGGAAGAACTCGAAAATTCGACAAAGTATTTCGTTAGATTAGTAATTCTTTAATCGACTGAAAACCAAGTTACAATTGAAAAGAACTCTGATAAAGCCAAATATCAGGTTTGAAAATAACAAAATTAAAAGATTTATTTCGTAACTATCAAGTTGCATTTTAGTTGATTTATAAATAGAATAATGAGGAAAAATGTAGTTGCCCCCAAAAACATCATTAGAAAGCTATTTTCATGTATAATTTATTTATAGTGCTAAATTTGGAATGAAAATGAAAATGTATATTTTATAAACAAATTGAAAAGAGCTGCTCGGACTGTGTTCAGCCCTGAACAACCATCATAGCATCATACTGATCATGAGAAATAAATTAATTTCATCATAAAAAATTTCTTTTCGAAGTTCACTGACTCATGGCAGCATAATTTAATTCCTTTATGCTAGTCAGCACATTTTTCTTATTTTTCAATTGACCCACTTACTTTGCACCTCTATCGGTCGAGTAAATAAAATCGCTGACGACAGTGACAAAACAATTTTTAATATTCTGCCATGAGTCAATGCACTCACCAATTTGTTAATTGATTGTTGCTTGTATAATTGTTTTTTTTTTTGTAATATTGTTGTATATGCTAGTTTAATTGAACCAATTATTTTGTATAAATTAAGCTAGCATAATTCATTAAAGCTAGTCTAAATTGAAGAGTGTCTTTAAATTGTTCATCAAACTTATCAAGATTCAACACACTGTTGAGTCTTAGTCATTTCCAAACAATTTAACCAGTCATTACCTTCAAGCCTATCTTGATTTAACACACTGTTGAGTCTCATAGATCTTGAAGTAGACATTTAATCATCAACAACATCTTGATTCAACACACAGTTGAATCTTGCACAGACTGACTGGTATTCAAAGTTTCTATATAAAAAAATTGAACATGTGAATTTTTATTCAATATACGTGATTATCAACTATTCCAACCATTTGGAATTCATTCACAAACCGACAAAATTTACAAACTTATAAACGTTAAGAACGAAAGTACATTGAAACACTAAAATGAAGCAAATGTCGCAGATATTATATTTGAACAAGGAGATGTTATCCCCATCAAACAATCAAACAGAACAAATAAGAATCCCTCTTAGCCCTTAGTTTTCATCAATTTATATCGATAATAAGGTCATCGGATGATGAACACTATCATTCGACCATATAAAGAACTATACGCACTGACTTAACAAACTCGATAATTAGTTTGTTCATTGTTCATTGTATTTTAAAGTTTAAACTGCATTGAATGCCAATCGCGCTTAGTTTCTTTTTTGTGACAGATACAAATATTCGCTATATATACTGCATTACTAACCAGCTTGTATGAAACATTGGAAAATCTGGTGAAATTTTGCAGATATACTTCGGAATAGATATAAAAAAATAGAGCGGAAGAATGATTAATGAGGATTCTTTGGATGTTCATCCAGGAGTACCGAAAAACCATTAATTATATCCTGATTCGAAGGATAAATGGCATTTCAATTAAATAGAGAAAATACAGATACTTGAAAAGGATATATGCGTAGATGAAATGAACAAAGTATGCTTATAACAAATTTGGAAGCGTTTCCGCTTAATAAAATGTATGTTACAAAATATGAAAAATTACGTTTTATTAAAAGTGAATTTTACATGGAGGAGGGCTTGATAATGGATACTACTTTTATAGAATTAATTGGTAATAGCGTAGCTCAAATTTTTTTCTTAGCCTGTATATATGAGTTTCATACAAAACCTCTATGGTCTTGCTTAAATACATACAGATTTATTAAGAGGAATCAGTACGAAGAATTGCAAGTTTCATACATTTATCAAAGCAATTGTAGCAGAATAATGATTTATATCTTAAATTAAAGGTAGAGAAGAAATCTAGTAAATAACGTCAGCTAAAATTTTAAAAAATGTATTGGAATGGATATATTAGCTCGGATGCTTGTAAAAATTGGTAAAAATTTGAAGATTTTAAATCAAATTCCTGTTTGTAGGTATTCTCATTTCTTTAGATTGTGACTATTTTAGAAACATGAAAGATAAAACCTAGATTTAGCAAATAACGTCGAGTTTTTTTTCATTTTTAATGGCGCTTTTAAGGGTTCCGTACCCTAAGGGTAACAACGGGAACCTTATTACTAAGACTTCGCTGTCCGTCCGTCACCAGGTTGTATCTCATGGGTAGACAGTTGAAATTTTCACAGAGTGTGTATTTCTATTGGCGCTATAACAACAAATAATAAAAATTAAATTAAAAATGAAAGGGGGCCCCTATACAAGAAACGTGATTTTTTTGGCGTTTTTTCCTCGTTTTATTCTCATTCATTATTATTATCATAAGTAGGCATTTTTTTCAAATGACAGCATTATTAGTTTTTTTTTTTTTTTTGTCAAATGATAGCATTATTTTTTCACATGACGCCTAGTCTCATTTGAAAAAATAAATAAAAAGTACATAGTGTTAAATTTTGTACAATGGTACGGAACCCTACATGCGCGAGTCCGACTCGCATACTTGGCCGGTTTTTTTAATTATTTGAGAAATTCCAATATTTCGTTGAAAGTTGTTGAAATATGAAGCAAAGCAGTATATTGAACAATTATGTGCAAAAAGAATTTAGGAAAGTTCATTTTCATTAAAAATTTTCAATTGTTTTGAACTGCAAATATTAATTTTTCGTCT
Organism: Dioctria rufipes; assembly: GCA_963924295.1. NCBI lineage: Eukaryota > Metazoa > Arthropoda > Insecta > Diptera > Asilidae > Dioctria > Dioctria rufipes. The sequence goes on along the minus strand of OZ002740.1, from coordinate 18,563,277 downwards.
TAAATTGTCGTATGTTGGGTTTCTGTCTTTTACGCTAAATGTCTCTAATGTAGTCTGTGGTGTAGGTCTAGGCTAATTTTATATGATTTTTCTCATTTTCAGGACACAAACCTACATATAGTAAATTTTATTGCCTACAGGCTCGCTTGGATATAAATATAAATTTTTTGAGTACTGACTCCTCTTAAATGCATATCAGATAGCAAGAACAGCAATTCCAAAGGAAGGTAACCGAGGCCAGATTAAGCACAGATTTGATTTTGGTGTCCCCATATTATATCTAACCCATATAAACCGTAAAATAAAATTTTATTTTTCTATAGAAATCTTAGGGGAGACCGGGGATAGTTCTAACATGGGGTTAGTTATAAAATAGTGTGTAACTAATAAAATGTTATAGCTGGCAAGACCGTTTATATAACAGGCAGTTTCGTTATTTTACTTCTCAGTTTGCTGTGAACTTTCAAGTTGATCGTGTGCGTGGTTTGTGAGAAAAATCGATTTTGTGTTTTTTGCTCATGTATGTAAATTTTTTCCTTTAAAAATAGACTTTTGTTTTAAAGACTTTCAAGCACGAGATAGTTTTTTCAATACTTTCGTACTATTTCTTTTGTTTGCACTTCTCGTGTTTTTTTAAAATAAGTTTTAAATAATTGTAACCTAGGCTAGGGCTATAGGGCTAGTCCTAACAAAACTTACGGGGTTACATCGAACATGTTAAAACTAGCCCCAAAGGGGTCACAGAATAAATACTTAATATTATTGGTTTATATTTTGGATTTAAAGAATGCGGACATATAAAAAGAAAACAAGGAGGGGTGAAATAACGCAAAGTATCATGCAAGCAGCTGTGGAAGGGATTATTTTATTAAAAAAAAAAACGATTCGCTCTGCGGCAGCAGAATACAAAATTTGCCATGTAACCTTGCACAAATATGTAAAACGTACAAGGACGCAAGTTAAGGAGAAAAACCTAATCGATGTTGTTTCAGTAGGCTACAAAAAATCCCGACAAGTTTTTTACTGATAACCAGGCGAAAGATCTTGAGGAGTATTTAATACATGCTTCCAAAATTTATTTCAGTTTAACACCAAAAGATGTCCGGCATTTTGCATACCAGCAAGCTGGGGAGGACTGGCTTAGTAAATTCATAAAAGACCATCCCAGGTTAGCTATCCGCACCGCAGAGCAAACCAGTTTACAAAGGGCTGTGAACTTCAACCGATCAACAGCATCCGAGTTTTTTGCTAAGCATGCCGTTGTTAGAGACAGGTAAAACCAAATATTTTTTCTGTTTGTTTATAAATGGCCATTCAATTTTTGATTTTGTAGATATAACTTTACAGCGCATGATGTATGAAATGTGGACGAAACCGGGCTGTCAACTGTACAAAGGCTCCCTAAAGTTGTTGCTGAGAAGGAATCCAAACAAGCGGGAGGTTTGACATCTAGTGAGCAAGGAATACTCTGGTTACTTCATGTTTAGCGATGAGTGCAATAGGAAATTCAGTTCCACTATTATTCTTGTTCCCAAGAAAACGCTATTAGCCTCATTTCGTTCGGGATGGTCCTCCTGGGTGTGTTGGTCAGAGGAACAAATCGGGTTGGATGACTTCTAAGAAATTTTAATTTTTTATGAAGCATTTTGTTTCGCATACTCGGCCTTCTGAAAGTAGACCAGTGTTGCTGTTCTCAATTGAAAAGATTGACTATGCGAAAGCCAATAGTGTAATACTATTATCTTTTCCGCCGCACTGTTCACACAAACTATAGCTGCTGGATAAGTCAGTGTATGTACCCTTATAGAAGCATATGTCATCGGCATAAGATGCTTGGATGCGAAACAATCCTGGACGATCAATGACTATATACGACATTCCAGGACTTGCAGCTCATCAAGCTTTGCCTAAGGCTATTTCACCAGAGAATATAACAAAAAGCTTTAGAGCTACAGGAATAGATCCTTTTAATAAGGATTTTTTTATAGATGCAGACTTTCTTCCAGCGACTGTTACTGACATTCCTTTGCTAAGTATTTCGAATTCACCGTCCTGTACATTATAGCATGTACAATTTACTAGTCAAGGAACTCACGCACAAGCGGCTCCATCGAATAAAAGTATAAATAACTTATCAGTGTTTGTGGTTACGCCCCCTAAGGTTGGTACTCTCCCTTTTTCTTCTGTCGAAGAACCGCAATTATCTGCTATGACGGAATGCGTGCAATATCCATTCGAAAACCCAGTTCCCGTTGATGTAGGGATGCTCCAATGCAAATCATTTACATGAGATTCCTCAACCACAGATATCGGCTTCACCGCAATTAGTGCGAAACCTTGTCACAGACACTGAACCAATGATTAAGGGATACCAATCACCGCCATTTTCTCCAATTCAGGCTCGTCCATTCCCAAATTTAGAACTAAGACGAGGGCGAAAAAAAAACGAAAAGCCTGTATTCTGATCTAACCGACACACCCGAAAGAGAGGCAAATTCGAATGGAGCAAGAAACTCGGAAAGAAATAAAGAAAAAAGTAGTTCCAAAAACAAAGAGGCCTAAAAAATAAAATAAAAAAAATCGTTAGAGCATTTATCAACTAAAGAAGATGATGCTATTTGCATTGTTTGCTGTGAACCTTTCTCTAATAGCAAGCCTCGAGAGAAATGGAGAATTCAATGTGTAGAATGCAAGCAATAGGCACATGAATTATGCACGTCCGGACTACAACAGTTCATTTGTCACCACTGTGACTCAGATTAAAACTTTGCAGAGTGGCAACCTACCATAAAAGTTTTTTTATTTCGTTATGTTTTTTTTTTCTTTTTTTTGTTAATACGAATTGTTATATTTTATTATTTTAATGAAAATATAAAAGTTTGAAACCTTTCTTCGTTAGTTTAATTTAATCATTTTGTTCAAAAACGTTAAAACATACCCCGGGATGTGTGAAAATTAACCCAAGGGCAGGGGCACATTCTAACAGTACTTGTCACTTTTTTAATTGAATATATCTCATAATTCATATGGACAAATAGTTTAGGAGATACTAAATCAAATGCAAAATGTGTTAGAACTATCCTCGGTCTCCCCTAACTTATATTCTACCTTAAGTATAAGATGTGTATATACCCAATTTATTTATTTAAACTAAAGTTTTCGCCTATGTTTTCTAATGGCAAAGTTTTTGATAACATCCTCAAAAATAATTTTCCGTAACACATTTGCTTCTACACTTAGTAAAGATAAAGCATTCTTGCCTGCCTTGTTGCATTATTCTTCTGTTGAGATCTTTTATATATTTTTATTTAAAAAATTAACGTTCAGCTGAACAATTGGTTGGTTATCATTACTGATAAGAGTATATGCTGCATTCAATATTAACATTTAGAAAGGCACACTCAATATAGACTTCTACAATTATTTTATAAAGTTTTGCATGAGTGAATTTTGTTTTTACAGTTATTGTTACACTGAGTGAGTTTATGCATTATAGTTTAGCCATAGCATATGCCACTTTTTTTTTTTGTGGAGGTGCCGATGTACATATGTCACTCTTAAACCTTTGCAGATTGTATGCCGAAGGAAGGACAGAGGATGGAAGACTGTTCCACATTCACACAGTTCGGAATAAAAAAAAAGCATCACGGAATTTTACTATGTGTCAGAGAGGGGTTTTAAGACACTTTCGTTTCCAATACAACCTTTAAAGAATTTCCACCGGCTGGTTGATACTGAAAAGACTCTTCGTTGCAGTCCACAACACTTCGACTTATTAAATTCAACGAACGAATGGGCTGCACAGGGTACATAATATAGCAAATTTGTTTGTTTCAATAACTTTTTGCTGCATCTCCTTATAAGATGTTAACAGCGTTACTGTAAAATTGACCTCTACATTTCGAGAAGTTAGGGTTACAATCTTTGCGTTAGTAATGTAAATCCTGATTTATCATAACTTGGTCAGTATGGACTTCCATTCCTAAAAAAGTTAAAAATCGTTGTCCATTATTTAAGTATCCGAGTACAACACTTAAGTGGTTCAAATGTGACAGATCTGGTGTTGAATCCACTGACATACTAAAATAACCGGAAAATTTCAATTCGTCAACAATGTACGCATGGACGTTTTGAGCCATTAATTGAATTAGCTCCTCTCAGGTGGTTTTTGACAGCTAATAAGGATTTCCTTCTGCCAGAATTTCCATATTTGGAAATGTGATTTGCTAAAAATTGACAAACTGAGCAATGACTTCTAATAACTCTAAAATGTTCTAATGATCATAATCTTTCTTCCGTTCCGCCAGACATGTTCCCAGTAATCGCACTATTCCTGAATTTGTTTTTCCAACTAATATCTCGACTTAGTACCTTCTCTGCGTGTTAAATTCGTCAGCATGCAGTCTCATTGAGTACTTTTTTTTCATGATTATCAATTGCTATAGTATTTCACGGATCCTTCTTTCATTACCACAGCTGAACAATTTTTAGGAATAAACAGTTTACATACAAAACAGTGAAGTGATCCTATTGATAGTGAATACAATAGCCACTCTCTCCTGAAATTTGCATCTTTGGCTTTTGTTCAAACGAAAAGTTTCTGTCAGCAGTATCTTGTAGGTTTATTACTACTGAAATGATGGGAAGACTTGCCAAATGGCCCACTGTGGTGTTGACAGTCACTAGGCCTACCAGCAATCGAATAAGTTATGTCATCAACAGACAAGTCGAGCCAGCACCCTCGATTTTTTGCTAAATTTACTACATGTTTTGCAAACTAAGTAATTTAACCATGGTTACCTAGGTTCAATTAATTCCAGCAGTTGCCTCTACCCTTAAATCATAATTTGCAGTAAAAGTATCAAGAAGAGGAGAAGAGGTAAGTTAAGATCAGTGGGGAGAGATTAGGTTCTTGTTTTTGTGACATGAAGGAATTTGAAATGATGAACGAAAGTGACGAGGATTGTGTTTGTATCGGCATGCATAGGTATATCAGATTGTGTAGGCTGAGTGAAGAGAGCAGTCAGCTTTGTAGTTTTGGACACTATATCCATAGCCTTCTCTTGTTTATATTTTGATAATTTCCGCTTTTAATTCCGCACTTAATTGACCACGTTTCATCTTGCTTGATTTTTGAGCTCTATGAAATAAAGAAGGAAAAAGAACATTCCGTTTACACTGTTTATGTTTACTATGTCCACTCTTTTGAACCGCTGATGCCCTAAGCACATGCTTAGTTTGATTAACGGTTAATCCAGTCCGGAAGAAAAGTTAATACCCTAGACAGACTGTGTCCATAATGATTTAATTTTTAGTTAAATAGAGTCAAATGTCCTTTGTCTCACATAAATAAAAGACAGCAAGAACCCATTTGCAACAATGTTTTGTTAGAAATCACTATCATATTACTAAACATGACTATAAAAAAGTTCCATTGTCTTTGGTGAACTAAATTCAACATGCATATACCCACATACCAAGGGCGGATCCAGATGTTTGCTCTAGGGGGGGCGATCGCCCCATCGCCCCCTATAACCGCACTTGCCATCAGCTGTGGACTGATCTGTATAGCTTTCTCATTTCGTTTTGGCATGAAGATTTCATTAGCATTCAGATATCGCCAGAGTTCTTTTATCTATATAATATAAGTTTTTGATCCCGTAAGCATAGTAAAATTTAATCCCACATAAAATAGACATTATACACTTTTTGCTTGCCTTACTACTGGTGTTTTTCATACATAGGTCGCTTGCATTTCGCTAAAACACCATAATTTCTTCGGCTGGACTGCAATTTCTTGCAACTTAAATGGTGGAAGAAATTTTCGAGGAATGCTAATTAGGTAGGGTTAATATATATATTATCTTATTTGCCTTAAATTAAATATTTGCAGGACAACTGAATCTGAGATTAATTACCTCGGCTATGATAATTTTCCCAACATACTACTTTTCATCAAAATACCCGGCTTTTGTGAGCTTTCGATCACAAAAAAGGCAACAATGCTTGTACTGAAAATTCATTAGTGATATAATTTTACATTTTTTGAGAATAATTTATGACTAAAAAAGAAAAAACAATAAATACATCAAATAACTATCTAGAGTTTTCCATTTAATCAAATTACATTTGTATAAAAATTTTTAAATTTTCATGGTACACAAAGAAAGCGTATTCAAAGGAAAGTAATTTAATTAAGTATTTTGATAAACATTGGGAATTCAAAATTTCAATTTCGGGAAATTGTTATTCACTGTAGTGTAATTTGAGCTGTCCAGATCTTGTTTTCTCTGTATACCTTGAAAATTTTAAAATTTATATACAAATGTAATATAATTTGAAAATTTAATTAAATGCAAAATGAAGGGAAACTCTGGAGAAATGAAGGGAGAAATTATTTTCTATTTTTTTAACGCCGGTTTAGAAACGGTCTTTTTTAAAATTTTTTTTTTTTTGTATTTTTTATTTCATTGGATTAGAACATAAATTTTGATTTATTATTATTAGAGCTCTAGGGGGGGCGATCGCCCCGATCGCCCCCCGCTGTATCCGCCACTGCCACATACAAATTTACATACATTATGTACAGTAAAAAACAAATTGCACTTTAATAAATTGCATCTTTCCCAAAATAGCTCTTCAGTGCTTTTCCTTTTTCCAAATTATTTGATTACAAAATTCGTTCCTTATCAAAGATTTTTTCATCTTCTCCTTCTTAGATGCTACAAACTCTTCAACCCCCTTATTCTTAAGAAATCCTTTTTTGCAATTTGATGACAGCTGTTCCCGTACCCTAATTTTTTTTTTTGCCTAATTTTGTTACAAAATTAAAAAGTTTGTCATCATCTAGTGAACCAAGGAAAATTGGTGTTGGAAGCAAAAAAGTTCTCGTAAATGGAATTAGATCAGTGCAGTAAGGCAAAGGAATCTCGGTCGAAAGTTGTGATGAGTAATGAAATTTTAAATTTATGCAAAACTTATTCAAAGTTAATTTGGAAGGTTGTGAAATTTTTTTTTTAGGCGGAAAATGATTTCTTTATTAATTTTAAATAGGAAATTCATATTGGCAATTAAAATATTTTCATATGTACTGTGTATTGTGTTATGTATTTCAACATATACATAGAAGGTGTGTTGAAAGTTATGTTATATTTTTTTACTTGTCTTATTTTATACTATGAAATTTTTTTTAGTATAGACATTTTGTTATATTTCAGCACGAGAAAGGTCTTCAAAGCGCTCAGGAATCACAATTTGTCTAAGGCTGTTGGGCCTTATGATATTTCGTCCCTGGTACTCAAGTGCTGCACCTCTTCTTTAGCTAAACCTCTTCGAAAACTATTTCACCTGTCCTATTTGATAAGAATCTTTCCTTCCTTACACATGTTCAGCCAATACCCAAAAAAGGAGATGCAAGCGATCCCTCAAATTATAGATCAATTGCCCTTACTTTGATTCTTTCGAAGGCTTTCGAAACATTCATCAACACCGAATTGAGGAAATATCTAGAAATTAATCACTTTGTTAGCGATCGCCAATAAAGTACGGTTTTCATGCTGGGTGCTCTACTGAATTTTTATTAGCATTACTAACAGTCTAAGTCTGGCATTCTGCTCTTTTTTGGCTTAACTTCAGGCATTAGGTCTAGACCCTCTATTATTAAAATGGATTAAAATTTTTTTTTCGGCTTATAGCGATGACATATCAAAAGCAACTATTGATTCTCTAAAGTACCGGTAGCGTAATGTTGGACGCCTATCTCTCTTTTATCGCTACTTATATGGCAATTACTCTGTCGAAATCTCTAGCCCTTGTAGAATTCTTCCTATGCACACCACACGAGCTGTAACTCCCGAGCTCATTCTGACACCCTTGAAGTCAAATTCGACCGTACCATGAAATTCCGTTGAATGCTTCATAAACAGAATAGTACGAATGTGGAACAATTTACTATACTCTTCTTTTCCCCTCAACTTTGAGCCAAAACATTGAAAGGAAATGCACACCATCACCTACTTGTCTCAACCCAATAATCCTCAATTCCCTTCCCCTTCTTCCTTTCCTGTAAAAGCGGTGCTACGGCATCAAAAATTATCCCATATGTATTGCGTTATTAAATAGTATTTATATGGGCAATTCTGTGGCCTCCTTAATTGAACTTCTATGGTAAGCGATGAGATATAACCACACTAATGAGACCTACCTGCTTGCTAGGTCGAAAATTTCAATTTTTCTGTTTCCTTATTCAATTTGCAAATTCATTGAAATTAATCTTCATTGAATTTCAGTCGAAAGACGAGAAATTGTCCACACAGAGATTGTTGTCGAGAAGCAACTTGACTTATGTCAAATTTACATTCAAATTTTGATTTTTCATCAACTTATCATCAATATCAGCAGAATATATCAGAATCCAACCTGTTAAAATTATCGAAATATATCAGTTCGAGAAAGAACTACTATCAATGAAACAAGTAAAAAAGCTAGAATTGGTCTAAGACCAATTCTTATGATACCCTAGATGAATGCCCGTATTAAATTTCGTATGGTCACCGATCTATTCAAGTTTGATTTTGAAGTTGTTTTTCGCATATATTTCTAGAACGGTTTGTCGCACAGAAAAATGATCATAACCAATTTTATAGGATTTCATACTCTGCAGAAGTTTTTAGTACAATAAAAATGTCTTGGACTGATCGTTTTCAAAGTATAAGTAAAAAACCTAAATTTTTATATGGCAACACCAAGAAGGAGTTGCCCGATTTAGTCCATTTTGGAAATTTTATTTGCTAATGTAAAGGGTTTTCCAATAAGAGGTGTTATTTTAATTAGCCCGCTATTTCGGTAGATGTCACTTTTGGAGCTGTCATTTTTTGACATTTGACAAGTAGAAACTACGCCATTAATAAAACTGGAACGATACACGATTCAACAACGCATTGAAATTATTAAAATTCACTATAAAAATGGTGAAAATGTGGCAGAGACGGTTCGTAAAACTCGAACATTTTTGGGTAGTCGTGAAGCACCTTGTCGGACCGCAATACAGAAATTGGTAGAAAAATTCGAGCTGTCGGGACAAGTTAGTGATGTGAAGAATAAAACCCGTGCACGTCGCTCAAGAACAGCCAAGAATATTGCTGCTGTAGCCGAAAGTGTTGAAGAAAACCCAGGTTTGTCCATTCCTCGTCGTTCTTTGGAATTAGCCATTCCACAAACGTCATTACACCGTATTTTGCATAAAGATTTGGGTTTTAAGGCTTATAAAGTTCAGTTAACACAAGAACTCAAGCCGGCCGATCATCAACAATGTCGAGTCTTTGCTGATTGGGTCCTTGAAATGCATGAAAATGATCCGGAATTCCATCGAAAACTCATCTTGAGTGATGAGGCCCATTTCCACCTCGATGGCTTCGTCAACAAGCAAAATTGTCGCATCTGGGGCTCGGAAAACCCAAGAGTTATTGTTGAAAAGCCTCTCTATCCTCAACGTGTGACTGTTTGGTGCGGTTTATGGCTCCGCGGGGTCATTGGACCTTACTTTTTCGAAAATGAGGCTGGAGCAACAGATTATTAATGATTTTTTATGGCCGGAATTGGAAGGTATTGATCTGGAGAGCGTTTACTTTCAACAAGACGGCGCTACGTGCCATACAAGCAACGAAACCATTGATCTTTTACGGGAAAAGTTTCCGGACCGTGTTATCGCAATTGGCCACCGAGATCTTGTGACTTAACACCTTGCGACTTCTTCCTTTGGAACCACGTGAAAAAGAAGGTCTACGCCAACAGCCCAGCGTCGATTCAAGACCTCAAAGATGGAATTCGTGAGGCTATCGAGAACATAGGGCAGCCACTTTGCGATTTGGTTATGGAAAATTTCATTTCTTTATAATGAAATAAAGATCCGATCATTTATCTCAAAAAATGGCATTTTTCTTTGAATATCAAAATAACACCTCTTATTGGAAAACCCTTTAGTAGACACATCATGTACGAAATTTCAGCTCTCTACGTCGACGCGTTCTCAAGCAGTGTCCAAATATATAGTGAAAAACGAAAGTTTTGTATGGCAACCCTACGAAGGAGTTGCCCGATTTGTCTCATTTTCGAACTTAATTTTACTTTTTTTTTAAAGTCCGTGTACAAAATTTCAACTCTCTAAGTATGCGCGTTCTCGAGTTATCGTGCGCACAGACAGACAGACGGACGGACGGACGGACGGACATGCAAAAATCAAAATAACTTTTAATATTATGCGTGGGTGTCCAATTCATTTTGCTCTACCATCATTATTTCGAGGTGTTACAAACGGAATGACAAACTTATAGTATACCCCTATAGATTTCATCTAGGGTATAAAAACACTCCTTGGAGTGGGAAAAGTATGACAAGACCTTGGATATATTGTTTAATCGAGCTAAGTAATATTATACATGTATGATTGATGTAAAGTGAGATTACATGACTGCTACTATGTAGAAATACATGTTGGTAAGTTTTAGAGTTCATTGTAAATTTAGCAATGCATCATTTTTGTTATATGATTTAAATTTATTTATATGACATATATTGGGGCTGATCTCCCTTTTTTTTTTATCCATATGGAGAGTAATTTGTAATTGGCGCTAGATAAATATCTATAGCTATGTAGCAGATATGTAGGTACTTTCTCATACTCGTTTGGATCTCTCATAAAGTATGTTATGTGCAAAAGTCGTCAAATATTATAGGAAATCACTTCCATTCAAACTGAAATCATAGTAAAATGTTATGCTGTCTTCTAACACTTTTAACACTTAGAAGAATTTATATTGGAATCCAGCATTCTCTTAAAATTATTCTCGAAATTTCTTCTCTATTTTCTTTATTTTATACAAATCAATTAATATTATTTATTCCCTTTTATTTTACTCATTTGCTTTTGAGAAAAGTGAAAAGGAGAGCGCTAGATAGAAAGAATGTATGAACAAACGACTTACTTAGAGTTTGTTTTAGTATTCCTTAACAGCTGTCGATGACCAACCCTATCCATTGCCCCGCTCTGTAGTTGCAATAGAAGTCGAAATCGGGTCTCCTGTCTTTTTATTGAGGTAGCTGACCATCTTTATGTATTCTTGGGAATTGGAGTGTGACTTGCTTGGAAGCCCTTTCCATCCAGGTCTTTTCAATAAACTTTGTAGGGTTACCCTGGGGCCTCGGTACCTGATAATCCCACACCGCTGCATCCGGAAATTTATGTGGTGTTTCTGTATGACCACAAAGGACTGGGAGTGCTTCAGTTTAGTTACTGGAAGGTGCACAAGCCCTGTAATGTACGACCAACTTGTAAAACTCTTTTCTTTATTTCAAACCTTGCAGATTATTTTATAACACTTTAATAGTTACTTTATAAATGTTTGTTAGTCATTCAATAGCTATTATTAATTCTTCTATGAAACATTACCAATAACTCCATAAAACTTTATTAGTTATTCGTTCAAATATGATATGGAAAAAAACGCGGCACTGAAATTTTTGATATTTTCTAGCAAGAGCGGCACTAAAACTTTTACACCGGTCGTTAACTGACCAGTTAGATCCATCTGCCTGTCACGTTTTGTTTGCTGTGTCTTGCCACAGGTATAACCCGCGATCAACGTTTTTTGCCGATCCAATGACTTAGTGCAAGAAAATACGTGAAGAAAGACTCGCGTTTATTCAGAGGAAATATCTTCTCGCTAAAAACATCTGGTTTTTAATTCTTTGTGTGCAGAAATGCACAGTGTCAGCAATTCTGTATTCGAGAAATTAATTTAATAATCAATTTATATAAATTGTATTGCGGGCGGAGCCTTCAGGGTTTACTCTTATAAAATTGTCCAGCGTGAGAAGCTGTTTTCTGTGAAATGTTGAGAGAATTATCCAATGTTTTATATAGCAAAATCACTGACATATATAATATGAACTAACTGAGTTCATTGAAATATACTACAGAAAGTGGGCTCCTTCTATATTGCTGACTCTTTCGATCTAAGCACCATGTACCAACTGAGAGAGAACTGTGAACAACAAATAAATAAGTGGGTTCGTAGAAATAAATGTTTTTAAATTAATTATTTAGGGTTATTACAGATAAAAGCTGTTTTACTAAAGACAATATATTCATTAGATACACAGAAGAAATTCCAAAGGATTTATTAAAGTCATTTTTGGAGCTACGTGCTCATTTTTTCAACTTCCCGCCAATGATTTTTTCAATGTTGGCACCGACGTAAGAACTCTTTTTGATACAAAAAATTGTTCCCACGTGAAATAGAAAGTTAAGCAGTCCATATTATATATGTCAGTGAGCAAAACCAAGAATCGAAGCGATTGCAATTGGTCGATAATTTGAAGGATCGCTATGCTCTCCTTTTATGGGAATACGCTGAACGTGAGCTAGTTTCCAAGCAGTTGAAAATTTTTCTGTCGAATAAGACAAGTAGAATAGTTTGCGCAGAGGTTTAGCCAAGGATCAGGCACAAATTTTAATTAATAGGGGCGACAAACCGTCAGATCCTGCGGCTTTGGACACATTAATCCCTTTAAGGGCCTTAAACACATCTCTCGTAGGAATGTGTGTTTGTTGGTGTAATCCTATGACATTTGAACAACACGTGCGTCCGTTTACATTCGTTTTGTTCTGAAGATATTAAGTGAGAGAAATTCATGCAGGATTCTCTGATATTTTCGAGAAAAATGAGAATTTTATTTAAGAGGAATTTACATCTCCTTTCAGAACCTTGGCCAAAGCGAAATTTACCTTTTTCTTTAAAAAAATAGAGGTAGTGTGATACGATGTACATTAGTATGAATATTTTGATAGGATTTTGAGTGACTTAATAAGATTTTTTCGTTCGAGTAATCCTACGTTCTCTCGATTTTTGTTTTTAACTCGTTGTCTCAGTTGAACTACAATAGTGCATAGCCAAGTTCTCTCCCCTCATTCATGCAAAATACGAAATTAGATGACAATACTTGTTTCGGCCTAAAAAACACGAAAAATTTCCAATTTTGTTCAGCTGTGTCTTATCTTTTTATTAGGTTATCTTGGCAATATGCTCTCTGTCTCAAATCTTTGCTTCTTCTCGTCTGTTACCTCCCGATCGCATCAACAATTGAGCATACAACTTGTGCATTTTAGGCCCGATGAAGCTTCTTATTAAGTTATATGTTCTTTGATATAACTCATTTTCGACTTTTCCGTCGGTTACGACAACGGCGATAAGATATAAATGTAATTTTGCGGCGAACATTACTGTCTACATTCAATTTCCTGCCACATAAGGATAGTAACGAAAATTTGTCTGCATAGATTTCATTTTACGTTTTATAATTTTTAACATTGATTTATTTTGCCTAGGTATTGTCAATAATTTTAAAGATAAAAATTTTTAAATCTGCGTGTTTAGTCTATTCACAAATGCCTGAAAAAAAAGGTTCACATTTCGTGACATTAAGTTATAATTAACATTGTAATTTTGTGAGGACGAATTCCTTTCAATGTATTTAGCCACATCCATTAGTTTTAAAAGTGAACAATTATTTAAATGCAAAGCTTTTAGTGCACCTAGGTATTAGCTAAATGGATTTCATTCGAATTCCCAATACCACCCAACACAACCCATACTCACAAACATACATACATTTACATGTGATGTTGGAGCTTTAAACGGATCATATTTTCTGTAACTCGTGAAAAATATTTGCAATCGCCATTATTTTCTGTTGTTGTAGTACAAGATATTTTTTATGTTACAGGTCGATGTTGTTTGGCCGCCATTTGGGTTTGCTTGGCATTTGTCAGTTCGCATTTGATGGTCGCGTGGAGAGCCTAATACAGATAACAATTTATTATGGAGCATCTCATGCCTGAAGAACGTGTTGAAGTCATTAAAACATTTTATATAAATAATCGTTCACTTGTGAAAACACGAAGAAATTTGCATGATTTTCATGAGTGAAGACCTCATTTTAACTAATCTGGATTTGTAAATAAGCAAAATAGCCGCTTTTGGGGCACTACAATTCCTGGATTGATAACCAACGATCTTTACCTCGTAGAGTTACAGTATGATGCGATATATAATGCAGCGGCATCATTGACACACACGCAAGAGGCAATGCTGCAACAATTAATGACAATTGCTTATATGAAATGTTTCGTGCCCGAATTGGATCGATTGGGCATACAAAACATGTAGTTGCAACCGTACGCGGCCATATCACACAGAGCTAACGATACGATTAAAAAATGTGTTGTATTTCATAAATATTCAAAATACACATCGACTGGGAACATAAAAAAACAGCCTCTACTAATAGATGCACTTTTCGTTAAACGTATTACAGGAGTACGTAAAATGGTATGTTTGGAACGCTGTTTAATGTGCCCTAGTATAGATTACATTAAAAATTCGCTTGCAATTTCTCTGCGTATTTATTATCAATTGCAAAACAAGTAAGAAAGCTAGTATCCGCCCATATGTAATTTTGTGCGGTCACCTCTCTGTGGAAGTTTGATTTTTGAAATGGTTTTTTGCATATATTTCTAAAACGCGGCTCATCGGACATAAAAATTGTCATAACCAATTTCATAGGATTTCACATTCTGAAGAACTTTTCAGTACATTAAAACCGTCTAGGATTTATCGTTTTCACAGTATAAATAAAAATCCTAAATTTTATATGGCAAAACCAAAAAGAGGTTGCCCGATTTAGTCCAATTTTAAAATTTTATTTAGTATTTTTATGAAAATACTATATGTACAAAATTTTAGCTCTCAACGTTGAACTCGTTCTCAGGTAATGTCCAAATATGCAGTGAAAAAGAAATTTTTTGTATGGCAACCCTACAAAGGAGTTACCCGATTTGTTCCATTTTCGAACTTGATTTTAGTTTTTGTTTTTTTAAAGGCCAAAATGTCAGATCTCTCTCTAAGTAGGTACACGCGTTCTCGAGTTATCGTGCGGACGGACGGACACACGGACGGACAGACGGGCATGCAAAAATCACAATAACTTCTAATTTTATGAATGAGTGTCTAATCGATTTTGCTCTACCATCATTATTTCTATGTGTTACAAACGGAATGACAAGCTTAGTAGGTATATCCTATAGATTTCATCTAGGGTATAAAAAGAAATGGTTAATGTTGCGCAAACATTGGAAGTTTTGGTTCGCTTTAGTTTTCGATTTTTCCGTCCAAATGTACTCTATCACATCAAATAAATTTACCTCATTAAAATACAATTTGCTCTGAATCCATGACAGTTAAGTCTGCGAAGTCATTTTCCAATGCCAGAGCTTCGTAATGACTTGCGATGCCACTGCGTTTCATCACACAATTTTCTATACTAGGTACACAGCCAACTTGATTTCGGCGTACTATTTTTATTGCTGCGAAGCTTTATCTATTTTGGTTGTTCTTCTTGGCCAAAATAAAATGCCTGACGATTCCCACAATTCTGGCATGGCAGATAACTACACACTTTCTATGGTCTTCACGATATTAAAAGACATGTTGCCCAAATTATTTCCTCGCTCCAAAATGAGCTGTCATTAAAATGCTAAAGCGTCTTACATTAGATTTACTTAAAATCGAACTATACGACAATTATACAATTAGTATAAATGTGGGCTGTTGCAGTGTTGTACGTATTGCTATTTTTTTAAAGTTGTTGTGGATATAGAGGTTTGCAGCACCTTTACGATTAATGGCAGTCAGTTAAAATAAATGGGTCATTAAAGAAGTGAATACTACATCATATACGATTGAAACGTTGTAAATGGGTTGTATACATAGTATAGTAATAAAAATTGCTGTGCAATTTAAAATAAAAGCTTCAATGGATATTGAAATCAAATATAGAAGCCATGATATTTATATTAACAAAATTTGTTGTCATTTATGTCATATACAAATCGGAAGGGTCACGATAACACCTATTTTAATTACATAAAAAGTTAATTTTGCAATAAAAGAGAAAGCTAACAAAAATTTGTTTTCGAAAAAAAAACTTATATAACAAAAGTAGTTTCTAGAAAATAAATGAAAAGAAGACGCATTATAATTTTTCGAAATATTTACGATAATTTCTTTTTTGCATGAACTTCCGAGAGTGAATTCAAAGTAATAGAAAATAATTCAACACCATTACATCTTTTTCATTTCAACAAATCCATGAAATACTTGCAAATTGCAATTATATACATATACTTAGATATTATATATATATTTATTTTAGGAATAAACTCATACAGTCTTTATATTTAACACATGTCTCATATCCTCCTACTTTCCCCAGTCATGGAAACTCGGTAATGTATTGGCGAAGAATTCGAGACCTACTGTTATATCCGACTACCGACCCATAAATATTCTATGCTATCTACCCAAAGTGCTTGAAAATTAATATATATGCAGATAATTGAATACCGAGAGAGTAATCATTTTCTTAACTCATTTCAATCTGGTTTCCGTGCAATATAAACCTATGAAACCGCACTTTTGAAAATAACTACAGATATTATCGCTGAGTTGAATGGGAATGCATTTTGTATATTAGTGATGTTGGATTTTAGCATCAATCATGGGAAATGAGAAACTTTCCTCGCTTTTTCGGTTCTCTTCCTTTACTCTACGACTTTTGGAAAGCTACCTAAAAAATCGTTTGCAATCTATGAAGGTTGGCAATGCCCATTCAGAAACTTTTTTAGTAAATCGCGGAGTGCACCAGGGCTCCGTTCTGGGTCCGTTACTGTTTAGTTTATACATTAACAAGTGCCCATTTATATGCTGATGATGAGCAGTTGTACCTTGGCAGACCTATCGGATTAATGGATGCCTGCGTCGAACGTGAACGTATTAACTTGGATATAGTGAAAATCTACAACTGATCCCTAGATAATGATCTCGCACTGAATCCTGGTAAATGTAAGTGTCTAGATTTAACTCTGAGTTCTATGGATTTTCCACCCGTGTTACTGAATGATCGTAAAGTTTCCATTTTATCACGAATGAAATGCTATGAATATGTCACCACTATTCTTAGAAGGGTCTATGCTGGACTTGGTACACTCTAGTTGTCTGCTAGCATTCTGGATACTGAAACTCGATTAAAGCTAGTTCTCAGTCTATTATTACCTCATTTTACATATGCCAGTATAATTTTTCCTAAGTTGTATAGTAAATATCTGGTTAAGAAGGTTGGAAGTTGCAGTTAATGACAGCATCCTATTTGTCTATAAACTAAGAAGATGTGATCATATTTCACACTATAAAGACACACTGGCTGGATTTTCAGAACGTATTCATTTACTTAAAATTGCGCTAATTTTATTCTACAAGCTCAGATGTTATAATAAACCCGAGTACTTGAGTTCTCACTTGCAGCCATTACACTGTTCGCGAACCCCAACACCCACTTGATAAAATATCTAGAAACTAATCACCTTATTAATGATCGCCAATACGGCCTTCATGCTAATCGCTCTAGTGTAGATTTACGAACATTCCTTATCGAGTGTTAGAAACTCAATGTCTCCATAATTTTGATGAATCTGAAATTATCGCATTAGGTCTCTCGAAGACCTTCGATAGAGTCTTGCACTCTGCTCGTTTAGCTAAACTTCAGCCATTAAATCTAGACCCTCTTTTCTTAAAATGGATTGAAAGTTTTTTAACTCAAGTTATATTGGACGGAGTTACTTCTGACCGTTTTAGAATCCATGTCCTTGTACCGCAAGGTCTTGTTCTCGCCTAAAATAGAGCCTTGTGGTAAACCATATTGATTCTTCTTATTCTATGTGAACATGTATTAAAAAATAAATTGTTGAACATAAAATTTTTACTCTTTACTAGCTAAGCTCCGTATATAATATATAGTCCTGATAAATGATATACGATATTATTAATGGATGAACTATGTACAATAACAACTTAGTGCCAAACATTTTAATGCAAAGATGACATTTATGAAAGCATAAATTTCTCTGTGTACACTTCAATAGCATCCATATCTATGAATTATTGATTTGCATCCATGAGATATTACTATCATCAGAAAAGTTTTGTTTTTATGGGCGAAATAATAAAACTCCTTAGAACATGTCTAACCTTCTACATAGGAAAATCTGTCCTTTTATGTTCATATATAGATGCTGAGTCCTTTTATGTACATATATATGTAGATGTTGAAATGAATGAAGTTGTTTCATAAAAGAGCCCATCACTTATAATATCTACAATGCGGAAAACAGACCACATAAAATAGAATTGCCTTTAGGAAGTATCTCACTTAGTGTTCACTATTGACTTTAAAAAAAAACTTTAAAAATCAACCAACCGGCTTAACTTCAAAGTTGAGACTTGCTTTGTTTTTATTTGATATCTATGCAGACGTCATGTATTGGGTATGTATGTATAAATTTATTCGCATGAATATAATATCCACAGACACTATCCCAAGGATATTAAAAATAAATTACATTCGACTTATGGCGCGGAAATTGTTTCAAGTCTCCTTTCGTATGCCATTTGGTTTTTGGTTCGCGGAATAAAGGTACCTACTACATAATTTCCAGCAAACCTTCAGAGATTATAGAAATATTTACTAAAACCCAGTCATGGACTATAAAACCCTGCTCAAATAAAACCCGAACCCATTTATGTTTCAACATCATTAAGAAAGAGCACGAGAGAATTCCTTTTGTGGCAAGTGAAAAAAATAAGCTTTTAATTAAGGATATAAAGTGATCCTATATCTACCCTTTTCAAAGTTCCCCATCCTTAGTTGGTCAGTCCCTACTCACTATATATTGTGTGAGTGGAAGTTAGAATTTTTTTTTTTTTTAAGTGCATCCAAGCTGACGTTATCTAGCTTAATGGTAAACAAATTTTAGAGTTAAACATCCATCCCCATGGAGGGACTCCCTGTCCAGTCGGTCGTATTCCAAACAAATCTATCCGCAACTATAAAAGGAATTGCATTTTGTAATTTGAATACGAACGGAACGCAATTTAACTGGCTCGGAAGTCATCAAATATTTTGTAATTACAACAGTTAACTTGAAACATATGTATTTGTATGTAATATGATAAAATCCTCAATCTAGTTCCATGTATCCATAGAGATTTCATAGAGGTTTGGATTATTTCCCAAAAGCTTTTATTAACAAAATTAAAGATGCTTCTGCGATTTAAAAAAAAATATATTTTTCAGTTTATTTCTAGACTGCTCAGCGGTTTTATATTTTAATTTTCTGCACTCGATATCTATTCTGTCAGATAATCTCTAATAAAATTTGGCGTGAGGGCGTATAGCAATTCTTCAGATGAACTGCATTTACATAAAAGCTTTTTTTGAGTATATGTACTAACGTATATAAGATATGTAAATAACATGCGAAGGCGTATATATATAGTGAAATCCCAAATCCAGATTAAGCTCTTCTAGAATTTTCAGATACCTCTATGAATTTTTTGCGGATATAACATACGTATGGTATAGGTATCGTTCGAGATTGATGGTCTTGAAGGAATGTGGAATGTATGTAGGTTCTTATTTATTACCTCAATAAATCCACAAAAATTCTTTTCAAATTTGGTGTGAATTTTAAATGAATTTCCTTTCAAGTTCCAAATATTTTAAGTGTTAGGCCCGTATGTTACGCAGCCCTTGTCGTGCGTTGTAATTCCCCAGCTAACAATGGAGAAGGGGTGGATTTGCACAATTCTTTTCACCTTCACTAAGTGTGACCAAAACACCTGTTGGGCGCCACGTGGTTTTTGAGTCCACGAACTCGAGGGAAAACACGAAAAATTCAAAACGTTATAATTTTAATAATAAAAAAAATAAATTCTAGCAATACAAATGCACTATGGTTAATTCCACTTAATTTAAAAACTCTTTTATATATATGAGGTCGTAAACTTGGCGTAGCAAGGTCACACACGAACAGCTCAAAGTCAAAAGGTCACCAATTCACTTAAAATCCAAAAATCCAAAATGCAATACTTAGCTTTAATTTTCTTGTTGTTTTCCTCTTTTAAATCCTCCTTTTTTTTTTTTGTTTTGTTCCCAAAATACAAATTTTTCCTCGTTTCACCTTCTTTTGCTTTCTTTATGTGTTAATTTATTTAATATCAAAACTCGCGTTGTCGGTACTCTATCCTACCGCCTTGATCACTCGCCAAGATCTCTCCCAAAAAAAAAAAACCGGGGACTGTCTGCTTCTCCTACCAAAGCGCTTTAATTTTGCAGAAAATTACCCGTATTTTGGGATTTCCGGCCCCTATTTCCAATAGCTTTCAGAATTGGGACAGCGGTTTTCAATCGGTGGAAAAAGTTTTAATATTAATTTTTTTTTTCTTTATTTTCCAAAATGTTCTTTATGATTTATATTTTCTTTTGTATTTATCTACAAATTTGAACTTCGACTCCAGAGTGTGAAAAATTTGCATTTAATTTTTCGTTTGACAGGAGTTTCAAATTGTTTAGGTTTTTTCCTTTTTTCCTTTTCCCGCGGGGTTACATATTTTCTGAATTTTAGCTTTGGGTTACAGCCAGTCCAATTCATTTCCTTTTGTTCTTCTTGAAATGATGAACAGTAGGAAGAACCGATTTTTCCCCGTCGGTGTTTAGGTTAAGTTGTTGTTTTTTTTTTGTTTTTTTTTTTTAGGTGAATCGAGGAGAAAACTGATCTAGGTAAATATACTTTTTTTTTTTTAAAATAATTAAATTCTGTATAACTTTATATAAATACTGCATTTCTACCTCAGGTAATTTAGTGAAGAGTTCACGATTCGTGTGATTCCCTGCCCGCTTACATCATCTTCACAATGTAAGTAATTTTCTTAATTCTAAACAATGTTTAGTCCATTGAGTATTCTTTTCATTATAATTCATTTAATTTACTTGCAGGTATATACATATTTCACTCCACGGATAATAGTGTGCTGATATTTGGAATTTCTTTATGGGATCCTAGTATAGGCTCAACAATACGATGCCCTCATGAACAAACCGGGGTCATACATATATGTATTTTGAGTCGCAGATGATGTCCTCAGGAACAAGCCGGGGCTGGCAGAAATAGCCAGCTTCGTATGATCCGTAAGTATACGTTAATTCTACCATTTGTGACTGATCATCTGAAAAATAAATTACTTTGCAGAATTATTTCTATGGATTACTGAGGTATGAAGACATCTACAACAGGTAAAAAGTATAAGTATACGGAGGACATTTTCTTGATACGTTCTCTTTCATTTTCAGGTCACCACGTCTCTTTAACTCATCTTGGACTTTTATTTGTAACAAACCTCCTCTTCCTCCGGGAGGTTTCGTAGAAATCTCAGGGAAGTACTTGAACACAAATAAAAGTACTCTATGCTTCTAAAAATAACCCAACAGGCCACGCCTCCACTTAGTTTTCATATTTGAGATAAGCAAGATAAATTAATCAGTCTGAGTGTTACTTTTACTATCTTTAGAAATCCCGAAATGTAAACTAACTAAAATGGTACTATTGCTTCACTACGATACAATACCCAGGACTAACCTCGCCTAATCTTGATCGTCGTCCAATCCGTGGTATGTTTGAATCACTGGACTTCGTACTGCGCACGATCCCAACACCATGAACCAAACGTAATCAGCTCCTATCCCTTTATGGCCTACTTCAACAGAACAATCATTTGCAAACTGGAATAGTTAGTATGCTATCGTATACTAACGACACCATGTACTTTGAAATTCTATAGCAATAATCCAAATAGAGTATCGACCGCAGTCAACTTAAGCGGCGTATAGATACTCGATAGTTATCCAGAGAAGCTGGATGGATGCCTTATTGGGGCTACCAAAAAAAAAGGAAGGTATGCTAGTCATAAATATCTTGATTTGAATGGTATACTTTAAGGTCTTTAGCATGCCAAGTACCCGCACTTTTGCCTTTGCTATCCTCTAACGAATACGTCCAAGGAGATACGATCTTGGCCACTTTAAATGGCCCTATAAATTTTGGAGCGAGTTTGGCATTGAAATATTTGGATGCCTCTGAAAGAACATAGTTCTTACGCCAAACCAAATCATTTATCAGAAACTTTTGGTCCCTTCTACGTAGGTTATACGTTTGTCTAGAGGCTTCCGTTGCTTTTACTAGTCTCTTCCTAACATCTTCCATTACTTCCTTCAGAGCTAACGAATGTGATTCAGGATCTAAGAAATCATTTTTATTTAATGGTCCATGTAACTTACCATAAGTTACCATCTCGCGGCCGAAGTTAATAAAGTAGGGTGTCAATCTTGTCGTTTCTTGCGTCGATGTACGGATAGCACAAGCAATCTTTGCCAGGTGCAGATCCCAAACTCGGTGGTTCTCCGACACATACGCGCGAAGCATGGATTTAATTATCTGATTTACCCTCTCAGCTGGGTTTGCCTGTGGATGATATAACGCGGTGTATCTTATCTCCACTCCGTAATTATCACACAGTTTCTTGAATTCGCGACTTCTGAATTGTGCACCGTTATCACTCACGATGACTCTTGGTACACCGAAAATTAGAAAAACTTGATCCTCTAAACACTGAATTACAGAGTGAGCAGTCGCCGATCGTAAAGGGAAAAGAACAGGAAATTTACTAAACTGGTCGACGATTGTGAGAATATAAACGAACCCTCGATTCGACCTAGGAAGTGGACCTATCAAATCTATACTTAAGTACTCCCACGGCTTATGCGCTATTCTTCGGGGTGCCATGAGTCCCGCTGGTTTCTTCCTCTCCGGTTTAGTTGCCTGACAGGTTACACACCTTTTTACATAGGCTGTAACATCCGATTTCATCTTGGGCCAGTAATAATTGTTCGAAAGACGATCGTGTGTTCTCTGTATGCCACAGTGTCCTGAAATTGGAATATCGTGAGCTTTAAACATCACCTCTCTTCTCTGGTCTTTGGGAACTACTTGTTTCCAAAAATCTGCCTCCATAGCTAAAGACGGATATCTAGGATGACGATGCTTCCAGAGCGTTGAATTTTCAACTTTCCAATCGGGATATTTAGACGGTTCCCTCTCTACATTATCCAGCATTTTAATGTACCATTTATCATCGGTCTTCGGAGGTGCATTGATGGAATCCAGAACAGATACTGAGCGAGATAACCAATCTGGTAAGAGGTGTTCTTTGCCCTTTCGATGTATAATATCGAAATCGTGTTGTTGAAGCCTCATCGCCCACCTAGCTAATCTACCAGTGGGGTCCTTCAAGTTATGTAGCCACACTAAGGACGCATGATCAGTGATGATGGTGAATTTTGATCCCTCAATATATGGTCGTAATTTTTCTATAGCCCACAAAACCGCTAGGCATTCCCTTTCTGTCGTCGAATAGTTTCTCTCGCACCTATTTAATGAACGGCTGAGGTATGCGATAACTTTGTCCTGCCCGTCAATGCTTTGTGTCAAAACTGCGCCCACTCCAAATCCTGAAGCATCAGTGTGGATAATAAAAGGGTGGTTGAAATCGGGGCACGTAAGGATCGGAGAACTTACCAATCGTTCTTTTATCTCCCGAAAAGCAGTGTCACATTCCGATGTCCATATGAATCTTTTCTTTTTCTTCAGCAATTCAGTGATTGGAGCTATTATTGACGAGAAATGTGGGACAAATCTGCGATACCACGCTATTGTGCCGATAAATCTACGGACTTCCGAGACTGTTTTCGGATGAGGGATGTCCAATATACATTTGACCTTCTCAGGGTCTACCTGAAGGCCTTGCTCTCCTACTACATATCCCAGGTATTTAAGTTCCGAACGACAAAATTCGCACTTCTCATAATTTATTACTAGCCCGGCGTTATATAACCTTTCTAGTACTTCATGTAGCACTTCCTTATGCTCTTCAAATGTTTGTGTAACGATGATTACGTCATCCAGATATACAAAAACATTGGTTTCTAAACTCCCCGAGAGGACTTTATCTATTAGACGTTGCCATGTGGCAGGTGAGTTGCTTAACCCGAAAGGCATCCTCCGAAATTGGAATAGCCCACGATTGGGTACTGTAAAGGCCGTATATTGTTTTGAATTCTCTCCCATCGGAACCTGCCAAAAAGCGGATTTTATATCGAGTGAGGACATATATCTCGCATCTCGGAGCTTATCCAGTGTAGCCGAAACATAGGGAAGAGGGTATGCGTCCTTTTTTGTGACTTTATTTAGTTTACGAAAGTCGACACAAAATCGATAAGTGCCATCTTTTTTTTTAACCATTACAACAGGCGAGGACCAAGCACTATTCGAATGCTCTACTACTCCATCCGCTAACATCTTATCCAACTCTTCGTTAATAATTTTTTGGATTGCTGGTGAGACGGGATAGTACCGCTGTTTAATCGGAGAAGAGTCAGTAACGATGACATGCTCGACTTGGTTAGTGCAGCCTAACCCTTTCCCCATTTTCATTTCTGCTTTATTAGTAAGCTCACTAAGCTCGATCTGCTGCTCAGGTGTTAGCTTGGAGTGACTTTTGAGGGCTCCAATATGGTAAGTAGTTTCATTATCGCTGAATCGCCAAGAGTTGTGCCTTAAATCCGCCGATATCCCCATGACTTGCCAAAAGTCTATCCCAAAGATTATGGATTGAGGTAATTCTGGAATTATCAAAACGTCCACAACTGCTATTCGCCCTTCCAATTCTATTGGCAAGCTTACTTCCCCAAGTACCTCTATACTTTTACCATCTGCCAAACATACTGTCTTGGCTCTCGTTTTCTCCAGCTTTAGTCCTAATTTCTGTAATAATTCCCAACTTAGTTTCCCAACAATGGTTCTAGAAGCTCCTGAGTCCAATAAACCAACAACCTTAATTCCAAAAATTGATACAACCAGATGTGGACGCACATCACCCTGTATTTCTGAGAATACATAATCCACTAATGTGTTGAGTGTGTGATCAACCCTTCTGGATACCTTACTTCTAACGCAACCGGATGGACTCATAGCATGGGCTTTTTGGGAATTACTTGAGCTCGACCCGCCCGTTATTGTCGAGCTCCTCTCGCGTTTCCCGAAGCTTGATTTTGTTGACTTTGACCTAGGTTATTCTGAGATTGACGTATACTCCTGCTAGTTACCACTTGTCGTGTCTCATCTGTTCCGCTTGAGTTATTTTTTTGTTGCCTTTGATTTCCAGTGTTATCCTTACAGTGATCGCACCTGGAGCGAGTGACGCCCGGGGCCCCACAACCGTAACATCTAAGATTATTCCGACAGAAGCGAGCTAGGTGTCCTGTACGACCACAACTAAAACATTTTGGACCTGAATTTGTTGTTGAGTGGGACGCTGGAGACTGATTTGCTACTATTGAGATAGTAGGCCATTCCGTACCAACATATGCCAAGTCTGGTTCGAGGAGCTGGTTACTTCTTCTAGAAGGTGGAGGTGCATAAGCCTCGACCGAAGTGCGAACAGATTCTAGACGTCGACCCAACTCGATAAGTTCTTGAACAGTGTTAACTTCAGTAAGCCCCAATTGGGTCTGATAAAACGGATTAATATTACGTTTTAAAATCCTCAATTGGTGAGCTTCAGTTAAGGGATCAGATAATCTAGCGAACATGGTCGTCATAACCGCTGTGTATATCCCAATTGTTTCGTCTTTGCCTTGCGTCCGCTTTTTGATTTCCTCTAACAATCTGTCGTCATAATCATAAGGTAAGAATTCTTTTTTTAATTCTTGTACTAATTCTGCCCAACTACGAAATTTCGATTTATTGGCTCTGAACCATATAAGTGCTCTGCCTGAAAAGAGGTCTAAAGCAGACTGAAACAATTGCCTTTTGTTTATTCCCCGAGCTCCAGCCAGCTCATTCACTCTTTCCAAAAATGAGTTCAAGGACTGGCCTTGGTCTCCCGAAAATTTAATATCCCATTTGTACAAAGCTGCTCGAGGTCTTGAGCCAGTCATAACTGCAGTAGGTAACGATAGGTCTTCATCTGCTTCCGAGAATTCATCTTCGTCCCCTTCCGCTTTAAGTTTTAATGACCCCAAAGATAAAATCAAATCCGCACGAACTCTACCTATCTCCTTTTTTTGCTCTTCACCTACGGGCTTAATTCTACTGAGTCTTCCGAAGGCCCACTCTATTTTGGTGATTATTTTTTTATAATCGCTACTATCAACCTCCCCTTCGAATTCCTCTACAAGACCTTGCACCTCCTCCAATTTCTTGTTTAAAGCTTGTATATCGTCTTCGAATTTAATGGGGTAGGGATTTACTATTGTAGACCTGCCATCCTTCTCGGCCTTTAAAACGGCATGTAAACTAATGCGCATATCATCTACCTTCCCGGTAGGTAAACCCCTCACAAGTAATTCATAAGCTAACTCTTCCTGGTTTAAACGGTTTATCTCCATTTTAAATTCGAATAGATTGTAGGTTAGTTAGATACGACACGAAATGCGAAAATGATCTTATTTTTCTGACCGAAAAAGGAGAAAAAAAAACTTGAAATTTAAAAGCAATTAGCCAAATACCCACAATAATTTAAACGCAGCGAATCGATTCCGATTCTACAATCTACCTAGTTAATAGGTCGCAGATAATTCTGACCATCAACTTAACTGCTGAATAAGTTGCGGCGTCAAGTGAGACAAAACAAAAAAAACAAAATTCGATTCGATTCCAGAGTTTGTCCACTCTTCGCAACCTCCAAATCCACTATCCAGGGAACTTTGGAAAATTAAAACTGAAATTTAAAACTATACTAGGAAATAGCAAGAATAATATTCAGTACGGCGTTATAACAAAATATACGTATTTCCTCGTAGAAATAACTCCTTTAATAACGGATGGAAACCTTTAGTTGTTCTGCATTTATAGATACATATGGCATCGAATTATTATCATAATTTATTGTTACTAGAAATCTCGCTTGTGTGTCAAAAAAAAGGTTTTTTTTTTTTTTTTTTTTGCTAAAACGTTAAAATAAATTCAATATGTACCTGGGGAAGGAGGCAAGTACGTACAGTGATAAATATATCACACTCCACAGAAGCATCAATTCATGAATCGAAACATTTAAATAGCTTGCAGTCTTTTCCCCCGCTTTGTATTTATTGCCGCCACGAAAATTAAAACTCAATTTCTAGCACAGTGAACCGAAGAGAATTCATCCGTTCGAAACTAGGTCAGCTGTTGGTCTAGGTCAAGTATTGAATTGCCGGCTAAAGCAAGCAATTGCCAGTTCAATTCTCTAGTAACTCGTCATCACAAATTGTCTCTTCAGATGAATGCTATTATCGACACATCTCTTTATCACCTAACAAACTGAACGAAATTGGAATAATCTACCTACTGGGCAGAGCTAGTGATCGCCACGCCGGTACTTTAGTGCAAACGTGTGGGCAAGTCATTAAACTTGTTAAGACCAAATTATTTGTGATTTTAGTGTTTTAGTGAGATTATAGTGAGATTATCCATAAACTATTATTATCTTTTGTGGCTATTAATTAAAAAAAAGGATAAGTGAAAAAAAATTAAAATTATCAAAGCAAAAATAGTGTTAGGTTATTTATCTCTAATCGTACGCTCGAAGTGCATGCATGAGAGAACGTGGTGTACCTGTTTGGAATATGCTATGGATAACCACTCAAACAAAATCATGAACGTATGAACGGCGGAATGTATATATGGTAAGCTTATTCTTAAGATTTTATAATAAAATATATTTCAAAAGTAACAATTAGTATTTTGCAAGTAATTCCATTTCCTTAAAACTTATCATATAATTATATTGCTCGTGTTTCGTAAACGACGTGCCTTGCTACTTTCCAAGTAAACAACCTATTCTAATGCGATTTGATTTCCATTTCCCCTTGCAACATTTCCTTGTGCACTATACCAATCTCGTATGAAAACCTAGATTAATCTTTTCTTTTGTCGGATATTTGTAAACACACCCTTTTGATTAATTTGATGAGTAATGTGTGGAATTATATCAATTTTCTTTGAAATTTTATAGTATATGAAGAGAAGAAAAGGACTGGTAGTGATGTGCAATTACAATACAATTTTAGTTAACTCGATGATCGCCATCTCCACCTTTACTTTGTTGATAATATTGAAATTAATGTCGTTATGTTAACATTGTTGCGGATACATTGCAGTTGGCAACATGTTTGCGGAATGAAGTTTAACCAATTTTCAGCTTATTGTTGAAATAACATTTTTTTTTTTCTAAAATATAATTAGGTGTTTTAGGCCCCACGTTGGGCGCCAAATTTGTTACCCAGCCCTTGTCGTGCGTTGTAATTCCCCAGCTAACAATGGAGAAGGGGTGGATTTGCACAATTCTTTTCACCTTCACTAAGTGTGACCAAAACACCTGTTGGGCGCCACGTGGTTTTTGAGTCCACGAACTCGAGGGAAAACACGAAAAATTCAAAACGTTATAATTTTAATAATAAAAAAAATAAATTCTAGCAATACAAATGCACTATGGTTAATTCCACTTAATTTAAAAACTCTTTTATATATATGAGGTCGTAAACTTGGCGTAGCAAGGTCACACACGAACAGCTCAAAGTCAAAAGGTCACCAATTCACTTAAAATCCAAAAATCCAAAACGCAATACTTAGCTTTAATTTTCTTGTTGTTTTCCTCTTTTAAATCCTCCTTTTTTTTTTTTGTTTTGTTCCCAAAATACAAATTTTTCCTCGTTTCACCTTCTTTTGCTTTCTTTATGTGTTAATTTATTTAATATCAAAACTCGCGTTGTCGGTACTCTATCCTACCGCCTTGATCACTCGCCAAGATCTCTCCCAAAAAAAAAAAAACCGGGGACTGTCTGCTTCTCCTACCAAAGCGCTTTAATTTTGCAGAAAATTACCCGTATTTTGGGATTTCCGGCCCCTATTTCCAATAGCTTTCAGAATTGGGACAGCGGTTTTCAATCGGTGGAAAAAGTTTTAATATTAATTTTTTTTTTCTTTATTTTCCAAAATGTTCTTTATGATTTATATTTTCTTTTGTATTTATCTACAAATTTGAACTTCGACTCCAGAGTGTGAAAAATTTGCATTTAATTTTTCGTTTGACAGGAGTTTCAAATTGTTTAGGTTTTTTCCTTTTTTCCTTTTCCCGCGGGGTTACATATTTTCTGAATTTTAGCTTTGGGTTACAGCCAGTCCAATTCATTTCCTTTTGTTCTTCTTGAAATGATGAACAGTAGGAAGAACCGATTTTTCCCCGTCGGTGTTTAGGTTAAGTTGTTGTTTTTTTTTTGTTTTTTTTTTTTTTTAGGTGAATCGAGGAGAAAACTGATCTAGGTAAATATACTTTTTTTTTTTTTAAAATAATTAAATTCTGTATAACTTTATATAAATACTGCATTTCTACCTCAGGTAATTTAGTGAAGAGTTCACGATTCGTGTGATTCCCTGCCCGCTTACATCATCTTCACAATGTAAGTAATTTTCTTAATTCTAAACAATGTTTAGTCCATTGAGTATTCTTTTCATTATAATTCATTTAATTTACTTGCAGGTATATACATATTTCACTCCACGGATAATAGTGTGCTGATATTTGGAATTTCTTTATGGGATCCTAGTATAGGCTCAACAATACGATGCCCTCATGAACAAACCGGGGTCATACATATATGTATTTTGAGTCGCAGATGATGTCCTCAGGAACAAGCCGGGGCTGGCAGAAATAGCCAGCTTCGTATGATCCGTAAGTATACGTTAATTCTACCATTTGTGACTGATCATCTGAAAAATAAATTACTTTGCAGAATTATTTCTATGGATTACTGAGGTATGAAGACATCTACAACAGGTAAAAAGTATAAGTATACGGAGGACATTTTCTTGATACGTTCTCTTTCATTTTCAGGTCACCACGTCTCTTTAACTCATCTTGGACTTTTATTTGTAACACGTATTCACCAAACCATTTAATTGAAATTTAATTTAATTTCTGTTTTAGTTCTCCTGTAAGAGAAAGTTAGATATATATTTCGATTTAAGCGGGTGGAGTATCCTTTGCACTGTAGCCATCTTTGGCTTATTGTACAAGAGATGGTTAGGGCATACTTAAAATTAAATTAAAATTTAATTTGCATTATTTTATATTATAGTAACGTATATATAACTTTAATTTTAATTCAAGTGTGTCCCAGCCCTCTATAATGGGAGTAGGTACTAAAAAAACAATTAAATTAAATTTCATTTTAATGGCTTGGTGAATACGGCCCTAAGTGTTTGTATGAATAGTTTTAGATGTAGACAATTTTTGCTCATTTTATGATATTTTGTAAATTTTTACACGTTCAAATGGTTATTGCAGATACTGAATCCAGATGACGTTACACGTATTCCTTCCTTAATATCATGGAAAGGTATGGATTGGAGCTCAGATTCTTCTACATACATTTTCTAATTTGCTAGACATTTTCTTAATTTCTAATAAGGAATTAGATTTTGTTTGTTCATAACCACAAATGTCCGTACGTAAGTGAGACATTACTAGCTCTCAGTGCATGCCTGGCTTTCTTACTGGTAGAACCGAGATCTGTCTAACATCTCTGACTGATCTTTGGGTCACGGTGCCCGGTTGTATGTATGAACGTAGCTCCACTCCGAGAGCTGATTATCTGATTATGCAATACATGGCTAGACCCGAACATACACTTTCCCTGCACGCAATATGGGCCACCAACAGCGACCCGTTGCTGTCATTTGAAAAAATAATGCCTACTTATGATAATAATAATGAATGAGAATAAAACGAGGAAAAAAACGCCGAAAAAATCACGTTTCTTGTATGGGGGCCCCCTTTAATTTTATTTTATTTTTATTATTTGTTGTTATATCTCCAATAGAAATATTATCAAACATACCTAACTTCTCAAATCCATCAACCTATAACAACCCTGCACTTGCCCTACCGCATTTGTTTGAGATCTTATATTCTATTCTTGTGAGCACTTAAATTCCTAATACATGATCTCCATATCATAGTCCCGTACTACAGTGACCACTGAATCAAAAATCTCATTTTTTGCCTCACAGTGAATCGTGTATGTGAACACATAACTTCCAGCTATGCTGTATTTTCACCACAGCATAGGTACTACAGTGCCAACGTTAGGACATCCAAGATACGCTCAGTTTCAACAATGTTCTAACAGTACAACAACTAAATATCTTCCAAAATGGCAGCATTGTGCGTCACAGACTCCCTTTCCACCGCCAAACATTCTATACAATCATGACCTCATCTATTTAGTACTTATGTTTTTTCTTCCTTTTCACTCCCGTTGGGAAGCTCCCCTCCCCATAGCCCCTAGGATCTGAGACTTCAATCTGTTACTTATTGAGAAAATAGTACCATATTATGAGGGGTTTGTTTGTTGCCGCCCCAGATACTTACGGGCTAACCTATTTGTTTATGTCGAAAGCCTTCATGTTGTCTTATAAACCTTACAAATGTTCTTTGTCTGTTGTTGTTGATATAAAGAGTGGAAATTTATAGGAGTGGGGATAAGTAATGGGGAAATCATAAAAAATTCGGAAGAGCAAGGTAGAAAAACGTGCAAGACCTTTAGAGTTGGGATTCGAGCCCACTAACGCAGGTGTTGTTATTATGTCGACAAAAAAAAAAATTTAGAGTCTCTCTATTAAATGATGTTGTAGTGCAAGACGTGGTATACGATCTATGCATTCTTTAAAGCCGAAAAATTTAATTACAAGTATGTTTGATATTTTTATTATAATACAGAAACGGTTCACGCAGAAAACATTTATTTGTAAGATCTTGTCTTAAGCGAATAAATATGAAGACCAGATCAAGATTGGAACTTCGAACCAAACCAGCGATGAATTAACTTAGGAGGACTTATCAGACCTATTCATGACGTGAGTAATAAAAATCAAAAAATTAAACCTGCATAATTGTATGTTCACAAAACAATTAGGAATTATTCGTCAATACCTAAGTTACCATCATCATCATCATCATTCTTCAATCTATTAAGACTCATAGGCCAAGGAAGGTAGTTTTCAATCGTAACATTTTTATTCGACAGCTTTTTGGTCACTCTATGATCTCTTAATAAGATTCGTCTTCTGATAAAATGATTTTCATGTAAGTTATCTTAGACCAAAACTTTCTTTGCAGGATACAGTTGAGGATCGTCAGTATTATGGCGAAGTCACATGTAGCTAAACAACATCCATTTTCTTCGTATTCTTTCCTAGATTAATTGTCTCCGCAAAAAATCTTTCTTTTTTGAAACTTAATAGATTATTTCGGAAATTCTAAGGATTCGCCATAAATATCATTTACAAACATTGGTAGTTGGCCTGATGATGGGTGATATTCCATGTATTGCATTCATATAGCAGTATACTCCTTTAAAATATCGTAGCTTTGGGGAACTGATATAATCTTTCACTGTTACTTGATTGAGCCTGAAACAGGCGAGATTTTCTATCATAGTATTTTTATCGTGGTTTCGATTGATCAGCAAGCAGATAGTTCTATATTATTGTTATTGTCGAATGCAGTTATACAGACATTATTAAAAATTGTAAAAAGTATAAACGTAGACAGCATGTCTATATTCTTAACTAACTTCAATATTTATATTGAAGCTGTAGGATAGTCTACCAAGATGAAGAGCTTTGAATCTTTACAAGAACCAGAATTTTTGGGAAATATGTATTCTCATAAGAAACTTCTTGTAGCAGAAATTCGCTAAACTCGTTTCTCTTAATTTTCCATCCCATTTAACATGATCCAACTCATTGGAAACTTAATGAAATCACCCAGAGTTTGTATTACTGAAATGGCAATAGGCTCGTGTGAAAATGTATTGAATCAATTCGTTCCTTGCCGCTTTTCATCCTTTCCAAACCTCAATAAGCAATTCATGCAGATTTATTAAACTTTAAGTGAAATTTAAAACTGTAATCACAGCAGAAAAATAACAATTTTAAAAACTTTATGATGAAAAGGAATCTCTTTTTCTTTTGCATTTCATTTATATTTTTAACTAGGGAGCACCACCAGGGTTAAAACTTAGCAATGGAATTTCATATTAGCAGGTAAAATTCTGCCGAAATGCGAGCATATTTTCATAAGGTTGATATTTTGTACAACCCTACTAAGTAATCGAATGTGAAAGTTTTATGATGTTTTCATACACATAATGTATAGTAGTGTATATACGTTCATTCATATGTATACATATATACATTATTTTTATCCATTACATAGAGCATTGAATAAATAATGATCATTCAAAATTTATGTACTCTATACTTGTGCATTACCCTGTACTGGTTTAAATTTTTAAATAGGCACCCATTTAGATGGATGGTATAAATTTAAATATTTTTAAAAGCATGCGAATATCTTATGAAATCGGATTACGTAGGTGTAGAAATCAAACCCGATTTTTTAAAAATTAAATCAAATTTTATTCTACTCGATGTGGTTTTTTGTTAGGCACATCACAGAAATATCTATTGTATCTATGTGTATGTGTATATGTACTTATTTGTGAAAAATACAATGAAAGCTGCAGAAAAATTTTTTTCTCTGCAGACCCTTAAAAATTCCACAAGTTGTTAAATTCCTCGCTTGTACGAATTTTTGTTTTAATTTTAAATAAAATTAATTTTTCACTGGCAGTAATCACATATTATAGATTCTCTGTCTGTTGATTTGCTCTACATATAACTTGCATTTAAAAATTAAAACAAAAAAAATCATTTTCTGACCATACTTCTGACCCCCCAAAAACCTAAAACAAAGTTTAAAAATTCAAATTTATTTTTAGCCACTTAGTTATTCACAAATCTTTATGGATATTTAACTTTAAAAGATTTAATTCTAACTATACAGGCTGTCCTACACTAATAGGTCAATATTTTGCCAAATGATTCCTCTGGTCCAGACAAGTAAAAAATTGTAAGGTGGGGGGGGGTGGAGGTAGTAAAATATACTCCTTTTTCATCAAACACCCTATATCTTCAAAAGTACACCTTGTATGGTCTGATTTAAGATGGCATTGTATGCAGAACTTTATGGCCTTTCCAACGACTTCTCAAACATGCCCGCAGCCTTCACCACTCCAGAATTATGACGCTTCAAATTTGAAATTTTGGTTTTTTGTTGTTTTTATCTTAGTTTTTCCGTTTTTGTTTTCCTTAAATACCCCCAATAACGTACACCTTTTTACAAAATTTCCCCATAATCTCCTCTTTAATTTTACCTACAACACTCTATGTACTAACTCTAGCCGTTAAAAAGTTATTAGCTCTTAACCTATTCAGGTCATATCAAAATTAGACGATATTTTTATAAAATGACGTGTTTTGACGTGTTTTCAGTCACTAAGGGAACAAATTATCTGTGACCTGAGTAGGTTAAGAGCTAATAACTCCTTAACCTCATACATAGATACAGCGTAAGTGTACTAGGTTAAATTAAAGAGGAGACTCTGGGCTTTCGAAATTTCGTAACAAAAATGTATGTTAGTGAGAGTAAGTAAAACAACAACAAAATTTAGTTTGAAGCGTCATAACTCTGGAGCGGGGAGGGCTACGGGGGTAGTTAAGCAGTCGTTTGAAAGGTCGTGAAGTTCTACATTCAATTCCGTCTTAAAATAGACCGCACAGGGTGTAGTTTTGAATATATAGGGTGTTTAATGAAAAAAGAGAATATTTTACTAATCACCCGTAACTCGACAAGGTGATATTTTGCTTCCCCCCCCCCCCCCCCGCATGTCATACAATTTTTTGTTTAGCTGGACGAGAGGAAACATTTGGCAAAATATTGACCTATTAGTCTGGGACACCCTGTAGATAGCACAAGATTTCGCCCATGCGATTCTACTATGACTGAAGAAGGGTAGTTCCTCTTCAATTGCCTATGATCCTTTATTATTTAATCTCTAC
Source organism: Dioctria rufipes (assembly GCA_963924295.1). Classification (NCBI taxonomy): domain Eukaryota; kingdom Metazoa; phylum Arthropoda; class Insecta; order Diptera; family Asilidae; genus Dioctria; species Dioctria rufipes. The sequence goes on along the minus strand of OZ002740.1, from coordinate 18,528,269 downwards.
ATTTATGTGCTTATTATCCAAGCTTGCATTTATAGTTCATAGAGTTAAAACTTAACACCTAATAACATCTGGTTAATCAAACTTATAAACTATTACAGACGTTTTAGTTTATAACTTAACCTCTATAACAATTTTCTTCTTTTACAAAAGTTCTACTGCTTCTCGTGCACTGAATATCATGTGCCAATAGATTCCAGTAGATTCAAGTAGAGGCAGAATAGCAAAGGGCTAAGAATGGATACTTGAGGAACTCCAGATAATAGAGATGTTTCACCCGAGCACACCTCATTTACCCTAACAAACTGACTGCGTCAAGAGTTGCAGACGAATAAAATAAAGCTTCTTTTGAAATTTTTCCCATTAGCTTGCAATGACTGATAGAATCGAATGGCTTGCTGAAATCGAGAAAAGCAAGGTTTGTAAGCTGGTCCTTATCTAGCGCTTCATTTATATCAGATGTTACCTTGAGCATAGCAGTTTCGCAGCTATGATTTTGTCAGAATCCAGATTGCCAACAAGCCAAATATCCATTTAGGTCAATGTATTTCACAGCCTGCATATAAACAATCTTTTCAAAAACCTTAGCAAAAAAACATAGAAAACTAATTGGTCTGTAGTCCGTTAGAACTACTCATTTGACGCATCCATACTTCAGTGAAAAGAGATCAACAGTTTTAAGTGTGCTCTCGTTTATAGCAGCATCCGCCATTTTATTTTACGATCCACATCTGACAGTTTTCCTAAATCTGATCAATTTTACAAGTTCAGTGAATGAACCTTGTAAAATTGTTAAATTATATTTACCTCATACATCTATGTTGCTAATTCTCACATACATAAATATAACTGGCGCTTTGCTTGCGTTAATTATGTAAAAATTGAAAATGAGTTTTACCAAAAACTGACTACAGTAATCGAATCTTGTTTATTATGAACTTTCCCCATGTGGAATATAAATGTTATGGATCTCTCGAACTCCAGCCATGATGGTAAAAATATTAACACCGTATGGCAGATATGAGAAAAACTTGTTGTTTTGCGACGTCATTTGGAGACAAATGTCATTTTCAGCGAATTCGTTTTTAGTTTTTTGTTTTATTATGACTGGAAGACGTTTTGAATTGTGCAGTTTATATTTTCAATACAGTTGGGATGACCAGAGCGGCCGACACGACGACCTGTGACGTTTGCAGTCATTAGAAACAGTTTTTTGCACGATATACAGTGTAACAAGGTATGATCGCCCAGGCTGTCAAATGCATGTGACGTCACACGAATCGATTCTTAAAACGGGCAAAATAAAGTGATAATATTTATGTAAATTTATTCCACTGTATCCATTGAAATTGTTGCAATAAATATCATATGAGATTCTTACCACAAATATACATTGAATTTGTTAGTTTAAACCTCATTTCAGGGAAATATGTTCGGATCAAAACAAAGTGCCACGAAAGTTTTATCGATAAAAAATGCAAAATAAGACTAAAATACTTGTGATTTGCACTCCTAATGGATTATTGATGATCTTTTTATTATTTTTATAGTGAGATTAGTTAGTGGTAATCGTAATTTTCTCAAATTAAGGGCAAGTTTGCAATACATCATAACGAAGTGTAAAAAGTGGGGTTAGTGGCAAATTAAAATGTGGAATACAATTCTAATAATCTTCCTTCAATTTATCTTTCTATTTAGAAAGTAAAATGGTACTTATTTTAAGATTTTAAATGGATCCAGTTAAATAAATTTACATAAGTATTAATTAAACTTTATATTTTTTACTTTTTAAGAAACGCGTCATGCGAATTGATTAACAGAGAAAATGCAAATCTATGGTGCCGGATAGTCATACCTTGTTAGTATGTATATACCGTGAATTTTGTGTGGGAAAATTTTATGGAGAGTTATTACACAGGGGTCTGCAATGTCTGTCGGTTGCTCTATTCGTCACAATTGCGTTTAAGGCTTAAAGCTGCAAACCCAAGATCCGTACCGAGATTCAACTAATTTGTGAGTGTTTCACATCATACACTTCTTTCACACACTTCCGAAAATAAAATGACACCCAATCTACATGGAGAGCTACACGTTACAAGCTGCAAGCTACAAGATGCGCTATTTCAGCGTATTCCTATGAACGTAGTCAATCCATGTAGCTTGAAGCTCTCTATGTAACAATATCTACGGTATAGCATACATATGTGCAAACTGAAAATTTGTAGCTTGATACTTACAGCTTGTAGCGTGCAGCTCTCGATGTAGATTGGGCCTGATTCCTTTTAAAAAGTGAAGTGAGTAGGTAATTTCGAAAATTAACTTCGAACGTTAATTTCACAGCTTTTTGGCAATCTTATGTGTGAAAATTAGTGCGGCTGCGAATTATTATCCTCTAAACATTTTATGTTGGTAATAAGGATGAATATAATATACCGCAAAAATTTAATTTTGTCGCTATTTTTTCTTTGGATTAGGGTCCTTGCGTGCTGCACTAATAAACTTCGCCTCTAATATCTCATGACATAATTTTTTTTAGTCAATTAGAGCTTTCTAGTCTGTAAATGGCGAGTTACAATTTATTAGTGATAAATAATAATTATATGTGCTTACTACTTCTAAAATAAAATCGCTCCTCGATGATTTCACTGCTATTAACTGCAACATCTAAGGTTAGTGAAGTGAGTGAATCACTTATTTCTAGACTAGAAAAGAGATTCACTTCATTCACTTTTTCTTATTCCATCTTTGTAGAATCTCAAGAGGTACCAATTAAATATTTAATAAAAACATGAGTTTCTTCGTGTTAATAACTTCGGGAAAGTAGTTATATGCTGGCGATGAAAAAAGAAATTTCCAATTAGAAAATCTTTTTCATTTTGATAAGCGCGATTTAAATTCGAACAAATTTGTGACATTTGTCTCCAAATGACGTATGGCTCAATTGACAGATAAATCGGATGTACCTGTTAATCTTTGTATCATGGCTATATCCAAAATTCAGATTACATACCTTGACAAACGTATGACAGGTCAGTGGATTTTATTATTTATAAGTTGAATTGACAAATGTAAGATATATGTGAAGTTTGTTTATGTTGTTTACACCTATATTAGACAGTAAGTTACTGCGATATTAGCAACACAAAGTGTATAATAATCCTTTTTCCATTTCTTTATAATTTGTTCTAAATTACAAATTCCGCGGGTTAATTGCTTCAGATGTGACAGCTGCCTGTCAACAGGTAAATTTTATATATTTGTCCTTAATTAAATTACAGTAATTCATATACTTAATTATTTTCTTTTTCTTTTTTTATTTTCAGTTTCCTGTTTTGAAGGAGTTTTCCTATGCTATATCTGTTATGATACCATTAAATACACATCAGTATCTTGCACTTTAATACAAACAGATTTAATCTCCTTTTATATCTTTATTCATACTTTATATATTGTTTTTCCCTAAGAGTAATATTTTGTTTTATTTTAATACATACAATACAACAACGCCATATGTGTTGTAAATATTCGGCCTTCGCCTAAATTTTTGTGAATAGATTTTGGCCTTAAAGATGCTGTACACGTACATGACTTAGCTCGGCGTAGAATAACAAAATTTCGTAAACCACAGCTGTACACATGTGGATGGTGGTCAATAAGTCCACTTTCTACCCTTCGGAATATCATCTTCATCTTCTTGCTTTATAAATATGGAATTTTTAGCATAATGTATACATTTAGTTGCCGCAACACTTTATTATCGCTTATCTCCTCCTTTAACTAGTTAACCATGTCTCATAAACAGATGATTTCAGTACGAATATCAACACAAAAATGAACGTTACAAAATATTTAAAGTGTTTCGGCTTTAAAATCATCTAAAATAAATATTGTCGGAAATTATTTCAATGCATACATAATTTTAGCAATCAATCCAGAATCGAAATCATGAATAATTAAGCGGATTCAAAAATGTCTATATGTAAGTACATATGCATGTATGTATGTATGTAGAAAATAAACGGACAAATTTTTATGGAAAAAAATGTATGCACGGTATCCTTTAGAACAATGTCCCCAGATATGTATAAAAGAAAACAAAGCATTCCCTTTTAACCTTAGCCCAAGGCAAATAAAAGCCATATACGACGTCATACAAATACAAAATATAGGTGCCTATAGCATGCCTATTTTAAAGTTAGCCTAGTGAGTTCAATTTCAATACAAAAATACAAAAGCAATCTGAGTGTAACCTTAAGCCTATTCAATCCTTACTACCTTCCAGTCCCTCCTTCTGCCCTCTTCAAACATTAACTAGTCACATTTTACGTCTGATATAATGGAACAGCTGTAAATGCAAAGAGGTTAACAGAACAAAAAGTTAATAATCCCAAAGGACAACTGTCGAAGAGGAGAATAAAAAAAGGGTAACAAATCGAATTGAGAGCCAAATAGTAGCCCCGACGCTCCAAAGGACCAAACAAGATGAGGATTCATCATTGATAAGGCTGACAATAATGACAAATGAAAGCTGTAAACCTGAACTAGACTTCACTTGGAGGGAAATTTACGTTATTTTTTAATTAAATAGTTTTAACAAAATGTTAAAAATAAATATTAGTTTGTGTAGTGGAGTAGATACAATTTCTCTTTATTGAAAATTTTTTGCCTAACTCCAAACTTAAAACTTGTACGTACACTTATAATTCAATAACAAAAGGAAAAGTTATAATTAGTCTAAGAACAATAATGTTATACCCTATAGATGAAAATAAAAATTAAATGAAGTGAAAACCATGGCAACACCAAGAAGGGGATGCCCGAATTAGTTCATATTTGAAATTTTGTTTACTATTTTTCTGAAAACATAATTTCATCTCTCTACGTCAGCGTTTCCTCAGGCAGTGTCCAAATATATAGTGAAAACCGGAATTTTTGTATGGCAACTATATGAAGGAGTTGCCCGATTTGCCCCATTTTCGAACTTAAATCCCTCTTTTTTTTTTTAAAGCGCGAGTGCAAAATTCAAAATTTTAGTACTCTAAATAAACGCGCTCTCGAGTCACTATGAGGACGGACAGACAGACAGATGGACGAACAGACGGACGGACGGATGGACGGATAGAGAGACGGATAGACGGATATGCCAAAATCAAAATAACTTTTAACATTATGCATGAATATCCAGCCCATTTCACTTACTAGCATTTTATCTCTGCGTTACAAACAGAATGACAAGCTTAGTATACCCTATAGATTCCATCTCTGGGGTATAAAAATTGAAAAGGCAAAAACGTTGTCGGTGCTGTTTGATGACATAAGGAATATAGTTATGCAAATTGACTTCGTAGTGAAGGAGCATTGAGTTGTAATAAGGTGTCATTGGATTAAAATTGTAATAATTCGATAAATCTAGGTTCAAATTCTACTATCTTCTACCGATTTCAGCCGCACAGATGCCCGTGAGTCACAACTGAAATACGGAACATAGAGATTACCTATATGGTAAATATAAACTGCTCCGTTCAACTGATGCGAAAAATAGATATGAACTAGCTCGCAACAAGGAAAATTCCATGATAAGACCTGCAAAGCGTCAAAATTTTTGTAAGAAGCTAGATGTAAACCAGCCTTCCAAGAAATTATGGATAATATTCGTGACTTAGGAGTTCATGGGCGACAGATATCAGCTGTAAATCAAGACTCAAATCAATTAAATAATTTTTATTGTAGATGCCGCCGTTTATCTGTATGCTGATGATATGCAAGTATACCTTAGTAGACCAATTGGCTTAGTGGAAGATTGCTTAAGTCGGATAAATGATGACGAGGTCTGAGCAAACCAGCGATCTATTTGATGTAAATTATGTGAAGTGTTTAGGGTTTCACCTCAACTCAAAATTTTCGTGCTGTGATCATGGCTGTGTTACACTAAGGAAAATATATGGAAGCCTGCGGCAGCTTTTTTTTTTAACTCCGATTATCTAATGTATCATTTACGAGTAAGACTAGCTAAATCCCTTTTGTTACCCTATTTTAACTATGGCTGTATGATATTTCCAGTTCTCGAATCAGTGTGGCGTATCTTGGTTGCATTCAATGATGTAACCCGATTTTTCTTCAAATTATCGCGATATAGTTACATTTCTCGTTATGTAACGTCCTTGCTTGGTTGTCCGATAGAAACTTATCTAATAAATTATAGACTAAAATTCCTTCATAGACTTATATACAGTGAGAAACCCTCATACCTATTTGAGAGATGAGTTTTCTGCAATCATCCCGGTACATGAACCTTTTCGATGCCTCCTTGAAAATTACGATATAGTGAGCGCTCTTACTTCGTCCAGGGCATTCATTTATGGAACATACAGCGAACAGGATCCAACAAATCAATATGGCCACTAAAGTTATTCTAAACATTTGGGGAGCAACTAGGATACAAATTATTATAGCTGTATAAATTTACTTCATTTACTCATTTACTCATAAGCTAATAGAAATAGAGTCTATTGTTAAATTTATAATTATTCTTTGGTTTAGTTTGGCTAAGCTTAGTTAGTTAAGTTAATTTTTAGTAAAGTAATGTAATTCCCCAAATTTAGTCAAGGGTAGGTTATTAAATTCAGTTTACACTGTAACGTGTATTTATCCAAAAATTGGAGATTGACTTCTTCCACAGTTTGCTGTTGGTTTTCCTACAAGTCCCTAACACGTCCGTCCTGCTACCAGAAACTTTATTCAGCTAAATGTTAGTGTTTTTGTGTTCTTATAATTATTTAATCAATTTGTTTTATGGTTAGTACCTACTTGTTTTTTTTTTTTTAATTAGTTAAATGTATATACGAGTATATATTTTTTTTACTTATCGAGCCCAGATTTCTTTTATTCATCTTACTTTGTTGTCCGCGTGCTCCAATTTTATCATCGTAATCCTACAGCTCCTTTTATCAAATTCTAGTTATCTCCGATGTCCTCGGTCTTGTCTTTTACGTACACTTATAATTTTTCTTCTTTTTTCTCTCCTTATATATTTTACTTTTAACTTTTCCTTGATTATTTAATTTCTTCTCGATACTTTATTTTTCTCCTTGTGCTACTCTGTGGCGGAACTTCCCGAGACTTTCTGTCGCACACCCTCTGTGTGCCGTCCGCCTCTGCTTTTTTCTTGTCCTTATTTTTTGGGATGGTTCTGAAGGCAATTGAGAATAATGGGTATTAAGCTGCGACCACTTGATAACTGACCTAGAACTGGGGACAACTTCAGTCGTATAAAGCGACTTAAATATTATTATATTACGCATTTGTTCATTTCTTCGACTTGATTAATATTTATTTATTCATTAATATTGTTATTATTATTATTATTTATTAAGTATTAGGTATTATTTATTTAATTATTTAAGTAGGTATATTCAGTGATTATTTATTGATATAAGATATTAATAAATAGATATTAATATTAAGATATTACAGTATTTATTATTATGATCTTTCTTAGGCTAAGTGAGATTCCAATCTTTTATTTATGTCTCTATTTAAATGAAGTAGGTACATGTATATTAACAGAAAATATTGAATACGTCTTACAACATACGTTACAAACTAATTATGTACAATTCCGATTCACTTTGTACGTTTAATATTGTTATCTTTTGTACCACTAAAGAAATATATTCTATTCTATTCTACTGTCAATCACCAATATTCAAAATATTGTGCTTGCAACATCAAACTTGACATTATACTCTGCTTATATCGGTTTGGAAATCACTCAATAAAATTGTAAAGCTAATTACAGCATTTATTAAGAAACAGATAAATTTAACCATCCCAATCCCAAAGCCTGACGAGAAATTTAAAAGGAGTTCAAAAAGATGAAAATTCAGTATGAAATTGAAGTAGAAATATATATAAATTGTCCGTACAATCAAAACGCATTTAAATTCTGCATTTCTTTACGGAAATTTTTATAAAAAAATTTCATGTTAAATAGGCAAATCTTATAAGCACTAAATTAAATTAAATGCATTTGGATTGTTGGGAATATATGACTCGGATTGTGTAAATTAAACACACATTGTCCAGTTTTCTCTATTTTTTTTGTTTTTTACTTTTCTAATTTTAAATTTAAGTTAACGACAAAAGGGTAAATATAGCCTCAACACAACAACAAAATTGCTATGAAATGGTGATTTTAAGGCAAAGGCTTTTAGTATAACGATTGGATTATAATGACGCATTATAATTATTGTTACCATATTATATGTATTTCCTTGAGAATGTCCGAAATATGTATATCGAATGCATAACACAATATTTAAATGTTTAATTTACACAACCCGGGTCATATATTCCCAACAATCCAAACCCATGATATTTACGAAGGAAAGACCCATTATACATCAACTTTAAAATTAAATAAAAAATTTGGAAAAAACGATAACAAAAATTCAAGTCTTGAGTCACTTGAAAAATGTTGCTTAACTTTTTTATTCGCAGTTCAAAGTGATTTATGCAAACCACACACACACACATAAACTTTTATAGAGCCTTGAAAAAGTTCTGCTCTGAAAATTATGGAGAAAATTTATTAGTTTTCTCTACAAAAAAAAAATAAAAAAAAAAGCCAAACGAAAGTGGGGATGATTTTTCTGACTGATTTATTTTTTCAGTGCTCTGCCTTGAAGTATAAGTATCCCATCGTCACTCATGCCGAGTTTTGTTTCTGATGATGACAATAGAGAACATATTCTAGCGGGACGATGACATTATCTAAGTTATCAGCTTACAATGACATCTGCTGCCAAGATATAATTTATCCCCTCATCAAAATTTTCTATTGTTCCCTTGATACATTTTCATGGTCCTCGAAAGGAAACGACATTAATTTCATTCCTAGATAAGCCTGGTGATGATCGAAATTCATCTCAAGTAATTTTTCCTTCTATCACTCATCGGTAGATATATGTAGAAATGCCGAGGATCGTAAAATAATCAATTTTCTGGTAAGGTATAAATTTAGAGCCGTATTGACACAATACATATATGTACTCGTATATATTATGAATGTTAAGCAAATTGAGAAGGGATGACATGTAATTGATATATTGCTTCCTTGGAAACCTAGCCTAAGCTTTTTTTTACACAATGTTCAAATTAGTCTAATCTACCGAAAATCAATTTCATACATATTTATATAAGGCTATCAATATATGTACGTGTACACAGTAGCACAGTGTAATAGAAATTTTTAAAATAAAAATAAAAATAAAAATAAAAATGATTCAAGTCTATGTAAGTATAGCAAACTCTCTGCTTTTATACAGGGTGTTCCGTATGTGGTGTTACACCTGATAGGTCATTATTAGAAAAGCAAAAAAATAAATTTGGGGGTGGAGTATTCTAACGGTTTCCGAGTTAACGGGAATTTAAAGATATTTGGGTATGTTTTTATACATCACTCTGTAACTTCTGTACGTTACACCCTATGAAGTTGATTAAAATTTTTTAAAAATCGTTGCACCCTTCCAATGGTCTATAAATTGTTCATATTGGATTTAAGAAGCCAAAAAGCTTCACTTTAAAATGACCTATCACACTCTGATCCCAAAATGTCAGCCTTTCTGCGTTTTTTGTACTTTGCATATTCAAATGTTGATATATCCATATAGTTAATGTAAGCTCTTCAAACTCCTTTGATACTCGTAAAAAGGAATGCTTACTTTCATACAATCTTAGGCTCGACACATACAAACATGACAGATGGCTTCAACGATGTATTATGATACTCTGAACATATTTCATTAACAAAGTTTATTTCAATTAAACGGGGAAAGCTTTGGCGATCGGATGTGTTTTGAGCGAGTTTTAGGGTGAAAGGACTTTGTTACCACTCCTGATTGTGCAGAGCTAGTGCGTCGGGAAAAATGATTTTCTATGAGAGAAATGTTCACAAGAGAGCACTAATCTAATGGCTCTGAAAGAAGAAGAATGACAAAATATATGCGAAATGTAGTAACTGGGGTGTATGTGATCCAAGTGCATGAAAATAGGTTTTTCGGCGGAAAACACATCTCGAGAATTTTTCTGAACCGAAAAAGAGTACACCACACAATAGTACTCGATGATACCTGCCATACTGGCGAAACCTTCCCAGTTGGGTGTTCTGATCTTCACCTTAAAAGTACCCCGAGAAAAAATTCCTTCCACGAATTGTAGCTGGTAATTGGCTGAGGCGAGCAGTGAAACCTCTTTTCCGATCGGACATAACCCTACCGAGTTAGAGCCGATCTAAAGTGTGAACAATCTAGTACGTCATTTCGAAAAAGGGAAGTACTAAAAAAGTGAGTGCGAAGATCAAAAGATCTTCAAAAACAAAGAACGTTATTACTCATACAGAATAAAATTTCCCGGGGACAACCCTATTCTTGTCCCATAACTTTCTCGGGATAAACAGGAAGTATTTAGTATGTACTAAGGACCTTATTTCTAGGAGTTATTAGAAATTAACCACAAGTTATTCCCTGGGATATCCCACAACTACTCTATATGGGAACACTTTACAAATAAATACATAGGGGATGTGCAGGACGATTTTGGGACTAATATGGGAAAGTCATTTTTTTCCTTCCAGAATTTATTTTGGTATGTTCTTTGATTCATGTGAATGCTTGGTTTGCTTCCGTGTGTCGTTTTTGGAGAGCAAAATATGCCTTGAAAGAATCCATGAAAACCGCGTCGTTTAGGCTAGGCACATACGTGTACCTATATTAGAATTCTATTTGGTTCTGCAATTTCTTCTAGTTCCACAAAGTTTGTTAGTTGTACATTTCAACGTGATTTTTTAGTTATTTTGTCGAAGGAATTCCATTTGCAGGTGTTAAAAATGTTGTAATACTGTTTTGTGCAAGTACATACACCTCAAGCATATATCTTCCAACCATTATTTGTTGTTGTTTTTTAAATGCCTACCCTTCAAAAAAAAATGTCCACACTCCCAGAGATTCTAAAAAAAATATCCTTAGATATTCCCCGCACATCCTAAAAACAAACTAGCAATACGTAAGTCATCCTAAGTACACTTGCAGTGGGAATTTTACATTATTAAATGCATTAACTATACCTAAGTACACCACAGGAAATCCAGTGAGAAGGTTATGGGATCTACCAAGGACATCCCAACCCCGGACACTCGTCATTCCCAGGGATGTCCTAAGTTATTAACTGGGACCGGACGGGATTTCCCATGAACAATTTATATATCCTAACAGGATTTCCCAGTAACATACCACGGACACATTTGTGCTGTGTGGGTAGTTTTTTTAAAAATTGGAAAGTTTGATTTAGTAAATTTTGGAAAATCTAGTACAAAATCGAATTTCATAGGTCCTGAGAATAAGTTTGAGTACTCCTAAACTCGGAGACTTAAATAGCGGGAAATCTCAAAAATCGTTTTCTCCCCTAATTTTCCCCCTTAAAAACAATTGGAAATTTTAAACGTTATGAACCACCACGTAATATTCAGAAACTGTATTGGATATTTTGACTCCGCCGCACTCCATGTCTTCCCCGTGACCACATGATACCAGCTCTCATTTAAGACATCAATGAGCTCTCTACGACTCTTGGTTCAGGAGATATAAGTAAAAATATTTCAAATTTCATCATCCTCTCCCGCCGAGAGGTGACCCTTCCCAAAAAACGGATTTGCGCCGAAGAAAATGTTTTACCCCACCCCTCCCCTTACCTTTTATTTAGGCCTAAAACTTGTAGTAAGTATCGATATAGTAAAGCTTGAGGAACTGGATGCCATAGTTTTTTTTTATTGAAAAAATATCCAAAGTTTTAGAGATGTCAAACTTATCTGTAGACTTTTTGATACTAGAGCTAAAATCTGATTTGTGTTGTTTTTTTAATACCCTTCCCTCTAGATGTAAACTTTTCCCTGCTAACCCGATTTAGCTAAAAAACATGCATCTTATCGTAATCTAAGATCTAAGTGTATAAAATTTAATTACTTTCAAACGTTTTCAAATAGTACCTATATCTCCTAGGTTCGAAATTCGAAAAAAAAAATACAAGTGCAAAACAACTTAATCTGTGTGGTGTGCATAAGTCTGAAACTAAGAATAAAACATTTTAAATCATCATCAAAAGTACACTGAGTATAAACATTAGTCATATTCATAAAAATCTATGAAAGTTAATTTTTTTCAATTTAAGTTCAAAATCTTAATCAACAAGTTTCTTATTCCACTAACTTCAATCGAAACAGACTCATTTTATTCACTTGCTTGAATCATAACAAAGTAATTTTTTCCCTTCAAATTAAATATCTAACCGCAGCGATAAAAGGCGCTTCTCCTTCGACGACAAAAAAAAATAAATAAAAAGACAAAAATACAGCACTCGACGAGATGTAATCAAATTCGAAAATATCTTCTGGAAAACATCCGCCCCGCTGTGATACCATAAGAGCAAAAAAGACCAAAGAATTTTTGTGTTAAGCGCTGATATAAGTGCTACAATTTTACAGTCGAGAAAAAGCCTAAGAACACTTGGTGGAGTATAATTGAAAAGTGTTTTTTTTTCCTTCGTTATAGCACTGCTTCATGTCATTCAGGAAAATTGCTGTAGACAAGTACCCTGAAGAACATTTTCATGATTTAAGGACATAGAAAAGTTTTCAGGAAGGAGAAACTTGCAAACAGTTCAACTGTTACCCGAATATAGCGCGGGAGCTTTCAATTGAAAAGACGACATGAAGATGATAATTTTTTTTTCGTAAAATTTTTGAATTTTTAAAATTGAAAAACTTTTTTTGGAAGAATAATCTTTCTGAAAAATTTAAAAATATAAACACAGAAAGTGAGTTTGAAACATCTGGACTTCCTCTAACTTTTTGAAATTTATCAATTACTACCTAACTGCTGTTATAATCGAAAATCAAAATAATTGCAATTTTAACGATTTTAAAAGCGGTTTCGACAGAATTCTCATTGTATTCAATTGTAGCTGTTTGTTAATTGATTTCATTGTTATTTGTCTGATCGTACACAGCTGTGACAGCGAGCTATGTACCCTTGACTCATTATTTCGGACGAAATACTAATATTTCTGGTGTTCTTCAAGGCAGTCATCTAGGACCATTACTTTTTATCTTTGATAATAACGACCTTGAGAATCTCTTACAATCCTGCCAAATCTAAGATTTTGAATAACCATAATAACATCTGATATAAATACTACTGAATATAAAATTAATTCTAAAATTTCTAGAATATTTTTGATCATCGTATTAGCAGCTCCAGCTGCGGAAATTTTAAAAGGTTAAGTGTAAGGCAAGTGCCACAACCCGACTACTGATATACTGATATAGTGATGGTGAAGTTTTAAAATAATCACCAGCTGATATATTGCGAGGACATAACATCAGTGGGTAATACTCAACTTAAAGTCATCTGATTTTTCTATCCCAAAATCGCAAGTACAAAATGAAATTCAGCGGGGAGGAGAACCTTCTGGTCTAAAACCAATAATATTATATGCTAGATAAGAATAAAAGTTAAATGAAAACCCAAAGTTTTGTTTAGCAACACCAAGGGGGGATTGCCCTATTTAGTCTATTTTTGAAATTTTATTTGGTATTACTATGAGAGCATCACGTACCAAATTTCAGCTCTCTACGTTGACGCGTTCTCAAGCAGTGCTCAAATATATAGTAAAACGACATTTTTATATGGCAACCCTACGAAGTAGTTGCCCAATTGGTTCCATTTTCGAACTTAAATTTACTTCTTTTTTTTTAAAGCGCTTGTGCAAAATGTCAGCACTCTACCGTGATTGCGCTCTCAAGTTATCGTGAGGATAGACAGATAGACGGACAAGGAAAAATTAAAATTACTTTTAACGTTATTCGTGGGTGTCCACTCCATTTTGCTCTACTAAAATTATTTCTGTGACTTACAAACGAAATAAAAAACTTAGTATAATACCCTAGGGTATGAAAATGGAAGAAAAGAAAAACGAAAATTGGGTCCATCCATATTTTACAAAAAATTTCAAGTATAGTGTAGCAGTTGTGGCAAAAGAATTAAATGAAACACGAGACAAATTCAAGCAAATGTATAGGATTTCACATGAATCTTTCGATTTATCCTTTTGCAGACATTGATTCCCACAGGCACCTTCGTTTTATAACACTTTGCAGTAATTTGGAAACAAAATTTCGTTCAATCATTTTTAATATTTTAAACTAACCCGACTAAATTAGTTTGAAAATAAAATATCGACTGATGTCAGTAAAAATCAGCAACATGCAAATCACTTGCTGATTATCAGCAGATCAGTAAGATAATAGTGCTGCTGATAATCGACACATCAGCATATCAGTGGCCTAGTGTGACACTTGCCTGACTGGTATGCTGATAAAAAATGTGACATTTGGCAAATAAACCGATCCAAAATTTTTTAAAATATATGATTTTCCAAATCGTACTTTTGCTATTTAAATTTAGAAATGAAAAAGCTTCATTTGGAGGCCCAAAGCGTCAAGCGGTTAGTATGAAAAATTACACAAATGATGCAAATGACATTAGAAATTAATTGATAATATGTCACATATCACTATCTTTAAATTTCTTCCTGCTTATAGAGATAGTCTGTCTAGAATATTAGACTTTAGTATGGGATAAGGTGCGCAGCTAAAATACGTAACATTAAGCGATGCTTCAAATTTTTTAAGAACCATTTCTAGAGCCGAATGAAGAGCTGTATAGAGAAACTTAGCTTCTGATCTTCTATAGTTGATGGAAACATAATTTTCACAATATCTTCCCGTTCGATATATGTAGAAGAGTTAAAGAGAGAAGAGATAAATTTTATTTAACCCAATGCTTTCTAACAAGATAATATGGAAGAATCTCAAACAAGCGAGAATATGTGGAAGCACCTAGGAGGAAACCGCACAACCCTAAGGATTTGAACAGATTTTTGTATCTAGTTAAATGTGAATTACACATCAATTCCCGACAGCTTCCGATGTTTAAAAAATATCTGTGAGCATAGCAATTTTTTTCATTTCGATGTATCCATTACGCCGAGTACTCCTAGTTCAGAACCACAACTGGTCATGAAACACAAAAATTCCTAAAATTATTGTTGCCCTACATAAGTTGCTATATCTTTATAATTTTTAACTTTTTTCGGAAAGTGGATACTATTTATGTTACATCAGCACAAATCCTCCTAATTTCGACCCATAAGTATTTTTTGCTTCCTTGCAGAGGTTTTAGACAAATTTATATTTATTAGTTGAAGCAACAAAATACTTTCGAATTGGCAATTTGGTTTTCGACCTGAATATAGCTGCTCTAAGAATTACCAAGGACAAGATTAACATTCAAGTTTCGCTTGATATTTCTAAAGCTTTGGACCGTGTTAATAAAGATGTTTAATGTAGACTTTTTTTGGTTTTGCTCTACAGATGCCCAATTTATGCAGAGATATTTAGACGAAAGATATTAACAAGCCAAGTACGAGTTAACGATCATTATTCTTATTTTCACCAACTATCCTGTGGTGCTCCTCAGGGGTCAATTTTAGGTACATTACCTTTCATCAATAATTTACTGGACATTATCTCAGAAGTTAGTATCATTTATAAGTATATCCTGATAATCTACACATAAATAGCAGTCCTCTCGGTCTTATCGAAGACTCCATTTTACGGATAAGTGACGAGATGATACTAATTTACGATTGGATTCAACGAAATTATGTGATCTTAAATTTTTGTAAGTAACACTTTGGAAACTGATCTTGGGTATATCATGTTTGGAGGTCAAATATTGACGAAGGTGTAAGTTCGAATCTTGGTTATAGCTTTTAATAGAAGAATGAAATATTGTTGTTGTTGTGATCATGCCCGTGCGATCTTAGGTAGAATATATGGATTGGTGAAGACTGTCACCCTGCCATACTTTCATTACGAGAATTGAAGTTTTCCTAAATGTTGCTTATAATGATTTTATTCGTTACAGATGTAACTATATTATGTGTTTGATTTTATTCTAACATTACTCGGCTGTCTTTTGAGTATTTACCGATAATGCCAAGCACTTATCTTCCTGCACAAGCTACCTTGTTTAGTATACGCCATGATTAAGTACCTAATGGATTAGATTCAGATTTTCATTTTCGTTGTCGACCGACATCGTAATCCATGTCAAAGTTGTTTGGTTCAGAAAAGCTTACTATTCATTCTTATCTCAAGAATTTAGAACTCATTACCTGCCACTTTGCAGAAAGCAGTTAACATTCTGTCGATGAATTTAAGTGAGGTTGATATTATCGTCACGATTGCTGCTAGCCCCTTAGTTCTTTTCATCCCGATACTTATTTTAATTTGAATAAAATTAGGAAGTAGAATTCTCCATGCAGTTTAGATTTAAAATATTAACTGAACACGAAAATCTCAACCCAGAATATCGGATTTTTCCATGTAGCTAGCAACAATGAAAACTTACAAGCTTTGCTGAGATTTTCTAATTCAAAAGATGAAATTTATCGTTCGAAAAAAATTTTCTGGGCACCTTTGTTATGATGTCATTGAAATTCAGAATATTCTCCATCAAATCTGCATGAGCAGTCACTCACTATAAATCCGCATGGATAGACGAAAAATAAATTCCAACACACCTCGGTAGCTCTTTTCTTGTTGTTGATGGAGGTATAGAATGTATACATTTCAGAAATAATTGTGATATGACAGCACTTACTTGTTGCTTGAATTAAAATGAAAATAAACGGAAATTAATATTTAGTCAGTCTTTGTCTAGTCTAGATGGAGTAGAGGAGAGTAATCGGGTATGTCTTTTAAAAACTGGGTGGGTGGATGGATGGATGGATGGATGGATGAATAGCAGAGATAATTTCATTGATGAAAGTCTTTAGTATATAGTAAGATAAGATGCAAGCAATAATGATAGTGTAGTGTAGAAAAGATAAATCACCACCTAGCCATATACATAGATGTTACCCTCATAAGTATATTAAGGAAGACTGATGGACCTAATAATTCGTATTATGGTATGGCGTAAATTAAATGAAATTTTTTTATAATTAATGAACGCTGATGAATAATGTGTGTGGAATAATTAATAAAAACAAAATTTAAAAAAAAAACAAAATAGGAAGAGAGATAAAAACGGAAGTAATTAATCTTTCTTACTATGACTGATATTGTCCCGCTAATCTTGCAAGTAAAATAAATTTCTATAAAAATTATAAAAAATGTAAAAGAAAACTAAAAAATTTATGTTTAGAGAATAATCGAACTTTAATTAAACATCAACTCCTGTTCATAAAATACAAAATTTTAGTTAAACAAAAAAATTGACTATGAAGAATGGTTTGGTGGAGGCAGCTTGAATGGCTACACTTATCAGAGATTCGCTATGCAAAAGTTATGGGGTTATATTAAAGTTGAAAAGGTTATCAAGTCAAACCGCATCAGGACAGACCATATTAAAATGGGAATTCACTATAGAGTAGTCAAAATTTTAAGAATTTCTGAAGTAAAACTTGTTGAAAAACATTTAAAAGAAACAAGATTGTCATAAGTTTACATCACTTTTTTTCTATATTATCGACTCTCATTATTGGAAATTCGAACAGTAGTCTAAACAGTACCCACTGTTTGGCTTCAATATAACCACGGCCTAAAAATAGATACGCTGAGTATTTTCAATACTATGATGAAAAATATGTGGACAATTACCACAAAATATTTTATAACCACTGTAAATCGGTAATCACTATAATAATTTCTTACATATCTCTCTATGCTATCAGCGCGGAAAATATATCCCATTTTTTTTCGAGTATAACCGTATTGTTAAATAACGGTTAGATGCTTCAAAAAGCAATATTCTTATGAAAGAACTATCAATTAACTCATAGTGAAATGAAAGCGGTTTACTGTTAAATACAAGTTTATTAACGTAAAGAACTACAGTCGGCAAATTTATATCGAGTGGTATTAGCTATGATTACCGCAGGGTTCTATTCTTGACACATAGCTTTTTATACCCGACTTTATCATAATCATAATGTATTAACTTTGTCTTTCTATTTGAATCGCATAAATATAATAATGATACCGTAAAAAATTGATTAGAAAATCCTCACGGGTACAAGAGTGCCTAAATCTAAAAATAAAGAATCAATCCTACTACATATAATGAAGTGCAACGTGGCTTTTTTTTAAGCCAGGGGATGAGAGATTCTCAGCACGCAGGCCAGAGCGGCCCATTGTGCTGAAACGTACGTGCCTTACCAAGAAAATCAGAGTGAACAAACACCAAAGTGTTCCTAAACCAATGTTATACAAAATCTTTGGACCAAGACGAATGACGAACACAGATCTGTGGTAAGTTACACAGCAACAGCAAGTAGCAATCTAGATAAAGCGCACGAAGAAAATGAATATGGATATGCTACACATCTTCTTAGACCTACATACATAAAAAAAAATCTCTCGGCAAACATTCGATTGGAAAGAAAAAGTGAGTACCCTCACAAGCCACATGACAGGACAATAGAGATATACTAAAATGGAAAACCCCGACAGATATTAAAAAATGGTCGATAATAAACACAAATGTAGAAACCATGTAGAGCTATATGCTTCCAAAATTAACGAATTTTTATGGATATTTTTATAAAATTTATTTTCGTCAACTAAATAGAGTCTCAGTATTTATTCCAAAAAACATTATCGTACATTAGGAATCAATTTATTTGGAGTTACCTCCAAATTAGTTTTACAAGACATGTATATAGAAACATCTTAAGAAGTTAATGACTTTGACAATATATGTCACGCAAATATCATGTTTAACTTTATTTAGACATTTGCCATCTTATTTAAGTATACGCACATACACAAAGTGTCAAGAACCCAGCAAACAATTTGGCGAACGTCTGCAACAGCGAAACTTAAGCAACAATAGAGCTGCACAATGCGAAACATGATATTAAATGCGACAGAGTTAAAAATTATTTATGTTATCGAAGCGATATAAAAGCGAAACGAACGCGAATATAAATTTGGTTCTCTTTTATTTATCTTACATGAACACAAGCATGTGCGCTGTTTTATGTCCGAACTTCTGAGAATTTTACAATTTCAAGATTTTCGATTCTATTTTTCCACTGTGAATTTGCATTTCAGTGTGAACAGATCAGAAATTTGTTTTGTTTTGTTAAATATCAATGAATTGTAAAAGGTGAGAAATTAATATTATATTGAATTAACATTAAGGGTCAAATGAGAGGCTACATAACTATAAGTAACTATAAGCATAGGTTAATAAATTATATTCATACGTAAATGAGTCACGCTGAAAAAATAAAATATTTCATTTGAGAATCGCTAAAGTTATCGTTACCACAGTAGATTAATATTCACTTTGGATACATTTAAATTTATCATGTTTTGTCAAAAAATAAAGGCAAAGTGAATCCGAAGTGATACCACCAATGTGATACAATGTTCCGTCAACATTTGCTCCCGCTCGAGTTTTCGCTTTCATATCTCATTTGAATTCACTAGCGAAATTTGTGTTACACATTGACTTCGTAATGTTTGCTGGATATAGTCTGCCCCGCAAAAAAATTTTACCAGAATTTTTAAAAAAAATTAACAGCGTATACAATGAGATAGATGGCAGGGCAGCACTATACAAATTTTATAATGAAAAATTTCTAAAACTAAAGAAAAACGAAAAATTTATTATGGGAACTCTGCTCCGTCGCATGGAGTAGCTTTTAAGCAATTGAGTTACAACTGAAGATATGGGTAATAAATATTAATATAATATTTTAATGGATAACAAAGTCATGTAAAGATAAGCGCGATAAAAATGATAAAAATTGCTTGTTGCTTAGGCCTTACGATATCTTTCTCTTTCGAAAAAATGAAGAAATGGCTCGATAAAAAGTCAATAAATAATATATTTTTTTTTTTTTACAGATTGGAAGAATTATAAAATGCGTGTTAACCTAACCTAAAATAAGACTATGCCGAATTTTTTTAAAGTCTTATCAAACATAAACAGCCCTCATAGAACTGCAACAGGTTTCAATCATATGCAGATAAACTGAAATCAAAGTTAAAATGCCTAACGCAATTTTTAACTACTGACTAAAAATCACTAATTCGTTTTCGCTGAAATCTAATAAACTTCAGACTCTGTCTGTCATACGATTGAATCCCAGTATGCTTTTTTTTATGAAAAACTATTAAAAAATAAAAAAAAAATAAAAAAATACAAAAGAAATTAAATTAAATTAAATTAAATGAATTAAAAAAAAAAAAAAACAAGAAATAAAAAATAAAAATTTACAAACTTTACAGAGAATCCCATTCTACGAACGAGCAAATTTAGCTAGTTGAATAATATTTACAGTGACTATATGCATATCATACTTCTGCATAGTTCATCTCTTAAGGCCGCAAATCGTACGACTTGGTATGCGCATTCCAAGTCTGCAGACTAGCATGAGCGTGTATAGCGAAAGTCACAACTTGAGTAGAAACTGAAGTTGAATCTGAATGAAATTGACAAAAACTATTACGTACAAGCAAATCTGACGACTTTTGATAACGAATTAAACTAAAGATGCATAGAAGTCGTTGTGTGCAAAAACAAAAGTTGACATCCGATTTTGTCTACAATTTGGCATGTGCATGGCAAGTCATACGATTTGCATGAATGTGTGCAGCGGCCTTTATATCCAAAAAATAACATTACTAATATCATCTACAAGACTACAAAATACTGAAAAAGTGTGTGTTATAATACAACACAAAAATTTCTACATACACATATATGTATGTACCTACCCCAGAAATTCCAACGGAAATTACTTTCCTTAAAAAGTATCCGCCATTAGAAATAATTTCTTAGCTATTATTTTTACGGTGGTCAGACATAACCTTTTTGGAGGCACTTTGAAAATGAAAATCCAGCAAACAAAAAACATTATTTTCGTCCCATCGGGTTTCGAAATTGGCCTTATCAGCAATAATTCTCGATATCTAGACTCCGTGGCCATAAAAAGTGTCGTGGGTTAAAAGTGACAAGAACGGCAACGATTTCACACTCATTTCGTGTATTTATTTAGACCTTGCTGGAATTGATTGCTACCCATGCCCTCTATAGTGTCCCTCAGCCAATTTTATATACGCCATATTTTGGTGAAATTATGTGGCATGATGTGGTTATCTATGTTACATACGTACTCGTATATATATGTATATAGAAGTTAAACAACATGCTGTAAAAGGAATAGAGTAATCAGGCAACACACATGTACATATGTACATACATTCATATTTTTTTGTAATAAATTAGGTCTTCAAATTCCTCAAGTTTAGCCATGAAAAGACTTGACATATGATGGAATAGATTAGTTTCTACGTTCCCATAGACGGGGGTTCTCTCAGGTTTTTTTTTTCTTTAGTAGTCTAGTTCCATTGATCTTACCAATTTATGTGATTGGATAAGGAAGTCCATTCAGTTGATTGCTTTATTAGAACCCCCCTCCCCACCTCTCTCAATCAAAAGATAAAATATAACTGTTACCAAGGATACTGAATGATACTTACAGATATTAACTATAGTATAACATACCCAGTTTTTCACCAGCAGATGTACCCAGGTATTATGTCGAGATTTATTTCATAGCGGATTAAATTTGCCATAAGGAGATTTCGATATTTCTTGGTGTAAAGAAAGTTCTTTGTGGTGAAAGAATTTTCCCCAAAGGTTAAATGAAAATAATCCTTGGAAACTTTTATGTGAAATTCATACACATTTTAAGCGACCAGGGAAATTTTCTTGAAAGAAAATAAATAATCCAGCTTAAGCTAATCTATAGATAGATAAGTCGGTAGATTAAAAAAGAACAAAAAGAAAGAAAAGGTTGTTCCAAGATGCTGTTGATAATGTTTATCAACATAATTCTCGAATTAAAAGTGAATATTGAGGAAAGCATCTGAATCCTTAATTTTTCTTTTATTTTTTTTTTTTCAATTCTATTTAATTAATATTATATTAACCAATTGTACAGAGTACATATGATTACTTTTTTCTACGTACAATTTCCATTTCTGTTAATCATAAAGGGTCAATGCCATAAAGGGGAGTGCCCACTTGTGGCATTGACACAAAGGGGAGTGCCCACTTGTGGCATTGACACAAAGGGGAGTGCCCACTTTCATACAACTTTATGCCCGACACCTCCAGACATGAGAAATGTCTTAAACGATGCATTATGATATTCTGAACTACTTTCTACTTCTTGTGATTGCGCGGAATTGGTGAGTTGTCCAAAATGACTTCCTATAAGAAAATTTGCTCACAACCAAGCATGAATGGCTATGGAAGAAATAACTACAAATATATATTCGAAATGTAGTAACTGGGGTGTATGTGCCCCAAGTGCATGAAAATAGGGTTTCCGGTGGCAAAAACGTCCCAAGAAAGTTTTCTGTATCGGGAAATTAGTACACCACCCGATAGTACTCGGTAAGACCTTGAATTTGATATACAACATGCGGTTTTGGAACCACCCGCCACCGCTGGAGGTTCCTACCCCCCCCTCCCTCCCTCACTCTAAAAGTAAAAAAAAAAATCTGCCACGAATTATAGGTGGTCATGAGCTGAGGAGAGCAGTGAAATGCGTTTTCCGATCGGACATAGCCCTACCGAGTTAGATCCGATCTAAGGTCCGAAAATCTAGTACCTTAGTTCAAATAAATAAAGAGGGAAATACCAAAAAAGTGAGTATGGGGATTACTATAAATAGCTATTTAAGCCTCTGTGTATAGGAGTGTGGGTACTCAAACTTCTTCTCAGGACCTAAGGAATTCGATTCTGTACTAGATTTTCCGTAATGTGCTATATCAAATTTTGACGGCCCGCTCCTCCCCCGGCCGTCCACTGCTTAATTGAAACATTGTTAATAAAATATGTTCAGAGTACCATAATGCATCGTTTAAGATATCTTAAATAAATTAAGCATTAAATGAACTCTGCATTGTGTAAAAATATTTTCAGTTTGTTTTTTTGTATGTAAACAATTTTTATGCATATATGTAAATATAATCGATAGATTATTATTAGTTCAAGTATTTTTTAATCTTCGAAATAAATTGTTTTATAAGAGAAACTCAGTCTTGTTATATGAAAAAAATTTTTGTACTTCGAGCAAAACTTCGCTATAATTATCAAGCCTGTAGAACTTGGGTCTTCAGGTAAAAATAAAATAATATAGCAACAAATATACAACTTCTGGAATTAAGGTCCAAAGGCTGTGATTATAAAGCTAAAAGTCATCTGGAACAAAGGGCCCAAAAATTTTTAAATAGTATCTTCAACAATACATAATAACATTTTTTATCTGCTACTTTGAAATCAAGTAAATCGCTACGCAAATCAGCAAAGATTCTTCAGCTAGGAAGACTAAAGAGTATGGCGAAGCACGGCTACAGTCACTCAGTACTGTATGGGAAGAGTTCGATAATATCAATACACAACTCGAGGCACTAAGGAAACAAAATTCCGATCACAAATATTTCATCAAGAACTACAACAGTCAAGTTGAAACACTATATTATCAGACTTGAAATTTTATAGAAAACCTTGATTTGAGACACAATCTAAACTAAGAAAAGGTCAGAAGATATTTCAAAACAGCTACGTGAAATCAAGAAGCAATCAGCTGTAATTGATACGCTGAAATGCAACATAGCTAACATTCAAGCAGATGAAGAAAATGGCATTGGGAAAATTCAAGGCTGACTACTTTGATCTAGATGTCTTTGCAGCAACTGAAAGTGCCTATCAGGAAGGGTTAATTCAATTACAAGAAAAATTCCAGAGTCTATCTACACCATTACAATTCAGGTGCGAGAGATTAACAAAAGATCAGCTTGTATGCAACTTAAACCAACCAATCTTCACTGTCAAATCAAATCAAAGTCATTGTAAAATGGAGCTCTTCAATAACGAGAATCATAAGTCATCATTCTGTACACTACGAACTAAAGAGGCGGATAACTATTGGAGAAGATTAAACCAGACAAGTGCCTGGTTATTTGTATTACGAGAAAACCTGACCTTCGAAATTAGTTGCGATAATAAAATACAATCAGTATTACTATATCAATGGAATCAATCAAATAAAAGGAGATTGTATTATAAATCATAAGACTCTATACATAAACTCAAACGATCGCAGTTCGAAAATGCACATATCACCTTTCGCATAAAATACGCTTATATCTAACTGCATAACCATGAAAAAAGATAAGATGTCGAATTTGTCGAAAATTACTATACCATAACTAATTCAAGAAGTAAGCAATAATTATTTGGAGAAACTAGACGACGCAATCAGGTTTCAGAAAAAACGCATAGAAAATTTGTCAAAAATAAACATACATGACCTCCATTTTTACAGTATGCCATACGTTTACTGCAGACGAAAGACGAGTTTCAAGTCAAGAACAAGGGCAAGGCCGATCCCAGCACCAAGGCCCATCAAAGAAGAGCAACGAAATTCCAGCATGGAGTTACCGACACTCAACTTTGAGCCAGGAGAATGTACAGAGTACATATAATTACATTAAAATCTTTACATCAAAAAGACATAGTTGTGTACTTGAGACTACATTTTGGGGAAGGTGGTTAATAGAGAAACATTTGTGAAAACTATCTTTGAACTCAAAATTTAATAGAGAAAAAACAAGGGTACAACCACATTCGATGGAAAACAAAACGAAAAGATTTGACATTATTCATGTAATAATTTCCGCTTAAAATGAAAACAGGGAAACGACAACTGGCCAAAGTTGGCTCCCTTGTGGCATGTGAAAGCTTCAAGTACCAATTATATCTGAAAATTTTATTTATTTTTATATTATCCTATACGGGACTTGAACTCACAATTTTTAGAATCGGTCAGACATGGAATAGAAGAATTTAAAGAGCTTTTCAATTTTACGATTCTCAATTAAATTAATAAACACCACAAGAAAAAAAGTAAGACTGCCATAAAATAGAAACAATTGTATACAATTAGAAAAAGTTAAAATATGTACAGCAATAAAATTATAATTAAGAGTAAAGGAAATTCACAAATCAATAGTTTCCTAAGTCCCCCTCTACATATATCTCCTGTGGTCGTTGGGTTAATTACCTACCTCTTCTATGTATATCTATTTCTAGCAATTTCAGACCAGTAACGTATTGGTTTTGGACGAAAATTTAATTTGTAGATAAATCTAATTACATAGTTGAAGGTATCCTCATTTAAATTCTCTGTTTTTGTTGGGTATTATACAGTCTGACATTATCTTGGTAGAAGCACAGACAACATACATAAATCTCCATATAAACCCGGATCACTTTTTCAAAGCACTTTAACTTTATATTCAACCAAAGAAATATATCTATAATAAATGCTGTATTACACTTAATACAGTAGAAGAAAAGAGTGACAGAATGTATCGAGCTTTTCTAATATAGGGACCATTAGGTGTTTTTAAATCAGACCGCTTCTTTTTGCAGTTTTCATATTTAGATTTAAGTTGTCTCAGATAGAAGATTGCATCCTTTAATGTGTTCAATAAATTTTATACAACTCCTTGCAGTCTAGGTACCAGAAATATATCTAACATAATCACATAGATATGTAAAATTCAGAAAATACAAAAGGAGCTCCGATTTTTCAATTCTAAAGTAGATATTCTAAGTTAGAATATCTACTTTAAAGTCGAAAAGTCAGTAAAAAGGTTGTTAGATAGTCCTTAGAAATATGAAGTATGGAAAGAGATTTTTTTGGAAATACTACTTAAATCAAAATTTCTGTCGAACAACACTAACATTTTTGATTGAAAAAATTACATATTCGTCACTTACATATGGTTACATGCAAAAGAAAAAGGACAAACGACATCTACATACTTCGGGTGGAATGACTAATACCCTAGGCACACGACGCGCTAGGATGATCATTGATCCAAGTACGTAATTGATCGAATGATCATTGCTTGGTAAGGCAGTAATTGTAATTTACAGATGACAGTTCTCAATTTTGGAAATTAAAAACTGTGAATTGTGAAGTAATTTGTGAAAAATTGATTTGTGACTTGTATTATTTATATAATGTGAGAAATATTTTTCAATAATTCGCCTTGGAAAATATTCAAGATTTACCTTGAAAAATGTATCAGCAAATTTCACAAATGACATTTGACAATGATGGCTGGAAAATCAGCTGATTTTTCCAATAGCTTGTAGTTCCTCACCACTGAAAGCGAACATATCGACAAAAGGAATGACAAGTAATGCATAATTTCAAACGAATGGGCTTGTGAAAGCGTAATTGTGCAATGACGAAACGAATAATTATTGCGCCAATGATACAATAACACACGAGCAATGCAATGATCATTGATATGTTCTGTATGTCTAGGATATAATTAAGCACAGACATAAACAACTTACGGAGAATCATATCACAGAAAGAGCAAGCGACATCTATAAAGTATTGACATCAACAACTTTATGTTAGGATATTCGATGTTTCCAGAACGGAATATTCGGGTAGGTTTTACAACAATTTGTAGAGTATAAATACTGCGCTTGTTACCGCCAGGAGACGAGTCTTATATTACCTGGGTGTTACACCTGCAAGTACAGCCAGCATGCAAGCCTCTTTTCCAATGTAATTTTAAACTTGACATCAGAAAGCAGTTCGGTTGATGTCTTATCAGCTTGCATGCAAGTTCATTTAAAAAATGGCATTAAGACGTAAAATCTTGCGTATATTGGAAAATTATAGCAATAAAGGAAGTAGGAGAATGATAAAAACCCAAGAAAAATGAAGTAGAAGGTGTTGTTTCCAGAATAAATTTATGAATTTCATTCAAGCATTTCTTTTCCGCCATTTCAAAAACTGTATAAATGTCAAATTACTATCTCCCACCTGCCATGATTTTTCATCATGTAAGTTAGCTGAAAGTTGCATGGTAGTTGGATTACACGTGCAAAAAATATGGCAGTGTAATTCAATTTGCATGCAAACTGTACTTGCAAGTGTAACCTCCGGGTTAGACAGTGCAGTAAATACAAGTGAAAGCGAATCAGAGATTTCAATATATAGACAGATGACAGCTCGCAAAAAGTAAAGCCAGCATAAAATATGCTTTTTTTTTTGTTACGAGCGATTTGTGTTGCCACAAGGTAAGAAAAATATTTCCAGAAGGAAAATTGTTATACATAAAAGGAAATTCTTCATTTCAATAATATGTTATTAGTTTGATAATTCATATTAAAAAAAAAATCATATAGAAGATTAAATGCATTACGCCTATGAAAAAAATAGAAAATAAAAAAATGAATATTAAAAATACATATATACGAATTTCCACACCACCTTGAAGGTATCGCAGTCATTGTATGCAAAAATTTGAGAAAAACTTAACCGTATATATTTCACTGATATGCACTGCTGTAATAAACACTCTCTCTGCTAATTTCTTTAAACTTTGCCCTTCGAAAAAGGACGTTGATACCGCAAATTAAAGTCACAAATTTTAGGAATATATAAAATAGAAGAACATGTACCTACCTATATAATAACAACAATAAGCACTCTGAAGAATACAGAATTTTTCCATAATGTTCCATAAATTTCCATTGAAATACGTTCTTATAAGGTATGTAAGAATGATTCATATTAGACCAAGCATTATTCGGGTATCTGGATTAGTACCTACTTAGATACCTGACGGATATGATAGATAATTCGCCTTCGAACCTAAGATGTGAAAGTTACGGATTTATTCAGGCTATAGGAACTAAATTTATAATAAAGCGAAACAATGGGGTTCGTATTCTGACATGGTATTAACTATTTTGCATCTTTACTTACCTATTCTAGTAGTCATTCATTTTTTATGATACGAAAATTGCCGCTCCTCAAGAAAAATTATCAATTTTACCTTCGTTTTTCTGACTACCTAATAATAGATCAAGATTGATAATATCGTCACACAGAAGAATGTTTTGCTTATCCAGAAAGTTTAATAAATAAATTTGAAACCGGAAAAACGTAAATACTTAAAATATTTTCTAAATATTTAGCAACAACTTAATTGAGAACTACATACAGAATTAACTTTAAAATAAAACTGAAAATTTCCATTCATCTGGGCTAATCATGGTAACCCTATTTATCCAATATCCCGCAATATGATAGAAAATTTAGGATGTTTTGCCCCTCTGATGGGGGCATATGCTAGCTTCAATAATTTTGTATGGGACAGACCTACAGCTAGCAGTCTATATTATTAAAATCTGTGAAGCAAATAAATAGAAGAAAGTGTTGGATTTCAATAAAATGAAGTACATTACTAGTGATAATGAAAAGTAGAGTTGATTGATAATTGTCTGCGAATTTATTAAAATAAAAACGACTCGTGAATTATATTTGAAATATTGTATTTTAAATATCGAACTAAGGCCACGTTCGTAATAATATTGTATTTTCAAAATTATATAGTGCTTAAAGAAAATTTCTTCCTTTTTATTTTGAGGTTATGTAAAAAAAAAAAACACATTTTACAAGTTATCTCGTTTAACCCTTTCAGTGGTATCGTCATACATGTACGGCCAGCCTCTTGTGAACCAGAAAGAGTATCGCCGTACAGCCGTGGTCCGGCCCATTTTGGACGGTTTTTTGTTTTACATAATTCTTTTAAATCGTAATATTTTATCTGTATTTTTATATCTAAATATAAAATAAATGCATATTGGTGAGAAAAAAATATATATAGTGGTTGCAAATCCCTGAAGATAAATTGTTCATATTTTTAGAGTTGCAATGTATACTATAACTAAAAAATGGGAAAAATGTTGAGAATGAAATCTCACAAATATAAAATATTTTATATAAAAGGTTGATAACCGCTAGCGATATATTGTTCATAGTTTTAGAGTTTCAATGTACTATAACTCAAATATTTTATGAGTTTTATTTCTTTCTAAATGTTGAATTTTCAACTTTTTAGTATTTTGTGCATAAAAAATAAACAACCCGTGCATAAATAAATATTTTGGCTATTAAATAACTCACTCGTGGGATGTGTATGCTTAAAAAACTTAACTCGCTAATGAAAGGGTTAAATATTACTATATTTGATGATTCCTTATCGAAATAAGGATGAAATTACTTAACAAGAGTTTTGATTAGTTATTTACTAAAATTATTTAGTATTTTAAAAACCAGGCAATGTAATTCTACATATATTAACTAGGACATTATTCCACATACTAACCCCAGAAATTTCCAACTTCCATAAATTAGATTTCTACATATTTCCACACCCTCCAGAGTTTATAACGCTTAAAATTTTAAATTTTCACGTCATCAACACTAGTCCATAACCTTCAGTTTAAGAAGTACTCAAAATGGAATGTTTCTTGGATTTTTTTATATTTAAGCATATCGAATGAATGAATGTTTTAAAAGCTTCATTCACAGTAGAAAAATGACTAGCCGCGTTTTTCTATAAATTTTTTATGAAAAAAGTTATTTAAAATGCAAAACAAGAAGATCCGTCAAATGTAAATAAAATATCAATATCGCCTTTTGCCTAGCATCTAACCTAAGCAACAAGAAAGGTTAAACACATTTGGAGCTGTAAAATGAATTAATCTATTTGAAGGTTAATCATATTTTTCTGGTCTATACCATTTGCTTCAAACTGCTAAAAAATAACGGTATGAATTTTCACCATATTTACCTACATCCTACACTTTAAAGTATTTCTCCTCATCGCATTGATGGAATTACGGATCTCCCATTCCTCATTAAGATTATATATTAATATTGTTACGCGCAAAAAAAGTGATACAAGCGACAGCTGTTGGAAATAGAGACAACTTTAGGTTAGTGACATCTTAGTAAACTTTGGCTTTGAATTTATGGGAAGTTTCTAGGATAATTTGTAGAGTATAAATACGACGCTTTTCACATCCAGGAGGCGAGTCTTATTTCAGACAGGAACGAAGTAAACTATTTGGATTGCGATAATTAGACGTACAGTACTAGCGATAACTAAAGAGTTGATTTGATAATTGTTTGTCAATTGTGAGAGTAAACCACTGACATGTATATAAATGGACTGCTCGTTGAACCAAAAATTCATATCCCTTTCCGTGAGAGCATACTTTCCCACTGAACTGTAATGAGTGGGAACAAGAGATTGCTTGAAGTTCAGCGGTTTGTGCAGAGCTGGCAACTTGATAATCAAACCTTTCCTTCCACAATATCTATATAAAAAACACTTCCTTCGATTCATAATTAAAATTTAAAAACAAAGTCCCAAATATTTTGTTAATAAATCCGGTAAATCTCACTGATAGATATTTAATTAAATCCATTGACATGAAATCCCAAAATAATTTAAATTTCGCGCCAGTTTACTACAGTTGATAGTATTGACAGTGAGAGCAAACTTTCTGAAATCAAAACTGGTGCCATATGAAACAGGAGATCAGTCAATTCATTTATATACATGTCAGTGGAATAAACAGTAAAGCTAAATAAAGAAAGAACTTTTGAATTATATCTGAAATATTGTGTTTTAAATACCGAACTAAGGTCACGCCCGTAACAATACTTATATGATCAGGATTTTCAAAATTTCACAATAGAAAAGTCTAAAAATTTCAAGCTGAGAGTTTAAAATCCCGGAAAAATTATTTCGAATATTGGATAAAATCAAGTTTTACTGTTAATATCTCTTTCATGCCGCATTCATTTTCCAAAAAAAAAAACATGGTATGCATAAATTTAAAACCCGATATTTTGTGTGCCAAGAATGTCATATCCGGGATTTCGATTTCGGAAGTTTTCCATGCTTTCATACCGCCATATCTAAAACAGATCTCAATCTCTAAAAAATAATTGAAATGCTTATGCTTATGAAATTTTATGTTATGCACAAAGTATTATTTTATTCTGCGGGTTGAAATTCAATTCAATTCAATTCATTTTATTTACTGAACAGGTACACAACATTAATAATCTTTAAGAGTGCATTAAAAAGGAATAGAAAAAAAAACTTAAAATTAAAAAAAAATTAATATGAGGATAAAAATTAATAATGCTTATAAAAATTATAAAACAATCAAACTTATGAAAGAACTAATAGTACCTACTAATCAGCAGAAGCAATTCTATCACCATTAAGAAATATTGGACTAAAGTAGCGTTCCGGACTCTCCAACTCCAACTGTATCCGAACTGTTTATTGTACGAGCTATTATGTCATACACTTCATGAAGTATCAAGACTTATGCCTACAATTCATGAAGTGGCTAGACTTTTCATGAAGTGTTAAGTTACAACAAGCCTACGACATATACAAAGTAAGACCCTTCCAATACTTGCCTATTATATCGCAACATCAAGATGCGACGGTGCCTTGATTATTGATAAAATGAAATGTAGGTAACCAAATAATTCGGGACGCTCGTACGTATTAGCTTATAAAAAGAGACAACTGCCTTACTCTGTGAATCCAAGGAACAGCCGAAAAGATCTTTACTGAACGGGGATATGTGATCAAATCTACGAAGACCGAAAACAAATCTAATATAGTCATCAAAGGCAATATTAATTCTGAAGCGGCAACATGAATCAAGTAGTGGATAAATCAAACTTCCATTAGGAAAATGGGCTATGATCAGGGTTTTGACGAGTTTCAGCTTAGTGCTGGAGCTTAACATGTGAGCAGAAAGCCGTAATTCACTATAAAATTTGCCAATCAGGAAAGATATATTATCACAACATCTCAACCTTGAGTTGATCTTTATCAGCAAATTTGAATGGTAGCATACTACAAGGCATTGTGGCATACCTGGATTAAGCACAAGATCGTTATTTACTGACCAGCCATAAATTCTTTCTAAATCCTCATTTAAACGTGCAATACAATATTCAATGAGACCAATTGATCTGCTAAAGTACAATTGAACATCGTTGGCATATAGGTGAATGTTAGTATCACGTATGGAATCTGGCAGATCATTAATAAATAAGGTAAATAATAATGGAGACACTTGACAAAGAAAGCATTCCAGTCCCTATATCGCACAAGAAACTTATAAGAAAAAAAATGAAACATTGCACAAACATATCATTAAGTGGTACCTATATAAAAAAAAGAAATTACCGTAGTTTTAGATGACAATTTTTAACCCCCACCCCTCCCACCAAACTCCTTTCAAGGTTTACTTGTGGACGCAAAAAAAAATTAGAATCCGGCTCGAAGGACCAACTGTCTACTAAAATTAAGGAGAATCGTACGTCTTAGATGTAATATTCTTACATTTATATAATTATGTATATCTATGGTTAAAAAGCTGTTAGTCTGACGAATGACATAAGCAATATATAATATCTAATTTATATACCTACCAATACTGAGTCTGAACTAACAATATACGAGAATATAAATATAACGCAAGTAAAGCTGGAAAGGATTTTAATTTCGACCCATCAATTTTAAACTTCTGAATGTAACAAACGATTACAATGTCAATATTTGAACCCTTTCAGACAACTTTCATGATTTCTTCTTCAATTTAGTTAGAAAAAAAATAATTGTCTTGATGTTACCGGGAATAAAATACACACCGCGCTATTGACACCGACAATGAGTAGCAAACAATCCTTCCAATTTCATTTAACTTGAAACTCTTTAGTAACAAAATTGAAATTCTTTTCATCCCCGCTTACTACCCACCCAACCCCCCCCCCCCTCTTCCCTACCCATCATTTGTACCTATTAGGTTTCATTTGTGGCGATTTCTAATATAAGAAGGTTTCCTAGCCTCCTATTCAATACATATTAACATGAATTCCAGTCACGTCTATCTTTGAGGAGCACCCTGTGTAGTATGTCTGTTGGGCTTATTTCGATTATTGTGCATATTAGACGACAAAGAATTCATTTCCGTTATTATTACATGCTGGCTCCAATCCAGAGTCCAAAGTGGGCGAGTTCATAAAGCATAACAATTATTATTCCTGGCACAGTGCATTCTCCCATTTTCTCATGTTTCATGTTATTATTGGTGAATGGTTTTGCATTCGTAACTTGTTACGTTTTAGTTTTATCCTGATTAAGAGAAAATATGGTATTAAGGTCATGTACCTACTTAGTTGTAGAGAAAAGGTATCTACCTTGCTTATATTAACTTCTTATAAATGTTATAAATTATACAACCAACTGTTATACTCACCCTCGGGTGATATGGGCTACTTTTGTTTTTGCTTTGGTGTTAACCCTCGAGTCTATTTTGTGATCGATTTGTCAGATTCATCGCACTCGTGACTCCCGAGGCTGTCACTTTCTATTTTTGTTTGCTACTTGGGTTAACTCCGGGTTAACCATTGCTACTTTGACATTTCCTGCTTCCTTTCCGCAAAAACAAGAACCTGGCACTTCGGAATTAACACCTTTTTGACATGGTTCTGACATGTCCCCCGTTGTCACATTCCAGCAGCAAAAACAAAAACCCTCATGGAATAGCGGATGAATCTTTCAGTTTCTCACACATCCCATTCATCAATTCAATTCATTTTGTCTACTATTATGTCAGTGTCTCATTAGAATTCACATGGTGGAAACGTTGGCTTATTTTATTATAGCGTTTTGTGTGAAATGGCATCGTCAAATTCACCCTATAAACATTTTCTTGGAATATTTCTGTCTAACAGTTTCTCTTCATAGGTTTGTTGATTACTTTAATAAAATATATCTTTGTATGCTTGATATTTTGTTGTAGAAATGCGTATCATAAATACAAAAGAAAGGAAAACTCAAATCGAGCTATTTAACATCTTTAAGGGATGCAATCGAGGATATTATTAACAAAACATATTCTATTAATGAGGTTTCCAAAGTATACAAAATACGTGGGCAACTTTAAGAAGACATCTGAGAAATGCAAAATAACGCACAGGTTCAACCAAGTTTCAAAAAAGCTGGATGGCTTAGTCTATTTATGAAACGTCACCCTAATGTAACTGTCCGAAAATCTGAAGTAGTTTCTCAGTCACATGCTAAAAACATGAATAAATTAGAAGTATCTAGCTATTGGAAGCTTTTGAAGACTGTTCTACTTGAGAATGGGCCTAATGAATAAACCTGGGTACATTTACAACATAGATGAGACTGACTGCCAGTTTAGCAATCAATCTGAACATGTTAAAGTTGAAAGAGATTTAGGTCATCATCATTGTTTAAGCAAACCCATTTGGACTTTGTCACGTTAAGTTTTTAGTTAGTTGCTTTAAGCCACACACTCACAGTTTTATTAATCTCTTGCATTATTCGTTTCCCTTCTTCAAAATTATCTTTATCAAAGGCATCATCAGCAAAAGGCCCCAATTTATCAAAAACCCTTTGCATGTCGTTTATGTAAATAATAAACAATAATGTTCCTAACACTGATCCCTGAACAACACCAATATCAATTTGGACTGATCGAGACACCTGGCCACTTACTATGGTCCTTTCATCAAATAGTCTTTAAACCATTTGAGTTCAACATCTCTTATTCCATATGGCTCTAACTTCATAAGGGAATTGTCCCTGTCCAAGGTATATAGAATACAACGTATTCCTATTACGAACCACGTTCGTTCATTAGTGACGAATTATTGTGAGAATGTATAGAAAGCACGGTACAGAGAACACAATACTCTCTCTCCTCTCTCTGTCTTTCCTATTCAAATGTATATACGTTAGTCACAGAATTATGTCACAGGCTATCAGCTGCAATATGTCAAAATTTTAATGGAAATACTTGTTTCCTATATACCTTGGTCCCCGTCAATCGTTTCGAATGCTCTTTTTAAATCCAAAAATACACATATTACTTTCCTTCTTATTGCTAACTCGCACAAATGATTCCGTCGAAAACCAGATTGATGCTCCACTATTATTTTAATAGTTACAAGATAAGCTTCCAACTGTTGATAAACATATTTTTCCAGTAACTTCTCCCTTAAAATTAAAGTTTGTTTTAAGTGGATCATATACATATAGTTTTGTTTTCTGTAAAAATAGTCTTTTATTTTCAGAATTATTTCAAAATTAAAAATTAATCCCCTAGTATATACATAAATCAAATGACCAACTGTATGTAGGTATATATAATATGTAAGCATCCGAACACATCTTATTAGGCAAATTCGATTTGGGCGTATATAAATTTTGGGATTATGCCTTAAAACATAAAATTGTAATTTTCAAAAGTTGCAACTGATATTACCATGTCGTAAATCATGTGCTCCCATAATCTTAGGACCAAACCAAATTACCAATTGAACAGTCCCAAGATTCTTGCATACATATTTTGTTATTTTGATAAGAATTCACAAGGGAAACAAGGGACATGAAAATCCTTAAATAACATGATGAATGAGGATAAAAGGGACCTTTACGTGGTGGTAACTAACGAAGAATTGCCCCAAAGCGAACACGTTTTAGTGCGACAGCGGAAGTAGAAATAAGATGTGAGAATTTAAGGAGAATTAAGGATGTGGGCGAAAATATACACATGTATAAATGTGTATTATGTACATATGTATATCATGACCGAAGTATGTAATAATTATCTTAAGAAAATCTACGTGTATACATAAATCGTAGAGTTAAAATTTGTGTTAAAATCATTCATTACGGATGACATCCTATTTGGAGTATTAATTTTTAATACTATCAAAGAGAAAAAAAAACTAATTTGTTGATTATAAGGGGGTAGGTATCGTAAGGGATTTTACTCTTGGATCACGACGGTAGATAGAGTTATTAATGGGAGCTTACCGAATCGTGGTGGTGCAATAAAGAAATATTGAAGGAGATTTCGAATGGAACTAAACTCCCAATAGGCGCGTGCTAAAGAAGTATTATTACTGAGAAACCAGGCCGAAATTCTAAGTCTGTGATAGTAGTATCCTATTTGAAGCTTTCTGTTCCTTGTTCTAAGAGTATTCCAGTGAACGGTACTCCACAAACTATTAAAGAGTATTCAACCACGGACGTATCCTTAAGTAGGTGGGGTACTGGAAAAAAATATTTTGAAAAGAATTAAAAGAGTCATTTAAGGAAATCTAAAAGACAGCTTTTATGAACTTCAATGAGGAACTTAATATTACGTACGCTTAATAAACCAGATTCAACTTACATTCTTAATGCATTCGATGGAAGAAGCCTGCATGCTGCTTCTAATTCTGACTTACTATCCTACACTGAAGCCCGAAAATAAAGTATAGAATTGAATGATGATCCGTCAGTACTATGTTATGTACCAGCTGCAATTGCTCCACTGCTGCTCAGACAATTAATATCACAGAATAAGTGAAATAGCTGATTTCAACCTTCTCAACCCTCTAAAACTTCTGATCCGTATGGTATATGGCAGGTTGGGAAGTGTTCCCAGATTCTTGCCAAAGCAAATCCCTCATTTCTGAAATCTCCTAATACCATATTTTAAAGAAATTTTTTAAATTACCATAAGAATTGGTTTGTAAAGTGACATCATCAAAATCAAATTTAAATAAAAGTTAATTTTCTACACTTCAAAAACAAAAAACGAAAATAGTATCTTCTTGACTTTATAGACTTTTTTATTGTCAACTTTCTTGAACTCTTGTTTTATTTTTATTTTATTTTGAGGTGTTGAAATTTTAGGTTTCTCCATTTCCTTTAATGAAGAAATATGTCATATTTAATGTCTAATGTTTCTTCCATTATTTTCTATCTTACCCCTTCCTTTCCAAATTATAGAATACAAGATATTTCAGCTTTTACTGAAAGAAATTTCTTTGACGCTTTCTTCTCTCTTTGGTCTCTTTAACAACAAAAATTGTCTTACTTTCAAATTTTCTTGTTGGCATTTAATTAAATTATTGAACTCTTTTCATCCATAGTCTGTCAGCTCTTAATTTCCTTGACATGTCTCAATTTCAAATTAAGTTATTATGGACACAGTCTGTCTATAGGTTATTAGTAAAAAATACCTTAATTTGAATGAATTTGAAACTTACCAATGAATATGAACATGAATAATTCATTGGCATGAAGTTTGATGTCTCAATTATTGTATTCTATTTCGTTAAGTCAAAGAATGTTAACAATTGCGTTAAATAGCCACCAACCAGACAGAATAATGTGGGATGTAATTTGTGTTCCCAAGATGACGAGTTTTTTTTTTTAATATATATGCTTATTTGTTTATGTGTTGGACGAGGACATAACTTGGGGGCTCGAACAAATGGCTAACTGGTGTGTTTTGAACAGATATCTGAGGATCTGAGCTTAAAGACTATAGCTACTTTTAAGGTTCTATAATTACCCTTTCACACCTGTAGCTACTCATTCAAGAGATTATGTCTTTCATTAAAAAAATTTGGATTTTCAAAAAAATATCCGTTCTTATAGGACCTATTACCTGCAGGAACACAAATCTCTTCCTCCATAGACAAAAGAAAAAATAAGCAGATTTATTTTTGTCCGACGTACATCAGGTGTGAGGTGAACATTTTTAGATCTACTCTTTAACTAGAGGGGAAATTTAAAAAAAAACATCCCTCATCAGGACCTACTCTACTGTACTTCAGAAATGTTTTCAAAAATGCTTAACAAAAACCTTATTTAAAAAAAAAACATTAAACAGAAAACAAAATTGCTATAAAACACATATTTCCATAAAACTACAGTGAAAATAATTGAATAAAACATTCTCAAATTTTTCTTCACCCTTACCGCCCCTATTTTATACATTTGCTCCAATAAATCTCCATTCAGTGTTGTTAAAATATCCTCTCTTTTACAATATTTACATGTTGAGGTTAACACCGGCAGTAAATCATGTTGAGTGCTGCAAAGGTAATTCCGTTCTCAGGACCTCAACATGAATTTATCCATTGAACGTGTAAAGGACCAAAGTTTAATGAAAGGTGACGTGTCGAAAGCATTACAACATTAATAACAAGTGAATTTGACTCTTCATGCTTGTGTGCACTTTCGAAATCGTTTTGCTTAAAGTGAAGTGCTTTCGCAGTGAATTCTGCTCCCTCTTTTATGACCTCAATTGGTATCAATTTCATTAAAATCGATTGTCATTTGTTTACATCTGTTGCGTTTTACACAGTTTAGTCAAAGGGCACTTAACATCAACACACTTGCACGCAGCTGTTTTCTTGATTTATTATGGGACCATGAACGTTTTAAGGAAATTTTATTTATGAACTTTTTGCCCCATGATTTGTTTTTTTCTCTCCAATTTAATTTAATTTAATTTATTTGCATAATTTTCAAGTTAGTTATGAAAACAAAACAAAATTTATGTATTTGAAAATGTTACAGAATTTTGGCAAACCCAACACCATCCAACTGTACACCTCTAAACTAATTAAATTTTAGTGCCGACATAACTGTTTTATGTCTTGGGTTTTTTTTATGTACGTAAAAGAACGAATTTTAAAATACTCGTTCCTAAGGGACTTTTACATGTTAACATCTAATTTTAGCTGAAATTACAAAGGAAATAGTATGGCCTGAGTATGCTGAAACAACTTAGTAAACGCCAATGCAACGTATTATATGTGTATATTTGAGGTACTTGCAGACATGCGAGGAACTTGAAACTGACCAACCTCAAATCTTAATTTCCTAATTTTACAAACAAACAAAATTCTCTGATATCATTTCCATCGGTCTAAATTCCGATGGTGTTTGGTTGCGATATGATAACTCCAAAATTAATGTTTTTAGTTACAGTAATTATACAGATACAATAAAAAGATTGTTTAAAAAATGTTGCTTACTATAGATAAAAATAAATACAAATACTTCATATAACTGTTCTTAATAGAAAAATGACAATTTGGGAGTTATCATTTCTCAACCAAACACCATCGATTTCCACCTTTTTAGTCCATAGGTACTGTATTTATTTAAAACAGGAAATGTTGTACTAGTATTCGGTGTGGATACAGCCAATGCAGGCAAGCGCAGTGGTGATCAAGTAGACTGGTCGTCCCGTTATAGAGACGGCTTAAAGTTTTCAAGAAGGCGATTAAACGGCAAAAAGATCCTCATGTAGGAATTTCCGTGAATCAATAGAGTCTAATACAGAAGCGTCCAAGCTTCGGAAGGTGCTTGCTAAGGACTATAGGACTCCGTCCTTCATAAAAGGGGGAAATAAGTGTGGACAATTACAAAGAATACGTTAAATGCACTTCTTGAAGCCCACTTTCCAAGGAGCGAGGAGATAGTCCCAGAGGTGCCTAGCTATGTATGTAGAATGGCACCTACAACACGGAAAGGAAGAAGTGACTAGCTCCATAGTCAGCAAAAAAGCGGTGAAATAAGCAGCCTGTTCCTCTAATCCCCTTAAGGCGTCAGGGGTGGATAGACCGAGACCCATTATGCTTCAGAAGGCACTAAAGTATATAATAGCATGGCTAGTGCCGATCTATAAAAGCTGCCTGGGGCTTTGTTTTTTACCCACAGCCTGGCAGGATTTAAGATTAATCTTGATTCCTAAGGCAAGTAGAACGGGCCATATCGAGGCAAAGGACTTCAGACCTATTAGTCTCTCTCTTTCATGCTTAAAGTTTTGGAGAGACTAATTGAGGTGCACATGAGAAGTTTATGGCCAGCAGGCCTACACAAAAGCGAAATTAGTAGGGTCGGCACTACATGCAATGGTGTCCGTTGGAGATAAATCCCTAGAATATAAATAGAAGAATATAAATTCCTAGAAATAAAGCTAGTCCTTTTTACAAGAAAGAAGCAGAACCAAAGTTTCAGACTTCCGGTGCTGGGTGGAGGGTATCTTAATCTCTCCAGAGAAGCAAACTATCTTGGATTCCAAGCTGAGATGGCGGGCTAATTTATAAAAACGTATTAAGAAGGCTAGTGTGGCCTTCCACACGTGCAAGAAAATGGGGACTAAAACCCAGGGTGGTACCTTTGATACACACAGCCATAGTTCGGGCGATTCTCTGCTACGGGTTCACGGTCTGGTGGATGGTACTGACAAGGAAATGTAACCTGGACGTGCTGTCAGTAACCGACTTGCCACGACCACGACGGCACTGGAGGTGATGCGTTTTAATTGCTGATAGATCTGTACTGCAGATATGTAGCGGCAATTATTACTGCCAGGCTGAGAGCGGGGGGTTAGTGGATGGCGAGGGGTTTTGGGAATTACAATATACTCCAGAAGTAAACTGCAGTGATTGCAAGGAAGAAACTGACTATCAAATGCTTTTACCAATTTTTGGGTGGGGGTGTCAATGCAATAATGTCCACCCACCAAGAGTGATTGGGATGGGAAGGCGATGGTGGTAACATCCAATATCTTTATATTTGCGCATGGATCCATGACAGAGGCAGAGCTTGTTGCGATTTACCAGACGGAAATATTGGCATCTATGTGAATAGAGTCCGCACGGTACATCTGCATATACACCGATAGCCAGACAGTCATTAAGGCGCTGGATGCTCTGCAAGATCAGCCTTGGGGAAGGGACTCAATGGAACGCGGTGATCCTATGCTGGATACCTGGCTACAGAGATATCCCAGGCAACGAGCTGGCTGTTGAATTTCGCAAAACAAGCACTGAAATGAATAGCTCCGCAGCAATAGCTTTTGTGATGATCCTGATCGGAGCTTTAAAACAAGAGACTACCAGGGACAGAGTGGAGCTGCATAAAAATATATTCTATTCTATTTTCACGCTGTCATCTCCGAAAGCTTACAAACTGGAATTTTGAACTACTAGCATGTAGATGGCGTGAAAAAAGCTTTATACTTCATTTTATCATAACTAACATGTTTTAATGTTATTTTCTGATTTAATATATTTTATGAATGCTAATAAAAACATTTTTTGCAAATTTCTTGATTTAGAAACCAAAATAGGACGCTAATTTTTAGCAAGGTTCGATGCAATCTGATGGTGCAACAGTGTCTCCTTTTTCGACTTTATTATTTTGACAACGACAGTTGTTTGCTTGTTTGATTTGGCGTTGCTATGGCATTTTGTTATATTAATTTCACTGTTCGTTGTTGATTTGGCGTTGTTATGGCGATTTGTTACGTTTAATTTCAAATTCCAATTTCACTCTGTGCTGTATTGTGAAGAGCTTCGCTTTGGACCCAAAGCATAGAGAAAGTATATATAGAGAAATCACTTGAACAGCTGTTCAATAGAAAGAGATTACCCATCAAAGTAGGCGTCATTTGAAAAAACAAAAAAAAAAATAATCCAAACTTTGAAAGAAAGAATTGAATGTAGCATTTAACGAAATTGAGCATGTGTGTGACAAAGAGAAATATACTTGTTTTTTTCTGGGAGAACTGTTTACATTTTTCAATAACCAAGCACGCTTTTTTTTACACACTGGTGGATAAGGGTGTAGTGGTTCACTGTTGTTTTTTACACACTGGCGAATAAGGGTGTATTGAACAGCTGTTCAAGAGATTGCTCTATTAGTATACGCTCGCCGCCCAAAGCTCACTATGCTCCACTCTGAACTGTGAATGCGGCAAAAGTATTATATGACATTTGAAAACGAAATTCAATAACCTGCAGCCACCAGTCCACCAACCGCTTTTGATG
Organism: Dioctria rufipes; assembly: GCA_963924295.1. Taxonomy (NCBI): domain Eukaryota; kingdom Metazoa; phylum Arthropoda; class Insecta; order Diptera; family Asilidae; genus Dioctria; species Dioctria rufipes. The sequence goes on along the minus strand of OZ002740.1, from coordinate 18,486,482 downwards.
AATTTCTGACCTGGCTATTTAAAAGACAAACAAACAAAAAACCCACAAATAAGAAATCTATTGGATCCGATAATATATGTATACTATGTTAGCAATTCTATGGCTCGGCCTTACGATAAATAAGGAATTCTCAATTCATACTGACACGGTGAGCCACATCCCAACGCATATGGAGATCAAGTCGACAAAAAGATATACTTTGCCATTATTTACTCAATTTTTCAACCAGCCTCCTCCCATCCCCACACATCAAATTCACGTATTCTTTCTTATTTCATGATGGAATCTTGATATAATATACTAAAAATTATTGGTTTCTTTTTATAGAAAAGTCAGTTAATCTGAAAAATAGTTTAACCTTAAAATATTTTTTACCTATCTTGGGAATGTCAAAGCTTATAAATTTACAACAATTTTAAGTACCATAAGTACCATATATATCCCTCTTATCTTTCCAAATAGCCACGTTTAAAAAAATTAATGATATCTGCCATCTCCAGGTCTGAGAAATTTAAAAAAGGAGATTTCCTTAAAATTTCGAAATTATTCTTCGTATTTCGAAATTATTTTTCGTATTTCAAAAATATTCGAAAACTGATCCCGAAAATCTACCATCAGAATTCGGTTTTTACAATAGTTATAAGAGAGACATTTGCCCCTTCCACCTCTCCTCCTTAAACATTCTATTTATTAAACAGTATTCTCTTACAAAAAAAATCTTCCATTCAATATCTCAAACATAAAATTGACATATAATTCAATTTCGAATAAGCATTCTTTATATTACCCAGAAAAAATAAAAAATAAATTATTTTCGAATGAAATTTTCGAGTCCTTTTATAAAGTAACAATAATCGCTAGTATCAATTCTCTAGAAAACATTTTTCTCTTTTTCCAATCCATTACACAACGCCTTATATTCTGCATAAATGCCCTATTGTTCTTATAATGATGCCCAACATCTTTATAGTTATTTATTGTTGCCAAGCGACATAAAATCATAAAAAAGTTTAAAACAATTTTTTTCACGTGTTCAAAGCTGCTAACAAGAAGAGTTATATAAGAGGAGTAAAAAAAATATATTTTTCCTTCTTTCAAATAAAGTTTCCATACTATGTAAATATATTTTACAAACCTACAAACATCAATACTTGTCACAGACCTTTACTTTTTGAACAGCTTTTCTCCTGCTGCTTTACATAATATAGATGCTCTTCGATTTAAGAAATCCATTTCAATGCGCCTTGTCGGCAATAAAATTACTTCTTGAAAAATATACACAAATAACCGTCCTTCATAGAGCGACTGTGCTTTATTGAATGGTTGCAATCTAACCGAGGACAAAAAGGACATGACAAATGCCATCACAAAAAAAAATATCTAAAGATGTCTCCATTTTCAAATGTGTTTCAATAAATTATTGAGTTGAAGAGCCGAAATTGAATTGATTGAGGAAACGTGAAAAATTGTGAAGAGCTCAATTTCCAACAAATGCCAGTATTATGCAAAATGTACATAACTCTAATAGCATTTTCGTATACACACATGGAGAGTGGAAGCGTTATATACCAAATATATATACTCCATATTTTGGGAAAGGATGTAAAAAAAAAGGAATTGATTTAAACTAAAAAATACGGCTTTCATAAATAATTCAAATGAATCTGATCACATGCGAAAGGGTGTTGAAAAATTTCCCTTTCTTATTTTACAAATATGCTGTGAAGTCAATTTTAAGGAGATTTGGGTTTTTTGTGCAGCATGTCTTCACCGCAAAGGCCGAGCTACCAGACACACAGACTGTATCAAAAACATACGCCTGAACACTCTATTCATTGTGTGATTGATAGCCAGAATATGTATATCAAAATAGGCAACGAATTCCTAGGGATTCAGTCATGTAGATAATACGACAGATAAAAGGAAAGCCCACAAAGTTTAAGGATGTTTACCCGAAATTGGTCAAAAAAGTTATTTTCCAAATATCCATTTTTCTAGCAGCATGGGAACGATTTTGAGTTAGGAATGGCTAATGGAAATTGCTTTTGTGTGTTTAGGTATCCTTTGTGATGCAAAATTTTATTATTTTAGGTGAGTGAATAATATAAAAGTTGTAAAAAAATATTCTGTTGATTTTTAAGAAGTAATTTTTATATATAAATTAACGTAAGTATCTAAATCTGCGAGGCTAATTTTTGTCACTGTGATACGATGCTGGTTGTAACCAAATAAATGGAAAATCTACAGATAAAAGGGGGATGGAGGTAAATGTGACGTATTGGAGGTAGGACAGTTCAAGGTACTTATATTACTTTTAATTAATCATACAATATATTGTTAGATAGATAATCTCTGGAGTTTTCTAATGGTCTATGACTTTTTCATCGCCCCTTTCATTTAATTTCAACTATAATACTTTTTCTCAAAACCTCGTCATCAAATTAATTTTTCAAATCAAATTAATTAATTCCAAAGCGTTTATAATAAAACGACCTATCACACTCTATATACAAAATGCGATGCTCTTTTGTGTCTTTTTCTTATCCATCTTTGTCACAAGAAGAGTTAAGAAAAGTTTTAAAGTTTTATTGAGATAAACCTTAAGAGGAGTCAGTACTCATCATAAGTTTCAATTTAGATACGAGTTAGGCTGCATACAATAAAATTTACTATAAGTAGGTTTGTGTCCTGAAAATGAGAAAATTCATATAAAATTAGCCTAGACTGAGACCACATGTCACATCAGAGACATCTAGCGTAAAAGACAAAAACCCAGAACGCGACAATTTAAAACGAAAAATGAAAATTTACATTTCAAAGAAATAATAATAATAAAGTACACACAGTGATTGGAAACAACCTCCTTAGACTTCTAAATCTATTTGGAGCCCAGATTCATGCCTAAATACTTTTCATATAAATTGAGATAAATACCGTGTACTGAAAGATATTTAAATAATAAAATCTCCCTAGCCAACAGCTGCGATAAAAACGCAAATAGAATTCAAAATAGGAAGCTGCCTTCAAATATCAAAGAAACGAAAACAATCGTAGTTTTGAAACCGGTTAAGCCAAGCGATTATCATGAGAGCAACCGCCAAGCTTTAAGATAGACTCAGTGGCGTTTGTAAAGCTTTTGCTACCTGGGGCGGTCATCAATTTTCCGCCCTATATAAGTCAACCAAAAGTGGTTATTAACAATTACTGAATATAAATATATAACTAAAAAAATAATTTATTTTGTTTAAATAGATTGTACACATAATGATAAAATGTAAGCGTGTTTATTTATTTATTTCCCTTTTTTTTTTATTAGAAAATTCTTGAATGACATTGTCAAAATTATATCATCTGCTATTTATTTATTTTTCTATGAAAATGTCGCTAGATTTCACAATCTTAAATCAGTCTTATGTTTATCAAACATTTGTCAAACATTTATCAAAAATTTGTCCAGAATTTGCAGAATGTTTGATGGGTATGAACGATAATTTTAAAGCTATGCATTCCAGTTTAGTCCAAATTAAATAGAAAACATTACATGTTTGTTAAATTTTGTACAGTACTTTCAGTTTTCAACAGCTGTGGAGAGTGAAAGTTCGTTTTGGAAGATTTTAATAATAAAGTCTTAATCAATGAAAAATCGGACAAAATAAATACATTATAACAAAATTAAGGTCAGCGACATTAAGCTTGCATAAACAAACCGCCGATATGGATCATGCTTTGTTAATAAAGCAAGAATGCAAGCTCAGACATATTGCACCTTGATCGAAATGTTAACGAAATAACACGCAATGCGGTGTAAGTTAATTATATTTACAATTAATAATTATATAGAGTAAGTATAGATTTTTACATATATAGACTGAAGAAATGAAATAAACAGAAATTGAAATAAATTACAAGTTCAGTAAAGTAAGGTATAGGACCTAAACGTCGTTTTTATTAAGGAGTTTTTCTGTTTAACTGCGCCCGTTATCCAGACAGAAGATAGAGCTCTAATAAGCCCGTCCTATATTTATCAAAAGAGTTAATGCCTTTGGGCTCCACTGTTCTCAGCAACGACTTCAATCTATAGTTAATGCCTTTGGGCTGCTCTGACGAAGTCAATACATCAGACCAAAAAAATAGCCGAATAAGAGAGAGCTATCACAGGAAATTTCGAAAACCGGAAAAATCGTCAATTTCTTCTGTCTAAATATTTTTGTGCCAACAGCTCTTTTACAAAAATTTTCCTCAAACATTGCGTCAAGTTCGACGAAAGATGGTGCAATGCACGTTACTTCACTCGGAAAATACATAATTAAAACTAAATATCTGGAAAAAATTTTTGACACAAGTATCATATCAGTGGTTTGACAAATGTTTGACAAACATTTGAAAAAACATATGACAAATAAATATCAAACATTTGTCAATTGTCTATAAATTGCTTTTCAAATGTTTGACAAATGTTTTTCTGCCAATGTTTTTTAAAATGGCGTGATTATAAAAATCTAGAAAAAAAATAAGTAAACGTCAGGAAATCAAAGTTTTTAGCGCTCATATTGTGTTCATCTAAAAGCTCACCACGCCGAAGTTATCGAAGTCGTGAAAGTTATTATACTGTGTTTCACAACTAGCGACACTGATGGCTATTGTTAAAAAAAATCTTAATAAGTAATATTACTATGTATTCTGGGAATAGAGTTTTCAACCTATATTTTGGAACTAAAACAGGCCTTTCTTCTATGATTTCTTGAAATTTGGCTATCATTTCATTATTAATTGATGTCGATGGTCTACCAAAGCACGGATCATCTTAAATGCTCTGTCACCTCTCCTCTTCCAGTCAAAAACTGTTGCACTGGTGGCCTATGAAATATTTATAAAATTTGCTTGCTGCTCCAGGACAGTTTAACCACAAACTTAATGTTCACACAGATTTCGGATCTCAAATTTTCCATTATTATTATTATCACAGAAAACTGGCATAACTCAATACACTCAAAACGATAAACACCAATGATAACTTAAATTTTTGGGCAATTTTTAAACCATTTTAGCATGCACTGCAAATTACTGGTATAGAATTGAGAAGAGCAGTCATTCAGCAGTTCATTTTGCAATCGAATTTAATGACATCATCAACAATACAAATACAATTTTTGCTTTTTATTAACCATCAAAGTACACAGTAGTAAAATACATTAAAAACAAACTTTTAAAATAAATAACTTTCGTAAATAAATTGCACTAAAAAGTAAAAAATATCTTTTTATTTCACAGTGATATACACAAGAAAAGTTTCGTTGCAAAATAAGAAATGCTACAACTTAGATTAAATCTTAAAAGTTTGGGCATCCATTACTTTACAATTATCTAACTGCAACTCAACTTAAGATTTAATCTGAGTTCTAGTATTCCTTATTTTGCAATTAAACTTTTCTTGTGTATATCAGTGAGAAAGAACAGCATTATCTTTTTTAGTGCATTTTATTTGCAAAAGTTATTCATCTTTAAATTTTGTTTAATATATTATATTTTCTACATTTTGGCCATAAATTCTACACATACTCTACACTCTCTAGTCTCAACTGGTATCATACACGGCCCAAATTGGACAACCCTAAGGGTGGTAACCCCACCCAACCACCAAAACGTAAGAAAACTTTACCCCATCAGTAATTCTAAATCAAAAAACCACATTTAAATCCTTCCACATTTACTGCCCTAAAACGTTTTCGTCACGAAAGGCACTCTCAGGTGCTAAGACATAAAGTCTTTTAGTCAGGGGTTTGTGAGTTGATAAGAGTTATTTAAAAAATCGATTAAAATGGGAATGGATTTTGTACAATAATCCATATCCTACTATAATCTTTCTCCCAACTGACAAGTGATTCAAAGCCAGGAAAAGCTTCAAACGCACTTAAGTGTAAACGTCGGCGGATTGGTAATACGATACGCTGTATCAGAGGGACATCAAAATCTATCTTTGTTTTACAAGTTCTTGGATCAGGACACCCTATAGGAGCTGCCAATCAATTTTAGATGACACAAAAATCATGTAGTTGCTCCGGACTGGTTCACGAAAATCGAATCGATAAGACATTCAGGAAGCCAACCTGTATGATGTAATAGCCAACAAACAACAATCAACGTAGACTTGATCCTAACAAGGCAAAGACAAGACATAAAATATGTCTTAAGACCGTGTTTACCAATATTTAATAATTGTGTTCGAAAGATCTAAGATATGTTATGTATGTATGAGAAAATAATCAGTAATAGTGATTTTATCCTACCCCATGTACTCTAAAACAACTCGTACGGTATACAAAAGAGATTAATAATTATTCAACTAAAACATGATGTTCCGCAGGACAACCATCTAGTCACAATACTTTTTATTATTTATACAGGGTATTTCCGCATTGGTGGTCCATAGGGCTGGATCCTGGATGGAGGTGATACTACTCACTTAGACAAATAAGAAATTGTTCGACAGGGGGGGGGGGGGGGGGTGACATATCAACCGTTTCGAAGTTACAGGTTGATTTAGAAAATATACTATTTTTTTAAACACCCTGTATCTTATCAAGTGCAGGTTGTACGATAGCACATAGGTGTAATAGGTCAACAGTTTTATAGTTGTTATATAAAAAAGATTTATGTTAACCACCATTTTCTAAAAATAAAAGAGGTCAACGTAAAAAAATGCAAGAAAATCCGATATTTTTAGTTTAGACTACTATAACTCCTGAGAGGAAATGAGTACAGAACTGGTTGAGCAGTTGTTGGAAAGGCCATGAAGTTCTCCAATGCAATCAACTCTTGTAAGTCACTCTCTGAAAAGATTGATATGTCCCACCCCCCAGCCCTTTCAACTTTCTTCTGTCTCCTGCCCTATGGACCACCATGGCGGAAATACCCTTTTTAATCAATTGCAATCTTTTGCTAATTTTGACCAAATAATTTCTAGTACTTCTTAAATTCCATTTCATCATTCAAAATGAACATAAAACTCCTTCCTCTTTTTCTTAAAAACCCCAGAAATGGTAAACTTTATATGTGTCATTAAATCGATACATAACCCAAATTAAGTGTGATACCGTAATTTCGCATATCATCAAAACATAATCAGCATGCCTTGCGTGACAAATTACAATGGTTAACTTAACTGTTGTGCTCTGATTAAATTGATATAATGAGGATTATAAGATTCCGTAGGGGTTTTATATTAATGACTCATCATCAGAAAACGAACAGACGAAAACTTGTTGCAGGATCAAATAATATTGTTTCTATACATATGAGAAAAGGAATTGAGAAGATTTCTTTTTTGGGCTTTTTGGTGATGCGATAAATAATTGTCTATCGTAAAACAATATGAAATACGCAAGTAACTAAAAGTTGCTGTTTTATATCCAACAGAGATGCTGAACGAAAGTATGTGTTTTTTGGTGTGGTAAGGAATAGACAAAATATTATAATAAGCAGAGGAGAGTCAATCAATCAATCATTTTTTTGTTATTTATTGGCAGCTGTATAACAAGAAAATATGAGATTCGATCAAAATATAACGAAAAATTCATTAATTTTTATTAGAAAGTGTCTATTTAAATCCATGAAAATGCCAACACAATTCTGATATGCCGTTCAAATTCAACAGGACCTTGACATTCGATCGAACTTGGCGTGCTTTTTTCGGTATTAACTCTCGCCACGTTACTTTCATTGGAAAATTGACCCTTTGGTTCCATATTGGTGCTGTATCGTCATGGATATTACATATTGTTACGAGCGCGGACAGAGCTGGTTCCGCACGTATGTTCTTTTCACTGTGATTCTATGTTCGATTTCTGCACCGGTTTTGAACTTTCTTGTTCCATGAAAATTTGTGATTACGGTTGTAATTAAAGTGGGAATGTGTGGACATTTTGTGAAAATACAATTATTTTATCGAAGTGGTTTATTTTTTTATTAAAATCATAAAGGACGAACATTTTCAGATATTCTACTTTCTTGCATTCTTTTCAACTTGTCCCCGTTCGGGATAGGGCTAAGTTCGGTGTAAATCTGACAGATTCTGGTTCAGTTTAGTGCCTATTCAGTTTTGTTGAAAAGAATTCACCATTAGTTCACTTCACTGTCTGCAATGAGACTCCCCCACAGTAGTCAGAAACTGCATATTGATACTCTACAAATAGTCTTAGAACCTTTAAAAACATTCCGTTCTCGAAACACCAATTTTCCGAACTTAAACTTGTTTATGCACTTACTTCATAGATGTCGCTTGCCCTTTTCTGTGGTACAATTCTCCGAAAGTTGTTTATGTCCGACCTTAATTAATCATTTCACGCGAAGTATGTAGATGTCGCTTGTCCTTTTCCTATTGCACGTAACAATAGCTGCGTTTTTTATCTTTCTGATCTGATCCGGTTCAATTTTATGTACGTAAAACAACAACAATGCGTGTAAAAAAACCCATCTAATTTTATTATTATATGGATATTATATTTCAATGCAATTTGCTTAAAAATTATTAGTTTTGGGAAAAACTTCAAAATAGTAATAGTTTTTTTCTTATGAATTTTCTTAAACATTTTTCTTGAGATTTTTTTTATCCAGACATTAATACACTCCCAGTGATACATACATATATACGTATTTACGTGAAATACCTTATATTTGTCTCAAAGAATTATTTCCGACGGCTTACAGTATCAATAGTTATAGAACCACAATTATCACACTGTAGGTCGTTTTCCTAATACTAGCTTTTTAATGGCTTTGTAAATAGATTCAAGTTAGGGAACAATTACAAAGAGTACAAAAATTATTGATGTATGCACCTACACCCATACACCCAACAATTTCCCAATTATTAATTTCATAAAAGAGCTTAAACTTCAAAAATATTCCGAAGGAATCTTCTAGAACAAGTTTATATCAACTTAAACAATCTCTAAGGTTACAGCCGTACATCCAACCACTACATATATCGCCTACATACATAATCATATATGTTGGTATAAAACCCTATCTTTGGATGGTATCTAGCACAAGTGATCATAATCACATTAAAATAATTCTCTTGAGATACCAAAATTATGATAGAGGGTCCTTTTACAGATTTAATTAGAAATTACGAAATCGACAGATGCGATAAACTCACATAGACACATTACATACACATATGAAATTTAATTGTATAGCTATAAAGGGATTCTCCTTTATAAATGAAATTAGTAGCAAATGCCTCATGTATATCCTATTGGGAGTACAAGCTCAGCCATTAAGGATGACTGCTGAAATATGTAATCTGTACTGAAGAAATCTGCACTATGTAGGCGTCCTTTTATCAAGGTGCATTTTAAGCATCAATTTAGATAACCAATATATGTATATATATATAGATACTATACATGCCTCCATATACATACGCATTTGTGTGAATTTTATATTCTTGTAGACCATACCTAAGCCCTTAAAATTAATTTCAGGATAAGGTTGAGAATGGTTGTTAGACTTTATATAGGTAACTTTTTGTATTTTATCATTATATGTTTGGTCGAAAAGAAGCCATTTATCACATATCAATTCTGGTACATAAGTATGTACATATTTTGTCGTCATGAAAACGGGTCTAAGGGTTTTAATGTAATTGGGGTGGGAGGGAAAAAGGGCTTCTGGGTGCGAGAAAGCAATCTAGCAAAATCTTGACTTTGCAAAGAGTCATTCAAGTGTTATTTAGGGGTTATTAGGAGGGTATACTGGGAGTAAATATGGGGATAATACCAGATTTTGATTAAATAGGATGAGCCTGCCGTTTTCAGAGTGCAAGAAAGGGATTTAGTTAGATTTCAACTTTGGGAAAACTATAATCTAAGATGTAATCAGAATGTTTAAAAAAATCACTTACGGGGTATTTTTTGGGGTTATTAAGTAGTAATACAGGATTCCTTTTCAAATGGAGTGAGTCTATCGTTTTCAGGTGTGGGAGGTATTTGACTTTGGGTATGATCTCATTCAAGGGGTATAAAGGGGTAACTGAAGAATAGTACAATATTTTGATGAAATAGAGTTAATCTAAGGTTCTTGTTATGATAGAAAGCGGGCAGTTAAAAATAATTGATTTTAACGAACTAACAATCAATAACTAGATTAGGTTTAGTTAAATTAGAGTAGCGGTGATTGTAAAAGCATGATACGATCAGCCACACTTAGACCATCTATATTCCATTATGAAACCACCTTATTGGAACCCTACCTCGAAAAGATTCCTCAGATTTAGGGGTTGCGCTGAAGCCAGCAACAAGAGTTCATGAACCTCACCAAGTTCCCAACTCTTTGTCTGCTAATTCCCCTAATTCGTAGAAAAAGTAGCTACCAAGCATGTTCCTCTTATGCTTAGCAAGATTACGGAATTCGCACAGTTTCCGAGCTCACAGCCACATCGCTGCACAAGGAGTGATCTAACGGTGCTCGAGTCCAGAGCTGTGATTGCAGCTTGACTGTCAATACAAATCCAGAGAACTTGATCACTGGGTACATCATAAGTTGTTACCAGTAGCCTTGCTGCTTTGCAAATAACCAGAACCTCCGTTTGAAACACCATACAGTAGTTCGGTAGGCGGTACGATTCCTGTATATGAGGGAATACTGAGAATATGCCGGTTTCTACTCCAACATCCATATATCAGAGTCGTCTACCATGCAATTTTCATCCCGCTCCTCTCTACTAGGAATGCTAGTTGAGAATGCTTTCTCAAGACTAGTCTAGCGACAATGTAATCCGTGGCCCCGTATACAGTCCCCAAGACAGACGTTCAGTATTATGATGTGACCGATTACTGCTATTATCCATCAGCCTGACTATTTAAGTCTTACTGCACTTCTTGCAGCTATATATATTTCCCATGGAAGCCAGGGCCAAGAGATGGAATATGATCTCAATTTCTGCCATTTGTGCTTTTGAAGAGCACCTGTAATACTTAGGCAGGCAGCTCTCTGTATTTTAGTAAGGCTTATCAAGTGTATCGCTTTCCATAGAGCATTCCACCATACCAAAATTCAATATGTATGTAGAGATAGATCTTACAATAGCTGTGTATATCCAGTGCACGATGCGAGGGTGCATACCTCATCTTTTGCAAAAGTTTTCTTGCAAGCAAACAGGTCAATGGCCGCCTTTTTATGCACTCCTTCACAGTTATCCTCCAATTTAATTTGGAGTCCTAGTATCATTCCTAGGTATTGGGCTTCAATTTTAAATTCAAGAGTAATGCTAGCCAGTTTTGGGGGAGCTAAAGTCAGAATAATTTTCCTCCGTGTAAAGAGGATTAGTTCGATCTTTCTGGGGTTGAGCCCCAGGCCACACCTTATAGCCTAGTTGAGAAGCTTTTGCAATGCTCTTTAGATTAGTTCGCTGATCATCGATAAGAACTTTCCCCAGACCAATATGACTAAATCGTAAGTATATGCTATGATATTAAAGATATATACTGAATTATGAAGAATAAGATTTCACCAATTAAACATAGCTCAAACTAACAGTCAAAGTCTAATTTAAGGTGCGTAAAAGCAAAAGTTAGAAAAACATTATTGCGAGAAAAGTATACAATCAAAATCCGATCATCTAAGTGAAATTAAATGAAAACTTAGATTAACCGATCTTACGTTACTTAAATTCAATAATACCCACAATCAAGATCTGTAGTCGGAACTCCAAATAAGAACAGCCACAATAAAATCTAATGGTTGTAGCACGGGCCCGTATTTACTTCGTGGATAACCCTAAGTAAGGGTTACAACCAAACTAAAAGTTCGCGCTACTAAAGGGCAAAAATTGTGCACTAGGTAAATTCTTTTTCGATTCGTTAATTTACATACATTCGCTGCGAGAATTTTTGCATCAGGGGTCTAAAGTTAGCAATTGGAACCCCTAGCGTTAGTCAGAACTACCCCCAACTGACACACACAAAATTATTATTAATAAAAAAATATATATACATTCATCTTCTTCAACACAATCTCTCCATCGTTGCTGTAAAAGAAGGAACTCAACATTACCTTACGGGAAGGAGGTGGATGATTATAGCTTGAAATTATCGTAAAGGATCCAATGTCTTACCATTAGTAAAAATTCAATGCATCAATGATTTAATGGATAATACAGGAGCTCATGGTTCATGAGAGCTAGATTCAAATCCCACTGATGCCACCATTGTTTGAAAATTCAATTGACAACAAATACCTTGTTATAAATATTTAAGACTTTGTTATAATATACAACTACTATTTCAATTGATGGTTTATAGTCCACTTACAAAATGAAAAACTGAAGGTCGAATTACAGCAATTTGTAATTATTAAAAACAAAAAATCAGAATTTCCTCCATCTGCATCATATCACACTCTGCGAAAACTACTCTATCCATCCTCATTTATCTTACTAAACATTTAAACGACACTCAAGCTTAACAAACTATGGTAAACAGTACCGCATATCATATTTACCCACATATCCACATTTCCAAACTCTAGCATTGTGTGGATATCTGAAATTGATAATGTGATACATTTGCGAATCGCATGCAGTAAGCAATCGGATCGTCTACACCGGCCTTCAGTAGTAGTTCGTCGAATAATCTGAGCTCCACAACAATATTTTTCCGCATGTTTTGGGATTTTGATTAATTTCTTTAATTGAAAAAGCAAGCTGACATAAAATTAGATCACAGAATGTTCGGCGAAAATGATTTTGTTGGAAGAAGGCTTTTGCATGCTTAGAAACACATGATGCATATAGAGCTAGTGAAAAGACAACTTAATTGGCAAAATGTACAAAACTCTATTAATTTCGGGAATTTAAACAACCACAGCTGTTCTTAGATTGTGTAACATTTGTGGTGACATATTACTGAAATTAATTATAAGTTCTGAATCCTTCTAAGGTAGAACCCCTCTGTTAGATTTCGTTATTAATTAAATTATTCCTTCATAAGCAATTTTACTAGAATTTAAAAACAAAAAAGTTTAAATTTCATAACCTCGATTTAATACGGCGACATTATTGACTCAGCCTATTGCAAATAAATAAGTGCCCTATTCATAAACGAATTTCGATGCTAAGGATAATTGAATGAATGTGTCTATGGTATTGCCTTTAGTCCTTTCGTAACAATAAAATAACAATTCAACGAAGTTTCCCAGAATAAAGGTCGTCGAACAATTTGTCTGGAATCAGCAACAACAGAAGGCAAAAAGGATACAATCTAAATTTGAATGGCATTTAGAGATTGACAGCAATTTTTTCCAAATTAAATCATTTTGAATTGATTTGTAGACTTTGCCTTGCAATATTTTTGTATACATATAATATTGCAATGATGAGCTTAGCAAATTTTCAATTATTATATTACATATGTTCAAGTAAGATGTATATAATACTTAATTGAAAATTTCCTAAGCTCATTTATATACGCAGGAATTTTAGGAGATAGCAACATGCTGTTTGCGAGAAGAAATATTAATGTAGTCCCCATTCGAAAGCCTTAATACACGATTAAAGAACCTGACATCCTTTCTATGAAAAACAATAGACAAAGTGTTGAACAAACATAATAATTAAAAGTCGGTTTTTAACAGAAAGTGGATCATTATTCAAACGAATTTACTTGCCAGGCTATAATAAGCTTAGTCAACTGGAAATTTACTGCATAAATCTTATTTAAAAATTAATAGGATGATGGAGGATAAGAAGTAAGAGTATACTTAAAATTCGACTCGGAGATTTCGTGAGCTTTAATAGAGAACATTTATCGCTGACTACGGTACAACTTTCTGCTGCCAGTATTTAATTTCAACATCAAAAGAACACTTTACCAAAGAACCATAAGTTCTCACTCTTAACATATCTAGAAATTGTGCTCTGGAGAAAATCGGAAATAGTTCGTAATTCGATGCGAACTTTTGAAAATGTACTACGAGCATTGAGCGATGGAATAAAATTTTATTTTTGTGCAGATTTTAATCTAGGAATTTATAACAACAAATATTCAACACTGTTAGATACTTATAGAAAATGAAAGACAACTAACAGTAATTTTTGTCACTTTTTTTTTACCACATTTAATGTACAAACAAACATTGGTGAATTTTTACTGGTATTTTAATATGAAGTTTTAAGAAATGAGTTAAGATTATTATTGTCCATTGTTAAATTGAAGAATCCTGGTCATACGGACGAAGGTTCAAATTCCAAAACTAACGTAGTAAGTTTTCCCCAACTCCGAAAACTTTCGGAATTTTCTCCAATAATTATTTTGAAGTTCCTGCCACTATTCATGGTTCACAAGCTAAACAAATCTATCAGATTTACAATGTTCAAAGACTTTAAGGTCTCGTAAATATGAAAACTGCAACCGTTGTAATGGTCTTATACCTATGAGTATAATCCCTCGATGGTCATAGGATCTGAAACGGTAGATCGCCTTCGAGCCATATTTTTATAATAAGAAGTTTTTAGCTCGATCCAGATTCAGTTTAAATTATTCTTTTCCAAATGTTTGTTGTTCTTTCTACGCTGTGTGTTCATGTTCGTTACGGGTTTCAGTCTTCTAGGGCTTACCTTGCAATGTTGAAATTATATAAATCCATCTCTAAGTTATCTATTCCAGCTCCATTTTTCCTTATTTTTTCTATTCTGGCCCAACTTCATCGTCTCCAAAACACAATGTTTGGGATTCAGTAATTCAAGCAAACTTTACGAATTCGGCATTTACTGTAATTAATGACATCTGACATTTCAGTTCTGTGGGATGATATCTAAAAGTATTATATGGAACTTTTCTTTAACTATCAATCTTTATTAAATTGGTATGGTCACATATTTCGTTTCAAACCCATAAATAGTCTCAACATTACAGTTTAACATTTTATACTATTAGGGGAGAATTTTTATTCAGAACGTACATATCTATGTAAGTTATGAATGAGCTGAGCATATCTAAATATCTGTTGGAAATGGAATAGTTCTGAAGGGAGCAAAGGAAAATCAATAAAAATCGAATCGCTACTTTTATAAACTCACAAACTTTTTGGTAGAGCAGCCCACAGAAAATATATGTTTAGTTTATGCTTAGTTTAGAAGACATCGTTTTTTTTTAGACTAAAACCCAAAACCACAATTTTAGCTTATCAGAACTTCTTATTGCACAATTAGTTCCATATAAAAGCACAATTAGAATTAAAATTGGATGGAAGTGTGTGAATTTATAAGCACATCCTCGAATTTCGGGAATTCTTTATTTCTGGTGTCCAGTCGGGATTTTAAGGTAAAAGCCACCTCGAATTAATTTCAATCAGTAAGACCTTAACAGAATTTTTGGCACTAGCTATGATCACAACCAGTTTATGCGACTAGCTCGGATATCTGAATCCCTAAGTTCATTTAATTTCTTGTGAGCTCCTTATCTTATCCTAGCAGATGTTAGGGCGTATTTATTGATTTATTAACACACAATTTCCATATAAACAGGCAATAGTGGTGCCGAAAGAAAACAGATCTTCTCTTCTTAATGATTTTCGTCATTTTTCAATGTACTTATTACTTAGGTATATATGCTTGATCATAGTTGTAAAACTAAACTCTTACAGGTCACTTCTGATGATCGTTAGAGTCTTAAGAGTCGTATTCGTATATCATCGTATTCGTATACCATCTCTTCCTCGATGAATAGATCTTCATATTCGTGTCATCTGCGTCTTTGTGGCTTTTCTTTGGTCTTCAGCTTGATGATAGCGTGGTTTCCTCCCTCCCTGGATTTGCTATCTTTTCGTTTTATTGGCTAATACTTTATGGCAATTGCACTACGTCAACCACAGCTTTTGACTTTACTCAGTTAGTTGAGCTAGTTGGTGAGGGAATGGGAAGTAGTGGAGGGAATGAAAAGTAGTAAGAGAAATCACTTCACTGTACTACTCCCCCCACTACTATATTATTACTTCGATGTGGCCTCTCTATTCATATATTACAAGATTCTATCATATGCTTTCGGTTTTTCTGCCTTTCCAAGCTTATGTTCTTTCCACAAAGACATCTATTTTAAATTATTTTTCTTATGTTAGGCATCTGTGTGTTGATGATGTACCTCAATTGTCCCATCCGGCTTGGTAGAGGAGTATATTGTTAGCATGAATAATAAAAGTTCGCAGTATATCATGATTTGACAATTAATCGAATTAATTTTTTCATAATTCTATCTATCTAAGATGACCTCTACTTGTACCCTTTAATGCCATTATTTGATATATCTACAGACTTCAAAACACCACTCACATTATTTACTTATTGGTCGTATTCTCCTAATCGATGCAGTTTAATTATTTTCTAAACTACGAATAATTGTGATAGAATTACAAAATTAACGCCCCATATCAGATAACATTTTGATTGAACGAAAAGGCTTATATTCCAATAAGTATGGCATTGATCTGAATTTCACAGAACACCAGTATTATGAATACAATTGAATTGTTCTATTTTATCGACTCACGTTACCTTTCACATTCCACTCTAAACTATGGACTTTCTTCATTCAACTCTCAAAAGTCTTATCCTTATTGTCAGTTTCTGAGCTAAAGCCGAAGATCAAATAATTCCATAAAGGAATTTTTTGATAGTATCGATACTTATCAGATCAGGACAGCAACGAAACCCTGAAACTGTCTACTGTCTACACTACAGTGAACTCAGATGCCAATAAGTTGCTGGTGGATATACCTATATAGATTTATTTAAAAAAATTTAAAAATCTATATGCGAATCATTTTAAGGAAAATTGGTTGGCTTTACAATTAAAATGATTTTTGGGCATCCCATTTCTAACTAATAAGTGGAAAGTGGTAATGAGTAAATAAATCTATATATATCCACCAGCAACTTATTGGCATCTGAGATCACTGTAGTGTAGACGGCCACGGCAGGCAGTTTCAGGGTTTCATTGCTGTCCTGACTCTCAAAAAATTTCTTTATGGAATTTTTTGATCTTCGGCTTTAAGTAGAAACTGAAAGTACCTCGGTATTTATGTTTTAATTTTCTTTGCTCATATACAGTAGGTTGAGAATTACCTGTAGACTCGTATATTCTACGGGTCTCGAAAGAGTAAAAAACTCATTACCACTTTACGTCTTATTCTTACATTTTACCTACTTTAATAGGATCATAAAAAGCAATTCCAAGCGGCTTCTTTTCGTGCAAGATATGTGTTTCCTCGTTTGGTCCCTTGCGTTCAACGGCAGTGAGAAGAGGAAACTTTAATCATTTCACCCTTAAGTCTTACCATACAAGTCTTAGCTCTTATAGACCTTGCACTGTATATAATCTACTTTGATCTATATGACACCCTCAATTAAACACAATTAAACACTCACCTCTAGCAAAGATAACATAATAAGGTTATCTTTACTTCTTCTAGGCTGACCATTTACCTTGATCGGCATACTGCGGAGCCAGGATCCCAGTTTCTTATCTTGCAGTTCATTACACCAGAGTATATCAGATGATTAAAAAGTAAGAACATACATATGTATTACAGAATTGGATAGGAGACAACTTCCAGGAAATAGACCATCTCAAAAATACATGATAGTCCCATAGTAGTCCATACCGTTGTCCTGAATTATGGGTAATAAATAGAAGCGTTCCTGAGGTCCAAATACTCCTAATGCCCAAATTATCAATCATATACTCAAAAAATGGACTTCCCATAAGTTAACTTAACTTCCCATAAATGATAGTCTAGCCGATAGGACAGTGAACATTTTAATAAGTTGTTACTTTTCAATAAGTAACAATAAGTGCCACATTTTTTACGAAATTAGGATTACCACAAACACATACATATAGATTTCTATTCAATCACAATTGTCAATTTAGTCTTTAAATCATAAACATAATTACAATAACACAAATATTATTATAAAATACGAAATTCCCGGGGAAAACTTTATTCAACCGAAACAATCTTGAAGGTAGGTAAATCACAGTGAATATTCCGTTGAATTTCGTTAAACCATAAAATGTTTACCCTATTGATTGCCCACAAAAATTTTACATAATTTAAAGGGCCAAAATTCCAGTGTCCCCTAAATATTTCCGAAAGGATTAATTTGTAGGCTCTCCTCTGTAATTTAAAGATTTACAAAACCTAATTAAAGCTGATTTATAACTAGACAAAAAGTCTTTTGTTAATATTTAAATACCGCACCGTTTTACAAAGTCATTAAATTTTTGAGGTCAACTAATCTTCTTAGTCTACCGACAACCACAATGAAAAGAGAAAATTATTAAAATTTAAGTTGAACTTCTTCGGTACTTTCAGAAGTTTGATCATGTTATACTGTAGGAGGTGGAGCGGTAAATTTGCATGAACATAATTCTCAATACAGCAGAATTCCTCTCTATGCGGCTAAATAATGAATATTTTGCATAATAAATGCAGAGAAAAAAATGGAAAAATTGGAAAACTTTTAACTTTTTTTTTTTTTGTAATATAAATGATTAAAAAAAAATCACGAAGGAATTATTAAACTGCATTTACATTGTTGTTGTGCAAAGTATGAAGTGAAAAGAATTTCATATGTGCTCCTATGAGCATAAATTCATTTATTTAACAGTTTATTATGTGTAAATATGTATGTTTCATAATTAACTCGAAAATAAATTTCAACTGAAATAACTACACAGCTTGGAAATTGAGATTCATGCAATGTAAGCTTTAGGTAATCATCTGTTTATGGTCAGCTGCATATCGTTTTTTATTTCATTAACATTCTTTGTAACTAGGTTGGTATCCATGAAGAAAAATATAACATTATTGTGTTTAGGACCGGTATGAAATAAAGTGGCTTTGTTCTTAATTCTCTAACATGAATTGGTTTAGTTTAACTAACTGGAAAAAATATTATCCCAGTTCTCCATGGTTCTCTTACTATGGCAACATCAGTAATACCTTGAAAATGTAAAATTATATTCCATCATATACTTAACTTAGTTGAAGATTATATTTGCTTTTGCTTACCACTATATTAGGTCTGTATGTTTACTCGAATCGAAAGTTCTTACCCAGTTTTCACACAGACTCGAAAGTTTTTTTACCCATAATGTGTGTATGTTAACTTCTCGGACTAGAAAAATTTACCAGTAGAATGCATTTCCCCTCCTGAACAAAAGTTAACATTTTTACACTCGGTAAAGTTGAATGATTAATTTAATTCTTTCTTTCATTTGTCATTTGAAATAATTCTTTCAATTGTCACTGCGATTTTTTTAAAAATAATGAATAGAGAAAATAAAATAAATCCGAATTTATTAAAAAAAGTAAAAAGATAAAATAAAATAAGTGCGCGATTTGTCATAGTTAATAAATTACATACTCTATCCTTTACAAATTGCACACATTTTCTCTTAAAAATCTTAAAATTACTTTCTCTTTTTATTTCTAATGGTAAATCGTTAAATTTTTTAAATCCTTTATATATTAGTGAATTTTGAATCCTATCTCTATTAAATAACCCTAATCGAATATTTACATCTGCTCCTCTCAAGTTATACGGCTGAACATCTGTTACCATCCTAATTCTCTCCTGTACATATATAGGTTAACATCCCTTTCTAATTTTAAAAATGAAAAGTATATTAAGATGTATTCTTTGGCTGCAACTGATCTATTTTAAGGTTTTTAGCATCATTCTTATTGGCGTGAATCTATTACACCTTAGTATTATACGCATAGCTCTATTTTAAAGCTTTTGAATTCGCTCTAACTGTGTCTTTGTGCATAGAAATAGTATTGAAAAGCAATACTCAAAATGAGGTTTTATTAAAACATTATATATTTTAATTGCACTCAATGTCGATAAATTGCCTGGAATTCATAGGCGACTTTTTTTCCAATTTTTTTACAAATATAATCAATGTGTCCATTAAAGCTTAATTTATCGTCAATAATAATCCCCATATACTTAATTTCACTCACGCAATTTTTTCACCATCAATTTCTAAGCCGTCATTATACGTACTATTTATGGTCATTAATTTAGTTTTTTTTAACATTTAATTTCAGTTTATTCTTTCTTAGGTGAATGGCTAATTCATTTAAATCCTTCTTAAATCGTTACTGATTCTTTCTACATCTTTACCAGTTACAAACACCAATGTATCATTAGGAAAAAGTCAAACTTTTGAATGCCTCAACGCACTATTAATGTTGTTTATATGTACCAAGAACAATAATGTACCCAGCACTGACCCTTGTGGTACTCCAAATTTTATTTCAGCTACTTCGGAAAGCATGCCATTAACTCTTGTTCACTGTTTTCTTCCCTCTAAATAGTTCCGAAACCAACTGTACTCCTTTCCCTGTATAGCATATTTTTGAAGCTTTGATAGAAGAATTTGTCTGTCTATAGTATCGAACGCTCTCTTAAAATCTAAGAATACTGCTAGAATAGTGTTAACTTCATCCATTTCTTCTTTCCATTCCGTCACTACCCAATTTAATGCTTTCGCGCAATTGTGTTGCTTTCTAAACCCTGATTGTTCCTTAGCTATAAGACCATTTTCCTCTAGGTATTTTTCTAGTTGGATTTGTATTCCTTTTTTCAAAATCTTCTCACATAGTGGTAGAATATTAACTGGTCTGAATTCTTCACATTTCTTCGTATTTTTACCTTATAAACTGGTATTACTACTGATTCCTTCCAAGCGTCGGGAAATTCTCCAGTTATTAACGACTCATTAAAGATACGAGTTAAGGTTGTACCCAGTTCCGACCAATGCTCTATTACCATTTTAGCACTTAAATTGTTATAGTCTCTCTTTTCTTGGTTTATTACACTACAAATATTTTTTATTTCTTCACCATTTAATATTTTAAAACAAAATTGTTTATTCATATGATTTAAAAGATCTGTATACTGCACTGTTGGTATGTCACTATTAATTTTCTCTACACTTTCTATTACTCATAAGTTGTATGTTAACTTTTATTATCATCTAGTACATATTATCCCTTATACCGAAAGAAAGTTTTTACTTGAATTTTACTCAGACATTTTTACACAAAAGTAAACATACAGGCCTTATAATTAAACAAAATTAAAGATTACTCTTTAAGATTTTTTACCGGGGCAAACGTATATTTGTTCAAGAAGGCATTTTTTTTTTATTCTCCAGTATATAACAAAAGCTAAAAAAAATTATTTGTTATTCCATCACACAACCCATTTGATTTTGGGTGACAAGCTTCAAGTCTTGGTTTTGACTAATCAACAGGTCCCAAATAGCCCAATTTTCTGCTAACACAAAACGCTTCTTCTTCCTTTTTCTTTTTTCAGCCCACTGGGCTACACAGGTTCGATTCAAATGAATCTGGTTTTCAAATTTTTTTAATAAAAAATTATTTGCTATTTTTCTCAATTTTTTGTTTTTTTTTTTTATTTTTTCATTTCTTTTCTTTGTTCTATTTTTTCATTTGTTTTTCAAAATTTCGATATTTGGGACCTGTTGATGAGTCAAAACCAAGACTTGAAACTTATCACCCAAAATCAAATGGGTTGTGTGATGAAATAACAAATAACAAATTTTTTAGCTTTTGCTATATACCGGAGAAACCAAAAAATGCCTTCTTGAACTTATAATTAAAAAAAATTGTGTTATTTTCCATTAAATTAAAAAAAAAAAAACAAAGTGTTAAGCTATAACTAGATGAGAGCCATATGCTCACGTATTATTGAAATCTGAAAAAATCATTTTTAATTCTCATTGAATTAATGAAGATTCCCTAATTAATTTACGTAGTAGGTATAGGAATTATAAGCTCTCACTAATATGAACAGATTTTACTGAAGAGAGAAGAGCCCTAATGTTTCGATGAAAAAATCCATTTGGGCTGCTTACAAAATTCTACTAAAAAGGCTCCTTGCTCAGACATAATAACAAGAAAAATTATCGATTATTGGCATTTAAGCTAATGCGATTTACTTACTTTTGCGGATGGTGATGCGCAAAACCCTCGAAAAATTCTTCCCAAGCCATGAAACAGACTTCCTCACTAACACATGAGAGCTCCAACTGAGTCCTAACATTCTAAAATTTTTGCTTTGCAGTGTTCTTATCTAAACCGGACAAAGGTTTGCTTTGAATAGCTCCTGTGCCCTAAACTGCTATTCACACAGAAAAGAATTCTTGTGATAATCTTAAGCTTGCTTTCTTATCTCTCAACCCTAGTAAAATTTTTGTATATTTCCCAACAAAATTATTAAATTTAAATAAATTTATCTTAACCAAATGACTACGATTCCTCAAACAAAAACTCTCAACTGAGTAATAATTGCATATGTGGTCTGATGAAATCGAAGCAGTCTGCCTACAGATTCGGACTCTGGCCGCACATACACTATTGCAACTATTACTCAGCTGAGAGTTATTGATCGTAAAATGATAAGGTTCAATTTTAATTAAAACTATTTATTATTTTGTTATGTAAAGTAAGGGCAGCCCTTGGGATGGTAAGGGGCCTAGCTTAAAAACTGGAAGACTATTTTCCTATATGGTTAGTAGTTTAGGCTCCATAGCAGATATAAATTCAAGGTCTGGGACTTTTCAAGTATCAATATAGAATATTTTAGAGAACGGACTCGCACGCACACATATAGAGTTCTGTTGCATGCCTTGGAAAGTATTTCTCGAGAGTTTTTTCAAAGATAACCTAATAAGAAGATAGAACACAGCCGAACAAAATAGAAAATTTTCCTTGTTTTCTAGAAAGAAGTAAATAATGTCATATACTTTCGTGTTGTCTTTTGCATGAAGGGCTGAAAAGAACTTGGCTGTACATTATTATAGTGCAACTGAGACAACGAGTTAGAAACAAAATTGGAGAAAACGTGGGATTACCCGTTTGATAAAATCTTTGTGAATTTCTTCAAAATCTTTTCAAACTATTAATAATAATGTACTTCGGGTCAAACTCCCTCACTTTTTTAAGAAAAGATAAATTTCGCTTTGGCCAGAAAGGAAATGTACAATTCCTCTCAAATAAAATTCTCATTTTTCCCAAAAACATCAGAGAACCCAGCATGAGTTTCCTCCACTTAATCTCTTTAGAGCAAAACGAATGTAAACAGAAGCATTTGCGTTCAAATATCATAGGATTACAGCAACAGCTTTGGAACTACAATATAGGATTACAGCAACAACTTTGGAACCAACTCTCTCAATATTTCAAAAAAACCTGTTTTCAGAAAAGCGCGGGAATGTTTTATTAGAGTAAAATCTGAAAACTACGCCCCTTCTCATTTATTTACTAAAATGAATCATTTGCCATTCTGTTTCGTTCCATGTAATCTGCGTTTTCACATTTTTTGTCTTTATTCATAAAAGTTTCAAAGAGAGTTTGATTTTTTGTTATTTTTTTTTTCTTCTTTCTTTCCTTTTCTCTTTAAGTGTAAAACAGTCGGAAATTTCACCCAATCTTGTTATTAGGTTATCTTTGGTTTTGTGATGTGTGATTATATTTAATTACGCATACTGTGTTCCAATGGGCTGTGTAAAGTACTCTCAAGTACTTTTGCCTGCTCGCAACTACTCATGCACTTGTCCGTGAGTAGATGAGCTGAGTATTTACGCAAGAATTTTCCGCTAGCTGAATTTGGATGCTAAGTGGTTATTGAATTTTCAATTAGATGAAATTTGAGAGAAAATGTTTATAAAGAAGCAAATAAAATTATTTAACTCATCGAGAACAAGAAAATTATTCACATTTATATATTATCGTTATGAAAATAAATACGGTAAGAACTTTTAATATAATAAATATCGAAGAGAGACAGATTTTTATCCTTAAATTTTCTAGGTAGTGTACCTACCTACTGCTCGAGGAAAGTAGCTCGGATATAGGTCCAGTTTTTCATAATTTTATTTTCAGTAGCCTTTAATGAAATTACTTTGAGTAATATAGTTAATAATCCTAATTATTTTCATAAGAAACTTGATATAACAGAAACATAACATCCCTTCCAAATCTATTCCATCTAATTCAGACACTGAAATATAATAAGAATTGACTGAGCGTTCTTGCTTCAAAAATGGCACAAATATTGAACAGGCTGTGAAAACCCTTTATTTCGTACAATTGTACACCGATTAATAATTTATTATTATTTCTCTATTAGAAACACTAAAAAATAGTACTGCATTACATAAAAATTGTTTAGGAAGTTAAAATTGTTTTAATAAACACAAAAATTAATTTTTAATATTACTGAAAAATGTGTTCCTCTGCAGATTTGATGTGAAATATTATTGAGCTTGTAAGAGATAGACGTATGTAAACAATATATTTGTCTGAATTTTTATGTAAATCCCAATGCATTCCAATTAATATAGTCGTACTGTTTCCAAAATTGGTTACAGTTCAGTGTACATTTTAAGCTTGAAAGAGACAATTAGATTTTAGCTAAAATTTATGCCATTTTTGACTATAGGAATTAGACAGGATGGCTCAGTCCATTCTTATTATATGTCAGTGAATTCAGACCACAAAAGGGCCGTTTTATGTTGCAGTAATATACCCCACTCACTGTTCGACGAGCTGGGCAGTAATGATTCCTTTAGGAATTGAATTACCCTCTAAATGCAATTCCCTGTGATTGTAATTTGTACTTGATATGCTATAATTCTCAGTAATGGACTATAAAAATTTTTCAATTTCATTACAAGAAATTGTACTTGTAATTTTGTTCCTCTCCATTCTTCAAACGAATTTAAAAAGTACTTGAAATATATGATTTTTATTTTAATTATATTTTTTTTCACAGATTAAAACAATTTTACAATTCCAGGGAATTAAATTTGAAACTGTAATGTATAACTGAATATTCCTAGCTCGCACTGTTAGCAGTTAGAGAATTGGCTACGAAAAAATTCTCAATCAACCCAGCCAGCCCAAAATTCAGTGGCTTGCATACATTTGTTGTTCATAATGAATCACTTAATCCTTAAGTTGTTAAATAAACAAGACAACTTAAAAAATTACGTCAAAAGAATTAAAACTGAAATTTATCTCAATTACAATAATTTAAGTATTTCCACCAATATAAAAATATTATCTCGATCGAAAATTACTTAAAGGATAATTAAAAACATCTTATGAAGCTAAGAAAAACACATTTTTTAAGTTCAAAATCATTCCGGCGCACTTAATTTTACTTGACTTGAATTTGAAACCCTGAAAATACATAAAATTTGATGCTCATATGCAGAGTGTAAATGTGTCAAATCGGCTCAAAAAAATTTGCAATTACCTTACGAGCTTAAATGTTAAAATAACGCGTCACTTTTGATGTGGCTACTGACACTTTGGAAATTATATTCTAACAAAACTTTTGTGAGTTGGACATACGCATGGAAACTTCGACGAATTGTCTAATTGCAGTACAAATATTTTTCTGTAAGAAAAACAATTTCTTAACAAACGGACAACATCAATACTGCTGACAATCGGTAAAAGATTGTGAATGCAACTTCAGCCAACGGCAATATGACAGAATCATTCCTTTCCTAGTTTACGGATAGAAGTAACGACACGGCCACAATTTTGTCAAAACATGTACCCGATTCAAATTAACCGCGGTATTAACCTTTGTAGTCAGGTGATTTCCAAAACATAAAACATTACGTAAGAGTATCTTGATCAGAATTAGAGAGTAGGCATATTAAATTCTTAAGTAGGCTAGATTGCCAAGTCTTACAAATCACCTCCCAGACGAATCATCAGAAGGCGTTCCCGATTGTAAATTCCTACCCATAAGCTTCATCAGAAGCTAGAAACCTCAATAAAGGATACATATATTGAGGAACCCCATTGTCGGCTTTTTATTTCCAAAAAGTTGCTTTAATCTTGCTTCCTTCTTTAGCTTTAAGAACCGCCCCAAAAGCCGAATGCAATCATCAAGAACTGTTTGTCCAAGCACCCATCCTCAAGGACCGTTCGTCCTCGAGGACTGTCTGTGAAGTCGTCCCTCCTCAAGGATTGACATTCATCAAGCAGTTTCTGAATTCCCAAGGACTTTCTGTAAGACGCTCTTTCTCAAGAATCGTCCTTTTCTCAAGCCATTCCTGGGTTTCCCAAGGAATGAGTGTCTGATGCCAGCGGGCGCATACTGTCCTTTCTAACGTAAGTTCTAAGTTTTCTATGACAGTTCGCTTAGAACCTTCTGATGCCCCGGAACTGTCCGACAAGAAGCCAGTTCTGCCGAACTATCCTCTCACACCGAATCCTCAGCTTGCTAGAACCGATGGGCGGGAGATATGTAACTACCTCCAAACCAGCGCAAGTGGAGTGAAGATACCATTGGCATCTCTCAAGTCCACACATCGTTAAATTTCTAAAACAAATTTCTAATTCTATTTTTCTTTTCGTTTATAATTCTCTTTATTATACTTATTTAAGAAAAAACTCTTGATTCCTGCTTGTATTAAATTCTAAACCAAACTTAGGAGTACTTACGTCCATTTTCTTATTTGTCAAACTTGACAGTTGAAATTGAGAAAGCAAATGTGTTAGGTAATAACAAAAAATTGAGATCGAAAATCGAAATTCTGTAGAGAATGTGTCAGGGCTCAGGGGTATATGCTGTGAAACCAGTAGGTTGTAGATCGATTTTTCAAATATATGTATACGCAGTATACGCAGAAGAAAAGTGTAAATAGAAATATGAAAATTATAATAATAATCATGTTTAATGCATGCACATGTTTTCTCTATAGCGAATTTATACACACATTTGTTCAGATCTAATGACAGATTAAGCTCAAAATTTAAGTTTTAATTTGAAATTTTTTCTGAATTATATATTTCTCAAGTATAAATTAAATTTTAACTTAATGCGAATTTGATGCAAAACTTATATAAAACACAAATTTTTTTACAAGAAAACTTACACATGCTTGCTATTTAATTTCAAAATCGAAAACAAATGTTGCCACATTCACCTTGAAATTTTTTTATATTTAGATAATAGCAAAAGTACCTACTTATAATTTTAAAACAAGAAATAAATTTAGTTGTAAATCAAAAACATTAAGCTATTGAGTTTTGTATAAAATCTATCATAAAATTAGCTCTAAATATTCAAATCAATTGTTTTTAAACTAAAAAATTGACTGAAGGGCTCTTTTCTTCCCTGACACCACAGAATTAACGTTCTTTTAAAATCTGTCTTATGCAAATTTGCAGATCAGGAGAATAAGACTAGCCTATTTAAGATATATATAGGTAGGTACATATAATTTTTCTTATATTTATAATAAATTTTATTCTTTAAGAAAATACGACCGCAATCCCACAAATTAAATTACCAAAGGAAACGTTTATGTTAGATCTGTCCCTGTGGAAAGAAATGCATTCAGAATACTTCAAATATAAACCATAAAATGAAAAGAGTTTTCTTTAGAAATATTATCTCTGCTATGAAATATTAAGAAGGTCGTTAAATTTACACATATACATATAAATTACATTTAAGTATTATACTCGAATAAAAGCTACTCGAGAATGCGATTCAGGCTCAGATGACGACATACTCATCATCTCCAGTTTGCGGAATAAATCTAATGAAAAAGTTCAAGAGACAAATTCGTTATGATAGGGTACCTTGCCCTGCCGCACCACATCAATCTTAACTTTGAAATGAAAGAGTGTTTGGTTATTTATGAGACAGGAAGGTAAGATGTGAAGGTTAGAAGTATGACGCAAATAAATTGTTACCTAAATAAAGAGCTTAAAATTTCACCTATGGATGTATAGTCGTTTTCAAAAAGAAAAATGAATTTGAAGTCAACACAATTACGCACTTGAGGTAAAGTTGTAGAATGTGGATGAGTGAGATTAGAATAGAATAGAATTGTTTATTTATGGCTATGTATACTACAAGAATATAAATATCTTTTTTTTTTTAGTACGAAAAGAAGGGAGAATTAGCATTTTTTTTTTTTTCTATTATAGGTCACAAATACACTCTTTTTGTTCCAGAGTATATATTTGTCAATCTGTCGGTCTCTATGTCCATCTCTTTGATTTTCGAAATTATTTCTCTGCAAAAAACACATCGGGGGTTTTGTTCTATAACACGATACAATACCTATAATTACTCCATGAGTCTTGAGTTCAGGTTTAATTTTACCAATGGACCAAATTGGACACAATCGTAGGGCTCGCACGCAAAAGTTTCGTATTTTCTTGCATGTTGGGAGAAATCGGTGATAGACAAAAAAAATATATTAAGAAAATATATATATTCCGACTTGAAATAATATTCTGTATTGTAGCGACACATGGTAGTCCATTATTTTGAATTTGCAGACATCATTCAATTTGAAGTTATATTCATAATTTTAGAGATCACCATTAATCCTAAATATATGTAGACATTTACACGAATTACAGTGTGTATTGTGTCTTATTAACTTTTGCATTACAACTCCAATTCGAAAATGAAAATATCAGGAATTGGTCTAACAATAAAGACCAATTCTTATGATACCCTTGATGAATACCCGTATGTAATTTCGTATAGTCACCAATCAGTGCAAGTTCGTCGGACAGTAAGAATGATTATAACCAATTTCATGATTTCATGTTCTGAAGAACTTTTCAGTACAATAAAAATGTCTAGGACTGATCGTTTTCACAATATACGTTAAAATCCTAAATTTGTATATGGCAACACCAAGAAGGGGTTGCCCGATTTACCCCCTTGTTGAAATTATATTCATTATTTTTATGAAAACACTGTGTACAAAATTTCATTGATGCATTCTCTTTTCTCAGTTCTAGTTCTCAGTGTCCAAATATGCATACGGCGAAAAACGAAATTTTTGTATGGCAACCCTACGAAGGAGTTACCCAACTTGCGCCATTTTCGAACTTAATTTTACTTTTTTTTTAAAGCCCATGTGCAAAATTTCGGCTTTCGTTCTGGAGTTATCGTGAAAACAGTCGGACGGGAGAACAGACGGACAGACAGAAAGACAGATAGACGGACAGGCGACGAACAGACGGACGGAAAGACGGACAT
Source organism: Dioctria rufipes (assembly GCA_963924295.1). Taxonomy (NCBI): domain Eukaryota; kingdom Metazoa; phylum Arthropoda; class Insecta; order Diptera; family Asilidae; genus Dioctria; species Dioctria rufipes. The sequence goes on along the minus strand of OZ002740.1, from coordinate 18,457,351 downwards.
GCAAAAATCAAAATAACTTTTAATGTTATCTCTACCAACATTATTTATATGCGTTACGAACGGAATAACATTTTCGTCACTTTGATTGGCTCTATTTAAATCATGAAAAGACTTGAGCTCCTATCAATTTTGCTACTATCCACCTATAGTTAAATAGTTTTTTCTGTAGGGTTGTTCTTATTTAATAATAACCTCTTCAAGATGATTAGCGTGTATTCATTTCCATCCTGCTTAGCACACCTGACACCATAGATTTTGCATGATCGTGCAAAATCACGTAGATCTGTGCCTGAATATGTCAATTTACATAGCTCCATCAAGGTAACTTTTATAGTCGCCCTCTATAACAAACTATACATAACTAGGAGGGGCATATTCTTCCTCCTCTTAACTTCCCTATACAGTTTTATTAAGAAATCAAATCCAAACACTGATCTCAGCTATGAAATTGGGAGAGGCGAGGTATTTATAACGATACACTTTTATAGTCCTTGAGTTTATCGTTATAAGTGACGCTAAGATCAGCCACAACAAAGCGTCTGTAACTCATATTGAGCTTTATTGAAGTAGCTTCTGTTTCCAAGGTTATTCAAGGGACTAGTGGATAAAACACTGCATATCAGGTACCATATTAAGAATGAAGGTTTCGGTATGAATTTGGTATTTCTATTATATTACTTTGGGTGACTCAAAGGATTTATATCACTAAATAGACGACGAGCACATTCGTAATTTTTGGTAGGTAGATAAGACCTAGAACATCAAATCCAAAGTTTTTGAAAAAGTGATCCCCAATAGAAAATAAATACTGCATTCCACAAAATTTAATCCTCCCATACTACGCTATTCTAGCCACAGATAAAATATTTATATAGATTTCTATTCCCTACAGGAAAAACATCAATTTTTTTCATTATAACAGCGCAGCTTCATTCAGATGTATTGCTCATCTTCACGCATATGGAATGGCTTAACGTAGTTAGCCTTAAAACAAAAACACCGATGTAGTGTGTAATTTATAGAAAAGGAAACTGGGCTAGAGTCAGAGAAATAAAAGCTTCCTCCCAAACTCCACCGCCTCCCATAGGTGGTCGATGTTAAACATGCCAATGATTAATATCAAAGAACGTCGTATCTAAATAACAAGCTATATCACATTTTCGCCTCTATCCTCTTTGTATCTTGTTCTAAAATGGACAAGATACAACATTCTATATCTCGCTGATATATCTACATACCGATACGATAACCAAGTGCATAGCTATGTATGTCACATACTGACAAAACTATTCTTCTTGAAATAAAAATTCAAAAGAAAAATTTTTTATGTAAAATTCTTTAGAAAAAACTGCAACTGCGAGGGTTATCTAACTTAAACTTTGCGATTAGCCTTGTTCCTCTCAGATGGCGCTATTGGAAATATTTACTGATTCTTTGACGGTTTTAATATATTTTGATATACATATTTCACTGATAAAGAAACTTGTTATCTTAATTTTTATACACACAGTAAAAATTTCAATAAAAATTAATACAATACCTATATAAGAAATTTATTTTAATAGCTGAATTGACTCGACAATATGTACTCACAAAAAATAAATATGCGGTTATATGACGATAAGGGCACCATCCTTGCCCACTATAGAACTCTGGTACAATAAGTTCCAGCGTTGACGTAGCACGCTCAAGGACACGACCGATCGAAACTGTACGGAAAATGTTCCGTGAGGTATACCAGGCCTATAGGAATTTCGAGCAATCCTTCGGTATATCCATGACCACCATCAGCCCTTAATGCGCTTAAGGTATCAGAATAGTTGGGTCATTCCATAGCAAATCGACCAAAAATGTGTAACATGTCCATCACAAACTTTTTTAAATTTTACATGCTTCGAGGATTTGTGAAAATAAAAATACAAATTAAAAAATTTTCTTCTACAATACGTAATTCGCGGGGTATGGCATTTTCAAAATTTCGCAAAAATGCTGTCCTGGTCCTCTTTAAAAATTCATATATAATTTTCTATTTATGCTAGGACAGTGAAATATGGCTCATTAGGATAGGATAGGATTTCAAGCTATATAAAAAAAAATATAAGCTTAAAAATATACACGAAAAAGGACATCAATGATAAGGATTTTATCCTTTATCCTTTAATATCTTGGAAGACGTACTTCTAAATTTGTTCATTTTTATGTGTTTTGTACCTTATATTATCCACTAAAACATATATTAAAATTTTAACTTGCGATCTCAACGGAATCAAGGAGTAAAAAATCAAGAAAGTTCCACAAAAATATATTTCTAACTACCTACAAACAAAAAAACAACACGTTTCTATACAAGGTGCCCTGTATGTAGTCTTGCATCTGAAGGCTATGGATAGGCCATACTTAGACAAGCAAAATATTGTACAAGAGGTGGGCGAAAATCCTTACGGTTTTCGAGATTACGGAATTTAAACATATTTGGGTATGTTTTTATATATCACCCTGTAACTTCTTAACGTTGCAGCCTATGATGATGATTAAGAATTTTGAAGATTGACAATCGTTGGACCTCTCCAATGGTGTACAAGTTTTACCCCTCCTTTTCTCCGTTTTGAAGTTATGGTTCAACAAATTTAAAATTTCGGATTTTTAACTCGGTTTTTTAACTACTATATTTATCAAAAAACACATCATCAGCACCAATTTTCATATAGGATTTAAGAAGCTCAAAATCTTTCCTTTAAAATAATTTATCACACTCTGCACCAAAATTGTAACCCTTTCTGGGTTTTTTTTTTTGTTTCGTTTTTTTGATATGGAATGACGGAAAATTCTACTTGAGGATAACTGATACACCTACAGGGATATCGAATGATCTTTGTGTATATCCATGACCACCATCATCAGAATAGTTAAATCGAGCCCTGGTTCCATTATATATACTACTATGTATACATAATTGTAAATACGAAACTTTTTCATTTTTCATGCAATCCTTCAATAAGTCTACTAAATTACGAAATTACTAAAAACGAAATTGAGGAAACATGAGAAAAATTTATGCACAACTGAGAGGTCCTCTCCTTAAATGATTTCAATTTTGGGCATAATAATAATCTCGGTATTTTATCCCTACATAGATATTTCATTCAAATTACATCCTCTAATATACTCCTACTCCCTTCCAACAACTGAACTAAAGTCTTTTACATACATATATAAGTACATAAGTAGATAAGAATAACGCACCTATGACAATTTAAATTTTTTGCTTTCTATCTCATCCAACTGATAAATAACGTCGGATAATATTTTCGATTTTCACTTCATGAAAAGTAGGTACACAGTCAAAATACAAAATTTTTTTCTTCAAATTTTTATAACAGAGATTTTCACTTTATTTTCACTTAATTTTTCTTTATTTTTTTATTTTTCTTGAATAATATCTGAGGGTTTCACAGGAACACAAAATTACACAGTATCATCCTGTAGCTGTCTAATGATATGATATAAGCTCGCCCAAGTCAAGTACACTACACCAACCAAATCCCATTCAGTCAGTCAATCAACTTATTCTTACAGACAGAGACGAAAAGATTCGTTTTCATATCAAAAAGGAGCTCACCGAAAACACAACTACTTCATTCACATTTTTAAAGCAAACTAACATTTTTTTGGATGGCATAAGAACCTGATGGCAAGTTGTGGAACTTACTTTTAGTAAATCCTTCAAGGAATATACACATACAAATCATCGCCAGCGAACACATCACGTCATTCGCAATAAAATGAATTGTGGATAGTCCTGGTAGATTCTTTGTATTTTCGAAGAACGCATGTCTACATTTCACGTGGATGTTAACTACCTGTTGCATTCATTCTATCTATGAAATCTTTCAACAGTTACATTCATCGCATTTAAATGTGTTTTAAGGATACCGAAATGGTCCATGATATTCATTCCATCGAAGCAAGGGGAGAATTTTATTTGCTCCAAGGAATTTATGCAGCAATTGTAGAAGGAAGACTTTTGCGATTAAGACGGTTTTTTTATATAAGGAAACCTCTGAAATAATTGGGTACATATTCAATTAAAATAAAGTCCAGAGTCTCTTAAAGATATCTAAAAACCTCCATCGGATATAATTCGATGTGATTTCTCGTATAAATGGGTTGACATTCGGTGGAGCTAAAAAATATTTGAAAGCCCATAACAGTTGACAATGACTTTGAACAGTTGAGTTAGAGTTGGGTTAAGGGACTAGCACATCACAAACAAGAACCGAAAAATGTGAACCGAAGAACTCAATTTATTCCCATTTAAAGTAAGATTTTTGCTCCAATGATTTATAAAATCAAGAGAAATAGGATAAACTAAGAATTTTACTAAGATATTTTGGTTGCATCTGTCAATTCTTTTCGGTTCCCACACTGTGGAAGGCTTCGGGGGAATATTTTTTCGATATTACTTAATCTCACTTTTGGACTGTTTATAAAAACATTTTTAAATTAGCCGCGAAAAAGTTTTTTTTTTATAATAATATAAATAGGGACCACCTCTTAAAGGATATATTTAAAAGACGATTTTTCGTATGACCCCTCATCATACAACTTTTATGAAAATTAAAGTCACTTCTGTTTATCCGGAAAAAAATTTTCGGTTTTTGATATATATAAGCAAAAGTGAATATCCGGTGTAGAACTTTTCATTTTTCAGTTTTCGGTATTCGATGTCCAAATACCTTTATCGTTAAATTTTGTTGGCTAACTTAAGGCTGGACCCCAATTGACGCATTCGTAAGTAAAGTTACTTAAGTAAGGTGAACGTGCACTTTTAAATTAAACAGACGTACCCAAAATAACTTTAAGGCATCGATAAGAAACTTTCGTTAAATTTAAATGTCAAATTGCCATAAGTAAAGTGCGGTAAGAGTCGCTCGTTCCGTAAGGAGTTATCTGTTCATCCAATGATATTTATGAAATATTAATGACATCGGTATCACCCTTATTATTTTATTTTATTAGAAAAGAATATGAAAAGTGGTGGTCCTTTCTGGGAGAAAATTTTGGAGCTAAAAGGTGCTGCTAGCTAAGAAAGCGAGATATTGCTCTTGGAAGTGCCGCCGATTTTTCTTCAGATTCTTCTTATATTTTTTATATAATATCAATAAAAGGCACAAATTTTAATTAAATCAAGTTCAATTTGTTAGTTATTTATTTATTTATTTTTTTGCCTTTACCAATTTTAAAATTGAAAACATGCAATGCAATATAATATCCCTTACGGCATGAGACATCTATTTAGTGCAAAAATGTCAATCATACTAAGTAAACCTCAAATTTGTAAAGTTCTTTACGTCCATTGTGGTCCAGCATTTATTTCGATGTTGTGTTTCCATGGAGTAGAGTTAACAGCAGAAAGATTTCGTACAAAGTAATTGAATTTTTGTTGGATAAAACAACCATCTGCACTATTCTAACAAACTCTTGCACACAAAACCAAACTCAATCCGAATGATTTCGTGGAGTTTAACATGGTGTTATGGTCGTAGCTATTGCATATAGCAATATGCTACATGTAAAATGTTGGTGCATGTAAGCTGGCCTTAAAGTAAAACGCAGAATGAACGCACCCGACCGAGAGTAATGCTTCCTCAAGCTCGTGTGACATATCGGTAAAGAAAAGTAAGAAGAAGGCAATCTGCTCTGTTGTAGTCAAATCGCCTCAAGTGGAACATCGAGGAGAATAAACCAAAAGATTTCGGAAACATCGGCCAGGAAATAAACATTGTAAGTAAATTTAGAATATTTCTCAGCCCCCTCACTGATAAATTTTCCATTAATAGAATTATTTCCATCTATCTGCACAAAATAAGTCCTCCCAAAAGTCGATTAAGAATTCGATAGCTCCTCAATATCAACACAGAAGTAGGAATCGTAGTACATTCAAGATTTCTACAAATATTCTACAAAATATTCTACCAATATTTCTTTCTCAGGGGTGAAATATTTAAAGCATACGGACATTTTCAAGAATCAGTACTACATCTAAGACATGCTTTAGAATGTATCCTCAGCATGAGCTAATTTTAAAAAAATTTCGCGAGATGTAGAGAATCCACCAGCCTCACCTTTACATGTGTACACAATTTGCATAATTGCGGTCGGATAATTGCTGTTCTCATAGAGACTGTAACATTTTCAGACAATTCAGAGACCAAGAGTTCGCGACCAGAATTTGAACCAAAAATGCAGCGACATTATGATCGTGCTATGAAAATGAGGTCGCTAAAAGGTTTTTTCTACACGCACCTTTAAGCACAGAAAACGTTAAACGAAGAATATTATTATTAATCTTGATAATATCTTTTTCACATCGTAAATCTAAGTGTGATACTTTTCGCTATATTAATCTGTAGAACTGTTAAAAGCACTCACCTTCTAAGGTGACAAGTTATACTGTGTTTTGGTTAGCTGACGCATTAATCTGTGCATATGCAATGAAAGATGATTTTCACAGCGTTCTCTATAATCATTGTGTCTATTTGATTCGTTTATTGGTACTTCTCAGTGGAATGTGTACTCAAAGTGTCGTTGATTGCAAAAGAAAAAGGAAAGGAAAACCAATACGTGGGATATTTATATGCCTGGGCTGTTGTCAAATTTTTTCAAGAAACGAATAATACTAAGGAAAGTGTGTATCACGTCGGTCACATAAAATTGCATATTTTGGATTAAGGTTCTCGATAAATCATATAAGCGATACATTGGGCTGGCTGCCTTTATAATGTTTCTTTTAGCAAGTAAGCAGTGGCATGCGGATCATCACGGAGGCGCCTCGGCGATGGATCCACAACAATGAATTCCATGTAAGTTGTTGCCACTTGGTTTTTTTATATATTTAAATTAAGCAAACTAGTAATAGATATAATAGATGAGCTTAATAGCTACGAGGCATAAAGTAGCCAAGTAAAATAGACATTAATTACAGTATAATGAGAATGAGAACTTAAAATAAGAGAACCTAAGAGAAATATATACATAGAATATATTCTAGAGAGCTATAATAAAAAAACACTAACATTAAGCAAACAATAAAAATAGTAGAGGAGAAAACTTAGTATATATACAGGATATGAAATATTTAATGATAAAAGCAGCATAGATAGCAAACAATGAATTAATGAATTAATAAAGTAAGACAATAACATACTATCAATGAAACAATGAAGTATATAAGGGGGATTAACAAAACAAAAAAAACATCTTGGACAACAATCTGCTTACTATTAAATTTTTACTTGGTGATTATTTAACCGTTTAGTCGGAAACTTTGAAATTAAATTAATTTTTTTTTCTGTTTATAATAATAATAAAAAAAAACAATCTTAATTTTGCAATACTAGTGCTCTCTATTTTCGAAGCTATTCTTAATTACTTTATATAGGTAATCGGTCTACCTTGTCTAGATTTGTCCAGCGTTATGCGTGACTTGGGCATGGATACTCAAATAGATGCTAAATGTCATTATAATTTTACACTTCAAAGATCGTTTATTTTTTATCATTAGCACTATAAATTGTCAATATTAGAATAAAAAAGAATAGTTACGTGACAGGATTCGCGTTGCATCCAATCAGATAGACTCGTACGAATTGAGATACATTATTGAAGCGTGCTCCATTTTATCTTTATTTTGTTATTCGGAATTTTTCTTTGGTTGAAATTCACGATATAGAGTAACTTATAACATCTGAAAAGCGTGTTCGAACAACGGAGAAATTAATGAATAAAGTTTGATTTATAACGTAATGGAAATGTAAGCTTTTGTTATTTCTCCTTTCACTATCCTGGCGCCCTCTAGCATGAAGGTTGTATAGGTCCGCTGTAATCTCTTTACAGGTCAACAAAGGGACTTTGGACGATTGTGCCACCTAAAGTCAATGGGAGGATGGGGCTTGGCAAAGAAGGCATGCCAGCTGCGCCTTCAGTAGAATGTAGGTAAGTGACGTAAAAGTCCCTTCAGGACTGAGTGAGTGCCAGCTTTTGTATGTAGGCATGAAAATTTTTTGATTTTGGTGACAGCGGCAGGTTTCTTTTGGGAACCCCCACACTCTCCGCCACATAGCCGAGGTGCTAGCATGCCGCCCTCTGTCAACGCTGTCATCGAGTGATCTGTCAGCTTATGCTGGCAGTTTGGACTTCACGTCCTAACCAATCACTCTCTCTACATAATTTCATAACAATGGATTCAACGAAACTGAACTTAACTCCCGTTTCTATAAGTTCTAACTTGGGTTCAACTCGAGTTGAACTCCGCATGGAAACAAAGTGAATTGTAAAAATTATTTGAAACTGTGTGGTACGTGCACAACGAAGCGGGGCTTAGCGAGGAGAGGCAAGGTGTGGCGAGGCTATATCCAGAGCTTAAGAAATAAAATGACTCCACGCTGTACTATGAGACTGCTCATAACAACGCTGTGGCAGCGCGCGATGTGGCGAGTTATCTTGCTCGAGAATGAAATTTTTAATTTTTTCACTAGATGCAGCGCGCTAATTTTGATGGCTGGCATATTCTTATATATTGGAAGAATTTATCAGGATCAGTCCGTAAATCTTCATATAGATGAAAAAATTCGCCAAATTCCAGACGTTTCGTATTTATTGGGTGGCAAACAAAACAACGGAAAGTACACTTATCTGGAGAATGCCATGTAGTTGCAGTACTTGACACAAAATTTCTTCTTTAGAATCTGATGATATAATTTATACTCTCACTTCGCGATTTACCAAGAAACTTCTAACGCCTAGTAGTGAACACTACACCTCAAGATATATCTTCACCTCGCCTGGCTTAACTGCCTAGCCTTGGATGAGCATGCCTGATCACGGCTCAGCACGGCTCAGCTGCAGGTATCTCTCCAACTACCCTACCACGTAAAAGAGTTGGAGCAAAAATTAAGGCAACAAGGGAAGAAAAAGCGAAGGAGAAAAGAGTTTGTCAAAGAAGAGTGCTGGACAGAATAAGTTGTTAAAAAGTGAAAGGAGATCCGCAAAAAACTGATAAATCGAGATGTCTGGTAAAACGTTTATCTTGCGAATATAGCGAGAATAGCTTCCACGACTCAAAAGTGCTGCAGAATTTTTATCAAAGAAAATTCTTGTTTCCAAACAATTAACATCAGAAGCTAGCCCGATCAGAATACACTTTTCGACGCGTTTACCGCTCAGTGCATATCTTTCACTGACATTGAGCTACACCTCAGAGGGGATTTTCATTAAGAATTTCTTAGACATCAGTACTCAAAGGAGCACCTCCACCTCCCACATTGACGAGGCAACTCCGTTAGATTGTGCAGGAATTCATACAGGAGATATTTAAGTCGCAGATCTTCGAAATTTTCCAGTACTAGACAACGGAAACTCCAGCCTTTTTTTTTTTTGAGAAACTGCCATAGAGGAAAGATCCAGTAGTGGTGCCACCAAAAGCATACGTGGCTGCAACACGCATAAAAATTTTGTTATTTCAAGTATTTTTTCGATCAGCGCCTACCGGAAACGAACACCGCACGGATATCTATAATTTTTCTGTGAGATATATGGTAAGCTTGTTATTATAATCCATCTTATCTTTAATAAGTAAATAGTTAGTAACATAATGGAACATCCAGGAGGCGCCTCTGCGATGGACCCATAGCAACGGGTTCATATAAGTTATTGCCTTTCATATTTTTCGTATAATTGCCTAAAGTAGATAGCTTTAACCATCATGTATATATTTGCTCATATCAACGGCCATTTTGGGTTGAATTGACATTTTAAAATTCATATAATCTTATTAATATGTACACCCATACACATACATATATCATTTAGCTGGTGCATCCAGGTACGCATGCTGCGACTAATAAAATAAACACATTTTATAACGTAATCGTCTCGTAGAGCTTGTTTCTCCTTCTCTCTTCCGGAGCCCCTCTCATTCATCCTGAAGGCTGAGTAGGTCTACTCCTCCACACATTTCAGGAACTTACGAGCATCGAATTACGTGACAACGATGCAATGGGAGGCTGAAGAAAGGCACTAAGGGGATCACCATCATCTGATCCCCGCACAAGTTTAAAAGTAAGTGATGTATAGTCTCTTCAGGACTATAAGTGCGTAGTTCGCTTTTTTTGGGTTTTTTCATGGAACGAAATTTTTTTGTCTGTGGATGGCACAAGTTTTCGTTTCATACCCTCTCAATATTCTCTTCACTTACCCTAGGTACTAGCGTACGAACCTGAGCACAATGCTACCACGAAGTGAGCTATCAACTTCGGCTGATATAACTGGAGTGAACGTCTGACACCACTTGTGTGTTTTACAAAAGTTGACAGAACTCACAAGGTTGAAGTTCTTCTTAAAGTTATACTAAGATCGGGATTGGAAAAGTTAGCACTATGTTTCCCGCCTAAAGTGGATGTCACACCCCTACGCGATTTCTCTTGCAAATATAAATCTATAAGCCACATCATTCTTAAAAAGTCCGTACAGTTTGTCAAATTCGGCTTTTAGTATTGAGTACATATTCGTAGTATCTATGCTCATCACCTTTCTCTGATTTTCTTTAAAGAGAGCAAGTAATAATAGAACTTCTACATCGGAACTAGAATACATTTGGAAAAAATCCGTCGCGCCCAATGTGAACACTCTATTTTATCCCGTGGCACCACGCTCGATGTGAACACAGCTTAATGCTCCGAAAACGATTATGAGCTGGCATTACTTAATGCGTTCGGTAATAGATCGCTCAAGTACAGTACGAACAAAAAATTCAATTCTCATATCTTATGGCTTGCCCTATGTGCTCAGTAATTCATTGAATAAATTTATATTAAAAAAATAAATGGTCATAATGTAAAACTGGCATCATAAATCTACCCACAAATTATTCTAAAACTTTACATTCAATTTTGAAACCTCCGAAATCTTTTCTTATGACATCATAACTTATAGAAAACTTAAGAGTTTGAACTTCATACGGCATAACTAAGTATTTAAATCCAAATTTAATGTTGTTACCTTAGCCTTTTTTCACTTACATACATTTATTATAGTTACTCTAGCCTTTCCAGCTTTGGTAGATAGAAATGTCGCAGTCAGAAAAACTTTTGACTTATCACAAATCTCTGAGGGATGTATGTAGATAAGTTTTTTGAAACTTTTTTCTTCCTGAATTATATATATATAAGTATGTAAAATGTACATACATACCTTCGAAGGAAAACATTTTCATACAGATGTCCGGAAATCACTTCTACAATACTCTACATACTAATTTGACATTGAGAAAGGTAAGAAGAAGTCCTACTTGGGAGAGTATATAGATGATATTCAAGAAAAACTTCGAGGGTAACTGTACACTTTCAAATTGTCCTTTTTTTTCCTATACGGGAATAATTTCGCTTTGGGATTAGGTTTGGGATTGATACAGATAGGTAATTTGTGTGTTTGTGTACAACTTTTCCAGTATAAACTTTTTTGCAACCTTAATACCTACGTATTCCACTAGGTGTTATCTGTTGAAAGACATTTTCGCCTACACGCTGACATAGGGCAATGTTTGAAATGTCACCATGGAAATTCAGAAAACACAATCTTCGGTAAACATCTTCATATAATATGCGTATATAAATGGGATGAATGTGAGCCTTTTGGTATGGTTTGCCCTAAATTGTGGATAGCAAATAAATTGCGGGGATTTATTTGAGGTGAAATGTCGAGATTAATTTCCATTGACTTAGACTACAGGAGATAAGTGGTATATGTACATATGTATGTATGTATGAATGGATGTACCGATATGTATAGTATACGTGTGGCTTAACAAGGCTTCATAGGTGAGAAACTTAGAAATGGATTAGATAATACTAGGAAGTTTGGAATAAGAGACAAACACTATTATTGCCTGCCTAAATATAGTACCTACCATTGTAGTTTATAGAGCCCGGATGGCCTCGTAGCCGTGGGCTTTACTGCAATAAGCTTTAGTTAGTTTTAAGGTTGTTATGCAATAAAGTAATTTAAATAAAATAAATAAATTTAGTTTAGGAACAATTTTCATACAAAACTTTTGGTTTTTGGTGTATACTGATTTTTGTTTAGAGAATTTTACAAAAACTGAGGAGTATAGTCTAAAATTGGGGGAATATTTTTATATGATCGGTCATTGGTAATGCAAGAGATAATTATTACCAAAATTCATTGACAGTCAACAGTTTTTTAAAACACTCGCATTCTAGCCTATTGTACATGAGCAAAAAGAAAGGTTTTGAGACACTACGTGTGGACATCACATTTCATTGCTATCTTGATTAAAATTAAACTTGAACTTCACAACGAATATTTTATTTTCACAGTTTGACGAGTTTAATTTTTTTTTATATAGAGATATAAATTGGTCTACGATGTCGTTTGTAATAAAATACTATTCTGATCAAAAGTGTTCAGAATTTTTGAAATAAAACAAAAGTATTACAGTTTTATGACAAATCAAACTAATCAAATCCCTCAAAGCTACAACAAACATAATCCAACGGTTCAGACGTTCCTGGAAAATATTTTTCATAAGATGAAAAAGATACGAATTTTAGCAGGGATGTAAAGGACTCAAATTTCGACTCAACTCAAGCAGCTCAACAGTTGAGCAGTGGTTCATCGCTCGAAATTTGAGCGGACTCACTGGTTGAGCGGACTCAATCTTGAGTGGACTGCTTGAGTGGACTTGAGCGCACTCATTGCTTCAGCGAACTCATCATTTGAGTTGAGCGGACTCAAGTCATGTTTTAAATAACATAAGGAGAATCTCATTTAATTAAAATTGAAACTGAAACTGAAATTTCAATCACGTAAGAAAGGCTCAAAAAAAAAGTTTTTGCTAATTTTCCTAGCCAACATTTCTCTTCCTCTCAATTTAATGTACAAATTCAACAACGTGTAAAACCTGTAAGGAAAATACCATACTTAAAAATGTTATAATTCAATTCAAGGAAATTGTACGTACATTTTTCCATAGAATCAGCGTCTTCTTTATATTTTTTCCATTGATATGTAGCATCACTTGCTTTTCAAAATTTTTGTCATTTAGAACACATCTATCAGGAGTTAACGTTAGTTTTCCTATGCTAAATATCAAAACACTAATAGGCCATGCTGTGTTTATTTGGTAAAAATGCTCGTTATCACCGAAAAATGTTTGATTCCAAATTCGCTCGAGGGTTTGTCTGTGGAATAATTATACTCCAAGAACAATTTCCGACCCTCCATTGAATTTCGGTCATCTTCACAATCTGAATCCCAAAATTTCGTAGCTTGGTTGTTATTTTGGGATTGCGAAACATTCCAAGCTTTCATTGATTCTGGAAATAATAAATTTCTCAACCTATTATGTGTGGGTGTTCAATCCATTTTGCTCTATAAGAATTTTTTTTTATATGCGTCACAAACGGAATGACAAGCTTAGTAGACAGACCCTGTAGGTTTTATCTAGGGTATAAAAATCATAAAATGACAATAATAATGGTCATAACAGAACTTTTCAAGTCTGAAGTTAACATTTATTTTCGTCTGTAAAATTTAAATAAAATTCACAAAACTGAGTTTTTGTATGTGCATATTACTTTACCTTTATTTTTCACAAGTATTTCTATAGATAACAGTAAGTATAATTGCCATAAATTGAGTCATCATTTTCAAGTATGGGAAAATATCATACGGTCTTTACACATTATTGTATAAGTCCATTATTATGTACATTGTATTGAGAGTAAGAAGAAATGTTGACTAAGAAAATTAGCATAAGCTAAATTAATGTAATATAGTGAATGAGTTTTTGTGAGCTTTTCTTATTTGATTGAAATTTCAGTTTCAGTTTCAATTTTAATTAAATCAGATTCTCCTTATATTATTTCAAATATGATTTGTGTCTGCTCAACTCAAATGATGAGTCCGCTAAAGTAGTGAGTCCTCTCAAGCCGCCCAAGCAGGGAGTCCGCTCAAGCAGTGAGTCCCCTCAAGTCTCGAGCGATAAACCACCGCTGAACTGTTGAGCGGACTCTATGATTGAGCGGATTCAAGTCCTGAGTTGAGCGATGAGTTGATATAACAAATGAATCAGCTCATTTACAACCCTGAATTTTAGCTCCATTATCGAATTTTGTTTCACATCTTGCGTGATCTCCACAGCAGTAGAGTCATGGAAATCTATTCATAAGAGGAAATAATGTGTTATACTTTAAGGGCCGTAAAAACCACCGAGGATAATCCTATTTTCTCTGTAAAGATTATTCCTATCCGAGAATAGCCCCGCTTGCTTTGGACGCCAACTCGTGTAAAAGTATGTGTTTATTGCTTATGTGGCATTACTTTCAGACGCTTACGGCATATCGAAATAAAGGAGTATTATGTTTTAAAAAATGAAATGTTTAATATGCAATATAATGAAGAAAAACAATTTAATTTTTAGTTTTCTTTTGTTACATAATATTAAAAAAATTATTTAAGTAGAGAAAAAATTCGGAATCAGTGCAATTTTAACCGAAGTATCGTTGCCACAGAAACATGCTATTCTTTGTTGTCTGCTGTCATTGTCGATTAAATTCAAATTTGGTTCATCCGTCACCTATTCGAAATAATCCTCGAAAAGAAATTACATCCCCGGTAAATCTCGGGGACATATTAATACCGGTATATACAATGGATCAAATCTCGAGTAATCTTGGTTGATGTTTATCCATTACACGTGAATATGGATTATTTTGGTTGGTGTGTTTGGCCCTTAGATTGATTATTTAATTCGGAACGAGTATCCAATAATGAAATTTCTCGACAATTCTGCATCTTCTCATAATGCCCTCTTTAAAGATATGTAACGGGTTTTCCAATAAGAGGTGTTACTTTAATTAGCCCGCTATTTCGGTAGATGTCACTTTTGGAGCTGAAATTTTTTGACGTTTGACAAGTAGAAACTACGCCATTAATAAAAATTGAGCGATACACGATTCAACAACGCATTGAAATTATTAAAATTAACTATAAAAATGGTGAAAACGTGGCAGAGACGGTTCGTAAAAGTCGAACATTTTTGGGTGAAGCACCTTGCCGGACCGCAATACAGAAATTGGTAGAAAAATTCGAGCTGTCGGGACAAGTTAGTGATGTGAAGAATAAAACCCGTGCACGTCGCTCAAGAACAGCAGAGAATATTGCTGCTGTAGCCGAAAGTGTTGAAGAAAACCCACGTTTGTCCATTCCTCGTCGTTCTTTGGAATTAGGCATTCCACAAACGTCATTACACCGTATTTTGCATAAAGATTTGGGTCTTAAGGCTTATAGAGTTCAGTTAACACAAGAATTCAAGCCGGCCGATCATCAACAACGTCGAGTCTTTGCTGATTGGGTCCTTGAAATACATGAAAATGATCCGGAATTCCATTGAAAACTCATCTTGAGTGATGAGGCCCATTTCCACCTCGATGGCTTCGTCAACAAGCAAAATTGTCGCGTCTGGGGCTCGGAAAAACCAAGAGTTATTGTTGAAAAGCCTCTCTATCCTCAACGTGTGACTGTTTGGTGCGGTTTATGGTCCCGCGGGGTCATTGGACCTTACTTTTTCGAAAATGAGGCTGGAGCAACAGTTACGGTGAATGGATTGCGCTATCGACAGATGATTAATGATTTTTTATGGCCGGAAATGGATGGTATTGATCTGGACAACGTTTACTTTCAACAAGATGGCGCTACGTGCCATACAAGCAACGAAACCATTGATCTTTTACGGGAAAAGTTTCCGGACCGTGTTATCTCTCGAAGAGGTGATCACAATTGGCCACCGAGATCTTGTGACTTAACACCTTGCGACTTCTTCCTTTGGGGCCACGTGAAAGAGAAGGTCCACGCTAACAGCCCAGCGTCGATTCAAGACCTCAAAGATGGAATTCGTGAGGCTATCGAGGACATAGGGCAGCCACTTTGCGATTTGGTTATGGAAAATTTCATGAAAAGGATATGGTCCTGTAGGCGTGGTTGTGGTGGTCATTCGACTGGTGTTATTTTCCATTATTAACGGCATACCTTCCTCTAATGAAATAAAGATCCGATCATTTATCTCAAAAAATGGCATTTTTCTTTGAATATCAAAATAACACCTCTTATTGGAAAACTTATATAAACAAAATAGATATTACAGACTCCTTCCAATCATTTAGTCTACTTTCTTCATTCCATATAAGTAGTGTCAGGCTGTACAGAACATTACTGAAGGGTGGACCTCCATCTTTAACATATAAGCGATGCTATCGGACCAACAAGGAGAGGGTCCTTCCTCGTCAAAGTTAACCTAATGAGGTTAATTAGGTTAACTTTGTCCTCGTCATCACCGATTTCGTCCAAATGCATAATGTAGGGGAGACCGGAGTTTTGTAGGCTTATCCTTTGGAAAATGCTCAAATTTACAAATCTTCGCGAAAGTTGTCGCGGTTAAATTGCAACAGAATTTGAACCAAAATGCCAAATTCATTCGGGTAAAATACCAACCTTAGAGAAGATATGTCGATTTTTGATTCTGTTAGTGGAACTTCCATATATTTTCAAAAATCGCCGGTAGATGGCGAAAAGTGAGTATACAAAATTTTTATAGATTTATTTTTTTTTTAAATAGGTAAATAACATCCGACCTTCTTGAAATTTTGTACAGATAATCCCTTAGTAAAAGCGCATCCATAAAAAAACACAAAATTAGATTAAGCGATAAGTTGTAGAAAAACATTTTGAAATTAATTTTTCCGACAGAATTTTGGCCGTGGAAAATTAAATTTCGCAACTTAATCAGAAGGGGAGGGAAAAAATGTTCAAAAAATCAGAAGAAAATCACAAAAAAACAGGCAAAAGGAATTTTCCAAATCGGATAATATTTACCCCACCTCCCTCAGAATACCCGAATTCGGGAAATGACAAACCTTTTCCCTTTTGATATTGAATTTTTCATCCGATTTTTATGAGATGTTGTACGAATATTCTACACAGATGGTTGAATATAAAATAAATACCCCCACCCCTGGAAAATAATTTATTTATTTTTATGTTTTTTTTTTTTAATATAAAAATATATAAGTAACCCAAAACTGGTTACCACTCTGTAACCCGCTGCCGTTTCAAGAAATCATAAAAAACTCATAAATGAACCTAGCAAAAAGAATTTTGAAATCCGGTTGGAATTTTGCCCAGAGATAAAGGTGGTAAGTTTACAATATATCTTGCTAATTAATGTAAGTGACAGTAATTTAGCACACCTTGTAATCTTCTTTTGGAAAATGCTCCTAAACTAATTGGGGTAATGACTTCTGGGTTTCTTTATATGAAAGATAACAGATTATAGATAATTGTAACAGAAAGAAAATGGCTTAAAGGTTGCGAATATACTCGCAAAATGGTAATTATCAAAGTTTTCCAAAAAGTGTTCATTTTAACTCCGGGTTCACCTACATTATGCATTATTTCGGTTTCGCTTGGCCATCTGGAGTACCCACTTGCGTCACTCTCATTTATAGTCAAGCCCAACATATACGATGAATTTGGACGAAATCGGTGATGACGAGTAGGGACCCTCTCCTTGTCAGACAAGAGCTAATTTAGACATTTTTATCTCTTAAAGGATATACTGCAGAAACAAATGCTCTTTAGCTGGGTTTGCTCTGCTCGAACGGTGAGTTATAGTAGATTGAGTGACCTTTTGCATCTATCGAGTCTCAATATCTGCTTAAAAATTATAAGTAACTTATTTTTTTTATATTATTATTTTTTTTATAAATATATTATTAAGCCAAGCTCAGGTGATACCTTATGATGCAAAGCACAGCACGACAGGAAGGAGAGGATTAGGGGATATGAGGTGAGTGGCGGTGGTGCGCAGGAATGTCTGCCTTAAACTTTCGCAGATTGTATGCCAGTGTAAAGACAAAAGATGGTAAACGATTCCACATTTGCACAGTTCGGGATAAAAAAGCATCACTGAATTTTACTGTATAGCCGAAAGTAATTTTACGGGTGAAAGGTTGTGCGTGGTTTGCTTGTTTGGGGGCGGGGGGAGCTTCTTTCTTATTTCAATATTAAGAGACTATTCCTGGTAAAAAAAATCTCATTTTCTGTCTGTATTTAAATTACATCAAATATCAACTTACCAATTATTTTTAAATTCCAAGTACATACATACATCAGTAACTAACAAGATTTAAAATAAATCTCAGAGGAGGTAAATACATTCAAACATATACCTTTAAAATATGAAAGGAAGTGCTTTTGAAGAAATTGTGGCAATTTCCACTTAATAAACACGTGTTTGTAACTGACTAAGATACAAAATTGGAACCATAGAAGATATATTTCGATATAACAATGTACTCCTGCTCCCTATCCATGATTCACAGAAACAGCCGGTAAGTGGATACATCTTTCGCCCTGTCACCAGCAGATAAGTAGAGACTTTCATTGAGGCCAAAGAAAATTGAGCTGTATCTTGACAATAGAAGGTAATAAGACTTTTGTGTAAAGCAATTTTCTTCTGATTCTGAAGAAATTCCTTTTACACTATTGGGGCAGCCTAGAAGTCGGGCGTAGGAGGATAATCGACAGATATATATTATATGTAGGTATAGGTATATGTAACAGAATCACAGTAAAAAGGATATTCAAAGGTGATATTGTGCGCATAATATGTAGGTATAAGTTTAATTAACTAAAAAAAAATATTCTTCTGATAATGTATCGTTTAAAATTTTTAAATTCATACAATGTCAGTCCTTTCCATCTTAATCTTCTAAAAATTGACGTTTTGGACCTACATATATTTTCTATTATATTGTATTTGTCAATTTTAAATATAACTTTATTGTAATCACTACACAATATTGTATATGACTCTTCAATCCAACACTCTTGAACTTTTATTATTATTTATTATGTACTAGGTATCTAAAGCAGTGACCTCTATTTTAAAACTTTGACGCTTTGTACCTTCTGATGTCATTCGAAACAATTAAATGGTTTTACTAGGTATATATAATCATCCACCTTCACCTTATGCCTAGAATATCACTCACTAGATGTCACTGTACTTATTACAGATGGCGTGTAATTTTTTCCGCTCTGTAAATCGAACAGTTTTTTAAAACTTTCAGAGCACTCTAGAAAAAAGTTACAAATCCAGAGTGTGTTCAGACCAACACGCTATAGTGACTTCGAGAGCGTTTTGAAGTGACTCTGTAAATTTGATGATAGCGTAAAAAGCAACTTGGTTGCTTTGAACGAGAAATAGCATAAAAAGCGTTTTGAAAGAAAATATTCATATGTATGTGTGTATATATATACGGTCAAAAAAGAAACTAAATTTTTTCCCCCTAAATTGGTTAATTGGGACTTCAATAAATTAAAACTACAAACAGCAAGAAAAAATTTATCTTAATTTTATTCACTTATTTACTTTCAATTTTACATGCTCTTTGACAGTTCACACCTTCAAACGCTAAAGTGACTTATTTTGATAGCAGTCCCAACTGTGACTATAGCGTCTGAACACATTTTTCTATCAAAAGCGAAGAGTAGAAAGTTACCTTTTGTCTGCTCCGCACCGAGAGGGGGGACGAACGGGACCGGTCCCCCTCCAGAATGTCAGTTTTCTGAACATAATTTATAAATTATGTATGAAATGTGGTCTGTATATTATTACAAAGTCCGATAAAATAAAATAACAATAAAATAACACCTTTTAATCTGCAATAGCAGTCCTTAAGTGCTCAGATGGGTGCAGAAAGCGACTTTAGAGCCCTATTTTTCTGACTTGTTAGGACTTGGGACACCTATCGTCACCCCCCTAAGCCAAATCCTGGGTGCGTTACTGGCTCTAAATACAAAAAGCGACTATAGTGACTATAGCGTGTTGCTCTGAACCGACCCTCAATGTACTCTGAGTGATTTGTGAAATATCTGTTGGTCATACAAGATACTTTATAAAAATAAATAAATAATAATGAAGTTATAAAAATAAATAAGTGGTGAAGGAAAGGAAGAAACTGTGAAATTTATAAAAGTATTCACATTTTTAATACGATCTTTTGTGCGCTCTATTGATGTTACTGACGGATTGAACTAAATGTGTAAGGTCTACCCACGATATGTTAGAGCACTCTGAGCAATTATACACGTTCAGAGCGCTCAGAGTACTCTGAAAGTAAATAAAGTTACAAAAAAATCGGTGTTCAGAGCGTTCGAAGTGCTATGAGTGTGAGTGTTGTCCTCCTTATAAGCTGATGAAAAAATAGTATGAGCACAATTCTAAACTAAGCGTCACAGTTTCGGAATTAAGCGCAATTAAAAATTTTCTCTCTATTAACTTTAAATAATTGCTTATTAAAAAAGCTTTCCAGTTGTATATAACTTGCTGTTACATGTTTTACTCCAATAAAATTAACCGTAAAGTTTTGAAAAAAAAAAAACAGAGTTCCCAGGGTCAAATTCAAGAAAAAATCTTTTCTTGAAAAATATTTTCATTATCAGCTCTAACAATTTTTTCATCAGCTCATAAGGAGAAATAACGTGGTATATGTACTTTAAGATTAAGATACATACTATAATGTGGATGCATATTGTACGAGTATATATCGTTCTATCGTTTATCAGTTATATCCAAATAACTCAGATTCTGACTATATGCTAAATAGTGTTGATATTCTAGGTGTAAATATCATAATCTATGTATACATATATGAACTCATGAATTCCAACTAGGCAGACGTACGACAGGATTTTATTCATGGAAATTGGAAAGTTTGGTAGTACCGTGAAGAATTGTTACCCATTTAAGAGCTATTGTATGCTATACAAGAAAAGAATAATAATAATATTATACGCTAGATGAAAATAAAAGTTAAAAAAGGTTAAAACTCAAAGTTTTTTCTGTCAACATCAAGACAGGGTTTCCCGATTTAGTTCATTTTTGAAACTTTATTTACTATTTTTATGAAAACGATGTGTACAAAATTACAGCCTCTCTACGTGGACGCGTTCTCAGGCAGTGACCAAACATATAGTGAAAACCCAAAGTTTTCTGTGGCAACACCAAGAATGAGTTGGCCGATTGGTCCCGTTTTCGAACTTAAATTTAGTGTTTTTTTTTTTTCAGCACTCTATGTGAACGCGCTCTCGACTTATTACGAGGACGGACAGATGGACGGACAGACGGCCGTACATGACATCTTATATTATGCGTGGGTGTGCAACCCATTTTGCTCTACCATCATTATTTCTATTTGTTACAAACGGAATAACAAACTTACCCCCAATTCTATGTAAAAGATTCTTAAGAGATTTAGCTGTAAGGGGTTTTAGCAGAATTAGTATTCTACATAAAATTTTGGAGAAGTTTTAATTTTAAGAGGTTAATAGGCTTTGAAGAATCTGAACACTCTCCTTTTAGTTAGCCCAGCTGTTAAAGACAATTGGGCACGTTTACTTTGCACGAGGGAAGAAGAAGAAATAATATTTTTAGCGGTTGTTTATTGTTTGGTTAAACTGTGAAAAATATATATATATATAAATAATTTAATCAAATAATTAAAAGTGAAGCAATGATTCTTAATAGTTTTTACCTATTATCTTCAACCCAATAGTATAATAACTGTTCATGTAGTGGTTTGAATGGTTTTGGTATGCTGTGGTAAAAATGTACATATTAGTACTAAATGACTAAAGAATTTGCAATTTGGGGACACCAACGAAACTTTCGTATAGATGAAATATTAACAAACCTTAAAACTTTTCAAGCAATTTATTTGTACAAAAATGGTAGGTATATTATAAGATTAAATGAATTCAACAGTTTTAATTTAATTTTTCAGTAGTACAAATAATTAAAAGTGAAGCATTAATCTTCTTCCCGTGTCACTGTGTTTGTAGACGCTAATCTCCGAAACCGCCTAACCGCTTTCAATGAAATTTTCTGAATGTGTTTAGTTGGTTCCAGCTTGAAAGATAGGATAGTTTTGAACACGATAGATGGCGCTGTTATCAAAGTCTAGAAAACTACCTGGAGAGCTGAAATTTTTTACACGGCATTTTCATAAAAATTGCAAATACAGGTTTAAAAATGGATCAAATCGGGCGACCAGTTACCTCCAACCACCCCACCACATCCCCAATCATCTAATGACTATTCATGTGCCGATAAAAACAAATTTCAATACAATTTCTGTAATTATCATGTCCTCTTATGTTAAGAAATATTTGACAGCTACTTTTGTTTGCTAGAATACCAAATCTCTTTAAAAAAAATGTCAACTAAAGTTAAGAGATTAGCTGACTTCTGACATCTCTTAACTTTTTACCCAGAATACCAATGGCAAACAGACTTTAATAGCCCAGTTAAGAGATTAAAATTTCTTAACCTTTATCTAGAATCGGCCCCTTACCGGGGCCCTGGAACGTAACAATAACACACCCAGGGACCAAGTCCAAAATGAGTCGGAAAACTAGGACTTTAAAGTCGCGTGGTGCATCCATCTGAGTACTTAATGGTGTAATAATATACAGATTACATTTTATACATAATTTGTAAATTATGTTAAAAAAAACTTACCTTTTAGGAGTCCCCTGGAACGAGGCCATAAAAGGCCCATTGTTCACCCTCCCCATTGTTCACCCTTTTCGATTGAGTGGATAACCTCGTGGACGGCCGTATATACTGACCTTCCCTTTAAGTACGCGTGCTGGTGTTGTGACAATCTGTTTCTGGGAATGGAACACTTCAACTCCAGTCGCAAGCGCATTATAGAGTTTTGAATAGGAAAGAAGACAAGCTTATTGGCCTATATAGCTTGGCAGTTGAGAAGTTTACCCAGCCTGCCTTGGGAATAAACACCACCCGGACTTCTTACCACAGCTTCGGTGTGTATACCATTTCGATACATGCTCTGAAAAGAAGGGTTAGATTGCTGATAAAAAGTCACCCGAGTTTTGAAGAAGGGCTGCAAAAATGCCAATTCGGGGGGCAAGTATACCCTATGATTTCAACTAGGGTATAATAATTCATCAGAGAAGCTCTGCATCACCAAAGAACATACATATATCCATATTAATCTGATATTATACTTGGCCTTGTAAAAATTCAAAATATTTTGATTAGTTGGTATATACAGGTTTATGTACGTATGTATTCACACAGGAATTTATATACATTCACAGTTAGAATTAAGACACTATGGTTAAAATTTCAACCTTTCTGAAAAAAATTCAACTTCTGAGTTGTGCTCAGGTGCATTTTTTGCAGCTATGCAGGGTGTTTTCGGCTCAGGAGTCTATATATAGAGAAGGTGATAGTACCTACTCACCTAGTGAAACGAAAAATCATATAGCAGAGGAGGGGGCCATCTCAACCGTTTCGTAGTTACAGGGTAATTAAGAAATGTTCTAGTTTTCACAAAACACTATGTATCTTAAAAAGTACAGTTTGTACGGCCACCGCTAAGGCCTAATTGTATGTAGAGCGTGATTATTTTTACAGCGACTACTCAACCAGTCCCGTACTCCTCTCTTCTCCGAAGGTCTAAAATAAAAATTTTGGATTTTCTTAGTTTTGTTTTTTTTTTGTTTTTTGTGTTTGACTAGGTGAGTTAAGTACTATCACCGTCTTCCCTATGGACCTCTATGAGCTGGCAAATAAATAAATTGCAATGTGTAATCGTGTAACAAATTCTCAAAAATAAATATGAAATGCATCGCTAAATTGGTTCCCGACTCAGAAACTTCTGAAAGTTCAAGGAAACGCAGAAAATCCTATACGAAGTGATTGGATGATGTTGGCATTGATCCATAGATATTTTCCAATCTTTCGGATGCTGAACATTGGTAATTTTCGCAGATGTACTCAGGAGAGATACCAAAATGAAGAAGCAATGTTGTTAAAACAACTAAAATCCTACGTAGGTGGTTAATCCGTACTCACCATATACTGACGGATGGTGTTGTTGACAATTTGTGTTTCATTTTCATAGACAACATTTTCTCATCACATTTTTAGCACAGCAAATCCAATATTTGGAAAACAAATTACGTTAGAACTACCCACCCACCTTTGATCATTCTATCGGGAGTTACTTAAAAGAAATTTTATCGAGTAGGAATGACTCAGTATCATCAGTACCTCCTCATATTTATACCTACGTACCTACATACCTTCCAATGTCATTTATCATTCCATCGTAGAAATCAGGTTAATTCAGATACAAATAAGCATATTCGATTGCACAAAGTCACCCATTCAACATCCTATTCATCAATCGATTTCAAATGAAAGTGGATTATGAGATGAACGAACACTTCAATAAGTAGATTATGGATGCTGGAACCTTTGAGCCCTGTAGGGAATTTCCATCTTATAAACAAACTTTCACTCCCTCTTATGTGTAGTGAGGCATGTACCTACCTATATGCGTTTGTATTAGGTAAATCATAACAAATTCTCAAACAGGGATTCTCTGCAGTACTGGAATGGAAACGATGTTACACGTATCTTTTTAATTACAGGTGCGGTTGAATGTGTGTAGTATTTCAAGTGACACCTTGACACTTATTAAAGTCAATCTGAGAAGGCTGATTCATTTAGAGCTGCGGTAATTAGTTTTACCTTACCACAGAATTGTTGTTCGGTCGCCTGCCTACTGAAACCGGAAATTGATTTTCCTCATTTTGAAAAGATTTCAACTCTTACCTGTCAGTCATCAGGCGGTGTTGTGGTGGTAGTGAATTTTCCGGGGGAAATTGATTTTGACCGTTGTTTGGTTAAATATTAAATTTATACACGTCAACGTTTGTTTATTTGTTTGTTTGTTTACTTAAATTCATCCTAAGTTAATTATTAACATAATCAAATCCTGGTAAGACCTAAATATGGACGAGAATAGGAAGATGAATTCATCTATATTAGTTGTAAGAGGAAAGTTCAAACGTTTTTATTTTTATTTTATAGAAAACAAAATGATTTTTCGAAAAATAAGTATTCTCATTACGGTGACCAGGGTGGCACACTGTGCTAACCTGCTAGAAACGATTTCACCAAAACCTTCCAGTCCTCTTAATAAAGCGTATCAGGTCCTGGTGAGGTTAGTTTTTCATCTCTTCCACAGATAGGAGGGCTGACCCAAGCGTATGCAGCCTGCTCCGGGTTAAGGCCGGACAAGCACACAGAAAGTGTTCGTTTGTCTCAGGCTCTTCTTCCAGGAAGGACGGACACTCAGGGCTCTTAACAACTCCCATCCTTGTTAGATGAGCGCGAAGTGTGCTGTGGCCAGTGATGATACCAACCACAGTTCTACATTGTTTCCTTCCGAACTCCACGAGAAAATCAGAGAAACTCCTATTGGGCCTATCAAGAAAATTGAATAGATGATAGTCTGATAGTGAAATATCAGGAAAATAAAGGGTTTTCCAATAAGAGGTGTTATTTTAATTAGCCCGCTATTTCAGTAGATGTCACTTTTGGAGCAGTCATTTTTTTACATTTGACAAGTAGAAAAAACGCCATTAATAAAAATGGAACAATACACCATTCAACAACACATTGAAATTATTAAAATTCACTATAAAAATGGTGAAAATGTGGCAGAGACTGTTCGTAAAACTCGAACATTTTTGGGTCGTAGTGAAGCACCTTCTCGGACCGCAATACAGAAATTGGTAGAAAAATTCGAGCTGTCGGGATAAGTTAGTGATGTGAAGAATAAAACCCGTGGACGTCGCTCAAGAACAGCCGAGAATATTGCTGCTGTAGCCGAAAGTGTTGAAGAAAACCCAGGTTTGTCCATTCCTCGTCGTTCTTTGGAATTAGGCATTCCACAAACGTCATTACACCGTATTTTGCATAAAGATTTGGGTCTTAAGACTTATAAAGTTCAGTTAACACAAGAACTCAAGCCGGCCGATCATCAACAACGTCGAGTCTTTGCTGATTGGGTCCTTGAAATGCATGACAATGATCCGGAATTCCATCGAAACTCATCTTGAGTGATGAGGCCCATTTCCACCTCAATGGCTTCGTCAACAAGCAAAATTGTCGCATCTGGGGCTCGGAAAACCCAAGAGTTATTGTTGAAAAGCCTCTCTATCCTCAACGTGTGACTGTTTGGTGCGGTTTATGGTCCCGCGGGGTCATTGGACCTTACTTTTTCGAAAATGAGGCTGGAGCAACAGTTACGGTGAATGGATTGCGCTATCGACAGATGATTAATGATTTTTTATGGCCGGAATTGGATGGTATTGATCTGGACAACGTTTACTTTCAACAAGACGGCGCTACGTGCCATACAAGCATCGAAACCATTGATCTTTTACGGGAAAAGTTTCCGGACCGTGTTATCTCTCGAAGAGGTGATCACAATTGGCCACCGAGATCTTGTGACTTAACACCTTGCGACTTCTTCCTTTGGGACCACGTGAAAGAGAAGGTCTACGCCAACAGCCCAGCGTCGATTCTAGACCTCAAAGATGGAATTCGTGAGGCTATCGAGGACATAGGGCAGCCAGTTTGCGATTTGGTTATGGAAAATTTCATTTCTTTATAATGAAATAAAGATCCGATCATTTATCTCAAAAAATGGCATTTTTCTTTGAATATCAAAATAACACCTCTTATTGGAAAACCCTTTATGAATAGACTGAGTTAAAATTTCCCAAGGCCATTTCAGTTTTTGGACAGTTTTCCTTCCCACATGCGATATAATGTTGTCATCCTTTCTATTGGCCAAAAATGGGTGTTTACATTAATAAATTTATGTATCGAAAACATCCAGTTGCATAAAATAATGATCAGCATTAAGAGGTTAATTTTATTTTATCAGCTTATAGAATACCAAGTTCTTGTTGCAATACCACCTACAATACATCATAACATTCTTTTGATGCTTACCTACCTTTGAATTTGACGGCAGAGTTTCACCATGGTAGACACATAGACTCTTTTTCATCACATTTTCTGTACACTACATCACTGCTGTCGTTAGTTCAGGCCATAGCGTTAAGAATTTTTTCTTTGGTTGCATATGTATGAGAAACGTGTCGTTTGGAAGCTTTTTAGCATTGCGCCTTATGGGAAATCAAGCACGCGTCATGTCTAAACCTTTATACTGAATAAACTTCGCTTCTGGTGACAATAACTCTATCGACTATTTTTTTCTACATTTTTCTGAATTCCATCTAAATCCTCTTACGGAAATTGATTGATTATTGAGTTTGACTATCATGTCTACTCATTTTTGATTTTTATGCAACGCCCAGAAATGATTCAACAATAATTAAACTTTTTTATACCCTAGATGAAATCATAGGGTATTCTAAGTTTTTCATTCAATTTATAACGCACAGAAATAATGCTAGTAGACCAAAATGGGTTGGACACCCATTAGTCCCATTCGTCTGTCCGTCTGTCTGTCTGTCAGTCTGTGAGTATGTCCGCTCTCATGATAATTCGAGAGTGCGTTTACTTAGGCCCATACTCACCAACGAGGATAGTCTTATTTCCCTTGTGAAGATTATTCCTATCCGAGAATGACCCCGCTTACTTTTGACGTAAACACCAATTCATGTAAAAGTAAATATGTGTTTATTGCTTATGTGGCATTACTTTCGGACGCTTACGGCATATCGAAATAAAGGAGTATTATGTTTTAAAAAAAAAATGTTTAATATGCAATATAATAAAGAAAATTAATTTAATTTTTAGTTTTCCTTTGTTACATAATATTAAAAAAATTATTTAAGTAGAAAAGGAAATTCAAAATCAGTGCATCAATAACCGAAGTATCGTTGCCACAGAAACGTGTCAGTGTTTCCAACTCTGAGTTTACCCTTGTAGCCAAATTTAGCTACTTCCCAGCTCCTTGGTAGCTAAACTCATATTTTTTTCGTAGCTAAATGGTAGCTAAAGTTTTACTTAGGCCGCTTTCGATGGGACTTCATTGCAACACCAGTATTGCACATTTTCCAGCAGTGCAACACTTAAAATGTTCGATGGGACAATCATTATAGCAGATGTGCAACACGAGGTTTGCACTGACTTCCCCTACTTTGCACTGAATATTTTGTCGGTGTTACGAATACATATTCAAGTTGAATTGTGATCTGCTCTGTCAAAATGTACTCTCGCGATTATTTGTGAAATTTTGGAGTTAAATGAATTAAGACATTTTATTTGGGTAATTACATAAAGTTAAGAAGAACTTTGTTTCTATATATCAATAAAGAACATTTATTACGTTTGACAGCTCCGTGTGCCCACAAATACAAGGAATATGACAGAAATAAATGTTCATGGTCTTCAGTGCTCCCAGTTCTCCACTGCCAGAAAAAGTGCAACACTGAAATGGTCCGATCGAAATCGAATTAATTTTTCGGATTGATTTAAAAAATGAACCACAAACAACAGTGTATGCACATCTATATGTATGTCAACACGTTCATGGGGAAAAGAAGGAAAATTAATAAACCCACCAACGTGTTATCAATTAATAATCGTTCAATTAAAAAAATAATATTATATTAACCAAAATATTTATTTCTTGTAAAGTCCTATATTTATGGCAATCAAATTAAAAGAGTTTAAAATAACAGACAGGGGTTAAATCCAAAGAAGTCAAATCCAAATAAGTAATTCATTGGATAAGATCTTTCAACAGTTCTGTAATATCTACATATGTACTCACTACTTAAGTCTCTAAAGTTCCAATTTTTTAACAACAAGAGCAGGAATTTCATACTCATCACAGCTTTTACCATACTTTTGTAACCAAAATCAAATCGCGAGGATTGAACCTAAAGTTTTTAATTTCATTTCGTTCCGAATTTGTTTTTAACAATATTCATGAAGCTAAATATTTTCCTATATCAGCATTGGAATGAGGTAAAGGCAACGATTTTATAACAAACTGACACAATTCTTTAAATAAATTGTTTCCAGTATCGACTGTATCTATAAATTTTACAGCTTTACAGTTTCTTGCCTGCATTTCTGTAGCAATGCAACAAGCAAAAAAAGTAAATACAATTACAATTTACAGCAGTGTCAATTCAATTAATGCCAGAAGTAAACTTTTTAGCAGCTTAGATTTCGGGTACAGGTAGCATACAATTTTCTTTCACAATTTGGTAAAAAATTTATGGTCAAAATAAATGAAAATTTTAGCCACCGTTCGGTAGCCCACGGTAGCTAAATTGCTACCGGTAGCAAAATGAATATTCTTCGTAGCTAAATTACCTTCTTGGTAGCTAGATTTAGCCACGAAGTAGCTAAATTGGAAACACTACGTGCTATTCTTTGTTGTCCCCGGCAAATCTCGGTATAATACGATGGATTAAATCTTTAGTAATCTTGGTAAGTGTTTGTGAATAACACGTGAATATGAATTATTCTGGTTGGTGTGTACGGCCCTTAGAGTGCTAAAATTTTATTCACGGGCTTTAAAAAAAAAACAGGGAAAATTAAGTTCGAAAATGGGGCAAATCAGGCAGCTCCTTCGTAAAGGTTGTCAAATAAAAATTTCGATTTCACTATATATTTCGGCACTGTCCGAGAACGCGTCGACGTGAAAGCTGAAATTTGGTACATAGTCTTTTTATAGCAATGGTAAATAAAATTTTAAAAATAGACTAAATCGGGTAGCCCCTCCTTAGTGTTGCCATACAAATCTTGGAACTCTCATATTTGTATATTTAGAAACTACCTGTGAGCGCGTCGACGTGGAGAGTTCGAATTTTTTACCGATATTTTTATAAAAATTATTAATACAAGATCAAAACTAAATCAGGCAACCCCTTCTTAGTGTTTCCATACAAAACTTTGGGTTTTCAGTTTATTTAACTTTTCTTTTCATTTAGGGTATAATATTGTTGGTCTCAGACCAATTATAACTTTTTCTTTTGATTTCCAACAAATCATACGAAATACAAAAAAAAAACTTCATTTTCTTTATCCCAATTTAATTCTTCACTACGAGTATATAAAACCATCATAAATCTAGATAGAAATATTTTTCAAAGTTTCAAGTACACACACGCAACTCAAAGACTCTTTCAACTAGAAAAATCTATTCAACAATAATAATATCTAACCATTTCCTGTAGCCTTGTCTGGTACTATGCTGAGGTGGTGAAGTGAATTCTCTATCATCACAATAACAAAAATTTCACAAGTGGAAAAATCTTACACACTTCAGTGCCTTGTAAAGGTTTCCGTTACAAAGTGTCTCCTTCATTCGTGAAAATATGAAAACTGATAAAAGATGAAAGTTCCTTTAAATTTTATTTTTAGTTTAACGAGTTGATGTTGCATAAGAAAACATCTGCGGTGATTGTGCATCTTTTTGATTGTCAAGTGAACAAGAGTACCAGTCAATAAGGCAGCCATTTATGAAGCTTTCAAATGGAAGATTTTGAACAATATGAGTACTTTTGAAAGTATTGAAAATTGTTTTAAAGAGGATAGGCTAGGCTTAGGAAATTTCAATCAATTGATGTAAATATTATGTGAGGGAAATATGGTTATCGCTAACCATAAAAATTGCTAATAATTTTGTGTGCTTCTTATTTTAGACTTAGGTACTTCCATAAAATTACGACAAAGTTTGCCATAAAAGAGGCGGACAAAACCTAAAAATTGCACAGAATTACATGTTGAACCCGTTTAAAATTAGGACAAATCCATTATGTCGTGAATTCAACAGTGACTTCAAAGCTTTGAAACACCAATAATTCCAATGATTATTTAGTAAGTAAAGGCAGTAAATATGTGTTCTAATTTTGTCAATGCAATTATTCAAAGGAGAGTTATTTATATGTAATATGAGTTGTTCCCGATAGAAATTCACATATTAAAAAATAATAATCAAAATTTCACTTCGCTATTACCAATTTTAGCGATACCCTAGATTTGAATATCCAGACATATATTCGATATCCTGGTTTGGCAAATGTGCTCGTTAAATTGTTAAAGGTTTTTTTTTCGTATTACGTTTTAGAAGTTGTAATAAACCGTACAAGTGTACTCTTGAGTACTTACATTAAAAACGTCAGACCGTTCCGCCTAAACATTATCAAAAAAACGAATTTCTTCTATAGCAGCACTATAAAGGTGTTGCACGATTTAATTCATTTATGAAATTCTACGTGAAATTTCAATATAATTGCTGCACCAAAACTGTGAAGCAACTCTTCCAACGCATTTTCAGCCAGTAACCAAATATGTAGGTACGTGCAAAATCGAAACTTTTGAATGACAACTACATACATATATGAAGGAATTGTCCAATTTTTCCCTTTTTTTTTAACTTAGAACAAGAAGGCTTATAAAAGAGCAGTTCTCAATATCAAAATATATAGTGATAAACGAAATTTATTTGTAACACTACAACGAATTTGCTCAATTTCGCTCGTCTTCGAAATTAAGTCTTGATATAAAAATCGGTGAACCAAATTTCCTCCATCTAACTTAGGCATTTTCTAAATACGTAGTAAAAGGTGAAATTATTTCATTGCAATCCCAGGAGAGACCCATGCTAACCTACGGTTCTGTGATATGCTGGAAAGCAACGGAATTCGCCAATCATCGTAAGATATTGGAAAAGATTCAAAGATTGTGCCTCCTTAGTGTAAGTGGTGCACTCAAGTTAACCAGTACTGATGCTCTTGAGGTCATCCCCAACTAACCCCGTGCAAATACACATCAAGAAGGAGGCGTCAATCGCTGCGCTGAAGCTGCATCTAAATCACATATGCTGAAAGCGTCTTTAAATCGATTCGATCTAAAAATTCCAGATAGGGCAGAAGGGGAATCACATTCTGTCTTTCAACCATTGACAAAACTCATTATCAACACAGACGGCTCCAAATCTGAAGAAAACACCGAAGAAGATGTTTATTGCGAAGAACCTCAAAACCCTGAAAGTGGCATATACCTTGAACGCCATTTCAAAGTTTTCCAGGCGGCAGTCAAGGCCATCCTTGAACTCAGACACTGAGAGCAAAGAGATTACAATCTGTTCGAATAGTCAAGCAGCTGTCAAGACCTTGTGAAAATCCTTTATAACCTCCAAACTGGTATTTAAGCTTAAAACTACCCTGAATTTTCACTCTAAGAACAACAGGGTACTTGATCTTGGTCGTCTTGGGTAACCTGGGGGCAATCCCCTCCACAATCCGGATTGCTCCAAAATACATTGCCTCTAATATTTCGGCTTGGACCGATTGCCAACACAACCGTCATTGGTTAGATGACCCTTCAGGTAGAACTACAAAGGAGCTGTTAGGTAAACCTAATCCAAACTTATCGAACAAACTATTAAGACTAAACAAGCTAACCCTGCGAGCTAGTGTCAATTCTCACGGGGCACTCCCTTCTCAGGGGTCACCAACATAGGATGGGGTCACCAAAATAGGATGGGACTTGTTGATGAGCTCGTATGCAGAGAATGCGGAAAGCATGACAGATTCCTTGGCTCACACCTCCTGGAAGATCTGCAGGGCTGGGGGGGTTAATTAAACTTTGTTAGAGCATCCGGATGGGACCTATGCAATTTCTGATAAGTCTGGATGGTGAACAATGGGTCTTATTGTGGCCCACGTTTCAGGGACTCCGTCAGGGTCTCAACCTCATTTCAATCCAATCCAATCCAGGAGAGAGTTGCCCAATTTCACTCATTTCCGTACTTTAAACTACCAATTTTTATAAAAAAAAAAAGTATGTACAAAATTTGATCTTTTCAAATCAACTGCTCTATAGATGAGTCAAAATTGAAACCAAAAATTTGTAGTTTTAAGACGGTTGAAAAATTCGGACTGCTTTTTACAGTTTTCGTCTTTAAATAACCTCTTGCGCGCTCTCCGCCATAAGTTTCTGTGTATACATTTTTGAATCACCCTATCACATATCTTGCACATATAAAAAACAAAACTTTTTTTTATGTTATTGAAAGATTTTCGCAGTTATCTTGCCTAGCTTTAATACGTATAATCTCAAGTATTCCCACTTTTATTTTCATGCATCCTAGACGGCTCCAAAGTAATTTTCTCAAAAATTTCTCAAGCGATGATGACACATCACGTAAACTTCTCACAAAGCTCTTCTATACATATACATACATATGATTTAGGTGGAACATTCTCTAGAGACGATAAGTTTTCCATCCTAATAAAATTCAGAATATTTTATGATAATAATGTGAGAAAAATATATATATAAGTACATAATATGTACGTAGTAAAGTAGAAGGTGCCTATTGTGTTGTTTCCAAAGTTAATTTTATCACTTAATGTTAAGCTACATTCAAATAATGTTGACAGTTGGTGGACTACGCCCCACGATACCTATGTTTTGAAATGCCGAGAGAAAAGTTGCATGTAATTTCACTCAAACATTATATTTATTAGAACTCCGTTGACTTAACTTAACTCTAGCTACATGAAAAATGTGTATGTTGTACCTATACAGCATTTAAGTAACTAAGTTTTAGGCAAAGTTTAGAGAAACATATAACGAAAAAACAAATTGATTTAATTAACATTCCATTGTTAACGTAAAATTAACAAAAATATTAAAAAATGTGGAGTCGAAATATTTACATAAAATATTAGCATGTGTTTTTATAAAATAAATAATTTATAAATAAATAAAAATTACATCTGGTCAACATACTTTATGCCTAATCAATGATTGCTGGCATTTGGTCGTTATTAATCAGCTTATTCTAATCACCGGTTGTTCTTTTAAATTATTTAGGTACTACTGGTGTGCCGTAGGGTTCAATCTTATGTTCATTTTTTTTATTATATTCATAAATTATATCATGAATGACTAAAATTTTACAGTTTATGCGTTCTTTTGGTTTCATGCAGTGGTGCAGTGTACTACACTATAGAGGACAGGAGGTCCCTTTAAAGTGCATAGAAAGTGCCATGGCCTCATTAACTAGTACCTTTAAATGTGTTATTATTTTGTGTTTCTTCCCAGGAGCGCTTCGGTTGCGAAGAGAAAAAAAGTCATTTATTATTCTTAAGTTTTAAAATTTGTATTTTGAAAAAAGAAAAAAAAATACTTCAAAAAACTCGGTGTCGTTAACAAATCTATGCTGTTGCATACTTGCATATTATTCCGACTTCCACTCGCTCTCTTACATATGCAGAAATCGAATTCTCCACTTAAAAGTATGATGCAAGGTCAATTTTAATATATTATGTCCATGATTTATTATGAGAACTCGAGTGCTTATTATTTACCACGTCCATGTAAACTTTTGTGACAAGGGTTTAAAAAAGTCAAATGAGACCTTGAATGTTGATTCCTTTTCACATGGATAATAACGTGAGAACTTAGGATATTGATCACAACAAATGCGCTTACTAGGTACATATACCTACTGTGCCAGAGGTCGTCTATTCGACTCACACCTCAACAAAGCCGTCGGCTTGTCTTCTATATTACCTACTATCCTACCTCTCAAAAATTCCTTCACCCCTGTTTCCAACGAAAAAGTAAAATTTGTGGAGTTTAAAACGTAATGACGCATTCACAATGTATAGTGGAGCAGATTGTATAATATGTTAACTTTTTAATTATCAACTTGTATGGAGCTTTTTCCACGCCATCTACATGCTAGTTGTTCAAAATACCAGTTTTTAAGCTTTCGGAAATGCAGCGTGAAAATAGAATAGACTCTGAGCGATAAAGAGATGGCCATATGCACTACTGCGTGTGAAAAAAAGAATGCCAGTTGCCACTCTATGCCACTCTATTCTATTCTGCATTGTTAAAATGCGGCATAAGATTTTCCGCCGTGAGCAGAACATCAATGACAACCACGGACACTTATAAGTAAGCTGTGGAGAGGCTGGCTTCCAGATATATGTATAAGGGATGTGGAAAAGGAAAAAAATGACTTTAATTCTTACTTGACAATATATAGGTATCGTATAAGAAAATCCAACCTCAGAAGATATAACGTAATGGCAGATAGTATTAATTTTCATTTAGAAATTATTCCAAGAAATCTTTTGCGAATTTCTAATAATAATTCATAGCCAAGAAAGAAAACGGTTGCCATAGTTTAAATTAACTCAACGCAAAAATTATTACCAAACTCTCGAAAAAGATGAAAACTCTTTTATATATATTTTTATACTGATATGAATACTATATATACATACGTCCCTCCAAATATACATCTATAGATATGTACTTGTATATCTAAAAATCAAAATTACGACCGAAAATTATAACAAAGTGAATATCCAATCAGGATACGCGTTGTTAGGACATCACGACGTAATCCATTTTAAGATAAATAAAATCTATGAAAATTTCTAAAATATTACAGTCACGTTTCTAATTCTAACCCCCAAGAGGAATAAATTCACCGATAAACTTAATTAGGCCATAGAACACCTAATCTTATTACATTTTGAATAAAACACGTCAACAGAGTCGCTTAGAAAGATTCATAAGAAAAGATGGGATTCACGAAAAGCTTTTTAGACCGCCCAGCCCAGCCCAGCTTTTCTGTAAAGGCATAGTAATTTCTTAAAGTGGTGATAAAAAAATTTAAATATTTAATTTAATCTCATTCATTTGAAATATTACCAGAAGTGAATTTTTGAAATTTCTTATAATTCAAATCAAAATGAATTAGGTCATGCCATCCTCTAGATAATTACATCTTCAGCATTACATTAGCAACGACTAGTCTATGCACGTGTGATTACTTCTATATTTTACATGCTTTTAACAAGTAACGGTATATTGAAGGAATAAGCTGACTTTATCCTTTTATCAATAATCCGATATTGATATCATTGAGAATGTCCATATTTTCAGTGACTACGGCTAGATATATAGACATGGCATGTTATGGATTTACTCTCGTATATACATACATAAAAGTGTTTTGTTTGTGTCAGGGTCAGGCTAAATTTTGTGTAAAAATATGCCCGAGTGTAATATAAATGTAAATATCCTAGACAGATCAACCATTTTTAGGATTGATGATTTTTTTATCCTATGGATATATATACTCGTATATATATTCGGTGGGGATGTAATATCTTAAAAGTCAATTTTGGGTCTATAAGTAATGTCGGGTTAACACTTTGCGAGTTGTCTTACTTTATTTATGTTTTAAAAACATTCAAAATAGATAAACAGAACAGTATTGATTTTAGTTTTTTTTTTGTAATAAAAACGCAAATACCAAAAACTAACATGAGTATAAGTCCATGGAAGGGCTTATACATCTAGGACAATTCTAAGTTTGATTGAACTATTTTTAGGGGCGGAAATTTATGTAAATTTCTTAAGTTTTTCGAATGATCTGCTTAGTTGTAATAATCTAGATAGGCCGATAGGCAAAATTTTACAACTTTATTTCTTTTCATTTCATGTCAATTTTTTTGTGGTGCCATCTGTAATTTCAAAATAGGGTTTCCTCTCTTTGCAATACAGAAGGTACCTAATATCGCTCTCAATAAATGTATGCTTGAAAGCCGTGACTATACTAAGTAGGTATGTATGCCACTAATTATGTAATAAGCTACAGCAAGAGATCGACATCAATTTCCCTTTCTAGAATTAAGGATCTCTTATCTAATCAGGTAATGAGTGGTGTGGTGGTCTTTAGTGCATACACGTGCTTACAGATATTTATAGGACATACAAAAAAATGTACAATAGTGTCCCTAGTCATAATTACAAAATCTGTAGCCGATTGATGGTAGCTACATATGCATACATAGAATAGAGATCATCGAATGTCACTCCAAAAAATTTAAGTGATCTAATGAAATTATGTTGAAAATTTGGTGTAATTGAGACTGCTTAAAATCATCTGATTAATCGGAAAAAAATTTCGATATCGTTAATGTGGCAACATTGCTCAGCCAATACTGAGATTCCTGACGAACGCCATTTCTGTTAGATTTAAATATTTATGTACCTACATACTTACAGGACGGTACCCGAGGATAGCACATTTATAATCGAGAGTGTTCTTAGTTTTTGGTACCTTTTCAATCCTATCTTCTTATTCATACTCTCTGAATAGCTATACTAAACCTTTATTCCTTTTTTGGCGCTAGTTGTTTTTAGTGGAAAAAACTCTTTATGTAAACGAAAAAATTTTAAAAAAGAAATTCATTTGAAAAAGTGGGCTTTCGTATAAGTAGGAACCGGTATACTCATCAGTATGGCTTGGTTCAATTCTGGAGCTGCAAACTTAGCAGCAAACTGAGTCAATTTCATATTGACTTATTTCGCTATGAATTTTCATAGCAAAACTCTCTGATTGTTTATTCCTCTCATTCTATATTCGATTATATAATTTACAAAATTTATTAAAATTTGTACTACCAACTATACTCTTTTACTTTTAATTTTATCATCAACCCACTTCTTCTTGACTCTACTTTTTTAAAGTATGCACCCTCGTATGAAATTGAGGCGCTCTACTCTTAACTGTATTTTAAGCTTACTATTTTAGAAATTTCTTTTTAATTATTTAAAGATATTAACTAGAAGTGCATCACGCGAATATGAACAATCGAATATTCTACTTTCCGACTCATTTTATTAGGATATCTTCTAAGATGTTCTTTTAGTTATGGATTGGCGTGAAGAACAAAATAATTTACCATCCCATAATAATGATAATTAACATAACTTTTTTTAAATAAAAACTGTAAACGGTAGACTCTCCCCTTTAATTTAACTTATTACATCCTATGTGCTATCTGTAGCCGTTAAATAGTTATTAGCTGATAACCTATTCAGGTCATACCGCAATTAGCCGATACTTTTTTTTTAAATTACTGGTTTTCAGTCACTTATGGAACAAATTATCTTAGAAAAATAGATAGCACATTAAATTAAAAAGAAGAGTACACAGTTAAAAGTTATGTTAATGACCAAAAAAAGAAAAAAAACTGGAGGTCAAAGTAAAAAAAATGTAAGAAAATCCAAAATTTTTATTTTAGACCACAATAACTGCTGATGGAGAGGAGTACGGGGCTGGTTGAGAAGTCATTAGAAAGGCCATGAAGTTCTGCATACAATCTATAGACGCTAACTGTACATCGTGTACTTTTTAAGATAGCATATTTTCTTAATCACCCTGTAACTCCGAAACAGTTGATATGCCCCCCCCCCCATGTCACACAATTTTTTGTTTGATTAGGTGACTACTATCACCTTCCGCTCTATGGACTAGGGGGAAACACCCTGTTACTGTGAAAACGATCAGTCCTAGACGTGTTTGTTGTACTGAAAAGTTCTTCAGAATATGAAGTCCTATGAAATTGAATATAATCATTTTTACTGTCCGACGAACCTTTCTAGAAATAATTAAGTATATGCGAAAAATCACTACAATAATCAAGCTTATACCACAAATGTGTGACCATACGACTGTATCTAGGAATTGGACTTAGGGAAATTTTAGGTTTTTCTTTTGTTGATACGCAAAATTATGCCCACATGAAATAGCATACCAAGCAGTTCATGGTCAGTGATTACTACCAATTGATAATAAAAAATCGCATTTCATTTGTTTGCTTATATTTACTCGAGTAAATCTTCACTTATCTCTCTCTTTGTCTCTCCCTGGAACAAGTCTCCAAGTTAATTGAATGCTGTATACACCAAAGTATTTTTATCTGTTCCAATCCAATTCACTCTTTTTGAATCAATCACAACTTTTTATTGACAAGTTTTCCAAATGGTTAGCCCCAAACTTGTGAAATTTCTTCTTCTCAGTGTTGCATTCATTCCTTAATAAAATCATTTTGCTTCAGTAGAGACGTTGACCTCCTTGCGGGAATAATGTGTACAAGCGAAACAAGGAGGATGAGGATGGATATTTTTCTGAATGAATCTTGTTGAAAGCTTAAAAAGCTTTTCACAGGAAACAGAGGAGCCTACTCAAACCATTACATAAACTAGGAAAGGATTTTCAGAAGAAGAAATCATTGGATTTTGATGAGTCTAAGCAGTGAAGTTCAAAGTGAAAAAAAAAATAAGTTGAGCGGTTCACTGACTACAGATTCAATGAGCAAGAAAAAGAAGTCTGTTTTGAATTGAATAAATTTTCATTGCGGAAATATTTGAATGGAAGGGTACCGACGTACCTTACGTCATTAGAATGTATCACATAAGTAGGCTTTTTTTTTTTATATTATTAAGCCAAGCTCAGGGGATACGCTATGATGCAAAGCACAGCGTGGCAGGAAGGAGATAGGGAAAGGATTAAGGGATATGAGGAGAGCGGCGGAGGTGCCGATGTATGTCGCCCTTAAACTTTTGCAGGTTGTATGCCGGAGGAAGACAGAAGATGGTAGACTGTTCCACATTCGCACAGTTCGGGATAAGAAAGCATCACGGAATTTTAGTGTACGGCCGAAGGTAATTTGAAGGGTAAAAGGATGAGCGCGGGATGCAGCGCGAGTATTGCGATCAGGAACTATTCTACAAGGGATCAGACTAGATATTTCATCAGAACATTGGTCATGCATATAGCGATAAAGGAGCGAAAGGCATCCAACATTGCGACGGTGCTCGAGCGAGTCGATATGACGAGTAATTGCCACATCGCCAATGAGCTTGCACGCTCTCTTTTGGACAATATCCAATGAAGCTAAGGCTGTGCGACCAGCCCCGGCCCAGATATGGGAATTGTATTCCATTCTAGGTCTGATGTAGGACTTGTAGGGGAGCGCTATATTTGATGGGCTGAAATATTTCTTACACCTTTTCAAAAAACCAAGACATTTTGATGCTTTTCTTTGGCAACCGAGAAGTTGCCAGCATCTGAGAGATTTGATGATGAAATATTGTTTTAATTTAGACTTTGTTGACTCTATATTACATCTAAGGAGGAAAAGCAAGTGTGATACATGTATTGCTGGATCTCACCAGGGAGTTGGGATTTTTAACTCGGTTTTGGTGAAGCTTTCTTGAATTTTTACTCCCGTTGAGATACCATACCAAGTTAAAATTTTAATATGTTTTAGTGGATAATATAAGGTATAAAATATAAAAAAAAAAAACGAACGAAATCTTAAGTGCGTCTTTCAAGATATTCGAGGATAAAGGATAAAATCCTTATCCTTAATGTCCTTTTTCGCATATATTTTTAAGATTCTATTTTTTTTTAGCTTGTGATCCCATTTTTCAAATGAGCCATCTTTCACTGTCCTAACATAAATAGAAAAATATATATGAATTTTTAAAGAAGACCAGGACAGTATTTTTGCAAAATTTTGAAAATGCCATAACTCGCGAAATACGCACTGTAGAAGGAGAGTTTTTAATTAGTATTTTTGTTTTCACAAACCCTCCTAGTATGTAAAATTTCAACAATATTGGTAATGGTCATGTCACACCTGTTACCTATTTGACATAGAATGACCAAATTATTTCCTAAAATTTAGTGAGCATTCCCTAAAATTTAGGTAATATTCCATAAAATTTAAGGGAATACTCCCTACATTTTAGGGAATATTTCCTACATTTTATGAAAAAATACCTAAGCTTTGTGGCAACAATTGTGCAAATATTTTTTACTGTGTACATATGTCTCTCAAAACTTTTAGTGTAGTTCGTGTATGTATACGTAGCTTACCCCGGTATATAAGCTTAGAAAGTTAAGAACATAACATAACTCCTTTGACCCATTTCATATCTAATCCATGTAAGTCATTTAATATGGGTTACAATATGCCAGCAGAAATAGGAAGTAAATTGGAAAATTAATGAAAACCGCCTAATTATCTATATAAAACAAAAAGTTGCGGCGCTACCCATACCTGCAAAATTATGAAATCAAAACTTTTGGATCTGTCCAACCAACTCCATAGTTATCAATTAGTGCTAAATTTGAATGGAATAGTAAATGTGCTTGGGTCGTTCTAACTACCTAATTGGGGGACATTGTTATACGAGAATATCTCGGATTGGCTGGATGTAAAGGATATTATGTTTAGGAAGAGCAATTCATCGTGGAATTGCTGGTTTAATTGGCATTATATGTATGTACCCTGTGCAATATGTTCATTATTATAATGGAATTACGTAATTCACATTTCGGCCGGCCGGCATAATACATAATACCCAATTATATTTCCCCTATACTAATAAAGTCATATTTTCAAGGGTGATTTTTTTTCCTTGTATTAAAGTTAAAGCATCCTTTAAAAGCCATATCTAAATGGACCGTAAACGTCTGCTTTTAGAACGATATGGAAAATAAATCCCAGAATGGTAATATTCCTGTTTGACATGGGGTTTGTTGCTGTTATTTGTGTATATTAGAGTGGACAAAGTTATCTAAAACTTTTCTCGAACGCCAGGGATAAAAATGTTTCTCTATTTATACGACTTATACTCGCTTGTTGGATTGGGGAGTAACAGAAATTCTTAAAATGGTCAGATAAAAATGGGTCCCATATGAAGAATATTTTTTGGTGAAAAGTTTGATTTTTCATTGATTTTTGAATGCTTTAAGGAAAAAGTAAATATTAAAGTAAAATTGTGCGTAACTGTAGTCATATTTTTTTTGTTTGATATTCACATCAATAGTTAAGCTTGAAATATTGATGAATATTCAGCTAAATTTTTTAGAGTTTGTAGTTATAGTATACAGTTTATGTTTAGTTAAGATACCGGTAGGTTCTCGACACAAAACAAAGGAACATAAAATTATTTGAGAGAAGATGGGTGAATATGACTCTCTAACGGTTACAGAGTGTTAAAGATTTTTCGCTCGTTTTTAATGAATCTGTACTGTGAGTTACTTCCAATGACAGCATAATCACACTAATGGAAAATTTTAAATAAATTTTTTTCGAATTTAATTATAATTTTTTTCAAAATATTATTATATAAATTCATAAATAAAACTCAACGCCTTCAATTTCAAATTACCTCTGCATCGTGTGGCTACGTCATCTAGCGACAAACTAGGTCGAACCCACACGGCGAGGTTGCTGCCGTTTTTCACATCGATTGTGCGATTTACAGTTGACGGTGGAGACGAAAAAAAAGACATTTCTGGCAGATAAGGAGAATTATTTTTGCGTCTGTTAATTGAAGGAGAGATAAGACAAAGCAATAAGGAAATTACATTTAAAAAACATGAATCCATTAAAAGTTCAATCATCGGGAGTCCGATGAAAAGTTTTCGAATAGAGCAGCCATTCATTATGGGGAGAAATTACCCCACAACCTAAGTTAGAAGAAAACCCTGAAAATAGCGATATTTCGGAAAAGGTTAGCAGCGTGGGCGATCCCGCTCAAGCCTAATATATAGAGAGGAACATCGGGCGCGTAATAAGAAGAGGTTATCCGGCTCATAGGGCAATCACCTTTATAAATAGGACATTCCCGGGACGGTTAGTGAATTTATATCCGGCAGTCACAATTATTCCATCGTCAAAACTGGAGATTGGATTAAAAGTAAGGGAAAGCAGATCATTAATGAAAATTAGCAATAGAGACAGAAAGATAATAGAGCTCTGAGGAACACAGCATTTTAGGGTGAGATTCAGGATTGATTCAGATTTAACGCCGTCTAATACAACAAGAATTAGGCGACCAGATAGAAAACTTTCAATCCTTAATAGAAGAGGAGGGGAGAGACCAAATATTTTAAGTTTGGATGAAAGAGTAGGATGCCAGACTCTATCAAAGGCCTTAGAAATATCCAGGGAAACGATTTTGTACTCACCAAAATTGTGAAGACTATGGCTCAGCAAGTCTCCAGATAAGCGTCCAGTCCGGAAAACATATTGGCCATCGTTGATAAGTTGGTTAGCTTCTAGATACTTCATTATTTTGGAATTAATGATAGAATCAAAAACC
The DNA here is from genome assembly GCA_963924295.1 of Dioctria rufipes. Classification (NCBI taxonomy): domain Eukaryota; kingdom Metazoa; phylum Arthropoda; class Insecta; order Diptera; family Asilidae; genus Dioctria; species Dioctria rufipes. The sequence goes on along the minus strand of OZ002740.1, from coordinate 18,414,390 downwards.
TTCGAAAGAATGGAAGTGATTGCAATTGGTCGATAATTTGAGGGATCACTACCCTCTTCTTTTTGTTTTTTTTTAATAGGCTGAACGCGAGTTAGTTTCCAAGTAGTAAGAGAAATTCCTGTCGAATAAGACAAATAGAATACTTTGCGCAGAGGTTTTGCCAAGTATGGGGCGCAACTTTTAATTAACAGGGGCGAAAAAACATCAGGACCGCCGGCTTTTGAGACGTTGATCTCCTCAAATCCTTAAGGACATTGAATACATTCCTCGTACGGATGTGTATTGGCTCTTATGCACTTCCACACGGGGGATAAAAAACAGGTGTCTATGAATTGGGTGGACGACGATAATTTGAATCGAATCGAGCAGCCAAAATATTAGCCTTATCCAGGGAGTCAACAACCACTTCAACATTCTTAAGTAGTAAAGGTGTAATAGAGGAACTGGTGAAGTTGTTCCTGATGATTTTGACAATAGATCAGAAATCTTTGCTATCTTTGCGGCTTTCCAAGATTCTCTGCCTAACACTCTGGTCAAAAAGAAATTTTTCTGTCTGTATAATGAACTTGCAAGTATTCTGTGCAGTCCTGTAGACTTGTTTCAGCTCTGGACATGCATGCAATTTATAGGCGCGAAAGGCAGACTCTTTCGCTTTTATTGCTTAGTTGCACTTTTCGTTATACCAAGAGCGATTTTGCTGTTGTTGAGATCTGCTGTACGAATTCGAAAAGTATTCACGCATACCAAGACTTAGAATGTTACTAAGCTCTAATGTGCATTGGTCAACATCCCCTGAAGTAAAACACACCGACCAATCAATTTCTCTAAGATACTGATTGAGACTTTCCCAATCAGCATTTTCATAATGGTTTGAGGTGGTAAATTGAGCTGGGATTAAACAGTAGTCTAAATTACCAAGAGGAGAACCGACTGAGATGGAATATTTGTCGGGGTGAGATGTTAGAGACAAATCTAGTACATTAGATCTACTTTCAGCTACATCAGAAAATCGTGTTGGGGCATCCACTAGCTGTTACAAATTAAAAGATTCACAGAAAAGCTCAAGAAATCGGCCCGCAGGGCTTGTGGTATAAGAGCCACGGTATGTTATGGACATTAAAATTGCCTGTCAGAACGATTTTGGAAGAAGGGTAGACAGAAAGAAAGTGATCAATATTGTTGGAGATCTTGTCAAATATGGATACCGTGTTGTCATCAGACATATTTGGGCTGCGATAAAGGACACAAAAGTACAGGATGTTCCTATAAAGTTTGAACATGATACTGATTAATATCAGCATTACAAACGACCTTGGTTTAATTTAGTACAAGAATTACACAACATTTATAAAGACGCATCAAAACACCTGTCAATCTCAAGCTTCTGTAACGAAGTAAATTTTTTCGGATGCACCAGATGGAATCACAAAATCTTGAGGTTATTTTGGAAAAGATATTAAAGAAATTATTCCGTAAGTCGAATAGATCGTTTTTTTGATATTTATATATCCGTGCGACGTGCGATGTCCTCCCACTTGAGAGCATATTATTAGCGATCTCAAAAATTATTGTTTTTTTTTTATTCTGCGCATAGTTTTAAATTTTCTATTTGTTTCGCTTTTTTTCCTTTTAACTGAAATACATAAGTAGGTTATAATAATTGAATAATTGTGAGTAGAAGTTATTTTGGATAGTTTGGTTGTTGTTATACCCTTGATGACATCTACATGTCCGGCTGTACGTCCGTCCGTCTGTCTGTCTGTCTGTCTATCTCTCTGTCTGTCTGTCTGTCTGTCTGTCTGTTCGTCTTCACGATAACTCGAGAATTCAATTCAATTCAATTATTCTTTATTACGGCACAAGATACAATAAGATTAAAATCTTGTAATAGTATCCTATATAAAAAATAAGGTATAATAACGGGACTAGAATACTTTTAGACTACCTTAAAATAATTAGAACTAAACTAAGAGAAAAAGCGGAAGAAAAAGATATTAAAAGAATATGTGAATTACAAGAAAGTAAGAAAAATTAAGAAAAATTACATGCAAATGAATGAATACAATCTCGAGCTTGGAGAGCAGCTAAATTGCACAATTGAGACGAAGTCGCCTGAAATTGCCGACCGAGCCCGCGCATTGAACCTGGGAAGGTAAACCGTTCCAGAGGCGAATAGCCTGAACAAAATAAGAACCAGTGAGATTAGTAGTACGACAACACTCCAGCAGCAACTTGCGACCTCTGGTGGAATGTAACGGTTGCAGAAAATCAGCTAGATAAGGAGGCTGGCACAATTACAATATCCTGTAAAGAAAAACCTGGTTCCTACGTTTCAAATATGTCTCTAGAGAACAGCCCAGCAATGAAAGGCTGTAATAGGATACATGATCATATCTGCGCAGCCCGTAATACAATCATTGAATGCCACTTTAAGTTTTCTAGAGCACACAGAATCTAAATCTAAGGCTGGGAAAATAAGGTATCCATTAGTGAAATGAGGGAGCAGGAGTAGTTTGACTAAAGTCATACGTAAGCTTAGTGGCAGGATACTAGCATATAGCCAAAAACGACGAAGGCCTGCATAGATTTTAGATAGTATGGCGCTTATGTGATCACAGCAGCTCATCCGGCAATTAAGGTAGACTCCAAGATTTCGAGTCCTACTAACATATGGGATATTGATGCCATTAAGTAGAATTTCTGGCAATGCAGATAGATCAATTCGTCGTGGATAGAATACAATGCACTGGGATTTACTAGGGTTAAGTCTAAGAACATTGTCGATTGACCAGCAGTAAATTCTTTGGAGGTCACAGTTAATGCGGCTTACACAATCCTATGGGACGACTTAAATAAAGCTGGACATAATCTGCATATAGGTGAACTGGGGAACACCACAATAAAGGGGAAAAATATCTGAGGAATGACCATTATTCAATATGACAAGTTGGGATCTACCGAACAGAAAATGTTTAATTAAAAGAATGGCAGAATGGGAGAAACCAAATCGCGAAGACAGTTTCATCATCATCTTGTGACAAACACTATCAAATACTTTAGTGAAATCTAATAAAAGCAAGATGGATATCATATCTTTATCAAGAGAGGTGCGAATGTTAGTAGTTACCTTGAGTACAGCTATTTCGCAGCTGTGATGCGAGCGAAAGCCTGACTGACACGAACTGATTAGATTGTTTACACACAAACAAGTAGTCCTGCGTTCACTTAGATTGTTGAAATTTTGTACATAGTATATTCATGGCAATAGCAAATAACACAGCAATAAAGTACAAAATAGGATAACACCTTCTTGGTGCTACCATACAAAACTTAGTTTTTCACTATAAATTTGGAAACTGCCTGAGAGCGCGTCTGCGTGGAGAGCTCAAATTTTGTACACGAAGTTTTCATCAGAATTGCAAATACAAGAACAAAAATGAACCAAATCGGGCAACCCTTTCTTGGAGTTGGCATACAAAATTTTGGTTTTTCACTTATATTTGGACACTACCTGAGAACACGTCCACGTAGAGAGCTGAAATTTTATACACAGCATTTTCATAAAAATAGTAAGTACAATTTCAAAATGATCTAAATCGGATGACCCCTTATTGGTGTTGTCATTCAAAACATTGGGATTTCATTTTATTTATCTTTTATTTCTATCTAGGGTATAATTGGTAAACCAATTATAACTTTTTCTCTTGTTTTTATTAACACCCAAACCTTTTTCCACAGATAGCGTTGACAAGCATTTACATATGTTCAAGAGATAAACTCATGTAAAATAATCCTTAAGACAAGGGTAATGATAAATAAACATCTTCTGATTGTGATTGAGTATGTATGCATGCAAATATGATTAAGAATAACATTGTTGTCCTGTCTGTAGTTCCCCTTGGCTAACCATCAGTTAACAGTGATTGGGCTTTCTGTCAACAGCACGATAAAGGAAAATGTGTTTACTGAATAAATATTCATTAACATAATATTTGCAGTCCATTACAGATGTCTTAGAAATGTACCTGCCTGTCCAGTCTAGTCCATATAGCATTATAAATCAAATAAAATACCAATTGAAAATTAGGTTTTTACTTTTGGGGACAATTCATGTTTTATTGCGGGAAACCGCTGAAGTGACCGTCATATAATATTTGCTTTTTATTAACTAATTGCAGGGAGAAGCTCATGTAGATTTGAGTAGATTTTTATGTGATACACTTCAATTTGTTTTGATGAGATTTACTTAAGTTAATGATTGAATTTGTTTGCTCGAGAAAAATAATATCTATAGACGAGAGAAAAAATAAGATACTGAAATTGAAGTGTAGGTCTAATAGCTTTTGGTTTTTTTTTTTTTTTAAACTAAGTATTTCAAAAATGGAATGGCTATTTGCTTTGACAATATGCATTGAAGTCGCTGACTCCTGTCCATTGTTGTAGGCAGTTATTTAGATTTGACAAAACTATTACTAAACTTAATCGCTCAGCGATGTCTTAACGTTTCTTTTTTTTTTTTTGCAAAACATATTAAAATAAGTAGTACAAACTAATTTTTTCTACAGTAACCTACCAACAAAATTTGCACACACAGACACACACACACATAACTAAAATTAGAAAAATGTCTCCGCTTTAGGCTTGTTCTCTGAACTACTAATTTTATCTCAACTTAAATTCAATAAGAAAAACGGATGTTGATGATATTTATTCTTTTTAATTGTATTTAAATAGAAAAACTAAATAAAAATATTCAAATTATGGATTTCGAGTCATAACTTCGAAAAAATGAAGTGGAGAAAAGGTAGCTATGAATATATGTTTTGCTATAACAAACCATCTGGTATAGTACAGCACCAGGATTAGACGGAATACATAAGAATAAGAGACGTGAAGAACATCAAATATATAATTACTGAGCCCAAATAATTGTATCGAAAAGGCGGAATTTTTAGTCTGTTTGAAATCTACATGAATAGTGCCAATCTTCAAAGATGGAGATAGAAGAGATCCAAATAACTACCGTCCCATAGCGCTCCTCAATGTATTCAGTAAAATATATGAGAGACTATACTTCATAATCGACTTACAGCATTTATCCAAAGGAATTGTCGATTTGATAAAAAAAAACAATATGGATTCCCAAAGCATAGCCACACGACAACTATTATGACTGATGTAATGGAGTTCATTAGATAATTCGGCAGATAATTATGTTATTGATTTGAAGAAGGTGTTTAATACTATAGATCACAAGTGGCCAAATCGTCGACCGCGTAACTATTCCTATGTTTTGTTAATTTAAGTTTTTTTAATTCCAGTTCCTCATTCTAAATCTACAAAAGCTAGGCGTTGAATAGAGAGAGCTGCGCGTTTTTGATTTTGGTCCTTTTAAAATTCTAATTGACGAGATATCACTTGGTAATAGATTCGATGATTCTTTTGTTTTCCTTAAACGTTCTAAATTCTTTTTTCCAATGTTTTTTTTTTTTTTATTTTTCTTAATTGTTTTAATTGTTCTTCCTCATGCATATACTAATGTAGAACGGGCATGCTTAGCAATTAACATTAATAAAATCAAAATAAGACATGAACTCAGCACAGACATAGACCGCACAGAATTCTTCATTCTTTTCGATATTTTTTCTTAATTTATTTATTATTTCATTCCCATTCAATGATGAAATAAACCCAGAAGAAATATTAATAAAATAAAAAGGATTTACGAATAACTATAAGTACATATGACGGAAGACCCGAAATGTTATGTTCATAAGAGATCTTTTGGCTTATAAAATTGTTTCTCCTTCCCTGCTCGAGCACATTCATTTATACATTCCATCTAGGAATTTGAGATTCTTCTCCATTCTGTACGAACCCCTTCACAAAACTAATTACTGCCTTAATGGTCCAATTAGTCGCTGTATTCGACAATTTAATCTTTGTAGGTGTTTTACTCAAAAATCTGTAAGTAGCTTTATGACTTCATTCTCATAAATTCAATTTGCGATCACTTCATCGGTTAATAGCTTGGTGATCTTGTTCAGTTTTTTTATTATTCTATTGTACGTAGTATATCAAGTAAATAATTTTGTACTTAGCTCTAGTTAATACATTGCACTATGCCTATTTTAAATACTTTGTTCTATTCCTTGATGAATTTTAATTGTCCTTTTTGGTCTTACTATCATTCACATTTTTAGTATTTATCTGTAACTTTTTTAGTATTTTATTTCATTTTTGTTTTAGATCTCCCTTAAATTTATGCTAATCCTATATACTAAAGTTTTATTTTTTTTCTCTTTGATTCACTTTTCACGTAATGCATGTATTTTTACTTTTGTATATATATATATATATTTTTTTTTGCACGTAATATAAATAGTCTGTAAGATTGTATATCGGTAGACGGAATATATAAATAAATAAATATGAAAAGCTTGCCGAAAATATACAATAAAATAATACTTAGGTTCGCATGAATAATAAGAAAATAGTTTGTGAGAAGAAATCATTATTTTCTCTTAATAAAATAACTTGGGTTGTTTTAAATTAAACTTATTTTTGGCTTTAAATTACTACCTTTTTTCTTATGATCACTTAACACATAAGATGTTGGTAGAGCGGAGCCTATAATTTAAGAAAACAGGTCGCCGGTAGTGATCAAAATTTTGGCCAACCCTGTGGGTAGATCAAAATGTATGAATCGAAATATTAACCAGTTAATAAGTAATTCATTATCTGCATGCAAAACACAGTGTTGTACGAAAGTGGAAAGCACTTATAGTGAGTATGAAATGATGAGTACTGGAGTCCCGCAGGGATCAATTCTAGGTTCGCTCCTCTACTCTCTGTACATCCAAAAAAAAATAATGAAAACTGGGTTGGCTGGCGAAATATTATATATATATGTGGACGATACCCTGCTCTTATAAAGTGGGGAGAATGGGGCCATGATTTACAAAGACAAATAAATGATGACTTAATACCATACACAAAATGGCTATATAGAAATAAATTTATAATAAATACATCGAAAACAAACTACATGTTTTTTCAACAGAGAGGCTAGCAAAAGCTGGACATTGAACAGCAAGTGGAAGGATAATTCATTGAAGAAGTAGACTAAATAACATATCTGGGAATAATAATGATATCATCCAATATAATTCCCAGATATTTAATTGACTTGGAAGCAACCCCCTACTTATGTGAGGAAAAAAGTGGCGCTATATATAGGAATCATGAGAAGAAGAGACTTTTTTAATCACCAGACAAGAATCTTAATCTACAATGCAAACAATTAATTTATGTGTAAAAAGCCAAAATGATATATAAGATAATAAATAGGATGATAAAGCCGAACAAAAACTTAATAGAGCATGGTGAAACAAATAACTACAGCACGCGCTTGCGCCAACATAAATGTTTTGCCTTATACTTTGGCACAGAAAACTATTAAGGGGAGCAAACCCTTTAGACGCCTGAAAATGAAGCATTTCTTATGAATTTTTCTAAAGGTGATAAAATAAACGCATCATTTTAAACTTTTAACATTATTTTGCTACAGCTCTGAGGTGTAGAAAAACATTTTGTTTTTTTTTTTTAGAAAATGGCGGCATTGTAGGGTAGTTCCTCTAGGGGTTTTTTGCGTGACATCGAAAGCTGCTGCCTCCGTAGTTACTTTTTTCTATTGATCGTGAACAAACAAGAAAATTATTTATTGACTACTGATGACATGTTCAGGGAAAGGATAAACTTATAAAATAAAAAATTACGTCCGCTGTTTATCAAATGTTCAGATTTTCGACCACTTTTTCGATCATTTTTACCCCAAAAAATTAATTTATTTACGCGATATCTATAAAATTTTAGGTACATCCTTCCGATAATATTATAGACAGAAACCTCTGCAAGTTTCATCCAGATCGATCAGTAACGTTTTGTTTTTTAGATAGATAGATAGATGATATTTATTTAGTATATAACTATTTTTCTAATACCGCACTAATATCATTAATATATAGAATGAATAACAACGCTCCCAATATTGATCCTTGAGGAACTCCTAATTTATTTAATAGTTTTTCCGATTTTGTTCCATTTACTTTACATCTTTGAAATTTATTGGTCAAATAAGATTTAGACCATTTTAGCTTTTTTCCATGTATCCCATATCGCCTGAGTTTTCTTATTAAGATATCTCTGTCTATGGTTTCGAAAGCTCTCTTCATATCCAGAAATATTAAGATCACGTATCTGCCTTTGCTTATATCTTCTTTCCAGTCAATCAATGCCCAGTTTATAGCCGTTTCGCATGAGTGATTTTTACGAAATCTTGACTGTTGCTCTGTTAGAATATTATTTAGTTCTATATATTCTTCAAGCTGACTTTTTACTATCTTTTTCATTATTTTTTCTAATGTTTCAAGCATGTTTATGGGCCTTAATTCTTCACATTTTGCCGATTTTTTTATTTTTTGCACTGGAACAATTAAAAATTCTTTCCATATATCAGGGAAAATTCCTGTATTGAGTGATCCATTTATTATATTTATTAATTTTGGGCCCATCACATCTACACTATCCAATATCATTTTTCGACTTATCATATTACAATCCCTTTTATTTTTCAATTTCTTGCACGCTCTTTCTAAATCATTAATAGTAGCATCTGTAAATATAAATCTTGATTCCGCCTGAACGATTAAGTTATCATCATATTGCACGAAATCAATTTCATTATTTATGTCTCTAACACTCTGTATAAAATATTGATTTAGCTTGTTTGCCATTTCACTATCCTCTACACTCACATAATTTGCAAATTGTATCTCTTTAAATGTTGTCACATTTTCTTTCTTCAAAACATAACTTTTAATTAACTGCCACATTTCTTTTTGATCATTTGCGTTCGATATTTTTCGTTTAATAAATTCACTCTTCTTTTGCCTTAACATATTAGTGTAATGGTTTTTACATACTCTATATTCAATCCAATCAACCTCATAAATAGTTAAAACAGCTTTTTCATATTTCCTCATTTTTTCATTTTTTTTTCATTCTTAAACTATCATCAAACCATTTATTGACAGAAATTCGCATTACTTTCTCACATATTAAACCACCTACAATCCTTTTGAATTCATTATCAAATTCACGTAAACATTCATTCATGTTATCAATATTAAGGCTGGGTCTATGTCATAATTGGGACAACTCGGTGCACAGTTAGCAAGATGGGCGGGGTGTTAAGATTTTTGAATAAATCGCAAATTAATTAATAGAATATTTATTTACACACCTAAGGCAACATATCAACGTTTTCTAATTTTTAAATTTGTCCCCCAAGTTTTATTGAAAATGATTTAAAAATGAAAATTCAGTGATTTTTTTTTAATTTCTCTGGTTTGCGGAGTGGGGCTGCCACAAATTTGAACTAAATTAAATAAATTTTTAACATAAGCTTTTTGAAGTTAATAAGCAGAAAATAACGGTTTCCGATTTTTAAAGTTCTACTTATATCTACGACAATTCGACGCAATAATTTGTTTTACCTGCATTTTACCCAGTAAGAAAGCAATCTATTGCATCAAATTTTCACGAAAATAAGTAGAATTTTAAACATCGAAACACGTTATTTTCTGCTTATTAACTTCAATGAGCTTATGTTAAAAATTTATTTAATTTAGTTCAAATTTGTGGCAGCCCCGCTCCGCAAACCAGAGAAATTAAAAAAAAATCACTGAATTTTCATTTTTAAATCATTTTCAATAAAACTTGGGGGACAAATTTAAAAATTAAAAAACGTTAATATGTTGCCTTAGGTGTTTAAATAAATATTCTATTAATTAATTTGCGATTTATTCAAAAATCTTAACACCCCACCCATCTTGCTAACTGTGCACCGAGTTGTCCCAATTATGACATAGACCCAGCCCCCATCGCAATTGCACAATCACTTCTTTCAAGCTCGCGCAAGAGTTTTGTTTTTTCATATTTTAAATATCTTATTCTGTTTACAGGCACTACCTTCTATTTTGCGTTACCTAAAAAGATCGTAGCTTCTATTATTTCATGGTCCGATATTTTCAATTTTGGTTCAATTATAGTTTGTATCAAATTAAAATTTGTAACAATATAATCTATTAAAGTTCTGGATGTATTACAAATTCTTGTGTATTCGTTAACGGTTTGCTTCAAGTTGTTATCAATAATTAATTTTTCTAAGTCTTTTTTATATAAATCTGAGTTATTTGACCAATCTATGTTAAAATCACCAGCTATAAGTACATTATTGTTTAGATTTTTTAATTCATCAATGTATCCTTCTATAAGGTCACAAAAGATTCTTTTTGGAGAACTTGGTGAGCGATATACTATACGTAAAGCAAATGAAAATACATCATATTTAACCAAAACAGACATCCACCAAATCTTGCTATCCACTATTACACTATATATATTTTCACACCTCCAATCATCTCTAAAGTACACTATTAAACCTCCAGTATGTCTGGACTCACTATCACACCTTAATGTGTGATAGCCACATACATTAATTTCAGAATCACTTATTTCTTCAGTTAAATGTGTCTCAGTAGCCACAACAATGTGATATTTTTGTGGCTTTAAGATATGTTCAACTAATTCATCCAAATTACCTGTCAATCCTTGTACATTCAGACATACACATTTGCATTCATTTAATTGCTAGAATAATACCTTATCTGCTTCCATTTTGAATTTCCTTTCATATACTCGACAGTTGCTGCTCCTTGCATCATGATCAGTTGAAAGGTTTAGGCTCAATTTTAAATTTGCACTGACACAATTAATACACTTTTCACTATGGCTTTCGCAATTTATTTCATCGTGCTCTTCTGCACACTTTGGACAAGCCTTTTTATTCTGACATTTTCCCGCTTCATGATTAAAACCCCAACATTTGTAACATCTCTTCACATTTATATATTAGTACACGTAACATCGGTCCCATCCTATGCTTAGTTGGCCCTCTGCGATAATTTTATCGAATAATTCATCGTCAAGCTCTATAATCGCATTAAACTTATTTATTAAATGACCTTTCTTCCTTGCTTGATAGACTTTAACTACTTTAGCCGCACTCTTTATACTATTTTGATTTTCGAGAGCTTTTATAATATCATCATTTCCAAGATTTTCACGTAACCCACACGCAACAATTTTACGTTTACGTACTTCTAATGATTTTACCAGATATTTACCGCCCATTTTATTCTTAACCTCTTTTTCAACTATTTCGACAGACTCTTTGCTCTCGCACCTAATTTCTATAGCACCATTTTGCCTATTTGAAACACGACTAATTTTTAGAGATAATTGTTTAGGATCAACCGCATCTTTCACTTCTTTCCTAGTTTCTTTGTTATCTTGCGTTTCTTTAGGTTTGATCAATACCGGTATTCCATTGCCTTTCATAAGTTGATCAGCATAAGTTTCATCATTATTCTTATTCCTCATTTTTTTTAAATCGTTTTTTACACCTTTACTTTCATCATTTAAATTTTGAACTTTTTTAAGAAGAGCTTTTATATCTTTTTCTTGCCGTATCATAAACTCTTTATTTTCACTAATTGCTGTTAAAACATTTTCAATTTTGCTAGACACTGCTATTATTGCGTTATCACACTCGTCGCATACATATTTTAGGTTCTTGTTGTTATTTATTGTTAGGCCAATGCACTTTGCATGAAACTGCTTCCCGCAATATCCGTTACATGCACTTTTAATATCATTTCTGCTGAGCCTTTTTCACATTTACCGCACGATAAATTCATATCCAGTCAATAGATTTGATGCAATTGATAAAAAAAAACAATTTTTTTCTTCGTTCATATCACACCGAAATTTAATTTATTCTTTGTATGTTCGTATTTAATAATTTTTATGGATTACTCTGAAAACGTGTCTACTTCGCAGCTCTACTCGATAAATCAATCAACGTTTTGATCAACAGCAGCAGCAATTTTTGAAGATAGACTTTCGAGATAATCGCTTTTAAAGTTTCAATCTGAAAAAAACTTAATTTAGTGACTTATCAATCAATCAGCGATTCCAGGCGCATACAATAAGCCTTCAGCTTCCTCGAAAAGCTGATTATCTTCCATCTGCTGCTGTGGGACAATGCTAATTAGACAATAGAATTATACAAAAATATTGTGAAAGAAAAGTTGCTCTACCCCAAGCTCTCCGACTACCTTGCTTGCTAGTATACGGTATGAATAACTGCGATAACTCCGTAAATATTTAATATTTTAATTTTTCCTCTTTCCAGTATACTTTCAATATATCATACTTTCAAAATATGAGAGAAAAAAATCGATTTTTTTTTAAATTATAAAGGGTTTGCTCCTCTTAAATCTAAAAGATGCAGCTGTTATACCCATATACAATGGATTACCAGAAGAAATAGAAAATACAGAGCAAGTGCAAAAGTTCAAGGAACTAATAAGAATTTTCAAATGAAAATATTGCAATAATATGATGTGTAAACTGATTACTACTATATGTAACAAAAATAACTATTGACTAAAAAAAAAAGAAAAAAATTGAAAATAGGAGAATTGGTTTTCACTAATAGCAGCCATTGATTGTTTGTGAAGATGCCACATAATCTGTTGAAAATCACTTCATTCTTAATATCTTAAAAATTCAATCAGATAAATTGAAATTTTTTTAGTTTCCATGGATTTTTTGGCATTGACAGTTATTTTTAGAGAAACAAAATAAATTTTTATGTCAATTTTAAAATAAGTCAAGATATTGAAATTAATAAAGGCTAAATTTTAAGTATCTTACAATCAAAAAAATTCTTGTACAAAATTCAAAAAGGCCATGATAAAATGTCTTCGTATTCAAAAGAATCGACTTCTTACAGGCCAAACACGTCGAACTTTTGCTGCAGGCTGGAAGTCGCTGGATTGGAAGCATGGTGGGGAGATAAATACCTTCTATCCGATAGTTCTAGTAAAGCGACCAACAAGTGAGTAATAGTGGAATCCATTTCAGAGATTAATAATATTTAAAAATCGATTTTAATTTTATTGTTGCAGTTAGAATACGTAAAGTGAGGCCTAGGGATGTGCCAAATTTGATTCGACTGCTACGAAATTCTTTTGATAAAAGTGAGCCGCTTGTGGATGCTTTACGAATGCCCGCAGGAAGATATAGTCCTGCCATTGAAGAAATGTGGCGAAATTCTATAGATTATGGCATGTCATTTATAGCAGTACCCAATAAAATTGGTAATAACAATATATTTGGGGCAGTAATAAATTCGAAAATTTGTTCTTGGGATCCAGAACTTATGGTAAAGCTATCGTCTTGCATTTTGTGTCCAAAAACGAAGGATCTTTTAAATTTATGGGCATACTTTCTTAAGGATTCAGGAATATTTTCGAAGTAAGTCGCATCAAAAAGTATTTTATATGCGTGTAATTTGTGCTTTACGTACATGTACTAATTTTTTACATTTATGTTTTTAAGGTTTAATGACATGTCCATTTTTAACATAACTAATGTCATTATCAATGAAGAGAAAAGCATAACGTATCATTCAGAATTAACCGGTCATAATCTTGCAAACCTTTTGGTTGACAAATCTTTGCGATTTGCTTATACTAAAGGATATAAGGTGGCCTGTTTGGTGTGTACAAGTGATTTTCTGTCAAAAGTTGCAGCCAATATAGGAATGGAATTGTTTTGGACACACCCTTACAAGCAACTTTTGAATGAAAAATTGGAGCCGTTACTAAAAATTCGTAAACCAAATACCGAAGTTAAAATATTCGTTCAAGAATTAGGTGAGGAAGCAACTACTAAAATCGAGCAAAATTATCAAATTAAATAAATTATTGCATGAGATTTTGTTATTATTTAATCCGTCTAATTCCGAGTGAATCAAATGTTTCACTTAAAAAATACACGAGTGAAGAAATTCTGTGAAAATATCGTAAGTTTTTTATACGAAATTCTGAAGAGATGTCATGGATTTTTGGTCTGGAACATGTAATGATTACATGTTGGAAACAAATACCTCCTAAATTAAAAATAAATTCAGGCAAGTCTCGTGAAATTTTTAGAAAGGGGGGATAGTTTAGTACCCAATTTAAAGACTATACGGTTTCCTTTCTATGTTCTGTTTCGATGTTTATTGTAGAAAAGACATTCGGATATCGGATCCCCCCTCAGTTCCAACCAGGTGGGTTTTTCAGTATCTAAGCATGACGTACAATACAGGGTGTATCCTCCATAGTAGTCAGTAGAGCAGGTGATAGTACTCATCCATACAAAAAAAAATTATTGTAACGCAAGGTGGTGGGGGGAGCATTAAAAGAGGAATTGATTTTCACTTCATTCCTCCGAGAGCACCACACCTCGGTGGGCTATGGGAAGCTGCCGTAAAATCCGCAAAACATTTACTTATAAAGACAACTTCAGCCGGATCTCTAGCTTATGAGGAATTGGAGACATAGATGCAAGCGCGAGGCAATTGAAAACTAGTGTGCTAGCTAGATGGAGGCTAGTGTCTGATATGAAACATAAATTTTGGAGACGATGGTCTCGAGAATATTTAAATGAAGTGCAATATCGACTCAAGTGGGAAAAGCGTTGCCAGAATACTGGCACTATAGTGGTTATACAAGATGATAATCCTCCAGTCATGAAATGGCCACCTGAGGGAATTCTTCAAACGCATAAGGAAAACGATGGTTTTGTTAGAGTTGGTCATGTAAAAACAGCTAAAGGTACACTTCGAAGATCTATTCACAAGCTGTCACCATTGCCGTGTGATGAGTTAGATCATAACGAGACTCCAATGAGGATATGACCGAAGAAATTACAGAACCAAAAGAGTCGCCTCAAGGGACAAGCAATGTCGACAAGAATCAAGTGCCCAAGAAACGACGACGACAGTCTTATGGCTCTGCAATTGCAACACTATTATTGGCTTGTTTGGTTCTACCGCCCGGACTCGGAGCAAGCATCGATATCGATATCCTAAACCAGGGATATATTTCGAAAATATCGGCAAAATAAATTTCATATCAACCGAATGGAATTTAATAGTTTATTACGATTTGAAACCATATTGGATGGAGCTTTCAGTATTATCAAATGGTACGAGGGCGTTACATTACTTGTGCCAGCAAATTAAAACAAAGAGTGCATGCAACCAGGTCGTAATACAACTTCAGCAGATTGAAGAAGAGTTAAAGGCCGACAATATGCTCCTGTCCACAAGAAGACAAAAACGAGGTGCTATTGACATTGTCGGAAACTAGGCCAATTCACCCAAAAAGTGACTCTGAATATGCAAAAAAAATGTCTGAAACCATAGATACCATCAATGAAAATGAAGAACATCTTCTAACACTACTATAAAATCAGACGAATAATTGACGCAACGATTAACGTCTTGAAAAAGGATCAACTAGCAGCAGAGAAGAAATTTAAGGCCAAATCAGAACTGCTCTCCTGCATAATACCGTCACCTAGCCATTTTTCAATCTGATCACGTACAACTTGTCTTTCCATGAGAGCTAACCTGCGTGGATTTTGATACACTAGGACTTCATCAGACGTACAGATCTTCATTTGTACACACGACTTTTCCGGCCTAACAGGAGTGTATCGCTCGATTAGAGCAAGTACTTCTGCAATTTCTCGAATGTAATCTTTCTTGTTCTCTTCGATCAGCTGCACGACATCGATATCTGCTAGATGATTCGCCTATACCTTTTTCGTCTTTATTAAGTGAGTCTTAACGTCTTCTATAATAAATGTCGAATTCCTTAACAGATCTTTACCGATAATTATGTCCTCTGGCAACCAGTGATCAGGGACGATATGTAACTGCGTCGTATACTGATTGTCTCGAATACTAAGAATCGTGACAAATGATCCTAGAGTTCTGCTTAACTTAGCTCCAATGCCTGCCAAAGGAATACTAGGTCCTTTACTGCCTATAAAATTGTCTCGTGCTGTTTCATATACAGACTTCCGGATTAATGTGACGTCACTACCTGTATCTATTAAAGCTAAGCAATATATTTCCCCAACTTTTGAATTTACCCTCATATCTGATGTCGAAACTAAATTAACTGAAGGATGACCAGAAGTACTTGGGTTTCCTTTCGATTTGGAGCAGTTTGAGGCCATATGGCCAAATTCACCGAAACTGAAGCATCTAGTTCCCTTCACCTGATTGGGGCATGTCGCAGCTAAGTGAGATGTAGACCCGCAGTTGAAACACCGCTTGTTTGGCGCCTTACGACCCTTTTTAAAGTTGAAAAACGACCATCTTCTCTGGTAACTTTCTTAGCACTTTGCTGACTCTTAATAATTTGGTAAATTTTAAATTTCTGTTTAACTCTTCTAGATTTCTGACTTCATAAAGCACTATTTTATTTAAAACATCATCTGGTATCTCAGATATGATATACACAACAACTGCATCATTGAATAGAGATATTCAAGGAAA
This sequence comes from Dioctria rufipes, assembly GCA_963924295.1. Classification (NCBI taxonomy): domain Eukaryota; kingdom Metazoa; phylum Arthropoda; class Insecta; order Diptera; family Asilidae; genus Dioctria; species Dioctria rufipes. The sequence goes on along the minus strand of OZ002740.1, from coordinate 18,397,862 downwards.
GATTCATTTGGCATCTTTTTTCTATTCTCTAATGCTTTATGTAGCCAGAAATCTAGAATTGTTAAAACAGAAATTCTAGAATCTAAACTAGTGGGTGTATGATCAAACTCCATTTTTAACAGCTGTTTAAGGCTTTCCCAGCTTGTAATGTTAGTGGACGCCTCCACTGCTCACTTCGCTGCTCCTGTTAATAAATGTCAGGCATAAAGATATTTTTGGACATGGTTCCAGCGACACACTGTAAAGATATCCTCAAATTCCTTTATCCATAGAGTAATTGTTTCACCTGACTCGCCCCCAAAGTTTTCTAGCGACTCTTCAACGTCTTTAAAAACGAAATTATTCCAAATTTCCTCTTTCCCATTGTCTGGCATTGTGCTATTTCTTCGCGATATAGTTTCTTCGCTAAAACCCTTGAATTCAGAATTGTCCGAGAAACTGTGCTCGCCCTCCCTTCCACTTCACCTTCACTTTCCTCGGGGGAAACCCTGATGAAGTCTTAAGCAGACGAAACGCGTAGGTTGTTACTCATTTTTTAAATAAAATAATTGTTGAATCGGAGCAAGTGTTTTTTCTCAAACAAAGATGTCTAAGAACATATTCCACCAAGTGTTAACACATAAATCGATAAATGTAATGGTATTAGGGGCTTTAATTTCTTTGCACACGTCACAGGCACCTACGTAGTTTCTGACATCGACTGTTCGAGGCCAGTACAGATATCGTCTTAAACGTTCCAGGGTTTTCCCGATTCCTCCATGCGACGCTAGTGGCGGATCATCGCTTTTGAAAGGACTAACGTCGGAGATAAGCCCATGCGGAATCCAAAACTTCCAAGATTCTTCTTCCTGAATCGGATCGCCTGTTCTAGGAACATTGCGAATATACACGTAGTATCAGAAGTTGAATTAACCTTTTGCCTCAGCTCCTCATATTCCAACGAGTTGAAATATGGAGAACTAAGGTCAACTTCTGGGCCAGGAACTTCAGCAGGTGTCAGGCTGTCATAGTGTGACAACGAGTCAGGAACAACATTCAAGCTTCCTTTCCGATGCTCGATAGTGAAGCTTCAGACTCCACCGAGCAAGTCGACCGCTGAGGTCCTTTTAGGACATCAGCCATTTCAAGCTCGCATGATCAGTCACAATCGTAAATGGCATAAGCTCTACGAAAGGCCGGAGCTTCTGCACACTTCATAATGCTGCTAGGCATTCCTGCTCTGTGACGGTATAATTTCGCAATTCTGAATTCAATTTCTTTTTATGCTATTAGCTACTCGTGGCCATCGTTATCTAATTGTAACAGCACTCCCATAATACCTTGTTAGCTCCATCAAACTGGATAACGAACGGTTTATTGAAGTTTGGACTCACTAACAACGGATCAGAAGTAAGTTTCTGCTTCAATGACTGCAGAGACGTCTTCAAGTGTCCATTGGAACTGACGAGGATTTTTCAAGGTGTCTATAAGTGAGGCAGAAAGATCAGCATAGTTCGGAATGAATCGTCGATACCATCCCGCCATGACTAGTAGGCGTCGGGCCTGCCGAACAGTTTTAGGTAACGGGTAGTCAACTATAGCTGAAATCTTATCGGGGTCAGTTCTTATTCCTCCTTTTTCGACAATAAAACCCAAGTATTTTGTCTCCTTGATAGAGAACTTACTCAACGTTGATAGTGAGGCCAACATTCCTCAAACAATCCGCTACGCGGGATAGCATGAGATGAGAGTCAAAGTCTGATGACAGTATTAATATATCGTCTAAATAGGCGAGAACATTCTCACGAAGATCTAACGGGATGACTTTACCCATAAGGATCACCAGGTACTGTAAATGCGCTCTTCTCTCTGGAATCAGTGGGATCTGTCAGATGGGTTGTAGAGTCACTGAGTGATATCAGCGGACAATTCAATGGTTCGTCGTTGACGTCTGCTGATGGAGCGGACCTTCCTCCCTGCTCAAAGTTTTACCTGTAGTAGTTACAGCTGTTGCCGTTCGAGACGTTGAAACTGGTCGAGAAAAGGTGTTTGAATTCCCAACCCGTCTCTCGTTTATCGTTTTTCAAATTTTTTTTTATTTTTTTGTCGTTACGATAGTTTTAGTTTAGCTCATCGGAAATCCTTGATTCTTTTTTATTTTGGTCTTTCGAAATTCTGTGAGTGCAGCCGCGGAGATTGAGTTTAGCTCATATAGAGTTTTTATGACTGTAGATTACAGTTTGGTTTTGTTTTTTTGAAACTTGGGCGATCATTGACATCAAATATTTTTGGATTTTTTTTAAGTCCTGTTAAAGTTAGATTTGGCTTGGCTCTATGCCACCGGGCATTTATTGTGAAATGGATAACTGAGGAATCCAGTTGTCCTAATTGTCGTTACGCACTCGCCTTATAATGGGACCATCCCTAAGAGGTACTCGTCTCAGCAGGGAACAGCGCAACTGGCTCCACCATTACTACTGCCTAACCTGCTACCACCATCAGCACTACACAAAACCTCGGAGCTCAACATCTCCTAGTCTACGTCCTGCAAACATCTCAGCAGTAAGTTCGCAGGCCAACAGTCCTTCACATAGCACTCATGTACAGGGTTTAGTAGCTCGCAGGCCAACAGTCCTTTATATAGCACTCATGGACAGGGTTTAGTTGTTCGTGAAGGTTTTGAACAAAGTTTGGAAACTCTGCGTACTGAAATATCTACCAGCATTCGACAGCAAATATTGGCGGCTTTACTTCCAGTGGATGTCTCATTTATCTTCACAAAGTTATGACTTTAAAACTACCTCAATATTTATATAATCGACTCGATTTCGTCAAATCTAACAAAATTTTCAGTGTTCCTCGAATAAATTATCAAACAACTGTACGGAAATTATATAAGACGATGCACGATTTAGTCTATTTTGAAATTATTGTTGAGGATTGGCTTAAGTCCCAAATATCTTTTTTCTCTTCGCCGAATGGGGGCGTTCCAACGGGGTCCAGCAACTCATGGCGCTAGTGTCGCGCACGCATACGATATTTGTGTTGCTATTTGCCGGATGAGGGCGTTCCAACGGAGGAGTCCAGAAATTATTGGCGCTAGTGTCTTTTGGGGTGGAACTTTGGACAAACCGATTATCAAACGTCAAATTGAATGTTCAGTTCAGTTAAAGTTCAGTGAAGTAAAGGGAAAATTTCAGCATGGACGAGGAATCTGACGATGATTTTAATGTTGAAGAAAATTATTATACATTTCTAAACGTTCCAAAAAATGTACGTACTGTAGTAAAGTTAAAATTTCTTCGCTGTAGTGTATAAAGACAAGTGACAAATTACTAATATTATTTAATCGTCCTCAAATCAGATTTCATAACCTCGAATTTTGACTTTGAACTGACGACTTGCTAATAAATCCAAAACATTATGAAATATTTTGTTAATTATTTATTGCGGGTCTATTTCGCAGGCAACACCTGATGAAATTAATAGCGCCTACCGATACTTAAGTCGCATTTACCATCCTGATAAACATCTAAATCCGGATAATAAGGAAAAAGCCGAAATTCTATTTAACCGCATCAAGAAAGCGTATGAAGTATTATCTGATCCGCATAAGCGAGCTATTTATGATTCCCTGGGAGAGAAAGGTCTTCAGACTGAAGGATGGGAGGTAGTCCACCGTACAAAAACCCCCGCCGAAATTCGGGAAGAATATGAACGGCTGGCCAAGGAAAGGGAGGATCGAAAATTGCTGCAACGTACAAATCCTAAAGGGAATATTACTGTCAATGTAAATGCCACGGATCTGTTTAGTGCATACGAAGATTATGAGTGAGTTTAGCCGTTGTTTAATTCCGCAGTTGAATAAATGAAAAAAATATCTATATTTCTCCCTTTCAGTGATATGTCCTTTCCATCGATTGAAGTCTCATCGATGAGTATATCTCAGTCGATTGAAGCACCCATTACGCTTAGGGATACTGTGACGATGTCTGGTAGCTTAACTTCACAAAATGGAACGGGCAGTGGTGGATTTTTAATATCTGGACGAAGGTTAATTAATAAAGGCTGGCTAGAATTAGATATTGGAGCCGGCAATGGTCCTGTGATTGGAGTCAAAGGTATGAAGATGAACAAGATTTAATATAAGAACAAACAAAAAAGTCAAAAGAGTCGTGTTTCAATCTACGAAAATTAAAATGTTTTATTCCAAACAATCGCAATCAAGAAGGTAACTGACGATGCCGACCCGGTGGCTAAGACATTTCCACCGTGGAAATGTTTTGTTCTTTTCTTTGAATTCCTAATCCATTTCGTAGAAAAATTATTTATTGTTTAAAATACTGAACTCTATGTCAGATTAATGATTCGACATCAGTCATGATTCCATCGAGTAATCTTAGCAAAATGTAACCATAATCAGGATTACATGATTACATTTTTTTATTACAAATGAAACTTTTTAAGAGATTTTAAAATTTAGTTCTAAGATTTTTTATTGTAGAAAACTCGTAAGATACTATTGGATTATGTATTATTTTCAGTCAGTGTAAGGAATGTAGGTGCTTCTATCTTGATTATGTTTGAATAAAGATAACGAAAAGGATTAGATTTCTGGGGCGTATAAGAAAGTTGTTGAGCACGGAAAATGCAATAATGCCTTTTCAACGCTTTGTTTTTGCCACACTTTTCATATTGATCACATTGTTATATGCTAGTTCGAATAAATTCAAGGGAGAATGCAACTGTTGTAGAATAAAGCAATGCTAGGTATTCTGAAATCAGCATATATACACCAGTCAAAGGCATGCTCGAAGCACTGCAATGGTTAAATATTGCTGACATAACAGCAAGAAAGATGGTGAAAGAATAGATTTACTGACTACTACCTAACAAAACGGTACAGTGTTGTTTTTGATACCACAAAGAAGATTCTAACTCTAATAACGAAACTGTAAATAAAATTTTTCCTTTCTTAATTTCTAATAAACAATCCGCAGAATCAGATATTCAATTACCATCTCACTACAGATATGTGCTTACAAACATTAGTTTATATGCCACTACCGATTTCGGAATAGAAATACAACAATATTTGTTTTCTTTTAACCACAATTTTAAAACTCTTACAAATTTGTTATCAAAAAATGTAATCATGATTACGGTTACGATTGATCAACACTGCTCTGTGTCTTCTAGTGATCTAATCAATACAGCACAATACAAAAACCTTTATTAAAAAACACTGGCCGGAACCACGGCCAGAAACGGTTTGTACATAAATCAACAATAGTTAATTAATTATTAGAAGAACAACAAGACTGTTTTGGAAGGTTCACAAAACTCTGGACTTTCATACAAAGTGTATTTTGCCAATTGTATCTGGAATAAATTTCTCCTAGACTCTCATTCAAGGATTATTCCAAATTTGCTTAATTTGTTCTAAATGCAACGCTGAGTGAACCATTTGATAAAAATTACTATTGCCTGTTAGGAGCTCAAAGCTGGCTAGAAAAATGAAATGCAATAGCGATGAAAGCCCACTGAAAGACAAGTGTTAGCTACAAATTTAAATTAGTTTTGATGGTTTAGATGTTTACTGTCCCGAAAATGAGATTTAGTAGAGAGTAAATAGAAAAATTATCATTGCTTCCATTTTAGAAAGTTCGAAATTATAGTTTGTGTAATTTTAGCATTCGGCGGCCAATTCAGTTTTATTCACGTGATATATTTCCATTGAGCTGGCGTAGAACATGCCTAAAATTCGTCCTACATTAATTTCATTTTACCCTCATAATCATATAACTGAACCGAGATGCAATGGAATGCATCAGAGACAAATATATCCAGATTTGAAGAGCAATGGTAAATAATAACGGTAATTGCAATTCACCTTTCCACAGGAACAACTAATTTGGTACGTTTGTAGTGCTGCAACGCGACAAGATCTTTTATGCTATGCGCCTTATTTATTTTTACCAAATTATGTTTGTCATCCATTTATAAAGGTTGTGATCTTCGAGGGTTATGAATCATTGCCCACGCACTGGAATCTGTGGCGAGTAAATTCTATGCATTCAAAAATTGCCAGTTATAAGAACCATAAAAAGTTTGATTTATTTTTTACCGCAATTGTTGACTAATTCAAGAGTATTTATAGTATTTTGCGTGTTCTAAGCTAGAAACTGTTCCAAACATTTAAAAAATAATAAAATTCAATTCTCTATACATTTTTCTTTTCTGTTCAATTACAGGCTCACGAAATCTTACCCAAAAAGTTTACTGTAACGGTGGTGCAACATTGAATTTCCGTTCGAATGGTATAATTCCTGGCATTCTGGGTACTTTAGCTGTACAACTCGATAAACACACAGTTGGATATTTAACATATAATGCTGGTCTACAATCATCTATGTCCACGGTTATAGAGCACAACAGTGAAAAACATCATTGGAATGCCTCCATTCTATTGGGTATTCCGCATTGCTACATTAGCGCTAGCTACACTAGAAAAATGTTAGAAAACGAATTAAAAATCCGAGTGGCAGGGAAGTAGGTACAATAAATATATACCAACTATAGAAAAAAATACGATAATATTCTTTTGTGTCGTTTAGGTTTGGAACTTTTGGCTTCATAGCTGAGTACGGAGCTGAGAAAAAGGTTTCTAAATACAGTTCCGTTGTAGCTTCTGTATCGATTGGCGTACCGACTGGAGTTACACTTAAAATCAAGTACAAATTACTGCCCCCACAATAGAAAAAACAAACAATAATATTATATAATATTTTACAGATTAACACGTTCTTCACAGACGTTCATTTTTCCAATTCATTTAAGTGAAGAAATCGTACCGGCAGCTATATTCTATGCAACTGTGACACCTCTATTAACTTGGTTTATTCTTAAGAAAACCATTATAGATCCAATGAATGCTGAACAAAAACTGCGGGATATAGAAAAAATAAAGGAAACTCACAGACAGCGAATGACGGAGAAACGTAAAGAAGCCGAAGCAGCTGTAGACCTAATGACAGCAACAGTTCAACGGATAATTACAGAAGAGTCAAATAAGAAGGGTCTAATTATCATAAAAGCTCTTTATGGAAAATTTGAAGATGATGGAGATGACGCTGCCGGTTCCAATAATACAATAATCGATGTTACCACTCCAGTGCAGTGCCTTGTCAGAGATAGTAAACTTGTTTTACAAAATTCAAGCAAGGTAAAATATTTATTTATTTATTGTTTGTTATATTCAAAAGATCAAAAGTTTTACGACTCACCCTTCCACCATGGATAATAATAATAATTTCAGAGTGAACTACCCGGATTTTTTGATCCATGCGTTGGTGAAACTAAGCAACTGAAGATTGAATACATTTTCCGAGATTCAGTTAATATAGTAATGATTGGTGATAATGAAACTATACGGCTTCCCGTATCTAGGGTGAATAGCAACAATAATATCAATCATAATAATAGTAGTAGTAGCACTAACACCAGCAATAACAGTGGTACTAAGGCAACACCCGTAACAACATGAAAGTCACTGTGACGAAGCGAGGTACCAACCAAAGAAAGAAAGAAAAGTAAGCTGGGACAATCGCTCCGTTTGTTTCGTACGAAATTTGTTGTAAAATCTACCACCTAATTTCAGATTTAGTAATATAATTGGAAAAATTAGTTGAAACCAGGGGTTTTTATTTTGTTTGACGATACAAGAAATTCCCTTCTTTGGCTTAGAGGAGGAAGCAGTAGTATAAATTGTGAAGAGTATCTCGAGTATTCATATGCGCTCTACAACATCTCTTTCGCAGAAGAATACGATTTTCAAATTATTTTTTGTTGATTTTTGTAAAGTTTATATTTTCTAAAAAGGTATGCTACCAATAAGAAAAATACACAACGCACTTGATTTTCTTATTTTGAATTTGTCCTTATCTGAATAGAGCTCAAAGCCGTCTTCCTTATCCTATGCTTTATTGAATTATGAGGTTTAAGGTTTAAAATTGTTTGTTGTGGGATTGGTCAAAACGTAGTACTCATAAAGAGGCTTTCGCTAATGGAAGAAAAGCTCAAATAGTAAACTGGATAAGCTTTGATAATATATCAGCGCATTCAGGATTAAGGGCTTTCTCCGACACATTGCAATTTAAATGACAGAAATTTACTGGTATATTAAATGATCGATTATGCCGTTAAGTATTTGCAAAGTTAAATGTCAGAAAAAGTGGTTTGTTAAGTCAATCCTAATAATGAGACTACATACAACAATTGCAGAACTAGCAACTTTTTCTGATTCTATTAAACTATGTAGTTATTACAAAAGATCACAAATTATTGATTAAATCAAGCAACTATCTGTGAAGGATAAACGAAGTAACTCGACTAGATATAGAGGCCATGCAAATTTAAGTTTGATTTAAATGCAACAATAGCTGTATTTTTTTGTTTAATCACTTAGTCTCTCCCCGCCTCTTCTATTATGGATTGAAAGTTTTCTGTCCGGTTGCCTAATTCGTGTTGGATTTGATGGCGTTATATCTGAATTTCACCGTATAAATGCCGTTGTGCCCTGGCTCTATTATATCTCCCGATTTCTCGCCCTATGATCTGCTTTCCCTTACTTTCAATCCCATCAATAGCTGCGCCAATGAGAGAACCCCTGATTTCGCTTACTCCTTTGATACTCTTGCGGATTCCAGATGGAATGCCGCATGTGTCAAACGAGATTGAATAACGATCTTAACAACTTTCACGCTTGGGGCGAAGCGAATGCCGTCGATTGCAATACATCTAAGAAAAAAAGCTATTTCATCTTATTAAAACGAATTGAGTGATGCTCCTCTATCCCGAACTGTGCGAATGTGTAACAGTCTACCATCTTCTGGTTTTCCTCTGGCTTACAATCTGCGAAGGTTCAAGATTGACATACATCAACACCTCCGTCACTTTCCTTATGTCCCCTAATCCTTTCCCTATATCCATCTTACCATGCAGTGCTATGCATGGTAGGGTATCCCCTGAGTTTGTCTTAATAAATATATTTAAAAAATATATATATATATAATCAGGCGAAATCCCAATAAAGAACTGAGCAACATAATTCTAATTTAACAACTGAAGTTTCGGGACATAAACTGAACAAGTGCAGACAACATTTAATATTGTTTACTGTTTGCTGTTGTTTCAATTAAAATTTTTTATAGCTTTCGAAGATGTTGACCTAACTTTTTGAATGAAATTCATGAAGCTCAGATGCAGTTGAAATTTTTAGCTATAGCACTGGCACTTAATTATCATGTTATTCGGTGTACAAACTGAATATTACGACCCAAATCACAATTAGTTGTTAATTGATTCCTGATGTACTTTTTTTTTCAATGTTCTTCATTAGGATAAATTCTATCAGAATTGTTGGGGGTTGGAAATCTCCAACACTTCTTTCTCTCCCGTAAAATATATAAGAGGGATACTATCTTAAAACGACGGAACACAAAAGCCTATATTTTCTTTAAACTTGGAATAGCCAAGAGTCTTTATAAAATTAAACAGACCAAAACCATTTAAAATTGCGAACAAAGTAGCTGCATTTTCGAATGTTAAATGTTTCTGATAAGGAGATGTGTCCTCTAAATAGGAAACGATTTGATAGAAGCGGTTAAGAACTTTTATGGTTGAAACTAGTCTTCGGCTGACAATCAATCAAATCAACTGAGCCAAACGATCTTTTATCATAGATATATGAACACCACAAATTTTTCCTTCCCAGTTGATTCAGAATATCGCAGATAGACCCAGATAAATTTTAACAGAAGCATCTTTTTTTTATACAGCTCAAATTCGTAGGTAAACCATTCGGTTGTATTTTCTACATTCAGCTAAAATGTGTTGCAGGATTATAAATGAAAAAAATATACTTTAAACTAACTTCTCTTTTTATTCATTTTCAAAATTATGAAAATCCCTAGATTTATACCCTTACGCCCTAAAACTTCAATTATAAAACTGGGCGGAGCTCTTTACCGATCGAAGTACCTCTAGATGCGACTTTAAGCTTAGACTGTTCAATATTTTTAAAAGTAATTAAAAGTTCATCATCAGAATTTGAAGAGGATGGAAAAGAAGAACTGCTATCATTTTTGAATTGTGTTGACAACGACATAATTGGCGTGCATCATTTATCCCAAAGTCCGACTTCCTTCATTTTGGTTTGGAAATATCGCTCCAGTTCATTTGCACAACTGAAGAACATAAATATTTACTTAATTCATTTTATACTTATACACACATAAGAAAGTGTTGCTATTTGAAAATGAGTTTGCGTGCCATTCTAGCAAAGACTGGTAAGCTGCCGCGTAGAATACGAGACTATAAACCTTCTGACCTCGACCAACGAGTCTAATTTCATATCTTCATGCTCTGCACTACATGATACTATGTGGTATTGCAACTACGTACATCAGAAAAGGGCACAGCTGTTTTGTATGACTTCTTTCTATCTCCCGAAATTCCGAAACTAAAACCGTTGGATCCGACAATAATGAATCGGTTGAAAAGATTTCAACACTTCTCCGAATCTTCATTCTCGTATACAAAATCTCCTTTTCAAATAGCCACACATCATACGTACTGAAATAAAAAAAAAACTTATTCCCTACCTGTAATATTCAGTTTCTGGAGAATTGTAAAATCTGCAATTTGAAAATATTCTCGCCATATCTGCCATGAAAAGTCGCCTTGTAACATAATATCTAGAAATAACCACTTAGTATGAGTAAATGTCATCAGGAATATGTACATATGTATGTATCTATATTATATTTTATACCCTTTCTTTAATCGTTCGCCCATCGTTTTAAGATCCATCGGATATTTAATATGATCATAATAATCTTTCACTTCGATAGCTCTAACAGGTTTCAAAAATGGCCAAGCCGCTGATTGTTGTCTTACGGCAGCTAAAATACCAGAAAATATGGTGGCCAATTTATCTGGATCTGCTGTCTCCTCTAGTGGTCTAGATGGTCGTTGTACTCTTGTCTGTGGTTTCCAACCAATTTCTTTTAATCCTGGTATCGATTCAACTGAAATACAAGGAACATCTTCCTTGAAACAAGTTAGTCCAGGACGAATTTTCTGAACATCTTTATGCCTTTGTGCAATGAGCTCCTTTACAATTTCTCTCTGTTTACGTATAACGGATATAAGTTGTGTGTATACTATACTAGGATATAATTCACAGTGCATTAATGTTGCACCTTCATATTCTTTTATAAAACCAGCATAACTTGATCGTGTAAGTTTTATATCTTTAGAGAAGCCTTGTTTTTTAAAATATTCAGTTGCATCATCATCTGCATATGCAAGAAAATGCCGAATACCCCGTTGAGTGCTGTAATCTTTAAGGTGATTCATTAAATGTGTGCCATATCCTTTACCCTGATCGCTCTTAGTTACAGCACAAAAAACAATTTCTGTAAATCCTTGAGAAGCAAATGTTCTGAAGCAAATACCACCAATCGGTTTGTTGGCTTTGATTAAAGCTAATGTTTTATGTTTAGGATCAAATGCAAACTGAGTTATATACTCTCTGGGCATTTCTGGTAATTGCTGAGAAAAAACACCATGCAAACCAAGCAACCAAAGCATTGACTGCTTACTAACTGGCTTAGTTAAAGTATTTCCCACAATATGAAATTCAATTTCTTGTTGAATTTCTTCAGCCTTAACGCTTTCGTCATGGGAAGCATTAATCGGGAACAAAATTTCAGTCTTGATATTCATTCTTGAGTCACTTATAGCTTGCAGTGCTTTTAGAACAGCCTCATCAGTTAAATCTTCTGTTTCTGATTCTTTTTTACTCCTCTTGTGCAAGGACTCCACACTATTTTTTTTACCAATGGATAAAGCAACGTCATGCTGCCTCTTACGTTGTTGCATTAAAAATGTAATCGGCGGTCTAAACGATTTATCCCAAATAGGTGAATCATCACGAAGAATTTCATATTTTAGAGCCTCTAAAAATTTCGGCATTTGTGTTAGAAGAGAACGTTTCTCTGACATAATTCGATCTTTTTCGATAAGACATTTTCTTAATAGCTGTTGGGCAACATATTGATAAACAGCTTTTAAAAATGTACGACCAAATACTAATGACGTTTCAAAATGTCGTAGAGAATTACAAAATGCTGGAACATGACAAAATACAAGCCATCTGAAATATTCAAAATTAATTCAATAAATTCCATCATAGTTAAGAAAAGACAATTTTATAAAAATATCGTATTTAGGTACTTAAATTGCTAACCTAAGCGCATCTTTTATAATTCAGGAATACTCTTATCGGAGAGGACTATTATGAAGAATAAAATACAAATTTTAATCAACCCGACAAAGACTAATCTCATCCTATTCACAAAGAAAATTATTCTTCAATTGGTTTTACTTCTAAAGTAATACATTTACAAATCTTACAAGATAAAAAAAAAACTTAAAGGAGAGAGCTAGCAAACCTTTTAAGATCTTTGCCCTTTATCGCAACGCAAAGCAATGAAGTTGTCTTCTGAGATGATATTCTGGTACCCATACCAACCTTTGAAGATGCGATCCAGTTAGTAGAAATCTGTGGAAATTTCAAAGTAACAGCCAGATATCGGAAAACAAACGACGGAACAAGGGTTGATATATTTCTGTTAAACTCAGTTCAATTTTTTTTGTATTACTTAATGAGCATAACCGAGTGAAATGCTTGTTAAAATTCTGTATATAAGACAGATTGCACGTCTACTAAACCAATGCTAACAGAAACAAATTCCTCCAAGTTGGTAGTTGTATATCTCCCTTTCGAAGCACCAGTGCTGAATAGTAAAAAGTAACTTTGTACAAAAAGTGGAGAGATCTATATAAATCATGAATTCAAATAATATTCATTATGCCAGAATACTTTGGTAATAGCCTATAATTCGTTGTTGGGTCATTTTTTGTGGGCAGGTATAATGATCGAATTCTTCCAGAGCTGAGAAATTAGAGCACGATTAATAAAAAATGGAAAGTATCGCATGAGAATTCATTGTGAAGTCAATTTAATCGGGAGTCCCACAGCATGATTCATATGTCGAACTCTTTTCGATGAGTTTTACACCAGTGCAGTGCAGCTTTACGGGGTTTTACTCTTAGAAAAAGATGTTTGCTACATTTGCTTATCACCGAACCTCTTATGGTCAAAATGAACCTATTTCCTACTGCTCTCGTCGTTTTAATGAAATTTATGACAATGACGTGGATTTAGCTCTTGAACGTACCAAGTTTAAAGATATTGTAATTTCTAAATGCTTGTAGTCTCGAGTATTCAATTTATTTTAACAATATTTCCATAGGCTAGTGATACTAAATATTAATTCTTCTTTAGTTGCATTTTATTTTCAAATTTGATTAAATACTATTTGTATTCATGTTTTTCTGAATTTCTTATGTAAATATTAATTGGTATTAGTTAAGTTATATTTAGCATAGCCTGTAGGAGGTAATCTCTGTAGACCGAATTACATAAATAAATAAATATTGTGGTCCATTCCGGAATGGACTATCCAGCCATAACAATTTTATATACTTTTTTGGTACTGCATGCGACATCTAGTACCACAAATAAGTAAATATACAGATGAAGAACGCATATCATAAAAATGAAAACCTTATCAACATTGCTGGAAACCAAGTTAGTTAGCTACGACGAAAATTGTAGCTAAGAAATATTATTAACAGAACATGTTCCTAAGGGCATGTTAACGAGCGCGATTTATCGCATGCGACAGAGTTCTGATTGGCTGTAGCAATGCACTTGTCGCTGAACATGCTTACTCTTTCTACGTTTCGTGCGATACAAAAATTTATCGCAGCAATGCTCTTAGTTTGATGCAATTTTCACCTTAACCTAAACATTTATGTTTGTTTACCTTTGTAATCGGATGTTGAAGCTCTGCAGTGATATCGAAGTTTACTATAATATTTCAATATATCAATATAAAAATATGTAAATTTCGCACTAATATCTCCTTGCCACCACAAAACTAAGCAAATTAATTTGAGGCCGCTAGTCGCAAGTAGAGATAGATCTATAGGAAGAGCAGGACGTCACTAAAATATCGCACGGTATCGTATCACGCTCGTGAACAGGGGTTAATGTTCAGGCACACGCTAACTTTTACCAGAGCAAGGCAGAAATGCTTTATTGGGCCATCCCACACGAGTATTCTTGATGCAGTATGCATACCCGTTTTCTATAGAAGAGTTGAAAAGAAGCAAAGAGATTTCTCTACACTTTGGAGAGATATCTCTTTGCTTCTGCTCACCTGTTGGGAATGACAGGTTATTTATAACTAAAACAAAAAATAGATGAAACGCACGTTTAGTCCGATAACAATTCAAGAGCTTTATTGAGATGATTTTAGTAATTAAGTACAAAGTACAACCGACGCGTGTCAAATTCTCTAATAGACTAACGCTTGTCAAGTTCGGATCAATGCAAGTGTGTTCACCACATGTGCACGAATAGTCCGTAGAATTGCCTGCGTGTATGAAAATACGATTGTATTATTTCCAACACTTCCCCTCAATTTATGGACTATTAAGTTAATATAATATACATTTACATACCATAATATGTTTACAAGCAATGTTTTTAAACGAAAAATGAGGATACTTTCAAAATACTAAATTTTACATTTCAGTTTCAATAATTCAATGCACCTAAGATGTTTAGGATTCGGTAGAGCCTTGGTGAGAACGTCAGCAGGCATGTCCTCGGTGTAGACGTGAGCGATCCTGATTTTCTTTTCTCGCAGAGATTCCCGAATAAAATGATGCCTCACGTCTATATGTTTGCTACGTGCATGATAAGTTGGATTTTCAGCCGGCTTTAACGATCCAAGATTGTCATTGAAAATAACTGTATCTGCAAATTCACTGAAACCCAATTTTGAGAGGAAATTATTTAAATATATGACCTCTTTAGTAGCCTCTGTAAGTCCCATGTATTCGGCCTCGGTACTGGATAGGGCTACAGTTCGCTGCTTTTTGGCTTCCCATGAAATGATGCAACTCCCGATCATGGTAACATACCCAGTGTATGATTTCCTGTCCTCAGTACAGTTTGTCCAGTCTGCATCCACGAAGCATTTTAACGAGGTAGAGCTTCGCTTGAAAAAAAGTCCTAGGTCGAGAGTACCTTTAAGGTATCGTAGTACACGTTTTGAAGCTACCCAAGAGTAGTATCGTGATCCTCGTTAAATTGACTCAGATAACTGACAGCGAATGTGATGTCAGGCCTGGTGGATACCGCAAGATACACAAGAGAGCCCATGAATTCACGATAAAGCACGATGGATTTTTCTTCCTTGGAATTACAGGCTTGCTTTGTAAGCTTCGAATTCGGACATAGAGGAGTAAGTACGGGCTTGGCATCAAACATTCCAAATCAATGTAAAACTTCGTTTATGTAACCTCGTTGATGCATGGTTATGCCTTCCTTATCTCGTAAAAACTCAATTCCGAAACAGTATTTCACTTCACCCATGTCCTTCAACATAAAATATTTCGATAATTTCTCCTTGATGAAATTCATTTGTGCTGTATCCTTGGATAGTAATAGGATATCGTCGACGTAAGTTGCAATCAACGTTGCATTGTTTCCTTTTCCGATGCGATATATACAAGGATCTCCGCTACAGGGAACAGCACCCAGCTCAGATAAGGCTTGTTTAGCGTGTTATACCAATTTCTTCCGGATTGCTTCAGTCCGTAAAGGGATTTTTTAAGAAGAAGTACATTGTTACCTGAACTTAAGCTTTTCAACATCTGTATAGCCTTGCGTTGAATGTCTTTATCAGCTTTTTCCATTTCAACGAGGTATTCCAGTGCCTTGGCTATATATTTCGGAGGTTCCAAAAATAATGTTTCTTCAATTGTGCTATTTAGATACGCAGTTGTAACGTCTAGATGATGAATCTTCATTTCCGTTTGAGTTGCGATGGAAATTAGGAGACGAATAGAACTTAATCTGGAAACAGGAGCGAAAGTTTCGTTAAAATGTATACCTGGTTTTTTAACAAAGCCCGGAGCTACTATTCTGGCCTTCTTCTGTACACTTCCGTCCGAGTTGAACTAATTCCTCAGAACAAAACGACTTCCAATTGTTTCGACGTTGTCTGGTGTTTCCCAGGTGTTGTTTTTAATAATCGACGTCATTTAACTTTGTACCAGTCTTCGGATTCTGCTCCATATACAGCATTCTTGATGGGTACTTCCGAGAGAAACGCAAATTCCGATGCCGAATTTCCCGTTTGTGTCGTGATCATGTTGTAAACCTTTGTGGGCCTTCCGCTCGCTCCAGTACGCCCAAGCCTTGGTCTTCCGGGTCCACGCCTTTCACTTTCCTGGCTGATTTCCTCTTCTTCATGGCTTCCGAATAGATCGTCAGATTCGTTCTTCGTCTGCTGTTCCGGTTGGTTGATGTTCTCTTCTAGCAACGAAGGGGGTTCCATTGTGACTTTGATAGGGGGATTTTGTTTTTCAACTTTCAGACGTTCATCTATGGAATTATCTTCGGGGATGGCTTGATAGTACTCAAGAGGTTTCTTCGTGTTAATAACTTTGATGTCTCACGATATTACAACTTGTTTTATGGATGGTATCCAGATTCTATAGCCTTTAGATTCTTGTGCATAACCCAAGAAAATTCCTGCTTGACCTCGGGATTCCAGTTTCCCAATTCCTGGTTTCCTCGATAGGCAGTAGACCTTGCCTCCGAATTCGTGGAAATGTCTCATCGGGTACGTTTCCGGTCCATAACTGATATGGCGTTTTTCCTTGCAAACTGCTAGTTGGAACTCGATTTCGTATATAGTTAGCGGTTGGGACTGCTTCTGCCCAAAATGTAGGTGGGAGTTTGGCTTGAATTAAAAGACATCTTGTGCTTGTACAAGAAAAATTCAAACCCTTTATTGTAATGTCCCGTTGAACTTTTTTTAAGTCAGCGAAATTCAGGTGACCAAGCTTCCGATGCCACTCGAGAAGTTTATTATTATTAATCGCGTTTCCGTATTTCGAACTGTTACCTACGTAGTTTGCAGATTCATTAAAATAAATAGTACAAACCTCTGCTTTTTTCCGCGATCAATTTAGTTCTGCCCTTTTTTTGATAACTTTTGCGTGATCTTTTGTAAACAAAACGTCATACCCGTTTTCTGTGATTTTTGCGATGGAAATTAAGTTTGTTCAAAAGTCGGGAACGTATAGTGTGTCCTTTAGGTCAATTTTGACTTCTGATCCTAGGTAAAGGGTTTTCCAATAAGAGGTGTTATTTTAATTAGCCCGCTATTTCGGTAGATGTCACTTTTGTCATCATTGTCTGTCATTTTTTGACATTTGACAAGTAGAAATTACGCCATTAATCAAATGGTACGATACACGATTCAACAACGCATTGAAATTATTAAAATTCACTATAAAAATGGTGAAAATGTGGCATAGACGGTTCGTAAAACTCGAACATTTTTGGGTCGTCGTGAAGCACCTTGTCGGACCACAATGCAGAAATTGGTAGAAAAATTCGAGCTGTCGGGACAAGTTAGTGATGTGAAGAATAAAACCCGTGCACGTCGCTCAAGAACAGCCGAGAATATTGCTGCTGTAGCCGAAAGTGTTGAAGAAAACCCAGGTTTGTCCATTCCTCGTCGTTCTTTGGAATTAGGCATTCCACAAACGTCATTACACCGTATTTTGCATAAAGATTTGGGTCTAAAGGCTTATAAAGTTCAGTTAACACAAGAACTCAAGCCGGCCGATCATCAACAACGTCGAGTCTTTGCTGATTGGGTCCTTGAAATGCATGAAAATGATCCGGAATTCCATCGAAAACTCATCTTGAGTTATGAGGCCCATTTCCACCTCGATGGCTTCGTCAACAAGCAAAATTGTCGCATCTGGGGCTCGGAAAACCCAAGAGTTATTGTTGAAAAGCCTCTCTATCCTCAACGTGTGACTGTTTGGTGCGGTTTATGGTCCCGCGGGGTCATTGTACCTTACTTTTTCGAAAATGAGGCTGGAGCAACAGTTACGGTGAATGGATTGCGCTATCGACAGATGATTAATGATTTTTTATGGCCGGAATTGGATGGTATTGATCTGGACAACGTTTACTTTCAACAAGACGGCGCTACGTGCCATACAAGCAACGAAACCATTGATCTTTTACGGGAAAAGTTTCCGGACCGTGTTATCTCTCGAAGAGGTGATCACGATTGGCCACCGAGATCTTGTGACTTAACACCTTGCGACTTCTTCCTTTGGGGCCGCGTGAAAGAGAAGGTCTGCGCCAACAGCCCAACGTCGATTCAAGACCTCAAAGACGGAATTCGTGAGGCTATCGAGGACATAGGGCACCCACTTTGCGATTTGGTTATGGAAAATTTCATGAAAACGATATGGTCCTGTAGGCGTGGTCGTGGTGGTCATTTGCCTGATGTTATTTTCCATTATTAACGGCATACCTTCCTCTTTATAATGAAATAAAGATCCGATCATTTATCTCAAAAAATGGCATTTTTCTTTGAATATCAAAATAACACCTCTTATTAGAAAACCCGTTATATCCAGACATATATTTTGCACGGAAAAGTTGAGAGATATACCCTTTGATGTTTGGCGCTTTGGACATACATTTAAATTGTGATTTTACGTGTTTTACTGCAATCTATTTAATTTGTGATTTAACATTTTCTCCGCAACTTTTTTCCATGTAGAATTATATGCCCAGAATGCAAGCGAAATTTTCGCTTGAACAGCGTACTAGGCTTAAGTGAACAGATTTTGGGTGAATATCTTATACCCCTTGCCCGTCGCATTGGGTCATCTATTTTCGCATACATTTTTCATTGGGTAAAAACAGTTCAAAAAGATTCAAGAGCCTTTGAAAAAATCGAAGTGATTCCAATTGGTCGATAATTTGAGGGATCGCTACCTCACCTTTTTTGGGAATAGGCTGAACGTGAGCTAATTTCCAAGCAGTTGGAAATTTTCCTGTCGAATAAGACAAGTAGAATGGTTTGCGCAGGGGCTTAGCATAGGATAAGGCGCATCTTTTAATTAACAGGGGCGAAAAACTATCAGGTCCTGCGGTTTTGAAGACGTCGATTCCCTTAAGAACCTTGAAAACATCTCTCGTGCATTGGTTTTTGTACATATCCACACGGGAGATGCAAAACAGGTGTCTGTGAAGTGGGTGGAAGACAAGAATTCGAAGCGAATCGAACAGCCAAAATATTAACTTTATCGAAGGAGTCCACAATCACTTCACCATTATTAAGTAGTGAAGGTATAGCATAGAGATGGGCATTTTTTATTCGAATAAAAATAAAAAATCGAATAAAAATCTATTTGATTAAAAATATTATTCGTTATTTGGTGAATTATTCGCAAATAATTAATCGTTATTTGGTGAATCATTCCCAAATAACTATTTGTGATGGTCATTATTTGAATTTGAAACAATTATTTGTCATTCGATTATGAATATATGTTCCAATTTCAAATAATTAATTCTTGGTACACGCACTTGTTTTCACAAGGTGTTTAGTTACTTAATTTAATTTAAAATTTAAGATGAATTTAATAATTTTGTTCAATTAAGTATTTGTGAAACTTTTGAAGTAAATTCATTACACAGAATAATCTTAGAGCCAATTAAATTAAAAAAAAAAGTAAGATTGTGCTTAAGACTGCGCGATCGAAGTGAAAACCTTACTTCAAGTCATGGCAGACAGAGTACGAAAGTATGCCTAAAATTATTTAAATAGTGTAGTCAAAAGTACTTACTTTGCACTACTTACAAAGTTGTGCGCTTTTGATCGAAATAATATTCACTTTTTTTTAAATTATGCATTTTGGATCCATTATTTTAAGCATTGTGAAGATATGTGCAGTTATGTAGTTAATACAGAGTGCCAGAGAATTTTTTTCAAACACTTTTATATAAATAATTCCACAAAGCTGTTTTTGGAGACATGTACTTTTGACTAAACACAATAGACTTGGTAACAGCTTTTGCAAATTACAATAGATAATGGTATAGTAAAACATATCAATATTACAGAAATTTTAATTCGTGTATTGAAGTGTTAATATTTTGTTGACACTAGTCATACTTGTATCTATATACCGTGACTTCAAGCCAGGGTACAGAGAATACAAGGTATTCTCAATAAGTTTTGACACATTGCAGCTGACGTAAATTCGTCAATTCAATGTATAGATAAGACAGAGAGAGCAGAGAGAGTATTGTATTCTCTGTACCGTACTTTTCTGTGCATTATACGTTACTTCGTCCATTAATGATGGAACGAGGGTTCATAGAGAGAATACTTCTATTCTCTGTACCTCGACTTCAAGCTATCTGTCAAGCTTAAACAAGATCAATTTATTTTTCCCTGCATTCACTGCACATCACCTGTCATTGTCATTCGAGAATCAAAACCTGTTAGAGAACAGAAGAGTCCAATTTCGAGACAATATTTATTGATAAAATAAAAATCCGTTTACGAATGGCCGTTCACTTTGAAACGTGACGATCGTGAAGCTCATTGTGCCATCCCACCCGAGTATTCTTGATGCATTTTGCAAACCGGTTTTTTAAGAAACAATGCATCAAAAATCAAACATATTTCACATCGTGTGCCTTACTAATACAAATAGAGTGGACTAGTTGTTACTTAGACTTAGGCCAAAGATAACCTAATAAGAAAATAGGACACAGCCGAACAAAATTGGAAATTGTTTACAAACAAGCAATATATATATACTTTCATCCTTTGCATGAATGGGGAAAAAGAACTTGGTTATGCATTATTGTAGTGCGATTGAGACACCGAGTTAAAAACAAAAATCGAGAGAACGTAGGATTACCCGAACGACAAAATTTTATTGAATCCCTCAAAATACTATCAAACTATTCATAATAATGTACTTCGGGTCACACTACCTCACTTTTTTAAGAAAATGTTAAATGTCGCTCTGGCCAAGATGCTGAATTCTTTCATCTTCTGATCAAATAAAATTCTCATTTTTTCCGAAATTATCAGAGAATCCAGCATGAGTTTCTCCCACTAAATCTGTTCAGAGCAAATAGAATGTAAACAGAAGCACGTGCATTCAAATATCGTAGGATTACAGGAACAACTTTGGAGCCAACTCTCAATATTTAAAAAAAAAACTGTTTTCATAGAGTTTTATGAGAGTAAAATCTGGAAAATCCGCCCCTCCTCGTTTTGTTATTAGGTTATCTTTGCTTAGGTTAGAGATTTGTCATGCAAAGAACTCACACATTCATAGCTTCTTATTTGTATATGAATCAGAAGGCTGCAGCAAGATTACCCGTGTGGAGGCGACGACACTTGTCTGCATACTTCATTAAGCATATATTGTGTGGGATAGCAGATATCCCTTTTTTCATATACACCAGCACTTTAATTATATGATGACCTTATAAATGAGGTAGGAGCAATTTGCAGTATGAGACCCTGTGAGTATATTCGTACTACTTAGTTATATGGTTAAACTTCAGTTATTCTGCGTTTATATCCTTATGACCCTTGAATAGACATAGATTTCTTATTTAGGTAATCAAACCCCATTATTTTCTTCAAAAGCTTCACAAATACTTAATTGAACAAAATTATTGAATTTCTCTTAAACTTTAAATTAAATTAAGTAACGAGACACTTTGCGAAAAAAAATTGCGTGTACCAAGACTTAATTATTTGAAATTGGAACTAATGGACACCAGAAAACATATATTCATAATCGAATGACAAGTAATTGTTTCAAATTCAAATAATGACCATCACAAATAATTATTTGATTATCAAATAACGCACGATCGAATAACAAATAATTATTTGGAACTCAAATAATTTGCACCAAATAACAAATAATTATTTGTGAATAATTTAAAATAAATTGATAATCAAAAATAATTTTTTTCGAATAATATATAATAATTTTATTCAAATTTATTCGAATAATGCCCAGCACTGGTATAGAAGAATTGCTGAAATTGTTCCTGATGGATTTGACCTGAGACTAGAAACCTTTGCTGCCTTTGTAGCTTGCCAAGATTCTTTGTCCGACACTATGGTCAAAAAGAATTTTTTCTCTCTGGATAATGGACTTACAGGTGTTCCGTGCAGTCTTGTAGACTTGTTTCAGTTCTGGACATGGATGCAGTTAATACGTGCGAAAGTCAGACTGTTTCACTTTTATTGCTTGGTTGCACTTATCGTTAAACCAAGAGCGATTTTGCTGTTGTTGAGTTCTGCTGTAGGAATACGGGATGTATTCACGCATGCCAAGATTTAGAATGTTATTAAGTTCTAATGTGCATACATCAACATCCCTCGAAGCAAAACCGACCGACCAATCAATTTCATTAAGATACTAATTAAGACTTTCCCAATCAGGATTTTCATAGAGCCATAGAAGCCTACTTGTAGGTTCTGAATTAGGGCGGTACAAGTTTGAGGTGATAAACTGAGCCTTAATTAAGCAGTGGTCTGAATTATCAAGAGGGGGACCGATTTAGGTGGACTATTTGTCGGAGTGAGATGTCAGAAACAGATCTAAAAAATTAGCTTTATCTCCATAAGGAATTCGCGTGGGTGCATCCACTAGCTGTTGCAAATTAAACGATTCACAGAAGAGTTCGACAAACCAACCAGCTGGGCTTGTGGTAGAAGAATGTCTGAGCCATGCTATGTTATAGGCATTAAAATCGCCTGCTAGGACGATTTCAGAAGAGGGAGAGACAGAAAGCAAGTGATCAATATTGTTGGAGATATTGTCAAATGCGGATATATATGCCTGTGGAGTTTGAACCTAATCCAGATGTAATTAAACTCGATTCCCGGAAGAAAAATCTTTAAGAATAATAAAGGCCACATCATGCCGAATATATATTGCGACCCCCCTATGTGGAGGAAACAGAGGGTCCAAACTATACCCAGGGACGTGATACTGATTAATATCAGCATCAGAAACGACTTTGCCGGATTTTTAGAATTAAGGTGGCAGTATACCGAAAAATAATTTGCTCTTAACCCACGAATGTTGCAGAATTCTAAAATAAAATTCTGCATGCTCAAAAACGAAACAAAAAAGCAGAAGATAAAGCGACACACAACACAGATATTTGTGCGCCCCCCGCAATAGTCAACGACACAGCGAAGGAAAAAACAACAATAACGTTATGTCTATTGCCGCTGTCAGTACCTCAGACCGTGCAGTTCAATGACCACAGTTGGGCGCACCCATAGTACAAATCAGTAACATGCGCAAATGCACTTGCACTGACCTCGGACGGACAGATAAAAAATAAAGAACATAGTCGTACTGTGCAGCTGCTGTGATGATAGGGCATAGAAAAGCCGTTCACTTGGCTATAAATTAAATTAAATTGTATGAAACACGTCGAATTATTTAAGAGATTTTTAGGTTAAATTAGATGTTAGGTTTATTAATTCGTTTTTTGGCACAAGAAAATAAAAAACACTGCATTTAAAAACAAAAAATTGCACTAAAACTGAGCATTAACACGGGGCAACGTCCGACCTAGTCGGCTCCATGCACACTTCTCGATGTAGATTGGCCCTTAGACTCTATAAGCAATGTAACCGAAAACAGTTTTTCTGTACCGATCTGGATAATTAATTTGAATCTCGTTAATCATTACATTCCTATTGGGACGAAATCCAGCGCTTCTGAAAAGAGTACAATTTAAGCGTTTCTCTAGCCATAGATTTGGCAGCCCTTTAGAAGTATATTCACTGTTCTATGTAGAAAAATATGCAGTAAATAACTGAATTTTTGCCTACTTGAACAAATTTTTACAAAAATTTTTGGCTCGCATCAATGACATAATAGCTGTGTTCTTCTCTCCAGTATATGGGAGTTCTAGAATACACAAAAGGAAACAGCGAATATATTTAGCCGAGATATCTGAGTACTTGTCTGTGCGAAGAGTTTAGATGTATCACATCATTTCTCATGACGTGAGTATTAATGGGAAATTGAAAGATGAAAAAACACTTGACTACTTTTTTAGTAGAACCTGGGATGGGAGCGGAGCAGTAAAATCTTGTTCAAATCTTTAATGAAACGCTGTGAAGCAAAACAATAATATAAATTTGAAACTAAAACGAAAAAAAAAAATAAGGGACCTTAAACGTTGTAGTCGACTTATTAACAAACTTCAGTCTATGTCTGTAACAAATCCTTAGCCTTTATAGGTAGTTCCTGATTTTAATGAGATCATACATACCCAGCACAATATTGTTGGAAAACTCCAAATTACCTTGTGTAGTTGATTTTATATGTAGATGCATCCTCTTGAGTAAGATCAGTACAATGTACACTGGGTGGTTCAAAATTCCAATGATTTAGAAAATTCAGAAAAGTTCTAGCGACATCTGCCATTGTTTGAAGCTCCAATTGGCTTAAATGATTATACCTAGAAACTGTTCCGGATTAGTAAATATATAACAGAGAAGTTATTTGAAAGCTTACTTATAAAATACAAAATTCGAAATGGATTTTGCTATACATGGAGCTTCAAATGGTGGATCCCCTAGAGGACCCCGAATAACTGCCTGCTGACGAGTTATAATGCATTGCCGCAATAACTAAACAAAAAATGTCATCATTTCGAATCTAATGTTAAAATATACACTTACCCTGAAAAGATATAGATACACTTTTTTCGTATCTTCATGCTCTACTCGATGCATATTCATGAATAGATTTTCAACATCAATAATAGCCCCAAGAAGTTCATTTAATTGTTCGCTTGAAATGTCCGTTAGATGAGATATATGAGAATCTAAAATTCACGACTTCATTCATCAAATCAAATCAAATTAAATCAAAAACTACTACAATAAAGTTGTATATATTAAATTAAAACCAGATTCTACCTAAAGAATGTTTGCATTGTGCATTACGGCAATCTTCTGTTGATTCTGGGCAGTATGTACTCTCGATATCTTTATGCCGATTTTCTTGGGGCGTTTTCCAGCCAGTGCACCTAAATCAAAAACATTTATAAATGTGCCCCAACTTAAGCTATGTATACAAAGTTGATCTCGAAATTTTAGTAGAATAATAGAAAAAAAATAAATAAGGCATAAGGCAGAAATATATCTACCTACATCCGTCGGCTTGACAAGCGGAATACATAGAAAGTTTAGCCATTTTTTGTAACTTTGGAAGGTTCAATACCTAGAGATTATTGAATTTCAATGATAAAAACGCAATATATAAAACAAATATGCTACTTTTTGCTTCCTTTGCTGAATCCTTTGTAAACTACTTAGCCATGTATTTTCTGAACGTGGTGTTGAATTAATTGTCTCATTAATAGAGCTCACATTATTCTCAGTATCGTGACAATGTAAATTCTGTTCATCTCTAATACGAATTACGAAATCAGCAGAAAATCTGGAAATTTCGCTCATTATTTACGAATTTCTGATAAAATGTGCCACTTTTATGTTTATTTTCTAAACTGAGCTTCATCGCCTTGTTCCCTTTTTTCTCTGCTCTTTTCCACTTCTTCACGGCACGGCTATTCGAACTTTGTTACGTGCAACTGGTACAACTGGTGACATCTACTGGCAATGGAAAGTAAACAACTTCAGGTTCGGAGAATGATTGTCTATTGTCTAAAAAGTGGAACTTGGAACTTGTTTATGCAGTTTCATAATTCGTTCCCCACCCAGGTTTTGGGCCGCCCTCCGGCGGGGCGTAGAAAAGCAAAAAAGCTCGCCACGCCAACTGTAGCCAATAGATTTTCACCCGCCCGAAACCAATTTTCACGTTCCGAGCCACCCTCCGGCGGGGCGTAGAAGAATTTTTGTTTTTTGCAACCCCTCCCAGCGGGAATTTGCAAAATATATACAAAAAAAAAATAAGAAAGGATCGGTTTCGGTAAGTTGTCGTTTTTTTTGTGCATTGAAAATTGAAAGGTTTAAAAAAGTTTTTGTGAAGTGAAGAAGGTTTTTGAGTTTCCTTAATTAAAGCAATTTATTTAGAGTTTTTTGAGTTTAGAGGTGGTATGAAGTTTTCTTTCTTGTATATTTTGATTTGAAACCCCAGGGTGACCAGCCGAGTTTCCAATTTTGTGGTTTTTTGTATTCGAGTTTTCCTGGTATTTTGTTTGAAACCAACAATTTATTGTGAAGTATAAGAAGTTTTCTTATTAGTCTTGAGTTTCATTTTGTTTGATTTTTCTACGAATTAATATTTTGATTTGAACCAGCGAGTTTCCTTAAGTTTGGCTTTCTTTACGACAACAACATGCGAGGGTAGGGAGGGAGTCTGTTTCATGGCTTGTGAAGTATTCGCGAGGGTTTTGTGGCTTGGGAAGTATTCTCGAAGGTTTAGGTCAATGCAAACGTTTCAGAAAATAATTATTATTAACTTTAGGTGGCAAGTTATTTTCGTTCTTCTTGCATGCCTTGAGCCAATTAAACGAGTCGGTAATTTCCTTAATTCAGTATTAACATAAAACGAAACAAAAATTTCATCTAGTCATACAAGCAAATTTTCTTTTGCATTTATGCATACATTTTCTTTCAATTTTCAGTTTTGATCATCACAAACTCATCACATTATTACAAAATTCGACATCAAGTCATAAACTCAATTCGCAGCACTTTACTTTAATCAGCTATATAATGCCCTTCTTCCTTCCATCCTACCACTAATTTCATTTAAGTCTGAAGCTCTGGACTTCCCGACAGCAGCTATCTAATGCCTTTCTGCCTTCCATCCTATCACTAATCCCTTCATTAAGTTAAACTTCAGTTGCCTCACAGCCTCCGGTCCCAGGCTTCGACTGGTTACCGGATATCCATCTGCGCTGCACATTTATCTTGTCTTACTTTACTTCTTAAGCTATGCAGGTCTATTTGCCAGATGCACTTTGCACTGGACTATACTATATTGTACTGTACTGTGCTGTACATTGAGCTACTACTTCTATCTTGTTAAATTTTATATTCTATATTTTATACTGTACTATATATTAAGACTAATGTTATCCGTATTATTTTATTATTTGTTTTGCCAATTTGTAAATCTACTATGTAACTTTCTAAGATGTGCCCAGCGCTATGCGTGCCTTTGGCAGGGGAACTCAAATAAATAAATGTTTATGTTTATCAATAGATCCACTTTTGTTCGTAGCATAGATTATTAAAATAAATTGTAACATCTTATCCCCAAGCCCACATGTTTTTTATTATATTGGAAAACGCGGTACATGGGTATCGATAATATATTTAAAACACATAATTGCAAATATTTTAATCTTACAAAATGAAAACTATGTAATTGAATTAAAGTAATGTAATGTAATGTAATGTAATTTAATAAAATTGAATTAAAGCACTTCTATTACCTTCCCCAAACAAATATGAGAAGGATTACTCCTATTGCTGATATTTTTAAATTCCAAAAACGCTAATACTAAATTCTTTAATCCAATTTGCAACAATTTCACCCATTTCTCCTGAAGATCTAAGGACAAATGCATGTAATATCTTCCTGTTATCTAGCACCGCATCCAAATCTGGAATTTTCATTTTAATTTCATTGTAATATTTGACAGGCACCCAACCATCTTCACCGCCGTAGTAAAATCTTAACAAGTTTATATTATCTTTAACTAGGTGCACATCAAGATCTTTCACTACGCTCATTTCCTCTTTTGCCATAAAAACTACACGCTCAATAACAGGTAATCTTAAATATTTCAAGGTGGTCCCAATAAAGTAGGTTGGAATGGAGAATAACCAAAAATATATGTAGATCAAAAACGTTCGCAGAGATACTGGTAACTTATTCAGAAGCAGTAGTAAAATTTTAATGACTGGCATTAATGGAACACAAATTCTAGTGAATAGCCAGCCATTCCAGGTCTCAATCATTCGTTCTATAGTTGGGAAGAGCATGTAGCATTTCTGAACTCTTTCTTTTATCTGCGGTTGTTTTAGAAGCTGAAGAATTATCCAAGCTCCGATGGAATGTCCGATCAAGTGTACTTTTACATTTCGTGGAATGTATTTTTCAATGAATTCTATTTTATGCTTAACTTGACCATCTAAGCTGAAACATCTTTCGTTACCAGTTAATGGGGGAACCTTTCGTATACTCGTTTTCGGGGGATCATCGTGCCCGGCATGACCTATGTATATACATATATTGAAGAAAATCAATTCATATTTTATAGTCATTTGGCTGGAGCCTTCACTGCAACACAAAATTTCAAGAGCTGCTTGTACTAAAAATTCTGAGCTTGTAAAAAAACTGCCCACTTGAAGTTCTGTGTTCCAGGTGCCGCAATATGGCATATACCTATTATCCAAACTGGAATGTTAGGATCCAAGTTGCTATGAACTGTAGAAAGAAATTTTGTGTAGAATCCTGATAAACCTGGATTACCGGTAATACAAACAACTATCTCTTTAACATCATCCATAGATTCTTCAATCCATTTTCCCCATGTCATTACATGGGTAGGAATATCACAAATATTAACGTAGGCTTCTTGCATTTCGAACTGCAGCTTGAAAATGGCTTCAAATTTCAAAACGACCTCTGCCCTATTTCAGATTGCAATCAGGATTTTACAAATAATACCTAATAATAATGCATAAATTAACTCAATTATTTTACACACACTTCCAGAGCGCGGCCGGTGGTTGCATTGAATAAATAACTAACTAGTTCTGTCATGAGAAATTGGAGGCATTCGTATAGTGCCGTTGCGATACTTTCGATATTTAGTTACTTTTTCAATCGTCCGATACATACGCCTACCGCAGGATTACACGAGTCAGTAGAACTGACGGTCAGTACACAATTTTACTGACAACATACACTTTCCGTTCGATCAACTGGTCAGTTCATTATAATAATGTCATCAAGCAATGCAGACATTTCTTTTCTGTTTCAATTTTCTCTAAAAAATAAACATTACAATGTATATTAAACTCTTTTCAGTCATTTCTTAGATTAGAAGTTTAGAAATATAAATTATTCTGTATAGCTGGCCTTCGTCACAGTATATTCTCCAATACTACAACAAGCCGGCTATTTTGAAATTGCGAAATTTCTGAAATTTCTCATCGGACGGCTGTACAGATGTTTATTTGCGATTTGAGGTGATAATATAATAATTTAATAATCATTACGTGTTGTGAATTTGTGATACAGTAATTATTTATATCAATAACTGTGACTTATTAATCTTATAAGGAATTAAGCGAAGGAATTATTGTTATGGCCCGTCTAAGCCAAGGGAAGGGGAATTCTTTCCTTCCCCAAAAAGTTTCGTCTGGGTTGGGCCACTGAATTACTTTTCGAGCTGCGCGCTCATTTTGCAACTTTTGTTTTTTTTTTTATACACAAAATTGGGCCTACATGAAATAGCATGTTGAATAAGCAGTGCATATTATGTCAGTGGTGTTTGCATGCACGTGTTTTGCCATCCTTTTCGTTCTTTATTCATTAATTTTTACAAGTGGTGTAGTGGAGTTCCGATAGTTAATCAGCGTCGGGTTTGTGGACGTGACTTTATCCATTATTAGGACATAATTTATTTAAAAATGGTAAGTAATAGTATATATGACACAAGAACTAGATGTCGCATGCAATACACATTTTATATAGCTGGTAGTACATTCCAGAATGGACCACAACATGAGTGAGCAGATAAATCAAATGTATATACCATGCCTAAAACTGCTGCTAAGAAACCATTTGCTCTCGGCACTCTAAACATTGTCCATTCCTGAATACACCAACACCACCCGTTTAACAATCTCTTATATGGCATGCGATATTTTGTTCCTTTGCCATCTACGGTAATACATGGTCATCGCACTTTTCACCGGCACGAATCTTGAAAGAGTCACTAACTAATAAGTACAATTGTTTTATTTAAAACATTTAAACATAATAACTATAGCATAATATTACGTACTACATTTCTCTAATTGAGATTAGATGGAATTTTATAAAAGAAACTTGATTTACACTTTTCTACCAGTCCTGCATTTGCAAGGAAAATATTCTTAATGTTATTTGTTTGATTCACAATTATCTCAATTACCAATAAGATATTTTTGTAGGTACAAACAAGATTCAATTATACTAAATTTCCAGGAAAACTTGCACAAAGATTTAGCAAAATGTAAACATCCTAATAGCAGAAAAACAAAAGTCTTAGCTAAAAAGGCAAAACGAATGAATAACAAGCATAAACAACGTTTGGGGCATGCTATTAAATCCAATATAATTGGTGAAAAACTGTCATGGTTCTTACGTCGTATAGAAGGCAGGGAAACTCCTTTAACACCATGTGAATTTTCTCAGTTAATTGAATTGTATCTTAAACGTTTTGACGAAGAACTAGAACAGATAAAACTTAAGCAGTCAATAAGTAAAAATCGCTCAAGTCAACATTTCGCTAGAGAAAGTGCTATAAAAATTACATTAGAGAAAGAAATTAATGAATACAATGGCGGTGGATTAGGTAAATTGAATAATTAAAAGGATGTTAAAATGTTTTCGTAGTAAGGTATGTAACTAAATCTTTCTCATTTCAGAGTTGTTAAACTTATGCGATCCAAAAAAGTTTAAGATGCTACTGGATTGGGATGAAAATGCAATAAATGTGCAACACATAAAACTAGATTTAATTTCGAAATCATTTTTAAATAAGCTGGAAAGTCAAGAAGAAAATAATATGAGCTAATTAATTAGTAAAATTGTTTTTTTTTAACTACACATTTTGCATTATTGACTCATTATCCCTTATCTTAAGTTTAAACTGTTTGTGTAATGTGAATAATAACATAGCGAAAAGATACTGAGAGCCTAAGGTCCTATGCACGTCCATATTTAGGTATAAAATTAGTCTACAGAAATGAATTTCTTATATCAAAAATATTCCACACCAAATGGGCAATTCACCCGGTGAGAATCATAGTCAAATTCCTACTTCTTAACGATCACACGCTCACACTGACATATAATAAGAATGGACTGAGCCATCCTATCTAATTCCTATAGTCAAAAATGGCACAAATTTTGACTAAAATCTTTTTGTCTCTTCTAAGCTCAAAATGTACACTGAAGCTGAACTGTAACCAATTTTGGAATTGGAATTGACATAAAAATTCAGACAAATATATTGTTTATATACGTCTAGCTCTTACAAGCTCAATAAAGTTTGACATCAAATCTGCAGAGGAGCACATTTTTCAGTAACATTAAAAATTAATTAAAACAATTTTAACTTCCTAAATAATTTTCATGTAATGTAATACTATTTTTCAACATCTTTAGTGTTTCTAATCGACAAATAATAATAAATTATGAATCGGTGTATAATTGTACGCAATTTAGGGTTTTCACAGCCTGTTCAATATTTGTGCCATTTTTCAAGCAAGAACTCTCAGTCCATTCTTATTAACGAAGCAAGTCAAAATATACAGCTACTGGTGGCAGTGTCATTTTCACCAAGAGATGTCGATACTTTTTATGGGCCGAGGTACGAAACATAAATTTACTCTGTTGTTAAATGCAACTTCCCACCATATGATGCTAATATTATTTACAAAGAAATGAATACACTGTATTCAATTCGATTTCTCTTATGTATCTTTATTTCAATTAAATACCACACAAGATTAGTTATCATATAATAAAATTTTGTTTTGCTGTATGTACTCTACTACATACGGTTAACACATAAAATCAATAGTGTCAAGAATGTGCTTCTAATACATTCTACTAGTTAGTCCACCTGTATTTCTCGACTGAAAACCACTTGAACCTCCAGAATGCCAGACTCCACCTCCTCCACCAGATGAATAATTGTTGACGCCGCTAGAACCTGTATCAGTACTATACTGATTCATTCCACCAACGCTTCCTGTAGAATAAACATTGCCGCTTCCCGATCCAGTCTGATATTGATTGGAAGGAAGTGACGAATACTGACCGCTTCCAGAATTAAATTGATTAGCTGATCCATTCGAGTCACTTGTATATTGGCCTCCTCCAGATCTATATTGATTAGATTGACTGGATGAAATGTATTGGTTGCTTGTGAGTTGACCACTTGATAAGGAGTTATCAAACTGACTGATTACTGCTGTGGATGAAACAGGTCGTTTTCCTGTACGACGCATATAATCCTCAAACATATCCAGCAATGTTGTTACATCAGCTACAGCACGGTTAACTGCTCCAACCATGCCTTGGTCAACAATGTTAGCAAGTAATTGCCCCTTGAGCTTTTCCTTTGCCGTTACGAAAAAGACGTAGATTTCATTTTCCATCATCAAATCGTTTGGATTTAGGTTGCTCTGAAATATGCAAGGTAATAAGAAAGAAGTTAAGCATTTTACCTTAAATTAATATCTAATCCTACTGTATTCCACATCACATAGATTTATGTTTGCTAAGAACATTATTACAGTCATTTTGACAAATGTGAACATTTCACTTTCATTTCTAATCCCTGATTACATTATTATAACCCTAACTGTCATAAATATATATATATATGTATTTATCGTACACATATATATATCTGTCCCAGAATTTGTCAAAGCACCCAAGAGATCCTTTTAGTTTAAGTCCTTTCACTCTTTCTCTGACTTATTTACTAATATATCGTAATATCATAACTTACAGTTTCGTCCCATTTACGATTTTACTAATAGCAAGTTTTAGTATACCTTTTCAGCCAATACCGCTTTACTCATAAACTGAACGGCTTTTGGTCCTAGACTACCCAATTGGTCTTCAAGTGCTGTTAAAAGTCTTAACACCGATATAACACCCAATGGGTCTGCGGATGCTTGGGGAAGTGTATCCATCACAATATTATCCCTTGGACCTGGATGTTCAGCATATCTTCTATCATATCCACGCGGAGATGGTGTTCTACGCGATGGTACTCTTCGTCTCGATGATTGCATTGGACTTGGAGTACGACAATCAGTGCGCAAACGTAATTCCTTTTTCACTCTCAACTTACGTTTGGCAAGATCACTTTCATACAATTGGCGTAAACGACGTCTCCAAAATGGCATCCATTCCCTTCTTAATTTCTGTTGTTGTTCCTTACCAGCTATTTAATGGAAAGTTAGAAGAAAATTTTATGAAATTTTTTCAATAACTTCTACAAAAATATAATTAATAGAACCGAAGGTTGAAAAACTTAATTGTAAGGTACTGATTTAGTATGATTGATGATGATGATGATTTGGGACAAACTCAGCCCCATAAATACTGACTAATATTGGCATTAAGCTCTTATAACTTTCTTTATCAAGTTTCTAGGTTAATTTTTGAAACTTTTCTCAGCCATTATAAACGTCATCTGCTTCTAAAAAAACATACTCATTCAAATTTTTTCAATAATTCTTACCTCCTTTGTAAAACGTTCGCTCTTCAGCAAAATAACTAGGATGCTTCCTTGGTGAACGATCGAATTCCTGATAATCTTGATTAAGATCATCAACCTCCCGCTGGAGGATATAGTGGTACCTTTCCCAGAGCCTATCGTCGTCTCTACAAATAATTCCGTGAATGTTAAAAATAAAAATTTATTTACGTTTTACTCTTACAAATCTCTTTCATATGGTGTTGGCGGTGGAGGACGTTTTAGTGGCCTACTAGGCCTAGCTACTGGCTTCGGTTTTTGTAGTGTCTTTAAATCGGGCTTAATAAAATCCATTCGATTTATGCACTTTCTTATTAATATGTCAACTTCTTGCGGTGTGATTAGGATAGTATTCTCATCATAGTGGTCATCAAACCGAGTCTTTAACAAGTATCGCTTTCTGTTTTTGTAGAAATCTTCATCATCAACGTATGTAATTTTTCGAAAACCTTTAGCATTTTCTATTTTCCGATATAATTTTCGGAATATATTGCTAACGCTCCTTTTTAAATCAACACTGCGTTCCTTCTTTAGACGCTCTGCAACTTTCTCGTAGAATTTTGGAAAATGTCTCTCCTGTAAATAAAAAGAAATGAAACTTTTAATTTATCTTGCGGTATATTACGAATAATTAGAAAAGCTCTATAAAGGTCGCCACACACGCTCAAGCAAATCATACGGCTGGGCCATGCATGGTCCCGTCGTATGATTTGCATGAGCGTGTCCAGCGCAAGTCAGACTTTGAGTTGAAACTGAGGTCTGCCATGAATGAAATCTGACGGAACTATTGTGTACAAGCAAACCTGACGACTTTGCTATAGGAATGAATTATAGTTTGAACAAAATTCGTTGCGAGTGAAGGTAAAAGTTAATATCTGATTTTGTCTAGTTCAATTCCATAGAAAAGTCATAAGTTTTGCTATTCCAAATAAAAAAAAAAAAAAAAAAAAACGTGTTTGAGGAATGTATCTGGGGATTGACTTTTACAGTTACCTTGGAGGAATATGTTGTAAATGTAGTAGTTATATATAAATCACCTAGGGCGCAAAATAGGCATTTTTGTGAGTATGTCGACGCTTCTATAGAGGAAATAAGCCATTATTTAAGTGACTTCTTGGTGATTTTAATATTAATTGGTATGACGATAATAATATTTAGCAAATCTTGCGACTTGTCCAGTCGTTTGATTTACATGAGCGTGTGTAGCGAATGTTGGAACTTTAGTTGAGAGAGCATGAGTGAAATCGGCCGAAACTATTGCGTACAAGCAAAACTTATGACTTTGCTATGGAATTGAGCTAGACAAAATCAGATGTTAACTTCTGCCTCCACTCGCAACAAATTTTGTTCAAACTTTAATTCATTCCTATTTCAAAGTCGTCAGGTTTGGTTGTACACAATAGTTCCGTCAGATTTCATTCATGGCAGACCTCAGTTTCAACTCAAAGTCTGACTTGAGCTGCACACGCTCATTCAAATCATACGACTGAACCATACATGGACCAGTTGTATGATTTGCTTGAGCGTGTGTTTAGTTT
Source organism: Dioctria rufipes (assembly GCA_963924295.1). Taxonomy (NCBI): domain Eukaryota; kingdom Metazoa; phylum Arthropoda; class Insecta; order Diptera; family Asilidae; genus Dioctria; species Dioctria rufipes. The sequence goes on along the minus strand of OZ002740.1, from coordinate 18,362,774 downwards.
TAATGAATAGCACTGCGTTTGAGGCTCGAACAAACCGTAGTTTAAATATAACGGCTTATGAGACGATTGTGATTTCTAGAGAAATCCATGTTTCGCAAATGGAAAAGAATAAGGGTAAGATAGAAGTGCTCAAATATCACAAAGAAATTTTTGAAAATGATATTAACGTAGAACATCTCACCGAAAAAAAATTGTGTTTGAATGAAGACATTCTGGAAAAAGTTGTTCATCAGCAATTAGAGGTTTATTTGGAAAATATGAATATCGTTGAGAATCATACGTGCTAAGACGTGATAAATAAAAAAGAGCATTCGAAAACGGTGGACAGGAGTATACTACTGAAAAAGTTAGTGAAATATGGAATTAAGAGACAAAGAATTTACTTAACTAATCGAAGACAAAGGTTCTGTGTTGGGTATACTACTATTTATTTTATACATCAACGATTTGCAAATGGTAGTACAAAATTGCACTCTAGCGCTGTTTGCGAATGACACTATACTATTTGTCGCTTTGGATGGTTTTAAAAAATGGGAACGAGCTATGTAGGATGACTGCCTTAGAACGCATCGATATAGAGCTGAAATTTGGCACGAGGAAATGGATTAAATCGGGCAACTCCTTCTTGGTGTTGCCATATAAAAATTAAGTTTTTTACGTATACTGTGAAAACCATCAGTCCAAGACATTTTTATTGTACTAAAAACTTCTTCAGAATACGAAATCCTATAAAATTGGTTATAATCATTTTTTCTGTCCGACAAACCATTCTAGAAATATATGCGAAAAACAACTTCAAAAATCAAACTCGCATAGATCGGTGAACATACGAAATTTAATACTGGCATTCATCTTGGGTATAAGAATTGGGCTTAGACCAATTCTAGCTTTTTTACTTGGTAAAATTAAGAATAACTTATTGCAGAAACACATCCAGGCCTAGAGGCTTCCTCAAGGTGTTGTCAAAATTTCCAACACGGCTTTTTAAAGGATGCAACACAAAACCAAGCCAACAGCTAACCTCAAGGCTTAACCGCACAGCGCGCTTTGCTCAATGTTGGAAATTTTTCTCTCTCAGGCCTACTTCTGTCAACAGATGTACTAACAAAATTACAATGACAGCACCGAGCCCGGTGATATCACTTTGTTTTCATTTCTCTGAGGCGAGCTGCTAGGAAGCCTGTGGCTTGCTTGGATGTGTTTCTGCTTTTAGTTCCAAGTACATACATAAATTATGTAAGGGATCGTCAATCATATAATATAAGAAATGGAGATAAGCGTGTGTAGCGGCCTTAAGATGCCGGTACATACGCTCATGCAAGTCTGCAGACATCCTACATCAAATCAATTATGTACCATAAAATAATTGTTAGATAAATAAACATATTAATCAGTTCGTAAGTTTACAGGGGCTACTGCTGACTTGCCTACAAACCGAAATGTTAAAATTTCTTTTAGTTTCGAGTTTTAAGCTTCGGATCAATGAATGGCTAATGATAAATATATAAAAATATATATATATACTTACAATGTATTTGTATTGATGATTTAGAGAGACCACGTGCTTAAATCCCTCACCCATGTCTTTGAAATGGCACAAGGTGCAGTAATAAGTGATACCCTTTCTACCTTTCATCTTATACATGTAACAAAGACCGATCAAAGGTAACTTTTTGTTGTAGTCATGCATAGGTTCTTTACTTAGTTCTTTAATAAGTTCCTCCGTTGGCTTCTTAACCTCGAAATCATCTTTTTTGACTGCACGTTCTTCCTCTAATTCAGGAGTTACTGAAAAAGCACAATGAAATAAAATTTACAAAAACATAACGAAAAAAAAACCCTTACATTCTCCTATTGTTTCGCCAGGATATATTTTGATTGGCTTATCCATGCCCTTTTCAGGGTCAGCAACCTGTAGAAATGGAACATTATAATGCTCTGCATCTGACCATTTCCTTCTGCAATTGGTGTAATGCCGTCTTCCTTTAATATGTGTCTTAATTTGATCCGAAGTCAAAAGGCTTCCAAGGCGGCAAACATGGCAATTAACTGGCCACAAGTCTTCAGAGTATTTGGGACCTCGGGAGAAAACAAGACCTTCCTCATCATCTTTGAATTTAATTGTTGTCTTAAGAGCTTCATCCAAATCAAAGGGTTTGGTCGATTCTTTATCATCTTTCGACTCTTCTTCACCTTCACCTTCATCGCCAACTTCTTCTCCATTCGCTTCGGCATCTTCATTGTCTTCAGCATCTTCATTGTCTTCAGCATCTCCGTTGTCTTCTACATTTTCATCGGCTTCGGGTTCAGGTAGCACCTGTTCAACCTCATCACCGCCACCTTCTGCCTCTAATTCTTGTTCGGCTTCTTCAACTTCAGGTTCACCACCTTCATCATCTATCACTTCTACCACGTCATCCTTCGCAATTTCTATTTTTGGTTCCTCCTTTTTCTCAATCACCTTATAAACAAAATTATTAATTTTGAAATAATCGCATGCAAGTTTACAAGCCTCCATCCAAAATGGCGGCCGGCGTTGGTAATTCATGAATATATAGACTAAATAATTACCTCCTTCAATGCTTTCGCTGCGGGTGCTTTTTTAACTGCTCGTCCCTTCACCATTTTCAGTTGATTAATTAAAGACTTCAATTTTGTGTATGATTACACACTTCAGAAAAATCAAAAACTTCACTTCACAAGCCGTGAAACACTCTGCGAAAAATCTTTTCGTTCTTCTTCTTCTTTCAAATATTGGTATTCATCCTGTGGGCTGTGATTATTGTTGCTTGTGGTATGGCGCCACCCCTGACTGATCACTTGTCGTAGCTTACCCAGGGGTTACACCTGCAAGTATAGCTTGCATGCAAGCACTACTACCATACTTCTTGCACGTGTAACCTCTACTGCCATGCTGGAAGCTCAACTTTCAGCGAACTTGCATGATGAAAAACCATGGCAGCTGAGGTGATAGTAATTTGACATTATGCAGTTTTCAAGATGGCGGAAAAGAAATGCTTAAGAGAATTTGTTAAATTTATTCTGGAAAAATGATAACTTTCTGGGATCATTTGCATTACATCATTTACCAACATCTTCCTCTTAACTTTTTCTTGGGTTTTTATCATTCTGCTACTTCCTTTATTGTTATAATTTTCCAATATACGCATGACTTTACGCCTCAATGCCATTTTTTAAATGAACTTGCATGCAAGATGATAAGACATCAACCGAACTGCCTTCTGTTGTCAAGTTAAAAATCGCGTTGGAGGGGAGGTTTACATGCAAATTGTACTTGCAGGTGTAACCCCCGGATTAGGCGTATATTTTAGTCACATATTTTGACATTTCACCTCAAATTAGTCGTACTTTTATATTCACCATATTCATTTTGATTTATCCTTTTCATAAACCACAAAATAAACTAAAATGAATTTGTATGAATTAATGTCGGAATACACGCCTAAAAGTACGACAAATTAGTCAACTGCTCCCGAGGTTGTGACAAAAATTGCATACTATGGTAAATGCATTTTCTACATCAACTTAAAACAATACAAATGCTTAAAATCACTAAATATTTTTGGATTTGTTATGTGAAGTGTCAGTCTCAGTTCAATCTACGTAATGCAAGGCTTGCTGAACTGAGTAAAAACACGAAAAAATCAGTAGAAAAGTTCATTTCATTTAGGCGTATATTTTGACATTAAAGTACGACAAAAGATCAGAATCACCCTCCAGGTATATAGAATAAGAGTATTCCCATTAAAATTTTAGCACATATTCTGTGACGTAATTTCGTGACTAATTTATATAGAGAGCGCAGAGTATTGTATTCTCTGTACCGTGCTTTCGCATACATTTTCACGATATTTCGTCACTAGTAGCGGAAAGTGGTTCGTAATGGGAATATTTGTACTCTATATACCTTGTGAACAGCCGTAACTCCCGGAATATACAAGCCATGAACAGGAGAGGATATTGGCACTTTTTACCGGGGAGAAGTATTTGGGGGTAGGAAAAAGTCCATGCTACCAAGTTTCGATCGGGAGTACGGGCTGCATACCAATTCTACAGCAAGCCGGCCATTTTGAAACTGCAAAATTTCTGAAATTTCACATCAGACGGCTGTACAGATGTTAATTTGCGATTTGAGATGATAATATAATAATTTAATAATCATTACGTGTTGTGAATTTGTGATACAGTAAATGTTTATATAAAAAACTGTAAATTAATTGAACACGCACACAATAATCGGTAATCATATAATATAATAATCGGTAATCATATAAGTAACTACGCGAAGCGACATTATTGTAATGGCACGTCTAAGCAAAAGGCAGGAAATTCCTTCCTTCCCTAAAAACTTTTCGTCTGGTTTGGGCCATTGTGTTTCAGGCTTCAGCCATCGTTGTATCGAGAATCGATATTTGCTTCGCTTCGTGTCGCATCGAGAGTCGAAAACGATTCTCCCGAAGCTGACTCTGTCTGCCGCCTTATTAAAAATTGCGGCAGGCAGAGCAGCTCAGCTCATCTTCAATCGTCGTGAGATTTTTGGTAGTGTGGTACGCTGTATTGATCGTTCGTCCAATTCCAGTGTTAGAATTATTGTTTGATATAATATTAAAAAAATGGTTAAAGCCAAGGAGACTGAAGCTCCTGTCAAAATGGTAAGTACCCACCCTTTACTGTATATGCTTGAAAAATATGATTTAAGAACTTATTAGATCACGGCGTGTCGACGCCATTTTGAAACGCTTGTGATATAAAAATTTCATTTATAATAATCACAGGATTCTGGTGAAGAAAATCCTTCGACTGAAGAAAAAAATGAAGATATTGACCCGGATGTTGATGAAACGCCGTTTGATCCTGAGGAGTTTTTGAAAATGAAAGTTAAACTGGCAGATGATACTGAAGTTTTTCTATTCTCTTACGGTCCAAAATGTGAGGAATCTGGGGAGAAGCGGCCCTTAAATTGTCATTTATGTCGTGTTGCAAGTCTCAAGGATGAGCTGAAGAAGGGTCATATAGACTCGAAGCTTCATCAAAGAAATCTTAAGAGGAAAATGAAGCCGGAAAGATATAATCGACCTTACCGCCAATTCTGTGGCATTAACAAAGAAGGCATGCTTGTACAATTTGAAATTAATCCTGGAGAGGATATTCCTGAAAGTAAGTTATATTACAATAGAGCATATTTATTACTTGTTTGTCAGGTCGTTTTTTTAGGCAGCATCAAGCGTCCTTAGGTACACATGCGTATTTCTAATAACCGCCATGAAAACGCATCATTTTTTTTTTCTATTGATTTCATTAAAAAAAAAATGGAGAATTTATTTTTTCCGTCTAGTATAATCTCCTCAATAATATATGTAAAACTTAAATTGCACACCCAATGAGTGCAGGTGGTATTCGACGACATAATTGAACTGAAAAGGCATAAAAATAGTGTTATGTTTCGAGCTTGCTTACAAAATCTTTATTGAAAGACTTGGGCCTTATTTCAGAACTCTATTCGATCAGATTCGAATCTAATGTTATTTATCGATATACAAGAACGGAAATTGGACCACATTTCTAAAGAAATCGGATAGCCAAAATCAACAACATTGAATAAATTAATAAGGAAGCGGGGTATCGTGCGAGCAATTCATTGATAGTCGAATCCATGGAGTGGGGGGGGGGGAGAAATGACAAGAAGGCTGGTCACTTACTTGAAAATTCTGTTTAACAAGTCACTTAATAATAGGTCTGTTCGCGTACTTCTCGTGCAAAAACATTCTGGGTAAAAACTTACTCGTGTGGTGGGGGAAGAATGTAAAATGCATGAAAAAGTAAACGAACGCTTTTCATGCAACTTCGTGAAAAACAAGAAGAAGAAGTGTACAATAACATTTGCGAATGAGTATTCTTTTATATTTTTTTTAACTTGTTGCACTCTTGAAAAGTCCCATGAGAGTATTGAATACTTATGTCGATTTCGATGGGACCATTTCAGTTTTGCACTTTTTCTGGCAGCGGAGAACTGAAGTCCATCGAACATAAGGTCTGTTTGCGTACTTCTCGTGCAAAAACTTTCTGGGTAAAAACTTACTCGTGTGGTGGGGGAAGAATGTAAAATGCATGAAAAAGTACGGGAACGCTTTTCATGCAATTTCGTGAAAAACAAGAAGAAGTGTAAAATAACATTTGCGAATGAGTGTTGTTTTACTTTTTGTAACTTGTTGCAGTCTTGAAAAGCCCCATGAGAGTATTGAATACTTGAATTATCTTCATTCGACATTTTGATTGCTCTTTAAAAACTTTTCAGAAAATTCCAAAATTATCTTCCTATGACAGTTGTCAATTTTCCTTGCAAGAATTGTGCAGTAACTAAAAACTTCGGGTAAATTCATGCGAGAGGGGAAGCTGTGACGTATGCAAAACTCGTGTAATTTTGTGTGCACGAGAAAGTAAACGAACGGAAAATGTGTAAGTTCGTGCAAATTCATTGCAATGCATTGTCCCAAAACTGAGTACGCGAACAGACCTAATCATAGCACTGACTTATAACAATGGGCTGAGCTATTGCCATTTTCCTATAGGAAAGAATGGCACAAATTTTACAGTTCTCTCTTTCGCCCTATGGCAGAGTTGGAGCTACCAACACAAAATATTGCTTACTGAACATTTACTTATTCCATTTGATGTATTTATGTTGGCTGCAGATGCATCACCGCAGAAAAAATAAGGTAAAGATAGTGTTTACCATGCGCCGTCTCTCTTGCCCATACGCAGGATTCAGTTAAGAACAACTTTTGAAAATTAAAGTCGGAATTAATTTAATTTCTTATAAGAGTTTATAAGCGATTAAAATATCACTTGGAAAATATTTTTTTAATTTAATTCGATTTACGTTTGTAAAATTTCATCTGATTGGTTGAGTTTTACATATTTTTGTGTAGTAAACGTTTTAAAGGGTGCTCTAACGGTGATATACAGAAACACAAAATTTTTGTGCTACATGAAATAGCAAATCGCTCAGTCCATTGTTATAAGTCAGTGAATCATAGGCAACGCCAAGTAATATTATCTGAAGATAAAGGGACGCCAAAATTTTGTTTATTTTACATAGCAATTTGGATTATAAAAATTGTCCCCCTTCAAAATTTCACGGTTTCACTACTGCCATGACGAAACGAATAAAAACACAGCACACTAATCCATTTCACCGATAGGCGATATGCCGTTTCCTTATTAGTTATTTATTCAATGATCCACATCCTTAGAATATAGAGCACAGGAATGGTGATAAGCCAGATTTTGCGTAATGAATTCCTGGTTTTGTTGGTAGTCCATTTTTACATGTATTTACCCGCCATCCCTATTCTAAGCAAATTGTCAATTTGCAAAAAGTAAACAAAGGTTTTTTGCGGAGCATCTGTGGTAAAAATGTTCTTTTTCTACTTTATTTTGAAATATTTCACATAATTTATATAAATCTTTTCTTCTATTAACAAAAACGATAATTTAGGTAGTGCAGTTGCCTCAAACAGGATTCCCTAGTTTATAATCCAATTTATATTTGCAAGCACTGACCGAACACTTCATTTCTGTTTTTTTAATTGATATGAAGATTTTTACAGGCACTAGTGGCACTATAAAACTTTGCACTAAATAAAGTTCAAAGATAAATAGTTTTGAAAAGAATTGATTCGGTATTTTTGTCAAATTTCACAAAAAAACGTTGACCAAATCTGCTTACAAAACAAAAGCACATTTGACAATTAATCTACAGCTTTGACAATTTCTCCATCCAGCATCTCACTTACTCCTATATATAGTCTCCTGCTCTTCACAAATTACGCTCTTGTACACGAGTTTTACACGATTCAACCATTCCTGTTTGCTATATATTCTAAGTCCACAACAGTCGACTGCTTACTTTTCATCGATTGTGTTCGATTTTTTGCTTTCCGATGTCTTTCAGTTATCTTTTTGATTTCCTTGGTCTATATTGCTATTTCAGAAACATAAACATTTTGGTAAAATTGACGTACACCAAAATGATCAGCGAAAAGTATTCTGCTTCGAAGCATTTTACTGTAACCCTGAATAAGATTGCCAATAATATATATACGTTAATTAATTGGATGTTGAAAGCACAACGTTCTAGGATAGATACTAACAATTTTAATGCAACTTTAAAATGTTGGATGAAAAATGCTACCAGTGTTATACTTTTGAGTTAGCGATATGGGTTTATACAATCGATTCTAGTTCTTGAATAAGACCCTTGGTGTGTAGGTTGATAAACTATTTCAAAATAAAAGTTTTTATTGCGACAATATAACTTAAGTAATTAGTTTATTCAATTATACAGCAAAGTAAACAAATTAAATTAACTTAATTCATAGATAAATTAGCATTGTGTACCTTCTTCTAGAATTCTCATATACTGGAGAGAGCAAATTGTTCTGTCGATTGAAGCGAACTAGTTGTACTGTTTCTTTTATTCTGAATCTGACCACTGACTTGTATAATAAGCACCAAGTATCAACTGAGGAGAACTGCAAACAACAAAAATAAGTGGGTCCGTCGAATTTTTTTTTTATAAAATTAATTAATTATTACTGATAAAATTATTTTACTAAAGGCAATATATTCATAAGATATGCAGCAGAAGTTCGAAATTTTATTATAATCGCTGTTTGAGCTGCGCGCTCCTTTTATCAACTTCCCGCCAAAAGTTTTTCAATGTTGGCACCGGCGTAATAACTTTTTTTTTTACATAAGCAATTGAGCCCACATGAAATAGAAAGTTAAGCAGCAATTCATATATATGTTAGTGATTCCGCGGACACAAAAGAATACAGCTAATGGTGCTTTCGCCTCGGGATTCGAGAGCATAATCACAATATATTTATACAGTAGCCCAGCTTAGAACAAACTACTGGAAAGTGAATTTTAGAATTTTAATTAGAAAAAAAAAAAAACCTCAAAATTTCTCCCATAAGAGGGAACTATTAAGTATGATACGGATGTAAATGAACGAACAGTAGCTAGTTGCACGATGGTTGGGAGAAGTAATCAGCACCAGTCTGCAAATGTATTGTTCCATTACCAAACAGCTGTTTGATTGCAAAGTGGTGTGTTATGTCGATTTCCATTTCCATTTCCATTCCTCGGGATTCGAGAGCATAATCACAATATATTTATACAGTAGCCCGCTTAGAACAAACTACTGGAAAGTGAATTTTAGAATTTTAATTACAAAAAAAAAAACCTCAAAATTTCTCCCATAAGAGGGAACTATTAAGTATGATACGGATGTAAATGAACGAACAGTAGCTAGTTGCACGATGGTTGGGAGAAGTAATCAGCACCAGTCTGCAAATGTATTGTTCCATTACCAAACAGCTGTTTGATTGCAAAGTGGTGTGTTATGTCGATTTCCATTGATATTTTAACAAAAGTGCACGTCAATCAGTAAAAAACGAGTTCAATGGAACAACTTTTGACGCGATGAGAATGCAATAGTAGCTCATATCCGTGTAATGTGTCAGATTGAAAATTTCTGGAAAAAATACCATCACGAATAACGTAAAAATTATAAAAATTGTTACTTAAAGATTTTGGAGTGATTGCGGATGAATTTGGTAGAGTAATAGTTGAAGATTGATATGTAATGCTCAATGACATTCGGTTGTGACATTTCTCATGTAGATTATTATTATTATTACTTCTTTATTAGTCAAATATAAGACTCTTACAATAACAGCTCCAAATAAATTCTTGATATATAATAAATATTACATATTAAAAGTTTGGCTAATTTCAATTCATACAATTCATTAAACTTTACTTTTTACATACTCGCATAATTTTCTCTTAAATATGTCAATTCTTCTTTCATTTCTTAATTCGCTGGGTAAACCATTAAAAAATTGCAAACCCTTATACATAATCGAATTTTGCGTGCTCGTTCGATTCCACCTCTCCAGTCTAAAGTTACTGCCATGACGAAGGTTATAAGGCTGTGACTCAGCAACATAACGTAAGTTTTCTCTTAAGTATACAGGTGATATACCGAGATGCATTTTAAATATGAAAATCATCGCGTCGTATGTAAGTCTTTGTTGAACATTCATCCATTTTAGAGTGTTTAGCATACTCAAGACTGGTGTGTATACACTGCACCTCAAAATTACTCGCATAGCTCTATTTTGAAATATTTGTAGCCTTACCTTAATTTCACTTGAACACGCATACAGCAGTGTTGAACAATATGAATAATGTGGTAAAATCAATGCATTGTAGAGTTTTTAGAGTTAAGTACTGTCTTATCCTTTTCAGAAAAGCTATCTTTTTAGACAGTTTCTTACATATGTTATTTGCATGGTCCTTAAATTTTAGCTTATTGTCTAACAACACTTGAAGATATTTAAAATTGTTAACACATTCCAGTTCTGTTCCATCAACCATCAATACTATATCATCACTTATATTAAACTTCATAAACTTAGATTTAGAAATATTCAATTTTAGCTTGTTCATTATCAACCACTTACTCAGATTTAGTAAATCTTCATTTAACATTCTAACCATATCATCAATATTCCGCCCACTAATATATATCAAAGTATCATCAGCAAATAGGGATATTCCGCAAAACTTCAATACCGATACTATGTCGTTGATATACATCACAAAAAGAATAACACCCAAAACGGATCCCTGAGGTACTCCCAAATCAACCTCCACAGCACTTGATAGGACATTGTTTACTTTGGTTCTTTGCTGTGTACCATCGAGATATGATTCAAACCACGTATGTTCCACTCCCTGAATTCCAAATAACCATAATTTTTTCTTCAGTATTGTTCTGTCCAACGTGTGTACGTTTTTCGGTGTAACACCGCCGATTTTTCCGGTGTAGCACCAGACTCATTTGACGTATACTTTTTCTAGTAGTGCAGGTCAATGGAACAATTTTGGTGTAACACTGCAAGAAAAGTGTAGCACTTCTGCTAGAAAACTTGATCAATGGAAATCGGTATTAGACTGATGATGAGATTATTACTAGATATAGAACAGACAACAAGTTTTGCCAACTGTTTATTAATAATAAAGGGTGTGCTCTGAGTATGAATATGAATTAACAGAAAATCAGTTTCAGATAGAAATTAGATTTTTTTTCTCACCCGGGGATTACACGATATAGTACAGATTGCATACAAGCCTCTCTTCCAACGCGATTTTTAACTTGACAGCAGAAGGCAGTTCAGTTGATGTCTTCCCGGGTAGCCAGATATCACATTAAGCGACAAAACCACGATAAATTTTTGTCATTTGTCGCTAAAATTATGTGACAAATATGATTCGAAACTGGTCAGGGTTGACGCCAATTGTCACATAAACAATCTTTAAGTTTGTCACAGTAATTTTAATAAATTCTGTGACGATTGATCCACTTACATTTGTGACATTTAAATAATAATAATAATTTATTAGCACTAAAACGTACTTTTCACAAAAAACAATACAATTATTTATACTACCTTTTAACTAATTACTATGACATAGCTCGAATATATTCTATACAAAGTCTTACAAATACATTTACATTTCTTTCTTCCTTTATCACTAGTGGCAAATTATTATACAATTGAAACCCCTTATATATTAATGAATTCTGTGTATCTGATCTATTGCAGCTAAGTAATCTTATATTTAGATCTGCATTCCTTAGATTATATAGCTGCACATCCGTCACCAGTGTTATTTTCTCTCTTAAATATGATGGCATTTTGTCAAACTGTAATAATAGCATAAAGGTTTTCGGAAAAAAATACACAAATTTGTGAAAAAAATGTATTTATTTCTGAAAGTTTTAAACTTTTTTTTTATTAGTGCAGCGCCCTCTGCAATATCTTTATTGTGGATACTTTGACGATATCTGAAAACAGGGAAAAATAAAAACAATTGAACTGGAATTAAAGAGGAATTAATAATATCAATTTACCTATATTTTTGCCAGAGAAATTTATTTTCTTATAAATGCTGATGTAAAATAGTCGATTAATTAAACGACGAACGCCGTTTTGAATACTTTTCTCTCTGATTAATTTCCCACACAATCAATCGCACGTTATTCTAGCAAAATTAGTCATCATATACAATAATAATATAAATTTATTAGTTTAACAAACTTTAAATTCACAAAAAGTTCATAAATATTAATTGTTTTCTTGTGCTCCTAATATCACAATTTCATAAAAAAAAAAAATCCAAATTATCAAATTATGTATTCATGATCTACTTCTAATGAATTGCACACATCCACTTTTAAATCTATTAAAATTTGTCTCTCGCTTAAGCTCAATGGGGGGAAGCTCATTAAATTTCTGCAGACCTTTATAAAGTAATAAATTTTGCGCTCTTGTTGTTCTACGTCGATACAGTCTATATGTTACATCAGCACCTCTAATTGCATATGGTTGCATATCCGTTACCAGGTTCAATTGTTGAGTCAAATATTTCGGAAGTCTCTTCATCTTTATGTTGAATATAAAAGTTAGGATGTTTAACTCTGTCCTTTCTTTGATACTCATCCATTGCAATGCCTCCAACATCCATCTTATCGAAGCAAATCTATTACACTTGAGTATACATCACATGGCTTTATTTTGCAATTTTTGAAGCCTTTCTATTGCTGTTTGGGTACATAAGAATAGAATTGTCGAACAATATTCAAAATGAGGTCTAATTATGACATTATATATACCAATAGCAGTCATTGTAGATAACTTACTACGCATTCGCTTAAAGAATCCAATTTTTTTCCCCTATTTTTTTTACAAATATAGTCTGCGTGTGCATTAAAATTCAGTTTTTTGTCTAAAATCACACCCAAGTATTTAATTTCGTCTACACTCTCTATTGTCTCGCCATTAATTTCAATTTCAGTATCACAGTTCGAGTTCATCACCATTAATTTTGTTTTTGCCACATTTAACAAAAGCTTATTCATTTTTAGCCACTCACATAACATATCTAGGTCTTCTTTAAGTTCCAGTTTCACTTGGGGGAAATCACAGCCAGTTAAATAAATCAATGTGTCGTCTGCAAATAATACTGGTTTCGAAGATCTCAGGATTTCCCGCATATCATTAATATAAATGAGAAATAACAGTGTCCCTAGTACTGAGCCTTGTGGTACACCTAATGTAGTTTCCTCAACTGTTGATTTGACAGACTGTATCCTTGTTTTCTGTGTCCTTCCAGATAAGTAGCTTTCAAACCAGTCAAGTTCTTTAACAACTATTTCGAATTTACTTAATTTTTTTATGAGGATGCGCCTGTTAATAGTTTCAAAAGCTCGTTTGAAATCTAAAAATACTGCTATTATGAACTTCTTTTCATCTATTGTCTCTTTCCACTCATTCACTATGAAATTCAATGCCGTTTAACAGCTGTGCTGTTTTCTGAAACCCGATTGTTGTGTCATTATTAGTTCGTTTTCTTCCAAATATTTTTCAAGTTGTATTTGAACTACTTTCTCCATTAATTTTTCAATTTTTACAACGGAATTTTGTCACACTTTGCTCACAATTTCTTGTCAAATTTTTGTCCATACATAATGGTGTGATATTACAATATAAATGTCAAACTATTGTGTGACATTTCGATTTCACAATAATTTCCTCTTTTTTTGTGACAAATTTTCGACATTATTTTGTGATGACATCACATGGCTGCTATCATCTTGCATGCAAGTTCGTTTAAAAAATGGCATTGAGGCGTAAAGTCATGCGTATATTGGAAACTTACAGCAATAAAGGAAGTAGCCGAATGAAAAAACCCAAGAAAAGGTTAAGAGGAAGGTGTTGGTAAATGATGTAATGCAAATGATCCCAGAAAATCTCATTTTCCCAGAATAAATTTATCAAATTCTATCACCTCAGCTGCCATGGTTTTTCATCTTGCAAGTTCGCTGAAAGCTGAACTGCCAACATGGCAGTAGGGGTTACACGTGCAAGAAGTATGGCAGTGCGGCTTGCATGCAAGCTGTACTATTACGTGTAACCCCCAGGAAAGCAATCAGCTCTTGAAATATCGATACATCGATATTTAAAGTATATTTGAAATATTTATAAGACTTTTTGTTTTTTTTTTTAACTAGTTACTGACGAGCACAAAGAACGTATTTTCACAAAAGAGGCCCAGTATGCTAGGCCAAAAGCTGAAGATTTGATAATTCTCAAAGAAGAGCCAATGCACCAGTACGGCCAAAATAATCCTCTACTTGGACTTGACTATATCTTTAAAATGATGAATGGCGACAACGTTATGTACTTCTGCGGACTATGCAAAATGAAGATCAAAGGAGAAGCATTTCAACACATTGCGGGAGCGACACATCAAGCAAGCTACATTGTAAACATTTATTTTATATTATAGGTATAAGCTTGGGGATTTTCTTCTGACATTTTTTTTTTTTTTTTTTTTTTAGATAAAACATTTCCCAAATATGTATGCTAAAGTTACAGAAGGCTTGAAAGATATTAGAAATGAAGATGCATCTGAACAGTGTATTCGAAATATATTTCGTCAATTATACAAGAAAATTGAGAAAAATAAGAAGAAGAAGAGGGTTAATATTGTTGAATTCAACTATTTCCAACAAAATCGAGAAGAGATTTTGAAAAAATGTAACGATTATCCTCATCATGGTGAAGATTCGTTGTCCTTTACTCAAAAAGAACTTGAAGCTCTCATCAGTAAATCATTGCAAGGAATTGAATTTATTAAACCAGATTTGAGATCACTAGCGAAACCAGCACTAGGATTTCGTGGAGTTGTTAAGCCTATACTTGCTAATCAACCACAAGTAAAACCTAACAGAGATGAACCACCAGCGAAAATGTTTGTTTTAAATATAACATGAATCTTTATTATTATTACTATTATTAATTCATTTCTACAGGCGAAGAAGAGATTTTGCAGATGCTGGTACAAATGAGGATGTGTGGACAGTTTATCGATTAATGCTTGGAAAGATTGTGGATGAAGTTAATGCCAACTATAAAACTTATGAAAGAAATCCTCGATCACATCCAGAGTATAATTATGAGTGGAAACTTTTCTGGAACGAAAGATGCAGAGAATTAAAAAAAGGTAACTTTTCTTTGATTCAGTTTTAAACAAAATTAATTTTTCCAGCTGAATTGAATCATTTTAAAGGAATTGTTAATTTTTACTTCTACATTCGTTATACAAACGGATATTGAAAATATTGGAGTCAAGTATGCTTCCTAAGGTTTTAAAACTCATTAAATTAAAAATTTCAAAATTAATGAGTCTAGGAATAATGCATGTTTTCTCCTTTTTATTCCTCCTTGTTTAACTGAAAAAACAAGTAGATGTTGGTATCTACTTGTTGGCCTTCTACCAGAGGCAGTTATATTCACTTATTCCCTGATTTAAAATAAATAAAAATTCAATTCAAGTGAAGGAAATTAACAAAAAAAAATTTATAAATTTTTACTTTAACTTAGATAAAATTGATCCGCGATATCATGATTTTGAATCGGAGTGGGCTCCTTACTGGATACAGCGTTTACGCCAGTTCTACGGAAAAGATATGGCCAATCGTAAGCGTGAATTGAAGAGACTTCTCAATTTACCATTCGATCGTTCTCCAAGTCCAATTAGACAAATGGACCAACAAATGCAACCAGAACCAATGCAATGGCAGCCTCAACCGCAACCACAACCACCACTACCTATGTTTGGTGCTCCAAATCAAATGAATCAAGATCGTCCGGTGCCAATTTTCACGGAGGATGCCCCAATTGTATCTAATGAGCCATTGAGTGTTATTTCAGTCATGAGACTGTTATCCGCTCTTGAAGATCAATTGGGTAGCTTAGGACCAAAAGCCGTTCAGCTTTTGAGCAGAGCGGTTTTATGTGAAAAGGTATATACACAAAAAAGTGTCTTTAGTAGCATTTTTCGTTACTTGTTTTAAAATCTAAACTGAAAAACGTTTTCATGCCCATTAAACATGAATATGGGTAGATTGGACACGTAAGTTGTAATTTTAAGAGAATTTATTGCAAAATCCTACTAATAGGAATGAATGCAGCTAGAATATAATGATTAAAAGATAAAAGATTGGTGTATAAACTCTGTCTCTTAAAATATATTAAGTCTGGTTCAGGATAGTCTCAGTATTTTATAATAGACTATCTCTAAGCGCTGGAAGTTAAAAGCAGCTCAGACAATCGGAGAATCTAATAATGTATGAAGAAATCGAAACAATTGTAAATATTGTTTTTACATAATGAAAAGATAAAAGTATTAGAATCTCTGTAGTTAATGTGTGGCACGATAAAGGAATCCTTAGTTTATAGGCTAAATTATAAATGGAAATTATGTGTATTTATAATAATTAAACAACGTAACTCTGAGCAAAAAACTGTTCTCAGCGAGAACTAAAATGCATTTTTACCGGAACTAAGATACCGGAAGGCACAAGGCTTGGAAAAATAGAAAATAAAAAAAAAATTGTGAAGTGTTTGAAGAAAAAACATATAGAACTTTAGATTTGAAAAGCTACAGTTGGAAGACTATAAACTTTTGTTAACCGAATATCGAAAACGGATACATTACCTAAATACATCGTCAGAGTTGTTTATCACAAAAGTAATTAGATTTAATCCATAAAAAAAAAATAGTTATTTATAAGCTCAACGGAATTATCGTATACTATGGGAATATACAGCAAACCGCTGTTACTCACTCTCGTAGAACGATCTCTAGTCGGTTTAGATGAATACCCTGAGTCGACTTGTAGTGATTCTAAAAAGAACGGTCTCGATTAAAAATAATGTTATTATGAATCATTGTTTTCGCTTTGAGTTTGTAACGAGAGCTTTGGAATAATACACCATTTGCTGCTTTTTTACTTTAAATTTCGGATTTAATTCAATTATAAAATGGTTGATGGATAACCAACGACTTAGCGGGTTACAAATCTCATATTAGAAGTTCAAAATAGACTGATGCGAATGTTGCCACTTTCAAATATGTTTATTTCTCTATATGAATGGTAGCTTAAATTTTAAGCAGACATTGGGCGTTCATTAAGATATACAATAAAAAAATATGTAAAATCGAATTTTCTTCAACAATTCAACTGCATGAGAGGAGGTTGTTTTGCATATAACTTATTTGCCAGTATAGGGCAGTAAAAATAGAACGCAGCTATTATTCTGATAACTATGGCAATAATACTACTCCTATTTAATATAACGCAAGCACGCTGAGTTGAAGCTTAAATAATTTAGGTTTAGGGGAAGCAATGAAATTTGCTGACGTCGGGAACGGTGGTATTGCACAGTTTTCCTTTATTGGAACCTCATTTATATATTTAGAATTAATTATAATGTGAAGTTATTGTTTGTAATATAATATAATCTAAGTATATTAGTTGGTTTGGCCAATAATGCGGCTAGATTGCTTGCATGTATTATAACCGGTGATGCAGCCCACGCTTCAGTTTTTAGATTATTTCAAAATTTATCTGTTTTTTAACAACTTGTGGTGGTGAGCACTGGGTAAATGTTGATTGATTAAAAATTCATATGCAACATATGCAAATTTAATGTTCATATAAGAGCACTGCATATACATCAGAACAATAATGATGCGGCTATAAAAATTTCCCATGCTTATATGCGATCAAAATTACAAAGTTTTTGAATCTACGTTTATGTATTATTAATATTTCATATCAGATTGCGTGGTTACGTGGCAATAACTGATTTGCAGATACAATGCCAAAAAAGTCAACGTTCTGAATTTTTTTTTCTTTTTAAATAAGGACATACACGTTAGACATAAAAGCATGTAGCTGATAATAGCCTTAGCGATTCCTTCTAGCCATACTATCGGGTTTGATTAAACAATGAAATTTCGAAGGTTTGCGAAATAATTTTTCTTATGTTTGTTTTAATAATAATAATAATAAAAAGAGATTAGACCTTTATACACCAATCTACAAAATTTCAATTT
This sequence comes from Dioctria rufipes, assembly GCA_963924295.1. Classification (NCBI taxonomy): domain Eukaryota; kingdom Metazoa; phylum Arthropoda; class Insecta; order Diptera; family Asilidae; genus Dioctria; species Dioctria rufipes. The sequence continues at coordinate 18,344,708 of OZ002740.1, read as the reverse complement.
AGTACGTAAGAGATTAAAAAAAAAAAACCATTTTAAGAATACCGTTCGGAATAGGGCTTTAATCTAAGAATTTTGTCAGTCTTCCATGTGACAGTTTTTCATAAGAGTATTTCTCATATCATAACTCTTAACCCATACAACAAAACTCAAGTAATTTATGCTTGCGTTGTCTATATATATATATATAGAAAGAAAAGAAAATGTGAGTTATCATATTATATATAAATCACAAAGTGCTATCTCAGTTTTGTAAACTGAGTCCATTTCATGTGAAGTAAAAACAGTTTGAAAATCACCATGTACACAGATTTCTGTACAATTCAAGACAATTTATTTTAAAAGCAGATAAAAGCTGTAGTACTACTTTCTTAAACTCGCAACAATCAAAAATCCCTTTGTAAGGTGTTGTGGATAGGTAACAACAGTGTAATTTTTGTTTCTTGTTGATCCGTACTTGCTGATTTCAGTATGAAGGGATTTTGTTTTCGTTGTTCTATTAAACAAGGAGAGGAAATTCATTTTGGGGTTAAAAGAAAAATTTTTTTTTCTGAATAAAATTACTATTTCGAGTAGAAGCGAAATCATCGTAAAAAATAAATGCATGAATGTACTCTCTAATATTATACTCCCACCGCTGTGTTCTTTTGTGTACCTTGTTCTAAAACTCCCATATACTGGAGAGAACAAATTGTTCTGTCGAATGAAGCAAACTATTTGTACTGCTCGCTTCATTTAAATCTTCTATGAAAATGCCGCTCTTTTGTGAATCTTTTGCTCTGCTCTGTTCTGAGAATACAAAAATACAGCTACTGTTACATTCCTTTCCACTACCGTTTAGTTGGTAGAGAGAGAGAGTGAGAGTAAAGTGCGGTCCTCAATAGTAGCCTTACAATTCCTATGCATGTCATTTGAAAAATATTTCAGCTCTTAACATTTTTATCTTACTCCAGACAGAATTTGCAGCAGTTGGAGTCTTGAAATTAGGGAAAGCACAATTCTCGACTCAATATGTATACTATTTCAAAATGTTCAGTCAAACTAAACATAGGACTCCAGAATGTCTAATTTTTCTTCATATTCGTTTAATAGACTGATTTTTCACTAATCTGAAATTTAGATTATTTTGATTTTTGGTATAAGGTCAAATGCCATTGTCATGTCAATTTTTCATTTCTTCTTCTGGGCTATCAATCATGCAATAACTCTTATCATAACTATTTTACCCAACATGCGACATACGACAAGCTCAAAATGAATTTCGCCCCTTCTCCGCGATTTTGACTAGGCTCATATTTGCTGCGTAATTCAAAAATTCTGTTGATAATCGAACCTAATTATGTATGTATACAGTCATTAGTTGCTTTGACTTTCATAATTTATCGTACCATCATTAATAAACTCATAATTCCGTTAGTTCGTTAAATAGAACCAGAGATGCGCAGCTAGATTGCCTAGAGGAAAAAAAAACACTTCCTATCCATACTTCATATAATTTATGGACCGACTAAAATAATTACACGCAATTCCTATCGAAGAGATAGGGACCCAACATTTATTTCGGTTCAAGCTAATTGGAACGACTTGAATATCTAACTTGAATGGATGGAGTAAATCAAAATGAATTTTACTAAATTATACCTACAACAATACAATTTGTAGTCGAATTTTAATATAAAAGTGATTCGATTTATTCGAAATTACATATGTAATTGGATTCCCGTTTTTAATTCTTTGTTGATTTAACGTGGAATATCTCAACTTTTATGTATGTATTTCGGCACATGAATAAAATTTCATAAACAAATTATTCATTCATTTATTTATGTTTTAAACATCGAAATGATTCTCTGAAATTCAGTAATTATAAAAACATTAAACTGAAGAATAATGAACTTTTGAATTGATCCTGTGCCCCTGACGGCCTTTATAACTACTTTTTTTTTATTAAAACTGTTTAACAAACATTCCCAGTTTTATGTACCAACAATAGACAAAAAAAAATGTTTATGTCATGTTTTTTCAATTTTTCCTTGGTACACTAAATGCGCTGTCATTAAGAAGGAAGACTGACTTTTAGCCAAATAATGAGTATTTAATTTTTTTTTTTTTGATAGGGAATGCAAATGATGTTACTACTACAACATCATGATGTTAGGCAATATTTTGAATATATCTAATCGAAAATGATTTTTGAATAATTGCAGGACAGTGGAAGTACGGATGAACTTCTCTTGGACAATGATTTCTACGTTTTCTTTGCAACCGTGAAGGAAAAATTCCGAGGACAACTGCAAGCAAATGTCGTTGAACCTCCGAAATTTAAAGCAGTTAAGCATTGTGTCAATGAGATTTCTTCTATAATTGATATGATGGAGAAAGCTTTAACTAAAGAGCGTGTACGGCAGCGAAAGATTCAAGAAGCGGAACAGAAGCGTTTGCTTCAACAACAAAAGCTGCAACAGCAACAACAGCAGCAATTACAACAACAGCAACAATTACAACAGCAGCAACAGCAAAAGAGTCAAATTCAACAGCAGAAAACACAACCGCCAAGTTTGTTTGATGCAATTGATACCGGCTCCAATTCGTTTGGAGGAAGTAACAACAGAAATGATTCTTATGGTGGCGGTAAGTTCAGTAGCGGTGGTAACCAAGGAGGAAACTCGCATGGTTTTGGCAACAGTGGTGGTGGAGGAGGGAATGCATCTTCGGGACGAAAACGAAATGCAGGAGGAGCCGTTTCTTCCGGTGGAGGTAATTTCAATAAAAACGACGGAGGAAATATATGGGTAACTGGAAAAGATGCGGACAATTTTCAACGATCGTTTTCTGGAGGAAATGATAATAATTCTGGAAGAAATTTTGACAATGCAAGAAGTGGTGGAAATAATTCGGGACGTAATTTTGGTGGTAGTGGTGGAGGAGCAGGAAATAATTCTGGTGGCAGGAATTTAAGCGGCGGGGATAATACGTCAAGAAATTTTGGTGGAAATAATTCCGGAGGTGGAAGAAATTATGGTGGAGATAATTCCGGTGGTGGTGGAGGAAGAAGCTTTGGAGGAAATAATGCTTCAAGAAATTTTGGTGGTGATAATTCTGGTGGAAGAAATTTCAGTGGCGATAATTCTGGAAGAGATTTTGATGGAGATAATTCTGGTAGAGATTTTGGTGGCGATAATTCCGGAGGTGGAAGAAATTTTGGTGGAGATAATTCTTCAAGGAATTTTGCTGGAGATAATTCTTCAAGAAATTTCGGTGGCGATAATTCTGGAGGAAGAGGTTTTGGTGGTGGAAATAACAGAAATGAGAATTTCACCAGAGGTTTTGGAGGTGGAAACGATAATACAGGAAGAAGCAATTTTTCATCAGACAATGATAAAGGTGGAAGGAACTTTGGCGGAAGCAATACTAACTTCAACAGAAATACTACCGTTGGCGGGGGCGGTGGTGGTAGTAATAGCAACTTTGGCAGCGGAAGAAATCTTGGTGGAGGCAACAGTTTTGGTTCTTCTAATACTTCAAGGAACAACAATTCTGGCAGAAATTTCGGGGGGAATAATAATGCTTCCAATAGAGGAGGAGGTGGCGGCTTCAACAGCTTAGATAATATGGGTAGCAATTCAGGGGGTGGAGGTGGTGGTGGATTAGATTTATATTCGAGAAGAGATGATGGAGGCTATGGTGATAGCAGTAACATGGGCGGAGGTGGTGGAGGAGGTGGCAGTGGTGGTGGTGGTTTTGGATTAAACCAAAACAGGAACTTTGGACGAATGATGGGTTTCAATAGTAATTTTTAAAAATAAGTTTTACTTTTTATGGAGTATTATAATTAAATAACATTTTACTTGCATTTAAAGCAAAAAAGAACGCACTACATAACCACCTATGTATAATGTGTTTTACTTTCAACAAATATTCATGTTTTATGGAAACAAATATAGTGTAGGTGTAGATTAAATAAATTAATACTTTTTTTTATTTCAATACCTTTTCAATATCTCTTCAAAGAATAATCTTCGGCTGGAATTTTTGTGGTATACAAAGATTCATCTCGAAAACAATCTGCTTCCATGAAAACCATGTGAGGTATATTAAGTTTGTCATTGTAACGACGCATAGAAATAATCTGGTAGAGCAAAATGGTTTTGATACCCACGCATAAATCATCAGTTATTTTGATTTTTAAATGTCTGTCTTACTGACATATAATATGGACTGACTGACTACGTTCATAGAAATGTACTGCAAAAAGAGTGGGTGGGTTCACTTTTATATTGCTAACTCTTTCGGTCTAAGCACCAAGTACAAAGTACAACAGAGAGATCTGTAAACAACAAATAAACATGTGGGTCCGTCGAAATAAATGTTTTTGAGGCTAGCCGGTCCCTTTAACTCGTACACGAATTTGTCTGTATTTTAGATATTTCTTTTTTTTACTATTTTTGACACTCGTAGACCCACTTTTCGTCATCACAGCGTGCTGAAATTTGGCACATAGGTTCATGTCGCGTGACAATTGAATCTATCAAAATTTGAACCGGAAATTTCCATGGAAAATCGGGAAAAATCATTTGGAAATTGGTAAAAAATTGATTAGTGATAAATCCGTTTCAGGAAAAATGCAGATTTTTCGAAAAAAATTTCCGACTTCCGGAAAAGTGTCTAAATTATGCAGGATCAAGTTCCCTATCTCTCCGACAATGGTGAAAACTTGCAGAAAAAATCGAGGAAAATTCATGTAAAACCCTTTTCCGGAGTTTTTCCGACCAATCGTTTTGTAACCTAAGACAAAGTTGTGGAGCGAAATGAGTTGCATAAAGTTGCTTTTGTGGAAAAGCGGGAAAATCATCGGAAAAATTGTCATCGATATGATTAGTGATAAATCTGTTTCAATAAAAATGCAGAATTTTCCAATTTTTCTGGAAAATTTTCCGGAGTTTTCCGACTTTTCCGGAAAGTTCTCCGACAAAAAAGTTTTATAAGCTATGCGGAATCATTTTTTTCCGTCCTACTGGCATCAATACTTTCTCTTCAACAATCATGAAAAAACGAGGAAAATTCATGTAAATTTTTAAAAAAAATTTCATAGTAATAGAAGTCTGTGGAAAACATGAAAAATCGGGAAAATTCATGTTATATGGGATCAAGTTGGAATACAGCTAAAAAGCGCTGTTTATAACATAATTTGAATTTCAGAAAACCGTTGCAGTACTTCAACGATTTGATACTCGAAAAATTTTTGTTTTCGGATCGGCACCAAGCATTACTTAAAATGTCGGTAATGATAAGCTGAACAAAAACTTCCAGGCAACCACGGTGCTGACTTCCAATCATCTCATCGTAACTGCCTTCAACAAATTTCTCGAAACCTCGGTAAACCGTAGTCCGAGTTATCGAAACTGTTCGGATTGTGTTCGAAGTACGGTCAGTCGATGGAAACTCTCTAGTCGTATGGAGGAAAAAAAAATTTCATTGCGAATATTCAAAAATTGACTCAAAATAAAGAAGAGAGAAAGAAATATAAGAAAAATAAGAGGAAAACGGAAAATTAAAAAAGAAAATTAGAAACTAAAGTTAAATTAGAATTAAGTAAAAATATAAAATTCGGTTAAATTGAACAATTTAGTTAACGTGAAAAAGGCAGAAAATAAAATAGTAAAAAACGAGTTTTCAAAGAAAACAGGCCAAGCCGCATGAAAAAGTAGAAAATAAACTTCTTCACACGCAGAGGTGAACTCAGATTTTTTGATTGGGACATTTCTCTTGAATATTCTTTCTCTTCATGAATCAAATCACTCTGTGTGTGAAGAAAAGTTTATTTTTTACTTTTTCATGCCCACATGAAATAGAAAGTTAATCTGTCCATATTTAATGTCAGTGGTCTGTCTTCACGATAACTCGAGAAAAAAAATCGACAATGGGTCAAATCTTTACCATACACATTTCGTTTTTTATTCACCCTTATTATCGTTTTTTTCTTTTAAGCACTTTCAAAATAACAATACCACGAAATAGAAGAAAAATGTGACGTCACAGCGTTCGACAACGACAATACGAAAAGAGAAGTGAGAGTGACTGCGGAGTTTGTCACTTCGGTGAATCGACAACTATAATAAGGGTGTTTGTCTGATAAGGGTAGTCTATGTAAAAAGTTCTCAGTCATTTCAAACTCGTTTCAGATTATGCAATGCTTTCCAGTGTCTTAACTATCTAGCTTACATTTTGTGTCCCAAAATCTAATCGTTTAATTTTTTGGAAGGCAATTAGTAATGGTTTTCTTTCATTGATAACAATACATAAAAAATCTTATCTTTTCAGAGTCATTCAGCCATCGCATACATAACGATGGAAATCCTTCATCATTTTAAAGCATACTATTATTTCTGACCTAACTTATATCAGCTAGAACTGGTTCTATTAGAAACTCTTAATACTAATTTTTGTCGAGGTAATTGGAATTTACAAAAGGTGGGGTAGAAATAATTTTGATATATGTATGTATGTAACTTACAGTACTTGGCCAATGAATTATATTCAAACCAATCATTAGCGTATTAGCATTGAATGTACAGCATTTTTTTTACCATCATTTTTTACTAAATCTTTTATCCGAGCTTCCATACTAGTTTTTATTTTGATAAGATCATCTGAAACCATACTCTTTAATAGAATTGATAAAAGTGGGTGTTAGACCGGGATCGGTGCGGCGATTTTGGGGATTGCTCAAAACACAATTTTGTCGCTGGCGGCAAGATTTCTTTTCATTCGCAATAAGGTCGCGTAATGAGGTTTTTGTTATTCTAAAGTATTCGTAATCACATCACTTCTGTTCTTCTTCAACCAGAACTACTAATAGCAGAACTTCTTCGGAATAAAATAAAATATGCGGCTCCCGATGTGGACGCTCATTTTGCCGCGTGCCAACTCTCGCGCCGCTCCCAGTCTGACCAGGGCAAATTCTGCTTTATTACGATTATTATTATTTTTCAATACTGCCCATACATTCTCGATTGGATATTCATGTTCGGTGAATTCCCTGGCCATTATATATTATTATTATTCTCCCTTTGGAAGTTTTTCACAAGCTTAGCAGTGTGGCAGGGTGCGCTATCGTGTATAAAGATAAATTCGTAATTTTCTTCGAACAAACTTTCCACTTTAGGAAGAAAAACGTCCTTGAGAACTTTCAGATAGGTACTGGTTGGAGTTCGACAAAATATAAAGCTGCGAGTCCTTTTCCAGAGATCATACCCCATATCATAACTTTTATTGGGTGCATTACCCTTTGCTCAACACATTAAGCAGCAGTTTTTCACCTGGTGTCCTTACATAAATTGCTGGCTTTTCAGTCACTTCGATTCGGCATTCATCATTGCTGGGATTTTTCAATTCCAAATATTTAATATTCTTGAGATTTAAAAAAAATGTATGCTTACATTTTCCTAGTCAGATGTTGAAAAGTGTTTATGCGTCTTTGGCCAAGCCAGTCTTTATCATTGCAAGTGTTAACTTCGGTTTTTTGGTTATCCTCCTGGAATCCATCCAAATGCGCTTTTTTCATCCGAATTCTTAAGTGCGCTCTGAAATTTGAACGCTCTGATCCTTCCTGTTTCTTTCCTTGAAATAACATTCCTCTCAGCCCGTGGTGTTTTTTTCCATACACTTTTGTAATGCTTCCTCTTCCAATCGAACCTCTACTCACTTATCTACCATTTTTTTTTTTAATATATTTTCCTGACTATTGTGAAATATTGCACATTTCAGCAATTTTCCGTTTTTTTAAAATTATTTTATTGGAGTCTTCCTGTTCCTTTCACCAATTGAAATAACCTTCCTGTCAGCCCGTGGTGTTTTTTATCATACACTTTTGTAACGCTCACTCTTCCAATCGAACCTCGACCCACTCATCCACCATTTTTTTTTTTTAATATATTTTGCTGACGATAGTGAAATATTGCACATTTTAGCAATTTTCCGTTGCGAAAGTCTTTTTCTTCAATAAATTTGCAACAATTTCTTTTGTGTCACTGAAATGTCCTTTTTTCCGCCCATTACGCCCGAATTTCTACTCACACTACGCTCTGTTGTATGTATCGAGAGTATGACTTAGCGTTACACCGATCCTGGCTTAGCAGCAAGGCCCAATTATACCCCCGAACTGGGCAAATGTAAAAATTTCTCAGTTCATCATAACCTGATAAAACTTGCAAATTCTAAGTAAAATTTTATGACACGATTACCTAAATTTATATGTATAAAATTAATGGTTATATACAAAACGAAAATTTTAAAACTTCCATAAAGTAAGAGTGCCTGCAAATTTCTCTAGAATAATATCAATTAAGATAACAAAAATAAAGTATAAATGCATAGCAAAACAGTCGGTATTTACAGCTCTTAAAATATAGAAATATCAACAAGTGACTTGTACCTGTGGTCATTTTGTTTCAGTTCGAAGAAAAATGCTTTGAGTATAATTCATTGGTGAGGTACCGAGCTTCGATGAAAAATCCAAGTTTTCGACCGAGGGGGTAGGGCTCTCCGCCATTTGGGTTTATCCTACGAATGTCTCTTACAAAGAAGACATTCCCTACATTTTTTGTAAGTCTGGTATGTAATAAGTTACAACGGCGGAGACATTAACATTCTTCAAAAAAATCATCCAACGAGAGAAGTTTGTATCCAATGTCCCGGAAGCAGACACGTGACTGATTATTTTGCTCGATGATGAGTATGTTTTTCCATACTTCTTCAGAAGACTAGATGGCACGGTCCTGATATCCGGACGGTACTTCTTCGGAGTTTTTGGTAATATATGTGAAGATGTACTCCATCGTTTCTTTATCGTTTGTTGCGGGCCCATATCCTCTTTTCTGTCCGGACATTTCTAGCAAGAAAAATGGTACCTTGCTTCCACAGTAATCAAGTTTGTCACAAGTTGAATGCGCTCCCATTCATCACACTGGGAGATTTTTGCTCCGCGTAATTACAAACCATACCGAAGTGGTTGGTACTTTTAAATGGCTGTGACCAAACGCTTCCAAACCAGTTTGGTACGTGCGCATAAACCGCACGCAACTTAAATTACCAAAATGTAACCTCAAAATACATCTGGAACACTTGACAATAAGCATAAGAATTTTACATTTGTTGGGTGAATACACAAAAGATAATATGAATCGTTGGGGCTTTGAAGAAAGAGCAACATTACTGGACTTGTGTATTGACTAAAGGATGTTTTTTTCAAGGTTACGCATGAGCTAAATTCAAAGGGATAAAACAGAAGTAAACCAAGTAATAATTAAATAATAAATAAGTGGTGCCGGGAAAATTGATGTTCCCTTCATGCGAAAGCTCGCAGTAATATTTTCTTGCCGTCCCAGAGTAGCCTACTCAATGTACTGTGGAATTGAATCTACTGCTGGAAATTTTTTTACCAAAATGAGTCAGAGGAAAATGATACTCCAGGTAAAGTACCAATATATTATCATAAAATGGTATTATTATTTTCAGATGATGTAACAGATGTTTCCAATTTAGAAGAGGGCGAACGTAATACCGTAATACTTTGACACAGCAAACAAAAGGTCGCGATGGTACGTGAAAGCCTTGGAAAACTCTGTTGAGGTTTGGGGTGTTGCACAGGCGAATCTTCAAGGCAAATATATGCAAGAGCAAGAAAAATTAATACATCAACAGCAGGCTTTTGAAGAGCGAATGCAAAAGCAAGAGCAAGACTTTCAGAAGTGCGTTTTTTTTTTAGTATTGAATTCTTTCTTTTGTGCCTTAAATTCTCAGTTTTCGTAGCGAATACTGTAGTACAGTCAGAAGCTATATACCTACTGCCAAAGTGTAAAATGGTGATATAAGAAACCCTTTTTGTTCTAGTGTGCGAAAACTGGCTTGGTCTTCGCCTAAACGCGCCTACTGACTACTGATCTGACCCTGTATGTTTTGAGTTGGGACCAAAGTAACCCAATGACAAGTTAGGAAGCACATTTAAAATGCACACGGCAAGAAAAGAAAGAAAGAAAAAAAAACTCTTTAAAACTTTTATGAATAAAGAAAAAAAAAATGTGAAAGCGCAAATTGTATGCAACGAAACAGATTGGCAAATTTTCGTAAATAAATGAGAAGGGGCGGAGTTTTCACGTTTTACTCATATAAAATGTTCCCGCGTTTTTGTGAAACCGGTTTTCATAAAATATTGACAATGTTTTGGTCACCTGTTGTTGCTGTAATCCTATGATATTTGAACAGCTCGTGTTTCTGTTTACATTCGTTTTACTCTGAAGAGATTAAGTGGGAGAACTCACGCTGGATTCTCTGATATTTTCCGGAAAAATGAGAATTATATTTGAGAAGAATTTTACATTTCCTTTCAGCATCTGGGCCAAAGCGAGATTTTTCTTTTTCTTAAAAATGGGAGGTAGTGTGACCTGATGTACATTATTATGAATAGGTTGAAAGGATTTTGAAGGATTTAATAAGATTTTGTCTTTCGGGTAATCCTACTGTAAATATAAGATTAACTTTTAGTTCATAGATCTTTATTTATAGAATTTAAACAAGCTACGATATGTCTTCATAGCACAAGATGACAATACAAAGTTTGTACATCAATGTCTATCAGCTGATGGCTGTATAATAGATTACATGAATATATAGTACTAAACTAAGTATGAGGTAAGTACAAGACTGGTACTACCTTGCATCCCCCTTTTTCCAGAATGATGAGAGCTATAGATTTAGGCGCTCCGGTGGTCTAATTATTCTTCCAGACCTTGTACTGGTTATTTCAGATAAGTTCTGTTTAGTATCTATAACTGTTTGACGGTGATTGCTAATTGACGGTGTCTGATCAGGTTTAGTCATATTATTTGACATATGTTTTTCTGATGACTCGTCTACCAAAGGTAACGTTGACTCTAGTTGTATATGTGAGTCGTCTTCGTTGTTCTCGGGAACCGTTCTTGTATGATACTCCATTTGCGCTTGAGTTCGCTTAATGCATGAAGAGTTTCTTCTGTATGTTTTTCCTTTTCTGTCCCTAATCATGTATGATCGCGGATGAACTTGACTTTCAATAATAGCCGGTTTCCATTCAGCTTTATTGTTTGTCCTTGTTACTATCACATCTCCTTTGTTTAATTGCTCCCTTTCTCTGGAACTCTTGTCGGCGTACTTTTTTTGTTGCTCACGTATTTCTCGCAAAGCTTCTGGTACGTCTTCTACTATAGGCTGATTTGGTAGAAGTGATAATGTAGTAGTAGGTATAGGTGAACGTAGGTTTCGTGCATAAAGTCTTTGTGCTGGTGTTCCTAAGTTCTCTCTAGGTGTATTCATGAAGTTCAATATTCCTAATTGGACATCTGAATTATCGTAGGCACATTTCTTCAAAATATTTTTTGAAGTTTGTACTGCTTTTTCTGCTAGCCCATTTCCTCTTGGATGGTATGGCGAGCTAGTTTGATGATTAAATTTCCACATTTTCGAAAAATTTTTAAATTCAAGTGATGAGTATTGCGGACCGTTGTCTGATTCTAACACTCTTGGTATACCTTGAATTGAGAATATGTTTTTAAGGAATTTTATAATATTTCCTGTAGTTATTTCATCAAGACTTTCAAACTTAATGAATCCTGAGTAGCTGTCCGTTATAACGATATAATCTTTTCCTTTAAAATGGAATAGATCGGTTGCTACAATTTCGAATGGATATGTCGGTATAACTTTTCGACCAAGAGGTTCTTTAATGTTGCTTTTCTGGTTTGCTTGACATGATGCACATCTTTGAATATAGTCATATATGTCTCTATTCATTTTTGTCCAAAATACACAGTCCTTGGCTCGTCGAACACATTTTTCGTAGTTGAAATGTCCGCTATGAATATATTTCAGCAAGTCTGCTCTCATTTTGGCTGGAATGAATGCTTTATGCGATTTATAGATGATCCCTTCATATATAGACAGTTCATCCCTGAAGTTCCAGTAAGGACGTGCTACATTCGGTATGGATTTGATATTGTCCGGCCATCCTTTTAGGATCAATGATTTAAGGATTTGACATGTTTCATCATTTTTTGTCAAGTTTGTCAGTCTTGTTAATTCCTCATCAGAAATTGAAAGCAGCATTTGTACTTCTAATTCCTCATCCATGTGGGTGTCATCTGGGCTTGGATTGTCACAGTCTCTGCTTAAAGGATCTGCGAGGTACATCTTAATCCCTTGTTTATAGATGACTTGTGGATTGTAGGTCAATACACTTAATCTGATTCTTAGAAGTCTGGCAGGCGAAGAATGTATAGGCTTTCGAAAAATTGTTTCCAAAGGTTTGTGGTCTGATTCGACTATAACCTTTTTACCCCATACATATTCATGGAATTTTTCACATCCAAATTTCACTGCTAAGGCTTCTTTTTCTAACTGTGAATATCTTTGTTGACATTCAGTTAGGGCTTTTGATGCGTATGCGACGGGCTGTTCTCTTTGGAGAAGTACTGCTCCTAGTGCAGTGGAACTTGCATCTACTTGGAGTTTAATGTCTTCATTTATGTTATATAATTTAAGAACAGGTGGCTTGGCTATTGTAGACTTTAATTTATCAAACGCAATTTGTTGATACCTATCCCAGACCCACGGCGTTGACTTTGACAGTAATGTTCTTAAAGGCGTTGTTAATTCTGAAAAGTTTTGTATGTATTTGCTGAGGTAGGTGAACTTACCCAAAATTCTCTGCAATTCTTTTCGATTTGTAGGGGCCTTTAGACGATAGATCGCGGCTGTTTTTTCTGGATCTGCAGTCATTCCATTTCTATTTATGATGTGTCCTAAGAACTTAACTTTAACTTGTTCAAACACACATTTGTTTTTATTTAATTTCAGTCCGTTGATTCGCAAGATTTTAATTACTTCCTCTGTCGTTCGTCTGAGCTCGTCTATGGATCGTGCGTGGATTAATATATCATCTATTGATACTTTTACGTTTTTGATCTTTGAAAATAATGATTGCATTGTTTCCTGGAAGACTTCTGGAGCTGATGAAATCCCAAAGGGTAACCTCTTACAACAAAACCTTCCCCATGGTGTTGAAAATGTTAAGATTTTTTTAGTTTTTTCTGATACACGTACTTGCCAAAATCCTCGTTTACAATCGAGAAGCGTGTAAAACTTTGAACCTTGTAACCTCACTGCGATTTCATCAATAGTTCGCATTGGATAGTGGCGTCGTAGAATATTGACATTAACGTCCGTTGGGTCTATACAGATTCGAATTTTGTTCTGTTTTTTCACTACTACCATTGGTGAAACTGAAGGAGTAGGCTCCTTTATTGGTTCGATCACGTCCATTTCTATCATTTTTTCCAACTCTTTTTTGACTTCATCCCTGATTTTATACGGAATTCGTCTTGGTGGATGGATCCTGAATTGTGGATTTGGAATTAGGTCCATGTCATATACAAATCCTTTTAAACATCCAAGACCTTCAAAAATATCATCGTCCATTACTGTGTGAACTCTTTGAACGAGACCTAATTGTTCACATGCATTGGCACCTAGAACTGGTTTTATGTTTTCAGCTACGACTTTAAACATAACTTTACATATTTGATTTGTAATGAGACATTTTATTTCTGATTGTCCCAGAACTTTCAGACGATGATTGCTGAAAGACATAAGCGTTTTGACATTACACTTATCGATTTTAGCATTCACAACATCAATTACACTTTTCGGTAGTACATTGCATTGGGCACCTGTATCTAATTTTATGTCGAATTTATGATCTGCGATTGTGATATTTTCTGTCCAATTGTCAGATTTCGCTGTACCATTTGACAATAAACCTACTTGTATGATGCTGTCATCTAATATGTTAACATTTTTTGTCAACCGTTTGCCTTTTTGTTTGTTTGTTTGACTGTTTCTACACATTGATTCAAAATGATTTTTATCACTGCACTTTTTGCAGGTGTGTTGAAATGCTGGACATTTACGTACTTCATGTCGCGTACCACACTTACGACAGTCAAATGTGCGATTATTACGCTTTGATTTATAAATCAATTCGATGGAACGTTCATTTTCTCTTGAGATTTCTTCTACTTGTTGTTGAGAAATTTCGGTAGCTTGACACAATTGTATTGCCTTTGTTAATGTTATGTCTTGGGCTAGCAATTTTGTACGAAGTTCTTCGCTTTTTACTCCTAGAATTAACTGATCTCTCATAATGTTTTCGGTTAAATGCTCATATGCGCAATTCTGTGATTGTAAACGTATTCTCGCAATTAACTCGTTTACGGATTCGCCGTCTTTTTGAGAAATTTTGTGAAATTTATAACGCTCAAATGTTACGTTTATTTTTGGTTGAAAGAAATTTTCAAAAGTACTTTTTACCTGTTCTAAAGTTACCTCTTCACCTGTTACTGGAAGTGGCTGTTGCAGCGTGTTGTATAATTGTATAGCTGTGCTGCCAATTGCTGTCATGAATGTAGCTATTTGGATGTTTTGTGGCTTCGTTGTAATCTGTGTTGCAATTTCGAAATAACCATACTGTTGTTTCCATAGTTTCCATTCCTTTGACATGTCCTTATTATGCTCAATTATGAGTGGTTTTGGCGGACGAAGAAGATTGGCTCCAACGTTTTCCGTCATTTTTATGAAAAATATCCTTCTGATATTACTAAACTATTTGTTTCGTTAGATTGGCTAACGTTTATTTATTAGTTTATTCGGGTTTCGGCACCATGTAAATATAAGATTAACTTTTAGTTCATAGATCTTTATTTATAGAATTTAAACAAGCTACGATATGTCTTCATAGCACAAGATGACAATACAAAGTGTGTACATCAATGTCTATCAGCTGATGGCTGTATAATAGATTACATGAATATATAGTACTAAACTAAGTATGAGGTAAGTACAAGACTGGTACTACCTTGCACCTACATTCTCTAGATTTTTGTTTTTAACTCGTTGTCTCAGTTGCACTACAATAGTGCATAACCAAGTTCTTTTCCCCCATTAATGCAAAAGACGAAAGTATATGAAATTACTTTTGTTTCCAATTTTGCTCTACAACTTCTTAACTTGTCATTAGGTTAACTTTGGCTGGGACATGCCACAGTCAGAGTTGCCAATTGGATACACATTATTCTTCAAATTATATTTGCTTTGATCCTTTTTATTTCAGATACCTAAATAATAAGAAATCGATCAAAAAATTTTGTTTTATTATTATTACAGGAAGTTTACAATTTTACTAAAGTGATCTGCTATAGTTCGTTTATAATGGGCACATTTTTTTCTAGATCTACATAACATTCTTATTCATTACTCTTTTACCCAATGCATGCTTCTAATCTTACTCGAGCCAATTACATTTCTCGAGACTTATCAGCTCCATGGCGACTGATGTCAAGAAATTATCTCCAGTGGATAAGAAATTGTCTGACTCTCAACCATCACCTCTCGTGCAGCAAGGAGTAGACTCTAACCGTCCGGTACCTAATGCACGTAGTAGTAAACCAGACAAAAAGCAGAGGAACCGCCGAAGACGCCAACATAGCCCCAATGAGACGATTCTTTCAAATCAGGACTCTTTTCAATCTACAGCAAGCGGTGATCTGGCTCTCGTTACATCTGCTTCTGTAGCTGAAGTGAGGGAGCGTTCCACAGTATCGAATGATACTTCATCAGTGTCCTCTCTAGGAAATGGGATTGGTGCCTCTTTGAAAACGGTACGTAAACCTTCGAGTGTTTTTGTCACCCGTTTCTCTCCAGAAACGATGTGCGAGGACATATTGAAGTATTTGAAGTCCAAGAATATTGCAACAGATGGTATTTCTTGTCGAAAAATTAGTAAATCCTCTAAACCTGTTGCATCTTTTGTTCTAACTGTGTCCGCGGATGAGCAGGATAAGTTATTGGATCCCACATTTTGGCCCTCTGGCGCTTTTACTAAATTGTTCGTACCTTCTGGGCACCAACATAGAAGTACAGCTAAAATAAGTAGCGGTATCTCAAAAAACTCAAGTCGCTCTCCCTTTACTATCAAAACGTAAGGGGGACTCGGACAAAAACTGCAGAAATCTTTAAATCCTCTATTGCAAATTGTTTTGATATAGTTGCTTTCATTGAAACTTGGCTACATCATGGTTTTGGCGATGCTGAAATCTTTGACAATTCTTATCAAATTTTTAGAAGAGATAGGTATACTGATTCTGAAGCTCGTGGCGGTGGCGTACTACTCGCCTGTAAAAACCACTTAAATTGCAGCCAAGTTGAGCTCCCCAGTTTCTCCAACACTCTCGACATTGAACTTATAGTTCTTAAGATGTCTCTCTTAAAATATGACTTATACATACTTTGTTGCTATATTCCTCCAGACTCCATAAATATCGTCGACGACAAAGGTCAGAATATTTATGATCTACTCATTTTAACATCTAATTTTATCCATGGTAAGATGGAACCTCTTGACGAATTACTACTTATTGGTGATTTTAACCTACCCAATATACAATGGGTACTTAATGATGATGATGATGACTATCTTCCACTTAATAACTTGACAACAAGGGAATCACTTTTCCTTGACACTATTTCATCTCTTGGTCTCAGCCAAATCAGTAATGTTAAGAATGACATGGGTATGCAGTTAAACCTGGTATTTTCTACTGACGCGGGTAACTTATTAGTTGAACCTAGCCCAGTTACAATGTCTACTCTTGACAAATACCACACCTCTCTTCTAATTATACATTGCTATGTAACCGAAAACCTCACATATTGTGACGAAGCGCAATACTTTTTCAATTTTAGAAAGGCTGACTTTTCAGAACTTTCCAGTAGACTTTACCTCTATTGATTTCTACGCAATAGTGTTGAAGAAGTTGTTTCTAAGTTTTACGTAATTCTTTTCGATTTATTTTCTTCTTGTATTCCCCGCGAGCGTCAGCGGTTGAATAAAACATCACCGCCACGGTTCAATAAAGAACTGAAGCGTCTTAAAAATAGGAAGAATAAACTGTGGAAAAGTTATATGAGGAACAAGGACACTAGCTCACAACAACTTCCTCACATCATATAATGAGTTCAGAGAACTTTCTTCTACACTTTATGATGAATATGTTCAAAGGATGCGTACGAAATTATTTAGTGATCCACGCATCTTTTTTAAGTTTATTAATATGAAGAAAAAAACGGACAACAACCCCAATACCATGAGGTACTAGGATTCTGCTAGTGATGATTCGTCTGAAATTTGCGATATGTTTGCTTAATTTTTTGACAATGCCTTTGCCTCGTCAAATTTTCATCCTCAAAATAGCAACTTCAGTCATATGAACGATTCCCATAACGTTTCATTCACTACCCCTTCAATTTCAGAAGAGGATATACTCGATCATATTAATGGGCTTCCAAATGACTTCACAACTGGTCCTGATGTGATCCCTCCAGCCTTTTTTAAGTCATGCTGCCTCGCCCTGGTAGCTCCGCTGAGAATGAAATTTCTAACTATAGACCTATTGAAAAATTATCTTGCATGCCCAAATTATTCGAATCTATCATTTACTCTCAACTATCATCTTCCCGTAAGAATTTGCTCTCTTCAAACCAACATGGGTTTATTTCGGGCAGATCTACAACCACTAATTTGTTGAAATTTGTCTCGGATACCATTTGCTGGTTTGCAAAAGGCTATCAGACAGATTGTATTTATACAGACTTTAGTAAGGCGTTCGACAAATTATCTCACTCCGTTATACTGTTTAAAATGGAAAAATATGGGTTTCCCCCAATATTTCTAAAATGGACGGAGTCTTATTTAGATAACAGAACATACCAAATGGTATTCCGCCATTCCATCTCACTTGGGCGCGTTGTTCTTTATTCTATCTATTGACGACATTGTCTCTGTTGTGAGGTACTGTAAGGTCTTGATTTATGCTGACGATGTTAAGCTTTACGCTCAGATTAAATCTGTTAACGATTGTGAACAGGTACAGGGTGACCTTCAAAAATTTTACAATTGGTGCAAGAGCAATAATTTGGTACTCAATATCAACAAATGTGAGGTTATGACTTTCCATAGGAATCAGACACCAATCACTTATTATTATGAGTTCTCGGATTCCTCGATTCGCCGTGTGGACTCTGTCTGTGACTTGGGTGTCAAATGTGATCACAGATTGAATTATATCTCCCATATAAACTACATGGCTTCAAAGAGTAGTTCTATGCTGGGCTTTATAAAACGCTGGTCCCGAGAGTTTTCAAATCCTACCATAACATTGCGTTTGTACACTTGCTTTGTGAGACCACTTCTTGAGTATGCTAGCCAGGTCTGGTCTCCATTTTACGGTACACACATCGACCGTAGCGAGTCTGTTCAGCGGAACTTCCTACGATTTGCTGTCAGGCATCTACCCTGGAATAATTCTTTAATTCTTCCACCCTATGAGGATCGCTTGAGAAACGTCGTTTGGCTGCCGATGTAACATTTGTGCATCAACTCTTAAACACGAATATTATTATATTGTTACTTAACAAAATCTCTTTCCGTGATAGTAGCCACAATTTGAGAAGGCTACCTCTGTTGCGTGTTAACTCCTCAAGGTCTAACTTTATCATGTATGAACCTGTTAATCGCATGTGTATTACTGTCAAAAATATGGCTGAGAATTTTGTTGTTGACGTCCCTAAGCATGTTTTTAAAAAAACGCCTATTTAATATTTAATTTTGTTTCATTTAACTTTTTTAAATTGTCTTGTTCTATGTTGCATGTCATTTTATCCGGTGCTCAGTCTATGTTTAGTGTAACATACTAGTACTAACACCGACTAAATGATGAAACACATGTATTGTTGGCCGTTTATTTATTAAACGTGTCCATGCAGCGAGCTTGTGTTAAGCTGATTCTGATTGTCAATATATTTAATAATTTATTGCCTTCTATACTTAAGCTACCCTCAGTCTACTATTAGTAGGTATACGAGGTGTTGATTATTATTGTTTTCATTCGTTAACCATATTTACCAATTATTCAACTTGTGTCACCATTTCCGGTTGTAGAGACGATCACGGCTATCCTGCACTTACCCAACCCAACCATTACCAATTTTCTTCTTTTTTTTTTACTGAAAATTAAATAATGAGATAATAATACCATTAATTTCTTTTGTCCTGCGATGCATGCTGCCTGACTTAAAGGTCTTTGAAATACTTAAATTTCGCCGATTTTTGAGTCAATCTCGATTCGATTCTGCATGAAAACATTGTAATTATTACGAACCGCTCTCACGCAGCCTAATGCTTATGATACACATGGGGTAAATTTATCCGGTTAATTAAATTAGCCTACTTTTACTCCATATATATCACCAAATACCCCAAAAAACAAGCGAGTAATTTCGGGGTATTCTATATCCTCAAAAATTGCTGGGTAATTGCAATTACCCTGATAACAGCGTCAACTGGTAGTCGCAAGAAATATAAAATTTGTGTAAGCACATATGCAGCGATAGCCAGTGGAAAGTCAAAACCAAAGTGGAAATGAAAAGTGACAATTCGAAAATTTTTATCTGCATCGCCTGCTGACGTTTCGGTTGAATTAATGCAATTATACATCCATACTAAACGTCAAGCATGCGCATTACCATTCAAATTACCCCGATTTATGTGTATCAGGGTTCTCCAATTAATTAGGTAATTCAATTACCCTGAAGCAAATATCCAGCTAAACTTACCCTATGTGTATCATAAGCATAAGACGGCTGTACAAAAAGTATCAAATGGGACCACCGGAAATCGACACTGAAGAAGCAGCCAGGGACCTCTTTAGCTACGAAATTGCCGCGCCACCTGAGTTCACAGCCAAAGAAGCCAGCGAAGTAGAAGATATGTCCACTGACCCAGGTGAGACATCACCATCTGAGTCGTCATCTTCCGAGGATGAAAATGAGGAAAATAATTTCACCGTCGTAGACAATAGGAAGAGCCCAGTGACCTCGCCGCTGTCAGCCGGAACGCCAGCAAAAAGGAAGCCATCAGAACCAGCCAAACAGCAACCACCCAGGGAGGAGCATATGGGTGGTGTCTTCGAAATTCTGGGTAATCGAAAGGACTTCGAGATACAGCCCAAAGCAACAAAGGCTCACGTTCTCCTCACTGAGAGACATAAGTTAGCTTTTGAGCCAGGACAAATCTGAGACCACCCTAGGCACTGCCCTTCTCATTAAGGAAAACCTTAAATTCGAAGAGGTGAAAATAAGTAACCTTTCCAATATGGAATGCACTGCTGTCAAGTTAGAGCTTCGTGACGAGTCTGTTCTCAATCGTCCTATATAATAGACGCCACGCCTCGGGAGCTGATATCCAGAATAACATGAACAGCATTGCTCGAATCTCAGACAATTTCACTTACACGGTGCTTGGTGGTGATTTCAACGCCAGGCACCCGTTGTGGAATGACTCCGTCGTAAGTCCGTCAGGCAAGGCAGTACATGACTGGCTACTCTTTAACACCACCCATGATTTCGTCGTCGTCCCGCAGGATACTCCGACTTTCCCGCGATCTGGGTCAATTCTTGACTTCTATATCGCAACCTCTAATCTAATTAATCTACTACCCCAATTCTCAAATTACGTCTGCGCAGCGCATATGGCTGAATCTGATCACTTGGCGGTTGAACTCTCAATTACCCCAAGCGCACCCTTAAATATTTTGACTTCTGACCTTCAAGCCTAAACTCAACGTCACTCAAAGACGTTGACTGGCAACAATTTCAAGACAGGCTCTCTCAATTCCTCGCAGGAAATCTCCCTGCCTCGCAACGAAATCTCACGAACTTGGAAATTGACTTCCTCAACCACGCCATTGAAGGAAATGTCGCCTTCTTTTCCAGTGTAGTGTCGAGCAAACACTACAAATACAAAAATCTCCCGCCTAAACTGCAAAAATTATATAAATTTAAGCAGAAACTTCGAAAAATACTTAACCGTATTTTTCACCGAACGCTTAATGGCCATAACCCAGCCCAGAGAACCGTGTTATCGCAAATTAATTGCTTGTCAACAATTATTGGGGAACAAACGAAAATGTCTCTCGATCAAGACTTTTAGGAAGAAACTGGCCTCCATTCAACCCGGGTTTGCAACAGGAAAGCAAAGCTCCCGAAAACCATTTTAAGCGGCACGAACGTTTACAACCATCCCCAAGAAAAATGCAACGCTTTCGCGGAATATTTCCAATCCACTTTCAAAGACAACTCATTTCTAAGCGATGCAAACTTTAGGACCACCGTAGACTCGACTGTTGCTGATTTCACTGCCCAGGCAGTTGGATCCTCCACCACAATCTTTAACTCCACAAACACGTCCTTAAATACGGATGATTTAAGCATCTTTTCAAATCCTGCTCACGCTTTCGCCCTAATCAGGACTATCAGAGGCAAAAAGTCTGCCAGCCCAGATAACATTTCCAAAAAAGTTATCGAAAACCTCTCACTTCTCGCCATAGAATTTCTGACAATTATCTTCAATAATTGCCTCAATAATTCATACTTTCCTGATGTCTGGAAACTGCGCGCATAGTCCCAATCCCCAAGAAAGGAAACTCGAAAAACCTTAATGAATTCCGGCCAATCTCTCTTCTGTCCAACCTGGGCAAACTTTTCGAAAAAATAGTCCGCCAGCACATTGAAAATACCTGCCTCGACCTAAATATCAGGCAGAACACCTCAGCCTGCCAACGACCCAAATTCCACCACACTACTTTATGCGGATTACTCCCTTACGCACGCCCACTCCATGTCAGCCAATTTCGCTGCTACTAAAGTGGAGCGGCATGTCCTCAAGCTCCACGAGCTCTACAGAAAGTGGGGCATCAAAATAAATCTTAACTAATCTGAAATGATTTGCATACGAAACCCTCCACAAGGGGAAGACCCAATCTCGCCACACGAGCCAACAACATCAAAATCGAAGCCTTCAAAGAACACCAAATATCTTGGTGTCTCTTTCAATAATCTGTTGAAATTCAACAACCACGCCAAGCTGACCATGAGGAAAGCCAAATACGCTTACTCCCTACTCAACCCTATTATCAGAAGAAGAAACGGTCTCCCGAAAGACACAAAGATGCTTATATATAAACAGCTCATCCGCCCAATCATCTGCTATTGCTTCCCCATCTGGCACACCATTTCGCCATCCTATATGTACAGGAGTGTAAAGGAAACCTGACGGACACTACTTTCCCACCACCTTTTTGTACGACAGTGCAAGCATCACTCCAATCGAGGACTATCTCCTTTCTCTAGCGGTCAAACAACTTGAGAAGATCTCTCAACATCCTAACCTCCTCATTAGCCAGCTTCCAACGCAACTTCAAGTTGAAATCTTCCACTCTTATCACCCCTTCACCTTATCAACTCGGAAACGAGAAACATTTATTACCTGGGCGAAAGATTTACTTTCTTCACTAGTAAAGGAAGCCACCATCGTGGATAGGAAGGACACCATCCTAGCATCTCGATCATCGTGGGACTTATCAACGCTGGACCATTCTGGACTTTCGGGATATTTCTCAGCATGTTGGAAGAAACGCCAGTCTTCAACTCACAACACGTTAGAGAAATCTCTAATATTCCACAACCTCCCACTCCCATCCAGCTTCCCCATTCCTCTAAATCCACACATCCCAAAATTATTAAACAACAGACAAGAACACAGCTTGCCGTCGCGCAACAAGCTGTAATAATTTCTACATCGTGTAACCTGAAGTTATTAATTATTCTAACAATTAAAGTATAAAGTGAATCAAAGACAAAAGTGAAATCTAGGCAAAATTAAAGCTTGTACGTAAATATTTTCAAATATCCCGGGATATAGGTTTGGCTTATAATTTCGCCATAATTCGCTCTCACAAATTGTACGAAAATTCTCTCTGCTTTTTCACGACTCACCACGGTGGCAACTGGCGGGGCGGGTCGTCGTGAAAGCACCGCACCAGACCAGAACCAGTGCCTGCACTCCGCATCATACATTGTGTGCTCTTCTCTTTGATTCTTTTACTTCTTCTCTAGGAAACCGGTTTCATCAAGAATACTTTGTTTGAGAGAATTTTCATTTATATTACATTGCAATTGCATTGCATGCAGCAGTAGAAAAGAGGGAGAATAGTAAGATGAGCAGATGGGTGGGATAGGAATTAGTGATCGACAAGCGGTCAAGCTCAGGCAGAAAAGTGAAACATGAAACTATGTATGTACATGTCTGGCATCGCCATGTGCATAGAGAAAGTATATACACTGCCGGCCAACTGTTTGAAGCCACGCACTTTTCTCATATACATATACAGTTTTGAAATTTTGTCCCTTTCTTTATTGAGGAGATTCTAACTACCTGCGAAATTGTCGGCTCTTACCTGATTGTAATTCTTTTCCTGGAATTTTTTTCCGAATATTTTGCACTTTTCAAAGGGACAACTATTTGAGGCCACTTACGAAAACTTCAATATTATTTCGGGGAATTCCAAAAAAAGGCTAAATTCAGAAACGAAAGCCCTTTTTGTGGTAATAACTATTTATTAATATAATTTTAATAACGAGTATTTTTACCATTTAATCTTATAACACATTGCTTTGATCGCTTCTGTTAATTCTTCTTTATTATTGTACTATCGACCATCCTAATAAACTGTCCGAGTAAGCCATCGCCAGAGGTTTTCAATGATGTTTTAAGTCAGGAGACACCAACGGCCAATCCAGTACGGTAGTGTTTTTCTCCGATAGATACTGAGTTACAACGCGTGCTGTGTGAATAGGTGCATGATCGTGTTGTTGGAATATCCAATCCTGGCTTTCCATGACTTCGTCAAATTGACTTTTTTGCATTTCAAGCAACTCCTTATACTTCCTTCCTTAATGATGACGAGATGAATTAGTCCGTTGTATGAAATGGCACCCCAAACCATAAGAGACCCTAATCTGCTATGCCGACGTACTAAATAACGTTCTTCCTTACGAATGTCATGGAAATAATATTGGAATCCATCGAGTCCTTTTTCCATTGTGTAGTCCAATGCATATGATTTTGAGCATATTGAAGGCGCGCTCTCTTGTGGCGCTCGGTAAGAAGAGGCTTCTTCTTCAAACGACGACGCCTCAAGGTTGGACAGTCAGTTATTATTCTCCGAACAGAAATTTGGCTAGCAGACACCGCTGACTGTGACGCTACCCTCAAAATACGCCGTCGATCGTACGGTCTTGTTGCAGTTCTTACTCCCCCTTTTTGTCTTGTTCCATAGTTGTCAGGATCCTTTACAAAGTTATCCACTACGCAACGATTTCTATTGATTTTCCAGCAATTTGGCTAGCAGACGACGGTGACTGTGACGCTACCCTCAAAATACGCCGTCGATCGTACGGTCTTGTTGCAGTTCTTACTCCCCTTTTTTGTCTTGTTGCATAGTTGTCAAGATCCTTTACAAAGTTATCCACTACGCAACGAGTTCTATTGATTTTCCTTGCGATTGCTCTGTTAGACAATCCCTGTTCTTTATAAGCCCGAATTTTGCCGATCTCTTCTTCATTAAGTCGTTTACCGCTGCCTATTATTATTTTTATGAACACTAACTCTTTTCTAACTAACTTACGATTAAACACTCTCTGACTTTTCTCTCTGGAATCCGGATGCAAAGTTTAAACTTTGGCCTCAAACAGTTGTTCCTTTGAAAAGAGCCAAATATTCGGGAAAAAATTCTTGGATATAATTACAGGCGGATAAGAGTCGGCAATTTCGCAGTTAGTGACAATTCCCTCAATAAATAAAGGGACAAAACATCAAAACTGTATGACTGAATTAATCAGAAATACATATATGAGAAAAGGTCCATACCTTCAAACAGTTGGCAGTGTATGTATAGAGAATTCACTTGAACAGCTGTTCAATAGAAAGAGATTACCCATCAGAGTAGGCGTCAGTTGAAAAAAAAATCCAAATTTTGAAAGAAGGAATTGTATGTAGCATTTAAGGAATGTGTGTCATAAAGAGAATATACTTGTTTTTCTGAAGGAGAAACACTAGAAGTGCAGGTCAATGGAACAATTTCGGTGTAACACTGCAAAAAAAGTGTAACACTTCTGCTAGCAAACTTGATCAATGGAAATCGGTATCAGTTGGACGATTTTTTGGAAAATTTTTTACGTTTCCGCCGCGTACTTATACCATTGATCAAGTTTTCTTGCAGTGTTACACCGAAATTGTTCCATTGACCTGCACTTCTAGAAAAAGTGTACGTCAAAAGTCTGGTGTTACACCCGAAAAAATCGGCGGTGTTACACCGAAAAACGCACACATCTATATGAGAAATGTCATTTGGCATTACATATTAATCTTCAACTATTATTCTACCAAATTCATCCGAAATCACGCCAAAATCTTTTAAATAACAATTTTCATAATTTTTCGTTATTCATGATGTTATTTTTTCCAGAAAATTTCAATCTGACAAATTACACGGATATGAGCTACTATTCCATTCTCATCGCGTCAAAAGTTGTTCCATTAAACTCGTTTTTTACTGATTGACGTGCACTTTTCTTCAAATATCAATGGAAATCGACATTACAAAAAAAAGTGTAGGGAATTTAGTCTTCAAATTTGTATGAGGCATTTTTGTGGTATGATCAACCGTTCATCTGCGCCTTTTTTAGTCCCTATTGACTGGACTGATCAGTAAACTCAATTTAAAAATCGTTTCACGTAGCTATAACAAAGAAATAAACAATTTTATGCTGGATTGCATACAAAAATTAAGGTTATCCGATTAGTCGCAGTCTGAAATTATTTGACAATTCGTACTGCACTCGGTATACAGAGCAACTGTAGCCATTAAACAGTTATTAGCTCATAACCATGCAGGTCATGCCGAAAATAGATATTATTATTTTTTAAATGATGTGTTTTCAGTCACAAAGGACAAATTATCTTGGAGAATAGGGTAAGAGCTAACAACTCTTTAACGACAATAGATCGCACATAGGTGTAATAGGTCAAATTAAAGAGAAGATTCCACAGCTTACAGTTTTTAAACAAAAAATCTTAACGACCAATTTGTAAAAAAAGGGCAAACTAGATAAAAGTTAGGCCGTTTGCATATCGCAAAACGAAAACGAAAACATTAAACCGAATAACACAAATTTTGTCCTAAACTAACAGAAATTTTACACAATACATATAATAAAATATTGGATATTTGTTCTAATTGCAGTTTCAATAAAAAAATATCCATATTTAAACCTTTAATTCAATTAAAACACATACTTATGTTTATTCGTACGAGAAACAAATTTTCGTTCCGAACTGTCAAGTATATTTTCGTTCCATACTATGTTCCACACACGAACGAATATTCTTTTCGTTCTTACATAACCTAATTTCCGTTTATTTACATTTGATACAAACCCAACCCAACTTTTATTCGTTCGTTTTTGATATGTAAGCATAAACGAATTTTCGGTGTGGAACTGTTTATTCGTTAGTTTTCGTTTTTCGATGTGTAAGCGGCCTTAGAAAATCCGAAATTTTTAATTTAGATCAGCATAACTTAACTCCTAAGAGGAGAGGAGTTGGAAAGGTCATGAAGTTCTGTATACGATCAGCTCTTGACGGTACACTCTGTACTTTTTCAGCAGATGTTTTGCAAAAACCCAGCATATTTCCTGAATCACTCTGAAACTCCCGACGGTTGATATGCTCCCCCCCCCCCCCCCCGCGGCATACATTTTTTTGTTTTCTTAGGTGAGTACTATCGCCAAAGTTAACAAGTTATGACACAGAAGAGTTTTCCGATTGTTTTATATTTAAAATGTACGCGACTAGAAAAGGAAAGAAAGAAAAAAATTAATTGATTCATTTTCGTAAATAAATGAGAAGGAGCGGAGTTTTCAGATCTAAATCTAACTCATAAAACACTCCCGCGTTTTGTGAAAGCTCGTTTTTCTGCAATATTTAGAGAAATATCCCAATGTTTGTTGTTGTAATTCGAATGTTTGTTGCTGTAATATTATCCTTCTGTTTACATTCGTTTCACTCTGAAGAGCTTAAGTGAGATGCGCTCATGCTGGATTCTTTGATATTTTGGAGGTAAATGAGAATTTTATTTGATAGAAATTTTACATCACCTTTCAGCACCTTGGCCAAAGCGAAATTTATCTTTTTCTTAAAAAATCGAGGTAGTGTCACCCGACGAATACAGGGTGTTTCTACATAGGAGGTCAATAGAGCAGGAGGGAGGTGATAGTACTCACCTAGGCAAACCAAAAATAGTAGGCCCGGGGGGGGGGGACAATATCAACCGCTTAGGAGTTACGGGTGATTAAGAAAAAAAGCTAGTTTTTCACAAAACGCTCTGTATTTGAAAAAATACTAGGCGTACGGTCACAGTTAAGAGCTCATTGTATGCAGACCTTCAGGGTCTTTTCAACGAATCAATTTTTAAATTAACGGGATCAAAATTTCTTTTTACGTCTTCTTTGGTGTTCGCACTATTTTGCACATGTTTTGGCTTTAACAACACACTGCTTTTTCAATTGATCAGCATAAGTCTCCTTATCTTTGATTAGCTCCACTGATTCAATTTGTTTCTCTGATAGCTTATTAACATCACTAGCTAGACTTGCAATTGCCCCATTATTTTCACTAATTAATTCAACTATTCTTGTAAATTTTCCCATTATCATCTTTTTGAAATCTACAGAGTCATCACACATATAAACAATATTACGTTTTGTTGCAATCAAATTTCTATCATATTCAGCTATCCCCGCACATTTTCATGGAATAACCAACTACAAAAACCATTACACAAAAAAACCGTTTCATTCCTTATCGTCTTAGAACATTTTCGGCACTCAGCCGGCATTTCGCTTTAATTTATTTTGGAAACAGACTCATCAATAAATAAATTCTTTATAGAGCCACAAATTAAAATTTTAAATTTTCAAGAGAACAACACGACCTCGGCTAATTGCGGTATGACATGAAGTCTTTCAGCTAATAAGTCTTTTTTAACAGCTGCAGATCGTACATAGGGTATAATAGGTCAAATTAAAGATGAGTGTCTACAGGTTATAGTTTTAAAAAAAAAAAAGTTATGTTAATGACCGTTTTGCAAAAAAAAAAAAAAAAAAAAATAGAGGTCAATGTAAAAAAATCCAAAATATTTCGTTACACCCCCATAACTGCTGAAAGGAGTGGGGGCGTGGGGTTGGTTGAGAAGTCGTTGGAATGGTCATGAAGTTCTGCAGACAACTGTGACTATTCGCCTAGTACTTTTTAAATACAGTGTTTTGTGACAAACTAGCTTTTTTCTTAATCACCCTGTTGTAACTCCTAAACGGTTGATATTGCGTCCCCCCCCCCCCGCCGTACAATTTTTTGTTTGCCTAGGTTAGTACTATCACCTCCTAAGGGGAAACACTCTTTTCCCCCTTCATGTAAAAGACGAGAGTATATGACATTATTTGCTTCTTTCTAGAAAACAAGGAAAATTTCCATTTTGTTCGGCTGTTTCTTATCTTCTTATTGGGTTATCTTTGCTATCGCCCCTCGCTCTGTGGACTACCATGGAGGAAGCACCCTGTATAATAAAAGTATAGGGTGTCCTGGGGCCAGATTCTGTAACTCGGAGAGTTTGGGAGATGAGAATTTTCGTTTTCCCCGATTAAAACTCCCTAACTCTCCGTTCGAGATTCTCTAACATACTTTGGGAGTTAAATAAACGTGATAAGTATCGAAATATTGAAAGACGGCTAACTCTGTGTGGGAGGGTCGTAGAGCATTGGGGTTTTTTTTTCTATGGATTTAGGGTTTAGAGTACAAAAATATATTTATTTTTTCCCGGACAGGAATCGAACCTACATGGATAAAGAAGAATTTTTTAAGAACTTTTATTTTTAACGATTCTAAATCAAATTAATAAATACAAGAAGAAAAAACAACCGCCTCGTTCGGAGTTTGAAACCGGGACCTTCCGCTTGCCGGGCGACTGCGCTAACGAGACAGATGATTTTCCCTCCTGCTAGTGACAAATTGATAAATGCATCGGAGAAAACGAATATTCTCATCTCCCAAATTCTCCATGGTTACAAAATCCCGCCCCTGATCCAAGTATCAAATATTTACACCTAACATAACGTGTTTAGTATTGGTGGGGAAGAAATCATACCTTTTCTTTTCAACGTTTTCTGTCAATCTCTCATATTACACTTCTATGCTAAATTATGATACGTTATTATCAAAAATATCTTTATACAGAGGCATAAAGGCGTAAAGCAAATTCCAGATGAGTGCGAAAAACTTGAAAACGCCTACATTTTGAATATTGAATACGTACAACATAGACAAGAAAGGAGCTAGTCATCACATTACCGAAATTAATAAAAAGCCAATGGGATCATCTCCGTTTCCGTTGGTAATGGGAAAAACGGGAAGAAAGGTAAATACAAATAATTTTTATTTAAGTAATAAAATAATAACGAAATATTGTTCGACATTTAAACTGTTTATTGATGAAACTATTTTTAAAAAAACGCAAAAGACATTTTGCATACATATTTTGCTCATAATCAAATATACAAGCACAAGCAAATATCTTAATTGTTAAATCCACGGTGCATTCCACCTCTGAATGTATTATTTCCAACTGGATTACCTTTCCCTCTAAAACCACCAGCAAAGCCACCTCTACCGCCGCCACCACCCATGCCAGAGGCACTCATCATTCCCATTCCACTTGGATTTCCTGGATAATTCGTATTTGGTATGAAATTACCTCCATAAGTTGGCGTACTAAAATTTGGATTACTGCGAAAACTTTGATTCGCTCCACTTTGCCAAATGCCACCTTTTCCACCAGAATATTGATTCGGTTGTTGTGGTCTACCCAAGTTTACACTGCCCTGCGGTTGATATGGTCGTTGCCTCGGATCGTTCATGGGAGAATAGAATTGAGGTTGTTGATTACGAGGCGGAGCAAAGGATTCATTCATTTGATTCATATTACTCTTATTACTTCTAAAATCATTATTCGGAGGATGGAATTGATTGCGTCTCTGAGGAGCACTATCAATTTCTTGATTATTATTATCGCTGTCATTTTGAACATTGAATAAATTGCGTGGTGGTGGTGGAGCTTCCATCATATCATCATCATTTGACACTTTTTCACTTTGAATATTTGGAGGATTATATTGATTACGTGGTGGTGGAACACCTTCCATTTGTCTTGGCATTCTTCTGATAGCAGGATTCATTTGATTCATTTGATTCATTTGATTATTATTTGGTGCATCAAATACATTACGTCCGGGACGAACATTTTCCATTTGGTTACCACCACCACCCATGTAATGCATCGGTGGAGGGCGAATAGGAATAGGCGGATTATTGTTGGTAAATGGATTTCTGCCTGAATTTTGTCTCATGTAATCTTCAAACATATTCAAAAGTATTTCAAGATCTTTAACAGCATTATTGGCGGCTTTAATTTTAGTTCTTTCAACAATGTTGGCCATGAGCTGACCTTTAAGTTTTTCTTTAGCTGTTACGAAGAATACGTAAAATTCCTTTTCTCTCATCAATTCATCAGCTGGTTTGTTACGTTCCTGTAAAAGGGAAAATTTTAATATTTAATCTTGGAATGCGATATATATATATTTTTGTTTTTTTGTTTTTATAGCATAAGATCATACTTAACTGAAGATCTAGACAACTTGTTAATAAAGTGTGTTTCTTTTAATAATAGTTTAGCGAAGTACCTGATTATCATTGAAATTTGAACGAAACGACTGACTTTCGGATTCTGTCTTTCTTTTAACAATGAAAGTTGTTTTTGAGAATGAAAAATTTGCATTCCCTTTTTTATTACTTTTCGTTCTGATTGTGTTGCTGATTCGGTGTCTTTTAATGTCTAGCATTTTGAAAGAATAATAATTTTTTATTTCTGTAATTTGACGAAATTTTCAGATTTCTCTCGATAAAAATGAAATCGAGAGTATAAACCTATGTGATGGATGCTGAAAAATGAATTCAAATTACGAAAAATGTAATCGTCTAATGTTTAACAGGACTAATGTCGAATTCTTTTCAACGAGTTCTACACCGGTGCAGTGCAGCTCAACGTGTTTTTGTTGTTGCATTACAAAAACAAAAACACGTAAAGCTGCACTGAACCGGTGCACAGCTCATTGAAAAGAATTCGACATTAGTGTTCGTTCTGATTGAATCTAATCAGCTGCCGGACTTAACACCATAAGATCTCATAGAATAAAGTAGTTGTTTCAGGTGTAATAAGAAAATAAAATATTTGCGGATTACCCAGCATTCTTATCTCGGGAAATAAACAAAAGTGCACTTGCGATAGCTATCTGATATAGAAATAAGAATTCAGTGAAAACAAAGCTGTGATAAATGTTAAGACATCCAATTCATAACAATGTCGATTACAAAGAAAACCTCTATAAATAGAAATCGACACTGAATAGTTAAAATTCAGTGCAGCTATTAGTCGCAAATAAAAAAAATATTAGCGACCGACAGGATGGACGTAAAAGATTTAAGGATGAACTCGCTACGATCAATAATAATAATTTTGTAAGGCACAACTTTGATATTAAAATCAGTAAAAAACCCAACATACTTGGAGACAGTTAGAACCATTTTGAAATAAGCTTTATCCATTGGAAGTGATGTAAAATAAAATCTGTCAAAAAGAAAGAATAAACAAATAAAAGAAAAACACACATGAGCAATTTAGAGATATATGTAATATATTAAATACGTGGGAGCTATGGAATATATCGGGATGACGTTTCTTATGTACGGATTTTTACACGGCAAGCTCAGCCAGGACTACTTTATTCTATAGAGTTTCTGCACACACAAGAAATGTTGAGACCGTAAAAAACCTTAGTCGTCGGTTAATTCGTAAACATGCGTTCCTTTGTTCCAAACGAAAAACGATCGTACCTACATGGCAATAATCAAGTTTCATCCAAACGAATTACGGGCCGAATCATTGTACATATAGTGCATAACATAGAATGAAATCCCAAATGAATCACTGTCACAGTAATGCAAAAATTCTGTTTAGACTATGCAAAGTTATCGCTTAATAGGTACCACAAAATCATCGAGAAAAATATCAGATATATAGCTAAAACTCTCAATAACGAAAGACTCTCTATAAAGTAAACACTAGTTAAACTTGGTTGGTTTGCCTACGAATCAATATATTAATTCATTCTCTGTAACGAAGTAACTCACTCTCTATAGCGAAAAAATCCGCAAAACAATGTTTGTGATAGGTTCCCAGATGCTCACAAACCAATGGGATTTGCTGTCGCTGTCCTGCATGTAATTCAGACTATAGGTACCACCGAGTCAATCAGTGGTAACATGATGTCTGATACCTGTTTATTGTGACTTATTTTGTCCATACATACACGGTTCCTTGGGTTTCGTTATACAGAGCTTTCACTGTAGTTATATAACCCAGAAGTCACAATGTGTGAAAAAATCAACAAAATGAATGATCGAAGTACTCTGCTAACCCGGACTATTACAATCCCAGAAATGAAGTAATGTGAAATTGACATCCTAGTTTATTCCTCAGTGGTTTCAAGTTATTGTAGATCGAATACAAGCAGAATCAGAGAGATTTAATGTGAATTATAAAAAAATGTATTTACGATCTTACCCACGTAAAAGACAAATATGTGCAAAAAATAAATAAATTCATGAAAATACCCTAAATCTTGTATGTACTAATTGCACAGTCGAAAGCTGTTTTATTGAAATTGTATTCTAAAAAAAAAAAAAAAAAATCACCATATAATGATAAGTTTATCTTGCGGTTGCATACAGTACGCAGTTGGTGATAGGGACGTGAAAGACATTGTTTCAGGTTTCAATATTGAGCAACTTAGAAGATAACTAAAGCAGCCTCAGAGACCAATATAAATTGACATTAAGGTAAGGAGGATCGAAATATGAAATCCCTTTAGTATATGATAAAATCGCTCGATTGAATAGAGAACGTTCGTTAAATTCTCATCCATGTATGTATAAAAATATCAAGAAAGAGTAGTCCCCTCCACAATGGGAAGACCCAATCTCGCCACACGAGCCAACAACATCGAAATCGAAGTCAATAACGAAAAGTTTCAGCCTGCAAAGAACACCAAATATCTTGATGTCTCTTTCAATAATCTGTTGAAATTCAACAATCACGCCCAGTTGATCATGAGGAAAGCCAACTACGCTTACTCCCGACTCAACCCTATTATCTGCTATTACTTTCCCATCTGGCACACCATTTCGCCATCTTATATGAAGCAAATGAGCACCCTCGAAAGAAATATCCTGAGGGCTTGTACAGTTGTGTACAGGAAACGTGACGGGCACTACTTTCCCAACATCTCATTGTACGACAGTGCAAACATCACTCCAATCGAGCACACCTCCTAACTCTCGCGCTCAAAGAACTTGAGAAAATCTCTCAACATCCAAACCCCCTTATTAGTCAGCTTTTAACGCATCTCGAAGTTGAAAACTTCCATTATTTATCACCTCTTCACCTTATCAACTCGGAAACGAGAAACATTTATTACCTGGGCGAAAGATTTACTTTCTTCACTAGTAAAGGAAGCCACCATCGTGGATAGGACAACATCCTGGAATCTCGATCCGCGTGGGATTTATCAACGCTGGACCATTTTGGACTTTCGGAATATTTCTCATCATGTTGGAAGAAACGCCAGTCTTCAAGCTAGAGAAATCTCTAACATTCCACAACATTTCGACATTGCATAACTAAGTTAATAATTATTCGAACAATTAAAGTGTAAAGTGAATCAAAGACATAAGTGAAACCTAAGCCAAAATTAAAGCCTGTACATAAATATTTTCAAATATCTCGGGATATCGGTTCGGTTTATAATTTCCCCATAATTCGTTTTGTTTCGTAAATCGCATGTGAAGAATTGAAATATGATTGATTGATTGAAGAAAGAGTAGTTTTGAAAATAAAATACCAAGTGATTGTGAAACCCTACGAGGAAATAATAAAAAAAAAAAAAATCACCTAATATTAGTTTAGAGCAAAGTCTGAAGGCGTTTGCAATATATGACGACTGTTATAAAATTTTAAAGAAATATCATAAAAGCTTGAAATAGGTTTAAAATTTCCGTCAAATTTAATAGGTACCTTTCCAAATGCTAGACGTTAAAGATTTACCTTTATTTTGTTCAAAATAAAATAAAATTTTATAAATTGAATATAAAATATTCAAGCTGCTCAAAAACGATCTGATCGTTTAAAACCTTTTCATCGATCATACTTTGTTTAATGAAATCCTAGATAAGTTTTCCTTTCTCGGTGTTGGTGATTTGTTTGCTTCATCTAAGAATTCATACCCAAAGCATCGTTTTATTAATGCCTTCGCATATTTTTGTAATCGCAAGGCCATATAACGAGATGCTTAAATTTATTTCCAGTATAATTGCATTAAACAATACCATACCCATTAGTATGTATTGGTGGAACAAGCCTATAGGTATCTCAGCTATTGGTAAACTTCCGAATATTTTAATTGTAGCTCCTCCTGAATTATAAATATATAATGTACTATATTTGAGCTTCCTCTCCTTAAATATTGTAAATCTGTATCTTGGATGGAATTTTATTACCACATTCTTATTCATAGAATTCATGTTCCTTTCTACGAGAAAATTTGTAATCGTTTACCAAATAAAATCTCAGTCATAGCTTTCTTCTATTTGTTAATATTCATATAGGCAAGTCACAAATCCAAAGTAGGTTGATCTGCCTTGTATAATAATGTTGATGATAATCATAGCAAAGTTACTGTTAAACGACAGTGTAGGGTGATGCTATTTAACTGTTTTTCGGTTGTTCCATACATACCACCTTACAAAAAAAAACATTTCTTGTTGTTTGTTTTTTAAGCATCCAATTAAATATCACCCCATATGCATAACATTAAATTTTGTGTAGAAAAATAGGATATTTTCACAATGTTTCCAATGTACCTTTTCAAATAATACAGCTCGGCTTAGATATTCAAGAGCTTTTGGTCCTAAGCTACCCAGTTGATCCTCAAGTACCGTCAATTGTCTTAAAACTGATATTACACCCAAAGGTTCTGGGGGTCCCGCAATATATGAAGTTTCCTCATCTCTTTCATCACGTGAACGTGGACGAGAACGATCATAATTTCTTGGAGATCTCGAATGTCTCCTCCTTTCGCGATAAGACGTTTCCGGAGATGGTGATCTACGAGGACGTGGACGAGATCTTCGTGGTGATCGTAATCTTCTTCGCCTTATTGGGCTTGGCGATCGTTTATCATAAGGTAAACGTAATTTCCGTTTGATTTCAAATTTACATTTTGAAACTTCCTTTTTATGTAAGTCCTTCAAGAGACCAGCCCAATATTCTAACCATTCGGGCTTAAAATCGTAATAACTTGGGTCGATATTATCTAGCAAGTGAAAAAGAAATGGAGAAAATCGATTTAATTTTTTTTTCTTAACTTCTATATTATGTTTGTTATTGCTTATTTGAAAGATTTTTTGTTTTTAAGACTTCTAAAATCTATTTGTGAAGAAATTCTGTGAAATTTTATTTTTTTATATATAGTATTCAATTTCACAAAATTTCGTAAAACGCAACAAAATCTATAAAAATTTATTAAGTTATTATTATTCGCCTATTCGATTTATTATTTGAGAGCTTTTATTTTTATTCTGAAATTTTTTTTGAAGACAAACCAAGGCGTAGGAACCATAAATTAGCTACCACTTATCATTAATTTAATTAGACTGTAGGAAAAATAATTACAATGCATGTTTGGAAGATAATAATTATACAGCGTAATTTTAAAAAGGTAATATGAATAAAAATTAGCACAAAGTAAGTAAATATGTACTCCAAATATGTAAATACACAAAAAATTAGTATTTTTTTGTCTTTGTCAAAATATTTACTTCTGTGAACTGACCATTGTTTTACCCGCAAATTTTTATTCGATTAATTCGAAAAGGTTAAGGATAAAATTAATTTCAAAGTATTTTTGTTTTTAAAGCGTTTAATTTAAATTAGTGCGAACCACAAATTTCATCGGGATTTTAGACCAAATTGACTTCATTAAAATCTAATGAAATATCGAGGGTGAACACAGAGTGAAAAATTAAAGGCAACTTCCCTTTCAGTTAGGTACGAACAATTGGAACAGTCCAAGAATATTGGATAAATTTAAATTAACTGTAGCAAACCACTAACAACCTATCATCGATTTAAAATGAACGGAGAGATCGATAGTTGCCCCCATTGATATCAATTAATTTCGGTGGTTCCCTTTTCCCTCGTAATTTCCAAACAATTTCTAACTATAGACCTATTGTAACATTATCTTGCATGCCCAAGTTATTCGAATCTATCTAGATCCCATAACTCCTGAGAGGAGAGGGGTACGGAACTGGTTGAGCAGTCGTTGGAAAGACCATATAAAGTTCTACATACAATGAGGTCTTAACTGTTACCGTACACCCTGTACTTTTAAAGACACAGGGTGTTTTGTGAAAAACTAGCTTTTTATCTTAATCACCCTGTAACTCCTAAATGAGTGATGGCCCCACCCACCTGCCATACAATTTTTTGTTATCTAGGTGAGTGCTATCACCTCCTGTCCTATTGTATATAAAGATTAAGTTCATTTGGCGTTTAATCAGCAAAATCCGTTGTTCTCGATATGATTTTTTGAAAATGATGTTTCATCGTAAAATCATGAAATTTCTAACTATCATTAGTGAAGGGTGGAGTAGGGGGAAACAAAAAAAAATATGGATGAGCTATTTTGATATTTCCTACAACCTGTGAAAGTTTCATACAAATCAGAGATGGTCGGATTTGCCTGAAAGTGTTAATCTAACGTTTAAACAAACAACTGTAAGCTATAACTTCAAAGTTTTAATTTTTAAAGGGATTTTTCATAAAAGATGAGAAAAGAACTTTCAACTTACATTGTGTGGAAGATTTCCGTAAATGTAACAATAATTAATTAAATGGAAAACCACGAAATTAATTTTTTTTTTAAATATTTATTTTTGGGATTGATTAATCCAACAGAAAATACTTTGGAATTGAGTTTTGTTTTTGAATGTTACTTCCCTTATATTCATTTGGAATTATAAAGAATAGGTTTGACGCCCTTTTACTTTATTTACTACTAACATTTTATCCATAATGACTTTGAATATGTTTTTTCAATTCTTTGGTCATCCTCACGAGTATTTTATTATTTAGCTTTTAGTACTACTTTGACTTTATTCATAACACATAAACAAACATTAAGAAAATCTGTAAAATTTAGATAGGAGAAACGAAAACAACACAATAAAGATCAAAAGGAACGTTTCTTCTTATTTATAAATACAAAACAGCTTAAAAAATCGTTCGAATTATGCTTCGAATAACAGCTAGTTTTAAGTGTCCTGATTTCTGTCGTTAAAATCCAAGATAGAAATACTAGCGTAATGATGAGAGGAATTATACATACAAAATTTTGGTGAAAAAATATTCACAGGTTTTCGAGATATAATTTCAAAATTAATTTTAACAAAATAATTATGTTAAATTCTTTTGCTATTTCAGATGTATCCAATGCGACAGTATATGTTGGCAAAAAAAAATCATTTAAATGAATGCACCTGTATATCATAATAGTAATTAAAAACGGCCCTCGCCTTGGTTAATTAACATTTAAAATAGAAACGACGGATATATCAAATCTGAAATAAAACTTATACAAACCTTTCTCAAGATCTTTAGATCGCCGTCTCCAATATTTTCTCCATTCAACCTCATAATCAGGATGACTCTCCGGAACCCCTTCATACTCCCCGAATTCGCGATCAATGTCATCTAATGCTGCACCAAGCATTCTTCTATATCTATCCCAATTACTGGAAGTGTCATCTAAGCGACTAGATTCTTCACGAGCCCTAATCAAAAGAGGAAGTGAAAACAGAAGATTTAACAAAATTAAACAGTTTTAAGTACATTTTTCTTGGTGGTGGTGGTGATGAATCACGCCTTCGAGGTGAAGTTTGCCGACGCTTTCTACTAGAAGCATCACCGGCTATGGCATCACGGTTTTCTCTCTTAGGCTTCCTAAGAGTCACTGGATCAGGCTCAATTATAACTTCACCATTTTTACATTTTTCAATCCATTCATCAATATCTTTTTCCGGAATTTCAAGCATATTCTCTGCATAGTGAACAAGTTTTCGAAATTGAAATTTTCTAAATTTTTCCTTGTTTCCCATTTTATAATCTTTAAAAAGAATTATGTGGATTTTCCGAAAACCTTTTAATTCCTCAAACTTGCGATATATTTTGCGAAATATTGAACGAATACATCTCTCTTTTTGAGATTCTGGCTTTAATGCACCCAAAGCTTCCTTAACATTTTTATACATAATCGGGAAGTGTTTGTGCTATAAAGAAATTTAGTGAGTAACTTGAAATTAATTTAGTCAAAAACTATTATTCCTACAATATAATTCATTTGATGAACACCGCCAACCAGGTGTTGATAAGCATCTCCACTACACTTAGTCCTACACAGCAAACAAAAGTAGTCGATGACACTAAAAGGATTCCTAAATTTCAATACATAGCTCAATCCTAAAACTGGTGCATTCACATTGTACTCCTGTACTGGTTCATCCTCTAAAATATCTAAAAGCTCCTTCCAAGATGGTTTTCTGAACTCGAATTCTTCAATTTTTTGCAAGCGATCATATAAATCAGGAGTAACTGCAAAATGTCGTGTTATAACTCTTATAAATAAATAATATTAAAAAAAAAAAAAACTTACTTTTCTCAATAATTTCACCAGGAAATATTTTAATCGGATTATTTAGACTTGTAAGCGGCTTACAGAATGGTTGTATAAATGGCTTTCGGAAAGTTTCAGCATTTGGCGGGTCTCCGGTAAGCTTTGCTTGATGAGCTTTATCATTAATATGTTTTTTCAATTCCGCCGCATTCAATATATGAGCCACAGAGCACAAATGACAATTAATTGGCCAATTATACCGATAGCGCGGCCCTCTTGAAAATATAAGACTTTCTGTATCATCACTTAACTTTATTTTCGTCTGCATTATTTCATCGATAATTTTTTTCGCTTCCTCACTGAAAGTAAGCTCCAGTTCCTTCTTCGTTTTTTCATTTTCTTTCTTTCCATCACCACTAATAGCACTCCCTTCATTGACCTTATCAGTTTCCTCTTCCTCTAGTACTTCATCATTTTCTTCATTATCATCAGGATTTTCATCACCATCTCCATTTTCATCGCCTTCTGCATTCTCAATGCCTTCAGCATCTTCATCATCCTCTACATTTTCAACGTCTTCAGCATTTTCATCACCTTCTACGATTTCAACGTCTTCAGCATTTTCATCGCCCTCTGCGATTTCAACGTCTTCAGCATTTTCATCGCATTCTGCATTTTCATCGTCGTCAATTTGTTCTTCATCTTCATTTTCTTGAACTATTTCTTGCTCCTCTTCCTCCTCCTCCGCTTTCTCCTGCTATGAATATATAAAGAATTAGAAATTTCCAACTTGAATTGAGATAATAAAGCTTTGGAGTAAATAATTTAGTTTTGGTATATTTTTACTTTTTTGGTGTGGTATGCAGCATTTAGATGATATATGCTCGAATATATTCACAGATGTAAGTATATTCGATATGGATTTCAATATTTAGGGATGATTTCACCTAAAGTGGTTTGACTTGAGTCTGTAAAGATTATAGAAACATTTCCGAAACATAAATGCATTTAGATATCAAAAATTTCAACAATATCCGCCATTAGATATAACAAAGGCGTAGTTGAAACGTAAACGGATACATACTGTATCTTAGAACAAAGAAAGATATAGAAGGGAACATAAAAAATTTAGTTTGCCTTCACTCGCAGAAATTCTTGTCAGTAGCTTAGAAAAAAGACAGCTACATAGCAGCATAACTAGAATTTTGCAAATTTACTTCTGAGAAATTTGGTTGTCGATTTGTGCTGGCTGAGCACAAATTTTGGTTTTGGGTTAAATATTTCGGAAATTTTTCTCGATAACTGATATGATTGCTTTTCATATTGTAGGAGTACAAATAGGTGTGATTGTAACACAGGCGCGAAATTTAAGTTGTACTTACCTACAAAATTTCAACTCGCTCGCTAGAACAACGAGTTCTCAAGTTTTCGTGTGGACAAAAAACAGAAACACAGGCGGGCAAACAGACGGACGGACATTTAAAATCAAAACAATTTTATACCAGTTTCCATTGATCACGTTTCCTAGCAGAAGTGTTATACTTTTCTTGCAGTGCTACACTGAAATCGTTCCATTGACGTGCACTGCTCTTAGAATATAGAGAGAACAGAAGTGTTGATACCTATAAAATTCGTGTACATGAGCGTGGCTTTTCTTCAAATCTTGAAGTTGGAAAAATTGGAAAAATGGATGTTCAGCTGCCTACATTTGAAAGAGCTGAGAAACTCCTGAGGTGCTTTGCGTAGCAACAGCGACTAAGACCATTTTTGCTGGGATCAAATGGAATATTTTCAGATATATATCTTGTTGCCCCGCTCTCTATGTTGAGTTTTACTACACGCCGTTACTGAGCTTTCACTACAGCGGCAACAAATTCTAACACAACCAAAATTTGAAAACTACTATTTTGCGTTCACTCTGCCAAATTTTGACGGTTAACGACTATGCTTGACTATGAATATTGATCACTCCGCACTTTGAATGTACGAAATAGTCGAGCGTAGTCGATTTGACACAACTACTACGCTACCAATGTGGCAGTGAACGTGATCATTGACTCATGATTATGATGATTTTAAATTATTAAGAACAAGTACAAATTAGATATTTTGAATATTGTTCAACTGTGTTGTATATGTGTGATGAAAGTGCGTTCACGAGGCTACAAAGGTTGCAAAACAAAGCTATGAGAGCTATATTGAAGTGCAGCAGGTACACAAGAATTTCAGATATGTTAAGTGCATTGTGTTGGTTTATGCCTAATCTACAATGCATGGTAAAACCACGTCGTCAAAACGATATCGTTTGCTGAAGAACGCATATAAATACACGAAATATGTAAGTAGTGGTAAACAGCAAAATTAAACAGCTGTTGATCTGTCAATTATCATAAATGTAATTGCTTTCTCGGATGCATTGCAGAATTACATCAAAGAAAATATTTGGTCTCAATAATTTATATTATAGTATAGTAAACTAAGAAATTGCTTGGGAAAAGTCAAATAATATAAAATATTGCTTTAAAGACTGAAAGTACAAGTCCGAGTTTACAGCTGTTTTGTTCTAAATTCCCCTACATGGTTCTAAATTAGCTGAATACAGCTGAGGTATTACTATATCGTTTTTGCTGATTAACTACTACACATAAGCTCGTGCTCATGTCGTCAAATGAGTGAAAGAGAACAGACATTTATGCACGCAGGAATTTTCAAAGGCAAGAGTGTGAAGCAAACAAAAATCCATGTCGTTTTAACGACGTGGTTTTACCATGTATTGTAGATTAGGCATAAGTGTCAACAGTGTGTAGCTATGAATGTTATATTGTTTGTAAAATTAGAAGGAGGATGTATGCCTAAATATTTAGCATGCCCAATTAATTATGTTAGAGATATATAGCCATACTTGTTCAGAAATGCAAATGACTTTCGATTGCCATTATTTAAGAATAGGTTAGCCCAAAATAGTTTAGTGTACAGAGGTTTTCAGTTATTTAACATGTTACCATCAAATGTTAAAACAGATACAAATACTAAAATTGTAAAAAAAAAACACATTATAGAATTGGTTAAAAATAGTTTTTGAATTATAATGTCATGATATTGTATAAAATAGTAATTCACTAAATAAATCAAATCAATCAATCAAAATAAAAAATTAAAAAAATTAGGTGTGCTCCTTTTACAAACAATAAAGAAACGCAAAACTTTAGTTAGAATTTAGTATTGCATCAAGAGTATTCCAAAACGTGAAATTGTGGAGCAGAGGTAAAGGAGTTAGGTAAAATTGAATTGTGCGCAGTTCATGAGTCACATATTTTTTGTGCATCCCATTTTATTCTATGTATATAGGTTTGCAGTTGCAGTTCAGACCTTTACTTGCTATGCTTGTTGTTTAAAAAAAAAAAGTATTAAAAGGCTGAGAAAATATTTTGCAAATTAAGCAATTTGTGAAAATCACATTTTATCTAAACGTCGCTAAAACTGAATTTGAGAAATGTTTTTAAAAATAAATTTGTTCTGAAATGATTTCAAATCAGTAGAATTAGAAGACGTCAATGTGATCATTTTGAGCGAAAAAGGAGAGCTTCATTTAGGATCATAATGAGCTAAAAAGGAACTGTCCATCTATGATCATTCAGAGGGCAGAACTAAAAATAAAGTTCTATTTCGAAGTTCAAAACGAGAGCTCTTTTCTAATGACATGCCTATGTTAAAATGATGCTGATACCGAGTGCTTTGTCGTCCTATAACGCTTCTCGATTACTCGCAAGATATTAGACTTTCCTACTAGGTTACTTGAGGAATTACCTATAAATAATGCATTGGTAGAAAATGATGGAATCTGTTCCAGTACTCATTCTGCCAGTAACTTTTCTTTGTTGCGTAAATACCTTTGGCTATCAACGAATTCAAATGGGAGGAAAAAGCTAAAGATGATGCGCAGTTCATTTTATACATGTAGCAATGGAAATGTATTGCAAATCCACAATGTAAAGTTTGGTCAAATCTCAAATTTGTAGTACGTGGCCACAGCCCCCAACACTGAAGAAAAATTTGGCAAATTTTCTATAGTGAATGAAATCATTCATCAGTTATATCATTTCTTCCAAATCATCAATAATATTAAATAATAAAAAAAATAAAAAATAAACTTTTGATCTTTGAATATCAATTCTGACCGTTCTTGTGACCACGAACGTACTTGTTTAGTTTCAGAAGCCGGCTAAGAAGGAAGACAAGCAACAACAATAAGTGGCTTGTGTAATGGCATT
Organism: Dioctria rufipes; assembly: GCA_963924295.1. Classification (NCBI taxonomy): domain Eukaryota; kingdom Metazoa; phylum Arthropoda; class Insecta; order Diptera; family Asilidae; genus Dioctria; species Dioctria rufipes. The sequence goes on along the minus strand of OZ002740.1, from coordinate 18,301,500 downwards.
TGGCATGTTCATAGACGCAGATGTAATTTGTATAGATTACTTGTGTGAATCATGCTTTAGCAAAGATTCTTTTTGTTGCACAGACAAAAAATAGATAGTTCTTTCATAACTTCTCAGTCTTCCTTCGTAGTATTTAGATATTACAGTTGCATTTCTTTTTTACGTGCGACCTTGCCTTGCGCTTCGGATTATTATTCTTGCTGAGATAAAAAATGTAGAAACTAGCAATTCAGTCATAGTTTTCGTGGGTAATTTTTTTCTATAATATTAATTACTTAAATTTTGCATTTCAAGAACAAGTCATCTAATAAATATAAAAGTGAAAATTTCCGCCATTCTTTACTATCATGGTATGTACTTATATTGAAAATTTTTTGAATCATGTACATAAGAAATTATTTATAAATTAAAGTTTAAAGTTGACTTTAGTTTATTTTACGAAATATTGAATGGATTATAACATATTAAATAGTTTATAACAAAATTATAAAATAAAATTCACGCAGTTAACCTCAAAATGGCGAAAAAAAATTGACGGTACTCACTTTGGCTTTCAAATTCTTAGCTTTCATTTCTTTCACTTCTTTAGCCATTATCACAATGATAAAAAAATCTTTGGTGTTTTAATTTAATTTAATTAAACACACTACTAAACTGAGTAGATTCACAAATTCCTTGATCGTCAGCACAGCACACAAAAATCGATAGAAAATCCGCCTCGACTTCAAAGTATTGACACGAATGACAAATTAATGTAAGCATGGTAATACCATTTAGTACTACGCTTACATGGAAACTTAAATACTCAGATTTGAAATATACATTTTCAACCCTAATGTTAGCTTTTATTTGTATTTAAAATCAAAAACAAATTTTTAATAAAGTTTTCAAAGTTTATTATTATTATTAATTGGTAATGGCAGAATGTAAATAGGATCGCCAAATTGCAGTTTAAGCATACCAGTGTCTTTTCTAAAATGAGTCGCCTGTCCTTGTCCAATCCGAGTTCCCTCATTTCAAACAGTTCGATTATAGCACGAATCGAAAATTCGCAATTCGAAAAGGTGGATTTTTGACAATGACAGTTTATTTACTGTTATAGTGGCTTGTATAATTGCATTAAAGTTTATATAGTTGTTGCGGCATAATCAAAACTTTAGGGAAGGTAAGAATTTAAGAGTATATATAATAACTGCACAGATAATATTTCGTGACTGAGTAGATTTGTTCTTAAGTAATTATTTACGCATTAGTTGAATTTTCTATGAATAGTGAAACAAAGAGGACAGACCGAGTAATACCTATTTATTAGTTATAAATTTTTTTAAAAATAACTTCAAAATTGAAAAAGAAGTCTCAACTCACTCATGTTAATGGGAAAATTAGGTTTTTAAATGCATCTGCAATGTTCGCAAAGGTGTTTCCATGTTCTAGGGAGGGGTCGACAAAAGGTATCTAATAAAAGGTAAAGAATCAAGAGAGCCTCCTGTAGACTTGCCTATCTGAGTTGTTTAGCACACATTGGCGTTGTGGAGACCGTAAGAATGAACTGCCATCAACAATAGCTAAATGTATTAAATATTCATATTCATGACTGTTGGTTAACATTCATTTTTTTGTTATTTCTTATTTTTATTGTAAGAAATTAATTACCTAAGAATGTCAATAACAAACACTTTCATGAACATTGTTAGTTGTGATGATTGGGTGTTCTGCAAGGGCCCTTTTTTCGCTTTTAAGGCTTTTAACAATTTTAAAATTCTGTGTATTTTTGTGGGGAATATGCACGAGTATATTCTATTCTAACCGATAGACAGGTCTGGCAACCATTATCCTAGATTCCAGAAGGTTTTCCATTAATTGTACTGAACTGACTGCAGAAAGTACGTTACCCCTGTTCACGAACGCAATACGATACCGTGCGATATTTTGTTGATGTCCTGCTCTTCCTATAGATCTATCTCAATTTGCTACAACTTAATTTGTTTTGTTTTTTGAAGGCAAAAAAAATATTGTGAAATTCATCGCCAAAGTGCATTGCTGTGATACATTTTTTTATTGGATGAAACGTAGAAAGAGTAAGCATGCTTAGCGACAACCACATTGCTGCAGCCAATCGGAACTCTATCACATGCGATATACCAAGCTCGTGTACAAGCCCTGAAGGTAAGAAATACATCCAAGCAAGCCTCAGGCCTAAAGCAATAATCAGGCTCGTTAAAAGACTCGATTTTGCATAACCACTTTAGGGGAAGGCACAGGTCCTGGCGGCCTAGTCACCCCTTCTCTTAACATTAAGCCCTAGATCTGGCCTCTCTCAGGCTTCCTTACAGCTCACCTCAAGGATTGCCTCAGAGAATTGAAAACAAAATGATACTACCTGGCATTGTAATTTTGATAGTACATCCAGTGGTGGAACTTTTAGGCCTGAGTTACAATTACAACTGATCTGTCGACTGTGACTTGATTTTAAGCCGAAGTCGACGCGGAGGTGAAAGTTGTAATTAAATTAAAGCTTAAACAAACCAGAAGTCCCGACTTCTGTGATTGAACTGAAGTTGGTCGCAGTCAACACCAGCTTTGCACTTTGAGCAAAGTTTAGTTTCAGTCGCAGTCACAGTTGAAGTCGAAGTTGCAATTGTATCTTACCACTTGCATTTACCATTTGGGCAAAGTCGCAGTCGACAGATCAGTCGTAATTGTAATTCACGCTTAACTACTATAGTAGTAAATCTATTACTTTCAGTATCTAGAAAAATTCTACTTCCCTTAGTTCAGTCTTCACTACAGGACTTAAAGTATACTATTCAAAACTGGTCTAATCTCTTTTTTTTTTTTTTGAATAAAGATAATACAAATATATATTGTTATTACATACACTTAATATTTTTTCTAGAGTTCACCTTCAACGTGAAAAATCAGAGTTGAAGAATTAAACCTTAGTCATGAATACATTCCATAATAAAAATTGGATAAAAGATGAAAGGAATAACGATCTATTACCACCATGGAGATCATCCGGAATAAGGTGAATTTCTGAAACATTTAATTTAATTTTTTTGCATTCACTTTACTTTTAATAATTATACAAATCTATCGCACAAGCAATTATCTGTCGTTAATTAAAAACGTAGTTTCAACACTTTGAATAAATAAGAATGAAATGGAAGACAAAATTAACGTAACTGATTAGCAAATTATGAAGAATAATTAGAAAAATTGAAGTTTTGAGTGGTTGTAGTTGATGCAATGGATAACATTTTTGCTTGATCTTGTTCCTATGGATTTACATTCAATCTTTTAATGAGCGTCAGCATTAATAGTAAAAGTATTCTGCTGATAACAAAATATACACTCAAAAGCACTATGATGATGTTGTTAATATATGAATAAACTATCACTCGGCAATTCGGAGTCCATCAACCATCCAATATTTAAAATCCAATTATCACAATTCAAATACTTGGAATTTCTTTATGTAACCGAGTACATTACGAAGGATTCATGTGGATCAATGATGTTGGAAATGAGCATAATACAATTATCTTTATATAGTTATTATGATCTTTAGCCTTAGTTTCTCTTTTTCTTACTAATTTAATTTCAAACTCTACCCTATGATTTTGTTTTTGTTTTAGTCAATATAAATCCGAACAGTTAGCATACGATTCTCCAATTAATTGGAAAAGAGAGGAGAGACTTACAGATGCTACTTTAGATGATATTGACATAGAATATAGTATGTACAGACGCAATCCAGAAAATCATCCACAATATGAAATTGAGAGGGAAAATTTTTTCGAGAAAAGGTTTAAAAATTTTCAAAAAGGTATGTTTAAGATTCTACAACCAGTAAATTTATTAAAAACAAGTAAAAAAGCTAGAATTGTTCTAAGACTAATTCTTATGATACTTTAAATGAATGCCCGTATGCCATTTTCAGATGGATGACCATCTGTACAAGTTTGATTAAGTGGTTTTTCGCATTTATTTCTAGAACAGTTCGGCGGGTAGTAAAAATGATTATGAATAATTTCATAGAGTTTCATATTCCAAAGAAGTATATTTTATTATTATTATGATTACTTTATTAGTAGATTACGTAAATACTTAAGGCTTGGTAATCTATATAATCATGATAAATATTCAGTATTCACTTAATTAATATTCCTGTTTATAACAAATTCTATACATTTGTTTTTATAAAAATTCCATCTTGTTTTATTCTTTAAATTACTAGGAAGAGTAGGAGAAGCCTCTATATATTAGTGAGTTCTGACCAGCTCGTGTGTTATATCTCGGCAGTCTTATATATTATTATTGTTTCTTCTTAGTTGATATGGTTGGACATCCCTGTATTAGTTCATTTAGGTATCTCGATAGTTTTTGACTCTTCACTTTGTAAATAAATAGAAGCATTGTATTTGTGTATATCTGTTGCATCTTAAAATTATTATCCTCATTGCTTTATTCTATAGCTTTTGTAAATACTCAATCATTCCTTGTGCGGCTAAGATAGTATTGTTGAGCAATATTCGGAATGAGGTTTTATAATCACAATATATATATATGTCAATTGCACTTTTCATTGATAGACTTTTCCTGATTCTTCTCTTTTTACCGATTTTATTGCAAATATACTCTATATGGTTTTTGAAGTTTAAGTGACTATCCACTATCACTCCTAAATATAATCACATTTGTAATCGTCTAATTGTTAATTTTTATTTCTAAAGCTTGCATGTAATTAATAATCATAAATTTGGTTTTACTAACATTCAATTGAAGTTTGTTAATTCCAAACCGCTTATTCAGTTTTTTCAAATTTTGCTATATATAAGCGCGTCATCTGCAAAGATCTTAATCTCACCCTATACTTCATCGTTTATGTCATTTATATACAGGGTGGCCCCAAAAGTGACGTCCAAAGATAAAATTTAGGTGCTTCATATTGAGGGGTACCCGAATCACCTCCATGTATGTTATGCAATTTTGCGTAGCTTTCGAGCTGTGATTTTTCAGCAAACTACTAATTTGAACATATTTTTGGTCATAGCCACTTGATGCCGTAGCTCATACCATTGCGCCAAAAGAAATTGTTAAATTCTCTAAAGTTGGTGGTTCCATTACGGCATGGCATGTTGCATATGAAATTAAAGGTCTCGCTGAGTACTATCCACAAAAATAATGCAATTCTGTATATTCACTTAACGTGTAGCACATTAAATTGTCAACAAATATTGTTGAATTGTTTTGAATGGGGATAAAATACAAATTAAAAAGAAAATATTTTATTTTATAATTAAAAAGTGGTTAGCCATCTGGCGTCTACTCTAAGAATGATCTAATTGCCTGACATAAAAAAAAAAAAATTTTTATTTTTACAATCCAAAAAATCGTGTGTCTGTGATTTGTATTATTATAAAAGCTTAGAGTCTAGCGCAGTTTTTAAAGTTACCCAGGACCTAAGGAATTGCAGTTTAAGATTTTTAATTTAAATTTGAAAAGTTCAAGTCTAACTCGCTCGAACGTAAATTCTCCATCTTAGGTCAAAGTTTTTGTAGCTTCCACTAATATTACGAAACTGATTATTTTATGCGTGAAAGTACACTTCATAGAGAGAGAATAATAATAAGAAAAAAAAAAAATGTTTAAAGCCGATCCAGTCGAAAATTTTCAAAAACCCATTAAAAACATCATAATTCGAAAACTACTCAAAATCGCATAACATGCATGGGGTAATTCGGATACCCTTTCGGTCCATCCTGTATATCAAGAAAAGCAGAGCTTCCAATACCGACCCCTGCGACACATCCAGTTTGTTATACATTAATTCCGACAAGATATTATCAATTCTTGTTCTTTAACAGCGATCACTTAAATAATCAACAAACCATTTTAACTCTTTACTGTTAACTCTATATTTGTTTAGCTTATTTAGTAATATTCATGGTTCAACCGTCTCAAAAGCTTTTTTTTTTCATCTACTTCTTCTTTCCACTGTGTAATGACAAAATTTAACGCCACTGTGTCTAAGTTGTTAGTCTCCATATATTCTTCTAGTTGTACTTGCACTCCATTAATGGTAACATGTTTATTGGTCTGTATTCTTCGCGTTTGACAGTGTTTTTAACTTTTTTCAATTGGAATCACGAGAGATTCCTTCCAGCATTTCGGAAATACTCCACTAGATAACGATTTATTAACTATGCTAGTTATAACCGATATTAGTTCCATATTTTCAATTATAATTCCTGAGGCTAATTTTGTTATAGTGTTTCTTCTGGTTAAGGCTTTTAAAAATTTGTAATTTAAATATAAAACGCTCGTCTGTCGTATGAATTGCATCCTCGTAGGCCTTAGATGGTATAGATCTGTTAATAGTCTCCACACTTTGTATAAAATATTCGTTGAAATTATCTGGAATTTCTTTCTTCTTTGTTATCTTACTATCTCCAAAATCTGTACATTGTATTGTATTTTTTGTATTTTTTAGCATTGCCCGCTTATTTTCTTTCCATATATGTTTGGCTCATGAGCTTTACTTATTCTACATTATACTATATTTCTGCATTTTGCTTTATTTATACTTATTTTGTAAATGTTCCTAATTTTTTTATATTTCATCCATTCATGTTCACTATCTAGCATTCGAGCTCAGTTATATTGAATAATTTTATCTTCTTTCAACCTCTTTAATACTTGACTACACCAGGCACATTCATTTACAGCTTTCCTTACTGTGTATTTATTAATAACTTTACTTAACTTTTTATCTAGCTCACTTGCGCAATCCAAAACCTCTTCAAAGTATGTATACAACTTCATTAATATTTTTACAAACTAATTCCCTGTTAAAATCTGTCTGGTTTTACTTGAATATTTTATACATACGTTTTTCACTGTTATATATTTTTTTATTCGTATTAATTTCAATTTCAATTTGTATGCTTTCATGATCACTTATTTTCAAATTTGGTTAAAAGCACTTAAATTATTTATTATTATTAAAATTATTATTTTTCTCTTTATAGTACAACCTTAAAATAAGCCTAATACAATAAAGGTTGTTAGGCCCACGGCTACTAGGCCATCTGGGCTCTGTCAGTCCTATGGTCTGGTGGTTCTTATTCTTCTATTATTTCTTAATATTGCTTCTTTTTTTTCTGTATTATTTCTAATGTAGCAATCATGCTATTTTATTGTTTTTTTTTTCCTTAAAGGTTAGAGAGTTCATTGCTTTTACAAAATTTTACCTATTATTAAACAACTAGAGAAATTATTTTTTTTTAAATTAGTAAATTTTACCTATTATTAATTACAAGATGTTTATGTATGTCTATACTTATTTTATACTAGCTTCCTATAATAAGTACCTTGTACAGTTTTTGTTTTTTTACCTCATCTTTTCTTCTCTCTTACTAAGGGGTTGTCTTAAATATATATCTTTTCCTTTTAGTGTAGTGTTCCACTCTCTTCCCCTCTTTTTTTTTTATATAATTTTTACCACGGTGGTTGTATTGTTTGTCGCTGGTGGCGTTGGTATGTGCGTCTGGGTACGTTCGGTGCGTTATAGTCTAGTCGTTAGTCCGTTGGAAATTAGTAGTTGCTTGAGTGCGGGGATTAGTGCGTTCGTATCCTCTCTGGTGTATTTCAGGAGGTCCGTTTGTCTTGTCGTGATTCCTCGTTCGTTAAGTAGTCTCGTTAGCTCCCCGCGCTCGAAAAAGATGTTATATGCTGTAAATGGTAGTTCTCCGTCGCAGTGGTTGCTGGTCGGGCCCGGCTGCCTTTTAAAAATATGCTCTTTGATGGCTAGGAAGTGTCCCAACCTGACTCTGGCCATTTCTATCATCGAGCGTCTGGGGAATTCGTTCATTTTAGGTTGGAGGAACCTTTTGTGGTGGCTCGCCAGGAAGTTGTGTGAGCCATTCCAGGGGAGTTGCTCGCAGGCTTCTCGTAGATGTTTGCAGTGCATTACTGCCGCTTTGTATGCCGGCGGATAGATAGTAGGTTGTTCGCTTGCGGCTGTGCTTTTAGCCAGGCAGTCCGCACTTTCGTTGTCGGGAATGCCTACATGGCCCGGACACCACGCGATCCAGATCATATCGTTTTGGATGGTATTTCTGATATTGTGGGCTAGTGCGTTCTTGTTAGATAGATTCTGGATCGCTTTGATAGCCGATAGGCTATCAGAGAAGATTGCTGTGGTGCCCTTTTGGGTGGCTGCCTCCCAGATGGCCGTAAGTTCGGCCGTGTAGACATTGCACCATGCAGGGAGTTTGTGACAGATCTGCGTCTGTCCTTTGGCGCTCTCGGCAATGACTGCCATGACTACAGCGTTCTCGGATTTGGAGGCGTCTGTGTAGATCACCGTGTCTGCGTTGATGCCATCACAGAGTTCTTTATGTAGTCTAGTTTTGCAATTGTCAAGGTCATGGTACTGTTGCTCGTTCGTTATTATTTTATTTGTCTTGATCCTCCAGGGAGGGAGAAGCAGGGTGGGGTTTGAGGAGTTAGGGTTGAATGGGATTGTTTTCAGGGATGAGGGGCATCTTCTACCGATCGGTGTAGGCCCGACCTTGTGCGTGTAGCACGGTGTCTGTGGGTGGACATGATGTCCACAATCAGATCATATAGAGGAGCTTGAGGATTGTGGAGGTTTTCGAAGAGGAGGCTTGTAGCAAGGTGGTCTCTTCTTGACGAAAACGTAAGGAGGCCCGCCTCTATAAGAAGGCTGTTGATTGGTGTTGTACGTAGAGCACCAATGGCCGTTCTGGCGGAGACGTTTATTGCCTTCTGCACTTTACATGCATTTCGTTTAGTGGAGAAACCGTAGATTGCGATCGCATATTCTATCCTACCCATGATAAGCTGTCTTACTATTAAGCAGGCGGTTGGAAGCGGGGGGCCCAACTTTCTCCTGCAAATGACTGAGAAGGTTGTTTCTTCTGTTACGTCCTCTACGATTGAGTTGGTATGTTTGCTCCAGTCCAGGGTTTTGGAGATGTGCAGACCCAGGATGTTGAGCTCATTTTGTAGTAGGATTGAAGCTGTGTTATAGTGGATTTGAGTTTCGTGGCAATTCCGTCTTCTGCAGACGTGCAGCGCCTGCAGCTTATTTAGGGCCACCTTAGGACCATTTAGTTCAGACCAGACTGAGATTTTGTTCAGGGTCTGAGTGAGGATTGAATTTACGAATGGTGGGTTGCCGCATGCATAGCAGACAATGTTATCTGCGTAGATGTTATAAAGGAGGTCAGGCACCGCGCTGAGCTAGGATGACAGGGAGTGCATGAAGGTGTTGAACAGATGTAGGTAGGGGAGAAGTGCCCTCCAACCTTGACCTTTATTCGTCTTTCAGAAAAGATTCGACCAGCTTGGTGAAGTTCGTGCCGGCCTTCCATTCAATGAGCTGCTTGATGACGGAGTGCTTGGGAGTTTTGTCAAAAGCTTTTTCTAAATCTATGGATAGCAAAACAGTGTGTTGGGCTCTAGATAATGCGCATTTCAGGTTGTGCTCCAGTTTCTGCAGAAGGTTTTGAGTCCATCTGCCTGGTCTGTAGCTCCAAATCGTCGGAAGCAGCTTTTGTTCTAGGAGCCAACTTAACCTGTTTACCATCAGCTTCTCAAGGATTTTGGAGGAGGTCTTGAGGAGGGAGATCGGTCTGGTGTCAGAGGGGGATGGACAGCGGATGTTCCCCTTGGGGATAGCACGGATCTCTGTTAGTTTCCACTCAGTCGGAAAACTGCCGAGAGCTAGAGATCGATTACACAGTCCCGTCAATCTGTGGTGCCAGATTTCCGGAGCCTGCTTGATCATTCCGAAGGAGATATTATCCAGACCTGGAGTGGAACCTTGAAAGGAGTTAAGCGTACGCTTAAGTTGCAGGAGTGAGAATGGGATTTCAAGTTGGGATGGGGGAATGTTTTCAATTTCCTGGGGTATGCACCACTCCAATTGAGCTTTCGTAGAGCAATAAGGTGCAGAGCGATCTGCGTCTGTTGAGTAACTGGTGCAGTGCTTTGCAAGGTGTTTTGCCATTTGCACTGGATCAGTAACAATCGTGCTGTCCACGCAAAGGCCTGTGATGCCTACCTTAGCGGGGTGACCACAAATTGCTCTGACCCTGCGCCAGTTCTTTTTCATGGGGGTAGAGGAGTCGATGCTGAAGGCGAAATTCTGCCAGGCTTGTTTTTTCGCGGTCTTGATTTCCCTTCTCATGAGGGCATTTACTTTCCGATAGTTGACAGCATTCTCAGTGGTAGGATATTTCTTGAAGAATCTCCATGCTCTGTCCTTGCATACTACGAGCTGTTTGACCTTGGGGATGAATCAACGTGGCTGGACTTTCACTTTCAGTCGTAACGAAGGGATGGAGTTATTGGCTGCCTGTCGAATTGCTCTGGCAAGAACCGCTGCTTCCCTGTCTGGGTCCAGACTTTGGGGGGGGGGCGTTCTTTGAGGTAGTTTTTGATTATTTCGGCAAAGTTGTTCCTGTCCGCCTTTGGCTCAACGTATCGCGGAATGTCCTGGACAGTCGAGAGAGTTCTCTCCATGGTTAAAAGAATCGGGAAGTGATTACTACCTCGGGGGTTCTCCACTGTACTCCACTTGATAGCTGGGGCAGAGATGGGGAGACCAGGGAAAGGTCAATGTGTGCGAGGGTGTTTCTGGTGTTCTGGATTGTAGGGCTACCGTCATTCAGCCACTCCGCTATAGTCCTGCCTCTAGTGTCGCCTCTGGGAGAACCCCACAGCGGATGATATGCGTTGAGGTTCCCCAGAAGGAGCACCGCACCCGGGACTTGATCCACCAGGGATTGCAGGGCGCTTACCGTGACAGCGTCCTCGGCAGTGATATACACCGTAATGATGTGGAAAATGGGGTGGAGGGAGATTTTGACAGCTACGGCTGTGAGGGACGAGGTTAGAGGGAGTTCGGACGCCGGTATGTCGCTTCTGACAAACACCCCAACTCCGCCACTTCGGAAGGTGCGGTGGTTTGCCAGGAACGGCCTGAAGTTGGAAAGGCGTGGGGGACAGGCTCCGTTTTGGAGATGCGTTTCCTGAATAGCCAGGATGCCGGGATCAAAATGATCAACTAGGAGTTGAAGGCTGCCTAGGTTATTGTAGTAGCCGCAGACGTTCCATTGGAGTACAGTGAGGTCTTCATGGTGTTTCCGCGGAACCACCTGGGAGTTGGACATGGGAGTGAGTAAGAGGAGGGAATGCGGATCAAGACAAGTGGGTCATATGTCGTCTAGTCTAAAACAATCACCATGTTCTCGTCGTCCGTTCCACCTAAGATAGTGGAGACGTTAGGTGAGTCTTAAGTCTGAGTCAAATCTAGTGCCTGGGGATGGTATTGGGGAGAATGTAATGTTAGTGGGGGTGAGGGGGGAGCTTTTAAAATTAGGTGAGCTGGAGATGGCATCTTGATTTAGTTGCGATAAGGATGATGGGTTTTGGATGAAGGAAGTAGGAACGTAAGTGTTGAAGCTGAAGGGCTATATTTTGTGGAGGGGTGTGTTGGTGTCTAGCCCTGCTTTGTTTTGTTGTGTAGTTGGTGTGTTGCTAGAGGAGGGTTTGTTGTGGATCTGTGCTGCAGTGGAGAATGTAGCGTTGCTGTTTGGATGTGGTATTTTGCTTTCTGGAACATCTGTCTGTGAATTGTTGGGGATAGTCAATGGCTGCGAGACCGTTTTTGTAAGCTGAGCCGAGTTGAGAGGGATAGACTGTTTCGAAGTTGTCCGTTGAGATTTGGCTGTGGATCGTATCTGCGGGTTGGCATTTTTGGAAGCTTCCGCTGTAACAAACGTTGCTGTTACATGGAGCCTAATACACTATAAGTCCATAAAACCATGCAGAAATGCTTAGTTCCTTGAGTTGTCGGTCAATAGCTCACTTAGATGTTTCAGCGAAGCTCTCTTATTCCTATACCTTAGGACACGTACCCGCTGTACACCGCTGTGAAGCGTTATGCGTTACAGTATAAGTATTATCTACGTTCATATCAAGTAACAATTTCAGAATGGTTTGTAGCTTCCGAGCAAGGGCTCTAGTTAAATCATAAGCAACGCTTGTCGTATAATCTTCAATTCAGGTTTCAAGTGATTAATGTATGCATTTAGGATTCGTTGAGTAACTTCCTTGCCGTTGCTTTCTTGAATTTAAGCAAATGGTGCCTTGAGTTAACATATTCAGCATTTGTGGTACACTCAACCGATTTTCGCATCTCGTTGTTGCACAATAAATTCGTAGCACATCCTAAAGGAAAAGGAATTGAATTAAATGAAGAGAAAAATAAAAAGAGTGAACGAAAAACAAAACTAAGTATAGGTGAAGAATGTAAATAATGTTGTCAAGCAGGGTCCACACAAACAGGAAAACCTAAGTAGCTGATCATGTAAACTCGCCAAAAGGTTCCCATGTCCACATAGGCGCATGCGATCATAAAGGTACATTCAGTAATTCAATTAAAATAACTATTAAAGTATAAAAGTAACGAGAGGTTATTGATTTATGCCAATGCCATATTTTTTAATACGTGTACTTTCCTAAAGAAAAAGTATTTCATGGTTCGTACACTCACAACACTAAACGTTCATTAGATTGTGCTATAAGTATTTTATTCACAAGAATGAGGCAGCGAAAACCCCAGCCCACAGCTTGCTTTCTCAGACTGTAATAAATAGACACACACGTCATGACTGTATGATAATAAAAGAAAATTGTAATATGATTTTGAAATAATTCCAGTTTAAATAGTGTTTGACAGAAGGTAGGAGTTTGTTAAAATTGAAGTGTCAATCAACTTAGTATGCTAGGTAAAGTGCGGAATGGATTTAATTCCTCAAGGTAGTAGAAGTACGAAAGATTGTGAACATAGGCACAGTTAGAATTAAGAAATAGATAACATAACCACTGTTTATATGAAATATTTTTATGTTAAAGAAAAAAAAGGGAAACATTGTCATTAGGGAAAATTGAATTGTAGCAATAAGGACCAGTGGCGGGTGTAAGTACTAAGTAAAGAAGGTCAGTAATTGAAATAAACATTAGATGCCAGTGGGTGAACGGCTTAGGGCAGTACCATCGTACCAACCCACATGGAGAAGTGCGGTTCAGACTTCGATTCGCTATTCGAAAGTGGTTAAGCTAGCGTACAAGAAGGCCATTTTGTGATTCGTGTTGGAAGCATAAAGTCACACGCTCCAACAGTACAAGCAATTTTCTAAAAAAAAAAGAAAACAGCAAGTGAAAGTTATAGAAAGATGTTCCAGTGCTCATAACTATTGAGAAAAGTGTATAGGAGCACAGTACAACAAAGCAGTCAACCGTTGATTGAGGAAACAGTTAAGCTAAAAAGCAATGTAAGGATACCGGATCTAAGCAAACGGTTTAAAAGAGATTGCCATTGGGAGCCGCAAGAGACCGGCCAGAAGAAGCTGAAATTCCAGCGATTTTTATATGAGGGACTCCAGACAAAGGCGTCGCAAGAAGTCCCGTAAGATTCCGCATTACAATTAGCAGCCTAAAGGAAACAAACATACGAATAAAAAAATATATAGAAGAAGCCGGAAGCAGTGTGTGGTATAAATGAGCTCATCGGATGCAGGTCGAGTTGATAACCACGTGCCATCGGAGAAAGTCTTCACACCCGCTGGTCCAGGTGACACGTGTAACAAGTATGGAGCTTTTAGGTTAAGGTTAAGTGCACAGGTTAGTTACATTATTGAATATTATTTTAAGATTTAAATTCTCAGGATAGGATATTGAAGTATTTGAATTATATTTAAGCTTACAAGTAGTACGCACAATAAGGTATTTATAATAATTAAAGGCTGACACATGAATTTGATTGGGACGAGTTTTAATTCAGCCCTTGTTCCTCAGAGTTGATAAATGTTTTAAGTAAAAAATGAGTTATACCGCGAAGGAGACTCCAGTTTTAATTTTGCTGGGGCTAGTTACAATGGGAGCTTGGTTGCCATAGGTAGCGTACCACTGCCTTCTTACTTCGTAGTGGGTGAGGTGATTGTCCACTTGTAATTTTACTATGGCTTTCTCTCTTGCATAGGCTGGACATCTTGGGTCTAGAGTGGTGTGGTCTCCGTACACATCGCAGCTAATGCAATACACTTTCTCACAAACGTGAGTAGTATCGCCACTAGCTTTGGTCAGTCCGCAGTGTGGACAGACCGGGGTAATGTGACATCCACTTTCGTGGTGTCGGAATTTGAAGCATTTTCTGCATCTTAGTGGGGCCGGATACTACGGACAGGGAGCCTCTCGAAGCAGCAGACGATTATTAGTTTTCCAATCTATGTTGAAATCATCTGCAATTTCACTTCTTCAACCCTATCTTCCAAATACTCTAAATTTGGTTACTAAATTGATTTTCTGAACCGCTTGGTGATTTATACAAAACGACAGTAACACAAAAATTATTGTGCATTGAACACTTTATAACTACATATCATAAGGAGTTATCCCCGCCCAATTTTTAGGATTTCGAATTGCCATTGCTTCTGTGACCGTATATACACAGCTACTCCACCAGTATGGCAACATCCAAGAAGGGGTTGCCCGATTTAGAGCACTATTGAAATTGTATTTGCTATTTTTATGTAAACGCTATGTACAAAATTTCAGCTCTCTACGTTAACGAGTTGCCAGCCAGTGTCCAAATATAACATAAAAAACGTAATTTTTGTGTGGCAACCCTACCCTACGAAGGAGTTACAAACGGAATGAGAAACTTAGTATACCCTATGATCTCATAGTGTATAATGACATGTTGAAGATTGTTATATTATCGAAATAATTGTATTAAATTACATATGTATTTTGGTGTTGACTTTAATTATTCTTAAAATCTAGCGACAAGAAAAATTTAGTTACAATAAAAAGCCTCTACAATTTTTTAATACAATTTTCGATATCAGCATCGAGTCCAGAATACATCTTTCGACTAAACATAAATAGGGGAATAAAATTTCTAAGTTAAATTCTTAAGTTTATACAGTCACGTTGGTTGAAAGATACAAGTCCAAATATAATTGAAATGATAGCGTTTATTTTAAGTAATTTACTCCATAATTTTTCTTTGGAACTTGATACTTCGTTGTTTTTTGCCAAAAACAGTCGAATCTTGCTCTTGTAAGTTGAATTAATCTATCTACATAGTCCACTTAAATATTATTATGGATTGATAGTAAATTTTATTTCTTAAGAATTTACTTGGCCGACTTTCTTCAAAATTTTAATGCACTGTTTGAAACTAATAAGGTATGAAACGGCAATTATTCTCAGGTAAATATACCAATTAACGTGCCGCTCATCAATTGTGCATAAAAATTCTGAAGAAAAAATATGAAATGGCATCTAAACTAGTACAGGATTTTTAATGACCCAGTCATCAGAATTAATCCACATAATTACAGTAGTTTTGTGAATGTACTAAATGCAAATGTTTTCAAATGCCACCCTGGAATTCCTGGAGAAATCGCAACCACAATTCGACTGTCCTAAAAATTAACATCTGCCGTCAGATGTCCGTCTTTCAAAATTGTCCCTGAGATCCACTACATCCCGGTTCGAGCCCTTATATTGTGGGTATAGGAAAAAAATATTTGTTCAGGACTCGAAACTTATGTGCCCTGTCTATCTATTCCTATAGCGTCAGCAACGTGTTATCCGATTCCCTTTTATGTTCACTTTTCATTCGTGAAGAAGCCTCGATCACACATTATAGGCACATATACAGACATATATAGAGCTTCAGAATGAAACTCAGTTTTCAAACTTGTAGTTGAGAAAAAGGCACCTGCGCTGGATAGAGAGTTAATCATAATCAGTACCTACTCATGGAACAGTGAACCTGGGGCTCGTATCTCGTGTGTATTATAAAGATTTACATTGCCAATGATTCATACAAGTTAACTAGGCATTAATTTTATAACCACTGCAATATTAATCCCATGAGTGATGTAACGAATGCTAATTTGGTTGAAATTATGAGTGAGAAAATTCAAGTTCGACAACTGACATCAAGAATACTTGAAATATAGTAAGAAAGGGATTTATTCAAAATCAACGACGTTAAATTCATAAGAATAACTAGACCAACCATAAATATCCATCTTTTCTATATTTATCGCATTTTCGAGAAGGATTTACGAACTTTAAGGGGATGAACTATGGACACAGTAAAATTTCTCGTGTCCTGACCAGCTAATAGATATGAAAGCTATTTCATTCAGTAATTCGACGAAATTCACCAGCATTTGTTGTATTCTCTAATTGAATCATTCACGAGAGATTCTAAGAAGTTGATGATAATGTAAGAATTTTATGATATTTATTTCCACACACAATCCTCAATATATTATTTTCTGACTGCTTTATAGAAATTTAGTTATTTCCTATATTTTCTTTCAGATTATATTGATCCATTCAATTGCGATTTTGAGACTGAATGGTTAAATTTTTGGAAAACACGTTTAGATATATTACATAAAAAGGACGTTGAGAATGAAAAACTGTTTATGAAAGAAAAAATACAATTGCCGTGGAATAGAGAGCATTCACCAGATCTAAATAGAAGGAGATCTAGATCACTGAAACCACCACCATTACCACCGAAACCAGCAGAAATTAAGCGTTATGAAAGAAGGTACTCAAAATCTCCAGAATATGTTAATCATCGGCTGCGTAATGAAATCGATGAACCACAAAATGAAAGGGAGCCTCTTAAACCTTTAAATGTTATATCAGTTCTTGCCCAATTAACAATACTTGAAGAAGAATTGGATGCCTTGGGACCAAAAGCCCTTGAATTTCATAGTACAGCAATGTTATTTGAAGAGGTGAATATGGTTTTCTTTTTATACATGAATATATTTTATTACATGTAGGTAGGGTAAAATACCAGCCAAGGTCATGTTACTTTCATATCGATCTTTGGGGGGGAGGGGGGTACACATTGCAAGTATTAATCCTTGTTCCAATTATCTAGTTTTTTCTTCTTCTATATTTCTTAAAACCATAGTTGTAGAAAAGTATTTTTTAACCTCTTAGAACACGTGTTCAGCCTTGAGAGGTTTGAAGCGGTGCGATTGCGCGTGCAACTGCCTGAAGAAGTCACAGTTATGCATGTGTTCATGTTGGCGCGGTAAAAGACTATGCGTTCCGACTCGTTGAAAAGAGCTTAGAAACGGTTAAATGAGAGATCAAAATTATTGATTTCAGTCTCGTGCGTGAAACCTCTTCTGCAGTGAGTCACACTTTGTTAATCCTCATTTGTGCTAGTTCGTATTCATATCATCCTGGTAAACTGATTGAGAATATTTGTAACACCCGGTGTCTGGGATATACAGGGTGTCCCGTAAGTCGACGTCAAGCCGGAACCGGGTGATAGACCAAATCGTAACAGTTACCAGAAAAATATAAAAAAGAATCTAAGTCATGTATTTTTCAAATTGTAGTCATTTCTTTTGTTTTCGAGAAAATGTACACCTTGTGATGGTTTTTTAGCTCCTGTTGCTACAAATCTTTTCTTGTTTTTTCAATTTTATTTTTCTTATCTAATCCCGAATAGTGCTTATGTAACCTGTTGCTTTAAGCTCTAAGCAAACTGCTCTAGCTTGGAAGAAAATGTTACATTTTGCCGAACCAACAATATGAAATTAATAATTAAAAGTTGACGCATTTAATAAGGATTCTAAAATGGTACAACACTTGCTACATTTTTTCTTAGATTACTGAAAAAAAAAATTTTTTCTTCAAGAAACCCAGTTTCGAAAAACTTCTTTTCACCTACTAAAATTGATTCTAGTGTACCCAAAGCTTGCCTTAAGAGCGTATCTTTAAGATTCTAGCTTGAGTGAGACGGAGAGTCATTTCATGAAGTCTGAGTGAGGCAGATAGTTACGCTTTCGAGTCAGAGATGCTAACTTTTTGTTAAATTTAGGACAAATTTTCCTTAATTTTAAAATTAAACATCAATTATTTGGATGCTAAGATTTATTATTTACAAAAGATGTTCAAACTGCCTTCCTTCAGCTTCAATACAAGCTCGACATCTTCTTAAAAAAGATCGGGTTATCAGACGGGCAATTCTTCCGTTGTTGACAAATTCAACTGCTTCCGTAATTCTTTGCCGAAGCTCAGCTAAATTTTTAATTGACTTCTTATAAACTTTCTCTTTTACTGCTCCCCAATAAAAGAAATCTAATGAATTTAGATCAGGTGAACGGGCTGGCCACGAGATCGTACCAGACCGCCCTATCCATCTGTCCGGATATTCTTCATTGAGATATTCTCTAACTGAAAGGGCATAGTGCGCTGGGCAGCCGTCTTGCTGATACCACATCTCTCTGTAAATACTTAGTGGCATGTAAATTAGGTAAATGGTTTTGCAAAAAATCTAAATAAACTTCAGCATTAAAGACCTCTGGCAAGTCAAAAGGTCCTATGACTTTTCCGTCTAAAATTCCGGTCCACATGTTTATTTTAAAACGATATTGAGATCTATTTTATCTCATTAAATTCGGATTCTCTACGTGCCACTCGTGTGAGTTGTGTAGGTTCATGTAACCGTCTTTTTTAAATGTCGATTCATCCGACCACAATATTTTCTCGAAGAATCGCGGATTTTCCCGTTGTATTTGTAGCACCGTTTGGCAAAACGCAACCCGAGGTTGATAATCCCGAGGTAGCAGGGTTTGTACTCGCTGTACATGGTATGGGTGTAGCTCATGGTTTTGTAATATTCGGTGAGCTTGGCTTAGAATTTAAAGCAACGGGTTACATAAGCACTATCACTAAGTCACTATCTGTCTGACTCACACTTCATGGAATGACTCTCCGTCTCACTCAAGCTAGAATCTTAAAGATACGCTCTTAAGGCTAGCCTTGGGTACACTAGAATCAATTTTAGTAGGTGAAAAGAAATTTTTCGAAACTGGGTTTGTTAAAGAAAAACATTTTTTTCCATAATCTAAGAAATAATGTTGCAAGTGTTGTACCATTTTAGAATCCTTATTAAATGCGTCAACTTTTAAAGTTACTTGCCAGACTGGCGTAGTACATTTTTTTCTCAGTACAGTCAGTTAAAGTTCAACGAATTATTAATTTTATATTGTTGGTTCGGCAAAATGTGACATTTTCTTCCAAGCTGGAGCAGTTTGCTTAGAACTTAAAGCAACGGGTTACATAAGCACTATTCGGGATTAGATAAGAAAAATAAAATTGAAAAAAAAAGAAAAGATTTGTAGCAACAGGAGCTAAAAAACCATCACAAGGTGTACATTTTCTCGAAAACAAAAGAAATGCCTATAATTTGAAAAATACATGACTTAGATTTTTTTTTTATATTTTTCTGGTAACTGTTACGATTTGGTCTATCACCCGGTTCCGGCTTGACGTCGACTTACGGGACACCCTGTATATGAAAACTAACAATTATTCCAACTGAGTTCTAACAAGAAAATTATGCATAGAAAGCACTCGAAAGAATAACACTTACCATCCGAGTATATTTATAAAATCTGTGAGGGTGTTGTTTGAGTTTATTGAACAAATGATGAAATTCACCGAAAATTTTCCATCCATTGATTGGATGCACTGCAATTTTCTTTTTAAAATTTTTTTGAATTTGAAATAAGAATTTTCATATAGAAAAACCCGCATTGACCTTGACATGGACATATTAAACGGTCAATAATCAACCGTTCGAAGCTACTTCAAATTGAACAGAAATCAGCGCATTACCGCTTCTACGTTTTCATACTTTCTGTTTCTAAAGCTTTGAAACGGTTACGCGCGCAGCTGCTCCGCTTCAAACTCCTGCAGGCTGAACATAGCCCTAAAGTATTACCTTCGTGTCGAAGTACTATGTACATACATATTGTATATCTACATATACAGGGTGTTTGGTATAACTATACATTAGTTTCACAGGGTGTGGGAAGGGAGGGGGATGGGCGTCAAATGGTTTTTTAGGTTGTAGAGGGGATTTTGATAATGGGTACTTTTTAATCGAGAACCCTGTAACTTTGTTGTTTGTTATACACCCTGTCAATATTGAATTTTATCTCAGACGGTAGTAAACCATCTAAACTTTTCAACGAATGTTCAACGATCAGTCCACCCCTCTAGTTGCTAGTTATATGACGTCAAAAAAAAAATAAACGTTTCGTTGTAGTTGTGTGTACCATTTTAAAAATTCTTACTTTCTCTCAAAGCTTTCATTATGACAGACAAAGATGAATAAAGCTATCACGTTCGCAAAATTAACTTTCCAAGGAGAGCAGCGAAATACGACTGAAATCACAAAGTCGTTTTCTGCTGAAATATCTAGTATTAATATAACATAATTATTTACTCTACTAAATCCACTCTAGTAAATCGGTCTGCTGTGATCGAAAAGGGGTGATTAACTAGAGAGAATTATGTGTGTTTTCTTGCTCTCTATATGAAGATAATATCAAAAGATGATAGTTGAATTTGAGGTGTGTATAATCAACTGAAAATAGAGTGGTGAGAACTCATAGATATTGATCGTCCAGCCATCTACAACTGGAGGAGTAAAATCCTTACAGAGTACAAGACAATAGACTCATGATACCTACTGAAGACAATCGTTCAATATACAATGAGGAGGCATTAGGAAATTTTGAAATCTTTTTTGTTTTATTGTTGTCCACTGCTAACTACCATAGCATACCGACTAATGGCGGTTAACCCTACCTACCTACAATATGTAATATCAAAGAAACCTATAAACATGCAGAAACTGAGTCTGGAACTAGAGTTAAAAAAAAAATCCTAAATTTTCAAGACAATAAAGTTTTCTGTATTGAGTGATATGAGCATCGCATAACATCACAGTTGTTCACACATTTTTTGACACCGTTACTCATAATAATTCTGTAGTATTATAGATGTTTCTTTGATAATATTTCTGTGTTGCAAAATAATAAAATAACTTTTTTTGTGTATTTTATTGCGCATCGATTCTTACTAAAAATTGGAAAAGCTCGTAAGAAAATTTATTATATTACGAAAAATAAGTCTTTCATTATACAATTACATATTATGCACATAGAAACTAATATTTTATTTATTTACAGGATAATAAAAGTCCAGCAAATGAGTTACTTAAACAACAAGAATTTTATATATTCTTTGTGAGTGCTAAAGAAAAACTAAAAATAAAATTATCAAAAAATATTGTCGAGGTGAACCGAATGAAAATAGCTTCCAGCACTGTAAGTAATATTCAGGCGCTTTTGGATATGTTTGAAAATCACATTAGACAGAATGCTCGCAATAATCCGATTCATGCCAATGAATCTACAACAAATCTGAATGAAACCACCAATTTTAACAATCAATGGTCGCCTATAAATCAAGATAATCATCAAAGAAACGAATTTAGTTTCGTTGAAAACGCCAACAAAAACTCGAAAGTTGAAATTGTTGAGGATTTTACTTTTAATAATATTCCAAATGATTGCAGGCGTGATGTGTATGATGATCGACAATTGAATTGTTTAAATGTATCAAGAGAAAACTATACTATTCCTCAAAGACAGCCTTTATTCGGTGATGTCAACAATTATACAAATTTAGATAATGTTGAACAAACACAACGCCAAGACAATAACGTATCATGGCTAACTGTATATCTAAACAGGCCGGCAGGAGGTGGAAGTTTATTGAATAATCAAGGGAAATTTAATATTGACAGTCAACAGTGCAATCGTAAACGAATCCAAGCTGTGAACAAATCTAAGAATTTAAATAAAAAGAGAAATATTAATGACACAGGTAAAAAATTTAAGATGACGGGTAACAGAGGTGTTGGCGGTGCTTTTAAGAGAAAATTTTTTAAAAAGAATACTACAGTAAATCATAAAGCTAAATTGGTATTATAAAGTTTTTGTTTTTATATATAAATTTTTGATTAATAAAACCGATTGTGTTCGTATAAATTATGTTGTTTTATTTAAGAATTCTGTTATAATTACGAGTAAGACTTATAAAAATTACATCCAGAGTTCAGTTTGAGAGCAAAATGGAATGGGATGGTTTGTAAAGATAATGTCGTTAATTTGCCAAAAAGTTGAAGAAATAAATTCATTACCTAGTTTTTTTTACATATCTCGAATATTAGTGAGTTTTCCTCAAAAATATTTTACAGTTATATTCCGAGTCAAACGACCTAGTACCTCAAGTCCGCACATTCTTTTGGTAGCTAAATTATGACAGCGGAGACAAAAGAGATGAGAGATACTAAAAAGAAGGAGAAGAGGAAGAATTTTTATTATTTTACTCACTCTTTTCCAATATGTTGATATTTTCACAACTTTTTTTAGCTAAAGTTTTTTTGACAAGAAATATTTTTACCGTGCTTAAGGACCCGGGCCGATATATTCTAGCTCAATTGTTTGGAGACTTACTGGTGGTGCCACCTATAATCAACATCAAAAAATAATTTTAAGGTTGGCTCCTTACCTTCCCAAAGGCTATACTTACTATATACCTCACTTAACAAAATAATAAAATAGTTTTGATTAAAACGTAGCCTTACCATTTTACGCTCAAACTCTCATCTGAGTAATAGTTGCAATAGTGTATGTGCGGCCATAGTCGGAATCGGTAGGCAAATTGCCTCGAATTCATCGGAACACGGCACATTAACACATGCTAGTATTACTCAGTTGGGAGTTTTTGTTTGGGGAATCATAATCATTTTGTTAAGATACATTTTTTTAAATAATTTTGTTAAGAAAGATATAAAAACTTGCTTACTGTTGGGAAGATAAGAAAGCAAGCTTAAGATTATCAAAAGACAATTTTTCTGTATGAATAATTAGTTAGGGCTCAGGAACTCTTTAAAGCAAACTTTTGTCAGTTTTACGTTAGAACACTGCAAATATTTTAAAATGTTAAGACTAAGTTTGCGCTCTCATGTAGCAGTGAAGGATTCTAATAGGTCATTAAGTTAACTTTGGTTTTGCTATGTAGTTGAACCGCATCGATATGTTTGTTTAGTCATGGAAGTAGATATGCTCCGAGTGGACACATAATTTTACTGGTTAAAAGTTTAGAGATCCCATTTTATCGCAAAAATCTTAAATTAATTTTAAAACTTTTTACATTTTCAAGAAATTTTCTAGTGCTCCACTTATTTTCTGATAATTGCGTTGGTAAGCGCACGTAAACAAACAATGACAATGCAATTGTAAACAAACAAACCGGCATTGGAAAATGTTGAATGTTTTTGTCATGGCTGTTTATTTTTTTAACTATTCCTCTCATTTTATTTAAAACACTATAATTTATTATTGAAACAATTAGGCTTACCTGAAAAATTATTTCTCCAACGAGAACAACGCCGGTGGTTCCTGCAGCACAGCGCACTTTATCACTATAATTTAAAATAATGTTTCATTAGCCTAAAATTGAATCACTTTTAATCAGTTCTTTACCACAAAAACACTATAACAACACTGGACTTATCGTAAAATCTGAAATGCTCAGAAATGTCGTTCTGAAACCCCTCTTGTCATTCTCCTCCCTCGTATTTATATGAAAAAAAAAAAAACTACCACGTACATGAATTTTACAGAGCACAGGGCTACACGTTCCAGTTTACTTCACTTTTCGTTGTTGTGACACGAGGGTGAAAAATCCCTGCACTCATCTACGAAAAGTGAAGCATACTTCAACGTGTAAGATGCCCATAGGCTATCCTTTTTGCTTGGCTTGCTGTATAACATAAGGACATAATCCGCCAAAATCGGTGACAAAAGATGTTACCCAAAATTTTCACAAAACATTGGCTACTTACGAATAGCCTATAAAGTTTTTTCATAAAAAATTCTGCTATTTCTCACCAATCTTGACGAGAAAGGGCTTATTTCAACGGGAAGAGAATAGAAAACGAGGAGCAAAGAAATTTTTCAAAAAAGTTCCCTAGTTTTTAAAATAAACCAAAAAATCTGCAGTATATAGGATAAGGTGTGAAAAAGTGTACCATGTATGATCAGTTTTTTTTTTCATCAGCTTGAAACTAGCTGGATTCTTTCAGAAAAAATTTAGGGTTACTATAATTGGTGCTAAAGTGAAAAAATGAGTAAAAAGCGAAATGTGAAAGAACAAAGTGAATTCTTTTAAAGGAAAAATAATCCCGGTTTAAAAATTTAAGTGTAAGCCGGCAAGAAGGGGAAAAAGCAAATGCTTGACAAAAATTTGTCGATTTTTTCACAGCAACAATGGACTAACTCTAATCAATATTATCAGATATAAAAGTGGATTTGGCTCACTTTAGCAGTGAGCCCGCCAATTATTTCTAACATCATTCCGTGTCGAACGAATGCTCCACGGGAATTGGAATAGTCACAGACTTAATTCTGTGGGAATAGCATACCATGTGTAAAGGATTTTTTTCTAGTAAATATATTTATATGTAATTATAATTTTCTTGTGGATTGCTCAAAGCAGCAAGGTAAAATAATATTGGCAGAAACGAGAGGAAAGTCGAGTCGACAAATGGTTCTGGTTCCCACTTACTTATACAAATTATAATATAAAAGTTGCTTTATGCTGAAACTTAAATAAATTATAGTTGAAGCCGTCTAAAACAACGAAATTATTGCAGAAAAATCTACGAAGTAAATTATCTAGGACATTTTAGTGAATTATTCATAAGATCTTTCAATAAACATATATGCGTCTGATTTAGTCATATTTATCTCTACATTCAAAGAATAAGTCTCACCTTTAATAAGGACGGAAAAGTACAAAGATAATGCTTTTTCATATACAGTAAATTATACATCGTATAGTCAACGGAATTTAGTCTCATGTTCCAAGCTCACAGCTTTAAATAAAATGCATACAAAAAAGGAACGAAGCTGGTAACATTTTCCTGAAACTCTTAAGGTTTTCATAAATATATAAAAGAAGGACTCAACATGAATGCTCTTTATTATTTCAGTAAAATGTGTTACTTCTTATTTTTACATCATAGTGTAAGTTTCAAACAGCTACAAAGTATAAGGAAAATGTGTGTGTGTGTGTATGTGTTTAACGCCTTCCGCCAGTATTACGTTGCCAACCCATTGGAGCCGGCTGAGATCGGTTACCACCTCTGAAAGGATTTGCTGTCGAATTGTTGTTTCCAAGTTGAGTTTTCCTGTTATCATTTGAGGGATATGAGATCAACGAAGAATTCGCATTATTTCCACTAAATGGATTATTTCTATTTCCAATATTCGGTCCTCGTGTCATGCTAGTTGAAGTCACTGCAGGAGCATTATTATTTGATGTAAATTCATCATCATCATCGTCATCATTGTTGTTGTTATCGTCATCGTCGTCATTACCACGATCATTGTCATCACGGAAAAATCCTTGTTGCTGATTTGAATTTTGATTACTCCAAATCTGCCTTTGATTCGATGTGTTTGAGGAATTGAAATTATCCCTGTTGTCTCGAATGTTTTGTTGGTTTTGATTGAAACCAGAACGATTTTGTTGCATGCTTGTATTACTGTCATTATTATTACCACCAATATTACCAGCCGCTGATTGATTAAATCCATACTGATTTTGTGAATTATTCTGTTGAGTTGAACGATTTTGTTGCATATTAGAATTATTAGCCAAAATATTTGCAGATTGATTGAATGCATATTGATTTTGCTGATTAGTTTGTTGAGACGAACGATTTTGTTGAATATTGGGATTATTAGCCAAAACATTCCCGGACTGATTAAATCCATACTGATTAGAATTCTGTTGTACTGAACCAAATGAGGATTGACCCGCTCTTAAATTATTTATCATGTTATTGATATCGCTGCCACTGCCGGCACCGCCTGCGGAACCTTGATTCACATTTAAATTCATATTTGGTGAGTTTTGAGCTCTGTTAGTTAAACCTTGAATTAATTGCGAAAGATTTTGATTCAATAAACTTGACATGTTTGTTGTGTTCATGGTAGAAAGTACTTTATTCATATTAGCTGATGAGAATTGCTGATTTTGTTGTGGCATATTAGTTGAAGATGTTCTACTAGTATTGGCCCACATTTGATTACTTCCCTTATTAGCAGCACTATGGCTACTAATGATAGGATTACGATTTAAGCTTGGTAGGTTAAGAGAAGTATCGAAATTCTTTAGCTGGTTAAAGTTGTATGTGGCAATATTTGAAGATGAATGTTGAGATCTCTGTTGTGAGCTTGTTGAAAACGGATTGTTCGAAAAATTGTTTCCACCCATACGATTAGAAGAAGTAGATGGGAGAGTATTGTTGGGATTTATAATTGATTGATTTCGAATTGCTGTTTGTTGCTGCAATTGTCCACGAGAAATCAAATTTGTTGACTGTTGGTTGGCAACATTTGTAGATTGATTGCCAATATTTGAAGAATTCGGCTGACCTGCGTTCGGCTTAAGAAAATCAAGTAAAGTTTCCGAGAGACTTTTTTTCTGCTGTTCTGTTGTTGTACATTCCATCATGCCATCAGGTTTATTAGATGCAGCATTTTCGCGTTGTTTTTTCTCAATTAGCGTATAAACAGCAACAAGTTGTTCAAGTTGATCTGATGAAAAATCAGTTTTACCTTGGGCAGTGAGTGCTGCTGCCAATTTTGCCGCTACGTCATGCTTATCAAGGCATGGAGCTTTTGGAGCAGGGGCGGCTGTAGATGGAGCAGCAACACGTTTTGTTGGTACGACCGGTTTTGGTTGCCTTTGCATTATTTCTTTTGGTGCTGGCGGCGGTTTTGGATTCTTTGCTAAATGTTCATTAGCAATTTTCAAAAGTTGTGCCAAATCCTTTATAGCTTGTCTTACTGCTTTCATTTTACTTCCATCAATAACTCCAGCAATAATTTGACCTTTTAACTTTTCATTGACTGTCTCAAGGAAAACACAATTCTCCATTGTCAATAGAGATTCATCTGCACAATTCGGTTTAACCTGTTCATAAATATATATAGGAAAAAAAAATTGCATTAATTTAAAATATTACAGAGATGAAAAAAAAACGAAGAGCAATCACACACAATGTTATATTATTTAAAGAAACCACTAAAAAATTCATACTTTCGAAATCAATCGAAAAGGTCTTTAGTGTAAATGTTGTGAATTTGAATTATATGGCTCATATGGCTTACTTCTTCTTATTTTAATCTAACATCAACGAAATAGAGTCTACTACTGAAGTGTAATTAAAGATTCTATGATAAGTTTAGGGAATCTTAATATAAAAAAAATACCCATAAACCAAATATCCGAAGCTGATTTTCGAATACATATTTCTATATGCGGAACGGAACATTTTGCATTCTGTCAGTTTTATTTGAAAATTTTACATTCCTTTTATTTGCGCGCTTCAATCACGCAAGTCCAGCGGTCGCGGGGAGGCTCCCATACGACGGGGGAAGGGGCAAATTTTTCATATATCTTTCAAAATAAAATTATCGCGTCGCGTCCATCCAATAATAATCAACCATTCGTTTTGTAGATAAATACGTTAAGGCTATCAAAAAATTGCCAAATGTTTTTCGGATATAATTAACGAGCCATACAATACTTCACGAACTTATTTGAATTGCTAGAAAAAAAAAACAATTACGCGGAATATAGTACTTTTACAATGGTAGGTAATAGGCAGGTATGCAGGATTTAACTATCTTACCGCGTTATGTAATGTTATACTACTCACGGTATTGAGTCGAAATAGCAATTTATGAGATTCGATATATTAGGATGTCACTATAAATTATTTTGCTCGATATCACAAGAACCAAAATTTTTCCACTTTATTGGAAAAATTCATTCATTTCTTAAAAAATGCAACAAAGCCATTGTTATCTCTTTCATTCAGACGACTATTACAGTTCGAAACTAGGATTTTTTTTGTATTGAAACGATTCTCATTGAATTTATCTATCAAAGGTTCCTCATGTATGGCTTGCTAATTAATAACCGATAATCCTCCCTCCCCCCACCCGAGGAGAAGAGTATAATAACACCAACTGCAATTTGATGATGAATAATCTAATTATCAAAATTGTGAAGCTCAACTAAGGAGTGTTTTCCGGCGATATCCGCCTGACCGCCTTGTACCCACCAAACACAATCAAGTTCCATATTAGAAGCTAGGCGCTAATCTACCTGTATAGAGCTTTCTCAGAGCTTACAGAGTTATTTAAGTAACAAATTAAGAGAGAACCCACCCTAATCCTGAAAAAATGTTTTTTTTTCTCACCCATTTCCTCACTCATTAGATACATTCAAGCAGGTACAGCGCAGCATTGGCGATGTACACTTGATGTAGGGTCTTCGCCGTAGCACAATGTTATATCCTTCATTATTCCTTTCACCACTTTACCGTTTCTTATGTTTGTGTAGTCTGGCTGATTTCAAAATATCCACCCTATTCAAACATTCTGGGACAACTCAACTCTGGGTGAAAATTTAGTAGCCTTCCTTTGTCTCCTGGAACAGAAAACCCTCTTCAACGGTTGTGTAACATATTAACGAGCTCAATGTCTGCAATATAGTTGTCGGTTACCACTGCTACTTGATTCAACACTATTGCCTCCTTTACGGCTTATTTGATATATCTCATAGTGTAATCTCTCCGTATGAGCAGAATAACTATAATGCAACACTTTGATATGATGGAGTATCTGTACCGTGCTCATATTAACAAGTTTGCTCCATTTTTCCATTTTTTATTTGTTATCAAAAATCCTTCACCCTTTGACCATTGAATCGATGTTTCGCTCCACACTTATATATCATTTCATATGCCAGTAATCAACACAATTGCTACCATATATAAAATTCGTGGAATCACATTCCACTTCGATTCGGTCTAACACTTTCCTCTACCTAGCTTTTACATCTTTTATAGAGAAAAAAGAGAAGTAAATGCTGAGGTAAAGACCATTCAGAGTTGGCGAAACTCAGAGCCAGTAGCTTTTTATTCACGGCGAGACTGGACTGACTACTAACAGTAATAGTGCTAACTTGATTGATTATCTGCTGCTAAGCTCGTATTTATAAAGAAATTTTTTTTTGATACAACTGGTCTAGCCCAGGATAGAGCCCCGACCGCAGTTTTTTTTTTTTTTTTTTAAGATGAGTCTTTTAATCAACTCGACTACATCCAGACCTCCCATACTAGCCACAATAAACTTTCAAAAAATTTTGTATAAATTTATTTTCTTCACTTTATGTCTTCCGTTTTCGTATTACATTAGGTGGTAGTCGAAGGGACTTTGGAAAGACCATAGCTCATTTGTTCCGTCATAAAGTATATTGAAGGCGTTCTCCGTGTATTCGAATCTATACTTCTCCTTAATAATCTTTGTTTCTTTAGACTTTTATTTATTTTATTTCCAAATGTCCATTGAGCTCGTTCAGACGGGTTTTTTTTTCGGCGGCATCTGCCTCACCGAACATGATATTTCCCGGGAATAGGAAAAAATTTAAAATTACAGGAACACGTTTTTCGATGCTTTATAAGATATAATCATTCCATTTTCGGTCATATCATTTGTCTACGGTTTTGTTTTACGGATGAATCTTCATTTGAAACCGATTATTATTTGTTCCACTGACTTAATCGATGTAATCAGGCTCAGTCCTCTCCCATATACGACGAGGGCCATATTTGGAAAATATTCTGATGAAAATGAAGAAAACAGTCGTAAACTTTTGAGTTAAAGACTATTTTCTAGAATTTTACTATCAGTTTTCAACGATTTTTGTTTTTTATATGTCTAAATAGTTTTACACACTGGATAGCATCTGATCCAAATCTAGTTATCAAATACGGCCCCAGGATGATTATTACGATCGGGTATGAATGACTTCCATACCAGGCAGTTTGTTTCAATTTCTATCAATAGATTTCGGTTTCATATTTAGTAGAAAGTTTCTTCACTTGCAATTTTTCCAACATCTGACGTTAGATTTTTGACGATCGAGATGAATCTGAGATGAGTTCAACTCTCAAATTTGACCCGGGTTGTAGCCATTCGTATCCAAGTTAGTGAATAGCCAGAAGAGCTTTACTTAAACACACCCTGCTGCATATATTGTAGCCAGTGAATTGAAAAATGCTCAAAGTACATTCCCTTTAATATAATGTTCTTGCGCACGAATGTCACAATAACAGCAAAA
Organism: Dioctria rufipes; assembly: GCA_963924295.1. Lineage (NCBI taxonomy): Eukaryota > Metazoa > Arthropoda > Insecta > Diptera > Asilidae > Dioctria > Dioctria rufipes. The sequence continues at coordinate 18,271,278 of OZ002740.1, read as the reverse complement.
ATTGGACATGATTACCCTTGTGTGAAATAGCCGCAATCTCAACCAATATTGACGCTAAATTTGGCATCGACAATTATATTCACAGTATTTAAAAACTAATCTTAGTTAGCTCATACTGGCACCATATTTTAGACATCACTTTTATGTAACAATGATTTGCACGAACAAATAAGGCCTCTAGGATGTACATATGCAGCATAGGGACCTTATTTTGCTATCATTAATGCAAGATTGGGCATATTGCATTAAATACTTATGCTAGGTTTCCCTTTAAATATGCCTACATCGTCTTATACATAAAATTTCTGAATTCCAAATAAATAAGCTTAAAAATTGACCGTTTTTCGAGCCAATTATTGTTCTTTACAAGGAACCAGAGGAAAATAGAAATAAACCCTTATCCATTTCTAGATAACTAAAATATTTGAAAAAAAAAAAAAAAAAAAAAAGATAATAACAAATTTTTTTTTTTTACTGACAACAAAATTTTAATTAACCTTAAAATTACCTTTTCAAGAGTAAGTGCCTTCGACAACAGATCAATAACCTTAGGTCCCAAACTTCCCAGTTGATCCTCTAATGCCGTCAATAGACGCAGTACCGATACTGAAGAAAGTGGTCCAGTTTCGATTCCCAAATCCATTACAACATCCTTCTGGGGTTCTTCTAAATCATATATAATTTCAGTTTTCGGACGTTCACGTTGAATTTCCTTTATCGTTTGTTGTTTCTGACGTTCAATCATTGCCTTTGGATAACTTAGGCGTTCATCGCTGTCCTTTGGATATCGTACCGATGATGATAATTGTGGCTGATCCTGAGGGATATTCTTCAATATTGGTGTATATTTGCTGTTGGATTGATAAGTATCACGTTGCTTTGGTGGTGGTAGTTCTTGTTCAGGTTCTCTTTCTGGTATATTTCTATCGGAAACATCTTCATCTTCAACATCACTTACAGGATCAGATACACAATGTACACCGATATGATATCTATTATTTCGAAGAGTATTATTGATACGCGGTAGTCCAAGACGTTCTCTCAATTTCGTACGGATATCTTCTACGGCATCTTCATATAGCTGATGAACTCGTCGAGAAAAGAATCGAACCCATCCCGGTTGAAAGTTGTATGTTGATGTATCGATTCCCTCTGAATTGATTATATATGTTTTTATCAGTTATGAAGTTGTACGAGAGTTTTAGTTTTTTGTTTTGATTTTTTTTTTTTTTTACACGGCTAAAATATCGTATGCTGTTTTACACGACATTTCTCGATCCTACCAATAATATAAAAACTATTCCATTCATATCTACTTTTTACCTACATTTTTATCATTATAATTTTAACCCCTCATGAACAACATAAATAAAACTACTCTTCTTGAATATTCATAGCGCTTTTTTATTGAATTGCATCGTCATTCGCTGGACTTTATTTTTGCAATGCAATGTTTTATAGATATTTTCATAATTGTGTTTAAATTAAGTATAGGATAAAGAAGAAAATCTATGTCCGCATTCAAAGAAATCGCTCAGCATCAATAAATAATCACTGTGAGTATCCATACACATAAGTTACATTATAAATATTGAAAACACCGATCTCGTAACTAGTTACTTTGATAAATCTTAGCGGTATTTTTGGTATTTTTTCTATAAATAATGAATATTATAGTATTATTCGTTTAGAATATACTGTTACAGGCACTTGTATTCATACCGGAAATATTATTCATATCAACGACACGCAATATGAATGAGCATCAAAACTGATGATAAAAACGGCATAAACTAACTGAAAACCCAAGATTTGTTCGGATTCGTTAAATGTGTATTGCGAATTTGTATATGCACTAAACAAACCTATACGATATATTTAGTTCTATTTAATGGAATGCCTATGTTTGTAGATTAGCTGCAACAAAACTTTATTTAATATACGAAAAAACCCTACACGATCTTCGTTCTATATACATATTAGATTGCATGACAAGTGTAATACTTTTCTATAGAATCCGCCTGCACAAATTTGGATATTATTAATTTGATTTTTTAGCATAGATACTCTTTCAATGGATGAGCCAGAATTCCTGTCCTGAAAGTGTTGTTGACGTGTACATTTTCACAGGGCTTGTTTTTTCATCAGTCTTCTCATTAGACGACTGTCGACTTTCAAGCTGTGAAGACGAATTTTAAGTGCGTTTAAAATGAATACTGTAAATAATCAAATAAAAAGAATCTTAATAATCAAATTTTTCCTGGTGCATGATCTGGATCGAGAAGCTATCAGAAATCACTTTCCACAGCAGAAATTTAACATTAGATTTATCAATCAAACTCTAGAACAGTATTCTAAGACTAGCAGTATTGAATACAAGCAGTCGAGGGGTCGAGTACCAGTTATCTTCACCACCAAGAAATCTAACAAGCTGAAGCGAAAGATGACAAAAAAAAACTCAAGCTTATCAACTCGACCAGCCGTTGTGCAATTGAAGATCAGTCCGAAAAGATGGAATTGGGACAGGGGCAAGGTTAGTGTTCCATCGTATAAAATAAAAAAATCAGGCTGAACGGGCAAAGATGGACTACAAGATCTATAAGAAATTCGAGCGGTGAAAAACTCGTCATTATGGATGTCGAAACTTATACCCCTGTGATTGCAGGCCAAATTCCATGTAAACAGTTCTGGAATGAAATTCCTGTTGAATTTAAAGTGAAGCTAAAACAGAAATTTTTGATTTGGCTGGTAATTTACTATGATGGTGATATCAGTGAGTGTGTTATACTGAAGTAAAATTTGAATGCGGAAACATATTTAAAGGACATCTTAAATTTGTTGAATCACATCAAAGCAAAGGAAATGTGCTATTATGGTCTGACTTGACAACAAATCATTATGCTAAAACAGTACAAGTCATTTCTGCTGAAGAATAAAATTGATTTTGTACCAAAGGAAAACAATCCTCTGAATGCGCCTTATTGCAGAATTGAAAAATTTTGGGCACTTTGCAAGATGATATATTATAAAAGAAGCAAAAATGTCACCAATGTGGCGTCATTCAAAATGGTAGCTCTAAAACATGGGAAAATTTTGTTTATACAATTCAAACTACATCTTCGGCTGGTTGGTGATCGCGGCGTCAATGCACTGATTTAATCATTGCAAATTATATACTAATAAATAATATTTCAATCACAACAACTGGTTTAATTTTCTTTATATTTACGTTCGAAATTTGGGACAAGAATTCTGACTTTAGTACTGCCAATCTCGACTCCAACTTAAGATAAAAGAATATAATAGTTAGATCGCTAGAGAGCTACTTCGACATACAGAGTGAATTTGTACGAACATATACTTAATGGTGACATAGCGAGATGTTATTCATTACTATAATTGTAGAGTTCATTGATTTTTACAGTATGGATCAAATTTCGAGTTTCCTTTATGAATTGGAGGTATTAATTTTTGATGAAACAAATGAAAATAATTGTTTGTGGTATGAGAAAGTTGGACCAGCATTTACAATGGCTTCTTTGATCTCTCTTACTCTTACTATGCCACCGATATTTATGAGTCCTAAAATTCTGCGTTATACATAAGGTATATGATGAATTAACTACAAGATAAGACATACAGAAACGTGAAGAATACTTTGTTGAATGACATTGTTTTTTTTATTAAGGCACAGACACTGTAAAAAAATGTTTCTTTTTTTTTTGTAATTTTTTGAAAGATGTATTCGTTAAAAATGCTCTCACCGAATGTTTTGAAGAAATTTGTACAATTGACAGAGATACAGCTTTTAAGTGAAACTGTTTAGTTTAGTTTGTATGTTAAATTATCTTTCAGCAAAACTTTGAACGCGTTGTAGAAACTACGTTTTTCAACCTTGTTGACAACATATTAAAAAAACTATACATCCGATTTGCATGCGCCAAGCTTAAACTGTTCGAAAGTCCAGTCTTTATGGCATCACGAAGGGATTTTTATATAAAGGGCCTCCTTCTATTTTTTTATTGAACGGTGAAAATTTTCCATGAAAATCGAAAAAAACAAGTCCGCCATTTTTTTTTTAAGATATCGAAATTCCCCTACGTAATGCTATAAATCTATGTCTAGTTTCTAAATATAAGTTTATTTCATTTTTCCGATGAACCGTATGGCTTAATTACTGTCAACTGCCGGAATCGGAGTGTCCTCTTGGAAGCGGCGTACTCCGCAAACTATACTTCAAAATTCTGTATACAATATTAAATATGTATATATTCACGATGAGTATTAATAAAAAAAATTCCATTCTTTGTTAATTACGGAAAATACACCCTCGTATCGCGCACGCAGAGTGTTCTGGTGCTTTAAGTCAAGCTCAGGGGAAACCCTATGATGCAAAGCATAGCATGGCATAAAGGCGATAGGGAAAGGATTAGAGGACATGAGGAAAGTGGCAGAGGTGCCGATGTATGTCACTCTTGAACCTTCGCAGATTGTAAGCCCGAGGAAAAAACAGAAGATGGTAGACTACTCTACATTCGCAGAGTTCGAGATAAGAAAGCAGCTCGGAGTTTTACTGTACGACCGAAAGTATTTTGATGTGTGTGATCAAAGGATGTGCGCGGCTTGCAACGCGAGTATTGCGTGCAGAAATTAATCTAGATATTTAATCGGAACATTGACCATGCATGTAGCGATAACGGAGCGAAGGGCACCCAAAATTGCGGCGGGGCTCGAATGAGTACATATGACAAGTTATAGAAAAATCGCCAATGACCTTGAAGGCTTTCTTTTGCACAATATGCAATGAAGCTAAGGCTGTACAACCAGCCCCGACCCAGATGTGAGAATTGTATTCCATTCTAGGTCTGAAATAGGACTTGTAGAGGAACGCTAGATTTGGCGGGCTGAAATATTTCTTACACCTTTTCAGAAATTCAAGACATTTTGATGCTTTTTTGGCAACAAACAAGATGTGGTCTGCTCAGTTTAATTTATTGGAAATATTAATGCCACGAATGGTTAGTGACGGTAAACCGGAGATTAATGCTCCATCAACTGAAATGGAAGTGGTTAAGTGGTGATCTTGCTTTAAAGAGATGAAATAGCTTTGGGTTTTAGATGCATTGAATTCAACGCGATTCGCTAGTCGACACATACGGCATTTCCTCTGGAGTTTGCAAGAGTATCAAAGGAATACACGAAATTAAGGTTACTGTCATCGGCGAAGCTATGGATGGGATTAAATGTAAGGGAAAGCAGATTATTAACAAAAATTAGAAAGGGCAGGATGCCAAACTCGCCTTTGGAATAGTCATCGATTTTGAAGTTACCAAAGATGTGGAGACTACGGTTCCAACCTTTGGTATGGTTTGTGTAAACATCTATATATAAAAAAAAGTGTCACTAAATATAGTAGGTTTATCAGTATGGTTGCATGGTACAGACGGTTTGTGCCTTCATTTTCATCCCTTGTCGCGCCTATCGCGGCTTTGTTGAAAAATAAAAACAAATTTCACTCGAGTGAAGATTATGATCGAATATTCCAACTCATCAAAGATACTTTAATCAATACGCCAATTTTATCATACCCTAATTTTGAGCTGCCGTTCATAGTGCACTAGGATGCCTCCGAATATGGGATTGGAGCTATTCTGACTCAAGAAAAGGTGAGAGTTGTAGCCTACCTAAGTCGCTCACTTAACCGTTGCGAAAGGAATTATTCCACCACGGAGCGTAAAAGTCTCGCTGTGGGCAGTTGACAAATTGTAACCTTACCTAAAGGGAACTAAGTTTACTGTGGTCACCGATCATGCCACTCTTGTGTGGCTGCACAACCTCAAGAACGTAACAGGTAGACTTGTTCGTTGGGCAGCGTAGATGCAACAATTTGATTTCGATGTAATCCATAGAAAGGATAAAGAGCACCTTCCTCAAGATCTCCTTTCGCGGTCGGTCTCCATTATCGAAACCTTAACAAAAGTACAAAATGGTTAAATAAGTAAAATTAAAGCCCACGAATTATACACAGTAGCGCATTGAGCAGGGAAGGCTTAAATGCATTGTGAGCTCTGATACCCATCTTTAGCAGCTAGTCCGATTGCTGGGAAGAAGTTGTTCCAAAAGGAAAGCGTGAAGTATGTTCAACGCCCATGACGATCCAACATCATTGTGGTATTCATAAAAGTTATAGCAGGTTGCAAAGACAATATTACTGGCCGAAGATGTGAATTAATATAGCGAAATATGTAAAGAATTGTAAAACGTGCCAATCGGTTAAAGCAGATCTACAGAAGCCCGCAGTGCTAATGACGTCTCGTAAAATAGCTACCCAACCATAGGAAACATTGTGTATGGACGTAATATGTCCTTTACCTAAAAATCTAGCCGCGGTTACCCTTTCATATTAACGGTCGTAGACCAACTTTTTTTTTATTTATTATTATTCCAAGCTTAGGCGATACCCTGGCAGCATGGCAGGAAGGCGATAGGGAAAGGATTAGGGGATATGAGGAGAGTGGCGGAGGTTCCGATGTATGTCGCCCTTAAACTTCCGCAGATTGTATGCCGGAGGAAAATCGGAAGATGGTTAACTGTTCCACATTCGCACAGTTCGGGATAAAAAAAAGCATGGCGGAATTTTACTGTACGACCGAAAGTAATTTCAAGGGTAAAAGGATATTTCATCAGAACATTGACCATACATGTAGCGATAAGGGAGCGAAAGGCATGAGGTGGAGCTCGAGTAAGTACATATGACAAGTTATTGTCAAATCGCCAATGACCTTGAAGGCTCTCTTTTGGACAACATCCAATGAAGCTAAAGCTATACGACCAACCCCGACCCGAATTTGAGAATTGTATTCCATTCTAGGTCTGAATCAGGAACTTGTAGACTTGACGGGCTGAAATATTTCTTACACCTCTTCTGAAATCCAAGACATTTCGATGCTTCTTTGGCAACAGAGAAGATGTGATCTGTCCAGTCCAGTTTAACTTACTGGAAATATTAATGCTAAGAATGCTTAGTGACGGTGAATCAGAAATTAATGCTCCATCAAAAACGAAAATGATTAAGTTTTGGTCTTGTTTCAATGAGATGAGACAGTTTTGGCTCATAGATGCATTGAATTCGACGCGATTCGCCTTGCCCCAAACGAGGATATTGTTAAGATCATTATTCAATGATCTAATCATGCAATCTCGTTTAACACATGCCGCATTCCCCCTGGAGTCCGCAAGAGTGTCAAAGGAGTCAGCGAAACTATGGATGGAATTGAAAGTAAGGGAAAGCAGATCATTTATTAAAATTAATAAGAGAGTTGGAGAGATAACAGCGCCTTGAGGTACATTGGCATTTATGGGATGAGGTTCAGATGTAGGACCATCTAATACAACACGTATTTGGCGACTAAATGGGAAACTTTCAATCCATAATAAAAGAGGAGGGGAGAGACCAAATGCTTTAAGTTTGGTTAAAAATGATAGATGTCAGATTCTATCAAAGGCCTTAGAAATATCCAGGGCAACGATTTTGAACTCACAAAAATTGTGAAGACTACGGTTCCAACCTTCCGTAAGAAAAGTCAGCAAGTCTCCATATGAGCGTTCAGCTCGGAGTCCATATTGACGATCGTTGATGAGTTGATTAGTTTCTAGATACTTCATTAATTTGGTTAATGATAGATTCAAAGACCTTTGAATGAATCAAGTGATTGCAATTAGTCGATAATTTAAGGGATCTCTACTCTCTCCTTTCTTGGGAATAGGCTGAACGTGAGATAGTTTCCAAGCAGTTGGAAATTTCCTGTTGAATAAGACAAGTAGAATAGTTTGCGCAGAGCTTTAGCCAAGGATGAGGCACAGCTTTTAATTAACAGGGGGAGAAACCATCAGGACCGGCGACTTTGGAGATGTTGTTAAGGACCTTGAACACATCTCTCGTACGGATGTGTATTAGCTCTTGTATACATCCACACGGGAGATGAAGTGGGTGGAAGAAGAAAATTTGAAGCGAATCCAGCAGCTTAAATATTAGCTTTATCCTGGGAGTCAACAACCACTTCTACATTATTAAGTAGTGAAGGTATAGAGGAACTGGTGAAGTTGTTCCTGATGGTTTTGACCAGGGACTACCAAGATGCTTTGTCTAACATTCTGGTCAAAAAGAAATTTTTCTCTCTGGATAATGGACTTACAGGTATTCCGTGCAGTCTTGTAGACTTATTTCAGTTCCCGAGATGGATGTAATTGATAGGCGCGAAAATCACTCTTTTGTTTTTATAGCTTGTCGTTAAACCAAGAGCGTTTTACCTGTTGTTTAAATTTGCTGTAAGAATATGGAATGTATTCACGCATGTCAAGACTTAGTATGTTACTAAGTTCTAATGTGCATTCATCAACATCCCGCGAAGCAAAACAGACCGACCAATCAATTTCCTTCCAATCAGCATTCTTATTAGTCCAAAAGAAGGCTACTTGTAAATTGAGCCATGATTAAATAATGGTCTGAAATACCGAGAGGGGAACCGACTGAGATGGAATATTTGTCAGAATGAGATGTTACCAGCTGTAGAATATTAAAAGATTCACAGATTCAAGTTAGTAAATTCAGATCAGTCATAGCAAAATCATTGTGTAAAAATATCGAAGATAATATCATTTTGCTCTTTGGAGCACCGGAAAACATTATTTGTGATAATGGCGTACAGTTTAGGAGCCGATAGTTCGGAAAACTTTGCGATGGATATGGAATCAGGATAAACTTCACTGCTCTGTACCTTCCTCAGGCCAATACACCGGAATGGGTAATCAAGTTGTGAAGACAATGCTCCGTGCCTACGTATGCAATAACCATCGTAATTGGGACTCCACTTACAGAAGGTAGCTTGTGCAATTCGCACATCACAACACGAAGTCAACAAATTTTGGAAAAGAAATTTCGGTGAAGGTAATAAGTCAAAGGTTTGCGAGGATGTTAGAGTATTAGACAGTGCTGTACATGCCAAGGCGTTATAAGCGGTACGCAATGATGTCAAAATTAAGGCTGAACTACAATAGAAGTATAAGTAAGTACATTTATTTACGTAAAGCGAACGCGCCCTTTAAATTAACAGGCGTACACAAATTAACTTTAACTCGTGTGAGGGGAACTTTCGTTAAGTTTAAATATCCAATTTTCCGTAAGTATAGTGCGCTAAGAATCGCTCATTCCGTAAGAACGCGATGTGTCCAAACAATTAAATTATTACTAAATGATTAAAAGTGCAATGTAAAAATTGAAATGGAATAAAAATGGTACCGCGAATTAATATAAAGCACAAATCGTCAATTGAATCAACTTCCATTTGTTAATTTTATCACTTTTACCACTTTTTAAAATTTAACACAGAAAATGTCATTAGGGCACTGCGAATTAATAGAAGGCACAAATCTTCAATTACATCAACTTCCATTTGTTAATTTTTTCACTTTTACAACTTTTTAAAATTGAAAACATTAAATATCAAGATAATAACTCTTACGGAATGTGATATATATTTAGGCTAAAAATATAAATTTCTCGTAAGTAAACCTCCGTCTCGTTTAATTTCGTAAAGTTATTTACTTCTATTGTAGTTCAGCCTTTAGACTTATGAAAGCATCTGAATTAAGCAAAAGACGTTATAATCTCCATTGGCGAGATATTATAAGTTTTATGAAGAAAGACCTCGTATGGCCACGAAACTTTGTTTTATCGAACAAAGGGCAATATTTTACAGCTAAGCTCGCACCAAAGTTTGTTGGTCCTTTCATAAACAAGTGTAAGGTGTCACAATAGACATACGAATTTGAGGATACATAGGACAAACAGCAGGGCATCTGGCACGACAAGACTTGAGACAGTACAGCTAATCTCCATCCGACATAAATTAAAAGACAGGAATAATGTCTTTATCGTAGCCTTGTAGCTTGTTTTATATGCCATCCCGTGGTAATGATTTAATGAAACTTTAATAATACCCTGGTTGAATTAGTGGTGCTGAATAAAACGATATTAATGGAAACAAGAATGCCTTGAATGAAACGTCCATATATAGTCATACTCAAGCATCGTGGAATACAGCACCCGAAGAAGAAAGGAACTTATATAAGATTAAAGCTCAAAAACCTCACAGGTTCCAAATTGTACTCATCTATGTTCGTTTCCATACCCAATTCTTCTGACTCTTACTGTCCGTTACCCCTTTCATTGTATGCTAACACCTGCTTACAGGATAACAACGTTGTAGGTATTTTATTGTTAAGAATTCGGTCCTCATAGCTTAAGCTTAGTAGGAATAAAGTATGTAAAATCACCGTAACATAATTACTTTAAAATAAAACATTTCATTGAAGCTCTTATTGAGACTCAAAAAAATTTTTTTTTTAACAATTATTAACTATTTGCCATTTCGTCTCAAGAAAACCATTCAGTTTTAATGTGACTTTTTTAGCTGATTGCCAAAAATAACATTTATTTACGGTACCTGAAATAACGAATATGTACATCAATAGGGCTCTACACAATAGTGTAAAATGCCGCAATTTTCGGGCCTATTGCGCTTCCTACGGTTATGATATTGCCAGTCTCGCGGTTATGCAGCATCAACGACGATATACATATATATATATATCTGTAGATGTTGGAATGAAATGTGTTAATTTTGCTGCTTTCCTCTTCTCAATTAGTGACGGTCATACATTCAAAACCGAATTACTCAAATATAGCTTGAAGAACACTACCCTAAAAACATAAGGAAAACAACAATTCGAACTTAGATGATAACGTTTTTTATTAAAAGCAACTTTTTGTCAATAGAATTCAAGGAAAACTCATGAAAAATGTTTCAGAGTCAATCGCAGTTTCTTTTGAATTCAGGGGATCTTTGTGTTTAGTTTGTCAAAATCTAAGCGATTATAAAATAATTAAGAGGCTGCATAGTTGACAAAAACGAAAGAATTGAAAGATTTCAATGCCTTATGACAAAAAAATATTATTAGAAATAAAACAGTGGGTTCGCATATGGGTTTTAGAACATGGAAATACAGTACAACAACAAGTTTTTATTACCTTGAATCCACAACACGATGAATCGACCTGATTTAGCTATGGCTCTGCACTCATTTCACATTTAGAGAGGCATCGGTTCTTGGAAGCTAGGTTGATTCAAGTGCTTACCTAGGCTGCAACTATTATGAGCGTTATACTTGAATATATATTCTATATTCTAACTGGTTGAAACAGAAATTTCTCTATTAAAAAAATTTTTTTTTTTAACTTTATTTCATTCAGTGTTTATGTACAGCTTATAGAATTGTGTGTAGCGAGGAATTTCGCTTTTATGACTATGTGTTGGAGTTTCCGACTTGGAAAAGAAGTAAGCAAAAGCAGTTGTAGCTTAAGTATTCTTCTTAGCGAAGAGCAATATTTGTTAATGGAAACATGCAGTTAAGCGCCCCTACATTACACACCAATTTATTGACTAATTGCTTGCTAAAATTAAGATAGCCAGTATTTCAATGGACTACCAAAATTATAGAAAAGAGCAAATACTAACACGGTTAGCAATATCAATAACCGCGATTTGCATATTACAAGAAACACCATGACAAGTTTTTAAATAAAATAAATTGAATGTACAATAATTTTTGTGCATATATAAAACTCTCGAGAAATACTTCCCACCCCAAGCCATAAAACATAAATGCATATTTTTGCGTGCTAGTCCGATTCTCCACAATATTTCATTATTAATTCTTACGGAAAATTTATTAGACATTGGTTTTATATCTAGTATAGAGCCTGAACTACTATCCACACGGGAAAATAGTCATACTATATACCCTTACTTAACAAAATAATACAATACTTTTGATTAAAAAGTAACCTTTCCATTTTACGCTCAATAACTCTCCGAGTAATAGTTGCATGTGTGTATGTGCTGCAGCCGTAGTCCGAATCTGCAGGCAACTTTGTTCGATTTCATATGACTATGGCACATTTAAATATGCAATTAATACTCAGCTGAGAGTTTTTGTTTACAGTAAATCGTTCTCATTTGGTTAAGATAAATATTTTTAAATAATTTTGTTAAGAAAGGTATGAAAATTTTATTACGGTTGGGAATATAAGGTTATCAGAACACCATTTTCTGTATGAATAGTAGTTTAGGAAGCAGGAGCTATTGAAATCAAACTTCTGTCAGTTTTACATAACTACACAGAAAATATTTTAGAATGTTAGGGATGAGTTCGGGCTCTCATGTAATATTTAATGGCTTGGGAAGTACTTTCCCGAGGGTTTTGGCATATATGTATAAACACAAATCACCAAGTCGGTCATCAAAACAACCGAGAATTACTTCATCGAGCAGATCTCTAAAATAGATTAGCGCGATGAGCAAATACATCGCAACGATAAGTTTCGCACAAAAGATTGCATAGAAAATATTAAACCTATTCAGTTATCTCTTGCGTCACTAGTGCTGTTTTTGCCAATACATTGTGGGAGATTTTGCGCGGAATAACCCTATAGTTACCTTATACATGACCGCGGTTTCCGACTCGATCGGATTATATTCTCAAGACGTTCAAGGTCTATGGACTATCTACTCTACTCCTGAAGGTATTATTTCTTTTTCAACTTTTACTCACGTATGAGTTATTTTTACCCGAATGAAATATTTTCTATTTAAACCATTGAAATCGTTAGAATTAACACTGAATGAAATATTGAATTCTGACTGTTATCGGCTAGCAATATTCCAAATTTTCTATATGTGCTAGTTGTGTATATTGCAAATTTTCTATATCTGCTAGTTGTGTATTGTCATGTGGCCTAGGCGCAGTATAGACTCATGTTTCAATAATCTCAGTATTTTATATAATTAAAAAAAAAACTATTTTAAATCTTATCGCCTTAAACCGTGTCGTTTTGAATTATACATAGGACAACAAGTTTCACTGAGTGTTGACAAAAATTATGCACAGAAAAATTCCCCACTCAACATTACATTAATGTGTGCAGGATTGGTATTTATTTACTGACTGAAAAAAAGATTTGTCACCTCTACTATTTTTAAGTATGCATATAAGTAAATTAACTAAGAAATAATCTGTAAAATGTATCCAAAATTTTCTCTTAAATATTTCATTCTGCAGTAATCTGGAATTGAAACGATTGCATTAATATTTTTGTTGATGCAAAATAATTTTTTTTCAATCGCCAGAAACCAAAGATACAATTTTCAATTTATGTATAATATATACTGAGGACACAAACATCTGACTTACAACATAACAGCATTTTTTAATAAATGTCGCGTCATCAGCTAACAATATTAGCGGTAAGCATAAAAAGAAAAAAAGACTACTAATTTTTATGCTTTTTTTGTACATATTCAAAAGTCTGAATTTTTAAAGTGATCCAATGAAACAGGCAGATCATAAAAAAATAAACCTTTTATTAACATTCAGGAATATTTTTAGAATAGTTCAAAGAAAAATGCTTAATTTAATTTAGGTGCAAACGGAGTGACATTTTCATGAATAATATTGCTAGCTAACAATGATTACTTTGATCTGTAACAAGCTCTTATCGGTAAATGAATACTATTCGGATTTAGATATGCTAACTTTGTATTCTTTTTATTAAATATGTTGTGTGAGAAATTGACTCGATAGGGATTCATAAAACAATTTTTAAGCGTCATAAAATGCTTAAGTTCACTGACAACACTCTCTGGAATCTTTAGTAGGATGGACAAAAAATTTTTCCTTTCCCTGTTGCTGCTTTTTTAATTTGAGTTATTCCAAACACAGAGTCCTTTCAGGTCCTAATATTTTCCATTTATAATTCGCTTTATTCCAATTGCTTGTGTACTATTTATGATTCCTTTGTATGTATAGTAATTAACACCATCAAGTAGCAATATTTTAGTTATCCTTTGATCCTCTAGTTTTTGATTTTTATTCCATTTTTAAAATATTTTTTTATTTTTTATTTTGGTATAATCAGATATTTCACTATAACAATTTTTCATGGATATGATTGTTACTTATTCATTTTCTTCATTAAAAAAATCACTTCCTCACTTTCTAAATATAACTGAAACCGTTTGATTTTTCAGGAATATTTTGTAATACGGAATTTACAAAAAAAATTTTTTTTTTTAGGTATATGTTTCAGTAAAATATCATTCGGTTTTTGTCGTAAGGTCAGCGTCAGATGTCAGGAAAACACTCTTCATGATGGGTAGATTTTTTTTAAATACCAAATAATTATCTTTTTTTAAACTGGTCCTTCCGAATTATCTCTCTAATAGATCTTAAAACAATCAATATTTCTTTTCAAGGCCGTGTATAAATATATCAGACGTATGCACAAAATAGAAAAGAAACAGAATTAGCATATCATTTCGCGTAGTTATTATATAGATAACATTAATTTGTTTTACTTCAACTATCCGATAAATAAATATGTAAAATTAAAACGCATCGGAAAGTACTTTACATACTTGATGTTGCTGACTAAATGATGCCAACTAAACGAATAATGATAGTGATTTGCCGATTATTAAGTTTTCTCCCTAAACTTGAAACTAAACTGATGGATGATTTAACGGTGACGAAGTGGGTTTTTCATAAAACAATAAGATCACGACTTGTCCATTGACGTCAATAGTTATACCTTATGAATGATATATTTGACAGCGAAAGTCTTAGGGGTTAAGGAGCCTTAATTGAACTATATTTAATATATAATTCTTGCAGGCAATTATTATACCACCTCAATTCTAAATCGTATGACTTGATACATTTCGGATCGATTGAATGGAACAGCAAAATATAATATATATATACAGGGTGTCCCGTAAGTCGACGTCAAGCCGGAACCGGGTGATAGACCAAATCGCAACAGTTACCAGAAAATTATAAAAAAGAATCTAAGTCATGTATTTTTCAAATTGTAGTCATTTCTTTTGTTTTCGAGAAAATGTACACCTTTGATGGTTTATTAGCTCCTGTTGCTACAAGTCTTTACCTTTTTTCAATTTTATTTTTCTTATGTAATCCCGAATAGTGCTTATGTAACCTGTTGCTTTAAGTTCTAAGCCAACTGCTCCAGCTTGGAAGAAAATGTCACATTTTGCCGAACCAACAATATAAAATTAATAATTCGTATAACTTTAACTGACTGTACTGAAAAAAAAAATGTACTACGCCAGTCTGGCAAGTAACTTTAAAAGTTGACGCATTTAATAAGGATTCTAAAATGGTATAACACTTGCTACATTATTTCTTAGATTACGGAAAAAAAAAATTTTTTTTTCAAGAAACCCAGTTTCGAAAAATTTCTTTTCACCTACTGAACTTGATTCTAGTGTACGCAAATCTTGCCTTAAGACCGTAACTTTAAGATTTTAATTTTAGTGAGACGGAGAGTCATTGCATGAGTGTGAGTATTGACGCTAGCGAATCAAGTCATTGAGGTTTTACAAATGTTCACCGTCTACTCTAAACAGAGGGCCGACTTCCAAACCAAGTACATGGTGAAGGAAGAGTTCCTTACCTTACGAGGATGTAGTACTTCAAGCAGTTGAAGAAAACCCAAGTACTTCGGTACGTGCAATCCAGGAATGCACAGGAGTGCCCAAAAGTATAGCTCACCGAATATTACAAAAACATGAGCTCCACCCATACCATGTACAGCGAGTACAAACCAGCCGTTCAGCTGATCTAAATCCATTAGATTTCTTTTACTGGGGAGCAGTAAAAGAGAAAGTTTATAAGAAGTCACTTGAAAATTTAGTTGAGCTTCGGTAAAGAATTACGGAAGCAGTTAAAATTTGTTAACAACGGAAGATTTGCCCGTCTGATAACCCGATCTTTT
This sequence comes from Dioctria rufipes, assembly GCA_963924295.1. Lineage (NCBI taxonomy): Eukaryota > Metazoa > Arthropoda > Insecta > Diptera > Asilidae > Dioctria > Dioctria rufipes. The sequence goes on along the minus strand of OZ002740.1, from coordinate 18,255,368 downwards.
TTAAAAAGATGTCGAGCTTGCATTGCAGCTGAAGGAAGGCAGTTTGAACATCTTTTGTAAATAATAAATCTTAGCATCCAAATAATTAATGTTTAATTTTAAACTTAAGGAAAATTTGTCCTAACTTTAACAGAAAGTTAGCATCTCTAACTTGAAAGCGTCACTATCTGTCTCATTCATACTTCATGTAATGACTCTCCGTCTCACTCAAACTAAAATCTTAAAGTTACGCTCTTAAGGCAAGCTTTGGGTACACTAGAATCAATTTTAGTAGGTGAAAAGAAATTTTTCGAAACTGGGTTTCTTGAAGAAAAACATTTTTTTTTCCATAATCTAAGAAATAATGTAGCAAGTGTTGTACCCATTTTAGAATCCTTATTAAATGCGTCAACTTTTTTTAAAGTTACTTGCCAGACTGGCGTAGTACATTTTTTTTTTTTCAGTACAGTCAGTTAAAGTTCAACGAATTATTAATTTTATATTGTTGGTTCGGCAAAATGTGACATTTTCTTCCAAGCTGGAGCAGTTTGCTTAGAGCTTAAAGCAACAGGTTACATAAGCACTATTCAGGATTACATAAGAAAAATAAAATTGAAAAAAAGTAAAGATTTGTAGCAATAGGAGCTAAAACACCATCACAAGGTGTACATTTTCTCGAAAACAAAAGAAATGCCTATAATTTGAAAAATACATGACTTAGATTTTTTTTTATATTTTTCTGGTAACTGTTACGATTTGGTCTATCACCCGGTTCCAGCTTGACGTCGACTTACGGGACACCCTGTATATATAAATATAGATAAATTTATATCAATCAACAATTATCTTAAAAAAAAAAAATTCTCTCTAAGTTTTTGGTCCAGCACAGCTCAGTGCTAAGTAAAATTTATGGATAAATTTGATTAGGTTGGTATGTTTCATTGATTTTGGCCAAAAAATATATAGGGCTCGACTTACATCTAAAAGAAAGCATGCTGTGTAAAACAAAAATCATTGCTGGCGGCTCGATTTCGTATTTCCTGGAGATCAAAAGACTGACAAAGCAGTTTAACGTATCAAATTTGGATACACACAATATATATTAAGAATTTTCGAGTATCTTCAACTGGACCAAAACAACGACCACCATACATAAAGGATGTAAAAGGTTCGTAAAATGGATGATGCAGGAACTAGGTATTATCAACCAGATCCAATACCACTGTGGATCGTGGGGCTAGATTTAGAAAATCATATCCTCTATCATTATTCGACCAATTGACTTTTATTTAGGAAATTGTTGCTTACCAAAGGTAACAACATCATATTGACGATAGCAGTTATATAAGTTCAGATAATTTGGATCCTTGTTTTTTTAACACGAGATATATATTGTTCTATGTTTATTTTATGTCTTGAGTTCTGATTAAAGTATATATGTATCTTAAAAACCTAATTCCAAGGACCATAATAACTATACAAATAAATTGCACTTTTCGGTTATATGAAAACCGTTTTTCATTCTTCATATTGTGTTTTATGTATTCCACTTTTCAATATTATATACATATAGGCGTCCTATACTATAATTATTTCTATATGTTCATTATGGTCTTTGCTTACACTCCTATTAAATATATATTTACTAATTAAATATATCTTTCCCATCAAATATAACATAACCAGATTAGCCTAAACTTACCGTTACGCAATGTTTTGCTTTTTTTAAGCCAATATCTCCTCCATTCTTCGTCATAGAGTGGATGCGTCTCGGGATCCCTTTTGTATTCCTTATAATCCCTATCAAGATCTTCTACAGCATGATCAAACATTCGCCTAAATGCTCATAAAAATGTTAGTTTCATAAAATTTCTTATAAATGTAGTAATTTACTAAAATTACTATCAAATTAAAAAATTACAAAAAAAAAAAAAACAAAAAAAACTACCTGTAACTATCCCAAATATCACCACCAATTGTTCTTACTGGTGATTTTAAGGAATGCGAATACAATTCCCATTGTGAGCGAGCTGGTGGTTTCGCTGGCTGAGAATTTCTCGGCGAACGTTCTCTACCATATCGATCACGGGATCGCGGTGAACGTCTTCTAGGCGATCTAGATCGTGAACGATTTCTTCGCGGAGCAGGAGGTCTTTGACCGGCATTAAGACTTGTATTTTGCAAAAATTTCTCAACTAAAACTCTGTGCTCTTCAACCCCAAGAGTGGTAGCATTCCTAGCCCCAACAGTTGGAGGAGCATTCCTAGCAGGAGGTATCATAACATTTTTCTTTGGCACATTTCTATTAACATCAAATGTTGGCTTGACAGTTGGATCTGGTTGAGGAGCTTTATAGCTTTCTCCTGGAATATAGAAAAAAAAAAGTAAGGTTAATGAGTATTAGTAATTATACATAATATGCTTACTATTAGAAATAAATTGGTCGACCAAATTTTTATCAACAGAATTTGTGAATGAAGGTCCTGAAAGCTCAGAAGCATGACGGAAAGAGAAAACTTTAGACATGATACCATCACGATTCGAACGAAATTCTTCTTGTAAGCATTCAAATGGCAAATCTCGACCATGATACCTTTCCACAGCTACAGCAAGCTTTTCACAAATTTGCGATATAACATATGAGAATTTTGGATCATCTTTGTATTTTGAAAATTGTCTCATAGAAGTTGGAAAATGACGTTCCTGAAAAAGGTATTAATAAACAAAGTAAATCGTCATTTTCTTCAAAGGTCTTTTAATGTTCTATAATTACCAAGTATTTTTTTCGATGAAGTAATCCTTTTAAATGGAACTGCATTCCTACACCATCAACCTCAATTTCACAGAGGCAGCATTCAAAACGAGGCATGGTATCATTTACATTTCGGAGGATTTTAACAACATATTCAACGCCTACAAGACCTTCAACGTCTTCAACCTTGCTACTAGTAAGATCTTTAGACGAAAAAGATGGCTGCGTATTTGAGGAATCCTGAGGTCTGACTCTTGGAGTAATTATTCTATCACCTGGATTTATATTAGGTCCAAAATTGTTATTTCTCTGGGAATTATCACCTTGATTTCCTCCTCTAAATGGTTGTTGTTGTTGTTGTTGGAAATTCCTATTTTGTTGTCCAAAGAACTGATTCGGATTATTCATATTCGAACTCTGATTTGTGAACCTGTTGCCTTGAAAATTTGATTGATTATTTATACCTTGTGCCCGATTTTGTACTTGTTCATTGGTTTTAGCAATAACCGATGCCGGATTCACAACTTTTTCTGAAGCTTTCTTTGCGTTTGTATTAGGAATTTCTCTTTCTGGAGAATCTTCCAATGTAATAGTGCAAATAATTTGCGAATCTAATGATTTTTCAACAGTTTTTCTGACATTTTGAGATGATTTATCGACGTGATCTTTAGCAAAGGTAAAAACTGGATGGAATAACTTTTCTACATCATTCATGAGTTCGGAATGTTTTTTGCCTGTTAAATGACTCATAAATGTTTTATAACCAATTATACCAGTTATATCGCAAACATTGCACATTATAATCATTCCATGCATATTTATCAGAGGAGTCCACTTGCCATTTTGTAAATATTCCACTTTCCTAATATCCTCCACAGGTAAATTTGTCAAATGTTCTCGGAATTTCTATTTCAAAATCACAATTTTGTATAATGCTTAAACTTAAACTTTAAAAATGAGGAGGTCCAACCAGCCCAAATAAAAAAACTTCGGGAAAAAGTAAAATGTATTATGATTATCAAAGCTAAGGATTTTTTACTTTGCGATGTAGTGCAACCTTTGTTGACAATTATGGTACATAAATTTTAGCCGTTATGACACGTTAAAATCAATAACCGTTTTGAGATGGACATCCTCAAAAATTTCTTAAATTTTTCTCAAAGTACTTACCGTATCATCCATTTTCCCATCATCTTTCTGCTGAATCTTTTGGTTGTATGTTTCTTTAGGCAATTCTAAAAAAAAAAAGAAAAAAGCGTTCAAATGTAAAAATTTTGCTGTGGCTGTCCTTGATATTTTGAACAGAGCCTAGCATGTCCCCACAACAAAATATTTATAGGCATAAACCATAATTATTTTTTAAGTCGAATGAAATTCCAAGTCAACGCGAACGGACGGACAGACAAGCGAAACATATTTCCCCTTTTTCTCCGTCAACACCATTAAATGAAATCTAAAGCACTGTTTGCTTCTTGACAAATGATGTAACCTGCAATTTTAATAATCCTCGAACCACCAAGAAAATATCTTAGTTTAATAGCTGAGACCGGAATATTATGAAAATGTAATTAAGGAGAGATAGTCTTTATAGATTACAATCAATACATAGTTTATATGAGTCCCGAATAAGCAATACATATTACATGCTTGCTATCCGTTAAACCTTCTATTTTATTTTTAAAGTGGTTAACAACTAATCTATATGCCCAATTAAATTTGTTATTTTTACTAACCTTCTTTTTCTGCAGCTGGTTTAGTAGGCGCCAAAGTTGGATGGAACAGTTTCTGTGTTGCATTTATTGAAGTTTGATGTCTGGCGGACTCAATATGCTGCCTCAAATCTCTTAAATTTTTAATAAGAAATGTTCCACAAAGAAAACATTTAAAAGTGGTATCTGGATATTGGACAAACATCTTCTTCCATTCACTGGTAATTCCATTGTAACGATATTCAATTTTAAGCAAATCTACAACTTCTAAAGATTTCATAAGTTCCTTTAAATTTTTTCCGGTGGTGGTAGCTTCAATAGTTTGCTTTTGAATATGTGCCGGATTAATGACAACATTAGATTCTTGATTCTTATCTTCAATTTGTGATTTATTTTTATCATTATTATTTGTGGAAATGGTTTTTGATGTTGTCACTGGTGTTACTTTTTTTAAGACTGTTGTATTCGAAATTGATTTCTTCACACTTGGTTGATTAACCTCATTTGCGCTGTCATCAGGTATTTCTACAGTATGATTTGCGTTTTTATCTTCTGACTGCTTAGTAGGAGCAGCTTGTTTATCTTTAGTACCTGTTTCTTTTACAGGCCGAAGTATTGGGTGATATAATTCTTTCACCAATTCAATGTTTCTTTGATGTTGGCGGTTTGACATATGAGATTTAATTGCCGCCAAAGAAAATGTAGCATTTTTACACATAGAACAAGTGAAACTGCTTTTGTTTTTACCATCCTCTCTTTTGAACAGCTTTTGCCAATCCGTATTTACAAACTTATACTCAATCAATAAGAGGTCACAAGTATCCAGTTTACCCATATTGTCACGGAATTTCTATTTAAAACATGTAATACTATTAAAATTTTAATAAATAAAGAAGAAATTACTTTCAATTCTTCAGTAGTGTTCGTATTCTCCTCGTTTTGTTTCTCTGGTTGCTGCTTCTTTTTTTCTTCCAATTGTTTTTTCTGTTGTTCTTCAGGTTGTTTTTTTTGGGCTTCCGATTGTTGTTTCTTTTGAAGACTTAAGGGATTCAAAACAATTTTAGATACAGCTTTTGGAGCATTTGGCTGTGAAAGTTGTGATGTAGTATCTGAAACCACTTGTTAAGAAACAAAAAATTGTAAAAATTATAGGTAATTAATCATTCAAATTGAGAATTTAAAAATAACATTGTGTATGAGACCTCTCAAACGAATCTGCACATGGAAGTAAATGAAGGGCAAATAAATTTAAAATCACGCTCCAATATCTTTAGAAAGATCGGTATTAAAGGTGTATGTTTATCGAACTTCCACCTCCGTTCTCTCCGTACCAATCCATTGAGAAAATCAAGAAGGCGCGATTTAAATGCCATTAAACTTAAGGAGTGAGCGAAATTTAATCGGTTCCAAATGAAGATAACACAAAGACAGAATTTTTCAGAACATTGGAAGCATGGCGAGGGAAGCAGAAAACGTGTGGACCTAACAAACTTCAATCTGGAAAATAAATATTGTGGTTATATGAGCGCGAATTAATTTAATCAAAAAGATGAGATTTTGGAGTAAAAGGTTAATTCGAAGGTGGTATTAAGAAAATCGACTCTATAACCACACTGTAATTATGCACCCGCCCTGAAAAACCGTACACATACATGGTAACTGAATTAAAGAAAGTGCATAGTCTGCCATTATTAATTCAGGAAGTTCCAATACATATTTCAGCATCATAGATGAAGTGGGAAAATAGTAAGGCATGGACCAAATTCTTCCTTATAAAAGTATACAAATTATTATTGTACAGTTTGTGTTGACCAAATCCTAACTGGCGCTTAAAGTATTGATATTTTTTTATTTTTATTTATTTATTTACCACTTTTTTTTAATTACGACATTTTAGTCATGACTAGTACTTAAGTTTAACCACTTCAACAATCGAGCTCTTAAATTTATTTAAGTCTTTTTCAATTTTACACTCCCTAGTTAGGCTATTAAAACATTTTCAAACCATTTATCAGTAGCATATTTTGTGTTTTTATTTTCCTACATGGTATTACTCTAAAATCGTCTCTATTTCTTAATTCGTATCTAACAGTCTTACTTATATATTGTATTACATTAATCAAGTAATTCGGCGATAGATTATTCTTGAGTTTAAAAATATATATTAGTACCTTGTACCAAACCCTATGTTTAACATTCATCCAGCTCAGCTTTTCCTTCATCACAGCAACAGATGTCAGTCTACTACATTTCAGAATTATTCGCATCCCTCTATTTTGCAGTTTTTGTGGTATATTTACCGTTGTAGTAAAGTGGAGCAGGATCAAGGTATTATAAATGCAGATTGCTGTTTTGAGGTCTACAAATTTCCTAATTCTTTTCATAAAGCCTAGTTTCTTCGCTATCTTACAACATAGTTTGTTTATATGGGGTGAAAATCTCAATTTATTGTCCACCACAATTCCAAAATATTTAAATTACTTCACAGCTTCTATACTGGTTCCCTGTATAGCTAGTGTCACGGGTTCCTTACCATTTATTGCCATGCATTTGTTTTCGATATGTTTAGCTTTATGTTCATGTTAATCCATATTGCGATACTTTCCAGGTATTCTAACCTTTGTGTGCCGTCCGCGAATAGCACTACTTTTGAATATTTTACCACATTTGGGAAGTCGTTAATATACAGCACAAGAAACAACGTACTTAGGACTGCGCCTTGGGGGACCGCAATGTTGCACTCGACAGGCGCGGACGTATAAGATAAAAAGATAGGATCTCATTGATAAAAATAATTTGAGATACATAATTAGGTTTTATTTGACGAACAACTATTGAAGATAATTAATCAGTCGTTTAGTGAGGGTTTATTTCCATAACTTTGGAGAATCATTAATATTTCCTCTTGAAAAGTTTAAAATTCCGTTAAGGCTGAGGACTTCCGCGCAGTGAACATGCTATCGATACATGAAAAAATAATAGAGAAGGTAGCACAAATTCAATTCGGAAAATATCTCGAGTCGAACTACGTGCTGATAGAACAGCAATCCGGTTTTCGAAAAGGACGCTCATTTGAAACTGCACTAAATTGAGCGGAAATGTGAACTTGAAAGAAGGAAAAAAGTTTTAGGGCCGTTGAATAAAAAATATGTTTTCAGAAGAAATGTATAAAAATGTACCAATGTTTCCTACCTTTTCTTTTATTATTATTATTTTATTTTATTAGCCCATAATAAAGCTTTTAGCAACCAAGTTTACATCATTTAACACTTAAATTTAAAAATTTAATCCTAGGTTGATATATAATTCGAAACTCTAATTCATTTAGACTAAAAACAATTAAAATACATACATTTTAATAAATTCAGATAAAATTCAGATAAAAAAGGGACATATTTGTAAGTTCACTGCACCTTACTGACTACAAATTTAAGCACTTCTCTTTTAAATACATTTAAATTATTCTCACTCTTAATTGCGTATGGAAGACAATTAAAAAAGTTTAATCCTTTGTACATTAAGCTATTTTGAGTACTACTCCTGTTACATCTTGCCAGCCTGAAGTCATCATTTCCTCGTAGATTATAAGGCTGAGCATCCCTTGTTGTAACCAAGTTCTTATGCAAGTATTCCGGTAACATTTTTTTTTTTCATTTTAAAAATGAAAATCATTGCATTTACACACAGCCTTTGCTTCACATTTAACCAACTCAAAATTTCTAGCATATCCTTCACAGGGGTGCGCAAGTTACACTTTAAAATAGATCGCATGGCTTTGTTTTGTAACTTCTGCAGTCTGTCCTTTATCTCCTCAGATGTCGTGTACAAAAGCGTTGCGCAATATGTGAAATGCGGCACTACAAGTGCATTATAAAGCCTTATTGCACTATTTGTACTTAACATGCTTCTAATTCTGCGCAAGAATCCAATCTTCTTTGCAATTTTCGCACATATATAATTCGCATGGTCTCTGAGTTTCAGCTTAGAATCAATTAACACCCCAAGATATTTAATGCAATTTACACGTTCAATTACTTCACCATCTAATCTTATAGGAAATTCGGCAGTTATATTGAATGTCATATACTTTGTTTTGGTCATATTCACCTTCAATTTATTACCTTTTAACCATTTGTCCAGCAAGACTAGGTCTTCGTTCATTTCCCGTACAATTCTACCGATATCTCTTCCACTAATATATATGAGAGTATCATCTGCGAATAAGGCAATTTTGCACGATTTCAAAATCCCATTGATATCATTAATATATAGCAGAAATAAGGTTACTCCTAAAACAGAGCCCTGGGGCACTCCCAACGAAACGTCTAATGATTCTGATAACATGCCATTTATCTTTGTTCTTTGAGTCCTTCCGGATAAATATGAACGAAACCAATCCAATTCCACGTCTCTAACCCCATATATCCAGAGCTTTTTCAGCAGTATATCTCGGTCAATCGTTTCAAATGCACGTTTCAAATCCAAAAACACAGCTATCACAGCGTTTCCACTGTCTATCTCGCGTTTCCATTCAAATATAAGCCAGTTTAAAGCAGTCTCACATGAATGTTTATTCCTGAATCCCGATTGCTCCTCTATAATCAATTTCTTTCCTTCAATATATTCCATTAATTGTTCAGCAATAAAACGTTCAAATATTTTTTCATAAGAAGGAAGCATATTTATAGGTCTAAATTCATCGCATTTGATTGTATTATTTACCTTCGCTACTGGTACTATTATCGATTCCTTCCAGGTAGTTGGAAATGCACCCATGGTAATTGACAAGTTAAATATTTTCATTAATACTGGGCCCAGCATTTCAATTGAATTATAGATTATATCTGGTGTGAGACCACTTAGATCTTTCTTCTTTTTACACCTTCTTATAACATTCAGAAGTTGTTGGCAGTTGCAGTATCGCATTTTAAATCTGAATGGTACAGGTAAGCAATTAACTGTGCACTGCATCCTTGGGATAGATCTGTTAATCTCCTTAATACTTTCCACAAAATAATTATTTAATCGGTTTGCTATAAGTAAGGCATCGTCTATATATTCCTGTCCAAATTGCATTGCTGATATCTCATCTGACTTAGTATTTTTCAATATTAGCCTTTTAATAGTTTTCCACAGACCTTTCTGATCTCCTGCATTAGTCTCAATTTGGTTCTCAACATATTTGTTTTTCTGCTTATTAACTTCTTTCTTAAAAGCATTCCTCAGTACTCTGTGTCTTCCCCATTGTACTACATCACCGCTGTAGACTGCTGTTCTGTATGCTTCCATTTTTTGTCTTTTCTTTCTGTCCAAATCCTGAGAATACCAACTATTTATATTATCTCTTACTGCCCTATTAACTTTCATTTGTTCTAATGATAATATTAATTTGTGGTCAAACAACGCTGATAGCTCATTAATATTGTCTATATGGTAAAGATTATCAAATCCCAATGCGTTTAACCCCTCCTCAAATTTTTCACTACTATATTTCACAAAACTTATAGTTTTTTCTTCAAAATTTTCTTTGCTATTAACCTCCACAACTATCCTTAACGTCTCATGGTCTGATACTTTGTATTCTCTATCTATAGTTACTGCTAAATTATTCCCATGCATTCCAGTTAAAACATAGTCCAATAGTGTACTAGAATGATTTGTTATACGAGTCGGTTGTTCCACTAATTGCTTCAAACTTAAGTCATTTATAAGACTTCTAATTCCAGTGTTGCTATTGCCCTCCAACAGCCAATCTATGTTAAAATCACCAGCTATCAGAATGTTACTATCATTTTCTAAATGCTGCTCACTCCAATCCAAAAAATATAATAGGAATTCCCTAATCGAGTAGCTTGGAGATCTGTATACAACTACTATTGCCCACTTTTGTCTGTCTAGCCACACATACGCCTTTATTATCCATAAAAAACTGTTAATATTGCTCACCTGTACTACCTTATATGCAATACCTCTTTTTATATACATTGATACACCACCTGTATGCCTTGAGTTTGATACACAAGTTATAATATTGTAACCACTTAATTTAATTTCAGAATCTTCAATTTCACTCGTTATATGTGTTTCAGAAAGTAACAACAAATTTGGCTTTTGATCCTTCACTAATAACTCCACCTCTGCTTTATTAGCTAGCAAGCTTTGAACATTCAAATAATATATCACCATAGTGCACTTCAAATCATCTGATTGCTATGCCAACCTCTTTTTCAGAACGGATACTTTTCGTTTATATACACTACACTCTTTGCTAAATGCATTATGATTTACATCCAAACTTAATTTCAAATCATTATTTACCCGTACACAGTTTACACACTTTATATTTTGGTTGTCACATTGACTTCCAAGATGATCTCCTCCACATTTAAAGCAGACTTTATTTTCAATTTTACATTCATTGCTATTATGATCAAACCCCAGGCATTTATAACATCGTTTCACATATATTGATTCTCTTATTTCACATCTATCCCATTCTACACAAACTCGTCCCGTTTTTAATATGTTATTGAAACTTTCCACATCAATTTCTATAACTGCATTAAAAGACTCATGACCCCTGTTATTAACCTTCCAAATAGCCTTTAATTCAATATCTGAATGACCTAACAGCTCATTCTGTTTTTTCAAACCATTTATCAACTCACTTTCCGTATATTTCCTCGATAAATTTGTTATTTTGGCTCGCGGTTTTTTCCTTACCCATTTCCTTACTTCATAATCTTTTCCCAATTTACTTTCCATATCACACCTTAGCTTGTTCACTGATTCATCATCTTCACATGTTACCAAGATTTCCCCATTATTTAATTTTCTTATACCTGACACCTGTATTCCTAACTCCACTGGATTTAAATTTGTTTTAATTTCACTCTTCGTTATATCTGCACTTTGCTTAATTTTAGGCTTTACTAGTACAGTTGATCTTTTAACTACCGTTGCATAGGATTGCTTCTCCTTCCCTATTGCATTCTTTACACCAGCTATTATATTACTTTCACTTTCAATATTTTGATTGATCTTATTTTTTATTTCATTTAAACCTGTTTTAATCTCTGACACATCCAATTTTATATGTTCTAGAGAAATTAACTTCTCTTGGCACGATTCACATAATATTACTAAGAACTTCTTTTTCGATAAATTTTTAATGTCATAATCCGTTAATTCTGCACACTTCATATGGAAAATTCTACCACAGCCTCCCCGACAGTACACTGAATCAACTGCACGTGCCGGTCTATCACAAGTCCCGCAATCCATTGTGCATAAAATGTAATGCAAGTTTTAGTAAACAAAAGAGAAAAAATAAAAAATTTCAAAAGAAGAAAAAACATTGAAGCAATTTCACTCCACGATCACTCGCTTCTAATTTCATAAATTTTTATCAAATTTATCCGAAATATTATTAAACTAAAAGAGCACATAAATCAACCGTCCGATAGCTCATGCAAAAACTTACAACAAAGTGTGTTTATTGCAAAAACGTGCAGGGCAGTGAAGTAAACTTGGGTTGGACCTTGTGAGACATCAAAACGATAGGATAGATCGCTGTTGGCCATGCAAGCCAATGCTGCTGTAATATAAGTTGAGACATTCAATTTTTTGGAGTCTCAAAATGTTTAACGCACTTAATTCAGCAAAAGTGTATATTGTAACAGTGCAGTGTTAAAAAAATAATAGAAGTAACCAAATATTCGTTTTGGTGTAGCCAAGTGGCAGATCTTCAAATATCTCTAAATATGTAGTAAAACTACAAATGTAGCAGAATGCCAACGTTGGAAACAACTCATCAGAAAGCAAGATTTGGCAACTTACCCTAACCCGGGTATTACACGAGTCAGTAGAACTGTCACTGATACAGCCTCGTGTAAATCTCTACTGACTAGATTTCTGGCCAGTCAGTGGGAGATGACTGAAGAGTTTTACACTTTTGTAATTTTAATTTTTTTAGTTAGTTGATCGAACAAAAAGCGTTTTTATTCAGTAAAATTGACAGACAAAACCAGTACAGTCCGTCAGATCTACTGGCTGTTAATCGCCGGGTAAGCAGAAGAATTATGGCAAGCACATCTAGGCCTCACGGCTTTCTCGAGGTGTTGTCCAAATTTCCAACACGGATTTTTAAATGATGCAACACAAAACCAAGCCAGCAGCTAGCCTCAAGGCCTAGCCGCAAAGCGAGCTTTGCTCAATGTTAGAAATTTTTGTCTCTCATGCCCACTTCTGTCAACAGATGTACTAACCAAATTGGCGCTTTTACTAAATTGTTCGTACCTTCTGGGCACCAAAATAGAAGTACAGCTAAAATAAGCAGCGATATCTCAAAAAACTCAAGTCGCTCTTCCTTTATTATCAAAACGTAAGGGGGATTCGGATAAAAACTGCAGAAATCTTTAAATCCTCTGTTGCAAATTGTTTTGATACAGTTGCTTTCACTGAAACTTGGCTGCATCATGGTTTACGCGATGCTGAAATCTTTGATAATTCTTATCAAATTTTTAGAAGAGATCGGTATACTGATTCTGAAGCTCGTGGCGGTGGCGTACTCCTCGCCTGTAAAAACCACTTAAATTGCAGCCAAGTTGAGCTCCCCAATTTCTCCAACACTCTCGACATTGAACTTATAGTTCTTAAGGTGTCTCTCTTAAAATATGACTTATACATACTTTGTTGCTATATTCCTCCATAAATATCGTCGACGACAAAGGTCAGAATATTTATGACCTACTCATTTTAACATCTAATTTTATCCATGGTAAGATGGAACCTCTTGACGAATTACTACTTATTGGTGATTTTAACCTACCCAATATACAATGGGTACTTAATGATGATGATGATGACTATCTTCCACTTAATAACTTGACAACAAGGGAATCACTTTTCCGTGACACTATTTCATCTCTTGGTCTCAGCCAAATCAGTAATGTTAAGAATGACATGGGTATGCAGTTAGACCTGGTATTTTCTACTGACGCGGGTAACTTATTAGTTGAACCTAGCCCAGTTACAATGTCTACTCTTGACAAATACCACCCCTCTCTTCTAATTGCACATTGCTATGTAACCGAAAACCTCACATATTGTGACGAAACGCAATACTTTTTCAATTTTAGAAAGGCTGACTTTTCAGAACTTTCCAGTAGACTTTACCTCTATTGATTTCTACGCAATAGTGTTGAAGAAGTTGTTTCTAAGTTTTACGTAATTCTTTTCGATTTATTTTCTTCTTGTATTCCCCGCGAGCGTCAGCGGTTGAATAAAACATCACCGCCATGGTTCAATAAAGAACTGAAACGTCTTAAAAATAGGAAGAATAAACTGTGGAAAAGTTATATGAGGAACAAGGACACCATAGCTCACATCATATAACGAGTTCAGAGAACTTTCTTCTACACTTTATGATGAATATGTTCAAAGGATGCGTACGAAATTATTTAGTGATCCACGCATCTTTTTTAAGTTTATTAATATGAAGAAAAAAACGGACAACAACCCCAATACCATGAGGTACAAGGATTCTGCTAGTGATGATTCGTCTGAAATTTGCGATATGTTTGCTTCATTTTTTGACAATGCTTTTGCCTCGTCAAATTTTCATCCTAAAAATAGCGATTTCAGTCATATGAACGATTCCCATAACGTTTCATTCACTATCCCTTCAATTTCAGAAGAGGATATACTCGATCATATTAATGGGCTTCCAAATGACTTCACAACTGGTCCTGATGTGATCCCTCCAGCCTTTTTTAAGTCATGCTGCCTCGCCCTGGTAGCTCCGCTGAGAATTATCTTCCAAAACTCGCTCGATAGTGGTTGTTTCCCGCAGCTATATAAAAACTCCTTTATCATACCTATCCACAAAAAAGGTAGTAAAAATGAAATTTCTAACTATAGACCTATTGAAAAATTATCTTGCATGCCCAAATTATTCGAATCTATCATTTACTCTCAACTATCATCTTCCTGTAAGAATTTGCTCTCTTCACAAACCAACATGGGTTTATTTCAGGCAGGTCTACAACCACTAATTTGTTGAAATTTGTCTGGGATACCATTTGCGGGTTTGCAAAAGGCTATCAGACAGATTGTATTTATACAGACTTTAGTAATGCGTTCGACAAGTTATCTCACTCCGTAATACTGTTTAAAATGGAAAAATATGGGTTTCCCCCAATATTTCTAAAATGGACAGAGTCTTATTTAGATAACAGAACATACCAAATCTTATTCCGCCATTCCATCTCTAGAGTATTGAAGGCTTCGTCTGGCGTACAACAAGGGAGTCACTTGAGCCCGTTGTTCTTTATTCTGTCTATTGACGACATTATCTCCGTTGTGAGGTACTGTAAGGTCTTGATTTATGCTGACGATGTTAAGCTTTTCGCTCAGATTAAATCTGTTAACAATTGTGAACAGGTACAGGGTGACCTTCAAAAATTTTACAATTGGTGCAAGAGCAATAATTTGGTACTCAATATCAACAAATGTGAGGTTATGGCTTTCCATAGGAATCAGACACCAATCACCTATTATTATGAGTTCTCGGATTCCTCGATTCGCCGTGTGGACTCTGTCTGTGACTTGGGTGTCAAATGTGACCACAGTTTGAATTTTATCTCCCATATAAACTACATGGCTTCAAAGAGTAGTTCTATGCTTGGCTTTATAAAACGTTGGTCCCGAGAGTTTTCGAATCCTACCATAACATTGCGTTTGTACACTTGCTTTGTGAGACCACTTCTTGAGTATGCTAGCCAGGTCTGGTTTCCATTTTACGGTACACACATCGACCGTACCGAGTCTGTTCAGCGGAACTTCCTACGATTTGCTCTCAGACATCTTCCCTGGAATAATTCGTTAATTCTTCCACCCTATGAGGATCGCTTGAAGCTTTTGAATATGCACTCACTTGAGAAACGTCGTTTGGTTACCGATGTAACATTTGTGCATCAACTCTTAAACGCGAATATTGATTCTCTATTGGTACTAAACAAAATCTCTTTCCGTGATAGTAGCCACAATTTGAGAAGGCTACCTCTGTTGCATGTTAACTCCTCAAGGTCTAATTTTAGCATGTATGAACCTATTATCGCATGTGTATTACTGTCAATAATATGGCTGAGAATTTTGTTGTTGACGTCCCTAAGCATGTTTTTAAAAAAACGCCTATTTAATATTTAATTTTGTTTCATTTAACTTTTTTAAATTATCTTGTTCTATGTTTAGTGTAACATACTAGTACTAACACCTACTAAATGATGAAACGCATGTATTGTTGACCGTTTATTTATTAAACGTGTCCATGCAGCGAGCTTGTGTTAAGCTGGTTCTGATAGTCTAAAAAAACAACGACAGCATCGAGCCCGGTGGTATCACTTTGTTTTCATTTCTCTGGAACAAGCCTTAAGGCGAGCTGCGAGGAAGCCTGAAAGTCCAGGCCTCAGGCTTGCTTGCATGTGTTTCTGCCTTTAGACCCGTGGTTTTTATATTTTTAAAAAAGATATATTAAATTTGTGTAACACTTGCCATGTTTACATGCAGGGTTGAACTCCATGTAAACGCGGCTCGAGTTGAAATTGGGTCGACTCGACTCGGATCACTCTTGGCTGGCGTAATAGAGTCTAAATGGTGCCCTATAAACGCGGACTTAGTAGTCGAGTTAGCAGCTAATAGTTGGATTTATTGTTTGCTCTTTACTCGAAAGTTTTGTTAGGTTGAATATTTATTGTGAGTTGATTTTGTTTATTTAAACAAAATTTATAGCTTTTATAGCTCCATCACAAAAAATACCATAAATAAGATGTTATATCGAACTGTTACTTCAACTATATTTGGACCCATTCTCAACCCTGGTGCTCAAAAACATAGTCGAAAACACGACTGGTAACTAGCTTAAACGAGGTCCCATCGTATGCATAATAATTCGTTATTTTGAGATTAAAAAGTAAATTGCGCAACGCAGGAATACATTACCCATTTTCGAATTGTTAGATCGATTTCGGATTTCAATCACACCAGCTTCAAGATTTCCATGATGTTTTTTTCCCAAAATATGTTGCTTTATGCTTGGCATTTTAGTTATAGCTGGGATATTGCACGGGACACATTTCACAACCTCCTTACCTATTTCTGTCCGCACAACAAACATCTTTTTCCATGCTTTATTACCCACCGAAATTCTACACTCTACCTGCACTAATTCTCTAAATGACATTTTACTCATTTTCTCATTCCAAATTTGAATATCATTTGGACTCTGAAATATAGTATATTTAATTGTATAAACATTATAATAATATATCATATCAAATTTTACCATTATGGGAGACTTTTCATCAGTTGGTTTTTTCTGCGGCGTTATTTTCGCACCAATTTTCTTGTTAACAGCCGACATTTTGGAATTCTTAGTTCCTACCAACAAGAACCACTTCGCGTTATGGTAACCAATTCTATTGCAAGCAAATTCTTTTGAGCTTACTACTTATTATTATTTAAAAATATTTATGTTTATTAACACACAAAGCTTTATTAAAAGAATAATTTATTGTAAATTCCCACAATAAACGCGTTTTAACTTTTAAAATCATTTGACGTCGAGCGAACTAGCCGTCGTACAAAATTACGAAGAGGCAAGAAAAATTATTGATGGATGAATCATTCGTAAATTGTGATGAATTGTGGTATGGTTTGCGATTGTGGTGAATGGTGATATGCCCAGCACATGCGGCATGCCCGCCCATTGCCCAAATAGAATACAATTATTCCCATTACGAACCACACTCCGCCATTAGTGACGAATATCGTGAAATGTATAGTAGAAGGCACGGTACAGAGAACACAATACACTCTGCGCTTTCTCTATCTTTCCTATAGAAATGTATATACACTTGTCCTTTGACATGCCATTGCCATCACAATAATTTTACTACACTGTAGTTCCATATAATGGCATTGGCATGAGGAATTAAACGAAATAGCCTTTTTAGCGTATGTAGTGCAATTGTGCTTTATAACTTATAAGTAATTAAAGGTAAAAAACGCAGAGGGGTGGGTTAGGTCTCTATATCAACAGAGGAAGAGCTCAGGATATTATTAAAAAACATTTAAATATATAAATCACTCATTTTACTCATTTCACATTTCGCGCCAAAAGTTAAAAGTTGGCAAAAATGAGTTACAGTGCCGGCGAAGAAGTATGAGTAATTACGACAGCTTCATATTGGAACGCCATCATAGACTTTCCGTACTTTCGAATTTTGACAGGTCTGGCTACAGCGGCATATTGTGTTTCCCAATTAATGATAATCAAATTATTATAAATTATTATCACCTCAAATCGCAAGTTAAGCTGGAGTCAGAATGAAAATTTCAAACGGGTAATTTGCGTAGCACGTGTTGACAGGTAGGATCGATTACCACCGCAAGCGAAGCTCGTGACGCAAAATCGGGCGAATTTCTATTTTTCGTCGCGTACGTGTTCAATTTAACCTAACATTTGGGAAATTGTACTGATGTGTAACAAAACAGATGTATCGGACGGCGTTCGCAGAAACGTGGTTGAGGTTTGTCAGTGAACAATTGATGTAAAAACGTAGCCTTAAGACTTTAAGCACAGTATATTCTACTTTAAGCCCGGTATTTTGTTCATTTAAGCCTAGTATTGTGTTCATTTCGCGGATAAATTTTGTATGGAAATTCAGCGGTAAAATTTAGTTGCAAAATATTTAGCCAAATTGCTGAAAAAGTGGTATTGTGTTTTATCAGCTAAAACTTTGTTTAGTTTCGACAAGTAGATGGCAGTAATTTCCACAAACCTATATTTAGCATCAGATCAGCTCAATACCTTTTTCCGTTTGAAGTTGAATGAAATTGGAATACAGGAGTGGCAGTGTATTTTTATTATTTTTTTCTGACAAAAAATTCTTTCGAGAAGAAATATAAATATAATTTTCCTCTAAAAGAACACGAAATAATATCACAAATGCACGACAGCTGATTGTCCAAAGCAGCCACCTATAGCTCAAAACAATGAACAATCTTAGCCGTAAAAAAGGTCCCTGTTCGATTGCTGCTAAATATAATTAGAGCCAAGGAATTCGGTCAAGGAATTTTTGCACTTATTTCTTAAAGTAAAATTGACATTAGGTCAAGGAATTTTTGACAATTTGGATTTGTCTAAAAGCTGAAATGGAACGGCTGACGGCTAGTTGATTGAGATGGCCGTCACAGTTACTCTAACTAGTGTTGTCAGGTGAGAGAGGGAGAAGAGATGATGTTGATAGATGGAAGATGCAATCGGTGTGAGTGGGATGGAAAAAAAGAAAAAGTTTTTTTTTTTAATACAGTAAAAAGATTGATTTAGAAATTTTTTCTTCGGTAAAAAAGTGCTTCTAGAAAAGTAATAAACAAAACTAATAAAAGTGGGCATTTTAATGAAAAAAAGGCGATAATACAGGACTATCGTAACTTGGAAGATGGATGAAGTTGATATTTTGTTTGAAATGATGCTATTGGGAAACTTGAGAAAAGAAAAATTTTCAATGCACAAAAAAAAACGACAACTTACCGAATACCGAAACTTTCTTATTTTCTTTTTTTTTTTGTAATATATTTTGCAAAATCCCGCTGGGGGGGGGGGGTTGCAAAAAACAAAAATTCTTCTACACCCCGCCGGAGGGCGGCTCGGAACGTGGGTGGGGTGTGCGTGAAAATTGGTTTCGGAAACGGTTTCTGTAAGGCGTGGGAGGGTGAAAATCTATTGGCTACAGTTGGCGTGGCGAGCTTTTTTGCTTTTCTACGCCCCGCCGGAGGGCGGCCCAAAACCTGGGTGGGGAACGTAATTATGAAACTGCATTAAACGAGTTCCAAGTTCCACTTTTTAGACAGCGTGTGGTTTCGTTTTGCCCAATATATGATTAAAGCCGCTGCAAAAAATTACTAGTAAAACTCCCGGTTGGTGTAGGAATTGGGTAATTATTCAATGCAGCCAACAAGAAAATAATACACTTTTGTTCGATTGGCATGTAGCGAAACACGGATGCAAGGAGGCGAATGCTCGTCCCAGGAAATTGTGTTTTTAATAGTGATTTAAGACATTAATGTGTTTAAATATATGTTTAAAGAGACGACGTATGATATCCGGTAAGTTCGAATAATTTCATTTGTTTAAGAGAATGTACAAAACTTATAATTTTGAAAAGTAATTATTGACTATGGCGGCAGGTTACCAGTGGTTTTTCCTTTTTACTTTTTTTTTTTACTTCGCATAAGTCGTCAATTTTTATAGTGATTACATTTTAAATTTAAGGAACTAGTGAATAGTAGAATGAGTGTCAGCGGCAAAGGAACAGATGTAGCCAGAACAAAGGTAATTATTTGAAAAATATATGTTTTATACGTATATGAATTTTATATATAAAGTGAATTACTGGCCCAACTTTGAAACTCATTGATAGTTTCTGCTTGCTCTTATCTGTAGACAAATTCGTTTATTTTAATGGAAATTATTTATTGTGTTGATAAAATAGGTAATACTTTATGAGTACACATATTTAATTATGTTAAAATAATACCAATTATTATAATACGTCCATAAAATTGGGATTTGTTTCGGAATTCCTGATCTGGTCTTGATGTCATTTCTGTGTTGCTTTTTGCTTATGTTTACCTCGTAGCTAGGAGTCGAATTTAAAAAAATTCTGAGGAATCAGAAACGAATGTTTTTGTTGATATGTGGTTATACTGGCATTTTTTCTTTTAGTAGGTACATAATGGAAGAATGTCCGGAGAGGATCCATTAGTTGAACATTAAAATTTGCTTGGAGGGTATTTTTTTACTGGCAGAAGTGTGAATCCGACTTCAAAATTAGTTGTATTGTAACTGAACTTGATCAATATGATGCAGGTCTTTTTTTCCATTTGATGATTTATAAGCCTTTCTAACTGGCTTTTTTTCTTCGCTAGCAACGAATTTTATTCAAACTAATTCGATAGTAAAGTTGTCAGGTTTACGCAATATGTAGTTTCGTTCGATTTTATTCATGGCAGGCTTCAGTCTCAACCACTGACTTATAATAACAATAGACTGAGCCGTCCTATATAATTGCTATAGACAAAACTGGCATAAATGTTGGTTAAAATCTGTTTGTTCCTTTCAAGCTCAAAATGTACGCTGAACTGTAATCAATTTGGAAACAATACGGTTGTATAAAATGGAATGCATTGGAATTGACATAAAAATTCAAACAAAAATATTGTTTACTTACGTCTGTCTCTTGCAAGCTCGATAATATTTGATATCAAATCTGGTAGAGAAGCACATTTTTCAGTAATATTAAAAATTAATTTTTGTGTTAATTAAAATAAGTTTGACTTCTTAAACCATTTTTGTTTAATGCAATACTAGTTTTGTTCGATGAAAACACGGTGTAAATTTTCCTTACAATATTTACCCAAGGTTTGTGCGTTCATCGAACAAGTTTAAAAAACACCGAGTAAACCTATTGTAACGACATTTATCTGACAGTTCTCCTGAGTATAGGTTTGTTCGATGAAAACACAGTGGGTGCGTTTAGGCGGGGACCAAACCGGTCAAAATTTCTGGTTTTTCCTCCGCGTAATTACAAACCATACCGAAGTGGTTGGTAATTTTACATGGCTGTGAACAAAGGCTTCCAATTATTCCAAACTGGTTTGGTCTCCGCCTAAACGTGCCCCGTGTAAATTTTTGCCTACAATTTTCCCGGGGTTTTGTGCACTCATCGAACAAGTTTTTAAAACACCGGGAGTGCATTCAAAAACATAGTCACAATTGACTATAGCAGTCTTCATAACGCACAAAAGTCAACCCAGCTAACATATTTCAGTTGATTAGTGAGTTTTGAAACGATTGAAGTCAGCTGTAGTCAACTATAGCCATGCCTTGGAACGCACTCCTGGGGCCGGATTATATAACTCTGGGAGTTTGGGAGATGAGAATTTTCATTTTCCCCGATTAAAACTCCCTAACTCTCCATTCGAGATTCTCTAAAATACTTGGGGAGTTAGGGAAAACGTGAGAAGTATCGAAATATTGAAAGACGGCTAACTCTGTGTGGGAGGGTCGTAGAGCATTGGGCTTTTTTCTATGGATTTAGGGTTTAGAGTACAAAAATATAGATGAAAAATTTCTAGGGTAGGGCCTTTTGGTGATGGTCTTACAACCCCCCAATTGGGGGTTGTCCAAAATACGTCATGTTTAGTATCAAATTAAAGGGGGAGAAGCCTGTAATAGAGTGGTGTAGTTTTTTTTTTATCATTTTAACTTCATAACTGACTTTATACCCCCGAAAGACGGATTTTTTGCACTTGGGTCATATACACCCCAGTTTCTATATTTTGCATATATTTCTTCCGTTCTTTGTTTCACATCCATTAGTGCTCTGTTGTGAACATTTTTCTCATGGAAAGTGAATTGCCAGGACCAGTTCTTCATAATGATGAGTTGAAAATATGTTCATTGTTGTACCAAAAAACGGCAATTATTTCATCTTAAGAAGGAGTAATTCACTTCTTTTGCAGTTGGCTCCAAAACTAATTACATATCTAATTAGGGGACATAATGTAGATGTGATTTCATCCTACATACAAGCTTTAACGAGAAGGAGTAATTCACTTCTTTTGCAGTTGGCTCCAAAACTAATTACATATCTAATTAGGGGACATAATGTAGATGTGATTTCATCCTACATACAAGCTTTAACGAGCATATTAAAATTTTTTATAACATCTCTTCTGTACTGAAAGACGACCAAATCGACAATTTTCGCGTGAATTACAATTTTTAGCGGATACCTTGAGATACCAAAATCCTTATTTCTCTGTAAGTATTGCAAGGATGTCCATAATTTGTTTTTGTAAACATAGCCAGGATATGCAGTGAATCCATAATTTAATTTGAAAATCCTAGGTACATTGGTACCTTCACAAAGGACAAGAAAAGCAGACAATATTGTCAGTTGAGAAATATTTTTCTTACTTCTCCACAACTAACACAGCCGAGAGTTTTGCCGAGTGCATAGAGAGTTTGGTAAATCTCAATACAAATTCCACGAGTGACAGAATTCCGAGTAGGGAGTTAAGTGGCAAAAGAGCTCTCATCTCCACAACTCCGAGTTAGTGAATCCGGCCCTGGAGTGCATTCCAAAGCATAGCCGCAGTTGACTATAGCTGACTTCATAACGCACAAAAGTTAACTCAGCTAACATATTTCAGTTGACTAATGGGTTTCGAAACGATTGAAGTCGCTGTAGTCAACTGTAGTTGTTTTTGGAACACACTCCGGGGGTCTGTTCAATATTACAGCTATAGCTGCTTTGATAGCACAGTAGAGCAACACTCTGAAAAGTGTCAAATTTAGCCAAAGCAAGAAAAAGCGGCTGCGAGATTTTGGACAGCCAAAAGCTGCTTTTATGCTTTACAATCTATATGTCTAAATTGTCAAAAGAGCTTTGAATTGAATTGCGAAATTTTGTACCCAAATTGCTACCCAAATTATAATGAGCGACCAAAAATATTGATTTTGTCTCTATAGCAAATGGTTATCACTTCAAGAAGTTTTAAATTTATTATTATTTCCCTGTGCCAACATTTTAAAGAAAATGATAGGCACACATACATAAATATTACCATAGCTGCTTTGTTGCTTAGAGTCAGGAGTGTAAGCAACATAAAGCTGCTATACTAGCAGCTATCTTAGAATCTTGGACAGAACAAATGTCCAAAAGCCAGTAAGAAAAATCAGCTTTCGAGTTACTTTGGACAGCCAAAAGATACGAAAGCTGTAATGTTGAACACAGCCCGGGTAAATCTAGTGTGATGACATTTCTCTGACAGTTCTCCTGAGTATAATTAATTGTAATAAGTTATTTATAAAATGGGTGAATACAAATAAAATGTGCTCTAGCTATTTATATATTTCTTTTCTTCTTATTTTTGCTCAAGAAGTAATTTATATGCCCCAATCAGCACCAAATTGCAAGTGACAGTTCTCAAACCATTACCCCAAGGAAATTTCAGTATAAGTTCGGGGTAGCCCTACATTTTTCAAAAAACAAGATAGTGTAGAACAGGTATAGCCCTAGGCTTACCCGGGGTTTTTTATCGAACAGACCTACTGTTTTATAACATCTTTATAATAAATTATTAATCTCGGTGTACAGTTGTATGAAATAAAGGGTTCTCACAGCCTGTTCAAAATTTGTGCCTCTTTTGAAGCAAGAACGCTCAGTCCATTCTTATTATATGTCAGTGGTCTCAACTAAAGCTCCGACATCCGTTACAACTAGTTGTATGATTTGTTTGAGCGTGTGTAGCGGCCTTTAAGTCTGAGTTACAATGTGACGTTGTCGTGAGACGCGGTCGCCAATGATGTTCCTGATGCTAACGCGGTCGCAGTGAGTGTTGTTTATGCTGTTCCTGATGCTAACGCGGTCGCAGTGAGTGTTGTTTATGCTGTTCCAATGATGACGCTCTAACATAAAATTCAATAAATTTTCTCCATCATTAAATAAAGTCACTTAGTTATTAAATATTATAGCATAACTTAAAACTTTCAATTTTCACTCACAATTTCAATTTTCTACAAGAAAAATTGTTTCAATTTGCAGAATATAGAAATTGTGAGTGAAAATGGTAAGTTTTAAATAATGCTTTAGTATTTAATAACTTGTTAATTTATTTATTTACAATTCAATTATGGAACGAAAATTTAACGCATATTGGAGTGCGTCACTCCGACTTTAATATGTTGCTGATGCTGACGCGGACGCAGTGACTGCTGCTTATGCTGTTCAAATGATGACGTACTAACATGTGTTTAAATTTTCCATCATATAAAAAAAAATAAACTAGGTATTAAATACTTTGGTATTACTTAAAACCTCCATTTTTACTCAAAATTTCAATTTTCTGCAAAAATAAATTGCATCAACTCCAACTGTCAAGGTATTGCCCGTCTAACCGCTGGAACAGAATGAACGGATCAATGCCGGGTGGAAATGTCACGCAAAAGTTAAATGCATTTGGAATACATTAATGTGCACACATTGAACGCAATTACCGCATTTGCCGCAAGAATGTTGGTCAACTTTCAACTTTTACGCAAGTGCCGGATTGAAAATTTTTGACAGCTGAAAGAAACGTTTCTTTTGAATGAAATTTGTAATGTAAAATTAATTATTGAGCTGCGGGATGTTTCAAATGTTACTCTCATTATTCGCACAAGTTTGAACAATATAAAAATATCCACAAGCACAATATTGAAAATATGAAAATTGCATTGAATTGTCATTAAACGCAGTCGCAACAATTTCGTTCTGGGCAGCACTTTATTTCTCGCGTTTTTTGACAATTAGCTGCGTGTTTACTGTTTACTCCGGCATTAATCCGTTCATTCTGTTCCAGCCATAATGTTGACATATTTTCAACTTTAAGCAACGCGACAGGCGTCAGCAACGTCCTTAGCAGCACATTGTACCTGCGCATTGTGATTTTTATACGTTTTAACTTTTGACAGCGTACCGCGTCTCGCGACAGCATCACATTGTAACTAAGGCTTTAAGCCGGTCCAATAAGATGACTCGTGAATATCACCGAATATGCAGTGAGTGAAGCCGAGAGTACGTGGTGTTCGTGCACGGAATACTGACATATACTATAGGTCTGTTCGCGTACTAACTTGAAAGTACAAACTTGTAAAAGTTTTTGCAAGTTTTTACTCGAAGGCGTTCGCGTACTCGAAAATTGAGAGAAATTGTTTACGTCACTTTTCCCCTCCGTGCAATTTATTACTTGATTTAGCTCGAGAAAAATCGTCGAGTAAAAACTTCGAAAGTGTCAGTTTTGACAAATCGTCGCCGGTTTTCAGTTATTTTTTAAGTTATAAGTTTTAAAAAAATGGAAAAACCTGTTACTCCTCTTCCAGTAGAAGTAGAATGTTCTCCAAGAACATTTCAACGTATTCAAAGTTGTAAATTAA
Organism: Dioctria rufipes; assembly: GCA_963924295.1. Lineage (NCBI taxonomy): Eukaryota > Metazoa > Arthropoda > Insecta > Diptera > Asilidae > Dioctria > Dioctria rufipes. Next base: position 18,229,885 of record OZ002740.1, on the reverse strand, counting down.
ATTTGTTTATTGTACTATGTGCTGGGAAAATTTCAAGTCGTTATTACAGATCCCAAATATTTGCACGTTTTTACTCGAAGCCGTTCGCGTACTTTGTGAGTGTCACTCTCAATTTCTCTCTTTATCATACATTTTGACGTTTTTCATGTTTATACTTGAAAAAGTACGCGAACAGACCTTATGTTTCCATCATGGTGAAAACCCATTGAACGCGGCAGACGTTGTGTAGTTTTGATAGTTTAATAGACTATACGCGTTTAAGTTCGTGTTGGCCAAATGGCTGCAGCGCTTGCCGAATTCGATGCAAAAGTAGAGCAATTGTCTAATTTAACACGCGGCAGACGCTCTTGACAGTTCTTTTCATTGTGAATTGTCTTCTCATTTTTTTCAGACGGAAATGGTTCTCACAAATCTTTTAATTATTTGTCAATTGTTTTTCCATTATTTCACTTTTGATTAATAATTCAAGCTTTTCTATGAATATTTCTTTTTATAAATAATCTCAAGATGTACCAACGCGACGCGTTCATTTAGTCTTGCTCCTTCCTAACCTACACGCGTCTGCCGCGAAAGAAGCGAACAAGGTGCCGGACACGACGTGTACATTGAGTCTTCGCCTTTAGGCATAATTGAGTTAACGTTCTTTTGCTGGCTGAGTTAACTCGATGCTGTTTCGATGGACGGCCTCTGAGTTGTGTTGACAGCAGAAATATTTCGTATAAAGAGATGCACGAAAACGATAGACAACTGCCGATTATGATTATTCGGTATTCGCACATGTTCCGTCCGGTCCGAATAGAGTCGAAATTTTTAGCCCGAGTCAAAGGGCTACTGAAAACGGAATATTCGTTTGAAACTTTCAGTGATATTGGTGAGTGTTCTTCTTCTTGTCAGAGCATCGGCTGATAGTAAGGCATTTTTCTACTCATGTTATGTAGAAAAGTTGTAATTTTATTAATAATTTTTAATAAATAAAATTTGATTTTCATTCGGTCTATAGTATTTCTTATTTTACACGTTCACTTAAAATAGAACTTTAAAATGTCATTCATGACCCGCGACCCAAAAGTTGGTAAAGAAACTAACAAGCTATGGCCTTCAAAGACTGTCAATTGGAAGCCGTATCATATGGTAGACATTTCTTTCGTTTCAATACAGTCGCTCCCACAACAGATTTTAATCCGAAATAATATTTTTATTATAAGTTAATAATTTTGGAAGTTACCAGCTGATTTTGTGAGAACAAGAATGTGTGCATAAGGTACCAGGCTACAAAAATATTAGATATTACTAGGTCCTAAAAACGGAAAGGAAAGCATAATTCTAGTTGGTCAACTAGGCGATCAGTCATGATTGCTGAGGTGTTATTTCCCTAAACATGTTAATATTTATTCACGGTATAAGACAATGTACTTTTACATAGGTATGGGTGGCAAATTTCATATGGAAACAGAAAAAAATCACAAAAGCAATTTCGGGCCATTTGTTGAAAGTTGCCGTAAACAACAACAACCCTACATATCGTTGCTTTAATATTTCTGCTGTTGTTTCCTAGGTAGTATACCTTGTTTTCAGCCGCACGCAGAATATCGCTTAAGATCACATTTTTACGCACCACGTCGTTCAGGCGACCGAAGCGTTGTCATTCCCCCCAGCACATCGGTGTGCACATTTATACGCTACGGTCTGTTAGCTTAGTATCTCGGTTCGCTTAGTAGTTTTAACGTGTAGCGTAGTTTTATTCTTAAAGAATTTTCAAAAAATCGAAGTGCACACCAACCGTTCAGTTGCTATTCCTACTTTTTCAATTATGTGATGTGCTGAAAAGCACATCGATGTGTACACATGAACGCACGGCTGCTTACTGTGATTTGTATCAATAAATCTAATTAAATTTCGTAATTTTCGAATCTTTTGGAGGGATGAAATATTCAGTACAATTTAGGTCGTACTAGCTTGAAAGTACAAATTTGTAAAAGTTTTTGTACGCCTTCGCATACTCGAAATTTAAGAGAGAAACTGTTGACGTCACTTTTCCCCTCCGTACAATTTATTACTTGATTTAACTAGAGAAAAATCGTCAAGTAAAAACTGAAAGTGTCAGAAGTGTGCCGCCGCTTTTTGAATTATTTTTTAAGTTTTTAGTTATTTTTCAACTTTTCAGTTTACTTTAAATAAAATGGAGGAGTAGGATTTTCTGGAAAATCATTTCTACGTATTCAAAGTGAGTGGTAAAATAATTTTGTTTATTGTACTAGAGAAAGTAATTCTCAGGCATTCATATATTTTTTCTCAAATAGGAGCACAATAATTCAATAATTAAAATAATAAATCAAGTAATCCACTTGAATTATTTGACGTTACACAAGTTTTTACTCGAAGTCGTTTGCATACTTTGCAAGCGTTAACTCTCAATTTCTTTCCCTATCATACAATTTGACTTTTTTCATGTCTTTATTTGAAAAAGTACGCGAACAGACCTAATGTTGCTGACACTGGCCAAGTAACTATTCAATGGACCGGACTTATTGCAGATTAAGAGTTCCTTTTAAAGTTGAATCTGCTCCATCCAGTGAGCATAGTTTGATGCCATGCTCTTCGGTTTAAACAAAAACAACAACAACAGATTTTTAATCAGATTTAGCTTTGAACCAATCAAATTAGCAAAGCTGATTGTAGCCTTTAGTGAAATCCAATTAATTTCGACTTCGATGGGACTTCAGTGCAACACCAGTGTTGCACTTTTCTAGTAGTGCAGCACTGAAAATGTTCAATGGGACAGCTTTTATAGCAGAAGTGCAACACTCCGTGCGTTCAGGTGTACACACCGATGTGCTTTTCAGCACATTGGTGTGCACATCACATGATTGACAAAGTAGGGATAGCAACTCAACGGTTGGTGTGTCGATTCGAAATTTCAATTTTGAAAGTTCTGACAGATCACTCGGTGGACAGCGTTGACTGCAGGGCGGCACACTAGCTCGCCTCGGCTATTGAGTGTGGGGAGGTTCCACGAAAACCTGCCACTGTGCCACCAGCCATATACAAAAAAAATCGTGCCTGGCAAGCCAAAAACCCAAGCACACACCCGGTCCTGAAGGGACCATTACACCACCTTTCCTTACCTTTAGTGAAGGCGCAGATGTCTTGCCTTCTCTGCTCGCCCCAACCACCCAATCGGCACTGAGGGCAGATATTTTTCAGTGTCCCTGTTGACCTGAAAAGAGAAGAGGAGTAGCGAACCTAGTCAACCTTCATGATAAGATGGCTCCAGGAGAGTAGAAGGAGAAAAGAAATAACTCTTAACACATTATAACGTTATAATTATTCCTTTTATTTAATCTAATAATCTGAACCTAGTGTACCCCTGTTTCATTTGTCCATGAAGGTGTGGACTCTAACTCTACCAGATACTATGGCACATAGTCAGCTTTAGCTGTTAACTCGAACCTAGACGACTATTTCGCTTGGCACTATTAAATTTATGGGTCGTACTTCTGCGAGAAAGTAGTTTAAGTCTTTAATTTAAATGAACTTATATTATTATTACAGTTGACACTGTTCATGTTCTAAATACATGATTAGGCTAAAGAATAGTTTGTGTTTCAAATTCAAAAAATTTTTATCTTACTATAACTGACCCTGCTAAAATTCGCAAAGTGCCTATGCTAAACCTAGTTTAAGTCTAAAAAAAATTGATTACTATTATAGTTAGCACAATCACAATTTAAGTTTCAGGAAACGCTGCGTACAAAAATGAACCCTGAATCAGGGATATAACAATCAATATTAGCCTGGGCTAACTATCCTGCCCCGTGACAACTAGAAAATGCTGATGACACTTACGGGCGGCAATGCGTCTCTTACGACTTATTCAGATATGTAAGCACCACGTATATGTTGATCAAGTATACTGAGGTAATTAACAAAAGCCCCAAACAAAACAATATGATCAAATATAAAGCGATGCGTAATTGCATAATGTTGCAGAAGGCACTATGAGCACATTAAAAAAAAAAAAATATATATATATAGGAACAAATATGTAAAATGAAAATGATCAAATATAAAGCCAAATGTGTAAATTACAATATGATTAAATATGTTTTAGTCTAATATGCGTTCAAATCTTAACTTACATGTGACACTTTCCCTCGAAGGAGCTCCCTGGAGGTGATGGTGCAGTCTCTGAAAAATAACCTTTTCTGTTCTTGCAATGGTATACGGTTGTAACTTACTACTTTATAGAGCGGCGTCCGTAAATGAACTACGCAAGAGAAAGCACCTATGAACGCTTGTTGTAATGTTTACACAACTGTTCCTTGTTACTTTTTGTACAGAAGATTACCTGGTACACAATAATATTTCCTAATTTCACCTAATTACGGCTTTTACCTGCTTGATTTCGACACTTAACTAAAGTTCTGTTCTCTTTTCTTGTCTATAGGTGTTGCTTGCGGAATGACTCCTTACGAAATCTGCTCACTGCGGACAGGCGCTGATTTAGAGCCGCGGTTTGGTTATGCCTGTCTTATCCAGACTGCCAGCATGAGCTGACAGATCACTCGACGGACAGCGTTGACTGCAGGGCGGCACGCTAGCTCGCCTCGGCTATTGGCGGAGAGTGTGGGGAGGTTCCACGAAAAACCTGCCGCTGCCGTTTGCCATAATAAAAAAAAAATTCGTGCCTACAAACTAAAAGAAAACGCCGGTACACATTCGGTCCTGAAGGAACCTTTACGTCACTTACCTATATTCACGGGATTTATTATTATCATCCTCACCTTGGTTAAAAGTTCACAGTTTCCTGTTTCGATCCTTTACGTTCCTTTAGATTTTTCAGGATTTTATTTGGTTCTAGGAAAAATCTTTATCGATTAACACTTGCAATGTGGTTTGCACGTCAGATATAAACACTACTTACTTTGGTCGTATAATAAGATTTCTTGATAAACATTTGAGATTGTTAACGTTATATTCCCTAGAATGTTTAACTAATTATTTCGTTTCCCGGGAATAAAATTTAGTGCCGCACTTGATTAGAATAACCTACAACACAAGGTTTAGTCTTCTTTTTCGCCACCAGCATACCACACCGAGCTCGTTCGTCGAGTTTGGGGTGTGTTCAGCTGTCGGTTTAACCACAGGCCGGCATACATGCTACAGTATTTCTCAGTGTAGCATATTGCTATATGCAATATGCTACGACCATAACAACTTCTCAATCCAATCAAAATGAAATGTCAAAATGTTCATTCCGGCCATTGAATAAATAACTAATAAGGAAACGGCATATCGGGTGAAAACGTAAGCCACTCGGCGAAATATATTAGTGTGCTATGTTTGTATTCGTTTCGTCATGGCAGTAATGAAATTCTGACATTCTGAAGGGGAACATTTTTTATAATCCAAATTGTAAAATAAACAAATTTTTAGCTCCCCCCTTATTTTCAGATAATATTTCTTGGCGTTTTGTATGACTGGAATAATTTAGAAACCAATGACAATTCAATTGTAAACAATTAAATCGGCATTGGTAAAATGTTAAATCTTTTGCCATGGCTCTTTATTTTTATAAATATTTCACTTTTATTTTGTTTAAAACAATATAATTAATAAGTAAAGCTATTAAGCTTACTTGAAGAATGCTTTCCCACGACAATAACTCCGTTCGTTCCTGCAGCACAGCACAGCGCACATCATTACTGTTTTTTAAGGCTCCGGAGTCTCCATTACACAAAATATCGTTCACAAAAGAATATTTCGCACTCATTTCACACTTCTATTCCGTAAAAATCACGTTTAATTATTTAGTTTTCATAATATCGCGAATTCAAATCCGAGAACTTCTTTTCAAAATTATGAAATGTCAGAATGTTGAACTGACACAAAATAGCAACGAGGCCCTCTTGTTATTTCTCTCCCCCGACCATAGGTCACACTGTTATTGAAATGCTTAAACACGTACACTATATTCGCACGATACTCCGCTTCCTTATTAGTTATTTATTCAATGATTCCGGCAGCTCGGATGCATGGTCTCGTCTCGTCGACAACACATTTGTCGTGTGGCCCACGCTGTGTGCATTCGGGTAGCATACTGCTGCCTGCAGTATGCTACGACCATAACAGCTGTTTACATATTCAAGTTGAATTGTAATCTGCTCTGTTAAAGTGTACTGTCACGATTATTTCTGTGAAATTTTCGAGTTAACTGCCGTGCGTTCAGCCACACGCAGAATGTCACATAATGTCACCGCCCAAAACATGCACACCGGTGTGCATATTTTTACGCTACGGTCTATTAGCGTAGTGTCTCGATGCGTTTAGTAGTTTTGACGTTTAGCGTGGTTTTATGCTTTCAAAACTGACATTTAGCGCGAATTTGCAAATTAAATTCAATTGATTGCACATTAAAATTAAAAATGGAACATATTTAAAATTTTATTTTTAAACGAACATAATTCCTTTTTTCAAAAGGAAAATACGGTTGCTGTTTTGAATGCTGGTAAAAATTCCTTAATTAAGTAAAAAATTAATTATTTAATAAAATAATTTATTTCAGATAACAAAATCGTTTTCATCCAAATCAATCTTTATCCTATTGGGTTCTGTTCATTGTAAAGAATCAATTCCTGCTCTTATAATAACATCATTATCATCATCGGCTTCCAGTTGAATAGCAGCTGCCTTTGTAATTTTACAAATTTATTATTTATTATTTTTCGTAATTATTACCATACCTGAAAAGAGGCAATCCGTTTCAAAACTCATTTGAGGTTTCAATTGCACCGAGTAACTTTGTTATTCATTTCCCTTTTTTATTTGCAAAATGTTCACTTTAAATTACACTGACAACTTTCAAAAGTGATGTTTGCACACCAACCGTTCAGTTGATAATTCGGTGTGCGGTGTGTATCACTACTTTTTCAAGTCACGTGACTTGCACATCACAACGCTTCAAAGCACATCGGTGTGTGACACCTGAACGCACGGCTGTATTAAAAGATTTTATTTGGATTATTTGCATAAAGTTTAAGAAGAAATTTCTTTCTATATATCAATAAAAAAACGTTTGACACTTGCTTGTAAATAATACGTGTGTCCACAAATACAAGGAATATGACAGAAAAAGTGCAATACTGAAACGGTCATATCGAAATCGATATAAGTTTAAACTGTCATTTTGCATTCTTCTCATTTAATTAAAAATTATTTTATATATTTCATTTAGTTTTACAAATAAAAGTAATTAGATATAAAATAGCTAAAGATAAATTGACAAACATATTGAAAATAAAAGAATTGTTTTGGAACATCTGTAAAAAGTCACACAATCAATTTTTTTTACGCAGCCTTTTTAAGCTTGAAGTTGGTAGAAAGCTAAAAACAGCTGCAATTATGTTTGTGTCTTTAGCTTTATATAACATGATCTCATTCTCACTAATTCAATTCAATCTAAGTTCATAAATGTAATCTTAAGTTTGTATTTTAATTGGAATCTTCTGTTATTTGATAGGGTAACCTTATTCTTAGTCTATAACCTAAATATAAGATCTTACTACTTTTATGTATATAATTTTTTTTCATGTTCTTCCTATCAAATATTGTAGTATTCAATCTTTAATGAATTGAATGTGCACTTTTTGTTAATCTTCCAAATACATATGTACATATGTATGTGTAAACTAGATCTGTAATCTGTCAAAACTGTAACGCTTTGAATTAGATTAAACGACAGCAGTTGCAACGTAAAAAAATAGTTTGTAGGTGTATCAGTTTGTACTACAGCAGCACAAGGCAGCAAACAGAAGTTATGACAAATTACCCACGGCAGAAAATTTAGAATTTGAAATTGTTGTTATGTCTTTCAATAAGCTGACTACTTTCAAACAATGAAAACAATTTGCTGCCGCTATTGCCGCTGTTACCGTGTCAATCTAATTTAGGCTTACAGGTGAATACGCAATCGATGTAGCATCATCCTGCTTAGCTAACCTCTAAGGTGAAATGAAAGCATCAAATGCCATACAGGAAACTTTGTAATGCTAACCTTATTTATAGTTGACATTCGTTTACGTAAACATAACACCTTAATACCGAGTTTTGTTTTGTATGTTGTGCATATATTTATATATATATTTTTTACTCCATTTTCAAAGTCGCACAGCAAACATCATGATGCTTCGAAAAACCCTTGTATCATATGCTCGCCATGATATGTTGAACGGGGCCCCTATTTTGAATTCAGTAAATAACGAATCGAATACCCCGTACGTATCCTTGAAGTGAAGCTCTCCGTTATAAAGTCGAAGTGGTGAAAAAAATTTCAATATAACGAGTGTGGTAAGCCTAAATTTGTCAATTTACGAAACAAATACTGTCAACTTAATTAAAAAAGTTTTCTTGTCTTATTGAATTTGTATGATATTACTTTAAAATATAATTATATGTATATTACTTTGCTTTTATATAGAATTAGCCACAAAGAAAATAAAAAGGTGATGTCCTTCGTTAGCTCCAGTAGCTCAATTGTTAAGAATGTAGCCATCAGAAAGTAAAAGCCCGAGTGATCGTTTCACTCACATATACATAATTACTTTTTCCTTTTTCAGCCAAGTTTCTGTTTCTTTTATTTTCAAAATGATTAAAGAAAGTACAGTAGGTACATACATACATATTTAATCTTTTCTATGCTGCTAATATAAAAGCAGCCAGCAATTAGTGCAAACAGTCAAATTCATTCAATGGTGTTAATTCCCATAGTAGGGTATATATCTTATCCTAGACAAATTACACTGCTATTTTTGTCACTGCGCGTACATCTTTTCTTCTCCATTTTTCAACGGTAGAATACTAACTGATTCACTCGTCGTTTGGCATAACGAATGGTTGAAACCACTCATTAAATAACGAAGGGATCGCGTTCATTGTATAACGCATTCGGATTTCAAGAATACTACATGTGTCGATTCCGAATGGTTTTGACAGCATAACGAATACCGAATGTGCCTTCGTTATTCAAGAATAGGCCCCCCAAACGGAGCATCAAAGCTGTTGTTTCTGTTATTTGCTGCGAAGATCTGTTGTTTTCTGCAAACCTGCTTGCTTCTTCGATTGTGTTTTTGCCTTAAATCTACCCAACAAACGATATAGAGTACTCGATGCTGTAAATTAACGCAACTTGGAGCTGGTGTTATTAATAAATATTTTTTATGGTATACCTTCAAAAATCGAATCAGAATCAAAAGTGTCCGCTAGCGTTATTACGTATTTTTTTTTATTGTTTTATAAAAAGTTATGATCGTTTTAAGAAGGTGATCGCAAATATCATTCTATTGGCAACAAATTCTCCGTTTCATTCATTCATTTATTTCGCATAACGCATGTAGACTGATATCATTGATAACTTTAAAAATGGTTAGATTATTGTTTGGGTTTTCCTATGGTTGTCAAAAAAAAAGAACTATAGGCGATTACAAGAAGCATCATATTAGGTCTGTTTACGTACTCAGATTTGGGTGAATGTATTATAACATTTTCATCTAAAAGCACCCAAACTCGGTTCACTTACTCAGAAAACAGGAGAAAATATGTAGACGTCACACTTCCCCTCTTCTAAAGCTTTAGTTCAAACATACCCAAGGAAAAACTCGAGGTAACTTGCGTAACAACTGTCACACAAATATAAATTTAAATTGGAGAATTGTCAAAGCTATGATTGACATCAAATTTTGCCACCAAATCTTGGTACCAATTTTATACACCAATTTATGGCCCCATTTTTAATACCGTAAATGAAATCGAAGGGTTTACTAAGTTTGTCATTCCTTTTGTAACGCACAAAATGGGTTGGACAGCCACCCAAGCCTAATATTAAGTTATTTTGATTTTTGCATTTTCGCCCGTCTGCGGGATAACTCGTGAACGCGTGTACTTAGAGAGCTGAAATTTTGTATACAGGCTTTAAAAAAGTAGTAAAATTAAGTTCGACAAGTAAAAAAGGAATTGGTCTAAGACTAATACTTATGATACCCTAGGATCTAGGTGAGTGGCCGTAGCTAATTTCATATGGTCATCCATCTGTGCAAATTTGATTTTTGATGTGGTCTTTCACATATATTTCTAGAACAACTCGTCGGACAGCAGAAATGATATTTACAAATTTCATAAGATTTCATATTATGAAGAACCTTTCAGTACAATTCAATCGTCTAGGACTGATCATTTTCACAATAAACGTACAAAGTCTAGATTTTTATATGGCAACACCAAAGAGGGATTGCCCGATTTAGTCCATTTGTGAAATGTTATATACTATTTCTATGAAAACATCATGCACCAAAATTCAGCTCTCTACTTAGACGCCTTCTCAGGTAGTGTTTAAATACATATAGTGAAAAACGAAATTTTTGTATGGCAACCCTATGAAGGAGTTACTCGTTTAGTCCCATTTTTGAACTTAAAATTTACATTTTTTTATTTTTTAAAAGCCCGTTTGCAAAATTTCAGCACTAAGTGAACGTGTTCTCGACTTATAAGCTGTGTTCTTTTGTGTACTTTGTTCTAGAACACCCATATACTGGAGAGAACAAATTGTTCTGCCGATTGAAGCGAACTATTTGTACTTGTTCGTTTCATTTAAATCTTTCTATGAATATGTAGGGGGCGTTCTTTTGAGTATCGTTCGTTCTGCGGACACAAAAGAACACAGCTGTTGGAGGACGGACGGACGGACGGACATGCAAAAATCGAAATAACTTTTAATATTATGCGTGGGTTATAATCCATTTTGCTCTCCCGTAATTTTTTCTAGTTCTTACAAACTTAGTATACCCTATGATTTCATCTAGGGTACAAAAATGGGCCGAATTGGGTAACTCCTTCGTAGGGCTGCCTGCCATACAAAAATTTCATTTTTGCGTTAACGAAGAGAGTTGAAATTTGCTACAGTGTTTTCATAGAAATACTTAGTAAATAAAATTTCAAGAATGGCCTAAATCGGGCAACCCGTTGTTGGTGTTGCCATATAAAAATTTAGCATTTTAACGTATAATGTGAAAACAATCAGTCCGAGACATTTTAATTGTACTAAACACTTCTTTAGAATATGAAGTCCTATAAAACTGCTTATAATCATTTTTTTATTTTTTTCTGTCCGACGAACCGTACTAGAAATATATGCGAAAAACAACTTCAAAAATCAAAATAGCACGACCATATGAAATTTCATACGGATATTCATCTAGATAGAGTATTATGAGAATTGGTCTTAGACCAATTCTTTACTTCTTACTAATTAAATAAATTTAGTATATTACAACACTGAAATTTATCGAATTTTCATTTAACATTTGGTAAAATGGTTATTTCAAATATAATTATGTTAGCTTGACAATTTGTACTTTTGCACTTTTGCTTTCTGTCAAAGAACACACAAAGTTGTTCATGTACTTTCGAAATTTGACAGTAACATTTTTTTCCAAGAAAGCGCAAGAGTGAATTTACCCGAGAAGTACGTCAATAGATTATTAGACCTATAACAGCGAAATTGACAAATCTATATTTTTCCACCGCCTATATGTAATCGTAAACACATCAGTATTTGTTCCCAAACTTAGCATCTGGATGAAAGTTAGGCAGAATTAAACTAGAGAAGGTTTCTCGGGTCCTAACTGTCATTTATCCTTCAGTCAGGCAATTCTGTGAACACTACTTCAACATTTGTCATTGTGACGTTTTATTAAATGGCTCACTGCCTTCTCGCTGCCACCGAAATAGTGACTTTTGTCGATTACGAGTCACTACCAAAAACTATTTTGTGTTCACTCCGCCAAATTTTGACAGTTAACGATTACTCTTGACTATGACTATCATTCACTTTGCACTTTGAATATATTTAATAAACTACCACATTCGACTACGGTTAGGAGGATAGTCGAGAGTAGTCGATTTGCAACAACTACACTACGGCAACAACTATGCTGCCAAAGTGGCAGTGAATGCGCTCAATGAGTAGCAGAGATATGTATAATTAGTTACCAAAATTTTCTATACGCGGAATAAGTTTCAGCCAGTATATTTCTAGATAAGTTTTCCCACAGCATTTGGGAAAGACTTCCGCGGTGATTACCACAGGTTATATTTTATTATGTTACTATTTGGCTCCCAACTTAAAGAATCTATTTAATTATTTAATATGTTTCTAATTACATCAGTCTGGAGATTTGTCTGCCAGCCCGTTTGTTACATTTTAATAAATACTGTTTTTTTTGTCCTTGCAATACCGTGAATTGCAGTGCCTTCTTCTTCTATTGCATATACTATCAAGTGCCTAATACAATTCGGATGTTGGTATGCTAATATCGTAGATGGTCTTCCATTTTTAATGGTTTAATTTACACCACTCGATGACTATTTCGTAGTAGTGTTCATTGATTAACAAGTTATTATATTTTGACTATATTGTAGCTTACGTTTGGACAATAACGAAGCTTTAAACAATAACCAAAAATTGTTTTTTTCGGGCATAGTTATGCGATGTTTAAAATTTTTAAACATCTTTTAGTTATGGAACCAGACATAACATATTTCATAAAAAATTTTTATATTTGGCGTTCTGCCCTTTGCAGCAGTAATAAGTTAAACATTGTCTAGTCGTATGGCGTTTTCACGTTCTTTTGAAGTATTCACAAAATCTTTTTTTTTTGTAAACTGTCGTTAGGTGTTTGCCAGTAAAGTGATGTGAGGAAGTGTAAAAAAAAGAGCTGTTAACAATCGCAATTGTTCAAGAAACACAGTATGAAGTGAAATTAATTATTTGTTGCCTAATAAATGAACATTTCGAAAGTGTATAAAAAGAATAAAATTGATTTTTTATTAATACTCCTTCCATAGGACGAATTAGATGTTGAACGGCACTTTTTAGGAACAACAGTTCGACTAACGGATGGATCAGAAGGTCTAGTATTCTCAAGAGGACCTAAAAACGAATCGAACTTTTTTCTTTATAATTGCCACTTGTGCGGTGTACCAAATTTACCTGGAGAAAGGTGTTTTCAAACTCATGTTACCGGAAGAAAACATCAAACTAGATTGACACAACCGATTGTTGATGCGATATCATTTCGAGCACCTCTTATTCAAAAAAGTAAAAGTAAGCGAATCTATAATTACAACTGAATTTGAAAACAATTTATTTTTCTTTTTTTGGTTTTTTTTTTATTATTATAGTCCAGATGAATATTGCACCGGGTGAACCTGTACCTCCGGGCTTTGAGAATGAAGTTAAACCATTGGCGGAAATTCAGACGCATATTGATGTGTATAAAGGGGGAGCTCTCATTGGAATAGAATACACAATTGAACTTGTGTCAAAAGACGATAAAGAATCTAGCTATATATGTTTGTTATGTGACAAAAGAGGAGACCCTAGGACGATTTTTTCTCATTGGTCAAGCTATAATCATCGATTGAAGTATTTGGTAAAAAAAAATATTTTTTTTTATATGTATAAAGCAGGGACCGTAAATAACTGTTATTTTTGGCAATCAGCTAAAAAAAGTCTCACCAAGACTGAACGGTATACTTAAGACTAATGGCAAATAGTTTTGCTAAAAAAACCTTTTAAGCCGCATAATAAGAGTTTCAAAAAAATGTTGTATTTTAAAGTTAATTTAACTGTTACCGAAGACTTTTATTTATTTAAGACTTAGGTATGATAAGAGACCCAAAAGACTTTTATTTTTTTAAGTCTCGTAATAACAGTTTTAGAAGACAATTTTAGCGCTTTATTAATAAAAGTCTCTTCATAAAACTATCGTAAGATTTTTAATTTTGTAGTCTCAAGATAACTGCTTTGGAAGACTTTTATAAATTTCAGTCAGTCCATAATTGTTACCAGAGACTACTATTCATTTGTCCCATAATAAAAGTCTCGTATAAGACTTATCTTTTCAATTTTTCGATAACAGTGTGATCGCGACTTTTATATTTTACAGTCAGTTATAATTATTATAGAAGACTTCTATTTATTTAAGTCTCATTATGGCTCTATCACAGATCTGTGATAAATCGCTTAAGAGACTTAAATAAATAGAAGTCTTCTATAATAATTATAACTGACTGTAAAATATAAAAGTTCCGATCAGACTGTTATCGAAATTATCGTAAGACTTAAATGAATGAAAGTCTCTGGTAACAGTTCTGGGCTGACTGAAATTTATAAAAGTCTTCTAAGACAGTTATCTTGAGACTAAAAAATTAGAAGTCTTATTGCGAGTAAGTCTTTTATAACAGTAAAATAGAACTAAAAAAACGAAAGTTAAATTTTAACTATTAGTTCAAGATTTTTTCAAAAAGTCCCATAACAGTTACGGGCCCTAGTATAAAGGAGAAGTATCGTTAAGGGGCCCCATCTTTTACAGATTCTTGCATATATTAAGAAAATTCATAGGTTCGTGATAGAGCTAAGAACCATTTTGGGAGCCCCATAACGTTGATAGCTAGTTGCTAGATTAGATTTTCATCATCTATATCCTTTTGGAGGTTATAGACTATACATCAGTGCCTGTCTACTTTCTCTTGAATATAGTCTTACTAAGAGGATTTTGTCGTATACAATTGCTACTTCAATGATTTGGATTCTTTAATTTCTATATTTTAAGTTTATTACTTGCAGTACAAATCTTTCATGTGTTGAGTATAAATCAAAGTTTAATCTAATTATTCCTATACTTTGTACCTGATTTTCTTTAATCGAAAATACTACCAAATTGGGGTTTCACAAATGGCCCTTATCGATACTCCTCATTTAGTATGATCTATATGCCATTTAGACGATAGAATACATATAAGTAGTATAAACTTTTAAAAGAGTTCAGGATATATGTATATATTTTTAAATATTTACCTTCCTGGATATGTTAAAAATAAAAATAAAATGAAATGAAATTTATTAGACGAGTGAACATTTTTCAAGCTGGGGAAAGATCATTTTTTCCGGAGACGCGCCTCTTCTTTTTGTACAAAAGAAAGGAAATATCTTGAATCAGCAATACAATATTCCCCTATAAATAGGGCAAGAGTTATGAAAAAAAGACGCGAATTGCTTGAGTAAGAAGTCTTTTGAAAGAGGCTTTTATGGCACTTTTATTTTCTTGTATTTGTGATAAGTTTTCGAAAACGTTACGTTTTCCTAATAATTAAATGGTGATACAATGTAAGTTAAAATGACAGTAAAAATCGTATCAATATTTATATTTGTTGTTCTATCTTTATATATTTTCATTAGAATTATATATTTAAGTTTTTCTTTTCTACTATTTTGTTATTTCTCTTCTCTTTAGGAAAAACATTTTCCGTCTGTTATAAAGGAACTCGTTCCATATCGATATAATCCTGAGGCAAGAAATGTAATGCCGAGAATTGTACAAATGATAACTGAAGCTGTAGAGGATCATCATGGTCGCCTTTGTCCTACAGTTGTTGAAAATAATGAATTTGCGAGAAATCGCGCTAAAATCCTTCAGGATGTTGTCGGAGAAAAACATTTCGATGAAAAATCTGGACCAACGTTTGTCAATGTTATTGACAGGAGAACAATTGATGATTTGATAAAAAACAGTATGTGTATTTATGAAATATATATATGTATATATATTTGTATATTATTATAATTGTGTCAAAATGTTTATTCATATTCCAAAGGTAAGGGTTCCATTGCAATTAATATCGATACTCAGAAAAAACGTGATCCGTCACCTCCACATGTAAGAGCACCGAAACGTCTAAAATCGGACAGTTTCTCTTTTGCTCGTAAAGGTCGCGATAGTTTAGATTCGATATCGAGTGATTCTGGTTCAGAGTTAATACGTGATCGTCAATCAAAAAGTCCAAGTTATGATCGTTTTGGTAAAAAGAAACGAAAATCACAATCGCCAGCTTATCGTGTTCTATCAAGAGTAAAGAGATCACCGCCATTTGAACAGTATGTTAATGTTTTCGTTAGATTTTGTTGGTTTTTTTTTCATATATATGTATAAAATTATATTAATTAAAGATCTCGTGAACCTAAAGAGAGAAAATCTACTTTACCAACTCCAAAGGAGTTGTCAAAGCAAGCTTCTGAAATAGCTCAGGAAAGATATAAATGGGAAAAATACAGGTAAGTGATTTTTGATATGATTTTTGTTATTGAAACATTTCGAATAATCGATATTACGCTAATTTTTTTTGCGCAATTGTGGCTATACCAACTAATAGATGTTTAGTGGAAAACGCTACTAAGGATCTTGAAAAAGTTCTTAAGGATCATGAAAAGAATCCTGAAAAACATCCCCTTTATCCGGATGAATGGAAAAAGTTTTGGAATCGACGTTATAAGGAATTACAATTAGGTAAATATGCTTTTCCTCTATTACAAAGTACATAAATATTAAGAAAAACTATAAATAAATATTAAGACGACATTTCAAAAATAAAGAATCCCAAGGAGTGGAGTTTTATTTTTATAAATTTTACGTCGTATATTAAGAGAGATGGGAAGCATTTGTAAAAAATAAATAAAAAAGTTTTATTCGTGTGGTCGTCAGAAATATTTGTCGTTTTTTAGTTTCTTATATACATATATATATATATTTTTTTAATTATAAATGGTTTTAAGTTTTTGGTCGAAAGTGGTATATATATCAAAAAGTGGTATTGTGATTTTTTTTTACTGTAAAGTGTTACAATGAGATTTGTATTAAACATAAAAATATAAATACCCTCTACCACCATGTATTATAAGAAACAATGAGTTTTACTGAGGAAAATTTTCTTGTTTTTTTTTTTATTTATTTTGCGATATTCAGAGAAAAAGGATCCAAATAAGCATGATTTTAAACCTGAATGGATTGTATTTTGGACTAAACGTATGAAAGAATTACACGATGAAGAAATTGAAAAGAAAAAAATTGAGATTAAAAAAAAAATAGGATTGCCGGAAATTGGTGAAGAGAAGACCGATCAATTGAAAAAACAGTACAAAATAAAAGCGCCAGTTAAATCTGAAAGAGCTCAAGTAATTGATATAAGCGATGATGAAGAATCTTTATCAATACATCCCAAAAAACTGAGAGCAGCAACAACAACAGCAGCAATAGCAGCAGAAAAGAAACAACCGGAAATAAAAAAACAATCAGACAAAGCAAATTCGTTAAGTCGATCTTTGAGTCCTTTAAGCGATGATGAATTTGATAATAAAAAAGTTAAGAAGGCATCGCGTTTCAGTGATAGAGAACGTGAACATAGTACATCATCTCGTGATAGATACGCTCCACCTGATTACTATCGGCATCCAAGAGAATGGCCAAGAGGTTATTATCCGCCGCCACCTGGTCATTACGGATATAGAACTATGGACGCGTACAGTTATCCACAGTATGAGCCACCGAAAAAAGAGGAAGACGAGGAGCCAGATGATGAACCATTGACAGTTGTATCAGTTTTAAGATTATTAACCGCACTGGAAGATCATTTAGGCAGTTTGGGACCCAAGGTGGTCGATCTGTTAGCTAAGGCATTAGCTTTGGAAAAGGTAATTGTTTTAATATTATTAATTTATCTATGCTGTAGTCTATTTTATATAATTTTTTTCTTTTATGGGCTTTTTATTTAATTCAAATCTTGTGCTAGTAAATTATTTTTCAATTTTTTGAGTACCATGCATGCAATAGAGAACCAGGGCCAGATATAAGGGTTTTATTGCTTATATATTTATATATGTATGGTAGACGCAGAACAGAAAGCAATTTTTCTAAGGCCTGCAGCAGACTAGACAATGACAAAAAGAATTATTTTTATTAATTATGTTAACAATGTCTCATAAACGAAGAAAAATACATATTAGCAAGACAATTTACTGTGTTTGTGGTAGATTATTGACGGACAAATGGGATTTCTTTGCTGCAAAGTTCAATACTGAAACAAGTAGAAATAAAATGTCGACTATCGTTTGGTTTGAATGTGGCTACTTCGTTTCCGATCGTGTGCTGTGCCTGTTTTTCAAATTTGCCTGAGGTATAAAGTGTGCTTTTGTACATCTCAGCTTTGCTAGAACATCAATATATTGAATAAGACATCCGTCAATTGAAAAGAGCTATTTTGTATAATTGCTCGATTTGAATTTTCTATGACATCTAGGTATTTCTGTGATCGTTATGGTGTTCTCATTTTTCACTTGAAAGTGGGGAGGAACTAGGAAGTAATTAATTAAAATGTCAAAAGTTTTGATAAAACATACACAATTTTTACGGCGAGCCAATTGACAAGTCCTAGAACATAGAGAGAACAGGAATTGTTGATACCTGTAAAATTCGTGTACATGAGCGTGGCTTTTCTGAACATATATTTCTCCAATTACCCCAACTACAAGCACCTCTATTGAAGTTGGGGAAATTGGAGAACTGTAAGTGCAGCTGCTTACATTTGAAACATTGAGAAACTCCTGAGATGCTTGGCGTACTGACAGCGACTGAGAGCATTTTCGGTGGGAGCAAGCGCAATATTTTCAATCATATTGCCCTATCTCTATGTTGATTCTTACACGCCTGTACTGGATTCTAACACAACCAGAATTAAATTTGGCTTATCACACGTCCTGTACTCTATATTCTAAGTGGTAAGTAAACATCAGGAATATTGTCAACTACTTGAAATAAACCTTATCTTCTTAAAACGTTCTTTTTGTTCGCAGTTCTGAAAATAACACTTGACGTAAAACTTCAAGACGAAAAAGAGGTAGATTATTTTCATCTCGTATACATTCTGAAAATTTCATAGAAATCAGTCGTCCCAAAGTTGATTGGCTTTGTCCACTCCTTGCATCATAGTCACTCCCATTACGCAAAGCTGAGTTATTAAGCCGAAGCCAATTCTTTTTCTTTTCTAAGCTCTTTATTAATTATTTTCAACATTACGTGATCCAAGTTGTTTTGTAGATTCAGCAATTTGTTAGATCCCCTTAAAATTTCTGGGGAAGTTACAATATTATCTTTATATATTTTTTGCTCTCTACTTAATCTTGAACTTTCGTACGTAAATACGATAAGTTTTTACATAACCTTAAATTAAATATACTAATTTAAATTTTTAATTTACAAAATATACACATATACTATATATTTAAAGGTGAAAGCCAACTCAGCTGATGAACTACTTCTAAATGAAGATCACAGTGTATTCTTCGAAACTGTTAAAGAGAAATTGAAGGGACAGTTAATAGCACATGTTTTGGATACACATAAAATTAAGGCTGTTAAAAAGGCAATTAAAAATATCGCTGCCATTATACATTTAGTGAATGAGAAAGCAGCCAAGAACTTAGAAGAAGGAGAAGAGAATAAAGTGGAAGAAATGAAAGAAGTTAAAAAACCAAAAGCACCGCCTGCAAAAGAGCTACCATTTGATAGACAGCTGATTGCATCTAAATTGGCTGCTGCTCTTGTTATGCAGGAGCGTACAGATATATCAACTGAAGATATGGATAGATTAATACAATCATTTATCTTAATGGTAAAAGTATCAAAAGAACGAAATGAAATAATTTACGTTAAAGATATGCTACTAGAGTTGGGAATTGTTACAGAAGAGTTAGTAGAAGAACAAATCGAAGAGGAAGTGATGGAAGAAGAAGAAGAACAACAAAAAAAACAGCAACAACAAGAAGAAGAAGCAGAAGAGGAACTTGAAAAGGAAATAACAGTTGATATGTTTGATATTAATGAAGAAGAACAAGAAGAAACTGTTCCTCAGCCTGCAACAGCTCTTGAAAGTCTAACAGATTCGGATTTGCAAACATTATTGCAAAATTTTAAACATTTATCGAGTGAAGAGCAACATCATTTGATAGCACATTTGAAAAAATTAGAATCAACCGATCCAGTTCGTGTAGAGAAATTACGAAAATTTGTTGATATTTCCAATCTTCAACAACAAGGATTGGAAAAAGAAAAAACACCACCAAAATCGGTTGCTAAAGAATCACCACCGAAAAAAACCTCAACAAATCTTTATTCAGACGATGAAGATGAGAAATTACAGAAAATGATAGATTCTGATGATGATGATTATAATTTTGAAGATGTTGTAAAGATTGCTTCGAATAATGTTAAAGAAAAACGAACGAGTGATGAAAGGCGACGACCTGAATCTATAAGCCGAGATCGTGATGAAGATGCATCAAATTTATCAAAAGCGAGTAGTAATTCTGTTGCGAATCTTAATATGTCTTTGGCTGATACACAAAATCTCATTGCAAATCTTATGGGATCATTGCAGAAAAACAGTGCTAGTTTTGCTAATTTAAAGCCATCAACGTCAAAAGAAACAAAAACCACAAGCCTAAATATACCTACTTTAATAAGTCATTCGAATAATACTAGTAATCAAAATGCAAATATTTCATATCAAAAACAGCCATCTCAGCAGCAACAGCAGCAATTGCAGCAAAAACAACAACAACAGCAGCAACTTCAGCTAAAACAACAACAGCAGCAGCAGCAGCAACTGCAACAAAAACAACAACAACAGCAGCTGCAGCAAAATCAACAACAACAGCTGCAGCAAAAACAACAACAACAACAGCAATCGATTCCTCAAATACGTCAAGAAAATCAAAACATCAATAGAATGAATCCAGCAAATAGTAACAATTTTCTGCAAGATAATTTTAACATTGCTAATATGCAAAATATTGGATACAACCCTCAAAATCCTGCTAATAATTTCAACACCTACAATCCGTTTACAAACTTTCCACAGCAACAACCCCAGATGCAACCTTTACAGCAAACCCAGATTTTGCAGGATTTTATTTTAAAACAACAGAATTTCCGAGCGCAAAAACACCAGAGCGGTAGTAATTTCTAAAATTTCTATTATATACTATATTTTTTTATTTTAAGTATGTATTCTTATACATGTGTTACAGCGTATAAAATAGTATCTAGTGATGTTCTCTGAATTAAGTTAGAACAAATTTGTTCTTTTTCAGTAATAAAGACATTTTTGAAAATGTTCTCTTATAAAACTTTGATTTTTTTCCAATTACTCTACTTTTTTTTTATTATGGCTTAATGACAGATCTTTGAGCATAAAATTCAAAAAGAAGAAAAGAAGACCTCTGAAAGTTTATTGAATTTTACGGTAGCTAACAAATCGAATGAAATGAATCGTCTTAAAGGGGAAGAAGAAGATGCATTGAAGTTTCATGTGCAAGTCTTGTAAAAAAACCTAAACAGATATAGATTGGCCAAGAGTAAGAAAGAATGATTGACAGCAGTTTTTGCAGTCTAAAGCCTGGTATTGTGTTCATTTCGCGGATAAATTTTGTATGGAAATTTAGCGGTGAAATTTAGTTGCGAAATATTTAGCCAAATCGCTGAAGAAAGTGGTATTGTGCATTATCAGCTAAAAGTTTGTTTATTCTTGACAAGTTGGTGGCAGTAATTTCTACAAACATATTTAGCATCAGATTTATCTGCTCAATACCTTATTTACACGCTAAAATTTTGACGTTGGAAGTTGAAAGAAATTGGAATGCAAGAGTGTCTTGTATTTTTATTATTTTTTTCTGATAAAAAAATTCCGTCTTTATTTAGACAATTCTTTTGAAAAAAATTAAAATAGTAAGTATAAATATAATTTTCCTTACTATTTTGAGATTGAGTAATTGCAAAAGCAATCTAAAAGAACACGAAATAATATCACAAATTCACGACAGCTGATTGCCAAAAGCAGCTACCTATAGTTCAAAACAATGAACAATTTTAGCGTTAAAAAGGTCCCTGTTCGATTGCTGCTAAATATTTATCCGCTAAATGAACACAATACCGGGCTTAAAATCTTGTTTTGCTCATTTTCCTCCTTTTCTTTTGCTACTTGCAATTATTACTAAGAAAGCATCTACAAGATAAAAAAAAAGATTTTCTATTTTCTTTGAACATTTTTGTAAAATTTTCGAATATTATTTTTTATACTTTTTGACAACCAACCGACATATGTACATAATATACATTTTGTATAAGTACTAAGTTATAAAAGGTAATATTGTTTCAAGTTTTTTGTGCCCTGAAACGTGCATAGAATAAATATGTAGGCAGGATGCTTTATACGAAAGGGGATATAATTCATTTTTGCAATTCAAACTAAAGTTTTAATATAATTAATGCATTCTCAGTCAGATATGTATGAATTAGTGGATATTCATACATATCATATGTATGGATAAGTACATATGAATTTCTTATAGCACACCTACGAAGGAGTTGTTAGATTTCATTCAATTTCGAACTTATTTAGCATTAAAATATTTTATAAATACCGTGTATCAAATTTATATCCTATGATTTCATCCATGTAGGTACATACATATATATAAACATCCGCGCCTTTGGAAGCATAGTCTGGCATCATAATTTAACAGTATCCTGCTTAGAACGATATAATATCTATATGAAAATGAAAGACTGGTATGTACGTACTTAAATTGTTTTTTATTTATTTCTTTTTGTGTTTTGGTTTAAATCTTACAGTATACATGCATGCATATATAGTGTTGTGCAAAATAATATTACCCTTTTTTTCACTTATCAATAATCAATAAATTGGCATACTTCACAAAAAACAAAAGATTTCATAACTGTAAAACAAATAAAAAAATATATTTATATTGCTTCAATAATTTGAAGTGTGTAAAACTAAAGCAATCTTTCTATGCAACTCTTGCAAATTTATGTAAAAGAATTGCTAAAAACAGAAATTAGTAATTTTTGCTGATTGTTCTTCGTAAGATTGCTGGAATTTTTCTTGTTTATTATGACCTGCAAGTACTCAGGTTCGCCCATCTCTGCTGATGCTTCCTATGAACAACCGCTTTGATGAGACTCGATACTCGAGGTGGCAACGCCTTCGGCGGGTTCCGGTCAGAGGAACGCAGAATCGGAGCCAGCCCTAGCTAAAAGGTCAGCCCTTTCATTCCCCATGATGCCCATGTGCCCAGAAACCGACGGAAGGGACACCTTGTTCTGTATGCACAGCTTCTCCACAGACGACCTGCAATCCCCCAATAACTTAGATGTTATCCGAGGGCCACTCAGAGCCATCTAGGCTGCCTGACTATGCGAAAGGATAGCATGTCCTTCCCTTTGATTTACATATAAAGGGGCTATCTTCGCTGCCATTGCAATTGCGAAGCCTTCAGCCTGGAAGACAGTGGTGTGTCTTCCAAGTGAGTACTCCATCCCAATGTCAGGTTCAGTTTGATATATTAAGAAACTTTAAGGTTATGTTGCCCTATGTCGAATGGGAAATGCCGCTTCGATGTGACAATAACCCGAAACACATCGAAGCCGGTAAAAGAACAGAATTGGGTTCAAGTTCTTGATTGGCAGATCCAATCTGCATACTTCAAACCCATTGAGGATCTCTTTGGAGTCCTTAATAGACGAGTTGAAAGAAACGTTCCCGATGTAAAATGAAGTTAATGTATACAAAAAAAAAAAACCGAGAAAAATTTATTAAAATTAAAGAAAAAACCGTTGCAATTATGCACAGTACTGTATATGGTAGCGAAAATCTTACAAACTTGTATTGTATGTTGTGATATATTTGCTCCAGGATGATGTGACAAGCTGTCCATGATGAGTTTTTATAGTAAAAAAAAACTTTTAAGAAGGCAGAGGGTTGCTGCACTTGCATGGGATGGTTAAAGAGCCGATGTGATCTGTATTATGATGGAAGGTAGTGCCGCTGTTTTACGCTTAATGGCAGAGTATGCCACTCTTTAAATTTTATGGCAGTTACAGGGGTTTAAAAATATTTGTAACATGATAAATATTAACAAATTTGGAAAAACAGCTACAAATATCTTTGAAAAACCTATGTATGACAAATAATAAAAATTGGTGTGTTAATGAAAAAGTATTTAAGGGGGAAAGAAAAATAACACGATTTTTTGAGGTTTTTGATTTTCTAAAAAAAAACCAACATCTTTTTCGAAAATCTAAGCCTGGTAACATTTGAACTGAATAGTTTCTGAATATTTTGCCGAAGGTTTCAAATCAATATCATAAAAATTGTGGAAAATAAGAAGAGGGAACAAAATGCTTGCAAATTTATGCAGCCTTAAGGTCGAGCATTTTGCTTGTCTTCATTTTATTTTTTTATTTATTTTTTCGTTCCGATTTTTGTTTATGTTCTCTGTCTGTGGTCATTATCAATTAAATATATATCATTTCAGTATATGAAGTGACGAAAAGTAAATTTGTAAAATATGGCTTTACAATGTATTGCAATTCTTGGAAAAAGATTTGATGTGCATTTAGAAAACGTACGGGAATAGGAGTTATAAGCTTGAACTACAGTAGGTGGTCAACAAATTAGACGTATAGGCAAATCTTACAAAATATAATGCTATATAAAATTTTTTTTTAATTAAAAACGTACTGTCTAAAAAGAAAATTATTATATTTTACCATAATAAAACATTAGTTGTTAACAATATCATATTCATATATACTTGTTAATACATTAGCGCATCCAGGATTTGGCTTTGGGGGGGACCATATCTATCCCAAGTCCAAAAGGGGTCGGAAAAATAGGGCTCTAAAATCGCGTCCTGAGCCCATCTCAGCACTTAAGAACTCATTTTTTGAATATATAGAATTTCTAGTTTTATTTGCTAAAATCTGGACTGGACCATAAAAAGCCACTGACTGTTTTCTTTGTCTTCAATAGATTAATCATAATTTCATAAATAATGAAACACATTGTTTATTTACAATCCACACAATTTGTGCCGTTTTTACAAAATTTTAAAAGGAAACGTAAGGCCCGATGCAGACATTAGTGTTTTGGGCGTCAGGTGCGGCTATATGGTGGCATATCGGCACTCAGTACACACAAATACAACCAAATACATTTGAAATTATTCTATTTCTATTCTATATACATATTCCTTGTGTCAGTCGTACTCGAGAGACTTGAATTATGGTACCGATGTGGTGCCGTAGAAGTCTGCGGTAGAAAGGACGCAATATGGACGTGCAGTGCCGCAATCTCGCCGGAAGTATATGAGTCATTCCATATCAAATAGGTGACATGTATAACATGACCATCACAGTTTTTTTTAATCACATACTTTGTAAAAACAAAAATATGAATTAAAAATTTTCCCTATACATTGTGTATTTCGCAAGTTATAGCATTTTAAAATTGCAAAATATTGCTGTCGTGGTCTTCTTTAAAAATTTACATATTTTTCTATTCATGCTAGAATAAAGAAAAATGGCTCATTTGAAAGTTAATATTTCAAGCTATCTAAGGGAAATTTCAGCTTAAAAATAACTCCCGTTTGTCCCCCGTTGTTGGTGCGCCCCTGTCTTAATATTTTGTTATACCCTATTTTTCATTTCTTTTATACTTTCGTCGTTATACCAAATATTTTCACAATTTTTTTTTAAGATCTTCTATTGTAGTAGTATTGGGTACGCTACAAAACTTTGGATTTGAGATAGGCTCAGAAATATTCTATTGGATTTAAATCAGGAGAATTGCCAGGCCAGTTCTTCATAATACAACAAATTCACAAATATTCAAACTTAATTACATATTTTTTTAACAGCACAACACAATATGTTTATAAATTTAACATATACATCACTTTAATTTTACTTCACACGAAATCACAATTAAAAACACCTTTACTTTTATCTAATTGAAAATGAAATGAGAGAAAAATGTGACCTGCTAAGGAGGTTTTGATCCAGTTTGCTACCTTTTCCAATAATGAGGTTATTAAAAATAATATAAAACTAAATATTAAGTTGTTTTTGCAATAAAATGAAGTTACTTTTAAGTTCTCTTAGCAGTTCCCTTTGTTTTGACCTACACTGCAAGATCTGAAGATCTGTCCTGGGGCTGGATTCTGTAACACGAAGAGTTGGGGAGTTTAAGAGATGAGAATTTTCGTTTTCCCCGATTAAAACTCCCTCTCTATTCACGATTCTCTAGCATACTTTGGGAATTAGGGAAAACGTGACATATGTCGCAATATTGAAGGACACTCTGTTTGGGAGAGTCGTAGAACATTGAGGTTTTTTCTTTCGGATTTAAGGTCTAGAGTACATAAATATAGGTGAACAATTTCTGGGAGAGGGGCTTTTGGGTATGGGGATTGTTCAAAATACGTCATGTTTGGTATCAAATTAAAGTGGGAGGAGCGGGTAATTGAGTGGTGTAGTTTTTTTTTATAATTTTAACGTCATAAATGACTTAACCACCGAAAGACGGATTTTTTGCACTTGGATCATATACACTCCAGTTCCTATATTTTGCATATATTTCTTCGTTCTTTGTTTTACATCCATTAGTACTCTGTTGTGAACTTCCACGACTTACCAGTTTTTCATTATGAGTTGAAAATTTTTTGTATCAAAAAACGGCCATTTTTCATCTTAAGAAGGACTGATTCATTTCTTTTGCAGTTATCTCTAAAACCATTTATCGGACTCAAAAACTAATTAAATATCTAATTAGGCGACAAATTGTAGATTTGATTACATCCCACATACAAGCTTTAACGTGCATATTTTTATAGCATCTCTTCTGTACTGGAAGACGACCAAATTGACCATTTTCGCGTGGTTTAAAATTTTTAGCGGGTACCATATTTCTCTGTAAGTATTGCAAGGATTTCCATAACTTGTTTTTGTAAATATAGCCAGGATATGCGGTGGTGAATCCATCCAATCCGAGAGGATTTTAGATGTACAGGCCTGCAAGTTGGAAAATCGCAAATGGGGAGAACTGACTTCATGTGTGATTTCAAGAAAGCTTTGGCCTGAGATTTGTTTTGTCCTGTGAAGACTAAATTTCTTCTGAGTAGAAATCGGAATGATGTGACAAGCATGCAGAGCGCATAAAAGCTCCATACAATAACTTCTTTAGAAGCTGTATGAACGAGAAAGATGTTAAGAGCGTTCACCACCTGATGTGCGAATGCCCTAACCTTGCTAAGCATAGGATGAAGACGCTTGGTAGCTATGTTTTCTGCGAACTAGGAGAATTAGCAGACAAAGAGATTGGGCACCTGGTAAGGCTCATTAACTCTTGTGGCTGGTTTCATAGCACCCTATAGCTCTTAAATATCTTTTCCAGGCAGGGTTGCAATAAAATGGCAGCACAATGGACCATAAATAGTCTAAGTGTAGCTGATCGTACATGCTTTTACGATGGCCACCAGTCCAACCTAACCTAACCTACATTGTAAATAAGTATACTTAATTACATAGAGGTAACTTTATTTTTATTTTCATTGTAAATGATCTATTTACCCGTTGCTATCCAAATTAAAAGTTTTTTAATAAAATGATAAGGCTCCGTTGAAATGACGTGATTTATAAATTATGGTTCGCTAACCCCATGAGCCAGTGCGAAGCTATAATAGCATAAAAAAAAAATGCTGATATATGTATGTCTAATCTTATGGAAAAATGTGCCAATTTAAGTACGTAAAACAAACCTATCTCTATCTCTCTCACTCTATAATGTATTGGTCATGTCATTTTCGATGAGTAAAATATAAATCTGCTTTGAAATCTTATTCCGGTCAGTGGGTAGCATCAAGTAAATCTAGTAAATAACAGAAATATTTTTGCTTCTTGAGATTTTAATTAAACAAAGTCTTGCGTATAAGGCTGTCTTATTTTTTTTTTTTATTATTATTCATGTTTACGTAGAATTATAGAAATATTTTTTTTTTATATATTTTCCTTATAATAATGGAGATCTGGGTTTAAAGATGGAAAATTACTTTTATTATGGTATTGATCACCCTTTTGGAGAGTTTTTTGTTTGTTTTCATCTTCATAATATGTTTACTATGATACAACAGTTGAAAGTAGTGGACAATTTATAATATAATAATAATAATAATTATGAATAAATGGTAAAGTTTTAAATATTTACTAGAGTGTAATGATAGTGTTCTTCTATGATTCTTATAGAGAGTATCAAACATTTATTGAATATTGTAATTACAAAATTAAATTTATTATTGTATAAAAATCTTTTAACCTAGAGAAATATTGTCAAGAATCAAAGTCGATTTATTTATGTTTTGCTTTTATTAAGTATTATAATATTACATCAGTGGCAGGGCAGTTGTCAATTAAGTAGGCTTTTCAATTACAGTACTTCCGTAATCAGTAAGAGAAGGTGACTAAGTTACCCTGGATGGGTATATTCATACATACATATATATGTATGCATGTAGTACATGTAATGAGACAAAAGTTATCTCTGGAGATAATTAATATAAGCGAAAACAGAAAATCTTTGAGTAACAGTCTTAATTCAATTGCTAGACATTTCGCATTAGTAGAATTTATCAGTATCAGTTTGGGTTAAGTTCGTTTGTGATATTTCAAGTGATAAGTGAATAGAAAAAACAAAGTTTTGTTAGTTGATTGAAATTTTCTTTCGCTGCTGTTATAGTTTAGGTATGTAATTAAAAAAAAAAAAGTAGTTTAAAAGCGTTTACTTTCGTTAGCTTATGGATTTTCTTTGTTACAAAATTGGCATTGATCTGCCTAATGGGAGCATAGTATGTAAAAAAGTTTGATTTCCTTCTATTGTAATTTTTTTTTGTAATCAATGTTTTAGAGAATTAATTTTTGTTTTTGTTTGTTTTTTTATCAAACTATAATTTTATTAAATAATAAATAAGGATTGAACTTTGAGAAACTTAATTTTGATAGAAATAAATGATAATTAAGAGCCAAAATTCATTTAAATAATTTTAGGTGCTTATTAAATTTTAATTCATTGTTACAAATACTAATTAAATTATTATTATTATTGTTTCATATAAATCAACAACGAAAAAATTTCCACAATCCTCAAATCTAAATATTTGTTGGTTTACAGAAAGTTTATTTGCGTAAACTGATCCCATATAGTTGATTTCATTTTAACCCGCTTAGGTTTATTGATTGTCGGTCAAAACTGAAATAATCTTTATTTGAACCAAATTCAAAGATGCTTTGATAAACATTTATTTTCAACAAATATTGTCTACATATCTACATATATGTATATATGTATATACTTTTCACGCTTTTGAGATATAACACTTTAAAATTTTGGATATTCTAAATTCTGTTTAAAGTCTTTTTTTTTGTAATTATAATAAAAATAATCCGCATATCTTAATAATTTTTTGATGGTGTTAAAATAATGTTCGTTTTTTTTTTTTTTTTTTGGTTTAGTAAGAAGGTAATAATTTAATCCCTTGCAACCACTTATACCCCCTCCCTTGTAGGAAGTTCCAATGAACAAAAACGCCTAGTTGTAAGTCGTTAAAATAACGGCTGCTATAAAACACTATGGCATAGGAGTTTAGTTATATCCCTTTGCCACTAATATTTTGAGTATATCTAGTTTGCATTTATGCACTTATCTAAATTTTTAGCAAAATGTTACTTGTACCCCTTTGCCTTTGAGCCCCTCATTTATGATTTCCTTTTTCACTTTTCAAGTACACATGTGTAGAATGGTATCTGGGGGTACTTTTTAGAAGACTAGATGATTTTCATACTTTCTACTATGTAAAATGTTAAGGAACTGAAAACAAAACATTGAATTTTTTTACGTTTTCTTATCTCATGTTGGATACAGGCTTCTCTATACGTATAGAAATTTAAGCTAAGATTTGTAACATGCGTAAGTGGTTCAGTTGATAAGGGGCGCAGAAGTATAAACGTACAATATTTATGTTCGAATTTCCGATCACCGGTGATTAATGTTTTTTTTCAGCTCCGAATCACAAAAGTTGGATGGCTTAACTGGGATGGAAAATACTTTTCTCGGTATTAAATCTTATAACGACAATCAAACCATGTAAAGATTAGACATCGAGTGTATATGTCATGGCTGAACTGTCGGATCGAGGATTCTCTATGAAAGAAAAGTAAATAAAGTGGAAACTGGTCCCATTGTGCACCCTGATAATTGATGTGACTACATTTAGGTAGTGCAAGATAACTCTGTTTAGTGGAGGGTGCCGGATAGTGACAAGTAAAATGAAACACCGTATCGATGTCCTCCCTGCATTCATTAAGGATGAGACATTAAGAGTTTTCAAGGATGACTTATTTAGTCTCAAAAGATTCCTTATTGAGCCTGAATTGGGTTTCCTCTACAGTTTTTGTTGTTGTTATTGGGTTTCTCCTACCTGTAAGGTTATCAAGCTAAAGTTGACTATGTTTAGAAAACTTTTTATTGTTAAGATTTTGAATTAAATGACATTATGATGATGATATAGATGACAGAAATACAAGAGGAAAAATCATGACTCGTTAGCTCAGAGGTAAGAGAAGTCACCCGGAAAGTGGAAGGTCCCGCCTTCATACCTCGGACGAGCCGGTTTTTTCTTTTGTATTAATTAATTTAATTTAGAATCGTAAAAAAAAAGAAAACTCTAAAATTCTTCCATTCCATCTATGAGTTGCGAGTTCGAGTCTCGTATGGGACAATTGAAAAAAATAAATGAAAATGTCATAATATTTATTCAATACTATTTTTGGTGCCTTCCAGATTGCTCTAAAACAATCGAGTTTGTTGTTTGCCTTTCGCTTCTGCTAATATCTTAGCATATGTCAGCACCCAGTCACACATAGAATGAGTACCTCATTACAACAAGAAAAGAAGCTTAGAATGGTTTTACTTCCAATACCTATTCGAAGAATACGGAGAATTTTATTAAGCTTGGATGCACCTTGAGGACATCCCTTGGCGACCACTA
Organism: Dioctria rufipes; assembly: GCA_963924295.1. Classification (NCBI taxonomy): domain Eukaryota; kingdom Metazoa; phylum Arthropoda; class Insecta; order Diptera; family Asilidae; genus Dioctria; species Dioctria rufipes. The sequence goes on along the minus strand of OZ002740.1, from coordinate 18,199,041 downwards.
CTGTAATCGAGTCCTTCCCCAGATTAGCTGTGATTCTCCGCATAGCATAGCTTTTATCCATTTTATCAAGGATTTGGATTTTTGGATTTACTTAAATGTCTTTAATTACTCTTAACAGTTTTTTATTCGTGAGATAAGTCTCAAATAGTGAGTTGAGGTTCAAGAATTGTAGGTAGTAATGTGATCGAACCTTGAGATTTTACCGTTCATAGCTTGTAAACTGCGATTTCTCATTGGTTAATATTTTTTTTTTAACTTATAGAAAAATTGATTTTCTATAATTGCTAAAATACTCTTTCGACTATATGTATAAATTACTTCTACTATGGTCTTCCTTCAAATTTGGGAATATGGAGTGTAGTCAATATAGAACCACATCTAGAATGGAAGGAATATGGGGTTAAGCTAATACGCTGTACCCATATTCAGATACCAGAAATCTTTCAAACATTGTTTTTGTGAGCGAATGTGATGTCCTGTAAAAGTAAAATACTATTAATCAATTTTTCTCGTTTCCTTGATACATATATGTAAAAAGAGTGGCACTAAGTTTTAATATAGAGAAAGCGGTCACTAAAAATTTTAAATTAAAACAAGAACATATTATATAATCGTAATTTTTATATTTCCTCCTTTATTTTTTATTGTGTCCGCCAGTCTTCTTGTTTTAGACGATATTAGATTTTCAAATAAACGTGATGAATTTCGTTCCAAATGTTTTCAACAGCCGTTCAAAGTTCGTGGATATTGCGAACATGAATTTTGTAAATTTTTCTATTGATGTGGTCCCAGAGATTTTCGATAGGGTTCAAATCCGGAATTTGCGAGTGGGCCAATTGTTGAAAACTTTTGTGTTCTTGAAACCAGATTTCAGTCTGCCCGGCCGAATGATATGGTGCATTATCCTGTTGAAATTGGTATTCGTTTCTATTCTAAATATCTTCCAAAGCTGTTATCAAACCTTCCAAAAATGGTTGTAAAAATATCAGCCTTTCTTTTAACGCCCTGATCCATTTTCAAATTAACAAAAAAAAAAAAAACTGCGGCTGCTCACTTTCTTTTGAACATTAGTATATATTCTCGTATTCTAGTATTCGAATTATGCAAATATCATCCTATTCTGATGTTAAATCAGTCAGGAGAATCCCATATAAGCATATCTCAGAAAAAAAAATTGATTATTGTTATAACTAAGATTTTTAATGATAAATTCAATTTTCAGTAACAACTTATTAAGATCGTCGCCAAAGAGGTTAAAAACTCCTATCTCGCGTTGACCTTTGATATTGAATACCCCAACCATTTCTACAATTTTTTTTAAAAATCTTCCAATAATATGTAGCTTTTCCATTTTTTGTATGTTTCTTTATGTGGTAGTTATCTTCTAAATATTAATACCACAAATGTAAACCAATATTTTACCAAGCCGATTTATAATAATTTTATCGTCGGATTAAATTTCGAAATTTTTAAGGATGTTATAAGCCTATGAGTTATAGACGTTCGTTTTTATGTGTGTTATCCTACAAAAATAAAATCCAAAGATTTTTTAAGGCTCTGAGTCACAAAATTAGATGCAAAGTATATTACATCGTTCAGCAGCTCTATATTTATTAATTTTAGAAGAAATTACGACACATTAGTCGTGCTAAGATAAGAGTAATTATCTTTCGAAAAATTCAGACAAGAATTACAGAACTTTGAATTATGCGCATACAATAAAATAAATTCAAGTCTAGACGGTAATTTGATATAAAAGAAATGATAACATTACAGAAATTGTTGCATTTTTTGTCTTAAGACATAACCTATATATTTAATAGGTGAACCATAAAATCATGATTAGATTTAGATTTACAACTATAGACGGAGCGGCGGTTGATAAAAGTTTTGAAATTTACGCAATGAATCAGAGAATTAGGAGAGACATTTTTATCGAAACAAAAAAAAAATTTGCTAAAAATTGTTTTAGGGGGTTTAATCTGTAGTGCGTACATACATATATGTTTTAGTAATTATTTAAGTTTATTGACATGTAGTTTGAGGGGGGATTTATAATTTTATTGAATACAACCCAAGAAACAATTTTTTTTATATAGTAGTAACGGTGAGGTTTCCATTACCAAATTATATAACTTGAGTTATATAGACTAGTACTCGAAACCTCTTTGTAACCACTATAAACCCCTTATAGAGCTTAAATGGAGGATTATATAAAGGTTACCGTGACTTGATTTAGGTAACGTTATATAACTAAAAGTTTTATAAAATGAGTAACCAAAATATTCTGGTTACCTTAATATAACTTCTTATAAAACCCTTATATAACCCAAGGTGCTCTCGATTAATTTGTTTTGGTCATAGCAGTGGTTGCGGTAATGTTTCGGTTACCTTTATAAACTTTGTTTATAATGGTGATGGTAACGTTTCCACAACGCTTGGAATTCTCAGGCTGATTACTTTCAGTGATTGAAATGTTAGGGAAATTATTTTTCGTTACTTTTATAAAACAATAATATGCAAATATTTACGAAACCTATCTTGACATAGAATTTCGATTTTTTTTTGTATTGCATTTTTATAATGGAAGGGTTTAATATTTTTACATTTCAGAAGTACAATTTTTCGGCATATATGTGGTGAAATTCAGCTGCAATTGAAATTTTACTGTGAATATCATCATAGATACTTCTAAAAAATACAGACCCCTCCAAAAATAAGCAATTTTTAATAATTTTAATTAAATATGCCAAAATTAAAAATTTTCACTTAGGTGATATTAATTCATAAAAATAACATAACATAATTTAGAAATGTTATATACCTAAAAAGATGTATTTTCTTCATATAAAAATAAAACGGAAGCCATATATCTGCAATATAAAAAATTGACTAATCCGACATTTTCTTTTTTATCTGCAATGCATAGATGAAAAAAATGGCGGCTTGTACTTAAATGAACTAATTACTATTATAACACTTCAAGTAGTTTTATATAAACTCTGTCTCTATTATATAAACTGAATGACCCTTATAAAACTTCTAGAAATTTTATATAAACTGAAGAAACTACCATACCTCGAAAATGATCCTTATATACCCTTTAGTCATAATATGTAACCTTTGGTAATGTTTTATATCTTATAGTGACAAAAATCAGACGTTCGTGATCTTATATACCCTTAGGTTATATTGTGTTACCTTTGGTAACGTTATATATCTTAAAGTAATACCGAAGGATGTGTCAAGTTATTCTTAAAATAAGTTTTGTTGGGAGCGCCGTGTAGTGTTATAATGGCTCCATTCGACACTAAAAGTAATTTGTTTTTATAACGATCACCGTAGTTACTAAAGGGCCACCAAAAAATTTTACGATATTTTATAGTGGGTATATGTATTACCGAAAGTTCCCAATTTTTATTAAAGTCACCGAAATTACTGAAAGTTGTCGAGTTATATAAGGGTAACCACGGATACCAAACCCTTATTACCAATAAGTTATATAACGTGGTGATCAAAACAATTACAAAACTTTTTTATATACCTTCTAGTATAATGGTTAGTCTAAGTTATATAGACCGGTGATTGTAACATTTCCATCACCAAGTTATAAAACCTTTAGTAACCTACTTCCACGATAACCATTAGTAACCTTAAAAAACTCTAATATAACTACGTCACCAATTGGTAATATTATAAAACTCTTATATAACCACTGAAATTTTTACATAACCGAGTAACCATTATATACCCCTTATAAAACTACCCATCACCTTCAGTCACCAAAAATTGGGAAAATTGTTACTTGGGAATTTTGAAAATATTGTTAATTAGCAGCCAACGGTAGTCCTTTCAAAATTATTCAGATAGATTTAGTGAATTGATAGCCTGTTCCTCTTGGAAGCGCAACAGTCATTTAATTAACGTTATTGGAAGATTTATAAGCTATGTACTATATACTATATAAAACTATTAAGAGATGAAACAGATAGTTGTTTAGCTGGATACCGGGTATCCGCCGGCCGAATATTCGGTTCATTGTTGCGTTAAATGTGGTGACCAAAATTAGCTTAAAATCTTGAATTTAGCCCAAAAAAAGATGTTTCATCCATTCACTTCAGATAGTTGTGAATGCGTCATTGAAAGTCCAGCCTGAAGTATTAGAAATGATTGCCACTGGTTGACGTCTTTTAATTCATTTCAATTATTCGGGCTTAACATAAGAAAAAGTTCTGGCGATTCAAAAAGAGCTAAGTGTAACAGAGCATCTATTAGTGTAGGATATTAGCACGAGGTGGGACTCTACCTTCTATATGAAAAAGCGTTTGTTGGAACAAGAAACAGGCTATCTCTCTTTAGGTGGCTGATCTCAACTCAACAGTGATATATCTACTTAATGGAGCAGTGTGTAAAGCTGTTGTAGCCATTTGAGGAAATAACAAAAATTACTAGTTCAGCCTTTCCTGCATATCCGATGTAATACCGCATGTGGCTGCATTAAAAAATATTTAGACAACGATGAGACTGCCTAAAGAAAACCTAACTTACCTCACATGAGAGCCTCCTTGAAAGCTGAACCGAAAGGCCGGTTAAACTCCTTATGGCGAGATCCAAATTACTTTATTGCAACATTCCTAGAATCAAGATTCAAGACAAACTACATATTTGGAACCACTTGAAACTGAAAGAGCCCGACAAAAGATTTTATTAGAGTATATAAAAATGTTTTGTGAGGAGTTCTTTAACAGTGACAGTTCATCATTATCTCCATCTAAAAGAAATAGAGGAGATGAAATGTTACAGTAACGGAATCTGCGAACATAAATATTTTAATTGCAATACATTTCTATCCAGATAAAATATTCTATCGCATAGCAATGCCCATTACGCTTGCAATAAATATTGCATCACCTCCTTTGACGGGTTCCGTCGAGTTTTGGCTATACATTTATAGCTATTTTATATTATTTAACTATTGTTACAGGATAATTTTTTTTTAAATGACAATATTCAAGTAAACATTCACGAGAATCACAATGCCATACTAGTACGACGGTTCCAAATAGCCGCCATACCGCTGCAAAGACGTAGATTTTTTTAATTATGCAAAACGATTTGTTACAGTATGGCAGTTGAATCCTGAATAGTTCATAATACAGCAAAACTATTTATGCACTTGTCATGCTTTTAGTGAAGTGCAAAAGTGATGCCATACTTCAAAAACGGCTGTTTTTTAAACGTCTTAAAGGTACAAATTTATCAAACGTAAAATTATATATTCCAGTATGGCATTGTCGTATTTTTGTAGTTGCAAAACGAGTGTACCTTAAAAAAAAATATCCCATACTTTAACTATAGGTCCGAAAACTGTCACAGTTAAGATACGATGTGAAAAAAATAAAAATGTCGAAACGATTTGTTACAGTATGGCATTAGAACTATTCAAAAGTTTATACAGAAAGATGTTTGGGAAAAATAATGCCATACTTACTGTGCAGTGCTACAGTCATGCCCTACTCGAAAAACTTACCTTCAGCAGCGTCCTGCAGCTATAATTAGTATAAGACGTAATAATTAGACTAGTACAACTAAGTTGCATCAAATTTATTTTAATTTTTTTTATATAATCTTAATGATGTTCCATCAACGGCAATTATATGAAACATATATATATCTGGAAGCATCAAATTTTTAAAACAAATACAACCACGGAACGATATAACTATCCTGTTATTTATGAATTTATGAAGTGCACTAAAAAAAAGAATTTAACCACATTTTTATTAATTCGAACACATTTATTTCGCAAAACATTCAAACCTTAAAATCTGAACTGATATCTCCAGCATCATCCTCATCGGCTTCTCCATCTTCACTCTCATCGTCCTTGTCGCTGCTGATATCCATTCAAATTACTAAGGAACATTACATTCACAATAGGAATATTACTGTATGTATTACATATATATAATTATTATTAAATTTTCTTTTACAAAAATAAGCACTATGCTGGAATTTTAAGCACGATGATAATAACTCAACCTTGGGTTGATATATGACTTCATCTTTAGCAATCTTTATCAATTCCTTACTTAACATAAAATTTTTGACGAGTTTATTCGTTTTCTTGCTTTTTACCAAATTTAATGTTGAAAAAATTCGCTCAGTAGCAACACTACTGTGAGGTAAACAGCATAAATTTACCGTATATGTTGCCAATTTCTTTACATGTATTGACCAAATCCATTTTTTAAAATTTTTATGTTAAGTACGTACATAATGTTATCAGCGCTGCAAGTGAAGTAGATCTACTCGGTCCCATCACTGGTCTACAAAGATAACCTAATAAATGAATAATTTGCAATTCTGTTTCGTTGCATGTAATCTGCGCTTTCACATTTTTTATCTTTATTCGAAAAAGTTGTAAATAGACTTTGATTTTTTTGTAATTTTCTTCCTCTTTCCTTCCTTTTCTAGCCGTGTACATTTTAAATCTAAAACACTCGGGAAACTCTTCTGAGCGGAAGAATACGACGTTGAATATTATATGTCTTTAAATCTTGTTATAAAATAAGAATGCTGTTACGTACGTGTAGAAATTTTATGCGTAGGTTGCTTGCACCTTCTGCTTGTATAAAGAAATTATGCCATACTGTAACAAATTGTTTGAACTCTGCAAAAAATCTTACAATTTTCAAACAACATATCACGTATTTTACCCTACCCACGGGTATGGCATAATTAGATTCACATATCTAATTACGCACATAAATGGTTGACCAAGTCTTATGCCCTAGACACACAGCGCTCTTAATGAAGAAATAACTAACGACTCATTAGTCTATAATGATTCATTACAAACTGCAGACACACAGCCATCTCTTTAATTAAATTTTACTTACTTTACTTACGACATTAAAGAAGCGATATGGATGGAATCAACGCGATAAACTTGGTTTTTATTAATTTTAATTTATTTTTATTTTATTTCATTTAACGATTGAGAAATGAAAAAAACATTTTATTAAAAAATATTTTGACATAATTACTTTGTGCTTTGCATTTCTTCTTCTTATTTTTCAAATCAGCAGATGCACAGCGGAGCTCCATACTGGAATTATATGCTAAATCTAGCACATTTTTCTTCATTATAGCTACAATGACGGAAGAATACACCTCATTAGTGTACTTCATTATCATCTGTGTGACACACTGAATTTTAATTAATAGTTAGTACTAATGATTCATTAGATCGTGCTGTGTGTCTAGGGTATTAGGTTGTACCAAATCGTTTTGCGTAATTAAAAAAATCTACGTCTTTGCAGGTATGGCGACTATTTGGAATCGTCGTAATGGTATGGCATTGTGATTCTCGTGAATGTTTATTTGAATATTGTCATTTAAAAAAAAATATATCCTGTAACAAATGTTGAAAAAAAAAATTATTAATGCGTTTTAATTAGTATTGCGGGCCATAAGCTCCGCCAAAAAAGTAGTTTATTTTCATGGACTACAACAAAATGTAAGAGTTTTTGTGTAACAAATCGTTTGAATACCGTAATTTTTCAGACCAGTTTAATCAATTAGCCTGTAATTACGGCACGCCAGCCAGACCTAAAATTATGATTTTAGTTTCTTAAATCACCTAATTCGACTCTTTAAGAGTCGCCTTACTTGTGGTCAGCTTATTCGAAACAGTACACACATTTTACAAAGTTTGCCAAATCGTATCTTTCAGCTCCTTGCAGTAGCCTTTAATTTAACAAATGTCAAATACCATATTCAGAAGTAATAGGATGACTCATAAAATACGTAGGGAAAGAGTCATTAACACTTCTAATGAGTATCTCCCAAATAATGCATTTCACTTTTAATGTAGGTACTGCCGATACGGTAGATTGTATACTGTGAATTATTGAGCACAGCTATTCTTGGTGGGGGTATTATGTGAACCAGGAAAATTGGATCGATATTTATTCAGCACCGGTAACAAAAAGAATAAACAAATAACTTACATCGCTGTTTATGCCTAATCTACAATGCATGGTAAAACCACGTCGTCAAACGATATCGTTTGCTGAAGAATGCATATAAATACACGAAATATCTAAGTAGTGGTAAGCTGCTAAATTAAACAGCTGTTGAACTGTCAATTATCATAAATGTAATTGCTTTCTCGATTTCATTGTAGACTTACATCAAGGGAAGTATTTGGCCTGAGTAATTTATACTATAGTATAGTAAACTAAGAAATCGTTTGGGACAAGTCGAATAATATAAAATATTGCTTTCAAGACTGAAAGTACAAGCTCCAGTTTACAGCTGTTTTGTTCTAAATTCCCCTACATGGTTCTAAATTATGCTGAATACACCTGAGGTATTACTACATCGTTTTTGCTGATTACTGCATATAAGGTCATGCTCATGTCGTCAAATGAATGAAAGAGAAGAGACATTTTTGAAAGCATGAATTTTCAAATGCAAGAGTGGGAAGCAAACAAATAAATCCATGTCGTTTTGACGACGTGGTTTAACCATGCATTGTAGATTAGGCATTAAGGTCGTAGTCTGGTAACTTGCACGATTTTTAATGCTTTTTCGGGAATTTTTTTTAGGAGCAAATAAAATTCAATCGGTTTGAGTTTTTAATATGTTATCTAAGAGTGTACAAAAAAAAAATTTTTTTTTAATTTTTTGTATAGTTTTGTAACACTGAAGTGAGTGTCTAAAAAAAAAAGGTAGGTGGCTGGCCGTGGTGATTTCGCCGCTTGAGGACATCTAAAAAAAAGTCAAGAATATTATTGTTCTGTAAGCATGTCATTAGGATTAAACAATTTTGTTGAAAAATAACAAAATGGTGGACTTCGAAAAAAAATGACTTTTTTTTTTTTTAGTGGAAGTGGGCTGTAAAATGGAAATTTAAGGACGAAAAAAAAGATCCTAGTTCCTGCGAGAGCTACTGATAAGTAGAATAACACATCCAAATTTCAGCCCAATCGGTTGGATAGAAATTTTTTTATTATCCCGGCCGACCGTAAAAACGTTGTGTCGAGAAAACCGCGTTTAAAGTTTCCTTTGCAATACATTTTTACGCTCTTCGAATATGTTTACGCACAAAGTAATGAATGTACACTGACTGTTTGTTTTGAATTTCGATATAACTGAGCTCCAAAATAAATGTATGTGAAGAAACAGGTAAAACTTTTAGTATACACAAAGGTATTCGACATTCGAAGCAGGTATAAAGGTAACGCGTAAACAATAGATGGGTCCGGCCGTTTGCTCGACGCGCGCTACTACTAAGCACTATAACTTCATCAATATTTGGAATTTCGGTCTAAAATTTTACAGTATAATCTTAATATATAGTACTTTCGAAATATGTAAAAAAAAAGAAAATCGATTTTTCCAAACCAAGTTACTAGACTACGATCTTCTTAAAGTAAGCTAAGGTTGCCTTTTGGCCCAGCCCATTCTAAATATATTTTTCGTTATTTTTCGTTTTAAGTTTTAAATATGCCCCCCCCCCCCATTTAGACAAAATTCTCAAGCTCGTTTTTAAAACAAAAATAAGAAATTCTCATTATACAAAAGGTCCCCATAATGATCTTTTTCAAAGACGAGCCGTGGCTAAATCACTCTCGTATCCGAAAGCCGGTTATTTTCAAGACAAAATTTACAATTTTACAAAAATATAATTGCTGGTTTAATAGTATTTGATTGATTCATGAGTTTCCGATTAAGCAATATGTACATAAATATATACTTCTGCAACAGAATATAAAGTGTATACCAGACCAAGAGTACTTGCTGTAGTCTATAATTAATAGAATTGAAACGAGATGAGGTCATTGATGAATACATTTTTAGTATGAAAAGAGTGTAATCAAGAACAGAGCCTTGCGGAAAGTCGACATTTATATTATAGAGATCAGATGTACATAATCAATTGTAAATGCAAGAGAGCAAATGAACGTCAATGTTAAATGCTTTTTAAGAGGTTAGCGTGTCTGACCTACACATAAAAAAAAAGTGTCCAGCAGAGATTTAAATAAGGAAGAGGTACCATCTCTTAGATTTAGTAACACCTCGACTCTCCGTTTGGATATTTAATGATTTAAACATTAATTTATAAACTTTAAAAAAAGTAATAGTTTCATATCTAATCCGACACAGATTTTCAAAATGTTCCAGTCTATGATTCGAAAATGATGAAATACATATTGACATTGAAGAATATTCTGGAAAAAAGCGTAATAATAAAAAAAAAAAAAAGTAGGAGACATTCATTAAGAGAGCGCCTACAATAAAATATCGCAAATAGTCACCTTATCCGTGATAATAAATTCTTAAGTTTCTAATAATAGGCCGCTGCGTTTACATAATGCCATTTAAATTATCAGGTTTAAGGTGCCCGTAAATTTTATGGTTATCTTTGTGCCAACAATTTAAATGAGTGACTGCCTAAACCAGATCATGCATAATCGCTTCTAGTAATATCTTGTGACATTTAGGTAAACAGTGAGTGGAGGAGCTTAGACTAGATTAATTCAAAGATTGAGTTGTTTCAGATGAAGGCAGTATGTATGTCCGCGAAAAGTACTCATTAAAATAGTTTGAATACGAGATAGTGCGGAATTAAGATTACATTACTCACCACATTCACATGGCTCTTATCATAAAGATACATTTCCGCAATTTATTTAAAGATTAATTTCTCTGATACATATAAATGGGGCAAACTCTAATCGTTTTTTTTTTACATACAACTGCGATAGTGTCACTTTCGATCTCATTTCTTAGATTTTGCAAAAATTGTGATTTTCCATGAGAACTTTTTTTTTTTGCTTTGTTCAGACAGAGATAATTTACTAAAAAGCTGACATTTGTGATTGTGATTTTGACCGATGCGACCTATTGAGGTGGGTTGCGTAGCATGTAGCAATTAAATTTTTTTAACAGTTTTTGGAAATCTATACTTTGAAAGAAGCTGTAAGTCAGAAGATCGTATTTTGTCAAAGAATTACCGGAGTGCTTATCTTGTCTATATCCTTACATCACATCTTAACTTGATCGCTCTAGCTCATTTTGTATTTCGAACGTACACTATCAGTTTCATATCATAAGTGGTCTAGTTGTCTATTTGAAATTATTTCACGGGGAAATCAAAGCAATAGTGACCTTTTGGACTTAACGGCGATGACAATAGCCAATGTGTGAGTGTTAGATTTTCTTTCCTTCAGAGTCATATTTATACATTAATTGAGGATTGTTCGGTACCTTCATTTTAATTCTTAAAAACGTGATAACGATACCGTGGAGGTAATAATTTTCTAATGTGTTATAGATCTAGAGATTTATGATCTTTCGTATTTCAAAGACAGAAAGTAGACATAACGTTTGAGTTGAACCACATCACCCAAATCAAGTCATTCCGATCCATCAGTACCCTCAACCGTTTCGGAGTTACATTGAGAAAATATGCTATTTTTTCACAAAATTTCCTGTATCTTAAAAAGTACAAGGTGTACGATCACCGGCTGGTTGAGCAGTCGTTGGAAAGACAATGAGGTTCTTCATGCAATGAGTTCTTACCTGTGACTGTAAACTCTGTACTTTTTTAGATACAGGATGTTTTCTGAAGAACTGGCATACTTTCTTAATTCGAAACGGTTGGGATGGACCCCGCTCTCTGCTATATGTGTATAGGTTAGTACTATCACCTGTTGCTCTATGAACCACCATGGCGGAAACACCCTGTATAATTCCACGAAGAAAAATCTTTTATTTACACATTCAACGCCAAATAAAAAAAATATATATCAAGTTGAAATTTGACTGTCACACTTTGGCTAAGAATCTCGAAAAAACTCTATAGCGAGACTGTTCTAGATCTCTTAGTGGAACTCGCCATCTCGGAATTTGATTTGAAAGAAAACAAAAAAATATGTATTATAATACACCACAGCTTTTACAACATAATCATCCACTTGCCCTAACATGGTTCCAAAAGGTAATTAAAATTAATCCGAAACTTAATTACAAAAATTCATTGACTAGTAGTGGTAGACCTGCATAGAAATCACTGGTCATGGAGACCTTATACTAAACATTTTATGACTGCATCTGAAAGAGAAAGAAATCTTCAATTCAATAAGGGGCGAATAAACCCAAGCACGAAGCGGAGCCCAATGCGGTCCATTGTACTAACCTGCTAAATATCTTCTCACCAAAAACCTTCCTGTCCTCTTAATGAAGCGCATCACGTCTTAGTGGAGTAAGTTTTTCAGCTTTCACAGATACGAGAGTAGACCTAAGCGTATCCAGCCTGCTCCGGGCGAAGGTATAATTCAAGTAGGAGACTTGGGTGGAGGAGTATATGCGCGCCCCAAAAGACAGAAGCAGCATCCCGGAAGCGGTGCGGAGCAGAATTCTTTCGCAGAACCAAAATATATTTGAAGAAATTTTCGAAAAGGATCCACGTTTTCCCGATAAAATGGGAGGACGGACAAGCTCACAGATATTTTTCGGTTGTCTCAGACTCTCCTTCCAGGCAGGAAAGACATTCAAGGCTACCAACAACTCCCATCCTTGTTAAATGAGCGTGATGCGATCTGTGGCCGGTGATGATGTCAACCACAGTTCTACATTGCTTCCTTCCGAGTTCCAAGAGAAAATCAGAAATTCCTATTGGCCCCATCAAGAAAAAGTTTTGTTCACCTGCAGGTGGTCCGGTTCGCACATCTCTGTTGATCTTCATACGAATATCCGCTTTGATGAGAGACCCGATAACCAAGGTAGCAACGCCTAGGGTGGGTTCCAGTATAAGGAACGGAGAACCAGAATCAGACCTGGATAGAAAATCAGCCATTTAATTCCCCCGGATCCCCATGTGAACAGGAATCCATAAAAAGGACACCTGCTGTGAATACACAGCTATCCACGGACGAACTGCAGTCCCCCAGTAACTTAGATGCCATCAAGGGGCCTGACTATTCGAAAGGATAGCAATGTCTGTTCCCTTGATCTCCATATCAAGGGCTATCTTTGCTGTTATAGCGATGGCGAAGACTTTAGCCAGTGCACAACATTCGGTCTTATGACTCAAGTGCAGCCAAAGGTTCTTCTACATTGAGTGAAGACCCTCATAACCGCATTAACTCTTTCCTCTATATGCAATCCCCACGTCAGCTACGAGTCAAGGTAGACTTCAAGATGCTTGGCATGGGGAGACAGTTGCAGAGTGTTTCCAAAGAACTTTGGAAGAAGTCCTCAACAGTACTGGGTCCTCGTTGAATGAAGGCACAGACAGCAGCCATGCTGTACCTGGAGATGAGCAAAGGGATGTCATCCGCATCATCCCACAATTATTAGCACCGTGATGAGTGAGTCAACCAACATACATATACCAGAGTACCGGAGAGAGCACGCAGCCTCTCTTCACCAGCACATTGAGAGAGGTTCGGCCACCCAACTCCACGGTTAAGTATCGTTGTCTGAGCATTTGGCCGATCCATCCCACGATAGTGCGATCAACGCCATGCTGACGAGCTGCCCCACACAACGAAGCCTTATCGGTGCCGAGAAAGCTCCCAAGGTAAACAGTCCACGATCCAGTTCCCGTTCAATGACAGTAAACACTGAAAGGAGAGCCGTATCAGTATATCTGTCCATGCGGTAAGCGTGCTGTGAGGTATGAGGCTACTCCCTTAATATATACATCCACGAGCCTCTCCAGGCATTTCAAAAGGAATGAGGAGATGCTTATGATTCGAAAAATCTTCGGGCCCATATATGATGCTTTATCAGGCTTCGGAACAAAGACAACCCTCACCTTCCTCCATACCTCAGGGACATAACCAAAAGCGATACATGCCCTGAAAATAAGGAGCCAGCACAACGCTTAAGAAGAACCGGAATATCCGTCTGGACCTGGGACTTTGAAGGCTGAGAAGGTTTAAATTGACCATTTTACCTTCTCGACATCAACTATTTTGGCAGCTGTGGACCAATCACCACCAGTGCAAGGAGGTAGGGGATGTTCGCTATACATCTGCACGTCTTCGTCAATTCCATAAAGTTAAAAATAATTTAAATCAAAAGATCTGCTTGGTTATCTTATCTATGTAAATATCTAAAACATTTTGATCAGATGTCTAAAATTTCAGATTTATTCCATACTCAAGATAGATTTTGTAAGATCATTACACGTGGTATACTAAGAGACCAACAACAATTAACGATCAAGCGTGCCCTTCACGATTCTAGGCTTAGACATAAGATCTAATCATTTTATAAAAATATTATCGAAAAATGTTATAAACAATTATTTACTATGTATTAAGAGACACATTAAGATAAACCTGACTTGAAAAACATTTACAGGTTGAATGGGAAAAATGCGGAGACGTGTTGCTGTTGTGGGCGCTGGAACTGCTGGACTATGTGCAGCTAAACATGCTCTTCAACATGGTATGGATCCAACAGTTTTCGAACAGGCAAAAGAGCTTGGCGGTACATGGGTCTATACTGATATGATAGGAAAGGATGAGTATGGAATTGATGTACATAGTAGTATGTACAAAGGATTACAGTAAGTGCATCACCAATCACCAATCAATATAATATCAATTAAAATAAAAATATTGTCGATATATTTTATTTTTAATAAACATAATTTTCATTTTATTCATATTTTAGCACAAATTTACCTAAAGAAATAATGGGTTATCCAGATTTTCCAATTCCGGAACAAGAGAAGTCCTATATACCAGCTGAGGATATGTTACAGTTTTTAAATATGTATGCAGAAAAATTTGATGTTAAAAGTCGTATTAAGTTCCAGCATTTCGTTGTTCGTATACGTCCAAAAGATAATCAATGGGAGGTAAGACCTTAGGATAGTTACTGGAAACTATAGTTTTTTTTTCACAAAAAATAATGATTCTTTTGCTTACACATAGGTTATTGTAAGAGATCTACCAAATGAAAAGTTACATACTTACATTTTTGACTATGTGATGGTATGCAATGGTCATTATCATACTCCTGCAATTCCTAATTATCCAGGACAAAGTATTTATAAAGGGAAACAAATTCACAGTCATGATTATAGGTGTGCTGATTCTTTTAAAGGTATAAATATACAACACTCTATACATATATAGTAATAAAATTACTTAATTCTATCTTGTTTACAGACGAAACCGTCCTTGTAATTGGAGCTGGTCCTAGCGGTATGGATTTAGCTTTTGAAATATCAAAAGTTGCCAAAAGAGTAACTTTAAGCCATCATCTAGAAGAAAAACCAAAAACTGTATTTCCATCGAATGTTGATCAAAAACCGGATGTTATCCGTCTTACAGAAACAGGAACTGAATTTTCTGATGGTACTCAACAAGATTATGCCTTAATCTTTTACTGCACTGGATATAAGTATACATTCCCCTTTCTTAGTATGGATTGCGGTTTGTATGTTGATGACAATTATGTACGACCTCTATACAAGCATTGTATAAACATAAATAATCCAACAATGGCCTTAATTGGATTACCATTCTATGTTTGTGCTTCACAAATGATGGATCTACAAGTCCGATTTGTTATCACATATTTTTGCGGTGAAAAAGAACTACCATCAAAGAATGAAATGTTAGATGATATGGAAAGGGAAATGCAAGATAGATGGAAAAAAGGATATAAAAAGCGACAAGCTCATATGATGGGTCCTGATCAGGTAAACGTTGTATAAATTATATAGGATAAAGTGGATACTTTTTCATATTCGAAATTAAATTAAATTAATGATTTATTATGTTTTTTTTTTCTAGGGAAAATATTATAATGATTTAGCTGAAACAGCTGGAATCGAAAATCTGAAACCAGTTCTAACGAAACTGCATAATGAAAGTAGTCAACGCTTCCTTGATGATTTGGTGAATTTTCGAAAAGATATTTTCAAGATTATCGATGATGAGACTTTTGTTAAAATCAACTGAATATTGAATTTTTTTTTCATTTTTCACATAATTTTACTGTTAGAATTTTGAACAATTCAATTTTGTATTTATATGTATATTTACCAATATCAAAATCAATAAAAAAAAACCATTCTGTTCTTTGTAAGTAACGATTCAGTAATTCATTCATTGCATTTGATAAACTAGGGAGTTACAACACGCGTCAGTAGCACTGACACTGACTAGTCTGGGATTATACGAGTCAGTAGAACTAACACTGACTCGTGGTGTAAAGTGTAAGTGACTAGTCTTTTTAACTGACTGATAATTTTGAAATTTCTGATCGGACGGCTGTGCAATTATTTACCTGCGATTTAGGCAATAATATAATAATTCAATTCTCATTTCGTGCTGTGAATTTATGATACAATTATTATTTATATCAAAATAACTGTAATTTGATTAAACGCGGTAATGATGTAAGGAACTACAGCGTAGCAAAATTATTGTGACGATTCATCTGGGCAAAAGTGTAACAAAATAGTGGTATTTCACCGAAATTTAGAAAATGATTGCCGAAAATGAATATCTTTTCCGTCGTTACAAATAGCTCGAATATATATATAAGAAAATAAATAAATCCGTAAACAGATTTCGTTTTGACTTTTTACCGGGTTAAACTTAATTTTGTTCAAGAAAGAATTTTTTGGGATTCTCCGGTATATAGCAAAAGCTAAAAAATGTTCTAATTTGTTATTTCATCACACAACCCATTAATTCTTGGTGACAAGTTTCTGCTGACACGAAACACTTCTTCTTCTTCCTTTTCTTTATTTTTCAGCCCACTGCGTGGCTTATACAGGTTCGATTCGCTTCGAATGAATCTGTTTCTTTAAAATTTTTTTAATAAATAAAAAAATTGTTTTTCTATTTTTCTCTTTCTTTCTTCTTTTTTTCATTTGTTTTTCAAATCTCACAATTTCGCTATTTGTGACCTGTTGATGAGTCAAACCAAGACTTGAAACTTGCCACCAAAAATAATGGGTTGTGTGATGAAATAACAAATTAGAACATTTTTTAGCTTTCCCAAAAAATTCTTTCTTGAACAAAAAAAAAAAAATAAATCCGGAAGAAATCTAGTAAATGAGAGAATCAGAAGTGCAAAAAAGGCTTATTTTAGCAGAATACTCGACCCTTCTCTAACACCAAAGATACTATGGTCTAATCTGCGTAAATGGGGTAATCGTTGTAGCGATAAATAAACCGTGTTGTATAGATCCAAACGCTCTTAACAATTTTTTCACAAACCTCTGCGCTGCCCTCTCCAATAGTTGCTCATGCAGCTCTTTTAAACTTTGTAGAAAAATTAGCGAACTTCAGCTTCCGATGTGTTAGATAGAAGCCATCGATGGTCTCAAATCAGATGGCACCGGTGATGATAGTATCGTAGCCAGATTTATAAAGCTTCTACTTCCAGTTATATGTACATAGTTCCCTTATTCAATTCTTGCCTTACGTATTCTCAATTTCCTCGTAAAGTTGAAGAATTCTATGGTGTTACCGCTGGCAAAGAACTCTGCTCCTAACGATCCAAGTGACTTTCGTCCTTCTGTAAGCATACTATGCTTTCGAAAGTATTGGAGAGATTGATGGTCTCGCAAATAATTAATTTTGTCGAGCGCAATGACATTCTTTTCAGATGGCAGTTTGACTTCCTACCTGGATATAGCTGCGAGACTGCTTTACTGAAAGTCACTACAGATACTCGAAGTGCGCTAAACAATAATCCTCTATTATACAATTAGTTCACACACTTGCATGACAAGTTCTTTTTCTCCCGAACTGCAATTAGAAAGATTAGCGAATTTTTATCCAATCACTTCCAACAAGTCTTAGTTAATGGAGTTAAATCAAACTTTTTTCCAATCGATTCTAGAGTTCTACAAGGTCCTTTACTCTTCACTTTGTTTATAAATGATCTTGTACATGTTGTAATGTGTGCGAATTTGTATATTTACGCTGATGACGTGCAGCTGTATTTTTGGCTTGGCTCGACGAGGATTTTCAGGGAGAAATTAATTCAGTATAAATAGTATCCAGATTTGCTGATTTGTTCTTCGTGTTTTTTTTTATTCTTTCTGTTATTGTTTTCTTCCCATCTTTATATTATTTTGATTATTGTAAGATAGCTTAATGTTTTTTTAATTCTCATCATTTTCTGTCTTCGTATACGTACTCAAGAATCATCTTGTTGTATGCATTACATAAAGCATTTAAATTTTAGGCAAGCTTACAATCAATTAAATCAATTTCCATTTGCTTTTGCATTTTTTTGAAAAAGAAAGTGATAAATGTTAAGATAATAATCCTTACGGAATGTGACGCTTATTTCCTTCTAGTGGGGGTGGGGCGAACAAAAAAAAAATTGTATGAGCTATTTGCGTATTCTTTACAATCTCTTTCTTCGAGTCGAATCATGCAATGGACCTATCTATGCATATCGATTTAATTAAGAAATAATTCCAACAAAAGCCGAGTAATTCCGTTATTTTTGTGCTTGTATGTTTACGAAAATCGTCTTCTGCAGCCATGAGCAGTTTCAGAGGATTGTTCAACAGTTTCGTCATTCTCCATACAGAAGCAAGAGGTCTCGCTAACGATCATACCAATCTTCTTAAAATGATGTTCAAGTGGGCAATGGTCAATGAGTAGGCCCATTATGAGATATAGTCCTGTTCTGCTGAGCGTGAAGAATATTATTGTTCTCTGTTGCGAATACATTATTATCTTTTCGCTTTCTCAGCTTTCGAGTTGTTTACCCAAAGTATCTACAAATTTAATTTTGTTCTTCAAAAGATTGACATGTTCTGAAAGAAAGGTGGCCAAAAACAGACTCACGGCCTATAAAATTAGATCTAGATCCTTCCTTCCAAAGCGGTCCGAAATCTCGTTACCTTTAATGTTTTCATGTCCTGGCACCCAAATCAACGTGATGGCTTCGAGAGTCCCAGACCAGCTTAGACTTAAAAATGTGCAAATTTAACACTTTCAGTACTGCTGTGTACCATCTAAAGAACTTTTTTCAAAGGGTCGGTTAGGCTACAGCCACATTTAGAAAATCAATGATCCATTGTGTGATGCTGCCACTTTATTGGATCCCTACATGAGAATGATATTTAAGAGCTAGGTGGTGCGATGACACCAGCCACAAGAGTTAATTAACCTTAACCGCAGAAAAAGCAGCTACCAAGCGTATTTCTCGTACGCTTAGCAAGGTTAGGGCTCTCAACTACTTCCTCGTCAATACAGTTTCTGAAGAAGGAGTTATATGGAGCTTGCATGCGTTCTGCATGTTTGCCAAATAGGCAGTGTTCCATGATAAGTGTAATAAGATTACGCACATCATTCCGGTTCTTCCTCAGCAGAAATTCAGACATATCTTCGGCCAAAGCTGTTTTGAAATCGTGCATGTGGACAGTTCTCTCCACCTGCGATTTGCCAGCTTACAGGCCTGTACATTCAGAATCCTCTCCACTGATTCTAGGGGTCGATCAATAGACATATTCATAACGGAACCCTTTCTGGCCAGATCATCAACTGCTTCGTTTCCATCTATGTCACTATGGCCAGGCACCCAGCAGAGAATAATTCTATGCTTAGCACCCAGTTTCCCGAGCTCACAGCGACACTCTTTCACTAGGCGCGACCAAGAGGTGCTCGTGTCCAGAGCTTTGATTACAGCTTGGCTGTGAATACAAATCGTTATAACTCGATCACTAGGTACCTCATGAGTTGAATCCAGCAGCCTTGCTGCTTTGCAAATAGCAAGAACGTCCGCTTGGAACAAATTGCAGTAGTATGGTACGCGGTACGATTCCTGTATTTGAGGAAATGTGGAATCCCAACTCCCATTCCCATTTTCAAACCGTCCGTAAATACATATATCTGAGTCATTTGCCTCGTAATCATCCGACTCCTTTCTACTAGGAGTGCTAGTTGAGAACCCAATCTAGTCTAGGGACAATGTAATCCGTAGCTTCCCATATATAGTGCCCAGGACAGATCTTCCAATATTCTGCTGTGCCTAAAATCTGCTGTTACCCAGCAGTTCGACTCTATAAGCCTTAGTGCACTTTTTGCAGCTATACATTTCCCGTGGATGTCAAGGAATAAGAGCCGGAGCATAATCTCCATTGCTGCCGTTGTTCGAACAGCACCTGCAATACCTAAACAGGCAGCCATCTGAACTTTAGTAAGACTTTCTAGGGGCGTCGTTTTCTAAGGAGCATTCCACCACACCAAGATCTCATAAAATAGGCTTTACGATAGCAGTGTAGATCCAGTGCACGAAACGACGGTGTAGTCCCCATCTCTTGTCAAAAGTTTTCTTGCAGGCATACAGTGCAATGGCCGCCTTCTTGACGTGCTCATTATTATTTATCCTCAAATTTAATTTGGAGTCTAGTATCACTCCTAGGTATTTGGCTTCAATTTTAAAATCAAGCTTGAGGGCTGCGAACTTATAGTCCACTTAAGAAGCTTTTGCAATGTTCTTTGAGTTAGTTCATTGATCGTCGATTCGAATTTTCCTGAGACCAGAATGTCCAAGTCATCAGCTATTCTACTGCTTTTATACTCTCCATTTGTAAAAAAATAAGAATACAATTAACCACAGTTGGTGTGAAGGTACTCCTCCTTGTGAAGTACTGCTAGATACCCTTCTACTAACCTTATTGTTACCGAGTTTTGAGTTTATTAGGCGGTTATTGAGCATTGAGTTAATTCATTTACATATATGAGATTCAACTCCTAGACCAGTCAGCATCTTGAAGGGTTCTAAATTAACATTATTAACGGCTCCCTCAATATCATGAAATGCACCTATAGTGTATTCTTTTTTTTTCGATTGATTTTTCACTGGCTCCTACTACGTCATGTAGCGCAGTTTCAACCAATTTATCTTTTAAGTATGCGTGCTATGATCTAAAAATCTCACTTCCCCTAGGCAGGTTGTTCGTGGACGCCTCCAACAACCTTTCAAATTTCTTGAGAAAAACCGATATAAGGCTGATGGGTCTAAATTCTTTAGCAGTTACGTACCCGCTACGAGCTGCCTTAGGAATGAAGATCACTCTGGTTTGCTTCCAGATGCTTAGGACATTAGAGTGGAGTACGCAGCTTCTATAGATCACCATCACCCACGGAATTACAATTTCTTTACACTTTCTGAAGCATGATAGGAATGATCCAATCGACTTCTGGTGATTTATAGGTAGTAATAGATTGAATTGCCCACTCCATTTTCTCCTTGGTGACTATGTTCCGTATAGCCTCTAAGTTTGGAGTACCAGCGTACTCGTTATGTTATAGGTGTGGTCGGTTTCAGAGTTCCCAGGAAGGGTAAATCACTAGAGTGCTACTGTTAAAGATCCCCTTGAATGGTACCTGAAAGTTATAACATAACATCTGAAAAGAAATTAATCATCGGAGGCTTTAGGAATTCTTCAATAACCCATTAAATTGCTTGTATTGAAGAGATTTACAGCTTCTTTAGTCATATTGTACTGAGGAAGGCTTTCTTCACTCAAATTCTTCTAAAGCTCTAGTTGGACAGGTATGTTCGCATAGCACAAGTTATTCCTAGACCTGCCGTTGCAGTTTTTGTAAACCAGCTTGAACTCTCTACGTTTTGGTACATATAAATGACTGAAGTAAATAAAAATTGATTTTTTCTTAATTAAAAAAAAAAAAAAAAGTGTAAATGTAAATTTCAAAATATCCAAAGTTGAGAAGGGTTGCTTTAAATCCTAATAAATGGTTGAAATCACTGACATATATAGACAGAAATTGCTTAATTTTATTTCTTTAAAAATCAAGTTTAAAAAATATTTGATGGTGTAGGAGATAGCTTCCAAGAATAAAAATAATTTCGAATGCTTCTGTAATTTGTTGAACTTTTAATATGAATATTAAAGCGAAAGTAAAACTTGAAATTAAGACAATTGTCACACCCTGCCAACAAAAGTTGACCCATATGAAATAGAAAATCAGGCAGTCCATGTTATATATGTCAGTGGTTGAAATGCTCCACTGTAATTGCAATACGAAAAAATTTAAGTATAATTTTTAACAAAAGAATAAAAAAAAAGTAATGTTTTTTCTTCTTATTTTTCACAATTTTTTCTTTATTTTTTTTATAACTAATGAAAAAGTTTTCTTTACTCCTACTTACTTTGATTTCATAATAGTATATATGTATATATATAATTAACTAATACATGCGTGTATGTATGTAGATTTGAAAACATTTAGATCAACGAAATAATCTTATTTCAAAATAAATAAAACATTTTTGTTTTTGCTCAGTATACATAGAAAAATCTATAGATATTCTTAAATGCAGAAATACAGCTATAAAAAAAATATATATATTCAAAATTTACAGGCTAACAAAGGGTGAGAGTTGATAATAGAAATAAGTATAAAAAGACACAACGATGTAATATGTACTTATAGCATCCAAAAATAGACAAAACAATTGCGTTTTCATACATTTACATATTTATCTAAGTGTGTTTTAGTCTAATTTGAATAATTAAAAGAAAAAAGTTTGATTTTCCTCATTTTAATTTTATACATTTTTACGCTTCTGATTATAACTATAAAATATTTTACACATTTTTGTATGTATTTACGTGAATGTGTAAATGCTGTTTTATTATAGCATAGAAAAATATTCGTTTTCATCCCATAAGCCGATTCTAATTTGATTGGGGAAGATTGAAGTTTGTGTCAATATTTAATCAAATTAAAAATACGGTTAGCGAGATGATTACCGTTAAGACGAAGCACAGTCAACCATTATAATATTGGTTATAGATATGTAAGGGTTGGATTATTTCACTTATAACCAGAAAGTGTTACATTTACTCGTATATTTGCATGAGCAAAAGGCTATGAATAGCATTTTGAATGGATTCCATATGTAAATTGTACTACTCTCCTAAGTGGCATATGAGTTGAACGTTAGTTAGAATTTTATATTCCACCTATAGCAATAAGAGCTTAAGAAAAATAAATAAAATAATAGGACAAAGCTATGTGGGCATTTAGCTAATGCCAAAGGATTTTCCGAAAAAGTGGGGCTTGAACCCTAAAATGACCTTATGGATCTTTCAGGGTATAAATCAGACCCATCTCACGGGACAAACGTTTGGTGACTAAAAACAAGGAAGACGGCGAGCACCAAAATTACCCTTGATAAAGTGCAGGTGCTTGTTTAGGGGCGACTGAAACCATCACAGCGTGTTCTCAATAAGCACTTGAAGCTATTCTTGGTCTAACAGCCGCTCTTTATACAGATAAGTAGCCTGTTAGTATGCTTCGAAGGAGAAGGTTAGATGATCGCATTTCTTCCGAAGTTGAGCACATCGTAACATCCTCGAGTAGGCCCATATTAAACACGTTCAATCCGGGGTGGGCCACTGTTGGCCCAGAAGGTGTGCTTTTGTCTGACGTCGTGAATTACCGATGACCTCTAACACACTTAACAATTTATAACCACGCGCTGACCATGCAGAAGGTGCGCCGGGCTGAAAGTACTAAAGACCTAGAAGTTTCAACGGATGTTATGATTAAGAGATGGTTACTATTATCGACAGAAGTCAGATATTAGACAGAGGCGTCCAGTTTCTGCAATGGACTTATGTCTGGTATACTAACGGATCCAGAAAGGATAACAAAACAGGGAGGGCAGGGTTCAGAAGTGGAGCTCTTCCTCTTGATGCCTCATCTTCATATTTCAGGCTGCAGTCTACGTTATAGACGTTGGAGTTGAATTCACTTAACTTGCGATGGAAGCATTCGCTAATCCACTTAATCCCTTGAGTGTAGTATTAGCCGCTCAAAACCTCAATATTTGAGGAAGTTCATTGCTCGCTGTACACCCATAAATCGCCAAATAACCAACAGTTACAATATTTAGAGCCACAAAAGATATCCCAAAATGCGCCATCATCAACAATTATGTATACAGCCAAAACTGAGTTAAGCAGTCATTTTTTTTTTTTTGTAATGAATAATGAACTCGATGGCGTTTGAGAAAATTTTCTTCATGTTGAAAAACAACAAGCATTCAGAAAAAAAAACCCTCACTTTCACAGAGCGCCAAATTCTGAATGGTAATAACAAAATCGGAATGTGTGCAAAAAATAAAAAAGCCAGAAGAAATCCCCACTTTTCAGGGCTTCTTCAAGATTTGGAATGATATACAGAAAACTATTAAAATTCAGAAAGTCTTCAAAGAAGTGTGATTTCGGATTTTTTTCTGATTTCTGAAGAGTGGAAAAGGAATTGGTATGCATACAAATTTTTTTTAACAGTGAAAAATGTTTTATTATTATAATTTTACAGAAAGCATTTTTTTTAACTCTTGGAGGGTCAGATCTGACCACATTCACCAAGGGTTAGTTCAAGGCCTTGATGACGGACGAGGTTGCTAAGGTCTTCCATCATCATCGACAACGCCAGAATGAGATGGCTCATGTTTTTTTATTAGTAAACCAAAAACAATTGTCTAAAAAATTCTATCCAATAAAAACGTACAAATTGCAAATATGTATTTATCGCTTTTAGGGTTCCGTACCCAGAGGATAAAGACGGGAACATTATTACTAAGCCTCCAATGTCCGTCCGTCTGTCTGTCACCGGGTTGCATCTCCTGAACCGTAATAGGTACACACGGAGTGTATTTCTATTGCTGCTATAACAACAAATAATAAAAATTAAATTAAAAATATAATGGGGCCCCCATACAAGAAACGTGATTTTTTCGACGTTTTTTTCCTCGTTTTCTTCTCATTCATTTTATTATAATAAGTAGGCATTATTTTTTCAAATGACAGCATTATTTTTTCACATGACGCCTAGTCTCTTTTGAAAAAAAAAGTACATAGTGTTAAATTTTGTACGACAGTATGGAACCCTCCGTGCGCGAGTCCGATTCGCGCTTGGCCGATTTTTATTATCTTTACTGCCGAACTGCCAGAAACCAAATCTTAAAAATGTTTTATTGTCATCATTATTATTTCCTAAACATATCCAATTTGAATATAATAATGCTTATTTAAACATTTTTGAGTTTTTACCAGTTCGGAACTCTTTGATATATATATCTGAGAATCGTTTCAATCGGAATGCAACTGAGAATCAACTGATAATTTTCCCTTACAACTAGTAAGGAATTAATAAGAATAGACAAAATCTTTTCGCTTCGATTTGAGGAGAAATCTTCGGCATTTTTAGCGATTTTGTAAAAAATTTACATATTCTGCTCGCAATGAATTTGTTCGGAAAAAGTTTAAGAATCCAAAATTTTTTTCGGCATTTTATTTAATTTTTCCATAAAAATTCTGGGTTATACGCCTGAACTGCAAAATCGAGCCATACATGCCGAGACCAATCATGAAAGTAGAGTACATTTCAACTCAGTTGATAATAATTTTCCTAGATGCGCAGTAGGTACCAATCGTCTCCCACTTTAAAATTTTGCGCATAAACAAAAAGGGAATGAAATGAGTACTCTGTAAAATTGAAGGAATTTTTCGTTTGCTTAATTTTTTTAAAATCTGATGCATGTGAAATATTTCTTCCGACACTTATGTACATACTAGAGTACTGCAGGTAACAGGTAAATATGATATATGTGTTTGTTCTTGTTTTGCTTTCTTATATAATTATAAATTTACAGGAAAGTAATTCTTTCCGTCTTTACTGAGAGGTAAAGGGAAGCACTCTTCCTGCTTTCTTAGGCAGGTATGGAAAATAAACATACCTTCACTTATTCGTATCTCGCATTTAAATGAATATTAGCCAATTATTCTTCTAAAATAATACACAAATTAAAAATCATTATATCTGCCTTTTCTAAGTATTCCCTGAAAGGTACATAACATGCTCAAAAATACGACACATCAATATATTACGCCTACCTTCCTAAACCAGTTCAAAGTAAGATATTGATTCAATTCATGTTCTTATTACTAATGACTTCCAGGTAATGCTTACAGTAAACCTTATTTAAGTCAGGTATGCCCATTTTTCCAGCTGTGATACGGTCCTGCCACCACTGAAATTGCTAAAATTAACATGGGATCCCTTTTCTAGAGTTGGCTTTTTGGTTTAACTACTGTACTCAGCTGAATTTCAATTTAACTTTTTACGGGTAAGAGCTGTAGTAAATTATTACAAAATAATTTCAATTTTCAAGCCAATAACGCAATTAACTGCTATCATACAGAATTTGTAAAAGTTCGTATTGTGAGTTGCAAAAGTTTGCGAGGCTCATCAGGTTGAGGATCTTAAGGCCTGAATTACAATTACGATTGATCAGTCGACTACGACTTTGCCTAAATGGTAAATGCATGTATCAAGATACAATTACAACTTCGACTGAAATTAAAGTTTGCTCTAAGTGCAAAATTGGTGTTCGCTGCGGCAAACTTCAGTTCAATCACAGAAGTCGGGACTTCTGGTTTGTTCAAGCAGTTGAAGCTTTAATTTAATTACAAATTTCACCTCAGCGTCGACTTCGCTTTAAAATCAAGTTGCAATCGACAGATCAGTCTCAGTCGTAATTGTAATTCACGCTTAAAGTTATACTGAGGTCGAGGTTGGAAAAGCAAGCACTGTGTTTCTCGCTTCACAGACTATCTCATTTGTAAATAAATCAGTCGGCTTCTGACAGTCGCTAGAGGCGGTTGCTATACAGGCTTGTTATTGATGCATGTTGTTAATTTATTTTTTATTGTGTAGGAAATTTCTATATAGGAGAGAAACATATCATTAAAGGCTAAAACATAATGTGAGCGACACGACAAAAACGTCGTTCAAAACGTCCGTGAAAATACAATGGCAACGACAAGAGCTCTCAATCCACAATTAAATTAATTCTGTTATTTGTGTTCTAATTTAAAAATTGAAAAAATTTCAACGAATAAATTAAAGATTATTACGTGCGACAAATTTCAATTTTCATTTAAGTTCGACGACAACGTCGAACGATGTCGTCAGCATTGTATTTTATACCACACACTGCCATGTTATTAGAACCCAATTGACAGCGTTTTTCACGGCGATTTTGTCGTGTCGCTCACATTGTGTTTTAGCCTTCATTCTTATAAAAAACTTGCATACACAAATGAATGTGTATGAATAGAAAAATGAGCGAAATTCTCTATTAGAAAACTGCCCAAAATAATTCCCATGCGCGAAAAATTAGTAACTGAATTGAAATGTACTCTAACTGAATACCAATCCCAAAACATAATAACCATTATTCAGTGTCATAATCGAATTTTCATTCCATACTACCCGCACGTCCCAGTGTCAGTGTGTTGTGGTTTCACACAGCAAATATTTTTCTAAACCAACAATTAAACTTTAATTTTTATTTATGAATGTAAACTAGATATTATGAACCTACGTAAAAAATGTAGGTAGGTAATTTTGTTTTGTTTTACTTACACATTTCAGATGGTAAATTTAATAATGTTTTGTAATATGAAAATACAATATTTATTTTAGCTATGTATGTATGTATATGCATTTACATAATATGCTATGTATGTACTATTCACAATTTATGTATAATAATTCAGATATTTGTTTTTAGTACATATGTATGTATGTATACAGAAAATCTATCCGAAATACTATTTAGTCTTCGAATTACATTATAATATTCTTCAATCCAATTACATATTTACATTAAAATTAATAATATTTTCAGTTTTAGAATTGCTATAATAATTACGAAAAAAAAAAAATATATGTATATGTAAATAGATAAAAATAACGGTGCTTTATATAACTAAAAAAATATAAAAGAATATATATATGTATGTGTATAAAATAAACCACAGATAAATACTGTGAAAATTACAAAGTATTTCACATAACGAATAAAGTAGAAAAATCATTTTTTTCTTCCTAGCTACAGAAAATTTGTTTTTGTTTTTTTTTTACTATAGATAGACTCCTCTCGTTCTTTCTAATAATGGAGGGAGTGGCTATAGTTTTTCAGGAATATTATTTTATCCTAATCAAAATCTCTATTACACTACTTTATACTTTTCTGTTTTTTTTTTATAAGACATTCATTCAATTCATTCCCATTTACATAACAAGTTTGTGTATGTGTGTGTGTGTTTCGTCTTACTCTTATCTCTAACTCGAAATTGTTTAAACTCTTCTCTTTTATTCTTTTTATTTTTTTAATACTTCACACACTTTTCAGCACCTTAAAATTATTTGATTGCCAATAGTTATCTCATAATCTTCATGTCCATTTTTTTATATTTTATACTTAACCTTTATTTTATTAATTATACTACGGAATATATGTACTATATAGAAAATAAAATAAAAATTGTTTATCAAATAAAAGGATTATAATAATAATAAAACCAGAACTTCGTAGATCGAAAAGAATAAAATTGTCAACAATTGATGTCAGAAAGAATTTTAATTTTTAATTTTTTTATCCTTTCAAAACTCTTGGCAAATAGAGTGAGGAAAATTTATGATTAAAAAGTAAAATTCGCTTTAAATAATTTGATTCAAGAAGATAACGGATTTATTATTTCTATCTATAAAAAAAAATTGGTATGTACTTAAAGCATGCAAAGATGGAACTGGTTAATCCGCAGAACAACAACATAAAAGACTGATTTAGACAAAAAATAAAACAAAGCTGACCACATCCCTTTCTGCTACTCAGTGAAAAGTAGTAGTGAGAAGTTAAAGAATGTCAAGTCAGTCAAATCTACGGTAAGAACATGCATATTAAAATTAGTAAGTCACAGGAGTGGAAATTGGCTCTACAAAGACCGGCGATAAAAACGGCAATCATTATCCAAGCGTGGAGTTTGTGATGGAGAAAATATCACTCTCACCAAGATTGTTGGAACTTGTGAGTAAACAAATCGAATAAGCTCCTACCTACTCCAACTAATTTATTTTAACAATCTGACGGATCTTTTTATCCTGGTAAACTTTAAATAAAGTCTTAATTTTCTCCTTGCATAGATCGCGATTAGAAATCTCTACCACCGCTATAATAAAATTAGTTTCTACGACACTAGAAGAGAATACTACAGAGGTTAATCCCAAACAAACCCTATAAAAACTAATTTTTTATTTTTTTCATAGAGCCCCATTCACTTAGGAACCCTCCATTTTTAATGCGTGCTCAAATCCATAAATCTACGTATTCCTTCTTCTCACTACGGTTGCATCACACTGCACATACGAAGTGGCTTGAGCTAGTATTTTCAAAGTTCAGTTGTTATGTCCAGGTACCACGAGTACTTTTCACTACAGTAGTTTTGGAATTATAACAACGTACCGACCTATGGAACTATCTCTGAGTGAAGAGCTTCTTCTTTTGAAAATACTCGGTTCATTCAATTAATGCGAAACGGCAAAAATTAGGTGAATATCATCATCTATACAATATGTTGAAAGCAGAATACAGAATAAGGCCGGCAACATTTAACTATATTTTGAGTAAAAAAAGACGATTATGCAGAAAGATTCAATGGTCCTTTACCACCATTTTACCAGAAGAGAGGTGGAAACGCAATTTTTCAATATTACTCATTTCCTTCATATAAGCATTTTGTACAAAAACTTTATTAACAACTTATGCTCGTAAATATAAATGAATCCATCGCAAAAAAGCACTGGCGCCAGCAAGCGTGCCTGGGGCTTGTAAGATTTTTATCTCGTAACCACACCATATATTATAAAAACATTCTAATAGTACCGCCAGCAGCGTTAGTATTACTGGAGAGGTGCGTAACCGCAGCCTATCTCACATCACACTAACAAAAAGTAACTATAAAAATCGGAAACCGTTATTTTCTGCTTATTAACTTCAAAAAGCTTATGTTAAAAATTTATTTAATTTAGTTCAAATTTGTGGCAGTCCCGCTCCGCAAACCAGAGAAATTAAAAAAAAGTCATTGAATTTTCATTTTTAAATCATTTTCAATAAAAATTGGAGGACAAATTTAAAAATTAGAAAACATTATTTTGTTGCCTTAGATGTTCAAATAAATATTCCATTAATCAACTTGCGATTTATTCAAAAATATTAACGCCCCGCCCCATTTTGCTAACTATGCACCGAGTTGTCCCAATTATGACATATAGACCCAGCCTTAATGTCACTCACGAATAAAAGTTCTCACTATAAACAAATTAAAGGTGCAAATGTCAGTTGGGCTCAATTCTAGTATAAAGCTGGCGATAAAGCTCCAATTGTGTTTAAGGCTTTAAACAGTGTATATTCTGCCCAAAGCACTTCCAGAAATTTTAATGAGGTTCGATTGGTTAGTTCAAGTGGTGAGACCCTATACTGGCGAGCCGGTATTAAATTATAACTTTGACACCATCTGTGGATCCTAAATATTAAGCAGAACATTTGTTTAACTCATTGCGACAATTTTAGTGAGTATAATAGGGTACAAAGCATAGTTACGACATTTGAAAAACAAGATTTCAATTCTCTTCAAAATATATTACAATCGGGAATAATGTCTAGCAATGGTCGGATTTAAATCAAGATGGTGTCAGTTCTAACAAGGCATGCATATTAAAAAAAACTTGAACTGAGTAAACCAATTTACCAGTTGGCTTACATTTGTAGAGATTCGAGCTCAGGTAAAGCCTAAAAAAAAACTCAACACGAACTCCAACACCAAGCTGCGATCTGGCTCTGTCCTCTTAAAACTTTGAGTCGAAACTCATCTGGAGCTACAGTCTAGGGACAACAAAGTAACGTTGCTTTGTGTTCCTGGACACGAGGAGTGGGTGGTAATGAAGAAAATATTCAAGTCCAACAGCGAACTGTATCGACTATGCGCAGAGGACGATAAAACCTCGAAGCATATTATATGAAGACCCACATTGATTGGTTGATTAGCAGAAAATCGCAGAAAAAAAAACTATGTGTCATTTCCCGAAAATGTATATAGACCTAGTTTAACTATTCGCGACTCGAATAAATCAAGTATCAAGGATACAGTAAAATAAAATAATGAATGGTGGGTATAAGCTGATGGTTTTTGTCGTTTGTTATCTATATACAAAAAAAGTACACACACACATCACAGGTAAGAGATTACTATACTTATTCAAACAATAAGTCAAATAGTGACACACACACGCAGCCTTAATTATGTATTTTAAATTTAATTATAGGTTTATTTAATGAGCTGCTTTAGGTTACTCTATAGCAGAAAAGGCAGAAAAGAGCAGAAACTCGAACACGATTTTCTGCTCTAGAGTAACCTAGAGCAGCTCATTAAACAGACCTTATGTATGTTCTTCTGGTTCGACCTAATTAAGACGGGTGTTTGGGAGAAAATTCTGACGGATTATCGGATTTTATTTTTTATTTTTATTTTATGAAAACTAACTTATCTCGGTATCAAAGGCATTAAGCTAAGTAAGTAAATTTTACTTTTTTATATATTTCCATAATTTTCCTCAAAGCCTTAACTTGATTAAGTTTTTTTTATGTACGAAAACGGATTAAAGGATAATTATTCAAAATTTTGCAGAAATCGCAACACTAATGAAACACTCGAGAAATTTGTAATTATAAAAGAAGCTTTTCTTTTTGCCAGAATTTTACACTGTCAGTTTTTTGTTCATTTGAAATTCGACGATTTAATCAGGTGTCTTAATTTCTTTACTTTCTAAACACTCTTCATCGGGCTCCTCAAATGAACAGAATGCATGGCTTGTCATTTGATTACCGACATCATCAATGGAGCTCTGTTGGCGTGTTAATTTCAATAGCTTCAGATTTTTTCTCTTGTTTGTATTAGCTTCATTATTACTGATATAGCCATTACCATCAACGATAACAATATTATTTTCAAGAGATTTACGTTTAAAATCTTCAGAAATTACAATTAATTTTTTCGAAGAAGAATTGCTGGTACTGGTGCAACCACCGATCGAAGCTGATTTCGAAATAGTCGTCATTAGTTGTGATTGTGTTGCCTTTTCGGTGATGCTGTTGTTTGTAGTAATTGATGATAACGGAATGGATCCCTTTGTTTCTGTAGCTATAGTGATTATAGGTGAAATCGATGTGTCTTTAATAATACCATCATCATTAGAATGAATTCTTGGCGATGAGATTTTATTTTGATTTTTAATTGATTTCTTTTTTGTACCAGCTATTAAAGACTTACTATCAATATTGAATGTATCTGTTTTTTTATTTTTTAATATTTTCAAATCATGTTTAATCGCCTTATTGAGGAATTCATCTGAAATGAATATTAATTCAACAGAATTGATACTTTCGAAGGGACCCTCATCATCATCATCATCACCATTAATATTTATATCATTTAAATTTGTTACTGATTTTGATGCGAACACATATGATGCTTTCTCAAAATAACTACTGTTGTTTTGAAAATTCTCAAAATCGGATTGAGGCAATAGAACATCTAAAGATTTTGAAATCGCATTATTCTGACGAAACTTTTTCATAATATCTTTACGATTTTCAATACGAAATTCATTCTTTTCCGAATTCTTCTTGTATTCATCGGATATAACAACGATCTTATGAACTGGTTGCTGTTGTTTGTAATTTGAAAATTTAATTTTTGTCATCGTTGAATGACTTTGTGTACCGCGCGATTTTAAATTTTTTTTATCTTGTGATAGTGATTTATTTGTGTGTTGGTTAGCTGAGCTGTTAGATGTGTTAGTTGAAGGACGATTAATTTCTACTGTATTGCAGTCTATTATCCTTGATGAGGCAGATTTCAATTCAATCGCATCTGCATCGGGCTTATTTTTTACATCTAAATCACAAATTCTTAAAATTAATACGTCTTTATTTTTAGGGAGATTCTTATCACTGCTAAAGCTTAACGGTAATTTATTTTTCGATCTTAAACTATCGGGATGTGGTTCTTGTTGTTGATAATTATCATCATGTAAACATTGATGATGATTACGATGATTATAATTATTACCAGTATTTTGGGAAGAGATTAACTTTTCTTTTTCGGCAAGTTGCTGTATTCCTGCAATTGTTGTTGATTTTGATTTCTCTTTAGATATAGTCGTACTGCTTGAAGACGGTTGTTGAGATCTTTGTAATAAACTAAGTCTTCTTTGTTGTTGCTGCTGCTGCTGCTGTTGTTGTTGTTGTTGTTGCTGAATATCATTGGTATTAGGTGGTAGAATCTTACTTTTGTAAATATTTTTCAATTTCTTTGCAATAACAGCTAAATGTTGATAGTACGATTGACTATTACCACTACTACTATTACTACTAGCAGTACTATTCTCTCCAATAGCATCAGCAGATTTATTTTTATCGCTTGACGGTTGATTAGTACATCCGATTTCATCAACAATTACATGACTACAAGTCTGGCATGATTTTATCTTAATATTAATTTCAGTAACATTATAAGAGGAACACAAGGTACAAATTTGAGGCTGCGATTCATGATGATTATTACTACTACTAGATGAAACATAAGGGGATTTTGTACCGACTATCGATGGTTTTGTTTGCCGTCCAGCAGCAGGAGGTGGAGGTGGTGGGGGCGGTGGTGGTGTTATTGATAATGAAGATGCTATTGTTGTTGTTGTTGTTTTGTTCGTTGTATCTCTTGTAACAATTGTTGATGATCCCAAAGGATTTGTAATATTATTATTTGTATATAATTTGAATTTTTTATTATTGCCTGGAGCCAATCTTGAACTATTATTAATACAATCGTTCTCACCAATATCATTTGAATTATATGATGAATTGGAAATTTGAACAATTGTGGTAGCACAAGTATTATTGCTACCAGGCAATTTATGCTATAGCAATTTATCTGTTGTTGAATTATTTGTTGTTGTTGTGGAACTTATTGTTATAGATGCATCATCATCCACACCATCTATAATATCATCACCTTTTTGTTGTTGTTGATTGTTTGTTATAGTAGGTAGTAGGTAGGTAGGTAGATAGGTAAGATAGATAGATAAATATAAATATATATTATTTTCTCAATACATTTTTATGTTTATATAGTTTTGTAAAAATAAAACTTAAATTACCTGAAACAGCCTCTTGAACACTATTAATACAACTGTTGACAGAATCATCTGCTTTATGTCAGTTGACTAATTCTACAGATACAAATTGTTTAAGTCTGTCTAAATATTGTCCATACATTTCGACATCATTATGACCGGCACCTTCAACCCATAATGGTTCGACGGCTCTTGGACATTTTTCATAGATTGTAAGTCCATGTTGGAAATCGATTACTTCATCTTCAGTACCATGTATTACAAGGACGGGTGAAGTTACTTTTGGTACTTTATCAATGCTGTGAAATATTTGAAATGGAAATTATTTTTAATATTGTATATGGTTTTTACTATTAGAAATAGTTTTATATTTTTAAAATTCACGTTTTTGTATTTGACATTAATTTTTGAATGATGGTTTAAAAGTTTTGTCGTTCGTTATAAAGTGAAAATAATGGCCTTATTTTACCGGACTCAAATCTTTCTGCGATGTTTAATAGATACACTGGAAAAGTATTTTATAGCCTTAGACACGTGAAAAGTTTATTGACTTGTGAAATTAAGATTCTAAATCAGTAGTAAGCATTAAATACAGTAAGTAAAGAAAAAAGGGAAATATTGTAGTAGTAACAGAGTAAGAGTTAGAAGAGAGTCAGAGAAAACCCTCCTGTTATTGGTTTTATAAAACAGCACACTAGTGTGTCTACAAGGTGTGAGAATCTTGTGTTGTATCCTAGGGCTAAGTCGTGTGAAAGTATCTTGCGCATCTACGATATGATAGAGTGAGTGATTGAAAATGCACACTGACCTTATAAATATGTGGGTGTTATTGTGATACTGAATCGTGATAATCAATCGGGATGAATAGAAGGAATTGGAGAAAGAAAAACTATAAGTACATAACTATTTCTTTGGGTTAGAGTGCTTTCTTGAGAAGCTTTATAATATGTATCGCTCTATAACTAGTGATGTACGCTTTTACTAGGTTTAGTGTTAACAACAACACAGGGGTGGGCTACAGGCAAACTGACAGGACAGTTTGTTTCAAACATGAATTCTCTAAACACTTTGTCCATGTGGAATTCATGGGAATTGAAAGAAAAAGAGGAATTTTCCAAGGGTTATCGGGGCCAGCCGGTATAAAAAAGCAAGTTTAAGTTAAGTGAAGTTATATTATCACATTTCATCATCAGATCCTCTTTAAAAGGCATGATACCTACTGCACATAGTACAGGAATGAAATATACATGAACAAACTCTTCTACTTTAACGAGGTTAATAAAAAAATGAATTTTCTGCAATTGTTACTGGTCTTCACCTTGATTTATAATTTGTTTCATAATAAAAATTTTTGCTTAAAACCACTTGCGGTAGCTTACAAACAAAACGAATGTGTTGACTTTTCACAAATCCACACATGACTACTTAGACCAAATTGAAGAAACTAGATTCTAACAGTAAGAAACAGAGAAAATATGTGTGGAAGTTGTTTCTGTATTATCTGTAG
Source organism: Dioctria rufipes (assembly GCA_963924295.1). Lineage (NCBI taxonomy): Eukaryota > Metazoa > Arthropoda > Insecta > Diptera > Asilidae > Dioctria > Dioctria rufipes. The sequence goes on along the minus strand of OZ002740.1, from coordinate 18,163,443 downwards.
TAATATCAATGGTAATAACGAAGAGGGTGAGAGGTTGAATATAAGGTCACGTGAGATAGTAACGTCACTTGTGCAAACTAGGCTGAACTGCAAAATAAGATATTCATTTCACTGTGTTGAAAAAGTAAGAAGGCTAAGATCTGAAATAGTTTTGGCAGCTTAGAATTGAACGGCGCTAATTATCGCTCAAGATGACGGGAGTTCTCTAAAATTTATATTTCAACTTAATTCGGTTAATTAAATCTGATTTGTTTACCACAAGTAATCTCATTCTTCATCTATCTATACATATATGTATATGAGAGGAGGAGATATACAACGAACAACATAAGGATTATGGTGCCTTTTTCTTCGGTCTGGCTATAAGAAAAGGCAAGAAAAATGAATTTGTAGGAAAATACATACATATTAGACAGATACTATTCGCTGGATTCTTCATAACCAAATGACAAAACTATTAGACAATAATTGCATACCACTTGAAATAGATTACAAACGACACCAAATAAAATCAACACACACACATACTTGCAATTTCTTCATAAAAAATAAAATTATATTTACTTACCTTGGGAATGCATCAAAGAACCATGTTCGTTTTGTTGTTGGAAATGCAACTCTCATACCAGACATGAGGGGTGAATGTAATATAACAGCTCCAACTTCATATCTACTAGCAAGATCAACGGTTGGTACTGTACCTATGCTCTGTCCATAAAGAATTATATTTTCTGGGCTAATTCCATAGCGTGTTCTGAGCGCCTGCCATGCTGCATCTATATCTGAGTATAAATTTTTCTCTGTTGGTTTTCCTGTGCTAACTCCATACCCAGAGTAATCATAACTGAAAATGTTGCAATTTATTCTCTGTCCTAAACCGACAAAGAAACTCGTCATTTGTCCCAAGTCGACTGCATTCCCATGCGAAAAGAGAATTGTGAATCTATCAAGGATGAAAAAGAAAAACAAAATTTAATTGCAAAATAATGGACCTTTATCAGTTGAAAAGGATAAGTGCGGTATACTTGATAAATCTTACTTAACAAGCGAATTTATGATATGAGATAAATTTAAAACGTTTGATCATAGAAGCAGCAGCTACAGAATATGTAGCTACTCTTGTAAGTTTGAGAAAGACGAAGAAAGTTTTTGAGTTTGTAATTGATTCAAAAGAGATTTATGTGATGCTGTTAGTAATACACATCCTCAGAGAAAGTAGTCTAATAACTTTAGAAGGCAGCTCTAGGCTTTAATAAATTTTAACTATTCCATTTCGTTGTTGTTGTTGTACATATGTTTGCCAGTCCTGATGGTAAGAAAGCAATTAAGATGAATATGTATGTGATGGAAGGAAAGTTTTTTGAGGTATTGTAAAAACTTTTACATACAAAAGAAAAATTATATAGCCGAGGACGACTCTGGTTACGTAATTTGATATTTGTCCAAACGTTTTAATAAAATTATCTTTAGAACTAGTCAAGTTAATATAGAAAATTTTTTTTGAAAAAATATGCAGAGACATTACTATGTTTGGCTCTCTACCGAAAAGCTTAATAATTATTTCATTTTCTCTTTAGTCTTCGACATCAATGGAAGACGAGTTAGATAACTCATCAGAAGACGAGTTAGATGAAGTCTTAGGCTGTTGGTCCTGATTATATCCCTCTTAGATTTATGTTTTTTTTCTTTCTATCCTAGTTTAATGTTTTATATGCTTAATATTCACCTATTCAACATATGTTTTTTTCTACAACTTCATTTTTCCTAGTCTAGCCCCTCTAAAGAATCTGCAAAGCTTCCAAAAACTAAAAGATCTTTGCCTGAGTAATTATCTCTGATTTTCGTTTTATAAGCCCTTATTTTATAGGAAAATTATTTACAAAATTATTGTTCTGGAAAATACAGACTTTTTTCGTAATATCTGCTTTCGGCTCCAAACTGCTGAGAATTTCCACTGACGTACGCGCGGTACTCAACGTATGTATATGAATTCACCATAATCAAACTGCTGAAGAAGAGTAACTTACGTCTTTGTTATAACTGGAGAGTAATATGACTTTTTGCCGTTGTTAGAAATTGAGTGAACTCTGAGCAACCTTGAGCAGCCGACAAAGCTACAATCTCCCCAAAATCATCGCTTTGTAGATAAAGAGAAGAAATTTTACTCAGTAGGTAGACACACAAAAATTTGGTGATCTTTAGCGAAGATTTCAAGGCTTGTGGACCAAAACATGTCAGATTCCTTCGTGATCAAATCTGATGTTAAGCAAAGAGACTGCCGCGTCTTCAATGAGTATTAATGATGATGCGCTGTGCAACATATAATTCCAATACAAATTTGACGTCACAAATGGTAGTTTACTGGCTGTGACACGAGAAAAAACAAAATCTAGATTCCTTGCCAATCACTTAATTGGTGTTCACAAGTGTGGCTTAGACACCCTGTAAAAACGTAGTAGAGGACAGTATTTTTACAGTGCAAATAACTGGACAGGGGATGGAACGATAACCTTGTGGTAAACGCCCATCACCATGTGCGATGGAGAAATCACGTTAATACTCTTCATTGTTCACACCCTTAACTATGTGCGATGGAGAAATCACCTTAATACTCTTCAATGTACCACAAGAAATTACAGGAACAAGTAAAGTACTGCAATTCTTTCGAAGGATTTTCGAAACACACATCAACAACCAATTTATTAAATATATAGAAACTAATCACCTTATTAGCGATCGCCAATGCAGCTTTCGTGTTGGCCGCTCTACTGGAGATTTACTAATATTCCTTATCGAGCATTGCAATCAATGTCTCTATAATATTGGTGAATCTGAAATCATCGCATTAGATATCTCGAAGGGCTTCGATATAGTCTGTCATCCTGCTTTAATATCTAAACTTCAGGCATTAGGTCTGGACCCTCTATTCTTAAAATGGATTGAAAGTTTTCTCTCCCATCGTTCAATTCAAGATATATTGGACTGAGTTACTTCTGACCGTTTTATAATCCATGCCGGTGTACCACAAGATTCTGTACTCTCTACTACTCTCTTCCTCATTTTTATTAATGAACTGCTAGCTCTAAGTTTCATTCCTATTCATATTTTTGCAGACGACAGCACCCTTGAATTTGTGTACTTATTCGGCTCTATAGCTGATTCCCGTGGGAATGTTATAGTTGACAAACGAAGCCACATGTTCAATTCACTAAACTATGACCTTACAATAATACTCGTTTGGGGCAGAGTGACCTCTGCACGCAGCTACTCATTGGCTTATTGAGTACCGTTTGCTTTTATAGTTCGTTCATTCAATAATCCCATGCTTCCTAGGAAGAGCAGTATATTTTTGGATGAAATTTCCTCGAAGTTCACAGGCTTTAAAAAGTACGAGCCGAAAGTCTGGTATCTACATCGTGCAATAGCGTCCCATTCGAATAAGAAATACTCGGACTATAGTGGATTTCGTATAGAACTTATTATTTGAAGTTCAGCGGAAAACAGTAGTTAAACCAAAATGAGACAACTATAGAAAAGTGATCCCATTATAATGTAACCAATTTCAGTAGTGTGCGGTCTATGTTATACATGTCAATGTTTACATCCGACAATCTGATTTCGTTATTGACACTTCATCTTCACATTGACAACTTATGTACCTTGCTCTCTGTATATCGCCAATATTTCTGCTGCGCGGCACGAAAAATCAAGTTTTTTTTCGTATACTGCCTTAAAAGTAAAAAATTTTAGAACTAGTACCTACTTGTAATTTAAACGAAAGTCACATGCGAGCTCGAAAATTGAGAGACAATATCGTGACGTCACTTTTCTCCTTCCGGTATTTTTTTTTTATCTTAACTTACTTAACTTGAGAAAAGCAATCAAATGAGTTTTTGTAATCTCTAACAAATTTATTGATGTAAACAACTAACATCAACTTCCGCTTCAAATTGCACAGGGTTTAAAGACTGATCGAAATCGTTGAATTGATTGCGCGTCAATCTAATAACTGAATCTTATATGTTTTATAAGATGTTATCAATAATATGCCTGGATTATATTATAACTGATATGCTGCGGTATGGTGTTTATAAACAAGCGATCACGACTGTATTTATTTGCAATAAAAAAAGTAACATCAATTCAGAGGAAATAAAGAATCACATTGAAATTGTGCTGTGCATATAAAGCTCTCGGGTAATCTTTAACTAGGTCGTTGATAGGGGTCTTGATTTTTATCGGCGGAAATAATACTTTCTTTGATATACTCGCCGATGAATATTATTTATAGTAAAATGTATATGGTCAGGCTGAAAGCTGAAGTCAAGGTATTTTACAAGATAATTATAGCCGGTTATGATTAGTACTTATATGCATAAGCGATTTTATAAAAAATAAAAAATAAATCAGTTAAGTCTAAATAAACATTTAACAAGAAATTTATTTAAGAATCTAAAATAAAATAAAACGAATTCATAATCGAGAAATTCAAGGTCAGCACAAATCTTTCCAACAAGTAATTCGATTGCAATATTGAATATCAAAGTGCAACGATAACAAAATACTTTTGAGAAGAAGCGAAAAAAAACCGATTAGTTAAGCAGTAATTTAATTATAATAATTTGCATAAGCCTTCTTGTTACTTACTATACTTAGTAGAATGCAGATTTAGTGAAATCTAAGGTTGCGTTGCGCGATGGTAGGTGGTTATGAAGGTGTCGAATATCATCTAATTTCTGACGAACTCATAAAGCCATTAACCCATCCATCATGACAGTTACAAGATTTGGAAATCTATTATTAATCTCGAAGTGAAATTAAATAATTTTATTTAAAATTCTGACAAGACGTTTCGACTGTAATTTCAAAGGAATATTAAATCGAGAGGACAGTTGCTACGAAAATCTATTATTAAGGATTCTTTAGAACGATCGAAGCTAATCATATTTCATTGATTTTTTTAATAATTTTTTTGTTTCAGAGTCGTAAAACCGTGGAAAACCCAAATAATAAATTTATTCTGAATGTCGAAAATGTATTTCGTACCCCCCCCCCCCCCCCATAAATCGAATAATCATTATTTTGTTCTCTCCTTAAATACACGTACCACGACCAAGTACACGTGTATGGACAATCAAAAATACTTAGGAATATGCTAGATATTTATTTATAGTAGTTGAGGGCATTATTACATTAAAGTATAGAGACAGAAAGCTATTGTTAGAAATTTAATTCCCAAGCGGATTTTATATACCTACGCCTGTACAAATTGTGTGTGTGTTAAAGTGAAAATCGTGTACTTCAATTTATGGTATCAAGTGAGAAAAAAATTATCCTTAATTTCTATATGATTGCTATCTAGCAAAAATTTACTCGCTTACTACAACCTAGTAAGAGCGAATTTATGAATAGTCTATCAACTAACTAGGATTCTCGTTCCTGTTCTAAATTTTTTGACTTTTAATAAAAAAAAAACTAGGATTTTGATTTTTTTTTGTAGCTTAAGTGCCTTAAGCGGCAACAGCTAAATAATTGATTAGATACGTGTTCTCATGAAGGTATCTTTAGTGTGACAACTGTTACTGTTACCGTCAACTGCGATAGGCTCCACGGTAACCAACAGCTGTTGTTTGACTAAATATCGAATATCTCTGATGACTGGTGGTCATACTAGAAGGGTTTGAGATGAATGTTAGTGACCTTCTTTCGTAAAAAAAAGTTAGAGGTTATCGTTACAATGACTTGACTTGGATTCAAACTGATTGAATTTTTACGACTTTGGTTTCTCATATAAGGACACTAGTTGAGCTATAATTTTTTTTTTATGTAAAAACTTTAATACCGCATGAAATATACAGTCAGCATAAACATAGTGTATTTTGTATAATTCTTATATATTATCTGGCTACTATTATTGGAGAATATTATTATAGTGAGGTTGCGTAACAAATTGACAAATTTCACAATAGTGAAATATTATCTTTACACTTAAAGAAATAGTAGAAGGCACTAATGACAAATCTAAGGGTGGCATTCGAGTTTTTTTTTCAAGGCATGGGGACGAGAGTTTCCAAGCGCGGAGGCCAGGGCGGTAAATTGTGCTAACCCGCTAGAAAACCCTTTAACCAATATCTTCCTGCCATCTTAATGAAGTGCAGCAGGAAGCGCATAAGGTCTTGTTGAGGTAAATATTTCAGCTCATCCACAGATGAGAGGGCAGACCCAACCGTATCCAACCTTCTCCAAGTGTTCGGTTGTCTTAGGCTCTCCTTCAAGGCAGGACAAACACTCAGGACCATCAAAAACTATCATTCTTGTTAAATTAGCGTGAAGCGAGCTGTGACCGGTGATGATGCTAACTAGAGTTGTGCATTGCTTCTTTGTGAGCCACAAAAGAAAATCAGACAAGTTCCTATTAGGACGATCAAGAAAAAGTTTTGTACCCCTACAAGTACTCAGGTGCGTCCATCTCTGATGATGCTTCATGAGAACTTCCGCTTTGATGATAGACCCGATTCAAAAGGCTGGTTCCGGTCCAAGGAAGAGAGAAGCAGAGCCAGACCTAGGTAGAAGGTCAACCCTATCATTCCCCATGCTCTCCATGTGACTAGGAACTAAATAAAGGGGCACCTTGTTGTGGATACACAGCTTATCCACGGACGACTTGCAGTCCCCAGTAACTAAGCATCAAGTCTGCCTGAATATTCGAAAGGATAAAAATGTTCTTTCCCTTGATCTCCATATCAATATACCTTAGCTGTTTATACAGGAAAGTTACAAGGTATTAAGATAAAAAGCACCCAAAATCACAAAACCCACCTACCACCCACACCATGCATTTTCCGGCTCTCCTTCCATACAATTTATTTCTTGAAATTGAGTGAGGAATCCGGGGTATAAAGGAAATGCGGTACGTCTGGGACACCCTGTATATGTTAAAATGCCATTTTGCATGCATCTTAAAGTCCTGGATTCTTACAAGGAAGGGAGATTGTCGCATATCTTGGCAAATAAAGCCAAAGATTACTAATTATAGTGGTATTAAGAGTGGCTTTAAGCTTCATAGACAGGCAGATTACATTATAATAGAGAAACACTTTAAAGTGCATTAGAAAACAAATATATCATTAGTTAGAAAAACTCTGGCCTATAGAACGAAGCTCTTCAGTTTGACTCGACTCTTTGACGAGACGAAAATTCTCCGTGGATACAGTATTCAAGAAGAAGATATATAATTTTATCCATACATTCTCCATTTAGATGAATTTTCTTTTAGTGCTTCACAATTAAAGGGAAATTTCTAGTAATTACAAAAAGCGAATAACAAAAATTGTTTCTGTTTAAAGAATATGGGCTCCTCTATGTGCTTATACTTCACTACATGTAATTTTTTTTTTGTAATCTTTCGTGAATTGTTTTTTATCTGGAAATGAGTATGTGCGGGAAAAGTTAGGAGAAATCTCACTTCCAAGGTCATCATAAATCATAAAGATAAAAATAAATATAAAAAACAAAATTTGCAATACGCATTGCAACAAGAAATTTTTTTATTGTCCACTAAATGGGAAACAGTAGATCTCTTTTGTTTGCCTATACAACTCCCGTGGGGGAGCATAAGTTTGTAAGTTTTTTTTTTTTTTTTTTGTAATTTTCAATGTCAGATAAATGTGATGAAATGAGAGCAAAATTGATTATAGTTGAGCCACTAATTTCTTTGGTACACAGCAAATACAATCTTTTCTGAGATATGACTTGAAAGGCAGCTTTATGATTTGTACTAAAATGATTTATTTTTCTAGCCTTAGAGAATATATGTATATGAATAAGTAGGTAGTAATCATTACAATTTTTCATTATCTTTTTTTATGATATACCAAACCGACATCGATAATACTTTCATTAAAAAATTTTATCTCAGTTCCGGTAAGAGGCAAGCTTAGTTGGTACTTCCGCAAGATGAATCAATTTTTTGTTGTTTTGCTTATGATAAATTGTGGGACACTGGTAGATATTAATAAATTTACATTAACCCTTGTAATTATATTACTTAACGAGAATGACTTCCTAAATAATGAAATAATGGGTGGGTCATAAAAATATGGGGGAAAACAGAAGAAGTAAACTTACCTTGCATTCGAACTGCACCTGACAAAGAGACATGCAATTCGGTTTCCTCTAGTCGAGCGTGTATAGAACGTTTCAAAGTACTCCTTTTCCCGTTCACTAAATTGCCAATCGGCACGTTCATGCAACACCAAGGAGAATTTTGTTGAAGCGCTTTCATCAGTCTTTAGTTCATATGTTGGCTCTGGAGGAAGGAATGCAAGCTTTGATGCAATACGCCCTGGACATGGAGGACAGCAAAACAAGCAGCACAATTCGCTTAAACTGAGACCGTTCATTTCGGAGAAACTAAATTGTTTTTTTTTTTTCTATATACGTCTGGACACAAAACTTGTTTTTTTTTTTTAACGCACAGTTCTGCAGTTTTTATGCGATTTTTATTGTTGCATACTTAATTAAAACATAAAATTGCCCACAATGCATTTACGAAACAGCGAAGTACACACAATTCTAAATTACAAAGTAAAGGCACTGCACACAAAAAAATGACTGGAATAAACACTTTCAATAAAGGGAAATTATAGCACAAAATTAACTTGAAATTTCATTAATGAAATCGCGAAACTATTAGAACGATATGGTAAATGGTAAATAACTTATTGTTTTCAGCTATTTACGAATTTTTACAGTACTTCTATGTAATGTTTTGTGTTTTTTCCCGTCCGAAATGACTCAAATCGCCATGACACAAACATGAGCCACAGTTCACACACAAGCTTATTCTGTTGACGTAAAATACATCAGTGTTTAGATGTGTGGACAGAAGTGTGAAATGTCAACAGTCAAGAGTTACCAGATTCATTGTGATTGTCATGATTATCCATAGTTTTTAGTTAAACTTGTAGGTGGCGCTCGGGTTGATTAGTGTGAAGATAATTTTTGAATATATTCTAATGTTTTATATTGAGATATTTCACTTATCTTTTGTTTTGGTTTAAGTTTTAAGTTAAAGGCGTGGTTTGTGTTTTATTTTGTGCTATCCAAATTATAGAAAGTAGAAGAATTGGTTTTTTATCTTGTCGATTTTTTTTTTAAATATAATGTTTCGTTGAACCTTTTCCAGAAGAAGAAGAAGAATTACGAGTTTAAATTTTTCAACTTGTCAAATTGCACTGAATCTTGTAAATTTTTTTTATAGTTTTTATTGATAATATCTTTCGGGGAAAAAGTTAATTGATTTGTTTTCTATTTGTACTTGAGATTATTATGGTTATATTTTTGATATTATATAAATCCGTAAGTAAAATTTTTTGAAATTAAAAGTGCAGTAAAATGTAATCAGTTTTTAGGTGTTTTGTTTTCGTTAAATAACCGAGTAAAATTAATTTATTAAAAGCTTTTTGTGTTAAAAAGTTTATAAATAAACAACTGCAACTAGTGCAAGGGACAATTTAAGGAACTGTTTTTACTTTAATTAGCTTAGGAATAGCTTAAAAATAAGGTAAGCAATTTCAGTTTGAAATTATTTAAAAATTATAAATACAAAAAACTTTTCTAAAAAAACCTGGCCAAGGTCACTCACGTCCATATATGGTGGCTACAGAGATCGAAAATAGATACTTAATTAGTAGAAGATTCAAATTAAAAGCTAAAGGAAGATAAATAAGCATATTATTTATTTTATACATTAACAGTCTTGCTCAGTCCATATTTTGCGATTTTACCAATGACTGGTATATTATAGATCTTAATTGTCGTTTGAATCTCAAACTGTTTTAAAATAAAAGGAAAGTAAAAAATCGGTCATACAAATGCAGTTTATTATTATTAACACAAAGAATAGGTAACAAATTAAAAATGTTATTATGTTCGAGATTAGTTTTTTATTTTAGCCGCTTTTCAATATAAATCTTCCCGGCTAAAACTACTAAAATTTGAGACGGTTTCAAAAAAATCTGAGTAGGAATTCTGGCGTACTGCCGTACAGGTTGAAGCGATTTGGTCGATTTTTTAGCCGAATTCAAAGTCCTTAACTCGCTAAAATGTTAAATTTAGCTAACATAAAATTATTTTTCTGGCAACTGTGTGCTTGTGCCTCCTGTCCACTGACATATATTATATGAACTGCGTAACTTTCTTAAAGTTCTTACGTCGGTACCAACATTAAAAAAATCATTGGTGGGAAGTTGAAAAGTGAGTACGCAGCTCGAAAAGTGATTTTAATAAAACCATTGGAATTTCTTCTGCGTATCTAATGAATATATTGTCTTTGTTAAAACACTTTTTATCAGTAACAACCCTAAATAATTAATTTAAAACCATTTTTTTCGACGAACCCACTTTTTTATTTGTTGTTTAGAGCTCTCTCTCACTTGGTACTTGGTGCTTAGATAGAAGGAGTCAGCAATATAAAAGTGAGCCCACTTTCTGCACTGTATTTCTATGACCGTAGTCAGTCCATATTATACATGTCAGTGCTCCTGTCTATATACATTCGGAATAAGATTGGTGGATGATTGGGAGCATAAGGTTGCCAGCCACCTTAGTACATTTGTACAATTTTTCCAATTCATTTTATATATATGTAATACAAAACTACAATTTGAGAATTTAGCGGAATTCTTAGTTTAACTAGCTTACAGAGGCTTACAGACTTAAATTTAATAGAAAGGAAATTGATTGGCTGTATAAGTATAAGCACAATTCAAAGTATGATGACAGCAAAGGAACTTTAAGATTCCGGAAAGAAGACTGAAGTGTGAAATGTGGTCTGAAAAAATTGTCCATTTCTTGTAATTAGATTTTTTCTCGTTTAGTTATGAATTCAGAAGTCCGTCGTATTGCCGCCCCTTAAAACTAGCGCCCGGGGCAAGTGCTTCTTCGAGATAACCTTTTCCATTTTACCCGAGAAAGTATGATTTGAGGAATATGCTGAGGAGTATTATCAATTATAAGCTCTTTTATTACGGCATCATAGTAAATTGGTATTATTATAACTGATCCTTTTTTCGTGTCACATTAATTTTTTTTTCAATCTTGTCATTAATGTTGTTTCTCTTCTCCTTTCTAACTAACCGTGCTATAAACTTTAGTTTTTACTTTAATTAAGGTTGTTTTAGCCGCCTCACTATAGCTGTGCTCTTTTGGGTACCTTGTTCTAGAACTCCCATATACTGGAGAGAACAAAATGTTCTGTCGATTGAAGCGAACTATTTTTTTACTGTTCGCTTCATTTATAAAATGTTCTATGAAAATGTATGAGTCGTTCTTTTATGTATCTTTTGTTCTGTCCTGTTTTGCGGACACAAAAGAACACAGCTTATGTGTTATAGGTTTGTATCGTAATTTCATATTTTTTCTAGGATTTCCTTAGTCATTCAAAAATAAATTCTTCTTTTATTTTCATATTTTTATGTTGTAGTTAATTGTAGTCGAGTTATCCTTGGTTTGCTGAATGATCTTAATTAATTTTATAGACTGCTTAATTTTCTATTTCCTGTGGCATAATTTTTCTGTTAAATTGAATATTTTAATGTTTGTTGTTAGAAGTAGACGTAGTTTTAAAATAATGTTAATATTTTTGGCACCTTTGAACATGCCGAATACAAGGGAAAAATGACGAAAAGCCACAAAATTGTTTCATTATCTAAAAAAACACTTTTTTGAACACTCAAACCATAATTTATATATTTCTGTGATCCAGATCTATCGGAGCTGATGTTAAAAATTTAAATTCAAAAAGTTTAGTAAAGTATACTTAAATATTGTGTGTATACTTTTTCGCACAGTTCGGGATAAAAAAGCATCACGGAATTTTACTGTATGGCCGAAAGTAATTTGAAGGGTGAAAGGATGTGCGCGGTTTGCAGCGCGAGTATTGCGTGCAGGAATTATTCTACAAAGGATCAGACTAGATATACTTAAACTTGTTAGTTTTTTTTTTATCTTTCAACTTTCAAAATCCTCAAGGACATGTGGAATATGAAGAAATTCATCTGTTTCTTGGCGAATTCTGTAATTGGATCTACAATTGAACAGGTAGACTACGCAGAGTCGGTTCTAGTACTTTGAGGGTTAAACTCCAAACTTGTTTAGGTTCCTTCGGGCTATAGTGATATCATTTAGCTCTACACTGGTCACAAAAGATATTTAAATATATGCCTATATCACATGAAATTCATAAAGACTGTAACGCGGAAGTATGCGAATGGTCTGTAAAAAAAAAAAAAACAAGTAAGTAGTTCGGGTAAGGGCGAGTAGGGCTCGTGCAATCAAGGTTCCTACCAGAACTTTATCAACAAACATTGGATTGATCAAATATAAGTTTTTTTTAAAACTAAACCAAATTTACCTGTGATAATTGAATAATATTCAACAGACTGTAGTAAGGGTAATTTTATAAGAGTTTGTCTTATAAGTTAACACAAAAAACATTTTTTTCCAGCAGCTATGAGACTGACGAAGAAAGCTGCAGTTTTCCTGCTGTCTATAACTCAAGGCTTAATAACCCTAATAATATCAAAATTTTAGCTTTAGAAACCTAAAAGATCAAGGGGTGGGAGCTCCTTACGAACTTCTCGTATCTTTATAGCCAATTCACCAAAGATTTGGAAATTTTGTTTTTGGAATCCTTCATCCCTTTCAAACGATAGCCCACACGATACAAAAATTATTTTTTTAGGTGTTCCAATCAAACGTACCTCTATTAAAAATTAAAAAAAATAATTTAATAATCTTTGATTGTCGAAATATGTGCGTGACACAAAATCTAACATTAATTCAAACAACTCTTACTGCCTCCCAATATCTCATTTGGCAACAGTTGAGTTGAATAATTCCACGTTTGAATATGTTGAGTCAGTTAAGAATTTAGGAATTCAACTAAATTCTAAATTTATTTGTTGCGAGTACATCAGCGTTTTGATGGGGCAGTCTTCGTCAACTATGTGTTTCCCCCAGTTGACTGTCTGTGGATTTTCGCAGGAAATTTGCGATGACTCTTATTGCCCCCCATTTTAACTATGGGAGCCTTATTCTTAGCAGACTAGACTCAATTTGTTAGAGAAGAGTTACTGTTGCCATTAACGACGTTATGCGTTATATTTATAGACTTTCTCGGAACCTCTATCCAAGCCTATTGTACTCGTTGTAGGCTTATCTTCCTTCATAAGTTAATTTATACTAAATCCCCTGCATATCTCTCCGAAAGCCTACAGTTCTTGCACTCGAATAGAGATCTTCAACTGCTTGTCTCGAGATGTACATCTAGGTACGGTAAACGCTCTTACTTGTTCAAAGTTGTCCGAAAGTGGAACTCTCTTCAAAATTTAATTAGGGGGGCCACCTGGGGGCTGATTACTTTAATGTAAAATTATACGACAAAAAGAAATGAACTTTTCTACTGCTTTTTTGTGTTTTTATTCAGTTCGGTAAGCTTTGCATTACATAGGTAGGTGTAAAACATGATACAAAGATAACAAGGTATGGCCGATTCGAGAGGAATTTTTTGTGTTGCTACGTCATGAGGTGACAAGTCATTTCCAGCGAATTTGTTTTAAGTTTTTCGTATTTTATTGACTGAAATACGTTTTGAATATATTAAAATATTTCACAAAACACTAGTTTCTTCGTTTAAATCACACTTCAGAAAAAGTAATTATGTGCTAGTGGGAAAGCAAATAAATTTTCAAATAGAAAATTTTTTCACTTTGATAAGGACGATTGAAATTGAGACGAACAAATTTGTGACAATTGTCGCCAAATGAGACAAGCAAACAATTGACAGATAATTCGGCCATACCTTGTTACAACCTTGGAACCAATTTGCTAATTTGTAGTACTTTTATTCATTGCAAATTCATTTTAGTTCATTTTGTGGTTGATGAAAAGGATGACAAATTTGTGGTGAAATGCCAAATTGTTGACAAAAATATACGCCTAAGCTACGACAAAACAACAGAATCAGTCTTAAACTGGCCTCCCATGGCCAGTGATTTCACGCGCCGCGCCGTGCGAGCACGAGCCAACGCGCCGCGGAAAGGGTCTGGTACGAGGTGGCGCGAGCTCGCCTGTGATGGTACGTTCGATTCATTTTGAGTTCGTAACTTCAAAGGCGTGGCACGATCGTGCGTGAGATGGTCCAGGGCGGCGCTAGCGAGCGTGTCATTTCTTCAGATAAAACCGGCTGCAAAAATAGCGATAATTTCTTCACGCGACATTTTGGAATGCAGTTTTATCAAAACCAAGCGAATCAGCTCGGGAAGTGTATAGGCGCGGCGCGGTCTGACGCGAGCTCGTCCGCACTAAATGGCATGTCTCGTGAAGGCACTCGTCGTGGGAAGCAAGCTTTAGAATTAACTGTATTGTTACCGGCCACCTTTATGAACTGGCACTCCCGCGAAGGCAAATAGATCCGGTTGAGGTGCAGATTTTGATATTTTTTAGTGTGCTCGTATTAAAGAAAACTAAATTCGAGAGACTGCAAGTCTAATGATCTATAAAAAGCATCACTAGGTGAAAAAAAGAGTCTCATGGAGACACAATACTCTGGTCCAATAGCCGAAGCAAACGGATTAAAGAAAAATGACTCTGGTCAAATAGCCGAAGCGAACGGATTAAAGAAAAACGTTTGACTGCGATGGAGGGCAACTTGAAACTCTGCAATAGTTTCGGAAAATTATTTTGACTGTCTATAAGAAGACAGCTGATTATCTAACGTTTAAATATTTTCGGACGTGATAGTTCATATTCGAACCAAATGTGTCGCTACAAGTTAATGTTAAGTGAAAAATACAGCATGCTCGAACTTTCGTTTGTTTTAACTTAATTTGTTAAAGAAATTAGAGTAGAATAGCATCATTTTGAAAGTTAATGGAAAAAATTAGAAGGGAAACGGAAACCTTAAAGATGAAAATGAAGTTTTTCATTTGAAATGGTTAAACTAATTCAGACCTCGCTGACAGCTTTTCCCCTGCGACTTTTAGTAAATGTATCCAAAAAAGTTTGTTTTTCGAATTTATGGAGGTAATTGTCGTCGCTGACATTAAAATTTCGACTATATTCCTCTTTTCGTATTTGGTAAAAGAATATTTGGCCTTCTTTAGTAATGTCCCCCAATTACCGGAGCAGAGCATTTCGTTGTCGTTGTAGTAAAAATCATGTCTAAAGTTTTTTTCTTTTTTTGGAGATTCTGAAATTTTTCTAAATTTTTCCTTTTCCCTGAACCATTTTTGGTGTTTTGTTCTTAGAGTTTTGGTTTTTAAATTGGCTACACTGCTTCTACTGACTGTAAATTTGTCAGTGTACAGTTGATTTGTGGTCAGTACTCTTTGCTATTTCGCCATGAATAAGCTTTGCCAGAACAGCGCTTGCAAATTTGTCTTGGGGATCATGGTTCAGATCGCCAAACTTACCGTACGTTACGTCTATTTCACGATCATCATCCAGCCCAGTAAGTTATTCGGAAAACCATGTATCGCTTTCACACCACGCACACTTCAGTTGATAATACGCATCCACAAAGACGCCATACAGTGCGCACAAAAGAAGTTATTGCTGCTGTGGAGCGTAGTGTTGAGGAGGACCCAAATGAGTCGAATCGCCATCATGCACACCAACTGGAGCTGTGCCCATCCACCTTATGGAAGATTTTGGGCCAAGATGTTGGCTTACGAGCTTACAAGATTCAATTTGTGCAAGAGTTGAAACCGCGTGATCATTATGCGCGTCGTATGTTAGGTGAATGGGCCGAAAATAATACGTCAATAAGTGGAACTCCCGAATTTGGAGTGGAGAAACCCTAGAAGCCTTTGTTGAGACGCCCTTACATCCACTAAGTCACTCTTTAGCGTGCTTTGTGGGTAGATGGAATCATTAGCACATATTTATTTAAATCTGATGCCAGCCAGAATGATACCGTCAATGGAGAGCACTATAGAGTCATCATTGCTGATTTCTTCGTTCCGCAGTTGAATGGTATTAATGTGGCAGAGCTTTGGTTTCAACAAGATGGTGCAACATGCCACACAGCGCGCGACACAATCAATTTATTGCGAGAAGCATTCGATCAGCCCATAATTCACACAATTAATCTGTGAACTGGCCTCCAAGATCTGGTGATTTCATACGACCCCAGTTGCTCGATAAAGTGGTCAAAAATTGGACTTCCCCATTGCGCTTCATTCGAGCCAGCCATGGGGCCCATATGCTCAAAATCATTCTCTTAAATAAAGTCAACACCATGGCCATTAACATTATTTTTATGTGTTTAATTTAATTTTGCAACAATAAAAAAAACAGATATATACTTTTTTATTTTATTTAAAAACTTGTGAGATTTTGAATTTATTCACGAAATCTTAAAATATCGTACAATAACTAAAGCGTACAATACCTACATTATGTAATGTATATATATACAAGGAATGTATGTAGAATTAAAATTAGTACAATTTTACAAAAATAATGTGTGTGTATGTGTGTGTGTAGTTTTTCTTATTCTTATAACCAACACTTGGTTAAATTTCTTTTTTTTTAAATACATTTATATTTGCCGTAATCATAACTTATTCATAATTTGAGTCTTTGAAATTGTTAAAAGGATGAATAAAAAAAAACAATTTTTGGGTATTATGTATGTATGCATGTATGTATGTATGTGCAACAATCGATTAATTTGTGATGCCTGCATATATGTATATATATGTATGTAGTAGTAGTACATAGTAGTAGTATAATAAGTTCACAACTACAAAAAGAAAAACAAAAACATTAAAAAAAATATATAAAAAAATATGAAATTTAATTGTGTTTTAATGGTGACACTGATTTTTGTAAAAATATTCTAAATCGTAAAGGTGCATTTACATTTATATATATAAACCGTTTTTTGTTTTTTTGTTGTTTTTTTCTTGCTTGTTTGTTTTATAGTAAATTTGTGATCAGATCTAGCCTAATTTCGAGTCATTATATTTAATTATATTTATATAATACATTACATACATACATATGCCATAATATCTTATAAATATGTATCTATTTCTGTATAATATATAAATCTCTGCATTCTTTATTCATTTTTATATTTAATTTTTTTTTCTTCATATTTTTTTTCTTTCTCTTTTTTTTTTTATATCTTATTCTTTATAAATATAATCATCTCATTTGCTCACGTTCATCATTGCATTACGAGCTAGAATTTCTTTTTTTTTTCTTTTTTTATCCTTAACCTAGACCAAAGTAATTCGTAAAATAAGAACGGAATAAATTAAAAGGATCATAACGATAAAAAAGTACTCAGCACAATTAGAACGGACAGAATCCTATTTAGGTAGCTACTTGAAGACAGTTGCAGTAAATTTATGGTGCTTTTTGTTATTGTTCCACTTGCTGAACCACTAAAGGCATCCTTGTCAAGGACTCCGGCAGTTTTTGATACGGCTGGTTGCGCTGACGGTTCCAACTCCAGATCTAATTAATTAATAAAGAAAGAGAAAAGCAAGAAATAAAGAAAGAAATAGAAAAATGAAAAAAAAAAAAAACGTAAAGCGTGGAAAGGATGAAAAAATAGAACAAACAGACATTTTTGCATTAATACAAGAGTTCTTTTCGCTTTTTGTTTATTTATTTTGTTTTTATAGAATTAAAAAGGATTGCACGGGAATTTCTGTTTTGTTGTTGTTGTTTGGTTTGCAGCAACAAGTCTCAAAAAGGAATTTCACATAGGAAATGAATGGTTTAAGATGAAAGAAATAAAAGCTTTTGGTTGGCAGTGAAATAAAAGAGGAGATCTTATAATTAACAAGGATAATTCTAGCGTAGAAAGTTTTATTCTTAAGTAGATTTCTTCTATCCTAGAAAAGTTAAATTAGATGGGTGTTTTTATAAGGAAGTTATGCGACTGAGTGAATTGTAAGGGTACTATAGTAAGGACATTTTGTGCCATAACAGAGCCAATCATTTTATATGATATTGATAAATGAAAGTGTAACAAAATTATTGTTTATTTTAAATTTCGAGTATCAGTAGCGTACTTAGTGGTTTTGTACCTGGGACGATCCACAATTTGCTACCCTTTCTAAATTAATCAAAATTAAAGTGGATGTTATTAATAATTACTAAACATAAATAAATCAATAAAAGAAATTATTTAAACAGATTGCACTATACACACATAAGCTGTGTTCTTTTGGTTCCGTGAAGTGCACTGCAGAGCACAGGAGATGGCGAATTGAATTGACTTGTAGGGTGCATAAAAGTAGAAAAGGTTATGAGAGTATAGAAAAAATGATCAAATTGCCATGACTTAAATCCTTGCAAAATGTCAAAACAGAAATTGATAAAATTCGGGGCAAAATTTGATAGGTTTATCGTTTTGTAAGAATTAAAGTTATGGCACCTAGATTATTCTCTCTATGCTTACAAAAAAATTTCTACTTCTATGCACTCTACAAGTCAATTCTATTCGCAATCTCCTGTGCAAAAGAACACAGCTATAATGAATGATAAAATGTTAGCGTGTTTATATATATATATATTTTTAAGTATCATTAGATTTTGCAATTTTAAAATACTCAAGTCCGAAGCACAGTGAGAGCGGTCTCGGCAACTGGCTCAGTCGAATTTTGACAGTTTGTGGCGACACCGCCACGCGTTTTTCACAGCATGTACCAGATTCAAATGAACCGCTGTATTGACTTTAGTAGTAAGGTGGTTTCCAAATCACAAAAAACTACTTTGTACGGCGTAAGAGTATTTTGATAAGAATTAGAAAGTAGGCAAATTAAATTGTAAAGTAAGATGTTGTTAGTTTGTAAAGCCTGAAATATAATGAATGCGACACGAAATTGTCGATGGCAATTGGCGTCGCGTCGTCGTTTGTCGCAAACGTAATGCAATGAATGCGACATTGTCGTCGTCATTTCAAGACAGTTCAGTTGAGTTTTGCCTTCGAACTCTCCGACAAGAAGTCAGTCCTTCAGGACTGTCCTTTCACATCCAATCCTCAGTTTGCTGAAACTGGTGGGCTGCAGATAGCAACCTTCAAATCAGCGCAAGTAGATTGAAGTTACATTCATTACCACTCCAGTCCACAAGTTCATGAAAAAAAAAACATATATGAGAAGTTGGGCAAGGGTTAATAGTAAAGTCGGTTAAGCCCACTACGCTAAGGCCAGACTAAGGTAGATCTAGTTTCTACTTCATCGTAACTTTTGACATTTATTAACATGATTTTCGGTGCTTACAGGCAGCAGCTGATTTCCATTTAGTGAATTTTAAATGTCTTCTTAAGAAAAGTTTATTAGTTTGGTGCCAGCTGCCAAGTTAATTTATGGCTTAAAATGCTGAGATTATAGAAATCTAAAAAAAAAAAAGAGATAAAAGTCGGGAAATTAAAGTTGTTAGCCCTCAAACTGTGTTCAACTAAAAGTTCACCACACCGAAGTTATCAAAAGTCAATTGATTTGAAGTTATGGAAGCTTGCACTGGGTTTCGGCCTTAATTGTGGACCTCAGATAATTTTCAATTAAGCTTTTTTAGAAAAGCTCCGTTCACAACTAGCGACAATGATGGTTACTGTTGAAAAAATTCTTAAAAATATTACAATGTTGGGAACAGAGTTTTCCAACCCTATATTTATGAATAAATATTAGAAGTTCAAGAGGCCCTTGCCCGTTATTAAAACTTTTGCTTGTTCTTGTCGAGCAGGTACACAGATATAATATTTTGGATCCTTTGCTTTTTAATATGGAACTATTCTTCGATAATGTTAACAACTTTAACAACTTTGGGTTAAGTTTTGGTGCATCCCTCAATATTTCAGTAAAAACATGCTTTCTCAAAACCGCAGGAACATAAAATGAGAAAATTTCCCATCTCATTTATTTTCGAGAATTAATCATTCTTTTTCGTTGAGCTTTCACATAATTTTTATCTTTATTATCTTTATTCGTGAAATTTTCAAAGATAGTTTGAGTTTTTTGTTATTGTTCTTCTTCTTTCTTAAATAGTAGCACTTCTTTCTTTCCATTTATATTTAAAAAAAAAAAAACAGTCGAAAATCTCTTCTTGTTTCCTAAGTTTCTTAAGTTAACTTTGCATTAACCACTCTTCCCAAGTAGCACAAAGCAGCGAGTTTAGTTTTAGCAGCTAAAATTTGGTTGTTACAACGTTGTCACAGATAAAATTGCAGCATTTTAGTTAGTACAGGAATGTTTTCTTTTTGCCTCTCTGTGGGAACGTTTTCGCAACAATAAAAACAGCCGAAATGATTGAATAACTTTCTTGCCAAATTTTAGTTATAACTTAATCCAGTTAGCTGAAAAAGTTGCCAAATAATAACATTTTTGCTTCGACCGCATTTTTTCACTTCTTTTGTAAAATATCGCTGGTAAAATAGCTAAAAACCAGACTAGTAGCTTTGATATCAATTTGGTTTATCCGTTGATAATTATAGCTGAAGAAAACCTTTTTAGATGTACAGACATTTTGCTGTCACTTGGTTAGCAAAAGCAGATCCGAGATATCTATCATTTACGCATTTGAAAAGCCATTTAGCCTTACAGCATTTTGAATTTATATCTACACGTTGAAATATATAGCCAAAATGCTGCTTAATTGCTTTACTATGTTATATTGGAAATATTCGTCAGAGAAAAATCTAGAATATAGCTATTTTTTATAGTTTGGTTCCAAGTGTCACTTTAATGCGCGATTAATTTTTTCAAAGAAAATTAATTAATATGAAGGTACAGAGTTTTGCATTTTATTTGAAATAGTTAAAAAAATATAAGCGAAGTGGAAGTTATGCGAGGGATATTAAAAATAGATTGAAAGCAATTTCAAGTAAAAGTGAAAGTGGCCGTGATTATAACTCTCCGAAGTTATATGCATTGCACAATATTAAATGTAAATTAGCATGTGTGAAAGATATCGATAGCCAAACTGTTTTTATACCTCTGATTCACACTTTAGATTTATGCAATATGTATAAAGGAATAGAATAAGAACAACAACAAAACTTTGGTTAAATGTTTATTAATACATACATCTAGATTATAGTTGAATAAAGCTAATCCATTTACAATGTACCTACCTATAATATTTGAAAATTCAATTCAATAAAAAAAAAACAATAAAAAAACAAACAAAAAATATGGCAGTTCCCGTTGCAGTGTTTCTATTAAAGAATATTTTAAACTTCTTGTCCACATGTTTCTAGGAATACTTTTTTGGTTTCTACTAATTCTGAAGTTCCGTCTGATGCTGATGATGATGATGTTTGCGTTTGCAGGGTACATTTACTAAAATAAGAATTGCTTAATTTGGGTCTTAATGTAATAGAGTTTTTGCCCTATCGTTTTCTCTTTGAATTATATTCCGGAGTTGTCTGATTAAAGCGACTAACGCTATTCTTTAAAATTCTATGGAAGAAACTTTCCATGTCATCAACGCTGTACCGTGTATCTGCCAAACGTATAATCTTAAAAAAGTTGTCAAATATAGATGTGTATTTGAGGAAAGCAATTTTTTTTTTTCATTTGATTTGGAAGATCCTGTCCACGAGCACTCGGTTAGAAATGAACGTGAAAATATCCTGTCTGCTACCATATAAGCTATTTTTGTACCATTCTTAGTACCACTTGTTCCACCAATTTCACTCATATTATTTATCTGAAATACACAAATAATAAAACATAAACATAAAAAATCTAAAAACACTTTAAACTTACAAAATCTGAAGCCACGACTTCCGAGGTTTTTAATATAGATTCCAGTTCATTTAAATGGTCTTCTTTTAAAATGGGAAGCAAGTTCTTCAGATTTAAGATTACTGACTTATTACCATAATTGATGCTAGCACTATGTACATGTTTGTTTTACTTGTGGGATGTACTTCTGCATGATTTCAATTAATTTATCAAATTTTGTGTGCAAGCCAGCTACTTCCTTTTTTAATTCTAATACATCATGAGACAATCATGCTTTTTCAGGAGATCATTAATATCTTCTTCAACTAAAAATTACATAAATTTCAAAATTGTTAAGTTTGTGTCTATTTCATTTACGCTGTGGTGATGAAAAATTCATATGAGGCACTTCATAAATGCCATCTGTCACTACTATGTTGGTATCCGAACTATTAGAAGCTTGTGATGTACTCTCCATAAAATTTTGTATTATAACTGGGCCGTCGAGAGCTTGTTCGGTAGCCATACTACCAATAAAATTGTTTGCAGGGGGTGGCAGAACAGTAGTAGCTGATCGTAAACTAGGAAGAGGAGCACTATTCACAACAGCTGGAACACTAGCCGGAAGTAAGTAATTGAAGTCTTCCTCTATATTGCTTGTGGCATTCAGCGTTGTTCTTCTTCGCACAGAATTTGTCGTACTACCTTTCAAATTGTGAAATCTTTCTTCCTCCTCCGTATCTGAAAACTGCGAAAGCTTTTTTCAACTTGTAGAGCATTTTCAAAAGATGTAAAATTGCTCCTTTTCACAGAACATGGTTGTTTGGACCATGTTTTTGGGTCCGACATTACTCGGTGATCTTTTCGCATGGTCATGGATTTCCGTCCTGGCGGCCAATATAGAATTTTATTCTTTTCCCATGATGATGGAACCACGCACAATGTCTTTTCGTTTTCCTCGATCGTCTCCACTATCTTGTACATTTTTGTATAAAATAAGCACACACAAAAATTTCCAAAAACACTTATTTTCTACACGATGCTTTCTCTTTAAAGGCTTGGATTGCTATGACAAATAACATACTTGGAACGGTAAATACAGAATTTTTTTCCAATCTAAAAACCATTTAGTTGTATATATGGAGCTATTTGGCTTAATTACAATAATCTGCAGCATTTTGATTACGCATCCAGCATTTTAGGTGGGCATCCAGCATTTTAGCTGTATTGATAGACTGCAACGCATCCAATCAGCTATGGTGGCAATTATTGCTGTGTTGAAGTAAAACACTTCAACTAGATAGCTGTAATTCCAACTTGTAAGCATTTTATCTTTCTAAAACGATCATTTTGTCTCTAAAAACAACAAAGATGCTGAAATAACAACAATTTAGCTGTGTACGTACAGTATGCTACAGCCGTATAGCTGTAAACATAAAATGCAGAAGTCGCAGTCGTGTCTTATTCTATTTAGGCCTGTAATCAGAGTTAATTATCTACAATTAAAGCAAATCAGCTGGCAAGGCACCTTTTTAGTTTGTGGTGATAGACCACGAAACAATCAATTAGATGTCCTAGCTCGTTTACTGTGGTTAAGTATATTGCTCTATTAAAATGGCTGTAATTAAAACTATGCAGCTTTAATCCACTGCCAGCCATATTTTGTCAAAAATAGCGTTCCCTCTTTTGAAAACACAAAATGTCAAACTTTTGCACTTTTTTTACTTACTTCCCAATACCGCCAAATGCAAAATAGCAATACATTATAATATTTTAAACTATACGGGTAAAGTTAAAACAATTTATATGACCCTATATTGCAGAAATAAACAAAATCATATTTTTCAAAATTTTTACACGTCTTTATTTATCACTTATTTACGAGGCGCATTGTTATTTTTCAAGCTATTACCTGCCTATCAACGATAAAATTTCAGTGGTTAACACTTTTACGCAAAACTAAGCGCTTGAAATATTAAAAGATATCTGCACTAAAAATTAATATGGTTATAATGAATATTAACAAGACGCTTTTTTTACTTCATTCATTTCAATTGAAATATACTAAAAATACCAGAAAGAAAACCAAGGTATAACTAAATTGTCGTAGACTGGGATGTAAAGAAATAACTTAATTAGCTAAATGATCCAAATGAAATAACAAAATAGTTATTTAAAAAGCCACTTTCTAGCAATTACAAAATGGCTTTTATTTAGCTCTTAAATGGTTTAAAAAGGTACAGCTATTTAGTTGCAATAAGTTTGCCAAAACTATTTAACATCATAATATAAAGGTTGGTAAATGGTTTCCAAAACATTGTCACTGCTTCACTTTTAGCTGCGGCAACCAAAGCATAATGGATACTACAACCTTTAAAAAGCTGAAAGACAGTGCGCCACTTTGCTGGCTAAATGTTTTCAAAGCGTTGTCAAGTGGTTGTGATGGAATTCCATTCCAACTAAAAAGATTTTAATTTGGCAAGCGCAAGGTTGTCAAAACCAAAATACAGCAAGCTGTGCTACTTGGGTTCTCTATTGACGATATCCATGACCGATGTAGGCGCTGTTTGCAATACAACAATGGCGTTAAAGATGTTATTAACAGCTGATGTTTGTTTATGAACCTGTTTAGATCGACATTTGTGCTTACGGTAAAATCGAGTTTTCTAAAGTTGTAAATGATAAAAGTTATAATAAATTATGAAGATGTTATTACTTTTAAATGGCAACCAAAAATATAGCAGTTTGCATTAGATATTACGTCTATTTCCGACATTGCAATAATTCTCTTGAAACAAGCGTTCCTTCAAGGTAGAGTTATATTGAAATTTTCAACACAGGGTTATCGTCGAGTTCGATGAGTTGGAAAATATATGCGCTGTCAGATTGAACGCGTTGACATTTGAGATCCGTCTAATTTGTTTTCACCTTTTTGTTATAAATTAGTTCCGGCTTTTTCAACTTTCCCAATCAACTTTTCACGTAGTTTTTTCCTTCGGAAATAATTTTTTTTTAAATCCGCAAGCAATACAATCCAAGTGTGAGGTTAAGTTGAATCTGATTCCCGATTTCTTAAGCAGTTTTAATTTTTACCACCAACCGACGTATTTTTACATGGTCATCGCTAATTCCAAATTTACGGCGCAGGTGTTTTTCACTGATTAAGTTTAAAAATATCAACGTGGAGGGTCAGGATGAATCTTAGTTAATTATTAATTCTAATTTTAATGTTGTAATTATTATCTTGTTTATTTTAATTTTTATACAATTTAAAGAGAAATATAAAAAAATTACGCCACAAAATATGTGCCGTCCAAGGCAGACCGCCCCTCCCCCCTAGGTACGTTACTGAGTATGATTTTGAATATGGTTAGCAATAATTATACCCCTAATCCAAATATTTATAATAAAAACTTTTAATGAAAAATCAGATAATATTCCTTTGACCTCGAATTTATAAATAAAAAAATGAGTGTGATTCCAATTTCATAGACCTTAATTCAATGGATTCAAAATTATAGGGATCACTGGTATGTTAGAGGATAGGTACTCATTATAAACCCACACAGAATTTGTAATTAGAGAATCTTCATAAAATTGAAATTTACTTTATGATGTATACGCGTATATGTGTAGGTATGTATGCATATACATACATATATAGGATGTATGTGCTTTATAAAACGATTAATCTAATGAAAAAGGATATCAGTAATGGGATTACAAACAATATATAATTTAGGATACGGTTGTAGGACTTTATAGGCTTATAAATTTATAATGTGTAAACTGATGGGTCTACTGATGAATTTTCAAAAAGGTAAGGTGATTATGTAGGATGGTAATTGGTAAACAAAAGATTACTAGAGAGGTCCAGTTGCGTACATATATTTAGAGGTAAAGAAGGAATAGGGTTTGGAATGAGGTAATGAGGGTGGCGGGCATGGTTTTAGTGGGAGGATGATTTCCCATATATCTATTATATTTTTTTTTTATCAATCAAGCGCCATTATGGGAATATACATATTCTTTGGCAGATAAAAAACTGAATTTCTTTGGCGGTGGATAATGATTATTTTTATAACATTTTTGTAAGTAAAATTTTATACTTTGCTTATTATATGAGAAATGGGCTCTACCCCTTAGAAAAACACTTAAGTACTCATTGTGTGCTTGATTTCTTGGACATATAAGGTTAAGGTTAGGAATAGGAGCGACTTAGCCAAAAGGACTAGAGTTGATCTCTTGTGTCCTCCTCTTAGGTGGTTATTCTAAATCTAGCCTCTATATGAGCTCGATTATTGCTTTGGGCGTTAGCTTGTAAATCTTATTTGGAGTGAAAAATATTTCTGTATATAGTGATTTGCAGCTTTATAGCTTCAAGTGCGGAACACTCACATATGATATGTTTCGAGGTGCCGTCTTCTTCTTTATATAGTCGACACAGCTCGCCATTGAATATTCCTATGTTGCTCAGAAAATAATGGAAGCGGTCATGTCTAGTGACTGCATTAATAATCAGCCTAAGCAATTGTCTGCTAAGATAGCTCACTTAGTTTACTCGTCTGAAGAGGATAGGGATGAAGAATGACCTCACTTATCTCATACCAGGCGTACTACTTCGCTCTGTTTCTATTTTGTAGCTCCGACATAAAGTAGCATTTTATGGTAGGCCAAATGTTAAGTCAGGACCAGTATATGGGCTGTTGATTTCGGTTTTAATAAGATCGTCCGCTTTTTCATATGTCTCTACTCCTTAATGTCCTGGTACCGAAAGCAAGATTACAAGAAAGCGATTCCTTAAAGTTAAGGCTTTTGAAATACTCATAAATGTCCAATTGTTGATTAAATATCTAGCGATACCCCATACGATTTTCTTGTTGGTCGCTTAAGCGCAAATTTTCTTACATTACAAAACGTTGCATTAGATATTTTGAAAACCTTCGACAGAGTCTTGCATTCTGCATTTTTGGCGAAAACATCACGAATTAGATCTGGACTCTTACCTCATCAAAAAAGACATATATTTGCTGACCATTATATAATCAACATCCGTTTATTGCAAGGTTCAAATCTCTGTCCTACTCTCTTTCTCATATTTATCAATGATTTTCTAACTGTCAATTTCAATCCTATTCACAGTTTTTCCGACGAAAGCAGAAAAATATAACAGCGCTCGGGATTAAGAGTATAACTAGAAAGGTTTTGTTACAGAGGCGGCATCTAAAATTTAATCGGACAATTTTGATTACAAGAATTCAACTTTTTATTCTAAAAAATCATCGGATAAATAAACAGATATTCCTCTTTCATACAATTCTGTAATTGCCAGTTTTAAGTGAAGATTTAAAGTGCGTTGATGACTATTAAAAAAAAAAAAATCGTCAAAAGTGCACGCTGAAATGATTGAAAAAGATTATTTGGAACATATTTATCCGGAATTGGTTTAATTTCAATCATTACGGATAAAAGCCTTTCCATTCTATTTTCAACGAAATTCCACTGTGCATTAA
Source organism: Dioctria rufipes (assembly GCA_963924295.1). Lineage (NCBI taxonomy): Eukaryota > Metazoa > Arthropoda > Insecta > Diptera > Asilidae > Dioctria > Dioctria rufipes. Next base: position 18,136,178 of record OZ002740.1, on the reverse strand, counting down.
ATAAAAAGTCGAAAGTAAAAATTTGTACTGTTTTATATCTTTAGCAGTTTTATACAATCAAGAGAAAAAAAAACTCACAGTAATACGCCAGAGGTTATCCGAGAACACGTGCAATAGCTTCAAAATATATTCCATGCCTACTTTCATATTTACAGAGTTTTTTTTTTAAATAGAACTACATATACAGCTAGCTGTAAAAATTAGGGATAGAAACACCCTGTAATACTAGCGAAGAAATGCCAGGATGAATTTACAAATTTGTTTTATGGAATTTGCTTTGAGTTTATGAGATTGGAAGGGGAAGGATAGAAGTGTAGAAAACATTCATTCTCTACGGCTTCAGAGTTATTAATTTAAAATTAAATTAAATTGTTACAAAACATACCTTCAGCTCTTGTTGAAAAGTAGAATACACTGGAAAGCTTGTTCCAATCATGATCATTCCGTGCCTGAACTCGAGCTTCATAATTGGTGGCAGGTGTAAGATTTCTAATTATATATGACATCTTGTGTCGAATATTGTGGTTTCGGTTAACACCTACAAGAAATTTTATTACGTTTTTAATAGATATTATGAACATTGTTTCCATCTTGTTAAATTCTCCTTACCGTTTGGATCCCTGTAAACTGTACCAGTACCACCACTTCCGATTATGCCACCACCTCCATTACCAGCGCCACTACCAATTGAACCACTTCCTCCTCCTCCTCCTACACCACCTTCGATGTTACCATATCCATACGGATGAGTATATCCCATTCCCATGTCGTGTTCATTGAACATTGGATGTTCTCCGGATATGACGATGTTTTTCCATTTTTCATGCTCCTGGTGGATACCAGAAGCAGATCCAATTATTCCATTGCTTGAACTTCCAAGCGATAAGTATCCTCCGGAGGTTCCACTCCCGGTAACTGCATGTGAATTGGTTCCCATATATGTTAGTCCAGAGTAATAATGTGGCCCAATGTGGTTATCCAATTTTTCATGGTGGTTGTGACTTCTTGGACTAACTTCTTTCCGGTAAAATAAACGATATTCTCGAATGGGTGAGTAGCTTTGGACTGTCCATGAAATGTTATATTGGTCACGATAGTTGCTCAATGGGGGCTATAATAAAAAAAATGTGACAAGAGAAAATTAGCAAAGTTTTATTGAGATTAAGTGTAGTAACACAAACAACAACTATTAGTTTGTGAGAATATTTAAGAATATCATGGGTGTTGATGGATCGTTGTCTGAAGAATTAATTTTATATTTATATTAGTAGAATTTATATAGAAAATTAATTACTTTTCAGATAAATTGATAATTTTTTGTTTTTAGAAAATTATTCGAAATTTACTGCATCGATTGAAAAGTATTTCAAATTAGGTTAATATTCATTGCTTGTGGGATTAAATTTTTAAACACAAATTTCAATTAAATTTATAATTTTATTCAATACTAAAGAAATTAAGAAAGGAAACTAAAGAAAAAGTGAAAATAGCTGAACGATTAAGTTGAAATCGCCCAAAAAGTATAACCTTTCTCAGGGTAGGCGAATACACCAACCCAAACAAAAACTTTATACTTTTATAACTTTTATAACTACCCCCCCCCCCCCCCCCCTACCCTATACAGAGATGTAATGTTTTTGTTGACATAACCTCGGCTTTTGCTCATATGCCTATAACTCACGAAATACATAAGCTAAGTTTGTGCTACTTTCCAATGGTTTATATACCGTTTACCTATAGGCTACCTAGGCAAACAAAAAAAGCTGCACTAATTTAGCTTACGTATTTCGGAAATTATAGGCAGATAAGTAAGAATCTTCCATTTTTGGAGATTATCAACAAAAACAAAAAAAAAAAAAAACAGGATATGAGAAGGCATTCCATTCCTAAAATAAAGTTTTGCTTGGATTATGCACGCTACCATCCTGTGAAATAGTATACCGTGGCGACACCCTGTATATTAAGAAATGTCATGTTTTTAAGCCTTCAGTTTCGTGAACTATCAACGAAACCCTTCTCTGTCTGATAGAATAGTTATTGGTGCGAGCCTGGTATAAGTAATCGGGATAAATTTATAGGAGTAATAACTAAATATAGAAGGTAACCTATGAATCTTTTTAAGGGTAAAAGGAGACGTGATCATATCTAAGTAGACAATAAATAAAACGGAAAAGAGATAGAGGAGGTCAGCTGTTAATCTCGATACAAGAACAAATCTACAGAAGCAACACAAGAAAAGCAATAGGAACAATAAAGAAAAAGTCGAACTAAACTGTATACAACAGAACAAACTAAGAGCTGTCCCAGAAAAACCCCGTTCTCTTACGCACACCAACACATGTCAACGTTGTAAATTTCTTTGGTAACGCATGCGTAATAGAGTCTATTTGTACGATGCGTCATTCGGTATTCAGTCAGTCAGTGGCATCAAAATAATAGCAAAGGACAAATTTAATTATTTCCAAAATCCAGAGAAGTCACAAAGAAAGTTGGCCGAAATCCTCAATATTCCGAAAAGAACCATTAAAAATATTTGTCTAAATTTTCGTCATCTTCCAGTGTTCAAAGAAAACCTGGGTCAGGAAGAAAACATGTAGCAGAAAACAAGGATGCTCAGGACAAAGTCACAGCTGTTTTCAAAAGGAATCCTAACATTTCTATCAGGGATATGACTGATAAAATAGGAACATCGAAGTCAAATGTGTAAAGGATGAAGGTTAGAGGAGGATTGAGAAGTATTGAAAGTTCAGAAAGCTGCCGACAAATTTTAGAAAAGAAAAAAATAGCCAAAATGAGTTCTCGAAAATCGAATGAACAATTTATCACGAAATTTTCTTGCTATTTTATGTACGACGAGACTTGTTGCAAGGCCGATTTTCGTCAGCTACCAGGTCAAGAACAATATGTTGCTGTAAATCGGGTCGATATACACCCAAAGTTTAAAACTTGTCAGTGTGTCAAATTTTCGAATAAATATTTAGTTTGCCAGGTCACATGCTCTTGTGGTTTGAAATCTACGGCTTTTGTAACAGCAGGGACCATTAATACAGAGATTTACCTGAATGAGTGTGTGAAAAAATTATTGCTTCCTTTTATTAGAATACAGGATTATCCCGTATTATTTTGGCTGGATTTGGCTACTTGGCATTTGCAAACGGCTTTTAGAATTTTATACGGAAGAGTCCATCAATGTCGTCCTGAAGGAAAAAAATCCACCAAATTGTTCGAAGCTTCGACTTATCGTAATGTAAAAGCTTAACTCCAAAGTTCGAAAATTCTGGAAAAATGTGCAGTTTCCATCATAATAACAATGAAATTATATTAAATACTGTATAAAATCATAACAATAAATTTTTCTTAATAATGAATGTGTTTCCTTTATTTAAAGGGTTTTCCAATAAGAGGTGTTATTTTGATATTCAAAGAAAAATGCCATTTTTTGAGATAAATGATCGGATCTTTATTTCATTATAAAGAGGAAGGTATACCGTTAATAACGGAAAATAACATTAGCCAAATGACCACCACGACCACGCCTACAGGACCATATCCTTTTAATGAAATTTTCCATAACCAAATCGCAAAGTGGCTGCCCTATGTCCTCGATAGCCTCACAAATTCCATCTTTGAGGTCTTGAATCGACGCTGGGCTGTTGGCGTAGACCTTCTCTTTCACGTGACCCCAAAGGAAGAAGTCGCAAGGTGTTAAGTCACAAGATCTCGGTGGCCAATTGTGATAACCTCTTCGAGAGAAAACACGGTCCGGAAACTTTTCCCGTAAAAGATCAATGGTTTCGTTGCTTGTATGGCACGTAGCGCCTTCTTGTTGAAAGTTAACGTTTTCCAGATCAATACCATCTAATTCCGGCCATAAAAAATCATTAATCATCTGTCGATAGCGCAATCCATTCACCGTAACTGTTGCTCCAGCCTCATTTTCGAAAAAGTAAGGTCCAATGACCCCGCGGGACCATAAACCGCACCAAACAGTCACACGTTGAGGATAGAGAGGCTTTTCAACAATAACTCGAGTTTTCCGAGCCCCAGATGCGATAATTTTGCTTGTTGACGAAGCCATCGAGGTGGAAATGGGCCTCATCACTCAAGATGAGTTTTCGATGGAATTCCGGATTATTTTCATGCATTTCAAGGACCCAATCAGCAAAGACTCGACGTTGTTGATGATCGGCCGGCTTGAGTTCTTGTGTTAACTGAACTCTATAAGCCTTAAGACCCAAATCTTTATGCAAACTACGGTGTAATGACGTTTGTGGATCGCCTAATTCCAAAGAACGACGAGGAATGGACAAACCTGGGTTTTCTTCAACACTTTCGGCTACAGCAGCAATATTCTCGGCTGTTCTTGAGCGACGTGCACGGGTTTTATTCTTCACATCACTAACTTGTCCCGACAGCTCGAATTTTTCTACCAATTTCTGTATTGCGGTCCGACAAGGTGCTTCACGACGACCCAAAAATGTTCGAGTTTTACGAACCGTCTCTGCCCTATTTTCACCATTTTTATAGTGAATTTTAATAATTTGCGTTGTTGAATCGTGTATCGTTCTATTTTTATTAATGGCGTAGTTTCTACTTGTCAAATGTCAAAAAATGACAGCTCCAAAAGTCACATCTACCGAAATAGCGGGCTAATTAAAATAACACCTCTTATTGGAAAACCCTTTATTTCCTTAGAATTCTTCATCCAGGAGAGAAATAATTGAAGTCATCAACAAAATAGAGGTCCTATCCGAATCCAAGTCTTCGTCTTATTATAACAGCTAGTGAAATTACACTGAGTCAAGCTCTATTCAAATTCATGTCTACGTTCAAATAGCTGAGCTTGTTGTGTATAGTCATTGGTTGTTATAAGAAGACAAAGAGAAAAACGAAGAGTTGGATTCGAACAGATTCTAAGAACAAAACCTAAAAGTTCCGACGGAATTCTCGCAGAACTATTCAAAACAAGTACGACTACTATAGCAGAAGCCCTACAACCTATTTTGGAACAAGATAGATTTTCATGGAAGAAAGGCATCATCATAGAACTCCCTAAGAAAAGAGATCCAAGAGAATAACTATTGTAACTGGAACTGGTTTTGCATTCTTCGAAGAACATTCGCCAGGAGGAATCCATTGTTTCAATGACGGTTACATAATCCGTCACAAAAACTCACTTGGATGAACATGTTCAAGTACTGCTTCAAAATGGTCAAACGATTTCGTTTTTGATCGATTGTCATCAAATGTGGTAGCCATTTTGCCGATAGCTTTCTCATACCAAAATTTTTATTTTCGACCCAGCGATCAGAGAGGTTTCATCAGTATTGTTATCTTTGATCGCCTACGATGATAAACACATTGCTCTGCTCGATTTCGTAGTTGAATACGATTTCCTGGATGTTATTGACCATTTATCTCTTCAATTGTGATTTCATTCAACAGTCTCGGAAATTCAGTAACCATTTGTGAATAATTTCAAGCCATGGAGCTAAGTCCCCATAATATTGTTATTTTTTCGTTAGCTCTTCTTCAGTTTCCTTAATGATATTTCCAAGCAAAAGTAGTGCATCATCAGCGTATGGAATTCACTTGTATCCATTATAGCAATAAGACATCCATTTTCGAATGCTGTAAAAAATTTCAATTTGGCAGATCTGCTTGAAACACCGTTTTAAGTATCAAAACTAAGAGATATTACTCTCGCGATTTGAGCACTATCTATTATCAAAGACACAAAGTCCAATGACTTATCAAAAAGATTCCGTACATGCCATGAGTTTTCCCAAAATTTTGATGGGCATCGATCAGCATGTGTAGACTTTCATTGCTGGTATACCGGAAATTGATCAGCATTTGACTTTTACCAAGGTGCCTTGGATATTTCTAATGTACCCCCTCCCCCACATTTTAATTTCTGAACAATTTCTAAACAATTTATTTTTATGCGATTTTTTTCCAAAATGAATTATGTGAAAAATTTTAGTTCATTACTCTTGGCAGACTACATTGTTTCGGAACACAAAGAAGTCTCGATCGACAGTATATTTGATCCAATTTGTATTTTGCCGAACCATTAAATTTCTACACATTTCATTTACTGTTGTAGGTATTTGTATCTCTCTTATTCACTCACAGACAATGTATCCTGATTATCATTCTTAGTTAATTCAACGATTACAGCTTTATTTCTTTACCTATTTATCTACCTACCATCACAGAACAATTTCCAATTCGTCTAACAATTTTCCTCCATGCTCTCAACATTTGAAAGCGTTTTTCCTCTTTTTTCGCAGACAAGCAAGATAAGAAAGTGTTTTTGCTCTACATAATTCCCAAAAGGAACCTGTATGTGAATCATTTATCAAAGTCCTGGAAGTGTACAAATGAAATTCTGCTGGTATATCAAACTCAAATTGTGTCTTTCACAAAAGTGATAAAAGCTTTGAACATTAGTTTTTGTGGTAAATTGCTGAACTTTTAGTTACTAAGGATTCAAAGGAAAGGGTTTTAAATCGTTTTAAGAGAGGGGTGATTTCCATTGAGTTAAATAATATAGGTTGCATTGAGATTGGGTTCAATTAAGCAAAAATACAGCTGGTTCATAAACGTCAGTATGCAGTACCTTTTATTGCATAGTTCCGATTACCTAATTTTGAATTCTATCCTAGATATGGAAATCCTGTGAAACTTCATGATGAATAAAAGTGAAGGTGTTCAACTCTAGCGTAAATCACAATCCACAATTCGTCCGATCTGCTCAGTTCGTATGCGAACAAAATTTTTTACTAATTTTTATAAAATATTGAAAATTTCTTACTTATAGTATATTATTGCAAGAAGTATGTATGAATTATGTTAAAAAAAATTTTAGTATAAAAAATTATTTACAAATTGTTTTGTACTAAAACGCGGGGAGATGTAGCCGCACCTAAGTTTTCATCTCTTTTCGAATGATTTGGGTTTGGAATTTGGAACTACTCTGTGGTGTTGCTTGTGTGTGTATATGTGGACATACCGATTTTTGTTAAATATTGTCGAGCTGGTTGATAGTTTTCTTAAGTAAGGAATGTGGGTTACTAGCTTGACGAAAGCTGGATTCCCATCTGGAATTGTTAAGAAGCGTTGCTGAAGTACTTGGGCTATGATTTCCAAAGGATTCGTTGATCCATAGTAGTGTACTTGATTTGCTAGAAACTTCAGAATATTGACGTTTCATGGTGGTCTATTCGGTTTCATATTCCAACTTGTTGCCTTCATAATGGTTTTGAAATTGACGGACTATGGCTCCTTGATGGACAAGCCAGGTTTGAATATTTTCTAACAATTGTCTTAAGGAGGTTTTTTTTCTTTTATTTGGTTCCAGTCTAGCTTGTAGTGGCAGCTTTCTATTAAAGTATTTGCAGGAGCCTCGAATAATGGTTAAATATATGCAATCTGCATTGCTTGTGGAGGTCCAGAATATCTCGATACTAATTTCACTGAGAAATCTTTCTTGCTACTGAGAATGGATAATTTGTGTTTTTTTACACAAGATTACTTAGCAGCTCGCTGGTTTGTATTATAAGTGCGTAGTATCATTGATACTGAGAGAGAGTTCCTTACTAAGGTGGAGATAGTCGAGTTTACAGAGTTGATAATTGCACCCTCCAGTTATAGAAGAGAAAGGCAAATTACTACTTAGCACACAAATTTTTGGTACAGATATCATTATCCTTGAGTAAGATGAAGATCGTTGTACATATTCCAAAGACGAAACTTCCACATTTGACGAGATAATACAGAAACTGGTAAGAATAGGTGATTTATTTAGTAGATCTTCTTGAGTTGAATGACAGCCATCAAGCTACTCACGAATTAATTTTTAAAGAATGTAAGGGTAGTAGTAGTGTTCGTAAACTTGAATTCGGATAGAGAGCTTTGTAACGAACCTATCTATAGCGAGAGCTGTTTAGAACTATTTGTGAAGCTTTTCCATATGAAATTTTCCGTCGCTGACGAGAGCAGGAAGGCCTTCCGTTATATACGTACTAACTAGTGGGTTGCGTTGCTCACGTACTACTACTAGTTCTCAGTTTTTCAAGTACTGGCGATAAGATAGGTGGGGATGGATATTGTATAGGTTTCCCGGACAAGCCAGTTCAACTTCTAGAATTTTTGAATCGGACAGTCAGGTGGAAGGTTGACAGTTGTATGACGGTCCTTGGTGAATCTTTACTGGCCTACTGATAATATTGATTCAAAAAGTAACTATGAATCAATATTATCAGTAGGCCAGTAAAGATTCACCAAGGACCGTCATACAACTGTCAACCTTCCACCTGACTGTCCGATTCAAAAATTCTAGAAGTTGAACTGGCTTGTCCGGGAAACCTATACAATATCCATCCCCACCTATCTTATCGCCAGTACTTGAAAAACTGAGAACTAGTAGTAGTACGTGAGCAACGCAACCCACTAGTTAGTACGTATATAACGGAAGGCCTTCCTGCTCTCGTCAGTACGTGAAAAATGGACAACTAGTAGTAGTACGTGAGCAACGGAGGACACTAGTGAGTTCGTGTGCAATGGAAAGCTATCCCATCGTACCTCTCAGCTAGTTTTAGTCATTCTAATACTGATTATATTAGAGACGTAAGAAATAAAACAAGAAATCGAAATCAAGCCAGCTGTTATCATTGGACCCATTACTCCACTACCCAGAGTCAAATTTTGACGTTTTGCTTCCGAACTATTGGCGTCCGAGTAAACATACTGACAAACAAACTTACTATAACTGAGATTAAACTTCTCCAAGCTGTTTTCTTTTCTAAAATTTCTTTTGAATTTTAAATTTTGATTGGAATTATCAGGACTTAGGTTCCTTTCAACTTATTTAATTTTTGTGCGGGTCTGAGAGGAACTTTTTTTTTGAGAAAATACCCTTTTATATACCAATAAAAAAAATATTTGTTTATCCTTGATCAATCAAGATTGAAAAAAGAACAATCCAAAAATCCAATACCATAATTAAATTACAACCAAACATCTAAGGTTTTCGTAGATACAAAAAAATCACCCCGCTTTGAAAACTCCAATTTATAAAAGCAACATCAAAATCAAAAGTCTATTCATTTTCAAACTCTTCTCTTTTTTCGACATCAATCAATTTGGAAACATTACTTTGTATCATTTAAAGCTAATTTCTCTCAAAGTTTGTTAGTCTATTTCGATTCCGTTTTATAATTTTCAATTTTCTGCTATAAAAAAGTTAAAAAGTAAAAACGAGGGACTCTGATTTCACATGAGTCTCATTGACCGTAATCATTTCATTTTGGTAAAAGGGATAAAAATTGTAAAAGATCCCTAAAAAACCGCAGAGAAAGAGGCCTGGTAAAATAAAGTATTGAACGTGCCTCCCCATAATATCATCCTCCGATATGGCAGTACCATAAAGTTTCGAGCATATAAAGGAGATAAGGGCAAAATCTTGTTTGATGTGCAAATCGTTCAGCAAAAAGGCACACATCAAACGTCAGTTTCCTTTTACTAAATGTTCTCGTGTGGGTATTGGGATACTGGGTAAGAGTTAAGCTAATGCCTTCCCACTGGTTTAGTATGTAGCATGATGGTAACAAGTGTAATGGTTGGACACATTTTTCCTGTGTATACATATATGTATGATTCATGTATCAGCAGGATCGAAAATCCAAAAGATATCGTGACGTGCTTTGTGCCGTAAATAATCGGGTTCAAAGGATATTGATGACACCCTTCGGGTGTTTAACCATTCTCTCATGTTACTTGGTACGCTTCAGGTCTTATATACCAGACATCAAGTGATGTTTACTCATCCGGGAATATCCGAATTTTTATCCTTTCGCCTGTTACGTCCTGTCTCTCCAGATATCGGGATACTGCTACTATATTCTCATGATACATACATATATATATGTACGTAAGTACACGTAAAATGGTAAGTTTATGTTCATCAACAAGGCTGCTGCAATCTCTCTACTATTTCTGGCTAAACTAAAATATACAAGTACTTGGGCCGGGTGTGTTTTCTATTGGGTATCAGTTTTTCATTTGTAATGGATTAGATGTTATACACCTTGATTCCTACGGGAAGAAACGTAAATATATCGACCGAAACTGGATATTTACTAAAAAGGACTCGGCTAGAGCTTAAGGAGAGGAAATTATTTTCATGGTGGTACATGTTTTATACATTTATTTTTGTGAAAAAGTACAACGGAAAAATACATTTCCTTGGAACATAAAGTGAGCATGAATGTGCCATCATATAAATTTGAAAAAGAAATAAAATGGAACTTGGAAAAATGAGATTCCGTAATATTTCCAGACTTTGAGCATGTTAGCAACGGTGCAATTGCTGAATTAAGAATTTTCCTCCCGTGTTTTTTTCCTTCCTTAAGAGCTTTGGGGGAAGCTACATCCCGAATTTTTTCGATACAATATTTTCAGCTTTTTTACATGGGTATGTACTGTACAGTAGTACGTATAACAGACTGAAAAACTTATGATGCGATTTGTTACTTAGAGAGTGAGAGAGAGAGAGGGAGAAAGAGAGAGAGAGAGAGAGAGAGAGAGAGAGAGAGAGAGGAGAGGGAGTGAGAGACAGAGAGCGACATAGGTATGTGGCAAACAAATGAGTCAAATTAATCTCGTATCATAAAATTGCTTAGTCAAAAATATTTTGATATTCAAAATTCCGACATTTTAATTTTCGCAACCTAAAATTTCAAGCCATAGGAATTCGGAGCAATCAAAATCTCAAATCCGTATTTTTGAGAAGAACAACAACTGTGTACAATTTTGATGCGGTGAAAATGTTGATAAATTCGTCTATTTAAATGCGTTGAGTATGATATCCGATATAGTGTTTTTTTAAATTAATTGTTTTTTTAAATATACCGTCAAAATCCCATCAAAAAATTTTCGCAACAGTCGGATATTTTAACTGGAAACCATATGGAATACCGTAAAGGTGATTTCGAAAACCGGAATATTTTGTTATTTTGAGAAAACAGGATTTTTTGAAGTGATATTTCATAGCGTTCAAAATCACAAAACAACCTTACTTCTATTGTCCTTCTATAATAAAAATGTGTGGTATCTTTTGAAAAACTAAGATTTTAGATAAATCAATATTTCGTGCACAATGCATAAAAAGCTTGCCCAGGCACGGGTTGTGATTTTGTTTGGAATTTTAAACTTTCGGGATTTTCAAGATTCTTTATTTTGACACCGCTTTGGAATATTTTATTTTTATTCATCGGAATTTTAATGGAAGCCTATTAAATATTTAACTAGCACTTTGCGATTCTAGTCCTAACCGTTATCGATATAATTCATATACTCATGGATTTGATTTTCCTTGATTTCCTATCTTATGTGACACATGAAAGTTTGAATTAAGTTAAAAAATCGGTTACTACTCTTATCTTCACGGATAAGAACAGCAACTACAAATTCCGATATTTCACATGTTGCGCTTTTTATTAGGTAAGATATTCAACATGTTCTGCATGAAAAACTGCTACGTAAGTTGTATGCAAACTTTTATTTCTCCATCTCTGCTATAGGTCACAACAGGTGGTTGGAGTTGCGTTTTCTCGGACGCATTTAATATTTGGAGTTCTCCAAGAATCAGTTTTAGGACCTCGTCTCTAAGCTCTACATTAATGATTTATGTGATGTGGTACCTGATGTACAATTGCACCTGTATGCAGATGACGTGCAGCCATACTTATGTATGTAGACCCCGTAGGTGGTCAATTGATAATCAACTACTTCATAATTTCAATAAATCAAAATGCATAGCCCTTTCTGATAATGATCATAATATTTAGGATCTTCCCTCAATTATGCTTAATAAAGTGCTACCTAATGTAAACTATATAACCAATTTGGAAGTGAAATATAATAATCATTTGAGGTGCTGTTATCATTTTAAAACTATGGTAGGTAAAATTTATGGTGGGTTAAAGAGACTGTGGCTATCTGCCAATATACTTCCGGCTGATATGCATTTGTGACTAGTTGGGAAACTTTTGGTGCCTCTTTTTGCTTATGATAGTTTAATCTAGACGATACTAGACTCGGTTTACAATCGAAAGCTCGAACTTTCTTTCAACGACTGTATGCGGATTGCTTTGATTTGCGTCGTTCTGTTCACATCCTGATTTACAGACCTTGATCTTGGGTTGTTCTCTAGATTCGTACAAAAACAATCTGTTATGAGTCAAAATTAGTCAAGAGCTTATTTTCAAATTATTTACAAATTCTGTATAACACTAGTTGCTACATGTTTTATTAAAAAAAAAAAAACTAATTGGAGGATATTTGAAAAATAAATAAACGGGTTTCCCCGCGTCTAAGTCAGGAAACTTTAGATTTTTTTTTTGACTTTTTGTATTTCAGCTTGAAAAAAAGTTTTTATTACCCTCTACAACGAAAAAAGTGGATCTATTCAATTTGAAGAAATATGTAGGGGAAGGTCGTCAGGGTTGGCCACCATTTTGACTTTTATCTATAACTTCGGTTTAAGAATTTGGTCAATCCAAGCACATATTTGGAAAGGTCTGGAAAAAGGAACACTTTTACTGAACATCGTAGATTGATTTTGTGAAAAATGAAGAAAAGAATACAAGTTTTTAAAAAAAAAAGTGAAGTGCTGTCAAGGTTGGCCAATAGACGAAATATGTGCTGAAATGATTGAAAATGACATGGAAAAATTAATTGAATGAAGTAAAAAGCCAAATTCGTTTCATTTATCTGTCTTTTAGCAAAATTTGAATGGCACATTGTTCGGAATCGCATTTCCGGAAAATGTAATAGCTCGTCGTTACATTGGCGCATTTCAAATGTATTTCTCTCTTGCATTGTCCAAAGAGGGCTTTTGCTGTGCTCTTTTGGTAGGGCATCTTTCTTTAGCTAGTGTGATATTGGCGGACTGCATTGGGATTGGTGCTGGATATTTTTTGACCGTCTTCCAAGCACACAGTGGGCCAACCCTGACTACACAAATTATCCAACCCTGACGATAAGCTCCATTGCCGCATCCGGTCACACCACTACTAACCAAACATGTTATAGGATTAATTATCCTCTTGGCTTGTTTTCAAGCATGAACCATACAACACACTCACAATGTTTTTTTAATTTAAAGCCCCTGCGTGCACAACACATGATTTGCGTTCACTTTCCAAATCTGTAATGTCAAGAAAAGTTCGTTGTCACTGAGAGAAATTTTGCCGCACTAGAACATTGGTGGTCAAAACTAAAAAAATCGCAGTTGGCCGACCAAAACAACAGGCCTATCCCGACCATAGAGAAAGTATATATAGAGAATTCACTTGAACAGCTGTTCAATAGAAAGAGATACCCATCAAAGTAGGCGTCACTTGAAAAAATAAAAAAATAAATGAGTCAAAATTTTAAAAGAAGGAGTTGCATGCAGAATTTAAAGAAAAGAGCATGTGTGTGACAAAGAAAAATATACCTGTTTTTCCTGAAAGACAAATGTTTACATTTTTCAATAACCAAGCACGTTGTTTTTTACACACTGGTGAATAAGGGTGTAGTGGTTCACTGTAGCTTTTAAAACTCTGGCGAATAAGGGTGTATTGAACAGCTGTTCAAGAGATTGCTCGCCGATCCTGACGACATTCCTCTATATATGTGTCACGAAAACTGCTCATATAGTTTGAAGAAAGCTTTCCAGCAATTTACTCGCACAAAAAATTACTTTTCTGTGTAAAAATACTCATTTAAGGTGTAAAATCCTATAAAAAATTAATTTCTTAATGCAGCAAAATTCCTATATAGGGTGTGCGGTATGTAGTAGAGGGAAAATTCTAAAGGTCTGGACTTAAAGATATTTAAATATGTTTTTATAGACCATCTTGTAATTTTTGAACTACACTCTATTATGATGACTTAAACTTTGTTAGATAGATAATTTATTTTAGTTAGTGTTTTTTTCTAACTATTTTTATTTTACTATACTATTTTTATCAAAAAACACGTCAACACCACCAATTATTTTTTGGGAATGAGATTTTTACGCTATTTTTGTTGGACCTGTTCAAGAAAAAGTGCAAAAAACTCAGAACGGGTTATATTTTGGTTACAGTGAGTGACAGGTCGTTTTAAAGCTAAGCTTTTGGACGTCTTAAATCCAAAATTAAAAATTGGTATTGAAGACTGAAAACTGAGTTAAAATCCCGAAATTTTAATTTTATTGAGCCATAACTTCAAAACGGAGAAGAGGAGGAGAAAAATTTATAAATCATTGGAAAGGTGCAATGATTGTCAAACTAACAAATTTTTTAACGTTCAGAAGAAGAACAGGGAGATATATAAAACCTTATCCAAATAAATACCATTATCCCGTTCCACTCTCCCACCCGTAAACTTTTTTGCTTGGCTGGGGCAACACCTCTCCATAGCCTTCAGGTACAAACCACTGACGGGACACCCATTTCTTTTTTTTTATGAAAGTGTAAAAATTTACAATTACTTTTCGGTGTAAGTTTCCTAATATATTTATGTATAAATTGTTAGGTAATTAATTCCCGAATACATTTTTAGTAAATTTACACATTGTAAATAGAATAGAATAGAATAGTATTACAGCAATTAAGTATATAGTTAACTTACCGAGTCGAAGACGCAAACTGTGGGAATCGCACTCAATGACAATGAAGCTCGATCCTTTCCTAAATTATTGGATGCTTGGCATGTGTAGTTTCCTAAATCGTTGTTAGTTACATTTCGTATGATTAGGCTGTATCTGTTTCCGCGATTCTGTAAAAATAAAATAAAATACCTTTTTTTTTTAATTGTGTAAGAATTGGGTAAGAACTGGGTAGAAGATAGAAATTCAGAAAATTATTTGAATTTCAAATTCAACCATTTTAAAGGATAAAACCCATATTCAATCATCAACGGGAATTTTTCAAAATTTATTTCTAAAATAATAATTCAAGTAGGTACCTCCTACAATCCAAATTGCAATTATATACAGGTATGAGAACAGTTTTCGAGATTCCAGCTATATAATTCCCGTTGATATACCATACATATGGTATTTAGAACAATAAAGGATACAGCTTGCATCACAAAACTGTATAATGTATGCATATAAATGCGATATATATATTATAATTACCTGCTGGGAATGTTGTTCCGTGGTTCCTAATTGAGTTGTATCCTTGTACCAAATAACATGAGGCAATGGCTCTGCATGTACTAAACATGTTAATTTTGCTTCGAACCCGACACCAGTGTGCACAAACGGTTGCTCTACTTCAATCTCTGGCGAGTCTGTAAAATACCCAAGTGAATTTTTTTTGCATATTAATCAGTTGTTTTGCTCTGTGTGGAATTTTCGGAAAATAAGTTTTACTGAAAGGAAACTTAATGGAGACATTAAAAATGTTGTGCTTCCTTGTCGCTGCTGCTGATCTCACTGTATAACCTCTCCATATATATTTATATTTAATACTATACTACTAGACATTTTCCTGATTACTGTGGGGGTCACACTATGCATTGTAAATTTTGTAACTACACTCTCAAGGCTGCACAGTTTATGGAAATATGTATAGGAATGGGAATAAAACACACAGTGTCTAAACAAAGCTATATTTCTTTTAATATAAGTTAATTTATTCAGGACTTAATGCCGTGCAGCATGTGCTTTGGAAAGTTATTACAAAATTTTGCAAGAAGAAAGGAAGTTGAAATTATTATTATATGGGTAGAAAAGAAAGAACGATGAGGAGAGAGATATTATGAGAATTTTACTAAAAAGACAATAGTTGATATAATCGTGTTGAATTTTTGGATAATACGATAAACTTCAGAGGTATTATAGTATTCAAAATGAATTTCATTTATATGTACATACATATATAACTATATACCTACTCCAAAGCTTTCTGCGGGCTTCCAAATGAGATGTCCTATAATTTTAATAGCAAATGAAACGTTGCTGTTAATTGTAAATATTTTGTCCTTACTATAACAATATTTTCCACGATTTTCTCATCTTCAGGTGTCAACATGAGTTTGTTTTTATTTGGGTTTACCCTTTCATTTCTACAGATTGTGGATTGAAATTAAGAGCGGGGTGCGTGATCTTGTGGGTGACTCTTCTTATTGTATACCTAATTTATATTGTAACTTTCTTTCATAAATTTTATCCAGCCTTGAAAAGAAACTCAGTCCGTAGAAGTTGTCTGTTGATAAATAATAGCCTTCACAATAGGAGATATTCAAGATTCTCCAAAAATAGTTGTTGACAAAAGCTTACAGTTCATACGATATTTGGTAGATCTTCTATATTGAATATCCCCGTACCAATAGAACTCATCAGCATAGTCTGAGTGTCAGTTAGAAATATTCTTAATAGCTTTCATAGTTATCTAGTGTATGGCATTAAATCAACATCGAATTGATCGCTTCCATTATCTAAACGATGTTATAACTGTAAGCATTATCAATGGATCTTCTTCGACCTCCAAGCAAGAATTATTTGAGATATTATGGCACACACAAAATGGTTTTTCCATTCGCATTAACACAATTGATTAATTGGTAGGAAGGGATCCGTACATGCCTCTTACAGGGCCTTGAGTTGATAAAATTGCATTTGGTATAAAATGAAATATTTCAATAAAAAATTCGTAACATAAAATCCATGAATATAACATCAAGGAAAATATTGGAAGTATGTGTTGAAAACGTTTTACGACTTTTTCACAAATGGGGACCTGGGGGTGTATTTGGGTGCTGATTCTGATCTTTTGTCACAGTTTAGGCATATAGATATATTTTTGTCACAAATTTTGACATTTCACTGCAAATTTGTCGTACTTTTGTGTTCACCATATTCATTTTGATTTATCATTTTCATCAACCAAGAAAATGAACTAAAATGAACTGGTAATGAATAAACGTCAAAATATACATCTAAAAGTACGACATATTATTCAGTTACTTTCAAGCTGGTAACAAAAATAATAAACTACAGTAAATGGATATTTTACACCAAATTAGAGCAATACAAGTGCTTAAATTCGAAATAATATTTTTAAATTTGTAATGTGAAGTGTCATCTTCAGTTCATTCTACCTAAATAATGACACAAAAAAAGCAGTGGAAAAGTTCATTTTATTTCGTCGTATATTTTGAAATTAAAGTATACGACAAAAGATCAGAATAACCCTCCAGGTGCTGGATTCCGCAACTATGAGTTTTCGCGTGTACACAAAATTTTGTGTACACAACTTTGTTCCTATTCCGCAAAAGTGGAAATGAGTTCTTCTGCCAAAATTGTGTACACTTTAACTGATATTTTCTCACGACCACTTTGGTCATGAATTTTGAAAAGCTACCTGTGAGTTTTTGTCAAGCGGTATTTTCAAAATTATTTGTTATGTTATTTATTTTGCGTTTCTCTAAGCCATAGTCGCCTTAATACTAGTGAATTCATGTAACTCATTTGTTATAACTAAACTTAATTTCTTCAAAAAGACTATTTTCTCACTCAAACAACATTCAGCACAGAAAAATTTTCATTCAGCAATTAAATGTACACAGATACTTAAGGAATCGCTTGAAGTTCAAATCAAAAGTGTACACTTGCGCTCACTTAAGTTTTTCAAATCGTGTACACTTGCAAATTCTTCACAGTTGCGGACCAGCCGCTGCTGGGGGGTGATTCTGATCTTTTGTCGTAGCTTAAGCATATATTTTAGTCACATATTTTGACATTTGACCACAATTTTTCTTTTCATCAATCACAAAATAAACTAAAATGAATTTGGCATGAATAAACGTCAGAATATACGCTTAAAGGTACGATAAGTTAGTCAACCGAGGTTGTGACAAAAATTATAAACTAAACTGAAAGTCTGAAAATTCTTGACATTCCGGATTAACACTAGATTTTCCAAAATATTGAGGAAAACTATTTTCCTTTTTCCAAAATATTGTAAAAATTATATTACAATTTGGTATTTCTTTCGGTATCTTGTACTCAACGATTTTGTCAGGATTAAATATTTTGGAATTAAGTAATATTCACTAAATATACCCGTCCCAATATGTATTATGCTCTTTCTAAAAAACTGAAGGCGATGGTAAGATTTTGGATTATAAATTTTTAGCGACTTTAAATAACGAAATTTTGGAGTACAAAATCCCAAAGTATATATGTAGAATCGCGGAATACAAAATCTTTGAAATTAAACTTGTGGTTTGAGAATTTAAGTAAAATTATAGTTTTCAGTCAGAGTTAGATTCTATAAACAAATTAGATTTTGGTACATAGGTACATATGTATAAGGAGGATTCGGCATTTGATTCGCAAATTTATTTAAACCAATAGCAAATAAGTTTAATCCGAGAGCGAATAAGTTTAAACAAAGGACAAATAAGTTTAACCCAAGAGCGAATAAATTTAAACTTATATACTTCATAAGACATTAAATACAAAGCTTTCACTTTCAATTCAATTCAAACATTTTATTATATCATTTTGCCATTAATATTGTTTTCAGGCTTCAAACATTGACATTAATATGAAAAATATTCAAATTTTTTCAACAAATGGGCAGTGCAAAAGCTGCCCTTCCATTGCCTTAAGGATGAGTAAAACCACTTTATTGCAGGTTATCCTTAATAACTGCAAGAATGTTATGCTCTCTACTTACCTCATCTAAAACTGCTCGTCCGTGCGCCTTCATTTTGGTGAACGATTGTTCCAGTGGGTTAAGCATCGGAAAATATGGAGACAGGAATTTTACTGTAAAATTCGGCGAAGATAAAGCATCACGAACTTGCTGTGCTTTATCGAGTCTCGCGTTATCCAGAAGTCGCTGAGAGAAGACGTCGTCTGAAGCTTTTCAACAAGTTCACGGAGAAAATTACAATACTTTTCGGAATTGTAAGTAGAATTTGCTATAATCTTATAATGAAGTATTCTTTGGTTTTTCATCACAGAAATCAAGGTCATACTTCTCCCTCGTCTTGCTGAAACTACAACCCGGGCCAGGGTGCCTTTTCTTGAGTGCGACTGTAATCTTCTAAAATATAAGATAATGGAAGGGGCAGCCTTTACCCTAACCATTTGTTGAGACATTTGGAATATTTTTCATATTAATGTCAATGTGTGAAGCCTGAAAACAATATTAATGGCAAAATGAAATAATAAAATGTTTGATTTGAATTAAAATTGAAAGCTTTTGTATTAAAATGTCTTATGGAGTACTTAAAAAATAGTTTAAATTTATTTGCTCTTGGGTTGAGCTTATTTGTTCATGGGTTAAACGTGTTTGCTCTTGGTTTAAATAAATCTGCGAATAGTTCTGTTTTGGGCGCACTAGATTTGCTAAGAACATGACGTATAAACTTTTGGATATTATTTTGCAGATTTTTTTTCGGCATTTTCCTTGCCAGGATTGGAATTTGAGTTTAGAATTTTGCGGTTTTGTATCAAATTTATTCAAAAAAACACAAGGAAATTAAATTATTTGTGTTGTTGTCAAATTAAATGTTATGTTATTCCGTGATTTTTAAATCTTGATTTTGTATCTAACTCCTGTTACACACATTGAGGGACATTAACTGCCCAGATGGCCTAGTAGCCGTGGGCCTATAACATTGTTTGTATTTAGGCATAGGCTTAGTTTTAAGTACTGTGTAAAAACAAATAATGTCTAATAAATAAATAAATAAATGAGGTACATTGAAATATCGTTTGTTCTGAGAGTTAGAAGCGTATATGGAAAGTGTATGGATAAATATACGTTACACTTTAAAGTAGCAAGTTCACATGAAAGTTTGTCCTACTAAGTTCTACGGCTACAACTATTATTATTATTAAATGAAAGACATTGGACGTTAGCCAACACAATAATTAAAAAAAAAAATATTGATCAAATTTATAAGACGTCCCGTTAGCAATTTTTAGAAAGTCTTTTTATCTATTATCATAAAGAATACAAGAACGAAAAACCCAAACCCCAGCTCCTCCATTTGAATTATCAATAGAACTCTTCAATATTATTAGAGGGGCCCTTTTCCAGACCTGTTTTAATTGGGGCGAATTAATTTAATGTCTTAGAATACCGAAAAGCTTTATCTGTTGGAAATGTCCTTTTAATTTCTAATTTCACTTGTGTACTGTTTTTAATTAAACATTAATATCATGGGGATGTCCTTCCGGCACCAGTGATTTTAATTAGATCCATCAAATTGAGGTCAGAATTTTAATTTATTTCGAGCTCTCCAGTTGTCTATAGTTAGTAAGTTCAGGAGTGATAGCTCAAACCTAAAAATTAAAATAAAAATAAATATCGAACGACTCAGAAGGGGAGGGGTTGAGTAGTGGGGGGAGGGGTTCAGTTCTTGTATATATCCTATCCTTATATTACTGTGCTATGGACGAAGGAAAAGCAGACGAGAATAAAATAACACAGAACAAAACTTTTCCTCGAGTCATATTTTCTCGAATTTAATTAACGGAGTCTGAGAGAAAAGTTTTGCAATCCCTCCATTAGCGTTGACAGTCCTCCGTGGTATAGTAAACGATCTATGGATATGCACGTATATACTGATACCATTGTCCGTTTGTACTGGACATTGTTATTATTTAATTCTTTTTATTTTTGGAGCTTTTTCTATATTATTTCGCACCATATTCCATTTCCATTGCGATGTTGGAAAATGTTGCTCCGTATAAAGCGTGTTAAACTCTGTGGTAGTTTTTGTTATTATCATGAGAACAGCACATTTGCATAATAGAATGAGGCCTATACAGGTATTATTTTTGGTTAAAACAGAGTTTTTCAGAATTTTTCCAGCTTTTTTTCCACAGTATGAAATGTGTTTTGCGCAGATATGGTAATTTAGTTATGGGGGTGAGAACACTAATAAAACCAATTTTGCCACTCGTTTAGGGTTCTTTTTTCTCAACGTATATAAAGAGAAAGTTGTAAATTTCTGTAGTTAATGACAGTGACAACATTTTTGCATTTTGTATATTTTCATACCTTACACACAGAATTAATATGGAAAGAGATGTAAAAAAATGTAAGCTCTATTTGAAATTGTAAAAAAAAAAAATAAACTCGTAAATATGTTGGTTTTGCATATAAATTATAATTTTCTCCTATATAAAATAAAATATACTTACACAAAACATTCACAAAAATATCTTTTGTATCTGGTTGTCCAACCCGGTTATCTGCTGTACATCTGTAATGGCCCACTGTATGTCTATCGGCATACATAACTTGCAATTCGTTGCTAGTAATATTAGGCTCCCCGTTTGGCATGACATTATTCTGAAATTGGAAAATACATATATATAAATTGTTATACTTAGGACATACGAGAGCCACTGATTTGAAAAGGCCTATTGAGAGGCTGTAGTAAGAAAAAATGATATTGATTCTTGTGTCTTAATTCCGGCACTGAAGCGACATTTATATTGTTCATGGAGAGAAACATGAATTTTCGTTTTAAAAAGTAGTAGGTATATATATATATATCTTGAGATAAGTATGTGCCCTTGGTGGCCCAATGTATATTATATAAGGTCGACAGCTACTATCCTAGAGGCCAGGTCGTGGCTGTAGGTTCAACTGTCATTATGTCATTGTCCAGCGTTTTTTCCTTATTTTACTGTCTTTCGACTTTATTAGCAATTCATATTGATAACCTCTCTCTTTGCCTCTTTCTCCCTCCCTCTCTCTATCTCTCTCTTTCTCTAAAGTTATACTCACTTATTTGCCTCAACGATACGACTTCAACCGATATGAACTGCAGTGAATTCGAACATTTGTAAGGTTTCAAAAATATAAAACATCTGTGATAACATCAAAATCTCCTCTATTCATGTTGCGCCTTTCCCTAACAGCCAATAGATGGCAGCACCTAATTCTGCAGTTTAATCATTTGGAAAAGTGGACAAAAACAATTCAATAAGCTGAATCAGAGTAATGGATAAGGACGAATGAATAATATGTATATGGAAAGCATTACGACAGAATGGAATATAAAAATGTCTAGAAAAAAAAACCACAAGTAAAGAACAAATAAAATTAGGTAGAATCACAAATAAATGACCTTTCGCCGTATTGTAAAATAATACCAGTTTTCATGCTAACCCATAATGTCTATTCCACGAGCTACTCAGGATTCGGGAGTCTGTTCTGTAGATGGTCATACTTAAAATCTAGATTAATCATATCTGCATCAAGCTCAATAAGAGACAGTTATTGGGCCATATTAATCGAAGATTGAGACGATCGGACATTTACAGTTTTTCGCTACAAAACTATTGTCAAGTTAAACTACAACCGTTCTGACATTTTCGCTGGTGGTGTGTAAATATAGAATTAGGTGAAGGTAAATTTTTCATTGGTTTGGTTTGTGTCATGAGTGATATATACGATTCATTAAATAATTTTATTAGTTACATAACTAGTTAGTTGATTTCTAGATTGCCTTCTATATACTTGGGGATTAGATGTTTAGTATTATTCTCCTCTTTTGCGGCAGGGACTGTAGGGACTCAATTTCAATTTATGTAACATCCATGTAACATTGATATACTGCAATATTACTCCTCCAATAAGTAGGTTTTATTTTTGCTCTTGTGAAAGCAATCAGTATCAGTATTCACTAGTCCGTTACCTTAGTTTTGCTAATCAAAATTTAAATATCTGTTTGATCTCCTCAGGTACCTATTTAATTAATTTTTACTTTTGTTAATCAACAGCTCTGTGGGTGTTAAGATGGGCTCTTCTGGGGTTGTTTCATATATACAGCAGTTATTAGATGCGACAACTAGAATTGTCAACGCAGTCGAAGAAAAGTTCCTCAAACTTAATTTAACAAATATTTAGCATTTACAATTTACATATTGTAACGATTGTCGCCAAACAAATCCCATATGGGCTGATCGTTTTAAACAAGTAATTAAATTCAAGGTCGAAGAAACCTTCTCGACGGCTCGAACAATAAACCGAGAGTTTAAACTAGCAGAAATTCTTGAGAAAATGCATTAGATGTAGATAGAACAATATGTATATTCTCTTCTCTTGGCCTAGATAGCCCAATGTTGAGTGAGCGCATTGGTTATCATCCTAGGGGTCATAGATTCGAGTGAGTCCCACATTCATCCGATTGGTGTTATTTCTTTTACTTAGTTTCTTTTCAACCTTTAATGCTTCTCCTCTCCCATATTATATCTAGAATGCTATCTATCAAAAATTCCCTTACCCGACTCTTCCACTCTTCCAGAAGAGCAGTAAAATATGTGTATGTCAGGCAAGCTGGGAAACATGGGGGTTTTAAGTATTTGTTGTAAGGCTTTTACCGTGACGAGAAGCGTCAACGGCAAAAACATCTATAACAAAATCAAAAGGATGTGTTTTTCTAATAAACGACAAATGACAGTCCCATCATAGGGATAGCTTGATAGCTACTGCATTATTTATCACCTAACATAGTCAACAAAAACATTCAAGAAATTAAACCATAGCCTTGAATACAGACGGACTGATAAAACGATGGCCCAGAAGAACAACGTCTCACCACCTGACTCTAAGTAAAAAAAAAAACCTTTCCTCTTGGTACATGAGACGAGATCAGTGATCTAATTTCAATCCATTTTCCACCTGCGATCTCACTTGAATTAATCTGTTGCCCTCCACGCAAAAGATTAGTTTGATATTAAAGGCCAGCCCTGCGTAACACCTGTAAATCTACCATAAAAAGCAAACTCAATTTTAATTTGATTAAAAAATCAATAGTCGATATTTTTTTACTAAGTATTTTACTTGATTCGAAACTGTCTGTGTAAAAAAACATATTGTGATCCATTCCGAAATGTCCTATACCCACATCCATTTCGCAATCTTTGTATATTCTGCTCTGGTATGCTATGCGATATCTAGTTCTTATGCCATCTATGATACTAGTTATTTTTTTAAAAAAATATATGTATCTATCTTGAACAAAATTTAGGACTACCTTGTATATCAATGAATATAAATATTATTTCATGACTTTCTGGTTACTATTGGTTAAAGTTTGTTAATTCGCCCTTCCCAAAATCCTATAAATACATAAAAGTAAAGAAGAAAAGGAAACGTTTTTCTACATATGTCTAGTATTACATAGTATACACCTACCTTTCTAGACCAAATAATTTTTGGTGGTGGATTTCCATTGGCCCGACATTCAAGATGAATCGATGCACCCTTTGAGACATCCACCCGAGTCGATGGGGTGACAGTATTAATTTTTGGCGGAACAAGCACTTCTAACGTATGTACAATTTCTTTTGGCTCCATACTTCCGATTTGGCAAGCATATTCACCGGCATCAGATAATCTTACATCTCTGAGTTCTAAGTTATAGCTGCTCGTTCTTGGTTCATTGTTTTGAACTTCTTGAGGTGGCATAAGTCGTATACGTGGATTTACAGTGACTTTAACTTGGCCAGCAGTCAGGACTGCAATATCTCTTTTCCATGCTAGCACATATTGACTTGAATGTTCTGCAAGAGGATTTATACTTGTATTTTTGTGGTAAAATAGTACCTATTTATATATACATATGTAGGTATATAAATTTAAAAGAATATATCTACGTACATTTTACATTTGTATCGTATATTCTTTACCTGTTTCGTTTATTTTACATGGCAGCACTACTGTAGATCCTATAGCTATGCTGTATTTTTGGCCTATGGTAATAAAATTTGGGAGAAATTTATCCTCTTCGATGTAGTTTTCTTGATACCGTGCATGAGATTCGGAATCTGTAAAAAAAAAAACAAAGAAAAATCAATGTAATCTATTAGACAAATTTTATATCGAAAAAATATTGTAAAAAATATTGTATGTTTAATCTTAATATATAAAAGTCCAGTGTCACTGTTTTTGTACACGCTAATCTCCGAAACCGCCCAACCGATTTCAATGAAATTTTGTGAATGTATTTGGTTGCTTTCAGCTTGAGAGATAGGATAGTTTTGGACACGATAGCTGGCGTTGTTATTGAGGTGTGAAAAACTGTTTAACAACGCGTAGATATGGAAAGCTCAAATTTTGTACGCGGTGTTTTCATAAAAATTGAAAATACACGTTCAAAAATGGACTAAATCGGGCAACTCCTTTGCAGGGTTGCTATACAAATATTTCGTTTTTTACTGTATATTTGAAAACTGTCTGACAACGAGTGCACGTAGACAGCTTAAATTTGTTTCGCGGCTTTCATAGCAATAACAAATAAAATTTAAAAAAACAAACTAAATCGGGCAACCCCTTTTTGGTGTTGTCATTCAATATTTTGGGTTTCACTATATATTTGGAAACTGTCTGAGAACGCGTCGACGTGCATAGCTCAAATTGTATGCACGGTGTTTAAAAAAAATGTAAATTTAGGTTCAAAAATGGGACAAATCGGGCAACTATTTTGTAGGGTTGCCATACAAAAATTGTTTTTTTAACTATATTTTTGGGCACTGTCTGGGAACAGGTCTACGTGGAGAACTAAAATTTGGTACACGGCGTTTTCATAGCAATGGCAAATACAATTTTGAATTCTAGCCCCTTCTTGGTGTTGCCATACAAAACATTGGTTTTTCACTATATACTTGGAAGCTGCCTGAGAAGGCGACGAGGTGAAGAGCTCATATTTTGTACACAGCGTTTTCATAAAAATTGCAGATACAGGTTCAAATGTGGAGCAAATCGGGCAACCCTTTCTTGGTGTTGCTATACAAAACTTTACTTTTCACTATATATTTGTACACTGCCTACCGCGTTAACGTAGAGAGCTTTAATATTATACATAGGCCTTTTAAAAAAAAGGGAAATTTAAGTTCGAAAATGGGATCAATCAGGCAACTTTTTCGTAGGGTTGCCATACAAAAATTTCGTGTTTTACTAAATATTTGGGCACTGCTTGAGAACGCGTCGACGTAGAGAGCAACACTCTCCCTCACATATGATGCACCCACACACACACACACATAAACATACACACACACACGCACACACAGCGTGATATCCTATCGAGTCAGATAATAACTTAGATATTATGTATCGATGAATACCCCACCCCCACCAACCACCACCCATCAGGGTATCTATATTATCGCCGGGCAAAGCCGACGGGCTCCTTCTAGTATTTAATAAAATATCAAATTAATTGCTTTTATGAAGTGGAATCGCTTGAACAGATTACTGAAAGTAATGAAAATATAGAAAACAAAAAATGGGAATTATAGCAGCAATAAAATTATAAACTAGGGTCAAATAATTTTACGGTCACGAATAAGAACAGTAATCTTTTGATGGCTACCGTTAATAGGTAGGTACTTAAGTCGCCAAACATTTACCTATTTAGTTAAGCATAATGGGGAGAAATTCTTAATTCAAATTACAATTTAACAACCATCTGATAACCAGGAAGAGGAGACCCCTACCACCATAGCCGAGCATTAAGTAACGAAGAACTCTTCAGTTTGTACAAACTCTGCAAGTCATCGTTTTTGCTTACTACCATCCCTCTCTATCTGTGCATTCCACCTACTTTGACAGGTGTTAAGGGATGTTAGTGCAATTAACTAAATTGGTAATTTGCACACACACATTCATTTATATATATACATAGACACATACTTCTAAGAATTACTTACAAAGTATGGAGTAGCACAAAGTCATGAGCTGAGAATTTGCTATGTATAAAATGAAATGCCACTTTCTGACTGACTGAAAATGACTCATGGTGTGATGGGTGTGATTTTGGTATCTAAAGATGTGGAGGAGGTGTTAATGGTAAATATGCCATGCTCCATCTCTCATAGAAACTCGTTATAATGCATATGGTAGACAGGTTGGCACCACTCCATCTATAGTATGTACATAATTAAACTAGAAGGGAAGTCTATAGCAGGTGGCGATGGTGGTGGTAATGGCGGTAGTCCGGTTTGGTAGTGTTGTTGAACTAATCACACTAGAGATAAACGAGATAATGTTAACTTCACATCAAACTGGATAATTCTGCCTTTTCCCAGCACGATAAATTGCAATTATAGAGTAAATGTAACTCGTTTGCTTGCATGCTACAGGTAATATAAGGTTTGTTCTGTTTGGAATTATATGGGATTTTTTTCGTGTGTGCTTTGCATAAAAGCATTTCAAATATAGCCGTGATGGGTATATATGTACGTGTGCGTAAATATAATAATGGCAAGGGGTTAATCATGTTGTTAAACCCGTGGTAATTTGATTCCATAAAAACCATATAGGTTTATATATATCTAACTTTTAATTAGCCTATTCGTATAGCTATTACATATGTATGTGTAAGGTCTAATTCCAATAAAATTTTTATCCAATCATTTTGAGAATGTGGGAGATATCTGGAACAGTATCTGGGACGCCTGGTCTACCTTGCCTAATTTTATACTGAAATATAGGTTGCCAATAGTATAAACCAAATTTGATCATTTTGAAGTATAGTTTTGCAGGTCTTTTAATAAATTAAGAAACTTCTTCAATGATCGCAGGGTAAAAATGAATCATGTTAGTTGCCTGTGTGTATCAGCAAAGATAAATTAATATTCAGATATGACATCGTCATAGAGACGAATGAACTGAAAAATGCTAGCTAAGTATTTTATTTTCGTATCCATAAGAATGGTGATTAGAGGGATGTAGGTATATATATGGAGTAATTGTCGATGACTATACGTGCTGTATGCTGTATATAATTTCTTATCATATGTATCAGTTCAGGAGCTTGGACTTCTCAAACCGTACGCGGAAAAAAATCCTGGTGTTTCTTTGTTTCAGAGATGGAAGATTAACTACACTCCTTAGATATTAACTAAGTATACGTCGAAATTTTGTCAGAATATAATATCAAATGTCCAAACGTCACCATCCTTTTGTAGATTTTAAGCAGTCGTTCGATAGTACCGACAGACGTTCAATATATTGAGTATGGAAGATTCATAATACTTATAATGCGAATCTTTTTGTCGGCTTATAATTTAGGAAACCTCGGCATTGGTATACAGTACATTATCTGTTATTTGCTTTGAAATCGATATTAGATTTTTACATTGCAAAAAAAAAAAAACAAACATAAAATATTGTCATAGTATCTAAATCTATATAATGTTACGTGTAATAGAAAAGGACAAGCGACATCTATTGGTTCGGACAGCAAACAACTTTAGGTAAATGAATCAATGTTTCTGGAATGAAATCATCGGGAAGGATCTCGGGGCATAGTATAGTTAAATAAAAAGAAATTGGGTTATATCTAATATATTGTGTTTTAAATAACGAACTAAGTCCGCGCACAAAACAATACAAAAAATTCAAGCAATTGTTTGAATATGTTGACTATTTCATTGGTTGAGGTCGAGTTGTAATCATAGGTAAAGCTAGGGAGCTCTGTTCGCACATTGTGGTTGAGTTTGAATGTATCAAAATATATCGTTGTACATTGTAACTTCATCAACGATATGATGTTTTATAGCTACACGCATCAGTATTATCAAAGAAAACCGAACTTTTTCCTCGGTGCCTTTGTTTTTTAAAGATTACGACGCTAAGGATAAAAGGATCATCGGACGTAGGACTCAAAAACGTGGATCTTAATGCGATATAGTTTTAGAGCGTTAGGAATTTTTGAGCGGTAAGGGTCTGTATGTATATGGAAGGGTCTGAATTAAACATGTTGGTTATCGCTAAAACATATATCATGAACTATATCGGATATTTGGACAGTTATACATTACGACGCACATAATATTCTCTAGGTTTAGATGATTTGAGCAAATTTTAAAAATGAGTAGCTTTGGAGTCCCCTTAGTAAGTACTATTTGTAGTTCAAGACAAGATTCCAAATGTTCCAGGGTCCAAGGTCCAGAAAGTTGTGACGAAACTTGGAGATAAGAACGATAATTTTCAAACAAAATAATTGTTGATGGTTTAAGAGTTATAGGATGATTTGAAAATTATTCTCTTTTTGCACAAAATACTCTATATCTTGAAAATTATAGGGTGTTCGATCTGCTTTAAAACTTACTGTAAGTGTTCACTGTGAGCGAATTTGTGGTAAGACAACATAATAATATAAGAACAACAGTGAACTGTCTTGTGTCAAATATTTAGCCGAAGATTGGATCTTTGTCATAAATTCAAATTGTATTGAAAGCTTTTGTCGGCACTACTATTCAGTTTAATAGACAAACAAGCAACAATATCAACAGTAATAACAACAACAACTCGATTGACGAAATGTTCCGCATTCCAGGTAGAGCCGGTGTTCTAAATTTTTGAAAGTGTTCGAAGGAAAGAAATATTCTTGGTTACTTGCTGAACTGCTGTTAAGTTCATCAATTATATTTCCTTGTAACATTCCATAAAATTTGGAATAATTTTTTCCTGCGATTGGAATATTTTGGACAGCCAGTTATCGCATTCGAGATATTTTTGAAAGCCATTTTCAATTTTCAAGTCGTATTGTCATTTTTTTTTATATCTTGAAACAAATCTTTGAAGGTTTCTAAAGGGTAGATGTAAATACATTTCTTTTGCAACTAGCTAAAGTTGCCTGTTCTTCAAATGGGATCACATTACTGTAAAACAAATTTCATGGAAATCCACGTTTCTTGTAAAGATTCTTCCATCATTCAGCAGCTCTCCCCGTTGTTGATTTTGATGAATGTTTACTTTCACCTGATGCGATATTCTGGATCGCGATAAAGCCACGTAAAGTTTTCCATGTGAGAAAACGGTAGTATTTAAATCGATGCCTATATATGGTCGAATATTGTCCTTGTCATTTGTTGATTGTCTTCGCATTAACTGGAATCACTGGAAATTGTCGTTATCGTAGGATGAATGGCAAGCTAGTGTCCGATGAAGTCAAATCGACTCGTGGGGTAAGAACTACATATTTCACCTCAATTGCATTCGGAAATAATTGTTGTCCTGTTTGAATTTCGGTCCTCTGACAATCATCCGAAATGATGAGTCTGGGCTATTCTTATATTTAATAATATTAGATTCATTTTTAGTTTAATTTTGTAAGATTTATGCTTTTTAGCAGTTGAAAAAGAAATTCTTTTTTGAAGAGCTCATCCTTTTGCGCGTTTGATGTTTAATAAATTTTGATTTAATATTTGTGTGGACTTCCAGGCATATATTTTGGACGCGCTTTTCGTAAAGTTTCATTGTTTGAATACTCTTGTTGTTACATTTTTTGGATACTCTTTATGTGATTCTGTACGGATGGATGCTAGAGAGAGTTCATGGGGGGGGGGGGGGGGGGGGGGGAGAGAGAAAAAATGTGGTGAAAAGACAGCAAAAGGAGTGCGAGAGTGATATTAGTTAACAAGCTTTCGAGGAACTACTTACACCCATTTCCTGTTTGCACATGACCTTCATTATTCTTATATATTTCCTTTTAGTAAAAGCATTCTTTATATTCTGACAGCATAAAGTATAATAACATTGAATATTTCTTTTCGGGGTCACACATACCCCACCGCGGTAACAAGTTTTAAACAACTTTTTTCTTATCACCATAATGTAGAAACTGCTCAATATTTTAAGATTATCTACCTACCATGTCCTAGACTTGCACATCTCATCTATACTCCCCTACGGCAACCAATCTTCACCATACTACTAACTACGAAAGCTATTCTGGAATTCATCGAATCGAACAATACCAATATCTTGCGGATTTAGGTCACCATATCTCTAGCTACCCGCTTAACGTCCTGTTGTATTTGGTTCTATTGATGACCTTCATTCTTGCCATTTTTTAAGACTACTGCAATAGTATTAGCCTATTCCAAAATTACTTTTTATTATGCTGGGTTTAGAAGTGAAGTATATTGATGGTTAGTTACATAAATTCACCTATATGTATAAAGAAACAAACATTACTCCATACTTTACCCATCCTTGATAACACACATATTCTCTGCAGGTACCAAATAAATTGATAAATGTTAAAGGCTACGTGCTTTGAATGGAAATAATCTAGAAAACTTGTGTTCGTCATTGAAATTCTGTAAACTTATTGACAAACTGCAATTGAGAATAAGGGCAGAATATTAGAGAGGATGTATTTCCGTGCTATGCATTTCTGGGAATGTATTAGCTAATGAGAATATACTTAATGTAGGCTCCTTTGTATTGTATTTGTTCGTAATATCAATTATAGGTTGCAAGAATTTACATACTTCCCTCTCTTGAGGTAAACTATAGAATAGTTAAATTTATTGGCCAATACCGTAAAGAAATATAATATCTATGAATTTTGTGTGTAATCTGTAGACCTAAATGCTCAGATAGGTAGATAATTATCTTAAGAACCTAAGTTAAGTATCTACGCATTAAATTCACCATCTGATTATAGAAAATAATGTCACATAATAGAACGATGAATTTAATGTAGCCAACTGTACCTATTATTACATTATTTAGTTAGAAAAAAGTGTCCCTAAGGAAACATAATATGCATATCAGATAAGCGGTGTCCATGGATCAATATCTGAATTAATTATGCTTGCGTGAGCCTAACAAGGGGACCCATGTCGTGTTTCTTGGCTTTCGAAACTCTCAGACTTAATATACATACGCACAACGTACATATCGAGGTAAATTAGGCTTATTACTATTAATGAAAATTTAGCGTAATAACAAAGCCAATTAGGACACTTGTGAGGGACTATGAGACCTTCATGAGTATGGTACTGCCTTACCATATGCCACTTTTTGTAGTTAGATTATTTTTTCCATGGTTAATATGGTTTTTTCATATAGCTTTAGCACGCTATCGAGTTCAAGTGTGTATGACATTTGTTTAACATACATATAACGCATTGGAAGAATTGTGAATGGGGGACTTTGTTGGAGCGGTCGAGGGGGAGGGGAGCTTTAATTGCGAATTAAACAAATGAATGTGAATTAGAGAATCAGAGAAGAAATTAATTTCCACCAAGATTGTGAGAATGCTCGAAATGGCAGGTAAATAATCAAACCGTATGCAGATACTGTTCGAAAGCTTGATAAAAAAATTCTTTCGATTTTTTGTTGTTGAAAATTGTCATTCAGGAGGTAAAAATTATATTATAATGTTATTTGCATTCTAAATTAGGCTTACAGCTTTACAGGGTGTCCCATACTAATATGAAAATCTTTGGTACTGTTATCCTTGTGATAAGAGAAATATTTTATGGTGTAAACAAAGGGGAGGAGAGGAACCAAGGCATATTGAAGAGTACATATATGGCTTCTGCTGATACGAAACGCCTCTTTTTGAAACAATTTCTTTTTTAAAGAGTTGTTGTCACTTATTTTAGCTAATTCTCAGCGTCTTTCGAATTCATTCATGTCCTTCCAGTAAATTCGATCTAAGATGCTATGTTGCACCTTAAAGCTTATTCTTGGGTTATCCTATCTTAAAAAAAATACTAAAATTGTGAACTATTGGATCGGGATTATCATACATACTTTGGCTATAAGAGTCCTATATCAATTAAAAGAACCATACTCGACTGACTTCGCAAACAGACTGGTGGTCAAAGTTGAGGTGGTGAAATTTATATATTCTCAGGGAGCTTAAAAGCTCGAAAGCTTATATGAAAACTATAAAGCTTTCTTAAAAGCTGGAAAAAAGTTTTATCTGAAATCATCAAAGCTTTTTGGAAAGATCCAAAAGTTTGCTAAAAGATAAATTTTGAAATTTCGACTTTTTTATTTAATAATGATAGACTTTTAGATCCATTATTGCTTCGGTCTTGTCTTTAATATATGTATGTATGTATGAGTACTCATACTACAAATGCTAACTATAAAAAACCTAATGAAATTGTTGAAAGCGTCTTCAATGATACCGAAAGTAAAGTCTGATAAAAGAAGTATTTTGACGAGCCATATTCCCATTGCTTTTTGTTCGGTAGACAATCAAAGCTGCTATACTAAATTTTGCTTAGAGCAGCATTGATCTGATTATATTAATTATAATAATATTGGAGTTGAGGATTGTTGCTTACTAACAATTTGCGTATATTTCCATTGAAGATCATTATTCATGCAAGGCAGTTCTCCCACTAGTCAAATAGGTCTATATCCATTGACATAAACTTACTGAATAAAAGTGGCCCAAGTACTGATCACTGGAGTTCCCCAAAAAGAGTAAAAAAAGTGAAAAGAGTTTCAAAAAGATCTTATAAAGTATTCCACATACTCTAATCTGTTGCTACTTATCAATGAGAAAGTTCCAGATAAGTTCAGCTGCCAATGCACGAAGATAAATTCTCCAAAAATTTATGGTGGATAGATAACACTGTCGAATACTTTAGAATAAACTGAAAGGACAATACTGGTTCTTCAATTGGTGTGGGAAAGTTTAAAAGGTGAAGTAAGAGTTATAAACGTGCAATAACAGACTGAAATAGCTTTAATAAAGCGAAGTGAAATTTCATCTGACCCTGTTGCAAATAGAAAAGAGGGATTTACTGAATTATGACGAACTGGGCGAATGGAAGTGATTTGGGTTACCCAATTTTATGTTAATTTTTATTTGTATTTTTTTCATTTCTTTCGTATATTTTTCTTTCCAATATTTTATATAGCTGCTAACTTAAAGCAAGCGAAAAAGTTAGAATAGGTGTAAGATCAATAATTTTTATTCAGGCAGATGCTAAAAGGCTGTGTGTGCTCCTAGGGATGGTGGGAGGATGGCTGGACTTCTTCCTTCCATTGATGCTTATCGACTTGAGGGCTGGAACGAGAAAACCCTCCCTCCCCCTTGCCTATTGATGCGATGGTACCAGAACTTCGATTTGGGCATCGCTTTTCCATTGGTTTTCCTAAAAGACTCGTGGGCTGAAGGAAGCGCCTGATCTGGACTTGCCCGGTCCACTCTAACAAATTTCATCGACGGCTCCCTCACAAATGAGCGAGCCGGTGCGATTGTTTATTTTCTCAAACCTGATATTGGGTTGAAGTATTCACTTGAAAGGCACACCACTGTCTTCTAGGCTAAAGTGTTTGCCAACTCAATGGCAGCGAAGATACCCCTGATATGGAAATCAAGGGTAAGAAAATTGATATCCTCTCGAATTGGCCCTCGAATAATATCTAAGTTACTGGGCGACTGCAGGATTGAAAGGGCTTTCAAGCCTGGTCTGGCTCGGATTCTCCGTTCCTTGGATGTTTGTATGAAACATAAGCAGCGATGAATGAACCTGAGTACTTGCAGGTGTACAAAACTTTTCTTGATGGACCTAATAGGAGTGTTTCTGACTTTCTCTTGGGGTTCGGAAGAAAACAATGAAGAACTGTGGTCGGCTTCATCACCGGCGATAGTTCCCTGCACGCTCATTTAAAAACGATTGGAGTTATAGACAGCCTTGAGCGTCTTTTATGATTTGAAGGAAAGCCGAACACCTGTGTGATTTTTCGACTCGAAGCAGGTTGGATACACTTGGGTCTGCCGTCCTATCTGTTGATGAGTTGAAAAATTTACATCACCTAGACCTGATATGCTTCATTAACAGGACATAGAGGTTTGGTGAGAGGGGTTTTAGCATGTTAGCCAATGGATCGCCTTGGCTTGAGATCCCCCGTCCTCCTGCCAATTGAAAAAAATACCAATAATATTATATCTAAGATGGAAATAAAGGCAGAAATAAAGTAAACACCCAAAGTTCCTTATGGTAAAACCAAGAAGGGGTTGC
Source organism: Dioctria rufipes (assembly GCA_963924295.1). Classification (NCBI taxonomy): domain Eukaryota; kingdom Metazoa; phylum Arthropoda; class Insecta; order Diptera; family Asilidae; genus Dioctria; species Dioctria rufipes. The sequence continues at coordinate 18,101,365 of OZ002740.1, read as the reverse complement.
CCGATTTAGTTCATTTTTGAATTTTTTTTTTACTATTTTTATGAAAACGCTGTGTACCAAATTCCAGCTGTCTAAATCGACGCGTTCTCAGGCAATGCTAAAATATATAGTGAAAAACGAAATTTTTGTATTATGGCATCCCCACGAAGGAGTTGCCTGATTTGTTCCATTTCGGAACTTAATTCTACTTTTCTTTTAAAAAGCCCATGTGAAAAACTCTAATTGAAGCCGCTCTTGAGTTATCGTGAGAACGGACATAAATTTGAATATTATGCGTGGGTGTCCAATGCATTTTTCTTTACCACCATGCGTTACAAACTTAGTATACTCTAACGATTTCAAAATACAATCTTTAACGTAAAAAAAGTCAAATAATTGCCTTTCCATAGTTTTTTTTTCTTAACAATAGCACGTAAATGAGCTACCCACAGATTTGTATTTTAACCGAATCGAATCGAACCTAACCCCTTCAATAATGTAAATATCTCATCTATTCAAAACCAAAGGGTAGCAAATTAAAGCAATCATTCATTAAGCGGTCTCTTTATTTACATGAGCTTAATTTGGCGTGACAAAAACATATTTTCACAAAAGGCCTACATACTTTCCATGTACGTAAATACCCTAAAGTACGCTGTACATACATCTCTATCCCCCTAACCTTTTTCATGATTTACTGCGGTTTTCTTTATCTAAAATGCAACGTGATGCCGTTCTGCCATCATTTATATTATTTACCCTTCAAACCACAAAGTTTTGCGGACAATCGCGTCCGACACGTGTGTTAACTGAATTTTGAAGGAGTCTAGTCTCTACTATATAGAGGGTATCTACAGAACAAACAATCGGTTTTGGTAGCATATCAAGCTAGTTCTATAAAGCTATTGTGGCTTTAGACTCACCTCCCGAAACGGAAAATTCTTTGAGGCAATATAGTTCGGTCTAATTCTCTTGACAAACATAAGTGCATGGTTTAGTTGAATCCTCTAGGATAATTTAGGATGGAAGATTAAAAAGGGTTAGGACATTAGCATCTGGGTCGGACTTAAAACGAATTAATATTCAGCAGAAATTCTCTATTGTTTCATATGGCTAAGATAGGTATGTATATTTAGGTATATACATACATACACATCTACAACCATCTATAGGCGCTCGTAATCGGATTAAAATTTGCAAATAAACTAAGCTTCTAAGCCAGTGTAGCTCGACCTCATTTACATTCATTTGAGGTTCATTGACTGGAACACAACACTTTCTTTATTATGATGAACTCTATGAAAAATTGGGTCTCTATCACCAGTCGATTGTTGGTAATTGTTGTAACGTGAGACTGGTTTTTATCACGTCAAGGGTGGTTAACAGATTTTCACGCCTATTCATGTTATAGCGGTATTAAACTATATTTCGAAGGTACTTTTACTAAAACTTTCATTTCGACACATTTATGTCACTTGATAGATTGCCTTTTGTATCGTGATATTATGGATTTATATTATGTTCCGAATGCACGAATGGATTATATAAGAAAGTCTAGATTTAATACTAATTAGTGCTTAGATTTTTTCTTATAACACATTACTTATTACTTTTGGTAGGTACTCTGTGAGAGAAAGTTAGGATTTTTTCAGGGGTTACTCGGAGTGATTTGAGCAATTTAGCTAATGCTTTTGGAATTAAATAGTAGGTACTGTTCAGATTCGAGATGGAATTCATCTTTTAAATTTTGCTGAGCGTACTGTAAAAAGGTCAATCAGTCTTGTATTTTACTGCCTAAAATGATTTGGACTTCTGATCAAAAAAATATCATATAGAGGAAGCCCGACAAAATTAAACTACTATACCCATATACGTGCAGAGCTACATATGTGATACTGTGATATTCGTGTTCATTGTACGCGCATTTTATCATAAGATATATAGTTGCTTTCGACAGCAATACACTTTTTGAGCATGCAGGCTGCAGCCCGCAGAGCTTTCAAAAGCACATCATTCTATTTACCGATGACAAAATGAATTAGAGACACCAAATTATATGTGAAATATATGAAAATAACAAATTTTTTGGCTAATTGCATGATTAAAATTATCGACTTTATTTCTTTTAACACTAAACAGGAAAAGGTACAATTTTTATTACAAATTGAATTTTCTTTGCAATAATATCATAATTGTGGCAATTATTTCTTTATGAAAATAGCAACTTTTAAACGAAAATATTTTAGTTATCAAAACTTTTTTACTGGCTTTGTTTCATCACTTCCTCTTCTAACTCAAGATTTCAAGATTTTCCATGTTCAAGAACAAATTTATCACATGGTGTACCATTATTACGTTATTATGTACCAAACTCTGGAAATTCTAGGTATTCTAGAGGTTACTACTGCTAATTACATTAATACAAAACCACGATATCTTTATTTTATTACCAAAGTTTATTCATTTTCTCTAGCTATGTGTAATTTTGAGCACGATAATTATGCACCGATTTGACGCCCCCCCCCCCCCCCCCCCCCCTCCCCTAAGACAAACCGATGGGCCACATAACAAAAGGCATTGGGGTTCTTAACATCCTGGTTAGTCTGGCTTTTTGGGTATAACGTCAGTCATAGATGTCCCAAGTAACAATTTTTCCAATTTTTGGTGACTGAAGGTTATGGGTAAGGGGTATATAATGGTTACTCAGTTATATAAGAATTTTAGTGGTTATATAAGTGTTTTATATAATATTACCAATTGGTGACGAAGTTATATTAGAGTTTTTTAAGGTTACTAATGGTTATGTTATCGCGGAAGTAAGTTACTAAAGGTTTTATAAGTTGGTGATGAAAATGTTTCAATCACCGGTCTATATAACTTCGAGTAACCATTACTAGAAGGTATATAAGAAAGTTTTATAATTGTTTTCATCACCACGTTATATAACTTATTGGTAATAAGTGTTTATTGCGGTATCCGTGGTTACCCGTATATAACTCGACAACATTCAGTAATTTAGGTGGCTTTAATAAAAATTGGGAACTATCGGTAATACATAATACCCACTATAAAATATCGTAAATTTTTTGGTGGCGCTTTAGTAACTGCGGTGATCGGTATAAAAACAAATTACTTTTAGTGTCAAATGGAGCCATTATAAAACTGTTATTATTTGTTTAACACAATATAACCAAAGGATATATAAGAACACTAACATATATTTTTTTGTCACTATAAGATATATAACATTACCAAAGGTTACATATTATGACTGAAGGGTATATAAGGACCATTTTCAAGGCATGGTAGTTCCTTTCATTCAGCTTATATAAAAGAGCCAGAGTTTATATAAAACTACTTGAAATTTTATAATGGTAATTTGTTCATTTAAGTACAAGCCGCCATTTCTTCATCTGTGCATTGCAGATAAAAAACAAAATGCCGGTTGAGCTATTTTTTCAAATGGCAGATAAATGGCTTCAGTTTTATTTTTATATGAAGAAAATACATCATTTTAGGTATATAACATTTCTAAATTATGTAATGTTACTTTTATGAATTAATATCACCTAAGTGAAAATTTTAACTTTAGAAATATTTAATTAGAATTATTAAATATTGCTTATTTTTGGAAGGGTCTGTATTGTTTAGAAGAATCTATGATGATATTCACAGGGAAAATTTTAATTGCAACTGAATTTTATAACGTACCTATATATATACCGAAAAATTGTAATTCACAGGTGTAAAAGTCTTATAACCTTACATTATAAAAATGCAATACAAAAAAATATCGAAATTCTATGTCAAGATAGGTTTTGTAAATATTTGCATTATATTGTAAGTAACGAAAAGTAATTTCAATCAATACAAGTAATCAGTCTGAAAAATTTCCAAGCAACCACTGCTATGACCAAAATAAATTAACCGAGAGCAGCATGGCATATAAGGTTATATAAGAAGTTATATTAAGGTAACCAGAATATTTTTGTTACTCATTTTTATAAAACCTTTAGTTATCTAACGTTACCTAAATCAAATCACGGTAACCTTTAAATAATCCTCCATTTAAGCTCTATAAAGGGTCTATAGTGGTTACAAAGAGGTTTTGAGTACCTACTAGTCTATATAACTCAAGTTATATAATTTGGTAATGGAAACCTTACGGTTACTACTTTTTAAAAATAATTGTTTCTTGGGGTCACACTGGTCAAAAAGTAAGGTTAAGTTATGCTAGTAAATAAATATGATTTTTCGTACATCTAGGCTCATCAAAGTTATTTTGTTTTGCACATGCAGTTTGAACTATGATGGTTTCTATATTTAAGTATTGCAGTTAGGCTATTTTCCGAAAGGTGTCGCTGCCGGAAATGTTATTTTCTGCTTGTTTAACATCTTTTATGTTTGGACAGTTTTTAATAGATAAAACTTGTTTATCCTTTATAGTTATAGATATATCGGATAATTATCTATTAAAGTTATAATACCCGCGTTCTTTATTAACTGACCGGACCTGTTTTGTGTACAGCTAAAACAGGTCAATCTGCTCAACTCATCTAGCTACCGTCGAAAGGAACCGAATTCTCTTTAGGTATATGCGTATATGCACGCATTTTTAGAAGTCTCTTGAATATCTATGAGATGGCGCCATAATTAAAATAAAATGGCTTTACCTATGACTGGAAAGTACCATAATTGAAACAATGCTGGTGATATAAAAAATTTAGTTGTTACAGGTTGTTTGAAAACTTGGTAAACATGGTCGTATATGTACATTTAACGTACCATGCTTCAGACGTCCAATTAGGCCTATTATAGTGGGAGTACCGCTGAAATACTCCATGATATCGTGCTGAATGATCACCCACTAAAATATATGGTCGAGATTGCTGATGCTGTAGGCATAAAAATTTGACCATGAAAACGTATCGAAGCGATGCGTACTGAAAAAGCACTCGAAAAAAATTTCCATTCATTACACACCAGAGATGAAAGAGCAGTCCAAGCAATGAACTAAGGCTGGTGAACGTCTGCCGAAGAAGGCGATGATTATTTCTTCAGCTGGAAAATCGATGGCGAAATCTTCTTGGGATTTTTTTTCGGGTGCGAAGTAATGATGGTTTAGGTCTCGACTTAGCGCGAGCTTATTTAGGGAGTTGTTGTAAAACAAGCAATTCTTGCATATTTATAAATTTTATCTTGAAAATAGGCATAAGAATTTTGATGAACTGAGGTGAATTTATCGCTTTCGGATGCGAGAAAGCGATTTAATTAGCTCGATTAAGTATGCGAAAGTTAAAAATATTTTTGTGTCCATATAACCTGCTTAGCTTTCCCGCAAATAGTATATTAAGCCTAGCACCTTAGTTATAGAGATTAGAGTTGGGTTGGTTGATCAGAGACCACCTGTTGCACTTATACCGGCAGATTAGATTAGATCAGATTAAAATTTAGCGCTGCAGCCATTAATTGGCTTATTTCGCACCGCTTTCTTTACACTTCATGCAACAATCTCAGTCATCCTAGGAAGAGCAGTATATTTTTGGATGATATTTCTTCAAAGTCGATAGGCTTTTGGAAATATGAGCCAAGCTTTGGAATCTATATTGTGCAATGGCCTCGCATTCGCATAAGACGATGCTTCGATATTTCATCCTCTTCGAAACATAACCTACATACCTCAGTGGGTGATATGCCTATCCGATGCATGTGTTTGTTAAGTTTGCAGTATCCGATTAGGACTCCTGGAAAGATTCCGAGTTGATTCCTAGATTGCCTGAAAAGATCCAAACTCTTCTTTAGTGAAGGTCCTTTAATGAATTTCTTGGCTTGTCTGGAGTCTATCATTGGAGTACATCTCTGGTCCATTTGGTTCTCTAGATTCAGTTTTGAATGGTAAGGTTTATCGTATTGTGAGAGATACTGCAAAATGGTTCCGATCCTATGAGGGGTATGGATGCTCCTTTTTTTGGCCAGTAGGTCTGCATTATTATTCCCCTCAATTCCCAAGTGTCTTGGAAATTCATGATATCTTTACTAGTCTAGCTTATTTGTAGCTCTTGCTTAGTGTTGGACACCAAAGCATTGATCCAACCTAGGTTAAAATTATGTGCTGTACCACTATTGGGCATACAAAAAAAAAAAATGTTTTAAGACTTTGGTTCTTTTATGAGGCGTAAAAAACAATGCAAGACTTCTTCACCCCATTCTTCAATGTTCTGCATCCATTTTTGCTTCACATTCGGAATTATATGGAGATACTTTTCGCTAGAGGATAGTGAGAATACTTATGAAAGGGTAAAGGTCAAAGCTTTCATTTTCGTGATACCTAAGTAACATTTATTTAGTTGGATGGAACTTTCACGAGTTCCTTCTCGCGAGTTCGCAATCGTTTGTGAAAATAGAAAACTTGTGGAAAGTAGCAATTATTGAAGACGGTGGTAGTTTTTTAATAATCGCATTTGAAATTTTGTCGGGCCCACTTGATTTTTTGGAGTTTATTGTCTTGGATAAGGGAAGAGGTGTAGGGGATTGGTGAATATATTTCGCTCTTCTGGATATATTGCGGGGTTATCCACGCAGACCGTTTATGGTATGGAGTCATTTTCATGTTAACTTCCGACGAGAAAACTGGATTGAGTTATCCATAACGGTGTCTTGAATATATGCCCCGAATACAATCACACTTTTCCTGTGGGAGAACTAGCATGTTTTGGCATAAAGAACAGACTTTAGGGAGTTTCGGCTTCCTGGAACAGACTTTGTTAATATTTTCGAAGAACAATTTAGTTTGCTTATTGATGACAATCGACAAGTATTTGAGTTGGAATTAGAAAGGACAGTTAGGTCACGTTTTGGGAGTTCAGTGTTTTATTAAAGTGCGGTTTAGGATTTTTCGCGGTTTTTGCTGTATATTTATACAGATTTTAATGATGCTAGTAGTTTTTGAGAAGTAATCTACTGCTCTGTAGGCAATTAGGGAAGAGTTTCTATTTAACATTCTATTTCTGAGCTTGTTAGATTTCTACTACTGGAGGGAAGGTTATTCCAAAAGAGGGTTGTCAACCTATCATTCCAGTTCTCGTCTACCAAGGTGAAGGTGGGTAGGGCTATCGTCAGTATATTCATCTGTGAATAGGTTTTTATGGTCAACTCTATTACTATAGATGGTCTGATGGAGCATGATACGTAACGCAGTTCAAGTTACTGATTTAAGGGAGTAGTTAATCATACTTGAAGACACAACGACAGAAGGTTGGGATGGTTGGTGAAACCATAATGAAATCATGGCTATTTTGATTCTAAATGATCCCATTTGCTACAGTTCTGCCAGATGAACTTTTTACAGCGGGTTATTCCACATTGGATGCCTGATGTTGAAATCTCCTCCAATAACCGAAATGAGGATATCTATGGATGAATTTTACCTATAAGATAGAATATCGAACTAGGGTGCAAGGCCTATACACACTGATGCAAAGCCTTCAAGAGTACCTACATAAATGAACATACATACATAAATTTTACGGACGAGTAGATATGTACATAATAACCATAGAATAAAGCCGACCAAAAATATGTGTCTAAGTATATCAACAAAACCTCCGTCCCCCAAGGATTATTTTCTTTTTCATGTCCTTTTCGCTATTCAAAATTTTATGGAAAAGAAGGGCGTTTATACACTTTAGGCAACAAAAGGGATGTTAACGTCATTACTTCAATAATAGACTGTCGTGAAACTAAAGCTTATGTTAAGCCAGGAGGTATGGAAAATAAAAAAAAAAAAACAAAAAGCGCAGCCTTATAGCACTGAAAATAGAATTGAAATGTAGAGTAACATGGGCCGGGCGAAACGGAAGAACGGAAATTTTAATGACGGGAAGTCACTTGTGGATGATGAATTAAAAGAGCCTCTCAAGAGAGTAACTTAATGAAGTTTCGAGGGGTTTTTAATTAAGGCAGCGTAGCGACGATATGGCGGTATAGTAAAATTAAAAGGATGATAAAAATTTTAGTGCTTGATGCCATTGTGGCGGCTAAATACACCCCGGTCTGAAAATGGGAAATGAAAAGCAGCAGACTTGCAATTTGTGTCACCTACGACGACGGTTGAGTCTACGGATTAATGTTGGTGATTTGTGTGTTGAAAGATGTATCTTTTTTCGTCTCGGTGTGATGTTGGGTGTACCTATTCATAGTATGTCTGGATGGACTCAGTTATATATTCTGTTGGATGGTGTAAATATAAATTATCTTGTTAGGATCATATGCTTTACAGACTTGGTTATAATGAGCATACGAAATATATTTCCTTAGCTAAGGGAGAATGTCGACTTTTAAAAAGGAGTTCATTAAAAATAAGGAGGAAAATTGAATTCTCTTTTAGCGGAAATTTTTAATTTCTAATTTTGTCAAGAGGATAATATATACTTGTGTTGTTTGGGGCTTCGTACGTGGGACAGTACTTTTGGGATGACAATCAAAGTCCTTGCAGACACGAAGTACGTAATTTATTTTGAGCATATGCCTTATATAATTGGTTAGTCGTTGATTGTTGTATTCACCACTTGCCAGCTACAATGAGCCGAGCTTCGTGTTGGTTTTTTTTCGTCATCAATTTTACTTTTGTAAAAGTATTTTTCCTAGCATCCAAGCTAAAATCTTGCTCCTATTCAATACGTGTCTTATAACATCTACCTATCCATCCTCATGGAAAGTGGCGAATGCCATCTCATCCCAGTCGCCAAAAATAAATCACCTACCATTGTCCTTTGACTACCGCCCGATAAGTGTCTTATGCGGTCCGGTAAAAGCTCTTGAAAAGCTCATGTACTGGCAATTGAGTACCTTTTTAAAGGAAGATCGTGTGATATCGCCCTGGCAGTCGGGTTTTGAATCCCTTCACAGTTCCGAAACTGCCTTATGTTGCGTTACCTCCAATTTGCGTGCGGTACTTGACAATGATGAGCTTGCAATAGTAATATTGCGGGAGTTTTCTAAAGCCTTTGATAGCGTAAACCATTTTCAACTTATACCCAAGTTAAAAAAATATTTTAAATCTCTCTAGTTCAGCCTGTCGGCTTGTGATGAACTTGCTGTCAAATCGAAAGCAACGAGTGAAGGTGGGTAATGAGTTTAATAGTCTTTCATCACTTAATAGAGGTGTCCTATGAGGTTCTATTCTTGGACCTTCTTTCACCTCACACAAACGTAGCTACGTCTATAATCGCCTACAATCTCTACGTTCAGAAAGACATCGAAATATTATGATTCTGAGATTTTCTAAACGAGTCATGGAGGGTTCCTTCCTTGTTCAGTTGATACGTCTTTGGAATCAATTACCTGCACGTATCCAGGGGGCGGAAAACATGCATACTTTTAGAAGGTTACTCCGGTCACATATTCCTTAGTATTTTATAATATATATATATTTATTTTGAATTAAACTTAATAATTTAGTCTTATAGTATAAGTTGTATTAATTATTAATTTTGGCATAAATAATTATAAGAATGTACTTTATAAGGTGAACATCTTGTGTACGATTTTTCTAAATAAATATGAATATGAATCTCCTATAATCCTTCGAGGGACATGGGGTAGGACTCCATCAAACCCATTTTGGTGCTATATCCTTCAATTCATTTAAGGTTGCAACAGTTGATGCGAGTTCAAGTTAAGAGCTGTTGGCACATAGCAGCGTGTAGCTAATCCAATTCTATTTCTTCATTTTATTTCGTCGTTTATCCTGTCCTAGTCGGAAGTTTAATTTTTCTTTAATAATTAATATATATAATAACTTGTCCGAAAAACACATAATTTACGAAGGCATTTATATTTCTAAAGCAAAACATTTGTCCATAAAAAATATTTCTAAACTTTTCTCTTCATATACGAAGCACAAACGAATACCAATCAAATAAATCATCATGTTTAAAACATTTCTATAGATAAGAACTATTATGATAACTTAAGAGGTTTTAACATCATAATTATTAGCTTTACGCTCATGTTTATTAAATCCCTGATGATTTTATAGAGAGTTTTGCTATAAAATAAATTCATAGCGAATATGAAAATATGAAAATTGACCGAGTTTGCTGCATATCTGCAGCTCAAAAATTGAGAGAAAAAGAAACTCTACTGCAAAACTCTTTTGCAAAAGTAATTTTTTTTCAAAGATTTTTCATTTGTAAAAAGTTTTTTTCTTCTCAATTCTCGAGATGCGAATTTGACCGCATAGAGTTAGCCTTGCATTCAAGTAAATACTTAATATTTCGCCTCAAATATTATTCACACTTAACATTGTTTTTAAGTGAAGATACCAAACCGTCTTGATGAGTATACGGTTCTTGCTGATACGAAACCCCCTCTTTTGCAAAAGAAATTTCTTTTTCAAAATTTTTTCTTTTGTAAAGAGTTTTTTTCACTGCTAATTTTATACAAACAAAGTATTCACTATTGATCTCGATAAATACATAAATCTAGACATCTTTTGCATATAACTTTTTTTAAATTTTGTACTACATATAAAAGTACGCAAGATAATAGAGGTCCAAGAATTGAACCTTCCGACACATCTTCAATAAAGCTATGTAGTACCTATTATCACTGCGTTTTTCTAAATCTGAAAACTATTGAAAATATGTACGAGACGAATTGAAGATAAAAAATGAGTCATCAAGAATAGTTGGCAGAGTAGTATCTATGAGATCGTGTCAATAACTACTACTATAACTATACCCACACATAAAAAGATTTCCGGTTATCCTTTTTCGGAAAGCCTTAGATACCCGTTGTTGCTTCTATCTAATAACAAATCCCAAGGTTTGAAAAATGAACCTCTGTTTGTGGTTTATCTGTGTATTTTACTTTTGTAAATGGCGACTAATGTCAGTAGAATTCTTATAGGTACGTAATTGTCAAATGCGAATTTTACACACAATTGAGCGATTTTTTTAACGTAATGTGAATTTAATCGACAGTTTCATAATCGTTCGGTAATCATTGCACAAAAAATTCGGGTCGATTATAAGAGACTAACATAAAAGGAGATAGACAAAAACCCTAGAAGGTCACAAGGTTAGCTGAACATATCGAAGCTGCAAGGCATCAGATGTTAAAGTATGTATCTCCACAAATGTCAACGAGAAGAAGAACAATACAATTGATAATTTCTATAGGTGGCCCCTCCAACGAATTTTAACTTGAGATTTAAAGATTTTTTCAAACAAAATTTATGTAGTTCACTAGCTACATATTACCAATTGACGACTATCCTGCACGTCTGGATTATAAGTTAAAGAGTTTTATGAAATTAATAATTATGATTATAATTATGAGATTTTTGTATGTCTGAACCGAAACTCCTCGCATTATTCAGGCGACACCTTTACAGTCACAAAAATCACAAGCGACATTTATACATTAGAACATGTGATTGGATCATATCTTCGATATATCGAGGGAAACACTGATAACATGGTGATTGCTGGGGTACCGAAAATTTTACCAATTAAGCTTTAAAAGACATTATGATTCTATTTCAAGATGGTGCTACGTAACAGCCGTGCTCGACTCAACAACTCTTTTAATCGTGTGTTTTGTTTTTAAATATAATTCAAAAGAATTTAGATGATACTTTTTGTGGCATCTGCTAAAACATGAAAAGATAATAATGTAGAAAGTAGCTTCAAATAATTCCCTCTCTTCCTTTCTTAAATGTTTATAATGTGTTTATGGAAGTTTCTATCTGGTCCAGTTTTTAAACTTATTCATAATCTCCGCTCTTTTACGGCTTTTCTACATATTAATAACTGTTCATGTGATCTGTAAGGAAATTGTTTTCATCTAAGGTGATTCTTAGGTTACCTGCGGATTCCAGTCAAAGCCTACCAAAATAAGTAGGCTTACAAGCATTATCATAGTACACTGTCGAGTCAGCGCATGTGACCAATTAAATTGCAGTTTTTATTTCTATATCGACTCCCTCTTGGGCTAACCATGTTTTTCGATTGAAACAGTCTTTCCAATAAATTCGAGAAAAACATTTATTTACCAAGGTTTGCAATCGGAGGGCATTTCCACAAATCAGAGGGTAACTTTATAAATCAAAAGTTTCATTCTTGTAGCCAACAAGCTCCATTCTGTGTAGGTGAGTGAGAATTAACTGTAGAGTCCTTAGTGTTGTCTTGTTGAGCCTAATAGTTTGTTTGTTAGGTTTGTATTAGGTCTACTCCAGAGTTCCTTCATAGTTTGCGCGTCTTTTCATTCCCACAGATATCGCTGTGACATGGCATCCAAAGAACGAGTACCCTGTTATTCCGAGAGAGGGAATTCAGGGTGGTTTTACATTCCAAAACCAGTTTGGAGGTTGTATGTAAATTGTTTTGGCAAGGCCTAGACAGCTGCTTGGTTGTCCGAGCAGATGACAAACTCCTTATTCCCAGTAACTGAGTTGAGGAGATATCTTCCCGCTTGGATTCCGCCTGGAAAGTCGTGACATGTTTTTCTAGGCAATTTCCATATGTGGCTCCTCGTAGAAAACACCTGCTCCAGTTCTTCTTCAGATTTGGAGCCGTCTGTGTAAATTATAGTGTTTGGTAATGGTTGAAGTATCGAATGTGATTGCCATTCCGCTCGAGATGGAATTCTTGTGTTAAAGTTTTGTTTTTCAGCATAGTTTTGAGGAAGTGGTCACTGTTCGTATCTATGTTAGGTGTGATACTCTGTAAGAAATCTAAATTTGTGTGAGTCTAGCTCTGATTGAGAGACAGTCTCAGCGCTGCGATTGTCGCCCTCTTCTCGATATATATTTGCACGGAGTATATATTGAAGTGGATGTCGAGAGCCCGATTTCTGGTTGACTAGAGAGCGCCACTTACATTGAGGAGGCACAATCTTTTAATCCTATATCTCATATGCCTTAGATCAAAGTGAAAATTAGAGCCCAGGCATACAAAAATTTATTGATGTCGTTGAGGTGAGCCAGTTTCGATCAAATGTGGACAATGTGTGGTTTCCCTTAAATTGAACAAGAGATTTTTTTAACACAAGTATTTTTTTAAATAGTCCAAGTATAAGTCCAAGCCTACAGTATAGAAAAACAAAAGGCTTCAGAGATTGAATACCTCTATGTTTTCGCATATAAATTTCATTGAAATCTAGAATTTTGTAATAAGGCCAAGACTGAAATACACACTTGCTTACAGATAATATTTACGATCTGTAGGTCAAAGCACGGATACAAAAATATATAAAAGGAGAAAATTCAATTTCTCTCCTATTTACTTCTATTTTATTTACAAAATTCCATTTGAAAACGTAATTCAGAAAGGAATGGAACCTACATACGTACATAAGTACATATATGACACGAGCCCTACTCAAGCTTGTTGACGACTTTGCAGTAGGCTATAAAACGTTTTAATTGCCTCAAGCAAATTGACGTGCCCTTCTTTTCTTCCCAAGTATTCAGCTTACAGTTTTGTAGGCCTTAGTTCTTTGCCAATTTTGGCGTTGTCCTTTGCGGTTTTACATATTAAACGATGCGAAAACACGAAGCACGACTATATATAATTTTCCCTTAGAGAATTGGTAAAGGTTCATGGGTCTCGTAAATAAGTTTTTTTTTCATATGACTATCGTAAGGTTCATGCATCATAAATCGCTACTTATATGAGTATTTCTTGGAAAATGTCTATGCGGAATAATGATTATTAGGAAAATAAGGGAAAAAAAATCCTTATTTAACCTATGCACGCAACTAATGGGATGGACAAGAAACGAAAAATTTTGCATTTGTCACGCCAAGGATGTTATTATTATTAAATCACCAAGAAAATTGTATTGGAGCTGTGCGGGCGGAAAATCATCTGTTTCTGGCAAGCAACACTACAAGATTGTGAAAGTCATTTCTCAAGTTCCACTACAAAGGAAAAAACTTTTTTACTTCCACTCATATAAATTTTAAGAGTGTTTTTAACTTTTCCGCCGCTTTCATCCCTCCTGGGAAATGATTCATTTAATGAGATACAATTCTTTCCGTTGCGCGTAAAAACGGATAATTGAACTTTTAATATTCAGCCGGAGTGGATGTGTATGCTTAAAATTTTAATAAACTTTGGGATTGGGTGTAATTAAAAAGCGAGGATTAATCAACTTAAATTATTCAGCTTTTAATTAGAGGTTTGGGATTTTAAATCTTAACGAAAATACAACCTCCCCCCACCACGTATCGTGTCTGCTTATTTTACGGAAGAATGCTCGTTATAATACAAACTTGTTGCGCTCAACAACAATGGCCTTGTGCCTTGTGATTCTTCTCGAACAATAGTAATTCGGCAGAATTGAAAATGTGATACTGCATCCCTTTATCACAGAGCACTAAAAAAGAAAGCATCAGAAGTCTCACCTAAGATGTGCCAACTATACAGGGTGTTTCCGGCCGTCCATATAGCAGGAGGTGATAGTAATCACCTAGGCAAATAAAAAATTACATGGAAGAGGGGGAAGGCCATATCAAATTAAAGAGGGGAGTCCATAGTTTTCCGTTTAACCACCTTTTTGTAAAGAAAAAGATAAGGCAGTCCAGTCCAAAATTTTTAGTTTAGACTACCATAACTTCTGAGAGGAGAGGAGTATGGGGCTGGTTGACGAGCATTGAAGCCCTGCATACAATGAACTCTTGATGGTGACCGTGAACTCTGTATTTTTAAGGATACAGGTTGGATGTTTTGTGAAAACCTATCATATTTTCTTTTTCATCCTACAAGTCCGTAACAATTGATATGCCCCTCCTGCCATACAATTTTTGTGTCTAGGAAAGTACTATAACCTCCTGCCCTATGGACCACCATAATGGAAACACCCTGTAATGTTATTCCCTGCTGGGTGTCGGGTTACAGGGATGTACCAGCAAAGGTGATTGCCAGGTAGGATTCGGTTATGAATAAACCATATGCTCAGTGGAAGAATTCATAGGTGGGCGAACTGACTTCTGCGAGATATCAAGACAGCTGTGGTCCCAGTTATGAAATTCTGGTAAGGAGGGACCGTAATGATATCCGGAATCTTACTGCAGATAAAGAGGCAGTTTTGGAAAACATGCGGAATGCGGAATCTGTGTAAGCTGTATGATCGAGAAGGAGGTTGAGAAGTGGTTGAGAAGGTGTGAAGTCTCCGTTGAAGAAGTGCGCTTGGTAGCTACTTTTTTCGCAAATTGGGCGAAATTGCAGACTAAAACTCATCACGTCTTGCAGCTTGGGGGACCTAGTAAGGCAGTAAGGCTCAATATGTCTTGTAGCTTGTTTTTATGAATCCCGCCTGGTAAATTGAGCATTTAGGTAGGATCCCGATGATGTGACATCATAATGGACCATTGATGGTCTATCAAGTAGCTAATCGCAGGTACATAGTATTTCGATAGTCGCCACTCTAACCTGACCTGTAACTTTCACATGTAGATACTTAAGGTCTGAACTATAATATTGATGTATGATGATGTTCGCTAAGTTTCGCTAATTTTCTTTGTTTGCCAATTCGGTAATATACAGGACTCTCTCTCTGTGGTGATTTCCTAAATATTTTTGTTTTTCCGATACTTTCGTCTGTAAATTTTTAAAAGTTTAATAAAGTTGGCACTGAATTTTGAAAAATTTAGCATTTCGTCAATTTTGCCGTTTTTCCACGTTTCGTTCTACGCTATAAAAACTGATGCGCATAGAAAAAAGTAAAAGTAAAAAAACAAAAAAAAAAAAATAAAATAAAAAAAAACGGAAAGGAAAGAGAGATATGAACATTAGAAAAAAAGTGGAATTTATAAAAAAAAAGGCAGCTGATAAAAATTATTGTTTTCTCTACAACGAAGAAGAAGCGATGTGGAGGTACTGAATATTGTCGACTGTAGATACCTGTGGAGATTTTAAATCAATAGTGATAAGTGAAAAGAACATACTTAAACCGCTTGTTAGAGCTTGAAATATAATATTACATGTTCCTTTGTCTATAATAAAACATTACCGCATAGATTTTAATTATTTTGTGGGACTCAAGTTGGAAACGGACTCTACAGCCGACACTGTGTAAGAGTTAAAAATGTTAGCTATTAACTGTGAAATTTGATTCGTACTCGCAAATTCCATTATTGACCTTTGTAGCAATTTATATCTTTTCCTAAATAATTTAAAATGTTTTTTGTTCACACATAATTCATATTTATAAATAACCGGCAAGAATTCAAAGAAATTAATCTCATTTCATTCAATTTGCTTTAGAGTGTTAAGAAGAAAAAAATCTTCCATTGAATTTTATGGTATCTTCATGGTATCGTCATGGTAATGATGGTTGGCTTAATTAATTTCACTTAAACTTGGCTTAAGCGATTCATTTAAAGTCTAAAGTTCTTCGCACTAAGAAGAATGTGAGAAAGTGTGGATGACAAGCTTCATTTGTTCAATTGTTCATGCCAATGAACTTCTTGGTAATTGATATTAGTAAAATTTATAGGATGAATTAGTTTTTGATTATTTTTAAAATTTTCATGTTAAAATGAAAATAAAAAAAAATATTTATATGCAAAACTTGAGCGATAATGAATGAATTTTCATAAGAAAATAATTTTCTCATTCCTCTTCAGCATAAATTGTTTGAACATTTGTACGAATAGGCTAAGTTAATATCAATAAATCTTACAAGACACAGACTTAGAAACAAGTTTTTAATTAGATACAGCTATAGTAAGGCAGGCTATACTGAATCCAGCCTAGAGACATGAATAACTAGCAATATGAAGGTATTTCAGATGAAACAACATGTTTACCAATTAAAAGATTGATAGAAGAAAACTATGAAGCCTTCCTTAGTTGTCGATAAAGAATCTCTTTTCAAATATACAACAAAAATATTAGGAAAGCTAACAAAGGATTTTTCGAGAAGTTCTACCATTAGATAGAGGATACAGAACTTTCAATACAAAATAAATATGCTAATAAAATTGGGTTAATTTAAAGGTCGAATGGCATCTTTATAGAATCAAGAAAATAGAATGTTTCGATCGGTTGTCAAATGTCGGCCACCAATATTCTCATTTCTATTCCCTTTCTATTTGATATTGTAAGTAAAAATAAATTCAATCGAATCAATGTCGGCTGAAATAAAGAGCGAATTTTCGAAAAACATAACCTTTAAAACGGGTCGAAATAATAGTGCTTTTAAAAATTTCTTAAAAAAAAAAACGTTAATAATACAAAGTGGGTAAATTGCATGACATGTAATATGGTGGATAAAAAAAAAATGGAGATATTGATAAACTGGTTGGCGATGCAATGAAATACATTTTCGGAGAAATATCAAAGCAAAAATTTGGCAACGTTGAAACTTGAAAATTAATGAACATAGTCTTAATGCAAATATGAACAAGTTAAGAGCCTCCTTAGAGCCCTTAACTCATTATGCAAAAAAATTAAGAGTACCTATAGAAGAGATTTTGTCTGTTGTATGTATTTTATGTAATCTGCATACGATTTGATAAAATTTAACTGATAAAATTGACAGCTGATAAAAACAAATTAAAGATAATATTACTCAGTCTGGAGAGCAATTTTGTATGTTTAATGGAATCAAATATGATTTGTAATTATTGCCGTCAAGTTCATTAAAATGAAATTAGTTTAATCACAGTGTGCCCGTATATGTGATCGCATTCAGTAGAAATTTATTTATTTATTTATGACACAACGAAAGTAATAAAAGTCAATATCATTTTCTGTAGATTTTGATTTATTCAGAATATCCCAACAAGGGTAATAACTAAAGCAGAATATACATATATATACAATCCGAGCATGATACAAAGATAACAAGGTATGCCCGATTCGAGATGAATTTTTTGTGTTGCTACGTCATGAGGTGACAACGGGAAAAGTAATTATGTGCTAGTGGGAAAGCAAAGAAATTTCCAAACAGAAAATTTTTTTCACTTTGATAAGGACGATTGAAATTGAGACGAACAAATTTGTGACAATTGTCGCCAAAGGAGGCAAGCAACAAATTGACAGATTTTCCAGCCATATTTTATTAATCTTTGTATCATGCAATCCGAGTACATGAGCGTAGCCAAAATGCCCTGTATTTCTGCATGTTTTAATTTGTTGTTCTTATATCATTTTGCTACCTTTGGTCCTCGCTATAAAATTTATGTTTACTTCGGTAAAGATTTCTGGTTTGTTTTCGGCTTAACGCATTGACACAGGAAAAACCATGAAATTTCGAAGGGGCACGAAGCAAGTTTTACTAACACAACTTTTTTACCACTGAATTTTTTTTCTCAATTATTAACTATTTTATGTTCATGTTTGCAAATTCAGTAAATACATTTGGGTTTAAGAAAGTAAAAGCAATTAAAACTGTGTACAGGTTGTACAAGTTCTACGGCGCTTATGTACAAACAATAATCAGTGTTAATCTGTTAATGTGTTAAAAATGATCACTTCCATCTGTTTTAGGTGTTATTTCGATGGAGTATCCTGAGAGGGATACTAATCAGAACTAAGTTTATTGAGGAAAAAATTTCGTTTGACATTTTTGATAATAAATATTAGTTTTTGTTTCTTTTTAATTATTTTACTATTAGATACTATTTTGTTTTTTATAAACTTTTTTACTGAAATATATTTTCGTCTTTTGTCAGATTTAAAAAAAAAAAAAAAAATCACGACAAACGACACTATATCAAGTACCTAGTCATCCCATTTTTGTTTCTTTTACCGAAAATCTACCCTGTTACACATACCCATTAAAGTAATAACCCACTGGTAAAACTATGAATATTTAGTCTACTAAAACTTACTGAGTGCTCCGTAAAAAGTGAATCATAATTCAGACTGTGATTGGTTGATACTTATGGCCATATTCACCAAGCCATTTTAATATTTAATTTAATTTAATTATTATTGAGAAACTGCAATTAAATTTTTGTAGCTATTCACCAACCTTAATAAAATAAAAAATTCCGAAAATTTCGAACTATCAGCTGCGAGAATTGCGAATTTGGCAAGTGACAGTTGATGGAATTTAAATATTATTTAAAAAGTTAAAGCAAGTTTTTTGATGTACTATTTATTTGTTTATTTGTTGACGTGCCTTTAGAAAAAACAATTTTACAATTAAATTCTTCTTCGGTTTCAGGCATACGAATATATTCTTCTCCTAATTATGAAATGGCTTTTGACACCCTTAGAATTATTCTGCTTATGGTAGGTTTAGAAAGGCCAAACAAATCTCCATTAATTATTTGAAAACTTCCTGTTGCATAATATCTAAGGGCAATAAGTAGGTATGTACTTGGTCTTTCACAGAAACTGGATTATTTCTTTCCTGTTTCTGTGAAAGTTCAAGACGTATTTTATTTGAAACTTTGTTTTTTTGTTTTTAATTTTCCCACCATTTTCCTTACAAGACTTTTGGGTAGTGTGAGTCTACATTAGAAGAAATCGGTATCCTATTTTAGGAACAACTTTGGCCGGTATGTACTGCGATTCTCTAATAACACAATAAATTCTTCATCTGAAGATTCATTATCGTATCTTGCTGCGGATGATCTAATTTCTTCCAAAGCAGTAATAATTAAGATTAAAGTAATTCGTATTCACTTTTTAATCCACTTGAATCTAAAAACGGTGCTTCTATTTACTGGTATCGGCTTATATCTAAACAGTTAAAGTTTCGCTTCTTCCATCTTCTAAAAGCGCTATCAAAAATATGGCATTTGACTGCATGACATTTCAATAAGCTGATAACGAAATTAGGTTTATTTAAGAGAGGGTAAGGCCTCACTTAAAATTAAATTAAAATTAAATTTTTATTAAATCGACTCGGTAAGTGTTGTTGGTGAATAGCTTTAACTGAAAATTAATTTAATTTTGCTTGGTGAATACGGCCCTTAGAATATTAAACTTGACCCTAGTAAAAATCTCATCGTTTTTAGAGAAATTTGAAAAAACAAAAATATTTATGTGTTGCCATTTCTACAAATAACCTTGTTTGCATTTTTATTATTTTTTTTTACTATACTCTTGAATAGTTGACGTGAAGTTATATCACTTATAATTTCATTGAAAATAACAATATTCCCGTTTCTGTGGACAAAATATAGGAAGTGTTGCACCACTTCAAAATTTCCATTAAATGAGCAAATTTTTACTGTATTGTGTCAATGCAGCCCACGGCAATTTTGTTTTTATCACAAAAGGCTAATGTTTAGAGATAAAATTTTGGTAGAATTCCTGTAATCCTTATTGAAAAAGTATTGTGTACTTGGATGAGCTAAGAAACCTAGAGAAATAGATAATTTGTCTTTTGACGGATTTGACAAATAAAATTTTTACTTTTAATTATTTTTACTTGGGAATAACAATTATATGGTATATATTATGTTCAGCTATTCATTTGTCAAATTTAATAATTATGTAAAACCCTCATTATTAAATTAGGGCTAAAAGAAAGCAAAACACTTGTCTAGCAAATATTCCACAAATATATTTATTTAAGTTTTAAAAGAATTAAAACTACGTTGTAAATTACAAAATCCCGAAGCGTTGCGCCTTATTGGGGAATTATCAAAGTTTGATGACTTATAAAAATAGGCCTGGTTTAAGTAGCGGACTTCTGTCTGAGAAATCTATTTGATCTTTCACTAATACATCGCAATTAGCTAGAGCTCGTGTAATAACGAAAATTTAAAATTTATCAAGTATAGGACCATTACTTAAATTATGTAATAGAGTAAGGTTATTGATGTTTGTAGGTACTATGATTTTCCATAGCAAGAGGTTTTGAGAGACCCGATTTAGGCTTCTTGTGTTTAGCTCCGTGGAGCAGTCGTCACACTTAATTTTATATATACATGTTTTTTCTAAATTTGAAACTTTATTTTTAATTTTATTGTTAACCAAAATTCACTTTAAATTGTAGAACACTTTTAAGGCTATTAGTTGTACCCTTAATATATGGAACTTTTCGCCATTTAAAATTATTTTGGAAATTAACAATCGGAAAAATTAAATTTAATGCAGCCTTTCTATTTTTTTGGTATAAGAGTTTGTAGACTATTTTCTTCGTGTAACCGTTATTTGTGGCAATGTCGATTATCATGTTTAATGCCTTAATTTTGTATTTAAGTAGAACATTTTTAAGGCTATTAGTTGTACCCTTAATATATGGAACTTTTCGCCATTTAAAATTATTTTGGAAATTAACAATAGGAAAAATTAAATTTAATGCAGCCTTTCTATTTTTTTGGTATACGAGTTTGTAGACTATTTTCTTCATGTAACCGTTATTTGTGGCAATGTCGATTATCATGTTTAACTCTTTTTTAAAATTTTTTGGACTTAAGGGATCTTTGCTTAGTCTGTAAGCATACTATGGAAGGCTACCATTTTTGTGAACCAAGGATGATTGGAGTTAAAAAGTATCACAGCGTCAGAATATGTTTCCTATATATGTCAAAACTTAAGTAATTGTCAGTAATTAAAATGTTAATATCTAAGAATTTTAAGTTATTATAATCAATGTCTACGGTAAACTTTATACAGTCGTCTAGGCTGTTTAAAATGTTATTAACAAAGTTGGTATGCTGCGCTGCATACCAGTCCAAATAGAAAAAATGTCATCCACGTAATGCCGTGATAATGCCCAAATACACGTGTTTTACTTTCTTTTAGCCCTAATTTAATATTGAGTGTTTTACATAATTCGAACATGTTCCAACAAGTGCCCAAATACTCCTCGATTGAATACATTAAAATTTAATAAGTAAATAGTTAATAATTTGTTACTTATAGTAAGTAACTATATAGTAAAACACAAGAATTAATTTATTATTTGCTTTTATTTATTTATTCAACCTATATGCAGCATTGAAAATTATCCACTTAATGCGTTTTCCAGGTTTAGAGAAAAAATACTGAACTGGACAATATGCTTAATACTTTGCAATGCAAGCCAATATTCAAATATGACCACGTTAACAAAAACTAAATGGGAAACAATTTACTATTGTTTTCAGAACACCGACTACGAAATTTTTGAATTTAACAATTTCTTAGTTATTCCAGAAATATAATCTATCCATTCGAATCTGATATTTTCAAAGGTTGTTTTGTATTAACTATTTTTTCGAATAAATCTTAAAAGCTACTAAACTAATTTCTAATTTTTCTACTATTTGTAGAGAAAGTGGATAATTTGTTAAATGGCAGGCGAAAATAGTTACATAATTCTCAATATTTTATTTTTCTGAGTGAAGGTATAATGATGTTTTTGAAATTTCAAAAAAGTCCTTGTACTTAATTCAAAAACGGTGAGATTATCACTAAGCTAAAGTTTTCATATTCTAGTAACAAGTTATCATCTCCTTAAGTATAATTCACTTTATTTACGGGACCGCCTGTATAAAAAAACATTTAAAACTGATAACACTTTTTATACCCTGGACTAGATGATGAAATCATAAGGTATACTAAGTTTGTCATTCCGAAAACCCACGCACAATATTCAAAGTTATTTTGAATTTTGAATGTCCCTCTGTCCGTCCGTCCGTCTGTACACACGATAACTCGAGAACGAGTACACTTAGAGATCTGAAATTGTGCACACGAGTTTAAAAAATAAAAATAAAATTAAGTTCGAAAATAAGACAAATCGGGCAACTCGTGGGGTTGTCATACACAGCGTTTTCATAAAAATAGTAAATATAATTCCAAAAATGGGCTGAATCTCAACGCCTTCTTGGTGTTGCCTTATCAAAATTAAGGTTTTTACGCATACTGTGACAACGCTCAGTCCTATACGATTTTATTGTACTGAAAGGTTCTTTACAATATAAAATCCTATGAAATTTGTTATAAGCATTTTTATTGTCCGACGAACAGTTTTAGAAACTTATGCGAAAACTCACTTCAAAAGTCAAACTTGCACAGAGAGGTGACCATACGAATTACATACATACGGCCATTCATCTAGGGTCTTAGACCAATTGTAGCTATTTTACTTTTCTTTGCGAGTCTTTGAATTGTCTTCATTACTATAATTTGGCAGATAGGATTTATGGTAAGGTAATAAATGCAAGTAAAGAGTTAATTTATCAAAAATTAACTGAATAAAAATGCTTTAAATACACTCTTGAAGAACTAAAGAAAAATTATTTTCAGTATTGAAGAACTCTTTAGTAATTGAAATAATTTTAAAATACACAATTTAAATATTAAAAACAAACACTCTTATGAGAAAGAAATATCACTTATTGAGGATTATTTTGAAATGTGATTGAAATTGGTTAGGTAATTTAAATACCATTAGAGTAATTAAAAACATTTTTACATAGTTTTCATACAACTTCATAAGTAAAATGCGTTTTCGTATTTTTAATATATTAAAACTATTTTCCGAAATATATTTCTTACGATAATATTCCTCATATCGATATTAAAAATAATAAATTTACAACAATATTTTCTAAACTAAACTTTACAAAAAAAAAAAAAAAAATAAACGCGGGCTTCTGTCTGTCTGTAACATATGTTTTTCTCGCAAATGACGTGATATAAGAATTTGAAATTTAGCAGAATGTTAGATCTTTGTGACACACACAAATGTATTTCGACAGTCAAAGATTATGAAATATTTATCATTTGAAAGGGCTACTTTGAAGGAGTCCAAATGTTATTTAAAATTTTTGGTTTTACTTGGATAAAAGGCTATAGCCCAAAATGTACGAAAAAACACCGTCTTCCGCTGATTTTCTAGGTTTCTAAAGCTAAAATTTTGATATTATCAGGGTTAGTAAGAATAAAATTCGAGCGCCCTAGTAAGATTGCATCTATAAAAACTGTTTAGTTATGATGGCTTGCAACATTAAGTGCAAAGCTCTTATGTAGTAAAAATGAAAGTCTCACAAATGATATCTTTCCACACATATGAAAATTCCGAATATGTCTAAAACAAGCTTAGATTAAAAGTTAAAAAACTCGAAGACGATCATTCAAAATGTTCTCAGGAATATTGTAGTGTCCAGAGAGAGTCCGGGTGAGGAAGTGAATCATGTTCGGTATAACAAAAAAAACGGCAAAGAAATGGTAGACATCTTTTAACCAAATCCCAACATGTCGTGGAGAGATATGGCTGATAATGCTGGAACATCATCTGCTACGGTCCATTGTATTAAAAGAAGAGAAGGCCTACGAAGTATTCATGTTCAAAAAATCCTGGATAAAATATCACAGAAGAACCAAGTTGTAAAATCCAGGAGCCTGATTTTGCATGAAAATTTCCTAACGAGATTCGACTGCTGCAGTATAGACAATGAAACTTACGTGAAAGCGGATTTCAACCAGCTTTCAAGTCAGGAATTTTTTGTGGCAAAAAATAGGGCAGTGACACAAATCTTAAGTCTAAGAATATTTGATGCACCAAAATTCCCGGTGAATGCATAATTTGCAAGCAATATGTACGTGTGTGGCCAGAAGTCATCACTTTTCGTGACCACCAAGCACAGTTAATACGGGGATATGTATGTACATACGTTAAGAAGTGTTGTCGGAAGAGCCGCCTTCCATTTTTTAGAATGCATAATGCATTTTCTAGTCGGAGTTAGAAACTTGCTACTACCACAGAATAGCGAGAGATATTTACGACGTCCAGTAGTATACCCAAGAAAACGAATCCTCCAAATTGTTCGAATCCGCAACTAAGGGCAATCGAAAAATTTTGAGCTAATAGTTATTAAAGATAATCAAAAATTATAACAAAATAACGCTCCTCTAACGTGGAGACTTTTAAGAGGCATTATAAAAGAGCATCCGATAAGTTCGATAATGTCTCTGTACAAAATGAACAACATAAAGCAAAATGTTTACCAATTTTATAGTACGTAGTAATTATCAGCCATTCCACATGAAACCGATCATCTTGGAACCCGACCATCTCCAATTTGGATGAAACTTTCACAGTTTGTGGGGAATAACAAAATAGCTCACCGAATTTTTCTGTTTTCTCCTCCCAGCCTCTACCCCTAATGGGGGGTTAGAAATTTTGTGATTTTATGATGAAGAATCATTTTCAAAACATTATCATATCTCCAGAACGGAGCAACCACGTTTTGTGATTCAAATGACAAATGAAGCTTAATGCTTTAGATTAAAAAAACATAATAGCACTGAATGAAAATTCGTTTTTATTAATAATAATAACTAAAAATAAAATATTATTGTTATTCACTAGAGAGGACTTCTAGCAATTTTTTTCTATTTTGATTTTGAAGTTAAAAACCTTATCTATCTATGTACAAAAAATTGAAATGGCGTTCGGCCTCGTTTTTGAGATATGAATTTTTAAAGTCACCGTATACCTAAAGTAACGCACTATGGAAGCACCGCATCGAGATGAATGTACAGTTTTTGTTTTCTACTGAGCACCTCTAGCACTTTTTTTTTTGTATTTTAATTTTGAGACTATAAGTCTTATATATGCACCTAGGTGCACAAAATTCGAGAGTTTTTCTTTCAATTGCAGAATAATCTCTTCAGTGTCTTTGTCTGCTTCAACCTCTTCAGTTATATTCTAAGGAACTTTGAATATCCTCTCCTTTATTTTATTGCATACATCAGTACTTTTTGATTCAGCGTAGCTTTCTTTCTTAATTCTCTTTCTAGCCACGGGAGAGCTCCTCATTGAAACTAAGGCTCTGTTGACTGATTCTAAGTCAGGCTGAATAAATCCCTCGGAATTTTCGGTGATCGTGCTTGTAAAGCTTGCATTTTATGAGGGAAGGAAATCAACGTCAAGATTGGAAGTATTGGCTGGCTGTATGGTACCATAGATTGTGGTTACTTTAAGGTAGCAAATACAACAGAATTTTTTACCTACCCCCAATACCTCCTTCACTCCTTTTTTGGTATCGTTCACAAGCACTACACTTCCACTTCATTGTACTTTTTCTTCAATAGAATATACTGTTTTTGTCTCTACACTTTTTTTAACCACACGCGTAGATCTTTTTGCTTTTTTTTTGTTTTTAGAAAATGAGATAAACGATAAACTAAATTACTAAGAATAAGGTATTTCGATCGCTTTACACTTATTTATTTCACACTTTGAATTGATTTTACTGGTTCAGGTAAAACATGCAAACTACGAACTACTGAATTTCTAAATTGCTCAATACGAAAATAGGCACTGTCCTAAATTCAAAATCCCAGGTGTCAGACCTATAGGTTAAGTACATTTAAATCTGCAGGACTTAAAACTTGATCTGCCAATGAAATTACAAAGTATAATTTATTACATATTAAATTAACCTTCAAGGGAGAAATTTAGGGAAATGTATTCTCTTCTGATGTGTAAATCGAAAAACAATCCGAATCCAAAATGAAATGTATTAAAAAAATGCACACAAATTTAGTTTCTGGAAGAGGTGTATGGGAAGGCGTAAATAACTTACAGCTAGGTAAGAAGACTTATAGATAAACTATACACAGATACAAGTCAACACGAAACACAAATATGAATGTACGGTGACTTTAAAAAATCATAGCTCAGCCAAAAATAATCGAAATTTTTTTGCACATAGATAGTTAAACCTTTTTGCTTAAAAAGAAAAATACAAGAAAAAAAATGTGCTAGAGGTCCCTAGTAGAAAAAAGAAACAATACATTCCTCTCAGTGCAGTGCTCTCACAGTGCGTTACTTTAAAAAATCATATCTCCAAAACGAAACCGAACGCCATCGTAATATTTTGCCCATAGATTAGGTTTCTAACTTAAAAAAAAAAAAAAATATAAAAAAAGTTAATAATACTTTTTAAAAAAAAAAAAAAAAAATGCTAACAGTTTTTCGTTCAGTGTATGGTATATTTTTTTAAAAAAAATCTAAAGCATTTGAATTAGAAAAATCGGTTGTTCTATTCTCGAGATATGATTTTTTGAAAATGACGCTTCATACTAAAATCACGAAATTTCTTATCACCCTAGCGGGTGAGTAGGGGATGGTATGGGAAAAAAATATGGGTAAGTTATTTTGGTATTTCCTACAAGTTGTAAAAGTTTCATTCAATTCGGATACGGTCGGGTCGAAAACACTTTTGATCGTTTTCTCGTGGAAATGCTGTTTTATCATTGCGGTTCTGTACAATACAGAAGAGTAAGTAATCGTTCAAGAAAAATTATTTGATATAAAAAAAAATTTATTTTTTTGTTGTTAATAAATTTATGGTCTGCTTGCTTTCCAAATCAATCCTTATAACAAAAAAACTGCCGCTTTTTTCGTCAGTCTCAAATGTTTTTTGTGCTAAATTAAGACAACTCTTACTAATAAGGCCAACTTTTATATGATCACTCTTTCGTCCGTCTGTTTGAATGTTATTCAGTTATCACAGGAAAATTTGGATTAGGTTTAAATACGAGTTAAATTCGGTTGATCTCGATTGTTTTTTAATAAAGTTCTGATATGGCACCCTGTTCGGCCGATAGAATTATTTTATTTAAAATGAAGTTGTTTTAATTTATTTGTAAAAAATTCAAACATTGAAGCTATAGTCTTTTCTAAAATCCTAGCTTCCTTATATAGGTAGATTCGAAAAAAACAAAAAAAATTGAAATTGTTTAAGGAAAAAAAACCCTTTAACACATACCTTTCAAAAGGATGAAAATCGTAAGTCCATGAATTATCCAAGAAATATTCCACATTTTCATCATTTTGCTGGTAACTATATTATTTTTAACTCACACTAATATTTTTTTTTTATTACAAAATTTCACTCTGTGTTATCACCACTACTATCGTGCGTGCACACTTATCAATTATTACTCTTATCACTTTATGAAATTTCCAAATATTATTTTTATGAATTCGAGTAAAACTCTCACTGCAGACTTAATAAAATTTGAAATTTAATATAAAACTTTTTCATATTTCTTATACAAACAGAGACACAGATGAAACGACGAAAAAATTTTTCTGACTGAGGCAGGGTGCTACCACAAAACTCTCTGTAATAAAAATAATTCGATATCACTTGGACATTTTTCAATATAATCTTTCGATTCGATTGGGAAAGCACTTGGAAAAATTGAATTTTCCTGTTTGCTTTTTACTTGTTTTTTTTTTTCACTTTCACTCCGTGTTTACTTAATGAATTTTCTACGATAATAAAAATGATTAAATTTAAAATCACTTTATCACTATGTGACTTAAATTGAGGGGGTTTGAAGAAAATTTAGAAAAAAAAGGTTTTTTTTTCAAATAAAACTGAAAAATTTAAATTTTTGAATATGAATATTAGAAGGACACTGCATTTTTAATAACTATTTTCCTTTTAAGGATTAATTTTTAAATTTATAAAACACCTTTTAAACTTGCAGGCAATATTTTGCTCGATTAGAAACTATCTTCTTCGTGGTGATTTATAACGACCGAATAGTGCACTGTCCCGTATGATGATGACTCGTTTATCACTTCAACCGCGCTCTATAAGTCCTACCACGTGTTCTCTTACATCCTTCATCCCATTGACTGAACGGTAAATATCAAAGCCAAGTCCACAGATGGATCCAATCCAACCAAATTCAAACACAACTAGGGTCTTCAGTACTCGACTGAAAACTGCGCATTTGTGTGTAAATTCAGTCTCTGTTGGGATTTTCGCCGTCGATGTCGACTGCTTTTTTGTCACTGTGATAATATGATGTAGGGGAAATAAAATCCTCTCTATCCATTGCAGGGAAATATGTGTAAGTATGCGACATGCGTATGCGCATATGGGGTATGTAAGAATACTGGGATTAATTTAGTACGGGTATTACCCCTGAAAGTTGGTTCTTGAGAGGAATTTTCTTAACGCACAAAAAGAAAGAAGATGAAGACGATGGGGAAAAAAACATTTGATTTAAGGAACTTATCTTGAGAAAGTTTTTGTTATCTTGGGTTGTGGTATCCAACAAAAGAAAACCAAAGTCAAGATTATCTAGTGAAGAATAGGGACTTATTGTTTGTATAAGCCAGGATAAAAGGAATGTTTGAAATTCGGATTTTTTGTTTGTTTTTTTATTTAAAGTAAACAGTCTACAGAATTTCTTAAGAAGGTATTTTTTGTTTTCATATGGGCAAATAAAGTATGTAAAGTGGTGAGGAATAAAAGATTTTGAAAAGGAATTTGAAATCTGTGAAGTTTTTTGGTATTTATGATATTTTGTGATTGAAGATGGATTAGTATTTATATGCTAGAAGAAAAGTTTGTCTGTCGGTTTACTCGGCTATTTTTGTATGTGTTCTCCCTATATATACGTATAACTATGTTATAATATGTACAGTAAGGCCTCCTACAATGCGGTAGATTCCGTTTTATATTGTAACATTTTCATTATTTTTTTAATTTCGTAAAAAACTTAAATAAAATTCAACATCATATAAAAACTAAGAGATTATGATTTTAAGTCAAAATTAAAAAAAAAAATTAATGTTATCCTCACAAATTTATTCTTCATCGTTACTTATTTACATTGGGAAAATAAGATTAGTTGATTTATGCCAATGAATTTGTTTCGTCAACAAATAGTATCAGTTGATTACGAATCATAATCGTTAACAAAACTTTGATTTAGCTAATCTTGTTTAGTCATAATATTTGTGAATTCAACTATTTGTTTAGTTAGTTTTGATAATCTTCCGGAATTGTATATGTGAGAATCTTCTGGTTTTTCAACTAATCTTTTGGTTGAATTAACTAGTTTTTACATAACAAATTTCGAAAAAATAGAAATATCAGCTAAAGCAGTCGTCGTTTATTCCAGTCTTTAGCAATCGACTAAGTAATATTTCCTCTTTCAACAAATTCGATTCTCCAAATTAACTACTTGCTTGGTTGATTTTACATATCTCAAATATTAGTAATCAACTAATCGAATTTGTTAAAATATACAATGAAATTGGAAAGCTCAACTAATTTTTTAGTTGATCATAATAATAAAAGCTATGAATTTAATTATTTTCATTATTTGTATGATTTCATTATCTGCCCGCAGTAAGCTGACAATATTATTAAAAAAAGGAAAAAAAGCATTCCGCATGGACAGAAACTCTATGTACATATACTCATCAGTAGAATAGAATAGATTAGAATATATTTCTTTAGTAGTGCAAAGATAACAAGATCTTAAACGTACAAAGTGAATCGAAATTATACATAATTAGTTAAATAATTTTGCAGCATTAAATTTGGGGAATTGCATTAATTGATTAAAAACTAACTTAACTAACTATGCTTAGCCAAACTAAATTAACGAATGATTATAAATTTAACAATAGACTCTATTTCTATTAGCTTATGAGTAAATGAGTAAATGGAGTAAATTTATAGAGCTGAGAGAAGAATTAGAAAAGAAACAAACAAAAAAGCTAGAATTGGTCTAACTAAGACCAATTCTTATGATACCCTAGATTAGAGCTGTCATCTGTTAAATCATTAAACCAGGACAACGAGTTCTAAATCCCGGATTTTTTAGCTTGAACATTGGACATTGTTTCCAGATAATTTTCTTATTTTACTTAGTGATGAAATAGGTTCAAACGAACTAAATTGAATCCGTCTTCAATTTAGGAACAAAAATATATCTCCAAACAAGTAAAAGCGAGAATTGGTCTAAGACCAATTTTTATGATACCCTGGATGAATGGCCGTAGGTAATTACGTATAATCGTTGAACGTTGAAGTGGTTTTTCGCATTTACTTCTAGAACGGCTCGTCGGACAGTAAAAATGTTTATAAACCATTTCATAGAATTTCATATTCTGAAGAACTTTTCAGCACAATAAAAACCTCTAAGACAGATCATTTTCACAGTATACGTAAAAAACCTTAATTTTTATATGACAACACCAAGAAGGAGTTGCCTGATTTAGTCCATTTTTGAAATTTTATTTACTATTACTATGAAAACTTCATGCACCCATCGGACGGACGGACGGACGGATGGTCGGACAGACAGACGGACGGCCCAACATGCCAAAATTAAAATAACCAACCCATTTTGCTCTACCAGCATTATTTCTGTGCGTTACAAAGGGAATGACAAACCAGGGTATACAAATATAGATACAATTTTACTTCTGCAGAAATAAAACATAAATTATCTAATATTAATTAAAGGGACTAAAAACATGAACTTTTTACATTTCTACTTTTCAGTCTGCCATATAGTTTTCAAAATAGTTTCCTTGTTTAGTAAATGTGAAGCTACATGGCGAGAGACTTTAGCTTCCAGAACCACTTTCATGGTGTCTAGCCCTGTGACCGATGTATATACACTTTTGATATGCAAAAAATCTAGAGACTTTTTTGGTCTCCGGTCTCTCGTTGTGTATTTCAAACCGAACGGGTTTCCATGTTCGGTTTCCGGTCTCCGAAGCTTACTAATTGGTCATCTCCAGGTCACCGGAAACTATTTGTGTGTACTATTCTACCAGTTAACTGTGGAGTGAGTTTGATAAAGTTTTTGTTTTATTTAATTTATTATAGGAAACAGGAAGGCAAACAATTAAGGATAATAAAAATATGCCTTATCTCAAAATGTATATTTTTAATATTTTCTAAAATAATTTTCTTTAAATGAAAATACTAATAATGTTGTTTGTTAGTAAATTATTAAAACTTCAAATTCGATGGTAGATAATAAACCCATTACGGAAAATAATTATTTTCGTCAATAGAGATTTGGTTATTTTTGGAAAAAAAAAATCACAGAAATTTGTTGTGTTATTATTTATCCCAGCAAATGTTTACACCAAGCCTAAATTTTTTCTTAAACTTCTTCACTTTTTGCATGATATAAAAATTTTAATAACTTTTGAGATAATGATTTCTAACAATCTCTTTCTTGACAATGTGTTTAGATACTTTTTTATTATGGTCTCCAGAGACCTAATTTTTTGATCTCCAGAAACAAAAGTCTCTTGTGGTGTTTCTTTTGTCCAGTGCAGTGCTGAGAAATTACTGAAAACACTTTCGCTTCGTTGGCATTATGAGTTGGTATGCACAAAAAAAAAAAAAAAAAAAAATACTGTGCAATCTTGAAAAACTCGGTGCTCAAATGAGAATCCAATGTTTTAAAAAAATATATCCACAATTGATTTTTCGTTAAAAGCTTGTATGGTCGTTTACATTTTGACTGAAAGTTGTTAAATTCACCCATTCATCTATCCATTTTGTGTCATCAATTTTGATGTTCTTGTTTTGTAAAAATAAAACCGTATTTTCAATTGCAGTCCATGGAGAAAACATGGAGTACAATTTATAAAATTTTTGTAAAGATTACACACTTCCATTACTCTCTCTATGGAATACCATGTTGAGTAAGAGTCGAGTCGATCTGTCTGTCGGCAAACCGAACACGTACAGTACAGTAATGTTTTCGAAAATTTTAAAACCCCGATCGTATAGGAAACCCCGTCCGGACGCTTCCCGGACGACCTCTAAACTACGACAGCCCTACCCTAGATGAATGCTCGTATGAAACTTCGTATGGTCACTCATTTGAGAAATTTTGATTTTTGCAGTGGTTTTTCGCATATATTTTTAGATCGGTTCGTCTGACAGAATAAATGATTATAACCAATTTTATAGGATTTCATATTCTGAAGAAGTTTTTAGTACAATAAAAATGTCTAGGACTGATCGTTATCACAGTATCCAAAAACTTAAATTATTATATGGCAACATCAAGAAATTTTATTGGCTATTACTATGAAAACACCATGTACCATGCACCATTTCAGATTCCGTAGTACGCGCTCTCGAGTTATCTTGCGCACGGACGGACGGACGGACAGACGGACATGCAAAAATCAAAATAATTTTTACTATTATTCGTGGGTGTCCAATCCATTTTGCTCTACCATCATTATTTCTGTGCGTTACAAACGGAATGACAAACTTAGTATACCATATAGATTTCATCTAGGGTATAACACGGGTATATCAATTAGAAAAGAAAAAAGTTACCAAATAGATATAACAATTTGTATCCAAGTTCCGACCCAAATTTTTAGGATAAGTTTGGTGGCAATACCGATTTTTAAAAGATTCCGTTGGATCCTGTTCTCTGTACGAAGTAAAAGCGCTCATCAAATCGTGATTTATAACGAGCGATCGAATGTTTCATGTGCCGGGATGATTGTAGAAACCTGAATCTCTCAAATAGGTTTGAGGGCTTTTCGCTGTATATAAGTCAATGAAGAAATTTCAGTTTGGAATTTATTAGATAAGTTTCTATCGGACAACCAAGCAAGGACGTTACATAACGATAGATGTAACTATATCGCGGCAATTTGAAGACAAATTGGGTTACATCATTGAATGCAACCAAGAGTTTCCTACGACAGATTGAATCGAGAACTGGAATTATCATACAGCCATTATGTAAAATAGGGTAGCAAAAGGGATTTAGCTCGGAGTTCAACCAAAGCTGACGGAAGCGGCCATACATTTTTCTTAGTGCAAACTGACATGAGTTGAGATGATACCCTAAATACTTCACAGAATTTGCATATGGTAATCTATTGTCGTACAAATAGATCGGTGGTTTGCTCAGACCTCCTCCTCATTTATCCGACTTATGCAATCTTCCACTGAGCCAACTCGTCTACCTTTTGCACATCATCAGCATACAGAAGGAAGGCGACATCTACAATAACATCTTGGGAGATCATTGATATAGAGGCTGCAAAGCAGAGGACCAAGAATGTATCCCTGGAGCACGCCACAAGAGAGAAATATACCGCTCTAGGTAGCATTATTAGTTTTTACATATTGGTTGCACCCACTTAAAAAACTTTTAATGAAAGTTATTGCCGATGAAGAGAACAGGAATATATTACCCAATTTAGCTAGCAATTTCGAGTGATCTATAGAGTCGAACGCCTTACTAAAATCAAGTAGCACAAGAATAGTCAGATGATCTTCATCAAGGGCCATGTGAATATCAGCTTAGCGGCTTCACAGCTGAGATATGGGCGAAACCCAGATTACCAGGTTGACAGTAAACAGTTTTGTGTAGTTTATGGTTTGCTGGTAATCTATTTTTATACCCTAGATCAGGGGTGTCCAACCTTTCAGTTTCCCTGGGCCGCATTGGAAGTAGACGAGTTATATTGGGCCACACATAAAATATACGAACCCTAAAGATAGTTAATGACCAAAAACGAAGAATATACATACATACTTAGTTCACAATTTTAAGTAATTTAAGCTTCATTAATTCATAAATTTTTTATTATAAAATTTAAGAAATAGCAAC
This sequence comes from Dioctria rufipes, assembly GCA_963924295.1. NCBI lineage: Eukaryota > Metazoa > Arthropoda > Insecta > Diptera > Asilidae > Dioctria > Dioctria rufipes. Next base: position 18,067,043 of record OZ002740.1, on the reverse strand, counting down.
ATGAAATTGATGTGATATTTGACATTGTTTTTGAGACAATAATGCTTCAATACTTTGCGATCCAAGTTGATGCAACTCCCAGTGAGTTCTCAAGGTGCTCATAAGTTATTTTGCTGCTAATTTTATTCTTTGTGTGCTTCATCTTAGAAAATAGGTGCTTCCATAGTTTCAGTTTCATTTCGAAAGCCGCTATAGTTTGAGGCATAGTTGTATTTCACTTTGAAGACGCAAATTTAGCTCATTTAAATGAGTTGTCAAGTCTACTCAAAAAAGCAGAATCTGTGAGCCTGTTTTCATCACAAAGCTCTGGCACAGATTTTATTCTTGATTCCATAAATGACTTGATTTCATTTCGCAAAACATAAAATCTTTTCAACATTTTACCCCGACTTAACCATCTTACTTCCGAAAAATAAATAATGTCCCCAATGTCTTCAAAGTCAATTTGACTAAGTACAATTGCACATTGAAAACTTTCTTTGGCCACATTGCGCAATTGTACATTTATTATGTCGAGAAGTAACTACTCCCATGGAAATGTTATATAGATAAAAAGAAAATGTTTTATAAAATTAATTGAGAAAGTATTTAAGTATATGAGTTTTGTTGGGCCGCATTCAAAGCCATCCTGGGCCACATGCGGCCCGCGGGCCGCGGGTTGGACACGCCTGCCCTAGATGAAATCATAGGGGTATACTAAGTTTGTCATTCCGTTTGTAACACCTCGAAATAATGATGGTAGAGCAAAATGGATTAGACACCAATTCATAAAATTAAAAGTTATTTCGATTTTTGCATGTCCGTCCGTCCGTCCGTCTGTGCGCACGATAACTCGAGAACGCGTATACTTAGAGAGCTGACATTTTGTACACAGACTTTAAAAAAAAAAAGTAAAATCAAGTTCAAAAATGAGCCAAATCGGGCAACTCCTTCGTGGGGTTGCCATATAAAAATTTCGTTTTCCGCTATATATTTGGACACTGCCTGAGAACGCGTCGACGTAGAGAGCTGAAATTTCGTACATGATGTTTTTACTATATTAGCAAATAAAATGTAAAAAATGGACTAAACGATCAGTCCAAGACATTTTTATTGTACTAAGAACTTCTGCAGAATACAAAATCCTATAAAATTGGTTATTACCATTTTTTTTGTGCGACAAACTGTTCTAGAAATATATGCGAAAAACAACTTCAAAATCAATACTTGAATAGATCGGTGACCATACGAAATTTAATACGGGCATTCATCTAGGGTATCGTAAGAATTGGTCTTAGACCAATTCTAGCTTTTTTACTTGTTTCAAATACTTTTGTCAAGTAGCATAGAAGGCTAATTGGTCGGAAGTCACTTGGGGTACATGCAGTGGACTTCTTTCGCATAGCCACCACCAATGCTTATTTCTATTGATTGGGGAATTGAGATGTAGTGATGCAATGGTTGAAAATGTGCGTTAGAATTTTCACTATTGTAGGCGCAATAAGTTTTATAAATTTTGGTTGTAGTCCTTCGGGTTCTGATCTAATTTAATAGTAGATAGAGTCAGCATAACCTCAACTTCATCAGTGCAATGAAAAGCAAAACCATCAGCTGAAAAACCTTCAGGCCAAAGAGGCGATCCCAAGACGTCTGTCTCAAAAAAATTATTTAATTGATTTACAGCTGATATCTCTCGCCCCCGAATATATCTCCATAATTTTTTGGAAGGCTGTCGTACATTTAGCTTATTTCAAAAATACGCACGCTTCGCAGATCTTACGATGGAATTTTAATGCGTTCCCGAGTTATCGACAGACGGACATGCAAAAATTAAAATTATCATTAACCCATTATGCATGGGTGTTCATCCATTTTTTCTTTATCAGCAATATGCGATACTAGTGAAAAGATAAGCTCAGTAAAACCTATGAGATTTCATCTACGGTATAAAAATAATTATATTAATGATGCAGTGAATTAAAATTTAAACTTATGGGCGAATTAATTATATTATTCATATCAACTAATGTAATTCGTTAATTTAGAAAATTGTGAGGCTACATCATATTTAAAAACTCTATCAATTTATTTGTTGAACTTATTAATTGAATAAATTTGCTAATATAAGAAATCATATTCTTAATAACGTCTTCCTGCGAGAATATTAATAATTTTATATGTTTATTTTACTAATACGTCCTCTGAAATACGATTAGTTAATTTATCATCAAATATTTGTTAACTGAACTAATTGAATTGGAAGCTATAACTGAAGTATTTTCCAAAACAACTAAGGGTAAATCAACTAATTCCAACTAATTAGTACTTATAATTTTATTACTCACTTAATTGTTTTTCCAAATCAATTTACAGGAATTACTAATGTACAATCAACTAATCGTGATTTGTTTTTTCAGTGTATACTTGTTCGAGAACGTTTGACTGCCTTATTTAAAGATCTGAGCTTGTTCCATTGACATGTTCTGCTGCATTTCTGGTAAGTGTAGGTTTTAAAAAATCGGTCATTAGAGATTGTTTGATATTGTTTTGCAAATTTTTATCAATTTATTAATTGATTAAGATTTCTTTTAAATATTTCCACTCTCTCCGGCAGATTGAAGGTTTTAGTTTCTTCATTGAAAAGATCTGCAGAATCATCTTCCATCATCGGTAATGTTTCGGATATAACTGTCACCAAATCTGCTTTGCTTATTTCATTTTCCGTAACTAATAATTCTAGAATACCATCAACCGGTTATTTCAGCGAATTCATTGTCTCCTATTGCATGTTCCAGGCTTACTATGTTATTATATTCCCGCTGAATTGGCTCAACAACATTTTTCTGACAGACAATTTCAGGTAATAAAGCTTTCTAGGGAACGTTTAGAGTCGATTGGAGCATTCCTTTTAGGGACCAGCCGAACCGATAATTTCTACACAATTTAAGGAAATTGTTTCCAAACTTCACTGACTGTCTGTTGAATCCATTTTCTGCAAAATTAATTCCAATAATTTACGGATATATTTAGTATGATCTAAGAGTCACTATAATTTCTTGATTCAACGGTTGTAATAGCATAATGGTGTTGCGTGGTAAAAATGCAATCTCAACATTGGGATGATTTAAATCAATTGGATGAGTGAGCGGCGCGTGTTAATTTCTTCTCTTTTAAATAATTTTCTACATCTGGAATAAAACAATTATTAATAATTATGGCAAGGTCATTTTGTTGCACATCGAGTGCGGATTTATTGCTGGATGGATGAGCATTGGCTTGGTAATAAAACCACCAGACAGGTTACTACATAGAAGTAGAGTTATCGTTGGCAACATTAAATCCAGGAGCGGTTTTTTTCATTTTTTGAGATGTAGGTCCTGTTAGGCATTTTTTTCCATGATAATCCTGTTTCATCAGCATTAAACACTTGATCAGTCATATAACCCTTTGTTTGAATAATACCTGCTAGTTCTGCTGGATATTTTTCTACTGTATCCTCATCCGCAGAGGATTTTTCCCCTTGTATGTGAATGTTGTGTAATGAATGGCGTTTATTGAAATTTTTCAAACCAGTTATTGCTAGCCACGAATTTAACACTGGTTTCATGAGTTGACGACTGTCCCATTTGTTTTATATAATCAAATATTTTTAAGACTTTAAAGCAATTGTGCTTAAGTGCACTTTTATTTAAAAGCAACCGTTTCTTATTCATATCTTCTACTCATAATATATATTAGCGCTTATTTCATTTTTCCTCTCTCTCGGACGAGCGATATTTTTTAAAAGAATAGATGATCCAGATGCGAATTTTTAATTTTTTCTTTCGATTGCTTAATCGACCGACTAAAATGCCTACCAATATCAGCTATCCTCTCTTGATTTTTAATTCGATCCATAATTTCTATCAAGATATAGATATAGATTTCCTTTAGAATGACGGTCTTTTCTTTTCATTGCATTGTTATAGCTAAAATTTTTTCAATCAATTTTGTGGACAGTAAAAATCGCTCAGAATGTTTCCATACGATTACGTTACTGGAAAAGCAAGCGAGCCACAGCTGTCGTGCGAAGATGATGATGATGATCTCGGTCACAACGGAACAACGAGAATGAATGTGCGTCTGTGGTGGTTTTTAAAAGTGCTGCCTAAGGGTAAGTTTCTGCTTTCTCCGCTGGCGCGCTATGTCGGTTAAAGGTTTATTCAACTGGACTAGGGGGAGCCGTGTGTTTCCAACCGCGTTGTAAAGGTGCCGCGTTGTATGAGGCCTACCTGCATAACTACGGTAAAGCTCTCCTTATGAAAAGAATGATAGACGGATTTGTAGAACCGAAACAGTTTGGAACAACTCTTGTCTTCAATATAAATATCTGAAGTTACTGCTAGATTCTATGATATACAGGGTGTCCCGTAAGTGGTCTGGCACACTAAGGCTATAGATAGGTCATGCTTAGACAAGCAAAAACTGGTATGGGTGGAGGAGAGAAAGTCTTAAAGGTTTCTGGATACTTGGGCATGTCTATAAAGTTTTTCCCTGCTCCATTTTGAATTTATGGCTAAACAAAGTTAAACTTTCGGAATTTATCTACTAGTTTTATAAAAAAATACGACAACACACCAATTTTTCATAAACTTCCCTTCAAAATGACCTATTACACTCTGTACCCAGAATGTAAAACTTTCTGCGTTTTTTGCACTTCTTCTTGAACATATCTAGTCTAACAAATTTTGAATCATCATTATAGGATGTAACATTCACAATTTAAAGGGTCATCTATAAAAACATCCCCAAATATCTTTACGTCCCATTATTTCAACCCGTCCTCCCTCCATAAAATTTCTTGCTAGTCTAAGCAAGACGTAACCATAGCCTTCGGGCGCCAGACCACATACTGGACACGCTGTATACTGAATTTTTCACCTTGAATATTTTGGGTCTGCCCCAGAACATACGGACTAACAGGAAAGCTAGAATCCAATATTACATTTATATCATAACATTCATAATAATATTTGAATCGATTACTTAACTGCGGTTAAAGCTCAATTGAGCTACATACAGAGAATGTTGAGTTTAAAATTGATTGTTGTTATGCGCATGACAGTATTAATAATAGATCCGGAAAACCTGCTAAATATTTGAAAATCAGTAATAGGATTTGACTACATATTAGTTAGACTCTCATCGTTTTAACAAGCAAATATACATATTGTTACGCGCAATAGAAAAGGATAAGCGACATCTATTGGTTCGGACAGTAAACAACTTTAGGTTCGGAGAATCAATGTTTCTGGAAAGAAATCTTCAGGAAGGTTCTGTGCAATTCGTAAAGTATAATATAGCACTTTTCAACACCAGTGGCGAGGCTTTTCTCAGTCAATGAAGTTAACGTAGTAAACAGACGAAAGTGTTCTACATTGATTGCGATAATTTGAAGCACGGTAATTAAGGTAATTAAACTAGAGATGATTGATAATTGTTTAGCGATTTATTTTTAAAGTAAACAGCATAACGGAATAAAAAGATTTTGTGAGTTATATCTGAAATATTGTGTTTTGAATAATGAATTGAAAGCCATGTTCGTTACAATATTTTGATGGAGAATCGAGAGCTCCTGAACTTTGCATCTATTCCTTTCGGTAGATTAGTTTGATTAACTATCTCGTAATCAAAATTATACATTAAGTCCTCCAATTTATTTTTTTTCCGTACCATGAGAATGAGCCATTAGAATATTTCCAGGATTATGGTATTTTGACAAAAAACTTAATAGAACGGGATCTAATGAATCTATGTTTCAACTAAATTATAATTAGAAAACAGTAATTTGGGCTTAGAAGAGGACTCATATATAGATCTCATCACCAGCATAGTCTAGCAGGAAAAAAAATTCTATTCCGCTTATAACTAGTTTTTGGTGAATAAGAAATGGCCTTCAATTCATTACATTTGCTGAACTCATTACATGATAAGTGAATATTGACGTAGAATCCGCTTACATATATAATTTCATTGGTTGAATTTCTTTCAGATTCTTATAAATGTCCATGACATTACACAAGTAACCGATTTGGATTATAGTTTGGATTAAAGTTCTGTGAAATCTCAATTCAAGCAAATCTGTGGGTTTTCAACTTCAATATAAGAAGAAGAATAAAACACACACAGTACCTACTGCCTTATGGTTGCGGAAGGGGTAGCATGTTATCCAATTCATAACATGTCAACTGCAAACTTTCGTAAAATAGAGTTTATGATAAATTCTGAAAATTCGTCAACAGTAGAGACTTTTTATTAAAGCACTGGTGGAAATAACTAAGTGGCAATATGGAAAAAATGTGAAGAATTCTATATTAAGCGTTTTTTTAATCCAAAGATTTGTTATTTTTTTTTTGCTTCGTGGTAAGGATAAACAGCCGAAGCCATTAAGTTATATTATAAAAGTAAAAAAAAACTTGGCAGAAAGAAAAGCGCAGAACCATGTCGAGGTGGGACTCGAATGCACTACCCTTGCGATGGTAGTCAGTGTGTTTACGAACTGTGCTGCCGATGCTACAAAAAATAAAATAACGATTAGTTGTGGGCAAAAATTCATAAAGAACAAAAATTTTCATCCTAATGTCAAAAAGCGATGAAAACTTCAGATAGTCTCCCGAGTTAGTAAAAAAAAAAAAAACATATAATAATGATTCTATATATCAGGACTCTAACTACATATATGGGTCATTTTTTAAATATTGATTTTTAATGTCCTTTTTGGCTTCTCTTTTGTTCTGTGACAACTTCATTTAGAAAACTTGGTGGTCTCCTATAAAGAGAAAATAGTCTCAATACGTGATAAAAGGACGGAAATCATAAAATCTTGAATACTCTTTTTTCCTAATTTTAAAAGGATTTTTCGGCACGTTCCTATTTTTAAGATTTTGAACATTAAAAGACAAATACTTTTGCCGAAGTCATAAACTTCGTATCATTTACTGTTATTAAGATATTCGGAAAACATTGATTTTTTAATAAAATTTTTAGTTTCTGTTTTGGCCATTAGGTGGCGTTTGCACCAAAAATCGTTATTATTTTTTCAATAGCTCATGAAGTTTTATCTGAAGTTCGCTCAAAACATCAAAAAAAAAGTGGAGCATCACTGATTCGAACTCATGAGACTATTGATCAAAAAACATAATATTTCACTTAACCTTGCATCCTTGAACTCAATACAAAAAGAAAAAAATTAACTCTTCTCATCCATCTCAAATATTGCCCCCATCTTCTCTTGCAGAACTTTTCTGTATTCAAATGATGTGTATCTGTACAAAGAATCAGTGCAGCAGATGTTGAACAAAAGTATGTATAACTCTTAATAAATCTTTAGCAGGAAAAAATAGAATAAATCTTAGGAAATCGTTTCGAATCAGTTCCACTTCACGGACCATGGCAAATAGAGATATCCAAGGGGTAGACATAGAAGTAAAATTCAAAACAAGTCAATATCTCTAACAACCCCTCTCTAGAGAGGCGAGTTCTTACCAAGCTTATTGCACCATTAGTGGCAACTACCATTATTCACAGCCAACAAGCAAGTCCCTTAGCTATTTATCATTGGGGTCCAGTCCAGTTCAGTGCCAGATTGTTGCCACTCGCATCGTTAAAAGCAAACACAAATTGCACCCAAAATAGTTGACAGAAAAATGCACAATCGCAGCGGTTCCAATTTATTCTACAACACATACCTTTGTAACTAACCATGGTTAGTCGGTATAGGAACCACCGACACTTGGCACAATTGGATTCAGTTAATAGCCAAAAACAAGGGCGTTAATGGCCACAGAAAAGCCTCCCTTCACTTCATTCGAGAATTTAGGATGCAATTGGAATTTATGTTTGCATGACGGATAAATATATTTACAAACACACACACAAACATATACAACATTTTGGAGAACGAGGGTATCTTAAGTCAAACACGCGTGCATATGGTGCGCCATAAAGGAATTCGTCACGGTCTAACGAGAATGAATGTCCTGAAAATCTGCAACCGACGGGTTTTTATTTATTTTGTGGAAATACAAAATCAATTTCAATCGAGTTTGATTGATCGATTCTTTCCTTTTTACGGCATGAATATGATTGGGGGAGACAGGAATTGCAACAATGTGACAACAACAACGTAAATACATACATATGTTGAAATCCATAAGAGAAATATGATGTCAGCTGTTGATGTGGTTGGATTAAATTGTTTGAATCAGAAAAAGGACAGCCTTTTGGGCCTATCGCTTTGTTTGTTGTCTAAATTGTGCCAAAAAGTGTTACGTGCGAATTCTATTGATTGCACCTGAATGCTGGTTAATCGTGAATGTTTTGAGCTTTGTGTGCCTTTTGACTTGTGTTTTTATTTTTTTGTATGGATACTATAAATGCGGAGTAATACCATAAACGAGGAGGTTAAGCAATATGTGTGTGTTGTATTGACGTATCCTTGCTAAATCCCTTCATAGAAGATTAACTTTTCCCTTTCTGAATTGTATATGAGAATTCTTGGTTTTTGTACTTGGCTTGGGTGTAGAAGAATATTGCAATTTCAATATAAATTACAGTTACTATATTGTGGTGATGGATGTGCAAATGCAATTTCTCCAAAATAATTTTTAGCTTTTTTTTTAAGCAATTATGCAATCATGAGTTTATATTGATAAAAAAATTATTTTTTAAACACACACTTGTAACATAGTTTTGAATTTATTACGAATGCTACAAGCAAGTAACCTTGTGAGTATCTGAATTTTTATGTACCCCATTTATAGTCACATTGTGTTACTATGACAAACTTTGCTAGAAATTGTTTCAATAATATTGTGTAATCGAAATGCAAAAATTCGTTAATATAATTTCTCTTTAGAGTTGACTTTATTTCCACACTTTTTCCTTCACCATTAATAAAGCAGCAAGTATTCAGAGAATGGTCTATGCATAAGTGCGGAGCGAAAATCGAGTAAATTTCAAACTCAAAATGTTTAACTAAACGAGCGATTTTAATCAACTATACATACATACTATATATGTACCATACTGTTTAATGACCTTCTGCCATCTATTCACAAGCTTCATTATCTCTCGTTTATACAAGTCCTGACATTTGTGTGCAAAGAAGTCTTCCAATTGGTTTTTCAGAACGTCCAGGGGACTGAAGGATTTATTATTTAAATTTTCCTGTAGCGCTCAGTACAAGTGATAGTCTGAAGGTGTAAGGTCTGGACTATATGGTGAGTGCACCAAAACATCCCATTCTAGCTGTAATAACTTTTGTTGGGTCATCAAAGAACGTGCTCTTTCTGTTCACCAATTCGGACCGCTCCTGATCGATTGCTCGCTTTAATTTGGCCAGTTGTGAGCAGTACTTGGTCGAATCAATTGTATGGTTAGGTAGCAACAGCTCATAGCAGACTAGTACTCCTTTCCAATCCCACTAAGGAGTGACAACAAAAGTTCTGCAAAAAGTAAAAAGCCCGCGATTTTGAGAAACGAGGAGTAAAATTTTATTTCATCTGTTAATATTGATTAAACGTAACTTAAATTAAAATAAAAAAAAACCTTTTCTACTGAGGCATTTTTGGCGATCGTACAACCGAGTTTTTCTTGCAACACCCTCCATCAAGTTTTGCACAACAGTATTTGAAACATTTTTTGTTGCATTTTTCCATAAAATTTTCACATCTTTTAATGTTTTTGCCTCTTTACCCATTTTTCTTAATTTGCTTCTTATTATTGTCCAGTATCGTTCTATTGGGCAAAGCTCTGGCACATTCGGAGGATTAAGTGATTTCCGTACGATATGTATCCTTTTGTCCTCATATCAATTTACCGTTTTCTTGGAATAGTGAGCTGGAGCTAAATCTGGCCAAAATAATGTTGGCCCATCGTGTTGCCACAAAAAAGGCAAAAGTCGCTTTTGAAGACACTCTTTAATATACAGAGTGTTTCATAATTGGTGCACCAAACTCAAGGGTTTGATAGCTGAGGTGGAGACAAGCAAAAAATTATATGGTGAGGGGGGGGGGGTAAGACTCGTCGTTTCGGCGGTGGGATTCATCTCAGATGATAGCAAACCGTCAAAGCTTTCCAGTGAATGCCCAATCAGCCTTCCTGTCACCTTCCGTCGGAACTAGTAGGACATCAAAGTCAAAAAATTGGAAAAAAATTCCTAATTTTTTCAAATCTTAACGATTTTCCCACCGAAATGCATGATAACTATACAGTTTGATTACAAGATTTAGAAACCTCGGAATGTTACCTTTAATTTGACTAAGCACATGTACCTGCCTAAATGCAACCGTTTTTTAGATATTCCCGTTTTTATGATGCATAATTTCATTAATTTTGCTAATAACAATAGAAATCACGTCTAATTTATGCAATTCCACGTAAATTAGCAAAAAATTCATGAATTTATGAATCATAGAAACGGTAATATCTCAAAAACGGTTGCATTTAGGCAGGTGACAGGAAGGCTGTTTGGGCATTCATTGGAAAGCTTAGACGGTTTGCTATCATCTGAGATGAATCCCACCTAGATAGATCTTAAACCCCCCTACCTCCGAAACGTCTCGCCTTCCCCCCCCCCCCCCACCTTATAATTTTTTGCTTGTCTCCGCCTCAGCTATCAAACCCTTGAGTTTGGTGCAAAAATTATGAAACACCCTGTATATATCTGTATTTATTATACCTTTACAGAAAAAGGGCGTACTTCTAAGTATTAGCACACTGGTAAATAGCTTGCCATATTAAAACTTTTTCACCGATTTTTTTAAATTTAATTATTTTTTCAGAATAGCAGATAACCTCTCCAAGCACTATTGAATAAAACTGTGGGCCTGTTATAGTTGAAAAATCGATTTTCAAATATGTTTCATCATCCATAACAACTCACTGTTTCTTGTTTGAAAATTTTTGCACGTACAAATTCCTGGCTAAGGATATGCTTTTTACTGTCTGTTTTTGGGTTCGTTTTGGTGCTTTCTGCTTCTTAAATGTTTGGAAGTTGTTTTTCTTTTTAATTTTTTAATTTTCACAATATAATCTGTTGAGAAGTTCCAGCTTTTTTCACAACATCTCGGGTAGATATACATTTTTTTAGCACTCTTTTTTCCAGTTCCTCATCCGCAGGACCCTTTGTACGTCCCTTCTTTGGCTTGTCCTTTATCCACTGATAAGCCTTGAAGTTCCACAGTGCCCTTCGAACCGTGTCATAACTCGTTCCAGCTTCTTTTGCCAATTTTTTATATGGCAGTGATGAGTTTTCTCTCCACTTGTGCAAAACTTCACTATTTCGTTTTTATTCATTTTCTCCCGAAATTGGTTTAATACTTAAAGTATAACTGGACCCGTGTAAAGCGTAAATACAACTGACAATGAATATTGCAATGCATACTTTCTCTCTGCAATTTTGTACTGTTATAAAATACGAACATTATTTGCAGAACTTTTGTTGTCACTCTAGATGTTGAGCATGACCTTCTTTGGATGTAATCCAGCCTTTTCGACGGTCTCAGCAGCCTTCACATGCTTCGCAAATGATCTTTTTCGACTGAATATTGTTGTAAACAATCTACTTTTCATTGTCAGTGATCATCCGATTTAAAAATGATTCATTTTTATAGCGTTTGATCAGCAAATCGCAAGCTAAAATTCGATCCATTAAATTCTCTTCATTCAGTTCGTGCGGCAACCAAACGTCAAGCTTTTTCACAATTCCAAGCTTCGGTAAATGTCTCAAAACAGACGTTTTTTCCGATGTCGGTAGTAGCCAAATGTTTGTCGGAGTCGATTAAACCCTTGATTTGATCGAGATCAGTAGTGACTGGTCGACCAGAGGGAGGAGCATCTTGGAGATCAATATCTCCCCAAAGATTTTTTTTTAAACCCCTTGCGACACACTTTCACGTACGGCATTCTCTTCGTACACGGCATATATCTTTTTGTGAGTTTGCGACGCGAGTTATTTATTTACTATTCTTTCTTAAGAAAAAAACAAAGTAAACAAAGTAAAATAAAATTACGCACTAGAACTTCGGTTCGAACACAATTTTATTTAATACTGAATTTTATATTACACTTAGAACTTTAGTTCTAATACAAATTCATTAAAGAACTAAATTTACAATATACATAGAACTTTGATTCTAACTCAAACACAATAGAAAGCAATACAAATACTTGTCCGACATCCACTCTTTAGACGAATCTCTACTTCTCGATTCCGGTCTTAAGACTGACTTTCTCTTAACTCTGATATTTTCTTCTAGCTTTTTAAGAATTACATATTTTAAAATAAGAATGCTGATTCGACTGTTCTCAAAGTTAATTTCTGCTCCTTTTTGTCTTTTCAGGTAAGTTTCGTTAATTTCTGCTGCTTTGTGTCTTTTCAGGTAAGTTGCATATCATATTACTTTTTTTTATTTGTGAGAACGGAACTCTGTCTAGACGAATCATGTTCGTATATTTATTTTATTCATGAATTCTGTGCTTTGCTTTATGCATTCTAAATTATAATTGTTTGGATCAGCATTTTTATTTTCTAAGTTACTTAGGTTTACTAACGTAACTCGCGTGTTTGCCTTTTCGGAAATAAAAAAGCGAAATACACCGAAAATGTACGTTTTTTCCTTCCGAAATGTAATCAAATTTCATATACGTCACGGATTTCGACGAATATTTTCGTAAAATGGCAGCATAAATTTCAGCTCTTACTTGAGATACGATATTATATGTGCGAGCGGAAAAAGACAACCACGAACACCAGCTCTAGGAATTTTCTGTACGGACTTATGCATACACCTAATACTTAAAATCCAGTACAACAACCATAACCATGCCATTGTTATGGTCTTTCAGGCGGAAATCAACACTATCTTCGAAGCGGAAAGTTCGTTTTTCAGCTATGATCCAGACAGCTAAGATGCTATCAAAGTTTTGATAAAGTCTTTCGGAATATACAACCATCTGCTGAATTTTCTTTATCGGTGTAATGCGCTACTCTTTTTATGAGTGCCAACTGCCAGGTCATATATAATCGGATCGTTTTGGAGCATTCTTGGAGGCTCCTCCATCCACAAATCAGGAATGTACCAAAACCCCTGACCCCTAAAATTATGGCTTGGGCACGGGTAGAACAACAAAAAAACTTCAGAGGAAATCCAACCCAAGCTCAATGAAAAAGGAATTGTAACTATACAAGCCAAAATCCCGAGAAATCTTGTGTCCAATCCCACTGGGCATTCATTTCTCAGGGACAACGTATAAGACTTGTTAACAATCCTGTATGCAGAGGATGTAGGCGAAATTGTAACTCACTTTCTCTCTCACTATTCCGGCTCTCTTCTTGTAAAAAAACCTGCTAAATGAACTACATGAAGCTGGAAGTGAGGCTTGTGGTGCATTTTAAAATTTTGTTAGAGAATTCAGCTGAAATCTATGAGCAATATTTTGTAAATATTGAGGATGAACAAAAATGGACCTTTTAGTAGTAGCTTAGGTTCAGGGGACTCCTAAGGATCTCAATTTCTCCCTCCAATCCATCCATCCAAACAATGAAGGTGAACTTTGCCTTTAACAATAATTTAAATCAATTTTCCGATTTGACAGGTTTTGGACATTGTATAAGCTAACTACTCGTCATTACATTCCGAATACGTTTTCCCCCAGTTTTTGTTACTATTAGTTACAAAATCTCCTTTATCATCACATTATACTGGAAGAATTGACCGAATTTTTCGTACAATAAAAAGTTCGTCAACTGAACCTATGTAAATTAATATTTTTATTTTATTATTTTCTCAAAAATCTATACTTCACTAAACAAAGACCAATGATCAAATGCGTAAATCGCTTTCTATAGAAATGAATATAACACAAAAAATTACAGAGCGTTCTAAAAAACCTATACGAAGCTTATTTCCATAGCAACGCATAATATTCCAAATGTTCGATCACATTACGTTATACGTTGTAACTATGGTGTTATGGTATAGGGTCGCCTTAATTGGCGAGCGTAGAGAAATATCTTGAACTGAAGACCTTTATTCGCCAGTGTGTAAAAACAACACTGAACTATTACGCCCTTATTTGCCAGTGTGTAGTAGAAAGCAACGTGCTTAGTTATTGAAAAATGCAAACATTTTCCCTTCAGAAAAAAACAACTATATTTCTTTTTGTCACACACATGCTCAATTTAAGAAATGTTACATGCAATTCTTTCTTTCAAAATTTGGATTCATTTATTTTTTATTTTTTTTTTTCAAATCACGTCTACTTTGATGGGTAATCTCTTTCTATTGACTATTCAAGTGATTTCTCTTGATAGTATACGCTCGCCGGCCTTAACAACATAGTTGGGGACCTGGGCAGTATATTACTCTCTCTAATATTATAGTACAGTTCATTATAATATAAATTTTTAATTTCTCACTGATGGTTCTCGAAATTGGGGAGGGCTCCCTACGAGTGCCTATCGTGCCCATATGTTAAGACGGCATTGGTGTTTGACTCACTACGAAATAGAATATTCGGTAGCTCTTTGAATTGGGCCAAAAATACCGACTCTGTTTGGAGTATGTGTAAAAATTGGGTGATATTCGCGAATTGTGTGAGATCAGCATTAGAGTTGGTTGAATCTGGGATAAAAAAAGAGAGACAGCGCTTCGAATGGCAAACAATGTATGTCCAGTGCTGCGCCATCTAGTAGAAAAATGCTGTAAATACTAAATTTGATTATAATTTTTATTTTCTCTTGTGTTTTTTATTGTTATTATTTTTTAATTTTAAAACATTTAATACGAAACTTTCCTTTCAACTTATATAGATGTACCTAGAACATTTTGTTTAAAATTCACTTATCTCATGTCTTATTTGCTAGACAATATGCATCCTGCATCCTGCTCCTAGCATGTACATATCTCTGGCTGTCTACTTTAAACGTGTTAGGGAAAAAGGATTTAAGTTGATTTCCGCACAAGTCACTTTCATAAACACTTAACAAAGGGAAAAAGTTCGTATATGCAGAGTACAATAAGGAAGGATGATGTAAACATCTCCCAGGATGAATACGCTACTTTCAGAATATGAAAATTCAGAGAATGGAAATAAACGCCAACAAAGGCAATAGTTATAACTACTTTTCAAATGTCTTTATGGCTTTGTGTATTAGCATAAAAAGGCTGTGCAACATTTTATATGCAGAATGCTTATGTCAAGAAAGACAAAGAAAAGTGCAATATGCATTTGCATTTTAATGTAATATTTTTCAATTGTAAAAAAGTGTTTTATTATTTATTTACCGGATCGTGAAGTCTTAAAAATATTTCTTTTGTGGGGGCTGACAAGAGATTTAATAATTAATTTGTTCACTAGCAATTCTGACGCGGTTTTTTTGGGTCTAGCATTTGTAGCATCTTCAAAATTGCTTTTGCCATTTCAGCTATTTCGGTGGACTTGATCTCTGTTATTATGGTGACCAGAAATGATCGTAAATTGGTACTGCAACTGCAAGACCGAAATAAATTGGTATGCTAGACTGGGTTAATCGTTTCAATACAACTCCATTTTGCAAATATCTTCTCAAAGTTCTTCTTTTCGCTCACATTTTTGAGAATCATATGCTCTGCAGGATGTCCTAACATTGTCACAAGTCCACCGTAATTTTTTACAAATTTTCCTCATCTTGATATCTATAGAAATGATTTAAGTAATTTTTGTAAATTAGTATTTTCGGCTACTTCTTATGTTTTGAAAATATTATTTTCAAATTATTTGACTTTTTTTTTTTAGTTTTGACAGCTTTGAAATATTAAACAAAATGATTGAGTTTATTTATTTATATAGACGAAGCCTTAACTTTGTCCTGTAAAATGTCTAAAAAACATTAATTAATATGTTAAGCCTCTCCCAAATAAAAATTCTCAGTGCCTGTTGTTTCCACAGGAAAAAACTTGCACATGCCATTTCTGGAAGTGACTTAGAAAATATACTTGCAAGTGGACATGTGGCCCACACAGGCTTATACTTTTATCTTACTTGTTGGCCCTAATATAAAAAACACAAAAATTATTTAGTACCAAAATTTGAACAAGTATGTGATACATTGGGACAGGTGCTTTAATAACTTCGAACAAATTGGAACTGTTTCATTAAATGTCCCAATTACCCATCTGTTGGTGGCAGTTCATGTGAAAAATACTTTCGATGAGATATGAAGATTATGATTTGGCTCATCTGTATGCTACAAAAATAGACATTAATTTAATTTAATTACAAAAAAGATAAAAATTGAAAACTTAATCTCTATTGAATATTTCTTTCATTTGAATTATCAATCTTTAACACATGTAAAACCTATAGAAAATCAATGTGGGGCAATTTTAATTGTGTTGCTAGTTAAATTCGCCCGTTCTTAGAATGTGATTCTCTCAAAGTTTGTAATTTTTTAAATTTATTTTAATATTTTTAATTTTTCTTTATTTTTTATTTATTTTAAATTTTTTAAGCGCCATCTATCTTATAATAGAACCAATGTAACTTTTTACTAGTGAACTTATTGCACTAGAACAGGCCGCAGCAAAATTTTGGCTTGGTATTTTACTAGCGGTAAAATTTATATGGAAATGTAACTTTTTACTCGAACTCGATCCTGTTTTATTCGAACTTCGTACTATGCATTAAAGATAAGTAAGTGTAAAGAAAAGGAAAGAAAAGCATTATAATAAGTTGAGTCTAATCCTTTGAGTGAAAATCATAAGAATGGTGGTCATGTGTTTCGAGCCTACGACCCATGCCATCGAACGAAATTTGTTATCCTTAGACCTAGTAGACCACCAGAACACCTTAAATTATGCTGCTTCAATTTATCATTTAATTGACAGATTTAAGAAACAAATTGCTCAAAAAATAGAGAGCACAATGATGGACAGTAAATCCTTTCATAAAAAGGCAAATAAAAAGGAAGAAAATCCTGCTAACGCACATCCAATAATTCAATTTGTATGACTTATTTGCAGTAGTGTCCTCATTTAATTTTCACGGTCCATTGTATAGAATGCACCCTTTTCACAACAAAAAGCACTTATTAAGTGTAACCCCTTTTTTCGGGGTTGCTAAACTGTTATCTGACTAAAAAAGGGGGTATTGCAAGAAATCTGCATATTACTCTTCAGGCTATATATATAGAGGTTGCATGTACGTAAAACACAGCGTTTAGGGTAGGGCAGCTGTGACAGTTGGCTTCAATTGCCAGAAAAGTTTCATTAACTTATAAGAAGAGGCGGAATGCGTAACGGATGTAAACTCCCTTTTTTCCAACCACTTAAGCTGACAAAAAACCATGCTAACGAGATTATGCAACAATGAGCTTAGTGAGGACTATATTGTTGCGTATATCGTTTCTATACAGCTATCCTATTTTAACAGTTCTAGTCAGTTAAACTCAGGAACATACAAACATACATATAGATGGGAAATAATTGAAAAAAGTTAGAAAATTTAAAACTTCCCATTGAAATGATATTTGGGGTAGCTCGCTCCTTAATTATGCGTAGCTCTGGGATTGATGGATGGATACGTAAAATGGAAGCAATCTTTCTTTTGGGATTGTTCAAGGGCATGACTCGAATTTTATTTGCATTAAAAATGACTGTCGCTTCCAATTTGACTGTTTTTGTTTACTTAAGAGTTTTGTCATTTTAAGAGCTAATACACTGTGCTTTAATTTTTACCTTACATTTTAGTGTATGCAAAGCTACTAAGTTCTTTAAAACACTTTTCTGTTGTGATATATTTTTTTTTTTAATTTTAAGCAGATGTGAAGTAAAGGATGTTTCACACCAATAGATTTTATTCATGA
This sequence comes from Dioctria rufipes, assembly GCA_963924295.1. Taxonomy (NCBI): domain Eukaryota; kingdom Metazoa; phylum Arthropoda; class Insecta; order Diptera; family Asilidae; genus Dioctria; species Dioctria rufipes. The sequence continues at coordinate 18,049,177 of OZ002740.1, read as the reverse complement.
TAGCCAATTGATATGATGAAATTATTGAAACTCCACTTTGAATAAGGTCAAATTTGAATGATTAATAGAAAAAATATGAAGGGGGCGAGTAAAATCAGAAAATTTTGCACCATATTTTGCACCATCTAGTGGGATAAAATTCTATATTTTGCACTTTTACTTAGGTTAGGTTAGGTTATGGGTACCACCAATATAAAACTTAATCTGCTTCATTTTGCCTGTCATCGATGATTAGGCTTATCGCAGCTGTCACTATGGTGATCTAGCTCAGGATATTTTTATGCCGAGGAGACTGTATTTACATATCTGCTGTTATTTTACCACCACAACATTCAGTGTCCTAATGGCCGTCTTTTATTAGTATATAATACAGATTCTTCGACTCTCTACGCATTACGTAGATACCATCAGTATCGCCTGGTGAATCGCCACCAATTCTACCTGAAAAACGCTACATTTGTTAAGCACTTTTAATTGACTTGATCCAGTGCCAATCGCTGGAGTATTATACTTCTGTTCCTGTGATTCAAGTTATCTTCTTCACTAAAGGTGACAACAAGAGATTAGAAGTCTGGTACTACATTGCCATCAATGCATTCTACTATTGTCTGCAGAATATTGGAATGCCCACACTCCCTCTCCTTCTATCAATCCATTCATTTAAGTCTAACTGCGCTGACTAATCTACTTCAGTATAAAGGTAAAATTCATATAAAATTATAATTTTAAGGTAAAAAAAAATATATATATATATATATTTTTATTGGTTACCAATGAATTGAGCCGACATTTCTTTTGAAAGCAAGCAAGTTAGCACCTCGATAGCTCAGTTGGAAAGAGCGCCATGTATACCATTACTGGAGTCATGGCTTCGAGTCCCAACCTAACATAGTCATCCGCTTTTTCCTCCTACCTAGTTTCTTTTCGATTTTTATAGCTTTATAGTTTGTCCTATTTAGGAGATTGGCACAATGGATCACGTTGGTCTTCATGCTTAGGTTCTTTCATCCCCCTGGCACGAAATTAAAAAAAAAATTACTTTGTGTGTATATCTATAAATAAGACGTCAACAATCAAAAATAGAATTACTCTTGTAATGTGGGCGCCATCTACTTTCAAGGTAACGGACTTATGCGTATACATCGCATTTAGAAGTATTTTTATTTAATTGATTTCACTTATCCTGCTCACCTTGAGTGCCATAATTCTATCAGATATTTTTTACCATGGTGATATTTCAGCCATTTGCAAAAGTGAAATACCTTAACAGGCCTTATCAAACAGGAAGCTAAACCACATTTTGAAGACATTACGTCGATTTTCCCCCACTCATTTTTTTTTATTGTAATTGTTTTTGGGTAACTGCTCTATAGATCACGCAATGATCTTTAGCTAAGTATAGAGGGTTGTAGAGAGAGACCACATGAAGTTAAAGATTTTATTTAAAGAGTGTCACATGATTTTAAAAGGTACTACAATATTACAATATTCCTCTGCTTGCGTTTTTTTGCCCCTGTGTTCTCTTCCTATTATCTCTTGAACCACAAAGTTTTTCTCTACTGAATATTGGTTCACAGTGATGTACCAGCGAGTGAGGCAGTTGTTATTCTTTTTAGGAAAGGATCATTTATAAATATATGCTTAGTGGAAGAATCTATAGAAAGGCACCTAGAATCAGTTAATAGGATTCCATTCTTTTTTTTTTTCACCAAAACATGTTATTGACATCTGGATGTCAGCAGAGAGGAATGCCTTGTAGGCTTTTCTCTTTGGTAAAATAGATGATAAGAAGTGATACTTTTATATGGAAGACAACACGGAAAGAATTTTTTACTAACATTAAATCTTCGATTTATTAAACACAGTGAATACCCTTTTTGTTAAAATCAATTCAAGAAATGATCAATTTAATCAAAGTTTTCTTAATATTAATAATTGTTGTCTACTATCGAGAAAGATGAAGTTTTCAAAATTTATTCTAATTTACTAAAAACTATCGAATTCTTTTCGAATACAATTTAGAAAAAGTTTTCTGAATTTAATTAATAATTTATTAAATATCTCTTTCTGTGTGAAAACATGGTAAAAATTAAAACTCGAATGTTAGAATCAATCATTATTTGCTAGAACTCAATAGACATCATACAAATAAATAGAATTTAGCAAACGTTTATTAAATTTCAGGAATAATTTTCTTAATTTAAATAAATGAATGACATAGGTTTTTTGCTGTTGGGATAAAATCAAACGGTTAATTTAGTGTTGTTATACATTACTTTCAAAAATATACACGTGTCAGTGGGCAACAATAGAAAACATTTAAGAATGTGTGAGAACACACAAGTAAATTAGTTTTCAACTGCTTACATTTATTTTCATTTGGACGCCGGCTTTATTCAAGTAAAGAAGTTTAAGAATTGCTCCAAGTCAAGCTTAATACCGTTCTTCCTGATACTTGTGAAAAAATAATTAAATTTTCTAAATACATTGTGCGTGTTTTGTGTGTGGAGTGCAACGCTAGAAAGCCTTTTGCATAAATCATTTCAACCACATGGTGAAAACGTTTTTAAACTTAATAATTTGAAAAAAATTCGTTATTTAATAAATTCATTTAATTTTAAAATACACATATTTTTTAATATAATTAGGTATACTGAATAAATTGTTTACAATTTATATGGAAACAACTGATTTTTATTTCTAGATTTTCCCACGATTTTTTTTTTTTGCAATAAATAATAAATAATTTGATAGACTCATTAATTAAAAGCTTTGCTCAAATAAACATATCTGCATGAAGCATAAAGATTCTGTCATGAAAAGCTATTCTTGAGAAGAGCACACCTGCATAAAGCAAATTAATACACGTGTATACTACTACAATAAATTAAATCTAGAATTAGTTTTCTTGATCTATACGTTTTATGGTATACATTTTAGCAAAACTAAAATTCAATTAATTGGCAAAATTAGATAGTTATAGACATTTCATTTACTTATATTAATCTTTCAATGTTTAATTCAAGTAAACAGGTCACTTGAATCTGGCATAAAGATTTTCTGAATATAGGAAAGCTAGCATCAGTATGAATTTTAAACATGTCTAGTTTTATTCTATTAATGCTAGGAGTAAGAAAATATGACCGCTTGAATTTAGTTTAATTTACTTGATAATGATACAAGCACCCAAAAGTTGAATCAAGAAAATGTTTTCTAGAAAATAATAAAAATTTACTTGGCGCAAAATCAACAGCTTTTTTACTTGATTTTTATCTACATTTGCTTAATATCAGTAAATTATTCTCTCCGTGAATAGAGAATGAGCTCTTCGAATATACCACTCGTCTGCTAAAGTTTAAGAAGTCTGTTATGGAGATTTTTAAATGCGAAGATATTAAACATGCTCCGTAAATAATGATTGTAAGGTTTTCGAAGTACTGACTGATCCTGATTTTCATGTCTGAGTAATTATTTCTATAAGATCCTATACCAATGTATCATCTACCATCCATATTACTATGTAACACAAAACATAGACAATTTGTTTGGTTGAACAGTTATTATCGCATTCATGTATTTAAATGGTTTTTTCCTTCTTTACTCCTCCTTTCAGTTTCCTTTAATTTTCATCTTATACATCTTTGTGGTAAAACAATTTGTTTCAAAACTTTCCTTACAATCCCTTAAAACTAATTGGAAAAAAATGCCATAGGTATATAACTAAAGGCAGCTATTTAAAACCTTGGAATTGCCACATTAAACAGAGCTTCTCATAGCCACATAGCGTTTTTCTTCTTTGGCTTCGTTTAATTTTTATACAAGGACAATTAGGTACAAAGTTTTTCAATTAAGGTCAAACATAGACAAAATATTCCAAGGATAGAACTTTCCTACGAAACAATTAAAATGGAGGCGAATTGCCCTATGTACAGTGTACACCCTTTCCTTGGAGACATCTGAAGAAGTTTAAGAAATATTTTATTCATGCAACGAAGTGAATTTTAAATTTGGTTGTAGGTATCCCTGCTGGAAAATTTCCAAGGGAATACGACAAAGCTTGGTTTTAAACAACTCTTATACTTCTTAAATGTCTAGCGAAAGTAGTCATGCTAGCGATTCTGAACGCATTTAATTATGATTTGAAAATTTGTAGAAAATATGTTTACTTCTTTTCTTTGTGTATAGCCGGTGAATATTTCAAAACTTTGATGATTCAATGAGATTGGATTTTGAGAAATGGTGCTATAATAATCCCAAAAAAAGTCTATGAATTTTAAAATTTCTTTTATATATACACTTTTGCATATTTTGTAAATTATGTTGTAAAATCACAATGAAATTTTACAAAAAATATTCGTAGTACACACATAAATATGAAAATATAATGAGGTTGTTTTTATTAGTTATGTATTATAAAAATTTCAAAAAAATGTTTTGAAGAACAGGAAATTTTTCGAATGCTTGAGTAGATTTTAGCATGATTCTATCATCATTATTACACGGTCGAATCACTCCTGTAAGCTTATAGCTTTATTTCCTACAACATCTTACCATAACTTGTGATTTCTTGTATATTGTGGCTACGGTAGGAGCAACATCTCTAATATCCGACAGTCATTTTGAATCACGTAATTGATAGAACCGTGGTGTATTAATAGAATTTATCGTGAATTGCACGAGTTAAGAGTTGTCCATATTTTAACCAATAAAGATTCATCGGAAGATCCGCAGATGTAACCATACATACAATACGAACAGATTGTCCCCCACTAACATCAATTGTATTAAAATTGAATTGTTCAACTTGTGGTAATTCTTTAGGTAAGAAGAAATAAAATAAATCAAAAAATTGTTAAAGTTAAGGTTATAAAATTAGTAACATAATAAAATAATGCACATTTTCACCACACGGTGATAATTGATTTGTTGAAATTATTAAAAAAAGGAAAAAGGAAATTCAAGACACAAACCCGTAACAAACAATGAACTGGATACCATTGTTGTTCCTGCTTTACTAGCTGCAACACACGTATAATTTCCACGATTCTTACCGTTTTCAATATTAAGCAAATAACTTACTTCTTTTGCTAATCATCGAAATTATTATTTCATTATCGTAATTAGCAGGTTTCCCAATAAAATGCCAATTAATGATATACATATGGGGAATCTCAATTGATATTGGCGCATTAATTGAAAATATTCACTGATATAAAGTGGTTCATTAAGACTCATAAGATTCAGCTTTGGAAGAACTATGAAATATTAGGAATGGGGGAAAGTATGTATAAAAATAAAAAGAATTAGTAACGTTTAGTAATAAGATCTTAGGTGTAACTATCTTAAAAAAAAACAAGAAAACTCTCTAACCATCAACAAAATGTTGTACACTATGATTTGAAATTCGCGCAAATTTTTTTCCAAAACATGTATAATTTCCAGCATAAAAACCTTTCACCGACTCGCACTACTTCTAGCTCCCATTTTTCTTATTATTATTCTAATTTTATCGCTATCATTTCGAGAGGCCATATTTATATAGATGATACCTGATTTCCTAAACTATTGTGATTTCCCTCGAGGTACTCCGGAAAGAAGAGATTATTTTCAAAATTTCTGCTGAAAAAGCAAAGGTCGACTTATTCATTGTAAATTTTTTATTTTTGTTAGATGATTAGCTGAAATGGTCAGATATTATATATACAGGGTGTCCCATACTAATAGAACAATATTTGTAAAATCACTGATTTTGTTATAACAGTAGGTCAAATACGACGTTACCGAGCTATTGGGTGACTTATAAACGTTTTCTACTCACGCTTTAATTCCAAAAGGTTAATAAAAATTATTTTGTTAAATATTGTAATCTTAGTACGGGACACCCTATATACCTTAGTTACGTAAATTTTGGCTGAATGTATATGGAACTGTGAGATCTGAAATTTGGACATCCATACCTATAAATAAGTTTGTTCGACGGCATCTACGTTTCGCACTGAAATTATCAATATTGACTACTGATCATCCATATCGGTTGGCATCAACAACTTTTGTCCGTCACTCTCTCATTAAAGGTCGTTGTCATACAAGGTTCCATATTCAAGTTCAAGTTTTTATCATTTAATTGTACCGAATCGCGATTTTGTTTTCATGAATATAACCCCTACTGACGATGTGCAATAACCTTACTTAGGTATTTTCGTTGGATCTCATATAACATCACCATCACCAACACAGAGAAAGATATTCGCACGTCGCATAATAAAAGATGCACAAGCGCTGTGTTGACGAGGTTTAAATCATGAAAATATTCAAATTATTCAGAAGACTTAGGGTTATCCAAAATTCATGGCCTTGAAGAAGATGCGATAGAAAATTAAGTATGTCATGGAGGTTATAAAGTACAGGTCATCCAAGTTGATTCGAACAAAACAACTTGTGATGGAATTGAGAGGAGGAGGGGTGGAATATCAACACCTCTGCCTGCGAAATAAAAGTGTAAAAGAGTTCCATATTCTGAAGAAACCAGAGCTTGAAAAAATTACTTGGCTCATCTCAAGCCACTTCCTTTTATTGTACCATTTAAATTCGATTAGTTTGTTTGATATTTCATCCTATCACTTCTGCCAGAATGCTAACAATATATTAGAGCATTTTCTCTGCAATTCCGCAGTAATTAGTGAACACTTATTAAATTGTTGACAGCTCTGAATATCTGTCCTGCCTGGAAAATAAGCCTGAGATAACCGAACACTTTTTCTGTGCTTGTCTGACCTTTGTCCGGAGTAGATTGGGTGCGCTTGAGTCTGGCCTCCTATCTGTGGATGAGCTGAAAAACTTATCTCACCTATATCTACCTGATTCGCTTCATTAAGATTTCAGACTTTGGCCTCCGTGCTTGGGATGTTTCGTCCACTTGCCTTAAAAAAGATCTGAACAACTCCTCTTCGAATCTAATTTAATTTGGAGTTTTTATTGCCCTTTTTCTAGATCTAGTTAAGTTCTACTAAAAAGCTAATACAAATTATATTATTCAGCAACGATTTTTTCTATAACTTTTGTGAGGTTATAATTAGGATTGATGTTGCAATAAGTTTTTTGATTGCTTTGTTGAAATTGGTGTTAGCACTCTCGAGAGAATATTATTTCATTTCTGCGACGACATACATGTGGGATTTTGGTTATTTAGGGAAAAAGCGCGAGATATTATTATTAGAAATTTATTTAGTTTAATTTAAAGAACAAAAGTCTCTAAAACTAGGTAACTACTATGCAAATATAAAGTTTCTTTTCTGCTTAAAAAAAATTCGATCTGCTCTCGATGACTACGTAGCGGGAAGTGTTCTTCACTATCGCATTGATCTGTTATCAGCGCTGGAATTTGTCGGCATGTATTCTTTTGTGTTTTTTTCGTAGCATGATCTGTACTCATGATTATAACTGGACGTATTTTGGGTAAGTTTTATGCATGGATTAGTTTTGTCGTTTTTAGTTTTGGTGAGGATCCTACATTCGGCCATCCTGCTCATCATCTGCCTCAGATGATTCATCCTCATCATCGTTGCACCATAGCTTCATATTGTCAGCAGCGGAAGCCGTCGCGTTTGGTCCATCGGAATTGCCTACCCTTTTAAGGTCGTATCTATCGTTGCCTTTCACCTTTACAACTTCGTACGGGCCCATAAATTTAGGATAAAGTTTAGCTCCTGGACTAAACTGCGTTTTCTTAACCGCCACCAAGTCGCGTAGCTTATATTTATGCGCCATTTTCCGTTTACGTAGTGAGTATTTTCGGTTTTCGTCTTGAATGCGAGCTATAGATTCCTTGGCACTGCTTCGCATCTCTCGTCTTTGATCCTCGAAGTTTTCGATAATAGCATCTTTTATAAGCTGTGATAACTCCAGATCCTCCGAATTCCTCATAGGAACCCCAATTAACAACTCGAACGGTGTTTTGTTCGTGGCTCTCGTCTTGGTAGAGTTTAAATACCGCTGTAATTTTGGCACGTGCTTATACCATTTCTCGGGCTCTGGTATAGAAATTTTTGCTAGTACAGCCAATATAACTCGATTTAACCTTTCAACCTGCCCGTTTCCTCTTGGTACTCCCGTAGTCACCAAAACGTGATTTATCCTGTGTTCTATGCAGTACTCTCTAAACGCACCTGATGTGAATGCTGTACCCCTATCTGTTACCACTCTCCACGGGTTACCAAAAACTTCGCTCTGTAACTCTAGTCGTTTTAAAACTTCACACGATGACGTATCCTTCACAGGGTAGATCCAACTGTACTTGGTGAAAGCATCCATAACAACTAAAAGGTATTTGTAGTTCTTTGCTGTTGATGCTAAGGGTCCAAGGTGATCCACGTGGTAAGTATGAAGTGGTATATCTATCTTCTCGATAGGGTTTAGGATTCCTTCTTGTTTGCCTGCCTTTCTTGAAATCAGGATACACGGAATACAATTTGATATGACTCGTTCGACTCTTTTTGCTAAATTAGGTAAGAAATAATCCTGGCGAATAGTTGCTTCTACCTTTCGAGCGTTGATATGACCTTTGTCATGAACTGCTTTTATTATTTCCTCTTGCATACTCTTAGGTAGCACTAATAAATAAGACCCCTTTTCAAACTTGTATAGAATTCCATCTCTTAAGATAAAGTCATCGTATTTGTCGAAACTTAGCAAGTTCGTAATTAACCGACAGGTCTCGTCCCTCTCTTGCGCCTTTCGGATCCGATAAAGCAAGCTGTCTTCTATTGTAAGTATAACTGGATATCGACTAAGAGCGTCGACATGTCGCATCGATGTTCCTGAGCGGTGGTGTATCGAACAATCATATTCTTCAAGAAAAAGTGCCCATCTAGCCACGCGGCTACAGAGCTCCTTCTTCGTCATCGTAAGCTGAAATGCCTTGCAGTCTGTGAAGATCTTGAATTTTAGCCCTAACAAATAACATCGAAGTCTTGACAGTGCTTTTATTATGGCAAGTACTTCCAAATCGTAGCTCGCGTAGTTTTCCTCGCATTTCGTAGCCTTAAAACTTAAAAAAAATGTCGGGTGAAATTTTCCATCATCACTATGCCTTTGCAGAAGAACGGCTCCAAATCCTGATTTGCTAGCGTCCGTATGCAACTCGGTTTCTAGCTTTGGGTTAAACAACTTTAGAACTGGATCCTGAGACAAGCATTCCTTTAGCTGGTTAAAGGCAAACATTTCCCTCTCACTGAAATAAAATGGTACGTCTTTCTTTGTCAAATCAGTTAGTGGTTTGGCTATCATAGCGTAGTTATGAATAAATTTGCGGAAGAATCCTGTCAATCCAAGGAAGCTTCGAATATCTCTGACTGACTTTGGTATTGGAAAGTTTACTACAGCCCTCGTTTTTTCCGTAGACGGCTTAATACTGCCATTTTCTATAATGTGACCTAGGAACTCTACTTTCCTCTCTAAAAATTTACACTTAGCCCATTTAATAATAAGACCATATCTTTGAGCAACGTCTAAAACTAATTCTAATTTGCGAAGATTTTCATCGTTATCAATGGACGGAATGATAATATCGTCCATATATACTAATAATACTCCATCTCGAATCAGCTTCTGAAATATTGTATTGATGAACCGTTGAAACACGGCTGGAGAGTTACATAGGCCAAATGGGGCCTTAAGAAATTCAAACTGTCCCTCACTCGCCACAAATGCTGTATACTTACGACTGGATTCATCTATATCGACGTGGAAGAACCCATTGCGAAGGTCTAAGGTAGTGAATACTCTAGCCATATATAGGTTTTCTAAAATCTCCTCCATGAGTGGCAAAGGATACCTATCTTTAATGATCTTCTTGTTCAACCTCCTATAATCTATGCAGAGCCTGTGAGATCCATCTTTTTTCTTAGCAAGGACGACTGGGCTGGCGAAGTCTGACTGACTATGACGTATGATTCCATCGTGTAACCATTGTTGTATCTGCTCTATTACTATTTGCTTTTCCTTTGGAGCGAGTCGGCGTGCTTTTTGGTATATAGGTGTCTCATCATCGAGTGTGATATGCATTTGCACACAAGAATTTGCGAGGCTTTCCGGTTTATATTCAGTAATCAATTGTTGAATTTTAATACGCAAGTTTTTATCTTGAACGTCAACCTGATCGAGCGAACTGTCCTCCCGAACTAATGCCATTACATCGATATTCTGAAGAAAGCAAGGGCTTTCGCTTTCTCCTTCTCCGAGTGACTTCTTGCGAATCGTAACTTTTCCACTTTCCATTATTAGAGTCGTGCTGCTGAGTAGATCTTTCCCGATTAGAACATCCTGATTCAACCAATCATCAGGGACTACGTGGCATTGAATGTCAAAATTTTCAGCGTTTATTTTCATTTCTAAGGGTATAGAACAAATAGTTTCCTTAACGTTTCGGCCGAATCCAGTGAGTACGGTGCTTGGTCCTTTATTTTCACTAGTACTTCGAAGTTTTAAGTAAACAGATTTCTTTATAAGTGTCACGTCACTACCGGTGTCCACCAAAGCTACAAATTCTTGATTAGCTATTGTAACGACAACATTTGAATGAGGAAGCGAAATGGTGTTCACCTGGCTCGACCTTTGCTCTGATTCACGCATCTTCTTAGGGCACCTAACCGAAATGTGGCCAAACTCATTACAGTTGAAGCATCGGGTACCTTTCGCTTTGTGGGGGCAATCATTATTTGTGTGGGAGTATGCTCCACAAATTCCACACCTTGTTTTGCCAGATCCTGGTTTTTTAGACGAGTTTGGGATTATCTTCACTTGGCCTTTACTTGCCTTTTGACCTTTCATCGTTTCATAAGCTTTAAGTTTCACCTTCAGGTCTGCTATAGTCCTAGCTTCGTAAAGAATGGCTTTATTAGAGACATCGTCTGGGATACCTTCAATTATGTAGATGACGACTGATTCTTCATCCATAGTTCCTTCGCTAGCTATTTTCTTCATCGCGTAGACATATTCTAAAAAGGACTCACTTGGCAACTTCTTTCGTTTTTCTAAGGTTTTTTGAAGGTTTATGCTACGTGTAGTTTTCGAAAATTCCTTAATAAGGCACTCCTTCAACTCTTTCCAATTTCGTACGCTTATGTCGGACTCTATGGCTAACCTTGCCGCCCCTTTTAGTAAACGTCGTGAGTAAAGATACTTCTGTATATCTGACCATTTGCACATAGTTGCAACATCCTCGTATTCTTTTATCCATGTTGTAGCATCTTTTCCGATCTCGCCGTTAAATGATTCCAAAGACTCTTCTATATCCCGAAACGAGAAACTTCCTTCCTCAGGCATTTTCACTATGTCGGTTTTCTCAATTAAAACGTTACTTAATTTTTCTGATGAATTCGAATTGTTTCCTGCGGGTGCTTTACTTAACTCCGGATTGTATAAGTTCCCATATATTCTTTCAAACGAAGCTTCAGAAATAGGTTCCGCCCGTTCACTTGACTGATCGTAAACCGATGTCTGACCTAACTGTTCATAGACCGAATTATGACCTGACTCTTCGTAAACCGAACTTTCGCTGGATTTTTCATCAACCGAATTTTCTAACCTTTCTTCACTTTCTTCCGCATAACTTTTATTAACTGAGCTCTCAGACACTTCGTTACTATTTTCGAAATTAATTGCCGTCTAAAGTCTATTTACTAAATCCTCTTTTATTTTATATTGAATTGATAGTCCGCGTTTATTTAAAAATTCCTGCAATTCTGTAATTTTAAATTTTCGTATTTCGTCCATTAATAAAAATTCCACTGCCTATTCTAAGTTCACTTGAGTTCATAAAAATTCAAATATTATAATTCCGCAGTTTAGTAATTTAAAATTCTCATATTTCGTGCACAGTATTTTCGAGTCGCTTATTCGCTTCATTCACTTCATATCTATATCGAAATTAATTCATAGAAATGTTCAATATTCGTAAAATGATCTCCGTATATATTTGTTACGGTTTAATTTACCGGTATATACATATATCAGTTCTTTCGTAAAATTTTACAGATTATTACAGCTAATTTTACTGATACAGTTAACATTGTCTGTGTAATTTAATCATTTGAAAAGCATAAAAATTATATTTTATAGGTATTATATGTATTCTATCATATACTAGAAAGGGTTTTCACTTATCTTGTAACGTATGTTCGTGCCTTGACTTCCTATCACCGTAGAGCAATTCTCGTAACTTCTTCTTTTACTAATCCTTAAGGTTCTTCGTGGCTAATTTACTTTCGTAGCTTTTCTTGCACTTTTCTAAAAAATTTTAATTTCTTTTCTTAGTTAGTCGTATCCATTTCTTTTCACATAACAATTTTCAATTTTTCTATTCACTTAACAATTTTCAATGCAGAATGCCTTACTTTGATGCACACGTGTTTAATCACTTCGTTTTTTTTTTTGCAATTTAGAGCACTTATTTCACAGATTAATTATTTAATGATCACTAATTATCTCGATTATTATCCCAATTATCGCACTTCTGACACCAAGTTTTGTGGGATTTTGGTTATTTAGGGAAAAAGCGCGAGATATTATTATTAGAAATTTATTTAGTTTAATTTAAAGAACAAAAGTCTCTAAAACTAGGTAACTACTATGCAAATATAAAGTTTCTTTTCTGCTTAAAAAAAATTCGATCTGCTCTCGATGACTACGTAGCGGGAAGTGTTCTTCACTATCGCATTGATCTGTTATCAGCGCTGGAATTTGTCGGCATGTATTCTTTTGTGTTTTTTTCGTAGCATGATCTGTACTCATGATTATAACTGGACGTATTTTGGGTAAGTTTTATGCATGGATTAGTTTTGTCGTTTTTAGTTTTGGTGAGGATCCTACATACATATCATTTGAAATCGTCATTTTCAGACAGGGCTTTTCTATCATTTTGTAGGATCCCATTTGAAAGGTTGTAAATGTCGTTGGTAATTTTACTATTAGGGCGTCTTCTACCAGTACCAATCCCTCTCGAATGGCTCTATACCATAACGGGAACATTTTATTCGTCTTTATCACACTTTTGATAAGTTGGAAATTTCTATTGGTCACTTCAGCCCCACCATCATTCAGGGTGAGCAAATAATTTAAACTGAAACGTTTTGCCTTCCCAGAAAAGCAGGGAACAATGACAATGCTTGAGAGATCATAAAAGAGAAATAATTCTTATTCTGCATATAAATTTAGCTGGACATCCAAAAAGGCAAAATGCGCCATGTTGCAAAATCGTTTCTTATAAATTAGTAATATTTTTCAAATCTCACAAAAATGTCATAAAATTTATAGCCGTAACCGCATTATGAACGATAATTTTCAATACTACCAACACAATAAGGGGAAAAGATAAAATAAGGACGCACATTAAGGATCGTACCCAAGTTCTTATTAATTAAATAGATGACATTAATGGGACATTTTCACTTCAAACTACACAACTCTTACACGCAGTAGTCCCTAAAGCAATTTAAGGGTTCTTCGTATAGTTACTCGCGTACATATATATGTATAATTTGGCAAGCTTTCCTTATTATACATATATATACGAGTTCTTTAGCCCTCGTACGATTAATAGTTTTACTAAATACCATAAGGCTGCAAATAAAATATGTTGGACGATAAAAAGCAACATTAAACCGAGTGTGGTTTCATATATAAAAATATTTCCGTGAAGACATTTAAGCAAAATTAAGCAAAATTGACAATAAAAAAGGTAAACGTTTAATAGCCAACAATGTTATGGTGGGATTCAAGAATTCTCAGAACCAACGTTTCATAAAACCCAGCATAGAACTACTCTTTAATACCATCTAGCTTATGTTGGAGATAAAATTCAATCTTTGGTCGCTTTTGACACACAAGTCACCCACACTCACAAGGTGAATCGAGGAATCCGAGAATCCATAATCATAAGTGATTGTTTTCTGATTCCAGTCGAAAGTCATGACCTCATATTTGTCGATATTGAGTACTAAATTATTGCTTCTGCACCAATCGTAAAATGTGTGAAGGTCACAATCGTGAACAGATTTAATCTGAGCGAAAAGTTTAATGTCATCAGCATAAATCAAAACTTTGCAGTATCTCATAACAGATACAATGTCGTCAATAGATAGAATAAAAAACAGCCGACCCAAGTGACTCCCTTGGGGTATGCCGGATGAAGCCGTCAAGACTACAGATGGAATGTCAAAATAAGACTTGAGATGTTTTTTTTTTATCTAAGTAAGACTTCGTCCATTTAAGAAAAGTTGGAAGAAACCCATACTTTTCCATTTTCAAGAGTATCACAGAGTGAGATAACTTGTCAAATGCTTTACTAAAGTTAGTATAAATACAATCTGTCTGATAGCCTTTTGCGAACCCGCCAATGGTATCCGAGACAGATTCCAATAAGTTAGTGGTTGTGACCTGCTCGAAATAAGCCCATGTTACTTTGAAGGAAGCAGGTTCTTGCAGGAAATTGATAGCTGAGAATAAATGACAGATTCGAACAATTTGGGTATGCAGGATAATTTTGCAATATGCCTATAGTTAGATATTTTATTTTAACTACCTGGTTTTTGGATAGGAATGATAATGGAATTTTTCCTAGCTGCGGGAAACAACCTTTATCGAGCAATTTTTGGAAAATATTTCTCAGCGGAGCTACTAGGGCAAGGCAGCAAGACTGGTGGGGGGGGGGGGCCGAAGGGGTCCCATCCAGACCCATTTTGAAGTCAGTTAGAAGCTCATTAAAATATGATCAAGAATATCCTCTTGTGAAATTGAAAGGATAGGACACGTTAAGAGAAACATATTGCAAATTTCAGACGAATCATCATTAGCAGAATCCTTGTATATCTCATGAAATTGGGATAGTTGTCGGTTTTTTCTTCATATTAAAAAAAGCGGGCCACTAAATAATTTTGCACGCATGCTTAGAATATACTCATTACAAAGAAAAGAGGAAAGCTCATTAAACTCATTATAGGATTAGAGGAAGTTGCTGCGATTTATAATGTCTTTAACCGTCATACGACTTTTCCACAATTTATTCTTTCTATTTTTAAGACGCTTCAGTTCTTTATTGAACCATGGTGGAGATGATTTAGAGAGCCACTGACGCTCGCGGGGAACGTCAGAGGAAAATAAATTAAAAAGAACTATGTAAAATTTAGAAACGTCTTCGTCAACATTATTGCTAGACAGTACTGGAGAGTTCAGAAAAGTTAGCCTTTCTAAAATTAAAGAAGTATTGTATTTCGTCACAATTTGTAAAGTTCTCGGCTTCAAAGCAATATGTAATTAGTAGAGGGGTGTGATATTTGTCAAGAGTAGGCATTATAACTGTGTTAAGTTCAATTAATAAGTTATCTGCGTCAGTAAAAAAAGCAGGTCTAACTGCCTGCCCATGCCAAGCTTTACATTACCGATTCGGCTGAAGAATAGTGATTCCCTTGTTGACAAGTTATTAAGAGGAAGATAGTCATCGTCATCTTCATTGAGTACCCATTGGGTAAGTTAAAATTACCAATTAGTACCTATTAATTTATCAAGAGGATCCATCTTACCATGAATAAAATTGGATGTTGAAATGAACAATATTTATAGAGTTTGAAGGAATATAGCAAAAAAAATGTATAAGTTAGATTTTAAGAGAGATAACTTAAGAGCAATAAGTTCAATTTCAAGAGTTTTGGAGAAACCGGGTAGCTCAACCTAGCTATGATTAAACTGGTTTTTACAGGCGAGGTGTACGCCACCGCCACGAGCAACAGAGTCAGTATGTCTATTTTTTCTAAAAATTTGATACGAATTGTCAAAGATTTCAGCATCGCGAAAGCCATGATACAGCCAAGTTTCAGTAAAAGCAACTACATATACATATATCCAATCAAGTCGCAGTAGAGCTTTTGAAGATTTGTGCAGTTTTTGTACGTAAATAGGAAAGCGATTTGAGGTTTTTGGAATATCGTTGCTCATTTTAGATATCGTTCTAGGTTGGCGCCCAGAAGGTACGAATAATTTAGCAAAAGTGATAGAGGGCAAAAGTGTGGGATCAAATAACTTGTTCTGCATCTGTTGACGTCATCTGCTGAGACAGTTAAAACAAAGGATGCAACCGGTTTTGAACATTTACTAATTTTTCGACAAGAAATATCATCTGTTGGATGTTTTTGGACTTCTGGTATTTCAACGTTTCTAGAGAGAAACGGGTGATGAAAACTCTCGAGTGCTTTAGTAATTCCTAAAGAGGACATATAGTACATTAAGTATCATTCATTACTGTGGAATCCCAGCAAACCAAATTTTCCGATTTCCTTTCGAAGTCTTAATATAATGTTGGAAAAAGTTTCCGATTTCGGAATTGATTTCGCCCCGAGTTCTATTCGAAAAATGTATGCAGCGGTTGACACAACCTCGTAAGACAAATTAGTTACGGCTTCGGTAAATAAAGTCTGAATAATTTCGAAAAGCTTCTTTCCCCTTCAAAAAATTTTAAAGTCCAGTGCGGTCTAGTGTCTGCAATACAAAATAGCCGTGCGCTATCAATTCCGTGAAAATTGGAACGTGTTTAACCATAGTGCCCATTAGGATATAGTACCAATACCGGTTTTCTTTACGAACTCGTAATGAAAAAACGGAAGAATGTTACGAATACTCGCAATTCCGACATCTACACGAATTCATAAAGAAGAATCGGAAGCGAAGTTTTTTGCTTTTTTCAGTTTTCCGAAATTTTTTAGATTTGTCTGAAGTTTTCTCGATTCAGAGACAGGAACTAGAGTGGTATTATCAGAGCATTGACTCACCTGAGGCTACAACAGCCGATACACTCGAATTAAGAGTAGCAGCGGGCAGGTGCAAATTAGATCGCTTTCTCCGACGAGACGAGGTTTAGGAGCAGGCTAGGAAGGTGGCACATCTGTAGACGAAGAAACAGCATGATATCCTGCCCATTTTCAGGACGCGTCACGTCAGAAGACGCGGAGATTTTCAAGTTTCCACATAGCTTATTAATGAAAATTTTTTTAAAATATTTTCCTATTATCCTAGACGCGTATGGTTTTTTTTTCATACATTTTTCGCCACCTAAATGATCCCCCTATTAAAGGCATGACACAAACTGACCTTTTTTTCCACCCTCTTTTAGGGAACTAATAGTGTTAATATCAATTAAGGAAATCGCATCAACAATATTGGCTTAGCAGCGGAATACATCAACTCACACCTCCCCGAAGAAGACTTGGTCTCTGATTAATGGTTTTGCAGCATGCAACAAATTGATGAATTCGCAAAAATTTTCTCGCTACCACCAATAACCATCTTCCCACCATCGGTTTCAAGCAAAATTCTCAGAAGTGTTAGATTTTATTCGCTGGCATGTCGTGACGAGGTGATAAGTTTGTTTCTTTCCGTCTTAAGAAGAAATCAGCTGTGAGAGAAATTTCCATTAATTTCGAAATGCTTCCTCGTTTATGATACTTGCTGTCACTTGGTAACTTTTTCACCGCAATGTGACACGCACTTTGACTTCACTGCATAATTGACTGATTTACAAAGGCTCTATAGTTATCCTTTGCGGTTCTGTTCGTTTACAAAAGGTTTCTCTTTCGCGTCGCAGCACTCTGTATACATATACAAAAAGGCTCTCGTCCTATAGTAGGGTCTGAAGGTAGAGGGTAGGAGGAGGGGGTATTTTGTATTTTGTTTGAAACGAAAACGATAGTCTGTGTCCATTGCGTTGTGAAAAGCAATGGCGTGTAAATAGCCGATAAGCAATTTTCAATCTATCAATGCTAATTAATTCCACTCTGAGTTTATATGTTTTGCTTTTGAATGTCATACGAGACTGTTGTAGTCATAGTCTGAATGTATAGGTTCTTTCGTCCCTCTGTTTATCTATGTTATTCCGAAACGATTAACAAAAGAATTCGATTCAGAGTTTCAGTGACAGTGAAAAGAGGGTCTTTTCAGACGAAAACAACAATTGCTGGGTATTGAAAAGAGATTTCAATCGATACCTTTGTGACTATTTTTAGAGCATTTTGTTCAATTTGGGTCATTATCTTTGCGTGGTATAGTTAGAAATAATAGTAGTCCTGTGTAATTGTTGTAATCGAAAAAGGGAAATAATTGTATAATAAGAGGCTTAAGTTTGCGTTGAAGGAAAAACAAATTTGCTTTTTCATTGTTCAAAACATTTGACCTCGTATTCATATTGTGGTTATAAATTTAGGCTAGTGTTGTTGTTAGTTCTTGGAAGTGGCTGATAGAAAATAAATATACTTATCGCTAATTAAATTGATTGTCACGGCGCGCAACGAAAATGGCTAGTAATTAAATAATAAAAAGGTTGTTGTATAAGGTGACATTGAGTGCGTATAATTAGTGTAGCCTAAAATTTAGCGTACCAAATTTGTGATGGGTTTTTGCACTGACTATGCATACATAAAATCTATACCAAAATTTAATTTAGTGAATTGTTAAAATATCATTTCGGCATTTGAATTAGGTTTTTGGTATAGGGTGATTTGTAATTGGTGGTCATAAATGAAACAGATGATAGGTTGAAATGTTAAGAAGAAAATATTGCTATGGCGGAGGAGGGGGGAGGGTTTTCGGAGTTACAGGGTGATTAAGAATATATATAGTTTTTCAAAACACACGCCGTAGCTTCCTTTTTATACAACCTATGAAAGGGATTTTCAGTCCATATGATAGTAAACCGCTAACATCTTTCCATCGAATGTCGAACCACCACTCCACCGCCTCATGTCACTAGTTATAGGACGTCAAAGTCAAAAAATTTCGAACATTTTGAAATGTTAACACTTAATGTGCGGGGTGCCGCTCCCGCGTCACTAGTACGTGTAGCGGTCGAAAATCATTGGAATGTGATAAAAAAACAAACTTTAGAAAAAGCTTTCTATCTTCCAAGCCGTTTGTTATTTTTTAATGAAATTTGGAATTCTCACGTACCACAGTATGGTCCTCGATATTGTATACTATTTGTCAACAAGTCGCCTAAATTTTTAAAAATATATTGAGTTTATCACTTTTGCCCCCCCCCCTCCCCCACCACCGAAACGATGCGTCTTACCACCCCCTTCACCTTATAATTTTTTGCTTGACTCCACCTCAGCTATCAAACCCTTGAGCTAGGCGCACCAATTATTACACCCTGCATAGTGCACCCATAGTGCACCATAGATCAATTCTAGCTTTTTTACTTATTATTTACTATATAATGGGCACGAAGACAAAAGGGTATAGTGGACGTATATTGGGATTTGTATACATGCAGATGTAGTTTGGACCTTTACCAAGAGATTGGTATACAACATTCGTATACACAAATCGGGTAGTTCTACCTTTCCCGCCTTTAAAGTAGAGTCTGATAAAAAGGTAGAACTACCCGCCCCGCCGTAAAGCATCAGTCAGGCGCGTGGGTAGAACTACCTTTCCCGCACATAAAGTGTTAACGAGATATTGTTGCGAGAGTTGGAAACCCCAGAATGTTACTTTTCATTTAATCCTGCAACTGTACATACGTACATACACCCGTTTTTGAGATAAACCTGTTTTTGTGATGCATAAGTGGGAGACTGTAAGAACATGAGACCCTAAAGTTTTTATTGAAAACTAAAAAATAAATAGTTCATTCATTTTAGGTTAGGCTAGGTTAGAGTGGCGGCCTTCGCAAGCTTGTATAATCGGCCACACTTAGACAATCTATGGTCCACTGTGATTGAGTTAATGATCTTTACTAGGTCCCCCAACTCTTTGTGCGTAGATAAAGTAGCTACCGCAATTTGTATTCCTCGTACGCTTAGCATGGTTAGGGCATTCGCACAGTAGAAGCTGAATGCTCTGAACCCCTTCCTCGTACATACAGCTTCTGCAGAAATCGTTGTAAGGAGCTTCCATGCGCTCTGCATGTTTTCTAGAGAGGCAGTATCCCGTGATAATTGCAATAAGATTGCACACATCATTCCGGTTCCTCTTCAGCAGAGATTCAATCTTCCCAGGGCATATCTCGGGTCAAAGCTGTTTGGTGTTTGGAAAATCGCAGGCAGCCAGCAGAGTATAACTCTATGGTTAGCACACAGTTTCCCGAGCTAATAGAGACACCGTTACAGTAGGCGCGATCTAGTGGTGCTTGAGTCCAGAGCTTTGATTACGGCATTCATAATAGCTTCATTATTTTATATTTTTTGCACTTTCATTTATAAACTTTAACTTTTATATATAGGAATCGAAACTTAAAATACTTTTACCTTCTAATTTTCTTTTCATCATACTTCGTTTAACTTTCCAAAGGAATGATCCATGAGGAACCAGAATCTATCCTACCTTCTTATTTTCTTATGTGCCACACTCATGGCAGTCACGTGGGGCCCAGGGCACTTTAGGACATGGACGGGAAATTTGAAAAATATTGGGGCTGCGAACACTGTATACAATGAAATGATGTTTTTTTATAAATAAATATGTAACATTCTATAAAAATTTGTTGCCATGTATAAATGTTTGAAACAATCCTATGGCCTACTTACTTGTAGTAGCTAAAAATCCAACGGCTAATCTAACTTGTAATAGGTTGTTTTACTGGTTGAGAAATTAGTCATCAGTTGGTTTATTATCGTAGGGGCTTAGGGCCCCATGGATCGTGGAGCTATGTTCTAAGCCTAACGGGCCCATGCAGTTTATTTCATGATAGCGCATAAACGGCCTAAGCATAATTTAAAATACTTGCTTGCTATGGGTATTTGTTCTTCAAGGCTCTTTAAATTTGATTTTCAACTAAAAGAAAACTGTTAATGGAACTGAAGATTAACAATTTACTTGAAAATTTTTCTTCTGAATTCTTATGCAATGATTAGTGTCAGACAATGCCATCCAAACAATTTGGATTAATTCTTTCAGGTGCCTGCATGCAGTATTTTTTCTTAAGATTTTTTTTTGCAAAATCCGTAGTATTTTTTATACGATTTTTTTTTTCAAAATCTGCCTACCTAGTGCATATGTGTGTATACTCGATTGTTCACTGGTCATATTATTCTTCAATAGATTGTTTTGGTTACCTTATAACATTATTACCAGAGTAAAGTATGGTCCGCTTTTCTTCACTCAACCAGTGGATATAAACTCTTGATACCGCGATTTCGTACTGCTTTTTATGAGAGGTTATGACATTGTTCAACTAACTTATCTTTGGAATCTGTTGCCTGATGGTATTCATATGGTCAGCACTATTAGTACATTCAGGAAATTTATGTAATAGATTCACTTAAATGAATTTCTCTGCTAGTGACACATATTTCCACAGATTGGCATAATTTATTTTTCGGCTTTTTTCTTGTGTCTGATATTATTTTGCAATTGTATTATTTTGTAATTTTCGCTTTTATAGTTTAGTTTAATTAAATTTTTAATCACTTCATTTTTAGGCTTTTGTTGTGGATACATAATTTTTGTAAATATTACTCGCTTAAGTGAATTAATTTATATTAATGGTGTAAATTTGAAGTTTAGGTTTCCATTTTGCTCTTGCGGTAACTTTCTTTAGCTGATTTAAACGATGCTTATAAAAGATTACAATCATTTAGTATATTTATCGAAATAAATAAATTTTAAATTTGAAACTTCTATTTTTCGAATACATTTATCTTGCAATTTTACTTTCTCTTTTAGAACAACATATGTAATTACATTTTGAAAAATTTGAAAATTTTGGGATGGGTAGAATAACGCATAGCAGTACAACAAAAATGTGTGTTTGAGAAGCACTGAGAGATATATTAGTTACAAATTCTTTACTATAGGTTAGGCTGCTGCTAGAAACTTATTCTATTAGGCAATAGTTAAATTTGTTATGGTACGTATTTATTTTCTGTGCTATAATATAGTTTCTTCTGGGTTTACAAAACAACAAAATTGAATTTAGAAAAGAAAATGTAAAAAGAAAAAAAAATATTTAAAGAAGTGCACATCTTTAAACATTTACGAGATGCAGTTTCATTGCAGAATTCTATCATTAAACTTCCCCACAAGTCGTACATCCGCTCCTACATACGTGTTTCGCGTAAGGATATTATCGACGTATCCGTTCGAGGAAAACAATATATTGTTTTTATTTATTTTTAGCGCATTATCAACGCCTTTTTGCGTTCAGCTATATCACAGTCACTGGCTGACGTAACTATTAATTTAATTTCAGTTTGAATCGGAAGTTTTGATTCATACAAAATAAGTTACTAAAACACTTAGGATTAATTAACTTCGCCTGTTTTTCCTTTTATGTAAAAAAATTAGGAAAATCCTCAGACATTGGCAATACTGCTTCTACTGCCTCCAAAAGACGCAATTTGTTCCCCCTTTCCAAATAATAAATTATGTAGTTGTTAACAAAATATTAATTTTAGTTCGAATTATTGAAAGTTTTTATAGTTGTATTCAGTCCTAAATTTTTCTCACTTGAGCTTTAGTATATATACAGTATCAGAGATAATTTATTAAATTTTACGATATTACAAAAAGAAAAGAAAAAATATCGTGAATTATCTTCTTTCATAAATTAAAACTCTTTCAACGAAAATAATCCATTTAATTTTTGTATTCCCATAGCATATATACGTATTGCTCTTAGCGTTTTTAAAACACCATTCTATAACCCCTTTTCACAACACCCTGACAACACCAAGCGATTTCTTTTCCCTATCTAAAATACAAAGCGTTTCGATGTCAACACAAAATTCAAATTCAACAAAATGCGAGTCTGACACGATAAATCAGAGGTTATCTCTGAAACATGAAAATTATCACACGCGCTTATTGTTTGTAATAAAATTTGCTTTTTGTAATAATTCTTGCAGGCGCGCATATATCAAAAAGGGATTGAGTGCGAATAGGGCATTTTCATTATAATTCCATACCTGTCGACACGAAAGGCAATATTACCTAATGCCACCCATTTCATTATTGTCACGCTAGTTAAGTCCAAAGGTATATTACGAATGTGTTTTCGAAGGATTTGTGGTTTATGTCTGCGTGTAATATGAAATGTTTGATGAAATTAAAAGAATCAATGATGATTATAGCGAATTAGAAAATACATAACATATATAGTGTGATAGAGAACTTAGCCGTTATTAAATAGTTTTCGATTCTGTTAAGATCATCCTTTAGTTATACGAAGGCAAGAGCCCGATAGCATTGTCAATGTTCATGCGATTTGTTTTCATTATCTATAACTTTCGAAATCTCAATAAGAAAGGTGTTAAGAAACAATAACGGTTTAAAAATTGAACCCTCTGGAAATTCATAGTGTTTAGTCAATACTGCTGTATATTGTAAGGAAGATATGTACTCGAAAGTTTGTAGCCACCAATTATTTTTTAAAGATTTCAAGATTTCGTAGAAGAAAAATCAATTGGCTAGAAAGGTATTTTTAAGTTTGTATGTTGAAATCGTAGAAGTAAACTTAGCTTTATTTAATAAAAGGTAAATAAATATTCGACGAAGGAAAAGATTCGCCAATTAAAACAATCCCAAAACTTTGGATAATCAAAAATTCTATTCTATAAAATACTATAGAACAAGCACAAAGACACAGCTAGAGTTTTCTTTGGGAATTTTGCATTCTTAGTGCAGAGATGTCATCATAATAAAAAACGAGTTTTTTAAAAGAAAATTTAATATTTTAATTTTAATATGAAGTATAGACTTAGTGGTTAAATATGGAAAATAATTGCGCATAAAAGCCCAGCTATTTTTTTAAAATTTTTAAATTTAAATTTAAAATTTTTTTTCAACTCCTTGACTCTTTGTCTGAAGTTGTTCTTCAGTGCTGTAATTGTTTGTGGTGCAATGTTGTACAGATATAGTCTAATCTAGTCTAATGCTTAAGGAAGAAACCTAAGATTATTAAATCAAATGCTTTAGATGGCCGTTAATTGACGTCTTCATACGTGCAATAATAAAACAATCGGGAAGCTTCTTCTGTAATTACGATATGATTTTCTTTCCTTGTGTGGCATATAGTGTCGTCCTGCTGAAAATAAACAGCATCTATGTCCATAGCATCAACATCATGTCAAAATAGCTCCTTCGGCATTATGCGGTAGTACAGTCTATAATATCCCTCTGTCAAGAAACTGTTCAATAATCATTCTTGGATTTTCAGAGCCCCAATGTTGTGTTAATTTACATATCCTTGCAGGTGAAAATGAGTCTAAGGATGATTTTTCTTAAAAAAATTGGTATCACCTTCGTGAATTTCTAATACCCAATTTACAAACGTTCGGCGTAGTTGTCCATTATTTGTAGGCCTCAGTTCTGGGAATATCTGAACTTTGTAGGCTTGTTGAAAATATTTCAAGTGCTGGAAGCGTCTAGGATTTGACAAACCTCCGCTACACTTCCCACTAAAGCTGCAATATTTTCTGTAGATCTTGCTGACCGAGTACGAATTGTACTTAATACATTATCAATTTGATCGAAACGGTTAAATTTATTGATAAGTTTCACAATTGCTGAATGAGCTATGATGCTTAATGACGGCCGAATGCAGTCTGAACTTTACAAACTGTTTCCGATTCACAATTTTTATAATGAATTTTCACAATTTCTAAGTGAGTATCACGTACTTTATTTTTGCGACCCGTAAGAAATTTAAAGGCTAATGATTTATAGGTAAACAACGTATGGATGGTAAACATGGGAGAAGAAGCTGAAAAGGAAATATGTGCGAATGCTTTTACTAGGGCTAATACGAATAACGTAAGGATGCTGTAGGTATAGCCAACACAGGAGAAGATTACTAGAACTGTGATTCCGTCGAGCTGCTGGGAGGCAAGCAACTGACTGTTACTAAATCAATAAATCAGAGGCCTTCACACGTGATTAACAAAACAAAATGAACTATGACGAAATTTTATACCGAACTGATATCCCGAGATATTTGAAAAGATTTACGTACAGGCTTTTATTTTAGCCTAGGTTTCATTTATAACTTTAATGCATTTTACACTGTAATTGTCCGAATAACACAAAGCTGTATTCTTGTCTGTTGTCTTACATTTATGGGTTGTGTGGATTTGATGGAATGGGGATGTTGGATGGGATTGTGAGGTGGTGGAATGTTAGAAATTACTCTAACTTGTTGTGGGCTGATAACTGGCGTTACCTTCTACAAGGTGAGAAATATTCCGAAGGACTTGAGTGGTCCAGGGATAATAAATCCCACGATGATCGAGCAGCGCCAGGATGGTGTGCTATCCACGATGGTTGCTTCCTTTGCTAGTGAAGAAAGTAAATATTTCGCCCACGAAATAAATGTTTCTCGTTTCCGAGTGAATAAGGTGCAGAGGTGATAAATAGTGGAAGTTTTCAAACTGAAGTTGCTTTCAGACTAATAAGGGGGATTGGATGTTGACAGATCTTCCCAAGTTGTTGGACCGCGAGAGTTAGGAGGTAGTCCTCGATGGGACTGATGTTTGCACTGTTGTACAAAAAGGTGTTTGGAAAGTAGTGTCCGTCAGGTCTTCTGTACAGTCCTGTATAGGATCTTTCTTTCGGGGGTTCTAGTTTGCTTCATATATAGGGTGTTTCCGCCTAGGGCGTCAATAGAGCAGGAGGTGATAGTACTCACCTAAACAAACAAAAAATCGATGTACAGCTGGTCGGTTCACAGAAGACGTCGTCTCTGCTTGGTTGAAGGTATTGGACTGACTGGTCTCGTCTACTGATCTAGTCCGCTGGTGGTAGATTGACTGGCCTTATTTGATGGGAGTAGATGACTTGGTGTTAATTACTGGCGGCAGGATAACTGGTCTTGTTGGTGCTAGGTCGATGGCTCAAGTTCAACAGAGGACTGGGTGGAGAGAAGCTCACGTGCCCATTCCTAAATGTTTACACAAAACATATAAACCCGTATGATCAATGGATTTTCGAAATTAACCTACTATGATTTAAATAGATTGTGCTACTTTTGGTGGTTTTTGGGAAGAGCAATAATTAAAAATAGAGAAAGTTCAGTATAGCGGACACGTCAAAAAACGACAAGCAGCTGATTCCGGACATGTGACACTCCTCTACAACTGGCTTCACTACAATGATGTCCCCCTTTTTATCCGTTTTCTAAAATATTCTATATTGATATTTATGGAAAAGTTTGACTTTATTGACTTTATATATTCTATAGAGCCTAAACTACTATCCATACAGGAAAATAGTCTTCTAGTAATTTAAAGCTTGGTTCTTTACCTTTTCAAAGACTACACTTACTACATACCTTACTTAACAAAATAATAAAATAGTTTTAATTACAAAATAACCGTACCATTTTACGCTCAATACCTCTCAGCTGAGTGATAATTGCATGTGTGTATGTGCAGCCGGAGTCCGAATCTGTAGGCAGCTACATTCGATATCATCAGCCCACGGCATCCCATGACGGCACAGCGACATTATAATGATTACTCAGCTGAGAATTTTTGTTTGAGAAATCGTAGTCATTTGGTTTTTTTAAATAATTTTGTTAGGAAAGGTATGAAAATTTTTTTTCGGTTCGGGAGATAAGAAAGCAAGCTTAAGATTATCAGAACATCATTTTTCTGTATGAATAGTAGTTTAGGGCGGAGGAGCTATTCAAATCAAACTTTTGTCAGTTTTACATAAGAACACTGCAAATATTTTAGAATGTAAGGACTTCGTTGGGCCTCGCATGTGGTAGTGAGGGAGTCTGTTTCATGGCTTCTGAAGTATTCTCGAGGGTTTTGGCACGGCGCATTGTGTTGTTGGGTGCAAACAGAAATGCGTAATCATTTGAATGATACACATACGTTCTCACTCATTTTACACTGTTGAGAAGCGCTTATCAGGGTATGTATTTACCTTGAATATTTTGTACTGTAGGCGTTGATGGGATGTGATTTCATTACACTCTTGTTTTCCAGATGAGTTAGTTCTTTTTGTATCGGAACGTATAGTGAAAAATTAAGGTTGAATATTCTTTGGTGAATACCTAATGTGGTAAGGCATCTATATATTGAGGTTATAAGAACCATGTAGGAATTATATTAGAGGAAAATTTCTCTAGCAAAAGTGGGTTATACCAAAAATTAAAGTCGTAATCTATTATTTTAGACCAATGTAAAATTTCCCCATTTTTTGATAGTGTTTTGGAAGAGTTGTTATGTGGTTTAATTAGTAATGGGAAACCCCGTTTTCATGTCAGAAATTGACAACGAAGCGAGTAAGAAGAGTTTGAAATATTCCAGAGAACACAATCAACTGGAAAAGTGATATCAGTCTATTATCATGGCGGAAGTTTACAAGTTTGTTGTACCTAATACAGAGTTTTTATTGTTGCTGCAGGATTTCCCCTTATTATTATTACCCCCATATTACTTTCTACTTATTTCAATTCACCATAGTTTGAGTTGAATTGAAGGGAAATACTTCTTCTTGACTAGACCATTCTAAGATCATTAGCTTAATTCTAGCCTATGTAATAAATTTTTCTACAATTAATATCATTATCTTTCAGGACAAATTAAAATAATCCTTATCTGTCTATCATCTCAATTTCTCTTATAAGGATCCCACTTAATGTTATACAAAAACTACAAATTTTCCAAGGAATCAAAACCACTTGATATCCTTAATGATGCTGTAAAACAGAAAATGGCATAGCATGAGTAAAACGTACCAGAGTATTTTTACAACACACAAAGGTGAAGCTATGATAGGTGAGTTTCATAAATCAAAGGACCAAGATCACAATTCATAGCTACATTCGAGTATTGTTAGTATGTGGGTGGTAAATATTTGCCTATGAAGATGTTATTGATTGTAGGAAACTGCTTTTCTGTAGGCTATTACCATTATGACATTAAATTTCCCACAAATGAGAGTAGACTGGCCTTGACGCTTTTTAAATTAAAAAAAAAAAATAATCATTGCTGGGTGTGTGATGATAATTCAAATACACAGTAAAGCTTTTGATTTGGAGCCAGAACTTTTTTTTTTAGATGTAAATCAGTGCTAGACTGACTAAAGATGAAAAAATGTAAAATATTTATTTGTTGTAAACCATTCTTCTAGTATTTTTCATTAGATCCATAAAACTATAAAAATTTCCTTTATGTAGATTTAACAAAAAATTATTGAGCTTTTTTATACCATCTTTAAAACTAAAATACAAAAATCCTTGCACATGCTCAAAATTGCTTGTACATCCCTGCGTATAGTTGATTCTTCATAAAGCAGAACAGATGACTAATTTCATTAATTATATTTGCGTTATTTATGACTTTTCCTACAACTATTATTCGGATTATGAGAAAGATGCCACGATGTTCACATTACTCTTCACTGTATGTGTCCTCTGTTTGTATAGTTATACATAGTGAATGTATGTGGTCTCCCCCAAAATTTAGTAACATTCCTAGGGGTTGTTTGTTCATATGGCGGTGATTATATATCCCGTAATATTTGTGAGACTGTTATACACAATAAAAGCGTGCTGTCCTGCTAAGAGTAGAAGGCATTTAATGTTTTCCCTTAAAAGAGGGGTGTCGTTAGTAAAATTCAATAAATTCACTAGTCATAAGCCGTATAATTTCAGAAGTGCATGATAAAATCCCCGGATATGATAGAAATTAGCTCGGAATTTATTATTGTTTTATTTCCGTAGGGCGTTGGACAGGACTTTTGTGAGTCATATATAAATCGATTTTAACTTATAAAACAAAGGTTGGGTCGTGTGGCAATAGAAAAGAAAACAGTTGATTTCTTCTGTGTGTAAGTATATTTTGCTATGTGCCTTTAGTAGAGGACATTTCTTCCATAAAAGCCCAAAAACAAAAAATGAGAAAATCTTTGAAATATGACTTGCTTGGGAGACTCTCGTCTATTTAAAATGGCTCACTACGTTGGAGTTGTATTCTTGGTTACTACTGTACATATTTGTATTCTGAAGGAAACCTAAAAGTACGTACAACCATAATAGGTATCTCAAGGAAAATGTTTCTACAGAATGGAAGACTCCGTTAGATTTCCACTATTATCAAAATGTGCAGCCGTATAAAAAGTAGGATAAATATTATCGCAGCCGCCTTGAAAATCAACGTAAATTACCAAATAATTGACAACCTTTATTCTGAGAAAGTTGTAATAATCAACATCAATTTTAGGTTAGTTGGATGATTGAGAAACGTCTATATATTTTGAAATATTAAAAGTCAAATAAACCAATGAGCTTAAGATTTTGCTCTCTTCTTCTTCTTTTGCAAAAGGCAACGGTACTATGAACTCGGAGTAATAATTTTAGTAAGTAAATCAACATTTATACGTTAAAAACTATACTACTGCATAGCCTACGCTCGTTCTAAAATTTGTATGAATCCATGTGGCTTTACAATGTAAAAATGATGAAAACTTATAGTCCTGATGTTAAATTGAATGCTCTGGAATGGAAGGGGGGGGGCGGATAGAAATAACACAGAGCTGATATGTAAGTTCAGTGCCGCAGTTGTTTTTTTACCTTTACAGGCAGGGGGACGAGAGATTCCATGCACGGAGGCGAAGGCGGCCCATTGTGCTAATCTACTAAAAACCTTCTCACTGAAACCTGCCTGCCCTCTTAATGAAGCGCATCAAGTCTAGGTTGGATATGTTTTTCATCTCATCCACAGATAGCACACATGACGTTAGATAATGATGCCAATCATAGTTCTCCATTGTTTTGCAAGAAAAATTCGGAGAAACTCCTATTAGGTCCGTCAAGAATAAGTTTTTTACACTTGCAGGTGCTCAGGTTCGCCCATTGCTGCTTATGCTTCATGCAAACATCCGCTTAGATGAGAGACCTGATCACCGAGGCGGCAACGCCTACAGCGGGTTACAGTCCAGGGAAGGGAGATCCAAAACCAGACCAGGCTAAGTGAGCCCCTTCATTCCCCACGATCCCCATGTTGCCAGATCTCCACTGAAAAGACATCTTATTGTGAATACACAACTTATCCGAGGGCCACTCAGAGCCATCAAGGCTTCGATCGCGAAGACGATGACAGTGATGAGTCTTCCGAGTGCGTATTTCAACCCAATGTAAGATTCAAGAAAGTAAATACCAGCACCGGCTCTCTCAGTTGGTATTGTTGTTCATAACGTACACCAGAGGGTAATCATTAGGCTTTTGTTCATAAAATACCTAGATTCATGAATCGGAAAATACAGCCCTAGAATTACACTTAACGATGACGACCCTTTTTTTACACCACCATGGCAATATTTTAGCATTGAAACATGAGAACTCTGCTCTCTATGGACAAAGTCTTACGATAGAAAAACTGTATTACAGTAATTAGTTGGCACGTTACGGGAGTGCATATCTGCGCTGGCTGGGAGAACATATCTTCTCTGGTAGCCTATAAGAACACAGCCATATGGTGTGCATTGGCATGATACTGATCAGGCATACTAGTTGGTTGACAGTATCTCAGAGGATTATAATTGCACGATTAAAAAAAAAAAAAAAATTGAATGCGTTTTCTAATTTTTTGACTTGATCGTCCTGTAACTCCCGATATAATAGGAGTAGATACCTGATTGAGAGCATTTCTTCTGGAAAGTTTGAACGTTTCGCACTTTAACCCTCTTTATTTATTTAACATTCATCAAAGTTGATTGCTACAGATCAAATTAAGAAAAAATATACAATCCAAAAATATAAAATAAAAGAAAAAAAAAAAAAGAAAGCAAAAGCAAAGAAGCAGATAAACTTAACTAAAATCAAATTTGAGCTAATTTGCCAGTTGCAATCTAAAAAAAATTAAAATTATTTGTAATATTGAAATGCGGTTAACGGCTCATTCGCGTCATAGTTGGTTTGACGGTAAGAAAGGTGAAGGAAGTTATGGCCTCTCAGTGAGCGAGTTGGAGTTGATACACCTTACACCTTCGGAGTTTGATAAATTTCGAAATAAAGTTTGGCAGGTTTAGCGTTTTGTAAGAATTAAATTCAAGGCACTTTGATTATTTTATCTATACTTTTAAAATATTTTCTAACTTCTATGCACCCTACAAATCAATTCAATTCGCAATCTCCTGTCTTCTGCACGGCACTGCACGTAACCAAAAAAACAAAGCTTATGTTTATGACAGAAAATGAAGTATCGATATTTAGATATTAAAGGACCCCTGACAGACATAGAAAGAGGCATTGATGTGACAAACCGTACTTTGACATTTCAATTCAGTAGACAGATTTTTAAGCGTAAGCAATTTGGAAATGGAAGTGACAAATATATTAGCTTAAATGCAGGCTAAACGGCAACAATTAATTGTAAATGTACGACAAATCAAAATTTGGAGCAAAAGAAAAAAAAAATGCATTATTTTAAAATAAGATCATGGTTGAAGTGCAAAATGTATAGGCGGATGTGGAGATTTCAATACACAATTTTTTGTGAAACGAAGAAAGGTGTGGCTGAAGATTTGTTACAAAAAAAAAAAACAAAACAAAATTGTAATGAAATAATTTATTAACTGAATTTCCTTTTTAAGGTGGAAAAAATGTTTGGTTCTTCTTCTTATTTCTCGCGTTATTAGGAAAGCACTTAATTTGACACAATATCCTATTATTATTAACAACTAGATGGCGCTGCGTAACGTAAGATGTGCAGATGATCAGGCTTGTTATACCCAGTAATTTTGAGGATATTGATATCTAGATATCTAGCTTATACCCACTAGTTTTTTGGGTATATTGGGAGTATCTGATGGCACACATGGTATATAAATGGGGTGTTTCGAATATCTAGATATCGATACCCCATGTCTGTCATAAGTATTATGTAATCAATGTGACCCTCAAAAGAAAGGCGTACCGAGCATAGTAAGAGTGATACAGTGTGTTAAGAGGAGTCAGTACCAAGATTTGCAAGTTTCATACATTTTTCAATGCAAATTTCTGGCAAACTATTTGTAGCAGAATAATAATTTATATCTTAAATTAAAGGTAATGAAGACGTCTAGTAAATAACGTCGGCAAAAATAAAAAGAAGTTGCTTTATAACGGAGATATTAGTTTGGAAACTTCTAAAAAATGGTAACAATTGAAGTCTTTTAAATCAAATTTCTGTAGGTAGGTATTCTCATTTCTTTAGATTGTGACTATTTTAGAAAGATAAAGCCTAGATCTAGCAAATATCGTCGAGCTTTTTCATGTTTATTTGCGCTGTTTTTATTTGTTTTTATTTGACTCTAATAGTACTTGCTTTTTCTCGCGATATTTCATCGACTAGAAATTGTAATATTCCGTGGAGAGTTGTTGAAATACAAAGCAAAATAGCATATTTAACAGTTATGTGCAAAATAAAATTTAGGAGAGCTCATTCTCGTTAAAAATTTTCAATTTCTTTGAACTTCAAATTTTCATTTTCGTCTTAAATTGTCGCATGTTTGGTTTCCGTCTTTTACGCTAGATATCTCTAATGTGAGTTGTGGTCTAGGTCTACGCTAATTTTATATGAATTTTCATACTTTCAGGACACAAACCTACGTATAGTAAGTTTTATTGCCTATAGGCTCGCTGGTATCTAAATTAAAATTTTTGCTGAGTACTGTACTGACTCCTCTTAACGGAAATTTTTACAAAAATTGTGAAAATTAATAACATATTATACTGAGTAAATGAGGTAGAGCTGGGAACTCTAAGGAGTTAAGTATCATCTTTGATACTGAAAGATTTCAGACTTAAAAATACATTACTACTCTTTTGTATCCCTTATTTTTGTAGTAGTTAAGCGAATAACAATTATATAGCAACATACATACATATGTAGGGAATGGTTATTGTTTCTCTTGAAGTCTGTTATAAGTATTTTTAATCGGACCGAGTCAGTTACTCCGGGCTTGCGTTGTAGTTGTTGCAACATTCCTTAACATTTAAGTTAGAAGAACGAACTGGATGCCAATAATGCTGTTATAGCTATATTTCTAGATTTTAAAAGGGTTTTTAAGACCTTAGACAGACAAATGTTGTTACAGAAGCTTTCAATGTATGGAATATAGGGAGTAGAATATAAATGGTTTGAATTCTATCTATCAGAACGATCGCAGAGAACTAAGGTGAATAACATATTCTCAGAGTCAGTCGAAGTTAATCTTGGTGTACTAGAAGGTTCAGTACTGGCTGTTATTCTATTTCTGTTATATATTAATGATGTTAAGGATGTGATTAGTCATCGTAAATTGTCCTTATTCGCGGATGACACTTTAATATTTATAAGTGGTAAGAATATTTCCAGTATGTGCACTAATTTAATTGCAGACTTTGAAAGCGTTAACAACTGGTTAAAGATGAATAAATTAAAGTTAAATTTTGCAAAGTCTAACTGTATGAAGTTTAATTGTGTTGATAACATATCGGTATGTATAGATGGAATTAATGTTGAATGTGTGGATAATCTTAAATATATCGGTATTATATTAGATATTAAATTGAAATGTAAAGAACATGCAGGCTATATATGTGGCAAAATCGCCAAAAAATCGGGTTTTTAAGAAGAATACGAAATATGTTAAGTGCAAGGAATGCAATTATGTTGTATAATGCATTGGTTTTACCATATTTCAAATATTGTTCAATACTCTTATATTCGAGCTCGAACGAAATACAGGAACGTCTTTAATAGTTGCAAAACAAAGCTACGTGCATGATTTTAAAATGTTATTTGTACACTTCGATCCAGAATATGGTTGAGACCCTTACAGTGGATGAATGTAAAGCTGCGATTAACATATAATGCAATGGCTTTTATCTTTAAAATCAAATATAATTTACTTTCGGCCTACTTAAGTGGAAATGTTGTGTATGTATCTGAAGCGTAGCCGTACAATTTAAGACAAAATAATAACTTCAGCACACAAAATTCTTTGAAGTATAGCGGACTACAGTATTTCAATAATTTGCCAAGTGAATTGAAAGCAGAGCATAGAAAAAGCTAGCAGAATTTATTAAAAATAATTATATTTATATTTAAATTTTTATATTAGCGGTGAATTAAATTAAATTAAATTAAATTAAGTCTAAAGAACTATGAGGTATGGTAAATGAAATGTTATTTATAAAGTATTCTGAAACCAATAAATACTACTACTATTAGATGCATATAGTACTAAACCGAATTGAAATAGAAGGCTATGTATATTAAATTAGTGATGGTGTTTAATTAAAGACTTAAATTTGCCGACGAGGTAAACAAAGAAAGTGTCAAAAAATGAAAAATAATCCCAGTATTCGGTTCTACCTTTTATTCTATTGATAAATTCTCCCACTGAATTTGAATTTCCCCACAAAAAATCATTTCCAACATCCTCTTTTACTCAACTCATAAAGAGATAAAATAGACCAAACCAGCTGCATATAATAAAGCCAAATTTCCAATTCCATTTCTGCTGGAAATCATATAAGTGGGTGGAAGGCATAGAATTCTTGAATTTTAAATTTGCGGTATTAAACTTTTCCGGAAAAGATGAGCTCTCAAAATTGTGAAAGACGAAATGGCATAGCATCAAGGATCCATGAAAATACCGCCGCTTGTCCTTAAGATTAAATTTGCTTCTTTAATGTCACCCTACAATATATGTCTTATGCATACTTGTATATTGTATGTATGTATATACAGAACACACATTACACCCCCAAAATTCCAAATTTCCTCTTTGCTGGGGTTTTCTATGTTGTCATAATGTCGTCACACCCCCAATCCTAAGCAAAAAGTAGATATGCTATATAGTAAGGGCTGCTGCCAAGCTAAACCTCTGGAGTACTGCTGTCGACTGACATGTGCGTGATAGTGTAAACATAATTAACGCAGGGTGATTCAAACTCCGAACAGGGTTTCGGGTGAAACAATTTTGCTCTGTTTGTCCTCGGGTGAATGTACTCATAAGGGTGTGCTTAACTAATCATGAAAATTACGCGGTTGTAATGGAGTACGATTTTTCACCATCATCGCCTCAAGTTTCTCCTGCGTATACAGCATATGTGGCGCCTTACGGTTCCCGGGTAATTAGATCCGGGAAAAGGCACATCACGCAACTGTCATCCGTTTTATACAGTAGAAATTAACTATGTAGTACATCGCTCCGAGAGTAATGGAGAAACTTTTCGGCAAACAACAATGATTTCTTGATGAGTTTTTTTTGCGGTTAATTTTGATTTCGGGTAAATATTTCTTTCTACGGGTTATAGGTAGACGAAATTGTGTTTGTTAATTTTATACAAAGTTTTGTGTACATTAATTTGAGAAGTATTTAATAGGACACAATGGCGAGTATTGGGGAGCGAGGATGCTTGATTCTTATATAAGTTGGGATATATCTTACACCCAGCCTAGACGGAATTTTATGGACTTCTTAGAATGTGTGCAATGTAAATACGCGCACCAATTAAGATAGAAATATAGAATTTTTGATATGAATAAATTTATAACTAATAAGTGGATAATGTATAATGAGTCTTCGAACTCCTCAAAGTAACTAATCTAAGATTTAGCCTAGTATCCTAGACACTGTCTAAATAAAGACTGAATTCGAAATGCAGTTATTTCAAGGAAATGAAGATGTGACAGACTGAGGACGAAAATAATTTCATTTGGAATGCCATTAACAGTTCCTTACTGTGAGTAAAGATTTGGCAGAGCTCAATAATTTAACTAAATACTATCAGGGAAATTTTCGAGTTTTTTTTTTATTGGAAAATCTTTCCCCTATCCGATAAATTCGTGTCATTTTAATGACGATAGATGTCACTTTTACTGCAATTTAACTAAATGGAGTAAAGTCTGCTGCATTTTGAAATTAAATAAAATGTTGCAAATGGGCCCTTAATGGACTACATCTGTGTATTTCAATTAAAAATTAAGTCATTATGGAGACAATATGTCTAGGGTATAACTGGGTGATTAAACAAAAAAAAAGACATTATGATGATCCCATGTACTCGATAGAGTCTGTTTAAGATGTTATAATTTCAAAATGATGCAATTTAATCGCGAATAGCTAAGCTACTCAAACCATGGAGATGATTTTGAGCTTTTGTCATACTTTAATGTCAAAATATACGAAAAAATTAAATGAACCTTTCTACTACTTTTTTGTATATTTTGATTCAGCTCAACATGCATTACATAGAATGAACTGAAAATGGAACTTCACATTACAAACTCAAAAATATTATTTCGAATTTAAGCACTTGTATTGCTCTAAGTTGATGTAGAATATCCAGTTGCTATAGTTTATAACTTTTGTCACAATCTCAGAAGCAGTTGACTAATTTGTCGTACTTTTGGGCATTCTGACGTTTATTTATTGCAAATTCATTTTAGTTAATTTTGTGGTTTATGAAAAGTGGAAAAAACTCTTTTACAATCGGAAAATCTTTGAAAAAGAAATTTTTATGCAAAAGCAAGCATTTCTTATCAGCACGAATCGTATACTTACAGTACGGTTTGGTTCCTACCTGTCGTATACGCCAAATTGATCAGCCAAGCTGACCTCATATAAGCACTTAAAATAATTTATTAGTGTGAATTATATACGAGGCGAAATACTAAATATTTACTTGAATGCCTAGCGAGATAAGCCCTATGCAGGACTAGAATTTCATAGAGAGTTTTGCTATGAAATAACTTCATAGCGTATTTAGTCAATATGAAATTGACTGAGCTTGCTGCCAAATCCGTAGTTTGACAATTGAGTTAAAAAAACTCTTTTACTTTAATCGTTAAAAAAGAAATTTCTATTCAAAAGTAGGCGTTTCGTATAAAAAGCAACCGTATACTCATCAGTACGGCTTGGCTCCTGCTTGCCGTAGGAAGAAGATAAATCAAAATCAATATAACAAAAATATATGCTAAGCTACGACTAAAAAACACAATTAGCCCCCAGGTCAAGGTTTCTAACTGGGATGGTAACTGGAAAAAAATGGCAAGCTTGTTCGATGGAAAACTGTTAACAATTGGAACCTTTTGTCCACTTGACACTTGTACAGTGTACAGGACTTGATATTTGTGAAGTTTTTGGTAACAAGCACATCTGATTGAGGTTATCCATCCTTGCGTAGATCGTTGCATATATCTAGGCGATGGAAACTTATAGACGTGGTTTTCTGATTTTTGTTTTAGTACCCTTATGGAAGAATTTTTTTCACAGGGCTATGACGATGACAGAATTATTTTGACGGTCGCAGCGAGGAAGAATGCTTTATGGTATCGGTTAGAAAGAAAGTTTCTAATCAATACAGCTGTGAATGAAAAAAAAATCTTATTAGAACAGTCAGATCTATCATTTTTTTGATTCAGGGATTTTGTATTAGTCCATTTATATACTAACAACGGATACTAGTGCAGAAACACTGAAGTCGTATGATTATTCCAATAATGTTAGTGAGAATTAACTAACTTCATACAATAGTCGTCCATTCAAAAAGCAGATCGAAACTACATACACAACTAGTGAGAGAGAGTTTCTCCCGAAATAGTTTAGATTGCGCGAAGTTTCCGTTGTTGCTTATGTACCTATATGAAAGGGAATTACACAGAGTTCATATGGATCATTAGCCTTTATTAAGAATCTATAATACTTAGGAGACGCTCTTACCTCCGCTCTTTGTCCCAAATGATTTCTTGGTTATCTCAATATGATTTATTTAAGGTAAGGTATTTTCTGAATCCAAAAAAGCTGCCTAAAATTACTTTAAGATTTTCTCCCATCCCGCGCTCCTCCAAAAATTACTCGAATATTTAATTTCTCTTTTAAAAATAAAAATGTAATATGTCGAAAAGTACACACACAAAACAAAAAATGTTTACAACAATAAAAAATCCCTAAATACAAGGTATGTTGTACTTATACACCGCTTTCAGGCCATTTACAACTCCTCCCAAAGACATATATGAAACCTCCTTCAAAAGAATCAACTTATTTCCCGCATTCATTTTCCCAAATGAGCAATGAATCGATTTCATCAGGGGGCAAAATCTCTTTCATATAAAAAAATAACGCCAAGGACTTGTGTTTTGGTCATTCATTACAAAGGACCTATTTTTGTTGTTGTTGCTTAAGTCTATTATAGCTATATCCCTGATACCCTTAAGGTCTCAATATTTAATCATGAAAACGTGTTTTAACGCACGGAACAACCAGAGACCACCACCATTCACTGTGAATGATTTAGAGTATGTCTTTTGTTAACTGCGATTGCGATTGCTATCTAGCAGTCCGCGACAAACAAAAGAGTTTAACCCTATCCGGTTTTGTCATCAGCTGAAAACGAAATTTCCACAATTCTCCGCATGTCTGCAGAACTGGCAGCCTATCCTGCTGGCCGTACTTCTGCCAAATCCGATCTAATCCTTTCAATAAATACAGCTTCATGTTTTCGTCGTCCTAATCCCTTTAGAAATTTTAACAGGACTCAGAGAAGGAGCAATGAATATTTGATTCTGAACAAGAATTTAATTGAATTAAAAGCTGCAGTCATCATTTGAGGGCACTATCATTCCCAGCAGTAGAAGATGGATGGTAGTTTAAATTATGCAAGGCTTATAAGAAGAGCTGGTTCGGAATGTCTTCTTAAGGGCGTAATCAGATTATAACCATATATAGTAAGGATTTTGTTTTATTATAGTTAAAGAAGTTTTGTTCTCCTCGGGGGGCTGTGGGGAAGAAATATTTTGAAGTCAACGTTTTGAATATATTTCAAAGTGACTAGGAAAACATTTTGTGCAATTGACTTCATATAAAGCAGGCTATCTTCCTGCATATAGTTGAGGTGGTAAATTGAAGTTTTATACTGGGGAATATGCTTAATTTACAGGAATTTTTAAAATATTTATAAATATAACTAAAATATAAATGTCATAATAAAATTTCTCCGCCTAGAATATATATTAGTAAATTAACTTAGTATATTTGTTTATTTGGCTTGTTGAGATGTCTCTTTCGACAGCAGATCTTTTGTGCTACACGGTTGTATAACCGCTGTTTTTACATTTGGCGTATTCTTTCTGTGGGAGATTCAACGAGAGCTATAGTACAGATTTCGTTGTATCCCCCACTCAAAGCTAGTAATTTCGTCTAAACGTTTCGGGCTAGTCATTCCAAGATCAACTCAACAACAATCGCCATAACTTTATCTTCAACTAGCATCGTTATAGATAAAATTTTTAAATGACGTTCCAAAATTAA
This sequence comes from Dioctria rufipes, assembly GCA_963924295.1. Classification (NCBI taxonomy): domain Eukaryota; kingdom Metazoa; phylum Arthropoda; class Insecta; order Diptera; family Asilidae; genus Dioctria; species Dioctria rufipes. Next base: position 18,009,907 of record OZ002740.1, on the reverse strand, counting down.
GTTAGCGTAGTTAGCAGCTATGGAATAAATACAAAGGCATTATTTGTATTTATCCCATAGCTGGTGAGGATTCGAAATGCCTGCCGTACATGGCTATTAAGGTAGCGAAAAGCTATATTACTTTGGCTGATGGGCTGGGGGCTAAAAGTTTATTTTATCAATTAAAGAAAAGATTAGTAGATTTATTTCACACTTCAGTTCATTTGAAAATACCCGAAGATAAATGGTAGTGCAAAGTTTATATGTATAAAAAAAAAAAAATAAATAAAATAAAAAATACGATGGGACGGAAATCTAAGGAAAAAACGAAATCATAAAGAAAAATTATTATAACCAATGCTAACTACTAAGGGAATTCGGAAAAATTGTTAGTCACAACTCCCAAACAACTCTTAAAGACATAAATAATTGACCGACTGGATAAGAAAAACTAATATATGGGCTTAAGACTGAAAAAATTATTATAATTCCACTTTACAGTAAAGGGAGTCGAAAATGAGCCATCATGTGGCCTCTTAGGCCTTAGGACTCTTAGAAGTTTTAAAAACATTTCTTACTTAATATTGAACATATACAGGGTCCAAGAAATTTTTTTTCCAATTCATGGTGACTGAAGTGATGGATTGTTTTATATGGGGTATATAATGGTTACTCGGTTATATAAGAATTTGAGTGGTTATATAAGAGTTTTATAATAGTACCAATTGGTGACGTAGTTATATTTGAGTTTTTTACGGTTACTAATGGTTATTGTGGAAACCAGTTACTAAAGGTTTTATAAGTAGGTGATGGAAATGTTTCAATTACTGGTAACCATTACAAGAAGAAAATGTTATAATTGTTTTCATCACCACGTTATATAACTAACAACATTCAGTAATGCAGGTGACTTTCATAAAAATTGGGAACTTTCGGTACCTAATATATATTCCAACTATAAAATATCGTAAAATTTTTTGGTGGTCCTTTAGTAAGTACGGTGATCGTTATAAAAACAAAAGACTTTTTTTAGTATCGAATGGAGCCATTATAAAATTGTTTTCATTTATTTATGTCATTTTAGTAATGATGCTGTCTGTTATAAAAATCGGAAACTTTTAGTAACGTGAATGAATGAATAAGTAATCCAATGATCAGGCAAAGTTTAGAAAATTTGTCACCTTTCGTAGAAGTTCCATATAACGAAAGGGATCTTGTTGTACAAAGAGGAATGAAGACCCAGATGTAACAGGTAATTGGTTAGTTCGATTTGAAAGTCCGCTTCCATATGCCTTCATGTTCCCCAGCTGTTGGGATAATACACAAACTATTTTTTTCTTGACCTGACCTTCTTCAGTTCGTATGATTTTCTACGACATTTTTTTCCGCAACTAAAATTATTGACTACACTACACGAGACTCGTACAACAAAAATTATTATAAGAATAACATGACACAGTCACTATGTCATTACTTTAACATTACCAAAGGTAACACAATATAACTAAAGGGTATATAAGGGGATATTTTCGAGGCACGGTATAGTTAAGTGCCAGCAGCCATTTTACAGTTCTAAATTGCAGATAAAAAAGAAAATGTCGTTTAATTTTAATTTTTTAAATTGAAGATAATTATGTGGCTTCCGTTTTTATTTTTACATGAAGAAAATAGATCATTTTAGGTACTTCACATTTCTGAATTATAGTGTTACTTTTATAAATTGAAATTACCTAATTGCAGATTTTAAATTTTGTCATATTTAATTAAAATTCTTGCTTATTCTAGGGGCGGTCTGTAATTTTCAGAAGTATCTATAATTATATTGTCAGTAAAATTTTAATTGCAGCTGAATTTCACCACGAATATGTGCAAAATATCTAATTCTAAGATGTAAAAACATTAAGTACTAATACAATATATATAAAAATATCGAAATTCTATGTCAAGATAGGTTTCGTAAATGTTTGCATTATATAGTTTTATAAGGGTAATGAAGATGAAGTGCCCTAACATTTTAATCATTAAAAGAATAGGAGATAGCGGGACTTAAAAATATTTGGGTCGTTTGCATAGATAACTTCTCCATGTCCACATCCTATAATGATGATTTAAACTTTGGTCGATAGATAGTCGTGGGACTCTTCCAACGGTTTCCCCTCCTCTCCTCCCTCCCTCTTGTTTCGAAGTTATGGCTCAACATAATTAAAATTTCGGAACTTTAACTGGTTTTTTATTTAACTACTATTTTTATCAAAAACCGCTTCATCGACATCAATTTTTTACATTGGATTTAAGAAGTCCAACAGCTTCGCTGTAAAACGACCTGTACCCAAAATGTAACCTTTTATCCGTGATTGGTACATTTTCTTGATCATATCCAGTGGAAATGGTTTTAGCAGCTCGTCCCCGAAAGATAATTGCCTACTCTTTGGTACTAATTGAACTTTTTCGCTGGATTTGCGTGCTTAGGCCTCTAAACTGCAGATAAAAAAAAACGAGCATATTCGTGATTTTTTTCTTAGCGAAACCATAAAAAAAGCTCCCAAATGCGAGTTGGACTCGCACACGAAGAGTTCCGAACCATCGTAGAAAATTTAATACTATGTCCTTTTTATTTATATTTTCAAATGAGAGTTGGCGTTATTTAAAGAAATAATGCTGTAATAATTATAATAATTAACAAGTAAAAAAGCTAGAATTGGTCTAAGACCAATTCTTAGGATATCCTAGATGAATGCCCGTATTAAATTTCGTATGGTCACCGATCTATTCAAGTATTGATTTTGAAGTTGTTTTTCGCATATATTTCTAGAACGGTTTGTCGCACAGACAAAATGATTATAACCAATTTTATAGGATTTCGTATTCTGCAGAAGTTTTTAGTACCATAAAAATGTCTTGGACTGATCGTTTTCAAAGTATACGTAAAAAACCGAAATTTTTATATGGCAACACCAAGAAAGAGTTGCCCGATTTAGTCCATTTTTGACATTTTATTTCCTAATGTAGTAAAAACATCATGTGCGAAATTTCAGCTCTCTACGTCGACGCGTTCTCAGGCAGTGACCAAATATATAGCGGAAAACGAAATTTTTATATGGCAACCCTACGAAGGAGTTGCCCGATTTGGCTTATTTTCGAACTTAATTTTACTTTTCTTTTTTAAAGTCTGTGTACAAAATTTCAGCTCTCTACGTGTTCGCGTTCTCAAGTTATCGTGCGCACAGACGGACGGACGGACGGACGGACAGACGGACGGACGGACGGACATGCAAAAATCGAAATAACTTTTAATATTATGAATGGGTGTCCAATCCATTTTGCTCTACCATCATTATTTCGAGGTGTTACAAACGGAATGACAAACTTAGTATACCCCTATGATTTCATCTAGGGTATAATAATAATGAATGAGAATAAAATGAGAAAAAAAAGAAACGCCAAAAAAATCACGTTTCTTGTATGGGGTCCCCTTTAATTTTTATACCCTAGATGAAATCAATAGAGTATACTAAGTTTGTCATTCCGTTTGTAACACCTCGAAATAATGATGGTAGAGCAAAATGAATTGGACACCCACGCATAATATTAAAAGTTATTTTGATTTTTGCATGTCCGTCCGTCCGTCCGTCCGTCGGTCTGTCTGTCTGTGCGCACCATAACTCGAGAACGCGTATACTTAGAGAGCTGAAATTTTGTACACGGACTTTAAAAAAAAAAGTAAAATTAAGTTCGAAAATGAGACAAATCGCGCAACTCCTTCGTGGGGTTGCCATACAAAACTTTCGTTTTTCACTATATATTTGGACACTGCTTGAGAACGCGTCGACGTAGAGAGCTGAAATTTCGTACATGATGGTTTTACTACATTAGCAAATAAAATGTCAAAAATGGACTAAATCAGGCAACTCCTTCTTGGTGTTGCCATATAAAAATTTAGGTTTTTTACGTATACTTTGAAAACGATCAGTCCAAGACATTTTTGTTGTACTAAAAACTTCTGCAGAATATGAAATCCTATAAAATTGGTTATAATAATTTTTCCTGTGCGACAAACCGTTCTAGAAATATATGCGAAAAACAACTTCAAAATCAAACTTGAATAGATCGGTGACCATACGAAATTTAATACGGGCATTCATCTAGGGTATCATAAGAATTGGTCTTAGACCAATTCTAGCTTTTGTACTTGTTAATTTATTTTTATTATTTGTTGTTATAGCGGCAATAGAAATACCCACTCTCTGAAAATTTCAACTATCTACCTATCGCGGTTTATGAGATACAGCCCGGTGACAGATAGACGGACGGACGGCTTCCGTTTTCACCCTTTGAGTAAGGAGCCCTAGAAAGGAACTATGCAATATAATGAAAAAATTCTACGAATGTCGTAAATCGTAATTCTAAATGTATTGTAAAAATGTAAAATGAATCGGATGAAATTTGATTGAGTTCGGCCAACGTGAAAAATGTAGTTTTGAGATAAACGCGATAATAGTTTGTAGAAACTCAGGACATCAATAATGTTTCAATACTTTTAATCTGAAACAGACGCTTCTCGAATGCTCGTGAGGTGAAAATGACATTTACAGTCGATGAAGAAACTCTAGCCTAGCCTGCTGTATATCTGATCCAGTCCCTCAAATTACAGCCTATTACTGCGCTCATAAAAGGAGATCGCTGCGGAACAAGAGCGGTTGCGATAGAATACGAAAATCGAGTACTTTGGCATTTTTCATGCATATAATCTTTAGGAATATAATTCTGTAGATACTAAAGTACCTTTTTAACAAAAAGTAAATGTTTTTTTGGTTAAAATCCTATAGTGAAAAAGTGCAAATAACGCACAAAGGGTTACATTTTGGGTAGAAAGTATACATACCGCCATGCGTTATCTTTAGCGGTCTATGTCTTCTTACCTTCGATGTAATAGTCTAGGCTTTATACCTCTTAGGAATTGAATTTTTCAAAATCTTCTTAGTGCATCTATACAGTATAAGAAAAATATCCGTGCAAAATTTCATTTCCTAGGGCTTGTTGTTAAAAAAATATCCGTGCAAAATTTCATTTCCTACGGCTTGTTGTTATTGCGATAGTGATCAGTTAGTGAGTGACTTTGATAGATACAGACTTACAGAGATTTCTTATTCTTACTAATAATATATGGTCTACCGCAAGGCTCTATCATGGAATATTTAGCGTTTATACATATATATATTTTTTTAACAACATACCTAAAGGCGATCAGATCAGAGTCACCATTAAAAATGTAGTTTTTTTTAAATAACTGAATGCCTCTCAGAAACTTCAGAGACTTCTCATAAATTGGTTCTCCTCTAAGTCTTACAAATGTCCATTTTAGATATTTTTCATGCTCTGTGGGATCTAATCTGCAGCCTTACTTCCTTACAATGTTGAAATTACATGTCAAAGTCTGTGGGCAATCCAATAAACGAAGATTTTGCTAGACTTGTGTAATATGAAATGACTTTGATTTCGGCTCCAATTCAATGTAATGAAAATGTAGGAAATCCAGGTTATGGGAGCTAATAAAATCCAGGTTCATTTAAAATAAAGGGAAGCTGTCGTCCTATGTGTAAATACTAATCTTCTGGTAGTCTGCTGCAAATCATGTAAATTAATAATTTACTACATATCAAGAAAATGCCTTTCTTTAGGTTTCTTATTCTGGAAAATATTTAGTTTTATGGTAGCCATAAGGATGTAGTGATTACTTCTAATGTCTTCTGATCTGAAGCTTTGACGTGCTTTAAAACCAAACTCTTTGTTCAGTGACGTAAAAAGTTATTCGCCTGTAGTACCTTCCTGTGCTTCTTTAGTTGGAGTGTATAGCATTGTACTATTTTCAAGGAGAATCACAGCATTCGAAATTTAGTCCAAATGACCTTAAATCGAATATTTTTCCTCCAATTCAAGTTATTTTTCGAAATACAAGGAATATTAAAAATTTCTGAATTCGGAAATTTTTGTTGGCCTTAGATTTTACTAAAACTTTTAGTTAAAGTGAAAAAACTAAAAAAAAAAACACATTTCATCAAAACAACTAAAGTTATTGTCTTGCTTTTCATCTACATATTTTTCAAATTCCAAAGGCGATCAACCCTAAGTAAGAATTTTCTGTCATTTACATTTATGTAAATGTTCGATGCTTGGCAACACCCATCCATTAACAGTTAACATACTTCCCATGGCGTATGAAATTCACACCTGAATGCAACCTTTATGAACCTCAAACTTAATTGAAATCCTCCCTTAAAACAAGACTTAAAAAATTCCACATGGAAATCTTTCGTTTTTTACCTTTAATAAAATCGAGATGGAAATTACACAGGAAATCGCTTGAGGATTAAAAATTTTGTAATGCATGAAATATAATCAAGCGATGAACTCAAGCGTTTATGAATGTATGTACACATGTATGTGTATATTCCTATATAATATGCATCATCGTAACGTTGAGATTATTACCAGGTGGAGATTATAACCATGTTTTCGGTGTATTGATAATCCCACAAAATTTCGACGTAATTGTTAATCAATCTACCGCGAATATGAAAAATTACAAAAGCTTGTATGTAAAACTCTATCGATTCTGATTGGAATATTTGGGGAAAAGTGTCTGCCATGGAGTGCTTAGGAGACGTGTATTAAAATTACATTAAGGTAGCCTACATATGTATATTATAGGGAAAAGTCGGTACGAGTAATTATGGACGTCGTTTTCAGTACTGCAAAAGAAAGGTGAAAGGAAAAGAGATAAATCTAGTGAATCTAAATTATAAACTCTCCCAATAATTTCTTGAAGAAAAAAAAGTTGTTGTGATCTGTACTGTATTTGATTGATGATGGTTCTAAAGAGGTGGGTTTCTCAAATAATTAATGATCGGAGATACATTGCTGATGTAAATAATAAAAAAGTATTGGGTCTAGATTATTACCCTGAGGAATGCGAGTAGTGCAATTCATTACGTCCGAATGAGGTTTACTGCTGCGTATGGTAAAATAGACATCGCGTTGAACAAAGGCAGTTGAAAAATACAGAACAGATAGCTTCCGAATGATTGGGGTCTATGATCAAAAATTTATAGTAAATAATAGCAATGAATTTAAATGAAATTTTAAAACATAAGTATGTTGCGTAAAATATATTCTTTCAATGTTGGAAACTATAATGGTTACAAAACTGTCAGCGAGAATTTCAGATTCGCTAATTCCAAACATTTCTAAATACACATGACTCACTAGGATAAAAGTCTTAGCTACAAGACCCATGAATAAATATATTAATTTTTTCGAAATTTTGTTGAAAAAAACTGACCAGGCTAATTATGAATTTATCAAAGGAAACATTATTAAAGTGCAAGACTCCACTATTTACTAAAAATAAAAAAAAGCGGATCATGAGTTCCTTATGGTTTAAGATCCGTATTTTTTTATTTTTCTGTTGAAATCTCTTTCACTCATTTCTGATCTTTTCGAAATGATTTTGTTCTTATGTTTCGATAGTTTACATATATATGTAGGTCCCTAGTTTTTCCAACGACATTCCAAGTAATATCCGAGATTAAGAGCATTAAATGGTTTATAAATCCATTTCGATAGCCTCAGTTATAAAGGAAATTATTATAAAACTGATTTGGAAGGAGGGGGCTTCCATCTGGGAATTTCAAAACATTTTCAAAACTTTGCATCGTTTTGAAAAACGACATAAGAGTCTGTTAAAGGGTTATTAAAAAGGATTTACTTTTTCTTGCAAATCATCAAAATTAACATGAGACATGCGAACAGTAGCTCTCCTCTCCTCCTATTTGCAATTCTTCTAAAAAATTAAATTAATGAACCCAATTGACTCGCGTTTTAAAATTAATCCACAATCTTTTTTTTTTCTTTACATCTATCCTACTAATTCTACGCTTTAGGCAGCACAAGTTGCGACCAACTAAAATTCGCAATATTATTTGGCACTTTACAGATAATAAGAAAAGCTACATACTATCACACACTTCGTAGACCACTCTAGATAGAGCAGTGGCTCTTAACCTTTTCGAGGTCGCGGAGCATATTTAATTACATGAAACTTTGTCGAAGCATCAGAATTAATTAATATTAATTAATTAATTCCAGCCGAATTTTACATATATGAGATATTGCTACCCTCATTTCCTCTTCTATATCTGTAAGTCTGTCTCGTTTTTTTAGTTTTTACATTGGTTAATGTTGAGGTAGCAAATTGAAATAAAATCGTGAATGTCTTCTTAGATAGATATTGGTATTCTTCTTGGCCGAAAATCCAAAAAAATTCATTTGACATTTTTGTGAATTTCATTTTTAGAGAGCGATCTGTTGACAATGAAATAATTTGTTCTTCTTCTTGCAAAGATAATTTTGTATTTGATGATTCAAATGTGCCAAATGGATTTCGTATCCATTCATTCATATGATTCTAATTTGAGAGATGGGAAGCAACATGCGCTTTTTTCATCCAATATTGTTAGATGGTCTCTTATAGCAGGAATAATATCTGCGACATTTTTCGTTTGAATTGGAGGAAACCTATCAAGCATACTTTATTTTTTTATTATTCGAGTGTTTCAAACCAATTGTTTTTTATTGAATGCCAGCATCAGTGGATGTTAAAATATTTTCATTTTTAACTTGAATTGCATTTACTTAATTTATGTATTTAAAAATATCATCTAAATATGCCAATTTATTACACGAATCATTTTCAAGATATTTAACAATTTTATGCATAGCTACATTTTGGAAAAATCACAGTGGTTCATATTTTAGCTCCAATAGAATGGCATAGAACTGTACCTTATTTCAGTCTGCAAAAGTAAACTTTCATACTTAGCTACCATAGATATACAAAGTTGTTTAGAAATGCCTGTACAACTTCATCCAATTTCCCGATGTAAAAATAGTCTGTAGATTTTTGTTCCTTTAGAAGTGTAATATTTTAAGAGATTCTGCTATTGATGGACATCCATCTGTACAAATTCCTACGAAGAGATCCCATTATATTTTGGATTTTTCTAAATATTATATGCCAATACAATTAAAATTATCTTTTGCTGTTGTATGTTCTGTAAGCTGTCTGCAGCCAAGAAATTCCCATCAATGATAGATTCGTCAATTTCCAAAGCAAAATATGAATGAAGTCTGCCTAGTTCAGTTAATAGATATTAATAAATAAATACCTTTTGAAAACTATAATAATTATAGTAACCAGTGGCTACTATTTATAGTTTTTTTTTTTATAGTTTTCGACGCTGCAGGTAGAGTAAAAGTTTCACTCCTCATTGCTACAGTCATAAAAACTATTAGAGGTCCGCCTAAGCACATCCATTATCGCCTCCAATAATGCATAACAATTCTAAGAAACATATTTCCAGTAAATTTCTAAGAAAAAGTTGAGGCCTTCCCTACATCAGGTCGAGGCATCGTTGATTGCTGGCTTACCCTTGGTTATGTCCACTGACGTATATAAAATGGACTGCTTACTTTTCTATTTTACGTGGGCACTCAAAAAGAGTTCTTACATCGGTGCCAACATTGAAAAAATCATTGGCGGGAAGTTGAAAAAGTGTGCACGCAGCTCGGAAAATGATTTTAATAAAAAATTTAGAAATTCTTCTGCATATCTAATGAATACATTGTCTTTGGTAAAACAGTTTTTATCAGTAATAACCGTAAATGATTAATTTTAAATCATGTATTTCGACGAATCCACTAATTTATTTGTTGTTTTCAGTTCTCTCTCAGTTGGTACTTAGTGCTTATACCGAAAGAGTCAGCAGTATAGAAGTGAGCCCACTTTCTGCAGTGTATTTCTATGAATGTAGTCTGTCCATATTATACACGTCATTGGTGATGTCATCAAGTCGAGGCATCGTCGATTTTATATGCGACCGAGACGTTACTGGTTTTTGTTATACTTGCCCAGTCTTGTTTGTATGTTATTAGTTTGTCTAAGGTTCTGTTTTAACGCGTGAGTGCGGCACATGCTTTGACAGTTCTTTTCCGGCTTTAAAACTCAACAAAAAAGGAATTGCGCTAGAGATTGTGTTTTCTTTTCTACGAAGAGTTAGATATTTGTAGATACTTAATAGACTCAAAAATACTTAAGTAAAAATCTTGGTACTTAAGTACAAAACGTACAAGTAAATAGACGCTAGTACTTATGTTCAAGTACTAAGTAGGGACATTTCAAAAGTATTGAGTAATAAGTCTTAAGTAACGAAAATGTACTTTAAGTACTTTAAGTCTTTTTTTATTAAGTATTGCCCAGCTCTGAACGAAGTCCAATATGAGAACAAAAAATTTCAGTTTACTTGACTAGAATTTTTTGGACAGCAGCCCTTTTGATTAGAATTTTTTTTTTTAATTAAAAAAAAAAAACAAACAACAAAAATTTCTCAAACGCCGTTTAAATTTCGTTTCGCGGAGCACCTGGGATAAGGTTTCGGAGCACAAATGCTCTGCGGAGCACCAGTTAAGAACCACTGAGCTAGAGCCTTATTCAACTGTATTAGACATACTTTTTTAACTACAGCTATAGTTTAGCGTAGCTAGAACGTTCTATCTAGATTTTAACTTAAGCTAGATTTTTCTCTCGTCGGACCATGTCATCGAGGCATTAAAATTAACTCAGACGTTCATTGCAGACTCAGTATATCGCAAGACTTTAGAATTTAAAAAGAAACAGATCATTAGCATCGATAGTTTATCTATACATCGCCATCGCGTGCGCTTTATCAGGATGATTTAATATCAAACAATTCTCCACAGTTCAAGTCGAAACTCTCACTAAATCAGAGTTGATGCGATCTACACAATCGTCCATAACGCCTAGTTTTTAAGATTTATTATTTCAATGCATTGTTCATTCAGATTGGTTAAATATTATAGAAGATGTTGAGCTGGAGAGTGCAAATGGCATAACTTCTACACATAAGCGTGAAAGGCATAAAAAGGGTTTCTCTGAGTGCAGCGTACGTACGAAACAACGAAGATTGCTTTAGTTAGCCCAAATTAACGAGCCGCTTTCTCAGTCAGTCCATGAAAGTCGAATACCGACTTTTCAACGATAGATGTATGCACATATTTTATCTTTGTCTGAATCGTCGTTAAATAACTTTTGTATGATAGGAAAATGGGGCTTCGATGGCAGCACAGGTCATAACAAGTACAAATAATCTTTCACTGATTCAAAAACCCTGAGATGGAGATTTCTTTGGTACATCTTATGTACCTCTACGCTTAGTTGATACTTCAGTTAATAAAAAAATCCCCGTTCATCTTCGACTAGACACTGTAGGCGAATACAATTTCAGTTTAAAAAGGTGAATATTGAGAATAACCAGTCAAGAGGGAACGTATTTTAAAGAGAAAATAATTTTCTTGGTGCCTTCTGTTATAAATATAAACAACAAAGTGTTGTCAATAAATTACGATGACTATGGTTGATGGAAAAGTGTGCAGTACCGTTAGTCAAACATGCTCGTTAAAGTGTTATATATGTGAGGCTAAGCCAACGGAGATGAATGATATAAATAAATGCTTAAACAAACGAGCTCACGGGGAGAGATATGAATTTGGGCTATCGCCTCTTCACTCATGGATTCGCTTTTTTGAATATTTTATCGGTTACATATTAACCCGACGCAAATGACATGAAAATAATTACGCGGACGATGACACCGCGTCATTATGACCCGAAATATACCGACAAATTATCACAAAATTAAAAGAGCCACCTTAATTTTTTTAAATAAGTGTTCTTTCCATATGTGGTAAAATAGAGACAATACCTCCTCAAGAACACATAACTGTCATATTTTTCTTTTTTACCTTTTTGTCGCTGGGTCATATTTACCAGTTTTGACATAACTCATTGGCATCTCGCTACGCAGACGTCGTCGCACTGAGAATACTGGCGGTACGAGTATAGGGGGCTGTATCTCCAGCTATACAAACGTTCAAATTGTACGGTCAGCGTGAACAAAAAATAAATATCACCGTATTGAATTTCCTCGGGTCAATATGACCCAGCGTCATTGACGCCGGGTTAACAAGTGGGAAATTATATATAAAAAAAAAAAAATGGAGCTATTTGCAATGAAAAAAAGATGTAAAATCTCAGTTTAGGGTTAACTTAAATTTGATAGTAGAGCAGCCACTAACTGGCGGAAATGGAATGTTAAATAATGGCAATTCTGCCCGAAAAGTCTTTGAAAATTCTGAAATTTCTGCAGAGATAACGGGTATAGATAAGTGTCTCATCGATAGGTTTGCAATAATATTAAAGGCGATAGTAGGTATCTGCTAATAAATAAAGATAAATTTAGAGATTTTTCCATTGAAACCGCTAGAAAACTTGTAAAGTAAAAGCTGTTATACTACCTTTCTGCATCTATCCACAAGATATCTATTCACGAGAAGTAATTGATTTTGCTCTTCTGCCTGTTGGCGAGTTATGAAAAGAAGCAGGTAAAGCCAAAAATAAAGAAATAAAGACCCGAAAAATCTCCTGTATTGCTACTAATACTGATTTGTGAAACCGACTTCTTTACAGTTCAGATCCTTTGTTTACGGAGTTGAGAAGACTACCTCATAAAAAGAAGACTACATTAACTAAAGTTTTAGATTTATTATCATAAGAAGATATGGTAGTCATGTAGATATGTATAAAAAAGTACGTTTAAGAAGTCTCAACAAAATTACTTTAGGATATTTAGAATAATAAGTGCCTAATTTTAAATTAACTATACCTAGCAATGTTTATAGTATTTTTTCTATAGTATATGATTACAGATTTATTCATTTTTAAATAAATGCTATTTTTAATAAGATCAAACTTTTAACTTTACCAATTTAAGCTATTTTTTCTCTATGCTTATGATCGTTTGTTCTGTTCTATAAAATGTGAAAAAATTTTGATGTATTTTATGATTTTTTTTTTTTTTTTTTTTTTTTTTTTTTTTTTTTTTTTTTTTTTAAATAAAAAAACATCAATTTTATTATCAGTTTAGTTAAAACTAAGTGGTTTTCATTTATTGCAATCACATAGTTATGAAGTTATCTGCTTTTGATGCTTCCTCCATATACGGGAAACCAGTGTGAAATGGTTGAAAAAAGAAAGCCGATTCCAGTGCAATATAAGGAATATTTGTCAGTCTTCAATAAAATCTTAAGATATCGGAATGGATCTTGAATGAAAAGACCGGAAATCGACATACATAAGAAGTTTTGAAAAATTCTGCGGTATTGCAGGAAACATCTCAATGAAGTATGGTGGTCGTGGGTGAACCTCGAGCCCAGATGCGAATATGAACCTCTATTATCTGACTACAGTGCACTAACATCTTCAAACCAAAAATTAATATTTTCTCATGAAAATTAAAATAAGCACCCTCCCCTCAGTCAACAATTGCGTTGCGTCTGTATTCTTACATTTTTCGCAACAGCATCTCACTAGGGAAATATATAAATCTGGTTACGCTCCGGTCGATAGCTTCAAAATGTTGCTGTACACAAATGCCAATTTCCTACCTACATGTATGTATGTATGTATGTAAATATGTATATTCCCCTTTCGGCAATGTCGTTTACTTTCTGTCACCCAGGGACACATCCATTTCTATTAAATCGCTATGAATTACAGAAATTCTCCCCTTTCCGGATTAAGTTGATCAATATCTTCCCTCAGTCACTTTATGCTGCTACTATGCGCGCTCCTTTGATGTTATACGCACTTACTGTATCATTTCTAGCCATATCTGATGGTGATGATTCTATGTTGCATCCATGTACATTTTGGGAATTCTTCTTTTCACCCTCAATTAATGCTGCTGGTTCCTACTTGACAGTACAAAGAGATGTGGGCTTTGTCCCATTTCCCTTGAGAGATTCATTATTTAGTAACTCGGAGCGTGTTTACAACTGTCGAGATTATCTGACAGAGAGATACAGATGAGCATAATATGTGTATTACATGGCATAGGGTAAAGGTGGTTTTTTTCCTGCCCTGCATAGAGAGTACCCTGGTAACATTCATACATAGCTAGGTATCCGATGTTGGTCTTTTTATTCACTGAATGGACACATTTGCTCGTTTGTAGTGTAGGATGCGATTTTCTGTTTGTTAATTTCAGACCTTCACATTATCCTGAAATGGCTTGTAATACATATGAAAAATATTTAGTCCAATTTTAGACGAGAAAGAGAAGTGTGCTTACTTTGCTTCTCCTATCTTGCAACTCTTTTAATCCTTTGTGAGGAACATCAGGAACAGATTTATGAAATTAATCTGTCGCTTGACGAACGTTGTAATTCCTTTGTACACCATTATATGGACTCCGAACCATTGAATAAAATACTACTCGCGTGTTGTAGCATCCCAATAGCTTTGAAGTGATATATCTGCCATCAGTACCTTTCATTTTATCAAATTACTACATTCACAAAAAGAGTAGATCCTATATTTATCTATGTATAGAAATAGGGAGTTTTTTTAGCATCAGCCCTAAACGCTTCTTCATGTACACACCAAGTTTTATTATTTTTCGTTTATAGGTCTTCCAAACATATTTGTAAATGCTACCGGAGCTGTTTTTTCAAACAGAACAGATCAGAATAAAAGATATATAAAAGAACGCCTCATGCACTTTTATAGAAATATTTAAATGAAGCGAACAGTACAAATTGTTCGTTTAAATTAACAGAACAATTTGTTCTCTTTAGTATATGGGAGTTCTAGAACCAGATACACAAAGGAACACAGCTAGTATGATTCATTATAATTACTTTTATAACATTAAGATTGAGGCACCTGTAGCTTAAATAAAATTTATTGCGACACGTTTATTTTAACACGAGAATGAAGATTGAGGTAATTTTATACAGTATAGCCTAAAAACCGAATAAAACCAGTAAGTAGTTTTTTTTTATAAAAATCCTTTTATAAACCTCTATCTTGATAAAAAGTGAATGATTTATTAATTTTAATTCATAAAAGCTTCTCGTGATGACGGCAAGATCCAGTAGTCCAAGCAAATACTCGGTTTTGTATATATGTGCATAATTTTGAATAGTACTTTATGGGCATTATTGGTAGGTATTGCCAATGTGATTAGAACGAAAGCTCATGCTACTACTGCATAGTCAAAATTTTGGAAGCTCAGAATCGAGAGCTTTATTTTCTGCCATTCAGCCTTAAAGTCACTTTGAACACACAACAAAATGGGCATGATTCGAAGTTTCGAAGTCTATCAAGAGCCCTAGTTTCAATAAGCCAACAAAGCAGCAGGTAGTTGCGCTATAATTTAACATCCTATAATTGCACGGATTTAGTAGGAGAGTTTGCTAAGAAACGTTCTGGAATGAGGAACCCAGCAACTCCAGCTATTACTAAATCAGTAATCTGAAAAAATCCGTTTGGTTATAAATAACTTTTTTCGACTTTAAAAAAATTCTGAAATTACTGTGGTCTCCCTTTCATTTCATCTAACCAAACCGGCATGCATTAAAGCAACATCTCTCATCATATAAATATGCTCTCATCTCATGGGTCGTCCTCGTCGTCTTCCGGGTTGGGGGGGCGAAAATATTGTGAAATATTCAACAAAATAACTGAAACCGAGAGACTTTTAAATTATAATTAAGCCCCTACTGACCCCTATGGCTATAATAATTTACAATTCCTTTTAAAAGACATCTCTCTGGTGTCTATTTCAACTTTTCTTGGTAAAATGTGTGTCTTTTGTGCGAATGGGAATCGTAAAAGGCGTAACCGCAAGACCGGGAGTAGTTTTATGTCAACTTGGATAAAGTAGGGTCTCTCACAGGTCAGGTCATCAGACAGAGTTTTAATAATTAAGAGGAGAGGATTAAAAGTACCCGCAGATTAGGGCTGTGCTCTTATGCATGACTTAATTCCTTTTAATTAAACATAAGGTCTGGGTTCATTTGTAAAAGATTCTACTGCGTGTTATTCAACCGGGTAGAAATATGCATGTATGTACATATGAAGGTATGTAAGTAAGTATGTACTCCGAACTAAGTAGTTCAAAGGAAAATTGAATAGAAATCTTCTAATGGAATGAAACTTTGTGTTCAGACGACTTTTACAGAGGACCATAATAATATGAGGAGTAGGTATGGGTTATGGGTTCATGGATGTGTGTTTGTGGAAGGAAATAGAATAAACTCTTTATAGAAATGTAAGGAAATTTGATAGAAGTGCGCCTCGAAATGTAATTATGGAAGTTTTTATTTAATTTATGAATGTAAGGTTTTGTGTAATTAGTTTTTGAGATATTTTTGGTATTCTGACATGTTAGATTGGTAGAGAAAATTAAATGCGATACACTTTTACGGAGAGCTGTGTGGTTTTATGGGCTGTCTCAATGTGAATTCTTATCAAACCAACTTAAATTTATTTTTTAGTTATAATTTTAAGTCGTTTTTAGAAGGTATGAGGGTATTGGTTTCTTTTGTTTTAATGGAACATCCGAACATAAGTTAATTTCAAAAGCTTTTTGTCTTTTTGTACTGCAGAAAAGTCGACTTTAAGCGGAGAAGGCATGCACTATTTTGTGTAAATAAATTCTTTTCTCTTGATTATCTAGGTACATACTATGATTTTCAATATTGATCTTAGAAGTCATGATATTTAAGTTAAAAGCACATTTATACCCGGAATTATGTTTTTGGTTTAAATTTTTAGATTTTGTGTTTACTATTTTGGATTAATGAAACAAACGAAAATCCCCACTTACCACGACATCGTATCATTTCTTCACTTTTTTTTTTTCTTTATGACCACCCACACAATGCGAGCAACAAAACAAGAAATTTTAAATATTATATTTTATATTTTAATTGAAGAGGAATTAATGTGTAAAAAAAGGATGAAGAGAGCATTGAGAACTTTATAAAAAGTCTTTCCTATAATTATTTCACTCATTCGGTATTTGTTGAATTAGGATAACCGAACTGGAACCATCGAATCGTTCTAAACAAAACTGACATGTTCGGCCCTTAACCTAGAGAGATAATTATTGGTCTCACTTGAGCTTTTGATATTTGACTAACTACTCTTTTTGCAAAATTTGTTTACATTAAAGCCATATTCTGATTGGCTCCACCTAACTGAAAGAATTCCAATTGGTTGTACCAAACGGTTTTCGATGCATTAATAGCCTTAATCTTTTTTGGCGATTATGATCAATTATACGAATTGCTTTGAACATGGAAGGCACACTGACTACTTCTCGCTTTCAGTTTTACATGAAATCCTTGTTAACGTTTGTGTCTCTCCCTCTATCTTTCTAGCTTTTCCCATCTTTCTCTCTTTTTCTTCAACCTTTTCGAAGTTTTATCTCTCCCTCTATCTTTCACTCTAATGTATCTTTCTTCTCTCTCTCTTTCTCCATCCTTCTCAAAGTATATATCTCTCCCTCAATCTTTCCCTCTACATCTCGTTTTTCAGCCCTCTCTTTCTATCCATCCTTGTTATAGTTATTCTCTCTCTCCGCCTATCTTTTACATTACATGTCTTTTTTCTCATATTTCTCTCTCTCTTTCTCCATTCTTGTTAACGTTTTTCTTTCTCCCTCTATCTTTCTCTGCAATCTATTTTTCTTCACTCCCTCTTTTTCTATCCTCATTAAAGTTTTTATCTCTCCCTCTATCTTTCTATCTACATCTCTTCTATCATACCTCTTTCTCATTATCTCCATCCTTAATATAGTCTTTCTCTCTCCCTCTATCTATCATTCTACATCCCTTTTTTCATCCTTCTCTCTTTTTCTCCATTCTTGTCATAGTTTTTATCTCTTCCTCTATCTTTCTCTCTATAGATATTTTACTTATCTCTCTTTCTTTCTACATCCTTCTCAAAGTTTTTATCTCACCCCACTTTCATTCTACATCTCTTTTTTCATCTCTCTCTTACTTCCCCATCCTTCTTTTTCTCCTCGCATTCTCCCTCTCTACATCGCCCTCTTTCTCAGAAAAGACTCTGTACGATCGTTACAATTAAGAAAATTTATCTATCTCTTGTTTTCAATCTGATCACTGAAATTGGGTGCCCTTGATTTCTAAGAAGGGAAAAGATGGGGGGGGGGGGTTAAGAAGGCAACTCTGACCTCGCCGACCCTCAAAGCCCCAACAACAATTATGTTAATTATTTTACGACCATCATCGAAATGGGTAATAGTGGTTTTTCTTGCTATTGCAATTGACTCATTAAAATCGTTTGGCTGCCGCCAATGCTCAACAATGCTAATTTTCGCATGCTTTTATAAAATCACGTAGCCTTGGTATGCATATCAATTTTGTTTCAGCTAACAAAGAAGTGCTGCCAACTATACCTACATACGTACTTAATACATTGACGACCGTATTACGTTTATAGAAAGATTTTCGACGCTATGGATTGCTCATGTCTGCCTGTGTATTAGTTACAACGTTCTAAGAAGAGAAGATATTTTAAACACCATTACTGTTGGGACCATTTTGTGCATTCATATCACCTACATATGTATTTCTATTGGTCGTTATGTCTATCTGATATCACCTCTCTAAATTCGTTATTTATTCTCAGATCATAAGAAAATTTAAAGTAAAAATTTAAGTAAAATTAAAATTAAATTTTCAGTAAAAATCTTTTCCATTCACCAACAACACTCTGAATCATTTTCTGCCGTTGCTTTATTAAAGTTTTTTTAAATATAAATTTCACAATTTATATCAGTGCAGACATTTTTGTAGCCTACATAAAAGTGCTGTTAATACTTAAATGTAAAATGCGTTGGCCATGTACGTAATAAATAAAAAAAAAAAAAAAGAAACGTTCAATTTTCATCACACCAGAAGTAATTATACATGGCTAGTGAATTTTTAATTAATACTTTTATCTGGGTAATTCCTTTCCACAAAAATTAATGAGGAAAAACACCGGTGAATGTGTGTATATATGATCATTAGCAATGCACAGATAATTACCAGATAGCACAGACAAACTACCCATCAGTAATAGCGTGTGTAAATGAAAATTATTTTCTCCCTCTCATGATATCGAATATTTTAGCAATTATAACCTCATTTCTTGATTTACCTTAAACAAAGAGAAAAAAATGTATTAACAGCAATGGAGGAAAATTTACAATTTTCTTTTAGAAACATACTACAACCCCTTACAGATTCTGTGATCCATTTTACCATGTCCAAACAATTAATTATGAACCTTCGGAGAAGTTGTTTGTAGCTTGTCACTCAAACGAAGCGACGTTTCAATTTAATTCCAATTAAAAAGTTGAAAAGACTTTAATCTTAATGCGAATTTTGAAGGAGTTTAATTACGAAAAGAAAATAATGAAAGAACCCTATAATTACTCTTTATGGACCACGTTCCACTGAGTTACACTTTTGGGATAAATGACTTTTTTGAAAAAGTAAGTTTCGTCCTCCGTGGCAAGTAAAAACTACTCAATAAATTTATGAATGCGTATAGAAAATAATTTTCGTTAAAATATTTTACTTGAAAAGCTTTCCATTTCGTCATGGCCATTTCCATTAGTCGGAGTTAAGATGGCTCCGTGTTTAGTCAATAAGCAAAAAGTGTTAAACTCAAATCAATCACATGATTTCAGCGAAACCGTACTATTTTCACCTACATACTTACTTCCACTCTTGCATACTGCGTAATCGTTGCTTCTACTCATTTACATAAATCTTATGCAAAATATTATAGGAAATGTATTTTATTTGATTTAAAAATCGGATAAAACTGATTAATACAAATTTATTATGATAACTAGATGGCGCTGAGATCGCTTGTGTCCACACTATCTTAATTTTTCAGGTTAATGAGGATACAATTAATTAAAATGTTAAAAAGTAATGACGATATGTACGTTATATTTTGGATAGACCCAAGAATCGACAGAGAATTACCTTCAATTTTTTTTATAGTGTAAAATTATTGAATTAGTTTTGATTTTCTGATTTTATACTTTGATTTTCCTCACGGTATGAAAGTCTTATTTTTTTTTATAAGTTTTATAACGAATATATATAAATTGATAAATTCAATTTAGCCGAGTGTTCTATTTAATAGTTTAACCTCTCCATTGGAAAAACTACATGGCACTCCATACCAATTGTAATTTTACCAAAACCCACAGCTTTCCTTGAGCAGCCGTAGTTACGTTCAGAGGGACCGTAGTATATTGTATGCGTTCAAGAGCCTTCGTTCTTGAAGAACTATCTGTATATTGCCCATTTAAATATGCAGAAGAAAATTGCTTATAAAAAGCAAAAATTCACAGTCAAAAACTAGTCGTCATACTTGTTTGTACTTCTCATATACTTTCCTATGTACGGTAGATTACAACAGGTACCTACCCTAAAGTTTTTTTCTTTCTTAAATTGCTTTATTTTAGAGGAAGGAATTCTGAATGTAAGGTTTTCATTAAATAGTTTGAAAGTTCATTTCCAGGTTTTTTCTTTTCTCCATGGAATTTAGTCACATAAAGGAGAAAACCACACAAAACACAACGAAAATACAAAACAAAAATTTTTTTTTAATAAGGTCTGCAAAACATCTAGGAGTATATCGGGTCATGGCTGGTTTCATTTAACGAGTTAATTAAGCTTCATTCTTTCCCAAATGGCCAATTTGGATCTATGAAATGGCACCATCACCGCAACAAGGTGGTTATTTTGCAGAGTTACCAAATCCAGCTCTATATACTTATATATAACCATTCTTCCCTGTGGGATACGATTACAGAATATTATCTCTCTCGTTTTTTGTTTTATATGCGAGTAAACACATATACATATATATATATATATATATATATATAATTATACAAATACATAATATGTGTGTTTGGAATGTTTGTGAGCTTCTGCAATTTTTACCTTGAAGCAGAATGTGTTATATTTATTATTTTTAAATCTGAAGGAATTACAGAAAACATTTTCCTTGTTAAGGGATTGTGCTTTTCAGTTCAGATCTGTGTTTCCCATAAGGAAAGTTCGTTAAAATACATTTCCTGTTAAGATTTTTATATGGCATTCTTTTTATATAGTAGTTGTTCAATGAATAAGACATACCTTCAATATTTAGAAAATGTTATATATATAAAACAAATTTATTATAAGAGACATTATATTTTTTAAAATTAATATTTTTTTTTTATTAATTTATTCTTTTCTTCACTTATTATTATGTAGTATGCCATACAAATACGGGCATTTATAATTTTTTACAAATCTTCACAATTATTTCAAACATTTTCTATATATTTTTTTAAGAATATCTATTGCGGGATTTTATGTGAGCCCAGCAATTTTCTATTGGGTTTAAATCAAGAGAATTTCCGGCCCAAGGAAAGATACTAAAGCCTTTGTTTTAGATGTATGGCAGGAAGCTCTATCCTGCATAAAAGTATAATAAGATTTAGTATAGTTTAGTCAATTAATATGTCGAAGCACGTCATAAAATAGGACTAATTTATATTGGTTCTAGCGTATTGGTCCTTCAACAAAATATATGGGACCAGGATTATCTCTGCTGATGCAGTTCGAAATCATAATCGCCGGTGAATATTTGACAATTTGATTTGTAGTATGCAGTCGTATTTGTATCTTTTTTCTGGTCTTCTTGTCACAAATTGAGAATTTTCCATCACTATCACCAAGCGACATTCAACACTAAATATCACTCATAGGTTTGGAAAATTTTGTTTATTTCAAAAAGTTTTAATAAAACTAAGGGGAAGTTAAGTGTAATTAACAAATACTAATTAACCATTTTTCAATCATTCACTGTAAGATGCCGGTGAAGTTGAGCCCATAACAATCGCGTCTTCTTCATTCGATTCGTCAGCTTGAGCTTTTTTCGGGACGCCTATACTTTAAGTTTGTCTCGTAAAATTTTCGCCGCAATATCATGACGGATATATCCTCTCCTTGCTCATTTAGATGCCTTATTAAAACATGATCGGATGCTCTACTTTGGACGTATGCATTATTAAGTAAATTGTTTCACAAAATTTACCGCTCTTTTCCTATTAATAGGAAACTTGTTCATTGTTTGTATTCGACATTTTTAAATAACAAAATTACTCAACCTCAATTATTTCCCTTATTGAATCGTCATCCAGATTTGGCCAAAATGTCAGTAACCAATATGAGATTTTAGTTCGTTTGATAGAGTCATATTATATTTGGTATAAGATTTTAGTCCCGCCCCTGATAATAATGTCATTACAATAAGCACTATATTAACAGGTTGCTAATTGAAATTTTATGCTTAAAAAAAAAGAACAAAGTAGTTATCATTGCAAAACGCCTTTTTTCCATAATTTTAAAGTGCTTCATATACCTTGTTCACATGAAGCGGAGTAGACTGGATTAGGAGAGTTCTAATTCGCTTAGTACCAAGGGCTCACAGCGTTCCATTCTCATTCCGTAGTTAGATAATCCAGTCAACTCCGCTTCATGTGGTCGAGGTAATAGATTCACAAAGATAATGAATTTTGAAAAGTTCATAAATTCAAGATCTTGATTTGACGTTTCTTAATTTATTGGAAGTTTTGGTGGGACACAGCAAATTTGCAATTTATAATTTTTTTTTTTTAATTTCTTAAGTAAACCCATCAAAGCTACATTTATTTTGATTTTTAGGTCCATGCACAGTTTAATACTGATTCTATAATTTATTTTATTATTTTTTAATGCGGACTGAAGAATACGTGTGGTTTCAATACTGATCGTGGGTCATTTTGGGAAAATTTCTTGATAGCTTTATAATTAAGAGCTCGATGAAAGAGCTGTTCGAAAAACTACGTCAACAAAACAGGAGAGATAACCACGCTTCATTGTATTTGTATTTTATTAGTAGAAAAATTACTGTTGTAATATATATTGCACGTTTTCCTTTTTTATTGTAAATGCTTTTGATGCAGAATAAATGAAAATTACATACATTTAAAAAAACATGCGTCATTTTCGCTTCTCCTCTATACTGATTTTATACTACTTTTCAGAATAAAAGAAACATATACATATGTATATATATGGTATACTGAACAAAAGAAAAGTCGTAAGGACTTTTACAAAAATGTTAACAGTAAAAAAATGAGAACTAAAATGTTGCAAAGCCTGCAGCTGGCGCAGATAGCAATGAATAAGGCGTTTCATATCAGCAGGAACCAATACTCTTCAGTATGGCTAGTTTGTACCTGCCGTAGATGCCAGGAGAAAGCTGCTCAGCAGACTTCATATATAAACTCAGTTTTCATATATATATATATACTGATTTGCTGATGTTACAGTCCTACAGGAGCTTTATTATGATTTCCAACAGCTATTCCACTCAAAACCAATCACCTTGGACCCGACCAACTCCGATTTGAAAAAAACTTTCAGAGTTTTTGTGTAATATCAAAATAGCTCACCATATTTTTTTGTTTCCCTCTACCACGCCCCATCAGAGCACACCACATCAATGAATCAATACACTTAGATATTAGATCTATTAAATGTACCTACACTTCTGTCCTTTACTATTTTACTATCTACTACTACTTTACTATCTAAAATATGATCCCAGAATCTCAATAGAATTGTGATTTGCACTCTGAGGTGGCTAGTCTAACATTTCAATATTATGATGTTCAAAATTTTTTGCATGTAACATGTAATTTATTCGTTAAATTACCTCATACATTTTTTTAAAAATAAAAAAAAAAGCATTTCAAAAGTCATAAAAAAGTGTGGTTAGTGCAATCTTATAGAAATGTGTACCTTTGAAAATAATTACCTCATAAAAATATGCCGCCTCTATCTCACCCCCTTCCACGGAAATGTTATTTTCTAAGCCAGCCAAGCAAATGCAGTTAATTTCCTTGCCTTCGTTATCCCTAAATTGAACAATCAAAATCTATCAAAATCGCCGGAATTCTTGTTGGAAAATAATATGAAAGTGTGTCTGCAACATTTCGGAAGTCACGGAAACGTGTCCCTTTTGTGAAAATGGCATGTGTCAGTTTTTGTGTAAATAGCCTGGGTGGAACGACGAATTACAAATAATGTCACAAATGGGTAGAGGCAAAAAATGACAGAAAAACGGATGTGCATTGTGAAATGAGGAAAACAGGAATTTTACAGTAGAAATCAACGATTTTAGAGGTAGGGTATTCTACAGAAAAAGTGTATTTCTGGGTACGAGGATTGTTGGACAATTTTGGAAGAAAAATATATTTAATGGAAATTTTAAAAATGTGTTTTCAAACATAGTTCTTATTGCTGTTTTTTTGCGGATGCTTTACTATTTATTTTTCCTATAAGTACCTATGTCAGTAACACAATTTCTATTCAAAGTATATTTATGTCATTGTCGTAGGTTCAATTCCAGTGTAAGCGCTTTCAACCTTGGCTGAAATGTAGGAATGAATGAAGCACAAGTGGTGATTTTTTTTCCTGATTTCCATATTCAAAGTATTTATGTCTCAGAAAAGAGCTTTGCCAGTTTTAGTAATAAGATTCAAGAGAACCGCGTGCAAACTTAGAAAAAAATATGAAAACTTCGCCGTTCAAAATTTTGTTAGGGAAATTTTGGAATACCTTGCTTTTGCGGGGCCTGTCTACACAAAGTAACACAGATACCCAAAATTGGACATACTCGTACATATGATTAAAAAATTTACTTCTATCCTTAAACATGAATCATTTTTGTTTGTTTTACATTAAAATGAGTTCGAGTACCACTCTTAACGTAATTGAAATAAAATGGGCTTCGAGACATTACAATAATTGACAATTTTTATATTCACAAATACATGACAATACCGATTTGCTTGAAAATAGTTTTTATATTAATTTTTTAGTAAATAGTGTCTTCTAATATATACATATGTGTGTTGCTGGTCGTATTTTTTTCTATGACATTTTTAAATTTTCCTTATTCGCATGCAATTTTGGCTACTGCACGCTGAATACTATTTTTCTTTTTGTTCTAGTTATTTTTTTACTATATTTGAAGCTTATTTGAGATCATTAAGCGTCCTCTCCAGTAACCTTAGGGTACCGGCACAACGGGGCGAGACAAGGTGAGGCTATATCAAGAGTTCAGAAATAAAATAATTACACGCTATACTATGAGATTTTTCATAACAGCGCTGTGGCAGCGAGAGACGTACATATTTTCATCTCGTTTTGCTCGTGTCGTTGTGTAAGTGCTCTTATGTGTACATATTGTTGCGTGCAATAGCAAACAATGAGCGAGATCTATTGGAAATGGATACTTCGCGTGAAATGACGTTCGGAGAAAAGCACAAGTGAAATCTATAAATTACGGACATAAGCAACTTTAGATTCAGAGAATCGATGTATCCAAAATAGAATCTTCGAGAAGGTTCTAGGACAATATGTAGAGTATAAATACAGTACTTGTGAGGCGCCAGTTTTGTTGGTAGAAGGAAATAGTGGAGTGTACTAAGAATAACTTGTAAGTTATCTGCCAAATATTGTGTTTTAAATAACGAACTTAGACCACGCTCTTAACAATATAAAAATTAGCGTATTTTTCAGGCCGCCGACAATAATTTGTTTGCACAGAACAAAGAAGTTTCTTGATGAAAAATGAGTAAGATTCCTATTAATATTTTGTTGTTGCTATAACTACGTTAATACAAACTTGAACTATTCAATAGTATAGTCACCCAAAAATTCAATCATCTGTCATTTCTGATTAGATGTGTGGCTCCACCGCTGACAGTTGTGGTAAATTTTATAATAAAATATAAAAAAATGTAAAGTTGTTGATAAAAATAGAGACAAACTGAGATGGACTTTATGTTGTACTATCATCATCGTTATGCCCCCAAATTAGATGCCAGCTGACATAACACACTTACGTCACCTTTCATTTCAGCCTTCGAAAGCCCCCTTTTTCAAAGCTGATCTAGGGGTCAAGCAACACTTTTAAAAGAATATAAAAGTCGCACGGGGCGAATTCACGGCGCTGATTCTGATCCTTTGTCGTACTTTTATCGTATATTTTTGTCACATATTTCCTTGCCTTTTAGTCTTCGAAAGTTCGAAGGAAGTCCTCTTATTCAAAACTCTTATGTCACACAATCTTTCTAATGTTCTCTCTCTTCTGAAAATGAATAGGTGCCTTAATTTTTAGGGAAAAATAAAACATAAAAATTGCACGGGGTGAGATCATGGTGATTATTCTGATCCCTTGTTGTACTTTCGTCGTACATTTTTATCATATATTTTGACATTTCAACACAAATTTGCCGTACTAAAAGTTGCACGGGGTGAGATCATGGTGATGATTCTGATCCCTTGTTGTACTTTCATCGTACATTTTTATCATATATTTTGACATTTCAACACAAATTTGTTGTACTAAAAGTTGCACGGGGTGAGATCATGGTGATGATTCTGATCCCTTGTTGTACTTTCGTCGTATATTTTTATCATATATTTTGACATTTCAACACAAATTTGTCGTACTTTGGTTTTCACCATTTTTCATTTCAATTTATCCTTTTCATCTACCACAAAATGAACTAAAATAAATTTTCAGTAAATAAATGTCAGAAAATATGCCTAACGACAAATTGGTCAACTGTTTCCAAAGTTGTGGCAAATATTTTAAATGGATATTCAACACCTACTTACAGCATATCATTTCGTCAAACTTAAGATTATATTTTTTACTTGCAATTGATATTCACATTTTCAGTTCATTTTATATGTCATGCTAGAATCTCTGTATACTAAATAAAAGCACAAATGTTGAAGTACGACAAAAGACTAGAATCATCCCCATAGATTGTGCTTGCAATGAAGATGTTAAAACACAAAGATAATCCGTTTTTGGTCTGCAAAAACTTGGGCATGATCATCGAAAAATGGCCGGATGAAATTGTTGTGTGGTGGAGAGACTATTTGGGCGTAAATGTTCCGGTATACCAAGATAAAACTCTTTATTTATTACGTTTATTGCTTTGAATTTGCTCTCTTCACTGATCTTCAATATTTTGATTTTCGTCTTCGATATTCGGTTTTTAATTCAATGGTTTCCTTCTTTTTCTACCTATTTACATTTCTTCTTGATTACATTATTATACCGAAACCGTTATGTTTCATCTCCAGTAATAACTAATTGTGATAGCAGATCCGCTAAGCAAAATAACGACAAGCTGGCAAACATAACTCTCTTCTGTTTAATGTTGGGCATCTTGTAGAATTTTCCAGCACACTACAAGAACTTAATAAATGTAAAATAAAAATTCTTAAAAAAATCTCTCAATACGGATGTCTGTTACACATTTATTAAAAAAAGTGAATTGATAACCGCTAGTGTTACCAAATTCTAAGTATAATAACAAAATTATTTTATTATTTTATTTTGTTTTATATATATTTTTTTTAAGCAAATACAACAATTATTTATACACACTAATGCATTCAAAAGACGTATAGTTCCTCAATTCACCACAAAATTTATTTTATTGATACATATACAAGGAAGGAACTCCATAAATGTCAGAATAGCAAAACGGGAAACAATCAATCGGTGAACCCAACCCAATGGTAATAATTCAAATGGAATTTATGCGGTAGATAAACAAACAATAACTTTTCACAAAGTGAATAACAAAATCATTAATCAACGTCCGTTTCTAATTCACATTTGATGCTGAAATATTTCACTCCTACATAAGGATGAACAAATATACATTGGCAAGAGAAAAAAATATACTTAGAAACCAGCATGTGGTCAAGACGAATGGCGTTTTGTAACAAACACATTATTTAGGACAGATATTACTTAGATAAGGATTAAGGATGAAGGGAGACATTTTTTTCGTATGCTTAATTAAGAATTAAATAATTTAATTTTGTTAATTAGTTGGTAGGGATGACAATTTTAAAGTGACTAAAATTTCAAATTTCGATGGATATAGGAAAAATAAAATTACAATTATGTAAGTACAAAAAAAAGTAAAAATTTATGTAGAAGCAGATAATTTATGACGATAGTATAATATTGAAGAATTTGCGTCAAGTATTGTATATAAAATATTAAAATCGAAAAGTTAAAAATAGCAGTGGATAGAATTGAACCCTACACAAGCATATGATATCATAAGTTTTAGTTAAAATGTTCTGCGCAGTAGATACGAATTTTAGACATTTCTGCAGTAAAGTTCTGAAATTTTAACCGTTTTAATTATTCCTGGTGTTTTTTTTATCATTTGTTGAAATTTTTTTATAACTCCATGGCAGTGTTGGGCAAAATGTAATCTGATTAATGATTAACAATTACAATTAACCATGTAATCTCTAATCAGATTACTTTGTAACAGATTACTAATGTAATTCATTTCCATAATTACATAATGTAATCGATTAACGTGTAATGTGATTAAAAGTTAATCTGATTACACATTAATCGATTACAAGTTAATCCCACTACATGTTAATCTAATTAATGTGATTACATTTAAGATATTTAAGATATTTTTATTCTAATTCTGCATAAAACTCTCTAAAACTAATTTCGTACGTTCTCGTATTATTGTTCTCAATACTATGCATTTTCTTTCATTTCATTATATTATTAATTACTTTTAAGTAATCTACAAAGTAATCTGTTACAATGTAATTGGATTACAAAATAATCTAATTATATTGTAACAGATTACACATTTGATAGATTACATATTCTCTCATAAGTAATCTGATGATATGTAATCGAATACAATTTAATTAGATTACTTCGTAATTTGACTAAACTGTAATGGAATTTTTAATTAAATTACACTGCAATCAGATTACGCCCAACACTGCTCCATGGATGGAGCTACGGATTAAACGATGGAAAGAGATTATCATCACGAGCGCCTATCAAAAGGCAAGCCTCCGGTGGATCAACAGGGAAACCTGCCGTATCACCTGCATATGACAGGAAGAGGGTAAGAGAACTGCTTAGTCGCAGCAGAACATACACCAGGAATCTCGTAGGTGTCATTACGGCTCATTGGGCCATAGTAGACTATGCTAGAAGGCTGGGTATAGCGGCGTACGATTTCTACAGAAGCTATAATGACTCGGAGGAAATCTGCAAGTTCTTCTCTCTGATGAACAAAAGGGTAGGCTAAGTCTGGGGGAGCTGTAATGCAAAGAATTTTGATGCATCCTGAGTTTCCTAAGGGAAGTAGGATGGATCTATGACAATGTTTTAGGTTATCCTATGAGGACAAGGGGCACAACGGACCTACTGATGCTCTAAGTGAACTAGGCTGGATACTTATAGCGACACCCCTCTTACCTAACCTAACCTAACGATGGACCTCCTGCGAGAAATTTCGGCGAAAGAAAAATATCAAAAAATTCTTGAGTTCATCTGATCTAAGTGAACTAGGCTGGATACTTATAGCGACACCCCTCTTACCTAACCTAACCTAACGATGGACCTCCTGCGAGAAATTTCGGCGAAAGAAAAATATCAAAAAATTCTTGAGTTCATCTGATCTGACGGCACCATACATCGTTTAGAGTGGAGCTACTTGAAAGAACAGATTTACTTAAATTGACCTCAAACAATTCAGGAACTGACAGTAAATCAATCAAGCCGAAGCCCGACGTTTAGAAGAGCCCATGACCCCTAGGATGGTGTTTAGTACGCTTACCAAAGTTACCGAAATTACCGAAGCCATCTTTTAGAGTAGTAGAGGAGGGGGTAGAAATATGAGATATGGTAGCAATTTTAGACGCCGGGGTTTTAGTCTCCCTACGCTACTGATATCTAAAGCGTAGCTAGGCTAGCATTGCTATTAGTTCTGCGAAGGATTTGAAACAGCCAGCGGACATTTCGTTATTAGGCTTGACGCGTGCTGAAGGTTTACAGTTAGGGCATAAATGAAAAGTTTTCTTTTACATGTTTTGCTTTCTAGTTTATATCTGTATATTTTCCTAGTTTCGAACAAGAATACGAAAAGTTACATCAAATTTACTTTAGTTTTAGAATATAAATATATATCACAAAAAAGCTTGAGTTTTTCTCACTAAATTACTAATTTCAGCGAAGAAACCAATTGGTTGCAATATGAGACACTTGGCTGGCAATAATATGAGACCATTGGTTGGTAATAATATCGGACTATCTCATATTTCTACCAACTATTAAAGCGGTATTCTAGATGATGATGTTGACTTTTGTAGGTCTATATTAGAGTTATACAGTATATTAAAAATCTTATATAATATTAACGAGTTAGTATCACTGATACTGCACATCTTTTGCCACAATTTTTCGCTTGTTTTTGATATTTTAATACAGTCTCATATTACCACCCTAATTTTGAAATTTCTAATTTTGATATTTTTTGTTTAAATAAATAAATTTTGAGCGTGTTGTAGTCTACATTATTTATGTGAATATAACTGATAAGTAAACAAAATTTCCTATCTTTATGCCATTTATTTTTTGGATATGTCTATTTTGGGGCCTTTTATCATTAAAACTAAAATAGGTATCACATATTTGTACCCCCTCCTCTATAAGAAGTGCAATAGTAAGAACTTCGGGTTTTATAGATATTTTCACGTTTCCATATTGATAGAATTAGAAGAACCGGAATTTTATATTAACCTATATTAGTTGAGCTCACAGTAAATAAATAACGCAGTTATTATTGCAGCAAGCATTAAGGAGCATTTACAATGGCAGAGTAGAGTGGAGTCACCAGATTGCATTTGCTCTCTTTATCTCACGAACGTGAGATTATGAATTTTTCAAATCTGACGCTACTCTGCAAAATCACTCTGGTGGCAAGCGCGAATAACTTAGATTAGAGTGCAAGATTGAGACAAGGAGAGACAATGCAATCTGGTGCAACCACTCTACTCTGTCATTGTAAACGCTCCTTTACAATTTTATACTATGATTAAACAAACTTTGATAAAGCGCTTATTTTCGTGTTTGAAAATATTTACGACTTCAAATCTCTTGGAATATTCTGGTTTAAAATTTTCTTTATTTCTAGCAATCACTCAATAAAACTTATCATTAAAAATTTCAATAAAAAAAGAGTAAAAAAAAACAGAATTATCTACATACAATTTCGCAAAAGCTATAATTTAGTTTCGATTGCAATCTCCTACCAACAGCCAACCAACTATCCAATCCTCAGAAAGATGATTCTTCATTAAAACGAAAGGTAATCCCCGTTTCTATAACAATAGATCCGTTAAAGTATCTTAAACGTAGTATTAAATCCTCCTTCAATGAAAAATGCCTCATTGAGTCTGGTTTGGGATTTCAATTTACTGTGACCACTTGTATTTCAGGAAATTTGTTTCAAACAAACCCCTGTAATACCGCTCCCCTCTTAGAAATTTGAAGAACCTGCATAATATCAGCAGGAAGGGATTTGTTCAGACAGTAGATGAATATTTATGACCCCATTCTCTGATAACATCGCACCAGTAATGTATTATGTATAATGGATGACTGTTTATGGATTTTTGTTTTTAAGGAAAAGTACAAAAGAAGACTTTAAGATTTCACAAGTTCATGGTAAATTGAAGTATTTCATCCATGACCATCTCCCATATGTAAGGGAGACGATAATGAGAGTTTTCTCGATTTCCTGCAAATGGTGCGAGAGAGAGAGATAGAGGGAGGAAGAGAGAAAGAGAGTGATAGAGAGAGAGATGAAGAGAGATAGACATGAAGAGAGAGAGAGGAACAAAGATAGACAGAGACACGAAGAGGGAGAGAGAGAGAGATCTGATAGTAACTAATTTACTATGGAAAATACTGATTTGGAGCACTCGCATCTATTACACTGTCCGATCCCTGATATCGTGTTGCTTCACTGTCCTTTATTATGACAGATTTGTCTTCCTGTTCATTGCCCATCTCATCCTTTCTCTATGTACCTCCATCAGGTTTTGTTTATAGCTTTTTCAAGATACTCTGGATAATTAAATTAAGGTCTCCCTATACCTTTTCGATGTTATGAAATTTTAGTAGGTAAAAAAATCAAAATAAAACGTAAAAAGTAAGTAAAAACCGAGTCAATTGCAAAGTTCTCTAGTATATATGTGTGTGTTTGTCCATATATGGCTTTTGAACATTTTCCTTACAATAACACTTGATGGTATTCTTTCACATAGCAATAATCTGCGACAAATTCTGAAGGGTATTTCAAAACCACAAAACTCTTTGATTTGAGAACATATTATGATAAGGGTTTCCTGCTGATAAAGCAACCCGAAAAGAACCTTTTTCAAATCACTTTTCCTTTATATTATGTTTTTCTCGAAATCACCAAAACTTAGAGATTCAGGGGATTCTCACACATGAATCTCATTCTTGATTTGGGATGAAATGATGACTTGAATTGTGAATGGCTGTAAATAAAAAAATCTTGGGTCAAGCAAAATGATTGAATTCAATTGCACTTTGAATTTACTTTCTTTTTTTTCCTTTTTGCCATGCTTGGATGGAGTCCTTTTTATGGTGAGGCAATAGTGTCATTTCGTGGATTAAATAATTTTGCAAAGGTCAGTTGGGATCCGTATTCCTATTCATATTTTTGTATATAAACTTTATGTGTTGAATAAAAAAATCAATCAAAGTATAACTGATAGCTTTGACGATATATCTATCATAGAAACAATTAAAATCTGATAAATGTAAAATTCATTAGTCACGAGTACGCATGCATGTATGTGTTGGTTGTAATCCAACAACTTTACACTCGTTTTTTTTGTTTTTTTATTTTTGAAACGTGGAAAGATATAAAACTCCATTTAAAGTTATGTGAACATGGAAATATAACGGTGAAATTCCCCATATCTACCACATGACAGCATTACACAAAAGCACTTTCATTTCGGTAAAGGGAAGAACACCAGAGAATAATGGATGTCAACCAGGCGGCAATGATATAAACAAATTTTCAGTTTATCCCGTGTTCTGATGATGCAACAAACACACTTCAAATAAGGAAAGCAAGCATAGTACTGGAGAGGATAAGTACATTGCAAAATGCTGACAAGGGATTTGACATTATGTGTAACACAAGAATCAGCTGGATCAATAAATTGTTCCCGGGGATAAAATCATGTCATTGTCAGCTAGCAAGGAATGATATCGGCGAAGTGATATTTGACAGAGGATTAATAACTATACACAGATAAATAAAAATAAAATAATAAAAAAAAAATTTAAAATGCTGTAAGCAGTTGATATTGATTTCAAGTAATAAGTTTTTTTTTATGGTATTATCTTCTGGGATTTGTATAGGTGGTATGAAAGGATGAAATTGTAAAATTAAAATGTAACATCATGGAGTTTCTGGCATGCTCTTGTTCAAGCTTTAGATAATCACTTTGTAGTTGCAAATTGTTCTCGCAAAACTTACTATAAGATTCCATCTCACCAATTACAATCTGCACCTGCTGAGAAAGAATACTCCATGTTGTTATTATGAATGTAGCTTGAATGATAAACTGAATAAGAAGAGAGGGAGGGGACACTTTAAGACCTATTGGCTATTGATACTTTCCACAATAGAGAATACTCATTGGAAGGTCATTGTAATGTTGTAACTCTTGAGAGAATATTGTGTGTAAACTTACCACATTTAATATAATGAAAAAATACCTTAACGCGTTAACGGTGACCACCAATACTTTACACAACAGAATACTAATTGAAAATTCATTGAGCTTTTCTAAATTTTGGATATTTAGATAACCGAATTACCTAGTGTTAAAGCTGAACTAAATTTATGTGTAAAATTACAATATTTGTAAATAAGGTATTTGCTGAATCTTACGAGTTTTAATTATTTCAATCGTATCTGCTGTTAGTTTACCACAAAAGTAACAAAGGTGTGATTTTGTTACTTGTTAAATATTGCAGAGTTTAAGTAAATTTCAAGAAACATTTTTTTTTATTCGATCAATATTTGCTAAAGATTTAACAATAGTAACAGTTTTTCATATTGCAAAATGAATGTAAATTTGCAAAAAAAAAAATATTTTTCAATTCAGTCGGGTTATGTCGGGTTTACGTTATTTTTTAAGTGAAATGCACTACCAAATTTTCGATCTGATTAATTTCAATTTCAAAAATACACTTTATTGAAGTGAACAGACATGGCGACCAAAATACTTACGTGATTTCATAAACAAAATTTTCAATCTTATCATACTTTATTAACATCGGTTATATCTTATTCGGATATCTGCCTGACTTTCAGTGGTGTTGAGCGCTGCAAGACAGCCTCGAAGGCTTAATAAAAAAAAACCCGGTTAACTTATGTAATTTCATAAAAGCTGGGTTTAGGTGTGGCAACAGAGAGTTATATTTCATGATGAATAGTAAAAATGGCAGAGAGTTTGACTGTCGTGAAAGTGGTGGCAGACGGCAAGAAAGACGGGGAAAGTATATAATTTACGTCATATCACTATAACCCGAGAACGCTTTCACTTAGAATACTGAAATTTTGCACAAAGGTCTTTTTAAAAAA
Organism: Dioctria rufipes; assembly: GCA_963924295.1. NCBI lineage: Eukaryota > Metazoa > Arthropoda > Insecta > Diptera > Asilidae > Dioctria > Dioctria rufipes. Next base: position 17,975,312 of record OZ002740.1, on the reverse strand, counting down.
AGTAAATCTGGGTTCGAAAATGAGACGAATCCGGCAACCCTTTCATAGGGTTGTCAGACAAAAATCTTGTTTTCACTATATATTTTATTTGGGTACTACCAGAGACGCTATGACGCAGAGAGTTGAAATTTGCTACATGGCATTTTCACAGCAATAGTAAATACTAGCTCAAAAATCGGCCAACTCCTTCTTGGTATTGCCATACGAAATTTTAGTTTTTCACTATATATTTGGGCACTGCTTGAGAACGTGTCGACGTTGACAGCTTAAGTTTTTTACACGATGTTTTCACAGAAATGCAAATACAAGTTCAAAAATGGACAAATCGGGCCACTCCAACGTTTTTCACTATATATTTGGACACTTCCTGAGAACGCATTGTTTTCATAAAAATGATAAATAAAATTTCAAAAATTACATAAATCAGGCATCCCTTCTTGGTGTTGCCGTATAAGACCAAGAAAGGGTTATCTGATTTGGTGGTCCATTGTTGAACTTGTATTTGCAAGTTTTATGAAAATTCAAAATTCAGCTCACTGCGTCGCCGCGCTCTCAGGAAATGTCCAAATGTATAGTAAAAAACCAGAGTCTTATATGACAACACCTAGAAGGGGTTGCCCGAGTTAAACGATTTTTGAGTTGATATTTACTATTGCTATGGAAATACCATGTAGCAAATTTTCGTTCTCTACTTTATCGCGTCTCTTTCATTGCCCAAATATATAGTGAAAAATGAAATTTTTGTATGGAAACTCTAGGAAGGAGTTGCCCGAGCGTCCTCCGCGTTTGTGTTTAGGCATTCGAGGTCATTCCAGGCCGCCCAACACCATTGAAAGCCAGTCTGCCGAATAAGTTATCAACGATGTTAAGAGAGTATAAAAGATGGCAAATTTTGCTTATGAAATGACATAAGTATTTTAGTCGCTAGCTCTCGGTCTATTAGTAAAATTATTCAAATTTAACCTGAGCTTTCAAATTTTCGCACTTATCGGTGGAAATAAGCTTTCCTCTTTAGACGATGAATATCGAGAATCCAAACACAAATGCAAAATTATCATCAAGAATGGAACGGAACAAACCAAAAAAATAAATTTAGTGGCAAAATTCTCAAGAAAATTTACAAGAAAAAAATAAAATTAACTTTTATCATAGATGATACAAAAACTAGATGTCGCATGCAATACCAGAACAAAGTATACAAATTTTATATGGCTGTGTGGTCCATTCTGGAATGAATCACAACATTTGAATATGGATACGGAGAGTGTTTCATATTTTATCTCATCTGCTGTCTTGAAGAAGTCGATCAAATGTATTCAAAACTGCTGTTTAGGACACGTTTGCTCTAGGTACGCTCTAAAGCATGTTGTAGTCCGTTCCGGACTGTATCACCCATTTCACAATCTGTATAATCTGCTCTGATATGCAATGCTATATCTAGCACTTATATCATATATTCTTTTATCTAATTTGCTAAAAATGTTTATCGATAGTGTAGTCAATCGAATTAATTAATTAATCTAAATTCTTTGAATGATAGTCAGCTAACAGTTATTGTGTATTAAAATTCTAAAGAAAATTCTCAAGAAATTTTTGGGGAAAAATAAATTAACTCTTATCTTTGTCTACACTATTTAATATTTATGCATTTTTAACGGCTGTATTAACATCTTCCAGGAATTGACATGCTATTTATCTCACTAGATTACCTGCATAAATAGTAAGATCAAGCTCAAAATAGAACGTCATGGTCAATACAACAACTGCACAATCAGCGCCATACTCCTCTCCTCTCAGGATTTATAGTAGTCGAAACTAAAAAGAGCTAATAACTCTTTAACGGCTATAGATAGCGCTTAGGTGTAATTGATCAAATTAAAGAGGAAAGTTCGTTAACTAATTTTTTAAAAAAAAAAAGTCAAAGTAAAAAAAGGTAAAAAAGTCAGAGATTTTTAGTTTGGGCCATCATAACTCCTGAGAGGAGAGGAGTATGGGGTTGATTGATCAGTTGTTGGAAAGGCCATGAAATTCTGCATATATTGAGCTCTTAACGCTGATCGTGTTTTGTTAAAAACTGGTATATTTTCTTAATCACCTTGTAACCCAGGAACAGTGGATATGCTCCACCTCCTGCCATTTTTTGTTTGGCTAAGGTCTTTTTTTCTTGCTTCAATTGTTTCGATTTAAACATTAGCATGAAGAGAGATCTCTTTTTGAGTTCCCTGAAAGAGTATCCTGGGAGGATTTTCTAAAACAAGGAGATTTCTAAAAGAGCACTAAAAGAGATTCTTTATGTGTTTATGTATTGTGCGTATAAGATCCTATAAGTTGCACTAGGGGCTGTATTGCGATGAAAACAAAACATTTGGGACATCTACTTTCGCAAAAGCGTGTACCCTCCATAAATCCTAAATCTGGTTATGAATAGGTATAATATTTTTTCTAGGAAACTAAGCCATTATAGATTGCAATATGTGGTGTTGTAGTAACTAGGATTGAAAGGATTACCCGGTTTGGTCCACTCTAGAAACATCTGTTTGAGTTATCTTCATCACAAGACGACTTACTCATTGCCCGGAATTGGGCATTGGGTGGGGCATACATGTCATAAAGATCTTCCACCTAATGCTTTCGCGAAAGGCATTTTTATTTTGTTATTGTTGTGTACTGCGTTCAGTGCAAAACGATTGACTTGTTAAGATCATGTTGCCCTGTTGGTGAAAGCTACCGAATTTGTAGCTTTCATCTCCCTGCAAAGCTAGTTCTACTCTGAACACATTTAGAATTAAGATCAATTTGGAAGCAATATGTTTACGGGATCTATATTTTCATCTATTATTTCTATATGCTATTTCATAGGCGTCCGTGCATAACATTCTAACTGTGTTTATAATCTTGCATATTTTAGTATGTAGGAGTCTTTCTCCATCTTCATCTAGGTGCTCGCACTGTAGTTCTTTGGTTATTATTATTATTTGTTCAGTTTTGATACCCTATGATGGAATGTCGTCTAGCGAGTTAAAATTGTATGGCTGACAGTCTAAGGCATACAAGGATAATATGGATAGCTATTTATTGTTTAGATAATGTGAGCCTGTTTTTGGGGTAATTATAGTAGGTGTAGTGTCCGCAAACTTATAAAGTTCAAAATTGACCCATTTCCTGGTATCCAATCAAGCTGAAATTTTTCACATCGATTTTTCGGCGATGACAATGCACTCCGGCATCACACACACATACACCCCCCCCCCCTCCCCCACCCTCACCCCAAATCTTCTGCACTTATCATGCTAAAATTAGGGTAATGTAGCATAGAGTTAAGTAAAATTAACCAAACTTCACTTGAGCTTCCCGCTCCACCACATTAATTGAAGTGAAAATGCATTGGTGCCATGGTAAAATTTACCAATAAATTTGCGTTAGTTCCTCCCCATCGAAGTGCTATGACAAATACAAAAGAAGTTATTTCGATAGTCCGGAAGTGATAAAAATGTCAGTAAAGCCGTGACTCATTCTAATTTATGTATTTACTTATTTTGGGGTGAGTGTAGACAACGACATTATTGACAATTGACGTGTTACCTGTCAATTAAGTAATTTTCCTTTTTAAAAATTAAATTTGGCTATAATGGAAATTATGTTTGTTTTTCTATCAGAGCGTTTACTATGGAAAACGGATTTGAGGAAAGCACCACAGAAGAATTTAATCCTCCAATTAGTTCACTATTTGTCACTCTCCGGATTTAAATTGTCAATTAATATCGAAATGATGGTAATAAAAAAAAACATTTTACAAACACCTCAAACCCTAAATCCTGGGATTTCTAGACTTGGGTTTCTTAATAAAGTACAGAAAAAGATCGAAATGGATGGTGGCTAAACAAAAATTGCATACAAAAGTTCCAAATTACTTGGGAGAAAGCTTTTTCATGCAGACTCACTCGATTCGTGATCAATTTCAATGTTAGAAGCTTTTCCTTTATAAGATAAAATGCAGAAATTTCGAGATGGTCAGGCCAAGTCAAAATTACGTGATTACTCACTTCGACGACAAGGTTTCTGCATGAAACAGAATCCAACAAACAACTAGACCTCGACGGACTAAGGCAAAATGATAAACTGTTATACTGGTGTGAAACATTTGCATAGATATGAAGACGAACTTGATTGTGATATGCATTAGGTAACTACATATGAATAATTTTATTTAGGTTCATAAATTCTGCCTTAGGATTACCGGTGGTTTTTGTGAATCATTTTAAAGAAACGTAAAATATTTTTAAAATGTTTCTTTCACAAAGAATTACGAAACAATTTGGGGGTGAACACAATTCAGAATTCATACACTGAACGCACATCCATTCAATTGGTACAAATTGAATAAGTTTTGAGGAAGAATAAAACTGTCAGAACCTGATACAGTTTCAGTATTCATCACTCTATGCATGAATATTACATATCAGAGGGAAGAGGCCTACAAAGTATTTCAACTGCAGACTTGTACATATTATAACTTTTAAATTTGGGGGACCTATTGGGTAAGAAAACATTTTCCAGAATAAAGGACTTCCCTTCCATACATATATTCCCCGAGGGTTCATCGTACTGTATTATATATATGTATTATAAGAACAAAGAGCTGTAGCAAAGAAAATACCGTTTTAAGATTATACGTATACAAGAGTTAAGTGTAGGGTACTAGTTATTTAAACAACTTAATCTAAAACACAGGAAATTCTTTACTTAATTATCATAAAATTGTCACAAGTCTGCAGATTGAGAAAATAAAATCGTAAAATCTTGCTTCTGGAGTAGCTCCATCTTCTTCAACCAAATCTTTAGCATATAATGGCTGACATCTTCATATATTTCATGTATTTTATTATTCGCTTCCCAGTTGATCTAGCACTGAAACTAGTATTTTAAAAATATATTGCTTCAAGTCTTAATTTAATATTTAAAATCTACTCTTTTCCATTCTTCGAAATTTTTCTCTCTTCCACTCATTTATGAACAGTTCATGCTTAATTCTATCATTTTACCAACTGTTTACAAATCCGCCATAGACATTCAAGGGTTATTTTGTAGCAGATCGACCAAAAATCACAGAAAGTGTGATATGCCCATAAAAAATTATGCTGGAATTTTACATACTTAGAGGGCTTGTGAAGACAAAAATACGAATTAAAAATTTTCCGTATACAATGCGTATTTTGAGAGTTAGGGCATTTTCAAAATTTCGCAAAAATGCTGTCTTGGTCTTTTTTAAAAGTTCTTATATATATTTTTTTATCAATGTTAGGATAGTGAGCAAGCTCATTTGAAAGATAGGATTTCAAGTTATATAAAAAAAATGTAGCATCTTAAAAATATATGCTGAAAAGGACATCAAGAATAAGGATTTTATTCACTATCCTTGGATATCCTGGAAGACGTACTTTTGTTTGTTATCTTATATTATCTACTGAAACATATTAACTCAAAGAGATCAAGGAGTAAAAAATTAAGGAAGCTTCACCTAAATACATCTATAACTACTTACGAATAAAAAAAATCGTTTTTATACAGGGTATCCCGTATGTGGTCCTGCACCTGCAGGTTGGATATGCATACGAAAAAGTGCAAAAAACACAGAAAGGCTTACAATTTTGGTACAGAGTGGTCATTTTAAGGTGAAGCTTTTGGACTTCTTAAATCCAATATGAAACCTTGGTGTTGATGACGTGCTTTTGATAAAAGCATTAGTTAAAAGAACGAGTCAAATTTCCGAAATTTTGAATTTGTTGAGCCATAACTTCAAAACGGCTAAGAGGAGGGGAAAATTTTAATATCATTGGAAAGGTCCAACAATTATCAATCCAACAAATTTAAAATCATCGTCATAGGATGATATGTTCAGAACTTACAGGGTGATATATAAAATCATACCCAAGTATCTTGAATTCCCGTCATTTTGGAAACCGTTAGGATTTCTTCCCACAACTCATACAATTTTTTGCTTGCCTAAGCATGATCTATCCATAGCCTTCACGTGGAAAACCCAATTAAGGGAAATAATGTATAAAAACAAACATAGAGAATACTTTGAGAGGTTTTTATTAATTCCATACCTTACAAAAGAAAACTCAAAACTCTACTCCCTTGGATCCTATACATACCCGAATATTTCTTAAAAATTTACAGAATAAAAAAAAAGAAAAAAAAAGAAAAAAAAAAGATTTACTTTAGTTTAAAATGCCTGAAAGTGGAGGCAATTTATTCTCTCGAATTGGCGGCAATAAACTTCACTTTTCATTTATCAAGAATGTTCATTTTACGGAGTGTTGTGGGCTGCCCAAATCCGTTTCAACAATCTGAAATGAAAGATAAAAACAGTTTTAAAGAATTGCAACCAAAGAACAATTTCAAATTATTTTCAGCCGACATGCTTGTTTCGAAATCCCGAAAAGTTTTGCTTTTTCTCCAAGGATTCCCTTTAAACATGCCAAAAGAGGGAATATAACAACCTTGTGGCACGCAACTACTATAAAACAATTTGTGGGCTTTGGTTACCGAAAGTGATATTGAACTGTAACGAAAGGAAGTTAACAATTTATTATGGCATTTCGTGCGAAAGGGGAGCGAAAAGATATACGGGAAAAAAGAAAAATTTGTTTGCAAAGAAAATCAATGGCGAATGCATTCCCCGTGGTAAAATCGATAAAGAATGCATTATTAACTCTGCTGGCATTGTTTCGGTTTATTTCTTTATCTTTCTGTTATCAACTGTAACTACATTTGAAAAGGGGATTGTATATTGGATGACTTTTTATAAATTTTACTATTCAGGGCTTATAGAAGTTAATAAATTTAATTCAATCAGAACTAAAAAAAAATAACAACAAGAAATCTTCAACCGATTTTATTAAAATGCAAATTAAATCTAAAAATCTAGAAATTTACTTTTCGGAAAATATTGCTGGCTGAAGATCTTAACTTAGATGTTAGCTACTGGTGTGGTCCTTAGATGTTGAATAACGGAATCATTTGTAATCTTTCAATTCTAATTTGTAGGTCTATGTATATTGTAGGGAAGTATCGAATAAATTTATCGAGTATGAGCCCCTTAGCAAACAACCTTCAAGCCAAGGTGGCACATCATATACCAAGAGCAGTATTATTAACGTAGGGCCTAGTCTTTAGTATGCGTACTCTGAATACCAGGCAACCTCCAGTTTTATCGTAGCCTTCCCATGGTAATGTGGATCTGTGGTTGACCATTTGTTCATCTGTTAGCCGTAAAAATTTAATGGAACTAATAATTCGAAACCAAGGTGGTGGTACCCCTCTCAATGCAACAACCCAAAAGGCTGCTATTATACTTTAAATAGTAGATAATGATCTGCTTGTTAAACAGGATGATTGCGAAGGTCTCGGTGTCTAACAATAAGGATCACACATGATATATATATATACTATATATAGTTCACAGCTGGTACCAGACGATAGAGCTCCGTGCCAATCCTGGTACAACAATAATCATCGAGTGAAGAGAGTCCTAGCGAAGGCTACAGTGGCAACATGGACGCGCCTTTTGGCACTACTTGGGAGATTAAAAAAAAACACACAGTAGATGATGTGGATATATATATAAATATACTAATATCTATTATAAGATCCATCGTCACATTGGCTTCACTCGTTTGGTGGTCATATATTCAATAAAGATATACAACGGTTTACATGACAAATAATGTATGATTCCCTAAGGTATTGGGGACCTTATCTCAAATTTTCAGGGTAGAGACTCATACCCTACAGATCTTTGCTCGGGAAATTTTTTATAAAAAATGCGCGGATTAGGAATAAACATATGTAATATCAGACATCCATGCAGCACTCAAAACATTGAATTCATGTGCTTTTGATTCTAAACTAGTCGGACACCATCTAATAAATTTTAAATTATTTATATCAATTATAGCGTGATTCATAAAAATGTTAAGGGAAAATGTTTATTGCCATCCGTATCTACCAAACGAGATAGTTTACGAGTCCCCACCATTTGCCTCTCATATAGAAGGGAATAAGCATAGAATGAGTAAGGAACCTGGGCGTGGAAATTATGATAAAATAGCTCGAAAGCACTGACTTATAACAATGCACTGAACGATTTGCTATTTCATGTGGCACAAAAAATATTGTGTTTCAGTATATCAGAGTTTGAGCACCCTTTAAAACGTTTACTATATAACATGCAAAAATCAACCACTAAGATGACTTTACACCCGAAAATCGAATAAAATTAAAAAAATATATTTCTTGTGTTCGAGTGATATTTTAATTGCTTATAAGCACTTTTATAAGAAATTAAACACATTCCGACTTTAATTTTCAAAATGTTAATTTTACCTGAATCCTGCGTGTGGGTGAGAGACGGATCATGATAAACACAAGAATAAGATAAAGTATTCTTCTTGTGGTGATTAAATCTGCAGCCAATATGAAAACATCCAATGGCATAAGAAAGCGTATAGTAAGCGGTATTTTGTGTTAGGAGTTCCAACTCTGCCATAACGCGAAAGAGAAAACTGTAAATCTTGTACCATTCTTTCCTTTACCAAAATGGAAATACGCTCAGTCCATTGTTATAAATTAGTGCTCGAAACCCACAAAGAGCAGACGTGTGTGACGTGATCATTCCCAGTGAACATGTTATTGATAACAATTACACCTAAATTGCGAGCGGGCGCTATCAAACGTATTACAGTGTCATTGAGTATAAAGGAAGAATATCAAGTTTATTTCTGTACACAGCTTAGTAACACCATTTTCCAGAATTCAATATTAGATCATTTTCCATCGATATATTTAATCGAGGTCTTCATTGACGCATCTACGTAATTCCATCTTCAAAAAGTTTCAACGGTCGCGATATAAAAAGTTAAACATCATCAGCAAAGAGATGTATTTCACTGTGTGCGCAAGGCACTCGAACAAGTCATTAATAATCACGTAGAAAAGTTGTGGGCCAAGAGCCGAGCCTTGCGGAACATGAGAATTGCAAAAATTGTCTCTGAGAACGCCTTGTTAGATAACTAAAAATACACTTTTTTAAGTGTTTGGAAAACTTTTCTGCACACAATTACGTGATCCACAGTAGCGAATGCTTTAGAGAAGGTACCAGCAGCATAAATTTATCTAAATCTATATTGCTTCTCTAATTTCTTTGACTACCTTCAATTAAGAATGTGGTGCAACTATGATTGAGACGAAAACATGCAAGTCATGAAGGAGGCTACTGATGCGTAGATAATGAGAAATTCGTAAGCACATTACTTTTTCAAGAACCATATGCCGTAGACATACAGCGCTCTTAATGAAGAAAAAACTAACGACTCATTAGTCTATAATGATTCATTATAAATTGCAGATACACAACCATTTCTTTAATTAAGTTGTACTGTCAGACTGGTTTTGAAATACTTATGACATTAAAGAAGCGATATGGATCGCATTAACGCGATAAAATTTGTTTTTAATTATTTTATTTTTCAATTTAACAATTTACAAATGAGAAAAAACTTTATATTAAAAAAAATGTTGACAATTGTTCTTGTTATTTTTCAAATTGGCAGATGCACAGTGTAGCTCCAGATTTATATTATATGCCAAATCTAGCACAGTTTTCCGATTATAGCTATAATGAAAGGAAAAAACACTTCATTAGTGTATTTCATTATGATCTCATTTTCGAGCCGTAATGACGTATACTATGTGACACACGGCATTTTAATGAATAGTTAGTACTAATGATTCATTAGATCGTACTGTGTGTCTAGGGTATTAGATAGGAAGGGTAAAATGCTGATGGGATGGATAGTACTGAATTAAAAAAATCACTACCATTAGCAGGGTTAGAATTATGAGACAACATTTTCAGATTTATCTCATTCGGATCTAGAGTGCATTCGGGAATTGCAGTAGCAACAACATCCGACTTTTTGAGATGTCTCCACAGAAGTTTAGATGGTAGCCCAGAGTTAAGAGTGTCATAACAGTTTAACCAACATACATATATTTCATATTTACATATACATATATATTTTTATGTAAAATCAATATACTCTGCTCTTCTCGCCATATGCTGAGATTTTCTCTAACTAAGATCTAAAAATGTATTTATGTATGGATGTATGGCATATTTCGATGACAGAGTGATGCTGCTGTATACAGTTGCGTGAATATGCTATGAAATTGAAAGAATTCTATTCAAAATAAAAAAAAGCTTTTGCCATACAATTTCCATCATCCTACCTATGTACATATATTTAAATAAAGCAGACGGTGTCCACTATGAGAATAATCCTCAGCTTCCAATGCTTCTCAAATGTCATGTGTATTATAAAATCTCCTTAATATTCAGCAGAGCAGAATGTGGAAATGTAAGGAATGTCTTCGCTCCATTCGCATGATTTAATAGCGTTAGAATAGAACCTTCAATCTAGTTTTTTTAAAGGATATATTTTCTCTTTTCATAAAAGGATTTTTTTTTTGTGAATAGTTACGTAACTAAAATGTAAAAGGTCTCTATTTAAATTCAAATCCAGTATTTTTTCAAGGTTTTCTAACACCTACCTACTCTATATTTTTTTGTTGAATTTCACTTGGGGACTGTCACATACATATGTATGTAAGTGTGGTGAGTGAATTCGTTATATTAGTGACTGTGTTGGTTTTTTTTTGTTTCCTGGCAGGGGAATGAAAGATCCCAAGTCGGTCCATTGTGCTAACTTATTAAGCAACAAAAGCTATAAAAGTCGAAAAAAAAACTAGGCACGGGAAAAGCTGAAAACCAAGTGATATTCGAGCTCACGTCTCCCTGTGGTAATACTCAGCGCTCCTACCCAACAAACTATAGAACGTCATTTTTTAACTGAAAATAGATTATGTGATCCTTGCTCATTTCGACGTCATTTAGACGTAAGTCTTCTACGAAACTATTTTTTTGTTTTTTGTTTTGTCATTTAATTTATTTATTTTACTCTTGTCCACAAGACATCTACACTAATCACACTTAATTAATTTACTTTTATTTTTTCTTTAAAGTACATGTCGTTCAACCCCTTTCAGTCAGCTTGGCTGGTATGAGAAGGGGGTTGAAGGGTTGCTAACTCTATACTACATAACATACATTTCAAAAATTTTCCAACATTGTCAAACACCACCTACTACATTTCAGCTCAACAATATAATTCATACAATATAGAAATCTTATTATGATAATTATATGCCTTAAGTTATGCAATGTTAAATAAATAAATAATACAATGTCAAATCACAAAAAGAGTCAAAATTCTACCACGTTGAGTTCCTGAGCTCTTCTAACATTTAGGTTTAGTCGCAATCTACATTAAGATGTATACATTACATGTCTTTAAATAAGAAAAAAAAAAAAAAAACTAGAACATCTCAAGCTCTAACTAGACAAGGGAAAAAAATATGAAAAGAAATCATCTATAGGTGCCATAGGCCCTACCACTACAAGCTAGCTGCTAAATTGGTCATTATTTATTACAAAACTTTTTACCTTACTGGTGAAGTTATTTAGGCTCTGCAGGCTTTTGATCTCCCGAGAAACACTATTGTAGATGTCGCTAGCTGACGTCAGGACTCCTGAACGTATCCTCTCTGTTCTGGCTGTTTCTGTTTTTATTTCTGATTTCCGTCTTGTGTTATAATAGTGGAGTTCAGCAGCTGTGACGAGTCTTAAGTTTGATTTGCTTGTTTTTTATTTTGAATATGAATATTGCTTTCTCCACGAATACTATTTGCTTTAGGTTGAGTTTATTAGTTCTAGTTAGGATATCCATTGCGGGTGTTAGCCAAGGCATATTGTAAAGAGTCTTAAGTGCTCTATTCATAGTTGTTTGTACCCTGTTCATAACGCTATTTGTACATTGAGACCATGTGAGTATATTATACTTGATGTGAGATAGTACATGTGTATTGTATATTAGATTGGCTGTTTCCTTACTAAGGGTAAAATTTATTCTTTTAATTGCTCCCAGCAACGGAATAATCTTGTTGATTTTCATATTTACGTGAGCTCTCAATTTTAGCTGCTCATCTAAGATAAGTCCAAGGTATTTAATTTCTTTTACTCTCTATGATTCAATTTTTATTTCCGGGTTTATGTCTTTTTTATTTTGCTGCCGAAATAGTATATATTTTGTTTTATCTTCATTTATAGACAACCTGTTACCATCCGTCCAGTGCTTAAATCTCATAAGGTCCTCATTCATGATTCTTTGTAGTTCATCCTCCGTCTACGCTCCATAATATAAGTTCCCTTAATACCTGCGTTCTGGATGTTGTTGATGTACAACAAGTAAAGGTAGGGGCCAAGGATAGAGCCTTGGGGTACGCCCGTACAAAGAATTTGCGCGTCACTATAGCCACCTTGTAACGTTTAATGTCTCTGTTGTGGCTGATTCCGTACCGCAACTTTCCTGAAATCCAGATTGTTTCAGGTCATACCCTCCTGTTTTGATTATAAATCTTCTTAGCCTCTTTTCAATAATTTTCTCAAAAATCTTACCCACGGAGCTGAGAATTGCTATTGGTCTATAGTTACTGACTTCCTTTCTATCTCCACTTTTAAATATAGGCAAGATGTCTGGATATTTGCCTATTGACAAAGCTTGGTTTATGAGGTCAGACAGGATGGGACTTATCAGGTCCGCAGCAATAGTTAGTTCTTTTGTCGTGATTCCATCCAACTAGGACATGATCATCGAATTTTCGGTTAGCATTGACTTTTTATTGACCCCTTTCCAGCGACGTCCTTTTTATGTCAATATTACATATTTTAAGACCATCGAGCTTTTAGTTTCCGTCAAATTTAGACTTCGTTTTGACTGACATATGACATATGACATATGACGTCTTTCAGGAGTTCAAGTTGGTATAAGTTTAAATAATGTAATCGGAATTTGATCAGAAAATGCCCGACCATGCATGTATTATACAGAAATATATGAAAGAACGTCATTTAATGGCTCAAAATAGACCCTAGATTTAGCACCGTTTTGCCGTCTTTTAGACGTAATCCTAGTTAACCTTCTAGAGTCTAATATTACAAGTTTTTCCAATTTTGTTAACCTCTTTTTGATATTTTACTTTTGCCGTCTTTTTGTCATCATTTTGTGCTATTGCATAGGCACGTGTTGTCTATTTCTCGTCAGCTTTTGACTGCATTTGAACGTGACGCTCCTTCTTGTCATTTTCACGTCATTTCTGAATTCGTCAAGATAATATTTTTTTTTTGTATTTTTAAGTCAAGCTTAGAGGGAACCCTATGATGTAAAGCCCAGCATAGAAGAAAGGAGATAAGGGAATGAGCTGATGCATGTCACTCTTATACAAATTATATGCCGGAAGAAGGACACAAAGACGGTAGACTGTTCCGCATTCGCACAATTTGGGATAAAAAAGAATCACGAAATTTTACTGTACGACGGAAAATCATATGAAACAATGTGCGCGGTTTGCAGTGCGCATACTGCGTCTAGGAACCATTCTACAAAGGATCACATTAGATGTTTAGTCAGAACATTGAATATGCATGTAGCTATAAAGGAGCGAATGGCATTCAACATTGCGGAGGTACTCGATTGAGTCGATATGACAAGTTATTGCCAAATCGTCAATGCGTTTAAAGGCTCTTTTTTTGGATAATATCCAATGAAATTAAGGCTATGCGACCAGCCTCAGTCCAGATATGGGAGTTGTATTCCATTCTAGGCCTGATATGGGAGTTGTAGAGTAGCGTTAAATTCGATGATGGGTTGAAATATTTCTTACACCTATACAGAAATCTAAGACATTTCGATGCTTCTTTGGCAACAGAGAAGATGTGATCTGTTCAGCTTAGCTTTCTGGAAATATTAATACCAAGACTGCATTAAAACGGTGAATTGTTAATCAGAACTCCATCAAAAGAAATGGAAGTGTAAAAATTATGAGCGTATTTTAAAGAAATGAGAGAGTTTTGGGACTAAGATGCAATGAATTCGACACGATTCAATTTGCCGCAAGCGAAGATATTATCAATGTCGTTACTCAATGAGGAATATCAAGGGTACTGCCATTGGCAAAATTTTGTAGAGAGGTAAAAGAATAAGGCACCCTTAAATTTTAACTTTAAAGAGCTGCTCTTTTACTGATTATAACTGAGTTCAATATGCCCAATATTGGCTATAATGGTCTTCCTGTATAAATGCTAATAAAATGCTCTACGTCATTATGGCTCGAAAATCAAATCATAATGCAGAACACTAATGATGTGTTTTTTTGCTTCATTAGAACTCTAATGAGGAAAAATGTGCTAGAATTGCATGTATTTTGGCAGGTAATATAAATGTGATGTGTAATGTGTAATATAATAAGAAGAAATGAAAGGATATGCAAATTACAAACTATGTAGTCAAAATACTTTTTAATACAATGTTTTTCTTATTTCCAAATCGTTCAATTGAAAAAATAAAATAATTAAAAACAAAGTTTATCGCGTTAATTCGATCTATTTCGCTTCTTCAATATCAGAAGTATTTCAAAACCAGTTTGACAGCTGTGTGTCTGCAGTTGCCTAATAAATCATTATGGTCTAAGGAGTCGTTAGTTAATTATTCATTAAGAGTGCTGTATGTCTAGGCCAAAACTCTTACCCCAGTCTGTATTGAGAATTTTACTTTGGTTTGCAGTTAGTCCGGACGGAATCCATTCCTGTTTTTCAAACTAGTCCTCTCATTTCCATGCATATTTCGCATCCTTTTCTCTACGTTTCTTGATATTGCAAATCTAAAGAAAATTGCTTGTGGCGATAGGTTTATATCTTTCAATTAGGACGTCAGAAGTATAAATAATTTGACTGTCGGCAATAGTGTGTGCCGTTCGATAGGGATTTTAATGACCCGTTTTCTCTTCTTTTCATAATTATATAAATTAACTTATTGTGTGAAATTTAACACCCATATTAAAAATCGAGTCGAGATGACCGGACTAAACTTTAACCTCTTTTTAAATACAGCCAACGCAATTAGTCCTTTTCATTCATTGGACCTATTAATAAAGTAAATTCACAAAGCGTATACTTAGGAGGATTTCCCCTTTTTGGATAAAATTTTAATCTTTAAAAACTTTTAATGATAAATTTCCTCTTTTATAAATGTATTTTTTTTTTTAATTAAAAAAAAAAAGATTATGCAGTCCAACATAAAGGTAGATGTGCAAGTCTGAAAAATAAAGCGAATTCATCTGAATTACGTAATTAAATCCGATTTACCCCGAATTTTATAGGATGTGGAATAAAAAAAAAAACAAAAAAAGAACAGCCATGATTGGGAGGAAACTTGGTAACGATGGGTATGTAGCGATTCATCAGGATATTTCGATTAAGCCACTTTGCTTGGTTTTACAAAATGAACTTCAATAAATTAAAGTTGAATGAAGTCACTGGGCCGAGTAAAGTACATTCATTTTCATTTGTGTCTGTTTGTTGGTTTGTTTGCTTAAATTTATATGAAAAATATTTCTGCCTTTTTTTTTACACAAATATAATAAATTGTTTCCAGTAAAACAAAACTATGGAGAGAAAATATATTTTTCGATTTTTTTATGTACTCTTTTGAGCTTTTTTTGTGTGCCTGAAATTGTTCATTGACGACCATTTCGAGAGAGACTTACGTACGGGTATAAAAAGCATAATATATGTAAGAGCTCATTCAAAATGAAAGTCACATACCGGAAATGGATATTTTCGACCGCCGTCATCCATGTTTAATTATTGTTGGAAAAGTCAAATAAGGATGCATTTATTTTATTTTTTTAGTTAAGTAATCAACTTTTTTTTATGATCATTACCGTACAATGGATTTCCTTTTGGATTTACACTATTCAATGGCTCAAGTCTCATGCGTTTTGGGAAAAATAAGCTGTATTTACAATTATAAAAAACTGTTATACAATTACAATGGTAGAGAGGGACGTAGGACTGATGCTTAGCTCTTATATGAATACAGACCGTTTTGTATTATAAAAAAACAATACGTAGAAAGAATGCACGCAATGACCTGAATCTCTACAATGGACCACAAGTCGAAACTTGGAATGTGGTAAAAAGTGGGAGCGGTCAGAATTGGTGTAATTCGTCTAACAGACGGAAACGTCCATGTACACCAGACTTATATATTTTGGGCATACAATTTCTATGGGAATATTGGTAACTTCAAATGGGAAACATTATTTTTTGTCGTTACTTTGGTTCCTCGAATGGTTTGTGAAAATGTGTTCCTACATGTTTGCTGTTTGTTACAGCATGTGGTATGGGAAATGCACTATGAATACTTCTGTTACCTACTTACCTTATGACGTCGTTTACTCGGTCGGAAGCTTTGCTTGGGCGCCAATAGTTCGGTTGGTAGCAAAACGTCAAAATTTGACTTTGGGTAGCTTCAGTGAATTAAGGAGTCTAAATGACAGTAGCTGGTTGCATTCAATTTACTTGCCCTTATTGCTTACGTCCCTATTATAAATGTAAAATGTTAAATATTGTTGTAAATGTACTGCCTAAATCTTCCTGAGAGGCGTGACGGGAAGGCATTCTGTTGTACACGTACTACCACTAGTTCTCGGTTTTTCAGGTACCGGCTATAGAATGGCTTTCCGTTGTAAACGCACCAACTAAAGGCTTCCGTTTGATACACGTACAACCAATAGTAACAAGAGTCTTCCGTTGCTCTCGTACTGCCGGATTTGTAGGTAGAAACAAATATTCCAGTTTTCCTGGATAAGCCAGTTCAGCTTCTAAAATCTTTGATGGGATATTCAGGTGGGAGGTTGAAGGTTCCTAGTAAATTTCTATTGCCTTTCTTATAGTATTAATTCAAAAAGTTAATATGAATTATAGGCGATGGAAAATTTGCTATAAAATACCTCACAAATAGTTTTACAAAGGTCTCGCTATAACTATGTATACAGGTTCGTTACAACCTGCTTACCTACTTCCTTTTTTACCTGTTTACCATTTATTATGACGTCTGTTAGAATTTTTTGAGCTAAAGCTCCACACACGGTTAATGATGAAATGGGTGTAAACAAGTTTAAATCTTTATAAAACTACCCTGGAGTATTTTATTAGGAATTGGGACTTGGAGGGATTTCTAGGACTGTAATGTAAAATAAAGATGATTTTCGATCTTGAGGAACATTTTTTTATAAGTAATTCGTACGATTATGACGTTGATTTTATGCCAACGTCATTTAGTGGTAACGAATCATAACAAAGGATTTTAGAAAATTTAATTTTGCCCAATTTTAATAACTGCAAATATAAAGTTTATCATATTTTTTATCTTATATAAAATATTGGAAGAACGATCTCTTTGTATAATTTAATCTGATTTAGCATTTATCGGTATTTAGAAAAATTTTATAAATAATTGAAATTTTGTTAAGTGAGCAAAAAGAATCTTTAGTTAGTTTGATTTACAGCCACCGGATGGAGTTTGAGAAAAATTAATGAATTCGTGTTATCACAAAATACCATTATAAAAAACTTCAAAATTCTTAGATTATCCCTAATCCAAAGATTTTCCAAAATTATATAAAAAAAGTAAAGAGAAAGGAAAGCAAGTACTAATACTAGAATAAAAAAATAATTGTTCTTATAGCTGTTATTATATTTCTGCTTTTAATTTACTGGTATTAAAAATTGAATTTAATCCGCCACTCCCCTTAACCATAATTTCCACTTTATTATCTGCAACGAGCAAGCCCCAGCCTCATTTAAGACTAGTCCCAGAGAATTGAAAAAAAAAAAAAAAAAAAAAAACATCATTCCACCGGCTTGGTGCTATCATCGCCATTTATATCTGAGAAAAAAAATCTGTTTATGACAGAAGTAGGTCTGAGATAACAAAATTTCCAAAATTGACAAAAGCGAGCTTTACGGCTAGCTGTAAGGTTAGCTACTCAGCTTATTCTTGTGTTGATTCATTTAAAAACCCATGTTGGAAGGTTTGACAACACCTTGAGGAAGCTTCAAGACCTGGATGTGTTTCTGAATTTAGTCATTTTAGAGATTTCAATAGTACAATAGACCTGCATAACTAGAATTGTACTACATCAGTGTATAAATAAATATTTAAATCTTATTATGTATTTGATATAAATCATTAGTTAATATGAAAAAAAGCAACGGAAAATTATAAAATACGGACTGGAAAAAAATAAATGAGCGGGTCTTTAATATGTAGTACCAATTGAAGCCTCTATAACTCAAAAATGTTCATATTAATTTTCTATCTTGGTGATATTATTTACTATAATATATATGTAGATCTTTATGAAATTGGCATATCTAAACCAAGTAATACTAGCTGGCGTAGGAGTAGTTATCGATGATTGATTCATTTGATAAACTAAAAATGGTAAATATTATAAAATAAAAAATATATAAAAATACTTAATAAGTAAAATAGCATTATTATGGAGCAACACTAACCATATCAGATTCTTTCATATTATGTCATTATAATTCAACAAGGGATTCAGTAAAAGTTAACTTCCTTGTAGACATTCAGTGAGTCATTTACTTTAACCCTAAGGAAGAACAATTCAAATCAATTCAGAGCATAAAATATATAGTTCTGGAGGGTTGTAAGTACTTTTGAAATTAAGGATATATATAGATGCTATGTTTTTGAAGAACATTCAACTGAACACTCCGCTATTAATGGACGCATTTCCGCCTATATAAAATTATATAAAGATAAATTTTGTCTACATGGGTTTTCAAGAAGTTATTAATTTCTTACCCTTACTTCGGTTAACTAATAATTATTGTCAAGCTTATTTCGAATACTAACAATTAAGAACATATTTTTCTCTTTTTCAATAGTTTTCAAATTTTACTGCTAATGTTAAGATTTGAGTTTTTACAAAGCTTTAATTGAAGTTTCAATCAAATAGTTTTAGTGTTACTTAGGTATATATAGTTAGAGAGTGAGTGCAATAAGGGGTCTGGTTGTTCTCCATGAGTTTTTTCTGTAGATTATACCCTGCTTTAAAAATAATTCTTGTAAATGAAGTTTCTATATAAATCGTGGAAGGCGGTGGTGGACATCAGTTTTGAAAAATATGAAAATTTAAAAACGCGATGTCTATGAAATAGTTACATTATGACAACCGGAAAGTGATTGAAAACCAATTTTCTGCCAATTCGGTCAAACGTAGCAGTTTTGACAGAAAAAGAATAAAAACCAATAATTCGGAAAAATTAATATATATAAGGACGATATGAGGCTTAAATCATTCGTAACGATCGGGAGAATGCAAAATAGTCATTTGCTGCAAAAACTGATCTTTTGCAATGTGCCCGCGAATTACGTACACTCTAGTGGATCAAGTTCGAACTAAAATAGGATCGCCGTATGATGATGATGGTCGGGTCCTCTTTAGCTATCGCTAATCGTGTGACGAGTTATCTCGGTTAATCTTTCGTCCAGATTTCAAATTGGCGCCTGGGACTGCCGAAGTAATATGACCATGGGCGATTTAAACTCAGCCGATATTTATATTCAATGTGTGGCGTCAAAGACAGCCTAAGGCCAATGCCATACGAGCTGCAAAATGACCGCGCGTCCAATTGTCCGCGCGTCATGATGAAAACTTGATTGCTGTCACACCAGCTTCAAAATGACCGCGCGTCATGATGACAAATTGGTTGTTGTTTTATTCACTCTACCGAAAATTATGTTGCTCTGCTTTATAGCAGTTTAGTTTCATTTTAACTTTTGATCAAAATGGATGTTCAAAATAATGTATTATTTTTATATGCTGTTTCAAAACTTTTGAAAAAGCCCGAAAAGGAAAGAAAGTTTTGGATACATCCACTTAACAGCGAAAGATATTTTTCAGGGTATTTCGGTTTGAAACATCCTAAATTGAAGGAATTTCCAGAAAAGTTTTTCAACTATTATCGTATGTCAAAAGCATTATTTGAAGAAATGTTGTATAAGGTGAATACTGGAATTTTGCGAGAGGATACGAACATGAGAATAGCGATACCACCTGAAGAAAAGCTAGCCTTAACTTTACGGTAAGTACATAATTAAATAAAAAGTGAAGATAGTTTGAAGATAGTTACCAGATAGAAGGTTTTGAAGATATTCAGCTCCATGATCAAAATTCGTCGATATCCAGCCGCGCTTCTATACATAGAATACGTGACATACTTGCCGACTATTTTGTAAGTGACGAGGGAAATATTCCATGGCAAAATGCAGCAATAGGTTGACTCTATTTTATATGAATATAAATAATGCAATAAATGTGTACTTACCGATAATTTGTTTGTTATTTTTGTCTTTTAAATCAAAGTCCTCGAATAAACAACGGCAGACTTCCAACCATGATTCTTTTTTTTTAATTTGGTCCTTGTACTTTTCGTTGCTAGTATCCCAAAGCTCTGGCCTCTGGCGTATCTCTACTATCATCCTCTCAACATCAATTTCTGCAGTCATAATGGAAAAAATTTAACACAATATAAAAACACTTCACACTCCGAGCATCTAATTCAAAATAACGCGCGACCATTTGGCAGCTCGTGTGGCAACACAGATGCCTACCTATAGTCCTCATGACGCTCTACAGTTCGCGCGTCATGAGTGGAGAACGCCGGACAAAATTGGTTCGCGCGGCCACAGCGCGGTCTTTTGGTCGCGGGGAGCTCGTGTGTACAGTTCCATTATAGGTACATAAACTCATGCCGCGCGGTCAAATGGTAGCGCGGCATACGACGCTCGTGTGGCATTGGCCTAAGTGTTTCAAAGAAAAGCGGGCCGATAAAATGAAAACTCCTCCGTTGTAAGCGTAAGACACTACTATGATTATTTATATTGTCAAAACAACTTATTTATACAATTGATTACATTGATTACTATCACTACTTAATGTATAAAGACAAAGAATTACAAAGAATTTTCATGTCCTCAAATTACTACACAAATTCTTCATGTACAAGTTATCGACAATCTGATATACATTTGTTGTGGCTTGGTTATGTCAACACTGGATAATCCTAGAAATAAATAAATACTAATTGCAGAGCACAACTTTATATTATTTTAACGGGTTTATTCAAAATTAATAATTATAAACTGTTTGAAGTTATATTTAAAACGGCGCCAGACAAAATTTGTAGAAGTGTCTACCACGGCAAGCCAGACAGCAAAGAGAACTTATTTTTTTCTTCACTTATCATTCGCTGCTTCTTCTTCTTGTCATGGCGTGTAATAGCTCCACCGTCTAGGGTTGTATGTTACGCATGGTTCGCATTAACATATGTTATGTTTTTCCACATACTGCTGCGTGTATGTTTTTCCATATACTGCTGCGTGTATGTTTTTCATGTTATGTTTTTGCACGTACTGCTGCATGTATGTTTTTTATGCCGGCACAACATTCCAAGCATGCGTTTTTACTAAGTTCATTGCAGCGCATAAACGGTGCAGAATGCCGCGTCAGCAAAGTGACGTGTGCTTTAGTCAGCTGTGTTAATCTTGCTTGGTATGCTCACTTAATTTCTTATTTCCGTAAAAGAAATTATCAGGATCATCCTGCATTCATTGTGACAGTGAAATTATTGATGTTATATGATATGTTCATCTTTAGCGCTTAGTATTGTTAGTTTAATGAAGTTGCATGTTTGGGTGCTTTTGTCTTTTTTATCTTTTAGATTTTGTTTGTTGTTTTTTTAAGCATTTGTTTCCTGTATCTTTTAAGATGCTTGATGCATTAAAACACCACCACTCCAACATGACTGGAAAAAACCATAATTATCTATCCTGGACGCAAGATGACACAATTAAATGAATCGCAGTACCTTCCCAGGTAAAATAGAAAATTAAGCTTTCACACAGTTTTGTGAATTCTATTCTGATTAGCTTGCATTCTTGATATCAACCCAAAGTAACAAATTATATTTTTGAGATTGTTAGAATTGGCAGCCTTTATTCACGCTTTGTACAATTCAATTTTTTCTTAAATAAAATTCGTAAAGTTCAAGTTAGTTCTTTCATTTTTCTAACTTATTCTAATTTGATAAGTAGGACATGTTAGATTGGTAGATCTTACGACGATTGCACAATTTAGTTGTCTATGAATTGTGGGACTGCTGTTGTATAATTATTTCATCATTTTTCGATGATTAATTTCAAAACATTTTTCCAAAACTTTTTAATGTTACATATTAACCCATATGTAAGTTTCTTTGCAATCGTAACAATTGCAAAGATAAATAAAATAAAAATATTTTAAGTGAGTGCACCGATCAATGCCCGGTCAGCATAAATAAAAAATGACCTAGTGGCTGATCAGAATTTATTGCAGAGTGACTTACCTTCGCAATAATGACCTACTTCGCAGGTAAACAAAGCGAAATAATAATTAAAATAATCTTCTTTGAAAACATCAAAAATTCTGGCACAGAAATTACGCGTAATCGATTCTGCATTTTTTTTTTAAATGAACTTGTTAATTTCGAGTGCAGGAGAGGTTGAGTCTGGACAGCATCCCGTGAGTTTTAGAGAAAAGTTCATTAGTAGCGATTAAAAAAGTTAAAAAAGTCAAGAGCTTTAGAGAGTACCACAGTGCTATAAGTTAAGTTTTCAGAATACTGTTTAAAAAAAAAAAAATAAACTAAGTATATGCAACTCTGTAAAAATGTGTAGTTGAATTTGGATCGCAAAAAAATAAAAAAATAAATAAGTAGAATTGTGATTCGTGAATCATAGTTAAAGCCATACATCCCTTTTTCTCGCGGTGTACAAAAGCAAACACCACAAAGCCATTGACATAATTTTCTGCCATGAATGTAAGTATATCACGTACGGCAATGTTTTTTTTTTAATTTTCAGAAAATCTTAACAACAAAATAACTGACCTTGGAGACACAAGATTATTTTCTACCAAACGTGGGTATTAGCCGAGTCCGGTTAGTATACAAAAAGGATTTAAAATTAAAAAAAAAAAATTAGTGGCACACATTTGTTCTAATTAAATATTCTAGTGACTCCACAAAAAATGTTAATAACTTTTGACGGACGGATTAAAGATATGTACATGGTGGTTATTTTATTTGAAAGATATCTTATGGGTGCATTTTTTTTTTGATTTTTTAAACATATCCTTATTGAAGCAATTTTTAAGGACGGAGGATAAAAAAGTACATTTGTAACTAAAAGTTTAAAAGTTTTCAGATTTAATAATCATACCTGCCACATTTGTCAACGAATCGAGACATGTAGTAAAGTACTGGTAAAAACTCATAATGCATACTTTTTATCATACTTGTCATCCTACTGTCTTTCAAATAGACCTCATATGAGCTCAACTCCTTGCACACGCGAAAATATTTCACCCATTAAAAACGGGGTGAAAGAGGGGTTTTACTCGCACGATAAAATTTATAAGGAGTAATGTTGTAGAAAATCAAAGTTACAGCAATTTAAGTCCTTACAATTTTTGTGAAAAGCTGAAAATGGCCGAGATAGTGACCAAAACAATTCCCTCTTAAATTCAAGATGGCGGTTAACGCACCGGCGGAATCTGGTCGAATTGGGATATGTCCCATTAATTTACAAGAATAAACATTAGAGCGGGGTATAATCTAAAAAAAAACGTTAATAGCCCATGGAAAATATCAAACCCATAATTGCGGCGCCGTAAAATAACGCTATATGCAATACAACCATATGCTGCTAGTGAAAGTGCTTGCTTTGGAAAGTGGAACAAGGTCTAATTTAGAAAATTTGCACTCATTTATCGAACTATTAACCTACGCCATTCCTCTATGCCTATTATTTTCTACAGCCTAATATTTTACCCTTGCCAATAAGTCAATCAATCACATTCGTCACTATTCATGGAATTTGTAATAGAATCTAGATTGGTTTCCTAGCCACACCTTGGTGGAATTTCAATTATAATACAAAATCGGAACGCTTTTTCAATGAGCGGTCGATTTCAGATTTCATAGAACCCTTTATGACACTAACACAGGATTTACCTTTGCCATAAATACCAGATGAACATTTAAGAATGTATCAATAGATGTGAATCTCTTTGAATTCATTCAGACCCCCTTGTTAATATTGAAACTTTTTTTCAATCACTTAAACAGGGAATACCTACAATTGGAGGGAATACAAAACCTTCTCATAGAAATTCATACGCGAATTTGCACCAAGACTTTACAGTACAGAGGGGGCTAAGCTCTATCACTGAGAAACGTTTCAATTGCAAGCAGCTACTTTGCATATCAATACCCGAATTGAATCGCAAGCATTTTGTAATGAATAGGGGTAGATTTTTTGAGAAAATTTAATTTTCTGTTCAATGCTTTTCATCGTGAATTCAATGCAACTAGCACTTTAGAAAGTCAGTCTACACCCTGAATTATTCAAAACTTTATTATCGCAAAGTATAGGCCCTTTCTATTCAAGATATGTAATGCAATACTGTGTTCAGACGAAAGAAATATTTTTGATTAAGTTAGGTATCTATCTGAATACCGTTTAAATGTGTACTTTGAAGCACTTTTGTTGGTGTGTTGTTGTTGGAAAATAGAATTTAATTTTACATGAAATTGCTACACTTGTTCCTTGTTTAGCTCAATCTAATGAAAATTTAAAATAAATTCAAAATGCTATAAAATAGTCTACGTAATTGCTTTTTGCTATACAATCTGTAATATACATACCTGATTATTTTTTAGTTAATTTCTACTATATTGTGTGTATTCAATCAATCGAAAGCCTACCTTGGGGAGGAGGGTCCCATTTTCTCCTCAAAATAAGACTCAAGTTAAAATATCCATTTACGGTCCAGGATCCAGGTCTGTTTGAAAATGCTAAAAGTCTAATGCCTATAAACAAAGTACAATACCCTGTGAAGTACAACAAGAAATCCATCCCGCTTTGCTAGGAAGGAAGATAGCTAAAAATATTTTCAATATTTGTTATAAATATACAAAATCTGAAAACACTTCAAGGATCATTTAGGAATCTATAAAAGAGAAAACAGAAATGCTTTAGGTTAGAGCGAGCATTGTCATTAATAACGAAATAAAACTTTCCGTTACGATTTACAATTATTTGATATTTTTAATTACAAATTTTAATTACCATTACTATGGTAATTTGCAATTGAAATATAAGCAATTAGAAAATTAATTGAAAGTAAAGAATGCATTGCTTTTGCATTACTTTCAATTATATTCAATTAGAGTAATAAAAAAAGACGGTTTTCGATTGTTGCAGTTGCATGGTTTTCTCAACTATATTTTTTGTGACCATGAAAAGTAGTTTGAACGATGGAGGTAATTTTATTAATTTGTAAATTTTTCAATATTAGCAGTAAAAAAAATAAAATATATAAAATTCCCTCCATCGATCAAGCTACTTTTCATACTCATAAAAAAAAAGCTTCAGTTTGGAGCAATCGTGCTGTTGAATATAGTTCTATAAATCATTAACTTTTTTATTAACTACGAATCAATTAGAAAGTGAATCCGTTATGGAAAGTAATTAAAACTAATACAATGTATTTGAAAAATGTTAGTTGAATTATTTTTTTCTAATTTTCTTTTTTTTCAATTACAATTATAATTACTAAGTAACTGTAATAAAAAGTTTTAATTTCAAATGAAAAGTAATAGTAATTATAGAGCAAAATTTTAAATTTCATTATAATGCTAATGACGTGATAATTAGTTGAGAATTGAAGCCCTGGAAAATAGTAATCCATCACTTTTGAACAAGTTAGATAAGATTTTATCATTGGAACTTTTAATGGATACGCATTTCCTGAAAGTTATCGTAACGACTTCCCCTGATCGAAACAATAGTACGCACTTCAGATGCTCAGACAATCAGGTTGAATGAAATAAAATCCTCCAGACAGAAACAGTTTTCCTCTCTACCGATCCACGTTTCTAGATAGTATCATGCTTAAAATACTACCAATTATAAATAACCTGCTTTTGGGAGTTATTTCTTCTTAACAAATAACTTAGAAATGTGTTAAAGTTATATTTATTCCGAAGGCTGGTAAGCGCAACTTCGAGTTTTCCAAGAACTTCGGACTTATTAGGGTAATACCATAGGCAGTAACGGGTCATAAATTACCTAAATCTACCACTATCATCACTCTAACAGATAATTCATTTTTTTCAATTACATGTTTAAAAATCAAGAATTAATTTACAATTAATTTAAAAGAAGTTCAATTGCGAAATTTAGATGATTGAGTTCATGTTAATGCTCAATGAAGTATCTTAGAATTAAAGAACCTGGAGCATGTATTGCATGAAGCACACCAGCTGACGGCACGGCAAGACAAACATCCAAATCTGTATAGGGAATAGTAGATCTGTAAATATGGTACTTGACGAAGTAAGGCACATTATAAAATATTCAAACGGCCTTTAATTCAATGACAAGAATGGTAACCTGAGCCCACCATTACATTCCACATAATTTTACCATTTGTGTGCATTTATGCAATTGTTATCTAAGTTTAAGTAAAATTTAATAATAACAAAGAACTCAATGGAAAAAGTGTGTGATAGTTAAAGGTAATCATCAAATAAAAAAAAATCTGTTCTTTAAGTAAGTTAGTGATTACAGTTCATACAATAAGTAATGGTACATATTAAAAGAGTTTTTTGCATTATTCATTTTTTACATTTACCTCATAATAATTTTCCCTTGCATCATCTTAACGCGTATCGGACACATCAATTATGAAAAAATCACACTTAATTCCGAAAAGCAGAAAATCAAACTTAATTTTTCAAAGGCTTTGAACGTCTTAGCGTGCCTATTCTCTATTAACTTGAGTAAATCACGCAAACCTTTGTGGTTGTAAAAAAAAAAGACTGGGTGTAATTTTATATACCTATTTCCATAGTGAATAATTTGCATGCAGTTTATAGTCTGTCATTACTAAAATAAAAGTGTTGACATAAAGTAATCTTAGAAAAGTTTATACTTTGA
Organism: Dioctria rufipes; assembly: GCA_963924295.1. NCBI lineage: Eukaryota > Metazoa > Arthropoda > Insecta > Diptera > Asilidae > Dioctria > Dioctria rufipes. The sequence goes on along the minus strand of OZ002740.1, from coordinate 17,948,214 downwards.
ATATTTTTATGCTCAATTTAAATGTGCTTGACCAGTTCTGTATGTATTTCAGGAAGCGTGAAATGTACCAACTAAATTGGTCAATTATAACTTTACTTACTCTGACACGCAAGCTAATTACATGTAATTATATTTTGCAATTACATTAAAAATATAATTATTGAAATATATGGAGGAGTGCGTTGTCGATATTAAGATATTAACTGATGATTTAGATTAGTCAAGTATACAAAATCTGACAAGATAAATCATATTTTATTCATATACTTATGAGTATTTCAACGATTATAAAAAAAAGAACGAAATACTAATGAACATTATCAGCGATGAGTGAATCAATTATATAAATAATTATTAGTAGAAGTTATAAATGCTAATCATGATAATCATACTGCGATTTCATTCATCAGAATACTCACTCAGGTGGGGAAATAAAAGTTCAGTTGTATAGAGGAAAACCAAATAATAACTTATTAAAATCAAAGAGGTTGTTAAAATAAATTAAAAAAAAAGGATTGAATTAATTAAAAATAAATTCAAATGTGTCTTTTGTATTAACTTGTTTTTAAACTGATATCATTATATCATTCGATAAAATAATAATAATAATCTAAATGCCATCCAGTCAAATTATCCTTTTGGATCTGGCTAGAATCACGAACACAGTTGTCTATTAAAGACCGAGGAAAAGAAAATCGGGCCTACTCTTAGAAGTTTCTGATGTTACCCAGTAAGAAAATGGTTAGTAGATTTAAAAAGTAAAGTAAGAAATAAATAAAAGTAAAAGAAAAGAAACCAGAGGAGAATAAATAGAAAGAAGAAATTACATGGATCCTGGAACTATAGCAACATTTTTTTCTTTATTTATTGCAGTCCCCTTACTGTTTTCTACATTTTTTTTAAATTTTGCTGCTGTTTGGCGAATGGCAATGCACAAGTTAAGTTTTAAAATTCAATAGATCTAATTAAAATGCTCAATTGCGGTGGTTCAAAATCACATGATTTAATTAATAATTTTCATTAATTTTTATCCACGCTTAAGCTTAGATTAGTCTAATTAACCTGTAAACTAACAAGCTGCATTCCATTATAGTCGCAAAAATTTTTCTCTCTTGTTAATTGAAATAAGTTATATAATGTTTTGAATTAAAATTGGCTTTGTGATTTCCACATTGAGCTAGGACAAGGACAGTTGCGCGCTCAAGGGCGAATGTAACAACTCAACTCGGGAAAGGTTTATGTTCGGGGCTGCTATGTTGTTAATGGGTTTGAACACCTTATTTCATTTACGGAGACTAAAAATGCAGAAAGGATAGTTCGATTGTATGATTTTGCCAAAAAGTTATACGGGCCAGATAACGACAATTGAATTCTCCAAGAGGACAATAATCCCAAACACTGCAGTCGTTTGTGTACTGGTTGAAAATGGCGGAAAATGATTGATAGAATAAATTCACCAGCACAGATCATTTTTTTTTAAGGCAGGAGGATGAGAGATCCCAAGCACGGAAGCCAAATCAGCCCATAGTACTGTCCTGCTAGAAATCCTAATCACCTAAACCTTCCTGTCCTTTTAAATTACAGATCCTTGAAGCCAACCTCAATTCAAAACGTTTGATCTCTTAGGACGTTAAAAATTGTGGACAGTTTAGTAATTATTTGCGTCGAGTTGGGAGTAGACTGTTTTTTGAATATGTAAAAAAACTTAAGCAAAATTGGCACTAGAATACCATAAGTGAAAACAATTTTGAGTAAATCGAATAGTTTTTAAAATAATCAATAACATTTACTTTACTTATACCTTATTATTTCTTACTAAATAGTATATTAAATGAACATAGTAGTAGTTAATTTTATTTTTAGACCCAACAAACTTTAGTATCTGCCTTATGTCGGAAAAATCACTTGGAGAATATCAAGTATTAGGCAAAGTTATGACTATAAACATAAAAATATAATTAAGTAGTTGTATTTATAATTACACAGTTCTGACAAGTAGGTGAAATTCGATGTAAATAATTTCGATTGATTTAGGAACGGTTTTGGAGATAATCAAACTAAAATAAATTATTAAAGCAATAAACGATTTTTTCTCCTTAGGAAATTAAGTAACTTAACTGCCCGAATCCTTTAATGAATAATTAATTTTTTTGTACTTCTAACTTCTTAAAATTAATAATAATTTTGTCACAAAATAATTTATTCATTTACTCGTTTACATAATCACACCCTGCGAATTCAAGACAACAACTTTACAGTCCTAGCTTTTCACATTCATTTTTTCGTCTTTTTGTTTTAAATATTCATCTTCAGGGAGAAATTCGGTGTATCGTAACGAAGGTAAGCTTTCTCTTGGTTTAATTAAAGCATAATGAAGATATCTCCCACTACCCAGTTCTTAGAAAGTAATACTTCACCTGAAGGTATAAAGGTCAAATTGGTTAAATTACTATAATGGAACTCTGTCATACCTAATAATGCAGGCAGAAAAAAAAACAAAAGTCCTTTAGGGGGTAGTAGTCACAGATACGAGGGTTGTATATGTACTACATAGCTTTTTCTGGATTTCAGAAATTCCCTCACGATAAAGGTTCTGGTAAATATTTCGAAAGAATTTAATTAAGAAGAGAAAGGAGTCGTTTATTTGCTTTTTAAGACTATCTGACCTCTGGATATTTTTATGTACATAGATACTACCTATTCTCTCCTTGGAATTAATAAAAGATCAGGTGAATTTTTTCTCTCTAAATAAATATCTTAAAAATTAAAAGAAAATTAATAAGAAATTCTTCTGTAAAATTCTCATTAAGGTTAGTTTACCTACTGAATTTCTCAATCTATTATTAGGAGAAGTTCTCCTACCAATCCTTAAAGAAGGAAAAGTGTAGGTAAATTATAAGAAATAAATTTTACGAAAGAATACCGTGCTAATAAATTAGGCACATCAGCAGAATCAATAGTGGGTTCCGTGAAAGGAACACTGCTTTAAATTATTCTCCACATAATTTTTTTTTTTTTATTAAAATTATTGCAAATTGCAAATTTAAAGTTAAATCAAATGAAGTTTAATTTTAACCATAAATTTGAGTTTGGTGGGGGGTTGAGGTTGGGAGGAGGAGGCATCATCCTACTATCATATCTTTAACACACCATCACCATTCCATTTCAAACTTAGAGATGTAATCTTATTGCGGCTGCTAAATTTAAGGGCGCTTATCCCTAAATGTAATTTTGAATTGTAAATATTCTCCCCGGAATTGTAGTACTCGATTTGACTAACAAATTTCGTCTATCCCGACTTTCTTCAAGGAAATGAATTTTAAATTAATCACAAATAAACCCGTGCTCATGTAGTACACAGGAAGAAGATTACAAGTGAATTTCCGTATTTTCCTTACAAAATTTAGGAGTTATTTCTTAGTTTTGGAAATTTTAAAATAAAGTTTTCGTTTTGTTGACGTAAGTGGGAGGGTAAGTAAGGAATTATGAACGAGGGTTATTGAAAAAGTTTTGTGATTGAAATAAGAAAATGATTTGTATGTTGTTTTTTAACTACTTTTAATTTTCAATAAAATCTCCTCTAAACTTCGTCCAACCATACTGCAGTTCCGTTATTCCATCCTGTAGTTTGATTCTGTACTGCAAAATACTCATCTACTGCTGTTATCACTTCTTAATTTGATGAATATTTTTTTCTAGTAACAATTGTTTTTTGAAGCTTAGGAATAAATGAAAGTCAGAAGGAGTTAGATCAGGTAAACAAGGACGTTGCTTATGGCAGTAAAACGTACCTACATCAATTTGTATATATTTACCATAGCAAGACAACAACAGTTGTTTGCGCAGGTGCATTGTTCTTATGGAAAATTACTTTTCTTTTTACCATTGCTGGTCTTTTGTTTACAATATTTTAATCCAGTTCATATAAGTTTGTAGAGTATTTTTCTTTTGGAAGGTAATCTATTAATAAACTTCCATCATCAAACTGATCTTTCCAGCAGTTGGAACCACATCTGCCTTCCTTGGTGCTGAAGTTGATTATTTAGGTTCTGTTCACTGCCGTTATTTTTTTTTTTTAATCAGGAGCTTAGTGGTGGATCTCGTCTGTAGTAATAAACTTTCGTACAAAATCCGCATATGGAATTTACAAAAAAAAAAAAATTTTAAGATCGAAAATGCACCGAATCGAGTAACTCCTTCGTAGGGTTGCCATAAAAACATTTCGGTTTTCATTGTATATTTGTGCACTGCCTGATAACATTTTGACATAGAGAGCTGAAATTTGTACGTGGTGTTTTCATATTAATAGTAAATAAAATTTCAAAAATGGATTAAACCGAGCAACCCCTCTTTGTGTTGCCATATATAAATATAGACTTTTTACGTATACTGTGAAAACGATCAGGTATAGACTTTTATATTGTACTGCAAAGTTCTTCAGAATATGAAATCCTATGAAATTGGTTATAATCGTTTTTACTGCCCCACGAAGCGTTCTAGAAATACATATATCTGAAAATCCTCTTGATCTTAGACAAATTCCAGCTTTTTTATTTGTTTTTAAATCGCTTCAAACACCTTTGAGTAATTTGAAAATGAATACATTTCTGTCTGGTTTTTAATAAATATGACATTTCCAAGCCGCTAGCTCTGTTAACTTCATCCCTAATTTTCTGTTAAAATATGCCATGCTGATCCTTGAGAAATACGCTTGAGCATTAGCAATGTCTGACACCTTTAATCGCATGTTGCTTAAAATAATAAGTTCTATCCTGTGTCGATGATTTATGCGGTTGATGCAGTTTTTGGTCCTCCAGAATGAAATTAACAAATTTATTTCAATTAATTTTGCCTTCTTCATATTAAATTAGTCTTGGAGAAGGATAATTTTTTCAACATAAGAAAAACTCGGAACTCTAAATTAATGGCCGAAGGCCGAAGCAATGTTTATGTTTAAGTATTGGTCTCTGATTCGTAATTTAGCACGGTTTGTAGAACCGTTGTGAGTGATGGAGCAGAGACCCCAAAAGTATCCGTTATATTTTCAAGGATTTTCATTACCGATAAACCTCTTTTTTTCACAAAATATTTAATAACCACACATATTCAACTTTCGTAAATTCTTAAAATATCACAGTAAAAAATGGTTGCGACATGAATTTTCGTGGAAATGTAAAAATTCCTCAAAAAGTGACATTTTCTCCTGTAAATAAGTACATTTTGGAGAGAAGGTTGACTTGCGAAGAGAACAGGTTAAGTATAAATACGGTGTTATAGGGCAGAAGGTGCTAGAATATACTTAGGCAAACAAGAAATTGTGTGGAAAGTGACGGGCATCTCCACCATTTCGGAGTGATAGGGTAGTTAAGAAATTATTCTAGTTTCTGACGAATCACTCTTCATATTAAAAAGTACAGGGTGTAGGTATAGTAACGGTAAGAACTCATTTTATAAAGAGTCTCACAGCCCTTACAACAACTTTTTAACCAGCCCCGTGTTTCTCTCCTCTCCTATGGTAGTCTACGCTAAAAGTTTTGGATTTTTTAAACAAAACTTTTTTTCAAAAACTGTAAACTGTGGACTTCCCTCTTTAATTTGTCCTAGTACACCTATGTGTGTCCTAACTGCTTTAAATTTTTTCTGTTTGGCTTGGTGAGTACTATTTTATGGATCTCCATGACGAACACCCTGTATTTAGTATCATTGTTTAATAACTGCGATGATCTGTTTAATTCATTTTTATGCCCAAAATATTTCTTTATTAAAAATTACGATTATCAAATACACATATACATATTGAAAATTGACTCATTAAATGAGTTAATTATTTCTTCCTGTGCTTTCTAAATACTTGGGCAGGTATTTTTCCTTTATTATACCGCTGTAAATTGGCCTTTCTTTTCTAGCATTCAAATAAATCACTGAAATTCAAATAAATTACAATAATGTAGAAGATAATTCCCTGAGTATAAGGTGATAGTTGGTTTGATTGAATATGTGAAAGGTCATATTGAACAGTATACCTACTTCTTAGAAGCTTTTTGTACTATTTCCCTTAAATGCATCGGATATCATGTCAATATAATATTATCTTACTCAAAAGTGCATTATATTCCATTATGCTAATAGTCTCCTACATTCTTACTATAGAATAATCCCCGAATTTTGTGTACATTTCACCTATTCCAGCGTGTATAAAATTAATTGCATTCAGTAAAAATTTACTCGTTTTTGGTGTTACACTCAGGTCGCTTTAGATGATGGAAAATATTATTCCCTTAAAATAGTGCAAATAATTTTAAATATTAAATTTGGAACTGTTTCGTTCTTAGAGTAATGTAATAGTACATAAAATTGGTGGGAAAAATAGTTGCAGTGTTGGAAGCAAAATATTTTTTACTGTATACACAAAACGTGTTTTCTAAACAAGTCTCAACGCTAAAATAAATGGCAGAATAATTTCAAATTTTTACAACGATCATATAACAAGTCAAATATTGTACAGAATTAAAATGTTCAGATCTAGTACCACCATCAATACCCCAGTCGCAAAACTTTCTGAATAAACCTGGTACGTATGCACCATACCATGGAACTAACAGAGTAAATTTAACTTTTTTGTAGAGTTGTCATTGCCAGACACAACAAAATCTTTCTCAAAATAAAACCTTGAGAATAGATTTATAAAATATTCGTTAGTCACCACATTTATTGTAAGCCTTTGATATTGCCCCGTATATTTTCTGTAGTTTTCTGGTATATTCAGCCACTTTTTGCTATCTTCTCCCAAATTCTATTCATACATATCTGTATATATGTATTTTATATATGTCTACTTCTGTTACATATTTTATGCCTTATATTTTTTTCCCCCTGAATTTCAATTTGCAAACTTAAATATTTTTCTAATATCATAAAACAGATGGGATGTGCAAATGTGATGAACAAGCGAAGAGTTCTTACAGAATACACACAGAGTAAATATATATCAGTACCACAAAAAGTGACATTTACAATCCTATACGAGAAGAGCACTCGTTATACCCTGTACCTTATAGTACACTTTTAGTAACGTTTATAGCAGAGAAGCGTAGAAAAACGTTTCATCTAAATGTCCACACGCGCTTCTTTCAAATTTCTATAGAATCTCTCGAAGACAAGTATGTCATCAGTTCCAGAATGAATTGGGTCATGAAATGCTATTCATATCTACCTAGGACAATTGAAATTCAACTCAGATCTGCTCTGGGACACGTACATAGAACATTTGCCCTTGCCCCCAGCAGAGATGAAGAAAATTACTGCAGAAGAGCTGCGTCTATAGATGTTATTAAGGAGAGAAAAAGCTTCTTTTTTTTTTATTTTTTCAAAGCAGAAAGGGAATTTAAAATAGTAAGCAGAGCTTCCTTTTCTATAGGTATGTTTTCAAATACGTACATTATGTACGTATTATGTACAAAAGGCCAAATTTCTATTCGTGAAGCGAAGGTGATTGTTAAATGGACAAAAACTTCGAATGCAATTTCAAGCTATGCTAGAAGTACGTTTTCGATTTTTTAAACAGACATGGTGAGGTTGGAAATACAAAACGTAATGGTTGCGACACGAGAAAATAAAGAAGTTTTTTGAGGAAAATAATATACAATTTTTAATAGATTTATTTCTTACAACCCTCCCACTGGCTTTCCCACTTTTGTATCCTTTCAACAAAATTAAACTTCTATTAAATATATCTATATATATTTATATTGGATGGTGTTACTTCTGACCATTTCAAATTCATGGCAGTGTACCGCAAGGTTCTGTTCTCTCTCCTATTCTCTTCGTCATTTTTATTAACGATCTGCTAGCTCCACTTCATAATTTTGCAGACGATAGAACCCCGATTTCTTGTATTTGTTCGAATCTATAGCTGATTTCCGTGGCAATGTTGTAGTTGACAAACGAAGGTACATGTTTGGTTCACTAAACTATGACCTTACAATAACACTCGCTTATGGCAGAGCGAATCGGGTCTCTTTACCAAAAACATGATGGAAATCCAGGGCTCCTTGCAACGATGCAAGAAATATTTTACTCTTTCAAACTTGGCGAAAATCTATGAGTCTCATATCAGGCATAGATTAGAATATAATTTCCATAATTGGGCAGGGACTGGACACGCTGTATTTTCCGCGTTAGATAAAGTTAAAAAGAAGGCATTCCGGTTTATTAGCGACTATATTGATTCCCTAGAGCTTGGCGTAATGTCGAATGTCTATCTAGCTGTTATCGCTGCTTCTATGGCCATTGCTCTGTTGAAATCTTTTAACTAATCCCGTATAGAATTCTTCCTATATGCATCACACGAGCTGTAACCCGAGCTCATCCTCACAACCTTGAAGTAAAATTCGATAACTAATACTAGCACTATTTCACATTAAAAAATAATGTTGCCAGGCGCGAAATAATTTGCAAATTTAACAAATTGTGAAAAATATCAGAGTAAACATTGCTTGAAGTTTGTAGACCTTTTGGGTTTTTTTTTTTTTAAGTTATAAAACTTTTATATTTCTGCACTTTTGACATGCTCTAGACCTCGGTGAAGGCTGCAAAATTAAATTTATTGTTTATTTATTTCGCCTAACATTCCATCCAACAAAATTTAAAAACTTTTGAAATTAATATGTCAATTGTTTGGCCTACATAGAGCGACAAAAATTTTTATAATTTTTTTTTTGAAAATCTATAATCTTTAAACAATAACGTAAAATATTAAATCTTTAGAGAATAATTTTAAATAATAACAGTTACTTTTTTTGATCTAATTGATAACTATAAATTTTTGTAATGTTTTTGAAATAATTAAATTGAATTCCAAGTTTGATATTTGTTTAGTTCTGTTTTGCTAAACTTAACGGGTGAAATATCGTTCTACAGATTTTTATTCTCATTGCTAATTTGCAGATTGTTCGAACTCATTCTGGATTTTGTAAAAATTAAAAAAAAAAAAAAAAAAAAAAAAAACGCTTTCTTAGGTCATTTTTTGAATAATATATTTTATATCGTCACTATCTAATCTATATAAAGATGAATTGATTAAGAGGTTATAGAGGCATCATTGAGAGTATTTTTGCCCTAATATTCAAACTAGACAGGTTGGAATAACCTGTATTTGATTCCCCAGAATTCTCTTGTAAACTTTTCGGCCATTTTTTAAAATCTGTAGGTATCGTATTAATTCTATTCCATTCGATGTCTAGGGTAGGGTAGGGTAGGTTAAGTTAGGATAGGTAAGAGGGGTACCGCTAGAAGTATCTAGCCTGCTTAGACTACCACTGGATCCATTGTACCCCTTGTCATCATGGGATAACTTTTGGAAATCACCGTAGATCTATCCTGCTTCACTTAAGAAACTCAAGATGTATCTGAACTCTATTTCTTGCAGCTCCTCCAGACTAGAAAAGAAATAGCTATCTAAAAGTAAGTATTGGACTAATTCGATTTCCTCCGAAACATTACAGCTCTTGTAGCAATCGTTCGCCGCTATACCCAGTCTTCTAGCATCGTCTCCTACTACATATCTGGTATATGTTCTGCTGCCATCCGGCGTTCTACTGTCCTCTTCCTGTCATATGCAGGCCACATTTATCTTGCGGTGCAGCAGTTTTCCATGTTGATCTACGGGGAGCTCGCCATTTGATAGGTAACCCCGACGATCTTCTCTTTTAGGACTCCTATCGGGATACTCAAATAAGCTATCGCTGTGGAGCTATCCATTTCAGATCCATTTTTGGCCAACTCATCAGCCATCTCGTTGCCTGGGATATTCCTGTGGCCAGTGCCCAGTACATGGTCACCTTATGCCGCGTAGTCAATTGATTAAGGCTGGTCTTGCATAACTGCACCAATTTTGAATTTTTTTTTATCCAATCGTTACATATGATATTCCTTCACTTATTGGCTAATATTTTACTATTGGCAGAAAAAGAAAATATAATATTTCAAATAAACAAACAGAATTAAAAAAATATGTACATAAAAATTAGAAAGTATAGAAAATCTTCTTACCATCAATTCCTATCATAAAAATATTGAAAATTCATAACGAAAAAATCTTTTTTTCCATTGGCTTTGTATTAATGTTCTCATATAACAAAAAGTTCTTCATTTTACTAAATAAGGGGAAATAAAAAACACTTGAATGGCTACATACATACGGATTTAATTAAAAGCAAACATAAGTAACTTCCATTTATATCTCCACAAAGAAAAACTGCTGAAAGGAATCTTTCCTCTCTTATCCAATTTAGAATTTACAAGAAAATCTGCCCAAAAGGCTAAAAAAAAAAAAAAAAACAGAGCCAAACACTGATAAGGGCTTTCAAGGGTGTGTTACTATATATTTTGATAAGCCAAGTGTTAGTTTAGTTGGGATTGCCGATAGAAGATATGTTTACATGATTGGGTTTTATTCGGGAATCCCATAACCCCAAAAACCTATTTAATATGAACTTAGGAATGCTCTTTAGATTCTCTATTTAGATTAGCAATTAATCAATACTTTCATCTTTTGATTGCTGTTAAAGTTTTAATATTTTTATGGATTTTACTCGATTTATTGTTGTAGATTGACGATTATCCCTACTTTAATTTGGACACGCAATACCTAGTATACGTAATGTCAAAAATCACCAGAATACTTTCACTGGTCAAAACTATACTTTGAAATGAGTCTGATGAATCTAATTATCTCAGTTGACATCGGAGTTTCGAATTTGCCATAGCTGCGAACGACTATTTCTGAAATTGATATCGACAGGAATCTTGATTTTTCTTTATCCTCATCACAAGAGTTAGGCATTTTCTACCTATATAGGCTGCATGAGCAGAACTATGTACGACGTATGAGATTATATGTTGGCATCCTTACTATTGTGGGATACCTTCGGGTTCAATTCTTGGACCACTTTTATTTCTCATTCATTTAAACAATAAGAAGTTGTTGAGAATTTGAAATAAGTCGATCTAAGAAAATAATGCGAAGACTAAATTTGATCGGACTGATAGTATCGACAAGCTTAATTCTGAGATTAAATGTTCTCTGAGTGGATTCTTAGAAATAAATTGATCATAAATCTGTAAAAGCAAAAGTTTCTGGTTGTATAGCTGTTGGAGCATTACGAAATAAACTCTAAGCACAATTTATATGACACTGCCTGTTGAGCTTCTCGTAAATTGTATTCTTTCTTGTAGTTTTTCTTCTGTGGATGCTTACCATCTGGTTAGCCTGGACTGTCTCACTGTGCAAATAAACCAAAGCATATTTGATACTTTTAAGAGTAGCATTTTGACCATTCTACCTCCTGAGTCGCATGAGCTTTAATTATATGCATTAAGTCATTCCTTAACTCCCGCTTTAATATTGTAATAACAATTTTGATTTGGTTTTTAAAAATGGAATTGTTCTGACTGCGCGGGAGCGAAAGAATGTAATTTTATGTCGGTATTAAAAAACGTTGAATTTTTCTCCATTAACTTGAATCACTTACATTTGGAAAATTTCTCTTTACCACTTAGCCAAACGTCCAACTTTTATGGCCACTTAATGGTTGGAACATGTTTGAATCTTTTCTCTTATGCAAAAACTTGCTTGAGTACGTTCTCCACCTCATCACTTATAAAAAAATTTATTGTGGGAGTTTCTAATTTGGTGTCACGCATTTTCCTCAGATCGGGTAAATATCTCCCCTCAAAGTTTATGTTCTTGTTGGTGGAAATGAAAGCGTCCAGTTCTTGTGTCTGTTTAGTCGAAATTGATCCAGAACGTAAAAAGTAAAACTTTATTCTTCCAGAAATTCCAGGACGAGAGTAAGTCTGGTGAGATTTGAGTTTGCACCTCACCTAGTCTCGGAGGCAGTTGGGCTCTTGGGAGTTATTTACTTGGTAACGCGTGCAATTAATTCGGGTTGTCTATGAAAATCTCTCAGGGACACTTTCTAACATCGCTTCTTATGGTCAAACTGACTTCGGGAACTCTATTTTACATAAACAACAGATATTTCGGGATTTAAGTTAGTTTACTATCCATGATCAGAATTTAACTAATCAATTTGTGTGCGGCAGTTAAAAGTGGTGCATTCGGACTAATTAGTGACGATTGTTTCAACTGCACGACAATATATAACGCCCACATCGAGTAAGAATAGAATTATGAATATCTGGAGAAAGGAAGGTAAGTGGTAATAAGATGTGCAGTAACAATCTGATTTCACCGAGACTGAACGGATTTTCGAATCCTAAGAGCAGGTTAGATTTGGAAATCCTTTTTGTGGTGATCTATGACTTTCTAACAGCTCGTCGTCAGTTGTAGAATTACCAGCAACACGTCCTGATTACTTTTTCTTAGAATTTAAGTTAATGTTGGTAAAATGAAAATACAATTACACAAATAATAGACGAATTTTACGGCACATGCGAAGAACTCTAATAATTTAAAGTTCCGTTCTCCCGTTGTCGTTTGTTTTTGTGCTCAATATGCTTACTGTAACCAGTTGTTTTTTAGTAGCAGTCCAACGTTATATTTCGGTTCCAGCATTTCTTTCTTTAAAATTTAATAACCTTACTTTTTTGTTTTATTTCAAGGTTTTTGTAACTCTCCGCACTCAATATGGGCTGCCGGGTATATAGGAAAATTTCGAAATTTTTGGGATTTCATAAACTCTCACTAATATGGACAATCCGAAAACGTTCTCCTAAGGTTGTTGAACGCAGTAATTGTCTCTTCATCGTGGAGAGCTTAATTGAAATCTAGTGATTTTGTAACAGTATTATATGAGTTAACCCTGGAGGGGAAATATTTGGAGTTTCTTAGCATTGCTGGCTATAAAGATGTTAGGATCTATTAACCTATCAGTACATAATCTTTCCTTTGAGCGTCTGTTTATTTCACTAATAATAACTAGTGTTCCATCATAGCATGAGTCTTTTTCTAAATGTTGTAAAGTCTGGCGTTATGATCGTATTGGTTGGCTCTTCCGCTATGAACCATCTTCTTTATATGATTCAACCTGTTTGGTGTTCCGCGAAACCTTACCCTGAGTATTTCGCAAAAGTAGTTGTGATCAATAGATTGAAGACTGAGGTTGAGCCCCCTACGGGGTGTCTACCAAGGCCCATTGCTCATCCTCCAGACTTATGAGCAATTGATCATAGGTTCCAACCGGAGGATCTTACGAATATCAGTATTGGATCCCAGTCTTCCTCCCGTGCTTCATATAGTGCGTCCAGGAGGGGTGAGCAAAGGAATCTGTAATGCTTTCCTGAGAGAGTCGAACAATGATAACGAAGGTGAGTTCCCGTCTTCGATTCCTGTCCGTATACTCTATATATAGGTTCCACAACAAGTCCCAACCTGTGCTGGTGACCGCTTAGAAAAGATTGCCCTGTAAGAATTCACACCACAGTTCTCAGGGTGGGTGTGTTTAGTTTAAAAGCTTTTTCGTCAGGTTTGGGTTAGGCTTACCCCACTGTTCCTTTGTTGTTCTATTCGAAGGGTCATCTAAACCCGAAGAAACTGTGTTCGCGTTTCGGCTCAAGCCGAAATATTAGAAGGAAGGTCTTCTGATGCAAGCCCGTTTGTGGAGGAGGATACCTCCGAGGCTGCACCAAGTAAAGTGATCTCGCTCGACTTTTTATTCTCTCTAATATCGTTGTTACCTGGCATCCAAAGAATGAGTACGCTGTTATTCCGGGAGAGGAAATTCAGGGTAGTTTTGCATTCCAACACTAGTTTGGAGGTTATAAACAGTTTTGACAAAGCCTTGGCGGCGGCTTGGCTATCCGAGTGGATGGCAATTTCATGGATCTCAATATCTCAGTTAAGGATATGCCTACCTGCTTCAAGAATGGCCTTGACTTACACCTGGAAAACAATGACATTGCTTTCAAGATATATGGCGATTTCCATATGAGGCTACCCACAGAAAACGCCTTTTCCGGTGTTTTCTTCAGATTCAGTGCCGCCTGTGTAGACAATAAGGCTTCTTACTGGCTTAAGAACAGAAATTGATTACCATTCTGTCCTGCGTACCTTGTAGTTGTAGTCGCCTCGTACGTAAATTATAATATCTACTCAATGTAAGACTTTTGAATGCGAATCTATATACAGGGTGTTCCGTAAATGTCTTTAATCCTTTAAGTGGATGAAAGTAGAGGTCATTTAGGTCAAAAAAATCTAGATACTTTTATATCGAACTCTGCTTGGTTTTCGAGTAAATCGATAATATCGATTTTCGAGATTTTGCATACCTTTTCAGAGTAATTTCGTTATAAGTGCTATTGTCATTAATGGTTTGTGACGTGTTTAAGCGGCTATATTTTCTCAACCAAGCATTGTTCTAGCAAGTAAGTCCTAAATTCATAAATGGAAAAGACATTTTTGGTGGTTTTTATTCAAATATAGCCGCTTAAAGTTGAAACTTTGAACCACCGCCCCCTCCTAGAGCTTGACCCTCCCGCAAAAATGAAGATGCGGAATAACGAAATCTACGTAAATATCAAGTTTGGTAAAAAAGTGTTTTTTCGAAATTACCCCCTCCATTTTCGAAATTCGAAATCGAAAAGTACCCTATCTAATAGCCAGTTCAGATTCCCGTACAATGACATATAAATAGTTGTCGTAGGTTAAAAACTGTAGGAGGAGATAGAATCCTACGAAAAAACGGAAGATTACTTCGATGGGCATATCTTCCAAATGCTTGCTTATAACTTTTGATTGTTATTGTTGATAGCACTTACGGAGGTCATTTTGGAAAGGAGACATAATGCGCAAATTTTTTTATAGTTTTGCCAAGTTCGTGCAATGGTGATATTTCGAATAAATGTACACTGAAGCGCGATAAAAATTTTGGTGAAATAAAAAATTCTAGAGAAAACTGTTTTGTTTTTTAAATAATTGAAGGCACAATTATAACTTATTATACATTCTTAGAAAGGCCAATATGTGTTCTTTTAAATAAAGGTTTGAACGTCACAATCCATTAATTACAATAGAACTTATAACGAAATTACTCTGAAAAGGTATGCAAAATCTCGAAAATCGATATTATCGACTTACTCGAAAACCAAGCGGAGTTCGATATAAAAGTATCTAGACTTTTTTGACCCAAATGATATCTACTTTCATCCCCTTGAAGGATTAAAGACATTTACGGAACACCCTGTATAGGAACTTTATGATATTGGTAAGGTACCATTTATTATTTAAGTATCATAAAACCTGATTGATTTCACAAAGAATTTTTACTCCCTAACCCATAAAATCTTACTACAAAACCCATTTACATATGCCCGATGAGTATACATCCACATGGAATACTTATTACATAAACCACCACAATCAATTTAAAGTTAACCCTATTTTTTAAACTTTAAGCTGACCGTCTAACCTTTACCTGGATTTATTTTAATAAAATAAAACTGTGACCTAAAAACTTTCACATCTTCCTGGTGTTCCTTTCCTATATTATATAAAACAAACCTTTCCACCTCCCACCCTACTTTCATCTTATTTTAAATTAGATACTTATCATCCCTTCACCCTTGTCATCCCCCGGTTGTCTGAATTTCTCAATTCTCCTCTTTCTGAAGATGTCTGTCCTTAAGCAGAAATTTATTAAAGTTCGCCGAGATGGGGTACAGATATTTGCTTTCAGCACTTTGCGAATTAAGGTAATAAGTCACCTGCCAGGTATAAATTTTAACAGAGTTAGAGGGTTACCATCTGTGCCAGTTTTACTTGTTTTGCTTAAACTTTCAAATCCCTTTTCCACCTTCCATGACTCTTCTTTTCTCGTTTCCCGACTAATCTGAGTTGGAACCTCATAAATCTTGGAGAAATTTTTAGAATGTCTTTACTTTGTGATTTCTGGGGTACTTTTATTCGAGGAAAAGTAACTGGAGACCTCTTTCCATGTGATGCTGGAACTTTTTATGAACTTTGCATTTATGCGTTTAGAGAAAAAAAAATGAATAATTTTGGGATTTTTCCAGGGGCGCGTTATTTTGTTTCTCGAGTTTTAACACGGTGAAATTGTCTTTTTGTACTTTGATTTTTCAATTTTGAAGCATGTTTGTAAGTCAGCCTGGACTGTTAGATCGTAGGTAATTTAAGATAAGGTACAGGAAGTCACTTGGATGGATGATGTAAATTGAATTTTTGGAAAACTTACAACATTAGCCGGTAATCTCCATGTTTACTTGCATTTTTCTATTCTTTTATATAAAAGTTTATAATATCAAAAGTACCTGGAAATACCTTTGGATAGCTTTGGTAGGAAAAGATGGCATGACAATGTTAAGAAAAAGTCATTTAGCACTGATGAAGCTCACACTTGGTGTCTTTAGGACGATACGACTAGCAGTCTCACTTGATGTTAAGTGAGCAAAATGTGCTCATTTATAGTTAGACCCTAGAACCAGCGGCAAGGATTCTAGATATACTAGCCTGCAAGCTGGCAAATCGCAAGATGAGAGAATTTACTTCATGCGAAATTAGACTGAATCTCTGCTGAGGAGGAACCGTAATCTTACTGCGGTTATCACGCAATACTGTCTCTTTGGCTAATATTCAGAGCGCATGCAAGCTCCATACAATAACTTCTGCAGATCCTTTAAGGACGAGAAATACACTTGGTAGCATCTTTTTCTGCAAACTGGGGGAAATAGCAGACAGAGAGATGGGGCACCTGGTATGGTTCATGAACTCTTGTGGCTAGTTTCATCGCACCCCCTAGTTCTTAAAGATATTTTCCAGGCAGGATTCCAATATAGTGGCATTATTGTGGACTATAGATCGTCTAAGTGTTGCGATGGCCGCCACTCGAACTTAACCTCATAGTTAGAGAAATTTTCTCGTAGAATGTCCTAGACTCTGTGTAATTACCAGCTCAATTAGTAAACTGTCACTTAAAAAAATATGATTGGGTCTATTAGTTCTGGTCCGCCGCGTGAGCTTGCGGGAATTTCTACTTTGATAGAGTCACTTATGTCACTAAGAGCAGGGAGCAGGATAAACAAAACTTGTCTAATACTAATATTGAGCTAATATTAAGCATGACCTGACCAGTTTATCTAGATCCGTCGATTGGGTGCAGATGAAATGTGCATCCATATGCCAAGAAGATCTTGCCTCTTAAGTCCTAACATGTCATAGGAAACGAAATGTCATAGGAAACGAAATGGGGAGGGTTTTGGTATCTTGGAGTAAATTTTTCGTTAAAGATATAATTATATGTGCAGGAATATTGGTAAATATAGCAAGACTGAAAACAGAAAGGCGATCGGAATTCTCATGACTGATCTGTGGTAATATTATCAATACAGTAAGCACAGCCCTCACAGAAAACATTTCGAAGGTCTCCATTATGGGTATGCGGATGGCAGCTATTTACCTAGACTAAGATGCAGCACTAGGCTCTAGTGAGCTGTAAGTCAAGGGGTCGTAGCCGTTGGTACGCCTGTAAAATCAGCTTCTGGAAAATTTTGATCAGAGTTTTTAATTTCTTTCGTGTATTCGTTATATGTAGACGATACGATAACGTATGATCCAGAATTGCTTCCAATCCAAGCATTTTGGTGTATTTTAGGTTATGGTGGAAAAGCGCGTTGTTGAAAAAGACGGAGATCTTTGAGAGAGAGGAGATCTCTTAACGCCATGGCTAGTCTCGAGTGTATAACTATCATCGTTTGTGAAGGGACTTAGTCCGGTGACACACGATGATACACTCCCGATACACCATACTAAAAACGGGTTTTTAGCACTCTTTTAGAATATTTTCGTGTATAGCCCACTTTAGAGCAGAGGGTTAGACTCGGATGATACACGAGTGTTTAATTACATATGTATGTGTAACTGAGTACTTATGTGTATATATGTCATATGGAAATGATGAATATTCTTTGGTGTTTCAAGTGTGTATCAACCATGTATCAACTACGTGTACTATGGGTTGAGTCACACTCGATACAAAAGCTGGTTTTTACGTCGAGTGTGTCTCGAGTGTGTATCATCGTGTGTCAGGAGACTAAGTACTCAGCGTATGCAAACTTTGAATAATACTACTTTTATTTTTCTACATTCAACAGATGTTTTTAAGTACCTCTTGAACTGTTGGTAAACGGTCTGTAGCTTGGACATATACAGAAGAAACCATTGTTTATTCATCACAAGTAGTCTTGAGCATTCTAGAGTCAATTTTGTTGTATCCAGTAAATATTCCAGCAGCTTACAAAAAACACTGAAAATAGCAGTAGGTCTCATTTGGTTTTCATAGCCCCAGAAGGGCTATTATCGTAGTTTATTTTAAGTCTTAACGCATGTTTTCGGTGGATTCAGGATGTTAGTCAATAACTAGTAGAGCCATTGTTTGATCTTGTTTCCGCGAGTTATGAAACTTTCAGGGCTTATAACTATAAGTACTGTAGTAGCTTGCAGCTTTGTAATTTTTTATCTGTCCCAGCGTTTTGCTAATTTCGGTCGATGTGAAATACTCGAACGAGTACAGGTTGTTTTCCTTTAGATGAGATAATTCTTACTTGACTGCAACATTATTTTATTTGTGATGGGACAATTTCCTAATTTTATTAGCAGAATCCAGGTTTTCGTGCTGAAAAATATAATGTACATATTTTTCAAACAGTCTATTTTTTCATGTTTCGTCTGGGCTGTGTAATAGGCAAGTAATTCAATGGCCACCTAGTCATTACTCACTATCTCTAGTAACTCTAGGAGTTCGATGCTTTCACTTCACCTTCAATTACTTTCCTTTCGTGTAATTTTCTGAGATTGTATTTTTTATCCTGTCGAAAAATAACTTTGAGTTGGTCAAATAGATTTCGATGACTGCAGTTAAAATCAATCGGCCTGTGTTTTTTGTGCTGAAATTTCAGTACTACTTTTCTTGTTGAAATTGTTGAAGTGGTTTATTGTCATAATTTTTACTAAAAAAAAAAAAAAAAAAAAAAAAACACTTTGTCTATACACATATGCTAATTATGAAAACAAATCTCCCCCTACGTGAACTCAACCTCAAATAACAGTTTTACGTTATTTACCTAAATTAAATTTCAACTTATTCGCCTAAAACATAGAATAAAGTTTCCCTGAAACGGATTAAGTAAAGAGAAAATGAAAAAAAAAAAAAAATAGAACACCAACCGAAGACTTTTCCATATACACACGTCCATATAAATCCCATTAAATCTCCCTAGGATTAGTGCCTATCCTCCTGCAAGAAATTCCTCAAAATTTATGTAAAGCACACAAAGTAGGATGCTCAAGTTGAGTCTTACCTGTCCTCTTTTCATATAAAACTTTTTGTTTTGTACAAAAAAAATGATTTTAAGGTAAAAATGTGAATACAAAATCATTTGCCGCACTAAGGCTCAGCAGGTCTGGTTATAAAGCAAAACGAAAATTTATACAATTCGAATTTCGTGGAAAGAGCTAAGCATACCTTACATTGGTATTTTGCTAATATTTAGATTAAGTTAGCCATGGATCAACTAAGAAAAAAATCTGTTTCGTATACAGATGCTAGGTGGCAGAGAAATAATGTATTAGCATTTGCGTTAAGGTGTACTACTAACCAAAATTTTAGTAGAAAATATTAGAATTTTTGGTGAGTTTGTATTAAGGATTCTATTGAAATGGTTCGACAACAACTGACCAAGCAAACCACCACATGTTTTTTACAAGTCGACACAAATTTAACTCTTATATCTGCCAGCACCAATTACATGGACGCAACTACAAATACAAAACTATGATTTATTTTTAAATATCTTCAAACCCAATGTTCGGTTAGAATTTTTTTTAATGTGCCACAACTTTTCAAAGAATTCAAAAGAATGCTTATATAGTGGTATTTTTCAACCCGCTGTAACTAATATATGGCTCAACTGAATTCTTACAAGGGATTGTGTATTTCGCATTTGACGAGTTGTAACCAAGTTATACATACTGGATGGGCATGTCACTCTCCCATTCCTTTTATCTGCCATAGAACAATTCACATTTTTATTATATACATGCTTTACTTCTCAAAAGTAAAGAAGCAGTGAGGTCAGAGTCTACATACCTTATTTGTATAGTAGGTACAAACTAATAATAAAGCTTTCCCCATACAAATACTTCAATAACATCATCTGAGCCGATAACGTGATCAGGGTAAGACGGAAATTCGTATACGACGATATACAGATTAACAACGTACATATGTTTACTAGTTATTTTGACACTTGAGCTCCTGCGACGTTACGACATCACAATTAATATGAAGAATTAATAAAAATTATTAAAATAAAATATTTGGTAGTAGCTTTGACAAAGTACAATAGATAATATCATAGTAAATAAAAATTAATGTTTAAAAAAATTTATAATTAGGTACCTGAAAGCTTAGTAAAGAGAAAAAATACTTTTTGCAAGCAATTAGATATGTTTTTATCTGTACTGTTTTGTACAGAAATTTTAACTCGTGCAATAAAATGTTAATATTTTTTTATGATTGTTGAAATTAATATGCAAATATAAAATTAATTATTACAAAACACTTTTAGTACAACATGGCTTACCCTCCGTGGCTCATAGCAGTCATACCTTGTTACGTTACTGTTAGTATACTGTGATGGTATACTCAATGGCACTGCGCCTGAACAGCATATAGATGCAAATCGATGAATCCCGTCAAGCAATAATAGGAGAGTAGGAGAAGTTCTCTGAAGCCAAGTCAGTTACACACGTCACCACTGCTGATCGTAGATACAAAAAGGGGACCACTGTTGCCAGACTTCATTCTTGATCCAGAGCTCGAGTAGACCAGACCTCCAGCACCAGCCCAGTCAAGATCAAATGCCAGACCAGCAGAAGTAGAAGCCCAGTGCAGTTCATTACAAGAAGATCGCACCAGAAGCAATATAATTGGAACTAGTTTCGAAATCATCAGTCACTTCACTTTACTCACAGCAACCAGACTATCAATATCACTCAGAAAGCTTCCGACTATCCGTCCGCATGCTATTTCTATCTAAGACTTATGTACGTTTTCATATTAGTCTAGACAAAAATATTCTCACACAGAATATTACCAAAGCAATAACAGAGTTAAAAAATATATGGGAGCAATATTCCTTCGATTCTAAAAGCTCTCTTGAAAAAAAAAGTTTTGAATTGATTATGATGATATTGCCACTTTACTCTGATCGGCTTGTATGCATGTCTCACACAGTGGAGTATGCGTACATACAGTTACACACTGTACGTATTATCCCTTCAAACATAAATTCGACTAGGTGAAGTTAAGCTTCGAAATCGAATTCGCTTATGACGTGCTAGCGAATTACAGGAGAGAAAAAACGGAACACGATATTGAATCATATTGGCGACCCGACAGTGGTTCTCTAGCTCGACTTTCTTTCGAAGTTCTTGTATATGTTCGTAGTTCGTTTTGGATTGGATGTTTTTTAACAGTACAATATGGTGTCGACCTCTCTTGCAAATACTAAGTAAATAGGATATCGAATAAATAAATAATAAATACTCACTGTAGTAAAACTTCACTTTGCACTTCACTCGAAAAATTCTCAATTTAGAATGTGTGCGAAGAACAATTTCATGAATAGAAAATATTTCTTTTAACGACTTCCTCGGAAATTGACTTGAGCCATATCGTAACTTCGATATACATATAGAAAACAAATTGAACAAATTTCGAGTTGGAACCGATGCATCTATTTCGAATTCCGACATTCTTGAAAACGTCGTTTATAGTAAAAAAATCGGAAGGGATTTGGAGCCACAATGGGGCATGATGCTAAATCATCGTTTAAGTTAAAAAAAAAAAAAAAAAATCGAAGAGATTTCGAGCTACGAGCATTTCCTCTATTTCGAATTCATTTTGCTACGGCTGAATTTCATCCAATTGCTTGCAGGGATATTGTGTGTACTGACTAGTGACCTCTTAACACCATCAAATGAGTTCTGTATTTGTTGTTTTAAGACTAGCTATGCGCTATTAGAAGTAGATTGAGCAAAAGCTCTGTGGCAAAATTCTCAAAGTAGAGTTTTCTATATGCTGGGACGTACGTATGGCCTCGTATTGGTCTAGGCTAGAATATTCGCACATAAATTCATCACATTATCCGTCCCGTACTGTTTATACCTAAGGCATGCATACGATCCTATTGAGCTAGGTGAGAATATCCGCTATCCGCATATATGTACAGTAATACTAAGACTGCCGTTTTGTTGACCCTACTCATCTTCATACAATTGTGATCAATACCAAATTACATAACTGAATTATAAGAGATTTGTTGAATTGGAGTTAAAAATATGTAAATAAAGGAATTACGAAAAGGACTCGAGCTTGTTGTTAATCATATAAACGTCGAGTAATTTGACCCTGGATTTCTCCCACACTATCCGCACACACACCATTAGAATCGACCCTACAGAGCAGCACTCAAACTTCCGACATAGTTCCTTAGGTAACATGGCAAAATACTCAATTATCCAGATATTAAACCCAACTACTTTTTGTCTGCTCTTCGAATCTCACCAGTGGACAAATGGTTCTTCTGAGTGACCCAACGGTCTCGTTTCTAGTACCATTCGACGATGATATCTTGGATAAATGACCAACTACGCACGAGTAGGTACTCAGTAAATAAATATCAAAATTCTCAATTTTCCTCAATTCTATGCTTATTCAGCAGAATTTCATTTAATTTTGTTTGTTTGCGTTTTCGAAGGTCATCAGGTATTCTTCTTGATTGAACAATCTAAAAAAAAAAAATGTGTTTAATGAGGCGGCAAACTAATTCAATTTACTTTCAACTACACATTTTGATTCACAGGGAATGCTTTCAGTTCAGCGATTTCGATCTCTTCTTTGTTTGGTTCCCAAGAGAAATTCGAAGAATTTACATTTGACGAGACAATTTCTTTTCGCAAATGATATAAGAATTAACAATCATTTTTACATGCATTTTTATGCTTTGATAAAATTGAATTGGACTGTGATTTTTTTGTTTAAACCATTTGTGACAAAGGTTTGATTTTTTAAATTTCAAATTTTTTTCTTATTAGTTTACATGGTATTAGCTTATATAAAATTAAAAAGGAGATTATTTGTTTATATTATTCAGAATTCCGGAGCTATGTGATGGGTAGCAAACGCACTATTTGTCTATTACAGAAAAAGCTTATTGTATCTTAAATTTTTTATAACCTCCCATTTATTTAAAAAGTGATGCAAAACAAACCGTAACAATTTATTTTAATTTGACGAAAACAAACAATAATTATTTGGCGGTTTATTAATTAACCTTAATCATGTATTTGAAACGTATTTGGAAACAGTCTGGTTGTTTTTCCATTTGGTCAATATAATTTAATTTTTCTTGTCCACGCAATTTTCATAGTATCCCCTAGGATTTTTGGTCATTACTTTTTTATCAGCTTTGGTTATATTATTTAAAGTTCCTGTCCCGCCAAACTGAAATATCTGAGCGTATTTATGAGATTACCTCCCGTAAAAAATTATCAATATAAAAGGAGAAATCAAGTTCGGGAAAATGCGCATTCATTTTGTTAGCAAAACATACTACAGAAAATTCTCCAAGGCCAACAGTCTTGTCAGGCATTTGGTTATAAACTTGGTGTAAATTGGTAGCCATAGACCAAACGACTAGCGGCTACCCAAGCTTTATATCCAAACCTTACCGGTTTGTTTCTAATAAACTGTTTGCAGAGATGCCGGCCGTAATAAGGTGTCATCGATTCATCGACAGATATATCCATTTCGATGAGGACAATTGATTTTTGTTAAGGCGATTTGGATCTAAATTTTCGCCATCGTCAGAATCTGCATCCTGTGTCGATATTGACCTCAGTGGGTCCGAAATACACATCACTGGGCAATTGCATATTATATGGCAAGCTATCTATTGCTTCCAATATGTTTGCAACATTCAGACAACTTCACCTTAAAAAAAAAATAAACACAAAAAAAAAGCTTTACATGACAAATGGTGCGTTTGCGAACCACCCATAAAAGACGCTTCCAAATCAAGAGAGAATATTTGCCTCATATTTTATAAGAAATAATCCCTAAACTTTAAACTATGGTGAATATAAAACAAAATAAAAAGATTAGAAATATAACTGTTTTTAGACTTACCAATATATTTTAGATGCAGAGTCCACATTCATAGCACAACAAAATTCAGTACGCCTTTGAAAATACAACTATACACAGACGAGTGCAGTTTTTGCTCATTTTACTATTTGATCTTTCCGCGAGCAGACTGTATGAATCCAGACAGGAAAGAAAATGTGGAATAAAAATAACGGGACAAATATCGGTAGCATGTTTACTGGTTCGCAATTGAACCATTACTAGTAAATTAAAAATATACGAAACATTAACATTCAGTAGTAGATGTAAAATCAATATTCTTTTTGGTGTCTCACAATTTTGAAAAGAGCCTTTACACTTTGGATATCTTCCGTATTATAGTGTTAAGCAAAAGAGCACGCATAAAAAAAACTTAATAATAATTAAAAAAAATAATTGAAACTACTGCTATTTTCAAACATTGAATTTTGAATGAAATTTTTAAATATTTTTCAATATATTTCGCAATACATGACAACAATTTCTGCAGAATATTAAATATTAACGGTCCCAAACCTGCACCCAGTGGAACTCCTGAAAACTTTATTTTATTCTTATCTTTTCATACGGGACTTGAAGTCACAGTTTTATAATCTATTCCATCTTGAAAACTCTTCAAAAGCTGGAGATTGAAAGCCATTCAAAACCCCTTCCCTGATAAATATATTGAAAAAGCTTGACGACATATATATCTAGATGGAAATAGCACAGAGAAGACTATGTATAATTTTAGGTAAAATATACTTCGAATTATACCTTTGTCTTTTTCATGATTCTAATAATTTTGATTTTCTATCCCTGGGTAATATAATATACTTTTATGGAACTTAAAATTTATTTAGATTTTTCGTCCAAAATTAAAATTCATATCATTTTTTTAATAGAAATTCTAAGAAAATATAAGAGAAACTGTCGTAAAATTTCATGACATTTTCCATAACATATCAAGAACTAACACATAAGTCCACATATTTTCGTAAGAAATTGTTAAGTTTAGTGAGGCAACAGTACAAGCTACACACCCACAGCAAGGTTTTATCCGAATTGTATTAAGAAGTACTTGCAATATGAACCAGTACTCATACTAAATGGCACTCAATATATCGTAGAATTTAATAGCGCGAAACTGCCTTGGTAAAAGTCACTGCAGATTTGAGATTCGCTTTCGACCAAAAAGAGATTAGGTTCTCCTTTATTTCTCTAAGTCTTATTTCAATAACCACGAAATGCTACTAGACTAATTATATTCTAAATTTGGTATGTCATCATATTTGCTATCTGGCTCATTCATAGCTTTTTTTTTTTGGCATGACACAACACGCGAAAGCTGACAACCGATTAAGACTGCTAAAATTCTATACGGTGTTCCTCAGGGATTGATTTTAGGGTCACTGTTATTTGAACTGTACATTAACATTTTGTCAACTTATATCCATCTTCATGCTAATAATTGTCAACTTTATATTAGTTCAGCACCTATTGCTTTATCAATACATATGTAAATAAACTAAATAGTGACTTATATCGCATTAATAGGTGTTATAAGATCGCGGTTGCATTTGTCGAATACTTTGTGAAGTCAGCGGACATTTTAAAGGCGATATTGATATCTTCTCGAAAGACAAAATTTATGCATCGGCGCAAAAATAATTACTTCCTCTCCAGTCTTGAATACTGGCATATCTTAACCTTTGCGTGGCCCCGCTGACAACGCAAATAAGATCTTAGGTTGGAATGGAAAAACTAGTCACATTACTGCAAGGATATCTACATACATGCAAAGATACCACTGGGAGTACTCATCGTCTTATGGTCATGTGTTAAGAAGCCATACATATTGGGTAATGCTGCAATTGCAGTGCTATTCACTTCAACGTGGAGAAGACCCCCTTGTGGAAGCAGTGTAGTTGTTGTGATGGCCCATATGGGGACAGAGAGTGATTGTCTGTGTCCGCATGATTTAGGCGGACATTCCTCTCTGAATAGAGGAGTATGTCGTTTTATATAATTGCATACTTCGTCCGATTATTTGAGGGATAGTCGCTTAGTAATGCATGCTTAAAGGATTGGCTCTTGTGCTAAGTCAACCGGATGCCATGACCCAAAGATCGGTATTGATTTTACAAAGCTCTCGCTTTGACCAGTAAGTCCAATGTCAAGCATGCACTGACATAAACTGGTACTCTTGAGACAGACTATAATATATTTTGTCTCCTGAGAGCGCTGATTATCACTTGTCTACTAAATCGTGCAATAAGACTGCCGTGAGATTAAGGCTAAACAGCTAGGTGGTTCCGTTCAGCCACCCCACAAATTCTGACCAAGGTATTAGTCCTTGCAGGTCTATGATGATAATGCAACACAAGGCTCTATAAAACTTATTCAATAATTATGCAAACAAACATATTTCAGATAATAATCAATGCAAATGGTGAAAGTACCAAGGCAACATCCGGTATATAGTTAATTAAAACCGAGTGAAGGTTTTTGATTACGATACGGGCGGCATGGCACCGCAAAGAACTGTAATTCGAAAATATAATAAATGACTGATAAAGTATGAAATGATTTTATATCCTTGGTAATATATTCATGGCAGGTAGACAAAGCTCTATCAAATAAATAAAACTGATTAAAAAACGAGATTTCTACTTGATATTCTCTCAATAAGCCAGTAAATATCGTGAATGATGAATGAACAGAAAAATGTCAGAGCTGCGGATGTACCACAGCTAAATACGTAGATATAGAAAATTTAAACTTTTTCCTTTTTTTTGGGTAGGTAAATAAAATTCTTGAGTTTTAATTTATTTATGGCCCATATTGCATTTTTAGGTTCGGTTTTTATTAAAGATATTTCAACATTTTAATCATCCAGATACACATGGAGGAACTAGTAGTGTTGCGGTTCTGTAATTTTTTAATCACTCCAAAATTGTAGAAGAACTAGTTTCATATATCTGTACAAAATTTAATTTTCTTATATATGCATACATAATATAAGATCAAATGTGTAATTAATTTTGATAACTGATTAGTCACAATTAACTAATACGTAACATTAAATGCACCTATCACTTTCATATAGTCTCTGGTGATTGAAGTATTTAGTGGGATAAAAATATCAGTTAGAGTTGGAGCCATAAGTTATATACTATATACTCCAATTGTTTCCATTCATATATACTGAAAATTGTATCTAAGAATGACCATAATTTCTTTTGTCCTATGTGAAAATATCTTCGTTAAATCATTACAGTTGTTTTCCCTATTTATTTTTATATACTAATTCTATGGACGGTATAAAAGTCATAACCATTTGGTTTATCAATTTCGAAGATATTGTCTTTAGTACATTCAAAATGTTTGGGATTGATCATTTTCTCAGTATATACAATATATGTATAAGAACGGAATTTACATATGGCAACCCTATAGAGTGGTTGCCCAGTTTAGCCTATTTTATGAAATTCCACATGAATTTCAAATATAATTACTGCACTCAAAATTTGAGATTTCTGTTCTTCACCTCAAGATCAAAATAAACACTTAAATAAATTTTTCACAGGTACGGCAACACTAAAAATTTGTCAAGTGTTTCCGCATTTTCGAATTTTTATATAAAAGTCATGCGAACTTTCAGCTCTGTACGTAGATATGCGTCACAAGCAGTGTAAAAATATTATTTAGTGAACACTGAAAATCTTTTATGATAAACTTACGGAACAGTTGCCCGATTTAACTTATTCTCGGAATTAGATTTATAACTTTTATGAAAAGGTCGTGTATAGAATTTTATATCCCTTTGTTGACGCATTATGGAATTATTGTGCTAGCGCACTGACAGGCAAAGACAAACAAACACATACAGACAAACTTAGTAAATAACCAACAAGTTCATTAAGAACATAAAAAAGGCCAAGTATAATGCTCAAGAAAATATTTCTGTTCAGATTTATTAAGTGGTATGCTGAATGAAAAGATATTCGAATAGAAAAAAGGTGAGTGCTCTATTGCCCGAGAGATGTCACTTTTAATATAGAAATCATATCAAATAAACTTTTTCAAACAATAAGTGTTTGAGGTTTTATCCAAGCAAATGATTCGTATTTAATAGTCCAAAGAGTGGTTAATTGGAACAATTCGATTTCTATATGAACAGGATGATCAGAACTAATTCTGGGTTAATTCAAGAGATGTTAGAGGATGTGGAAGGAACAGAAAATCGTACGAAGTTGGAGATTTGGTCGCGGGGATAAATTCGTCCGAGCATTTTGTAACGGAGTTTCGGTGGGATGGCTGCGGATAGCTCGTCGGACCAGGGTTTCTTAAAAATGAAACTCCTTCAGTTACAATATAAATAAAAATAATTCTTTATTCAATAAAATAGCCTACCAGTTACATAGCTAACTTAATCTAGTTCTATTTATCCTTTATACTAGAGACTATGTAGTGGTAAGGGGAACTTCGCACGGCTTACCACTATGTTAATAATTCTTAATGATTTTTAATACTAAAGAGACTACTTCTTACAAATTCAATATGTATATCCTAGATCTATGTATCCTATACTGAAACTACGTAGTGGTAAGGGGAACTTCACACGGCTTACCACTATACTAATAATTCTGAGTTCACCAAGATAATAACCTGAGAGGGAGACGGTGACGTATCAAGAGAATATTTGATGAGGACAGCTGGTACGGGGAATAATCACACGGCATACCAATCAAGTGTTAAGGCGGGATGGTTCACGCTAACCTTAACACCGTGGATGGGGAAGAGTGGTACGGGGATTTTTCACACGGCGTACCAGGGGTATGTTAAGGCGGGATTGTTCACGCTAACCTTAACACGACGGATGGGGAAGAGTGGTACGGGGATTGTTCACACGGCGTACCAGGGATATGTTAAGGCGGGATTGTTCGCGCTAACCTTAACACGACGGATGGGGAAGAGTGGTACGGGGATTGTTCACACGGCGTACCAGGGATATGTTAAGGCGGGATTGTTCGCGCTAACCTTAACACGACGGATGGGGAAGAGTGGTACGGGGATTATTCACACGGCGTACCAGGGATATGTTAAGGCGGGATTGTTCACGCTAACCTTAACACGACGGATGGGGAAGAGTGGTACGGGGATTATACGCACGGCGTACCAAAAAAAAAATGTAGTAAGGCGGGATGGTTCACGCAGACCTCACTACTAAAATTCAGAAATGCACGGGGATTATTCACACGGCGTGCAAGGGTTTACTAGTGTGGGAAGTTCGCGCTCCACTAGTCACCCAGTAAAATGTCTGATCACCTAACTCGTCGAGCTCGCTGACCAGACTGATTTCTGTGGGCGAATGGCGTGCTTTATATAGCCGGGGGTCAGAGCTTCTCAGTGGCTGAGTGCCTGATGCTTCTACTGGCGTAAGTATAAAAGAGCTTGCAAGCTCTTTTGAAAAGCTTTTCTTGTACTTGACTAGTACATGTGCTGGCGTGCTGATCATGCAGCCTGTGATTATGGCAGCTTATTTGCATGCCTCAGTGGCGTGGTTACTTGAACTTAAGTTCAAGTTTTAATTAAATAACCCAGTGGCGGGCAAAAATAATTTAATTCGGTTTCAAATTTGTAACTTCGTTACATCCCCCTCTTTCTTCAAAGTGAAAAGAATCAGAGATTCTATACAATTAAACGCAGGGCGGATAAGGAGGAGTAGAAGATCTTTTCTTGTCGGACTTTATTTACAAAAACTAAGAAATCATCCCTCTCAGAAATTTAGTCTGGTAGACTCGGAAGTTCAGCGTGGATTCGACAATTCAAATAGGTAAAGATATATCTAACACTTTCAGAAATATCACCATGCGTCGATTCTAACACTTCAATATTAATTCAAAATAGGAACAATTAAACGAAATAAATGTAAATTGTACACTATAAGATTCTGCGTCCGCCTACGTTACTACTAAATTTAATAAATCAAAAACATAAAACTTACAGCAAACTATTTAATTAAATCGGGTACTTCATGGCTGGACTCTGGTTCCGGGTATCTTGATTTAGGCGTCTCGTACAAGTCCTCACAATCGGATGATCTATTTCCCGATCGCTAGACGTCGGGTCCGGACGGATCTGGAGTCGGCGGCGGGCGGCTGCGAAAACTATTCCCGGCTGGGATAGGGTGTAGTTCTGTGGCTTGAGTGTTATGTGGGGTGACTTCGTCTCGCCACCACTCTTCTGTCTGCTTGGAATCGCTGAACTCATAGTTGTCGTGAGGGTGTTCTTGGGGTACGTCTTCTTCATTTTGGTTGCAAGCTGTTTCAGCTTACTAGCCGACGGGTTTCCTGGTTGATCTGATTTGTGCATCTTCTTTTTACTAGCGGTGTTCTTTCGGTGCGGGAAGCTGGTAGGAACGGCACGGTCTTCGTCGTCTTCTTCCTTATTGCTCAGCTTGACGGGGGAACTGGAGCATCTTCTCGGTTGGCCACGATAATGGGCTACGGCTGAATGTTTTGTTCGGTATCGGTCTTCTTTGGTCATATCTTCAGAAATGGCATCGATCTCTGGCTCTTTCTTCTTTGCGGCGGTTGATTGGCATATTGTAAGCGTCCTGATAGCTGCTATTGATGTCATCTTCGCAGGTCGAGTCGGCTTCCTAATCGTAGGATCACTCATGGTACTGGTTGTTGCTTGACTGGTCTCGGAAACGGTTGAACTTGGAATGGCTTCTCCCTTTGCAGTGCTCAGTCTTTTATAGCTTGACTGAACTGGGTCGTCTCGGTGGTAATATGCTTTCAGGTCTTTAACGTGTACTTTCCTGGTCATACGGCCTCGCTCGTCAGTGATTTCGACAATTACAGGAGAGATAAATTTTGTAACGGTAAAAGGGCCTTCGTATTTGGCTCCTAATTTAGCGGAGTAGTGTTTTATGGCAGAAGAGAGTCGTTGCTCCTTCCGTAACACAGAGTCTCCAAGGTTGGGACACCAGGGTCTCCGTCTCAGGTTATAATGATGTCTCTGTTTTGTAAATGCTTTCCCTAAATTAACCCTAACCATTTCAAAGGTCTCTCTGAGTTTTTGAAATTTTTGTTCTTTAATCGGACGGTCGGGTTTCATACGGATTTGGTTTTCGGTTATCTGTGTTAATTTCGTAACACTTTCAGATCGGGATGGCTGTTCGGGGAGAGACTCAGAGACAAGTTGTTTATCTTCTGACGGTAATCGATTGGGGTTGTCTATGGCTAGACTACTGCTCTGGGCGCTGTAACTGAGGTTCTCCTGATATGGGTGAATTTCTTTTCCCAGGAGTTGTAGTCTAATGTCGTATTTCTGTAGTAGATCTGTGCCCAGAATAACGACTTCATGTAGACCGGGCATGTAGTAGAACAAATGTGGCGTGACGTGTTCTCTCAATCGGATGCCTAATTTATAGCCGGTAGTGATCGGTACTTCAGAACCATTGGCAATGGAGGTTTTAAAGTTGCATGTATGCTTGGGAATTTTGAGACTCTCTAACATTCTCCTCAGTTCATCTCCTATAAAAGATTTCCCTGAGCCGGTGTCTATTAGAGCGAAGAGAGGTTTGCCTAAAATCTCGACGTTGAGAAAGTATCGTGATTCGCTACTGTTGCTAGTAGCTTTTGAACTAGTATTGGCGCTCTCTGGTACCTTTGCTGGGGTGTCCGATTCCCCGCTGTTACTGGCACCGTAGCGGCGTTTCCCGACCTTCCTCTTGGCCTCTTTTGGACACGTACAGTCTCGAGACATAATATTTTCTAGACCGCAACGTGAGCAGAATAATCGGCGGGAATTGCGACATTCCCGAGAGCGATGTCCTCTCCCGCCACATCGCCAGCAACACTCTTCTCGAGAGTATGTTTGCCTAATTGATAAGACGCGAGGGGCTGGCATTGTACGGCTAGTGGTGGGTTTCTGGGCTTTCTGCTCCTCTAGTTTGATCTGTTCGTATTCTTCGGTGAGCTGACAGAGTTCTATTAGATCAGAAAAATCTCTTCGGCGGATGTACAACTTGTACTCGGGTCGTAAATTTTCGTAGATTCTCTCTAACTTCTGGTTTGGTGATAGATCAGTCTGCCATCGCATTAGCGATTGAATGGCGATAATGAAATCTTTCGCTTTTTCTCCCGGTTTTTGTGTCCGGCTACGGACATTCTCGGCTAGCCTATAGTGAAAACGAGGTGGGAGGAAGAATGCTTTAAATTCTTCGACGAATTCTGTCCATCCTGACCATCTCTCTCGGTTGCTTCTGTACCAAGCTAAGGCATTCTTAGTTAGTAACTCTGGAAGCGTTTTAAAGAGTCGATTGATGGGTATTTCGTAGCAGTCGGCCAATTCCTCAATTCGTTCGAGGAAGGCGAGGGGATCATGACCTTGGTCAAATTTCACTGCCCATTTACGGACTTTTTCCATAATGTCGGCATCGGAAAGACGGACTTCTTTATTAGTCGGTGTATATTTGAGCAAGTCAGCATGATGCTGCGTGCTTATATCGGAGTCAGTTTGAGTTCTGATATTCGTACGAGACTCTTTTGACATGGTCTGAGTTTGGGTTTCTGTGTTTTCTGTCCCTGTCATATTCGACTCATCGGAGGACTGAGGCGTTCGTTTCTCTTTAAGAGACTCGCTGAGGCGCTTCCTCAGCTCATCTACAGTACCTTGGATCTCTAATCCACGAGCTTCCAGCTCTTGGATGAGTTCCTCC
The DNA here is from genome assembly GCA_963924295.1 of Dioctria rufipes. Classification (NCBI taxonomy): domain Eukaryota; kingdom Metazoa; phylum Arthropoda; class Insecta; order Diptera; family Asilidae; genus Dioctria; species Dioctria rufipes. The sequence goes on along the minus strand of OZ002740.1, from coordinate 17,915,280 downwards.
TTTCGTAGCAGGTATACTGTCGTTGCGGTTGTGATAGGCATTTTTATCCTATTCTATCCTTCACTTCTACTACTCTTATCTACTCAGTGAGCGTCACACAATAATTCACGGGTGTGCTTAACTGTCAATCTAACTATCCTATGCTATTCTAGCACTAACAAATCTAAAAATTTACACGGTGTGTGCTAACCTATTTATGCTATGAGCGTCTCTTATGGTATAGCTATCCTACTATGTTCTAACACTAATAAATCTAACGGGTCTACACGGTGAGTGTTAACACTCGAAACACTGTCTATGTGACAAGTCGGGGCTATCTCGCACGTCACTCTAAATAGAGCTGTCCTATTCTAATCTACCTCTAGTTGAGATAGTTAGTCTACACAGGGAGTGCTTATACTCGAAAAACTGTCTGTGTGACAAGTCGGGGCTATCTCGCAGGTCCCTGCTCGGGCGCCAAATTTGTAACGGAGTTTCGGTGGGATGGCTGCGGATAGCTCGTCGGACCAGGGTTTCTTAAAAATGAAACTCCTTCAGTTACAATATAAATAAAAATAATTCTTTATTCAATAAAATAGCCTACCAGTTACATAGCTAACTTAATCTAGTTCTATTTATCCTTTATACTAGAGACTATGTAGTGGTAAGGGGAACTTCGCACGGCTTACCACTATGTTAATAATTCTTAATGATTTTTAATACTAAAGAGACTACTTCTTACAAATTCAATATGTATATCCTAGATCTATGTATCCTATACTGAAACTACGTAGTGGTAAGGGGAACTTCACACGGCTTACCACTATACTAATAATTCTGAGTTCACCAAGATAATAACCTGAGAGGGAGACGGTGACGTATCAAGAGAATATTTGATGAGGACAGCTGGTACGGGGAATAATCACACGGCATACCAATCAAGTGTTAAGGCGGGATGGTTCACGCTAACCTTAACACCGTGGATGGGGAAGAGTGGTACGGGGATTGTTCACACGGCGTACCAGGGGTATGTTAAGGCGGGATTGTTCACGCTAACCTTAACACGACGGATGGGGAAGAGTGGTACGGGGATTGTTCACACGGCGTACCAGGGATATGTTAAGGCGGGATTGTTCGCGCTAACCTTAACACGACGGATGGGGAAGAGTGGTACGGGGATTGTTCACACGGCGTACCAGGGATATGTTAAGGCGGGTTGTTCGCGCTAACCTTAACACGACGGATGGGGAAGAGTGGTACGGGGATTATTCACACGGCGTACCAGGGATATGTTAAGGCGGGATTGTTCACGCTAACCTTAACACGACGGATGGGGAAGAGTGGTACGGGGATTATACGCACGGCGTACCAAAAAAAAAAATGTAGTAAGGCGGGATGGTTCACGCAGACCTCACTACTAAAATTCAGAAATGCACGGGGATTATTCACACGGCGTGCAAGGGTTTACTAGTGTGGGAAGTTCGCGCTCCACTAGTCACCCAGTAAAATGTCTGATCACCTAACTCGTCGAGCTCGCTGACCAGACTGATTTCTGTGGGCGAATGGCGTGCTTTATATAGCCGGGGGTCAGAGCTTCTCAGTGGCTGAGTGCCTGATGCTTCTACTGGCGTAAGTATAAAAGAGCTTGCAAGCTCTTTTGAAAAGCTTTTCTTGCACTTGACTAGTACATGTGCTGGCGTGCTGATCATGCAGCCTGTGATTATGGCAGCTTATTTGCATGCCTCAGTGGCGTGGTTACTTGAACTTAAGTTCAAGTTTTAATTAAATAACCCAGTGGCGGGCAAAAATAATTTAATTCGGTTTCAAATTTGTAACTTCGTTACAATTTCAATGCTGGATATGGCTCCTTACCTCGCACCCTTTCGTTTCGGAGGTATTCATATGTCTTTTTTTCATCTAACTAGCTCACCAACCGTAACCTTAAAATCCTAATATAATTTTGTCAGTTATGGAAAATTTGGTATGTAGTTTTTGTTGATTTTTGTTGATTGAATGTTGATTTTTCGAAACTGTCCCGCTAAATGCAGCTGCTTACTGCTGCGTTAGTGTATAAACATATATTCTACAAATTGTCCTAGAACCTTCCCGAATATTCCGTTCTGGAAACATAGATACCCTGAAACTAAAGATGTCACGTGCCCTTTATGTCATACGATTCTCCTAAAGTTGCTTATGTCCATACTTAATTAGTCATTCCACGAGAAGTACGTAAATGTTGCTTGTCTTTTTTTCTATTGTACGTAACACTGCCCCCTACTGACACTTGTTCATTCCGAACAACAGGTGGTCCACGGTCTTGATGCTCGCAGTTTTAACACAGGTGATTCAGACGATTGATTCAGTATAGTACGTCATTAATTATTGTTACTACCTTACTGTTATCACCTTCAGTGAGTCCTACAATTCATCTTCAATCCATATTCAATCTATCTTCAATCCACCTTCAATCCAGCATCAATCCATCTTCAACTATCTTAAAACCATTCTTAATTCATCTTCAATCCATCTGCAATCCATTTTCAATCCAGCTCCAATCCATCTTCAATCCGTTTACAATCTAGGTTGAATCCATCATCAACCCATTTTCTATCCATCTTTGGTCCATCTTCAATCCGTCTTCAGTCCATCTTCAATCTATTTTCAATCAATCTTCAATCTATCTCCAATCTATTTTCAATCCATCTTCAACCATCTTCAATCTATCTTCAATCCATCTTCAATCCTGCTTCAGTCTATCTTCAATCCATCTTCGGTCCAACTTCAATCCATCTTCAATTCATCTTCAGTCCATCTTCAGTCCATCTTCAATCCATTTTCAATCCCATCTCTGACACCAGTTATTACGAGCGTGACTTTAGTTCGTTATCTAAAATATATTTCAAATATTATTCATAAGTTGTTCCTTTATTTAACTATACTCTTGACTTTTATAACATTCACAGGCAATTATCAAATCAACTCTACTTTAGTTATCGCTAGTACTGTACTTCTAATAATCACAATCCAAAAAGCTTACTACCTGCACTTAATTTTCTGAAATAAGATTTCCTCCTGGCGGTGAGATGAACCGTATTTATATATCATGCTAAAACCTTCAAGAATATTCCGTTCTCGAAACATCGATACTCCGAGCTTAAAGATGTCGCTTGTGTTACGATTCTCCAAAACTTATTTATGTCCCTACTGAATTAGTCATTCCACGCGAAGTGTGTAAATGTCGCTTCTCCGTTTTCTATTGCACGTAACAGTATGAATTCCCGAACGTACTCTTAGACAATAGCTTGATCTCGTTTTACTGAACTGTATGTATTACTGTATTACTGCTTTGAAGCAACTATAGCGAAAAAGGATGCCAAGACATGAAGGTATTGAAGGGAAACATATTGCGGCTTTCAAAGGAAATATAAAAATATAAAGTTGATATTAGTTTTCAAAGTAGACATTATTTTCAGAAAAAGAAAAACCGACACAAAAGATACACAAATATGGCCACAAAGTAAGAAATGAAATTTTCGCTCCACCTTTTTTTGTAGTTTTATAACAGAAGAAGGCTCTTAAAAAGTAATTTTAAGTCCAATCCATTCCCGTTAGTTGCTAGTATTACTTTCTTAGCCTACTTTTTCGAATTATGTAAATGAAAGCTGTGAAGAATGGCACCTGGTTAATATCAAAACATAGTTAACCAGGCTTCCTAAAACATTCAAAATTTTAATTAATTAATAAAGTTTTGGAACTATTTTACGGGTTGAAAATGGTCAACGCCTTCATTCAAAAGTTCCAACTGAAAACTATTCCAGTCACAAATCATTTTAAGCCAGTGAGTGCACAGTGGGTGGACCAAAAGTTTCTGCATTTCTGCGAATGCAGAAGCACACACACACGCGCACATATGAACCAAAACATAAATAATAATTATTATAAAACCAAGAAACATTTCCTTTTCCGTATAATTCCCAATTAGCATAAGCCACCCCCGTATTTGAATTATTTATTTAACTTGAATCCCTGTGTAATGTGAATTCATGCAAATATTTCTCTGAGGCACTTGATTGCACTTGGTAGTTAAGAGATAAGTGTTGAATTTACATTTTCTGTTTGTTAATAATTTTATTTTTAATTGCAATAATTATGAAGTTTTAGGAGTAATATAAAATGTTTCAAATGGAGTTTCCGATTTTGATAGGATTATAGGCACACAATTTTTGCAGGGAGTGAATTAGTCCATAAACTTCGTTTCCCTTTTCTTAGTTTTAAATAATGATAAAATTTCCCCTCTTCATTTGACTATAGAATTCTATCTTGGCGTAAATTTAAAAGTTCCCGAGTTATTTTGTCAGTTCAGTTAATTTTTACTTAACTCTTTAAAGGGTTGCGATTTGCAAGCGGCTATTGTCACTCTTTCCGATCTATATACAACATATATGTATATAGAGATGGTTTTTAAAGGTTCATTTTGGGAATCTAATGACGTGAATAAATGAAGATTTTAAATTCGTGGTCGAAAGGTGGTTCACGCGTTTGTCAGATTTATTCCGGAAATTTATAGAATGAAATAGATGATGTGCCTATTATTTCTACTAGTGGTGAGTTAGAGTAGACATTTTTTGCCAGTATAATGATTTTTCCTCAGATGATGCTGTGGTTATTTTTATCAAGGATAAGGATAGGATTGTTTGCGAAATTTGTCATTGAGGTGATGGGAAAATTGTATAGTATAATATTAATGAGGCTATTCAAAAGAAACTTAGTGGTGGGTAGGTATTATACATCCTACTTAGTTTATTGCAGAAATTATAGGCTTCTATACAGCATCACTTATAACTTTCGATTTAGAAATTTTCCCTTATAGAAAAATGTATACTGAATTCGTGGTTGAAGACCCCAAAGTATTTTGGGCTTTCATTAAAAATTTTAAAAGCTCAGTCTGTTTCCAAAAAAAATTATATACGAAATAATGTCATATCCACTAATCTCCATGCTTTTTTGCTTATTGCTTGATTACAATTGGGACTTATTATTCTGGAGTTGGTATCATAATGTAATAAAACTCTTTATCAATCTTAAGTAAACACTTTTTATTTGAACACTCCAATATTCCTTAAGTGTAATCAAACTCTTTATCAATCTTAATTAAACACTCCAATATTCCCTCCTTATTTCCTTGAAAACTACTTTTTCAATGCTGACGATTCATATTTCTTACTTTTTCCTGATCTCATCATCTGAAGATTTTTCTGAGAAGTCTTCACAGGATCCAACAACATATCGTACCTGCTCCCTTCTCATTGCACCTTTTCCTTTTTCTTTATATTTCCTGGTAGTAATTACCTCTAAACCTTTTAAGAATCATAAACTTAATGCGTAGTTTTCTACATTCTAAATATATTTATTTTATTGCATGTTAAGAGGAATCTTAATGGCTATGCTTAATTATCTTAAAGGAATAGTTTTGTCTGCATTCATGGATCCAACAGCACACTCATCTTACAATAGTAAATAAATAAACTAATTTGTAATAAAAATATTAGTACTGACAGGGTACCAAATTTATTATTTAGTAAATGCTTTGAAACGTACTCTTTCCGCACCGAATGTTATTTATTTATTTATTTAATTTACTAAAAGAATATATTCTCTCAGATCTTACAAGATGGTTTTATTATTATCATATAAATATAGCATAAATTAAAAAGTCCTCATCACTTCTTCGAGGTGTAGGGAATCTTGAAAACTACGCTAGTGCCTTTTTGAACATTACTGATGATATCAAAATAGCCCTGCTACAGGTTTTCTTGATCTTCTTAAAACAATAGACATCTTTACGAAATAAGTTGACTGACTATTTCCAATTTCATTATCTCTCTGCAAAACTGATTGTATCGTATTTAATTGATCACGATCAGTTCATTCCAATATGAATAAACACAATCATCTATTTAGCTATACCCACAAGACATGAAGCATCTCAATGTTCCAGTATATTCCCTTTTGATTATTATTGTTTATATAAATATCTTACTAAACCAATATGTCACGAAATGTTATTATAATCTTTATGCAGATTATTTGCAGCTTCAAATATCAGGGTGGTTAGAGGATAAATAAATGGTTTTCCAATACGAGGTCTTATTTTGATATTCAAAGAAAAATGCCATTTTTTGAGATAAATGATCGGATCTTTATTTCATTATAAAGAGGAAGGTATGCCGTTAATAATGGAGAATAACATCAGCCAAATGACCACCACGACCACGCCTACAGGACCATATCCTTTTCATGAAATTTTCTATAACCAAATCGTAAAGTGGCTACCCTATGTCCTCGATAGCCTCACGAATTCCATCTTTGAGGTCTTGAATCGACGCTGGGCTGTTGGCGTAGACCTTCTCTTTCACGTGGCCCCAAAGGAAGAAGTCGCAAGGTGTTAAGTCACAAGATCTCGGTGGCCAATTGTGATCACCTCTTCGAGAGATAACACGGTCCGGAAAGTTTTTCCGTAAAAGATCAATGGTTTCGTTACTTGTATGGCACGTAGCGCCGTCTTGTTGAAAGTAAACGTTGTCCAGATCAATACAATCCAATTCCGGCCATAAAAAATCATTAATCATCTGTCGATAGCGCAATCCATTCACCGTAACTGTTGCTCCAGTCTCATTTTCGAAAAAGTAAGGTCCAATGACCCCGCGGGACCATAAACCGCACCAAACAATCACACGTTGAGGATAGAGAGGCTTTTCAACAATAACTCTTGGGTTTTCCGAGCCCCAGATGCGACAATTTTGCTTGTTGACGAAGCCATCGAGGTGGAAATGGGCCTCATCACTCGAGATGAGTTTTCGATGGAATTCCGGATCCTTTTCATGCATTTCAAGGACGCAATCAGCAAAGACTCGACGTTGTTGATGATCGGCCGGCTTGAGTTCTTGTGTTAACTGAACTTTATAAGCCTTAAGACCCAAATCTTTATGCAAAATACGGTGTAATGACGTTTGTGGAATGCCTAATTCCAAAGAACGATGAGGAATGGACAAACCTGGGTTTTCTTCAACACTTTCGGCTACAGCATCAATATTCTCGGCTGTTCTTGAGCGACGTGCACGGGTTTTATTCTTCACATCACTAACTTGTCCCGACAGCTCGAATTTTTCTACCAATTTCTGTATTGCGGTCCGACAAGGTGCTTCACGACGACCCAAAAATGTTCGAGTTTTACGAACCGTCTCTGCCACATTTTCACCATTTTTATAGTGAATTTTAATAATTTCAATGCGTTGTTGAATCGTGTATTGTTCCATTTTTATTAATGGCGTAGTTTCTACTTGTCAAATGTCAAAAAATGACAGCTCCAAAGGTGACATCTACCGAAATAGCGGGCTAATTAAAATAACACCTCTTATTGGAAAAGCCTTTATATGTGGTTGTCGCTATTAATTAAATATTCCTTTTAATGGTCAATAGAAATTGATGTTTAATCCGGATAAATGTCATAGATCTGCACTCTGAAAATTTGTATAAATTTAAGAATAAAAATAAAATCTCGTTTTTAGTATATAACATTTTGGTAAAGATAATTGTCAGTTGTAATGGAACAGAAGTGAAAGAAGAGTTAGCCAATGAAACCGAATTGGTGGTTGACAACACCTCAATCAAGTAGGATTGATTTGGCGGGTGTTTGAAGTGCATATAAAAATATTTATGAGTCTAGACAACCATGCGTGTTTTTCATTGAAATGTTTGAATATTTTTCTTTAGAATGAATGTATTATTGGTAAAAAAATAATAACTTTTATCTAAAAAATCTTGTAGACAACTTGCATGCTTAGGTTCTGTTTAGCCAACTTGTAATGTAAGAGATATGGTTGAAAGGTATATCCAAGGATAGCCACACTATAGCTTTCCATAGCATCAGCTTTAGACCAAATTTCGCTGGGTTAAGTAAAAAGTGGTAACTACTATTAATGATACAGGCATCATCAGAGCAGTAAAAAGTTGTGTATTGAAGGTCAACAAAGCAGAACTTAATGCACCTTAGTGATAATAGAAGAAGATTGAACCACGAAAGTGTATTGTTGATAATGATTCTTCGAATCAACACTTTTCATTATAAGGTTAGATCGGACACATACCAACTAGTGACAACATATTCAGTTTATACCAATTACTTATAGATTCAAATTGCATTAGATGTGATTCAAGCGTAGCTTATTTGTTATACACCGGGCGTGGAGTTGACATCATCAGTATGTAAGTGAGATTGGGCATTTATAAATTGTATAGTATTGAGCCCTGAGGTACCTCACTAGTATTTAGTAAAAAGATAAAGCAATATCTATATTATGTTACTTACTGATACCGACCAAGAAGATAGCACTGAATGAGATTGGATGCCAAGCTTGAAAAACTTGAGTTGTTAATTTCTGTTTTTTTTTTTTCGAAAAGTTCAATAGGACGAGAACAGTTATCATATCGCTATTTAATGACAAAAGAAAGTTATCAATGACTTTCAGTAGTGCAGTTGTATGTACAGTTGTGCTTGGACCAGAAAGCTTGACTGAAACTTATTCAAATAATTCTGACGTTTGCAATAGTCCATAATTTGCAAACCAACAATCATACTAAACTTTTAAACAGCGAAATAGTTTGAAGTAAATCTCGTACAATATTGTACCGCAAAATGGCTATCCGCTTAACGTACTTGAACTCAGGCCTATATATTGAGCTCCGATTCAACATATTTTGCCTAAATTAATAAAAAAAAAGTACATAAAATTAAAACAATTTTCAATTGTTGTCAAACTGGTGTTTTACAATGGTTAAATATTTTCTGAAATAGTCCTTAGTTGGTATTTTAAGTATAGGTTTTTAAATATTTACGCAGAAATTTTAGTTGCAGCTTTACTTATATTTAGATGAATACATTTCGTAATTATAATTCTGAGCTATCTATATACATTTACAAAGTTATTTTGTACTTTGTAACATAATTTAGCTGATATCTTACACATAAGAAAATTTAAATAAATATAAAAATAAAAAACAATTTTAAAGAATCCTAGCAAAATTTCAAATTAATCAGTACAATGTCGACAGGACTGTACATAGTCGAATTAAAAGTAAATCTTTAGCTTTCTCAATTTACTTGGTGTAAGTTGTGCTGGCATATCTCTTAATGATGGTTATATTTCTCATTATGTCTATACATATTTGTAACGAGCTAATATGTAAAACCTTGACTCTGCTGATTAATATGCCATCTCTGTGTCATCCTCTAAGCATTAAATTCAACCGTCAGTAGTTTCTGTGTCCTTTATTTGAAAAAAACAAAAACTTTTCTTTATGAAATTAGTCTAACTCCGAAGTCATGTTTGCTAATACGCGAATTAACTTTTCACGATAAACCTAACCTGCTTTAGGTCAAGTTCATCTGTAAGGACCGATTTAGGACAGCTACTTGTAACCATAAGTGCATGTAGACTTAGGTTTTTATACTTCTTTAAATTCTTTCTTATGTAGAAGAGTTTTTTAAGATTGCTCTTAAAAAACAGATGTTAAGTACATACGCAAAAGTTTCATGTACATTCCTAAATAAAACTTATTCTAAAAGCATTTGGTAATAATGGCTGAAGTATCGATACCTGTAGGTCGAGATAACTAAATATATTACGAGTATCATTCAACGGCACTTAACATTTTCTGGAAAGCTTTTAAACTTTTACAATCATGAATAAGTTGCAATAACATAAAACTACAAAAAGTCATAAACCTTCGAACGATTTGATCATTAAAAGTAAACAAGTCTAACTATACATAGTTACTATGAGAGCTAACTTTTTATAGCTAATCTCCCATTTGGAAAACACATTTCCCATTATGGCTTTAATAAACATCTCCTTGAAATTCCCTATAATAATAACCATAATCACGTTTCAGTCACATTTTTCTCTGATGACGATGGTATCCCAACTCAAGGCCCTATAGTCGTCCCAAGTCATCGTAGTAATGGTCAAATTGCTTTACTCCCAAGTGGGGCATTACAAGAGCTTTGTAAAGAACTTGGTAGAGCTTCTCGGAGCCAGTTAAGTGTATTTAATCCGATTACGAATTACAAGAATTTCTTGTCGATTCAGGAGAGTCTTGACTCTTCCTTGTTTCTAGACCGCATTCATTGAAGTATATAATTGGAGGGTGGTGGTTGTGGGGTTATATTGGGTAGGGTGAAGAATTTTTGTTTTACCCACATCCATCATACATATCCAAGCACTAGCTTTAGCTCAATCCAATTTCTAGAATAAATAAATCAACGATATCCAAAGATCCTAACAACTGACGAAGCTATCAATCGACCTTATAAATGCCTAATACACCTGGGGCAAATATACACATACACCCAGGAGTGTAGGAAGAAGGAAACTTGTTTTTTGTTGTTGTTACTTTCCTTATTCTTTTTGATGCCCTTTTTTCGAGTATCGATTGACGATTAATGCTATTTGCGCACTTCAAGAAAAGTTTTGTACTATGATTCTTAGGGTGGCGTATAAGAAGGGATTTTGGCAAGATTACTCCTCTGCCTATTTATCAGACAGATTACAGCGTCAGATTGATGAAGTATTGTGGGTTGCAATTAATTTGAAAACTACCATTATGGAGATGCTTTTGATTGAGCTATCGTTGGGGCATTTAATTTCTTAATTTGAATTTATATATGTATGTAGTGAAGTTTTCTTTCGTTTTTTTTATGCAACTTTTACATTTACATCAGGAGGTAAGCAATTATTACTGACGTATGGTATAGCTTAGAAGTATACTAAACAGGGAAAAACAAAATAAATATATACAGGGTGTTCAAAAATTAAGTTGGGAGTAGGTATGTAAATTGATTTCTTATCCGCAGAATTTCCTGGACAATGTTAGTTTGTTCTATGCACCCCTATCCAAAACTTAAACTTTAAAATGTGTCGATTTTTATATTTCATTTTATAAATTACCCTATTAACTACGGAACGATACACCCTATGATGATTATTCAAAATTTGTTTGATAATGATTGGAATTCTATAACGGTCAATGGTTATAACTCCACAAAGTAAAATTTTTGGAATATTAAATCTATTCTTTTCATTAATTACTGTTTTTTTTTTGTTTTTTTTTCTTCCAAAAAAAGAGCCCACAGCCATTCGTCATTCATTTTCTTGAACATTTTGTTAGGAGGAGGATAATTTTCATTTTTACTACTATCGATCTAATGTATTCCCGAATAATAGCTGCAGCTGTTTTTAAAATTCGAAAACGTTCTTCTGCTTCATTAAGTTTTCTGTTGTCATACCATGATTTTTGTAAAATTTATTGTGCATCGGTGAAAGAAGTCCTTTTTGGTGTAATAATTATTTTTTAACCGTATTTTGTATCAAGCGATATCGAGGCTCAGCAGCGACCAGACCATGTTCGTAAAAAATTCGTCGTGTAAATGCCTTAGCGATATCATCATTACGTTTTTCTGCTATCTCAAGAACGGAGTTCTTAAAAGAAAGTGTCGAGATACAATGGATTTTACGGCAGATATTTATCCTTTTGTTTTGTGTTCTTTCTCCTCATCGGCTTCTTCACCGCATAAAATACAAAGCTTTTTACACGAAAAGCGTGGCTGACTGGAACGCATTCTCCTGTGAGGTGGACTCGTAGATGTCGATGTGGTTGCTTCATCTCGATGTCTTTTTGATTCCAATATGCTTTACTTCCGCGTATAATCCTTTATGGCAGTCTACAAGAATTACCACAGAAGTGTCATTTCTTAAGGCGATGACACAATGGTGGCTTCGGCTGTCGCTCCGGCTTAGGAGCCGAAGCCTGTCCAAATCAAATATAAGTATGGCAGTGCTGCTTAACCCAATGGCGGCTCCGACTTCGATTTGGGAGCCGCAGCCGCTATCAGTTGATATTTGATTTTCAGCGGCTTCACAATGTCGTACGAAGAGAAATTAATTGAAATGGTGAAGGAAAATTCTTTGCTATATGTCAAAAGCGACAAAGACTATAAAAATAATTTAAAAAAGGAAAAAGTGTGAAAAAAAATAAGTGAGGAAATTGGTATTCCTAGTGAGTGCGCTTTTATTTTAATTCATTTTTGTGTTTTTTATTGTATTGTATTGTTTTTTAATTAATTATTAGTTTTCAAAATTTTTTTATACACCTGAAATTATTTGAATTAAAAAAAAAAATATTATTTTACTTAGAGGAGAAATTAAAAGCGAGGTGAAAGTCCCTGAGGAACACGTATAGACTGGAGTTGGCCAAAATGCGGACCACTCCGTCGGGAAGTGGGGCAGTAAATAAACCAAAATGGAGATTTTTTGATCTTCTAAATTTTGTGGATGCACATATAGCCCCAATATAATGAAAAAATAATATTAATTTTGTTTAATATGAAAATATCATATCTTGCTTTACTAGAAAAACTGCAATTTGCAATTTTGCAATTTTTCATGAGCTAGACTAAGCAAAACGTTAAAGCTGCTCACTCCCATCCTAAATGTCTGCTTAAACATTGCATGGTCGGACGATTTAATTAATTTGTAAGTTGTTTCAAAAAAACCATGCTCCCTCCTTTGCATGTAAATTTCACGCACCCAAAAACGTCTTTTTTTTTCTTTTCTTAAAGATTTCAAAATCAAGTAGCCATAACTAGCCATCGCAATTAAATTCAACACTTGCACCCGTTTATTATTATTCATTTTATTTTTCTTCAATTCCCTCTGTATTTAACTACTTCTTTACGAATCTACGAAGCCGCCATTGTGTCATAGTCGGCTTCGTGTTCAATGATTTGACAGTAGCTGGCTTCGGCTCCGAAGCCGGAGCGAGAGCCGAAGCCACCATTGTGTCATCGTTTCCACCCTTTCTTTCAACACTTGAATCTATCAGCGTGTCAAGTCCACGTCCCACAAAAACAGTTTTACCTTCCAGCAAAGATTTATCACAAATAAAACAAACTTCTACTATTTTTGGATAATTTGATTAATTTATACAAAAATAATAGGAAATATCACAATACTAAAGTTAGTTCATTCGTAAAGCAGATATTAACAAATTTTTCCTTTGACAAAAGACAGGCGAGCAGATGTCCTTCAATGCCTTCTTCGTCTAGCTCACTTTGGAGTAAGGTCCGCACTATTGTATAGTATATATGTGTTAGTTTGTATTGTTATAAACTTTGACGTAAATAACTTTTCCAATATTTTAAGCCGCATTCAACGTTTAATTACAAATATTCGATACATAAATACCGTTAAAGAGTGTATACTGTACCTTACAACTTTTTAAATCGAATTTTCTCGAAAGCCGTTAGTCTTGCTAAAAAAAGTATAGTATATTTTTTGTAGGTAGTTTTCTAAACTACAAATTTGATAACTACTATTTTTTCGATAAACGTCACCGTTAACTAGTTTTTCGCGAAAGACCGTTTTTCTTGACCCTTGGCTACGCGCAACATTCTTAGCGGCACATGTATCGATGGAGACTTTTGGTATATTGCTTGGAATCACGAAAGGAAGGTTCATGCAAAAATTCAGCTTTCCGGGAATTTTTCCGAAGTTTTTGTCTTTATTCCCTGTATTACAAAGCCTTCCTTTAAAAATGAATAATCACAGCCCGTATCGGAAATGTATTCATTTATGTCTTTATTGACTTTTTGTTAATCATGAATCTATAGTTTACTATCTACAGGGTCATTCATAAATAATAAAAAAAAAAAATTATACACATTCCAATCGACGAAATTCGGGAAGAATGCATCCAAACCAATGTTGATTGGGAAACCTCATAGAATTGATTGGCACACTTCGTCCGTTAAATCTTCTGAGTACCCTGTAAACAAATGCCAAAAAAAAGAGGAAGAGAAAAACCCAAGAATTAACACTGCTTTACGGTAGAAAATTCAGTTGACAGTCAAGCGATTTGTCCAGGAATGCTGGGACATGTTCGAGCCATACACAGCGAGTCAGTCTGTGAAGAGTGCATCGCCTGCATTCAAGTGAATATTTACATTTCGAACGACTTGTAGTATAGTATACCTACTATTGACAAATATCGACTAAAAAGTAATGGTCCCAATATTGAACCCTATGGTATGGCAGAGAAATTAAAATTGAAGAGGCGTCACATTAAATCTTTAGCATCGATTTGATAAAAAAAAAATTCTTTATGGAGGTAACGACACGTGTGTTGAAATTTTATAGATTAGTAATTTTCTGAAGTAGAATGTTGAAGGCATTATCAAGGTGAAAATATTACACTTATCTAGAGTGGGTTTAATGTCTGAGGTCACCTTAAGTACCGTGCCTTTCCAGCTATGGAAATGGCGAAAGCCCATACCAACTGCCTATACTACCAAAATGGAAAGTAAATTATTAGTATCAAGATATTTCAGAATTTGCTTATACACAAGTTTTTCCAACATCTTAGACAAAAGGTTTATTGCTCAAAAGTCAATAGTTAACACGTGATTTGGTTTCTTCAAATCTTCGAATGAGATGAAGCCGTTAAATATCGCAGACTGACGCTAGACTCCAACTTATCTAAGTATGCTGACTAAAAACATTAATTCCCATAACTATGACTACTAAGTATGGAGGTAGCAGGCTAGAAGAAGACCTAGAAGGTTTCTGTGACCATTTTACAGATGAAGTGCTGGAAAAATTTCAGATAGGAAATGGAATTGGCTATTTATCTGTAAATAACTGAAAGTCAGGGTATTGTCAAGCACGTGAAAGTTAGCCTTGTTCGCACATCCATCACTAGTACTGTCTTAGACAAGATAGCGCCATAGGCCTCGCCACCTCAAAACTTGGTACTACCATCACAAAAGTTGTTCGCAGAAAACAGAAATAGCTTTAAATGGACATAAGAACTTGTAGGTGACAAATATATTTCTCGAAGGCTCAAAAGAAAAACAATATTCTTTTGGGTTTTGCGAATATAAAATGTAGAGATAAGGTTGACTTTACATTCCTCTTTTACAAAATAAATATCGTTGGTAATCGAAAATTTCTGTCCTGCATCTAACGAATCCTTTGTATGCATTTTTCCAGCTCCTAAGAAATGAAAGATAAACGGTTTTCGATATGCTCTTCTTTTAGAAAATGAATTAGAGATATCCCTCTCGAAAACCGACTGGGTTTACTCAAAAAAGTTTATGAGTGTACGAAATACGCAGGTAAATCACTACTTTAAAATTAAGGATTTCCACTAGAATTAGTTTAAAGCCGCGGCTAGCTATACTAAAAAATTCAACAAATTTGTTGAGATTACCGTCTTAAAATTAAAATTATTAAAATTATAGAATTCAAGGTGTGCCAACTGCTAAGTAACAATAAACTACGTAGATATGAAATTTCCTATATCTGTTAAGTTCGACAATTTATATAATAGGATTGAAAGTCCTTAACTTTTTAATAATTTCCTTCAACATTAATCCATTTCACTTGAAGGGTGGTTTTGACAAAGCAAAATATTTATAAAACTTTAATGGATTTGTTCATAAAAGCTTCCTCATCTCAAACCTTCCAGAAGCTTTTCAATCCAATAATAAAGTAATTTTCGAGGAAGAAGGACGACGATGACGGTATTATTTTTTTAATTTTCTTAAAACGAAGAGATCTGAAATGAAAAACAGCAGATAACCTGGAAGATTTCAATTAACTTAGTAAGGGAAAAGCAAGACAATAAATGTTTTTTTGATACACAGAAGGGGACTTAAGGTCATTACATCTCATGACACAATCAATTCTTTTTATGGATGTTTTTAACAAATTCCGGAAGGAATTTTATTTTTACTCTTAATAAGATTGAATTTTGTGGAAATTTTCATTGGCATAACGCCATACTACCATACCACATATATGTATGTATATACGTAAAGATATATATATACACAGGCTCTTCAGTGTTCATAAAGTATTCCTTGAATATTGAAAATTGCCTTTAATTATGGCACACTTGGATTGTTGCCAGTTCTCTTTATTTCTGCGTCCTAATCATCGATTTATCTGATTACATCACTTATTCAGAATTCGTTGTATTCTCATTGAAAAGATATTTGGACTATTTGGAATTTGGCAATAATTTCGAACCTGCATTGCATGACTGATTACCTCCATTTACTTGAATTAACCAACCACTGAATATGGATAGAATGACCTGAACTACCCTGGGAAAAGGAGAGCTCATTTGTGATAAATTTGTGCCAATAATCCTGGGGAATTTTAGATAAAGGCTTATGATTTGCATTGAATGAATGCAGTCTAATGGCATAGTGCTTCCATAGTCACAATCGATAATAGTTAACGTGAATGAGTTGATTGTATATAGACAATATGAGAATAATGTCTATTGTTTATTGAAAAATAAATGGAAATGTAAAGTGGAATTAATGAGTTCAGTAGCCGATAACTAATGTTTTTTTTTTTTTTTGTAATATGTATGTAGTAATCTTGATCCTTAAGGGAAGTAGGTCCTACTACTTGTAATTTTAATGTTCAATTCATGGTTTGTGGTAGTCTCGACTGTCAACCATCAATGTGAAAAACTGTCAAAATTTATTGTTTTAATAGAACTGATCATTGTCAATAAAGAAAATGTATTTAACTTTGCTGATAGTTGAAGGAACAAAGAATTTGTCATGACATTATTCTTAACTACTTATATAGCTAAGTCGTAATGTGCCTGTATGCAATCTAATAAAAAAAAATATAATTTTACAAGAATCCCAGGAGATCGCATTGCAAGATATTGTATAGGACAATTTTAAACTATAGATTCACGACGATAGTTGTGTATGTTAAAAATAACAAAATATTAACTGTTGAGACTGCTCTAGAAACACTATAGACTGAGAGTTAGTCGTGAAGTAGGTTAAGTTAATAATTAAAAAAAAAAAAAACTTGACCTGACAGCTACGCCATAAGATCTTGACATTTATCTTCTGAATGGTTTAAGTAAAGTCCAGTAGGTGATAGTTTCTATTTTATAGTACACAAATGCAAAAATAGTAATTATTAAAATATCTAGATGGATTAAATTTGACAACGTCACTTCTTTGTATCAGTTTTGTACATTTTTTGTAATGCATACAGGAGCTTATAAACATATTCCGGGGCTGTTTGCTCATATTACATCCTTTTCTAATGAATACGATGTGAGCTCGCGACTTTAAATACTGGAGATTGATATAGTTCCGTATTCCTGAAATTTATGAACGATAGAAAGGACTAGTACTGGATGGCCTCAGTAGGTTATGTGGTAGTCGCGCTGACAACTACATCCCAGGAGTCGTAGGTATCTTGACACATGGTCTTGCGTTTTTCCTCCTACCTAGTTTCCTTTAAACTTTTATAGTTTTATAGTTTCTCCTACTTAGTAGATCTTGAGCTAACTTTGTAAATGCAACGACTTCGGTGACTCAGACCTGTAGTCCGAGTTCCGAAATAGTTTGGATTATTGGTGATGGTCAATAGTTTTGTCCGACTATAAGAAGGTGTAATCTTGGGACGGTCAACTGTTATGTCCGACTGTCCCTTAGGAAAGTTAGGATGGTTCACCTCTTGAAGGCGGTAGACCTGATAATCTCTATGAGCACGCGCTGGTTTTGACGATGCGTCAGGGTCGAGGTGTTGACGTCTTATTGTAATTATGACAATACGACCACGGGTGTTATTTGACAATGGGTTGGCTGTATTTTTGGCTGTGTTTCATTCCAGCCCCATTGTAAAGATCCGGGCTTAGAAAGTGGCTGAAAAATAGTTGCTATTAGATATGACCACCGTCAGGTATCTATACAGGGGATGGTCACGGGGGGTTATGACCCCCCCCCCCCCCCCCAACGCCACCTAACCTACGTGGTGAATTGAATTGGGAAACACAATGTGGTGCTGCACTGTAGAGCGAGATGTAAAAGTTTAACAGGACGATTTTCGTATTGTACGGGCACAATGTCTAGCTGGATGCCGGTGTTTAATACTTATCCTGGAGCGTACTTTTCCAAATTTATAACTTTAGCTCTGCGACGACAGCTGGGCATTTTTTTGTTTTCTTATGAGTAGTAATAGTGGGTATTAGGGCCAATTTACATCGAGAGCTACACATGTGGCGTACCGTAGAAAGTGCTACATAGAGAGCTTCAATTTACATGGTGTAGCTAGCATTACATGAAGACGTAGCTGATTTTAGCAAATTTCTTATTTTGTATCTGTAGCTGCAGTAACACCAATATGATAATAAAGTAAAAGTCATGTTTCATATCAAAAATATTCTGTGGTTACGATTAGTCAATATGGATACAGAGCACGTATGGTGGAAAAAATAATAAATTTTATGCAAGGAAATAAGTTATAATGGCACTAAAATCTTGAAGAACTCTCAAAGAAAATTTCACTTTATTCATGTTAAGTTGTCAGTACGAATGTGAAGCTAGTAGCGCTCATTGTAGCAGATTGCGCTTCATGAAGCTGAAATAGATCTTCGTGTAGGTTGTATTGTCTATGTAGATTGGACCTATTAGTAATTCGCTCGTAGCTATAGTCTACGTCTTTGAAAAGTGTACTAATTTTTTATAAATTTCTTATGTTTTTATATGTGTAGTGTGTAAAGGTCATCTCATACCTATCACAGGAATGACAAGTACTTTTGGAATACATCTTTATTTGAGTGTTTGATTGTGAAGTGCCATCTACATTAAAATAGAGAAATATTCATTTTTACCAGTGAACTCCGTACTGGACTAGTAAAATCATCAGTAACATTTTTGCTTGCGATTTTACTGAAATTTATATGGAAATGTCACATTTTACTCGAGCCCGATTCTAGGCTTATAGGTTTAAAATTTAAAACTTTTTTATCTACATTTTTCATTAGTCCAATGCTATGTGATCGAAAAATTGAATTTTGCCAAAAAAATTTTAAATCATAGCTCTATCGAAATAATTTAATGCGGAAATTTCTTCTGATCCTGTCCCGAACCCATAATGTGAAAAAACACTGCTATTGTGTTTAAGATATTGGTCAGCGATCATAAATTTTTTTTATCTTTCTAATTTTTCGGCACAAGATCGATGACAGGACATCTCGCAACAGGAGCAAATAAAATGACTTAACAAATTTTGTTCTAGCGTTCTTCCAATAGAACCTTAGTTCCATGCAATCAACGACCGTTGATTTTTAATAGCGATAATGATTCAAGCCTGAGTTGCTCAAAATTTTTACGATTGTAGGGAAGATTTATATTTGCAAATTTGGAATTTGTTCTTAAGAATTTGAATGAGTAACTATTCACTGACAACGGTTCAAATGAATTGGTTAATTGATTCTTGCGGTTCACTCTTTCGGCCACAAGATTTGACCATTTTTCTTTAGATTTTTCATGCACTATTAGTGGCTGACCATGGTTCCAAAGGGTTATATTGATTCAGGTGCCTTGACTGGTCTGGGTCGTTAAAGATATTTATGAGCGTTGGCAAGCATACATTTTACAAAATTTTAAAAGCAACTTCTTCCGACTTCCCCTTTGAATATTTTAGTTGTGACTTCCACCAGGCTATAGGTCTGGATCTGGATACGCGCCTGACCACCATCTGGTCTCAGTGATGGTGGACGTTTATAACTGTGTACTATATATAATGAGCGATCCTTACAGTCCTTATGACAGTCAGGACATAATCTGTTAGGCCTTCAGCGTTTGACCTGTGGCGTTTGTTGATAGGAATTTTGCTTTAGAAGCTTGCACTTCCATGAATCGTAGTTCGTGTCTTGAGCGTTGAAAAACTGGGGAAGCAGAGACCTGTACCGAGATTCAGCTAATTTGTGAGTGATTCACTTCAGTCACTTCTTTCACTCACTTTTGAAAATAAAATGATTCCTTTAAAAAAGTGAAGTGAGTATTTTCGAATATTAACTTCGAATGTCATTTTCACAGCTTTTTGGCTTTTTTATCTGTGAAAATGAACACGTCTGCGAAATATTATCCTCTAAACATTTTATTCAGATAATAAGGTGGAATATAATATAACATATTCTAAGAATTTAATTTTTCAGCTCTTTTCTCCCGTGCATTGGTGTCCCTGTGCACTAACAAGCATCCCCTCTAATACATTATAACTTTATTGTAGTCCATCAATTAGAACTTTCTAGTATGCAAATGGCGAGTTACAATTTATTAGTGATAATTAATTACTATACGTACTTACCATTTCTAAAATAAAATCGCTGCACGATGATTTCACTCCCAACTCACCGCAAAATTGAAGGTGAGTGAAGTGAGTGAGTGAATTTCTTAGCAGAATCAAATTTGCAGAAAAGTGACTCACTTCACTCACTTTTTGCCAATTTCGACGTAGCTGAATCTCGGTACTGGAATCGAATAGCGACTAGTCCGTACTGTACCTATGACAGTGCGGCTGGAGTTTGAAAGATTGATATCGGCTACGTCAACTGGGTGTATTATCACATAGGATTCTTGCTTGATTGAAGGCCATTGTTGGGCTCATACTTAATTGACGATCACAGACTTATCTTGTACCACTTCTGAAAAATAAGTATCATTGAAAGAAACTCTTGATTGCTTGGATATATAGTTTTTTATTTTCTTCAACCGTTCTGTCATTAGAAACTAATGTCGTTTAATTTGAATATCCAGGTTCGCAATTGAGATAACCCCGTCCAATCTAATGGTTTCAGAGTGCACCCGGAAAAGTTCGGTTGTGTATGTTTACTAACGTCAAAGTACGCCATCAATTTTGTGCGGAAAGTGGTTGGTAATTTGTTTGCGGAATAATTTTGAGGATAATATAATATAATAATAGTAGAGTGGTCGTAATAATAATGTTTGTCTTTAAAATAATATCTAATGTATAAATGTCAAATGACATTAATAGCAAATCACATCTAAACTTTGTGTGTATGAGTGACCTTATCGTGTACCCGAGAAAATTTTCAGAGCGAACCTGATGCTTTTTGGGTTGTCACCAGAGACAACCCGTGACGTTCTTTTTGCTTCAAACGAACGCTTTGATAGCACTTAAGGCGGAATTACAATGGACGCAACGGAACGCAACTGAACGGAGAGAAATGTCAAACCGGTTTACTTTGTATGCTTTTCAAATGGAGTTGCGCACAATGGACGGACGAAAACGCAGTCGTACGCAGCAAGTTTAATAAAATCTGTAATTAACGCAACTGAACGGATAAACATAACTTCAAATTAGCTTTGGGATTGTTTATTTTGTTCCGTCAAGCGAAACTGTGCTGCGGTAAGTGTGTAATAAGCAGAGAGGAAATGGAATGAGAAGAGTTTTTTGATTTTATCCATATTTGTTTATAAATTTTGGGTCAAACTTCACTGTCACTTTCAATTAATCATGCGTCCATTGTAAGCAGCTAACCTCGACGTCCGTTTTACTGCGTAAATTTGACATTTCACACCGTTCAGTTGCGTTCCGTTGCGTCCATTGTAATTCCGCCTTTAGGTGGTCTCTAGAGCGATACTGATGTTCAATCGAAAACAACATAAATTATTTTTGTTTGTTTTGTTTTTTCATCATTCGTTATAAAAAGCAAAGCCTACCCAGCTAAAGCGTTGAACGTTCGTCAAAGTATTACTAGTGCTGAATTGTGAATTGTATGTTACTCGGTTTACTCAGTGGTTGGTCAAGAGTCCGGAAATGATCGAACCGAAACAGACATGACATCATAGCCCGCCTTGACATCGGTTGCTCGTTGCTGCTTTTAGGATCTTTTTCCCCCTTACCACCGAAAAGAAACTTACAAATAGAAGTAGGAGAAAACTTTATATGGAATTACAAAATAATATATCTAATAATATAAAATATAGGCCATATCATTCTACAGGGTGATTCATAAAATAAATGAAGAAAACATCTTTAACTGCTTTTGCTCCTTCCAAACTTGTTTCACCTGAACCTAAGTATATGAAGAATTATCCAAAGCTGGCCGGTTGACAACCATTCATAGAACTCCCTGCAGAAACGGAAAGTAAATTAAATTTTGCGGATACTTAAATTACTGATGTAAGCACAGTAAATAATCTGGAAAACAGCATAATGTACATAATATATTTTCATAGAGCAATTACCTATATAATAAAATTAATATAAATTACTAAACTATTTTCGACTACCAGAGCATAATAATCACCAAATCCTTCAGTCAACTTTAAAATGAAAAAAGTGTGTGTGTGTGTGTCTGATAATAAACACACATAAAGTCAATTAACGTGAAAATTTCATTAACTATTCGTACATAGCCAAAAGCTTGTAATTTAATAAATTCATATTTAATTTATAGGAGATTACGAGCTAATGTGAGTTTATTGGCTCACCTTTGGTCGTATGAAAGGCAATTTAGCGGCTACAAAATGAAACAGGAACTGGCATTATTGGCAATTGCCAGAGCTTCTGCTTATTAAAATAACTTCGTAATTAATTATATTAGCAAAATATCGAGTTATAATATGCACAAAACATATTGGTGGTCATATGTAGTGTAGGTACTATAAGTGGGAATTAAAAATTAAAATACCTTTAGCAAGAGAGGAAATTTAGAATTTAATTATAAATTCATATTCACTATTAAATTGACTCTAATTGTCGCAATTTAAGCAAGTTTAATTTAATTATTAAATAGATAATTAAGAGCCAGCAGGCATTAGTGATTCCCATATGGGTGAGAGAACAAAAGACATATTCATTCCATAATTATCGTAGAAAAGGCGACTATAAATTGGCTATCCAGTTGGAGTTAGACCATAAAAATTCAGTGTAATAGTTTAGGAGCCAAAAGTGGCTACTGATAAGATAACGAAAGTTTTGATACAAAGAATATACTACCAAATTTGTGGGGTGGAGGAGTTGCTAATAAAATAAATAGCATCTTAGCGTCTTTACAATGAAGGCTTCTCCTCTTAATGACTGCAATTTCCTTCGCATCTTATATAATATTTCTTAATGCTGATAGTCATTACATGTCAAAATCTTTACTACATACAACAGATACGATTTATGCAAAAAGTCAGTCAGTGATTATCGAGAACGAAGAATTTTCTCATTCCGTTATCGCAGACTTAAGACTAGTGATAGTCGCGTAGCATACGCTGCGTTATGAAATAATAGCTAGTGAAACCTGGTATGTAGCTCCAGAGTACTCCTCCAGATTCTGCTGTTTTCATGGTGTTGATTCCACCGAAGTATATAATGCCATTTATTCTATTAAAACGAAGGCTGTTGGCTCAGATGGTATGTCACCGGGCATTATCAGTCAACTACTACATCTTTTTAATACTTGTATTACCATGTCTGTATTTCCCGGTGAATGGAAAATTGCTAACGTGCTCCTAATACCTCACATATCTACCCTGTGTAACCCTCTAACTTCAGACTTATTAACTTAACTGTGTTTTCCTTTGAAAGTATTTGAAAAACTTTTATGTTATCAAATCCAGAAGCACTTACGAGAAAATGAAATGTTCAGCAATTTCCAGTTAGGCTTTCGGCCTGGATATAGTTGTCGAAATAGCATCTTCCGATATTCGCTCTTCACTCGACTAGGGAGACGTAGCTATTTTACTGTTTCTCAAGTTTTCTAAAGCATGCGATAGTATTTGTCACAGTAAGCTTCTAAATAATCTATCCAGCCGTTATAATATTTCAAATATTGCTGTTACACTAATTAATATTTTCTTTACCCAGAGAGCTCAAAAGGTAAGTTTTGACAATGGCAAGTATATGAGCTCTACAAAGATCTATCCTAGGTCCGTTGTGTTTCAGTCTGTACATTACCGACTTACCTTCGATGATCCGTGATGCAAACATACTCATGAATACCGATGATGTTGGCGATAACTTGTCATATAAACTCGTTGGAGCACAGACGCAATATAGAATCCCGCTTGTACCTTTATCACTACATGCATAAAATGTCCAGTCTGATCCCTTGTAGATTAATTCCTGCACGCAATATTCGCGCTGCAAGCCGCTATAGACCTTTATTCTTTAAAATACTTTCAGGCATAAAGTAATGCTTTTATGCCTCCAACTGTACGAATGTGGAACAGTCTACCATCTTTTGTTTTTCCACTGCCTTACAATATGTCAAGATTTAAGAGCGAAATACATCAGTTTCTCCGACACTCTCTTCATGTCCCCTAATCTGGTCCTTATCTCCTTCCTGCCATGCCATGATTTGCATCATACACTGTAAAAATGCACAAAGCTTAGATATTTTTCCCTAAGATTTAGAGAATATTACCTATTTAGGGAATATTACCCCACATTTTAGGGAATATTCCCCACATTTTAGTGAAAAATATATAAGCTTTGTGGCAGCAATTGTGCAAATTTTTTTAATGTGTAGCGTATCCCCGGTCATAGCTTTATAAAATGAACAAAAACTGAACTCTGAACATGGAGATTTTCTATTTTTACATTCTACGTTTTTTTCATCCTGCGATTGAAGCTTGTTCTTATCCAATAAACCGTGAGGTAATACCATTGAACCATTTTCAAAACATAGCCATAAGTTCTTGCAAGGCAAGCATTTTATATAAACCATTTCTAGTGTAATCAGCTACTCCTGTATTTAGACATCTAATCGTTAGGAACATGTTGCAAGAACGGATATTTTGGTTCCACCAACAAATTATGAAAATTCTTAGAATAATAAAAGTCTACCAAGATAACAAAATTATTTATGAAGGTACCAATATCGTTATACTTTCCATTCGTGAAGTGATGATAAAGTCAACTGGAATTTCTACCTTATTTTTCTTTATATACCTTTTTGTAGGGGGGTAAATATTATCAAATAACATTATTTTTACTTTTCACCTTATATGTATTACATTTTCTCATAGATAGTTATACCTGAAGAAGAAGTTTTTTAAGAATTTTCATAGCTTTTACAGACCCTGCCAGCACATAAATAGTGTGGTGTTTTCAGATAGAGCACAACTTGTATGCCCGGAGACATGCATTAATGCAATGTGAAGGTGTAACCCGAATATATTCTCTCAAGTCAGGCGTTATTCATCTTACTTTATGGTTAGTTGGCTTAACCCTAAGGGGAATATGAGTCTAGGACTTATTTATTATCACACGGTAACATAGAAGGGAAAATGTAAATTAATTACACCAACACCTGATATAAAAGCATGGAGACTACTAATATACTACAAAGGCGCATTAATTTGTCTGAATTTCAAAGAGTAGGTACACTGTGGATAAAGTACATACATAAATCTATGGTAAAATATATTAACGCGGTCCAACGATGTGATGTTCATCGAGTGAGACAATGGTAAATTTTGTGAATTTATCTTTTACTCGAACAAGACTCAAAACATTTCGTTTCATTATAATTAATGCTAATAAAAATATCACGGAGTATCCACATTTTTGTAAACAGTGTTGCACTTTTTAATTTTTTTTAAATATTTTTTTAAAACGTCCAGATTTACTGTCCAATGTCGAAAATGTTATAAAACTTTTCTCTGCTAATGGTAAAATTGGGTTACGAATTAAATTTGCAAGAGCTTGTAACAATATGTGCCAAACAATTTTTTTCAGTATTTCATTGTTAAATTACAAAATGTTTTCCTGAAATCTGCTTACTTTTATACTGTGTTACGTGTACGACTAAACGGCTTTTGTCTACCTATGAGCAATATAATGTCTGGCCGCTCCAGATAATATAATGAGCTAAGGTAAACTAAAGTTGAACTGAAACCTTATCATTAAAATGCGGAGATCCAAAAATCTCTTATTACAGCTGCGGGCTAAATCTCCGGGCAAGTAAAACTTTGGCCAAAACAATTTTTTCTGTAATGCGACAGATTAAACGTGATTATACCAGCAATTAGGCATAGCACTCCTGTTTGTTGGTTGATTGTCTTACTGTGCTTGTTAAAAGTGTCCAACTCTGAGTTCCACCTAGCCATATACTTCACTTCCTGCAGTAGACATGAAAAATGCATCAAAGAAAATTCCCTGGTGCTTTGCCAACCCAATAAAAAAAAAAAATAAACTAGAAGATAACTAAAGGAGTTGTTTTAAAAATTAGGCCAAACTATGCACAGTTCAAGGCAATATGAAAGTAGAGGAGGACCAAATAAATAGTCACCTGTTAAAAGTTTCTTTAAATTCTACTTTCTATCTTGATAACTTTTTTAAAAAATCCTCTTTATCGATTTTGTTGATTTTATACATTGTATGTTTGCACAATTTATCTTTGTCGTAATTATCATATGATAGTAATAAATATTAACCTACCAAAAAATGGATTTTATGAAGAAAAAAACCATCGAAATAAAAAGTGATATTCGAATTCGAACTCAAATTTCGAAATTGTCTAATTAAAAATGGGTTGGTCGATTTGGTAAATAGGAAAATATCTCCAATCTCTTTTTCGTGTTATAATTTATTATTCGAATAGTTCGAAATTCGAAGATTGCATTTTTATGAAATTTCCTTTGCACATAATGAATTTATTGTGCAGCTCACATTACCCGGTATCTATTTGGAAGGTTGTTTGAGATGCTTTCGAAAACGTCTTTAGAAAAAGAATAATCTTTTGCACTCATGGTGTTAACAAGAAAGATACTGGCAATCATTTCGAATTAGACAGAGATTCAAAAAGAAATTTTCTGTGTATTCACTTGAATCTAATGCATTTGGATTTATGATACCGTAAATTTTTAGGACAACAACTGTACTTATTTTAGGTTTAATATACCCAAATGTAAAAAACCTTTTTCCTTATTGAACGTCGAACACATAAACACAAAAAACTTGAATGTGAAGTTAATGTCAAAGCAAATTATAAAAGTAGGCAAAATGTAATTGTATGGGCAGTTTTAACATTTTATGCAAATGACTAAGTATTACGAGTTTACAATTAAAAAAAATATACGTATTTTTGAAAATGGCTAAAAAGAAGGAATGCATTTTTTGCAAATCACTAAATATTAATAATATCCTACATTAATTTACACGCAGACCTATTTAGACATCCAATTATTAAAGGTCGTCATGTACTTTTATTATTTAATTTTATTGCTGCAGCTTTTTGTTTGGGTATTGAGCTTAGCTTTTTTTTCTTTTTGATAGGCAGGTGGGCAAGAGATCCCAAACGAGGAGGCCAGGGCGGCCCATTGTATTAACCTGCTAGAAACCACCTCATCAAAACTTTCCTTTCCTTTTAATCTATATGAGCTTGGTGGTGACAGACAGAATATTAACAAAGATCTTACCAGGATGCTAAAAGCCACAATATCTGAATAATGTAGCATAGGTATTCCTTGAAACTTTTATATAAAAATAAAGCAACCACAATAATAACAAGACCGCTCAATAAGGTTCTTTTGAAGACTTTTAAATTTTTGTTATTTTTATTCACTATTGGTGGCCGTGGACGAGTCGGCAAAAGTTCACAAATAACGTTCTGAAACTTAGGTATGTACTTGAAAATTTCTTTTGCACAAATATCAACTGGCTTACTGGCTAGAGCCCTAGATAAGAAAATGATGTTAGACTTTTTGTGTCTCAGATGCGATTTTGTCTTATTGTACACTCTTTAAGATAGCGGAAAGCATATACCTACAAAGCTTTTCCAAAGACAAGACAAGTAGTGAAGGGGCTGGATCAAGTATTCTAGCCTTACTTTGCTTAGAACGAATTAAGGCTTTACAATCTGACTAAAATCCAACTATGAATTACACTTCTCAAAAGTTTTTATTTTAAGGTGGTTAACTATTGAGTCACTTTCCCATGCGTATTGTTGCTGATTGAATCAAATTTTTATTATATTCACATCTGTATGTATGAAATTGTGCTATCAGAATAAAATAGAAATGAATGGTTTTGCTAGGGGGGAACAAAAATCTAGATATGCTGTCTGTGCTTATAATAGTTGAACTCTGTCATTCAAACAACGCATCCAAAATGTTCCCACTAATCATACCAAGACTTAATATATACCTATTTCTACCATAGCGGGTCAAATGACCTGACTTTATGTTTCATGCTTGAATGTATGAAATATGGATGTTAGGAAGGAAATAAAAATATAAATTAAATTTATTATAATTAAACAAAATAGTATGTTGAGCATTTCTATTACAAAAGCAAAAAATAAAAATTTTTAATTCATAGTTCATCGCATTTTTTACATATAAGTGTGTCCATTGTACATTTTCCGCAAACATATTTTTTACATTTAGAGCAAATTTTGTTGGTTTTATTTTCTTTACAGTATCCTATTTGACATCTCATACGTTTATAAGCATCTGTAGTAGACTTAGGCAACGATCCTTTCGTATTTGTTTCTTGTTTTGGTTGTTCACGGGATTCTCGAAAATCGGCGCCAAGTTCTTCTGCTAGCTTGAGTAAAAAATCTTGTCTCGAGATATTTTCTCCTGTCGTTTGCTTGTACAAAATCCAGGCATTTATGCCAGCTAAATCAAGGATATTGAAAAAAACTTGGAGAGGCCATCTGCAAGACTTAGATTTTGTAGTAAATTTCCTCGCCATTTGATCGGTCATGTCTACACCAAATTTGGTTTTATTGTAATATGAATTTATGAATTTATCCGGCTTGTTAGGCATGTATTGCGTAAATCTACATCGTACTTTGGTCGGAAATAGCTGTTCGTCTATAGTAATATTTTCACCCGGTTTGTAACAGTTTTGGCTGTTCTCAATGAAAATATTCCAAATTGCAGATACCATAGCGAATTTATCTGTTTTCAAACGTTGGCTCCTCTGACTTTTTTTATCAAAACGAATAAATCTAAGAATTTCGGTAAAATTATTTCTGCTCATAGTTTCAGAAAAAAATTTAGGCCCCCATATGTTATTCCACAAAAAGGAAATATTCAAATTATTTGCTCCATATGCAGCTCGCATATAAAATTGCAATAAATGCATCTAATTTTTTTTTAGATAAACTCCAATCGGAACCTAACACTCTCTTTGCTTCTTCTATTGTGCATGTTCTTATATGGTTCATAATCCGGTGGTCAATTATCAATGAAAATGCAGTACTAACTTTACCTTTCATTATATGACGTTTTGCATATCCTGTTGGGCCTACTTCTTGCCTGAAAATGTTATGAAGTGGTGCTCTTCCAGGTGTGCCACCTACTTGCATTTGTTGCCAAACAGATCCATCATTCGCAACATTTTGTTCATTTATTTCTACTTCACTTTCTTCCGAACTTGAGAGTAATCTTATTCTTTTTTGGCCACTACATACATTCACAATATTTTCCTCTTCATCGTCAGTATCTGTAGAATCAAACTCATTTTTATTTGCAACCAATATATCTTCATTTTCAGAAAATTCATCTTCACTAATTTCTGAAAACTCTTCGCCAATATTATTTATATCTTCTAAGAAGTTGTACTGTCTTGTTTGCTTCGACATTTTTCTGGGTAAAAAATGACCTGTATTACTATAGCTATCAAAATAAAATATAAGCTAGGTACTTACCAAGACTTTCAATTTTTGCCACTTTTTCTTACACTAAAAAGCTATTTTCAATCTAAAATTTGATATTTTCTTGAAATTATTCTGAGCTATTTTCGTTGAACTACTTTACGCAACAGTCTTTGGAAGAATGTGCAACTTACTGACTACAAATATGACTCGATAATCTCATAAAACAAAAAAATTCTCTCCGGGTCAAATGACCCGTTGTGGTAGATATCGGTATACAACAAGGATTACTCAGAATAAACAAAACAAAACAAAAAAAAATTTTTTTATAACTGTACATTAATTACTTAGAAAAAGTCATGAAGTCAAATGTGCAAACGCAATAAAATTATACGTGCATTTTCAATGCAAAAGTTCAAAATGGGTCATTTGACCCGTTATGGTATGTTTAGTGCACAATTTTCTATCTAAGTTACTATCAAATTTCTGTGTATGGTTCAGTGGGAATGCTACGGATCGTAGGATTTGGACTAATTTTGTCGTTAAAAGATAGATAAAGATCCAATTAAAAGATTCAGTGCGACTCATAACTAAAAAAAATTCCTTATATCAATGTATAACCCAAGTAAATCGAGCATTAAGTATCGATAGAGATGTATACCTACTTTATGAAACATGTGCCACGATCGTGTCGTACTTAGAGGATATTACATCAAAATTTCGTTTCATACGAAAACGATAAATGTACGATCGCTCTAGGAGGCAAATCAGATACGGTAAAGGAGACTGGAAATCGAATTTAGAAGAAAACGGAAATTTGGTTTCGAAAATGATCCTATGATAATCTTTACTGGGACAAAAATATTGAAAGTCTTACATCGATCCTTTGAATAACAAATCGGATTTTGGGAAAGGAGTGTAAATGGGATGCAGCAGAAAAAGGAAGATTAAATTAGGCGAAGACTGTCTCGAAAAGCAGGACGATTATGGAGTCAGCAAAGTAGAGCTACTATAGAAATACAAAAGTAATTTAAAGGAAAAAATACAAATCAACCATGTATGATATGAGTAAAAATATACATTTATTTTATTTAAATTGATTAATAAGTAAATGAAATGACATCCGAAAAAGTGAAAAGATTGATGAGGTATGTCGAATAAAAGGGTTGTTATCCTGTAGGTATCCATGGACGATAATATCAATCTCGACGGTTTTTCATATCCAAATTTTATCTTTTTAATAAAATTCATTTGAGCATTAGTAAAAAAAAAATATCTTTAAAGTACTCTTATGGAAGGAAAATTAAGATAACTTTACACAAAAATCTATCGTGATTGCATTCATAAAAAACACATTAGTTTAAAAAGATAAATACTTAAGTACCGTTCGAACAAAATTATCCTCCTTCAAGAAACGATAAAAAATTTATGTGGAATTTTCCTTTTTTTTAGAGATTTAAAATATCCTGAAAATACGGAAAAACCAAATGGTATATAAGTTAACACACAAGCATACTAGTATACGTATGTACATACATACCTACTATATGTAAGCCAAATAAACATGAAAAATAAAAAATATAAAATTCAAAAGAAAATGTTTTTAAAAGGACTTAGGATTAAGGTGGCGTTTCAATGGATCCTTCTTAAAAGTTCTGGAAAAAACCTCATAGGGAATATTTCTCTGTAAAATGTAACCATGTACAGGATTTTTAAAGTTGGCCCCAATTCTGATTGATTACTTTCATAAGAAGCATGTCGTACACGTGCAGTACGAAAGCTGTAAATTTATTTCTCGTTTTCTATGATATTTATAAATAGGGAATAAGCTATAAGAAAAGTATTAAAGGAAATCATAATTTCACTTATTACCATTGCTATATACCTACTTCAGTTCTTAAGATTTCCTATATTACGTATACTATGACAATTGCGGTACCTATAGTTGTTGTTGGTATGCAACATGTAATCAAAGATGCAAGTTGTAATGATTTTATTAAGACGTAGGAAATCGATTTCTTTTTCAACCCTACCATCACCACTTTCGTTTTTCTTTTGTTGATAGTTAAGTATAGTAGTTATGACATATGTACGCAACTAGTAACTTTTTGTTGTTCTTGGATTCATGCTGCGGCTACCTGAATTAAAAGATTTTGAAATCCGTAAAATTTTTCGGTTTTTAGCTGCTGAGTTATAAGAAAATCGTAGCTTTATACATAATTATCACAGAGCCTTAGTCTTTAGCTTATTTTTAAAACAAAGTATGCAATGAGTCAGCGAAAATAACATAAAAAGTAATAAAAATATCCTTTATCCTTGAATATCTCTAAATGCATCCATTGAATTTTTTCATTTTGTTTCTTTTAATTAATGCTCATAATATTATCAGTTAAATAAAAAATTTTCTAGAATTTCAATTTTGTTCGTCAATAGACTTCTATTATTTTTGAAAAAATAAAAACAAATCATGCAAATTTGTAGTGTTATTCTTTGTCCCAAGTTTTAGACCAAGAATACATTTTTTTTTGTGTCACCTAAAATGTGACATGGTTCTGTCTTTTAAAACATATAAATAATAATATTTAAATAGCTACTTCTACATATTAAAAAGGTTTTTATATTATGCGAGAAGTGAAACGTATGGACACGTAGATTCCAAGCCGTACTGAAGCGTATAAGGTTTTTGGTGATACAAAATGTTTATTTTTTCATTTTTCAGCCCAGTTCGATTCGTTTTGAATTAATCTGATTTTTTTTATTTTTTTTCAATAATTATTTTTCATTTTCTATTTTTTATTTGTATTTTCGAGTCACTAAATTTCGCTATTTCGGACCTATTGATAAGTTAAAACCAACACTTGAAACTTGCCACCCAAAATCAAATGGGTTGTATGAGGGAATAGCAAATAAATTTCTTTTCGCTTTTGGTGTTATGCCGAAGAATCTAATAAATAGCCTTCATGGACAAGTATAAGGTTTATATTGTAATAAATAATAGTAATCTTATTTAATAATGACCTATTGGTAGGTATTCTAGTAACAATATTAGTAATAATCATAACTAAAAAAAAAATTACGATGATGGATTATGCTTACAGGGGACACCCCATGCTTTGCATTCTATCTGCCTCAGAGATGGTCCAAAAACGAATACAGTGCAATGCTTTCTTGACCTTAGATCTAAAAAATTATTGGTCCTACTTAAATTTTGTATAGAAGCTGTTTTTTGGTTTTTTTTTGTAAATTTTCATACCAAATATTTTTTATAATAACTAAAGTTAGCGCAAAACCAATGGATCACGAATTCGAAAAAAAAATTATTTTTGCGACTTTTCTTTCTCTAACTTGTTTTACGCACACAATTTTACAAATTTACTTTTGATACAATATTTTAGGTTAGGTTAAGTAAGAGGGGTGCCGGTAGAAGTGGAAACAGATGAAGATCCATCCTGCTTCCCTTAGGAATCCCAGGGTACATCTGAACTCTTTATTTTGCAGCTCCTCCAGCCTTGAAAGAAAGTAGCTACTTAATAGCCTACCCCTTTTATTCATCACACCGGCACTCGCAAGGACGTATTGGACGAACTTGATTTCCTCCGAATCCATATAAAAACCATTCGCCGCTATTCCCAGTCTTCTAGGATGGTTTTCTATAGAGCAGTGATCCGTAATATCTCCTACCAGATTCCTCGTATTTCCTGTTGATCCACCGAAGGCTTGTATTTTAATAGGCGCCCCTGATGAACCCTCTTCTAAGGATCTTATCGGAATCCTCACAAATTATCGCTGCGGAGCTATCCTTTTCAGAGCCATTTTGGTTCAACCCATCAGCCATTTCATTGCATTGAATATCCCTGTGGCCAGGTACCCAGCATAGGGTCACTTTGTGCCATGTATTCAATTTCTCAAGACTGGTCTTGCAGAATTGCACAATTTTGATTTAACCAGGATTGCATCCAGCGCATTAATGGCTGACTGGCTATTAGGGTAAATGCAGATGAGCCGCGCGGACCCTCTGCACAAAAGTAGATACCAATAGCGTCGCCTGGTAAATTGCTGCAAGTTCTACCTGAAAGACACTGTATTTGTCCAAAAGTCTATAAGACTTGTTCCACTAGCATTTTCTGGAGTACTCCCCAGCCCCTGTGCCACCGCTCGCCTTGGATTCATCCGTAAAGATAGAAATATGGGATATTACAATCACCTCCTTCCTATGCTAATCGCTTCTGATGGGCATAATTGCATTGACACCCCACCAAGATTTAAGAGAGGTATTTGATGGTCTGTTTGTTCCCTGTAATCATTACAGTCTATCTTCTGCCCAAAACCCCTCTCCCGTAGAAGAGGATCGGCCGAACTATGGCAGGGTACATCTGTCGTAACAGCCTGGGTTTTAATCTGCAGTTACCACCAAAAATTCTTTGTAAGTGTAGAAGACCACAAAAACATAATAAAATAAGTCCTAAAGTGATTGAACTTTATTATTGTAATTGGATTCACAAACAATAAAATTCTATAAATACTATTTTCATTATATAAATGAAAACAAATTTTATCGAAATAAATAATCTCTTTTTTTACCGGACACGCAGCAGACGTTTAATAAAATTTATAAACTTGCTGAGAGTAGAGCAGAGCAGACCATCCTTTTACCATAGTCATCAAATTCGTGACTATTACGTCGTTCGCAGCAATATTGTTCTCCATATAACTTTCAACCCAGAATCTTCTCTGTTTCACTTCTGGACCAAAAGTGATTAATCTTTTAAAGAATATGAACTTTGGGTAAAGGAATAAATCATAAAAATCTAAAAAGAGTAAGAGTTTACATCTCTTGCGTACTTGGTTGGGTGGAAGTGAAGGAAACAGCTGTCTTGGAATTTATTTCAAGAAAAAAAAAAAATGTGTAAAGTTCCTAAATGTGGCATGCATTTTTTAGCTTTCTTGGTAATGAGTTTTTAAGCGATTTTACTAAGTTTTCAGTTTTGGTTTGGATCAGGAAAACTGTTAATAACTTTTAAATGGATACTTTCCGGGTGTTAAAACTAAAAGGCAGACTTGCGGCTTGTTAATTTAAGTGCAATCATTTAAAAATGTATTTATAACACGGTGGTAGTCATCAAAATGAGAAAATGAGACTTTTTGTCGGCTTTGGTTATCGCAGACCGTGAAGGAACTATTTAGTGTACATTTGTCGAGTGATGTTTTATTGACGTTATGGCAGTCGGGGTTGTTAATTTTAGTTTTCAAGTAGTCATAGCGTTCATTATTATTCATAACTTGGATGTGGAAGGAATATGGAGTGCAACAGTGTCAATACAAAAACTTCTTATAATTGAATATTTTCATACTTCTTGGTAGCAGCTGATTAATAACTGCGATCAGTTTATAATATGTACAAGCCTTTGACCTTCGATCTTGGGTACAAAATGTTAGGGAGCCTGCTTTTTTGTTTTATCTAAACTCAAGTATTAGGAGACTATAATGAAACTAATATAAACCTGTAATACAATAGTTTTGGAACCACAAATATCGGTCAACCTGGAGACGGAATTAATATGCGTTTAAGTCTATAGCTTAATATGTGATGCAGATCAGATGTGCCACCCTCCACGCGTCCTACAGTTTCATTCAGACGAATAGAGAAAACCGTCTCAGATTTACTTACATGAAGAACAACAAAACAATATACATATCAGTATCACCATAGATAGCTTAACTACAAAATTCAAAGTAAAACAAAAATACTAGAACGCGTCTATCTCAGGGAGGACTAGCTAGCAGACTGGCGCCTTGAGGATCAGATATTGCGATTTTACTTATATTTATTTGGGGTACTTTAAAGCTCTTGAACTTTAGAGCTTTTGTGGAACTTTTGAAGCTTTTAAGGGTAATTTTCATTTTCCTTACAGCTGTGAGATGTTCCAGTTAATTTTGGGATTTTTGAGCAAATTTGCGAGTTAAACTCTCCTTCCTAAAAAAAAGTAACATTGAGAAGTAAAATCATATGCGATCAACCTGCATAACTAATATAGTAAGCATTCTGGACGCTGGTATATGAGTCCAGTGGGTCTGAAAGGATTAAGTCAACACTTGGCCTTTTTGAGGTTGATGTTCAAATCGACTATACGTACCCATACCCTTGATCTACTCCAAGACTATATTTGACATTTGATGTAAAACTAAATTCTACAATCTTTTCTCCACGCTATGTTTGTTATATTATATCGGCGCTATTGGGAAATCATAGGAAAGTCTTTTATCGGAGTAATTTTGTTTTAGTTGAACGGCAATTTAAACCATTCTTTTGTCAAATTTCTTTGG
Source organism: Dioctria rufipes (assembly GCA_963924295.1). Lineage (NCBI taxonomy): Eukaryota > Metazoa > Arthropoda > Insecta > Diptera > Asilidae > Dioctria > Dioctria rufipes. Next base: position 17,879,466 of record OZ002740.1, on the reverse strand, counting down.
GAAAACATCAAGAAATTGCGAAATAATTATGGTGTTTAGAGTAATGAATTTAATTCTGCCACGTTTGTTAGCTTGGTTGGAAGAAGACTTGGCATATGAATGCTGAACTTATTTTACAATCCTGCACAATTGGTGACTGGTCCACGGTTGCCAAAGTATTTAATGTCTACTAGGTTGACTTAGATATACATACTACTTGGCTTTGATATCTTCATATTATGGTAAGCATAGAAGTAGACCCGATATATGGATTTTTCAGCAGGGTTTGTATAGCGTTGTGATAACGTTTCTCTTAGTGTGCCCAGTGTGTATACTGATAGATGTAATATGAAGTCAGTGACATCCAAAACAATGTCCGAACCAGTGGCATAGTGTAGATTACTGCCACCCGGTGCGACACATGAATTTGCCGGCCTCCATATTTTCGTAATTAAGCAAACAAATTGAGATACTCTGTCACTATTTCAAATGAATTCAAAATAAAACGTCTTTCTTAAATTAAAATTTCACTCTGCATCATGTTTTTGCAATGCAAACTCTTTAATACGTTCGTCAATATTAATTTATACCTCTTGTCCGATTGCCAAAATAGCTAGCTTTTTTAATTCAACGTGGACATTTTAAATGTTAAATAATTTTTAATCAGTTTGAATTTAGGCTAGCTTCTCTCGCAACTGTCATTACTCATGGCAGCTGGAAGAAATATTGTACATATTATAAATATATTAGATTATTCTCCTTTAAGTGTGTTTGGACTCATATATAAATTTTAATGAATCCAGTGGGCCGGAATCAATAATTTCTTTCTTACAGTGTATTGTATCTACGTAAACCTGTCGACGGACGCACTCAATTTTAAACTCTTCTCTGTCAATATACTGAGGAGATTGATCGAGGTTGCATACCTCATAATAGGCGCCCAATATTATTGTAGGTCTTAGCAAGGCATCGATTTTTTTAGAGGCATCGTCGATTTTATATTCGAGCAAGGCTTTACTGGTTTTTGTTCGACTTTCACAGTCTTCGTATGTTATTAGTTTGTTTATGACTGTGGCCTAATACTGCGGACAAGAGTAGCTAGCCTGGCCGCTCCCTGCCACCCCCACATCTGTGACGCCTGGGGCCATAGCCTCCTTTGCACCGCGCACGCTACGCTACTGGTTCAAACACCTTGGAAATAATCGTCACAAACTCGACAAATAGCGTTTTCTTCCATCCCTACAGGACTTGAGATTCATGGCCGGACATCGCATTTAAAAAAAACAAAAAATGATCAAAGTCTGGAGTACACACCCATTCGAAATGACGACTATCACTATCTTAATTATTTTAACTAAGGGCGGTTGTTATCGTACAGCTTGCTTTTGGAATTTTAATGATGTTCCAATAATCACAATCCCATCGGATTTTTAGACTGATTAAGTCGAAGTTTCTCATCTAACCTGAGTTTGATGTAGGAATTTAGAAAATCTGGATTTCTGGATCAAAAGGCGAACGCGTACTTTTTCTAAAAGTTAGAATAACTAGATTAGGATGATTTATGTATTCGCCGTTTAAAATTTAAAGTTTTACATTTCCCGAAATTTTGCATTTTAGCTTTTAGAATTTTGAACGTCTAAAATATCATTTGGCAATTGTAGTATACACGGTAAATTAGCGCAAAAAGATATAGTAAATAACAAAGGATCTAAAATGGATCCCTGCGGTACTTCACTGAAATTTGGAATGAATTGAGATATACTATTCGCCAAGATAATTCATTTTTTTTCTTCAATAGCTGTGCTAGTCATGGATCGAGTGCCGTCCTAACAAATTATATTTGCTGTTTGAAATGCCTGTTCAACAGATCGCCTGGGACTAATAAATACTTCTTACCTCTTTACTATATAATTTTTAATTTGGGTAATACTATAGAATAGAATCCTTAATATTGATAATCTGGGAATATTGCAAAGATCGGTGAGATACTCCAGAATGGAATAAGTGGAAGAAGACGGAATAGCGGTAATTAAAATGAGCAAGCTAACAAGTATAAAAATGAAAAGTAGTTTCGAAAGTAATATTGTTTTCGGAAGACCTAATCGAGGCTTTACATATTTTCGAGTTAAAGGTACAAGCACGCCAACATTATTTCACATCATGCTTTTTCCAAACTCCATTGCTAAATATTTATAAAGGGACCTATCTAGCATCTTTTCAATAATGAAATTCGAATTCATAAAAAAAAGAAGGACAACGTCCTTGAAGCCGAATCCTATATAGGTATACTCTTAGAAAGTACTTAAAACTTTTATCTTTTATAAATTTTATTTCTATGAAATCGAGCAAATTTCACATTTCAATAAGCAGCTTTGGTTGTTTTTCTAATTTCCATTTACAGCAATTCAATTTCCCTTGAAAATTCAGTTTCATTGATTAACGTTAATGCCAAAAGCTTTTCCAATTCAAGTTTACATAAACAGTTTAAAGGAACTTTGGAAGAAAACTCATTTCAACGAACATAAACATCTGTGACTATATACCTATCTCTATCAGATATCAACTTTCAAAAGATTCAAATCTTCTTATCTGCTGATGACAATGTTGTCAGGTAACAGAATTTCGCAGTTAAATAATTATTTTACAGGATTTCATTCTACAAAATGCGGTTGAATTTGTAAACTTCGAAGCAACTTCAAATACAACATTTTCTCAGTAAACTCAACTTTCAGCAATTCACAGTCATTAGACACTTATGTCCTGGAGATAAATAGATTTTCGTTTTTCATTTCAAACAATAAATTCATTTTCGCAACGTGTAAACTTGAGAAGACTAATGAACCGAGGAAACCTTTGATGTTACATTTAATTAGATCTTTCTTCGGCGGTGTAATCTTAAAATTCCTATTGAAAAATAAAAGCTTTCAAACATTTCTGTATACACTTCGATTGCCATTGCGAAGTTTTTGAATTCTTTTGATATTTGAAAAATTGGATGACTTGAGGTGCATTTATCCTACAGTCTAGAGACTAATCGTTGGAAGGAGAAGGACTTAAAATTTAAAAATATTCAGAAATTTATAAGGAGAGAAGTTCTGGGTGTAAGGAGAATCACATTAAGGGAAAACTTTCATCATAATGATGCGTGACAGCTAACTATTGTGATGTCGGGAAGTACTCAAATAAGATATAAGTTAGGTATTCTAAGTAACCTTATGGTTTTATCAGAAAAGAGAATTGAAAGAAGTATTGATCTCTAAAATATACGGTTTGATTGAGATTTTTGTTAAGTTAGCTCTAGTACAGCATTTTAGGTCAAAATCATTTTAGCATATCTTTACCATAAGTTGAATGTTTGCTTCGATCAAACCTTTATTGAAATATTTAAAGTCAAGACGACTACGGAATTTGGGTAAAAAAAAAACAAAAAAAAAATTGGGAAGGAAGGAATTTATACTTTGCACTCAGATTTCTCCTCTAAGGGAACATCGTTTTAGTGAGACGTCTATAAAATATCATTGTAAAGGTTTATATGAGGAATACGTACAGATAATATATAGGGTGTTTCCACCATGGTGGTCCATAGAGCGGAAGGTGATAGTAGACAAGCAAAAAATTGTATGGAAGGGGGGGGGGGAGAGAGTTACAGGGTGTTTAAGGAAAAAATGCTAGTTTTTCACAAAACACCGTGTATCTTAAAAACTACAGGGCGTATGGTCGCGGTTAAGATTTCGTTGTATGTAGAATTTCATGGCCTTTCCAACGACCGCTCAACCAGGCCCATACCGCTCTCCGCTCAAGAATTATGGTTGTCTAAATAAAAAAAAAATGATTTTGTTACCTTTTTTGTTTTTAAATTTAACTTCTATTACTTTTGCAAAAGGTCGTCAACATAACTTTTTTTTATAAAAACTGTAAACTGTGGACTCTCCTCTTTAATTTGACATATTACACCTTATATGTTAACTATAGCCGTTAAATAGTTATTAACTCATAACCTATTCAGGGCACACCGAAATTAGACGATATTTTTAAAATGACGTGCTAAGGGAATAAATTATCCTTAAGAATAGGTTTGAAAATAGGTTTGAGAATAGGTTAAGAACTAATAACTCTTAAAGGGCTACAGATAGTACATAGGGTCAAATTAAGGAGGAGAGTCTACAGCTTACAGTTTAAATATAAAAAAAAAGTTAAAATAAAGAAAAAGGTAACAAAATCCTAAATTCTTAGTTAGACAACCATTATTCTTGAGAGGAGAGGGATACAGGGCTGATTGAGCAGTTGTTGGAAAGGCCATGAAGTTCTACATACAATGAGCACTTAACTGTGACCATACGCCCCTGTAATTTTTCAGATACAGGCTGTTTTGTGAAAAACTAGCTTTTTTTTTTAACCACCCTGTAACTCTCCCCTGCCACACAATTTTTGGTTCGTCTGAATGGGTTACTGCTTAACTTTACAAAGGCGCAGTGTATTTTTTTCTATACCAGAACACTGAACGATATTGACATACCTGCTATAAGTTTGAATGGTTCTACATTGCCTGTGCTCAATAAAATTACAAACTTTGGGATTGCTCTGATCTCCGGCATAAATTGTTGTGATAATACTTAAGTCATACTTAGCGAAATCTATACCAGTTTAAGAAGGCTATGGCTCTGTGTGAGTATTTTAGACAGCCTCAATAGGCTGCGGCTAGTTAAGCCATAAATTATGTCCTACTTTCCTCTTGGAAATTTGATTTCTCCCAATTTAGATATTAAATGCGCTAGGAGAGTTCATTTAGCTTTCAATGATTGCCCTCGTTGTTTTATTTTTCGTTTAAGAAAATTTTACCACTTTTCTTCTTACAGTATAGAGGGTATAGGCTTTGTCGGATGCTGAAGCTACTTTTCGTTATGACCGAGCATCTGAGATCCACTGACAGAGCAGATTATATTGCAACGTAGTGCGCATGACGAGGATATTTGATATTCGAAAACCTCACTGATTCTGGGACAACTACTATTTAGCTTATATACATAAATTATCCCCTAGCGTTGATAAAAATTCACAAATATCTCTGTAAGCCGTATGTATTTTAATATAGAGATTGGTTTGATTGAGGATGGTGTACAACGCATGAATGACTATCTTAAGCGAATTTATTTATTGACAATCGTAAATAATCCGGCACTCAATACAGCAAATCTTGCTGTATTTTGCAATATATAAATGATATTGATGTAAATGACCAACTCCCGCTAAATTTAAATACGTAGCTGCCTTTTGCCGTAAATGAGAATAATGTGAATGATCGATGAGCCTGTTCCGACTTCATCAAGGCTCTTATCAGCGACGTCTATGGGTGTCTTCGAAACATTTTAGTTATGTCACATTTTAGTGATGTTAGCCTAATGTTTCTGTCATTCTGCCAGCACTGGTAAACTAAACGTAGCCTTTAATTAGTGTATATATTTTATTTCTGAATTGCAATGCTTTGGATGCTCCGTTAAAACTTCTCGAACATACAGGGGTTTAATTTTCATGCATAAAATTATACATACAAAAAGATATCTGCAAGAATGTTTAAATTTTCTTCGTTTTGTAATACTCCGAATTCTCTTCCGGCGGAAGTTTAGCAGCCGACCTTAGCTGGTCCATTGAGGAATAGTTTAAAGATATTTTTACATATACATATGCTATATGCTGCTATTATGGCCTTTCTTCTCGTATTCTTAGCTTCCTTTCATTTCCGGCTCTTGTAATCTTCCACTGCCTATAGTATTTATTAACTTAGACACTTAGTGTTGATTAAATTTAATATTTCGTAGTTATTAAAATTAATGGTGCAAGCAAAAGATTGTAAGTCTGTTGTACAATAGTCAACCAGTATAAATAATTTAAAATTGAAATTCATATCCAAAAAGTAATAAAAAAAAAAGATACTAAAGGGATAAATTTAGCTACACAGTTTTACTAAAGCTCCGCTCACAAACTGCGAATATTTTCCAGGTTCCGTACCAACAAAAATACAAAAGTGGGCGATATGAAAAAAAGGTTGACTACGCTTGGTCTAAAGCCTAGGATGGAGTTCGAATAAAATGTGATATTTCCATACACTTTAGAGCTGGTAAAATCGCTAGAAAATATTAAACTGATGTTTTTACTAGTACAATACGGAGATCACCGGTAAAAACTGAAGGTTCGCTCTTTATAAAATAGATGTCACTATAAATTCCCCACACATTTTATTAGGAATTTAATGCACCAAGCATTAAATGACTTGTAAAATTTTAACATTTCCTATTTCTATGACAACTTGCATAATATTTTGATTAGTAATTGAAGACTTAAATTTATTTTATGAAAATATAAAAATGAAATACTTTTTCTCCAAATTGATATATTACGTAAAAATTTCACCAGTAATGGTAATGTGAAATATTGTGAAGCCCGCGTTAATTTGACTTTTCCCTAACTCGATATTAGGCTTCTACTGGAGAAAGTCCATGCTTGCTTGTTCCCCAACCCCATTGCTCTGGATTTTCGTGTATGTATATCATACCAAGGCTGAACTTGGTGGTAGGTTCAAAGGGAATGTTGCCATGCAGCTGCTCTTGTAGAGGGTAATATAGCAAGATTGAGTTTACTCTTGATTACGGATCTTGTGAAATTTTGATAACGTAGGGATCCCAAAGTACGTATTAGTGTTTTGTTTTGGAAACAGCAGATGTTTTGTAAAGATTTGGCTCAGAGAGTGGGGATCTGCAGATACTTCAAGTTTCTTTGGTATTGGCCAAAACGGAAAGAATGTTGACAAGCTCTGTTCTGAAGACCTCTTCACTAATATACGTTTAGTCCTAAAAGAAAATCATACAATGTAATCTAAAAGCTCTGTAAATACTGTAAATTTGTTGCGTGCGAGAATCACTAAAAAACGGTAGTACGTATTAGGTTATCGGTATTTATTGCAATTTCGTGAAAAATTTATTGATTTTGCGAATTGTAGAGAATTGATGAGTTTGACTCCGCTGTAACTCGTAAACTATTTATCTGATTGAAAAATGTTTCCTTTCAGGAAGTTTCATGCCCTATAATTTTTGTAAGAACTATTTTTAACCTAGGTGCCGCTGGATCGAAGATATTCTCGATAAAATTGTTTTCTGTTCAATTTTTTCAATATGGTGGTGGCGGTCGCACTAGGTTACAAACTCGGAATATCAATCAGAACACTAATAGGGACAAATTGACCAAATCAGAACTTTCCTTGACCTTTTGTAGTGATAGCCTCAATTTATATCTTCAGTACATGGATAAAAGTGAACAGTAAATAAGTAAATCAGTAGAAAAGAGTATGTAAATGAATTGCTTTTACTGTTCCGATCATACTTTTTTCAATCACCCCCCCCATAAATAAATCCCTTTAAATTAATGTTTTTGCTTTTTTCAAAGGAAGTAAAATAAATACTGATAAGTCTTTTCAAGGATATCGCATGTGGAGGAGGGCAACATAGAACACTTACTGCACCCCTGAAATCAGCAGATATTCAGGCAATATTTTTTAAAGAACTAGTAACGCGTCATACTTTAGAAAAAAAGCTATGTCCTTAATGTAAACATTTTACGGGATTAAAGATAATGCACGATTTTTTTTTAAAACAACTTTAATAACTGAAGTATTTGACCATAGCTCATAACATGTTGAAATTGAATATCTGTAAAAAGAATTAAATATTTTCTTTGTAACGATTGCACAAGTTTGATCCTGCGATATCGTAGAGAAGACTTATGACCATTGAAGTGAAAAACTAAAAATGTAAATTTGAAGGACATGGAGTGCTTATAGGAAAGTGGGGATGTGATCAAGACATTCACAAGAATCCATTCCTATACCCCATTCTGCTTATTTATCGAACACCACGTATATGTTGCCTAATAAATAAATGAATAAATAAATAAGAAAAAAAAATTATTTAATTAACAGAATAAAATAGAAAATTCCATTTAATCCATTTCCACAATTCTGTAAGAAAAAAAAAAAACAAACACCAAATTAAATGTGAACAATTTTAGTTACTTCCCCATCACAAATAAGAAATTAACAGAAACCACTTTAAATTCTCTTCACATTGGCGAAATAAGTTGATACACTCCTTGTCAAAAATAATAGCATTTTTCCTCAGTATAACTGACAGAAACCAATTTTAAAATTACGTGCTACGCCAACGAAACAGACCTCTGCAATCCAATAACTGCAATCATATTGTTGAAATTTCGTTGGCAGTTCTGAAATTAAGTTAAAAGCAATTCACTCCATAACAGTTGTGATGTAATTTTAGTGGTAGCCACACAGAGAGTCATCCTTTCGAAATGCTCTTACCCTCAAGATGTGATAGCCAAGAAAATGAAACATCAGAAGTTGAGTTGATTTTAAGTTGTCCCAAGAGACTTCCTTCACTTCGAGAATGATATCTTAGTTTTACACGAACATTTCTCATGTTTAAATTTATTCGATTTTCTGGTCACGTCTGAAATCATTAGAAGCAATCCTTTGACGTTTTTTGATTAAACTGTTGCACCTATATTCAAGAAGGAGAACCATTCTCTTATCTTGTATAGTATGTTTTCAGAAACGAATGTGAGACATTTTTTAAAAAGGCAGGGTTATTTGTAGTGACATTATGCTCACAAAATTTACACAGCGACTGATGGGGAACAATTTCATTTGTCCATCTCCTTTGGGGTTTAACTTAAGTACGTACTAATATTTTTTACTATCTTAACTGAGAGAGCCAATGTGCACCTTGTAAGACAAAACCAAATAATAATAATAAACTATTTTAGTTAAATTTAAAGCACATACATACATCATTCTATAACAGTGCACAATCTTTTGCTGAGTTACTCTGTTGAAAGATCTTAACATTGCCAGGAGGTCATTAACAAATAAGAAAAGCAACAAGGGACCCAGATGGCTTCCCTGAGGATCTCCAGAATGATTAAACACAATACTTGAAAGCGCGTTTCAGAAGGGGACTACACAACCGCTATGACTTTTAAGTAAGATGAGCATAAATGGAAGAAAAAAAAATTTATGAGAGAGGATGAACTGCAGCACTCTGTAGAAAACCTTGTCAAAGGCTTTGGAGAAGATGGTGCAAACACATAAATTCTACAACCTCGTTTCTCAAGGTTATTAGAAATAAACGATACTAAAAGTGTGACGTTGGTCGATGTTGATTTGCAATTGACAAAGCCATGTTGTTTTGAGCTAATTAATAACTTACAATCGAATGTTAGCGCTCAAAATTCTTGTATTCCAAACGCTCCGATATAACAGATAATTCAGCGATGCGGCTATAACTAAAATTAACTAATAATCAAAATCCTTTTTACAGTTTTAAAAATACGGAAAACAAATGGCCATTTACAAGCATCAGAAAGAATCTAATCTCTAATCTCATATGAATTTTTCGATGCCTTTAATACCAATGACAACTAATTTATGCCCTTAAAAAGTTTCTCATAAGCAAACGGTAAATATCTATGGTGCGTTAATTAGGTAGTGCTCTAAATTTTCGTGTCATGTCAGTGTTCGCATACAAACATAAAACATAAATTCATTTATATACCTACCGTCATATATGCATGTACATATGTCTAAGTTTGTAAATATAAACTAAATTTTAATACACGATTTTATCACAAGAGCTCAGCAATTACTGGAGATACTTACAATGAATAAATGTGACTTGCGATATGGGGACAATTTTTTACCTACCGCGCATTATTACAAATTAGATTGCGTCTAAGTTATTCAAATTATATTCAAATTATTCAATTCTTTCCGAAATAATTCGTCAATTATGGCTATGCAGACAAAGCTGTGTAGGTAATTGTAGGAATTTGTATAGTTGCTTAAGTTAATTAATACGAGTTTAGATAGTAGAGATGACAATAAAAATCGATTTACACTAGTTACTCTCAACGAAAGAATTTGTGTGTATGCATTTAGAAAAGCAGCTTTATTAATGGATTTAATTTTTTTTTAACTAGGCAAGGCGAGGCGAGGCGAAGCGAGACGAGATGGAGATACATCTAGAGGTTTAGTGTTCACACCAATACGTTAAGTTTCTTGCTAAATCGCGAAATGAGAGCAAAATTGTGTCATCAAATTATAAAGAAGAAATTTTTGTGTTTGTCAAGTAATGCAACTATATTGCATTCTTCACATATGTGTACTTTCTGTTCTTTTACTTGCCATCCAATAAATATGAAACGTCTGGAACTTGGGGAATTTTATCATCCATATGAAGACTTACGGACTCATCCTCATAAATACTTGCAGTTATGAGAATGCATAAAAAGCTTTTCAATCATATCAAAGAAAAAATCTATATGAATATGCCAGCTATCAAAATTAGCGCATTGCACCCGCGAAAAAATGAAAATTTTCATTCTCGAGCAAAATACGTCAAGGTGTCTCACCACATCGCACATTGCCATAGCGTTGTAATTAACACTCTCATAGTACAGCGAATAACCATTTTGTTTTTCCGCCTCGCCTCACCTCGCTTCTTTGTGCACGTACGGCTTTGCCTCGTTCTGCACGTACACTAAGATTCCTCTTCAGAATCTGATGAAATAAGTTATGCTCTCACTTCGCGATTTGCCAAGAAACTGAACACCCTGTTGTGAATACTACATCTCGGAATGAATCTTGATCTCGCCTCGATCAACTGCCTAACCTCAACTCGCTTCACCTTGCCCCGCCTCGTTGTACACGCACCCAAACACATATTGGCAAAAAAACAATTTTTCAAAAACTTAACAATTTATAGACACTAGACAAATGTTTGACAAATCTTTGTTTTATGTTTGTCAAATATTTGTCACAACTTTGTCGAACATCTGATAGAATATTTGTGTGAAAAACTGTTTTCCAATCGTTCAGTTTTAATCGAGTATTCTCGGAGTGCAGTAATGTGCCTCAACGTTTGAGGAAAATTTTCAAAAAATCAGATGGTGGAACAGCAAATTTGTAGACCGAAGATTACAGTACATTGGTCGTGATTTATTGAATGACAAATTTCGTAAGAATTTACTAATTCTATCAAGTTTTTGATATTTATCTTCTTCAATTTCTCATTCATAATTATTACATAATTATTAAAACCTTTTACTATCTACAGCTGTTGCAAACTGACTGAAAATACTGTACAAACTTTAAGAAAACATAAAAAATTTTCTATTTCATTTGAATTAAATTGGAACTTTTCAAAAAATTCATAACATTCACATAACAACACAGTAATAATCCAAAAATGCATCTTTATTCCAAAGTATGCGAATATGGAATAGACCATCATCCTTAGTTGATCCCCATACTTACACTCATTGAGAACTCAAGTGTGACAGACATCGACACTATTATATCTCTTATACGCTCACCCTCCTCTTTCCTGTCATCCTGTGATTTTCATGTAAATATATCAAATAACATTTTAGGTCTAGTTAAGATCCTAAGTCATGGATGTTAGATACTAAGTACTAAATTTCTTACTTTGTTCTTTAGATTAAGGTCTTAACGCTTGGTTACATGGTCCTTAATCCTTAGGTATAATAGCTGAGACTTTTAAATTGATCAAAACTTTATACCTATACCTATGTACTTCAAAAATTACACAAAATATCTTCCTTACATTTAGATTCCCGATTTTATGCTTTTAGTTTTTATTCCTTTGGTTTTAGTAGTAAATCTTTAGATCACAATGTATTGTACAATAAACCTTTGACACTGGCGGTGGCCCTAAATATTATATGTAACACCAAATTTTTTAGACATTTACAATACTTTCTTAAACTTTCGACCATAATAAGATACCAAGAGATAACATATATTAAATATTTTTAGTGTAGCATAACTCCAGAAGCAAATCTGAAGTTTTCACTTCTTAGTTTAGACGTAAACGTTACAATTTGGACTTTAAAACTTGAGTGAAAGACATTTAAAACTAAATTTTACGATTGGTAATCGTCTGGACTTAGATTAAAAGCTCTTGTCTACAGATCTTGTGAGTTAGACATTAAAGAGTTTTGCAATTCGATATCGAACGAAAAGTATCCCTCGAGTATCGTTGTTGCTTCAGACAACTCGGTATTTCGAACAACTTCGTTTGAATCTTCGATATTGATAGTACGACACCACTTTTGCTATCGAGTTTTACGTAGCTGACTGATATTTGCGTAGTTCTCTCAAGTTTTTGCGAAATACTATATGTAAGTTCAGAAACTGTTGAATCTTTATTATATCATATAAGGAGCGATTCAGAAAAAATTGACCCATTAAGTTATTTTTATACCTGCAAACCTACAATAATCCAGGTCCATAAATACTGAACTGTGAGTTTATATGAATTATTCGTGTATTGGAAGTGAAATAGTTAAAATGTCTCGAAGCGAAAAAGAAGTGCGTGAAATGATTTTGTCCAAATATTTGGAAAATCCCACAATTTCATTGTTAAAAATTTCAAAAGACCTGAATACAAGTTATTCCATGGTAAAAAGGACAATAGCCAAGTATATGCGAGGCTTGTCAATAGAAAGGATACGTGGGTCAGATAGAAAACCAGTGCTATCCCGTCCAGACGTCATAAAACAGATGAAGGGTACTTATTCTCGGAAACCGGGAACTTCTGAAAGAGATATGGCGACATTGGCTGGAACAACAAAGTCTATAGTGCACTGATATAAAAAAATCTGTGGATTAAGGAGCTATAAGATTCAAAAAGTGCTGAGGAAGGAAGAATAAGAGAAACCAGCAAGAAGAAGAGCGAGAAAACTTTATGAGAACCACCTGACGAAATACGATTGTGTCGTTATGGAGAATGAAACCTATTGTAAAGCTGTCTTTTCGCAGATACCAGGTGACGAATATTTTACTGCAAAAAGTCGGAATTTTCAACAAAAGGAATGACAAAATTTCCCAAGAAGTTCATGATTTGGCAGGCGATCTGTTCTTGCGGTTTACGAAGCAGTGAATTTATCATCAAAGGAACAACAATAAACTCAGATGTGTACATGAAATAGTGCCTTCAAAAAAGACTTCTAACTTTTATTCAACAGCATCAAGTGTCTGTTATTTTCTGGCCAGATTTGGCCACCAGTCATTACGCAAAAGCAACGATGGAATGATACATAACCAATGAGGTCAATATCGTGCCAAAGGAAGCCAATCCAGCAAACTGCCCCCAACTTCGTCCAGTAGAGAGGTACTGGGCATTAATGAAAAAAGAGCTTAGAACAACAATGTTACTAATATAACTGTTCTAAATATAATGCGCGACTTTTGTATTTTAAAGTTTAAGTTGTAAGAAACAAAATATAGAAATTTTATAAAAAAATTGCCATTAGTGTCAATTTTTTCTGGACCACTCCTTATTTAATATGTAGTGAATGCTGTTATATGTATTGGGCGTATTGAGAGTCACATATAATACAGTTGCAGGACTAAGCAAACAGACTAGATGCAGCTAAGGCAGCTAAGTGGAAGTGCTGGAAAAGAATCCTGGTTTAGTTATAAATAGCTTACAAAGTAATGTGAGCAAATGAGACAGAAAACAGAAACTTTGGACAAAACTGACTGATATCCTTAAAATTAATGGACCACCTTGAAACCGTATAAAAGCGTCACAGAAGACATAAACGCTATTATGAAAGCATAACTTGATAAAGCTTAGTGTATGATCTATTTTCAGTTACAACACAAAAATAAATCTGACAAAAATAAAAAGAATATGTATAAGAATAACAGTTGTCCATGTGATTATAAAATTTAGAGGAAAGAGCAAGCGCTGCTTCCATAGAAGTACATGTTTTTGGAGCACCATGTATTTGGAGTAGATCGTGGGTATTCTTAAAAGCTAGATGAAAACATACACTTATAAATTGCTGAACCTCGTCACAAACAAACACAGAAAGTAGAAGAGATCTTGACTCAATTAGAATATGAGCCGGGATCTGAACATTTAAATTCCCGCACAACTGACAGATAACGCTTTTATATTTCGATCGGACGATTCTCAAGTATAATTTGGACCCAGCTCTTATTCCCAAGAATGGGCATTTGAGGACTTGCATATAAGAATTTAGATGCATGTTTATTAATACTGAGAGCTTTGATCATAGGTGCTTAAGCCTTGGATATAAGACCATTGACCATAATAATCTAAATTAAAGACTTGAAAGTATATAAGTAATTCTTGACGTCTTTCTTAGACCGTTGATAAGACACTTCTTCTTGTACTCAGACAAATTATGAAACGTCGTTGCAGTGCATGTAATCCGAAATCTTATTTTCATTACTGATCTTGTCTAATGGAAAATATACAAATGATTGAACAAGTACCAAAATATATCAATTTATTAATAAAACAATTTTATCGGTAAAATGTTATCACTACCACAGAAAATGAAAGATATTTGAATATAGTAAAAAAAATAAAATTATAAATTTACACAGTTTTATTAACATGATATAGATATAGTAAAATACACATGCAATGATAAGTATAAAGTTAATGTCTAGGTGGTCTGCTAAAGGCTCCTCTCTATACTTATTTTATTTTATGGCAGGAAGACTTTGTTGTTGCCGTATCTTGGTTCATTTGAAATTATTTTATTTTGGTAAAGAAAAACAATTACACACTTTTTATTTTTATATGTTCTTAAAGTTTTTTATTTCTTTATATTTTTTTTTTAATTATTATCGTTAGAGCTATTGATTGCTTTCAACCAATAATAAATATATTTATTATTTTTTACTTTCGACAAGCAAAACAAAAATTAACAACTTTTTATTTTTTAAAACAACAATCGAGGCCTTCCTAAAAACCTATCTCTCATAAACGTAACATAGTGTGAGTGAACACAGTACAATATTTACGAAACTAGATATCGAGCAAAGTAACATTGAGAACCGAAAGTATAATGTATTTAGTTAGAACAATTTATTATAAACGTCGCCACAAGTACTTTTGCGTTATATTTTTTTGGCTACTTATACGATCCACCAAATATTAACACTTTTATTTTTTATAAATTACAACAATTACAAGGTACGAAGAAAAGAAAATCGTTTTTACTATGACAGGCGATCAGTGATTTGCAGGGCATATATTGTTTAAATATCAGTCGATGCATTTCTTTTCATATATTAAACGAGCAAAATAATAGTAAATTGCTAAATGGTAATTTCGCTCAATATACCTGCATTAGTGTAAAATTGCTTTCTTAAAGTGTAAAATTGTTTTCATTATTTGCAAAGTGATATGCATGTATATTCGTATAAAGTAATTTTTTTATCCTTCTATCTTTCAAGTTATACATATACATAAGTGGTTTTACGCAAGTAGAAAGTAATTGATTATCATAGTAAAATTACACAAATTTTGTGAATTTTTAAATTTTTTTTCGCTTAAATTAAAGCATATCATTTTTAATGTGGATACCTGAATAATCTTATTATTATTTAATTTGTATTACTTTATTAGAGGCCAGCCATAGTCCTAATCGGTTATCTTACAGATAAAAAATTTACATCAGTATTTACGTTCTAAGTTTTCTATGAGAATTGTGGAACTAAAAATATCTATAGTCTGCATAGGTCCAACAATTTTTGGCGCTTAAGACCCACAAAAAGGGGTGAGCCTACTAAAATTTAATTACATTTATAGATTTCAGAAAAAAAAAATAATAAAATTTTCCCGTATATATTAGATGAGTCAATTTCATCCACTAGAAAATTTCTTTTAGAACTTAAAAATAATTGAAATTTATAATCAATCAATCTGCATTGCTTACTACTACTAAGAATAAGGACAACATGTAATTTAAATAATGAAATTTTCAATATTCTTGTGTTGAGGACTCAAGTAGTGACATATAAGTGGCATTCATTCAAGATTAATTTTACCGTAGAGAGTTGCCAGCGACATTATTTTGTAAGTCAAATGAAATGAAACTTTGGAAGGAGTGATGCTTAAAATTCAATTGCATCGGTAAACAGTATGCAAAAAGTCTCGATTCAAGTATAACGATGGAAAGTAAAAAAAAAAAATCAAAACCAAAGGAAATATGCAAATTATGGATAAAAGAAAATCTCTAAAGGAAGTAATCGAGGTTCAGTTATATTGATCAAGCGTTCAATGCATAAAAAAACACATTTTTAGAATACTTTTAAAAATTTTTAGCATAAAATATGTGAACAACTTTTTTTTTAGAGAGTTTTAATGAAGTTCTGGAAAATATATATGCACGTTGCCTCGAGTTGTATAAATTTAGAAGTACATTCCAGATTCGAATCGAAGCCCTACTGGAATTGCATTTGAATGATTTCCTATATAAGCGGATATGTTTCTGTATATCTTGTGCCAGATTGTTTGAAGGTATACAAAAAAATAAAAAAAAAATAATAAAAAAAAAACTTCAATGCTCTAATAGCTCCTCAAGCACCATAAGTCACGAGACATAAAAAGGGCCAAGTATACCAAACTTATATTGGTCAAAGTTTTTTGCCTCTAGGTCATTTGGAAAGTAGAAGACAATATTTCTTCAGAAAATGGAACAACAAATGGTTTGAACATACCTGCGGGCTTGGATATATTAGTTATGTATGTATTTTTCAATGAGCTCTATGGGGCTTCATTTAGGAGAATCTTGCAAGCCACATATTGCCGTTGGTCATGTAATTGTATTTCAAGAGCCTCACAATTTCGTATTTGAATTAATTGACGGAATTGAGGAAGTATTCAACAGTGAAGGAGATGGAAATACATAATTTATTATTAATTTTTTTTTTCTATGAACCACAAAATATCAATACAGGCAGCCCTTGGTTTTACGGAAGATAACGTTCCAGGAATATTTAACGTAAAACGGAACGATATAAAGCGAACTACTTCTTTTATACATTTCTATATAAAATCATTTAGTAGGGCTCTTAGGTATGAAAGAGCAACCCGGAGTTCTCGAAAAGTTTCTGTTTCACATCTTATTTTTAGGCGAGTTTTATTTTATATTTACCTCGGAACTCCATTCAAAACTAGGGACATTTTTCTCGAATATTTCCATTATCGCTTGTAGAAGGTAAAAATCCTCAATGAATTTTTTCGAAGCCAGTTGCTTTGCCTCGTTATTAGATTGATTATCTTTCAAGCTTTGTTCTTTAAATTCTACTAAATCCTCATCAGCCAATTTTTGCGAATATGAGAACATCATCTCCGTTACATATATAAGTTATTTACTATTTACAGTGCAATTTTTTTTTTTTCAGGCTAAAGTTGAGAGATGAAATTTTGGTAGAAGAGAAGGTTTAAATGAATGTTTACTTTTGACATCCGTATTCATTTTTCAAAAAGTGTTGTATGCATTGGATGAGCAAAATATTAAAAAATGTATTTAGGAAAAACAATCAAAATACAAATACAAGTAATTTGTACAAACGGCAGCAAAATTCAAAATTTCAAATAGTTGCTATATCTTAAAAACGTTGATGTTTTTACTGAGTTCAAGTTTTGGTATTATGTTATGTCATGTCATCGCCTTAAATATTATGCAATAGGAAAAGACAAGCGACATCTATTTGTTCGGACATAAATAACTCTAGAAAACGAGACATCTTCTGTTTCGGACAGTAAACAACTTTAGGTTCGGACAATCGATGTTTCTAGAATGGAATCTTCCGGAAGATTCTGGGAAATTTATATGGTATAAATATATAGTACCTTTCAGCGCCAGGGACTATTCCTACACCTCATTATTCCTACATCATTCAGTGATCAGCGGTGTTTCAGTGAAGTGCTCGTGTTGAAAACTACATGTAATTTTTTATATCTAGGTAAAATTCAATAGACATCCGCATACACAGGATTTGCCGACGGCATTTCCGCAATTCACAGTGCGCGTGTGCCCGTGTTGATGTGCGTGCTAGTGTGTGATAATCAAATACAGACACATATACTGCTAATGAATATAGTGAAGTGATAGAGACACATACTATTATATCTAAAGTTTTAAGTGTAGTGATGTTGATAGAGACACATAGTGATATAGACACATACATTTATAAGTTAGTGACAGACAAACACAATTTAACATTTAAACAAATTGCGGTGATAAAGGACACCTTGTTTTCTGTTTCATAATGAGTGAAATCAACTCAAGTAATAAAAATCTCGCGTTTGAAGCCGAAAAAAGGGCACTTATGGCCGCTATTGACAGCAGCCTAAAAAAGTTGTACAATAAGTACGAACTAGGCCTCCCGGAAGTCACAATACAGGAAGGATCCAGAAATTTGTTCGATGACAATGTCACATCGCCACCTGATGTTACAGACGGAACAGCCAACGATGTGGAAATGTCCAATGACTCAACCGAGTCATCTTCATCGAGTTCGGACGTGTCTGAGGATGAAAGCAACGAAAACAATTATACTATCGTGGAAAACAAGAAGAGCAAAGCACGTAATAGCCCAGAGACGTCTCCTCAATCATCCGGAACTCCAGCCAAGAGGAAGCCATCAGGACCGAAGCAGCAACCACCCAGGGGGGAAAACACAGGTGGATTCTATCAAATTCTGGGAAACAGGAATGAATTTGAAATCCAGCCCAAAGCAACTGCAGCCCAGGTAGTAAAGGCGGTGAGACCCCCACCAATTGTATGCCAGAATCTTAACGTCAGGGCATTCAACAGCAAGCTTGACAAGCTAGAAAGTAGGCCCAAATTTTATGTAAAGACGGCAAAGGGCACCAAGTGCATTATAAAGCCTATATCCCAGGACGACCACAAGACGCTATTCAGCATCATCAAGGACATCGGCGTGCAGAGTTACACATTTACGCCTAAATGTGATAGGACGACGACACTTCTGCTGAGAGGAGTTCAGCATACTTACCACGCTGAGGATGTGAAGGCTGCTCTCGTGGAAAAACTGCGTGGTTTCTCAATCAACTCTGTGACGCATTTTAAAACGCCCAGGAGCAAGGAATCGAATTCCTTCATAATTAATTTCGGAGGTAATTATGATATAAAATTCATAATGGCCACAAACCGCCTCCTGAACCAAATCGTTTACTGGGAAAAATACCGCGCATCTGGAATCTCCCAGTGCAAGCGTTGCCAGGCTTTCGGCCACGTCGCGAGGAACTGCGCGGTCGACTATAGATGCGTGAAGTGTAAAAATGTACACTTACCAGGACAATGCGAGAGGAAAAACGAGAAGGAAGGTGCCCCATACTGCGTCAACTGTAAAGCTGAAGGTCATCCAGCCAGCTATAGAGGTTGCCAAAAATACAAGGAGGTCGTACAACAACGTGCGAAAAAGAATGAAGAACGCCGCCAACGTGAAGACTTCGTTAAGGAAGCCACAAGAAATTACGTGCAGCCAGGTAAATCTTTCGCCCAGGTAATATCTAAACACACCTTTAATAATAATAATTCTGCTAAATCCACAGCTCCCAAGCCCCAAGCAGCACCTAGGTCTGCCCCTAAGGCAGCTACCAGAAAAACAAGAGTGTCAGAAATTGACGATTTCTGCACCAACGAAGCCAAGTCTCTATTTGGCTGCGACCTTTTCGCCCTTATGGGCAAAATCAATAATTTCCTTCCTAAATACAGGAAGCTTTCTTCCATCTCGGAAAAACAAGCAGCTTACCTCCAATTTGCATTTGGGCTATGTCTAGGCAAATAAGTAAGCTGAAAATCATGTCACTTAACTGCAATTCGCTGGTAAAGCACAGCAAAAGAGCAGCCCTAAACCTATTCCTTATTGAGCATAAACCCACGTTCATGTTCCTCTCTGAAACTCTCCTCACTGAGAGACATAAGTTAGCTTTTGAGCACTATAACTTCGTCCGCCAGGACAAGTCTGAGACCACCCTAGGCACAGCCCTTCTCATAAAGGAAAACCTTAAATTCGAAGAGGTGAAAATTAGTAACCTTTCCAATATGGAATGCACTGCTGTCAAATTAAAACTTCGAGACAACGAGTCTCTTCTCTTAATCGCCCTTTACAATAGATGTCACGCCACGGGAGCTGATATCAAGAATAATTTAAACGGCATTGCTCAGATCTCGGACAATTTCACATACACGGTGCTGGGTGGAGATTTCAACGCCAGGCACCCGTTGTGGAATGACTCTGTCGTAAGTCCGTCAGGCAAGGCTGTACATGACTGGCTCCTCTTTAACACCACCCATGATTTTGTCGTCGTCTCGCAAGATACTCCGACCTTCCCGCGATCTGGGTCAACTCTTGACTTCTATATCGCAACCTCTAATCTAATTAATCTCCTACCCCAATTCTCAAATTACGTCTGCACAGCACATATGGATGAATCCGATCACTTGGCTGTTGAACTCTCAATCACTCCCAGCGCACCGTTAAATATCCTGACTTCTGACCCTCAAGCCTCAACTTCACTCAAAGACGTTGACTGGCAACAATTTCAAGACAGGCTCTCCCAATTTCTCTCAGGAAATCTACCTGACTCGCAACGGAATCTCACGAACTTGGAAATTGACTTCCACATTGACTTCCTCAACAACGCCATTGAAGGAAATGCCGCCTTCTTTTCCAGTGTAGTGCCGAGCACTACACCACAATCTTCAACTCCACAAACACGTCCTTAAATCCGGATGATTTAAGCATCTTCTCAAATCCTGCACACGTTTTCGCCCTAATCAGGACTATCAGAGGCAAAAAGTCTGCTGGCCCAGATAACATTTCCAACAAAGTTATCAAAAACCTCCCACCTGCCGCCATAGAATTTCTGACAATTATCTTCAATAATTGCCTAAATAATTCTTACTTTCCCGATGTTTGGAAAACCGCTCGCATAGTTCCAATTCCCAAAAAAGGAAACTCGAAAAACCTTAACGAGTTCCGGCCAATCTCTCTTCTGTCCAACCTGGGCAAACTTTTCGAAAAAATAGTCCGCCAACACATTGAAAATACCTGCCTCGATCTAAATATCAGGCAGGACACCCAATTCGGCTTCAAGCCCCAGCACTCCACTTTTCACGCTTTGCTCAAATTCCTCTCTGATTCTACAAACGCCCTCAACAAAAGGGAGCAGACAGTAGGCTGCTTCCTTGATGTAGAGAAAGCGTTTGACTCAGTTTGGACAAACGGGCTAATTTTCAAAATTATAAACCTCGAGTTCCCGCCTTATCTCACCGGGGTTATACATAGCTTTCTCTCATCTCGAAATTTCTACATAGAAATCGAGGATACCAAATCTCAGGCAACATCAGTCAGTGCTGGTGTCCCCCAAGGTTCGGTCCTCGGATCAATTCTCTTCAATCTTTTCACTTATGATCAGCCTTCCAACGACTCAGATTCCACCACACTACTCTATGCTGATGACTCGCTTACCTACGCCCACTCCATGTCATCCAATTTCGCTGCTATCAAAGTTGAGCGGCATGTTCTCAAACTTGATGAGTTCTACAGAAAGTGGGGCATCAAAATTAATCTGAACAAATCTGAAATGATTTGCATCCGAAATCCCTCCACAAGGGGAAGACCCAACATAACCACACGAGCCAACAACATTGAAATCGAAGTCAATAATGAAAAGCTTCAGCCTTCAAAGAACACCAAATACCTTGGTGTCTCCTTCAATAATCTGTTGAAATTCAACAATCACGCCAAGCTGACCATGAAGAAAGCCAACTACGCTTACTCCCTACTCAACCCTATTATCAGAAGGAGAAACGGTCTCCCGAAAGATACAAAGCTGCTTATATACAAACAGCTTATCCGCCTAATTATCTGCTATTGCTTCCCCATCTGGCACACCATTTCGCCATCTTATATGAAGCAAATCAGCGCCCTCGAAAGAAAGATCCTAAGGGCCTGTACAGGTGTGTACAGGAAACCTAACGGACACTACTTTCCCAACACCTTCTTGTACGAAAGTGCAAACATCACTCCAATCGAGGAATATCTCCTTTCTCTCGCGGTCAAACAACTTGAGAAGATCTCTCAACATCCTAACCCCCTCATTAGCCAGCTTTCAACGCAACTTCAAGTTGAAAACCTCAACTACCTATCACCTCTCCACCTAATCAACTCGGAAACGAGAAACATTTATTACCTGGACGAAAGATTTACTTTCTTCACTAGTGCAGGAAGCCAACATCGTGGATAGGACAACATACTGGCATCTCGATCACCGTGGGACTTATCAACGCTGGACCATTCTGGACTATCGGCATAATTCTCAGCATGTTGAAAGACAGTCCAGTCTTCAACTCACAACAAGTTAGAGAAATCTCTAACATTCCACAACTTCCCACTCCCATCCAACTTCCATATTCCCTTAAATCCGAAAATTACTAAATAACAGACAAGAACACAGCTTGCCGTCGCGCAACAGGCTGTAATAATTTCGACATCGTGTAACCTTAAGTTAATATTTTTTCGAACAATTAAAGTATAAAGTTAACCAAAGACATAAGTGAAATCTAGGCCAAAATTAAAGCCTGTACGTAAACATTTTCAAATATCCCGGGATATCGGTTCGGTTATAATATCGTCATAATTCGTTTTATTTCGTTAATCGCGTGTGAAGAACACTTGACTTGACTTGACTTGCGCCAGGGACTAGTCTGGTCTCAGAGAGTGAAGTGAACGTAGTAAACAGACAAAAGTATTGGATTGCGATAATTTGATGTACAGTACTCGCGAATACTAATGATGAACTTTGATAAAAAAACTACTAGTACTTGTTTGTGAATTTGGTAAAAGCAAACAATAGAGTGTAATAAAGAGAACTTGCGAATTATATTTGAAATATTGGGGTTTGAATAACAAGTTAAAGAAACGCTCATAACATGGATAAGATTCAACATTTACAGGACACCTATTCAGAGATCCTATTTACAGCACACCTATTCACGGATCCTATTTATAAAAAATCTATCCGAATAATTTATCATCTCAGTGTCATTTACCTTAGATCAGCACTGTGCCGTATAATTTGTACCTCTCGAAACCAGTCAAGCTATAAATATATATACATCGACAAAAGATCCTAAGATGAAAGCAGACTTTTTTGGAATTTAAATAAACGTAATAAGTATGCCTATGTATGTTGTCAGAATGTTTCAAAATTAAATTGTCCAAAATGAAAAATTCATAAGTTCGGTAGAGGAGGAGGAATGAAAAAAAAAAATACTCTTGAAAAACAAATTTATGCAAATCGAAAATATTTTTACTTTCATTTGGTAAAAAGTTCTTTCATGAGAGAAATTATGCTACGACGACCGAAGGCTCCACATCAATCCATCACAGAAATCTATGAGTACGTAGGTAATTAGCGTAGGAGAAAACTAATTTAAAATGTATCCTGCCTTCTACTTAATGTTTGTGAATACCGGAAGTAATTACATCGCTGAAATGTATTTCGAAAGCATAGTAAGTTTAAACTACGTTATACTACATTTTTACATACCTACACACATTTCATGTGTGTTAGAAACCCTTTAGAAGAAATATATTTTATACATGAACAACATGAGGAAAAAAATCAATAAGTGAAGGACGATAGATGATGAGGTATAGAAAGTCAATAACTGTGTGAATTCCGAAAGAATATTTGAAAAAAAAAGGAAAATTGCAAAATCTATTAAATTACTGTGAAATATATCTTTAAAATCTTTAAAACATTTCACAGTGTGACTTCATGAAATAGTATGATTGCGGCTGCCTACAGTCAGTCAAGCTATCAGATTGCAGTCTATACAGTTCGTGAAAAGTTTATTGAATTTCAATTTTTCTGTTTCTATCATAGCCATTAATTACCATCACATAACTTCATTATGGTAAGCTATCGATGATCATCAGCAGAGTATTTCTGTAATACATATTTTAGAAGGTTGAGAGAATTCGAATTGCGTATAGCTAGCTAATGTAAGTCAAGCAGACAGTTCTCGTTGTGTAAACCATAAGCCAACTCAAATTTCAATGTCCCTCATTTTCTCCACTCCACTACTAATTAGAATTGGAAAACTCTAAAAAATCGTAAAATCGTAAATTTATTCAGTGCATGATACTTAGTACTATACATATACATATACAGGGTGATTCTGATCAAGATACCTTCTGGTATACCACGCGATTCCTTGAGGTAAGCCAAACCCAAATTTATTGCTTCTAATTAATGCCCCTACTACCCTCTATCACTGGAAAAAAAAACGCATGCCAATACCTGAATCAGTTTTAGCACTGGAGGTACGTAGGATCTTTTATGACTGGAAACACAATTGCTTTGGTAATAATTTTTACTTTATTAATTTAAAGTAACAAACATAACAAAATTATTACTATTATTTCTAATATGGTTACAAGCATTTTGTATCCTATTCCATAGATCTTCCCTAGAAGTAATAACTGAACTATAAACTATACTTTTTAAATAGAGCCATAAAAAAATCAAGAGGGGTGAGATCAGGTGATCGAGCAGGCCAAGGGATTGGTCCTCCACGTCCTATCCATCGCGCAGTATATAGCTCGTTAAGGTAACTTCAAACCTGAACAGAGTAATGCGGCGGAGCGCCATCGTGCATAAAGTACATCTCGTTCCTAAGGGAAAGCGGAATATACTCATCCAACGTGTCTTCTAAATCATGTTTTAAAAAGGAGAGGTAAGTGGTACCACTTACCTTATTGGTACCATTCACTGTAGGTATTTCAAACGGACCTAATAAGTAATTGTTAATAATCCCACACCACACATTTATTTTAAAGCTCCTCTGATGATGTCCATCTAAAATGGCGTACGGATTCAGTGAAGCCCAGGTGTGCAAATTATATTTACTACTCCATCCCTGGTGAAAGTAGCTTCATCTGTAAACAATACTTTTAATGGAAATGTTGGCTCTTTTTCAAGGATCCATCTGCAAAATTGAAGGCGTTTAGTTGAATCTCCTTCTTGTATAGCTTGTACTATTTGAAAATGGTACAGGTACAGCTGATTAGATTTAAGTATTCGCTAATCTTCTGGTAGTAGTACTTTCATCTGCAGCTACCATTCTCAATATTTCCTCCTCAAGATTTACATCATGCCTCCCTCTTCCTTGATCCAGTCGTCTATACTGAACTGTCTCCCAATCCCTTATACGCCTATATACACTTTCGAAGGTCCTGCGATCCGGAAGTCTACGACGAGGAAATCTCTCCTGATACAATCGTCTTGCCAGGCCGCTATTTCTGTGAGTTTCACCGTAGATGAGGTGTATATCCGCATATTCTTCATTTGAAAACCACATACTAGCAATAACAATATTTTTTGTTAATATTTATTACGTACTAGCGTTTAAATCTTAGATAACATACCTTTAATCAGCTTCTTGTTCTCTTTAAACCAGGGACCGAATCAGTTATGACTTTTTACGATTGGCTTTTTATTTTTTTCTGGCAAAAATAAAAAGCCAGCTTGATCTGGCTTGAATCTGCCAATAAATCTCCAGTGCTAAAACTGATTCAGGTATTGGCATGCGTTTTATTTTTCCAGTGATAGAGGGTAGTAGGGGCATTAATTAGAAGCAATAAATTTGGGTTACATGGAAGAAAGTTTTTGAAATATATAACGTTATTTATGAAATTTGTGTGTAAAAAAAATCAAAATTTTGGAAATATTTGAGAATAACTTAAAGATGCTTAATTAACAAATACAGAGGAATACACTTTTCGACAGCTACTATTCTGGGCTATTAA
Organism: Dioctria rufipes; assembly: GCA_963924295.1. Classification (NCBI taxonomy): domain Eukaryota; kingdom Metazoa; phylum Arthropoda; class Insecta; order Diptera; family Asilidae; genus Dioctria; species Dioctria rufipes. Next base: position 17,853,722 of record OZ002740.1, on the reverse strand, counting down.
ATAAGCCAACAATAACCAAAATCTATAGTGTGGTTCAAAAGTTATACTCATTTATTCCCATCAGGGTTCACGAATATTGGGGAAATCTTCAACTGGCCACAACTCCTAAAGGAAGGTTTCTAGGGGGGGGGGGGGGTTATGTGGAACAATTTTTTGATCGGCTTACCTGAAGGAATCGAGTGGTATACCGGAAGGTATCTTGATCAGAATCACCCTGTATATTGGAGGTTTAATTTCATATTATCGTAGGCCGATCGCATTATTTTAGTTAAAATTACAAAAACTACCCTCAAAAATTTTACTTCATAGATGTAAATACAGAAGGAAATATTACTATTAATAAATTCTTAAATTAGGCTTTCCAAATAATCTCTAATTTGTAATTAATTATTAAGTAAAAAGAACGTAAAAATTCCTCTTTAATTTACCTCATAAGAATCAGGAAAAAAAGAGAAACAAATAAGGAGAATTTCCTAAAGCTGAGGCGAATTTCCGTATGTTTTACCTAATTTTTACTTAACTTTTATGGACCTTGAGGTAGAATCTATTCCCAAAGTTAAGATAAAATAACGTAAGTATTCTGTCAATTATTTTCTATTCGATTATGTTCGCAATTCAAAGTTCGAATTTCCAAGAAAATTAACCTTAAAGCAAGTTGGACTAAATGGGGCACATTTAAAGAATTCTTTCATAGTTGAAATTACGTAATTTTGCCTTCAAAGGCAACTGAAATAAGAAGTTTTTTTCATCATTTGTAAATTTTTGTCGTTTTAAATTGTGCATTGAGAAGGTGAGAGAATTAGTTCATAATTTCTAAAGGGTTTTCCAATAAGAGGTGTTATTTTAATTAGCCCGCTATTTCGGTAGATGTCACTTTTGGAGCTGTCATTTTTAACATTTGACAAGCAGAAACTACGCCATTAATAAAAATGGAACGATACACGATTCAACAACGCATTGAAATTATTAAAATTCACTATAAAAATAGTGAAAATGTGGTTCGTAAAACTCGAACATTTTTGGGTCGTCGTGAAGCACCTTGTCGGACCGAAATGCAGAAATTGGTAGAAAAATTCGAACTGTCGGGATAAGTTAGTGATGTGAAGAATAAAACTCGTGCACGTCGCTCAAGAACAGCCGAGAATATTGCTGCTGTAGCCGAAAGTGTTGAAGAAAACCTAGGTTTGTCCATTCCTCGTCGTTCTTTGGAATTAGGCATTCCACAAACGGCATTACACCGTATTTTGCATAAATATTTGGGTCTTAAGGCTTATAAAGTTCAGTTAACACAAGAACTCAAGCCGGCCGATCATCAACAACGTCGAGTCTTTGCTGATTGGGTCCTTGAAATGCATGAAAATGATCCGGAATTCCATCGAAAACTCATCTTGAGTGATGAGGCCCATTTCTACCTCGATGGCTTCGTCAACAAGCAAAATTGTCGCATCTGGGGCTCGGAAAAAAACCTCTCTATCCTCAACGTGTGACTGTTTGGTGCGGTTAATGGTCCCGCGGGGTAATTGGACCTTACTTTTTCGAAAATGAGGCTGGAGCAACAGTTACGGTGAATGGATTGCGCTATCGACAGATGATTAATGATTTTTTATGGCCGGAATTAGATGGTATTGATCTGGACAACGTTTACTTTCAACAAGACGGCGCTACGTGACATACAAGCAACGAAACCATTGATCTTTTACGGGAAAAGTTTCCGGACCGTGTTATCTCTCGAAGAGGTGATCACAATTGGCCACCGAGATCTTGTGACTTAACACCTTGCGACTTCTTCCTTTGGGGCCACGTGAAAGAGAAGGTCTACGCCAACAGCCCAGCGTCGATTCAAGACCTCAAAGATGGAATTCGTGAGGCTATCGAGGACATAGGGCAGCCACTTTGCGATTTGGTTATGGAATATTTCATGAAAAGGATATAGTCCTGTAGGCATGGTCGTGGTGGTCATTTGGCTGATGTTATTTTCCATTATTAACGGCATTCCTACGTCTTTATAATCAAATCATTTATCTAAAAAAATGGCATTTTTCTTTGAATATCAAAATAACACCTCTTATTCGAAAACCCTTTATATATATTATTAAAGCGATCATTTTCAGTGCCTTATTCATACCTAGAAGGGAAAATGTACAACCGATAACATAAGTTAAATAGAAAATAGTTCGAACTTATGTAAACCAGACGTGAAATTTACGTGAAATTTACCAGATCAATGAAATAGGTCCTCTGCCGTAGAGAAAAATATTCCACAGTTTCATCTTAATCCTTTCCGACCTGAAAAATAAAGGAAATATTCCTTGGTTCGCCTTTAGATCTCAATTCCCGGTAGTATCCTTCCAAGCAACATTTCTCCTTTTTTTCTCTCATGTCGCATTTAGGTCGTAGCTTTCAAGGAGCGACTACTTGTGGTTCAGTTTGAGGTAACCTAATTTATTAAGAAATTTGGGACTATTTCCTTATAGTGAAGAATATCTATGCACATATTTCCTTGATTGGGTAAATTCAATATATAAATTTCAACTGGAGTGTGTGGTTTGTGGAGAGCTAAACAAAAAAAACATTTCAGAAAAATTCCAGTTTTTATTTTTTTTTTGCTTACATTCGAGTAAAAAACATTTGAAGCTTTCCAACTTTACCTCCACTGTCTTTATTTGCCAAAGTCAAATTTTCTCCAATATAGCGGCGATGAAAACATGTAAAACGAAAAATCATGTAGAAATCAACATTTTAGTGCGTTGAGGAGTTCTACATGACACCGAAATTTATAACATTTTCCTCTATTGCTAAAGGACTTTATGGTAGCGCAAGAGAAAGCGAAATATCTATCTTCCCAGTATGTTAGGGAATTTACACAATTTCGCAGAGACACAGATTTTCCTGAAGGGTTGAAGCACTTAAAGTCGTATATCTGAAAGAGAAAACAATTTTTGTTGAAAGTAACAAATATTGTAAGGGTAGTCCTTATGTTCTAAAGATCTCAAAAAGGAGCGAGGTTCGGTTCAGTGCTTGAATTGCAGGAGATTGGCGCACGACAGTTGTAATAAGTGAACTGAAGAAGACTTGAACAATTTCGAGTGTGATTAGTGCCAGTTAGGCAAATACTGCTAACAAAGAATTTCTACACCGCATTATGCATCGCATATAGGGGCATAACCGGACAAATACCCCTCTGTGAAATTTCATTTTTATTTTAAATTTGTTAAAGCTGTTTATATTCATTAATATATTTTTAAAACATAAATAATACCACCTTCCTTGCATATATTTAATTTTTCAAATAAATTTCACTTTTTTATTTGTCCTGTATTGCCCCATCCTCGCCTATAGACGAAGCGCGCAACTTTTCACTTTATTTTCTTTGGGAATCAAAAAAATAAAATAAATCTTTATTTAATTTCAGGAACTTTATTTTATTTCGACTAATTCGATTAAAACACGATTAAGAACTGACTACCTTAAAATATATCTTTCCTAATTTTTACTTTAGAAATATTTTATTTACGCTAATTCAGCTAAACGTGCCGACGTTGAGTTTGTAACTCGAGATATTTGTTTTTCACGATTTCGCGAATGAAATCGTGGGAAGCTTATTTTTAATGAGAACGGAAATAATTACATAATGCATATTATGTGAATATGCTTAGAAAAATGCTGAGTTCGCCGGGAATATAACTCCCCCCTCGTTAAGCTTGATGTCCTCCTGGACTCTATCCTTTACCGATCTCGTTACCAACTCAACGTTAACATGATTGGATTTTGTTTTTACAATATATAGTACTACAATTGCTATTAATATTACAATAAATGTGGTACTTACATAAAAGGTGATTTTATTATTCCTTGTTACATTTTTTATTTCTTTTATCTCATTGATATTTTTAATTTGTTTTAAATGCAATTGTTTCATATTTACCGCTTCGCTGATATTTCCTATTTCTAAGTAATTGGGTAGTATTATATGTTGGTTAAATTCCTTCTCTAGGTTCTGAAATTTCATGTTATCTATTTCTATACTGCAATTATGAAAGTTTATTATATAATTTTCATTTAATTTATATTCTAAGTCATTACAGGTATTTTGCATTTTTACATTATTTGCATTTATGATCAGAATTAAATTTTGCTTTAGTTCTCTTACCTCAAATTGAACGTTTTTTATCTTTTTGCATTTTTCTAATTTGTTATTCACTAAATTCTGGGTACATTCGTTTGCTAATTTTAAATTTTTTAAATAATATTGACCATCGTCCAGATAAGCTTTATTTTTAAAAAGAAGTATATCTGTGTTTTCAATGACCAGCTCCTCTTGATCGCCATTTGGAATAGGAAGGAGTTTGTATTTTTTCGCCTTTTCTTTATAGAACTTTGGGATAGCAATTACAAATATTAGTTTATTTTCTATTTACAGTAAAGAACTTTTAATTTCTTGCATTTTAAAAATATCTATTTCATAAAAATCTATTTCTTCTGGGGTGAGAATTGGTCGGCTCATTATGTTATGCTTTGCAAAAATTATGTTTTCTTGGATTCTGTCTATTTCTTCATTTAATAGATTTATATTAGTAAGAACTTGAATGAAATGTAATTGCTTTATGTTTTCCTTATTAATTTTAATTGCGTTATTTAATAGGCTAAATGTCAATTTCTGATTTTCGTTAAGTCTGTCGGTAAGTATTTGTAAGTTTTCTTGTAGATCATTGTTAACTTTAATCTGTTTGTTTAATGTGTCTATGGAATTGTGATTATTTATGTCGGTTGATTTTAAATGTTCTTCTATCTCCTGTTTATCGTCGTCGTCTAGTCTAGTGTACCAAAAACCCATTTGAGAATTTTGCCCCCAAGATTTATCAGGCCCCTCTTTTGTCTGTGTGGTATTAATGTCTCTATGTTATGACTGGTTTTCCTAATTTGTAAGTTTAATTGGTTAAGAATGGTTTCATCCTCCCGTATATCAAATATACTATCTATGCCGGTCTTGATTTGTTCTAAAGTCTGTCTTAGCATATCTACATCGATTATATGTAAAGCTTTGTCGTACCCTTCGATTATTTGTATGTCGTTCTGTTGTAGTAGTGTGAATCCTCCTTTTGTTTCTAACTTTTCCATGTTAATCAGCGCATTAGTTGGGTTGATTAACAGCATTAACGTCAGTATTATTACCTGAAAAATATTTAAATTTTCGCTTAATTCTGCAAGGATGTATATTACGATTTTTAAGATCCGTTAATTTGCCATTAGAGAATTTCGTTTTTATCTTAATGTATCGAGGCTCCGTTTTGTGCCTTTCTATTTTGGGATTCTTTACCCAGATTTCTTTTTCATCACCTAAAACTAAGCTTTTTCTATCTTTATTTAACTTAGATATATTTTCTACTTTCTTTTTGTGAATTCTATCCCTAACCCTGTCCATATCACTGATCTTATTGTTGAGAAAATCGGATGGTTTCGTTAAGGTCGTTGAATGGATGGTGTTATTGTAATTTTCAATAGCTTTTAGAATCTTTTCTTCCGGAGTGAGTTTAGCTTTTTCTACTTCGAAGATTCTTAGATGTTCGTTTAGAGTCCCATGAGCTCTTTCTATATCCGAATTTCCAGTATGTGAACGTGGAGATGTGAAGTGAATTTCAATATTTTCTATTCTTCCGAACTCTCTCATATTAAGGCTATCGAATTCATTATCTACTACTAATTTATTTGGTTTCCCAAAGAGTGAGAATCTCTGTCTCAAAGTCTGAACAATGGTAATGCTATTTCTATCGTTTAGTTTAGATGCCATTAAATGCTTGGTGAATTTGTCGATTGTGGTAAGAAACATTTGATGGAGACAGAAAAATAAGTCTGCATGAATAATTTCGTTTGGCGAGTTTGGTGTTTCCGATAAATTAAATTTGTGTACAATGGGATGTCTATCGTATTTGGCAAGATTACATGTTTCACAATTGTTGATATATTTGTATATAAGTTCTTTCAGTTTTGGGAAGAAATGCTTCTTTTTTAGTTCTTCATAGTTTTCGGTTATGCCTCTATGATTTGTCCCTTTATGAATGTTTTCGATTATTTTGATGGCTTCATTCTCGTTCTCTAAGTCTTCGGCTCTAATCGTACATTTGATAAACCTGATTTGTTTATTATTGCTGAAAAGTTCTAACAATTTTTTCTGTAACAAGTTGTATTTTGTATCTTCTAGCTCAGAATAGATACCTGTAACTCCCTTTTTTACTAATCTTCTTAGCATATCGTTCAAATAGTTATTATTACTTAGTTCTTCCTCTGATATATATATTTTCCTGTACCTCCGATATTTTGTTATTATTTCTTCGGCTTTGTTTTTAACTAAATGTATCTGGGTCAAGTATTTGTTTATTAATACTTCTGCAATTGGGATATGATCATTTAAATCTTCAACGCCACTGTGAATCGTGGCTCGATCACTTTCTTGGTTGTCTTCAATTTCGTTTATTTCGCGAGCTTCAGTGTTTAATCTACTAAGGAAATCAGCAACCTTATTATCTTTACCCTTTAAATATTCAATTTCATAGTCGAATTCGTTCAATCGAATTCGCCATCTTTGTAATTTGGAGTTGGGCTCTTTTAAAGAGCTTAACCAGACAAGTGGTTGATGATCAGTCCTAATTGTGAATTTTTGCCCGAAAAGGTATGGTCTAAAATATTTTGTTGCCCAAATTATGGCTAACAATTCTTTTTCAACCGTGGAATACCTTATTTCATGAGCATTTAGGGTTCGGCTTGCAAAGCAGATAGGGTGATTGTCTTGGGACAACACTGCACCAATTGCGAACTGACTAGCGTCAGTCGTAAGGACAAATTTTTTCTTAAAGTCAGGGTACTTTAAAACAGGATCTTTTGTTATAAGCTCCTTAAGTTTTTCGAAAGCTTCAATGAAACGTGAATCGTGTTCATTGATTCTGTTGTCCTTTTTAAGGCAGTGTGTCATAGGTTGAGCTACTTTAGCGTAGTCTCGAATAAATTTCCGGTAATATCCGGTAATGCCTAGGAAACTTTTTATTGCTTTGCGAGTTTTGGGTATTTTGAGGTTTTTGATAATTTCCACTTTTCTTGGGTTAGGTTTGATTCCTTCATTCGTGAGAATATGCCCCAAGTATTCAGTCTCTCTGGCAAAAAAGTTACACTTATCCATTTGGATTTTTAAATTGAACTCTCGTAATTTTTGAAAAATCTTATTGATTGAATCGACATGTTCTTGAATGGAGGTACTAAATATTAAAATATCGTCTAAGTAGACTACACATAACTTATTAATGTATTCCCTTAGCACGAAGTTCATCATTCGCTGAAAAGTTGCCGGAGCGTTCTTCAGTCCAAATGGCATTCTTACATATTCGTAGTGACCTTGTGGGGTTGAAAAGGCCGTTTTTGCCCTATCTTTCTCATCTACAAGGATTTGGTGAAATCCTTTAGCGAGGTCTAGAGTCGTAAAATATTGGGCTCTACCTAATTTGTCAAATATAGAGTCTATATTTGGTATAGGGAACTTATCATCTACCGTTATATCGTTCAATTTTCTATAATCTACGACAATTCGCCATTTTTGTTTTCCCGAATTGTCCATCTTTTTCGGTACCACCCAAATTGGGGAATTATAAGCTGAACTGCTGGGTTTTATTATTCCTCCTGCCAGCATTTCTTGAACTTGTCTCTCTACTTCTTCCTCATGAATTTTTGGGAATCTGTAGGTTTTAGCATAAATTGGTTGGCTATGTTTCGTTATTATCTGATGTTTAACTTCAGCTACACTAGTTAATTTATTACCCTCTTGGAAGAACAGATCCCTATTATATTTAATGATTTGCTTTAAATGACATAGCTCCTCTGAATTTAGATGAGCAGTTTTTAATTGTTTAAGTAAATCTACATTATTTAGCTCAAGTGTTTCTAACTGATAAATTTTCTCATATGGGCAAGTATCTATAAATTTAGTCAGTTTGTTTTTAATTTCGATTGTTCCCTGCTCTAGATCTATCTTGGCACCTATTGATTTTAAAATGGTTTGTCCAATTATAGCATCAAAACTTTTATTTTTTAAATCTAGCAATTTCCAACTCATAGTTGCGTTGTGATTAAATTCAGCTGGAACTTCTGTAATTAATTCCTGTGTTATCTCTTGCTTACCCGACAATGTTATCAAATCTATTGGTTTAGCTAATTGTACTCGTTTGAAACTGGGGAAAAGATCTTTATGTATGATTGATGTAGCAGCTCCAGTATCGATAAGACAATTTATTTTTTGTTCGTTTATTGTAAAAGTAGCTATTGGTAATGGGTATCCCGAGGCTGTACATGAAAATTTTCGTGGTCTACTTCCATTGCTTCTGGTTGATTATTTGCGATATGTTGCCTGTTATGAGAATATTGACCAGAGAGATTATTTCTGCGATAGTTTTCGAGATTTCTAAATCTATTACTGCTATTAAAATTTCCGAAATCATTTGAACGGTATTGGTCGTAATGTCTGTCGCGGTTAGAGTAAAAATTATTGTGACTTCTGTTAGTATTTCTGTTACTACTGTTTGCGCAATTAGTATGAAAATTTCTGTTATTGTTGTTTGCGTAATTAGTGTGAAAATTTCTGTTATTATTGTTTGCGTAATTAGTAGGACAATTTCTGTTATTCTGTTGATTTGAAAAACGGTTTTTTGCACTGGAATTCTTGTTCTGTGTTCATAATTTAAATCTATTCCTGTTTGAAGCAATTCATGATAGGCTTGTTCTAAACTTTTCACTTCTTTTATTCTAAGGTACATATTATCTGAACGAGGCAATTTGTTTAAAAATCTTTCTAATATACTATGTTCATTATTCTCGGGTTTAAATTCTACAGGTTTTTCCGTATCTATACTATATTTGAAATTTAACTTATCTAAAATTTTTATTAAATCTTCATAATATTGACTTACACTGGTAAACTTTATTGAATCTGCTTGCTCCTTAAGCTTTAGGTAGGTTTCCTGTACTCCAAATGATTTTATGAGTTGCTTCTTTATAACATCCCATGTTGTGCCTTGGTCTAGCACTCTTCTCACTGACATGGCTGCCTTGCCCTGAATCTTCGTGGTCAGAATCCGGAAGATGTATTGTTTGGCTGCATTATCCGTCACCATACTCAAGAGAGTTTCAACTTCGTAGATAAAATGTGTCAGTTCATATGTTCCATCGCCTCTGAAGATTGGCACTGCTCTAGCTTCATTCATCACATCTTTGACGGTCACAGATGCTAATGCCATATTGTAGTTTTCCTGTATGTTACTTAATTCCTTAACACTGATTGGTTTGTATGCTTTGTCTGAGTTCATTAATCCACGATAATTGATCGAGCACTTTTTTATTTATTAGGTTCGACTTATCGTTATCAAGATCCTGATTAAAGGTTTGCCGACTTTTTTCTTTAAAAAGAAAAAGTATCCACAAAAGTATTCACAACTTCTCGTAAATCAAGAAAAGAATTAGTTGTTATTCACCACTTCTCGTAGAGCAAGAAAATGATTAGTTATTTATCACCATTTCTTGTAAATCAAGATAATAATTAATTAGTAATCACCACTTCTTGTAAATCAAGAAAATAAGAAAATAATTAATTGAACACTTATTGAATACCGTCAGCAATCCTACCGACTGCGCCACTTTTCACTTTATTTTCTTTGGGAATCAAAAAAATAAAATAAATCTTTATTTAATTTCAGGAACTTTATTTTATTTCGACTAATTCGATTAAAACACGATTAAGAACTGACTACCTTAAAATATATCTTTCCTAATTTTTACTTTAGAAATATTTTATTTACGCTAATTCAGCTAAACGTGCCGACGTTGAGTTTGTAACTCGAGATATTTGTTTTTCACGATTTCGCGAATGAAATCGTGGGAAGCTTATTTTTAATGAGAACGGAAATAATTACATAATGCATATTATGTGAATATGCTTAGAAAAATGCTGAGTTCGCCGGGAATATAACTCGCATCATCATTTCCTACCATAGTCTAACCACCAAATTCAAAATTTCTCCTAATCCAGTTTTCATTTCTGTCATGACTTAAGCATCATTGTTACTAGTTAGGGTATCTTCTGATTTTAAGAAACATAAAAAAACAATAGCAATTTACATAATTTTTATCTTTATAGTTAAGAAGCAGAATATCCTTTTGTCTCCTTGTTAATTGTGGAAGCTATTAATCAAAAGCGAAATCCAAAACAAACATGAAAAATCAGAAAAAGGGTCTTGCCCGAATTAAGGGTGAAAGTTTAAAGGTCCATTTATTTTGGGAGTTTATTTAATTAAAGCCTGTGTTTAGGCATAGTATTAGTGGGTGAAGTAAACCATTTTTCCTTTGTAAGAGATTTTTTCGTAAAATGCGTAGATATTTTATTTTCGGGAGCATCCCAAAAGAAGGGCTTAGGAAAGGAGATTGAAAATAAAAACTGCACCCAAGTCATTATTCTTGTGACTAAATAAAGGATGCGTAGGTCCGTTAGAAATCTAATGAAAATCTTAGCTTGATGGATATTTTAATGAGGCAAATTATTTATTTGTTGTTTTTTCTCTCATTTTAAAGCGTACAAGAAGAGAAATGATTGTTTTAACAAAATTTTGTTTTTTATTTAAATATTCCTTTGTCAGTGTTTGTTAGTATTTTTGAATAATGGATAGCCTACCACAAAGAATTTTTAGTGTTTTAGGGTTCAATTAAAAATTCTAATGATAATAATAAAAAATAATTATAATTTTCACCAAGGAGGTTTAGTCTAGTGTTGTTAACTGGTTAACAATATCTTAGAGGATGATTATTGCTCGCATAAAACCGAATTAAAAATTTTATGATCCTATGAAAAGAAAACGAAGTGAAGAGGTGTTCTTTAAGCGGAAGAATAACGTATTCAATTTCATTTTGTTAATGGGGAATTTGAATTCATAGGTCCACCCCAATAATAAAAAAAGGAAAGCAAATTAAGTAGATCATACGAAAATGACAACACGTCTATTCTAGCACTCTAACTTAAACCAGAAGAAATTCGTCGAATTTGATGAACGTGAAGTACTGGAATAACTTGAAGTGAACTGTAGCTTTCCGGCCAAGTCCTAGTTCGTTCGTGAGCTATTATTTCCATTTATGTGTCCCTCTAGGCATAAATGGGTTTTTATGCTGATGATACAATAATTTCAACTGCAACAATTTTGAATGCTCTGATATAAATATTCATAATTCCTACGTGAAACTTATGTTGGTGACGTGTTCTTTATTTGAGATAAAATTAAGATAAATGAGAGAAAAAACTGAATTCCAAAATATCGAATTTTATGGGCCAAAAATTTGAATCATATGGAGGAACAGGGTAATTCTTGGCTTTTAAAAAAGTTCCAAGGGTTTGGCATTTAGTGATTTACTAGTTATTGTTGAACATCTTGTGATTGTAAGACTACGTAAAAATTATAAAATTCACATTAATCATCCCAACACGGTACGATCGTTCCAAATGTTCAACCAATTACTATTAAAAATGTTGGACTGTCTGCTATCAATTTTTACCAATTGTGGCTGTATCGAAAACTCAACTAGTTTTGAGATTTTTAGGAGTCTTGGAGTAGGAAATATCTCAAGTAGCTTACGCTACATATATTATCTAATAAAAAGCGCAGCCATTCGCAGCTTGAAAATATTTCATCTTATGCAGGTCGTTGGAAAAAGTTATCTGAAGTATCAAAGGATATACAGGGTATTTCCGTCTAGGTAGTTCATAGAGCAGGAGTTGATAGTACTTACCTAGACGAACAAAAAACTGTATGGCAGGGGGTTCACCTTGTATTTCAAAAAGAAAAGAGTGTACGGTCAACTGTTCAACCAGCTCCTCTCCTCTTCAGAGTTCTGGTGATCTAAAGTAAGAATTTTGGATTTACTTACCATTTTTTTTATTTTTAAATATTTTTTTTTTACAAAAATGTGGTTAACATAACTTTATAAAAACTGTAAACTGTGTAAGTACTAAATTTGAGTCTATCTGATATCTATGGTCGTTAATGAGTTATTAGCTCTTAATTTATTCTCAAAGCTATTCTCAAACTTAAAAAAAAAAATTATTTAACGACCGTTGCAAAATAAAAGTAGAAAAAAATAGAGGTAAAAGCAAAAAGGGAAGAAAATCCGAAATTTTTAGTTTATACCACAATAACTGCTGAGATGAAAGGAGTACCGGCCTGGCTGAGCAGTCGTTGGAAAATTCATGAAGTTCTGCATACAATAAATCCTGAACTATGAATGTGAACACCCTATAAGACTTCAATTGGATACTACTTTTTTATAGTAGTTGACACTCTCTTCAACCAACTTAATTCAGATTTGGGTGAAAGAGAAAACTGCAATTCGTTTGTGACTTACCAAAATTTATGGTAATCTTATTCGTGTGGTTTTTATATAGTTCACAACTTCATAAAACTCGTGAAAAGGGAATTATTTTAATTGCAAATACCGGTAGTTTCCTGATCATAGTCTGTACAAGGAATTGCATTTGAAGTATTCCGGAAAGTATAGAACCTTCGAAACCTTGACGTAACGAAAATTTTTGGCGGAGAAAAAGTTTTTTTATGATATTCAAATGAGGTTGCAAAAGGTTTTCCGGTGCATGCAAATCAAAGTAAAGGTAGTTGGGTTCTTTTAATAAAGTTTTAAGAGTTTGCATTATAAAGACAACAAAAAAAAAAACAAGGTAAAGAATATGCAAGTTGAAAAGTTGGAAAAGCAGTTAAAGATAAACGGTTTATACTTCTCTTTACGCTTATTTCTTTCCTTGTATAATTACATCTTTAGATGAATATCAACTTACTGAAAGATGTTCATGGTTTGAATTTTGTATTAAAATTCATTCATGGAAATTCGTTTTGCCAAGCACTGAAGGAATATCATAATTCTGTATTTTCTGTCATAGCCTTAGTACAATGAAAATTTTGGAAAGTTTATTCAACAAGTCGAACTGAGCATATAAAATTAATTTGAAGTTGACGCTGCAAGCTTATATACAGTAGTTAAATATTTAAGAAATTTAGGCCTATACTAAGTACCATGTGGTACTCCTGAGTAATCATATTAATTATAATTTTTTGACATAACTATAGCTAATGCATACAAGTTTGATTCGATTGATTTGTTTTTGGCTTACAAAATTTCAAGCTTCAGCGGATTAAAATATTCTGTAGGAAAATTTTGCGCAGCGATTCTAATTGAAATAAGGTCAGGAGCGAATTTATATTTATTTTTTCTATATATTCTGCTGGCGATTTGTTGGGCTGGAATAGAAAAAAAAAAAACTTATGTGTCAACATGTCATTACTATTTATATGAAACTTGCTCTCAAGCGCCTTTACATAGTTCCTTGAACTCCGGACTGGACTAGAAATAGATGGAGAATTGAGAATGAGAAATTGTTGTTGTTTCGACCGTTGCATTCCATACTTTAGTGTTAAAAATCTGGTTTTATTGTTTCGTGGTGATAGTTAAAAGTTTCGAGAAAAATATCAAATCAGTAGCTTGATCAAAATTTATGATTATTCGATCAGATACACCGCAGAATCGCCTACCAGGGTAATAAACTTACCCAACAGGGATCTAGGCTGAAAGTACTAGAGCCAGAAATGCAAACAAATATTCCTAGAATTTGAATAAAATAGATGCTAAACTAAGCGGCTGAAAATCTTTTTCAAGTAAATATTCATGCTTGTCACCCTTCGGAATAAAACTAACTTCGAAATCTATTGAGTATGGCTAAGTACTACTTCAATGGGTTCCTGGGTACTTGGCGATCGTGGTGAAAGAAAGGTCTGACCTCCTAGCTAGGTCTGGCACTGGCTCTCCCTTCCTTGGATTTGAACCAGCTGTAGGCGTTATCAGGTCTCTCATCAAAACAGATTTCAGCTGCGATAGGCGAACCTGAGCACTTGCAGGTATACAAAACTTTTCCTTAGATGTGCCTAATTGGAATTTCTCAGACTTCCCCTTGAGACTCGGAAGGAAACAATACAGAATTGTGATTGGTATTATCACTGGCCACAGCTCGCTTCACGCTCATCTAGCAAGGATGGGAGTTAGGGACAGCCCTAATGTCTGTCCTGCCTGGAAAGAAAGCCTGAGACAACCGAACGCCTTCTGTGTGCTTATCCGACCTCTACCTGAAAAAGGCTGGATACGCTGGTTTCTGGCCTCCTATCTGTAGATGAGCTGAAATACTTACCTCACCTAGACCTGATGCGTTTCATTAAGAGTTCAGGAAGGTTTTTCTCAGAAGATGTTTAGCATGTTAGTACAATGGCCTGCTTTGGTCTCTGTGCTTGGATCCTTGGTCACCCGCTGCTTTAAAAAAAAAAAAAACACAAAAAAAAACACAAAAAAAAACAAACAAACAAAAAAACAGCTAAGTGCGATGCGTCCCACTGCATGAATTATTATCGTTTGTTTTTAAATAACTATTTGACAGTTTAATACTATCGCGCCCGGTAGCCAATCTGTGGTTGACAGTTTTGTAGGAAATACATCGAATATGACTCTCAGTGCTTAAATACGCCTACCATGACGGTGGAAAATTCAACATTCAACATTGATGCATTTCCAAAATTTGAGATTATTGGTAACAATACAAAGATATAACAAAACGAAAAAGTGTTAAAATGATTAATTTATCGCAATTCTTATAATTATGGCGCAACAGTTAATAATGTTGGCAAAACTAAAGAAAATATCAAGGCGCCTGTTTTTTGTCGGTCCGTTTATTAAGGAGGTTCGTCTGTTTAGTCAGCTATATGCGGTGCGCTATAAGGATTCATAAATAGCATTTTTACCAAGGGAATTCTCTACAGCCGATTGTCTTTAGTGTCTTATTGTAGTAAATTTATCAATATAGATGCAAATTGAAGTCAACTAACTATTTTCGTTTAGTCACCTACTATACACCTATCCCTCGATAATTAAGATAGTTTTCTATGCACCAATTAGATCATTATTTTCTACAGAAACTGTTCGACCATGTTAACGACGTTACATTACTGTTTGTAGAAATTTGATTCTAATGTGGGATATTTTCAGGTCGAGGGCCTCATATAAATGTTGAACGAACACTTGTCGAGATTCGACAGAATGTTGAACGATTCGATTCATACAGTGCCATCTTAACACATGGGTCAGATCTATGGGCCCCACCTAGCTTAAAATTTCAACCAGTAAAACAACTTATTACAAGTTAGTTTAGCCCTTAGATTTTGGCTACTGAATGTAGATAGTGAAATTTATTCGAAATCCTAATGGCAGGAAATTATTGTTCAAAGTAATAAATAAAAACGTCACAGTCATTGTATATCTAGTATTTTTTTAATTTTCCGCATTTTTTCATGGTCCACTTTCACTAGCCAAACTCTATTTCGTTATCAGATAAATTGGTTCATGTTAATGTGATACTGGCTACTTTGCCTGGCTAATGCAATTCCTCTAAACCATTTTACAACAAAACTAGTAAATCAACTTGCATGATTGGTACATTCGGACGGGGATTCCCCTTAGCGCCACTCTACATTATCTTTCTTCTCGAGACTGAAAATCAGTTAACTCGCTTTGAACTTGCAATCGGTGTGTTCCCCGTGTTGTATTTGTGATCGTATTTTACCCTTGTGTATAGAACTAACTAACTAGTGATGGCGAAACGAATTTTGACTTAGTTACTTGTTGTATTGTAGAGGTGCTACTACTGCAGACGTAACCAAATGTAAGCCAGCAATGCCTAGATCCAATATAAAATCAACAATGCCTCGACCTGATGTAGGAAAGCCCTCAATTTTTTTTAGAAATATACTGAAATTTATTCCTTAGAATAAATATGCATTTTTGGAAACTTGCAATGGCACACATTTTATCTGAAAATAACTCCAGTCGGCCAAAATGAGTAAGAATTCTGCCGAAACATTTTCTGTAAATTTCTAAAGCTGGCTTCCCACAGCTTGTGTTTACACGCACTGCATCGCGTGAACAAGAGCCAAAGCCAGCGCGCCGTGGGTAGGGTCTGATTCGAGGTGGCGTGAGCTCGCCTGTGATGGCGCGTCCGTTCCATTTCGAGTCGGTAATTTCAAAGGCGCGGCGCAAGCGTGCGCGATGTGGCCCCTGGTAGACCGAGCGGGAGTGTCACTTTTCATATAAAAGCGGCTGCAGAAACACCGATAATTTCTTCATGCGGCATTTTGGAATGAATAACTAATAAAAAATAAGCACCTTGTCGCAAATCATTCCGAGCCAACACGCGCCGTGGTAAGTGTGTGCTTGCTTGTCCGCACTAAGTGGTTTAGTGCGTGAAACCACACTCCGTGGGAAGAAATTATAAGAAGAAATGAATGCTTGTGTCTGATCTACGCGTCTATGCTCATAGTGGCCCGAGCTTCCGCTGTCGGCCTCCAGTAATGCATAAGAACTCTAAGGAAAAAATGTCCAGTAAACTTCTAAGAAAAAAATTGCGGCCTTCCCTACATCAGGTCGAGGCATCGTTGATTTTATATGGGAGCTGGTTTGTTACGGCATCAAGTCGAGGTATCGTTGATTTTATTTTAGCGAGGTGTTACTGGTTGTTCTGCATACGGTTTATCCCTTGAACATCTTGTCCACACTTGAGTTGCAGAGCTCTGAAAGACTAAGCGTGAGCAAAACTGTTCAAAATGTTACAAGTGGAGCCATCTGACATTATAACAAGAAAAGATTTTCCCAATCACTATAGATGGTCCTAGACACAAGGATTTTGCATTATATTCCTGTTTATAATCCAAACAGCTTAGAATATAATGTATGTTAGAGGGTCTTCAGATCCTAAAGTGCCGACGGCCCATACTTGGCCCTGTCGCTCTATATTGAATATTTGTAGTATATGAGACTCTCCACGCAAACATGCTTAATGTCCCCAAAGTTATTCCCACTTGTCCTGCCTCCAAATTGTCTATTAGGTTATATTATGTGATTTGTTTCTAAATAAGTAGAAGAAGACAAGATCTGTGAAAGGCACACATTTGAAACCTCACGTCATTACTGCAGAATATCTCAAGTAGTTTCCTTTAATTTGTACAAAGTTTTGTGCAAAAACTTTAATTATTTTTGTCGTCTTTCTTGAATACGCCATCAAAACAACACGTTTCATATAAAACGAATGTCTATCCACAATTCAGGCAACTACTAACATAGTACAAATCTTAATTCCATCAACTATCAAGATATGGAAAATTTCTGAACGAATCACATATAGCTCATATCTCGCTTTTTAGTGTGACAAACTTTCAATTTTCTGCTAGTCAATTTCCCACATCG
The DNA here is from genome assembly GCA_963924295.1 of Dioctria rufipes. Taxonomy (NCBI): domain Eukaryota; kingdom Metazoa; phylum Arthropoda; class Insecta; order Diptera; family Asilidae; genus Dioctria; species Dioctria rufipes. The sequence goes on along the minus strand of OZ002740.1, from coordinate 17,836,358 downwards.
TTTACACAAGATCTGTCATCGGATAACACACGCAAACATTTTACCCTCGTGATGATTTTCTATCTAGAGTAAAGCTATCTTGAGCCTCACGATGGGCAAATTAAGTAAAAGCCCAAAAGGACGGTAACGAGAGGTATATCCTACCAACAAGTTACTGCTTATACTTATGAGATTGAAGGGAGAGCACAAGATAACTCTTAGTTCTTACTGACGTGTCTCTTATGCCAAAGGTATAGGCTTACAGGTGAGATTACTTTCTTTATCAGAATTTCCTATTCATCGCTTTTATAAAGGTATACATTACATACCTTTACATACCTTGCGGGATATTTGCAAACCGCAAAATGATTACATTAGCTATTCAGAAAAACGAGTGGTGGGAGGGATTCGTTGGAATTTCTTCTACTAACAGAAGCAAATGGCAGCTGAGATAGTAGCAGACGTTTTTGCAATCTTTTGAGGAGATAATGGAATGGAAAAAGTGCTTTTATCAATTTAATTTGCTGAATTTATATGTATATTTTTGTGAATGTTGAATGTTCTGGTATCAACAATTGTTATTAAGCGATTTTATGCTTTTTAGATAAGTTCCTGCAAATACTTAGAGCCACATTGCCTGGTTATTATTTTGTGCAATTATACATGTGAGGTAGCGGTATCCAAATTGGCATGGTAGCGATATATTGGAATATACATATTACAACACCTCGGTAGGTGGACTTTTTGGCGAAGTAAAAAAAAAAAAAAGTATACCATCCTCAGATCCTATAATGAGTTCAAAGAGCTTTTCTCCATATTTTATGATGAGTATATTCAAAGCATGCGTGCGAAACTATTCAGTGACCCGCGTATCTGTTTTAAGTTTATAAATATGATGAACAAAGTGGAAAACTATTCCAATGCCATGAGGTACAAGGATTCTCCTAGTGATGATTCGTCTAAAATTTTTAATATGTTTGCTTCATTTTTGACAATGCATTTGCCTCGTCAAATTTTCAACCTTGATATAGTAGCTTCAGTGATATGAACGACTCCAAGAATGTTTCATTCACAATCCCTTCAGTTATGCAAGAGGATATACTCGTTCTTATTAATGGGCTTCCAAATTACACAACGGGTCCGGATGGGATTCTTCCAGCTTTTTTAAGCCTTGCTGCCTTGCCCTGGCAGCTCCGTTGAGAATTATTTTCCAAAAATTGCTCGAAACTGGTTGTTTCCTGCAGCTATGGTAAACTTCCTCTATCACATATATCCACAAAAAGGTAGTAAAAATGAAATTTCTAACCATCGGCCTATTGGAAAATTATCTTGCATGCTCAAATTATTCGAATTCATCATTTACTCTCAACTTCCTGTGAGAATTTGCTCTTTTCAAACCAACATGGCTTTATTCCGGGTAGGTCTACAACCACTAACTTGCTGGAATATTTTCTCGAATACCGTTGGCGGGTTGGCAAAAGACTATCAGAAAGATTATATTTATTCAGTATTTAGTAAATCATTCGACAAGTTATCTCACTCAGTGATAGTCTTTAAACTGGAAAAGTATGTGTTTCTTCTAACATTTATTAAATGGACGGAGTCTTAATTAAATAACAGAACATATCAAATTTTATTTCGATATTACATCTCAAGAGTCTGAAAGGCTTCGTATGGCATACCTGAAGGGAGTCATTTCAGCCCGTTGTTCTTTATTCTATCTATTGGCGACATTATCTCTATTGTGAGGCGTTCTAAATTCTTGATTTATGCTAACGACATTAAACTTTTTACCCGGATTACATCTTTTAACGATTGTGAACTGGTGCCGAGTGAACCTGCACAGATATTACGATTGATGCAAAAGCAATAACTTAGTACGCAATATAGATAAATTTGAGGCTATGACTTTCCACAGCAATCAGAAACCAATTACTTACGATTACGGATTTTCGGATTCCTCGATTCACCGTATGGTTTCTGTCTGTGACTTTGGTGTCATATTGTTTTTTTTTTGTTTCAAGATTGTACTTTATCTCCCATATAAATTTCATGGTATCAAAAAGTAGTTCTATGCTTGGCTTTATAAAACGTTTGTCTCTAGAGTTCTTGAATCCCACTATTACACTACGTTTGTACACTTGCTTTGTAAGACAACTTCTTGAATACGCTACACAGATCTGGTGTCCATTTTACGGTATACACATCGACCGTATTGAGTCTATTCAGCGGAGCTTGCTACGATTTGCTCTCAGGCATCTAACCTGGAATAACTCATTAATTCTTCCACCAGCTTGAAGCTTTTAAATATGCGCTCGCTTGAGAAACATCGCATAGTTGCCGATATGAGTTTTGTGCATCAACTCTTAAACGAGAATATTGACTCTCCATTGTTACTTGGCAAAATCTCTTTTCGTGATAGTAGGCACAATTTGGCCTCTGTTGCATGTTAACTCCTCAAGGTCTAGTTTTAGCATGTACGAAGCTAACTAATTTTCTTTTAATGTTTTCTGTTCAATGTTGGTGATTGGTTTATGTTTAGTTTAACATACTAGTACTAACACCGACTAAGTAATGAAACGCATGTACTGTTGACCGTCTATGTGTTAAACGTGTTACAATAGCGAGCTTAATTTAAGCTGGTTCTAATAGTCAATAAAAAGTATTACCTCCTACCCGGCCTATTAAAACTTCCTTGACCTCACTCTTCTAGTAGGTCCACAATTTGTATACTGTAGGGAAACAGAAAATTATTTACGGGGTTTTCATAGAACATTTGTAAGGGTTTCATCGTCTACACAAAAAAAATATCCATGACACCAACAAAAAAAAAACAACTTGCCTGAATACGGTGCGGCTTTTCCAATAGGTGACAGATGGGAACGACATCAACAAGATAATTATACTAGAATAGACTTCAATTTAAGGAACTAAAGCAGGATAGGGCAGTGGGAAGAAGAAAGCATGTTAGACGTGAGTATCATAAAAATAAAAACTAACTTTTCATCTAATACTCATAATCATAACTCATGAACAAATTTAATTTTAAAGGGTCGTAAATAGTTTTTGTTTAGATTGCTTAACATTTTCTATAATCGCTTCATATACCATAGATAACAGTAAGCATAATTTAATTATACTCAGCTGATAATACCACAAGCCAAGATCTTTCGTCATCAATTCACGAAGACGCTCCAGGTCCAATTCTGTACATTCATCATTGTGGCAAATCAATCAATTTAAATAATTTATTCTCAGGCCATAATCAGGGAGTAATCAGCCCTAAACACACGACGATTTCGCTTGAAGGTAATTTTCGTAATAAATAATTTTCCTCGTTGTCTAGATATAGTAGTTGGATGAGGTAATTACTGTAGATAATGACTTCAAAGTTAATCTGATTTTTGAAGTGGTCATGATGGTCAGTTTCCTTACTCAAAAATATATTAGTTAACCCTGTTTGCCTGAATTTCAAGAGTCATCTAAGTCTAAGGAATAAGGATAAAACCCCCCGCAAATATTAATTAATTAGAAAGCATTTACTCTGGGATAATGAAAACATGGTCCAGAAACTAAATTCAAATGCAAAATACATGATGGTGCAATATGGAGATTTGGTTTTGGTATCCCCTATATGCCGTTGTTCATCATCATCATAAAATTATTTTACGGTCAGTACAATATACGTATGTGTGTGAGTGTATGCATGAATGTCCAAAAATAGGAATCATGGCTGGCTTATTAATTCGTTTTGAATATAGCAAAATTGTCTGATGATGTGGTTGAACTATCGTTTGTAGACTATTCTTCAGCCATTTCCTGCCAACCGAAAATGAATGTGTTTCTGATTACACATGTTCGAGGTAAACCTGGATTATGTAACATGGGAAAATGCGTACATGCGGTTAATTATTAACTGCACACACGCACACATATTTAATATACATAAATTAACATTTCATAGTTTGAGTTTTAGTCAAAAATTTAATTCAACAGAGGAATCCTATTTACGTAGATTTGCATTTTGTGAAGAGTAATGAATACGGCCATAAAATGGTCTCTTTACTTTATGCTGGAGGCTCTTTAAAGTATAGTCCTATTGTTATAATTTTTGTTATTACTATAAGTAGGGGAATGGGGCCGGAGAATCGAACTCTAAATACTGCCACCTAAAAGACCTTTTATGCTGGACCCCTGACATATTATATCCAGTCCACGTTTGCTTTTTTTTAGATAGGTTATTACTTCATAAGGGTGAGTTTTCCAAACTCTGAAGGTGTTATAAAACCCTTGCCTAGACAGTACAGTCTTTGGCGAGCAAGTCCTCCGCATTCACAGAGTAGCTAAATGCTCTACAGATTCTATCGCTTTGTTGGAGAATCAGCAGTTGTAGTATGTGATCTTGTGCATATTATTAGGGATATATCCAAGTGTGCAATAGCCAAGTTATAATGCTAGTGTATTACCTGATCTTATGCTAACCACAGTTGGCAATTTTTTTTAAGTTTGTGTATGAGAAGTGATTGAATTTAGCCCCAGTCTTAGTTTAGGAAGGTTCTGTCATTTTGAACCTTTTCTGTTATGAACATTATTTTTTCTTCTAGGTGCCCTTTGTAATGCCGCAGAAACTCGGGTCCGAAAATTGGAAATTCCGCCGATTTTCTACCTAAGTATTAAGCAGTTTCATTATCTTTATGATCATCGTATCCTGGTACCCATAAAAGGGTTACGTTATTATCCTTCGATAGACATCTCTACAGATCCAATCCAAATTTGGAGTGATGATATTAAAATTTAATGGTTCTATCGTGGTTTGGCTGTCGGAGTGTATTTACCTCCTACATATATTTTTGCGTACCGATAACCTCTTTGTATATTGACTCTAAATAAAGTTCCTATGGCGCGGATTTTTGCTTAAAAAATAACTGCGGAAGATCCCAGGGCCTTGTCTGACTTTCTGACATCTCCGCCCATTGATTCTCATACCTACCATGTCTTTTTCTTACATAAGATTGGTGATCCGTTAGGGAATTGCGGTCTCCTGTTCTTCCAGCTTTGGTTGTCTTCTATGACCACTTTAAAATGGTCATATAAATAAATCGCCAGTATAGACCATTTTTTTCTTTACCTCAACGACTATGTTCGAAGAGCCAGAGTAGAAGGACATTACAGGGTGACCTATAAAAACATACCCAAATATCTTTAAGCCCGTTATCTGAGAAACGGTTAGGATCTCCCCCTCTCCCCCCATACACATACAATTTACAGCTTGTTTAAGAATGATCTATACATGGTGACACCCTGTATTAAATTGCAAATCGATAGAACACTACCAAAAACAATTAGAAAATTTCAAAGATGGCTGCGCGAAGTTAACTACATTAATATAGTTAATTTACAAATTTATTTACTTTTTCCATGCGGGAAATGGATTTTTAGAAACTGTCATTGATGGAGAATAGAAAAGTTTTAAGAACTTTTATTTTAAACGATTCTAAATTAAATTAATCATTACAGAAGGGAAAAAGCAGCCACCTCGTCAGGGATATGAAACTGGGACCCTCCGCTTTCCGGGCGACTGCTCTTCTTCTGAGCTGGCATTAATCATAGTAACGATGAAATGTAATCCCGGACGAGGCGGCGGCTGTTTTTTCCTCTTGTATTTATCAATTTAATTTAGAATCTTTAAAAATAAAAGTTGGTGAAATTCTTATATTCTCAATTTAAAAATGTTGAACTTCCATTTTTAATTTTTGTCTACTGTTATTTATTCACCTGTTATAAAAGTTCCTCAAGAAAGTTCTGTATTCTTCTTGCGGTTTTAATCTTTTTAATTTTTGGAAACAGATCTGAATAGATCGGAGTATAAAGGCAGCTGAAAGGCAGTGATAATACTTAATAGAAAATATTTTTATCCAGATAAAGACTGACAGGATAAGGATAAGTGCTGATCTACAAATTCTGGTGGAACATTGTTAAATTACTTAGAAGTTATAAAAGCTCCTAGATGAGATTTAATTTAATTTTTATGATATCCTAAGAATATGGGACGTAGAAGATTTTAATTAAATGTAAAAGTGGAGTTCAACCCAGCCAATATTGGTTGGTTGATAGTTAGTGCAGTACAGCTCGGACTATTTAAAACTCAATTTATTTTAAAAATTCAAATAATCTCTCCAGATAATAAATATCCACGAAAAGAAACAAAAAACAAAAAAATCAAAAGTGCAATCCTGTTAATGTGCCATCAATAATCAATGCCTAGTAAAATTTAAGGCCCGAAAGTATATTTCTCCTAAAGAAAAACATCTCTCTTTTGGCTTCCATTTCCATTTATATTCCACAGGCTATGAATAGTCCTAGCCCTAAGCAATATTTTATGTTAAGTTTTCACCATAAGAGTCAGGTTCTAAAAGGAAAATTTATATACTCGATGCCTCCAATAAAATAGTGTTTCTCATATGGAGCAGTCTGCTTAAGCATCGAATCACGTACAATATTCTTCTAGGTCACGTTAAATTTACCAATTCCATTCCTTCCATGACTGTTTTTTTTTTTTTGAAGACCATATAGAGTGTTGAAGTGATGGTCTTCATTCAAGCAATTTCATAATGTAGTTTTGGTTGCGGTATGGTATATGTAACGGTATATATAGGTACATAACTAAGTCAAGGACTATTTTCAAATTCAATCATCGAATTCTCAATATTAAGTTTCAATGAAAATCTTTTAAGCCTATACATATGCTGCACAAGAAGGATTTCCTACGAGGAAAATCTATGAAAATTTCCATATACAAATGCTTTTGTATGTATGTATCTATGTGCATTTTACTTGAAGTTAGTTTCGCTTGAATTGTTAGATTTTGTGGATTTGAAGTATTTTGCTTCATTAGATTCTTGGGAGTGCTGCCAAGGCATGAAACTATATCAATATATATCAAGACATCAATCTTGTTGAATCATGCAAAGGTGTATTTTGGTTTCTGGATAGCCAACGGCAGCTAAGTTTAAGCTTAGATCAAATTACATAAATATATGTAGGCAGGAATTGGATACGACGCCAACTCACTGAAGTACATAAATTAATGTATTCCGGATCAAATTTCGATCGTCGACGGTAACAAAAATTTTTCCACCATTTCTATAGTATGGTGGCTCGAGTGGGATGAAGGAGATTTCAGATGACATTTAATCTCAAACCGGTAATTAAAAGATTCAAGAAAAATATGACAGTTAGACGAACGATGGTAGATTGAAGGGCTGGCTTCTATATATATATTAAGTAGTAGCAAACAACCTGAAAATCAAATAACGGGAATCTCTGGAGCAAGCACTAATCAGAAATCTAATTTTTTTTTACTTCTCTGATTTAAATGAAATATCTACAGATAAATGGCGTTCAAGATATAGAGAGGCATATATTTCAATTAGTGATGAAACCTGAAATCAAGGTAACCAACAATTATTGCCGCGTATTATGGAAGCCTAAGAATTTTACCTTCCGGAATTTATAAATTATTTATGATTCCATCTTCCTGGATTTTATTTTTCTATTGGAATTGTATTGAATTTCCGGACTTAGAAATGTCAGATTGCAACGTTTAAAAGTAAAACATCTCGGAGTAAAAAATCCTTGAAAAACATGACTTCCGGAAAAAAATGTTTTTAACTTTTCCAAACAATTTTTAGAAATTATGTACATAAATTATTTTTTACTCCTGTAATACTTTACGGAATTTTATATTCCAGGATAATGTTTTTCTGGTTATAGAAAAAAGGAAATAATTGTTTTGAACCAAGGCCAAGGAAATAGGTAAATTTCCTTTTAGACCTGGCGAAACTTAAGTTTTGTTTTTTTAAGTGTGAGCAAAGAAAGGCGGGATCGAACTTTGTGTGGTTTTCCTTACCGAAAATTGATTTCCCTGTCTGAAAATATGAATTTATTATTTTGTAGAAGACACTTTCCACAGGGCAGTTAAAAGAAAACTTGATGTTGGAAGAAAGATAAATTTTTGTATTGGAAAATATTAGTTCGATTATTTAGGATTTGGAGAGAAATTTGTAAAACACACGTATTGAGGGAATTTGCTCAGTTTTGAGTACAATTGCTACATTATCCGACTTACGCAGCAGTTGCTACTACACTTCTTGAGTTGAAGAGTCTATTGGAGCATTTTTCTCGTAATTAAGACTATTTAAGAGTAAGTAAAATATCAATAGGCTTGCATTAGTGTGTGGTAAGAGTGTATTTTTGTGGAAACAATAACTAGAGCCTCTGTCTTCGCAGGTATCAGAGATCTTATGAAGATCAACCAAACCGACTGCGAATAGTTGCACAGCCTTAGTATTGAGTCGATCCCTATTATTGACGAAAATTGAAATGAAAAAAATTAACATCAAAACTATGTAAAAACAAGTTAGTGGACAGCATTTAATGGTTCTAAAGAGATGAAACCCCCTTTTCGAAAATACTTATATTCAATGTCTTAAGATTTTCTTGGCGATTTTTATTTTGAAAATTTTTTGCTTGGGAATTTTATTCCTTGGGAATTTCGAATTTCAGGATTTTGCTTGTCTTGACGATTTTTAGGTGAGGGATATCGTGTGTGTGTTTGTGGATTTTTTCCTTGGCAATTTCGAAAGTGAATATTTTTAATTTGGGTATTTTGTGCATTTGGAATTTTAAATTTCAGGATATTTTTTCTATGTACCTTGCAGACTTTTGGTTTCTGGATTTCATATTTGCGAATTTTGTGTCAAAGGAGTTTCAAATTAGATAATTTTGTTTATGTCTGGCGATTTTTAGTTTGGGATTTGAAACTTCAATATTTCATGCTTGAGACTTTCGAATTTTAGGGTTTTATATGTGACTTGACGATTTTTAGTTTGGTGATTTTGTGCTCGTAAATTTTTTGCTCTGAGAACTTCGAATTTGAAGATTTTGTTTGTGCTTTGCCGATTTTTAGTTTGGAATTTCGAATTAAAAGATTTAGTTTGTGCCTTGGCGAATTCCAACTTGGGAATATTGTGATTCGGAATTTTTTGCTTTGAGAATGCCGCATTTGGGGATATTGTTTGCACCTTGTTGATTGATTTCGTTCTGGGAATTAGCGATTTTTAGGTTGAGAATTTTGTGCTTAACAACTTTTAATTTGACAATTTAATTTGGGACTATATGATTTTGATATTGGGGATTGTAAGCTTAGGAATTTTGTGCCTTGAGGATTTTGTTTATGACTTGCCGATTATTATTTTGTGAGATTTCTCTGATAAGCCCGACTTCTCATATTCTATTTTAAATTGTATAATTTGCAGCGGGAGCTGTGTCATTCAGTTTATTTTTAATATAAATAAAAAATTAATGATAATAACATTTAAATAAATACTTTTAAGCGAACAAAGGTAATAATAATTGCAAATATCCACGGAAATAAGTGACACAAAATTCTACCAAATACAGCGAATATATATACCTAGTCATAAATTACAGACCAAAAATCAAAAGTCATGTCTGCACAGCTGCTGCATATGCATTAGATTTCCATCGTATCTTGTTGCACCACTTCGAAATTTACTGCAGATATTGAACAAAATGTCTGTGGTGGATATCTACACGAACAATCCCCACAGCAAGTGTTTCCAGAATAAATTGAAAAAGATAGATTCCAACTGGCAACAGTATATTGCGACATGGCTTTCTGAATATTCGCGTTTGTGACCTTGTCTGATGGTAAATGGTTCGGGTTTGAAAATTGACAAAATGAACAACCTGCCTCCATAGAAAGTTATGTAAATGGGGCAGGCAATTATCAGTTTGAGAATGAAATATGTTGTTTACGTGATATGAGAGCGGTGTGAAAAACGGCTATTCGTAATGTTACACAGTTTTTACTTTGCAAGGAGATTTTCTATGTATATTCTACGATAAAATTGTACAAAGCAATTATGAGAAAAATTTGCACGGCAGAATACCGAACATATGAATTCGTTAGGAAAAATTTCGTACTGGAATTTGATGAGCTCATGGAACTCTTGCCTTGCCCGTATATTCCTTAATCGTAATTAAAAGTATATTTGAATGTTTTTGACACTAAGAGACTTTTTTTTCGCCTGACCATTGAGTGGTCAAGTGAAAAAAACCTTATTTAATACAAGATTAAAGTCGTCGAAGACTTTTCCGTAAAAACTTAATTTATGATGGAGTACGCTGTTGATGCATTGTTCATCAATTTTTACCTAGAGAAAAAATACGCACACACACGGTCATAAATTTTCAATCGAATTATATTATAAGAAATTCAAAGGATACTCTCTTAGCCAAAAGATACGAAGATGCTAATTCAAATTATTTCGAAAAAAGCATTTCTTATAAAACTGACAAGTTAAAGGATGTGTCACGTTTCAACAAGATAAAATAGGAGAGAAACAATTATTTTTATCTTAAGCTTTGTACCATTTTTAAGCAAACCTAACTAAATAATTTAAAATGAAAATTTCGATCCAAATCAGCTTTTCTTTTTTTCTTGTCCACTCAGAGATTTTCAAATGCATACCTAAATACGTCTATTTAAAATTCGACTTGTAATAAATGAAAAGAGTTTCTAAAAGTTGCCTTATTAGACAACCTTTCTCGATATAAAATATTCATCAGTTCCACTAAGCTACGACGATACTCAGAAATTTTTCTAGATAGCTACAAGTTCATAAAAAGGAATATTTTAGGGAAGTTTTTATCGGAACCACCTTGCTAATGGAAAAAGGTTAAGAGGTGAATGAATACTTTATAAGTTGTCTGAAACATTTTTTATTCTCGAATTTTTAATTTTTACATGACCTCATTATATGTAAGTAGGTATAATTTTCAGTATGGCCAAGAAATGTTACTACGGTTGTAGATAAATTGGAAGAAAAAATAAATTTAACCTACATTAGCTATACAGAGTGTTTCCGCAATGGTGGTCCATACGGCAGGAGGTGATATTATTCACCCATAAGAGAAAATTTGTATAGCAGCGTGGGTTTAATAGTTACAGGGTGATTAAAAAAATATGCCAGTTTTTCATAAAACACTCTGTATTCTAGATAGTACAAATCACCCGTAAGAACACATTGTATGAAAAACTTCATAACCTTTCCAAGGGCTGCTCTACTAATTCCATTCCTCCATACCTCTCCGGAGTTATGGCGGTTTCAAATAAAGGTTTCATATTTTCTTACCATTATTTTATTTTGACTTGGTTCTTCTTTACGAAAAAATGATTCAGACGACGTTTTTTTCGTAAAAGCTACAAACTGTGAGCTCACCTCTTTAATTAGACATCTTACACTTAAGTCTCAAAATCCTAACTGTAGTCATTAAAAAATTATTATCTCATAACTTATTCAGATCATACCGAAAATAGACGATATTTTTGTTTTTAATTAGGTGTTTTCATTCACTAAGGCAACAAATTATCTTTTAGCTGAGTCAAGTTAGTGAAGAGCTAATAACAGTTAGCACACAATTGAGGTCAAATTAAAGAGGAAATTCCACAGTTTGCATTCATTAAAAGAAAAATAAGTCAATCAGCTTCTTGTAAAATAAAAAAAAATCAAAGAGGTCACAAAAAAAAAAAAAGGTCAGAAAACCCGAAATTTTTATTTTATACCGTCATAACTCCAGAGAAAATAGGAGTACGGAGCTGGTTGAGTAGTTGTGGAAAAGGCCATGAGATCCTTCGTGCAATGAATTGATGATAGTACGCCCTGTACTATTTTAGATATAGGGTGTTTTGCTAGACTGTCATATGTTCTGAATCACACTGCAATTCCGAAACTGTTTAGATACCCCCCCCCCCCTACCTGCTAATATTTTTGTGTTTATCTAGGTGGGTGCTAACACCTTCTGCTGTATAGTATAAACCACAATGGTGGAAACACCCTGCATACACTACTTCGAGTATTTTTTGAGTAGCTTCGAAAGCAGGGATGTAGACGAACTCATTTCACCACCTTTAACCTGGTGAAATCTATTGAAAAGACAAACTAAATTAACAGATTTTGCACTTTTAGTAATACTTGCGAAGTTTGTGCAAGATTTTCTTTAATTACATAAATCGGTAAGGTATTCCATAAGTATGGGCAGCACGAACGCAGAACTGGTTTTTGAAGTTAGAGAAATAGCCCCAAGTATAATGAATGGATAAAAGAAAGGAATTAGTAGTTAGTGAACAAGTAAGAGGCGTAACACGAGACCAGTATTAAAGAACTAGAAAAGTTCACGAAGATAACTACCTAACACACTCCTAGCTACGGAGTTGACATGGTCATCAGATTAGAGTTCTGTTGAAAACGAAAAATGGACTCGTAGCCGTATCAACAAATGCAATGTTGATTCCACTCAGTGTAACAGGATGAATATATTATATTACAATACATTCCGATTTAGAGGAAGTTTGTTTTCCAGTGACCATTTATTATATACTCCACATTCCGATTTAAGGTTGAATATTCCATCTTCAATTAATCCCATGGAGCTGTAAATATACAGCATAAATTATCAGCATATAGACGTGATTATGATTAATGCAATCAAATATGTTTTTATGAATATAACGAAAAGTAGACGACATAAAATTGATCCTTACCGAATGCAGCAATTTATTGACAGAATCGAATGCTTTTGAGAATTCAAGAAAAACAACAATAATAAATAAAGATTTCGTTATATCCATAGCGGAACGAAAAATTTCATTAGATTAGCTTCAGAATATTGTCGCTTTAGCAATCAAGAGTGAGAAAAATTTTCACGTTTATAAAAAAAAACAAAGCATTTCTATGTTCGGTTTTTAATAGTGAAAGAAAAATTTTATAGAAGAAAAAAAGAAAGGGCTTGGCTGAACTTATAAGATTTTTAGTGGCACAAGCGGGAAGTAAGGCATCCAGAATAATTATTTAAATCGTTGTTGAATGTCGGACACTAATTCCCATTTCCGCTCGCCACTTTTGTTCCTGAATCTCTTAACAAGAAATATTATAAATGCTATAAGCAGTATGAAATTACATTATTTCTAAACTGAATGATCATACATACCACATCATTTCAAATTAACTAATATTGTTGTCTTCGTTAATTTGTTCATAAATATTCACAGAAAGTCGATTATTTTTGTAGTCACGCTGATTATAAACAAAACTAAACACTTTGTTGTAGTTTTTCCTCTAGCTATATAATTATATAAGATGTATAAACTCATCTAGGAGAAAGTTTCAATATTAATCAATTTTTGTGTTCGTTGTGCGAATCATCATTTATCAAGATTATTTCCTGTGAGGCTTGAATTTTCATGATGGTGAATATTGATGGAGAAGATTTTTGTTAATTGATATTTACACCAAATCCTGTAATAGTAATAGAAGTCAATTCATCGAAAGTTTCAGATTACATGGCAGAGATGTTTAAGTGATGAATTGAGATATAAATGAGTTTTGTTGAGTAAAATGTTATGGATATAAAAAGGAATTTTCAAATTAAAGTTTGACAAAATATTTTTCAAATTAGACGTCTTGATGAGTAGAAATACCAATTTTTTTTTATAAGTTTTAATATATTGATAAAGCAAAGATGATATTGTTGTTCTATTCATAGATGATCCCACATAATTTAAGGAATATAAAATGGTGCAACATAACTTATAGGCGTGGTTATATATATATATATATATATATATATTTTTTTTATTGGTTTAAATATCCATTTTAGAGGAAAAGACAAATGAAAGACTTACCACAAATCATGAAGATGAATTTACTGAAATATAAATAAATACGTGTAAGTAAATAAATAAAGAAAATTATGTAGGAATAATATTGTACATTATGTGTGTATATTTATACGTAAATATTTGTATCCAAGTCTTACGACAGGAGGATGTAGACGGGATGTTTTTTGCTTAGCCTGGACTTTTTTGCTTAGCTTGGACTTCCCGATTTTTTTTTATTTATTTATTGATTTCTTTTTTAATTTTATTCAAATAAAATTTTGATATCTTTGAGATGGTTCTGCTGTTGGGTTTATTTACCCTTGAGCAGCACACAAATTATATTCATGTATTTTCACGGTCCTGAGGAAAACCAACCAAAAATATAGTCAAAAAAGCAAAAAAAAAAAAAAATGAAAAACTTACTCAGAAATTTTTGGAATGGATTCATTTTAAAATAAAACGCAAAATTGAAAACAAAATAATATTCAAATAAAAATGAAATGAGACCCAAAATGAAATGAGAAATATTCCGAAAATGTTGGGCCTAGTTAATAAGCCTATAAAAAGAAAAAGGTTGCACAGAATGCAAATATAATTTCTTTCTTTTGGAAAAATAGGTTTCCTTTTGTCATTTTTATTATATTTTCTAATGAAAATATACAGTATGAAAAATTTTCTTCCTAAATGCATGATTTAAAAAATTGTTAAGACAAATTTTCTCAATATATTTTCCTTTTAGAAACCGGCAATCAATAAGTGGACTTTTTGTTGGTCAAGTACTGTAATCCACGTATCATTTTAGAAAAATTTATATGTGCTTTTGTTTTTTAATATAGGTACATAGGGAATTCTGTACTGGCCTTGGAGGCGAAACATAATCTCTACGAAAGAATGGAAAAACGAACTTCCATCGTCTACGCATTTCGCCTCCGCTGAAAACCACATCAGCGAAAGCAGTCAACATTTCAAAGGAGAATCAACGTGAATATCTGGGCTGGTATAACTAGAACCTTTATTTTACTTAGGACACTTATTACCCGTTGTGTTTTGAAAGAAAACTTCAGGATATACACTTCGTATGTAACACTCAATATACTACCAGCATGACAACGTATCAACACATCCAGCACATATGATATCGGTGGATAATAATAAGAAATATCCCCAAACGTAGAGAGGGCATTTTGATCGTATTAAGCGACTTGTAGGGACTCCGGATTTAACCGCATATACTTATGAAAAGTGAAGTTTACTTAAGACCAGTGAATACAAGAACGAATTATTGTTGCGGATCGCAGATGTTCAAACAAACTTAAGAGTGCGGTATGGTCAACGAATATCAAAAGAGGATTTAGGCCAAGTGCAGTGCAGTGCATTAGTAGTAATGATGTCCTCCATAAAATGTAGTATAATAAAGTTGTGGTAAACTTATCTGTGTTTTTATAGTATAGTTATTTGGTGCTCAAAAGGGAGGTTACCTGGAAAGTTTTCCGGCAGTTTTGAAAATTGGTATTTTTATAGATTTCGATGTGCTCTTTCCGAATTATCACTTTGCCAATACGTATCTTTGCGACTCGCGCCGCCATATTGATAAAATGGCGCCCAAAAACAGTTTTTTTTTTTCAATATATTCTTTCCGACTCGTATTACATTTCATCATAATTAATTTATATAATAAACTAAGCTAGAGAAAATTTCCTATAATTTATGTACTAAGCTTTGTTGTTTTTTCCAAAATGAATGGTTTCAGCGTACGAGCGCCGCAAATGCTACTCCAACACGAGTAATATAATATAATATACGAAATACGCGTGTGGAAGTAGACTTTGCGGCGCTAGTACAATGAAACCATTTGTTTTGCAAAAAAAAAAAAAAGCGGTTAGTACATAAAATATAGGAAATTTTCTCTAGTTATTTTCTCTAGATATTTCATTCACATATATTTTTGTATGAAAGATTTGGACGATTTTTCATTTCGATATTTTGGGCGAGTTTTCCCAATACCTATCTTCACTATGCAGCAAAACTTAAAATTTCCATCTCAGTTTTGAAATTTCAAATCCTAGCTAAAATAGACAAAATTGACAAAAGATTTATTTTTATTTTAATCAAACACGAATTCATTCGAATGCTACTTCTTAAATTGATCAATGTTTATGTTGCAAGAAAATAAATTATAGAAAATTAATTTTAATTTAGTGAACTGTTCATACCATCGACTCCTCAATAACAAATCTAACTTCCTAATTGAATCTTAATGAACGACATTTCAAAATTGAGTTGAAAAATCAAAAATGAAATTAAGTAAAAACATCGAAATTCGAACTGCTTAAACCCCACCCCCAGAGTGCTATTAAATAAATTGGAAGTCTCTGCAACGCAATAAAATTATTCTTATAATTTCGAATCATATAAAATCAACTATTTAATTTTGTTTAATTTTATTTCATCTCCTTTAATGAAACTCTACATAGTAGAACAGTTCCACTTCTGGTTAAAATTATACACAGAAGAGGATACCTCGTTTTACAAGGGGCTTTTATTAAAATCAGCAGAGCATACCTATGTATTTCGTTATTATCTCTCCCTTCAGGGGTTTCCATTTCATAAAAAGAAAGGAAATTTTTTTTAATAAAATCTTCTGGGTATACAGCACATAGAATTTCAGGTCATAACTGGATTTAATGAGTTAATTAAGCTACATACTTTGCCAAATGGTTCATTTAGACCTTTGAATTTGCAACATCACCGCAACAAGGTGCGGTTGTTTCGTCCTTTTGTTGTGGAGTGTTACCAATTTAACTTAATTAACGATTCACTGAGTTGGCTGGAGTTTTGTTTTGTTTTCTTTTTAGATATGTAATATGCAGTATAAACATACTTGAACAGTAATATATACATTAACTTCTTAATTATCATCTGTTGATAATTTCAATGAATAAAAAAAAAACTGAAGGCATTTTCAGTGATGTAATACTTCAACCAATCAGCAAGAATATGGATATTCGAAAAAAAAAAAAATATTTAATTCCACAGATACAGTTAGCTTTGATTCCAAAGTGGCTGTTTTTCGAACTAGTTGTTATATAATTATAATATTTTAATTACATCATAATTATTCAGCAAAAACTATACTTCAATAATGTTGCAATTTTTACATAAAGGTTCGTGTTCTTTTTGACATGCAATTCTTGGAAAAATCGAACTATTTGCAAAAGTTTATGTCTAAACACAGTAGCGCACGCATGTGTGTCCCAAAACTAAATGGGGTCGGAAAATAAGGGTCTAAAGTCGCGTCCTGAGCCCATCTGAGTACTTAAGGACTTCCATTTTGAATGTATTGAACTTCCAGTTTTATTTGCTTAAATAACGACATGGACCAAAAAATCCCCTGTTTACTTTATCTTCAATAGAGTGATCATAAGGAGTGGTCCAGAAAAAAATGACCCATTTATTTTTGTTTGCAGTAAAAACACTAATGGAATTTTTTTATAAAATTTCTATATTTTGTTTCTTACAACTTAAACTTTAAAATACAAAAGTCGCGCATTAAATTTAGAACAGTTATATTAGTAACATTTCTATATGCTCTTTTCCATTTATTTCTGAAATCAACATTATTTTTGGCAAATTTCTTTGTTGTTCTAAGCTTCTTTTTCATTAATGCCCAGACCTCTCTACTGGACGAAGTTGAGGGCAGTTTGTTGGATTGGCTTCCCTTGGTACGATATTGACCTCATCGGTTCTGTACAATTCCATCGTTGCTTTTGCATAATGACTGGTGGCCAAATCTGTCCAGAAAATAACAGACCCTTGATGCTGTTGAATAAAAGGTAGAAGTCTTTTTTGAAGGCACTCTTTGATGTACACATCTGAGTTTATTGTTCCTTTGATGATAAATTCACTGCTTCGTAAACCGCAAGAACAAATCGCCTGCCAAATCATGTACTTCTTGGGAAATTTTGTCATTCCTTTTGTTGAAAATTTTCTGGATACTCCGCTCCGACTTTTTGCAGTAAAATATTCGTCACCTGGTATCTGCGAAAAGTCAGCTTTGCAATATGTTTCATCATCCATAACGACACAATCGTATTTCGTCAGGTAGTTCTCATAAAGTTTTCTCGCTCTTCTTCTTGCTGTTTTCTCTTCTTCTTCCTTCCTCAGCGGCACTTTTTGAACCTTATAGCTCCTTAATCCACAGATTTTTTTATATCTGTGCACTGTACACTTGGATGTTCCTGCCAATGTCGCCATATCTCTTTCCGAAGTTCCCGGTTTCCGAGAATAAGTACCCTTCATCTGTTTTATGACGTCTGGACGGGATGGCCCTGATTTTCTACCTGACCCACGTATCCTTTCTATTGACAAGCCTCGCCTATACTTGGCTATTGTCCTTTTACCGTGGAATAACTTGTATTAATGTCTTTTGAAATTTTTAACAATGAAATTGTGGCATTTTCCAAATATTTGGACAAAATCATTTCACGCACTTCTTTTTCGCTTCGAGACATTTTAACTATTTCACTTCCAATACACGAATGATTCATATAAACTCAGAGTTCAGTATTTATGGAATATTTTAACAAAAAACTCCAGACCTGGATTATTGTAATTTTGCAGGTATAAAAATAACTTAATGGGTCAATTTTTTCTGGACCACACCTTAATTTCATAAACAATGAAATCCATTTATTTATTTATTTACAATCCACGACAATGTGTGCCCTTTTTAAAAAATTTAAAAAGAAACCTAAGCCGCGATGCGCACACCAGTGTTCTGGACGTCAGGTGCGGCTGCGGTGATTGGCTGCACGCAAACATATCCAAATACATTTGAAATTATTCTATTTCTATTACATATACATATTTCCGTTGAGCATGTAGTAGTCAGAGACTTGAATTACGGCCTTAGGCATCTGCGGCACAAAGTGCATATGAGCGCCATTGCATGCAATATGGGCGTGCGGTGCCGTAACGTCACCGGAGGTATATGGGTCATTGCACATCGAATACGCCACATGTGTGAGATGACCATCTCCAATCAATTTTTTTGAAATTTTACATACTTGGAGGGTTTTCAACAAAAATGCAAATTAAAAATTTTAGCTATATAATGCGTATTTCGCAAGTTCTAGCATCGTTGACCAGAAGTTTTGAATAATTTTCTCATTTAATTTATGAGCTAGGGGATGAGTTCTGTATTTTTTTACTATGAAAGCAATGGGTTGAGAGTGGGTTAAATTAAGAGCATTGACGATAGAAGATGGTGGTAGTGGTATTGATATTAATCTAATATATGTTGACTTGAGCATATCATAGAAGAGTAGTGGAAGTTGTAAGGGTTATCGTTTATAGATGTTTTAATCATAAAAAATCATAAAATTATTCTCTGCCTAAAGATCTAACAGAACCCCCCCCCCCCCCCACCGTGCAAATTAAAAATTTGTCAATATTGTTGTTTGATGACTTGATTGTTTTCATCATTTTGAAAAAGAACTTTAATATTGTGTCTAACTTAAAAATAGGCAACATTTATTATTGGGGGCTTAGTCACTACCATAGTAGCTGTGTAACAGCTTTATTAAGAAATAAAGGGTTTTCCAATAAGAGGTGTAATTTTAATTAGCCCGCTATTTCGGTAGATGTCACTTTTTGACATTTGACAAGTAGAAACTACGCCATTAATAAAAATTGAACGATACACGATTCAACAACGCATTGAAATTATTAAAATTCACTATAAAAATGGTGGCAGAGACGGTTCGTAAAACTCGAACATTTGTGGGTCGTCGTGAAGCACCTTGTCGGACCGCAATACTGAAATTGGTAGAAAAATTCGAGCTGTCGGGACAAGTTAGTGATGTGAAGAATAAAACCCGTGCACGTCGTTCAAGAACAGCCGAGAATATTGCTGCTGTAGCCGAAAGTGTTGAAGAAAACCCAGGTTTGTCCATTCCTCGTCGTTCTTTGGAATTAGGCATTCCACAAACGTCATTACACCGTATTTTGCATAAAGATTTGGGTCTTAAGGCTTATAAAGTTCAGTTAACTCAAGAACTCAAGCCGGCCGATCATCAACAACGTCGAGTCTTTGCTGATTGGGTCCTTGAAATGCATGAAAATGATCCGGAATTCCATCGAAAACTCATCTTGAGTGATGAGGCCCATTTCCACCTCGATGGCTTCGTCAACAAGCAAAATTGTCGCATCTGGGGCTCGGAAAACCCAAGAGTTATTGTTATTGTTATCCTCAACGTGTGACTATTTGGTGCGGTTTATGGTCCCGCGGGGTCATTGGACCTTACTTTTTCGAAAATGAGGCTTAATGATTAATGATTTTCTATGGCCGGAATTGGATGGTATTGATCTGGACAACGTTTACTTTCAACAAAACGGCGCTACGTGCCATACAAGCAACGAAACCATTGATCTTTTACGGGAAAAGTTTCCGGATCGTGTTATCTCTCGAAGAGGTGATCACAATTGGCCACCGAGATCTTGTGACTTAACACCTTGCGACTTCTTCCTTTGGGGCCACGTGAAAGAGAAGGTCTACGCCAATAGCCCAGCGTCGATTCAAGACCTCAAAGATGGAATTCGTGAGGCTATCGAGGACATAGGGCAGCCACTTTGCGATTTGGTTATGGAAAATTTCATGAAAAGGATATGGTCCTGTAGGCGTGGTCGTGGTGGTCATTTGGCTGATGTTATTTTTCATTATTAACCGCATACCTTCCTCTTTATAATAAAATAAAGATCCGATCATTTATCTTAAAAAATGGCATTTTTCTTTGAATATCAAAATAACACCTCTTATTGGAAAACCCACTTTAGATACTCGCGATTTACAGAACGTAGACCGCTTTTCAATTCTAGCACTTTTCGATTTTACTAAGGCCTTCGGGATAATTGCATATAATCCAGCATGCCATTCAGCATTTAATCCATAGAGCACAGTTGTCCTCTGTAATACTGTCAATAGAATAGTGCCACAAGGCTCCTTACTTGGGCATATCTTCTTCTATTAGCATGTACGTAAATGATGTAGACTCTGCTTCAGTTATTCTCTATTAATATCCAAATATATCTATAGATAGACTATGTAATAGGACTGGCTTTTATAGATTACCTATGTATTTCGACTTAGCGGTGACCAGGAGGTATGGACTTGAGCTGAATAAAATTATTTTAAGCTTAATCCGGGTTGTATTCCTATGCATAGAGAAATTCTCCAATTTTCAAATCATCTGCCGTGATTACGTGGTTTAAGGCAGGGGGGGGGGGTGTGTTGAACGTTATGTGTTATTTCTGCATGAATAAGTTTGGTTATCAGTAATATAAATTACTCCCAAACAAGCTGTAGTAATATATTTTCCTATGTGTGAGGTTAAGTCTGTATCTGCTTAAGAAAGTTAAGATAATCTGTGAGTTGCAACAAAAATTGGATACAAACTTGGAATTAAAATACTAATCGTCTAATATCCAGAAATTCGGATACCCAGACCTGCGGACAATCCGATTCCTCAAATTCTGGTATGAGAATAATACGGATCCTGCTTATATATATATATATAATCCAAATCCCATGTGAAATCGGAATCGAATTCAAACTAATCAAAGAAACTTATAAATTCCCTTCAGATTGCACTGTGTCTTTGGGATAATGTTAATTTCTTTTAACAACATAAAAATAAGATAAATAGTAATACTCAATATACCTTAACCACTTCTTTCTCACAATGAAACCCTCTCCACCTTGTCCATATCAAATTGAACTGGGCTACAGAGGATAAAAACTATTCTCATTGCGAACCACGTTCTACCATTTGTGTCCGAATGTAGAGGATAACCATTTAAAGGAGGTACGGATAGTTCGGATCTGGATCCGCACTCCAAAAATTCGGACACTGGTATTCGAATTATTCAGATTTATGGAAACTGTATCCCAATTATTCCAGATTATCTGGATGGGATATTAACTGGATATTTTCAAATGTAGTTTAGATTAGACATTCTTACATTGTCATAAGTTATAACACTTTCTGCGAAATTCTGATTCCGTGTTAAAAAAAAAAACACACATAAAGATCAGATTCAAAAGACATCCTAAGTCTACTATTTAATAAAAATATAAAAAAAAAACAAAAAAACAAAAAATCGTGATTTACAAGAATTTTATTCCATTCAGCCATTTTATTTCTTTCGTAATTTTCGGCGAAAAATTGCTAGTTTCTCATGTACCTTTTTCCAAAAACAATTCTAAAGATATCGGACATCCTACTTAAATACGTCAGGATGTAAATAAATGAACAACAGAGAAACTTATACAAAACTTGATAAATTAAGTTAGTATGTCCAGGATTTACTTTGATATGCTTTTGCTTTTTCAGATAGCTATGATGAAATTGGCTAACAGCCACGCCATAAAATTTCCTTTGTAAATAAAAATTCTTCCGTCCAAACTACAAACTTCCAATTCACTGGGAATCTGTTTTAACTTGATTTCGCGGCGAACTTTAACAAAACTCTTACAACTTACTGGTGGAAGGAAGTTACTTTATTTATTCGTTGTTGGTGCAAAAGTTGGTGCAACTATTCAAAGACTGAAGGTAAATATTATTTATGGAACGTTCTCATATATCCCGTTTTACAGTAAACTTTAAATCTTTTTGGTAAATATTCAACGAAATCATATGTACTTGTATGGGTTGCTTTACTACGTTTGCATGTATGTACGTGTATATTAACGTAGTTATATTAGAGTCATCTAGGTTTTAAATTCAAAGGGTTGTCTGCTCATGAATGTGTCAACTGGGAGACAATTGTTAAACATGCAGAGATAGCTATGATAACAGACAATAACTTTTCTAATATTTAGGATCAATAAAAAACAAATTCAGAATCATTTTTATGAATAATTTTTAAAAGCATTTCCCATACAGCACAAAATTACCCAGAAATATCCCATTCATGTTCCACAGATCCCATTCTTTTCCCGGGATTAACAGAAAATATTCACTAAGTACTTACGACCTCATTTGTAGTACCTATCTAGTTATTATAAACTTCCCATACGAATAAGTTATTCCCTGGGATATCCCACAACTATTCTCTATGGGAACATTCTCAGTATTTTACAGACAAACATACGGGATGTGGTGGACAATTTTGGGACATATATGAGAATGTCGTTTTTCCGCCTTCCAGAATTTATTTCGGTATATGTATTTTCTTCTGATTCTCGTGATTGGCGTGGTTCTCTGGTGAAAGCACTAATTTATTGCCCGGTGTGCCTCCGTGTGCCTCCGTATGTCGGTTTTTGAGAACAAAAACAGAACAATAAAATATGTATGGAAAGAAGCCGTATGAGAACTGCGTGGTCTAAGCTTGCTACATGCGGAAGCGGTATGAGCATTCTATTCGTTTCTGCAATTTCTTCTTGTTTTGGCAAAGTTTATTAGTTGTACAATTCAGAACGTGATTTGTTAGTAATTTGGTCATAGGAATTCAATTTGTCTGTGCTAAAAATATTGGATTTATGTTTTGTGTAAGTGTATACTCCTCTGGTACCCATAACTTATTTTTTTTCCTCAGATCCTCCCCCGTATATCCTGCTAACAAACTACGAAATCCGTAAGACGTCTTAGTTAGGCTTGCAGCAGCAATCGCACATTATTGCATGCGTTAACTGTGCCTAAATACAACCACAGGAAATCTTGTTGGAAGATCATGGGATCTTCTAGGCACATCCTACTTCGGACATTCGTCCTAAAGGGATGTTCTAAGCTGTTAACTGGGACTGGATGGGATTTCCCACGAACAATTTATATATCCTAACAGGATTTCCCGGTAAAATACCACGGACACATTTGTGCTGTGTGGGTTGATAAGTTAGAAAAATCTAAATAGGAATATTGACTTTTGAAACTTTGAATCTTCGAAACTTCAACTTTCAAACGGAAGAACCTCGATGTTTCTCCTACTGTATGACCGGTGTTCAAAATTTGTGACGCTATTTTTACTCATTTTCCGTTGAACTATTGAATTAAAATTCGACACACTTATAGATCTTGCTTGACAAAATATTTTTCCACTTGCATGTAATATTATAAAAAAATCAAGATGAGGGGGTTAAGTTCATCTGCCATATTGAAATTATAAAAATTTATAATCGGCGACCCCAACGGTGGGTGGGGGGACTGTTGGTGAACTTAACCATTCATGGTCCAATTCCGTATCGTAGGGGTTCCGGGTTGCTGATTACGGATATTTTGACAAAATTTAGAAATATTTATTAAGGGTCAAATCTTGCAATCAGATCGTCTTGAAATTTGATATAATTATGGTAGGTACGTAGGGTAGGGTGGGGCTGCAAGTGCCACTTTTTGAATTGTCATCTATATATCATAAACTTTTAGGTCAAATTATATGATAATTTGAACATACAATCTTTAGGGTTTCATGTACCTATACCAAGAAATATATATGCAACATTTTTTATTATTTTACGTTATTAATTGATTTTAAGTGTGCAAGTCGTTTGGTACTTTTTACCCCTCTTGCGGGTAAAAATTTCCACCTGTTGCCACCTACCAGAATAAAAAAGCGGAATCTACAACGTTGTTATCGATATTTATTCACAACCTCAAAAATAATCATAAATATTCAACACAGACGAGCATTCCAATTTAATATGATAGTCTAACCTTATTTTAGTTGCATCGCTTCAAAATGTTATTTTTATATTTACGTTTTGGAAAATATTTGTAGCCGCATTGCAATTCAGGTTGTTATTAATATTTAAACACATAACTAACGGGTTTTCCAATAAGAGGTGTTATTTTGATTTTCAAAGAAAAATGCCATTTTTTGAGATAAATGATCGGATCTTTATTTCATTATAAAGAGGAAGGTATGCCGTTAATAATGGAAAATAACATCAGCCAAATGACCACCACGACCACGCATACAGGACCATATCCTTTTCATGAAATTTTCCATAACCAAATTGCAAAGTGGCTGCCCTATGTCCTCGATAGCCTCACGAATTCCATCTTTGAGGTCTTGAATCACGCTGGGCTGTTGGCGTAGACCTTCTCTTTCGCGTGGCCCCAAAGGAAGAAGTCGCAAAGTGTTAAGTCACAAGATCTCGGTGTTCAATTGTGATCACCTTTCGAGAGATAACACGGTCCGGAAACTTTTCCCGTAAAAGATCAATGGTTTCGTTGCTTGTATGGCACATAGCGCCGTCTTGTTGAAAGTAAACGTTGTCCAGATCAATACCATCCAATTCCGGCCATAAAAAAATCATTAATCATCTATCGATAGCGCAATCCATTCACCGTAACTGTTGCTCCAGCCTCATTTTCGAAAAAGTAAGGTCCAATGACCCCGCGGGACCATAAACCGCACCAATCAGTCACACGTTGAGGATAGAGAGGCTTTTCAACAATAACTCTTGGGTTTTCCGAGCCCCAAATGCGACAATTTTGCTTGTTGACGAAGCCATTGAGGTGGAAATGGGCCTCATCACTCAAGATGCATTCATGCATTTCAAGGACCCAATCAGCAAAGACTTGACGTTGTTGATGATCGGCCGGCTTGAGTTCTTGTGTTAACTGAACGTTATAAGCCTTAAGACCCAAATCTTTATGCAAAATACGGTGTAATGACGTTTGTGGAATGCCTAATTCCAAAGAACAAACCTGGGTTTTCTTCAACACTTTCGGCTACAGCAGCAATATTCTCGGCTGTTCTTGAGCGACGTGCACGGGTTTTATTCTTCACATCACTAACTTGTCCCGACAGCTCGAATTTTTCTACTAATTTCTGTATTGCGGTCCGACAAGGTGCTTCACGACGACCCAAAGATGTTCGAGTTTTACGAACCGTCTCTGCCACATTTTCACCATTTTTATAGTGAATTTTAATAATTTCAATGCGTTGTTGAATCGTGTATCGTTCCATTTTTATTAATGGCGTAGTTTCTACTTGTCAAATGTCAAAAAATGACAGCTCCAAAAGTGACATCTACCGAAATAGCGGGCTAAATAAAATAACACCTCTTATTAGAAAACCCTAACCTTTAGTCTTTGTTATCTGTCTTATACCTAAAATTTACCCCCACGGTACTTTTTACCCCGAACGGTACAAGAATATGTTTTTAGATAGAAAACAATGAAAACAAAACATTTATAGTTTTCAGTAGTATCAGAGTGCTCACAAAGAAAATAGCAATATAAAGGTCCTTACTTGACTTAACCATGATGAGCACATTCAGAAAGAAACTAAAATGTCCGACATGATGTTTTCTTACTTTTTGCCAAATTAATAGCACTATTACATGTGCGCTTTTACCTAATGTCTGGCAGCGGCTGCCTATGTGGCGAAAATTATCCCACGCCAAGTGCATTCAATGCATGTACGTTCTTTTTTCTTCCCCTTTTATACTACGAGATATTAAAGATGGCACTTCTTACCCGCGGCACTTTTTACCCCACTCAACCTTACATTAGAAGACAATATTAAAAATTTCCGAAAGTCTGAAAAGATCAACATAATACATAAAAAAATTTAAATTAAATGTTTAATAAAATTTACATTAGTTTTATTTTTAAGAAAAAGAGTATTTAGTCGCAGAGGCTATGACACTATCGAGAGCGCCCATCAGAAATCAAGGCAAGAAATCTGCTCAAACTATGCATAATTCTTTGAAATTTTAAATATTTTCTGCCGTGCCTAAGTTTCTAAGAATCATAAAAAAAGAAGTTAAATATAAAAATTTTGAACCACGTCTATCTACTATTTAATTTAAACATGTACCTAAACCAAGACATTACTTATATCTTAGTTTATTAAAAAAAAAAAAAAAAAAATCAAGAATCAGAAACATGCAACCGTGTCCACAAGAAGAACATCACGAACTCAGGTTGCATTGCATTTTCCTTGAAAATATTTTAATCACGTTCCATCCTTGATTGGCTCCATTTTCCTGGAATAGAGTTTGTAGGTATGTATTTAGATGTATGTATGTGTGTCAGTCAGTAGAAAGTTTAAGATCAGATTTTAGATAGAGTTAAGTAAAAGTTCCCTTCAGGATCAAGTTCATAGCATCACTTTAGACTTGTAGCCATTGAATATTTGTACGTACATACATACATAGATGTAATAAGGAAGCGATAAAATATCTCTTTCTATTTTTATAGCTACTTACATGGCTCGGGTACGAAAAAATCTATATGGATTGATACATGCCTTTACAATCATTTATTGAGCATTAAATGTGTAAAATAAGTGCGGTTGGGAAATTTACTACCATTGCGGCTTATGGGAAAAAAAGCGCTTATGCAATTTTAGGTTTTGTAGCTCTAAAACTCCATATTTCGCAATAAAAATGATTTAGACGTTTATTATATTTTCAGGCATTAATTGTGGCGTTTTATAATAACCCGCATTAATTCTGTGCAATCAATTAAATTCAGCGCTTGCCGACGAAGAGTGCAGTGGGATCTTTTTTTATTAAAGTTTTTTTTTTTTTTACCTAAAATTAGGGTGCACACTTTAAAAATATTTTAATTGTTTCTTGAATCACGCATTAGATTGATTACGCAAGAACAGTTAAGTAATACTACTTAATGCAGTTAAATAATAAAACTTTTAATTATTAATGCAATTCATTTAAGTTTATTTAGATTTGAGTACGTGCACTTGTGTACCTACCATTCACCCAGCAACCATATGCACCAAAATCTCTCCACTAATCTGCGCATTTCAATATCACATTAAACTTACACACTAGCTCAATACAAAGAACTTTCCTTACTGTAAGCTCTTTGCACGGCAAGCGCCGAAATTAATTATTGTTTGCAGTGAATTCGCTGCAGATTATTATAAAATGTCACAGACCTCTACAATATTCTATTACGGACTATGCAATTTTTCTATACATCAAAAGATAACAAAATTATCCATAAAAAAAAGTAACATTTAATTATAAGACTTCTAACTTAAGAAGTGTTTTTTTTCCCATAAACTTCATTGGTAATAAATTTTGCAGTCGCACTTTTTTCACACATATGCATTTTCTTGTGACGAGGTTTGGAATATAAAAGAGCCAACAATTGGACTCTTCTATATTTCTGGGAAGGTTGTAAATTTTCTTAATATGATTTGCTACCCGAAGTGATATATTAACTTTGTACATAAATTTTGATTCGAATTAATTCCACTCAACTATTTTTCATCTTCATAAAAAAGTTTAAAACTAAAGACTTTTCGGATAGAATTAAGCATATGTAAGTATGGACTTACATACATACACATATACATACATTGGTCAGATTTGAATTTAAAATTAACAGCTAAGTATAGGATGCACTTGATAAACCCGGAAATTTAGAATTAAATAAACATTTCTGAAAAAAGCCCTTAGTTCCAACCGGTGTTTTTTCTTTTCTTTTTTCTCTTATAACCAGACACTTACTATAGTTCGATAACTTGTAAATTAAAAATTAAAATCACTTAACATGTCCGGTTAAAAGCTTCTGTAAATCTGTGAAGTTGTAAGTAATTATTTAGAGAAGTTTCTGTTAGACCAGCTGAAAGTTTTTCAGTTTGCTTTTATATACAAATACCACAGCAGAAAAAAATCTCACGAAATCGATTAACGATTATTTCTATTTTCATAATGTTTTCTTCACATTTAAATTTTTTTTCATCTTGATTTCAACTAAAAGCAAAAATATTGCAAAAACAAAAAAAAAAAAAAAATTGAATTCCAGAGCTTTTTAGAGTAACGTGAATTTGTGTGAATGATGAACTGAAAACTGGCGACGAAAACTTTTCGAATATTTATGAATACAAGAAGAAACTTTCATCTCTCAATAATATGTTTTTTTTGCTGTGTCGAAGTTTATGAAAGCTGTCAGGCAAGTTCTGCATTGAATTTTAATATGGAAGTGTTTGAATTTCTCTTATAGCTTCAATAGTTATATTTACGTAGAAGATAATAATTAAACCTTTTCCGCAAAGAATTCAACCTTCTCCACAAAGAATTAAACCTCCTCCACAAAGAATTAAAAATTTTCCACAAAGAATGGAACTTTTTTCACAAAGAATTAAACATTTTCCAAAAGAATTAAACCTTTTCCACAAAGAATTAAACAAAATTCATAAACAATTAAACAAATAATTTTATTATTTGTTTTTTTACATTTGTAAATATTTTGACGTCAATGAAGTAGTTCGCCAAGCGATGCAGGAGCAATTTTCATCATCATGTCCATTATAAAATTTACAGCATCTGTAGAATTTATCTCTCTAACGCTACTTTCTATAACTGAGGAGAGGGTGTGCTCAACGGATGTATCTGCGAGAATCCTCCTCGCAGCTCCTTTTATCTTTGAAAACGCTTGCTCTATAGGATTCAGCATAGGTGAATATGGTGGAAGAAATTGATGTCGTAGATTATTACCGGTGGCAACTACCTCTCGAACAGCATTCGTCTTGTGTATGGCGGCATTATCCAAGATTAACCATGCATCTACTATATGTGCAATTTTAGCTATAAGCTCTATAAGGAATGAACAAAATTTATCGGAGTTGCATGTTGAATTTGAAATAATTTTGTAATGTAGAATTCCATCATTGTTCATTGATGCTAATAAGGTAGTATTACGCCCACGGACTGTGGGAATAACATCACGAGCTCTTGTGTTTACTCGCGAACGAGCTTGTTGGCGCCTTAAATGAAGGTTGAACCCAGATTCAACGATAAAAATGAGTTTTTCTCTATTACTTGGAGCGTTTCTTGAAAACTCCACAGCATATTCTTTTCTCTGTTGAATCGTAGTAGCTGAATTCATACGATCCACCTCAAATCCGGCCTTTTTTAAAGTTATTTTTAATTCACGCATCCCTTTATCCACAGTAGATTTACCTAATATAACACCTTTTTCAGTAGATAATTTCCGTTGGATTTGCTTTATCGTAATTCCAGGATTATTTTCGATATACTCTTCAATATAATTTAGAACATCATCAGTTAATTTCCTTGGTCGATGTCCTCGGGGTTTCGGTTGATGCATTACTTCTCCATTATTTTTGTACGCCCTTATGAGTGATTTCACTGTATTTAAATTTATTCTCACAGTTTCAGCACATTCCTTCAAAGTTTTGCCCTCTTCATACAGTTTAATAACAATTTAATTTTTTTGTTCGGAAATCGTTTGATATCTTCCTCGTAGGCGCCTTGGATTTCTCTCATTATTACTAGTCATCACATCACCACTTTCACTACTTTCACTACTTTCACTTGAGTTCCTGTCACTCATTTTGTAATTGAATAATAACTTTAACAATTCGCGGATAATAATTTCAAGAAATCTAAACTTACTGCGATTCAACAGTGGCACTGCTGAAATAATAATAATGATGCAAAAATGATGCAAAGAACAGCTGCAAATTATAACTGGATTTTATGTACCTAAAAAATATGCTTGTTGCTTTATTGGTTTGTTTTTGATACAGAAATACAGTTTAGGTATTACTATCCATGAATCTGAGTTGTATATATAAAAAAACCAAATAAAAAAATCATTCCTTTAATTGTTTATGAATTTTGTTTAACTCTTTGTGGAAAATGTTTAATTCTTTGTGGAAAATGTTTAATTCTTTGTGGAAAATGTTTAATTCTTTCTGGAAAATGTTTAATTAAATCTGAAAATGCTATATCGCTGTGAGTTTCTTAACTTTTTGCTAATTTGATTTGATATAAAAGTGATATTAAAATATTGATATCCATTAATTTTCAATTCATCCTAGTATGGCTACTTTTTAGAAAATTTCATATCAGAGTGTATTTTTGAGAGTAGGTACATATAAAGGGGAATGCCATCTTTTCATACAACTTTAAGATTGACATCGACAGACATGAGAGCTGTCTTAAATGATGCATTATGATACTCTGAACAATTTTATTAATAATATTTATTTCAATTAAGCGGGAGAAAGCTTTGGCGATCGAATATAACTTGAGCGACTTTCTTGGGTAAAAAGTGGACTTTTCTACTTTTTATGGAATTTGTGCGTCGTCTATTGCAAGAAAGAACTGCAAAAATATATGCGAAATGTACTTCGGTGTATGTGACCCAAGTACATGAAAATGGATTTTCCGGCAACAAAAACATCCCATAGTGCTTGGCGAAACCTTTTATTTGATATGCAATATGTTGTATTGCAACCACCACCACCGCTGGGGTTACTACCCCGCACCATAGAAGCATGCGGAGAAAATTTTCTTCTGGTATTGAGCTGAGGCAAACAGTGAAATCCGTTTTCCGATCGGCATACCGAGTTATATTCGAGGTAAAGTGCAAAAAATCTAGTAACTTGGTTCGAATAAAAAGGAGGGTAATACTAAAAAGTGAGTATGGGGATGGCTATTTAAATCTACGAATATAGGAGTGTGGGTACTCAAACTTTTTCTCGAGACTTAAGGAACTCGATTCTGTACTAGATTTTCTAAAATGCACTAGATCAAACTTTGACCCCCCAAGCGTTCCCCCGGTTAATTGCAATAAACATTGTTAATAAAATATGTTTAGGGTATCATAGTACATCGTTTAAAATACCACTCATGTTTGGATGGAGGTGACGGTTCTAAATTGCGCATTCCGCTTTTGAAATTATCAGATATTTTCAAAAATTCCTTCTACTAATTGGTTATTAAAGGTTATAAAAAGTATGCGCGCACACGCAATCGACTTCTCATTTTATTTTTGTAAGATCGATAGATTGAGAACAGATATAAGCAACATTTTTCTTAGCAATGTGTACAACTAAGCTGCAAGTGGTAAATTTTATTATTATTTAGAGAATGCAGTAAATTACATTTTGAATATGATAAAACTTTTGCTGACTATTTTTCTACAAAAATTCTTCAGAGAAGTGAAGAAGTTTAGGCCAGTCCATAGAAAAAGTAGCTAATATCGTTTGAGGATGAAATGAAACACAATTTAATTTTGTATTTATCTACGTAGGAGTTACATATCTCCCAAAATTTGTAAAAAAAAAAATCTAGTCCGATTGTACTTAATTGCTTTTTTTTTTCATTTTTACCAATAAAATGCTTACCCGTTTACTTTGCAAAATTGTTCTCATCCAGCTATTCTCCGTTGCTTTCACTTTTCCTCAAAAGTTTGACATTTTCCCCCAAACTGTTGCATCAAACTTGGGTTAAGCTGGGGGAAAATTGTACACAGTTTCTGTTGCCAGCTCCACACACATCGTTTCTGGTCCAATTCAAGGAGTTGCCCTCGCGCCAGAATGAAAATTTTTTACATGCCTAAAAATAAAACTTTTCAAAACAAATTGACTGCTAGGTATTTATAAGGCTCATATCTTGCCACAATTATTAGCGTCAAAGGAGTTCACTTGTTTGCTACGCTCTTGAGACACTTTTATTTCAAAGTACTGACTTAAGCCGAAAGGTACGAGGGGGCGATTTGAATGATGCGAGCTTCTTCATTTCATGGAAGACGGAATCCGTGTGCTATTAAAAGTATTCTCCTTTGTATATATTATATGTCCCTCTAACCAAAGATTTTCAGACAACAACTTCCAATTAGTCGCTTCAGCCAACCAAACAACCAACCTCTACCTAGGTATTTTCCATGATATTATGCGAGGTGCTCCGGACTAAACAATTAGCAGAGAAGAACAAACAATTGAACATGAACACGTTGAACCGCCACAGGATAAGGCTGGGAAAATTGAATCTCAGTGCTTTCTATTAATTTTAGCTTTTATTTTTTAATTGCTTTAATTTTAATTGCAACTGTTGCAACGGGACTTTTTTTTTTTTGTGGTGCACTTTCCTTATTAGGATATTTTTTTTATAGCGTTTGGCTAATGTTTTTCTTATCCTGTATATTGGGGATTTTTTTTTAAAACTGGCTTAATAGGAAAATTCTGTAAATAACTCGAGTTTTATTGCAAATTATAAAAATTTCTTAGCACTTCGGCAGTATTTAATAATAAAAACAAAAAAGGGAATTTTCGAAGCATATCTGGCTTTAGATA
Source organism: Dioctria rufipes (assembly GCA_963924295.1). NCBI lineage: Eukaryota > Metazoa > Arthropoda > Insecta > Diptera > Asilidae > Dioctria > Dioctria rufipes. The sequence goes on along the minus strand of OZ002740.1, from coordinate 17,803,555 downwards.
CTTAAATGATCTCATGAATGAAACAATGTTTTCCTTGTGATTATTTAGTGGCCATCCAGATACAGAGGTAGAAGATTTAGTATAGCACCCATGACTGAAGTAGAGCGACAGTAGAATTTTTTGTAACTGAGCTTAGGTTTTGTTAAAACAAGCAAATTGCTGTTTTTGTCAAGTGAGTTTTAGTGTTAGATTATTTTTTCTCTTAAATGAAACAAAAGTCGTTTGTATGGGCTTTATGCTCAGGATATTGTTTAGGCACTAAATGGTGACTATATAGAAATAATAAACTCAGATATTATTTGACCATACTTTTCCCATACTCTGACGTATTAGGTCATACGCGTAGCCGTATTCAATAAAACTCCGCAGAAAAGATTTCTAAACATGGAATCTATATACAATTAACAATGATGGTCTCAACGATCTTTTACATGCACAGCTTGATTGATTTTATCGAAAATTATGTTATCCACAACTTTCTAGCACATTCTCGAGGTCTTGTCTTTCATCAATGCGCGAATCTCAGTTTGATAAGAAAATGGCTTAAATTCATCCTATTGTTTCGTTGAAATTTTATTTCGAATATCGTAGATTTTTCCGTATCCTTAAGAAGGAAAAAGAAGATGATATTGGGTTAGGGAGCTAGATTTTTCCTTACCTTATTGGTAGTAAGGATTCTTCCCGCTAGTTTCTTTCTCCAGTTATAAAAGGCCTTTAGTCCGGGGCTATTATTCCTTGATCAGAATCCAGCTCCACCTGAGCAACTGTGTTCGAACAAGGTCAAAACAGTTACTTGTAGTTGCATAGTGGCTGAGTTTATAGATCCTTGTTTGTACTATCACTATTGCTGGGGAGCACTGTGTAAAGCTTCCAGTTGCTCAGGTTGGAGATTTTGTGTAATCCTGATGCGTGTTAGATCTGGAATCTATGTGTGTTGAATCTGACATGTATATATATATAGTGTGACCAAATATGAACACATCATTCGTTGCGTCCCATCTTCATATATGCACGTGTTCTTGTGCTTATGATGTCATGTAAGCCTAATATCAAAAGTATTTTAATGTTTTAATTCGCTTTAAGGAAAACGAATTTTATGAACTTTAAAAGACTGCCCTATGTTTTCTAAGTAGAAAACTGTTTACTTTAGCGTCCCCCTGTATGACTTCATTGTTGTAATTATATAAAAGCAAAACGTGTAATAATCACACTCTCTTGTGTGCTTGTAAAACACATCCTTCAACAAATATACCCCTTAGCTCAACAGAAATATGTACATGTATGTGTATGTCATTATGTAATATATTATACCTTACTGCAGTAACAGGCTGCATGTAAGACCTGTCGAGGCTTTTCTGTTGGCTCTATGAACTCCTTATGTTAGAAGCACAGAAAAGGGCATCAAGTAAAGAAGTGGTGTTTACTTTAAGCACAACTTAGCCATCAAGGGGTCGTATACGTGCTTTAAGGATTTTAATGAGACTCTATTGTTGGTTACCAAGAAGTTTTAAACTATAAGCAAAACAACACAGGCAACCCGAAGAATATGTAAATGTATACAGTATTAGGTGTATGTAGATGGATAAAATCGGGAATGGAAAAAATGGGTTAGGAAGACAATCCTAAGTAAATTATTAATAAAAAATGAAATTTTTGTGATACTCACACTCAATGATGCTAGAAAATCAGGAAATCAGAATTGGCACAATAGGGCCCGCAGTAAACGTAAAATCATTCTCACTACCTACACAAATCTAAATCTAGTCTTTTTGATGCAATGCTTCATGGCATCAAAAGTGACCTGTAAAATAGGTTCGTTGGAAAATCAACGTAATTTTCGGAAATTTTGATGACTTAAAATCACAAAAAAAAAAACAATGGATTGGGGTTATCAAATAAGTTCACCAATAACTAGATAGTAAATTTAGTTAATATGAAATTGACCAAGTTTTCTGCCAAATCTATAGCTCGAGAATTAAGTAGGAAATAAAACTCGTTTACAATCGAAAAATCCGTATACTCATCAGTACGGCTTAGTTGTGCACTTTGGCGAATACCGTAGTCAGGAACCAAGCCGTACTGATGAGTATACAGTATTCCTGCTAGTACGAAACGCCTGCTTTTGCATAGAAATTTATTTTTTTAAAAGGACTTTAAGATTGTAAAAGATCTTTTTTCCACTCAACTAAACTATTGCCCACATATTGGTGTATTGACCATTCTTAGTGTCAACATTGCATTCATGTTTTTACTATTTTTTTTTAAAGCAAGTTTGATGCTATTTGCCAAATTCCTCATTCTTCACACATTTGCTATTTCACTTCCTGTAAAAAACAGCGGTTTCATAACACTTTCAGAGCACGAATCAGGAACGTTTTTTTTTTTGTTCGTTTTATTTATGGTGTAATTGGATTCATAAATTTTTAGTCTAGACAAAGCTTCAAAAGTCTTGATTTATACATAAATCATATTTACGTCTGGTACACCCTATAAGATTGTTTTGAAACGGTCTCTCAAAAATCATTGATAGTTCGATCAGCTGTTTGTTTGTTAGCTTGATTGTCTTATGTAGGTATGTTGGCTTGTTAGATATTTTGTTAATAGTAGACCACAATCGATGATTAACTATATATAACGTGTGACACTTAAGTTGTTTCTTAGGACATCAAAACCATTATGTAAACTTTAACTAAGTTTAAATGCTTGAAATACTTTAAGCTTTTAATTATTTATTCACAGTTTCTAGGAAATCAAATTCGTCAAAATCGATGTCATCAACACAGCTTTAAAAGTTTTACTACATTACAAAAGCAGGCAAAACTGAAATTGTAAACAGGTCTGTGAGTATAGTAAATACGAATTTTTAACAGACGAATGTATTGAATTAGAACCTTTTAAGCTGTGTTTATGTACTTAGATTCTGCTGAAACATTTCGTTGGAAATTGAATTTCTAAAGTAAGTAGGTTCTTAAAGCGAAGAGAAAGTTTCCCCAAGTTACGTCATCATTTGAAATTTCCAACTCAAAGAAGTAACCTAGGCGATGCATGTTTATCGGAAATGTTATAAATAGCGCTATAGAATAAAACTTATAGTCGAGATAATTCTTTCATTTGACATAAATTCATTCACCAGATATCAAAACATTTCCTAAAGTTCATTAAGGGGGGTTAACACCAAAAAAAAAGCTCACGATTTCTGTTTCCAAAAGCTTAGTGCACATAAACGCATAAAAGTATGCAATTTTAAAATTGAAACAAATCACTATATGTACATGAAAAGCTATATGATGCTGTGATATTCGTCTGTATTGTACTCCAAAGCATGTCGGGCATCTGCACAGCAGTAAGGTAGAATCACTGACTTATAAGACAGTGGGTAGAATTGCTTAGGCATGGCGAGATTTTAAATTTGGCTGTCGGATTTTTCTTAGAATTTTGTTGAGGAGCAGGCAAGGAGCGAACGAAATGTATGCTCTCTGTGATGTTGATCAGTCACTTTTCCATGTAATTTGTCTGGCACTATTTAATGCTTGGGCAATTTTATTTGACTGAAGTCGGTCATCAAATAAAACTCTTCCAAGAATTCTGAGTTGTAATATACCTACGATATAATTTTTGCAATGTTCGCACGTTGTCAGATTACCATTTTATTAACTAGATATCCAAAGAACAACTTTAGAGAATTAGATTTGAATTTACCAACAACACAATTTTCAGGTTGAGCTATGTCTGGTAGATTTTCTAATTTAATTTTAGTATATATGTACATATATACAATTTTATCTCTATCTAATTCCTCAATTTTGTTCGTATAAAATTTTTCATGTTTCAAGAAACGCAATCGAACCAGATTAGCCTAGTCGGAGTTATTGTCACTCGGAAAGATTACCAATATAGCAAATAGTTAATTCTTTTCTGCGACTCGATGTTAACACTGCCATCAAATCTGCCATTCTCGTGCTCTTTTCTTCCCTACTGGTGTGGTTATTGTGTAACCCTGTGCATTGCAATGTTCATTGAGGATTTTCAATTCATTCCAAAAGTACCTTAAATCTACCAATCGAAATGCCTCCATGGAATTTTCGTTCATATCTTCATCCTGATTTTCTTTTTCTATCAGAATTGTGAACGAATCTATTTCGCTATAATCCGCAATATTTGGGCAGGCATTCATTTTACCTGCTTCATATCTTTCTTCATTTATATTAGCAAAATTTCTTTGCTGTGCGGTTAAATTTTCTTTTGTGCTTTCCTGTAGAGATCTGAAACACAATAATGGAATACAAAATAGTGTTGTCGTAGTCGCCATGTCAATGCAGTATAAATATATCGTGTAGATAGAAAGACGAAGATAAGAACAGGGCAAGCCATCAAACCGCTAGGAGATATTTCATTGAAATTCGCGAAAAATCTCCAACAGTCTTCTTCTTGAGAAGGTGTCTCCCAAATTAAAATTTTTGCTTTGGTCCACGAAGTTCTTATTTCTACCCATTTCATAGTTCTATTCACTTAAAATAGGACGCGGGACGTGGTATTCAAAAAATTAATTGATTCTTTACGGCAGAAATTCGCTGTGAGAGCCACGGTAGTCGATTTCGAAAAAATGTTAGAGTTACTCGATGAAGATCTTTGGTTGCCAGAAAGGTCAGCTAGTTTACCTATTCATGGAGGCAGTAGTGTCAAAAACAACTCTGTGAAGCAAGGGGTGAGCCCATTATAAAGGGAGTATAAATTGGTCCCGTAATAAAGGCTTTGGATGAATTAGCTATTTATTTTGGTACTTACAGAAGAACTGATTTTTCTTTAAATGATTTTAGGCGATACCGATACTGCATTGATAAAAAGATTCATCACATAATGATAGCACTCGAACTTTTAGAGGGGACGGGCCAATCGAAAGGTATAATCGCTATATAAAGAGGAAGAATAACCCGATCAAATGGGAATTGCAAGTACCTGAGAATGGAACGCTCATAATAATTTTCGTGCAATGAGCTCAATTAAAACATTTATAAGAAAGAAGTTGCTTTTACCTTTTATTAAACCTTTTATTAAATCGCATAAGTATTCGTCAGCAGATTCCCTCTTAGATAAAAAAGAATTAAAAAAATAATTTCAAAAGAAAGATGTCATTGGTACAAAGCCGATATTTTATTGGTCGACAAAAGTTCTTTGTAATTTGTAAAAATGCTTCTTCTTCGAAAATCGCATATTGAAAATAATTCATACATAAATTAATAGTACTTAGTAGTAATTATAGTCGCTAAAAAGATAATCGATTGTAGTCAAAAAATTGGTACACACTGTATATAATCGTGACAACTCACTACACCTCATCAATTTTCGTTCAGTTTTCTAAATTACATACATATATTCGAAAAACAACAAATTTCATCAAAATCATTTACATTTCACAAATTCAAATTCACATTTCACAAATTTGTACATTTATAGGATTATTTCCTTTTCATACACACAGATTAACATACCTAACAATATTCAGTTTTCTCGTCTTTATTCAATAATTATTGGCCCGAATTTTACTAATACGTCCCATGATTAAATAATGTTACTCACAATTCGTTACCTATAACCATAATAGAATTGGCAAAAAATTTCTCGCTTCAAAAGCAAAAATGAACAAATTACCAATGATAAAAATTCAAATATTCCGGGAAATCTACACACATACATATACCTAATGCAGAAAATAACGGCACACACTCTCCAAGCATACAGCTACAGCCCGCTGAGATTTCAAAACAAATGAAAGCCTTCCAAAAGCACATTACTCCATCTGACGATGATAGAATGAATTGAAAACGCCAAATTGTATGCAAAATATAATAAATCAAGAAATTTTTGCCGTTACCATCATTAACATTATTGACTTTATTTCCTTTATCATTGCACTAAAAAATTTGAGTTTTTCAAAATAAACAGAAAAAGGTTCGATCTTTGTTACAAATTGAACTTTCATTGAAATAATATCATAATTTTAGTAGTTAATTGTCTCGAAAAATAGCAACTTTCAAACTAAAATATACTAGTAACCAACATTTTTTGTCTGGTTTTCTTTCCGTCACTGCCTCTTCCAGACCAAGATCTTCCATACTCAAGTACAAATTTATTTATTTAATGTACCATTATTACGTTTTGATGTACTAAACTTTGCAAATTTCATGAATTCCAGAGTTTTCTAAAGCTAATTAAATACATATAAAATCCCGAAATCTTTATTTTTGACACGTCATTACCTAAGTTTATGCATTTTCTCTAACTATGTACAATTTTTATCATGATAGTACGCACAGATTTGCAGTAAATTTGTATTAACTTTTCGTGTTTTTTAAGATTTCAGTGGTAACCCCCCTTAAAGCAAGAAAATTATTTAGACGAACTTATTAAATGGACATCAACTTTTGTGTACTTACAAACAGGGTGGTTCTCAAAATGTTGTCAGATAGAAAGATTTGTATAGTAGTATCGAGTGGGGCTTCAAATTGATGACATTGAAAAGTTTTTTGTTTTTGTTTTTAGAGTAGAACAAAAATATTTTGAGAATATATTTTTATTTAACTCATCAAGACTAGTTGTATTAGAAAAATAAATTGACGTAGTTTATATGTATATGTTTCAACGCAAAAATATTTATATTTTGAGGTGTTTCTGTGGTGACTTACATAGATCTCTCGCATTTACAATGTTTTATACGCTCCTCCGATTATTTTCGCACTACTCCACAATCAAAATTCTTTCGGTTACACTGCGTTACGTATTGGGAGTCATATTTAGAGCAACGAGCGTATAATAAAAACACTTGAAATAAAATAAAATAAAAAATGAATGCAAATTTTGAAAGAAAGAATTTCATTCATTCATTCATGCTGTGTTTTACATATTAGCGAATAAGGGTTTATAGATCAGCTGTTCAAGAGATTTCTCTTTTAGTATATGTTCGCCAGTTTAGAGTACGCCGATTTTTAACAATTCTCTTGAAAATATTTTCTTATGACACAGTCTCGCAGAGAATTTGAGAGAGTATTGATGTGATTGTCTTAACGTTGATGGCTTAACAAAAAGCTCTTTAAAAAATATAAAACATATCAGTGACTGAAGTTGTGAAAAATAAAAAGTTAAGTTCTAATAGTAAAACTTTTTCATACAAGTATCTTGCTTCCATCAACAAACAGTAAGCTTTCCGTTGGCAAAAAAGAAAAGAAAAGAGAGCGCCTTGAAGACGCTAGCCATATTGATGATCTAAAGCTCGACGATTTCATATATATTGGATCTTCTTACTTTTATGAGTTAAAATACCCTATAGCTTTTTTTTTACTACGTGCCTTGTAAGGGAAAATTATATTTTTTTGCGATAGAAAAACTTTCAGCTGTTTAACATAATCTCGATCTACCCATCTACTCCTCCAGCAAAAGTTTATACAGCCTCTAAGTTCAAGTTCAAAAAGGAATTTAGTGGGAAAATAGTGAGAATTTAAAAAAGTCCCTATAAGTTTTAGTGATTTTCGAGTCTAGAGACTGCATGATTTCAAATTGAGGGATCCAAGAAGGCCAATTGAAGATTTAATGGAACATCAGAAAAGTTGCTGCAGGTTACTAAGTGATGAAAGTATCAAAAATATAAATGTCCACCTAGCGAACAACGAAGCAACTACTAAATTTCAGCTTTCCATGTCGACGTGTTCTCAAGCATTTTACTTTTTCTCTTTCCTGTTCTTATAAGGGGAACACCAATGAAAAATAAAAAAAATTAATTATAAATATAAAAAACATAGTACCACATTTCACTTAAACCATTTAAGAAAAGTTAACAAAAGTAATTAAAATTCAAAATAACCATTAAAATTCTTTAATTTTTATTTCAATTTAATTTGAAAATTTTTGGAATTTTATGAGTAACAATTTAAGGAAAATCGATGACCGATATTATTCCTGATTAAAAAAGTTTGAATTAAATCTGAGAAAGTTATACAATTTATTTTCATAGATTTATTATTTATATAAGTTCATTATTTTTGTCATAAAGCACACTCCAATTTACTTTCTTGTATTACACTTACTTATAAGTAACTATGCACTTACATTGGAATTGGTAGTTTTAGTTATAACATTAATATTCAAAAGAGCACGTCATTTCAAATTAACGGAGAGAGAGAAAAGCCACCTGCCGCATTAATATTATTCTATATATAAAAGAAAGCATAACATCAGTCATAATCTGCATAAATGCAAAGAAACCACTTCGTTTGATTCTTGCAACCTCTTTATATTTTTACAAAAAGAAAAAAAAAATCTCTTCTCAAATATGTATGTATGTAATAGACAGTCTTCAGGCTGATTTAGGTAGCTATATACTTTGCAGAAAACATTGGAGAAGTTCAAGTGCCTTTTAAAAGGAGTTTCACGCAGCATTGTTCTGGAAATTTTTCCCGCGCAACACTTCTTTTTAAGAAGGCATTATTTCCAGCCATTCAATTTTATGAGAGGACGTCTCTGCTTACAAGTTTTCTTGGCATTTAATTAAAAGTTTTTCGAAATTATACTTCTGCAAGGTAAAGGGAAAGATTTCTGTTTTATACTTTGCATTAGTTAAGAGAAAACTTAGTCATTTGCATTTCCTTCAATTTTTCAAATCTGTTTACTTCCAAATTATATTTCACATTCCTTTTGTTTGGAAAATTTACGCTTAGTATAGTCCAATGTAATATTACTATATAACTTTAATTCTTTAAAACTTTTGATTAGTAATGTACTTTTGTGACTAATTGGAGTTATAATTTCAGTAAAAAAATCATGTATTATATTACGATGATAGCGGTCAGAATAAATAGATGAGCGATAGAACCTGATAAAATGCAGACCATCTTACAGAAAAAAAAGATGGATTATTATAACCTCAAACAGTTTCCTAAAGCGAATATATACACTCGGAAGATAATTGTGGTAAAATTATCGAAAACAACCAAAAGAGCTACAAAATTGTGGCTCCATATATATTCTACGAAGAAGTATCTACTAAGGATATGACCATTATAAGTAGGAAGAGAAATCAGAAAAAAAAAAAATATTAAACGCTTCCATCAATCGGATCGCTATGCACAGGGTACAAAAACTATTATTAACTTGAATAAGCAACTTTTACGAATTTACATATGCGTTACTGTTTTCAAAAGTACAGCCAATGGCAAGACTTATTTGAATAATAGTCAGCAGCCCAGGTGAGATTTTTATAAACCAATTTCTTCCAATTCACACAAATTCAGAAATATTTGGCCAAAGGTTGCATTTACTGGGAAAGTAGAGAGTCAGCTGACACAGTCGCACGAAATATAGTCCGATTGAATGTATATAAATTTTGTCTTTTAGTGTGGCTGATCAAAGATATATCGATAGCTGCCACTCGAATCTAATCTAAACTAGCCTAATTCGACTTAACCTAACCTAACCTAACTTAAACTAACCTTATTCTACCAAGCCTAACCTAACCTAACTGGAAAGGCCCTCAGCTATAATTCATGCGAGTGTAAAACTTAGATAAAATTCGTGATTTTTTTTTATATATTCTATCAATTTAAATGGTACAGTTGTAATTCAGTTTTAAATATTGCGTCTTTATGTAGATTACTTTGTATAGCAAATCAGTAGCTCTTGTTCATTACATTGCAATATTTTTGGATTTAAATTACTTATCTGTTAAAAGTTGTTCAGTAGCAATCTAGACCTTTAGTAATCGAGCCGAAATCATTTTATAGTAGAGTTACTTAATGAAATATAATTTATTGGAATTAATATCAGTTTTTCGTTTAATTACAAACCTTCAACCAACTTTAAAAAAAAGCTACAGTTCATTTATTGAACAAAAACTTAACTTAACATAACCAAATCCAATTTAACCCAACTCACCCAATCTAACCTAACCTAACCTAATCCAACCCAAACAAACAAATCTACCCCAACCCAGCCTAACTCAATCCAATCTAACCCAACTCAACCCAATCCAACTAAACCCAATCCAACCCAGTCGAACCTAACCTAACCTAACCAAACCTAACTGAACCTAACCTCACATAACTTATCATAAACTAACCTAACCTAACCTGATGTAACCTAATCCAATCAACCAAATCTAACCCAAACTAACCTAATCCAATCCAATCTAAAAAAAATCCAACCTAACCTAACCCAGCCTAACCCAATCCAACCAAACCCAATCCAACCCAACTTAACGTAACCTAACCTAACCAAACTTACCCGAACCTAACCTAATATAACCCAACCTAATCTAACCTCAATATGCGTTTTCTCCTGGGAATATTTTCGAAAAAAATACTTGCAAAATTAATTAAAATGCGCAGAACTACAATCTGAAGATGGAGGCGATATCTCAAATTAATAAAAGGAAATAAAATTTCCTAAGGATCCAAATGGAAATAAAATTATCTTTTAAATCATCTCATCTTTAAGTAGGATAAATCTCCCATCTAAAGCAATCACAGTTTCCTCACACTCTCATCATAATTATTAATAAAGAGCCTTCCGTTCATCTACTCTTTTATACACTCGTCCATCCGTCACACGTATAATGTTTGGCACGACCATATGAAAATTCATAACAGCCATTCAGGCTCGTTGAGCTTCAAATTATCCGGTCATTTCCACTTCAAATGGTGCACTGGATGTAATTAAAATCTAAAATTAAGGACAAAAGAGCAGAAGTGGATATCTGCGCGCTACGCCTTCTTCCTTCCCATATTCCTTTTGACCCGAAAACGGGCATATTCACTACAGGTCAGCTCCGGCTAGCACATTTAAATTGCTATTCATATCAAACTTTCAGTTCTGTCCGTTTCAATGAGCGGACGGACCACTATCTGGATATTCTACATATATCTAGAGTATAAGATGCAATTCCCGTTGAGTTTTCAAATGTCTATCTATACTCGCGTCCATTTTCATATAAACTCTCAATCCGACTTTACACGTTCCCTATATGGAAATATTGGATAGTGATCTATATATGTATGGACATATGATGCAAGGCAGCCTCAGCATCCAGCAGCACTATTTCCAAAAGAGCAATTTCACTCTTTATCCCTTGTGAAAATTAAAAGTGGGACTCTCGTAATTGCAGATGAAATTAAAATGAGTCCTGGATTTAGAAATTGTTTTTCAATGACTCATCATGGTGGATACAGGCAAGTGTGCGTTGTAAAATTATTTTAAGGATGGTACTTAGTAAGGATGTGATGTAGTTTTTCTTTTAGATTAAATTTTACATTTGACAGAAGTGTTGCGTTTGTAATTGAGTCTTATTAATGCATAAATAGAGAAAGCTATTATTTTTGGCTGCAGGTAACAGAAAAAAAGAAAACCTAAAATCAGATCCTACACACAAAACAAATGGTAAACCAAGGTCATTGGTAATAATTTGGAATAAATCAACTAAACTAGTATGCCTTTTACCAAAAATATTGAATAATAGGTAATAACATAGATGGCACAAGAACTAGATGTCGCATGGCATACTAGAGCAGAGTATACAGATTGTGAAAAGAGCAGTGCATTCTGAAATGGACGATAACATATTTTAGGGCGTGTCGAAAGCAAATGTTTTTGTAATAGCAGTTTTGTATAAATTTGATCGATTTCCTCAACACTTCAGATACGAAAAAATATGAATCACTCGACGTATACACGATTTAAAATGTTGTGATCAATTCCGGAATGGACCACCCAGCCATATAAATTGTATACACTTTTTTGGTAGTTCTAGTTCTTGTGCCATATATGGTAATAACCATCTATGTATGTAAAATGGTTTTTTTCCTTATTTCAAATTGATAGGATTTAAAAAAATTCATTCCATAATGGAGAAACTATGATTGGCCTACTATGACCTCAGTAGGTCAGTTATTAAGTGGGTTGACTATCGTCTCTGTAGTAGTGGTGGATTCAAATCCCACCACGCAATGGTCTTGTGTTTTTCTTCCTATCTACGAAATTTCATGATAACACATGTTCAGTATTACCAAACATATTAAAAGTGCCCTCACTTTCTCTTCCAGCAGCACCAAAATATTCAAATACAAATTCATATTTAAATTTATTAGAGAGTTAAGGTACAATAAGATTACATATCGTTTTAGTGCTAAGAACAATGGATTAACCAACTTACGTACTGAAAAACTTATAAAAAATAAATAAATAAAAAAAATATGTAAAATTAACAAAATATAAAATTAATGAGAAACTAAAAATTTCGAAACTAATCATATAAACCAGGCCCACCCTTATGAAATTGAAACACTATTAACTGTGTGCTATCAACATCCAAACCCTATGAATCGATAGTTGAGCATTAGCTGGTAAACTATTCCAGGCACGAATAGCTTGAACAAAGTAAGAGTCCTCCATTACGGAATATTGAAATCTTGAGTTTAGAAATTCTAGTTTATTGAAAGGATACACTTTTAGTAGTGTATAATTGTGTGAAGGGATGCAAGAAGCCTACGCACTAAATATATCTTCAGAGGACAACCAAGCAGATGGTTACCATGCGATGAATCAACCTGACCAAATCTTTTTAACCCAAACACGAATCTCCTAAGGGCATTGAATGCCACTGTTAATTTCATCGAACATACAGAATCTAAGCGAGGAATTAATACAGCTGTAAGGTAGGCCAAAAGCTTTTATTTTACTTGCATTGAAAGAATAGAAAGGTAAAATGGTAGAAGACAACTATATCAGCTGAACACAACCATAAATTTTCCCCAATATTCGGCACATTATTAGCAAATGTTTGATTAAAAAGAAATTCATTCGGACTTTTGTAGGTTATGTTCCAAACCATAATAGTCGCCCAACTCAGGACTATCCCCAAGCTACAATTTAATCGCTCAATACAATCCTCCAATACAGAAATGGGATGGCCACTAAATAACTGCGTATCATCAGCATATATGTGAATTTTACACTAATAACCTCAGGAAGGTTATTGATATACATCGTGAATAGCAAAAGATACAAAATAGATCATTGAGGCACACCATTACTAAGAAACAAAGCATCAGAAAAACTGTCCCAATTAACATCTGCTGCAATCCTAAAAAAAAAAACTAACAGTAAGGGAAACTGCAGTGGAATGAAACTGAAAATCAAAAGACAATTTAGCGTATAACATCCCCCTGCTCATCTCCAGGCACAGCATGGCTGCTGCCTGTGCGTTTATGCAACAAAGTCTCAATATTCTTGAGGACTGATGCACCCATCATGATATGACAGTGAACCCAGCACAGACCAGCTTAGTTCTCTTCTCCACAATACGTAAGCTTGGGTACTTTGTTCTTGCAAAGCTCTTTGGACACACTCGGGAACTCTTACCCCATCTCAAGCACCTTGGAGTCTACCTTGACTCTAAGTTGACATGGGATTCCACGTAGAGGAAAACTTTAATGCGGCTATGAGGGTATTCGCTCAATTCAGCAAAACCTTTGGCTGCAAATGGGACATAAGACCTAAGGTTGTACATGGGATCTACACCTCGATCGTTAGACTCATGCTCACATGTGTGTCGTGGCCGAGGACGCTTGTGGGGATTCCGATCCGAAAGTTGGCGAGCCTGCAAAGGCTTACATGCCTGGGAATTGCGGGCTCCATGCGATCTTCAGCTACTGGTGCTCTTGAGGTCCTACATAATTTGCCACCCATGGATCTTGTCGTTCAGGTAGATGCGAAAAGGGCTGTGTGCAGATTTCGTTCATGGGGATGTTGGGAGAACGGCTGGCCTGGCTCTGCTCATTGCTCTTTGGCATGTGGGCTTTATCTGGAGAACTCTCTGGTAGCATGCCCCGTGAAGCGATAGTACTAGAGCTTCGTTTTGGTTGTCACTTTTCGCTCATCCAACAAGGATGGAAGTTGTAGACAGCCCTGAGTTTCTGTCCTGCCTGAATGGAGAGCCTGAGACAACCGACATTTTCTGTGTCCTTGTCCAGCCTTCACTCAGAGAAGGCTGGATACTATTGGGTCTGACTTCGTATCTCTAGATGAACTCCAAAGATCTTCCCCGCCAAGACTTGATGAGCTTCATTAAGAGGACTGAACAATTCTGGTGATGGGGTTTCTAGCAAGGTAGCACAATAGGCCGCTTTGGCCTGGCATAAAAAAAGTATCCAGCGAAGCGGAGAAACTTTTTCAGAATTTCAAACATTTGCAAGACATTAAGTGTGAGCAGAGTCATCAGTAAGAACATCTATGACAATAACCAAAAAGCTTGTACACTGTGTGCTTTTCCTTATACACATAAGTGATAGTTGGGTACATTCTGTTTTGTATTCCAAAATGATCCGAAACTTGTTACTGTAACCTACACTGCTGTAGTGACTTTGTTTAAAGCCAGCCTATTAGTCCAGTCAAATAAGCCGAAAAAGTGCTAAAGATCGCATTTAATTTGTTTCAGGCTGCAATTTTGAGGGTTGGTGTAGTGTGATCCTGGGAGTATTGTCGCAAAAATGCAGCCTCGCAGGGCCAAAAAAAAGGGGTGAAAGACAATAAAAACACCCCCGAACGCGTGACAATCTATTTGCCGTGCGTGCGGTTTGGAAGAGGAAAAATTTTTGAAAAAATTAAAAATGCTATATTATTCAGAATTTGATTCTAAATAAAAAAGTCTATGGTGGCCAACCCCTATCTCGTAAGGGCGCGACAGGAAAACAGAAAGAAGCTAAGGGTGGACACATCGCTATATCCACTAACATGTGTCCGATTACTTCAATTCTGCAACATTTTCGTTCAAGAGCTAGCAACCAAAAGAAGCGTGAATTTTTCGATGACTGAATGGAATAACGGGGGGAGTGAAGAAAGTTATCGGACTATATGTTGAGCAATATTTGCGCTCATGTTTTGCTGTGGTGACGTACTTGGAACATTTTTGAATTTTTCTTAGAATTTTGGCTGGTTGTGCAAAGCGAGCCGAGATATGAAGATTTTTGCTTTGATTTTTTTCTTTTTGGTTCAATATAGCTGCAGTTTTGCGCATTCGATGTTTTTTATGGTTTTAGGTGAAATTTTTATTCGGTATGAAAGCGAGAAAAGATATGATGGTTGCAATTTTTCCTTAGAATTTTTAGGATTTTAGGTGAAATTTTTTGATTGGATGTGAAAGTGAGAATATATATTATTGTAGCAATTTTATCTTAGAATTTTTTGTTATTATGTTTGTAGTTTTGCTCATTTAATGTGGTTTTAAGTTGTAAGTTGTGCGCGACAGTTTTTGAGTTAATTAAAATTTTTACATTAAAAACAAAAAATTAAAATAACAAAGCAATCTATTCAATTGGTATTTTGTGATTAAATGTAGGTAAGAAATTTAGTTTTACAGTTTCCTTGTGGCTAGTGGATAATGAGTCTTTTACGAATAGTTCACAACCGACCAGCTATGGACACGTCTCGGTTAGACAAGAAAAATTGCAGTACAAAAGTGTTGAAAGGGGAATGGGGAGGGTGCAGGCGTAAATCCTATAAGTTTCAGTGAAAGTTGTATTGGTCTAATTTTATGAATTAACTATGACTACTGTGCGAAACATTCTAATAAATGCCCTTTATCTCAACACTTTCTTGCAATTTGCAAACATCAGAATATTACAGGCCATTTAATTGGAACGCTTGGACTGTTTACTATCATCTGAGGTGAGAGGCATCTTAATAGGATATATTGTTGAGAAGTTATAGTATAATTCATAGGATTTGAAGAAAAAAAACCTTTTTTTTAATTAAATTTAAAAAAAGAAAGCACCTGCAAATTTTATGTAACTATGATTTGTCAGTAATACATTTTTAAATAAGGTAACGCTTCTATTTTTAACCATCTAACCAACCCAGATCCCACCCATCTAGCCTATACCATTAATTTATTATATCCCATTCTTCCTGTGTAGCCTGCAATCCCATATCCTACCCTTTACAACAATTAAAAACCCAAATGCACACAATCACATAACATTATTTTCTTACCGCGCTTACGCAATCGCAGTCACCTAAAACCCTAAAAAACATCGAATGCGCAAAACTGCAGCTATATTGAACTAAAAATAAAAAATTCAAAGCAAAAATCATCATATCTCGTCTCGCTTTGCACAACCAGCCAAAATTCTAAGAAAAATTCAAAAATGTTCCAAGTACGTCACCACAGCAAAACATGAGCGCAAATATTGCTCAACATATAGTCCGATAACTTTCTTCACTCCCAGCGTTTTTCCATTCTATCATCGAAAAATTCACGCTTCTTTTGGTTGCTAGCTCTTGAACGAAAATGTTGCAGAATTGAAGTAATCGGACACATGTTAGTGGATATAGCGATGTGTCCACCCTTAGCTTCTTTCTGTTTTCCTGTCGCGCCCTTACGAGATAGGGGTTGGCCACCATAGACTTTTTTATTTAGAATCAAATTCTGAATAATATAGCATTTTTAATTTTTTCAAAAATTTTTCCTCTTCCAAACCGCACGCACGGCAAATAGATTGTCACGCGTTCGGGGGTGTTTTTATTGTCTTTCACCCCTTTTTTTGGCCCTGCGAGGCTGCATTTTTGCGACAATACTCCCAGGACCACACTACACCAACCCTCAAAATTGCAGCCTGAAACAAATTAAATGCGATCTTTAAAATTTTTTCAGCTTATTTGACTGGACTATATTGCCTTCTAATTGGTTAACTGACTTTAATAGACTGAGCTTTGAGTTCTCTATAGGTTGCCGCAAATCAGAATTTTATATTTTTGGTCATTAGAATTTTTTACTTTATCACTTTTTGTGGAAGAATAAATTTTAAAAGGACTTATGCTAATAAGCGTGAGCGTATTTAGTTTCAGTATTTGTGTACTTGGATTGCTTTGCATTTGTAAAATAATTTCATAGGGCGCTGAGCATTTCTGCTATGAATAGTACTCGCATATTTTATCATATGGGTGATACGTTTTACATATTGATGCTTGCTGGACCTTATAATAGTATGGAGCTTGTTAAGAAATGCTCTCCTTCTAATTGCCCAAATTATAACAATAACTTCCGTTTTATACAATGCAATTGCAATAGCTATTTATTACACCTTTGGTGTAGCCTTCTAGTGTAACAAAGCTGATGTGAACTAGATGCCCATGCAGCCCGGACCTCCTCGGAGGCTTAGCAAAATTTTGTGTAATTATCTAGTTGTTCCATATTTAAGTTGAGTTTTGTCATAAATTCAAATCCTTCGGGAGACTACCAGCAAGTACTTAGTTTCATTTTACTCTCCTTTTAATGGGTTACATATTCTCAATTGTGGCTTTTTATATCCGTAAACCAGTAGCAATGAGATGACTGTAACTTTAAATGTATCCTTCTCTGAAAATTTGGACGCATATTCTGCTACAACACTCAAAAGCAAGTCAATTTTCAAGTAAAACATCTTATTCCTGTCAAAGTTACTAAATTAATTAGACCAAAAGACTAATGAGTCTAATAAATCGTCACGAACACCAGCAATAATTCAGAAAGTTTTCGTAATTTTTTGTAAGAAACTTTATGAAGCAAATGACTGGGGGGAATTCCTTAAAAAAATATTGACATAAATTATTAGAGATTGCTGCATGCAGATTTATTCTTAGACAAGTTTTATCATGATCTAGTCTTTTCTCCGCGAGTGAGGATGAAAAAATTACAAAAATAAAAGAAAAAGAAAATGAAAAAAGAAATTTGGGCTAAGTTCATAAATCATGGAAACAGCCTTCAAATACTTTTCCATAACTTTCTATTACACTCTTATGTTGTTTATAGTATACACATACCAGTGCATACTGATATGACACTTTTTCTATTTTCATCTTCCTAAAAAGCTTTCCCGGGAAAAATCCTTTCGTACTCGTACACAACACGTGTACCAGTGTACTACGTAATATACATGTGCTTAGAACTTTTACAAACTCTAACGTAACATGTTTATGCAAAAAGGAGAAAAGTAAAAATGGATACGAAACAAGGATAAACGAGTTTTGTAATCGATGAGCAACTGAAAATCGGAAATTAGCCAAAATCTTCAGAAACAAATACAAAAACGTTGATTTTCAAAACTTTTAACTGGGCGGGGGAAGATAATGGGTTGGAGTTCAAAATCTGCTCTACATCATCCGATATTTATGAAATTTTCCATAATCCCGGAGTATTTGAATAATAAGCAAATGCATTTTTTCCTTTTCTAGTATTATTATATTTACTAATTGCAAAAAATATAGATAGAAAAGAAAATTGTTTATTGAACGTTTTCTTGAAGCAAATTTTTGGCGCTAGTTCGATAGCGCGTCGACTCACAAAATACCAGAGATGGCAGCACTTCTCTAAAATAATGTTAGTTAGACATTTGCAGTTATGCGAAACGGCCAAAATCCGTAAAATCATCTTCCACGTTATGTTTCCCATATATTTACATTTCACGTTCTAATGCAACAAGTCATCAGGAGATGTTCCTGGGAAATCTCCGCAAACAACCCGAATCAATTTCACTACCGGTTTTGAGCAGGCTGATCCCTGAACTAATCATTGTTAAATTCCAAATTTGATAGATTCATAGAAAACAAACAATAAATTGCCATATTAAATCGCAATGGTCTACTTCTTGTTTGTGGAGTAAAGCTGTGATTCGAACAAACTCAAACAGTAGCTTTTCCCCATTTAAGAGGAAAACTTTGAATTTCGTACAAACGGATAGAGTACCTATAGTCTAAGAGCTAGCAACGTTTTCAAGAAATTACTTTAGTTCGGCTAGTTTTTTGATATGCCTTTCTTTACAGTAATTTTTATACAAGGCGATAATTCGGAACTCAGCGAGATAGCACAATTCTGTCCTATTATTTTTTTGTAGAGAATTTCAGGAGCTACAGAAAAGCTTCTGATCAAAATTGAATTATCTGGCTCAGATTTGAGGATATTCTTGATAGAATGCTGGAAGAAAAAATCCACGATTATACAGCTCTGCTATTAAATTAGAACTTGGTTAGATTTCCATGCGAAAATTAATAAAAGCAATTATTTGGAATATAAAAAATGATATTTTCTTTTTGAATAAATTGACTTCTGTAGATGTAGTAGATTTAGAGTAAGCTTTTTTCCAAGATGTGGTCACGTATTTCACTCTAAGTAAATGCTGCCGTAATTCAGTTCTGCACGGTGGTAAGCTTGATGGATCGAAATTTCTGTATTTTTACCCAAAACTTTCACTGAAATTTTTTGACTGATAAGTATTAGACAATAAATCAAATCTGACATCGTTGACGTTAATCTGCCGAACTCCATATATATGACAAACAAATATTCTAAGGTTACAAATGCACTCTTCAGTAATTCTTCACCATCGGTGGCAATATTTTTAAATGCAAGCTGATAATTTTCCAAATCTTCTAGTAATTTGAAGAACCTCAATTTCCTTTTGCGAAAAAAAAAAGTTGGAGTGTAATCACATGTTATCGCGTGGAAGCCTGGTGAAGCTCCAGATATGGACGGAAGGACCCAGAATTTTGTACAGTTCATTGACGTTGATGTAGCGTTCATGATTATCTACACCCATGTTGATCCAAAGTTTTAAGGAAGCATTAAGATTGTCTATGTTATCAAGAGTTTAATGAGAATATCAGAATCTGAGCATCTTATTACAACTTCAGCGTCGATATCAATTTGGAAAGTATTGTAGATAATCCCAGAATCTGCTTCTTCATGTTCTTCACACGATAATGACTCTTCCGTTGCTTTAATAACTTATTTTCAACCTGATAAGAGAAGCATTCTTTGAATTTTAAGTGAATTATTTTATCACCAATATAAGACGATTCATCAGTCGACCAGTGGTTGATAAAAAATTTAACTAATGTTTCCTTGAACTGAACATTTTGCAGTTGAGCAGTGAAATTATGAGGACGAATTTGATTTGGTCCGTTTGAAACCTGGCTAGCCGATTCTTCTCGATGTTTACGTTCACCATCTTTGATTGATAGTGTAAAAAATCAATGCGAGTTGCTTTCAGTTTAGATATACTTTATTTTCAAGAAAGCTTTTTCAAATTTTCTGTTTGACATTTCAATGCATAATAATGAATAGCCGCTACATTTACTCCCCTGTAAAAGAAGTAAAGTAATATCTGTTCATTTTGGAGAGATATTTCTTGGCGTCTTTTACCTGTTCTCTAGAAAACCGGTTTGCATACTGCATTAAGCATACTTGTGTGGGATAGCCCACACTCGAATTCATTTGGCTATTAATAACCAACCGAATTATCGCCTGGAAATTTAATTTCATGTGGTTCGATAATTAAACTAGATCGTATCAAAATTACAGCCGTAATAAAATAGATGTTTTTTTTTTGTAACGGAAAAAAAAAACGCTGGCATGGTGCTAACAACGAGGTAATTGTCTGGGAAGAGTGAATGTTTATGAAAACATAAGAAAAAAACAAAAATCATACTAAAATAATTTTGAAAAGTGCTTTTTTACCTGAGGAACGAAATGCGTACAGTTAAACGCAACCCCTCTCACCGCATTCCTATTGAGATGATGAAAGAGGGAAGATAGCAAAGAATCAGCCGAACTAAAGTTCTTTTTTTCGTGATGTTGCTAGCTCTCGGACTACTATACAAGCGCATGGTTGGCTGAGTGAAACATTTCAATTAATGTTAGTACAAATTCGATGCTTTTTTTTAAATAGTTAACTAAAAATGTGCCCTCGCTACAGCTCAGCACGAGCAATCATTAAGGCATGTATCCACTGGAAAGTTTCTGCAACGCGTCAGATGAATGCATCAAAAGCAGTAGCGCTCTCCTACATCTTTCTAGCTTGCGCGCTAACAGATGCAGTATGCACGCTGCACGTTTGCTGTGCATTTGAAGTGTATCCAAGCTATGAAGCTAGATGCTACCCACAATATACTTCTATACAAATAAGCTCGGTGGATATATGAACAATTTATAAGAGGTGCTATATGCGTGCAGCTTTTATGCTTCCCACTTGCACTTCAGGCGTTTTTCGTATTCATCTTTCTTAGTTTCATATTCATTTAGTCAGCCCGTATTCCTACCTTCCATCGTGAAATGGATACACTTAGGATACAAAGCTTTTCCCAAGCTATCGAGAAGTTTACGGTCTGAACGTGTAGAGGACCTACTGAAGTAGTGTGCAGCTCATGTTTTATGCGTGCGAGTCTCATTGGATACATGCATTTACAATACAAAAATACAATACAAAACGTTTATTGAAGGAAAAGTACACAAAATTTAGAAATTTTTTATGAGTACTAGTTATTATAATTGGCACTAGATATAGACTTTTCCCAGCACATAATCGCAGTAATTCATCTTCCCATTCAGCACAATTCCCAGATTAGTTACTTTCATTGAAACGGGTATCGTAAATTCGTTTAACTCAACTGTGGGAAAATCTATTGAATCACGATTGTTACAGCTGAATTAAAAAGTATGCGTTGCAACTTCACTGGATTTAAGACTAGTTTATTATGTTGGGCCCAAGCATTTATTCAAACTATGTCGTGATTTAGTCGGGCCACGCAATCCTCAAGAAGACCGATTGGTCTGCTAATATATAGTTGCACGTTGTCAGCGTGTATATGGCTCCTCATATCTTGTAGTACATCACGACACTGAAGAGGAGTGGACCGAAGATTGATTCTTGGGGCACTCCACATGTTAATGGTAGAGAGGATGAAAGAGAATCATTAATTTTAACATGGTGGCTGCACCCCAACAAGAAATTGTGTGTCATAGACATGGCTGACGTACTGAAGCAAAAGCTGTTCGAAGCTGGTCTTAAGCAGAATAATGTGGTCGACATTATGAAATTCCTTGGAGAAATCGAGAAGAACGAGGGTAGTCTAGTCTTCCTGTTCCATAGCATGTCTAATATTGGTGGAAACTTTTAAGACTGCGGTCTCACAGCTGTATGAAGAGCGAAAACCAGATGTAGAAAAACAAGTTTTTTACAATTTTGAATATGGCAGATTTTAATTGAAATTATGGAAAACTTTGAATTATTTAAAACTATTTTTTATTTTATTTATTTACGTGAAATAAAATCAGGTACTCCATTGTACACCTCGGGCCTTACATATATATTTTTGAAATAAGACAATTCTTAGTCTGGAAATGATTTGCTGAGCTCGAACTTAATCGTAACAATAATAACAACAAAATGTAACTTATAAAAAACAAATATCTTTTAAAAACCACTCCTCATCACAATCGATATTTTCTTCAATATTTCCAGATCACACTATGGACAAGCATGTTGTGCTGTAAACAGATGTATTCGTGTTCTTTTCACAGAAGTAACGACTTGTCTTCCTTTCTTGCAGATGTCACGGTCTCTTATTGCGTTACTCCTTTGAGTAATAGCTGACACGTGGAGCCTCTCAGGCACTTAGCACCCGCAATCAGAAATGCTTTCTGCTTCTGAAAGTTTTCTGATTTTTGCTATTAAAGTAAACTAATATGCCGTGTAACATTGATACAAATGGTTAATTTCTTATATTCAGTTTTAAAGTTTTACTTGGGTGTATCAGGCCAGCGTATGCACTGCAGAGCTAAAGGCAATAAAGAAATATGTCCATGCTCTACTCCTCCAAGCGAGCATATCTGGCTATGAAATTGCATAGATCTTCCAAAAGGCTACAAAAGAGCATTCGTAATTTAGGGATATGCGGAGATGAGTCTTCGCAAGTGTACTTTGATGCCAATATTTTAAACTAGTTCTTCAGTAAAAGTGGTACTATATCTACCTCCAATCGATTATATGATCACTTTGGCAACACTAATCACCCTACAGAAGAATTCGCTTTACGTTGCGTTCTCGGTATTAACTCTTCAATTCCCAGTGTCACTTGTAGGTGACAGAAGTTTAATATTTTTTTTCTACCACAAGGCATTTTATTTTGAATTGTTACCACTATTGTAACAAAGCCAATTAGTGACACTTTTAATTTATTCTATCTGGGAACACTAACCATGCGTCATTTGTCAAATTCATTCAGTTGTTTCGCGCGTAATTGGAGCAGCGTTAGCTTGTGTGATTTCTTGCGAAATAAAGTTAAATAAAAATGCCCAGAGTGTAAGTATTGTATTTTTCTTATTACATGTAATTAATTAATATATATAAGCCATAATATACATAAATGTTTTTCACGATAAAAAGAACTTACGACATCATCGCTACAACGGCGGTAATAAACCCTGGCACCTGCAGGTGACACTGGGCAATATAATGTCCTGAATTCATTCGAAGTAATAACAATGGACTGTTATTGACATTTGGTCTTATCGTTTTGTGATGATGTTGTTTTAGGGATTGTTTACGTATTACAGGCTGACGTTAGATGAGGTTTTCGAGGAGTTGCAGGCTGAGGAGGACCCAGGTGATATAATTTTATTTCCCCCTGATGATGGTGTGGTGACTGATGAAGACAGTGGGGATGAAAACGAAGCTAATATTGTTCATCTTCCCAGTCGTATGCTTCGATCTGAGGTTGAATTACAAAATAGACCTTCCATATCTAGGGAAAATCTTGTACATGAGATGGAAAAAGAAGAAGAAGAAATCGACGTACCTGCACCGAAAAAAAAAGAAAAAGGTCAACACTATAGAAAAGTGGTATATCAATGTCAGCAATACTTCTTTTACTACTTGCGGTAAAGGAGACCGTGATGAAGAAGTTTTTACTAACGCTCAATTGAGGATAACTCCCGTCGAATGTTTCGAATCGCTCTATAGCAACGACATAGTGAACTTCATAGCTGATATGAGCAATTTGTACGCCCTACAGAGAAATCACACGCTAAATATATCTTGTGATGAAATTAGAGTGTACATTGCAATACTGCTACATACAGATTATTTGACACCAAAGTACATGAGAATGTTTTGGGAACTAAAAAGTGACACACAGAATGACATAGTAGCATCTAGCATAAGGCGCAATAGATTTTTCGAAATTCAGCAATATCTTCATCTTTCTGACAGTACACCCAACGACAAATTTGCTAAAGTTCGAGAATACTTCACGAAACTAAACGTAAATTTCACTGAAAATTTCAAAAAAGCTGGTTCTTCACACATTTCCATAGACGAAACTATAGTACCATACTTTGGAAGACACGGTACCAAGCAACACATCCACGGAAAACCAATAAGGTTCGGCTACAAGCTCTGGTCAGCAGCTACTCGCCATGGATATTTAGTAAATTGTGAGCTTTATCAGGGCGTGTCCGGCCTTGGCCTCAAGATGCAGTCGGACTTGGGCCTAGGAGCTGTTGTTATTTTAGAGCTTCATTCTAGATTACCAAAAGAGTTAGGACCATACAACTTATACTTTGACAATTTTTTTACTGGTTTACCATTGCTAAAGTATTTGAGAGAGCAGGATATTGGGAGTACAGGTACCATTCGGGAAAACCGTCTGGGGAATTGCAATTTGCCTACCTCAAAGGACATGAAAAAAGAGCCAAGAGGTAAGCTATGTCATAAAGCTGCTGAGGAAATTATTGCAAAAAAAGAGCCAAGAGGTGAGTTATGTCATAAAGCTGCTGAGGAAATTATTGCAGCTAAGTGGCATGACAATAGCATCGTCAACATTACATCCAACTGCCACGGATTGCATCCTATCACAAAAGTAGATCGGATTGGATTTGTGGATAAAAAGCGAGCAAAAATTCAAGTTGATTGCCCAGCTGTTATCACGATGTATAATAAGTATATGGGCGGGGTAGACCGTTTTGATGAAAACGTTGACTCAATGAGGGTAGCTCTTCGCGGCAAAAAGTGGTGGTTCCCCCTGTTTGGCAACTATCTACCTGCAAAAATATGGCAAGCCTCCGACTCGTAGTTCTGCTTGTGGCGTTCCTGTGCAGATAAGAGTGCCTGCCGAGGTGAGGAGTGCTGGAAGTGCAGACGATCATCACTCACCAATCGATTGCTCTTAACGAAGATGCGGATTTTGTCACCAACGCACTAGAAAACTGTGTGCCAAGTGCAATATCGGTTTGCATCTAAAGTGTTGGTACAACTTTCACAATAAATAAGTGTTATATTTTTTTCACGTTTTATTCCTACCGAAATAAAAATAAATTCGCATTTGCCCTTTAGAGCCTTAACTTCACACAATGCCCAGTGTTACCTGCAGGTGACCCCGCCGTAAATAAAAACGAGGGGTAGTTTTTTTTTTTTTATATTATATGTATTTTTGTCATAACTAAATGTATTTAAGCTATTTTATTTAAAGATATAGCAAACAAAATATTAGCTTGGACATGGGAATTGAAGGGTTAAAAGAATTTTAATTTCAGTATATACGAGCCAGTTGTCTAAGTTTATAAAAACTTATCAACGGGAATCATCTATCTGTTTGGCAATCTAGTTTTCATTCAAAATATCCAGCAGGGTGAGATCGTAATTTTGAAAATAGTTACGGCAGATATCAATATCCCATTTAAAGTTTTTAAGTATAATTTGTTATCATACCGAATACAAAGGCGCAAAGGTTTCATTTCGGAGTCAAATGAGTTTAATTTTCGTGTCTGACAGGGATCAATTTTTGATCCGCTTTGTATTCAGATGATGATGATCTATATGTGTTTATGTACATGCATTATTGTATGAACTATCTCTTACCACAGCCATATCAAGTTGTTTACAAGTGCATAAGAATTCAAGGAGGTCATTTTACATTTGAAATACATACAAAATTAAATAACTCTGCTCTGGAATAGATATGTTGATTCGGTTAAGAGACAGGCGTTTCGACAGATCTTTAAACTCAAATATTGCGATCACA
The DNA here is from genome assembly GCA_963924295.1 of Dioctria rufipes. Taxonomy (NCBI): domain Eukaryota; kingdom Metazoa; phylum Arthropoda; class Insecta; order Diptera; family Asilidae; genus Dioctria; species Dioctria rufipes. The sequence goes on along the minus strand of OZ002740.1, from coordinate 17,777,683 downwards.
TTACCGAAATTATGCAGAATATCTTTGGAGACTTTAGGCAACTATGGATAACGTCAACTAATTTGTTTATATGGAGCCACATTTTATCTGACAGTCTTGTTTTCAGTCAGCTCGACAGAAAAAATGATCTGTTATCTGCTAAGTTTATAGGATTTCTTGCTATACTTTTATATCAGCCTATGAATAATCAGTTCTTTGTATATTTACCCCAATTGAAACGTATCTACCTTATAATAAACTAAAAACTTCTGAATTCGAAGAGAGAAATTGCCAAAATTTTAGTGAACGAACGTGGTGAACGATCTTATTTTATTCAGGCAGTAAATGGGATTCTTTACCATTTAACGTTCAATTGCCAGTCTTTAGCGGATGATTTTCCATAATGGATCCGCATGAGAATAGTTACCATATAGTGTGGGATCGAATAAAACTACTGAGTCCAAGGCGGCCCATTTTACTAAACTGCTAAGTGTTGTATTATTTAATGAAATTTCGATGCTAATTTAAAATCGCATATATGAAGTTAACACAAGATATCCAAAACATAACCCGGATAAACTTTAGAGGCGCATGAATGATATGAGCATTTCGTTTAATGGTTGTTTTCCGGGAATGCAGTTTATTGTCGAAAAAAAAACAATCTATTCCTTTCCGTTAGTCTATGGTGAAACCTATGCCATTTATATATTTTTTTCTCTGACAAAATAACTTTCTTAGAACTGGTAATGAAAACCAAATAATACGGAAATAGTCTCGTTAACCTGATCCTCCCGCATAGTATACACATATCTCCTTAATGCACATTTCAAACTACTGGATCGCAAGTTGAGCATTCAGCAGGATTTACCTCATTAACTTTCTTAATTAAGTCATCTATAAATTTTATGTGGAAGATATAAAACTCGGCTACTCACTGAATCCTCCTGAGACAAGCTTCCTTTTTTTTTTTACTTTCAATAAAATTTTTATGGTTCAAACAAAAGTGGACTATTTTATTAGAACTTTGAGCAAATTACATGGAACGAATCCAAATCCTTATTGATACGTTCAATTTTCAGTGAATTGGAATAAGAAAAAAAAATAGCTTTCCTGCTAGATTGGAGCATTAATTAAGATTGGAAGAAAAAACTATTCGTGGAGAAGATTTTATTTTATCACTAATAAAACCACAATTAGTCAATGGGGGAAGAGAAGAGACTTAGGTTTTGAATCGCTTCATATGCGAGAAATTAGCATTTTAATTTGATTTGCAGTTTTTCTTTCGGAATAGGAAATCTACTAAAAAATGAAATTATTTGATTCGAGCAACCTTAGTTCAGTGTGCTTTCAATAGCATTCGATTTTTTTTTCTGCTCGGTTTGCGAAGAAATTATTATGGTTCGACAAAATATATGCTGGATGTTTTATGAAATTGGGTTATAGAGATTCTCTATATCGCAAACTGATTGTAAATAAAGTACACAGCAAAAAATATTTTCCTAAACCTAAAATGAGTGGACAAATTTTGTGCCACAAAGCTTAGCTATTTTTCGATAAGATTAGGGAAAGCTCCACCTTGCAAAACATAGATTAGGTTTTTATCCCTAAAATGTAGGAAATTTTCAAATTTGTTTTTTTGTTTTTTTCCCATAAAATGTAGGGAATTTTCAATTTTTTTTTTTTTTGTATCTAAAATGTGGGGAATATTCCTTAAAATGTAGGGAATAGTTAATAAAGAAATATAAAAATATAAATAAAACTACACAGTTAAAAAACATGCTGAATATGTAGTATGGAAGTGAGTTCTGGTGCGCTGGGCACGTTCAAACAAAATATTGTAAAATAATATATGACTTGTTTTCAAAAACAATTTGTAAATTATATTAACTTAAATATATTTATAAATGTTCCATAAAAATTTAGAGCAATACTTAATTTAGTGAATTGTTCTCTTGCTTATATCCGAGAAAGCTTAACATATCGAAAATTTTACATACTATATAGGTTTTCTGGTGCCAAGTACCTAAATTCGTTGAATGTTCCATAGACCGGAGAATCCCCAAAAAAATTCTATCTTGAACAAAATTAAGTTTAACCCGGTAAAAAGACCAAACGTAATCTTTTTATAGATTTTAGGAAAAAATGGGTCCTAGATATAGGATATTGTCCTACTTTTTTTACTTTGTATTCTTAATATGTAAAACTGCATCCAGGCGGACTTTTAACTCATCCCTACCTAATAACTATCCTTCGTCAAAATCAGATGAAAATCTTTATCTCAGTCCAGCGATCTTTCCAAGAGAAGCTGAGAAGCTTCCAGGGCTTAAGTAAATGTGTAATTAATTATCGTAAATTCTTTTCGATTGACTCAGTCAGTGCCGTTCCTGAGTTGCTGGCCGCTGAGGTGCAAAACAATATTGCCGCCCCTATTAATTAAATTTGTTAATTAGAATTCGCACGATGGAGTGATAATTTTCATGTAAAATTTAACCCTTATAGAATTGAATATAGAATATGAAAACGTAATCAAACTAAGTGAAGAAAATTTTTTAGTTATTTACGACACCATGCTATATTAAGAAGAGAATTTTTGTTTATTTTGTTTTTTTTTTAAATGAAACTAAAATTTATAGTTCAACAAGAATAGTATAATATTTCATTTCAATAAACATAAAATTAATTATCAGTTCCAAAAAAAAAAACAAAAAAATGAACAGACATGATTTAATATTTCATTTCAATACACATAAAATAAATTACCTATTAGTTTCATAAAAAACAAAGTAAGTGTAACTAACAAACTAAAACAGATTTCACAACTTTACTCTTCTTGCTTTTGTTGAAGCAAAATCATCAATTACTTGAGATAAGTTTAAATTCTCGCAGATATCTTTTTCTATCGATAACAAGGCAAGATTGGTTAGCCTTTCTTGCGACATCGACGACCTTAGGTAATTTTTTATCAATTTTAATTTTGAAAAACTTCTTTCTCCCGATGCTACAGTTACAGGAAGTGTTAAAAAAATTCTTAACGCTATACAAAAGTTAGGAAGTGATGATATTAAGGCGTTTTGTATGATGTAATTCAAAGTCATTACAGGCTTGCCACAGTAGGAAATATTTCCCTAAAACTTAATATTTCGTTAAATAGTTCATATCCATTGAGGTCTTTTTCTATGGCATCCTTAATATTTATTTGTAGAAAAAGTTCCAAATCCAAGCAACATTTTTTTATAGTATCTAAATCTATTGAATGGAAGGAATACAAAAAACCATAGGTATTATTACATTGATCTAACAACGTAAATCTTTCCTCTACAGAATTATTCGCTCTATCTATAATGCAAAAATAAAAATTAATTTTAAAGTTTTGTTTAGGATCTTGTAACTCGTCACTTGATTCATATAAAAATTGACGAGGTCTTTTTCTTATGCGGGTCTGTGGAAATTCGTTTTCTACATCAATAACACGTGCAAGGTTTGTAGCTTGACTTATATATTCATTAAAACTGGCATCGTTTCTTTTCGCATTTAAAAATCTTTTTAAATTACCCAACGCTTTACTACATCCATTAATGTCAATGTTTGAAGCTCTTTATCTATTGTACAGTTCTTTTGCATTCGCATTTTTAATTCACACCACTTTTTTGAACATTCTATATGTTGAACAAAATACGTTGTTGCATGTCGCCAATCCGAATATCCACCACTGGTCAGCTTAATAATATTTTTGCTGAATAATTTGCAGCAAAAACAAAATACATTATTCAATTTTGAAGAGTAAACTATCCAGTTTCTGGAAACTGTTTCATCATTTTGTAAGTTTCTAAAAAAATATTTTGTAGAAAATCTTCTGTTTGTCTCATCTGGTGGGAAATGAACATTATCACGAAGTTGCACTGGTCCTTTTTTCAGTAAAAATTTTAAAAGTTGTGTGCTTACTGATTCAGGCCATGTTCCAGCATCTGCCAGCTCTAAAGACGAGCTTACTAATTCAGCTTCATAAGAAAACTCGTCTTCTGGCTCTGATGTTGATGAGTCATCTCGAGAACTTTCTGGCTTTTCTGTAGGGCTTGAAGACGATTCTAGCACATCCAGAAATGTACCAGGCTCTTCAGTATAAACTTCCTTTGCAGATCTTGATGTACTTGCCACAGGTGGTTTTATTGAGGGTTGCAAAAACTGCGTTAACGACCCACTTAGTTTCTCTATTTCTTTTAGTTTTTGCTCTTTCTTTTTTCGATAGTAAGCACAAGATTGCCTTTTTGTTTTTCTTTCTGACATCTAAGAAGGTGTGTTATTTTCTTATTCATAATAAGATTTATAAATAGTAAAGCTTACCTTTATTAATTATTCTTTATTTGTAGCATAAACTTATAAACACTTATAATAATAATTAGTAAGCAACTATTAACAAAAATGTATTAGGTACCCAACTATGACCACTTGTAATTAATTCTAATTCACTATAAATATAATAGGTTAATATAGTATAATAATAACATATTGAGTGCGTTCACTGCCACTTTGCGTAGCGTAGTCGTTACGTAGTGTAATTCTGTCAAATGATTTAAAACGACTACAATCGACTATCCTCTTGACGGTAGTCGAATGTTGTCGACTATTTGGTATATTCGAAGTGCGGAGTGAACGATAGTCGTAGTCGAGCGTAGTCGTTGACTGTCAAAATTTGGCAGAGTGAACGCAAAATAGTTTTTGGTAGTGACTCGTAGTCGACAAAAAGTCATTAGCAGTCATAGAAAAATGAAAAAGTCATAGCATACTTACAAATTTTTAATGGCAAAATTTTGTCATGGATTTTAAAAGAAAAAAACATAAGTTAATTGGAAAAAACACATTTAAAGTATTCATGTGTTTTCTATAAGAGCAGCAAAATCAAAACATGTACTTACAATTTTACATACACATACTCTTTTATTGCGTTAATTAGTTATTACTTACTTTGAACAAATCAAAATAAGAGTTAAAAATTCCCTTGAATATCAATTAGAAATTTCTAAAGAAATATCGTACATACCTACACACATTCTTTCAAATTTTTATATGAATACTAAAGTCTGAAGAAGAACAGAATTCAGTAATTTTTAATACATTAAAATCATTAAATTTTTATGTACTTGGATCTTCACAGTGTTTCTGGTAAAACAAAATAACGTTTAGTTTGCGTCTACTTAATTCGACAAAGTTTTTTTTTTTCAGTTTAGTACTCAAAATTAAAATCAAAAATTTTTTTAATTTTAATTTTCTTAAATAATAGTTGGTAGGCGGCCGCCCTTCGACTTCGCCGCCCACGTGCAAAGGCACCTTTTGCACCCCCGCCAGGAACGGGCCTGGACTCAGTATTAACATGAAATTGCTGAATGAATCAACCATACATACTTGCCTGAATATTGGCAAATAAGCGATAATAAATCGTTAATAAAAAAAAATTATGGATATACTACAAATCATGAGGGATACCATATTAATGGACTAGGAATGATTAGTATCCAGCGTGCTCTATTCTCACATTAAAAAATTCTTACTGTACATATAGAAAATTACCCATTTTTATTAACAGCAGTCGAGAGTCTTGAAAATATCTAGGCTGATGATTTAATTAGGTTCACACCATTATACCGGAGACAGACTTGCAATTGCAATATTGCATTTTTCGCTCAACCGCAACTCTGTCTCTATATACTGAGAAACAACGCGATATATGCTCGGTTGACACTCAGTATGTAGTACATTGTAACTCAATATTGAAATTGCTAAAAAAGTATCCGGTGGTATGTGAGTTTATTGCAATATGACGCTAGTTATAAACTATAATCAATTAATACACAAACTTTTAGAAGTGAATTTTCTACTGCTATATCGGTTGTAACTTTTCCTGACATTTAATATTTGACACTTGTCAAGTGGAAATATCTATTTCGTTTTTATTTTCCATAGAGACAAGTAATTTCACAATAATAGCTCGCATTTTGAACGTGCGCGGAACTTTCTTAAGTCAAATGACTAATCAAGTGATAATCAAATATAATTTCTCGAATTTATCAGTAACGTAAACTGTAAGTGTGTCTATGAAATTTTATATTGCAATTGACATAAATGTGTAATATCAATATATCAATATTGAAATTACAAGTTTTTCTCTGGTATTATACCGGAGTGCTTAGGTAATTAGTATTATTTCTTTCTGGTAGAAAAGTTTTTCCTGACCCATGTAAGAATATTGTTTTTGTTATTAATTAAGTAGCTTCATTTAGCTGCCCTTCAAGTGTTTCTTTAATTTAAAAGGATAAAATAGTAAAAATTAGGCCAAATCTGAAATTAAGTTAAAATTTCCTTCTTCAAAATTCCTCGAACTTGCCCTGAAGAATGTGTTGGTGCATATTCTATCAAGACAACAACAGAATTCCTCGGTGATATTTTACGGTTCATTCTATTTTTCAATGAATGATGATTCTTTCTCCCCCAGAAAATAGTAGTTGCAGTCACTTTGCCAGTCAATCTTTGAATTTTTATATTGCTCCGATAATGTCACCGCTTAGATGGATTTTACTTTTTGAGTTTTATTGATTAGCATACAATTGTTCCTATTCGTTACACCAAGTGCTCTGGACGCAGCGATTTTGATATTAAACATGAAGAAAAGTTCGATAGACTGAGCTTATCCAAATATAATGTCAGCAGTCTTGTCTATTTCATCAAAACACATTTTCCGATCATGTTTCATAATTTTTTGAACTTTGTCTATTGATGTCAAGAATCTTCCATAGAGTAAGGATCAACTTTATTGCTCTCTCTCTCTCTTTCTCTCTACTTTATCCGTTTCAAATATTTTGTTACACTCTGTGATATGGTCTGGTCTCTGGTGTATCGTCACACTGTAAACTGTTTGTGAAGCATGCATAATTTGGAAAATGCCATAATAAGAGGTTTTCTACGAAAATCGAGAGGTTGTGGTAGTTAAAGCGATCAGCTCGTAGGTAAACATTTTGGTTGATATGTTTATGGGTTTTGTTTTAAATATTTTCCTTTTTTAAATATTGTCAGCAGTTGCCTTATTATATTTGTGGACTTTATTAAAACCGCATACCGCTGGTGGTGCTCTGGGGAGCCGACACCTACCCACCCCGCCATCTTAATATCGAAGTTTTAAAATAAAATTTGTGAACAAAATCACATTTCTTTCAAGATTTAAGATTAAGATTTAAGATTCAATTTCGAATACACATGTTCGAATTTCGAATTCGAAAAACTATGTTGGAATGTTCAACTACACAAAGTTTGATATTAATCATAAAAACCAAATTTAGATGCTTACTAAACAAGTATCGGTGAATTTTCTTCAACTCTTTAGAAACCTTGGTAGTATAAAGTGGCCATGCCTTTATGATGACAATGGTGGACAATGAGCGAGAAGGCTATCTACAAGACAGATTATAAGAGAGTACAGTAGCAGTTACCGTTCTACTGGAAAGTTGTTGGAAGTGCGGGGAGACTAGAATCGGTCAGAAGAGTTCATGTTTTTAATGGCTTAGATTTAGATTTAGATAGAGGGGATTAAGTGGGGCTAATGGCCCTTGCATTGCAGCCAATCAATGACTTATTGTGCACCGCTTTCCTTATAATTCATCCAATCTCTCCGTTGGAAGTAGAAAGGGCAGTATTTTTTTGGCATAAGTTTCTTTGAAGTCTGCAGGCTGTAAGAAGTATGAGCGAAAAGCCCGAAATCTAGAGTGTGCAATGGCCTTGCCTTGCATTCGCATAGGACCTGCTCGGACATTTCAACTTCTTCGTGACATCAGCCCACATACATCAGTGGATGATATACCTATCCGATGCCTGTGGTTTTTTTTTTTTAGTTACAGTGCGCGGTTAGAACTCCGGTAATGATTCTGAGTTGATTCCTAGATAGCCTCAAAAAATACAAGCTCTTCTTTGCAGAAGGTCCATTAATGAATCTTTTGGATTGTCTGGAGCCTATCATTGAAGTCCATTTTTGGTCCATTTAGTTTTGGGTCTAGTTTTGAATGGCAGGCTTTACGGTGTTGTAAGATACATCGCAAGATGGTTCCGGTCCTATGAGAGACATTGATGTTCTTTCTTTTTGCCATTACATGTGCGTTATCATTGCTATCAATTCCTAAATATCCTGGCACCCATTGAAAGTGGTTCTTTGTGCCAAGATTTGTTAATTCTTGTATACAACCCCACATTAATTTCGATTTGACCTCAGGTGATCAGATGGCTTTCAATGCCGCTTGGCTATCTGTATAGATATATATTTTCCTATTATGTGACTGCCTTGGGAAATAGTTCGGTAAATACTAATACTCTTTAATATTAAGGTAGGTTGAATATAATCCAGGTTCAAGTATGACATCCATTTTGAATCCATCTATGAAAACACATATATCCTGGATAACAAAGTACTTTTAGGTGGGTAAACGCTTATGGAATGGAAAATCTTGGGCTTGACTTACATTGGTATTAGTTAGTGATTTTACCAGGATTGATGCCCAATCTTGTGCTCTAATATTCACAGACAGATTTACCTGAAAGTTACCAACTATATTGATCAGAAAATTAATAAAGGCTCATATTTAGCACATGCACAGAACAGCACTGATTTTAAATTGGAATTGAACAATTTTTATTTTCATTTCTAAACAACTTAACTTAAAGTTTGTCAAAAGCGACGATCCATTATGAAATTTCCAATTTTTCTCAAAACTTTTTTTTTCAAAACGTGCAAGAAAATTTGTTGAAAAATCACATTGATACCAACCTTTGCTTATTGCAGACAATATAAATCTCTCGTTCTACGTGTGTGAGCAACTGGATAAAGAGTAATTTTCTTGGAAGTCACGTAATAGGTGAAATGTGTACTTGATGGTTGAATTACAGAAGTAAAGGGATGTACTTGTCTTATTTCAGTTCTATACCAGGATGACATTTCACATTACGAACATACATACATATATAGTTAGATATATAAGTCAATCCAATAGTTACCTGTCGATTTGTTCAACAAATTACATACCGCACGTTGCCGCAATCGATAATTTCCTCTGAAAATTTAAGTTCCCCTTCTACGTTAGGCGTCACATTCCTAGGAATTAGGTGACACTTATAGACGAAACAAGAAAAGTGGTATATCCTCGAGATTTCCGGTATCTACTTAATCGAAGTAATAATTCAAGATATCAATTTCCTCTAAAAGCCTTAATTTTCCAGCGAGATAATCTTCGACTAAATATATGACGCCTTCCTACAATGGAAATCCATTGATCGGTGCCACAATTAGGAAATTGCTTCGAGCCGTATCCTCTCCTCTAAATGCTTATGCAGATGTGATGGCCGCCGATTAAATAGAATAATGTGGAGATTGGAATCAAAATTATTTTAAGTGGCATCTTGAAATAATAGGTGATTGGATTATCACCTGAGCGGGGAATTATTTGTATGAGGGAACGGCAGTGATTTGTATCAGCTATTAATGTTAAGTGACGTATGTTTTCCATTATCGGTACATTTTTTCACAGTTTATCGGAGAGAATACCATAAGTTAGGCAAATATGAATGTGGTGTTAGTGCCATAAGGAGTGGACACCAAGAAACTGGTAGGGGTGATAACGGGTCAATGAGCCATATGTAAAATAAATCACCACAAAGTTTGTGTATAGCATCACGAAAATATAGATCACTGAAACTAGTATGACAATGTGGTAATTTTCCATGATATTCTAATACTCAAACCTTGTATACATATGTGTCTTTGGTTATGAGATGAGTAACTGACAAAGCAAACTTGGCGATTTTTATTTTAGCAACTCTTAGCTAGGCCGCGCACTGCACAATCACCGACTGTAGTCTGAAAGGAAATATACAAACCGAAGTTTGATTAAAGGACGTTCTTCGACTAGGAAAGCTTTCTTGAAGTTTGAGTATTTTTAGGGCTCCGTAACTCAAGAGGGAAAGATGGAACTCTTCTAAAATCGCTCTTGCTCGTTTTGAAATGTGCCAACATGTTACCCGGGGTTACACCTGCATGTGACAGCAAAAGGCAGTTCGGTTGAAGTCTTACCAGCTTGCATGCAAGTTCATTTAAACAAGTAAAAAAGCTAGAATTGGTCTAAGACCAATTCTTATGATACCCTAGATGAATGCCCGTATGAAATTTCGTATTGTCACCCTTCTCTGTAAGTTTGATTTTTGAAGTGGTTTTTCGCATATATTTCTAGAACGGTTTGTCGGACAGAAAAAATTATTATAACCAATTTTATGGGATTTCGTATTCTGAAGAAGTTTTTGGTACAATAAAAATGTCTTGGACTGATCGTTTTCACAGTATACGTAAAAACCCTAAATTTTTATATGTCAACACCAAGAAGGAGTTGCCCGATTTAGTCCCTTTTTTTAAATATTATTTGATAGTGTAATGAAAAGTCCATCCAGCTCTCTACATTGACGCGTTCTCAGGCAGTGTCCAAATATATAGCGGAAAATGAAATTTTTGTATGGCAACCCCACGAAAGAGCTCCCCGATTTGTCTCATTTTCGAACTTAATTGTACTTTTTTTTTAACATCCGTGTACAAAATTTCATCTCTGTAAGTATACGGGTTCTCGAGTTATCGTGCGCACAGACGGACGGACGGATGGAGGACGGACATGCAAAAATCAAAATAACTTTTAATATTATGCGTGGGTGTCCAATCCATTTTGCTCTACCATCATTATTTCGAGGTGTTACAAATGAAATGACAAACTTAGTATACTCTATTGATTTCATCTAGGGTATAAAAATGCCATTGAGATGTAAAGTCTTGCTAATAGTGGAAAATTATAGCAACAAAGGAAGTATCAAAATGATAAAAACCAAAGAAAAAAGGAAGAGGAGAAGGTGTTGGTAAATGATGAAATGCAAATCATCCCAGACAATTTCAATTGACCAATATAAATGTATGAATTTCTCTCAAGCATTTCTTTTCAGCCATTTTGAAAACTGTATAAATGTCAAAATACTATCTCCCACCTGCCATGATTTTTCACCATACAAGTTCGCTGAAAGTTGCATGGTACTGGGATTACACGTGCAAGAAGTCTGGCAGTGCAAGTTGCATGCAAACTGTACTTGCAGCTGTAACCCCCGGGTAAGGTCTTCGTGACCCGCAAATATTTCAAAGATTTTGAAATATGTGTTTTTAATTTTTTTATGGCCCTCTCACACCCCATTAAAAATTTTACTTTGTATCATGTAGGGTATCTCTTGAAAGGGATAATTTTATGGATGCCAAAATTTTTGGCGATTTGGTTACAAATATATAGTCTAAAATGTGCGAAAATCACCCTACACCCACGCCGAACATCAAGATATAATTTTGATATTATCAGAGTTTGTTGATATTGAGTCATAACAGGAAAACTGCCGCTTTTTACGTCATTATCATAGTTGCTAAAAAAAATACATTTTTGTACATTAATTTCTAATAAGACAACTCTTTCGCCCGCCTGTTTAAATATTAATGAAAATTATAAATCAGTAATGTCTCAAGCATATGAAATATAGAGCTATCTAAAGGGAAACTTAATAATCGGTGACGTATTTACAAATGTTCCAGAGTATTTGTATTTTCAAATGTTCCATCATTTGTAAGTCATCACGTGCTCATTTGGATTAGATTTAAGCATACTTACTTAAATTTGATTAATCGACTGTTCTTTGATAAGGTTCTGGTGAGGAATCCTGATTGCGCGAGCCGCAATCGCTTTTCACCGAATTATTTTCTTGTTTTTCACCTATTCATGAAATCTTTCCTTAGATATTTTGTAATACATTTAAAATAGGACTGTGTCTTCTAAATTCACTAAAAGATCGACGTCGACCTTTTTCTTTGCTTCTTCTTGTACTTTTCTTCTTCCCAACCACCAGAAATTACTGCAGGGTTTATGTTTCTTAATAAAATTCGAAAAATTATCTAGTTTTTAACAACAGTGCGAGCTGTTAACTCGGTTACTAAACTGATAGAAGACGATGCAATATGTGCAATATGCAACGATAATCAAGCAGCAACGATTAAAAGTCAATCAGTCGGTGACAAGTCAATAGACCAGTCGTTGACTGGAAAATCAACCTATCTTTATACTTATCTTTATACCTATCTTCTAACAATGAAAATGCCATTATCATTATCATCAGCCTGTTGTGCTCAAGATTATCACAGTTACAAAAAAGGACATATTCATTTGTTTTTTTGTCCTCCTTCATAGCATTGCTATTTTTTCTCTAAAACGTTATTCATATTTTTGATATCATACCTCAGAGGCTCAGAGGAAGAACCTCAGAGATTTTAGGACTGACAAAGTGATAAATCTCTTCGATAGTCTCAACCCTGAAATATTTTTCATCCTGTCCTCCTAAAGTTTAACTTGTACTGACATGAATCTCTAAATTGGCATAAAAGGACTCAGAGCTTCAGAGTTCCGGCTCGAAGGACCAGAATGGTTGAGACTCCAACAAAGGTGATGAATAGAGGCGTTATTCAGGTGGCTCTCTATAAAGTGTACTTAGTACACGTGATTCTATGCTGAGGTGATTTATATCATTAATCACACCATTATAAGCACATTTATCCCTTTGGCTCGTTAAGGGGGTTTATAGGAAAAAATGATAAGTCACACTTGCAAACGTTGTTATCTCAATACCTTCTTATCTTCAGCATCCATAACAGCATAACCTAGCACATTTCAGATAAATACTTTTAAATGTGATAATTCAGACCAACTTAGAGTCACTAAAGGTTGCTTGATTTTTATATCTTGCATAAATGTGTTAACACTATACGCATACCCTCATTTTACAGAATTCATATGCGCGGATCTCGATGGCATAAATCTTTGATTGAAATATTTTGTCTAACTTCTGGCTACTTCTAACTACCTTTTGTTTGGGAAACATAGTAGACAGAGATTCTTTATCAATGAGTTTCTAAGTTAACCTAAATACTGTTTCTAAATTACGTCGTTTCCGCAGGATGTACTGAAGGAATTTCAAGAGAATCGGTCAGTCCAATTATTATATTATAATGCTTAGAGTGAACTCGTTTTTTTTAGATGTAGGTGTAGTATTCAGTATTCAGTATAAATTCTAATCCTGGGATGAGGTGCGCGTTAATCCTAGAAAAACGAGTTATTGGAAAATAGAGACTACTGTTTTTTGTTCGGTCTTATAATGAGTAGGTAGGTCATATGTCCATATGTGATTGTTCTTTGCTTCGATTCTCAAATTCTATACCCAGAATCCTCGAATCAGCTCATAAAGCCGCCATAAATTTGATCAGAGTTTTATTCAATTGAGCATCCAATTTAGGCCTCTTTTGAGAAACACATCGCTTGATTTTATATTAAGCTTCCCTTTCCTAGTAAATTCCACTATAGGTTTTTTGTATGGTAGTAGTAATGGACTTTATTTAGAACGTTCTGCAATAGATTGGCGATTGTTCGATCAGGTATGTATATGTGTATGTGATCAATTTTAAACAGCTGTTATAATTCTGCAGATCCCATTGCCTTAATCCGCATTATCGATAAGAGCTTAACTCATCTTTTGTTCACTGAGGTTGGTTTGTTACGAAATCACGACTTTAAAAACGTCGATTTGTGAATGTTCTTAAATTTGAATGAATAACCGTTATGGTGAATCTTTTCGAATGGTTAGCATGTTGATATATGCGTATATGAAGAAAAGTTGTTCTTCTAAATACACCGAACCTTACGTGCCCACCACTATATACATATGTACATTGCTTGGAGCAGGATAGATTATTAGAATAAAGGTAGGGTAATCCTCCAATCAGACAATGGACAACCGTTTATCATTGGGTATTAATACCAGGTGTACATTTCTGCGCACATCCTTCGCATTTAATTCACCAGAGAGTAGAGTATGCTCTGAAGATTTTGAGTAGAGTTGACAGTGTTAGTTATTTCAGTCATGGAGTCAGCTAGGGAGCCGGGGTGATATAATCCGACTTGATTTACATAAATGTTCTATTCAATCTTTTTTAGATTGTAGATTTTGCCCGAGAGACTTTTAACGCTATTCGAAATTTTGAACTCTTACTTAAGTATCGGGCATGTAGTAATATAATAAAATGTAGTATATATGAGCACGGTCGCCATGTACGTAATATGATTATCAAATGGTAGTAGTAGTGAGAAACTTAACAAGATATCACAGAGGGGAAGCTCTATAAAAGCAAATCCCTGTTTTTATTGGGCAGGCTGGAACTAGCAGATTCCCTCTTGAATTAAAAGACGCAGCTTGATTATAGTCAGAATACTAATTAATTTTTTTTGGAATATCGCTAGCTTATTTATACAAACGTGAATTTGCTAGCCTAAACTTAACTATGGTTAGTACATAATGATTTGTGTACATGCCCGTGATTTGGGGTATGTTAAGCCAAATTGCTTATTTGCACTTATGTGCTTAACTTCGGAAAACATGTGATGCACGTAGCTTGACCCATATTACGCTGGTTGTAAAACATGTAAACAAACGCGTGTAAACAATTGCAGTCACTTCTTATGGTTGTGACATACATTTGGTTGAACGCATGTTTTGCTTAATTGAGATAATATCATCGATCGCATTTATTGTGATCGCTTAATAGAGCAATGGGTTTTGGGTCCATTGAATATTGCAATAATGCAGAATGTGCATTATTGCATTTTCAGTTGGTTTGTAATATGTGTATATTCACATCATAGGCATCCTCTTCGTTAACCAGTGAGTTGTAGTAAATAACAACCGTTGTAATTTTTTAAGAAGATTAATTCAATTAAACTGATTCTCTTAGAGAAGTTTTTGGATTCTCACCTTTGTAGGGAGATCATATAAAATATTATGCAACTTCGGCAAAAAAAATTTTTGCAAAAATTCTGTCGACTGCAAACGTGCGTCATACTGAAACATTCTGTTGAAATCTCACGAGATATTAGTTGTGTTGTTTGTGTTCCGAACAGTGTTCTGCAGAACAGAGGAGACAGCGAATTGCATTGATTTGTAGGGTGCATAGAAGCAGATTTTTTTTGTCACTATAGAGAAAATAATAACTTTAATTCTGAAGAAAACGCTATATAAGTCAAACTTTGCCTCGAATTTATCGAGTTCAATTTTTAAATTTTGCAATGATTTAAATCTTGGAAATTTGATTTTCTCTGTACTATCTTTGCTCTACTTCAATACACCCTACAAATCAACTCAATTCGCAGTCTCCTGTGCTCTGTGGAACACTGTTCGGAACCAAAAGAAAACAGCTTATATTATATTTTAAGCATTTAGTTATTAAACATTCAAGGATTTATATACACAGTCTAATATGCGACTACATTATGGTGGCACAAGAAGTATAACTAATTCGAACCTGATCCACAGATTTTATGATACAACTTCAGCATGTACTATGCTGAACATATGCCATGTACTTATGCTATCCTTTTGCTATAATTAATTACTATTTTACTTGTAGAGCAGCCAAATAGCATTTCTGCCAATAACCAAACTAAAAATACATACCCACACAATTTCAAACACACTTCTTCACTTAAAAACTCCAGAAAATTGAGATAAATTCTGGAGTAATTAGATTTACCCCAGAAAATGACGTGTTCAAGATATATCCAGGTATCTTAATGTGATAATGGGAAAATAATTCAATTACAGCGACTATAACTTGGTGATAATATCCAGGACATATGTCCTATTGGACTTAGATTACGGTCATGCAAACGTATGTAAGTATAATGCCATAGCAGCTGGACTATGTAGAATAAAAGTCAGAGAGAGCTGTCACAATGGAAGAAAATCCTTGCACGATATCAAATTGCACAACTCTTGCTGCAGTATGGAAGACAACTTGAATAATGTATGGACGAAGGACGAGAATGTAGAAGCTTTCAACTTAATTAAAGAAAAAAACTGAAAGGAGTCATAGGAAATGTTAGAAATTTTTGCATATTGAGGATAATATTGAATTGGAGAGGACTTTCAACTCTTTGTCCTAGAAGATTTTTTTCATTTACATTGTAGAAGTAGGCATTATCCTATAATAGAAGCTGTCTTCTAGGGAATTAGTAATAGAAAAATGTCACACCGCACATACTAAAACCAAAAGAAGTATGGTTGAAATTTCTGAATGTTTCTCTTTATGAATTATGTATAAGTATAGTCATCAGATTGTTAATAGTTAAATATAAACATATATGTATCACGAGTGTATGTAAAAATGTATGAAAACTATGTATGTCTTTAGTGTAATATAATAATAGGTTCATTAAAAAAAATTTATTATAGTCAAGCCTTCCATTATTATGGTTTCGGCGGAGTACAATTCATAAGCAAAAAAAAAAGAAAAAATTATACTTTACTCCTATTTTTCAACTTATTGCACTAAGCAGAAAATTAGTAGCCAGTTAAATATATAAGATTTTCTGCTCATAAGACATTTTGGTGAACACGTGAACTAATTGTGGCCTAAGATCTCCTCATCCTAGATCTTTTTTTTTTTTTTCAAAAACGCGGGTAAAAGCAATATATATCACTCTCTTTCTGGGAAAAATAAATCATTTCTTACTTATCACAGAATTGCAGCAGACACCCCTAAAATCTTTTTTCCGATATAATATTTAAGCATATTTTGGGATTAGAAGAGGTTTCATTTTTCTTACTTGTAGTTGGCTATAAGGATTTCAAAATAATTCCTCAAAAATATTTTTGGACAACCATACCGGTTTACGTTTTTGATTCCATTTCGAAGGAATTATGTATAGTGTTTTCATCCCTTTCAATACTGATGAAAATTTGAGAAAAAAGAATTTTTGTAATTTTCACATTATTCTCAAGTTAGCAAAAATTTTAGAAGAAAAATTTATGCGACTTTACTTTTTTTATAAATCCCATTTAACATGAGTAAATAATTCTTCGAAAATTCTAAATATAATGATGTATGTAATAATGCCATAACCATATTTGACGAGACAAAACAGGGGAAAACTTACTTTAATTGAAACTCTGAGGAAAGCCATAATATAAAGGGTTTTCCAATAAGAGGTGTTATTTTAATTAGCCGGCTATTTCGGTAGATGTCACCTTTGTAGCTGTCATTTTTTGACATTTGGCAAGTAGAAACTACGCCATTAATAAAAATGGAACGATACACGATTCAACAACGCATTGAAATTATTAAAATTCACTATAAAAATGGTGAAAATGTGGCAGAGACGGTTCATAAAACTCGAACATTTTTGGGTCGTCGTGAAGCACCTTGTCGGACCGTAATACAGAAATTGGTAGAAAAATTCGAGCTGTCGGGACAAGTTAGTGCACGTCGCTCAAGAACAGCCGAGAATATTGCTGCTATAGCCGAAAGTGTTGAAGAAAACCCAGGTTTGTCCATTCCTCGTCGTTCTTTGGAATTAGGCATTCCACAAACGTCATTACACCGTATTTTGCATAAAGATTTGGGTCTTAAGGCTTATAAAGTTCAGTTAACTCAAGAAAAGCCGGCCGATCATCAACAACGTCGAGTCTTTGCTGATTGGGTCCTTGAAATGCATGAAAATGATCCGGAATTCCATCGAAAACTCATCTTGTGATGAGGCCCATTTCCACCTCGATGGCTTCGTCAACAAGCAAAATTGTCGCATCTGGGGCTCGGAAAACCCAAGAGTTATTGTTGAAAAGCCTCTCTATCCTCAACGTGTGACTGTTTGGTGCGGTTTATGGTCCCGCGGGGTCATTGTACCTTACTTTTTCGAAAATGAGGCTGGAGCAACAGTTACGGTGAATGGATTGCGCTATCGACAGATGATTAATGATTTTTTATGGCCGGAATTGGATGGTATTGATCTGGACAACGTTTACTTTCAACAAGACAGCGCTACGTGCCATACTAGCAACGAAACCATTGATCTTTTACGGGAAAAGTTTCCGGACCGTGTTATCTCTCGAAGAGGTGATAACAATTGGCCACCGAGATCTTGTGACTTAACACCTTGCGACTCCTTCCTTTAGGGCCACGTGACAGAGAAGATCTACGCCAATAGCCCAGCGTCGATTCAAGACCTCAAAGATGGAATTCGTGAGGCTATCGAGGACATAGGGCAGCCACTTTGCGATTTGGTTATGGAAAATTTCATGAAAAGGATATGGTCCTGTAGGCGTGGACGTGGTGGTCATTTGGCTGATGTTATTTTCCATTATTAACGGCATACCTTTCTCTTTATAATGAAATAAAGATCCGATCATTTATCTCAAAAAATGGCATTTTTCTTTGAATATCAAAATAACACCTCTTATTGGAAAACCCTGTAGTTTAACAGCAATAGTGTCACAAAACATTGAACTCAATCAAAATATATACTACAGTTTCCGATTTAACACAATTTCAAATATTTAGTATTTATTAAAATTATTATATTTAAATAAGTTTAACGGAACTCCCGGAATTCAGAACCGTCTAAGAAAGTGAAACCAAGTTCAATCCGACTGTCATTGAATGGCTTACAGAAGTACACTGTATTCACATGAAACCCCGCTTCCTTGTAAGTTCTTTATACAATGGTTGGTTGCATGATACAAAGATTAACAAGGTATGACCGGAAAATCTGTCAATTGATTGCTTGCCTCCTTTGGCGACAAATGTCAGAAATTTGTTCGTCTCAATTTCAATCGTCCCTTCAGAGGGAAAAAAATTTTCTATTTTTAAATTTCTTTGCTTTCCAACTAGCACATAATTACTTTTCCCAAAGTGATTTAAACGAAGAAACTAATATTTTGTTAAATATTATAATATATTCAAAACGTATTTCAGTCAATAAAATACGAAAAACTCAAAACAAATTCGCTGGAAATGACAGTAGGCACCTCATGACGTAGCAACACAATATTCCTATCGAATCGGCCATTCCTTGTTATCTTTGTATCACGGGTCGGTGGCTTTAGCTTTATAGTCATGAAGCAGCATATGGTTGACAGGACAGCGGTTGCCAAACTGATATCACTGTCAACAAATTCTTGACGTAATGGTAAGTTTTGTATTTCCCATTTAATATTATTTAAATTAATTAATATTTTTAGGAAGAAAAATTGACTTGCTAATTTTTGAGTAAGTTTTGTTTTGGTTGAAGTCTCAGATCAAAAAAATGATTTGGGATTTTACCATTTCCTTATCTTTAATTAATGCTTGTTTTCACTTGTTTCTTTTTAACCTGTATTAACATCGAATGAGATTGCTATATCGTGGGAACTTATCTGACATCGTAGGTTGGTTCATTGTTATCGTGGGAGAAGTTTAGATCAATTTTTAAGTTCTTAGTTTCTAAGTTTATTTGCTATATATATTTTATTTATTTATTATTTATTTATTATTCTTAGTCTACAGATTACAAAATCAACAGACCATGCATATACTAAAACTAAAATTATGTTTTGGTAAGAACGTCAACTAAAAACTAACCTAAGATGTTCCAAGATGGGGCAATTTGTATGACGTATTTTTACAATTGCTGTTGAAAAGCAGATAAAATTTGTTACTGATTCTACAGATCTACATAGACTTCCACAAGGGTCTACAAATTGTTGAAAATATTGTATTAGAGATTTTTTTAACCAAGATTATGTAATACCTGAATTACGCAATTTAGCACTTCTTTGACGTAATAATAAAAATCGCTTTTATTTCAAATTCGAAGGAGAGAAATAAGAGATGGTGCAAAATTCGGATTTAGAAAATTTTAAAATCACAAAATTCCCGATTAAAAATCCTAACTATCAAAATAATAAATAACTTTGGCGACATGACATTTTGTAGTGGAAAAAAAAACAATTTTGTCTCAATTAAAACAGAAATTAGAATTTCTGCATCTTGACTGGATAAATCTCCACTTTAGATAAAAATTAAAAATGACTGCTAATTTTCTCAAATGTTGATAATTGCGACCATTTATTAAAACTTTAGAACGTATGTAGATCACTGACATATATATAAATGGACTGCTTGATCTCCTGTTTCATGTGGCACCAATTTTGATTTCAGAAAGTATGCTCTCACTGTCAATGCTACCAACTGTCGTAAACTGTCGTTATATTTAAATTATTTAGGAATTTACGTATATGCATGTCAGTGGGATTTACCGAATTTACCACAAAGGTATTTGGGACTATTTGTATCGTTAAATTTTAGTTATGAGTCAAAAGAAGTGTTTTTTACAAGGATTTTTACAAACAATTTCTCGTTCGTAATCGTTACAGTTCAGTGGGAAAGTATGCTCTCACGGAAAGAGAGAGGAATATGAAAGTGGTGCCATTTGCTTTCATACATTTTTGATTCAACAAGCAGTCCATTTATATACATGTCAGTGATGTAGATGTAATTTTTGTCATATGCCACACCACTCAATAAAGTATTTTTAAAAAACTGGGCTAGTAAGTTCCCGACAGTTGCCAAAATAAGAGATTGCTTTGCTTCAAAAACTTTTGTTTTTGAAATCCATCAAGCGAGAAACACAGTGCTAGCTTTTCCAACCTCGACCTCAGTATAACTTTAAGAGCCTCAACCTGATGAGCCTTGCAAACTTTTACAACTCACAATGCGAGCTTTGATAACTTCTGTATGATAGCAGTTAATTTGGTTGTTGGCTTAAAAATTAAAATTTTTTTGTAATAATTTACTACAGCAGGAATAAATTTTCAGGTTAAATGTTTCCCAAACTTTTTTTTCTATAAATTTCACGTACACTTTTTCTCGTAAACAATACTGGAATCAAATGATTAAAATGATTACAAAAATTAGCTGTCAAAGCTGACAAAGTTTCAGCAGAGTAGAAAGTAGACCTACTCGAGTTCAACTTCAACCTGGCCGGCCTCACCAACTTTCCCATTGGGAGCTTGATAACCTGTGGGGTGATTCTGTGGATTTTGCAGAACTTGAATGTCAAAATAATCGACTAAATGAAATGTACTTTTCTACTGATTTTTTCGTGTTTTTATTGACACTTCACATTGCAAATTCAAAATAATGTTTGGAATTTAAACACTTGCAATGCTCTAATTAGGTGTAGAATTTCCATTTACCAGTGTAAAATTTCACAAATTTCACAACCTCTGGGAGCAGTTGACTAATTTCTCGAATATTTAGTCGTGTTTTTTGACGTATGTTCATCGAAAATCCATTATAGTTCATTTTGTGGTAGATAATAGTGAAGACACAAAATGAGCTGTGTTGAAAAAAAAAAAGCAGACAAAATATGTCAAAATTCCCGACTAAATAGAACTACAAAGAGCACAGAATCACCCTCCTGGGGCTGGATTCCGCAACTGTGAAGAATTTGCAAGTGTACACGATTTGAAAAACTCACGTGAGCGCAAGTGTACACTTTTGAATTTCAAGCGATTCCGTAAGGATCTGTGTACACTTAAGTGCTGAATGAAAATTTTCTGTGCTGAATGTTGTTTGAGTGAGAAAATAGTCTGTTTGAAGAAGTTAAGTTTAGTTATAAGAAATGAGTTACATGAATTCACTAGTATTAAGGCGACTACGTCTTAGAGAATGGTAAAATAAATAACATATCAAATAATTTTGACAATACCGTTTGACAAAAACTCACAGGTACCTATTCAAAATTCACGACCAAAATGGCCATGAAGAAATATTAATTAAAGTGTACAAAATTTTGGCAGGAAAACTCATTTCCACTTTTGCGGAATCGGAACAAAGTGGTGTACACAAAAGTTTGTGTACACGCGAAAACTCATAGTTGCGGAATCCATCCCCTGATCTCATATATTCTACAGATCTGTCAAAGTTGGTGAGGCCGGCCAGGTTGGAAAAGCCAGCAGTGTGTTTCACGCTTCAATGTTCCAAGAAAGCCAAGCGATTACATTTTTTGTGCTTTGGGAAAGCTGAACACTGTCCCTTCATTGTATTTCTTTTCAACTTTGGATCATAATACGATGTTTGGTTACATCGTTACATGTTACAATTAAGTTTCAGTAACACCCTTCATAAGCCTTGATTGTAAACCTAGCCACTATAGTATAACCATAATATCTGTGTTTTTAGAAGCAATTTTTTTTCTTTATTTTCTTATTTCAAAGAATTGGAAGATTTCGTAAAAAGTAAAAAACGCTAGTGAAATAGGTTGTGGCTTATTCCAATAGATAATAGTTAAATTAGCAAATGTTTTTATGATTATGCCTGGAATAAATACAAACAAAAATCTTATTAAGAGTTATCTATTGTTTGATCTGCATAAATGCATAAAAAAAATCTGATTTTCGCCCAGATTAAACTCTACATTTTTCAGAGCAGGCATACCTCTGACTACGGCTATGCTTTCAAAGCTTATGAAAAAAATGTAAAACTATTTTCTTCTATAATTAAATTTATTGCATCTTTTTCAAAATTCAGGCTTTCGATAAAAGCAAATTTTCACCCAAGAGTAGTTTAAAAGTTGGGCTATTCCGAACAAAAAAGTCCCACCATCAACATTCGCAACTTCTAAAATGACGGGATTTTTAATAATAAAAATTTTATAATAGGCAATTGTATTCAAAATATTGAAGGTCTGTTAACTGGTAAGAATTAGAATTCGTTCTTCCTTAATTCAAATTTATCATCTGTATATCTAATCCTGTCACATTTTTTATGAATGGAACAAATTCTAATGTTGAAAAAAAAAAAATTAATCGATTAATGCCAATTGATCTGTGTTCTCTCTGAGATACATTAGGAGGATTCCAATAGAAAGCTACTATTTATAGGCATCTTTTATTGGTAACAAAAAAATAAATAATAATAATATTAATATTCACCTCCTATAAACAATGATTGATGTGGAAGCAATAAAATTAACAATGCCACTGTGACATGGATTTTCAATTCACAAGAGCAAAAAAAAAAAATATTATTTATGAAAATTACAAAGCCAATTACCAAAATTATGGTCAATTTAAACAATTTATAATAATATCCACTTGTTGGAATTCATGTATGGGTGCACAGGTTATTATATCTTATGATGATAACGTTTTCTTTTGCAGATCAAATACCATAATAACATGCCAGCAAATATTACTTAACTATGCACTCACCGCAGAATTTAAACGTTGAATTAAGAATGTTTTATATTACTATTATTTGTCTAAAATCTCCTCCATGAAATATTCCCTCTTTCGGCACTGATAAAAGGTAATTTCCCTTTGAAGTATGATCATTAGTAGATCTTTGGTGCCCACAATACGAACATTGTAAATCTTTCCCTACAATCTTCTTTGAGCCTTCCAGTCAAGCAGATAAAAACGAAAGTCTCAAATGTTGGAAGTTCCTTTCCATGTTAAATTTTGCAGGTTGTGAGAAAATGTGGAGATAGTTGTAACTGACCCCTCCTAACTATAAGATAAGATTTCATATAATCACTGATTAAAAACAAGAACAAAAAACCTCCACTTTTGTAATTTTAACCAAAGCTTATATGAAGTAATACGGGATTGCATAACACTTTTACTATTGTTGATATTATTGATTGTCGTAATTTTATTCTTAAGGATATGAATTGTATGTAGTGCACTTAAGTGCAGGCTGATTGCGCATAAAATTTCTTTACTTACAGTTACATTTTTTAAAGGCTTAACTATGTAAGCATCCATGTTCAGAATAAATTTTTCTCGTCCAATAGCCTTAATCGTACACGTGGTATTTGTTATGAACTCTTCGACGGAACCGCATTTTATATTGCGGAGTTTTAAAGAGTTGTATACCTAACAAAAAAAAAAAAAAAAAAAACAAGAAATTTGTAAGAAGTTTTTTATAGGTACAAACCATTCAATTAAAATCAAATAACCATATTTTCGGTGGATGTAATAAATACAGCTATGTAAACAAAAACTGAAATGCTAAACCGTCTCATTGCAGTATTCAACTCGAAATGACATTATTGTTTTAAATCATGTTTTGGTATAGCGCATGAATTACGAAGTAATTTACAACCGCTATTTGATGCTTGTATATTATGCTGATTTATCTCACTAATTATTTGAACATTAAAAATACATTTTCATTCATTTTATTACGCTAACTTTTATATAATTAGCGGACGAAATCAATTACTTTTGCCAGTTATTACTGCAAGCAAATAAAATGATATTTGTGAAATTAATTAAAGGTATTCAGGAGGTTTTGTAAATGTAAAGATTGTTGTATGTGAAACAGTGAACACAGCAGACCCGCATATGTATATGAAATGACAATAAAATATTGTAGAGTGTGGTTTTTTTGACGATATTGGTAACGATACCATCTCTTTCACTGTCATCTTATGTGAACTCCATTATATTTATTTCTGAGTGAGCTACACATTACTTCCGATGGCGTAAAGAAATATAACTCAGCAGAACTGTTCCTTTCCTAGCCAGTCGATCTGCTGTTTTATTGCCCACACAGGTAAGTCGTTACTTTTCTGAGGATTGGTTGACAATCCCATATACCAGGGTGGATGTTCATCTGTTTGATTTGGGAGACAGAATACTGTATCTGTATCAGAGGAGATAGAAGTCTTTTAATTCATATAGCTCCCGTTGATATTTTTTGTAATCCATAGCCCAATAGGGTATTATCTTGGAAGACCATACTAATCTATTCCGAGCTGGAATAAATGCAAACACAGTAATTTGATTTAGGACTATACAATCAGTACATACCACTGAATATATGGACTGACTGATCACTGATATCCTATTTCATGTGGCGACAATGTGGATTTCGGAAGTATGCTTTTACTGTCAATGCTACCAACTATCGTAAAGTGATGCCACTTTAAAATTATTTGGGGATTATCTTATATGCATGTACATCTCACTGGGATTTACCCAATTTACCCCCCGATAAAAGCAAGGTTACCTACTAATGTGAATAAAATTTTGTAATACGTTTCATGTCTTATATAACGTCAAATTTAGGTATATGTATATTGTTATGTGGAATAGAAAAAGACAATTGACATCTATTGGAAATGGAAACTTAAACGCAAAATAAGCAACAAGCGTGCGGATACTAAACAACTTTGGTTGAGGAGAATCGATGTTTCGAGAAAAGGATCTATAGGAAAGCTCTGGAGCATTTGCACGGTGTAAATACAGCACGTGTAGCATCCAGGGATCAGTCTTGTTTTGAAGTGAATATAAATGAAAGCGTATAAATAGGCGAAAATGTTCTAATTGCGCTTACTTGAAGTAGCAAATGATAATTAAAGCAGAATTAATTTTTTGTGAACTTATTGAAGTAAACACTGCGACCATAACAGTTGTTAAACTGTATATTCTATGATGTATGTGTTACTAAATATTCGAGATTATCAATCAGTATGTTTACATAAAAACTTGAAGTATACTTCAAGTATAGATCAAGTAATCAAAATATCTTAAAAACGGTCATTGGTATAATTGGGTCAAGTAAATCACAAAATTGTGTTCGATTTATGTTAAAACATTCATGTAAACGCAACTTCTGTACTTGAACATTTTTCATTTCTGCGAGTTATGAAAACCGCAAAGAGAAAACGAAAAAGATTATTGTTGATAATTCAGGTTGTGATTTTTAGCAGTTTCCTCAAAATATTTATCTAAAAATCCGTACCAATGTATTGAACCTTATGCATAGTTGTCAAAGGTAAAATGACACTTTAAATAAATTTGAAGAAAATTTCAAGTCAAGTAATTGGAATTAATTCAACCAAAAACCGTATTTGAGTTTCAAGTGGCTTTCAAGTCAAGTATTCATGTAAACGTACTGACTGAATTTAAAATCATGTTCTAAATTATAATACCTACATGTTTGGTATCGTAATATTATTTGTAAATTTTTAAAACATTTTCAAACTCAGTAAAACAAATTGTAGTGTTACGCCTAAGGGTAGGCAACTTTTTTGTGTGAATAAGGTTTTTAAGATTATCTTCGTTTGATGCAAAAATAAACAAATGAGAAGTGGGCTGTATTTTAATAATAGAGAGTATGATCTGCATTGGTTATTTTAAACTGCAGGTTTTTAGATTTTTTAATTCTATACGAAAAACTGAGGGGGTTTTAAAAAAATAAAATAAATAATACAAAAAGAACTGGATCTCAAAATTTTGAAATTTTGAATATGTCAGCCCATAACGTTGGAGAGAGAGGAGGAGTAAAAGCTATAAACCATTTCCAAAAGATCCAAATATTATCAAATTACAAATTTCAAACTATCATCATGACATAAGGTGCTTCATTCATTTAAATATTATAGGGTGATTCACAAAATAGAAAGGAAAACTCGTTATGCTCTCATACCTTCTAAAAAATTCATATACCCCCCCCCCCACCACTTTTTTCACATGTTAATTTAGTTTTCTTCTTTCGTCCCCACCCCCCACTTTTAATTCTGTGATATATTAGGCTCGAAATCCGAGGCATCCTGTTATATGTAAACATACATAACTAACTCCATAACTTTACGATTAACTTTTCTTCTACAAAAACAAACAAAAAATAATATTAGGAAAAATATATTGGATAAAGGCACATGCATCACTTAGAAAAGTAACCACAATTTCTTCTTCTTTCCCTTCCATAGATGTTGGATACATACACGAATTTAATATGTAGGTACTTAACACATATTCTATTACTACTGATTTTATGATTTCAACCAATCAAACCGTTAGTAACATATATGTATATGTATTTATACGAAAAAATAAAATTTTCCTACTTTCATGCTATTGATTGTTCCATGTTCAGAGAATTGTTTCGCCTTGACTTTACTTACAAATTAAATCAATCCTAATAATAATTAACGTTCATTAGTGAAACTCCGCAAATGCCTTGTGTGTGTAATCATAATGAAGGCAAATAAGTTAATTATCACCCATACGTTCATGGGACTAAATATATGTAGGTAGGTTTACATGTTTCCAATGAAAGTTCCTTTTCTTAGTTCATTAACTGAATGCCGTAATTATGTACATCCTCAGTTGAGAGAACTCTCTCCATATAGATATGTAATGTATATATAGATTATTTACATACATATAGACAGACAGAAATGTAAGAATGTATAGCAATCGTTCTACGCTTTCGTGTTAAATCATTATTATATTGCGAATCGCTTGGAATTAATTAGTAAGAGAATTATTGATGCTTATGAATACTCATGATTATTATTGATAAATCCCAATTTACGCATAGTTTGTATTTAGCAACAAACGACAAATTAATTAATTAATTAATACAAAAATATTCGCTTTATTTTATCTAATCAATCAGTGATCGCCCAATCGATCATGTAATACCAAACACTTGAGTCTGACAATGGGTTTGTAAATAGCTGGGGTAATATTTTGACCAATTTAACCAACAATTAGAAATAAATTCAGAAATTAGTTTTCTAAGCTGTGCCTTAAGGCTCTATCCTAGGTCCAATAATTTTCAACCTATATATATCCTTCAGACCAATTTCAAAACGAGAATAAGACAACAAAACCAACCTACACCTCAATAAGCTGGAAGAAACTATCCAAAAAACTTAGTTAATTTGCAATCAAAAACCTTCAACTGGATAAAATCGGCAAGTGGCCAATTCCATTACCAACTTAAAAAACAAAATACCCTTTGGAATTATCAAACCCTTACAGAATGTCAAATGCCCATATCTCAGTTTTCAATAATACTGAACATTTT
This sequence comes from Dioctria rufipes, assembly GCA_963924295.1. Classification (NCBI taxonomy): domain Eukaryota; kingdom Metazoa; phylum Arthropoda; class Insecta; order Diptera; family Asilidae; genus Dioctria; species Dioctria rufipes. The sequence goes on along the minus strand of OZ002740.1, from coordinate 17,749,917 downwards.
AAGGTAAAACATGAAATATCTTTCAGAATTTTCTCATCAGAAATTCCGAAATACGTAACCCCTCTGCTCTTAACAAAGCCCGCGGGTAATAAAAGGGTAAAATATAAAAGTAAAAGGGTAAAATAAGTTTCTACAAACATAAAGGTAATTACTAACGAGGGCTATCACATATAAACCCACAAATTCTTCAGTCCCTGGAACAAACCGGACTTATTTCTAATATAAATTTATCACTCTTAAGCTTGATCAAAATCCTTACTACCTTCCAACCCACAAAAAAAAAGGAACTCTAACGAAGCAGCTGTAGATAGGAAAAAGTTAACAAGTTGGCGCAACGACTAGCTAATAAGACCAAGGAACAAATATTCAAGAATAAATGGAATTGAGGATCAAACAGTATATCCAGCGTCCCAAAGGATCAAACAAGATGAGGATTCATCATTGAAAAGGTTGACAATTGCAAAATAGAAGGCGTAAACAGAATTTGACTTGACTAACTTGATAATGATTTGACTTGACTAACTTGATAATGAGCTGCGCCATATTCGCCAAGTCAGTTAATTGAAATTTAATTTAAGTTATAATTTAGTATCTACTTCCGTTAGAGAGGGTTGGGGTCCACTTGAATTTAAATTAAATTTTTATACGCGCTATTATAACATAAAATAACACAAATTAAATTTTAGTTTAATATTAAGTGTACCCTAATCTTTTTCGTAAAGACTAATTCAACTTTAAAAAGTATCATTCTCAATTTAGCTGTTTTATAACTAATATGCCAAAAATAGTTTCACAATATCACAATACTTAACTTCCCTGCCCTTAAAATTAGAAAGCTCAACAGAACTTTTGTCAAGTTTTGCAAGTAGTACATTAACTTTTAGCTCTATACACAAGAATTGTTGCTCCTTTGTAAAGAATCAATTAACTACATATATTCAGTATGCACACACCAGCATAGAACATAACTTTAGCCAAATATCATTAAATGACCACCACATTTCTGTCCACATCCTGGAGCGTAACTAACAACCAGTTTGCAAAACTATCTGTTCTTCCCTCATATTTCCTTTTTAGACTTAGAGATATGTTTAAGTTTTGTTTGAAAACTTTACATTTTGTGTAAGTTTTGTTGCAATCTTATAATAAACTTTTGCAGATGTATATGTATATAGAAGCTTAATGGATGCAGTGAAACTTTAATGTTTTACTGTAAAATTCTGTAGGAAATTATCTTGAAAATTTTATTCTCTATAATTAGTCTAATTAGAAGAGAGAGAAAAATGTTATAATTACAATACTCTAAAAATTTACAAGTGTTATCGATCTTTGTAATGAATAACAACTAAGATCTCTTGAATTAACATGAATCTAAAGATTTCCAAAAGTACATGAAACTGCTTCGTATGATTTCTATGCCTATTGGTATCAGCTTTTTTACCAGCCCTTTATAATATTTCGTCATAATTAAATTTCCCACATATTTTAAAACACATGTATTTTGGAATTTTCCTTGATTTCTAGGATTATGTATCAAAATTTCCAAGGACTTTCTTTCGGATGATAAAAAAAAAATCTTCAACTTTCTGAAAAAGTACTATAGTACCTATCACGGTCACCAGAGGGAAATATGTACTTTGTATCATTGCGTTGTAGTTCTTTTATTTCTTTTTTAAAGAATTTTCCAGGTAGTCTAAGCATTTTCGTTCGTTATTTGGTTATAAGATCGCCTTTGAGATACATAGAATAATTTTTGAGCTTTAGACATTTTTTTATCTTTGTATATGAGTTCCATGATCAAATGACTAAATGATTGCAACTTCCTACAATCACCGTTAAGGGACGGAATATCGACTCTTGGTAACTTTATTTGTATTCTTTTTGGAATTTGGTGCTTAACGAATTTTTGACTTGAGGATTTAATTATTGTGGTAGTTTGAAACGTATCCTTAATGTTCGAGAGTATAATCTAGTTTTATTCTTCCCATAGAAATAATCTCTCCATGGTTGCGGACAAAGTGCTCCCAAGAGTCATTTACCAAATTGAGATTCTTCATATAGAAAGCTGCTGTTCAGCCCTGAACCAAAATTTTTAAGTCAGTATTAAATTGTTATAGTAATTAACAAATTTGTTATTGTATTAACAATAATCTAAATAATAATTTCTGCTCAGTATAGAGGTTAATTCTGACTGCGCGCATTTCTTGCGTGTGCATTGAACCATGGCACAAAATAACATTCAAAATTTTGACACTAGTAATCCAAGTCAGCTCGCAAAGGCAAAGGCACGATCAGCAATTTTTTCGTAAAATCCCTTTATAACCCCTTTTTGAACGGATAAAGATATTTCGGTATGTTTTCATAAATCACTCTGTAACTTCGGAACGTTACACCCTATGATGAGGATAGATAGATGATAGTAGATAGATAACCGTTGTACCTCTTCAACGGTCTATGAGTTTTCCGCCTCCTCATCTCCATTTTGAAGTTGTATCACAACGAAATTTCATCTCAGTTCTTTTTAATTAACTACTATTTTTATCAAAAATCCACGTCATCAACATAAATTTTTCATATCGGATTTAAAAAGCGTAGCTTTAAAACGAGCCATCACACTCTCTACTCAAAATGTAACCCTTTCTGCATTATTTGCACTTTTTCTTAACCATATCCAGCAAAAATGGCTGAAAAAGCTCATTTCCAAAAATAATTGCCTACTTTCTGGCACTAATTGAACTGAGCCATTTTCGCAGAATATGCTTAAGAAAAAGTGCGAATAGCGCAGAAAGGGCTACATTTTGTGTACAGAGTGTGATGGCTTGATTTAAAGCTAAGATTTTGGACTTTTTAAAACTAATATGAAAAATTGATGTTGATCACGTTTTTTTTTTATAAGAATATTAGTTAAATAAAAAAAAAAATTATAAAATTATAAAATTTTAACTTTGTTCAGAAATAACAGGGTGATCTATGAAAACATACCCAAATATCTTTATCTATTCAAAAAGGGGCGAAAGAGTAGTCTTACGAAAAAATTTCTCATTATGAACGCTGATCACAACACTGTAGGGAATCGATTAGCACATGTTGGAATACTTCTTTACAAATCACCTTGTATACAACAATGAATTAAATAAATTGTTCAGAGTAAAATGTTCTTCCAAGTTGGTTTTCTATTACTGAAACCTGAAGCTTTTCTATTATCCAACAGTAGATCGGAAATTACTAATGCTAGATTAATTGCAGATCTGTACAACTGCAGATACATCTTGTTTAATTTCTTACACTGTTGCCTTTTGTTTTTTAATTGCTTTCAGTTGATCTTTCAATACCTTCTCGCTCTTGTAATTGGATATTAATTTTTCCACGGTATCATAGAAATTATCTTTAAGGTATGGTTTGTCTGAATGAATTTCACGGTATTGGTCCAGATAATCATTTCTTTTGGCAAAGCATTCCCAGAGCATGCTTATTTTAAGCAAGCTGGTTTCAAAGTAATCACTGGTTTGTCTTCCGTTAGATTTTTTTTGTAGTTTGAAGCTACTGAAGCTTTAAAGCAAAGTTAACTTAAGGACAAGCTAGGAAGCAAAAGAGATATCTGAATGTTTTCCATTTAAATGTTAACAACTAGAAAAGGAAAGAAAGAAGAAAAAAAACTAGCAAAAATCTGTAATGAGCTTTTTGAATAAACATCGCAGTGCTTCTTCCCTAATCTCATAAGAGGCTTTCAAGACTGCTTCCTGAGAATAGTATTAAGGCGCTTGCATTGCTTGTGATTATTTGTGGTATTAAGTTTTATGAACTTGATTACATAAGGGTATATCCTATCTTTTACTCTAACTTTTTTTAACCAGAACTTGAGCAGATTACTTCTAACAACTCTGAACTTCAAATTCAAAATGAGAAATTCGGTACTTCACGCAATAGTGAAATATCCCCAATAATCTCCTACAAACCTTCTAAGTGATCGCTATAGAAGCTCTTGAGTTACTTACATGTCCATTGCTTATTTTTCTTGATATTCTTTTAATGAGCTTCCAAACGACTTCTAGGAAACGTTTAAGTTGTACTTCTTTCAGAGGCCTCATAAAAATAAGACCCCTGTATAGGGGTATCGTTTGAAAGGGCTGCTTTCAAGTTTTCCAAATGTTTTTTTTTTTTCAAAATATTGTAGACAAGTATTGACCAAAATGTGCGAAAAAGCACCTTTCCCCCTGTTCTTTTAGGTTTCTAAAGCTAAAACTGTGTTTTAATCAGGGTGAGTAGGTATGAATCATAGATAATAAGAAAACTGCCGCTCTTTCGTTAGTCTCATAGTTGCTCGAAGAAAAATGTTTTTGGCGTAAACTTATAAAACTCCTCTTATAAGGTCACTTTTGCGTCCGTCTGTTTGAATAAAATTTAACTATCTCAAGAAAATTTGAATTATATTTAAATACGACTTAAACTCGGTGGATCGACTGTTCGTTGATGAAGTTCTACTATGGAAACTGATTGCTCATGCCCGTCTCGATCTTGATAGGTTTTTGTTTTAACTCTGGAAAAGGAAAATGGTACAATTATAATTTTTAAACAGCTTCGAATGATAGCAAACTCTGTATTTTTTTCTTTTTTTTTTATATTTTACAGTGGAATTTTCTCAGTGAAAATAGTATTATGAATTAATATACCATATTTCTACTTACCTAAATGTTTTATAAAAAAAACCTTAATCCTAATTACCGAAAAAAATAACAGGAATCAAAAGAATATAAAATCATTTCCAATTAGATATTTGTTTCGCAAATCCAGTCAAACTATTTCTCACAGGATAGGAATTTCAATTAAACTTGTTCTAAGTGAAAGAATCCAGCAGGATAAGGAAATCACATTAAGTGTCTGTCGAGAATTCTATAGAATCCAATTACACAGAGAGCAAAAGAGTTTAATATTCGTGTCGTAGTTTCCTACGTAACAGAAATTAAGTCTTGCTAAGGGTTTTTGCATTATATCTACCTCTCTCCCTCTGTGCTGTAAATGTTTTAAGAAAATTAAAGGAGAAAATGAAGAAAAAAAAAAGTTTTAACTTAATTTCTATGGAAATATAATTTATGAAGGTTTGTTTTTTCTTGGTAGGAAATTGAAATGATAACTTTAAAGTATACAGCTTATTGGTAATGGTAATGGTGAGTTTTGGGATCAAAACCTTTTACTTAATGCTAAATAAAAATAAAAAAAGGCGGGGTGATTATTTTAAAGCGTAAAAATGTGTAAAATTAACGCTCGTAAATAGGAAAAAATATTTTTTGTTTGTAAATAAATGAATGATGTGAATGTTGTTTTAAAATCAATCTAAAAAAAAGCAAATTTAGGATAAAAGGTTATTTTTTCAACTCCCTGCCATGTTTCATAGGAAGCTAGGAAAACTGAAGGAAAAACTAAGAACGTGAAATTGTCTCTTTTCATATGCTTTTACCAATATTCATGTGCAATTTAAAAGAAAATTAGCTAGAATAGATAAGTTGGGTTTTGACTACATATATAAAATCTTACAAAATTGAAAGATTTCAGGCGATCTTAGAACCTAGAATAGACTATACTGTAATTAACTACGATTTGCTAACCTAAAGTATCTATCAAAATAATCTTCAACAACTTGGGACAAATATTATTATTGATTTTTATTTTTATCATCCAAGTACATATATCCTCTATATACACATCTCTTACCGAAAGTTCAACCCTAAGGTAATTGTCTCAGATTTTTCGGGATTTCTTTGTATGTTCAAGAGGAATTTTGTTTGCATGTGATTATGATTTTTTATACACATCCAACCAGATTAAAATGGTTAATGGGAGGGTTAAAAAGACAGATTACGTAAAAGCCTCTTACAGGTTGGTATTCCTACAGTTTCATGTTATTTTTTTTTTAATTTTCCATGTGTTTTTAAAACTAAAATCCTCCCTATCCAGTTACTTCTATCAAAATTGTTGTATTATTGTAATTTTATATTTAATATATAGTAGACTTATATAATCTCTTGTTGTGGTCAAACACCCAGCATATTAGAAAAAAACGGTTATCCTTATGTGCTTAGTATTGAGGGACATACCTGACCCTGGCCGCTAAATCAAGTTTGGTGTAATGCTGAGGTAGATTCATATGATTACGATTTCCTACACAGATACTTATACTATTCCTCAACTTTGCCAAACTCCTCGTATCTACCCCCCCCCCCCCCGTCCCTTCCACTCTCATAGTATTAAACTTCAAGTTAGAAGTTTCAGAAATCGTCAGATATTTCAACATATACATGAAGCAAATGGAAGTAATCCGTTCTGAAATTGATACCCCCAACAAAACATGTCAATTATAAATCAACTTTAAAAAGGGTGTAAGAATATGTGAAGATTTCAATAGAAGTCGCGTCCTGAAAATGTGAAATCTTCGATCACAACGTCCCAATAATGTTCTGTATTAAGCAGAAATATCGATATTATTGAATCTGCATGTTTTCAATTTTTGCTTTTCAAATTTCTTTCGCAATTAATTCTTCTCATACATACTTGAAAGCATATTGTCCGCATCTACTTTAAAAGTGACCAGAGTTACAAATATGCATTCCCAGCCAAGAGATAAATACCTGATGTAAATTAGAAAAAAAAAATAATAATATCTAGACTGGAGTACACTGTGGGTTATGACTTCAAAAATGTTTTTCCTTTTTGTTTTTCAATCTTTTATGTCAAAAGAATTAATCAACAGAAATCAGCTTAAATGTCTTCTCGTAAGGGTTAATATAATTTCTGTAGGTTTTTAAGGTGTCATTTCAAGAGACACTTTTATAAGAACTAAAGAAAAAAACGAAAACAAATCTAACTTGGGTGACCTTAATTAAAAATATATTTAACGTTTAGAAAAGCAACAGAAACCTTTTAGATTTTAATTATTAAATAAATTAAGTAGTGCCCCATTTGAGATATTTCTTTTGCTATTAAAAAAAAAAAAAAAAAAAAAAAAAAAAAAAAAAAAAAAAAAAAAAAATCTTTTCCCATTTAGCTTGCGTTTAACGTTTTGGCAAATATAACAAACGTCTATGGTTTCTTTTTCGAGTATCATAGACCATTTTCAAATATTAAATATTTGTCAAATATGTTGCCTTAACATTCCAAAACATTTGCCCAAACATTTCAAACGTTTATCAAACATTTCCTTGTACTTTTGCTGCTAATGTGGGGTGAAGAGTTAAGCGTTTTACTGGAATTCGCATAAAGTAAACAAATTTAAATAATTAAGCTGAGTGATTCATGCTTTTATTTATCATATTGTAGCAGGAGCATTCATGTTTACGAGCGATTCCAATACAAGCACGAACAAACTCTTGGGAACCACCAGTCAATCAAAGTGAGTCTCAATCATAGTGTAAAATACAAAAATTAAAATTGTCTACCGCGCTAGTAAATGAAAGTTTTGTTCTCGTGTCACACAACAGATTTTTATATAAATAAGAGAGTTTAATATTTACTCTCATCATTGTATGAGAGTTTTAGGATATCGAATTGTATCCATGTGCGATTAGTATCTGTAACTAAGTACCCAGATCCATCCAGGGATCAGGATGCATAACTATATATGTAGATGTGGGATGAAGCTTCTGCGTTCAGGAATGATGTCAAATTTTGAAGTATTCACAGATTTATATTTTTAAATTTAGTTTTGTCTTACGTGTTGAACTTACACCCCTTTTAAGTATTTAATTACAAATTTTCTGTAAAATAAAAAGATAATCTTTTGTAGCATCATTTCAGAGTAAAGTAATGATGACATGATAGATATGGATGCATAACAGATTCTAGTATATATTTTTAAAATTTGCCACAATTTCATAAATTGTCAGATTATGGAGACGTATATCCCGTAACAAGAGTAATTTTATGAATTACTGAATCCAATAAATGTTCACACATTATGGACCTTCTTTAAATAATACGTAACCATTAAATAACCTTATTGCACGACTATATTCTATTTGATATTATGTGACACATTCCTACGTACCTTAATTATTTACTTCTAAATGGAAACATATATGTAAATTATATCAACTGCAAATGTGAGCATTCCGTACCTACCTAGAATAGAAAATTAGACATTTATCGAAGTGGAAATCAATCAATTACACTCGGATAGCAATTGCGTTACGTGAACGAATTTATGTTGACAGTATTGACATTATTATGATGTTTGTTATGACAACTAAAAACCCAATATGATACCATGAAATTAATTGAAATTATTGTGGCGTAAATAATAAGCGAGAAATTTATTGGAACAATGTGTGAAGATATGTAGTGTGGTGCAGCTTCGGTAAAAATTTATTTTTCTTTTATTTGGATTTTTATTCTTCTTATTCAGAAGCTTCTGTAATTATTTTAAGAACTGTCATCAAATCAAAAGAGAAAAAACAAAACTTAAAAAAAAATTGTTGGTAGATAGATGTAAGTTTGGTTTTATTTAGGATAAATTCCATGAATTTACCCATGACTTATACTAATTCTCAAATTTATGAACACATTATTTTTATTTCACAGTACTAAGCACAACATTCAAAGTTACATATCTCCGGCAAATATATACAGATGTGTAACTACAAAAAAAAAAAAAAATATCAAGTATATTTTTAAAAAGAAAAAAAAAATGAATACCTTCGATACGTTTATAAAAAAAAACAGTGTTATCGTACTTCCGCCGAATAACTTAAATCAAAACCTTTTCTTACGTTTTCTGTTTAAAAAAAAAATCACTATGCTCAGTGTTAAGAACGGTCATCCAGAAATCGGAAGGTTCCAGTTTCAAACACCGCACGAGGTATTTGTTTTTCCCGTTGTATTTATACTTTAATTTAGATTCAATAAAAATAAAAGTTCTCGAAAATTTTTCCTTTCCATGTTGGTGTTGTTGCATCATAGTTTGCATAGTGGTGCGACATAAAATTTAATGGGAAACAGAGAAAGTAAAATAATTTCCATAATTTACAGTGTGAGCTAAAATTCCATGGTACATTGTATGAAAATAAACCAATAATTAATTTAGACACAATCCAACTCAATGCAAGCAAACTCAAGTTCCTTTCCAATATCATTGCAAATTCAACTCAACAAAGAGAAGAATTAATATATATTTATTAAATTATATGCCAATTTTAACTAAGGCATAAATCTGAGATGAGTTTTGTTGTTATTTATCAAACTCAACAACTTCATCGCAAACAGCTCATCAGCATCAACGGGTCTATTGCAAAACATCGCTAGGAGCAATATTGAGCTAAAAAAATTGCACCAATTTCGAATTGAATTCGAAATTCGAATTTGGTTTATATTGGAGATACATCAGAGCACTATAAAAGGTTGACCAAATCACGAATATTCCCAGTAGAAATGAAAGCAAAGTTAATATGCTATGTTACGCAGACGACATCCTCTTGTTTGCTTGCTGCAAAAAAAAAAAAACTCCATTAAGATTCAAATCAACAACCACCTAAGAATGGTCCTTAAATATTTTAACACCTGAAAAATCAAAATCTATATACTCAAATATGAGGCGATTCTCTTAAAAAAAAAATCACAAAGACTCCCCAGCTAACGTTTGGTCTGGTCTTCAAAATTTCCAACTGAAACTAAAGAATCGCAATATCCAAGTTAAAAATCGAATTAAGCACTTAGGCATTATACTTACCGATACCTTATTCCTCTAAACATATCGAATACATAATAAAAAAACCACAAATTGCTATTGGGCGCTAAAAAGAGCCTTTAATCCCCCAATTCTAAACTTTCTACCAAGCTAAACATTGTCTTATAGAAGCAAATAATCACACCAATCCTAAGCTATGCATTACCAATATATTATAGGATAAGCTTTGCACAAATGGAAAACTAAGAGTACTCGGGGGTAAAATTCTGAGAGGTTTTATTAACTTCAAACGTAAACCACGTTTGTATAAATAGATCAATAGCAAAAATCTCTACAATAAGACTAAAAGAGATAGAATAGACCGTTTCCTGATAAAACTTGCTACTAAATTTATTACTAAACTAGAATACGTAGAAAACGAACTTATCCAAGATGCCAATAGACTTTATGACCCTTTCATCAGCATGAAATACTACCATCCCCTCCGCCTCAAGTGGATAATCATACATGACCTGGTCTATCCGGGTGGCCCTCTATTATATTATTATTTTCCCTCTATTATCATAGGGCCTATCGAGATGTTCATCAACTAGTTTACAATTCTACCCAATACATTAAGCAAAACTAAACCTACAATCTAAAGCTATATCGACGCCTGAATACTGTTTTGCCCCATATGCAAAAATGTAGTTTTAAGATATATGGAGTTAAAGTTGATACTTTGTTATAAAAAAACTATTCGATACTTTTTTTTTTAATTTGCTTAAAAACTCTGTTATTTTCCGTCTTTTATTTCTTGAATTGTTTTTGTTTCAATTGAAGAAAATTTCCGTTTAAATTCCATTAACCTAACCCAATGTTGTTAATGGGGAAAAACTAGATTTCCAAACATTAGCTGTGTTCTTTTGTGTACCTTGTTCTAGAACTCCCATTTACTGGAAAGAACAAATTGTTCTGTCGATTGAACCGAACTATTTGTACTGTTCGCTTCATTTAATTCTATATACAAAAATGTAGTAGCTTTTATTCTGCTCTGTTCTGCGAACACACAAGAACACAGCTGAAATATTGCTTGTATGATATGGGGCAAAACAATTTACTAATAACTTTAAAAGACATATTTTATTATTTCGTCATCTTTATTTAACCTTGAATATTTTTTTTATTTTTCTAACCAAAAATACATTTCTGCATTCACAATGAAAACAATTTTATTACTTTTTTACTGGGTAAAGTTTATATTTATTCAAGTAGGCTTTTTCGGTATTCTCCAGTACAAACGAAACGAAAAAAAAAAAAATTTTATTCATTCTATCACACAATCATTTTATTTAGGGCGGCAAAGTTTCAAGTCTTGGTTCGACTCATTAACAGATCCCAAACATCAGAATTGGGTGACTCGAAAAAGGAATTAATGAAATTAGAAGAATGCAAATAAAATTCTCCATTGAAATTTTGCCGCCCTAAATAAAATAATTGTGTAATAAAATAAATAAAAAAAAATCCTTTTTTTGCTATTCGTTTGTATCGGAGGATACCAAGAAGGCCTACTGGAACAAATATTACTTCATTCAAGTTAATTAAAAAAAAAGGAAAATAAAAAATAATAGAAACAAAATAAAATATGGAATAACTCAATAACACTCGTTATTTGAGCATTCAAATTGATCGAAAATAATTTCAATTTTAATCGTAACATTGTTTTGAAATAAGGACAGTTTCAGAAAAAAAAACGATCTGATATCCCGGCTCCCATTACTCATCATCAGGTAAAAAGGTGTGCACTTACAATTGGAAGCCATTAAATGCAAACTTCTTGTGCAGTAAAAATATAAGTTAGCCAAGAAAAATGCAGAATAATAATTCTTTTCAAGCATATGGAAAATCCGAATATGTTTCAAAGAGTCTTAGCTAAAAAGTTGAAAATTCCCAAGGCGACCATTCAAAATGTTCTCAGTAAATTTCTGAAATTCTGAAATTTCTGTCTGAAAGAAAATCAGGATCGATAGACCAAAAATTGGCCAAAGAAGTGGTAGATAACTTTAAACGATATTCCAACATATCGTTGACAGATATGACTGATAAATTGATTGAATTAAAAGAAGCGAAGGCCTACGAAGTTTTCATATTCAGAAAACACCAAAATAGAATACCAGAAAAGAACCGAGATGCAAAATGAAAATTTTTTAACGAAATTCGGCTTAGGTGAAAACGAACTTCAACCAGTGTCTTTAAAAGCGCTTTCTTTCATTCTTTAGAAAGCATGATGCATCAGCTGAATTTAGCAACTTGCCACTACTGCAAAAAAGCGAGAGATTTCTACGATGTGCAATGCATACAGGTAGTATCGAAGGAAGCGCATCCCCCAAATTGTCCAAAACTAAGACCAACCGACAAATATTGGTCTAATATTGACAGAAAATTTAAGACAAAAACAAAAACACTCCGCTAACAAAGACATTTTTAAGAGGCAGTATAAAAGAGCGTCCGATATGTTCAATACAGTCTGTACGAAATTTAATGAAGAACGTTCACCAATTTTATAGCACGTAATAATTATTGGGCTGTGAATAATGTAGATAATTAAGTAAGAGTTCAATAAAAATTATTTGATAAAAAAAAAGTATAAAAAGAAAAGACTACCTTCACAGGTATGTAAAAAACAAAGACCACCTATGAATATTGACTTGTTGCTTTCGAAAATTTTAAAATTTTTTAAAAAATTTTAAAAAATTAAATAACGAAAGCAACAAGTCAATATTCATAGGTGGTCTTCTGTTTTTTTTTTGAAAAGTCCAAACGTAATCTTTTTATTTATTTTTTGAAATAGTCTTTAAATTTTTCGGTGTTCCAAGTTTATTTCTGCCAGCTGTCATCAAAGTTGACTCCGAAATAATTTGTGCCTATGCTGCAGACATTTTATAATACCTATACCTTGAAAGGCTCTTTTTTTTAATACAAGAATTCTATTTATATAAGGCAATATCGTTGAAACTACGAGGAGCAAACAAAGGTTTTGACAAAACTGATTTTTATTTACTCTACGTGGCAGTGTGTTCGTAGACAGATGGAGGAATCCAATTTTAAATATAGTTTTAATTTTCCGCACGTGTGTCATAACAATATTTAAAAAAGAAAATATTTAATGAATTTCTTGACCCATGTATAAACAAATTTGATTTGGGGTAAACCAATACTAACTTTTGTGGCAAAACTATGATATGGGGGAAACATGACATGATTTATCTCGATACATAATATAACTTAGAAAAGAGCTGATTAAAGCATTTAATTCAACTTCAGTAATAACTTCGAAAGCCGTACTTAACTCGAAATATCGAATTTGGCAGATTGGGCAAGTCAATAAGGCCACGATATACCACCTCATAAAATTAAATATCTAAACATGTTATTCCATAGAGCCCCTTTTTTCTCTTAACCTTCCATCATCGTGCCAGGATTGTTGTCATTATAATCCCAGCAATTACCAATTATCAATGTCAAAATTACTTTAAGGTTATATCCCTTAAAGTACTCATTATCTCCCGCGTATTCCCTAAATAGAAAGGGGGTTCATTCGCTCAATCCTTCTTCGTTTCCTAACTGATTGCTAAAGTGAGAACATATGTTCAGGCATTCTTCCCACTAATTTGTAATTTTCAAGTCATCAAAAATACTTAGTTATCAACAAAGAAATTTATTAGCTGCCAAGAAATTTCATCAGCAAAGAATATATAAACTCCTACAATTCAATCATTTAATCAGCAAAGGGGTTATTAGTCTTTTTTGTTTTATTTATTTTTTATCAAGCAATTCATTAGCTACGATTTAACAGAAATTAATGGTAAATTTGTGACTTAATTAAATTATCAATTTACGTCAATTTTCATTTTGTCGCTGCATGCCAGGTTTTGGTCATACACACATGTATGAATTTAACAAGAACAATTCCTGTCCTGCTAGGTAACTATTTTTCTTTATTTCTGCAATTTAATTTTAGCATTTAAAACACTCAATCAATTCGAACTTTCAAACAATTATTTATCGTGTGAAAACTATGTAATTGGGTCATTTTCACACAACTTTATAATTGGAAATTAGATTTGCATTGAATACTAATCTCTTCAGCCACTAGAGTAAATCAAAATTACTCAAATAATTAGAGTAAAACTTTTTAACACGTAACTCATTAAAAATAAGGATAGCATAATTATGTTATAAATTTGAAAGGAAATTCAAGGACGGTATTATTTCATTAATTCATTTGTCTTTGCATAAGTTTTGACATAATTTGGAATTATTTACATGAATAAATTAGAATTCTAGAAACTAGGTACACTAATTTAATTTGAGGTTTAAGTTAAAAATTTAATGAATTTAGTGAATTTTGTTTAACGTAATTTTGTTTCTATCGTAGTTTTAGCATTTTGTTCATTTAATTATAGTTTTCTTTCTTACAATAAAATGGTGTGAACAATTAAGCAATAAATTTCTTCTTTTTATTTAACTGCTACACTCCACCCAGATATTTTATATTAGCATGCTGTATGCATACATTGAATTCTCGTTTATAACCACAGTTCATTCGAATGTCAGTTATTGGAATTGACAAATTTCATTTAACTGTGCTTTGCGAACGCAGTTTTTTCATAGATGTCAATTACAGGAATTGACATCAGCTATGGTAAAAGAGTTTAAAACAAATAATATTATACCCTAGATGAAAATAAAAATTAAATAAAGTGGAAATCCTCAGCTTTGTATTGTCAACACAAAGAGAGGGTTGTCCAATTTACCTCATTTTTAAAAATTAGTTTACAATTTTTTTTTTGAAATCCTATGTACAAAATTTCAGCACTCTACATCAACGCGTGCTCAAGCAGTATCCAAATATATATTAAAAAACCAAAGTTTGTATGGTAGGACCAAGAAGGCGTTGCCAGGCTTAGCCTATTTTTTAAATTTTATTTACTATTGCAATGAAAAAACCACGCACCAAATTTCAGCCCGTTAAACGATGATGTGTTCTCAGGCAGTGCCCAATTATATATATAGTGAAAAATAAAATTTTTTATGGCAACCCTACGAAGAAGTTATCCGATTTTTCCTATTATCGGACGTTAATTTAGGTTGTTTTTTTTTTAAATCCTCTGCAAAATTTGAGCTCTCTAAGTGAATATGTTCTCGAGTTATGATGAGGACGAAGAGACGGACATATGGGTATGCAATATATGTATAATACATTTATCTCACTTTTTCTGATATCCAGTGCACTAACTATAGTTTACATAAAACACGTGTTCAGCTTAGGTACTGACATAAATTACATAAATAGCAAGATACGTATTTTCTCAAGAAGGACATGTGTATTACCTAGATTACGGATGTGCATCTAAAAAGATCTAATAAACAACATTCTAATGAAGTTCTAAGGCTAATGTATGTACTTCTCTTATTTTTATTAAATAAAATGAAATGTGTCCGAATACTGAAGCTGTCCGGATACACTGTTGAAGTAATCCTACATAATTTAATAAAGTACCAAATAAAAAAAAAAATCATCCTCTCCATTCCGCTATCGAAGTAAATATTTGCCCATAGATGACTCTTGTCGTCGATGACATAAAATCGAACGCTCTTAAACCACATGTCAAAGTCCACCACAAAAGGAGGGTATTATCCTGGTGGAGGACAAATGAACACAATAATTTCAGTCACCAGCAAATGTTCTGATGATAAATTGACCGATATACAACTTCCAATGACCCCAGTTATTGTGGGAATATTAACGTAAATTTGTGCTTATAAATGTTTTATCATTGCTTTCTGGTGGCAAAGTGACTAATGGAAGTATGTGTGTAGTTCAGTTTATACCTATGCAAGCATATACATATATATGAGACTTGTATATTGTTTTAGTAGATTTTAAGGTGATAAATGGATAGCAACAGATTGAATTTATTTCGTATAAGATTAGATTGAAATTGCAAATCTGCAAATCATATACAGTAGACTGTGTAATAACCACGCGAACGTTCTTAGGAAGCAGTCGAATTTTTTTACAAGTCTGACAGGGCTATTTGTGTATTATTAAAAATAAAGGCTTCTAGGAATCTTGTACAACGCGTGTTTTACTGTTAAAGTAAAGGAAGAATAGTTATAAAAGGAACCTTTCTATCGCATTTAGCCCTAATGGTTTTGCTTACCTACATTCTAAAAACATTACATTTTGTCAATTTAAGTAATTTAAGTCTACACCTTATAGCTTTTATCAAACAAAATTATG
The DNA here is from genome assembly GCA_963924295.1 of Dioctria rufipes. Classification (NCBI taxonomy): domain Eukaryota; kingdom Metazoa; phylum Arthropoda; class Insecta; order Diptera; family Asilidae; genus Dioctria; species Dioctria rufipes. The sequence goes on along the minus strand of OZ002740.1, from coordinate 17,733,958 downwards.
TTAACCACAATGACTCCTGAGAGGAGAGGAGTATGCGGGTTGTTGAGCAGTCGGTTAAGAGGCCATGAAGTTCAGCATACAATAAGCTTTAGACGATGGCCGTGCACCCTGTACTTTTTAAGATACGAGGTGGTCTGTGAAATACTAGATGATACTGATAAAGAGAATCAACGGCGGAATAAAGTTTCTTTACATGATGCTCAGTTAAACATATACCTATGGATTTGAGGAAATTATGTATGACTTCAACAACCTCATTACATCTGAGCAAACTTTTATAGTATCACAATGATTCGACATTCTACGAAGAGCCATCAGTACTGCGACATATCTGATCCTAGTACTACACTTCAGCTGTACGCCATTCGATGTTTTGTTTTCCTAGCTGAGTACTATCACCTCCTGCTCTATGGACCACCTAGGTGGAAACACTCTGCATATTTATTTTTGCTTGCTTAGATAATGCACCTACTATTTATTTGAATATCAACATATTTGCTGTGTCGCAATGGAATTATATATCCGAGAAAATTTAGTGGATTTGTCTCTAATTTTGAGATCTACGCTGGAAAAGGTACCGAAATTGGTGAGAAGACTGAACCTTGAATCAGTAGAGACTCAGCTGTGAGGCTTACAAACAATCAGAATTATAAAGTAAAAAAAAAAAAAACTGTTTGTGTTCCTGTTTACATTTTCACTTGAACTTGAAAGTGCAAATAAATTTTTACCTTAATTATTGCAAAAGCTTTATAAAGAACAATCTAAAATATTCAAAATTTTCAATTCATACACAATTTCAGTAATTTGTTGTCAAATTTATTAGGATATCAAAGATTTTCTTATTTTTTGAGGCCAGCCAGCCCGTCCCTTTAACTCGTACACGAATTTATCTGTCTGTATATTTATTTATATATTTCTTTTTTACTATTTTCGACACTCCCGTAGACCCATCGTCATCACAGCGTGTTGAAATTTGGCACACAAGTTCATGTCGCGTGACAATTGAATCTGTCAAAATTTGAACCGGAAATTTCCATGGAAAACCGGGAAAATTGGGAAAAATCATTTGAAAATTTGGTACAAATTTGATTAGTGATAAATCCGTTTCAAGCAAAATGCAGAGTATTCCGATTTTTCCGAAAAAAATTCCGGAATTTTCCGACTTTTCCGGTAAAAAAGTTTTCTAAATTATACAGAATCAAGTTCCCTATCAACTGGCATACTTTCTCTCCGACAATGGTGAAAACTTGCAGAAAAAATAGAGGAAAATTCTTGTAAAACGCTTGTCCGGAGTTTTTCCGACCAAGGAAGCGTTTGAGCGCTTTGCAACCTAAGACAAAGTTCATGTAAATTTAAAAAAAAAAAAATCATAGGAACAGGAAAAGTCTGTGGAAAACATGGAAAATCGGGAAAATTCATGTTATATGGATCAAGTTGGAATACAGCTAAAAAGCGCTGTTTAAAACGTAATTTGAATTTCAGAAAACCGTTGCAGTACTTCAACGATTTGATACTCGAAAAATTTTTGTTTTCGGATCGGCACCAAACATGACTTAAAATGTCGATAATGATAAGCTGAACAAAAACTTCCAGGCATCCACGGTGCTGACTTCCAATCATCTCATCGTAACTGCCTTCAAAATTTCAAATTTTTCGAAACCTCGGTAAACCGTATAGTCCGAGTTATCGAAACTGTTCAGATTGTGTTCGAAGTACGGTCAGTCGATTGGAAACTCTCGAGTTGTATGGACCCAAAAAAATTTCACTGCGAATATTCAAAAATTGACTCAAAATAAAGAAGAAAGAAAGAAATATAAGGATAAATGTAAGAAAAATTACAGGATAACGGAAAATTAAAAGGAAAACGGAAAATTAAAAAGAAAGTAAGAAACTAAAATTAAATTAGAATTAAGTAAAAATATAATTAAGTTCGGTTAAATTGATATTAGAAAAATTTAGTTAACGTGAAAAAGGCAGAAAATAAAATAAGTAAAAAAACGAGTTTTCAAACAAAACTGAGAGCAAGCCGCATGAAAAAGTAGAAAACCAACTTTTCTTCACACACAGCGGTGAACTCAGATTATTTGATTGCGACATTTCCCTTGAATATTCCTTCTCTTCATGAATCAAATCACTTATTACCTCTGATAGATCATACTGCAATATATCGGTGATTGTCAGCGAATAAAATCTGAGTCCACCTCTGTGTGTGAAGAAAAGTTTATTTTCTACTTTTTCATGCGGCTTGGCCTCAGTTTTGTTTGAAAACTAGTTTTTTACTTATTTTATCTATATATAAAGTACATTTTAAAAACAGACTGATGTCACGGCACATCAGCTGCAATGTGTCCAAATACCTTCGGGACGGATTCAGTAACTCGGAGAGTTTGGGAGATGAGAATTTTCGTTTTCCCTGGTTAAAACTCCCTACCTCCCCATTCGAGACTCTCTAGCATACTTGGGGAGTTAGGGAAAACATGCGAAGTATCGCAATATTGAAGGACGGCTAACTCTATGTGGGATGGTCGTAAAGCATTGGGGCTTTTTCCTTCGGATTTATAATCTTAAGTACAAAAACATAGATGAACAATTTTTGAGGTAAGAGCTTTTGGGATGGCAGGTCGTTCTGCCTCTCATTGGAGGTTGTCCAAAACACGTCATGTTTGGTATCAAATTAAAGAGGGAGAAGCGGGTAATTGATCTTTTTAACTCCATAACCGAATTTTTACCGCGGAAAGCGGTTTTTTTTTGCACTTGGGTCATATACACAACATTTCCTATATTTTGCATATATTTCTTCCGTTTTTTCTTTCACATCCGTTAGTACTCTGTTGTGAACATTTTGCTCATGGAAAGTGAATTTCCACGACTTACCTCTTCTTCAGAATGATGAGTTGAAAATATATCCATTTTTGTACCAAAAAATGCCCATTTTTTCATCTTATGAAGGACTGATACACTTCTTGTGCAGTTATCTCCAAAACCATTTATCGGACTCAAAAACCAATTACGTATCTAAGTAGGGGACAAAATGTAGATGCGATTTCATCCCACACGTGATTTAATGTGCATATTTAAAATTTTTATAAAGAGTATCTCCTGTACTGGAAGGCGACCAAATTCACAATTATCGCGTGTTTTAAAAGTTTTAGCGGGAAGTTCGAGGCACCAGCTTCCATATTTCTCTGTAATTATTGCAATGATTTCCATAATTTATTTTTTCAAATATAGCCAGGATATGCGGTGAGTCCATAATTTAATTTGAAAATTCTAGGTATGTAGGTACCTTCACAAAACACAACAAAAACAGACAGAACTGTCAGTTGAGAAATATTCTTCTTACTTCTCCACACCTAACTAACACCGCCGAGAGTTTTGTCGAGTGGAATAGAGAGTTTGATAATTCTCAATACAAATTCTCCAAGTTACAGAATTCGGAGTGGAAAGTTAAGTGTCAAAAGAACTGTCTTCTAAACAGCTCCACAACTCTACGGGTTAGTGAATCTGGCCCCTGATGGTTGTTGTTTATTGTTTTTGGAAGTGCACTTTGCTACATACGTAAAGAATTCATAGTTTTGGGATTACGTAATAAGTTTATTGAATTCTTAACGATGTGAAATGCAATTTGGGATAAAAATGATGATAGTATGTTTTGATAGATTTTTAGTAAATGCATGACGTGCTTTTAGGATTAGGGGATGGTTTTTGGGTTAACGTTATGAATAGCGATTAGTGGCTTCATAACATTATGTGGAAAAACAAAAAAGCGGCACTCAGATATCTTAATATTTTCTAGTTGAGTGCAAAGATCCATCTGCCTGCCCAGATTTGTCTTCTGTGTTCCGCCACACGTATAGTATAACCCGCGAAAAATCGTTGTTATTTTTGCCGATTCACCTCGTGTGGCTAAAAACATCTCGTTTCTTATCGTTTACGTGCAATAATGCTCAACGTCAGCAATTCTGTATTCGAGAAAACATTTTGTACAATTAGGACACTTTGTAAGGCATTGGTTGGTTTATACAATTTATATAATTTGTATGGCGACATGAAATGAAAGGCTCTTTTATAGAAGTAGGTACCAATAATTACAGGTAAGTCGGAAGTTCTGAGCGGAAATTCATATATGACGTATTTTCGATATTTTTGTCGGTTACGACCTTTACGCTTTCCAGCTTCGATATGCATACGCACGTTGTTCAAATAACTGCGATACGACATAAATGTAATTTTGCGAGAAATACTGTCTCCATTCAATTTCCTGCTATTAGGACAGTAAATATATTTCCTGCTAACAAAAATTTGTGTGCATAGATTTCATTTTACCTTTTATATTTTTTAACATTGATTTATTTTGCCCTAGGTATTGCCAATAATTTTAAAGTTAAAAATTTTTATATCTTCATTTTTCCTCTATTCACAAATGCCTGAAAGGAAAGGTTCATATTTCGTGACATAAACTTATAATTAAAATCATAATTTTTGAGGAGGAATTCCTCTTAGTAGATTTAACCACATCCATTAGTTTAAAAATTGAGCAATTATTTAAATGCAAAGCTTTTAGTGCACCTAGGTATTACTGAAATGGATTTCATTCGAATGCATCTACTTAGATTCCCAACCAATACATACATACAGCCAACAAATGTTGGAGCTGGAGACGGGGTCATATTTTCTGTAACCCGTGAAAAACAATTGCAAGTAGAATCAGTTTGTAAACATGGCGCATTACGTGAACTTCATTCTACAACGCATACTTGTCGTCCTGTATTACATCGCCAGATTTTTCGGTCTTATTACATTTCGTATAAATTTTAAAGACAGAGTTCTTGAGCGTTCAAAAGTTGCAAAGTTTTATTCCAAATTTATTTCTATTTTGACGATCTTGGTTTCTACGGCAGTGTTCAGTTACTTTTTAACTGTGTCATATCGAGCAATACTAAATGATCCCACAAGTGGCGTGTGGTACTCATTGGGATGTGTAGTAAATTTAAATACAATTTTAATAATGGCAATTGTGTTGAGTAAAACCAAGCAAATAATTACGGTTTTCGGCAAATTCTTTGCGATTCAAAATGACGTTTATGAACTTACAAGAAAGTCGAATGTTTTTAGCAGGCATGTTCTAATATTAGTGGCCCTTAAAGTTTTGGTTATTTCACAGATGACATACAGAGCCTTTCGTAATTCCATAGATGCGCAGGCATATAATTCCATACAAGCGAGCCTCTTTCGGATTGCGATATATTACTCTATTTACTTGAGATATTTCTTTGTACAGATTTGTTTTGTTGCTTTTATGATTGTTATAAAAGCGCAGTTTGAACAGCTAAATTTATACGCGATAAAAATTTATCGGGAATTTGATGAAATTGGTTCATGTAGAAGGATTTCATTTCAAATATGCTGTGATTATAGCGCAGAAATTGATAAGATTGCTGGAATCCATTGGAGAATCAACAAGGCAAACTCGGAACTAAGAAAAATTTTCCAAGGACCACTAATTATTTCCATAATTGATGGAATGCAGTGTGTGCTTATATTCTTATACCAACACTACATGGGAATAGGGCAATCGAAACTATTTCATGTTGTTCCTACATTCATTGATCTTATATCACTTATTTTGGTCGTACAGTTTACAAAGGCAGCCTCTGATACTCCAATAGACTTTCTAACTAACTTTGATATTCAACAGGACAACAGACTTCAGAGGAGTGTAAGTATTATGCAGAATGTTATAAGATAACTCAGTGTAACTAACACAAATTTATTTTACAGGTAGAAATGTTCCAATTGCAACAGGCTTTGCAACCTTTTGAAGGAAATATGTTTGGCATGTTTGAGTTGAATAAGGAATTGATCCTGACCATTATTTATACCATTATAAATATTTTTACACTTGTTGTTCAGTTTATACTGGTCAAAGAAATGTCGGAATGAACACATCTTTCAATAACTACAAAATTGTTGCCTCTTTACTAGTGTGAAATTACTATATTTGTCATTATAAATGTGTTTGCATTATTTGCTTCAACAGATTCCCATTAAAATGTTTGATAATCGCAATTTCGCTGGGCTTTCATTAATTAAAAATAAAAGAAAATCACTTTTATTCCTAGTCAATAATGGTACGTTTCCAAATTGACAGTTAACTGCGTTTGTTTCGAGTAACAGCCATATGACGTTATCACTCATCTTTTACTTACTTTGATTTTACTGGTATGTGTATATTCTCAACTGTAATATGCATGAGCTACTACCTGGTTAAAGCGGTGCTAGCAGGTAACGAAAGGAGTCGGACTTCTCCAGCTCACTCGAAATCAGTGGGGGCGCCCAGCAAGAGGGCAAAGTGCTGGATTAGGATAACACACTTTTAGAAGTATTTACGGTAATTATTTATTGTCGGTTAAGGTAAGATGTTTAAATAAATAACCTGATGGATATTAAATATATGCACATTGTGAACTCGGACGTTGGCCTACTTATTTCGGAGTCGGTTCTCTCTGTTAATGTTTACTGAAGTAATGGCTCTAATGGCTCTATTGAAAACTCTTTCATTGAGTACATGCCTGTCGGCAGCTCTATTACCACGCCATTAAGTACCTGCCCCGTGGGCTGCACTAACAAGTAATCAATTTAACCAAAATTAAATTCGGCGAACCGCTCCATGCCAGCTGAGCACATCATATGGCGACCGTGTCTGCGATCACCCAATCCTCCGATTTCGAAAAGGCTTTTGATGAAATTTTCGGACGAATCATCAAAACCATGACAAATGGGAAATAACACGAGGAAACTTACCCTGTGCATCAATCCTATGCAAAGGCCAATACCACAGCCCCTATGATAAACTGAAGGCAACAACCCCACTTACGTCGCCAGATCGGGAAATTCAGATAACGCCAGGACTAACAGAGAGAGATGAGATTCGACAGTATTTAAATTGTTGCAAATGTCGCGCAGTATTTGAACCCTGTAATACCCAAGCAGGCAGTTCTCTGTATTTGAGTAACCCTTTTCATGTGAGTCGATTTTTTTAGAGCACTCCACCATGCGCAGATGCGTTAAATGAGGTTTTCTGTTAGTTGCTGTAAATCTGCTGCGTTTTGTGATGACAGCTTGAAACCGTAATGCAATTTTGCTACCGTATTCCTTTTGTCGTCAGCCGTTATTTTGTCTCTTTTGAGTTTTAATGAACGCTAAGACATATAAGCATTGTTTTCAGAAAACGACATGGGAACAGCTTTGTTCCTGTTAACAGAAGGAAACACGTATAAGAACATTAAAATAGTCCACTTAATTGAAAGTTCCTTTAATAATCATGCACATAACTGCAGATTCTGAGTGGCGTGAAATAAAAATAGCCGGGAAGATTAGTGGATGAAGAGTTTAGAAGACAACCAAACAGCTTATTCTTACGCACACAAGAGTTTCGTACAAATTATATTAGCTATACGAACAGGATGCATTCATCATACAGAGCTGGTTGTAACGGCTATAAAGCAGTTCATAACGTTTATCTGAAACACCAAGGATAATCCTACCATCTTGATGTATGATTTGGAAACTTCCACTAAAATTTCTGGCACACAACAGTGAAAGCTATTTCGTAATTAATTTGTGATCCGTCTTACTATAAACGAGGAGGCCGGGAGTTGCTTGGAAATAACGCCACATAATATCACTGCTGCCTTTAGGAAAACCTGTGATTAGAAAGATGTTTTTTCAGAGATTGATTCCTTACCAAATTCGATATCCCACAGACAAAATTTATTTAGAAAGAGCATCTGAAGTCATTGTGATCAGTACAAATGCGACAAAGCAAATTACTGGACAAACCGTAAACCTAGAATCATCGACTCGATTGACGATATCAGTAAAATTATGACCATGAACCAAGTATCGATTAAACGACATGCAATATTTTTACCGGCTCGGAAACTTTTAGAGGATTCTCCAAAGATGTCGCCAGAAACGTTAAAAGGAAAGGCAGACGAAAGTCTATATGGTCGCCACCAAGGACAAAACCAGAATTGGTTTCGAGGGAAGGCGGAGTTTCGAGAGTTTCTGTTCCTCAGTCTATATGCATATGTTAGTTTTAATTTTATTCTTTTGCGCTAAGAGCTAAATGAAGGACGCCATAAGTTCAGATAGTGGACGTACCCACATCCATCAGTTTTGAAAATGAACAATTATTTAAATAAATGCAAAGCTTTTTAAGTGCACCTAGCAATCAGCATAGAGTAGCAATAACAGAGTTGAAAAATATATGGCAGCAATATTCCCTCGAATTTAAAAGCTCTGTTTAATGAATTGACTATGATAATAGCTGTGTAGCTTATGCTAGAACTTCCATATACTGGAGAGGTTAAATTGTTCTGCAGATTGAAGCGAACTATTTGTACTTCATTTATAAATATTCTATGACAATGTATGAGGCGTTCTCTTGTGTATCTTTTGTTCGGCCTTGTTCTACGGACACAAAAGAGCACAGCTAATAATTGCCACTTTACTCTGCTGGGCTCGTACGCATGTCCCACACAAACTTACGCACCCATCCAATAGCATAATTCGTGGGTGAAAATTCCCTGCAAACATCATGATTCGAAAACGTTTTACTAGCAAATCGTAATCTCTGGCTTAATTTTCGAGAGCGACGTCGATATCTAACGGAAAATAGACTACCAGCGTAGTAAAAGGAACATGATTCTCGACTTTGAACCCTAGATTCTCTCCCGATATGGAATTGATTTAGATCTTAAGACGAACCGAGATTGATGTAAAACGAAGTTAAATGCACACAACAATGTGTTTGTGTTCCAGGACCAGTTATGCGGCTTATATTAAAATACATTTTTCCTCTCCAAGTGATTCTCAGTTTTCATTTGGTCCATGCTTCCCAATGGTTTTTTTTAATTAGACTGCACAATGCTCCCAAACAAGCCTTTGCTTGTGTCAGTCATAAGTTTTAATGTGACAATAATATTAGATTATATTTTAATTAATAAGATTGAATAAACTGAATTTAATTTACTAAACAAGAAATTTTGGAGAATATTTTAAATAAAAATTAAAATCCGAATGATAGTTTTGAGTATTTTATTGATCTTGCCTAAGAAAATTTGATAAAAAAACTTAATTTAAGTCGAAATAATATAAACAACGAATGTGTTTTTTATCACAATTATTGAAAAATAAAAGGAGGTCCTGATGATAAAGTCTGATAACTTAACTTCTCTTGTTTGTTATGGCTTCAAGATTTCAAATTCTTGTCGGTACCCGTAATTCTTCTCATACTTGTTTTTAAATTTATCTAACAACTAAGTGCATTTTTTTTTCTAAAAAGCACTAGAATTTTCGGTGAAAATAATAAGGGAGGCTTTAATTGTACTAAATAGGGTTGCTCTTAATACATATATCAATAATATTTTCAAAAATTCCGGTTTTGAAAAAGTACTTTTCAAAAATATTATTAAATACTAGGGGGAGCCCGTCGGGGTTGCCCGGCGACATTATGATACCTAGTTACGGGGGGGGGGGGGGGTTAGAGATAAATAATATCCAAGCTATTATTGATTGATTGTAGCAGTAGTTTGGGACCCCGAGGGATCCCTGAACGTAGGCCCAGTCAAGGCCCATTGTTCACCCACCAGGCTCATAGTTCCCAACTGGACGATCCTATAAATTTCAGTATTGGCCCCCATCCCTCCCTGCCGGAATCGTGTAACTCGTCCAGGAGGTGTGAGTCAAGAATTCTGTAACGTATTCCTGAGAGTGCCGGGCAGTGACATAGAAAGTGGGTCACTGTTGGGACCATGTGATGGTGACCCCTGAGGTAGGAGTGCCCAGTGAGAATGGACACCGTAGTTCTCAGGGTTAGCTTGATACTTCCTAGGAGCTTATTCGGTTGATTTGGGTTTGATTTACCCCACAGTTCCTTTGTTCTTCTACCCGAGGGATCTTCTAATCAAAGGCGACTGTGTTGGCGGTCATTCCAGCTTGGAATGATTGAGGCAAGGTGTTTTGGGGCAATCTATCTCGAAACCTTCTCAGACAGCTACCAATTATATAGTGAAAAACAAAAGTTTTATGGGATCACTACGATTGGTCCCATTTTTAAATTTAATTTAAATTTTTTTAAAAAAAAGTGTCGCGTAGAAAATTTCTGCTCTCCACGTCGACGCGTTCTCGGACAGTTTCCAAATTTATAGTAAAAAACCAAAGTTTTGTGTGGCAACATCAAGAAGAGGATTGTCGTTTTAGACTACCTTTGTAATTTTATTTAGTATTGCTATGAAAACAAGAAGTACCAAATTTTAGTTCTCTACATCGACGCGTTCTCATGCAGTGCCAAAATATATAGTTAAAACCAAGTTTTTGTATGGCAACCCTACGAAAAGCTTGCCCGATTTGTCCCATTTTTCGACTTAAATCTGCGCATATATCTGTAATACTTATGTTTTCAGTATTATTATCTTCAATATGAATTGTATTTAGATCATTTAATTCTTCCGGTAAAATACAGGAATTATCAGTATGATCCGTGGGTAAAACTTCAATCGAATCAGACGTATTCAGTCTAAGGGATGGAACAGCATCAGAAAGAAGTTCTCTGACAGACTTATACATCTGCACTCAAAATATAATTCAGGCTTTTAAATTTTGTAATTTTATCTTCGGACTCCCAGCATATATTTAGGCATTCTTTATAATTTTCAGATCCTTGTTTAGGAAAATTAAAAAACTACAAATACACATCTAACCAACAATACTGCACTTATGTCTAGAAGGCATTTTTAAGAACTTAAAATTAGGAAGCAAAAAATAAAATAAAACAAGCAAATAGTGGTCAAGAAATTTAGTTATTAAAAAAAAGATTCAAGTCCAAGGAAAACTCTCTAAAATTATACAACCAATAAATATTATTAAAGGACGATATTTTTCAAAGAAATATCATAATTCTCAAATAAGAATTAAGGAGAAAAATAATATCAAACATAGGAATATCAGTTAAAAAATTCACATAGATATTAAAAATAAACTACCATATAAACTAGCAAGAAAGCTAGAATTGGTTTATGACCAATTCTTATGATACCTAGGTAAATGCCCGTATGTAGTTTTGTGTGGTCACTTCTCTGTGCAAGTATGATTTTTGAAGTGGTTTTCGCATATATTTCTAGAACGGACACATTCTGAACAGATTTTCAGTATAATAAAAACGTCGAGGATTGATCGTTTTAACAGTATACGTAAAAAACCTAAATTTTTATATGGCAACACCAAGAAGGGGTTGCCCGATTTAGTCCGTTTTTGATTTTTTGTTGGTATTACTATACCAAATTTATGTACCAAATTTCAGCACGGTAGTCGATGCATTCTCAGCCAGTGTTCACATATATAGTGAAAAACGAAATGTTTGTTTGGCAACCCTACGAAGCAGTTTCCTGATTCGGTCCATTTTCGAGTTTAAGTTTACTTTATTTGTATACGTCCCGCGTGCAAAATTTCAGCTTCTGAGTGAACGCATTCTCGAGTTATCGTGCGGAAGGACAGACGAACAGCCGGCCAGACGGACATTACATTAAGACAGCAGCTTCTGGCAATCGCAGGATCATTTCTAACTAGAGTAATTTGGCATTGGTATATATTAAGGAAGCACAGCATAATACATTAGGGAGATCATTAAGATATAATAAGAAGAGAAGTGGGCCAAGAATCGTGCCTTATACGCTCATAACTAAGTTCACTTAAATATAAAAAAGGATTCAAGAAAAAATATTGTCAAATTAAATAGTTATGACGGAAAATGTTGAAACAGTTTTCCTGAAAGTCCAAAACATCCAAAAAATCACTAAATTTTCGATTTGAGCGACCTCTGAGCATTAATGAATTTCACTGAAATTTTGCATAGAAGTTTAGAATTACTTTAGATAACAAATATTGATTAAGTATTTCGACATTTTAACGCTTTATTATTATTTTTTTTTGCCAGCCTAATATACATAGCCATTTCATACGGAAACAATTCCTTTGGACTAATTTTGGTCCAGACCATTCGAGATTCGGAAGAACTTTCAGAGTTTGTGTAGAATGCTAAGCTACCTCACCCAATTTTTTTTTTTTATTTCTCTTTACCCATTATTTTTTTAATAATAATATATTTAAAAAAAAAAAAAAAAATCTAATTTACCGTTGTAATTAAGGATCTGTAGTACGTTTTCTTGTATTTATAGTTTAGAGCCACAAGCCTTATCTATCCATCTACCAAAAATTGCGGGGATGCTCCGCTCCGTTTTGGAGTAGTAGTAGTAGTAGCCCTCCCTTATTGCATTATTAAATAGTGTTTCTTTGTGCAATTGGGTGGCCTCCATCATTGAATTTTTATGGCCATCTATCAAAGATAACCATACAAATGAAGCATGTAATCTTGCTGGTTTGAAAAGCTCAATATTTTTCTTTTTTTTATTCAATTTGCAAATTCAAGTCCAGGATGATATGAGATCGATTAAGTATATTTTTGGTTATTATTAACAAATTTGCTGGAGAATTATTGCTCAGAAGCAGCTTGACATATTCGTCAAAGTTTTAATAAAATTTTTATTCTTTAACAACTTGTGTGCACTACCAACAGAATATATCAGAATCCGAGCTGTCAAAATTATCGAAATACACAACTTATTATGTCATTTGTTCTACATATTACCACTTAAGAGCAAATGAGAAAAAATCTAAAATAAACACTAGAAATTTCAATTTCCAACTATTTATTTGAATTAATTGTAATTCTGTGATTTTAGTTTACAGCGAAGATCTTAAGACTGCTTGAACTAAACTTAAACTGTCTTCTTAATCTAAAAACATGTTTTGCTTTTCATTTCTTTTTTTTTTCCTTTTTTTGTAGGTAGGTAGTACCCAGCAAACAATTTGTCGAGGTTTTGCCAAAACTGAAGAATGCCCAGTAGTTGTGAAACAGGGACAGAATTATGGCAATGAAGTGTATATAAAATTACCTCTTTTTCAACTATTGTCTATTTCTCGATTTTAGAAAATCTCCTGGAAAATCAATTCAAGAAATGTAAAAAACGAGGGAAATATAAGTTTTATGCGAATTCTTGTTCCTGTTTATTTATTTTACAGCTATGAAAGTGCAGTCCAAAAACACAGTAGTAATTAAAAGAAGAAAAATTATAACAACATATTGTGGAAATGTATAAAAAAGATTGATCTTACGTTTATAAATCACAAAATATCAATCCAGACACATTAAAAATAAATTGAAATTGGTAAATTTAAAGTAATTTACTCAACCATCACAGTTGGCAAGTATATAAAATACATATACTTGCTTTTGGTAAGGAAAACGCGAATTACTTATAAATCACATTTTCCAGCCTGCTTTCTTATGTCCATTTAGTCCACCGTCTAACTTAGAAACAAACATTTGACAATATTTTCAAGGGTTATGCTATGGGCAAAGCAAGCTACTTTCCAATTATTTTCGATTCATTTTGTTTGCTGGGTAGTGTGTGAAAAAGGAAGTGTGCATTCTCTCAAGCGTTGTATGAGATGTAATGCGATCCTTTGTTTTGTTTACCCAGCAAACAAATTGAATCGAAAATAACTCGAAAGTAACTTGCCATGGGCAAGCATAACTCTCGAAAGCGATATTGTCAAATGCTCGTTTGTAATTTAGGCGGCGGACTAAACGGACATAAGAAAGCAAGCTAAAAAAGTTAATTTATAAGTAATTCGCCAATTCCTTACCAAAAGCAAGTATATATAATTTATATACTTGCCAACTACGAGGATTGACTAAATTACTTTTAATTTACCAATTTCAACTAATTTTTAATTTGTCTGGATTGATATTTTGTAATTCAAAAAAGTAAGGGTAATCTTTTTTAAATATTTCCGTAATATTTTATTATTGTTTTATTACAATTTAAGACCGCTGCTTTGGAAAACAAAATGCGTCAGCAACTGTAATAAATTGTAAAAAGTATTGTTGAAAAATTTAATAAGAGCAAATTTGTTAGAAGAAGTATTGCAAATTCGCACGAAGATTGCTAAAAATGAGAAATGGGCAATAGTTGAAACAGAGGCAATCATATACAGACTTTGTGGCAATAATGCTGTCCCTGTTTCACAACTACTGCTTATTCTTTACTTTTGGCGAAAGCTCGCCAAATTGTTTGCTATGTTGTTTCGGTTAAGTGCATGGTTTTTGCATCTTCATGATTTTCAGGGTTACACTTACTTGTTGCCGATGTAACTCACATGCCAAAAGAGTTTGAATACTGAACTGATTGAAGAGTGGAGTTATTTTCACCAGTTCCTGAAAGAACTACTGCCAGTGAAAAAACAATCACTCACCTGGCGAGTTATACAAAATTATTTGAAGCAAAGGGCACTTTGTAACTGATCCTAATTTGGATATAATTTTACGAATATCTAAGTATTCGCATTTTTCTGAGCGTTCCATTTCAGTTTGAAAGAGTATGAATAATTTATGTATTTACGAAAACCAATGGCACAGGGACGAAATTTTTTCAGATGACTTTGTTCAAAACAAATACAGGCTTGGTTTTGGTAAAATAATTAAAAATTTTCTGTAATAAAAGTGCGGAAAGTTAGTGTCATTTGAATTACACTGATTTAATTCATTGCTGTTGTTTTTTTTTAATCTGCAGATTACACCTGTTCCTATGTGTAAATTTTTCCAACTTTTAGTTGTAATTTCGGAAATATTTGTTACTATGTATGTGCGTGACTATTTGAAGTGGGATTAGTGTGCGATGCAGGGTTACAGGACTTTGCATATACTGTCAATACGAGCTAAGTAAAGTTATACATGTATGGCTGATGTGACGTGAGATTACCCAGCAAACAATTTGACACACTTTTAACAATCTTCGTGCGAGTTTGCAATACTGCTTCTAAGGAATTCGCTCTTATTAAATTTTTCAACAATACTTTTTACAATTTATTACACTTTCTAACGCATTTTGTTTTCCAAGGCAGCGGAGTTAAATTATAATAAAACAATAATAAAATATTGCGGAAATATTTAAAAAAGATTGCCCTTACTTTTATGAATTACAAAATGAGAATCCAGACATATTAAAAATAAGTTGAAATTGATAAATTAAAAGTAATTTAGTCAACCCTCGTAGTTGGCAAGTATATAAATTATATATACTTCATTTTGGTAAGGAATTGGCGAATTACTTATAAATTAACTTTTTTTAGCTTGCTTTCTTATGTCCGTTTAGTCCGCCGCCTAAATTACAAACGAGCATTTGGCAATATCGTTTTCGAGGGTTTTGTTTGCCCATGGCAAATTACTTTCGAGTTATTTTCGATTCATTTTGTTTGCTGGTATATAGCAAAAGCTAAAAAATGTTCTAATTTGTTATTTCATCACACAACCCATTAATTTTTGGTGACAAGTTTCAAGTCTTGGTATGACTCATCAACAGGTCCCAAATAGCGAAATTGGGTGTTTTGAAAAACAAATGAAAAATGTAAAAAAGAAGAAAGAAATGAAAAGTTTGAGATAAATAGAAAAAACAATTTTTTATTTATTAAATAATTTTCTTTAAAAATTTTTAAAATTTTTTTTTAATAAATAAAAAATTGTTTTTTTTTTCTATTTTTCTCAAACTTTTCATTTCTTTCTTCTTTTTTCATTTTTTCATTTGTTTTTCAAATCACCCAATTTCGCTATTTGGGACCTGTTGATGAGTCAAACCAAGACTTGCAACTTGTCACCAAAAATAATGGGTTGTGTGATGAAATAACAAAATAGAACATTTTTTAGCTTTTACTATATACCGGAGATATCCCAAAAAATTCTTTCTTGAACAAAATTAAGTTTAACCCGGTAAAAAGTCCAAAAAGAGTAATTTTTTTATTTATTTGTTTGCTGGATACATGTCTGTTACTAGAAACACATGTTCGTAAGTTTTACACTTCATTGTAAATTTGGCAACGTATTATTTGAAATTGAAATTGAAAATGTTTATCTTTTGTTTTATTTATTAAAGCTAAATTTTTTATGGTTAAATTTTATTAATACAGCAAATAGTACAAATATACTTATAACAAATTGAATAATAACTAAAATAACAATAAAGGTGATATCAATTAGATAACAACAATCTTGCAGGATTTTAAGGAGAGTTCATTCCGTCATATGCCGGACTTTATCCAACTGAATATGGATTGTAATGTAATTTGCTACAGTATAAATAAATGCTAGGATAAATTCATTATATAGCTCAAGGATGCGTATTAAAACAGATCATTTGAAAAGGTCGCAAAGCCTGCTAAAATTTGAACATTACAACCTGGGATATGAATTTGTGTAAGTTCTGCGTAATCCTTACGTTCCTCTGGAGTCTGTTGTCATGTTTAATATAAAAAATTGTTAGGAAGTCTAATGAAATTTTAGATACTTCCTTTGTACATTCTACGACCAAAATTAGTGATATTATATCGATGAATGCAATAGCTGTAATTGCATATGGCGTTTTGGAAACCATAAGTGTTCCGACATTACATGAAGCACAAATTGGATTCCATCAATTATGATAATAATCAATGCACCTTGAAAATATTTTTTAGGTCATATATCGATTGAGTAATTTTCCAATGGATTATAGAAATCCTGTCTATTTCATGGCTACAATTACAAATCCTTTCATGTAACTCACTATAAATTCTAGTCACGTGAATATTCAATTGCACGAATTGTGCTTTTAAAACAATCATGCAGGCAGTAAAATAAATGTACACAAAGAAAAATGCCAAATCACAACTACTCTACTAATTCTCCACATTAGAGTTTGTAAGAATGTCAATAAAATCTCCTTTGATTATTGAAATAGGCGCAATTTATAACATTCTGCATTTTTTTTAAATTTAATTTAAAATTAACAAATTAGTCAGCAGTAACAGAACTATACATGTGAGGTCCTTTTTTGTCTCTTAATATAACTGAGGATCTTTAAAAATCAATGCTGCCGTAGATGCGAAGATTATCACAATAGAAATAAATTTGGAATAAAACTTTGCAACTTTTGAACACTCAAGAACAAAATTTATACGAAATATTACAAGACCGAAAAATCTGGCGGTGTAATACAGGATAACAAAAAATCGTTGTAGAATGTGGTTATCGTAATGCACCATATTTACATACCGATTCTAATTACAATTGCTAAACACTGCTAACCGACAATATGAATCTAAGTCGTTGCGTTCTATTGAAATCTATTTAGCTAATATCTAGGCGTACTAAAAGCTTTGCATTTAAATAATTGTTCAATTCTAAAACTATTGGATGTGGTTAAATCTATTAAAAGGAACTCTTCCTCACAAAATTATAATTTTCTTTTGAAGTCGATGTCACCTTTCCTACAAGGTATTGTGGATAGAGTGAAAAATAAAATTTAAAATTTTTTAGCTTCAAATTTATTGACAGTACTTGAACTTAGTCTAATTTTTCTGAAGACGTGCTGATATTCTTCAACGTTTTTTTCTTCAACCCACCCCACCCCACCGCATCACCAATTCTAGTTAAGTACCTATTGGCGATCATATAGACTTTCGTCGCATTCCTAATTTATTTTTAACGTTTCTAGGACCATCAACGGAGAATCCTTTTAACATTTGCGGACCCGTAAAAATATTGGTTGATGTTTAATCGATACTTGGTTCATGGCCATAATCTTACTAAGATCGTCAAACGATTTGATATTTATAGCTTTGAGATTCGTCCAGTAGATTGCTTTTTTTACATTTTTACGGGTCACTATGCCTTCAGGTCTTTTTTCTAAATAGCATTTCTCTGAAGGATTTTGAATTTGATAAGGACTCAATTTCTTAACATCCGTGTTATCTAATGCAAAATCGAAGGTTTTCTTAAAGGCAGCAGTGATATTACGTGACGTCAGTGGTTCTTTTCCAAGCAACAACCGACAGTTCGTATATAATACAACACTTATACCCAGCTGCACTGCTGTATGCTGTACATTTTGAATTATGCAAATAGTCAAACCACGAGTAATTCGATTTAACTACTAGAGTATAGTGGTAAATTCGAAATCGTAAGGCCATTATCTGAAGGGATTCCTAAGATTGTTACTGACACGTTCGATTTGTAATTTGTCATAAATCAACATGTAAACATTATGCTTGCTGCATCAAATAAACTTTTTAAACTGAAAATGGCACTTCACATTACAGCTTCAAAAATATTATTTCGAATTTCAGCACTTTTACTGCTCTAAGTTGGTATAGAATATTCAATTACCGAAATTAACAATTTTTGTCACAACCACCACGAAAGGAGTTGACAAATTTGTCGTACTTTTATGCGTATATTCTGACGTTTAGTTATTGGAATTCATTGATATAAAGGATAAATCAAAATTAATATGGTGAATATAAAAGTACGACAAATTTGTGGGGAAATGTCAAAATATGTGATTTAAATATACGACAAAAGATCAGAATCACTCCTCTACTTACACCGGTTTAGAGAGGAAGTACATACATAATTATATACCAGAAAGAAAACCAAAGTAAGTAAATAATGAGGGACATCACATGACTATTACTCGAAACATACGCAGTGAACTGTCAATTTGGCAACATATCATTAGGAAAGAAAATGATTTTTTTTTAAATTAATGAAAGCCAGCTAAATTGTGATGATCAAACTTTTAATGTGAATCTATTACAGGAAATAATGCAAATAAATTTATAATGATAAATATAATAATTTCACACTAGTAAAAAGGAGATGAAAGGACACTTCACACCAACACGGCAACAATTTTGCAGGTATCTAAAGATGTGTTCATTCCGGAATATCTTTGACTAGTTCAAACTGAATAACGGTTGCATAAATATTTATAATAGTATCAATGATTACAAGGATCAATTCATTATTTAACTCAAACATGGCAGACACATTTAGTTCAAATGGTTGCAAAGCCTGTTGCAATTGGAACATTTCAACCTGTGAAATAAATTTGTATAAGTCACACTGATTTCACTTATAAGATTCTGCGTAATACTTACACTCCTCTGGAGTCTGTTGTCATGTTTAATATCAAAAGTAGTTAGGAAGTCTACTGGAATTTTAGATACTTCCTCTGTAATCTGTACGATCAAAATAAGTAATATAAGGTCGATGAACGCCGTGACAACATCAAATATTTTCGATCCGGCTTTTCCCACATATTGTTGGTACATGAATAAAAGCACAACCTGCATCCCATCAATTAAGAAAATAATTAAGGGTCATTGAAAAATTTTTTTTAGCTCATTCACTACTTTGGTGATTCTCCAATGAAGTGCAGCAATCTTATCAATTTCAACGCCATAATCAGAACAGATTTGCATTGAAATTCTTCTAAATGAGCCAATTTCATCTAATTCCCGAAAAATTTTTGTCGCGAATAAATTCAGTTGCTCGAACTGCGCTTTTACAGCCATGAAAAGGGCAACAAAAAAAATCTGAACAAACAAATATCTCAAGTAAAGGGAGTAATATAGAAAAATCCGAAAAATACTCTCTTTTAAGGACTTATGTGCTTCAGCTCCTATGGAATAACGAATGGCTCTGTTTGTAATCTGTGAAATAACCACAACTTTTAGCGCTACTAATAGTAGCACATTCCTGCTAAAATCATTTGGCTTTCTTGTAAGCTTATAGATGTCATTTTGAATGGTAAATAATTTTTCGAGAACCGAAACTATTTCCTTGGTTTTATTTAACACTGTTGCCATTATTAAAATGCCATTTATATTTATTAAACAGAGCAATGAGTACCACACTCCAAATGTGAGGTCATTTAATATGTGTTGATATAAAAGAACTAAAAGATAAATCAATTCTATCGTACAGATCAAGATTATGACAATAGCAATAAATTTGGAATAAAACTTTGCAACTTTCGAATGCTCAAGAACTCTGCCTTTAAAATTTATACGAAATGTAATAAGCCCGAAAAATCTGGCGATGTAATACAGGGCGACAAGTAAGCGTTGTAGAATGAAGTTCACGTAATGCGCCATGTTTACAAACTGATTGTACCTACAATTGCTTAACACTGCTTACAGACAATATGATCACCAGTTACTTCCACCTCTGATTGTTTTATTTTTATTTACAGAGAATACGTGTTGCATTCGACTTAAATCCATTTAGCTAATGAATCTGTGTGAAGTGAGCACATTGCATTTGAATAAATTTTTTTTTAATTTAAATGAATTTTCAAGGATATTCTTAAATATTCACAAGTTTTACACATGCACATAGATCCTTATCAGACTTTTGAAACCTTGGAAAATCTCGGTTATGATGATGGGGGTGTAAGTGAAAACGTGTGATATTCTATTTCCTACATTAAAATATACTCCAAATAGAAAACAATCAATAGTCCTATACAGCCAGCAAATTCTACAGGTAATAGCAGGGAATTTGTTCAGAATGAGGTCAATAGTAAATAATACAATTATTTTGAAAACTATACCATTATTAGCAACAACAAAATCGGCGTATATGTTATGAAAACTGTTAAGTATTTACTTTAATTTGCTATATGGATAAAAAGTTCGTTCAATCGTGAAATAACGAAATATCTAATCCGCATAACGTGAGCTGCGGAGTGATAAGCGGGAACAGAAAATAGGGTTGAAATATTTTCATATTCCATAAAAATTCTAATAATTTCATCGAAATCGGAGATGGTCATCTTCCAAGGTGATCGATCCCGTCCTATACCGGAGACAGGCTTCGATTTCAATATTTCAGTTTGCTCTAAACGGCAAGTGTGTCTATATATACAGAGAAAGTGCTCTTCTATGGTCGGTGTATCGTGTCCCCTGCAAATTTAGAGCAATTAGGATATTTTAAGAAAAACCCGCTTGAATCTATTTTAAGTACATCACTTCTTTATTTTGCACAACCTAAACCTAACCGTGAGCACTCATATGGTCTTACCGACTAACTACCATTTATCCAAACAATGTCGCGTCCAGCAATCACTTGATTAAAAACGCAACTGCTTCCTTCCAGTCAGTCGCGCACCTCGTTAACTTGGATGCGGAACTCGGAAGTAGAACATGACCCCCACATACCTGTGATGCGGTAATATTCTACTGCCGTTGACGAAACTGCCGATCACTGTCATTTGAGTCAGCAGCTGGGCTATAATAAACAAACCGGCAACC
Source organism: Dioctria rufipes (assembly GCA_963924295.1). NCBI lineage: Eukaryota > Metazoa > Arthropoda > Insecta > Diptera > Asilidae > Dioctria > Dioctria rufipes. The sequence goes on along the minus strand of OZ002740.1, from coordinate 17,712,706 downwards.
GTCAAGCAGATTATTGTGCAACATAACATGCTTGGTATTTGTTGCTTCGTTTGTAAACATTCACACAGCTGTGCCAGTGAAGTAATTAGGCACACACTTGTACCGTGAAGTAATTAGGCAGTCAGTGGTTAACAGCATGCAATAGCCCAGCATTTTGCTATATGAACCAATACGCTCTGCGATTGTCTACTGCTAGGCAATACAGTGCATCTGCCAGTTACGGGTCCATGCAGTTCCGTTTCCGCATACAAGTACGGGTCACGACTGGTGTACAATCAATATGAGGACATTAGAACTCAATATTGAAATTGCGAAAAATTTCGCAGTATAGAAAATTTATTGCAATCTGACCCTAGCTATAAACTGTTCTGTCTGGTGGTGTTCACGGGAAATAATTAAAACACAGTAAATGCTTATCTTATTGTTCCTTCGATATTTATTCACGTCCAAGGTTTAGGCGAAACTGAACAGGCTAAAACTAATATAAGAAGAAGCGACCTAATGTACATAGTATTAGAATGAGAGTATATACATATACATAGCATAAACCATAATCATTTAACACACGAACCTTTTAGAACCAAATTTGCGGATATTTTTGATTTGGCTTTAGACTAGCACTAATGAAAACTGCAAGGAAATTTCCCTTTTTCAGGGCATTTTACTACTATTGAGGGAAACCGGGAAACAGTGCAATTATTCAGGGAACAAACAAAACGCAATCAATTCGTCTTTTTTTATTTTTACATATATGAATTGATATCTGCTACGATGCAGTGAAGTATAGAAATATTCGGGTCGTCGCTCGTGGCTTATTTAAAATTTACCGAACGAGTCCCAGCGCAGCAAGCATCATGATTCTTAATTAAACTCTAATGCGAAATGAAAGCATCAAATACAGTATAGGAAGCTTTGCAACCGTTTATAGTTGAAATTTGTTTACGTAAACAAAACATTTACGTTAAAAACATTTTTTTTTTTTTTTGTAAGTGTGAAAATGTCATTTTGATTCGAAAATATTTCTTCGAAAATTAAAACTATTTCTCTAGTTTTAGTCGACTTATTTGGATCGCATTTAAAATTAATAAATTGGTTAGAAATAACGGAACTATACATCTGAGGTAATTTTTTATCTTCTGACATAACTGAGGTCCTGTAAAAATTAATACTGTCGTAGATGCGAAGATTATCACAATAGAAATAAATGTGGAATAAAACTATGAAACCTTGGAATACTCAAGAAACTCTGTCTTTAAAATTTATACGAAATGTTGTAAAACCGAAAAATCTGGCGATGTAATGCAAGACGATAAGTAAGCGTTGTAGAATGAAGTTCACGTAAAGCGCCACGTTTACAAACTGATTCTGTTTACAATTATTTTTCACGGGTTACGGAAAATATGATCCCTTTTATAACTCCAACATCAGCTGGCTGTATATAAATATGGGTTCTATTGGGTTGCAATCCAAGTATAGTTGCATTCGAATGAAATCCATTTACCTAAAATCATAGAGCAAATAGTATCCGAGTAGAAAACTCTATGTTCAGATTTGTGCCACAGAGTTTTTGCACAAGTGGTCCTAATGTACTTCTAATAGAACATGGCTGGTCTGAAAGCAACTCATACAGAGTTCGTTCGAGTGTTAAGGGATCAATAAAACGCCTCGAGAATACTTGCCAAGCCATGAAACAAAAATCTGTATATGAGCATTGGGAGCCCGTTCTCTAAACTGTTCTACATTGATACTTATAGAAAAGTGCCAAACATTGACTTTATATATGCTATAGAGCCTAAACTACTATCCATACAGGATAATAGGCTTCTAGTAATTTAAAGCTTGGTTCCTTACCTTCCCAATGGCTTCACTTCCTATATACCTTACTTAACAAAATAATAAAATAGTTTTGATTACAAAGTTTTACGCCGACTAACTCTCAGTTGATTAATAATTGCATGCGGAACCGGAGTCGGAACCTGTAGGCAGCTACTTTCGATTTCGTCAGACCTCGGCATGTCACGACGGCATAGCGACTCTAAAATGATTACTCAGCTGAGAATTTTTGTTTGAAGAATCATAGTCATTTGGTTAAGATACATTTTATTAAAAAATTTTGTTAGGAAAGGGTTAAAAATTTTATTTCGGTTCGGAAGATAAGAAAGCAAGCCGAAGATTATCACAACACCATTTTTCTATATGAATAGTAATTTAGGTCGGAAGAGCTATTCAAATCAAACATTTGTCAGTTTTATATAAGAACATTGCAAAATTGTTTGAAATGTTAAGACTAAATTGGGGCTCTCATTGGTTAGTGAGGGAGTTTGTTTCATGGCTTGTGAAGTATTCTCTAGGGTTTTGGATCAGTAGCCAGTACACATAATATAATACCTACTGCGAGTAGCTACAAAGATAACTCAATGAGTTAACTTTGGTAGATATATGCTTGCATTGCAGTGGCCATCGTCCGGCCTGCTTCTAACTGCATAAAGTCAGCTTCGCTGGGATGTATCCAGTTCACAACAGATGACAATGGCAAATTCAAAATCATGTCATTTTTTTGATGACTGTTGAGCGGCAAACAACATTAACTATCCAGAATTTTCTTTTCAGAATTACGATTTTTTTTTTCAGATAATAGCGTCCCGTCATCTTTACGGATTTAAATTTAGAAAGTGTTCCTTTCAATTCATTGGACTTGATATTTTTTACACCCTAGGTGAAATCAAAGGGTATACTAAGTTCGCCATTCCGTTTGTAATAACTGGCATTAATGATGGTAGAGCAAAATGGATTGGACACCCACGCATATTATTAAGAGTTATTTTGATTTTTGCATGTCCGTCCGCTTGATAACTAGAGAACGCGTTTAGTTAGAGGGTTGAAGTTTTGCACGTGGGCTTTATGAAAAAAAGTACATTTAAGTTCGAAAATGGGCCTAATCGTTATGACTTCTGTTACTGCTCTCTCATAGTTACTTTCGATTGCGGTTTTCTTTACAGGATTTCGCGTGATTTGCTCGTTAGAAAATCGCTCTTCTATCATTCTTTTGAGAGCTGGCGTAAAGAAATTCTGCGTCTGTTAGTTTTTTTGCAACCATATCATTATTTTCATAGTAAGTATCGTACGCAGCAACACAGGCGATATCCAAACTAATGGAAAAAAACTAGTGTCCATCGGCGCGTTCTACGTTGGGTGGAATACCTCATGCGCATATGATTGAATCATAGTATCAACGACACCTTTGGATGTGTTGTAAAACAAAATCATTTCTGGTTTCTGGTGAAATGGATCAGAAATCGTAGCATCATTGTTCATGGTACTGAGAAGAATCACAGCTACGGTTTTCTTCGGAACATACGAACTGATGGTAACCTTCTCGTGAAATCCAAAAAGCGTTGAAAATTTTGGTCTAGAGGTCAACGGTTTCATTTCTTGAGGAATGCATATTTTATTTTTTTATTTTTTTCAAAGTACCGGCAATAGTGAGCTTCCATGACAAAAGACTCTCTGCCTTGTTTTGGCCAGATCCTTTGTAAACGGCGACCAGTTCTTTCACAACTCGTTCTCCTTGATTGACTTCTCGAGTATTACCGTGTTAACCTGTATATAGACCATCCCTAGGAGTGGATAAGCATTACTTAGCAGGCTTCGATAGAATGTACTTGGTAAACTTCATTCTTCCTAGAAAAGGAAAGAGTTGTTCGTCGATCGTCAAGTGCTCTGTTGGTCTATATACCGCCGCTAGGTTTGCATTCAGCATATTTCAAATATCAGAAATAGGTGCAGCCTTATCATTAGCTGCTCGTTCCTGGCGTGTAGGGTAATCGTCAACACGTATAAAACGTAAAAGTGACAGAAATCGTCTTGGTCCCATCGTTGCACGATATAACAGATGCTTGCTATTGTAATCTTGATACTCAACTTCCGTTTTTTTACTTGTGCACCGAACAATAAATGTCAACCATTTTCAACGTGATGAATGTTTTGAATGTGCCAGAGATCGATAACATTTCCGTACTTTTATGCGATCCAGCTCTATGCTTAACAATTTTTCTAGCCGGAGTTTGGTGGTTTTGAGGCGGAGTTTTATTCCAAACCGTTTTGTCTTTTGCAACAAAAGTTGCACTAGTGTTGAAACATCTGAAGCCAGAAACACAATGCAGTGCAGTGCACTGCACTGCAATGCCGTTCAGTGTTATAGCAGTGTACTGTAAAGGTCAATAAAGGCAGTGCAGTGCTTTTGACAATCATTTTTTGAAGATTTCATATATATGAATTTACTGTATTGTGGATTCATTTTTTTGAGAAAAACTCTACCCATTTTTCTTCTAATGTCATTTTAAAATTAATTAATTAATTAATTTTAAATTGAACAATTCCACTATTCTTTAGTATTTAACAAATGTCAACTGATGCAGGGTGCAGTGTTTTAGAAATTAACCTAAACGATGCAGTGCAGTGCCCTGAACTGTAGTGGAGTGCAGTGTATGTGAATTGCCACATGGCATTACATGAGCTCTAAACTTCAATGCAGTGCAGTGCATCGTATTGTGTTTCAGGCTTGCAGATACTAGGTTGTCGCTCTCCTGCTTGGCGTCCCGACAATTCCTCCATCTTTCTGCTTCTGTTTACCACAAATATAATGTACATTTTCTACATACATAAAAGAAGAAAAATATAGACCCTTCTGCTTCCATTTCATGTTCAACATACCTGGCCATCACAGAAACGAGAAATTTACGGTGCTGCTGCGAACGTTTTATACCTGCTTTAGGACTCCCAAGGTGACTGCACATAATTTAATTGTAATATTTAAGTAGGAATACCTTCCTAGAATATGAATATTTAAATATTGATCGAATGTATTTAATTATTTTTAGTTACAATGCACATTTACCAAGAATCTCGTACAGAAGGTACCCGGGTGGGAGATGCTGTGATTTTTTTTGGGTGGCACACACGGGTTGAAGAAAACATAAAAAAAACCAACCAAACCAACACAATCAATTGCAAACAGATAATCACTTGGAGAGGACAAATTTATTTTAATATAACCCGCATAAACTAGTCCTGGAACGAGATAAAGGCTGGTGCCAAAAAGAGATTTCAATCGAGATTCACCTCCCTGCCCCCAATGGATTAAATAAGGGAGAACGTGCTGAAATCTGTAATCTACTCTACCTATCATATCTGTAGATTTGTACCCGCTAACACATTTCATACTTTTAATAATTTGCATTTAAAAAATAAGCAAAAAGCTAGAATTGGTCTAAGACTAATTCTTATTATACCCTAGATGAATGCACTTATGAAATTTCGTATGTCACCAATCTGTGCACGTTTTTGTTTTTTGAAGTGGTTTTTCGCATATATTTCTAGAACAGTTTATCGGACAGAAAAAATACTTATAACCAATTTTATAGGATTTCGTATTCTGAAGCTGTTTTTAGTACAAAAAAAAAATGTCTTTGACTGACCGTTTTCACAGTGTACGTAAAAAACCTAAATTTTTATATGTCAACACCAAGAAGGAGTTGCCCTATTTAGTCCATTTTTGAAATTTTATTTGCTAGTAGAATGAAAACAACACGTACTAAATTTGAGTTCTCTACGGCGACGCGTTCTCGGGCAGTGTCCACATTTTTAGTGGAAAACAAAGTTTTTGTATGGCAACGCCACGAAAGAGTTGCCCGATTTGTCTCATTTTCGAACTTTTTTTAAACTCCGTGTACAAAATTTCAGCTCTCTAAGGTATACAGACAGATGGACGGACGGACGGATGGACGGACATACAAAATTCAAATCCAATCCATTTTGCTCAACCATCATTATTTCAAATTGTTACAAACGGAATGACAAACTTAGTATACCCTTTAGTTTTCATCTAGGGTATAAAAAGTATTAACAAAAAATTTCCAATGAACAAGAAATTTAAGCGCCTTCAAAAATCTATTACCCTTTCCGAAAATCAATATTCCATGCAATTTTTCGCATCGATCATCATGATCACGAAGATATAATATACTCTCGCCTTGCCTATAAGAGCTGTTCAAATAATTTTCACCTACGAATTATGCTGTTGTATGGGTGTGTAAGTTTGTGTGTGACATGCAACGGACCAGAGTAAAGTCGCAATTATTATCATAGTCAATTCAAAAGCTCTTTTTAAGGGAACTTTTAAAATCGATGGAATATTTCTGCCATATATTTTTCAACTCTGTTATTGATCTCTATGCTAATATCTAGGTGCACTAAAAGCTTTGCATTTATTTAAATAATTGCTCACTTTCAAGACTGATGGATGTGGGTACGTCCATTAAAAGGAACTCCTCCTAACAAATTATAACTTTCATTATTATTTGATGTCACGAAATGCGAACATTTTTCTTCTCTTTCAGGTGTTTGTGGATAACTTTAAATATATTGACAGTAATTGAACGTCTAATTTTTGCGGAGATTTTCTGAAATTCTTCAAATCAAGCTCCACGCAATTACACTCACATAGGGGGGTAAGGGAAATTCAAGTGGAATCTTCGAATTGAAACTTACCAGAGTAAATGAACATGCATTTTAGGTACGAAAGACAAGCAAATTTTATGCAGAAGAAGCACCGCTGATTTCAAAACAGCACATTTCTTATATCACAGTCAAACTGAACTTATGGCGTCTTTCATTTTAGCTCTTGGCGAAAAAACAAAAAACAAAATTAAAACTAACATATAGACGAAGGAACAGAAACTCTTGGACCCCCCCGCCATCCGCCGAAACCAATCCTGGTTTGATCGCTGGTGGTGATCATATAGAATTTTTTTCACGTTTTTAGGGCCATTTTTGGAATATCCGGCCCCATATTGGATGACGGTTAATCGATACTTGGTTCATGGACATAATTGTACTGATATCGTCAATCGATTCGATATTTCTAACTTTACGGTTCGTCCAGTAGATTGCTTTGCTGCATTTGTACTGATCACAATGACTTCAGATCGTCTTTCTAAATAACAATTCTCTGTAGGATACCGATTTCGGTAATAATTTAATCTCTGAAAATTCATCAAATTACTGGTTTTCTTAAAGGTAGCAGTAATATTATGTGGCATTATTGCCCCTTTTGCAAGAAACTCCCGGCCTCCTCGTATATAGTAAGACACTTATACAATTAACTACGAATCGATTGCAAATTAACTACGAATCGATTGCACTGCTGCATGCCGGACATTTTAAATGTGCCAATTATTTAAGCCACCAGTGGTTGGCTTTAACCAGTACAAGCAGCTCCGTATGATGAATGCATACTGTTCGAATAGCTAATCTAAGAATACTTTGTACGAAGCTCTCGTGTGCGTAAGATTACGCCGTTTTGTCGTCTTTTAAAACTCTTGATCCACCACTCCTTCCAGTTATTTTTATTTCACGCCACTCAGAATCTGAAGTTATGTATGTGATTATTAATAGAACTTTTAATTAAGCGGACTATGTAACTGTTCTTTACCTTCTGGTAAAAGGAACAAAGCTGTCTTCATGTTGTTCTTTATATGTCTTGACCATTCTAGCTGAGCATTCATAAAAACTAAAAAAAAGATAACATAATGGCTAACCACAAAAAGAATACGGCAGCAAATTGCAGTACGGTTTCAAACATAACATCACACAACGGAGCAGCTTTACAATAACTAAAATAAATCCCACCTATAGAATCTTCGTATGGAGGAGCTCTTTAGAGAGATCGACTCATATGAAAGAAGTTACCAAAACACAGAGAACTTCCTGTTTAGGTAGGTATTACTGGATTAATTTAGCTCCTATGAAGACTATTCTCTCCCTGTTTGGTCTGGCGTTGTCCCAATTTCCTGATAATCAGCTTCTCCGGCGGCAATGTAAGTGGCGATGTCGCCTTCAGTTTATCTTATTGCGGGTACAGGGTAAGGTTTCTTCTGTTATTTTCCGGTTTCCATTTTTTTATGATTCGTCCGAAAATTTCATCAAAAGTCCTTTCGATCTAGGAGGTTATAGTGATGGTTGACACAGTCGTCATAAGGTGTGCCCAGCTGTCAAGAAGTGGTTCGGTGAATTTAACTTTGGTTAAGTTTATAACTTGTTACTGCAGCCCAGTGGGTAGAAACTCAATGATGTAGCTACTCACTAGGGCTTTTACTCCAGTAAATTTCAACGGAGTAACTAAATACCTCTGACTCCGAAATGAGTAGGAAAACGTCCGAGTACACAATCTGCATATATTTAATATCCCTCAGGTTATTTATGTAAAACTCGTACCTCAACCGATAATTAATAATTACCCTAAGTACTTCTAAAAGTGTGTTATCCTATCCCAGCACTTTACCCTCTTGCTGGGTGCCCCTACTGATTTCGAGTGCGCTGGAAAAGTCCGACTCCTCTCGTTGCCTACTAGCACCGTTGAGAATATACATATACCTGAAGAAGCAAAGCAAATAAAAGATGAATGATGACGTCACTTGACCATTACTCAAAACACATACAGCGAACTGTCAATTTGGAAACGTACCATTACTGTCTAGGATTGAAAGTGATTTTCTTTTATTTCAATTAATGAAAGCCCAGCCAAATTGGGATAATCAAAGATTTTAATTTTAATCTATTACAGGAAATAATGCAAACACATTTGTTATGATAAATATAGTAATTTCACATCTGTAAAAAGGAGACTAAAGGACACCGCAAACCAACATGGCAAAAATTTTGCAGGTATTTAAAGATGAGTTCATTCCGGAATATCTTTGACTAGTTCAAATTGAATAACGGTTGCATAAATATTTAAAATAGTATCAATGATTACAAGGATCAATTCATTATTTAACTCAAACATGGCAGACACATTTAGTTCAAATGGTTGCAAAGCCTGTTGCAATTGGAACATTTCAACCTGTAAAATAAATTCGTGTAAGTTTCACTAATTTCTTCTATAACTTTCTGCGTAATACTTACACTCCTCTGGAGTCTTTTGTCATGTTGAATATCGAATGTAGTTAGGAAGTCTATTGGTGTATCAGAGGCTGCCTTTGTGAACTGTACGACCAAAACAAGTGATAGAAGATCAATGAATGTAGGAACAACTTCAAATATCTTCGATCCAGCGTCTCCCAAATATTGTTGGTACATGAATACAAGCACGAGCTGCATTCCATCAATTAAAAAAATAATTAAGGGTCCTTGAAAAATTTTTTTTAACTCATTCACTGTTTTGGTAATTCTCCAATGAATTGTAGCAATCTTATCGATCTTATCGCTACAATCGCAACACATTTGCATTGAAATCCTTCTATATGTACCAATTTCATCTAATTCCCGATAAATTTTCGTCGCGTATAAATTCAGTTGTTCGTACTGCGCTTTTATAGCAATTATAAAAGCAACAAAACAAATCTGTATAAAGAAATATCTCAAGTAAGCAGAGTAATATAACACAATTCGAACGAGGGTCGCTTGTATGGACTTATATGCTCTAGCCTCTATGGAATACCGAAAGACTCTGTATGTAATCTGTGAAATAACCAGGACCTTTAGGGCTATTAATATTAGAACAGAAGTGCTAAAGACATTTGGCTTTCTTGTAAGTTTATAAATGTCATTTTGAGTCGCAAATAATGTTTCGAGAACCGAAACTATTTCCTTGGATCTACTCAATACAACTGCCATTATTAAAATGGAATTTAAATTTACTACGCAGCCCAACAAGTACCAAACGCTATATGTGAGATCCTGTAACATTCCTCGATATGACACCATTAAAAAGTAAATGAATACTACCGTAGAAACCAAGATCATCAAAATAGAAATAAATTTCGAATAAAACTTTGCAACTTTTGAACCCTCAAGAACTTTGTCTTTAAAATTTATACGAAATGTTATAAGTCCGAAAAATCTGGCGATGTAATACAGGACCACAAGTAAGCGTTGTAGAATGAAGTTCACGTAATGCGCCATGTTTACAAACTGATTCTATTTGCAAATATTTTTCACGGGTTACAGGAAATATGATCCCTTTAAAGCTCCAACATCAGCTGTAAATGTATGTATGTTTGTTAGTATGGGTTGTGTTGGGTAGTATTGGGCATTCGCATGAAATCCATTTAGCTAATATGTAGGTGCACTAAAAGCTTTGCATTTGAATAATTGCTCACTTTTAAAACTAATGGATATGTGACTAAGTCTATTAAAAGAAATTCGTCGTCATAAAAGTATAATTTTAATTATAAGTTGATGTCACGAAATGTGAATCTTTCCTTTCAGGCATTTGTAAATAGAGTAAAAACGAAAATTTAAAAAATTTTAACTTTAAAGTTATTGACAAAACCTAGGACAAAATAAATCAGTGTTAAAAATTGTAAAACATAAAATGAAATCTATGCAGAAAAATTTTTGTTAGCAGGAAATATATTTACTGTCCTAATGGCAGGTAATTGAATGGAGACAATATTGTTCGCAATTTGACAGTAATGTCTTATCGCAGTTTTTTGAACAAGATGCGCATACATATCGACGCTGGAAATCATAAATGTCGTAATCGACCAAAATGTCGAAGATACATTATATACAGCTGTTATGAATTTGCATGTGATTATTGGTGCCGGCATTTCTGGGCCAAATATGCACCCACTGCTATAAGAGCCTTTCATATCATGTCGCCATACAAATTACATAAATTGTACAAAAACTTTTACAAATACAGAATTGCTGACATTGAGCATTACTGCACGCAAATGATAAGAAACGAGATGTTTTTAGCCACATGAGGTGAATCGGCAAAAACAACAACGTTTGTTTGCGGTTTATACGTGTGGCAGAACACAGAAAAGAAATCGGGGCAGGCAGATGGATCTTAGCACTTAATTAAGAACCGGTTTAAAAGTTCTGGCGCGGTTCTTGATAGATAACTAGAAAATATTAAGATATCTGAGTGCCGCGTTTTTGTTTTTCCACATAATGTTATAAAGCCACTAATCGCTATTCATAACGTTAACCCAAAAACCATCCCCTAATCCTAAAAGCACGTCATGCATTTACTAAAAATTTATCAAAACATACTATCATAATTTTTACCCCAAAATGCATTTAACATCGTTAAGAATTCAATAAACTTATTACATAATCCTAAAACTATGAATTCTTTACGTATATAGCAAAGTGCACTTCCAAAATCAATAAACAACAACCATCAGGGGCCAGATTCACTAACCCGTAGAGTTGTGGAGCTGTTTAGAAGACAGTTCTCTTGACACTTAACTTTCCACTCCGAATTCTGTAACTCGGAGAATTTGTATTGAAAATTATCAAACTCTCTATTCCACTCGACAAAATTCTCGGCGGTGTTAGTTAGGTGTGGAGAAGTAAGAAGAATATTTCTCAACTGACAGTTCTTTCTGTTTTTGTTGTGTTTTGTGAAGGTACCTAGGTACCTAGAATTTTCAAATTAAATTATGGACTCACCGCATATCCTGGCTATATTTGAAAAAATAAATTATGGAAATCATTGCAATAATTACAGAGAAATATGGAAGCTGGTGTCTCAAACTTCCCGCTAAAACTTTTAAAACACGCGATAATTCTCAATTTGGTCGCCTTCCACAACAGGAGATACTATAAAATTTTTAAATTTGCACGTTAAAGCACGTGTGTAGGATGAAATCGCCTGTACATTTTGTCGCCTAATTAGATGTGTAATTAATTTTTGAATCCGATAAATGTTTTTGGAGATTACTGTGGAAGAAGTGTATCAGTCCTTCATAAGATGAAAAAATGGGCGTTTTTTGGTACAAAAAAGGACATATTTTCAACTCATCATCATGAAGAAGAGGTAAATCGTGGAAATTCACCTTCCATGAGCAAATTGTTCATAACAGAGTATTAATGGATGTGAAAGAAAGAACGGAAGAAATATATGCAAAATATGTGAACTGGGATGCATGATTCAAGTGGAAAAAATTCGAAAAAAGTCATTTATTAAGATAAAATGATTAAAAACAAACTACACCACACGATTACACGCTTCTCACTCTTTAATTTGATACCAAACATTATGGATTTTGGACAACCCCAACCAGGGGCGGTACGACCCCCATCCATAAAAGCGCCTACCCCAAAAAAAAATGTTCAACTATATTTTTATACTCTAGACCCTTAATCTCAGTTGTCAGAAATCCCATCCCGTTGAGCGTGTGCATAAACACAACGAAATGCATTCGCTACCGTGAATAGCATAAATGATTCATTCATGAAGAAAATCGTCACCAAACTATTAAACAAAACATGAGTACTCACCGACCGATCTGTGACCGGCAAATTACCCAACAGGTGTTTCCTCAAATGGCTGCACTTCGTTGCATTTAAAAGGTGACATGAAAATTCGTGAATTATGATGACCCTGAAAGTTATGCATGGAATCGATCGCCGATTTTTTTAGACGATTTCCGTTCGATTCTTTTGGAATTTTGTTATTCCGCTCAAATTTCGAAAATTGAGCGATCATTAATTTTCCTTCAGAAAATTTGTGAATGTTCGGTAATTTGTGGAGGGAGTATCATCCCCGTCTAAATCAATCATGTATATATGGTAACAGTTCACTAGGGATTGCAGAGGGTATCCTTTAGCTGATTGGGATAGTCCAGGTACCAGAGGTAAGACCTCCTAAGTTAGAAATAAGTGTAAAAAGAAAATGCTAGAAAGTTATAATAAAAGTTGTTAAGTATATTTTAAAAGTGGACGCCAGACAAATAACCCGAGAATGCCAGAGTGTCCACTATTATAAAAGCTTTATATTAAATTAATAAATTTGTTTCCCAGAAGCCGTTGTTTTAACTGATTATATTGCTTATATTGCGTTCTACTATATACATATAACAATAATACTTGAACGAATAACTAATAAAGTTTTATGGAGTGATTGATAAAGTTTCATAGAATAACTAATAAAAGTTATATACAATGACTAAAGTAAAGTAACCTATAAAGTAAAACAAAATAATCAGCAAGGTTTGAAATAAAGAAAAGACGGTAGCTAATTGGTCGTTTATTAGAGGTTTGTGCACCTTCCAGTAATTAAACTGAAGCACTCCCAGTCCATTGTGGTCATACTAGAAACACCACATAAATTTCTGAAGGCAGCGGTGTGGGATTACAAGGTCCCGAGGGTAACCATACTAGCTTTATTGAAAATACCTAGATGGAAAAGACCTCCAAGCAAGGCACATTCCAATTCCCAAGATGACATCAAGAAGGTCAGCTACATCAACAAAAAGACAGGAGAACCGATTTCGACTTCTATTGCAAGGCTGGATAGAGCTCGAACAAAACCGAAACTTATTCTCTAAAATTATTCGCTCTAATAAAATTAAGTTAAGAATAATAAAAAAAAACAAAATCTTATTAAAAAATACTGCTTCAAAATCCGCACTAAAAAGTACAAAATAATTTTTCCCTTCACTTAATGAGTACATCACTAAAGTTCTATAGAGTTTCCCTTTCAATTTGCATTTAATTAAATTTTTGTATTATTTTACATTTGTGTATAAAATTTAAAATTTTCCATGTATACAAAGACAGCAAGATGTAGGCAGTTCATATTTTAACACTATAGTAAATAAAAAATTTCCAAAATTGCAATTTGGAGCTCCTAATGTGTATCAAAATACTTACAAAACTACAGTTTAATTTATAAACAAATTTAATATAATTTCAAAATTTGAATAAATGCAAAATGGACATGTTAGAGAACTTTTCTGATGCAGGTATAAATCTAGTGAAGTGAAAATTATTTTCTATTTTTTTGGTGCGAATTTTGAGGGAAGTTTTGGTTTTGTTTTATATTTATTGGTTTTGTTTTATATTTTCGCAGCTCGCAACCGAAATTAATTAAATTATATTCGATTTGAAAAGTCAAGCGAATATATCTGTTGCCATCAGCAACCAAAAATTCTGTACATCTATATTTATACCCTAGATGAAATCATAGGGGTATACTAAGTTTGTCATTCCGTTTGTAACACCTCGAAATAATGATGGTAGAGCAAAATGGATTGGACACCCATTCATAATATTAAAAGTTATTTCGATTTTTGCATGTCCGTCCGTCCGTCCGTCCGTCCGTCCGTCCGTCTGTGCGCACGATAACTCGAGAACGCGTATACTTAGAGAGCTGAAATTTTGTACACAAACTTTAAAAAAAAAAGTAAAATTAAGTTCGAAAATGAGCCAAATCGGGCAACTCCTTCGTGGGGTTGCCATATAAAAATTTCCCTTTCCGCTATATATTTGGACACTGCCTGTTGTACAACAAAAGCCCTGATGATGTCCTGATAAGACGAAACGCGTTGGCTGTTACATTATATGTAAATTTAAAATATACATGTACGTTGTGGAAAAAAACAAGTAGTATTTTTTATTATCTTTTTTTAAGATGGCAATTAAAATCAACTTTATTATTATTATCCTCAAGATAAACTTTGCAGCTCTTTATGTTGAATGCATCCTATTTAGGTAGGTAATACGTGAACGCTAGGTATGGAGCTCTCATGTGTATAAGAAAAAATCTGTTTTTCTGTCTTCTAAAACTCTTCATTTACCGCTGCTCTCCGGCTGTTTTTATTTCATGCCACTTGGATCTGCAGTTTTGCAAATGAGTATTAAAAGAATTTTCGAAATTGGGCGGTAATAAGATTTCTGCCCACCTCCTGTACGAGCTAAAAAATATTAGAGAATAAAACAGCGCCCAGTGGAAGTATGAAACACAATTCCACGTAGCATGAACTTCGAAACAGTTTACTGGGTCAATACACACACAGTCTCCTTTCCCACACGCACAAGGACTTCGCAGGACTTTTTCCATGATCGAATGATCGGTCGATCGCTTGGCTTGATGACACGAAGCTTACGCAATAGCGGATATGACAATACAGACCGTCGAAGAAACTTTTGCCTTCTCAGTTAATTTTGCTGTCTCGGGGTCCCGCTGCTAATATCAACCAACCAGCCAACACAGTTTGAGTTCGCATTATTTAGTGAAATGATTAAACTGCTTCGGTCTACTTGGTCTCGTACACACTTCTCCCTACCGTTGTGTAGCAATGGACAGGTGGAAAGATTCCTGAGGCATTTTAAAACTGCTCTTAAAACTCACACGAATA
The DNA here is from genome assembly GCA_963924295.1 of Dioctria rufipes. Classification (NCBI taxonomy): domain Eukaryota; kingdom Metazoa; phylum Arthropoda; class Insecta; order Diptera; family Asilidae; genus Dioctria; species Dioctria rufipes. The sequence continues at coordinate 17,697,548 of OZ002740.1, read as the reverse complement.
CAGAACTAACTCCATTGTTCTACTGGGTATTCGTGTAGCCGTACAAGAAGACATGACATCATCTCCGGCCGAGTTGGCATACGAATAGAGCCTAAAGTTATCGACAGATATGTTTATGGACCCAACTAGCTAAGCTTTACCTGTTGGTGATTTTATTAGCAAATTCAAACCAAATATGCAGAACTAGGTTTCTAGTCCTACCAAGCAAATAATTGATCATGCCATTCTAATACCAAAAGCCTTAAGCTTGCTTCATGTTCCACGCCGTTTATTGCAGATGGGCTCGCGCCGCGCGCACTTCCTAATGCGCGTGTTGGCGCGAGCTGATTTCCGGCACGGTGCCTGGTTTTCATTTACCGGCCAATCCAAAATGCCGCCTATAGAAAGAATCGGTATTTATGCAATTGCTTTTTTATGAAGAAATAATAAGATGTCGAAAGACCCAAACCGGGACTTAAATGCCAATATGACGGACCGCATATAGTAACAAGATGCTTACAAAAAAGTTTTGTAGTCAAAATCTGGATCGCTTAAAGCCTACTCATTACATCATACACGCCAGTCTTAAGGTCTACTTCGCGATACCAGTACTTGACAAAGTCTCTAACGTTTTGTTAAGTATGCTGCTCGGTCACAGGATGCTCTTGTCATTTCTGAGCTTTTACTACCGCTCAAACCAACGCGATAGATCACAGCCATACAAAAAATGTCTGCAGCATTTGACTAGAGATTCAAATGTCTATCGCATCATGCATAATTTTAGTCATCTATCGTGAGCTGTAAGATCAAAATGGATTAGTGTAAATTCAATTGGATGTTGACAAATGAATCAAAATCTGATAGAAAGGAATTGAATGTATTTAAAACATTATAAAAATAGTTCAAAAAACGAAGTGGGGATTGATATTGCCAAGGAGTTAAATACAGGTAGGGTTAGCTTAAGAGTATTGGTGACTTGGCCACTGCGACCATGCGAACACTACGACCAGAGTTGATTTATTGTGTCCTTCCCTAGAGGGTAAATCTATCCGATAATACAAGTGGGAAGTGTTAAACGAAGTGGGCTTATAGACATACGTAAAGTAAGTGTCGCAACTTCGTCTGATTTAACTCGGAAGTAGCTCATAATTTGTCGTTAATTTTTCGTGAAAAACAAAAATTTGTCGTGTCGTTTTTTATAAAAGAAACTGGATGTGGTGCTAAGTTTACGTCATATTAGCACCGCAACTTACTACAAGTCAGCCACACCTTATCGGATTGGAAAATTTCACATCTTATAATTTGTCGTTAATTTGTCGTGAAAAACACAATGGACATTGACAGTTCTTGTATGGGAAATGGACCAAGTGGTGTCCAGAATTAAGTTTTAAGTGCATTTTGTTCCTCAGGCCAACAGTAATCTATATATCGCAGCGCATCAAAATATGCCCGAGGAATCAAGAATCAATTCCTCATTACCCTCTCCATTCTCTGAGGGGAAAAAATCATCGAAATTCGGGCTTCATCTGCCGCCTCGCAATTAACATCCGCACCCAACTCCCTAGGTTTGGGAGCACCCTGAACGAAGATACGGGTCTCTAAATAAAGCAGATACGATAAATACAAAAACACGAACAATATAAACAGATCACGAATGATGCGAGACTCTTAGAAAAACTGTTAAAAAAATACTTTAATTCATTTCCTCTCGAACTGATATTTTTTGTATTTTTTATTTTTATTTATACATTAATGCAAGAAACTTCTTGGAAGTACTCCCACTTCTGGAAAGCTTTTGGTCCATACTCTGGTAATGTCCTTTGTCGTGTATTTTTTTCTAAATGAAATATGGTGCTAACTTGACGTCAAATTAGCACCACATCCAGTTTCCTTCAGAAAAAAGACACGATAAATTTATGTTTTGCACGACAAATTTATGTTTTCACGACAAATTAACGACAAATTATGAGATAGATCCGAGGTAAATCTGGAGAAGTTGCGGTGCTAAATTTACGTACGTAGATTATAGTCTAAGTACAAGAACGTCTTTCGATTTGGAAAATTTCCTCCGTTGGTATTTTTCCATCAACTTCAAAATTTACCAAACCCCCACTTTTTATTAAGAGGGCTCTAAAAGATTAGTGTAATAATTATCGTTCTCATTTGCGGTTTGTAAAAAAATATGAATAGCGTATGGGGCTTGAATAATTTTAATAGTAGTTTTAGGCTATGTTGCAATAGGACAAAAAAAGACAAAAAAGGGTAGCAAAAATGCAGTACGGTTTCACTGTGTACATCACAAAACACAGGAGCTTTACAATAACTAAAGTAAAACCTCGCTTAAAGAATCATCGAGTCGTGGAGCTCTCCAGACGGATCAACTCACATGTAAAGAGTTAGCGGTTAAAGTTTGTAACAATTGAACTCCTGTCCAATCCTTGTTCTCTTCCCTCCCTGCTAGGCCAGGCGTTATCTGGATTTCACGATTAGTAGCTTCCCCGGTCAGGAGATGAAAGTGGGGATGTCAGTTTATCTTAGGGCCATTCCGGTTGGCACGTTTTCTTGATTTTTCGGAAAATTTCCTCAGAAGCTTTATCGATCGAGGTCCAAAATAAATTCACGGCAACAAGCCACAGATAACAAGTCACTTGTGGCTTGTGGCCGAGTACTGAAAGCAAATAAGTTACATTCATGGCCATTGACCACTGGCCATAAGCAACCCTGCTTCTTGTTATGTAATAATAGCTCAATACAGTTGTTACTACAGTAAACTTGAATAGCGTCCGAGATTACAAAATCCATTTATTTAATATCCCCAACATTATTTAAACAAAAATCTTACACAAACCAATAATCATTAATTATCCTAAATGCTTCTAAAACCGTAATATACTTGATTCACCACTGTATCCTTTCCTCGCTTGCACTGCAGAAGACCAACTCCTCTCGTGACCAGCTAGCGCCACTTTAGGTAGGTTAAAAATAGGTTGGCCATTGCAATTGAGAACTCGAAGCACCAGCACTGTACTGTAAATTCGGCAATATGACTACCAATTGTCTAGGAATGAAAATGATTTGCTTTTATTTCAGTTAGTGAAATCCTATCCGAATTCTTATAATCAAACTTTTTAATTTGAATATATTACAGAAAATAATACAAAATAAATTAACTTTACACTAGGAAAAATGGAAAACCTCACATCCATACGATAAATATTTTGCAGATATTTAAAGATATGTTCATTCCGGCATAGTTTTGACTAGTTCAAACTGAATAATGGTCGCAGTAATATTTATAATAATATCAATAATAACCAGGATCAATTCATTATTTATCTCAAACATGTTAGACAAATTTAGTTCAACTGGTTGTAAGGCCTGTTGCAATTGGAACATTTCAACCTGGAAAATAAATTTCTGTAAGTCTCACTGATTTCATTTATAACATTCTGCGTAATACTTACACTCCTCTGGAGTCTGTTGTCATGTTTAATATCTAAACTGGTTAGGAAGTCTATTGGAGTATCAGAGGCTGCCTTTGTAAATTGTACGACCAAAATAAGTGACACAAGATCGATAAATACAGAGACAACATCAAATAGATTCGATTGCCCTTCTCCCATATATTGTTGGTGTATAAATAAAAGCACGAGGTGCATTCCATCAAGTATGAAAATAATTACGGGTCCTTGGAAAATTTTGTTTAGCTCGTGTATCACTTTTGTGATTCTCCAATGGATTGTAGCAATCTTATCAATTTCATCACTACAATCACAACACATTTGCATTGAAATCCTTCTATATGATCCAATTTCATTTAATTCCCGATAAATTTTCATCACGTATAAATTCAATTGTTCGAACTGCGCCTTTATGGAAATCATAAAGGCAACAAAATAAATCTGAACAAAGAAATATCTCAAGTAAAGAGGGTAATAAAACACAATCCGACGAAGGCTCTCTTTTATGGACTTATATGCCTCAAGCTCTATGGAACGACGAAGGGCTCTGTATGTCATCTGTGAAATAATCAGGAATTTTAGGACTACTAATATTAAAATATTCTTTTTGAAAATATTTGGCTTTCTTGTAAGTTTGTAAATGTCATTTTGAATTGTAAATAATTTGTCGAAAACCGAATTTATTTCCTTGGTTTTAATCATCACAATTGCCATTATTAAAATGGCTTTTAAGGTAATTATACAGCCCAATGAGTTAAACACTCCACTTGTGAGATCATTTAATATGTCTCCATATATCTTAGCTAAAAAGTAAATCAATGATGTCAAAGAAGCCAAGATTATCACAATAGAATTAAATTTGGAGTAAAATTTCGCAACTTTGGAACATTCGAGAATTCTGTCTTTAAAATTTATACGAAATGTTATAAGCCCGAAAAATCTGGCGATGTAATATAGGACGACAAGTAACCGTTGTAGAAAGTAGTTCATGTAACTTGCCATGTTTGCAAACTGAAGTCTCTCTACCTTCGATTGTTTTATTTAATTTAAAGCGAATATGTGTTGCTTTCGAATTAAATGCATTAAGCTAATGAACCTGTGTGACGTGAGCGCATTGCATTTGAATAATAACTGATTTTTGAAGTTATGGATATTCTTAAGTATTCACAGGTTTTACACATGCGATTGCAGATTTTAAAATCATGAAATATCCTGAATAGGGTGTTCGGGGTAAGTAGAAAGTGTGGGGCTCTATTTCTTATGTCTAATAAAAAAAACAACACTATTGTCCTATCCACCCAACACATTCTTTAGGAAATTGCAGGACTACCCAACCGATAAGCAGAGGTTTGATCTTGGCTGATCTTGTAGTGGCTTTCCTTTTCTCATTAAATCTAGACTCGACAAGCAGGTCCATAGAAAGTACAGGCGAATTTGTTCAGAATGCGCCTGACTTAAAATCGCTAACAGAATATTGGTTTCAGTACACGGTGAATTTAAAAATTCATACTTGCAAGTAGAAGACGGTACTGAATTTTTTTTACTCTTTCGAGATCCGTACAATATACGAGGCTACACAGGCAATTTTCAACCTACTGCGTATGAGCAAACAAAATTAAAAGACAAGTACCGAGGTACTGTCAGTTTCTGGCCTAAAGCCGAAAATCAAAAAATTCCATAAATAAATTTCTTGAGAGTAGTTACTGTGTGTATTGTGTTTCGATCAGCAGTAACACAGCGATCTAATCAGGACAGCTGCTTGCTGTCTACAAAAAAACATTTTAATTGTGAAGACAACCAATTTTCCTTAAAACGATTCACATATAGATTTTTAACTAAGCCCCCAATTTTACATAAGAGATTAGAGCTCTTATCCTCTTAACTGGGCTGTCAGAGCCCACTAGCAAACATTTGTATTCTATGTAAAGAGTTAAGAGATGTCAGACGTCAGATGATCTCTTAGCTTTTATGGAGATTTCTTTTTTAAGAGATCTGAAAATAGCTGTCAAATATTTCTTAACATAACAGCTCCTCACCGAGGTAGCCTTAAATCTTTTATCGTGATAGTTGCAAAAATTGTTTTGTTTTAAAATATCGAAATGTTGGATAAAAATGCTGTAAAACAAGTACATATTTATATAATACGTATGTGTTATATAAATATGTACAAGTTTGTGAAATATAAAATAATTATACAATTTGACCCATGCGCAGATAGTTCTGACCAATATAAGAGACGACTTGAATAACTTTGCTATTTCTGAGGCTGTATAGTATTTCAAAATACTAAAATTGTGGAAATGATATAGCCTTACGGTAATCTCCATTACTCGACAATATTATCGTCACTTTAAAGTTATCGTAACAATTAGTTTTTTTGCTACAGCTTTATACGAAAATCCTGTTGGACCTCCGATTTAGATATTAATATAATAATTCAATTATCATTAGGTGCTGTGTATTTATCATACACTTATTTTTTTTAATCGATAATTGTAACTTGATTAAAGACGTACACATTCACATAATCGCCTCGCCAAAAACTTTACGTCTTCTTCTTCCTTTTTTAAAAATAAACGTCTTTAATAGCTGGGCTGACTGAAAGATTCTCCAAACCCTCTTAACCTCTTAAAGTTAATATTTTTCCACAAAAATTTATGCAGCATACTAATTCTGCTAAAATCTCTTACTTGCTAAATTTAAGAAGTTAAGAGACCTCTTAAAAGTCTCTTATGTAAAATACGGGGGGGGGGGTAAATATATATATATATATATCTACTAGCAACTTCTTAGCATCTGAGTTCATTGTACTGTAGATAGCAGGCAGTTTCAGGGTTTCATTGCTGTCCTGATGAGATCGCCCCGTTACTGCTGATCGAAACACATTACTCAGACCTATTCTGAAAAACTTCCTTATGGAATTTTTCATCTTGGGTTTTAGGCCCGAAACTAATAGTACCTCGGTACTTGTCTTCTAAAATACAAGAAGAATGCTAGCAGTCCTCAATAGTAAATAATACAAATGTTTCGAGAATCCAACCATTATTAACAACAACAAAATTATCGTACTTATGAAAGATGTTAAGTATTTATATGCATAAAAGCAAATGATTTTTGGAAAATTTCATTCCATCGTGAAATCACGTTATATGCGGGAACAAAAAATATGGTTGAACTATCTTCATATTCCGTAAAAATTTTAAAGTTTCATTCAGATCAGAGATGGTCGTCTTCTGAGGTGATCGATCTCGTCTTATACCTGTCTCCGGTATTTCAATTCTGCAGTTTGAACTAAACCGCAAAGATGTCTATATATACTGAGAAACAACTCTGTATGCAGTCGCAGTATAGAGAATTTATTGCAATCTGACCATAATCATTTAATACATAAATCTTTTAAGACTGAATTTTATACTGTAATGTTGGCTGCAACTTTTTCTTACATTCAATATTTGACACTTGTCAAGTTGAAGTGTCCATTTTGTTTTTATTTTCCATAATATTTGCTCGGAATATTTTATACGTGATAAATCAAATGTATGTTCTCTAAGTAATTCTCAGTATCGTAAATCGTAAGTGTGTCTCTGAATTTCTTTAATTGCAATATCAATATTTCAATGTGAAACCGCAACTCTGTCCCCGGTATTAGTTAGCTTTAATTAATATAAACGCAACGTTGGACCTTACTAACATACACATGCACGTGTTGAATTATTTACCTCGAATAATGCAAGCCAATGTTAATATAGTAAGACTTTACACCCTGTAACTTGCTTAATATACACCCTATTAAGATTAGATTCAGATGATAACAAACCGTCTAAACTTTCCAATGATCCTTCTTGTCACCGGCCGTCGGAAGTTGTAGGACGTCAAATTTAAAAAAAATTGGAAAGAAATCGTACTTTTTTCAAATATTAACGATTTTTTCGCCAAAAATTCATGATGACTATAATTTATTTTCATGGACTACCAAAAAATGTAAGAGCTTTTGTGTAATAAATCGTTTGAATATCGTAATTTTTCCGACAAGTTTAATTAATTAGCCTGTAATTACGCCACGCCGGCCAGACCTAAAATTAAAATTAAATCACCTAGTTCAACCATTGTAGGGTCGCCATACTTTTAACAAATGACTTGGATTTTTCTGTCGTCATCTCTCGGTCTATAATTTAGACATGATTTTACGAACATGTAATTATTTGCATTCGAACCATAAATACAGCTTCGGAACGGTCCATTTCACTTTTAAAGAGAGTGAAAAATTTATCTACTTAGGAAACCCAATGGTCCAGGAATGAGATTTATTTATATAAATCCAGGTTTGGTTTTGTAAATTAATTCAAAATTTTACTGCACTTAAATTGCGGAGAGCCGGTGGAGATGCATCGATGCCTTCTCACCACTTTTTTATTCGTCTAAATGCTTGCTGAGTGTAGAAAGCTGTATTTAAGTAAGCGTCGTTTTTGATGAAAATATTTTTGTGAACAACAAAATTTATTCTGATATCAGATTTTGTAAGACGAAGCTGTTTTTGCTAATTTAAAAGGATTATAACTTTTTATTAAAACTCGTGCCGGAATGGGTAAACGACAATAAAGGAAGCGAGAATAAAATCTCAATTATCAACCGTTTTTAATCTGTCTCATGTTTCTATGAGGATTATGTTTATGCTCACTGGAATAGCGGTCCTGTTGATTTTCTTTTTAGGTACTTCCTTTAGGTCAGCTGACGTGAGCTGTTTTACAGTAGTGCTTCCGCTAATCAACAGACATTAAAAAATATTCACGAAGACGGAAACTCATCCCATCTGAATTTTGGTACTGGCTGGTAGAGTTGCAACGTCAGAAATACTGAAATCACCTCGACCAGTCCGACATAGGTTCGCCTGGTTTTGTTTACGCGCTATGTAGGTGTTATACGTCCTCAATAATGTCAAGAAGCTGTCTATAAGGGGCGTAGTTATACCTTCAACGAAAGAAGCCATATTGATCTATAACAAGGAAAACCTTTTTCATTCGTTCTTTCTTTTATCTTAATTCCTTATAGAGTTTTCTGATACTGTTGCACTTTCATATATACTAATGACCTCAACGACGCTCCTGTGCTAACGATCCAGTTCTACTATACTGTTATTATTTTAATTACTCAAGAGCCTTCAACGTATAGGGATTCTCTCCTCAAAAGATCTACTGTATCTGCGCTGCACATCAATAAAACTTATATATCAGAGTTTCTATCGGATATTACGATCGAATTCAAGTTCCCAGTTCACGCTTCATACGGCGCGTTCCATTTTTGCTGCCCAACTGCAACACAGGATATCTGGTGGGCCGTAGATCTCAATAACTAGGGTACACCTCAATCTCTCATTTAATTCATTGCGGTTTCTTTTAATAGCTGTATTTTACAAAACATCCGTTAATAAATTGTCTTGACTTTAATATTGCTCGTTTCTCTTCATATGAATTACAAACTATTTGAAGTACATGGATACGCCGCTGTAGATTTCAGATGTTCATATGTGTAAACTTTTACAACTTTTAGTTAATTTCTGAATTATTTTTTACTATGTACATGGGTCCTTGAAGCGAAATTGGTATGAGGTGCAGCATGGCAGTATCTTGGATATAATGACAAAACGAGCTAAGTAAAATTATATATATGGTTGATGTGAATTGATATTACATGACTATTACATATTATTATTATTACTATTGCACACGTTGGTAAGTTTTAGAGTGCATTATAAATTCGGTAACATATCATTTTCCTTAAGTGATGAAAATATTTTCTGTTGTGTTTTTGATTAAAACTAAATTCTCGTTGGTTAAATTATATTAATGCAGCAAATAGTACAAATACATTTATAATGACAAATTGAATAATTGCATGATACAAAAATAAAAAGAACAGAATAAAGGTCATACAAATACGATACTAATCGTGCATATATTTTAAAGATGTGTTCATTTCGTCGTATCCCGGACTTAATCTAACTGAATAAGGATTATAATATAATTTGCCAGAGTATCAATAAATGCTACGAGAAATTCATTATTTAGCTCAAGCATATTAAAAAGGTTCATTGCAAATGGTCGCAAGGCCTGTTGTATTTTGAACATTTCAACCTGTAAAATAAATTTGTGTAAATCTCTCCGATTTCTCTTATAACATTCTGCGTAATACTTACACTCCTGTGGAATCTATTTTCATGTTTAATATCAACAGTAGATAGGAAGTCGACTGGAATTTTGGACGCTTCCTTTGTGCACTCTATGACCAAAATAAGTGATATTATATCGATTAACGCTGTAACAGTAATTGTATATGGTGATTTAAAAACTAACTCTGATTCACTTATTTTGGTAAAGATTGCCAACATTACAAAAACCACATACTGCATTCCATCAATTATGAAAATAATCAGTGGGCCTTGAAAAATATTTTTTAGGTCATATATCGATTGGGTAATTTTCCAATGGATAATAGCAATCTTATCTATTTCATCACTGCAATTACAACACATTTGCATTGAATTTTCATGTAATTCATTATAAATTCTAGTCACGTGACCATTCAGTTGCTCGAATTGCGTTTTAAAAACAATCATAAAAGCAACAAAACAAATCTGCACAAAGAAATATCTCAAACAGGAAATGTAAACAATTACAAATGTACTAAATCCCCACTGCATGGTATTGGGTGTATTAGAGTTTGTAAGAATCTCAATAAAATCTCTTATCATTATTAAAATAGAAGCAATTCTTAGAACTAATAATATCAGAACGTTTACGTTAAAATCATTTTTCTTATTTGTTAATTTGAAAATGTTATTTTGATTCGAAAATATTTTTTCGAAAATCGAAACTATTTCTCTGGTTTTAGTCAACACAATCACACTTATTTGAATCGCATTTAAAATTACTAAACTGGTTAACAATAACGGAACTATATGTGTGAGATCATTTTTTGTCTTTTGATATAACTGAGGTCCTGTAAGAATTAATGTTGTCGTAGAGGCCAATATTATCACAATAGAAATAAATTTGGAATAAAACTTTGAAAACTTGGAATACTCAAAAATTCTGTCTTTAAAATTTATACGAAATGTTATAAGACCGAAAAATCTGGCGATGTAATATAGGGTCACAAGAAAACCTTGTAGAATGAAGTTCACGTAATTCACCATGTTTGAAAACTGATTTCTCTTTACGAACGATTGCTTTATACGGCTTGTCTGACAATATGAATCCAAGTAATTGCATTCAAATGAAATCCATTTGGCGCAATAAAAAACATTTCCGTTGTAGTAATTGATTACTTTTAAAAGCTTTGTATATCGATATTGGATTTTAAAAGAATTTAGTTTTTATACTTTTAATGAATTGAAACTTTTCTCTGCGTTAGGTAGGCATGCATAGGTAGGTAAGCTTTCTAATATAATAAGAAGGAGTGATATTTATTAATCCAACAAGATTTAAAGATTATTATGTGGCCCGAGGTGGCGGCCCGCGTAGTGTACCGGGCAGAGACGTAGCCGATGTGCTTCTTTGGCTTATGAATTAAAAGTACTGTTTTTTCTAGAGTTCAATTGATAATAATTACTATTTGTTAAGGATCTACACCGACAGGCTTATACGTTCGTTACCAAGGGCAATCTTTTTCAGGATAATTCTTAGATTTGGATTGGGGGCTTAATCCAACGGCTTTCATAGTAAGAATCAAATGGGTTATTGCAACCAGAAATTTTTGTTTTATGTAGGTCGAAGATCATCTAGGAATAAAAATCTTGCAAGCATAAGAAGGATTTACATTATGATGGCATGCATTTTTTCCAGATACTATGAGGGAGATAGCTTATTCAAATTTATATGCTGCTGAAGCCATCACTGTAATTTCTGACAGGTACACTCCCCTCTTGTTTTTATGGTAAAAATTGTAAAATGTCAAACAGTTAAATTATTAAATTGGAATATCTACTTCAAAACTAACTCTAATGAGCTTCTGGATGAATGACTACCTTTGAAATAATGTCAATTCTTTATAAACAAATATTGAAAATATTTCAATTTCAAAGTATTCAATTACAAATTAAAAACTAGCTTTTATTTTTTTTCCATCTTGACAGGTTAGTAATTTAATAAATATTAGGGTTGTCAGTAATATTGTTTTAGTTTCAGCAACTATGAAAACTTACTATGCTTGAGAACTTTTTATTGTTCCAAATATGCGCACACATGATGAAACGAGGTCTGAAAAAAATTCAGAAGGCGTTTGCTTCTCACGTCGCTATAAATTTCCGTATACGATAAACTATCTTCCTCACAATTTTTGAAAAAAAATGCAGCCATCATAATGTAAATCCTCCATTAAACTGTCATAAAATCCCACTTGATTGGCATTAATCTCTTATGGCGATTAAGTGGTGAATCATGATTTTTCAGTCTTATTACATTTCGTATAAATCGTAAAGACAGAGCGCTTGAGTGTTCCAAAGTTGCGAAATTTTATTCCATGATTCATTCCATTTTTTAGCTTTTGTTATATACCGGTGAATCCAAAAAAACGTTCCTTCTTGAACAAATCTATTGTGACTGTTCCGTCTCTGAACAAAACACATAAAACACAAATCTAAGAGAAAAACTTATAAACTAAAAATAAAACACACATTAAAACTATCGGCACAACTTTTCCACGACGTCGTAAGTCGCCCTTATCAGAGTCAAAGCTAAAAGAAAGGGAAACAAATATTTATTAAAACATAAAGAAATGCTAAAATCCCAGATTATTTACGACTTGATACTTTAACCAAAAACGACACTGAAATTTACTCAGATCAGAATAAAATCCAGCCTCACATTAGAATCATAACGTTATTAATCTGAACAGGAAACGATTATAAAAAAAAAACATTAATTAAAAAAGTAATAATAAATCACACACACAAAAGTGTGCATATGGGGCGCTATAAATATGGAACTGCCAAACATATTTTTTTGTACTTCGAGGGAAATAATTTCTATGAAAAATTTCTTAAATGAGAGTAATTAAATGTTTTATTCAGTCCACACCGGGTTTTCTAGACGATCCCTCGATTGTTTTCCTCTCCAGCAACGTATTTCCTAAAAATACGTAAAAGAAAGGCACATAAAGTAGCCAAATAAAAAATTAATCTATTAAAACACTTATCTAAAGACTGATCCAGTGATCCTAGTGAAAACCAAATCCCTTTCTAATTAAATTCATCACATGAAATACATCAAATTTAACTTTGAAACCAAGCGTTGCCAGGGCAACCTATCGTGCAGCAGAGACGTAGTGGTTCACGGCAGCTATAAAAAGGCGACGAGACACAATAGAATTACCAATTTTTGTTTCAAAATTTACTCGAAACGTATCCACCCTCATAATTTAATCGGTTTGTTAGAATTTACTCCTACTGCAAAAATTTACTTCTACTTTAATTCCATCCTTCACCTAAGTAGGAATTTACTTTTGCCGCAGAAATTTACTTCTGCTTCATTTTAATCCTATACATGAGCAGGAAATTACTTCTGCTGCAGAGATTTACTTCTTCTTCGTTAACATCAAACACTTAAGCAGAAATCCTATTCTGCTACTGCTTCTGTGCTTTTCACATGCACCACGGACAGGCAGTCTGCCGTGCTTACACGAGACACTATAATTAAACTCAGTTTCCACCAGAAATTTAATTCTACTTTAACACTGCAGCTTTACATACTACAGTAAGACCCACACGTAGCAGCATACTTAAAACAAAATCCTATTCTGTTTTTGAATTAATTCGTGCAGTTAATTGTGCACTCTCTTCTTTTCTTACAGAAATAAAGGGAGACCTCTCATTTGAATTTTAATGGTTGAATTATTTTACTTACTTTTAGGATATTTTGGATTTTAGTTTTAAGGAAATGAATTTGTGATATAGTTTTAAGCATATAAATTGAAATTAAAAATTTTATATTTGGATTTTAAAAGTTGAGTTATCCATTACCACCGGCATCGCCTTTCGCTTAAACGAATCTTAGGGCCAGAATGATTAATTTGCGGTAATCAATTGAAAGTTTAGTTGATTAATTTTTTAATCTGTACTTGTTAAGTATCAAGTTTATAGTCAATTGAAATTTTTGTTCGACTAACCCATAAATTGTCGGGCCAACTAAAATTTTAATCCATAAAATTATTAATCGATTATAATTTTAGTTGATTTTTTTATTAACTAATCTCAATCCATTACCGTCTACGTTTGCAAAAATCCATTAAAATTGTTTACATTCTTCAAAATCTTCTATATCCATGTATCACAGAAAATAAAAAGCCTATCTTTCTTTGACCATAACCGGATGTAGGGGTTGGAAAACCTTAGAGAAAATTCATTTGTAAAAAAAAATATATGACAAATCTAGTGAAGACACCAGATAGAATTATGTAAGTATATGCATTTCCTTGCCAACAAATTCTGAAAGAATAACTTAAGCACACAGTTGGTATACTGATTCCAGTAACTAATATTGTGACATTATGCATTCAGCAAATCCCGAATAATAGCTCGTTCAACAATTTTCCTCAGATATTATCACTGTGATGGAACTTAACTACAAATTGGACCAACGAGGGTTCTTGTCTCTTGTCTCATAACCACTCAAAGCAAATGTATTCAGAGCCAACCATCATAATGGGGGCATCACAACATCAAAAATGAGCATACTTATATATATCTCCTTTTAATTTGTCAACTGTCGTAATTAAAATCAACTCAAAATTTTGTGAAGTCACTCCCTTGTCGGAGCTCTTTCAATTCATAACCACCAGCACCACCATTATCGCAGTGACTTTCTGTCATGTTTTTATATTATGGGTACCCTTCTTCAGTCTTGTATAATTCAATCTCAACTCCCATTAACTATGTGTTTTGCAGATCCTGGTTTAGTTGGGCAAGTGCCTGTTGTCACAAGTAACGATGACGTTAACATCCCTTTTGTCATTTGAAAGTGGTTAAAAGCACTTTTCGTGCGATATAAGTAAGATGATACTACAAAGTCTCCTTTGGTCTATTATTTATTGACGTACGTGTGTACTCGTGTTTGTCATAAGCAGGTATCCTGAAGTTATATAGTTAATTCCTGCATTTTTCATTTAATTAGATTTAAGTATGCACATGGGCTTAACGCAATGAGCTTGGAAAATTGTATAAGTGTACCTAATTATTTTATAAAGTGGGTCACCAGGAGGTGGAGGGTTTCCTGAATTCTTTTATGAAAAAATTTCTAATCATATTTTCGAATTTTCCACGCATTTCGATTCTGTTATTTTTTCAGTACATACTCATATCTTAGTTAGAAGGCCCACTAAAATGATCTATTTCTGGTAATCATTCATTATAGTGTCTCACAATTTCATGTGGGGCCATATACATAGACTTAGTAAATATGAAGGCCCCATCATACCCTATTGATCTTTTCCGTCTTTAATTCATTTCCAAGAATGGTTTAGATCTCCAAGCTTTGACGTAACCTTTCTACGGAGCAGATAGTAAAGGATTGACAAGGTCTATTATTTGAGGGCTCCAAACAAGATTTTAATGTGCAATGGTCCTTTCGCAGGATATGACCGATCATTTGGCAATTACAAATTGCTATAAAATGCGCCGAGACAGGGATGCACTAGTTACACAATATATTCATGAAATGCGCCTAATTCGATAAAGACACCAATTGACGTACACTTGAACTTAATAGGTTACCTAGTTCGATTCAGTTTCCATGGTTCAAATAGGATTTAACATTTGAATTGAATAATTGAATTGCCATGCTTAAAAATATTTCCTATTTTTGCATACCAGCGTCAGAGCTGTGATATGATAACGTTGCAATATCGCTTTGTTGAAGCAATGCAGTCGATATTACACAATTTATCCATTTTCCCAATCTCCTGCCTCATTCCATCAACACACTTGCTGGATTTAAGATATTGAAGGAAATAATTGTAGTTTAAATAAATTACGGACATACTGTCCAATAACTCACTGGAAAATTACTTCATTCTTCCTTTTTACCTCAAAAAGTACTGCTCTTCACCTTGCACTCAGATACTGTATTCAAAACACTAGTTTTACTGATTTTTTCAATATTGAATCGCCTACGGATTGTGATCTTTAGGTCTGTTGGCTGTATGTGACTATACCGAATTAATCAGCAACATATAAAAAACCCAGCAGAAAATCATTGGTTTCCAGCATCCGTAGATCGCTTATTTATAACAAGTGAAATCACGATCAACGCTTCATCCATCGAGCTCAACGTCAACTTGTGATATGGTGGTTTGTATGAGAAAAGTTCCTCTCGCGATTCTGAGATTCATTTGATAGAGCACAATTCCTATATTCGGAAAAATACAAAATCCCCGAAATACAATTATTTCTCCTTTTTTTCAGTCTCAAGAAAAACGATCTTAAATACGACAAGGATATTTCGATTTACTGATTTCGTGAAATTTAATTGGCGCCCTTCTATTTTTGACATCTTTGTAATATCCAACTCTTTCAGAATTCATACTTCAGTTGTTATAATTACGGCGAAGGTTAACAAAAATTGAAAGACAACCGGAACAAACTTACTTTTGAAAGAACTTAAAACTTTTACAGTGTGGCCTTGGCGCCCCAGTGGTAAGCGAACTGATCTATACTATTCTAGGGGTAGTGCGGGTTCGAATTATACCTTGCTCTTCATTCTACTTTGTGAAAAAATATTTAAGTCCAACATAAATGACAATTGAAAAGTGACCGGTAACAGAAGTATCTTTTATCTTGGATGAGATTAAGCTCAAAATTCCATGGGACCTCAATCCTTAAAATGAAAATGAAATGTTCAATAAACTCGACATCGAAAAGAAAGTTTACAGATAATGGATTCAATTTGATTAGATTTATTATAAAATTTAAGAAGTCAATTTTACACAAAACTGTGAGTGATAGTTGTAATTTTGTCTGCTAGACGTGGCCTAGTGTAAGTTCATTAGAAACAAGTAAGAAATCTCGAATTGATCTAACGTAAGATTAATTCTTATGATACCCTACAAGAATGCTCGTTTGTAATTTCGTACGGTCACCCATCTACGCAAGTTTGATTTTTGAAGTTGTTTTTGAATATATCTCTAGAATATAGGATTTCATATTCTGAAGAACTTTTCAGTACATTAAAACCGTATAGGAATAATTGTTTTCACAGGACTCATAAAAATCCTAAATTTTTATATGGCAACATCAAGAAGAGGTTGCCCGATTTAGACCATTTTGGAAATTATATTTACTATTTTTAAGAAACCACTATGAACAAAATTTCAACGCTCTACGCATCAACTTATGCGTTCGCGAATTACCGTAAGGGCGGACAAACAAATGTACGGACAGACGGACGGACAGACGGACATGCAAAAATCAAAACAACTTTTAATGTTATGCATGGTGTCCAATCTAGTTTGCCCTACCATAATTATTTCTAGGTATTCCAAACGGAACGACAAACTTAGTGTACCATTTCGATTCAATCTAGGGTATAAAAATTCATACAAAATAGTAAGGGTGTATGTTATCTATACATACAACATGTTTTGGAAAAGTACGAACTATTAGCAACCGAAATCAGTTCTTTTTAATATTGTTTACATTCGTGTAGTTTTACGAAGAAGATTTCTCGTCTAACAGACTGAAATTTATTGAAAATAATTTCAATAAATTTACAAAATGCATTTAAGTGCAAAAAAAAAGTGATTGAACTTTTCGACCCAGGCAGCGATCAGAGAGGCTTCATCGGTATGGTTATCTCCGATCGCCTACCACAGTAATTCGCATGCAGGTAATTCATTATGGAGACTATAGCGTTACAAAAAATTGGTATTATTGGTAATTAATTAAAACATTTCATCAACATTTATAGACAATTATTAATACTGAAATTTTTGTTTTGTTTTTTATTCCCACATCTATCGGACAATATAGCGTGTCATTAAAAATTCCTAAACGCGATATACAGTGTCAGATCAACGCCCTTCAGTCATTATAATACAACAACTAAAAACACTCAAAATAAGTTTCCTTGTAATTATGTCTGTCTTCTGTCAAGTGATGAGCTAAAAAAAGAAAATGATGGTGAAATTTTTGGGATGCGCATACATTTTTAATATTCATATCACATACCTTACCCTATGTTAAATTTTTAGTTACTATGTTCTTATTTTTTCAAAAACACATGAACAAATTGAACACTATGAGGCTTAATAATTATTATAATTACATAAAAATAAAAACATTGGAAGGACATACCAGAATTAATTGAAAACGAATTTCTTACTGCCTGATAACATATGAATGACATCTTGTAATTAAATTTTTAGTAAATCGGAGACACATTGCTACTACCAATATATTTTTTGATAACAAAATAGTGGGCCGATATTATACTGACATACAGTGTGTGCAAAAAAAATTGCTCACTTTCATTTTCAAGCCAAATGCTCGAATTTCTTGGAATTGAGGGTTGGCCTGTAAATTTTATTGCAGTCATTAGGTACTTACGGGTATCTAGTTTCTATAAATAGCAACCGAATTTTTCAAATATTGCATTTTGTTTTGATACGTCTTGATGAAGTGAAGTTACATTAAAAAAATGGGAAAAGTTAGTGAAGATTTAAAAAGTAATATGTTGGTATTGTCACGTGAGAATTTGTCCACACGTGAAATAGCAGCTAGGTTGGGCTGTGCACAACGAACTGTTGCATGGAATTTAAAAAAAAATCGTGAAACGGGCAATACGAAACGTAAAAGTGGGTCTGGTAGGCCGCGGAAGACAACACCCGTTGAGGATAGATTCTTGGCACTCCAAAGTCTACGTAATAGATGTAAGACTTCTACAGACCTTCGGCATGACCTTTATCGAGCACGTGGGACAGAAATTTCCACAAGTGCTGTAAGGCGGAGATTAAAAGAGGCCAAAATTCCAGCCCGCCGTTCTATGAGGAAGACACTTTTGACCCAGCAAATGAGGCGAACGCGTCTAATTTGGGCTGAGGAGCATGTTTAGTGGACCCAAGACATGTGGGATAAAGTAATCTTCTCCGACGAATCAAAGTTCAAGCTGCATGTTGGAGATGGCAGACTGTTTGTTCGGAGAAGAATGCATGCAGAATTTGCCTAAGAAAACGGAGGGTGTAATGGTGTAGGGTTGCTTTTCTGGAGATGAAAAAGGTCGATTGTGCTTTATTGACCGAAAAGTCACAGCGAATGTGTATCTGGATGTTCTACGGAATAAGCTTGAGCCGGCAGTTATCGAGTTGTTTGGAGACACATGTGACTTTGTCTTCCAGCATGACAATGCTCCATGTCACACTGCTAGAACGGTAATTAGCATTATAAACACTTTGTTAAATTAAAGATTTTTAGTTAATCTGCCAGCATGGAGCAAAAAGTTTTGGACCGGATAACAATGTTTGCTTATTTTTCAATTTGCAGGTGAAGACCTACCTACAAGAACACAATATCGAAGTGTTAAGTTGGCCTCCATATAGCCCAGATCTCAATCCAATCGAAAATGTCTGGGCTATATTGAAATTAAAGGTGGAAAGGAATCGACCGGAGACAATTACAGGACTGGAACGTCTGATCAGGGATACTTGGGAGTCCATACCAGCCAGTACATTACGAAATTTAACAGAATCGATGTCTAATAGATGTAAGGCTGTGATAAATGCCAAGGGGGGGGGGGGGGGGCGACGAAGTATATTCGTTAAGTTATTGATTTAGTGGAAAAGAAAAAAAATTAAAAAGTGCATCACGCTAATGAAAGTATTTAATTTCTTCAACCTTCTAAGCCCTATTGAAACTCAAGGTTTTGCCTTAATTCCGAAACATCAGCCTGTTTATTCATCAACATCTTTTTTTATTTAAGAACGGTTTTAAATTGTCTAGAAATGTTGGAAGTAACCATTATATTTCGCATCGAGGACTGCAAGTAATACATTTGGGCTTAGTCAAAAAAAAATTCCGACAAAATGTGAGTGAGCAATTTTTTTTGCACAGTACTGTATGTGTAGTGTTTTTAGGAATTTGGGACCAATTTAAGAGAAAAAAATCTTAAAGATTGATTAAAATTCCTATCATAATAGCTTCAAAACTAATATTCATAGAATTTTACCATTTTCAGAAAAAAATTATTTTTCTTCACTCGGATCACAATATTTAATCTCACCGTATGTCAGCAAATTTTTTTATACACTCTGTATATATTTATGTAAAGTTTTTATTTATAAGGATTAAACCGAGTCAATCATCTGTTGAAGATTCTCGCAAAGAGAAAAAGAAGAACAGAATTAATGTCAAAAATTGGCAAATTTCCAAGTTTTTCGGATGAAAAAGAAAATCGAAATGTGTGGGTGGAAAGTGATAGAGGCAGGATAAAATAAACATTAGATCCAACAAATTATTATGAACCCTTATTCGATCCGCGCAGCAATAGTGTCCTTACTTTATTCACTAGATTGCTATTCAGATGATGAAACATTCCTAGAAAACTTAACTCGGCAATTCGGATACTACACCTTAAATTATAGATATGTAGGTATATGTATATAGATGTAATTGTATAGTATCAGCCATGAGTGCAGCAATTTCAATTATATTGGACAAATTAAACAAATAAAGTGCATTGTTTTTTTATAAATTAATCCCTTAAACAATGTCCTTATGAGCCATCCAAATTGCATAGTAGCGTTAATATCAGAAGATGAGAAAAGAATAAGTGAATACAAGTGACAGGATTGTAGCAAGAAAAAACAAAATTCGCTTGTCTGACATATCTGTCTGTCTGTCTGTCTATTTACTATGAACAGAAAAAAAATGGAATTTATTTTATTTGTAATTTCGAAATTTCATGAAAATGTAAAATATCGTTGCCACTCTATTTGAAAAGAGAAGTTGGCAGACTTTTTCGCAGCCATCATATCAGGATAATTCAGAATTTTCTATTGTCCTTAAAACCAACGATTGTCTGGCTCTTAAATACTTTATTATGTTATCCTGCACTTTTCAATACTTTGTTGTGGCGTTTACATATGTAGAAAAAAAAAACAGGAAGTTCCGACTTACAGTAGCTTCGTGTGATAATATTAACGTAGAGCCAACTAGGCTACTAGAATCCGGCGGATACTTCAGTCCTTGTGATAGAGTAAATTTAAGAAATAAACATTACAGAATCAAATAGTCCATTAAATAATTTGAACTTTACACATCATGCGGGGTATAGATGGAATTTTTCCAGGAGTACTATAAAAGGGGCGGCAACTGAATCTATTTACTTTAAAATTTTTAACTGGCGTCCTATAACTTGGCTATATAACAAAAAAATTTAGAATAGTCAAACAGGCATATGTATAGATATATGTCAAAACCTGGGAGAAGCCATACAGTGACTAGGCGACCATAGTCGTATTGTCCAATTATCCAACTGGTTTCCAAAAATAGTGTGAATTGGATAGGCGGAAAAGATTTGAATTTTTGTTTGTTGATACTGTCCAAATTATTTTCTGTTACAAAGATAATTTTGAGCGTATACGACTAGCATAAGAATCAGTAATTGATAATTGCAATGTTGCAAAGTCTCGTGCTATTGGTAAAGACAATTAAAAACCAATTAGAAATCACCATCTAAGTTTTATTTTACTTAGTTTTTTTATTTTTAAACATATTATTAGATGACTTTTAAGTTCAGATTGATTGGGAAAAGAATTATTGGATACGCAAACAACAGGAATACATTGAAGAGAACAAGAAGAATACCGCAAAAATATTTTTTACTGCCAAATCTTGTTCATGGAGAAAACTTGTCCAATCGCAGTTTAATAACAAAGAAAATGGCGGATAATCTCTTGTACCAACAGAAGCAAACAACATCTAACTAGTCAGTAATTTAAAATAAACAAAAAACAAACAAAAAAATTCAAAGGGAATCAAAGAGGAACTTGTAAAACGTGTTTAAAAAATATGGAAGCCTTGGATAGCCCAGAAAATGAAAAGCTATCAACAAAAAATGAAAAAATTATGATCGGGGTAATATGGGAGTATTAAATGTAGAAGCATACCAGTTATGCAGAAAGCATATATATTTTTTTTCGGCCCAGAAAGCTGACAAACAGGCTCTCCATTTTGGAGCAGTTCAGTTACATTTGTATAGCTTACCCAGGTATATTTAAAATGAAAATTCAGTGATGATTTTTATCGGTTAACTCTGGAGCCGAAACGATATCTACCAATAAATTGGTTATACCTCAGGAGAAATAGTCGCTTGGAATGAAATGTTAAGGACAAGTAAGTTAAAAAAAAGAAAAGGAAAAAAAAGCAGTAGCAGAGAATAATCTCGCACTACCGTGTCAATTCACCTAACGTGATATCAGTGAAATTATAAAGTGTGATGAAATATAACTAATCGACGATGTTAGAATGAATTCTGGATGGGAAGATATAGTTAGAAAAAACAGCAGATCTGATAAAATTAATTGTGCTAATATTAGAGGCAACACCAGACCAGCAGTCTGGTAGTTCAGAAATATAGAGTCCGTAGGATCTGATATGCTTTTACGGCTGTTCAAAGCTTCCCAAGAATCTGAACAGCTAAGTTATTGAGAGAAAGACCGAAATTAATGCAGCAAACTACCAAGTTCATATCAGAGTGGTCAAGTGCAGGGTAACTTCTATTTCACTTAGTATAAAATTTGTTTTTAGATAAACACTCGAAATTATTTTTCTCAGGAATTTTCTCGACAATTTTTATGCAATATTGTAAAGCTGTGTTTCGATTAGGAAAATAACCAGATTATTTGCTTAGAAAAACCTTAACAGAACTGATGTCAATTTCCATGCCACGTTGGCATTCTTGGCAAGCGATAGTCCATAAAGATTCTGAATCTTTGACCGATTCTAACAAGTATGGGTTCGATTCCGGTCAGGGAAAAATAAAAGATAATTAATCATTTAAATACCTCAATTATACAATTCAATCAGTTAATGTTAGTCATATAAATTAGATTAGAGCACCTATGGAGTTGAATGTGGAAGACAGTTTTTAATTAGTTGCATTGCTTTGAAAGCATCGTCTGAGAGCTTTAAATTTGATTTAAGCATCCTTTCACCAAACATCCAATATTGTGGTATTTGTATACATGTACATTATATAACACTATCAGAGCTGAAATTAATTACTTAATATAGATAGAAGATCCAATAAATATGTCTTTCTAATAACACAGTAAAAGTTTAAATGGTAACAAAACTATACACAACAAAACTCATTGGAACTTAACATCTCTAAATTAATTGAAATTTGTATCGCAATCAATGTATGTAGGTCTTACGTACGACCTTTTCGGAGATACTATGGCAAATGTAGCTATGCTTATCCAATGTCGATGATGATGGGGATTTATTACATATTTTATCAGTACTCAGGTGACTGTAAAGGGGAAATTTAATTATCGATGGAAATATGTTGCATGTCTAGAAACTCATTAATCAAAATTAATTCTCTTGTTTTTAGAGATTGCTACTCAATATTTATGTGGTAGATGACTATAGGTTTTTGCTTAATTTATATGAACACCTAATCTCCGGGTGGGTAATAAAATTTATCGCGTGTCATGTTTTACAGATAAATTCACCCTTGCGGAGAAACTGAGATGAAAATGTGTTTGTGAGGATGTTATTTGTATTCAGATATCTTTTAATTGGGATTAAAATACTTAAGTTGTTGGTTGTTGTAGCTGTTTAGAATTCTAAGATTTTTGAGATAGAATTCACATAATATTATCGATGTATCGAATGGGGAAATTTAAAAGCAAAGACTAAAGGATGACTAAGTTTTACGCCAAAATCAATTCGATCTGAGTATTGGCTCTGAACATACCGAATATATCCTAATTGTAACCATAATATTGGTACTATCCATAAACCAGATCCATAAATTAGAAACACATGAACATTTTTTGAATATGTTATGCATTCCATCTTATAATATTTGCCACATTAATTCTTTGACTTATTTATTTAAACTTCAAAATATGTCTGATTACAGATTTTACAAAAAGTATGAAAAAAACAAAAGTAAGCTTAACTGTATAAGCTAAGATGAAAATTAAAGCAGCCAAACTGGTGGTTATAGAGACGAGACATTGATGAAATCGGCATACCATAGTTAAGCCGGTCCCACACAATGTGTGCATTCGTCAAATATTTGTTAATGCATCTCATTTGCCAAGGTGTGTGTAAACGAGACGTATTGCCAAATATTTGGCAAATGCACACATTGTATGGGACCGGCTTTAGTCTGGACTACGGTGGTACCTGACAATTGCTCTGTGGTTACATTATTTACATTATAAGTCAAGTTAATTATTCTCTGAGCTTATTTAACCTCTCTGTCTTTCAAGATTTCTCAAATAAGTTATTTTTTGCAAAGTCAGAGCTATTATTTGACAATCTTCGGGAGCATAATTTAGCTAACATATACTATGGTCAGGCACTGGAGCTGAAAAGTAGCTATAGGCAAATTTGTGTAAAAGATGGAAAATTCTAATAGAGCCATTGTTTTGCATTGCAATTTATTACTTTACTTTTCTTCAAAATTAAAAATTACTTTGTGCAGATATTAACTTATTTTGCCTGCAAACAAATAAGCTCCAGCCTGCATAAATAGCTTAAGTTCCAGAGCATATATTTTGAACGCGGCCATGGAATCTAAATTTTCGATATTTATGCAAATTTATAATGACGGAAACAATAATTATTTCAATTTAATTTTCTGTTAACATATTGGGTAGCTAGGAAAACTATGGAATATATACAGAAAAATAGTGATAGCTGCTGTTATTAATGACATCTATAACCATGTCACTAAACTTCGTAATTTTTTTTTGTTATTTTACCTTATTCATTCATTCAACTATTAAAAGTAGCAAATTGACTTTCCGACTGATATAAGTATTAAAAATAATTTTCGAGGGTGAAGAAAGTTTAGAAATATGCAATTGATTTTAATGACTTTTTGGTGGGAGGGACAAAATATTATAAAAATGAATACTTCTTCAAACACATTCCCGACGCAAGCTATCTTTATTCCTTACAAATGAAGGTCTCTTTAGGAGGTATAGTAATAAAAGAATACATATATATGTATGGATATTGTTACGAGATTTATTTACATTAAATAATAAGCGGCAAGATATATAGCTGCTTTTCACAATTCTATGGTGCTGTATAGCCACTTGGAACATTAAGCGGGAAACATAATTCGACGGTTATCAGCGCTGCTAAATATCAAAACGGTTTGGCAAAAAACGGGATAAATTAAAAAAAAAATAGGAGTATTTCTTGGAAAGCTTGGACAATCAGTTGTGGACCGTGCTGTATAGCTTTCTCTTTCAGTTTCAGCGTAAAAATTTCATTAGCATTCAGAGATTGCCGGAGTTCTTTTAATAATATAATATAAGTTTTTGATTCCGTAATCATAGTAAAATTTGGTAACAAATAAAATAGACATTATACACTTCTTGTCTTACGGCTGGTATTTTTCACGTTGAATTGCATTTCGATTAAATACCGTAATTTCCTGAGGCTGAATTCTGATCAGAAAAAAATGACAAATGACAATGACTTCGTGATTTTTTTCCGAAAATGCTATTCTTACACAATTTAGCGTTAAAATATGACTTATTTTCGAAATGCCGATTTTTAAAAAACTAGGTGACATGACAAATGATCCTTCTCTATGACAATTTTTGCAACCAGTGACTTAGTCTTTGCCACTATGACTTTTGTCATATTCAAGTGGTATATACATTGTCATAGCAACAAGTAATATCAAAGATGGCAAGTATAAAAATAATAAATATTTGTATTTACTATATTATTATATATTGTATTATTGGAAAAAAAATCAATTTTAGCAGCAAACAAGAAAAGGACAAGCTACTCGTTGTAACATTTCAGCAATTATTTTACATACTACCTCCTTTTTTGGATACGCCTCCGCAATAAGATGTGCTCCATTACTTTGTTGTTTGGAACATATTCAATCAGTGCGCAATTGTCAAATTGTCACTGCCATAATTTAAGATACATATAATGTCACCCAACAATCAGAATTAGGTCTGTTCGCGTACTAGCTTGACAGTACAAACTTGTAAAATATTTCCCCTCCGTTCAATTTATTACTTGATTTAACTCGAGTAAAATCGTCGAGTAAAAACTTCGAAAGTGTCAGTTTTGACAGATCGTCGCCGGTTTTCAGTTATTTTTAAAGTTTTCAGTTATTTTTAAAGTTTTTAGTTTTAAAAAAATATAAAAACCTGTTACTCCTCCTCCAGTAGAAGTAGAATGTTCTCCAAGAACATTTCAACGTATTCAAAGTGATAAATTAAATTTGTTTATTGTACTATGTGCTAGGAAATTTTCACCTCGTTATTACAGATCCCGAATATTTGCAAGTTTTTATAAGTTTTTACTCGAACCCGTTCGCGTACTTTGTGAGTGTCACTTTCAGTTTCTCTCTTTATCATACATTTTGGAGTTTTTCATGTTTTTACTTGAAAAAGTACGCTAACAGACCTTATGGCATGGAGACATTGTCGTTCCTTCGAAGTCATTTTGTCATTTCAATTTAATTAGAATCCAGCCACTGGGCTGGGCAGCAATTCGTTACAAAAATAGTAGGCAACATTTTTACATTTTTTTTAATAGTTTCTTTTCAAACCGACACAAAAATGCAAAAATTTTTCTTGTAGGTACCGCAAATTCCTTAAGGATATTTCAAATTTTTTGAGAATAATTTAAACCTAAAAAGAGAAACGAATAAATATAAAAAATATATTTTTTAAAAATAAAACGTTCTTCAAAATACGCACTAAAAAATAGAAAATAATTTCTTCTTTCACTTAATGGGTATCACAAAAGATATCTAGAGTTCCCTTCATTTTACATTTATCTAAATTTTGAAATTATATTACATTTGTGTATAAAATATAAAATTTTCAAAGTACACAAAGAAAGCACAGTCGAAGCAAAGTAATTTAATTAAGTATTTTGATATTAGAAGCTTCAAATTTGGAAGTATTTATTCACTGTAGTATTGAAATTTCAACTGCCCAGACTTCGCTTTCTTTGTGTTCCTTGAAAATTTTATATTTTATACACAAATTTAATATAATTTTAAAATTTAGTTAAATGTAAAATGAAGGGAAACTCTAGAGAACTTTTGTGATGTACTCATTAAGTGAAGGGAGAAACTATTTTATACTTTTTAAGTGCGGATTTAGAGAAGCAGTTTTTATTTAAAAATATTTTTATTTTAATATTCTCTGTTTCATTTGATTAGAATACAAATTTTGATTTATTTGACCTATAGGGGGGGGGGGGGAGGGTGGCGATCACCCCGATCGCCTTCGCTGTATCTGCCCTTGGCAGAGGAACAAAGAAAAGGTCCTGGTGCTTCATGGAACGTACCAGAGAAAAGAATCTAATTGAAACGGCTTAAACTTGTATAAATACTTAAATTCAAATTCAAATTTATTCAACAAACGTATTGCACAATTTAAGGATCTTTATAATTTGTGCAAGATAAAAGTGACAAATAATTCATACATAAATTCATAAAAAGAGGAATAAAAAGAACAAAAGAAAAAACAGAAAATAAAGATAAAGTAAGGTAAGATATGATAACATAAAATAAAAGAAAACGGTAGGGCTTAGAGTAAGAAATGCAAATGTAATAAGACTTATAGAGGATAGTATGGCAGACTGTGAAGGACCTAGGTCAAATTAAATGCAATATCCTATTTGATCTAGAAGTATCTAGGCTTATGCTATTTAATAATTCTTGCCAAAAGAGCTAGCGCACAAAAGTTCATATTAGTAAGCAAATCATTCCGCAAGATTGAGCATCTATATTCCGATACATGACCATATCTGCATAGACCATATACATACCTGATTATAGAGTTGAAGGCAATATTGGGTTTTCTTCTATTAGCGTAGTGTAGCCCACCCGGAAACGGAAGCATCTCAGATGCACTCCAAAAACATTCTACCCAGTTCATTCCTTTTAATGCATTGATGTCCTCGATGGAATGGTATATAAGGTGCCTATATATTTATTTGTACATCTTACCTCTACATAACCTGTAAGGTGATAGGAAGTCTGCTTTATTAATTTTTGGAATGTGAAAAGAAACATTCCTTATTAATTCTTTGGAATATGAAAAAAGACATTCGCCTTCAATTCTTCATTCAAGCATCTCAGAATACCGTACGCTATTAAGTATGAATTTTCCAGAACGTTGGAAAGAACTATTCAATTTAATCTCTCAGGAAGGTGAAGTGAACCACTTTTTCTATTTTTACTGAGAGGTAAAAGAAAAAATTCATCCTGTTGTCTTGGAAAATTGTGTGTCTTCACTTATTCGTATCTCGTACTTCACTTAAAGTAATCTTCTTCTTCTTCTTAAGTAATGTACAAATCAGAATATTTTCGATCTGCACGTACTTTTTCTTGCTACATTGTTCTTAGAAAAACAATGAAATTATATGACGCATTTTCGATCTGCACGCTCTCCCTCCAATTAGCCTCTGCAAATATAGCCGCAAAAATCTCTATCTCTTTTCGATAACAATATGAATGAACAAAGCTATTAATTACCTCTGCCTTCTCTGAGTATATTCCACTTCTCCTGCTGCAAGTTTGGTAAAAATTTCTCAGCCATAGATTTTTACAGGTACTAGTAGATCACGAACAAGTAATATTCTGGTTGGTATCGACGTAAGGTAGCTAGATATCCACAATGTGCAAAGTCCACCAAAAACTGTTCTTATAACAGAGTTAATGTGGTCATCCATAGCAAAAGTGCAATTAAATATATGTAATACCAAGCCTTTTAACGGAGTTGACAAGGGGAGTAATAGTATTAATAATAAATACAGGTAAATATCCATATGTGTCAAATTTTTACCGATATACAATCATGTCCCGGATTCCCGACGACAACGTAGATAGTTGAAGTCTGGTACACGGTATTTTCATAGTAAAGGTAAATAAAATTTCAAACATGAATTATATTGGCCAGCTCCTCCTTGGTGCTGCCATACAAAACTTTTGGTCTTCTCTTTATTTAAATTTTATTTTCATTGAGGCTATAATATTATTAGTCCTTCCTGGACCAACTATAACTTTTTCTCTTGTTAAGTTTCTGTTTTGTAATTCTGTTATATTTTTATAAGCTCACTAGGAAAAATTTACACACTTATGTAATAAATTTACACTTATGTATGTATGTATATCAATATGAATTTACTTTATGAATTTACTACGATTGCTGGTGGAGAATTCGCTATCAATATTTGTGGCATTGTAATATAATTTTCGAGTATATATAGTAATAGTGACAATTATAACGGATAATACAAATTTTTAAATATGTACTTGCGCTTTTGAATCAATCTTGCATAATGACAGAACAAAAACTGTCAATATGTTTGGAACTATTAAATTCTTACAACAGCAACTTTTTATTTTTTTTTTTTTTATTTTGCATAAACCCAGTATTTCATAGTACATATAATATATATAATATTGTGGAAATTTGGAATAACTGAAAAATAGAACCGCACCAAATCCCAGAAATTCTATAGTCAGTTTCATATTACAGTCTCAAGCCTTAACTATATCTGCAATCAATGCACTCGTTCATAACTATGTAAATTAAAAATCTTAAAATTTATATTTTATACACGTCCGAAAATTATGAATAATGCAGGCACACAAAACTATAAAAATCATCGCAATACACAGAAGCAAGCATTTTGCATATTAAATTTTGATTAGCCACTTTCGTCCTCTAACTGGCGCTTGGGATTCAAAATGTTCGTTGTATTTCATGAATATGCAAAATGTTCACTTCAGGGAGAGAATAATTGAAGCAGTTAGGCAAGGATACCTTAATTGCGCATTTTTGAGTTGAAGGTGAATTTGAATTATCACGAGCACTTGGGAAAAGAGATTCATGATTGTGGGGAGGGAGAAAAAATTAGAATTAATTGCAATATTATCAAGGAGATTTAAGAATGACTTTTTTTTTTGTTGTAAATTACGTGTAGTAGGTACGAGTATGTATATATTGTTTTGGTTACAAAATCTGCAATTTAAACAAGAAAAAAATCTTGGTCTTGGACCAATTCTTATGACATATGTATTTTTTATTTATTTTTTCCCTACACTTGTTAGAATCGGTGAATGATGGAGAATAGAAGTGTTTTAAGAACTTTTACCAGTGAGCTAACGAGACAACGAGACAGATCATGAACTTACAATTTATTTTTGCGCTTTCATCGTTACTGGTTAATGCAAGAGGGAAAATGATCTGTCTCGTTAGCTAAGTGATATGTAAGATTAAAATTCTTTTGCTCTTATGATATCCTAGAAAAGATGAATGCCGACATGTAATTTCGTATGGTCAATTTTCAGTTTAATTGATTTGTTAAAGTGGTTTTTCGAATATATTTCTAGAACGGTTCGTCGCACACTAAAAATGATTACAAGCAATTTTGTAGCTATATATTCTGAAAAACTTTTTTTTTCACAGTATGCGTTAAAAACTAAATTGTTTTTATGGCACCACCAAGTTTGGGTTACCCGATTTCAGTGTAGTCCAGTTTTGTAATTATACTGACGATTTTTATAAAACACCGTGCACAAAATTTCAGCTCTCTTCAGTAACGTTTCTTAGGCAGTGTGCAAATATAAAGTGAAAAACGAAGTGTTCGATGGCAATAACCCCTACGAAAATTTCAGCTCTTTAAGTAAACGCGTTCTCGTGTAAAGTCGAGTAAATATTATGCATGCGAGTTGAACCCGGCATTATTTCTATACACTAAAAACGAAATGACAAACTTATGATACCCTATAGATTTCATCTAGAGTCTACAAAATGGGAACTGATTAGGTTGTGGGGAGACACTAGCGATTTAATGAACAAAATCTTCCTGCATTAGTTAATATGTATTTTTCAAGTAGTTATAGTGCAAATTAATAACTTACATTCAAAACCTCGGAAGACCCAATCTATGTATTGTGTGATGTGTCTAGTCCTTATTATTGGGTAACAGTTCTGTACTAACAAAAAGAGGGATATTCAACATACATATAGAAAACCTCTGTTATAATAAGGAAAGAAAATTAGTTATTTTTATTGAGTGCATAATTCGATCAACCATTGTCATGCTAGATCTTGCTATTTCTAGTCAACGACCGGATTCGAAATATTGTTGGTGAGTGTCTCGTCTTTGCATTACTTTGCCTATTCGAAACGATTATTTAATAAAACTTAAGGTGTATAGTAGTTATATTTCCACAGTGTTGGATTATTGTATCAAGAGTGGTAATTTCTTCAAATTATTCTATTTCTTGAAATAAGCTCGGAAAATGAGGACATTCCCGCCATGTAGAAGACCGGTGGGTGGTGATAATGACATGTTTTTTCTGTACATTGAAAATATGAATTTCATTAATAGTGATTCTATTTCTACTGCTACTTAAATTTTAACTACCAAAGTATACGAACAATTAAGTTTTATCATCCTTAAAGCTTTAAACCTTCTTCACTAAAGGATATTAAACAGACCTTTTTAGTACATAACTACTATTGCCATTATGTAATTCCATTACTTGCTCGATATACTTAGTTACGTACTTACATGTTTCGGGAAGTACTTAAGTCCTTGTTAGTTATTCAAGTATATAATTACTAATAATAGAAGCCTATGAGATTTCAAAAACTCCAATTTTAAAATTTTAAAATAATTGTATGCATAATTTCATAAAATTGCGTGAAAAAGGGAAAAAAAAGATAAAAATAACAATTTTTATTATATTTAATTTTAATTTTACTGTTTTTGTTTAATTATGGGTTTCCCTTGATAAAAGAAGTTTTTGGATAATTGATTTAATGGAGCATTTAGAGGCGTACAAATGAACAGACAAGTTTAACCATTGTGGATAACAGTGTTGGTGTTGCACTTGACCACCACACTTTCAACAAAGGAGACCAAAAATGAATAACATAAAAAAAAATTAACTACCTACATTAATTTAATTATAATAATAAAAACCTGGGTTGGTTGTACTTAAATATTTAGAATGCAATTAAAAGTTTATGTGAATGGGACATACACAAAAATTAATACCAATGCCTGGACTTGCATTTTAAGTCTTTTGAATATAAGTAAGTGTGCGTATGTGTGTGCGCGTTTGTGTGCATATAAAAAGCCTATCTACATATAAAAGGCCTACCTATGTATCTATATATGTACATATATGGACAAAAGTGAAACAAAAAGATTTTTTTACTTTATAAAAGCGTTTGTAGTAGTTCGAAATTTTCATCTCATACGTAATATTCTCTACCACTTACGACAAAAATGAATTAAGTTTATACTAATATAATATTGATTACAATCTGCAGCACACAGTATTAAATTTGCAAGAGATTATTCACTCTTAACGACTAATAAATACAAGGATCGATTATTGTCAAACTGATGTTAAAACCTACTACAGTTATTTTAAACACCTCTCCTGTGATATATATTTCTAATAAATGTTTTTAATTACCTACCTGACTAATTCAAGATTTTTGTTTAGCTCATAAAATTTCTGCTGGAATAATATGATATTACTCAGGCATCAATCATAGGTGCACTGCTTTTTGCAAACTCTGATGATGACATATTTTCAGTAATAAAGTATAGCCACATCTATCTTTGTCTGAAGGAATGATGCTCAATCTTATACCCTTAGACTAATATAAAACTCACCGAGGATGAAGTCTACTGTATTAGCAATGATAGATGTCTTTGGCCTTTTATATACTAAAATCTATTCTAATCATGTTTGTACTTGGGTTTAAGACACCATAGTTAAAAGCTATATTCGTCAAAACATTTACGTGGGATGAGTTCTATTCTAGTTACATGTACACATTTTCAATTCGGATTTTTTAATTTATTATATAGTAATTTGAGTGTCATTTAAGATGTAGCTTCGCACACAATATACTTACCAAATAGGGTAGCACAGATCGTTCTTTCTGCAAAGTACATGAAATATAGGTTACTGATTTGATTTTAAGTTCAGGTCGAAATATTGTGTCAGTACATGTAAATGATTTCAATTGCACATATATGTGAGATCACCAAAGCCCAAGCCACCCAGTTTAAGAAACAGATTTTGTTATTTTAGTAGATTTCTATCTCCTTATTTATCCCATCTGCATACATTTCTGAGTAATGTTGCGATCCTTAAAGAATTAAGAACTTCGAAAATTTTTAAAAATATGTAAATCTAGAAAACAATTTTACGAATTAAATTTTTGTCCATTCCAGATTAAAAAATTAATTGTAATGATTGTTAAATATTTTCCTAACAGGAACAAGGAAAGACAGTCTTATATGTTTTGTTTTTCCTTTATTATACTCTCCAATATTATTACTTGATTCAAATACCAGATACTATACTGTCTTGTTATTAATCTAATTTTATAAATTATCGTCGGCCACAAAGCTGATGATAGTGATACAATTTTCGGTTGGATCTCCTTCGAGATTTCAATTTCGAAAATCATTGAATACAGTTTTATAAAGAGTCTATGATCGAACCGATCCACCAGAATGCCATTCCAAATGATTAAATACAAATGCCGAAGTTGTTGGCATAAATTTAATAAGCTTTGAATATCGAAGTACTTTAACTCAAAATTTTACTTAGATATGGAGACAAATTGATTATGCGTTATCATTTAATATGATGGTAACGATCTTCAGATACCTATATTACAGCAACAATTATGACTTGTCGAGAAACATATTGTTCTAAGCATTTATTTTAGGGAATCAATATAGCTTTCTGTTGGTCATACATATCAACGGTATGCCTTAGTTATCTTTTTTTTTCCCATGAGGTCATAAATTGCCACCTTCTGTAAATGATTATAACAAGTAAGTGCCTTTCAGTGCAAGCAACTTCATGCTAAACATTTATTAAAATGTTGCAACACCTTTTACGGTTGCATTTTTATTATTCCCAATTTAACTGCCATCATCAAAGAAATAAAAATAAACTTTAAAATTGCTATTGAAATGAGTGCAAATATAAAGTTCACAGAGATATGAAGCACTCAATTGATAAATATGTATTTAAAAAACCTTGCACCTCCACCATAACCACCATACCACCACTAAATATACATCAAAACTCAAACTTGATGTCCTCACAATAAAGAAAACTCTGACGGATATATTTCCACTTCAAAAAGAAAAAGATTCTCGTGGGTGATGAAATGAACAGATAAATGAAGGTAACGGCAGGTCTAGAAGGGTTCATAATAAACCTAATGCGTCAGAAATATGAACTCCAAAGTGAATGCCCATAAATTCATCATTCTAGCATAGTGCATACTCATACATGCATACATAAAGGAGGCTGGAATTTATTTGAAATATGAACCAAATAACTCGCAAATAGATAACCCGTCGAATCTCGTTCTCCGCATGGAATAAAACACATCGGAATTCATATTCACCCCGCAACCCAAAGTTCGCCCTTAAGTCGGAGTGTAGTAGGTAGGTACCTATGTCAAGTACTCGCCCTCTTGTGAATTATGAAAATTGATGTCAGACCGAAATGGAGTTGCTTCTATCTAATAGAGCCAAGTTTCGTTACATTCTCCCTGCCACGGTCCAACCCCCTCCTTTTTTTGCATCATCAATTCAAGTTCTACACCATTTATTAACAGGGGTGGTTTTCATCGCTCTAAGATGACTAGGAGCAACGGCAGATTAAGTGAATTTTAAATTTCCAATATTACACCACATAGGAAAATGAGTACCTACTAGGTATGTGAAAGTGACATTACAAGGATATCAAGACGTGCGAAATGGAGCAGCATCCTTATTATTTTGGTGATGGCACAGGGAGAACAGACAAGAGATCAAATTTACTCTTTGATAGAAGACAATATC
Organism: Dioctria rufipes; assembly: GCA_963924295.1. Taxonomy (NCBI): domain Eukaryota; kingdom Metazoa; phylum Arthropoda; class Insecta; order Diptera; family Asilidae; genus Dioctria; species Dioctria rufipes. The sequence continues at coordinate 17,662,985 of OZ002740.1, read as the reverse complement.
GAGCAGCTTTCATTTCGCTTGTCATCAGATCCTTACGTTAATGATAAAAATTTTATTGAAAGTTTCTCAAGTAAGGATGACTAGCTCTTTTCGAATTTTGTTATTTAAGGGTAGAGTCGCTTAACATTGCAGGCAGTTCATAGGTATAAATACTAAGAAAAAATTAAAAAAGAAACTGAGATTATTAGGGTTAAAGGTATTTTGCATACTTTAATATTTAAGAAGAAAAAGAAACAGTATTTTGTGATGTCGGGAAATAATGTCAACGTGAAATTACTTTTGACAGAGGTATTAACGATTGCGTCGCAATGATTTAGGGGAGGATAAGCAGAACTATAGTAAAATCAGAAACTGAAGTATAATATCCAAATTATTGCCTAGTTCCTTTGTAAAACTGATATTAAGCTCATATAATAATTATAATAAAGTAATTAAAATTAATCGTTAACTACTTTGAGATTGCTTCGAAAATTACCTATATTAAATAATTAAAAAATATTACCGATAATATTTTACGATCTCCGACTTCTACCTAATATGAGTTAAATGTTAATTTGCAATCGCTGAAGAGGATAAAAACATTTTCGCCTAATCAGTCTTAGTTAAAAGTATAAAGCATAGGTGCGGATTTAAAACGAAATTTAAGACGAAATTGTATGAAAGAAAAAGAAAGTAGTTAAAAATAAATCTGATATAATTGAATATTACCTACTTGTATTTATTTGACACAATTTTGAGAGTTATGTATTTCAAAAGAAGTCCTAATGATTTTTTTCAACTGTGAATAGGTAATTAAAAGTGAGCAAACATATTATTATGGTGATTACATTTAATTGAATATCTGAATCTGAAAATAATTTTCAATTCCTTTTCCAAAACATAGTTATCATTTATTAAAATTAAAATTACGATTGTCGTCGAATAATCAGATTAAATTGTAATTAAATATTTTTGATTTCTATCAAATGATTACAATTAATTAATTAAAAGCAAAACTCTACTAATTTTTTATATTATTTTAGGACGTTGTGCATTTTCGTATCATTATTTTTTTTTGTACGATCTTCCAGTTCTATATAGGTAATACCAACTCCACAAATAATTTGAGGACAACTATGCGGATTTTGCGTCATATCGTTTTACCAATATATTCTCGCAGTTTGGCCGTATCAACACCCACCATTTGTTTAAAATATGTTTGTCAGATAGGATTTCTCACTATTTTTATACTTCATACATTTAACTCTAATTACCTTCATGTGTAACAAAATTCATACAGAAACATAATCCACATTCTATAGCCTCCATCGTAACTTTGAATTAGATCTTTGTCGCTATAGCTTTATATCACTTTACCACGTTTAGTATCGTCACGGGTGATTTAATTAGTATATAGGCGCAGAGAAAATTTAATCAACAATCGGTGTCTAAAGTAATACAAATGTATGGCTTAAGGGTCGAACGCAGCTCTACCGTATTATGACAAATTTATTCAACAAACTCTCTCAATCCGCTTTGATTAATTAAGTTCAAAGCATTCCTCTTTCCATCGATATATTTTTGTTCTTTAGATATCCAAAATGATGTTCAGATACAGAGAGATTCATTCTGTTGATTAATTTACCGCTGATACTTTTGGTGAAGGTCGTGAGATTAAGAATTTGATGAAGACACCATTAAGAGATTTTAGATTGAAGCGCATCCTTTGATCCTGAATAGAATCAATTTTCATCACCTCGTCGACATGTACTCCTTCACCAACCTTGAACATATTAAGATGAGCAAAATCGAAGTTTGGAGGATCAGTACGGCATGAAGGTGGCGACGAGTTGTGGAATTCTGATTGAGCGATGAGCGATGCCTTTAAACTGTGCGGTGACTATCAGATGTGCGCTGATAATTTGGTCTAAAGTTTTAAAAATATGGCAGAAAATAAAGCACTGGTTATGGAATTGGATGTCGGACCTTAAACTGCTGCAGCCGTTTACAAATTTGGAGTTTCAACCACTCTTTTTTTTTTTTTTGAAAATTTTTGTTGAATTGTTTTTCCGTTTTATTTCTGGTTATTCAATCACAACAGAAATAATATTGTTGTTGTTTACTGTAGGCAACAATATCAACATGTAGAATACGCTGGGATCCACTTTGGCCAACTTATATTCTTTCATTTTGGATGTAAACTATCAAGTTATCAGATTTCTTTTGATTACGTCCTCTGTGTATTTGCTGACTCGGTGAAAGTTTTAAGGAAAGGTCTTTCAATCAACGTTGGAGTCCTATTTTCGTCATTGCAATTGCGTGCTACTTTCCATTGAGGTTTTGAATACGCCGTCGGCTCATTTTTGTTATTTCTAATATTGTGTAGCTGGAATTTTTTGTCGTCTGTTCCTGCTGGGCTTTTTGAACGATTTTCAGAATATTATATATAGTCATTGTTTTATCGGAATTAGAGGTCATCTTATATCGGGAGTTAGGTAGAACAACAAAGGAATTGTGGGGTAAACCTAACTCATGTTTCCTACTAGGACTGAGCAAGCCTACCCTGAGAATTCTGGTGTCTATTTTTATTGGCCACTGTTCTCTTAGGGGTCACTTATATAGAATAGGACTTGTTGATAATCCATTATGTAGACTATGGAGGATGGAGAGGAATCCAAAACGGTCACTCACTATCTTTGCAACTATTCGACTCTCTCCGGAAAACGATATAGATTCCTTGGGTCACACCTCCTGGATGAATTGCATGAAGCCGGTAGGGAGCGTTTGGAGCTAATTTTATGGTTTATAAGAGCGTCTGGTTGGGACCTATGAACATTGCTCACGGGTCTGACGGGTAAACAATGAGCCTTCTCATGGCCTACGTTCTGCGGGTCCCTCCCTCTCCCGGGGGACTCAACTTCACTTCAAATTATCCATCCATATTGGGAGTTGATTACATTTTCTATATCCATTTATTGCCGGTCCTGACAAGCGGCAACAGCTTATGGAAGCAGTACGATGACGTTAAACACAGTAAATCCATTTAGATTGATTGCAAAATTTGAGTATTGTGATAGACAAATGGGACTCGTATCGGGCACAAAGAGAATTGGATTGACTATAAAAGGTGAGCCTGAAAATAATTTAGGTATATTCATATACCAACATAATACCATTTGCATTTATCCAGACACTTTGGTTAATTATTTAAGCGCAGTTATACGCTTCTTGAAATTATTATATTAGAAATATTAAGGATGACAGTAAATATACCTCACAGTAGATACTGCTACGGCCACAGAGTTATCTAAGCGGAACTAGTAGGTACGTCCAATTTTCTTCATACCTCGTTGGGCAACCATTTTTATAGATTTTTCCATGCATGGCGGTAAAAATAACGATCCAGAATAACTTTCAACTTAAAAACAATATAATAATAATAAAACACAATTATTGTTTGTTCGCTTGGCGTATTCGATCTGCTTTCTATGATAGTGCTGCTTGAAACCTTAATTCTTGCAACTTAACATAGTTCGACCGTACACTAAGTACGACCGATTACTTCATTTCTCTTAACTTGTTTTTGTAAAATTTTTTTCATCAACTTCCAATACGACCTAGGTTTGTAGGATTCTATATTAACATGAATGTGGATGGCATTTATATGTCAGATATGTGAGCTTTCTACTCTATTAATAGATCGCCAAAAATTTCCGAGTAATGCTGTTTCTTGACTAATGATTAAGATGCTGATTTCGTAATGGTTTGGTACAAGAATTGTCCTTGACCAAAAACAAAAATTTATGCGTACCATACAGTACTGTTACTCAATGGACTCGGACTCTTTAATCTGAATGTCAGTAAAATCATTACTTTGTTCCTGTTTTGACCATTTTTTTCTTATTTTTAAGGTTTGTGTGTTTAGGTAAGTAAGTTTTCCATTTATAGATTTTTCGAAGGCTCTGTAGTAGATAATGGCCTGGACTACTAGTATTTTCATTGACATCGACACTTGACATTTTTCACTTTTGTCATCAACGGTGGAAAAAGGGCTCATTTCTCAGATTGGAAAGCAGAGAAAGATTCATATTCCCTCATAACTAGAGATTAAACTCAGAAAGTTCCTGATAAAAACCCAATGCTAGGTTTCGATGAATTATTGAATATTCAAATCCAAGTATCTCAAGTCCAAGCTAAGTCTTAATAGTTGATAGATATTTAATATATTATTGGTTCTATAGGACATCTTCATCGAACTCAATAGATCTTCTATAAGACTAGTTTCATCTTAAACACTGTGTATTCAACCTAAGTTAAAAGAATCATTATTGAAAGCGGTTTTACAGTTATTAAAAATGCATTAAAAAAAACATAATGAACTTAACCACTGTCTTTTATGCCCAGTGGTTGAAGGTATTATATTCCCTACAACCACCGGATTATGTATAAGTTAAAATATATTTCTTTGTATCTTTTAAATACTAAACTAACAACCGTTTACTGACACATATATATAACTAGCTACTTTAAATATGGAAATGGCTAAATTAATTGAAATCCGTTTGATTAGCAATTAAAATCAGGAAATCCTTGAAATATATGTATAGCATCCATATTTATGCTATCGAAGTATCACCACTATACACAAGTAAATAAGCGAAGTACACATGCATGTATGCACTAATCAACTTATAATCTCTACAATTGAAGTCCCCAAACCTGTATAAATCCCTTACACTCATTAATAATCCAAGTCCAATTTAAAAGATAAGATCGCGCCATAATTTAACTTGAGCTGTAAAACAGCTCCTTCAGGAAATTTGTGGATTTAGTCAACCTACAGGACACACATAGATAAGAGAAGTAACAAATACTGACATATGAAGGGCACGGGGAAGGAGAGGGAAGGTTAGTGTTAAATCCAAGTGTTTAACAAAATTTCCAAGACCAACTGAGATGAGACTTCGCCTGGAATTACATACGTTCTTCTACATTTACATTCCACCCCCATCTAAAAGGATTTAGCTGTTCAGCTAGTGTAACTCTATTACATATGTAAGACACACCCGATAAGCTCCCCTTTGCGGGCAACCGTGTAGAAATAATTCCTATAGTATGTAAAGACAACAACAAAGCCAGCGATAACATCGCCCACTAAATCTGTCTGTATCCTGTATCTTGTACACTTTTTGCAGATATATAATCCCTCTGTTTGTCTTAAAACCTACATCATGCATATAGAAAACAAATTGTGGACATAGCGGAAAGAAATGCGTGAGATAAAAGCTTTTGTCCTTTCTCCACAAAATGATATTTCCTTGTTCTACAGAGTGGAAAATTTATCATCTAGCTGCTGCATTTTGTTGTTAAGTGACTTGGAATAAAAAAATGAAGATAGGAAGCTTTCCTACCCTCCTTCTCTTCCTACTACTCGTACTCTTCGTAAACGACCCACTGGCCTAATTCATATTTCAGGGTTGTGCCTATAAAATCGCTGAAATGCAACACTACATTCCGTTCAAAGAGGTAAAAAGTCGGACTATCCTAAAGGTTTATTTAGTACCATGAGGAAGGATAATAATTCCAGGATTTACAGACACAAAAAACTCGGTGCATAGCAGATGCAGACAATTTTCAGAGTAAGCAGATTTGCGAAATCGTAATGGAAGGAATAGCTACTTGCCCCAAATTCAACAAAATCCTTCAAGACTGATAATAGAGCGTGAGGAATGAGATTTTTAGAGCAGATTATCCTTAAGGAGGAACAATCTTTCTAGCTTTTACATAACCAATGGAAATGAAATATTTTGAATAATAATAAAAAAAAATAATACTTACAACAAATCTGCGCGCAGTCATTACGCTCTGTTGATCCGGAAAATTATTAAATTGTGATAGAAAATGAAAAACAGATGCAAAAAGAGGAGATTGCATTTTTTATCTCTCATGCATCCAGGATATTCTTGTAATGCTTGAATTTTTTTAATTATTCTCGTTATCAACAATTCCAAATTTATTATGGTTTTTTTATTGTTTTTAATTTTCTTAAAACCCACTTCAAGATACGAAAAAACTGATAAAAATCATTTGTTTCTTAATAAAAATTTCGTAACTGTGCCAAACATATTATGGTCCCTCCTAGTGATATTATTATAAGCAAACTACCTTGAACATTATTGGTAAGTGTACCGGGTTTGTGTCTAATAGTCTTATCAGCTAAATTAATTATGAAAATGAATGAATTCAAGTGTTAATAGTTTTAAAGTGTCTAAAAAGTTCGAGTTTTATGCATATCTGGCAAATATTTCCGGCAATGTGTTTTTCTTGAAAAATAATTCATTATGGTCTTACAAGAAACCTATCTAAAAACTGGATGCATTTCAAATTTGTACTTTGGTGTGACAGATGTTTTCAAATGGGAATTAGCGTTACATTTTTCAGGAATAAGGGAAGCATCTGAATTTTGATCATTTATATACCTAGGTCCAGTGGCGTAGGTAATACAGCTGCAGACCACATCAGGCGAGAAGGCCCAACATTTAAGGGCTCCAAGCTGGTAAAAAAAATGTTTAAATGCAGCATTTTATCAGAATAACGCATATATGTATGTATGAGAATGTTGTCATAGGGTTGGCCTATCGTCTAGGTCGGCTATCCGCAATCTTTTTTTGTTTTGGGAACTAGCTGCTCCAATGTTTGAGCGTGGAAGAACATTTCTCAATAACACCCAAATCTATGTGACATTACAAATTTGGAAAGTGAACGCAAAGCACGGCTTGTGTACTCACTGATTTAAAATTCCAACAAAGTGTTTTTTAGAAGCAATGAAAAATTACTGACAATTAAATCAAAATTATGCTAATGCCCTAAACTATCATCCATATATTGAAAATGGACTTTACAAAAATTTTCTGCATCTTAGGTCCTTAGATTTCTTTATGAATTTATAAAAAAATGTGTGTTAAAACGAAACACTATAAAGGGGAATGCACACTTTTCATACAAGTATAGGTCCGACATTTCCAGACATAAGAGATATCTTAAATGATGCATTGTTATACTCTGAACAATTCTAATAACAGTGACAATTTTAATTCAGCAGGGGCAGGCTTTGGCGATCGGATGTAACTTGAGCGACTTTCTTGTGTGAAAAAGTACACTTTTTAGCTTCTCGTCATTGCGAGAAATTGGTGAGTCAAAGAAAATGACTTCCTATGAGAAAAATGTTTACAACAGAGCACTTATGGTCGCGGAAGTAAGAACTGCAAAAATATATGCGAAATATTGTAGCTGGGGTGTATATGACCCAAGTGTATGAAAATGGGGTTTCCTGTGGCAAAACCGCCCCGAGAAAGTTTTCTGAATCGGGCGAAAAGAACGCCACCCGCCGATAGTACTCGGCGCAACTTTTAATTCGATATGAAACATGCGGTATAAGAATAAGCCCGCCGGCGTGTGTTCCTACTTCCACTCCAAAAATATTCAGAGAAAATTTTATTTTCTCCGAATTGTAGCTTGTCATGAGCTGAGACGAGCAGTGAAACCCGTTTTCTGATCAGATATAGCCCTACCGATTTATAGCCGATCTAATGTGTGAAAAATCTAGTACCTCAGTTCGAATAAAAAAGAACGAAATACTAAAAAACTTCTTCTCAGGACCCAGACATATGTACTAGACTTTCCAAGGTGTACTAAGATTGACCCCCAGGCTGCCCTCACTTAATCGAAATGAATATTGTTAAACAAATATGTTCAGAGTATCATAATGCATCGTTTAAGACATCTCTCATGTCTGGTGGTGTTGGGCCTAAAATGGGCATTCCCCTTTGGGAATAGCTGAACCATAGCACTGTTGATAGTTATGCCGCTCTGCCCTTTTGTTTTCATCGATTTAACTGTAATATTTTAAAAATTTTGATAGTATGTAATAGGCAATAGGACACTTAATATTTAAATCAATTGTTGCATTTCCAGAAGGACTAGCACTAATACGTATGCATTTCGGTTTCATCGGTGTTTTGACATAGTTACGATAAGCTCGACCTACTAGTATTAACTGTACAAAATATATATACCTACTGTGATACAGCCATAAATAGAATTATCTAAATTGGATAATTTTCCATTCAATTCAACAAGTGTCAAACTTTAATGTGAGCTTTGGGATTCCCCTCCCCCCAACATTTTGCGAATAATTAAATTTAAAATCAAAACATTAATGAACCTAAAGCACAAATTTTCAATTTTCTATTTTTGGGTCTCCTCCTGTCTCATTTTATAGAACTTTCCAACTCATTTAATTTCAATGTTTTGCAGCTATAGCTATAGGAGGAACAAAATTCAATTCGCCATATGCCCTCGATTCGTGCAGAAACCTCATCATAGACTCATGTTAGAACAATGTTCACAGATTGAATTAAATAACAATGGAAAAACGCGTTCACAAGAGTCGTGTATACCAAGCAAAGCGTAATTTCATATTATAATTCGTGAAGTATTCTATCAGTGTGGGTGGTTGTGTATGTGTGTATATGTTTATGATAATTTGATAAAAGTTTTAATTAACTGGATATGGTAATTCACGCCTTTCTCTACTGCTCTCTGTTGACGGGTTTACGGGCCAATTCAATTGTGGGTTAAAAAGTTATCCTCCGTATATGAAAATCAATTTTAAATGTAAAAAGTTACAAAGTTATCCAGGATGAAAGTGATTAAACAAAGTTGGGGTGGTCGAAAAATATTTGCCATACATATAGAGTTTTCAAAATAAATTGATTTTCAATACACCCAACGCGTGGGGACTATAACGAAGTTGATATATAGGTTATCAAATTTTATGGTCCACATTTATTTAAATTTCATATTTTCCAATTAAGTGTTAAGTCAAATTATACAGGGTGACTCGCAGTGGAAGTTCGTAGACTTCCAAAGAAGGTAAACAATTCATTTGTTGTATAATTTACAGCAAAATCTTACTTCCAAACCATGCACATAAAATGCACTACAATTCTGGACGGCTCGAAAATAGTGATGCTGAGCTCTTCTCCAAGTAGAAGCAGAAAATTCTTAGAAAAACGAATTTTGCCCCAGTAGGAACAAAACTTTTTCCAATTAAAGGTAGAACTCTAGAGTAGAGCTTTTCCAAAGAGTAAAATATTTTTTAGCTCGCAAAAATGATGTAGATACGGAGTAAAAATATCCGTCAGAAATACGCGAAATGTCAGTTTTGAAACAAGTCTCTAGTTTAAGCTTTTCAATTTATTTTAAAAAATATACCTTTATATCTTGCGTCAATGCATATGCACTTATTGTCCACTAGATCTCGTTAAGTACTAATGTGCGGTGCAACGCTTGGGTGTGGAGCATTAAGTTCAAATCAGATGAAGTTTTGCTTTAGAAGAAACTAATCAATAAAGAGTTTAAAATATAACGAATTGAAAGAAGCTTTATTTGTAGAGCAACCCATTCGAGTAGGAACGATATTTCAAGCTTTAATCGGAGCAATCATGTCTTTTATGCAACCAATTTAATCTACTCATAGCATACAGTCTCTGCCCTAATCACAAGAATTCATTTCAATAGCTCCTTCATCATTAAAGAGAAACGTAGGTAGCACATCATAATGATTACCTTACCATGCATATATAATTCATTTACCTCACTCGTCCGCCAGAATCATAAAAAAAAATCTTTCTCAGTTAAGGAGAAATATAGATCATATTATAAGACAGTCATTATCTTATTGTCCTGGCATAATATTAAAAAGGCAACAATGAGTGCGGAACCAACCGTATACAACTTTGGAATTTATTCAATGAAAGCCTTAGCAGGGGCGTAAATTATTTCGAAAAAGCTACGTTTTACTTCGTGTCCCATAGAAATGAACATACGCAAACTCTTGAATGCATATGAGTCCGATAAGTTAGAGGTGTTTAACTATTTACGTTGACTTTGTAGTTGCAAAGACGCTGCCACAATTTCAGCGTCTCTGTGGTATGCCTGTGCTACAGTCAGTTTGAGACGAAAGCGGCTCCATTAAAATCATTCGATTAGAGGTTGGATATGGTGTTAGGTGGTACAGATGCGGAAAAGATTTCAGCGTCTCTGTTGTGTGTATATTGGACTGTGTCACAGTAGGTTTGAGTTGAAATCACGTATAATCAAGCACTGGCCATTGCTAGCTGAGTCGGAGGTTAGATGTGATGCTGGATGTTATGATGCTGGGACGCTACGTTTGATTCAGCATTCAGCGTCCCATAGGATTTTATGTATATATATTTGAATTCATTTTTTGTTTGAAGAAAGAAATTGGGCATTTCATACAAAAACTTTCCGCTTGAATTTAGTGCTACTACAGAAGTAATAATTTTTCGACTGTTTTGTTTTTATTCTGGTAACTCGATAAAAATTAGCATATGTATGTATATATACGAGTACCGGAGAACATCAGACGAAGAAAAAATGGTGTAGGTTAGTTATTTTGTCGAGTGTTGAATAACTTGAATAACTTGACACCAGTTAGTTACTTGGGACACTGTTTAAATATAAACTCCTACATTTTTCTTAAAAACGGTACCAGGAATGCAGGGGGGGGTGGGTGTTAGAGCCCAATGGCTGTGCATTTGTTCTAATATAAGGTCTAAGGTAGACGCCTAGGAAATTGCGAACAAGCTTCTCAAACAATTTTCACTTATGATATGATGAGTGAGGAAAAATACACTAAAACTCGAATTGGATATATTTTGGGTATTCCTAAAGTATGAGAGCAAATTTTAAATTGAACGGTTAATTTAATAAAAGAAATCAACAATACATTTCAGGAGTAAGAAGGATAATGATATTAAATTCTGTGGAAAGCTTAAAAAGTTTTATGTTTAACGGTAACTGATATGGATGGCGTCTTTTTGAAATAGATTTTTTCACCCTTATTCAATTGCTTTAAATTTTTTTTACCTCGATTATAATATTTTTTCACTTTATTCTTAAATATATGTAAGCGTTTATTATACGCTTTTGTGTTGACTAATTGAGGCATAAAATTAGTTTTTAATATTGGTAATTTCATTCTTAGATTTCTGAACATTAATAGCTATGCTGGGGATTTCAGATGATTGCTTTTGGATATAGTATTTCTATATTTCAACAAATGAATAGGTTTTTCATAGTCTGAATATATTATTCTGCAAACCCTTTCTATATAGAAATATAGGGACTCAATAATCAAGGTTTCACAAAAATTCTTTTATTTGCCTGAATTAAAAGGAACAATGTTGTCTGAAAACAAATTTTTCGGAGCACGTAGTATACCTAGCAAATATAGATTCAATATGTATTATAAAAATTTTACTTGCATGGCTAATGTTTAGGGATTTATATTTAGAGTAGTTGCCAATAACGATGAAGTCGAAAAGGTGTATACTGACTTTATTCCAAGGTATATGTCCTCTAGCTCATGAGGTAATATTTTCTCTGTACTATATTTAATCTGTGTCGAAGACAAACCCCAAGTAACATTAGAGGATGAATTTTCAATTTTGGTTAAAATTGTGTAAGAAAGACATAATAATGTCCACTCACCTTTGAGGTAAATTATGAAGGAAATATTACTTAACAAAATTCTTTAAATTAAGCCTTCAAAGCACTCTTAATTTTTTAATTAATTATTAGGGACGTCATATTTCCTTTTTAATTCACGTCATAGGAACAAGGGAAAATGGGAAATTAATAAGGAAAATTTCCTAAATCTGAGGTAAATTATTTTAGTTTTTACGTTAATTTTACTTTACTGTGCAATTTTAAGAAGTTATATTGACTTTGAAATAGCATGTAGCATTTAAGGATATTAAACATGTGTGTGTGACAAAGCCAAATATAGCCGTTTTTTCCGACTGAAAAATGTGTAATGTTTTAATAACCAAGCACGTTGTTTTTTACACGCTGGTGAGAGAGAGATTTCTCTTTTAGTATGCGCTCGCCGACCTAGACTATGTCTATAACGCTTTCCAATCCCAGCCTTATTGTCTTAATAAAAAATAAATAAATAAATAAATATAAAAGAAAGAATAATTAAAAAAATAAAAATATAAAAGAAAAATAAAAATAAAATAAAAAGTTATCGCTTTCTTAATTTACATCCAATGTATGTTTCAGTTTTAGTTTTCTAGATTTATAAGCTTTTTAAAGTTTCACGGCGGAACACATACTATGACATCTTTCAATATCCAGATGATCTTCGTGGAGAATATTTAAGATTTTCGACCGTAATTTACTTAGTATTATAAAAAAAAAAACTCAAGATCATCACAAAAATTAAAATATGGGTTTGCTTAATAGTTTACTTGTTGTTGGTATTATCCCATCAGGCCAATCCTAAGGACCGATAATATTCTATAACTTACTTTAATCAAGGATCGACCTTCTAATGACGAACGGTGAATATGAATATTCAAGTTTGCCTGCAAATATAGGTCCTTTTTAACTTTAAGCCTTTGCCCAGAAGCATGTTGATGAAATTTTATGCATCCGATAATAATAGCAAGTTATCGTTTTTCAATCAGCCGGTAATTTCACTGGGCGTCTATTAGGGCTGCAGATGTATAGGAATTGCGGCACCAATTGCATTGTGTGACAAAATCAATTCTTTCTTTGGGCTAAAATACGTAAAATATGTTATTTTTGAAGCTTCTGAATTTAAATATTTATTTTTTTTTTAATACAAAACACCACATTTTATCTTTGACTGGATGAATACTATTACATCACATGGTTGCTTGAGTATTGGCGCTTAATTATCGGAAACACCCTGTATATTTGTATATCTCAGGAAGCTCTGTTCGTTCCATTCAAATGAGCTCTCTCAGTTACAAGCCGGATTTCTCATAATACAAGTAAATGGAAATATTTCACATACCTACACTTATCTAAAATAAAATTAAAAACCATTCTGACGTAAAGTGCCATATAAAACAATTCCACAACCGACAAAATAAATACAAAACAATCGAAAAAATTCTAAAATAAACGCCAAATACGATAGCTTCTGTAAAGTATACTTCTCTGTGTATGTGAATAGGTAGGTACTACACCAAATGACCTATTTTTGTTGGAACGGTTCATAAATTATTCCAAGCAGAAGAAGGCACCTGTGTCGTAAAATCCATGTTAAAACGATGGGGCACACTAAATAATTCATCAGCCTGAATGTTAACTTGAACCAAATTAGGGTTATCAAGTGATACCTATATTGTCACCAAATTGTAAAATTTTCCTAAGCTTTTGAATAATGCAAAAATTGAAAACAGTTGCCACGCCACCTTTTACAATTGTTCCATTTTCAGGAAGTTACGAATTTTAATTCAATTCGATGACAATTTTTAGAGATTGCTTGTGACCTACACCTTCATAATTATGGTGCAAGCAAAGCAATTAAATCCTGTTAATATTATTGCAGCAGATAGAATCTGTCAAAACAACGAAACATCTTTTCTAAGCATAGAACAACACACTTATGAGATTGGTCTACAACATGACTTCAAACAATTTCTAAATATTAATTATATTAATTAATATTTCCCATGGAGTTCTGCATACAATGAACTCCTAACTGTGACCATGCACCCTGTAGTTTTTAAGATACAGGGTGTTTTGTGAAAAACTAACTTTTTTTCTTAATCACCGTGTAAATCCTAAATGCTTGGTATGCCCCCCCCCCCTGTCATACAATTTTTTGTTCATCTAGGTGAGTACTGCCACCTACCGCTCTACTGAATTCCTAGTGGTAAATACTCTGTATGTAATTTTGGGAAGAGAGCTGTGAGCTTCTGATGTTGATTTACTTTCAGAATAAGAGAATACCTAGGAGAACATCTACAGACTAATATCGAGAAATTAAAATTAGCGAATTCAGTCTTCTCAACTTTCAAAGGACTGATTCTAGATTTCCGCTCCTTTTAAATGCCGAGGAAGAAAGTCACAGGGACGAAGGATATCTTTAGAGATTCCATCCGATTGGCATATTTCTTTACAGCTTGAAGAATGGTGAAGGTTGATCGATCTAAGGGGTTTCTCGGATATTGAGGAGTCCTATGACAGATCCTTCTGTAACTCAACTCATCGGCATTCAGTTGATAGGGAAGTGAGCGATAGTGCTTGCAAATCATAAGACGATCAATTGTAACCGTGCAGTTGTGAAGTTATTTCGTTATCACAGAAGCAATAAATAATAGATGTATCGGTGCCAAGTTATAGGTGCTAACCCTCATATTAACATAAAGATCTCCAATTCACATGCACAAGAGAGCATCGACAATGATACTGGAAACCTCAGTCTAACATCACAACTCTGCTCTTGTAAGTAAAGCATACAGCAGCTAGTACTGCGTACAAGATATATGTGGAGGTAGTTCTGATAAAATAACTTGGAATGGGCCTCAAGACTATTGGAAATGCTCTCAATGAAATTTCCGAACTTTTATTAATGATATCAGACCGTATGCCGATGAGGCTCATATTGTTACAGATATCGAAAATAGTAGTTTGATGGTGAATAGAAAGGCCTAATATATCCTTAATATCCCCAAAAGAGGACTAGTATTGTACACAGATGAGTTGAAAATTGGGGCTAGAGTCTGGAGCGACAAGTTTTATACAAATGTCTATAGTTATGGGTAGGCATAGAATGGTCATCCTCAATAAATTATGTCTTAACACTATGATGAGATCGTAGAGGCACACTTTACTGTCTTCTTAGTTTGTTCATTGGTCTGAATTGTTTTAAGTTTGTATAAATGTGGAAGTTAGCACAATTATGTATGCACATAATTTTATACCTCTCATAGCCTTCTAGATCGAGTACATAGTGAGCCTAGTTATTCACCATATGAAAAGGATTCAGTTATAGATATCCAAAAGTAGCCATTTCATGCCTATAATATGGAACTGCTTGAGGATGTTATGATATCCGTCTCCACTACATAAGAAATGTGGTCATCTGAACCTTTCCTTCCGAGCATTCCAGCGGCTACGCCCCTCTGTGTAAATAGGAAGAGTGGTTGTATGCTAAGATTGGCTTCTGAGGACATGTCGGATAGGCTACAGTTTACATGTTTATTGATAGCCCCATATTCTAGCAACATCTAGAGACTATGTTATGTAAAAGTTTATATAAGGTCCGACAAAAGCATTTCAAATAAAGTCGGCTCTTAAAGTACAATCATAACCAAGAGTCATAGTAGTGGGATTAAAACTTCGCCTTATGGGCAACCTATAGTGATTCTGAATTTTGGCGATTCGCTGGTTAAAGTAGTTGTTATGTCATTCGATTACCCTTTTGATCGTGTCAAATAGTATTGTCGAATGCGTCTTATATGCCTATGAAGAAAAAGGACAGGATCTTCTTGACTTGCGAGGCTTTCCCAATGGTCTTTATTAGGCGGTTGTTTGCAACTCCTGTGGATTTCTGGGATTGGTAGCCACATTGGTTGGCATAGAACGGACAATAACAGTAGTTTTAGCTGTAGCTGGCAGATCTGAATTATTTTTGAATATCACATCTTCCAAGTACAACACCTTCGTCATGTTCATCAACTGCTTCTGGTTAGTTGATTAAAACAGGATGTGTCATACTAATTCCTCTAAGTCTACGCCAGTTAGTAAGATCACCACCTAAAACATAAGACGGGTTAGGGTTAGCTTCAAAATCCTTTACCATGAACTGCTGCAACTGAATGGAAAGCAGTGCAAAAGACTCAACTACCAGAAGCCAAAACTTGGATACTTATGTGTGTTTAATCCTGCCGCAAAACTCTATCTGCATGACTTGATCGACGTTTTGTGCCCAATGGTTCTATATGAGCAAAATATAGCAGTTACAACTTTTATGACCAAGTTTATATACTTTTGATTTTACATAGAAGTAGACACCATGAAGTATCTCCTAAACCGTTGAAGATACAACTTTGCGGACCATTTTAATAAAAAAAATTTGGTAAGTTAGTATGACCACGTATGTAAATATCTCAAATGTCAGTTAGAGCTCGGGAGTTGCGAGGTCGCGTATTCTACCAGAAGTGAGACATTGCTACCAGCTGAACACTTAACGTCTTCGTCACTTGCATTGCAGGGTGGGAATTTGTGTTTCTGTTCATCTCTCATCAGGATCTCTTGCATAATACTAGAACTTTTATGGCATTTCAAAAATACTTTCATGCAGTAGATATGCCTATTTCTATCGACTTCATATAGGCTTTAAATATCTTGCATACACATATACTTCCTTTTGGACATACATATATACACACATACATACATATTACATTTATTCAATCAAAAATGTTTTCAAAAATTCCATTGTAAACCACGAAATATTGTCGAGAAATGAAACATTTCCAATTTTTCAAAGGATATGACACTTTTTATCAGACCATGTGCAAGCTCAGCTAATTTCCTCTCAACAAAAGTGTTCAAATAACATGTGAAGGAAGATAAACATACAGCAAACATATACACACAAAGGCACACACACCCATTCATTCAATCATAAGAAAAAGTATGGCAAGGAATAGTATGAGAAGGAGTGAGATTTTATCCTATACCTATATAACTGATGAAACAGAACTGCAAAACTAAACGACAGCGATACAGGGTGCACATTAAGTGCTTATCCCACTCAGCAAACTTTATGTACACTTCGCACAAAGATTTCACATTTTTTTCGTTTTCTTTATGATTTATTATGCCACCCAAAGTTCATATCCTTTTTGAAATTTATCAACTTTTTCTGCAGTAGTGAAATAGAAACTCCTTTTAGGTAGATATAAGATGGCTCTTTTGTACATAAACATAGTGCGCGGTTAAAAAGGTTACACAATTTCTCTGATTACAGTGTGAAGGAAAATAGATTCTATCTGTAAAGTTAATAAATTTTGATAGCGTTAGATAAACCTGCAGCGGTTTTTTTTCCCTTTCTTCGAATATTATTTTGTTTTATTAGTAGCAAATCGTACCACGAAAACTTTTAACTTCTTTTATCGTTATGGAAGTGCTGTAGACGCTCTGATTTTCACAGCTATAGCTGATAAGGCTATCATCTCTCATCGTAGTATAACGATGGACTATATACTTAAATTAAGTGTATGTAATTCAATAACTAGTAAGCAGAATTTTCAGGAATTAGTATCCGTGGAAGCGGAGATAAAAGCGTGAGAAATAATCAACATAACATAGGTGGTCCACAAGGTTTATTACCAACCTTATCGTTTCATCGAATACAAGACTAACATATATTATAGAGGAAGCAACAACTAGCACCTGCTCCGGTATAGTTACTCAAGTTACGGTCAATGATCCTAGCTAAGGAAGAAAACCTTACTACGAATTAGCCTAGTGACACTACACGTCATCTGAGCCACGAAAAAGGAGCTATCAAGTACAGAGAAATTTCCGCTTTATCAGATTAACCTGAACATTTAAAAATACGTTGCAGTTCATAACGATGAAAAATTCGATTCTTTTTTTCATTTTTTTTTTATATAAATTTCGCCCTTAAAGTGTTAAGAACACTTGGATACACGGATATTTTAGAATTGACAGCCTGTTCAACCAGTTCTCGCAGGAAGAAGAAGGGTTTCTGTATGGTGCTGGAATAGCTGAAGTAAGTTGTCAAAGATTTTTTTTATAATGTTGCACTTAAAATACATTTTTCAGCACGCGGGGCGCTCTCCAGCTTCAACAGCTTGACCGATTCACATAAATGAAAGGAAATTCAATTTTCAAGGCCATCAGGAACCGAGTTTTGGAAAAAAATTATTTAGAAATAGTTTTTTCGTTCGCGTTGAAGCCAAAAACAAAATAACAAGGAAAAAATTAGGGGTTTTTCAAGGGGCTAGCATTTCGTTATTCAAGGTCAGAAGCCCCCCACCCCCGTAATTTAATAATAATTTTAAACCCTATTTGTTCCGGATGAATTGATAAAGCTGTGGAGTACTCCACGCAAACCAAAACACGCCGTGCACGACTTCGATTGATCGGAATTGGAGCTCCCAT
Source organism: Dioctria rufipes (assembly GCA_963924295.1). Lineage (NCBI taxonomy): Eukaryota > Metazoa > Arthropoda > Insecta > Diptera > Asilidae > Dioctria > Dioctria rufipes. Next base: position 17,644,964 of record OZ002740.1, on the reverse strand, counting down.
TTTTGATTTTTATTTATAAATAAAATTGAAATTTAGTTTCCATTGATAGAAGAATAAAATAAGTTGAAATCTATTTTAAAAAGTATTTATTTTATGCAAAAAAAAAAAAACATTTATTAAAATTACAAAATACAAAAAGTAATTCAAAAATAACAAAATCAATTTTTTTTGTTTTTACTAACAATGTTCTCTGAAAGCTCTTTCACCATTTCGAATATACACAATGATACAAACATAAATTTCCCTCTGGTGACCTTGATACCTCATTTTCCGTGACGCTAAAGTTGCCTGTTTTTAGAGGAGGACTCTCTCTTAAATTTATGTAATGCACTTATTTTGTTTTTTATTTTTAAATTTTCTTTTTAATATTTTAATTTTTTTTATTTCTATTTTCTTTTTCTTTTTCTGGATATTTTTTGTTTTTAATAAAAAAAAAAGCTAGCTAGGATTTTCTTGAGGGTTAATATTACCTTGTGTTCACTAAATGCCACGTGATTTTCTGAGACGTACTACGAAGGATACCAAAGGGATACAGAGATATGAGATTTTGTGCACATGAAAGTGTTAGTCTTTAGCTACAAAAAACATATTTTATTTTAACTTTACGATACAAAGTGGCGCCATACCAACGCACACAAGGAAAAAAAAGTATCTCGGACGGTTGATATGGGCGTACCGCTACAGGTCACAATTTTTAATTTGGAACAAAAAACCAAAAGATTTCTCAAAATATAGTTCAAAATATAGTGAACGCCGTAGGATTTTTCGAAAAATTGATTTAAAAAATATTACATTAATTGGAACCTTCTCTTCTTGTTTTTCGAAAAATCGGCCGAAAATCATTTATAAAATTTATAAAAACAATTTATCAAAAAAATCTTCGACGTTAAATAGAAAATAGTGTTTTAAAGTTGCAATGAAAAACTTAAGCCAGTCGGATCAAAATTGATAGAGCTAATGGTGCCCAGTTTGAAAAACACGGTTTCGAGAAAAACGGTTTTAAAAATAGGGCAAGAGAGAGACATCTATTATTCAAAATTAAAATCTCAAAACTGATATGTTTCGTTATAATAAAAACCCCAAATGCAAGCTTTTCCGCGCAATTCCGTTAATTTTGGTTCACGACTACGCTTGTAAAGACGACCCCCCCCCCCCCATTACATCTACTGTTTTTTATCATTCTTGGATACTTAAAAGAGCGCTTAAGCAAAAAAAAAAGTGAAAAACGTCACAAGGTGATAATACCCCTTAAGTTAATTATGTGGTTAATTTTTTGGAGAATCTTGAAATTAGCAGTTAAATTCTCCCTCCTGAGAGTTACGTGTTTGGAAAGTGGGAGAGGGGCGGAAGGCGGATGGAGCGGGTTAGAATACTTAGCGGGATGATAAAGCCTTTTTGCGTTATTTCAACAAACCAATAACCTAAGCTCAGGCTACTCTTGATACTTCATTGTAAAACAATTTGCCTCCATAAAACATATCGGAATCACACGGTACACTTTCTCCAGCATTTTAAAGCTGTTAGACCAAATATGGTAGATAACTAACAAGTGGAAGTGTTTATCGCAGCACGGCAAGGTTGCGCTAGTCACTGGAACTGAATAGTTAGTACCTAGTTATTTTTATATTTTTAAAGTTAACCCATTGAGCGAGTTAATACCAAGCCAACCCTTCAAAATGTATTTTATCGCATAATCACTTTTCCTTAGTTTTTTTTTATATCGTGATAAGAACCTCAGCTTTTCACTCTCTGCTCTCTTTGGTGTTTTTTTATCTTCCTACCTTTTTTGTAATAGTACTTTTTTGTTTGTTTCTCCGTGTCACTTGTGTGTCAAAATGACTGACTTCGAATGGCTGTTGGCTTCATCTACTAAAGCTCTGATAACAAAAACATCCTTATTTACCACTTCCAGCCTCATTTCCCAGTTTTTCGTAGACGATTCAAACTGGTTCAAAATATGTAGCTAATAATTTATGGAATTTTATTGCATTTTCCCAATTATACCAAATAGTAATTGGCTTACTTCAAAACATTCTAGCTTAATGCTTGAAATGTGGAAATTTGGTTGAGATTCTCTGGTTTTGTCAAATATCGCCATATGTTTTAAGTCTGGAATTTTCTAATGTTTTCGATCTAAAAGGTGCTTTAGCTCATTTTTAGAGCCGGAAAATTAAAGTTCGGCGCGAAATCTTGTTTTTTGTTTGATAAGGTTATATTTGGTAAGTGTGGTGCTCTGCTCATAGGACACCTTAGCAGAGAAGAATGGACGAGGTTCATTACATGGTAATATACCGAAGAGGATTAACACCTCCCTTCAATTTTCAAGGGTTGAGCTTCTATGCCTTACATCATCTTTATAAGTAACTTGAATTTAACAATATTGAAATTACAATTTAATCCTATACTTTCTACTAATTCCAGGTGGGCAAAATCCTTTGGAAGATTAATTCTGACAATAAAGTCGAAACACTTTATTTAAAACATCCAACTCCTTAAAAGTCCAGCCAGACTCCTCAACTGGCGGCTTCATTTACTCGGGAAGGGAAAATCATGTCGGTTTTCTATTCATCGTGCAAAAACCTATGATAAGTGTGGCCAAATTGCCTATGTCGATGTCCTTTTCAGCGATTTAAAATCAAGAATCAATAACGAGAAGCAGTATGGAAGAAGTTAGGCGATTCTGGACTAAAAAATGAGATACCGCAATGTCTGGTATTGTGTCATCCTCAAAATCCGAAAACACACCGTTCACATTAACTGAATTAAAAAGTTAGCTTTGGATATAAAGGCCGGGGGACGCATAATACAGTATGATCCTACGTACATCGTGCCTCTTTTAAACAACGACGGAATAAAATTCTGCTGCCGCTAAAACATCCTAAAATAAATATCCTAGAAGTAGGAATTCTTATCCTTATCAAAGCTAACATTAGGGGATGTAATTCGCGTTATGTTTAATGGTTGAACAGCTGACTGGTATTCAGAGTAAGCTTTAACGTGTCTATGATGATATGAAAGATATTTATAAATGTTTGCTTCTTAATGACGACAGAGAGACAGCCTATATTAGATACGGCCATATAAATCAATAACATCGTATAATGGGTATCATCATCATTCAGTCATATAACTGTACTCAATATGACGGCTTCATATTATTCTAATATATTCTCAAATTAAGTTAACTACTAAATTCCTTTATCAGAAGCAATGGTCTGGAAAAAAAAGAGTAATTTATTTCATTCACCAAGATGATCCTAAAGGAAGCAAGTTAAATTTATTCTAGTTGGTAGTCTTCTTATGTGTAGTAGGTATACCCACGAGAAAGTAATCAAAAATCGTTTTAGAACATATTCTTTATGGGACCATAAGAAACCTGTTCAAGCTTTCTCTTATAAACAGAAACAGACAGATAACGCGCCCACTCACATAAATCTCTGAAGAGCTCTGGTTTCATGGAGGCGAAACATATAGACTCAAGTATTAAACATTTTCGCTGCGTCTGACTTCAATGGATGGCTCTTTTCGCTGTGTTGATATTAAAATACAGGGGCACGTTCAAAATATATCAACAATTTCCCATAAATAAACTCAATTTATTGTTATGTTCTCCTTTGACGTAAAATTGGAAAATTACTCTCCAGGGAAAATGATGTAAAATGAAACAAAACCGGACGACCGTTTTCCGATAATTTTCCGCATGTATAAATAAATGAATTTTTTATTAGGCCGTTTTAGTCGTTACTTGGTGATCCAAGTGATTTATGTGCATAATAATAATAATATGGTGGTGAAGGGGGGATATTTATACTTTGATTTATAACAAGATGTAAATTAGTTCATAGAATTTTGACGCACACAAATACACACATATGCAAAAAGAATAATTAATGTTGGTGAAAATTGCGAAATTTTGTATAATTAGTGATAAAATGTTTAAATTGTAATTAAAACAAAAGAGAGTCAAAAATTAATGAAGAGTATCGTTCATCAAGAACCATGCATATGTATATGTCATCAATGGGAATATATTTATTCATCTTTTAATGTATTACAGATTAAGACAGAATCAATATCGAAATTAATACGGAAAATGTGTTTGAGTTGAGAGCAAACTACGACAGGATAATTTAATGGAATTATAGGCCTTTATTAAGTCGTTCCTTAGTATATGTCCACAACCATAAGCACACATTGGAATCTTGTAATGAATTCCAACGATCAGCCACTCATAGACCATAAACTTGTTTGAAACAGGTAGACGCACTGGTCTCCATCACCTGCCTATTGCAGCCAGTGCTATGAAAGGCAAGTCTAGAGGCCGTAGATATCAGCATCAATAGTCATAGTTTAGCTTCAAGCCACAGCACGTTACCTTTCATCCTATGCTAAAATTCCACACAGATACAACCAGAATTCTAAACAGGAATGAATTCACTGCCGTTTGGTTTCGTGATGTCGAAAAAGCTTTCGATTCGGTTTGAACAGCAGGACTCATCTTCACGCTAAACCAGTTCGATTTTCTTCCACACCTCAAAAAGCTTATGCACAATTTCTTAACTTTTAGAAAATTTTTTGTGGAACTAGAAAGCCACAAATCATCACTCAAGGCAATTGAAGCTGGTGTTCTTTAGGGCTACATCCTATGTTCAATAGCTTTCAACTTGTACACTTCAAAGATCAACTTCCAAACGAAAATGAGACAAAAGCTGTCTATTCAAATGACTCTTTTACATACGGTCAATCTCGTTACCCAAATTTGGCTATAAACAAAGGCAACCTTCACCTAAAAAAGCTAGATTCGTATCACAAAAAATGGGAGATAAAAACAGATGTCCAAAAATTCGAGCTAATCAGGATTCGAAAACCTCCAACTGGACGGAACTGGAAAACGTCTAAATCCATAGAGACTATCTACAATTTGGGAATTATTAAGCCCACAGAAAAGGCCAAATACCTAGGTGTCAGTTTCCAGAAACTCTTTAAGTTCAATTACCAAGTGAGGGCGATAATTAACAAAGCCAATTTCGTTTACAGCGTGCTCAGGTCAATGATTCACATCAGGGATGGATTCTCAACGAGAACCAAACTTCTGCTATACAAGCAACTTATATGTACGACCGGTCATAACCTACTGTCTTCCTATATGGCACGTGATTTCTGCCTTAGAACTAGCACTGGAACTCCGTAGATAAGCCAACGGAAAATAGTTTTGCAACGACGTAGTTTACTGGGCGGCCAATGTCACACATATCAAGGAAATTCTATTCGAATTTCCCGAGAAGCAAGTATCAAAAGCCCCAAATCACTCTAACCCAATCGTAAATAGCTTGACGGATCTTTTCTTACCGGACAACTTTAAATACCTTTCACCTCTTCTCTTAACCAAGCACGAGGCTAGAAACATCTACCATCTAAATGAGGCTAAAATAAGTTTCTACAACCACATACCTGAATACTACCAGGGGTAATCAGCGAAATCATTTCTTTAGGAACCATCGGTTCCTAAACTCTTGCAACAATCCAAATTCTAACCTCTCCTATATCCTTTCCCGCCATCCCATTAACAACTAACTCTAAAAAGGAGAATGACATTATAGCACGGCTGATATAGCGCATCATCTGGAAAGGAAAAATTTCAAAGAAGACCAAAGACAGTCGTCAATAGGGGTACAAAATATAACACCGAGCCAAACTGATGCCTAAAAATGAGCCTCAAAGACTAAAGAGGATCATGAAACATAGATAGTACATCGAGGCAGACTACGGCAATCCAGAAAAATCCGACAAAACTGATTTAACTTGGCTTGTCGTAGAGATCAGTTAATCTCCCCGGGTAGACCAAGAAAAGATCTTGCAGTGCGATAACTTGCAAGATCAAAACTTTCATTGAAAGGGAACATCCTACCAATAATATGCCAGTATAGTGAAATGCGACCACCCACCTAACTACACTGTTCTGGGGAATACGATACCATCCGGATTCTGCTTGTTGACGCGTGCATCCACGCCTAATCTAGAGAATACGAGACCATTCGTATTCTGTTCACTCAGACATGAGCGTATCCCTGTCCGCTCTAGGGAATACAAGCACATCCGTATTCCCATGTTTTTAATACAAGTCAGGAGAAGATATAAACCAGAAGCTTTAGAACAACAAAATTTATAGGTGTTAAGGGAATTTCCATAGAATTACATTCTACAACATAAATCTCGTGAAAAAATATGAAGTGCACTAGCCTTGACAGAAACTGTAGGCAAAAATAATACACACGATCAATGCACTTTATAATGATCTCCAATCTACAATCTTCCAGTGGTCCAATAACATTTAAATCTGGTGTAAAATATGAATGTCCTTCTACTATTCATCGCCACATTAAACGAAGTAATAAGACTAGCTAAGACAACAACAAAAGGACTTAGATGGACCCTAATAAGTCAATTAGAAGACCTAGACTGCACTGCTACCCGACTCATTCAATAACATACAAAGCAAGACCAACATTGTAGGAGTATGTATAGGAGAGGTTCGCTAACTTTTGTGGACGATTCCTTAGTGTCTTTACTACAATGGGAGTAGCGAATGAACACATAAATGAAAAGCTCGGAAAAACAAGAATGGCTTTCAAAAGACTCTGGGCACTTGGAAAATTATAGCACTTTAGGAGGAATACCAAAATCCCAATATTCGACTCCTGCGTGTACTCAGTCTGGTCAATCAGAAACCAAGAATCAATGGCGATCAAGATAAAACTAAGAAAATGAAAATCCATAGGATACTAATATAGAAACAATCATATTTAGTACTACTCCTTCCAAGGAAAGTGATGCCAATTCTGTTCAGGGTACCTAGAATATGAAATTAAGTGAAATTTTAAAGCGAAGATATTTAATAAATCAAATTCAAGGAAATATTAGTTGCTGTTAATATAGCAAAGGGAATTTAGTGAAATCCTTTTAATCCCTTTTCTCAAATTGTGTCCAAATAATAATTAATTATGAAGAGTCCAGTCAAACTGCTCCTAATGAACAGAGTGATACTTTTGCCTTAAGAAATGGTCGCCTTCCAATTTGGATTTAAGCGAAACCTTTCACAAATTCTAATTTAAGGATTGAGGGAGATTAATTAAGAAAAATCTTTGGCAGCTTAATGAATTTAATTGAAGGCCGCTTAACTTTTGTTCCCTCGGGACGATGTACTTATGTATGTATTGTACTTTGCTTTGTCATAACTTGCCCTTTTGGGAACAGACATTTAATCGACTTTTAATTAAAAAATAGAAAGATTTGGATAGACAAAAATAGAGACGAAGATAGAGAGTAAGAAAGATAGATAAAAAGGACGGACGTTTATATTTACAAGAAAAAGAGAAATATTTTTCTTATTTTAATCCAAAAATTATGGCTTAGAACAGTCAGGTTATTTTTAACCCCTAAGTAGGCGCAGATTTAGATACTCCAGAGGACAAATAGCAAAAAATCAATGGAAAGTTATGAGGTTGTTGCATGAGTTCTTTTAGACAAAATTGTTGACCTTACCAAGTTGCATGAATTTCAGTAGATATAAAGTTTCAAATTATCTGCTGTAATTACACAATTGGTGTAAAAACAAAAATTTTAATAATGACGTTAACATGTAACAAAAAATATAGAGGGCCACAGTGTTTGCCTTGAGGAACACCAGATTATTGGTTTTTTGAAGTCATAATCTTTTTACAACTTCATAATTTTAAAAAAAGTCAAGCTAACAAATTTGAATTAAAATCTAAAATATAAATAGACTCATTAGGAAATATTATATAGTACACAACCATAAAGGTATAAATATTTGGAAAGTATTTATAAGGTGGACATCATTCAACCCATAAACGCCATATACGCCAGACCCACTCATTCCTTTTTCGTAGTAAAATATTCAACCTGCAATTATCGACAATGGTTCATAATTTACATACCATATAAAATCCATATAGAAAAGTTAATCCACAATCGGCTAATTCTAGTATGTGCAATTCAAAATTCTATTCGGCAATAGAAAGCGCAACTCATCTGAAAATTAACAAGATTTCAGTTGAAAATTATCATATTCGAGTTTACCATTTTACATCAGTGGAGAGTTCACTTCTCCTATTCACTAGATATTGGCTAAATTAAGCAAATGAGCTACTTCGTCATGCAGTGCAGTTTGGAAAATTATTGTGAAACTCAACAAGCTATATACTTATACATATACACCCTGGTTGAATGGAAACATGGCTTTATATGAGTAGTTTCATCGAAACACCTATAAAATAGGGTGAAAACTGACCCCGCATCCAAACTTTAACTACGATAATATGTTTGTATTTATGTGTAGTTGTTCGGCAACATAACAGCAAAATTCAATGTTTCTGTTTGTAGGATATGTAGCTCATGAAGTGCATAGATAAGGTGCAGAAAAATTGGTTATTTATGAAAATTTTCAAATTCCATATAAAAAGTATTTTTGTCACGCAAATCGAGTAACGGTGAACGTGTGAAAATCCATAAATAACAAAGTAATTAGAAAGGTGCATAATAGGTGTTTCGAGTTAATTGATATAAATTGGTGATTCGCCAATAAATATGGCGATGTTAGCAAGAAAGAGAAAGGAGTGTGAGGATGATAATGAACAAACAAGATTAAATTAAATTTGTATTTGTAATTGTGGGTGTGTGATAACCAGGAATCACAATCAATAACTAATGTATATAAATAGGTAAGTGTTTGTTGTAATGACGTGAGCGTTTACCTTATTATCACATCCACTCACTTACTCAATATTTATCTTAAGCACATCCTCACCAATTATCAGCATTCAAGCAGTCCCCGTAACATCATCTATACCAATATTATTTAGAGCTCTCCAAAATGTCTAGAACGTTTTACCCTTGAGATTCTCTTTGAGGACCTTAAAGCAGTGCATTGTTGATATATGTATATATCGAAACAGGAATAAAAAAGATTGGTGGTGTTAGTGAGAGTTGGATTTGGCGGTGAAGGGGAGGGGGATTTGCTATTTTTCCCGGGTGATCTGAGAAATTTTATAAATCTTTTACCAAATCAAATACCATGAAATCACGCAAAATTTGGTGGGTGTTGTCCTCTGTTATTATCCATTTTTAATGATAATGCAAAATCGGATAAATTTGGCTAGATCTTCTCTCAGACATATCGGTATACCTCCAGCAATATAACTGTATATAATTGTAGCATAGCATCCTACAGGCGCATTCAGCTCTGCCACCTATATCAGCAGATGATTTAACATCTTATCAGCATTATATCCTAGACAGACTCTCTCCATAATGACTTAATTTTTAATTAAATAGAGTCAAATGTGCAGTATGTCACACAAATGAAGTCTATCAGCTCATTTGCAACATTTCGCTTCATTTTCAAATGGACCTAATTTTACTCCATTTAGTGAAATTGCAGTAACACTGCCACCTACCGTCATTAAAATGAGCTGAATTTATTACAAAATGGAAAGTTTTTCCTATGAAGTTAGCAGTGACAGCAATCAGCTTATCATGAGAAAAATTTTAGTCTCTTTCAGCAACAGAAATTGTCTTCTACTAAATGCTGTGCAACTATAGTAAATAATCGCATATTTTCTTGACTGAATTTCAAATTAAGTCATTATGGACGCAGTCAATCTAGGATGTAAATGCTTCCTATAATGGCGAGACCTCAAAAGGATCATGATGTTCACTGAAACGTCCGTAAACGTATATTTCTCCAGATAAAAAAATAAATAAAAAAAAATTCAATCTGTCTAAACTTATACGTTCCCCAGCTCTCATGACTTTGCATCGATTTTGGTGAAATTTCACAGATAGGCTGTTTTTATTGTTAATAGTACTTTCCTGAAATATTTTTTGTTTTTGTTCATTTTTGATGGAGATACGAATTTGAAAAAAGTTACAAATCTTGATTGTTGGGCGTAACTTTAAAAACTGATATACATATCTCAGATTGTGCACTTCAAAAGTCCATGAAAGGAACCCTATTTATTTCAGGAGGCTTTGAAGTTTCTAACAAAAAAAAAAAGAATATAACAAAATTAGTCGAGGTTCTTTTTTTTTATTTTTTTTCACGGATAAAGGAGATATCCGCTATCCTTGAAAATCTCAAAAAGCCCACTCTCGATTTTTTTTTTTATTTTATTCTAATCTTCAATGGTTTTGAGAACGATATAGAAAGCAAAAAATGTAACTCCTTGAAGTTTGGCTGGAGTTATTTTTTAAATATATGTTGTTCGGAAAACATTGAACGAAAATTGATGACGTGTGCTGATTTGCCAGAATATGTGCAGTGTTTTCGATAAATAAGAAGGATAAAGTATGCCAAAGGATTCTTTGGAGTATCCTGAACACTCCTCCCCCCTCAAATTTACGTTAAAATTTTTTTCGTTTTTCGAAGGAAGTGCAGGCATTTAATTGCTCAGAAGCACTTTCACGAATATCGCCGAATCAAACTTCTACACTGATTCCACAAAGGACTTCCATCCTTTATTACGATATACAACGTGTTCGATTTGTGGTCATATGTCTCAGTTATCGAGCCTGAAACTTGAATTCTTAAAATATATGTTATACAAATTCGTAGTTTTGATATTTTAAAGTGTTTAAAATAAGGACATAACTTTTTCCCATTAATAGTTCTTTAAAACATAATGAGAATTACGCCAAAATGTGTTTCTGTTCAAAACTTATTAACATTTTTGTGTTATGTGAAAAGTGGAAAAGTAACGGGTGGCGCAAAAGCACTGGCACTATAGAAATTACTTATATTTTTTTTATATGACATCGCCGGTCATTCTGATATTGAAAATTGTGTAGCAAACAAATGTGAATTTACTAAATATAAACATGAACCGTTATACTCTTTAAGAATGTGAGATAATCGTGTCAATGTTTTTAAGGAATAATTCATCAGTGATAAAAACACAATGTGAATCTCGTCGGCGATTTCCCCGCCGTTCGGCACCGGTTGGTCGCACAATGCGACGCTTTGCCACACGTCTCCAAGCAACTGGCGCAACATTGGATAGAGCTAAGTCTGTCAGACCAAGAACAGGCCGTTCAGCCGAAATTATCGATGCTGTGCGCAAAGATGTGGACGAGTGTCCAGATATAACAACGCAATTGGGCATTCCCAGGCGGACTTTGCAGTGCATTTTGGTCAAAGACTTGAAGATTTTTCCGTATAAAACTCAGATGAATCATCAGCTGCTGCCTACTAACCACCGAGCTTGTTCTAGAGTACAGCCAATCGCGTCATAAACCTCAACCTTGAAGAGGATGATTTTTTTTTCAAAATTGGTTATGAGTGACGAAGCGCATTTCCATCTCTCGGGGCATGTCAATAAGCAGAATATTCGCTTCTGGGGAACTGAAAATCCGCGCATTATTCCAGAAGCACCTTTACATCCACTAAAAGTTACTTTATGGTGTGGCGTCTGTGTTACAGTGTGTGTAATTTTTAGATTTTATTGGAGCGAACTCTAATTTCTCAATATTGTTCGATGCTGAACACCAGGCTAAGATAGGCACGCCTCAACACTGGTCACAATATTATGCACTGCATAATATTTTAGACCTCAAGTAGTGGTGGTCCTAACTTTTGAGATCAAGCTGGGTTATCCACGGATTTTTTAAAATAAATTGAATCCGGGGAAGAGGCATTAAGAGGAATATCTCTTTAATAAATGAAGGATCATAATCATACAGTATACCCCCCCCCCTTCCCTCCACCCTCCATATACCACTAAACCCATTTAAAATCCTCCTTCTCAACAAACTTTGCATAGATTTGTTTGTTTTATTGTTTCAACATTACCTAAAGGATATAAATTCACAGACGGAGTATCCTGTACCTACACATCTCTAAAACAGTTTCGATCAATTTTGATATCCTGTGTGAAAGTTTTTTTATCTGATGGAAGCAATCTCTATTTTTTTTTATGTAGTAATATGGCAAATTATAAGACTAAGACTATGAATTTGTCTAAAACGGATGTAGGTAAGAAAATTAGCAAATAGGTAGAGCCAGAGCATATGCTTTTATTTAGAGTGTTCTTTTTTTTTAACTTTCAACAAAATGCTTGTGTCGAATTTCATCGTCAGTGAATTCATATACTTTAAGTGACCAAGTTTTGGAGTTGAGAATCTTCAAATTCCAACCCTCAGATAGAGTAATAATAATAAATAAAAATTTAGTGGCAGACACTTTAAGATTTAATAAATAACTTATCACAATAAATATAACGGGAAGCAATTTTACAAATTGCCACACTTAGTTCGGGAATTGATTTGGCTGTGTGATAGTAAATATTCTCAAGCATACACAAGGCAATATAAAACAATAAAGCAACATTTAAGAGGCTTATGGCTTCCATTAAGAATATTTATGTTATTTGTGGTAAACCAAAAGGGGAGCTATAATATCTCTTCCCATAAAAGTTCTACCAATTTTTCCGGAGTTTTCTTTTATCAGCAAAGATATACGATGAGAGCCATGGGACTTATAGATAAATATATGTAAATATGGTAATGGCTATTGGAATCTAAAAAATAAATAAATAGGAAATTGAAATATTTGCTGTGTGGATTGGTTAAATTTGAAATTGTACTTTACTTAGTTGGTTCCAAGTTATTAAAATTAAAATAAATTTTTATTATTTTCATTTATTTATTAATTATATTAATCACTTCAATCTTCTTATGAATGGCATAAAATTCTCCCTCCCCCGACTTTTAAAAATCGTTGCTAAAGAAGGATTTAAAAATTCTTGGGTCCATCTGTTGCGACCATAATTTTTAAAGTTTTTCAGCAATGACTTGTTCATGATGAGTTACAGCTTATATAAAACTGATATCAAATTCCTTAAAGTGGATAGATTAGTCTTCTTCTTCTTCTTTTTCTTTTATATGAAGCGGTTCTTACATAGTTAGTGGTGAAGCATGTGATTACTGTTATAAATATTCGGCTGTTCTTAGTAAAGGACGTGACTTGACAGCTCTTTTGGCAGTACTATGTAACTCAATATAGCTAATTATTTGGTATTCACAAAAACAGCCTGGATTTCCCAACCTTCTTAGAATTATCTAGAGGGTGTTTAAGAATTTTAAGTTGGAACAGAGCAAATGCTATTGGGTTCATGCACATTAGGTTTTGAAACTAACAAAATTTCTTCTTAAATGAATTATTACTTTCCTCCTAGACCACAAATGTTAGAATTCGAGAGTTGACGTTTTGTCACCAAGTACTATTCATATTAACTGATGTTTTTTTTTACACTATTAAGCCAAGCTTAGGGGATACCTTATGATGCAAAGCAGTATAGCAGGAAAGAGATAGGGAAAAAATTAGGGATATGAGGAGAGTAGCGGAGGTGCCGATGTATGTCACCCTTAAAATTCCGCAGATTGTATGCCGGAGGAAAAGAGTAGATGGTAGGCTGTTCCACATTCGCACAGTTCATCATAAAAAGCATCACGGAATTGTTGAAAAACTTCCTGTATTAACCTAGAAATTTATATGAGTTGCCTGGAAAGACATCTTATTACATTAATACATACAGTCTCCACTCTGCCACTCTTAAGTGATATGCTACTGTAAAAATCTGTTGATATTTGACGATAAGGCGAAATGTACCATTCATTTGATTTCATGTGACAGCATTATTTAAAGAGAAAATTTAAATCGGTTGGTACTATCCTTTACAATCCTGAATAGCGTAATCAATGTCAGGCTATATAAGTGATCGAGTTCAATTACTTCGGCATAATAATATTATATTTTCACATCTAAATGTTCATAGATAAGACCGTGGGTGTTTCTCATGGTTATCTATTAGGGTCCCCCTTTTTCTTAAAATTTACTAACCGTCTATATATATTTAAGTCAATTACGGTCATTGAAAATGGTATTTCATATATCAGTTCATAATGTTTTGAGTTCAGTACAGATTTGATAGATATGAGCTGTAGATAATAAGCTTAATTTAAGTCCTGTTATTTATAAGTCCACAAGAATGAATACCTCACTTCATCTCCTCCATCTATTCAGATTAATGAATTTTGGTTGACTTCGTTAGCTATAGCTAAAGGGATGAGTGTAATAATGGTTCTTGTCTTGTCCACGGCAACATTTTTTTTTTTTTTGATATGTTAGACTCCACTCTAAATTATTCTTGAAAATGAAGTGTCTATATCAACCGTGGAGTGTGGTGGAGGGCGTTACATTTGAAAATTATAAAAATTCAACAGTCGCGATACCATGGCCGAAATGCTCACATTATATTTGGATGACCGAGAAGTGATTGGAAACCGACTTTTTGTCAATTCTGTTAATCGTGGCAGTTTGGCCAGAATTAAAAATAAAATAACTTCAGTTGTATTAGTTAGATAACAAATAACCTAAACGTTGATTAAGACAAATTTTATTTACATATATTCTAGAATACATACAATCTTGGATAATGTCATAAGAATTTAGGCAGCAATTGAGTACTTCCATATGACCTCAACGTAAATCCATCACCATTGAGCCGATTAGAACGCTGATTGAATATTAAAATGATTGTGATATGCGAGAATGCAAAAATAACTTTACAAGAAATAGAAAGTTTTCTCTTTTCTTCTTCCTTCCTTCCTGAACAGTACGGAATCTACGCATAGAAATAAATTACGCCAGGCATTCACATTCGCCTAAAATATGTATATACCTAAACTCAGGAAACTTTAGCAAAGAATTCCCTACGTGATCTGTAAGAAAATGGATGTACGCAAAACTTTCCCACTTTCTGATCCAAAGATAATTCTCAAATCACGCGGTCATGTCTCCATCCCTCCTTCTATAGCTTGATTAAATATTCGCTACCAGCCTCGAACTCTTAGGATGGGAGGAGGTTATTTTTCTTGTTTTCCGGAAAAATAAATAATTCAGAAATTTCGGATAATTTCGGGATGTTTTGAAAACTTTGAGAAATTTCACTGTCATGCCCCTTATGGTGGTAGTGTATGAATTGTGAATGCATGAAACTGTCAGCCCTACTTAACGGAATCATTCACTTAATGATAGAATAGATAATGGAAGATTTTGCCACGAGCCTTTTAAGGCACTTAAAATATGGAACGTAGCGTAATGCACTAATGGAATTTGTCCAGCGGCATAGAAATTTTTATTTATTAATGTCGCCTTACAGGATAAACTTCCATTAAAGATCCAAGTGCAATTTATTATTTACATTATGACGACTCTTTGTTTAATTTGAAATATTTTCGTAAGTTTACGATGTGTATTTTTACAATGAATCTTACAAGAGGAGAAGATGGTTTTAAGTAATACATGATTGAAAAAACAATCAATTTATCTAGAAATATTTCCTGTATGAAAATAAGTAACAAATTTTACAGCTTTCAAAATCATATTTTATTTTTGAAAATTTTTCAAAATACCACACAGTATGAGTATCAATGAAATGCAATTCTTTCATATACATTTTATTCTTCTGAAAAATAAATCAAAATCTAATTTACAACAACAACAAAATTTACAACTTATAAAATGGAATTCGCAAAGGATGCAAGTTGCATTTTAATTTTCAGGAATTGCAGCAGTAGGAATACGATGAAAGTTTTCTAAAAAGCAGCAGTCATTTGCCAGATTATTATTCATTTTACATGAAGAAGTAGTAATTTCACGAAGAAGGTTAGTATATTTACAATTCTGGTGTAAAATTTTACTCATTGTAAGTTTACACAATATAAAGTCTGTCTAGAGAGAATATTTGCAAGTTTAATAGTAATAGTAATACTAATTTTACACCTAAGCAATATTATATCGGTGTCACACAATGTTGTGAAATAACAATGTTGGCGAATTATGTACCAACATCATTGTAAGTTCCATTTTTTTAGAGTGTATATGTTTTTTTTATTTGCGTAGCTTAATTTTATTTAATTTTTTTTTACTACATTTTTATAGTATCTGTTTCTGTTTTAACTTAGTTTATAACTAATTGTATTAATAGTTTTGGTCAGTCAAGGCATAAGCATAACTATGATCATTGCTCATGAAAATTCGCTACCACATCAGGTGGTCAGGTAGTTAAAAGTAAAAGCAAAATAATTGCAACAATTTTGCTTCTTCTTAGAAAAATTACTCAGAATCTGTCTGTCTTGTGGCACTACAATGCTTAAAATTTTTAAGCTAAAATTTACTTTCCCTCCCAATGTCCTTCATTTGCATTCACTGATCTTGAAACTTTTCGAACTAGAAAAGGAAAACGCTGAGAGTTCTTTATATACGTAAACAAAAACATTCTTTCCTATTAGAAAATTGTTTTATACTTTCTGGCATTAAATATATAATTGAAAGCTCTTGCAAGAAAACTTTTTACCAATTCTTGAAAAGATTGTAAAACTTGAATTCAAGTATTTGGTAACATTTAAGCATACAAGTTTAAAACAGCTGAGACAACTTACAATCTATATCAAAAAAAAAAAAAACCTCAAAAGGAAGCGGCGCATTAATAGTAAGGGAATGTCGCAGGGTTGCCCACCTTTCTGACTTTTGCCCATAAATTCCGTTTAGGGAAGAACTTGGTCAATCCAAGCATGCCTTTGGAAAAGTCTTGGAAAAAGGAACGCTTTAGCTGAATATTACGGATTGATTGGGTGAAAAATGAAAAAAAAAAATATAGGCATTTAAGAAAAGTAAAATGCTGTCCAGGTCGGCCAGTGCTGTCTAAGTTGGCCAGTCGAAGAAAAATGTGCAAAAATGATTAAAAATTACCTGGAATAATTAATTGAATGAAATAAAAACACAAATCTGTTGCCTTTTTTAGTTTTTCAGAAAAATTTTATTGGCTCTTTATTCGGAATCACATTTCCGGCATATGTTGTTATATTGACACACTTCAAATGCACATTCTTCTTGCATTACCCGAATGGGGCATTTCCTGCATTTTTTTGGGCAGCTATCTTCCTTTAGCTGTGTTTTATTGACAGAGATCACTGGGATTGGCGCTAGACAGTTTACCAGCACACAATCACGGTGGGCCAAGCCTGACTGACACTGATGCATTAGGGGCGCGCTAATGGTGCACGAGTCCAGACTTTTGATTTCAGCTTGGCTATCAATAGTAATCCTGTAACTTCTTACTTTGCAGATAGCCACAACCTCCGGTTGAAGCACACCACAGTAGTCGGTAGGCGGTACGATTCCTATATTTGAGTGAAGGACATATCAAAGGCATTCTCCACATGATTGTCATCCCAATCCTATCTAATATGAACGCTATTTGAGAATACTTTCTCAAAGTCTAGCCCTGGGGACAAGGTAATCTGTATCTCTCTATATACAGTCCCCCGAACCAATCTTAAGTATACTTCCGTACCCCATGTCTGCTATTATCTAGCAGCCTGACTCTGTAATTTTAAGTGCACTTTTTGCAGCTATACATTTCCCGTGGAGACAATTATAATCTCGATTGCTGCCGTTGATGTTGTTCGAAGGGTACCTGTAATACCTAGACAGGCCACTGTCTGTATTTTAGTAGGAATTCTCAGGTATGTCACTGCCTCTAGAGCATTCCACCACACCGAAATTCCATATAATCAGTCTAAAATCATCGTTCGCACTAATACACTACGACACTTGTATTCGTCGTGACATATGTATATACCTATACCTACCCTACATTAAATGCGAAATGAATTTTCTATTAAATCTAAATTGATTACATTGTACAGGAACGATATCCAGCTTATGGAAAACACCCTTACTCTTATTTACAAATATTTCTCTTAAATATCCCAAATATCCATGCTATGCAAATCTTTCTAGAGTGCATTGTACAAATAAACCACATGTATATAGGCAGGACTTAACGTGTGAAATCACAGGGACAGAAAATAGAAATGTCCTCTGCAAAAACGCCATGTTGAATAAGTGTTCCTTTTTCTCCTCGGACAATGCTGGAAGTGTAGGATTTTCCTGAAATTTCCATTATAAACAGTGCGGCTATAGGTGTAAAACGACAACGATATTTCTCATTTGTACAACTTTCATGGTACAAATTGTAAGAGAAATGCTCTTATAAGGTTGGCAGAATTTCCTCTATATTTCGCGACCTTGCATGGTAACCATGTCGGACAGGATATTACTTCTTAATAAATAAAGCTCAGATTTTGTGAAATAAAACAAATCTTACTCTTTTGGGTCCGCTTGCATAATAATTATTCTAAATTATGTGTATCCTGTGACAAGTATTTTATCTAGGGAAATATCCTTTTTAAACCCTACAGCGAGCAACATGAATAACACTGTTAGTTAAGAGATTGTGTTTGTCTTTACTCCTTTCGACTGTGTTTGTATAATTTTACGTATAAATTGGGAAATGAGCTGCTTTAAGGTTGACGAAAAATGAGTAAGAAAAATTAACTACAAAATATGCATTTCAGTTTATGTCTTTAAAAACAGAATAGAAATGCTTCCTTGGTACCATGATATCCAATGTCCTCTAGAAAAAAAATTATTCTTCTCTGTAAAAAAAAAAAATATATATATATATATATATACTTATATACCTATATCAAAAATAATAAAAAAAAAAAACTGATCTCTCTTTGCTTGGCAGTTACCCGCGGTCACTTTTATACAAATGTTTTTGAAGGAAAGAGCTAATGGCGGGAGTTTTACATAAATTGTCACTTAAAAATTGTCTCTCCGTTATATAAACAGAAGCGACGTGTATAATTTTTCCTGTCACGAAATGACAAGCTTGTACATGACATTTGCATTAACGATGTTTTTTTTTTTTTATACATATATATATATATATTTTGGTTCCCTATAACATTTGGAACCAACTCAAGAAGTATAAATGTAGTTTCAGAGGATGAATTTGATGTTCTTTTTCTCTTTTGAATTTATTAAAAGTGTTTCAAGTGAGATAACTTAACCACTTCACACTTTGTGAAACATTAAGACTGTCTGGAAATTATTATAACACTCAGATACGATATATGAAACAGAAAAACGATTTTCCCAAAACCGAGACTACCAAGTTTTTGTTGCTCTATTTATTCACCTTGGATATGCCTATATTCCCTACAATTATTTGCAATAAATTTTTAGAGCATATCTTATCCATGACCGCACCTTTTCTTCTTTATATTATGTATAATATTCTTGGCGCCGTCTATTGATAAGATAAATACAGTTAAATAGGCCCATGCCTCTACTACAGAAGTTTTGAAGCAAAATTTTCATATATATGATGTGTCCCAAAAGTCATGAAATAAATTTACATATATATTCTCCAAAAAGATTTATTGATCATACTGGTACAAATTGCTCATATTCTCCAAAGTACTATCCGCTATCATCTACAAATTTTTTCCATTGACTCTCCCATGCATGGTACGGACTCGGGAAGGCTTCGACAGGAACCTTCTTCAGAGCTATCTTCAAGACGTCTTGGATGTCGCTAATGATGTCAACACGGCCTCATTGAGTTCGATTTTGAACCTAGAGAAGAAAAAAAAGTCGGCCAGAGTTTAGGTCGAGACAGTACAGTGTAGTAGCAGTGCCACGATGTGATTCGCCAGGAACTCACAGACATGCAGAGACGTGTGGCTGCATGCATTGCCATGACGCAACACCTAGGTAGTGGCAATATTTAGATGACCCTTTTTCTCAATTTTTCCAGAAAAACCACATAGTATGCGTCTTTGGCGGCCTGTATTTGAGATACAAACTTTTCATGAACCATATCCTTAGCGTTGAAAAATACAATCAAACTACTTTTCACTTTGGATTAGTTCATCCTGGCTTTCTTCGGTTTCGGGGATGCCGAGGTTTGTCATTCGGCACCCAGACACGGCATATCTGGGTCGTACTCAAATATTCATATTTCACCACCTGTAATAACATGGTCCAAAAAATCAGGATTAATTTCAAACATTCATTCAACTCACGCGCGTTTAACGCTCGGTTGGCTTGATACTCGTCCGTCAACAGTTTTGACACCAACTTGGCACACCTCGTTCGTTACGATTCAATGCACCATAGTTTTCAGAATGTTCAGAGTGTCATGCAATAACGGAGCATTCATTCGACGATGAGAATTCAATCAATCAGGCACACGAATCACATTTCCATCGATTTAGCTTGTTGTTGGCCATCCACGGGGAAGGTCATCCAATTTGATCGCCCAACGTTGTTCGACAGTATCCGTCAGCCATCGCGAATCATTCCCGAAATAAGGGTACACTAAATCAGCTATCCTTATTCTACTGATTTGCAGCAAACTGATCTTTGATGTGCTGTAAAGCTTAGTGTCTTTCAAACCTTACTCCTATACGCTACGACTAGTAGGGGTGTGTAAAAAATATGTTTCATGACTTTTGGAGCACACCATGTATGGTTGTGTTATGATAGCAATATCGGACGGGCCACGAACCTACGAAAGGGGACGAGATTTCCCTGTTTGAATTTATTAAAAAAATGTATCATTTCCCTCCGAGTAACCGAAATGGAGTGTTTTAGTAATGATAGTACTTTTTCTGGAGTACGTATGATACAAGTTGAATTGAAAAGTTTTATTACCACAGCGAGGCTGTCATTTCATCAGAACCAATTTATAGAGTGGTATAATCCACTCTGTGTATAGAAAAGACTTCATTACTCTTAAAATCAATATTCCTGGCTTATTCTTAGGGGAGTTCGTTACGCACTATACTTAACTCGCTTATTGGAATAATTTGAAAGACAAGTCAGAGAGCTATCTGATTCAACAAACAAACGCCATGATTAGTACATATAGACCATGAGTCCCAGAAATAAAATGCCCACCTTGTCCACGGTGGACATTATCTAATGGCGATTAGAGACGTAGTGTAGAGGAAGTTTGAAAAGAAAGACATAAACAAAAATGCCAGAATCTAGAGAAAGAAAACTTATGATGAGAGACGTAAGAACGCCAAAAACCAAACTTCGTAAGGTTTCTGTATCTGGAATAAAATAAAATAAGAGAAAAGTGGCGAAGAGTTAGCTCCGTTTGTGGACGTGTCATTGCAATCATAATAGGGATAAGATTAGCCTAGGTATGTATGAATATGTCTCGATTGCAGAATATACAGCCAGGTTTGATACGTAAAATGGCACAAGAAGACAACTAAAGTTGCACCTTTACCTAAAAAAAGTAGACATTATGATCAGATACAGAAAGCTGAGATACCTACCACCCTCATCCCCCCTTCCAAGCGACTTTTTCTCTCCTGGGAATATCCATCGGAATAAAAAAAAAGCTAAAAGAGTACGCCTTCACAGAATTTTCCATCTTGGCAGATTTCTCCAGCATTCCTCGTCCGTCCAAAGTCAAACCAATTTCCTTCCTCCAAATCCTGTCGAGCATTCCTGACAGATTGATATCCGGCAGTCTGAAGTAGCAATTGATTTCTACAGTTTGGAGCTTACCGGACTTGTGGACGTTATTTCTTCTGTAGATTCTCGAGCACGGCCCAGCCTGTGAGTTCTTCAAGAGTCAGCCGTTAGTTGTGCTGGCCATTGATACAACTTCTAGGTATCCCTAGAAGTACGGGTTAGAAGATTGAGAAGTTTTTTAATGGATAGAAACAATAAACTCAGCTAAGTAATAGAATCAAGGCGGGGGTTTTAGAACACCTCTACTCGTAGAAGGCACCCCACTCTCAAAAGTAACTTTTCTTCACTCCTAGATAAGCACTCCATTGGAGAAAAATTCTATTAACAGGAAGACACTAAACTAGGAGAAAAGCGTTATGGCTAAAAATTAAAATTAAAAATCGATATTGGTGATCCACCCCCCCCCCCCCCCCACAATGATTAGAATATTACACATATTTCTAACATATATTCAAAATTTATTTACTTTCCATAAATTAGGCCCAGACTTTCAAATAGAGAATAACAAATTTTATATTGTCTAGATATTATGCTAAGTATGATCCTCCATATATTTTCGGAAAATATCCTCGAAAATAATATTCGAGATGATTTCCAGACATGCAAATAAAGGGACGATGACGTGGAGTGAATTCTTAAATAAAAATTTGTTCTCCCTCATATTCGGATATCGTTCGATTATGATAAAATGCTTTCTGTCGTGGAAAAAATTTACCTCCTCCAGGAAAGGTTCAAATTCTATTTTCAATTAAATTATTCAGAAGAATTTTTCGTGGGCACACGTCTCATAAATTTTCATTCTTTTATACTTTAATTCATCTTATTTAATTTACGAACAACAACGAATGCTTAAACTTAGACAATCGAATTTAATATACAAATTAATGTAATTGTGTATTTGTTGTTGTGACCATTAAAACTGTAAAATAACCTTTGTGCAATATTGTCCATTGCCTTAAAAGTTTGAAATTTTTCATTTGACGTCGTCAACGTAATGGCATGTAAATTTATTCTTCAACTCGGATAATCTCCCTGGGTAAAATAGAAATTTTAAAAACACAATTACATCTAAATCTGGTCCCTCGACCCGGATAATCTTTTTGTGTAAAATTTATATTTCAACATAGCCATCGCACCTAAATCTGATCCTTCGACCTGGATAATCTCTCTGTGTAAAATTTAAATATCAACAAATTTCAAGAAGTAAAGAAAAGTATTTATCGAAAATGTTCTCATCCAGCTGAAATTTTCATGGTCAGTGGTCATCGACTGAAGGCAAAATATCACATAAGCTCTGGATAAAAAAGAAAAGATATAAATTCATGAGTTATTCGTTGAAATTATTTTTTTTTTCTAATACAACAAGTGAGTAGGCTGAGTATATTAACCAAATATAAAATTTCACAAGAATGTTAACAATACATTATTATTAAAAATTACTAGCGGCAACTCTTTTGTATTTAGTAATGCACGATTTTCAAGAGGGAGTCTGTCAAGGATTACTGAATTATAGTCGTACACAACATCTACGTAAAGATGGAAATACATATCAAATCTTGATCCTTGTGGAACTCCCCAACATATTAGTCAAAGAGATATAATTAAGCAGATTACTTGTTCCATACTGGAATATTCAACTGTGAAGTATTGTTCTTCATTTTTTTACATTCAAATATATTTAACTTAACTCAATCTGTACGTACAAAAGTTTTCACCTAATTTCCTTACAAACATCAGACTAAATAAACATTTCTCTTCGCTACGTTCCGCCGCTTGCCGCCCACGCCGGTTGTACTCTGATATTACCGAAATAAACGAAAACTATCAGAATTTTCCCTTAAATTTAAAGAAGTAATTTGGTTTGATATTCATTTAAAATTCATTCCTATGTACAAATTCAGAGGGTGGAACATTTGTTAGTCTAATAAAGTACACACATACAATATTCAAGGGGAGGACATTTACAATTCAATTGCAAGCAGTGGTAATCTAGTAACAAACAGCCATCCAAGCTCAACCCAACTCCTCGGTAGAAACCACAAAAATCAGAACAATAGAAGTATGCAGGAAGTTAGGTAAGTCTGCAACAGCGGGCAGAAAGAAGAAGGCACAGACAGATTAGACAGACTGACGGAAATGCAAATATTTTGCATTTCGGACATTTTGGTATTAAAGAGAGACGACTTACAAGTTTGTAAAATGTTTTTAAGTTTCGTATAAAATTTGCATTTATATGAATTTGAAAAGGGAAATAAAAAAATGCCTATCTTGGTTTAGCTTGATTGAAGATTTTGAATAAAATGTTTTAACTGTAGTCAGGGACCATTTATGTAGTTCAAAACAATATATACAATCCTTAAAGATACCCTCCTATATTATATAAAGATGCATGAAGGAATCGATTGAATGAAGTAATGCATAAAAACAATCATCAAGGGAGCGTTCATCGATAAGATTCGTAGCTACAAATGACGAAGACCACAATGTAAGTGTTATGTTTGAAGGTTCATCCAGTAGGCAATTTTCCGTACGTCAATCTAAAATATTCTTGAGACTAATGTTCAATTTATACAAATATCATTTCCTTCATCAAGGTAATTAGGCATAAAATTTCACCTTTAAGAAATGATTGATGTACAAACTAAACAGTAAGAGTACAAGTATCTATCCTTGAGGCACGACAACTATCTACTATGCATGTGGTGGTGGAATAATTGAAAATTTGTATGCTCACAAAAAAAAAAACATGCAATTAAAACTTATTTTTGTTCCAGGTGTTACCTCTTATGAGATTTACCCAAAATGAGAGGATTCTAAAGGTGAGGGGAGCTGCTAAGTAACGATTTCAGATGTATAATGAGATTCCTAAGGGAACCAGGATTCATTTAGGTCGGTGTGTACAGCTATCGAAACTCATCAGGCTTTAACAAACTCGCTATCTTTACAAAATATACCATTTATTGAGCCTACATTTTTATTCTTTAAAATTCAGCTTCTAAAGAACAATAGAGGCTAATAAAACTGAAATCATAACTAACCTTAAGCGGGAAACACAGAGGTAACTTTTCCAACCTTGTCAACCTCAGCCCCGATTTAGATTATATGTGGGGGGGGGGGGAGTGCATGAGTTATCCTCACATACACTGCGACCTGAAAAATCTATTGTGAGTTCACGTTCAATTTACTACTTTTCTAGGTTACGACTGTTAATAAAGACTGAAGAATCTCCGCCTGGCCAATGCAAAGCAGCTGCAAAGTAGGTGCTCCGAAGTTTCATGAGCATTTCGACAGAAGTGGCAGGATGAAGTTTCAGCGAAGCCTATCATGTTTACGTAATACCTTAAGGGACAATGACCAGAGAAGTGCTCCGTAATGATTGTGAGTTCTGTTGTCCTCAGGAGTAAGATTTCTTTTGTTTTTCCGCTAGAGGTGCCGATTATCTCTTTTGCTTGACCAAGTCTTCCTAATAAAGGAGTTTTTGTTTGTTCTCCCAGCTATTTAAGTAACACTTTGAACAGCCACGACACAGGGAATTGCGGCTCCACTTTTGGCAAGGCTATTTCATTGCCTCTATGGGGCTTATGTCTAACATGTAAGGATAACTTTGTTTCCCCTTCATACATTTTAAAGGGTTTGATACTTCCAGACTATCGCTGACTTGATAGTGTAGAACTTTAAGGCCTTAAGAGCGGCTTAACTATCCGAGAGGATATTAATGGTTGAGCCATTTATGGCTCCTTCAATGCGACTCCATTGTTCGTTTTTGAACCGTCATCGATCCTTTTTGGAAGGATGAGTATGTGGAATGCCATTGTTGTCGATCTTCCAAAACCATGTCATATGGTCTTACAAAATCTACAACCGTGGTGTAGATCCAGTACATAATTTTTGGCTTCAGACCCCATATTCTACCAATGGACCGAAGTCACGTATAGAGATCCTACCGATTTTTCCGCCACTCGGTACAGATACGAACTGCAAGTAAGTCTCTTATTTAGAGTGACCCCCAGAAATTTGATTTCAACCCTAGTCTCAACTTTATCAGTTCTGTAGAATACAGAATTTAGGTTATTTTGAACCGTATGGCAAAGTTAGTGAGTTCGAGTAGGTTGAGATCGAACTGAAGTATATTTACTTTCTGCTCTGTTATTTTAACACGCACTTGTTCGTTATCACCTGGTGCATGAATAAGTTACGTAAATAAGTTTACAGGAGATTTGGTAAAAAAAAATTGGAAAAGATATTCCCTGCAAAAGTTTTTCAGGCTATCGTAATAATATAGGACTTAACGTCAAAGAAAGTCTTCACTCACTCAATTAGATCCATAACAAAATTGAGGTGTCGAATTCTGGTAAAATAACTGCAATTTTTAACAACTATGTTTTTAATAACTATGAAGTAGTTAAAGTTCGTATTGGAAATTACAAAAGCTGTAGCAATTCTTAAAGTTATACTGAGGTCGAAATTGGAAAAGTTGGCACTTTATTTTCCATTTTAGGGTTATAAATGTACGTTCGTAACCTTTCGCTGTAGGTATGAAATTGCCAGATTTCCACATAGAAGAAACCAATGAAGCTGTGAGGCAGATATGGAAAATACATAAAACTGCCAGATTATGACCGACTTACGATAGGAATAATTTTGGAAGGAACATGTGATGCCAATACTACTAAATAAAAAAAAATGCTTCCAACGTATCTGTAACTATATATTTTTAGTGTTTTTATTTTGGACGGCCTATTCAGATGTCAATTAGAGACATTCTGTGTAAAGATACCGTTACAGAAGTAGACAATTTGGACCTCACAAATCCCATTTGATTCATCCATACGATGCAAAAGTTTATGCATTATTGGTTTACCTAGATATACGGGTCAAATTTGGGCATATCTGTAAAACTAATTATCATCTGCATGAGCCTGGGTGCTTATCGTATCCTAAATCAAATTGTATAAAAATGTTTCTTTAGAACTGAAATAATTCTGAAAATTTATAAATTAATAGTATCGAATCTCCGACTAATGTCAATCTATTTAATTACCACTAATTTTAATAATTTTGCATGTACCTATTTGACGAAGCTTTCTGTAACTTCTTTGAAATTTTTGATGATAATTTCTGATAAGAATCAAATTTTCGACAATCAATATTCCACAAAAAATTAGAATTTCTTAAGTTCTATACTTAAATTTTTCGACCTGTTTCCATACCCATAAAACAACCTTAATTCCACCATTCTGGAACTAGCTCAACTGCTCTGCATTACCATATAAAGATTAGACAGAAAAGAGAAAAAACAACCTTGACAAATTCAACTAATTTTAGAGAGGACGAAATAGACAAATTATATCACGAGATAATTAAACTAATTAGGAAGCAAGGACATTTAATTACTGGTGAAAAAATATTGCCCTCGGGCTAGAGCGTATACTAATCAAGTCCATCTTGTTAGTAGGAACATTAAATTACTTCGGCCACGAAAGGATTACTCTTGATCTGAGCATACAATTTACACTAACTGGGATAAAAAGAGAAAGACGAAAATTTTATGTTGTTGTTGTTTTTGTTTAATTTCCCATAAGATAACGGCAAAAATAAATTGCTCTTAATGTAACCCTGCAATTAGTCGAATACACATCCATACATAGTAACAAATTTCGGATCTCTTTTTCCCTAATTTAACAAGTTTTCTTGAATGCGCTGCATATATATTTATGTACATATATGTGTGTATGCATGTTATGCTTGTGTACTTAAAAACTATTTAATTCGCAAACAGCTTCGAGATACTATATCTTTCTGTCCTGTCTCGTAAAAGGAATTGCAAGATATAAATTAAGAAAATTAAACTTTATGGAGATCCTACGGGATAAATGTTGAATATTTATTGCTAGTTTTCTTCGAGTTATTTCGGTAGTTAGTCAGAGTTGACTAGCGGCGTGCCTTCTTCTAGTAAAGGATTTCTGTTATACTCCTGTATTATACCATCCTACAAAAAGTTGATTACATATGAAATGGTTGTAAAACAATAAAATTTACAAAACAAAAAGACTAAAGTAGAGCTATAGCTCTACGTAACTATTTGATCTAGAGCTATAGGAGGTCAGCTTTAAAAGGTTTGAACATCTTGCTTTTGATTTTGCAAATGTTTAAAATTTTCCTGCCAAAAATCATCTCCGAGTTATTTTAGAATTAATTTTTCCCATTCAATGATAAATCCATTAACTTTACTCCTATTATCAAGTTAACCCACTACTTCCTCTAATACAGGCAATGGCGTTATAAAATGCATATGTATGAGAGACGTGTCCTTTGAAAGATTTTAGCGGGAAAACAAACATGTTCAAGACGAAAGTCGCTTTTTAAGCTTGAAGTCTCTTTCTCCTGAAAATCGTCATCAATGGTTTTCTAATGAATGACAAATATCAAATGCAGAATAATCAGACTTATGAATTTAATATAGTAATTTGATTTCTTTCAATTACCTAAACTTAATTTTTATGTTAAACTTTATAAAAACATCAGTTTTACGTTTTTTGACCACCAATTTGTCACTTAACCTTAAAAATAAAACAGAATTGGTACCCTTCGAAATTCAGCGAAGGATTTTTCTCTTTTGTTTTTCACTTCTAAACACCTTTTCATCCTTGGAGGGTTTGCTGTCCTCTCTCTCTCTCTCTCTCTCTCTGGCCCAAATCTTTATGAAAATTTACTGTTTCCAAAGAACACTAATAGTTTGGGCTCCCTACACAACAAATATATTTTGCAAAATACGTGACGAAGAGTAAATTCAACCACGCTGCATTACTCTCTACAAGGGAAGCTGTATGGTAACATTCCCTTCGGACCTACCACCAAGATCAAGCTTGGTATAATATACAAGTCCAAAGCAACGGGGTTGGGAAGGAAGCAAAACTGTGCTCACTGGAGTGAAAACAACAAAAGATCGGTCACCTGAAGCAGCCCTGCAATTCATTTCATGCAAGTAAAAGAATGAATGCAGTCGAGTCTGTAGGTTTGGAGAACAGTCTAGAAGGTTCCATTATCTGTACATCCTGCCATGGGGACTGAAAATTATGCAGAGGTTTTTGTGCGCTCTGGAGAGGAAGAATAAGAAGACCATGACGAAGACGAGAATGAAGACCTGATTGCTGAGAAATTATGGAAACAAGAGTTCAAAGAAGACAACGAAGATGAAAACTTGGAAGGGGAGGAAAGAAATTTTCAAGAAGATATTGATATCAATTAGCCTGGACCAACTAGGGCATCGAAACGGAAGAAAAGGCATAAGTAAGTAACGAATCATGAATTATGCCTACTGGGGATACCATACGAAAAAAAGCACGCCTCTCACTCTACTTCATGGTATTGAGAAAATGAGTGAAAAAGGTAGTACGTATTAAGTACAATCTGTATTTACTGAAATTTCGAGAAAAATTTACTGATTTTGCGAATTGCAGAAATATTCTGTGCTGACTCCGCTGTAACTCGTGAACTGTTCACTGATTAAAAAATGTTTCCTACCTCCTTGATGCACAAACTATCTTTATAGAATTAATAATTCTAATGTTACAGGGTGTGAATGGAAAATGTATTCTTAAAGAAATATAACCCTATTTCCCTTTTCGCCTTGCCTTTTAATATTTTTGTAGATACCGATCCTAATTGGTAATTCCATTAAAATTATAAAAATGGTGTACGACTGTCATAACATCTCGACTGCATTAGTGTATAATGGATCACTTGAATCACCCTGTTTTTAGATGTCGGATAAGCAAATCTTTTAGTGAAATCCACCAAGCTCACAGTGAGTGCAATTAGTAGGGGTAGGGGGTTATAAGGTAAATACAGAAATTTTGCTTTTTTATATTTTACTCATCCGCACATTTAGAAAAATCTATCCTTCAACTGTTGAGAGTTTATGAATTGTTTTAAAAATGAATATATTTGATGATCCACAAACGAAATAAGGGGCTAAAAATGGAAATTTGTACTTTTTCTAAAGTTGTAGAACATAAGGGCCAGGAACAATTTAAAAAAAAAAGCAAAAATCAGTGCTTAAATTGCATTGGGCTCTCCAGACCTAATCCGACTGGACTAATATAAAAACTTGAACTACGTAAAAAACATTTTTGTTTTTTAATGTTTTAAGTAATTAATAATTACGAAAAGTTTCACTAGCTTAACACATTTTCTTCTTGCATATACAGTCCCGTATTTGCAATATCCTTAGGTATTTAAAAGGTGTAATACCATATGCGAAAAAATACCTGTGCCTCGTTGCTATACAGAAGGCGGTCATCTCTTGTTTGTATAATATTTTTGCCGACTTAGTTGCAGATGTTCAACATACGCCCAATTCTTTATAGTTTCGTGCAATTAATCAATGATAAAAGCATTTTGTGTCTAATAAGAGTTCATTAGAAACCTTTCATACATTTATGGAACATATATCCGAAGCGTTTGTTGACCATATGAAAATATTTATTAGTAGAATAAAAGTACATTAAGCAACCCATTTTTCATATAATTTTCTTGGGCCATATGGTCGTTATAAGAAGACTAAATTGCTCGGATATATATTAGTCATACACCTACAAAATTGGGTGTAAATAAAAATTATTGTTCTACATTAGCTATGGCAATAAAATTTGTTTCTAATTAATGAACCATAAAACAAATGCCCTCCGAATAATTAGGCTTTGGTGTATGTAGCGATACGAATATGTCCCGATAGATTGGTGATTTTTGGTGGATTCTACATCTGATTTACAGAACTGTACTTAAGCATAGAGGTAAAATTTCTATGAATTGTATTAAAGAAATGACTGCGATGGAAACCAGAATTAGAAGATAGCGTGAAAGTGAATAAAACTTATAGGACATTAGCCATGTATAGAAGCTCAATACAAAAGAAGAAGTAGGATTTAAAAGTTCGGATGATCCTCTGAATATAATAAAGTCATTCGATTCATCTTAACCAGTGTAGCTGTAGTGTGGTGGAAACTATGTATATGACAAGCACAGATTCGTTCACTGTGGAACATGAGTTAGATACGAGTCCATCACTAGAGTTCTGCAGTTATTTTTCTTTGCTATTAATAAGAAGAGTGATCACCTCCTCGAAAGTTAATCCCGTGATCACGTAAGTTAGAATTCCCAAATCAGTATGGACAGTAAATAGATTGTTTTGCAATTGTCACAATTTATTTTGTCCCCTTTCCTAGGAAATTTTACTAGGACACAGAATACCTTCCGTCCAATCTCCCGTCAAAATACAGGTGTTTCATGATCTTTCAAAATAGAAATCTTCTAGATCACTTCATCATCGCTGCCGATTTTTGTTCCTCTAAAACTCCAGATGCTTTCAGTAATATTTCTTTTTTATCGATCACTGAAGGCTACATCGTTCCAGTGATACGACAGTTTCTCTGAACATAAGTAAAACGTCAAACAAGGTCCCATCTAGTTGACGAGAACTAAGGAATTTAGTTAAAAGATCGCTGTTAAAACTGGCGACTTGGCTCGTGCCATATTTTCTAATGCGACTTTAACGTGTTGTTGGGAGCAATTTATTTATTCTTATAGTCTATAAAGAGTACGATATCAACATGAAAATGGCATGAAATTGAGCATCGCGTTAAGTCATAAAATAGTATTCGTCCTTTTTTTTATCATCTATTTCTTTAGCAGAAATGTCACATTAAATAACGATAATATTTGTCATTCTGTTTTTTAATCCTTTTGAATACTGGTGACCAACTAATAAGATAACACCTGACCTCTTTGGTGATTACTGTGCCCACGCCGAAGCTCTGTGCTTCCGTATCATGCTATCTAGTTTCGTTGCTGAATTACATGCCGTTTTGTTTATCTGTTTAAAGATATCATTCCAAGTCCTTTAAATAAAAGAGTTCTCACGTTACAATTTTCCAAATGTTATTATTGTATTAAAATTAAACCAGCTAAATTCCAAGATTTCGTTTGGTGATTCCTAGCAATTGGGTTTTTCATGTGAGAATGTCGCTAACTTACAGATCAGCCTCCTGCATAACAACTATAGCATTAGAAATTCTTAGGAGTTAGAAAACGAGGGTCGGCACAGGAAGACTTGTCGAAAATTTGATTAAATAAGTCAGCAACAGTTGTATAGTTCTCGGATAACTTCAAATGGGGACGTAACGTAATCGACCATTGTTTTCTTAAGCGCTAATTGCCATCTTGCCCGTTCTAAGGATGAATAATAGGTTTAGTAATGATCTAAGTTCAAGCCACTTTTCGTACTCAGCATCTCTTCGAACTATGTGTAATATTAATAACCCGACGTAGAATATATTTTTAATTTTGATGACCTTTGTGACGTCTTTTGCTCGGCTGGAGGGCTTGCTCGGGCGCCATTAGTTCGGCCGGTAGCAAAGCGTCGAAATTTGATTCTGGGCAGCTTAATTTCAGCTTGTCTAAGTTCAATTTCTAGCTTTATTGCTAACGTTCCTAATATAAGTGTAAAATATTTATTGTAAGTTTTAAAATGACTAAATCTAGCTAAGAGGTACGATGGGAACTTTCCGTTGCAGAGGTCCTGACTAGTGGCTGCCGTTCCTCACGTACTACCACTAATAGGAGATAGATGGATGGTTTTTCGTTCCATATGTACTAAATGTGGGTTCTATTTCATATAGAAAAACTTCACAAATAGTTTTACAGAAGTCTCGATATATACAGGCTCCTTAGCCTTACACCTTGTTTTGCTTCACTCTCAAAACGAAGGTATTTAGTGTCATATTTATGTCTTTAAATAAATGCTTTTTACAAGAGATTACGGGGGATTACCTTTTCCAATTTAAAAGAAAACTAAATGCATGGTAGGCAAACGTTTGGAGAGAACACGTGTAACACTAAAATGGTAGTAATATGTTTTCAGAATTTGAATGAGAAATTTTGATTTACAAAATGAACCCTACAAACACATTCGACTATAGACTACACAAAATATGGAATTTTATCTCAAAACTTCAAATATATCAAAGAACTGGCAATACCATACCAATTTAATCGGTGATTAAGTAACTTCCGCAATAGACCTTTAGACTTTCATATAAAATGAATCAATACATAAATCAGAAGATTACATTTTTTTTTATTTTCGTCGGTTCACCATTATAGTAGCAGAATCAAAATTCAAAACCAAAACCAAAATACCTAGAGCATATAATATAAGTATATCTGACTGAAAACTTTAAACTACCTGACTGCGATGCATAAGTTGCAGAAATCCTTTTCCATTTTACCTTAGAATGGACCAACTTGTGTATTCCACCATAACCTCAAAGCCTAAGTTCTTCCACTGAAAGTAGTTCTAAAAGACCAGTTGTAACTTTGCTAACGTTGTGAAAGCTCTCACGGAACCACAAATTGGAGTTCATTTTCATAGAAACTGAATCTCCTACCACTAAGTCTATGTTTGCACAATAGTCCGTAGATGATGAGTAATGATGTCTGCTTAAGTGCTATTGTTCATCATACCTTTAGAGGAAGAGTTAGTAATCTGAATTTAGAGAAAACTTTAATTTTGATTTTATTTCTTGCAAGATTCATAGTGAAAGTACATGTTTAAATGTTTTCATTGTGTTAAATGATTTAAATTAGAAATGCTTTACACGAAATGTGCGAACTCTAAGTAAATAAACTGAAATCGTAACGTACAAATTGAAGGACATTTCCCCACATAAATTCTAGAATCTCAGAAGTGGCAACGATAAATGCATCTTGTAATGGAGTCGAAGAAAATATTCCATCACAAGAACTAAATACATACAGCAATTACTACATATACGAAAGTAACCTGCAACGGAGAAACGACGAACTGTAAATGAAATTATTAAGAAACAATAGAAAATTTAAGTTCTACAAGATAAATTAGCATCTGTGGTGTAGGTATATTCATCCTTCCGTATTAAAGATATCGAAGAATCCTTGTCTACATTTTACGGAGACGACAGCTATTCAGGGTGGGTGGAAGAGGAGCAAAATAGTTTCATAGATGAATTTGGATAAAAAATGTTTCATCTACATATCTAAGATGATTACTTATTTAATGGAATGGGAATAGGAACAAGATATTCTATTTTGTAGTACAATAACTACTGTAAGTTTACAGGCATAAGCTGAAAAGCTAAACTTAAATTTGAGTTACAACCCGAGGCACATTATGATATAAAATGAGTACTTTTACACTCCAAGCAGAGAAGTAAATTTAAAATGCACATGTGTTAAAGTCAAATACTAAAAAAAAGTGTAAAAATACAGAGAAATCAGTGTAAAGTAAATAATCATACACTGTTAAGGGATATTTTGACCAAATTTTATGAGCATATAAGTAAACCTAATTGTTTTTAACTATCCTTGACCGATGTGTGGATTTCAAAGTAAAATTATAGCTTTAATGTGTAGTTTTACATAGTTTACTTACATTTAAGTTAATTGTGTATTTTTTTATTATTTTTTAAAAAAGTTAAAATACGCCGTGCCGTATTTGTAGAAAATTTCAAAATATCTGAGTGTATTTTTGTTTATGACATTGCGAAAGCTCAGGGGATGCCCTATGAAGCCGTAGCACAGCCTTCAAAGGAAAGGAAAGAGCGGTCGAGAATCGAGGATTATTAGGTTGAGCCAAGGCGGTAACGGTTTGCATTACGACTGAATGTTAGCGGCTCATACCTGGAGGGGAAAAAGGAGGATGGTAAAATGAATTTGACTTCAAGGGTTTCCAGTCGGCACGGATAATAACTCGAATGGTGAACATAGGAAGAATTCTAGAAGAGATCACGCTAGAGATTTCATTAGAGCAATAGCCATAGATAAAAGAGAGATAGACATCCGAACATATTAAAATGTAACTTAAAGTTACACTAAAGTTGTGTTTTAATTTGCACAAATTTAAACTGCGATTGACTTTTAAAAATATACTTTGAGTATGGCAGGCATCTTAATTTGGAAAGAATTTCTCATCAAATTCCGTCAACATCATGGCATTTATCATATCAAAACGGCTGATAATTTTGTGCAATGCATTTCTTTTGCAACACATCTTGTTCTATTCAATTCCAATTTAAGTATGCCTTTCGGTTTGAAGAACATGTTGCAGTAGATTCTCTACTGAAAACTATCGAGCAAGTGGGGATATAAGTATATTAGTATGTGTAAAGTACTGAAAACCAGCATCAATAATTTAATTCTAATGGTATTATGTATCCATTCGCCCTAAGCGATGAGGTTGTAATAAGGTAACAGTCTTACTAATTTTGTGGAATAGTAAAACTAGGGGCTTTGTTTGCATTAAATCAATTCAGACACTTCCTCATAAAGATGTTTTAAATATGTGTACTACCCAATTATAACGGCTAAATATATGCTGCATGTATCTGATTTTCATTTCATGCTTTCTGTTTAAAACTCTCGAGAAAGTGATTTCAATTTGGTTTTATAATATATTCATATCTATTGAAAACTAGTAAATCATCCTTTACTTTTTTTTTATATACTCAGCAACTAATTTGATTGAATGCTTTAATCGCGGAAGTATTTTAGAGTGCCGCATAAATCTGATGTACCCAGCATTCTGGGGGGCTTCAAGGATCTATCGTAGTTTACTTACTATTGATTTTCTCAACATTTGTGTTCCCATAAATGCTGATAAAGACACTATACATCATAATCAGTCGCAATACTTTACCCTCTCAATTATCCATTACAAAACAAAGGTGGAAATTAGATACCACATTAAAAGATTCTACAAAGATTGTTAAGTTGCCTTACGGGAAAACAATGAGCTACCCTATATTTCTAGAAGTTTTTTTTTCTTCTCTAGTTTAACTTTTACCATCTCCATCTGTAGAAAAAGATCAATTTTTTTATGCTTTAATTAAAGCCACGCCAACAGAAATGTACTTTCTGCTATGCCTCAGGTGATGAAGGTTACACCAGTCTACAGTAACTACTCTACTTCAACGTTATACCCAAAGAAAAGATGAAGGAAATTGAAAGACGAAAAAGGTTCTTCTATATAATTCAGTTAAGGAAAAATGTGTAAATTGAGCACCAACCCATCGGCAACTTGTCAGGAAAGGTTCCTGGAGATGAATTTTTTCCTCGCATTTCAATTAAGTGGGGAAGGAAGAAAAGAAAGTTCGACCAAGCCGCCAATTAATACAACCATGATTCAGGTGTTGGTAAAAAAAGTTCAGGGCTTTGTTTAATGTTTTCCTCTTGATTCTAGAAAAGTTTAGTTACCATCGTTCTTATTTGTAGCAATAATTACAGTGAAATTTAAGTCTTTAACAGTCATTTTTTTTTTCAATAATAGCAGTGCATAAAAAAATTCCTGCAAATGTATCGTGGTTGTATATATTTAGTAGTCTTTCATAGAAAAAGAAAAAAGATGGTTCAAATGTGCTATGACTATTGCTTCACTCCATTTTCAGTGAATATTTTCAGCTTCTTCTAGAGCCGGTAAATTTGCCTAATACTATTAAAATTACCAAATTCCAAATTATTATGAAGCGATCAACTCCAGAACACCGGTATTCATTAAGTTCATTGCCACCTTAACTGAATTCAAATACCTTCTGACCGATGCGCCTATTAAGAAATCATCCTTAATTGATCCTTCCTTAGCATGACTATGCGCCCTTTTATTTTACTTTATCACAATGTGCTTCTTTTCGTATGATACCAATTATTTGGAGACTATATCAACATTTTCAAACTGCTAATTAAATGTGGATGAATTAATTGTGGCGGTCAATGTGAACTTTTATTTCGCTTCCCTCTGATATATTGCAGAGCGACTGTACCGGGATGACCATATATTTTTAATGATCTGTACCTCAGTAATCTGGCAGACAATTTAACTACTAAAAATACTAAGCTAATCTAAAAACAGCTTTAGCCTATTTTCGGCTCATCCGGGAAAAATTAAATTACGATAGAAAACCCTTTTGCATATTTTTACATTGGGACAGTAGTCACCAAGCCCAAGGTGGGCTTTCAGCATACTGCCATTTCAATGATCATAAGATTCCAATAATTTGACGCTTTCAGTCTAAGTAACAATCTCAGGTCTCTTTTCAGCACATTGTCTTTTAAGATTTTGACAAAACTGGCAAAGCCGAGACCGAGACAGCCTTGTATTTGTTTTTATGCAGAAGTCTCTCAAAGATTTCAGAGGATCTGATCGATCAATTTGTGACGGCACCAATAAAAAGCAGAGACTACTCTATATCCACATTACACTGCCTACACAGCTTCTCCATTGCCTTGTCAGGAATGGATCCCGAACTTGGGATAGGATTAAAATAAACAGAGATCTAACAGCTTTAAAAAAAATCGTATTGTAAGCTTTAACAAAAGATTGATGAGATTATTACAGATCTATGACGAATCTTGAATATTTTTAATACATGTTTACACAAAATAGTGGCCAGTGGGAGGAAAAATGCCATTGTCTTGAAATTTACTTAACTTTTCCAGTACAGTTTATACCGACACCTCTTCTTCACAGATGCTAGTAGGTTGGCAGCAGGTATTTTGAATTATGAAAATTGATCTCTGTCGCACTTCAGCAAATGCCTGTCTTCCTTTCAGACATGTTATTATAAATCAATAATTGTTGTCAACGTTGCATTTGGGCAAATTTATGTATTAGTTATAGATTGTAGACTAAGAGCTGGCGACCACAATACTTACGTCACTTCATAAACAAAATTTTCCATTTTATCATACTGTCTTAACATCGTTGATAACTTATTTGGAAGTCTGCCTGCCTGCTTCCAGTACTGGAGGGCTCTGCAGGATGGCCTTGAAGGCCTAAAAAAACTTTAATTTTAACTTAAGTGATTTCATAAAAGCTGATTTTGGTGAGGCAGCATAGAATTATATCTCATAATCAATGGTAAAAATTGCAGACACATTGGATGGTTGGAAAATGGTGGCAGACGGCAACAAAGGCGCTGAAAATGTGTATATCTTACGTTATACCACGATAACTCGAGAACGCTTTCATAGCCTATGACACAAAATTCCCACTTATTAAGGGGGATGATATTATCCACTAATACGAACGTAGCTAATTGCTGTCATCAATTTTTTAGATTCCCATGTTTTTTTTTTAAATATTTCAAAATTATTCATTGTTAAAATTATCTCACATATCCAGAATGCAATACGCCTCTCGAGAATAGGTTACCAGCTAATAAGGATTTAAAAAAAAACATCTAATCCATAAGTTGTCCTAGGTGTCAATCAATGTATAACACCAAACTGCGGAAAAAAATCCTATGGTTTTTTGTGACTTTTGGTTTCGTTAAGTACACCTTAACCACAATGCTGTAACGAGTCATTTCATACTTCAGATGATTTCCCATTCTGGATTCGAGTTCAAATGTCGTAGTTATTGGTTCAGTTCAATTTAGGGACATCATTTTCCGCTTAGATGTAGAATCATATTTGTTTTACGATAGAATTCGTTTACGGTTATCTCTACTCTCTCAAATTACTGGAGTTGGAGTTACCGCAAAAGGCATGTCGAGTGCTTAACTGTCTCACATCCTTAGATGCCCCGTTAACGTTTTGGTTGTGATACAAGTTTATCTAACTAAATGTTCTATCATTTGTAAACCGTTTTTCGTTTTCTATTCTCAACATACTTTTGTTGTTATACTGGTCCACAATTGTAGAAATATTAACGTCAGAATCTTTTGAGTTATTAACTTTAGAAGCAAAAGTTAATAGGTTCCAAGGATCAGGCTTTAATTTTGGAAAACCAAGTTACTAAGAAGATTCTCCATTCTTAGGGTCATACATACTTTTACGTTATTGAAATTCAGGATATGTTTTCAAATATTTTGCTGCCGTCCGCATTTCGCCATCTATACCAAACAGAGGTGTGAGATATGTCTTAAAGGAATAA
Source organism: Dioctria rufipes (assembly GCA_963924295.1). Classification (NCBI taxonomy): domain Eukaryota; kingdom Metazoa; phylum Arthropoda; class Insecta; order Diptera; family Asilidae; genus Dioctria; species Dioctria rufipes. Next base: position 17,606,514 of record OZ002740.1, on the reverse strand, counting down.
CTAAGAAATAGTGGCTAACATTAATTCGTCCATCTGAATGTCTATACATACTTCCCTGTACCCCTGATTTTAGGCTAAAATCTTGAAAATTGAATTGACGAAATCATAAAAATCTTTTAAATTAAACGTCTGCTACAATCATTCGCCAGAATAATGATGAAATTTTAGTAACTTCATTTTCCTTTATTTTGTATGCAAAAACGAAAAAGTTTGTTTTTCAAGCTGCCGTATTCCTTTTCACTCCTCCAACAGAACTTTTGTGAACTTAAGAAAAGTTTTGATTGCAATCAAATTCATTTTGTTCGAAAAGTACTTTTGCATTGTTTCTTATTCGTGTGCTAAATGTAAACAATTCAATTTGAATTTGACTAAACCACTTACAAAACTCATTCTAAGGAAAAACAGTTTTGAAATAATTGCAATCGCTAGAATGGGAGTGTCCTACCGAACCTACATTGTCCTGTGCGATAATGAAATTCATGAACAATGTTTAATTTAAAAGAGCTAAACACGCAAATAAGAAGACAATTGTTTTATAAAATTGTTATCCTTATTGAGCAATCAAAAGTAATTTCATTAGGAGCGGAGGTAAGTAAATACAAAAGAATGTGAGGGTGACGGTCGGAACAGAAAGTAAAAATCTGCTGCCGAAATTTGAAGTTGTGTTGATGACTGGACACTAGAACTTATGAATTTCGATTATGTATATTTCTAGATAATTTTTGCGTTACTTTAGAGCTGCATTTCAAAACGTTTTCTATGTTGGGAAATGATCAGCGTAGAAATAATATTAACTGCTGTGAAAAAGACAATCCACTTCGTTAGTGGTCTTGAGCTGGAGAGATAACGGGGTCAATATACAAAATGAAATAAATAATAGTTTTTATAATTCCCCCCTCGCCGTCTTTTCGTTGGCATTAATCAAATTTTACATCGATCGGTCATGGATTATTCTAAATTTTTGAATGTATTCGGCCTGATATCAATCCTCCTCGAAAAATCTCTGTTGTGATATAGTTCAATTCTGAATTGTATCCGAAATTGTATATGAGCGAAGTATCGCCCCTAATGCTTTGTAAACGATATTGTAGTCCAAATTGATAGGATTACTGGCATCCAGTTCCCCATCCCCTGCAAGTCTCTTTTCTTTGGAATCAAACGTATAAGAGAACCAACTATATAGAAAGTCTGCGATTCGTTGTTATCCTTGGTTTTATTGTAACCAAAATATTATCTTGGTTGTGTTGAGTTTAACCTAACAACTGGATAATCTCTTCTTCTGGGTAAATTGCAAAAGAACCATATACTTTTGGATCCTCTCTAAAAACAGTTTTACAGTGACGCTAACATTATAATGGTGTGGTATGTAGCGTAACGAATTTTGTATACTGAAGGAAGAAGGAGTCACGTATTTTATCTCCACACAATTCAATAACTGTTTACTCAAACTGATTGTACATAACATTTAAACACACACTCATTGTGACTTTTAAATATTGAATTTTTCTAATGTATTATTGACTCGAAGGAGCGGAAAATTTCAAAGCAATAAATTATCAAAGCAGCGATTTAACTAAAACCATTCTGATCTGGTGTATAAAATATGCTGCCGATGTGGAGATTCCTTGAAAAGTTTGGGTAAATACATACTCGGACACGACTCCGTAAGCATTTTTCCTCTGGAAACAGTACAGGGGTGTCACATAGACCCCACAAACTATGTTTATGACTTCCTAGTCCATAACAATATAGTTGATAAAAGAAATATTCAAAATACAGTTTGTCCTACAAAAATGCAATGCAAATTCATGATCTCGCCAATCATTTAAATTTCTAAAGTTAATAACATTGCTGATGTCCCCTTACAAATAAATGGAGACGAAAACAACATGGGCGGCATGCAGTCGACTGATTCACTACACTATGGGATCCCCCTCCTATGAATATATAGCTGGAAGAAGTGGGGAGTTTATGTTACCTTGGTATACGAATTTCCGAACATGGCGACATACAGTTAAAGATAGGCTTTTCTTTCAACTATCCAGGTTATGAAATACAAAGATATCTTAGTTGAAACTTTTACTTACGAGACACGGAAGGCCATCCACATCATAACACATCCAGTCTATTTCTGAATGTTGTTAGCGTTTAGGATCGAAAAAAAATATCTAAAGAAGAATATTGAATTCTCGATTACTTCAATGGTCTTCAACAACGGAAGGTAACCCCTAAAGAAAGTAAGACTAAAAAAAAAATAATAATAACGTCGTGATGATTGAAAAACAACAAGAGGCGCACTAGAAAATCACTGGAGAATCAAGGAAGGAAAGCTGTCGTGCGAAATATGGTCATATTGGAACCCAGGAATTGAGCTAAGGAGCACCTGAATACACAACGTAACCGATCTTAAAAAATGCCTGAGTAAATGTTAAGTAAGTAGTGAATAGTATTCAGCAAAATTCACTTCATTATCTTTTCCGATAAAAGCGTGATACGTCAGTGACTGTTCAGTATTCACAAGAATTCTGATATTTTTTCAATCAGCAAACTTGCTACCAACACGCCTATATACTCAAAAACTAGAACAAAACAAAGAAGGTTGAGTGTCACGTAGAAATTATAACAATTTCGCAATAAAGCAAGCCAGTTAACTGCACATGATCATATTTTTATTAACCTAACCAGAAAATCCATCAGAAATTTAAATTATCAACGCGGCATAAAGTGAGCCAGCTAAAAACAACGGTACACGGGATTATATTGCGCATCTGCACTTGGTAAGTCGACATGAACATCTATTTTTTTTATTTTTACAAAAAAAATTGTTTGAATAGGCAATAAATTCCAGATTGGATAGAAGTAATTCACAAACAATTTTTTTTTTCTCTCTTTTTGTTTTTTATATATGTGGTTGCATTTCAAAGTGCAGCTGCTATGCCAATTATTGCTGTCATGCGCCTTTGAATGCCGTTCTTTGGTGCCGTGCGAAATGCATGGCTATATAAACAGCAGTGTGACTTGATTCGATCTCTTTTATAATTTGGCAGTGAAGTGATTAACTTGGCGACTTATTTTTCCTAGTGTTATTTCCTTAGTGTTCTCTCCCAGTGTTTTACATTTTATTAACATATAACTGCTTTATTTAATTGACTGCTAGAATAAAGAATTTAGTCTTTGGATAGCAATTAAACTAAAGATTCTTATTGTGGGTATCGACTGCACTAAGAATAAATTACTAACACAATACACTTTATTGTGGGTCTCGACTGTAATAAAGAGTCTTATTGCGGGTATCGACTGTAATAAGACAATTACTAATAAAACCACTTTATTACGGGTATCGACTGTAATAAAGAGTCTTACTGTGGGTATCGACTGTAGTAAGACAATTACTAACACAAAACACTTTATTGCGGGTCTCGACTGTAATAAAGAGTCTTATTGCGGGTATCGACTGTAATAAGACAATTACTAACAAAACCACTTTATTGCGGGTATCGACTGTAATAAAGAGTCTTACAGTGGGTATCGACTGGAGTAAGACAATTACTAACACAAAACACTTTATTGCGGGTCTCGACTGTAATAAAGAGTTTTATTGCGGGTATCGACTGTAATAAAACAATTACTAACAAAACACTTTATTGCGGGTATCGACTGTAATAAAGATTCTTATTGCGGGTCTCGACTGTAATAAGAAATTTACTAACAAATCACTTTATTGCGGGTAGCGACTGTAATAAAGAGTTTTATTGCGGGTATCGACTGTAATAAAACAATTATTAATACAAATATTTTACTCTGGGTATCGACTGGAATAAAATATATCCTAATCCCTCCCAACCTCAATCAACTCAAAGTCAAGTTAATCAGTTGCCATATATTGATCAGGTGAGTGCAAGTCAATTGCAACATTTTTATAAATCAAATTTATATCTTAATCATTTATTAAATATTGGTTTCAGCTTCTTATATTATAAAATATCCATATATATCTTGTAGTTCTCAAGTTATCGTATTTATTGAACTCGAAACATTTAGTGCAGTGAATAAACGAATAAAACCACTACCTTTATACCAGTGCATTCATTTCAGTCACTTAATCATTTATTGCGTGTACGTTCTGACTACGGGCAGTACATTTTATGGTCCTTCGAGCCGGATTTAAAGTCTAGTGGTATATATTCTTAAATTTTCAAACATGGCTACACTGCAAAAACTTCTCGCTAATCAAGCCACCTCAGCTCTAATCTTCGAAAAATCGCTCAATAACTACAACAAAACTGAGGTAGAAAAACGAACGAAAGGACTCATTTCTGAGCGGTTAAACGCCCTAAGCGAAATTTGGTCCGACTATAAGAATACGCATTATACAATTCTCCAAGCTACTCAGCCTTTAGAGGCTAGCGAATTGCAAAAATACGATTATTTTGCAAACGATCAATTCTCAAGCGTGGAAAATAAATATTATACGTTTCGAGGTATTCTCAGAGATGCACTAGATGCGTTCGAAACAAAAGTAGAATCAAAGCCAAACACGGAGAATGAATCTTCTTCGTTTATGAGGCTACCTAGCATCACAATCCCAAAGTTCTCAGGGTCATATGATTCATGGAGGTCGTTTCGCGATCTGTTCCAGTCCCTGGTGCATACAAATTCTGCGTTATCTCCCGTGCAGAAATTGCATTATTTAAAATCAAATATTTCTGGAGAAGCAGAACATTTGTTGCGCCAGCTTCCAATGACCAATGCGAGTTACAACAACGCATGGAAGATATTGCTCAATAGGTATGACAATAAGCGAGTATTAATTAATGCTCAGCTAAAAATTCTATTCAATCTACCTAAAGCGACACACGAGTCAGCCAAGGCAATAAAAACTGTGCTAGACAAATCGTCAGAATGTATTTATGAACTCGAAGCATTGGAAGTCCCCACTAAACACTGGGATACAATCCTTATTTACATGCTAGTGCAATGCTTACCAGCAGAGACACATCGCTTATGGGAACAAGAAGTGAATAGTACCAATGAACTTCCTACCATAAAATCTTTAAAAGCATTTCTAGAGACGAGATTCCGAACTTTAGAAGCAATCTCAGACGCAAAACCATACTCAGTGAGCAAACCAGCTCAAATTCCAAGAGCATCCATTCACCTTTCATCATCTGGTGACAGATGTATAATGTGCAAAGAGCAACATCGGACATTCAAATGTCCAAAATTTATTAAACAAGACGTCGATTCAAGATTCAAAATTGTCACGTCAAACAACTTGTGCATTAACTGCCTTTCAAAAGGTCACAACTCGAAGTTTTGCTCAAGCAAATTCACATGCCAGCGATGTGGAAGGAAACATCATTCCTTACTCCATAGCAATAACGCAACTCCTCAGGGTTTGATCAAAGCGTCAGAAAATCCAGCTATACAAGCTCAACCTTCACCTTCCACATCCAATCTTCACACGCTTCACGCGAATCAGTTAGTGCGAACTACACAAGCCTTACTTGCCACTGCATTGCTGAAAGTTCCGTCAAAAAAGGGTACCATGTTTACTCTACGAGCCCTGATTGACTCAGGCTCCCAAGTCACGTTCATAACACAAGCCGCTGCACGCAAGCTGCAATTGGCTAGTATGGACACATCAATACAAATCACTGGCTTAGGAAAGTCAGAAGCTATGTATGTCAAAAAACAATTAAAAATTGACATACATCCTTATTCAACCACGAATAAGGTGACCACGATTGATGCTCTTGTTGTAAACACTATAACAGACATATTACCTCCGTCCACCATTCCACACAAGGAATGGAGTCATGTACGAGATCTGCAACTCGCCGATCCATATTTTTTCAAACCAGGAAAAATCGATCTGCTCTTAGGAGCGGATGTATATGGAGAAATTCTCTTGGAAGGATTACGAAAGGGTCCTCCAGGAACACCAATCGCGCAAAATAGTACGCTTGGTTGGATTCTTTTCGGGAATCTAAAAGGCACTTCCACAATCTCCAAAGCGTCTGCACTAACAATAAACGCTCATTACGAGGAAGAGTCTTCACTGGATAAACTCCTGCGACAGTTTTGGGAAACTGAACAATTTACTCCAGGGAGACAATTGTCCAAAGCAGACCGT